>CM062925.1:6215000-11215000 GCA_031878705.1 Tapirus indicus
TTCACCAGTAAATAGTTTGGTGTGTATATCTAATAGATAAAGACTTTTAAAGAAAACTTACAATACTATTATCACACCTAAAAGAAAAAAAATAATTTGCTTTAATGTCATGTAAAATACAGTGTTCACGTTTCCTTGACTATTATACAAATCTTTTCAGAGTTGGTTTGCTCGAATTAGGATTCAAACAAGATACACATATTACATTTGGTGGGTATCTCTCTCAATCTAAATTATGCATTTTAAAGCAGAACTTACTGAAATTTTGTTTGTTTCTTTTTGGTTTTCTTTTTTTGAGCAGAAATGTAAAGAAGATCTTCAATATTAATTTAACATTTGGGGGAGATATTTATATATTCAGTAACGTGGAACAGCTGTAAATTTAAAGAAATAACTGATAGGCCTATAAAAGCTGTCTGTAATTACATTCCTCAATGATTTGAATAATAGTGTGTCTGATATATTCTAAGATAAGTGGCTTTTACTTTTCTTTGATATTAGGGTTGTATACTGTACTTATCTGTTTTTTACTCCATAGTCTCCTCTCTGGCAATAAATCAATTTCTTAGTGTTACTTGGGCATGCACCCTACAGTTAAATTCATTTTCTTTTTCTTTGAAGAGAAACAGTTTTTGTAAGTATCACAATAATATTTTCCATTTTTAGGTCAGGTTTCTCATGTTAAAAGATTTAATACTATTAAAATAATACTTATCAATTTTCCACCCCATGCCCTGCCCTATGTTCAAAAAATTTTTTGGCAAGCTTTTTTTTGTGTGTGAGGAAGACCAGCCCTGAGCTAACATCTGTTGCCAATCCTCCTCTTTTTGCTGAGGAAGATGGGCACTGGGCTAACATCGTGCCCATCTTCCTCTATTTTATATGGGACGCCACCACAGCATGGCTTGACAAGCAGTGTGTTGGTCTGCACCCGGGATCTGAACCTGTGAACCCCGGGCTGCTGAAGCAGAGTGTGTGAACTTAAGCATTACGCCACTGGGCTGGACCCTTGGGAAGCTTTTTTTTTTTGTGTGTGGGGAAGACCAGCCCTGAGCTAACATCTGTTGCCAATCTTCCCCTTTTTGCTGAGGAAGACTGGCCCTGGGCTAACATCGTGCCCATCTTCCTCTACTTTATATGGGACGCCGCCATGGCATGGCTGACAGGCAGTGCGTCGGCAGACCTGCGAACCCCAGGCTGCCAAGCGCGGACTAAACCGCTGCGCCACCGGGCGGCCCCCTCGGCAAGCTTTTTTAAGAACAACGAAAGTAACAGAAGTTAACCTGGCTGATGTATGACTTAATAATAACTCATACATGATTGGCAATGCATAATAATCTAAGATATCTTAAAGTTGAAAAATGTATTCTTTACTGCAAATACCACAATTCAACACAAGCATCACAATTTGAAATATAACAGTTGATAGGAACACAAAGTTCAATCAACTCTGGATATGTAAAATTAAATTGCCAGAAAGGATTAAATCTTTTTAAAATAAATGATATTTCAAACACCTCTTACTTCCTATTATAGTATATTTAGTTATAATGAATAAAGGGTAATAACCATCATCTTAGGAAAGGAGCCGGGAGATGTTCAGTGGACTGTTCAGTTCTGAAGAGAGGTAACCTACAGAAGCAGAAGGAACCATTCACCACAAAGAAGAAGGAAGAGAAAAGGAAAGGCCCGAAGCTTTCTCTACCATCTCCTCTTTAATCCTTCAATTTCATGCAGATTTATATACGTATTTTCTTTGTTTATGTGGGTGACCTGTTTTCTTTCCCATAATAATTACAAGTTCATTCGTAACTATAATTAGCATCTGATAGAGTGGATTTCCCATTGTGGAGAATTTTATTATAATACTGACAAAGCATTGTGAGTACTATCCACCAGTCAGGACTGAGATTGGCATATATTTGCTTAAGCCAAATAAAAAATATTTTGCAATAAAAACCCTGCAACTAAAAGTTAATATGAACAATCTCTTTTAAAAAGTAGCTCCTTTTAATAATCTAGGAAGGCGAGAGATGATGATGGTCTGTCACTAACTACGAGACCTCTGAAGCAGTACAGAAATAAAAGATGAAGCGGTAGTATGGCACACCTTAAAGTTTAATTTAAAAATTAAAGCAACTCATACCCAGAAGAGAATTGAATGAAAGAATAAGATGGGACATGGCTAGGCCATGGAAGCACAAAATACTGTCAAACTTTAATTAAAAAATGTTTTCAATTTAAGCAGACCCAGGCCAGTGATTTTTCATTATTTTTACCACAGTTCCATGACCACTGACATTTTCATCAGAACAAATAAAGGATTTTTCCCAAATTTAAAATGACAAAATTATTTTTAATTTTGACTTATAATTTCTTCCTCCTCTAAATTCAAAGGAATTTGATCTTAGCTAGACTTGTCTCTTAGCCTGGGGCTTGAATATACCTTAAGTTTTTAAAGTGTAAAAAATACATATTTTTTAAAAGATAGTTCTTCCACCATATTAGGAAATAAACTTTATCACAGATATACTATCATTTGCCTGGGGAATGAGATCGCATATTAATGAAACATCTGGCACATGACTCAGTAAACGCTTATATTCAACAAAGACTCTCTCAAAGCAATCTGTCCTTGCACGCAGGCTAGAAGAAAGCTGGCACTCTGGCAGTATAAGACATGCAGACTGGAAAATAAAACTAAAATGCCCTAGCCTCGTATCAAAAGAGAGAGATCTACTTAAGATAAAAGTCCACTTAAGAGAAATGGAAATCAACTTCAATTACAAGTGTCATCATCATCATGTGCAATTGTCCTAATAATTCCAAATACTGTTTAGTAAGTTTCAGACTCCGTGAATCAGATTCTGCTTCATGAATTATAGTTTGTTTTTTCTTTGTACCGTTTTAAAACCCAAAGAGTAACCTCCCTACCAAAAGCAGGCCTGACAGATAGTCTTCTCTATTTTCCAATTAAGTTCCTACAATACAAACAGGGTCAGGACCTCAATCTTAATCATGGACACTTGTAACTTCATTAGTTGCCAATCTTTGTCAATAGCAAAAGCTATAAGCCTCGTTGCTAGCCATTTCTCCACATTCCTTAGATAAGAAACTCGAGAGAACTAATGATAAACACTAACTTCGGATGCTGAATTTGGTTTGTGTATTTAAAAAATGCCTTTTCTTGGGGCCGCCCGGTGGCGCAGCGGTTTAGTCCGCGCTTGGCAGCCCGGGGTTCGCGAGTTCGGATCCCGGGCGCCCGCCGATGCACTGCCTGTCAGCCATGCCGTGGCGGCGTCCCATATAAAGTAGAGGAAGATGGGCACGGATGTTAGCCCAGGGCCAGTCTTCCTCAGCAAAAAGGGGAGGATTGGCGATGGATGTTAGCTCAGGGCTGGTCTTTCCCACAAAAAAAAAAAAAAACCAAAAAAAAAAGCCTTTTCTTTGCCTCACTCTGCCTGCCCAAATTCAAGTGCATTACCTATGGGTTTCCTTCTTACCCTTCAGCCTGTAAACTCTGAGGTAGTGGGCGCCTTAGTTACATGGTTTCTTGGTCATACTGGCAAACTCAATGCCATCTTTTTGCTGGTCATAAGAAATCCCATGCTGGCTACTCATAACAACATGCACAGAACTTAGTTTAACGGATGCTGCAGTTGGCACTGTCTTCACCCTGGCATCGTGAGCCTTTACTCCTTCGCTGACGAAGTGATGCACCACGGCGTCAATTCAACGAAAGCAGATGGCGAATAGCATGGTCTGTGAAAATTATTCTTCCACTTCTTGTTGGAGAGGAAAAGTAGTTCAAATATCTAAACTTTAAACTCTGTTAAATGTCAAAGTAACACTCATTAGATTTTAAGCTATAATAGTACAGAGGGAAATAGGTGGGACTATGGAGTTTAGCCAAAATAAAATAATAGCATTTATGTACATAATCAGAGAAATAATGACAAACAATGACAACTTGTATCTACAGAAATTCCCAAATGGACAAAACTATGTGACAAAATGAAAAGGCCAAGTATACTGTAATTACATACCTTTGACGCAATGTGCCTTCATGTTTCCACTCAACTGTAAACTCTCTGAGGGCACGAACCTAGCCCACCCTGTTGACCACTGTGTCTCTGGCACCTGCCTCATGTTCTGGCATGAATAAAGACTTGATGAATGAATAAAACGCTTAATTGGCATAAATGCAGTAAGGAATTTGGTCTCACTTAAAGATAGGTCTGGACTTTGTCCTAGCTCTTGAGAGGTAACCTCTAAACGCTTGGTATTTCCCAGTGATGAGCATCTTTATTATTCCTGGTGGGCCCCTAAAAACCATACTCAATAGTTATGCCACTGAAGTGATTCATGGTGGGCCCCTAGATAGCTTACAGCTAAGCAGATAACTCAGGATGGAGGCTGGCCACACCAGAAAGACCAACCATATGATTAGAGGGTTGGGTCTTTGGGCCCCTGATGTCATCCGGATCTGGAGGGGAGGGCTGGAGATTTTCAACCATGTGGCAATAACTCAATCAATCGTGCCTATGTAACAAAGCCTTAATAAAAACTCTGAACACCTAAGCTTGGTGAGCTTCCCTGGTTGGCAATATTCCATGCATACTGCCACACTTTGATGTTAATAGGGTAATCCAGAAGCTTTGAATTTGAAGCCCATCCAGAATTTCCTCTATGCGTCTCTTCCTTTGGTTGGTTCTAATTTGTACCCTATTGCTATAATAAAACTGTAATCCTTACTAGAGTGCTTTCCTGAGTTCTGTGAGTTGTTCTGGTGAATTATCAAACTTGAGGGTGGTTTTAGGAAACCCCTAAACTTGGAAGTTGGCTTCAGTGGTCTTGGGCCAACTTAGCAGGCTGGAGGACTGTGCCCTTAGTATGGAGTTTGGCTAACTCCAAGTAGCGTATTATATCAAATTGGGCTTTTTTTTTTTGCAACTCTGGTTCATCTTTCAGGGACTGTTCTTGGAATTACTTATTATTCTTCAATATATTACCTTTGTATTTTTTAATGATCACTTTTCTTAATGAACTCTCCTGCATGCTCCTAAATTAAATTCCACTTAGGGATTGTGATCCACGAAGATCAAATCTGTTATATTATAGCAGCTAGTCAGTGCTTCCTCACTAATGTGCCTCAAATGGGTTAGAGGTGTGCGTGCTGCTGCCCCACCATTAGCCCTCAGGAAGGCCAGGTGGGGCCTGTGGTGGCTGGAGCTCCTGGGCTGGGTGCCTCCTTCCTCCTGCAGCATTCTCTGTTGACCCCAGAGCACAACACAAATATTATCACTTTTCTATATGCACCATGACATGTAAAGACTGGAAAGCAGTAAGTCAAGGAATCATTACTACAATTTTCCCATGACAGTACGTCATCAACATATTTCTCTAGCATCAGACTTGGTTATTAGAACCTATATGTGCTATACTTTAGCCATACTGAACCACTGTTTCTCCAACACTCCAAGTTCGTTCACACCTCAAGCCTTTGCACGCATGATTTCCTCTGTCAGTGATGTCATTCCTGTTCTACCACAGCCACCTAGACAAACTCTTACTATTCTTCAAGATTCAGTCCCAAGGTCACATATGTAAATGCTTTTCTAAGAGATCTTTGTCACCCAGTAGCACCTAGCAGATCTGTACCTCTGGTATAGCATTTACTACAATGTAACGATTAGTCTATTTCCCTCCCTAAGCTGTGAGCCTCCTGATATCATGCTCTACAATTCACCCCCTTCTTTGACTCATTTTACTTGGCCTTTCCTTTCCTGCCTCCTAAAGCATGATGTTTCCTAGAATTCCATCCTCATTTGTCTCTTCTCACTCCACAAGAGAGCCATAGAATAGAATTCAAACATTTTCAGGTCCATTATTTCATTTTCTTTTCATGAAAGTATCATCTCCATTTAGGGAAGTATTTAGGGAAAATATTACCTCCATTTTATAAATTCAAAAATTGAAATTTATACCAGTCAAAGAAGTGCCCATAGTCACAATGAAAATAAGTAGCTCAGCCAAGGGTGGAAACCAGGTCTTTGGGCTCCAAATTCAATGCTTTTCCAAAATGTTGTCCTGCCTTTCTGAATGAATTCTTAGTATTTTAAGTTGGAACTCTAAAAGTATCTTCCCACACAAACCTTCTGACCTGTGGTTAAGTGCTAAAGAACCACAGGTGCTATACTTCCATTATGGATTTTACAGCATGTGGGGAATTGCCTTGAGAACCTCATAATGTAGTAAGGTCAGAACTCAGAAGTCATTTTTCCATAGAAACATAAATCTTAAATATTAAGTGAACAAATTAATAAACTTTCTTATACAACTAGTTTGAGAAGAAACATAAAAAATACAAAGAATGAGACAAGATTTCACACTGATGTTTATCAGCAGAAAATACACTCAAGTAGTTTTCAGAGGTAACTTTGTTGGATTCACATTTATAATTTTGTATCCAAAGTACACAAAAAGTCACCTAAAGCAGAAAAGGTTGGAGTTTCACTCCAATCTTTCTAATACCAGAGGTGAAGAATTTAATCTTATTTCATAATTATTCTTATATGAAAATTGTCTTTTTCCCTCCTTTCTCTTTTTCCCTCCAGAAGCCCAACATTCTGAGGATTGCTGGTTCTGAGTTCCTAGGGCTTGATGTGTGACAATTTAGAAACTCTTAGTCTAACAATAATCTAGAAAAAAAATTCACTAATAATTCACAGTTTGTTCACTGGAATACTACAGCAGGAACGAAAATGTTTCTTCATTCTTCAACTGCCAATTATTTTCATGTAAGACTGAAACAAATAATGTGTTTACACATCATCTTTATCATACACTTTGAAAAAATAAGGCCTTTCCTTACAATGATAATAATACTTATTAGGAATCATGTTTAAAAAATCTCTGTGTTCTGAATATATAATTCAAAGGGTTAGAACAAATAGTGGAATTTTTCATTTGAAAAATATTAGTGTGAAAAAGGAACTGTTCTTTGGGTTTCATTGTAAATATTTGGTATTTAAAAAATAAAATCTACCCACACTATGCCAAATACACAAGGAAAACAAACTTAAACAATCCACTGAAATAAATAAAAGACATCTATGGACTACGAAGTCATCATATAAGCTAAAAAATGTTTCATCTATTTATTTTTACAAACTTATTCAAACCATCCCTGAATAACTATTTTTATTGCTTCAAAATTCCATTTTTGTTTCATAGATTCACAGAATATTAAAGTTAAAAGAAAACTTTGAGGGGCCAGACTGGTGGCGTAGGGGTTAAGTTCACACGCTCCACTTTGGCGGCCTGGGGTTTGCAGGTTTGGACCTGGGCGTGGACCTACACACCACCCATCAAGCCCTGCTGTGGCAGCATCCCATATACAAAATAGAGGAAGATGGGCACAGATGCTAGCTCAGGGCCAATCTTCGTCACCAAAAAAAAAAAAAAGGAGGAAACTTGGAGATCTACCTTGCCATCATTTTAGAGTTGAGAAAAACAAATGACTTGCTCAATTTTATCCAACTAATTAGTAGTGGTGATTCAGAAAGACAGACATTACACATTAGATGCCAATAGAAAGGAATCTTAGTCATTCATACATGCTTTCCCTTTCTATTAAAAAATGATTGCTTTTTAAATAATAGATATATTTAAACCTTGATTAGAGAAACCGGAAAATAGTGAAAAATATAAAGAAGAAAAATATAAATAATCTCATCATTCAGAAAACTCTGTTAACATTATAAAGCATTTTCTTCTACTCTTTCACTTTCCCTATATTTAAAAACACAGTATGAATGTAAAATTATACCAAATTGAGACAACATACAAAATATTTTGTGTTCTGTTTTATCTCTTCATATTATACCATATTGTCTCATCTCATTAAAGTATTTAATAAAAACATCTGAAGATTGTGCAACATTCTTTGACTCTGCCATATTTTATGTAACTATCATTCTCCTATCACTAGACATTGAGGTTAGAAACAACCATACACATAAATCTTTGTATTTCTACATATTTTCTTAAAAGAAAAATCTAGACAAGAGATTACCAGGTCAAAGAGTATGTACATTTCGATGACTCTTTATACAGATGGCCAAACTGCCATCCAGAACGATGTACTATACTTTCATCAGTGCAGCAGTGTATAATGTCTGTCTCATTGCATCCCTCACCAATAATGGACATTAGTTTTTGTAATTTTTGCCAACGTCACAGGCAAAATGGTTCTTTAAATTTGCATTTATTCGTTACTATTCCTGAACATTTTTCATGTATCTATTACCTATATTTCCTCTTTTATGAATATTTATATCTTTTGTCCACTTTTTAAAAAATGTTTTATTGAAGTACAATATACATACAGAAAAATAAACATATCTTAAGTGCAAAGCTCAGTGATTTTTTTCATAAACTGAACACATCCATGTACCAGCATCGAGATCAAATACAGAACATTATCAGCCCCAGAAGGCCTCTCGCATTCCCTTTGAATCACTAACTCCCTTAAGGGTAATCACCTTTCTGACATCTAATATCATAAATTAATTTTGCCTGTTTTGTACTTCTGCCCATTTTTATAGTAATAATTTCATTGTTTAAAAAAGTCAACTGGTATTTACTATAAAACACTTGAACATTACAGAAAGTATAAAAAAGCAACAAATCATCCAGAAATTATCCCACCAACAACTACCGTTACCCATGGTTAACATCTCTGTAAACATGGCTGGACAGACAGATAAACAGAGAGACAGACAAGTTATCCCATAGAAGGGGTTATAATCTTACTTTAATTGAACTAAAGAAAAAGAAACTAAAACAAAAAACAAATCTCTAAAACTTCAGATAAATATTCTTTCAGCATATACAAACCATTAATAAGTTTGAGTCTCATTAAAAACAAAGCTGTTTCAATTTTGCACATTATGAAAAAAATGAAATGATTAACATGCATTCCCTCATCCTTTCCTCTCCCCACCTATCAGTTTTGGTTTCTCATATTATTTTTATTTTATCATTTACACTCAATTCTGTGACCATAATTCCCACTGATATTGATTCTATTGTTTTGGATCATCTTTCAATTGGTTTCAACAATGAGCAGCGTCCCTACCCTCTTTTTTCTTTAAACAAAGACTGACAGTTATGAGAGAATGTCTCATATGTAGAGCCTGTCTTGAGAATGTCTATGTGTAGCCTTTATAAAGAAAGATAACACAATTTTCTTGGGTCACATTTTCTTTCTTTTACAGAGTTGTAATAATGTAATAACAAAAATAATAACAGGAAATAGTGCTTAATATGTATCAGGTACTGTTATAAGCATTTCATGTAACAACAACCCCATGAGATAGGTAGCATTATTATCTTCATTTTACAGATGAAAAGATCCGAGGCATCAAGAGGTAAGCTGACTTGCCCAGGGTGGCAGAGCTCCGATCTGAATGCAGGCAGTCTGGCTGAAGAGCCTGTGCTTTTAACTGCTACATATACTGCTGTGAACGTCTGCAGTTGGCAGATGACTGGGGGAAGGGACAGTAAAGGATGCTACTAGCTTTAAGGAGTGAAGGCCAGGAACGCTTGATGCCCTGCAATGAACAGGGCAGATCCACACAATAAAGATTACACCATGTTCCTCACAACTCTCAAATGTCTTGTTGGATGTTCATGAGGCAAAAACTGGTTTAAAATTACCTGATCCTAGAACACTACATAAAGTACATATATTTTTTTGCAAGGTTTTAATGTACTCAATTTTCTAGGAGTATAACTACCAGAAAAGCTATTCAATGTTTTGGAAAATTATATTTCTGATGGCAATACCCCAACCCATAGCATTTGAGCTAATACAACACACCTGTATCAGTCTGCATTTCTAGCTGCCACATCCACGGTGGTTCTACCGATGAATGCCAGGCTCGTGTAACTGCTTCATTACATTTCTAGTATAGTCCTGGTCAAGCACTTATATACCAACATAACTATTACTTTATTGTAAATTACTTCTATTTCTTCTTTCTGTTCAATTAGGACAACATGTTGATTTTAAAATTATGGATGTCTTCTTATCTCTGAATTTCATTTCAGGATCCAGAAGGCGCCCATATTTGTTGAGGTCCTGTACCATTATATGGGGGTGTAATTGTTGAGGGTTTTCCTTTGATTTTTCCTCTGATGTCTTTAGTCTACTTCTTTCTAAATTCATACACATATGAGAAAACTTAAAATTTGGTTGTTTCATCTTCTTTTTAATGTCCTGTTTTGAGGGCTGGTGGTGAGATTAGGAGCCAGGCCATTCTGTACCAGAACATTCAGTTTATTTCTATAGGTTCCACTTTTCAAACTTCTACTTTTTCTTTGTGTCAAGTTCTCCTTCTCTTCTTATGTGATTGTTGCTGGTGAATCTCTGGTTGCCACTCTTTTTACTCCTACTCGTTTGACCATTTTGTGAGCTTTGGGATGACCCTCAGCCGCACGACTTGGCTGGCCTTTCTTTGCACACTCCTTGGAGGGAGTGCTTTCCTTTTCCTTTGAAGAGACCATCCCAATAAATACTTTTCTTAGTAGAAAAGGGTGAGTCTTTAAATTAGTTTGTGATTAATGAAAATTTACTACAGCTTTTCTAACCTCAACTGCATTCTTCTTATAGCTAATAAAGTTATGAGAGTCTACTCAGGGCCCACTATCACATATCATAACACTTTCAAAAATATTAGTTAATATTTACTGAGTGACGACAATGTGCCAGTCACTGTTCTAAGAGCTTTACGTTTATTATCTCATTAATCTCACAACAATCCTGTATGGTAGATATTATCTTCACAGGAAACTGAGGTGCAGAAAAGTTACTTACCAATTTGCCCGAGGTCACACAGCTAAAGTGGCAAAGCAGGGGTTTGCACCCTGGGCATCTGGTATCAGAGCCCAAGTCATTCATCCACTACCTCACTGCCTCCAAGTTTTCAGGGGCCTCCTTTCTCCTCAAGGACTAACTGCTTCACTATAGATTTTTTGATTACAACTTTCCGTTTACAGCCTACCACAAACGCCCAATAAACATTTATTACATAAATAAATGAAAGACTTAACTGCTTGTTTTCAGTGCTTTCCTCCATCTCTTTTAATGCACCTTTTCCTTTTAGCAATAAGAAGGGCAAATTAAAATCCCCAACACTGTTCTTAACCATTTCTGAGTGGTTAAGAGATAATCATATTCGACAACTTAAAAACAACATTATAAGCTTAATAGCTTTCACCTACACTTTCTAAGGGAGCTGACCAAAGCTGAAGAGAAACGCATGGAGCTCTTTTGAATATTTCATTGCATGGCCCTGATATCACATTTGCTTTGAAGGGGGAATTTTTTATAATAACCTACAAGAATTAGGTACTCCTCTTTCCCACTTCTGGCAGAAGCAGCTCTATGCTCCCCAGCAGCTCAGATGACCAATTTTGTACCCTGAACTGCCCTGCCAGCCCTGGGAACCACTGATATACCAGATCCATTCAAGCTACTTGTGCTCCCATCAGACCTTACTGTTCTGTCCCTTAGTTTGTCAGATTTCTGACAACAAAATAACAGGAGGTCAAGCATATCAACAAATTATACATCCTAGGCAGCATGCTTGATTTAGACTGCAAAGTCAGTGGCTACAATGTGCTAACACAGAAGAAGTTAGTGCAGTTTCAGCTACTATGACAGGCTGATGGTCTTGGCATTATTTTCAGATTAGGCAAGCTTCTTGCCTCACTTCAAGTCACATCCTATAAATAACATTAAAGAACTTTCTTAGGCACATCAAGGCATATAAATAAACGTATGAAGATATCGCAAAGAGAAAAACAATCTTGAGTTTTAAAATGAAAACAGGTGTTTTTAGTAGCCTATGGTAAAAGAACAGTGTGGTAGGAATAGAATGATTATGGGAATGAAAGTCTGTTAATGTAGACAAGAATTCTTTATGGCAGAATTTATGCATAGATACTAACTCAAGGTGGCAAAGAACCCTCATATGTTAGAGATCTACAACAGTCCCAGAGAAAAATGTACACATGATAATTAAAGGTGGATAACAAGCAGAAGTCAATCGAGAGGATAATGGTTTGGGTAGAGCAAATTAAAAAAATATTTGCAAAATTAAAAGGTCAGATCTAAATTGGACTTGTTGGAGGAGAAACTGTTCAAAACTAAGAATCTACTTCAATTATTTGCATTTTAATAGAAAGGATGCAATGGCCTCATTTGAAAATTACTTACACTGATGACTGATGAAGAAGTTGACAAGTTTAAACCTTCAAGATCAGCTATCAAGCTTGGAGAAAGAGCTGGGGTGGGAAGTGCAACTGGAGTAGACACTGGGTTAACTGTAAGAAAGGGCCCAAATTAGCAAATGTGCATGAAAATTTAATTCACATTATTAAAAGCAACATTTTTATTTTGTTAGTAAATCTAATTAAATTACTCTGATTAATAAATCTATGACAATTCTATTTAACATCTTGATTTAGTCAAGTTATTATCAAGTCATGGCAGTTATTAGTCCTAGCTTTCAAAACATAATGGCAAATCCTATAACAAAATAAGGATACAAATATCTTGAGTAATAGTTTCTGAAAATTTTTATCACATAACATTATCACTAACATTTATCATCCAGTAACTTCACCAAAAGAAAAAGGCAAAGAAACATTTTTTCAGACTAATATAAAGAATAACAAGAGCTTTCAGGAGAGTTCTTCAGTTGAGTTGGAAGTCTTAAAAGGGTGTTCAAATCCTTTCTCTATTTTATTCTCCACTGTAATAATTATAGAGGCCAAAGCTTAAGAAAATGTAAACAAAGGCCGAGAGGTGGCCCACTGGAAAGCTAAGGGGATTGGATTTATCCTATACACCAAAGGGAATTGTTAAAAATCTACCCAAAAGAGGAATAAGATGATATATGGTACACAGGATGATTGATCCAATGGGAGTAAAAGGGACAGGCTGAAGAAAGAGCAGCGGGGTTGGTAGTGAGGAAGAATTTAGAATAGTCCAGGCATGACGTGAAAAGGACTGAAGTAAGAGAATGGCAGTGAGAAGGCAGAAAGGGCATTCATATTAAAGACATTGTAAACTGAGGCACAGGGAGATTAAGGCATGCCAAGGTCATAAAACAAGTAAATAGAAGAACCACCATAGGACTAGAAACTGGTTCTTCTAACTTCGATCTAAATATGTTGCCTTTCCATGCAACAGCTAACTTTTCTGGTGGGTTCTAAATGCATGTTTGTACATCTGTTTGTCCATCCACCCATCCAAAATATTAGATGCCCATATTAGGAATGAAAATTGAGTAAGAAATAGCCTCCTCTGATCTCAAATATAGCTTGGCTAAAAATAAAGAGAGGAAAAAGACATGAAAAGACAAGACAGGAAAGTTCACACCACAGGCAAGTTTGACTCTTGAAAAGAAGGGCTTTTAATATCATTTCAGAAGACAGAGGCTCTGGTATTAAAGAAATGATTACACGTCTGTTTACACGTCTGGCAAGATGAAAGCTGGCATTAAAAGTTTATCCTAAATTGGATTCTGAGGCCAGTTGACTATGCTGAAGGATTTAATTAATGTGTAAGAAACAATATGATTCTATGTAGTTAAAAAGAAAACCATGGCATGCAAATTAAAATGAGATAACATTTCCACTATCAAATTGGCAAACAATTTTTAAATACAAAATCCAGCATACGTAAGGGTATAAAGAATCTGGCAGTCTCATACTAATCCTGTGTTAAGTTGGTACAAGCTTTGTAGAAGGCAATTTTAGACAATGGAATTCTTCAAAGCCTTTGTCCTGGTAATTCTACTCCTGGAAATTTATCTTAAGGAAACAGTCATGGAGATAATGCAATAATATACTTATGATGATGTGTATTGCTTCACTGATTATGACAGCAAAAAAATGGAAACAAGTTAAATTTCCAACAATAGTAAACCTGTTAAATAGAATTTATTACAACAATATAAAGGATATATGCGGTCATTAAAACTGAAGTTGTTAAAGAATATTTATGTCATGGAAAGGAATGTGTATGATAAACCGAGAAAGAAGCAAACGATAAAACAGTATCTCAGTATGATCCAATTTGGGGGGGAGTGGATTTGCATATGAAAAGAACCTGAACTGATATGTCAGAATGTTAACCCAGGGTATTTGGATTTAAGTCCATTTCATTTTCTTTTTTTTTTTTTTTTTTGTGGGGAAGACCAGCTCTGAGCTAACATCTGTTGCCAATCCTCCCCTTTTTGCTGAGGAAGACTGGCCCTGGGCTAACATCCATGCCCATCTTCCTCCACTTTATATGGGACGCCGCCACGGCGTGGCTGACAGGCAGTGCGTCGGCGGGCGCCCGGGATCCGAACTCGCGAACCCCGGGCTGCCAAGCGCGGACTAAACCGCTGCGCCACCAGGCGGCCCCCATTTCCTTTTCTTTTTATTGTAAAAACTTTGTACAAAACACTTTTTTCTTTACTAAAGTACATTTAATAAAGTAATTATATAATTATTTTTCTGATCAAAATTTTGCTTTAAAATTTAAGAATAAGTAAAAATTTTAATATATAATGATTTAATATGAAGTTATTTAAAACTTGTTAAATGTAATTCACTGCTGCTGCATCGTCATTATCCTCATCTCCAGCATAGCTAACCCTTATATAATGCTTATCATGTGCCAAGCACAGTTTTAAGTGCTTTTGCATTTATCAACTCATT
The DNA here is from genome assembly GCA_031878705.1 of Tapirus indicus. Lineage (NCBI taxonomy): Eukaryota > Metazoa > Chordata > Mammalia > Perissodactyla > Tapiridae > Tapirus > Tapirus indicus. The sequence continues at coordinate 6,229,782 of CM062925.1, forward strand.
TAATCTTCTTAATACTCCTAAAAAGTATTACTATTATCCCAATTTTTTACATAAAATAACTAAAGCAAAGAGTGATTAAGTAACTTGCCCAAGGTAACACAGCTAGTAAGTAACAGAACTGGGATTCAAACTTAAGACAGCTTAGCTCCTCCAGTGTCCTCTTAGCCACTCCACTCTATGCCCCACTATAATTTATTCAACAGTATGATATCACAGATCATAAGGCTTATCTGAAGCATGATTATTGTTGGCTGATAAAATTTCTTAAGGAGACTTCACAGTTACTTGTACTAATACTGTAATTACACAGCTTTACATTTCCTATAAAAGAATACCAGACTATGATTGCTGTTTTATAATCATCCTATTAAGATCACATGGTATAAGGTACTAAAAGATACTTTAATTTCCAGAAATATAAAATACACCTGGAAAAAAGAATGCATACTGCTACTCTAAGTCTAATCTATTGTTAGGCCATATATTATCCTAGCATAAATATTTTCTAATGTACTATCACCTGACCCCATGAAATAGAGTCAGAATTTCATAATCTAAGGGAACTGTAGAAACTTTTTAGCCATTTTTTTTTCATTTTACAAATAAGACCGAAAGAAATTAACTCAATTGATTAAAGGTGATACCAGGACTAACACCTGTGTTTCGGATAACATCCCCTCAACAAATGCAATTAGGAAATCCAAGTTACTTTTACAAAATCACAGAACCGTTCTGTAGTAGAGCCAGTCAATCCTCAGGGTGCTAACTCGACTGCTTCCTTAGGAGAGACAATGATTATTTCGGGTAGCAGCAAGCTCTTTCCCTTCTCCATGCCTTTACTCCCTTCACTCTCTTCTCTTGCCTCTGACTGCTTGACTAACTCTTACTCATCCTCACCTCAGTGTTACATCCTGATACTGCTAGGTGGGTTAGGTACCCCAATACCTAACAGCATTCTGTGCATACCTCTTTCTCATTTCATTATAATGTGGCAATCTAATTGCCAACTTACGTTTCTCCCATTACGCTGAGAGTTCCTCAGGTAGGGACAATGTTGTATCCATTTAGAATCTCTAGCATGTAGCAGATTACTTAGATCATAGAGAGTGTTCAATAAATGTTTTCTGAATGAAGACACAGATAAATTCAGTACGCAGTTTTCCTGGTATGCAGCGTGTACTGAACCAATAACCTCTGTGGATTACAATGTGCTTCTTAGATAAAACACAAGGATATGTCTGCCTTCAAAATTAATCTAATTCTCACAGCTGAGAACTCAAGCCACTGGAGACTGACTTTTTAGTTTTTGATCAACAAACTGCTTACCATGGACAATGGAGAACTACTGTAGGCTAATAAGCAGCATATAATAAAGTCAGTATTTTAAGAACTGCACATCAACAGTGCTTTTCTCCTATAACACTCCACTTGTCTTTATCTCTAAGCTCAGATCATACTTCTTCCACAGTGCTTTTGTAGCTTCTTAATTGGTTTTTGTCTCCCTCCTCATTTTTCCACTATACCTTACACCTCTATTATGTCTCTTATACAATACTTGTTCAGGTGTCTATGTCCCTGACTAGATTTGTCTCTGGAAGAGAATGACTAAATTCTATTTACCTGCTCTAGCACCTAGCAAAGTACCTTGCAAAGGGCAGATAATCCACAAACATCTGCTGGACTGACTTGTTAAAAAGAGTTTCAAGTGTCATTTCTGACAAATGCAGGACCATAAAAGCTTTTTTAAAAAATAGCTCCTGGATATTAAAACAGAAATATATCGTATGTTGAGTTAAAATAAATGTAACTTGGGATGAAATTTTCCTTAAAATTAAAAAAAATCTTCCATTTAAATTCTTAAAACAATATTTAAGAAAACCTGTGTTTCTACATATAAAAACATGCTTTTAAAAACAATCGAACAATAAAAATTATATCACTTTACAGGTTTCTCTTTTTTCCTTAGCTGCCAGGAAATCCAGAGTCAAATATAAGGAGGAAATGTAATTAGTGTATTCTAGTACCTCGTAACATTTACCCTTAATTTCTTTTAAAATTTGCTTGACTGTTATTCCTTTACAATTTTAAACTTTTTAAATTGTAAAAGTTATATATATATGCAAAATATTCATTGTGACGGAAAGATATAAAATATAAAAGTCTTTTTCTCTCCTCTTTTCCTAGTTTACTCCTACATCCAAAAGGGGCTGGAGCCAGCCACTGTTAACTGTTTCTTCTGCAGCCTCTCAGAAATAGATGATGAACAATCATGTTTGTGTTTGTGTGCAGTATATAGCTCCTCTTTTACTCCTTTTTAACACAAGTGGAATCATGCTCTATATGTACTTGTTTTTTACTTACAATATTTTGGATATATAATTACATAATTAGCACACAAAGATGTGCTTCATTGTTAATAGTTGTATTACCACATTGGTAGACATTTTGTTTTCAGGATTTTGCTGTAATAAATAATGCTACAATGAAATTTTTATCTACAGTCATGTGTCATATAATGACATTTTGGTCAACGATGGACCGCATATATGACGGTGGTCGTCCCATAAGATTAGTACCATAGAGCCTAGATATGTAGTAGGCCAAACCATCTAGGTTTACGTTTGTACTGCAGGGGAGGAAGAAATTTTCCTCTACCCTTTTGGGTTCTTCTGGCTTGTCTAAGAATCAAATTGACATGAGGTGGATTAACAGAAGAAAAACAAAAGTTTAGTAACATGTATACTTGAGAGAAACCCAGGAAAACCAAGCTCACCAAAATGGTCAAAGCTTAAATACTGTCCTTAAATACTGTCCTCAGCTAAAGACAAAAGAACACAGAGGGGAACCCACCAAACAGGCTTTTCTAGGTTCCTCCCTGTCCACTACCTGGTTCATGTTATGCTAAGGGGATAGCTTTCTTCCTAAGACAGGTATTTTAATTACAATTCTTTTAGGCAGTTAAGGGGGTGGTAACAAGAAAAACTTTGAGTCTTTTGTTTCTAAAAAATAATCAGCCTAGGGGCTGGCCCTGTGGTTAAGTTTGGCACACTCCACTTTGGTGGCCCAGGTTCGGTTCCTGGGCTTGGAGCTACACCACTTGTTGGCAGCCATGCTGTGGTGGCAACCCACATACAAAATAGAGGAAGACGGGCACAAATGTTAGCTCGGGGCAAATCTTCCTCAGCAAAAAAAAAAAAAAAAAAAAAGAAAGAAAAAAAAATTAGCTGAAAATAATCCTCATGTTAAAGAGACACATTTTGGGGTGACAAATTTTGTCCCCTTCAGTATACTCTGATGTTTGCACGATGATGAAATTGCCTAACGATGCATTTCTCAGAATGTATTCCTGTTGTTGAGCGATGCATGACTGCATACTTATGCGTATCTTATTAATTCAACAAACATTTACTAGGTGCCCACTATCTACCGGCTGGTCTTCTTGTACCAAGAATAGTAGTGAGCAAGACAGACAAGGATCCTGGTCTTACGGAACTTACATCCTAGCTGGGTGAGATAGACAATAAACAAATAACAAACATATTTAAGATAATTTCAGATGGTAAAATACCGTCCTGAAGACAATCAAGAGTGATCAGTGAAGGTGACTTCTGAGCTGGGGTTCCAACGATAAGAAACAGCTTGCCATCAGAAGATCTGGAAGAAGTGTTCTCAGCGTTCTTAGAAGGGAATAGCAAAACAAAGACCCTTGGCAGGAATGAGCCTGCTGTATTTCAGAAATGCAAAGGAGCAGAGTAGATAAGAGGCAGGCAGGAGTGGACTTTAATTTAACTGCAAAATTAAGCCATTAACTTAAAGAGTCTTATCTAAAATAAGATGGAATAAGATCTGATTTTGCTAGTTTATCTGTTAAGATAAATTCCTAGAAAAGAATTGCTAGGTCAAAAGGTGTGTGCAATTTAAGTTTTGATAGATGTTGCTAAAATGATTTCAAAAAGCTACACCTATTTATATTCCTATCGAAGACACGTGCAGGGAACCTGTTCCTCCAAACCTCAGCAATTCTGGATGTTGCTTTACAATCTTTGCCAACAAGTGAAAAATGATGTAAACTTCCAAATCTTCACCAATAGGTGAAAAATCATTCAAATTTGGCTTCAATTTTATTTTTAATATTAAGTTTATCTCCATATTAAGTACTTCTCTGTATTACACACTTTAATTTCTCTATATTAAGAATTTGCCACAACTACTGGAGATAGGCCAGGGAAACAATATGAATAGAACGGCTCCAGGATGGAATGAGACAACCCACGAACATAACTCACCTCTAGCCTGGAAAACTATACTGAAAAATGACAGCAGTTTAATATTCATGAAATCTCGCTTGTTAATACTCTTCTTCTAGGGCAAAATCTACCTACCAACAATAGTTCCTCTCTCTCTCTCTCACAACACGGGAGGATTTAAGGGGAGATGATGAATGTACATCTTTGCACACTTGGGTGAGTATATCTGTAGGATTCCAAGTTCTTAAAGTACACTTGCTGGGACAAGGATTTTTTGCAGTTAAAATATTGACAGGTTAGCCACTTCCTGGCTAACCTGCTGGCCTCCAAAGCTCAGTATCCACTTCCATTCCCACAGAAGTGTGGCAGGTGGAAGATGGGATGTCCTCTGTATCTCCAATCACTCTGTCAAGTTAGATGTCTCAATCCCCACAATCATTTAACAAAGTAGAATTTGTGAGATACGGATAATTACTTACCAAAACAAGTATAACTTAACTAAAGCAAAAGATCTTAAAATAAATTTGGTGCACTTTTATTTGACCAATTATATTTATTCAGGTGACACAAAACTGATATGCTGAAGAGATGAAAGACAAAGATACTAATAGAACTGATTTCTAACATTTTCTTGCCTTATTCATCTAAATATCTTTCATAATAGATGCTAATATATTTTGAGACATGTAAATGAAAGGTAGTATAAAAATAAAAAATATAAAAATAAAAAATACTACCAAACAGAATAAAAAAATTTAAATTTCAATACTTACAATCATCTAGATCTAGAAGTGAAACATCTTTGGTAAGAGGATTTCTATCTTGCTTTCTTTTTTTTTCTTTCTCCTATAAAATAATAAATATCTCATTTATTGTATGTTATATTTAAAAAAAATCTATGAAGTAGTCCTTAACATTTTAAAAGATTTTTTTTCCCTCCACTTGATCTTCTAAGAAAAAAATCAAATTAAGCTTCTGTATGGTTACACGAAATGTTTTTTTGAGTCAGAATTTTTATTTCAGTTAGCATACAGTATTTCTTCTCCACCTTGCAAACTGTTAATTGTTCTTAAATATTTGTATTTAAAGATTATAAAGGCCCTTCAGAAGAAAATTGAAAAATAAATAATTATGTTACAATCTGACTTTTGCTAACATAAAAATGTAACATCGCATTTTGGTAGAAAGTACACAAACATTCTTGAAAATCATTTTCTTTTTTTCTGGTGAGGAAGATTGGCCCCAAGCTAACATCTGTGCCAGTCTTCCTCTATTATGTATGTGGGATGCCGCCACAGCACGGCTCGATGAGTGGTGTGTCAGTGCACACCCAGCATTTGAATCTGCGAACCCCGGGCTGCCAAAGCAGAGCATGAACTTAACCACTACGCCACCGGGCCGGGCCTCTTGAAAATAATTTTAAACAAGTTCATTTAAGAAAAAGAAACGTGCTTTCAGAGAAACAATACATGCTTAGGCCTGAAGCTGTCGCTGGGCTGTGCAGAGCCTCTCTGAGAGGTTGTTTGTGACAGGCACTGTGCTGGGTACTTCGTATTCCAGCACTGGGCTGTGTCAGACTTCTGTGCCAAAGGCATTCATTAAAATCTATAAATGACATTTTCAGGCTCTTGCTCTTTAGGGCTGAAAGGAATTCATTTACTTTCTTTACTGTTTTCCTTTGGGGAGAATAAGTATCTCAAACATATCTGCACATAATTGGGGCTATCTCCACCTCAGATTTGCTTATTCAGTCCACTATATTTTTGAAACATGGATAATGATGGACTAGAAAACAGTGTCCCTAAGCCTGAGGTATTCACAGTTTGGTTAGAGATTCAGAAAAGATGCATAACCTTAAAAAAAAAAAAGATAAATTAAATGTAGTACTGAGCAGCATTATAAAGAATTAAAGAATAACAAAGATTAGGGTGTTAAATGGATGTATTTGGGTCAAGTTACTTATCTTTATAATCTATACTTTATATTAAATCTTCTCAAATTAAAAACCAAATTTAACTTTATGCTAAAATGTTTTTGTTCGTTCATTCATTCATTCAGTAGATACGTATAGAATTTTTAACATGTATCAGATTCTGTGCCAGGCAATGGAAGTAACACAGCAAAACAGACATCATCCCTGCCTTCAGATAACTTATCATCTACCAAAGGAGTTTATAGCTTATTGTTAATGGGAATTATTACAAATATCTTTGAAGTAGTCCTCTGAGCAAGGAAAGGCATCGCTAGAGCAAAAGGTACCTCACCATCATTTACAGTTTACACCACGTCAGAGCTCTCACAATAGTGCACATAGATGAACAAGAGCAATGCATTCACTTATATGTTAGGTAACATTTAAAAAAATGATTTTAAGTTCTGCTTGCTTTTTCCCTTATGCCAATACTCAGAAAAATTATTTTCAAGGATCATACAATAACACACATTAAAACGCTAACTAAAAACATCAGCACTGATTTTCTTCCTCAAAATAATTACTCCTGCCACTGAAAACTCCAAATGATCTAGACGGGTTTTAATTTTCATCTGTTATTTAAAAACAAAACAAACAATATCTGTCCCTCTCTCCACACCTCAAACGAATAACAACTTCTAGGACTCAGAAAAAAAGAGAAGAGATGTTAGTTTTGAAGCTGAAATGTACAAGTTGCAACTAACAAAAATAGATTCAGAATGAAAACGCCATCTCAACTAGAATATCATTCCTGTGAAGAAAGAACATATAACAAAAAGAGCTTATCACCATGTGACTTATGCTAGGCTGAGCACAATGGGTGTAGCTTCCTATAAGCTACAATGGTGCATGACTGTCTTCATGGAACTGTAACCTCCCCACCTGAAAAATTAGAAACCTATCAAATCAAGATAAAGTTAAAGCTGAAGGCAAGTCTATACCTTATTTTCTACTTCACAGCTAAGAGTGTGTAACAACGTCTATTAAATACACATCAGGTCACATACAACACAGGACAGAGCTGCATGTGAAATTGGCATAATCTCTTATTAGAAGCACAAAACAGAAAGAAAAAGGCTCTCAAAAAAACAGAATTTCATTGACTTTCTGAGAACAGCAAATAACCGGTGACTGAAATACAACATTAGCAATAGATAATGGTCATTTCTACCAAATTGAAAAAGCCTTGCATTCCGAATCAAGGCTATAAAAAGCTTCGTGATGTGTTTGGCATTCCTCTCTTGTATTATATTTCATTTAAAAAAATCCATGGTAAGTTCAAAACATTTTCATACTTAGAGAATCTACTATAAAAATAAAAATCTGAATTCTAAACAAAGAAGTTAAGAGCGCTATTCCATCAAACATTTCTCCATTTGCAATTCATCTTGGTAATAGAGACAGAACCTGGGTAAATGCATATAGGACCGGAGGCAGGAGATTTTTCTTGCTCAATGCATAATTCATGTGCTCCGCCTGCAAAGTGTGTAAAATGAGAATTTCACACCGCAGCATGAGCCATGGAGCTGCAGAGAAAAGGCAGATGAAATCATATTTTACTGTGTGAATTTTATTTCTTACCCTCCCAATATTTATACGAAACCATCATTGACAAACCAAACACACTGACAGATCACCCACTGTTTCCATTGTGTTAGTACTTGAGAAGAGATCAGGCAGAAACATAGACAATTTGTTTTTCTATATTTTTTTAAATAGAGGATTAGGTTTTTAACAGCTGAGTGACTGTAATAGACTTTTATAAGGACAACAGTAACTGATCTTAAAAGCTCACTACAAAAATATCTAGTTATCAATTCATCATCCTCAAATCTCCATTTTGTTTCTATGGTATTCGATTATACACCTCAATACATCAACATTTTCAAAATGAAATACAAAGTCACAGGGTTAAGAAACTGATTTCGATTTAATGTACTTCATTTCAAATAATAAATAAAAGATCCTGGCAATACTTACTAAGCTCCAAACAATACAAACAAAAGTATGTAATAATATATCTGTAAATATTTTTAATTTTTATACCTGTTCATTTTCACGCTGATTAAAAAAAAAAAAGCAAGTAGAAAAAAGATCTGTCACAACAAGCATCAAATATGCTTCCTAAGAGGAAACCATTGCAAAGAGGTTTGAAATTGAAAATTATAAAACAGGATAAGTGGTACGTAAAGTTTGTCAAACCCATACTGTGCTTTGAAATCAACAAAAATTCAAGGCTAATTTCTAGCCTCACAGGGCAAGATATTTGCATGAAATATTTTCAATTAGAACTATCAACAAAAGACAATTTAATGACTCCCTTGCCTTCCAGTCATCTAACAAATTTGATTAAAAAAAATCTAAGGCTCACATTTATTCTCTGCTTTAAAACAAAAGTACAGGCCAATAAATTAAGACTTCTTTATAAGTTAAAAAGAAGTCTAAACTGTTCAACAAATCTTCCCTATTGGATTATATCTACTTCAATATGAAAGCTTGCTTAATGGCATTCACTTTGATTTAAAGATGTCAATTGAAGTGAAATGATATTTCTGTTCTGGAGAACTTAAAATATGAACTAAATTGGGAAAGACATAAATTGAAAGAGGCAAGGCTTTGAATTGTCAGAGTAAAAACCATTATTCTACAATATTCACAGAAGTTATGTAATTGTAACATATATAAATACTTATAAAAACACAAGTAAAACTTGTTTCTTATTTTTTAAATAGGGAAATATTTCCTTTTACCCTTGGAATTGGAAAATAGTGCCTTTTACTCTTATCCATGATCTATCTCATACCACATGCCGAATTTACTTTATCCCCAAGAATCTTTCACAGGGTAGACCTTTTATTAAGGCAAATATTAACATTTACTCATGTCTGGACACTAGTCACAATACCAGTGATGGGTCCATAGAGCACTTAAGAGATTTAACTAGTTTTTGCACCTCAAAAAAGGGATTAGTAAAGTTTTATGAGATCCCTATAACGTGATGAAGACAACTCACAAGAGCATTTCAAACACTGCTAGGTATATGTGGATGGTATGAATGTTTTCACAGCTAGTAGACATATTAATCTTAATTTTGATTCAAATATGAAAATGCTCTTAATATTAAATGTTATTAAGTGCAAGTACATTAAGTATATTTATTTCCCATTGATAGATTATTATGCTTTATACATAGTTTATGGAATCAAAATGTTAATATTTATAAGGAAAATACATAAAAGTTATTCACAATAAATTACAATCATGATTTTAAATCTTTATCATTTAAATCATAGATTATCTAAATCTTCAGCAGCTGGTGCATAGACAATGAAGATATCAGAACTATTGTATCACAGTTAAAGTGTGAACAGTGGACTAATAAGGTGATAGAGGAAATAGTTATAGTATACAGAAGCACTCTAATATACTGGCTAGCTTTAAAAACATCGAAGTCTAGGTTCAATAAAGAAAAAAAAAGCCCTGGTAACTTTTAAAAAAACATTATTTGAAATAAAATTGTCACCATCTGTTCAACATGTAATTTTATGTACAAACAGAATATAACTTAATTATATCAGTAAAAAATAGGATAAAGTGATATAAATGTGAATATCTTCCTGATACAACGTGGTCTTGTTACTGATTTTTCTTTCCACTCTTCTGTGTGAAAAAAAAAGTTTCCCTTTGCACTGTGTAAAGGATGTGAAAGCACTTAAAATATGGAACTATATGAAGTAATTTTGTTATACATATTATTTAGGGTAAAAGAATTATTTCATAAAAAGGATTAGACTCAAATTAAAATATTTCTCTATTTAATATATTCAGAAAAGAACACCCACAAAGAAAAATATGCTTGCCCATCAAAATAACTGTAACTGAAGAAGAAGATAATTTTCTTTGGTTATTACCGTCAATATCTGATCTCAAATGAGGACATTTCCCAATCAAACAAACAAATATGACACTAGAATCTTTGACTATAAGTTTTGTGTCTTATGGATATGCTGGGGCATGGTGTTGAATGACAAAAACTTCAGGAACATAATTCAACACTGGTTCTCATCCTTTTGACTGTCCCTACATCATTCACATGAGTAATACCCTCTCATTGGTAACATTTTTCATTCCATGCAGTCATTCTCAACTAGGAGAAGTGGAGGGACCACCCTCTGATATGAGGCCACCTTCTCCTCAGCTTGTATTTTCTGTAATAAGAGAAATGGTGCAAAAGGAAGAACAAAGGCATAGAAATGCGACAGCATCCAGCATGTTAAGAGAACCACAAACAGTCCATTGGGACTAGAAGACAGAGAACAGAAGGGGGTTACGACTGGAAAGGCAGGTTTGGCCATGCTGGCCTGAGGAGTCTACTGAACTCAAGTGGTATGGGCATCCTTATAGGTAACTTGAACAGTAAGCTGGCAGCTGTACTGAAGGACTGGGCTTGGGGAAGCGTCTGAGGATGACCAAAGGCAATGGTCTGTGAGTGAAGTAATAAGAGCTGATCTAGAACGCTGGTAGTAGGAAAAGAAGAAACAGATATGAGAAATACACTCCAAGACTTGGCACTGTATAAATGTACAGGATGAGGGAGGAGTCAAAGATAATTCTGGGGCTACAGATCTGGGAGAAGAGAAAGAATGCTAGGACCAAATGGTAGAGTATGGCTTCTTCTGGCTATATTAGATTTGGGAAACCAGTAGCTCCTGAGAGGTCTAAGAATTTGGTCTTAATTTGGGGAAAAAAGTTAGAGCTGTTGTAGGGATTTAGCGATGTTATTATGGAAGTAATTTACACAAATGGTTTAGCTGAAGCTATAGGTAAATGAGTCTTCATGGCAGGAAAAATGTAAAGAGATGACTAAAAATAAATTAATTCACATCAATTAATATTTTTTGAAAAAATAATGTGGACTAAGCACTAAGTTCAGGGCAATGTTCACACTTGGGTGTCAGAAGTGGGTAAAAAGTGAAGCAACCAAAAGATTGAAAGGTCAAAGAAGTCAGAAGAAAGGGATGCAGAGAGTTTTAAGTAGTAGGGAATAGCCACGTAAAAAGATCAAGAAAGATAATCACTAAGAGAATGCCACTGGGTTTGGGGAAAGATCATGGATGACTTTTCAGAGAGCAATTTCTGTAGGAAGTGACAGGAGTGGAAACCAATTTAAAAGGGACTAAGAAATAACTGGGTTAAGAGGCAGTGGATGGAGAATATCTAGATTATCTTTCTAAACTCTTACTGTCATACACACTCTCTCTTCCACTCCCTCCTCCCTCTCTCTCTTTAAATGCTGGGAAAGACCTGAGTACTTTGGTTGGCAGAGGAGGCATCAGTGGAGCAAGACTGAAGGTCCAAAGGAGGCAGATGATTATCAGCAAAACAAGACCAAAGGGAAGTAGGCCTTATTCTTGACTAAGTGGACAGGGATCGCTTACTCAGAGTCACATTCAAAGAAAAAGGAGGGTCAATAGAGACTGTATGTTAGAGAGCAGAGAGAGGTAGGAGACGCTCACAGTGGACAGCAGCTCAGTCTTCCGCAGAAAGTGGATGAGATCAGAGGCTGCAGGTAAGGGGTCTTACCTGAACGCTCACTTATGACTTGAATGGTATAAAAAGAGTTGGAAAAATGCAAGAGACGCGAGTTACAAAAAATTTTCGGTTCTTTTTAGGATTGGTGTTCTATAACTCTAATGTTGGTCTCTCAGGGAATTAACGTTCAAGTTAAAAATGTTAACACTGCTGTTTTATATTTATATAGTGCTTTACATTGATCTTTCACATTTGATTTTTTTGTAAAAGCACTTGAAAGAAATAGAGTGGGTATTAGCATTTCTACTTTATAGATGAGGAAACTGAAGCATAAAGATATTATCTTCCAACAAGTTGAACACTATACCTATCTCACAGGACCACCATAACATGAACTGTTTTCAAAGCCATTTATTCAAGGTACCTCCAAGGCCTCATCTTCATGCTCAATATCCGCAAAACACATTGTCCAAACGAAAGAAAAGGAGGAGAAAGAGTAAAAGAATAGATGTAGCTGGGCTGCAGATTTAAGGCATACGAATTTTCAGCAGTAACATCCTGTCATGCTAAATATAAGGTAAAGCACCCACCATCTGCCTTCATTACTCATAATTTACAGTAGAAGCCACAACACTTGGTGTAAGGAGGCCTTCTCTACAATTATAGACTTGCCCATTATGAGAAGATTGGGACACTTATAATTGCATGGTATACTCCAAATCACTCAGAGAAAAAAAGAAAGAAAAACATACTTATGGTGGCTGAAGGTGAAGAATATCCCAGCTGATAAATTAAAACAAACAATCCTACCCGCCTATTATAGACAGGAAAAGGCATTCTAATATAGAGAAAATAAGCCACATAAGCAAAACATAAGAGACATAAAACTATCCACAACGTGAGTAAAACCTGAATTTGTCAAGAGTCTTGGCTCATTGCAATACTTTGAAATTTTATACTGATGTTCTACAGTAAAATATTTTCAATTATTAAGAGATTTAATCTGATCGTTGAAAGTCTTTGACAAAGAACAAACAAATTGAATTGCTGACCTGGAGAAGCCCTGTGGCTTTTTAATGGGGTCCTAAAGTGCTGCTTCTACTACTATAGGCACTAAAGTCTATAATTTTTCAACTTTTACAAAACTTAAAAAGAATAACTCACTTGAATGCCACCCACTTGACATTCATTGATTTCTTGTTTAGTCATTTTTAAAAACACTGATTTCTTATTCCAGGTTGCACTTACCGTCAATTTCTAAAGCTCCTGTATTTTAAATAACATCTTAAACTTTTTTGTGATTTAATATAAGTAGGAAATGAGAGGATGTCAAATTCACCACATGATAAATTTTTATATGAGGCCAGATTAATAAACCTAAAAATTTCTAAGATTTTTATGTGAATTTTTGAAAAATAGAAGCCTTAGATCATATACTGTAGACAGACACAAGTTTTAAATATAAATTCAAGTTTAAAATAGGTTTTACCATATGCAAGAATATTTAAAATAAGGTACGACAAATACTAGCCAATTTTTAATATGCTTATTCTTTTTTTTTTTAAATATGCTTGTTCTTTAACAATAAATCTCTGGATGGGGGAGGGCAATTATCTTACTTCAATGAATTTATTTTCATCCTTGGCTACTCAGATGACTTATTAAAGAAATTCAAGCTAACAGAACAAATAAGTGAAAAAAAATTAGGTTAAAAAGAAATTGAATTCAATAAAAGGCAAGATTTGACCATATTTTCAACATATGGAATAATACAGTTTATTTATAAAAACTACTGCATGTGAAGCCTAGCATCAACATGACCCATTTACAGGAAGGAAGTAACAAAGATATGTATTAGGTCCGAATTTTATATTAATAACTACATTTTTTGCAATTTATACTTTTATTTTTTGCTGCTAAGCAGACAAGGTTCAGTGTTACACATATTATATCAACAAGCATTATCCTTCTACTACTTAAGTGGTTCTTGCATTTGTTTTTAAATACATGGCTACTGCATTTTTATTAACTAAAGAACATATACACCTTTCAATTAAACCTTTTAAAATATTCTATTATCCAAAACAACTAATACTTTTTTTTTTTTTACCATTTTTTTATTGATGTCTTAATAGTTTATAACACTGTGGGGTTTTAGTTGTACATTTTTGTTTGTCCGTCACCTTGTGGATGTAACCCTTCACCCCTTGTGCCCCCCCCACCCCCCTTCCCCTTGGTAACCACCAATCAGTTCTCTCTGTCCGTGTGCAAAACATCTAATACTTTTAAAAAGCATATTACTCTCGATTTCTGATGAAGCATGTACCTTTATATTCCTTTGCTCAATACTATTTCTGTGACTTCCTTTTACTTTCCCTTTAGCAAAAGCCTCCCTTGTCACATCCCAGCCAAGAACAGAAAAGGCCGTACTCTTAACATTGAGCTCTGTAATGTCAGAGGCAAAGGATGAGGTTAAAAAAAGTTTCTAACTTCCCCATAGGGCTGAGTTACAAGGGAAGTGATTATCTAAAAAACTAAAATAAAACCACAGGCGTAGATGAATGAAGATGGTGTTTATTTTAGTTGTCGAGTGACAATGTTAAATTCCTTTCTTAGTTTCTTGATTTTCAACAAAACACTGGTTTTCAGAAATATTTATTCTTTTTCTTTCTTTCTTTTTTTTTTTTTTTTGGTGAGGAAGACCAGCCCTGAGCTAACATCCGTGCCCATCTTCCTCTACTTTATATGGGACGCCGTCACAGCATGGCTGACAAGCAGTGCGTCGGCGAGCGCCCGGGATCCAAATCCGCGAACCCCAGGTTGTCAAAGTGAGAACTAAACCGCTGCGCCACCAGGCCAGCCCCAGAAATATTTATTCTTAATTGGGAAAAGGCTATAAGAATATTTACTTTCAATTATAACAAATGCGTAATCTCTTACCTTAGTGACTTTTCTGGATTCAGATTCACTTTCAGATTCTGACTCTGATTCAGAATCTGAAGAACTTTCTTCTATTGAACTAGATTCAGCGCTGGAAGAATCTGAAGTTTTAGATTTTTCATTTTCCTTCTTCCCATCTTCAGAATCACTATACACAATAAAAAATTTTGAAATATCAACTTTAAATCCTATATATAAAGAAGTCTAAGTAGTTTAAAAAATCAAATGGCAAATGTTGCCTTTTGTCCACTTTGCCTGTGAATCAGAACCTTTCCTAGAAGTGTAACTGAGAACCATTTCTCTTTAGTATATATGAAGACAATAAAAATGGTTTTAAAATTCCAGAACATATTAATGAAATAATAATAAAGGTAGCATTATCCATAACCAAATAAATTAGAACCAATTCAAAACCAACTATACCACGTCACATACTCCAAATGCAAAAGGTCACAAAATAAAACTAAATGATACCATAAGTAGAAAATAATTAATAATTAAATGTTTGATTTAACAGGAATATACATTAGGTGCTAACAGTAACAACTTCAAAGATACTTAGGCTGATTCTAAAATGCTGTCTCAAAATACTAAATGTTCACTAATAAATTTAAATATTGACACATCTACTTTTGCTAAAACACACTTGCATTTTATAGCTTTTTCTGTCCAAGAAAATTACTTACGTATGTTCCCAAATGTGACCCTTAAACATTTATATAAGAAAATATTAACCAGTTCAAAAGAGAATTCTTCTAATGTACTGTCTTACTAAAAATGTAAGATAATCAATATAAACTTTTAAAATACCAGATGGTCACACCTAAGTGCTGATGTTATTCGTCCATTTGTTCACTCCCTCCCTCACTCAACAAACATTTACTGGCTGCCCCCCATGTGCTGGCACTACGTTAGGTGTGAAGGGTAACAGTGGTCAGTAAGACACAGATGATCTCCATATGCCTCCCTTAGAGAGCCAACAGTCCACTGGGGGACACAGAGCAGGAAGGTGGCAGTGACAGTAAAGTATGGTGAGCAATAAACAATAAACTATAATTGTCATGAGAACATTTGGAGGAGCATCTAAACAAACTTACCTAGAGGAAGAGACACATAAGTTGGGAATCAGGAATAAGGCAGGCAGAAGGGTAGGGAGGTAGTACTCCAAAGAGAAGGAATAACATGCGAGATAGTCAAAGGAGATGCCTTATGGTCTTTTTTCTCAAAACTGAAGGTCTAGTTCTCTTGACCATTTGTGTGTGTGTGTGCATGTGCACGAATGTGTGTGTGTGTGTGTGTGTGTATTGTTCTAAGAATCCATCTTGTGTCAGGCACTGACAGGCACTTCATAGCAATTATCTAGTTTAGATGTTCCAACATAGTCTTACTGGGTGCTTTATTATCATATAATACTCAGGCAAGTTAAGTAACTTTCTCAAGGACACACAGCCAGGAGGGGCAGAAATGCAATTTGAATTCAAGTCTGTCTTCCTCAAAAGACCAGATTATCCCACTACACTATACTCTCTCTCTTCAAAGGAAAATACTTTGGAGTATAAAACTCAATTTAATCATAAACAGTTATGATTACTAAAGGGGGGTTTGGAAGATACTAAAGCTCCTTGGAGCTTTAAAAAATTATCATACAGTTATACTGGCAAAGTTTAAAAAAAATTCTAAGGGACAGGCAAAAAAACATGGGGGGAGGGAGAGTGGAGAGGCAAGGGAAGAATCAATATTTCCTAGAATTGATTTTTGTGGAGGAAGTATGATTGCTGTTTATTAAAAATGGAGTCATGGTAACATCTCAGAGCATGTGTAATTATATTTGATGACTAAAAAATATGTTGTTGTTGTTTTCCCTAGCAAAGAATGGCAATTTATTATCCCCAGTTCAGCAGTTAAAACATATACTTAAAAATATAAGGTTTAGAATGTATCTGAGATTCCCTTTGGTGTAATAAACAAATCTTTTCAATTCAAACATGGGTAAAGAGAAAAGTCTGTTTCTGAAGAAAAAAATAATGAAACTAATACATGATTATAAATTTCCAGCATACTGACTTCTGCCATCTGAAAAGATATTTAATGCACTGAATAAAACTTTCCCTTCCTAAAAATAAGATACTTTTTATAAACTATGTAATCATAGATATTCTGATATTAAATCAGAAGTACAGAATTTCTCTCAAAGAAAAGGCTATTAGAAACCAAGTAACTCCTTTGCTGCAACAAGTGAATGACTGAATATATTTAACTTCTAGCTTTTAAGATAAGATTTAAAAGGTAAAAGTGTTATTTTGTTATGTATCACTCAATTTTGATGGGTAATTATTGTTTACCTTACTGCTTAGAGTTTCAGATGTTAATCTAATGAAACGAATTTACTGGTAACTAGCTTTTTAACTTTGCAATGATGAAAAGCCTGTATTAATTTAACCTACAGATTTCATTTGTTCTGAACAGGAAAAACAATATAAATCACTTTTAAAATCATTAAATCCTGACTTAAATTAATAAAGTCATAATTAGGGCATTATGCTGTGTTTGTTATGGAAGTGGCAGGGCGAGCTGCTTTAATTACTGTCTGTAATAAAAGGAGCAGAGAGCGTACGGCGCCCCAATCAGTGCTGTCAGCCACGACTGAGCTGGGCTGCAAGCTCATCAAGGGAGCGGGCAGCCGGCTCCAGGGGAAAGGACCATCATGTCTGCAGAGGCCACTGGCTGACAGCAGCGGGGGGAACAGACTCATACAATCCAAGGTATTAGCCCCAATTACTCAGAATTTTAATGACACTTTAATACATGATAATGTTGTTGATAATGGGAGATCTTAAAAAGCGCTAACACTTAGATATCTTATGACCGTCTTCCTTCACAGCTCTTGACTCTAATATTTGAATCATAATCTTTTTAATATAACATTATTTAGAAAAATCAATTGTCTTAGTTACATAATGGCAAAGTGTTGAAGGATTTAATTTTAGCCCTCAGCAAAATTGCTACGAAAGGTAATTAAGTGTTTCACACCTACTGCTTGATCACTTAACTCAGCCTTCCAAGGTTATACCAGTTTTCAAAATGTAACCCCAAGATTTGTTCAAGTTCAAAATGAAAACTAAGCATTATAAGTAGTACAATAATGTGAACTAGTATTTTAAATTAATTTTGCGAGATTTATATCAGTTTGGGAAAAAATACACACACTTATTTTCTCACTCACTCTATGAATTAAAGAGAAAAGTTAGCCTGGGGGAAAATCACAGAATATTTCCTGAAGGAAATTCTGACAAAATAGTTTACCCTTCTCCTCTGGTTCTGGAGTTCCTCTTGGCTGCTCTTTGGTTTTCTACGTCTGACTGACTTCCACTCTCACTCTCATGTGCACTGGAGGAGTCCTCACTGCTGTCATTGCTACTGTCTCCTTCCTCGTCCTGTTCTCCACTTGCACTTCCAGATTCACTCTCTGAAAAACATAACCACATGCTCTTTGACTTACAGCCACTTAATTACACAAGAGACTAGTCACCGTCAGTATTCACCACAAACGAAACCAGATGCTGTGTTTTAGTTTAGCGGACCCCACGTATTCAGTACCTTCCATTTCTGCGCTCGGTCACTCAGGCCTCAGGAACCCTGCAGCAGGGTGAGTGCAGAGGGACTTCAAGGGACAGAGCTGGCGCTCGGATAGTGAATGAGCAGGGAAAACCAAAGGGAGGATGACCCAAGTAAAGCAGATCTGAGAGAAATCTCGTTTTTCAAACCCATAAGAATCTAGCTACATGGGCCGCCCGGTGGCGCAGCGGTTTAGTCCACGCTTGGCAGCCCGGGGTTCGCGAGTTCGGATCCCGGGCGCCCGCCGACGAACTGCCTGTCAGCCATGCCGTGGCGGCGTCCCATATAAAGTAGAGGAAGATGAGCACGGATGTTAGCCCCGGGCCAGTCTTCCTCAGCAAAAAGGGGAGGATTGGCGACGGATGTTAGCTCAGGGCTGGTCTTCCCCACAAAAAAAAAAAAAAAAAAAAGAATCTAGCTACAGCAAAAACTGCTTTAAGAATCATATAAGGATGATGTAAGGATAAAGAAATAATTTTTAATTCCTCTGATAACGGGAAATCTTATTCCGAGAAGAAGAAGGCAACAGTTGAATCTTCTTAGGAACAAATTTTGAAAGGGAAACGAGCCATTCAAATCATCTCCAAAAATGTCTAAATTCAAAGGCAATAAGCAAAATTATCAACTAAAAAGTTACTGCTTATTTTAGCTGGCATAGGAGTTTTTCATAAGTCAAGAGATGATAAAGTTACACTGAGGAGTTATACATTTAAATGTTTTATGAATAAATTATGGTATACTAGGACTCTTCGCAGAAGTGATACATACATTATATGTATTTTAAACATGAAGTGTAACTTTTTACTATTTAGAATGATTACAGGTGCAGAGTGGTACCCTGGATAAGAGGACAAATTGCTGCCCCTGATCTACAGGAAGAACATGCGTCCTCAGGCAGGAACATTACCTCTAATTAAAATATTATTCTAACAGGTAAATAATACTGCTTTAAGAGGACTGATTTTGTATCACACAGTGAAAAGCTAGGAGTGCCTATATTCTTTAGGCCTGTAGTGGTTAAAGCATGCGTTCTCAAGTTGGAATGTCTGGGTTCAAATCCTGGCTCTGCCACTTACCAGTTATAAGACTGAGCAAGTTTTTCAACCTCTCTGGGTCTCAGTTTCCTTTTCTGCAAGTGAGGATAATACTACTAGCGACTTCACAGAGCTGTTGTGAAGACTAAATGATCTGAAACATGTACAGGTGATCAGGACACAACAGTGGCTGCCAAATGGTGAGGCACCCATTATCACCAGCTTTCACAAAGAGCAAAATTTATTTTATCCCAACTTTACAAAGACAAAATAGAACTGCTGACTAAGGACATTTTGATTTTGTTGTGATATCAAAGTTGCACACAAGTATATATTAACTCAGATAACTGGCTTATGTCATAAATAATGAAAAGAAATCACAGCATCTAAGTCACTGTCTCATGTTAACTGCATGGGAGCTCAACATGAAGCTGGTCCAGTTCACTCCAGATACCATTATTTACAGTTTCAAGTTAATAAAATCCTTCAGGAAATTTGTTTATTCTCAAAAAGACTTGCTCACTGGGAAAACAATCTCATAACTTCTAATGAGAAAAGTTATTTTTTTCTTCCAGTAGCTAGAGTGGAGCTCCTGCCACGTGACTCACGACTATACGTACTCAGATAAACCCACAACTCTTAATGGAATATTTCAAATATGTACTGAAAAGGCTAGCCTGTGAACAAGCATGAGCTCATGAATAAATGGGATGGAGACAAATATCCATATGGTACACTCTTAACCATACAAACAGATCTTTCTCAATAGTCTACGTCATTTCTGAAATTCCATATTTTTTAGCATTAACTCTCTGGATTGAAGTATTTTCTCCATTTTTCGGCTTATTACTTCAGAAGATAATGCATCACAGTTTAATTTATCGGACACTGAAAATAAAGATTTTGATAGGAGAAACACAAAGGAAAAAAATGACTGAATTACCTAAGAGTAAAGTAACGGATGATCAAGTAATAGTAAAGGGCCCTGGTTGCCCAAGGAATAAAGGTTTTAGGAGAAACTCATTTGATCTTGGGTCAGATATGGGTCTATTAGGTTAGTTGTTAATAAGAATGTTTGAAAGGAACTACAGTATATTTTTCATCATGTAAATCACTCACAAAATTTTGGTATTGAAGGGACTTAAAAGGCATATAACTCTACCTCTTCACTGATCATACAGAGAAAGTGCCCCACTCAATCTGCATAGCTAAAACCCAGGATTTCTACATCCCTCCTATTTAGCATTCTTTTCATTGTATATTGTTGCCCTCAACCTTTGCATTTCTGTGTTTCTTTATAACACCCAAGAGATTTATTAATTTTAGCTTTATCTCTATAAAGGTTCATGTAGAAATAGAAGAGTGCAAAATGGATGAGGAACAGATTGCTCAACATTTAAAATAAACTTTACAGTTTTACAAAAAAAGTTATGTTTTTTTTGGCAGGGAAAGATTCGCCCTGAGTTAACATCTGTTGCCAATCTTCCTTTTTTTTTTTAACTCCTGAAAGCCCCAGTGCATGGTTGTATATCCTAGTTGTAAGTCCTTCTAGTTCTTCTGTGTGAGCCACCACCACAGCATGGCAACTGACAGACAGGTGTTGTGGCTCTGCACCCGGGAAATGAACCCGGCCGCCGAAACAAACCTGGCTGACAAACTGAGAGCACCGAACTCTGATCACTAGGCCATCGGCGCTGGCTCAAAACAAAGTCACTTTTAAAGGCCCCACTAAGGGCTCATCAAATGTAAAATCATGCTTTTTAATAGGCTAATGAATATAACAGGCAGTGTGGGTTAGAATTCAGAAAAACTTGAGTTTCAACTCCATCACTTATTAGCTATGTATTCAAGAGGCAATGTCAAATGAGAAGGGATTAGAAATCACTTTGAAAACTAAACAGTGACATGTAAATGAAAGAAATTATTATAATGGTATAAACTTTACTTAAACCCACTTGTTGAATATTATGTACTAGGGCTAATCGTTTTGTTGGAGGCATAGCACGTAAGTTACAGTGAACAATGTTTTTCAGTAAATTATAAACCCCACCACTGTCACTGCTGGTGTCAGAAGAGTCCTCTTCCTCCTCAGATTCAGAGTAAAATTTCTTAGCAGGATTCTCTTTCTTTGCTTTTCCTGCTGGAGTCCATTCTTTTGCCTGTTTAAAAAAAATGTAAAAATGTAAATATAAACAAATTCTCATGAAGGGACTCAGTTTTCTGAAAAACTTAATTATTCAGAATACACTGTGAACCCAGAAGAAAGCTTAAGGCCTCAACAGAGAAGGCAACTGTTAGAAGTCCTGGCATCCAGGCTGAGTCCCCTTCACTGTTAAATAGAGGGACACACACACTCACTCAGAGCCCATTATGTTAAATCCACAACCTTGTAATAATACACACAATTTTAAACACTTCTGTATTTGTTGGTCTATAGAAGATTTAAACTGAAATAATATAGTCTAGAAGAGGTGAGGGCAATTAGAGGTAGACAAAAACAGCAATAAGAGATACAAGTTCCCAGCTGAGGTAAAAGAAAAATACTGAAGTAAAAGAAAATGGTGTAGGCAATAAATAGCCCTAACCATCATCAACAGCGTAAACCCTGGGGTAATCCTTGACTTCTCTCTTTCTATCCTAGCCTAAACATCTAATCCATCAAGAAAGCCTTCAGCACCTTGGTCCTTTACCACCTTGGTCACAGCCATCTTTCTCCTGGACTACTGCCACAGTCTCCTAAGTGGTCTCCTTGCTCCTCTTCTCACCCCTCAGCCCCCACTCCAAATCTGCTCAACACAGCAGCTAGAATGATTCTATTAAAAACAAAGTCCAGTCAAGCCCCTCTTTGGTTTAAAACCCTGCAACAGCTCCCCATTTCACTCAGAGAACAAGCTGAAGTCCTCACGACAGTCTGCTGCTTGGCCCTCCTAGACCGGCCCCCCTAGACCGGCCCCCCATGACCCTGCCTCCCTGTTGCCTCTCTGACCTCCTGCCTGCTCTGTTCCAGTCACTCCTTACTGTTCCTTCAAATACCCCAGGTGTGCTCCCACCTTAGGACCTTTCTCCCAGGTGTTCCCACCTCCAACATTCTCCCCCGGTTGATGGCATGGCTCACTCCCACACTTCCTCCAAGTCTCGCACGACGTCACCTGGGGAGACCACGCTATCTAAAATTCCAACCTCCAGTGCCTGGCACTTTTGATCCTACTTTGCTCTAATCTTTCTTTTCATCACAGCACTTGTTACTTTCTAACACACTATATAATTTACGTATTTATTTTTACTGTTAGTCTATCCCTGCTAGAATGTCAGCTTCTGGAGAGCAGGGATTCTTAAACATTTTGCACACTGATATATCTCAAGTGTGTCTGGCACAATAATTATTAGTTGTGTGAATAGCCCCTGAAAGACTTTAATACAGTGTATTAAAGTAAAATAAACTGTTTTCATAATTGTGACCTGATTCATCAAGAAAAAATTAAATCATGTTTCATTCATTCTCTTTTAAAGGGCAATATACATTTTTTAAAAGTAAAAAAATGGTTGACTCATTTATTTATCACACTTTTAACAGAATTTCTACTCTAGCCAGTTTGCTAGAGTACACATTTTCTTATAAAGGAATTCACAGCACGACAGAGGTTCTTATTCAAGAACAGTCCTCAACACAGGATGCATGTTAGAATCACCTGAGAATATTTTTTAAAATACTAATACAAACAATAAAAATACTAATACTAAAAAAGCTAATGCCTGGGATTTACCTCCTAAGATTCTGATTTAATTGGTCTGGTGCAGGTCTGACATAGGTTTGTTTTGTTTCAAGATCTCCATATGATTATAATGTGCAGCTAGGGTTGAAAACCACTGATCTAGAGGGCTTCAGGGCTTAATGTATGTTGCTTAAAAAGACAAGCTTCAGTAACCTGGAAAATTACTATCTAGACAATAATAGGAAGATGAGTAAAAGTTACTTGAATATATTTGAATAAGATACTTAGATAAGATCAGCAGTACTGCTTTCCTTTTATATATATTTAAAATGCTTTGCCCTCCAAATACGAATAAATCTAGTATTCTATAAACAAAGTTCTCTTATATTTAGTAAACACTGAAGTTCATATTTTTCTTAAATCCAAACGTATTTTTTGGAAGTCTAGTAGAAAAGTATGTCAGATCATTTATGGAAAAAAATTACTTAATTACACTACGGCTTTCAGGGTAAGACTAACTCAACAAATAAGGAAAATTAGGCTTCTATGTTCAAAGGGGCAAATGATCCTGACGTGGCCATGGACTCTCTATTCATGGAGTTTTAGGTTTTAAAGGGCTAATATTAACAATAAAATATTTTAACTTTTGTTATGGTCTTTTATGACTATGATAATTACATAATTCTAAGCAAAAGAATAAAGGGAAAAGAGAAGAGGAAAAGAATAGCGAGGCACTAGTTTGAAAGTTCCTATGAGGGAGAAAATATTGATAGTAGGTGTGTTTATAAAGCAAAATACCTTTGCTATGCAAAAGACAGGCTTTCTGCAACTGGGGGGAAAAGGATTTTCTAGAACTAAGCAAAAAATTCTAAAGGATCTTCAAAATCCTAAAGGATCTTACTGCTATCGTAATATAAATATATATTATATCTCATATCCAGGAAATGGTAGTGTGTAATTCAAAGTGACTTCTTGTGTCAATATGACTAGGTTTCCTGTTGTTTTGATTAAAATATCAGATTATCTAAACCTAGGCCATTTTTCTTGCTAAGTTATATTTCATAGTAACAAGATGTGACCCTGTAATATCACTTTACAGTAAAAGTAGGATAACACAGCATATTATGTACATGAAATACATTGATGTGACTTTGGAAGGGGCTGAGGTGGAGTGAGAGGCAAAAAACACTGTATGAACACTACTTTCTGCACTGCTGCAGCTGCATGAGATAACAAAGCAAGGTACATTATTTTTATATTTAACTGTGTCTCTTCGGGTATAATTTTAGGCCAATATGTCCAGAGACCAATAGATTGAAACTGTTTTCTGCATGGCATCAACGGATAGTGACAGTTTTCTTCAACTGGGTTTTATCAGTTATAATTATTTTCCATAATAAGTTAACAATTATTAATTTCCAGAATGTAGTCAGCAAAAGGAAAAAGAAATCAATTTGTCACTGTTGAACTGCACAGGTGAAATGAACATAAGAAAACAGGTTATTTAAGTATTGTCCCTATAAGGTAGTTAATCCTTACAAGAGCAAATGAAAATGGAAGACGCCAGCCAACCAACCAATCTATCAGCCAATATAAGGATACTGCTGAGACCAAATTAAATTGTATAGCATTGCTATCAATTTCTGAGATGATAAATTATTTTTATTTTTTTTGGTAGAGTGGGGCAGCAAGGAGGGATGGATGTGGTTTGAGGATAAAAGGATGGTTCTACTGGGGCCAAAACATGATGTACCCAACAACGAAAAAGGACGGAACCATAAAAACAACCAAGAGGCATAATAAGAAATTAGGAGAGAGAGGGTGTATCTGTGGAAAGAATCAGAACAAAGAACATTCTCTTTGTATTCCAGCATCTGACCAAAAGTTCCACAAATAAGCCAATCTTTTTGAAGAATACTTAAGAGTATGTAGATTTGAGTGACAATCAACAAACTTAGTTGCAAGGAAAAATAGATACACAATTAGTTTTAATAACTTACATTTTTTTAAATCATCTCTAAACAGAGATAATTTGTCACAACATGAAAATGATGGTGCTAAGTACTAAGGACAGTACAGATTTGCAAACAAGCTCAGGCTTCCTCTCCTCATGTTACATAATAAAATTCAGTAAGAAAGAGCAAGAACAACGGATTCAGACAGATCTGGGTTGGAATTCCAGTTCCATCACTTACTAGGCTACATGAACTTGGGCAATTTACTTAGGTTCTCTGAACCTCAGTTTCCTCATCTGCAAAATGGGAATAACTATCACTTATAATCATTATGAGGTTTAAACAAGATAATGTTTGTGAACCGGTATTAAAGTACACTGCCAGAGTTTGCTAAATGAAGCCATTATTAGTTATTATTGCCTCTGGCCATGCTCCAAAGCCAGGATAAGTTTGAGTAGTTAAGAGAAACATATTTCTCAAAGGATCAAATTACATGGCTATGCCCATTATAGAAATTCTTCTATTTAAAGTAATCAAGATTTTCTTCCATTGTATATGGAAAAGTTCATAGGCAAGGAGGTTAATTGACTTTCCCACAGGAATTAGTGGTAAAGAACTCTGGTTATCTGAATCCTAATTCAATATATCTTTTTCTACCAGAAAGGCATCCAGAATGTAATACTTATTCTTTTTTATTAATTCTACTTAAAAAAGTATTGGATATATTTCACATAATTGATCTCTAAAGACAATCAGAAGACCCCTCTATTTCTCGTTTATATAATATTTCTCTATATTTACATAGAGTTTTTTTTTTTTTTTTTTTTGCGAGGAAGACCAGCCCTGAGCTAATATCCGTTGCTAATCCTCCTCTTTTTGCTGAGGAAGACTGGCCCTGGGCTAACATCCGTGCCCATCTTCCTCCACTTTATATGGGACGCTGCCACAGCGTGGCTGACAAGCAGTGCGTCGGCGGGCGCCCGGGATCCGAACCGGCGAACCCCGGGCTGCCAAGCGCGGACGAAACCGCCGCGCCACCGGGCGGCCCCATAGAGTTTTTTTTTTAATGTGAAAGCAACATATTCATTTTAATTGTGACCTTGTCTAAGGAGATTTTTGGTACACAAGGCTCCCTATTTATGTTTAGGCTTCACTTAAAACAGGTTCACCAGAAAATCCAGAACACTTTGTATGGTTTTTCTGGAAGAGAACAACAAAAATTATTTAGAAAAATATTGACAGGAAGCTTATGAATCTCTAAACAAAGTAGAAAAAGCTCAATCCAATGAAACTAAATACCTTAGAAATTGAATCTACACAGCTACAAATGCAATACCACAAATGTGGGTGGCACTGATGCAGAGAATTCAATTCTCTATTTCCTTGAAGAAAAGGAACAGTACATGTACAATGACATAGGAATACTACAATATTTAGTCCCTGTAACAGTGAGATACATCTAATACATTATGTTTAGAAATACCAGAACAATTTTCAATCTCCCAAAAAAGCTTTTATATGAAACAGTAGTTGTTCTAGAATCTCCCACTGCTTGACAAAATTAATTTCAGAAAGGTCAACTTACCAACTCTATCACTTCTACATTTCGAACTGATGGGTCGGGCGCCACCTCTGGCCAATTAGATAATTCCAGGTACCCAGTAGCTTTAGTGTTGAGAGTATGAGATAAAGTGCCAAGCTGGAAATGATCCCTATCTATTAAAATAGAGCAAAATATAAAATAAACAATATGAGCTGTATATAACAGAGAACAATCCTAATCAGAGCTCAAGGTAATTGGCATATTACCTCAAATGTCAAGGAATAAATATAAACTAGGAAGCTCTTCATAGGTCAAAAAACTGATTTCAGTCCATAGATTACAATAATCTCCCCCATAATGGTCAATAAAAAAGCTAATCAGTCAGTGTGTTTAGAGGTGTTGCTCTGAAATGTAGCTTCTCTAAAAATTACTTTACTGTGAATATTAAGAATGACAGCACAGTTAAACAATCCATATACATGTCTTGGCACAAACACATCCAGAATTTTAATAGTTTTACTACAAAATTGAACTGCTTTTTATCAGTTTACAACAATTAAATAAGAAACAATATGAAATCCAAGGTATATAATCATTTGATTCCAACTGTAATGGTTACTTGTTAAGCTGATAAAATAATTACTCCTTTTAAAAACCTGGGAAAAATAAGTCAACTTTCATCTTTGAAAAACAAATTTAAATATAAAGGGATATTTTTATGAAATAATTCTCACTAGAAAAGTTTACGTTTGTGTACATATAGTATTTAATTAATGACTATTAAGATGAATTTTATTCCTTATGAAATAAAGCTGTCTATTTAAAATAGAAATGAAGTCAATGTCTACAAGAACAACACAGCTTTTATCTATTGTTCAGCTAAACTGTTTAAGGAGAAGAAAAATAAAATCAGAAGATTGAAATTATTTAGGTAAATAAGGTCTATAAAAATATAAACTTTAACTAATATAAAGCTTGCTCTGGAGAACACATGAAAGTACACTGTTCTTATACATTTATATACGCTAATCATTTATATTTTCTGAGATAAATTTTAAACATGTTAGAAATGGGACATATTGTCATGATTTTTTAGACAAAACATACTTTGCAGTTATATTCTGATAATAATACCTTTAAAAGGAGACTCAAGCAGTGGTGCAGGTTTTTGCGCTAAGAATATTTTTTTGGCATATTTACTTAGAGCTCCACTCTTCTCATTCGGAACAATAAGCTGCCTAATAAATCTTGTACGGTCTCTGATGTCGTAGTTTTGATCATACTTGCCGAGATTTAATATGTACTGGGTAAGCAATTTTGTCTGTTGGAAAAAAACAGAACAAGATGAGAATACAGTTATTTATGATTATTGATAACTCTGGATAAACATATTTAAAGAGGTAATAAAAATGAATGGTTATGTCAAACAAATGTTGTTCCACAGGGAATATGCATTTCTAACGCTGCAAATGGAATTTTGAAGCCAAAGCACATGTCCTCGTCAGTATTGGGGAGGTGAATGCTGAGTACTGAGAAGCAGCCATGTGCTAGATTATTAAACTGCTGAAGTGGAAAGAAAGGCATCATTAAAAAAATAATCATATATGGCAAACCCGCTGAAGGGTCTACGTGAGAATAATGAATGTGGAAATACAACTAAAAACATGGCACTCAAAACTTAATCGGAAAAATATGCAGGACATCAAAACATCAGAGAGTATTAGGGGACTGGCAAACGGCTTCTCCTGAGGTGTGCTTTATGAAGAGATACTGTCCCTGGCATAAGCAGAGTCTGCACTCTGACTGCACTCCGTTACTTTACTCTGAATTATGACCCATTAAAGCAGACACATGAATCACTGAACTGGATTACTGCAAATTATTTGCAGTGCATTTAGCTGTTACTTTTTCATAAAAGCAAGCTGCTGATGCCCTCTAAAAACTAGGATAAAAGACTCCTTCCATTTTTTTTCCCCATGTTGCTTATAGCCTCTAGTAATATTGGTCATTTATTTATTTATGTAAGGCAACAACTTATTATAGTAGCTTTTACACGGTAATAATATTTCCTAAGTCAATTTTTGAATGTACTACATTAACATATATTGAGATAATTTTAATAATAATTAAAACAAAATTGAAATGTTAACAAAATAGGTTTGTATTTTAAACTCCAGTTATTTTATTGAAAAAGCATAGTCTTAATTTAGAAGGTTATACACATACAACTATAAATTAAATAGGATTCATAATACATGGAAAAAATAAATATCTACATTACAACATTTTATAGACATTTGAAATGGATAAAAAAATAAAACCAATCAAGTCAGGCAGAGCTAAAGGCAATTCCAGAACAATAAGTCAAAGTACAGGAATGGTGTGGTCAACTCTTTTACAAAAATAATTGACTAAGATAATTGATTTGCATAGAAAGCAACCTTCTTTCAGTAACAATCTATCTAAAATGCACTAATCTAGTTGGAATAAAGTAAAACTATAAAAAATATAAGTGAAAATGTTAATAGAGCTATTCTGAATTTGGTTACCAACAATTGCTATTCACTAATTACTAGACCACGCTGGTTCAACCACAGATAAGAAAAATACTATGATTTATTTTTAAAGACAAGTAGCAAAATATTCGCCAAATGAGGAATACAGTTTAAAAGGAAGTCTAGTATCCTGGACTGTGTAACTAACTTGCTGGGATAACCTGGGAAATACACCTATTAGTTTCTCAAATGCAGAGTGAGAATTTACAACCAGGTTAACTGTAAAGCCCACTTGAGTGTTGAGATTTAGAATATGTAACTAAATTAAATCAGAGAAAGAAAATAAGTCTGTTCAATGCAATGATTTTTTTGAGCTAGTGGAGTGATACATTTTGCTGATATTTCCGATCCCCAAAATTAATTTTTAGGAAATTAAACTATTTCAATATATTAACAGACACTATTGAGAATGCCATAGGGAATTTTAAGTAATTAAAACCATGCAATTTTTAAATATGTATTTATTGACTGTAAAGCTTGTTTTATTATATTGGTGAGCTTCTAAAACAGTTCTATTAAAAATGTATTTTCAAAAATAAACCTTTTTCTAAAAGATAAAAACATATCCACATACAATGGTGCATTAGAAATATAAGCAGAATAATCATTCACTGCACATTCATATACTTGAATCAGTTTCTTAGCCGTATCTCTAATACCAAGTCATTAGCATTTCCCTGAAGAACGCATTTTTATGTGTATGATCTTATTATTTTGAAGTTTTTTTTTTAAATATCCTCTTTACAATATTGAACAATTGGGTAAGCAAAAAGAAAATTCTGCTGAATGGATATTCTCAATGCTTTCTTTTAGGTTGAAATATGTAAATATTTCAAGCCCAGATATTTAACTTTTCCCCCTCCATTCAATGATACTTACTTTTATGAGACAAACTTTAAAGTAATTCTCTGATACCTTTTTTTTAATATTTCACCAAATTTAGATACTGCAAAATCAATTGTCTCCTCAATTTCATTTCAATAAAATACAAACTTAACCAATTAAAAATAGGAGCTCCATCAAAAAAAGTCTTCACAATACGTGAGATACTGCAAATGACAGAACTTCTAAAATAAATCTTGAGCTCTTAGCACTTAATTTGTTCAGTTCTTCCCTTGTTTCTATAAAGATAAATTTCAATGTCTTCCTGTTTGCATGATTTGTTTCTAAGAATTGCTATTTGCTGAAATTTTCAAAAGCTGAAGGTTTTGGCATTCTATTTGGTGAACACTTTGAAGATTTCCAAATGATTCTGAATCAAAATCTAACCAAGATATAGAAGTTTCATTTACTCCCTTCCACTCCCACCCCGCTGGCAAAAAAAAAAAAGAAGAGCCAATATAGGATGGCTAGGCTAATTTACAAAGCATTTTTCACAAAATCACATTTCTAAAATCCTGTTGGTACCATGCACCAAAGAGAGTTGTATACGAGAGTGCATGCTGTCATGCTGAAGGATGTTTTTTTCAGTATTAGCTTCATCACAAGAATTCAGTAGTTCAGTTACACTGTATATATCAAATATCAGTAAATTTGACCATTACAGTTCTATTTCAATTGGTAGAAGAAGCAGAGTTTGTTTGCATGCACCACAACCAATTCCCAAATTATTTCTATTCTATAGTTTTCTTAATTTAATATGAACATTGATTTTTCCATGACAACATCCTTTTGGCAAAAATAAGCATTTTATCTTTCATGTTGTGCTTTTAAATTTACTACAGCATTTACAGCCTTTTTGACAGAACAAACTTCCAAAAGCTTTACTACAATTCCATTTACAGCACTGACAGAACAAATGTACAAAAGCTTTGAGTGAAAAAAGTCGAACTATTATTGGAATTAATTGAATTTCTATTTGAAAAATCAGCATTGTTTAGGTCCTTTTCCTGCTAATGGAGCCAATACATTAACAGTTATTGCTTCATTTTTCGGATGTGCAAAAGAAAACTTGGAATAAAAAATAAAATTAATTTTAAAAAAGTTGTTTGATCTAAATGAGACATTTCACAGAGAGATATGTAAACATCTTCTGCACCTGCATATATTTAATTGTCATCTTAAGGCACAAGCTTCTTAAAATAACTCAACTTTTTGAACAGACGCTGATTGTTTTTTAGCAGACTTGTCATGTCTTCTGGCTGTTGTGTGGTCGTGATATCACTACAACTCTCACGGTGGACGGTAAATGTTGATAAACAACTTGTGCATGTTAAGTACTGAGACAGAAATTCAGTACTTCATTTTTCATTAAATATATGCTTTCATTTTTAAGAATTTATTGCTGCTGGGTTTATAACAAAATAAAAAAAGGACTGCCAAATAATAAAATAAATAGGTTTTAGATTTACGCTACACAATAAATGACAAAACTACTGTAGCGAGAGTGCTCTGACCACTCTCTTTAATGATCTATTGCAGGACTGTTCTGTCTCTGGCTCCTGCACATATTTCACGTACAACCAACCTCTAACTTTCCATGTGTTCCCCTGACTCCACCCACTGACAGCTCCATCCACTAATGCTTCACACAGGCCACGGCACAACTCGCTGGGGCATCAAGTGGCCAGCAGAGGAAACACTTAAAAACTTATCTCACCACTACTGGAAAGGCAAAGGACTTAGCTCTTCCCAACTGCCTTTTGAGGTCACACTTCATTTTATTAGCACACATCCTGCAGGTTACTCTAAAAGGGAGAAGTTAGTTAATGCAGCATCTCAAAAAAGTTGGAAAAAGAAAGACAAAGTCTTTCCGATTTAAATGCTTCACATATTAAAATGAAATCTCTGTTGATGCACTTGTTTCTTATATGCCATTAGCAAAACCATGGCAGAGGTTAGGAGTACAACGCAGAGGTCTACAAACTTACTGTGTCTTATTTTAATGCAACTCTTAATGATACTACTTCATTAAAAATGAAAAATTTGGGACAAATTCTAAACTGGATGGGACAGCAAGACAATAGATATAAATTAGATCTGGCCTGGGCAACATACAAAGAAAGTAGACAATGGTCAAGTAAACAATATGGCATTTTAACATGACCAAAGGCTCTATTCTAAACCAGATGGCACATTAAACAGTACTTCTAAATTGGTTTTATTTATAAAATTATACAAGATGAGCAAAGAGAATAATACAATATACCCTTATTAACAGAAATATTCAGTATCTTATATATAGCTACTTATTAAATTTTGATTTCAGGTTAATTTTCCTGTTTACATTTAAGGAATCATTACTGGTATCAATTAACAGCTAATGCTGCCCAGACACTACTTACACCAATTACATTCTCTTCAGATTGACTCTAAGTCACTGTGATATAGGAAAAATGAATTTGGGGGAATGCTATATAAAAATTAAGGAATTTATTATTTAAAAAAAACTTCTCAAAATACAAGCATCATATTTTTACCTAAATACTCTAACAAGTAATAAACTGGTAAATATTTGCTCTAACAAAAGCTTTCTTCAAATATTTAATGTCAGCACAAAATAATAAAAAACGTCTTTTAAAGTAGAGTCTAAAATCAGCTTAGATAAACTATTAGTTTAAGGAATATAAAAAAGTAAACAGAACTCAGCATTTAGCATAGCAAAGATTAATACCGGTTCCAGAGAGTTGTTATTTTCAAAGAGAAGGATATTGGCAAATGTGCTTGGTAAACGAAGGAAAGTGAGAGAATTCTTAACCTACACCAGAGGCAAATCTAAGCAGGAGTAGTGTTCCATCTCATCAATTTCATCACTTCCCGACTAAACGGGATGCTTTAAGTGACTTGGACGGAATCTCATGAATTTAACAGTATCCATATTTTTGTCAACTTGAAAAGTTGTAAGTTCTTCTTTTATATATTATACTTACTTGAGTCTTTTAATACCAAGAAAAATATCCAAGAAAGGGTAGAGGTGTCACTCACAGAACTTGTGCCCCATTTGCTAAGGCATGTTGAAGGGACTGGGGGCAGGGATGGATTTCTCCAAAGACCCAAATCACAGGGCAAGAGAGAATTTGCTTTTAACTTCAGGGAGGATTCCCAAAACATCAGTATGATTTATAAAATTTCTCACTAAGGGTCAAAAAGTCTAACAAGTGATACACAGAAAATACAAGTACTAAAGATAACCCATAAAATGCTTTCTTTGCTAAAAGCAGAAGAGCAGAAAACCTGTCTCACAGAAAATGAGACAGTTAAGTAAAAGGAATAAACTATATCTACACATGTCAATATTTTAAAAATACAGTATTAAGTGAAAAAAGTTTCAAAACTATACATAAAGCAGAATACCTACTTATGTGAAAATTCAAAATCCACAGAATAATATACATTGTATATGGATACAAACTCATATAATAAAAGTATTAAATACGCATGACTGAAACACACCACCAATACGACAGTGGCTATCAATGTGGAAGGAAGGAAGGTGCGAACAGGAACTTGAGGTTTTTATCTCTACCTGTTACAATCCCTTAAAAAATAATAATAAATACAGCAAACACATCAACTTAATCTTGGTGGTAGATATATATGTATTTACACTATTCTGTACTTTTCTATACATTTACATTATTTCACAATTAAAAATAAAAACATGAGCTAAGTAAAACTAACATGTTCCTTATCACTACATTTAGCAGTGACAGAATGTCTAACTCTTGATATTCATATCCAACAATTATTTTCCTCATAAACTATCAAAGAGGGATTTTGGCACCCTTTTCTCAGTAGGATAAACCCAAATGGAGGGTTTTCCTTAACGAGAATAGAGATTCTCAGTAACTGGACTAGTCCCCTTACTGTAAATAATTGTATTCTCTAAGAAAAATCTAACAGCTGATTAACAGTGTAAACTAGGGTTACAAAAAAAGCGGGATAGGGCCCGGCCCGGTGACGTAGCAGTTAAGTTCGTGCACTCCGCTTTGACAACCTAGGGTTCGCAGGTTCAGATCCTGGGCACGAACCAATGCACCACTTGTCAGCCATGCTGTGGTGGCATCCCATATAAAGTAGAGGAAGATGGGCACGGATGTCAGCCCAGGGCCGATCTTCCTCAGCAAAAAGAGGAGGATTGGCAATGGATGTTAGCTCAGGGCTGGTCTTCCTCACACACACACAAAGACACACAAAAAGCAGGGTAACTAATGTGAACTAAGCACTACTGTGCACCAGGAAATCCTAACACTTTACATGGACTATCTCATTTAAGCCTCCTAAGAACTTTGTGAGGTAGGAAGAATCAGTTCTGCTCTAATTATTGTTTTGAAAATGTGCGTTTGTTCCAAATTCGAGAGATATATTAGGAAACAATTTGGGCATAAAGTGAATTTTGTGTTTGCTTAGGTGTGATTTCGTCTGCAAGAAACACTAGGTGAAGGCAGAAAACTGCACCCAGCTGAACTGGGCTGTGTAGGAATAACAAAACATACCCACCTCAACATCTACCTCAGATCACCACAGGTGTTATGGGCCACATTCAGCCACATTTGGTGGTACAACTTTCCATCCCATTTCAGATTGACCCGCCTTCCACCACTTAACTCACCATCTTTCCAACATCCATTTCCACAAGCAAACCTCAGGTCTTGTTCAAGGTAAAGACTACATTCATTTTAGTATTTATGTATTTCTTAACCACTTAACCTGTGCAAAACTGTCCTCCTGTTTTTATTAGGTTCTTTTTTCTTAATGTGTCACCAATGAAGTTTTTGAGTGCTGTGCCTCTAGATCCATTTTTCTAATAATCCCTGTGGTTCTTATTGTGCAACTTTATAAAGCACAATGACTTTTTAGAACATATTTGTTGCACTATAAAGAACTGACTATATTATCATAATTCCCATTTTCCATATGAGGAAACTGAGTCTTGGATAGGTTATATAATTTGTCCAAAATCGTGTAGCTAGTAAGTGGCGAAACAGGATTTGAAGCCAGACAGTCTTACATTAGAGCCTGCACTCTCAACTACTACCTGCCTCCCAGTCTTTGATATCAGAGAGTTCTACAGTAGTCATCACACAGTTAAACTGCTTTCCAAAGCAAACTTACATCCAAAAGAGCCCAGAGTCAGAAAATTAAAGATAGTTACAGAGTAGTTCACCTAAAGTCTTAATGATAATAGTTTTTAAAAAACTGTATGAAGCAGCTTTATATCTCTATACCCACAAAGGAAAATATTAAAATGTTAAAGAACATACAATATTAAAGATAGACAAGACATTGATTTTTCAGGTACTGTTTTTTTCAGTTCTAGAATTTAACGTTTGATTCTTTTTTATAGTTTCTATTTCTCTGCTGCGAGTTATCTTTTCATTCATTGTGAGTATATTTTCCTTTATACCACTGACCACAGTTATAAAAGCTGCTTCAAAATATTTGCCTGCAAATTCCAACATCTGGGTCATCTCTCAGGGTTGATTTCTGTTGTTTTTTGTTTTTTTCTCAAAAATTGATCACATTTTCCTCTTCCTTTTTTATTGTGGTAATAATATACATAAAACTTATCATTTTAACCAATTTTAAGTGTGCAATTCAGTGGCATTAAGTATATTCACAGCGTTGTGCAACCGTTACCACCATACATCTCCAGAAATATTTGTATCTTCACAAATTAAAACTCTACCACCATTAAATAATAACTCCTCATTCTGGTTCTTGTTACGTAGAGTAATTTTGAATTGTATTTTGGACATTATGAATGTCATGTCGTAGAGACCCTGGACATTGTTATACTCTTTAAATGAGTATTGATTTTTGTTTGCTTGTTTTAGCAGGCAATTAACTTGGTTGGGTTCAAAGTGCAAACTCTGCCCCTTTGGTGTAGCTCAAATTTCAGTTCAGTTCCTTTATTCTTGGCTGTGCTGCTCTGAATCCACCATGCGCGTGTGTGGGTCAGGGGTCAGCCAAAGACTTGGGCAGAGTTATTCACAGATTCTGAGACTCCCCCACTCTGGCTCTCCCCTTTCTAGAAACCTTCCTTAACTTTCCAGTATCTATAGTTTTCCTGAAGTACGCCCTCTACTTTCTCAGACCAGAATGACTTTGGATTTTCTTTTGGAGTATTCGCCTCTAATCATAGTGCCAACTGTAGCCTGCCCACAGGATAAAACCCATAAAAGTGGGGAAGTTTACTCTCTGCCACTCCTTTTTTCCAAGTGTCAATTCCCCTCCAGAATCTTCCTGCTTTTCTTTACTCTTCTGAGACTTCAGGCAGTTATTTATTTTTTGTATTTTTCCAGAGTTTACAGTTGTTCTCTATAGGAGAGTCAGTCCAGTAGGAGCTAACTCAACGATACTGAAAGCAGACTGTTGACTAATTTTGTAATTCTTTTTTATAGCAGGTAAAAACATTTTCAGGTATTAAAGAAGTTTATTATTCAATTATTCCTTAAGCATAAAATGAACACTATGTGCTAAATCTTATAAAAATCAACTTAGACATTTTCTATAACTAAATAATTCAATAAACATTCTGGAAATCCTCACTAAGGTATCTAGACCACAGGGAAGTCAGATCTACAAATAAATATCAGGCCCTCATGGCAAACCAGTTCCTCAACACTGTGGCTTAGTCTCCCTACTTCAGTTTTAAAGATGGTAAAATAAATAAGCACAGAAGACAATTTTTTACATTTAGGACAAAGGATTCAGTTTAGTCTCTGTCTCATATCCAATGGGTATGAACCATACAACTTAAAAATGCTGTCAAGTTGATGGTGCTAGAAATCATTCGTTAATGCTAATCTTCACTTATCAATTCTCTCAAACCCCTTTTCTAGAGAAATGAGAAACTGGAGAACAGAGCACAACTCTACAGGACACCTTCATTCATCTGTTTTTATATTTAATCATCTACAAACAATGAGTTATATAAAAATATATGTGAAGGGGCCGCCCGGTGGCGCAGCGGTTTAGTCCGCGCTTGGCAGCCCGGGGTTCGCGAGTTCGGATCCCAGGCGCCCGCCGACGCACTGCCTGTTAGCCATGCCGTGGTGGCGTCCCATATAAAGTAGAGGAAGATGGGCACGGATGTTAGCCCAGGGCCAGTCTTCCTCAACAAAAAGG
Source organism: Tapirus indicus (assembly GCA_031878705.1). Classification (NCBI taxonomy): domain Eukaryota; kingdom Metazoa; phylum Chordata; class Mammalia; order Perissodactyla; family Tapiridae; genus Tapirus; species Tapirus indicus. Next base: position 6,266,958 of record CM062925.1, read on the forward strand.
GGAGGATTGGCAACAGATGTTAGCTCAGGGCTGGTCTTCCCCACACACACACACAAAAAAATATATATGTGAAAATTTGGTATATTTTCTAAACATCACTAAGTTTTTACCAGCTGGTGGTGAAGTCTATCATGGCTATCTAGAAATATCATTCTAAAATATAAAATAGAACACTTCAGAAGCTGAGTTCCAAAATTTCAATTAATAACACCATTCAAGAAAAAAATACCTGCCTGCAAACTATGTTGTCTTCAAATACATGGGACAAAAAGATATGGAAAACATTCTACAATTTCTGAACAAAAAGTACTACATCCTATTATTGGTTATTTACAGCTACAAAGAGGAGGGCCAAAGACAGAACATTCATTTACTTTTGTAAGACATAACTACTTTCTATCTTGATTAATATACTAATTTTGTATTACTTTTCTTTTATAATAATCCTTAAGATAGATTTAGAGTGGCCAAACCAGGCAGAAAGTGGTAACCATCATAATAGTCTAGGTGTTATATTGACTTTCATTATACCACATGGATGAGTGAACACAGGAAGTGAGAGGCTATAATAGTTCTTATAAATAAACAAGAAACTCAACAGCAAACAGGTTTCCTTTCTTTACTCAGCTTTTAAAAAGTAACTCATCTCATTAAGAAATCTACATGACACTTGAAAATGATTCACTGATTCCTTTCAAAGATTGACTTAAAATGTAAAGATAAAATCTAAATATGGAAATATCCTCAAAACATTCACAATTATTTGGTCATATCAGCAAAAGTTACAATAATAACTCATATCACAATTAGGGATGAAGACAATCCTAAAGCATACAGAAATGAATTTGAGGAGTCAACCTGAAGATTCTGAATGGCCAACAACAGCTACTAGAGAATGAGTGTGCCCTATGGGTAGGCAGAGAAGGCAGAAAGAGAGATACATACAGAAAATAGAAAAAGAGAGAGATGAACACTGATGGGAGAAGAAGGAGAGAATGACAGACACAGACATTAGATTGTGGTGGTGAGGTGTGTGTGTGTGTGAGAAGGGGTGAAGGATGTTAGATAGATACACAGGCAGAGAGAGTTCTGGAAAGAAGGGAGACAAAAACAATGACAGAGAGATGGAAATAGAGAAAAAAAAAAAGCCCACGGAGGCAAAGTAAGAGTCAGAGAGGAAGGAAAAATGAGAGAGAAATAGAGACAGGACGAGGAGTATAAAGCCTGCTAAGAGGCCTACCTGCAAATGAGCAAGAATCCTTTTCCAGTCTCACTGATCAGGTTAAGTCCTCCACCCGTGGAGAACAGCAATTCCGAAACAAGACGGACAGGAAAGTCCCTATTTTATACATGGAGGTCATTCTATGTACCTTATACACAGAAGTGATTCCTCTTACCAACAGCTCCTCAGAGCCAACTGATTTAAAAAATGAATATTCTAAACTGCAAATCTGATAAATTATACCATAATTAAAAAATATTTAATTGTTTCCCCTTCACTGGAAGACAAGGTCCATAGCACCCACCACTCCAAGTCGTGGCCTTGTCTACCTTTCCAGACTCAGCTTTAAGTTTCTTGAAAGCACCAGGCTGTTTCATGACTGACCCTCTGCTCTCCTCTTTCCTTATTCTGTGCAGTAAACCACTCCTTACCAAGCCCTTAGTCAAGAGTCTTATTCTTTATGAAACTTTCTCTGATCTCTCACCTCCTTCTACTTCAGACTTGCAATAACTTTCTCCTCTGGAGTTCCACTGTTATCTCAATACTTCTATTAGAGTGCTTACCATATATTATTTCATTTTTTATCTGTTTTTCTCCCCTACTAAACTAGAATGGCATTTCTCTGCACCCTACCGACAGATTAATGCATGAAGAGACCTTAGCTGCTTGATCAGAGTAAAGAGGAAAGTAGATATCACAGAGGTAGACGAAAGATTAGCTTCTTACCTGTTTGGAGTTGGTTAAATACAATTTTGCTCCCAGATTTAAAATCTGCAGTTTTACCAGATCATCTTCACTAGTGAAGCTTTTAGCCATCTTCCTCAAAACATCAGGGGCAATTTTAGGAACTCGTTCACAGTTTTCTCCAATTAGCCAAAGAATACTTGCTCTAGCCACAGGAACCTATATTAGAAGCAGATTACATAGTTACAAATAAGATAACCATACTCTCCTTTAACATAGAAAAGGCTTTAAATATATAAAGGTTTTAAACCTATTAATGCATTTAACACATATCCAGGAAGTGCTCTTATATTTACAGATTTTCTTCAGTTATCAAAAAATAAACACACAAAAAATCTCATGAAAACTGATTTCAGAGATAATATCTTAGAACAGATTCATACAGGAAAAACTATCCATCTAGAATCTTGATTCTATAAGAGATATGGAAATTTGTGGGCCAAATCTGGCTGGGCACGCCCATTTGTTCATGTATTACTGTTGCTGCTTTGATGCTGTAATACCAGGGGTGAGCAGTTGCAACAAAGACCATAAGACTGAAAATATTTACTATCTAGAAATTTACAGAGAAAGTTTGACCACCCTGCTCTAGGGCACTGATTCACAAACCTCGATGCCCATAAAAATCATCTAAGGTTCTTCCTAAAACTGCAGGGTTTTGCTATCAGCTCTAAGACAGTAGTTCTGTGGTGGGCCCCAGGAATCCATGCATTATGAAGCATCACAGATGATTCCTGAGACAGGTGGTCTACAAATCACATTTTGAGAATCCATGGATAATACAGAAAAAGGAAGAGATCCATTAAAGACAATGATTCCAAATCAAAACTGTTATTGTCCTCTATGTATTTGCAGCTACAGCATTGGAAATATATAAAACCGACAAGATCATCAAGGTCTGCTTACAAAATCCTGGTCTATTATTTGGTCATCAACAAAAGAAATGAGAGTAAGATAAATCTGTCCAATATTGCATTTGGCATTATATACGTTTTTAAATAAAGTACATTTCAATATAATTTGTTTCTTAAAAATAACTGCTTTGCTAAGAATTGGAAGCCTTCCATCAGCACCATTAAGACCAATGTTTTACAGTATGAAAATTAGTTTTATTACTATTTGTTTATATGTATCCTCCCCTATTCCAAAAGGAATTTGAAGGGGTTTGTAAATTAGTTTCTGTGAACATTTTCGCCTAGTATAGAAAATTTTCTTTTCATAATAAATGAAAAAGCCAATGACTATCATTAAAAGGTAGCATCACAAGAAGAGACAACATTCTTTTTATGAAGTCTTTCTCCAATTTCTCAAATAAAGTCCTAATATTTTCACTATACTTTCACAGCTGTACACAGAATGACTGTTAAAGAAGAAAGTGACAATAAGGACCTGTGTGCAGCTGAAATATTATCACAAAACCCACTGTCTCAAATTCTTTCAAAACACCCATCTTATTAAATAATAAAAAATTATTGAGACACTCCTAAGTTGCATCTTTCACCAGAATCAGAATGAGGTCATCAAAAGAGCTTTAAAATTAAAGTATATATTTTCAAATGTCATGATAACATTAATTAAATTAATATTAGAATAAGTTTAGTAAGACAGAAGAAATCAGTACACTTATAAGTGTAAGTACTAAATAAGTAAAAGTAATACTACTAAATGCTATTACAAATCTATTCATGCAGTATGATAAAACTGATATCCTTACTATATACTAATTCCTGGAAAGAAAGAGGTTATTTCTAATGTTCCAAAGGTTACACTACATTAAGACCTTACTCCCAATCTATTATTTTAAATTGGGCTAAAGCATAGTAATTGAGTGGTACATTAAATTTTCCAGTTTGAAGCAATTCAAGTTGCCTGTCGTAATGAAAGATACCTCTAAATAAGAATATATGGGCAACTTCAGATATCAGTTATGCTAGATTTTTCTTAAATATTTTATTATATATTGCTAGTATAAAAATTAGAATTGTTGGGGCTGGCCCAGTGGTGTAGTGGTTCGGTTTGTGTGCTCCGCTTCAGTGGCCCAGGATTTACAGGTTCGAATGCCGGGTGCGGACCTATGCACCGCTTACCAAGCCATGCTGTGGCAGGCGTCCCACATATAAAGTAGAGGAAGATGGGCACAGATGTTAGCCCAGGGCCAATCTTCCTCAGCAAAAAGAGGAGGATTGGCAACAGAAGTTGGCTCAGTGCTAATCTTCCTCACCAAAAAAATCAGAATTTTATGACACATCACAATGTATTACCCCACTTTAAGTAATTTTCTTCTGATAACACACACATAATTCTTTTTCGCAATTAAAAAGACAATCCCATAATCTCCATAATATATAAAGAACTCACACAACTGAACAACAAAAAAACAAACAACCAACTCAAAAAATGGGCAGAGGATATGAACAAATATTTTCCAAGGAAGAGATACAGATGGCCAATAGACACATGAAAAGATGTTCAACATCACTAATCATTAGGGAAATGCAAATCAAAACTACACTAAGATATCACCTTACACCCATTACAATGCCTATAATCACCAAGACAAAAAACAACAAATGTTGGAGAGGTTGTGGAGAAACGGGAACCCTCATTCACTGCTGGTGGGAATGCAAACTGGTGCAGCCTCTATGGAAAACAGTATGGAGATTCCTCAAAAAATTAAAAATAGAAATACCTTATGATCCAGCTATCCCACTCTTGGGCATCTACCTAATGGACATGAAATCCACCATCACAAGAGGCTTATGCACCCCTATGTTCATTGCAGCATTATTCACTATAGCCAAGAAGTGGAAGCAACCCAAGTGTCCCTCGACTGATGATTGGATAAAGAAGATGTGGTTTATACATACAATGGAATACTACTCAGCCATAAGAAAAGACAGAATTGTCACATTTGCAACAACATGGACGGACCTAGAGGGTATTATGTTAAGTGAAATAAGCCAGAGAGAGAAGGACAAACACTGCATGATTTCACTCATATGTGGAATATAAACAAACACACAGATGGAGAGAACTGGTTGGTGGTTACCAAGGGGAAGGGGGGTGGGGGGTGGGCACAAGGGGTGAAGGGATGCATCCACATGGTGACGGACAAAAAAATAATGTACAGCTAGAACCCCACAATGTTATAAACTATTAAGACATCAATAAAAAGGAAAATTAAAATTAAAAAAAGACAATCCCAAAAAGTTTAAAGAGATTGTTTATATTCCTAATCATTAATATACCCAGAGTGTTTAAAATAACAATAAACACTCTAAACATTCATAATGCATATATTTAAAATACAACTCCCTGAAAAAGACTAAAAATCAACTAAATTCTAATGCTCACAATGAAAATCTCAAGGTGGTGGTCCTGCTGGATAATATTCAGAGGTTCTACAACTGAGGTAATAAAATTTCCAAGTAAACATTTTAAAAAGTTCAAAAACTTCTCCACAACAAGAAATAATATCAATATCAATATATTTATACCAAACTTTTGGTGATGGTATTTTATTAAAAAGCTTAGGAAACTGACAAACCTAATGCTTTCATGCATTGGCTGGAATCAGAATCAAGAGATTTTCAGATTCTAGCCCTCCCTTTCTCTCCCAATTAAGTTACAGGACTCTTATTTGTACATCACTGATACTATGAACCCATGGCCACTACTTCCAAAGATTTGAAGCAACTGAATAAAGGGCAAGTAAGAAAATTAGTCACTTTTATGTTCTCCACGGTCTTTTCAACCACAGAATAAATACAAACATTGAACTCAAACCAACCTAATAATACACATGTAGGCATATGATATAATACTTTCATTATGAACCTCTGCTTTTCACTATTTTCAAAGACAAACTGGATTGTAAATGACTTTGCCTGATTCTTTATTCTAAATGCCCTGGATAAGTGGTTAAGTGCACTTTTTAAACCTTCTACCCAGAAGGCAGTTTCCACTGCCATTTTAACCCATTAACTTGCCTGCAAAAACAAATGATGATTCCTAACTGACCACAGCAGTTATAGAAAGACATCTAGTAAGATTTTACAGATCACTCTGTAAGCAGTTCAATTTAAAAGCTATTGTGTTTTAACACCAGCCCACTACACAAGAGTGTAAAGTAAATCCTGCAAAAAATCAACTTTATTTATTTAAATTTGTCAAAGGCAAAATCAGCAGACATCTAAACAAACTGCATACAAACAGCATATCGGGTCTAGCAGTCTGTATCTGGACTCAATGTGGATTAAAACTTAAGTCTGAATTAAGCTGGGGTAGCAGGGCAAGCGTAGTGGACTTGTGAAATGGGAGGCATTCAGTGAGGCACCTGGGCAAGGAGCACATAAAGTGCCATTTCAATATTACCCAGTGGTCTTTCCAGAAGAACATCTTTCAATTGTTCTTTTATAACATGAAATCCTTATCTATCCCATTAAACATTATGTAAAACCCTGAGAGAACAATCCTCAGGTAGTATGCATTTTATTCTGGAAGAACTTTGCTCCAAAAGCAGTATTTATAAAATATTCACAATCATGGGGCTGGCCTGGGCTTCATGGGTTCGGATCCCAGGTGCAGACCTACACACCACTCATCAAGCCATGCTGTGGCAGCATCCCACATACAAAACAGAGGAAGAATGGCACAGATGTTAGCTCAGGGACAATCTTCCTCACCCAAAATATATATATATATTCACAACAGAACATATAAATTGACTGCACTATCAACATCTATTCAATTTGAATGAATTTAAAAAGTAGAATTTAAATTTTAGTTTTCACTTTTTCAACTATGACACTTACTAAATAACAAATGGAATACAATAAAAAAAATCTGTGTTCTCTTTTTTAAAAAATTACATACCTAACATCTACTGAGCTCCTAGCATGTGCCTGGCACTGTTTTCAGGTACTTGACCCATTTTCTCAATTATCACAAAAGCCCTAGAAACCATTATTCCCACTTGATATATGAGGGAACTGGGGCACAAAGGGGTTCAGAAACTTGCCCCACATCTCACAGCTTGTCAGTGGTGGGCCAGGACTGGACTCTATGTCTGAATCCAGAGATCGCCATGGCCACTGGGCAGATAAAGTGAGTGTGCCATACAAGAAAAACACCAGCCAGCAAGGCAAGATGACTGGTTCGGGTTCCAGACTGATCATGTATATCATGGAGACAAACAACTTCACCTCAGTGGGCCTCATTTACTCATTAATCAAATGAAAGATTACTCCTTTGCCCCATTCTTCTGTCACATTGTGCAATAGCTCCCTTGCAGCCTCCTGCAGCTTCCCCAGGAGCCAACCTTTCCAGGCCAGGATCCTCTTGCCTATTCCTGCACGCCTGCATGTAAGTCATTTTCCCACCTTCTTCTGCCTCTTGTTTTATGGATAAGGTGGCCAGGGTGGGAAGAGGTCTGGCTATCACTTTGTTCCCTCTCCTCCTGGAGGGCAGATGAGCCAAGGATTCTGTCCTGATAAAGTGGCTTAGACACTAAGGGAAAATATGCTCAATTTGGTCCTCTGACACTGGTCAGATTGGTTCTTGCTAAAAACACAGTGGTTTAAGACACCACCCCTGGATTGAGGGTGAAATAGGTAGAGACTCAGGAAGAGAGAGGTCTGTCTCATTCAAGGCTCTCAGGCTAAGCCTCCCATTTTAGAATCACTTGCCCACATTTAGGGGCCGGCCCGGTGGTGTAGTGATTAGGTTTGCGAGCTCCACTTTGGCGGCCTGGGGTTCACAGGCCCAGATCCCAAGGGGACCTACACACCGCTCATCAAGCCATGCTGTGGTGGTATCCCACATACAAAATAGAGGAAGACTGGCACAGATGTTAGCTCAGGGCCAATCTTCCTCACATACACACACAAAAAGTCAACAGGTGCTTGGTCAGATGAATAAAGCCCTGCTTTCTTTTCTACACGGCTATTGTTCTTATGTGAACGGCTCTCCTGACCATTTGGAGCAGAGATTCTGGGAATTCCATCACTCTCCTTTCCTGTTTGAAGCTGCTGTTGGCTACATCACTCCCTCCACCTTCTTCTGGAGCGGCTTGTGCCTCCAATCCCTGACCACTTTCCCAGTTCTGCATCACAAGCTGTCTTGCTTCCTTCTTCCTTGGCCCACTTAAAACACCTCAGCTCCCTCAGATGTGTTAAGTAAATAGTAACAGCTCATTGTTACCTTTTGAGGCTCCAAGAGTTTATATTTTTGCTACAGAATTGCATACAGTTTTCTTGTAATTATCTTAATATCTCCTGTATCACATTTCCAATTGGTCTACTTTTGTTTTCTCTCTTTTTTATTTGATGAGGAAGACCAGCCCTGAGCTAACATCCATTGCCAATCCTCCTCTTTTTGCTGAGGAAGACTGGCCCTGGGCTAACATCCGTGCCCATCTTCCTCTACTTTATATGGGACGCCGCCACAGCATGGCTGACAAGCAGTGCGTTGGCAGGCGCCCGGGATCCGAACCCGCGAACCCCGCGCTGCCAAGCACGAACTAAACTGCTGTGCCACTGGGCCGGCCCCTGTTTTCTCTCTTTATCCCATCAGAATCAAGAGGGGTTTTCTACTTTATTGTCCTTCCAAGGACCAGATTTAAGATGTATTTATCAATTTCAACCATCTTTTTCTAATTTTTTTGGTATTTTGTTTTACAAAGTCAACTTTCATCTCTCTTAGGTTTTTATGCTTTGTTTCATTGTTCTTTTCTCAAATTTCTTAGGACAAATTCCAAATTCTTTTATTTCTGGTCTCTACTTTAAAAATAGTGCCAGTTATAGCTTTAGCCATGTCCCACACATTTTAGACTAAAGCATTTTCTTTTTCTATGTTCTATAAAAAGCTTGCACTTTTTCTTTAAACTTTTTCTTTGATCTAAAAGTATATTTCTTACTTAACTGGTCTGGTATCTTTTTAAATTATTTAATTCTAATTTTATTGCTTAGGGTTCAAAAACATAAAATCTTTAAGTTTCCTTTATAACCAAGTATATGCCTGATTTTTTGTAGATGTTCTATGGATACACCCATAAAAGTGGGTATTATCTGTTCAAGAAATATAAAGTTTTAGTTAAATTTACTAAATCAAGTATTTATTCTATTATTTAATTTCTCTATGTCCTCAGTCACTTCTACATTTTACTTAAAATCTACTAGGTATATCTAATATGAAAGAAGTTACTAAAGTCACCCACCAAAATGCATTTTATCAATTTCTCCTTGCATTTTCAATAGATTTTTCCTTTACATATTTATTTGGCTGGCATATGTTTTTGTGCATATAGGTTTATACTTTTTAGTTTCTTTGTCAATTGTCCTTTTTTCATTTTATAATGTTCCTTTTTATCTTGTTAAATGCTTTTAATTAACTTTAAATCTCACTTTCCTTGTCATATCCACTTAATATCTCTTTCCTTACCTTCTTATTTTCAACTTTTATCACTTTGATTAAGGTGTTTTAATTACGAAGGGCCTGTAGCTAGCTTTTGTTTTTTCACTTTAATTTGAAAGTCTGTTTTTCAATGAGAGAATTTAATCCATTCATATTTACTCTTTGATTTTTTACTCTTCCATCTTACTTTATTATTTTTAAAATTTATTATTTATTTTACATTTCTATTCCCTTTTTTCCCTTTGTGAATTTGGAATTCCCACCATACTTCTGTATTCCACTAATGGTTATCTTCTGACAAACACAAAAAAACAAAAAAAAGTCTTTGTTATACAGATCTGTAAGCAAGTATTTACTTGGCTAATATTCCAACAATTGTAGAGAAAGCTGATGCAATCAAAACATCCTCTAGTCCCAGACAGCAATATAGTCAAATACAACAAATTCTTTTTCTAATAAAGTCTGAGGTTTGCCTGATATGGATTTCATACACTGTCACAGGTTTTGTGTATAAGCAGCCACATTCACCAAAAAGCCCTAACACTTCCCGTAATCATCTCTCCCTTTCTAACAAGACCAGAATAAGTTTACTAGCACAAGTTTTAACTAAATTCTGCACAAGATGTTTGGGAATACAGAACTCCTCATTCCCATTTCCTTCTCATAATCAGACACACATTTCTCCACCATTTCTTATAAACGAGATATTAACTATTTCCCCCAACAAAACCTACAGTTTTCACCCCAAGATAATCTATTTTTACCTTACTACTTTTTTTTTAACACAAGACAAGATTATTAAAATAATTTCACTTCCCTCCACTCTCTTCCTCCCATGAGACTTTCAAAACACTTTTATTTTGCCCCAATCCCATCCTAACTTTAGGTTTTCTAAGATTGTTCAATATTTCTCATTCCAGATTATTAGAATTTCCCTTATATTACTCCCCTTCTTTTTCAAGGGTTCTCATTGAGTACTTTTGTTATACATTCCTAGTCTATCCCTATACATTTAATTATGTGGGTAAATACATATATATCCTCGAGTCTGTATCTCTGTTCGTTGTCCTCCCCCATCTAGAGTTTCCTGCTTTGGTTCATTAGTTATTGGTTAGGGAACTGGTTCTTACTGGAGAACCTACCACTTTCCTAGGAGGTATCTAAATATGTGTAGGAGTATTTGTGATTATTACAACGACTAAAAATAATACTGAAATTTGATGCTCAGTACACAGAGATGCTGGATGTCCATCTCAGGACTTGACGAAGAAAGTTGGCCGTCTTATCGTCCATCAATACATCACTGACAATGTCAAATATCTGTTCCACACTTGGGTAAACACGGACCACGTCAATCTGATGCCCAATTTGTCAACGATTTTTGGGAAGCAAAAGGAAACAACAACAATAAAATCTTAGGGGCCGGCCCGGTGCTGTAGTGGTTAAGTTTCCACGGGGTTCACCAGTTCAGTTCCCAGGTGTGGACCTACTCACTGTTCATCAAGCCATGCTGAGGCAGCGTCCCACACAGAACAGCTGCAACTCTACAACTATGACATACAACTATGTACTGGGGCTTTGGGGAGAAAAAAGAAAAAGAGGAAGATTGGCAACAGATGTTAGCGTAGGGCCAATCTTCTTCTTCAAAAAAAATCCTAGCCAGGTCAGTGAGCAGGCAAGTGAACTGAATACAAAAAAGAGATAGACTAGAAATGGAAGAGAGATATAGCATGATGTATTGGTTAAGAAAGCAGACCTACTAGCTATGTAACCTCAGGCACATTACTTAACCTCTCTGTGCCTCAGTTTTTCTCTTGCATAAAATGGAAACACTAATAGTATCTGCCTAGTAGAGTTGTTATTAAAATTGATTTTAATTTATATTTTAAGGCACTTAACAATAGTGCCTGGCATATGGATAGCACTACAGGAGTTATGTTAATTTAATAAGTAAAATATAAAAGGGGCCACAAGAACACTTACTAAATTTAAACCTTATCATCATATCTGTCTTCTTCAAAAACATTAAATATAGCCATGATCATAACAACAGTTTACACCACGGGCTGTTCTAAGTGTTTCACACATGCTGATTCATTTATTCCTCACAACAAATCTGTGAGGCTATTAGCATTACTCTTCCCTTTCTACAGATGAGAAAACTGGAGCACAGAGAAGTCAAGAAACCTGCTTAAGTTCACAAAGCTAGAAAAAGGCAGAGACTAAATGTGAGCCCGAATCTTCTGTTTTTAAATCCACTCTCTTAAGCCCTGCCCCTCTTACACATGAACTTTACGAGAAGCTCTGACTTTATTAACAGTAAGAGGAGATACAGACAAAGGGACTCTCTGGCGAGAAATGTGGTGGAAGCTCAGACTCTTAAGTGACTCCTGTGAGTCTTATTCTCAGCTTTGAGGTAAATGTATAACTACTCCGCACCCTTTAATAACACCCTGAGGGAAAGAAAACTTTGCCATCGGAGATACTAAAAATTGGTCCTGACTGGTAGGCTCTAGCCATCCACTACCTTGAAGTACACAAATATGATCCTCTGAACAGATTACCCATCTTCAAAGAAGGAAATAATATACTTCCCCTAAACTACAACTCTACTAGTTATAGAATATTAGTTGTCACACTTCAACCCATACTCAAGGGACAGGCATAGTGAAAGGCAAACACAATGGAGAAGAGTTCGATGAAAAACCAGACAGAAGCCATGGAGAGAGAATGTTTCAAAAGGGAAGAAGTGGTCAGTGAAGTTAACTGCTAACAAAAGATCAAGAAAGATGAACACCAAATTATCCACTGGATTTAATAAGGAGTTAGTCAGTGACCTTGGAAATGGCAGAATTAGTGGAGTGGTAGAGAGTCAAATCAGACCGTGATGGGGTGAGGAGTGAGTTTGAGGTAAGGAAGTAAAATTCTTTCCAGATAATTCTTTCAAAAACTTCAGTTTTAAAAGGAAGAAGAGAATAAAATAGGACATAAATACTAATAACAGCTAACACATATAGCGCTACTATGTGCCAGGTAATGTTCTAAAAGCTTTACATATATCAACGAATGAAATACTTAACAACAATATAGGTTCTTTTACTACCACCATTTTACAGATGGGAAAAGTGAAGGACAGAGATTTTAATGTAAGGACATGGAGGCAGAGCCGAGAATAATATTTATTTTTTAATTTAATTTAATTCTTAAACACAATTTCAGATTTATAGAAAAGTTGCAAGAAGAGTAAAAAGAATTTCGGAATATCCTTCACCTAGATTCCCCAAATGTTAACATTTGACTACATTTGCTTTAGCTTTCTCTCTATGTATACAAACACATTTTGGTTTCTGAATTGACAAAAGTTGTAGGTATACCCTTATACCCTGAAATACTTTAGTATAAACTTCCTAATAAAGGAATGCTCTTACATAACCACAGTAAAATTATTTAAAAATCAGGAAATTAAACACTGAACCAACACTATTATCTAATCTACAAATTTTATGGAGATTTTGCCAATTATCCCAATTATAAAATCCTTTATAGCAAAAGAAAATTCAAAATTATGTGTTGCATAGAGTTGTCATATCCTTTTCATCTGAAAAAGTTCCTGAGTTTTTCTTTCCATTTCATGATACTGGCATTTTTAAAGAGTATAAGCCAGTTATTTTGTAGAATACCCTCATTTGGTTTATCTCATGTTTCCTCTTGATTAGATTCAAGTCGTTCACTTTTGGCAGGAATTCAACAGACGATGCTGAGTTCTAGTCAGTGTATCATATCAGAAGGTACATGATCCCATCACTGGCAATGTTAACTATGTCCGTTTGGTCAGGTAGGGTCTGCCAGGTTTCTCCATTGTAAAGTCAAAAGTCATCAATTTACTCTTTGTAATTAAGAAGTATCTTATGAGGATATACTTTGAGACTGTGCAAATATCCTGTTACTACTTAAATTTTCACCCCCTAGCTTTTAGCATTTGTTAATGATTCTTGCTTGAATCAATTATTGCTGTGATGGTGGGCAAATGGTGGTATTCTAATTCCATCATTCCCTCTACATTAGTTGCTTTTGCATTATAAGGCAGAGCCTCCCTTTCTCCCTTACTCCAATCATTCATTCCAGTGTGGATTCAAAGATTCTTACCCTATTTTAATAGGATATAATCCTTTTACTATCATTTATTTTGTTGCTCAAATTGGCCAGTGGGAGCCCTTCAAGCTGGCTCTTGTTGTCTCTATCATTCTTTGAGCACTTCGTTGCTTTTTTGGCCCAACAAGATGTTCCAAGGTCATCTTGTTCTTTCCTTGCCCTAGCTCTGAAATCAGCCATTTCTCTAAGGACCCCTGGTTCCTATGAGTGATGAATGGAATTTAAAAATCAAATTCCACAAAAAGGAATGCAGTTACTACACTCTACAACATGCATGAACCTTGAAAACAAGTTAAGTGAAAGAAGGCAGACACAAAGGGCCATTTATTGTATGATTCCATTTATATGAAATGACCAGAATAAACAAATCTATAGAGACAGAAAGTAGATTAGTGGTTGTGAGAGGCTGGAGTAAAGGGAGGATCAGGATTTTGAGGCATGGGATTCTTTTTTAGGGATAACAAAAATGTTCTGGAATTACATGATAGTGATGGCTGCACAACCTTATGAAAATACCAAAAAATCACTGAATTATATACTCTAAAAGAGTGAATTTTATGGTATGAAATTATATTTCATTTAAAACAAAACAAGATCTGGGCACTAGGTGTACCCACTGGTCTGGGGCATTCTTACATCTATGCATTCATGGGTGTACATGCAAACATATGTAGACACACACACACACACACACACACATCTAGATATCTATATACAAACCCATGAAGTTCACACTGACACCTCCACTCCCAATTGAGCACTGCAGTGTTTACTGTGTCCTGTCCCTTCTTCATATTTGTAATTCCCTTCCACAACAGCGCGGGATCTTAGAACCATGATTTGAATCCAGATTGTTCAGCAGTCTTAACCACTATACTTTAGGATCTCCATTTGTTTTAAGAAAACTATAATTTACTGAGTAAACTTCATCTGAATCCAGCAAAGATCTCTTACTGGTACTCACAGTGATGCTGTCCAAGAGTTTGGCCATATGTTTAATAATTTCCCCATGTTGTGCAGGTTGCATTTGCAGTAATTTCTTAATAACAACCACACTTTCAGCAACAACTATTTCTGGAAAAGACAGAAATTATTCATATTTAATATGTGTAATTCAATTCAAATGCATTATCCTTGGTAAAATGTAAATTTAAATTAGCAAAACATTCTATATGCCTTAAATGACTAGGTGAAACCTATAATCACGAATGTACTTCCAAGTTTTTGGGGTGAACATCCGCCTTAGGTAGAAGAATACACTTTAATTTCTAACCTCTGTTGCTGTCTCCTAGCTTCTGATAGCCCCTTTAATCTCTGCTTGCTGAAGTCAGAAAAGCAAAGCAAGGTTAGGTTATGCAATCACCATAATGTTCAAGTGTCTTTGGCTTTTAACCATGGCTCTCAAATACTGTTCTTTGATTCCTACCAATTGTATAGTGGCAATCAAACACCTACGATCTAAAGTAACATTTTTCCAATTCTAAAGAAAATAGCAAACTAAAAAAGAAAAAAAAAATTCCTTAAGTGATATGCCCAGAAAAGTGAGTAGAAAGGATCAGTAGTGGTAGGAAGTTGTTCCTACAGAAATAGCATGGACTTCAGAGCCAGAAAGAGTGGCACTGTGAGCTGGATGGTCTCCATGTGTCCCACGAAGCCACTCTCTGTCTTTCCTGGCCTGACTCTGTGCCCTTAGAGGCTGACCTCTGTGGACTGCGTCAACCAGACTCCTTTGCCTCTGGCTTCCAGCTATGTTAGCCAACAGGAAGCACCAGCAGGAGATCAGAGGGTGGGAGGAGAGAATATTATCCTGGATCTCTCTCCTGCCAGGCTTCCTTGGCAGTGCCTGCATTCCTCCACTGAAGGTTTCAGTTCCTGTGAGTGGCTCTCTCCTGCAGGGTCTGGTCCTGCTCCCACTCTTCACACCCCTCTTCCCTTCAATTCTAGAGACTGTAAATGCTTCCCACTGGTGTGAGCCCGTCAGCCTCAAGGTGCTACCTACCTCACACCTTGTTGGTTTCCCTAAATCATGCCCACACCTAATAAATAGTTCCTTCATTAAATTCTCTTCAACTGTCCCTTTTAAGTGTGTCATCTGTTTCTTGCCAGGACTTAACTAATATGGTGATTGGTACTGGGAGTGGCTCCAGGAAGCAGAGCCTCATGTTGGCATTTTGAGATTGAGTTATCATCCTGAAGTGGCCAATCACTGGTCCAGGGTTACAGTTCTGGTGGCACCAGTAAAGAAATGTAATATAACTAACAAGAGCATCGGGCCATATGGAATGAATCTTATATAAATGATTATTAATGCTACTGACGCCAAAGAAAATATAATATAAAAATTTATATATTTAAATACAAACTTTATATAAAAATATAATATAAATATAATTATAGTATAAACTGGAAATACCATTGTGTTGTTACTCTTTTTCTCTGAAATATCTTTTCTTATTGAGCTCTCTTCAAGAATACAAGCAAAATTTTTACCAATCTGATCATTATTAAATGTACATATTTCAACCTATATACCTGTTTCTCCATGGGAATGATAAACTAATATTTACATAATGTTTTAGTTTATAAAATGATATATTTCTTTTTTTTCTCACAGTAACATATGGTAGGTACCTTATTATCATCATTTTAAAGATAAAGGGAGAGAGATACACTGGAATTATATGGTTTTGTCCAGAATTCAAACTCAGAACCAGAATGTACCATTTTATCTCTAATGTTCTATGTTATAATGAGCAGGTATTACTTTTATAAAGACCACTTTTTGGAGCTACGAGAAAAACAAAGGTAAATCACGAGACCCTGCCCTCATCAAAGTTACACTCTAGTGGGAAACATTAAATGGTGATGTAAGTAACTACTATGCAAAGTAAAATATGCTAAATGTGGTTTTAAAGAATCCATAGTATAAAAATTTATATTTTAAAATATATTATTGAAAAAGCAGCCTAAGTAAGAAAAAAAAAAGGCTTTTTTTTTTAATCACCCACATGCAGAGGCAGGATCAGCCATAGTAGAAATATATCTTTGGCATTATTTATCTTTTGGTGCTGTACTTGTTTCCCACTGTTGTTGTTACATATTACTGCAAACCCAGTGGCTTAAAACACAAATTTATCATCTTACAGTTCTGGAGTCAGAAGTCAACATGAATCTTATGGGACTAAAATCAAGGTGTCACCAGGACTAAGTTCTCCATGGAGGTTCTGGAGGAAAGTCTGTTCTTTGCCTTTTTCAACTTCTAGAGGCAGCCCGCGTTCCCTGGCTCAAGGCCCCGTTCCAGCAATGGCATCACTCCACCCTCTGCTTCTGACATCTGACTTTCTGGGCCTCCCTCTTTCCCTTACAAGGACCCCCTTTGATTACACTGGGTCCACCCAAACAATCTCTCCATCTCAAGAATCTTAATCACATCTGCAAAGTCCCTTTTGCCCTGTAAGGTAACATATTCACGGTTCCAAGCATTAGGACCTGGACATCTCTGGGGAGGGGGGGGGCATTATTCTGCCTACGCAGGTGACTCCTCAGTCCCTTCAGGTAATTGCACCCTACTTTTCCTTTATGGTACCTCCTGGTTTTCAAAGACCTCAATATGGTGGTGCTACTCCACCAAAAGCACAAAATGATCCTATGTTGTGGACTGTTCCTAGCTTCCTCCTTGTTCTCAACAGAACTTAATGGTCCTCACCCTAAGAAGCACAGCTTATTTTTTTAAATTTAATTTTATTTTAGTAAGAACACTTAACATAAGATTTACCCTCAACAAATTTTTAAGTGTACATTTTTCTTTGTTGACTATAGGTACAATGTTGTGTAGCTCTCTGGAGCTTATTCATCTTGCTTATCTGAAACTATGCCCACTGACTGGTAGCTCTCCATTTCCCTTTTCCCCAGCCCCTGGCTACTACTATTCCACTCTCTGATTCTAGGAAATTTGACTATTTTAATACCTCATACAAGTGGAATTATTCTGTATTTGTTTAGCATAATGTCCTCAAGATTATCACAGTCTACTGTTATCCTTGTTCTACAAATGAAGAATCTGAAGCACAGGGAGACTGGGTAATTTATTCAAGATAACATTAACAAACATAGGTAGTCTAGTTCTGCATGTAAGCAGATAGCTGGCAACAGAGTAAGTGGCCAATACACGAGAAGACTATAATAGGCTTGTTTTATAATACTGTCTCCCTCCATTAGATTGTGAGTTCTTTAAAGGCAGGAACATTTTACAGACTGAATGAATATCTTAGTCTTCTGTTCAACATTTACTAAATACCTCAACTGATTGAAGTCCTCTATAAATGCTTACTGAATTATATAAAACTAGACAAAACAAAGGATAGTCTTCCTCCCCAATCCTTTTAGCTTATAGATAGTAAGAAGGTTATTCAGACAAGCAAATTTTGCAAATCTGTTACCTAAAGTAAACTACCTTTGGGAACTAAATTATCCTAAGTCAACTGAAGTGCAGATTTCTCCTAAAGATCTTTAAGAAATTTGTTTATCAAATTAATCTTAGGTGGTGATAGTGGACTATTCTAGGGCAAACTTCAAGTCTGCCTAGAAAGGTCCTGTCTATACCAAGAAGGAAGAAGTCAACAACAATAAAAACAAAAACAAAAAACTACAAGTCCAAGAAGAGTTTATTCAATATATGTAAAAACAATGGAGTCTAAATGCTGTCCCTGAGGCTTTAAGACACATTATCTGAAGAGATGACGAGGTATTCATACTAACATAAAAGCAAACAATACAGATCCTCAGAGCCTCAAAACATCTTACAGATTTTTTTGTTGTTGTGGTAAATACACTAAGAAAGTTAATGTATAATTAAGGTTGCATTTTAAACCAGTGGAGAAAAAAATGTATTATTTTTAAATACATTGGGACAACTGGCTAGCCTTATGGAAAAGAGAAGTTCTATCTCCCACTTTTAATAAAATATTTCTTTCCTTTGACAAAATAAATTCTAGAAGACCAAACATTTAAACATTAAAAGGAACTGTAAAATATTAAAGAAAACATGAGAAGGAAAAAAAAAATCAGAGTAGGGAGGGGATTTTAGGTAAAACCCACAAGACTGATAAATTTGACTACACAGAATAACAACATTTGTTCAAAAAAAATGCCGTAACTAAGCTTTAAAAGACAAATGATAAAATGGAAAATATCTGTTTCACAATGACAAAGAGCTAATTTTTTTTTTTGACCATGTTGAATTGTGCAAGGATTTTTTTTTTCCTTTCCATTTTTTTTTATTGATGTCTTAGTTTATAACACTGTGGGGTTTTAGTTGTACATTTTTGTTTGTCCGTCACCTTGTGGATGTAACCCTTCACCCCTTGTGCCCCCCCCACCCCCCTTCCCCTTGGTAACCACCAATCAGTTCTCTCTTTCCGTGTGTTCACTTATATTCCATATATGAGTGAGTTCATGCAGTGTCTGTCCTTCTCTCTCTGGCTTATTTCACTTAATAACCTCTAGGTCCTTCCATGTTGTTGCAAATGGGACAATTGTGTCTTTTCTTATGGCTGAGTAGTATTCCATTGCATGTATATACCACATCTTCTTTAACCAATCATCAGTCAAGGGACACTTGGGTGGCTTCCACTTCTTGGCTATAGTGAATAATGCTGCAATGAACATAGGGGTGCATACGCCTCTTGTGATGGTTGATTTCACGTCCATTGGGTAGATGCCCAAGAGTGGGATTGCTGGATCATACGGTATTTCTATTTTTAATTTTTTGAGGACTCTCCATACTGTTTTCCATAGAGGCTGCACCAGTTTGCATTCCCACCAGCAGTGAATGAGGGTCCCCGTTTCTCCACAACCTCTCCAGCATTTGTTTTTATTTGTCTTTGTCATTATAGCCATTCTAACCGGTGTGAGGTGATATCTTAGTGTAGTTTTGATTTGCATTTCCCTGATGATTAGTGATGTTGAACATCTTTTCATGTGTCTATTGGCCATCTGTATCTCTTCCTTGGAAAATGTCTGTTCATATGCTCTGCCCATTTTTTGATCGGGTTGTTTGTCTTTTTGTTGCTCAGTTGTACGAGATCTTTATATATTACTGAGATTAATCCCTTGTCGGACAAACGATTTGCAAATATTTTCTCCCAGCTGGTGGGTTGTTTATTCATTTTGATCCTGGTTTCATTTGCCTTGTAGAAGCTCTTTAGTCTGATGAGGTCCCACTTGTTTATTTTTTCTTTCGTTTCACTTGTCTGGGTAGACATGGAATCTGAAAGGATCCCTTTATGTCCAGTCTCAATTAGTGTACTGCCTATATTTTCTTCCAGGAGTTTTATAGTTTCAGGTCTCACTTTCAGGTCTTTGATCCATTTTGAATTGATTTTTGTATATGGCGATAGGAGATGGTCTACTTTCATTCTTTTGCATGTTGCTGTCCAATTTTCCCAGCACCATTTATTGAAGAGACTTCCCTCTCTCCACTGTACGTTCTTTGCTCCTTTGTCGAAGATTAGCTGTCCATAGGTGTGTGGTTTTATTTCTGGGCTTTCAATTTTGTTCCATTGATCTGTGTGTCTATTCTTGTACCAGTACCATGCTGTTTTGATTACTATAGCTTTATAGTATATATTGAAATCAGGGATTGTGATGCCTCCAGCTTTGTTCTTTTTTTTCAGAATTGCTTTAGCTATTCGGGCTCTTTTGTTGCCCCATACGAATTTCAGTAGTTTTTGTTCTATTTCCGTGAAGAATGACATTGGGATTCTGATTGGGATTGCACTGAATCTGTAGATTGCTTTAGGTAGAATGGACATTTTAACTATATTTATTCTTCCAATCCATGTGCATGGAATATTTTTCCATTTCTTTATGTCCTCCTCGATTTCATTCAATAGTGTCTTATAGTTTTTATTGTACAGGTCTTTGACGCCTTGGTTAAATTTATTCCCAGATATTTTATTCTCTTTGTTGCAATTGTAAATGGGATTGTCTTTTTGAGTTCTCTTTCTGTTGTTTCATCGTTAGTGTCTAGAAATGCAATTGATTTTTGTAAGTTGATTTTATACCCTGCCACTTTACTGTAGTTGTTGATTGTTTCCAGTAGTTTTCCGATGGAATTCTTTGGGTTTTCTATGTATAGGATCATGTCGTCTGCAAATAGAGTTTCACTTCTTCATTGCCTATTTGGAGTCCTTTTATTCCTTTTTCTTGCCTAATTGCTCTGGCCAGAACTTCCAGTACTATGTTGAATAAGAGCGGTGAGAGTGGGCACCCTTGTCTTGTTCCTGTCCTCAAAGGAATGGCTTTCAGTTTTTCCCCGCTGAGTAGGATGTTTGCGTAGGTTTGTCATAGATGGCCCTTATTATGTTGAGGTACTTTCCTTCTATACCCATTTTGTTGAGAGTTTTTATCATAAATGGATGCTGGATCTTGTCGAATGCCTTCTCTGCATCGATTGAGATGATCATGTGATTTTTATTCTTCATTTTGTTAATGTGGTGTATCACGTTGATTGATTTGCGGATGTTGAACCATCCCTGTGTCCCTGGTATAAATCCCACTTGATCGTGGTGTATGATCTTTTTGATGTATTGCTGTATTCGGTTTGCCAATATTTTGTTGAGGATTTTTGCGTCTATGTTCATCAGCGATATTGGCCTGTAGTTTTCCTTCTTTGTATTGTCCTTGTCTGGCTTTGGTATCAGCATGATGTCGGCCTCATAGAATGTGTTGGGAAGTGTTCCATCTTCCTCTATTTTTTGGAATAGTTTGAGAAGGATAGGTGCTAAATCTTCTTTGAATGTTTGATAAAATTCTCCAGGGAAGCCATCTGGTCCTGGGCTTTTATTTTTTGGGAGGTTTTTGATTACTGTTTCAATCTCTTTACTTGTGATTGGTCTGTTCAGATTCTCTATTTCTTCTTGATTCAGTTTTGGGAGGTTGTATGCGTCCAAGAATTTGTCCATTTCCTCTAGGTTGTCCAATTTGTTGGTGTAAAGTTTTTCATAGTATTCCCTAATAATCCCTTGTATTTCTGTGGTGTCTGTTGTAATTTCTCCTCTTTCATTTCTAATTTTATTTATTTGAGACTTCTCCCTTTTTTTCTTAGTGAGTCTGGCTAAGGGTTTGTCAATTTTATTTATCTTCTCAAAGAACCAGCTCTTTGTTTCATTGATCCTTTCTACTGTTTTTTTGGTTTCAATTTCATTTATTTCTGCTCTGATTTTTATTATTTCCCTCCTTCTGCTGATTTGGGGCTTTGTCTGTTCTTCTTTTTCCAACTCTGTTAGGTGCAATTTAAGGTTATTTATTTGGGATTTTTCTTGTTTGTTAAGGTGAGCTTGTATTGCTATGAATTTCCCTCTCAGGACTGCTTTTGCTGCATCCCATATGAGTTGGTATGGTGTATTTTCCTTTTCATTTGTCTCCAGATAGCTTTTGATTTCTCCTTTAATTTCATCAACAACCCATTGGTTGTTCAGTAGCATGATGTTTAGTCTCCACATCTTTGTCCCTTTCCTAGTTTTTTCCTTGCAGTTGATTTCTAGTTTCACAGCATTATGATCAGAAAAGATGCTTGTAATGATTTCAATCTTCTTAAATTTATAGAGGTTTGCCTTGTTTCCTAATATATGGTCTATCCTTGAGAATGTTCCATGTGCACTTGAGAAGAATGTGTACTCTGCTTTTTTTGGGTGGAGTGCTCTGTATATATCTATTAAATCCGTTGCGTCTAGTTTCTTGTTTAAGTCCATTATTTCCTTACTGACTTTTTGTCTGGATGATCTATCTATTGATGTAAAGGGGGTATTAAGATCCCCTACTATTATTGTGTTATTGTTAATATCTCCTTTAAGGTTTTTTAGCAGTTGTTTTATGTACTTTGGTGCTCCTGTGTTGGGTGCAGAGATATTTATAAGTGTTATGTCTTCTTGGTGAAGTATCCCTTTTATCATTATATATTGCCCTTCTTTGTCTCTCATTACCTTTTTTATCTTGAAGTCTACTTTGTCTGATATAAGTATGGCTACTCCTGCTTTCTTTTGTTTGCCATTAGCTTGGAGTATTGTTTTCCATCCTTTTATTTTGAGTCTGTGTTTGTCTTTAGAGCTGAGATGTGTTTCCTGGAGGCAGCAGATTGTTGGATCTTGGTTTTTAATCCATCCTGCCACTCTGTGTCTTTTGATTGGAGAATTCAATCCATTTACATTTAGAGTGATTATTGATATATGAGGGTTTAATGTTGCTATTTTATTGTTCATCTTCTGGTTCTTTTGCATTTCCTTCGTTTCTTGTCCCTTGTGTTTCGGACTGCAAATTCAATTTGGTATTTCTGCATGCTCATTCTCTTGGTTTTCTCTTTATTTGTCATGTGTGGTTCTCTTTTGGTTGTTTGTTTAGTGGTCACCGTGCGGTTTATATAAGCGATCTCCTGGATAAGAAAGTACATTTTCAGATGCCTCCTTTTTCCTGAGGCTGGGTCGATTCAATCCCTTACCTCTTCCCCTCCTTATTTGTTATTTCTTTATTCCAGATTGTGTCATGAATGTGTGTTTCCAGTGATGAGCTTGAATTAATTTTTGATGTTTTCCAACTGTATTTTGTTCTGGTTTAGTCTCCTTGCTTTTCTCCTTGCTGAAATCTTTGTATCCCCTTTCTCATTTGTTTTTTTGCAGGCCTAAGGGCCTTCTTGAGCATTTCTTGTAGTGGGGGTCTTGTGGTGACGAACTCTCTTAGCTTTTGTTTATCAGGGAGAGTTATTGTTTCTCCATCGTATTTGAAGGATATTTTTGCTGGATAAAGTATTCTCAGCTGAAGGTTTTTGTCTTTCATGATTTTGAATATATCATTCCAGTCTCTCCTAGCCTGTAGAGTTTCTGTCGAGAAATCAGCTGAGAGCCTGATGGGGTTTCCTTTGTATGTTAATTTGTTTTTTTGTTTAGCTGCCTTCAATATTATTTCCTTGTCACGGGTATTCTTCAAGTTTGCTACTATGTGGCGAGATGATTTTTTATTCCTGTTTATATATTTAGGTGATCTATTGATTTCATTCACTGTTATTTCCCTCTCGTTCCCTAGGTTGGGGAAGTTCAGCTATTATTTCTTTGAACAAACTCTCTGCTCCTTTTTCTCTTTCTTCTCCTTCTGGAATACCTATATCCTTATGTTGCTTTTCCTCATTGAGTCTGATATTTCTCGAAGAATTTCTTCATTTCTTTTTAGTCTTAGCTCTCTCTCCTCCTCTATCAGGAGCATTTCTGCGTGGCTAACCTCAATAGTGCTAATTCGTTCCTCCATATTGTCAGTTCTGCTCTTTAAAGACTCCATTTTTTCCACTATCTTGTTGATTTTGTTTTTCATCTCCAATAATTCTGATTGGTTTTTCTTTAGGGTTTCAATCTCTTTTGTGACATAATCCCTGAATTCGTTGATTTGTTTCTGTGTGTTCTCTTGTATTTCGTTGAGTTTGTTTATGATAGCTATTTTGAATTCTCTGTCATTCAGGTTATCAAATTCTGTGCCTTCAGGGTTGGTTTCTGGGTGTTTGTCATTTTCCTTTTGGTCTGTAGCCCTGACAAATTGTTGCAAGGATCCGACGGGGACATCCTTATTTTTTCCCCTCATGATAATTTGGTCCTGCAGTTTCCCCCTGCTGCCACTAGATGGAGATCACGAGCAGTTTGCTCTGAGGCGGTTGCAGCCCCCGGAGGGATTATGCTGAAACGCCAGGTGTGTGGGGGGAGGGGTCCTCTCTTTCTCCTGCTTGACCCGGGGGTTTCCTTTCTGGCTCTCTTAGGGTGTTTGCTACACCCCCTAAACAGTCCATCGTCACTTCCCAGTGGGGATCTCGTGACAGTCTGTGAGAGCACCTGGATGGCGATAGTTTTCCCCGCTGTGGGCCGCCCCTCCCCCCTCTGTCTGCGAACCGCGCTGTCTTTGCCGATCAATTGGGGAGGGGGAGTACAACTTCTTACCTCTCCTCCCGTCCTTTTGGGCTTCCCGCGCCTCCACCGTCCGATGTATGGCAGCAGGGGTTTCTTAGAAGTCCTTCGTAGTGTTTGATTGAGCTCTGTTGGAATGTGAATGATGTTTTCGTTGTGTCGTAGGGGGCAGAGATTCAAAGAGGGAATCTCACTCCGCCATGATGCTGATGTCACTCCTCCATCTTACAGATTTTAAAGAGACTAAGGCCTCATTCATAGTATTTATTTCTAAAAGTAGATCTTTTAATAGGAAGAGACAGTGGCTCTATTGTCAGCACTGGCCATTTCAAAGTTAAAAATATTATTACTTTCTTTAATGTTACTGATTTAATATAAAAATTCTCCTTATTTGTTTTACCACTCACTTTTATTGAGCCAGATTTAAAAACTACAAAAGTGTAGCACGTATGATAAAGAGTTAAAGAATCAAGTATTATGGGCTAGTGATGATTATGCAGCCAGAATATGGACAATACAATTTAAGTTTCTTAATATTCAAACTGCAGAAAAAATCCACAGTTATAAAGAAAGTTTTAATTTACCAAAAACAAAATCCTAAATATTAAAATATCATGGTTTAAATTAGTAAATCCTCCTGTCTGATTACAGATCATATTATTCACCTATTATCTAATTATTAAATAACCTATTCTCCCCTTAAACAATCTATCCTTCCCTTAAAAGTGCTATAGGAGTAGAATATTCACCTTTTAAATCAAAGTCAATAAAAAATATTTTTTGAGAAATTAAATTAATGTATTGAAAAGCTGAAGTAGAAACAACGGCTCTAAAATCCACAGCTTGAAAATTTCACATAAGAAAAAAAGGATCAAAATATAAAATTATATATTATATAAAACATAAAATTGAGAAACCTTGAATATATTTTGCATTTGAAAGAACTAATCAGTGTTCTAACTAATTTGTGGTGCTTTTTGTATGCAACTAAATTTAAAAAAAACAATTACCCTGGTAAACTGTGGTTCATAATCTTTAATGTTCAGGAAATATTTTCCCGCAGAGTGTGTCTTATTTGTTCAAACAGAAAGTCATTATTGTCATTATTAAAGATATAGAAAAATAAAACATGTTTTTTAACTCACATTTTAAAGTGTGACATAGAAATAGAGACAAAGAGATGTTATTGTTAAAAGTGGAAATAGATAAAATGGAAAACATTTAGCATCCTATCTCCTCTAGTTACCTTCTACAGTCAAATTTTTTAACAAGTCTATTTCCTTGATAATTTTTGTCGCCACTTATTTGGAGTTTTAATACCGCATGTGGAAAAATGTCCTACCTATTGTAATATCTTGAGTTTACAGGTAAAAATTTATAATTTTATGTTCACAATAAAAATCACTCTTATTTGGGGATAAATTTTGTTTCATGTTTTTTTTTTCCATCAGAAGTACTTAATGTTACAGTTTTCTAAAGAGATCTATCTGTGGGGAATGATAACTACAGATAATACAGTTACCATAGTGAAAAGTTGTTTTTCAAATAAAATATAAAAAGTAATCAATTTTATGTTTCACATTATAATTGCTATGTCATATATGCCTGTGTCTAGACATGACATATTTAGAATTCCACAAATAATTTCAATGATTTTACACAGAAAATTATGCTTTTCCTAAAAAGAATCTCGTTTCAATAAAATATATGATTACAATAAAAATCCTCTAAATAAATTATTTTAAAGGTGAAAACTGACTCATTTTTCTTTCTTTCTCCAAATGGTCTCATTTATTCTAAAGCCATACTATAGAAATAACTGACATTTTGCCACAGAACAGTATGAAACCTAGATTACGTATTTTACTGGATAGTACCTGTGCAATTTTACAAAATGGTTAGATATTGTTTGGCTTAAAAACATGAAGCTGTTTCAAATTGATGACTTTTAAATCTAGACAATCTTAAATATAAAATTATTAGGTGAATTTCAGAAAAAAAAATTGAAGGTATGCATTTAACATACTTTTCTGATCTAGGCACTTCTCCATATTAAAAGTCATTTGCCTGCTTTTAGCACCCTCTGCAGGTGAACCAATATTATACATGACTTACATGCCATTCAACAGCAGTAAAATAGAACCTCTGTGGAAAAGGTACAATGAAGGTGATTAAATTGTGAAGAAATAAAATAAACAAATTACACTTTCTTAGTTCTGTTTAGGCAAGACAAATACTGTTTGCAAGTTAATTATCTAATTTACTAAAACAACAACAAAAAACTCTGTGTGTGTGTATTTCAAAGACAAAATGCTACTCATCATGACCATGCTACTGACAGAGAGGAAAAACTAAAATGCAATGTTAAAATATGTTACAATTTGTGGATCATATCAAGAATATGCAAATGATAAATTAGTTGAAAATAAAAGGAAACTGTCAACTTACCATCCCTGTTGGACAGCAGACACACCAGGCCACTGAGGCATGTGTCAGTGACTTCTGAGATGTTGGTTGCACATCTGCCTATAGTCTGAATAGTGGCTGCTGCAAACTGTTTATCCTGGCTTTTCACATAGGTCTAAAAAATATTATTTCAATTAGTTCATACATTGGTACTATCAAGTGAACAAGAAATCCCTATTATATCAAGCTTTATACATAATCTTCTCATCTATAGGCACAACAGGAGGTCCAACCGATGACTTAGCTGAATTTAATTTTGTTTTTTTACTTAATGAACATGCCCATAGAAGAGGCATGTTTTCAAGCCAGGTTCATTCACCTGGGGCCACAGTGGCTTGTGACTCCAAAACAGAGAGTGGGGGCAGTCACTCACAAGACAGCAATTAGTTTAAGGGCAAGGTTGAAAGAGATGATAAGGACTCTCTCTTTGAAAGTTGCAGTTTGTTTAACCAGCAGCACCTGTGAATCTATGAAAAAAAAGGTTGCTTTTTCAGAGATATTCAATCTAAAAACTGGGAGAAGAGGATGAAAAGGACCAATATGCTATTGACAAACATTTAACTTTCAAAATGGTACATAAATGGTAGTAAAACTACAACAATAGCTAAAGTGAGCAGTATTTCAATAAACACTTGATAAACACTCAGTTTACAACAAAATAAGACTACCACACTTTTGAAATAGCTTTTTCTTTAAAACAATGCTTTAAAAGTACACTGTAAATCGTATATTTATACAAGCTTAAAAAGAAATAAATCACTTACTTCACAACAGAAAGTTAAAAGATCTTTACAAAATTTATTATAGCCCTAAAGAATTTCATTTCGGTGATAACTTTCCTACTTTAAAAACTAAGCTTTTATTGTTTACAGAAATGAATGTTCTTTTAATATGTATATTTCTATTTATATATTATATACAAATGGAATTTAAAATCCCATTTTCAACTAAAATTTTAAAAAAAGATTCCCAACCTCAAATGAGAATTAACACTATGGTTATCTAACATCTAACATGCAAAAAAGGATATATATTTAAATGGTGCCTAAATGACAAATGGAGGAGAAAAATCTAAGAATATCTAAAAAAACATACAAATTTAGTGAAAATGATACCAAGAACATGATTATATGTTGAAGAAATAAATTAAACAAATTAAACTCTCTTAGTTCCATGTAGGAAAGATCAATTGTATTTAAAACCATTTCCCAGTTGATTACCTAACTTCCTCAACTAAAAAAAATACAAGTCTTTGGCAAAATTCTCTATTTTACTCAAAAAGTTATTATAAGTAAACTGTAAACACCTATGAATATAATCCATAAACACAGAAATAAGGCACAAATACACAGTGATAAAAATTGATTCATGAAGAAAGAATATATTAAAAAGTTTCACTAAACAATGGACCTTATTAAACATCCTGATATTAAACGAAATGACTGGATCACCAATATTCTGAAACAAGTCCCATGTGTCACCTCTATACAACTAAACAATGCCATAAAATTACCTGAGACTCATTCCCTACAACCCCTGTAAACTTGACATAAGCAGAAGGTAGACAGCAAAAGCACACCCAAACAGGTTGCATACCACAACAGGAAAAGGGACAATGGCACACATGAAGACAAAAACTTAAAACAAATAAATAAGCAAACATAAAAATGAAGTAAAAATCAATTTCAAGCAATGTTCTATAGCTATAGATTACTGGATAAGAACTTGAGATACTATATTTTCCGGCATGTAAATATAAGATGAGTGGGTATCCAAGAAATCCTAATTTTACAAAAAAATTTTCTAGAAAAATATACAGCACGAAAGTACAATAACCCACTTATGAAATTATAAATCATGGACATGCTATCATATTCTACTCCTTTTGTTAAAAGTGTAAGATCACATAGCTAAAAAGAAATACAATGTCTATACAGCTAAAAAGAAATTTAATATGGACACACTGAAGGATTATGGCAACAAAACAAATTAAATCCATAAAAGTTGAGAGTTGAAAAAAAACTCTGTGATTAGTGTGTAGCATGGGGTATACTTTTGTTGAGAAAACTGCTGATGAAATGTGAAACTAATAATATTGATATGAGGTTTTCCATTGCTGTGCTCCACCACTAAGCCTCAGAGCTGGCCCTTCCATCATGAAGGGCATAACATCCAGGAGGTAATTTTTGAACAATATTTTTGGGGGATGTGTCCCTGGGAGGTATCTCATCCATTAGCATAGATGGTTTAAAAAACACAGAAAAACAACAATAAAATAATCATGGGGGCAATTTTTTTTGAGCAATATCTAAATTAGTGATACGTCAGTCAAATAGGGACAACCAGGTAAGAAATGAAGCCATTTTCAGGAGTGCAGAGTATATAGAAAGGACTGCTGATGATGACAGCAAAAAGAGATGGAATTATGTTCAAAATATAACTTTGAACAAAGAATTATAAATCAGTCTTTCAAATTCCATAAAAATGTGAAAGGGACTACTATTTCATTTCCTTTAAATTTTAAACTTGTAGTTAATGTTTATTCTTGAAAATCTATAAATTTCTTAGTTGTCAATCCTGTCCCAAATCACTGTTTTATTTACACAATTACATACTTCTAAATTGAGAAAGATGTATATTTAACTTTAAACTGAACGGATGTTTTAGAAGTTCTTTTATAATTAGTGTTGTACACAAACCTGAAATTCTCGAAGAAGAGTTGATATGTTGGCTTCATTTGCCAAGTTTGTCAAAATTTCAAGCTATGATAGAAAAAAGAAAAAGTAAACATTTTAAAACACAAATATAAAGAATGAACTTAATAAAGGCTAGGAATTTAATAGAAAGGTAATTTCTGTTTTTTAAAAAAGTCACAGTTACAAATGTTGTCAGGCATTATACCTTTCAGGTGAACTAAATCTACAAATAGAGAATAGACAATTACATAGTGCTTAAAAAATAATTAGGAAAAAGAGAATCCTAAATCTTCCCTAATTGTTTGTCCCAACTTCACAATTTATATTTAATTAACCTAAACAATTTAAAGTAGTTTGACTTTTTTCTTTTATTTATAAAGTTAAAAACTTGCCCTCCATGTAATACCTCTGTTTTCCAGATACCAATTAATTCGCTTGATTTGTTCTCATTCATCCCACCATCCCAAATACATTTTCATTCTCTCTTCTGGATTTATAGTTATAAATGCAAGTAAAAATCCATCTCCAATAGTGTCATTAAAAATATTTCAGTTTTTACTCCTAAAGAATATTCAATTAATCTGAAGGAAAGCATGAAAAAGGAAAAATGGAACACAGAATATGGGACAAACAGAAAAGAGAACACAAAATGTAGCCAAACACATTCAATATCAATAATTATATTAAAAGTAAATGGTGTAAACACTCTAATTAAAGGGCACAGATTGTAGAAGTTCTTTATATATTCTGGGTATTAGTCATTTTTCAAAAACATGTACTGGGAATATTCTCTCCCAGCTTATGGCTTGACTTTTCATTTTATTTTGATGAGAATATTTTAATTTTTCGTATACTTTTTTTAGAAACAATCTCAAACAGATAGAAAAAGTAAAAAGAACAATTTTTGATCTGAACCCTTTGAGATAGAGTTAACAATCTGATACCACACACATCATTCCCCAGTACTTCCCTGCATATTTCCTACAAACAAGGCCATTGTCCTACAGACCACAATACAACAAAGAAAATCAGAAAATTAGCACTGATACATCACATCTATGCAATCATCTCTCCCCATTGAAGTTTTACTAATTATCTCAATCACATATAATAAAAGGACCCAGTTCAATATCATGAATTTTATCTGTCTTTTTAGTCTCCTTCAGTCTGAAAGTTTCTCAGTTTTTCTTTTGACCTTCATGACCTTGACCCTTTTGATGATTGCAAAACAATTATTTGGTAAAATATCCTTTGAGTGTGTCTTAAAATTTCTTATGATTAAACTCAGTTTCCACGTGAATAACCAATCATTCCAATATTTACTGAATAGTCCATCCTTTCCCCATTGGTTTGTAATATCTCCCGTGTTACACAGTACATTTTCATATGCATGGATCTATTTCCAGGCTTTCTATTTAATTCCACTTATTTTTCTGTCTAAATATCACATCGTTTTAACCATTATAGCTTTATATCCCTAACTACACTCTCTACTATAGTTAACATTCCCTGAACACAATGTTCTTTCATAATCCCTTGTGTTAGCATAAACTGTGCCTTTCTCCTATTCCCAACCCTACAACCTCCTAATCAAACTACCAACCAAAAACAAAAAAATTCACAGAAATATGTTAACCTATTAAGATCCACTCAAACATCATCTTCTCCACAAGATTTTTCTAAATCTCTCAGAAGATTAATCCCACCTTTCTGTTTTTCCCAGTCCTCAATTCAAATCTCTAAACTATCACTTAAAACACATGGTACTGAAATTATCTATTTACATGTCTGTCTCCTTCAGTATACTGTGAGTTATTCAAGGTGTAGGTAGTATGTCTTAACTCTGTATTATTAGAATGTAGTGCAGTAACTAGTGCATAATAATATAGTTTAGAAAGTATAAAGAAAATCCCGAATGTGTCTATGTTTTTTTAAAAGCAGGCCTCCGTTTTGCAGATGCTAGAAGTGATAGCCAAATCGTCAAAGTAAACATGTATTAGAGAATCTGAAAAATAAGAGCATACATACCTTCAGTGTCTTGATCATAGTTGGATCAGTTGACCTAACATAGAAACTCTTCAGATAAGGTTCAAACATACCCTGGATTACAAAAATAAAAAATAAATACATTTATGATATGAATGCACTCATTTCTCTCTTGAATTATGTGTTCACAATGTACATACCTTTCTTTGAATTGACATAGTTGCTATATTCTGTAGGACAATATACTGCACTTCCCTAGAAATTAAAGGAGAATTTTCACTGAGTGTATTTTCCAATGAAATATCTTTAAGTAAACAGTACATTAAAGACAAAGAATCAGTGATAAGTTTCATACTGAATGGAACTCAAATATAATATTGAACAGTTTTTAGTAGATCTTAGGTATTTATGCCTTCTTTTAAAATACATTTTCCCTATAAGCTGTTAATAAATTAGAATATCAGATTATTTGATTTGTCATGAGGAAGAGTTAAAATCAATTTTATAATACCCAATTCCTACGATGTAAAGCCAATACTATAGCTGTTCTGAACACCTGCAAGGAACATATTCTTAGGCTAATGGAGTAAACATGACCACTGCATTAATACAAACTCTTTATCAGAAGGCCCACTGTGTCACTCAATTCTTCCCAGAGTGAAAGACAGGTTAAAAAAAGTCATGTTATTTTATGTTCAAATAGCTAAGAAACAAAAGTAGAACTGTATCTGGCATAAGGCTTCATGTGAAAGACGCATTCCAGATCCTTCTGATAACCTGTGAACTAGCTATAGAAAAGAAAAATTATTGAATTGATAAAAGGGAAAAGAATAACTATGTATAAAGACAGAGGAGAAAGAGGAACACAAGAAAATAGCATCTTACTACGGAATGGCCAAAGCCAGCCTATGGCTGAAGTTGTGGCACTAAGCTCGAATTAGTGACAAAAATAAATATGTATCTTTCGCCCAACTCTGCTAGAAGTAAGCACTCAGTGAAAAAAATTTTTATTTTAAAATAACTAATTATTGCAAAATATCCAGGGTAAGCTAAATAGCTGAAAAAATGATATTCTTAAACACAAAAACAAAACAAACGACAAAACTCTGATCTTAAACTTAAAGCACACGTCACGAGAATTCAATAAAAGTTTTCTGAATTGTTGACCTGAACTGCTGAATTATAGTGAGGTAAAATTAAAGAGAAAGATATTCTTGCTATTTTTTCCTTCTATCTATAGGAAGCGAAAAGAGCATGTAATTCTTTAAAATAAGTACTATTAAGAATAGAGCACTCTTTTTAAATAGAGCAAACTATAGTAATTAAACATTGCAACCTTATAGGAAGCAGCAATTTGGTCATAAACTACAGAATTTAGCATATGTATTACTGCTGTATATAAAATCATATAATTACACTGAATAAGTCAATCTAGCAATACATTAGTATAGTTTTTCAGTGATTTCCAGATTTACTAGAAATCCCAAACATTATTATTGTCATACCTAGAAATATCAAACACTAATACTAGGCTACTGGTGACAGCATATAGTATATGCCAAAAAATATTTTCAATCTTTTTGGGTCTGAGGTTAAAAACACTTGAATATTTATCATTAACTTTGAGATAAATCGTATAATGATGATCCCCTTAAGTATGAAATCCTATTGATAAAATACAGTCAGAACCACATATTAAACGTCTGAAAGACAGATTATATTCGTTCAAACATTACTTTTGAAGGAATACGAAAGAAAAAACATATATAAAATCACGTCCTACCTGTTGCTACGAAGTAAACGCACTAGTGATTTTGAAATAATGCCAGCCTCAGATTTTGGTGATATGTGCCAATACAGCTGAGCAACTGCCATAACCACCTAAAAGATAATGCATGAAAACAATAAGAACCATGAACATTGGAGCACTCTACAGTTTCAAAGTATATTCTTACTTATTATTTCCTTAACTCCTAAAAAATTCCTATGAAGTAAGATGAGTATGCTGTTACTCTCTGTAGCAGGTTGAACAGTGTCCCGGCCAAGAATTCACAACTACCTCAGAATGTAACCTTATTTGGAAATAAAGCCTTTGCAGATGCTATTAAGGTAATGATTGAGATGGGATCACACTGGATTAGGGTGGGCTCTAAATCCAATGAGAGTGTCCCTATAAGAGACAGAAAAGGACCCATGGAGACACAGAGAAAAAAGGCAATATGAAAATGGAGGCAGAGACTGGAGTGGCGCGTCTGTACGCCAAGGAGTGCTGGAGTGCCGGCAACCGTCAGAACCGTCAGAAGTGAGCAAGAGGCAGTTTCTCCCTCAGAGCCTCCAGAAGGAGCCAACCCTGCTGACATCTCGATGTTGGGCCTCTGGCCTCCTGAAATGCGACAAAATAAATTTCTGTTGTTTCAATGCACCCAGTCTGTGGTAATTTGTTATGACAGCCCCAGGAAACTCATCCTCAGAGAAGAAAATAGATGTTGAATGAACTACCCAAGGTCTGACAGCCAGTACATGTCAAAGCTTGACACGACATGCCAAATCCCATACTCCTCCTAGTACTGCTGCTGCTGTTCCAAGATGCGGAAGTTTTAAAAAACTGTAAGCATGCCTTTCCAAATAAAGCCAGACACTTCAGGAGAATAGTAAGAAGTAAGCCAAAATTTTACTGATTTAAAAAATCAGTACATTTAAGTGATAATTAAAGGAACTCTATTAAAATAAAACAGTTCCTCTAAAACAGCCAGCAACTGAAATGATCTTTTTTTTTTCCAAAATGCAGAATCTTAAAAATAGTCTTTGGTTCAAAGTCATTATAAAGGTGATCAGAATTTCTCTGTCATAAAATGTAAGATTTCTATGTTTGCCCTACATGCCTGTACACTTGGATTCAGAGATCAGAAGTCCAGACTTCCCATTCACTCAAAGGATCCAGTTTAACCTGTTACAACTGCAGAGACAGAGCTACAGAAGTTACATCATCCTGTCTGAGCTCAGAAGACGTATTAATACCACTTGACTTCTGCTTCGTCTGTGAAGTTCTAACGTACAAGGCGGGAGTTTTACATACGCCTAAGGAGTATACAGCACCTAAGGGTGCTTGAGGTCAAATGAGTTTCTTCTGAAACTAAGAAACATTTTTAAAAAAATACAGTTTACAAGGTCCTAAATGTACTGTTGTTTGGCATTTTGTTATACTTTTTTTACAAGACTGATTTCTAGCTTTCAGACATTACTTGGGAATTTGAAGAGTTTAAGGATATCTTATTTCTTCACTTGTGATCCACAAATACACTTTAATTATAGAACAAACTCTCCTGAATTAAACATCTTATAAAACAAAATCTCAATTAATGATTGACAATCTACAAGTAGGTGATAGTCATTTTAAAAAATATTAAAGCATATAGCTAGCTAATAAGTATTAGTATATGATACAAAAGAAAGTTGAAGCTTAATTTAATGTATTTTACAGATATTAGACAGCCTCACAGGCCTTCTCCATTACTTTATGTATGTTCATAATAAAGTATATCCTATAAGCACTCTTCTGTTTCTAATCATTCACACCACTATCACCTCATCTAGACTGTTGGAACAGTTTCCCAACATTCTGCTTCCAGTATCTCTTATCTCCAGTTTAATCTATAGAGCACTGACCCACTAAGATCCTGAAACAAATTCTCAAAGTCTCTCCTAAAACTTGAGAATGAGGCTAAAACAAAAACAATCTACTCATAATCCTTCAAAAGTCAGCCTTTATATATATATTTAGCAGCATCAAATAAGCAAGACAAAAACATACTGGAATAAAAAGTACACAATCAAATAAGCAGGGAACACAATCAAATAAGCAGGGAGCCAAAACATACTGGGACAAAAAGTACAAACCACCTCTTATTTGTTTCACCATTCAAGAACATTTCTAATCGGTAAGCGTTTGGACTACATAAAACCAATCTCTAAGACAAAGTTAAATGAATACTGAGTCAACTATAAAGGAGCGTTTTAGGTGGCAAGTCACTTTGGTACCATCTGGCCAAGCTAGGGCACACTAAAGTATAAGCATATTTTACAACATTAGTAAAATTATGTTTTTGTTATTACTCTGCATCGTTACTTACTAGGTATAAGATAAAAACTTCTAATTACTCAGCTACATATACAAAGCTCTAACCTCTAAATTCTCAAGCACCTGAAAACAAAGTAATTCAAGTGAAATTCCTCATTTTCAAAGTTTTTACTAATTGAACAGAACATTTCATTAAGAATATTTTTTAATTAAAAAAATTTGAAGAAAATGTTTAATTTGAATCCATCAAGCCTTCAGATATAACTATCAGTTAACAGGAAACACAGATTATAGAAGAAAAAATTAAATAGCACTAAAAAGGAAGCAACCAGACAAACCCAGAAGAACATTCTGCAAAATTTGAGAGGTTTAAAAGACATACCAACCAGATGCCATGCAGTAGATCCTGGTTTAGATTAACTGCTTATAAAAGATAATTTAAGATAAACTGGTATTAAATGAGATGAAATCTTACTGAAATAGGAAGGTGGAGAGGACTGACCAGGAGAAAAAGGTTAAAAAAATACTACGTACAGTATGATTTCTATCTTGGTTTAAAAATACATATGGATAGACATACACATGTGAATATATGCACATTTATACAGAAAGAAGATCTGGAAGAAAATGCATTAAGATAGTATAAGAGTGATTCCTGAGTGTTGGGAATATGATGTTTTAATTTTTTTTTTTTTTTTCAGTTTTGCTAGTCTGTATTCTCTAATCATCTATTTTGTCTTCTAAAATATAAAAGGTTATTTTGGGGCTGGCCTGGTGGCATAGTGGTTAAGTTTGCACACTCTGCTTTGGTGGCCCGGGGTTCATGGGTTCGGATCCCGGGCATGGACTGCTCATCAAGACATGCTGTGGCGACGTACCACATGTGAAATAGAGGAGGACTGGCACAGATGTTAGCTCAGGGCCAATCTTCCTCACCAAAAAAAAATAATAATAAAATAAAATATAAAAGGTTATTTAAAATAAGTTATAAAATAAATAAACTTAGGACCCAAATGAAGATGATTTTTAATTGCTTTTCCTAACAGTTAAAATTTACTCTGTATGAGGCATTATGCTAGGTGCTTTTGTTATACGTTAGTCTCTTGAAAACTCTTATCAGGTAAATATGAATATTAGGGACTGATAGCAGATTAAGTACTCTCAACTATAACCAAGTAACAGAAATGTGCACAGTCCTCCAATCAACTGAGAAAGATCTTCAGTTCACATCTTAGGAAAAGCCAATTAACAAAGCCACAAAAAAGTAAGTGAAATCCAGTAGACATACAACTACCAAACCAAGTAATTTCATCAAAACCTGATTTTTTGGTGTATAAACATAAACAAATGGAGTGTGCTCCATTAGCACACTCAAAAATAAAGACTTATTTATTGAACTTACATACTTTCAACCAACGTTTTAAAAAATCTGTGAAATACTTCTTACGAGGGTTTTACCGTACCGCTGCATTCCTGCTCTGAAGCAAAGGCTTTGTATTCCGAATTAAGAGTCTATGGTCTGGATCCATACTATATGGCTTCTTCCTTTTGTCAGTCTTTTCCTTCTGTTCATCATCAGATTCATAGAAATTCTTTTCATTGTCTTCTAGACCATCATCCTACAGGAAAGAAATCCAATCCCAAGATAAGTTCAGATCTTGAACAGCCCAAATATTATACAAAGAAAACTTGCATTTTAACATCTACAGTAACGATAATATTTTACTACAGAATACTATTGTTGAGGCAATTTGAAAATATTATGCTACCTATATGGAAGAAAGGCCTTGGTTTTTCTCATATTTTACAACATAGTAACTGTCCTTTAGTGCTATAGATCATATTTCTTTTATATTACACAGTAAACTTCTGAAAAGATTAAATCTCCACAGAAATACCCATAACTTCTCAAAGGGAAAACCTGACCATTAGATCTTAACAAAGCCTATAATATGAGACTCCCTACACCCTGAACCCTACTTCCATAAATAATCAGTCACTCTGTAACTGAATCAAAGGGTCAGAAGAAAGAGGAGAACTGTTTGAACTGCAACACATAAAAAAAGTCATAACAAAGCTTCACAGGTTAAAAACTAGTGATTAAGCAGGTCTCTGCACTGTCAAGAAAGACTCAGTTTGAGATTTATGTGTATCCACAGGAGTTGATTCTATGTTTTTGTTTTGCATTTTCCATTTGAATTCTTTATTATCTCTGCCAATAAAATCAACCTACAGGCACTTAGTCCTAAAAATAAACAAACAAAAGGATATAAAGACAATAATATCCACCTGGGTGGATCCAATTCAACTACTGTTTAGAGGTAATTTCTATTGCCAAGTACCTGAAACACACTTTCCATTTCTGGGAAGATGGAGTAGATGTACTTTTCCCTATTCCTCTCACTATGTACAACCAGAAACCCGAGACATTATATATAAAACAAACATAAGAAAAGAAAAGCAGAGAGAAGCAGAAAGACCAGATAGGGACCTCAGAACCCAAAGAGTGACACAACAGTGAGTTCCTTGGGTTTTCATTTTTACGTCATATAACCAAGACTGGGTGCTAGAGAAGCTGGTAACACAGAAACAAGCATTGATAAAACAAACCCTCCAAAAACCTGCTCTCTGTAGCCAAAAGAACAGGAAAGGGAAAGTCTAGCAGGACAGAAAACTTTCAGAAAATAACTGCTCTAGTACAGCCAACACTAGAGAAAAAACCACGGTCCCACCTCCACCCCAACCCATGAAGGCTGACATGGGGAGCCTAGACTTCCACCCACACCATGCTGTAATGAGATGCCCCAATCATCCCACTAGGGTGGTGTCAGAAAAGGCCTAGATGGGACCAAGACTTTAATTCCCACCAGGAGGTAACGAGGCACCCCCAGGGTGCCAGTGGAGACTAAGTGGGGAGCTTGAACATCCAAGCCCACCCATCAATAATGGGGTGACCAAATCCCTCCCCATAGGGCTAGTGTAAGAGGATGCTTAGGGACTCTCCGGACTTGCAGCACCACCACCCAGTGGTAAGAAGGACACACCACTTTACGGTGTTAGTGGAGGACACATGTAGAACAGTAACAAAGAACTTCCATCCCTTACCGCCGGAGAGTTATCAGGGGAGGATTAGTGGGGAGCCAGAAATCCCATGTTCATGCATCGTAACAACGAGCATGACCTCCCTGAGGTGTCAATGGAGACTGAGCGAGGAACCTGGACTTCCATCATGACCTGGCAGTAATGAGGTAGCATGCACCCCACCCTTCCCTGATGAAGTGGGGTCAAACAAACGCAGATCCAGAATTTCATAATATCCAAAACATCCAGGTTTCAATCAAACATCACGCACCACTCCAAGAGCCAGGAAGATCTCAAACTGAATGAAAAAAGATAACCAGTAGGGGGCCGCCTGGTGGCGCAGCGGTTTAGTCTGCGCTTGGCAGCCCGGGGTTCGCAGGTTCGGATCCCGGGCGCCCACCGATGCACTGCTTGTCAGCCGCGCCGTGGTGGCATCCCATATAAAGTAGAGGAAGATGGGCACAGATGTTAACCCAGGGCCAGTCTTTCTCAGCAAAAAGAGGAGGATTGGCGATGGATGTTAGCTCAGTGCTGGTCTTCCTCACAAGAAAAAAAAAAAGAAAAGATAACCAGTAGATGCCAATGCCAACATGACTGAGGATATTAGAATTATCTGATTTTAAAGGAGCCATCACACAAATGCTTCAGTGAGCAACTAGGAACATCCTTGAAACAAATGAAAACACATAAGATCTTTGCTCTTTCTTTATGTCTTCTGTTTCTTTGTTTGGACTTTATAATTTTTTGCTAACAGAAAAGTTACAGCTGAAAAACACAAGAAGCAAAATTAAATGATCAATGGGATGGATCAAAAGCAGTACTGAGGGGGGGGCCAGCCCCATGGCCAAGTGGCTCAAGTTCCACGTGCTCCGCTTCGGCAGCCCGGGTTCACGGGTTCAGATCCCGGGCGTGGACCCACTACCCTCATCAGCCATGCTGTGGAGGCATCCCACATACAAAATAGAGGAAGACTGGCACAGATGTTAGCTTAGGGCAAATCTTCCTCACCAAACAAAGAAGAAAAAAAAGCAGTATTGAGGGGATTGAGGAAACCATCAGTGAACTGGAACACAGAACAACAGAAATGACTACAGTCTGAACAACAGTGAAAAAATGGACCCAGGACAAAGAAAAGGAAAAACAAAAACAGAACTTCAGGGACCTGTGAAAGTATAACAAAACAATTAACATTTCCTGTCATCTGAATCCTAGAACGCGAGAAGAAAGAGGGCAGGGCGGAAAGAGCAACCCAAGAAATAATGACTGAAAAAATCCTCAATTTGGCAGAGACATAAAACTACAGCTTGAATAAGCTTAGTAAACCCTAAACAGGATAAATTCAAAGAAATCCATCACAAGACATATATTAAGTCAAACTTCTGAAAACTCTAAAGACAAAGAAAAAAATCTGGAAAGCAGGATGACAGAAATGACATTTGAGAGTATGAGGTAATGAATGAGGGTGGTTAGTGATAAGGATGAAAATGAAGGATAGACTCAAGAACTACTTAGAAGTTGAAATCAGGGGGATGCAGTGACTGAATGTGAAGGATGAGCAGTGGCATTCAATAAGGACACCCCCATTCTCAGCTTGGATGACCAAGCAGATGATGATGCTACCAGGTAAGATGACCTTGTCCAGGAGGGAAACACTTCTCTTTTCCAAGGCTGCTTGTTATATAAACATCCTTAAAAGATAGTGTAGAACAAAACCTACCACTGCCTTTACTCAGAAGTGCTGCAAAAATGAGAAAAACCCACGAAAAATTGTCTCCCAATAGTTTCTTTTGCTCATGACTGACCTGCCCCATTCTTCCAACTAAACCTTCTTTTCTATAAATTCACACATTCCCCCCAGCAAAAGAAAATGTATAATTTGCAATCTCTAATTATTTTTCCTTCAACTTGGCAGAACAGATTTTTTTAAGTTATATAATTAGGCAAAGGGTTCTTAGATTTGACACCAAAAGCACAGTCCACAGAAGGGAAAGATAAATTGGATCTCAACAAAATTAAAAACTCTTGCTCCATGAAAACCTCTCTGAAGAGGAAGAGAAAACAAACTAGAAACTGGCAGAAAACATCTGCAACCACGTTATGTTCCAAAAGACTAGTATCTAAAGACAACTCCCAAAACTCAACAGTAAAAAAAAAAAAAAAAAAGAGTCAATTCAATTTAAAAAGGGAGTAAAAGATACTGTTATGGACTAAATTGTGCACCCCTCCTCAAATTAACAAATCGAAGCCCCAAATCCCAATCTGACTGTGTGTGGAAATGGGGCCTCTCAGGAAGTAAGTGATGTTTAAATGAACTACCCTAATTCATTCATGGGTGGGACCCTAATCCAACAGGACTGGAGTCCTTATAAGAAGAGACAGAGACACCAATGGTGGCACAGAGACAAGGCCATGTGAAGACACAGTGACAACGCAGCCATCTACAAGGCAAGGAGAGAGGCCTCAGGAGAAACCACATCTGTCAACACCTTGATCTTGGACTTCCAGCCTCTAGAACAGTGAGAAATAAATGTCTGTTGATCAAGTCACCCAGTCTGTAGTATTTTGCTATGGCAGCCCTAGCAAACTAATACAGAAATCAACAAACAATTCACTAAAGGAGACATAAAATGGCAAAAAAGCACAGAAAAAGATAATCAACTTCATCAGCTATTAGGGAAATGCAAATTAAAACCACAGCAAGATACCACCACACACACACTGGAATGACTCTCATCTAAAACAACAACAAAAAATAGTGACAACACCAAATGATAGTGGGGACAGAGAGGAGATGGATCACTCACATACTGCTGGTGGGAATGTAAAAGGTTACAGCCACTCTGGCAGGTTGGCAGTTTCTGCAATTACCATACGACCCAGTAATTGCACTCTTGGGCGTTCATCACCGGGAAATGGAAATTTATTCTCATACAAAAACCTGTACACAAATATTCATAGCAGCTTTATTCCTATTAGCCAAAATGGAAACAACCCAGATGTCCTTCAATGGATGAATGGTTCAACAATTGGTTAAACAAATGGTTAAACAAATGGTTCAACATCAAGGCCATGGAATACTACTCAGAAATAAAAAGAAACAAACGACTGATAGACACTACACCACCAATTAATCTCCAGAGAAGTATGGTGAGAAAAATTAATCTGAAAAGTTTATATACTGTATAATTCCAATTATTTAACCTTCTTGAAATGATAAAATTATAGAGATGGAGAACCAATTCGTGGTTACAAGGGGTTGAGCAGAGGCAGCT
This sequence comes from Tapirus indicus, assembly GCA_031878705.1. NCBI lineage: Eukaryota > Metazoa > Chordata > Mammalia > Perissodactyla > Tapiridae > Tapirus > Tapirus indicus. Next base: position 6,309,008 of record CM062925.1, read on the forward strand.
TTAAGCACAGGGAAGGAAGCAGCTTTAGCTATAAAATGGCACATAAAGGATCCTTGTGATGGAAATGTTCCAAATCTCGACTGTATGGATCTCAATATTCTGGTTGTAATACCCTACTACAGTTTTGCAAGATGTTACCATTGGGGGAAAATGAGTAAAGGTTATTCCAGATCTGTCCGTATTATTTCTTACAACGGCATGTGAATCTACAGTTACCTTAAAATAGAAAGTTTAACTGAATAAAATTAAGGAAAAAAAATCAGTAAATCGCTTAAAAGCTATTGGTATATATTTATCCATTGTTATAATATAACAACAGAAGAAATTATCTAAACTGTTTTAGGTTAATATCATTTAAAGAAGTATTTTTCCCTTGCTAAGTGCCTACAGATAATCTTTACTTGACTCTTGACTTAAATATCACTGAAAATAGTTTTCATCAAAACTATGACCATTAGTTAAGTTTCTTAGAAGCATATTATCTTAGTGTTTTTAAAATCCACAATGAAAAAAATCTTAAGAAGTGCTCCAAACAGAAGAAACACCAAATTTATACTCTTTCAAAACCAAAGAAAATGTTTTAAATCATACCTGTTTTTAAAAGCAAACTACAAATTGTAGCATTATCATCTTCCTTTGACTACACAATCAAAACAAACTACTTGTCTCTTAGTGTTTTGTTTTTTAAAAAAAGGAGGGGGGGGACTGTAACTGAGAAACATTTTTATATCAAGGCCAGACTTGAGTGACTGCTCCCTTATGGAGCTTCAGGCCAAACCGGTCCTATCAAGTGAATTAGTAAACTACCAAAATGATACACAAACAATCACATTCTCTAACCGTAAGCACTCACCTACGATCTTTACTCAGCTTTAATCAAACAAATATTCAAACTCTACCTGAAACTGATATTTGATGAAACTGCTATATTAAGACAGCACTATAACAAAGAAAATCCAAAAATGCACATAAAAAGCTGCTTTCAATAAGCATTTATTCATTCCATTTCTCCTTCATTATTAACACACTTTACTAAAGTTCAATTATATTATTTTAATAAAGAATATAATCATATTGCTTACTTTACAGTACAAGTGTTTAAGATTATGACAGCAATTTTAGTAAAAAGATTGCAATGGAACTTTTTTATTTCATTAGTATTTGTCCCACATAAAATTCAAAGATCTAACAAAGCTATTAAGAAAAACTTCTACAAATCAATACTTCATGATATGTTATATTAAAGATCTATAAATTGTTTCTTAACACTTAATATTAAATAAATTAGTATAATTTCTTAAAATGAAAGGGTTTATTTAAAATAGCATAAAGTTTTAACAACAGGATTATGGGATAACAACATGAAGAACATGTTGCTTAATACCTAAAATAATCATTGTCACCAATTACTATTATTTCAAAGTATATTCCCCTCAAAAGAAATTTCTCATACTTTTTACAAAATTTCAACTTGGTTCTACTGCTATGAGACTATCACAATGGCACAGCTTCATAGATCTGGGTCTGCTAATTACTAGGCATATTTGTATACAATTGCATAATTCTCTAAGTTTGAACTAAAAGGAAAAAAAGTTAATTGATAAATGAAGGGTTGATGGTTTTATGAGGTTAATGAAATGAACGAGATGAGGTTTCCACACGGGATGGGAACCAATTTTCAATAACTTTATGTCTGAATCTGTGTTACTGCTGTTTTCTCAGGTTTTCAATCCATCAGGACAGACATTAGCCCAACCCAGAATGGACGCTAGATGTACACAACCAGATGGGTCACACCAGTTCAATCAGCGCTGGCTCTATGACCATGGCAAATTACTTGACCTCTCCGTGTCTTAGTTTACTCATCTGTAAAAGGGAATAAAAACAGCATCTACACCATAAAAGTGTTTATAAAGACTGATTAGTTTACAGAAGGTTACACAACACTTTGTGCCTAGTGCATATTAAACACTCAAATAGTACCTACTACCTCTGCTCTTACTATTACAAAACTTACTTTCTAGAAACAATGTAATCGAAACTATTACTTTGCCTCAAATCAAATATCCCTAGAGGCCAAATATGAGGAAAAGTTTCCTCCTAAAATTATCCGTCAGAAAAGAAATTGCCTCATATCCGGGAGTTTACAAATATATCATGAGGCTCTTATACAAGTACTTCATTCTGAACCATAAATGTACTGTTTGGGGAACTCATTACACTGAAACAGTTTTAATCAACGCTAGTTATGGATGCTTAAAAGAAGTCACAAACCCCAGTGACAAAAATGTCATTATAAAAAAGCCTTTAAAGATCACTTTTTAAAAACAGGTAATATAGGATTATAGAGTTCTGCTTCCCGTAATGGCTATAAAGGCAACCTGCAACAACCCTTCCAGTGAGAAAAGCTAGGAAAAAAATATGAAACATATGTGTTTGAAGGCACTGAAGAGCTAAAAGAACAGTGATGGATTATGTAGGCAAGACCTAGAAGAAGTAATAAACCTAGAAATCTGACCAGCATTCACAATCGCTTTCCCCCAGAAAGCATGTGCCATTACACAACAGGAGGCCAAAGGACTAAAAGATGAGTAGAGCTTTCAGTGGATTCACAAAAATACAGAAACAAAAACTGGAGGTCAGGATCCACCAAAAAGCAGAATTCCTACTAACTATCCTAGTCTTTAATTTAAAAGCCCAAGAGTCTATACCCTAGGGAGTAAAAAAGATAAAATTAAAGCCCAGCTTTTAATCATCTCAATCCATAAGTGAGGTGGTTAAGTAAACTCCGATTGTTGATACCCTTAATATTCCACAAGCAAACAAAATCCATCAACCAAAGTCTCAAACTAGTTCAACTTTCATAAAGGAAGGAAGGAAAGAAGGGAGGAAGGTTGGGAAGGAGAGAAAAGGCAATGTCCTTAAGGGTAAGGACACTGTTTCTATTTGGGAGGAAAAGCAGGATATTAGTGGAAAATGCCACAGGGGGGCTTCTGAAGTATACTTACAATTTCTGTTTCTTAATCTGAGTACTTGTTACATAGGTGTATTCAGTTTGTGAAAATTCATGAAGCCATTTGCTTCTGACACATGTATATTATGTATTTCTACCTTAATTAAAAAAAATTAAATACACATAAGAAAAAAGATAATGATGTGAATATAAATCCAGAAAAACAAAAACAGAGAAAGTAAAAAATGATGATAACAGAGAAGAATCTAAAATGAACCATAAAATATCTATGGATAATATGTTCAAGGAATTAAGTGATAAGAAGAGCTATTGGCAGGGAATTCAATTCCATTATTTTTATAGAAAAGTCAGATTCACTTTTTAATATCATTTTGATATAAAGTGCTATAATTTCAGCAACCACTTGTAGAGTTAATACGGCAATCTTTTAAATTTTGATTTTGACTAATTTTATATTTGTGGTAATCTGGACAGATCAGAGAGAGGAAGATGTGTGCTCTCTTAGAGATAACAGCCCAGGATAATTAAATAAGTTAAATGAAGACTCAGATTTTATATCTTAGATAACTTCAAGCAGTTTTGAAATAATCATTCTTAGTTAATATTTTAAACATATAATGGAATGAATTTTATTTTCACCTTGTCTAGAAACAGAAAAGTTGGTTAACAAGGTAAACAAGAGATGAGAAAGACGTTTAGTCTGCTTAAGAGTAAAAAGAGAGAAAATGGGTTTCAAAGACGTTGAAATTGATTTATAGAAAAAAGTTTCCATTTGCTCAAATTAGTATACTAACTGTACATGACATATAAAAAAGGAAGATGAATCAATTTTAATATACCTCGATGTGCACTTGAAAGCAATATTTTAGAAATATTTTTAGTGAAACTGCTTAATTTTTTAAACTTATTCTGTACCTTCTAATATATTTGTTATTATGCAGTCTCAATTTGTGCAATACATCTGTGAATTTGGAACTAAGTAGAAAGGCCTCTCCTACACAGCTGAAATAGCTGTTATGAAGCCTTTAGATATTCTAAATATAAAGTCCTTATTCAGAGTATATTATGCATACAATTTTAACCATCTTAATAGTCTGGTTTCCTGATACAGAGATAAAAATAAAATAAAAGGTATAACTTAAAAATAAAATATTAAGTTATTTCTTTCATTCTCTGCCAAGAGGCAGGAAATAGAAATGTGTTTTAGAAGTGTTTGCATCAAAAGGGTAAAAAAAAAAATCAATTATTATTATGTATAGTTTCTACTGAGCCTGGAGAAATGAGCATCATCATACATGTGGTTTCTAATGGGTATTAATTAAAACGTTTCACATTGTCGTTTATATTGGCAAGTTTTCTAAGCCATACATCATTAAGTAATGTCACCTTTACTCCAATAAATTACTGATATGACTATTACAAAAGATGGAACCATTTGACAGAAATCTGACAGATGTAAAAAACATTAATGAACCCGTAAAACCTGCTCCTTTGTACCTTGAAAAAAAGGCTGGTTCTAAAGCTAGGGCAGTTAAAATAACTTTAGGTCATCAAGTATTTAGACAAACGAACTCTCTAAGGACAAACCTGAAAAATCTGAGCAACAAATTTTTGTTTATAACCGAAAGAATAAAATAAATATCTGAGTACATAATAAATGACTAAAAAATAAACAAATAGGGGAGAAAAGCCAAGTCTTCCTTATAGAAGAATTCCAAATAATAACTATGCTAATATCCAGTGAATGTGTACTGCAGGCTTAAAATGTATTTATATGACAGCATCATATCCATATTCCAAGGTGATGTGTATCTCAAACAACCTATACAGAAGTAAAGATACTTTCCTATGGAAAATTTTTAAACAGCTCAAAAAGGAGCCCTAGTCATTAAGTAAACAAATACATAAAATGGATGTGATAAAACTCATAAAATGTGTATGAAAAAGTTACATTTATAAATGAATATTTTATTTTTCTGTGGCTTAAAATATAAGTATGTATATAAAACAAAATTATATATTACCACAGACTATTTTCTCCATCTTTCTAAAAAAGTATACATTCAAGCTAAACCCTCAAAAACGCTTTAATCCTCTCATTTAGAAAACAGAAACCAACTTATATTTGAGAAAGCTTTGTAGTTTCTTTAAAGTGAAGATAGTGTTTTAGAAACACATTCTGAATAGACATAGATGAAATGATATAATATACAGAATTTTATAAGAAATCTGGGAGTAGAAGCGGGAAGAGGGTAGAGTTACAGTGACAGCAGCCATGAGTTGAAGAGCATTGTAGCTAGGTGATGTGTACATGGGGATTCACCAGATGGTTAGCCCTACTTTTGTGTATGGTTAAATTTTTCCATAATTAAAAACTTCAACAGTGAGTTTGACTTCAAGATCTACTATAAAGCTACAGTAATCAAGACAGTGTGGTACTGGTGAAAGAACAGACAAATAGAGTAAAGGAACAGAACAAAGAACTCAAAAACACACCCCCATGAATACACAGTCAACTGATCTTGGACAAACATGCAAAGGCAATACAATGGAGAAAAGACTGTCCTTTCGACAAATGGTGCTGGCACAAGTGGACATCTAAATGCAAAAAAAAAAAAAAAAAGAAGGTAGACACAGACCTTACATCTATCACAAAAATTCACTCAAAAAGGGTTATAGTCAAATATAAAACACAAAACTATAAAATTCCAGAAGATAACATATGAGAAAATCTAGATGACCTTGGGTATGGTGATGACTTTTAGATACAACACCCAAGAAAGTCATGATCCACAAAAGAAATAATTGATAAGCTGAACATCATTAAAATCAAAAATGTCTGCTCTGTAAAAGAAAATGTCAAGACAAAGACAAGACAAACAACAGAGTCAAAGAAATATTTGGTAAAGATACATCTGCTAAAGGGATTTTGTTATCGAAAATATATAAAGAACTCTTAAAACTCAACAATAAGAAAACAAATAACTCTATTAAAAATGGGCAAAAGACCTGAACAGCCAACTCACCAAAGAAGATACACAGATGGCAAATAAGCATATGAAAAAATGTTCAACATCATATGTAATTAGGGAAATACAAATTGAAGCAACAATGAGATACCTCTACACACCTATTAGAATGGCCAAAATCCAGAACACTGACACCAAGAAATGCTGGCGAGGATGTAGAACAACAAGAACTCTCATTCATTGCCAGTGGGGATGCAAAATGGTACAGCCACTTTGGAAGACAATTTGGCAGCTTCTTACAAAACGAAATACACCCTTTCCAAATGATCTAGCAATCACAGTCCTTGGTTTATACCCAAATGAATCCACACAAAAATCTGCGCAAGGTTTATAGCAGCTTTATTCATAACTGCCAATCCCTGCAAGCAAAAAAGATGTCCCTCAGCAGGTGAACCAATGAATAAACTGTGGTACTTCCAGACAATGGAACATTATTTGGTGTTAAAAAGAAATGAGCTAAACTAGCCATGAAAAGATGAGGGGATGCTTACATGCATACTACTAAGTGAAAGAAGCCAATCTAGAGAGGTTACATAGTATAGGATTGCACCCATATGACATTCTGGAAAAGCAAAACTCCGGAGACAGTAAAAAGAAAAGGATTGCCAGGGTTTGTGGGGGAGGGGAGTGAAACTGTTCTGTATGATACAATGGTGGAGGCATGTCATTATACATTTGTCAAAACCTATAGAATGCACAACACCAACAGTGAACCCTAATGTAAACTATGGACTTCAGGTGGTGATATATTAATGTACATTCGTTGATTGTGGTGCAGAATGTTGACAGTGGGAGAGGCTGTGTGAGTCGGGTAGGGAATATATGGGAACTCCCTGTATTTTTCGCTCTATTTTGTTGTGAACCTAAAACTGCTCTAAAAAATAAAGTATTTATAAAAAGAACCAGTGAGTTTAATATATCTGAACCTATCTCATATGAAAACAGATCCCCCCTTCACTAATGTGTACTGACCACCCCAAATGCTAATATAAAACATCAGAATAACATTAGCTTTTCACTTTGCTCAAAAACATTCATTTTCATTAGAGAAAAATGTATTTTAAATATAAGCTTTATGAAGACAAAAAAATTATCTTTTACTCCATAAGGTGTATTTTGGAAAGGCATAGTTTATACATCTTTAAAGTACTATTACACAGATTCATGGAACAAAGAAAAGTGTGAAATTATACTTAAGTAGTAATACTGTACACAGATTTTGTACCTGAAGCTCCGAACACAGATGTTCATAAAAATTGTAATAAATCAGTGCTTAAACTCACAATTTTGGAGTCTGAAGATAATCGTCGTTTTTTAGAGAGATCTACGACACAGAGAGATTTCCTCATTATATCTGAATGGATTAATTAAGAAATAAAAATAGGGGCCTGCCTGGTGGTGTATTGGTTAAGTTCACGTGCCCCACTTCAGCAGCCCAGTGTTCACGGGTTCAGCTCCCAGGTGCGGGCATATGCACCGCTTATCAAGCCCTGCTACGGTGGCATCCCATATAAAGTAGAGGAAGATGGGCACAGATGTTAGCCCAGGGTTAATCTTCTCACACACAAAAAAGAAAACAAACTATGATTTTCATGTCAGTTCATAAGAAGTAACAAAAAATAAAGAAAAAATAAAATTGACAACAGTTAAAAATTGCACATAGCAAAATTTGCTCATATATAAAAACTGATGAAGGAATCAAATGCTCCTGAAAAAAATCTCCTTTTACAACATGTGAACAGTAACGCTGGGATTAATGATAAAAGGCAATTTTAGCCAAAGTAATTTTTAACATTAGTAAAGCATGGTCACAAACATCTTATTGAATCCTTAAAACAACCCCATGAGGTAAGCAAAGCAGGTATTGACTATCTTTTCCACAGATGAAAGAACTGAAGTGCACACAGTTTACATGAATTATCAATAATCTCAGAGATATTGTAGGGCCAGGATTTTACCTCAGGAATCATTGTTCATCATGTCATCTCTCCCTTTTATTACCTTGGCATTTATACTAGTCAAGAAAAAGACACTAAACGAGCCCACTTGCATTCTGAATTCCATGACAGCCTGGAGGGCACCAGCATCACCTCAAGATTTCTACCAGGACAAACAATCTCTGTGGCCGGCTGTGAACAAAGGTTATTGTATAATGCTTAAAAGCTACGCAGGAGAATATACCATGACATTCTTATGTCATCTGAGATACTGTATCTGAGATATCATAGACTGTGTGGCTTGAACAACAGACATTTATTTCTCACAGTTTTGGAGGCTGGCAAGTCCAAGATCAAGGTGTCAGCAGATTCAGTTCCTGGTGAGAACCCACCTCCTGGTTTGCAGATGGCTGCCTTCTCATCAGGTCCTCACATGGTGGAGAAAGAGAGGAAGCAAGATCTCTGGTGTCTCTTCTTATTAAGGGCACTATTCCCATGATGAGAACACCATCCTCACCACTTCATTTAAATCTAACCAGCTCCCAAAGTCCCCACCTCCAAATACCATCACATTGAGGGTTAGAGCTTCAACATATGAACGTTGGGGGACACATTCAGTCCCTAGATACCATAGCAGTATATTGGTGGTACATCTCTCTGACACTGGGTTAGATGTTCCAGACAAGACCAGAGAGGGGAGGTGATTAGCAAGATCATAATCACTTAGTTAAATTAGCTATTCAGTACAGATAGCACACTTTATCAGAGAAATATAATCACCAGAAAAAAGTCATGTTTAATAAAATTTTAAATTTTTCTCAAAGGAAAAAAAAAAGTCTCTTTCCCCCCCAAATCAGGTCTCATAAAACAACCCAGAATATGCATACTGGTTTGAGACTTTTTTTCCTTCTGTAAGGTAACGATTATGCTCTTCACTTTACTTGTTTTATACCACAGCCCAGTGATCACTACACCACACAGGTGGAACTGTGGGTTTGAGGACCACTAAACACTGAATCTCCCCCAGCACATCACGATTATGGAAACACCTCTCCCCAGTAACTTTGTGTTGAGCCACTATGAAAATTCACAGTGTTCAACTGCCCACAATACTTCTCATTTCTTATGACCATACGTTCAGCTCCAGCATACAAGAAACAAGCTTTCTGAATGCAGTGGTTTCCAAACTTTGTTAATGAGAAACCTGGAGCATCTACATAGGCATTTTTTCAAACTTCTCTGAAATTAAACACACTCATGACAAATGTTGAGCTTAGGTTGAAGGGTTCTAAGACATGAGAAAGAAGGGTCCCAATTTATTAAAAAACTAACAAACCTAATGATGGAGAATAAATAAAAATTGGATTCTTTTGCTGAGGAAGATTCACCCTGAGGTAACATCCATGCCTATCTTCTTCTATTTTGTACATGGGTCACTGCCACAGCATGGCCGCTGACGAGTAGTGTAGGTCCACGCCCGGGAACCGAACTCAGGCCACTGAAGCGGAGCACGCCAAACTTAACCACTACACCATGGGGCCAGCCTGGTGGCATACCAGTTAAGTTCACGTGCACCACTCCAGTGGCCCGGGGTTTGCGGGGTTTGGATCCTGAACCCCTACGCAATGCTTATCAAGCCATGATGTGGTGGCGCCCCATATAAAGCAGAGGAAGATGGGCACGGATGTTAGCCCAGGGCCAGTCTTCCTCAGCAAAAAGAGCAGGATTGGCAATGGATTTAGCTCAGGGCTAATATCCCTCACCAAAAAAACCACAAAAGGTTTAGGGTTAGAGCAGAGCTTTTGAAACAGTTGCAGACATTTGTGGAGGAGGAGATAAATCAGTAAAGGTTTTTTTTGTTTAATCTTACGGGGAACTCTAATACTTGAACAGAAAAAAAATATCTGTACTCTAGATAAAGGGTGACTTGAGTAACTAGAAAAAGTATATAAGCAAGTCGTTTTAAAAATAATATGAGGATAATCAGTAGAAGATAAAGTCAGAAGAGTCAGAACTGGTTGCGTTTGGAGAGTAACAACTAGAGGTAGGAAGGGGAAAGGCATATATTTACTATACAACCCAGCAATTCCACTCCTAGAGAGATGAAAACATATGTCCACACAGAGACTTGTGGCACTGGAGGCAAAGGTTACAGCTCCACAGGGGTATGGAAAAATTTGGAGTTCAAGCACAAGCAAGTGCAATCCGTGACTGCCAAACAGAGAGAGAGAGATTGTTGTGTTTGTTATAGAAACTGAATGTTAAATTAAAAGAAAAATGAAAAAGTGTAATTTATAATATTTGCCCACATACATAACATTCCTTTCATTCTTTATTACTTTCTATAGTTACGAATTACCACCTATTATTTTTCTTCAACCCAAACAATTTCTTGTAGAATTTCTTATAATACAGTTCTCCTATGAATTTTTCAATTTTGTTCATCTCAAAATGTCTTCATTCCACCTTTATTTTTGAAGACTGATTTTGTTCAGTACAGAATTCTTTGTTGACACGGTTTTTTTCTTTCAACAATTTAAAGGTGATACTCCACCGTTTCCTAGACTCCACTGTTTCTGATCAGAACTCAGCCATATCATTGTTCCTCTGTATGTAACGCACTGCTAGTCTCCGTCTGCTTTCAAGGTTTTCTTTTTCTCTTTAGATTTCAAAAGTTTGACCATGATGTGCATAGCTGTGACTTTTTATTTACTTTGCTTGTGAGTTTGATGAGTTTCCTGGATCTGTACACTTGTGTTTTTTTTTTTTCCCTTAAACTAAATTTGAAATTTGTTCAGCCTTTACGTCTTCGGGTACCATTTCTGCTCCACTCACTCTTCCCTCTCACTTGGGGACTTCAGTTACAAGTACTTCATTCTGTCCGATATTCTTCCACATGGCTTTGAGACTGTTCACTTTCCTTCACTTGTTTTTCTCTCGGTTCTTCAGACTGAATAATTTCTATTGATCCATCTTCAGGTTTCTTGACTCTTCTGCAGCCTCCTCTTGGCTATTAAGCCCATCAAGTATATTTTTCATTTAATCATTGTATTTTTCAGCCCTAGAACGTCCATTTGGTTCTCTCTGATGGTGTCTTTTTCCTGTTATGATTCATCTATTCATCCAATACAACTATGTAGCTTTTAATATTTTGGCCATATATATAATAGCTGCTTTATTTATCTGGTAATTACCTCTTCTTGATTATCTTGAGGTTACTTTCTACCGTTTGCGTTTTCTCTTGAGCACTGAGCATTTTTTTGTTTCTCATCTCTTGTGTCCACTGAATTTTTAAATTGTATTCTGGATATCATCAAGCACACACTAAAAGATTCTTTCTTATGTTGCATTCCTCTGAAGTGTACTGATTTTTGTTATAGCAGGCATTTTACTGGTTTCAAACTCTAAACTCTGTCTATCCTAATGTGGCCAGCAAGTGAAATTTAGTTTTTGTATCTTCCAGTTGCTGCTTTTTGGCTAGACCCACTGGAGTCTTCCCCACACATGCACAGTTTACTGGTCAGCCAAGGATTTGGATGGTGTTTACAAGCATTTCCAGGGAGTTCACCCTTCTGTGATTCCCGACCCTCTTAGAATTTCCCCCAAACCTTTTAGGTAATCTGCCAGCCTTGAAGTCTGTTCTCTGACACCTAGGTAAGTAAGGCTGTGACTTCTTCCATTATCATATGGGACTGGGGCGTGCCCTCAGGCAAAAATCTGCAAACTTGCAAATCTCACACCTTGAAATTTCAGTCTTTCAAGTGTACAATCCTCTCTAGCTTTTGCCTACTTTTGATTGTCCTACAGTGCCTTTAGATTGCTGGTTTTTAAACTAATTTTCCAGAGTGTTAATCCAATCAAAGTATTCCATCAGTGGAAGCTGAAACTGTGAACCCATGAGGTACGTCTCAGCTGCAGGTCAAATGTCTTCATGCTTTTTATGTGAAAGTAAATCTTTCTCATACACCGCTTTGCACCCCACTTTCCTCACATTTCCCATTACTTCCCATCAGCCAGAACTGGATTATATGCCCATTCCTAAACCTACCACCTTCAAGGGGAATGTAATTAACATTAACTAGACCAGTTTGGGCTGAGGAGCAACATGACTTCTTCAGAACACCTGGGTGCTCAATCCCTGTAGAAAACCTGTTTGCAAGGAGGAAGATCTTTTTCAGTGGGGGTCAGCTGTTGGAGACAACCAACAGCATCTGCCACACCCTCTGCATCATTTAGACAACAATGCACTGGCAGACTCTGTCTGATATAATGATTCTGGAACTCTGGAGTCCACTGAGGACTTGTAGCTTTCAGGAGGACTGCAGTGACTTTAAGATACGTATCAGAAATTTAAAGTCTACACAGATACAGCTAAATGGATAACAGAATGGAATAAAATTGAGTGTTTCAAATTACCACATTACTAAACTACATAAAATCATAATCTTTTCTGAGATGACTATAGAAACTACTAAGCAGCAAAATCACAAAATTAAAAATTAATGTAAACAACTGACGTGTCAGAAGGCTAAAATTCAATATTAACCATATCCACTCCTGTATGCTAGAGTAATAAGACTAACACAGAGCAAAATATAAGGAAACAAGGGGATTATATGGTGAAGAGAAAATACAATGATATAAGTATCCACAGGAGAATGTCAAGAAAGAAAGCACAGCAGGAAAAAGAAAACTTTGAGGACAGACATCAGAGGAGGGCAGAATGGATCACATTTCTAAACTTCTTAAGTTCTAAGTCTCTCCTAAAATTCATTTAGTACACGTTGAAAGTCATAAGATATGTTTAATACCAGGAAAATTTGGAGGAGATCTAGGTAAAGATGGAGAAATAAAGATAAGATAGAATTCCTTTCCTCAAAATGTGAAAAGAATTTAAAAATTAAAACTAGCAAAAATAAGTCAATAGTAACAAACCAGCAAAAGGGTCACAATCTAATGGCATAAACGTTTTTAAAGGTTTTTTAAAAACAGAAGATTCTAGAAAAACATATTCCTCACTTCTTGAAAATGTTCATTAATAACCTTCTTCTTCCAAAGTCTAGACAGAAGAAAACTAAGAGGTTATCCTTATCTTCAATCTCCTGGGGGCGAGGTGGGATGGTGAGGAGAAGCAGGTGGGAAAGTAAACAACGAGGCTGGCTCTCCAAAAGAAGTGAAGGCTCTGGGGCAACTCTGCTCAACAAAACTTCTGTGAAAAAGGAAACATCTTCTATCAGCACTATCCAAAACAGTAGGCACTAGCAACATGTGACCTTTGAGCACTTGAAATGTGGCTAGTGCAACTGAGTAACTCATTTTCAATTTTAGTTAATTTAAATTTAAATAGCCACGTGTGGCTAGCAGCTACTATAATGTATAGCACAGTACTTGGATTAAACAATAAGTAAAGAAGAACAATTTCAAGGTCAAGAATATTTCTCCATAGCAATATACTAGGTGGCATGAATGCTAGTGTAGGGCTTTTAAAAAAATTCCAGAAAAAGTGCTCAAGTACTCTAAAAAAGACTTCAATATTAACCATATCCACTCCATTCAATCTCTGCTGAGACTGAATTTACTACCTGACAAATTACTCCTCTCCCCAAATGCCGGAAGGCTACTAAAACAAAAGAGAGTAAGACATAAAACACCCACATCTCAAATGGAAACTGAGAGGAAGAAACAAACTGTCTTTAGGTGTGGTGGAACAGAATTAAGAAGTCATACTATATCAGGACAAATAAAATGTCTGTACCAGAGCTGCCCAAGTGTTCACGATATGAAAAGAGCATAACAAGTATGCAACATATTCACAGCACAAGAGGAAAAAAAATATGCAAAAGACAAAGAAATCATTCTGGAAAAATCAAAAGTAAATTCTCTAAGAAGTTACTAATAATACGAACTCAAGAAAATACAAGTTCAAAGATGAGATGATAAAACTATAAAATAAAGAAAATATAAGACTGACTACCTGAGTAAATAAACTAAAGACCAAAGTACTATCACTACCAAATTAAACAAAAACTGTAAAGAACAGATCAGATCATTGAAAATCAAATTACCGACAAAGAGACTTGAAATAACATGAATGCAAATAAAAAGATATACATTAAAGCAATTTTTTAAAAGGTGACAGACAGTAGACAAAGATTACAAAATAGAATAACTGGAATTCCTTAAGCATATAACTGACAAATGGAGCAAGAAAAAAATGAACATCCAAGAAAAAAAATTCAAAAATAAAAAAACCTCCCTAAAATAAAAGAAGTGACTATGCAGAGTATATAGAATAATCCACACAGAGATTCAACCTCATTAATCTTCAAAAAAAAATTTTTAAACAGATTTTTGAGGATACAAACAAAAAAGAGTCACCTGCAAAAGAAAAAAATCTGTGCCCACAGAGATCCCAGAAGAAGAAAGAAAAGGTGTGACCAACAGTGTCACTTCCAGCCAAGACATCAAGTATAAAAGTAACAAGACATTTCAAACACAGAAGACCTAAGAAAATACCGACCCAAGAGCCCAGGCTAAATATCAATCCAGTAGCAAAGTGACGCTGTAAGTCTCAAAATTCTCTTTCTCACCTACCCATTCTTAAAAAGATACTGAAGGATGTGCTCCATCAAAACCAGAAGACCAAAAAAGAGGAAGACACTAGGGAAAGGAAGGCCTAAGAAATAGGAGATCTGACACAGAGGAGAGAAGAAACTGAGTTCCAGAACAACAGCTCTGGAGCAAGTCTGGCAAGCAATCAATTAGAACAGGGGAGCAGAGCCTCCAGGACTATGTCTCAGGGAAGAATATGAAGGTGTTGGAATACTTGATATATTTGACAGCTGTATTAGTTAGGGCTATGTTCAGTTATATAGAACAGAAATATCAAGTTAGGTAGCTCCATAAGGAGAACATTTTTGCTTTTTTCAGTTCCATCCACTTTGAGAGTGTGGCTTCATCCTCATGCTCACAAAATGGCTGCTGTACCTCTAATCATCACATATACATTCTAGGAAGGAATAATGAGAAAAGGCAAAGGGTAAATACATATGTGAAGTAAGTCTGGCAGAAAAACAATAGCTTTCCCAGAATCCCAACCAGAATATTTCCACAAATATCTCAATGTCCACAACTGGGTCATATAGCCATTTCTGACTCCAAGAAACTCTAGGGAAACGAATTATTTTTAAGTGTATATATCACTATTCTGAACAAAATCAGGATTCTGTTATTTTAAAAGTGGGGTTGGAGAATTGATATTAGGTGGGCAACTACAAGTATTTCAACAACTACATATAAAATAACATTCAGAGAGGATTTAATATTGTGATAGAGAATTTGGAATGCTTTCTAATAGTGACATGCTAAACTAAACAAATTAAAAATGAGGCAATTTTTGATTCCAAGAAGAATGAAAAGTTCCACAAGAAAGGAGCTGAAAATGTTACTATACAGCATAAATAATATTCATAAAGTCATAATTAAATGAATACACGTTGATTGAAAAACTGTAATATAATTATATTGCAAAGACGGAACAGGGAAAGTGGAAACATGAAGTAATATATTACAAGAATGCCTAATTCTCCATTTCTATAATACAAAGTCAATACATAATGTCTAAAATTGATAAGTCAAGAAACAGCAATATATGTGTATTACTTAGAAATGGAGAAAGTTAAATACACACACACACAAGCCTAAAAAATTTGAGGTAGCCAATTCAGGCACAGGGAAGGATGGGACAGGAAAATGTTTCTTTTAAGCATTCTAGTACTATTTAACCTCTTCTTTTTAACCAGGTACATGTTAGATAAAATTTTAAATATTTTTTTAAAAAAGAAACTTCATGAGTTAAAAAAATCCAATCAAAAGTAAATTATAAACAACAAAAAGAATGAGGAATCTCAGATAAATACTTCCTAACCAACCGGAGGGAGGGGAGACCTCATTTCAATATCAGCACATGGTCCATAATTTCCCATTAAGCTACATATTGAACCCTTCATCAGCAGTTGCCTGAAAGAGTACACAAGAAACTTTTTTATTCACATTGTAAAGCACAGAGTCTACCACAACTCCTCACTATTTTATTTTTTTTTAATTCCACAGAACAGTAAGATTCAAAAATAGTCCATTAATAACACATAATATAAAATTTATTTTACAAAGAAAATTAACCTGTAAAGAAAATTAAAGCTCAATAAAAAATAATCTCTAACACTAAGTCCTCTAAGACAGGGCCTGGATGTGGAGTTTGGGACCTTTTCCAAAGGACCTTGTATTTTCAGAAAATCGAGGATCAAGAACCACATATATAAATTTTGTGTTCTGATGAGTTATGTTATAGCTACCCCCTGAAAAACTTAAGGAACTTATCTTAAAAATACTTCAAACAAAATTCTAAACTTGGAACTTTCTTATACCTATATAAGGTTTTACAGTTGAAGTACAGATAGAGAGATAAAAGTAAATTCATCACTCCAAATTTCAAAATGGCACTCATACTACCATATTACCTGGATTTACATGCAAAACGTAACTGTGAATATATAGAGTTCTAAGTTCTAAACTACCAAAGTAAAATATTTTGATAATTCTTGCAAAACTGTCATCTCCTAGAGGAACTTCAACTTTCAAGGACTAGACTGACAGAACTGAAAACATTCCTGTGAGGCCCCAATGCCAGAGTTTTATTTTAGTTTTAATTAATGCCACTAAAAGGTTTTTGATTTTTAATAACTCTTAAAATTTACTTGGCGTTTTATAAAATTTGTTTTCTAAAATTCATTACTTCTACAAAGCAACTTTCATCTTAGAGATTTACATTTATGCTTCAAATATTCTCCCATATGGCTTGAATGACAAGAAAATATTTAAGAATTTTATATCCTTGAAAATTATACAAACTTGACCTAGAATAAAAAAACAACCCAAATGGACTGCAAAGAGGAAGGTAAATTTAAGAAAATAAAAATGCAAATATGCATTTTAGCAGTCTCTTGAATTTATTAACCTAAAAGGTTTAATTTCCATTTTCCTGCATCAGCTTTATTTATAAAATGTCGTGCCCTATAAATACGCTGTTATTTTCTATAGTCAAGCACCCTCTTAACAAATCTTCTCATTAATATGTAAATTTAAAGTCAATCGGTCTTCTCCCTGACAGCCCCGTGAATTCCTAGTGCACTGTATAATCGGCTTTGACTTGGCATCCACTATTTATCATCAAAGATGTCAGTTAGAAAAATTATGGAAAATGCACTGCAATTGATATGACTGCAGTCTACTTTGTCAACACTTAATTGTTCCTCAAATTATACATTTACATATAAACAGCCTAAATACTGATCTATAATGATGCAAATAAACTAAATTAAAAATCTCTTCTGCCCTGAAGAAGCCTGTTTGTATCTGATGTGTTCATTTGAGAACTTATTGACAAAAGCATGTACATCAGCTCATCTCAAAAAGTATTTCTACTAATTTTCAATTCCTCAAAAAAACAATTTTGCTACCCTTCAAGCACATATACACAAACAAATGTTTTAAAGAATTCAATGAGAAACATGAATTTTCTCTTTGAAAAGCAAATTTAATTATGGTTGTCAGCTAATTGCAATGTCTGAGCACTATGGATTGGGGGGCTTCAAAATTAGCTTTGACTGAACCACAATAAGGAAACACACAAAAACTTATTAAAGTAAGCAAAAGGTATTTTAATTTAAAAGTCATGAGGTAATAGAATATAAAGGAAAGAATATTGACCTAAGCATGGGATTACTCTTTATATTTCTGGCTCCACCTTTTATAACAATATTATCTTAGGTGAGTCAGTAAAATCTATACGCCTCAGTTTCTTCATCTACAAAATGGGTACAATAATTGCCACTTCCCTATCTCAAACAAAGATACTAACAGATACAAAGATACAAATATAAAAGATACAAAGATAAAAGATACAAATACTACATAAGAAAGAACAGCAAAACAATAAATTGCTAAATATAAAGTATAACAGTATTATTTTTCACATTTTTAGTACTTGGGAAAGAAACCTCTTGATTTTAATGAATTTGGTATTTGTAGGCAGTTTTTTATTTTAAATAACTTTTAAGTCAATATATTATTTTAGTGACACTGTTTTCTCACTTGCAAATTCTTTCAGTGCAAGATAAATGGCCCTTTATATATCATAAAATGGTGTTCACATAGCATTTATGCAAGTGCCCTCCACCTGTATGTAAAAGGGGATGGAGGGCTAGAATGAACACCTTCTACCCCACTGATTCCCCCCAAAAACCCACATTTCCAGTGTTGACGTAAAAGGATGGTAACAACTCAGCACTGACTCTGCTAGAGTACTGTTTCACTTTGTCTTTCTATTCTATAAGACTCTTAACTGTTCTTTACTACACAGTATGCTTTTTACAACATGAGAAGTGAAAAATAAAAGCAGATATAAACGCCAAATACTTCTCAGTTTCTTCCAGGTATGGTTAAACTTTGCTTTATGATTCAGTTTGCCAACTTCTAAAGTTAAAATTACCATGTATAGTCCTAAAAGTTGGATGCAACTTAAAGTCTAGGCCAAGAAGTCTCCAAGACACAAGTGGCTGGCCTGCTCACTCAAGTCTCTTGGTAAAACAGAATTATAAGGAGCCACAGAGAAAGTCTGAGACGGGTTAACAGAAAGAGTGAGCATGGGCATGGCCTCAATGATGATAATCCATCTGAACCTTAATTTTATAAATGTGTTTGTACTAAAAGTCTAACATCCTCGACTAGAATAAAGCATAACCCTTTCAAATCTTTCCCACTGGTACTGAACAGAACATTTATGTATACAGAGACACAGCTTGTTATCTTGATTACTTTGGAGTCAACTGATAACCATTTTAAATTAATAAATAAAGTGAAACGTGTTATCCAAAGTAAAATTTATAACCACCAGAACTGAAATTAAATGGGTGCCAATAACTGCCTCTAAGGGGTCAACTAAGAGGTTATGAAAAGGAAAACATTTTTCATTTGACCATGTGCTTGAAATGGTCCCATAACTTAAAAAAAAAAATCTATGTATGACTGTAATTAGCAAAACCCTTACCAATCTTCTATTTTAGTGGTTTTCTGTCTTTTTTTCTTTAAACCAAGGAATTTTTCTCAAAGGAAATCATACGCAAAGCTGCCTATGAAAGGCTGACAGAGGTGAAGGCTGCTCTGTCGGGAACCCTGGCGAGAGCCCAGGCAGCTGCCCATCTAGAGCACCACGCCCCCCGTGGCTGTCCCTGTGGCAGTGCAACAGCACACTGAGTGCACACTTCAGAACTACTACGTCAGTCTGTTTACCACATAATTTAGAATAATGCCAAAGTCAGACTGCAAATAAGTGGCAAAGACAAGAAATAATTTAGCCCAATTCCAGTGTACCTGGGACAATGACCCTTGTCCATCTTGTTAGTAATAATTAATCTTCACCTCATGTTAGTAATAATTAATGGTCATCGAGTTAACATGTGAAAACAAGGAATGCACATAGTTGCAATTTTTCAAATTATCTGTCAAAAGAATAAATATATACGGTAGTGTAGAACTTGTTTGCTTCACAAATACCTTTACACATGAATTTTATCTAAAATAAGATGAAATAGAATTCAAAGAACAGACACCAATAAATAGACAAACTACAAAAAGAGATTTTAAAGTTTGTTACATATTTTTGGAAGATATGGTAGGGAAGCTATAGTAAGGAAAATATATATTTTAACTCCAATTTCTACATAACGACAAAGTGAAGGATTATTTGCATACAGCTAATGAAAATGATTTGATGGTGACAGGAAAGTAAAACACAAAATTTTATTTAATAGTCACAGTGGTTAAATAACGCAAAATTACCTACATAACCTTACACAACAGGAAAAGAAAATCTGACTAGCATTCTGAAAAGGAACTGGCTGAAATCAAATAATTATCTCTTGTCAAAGTTACTATTTATATGAAAGGGTCTAGACACTTGCAGCATGGACATGTTGCTTAATCCAGCAAAAGTGCCATCAAAAGTTGACTTGGCTCAATGATAAAAAAAAAAAAAACCTTTATAAAATGAAAGCACTTTATAAAATAAAAGTAAAATTTCATCAACTTAAGAGGTATATGTGGCATAAGACTTTTACACATGACTAATCCAAAAGATCTTCCACCTTCAAGTAGAATAACCTAAACACTTTTTTAATATTAAAATTAAGATGAGGTCAATATTACAAATAGCCTTCTGGATAAAAATGTATTTTAAAAATTTTAAAATACTTTTTAACACTAACAATACTCAGTCATTGGAGAAAGTACTGATGAATATTTTAAACATTTAAACTCCTCAACCATCTGAAAACTTGACATGTCATCTAAAGCAAGTATTATGAACATTTTTCCTCACTTTAGTATTATTTCTAATTAACGGAAGTGAGATGTACTGAACACTCAAGGCCTATTCATAAGATGTGTACAAACCACACAGTCATAACTGAGGGGTTTTTTGGTCTTTAACTTTTTACACAGCTGATTTTTAAAATCCATAATACCGCTTTTTAAAAATATGAAAAAGAAATATCACAAGATTAGAATGAATGTGCTATTCTTGTAATATTTAATGATTTCTTTTCTTTAAACAAGTTTAAACCTTACACTTCAATCTTAAGTATATACACACTGAGAGATCTCTATTGCAAACCATGTAATAAAATTTTCTGAACCGTCAACATGGTGAAAGAATAAGGGACGCTGCTAATGTTAATCTGCACACAGAAAACAACTATACTTTAACGTATACTTAATCATTAATTTCACTAAAATTTCATCAGCTTAAGTGAAAAAAAAAGGAAAACAAACGTATTTTAGAAATATAAAACTAGGAAAAAGTAGTTTAAAATTCAACAATATTTATCTACAAAGGCAAGAAATTATCTTAGGTATAAATTCACAAGTGTTAGAATCACATTACCTACTTTTACAAGTGAGTCCCTGGTGTGAAAGTAAGTACAAAAAAATCCACGATTTGGCAATGTCACCATGAACGCTGTATCATGCTGCTGCTCCTAAGAGGACCTCCTGCAGGAATCATACTAGAAGTTGTGGCACTATACCATTAAGTATGCATCAATCAGTGCCAAAACAATCAACAATTATCCTTGCATTTATATTGGTTTCCCGCTTTCCAAAAGAACATGAGGAAAACAAGTCCTCCTTAAATATGCAAACTTCTATATTTTACTACTCTGAATTTTTTGTACACATTTTTAAAAGCTCATCCATTTTCTTAGTATACTTTATAAGTAGAAGGCTGTTCAACACTTACCTCTTTCCAAGGACTGACAAACTGTGTACGAGCATATCGAGTTAGCATGTGGATTATGACAACCTGCCCCCACTCTTCTACATCAACAAGTAAATTACAGAGCTTGCGGTAATTCTTGTGAATCAGATCTATTCTATCTGGGCATACTTCTTCAAAAGCCATCACAACACTGCCAGCTACCAGCTAGAAAAGAAAGAAATAGTAACTAATTAAAAAACATTGTCCCCCCATCAAAGATTCTACTTAGGCATTACAGAGGTATAATCAGTGTTATGACAATCAATATTTAAAGTTTTCATTTAATTAATAAAATGATTATTCATGTTTAAATAACAAATCTTAAAATGTCACTCCCTCAAAGAATAATTTTAGTAATTGTAACATGTCTGGAAAGCTAATAATTTCCTGAAGTATTAGAATTAGAAGTATGAGTATTAGAAATTCTGATAATTTTCTATTTTGTCAGGTTAAATTTCAATAAATTGTTCATACATGGATTAAACATCTTCATCGTGCACATTTTTCATTTTTAAAGCTCACCTGAATTCTAATCTAAAGATTCATTCTTAGTACATAACAATATTCAGAAAAAGAATCAAGACAATAACAAGGACCACATCATATCCGTTTAAAATGAAAATGACAATAATTCCACAATGAATTTATCTTAAAATGTGTGGGAGGAACTCATAAATGTTTTTGGTATAAAAACACTTTGAAATCTTATACATTTTAATCCACCTGTTAATTTTTACCAATATAATTTATTTACAAAGAAAACAGACTACAATTTTAGTACATTATCACTTATATAACAATGTGTCTAAGTTGAAACAATATATTATCAACAAAAGGCAGCTTTCTCCAAGACCAATTAATGAAGTACAAATGCTGTTTTTGCATTTGTCATGCTTTTGCAAAGTGAAGTTAAGATTCTTTGGTATAAAGATCCAAGCTAAGCAGAATATTTAATACACAAATACTTCTATATATGTACCACTGACACATGTGCAGTTAGCCAACAACATAATATGGTTTTGAAAAAATAAATTAATATCATATTCCTTTTGAACACTAGGGATCTTCATTTTAGTGTCTAAAATTTCCCCAATGACTTAAAATAAGCTTAAATAGAAATATAACTTACTGAAATGGTACTTTTTGAAAAATATTAGATACAATGATATTCATATTTTTAGTGTTTGTCCCTCTACTTGGCTGACATTTAGTTTATTAATATGCAACCAACAATACAATTGAAAGAAAACAGCTCAGAATATAGACTTGCTATTATGCTAAACAAGTTTCCAGTCCTGTGGGGATTTTATGAATTACCAATCAGCACAAACGTGAAGCTGCATTTATTGACTCCAGCCCTGCCCATGTACTGGTGCCTGCTGGTCCCAGCATGTATGCACCTCAGTTGAGAAAGCAAAGAATTGATTATTTGTGTGAGCCAAATAAAAATGTATTATAGGTATAATTTTCTATTTGCTATTGATATGGAAAGGAAGTTAAGTTCATGTTTTCAAATCTACATTTTGATACCTTTCACACAAATCACTTCAAAAATTATATTCTGTGATAAGCATATTTCTAAAAGGTTAGAATTAATATCATTTAAAAATCTCTTAAAACAACTAAGTTTATGACATCAAACTACATAATACTTTAGTATTTGTGAAATTTATCTATACTTACATATTTTTATATATCTGTCAATATTCTATTAATATAAGATATATCAATTGGTAAAGGTTGTTAGAATACAAAAATAAATAATACCACTTAGAATAAAATAATCCGTGAAACTGAAATAGCAATTCAACAGTTTCAATTTAAGAAGTGTTACATAAATCAAGTTATTTTGTCTAGCAGACACCAAACAATTAAAAGGAAAATCAGCTAGCACATGATATTAAATTTATTAAACCAAGAGCTACAGGTACAAAATAATTCTAAAGTACTAACAAATAACATGAAAAAAAGAAAGAAAATATTACTTAAGTACAAAGTTTAAAGAAACAAAAAAATAATTAGGAAGAATATAAAGAAAAGTACCTTCAGAAAATAAAACTGACCATTTTAGATATTTCATTGTAAGGTTTTAAACAAACTGACCCTAGGCTAAACACTGCCAGAAGAATTGACAATTTTGGTCTATTAAATGTTCAATATTCTATAAAACTTTCAGAATTAAAATAAAATGATCTACTCAGATTTTAAAACTAAAAATATTGGTTTCCCAAAAACAGACAGTTAATTTCCATCTCACTGTGTCAATAGTAGCTTTTTATATAAGATGGAAAATAAATCACTCCAACAAAACTAGCAATGAGCTCATCAAATTCAAATGCAGTTTTCCATTTATGTATTTTTTATATTAAAGCAATAAACATGGTTCATTTATCTTCCCTTGGTTGCCACGTTTTTCTGTGCTGTTGCTATGAACTTCAGCCATTAGCTGTGCTCCAAGGTAAACTACATGAACCATCAACAAAAGTGACACCCCATCTATGGAGTTCATATTTTCTCCAGATTATCTATGCTAGTTGACAAGCTGGTAATGAAAAAAATCACACTAAGCAAATGGTTCCTCTAATAACAATAAATTTTCTATAAAATTATGAAGGGTACAAAACGTTTCCTTGCATCTATTTTGTCATGAATTCTAATTAACGTTGCAAAAACCTGAGAGTGCTGGGTCATCACAAGAAGTGCATCAAGCTTTGATTGATAATATGGTATAAGTTGGCCAATGCTGCCAAGATTTTCTTCTCTTAAATTAATGGCCATCCAACCTGCCCTAATCATACAGCCCAAATGATATTCCCCTTCTTATTTCAATTTTCTTGAGGCATGGAAAATGGGAAAGATCAGTCATTTATCTTCTAATAGCTGGATAATAGATCCATCACAATAAAACATCTGCACAAACTCAGAGGTGTGTTTTTGCCCACAACAGTGAAGCCTTTAGCAACATTAAATCAATAACTTATAAAATGGTGTCTTACCCTCACAGTTTAGTTATGAACTACCAATACATTCATTAAACATCATTTTGTAGCTAAATTCAGGAGAGGAAACTTTGTCACCAAAAAAATATAAACAACTCAGTTTTTCAGTAGGCATTGACCTATTTGTTTTCCAGGAAACTCTGTTTTCTATTAGAAAGTTAAATTCTGTCAAAAGGATTTCTTTAACCTGAAAGTAAAAGGAAATAAATACCACCCTGCTTTTGAGGTATTCTAAAATAAGAGACTGTCCACTGCTAGGCTTACATTGCTGAACAAATACGGATTTCTACATTTTAAAGTAAAACAAGAGAAAGTGTTATAAATTTAAAAAATGAATTTATAATTGAACATTAGTAAAGCTACAAACCTTTTTCTTCTTTAAAGAAGTGTTTAGCACATGTTAAATAGAGAAAATAGGATGAAATGGTAAATCTAGGAATATACAATGAAGAAATTATATAAAGAAAACTTACAATAGTTGAGTGGGAAGGACAGAACACAGAAAAAATATTCTCTTTTGATTTCATTGACTATAGTTGTGAGGTTTCTAGTCTATCTTTTAAAACTTACAGATACCTTCAGACAACAGTTACCTAAGCAACACTAAAATGTTCTTCCAGTTATATAACCATAACCATATTCCTAAACCCAGTGATTTATTTCTGGGAAAAGACTATTCACACGACAAATATTGGTCTTTCTCTAGTAAAAGGGAAAAACCATTCTATTTTAATCTGTTCATATTTCCACCTTTCCTTAAAATGAGAATTATAGAACTAATTTTCTTTGTGATCTCAATTATAAGAAAATCTTCCTGTAGGCTAAAAGAAGCAACAGAAGGTATATCTCAAAATCAACAAGAGATTAAATGAAGAAGTTTTAAAATAGATCAACATTTTTCAAATTTATATTTTATCAGCAGCAAAAGCAATGTCATCATCATGATAATGATCCCAGAAGCTCCTGCTAATAACAGAAAAATTCTTTTCAAAATGTGGAAATAAATCAGGCCTGGCTCATTTGAGAAATTTTTAAACAAAAAGTAACTGGGATTCTTACTGATTTTAAATGTCAATGCTGATGTTATTAATTAGGGGAGAGATAAAATATAGCTGTCTTCCTTTAATAAAGTATTACATGAGACAAGGAAAAGTAATAATAAAGATAAGATATATAAATATCTGTATAGATATCAGAACATTTTTAACCTTTCTACAACAGATTATAACCATACAAAGGGAAAAACAAATCATAAAATATTCTCAAAACATAATTAAATACTGGATAGACAAGTTAATGGTACCTGGGTAAATCTGAATCTCCCAAACCATACCCAGAAAAATTAAAAGGCAAAAACCTATGTCCTAAGCATAACTAAAAATCAGAGCATCTCCAAACTTCAATTTACATGTAAATGGAAAAGTAAGCCCTAAATCCCAGAGAGTTATCTTTCATGCTTCTATCACAAAACTTCACAAAGACCCAAGACAGTCTGGAAAAAACTGCCCAGAACAAAGCAGACAGGAGTTGGCTATGGGCATAAGAGGGAACTAAATTTAACAGCATAAAGAGAAAGAGTACTCTAAATGTGAAAATACTGCAAAAGATAGGACTGATAGAGCAGATTACAAGGAAGGGACTTCACTGGGGGAGGTGTCAATGAGGCTATCTTGGAAAGGGAAAGTTTCAAGGAGAAAACAGTTAAAAAAAGAGATGGAGGGGACCGGCCCCTGGCATAGTGGTTAAGTTCAATGCACTCCACTTTGGCGGCCCAGGTTCATGGGTTCGGATCCTGGACACAGACCTACACCACTTGTCAAGCCATGCTGTGGTGGTGACCCACATACAAAAGAGAGGAAGACTGGCACAGGTGTTAGCTCAAGGCAAATCTTCTGAGGCAAAAAAAAAACAGAGAGAGGAAGACAGGCACAGATGTTAGCTTACGGTGAATCTTCCTCAGCAAAAAAAAAGAGATGGAGGAAGGAGCCCTTTAGAAACTGTAAGGTGACAGAAAAAGAAATAGGAGGAAATTCAGGATCCTACAAAAAAAAAAAAAATCTAAATAATCTTAGGACATACACCCCTTCCTATGCATGCCCTCCTCCGAAAAAGCCACCTAATAAAAAAAGGTACTTTGCTACTCTGATAGAGAGAGTGCTCTTGTACTAGGAATCTTGCAAATCACCTCAAACTCACACCACCAGCCCTGTCCAAAGAAATGTAAAGACGCAAGTAATCATAAGCATTACCCACAAAAAAATCAATGATGAAGCAAAAGAAAACTGTGACACAACACTCCAAAATGAATTAAGTACCCTCAAAGAAGCATGTGAAGTCTGGAAAAACGAACATGAATCAGAAGTGAAAAAACAGACACCAGAAATGAAAAAAGACATCAGGAAGAAATGAACAGGAGTTGACTGAAACCAGGAAAGAAACTGAGAAGGGAAAATAATCAGACACGAAAATTAAATTGGAAGGTGCCCCTGGAAGAAAATAGCTGAATAAAAATTTAATAAGGAGCATTAAAGAAAAGTAGGGGAAAAAAACCAAGAGAATAAAAAGGAGATAAAGAAGTAAAAAGGTTTAGAGAGACCATGATAGAAATGTAAGACAAGCAAAGAAGATCCAATTTATATATAATTGAAATCCCTAAAGAAGAAAAAGTAACAATTGAACAGAATTAATATTTAAAACCATAATCTTAAAAAAAAGCCACTTTGCTAGAAATAATATAAATTTTGAATCTACATTTTAAAAAGGTTCACTAGGTGGGGGCCGCCCGGTGGCACAGCGGTTTAGTCCACACTTGGCAGCCCGGGGTTCGCAGGTTCGGATCCCGGACGCCCGCCGATGCACTGCCTGTCAGCCACGCTGTGGCGGGGTCCCATATAAAGTAGAGGAAAGACGGGCACAGATGTTAGCCCAGGGCCAGTCTTCCTCAGTGAAAAGAGGAGGATTGGCGACGGATGTTAGCTCAGGGCTGGTCTTCTTCACACACACAAAAAATAAATAAATAAAAAGGCTCACTGGGTAAAAAGTGACCCACAGGAAAAAACTGACCCCCATCAAGTAACCTTGAAACACCATGTAAAACATATTTCAAAGATAAAGAGAAAATCCTCAGGGTCAGCATCTTACTTAATGCAGACACACTATAGGCATTTCCTTTAGATTGAAACAGGCAAACATGCCCATCATCTCCACTACTATTGAACATTGCACTAAAGGTATAAGCCAATATGATTAAACAGGAGAAATTAATTAGAGTCATAGAAATTAGAAAAGAGGAAGTAAAATCATCTCTATTTGCAGAAGATACATTGTCTAGAATACACCATGGAAAATGAATGACAAAACTAAATCAAACCCTACAAGAATTCAGTCAAGAAGCAGGATATGAAATTACCATATAGAAATCAATAGCTTTCTTACATACTAATATAACAAGTTCAATGATATAATGATAAAGCAATTTCAATTTACAACAGCATCAAAGAAGACTAAAGATAAACACAACTCTATACCAATATTTAACTCAAATAGTAGTCCCCATCTCATTACTACTCACAGAGGTACGTGTTGGCAATTCTGAAACAACACTTTCTCTGCATGCTGGGCCTGAGTAAATAATTAAATATTTTGTGGATAATGGGAGCCATGTTTCTTAATCTTGAAGGAAGTTGAAAAGGTAGGAGGCTAGAAAGAACTCTGTGCTGTTGCACTGAAATTAGAGGAATCAGTATAAACTACTGCTGTTTAATACAGACAGAAAAGTAGATATAGATGGGTTTTTAATTTTTAAAAAATAAACACGTACTATATAACACTTTAGGAAAAAAGAGTGCCTCATAAATGATAGACATCAAAGCCCCCAAAAGATCTACTTATGAACACTGAGCATGGCACACACCATCTGAGAAGCAAAACGTTAAAAATAATAGTCAACTCCTAATTACGATCACCAAGAATATAACAAATTAAGGGGCTGGCTCGGTGGCACAGCGGTTTAGTCCGCGCTTGGCAGCCCGGGGTTCGCTGGTTCAGATCCCGGGCGCCTGCCGATGCACTGCCTGTCAGCCATGCTGTGGCGGCGTCCCATATAAAGTAGAGGAAGATGGGCACGGATGTTAGCCCAGGGCCAGTCTTCCTCAGCAAAAAGAGGAAGATTGGTAATGGATGTTAGCTCAGGGCTGGTCTTCCTCACAAAAAAAATATATATATATAACAAATTAATTCAACAAATAGGAACAAGCAGTAAATATTTTTTTCTACTGTATTTTGTAAATAATTGGTCAGAAATCAAGAAGAGATTCCAAATTTACAAAGAAATCGTCTTTTACATTCCTTTTTGAGTCATTTATTTTTTATATGGAATATTTATTAACCCCCTTTTATGATGTCAGGCACTCTGCTGAGGGTTTTATATACAACAGCTCTTTCAACACAAACAAAAACTTTATACATTAGAAATTATAAGCCCTATAAATTTGGAAACTGAAATTTATGAAGGATTAATACACAGGTACTAAGTGGCAGAAATTCAGACACAAATCCAATTCTGTCTAATTCCAAAGACTGTAGTTTTCACCTGTGATGTATCTTGTTTGAGAAGAGATGCACATATTATATATGGAGATTTCATTCCTAGACCATGCAACAAATTTGTTTTAGTCTATAACATAGCAGAAATCATGGCAAACTACATTAAAACAAAGGATCTGTTTCTGTAGTTCTTACTGCATTCTCCACAGTACTTAGCAGATGCCTTGCACACAGAAGAAACTAAATGTTTTTTATTATCACTAAAATCAAGTTAACCACATTATCAATAATACTGATTTTATATCTGGGTCCTAGAAGCAGATAACAAGTATGCAACATAAAGGACAAAAAGGAATCAAACTTGTTTTCTCTGTCTTCATTTATTAAGCAAATCTATATTTGCTCACCTTCTACATTATGCCAAACACTATAGAAGAAATGCAGTGAAGATTTCTGCTACATTACAGACTAAAAAAAAATATGCTGGATGGCCTAGGAATGAAATCTCCAAGCATAATCTCATGTATAACACAATATTTTCAAAAGTATATAGTGAAAAACTCAAAGGAATTAAAATGTTGAACAGAACATATTCACTTAATGTAAAAAGAAAGCAGTCAAGGAGAAATGACAAACAAAAAAGATATGAGACATAGAAAAACAAGTAAAATAGCAGCTGTAAAATTCAACCCTATCAATAACAACATTAAACGTGAATGGATTAAACAATCTAATCAAAAGGCACACACTGTCAAACTAGATAAAAAAACAAGATCCAACTATATGCTGTCTACAAGAGACACACATTAGATTCAAAATTACCAACAGACTGAGAGTAAAAGCAAGGAAAATGATATATCATGTAAGCAGCAACCATAAGAAAGCTGGAATGGCTGTACTTATACTGGAGAAAACAGACTCTAAAACAAAAAGTGTTACTAGAGATAGAGGGACATTTTATAATGACAAAAGAAAGATGAAAGTGATTATAAACATATATGCACCAAACATCAGAACTCTTAATATAAAGTAAACATTGACAGAATTAAAGGGAGAAATAGACAGCTCTACAATAATAGCAGGAGACTTCAACACTGCTCTTTCAATAATGGATAGAACCACCAGGCAGAAGATCAACAAAGAAATAGAAGACGTGAACCAATTAGACCTAACAGACATCTATAGAACATTCCGCCCAACAATAGCAGAACACATTTCCCTCAAGTGCACATGGAACATTCTCCAGGATAGACCATATGGTAAGCCATACAACAGCTATACAGGGCTAGTGGCTACTGTATTCAAAAGCTGCTATACAGAGATATTACATGCTCCCAGGTGATATCATCCTAAGATGAGCTGGAATCTTTGTCCTCAATGGTTCTGAACCATCTAGGTGAGCGCAGAAGCCTCCATCAAAAACACCATTATACCAGCTCCTCCAGGGGTCTGCTCACAGACCCCATGGGCCATTACTATTCCTAGATCTTACTATCACTACACACAAAGAAGGGGAGTGGGGAAGGTTAAGAGAAGGAGCTACATATGTTCCCAAAAGATGACTCTCATTAGCCAGTAAGATCATTCTTACTAGCCAATAAAAGCCTTGTACATATGAAAATGTTTTAGTATTTTTTTGAAAAACACATTTATGGGGTTGGCCCAGTGGTGTAGTGGTTAGGTTCACATGCTCCACTTTGGCGGCCTGGGGTTCACAGGTTCAGATCCCAGGCATGGACCTACACATTGCTCATCAAGCCATGCTGTGGCAGCATCCCACATACAAAATAGAGGAGGATGGGCACAGATGTTAGCTCAGGGCCAATCTTCCTCAACAGAAAAAGAGGAAGATGGGCAACAGATGTTAGCTGAGGGTCAGTCTTCCTCACCAAAAAAAAAAAAAAAAAAACACACCACGTTTATAATACTGAAACACACTCCTAATTTTTCAATCTCTTTAATACTTCATTTTAAAACAATTATTTGTTTCCAGGTAATCCAGCCTTTAAAAATCCTAATAAATCACTGCTTGAAATAAAAACTTTGGCACCAAAAGCAGTCAACAATTTAGCCACAGATTAAAGAAAGGATTTTTTTCCCAACTTGCTCTTCTTCAGACTCTGATGAACTAAATTCTAAAGCAATTCTTCGTTTTACATGGACATTTTTATTCTTCAAGGATTTTAATGAGCTCCATTAATACTTATACCATTTCAAAATCAGTAAGAATAATTATATCAAATACACAATGGTAAAATGACACTATATAAATAAAGCCCAATTTTACTTTGACATAAAAAGATATTACTTACTATGCTTTTATCCTTCAGAAGTTTTTCAATTACTTCAATTAACATTTCCTTCTGCTCTGGATCAAGGCTAAAACATAAAAAGAAAACAACTTACATTAAACTTTTTTCTTTTAATTCTAACTTTAAATGAAGCTAATCATTTCAAGACTATTGAGAAATTTTAAAAGGGGGAAGGGAGAGCAAGAATTATACAAAGATAGAAACAAACAGAAACCAAACTTAAAATGGGATGGATTTTCTCCCAAATGTGTCCTAATTTTTCTCTCTAAAGTTGTTCAAATTAATTAAACCCAGATACCAATACCATTAAGAAAGTATTTAGGGGCTGGCCCAGTGGTGTAGTGGTTAAGTTCGCGTGATCCACTTTGGTGGCCAGAGGTCTGCAGGTTCCGATCCCAAGCACGGACCTATGCACCACTTATCAAGCCATGCTGTGGCCAGCGTCCCACATATAAAGTAGAGGAAGATGGGCACGGATGTTAACCCAGGGCCAATCTTCCTCAGCAAAAAGAAGAGGATTGGCAACAGATGTTAATTCAGGGCTAATCTTCCTCACCAACAACAAAAAAAAGAAAGTGCTGAAAGAATAAGTTCACTTCTAAAAAAAAAAAAACTGGAAAAACTTTAGAAAACAATTCCAAATAGACAAACCACAAATTCTTTTTTTAACTGGGGGGAAAAATAACAGGATAGCAATCATTTTGGACTAAAGATACATAATTGTCAAAAACAAATATACAGAATTTCCAAGTAAGAATTTTATCCTTCTAGTTCACTGATGGATACATGCATTATGAAACCTGCCATCTAAAACCAAGAAATATAAGCAAAGGCTTACATATGTACAGAATTCAGAAACGCATCTTAATAGCAGCTCTAAGCACTGAACTATTGATAACAATATAATTTCTTCCTAGCACGGAACTCAACTGTTGTTCATTTACTGAGAAGCTAAACAATAGGTATACAAAGATAAATAAGACAGAGTCTAGCAAAGACGGTCCCAAACATAATCCCCCATACAACAGAGATATGAATAAGGGATTATGGGGATAAGGAGGAAAGGCAGCAACGGAGGCAGGAGGGTTGTGGAGGGTTTCTTACAGGAAGTGACGTCTCAGATGAATTTTAAACAACTTGACTTTAGAGTTGGAGAAAGGAAGAAATTTTATAGGTGGAGACCAAAACAGGAACAAGAGATGGTAATGAGATAAAAACGTTTTATGTAGAGGACTAACAGGCAGGAATGAGCTAATAGACTGCGAGTTCAAGGCAAGGGGAGTTAGAGTTGAGGCTGTCAAGGTAAAATGGAGCCCAGTGATGGACTTTCAAACTGTCACAGTGAGCTTGGATCTTATTCTGCAAGTTTATAACAAGAAAAGATAATGAGTGAGAAGTATGATGTAACTTTGACAACCTAAGAAAACGACTTTTTACTTTTTACAAACATTATATAAGTTTATTATTAACCATAATAATTATCTGAACATTCAAACCTTTGAATTCTTTCAAATTCCAGCTCCAGTCTCCCTTCTCCAAGCAATCTTTCCTAAGTAATCCCATTGCATTACATCTTTACATCACAAAACCCTTCCTGATGATCTGAGCCCTATCCTATCAAAGGCACTATTAGTGCCTCTGTATATATATTATATGCCAAAATCTTATAGACTGCCCTTAATTATTTGGCATATGGTTCACTTTTTCCCTCAAATATATGATAATCCATCTTCAACCATTTTCATATATCTTACGCACATAAAAAAACACCAGAAACACAAAATGATATTGATAAAAGCTTGTCAAGTGGCCGGCCCGGTGGCGTAACAATTAAGTTCCCACACTCCACTTTGGCAGCCCAGGGTTCGCAGGTTCGGATCCCGGGTGCGGACAGACGCACCACTTGTCAAGCCATGCTGTGGCGGCATCCCATACAAAGTAGAGGAAGATGGGCATGGATGTTAGCCCAGGGCCAGTCTTCTTCAGCAAAAAGAGGAGGATTGGCAATGGATGTTAGCTCAGGGCTAGTCTTCCACAGAAAAACAAAAAAGCTTGTGGAACAAACGGTAACAGAAAATAATACCAAATTATTACAGATAATAATTCCTTTATTTAGGTAATATGTTTTCCACAGAAATCAAGGCATCGTATGATATTTTAATAAATATCATACAAACATGGTATGGTGCTATATTTAAAAATCAGTATTTAAAAAATTATTTAATGAAATAGCTCTGGAAAAGAATTGGACAAGGAAGGGAACAGCAGGACCAAAGATGGAAGAAGAGAAAACAAAGTGAGTTAAGAGGATAACCACTTAAGATTCTAACCTAAAATAAACAGAAAAAAATCTTAATTTTCTAATAATACATGTGTATGTAGTACATGAGAGATAGACTACATAAATAAGAATTCAAATTCTGATTTTTTTAAGTTATAAAATCTATAAATTATTACAGGCCCTAATAGGCTCATAAGTAAAAACTTGCATAGGGTCTCTATAACCAAAACAAAATTAAAGACGTCTCAAGAATGTTTGTGGGGAAGGAACCACAGTCACCGAGTTTACTTAATGTAAGGATAGACTAGTTTTAAGAGCTAATAAAATAAGATTCCATGTGCCGTAACATTAGAGACCTTTGGTATTACTGACAAAGCACCCACCTGTACAGTTTTTGTATTGCATGGGCTGCATTCTTCCTAACATATGGTGATAAATCAGCAGCAGCTTCCTTAATAGCAAGCATCATAATAGGTACAATAATTGGTACTCTAATACTTGACAGAACTCGCAGAGCACTTGCACGGATTAGTTGATTTGGGTCCTAAAAACAGTGCAAAAATATTCATCAAGATTTCAAGTTTACAACATTTCAAAGACATTTTTATGATACAGTTAATAAGTGCTTATAGGCTGCAATATAGCAGTAGCAAACAAAAGCTACTTAATTTAAAATAAAAAACCAGTATATAGAAATGGGTAAGGAAAAAGAATTAAATAAATGTTTATTTCTCTGAATAATGTTTTAACAAGAAAAGTAATGGTTATAATTCTAGTTGATCATTTATTACTAAACATGCTGGGCTTTTAGTTTCATAATAATAAAATGAGGGTCATAAATTTTATCTTTAAAAAAGTCATGTCCCCCCTTTGCACACTGAAAAACTAGTTGGTATAATGATGACTTCTTTGACGCATGATAATGATTTATATTGAACATAAAGGAACATAAGAAACTAATACATACAGGGTAAGGTCCAATTGGTTATCTAAATTATTTTCTAAGGGTATTGAATAGGCACTGTGAGAAGCCTTTTAACTCTTTCACACCACTGTGTTATCTAGTGGACTGTTGCTCCACTTCTTTAAATGACACGTCTTCAGCTGTGCAGAAACCTTGTAGCTATTTGCCTGCTCACTCTATTATTTACCTTCAGAGCTCGCTGGAAAGTGCTTATGGACAGGAGAGCCAGATCCTGCTGTTCTTCAGCATATCGGACCAGGTAAACATATACTAACTTCTTGATCTGTTAAAAAAAAAATCATTTAACCCTAGCCAGAGTGAAGATTAAAAATTCAATATTTTGTACACCAAAATTCATTTTCAATTCTCCTGAAGTAAATAACTGAATCTGGTCATAGCTTAGATTGTAAAACAAAGATAATATATTGTAGGATAATGAATGGCAACAGAAAAAGCTTGTGACATAAGCATCTTAATAATCCAATCTGTAATTGCAACATCCTATAAAGATGTCCTTCCTCTCAAAGGGAGTAAAAAATCCCTCAGCAAAACTCATACAAAAATATTCAAATATTAACTTAATTGCAAAAATATTTTCAAAATGGGGGATACACACAACAGAAGAACTTGGGCCCTCTCCTCCAACTAGATGGTGTGGAAGACCATGTTTCCTCATCTGTCAAGAGGTGCTGGAGCCCCAACTCTGATTCTACAGTAAGATTCAAAGTCCAACATACATTACAGGACATTTTCAGCTCAGTAAAAATAATGTGTGACAATAATATCAATTTAACGTAATAAAAATTACAAAAGGCTGGAAGTGTGTTCTGAAAACTGTTTTTAAAGGCAATTTAATCACTAAGTTTATAACAAAATTATGAGGAAAAGAAAAACTAAATGAAAACTGGAATTTGAAATTCATCAACTGCTTTCTTCTGCTCAGAGCCCGCATCTTCCTTCTCAACTATCTTTGGATACCACTGCCTGATTAATTTTCTCATTTATCAGTACAGTACACACCTAAAAGTTTATGGAATGTTCAAAGAGCACAGGATATGAGAAGAGGCCAGAAGTGATGCTGGAAAGGAAAAACTGTGCTAGAGGGCCATATTCTGTATCTTACTAACCAGCAGGGAATTCCTAAACCGCAGCGCCAGGACCTTGCTGCCCTCGCACTCCAAGCTCCCCTGACACGGCCCAGGTCTGAGTTCCCTCACCGTCCTGTCTGCTCCCTTCTGAATCCACTCCAATTTGTCTACATTTCTCCCAGGGTGGTGCTCCAAACTACAAGTGACGTCGAAGCAGAACAAACTCGTTAAGACTTTGTTCCAGATGAGGTGCTTCCACTGGTACAACTAATTCTTAATTATAACAATACGCCTCTTCCAAATGTCCCAGTACTGACTAAATCAAGCCACACTTGAGTAATTGCCTCGGTGAGGTTCTCTTCTCTTTTAAAATAAGGGCAAGATCTTACATTTACCTACAAAAATTTTCAACAACTTAAATTCAACCCATCACAACACCCTCTTAAGATAACTTTAGACCTTAATTTATAATCCAACTATTTTGCTATTCTTCACAATTTCATGAACACAAGTAAAAACTTCACGAGCATACTTTCTACATCTTCATCATTATTAATAAAAATGCTAAACATACCATTTTAAGTTGATATCAATAGATTCTTCTATCCTATATAGACAGGGTTATAGGTGAAAGTAAAAAACTTATTTCCAATTACTCTTCAGTGTTGCATGGATCCACAAAATCCTAAAAACAAAAGCTAAAATCCTTAATTCAATACTCAATACAGTCCATAATCTCCTACAAACTTCCTTTCTAGTCAAACAGGAAGAGTGCCCAAATTTAACTTGCAGTTTTTTGTCTCAATCTCCACTCAGGTTATTGCCCTACTTTCCCCCAAGTTCTACTAATCGAAATCTTCCATAAAAGCAAAAATGAAACAATAAAATGTCCAAAAATAGATGAACAGTAAAATAAATTACAGTATATTCATATTACACTATACTAAGCAGCCACTACATAGAATTAGTAAATCTATAGTTGACATTGAAAATATGTCCGTGTAAAATTTTTAGAGGTGTAAAATAGTATGCATTGTATGATCTCACTTCTGTATTAATAAAAATTGACAGCCACATATTGTATTTTATCAATCTAAGATCACCATCAATTGTAAGATGTACCATTATTTTATAAACGAAAAAGAAAGGAACAAAAAACACTGCCAATTATAAGTCACCATCAATTGTTAATTAAGTCCCAACTGCAGAAACTTTAAAATAAAAAGTAAATGTCTTAGAATGGACATAATATGGTAATAATAGCAAATACATATAGCACTATGTGCCAGGTGCTGTTCTGAATGTTTTACTTAGATTAGTTCTTTTTATATTCACAACTCAATGAACAGGTATTATTATTCCTATTTTACAGATGACGAAACTGAAGCACAAAGAGGTAAGTAACTTGACCAAGATAGCACATCTATTAAATGAAGAACCAGGATTTAAACCAGGTTAGAATAAAAGCTGAGAAATCTATATAGTAAAATGTTAACGGTGACTATCTCTGGGTGTTGGTATTAACCAGAGATCTTCACTCTTTACATCTTTCTACATTACTTAAATTTTTTACAATGAATATTAATTTTGTGTTCAGACAAAACAATCAAGATATTTTCACTTTAGGGGTGAATCTCATCTTTCCAGATGTCCTCTAACACAAAATAGTAGTACTTTCTCTGATTATACAAGTATTTTAAACTTTTTCATTATTAAAAAATTCAAACTGAAAATATGTTTAAGTTCCCACATTCCTAGGAAGACAGCTTTTTCTGTAGCATTGACAACATACAGCCACCAGACTGCTTTAAACCTGTTCAGTAGATCAGCAAAAACTCAGCTAAATTAAATGAACAAGCTTTTGCAAGTCAACCAATCTGTGACAGCCCCTTGCTTCTAAATGTTAGCCAATCAAGAACAAACTCTCTCCAAAAAACACCCTCTGAGTGCCAATCAATCAACAGCAGCCTCACCCAGGTAACCAGCATCTACAGATGATGTCAACCCACTTTGGCCCCCGAAAGTCCATGAACCCTTACACAGAATACAAATGGGTCCAAAATTATGTGAAATTAGCATATAAGATGACAACCAAATAATCCAAAATTTACCCAATGTTTTAGATTATATTTAAATGGGAATATAAACTTTTAAAATTCTTAAATTACCGTTTAAGAAGTGCTTATCTAATTGTTTGAGGTATAGATGACTCTCCCCAACCAGATTTTAAAGTTCCTAAGCTTACAACAATGCCAAAAAGCAATTAATACTTGCTGGTGGACTGATTTATAGCAATTTCAATATATCAAATCAACACATAAGATCTATTTAAGTAAGACATTTCTCAAATCCTTGGAATAAACATGACGTTATTCAGTACAGGAACCATTCCTTATTCATCTGGATAGTCCCGGGACCTATCACATTGTCTGGCATACAGTAAGAGCTCAATAATTATCAGCTGAATGAAACATCACAGCCCAATGGCAGACTGAGAAAAATTAAGACATTTCCCATTAGATTGCTACACCTAGGATCTAATTTACCACAAATGGTTACAAATCACCGAACAGACGTCTAGAAGGACACCAATATACTATGAGGCAATGACAGGCATTAAGAAGATTGCTTGCAAAGTCTTTAACTTCTGGGGTTTTTAAAGAAATTAGTCATTTAAAATATGCCTTCTCCTTACTAATTATATTCAGATCTCAGTCTACAGTTCTCTGGAAAGTTTTGAAAGAAGAATGGGTTATAGTGCACCCCTCCTCCCATCCTCTTGTGATTTAGTTCTCAGTAACACCTTTATTTACCATGTAACTATACAGCCAACTTTTCAAGCTGAATTATGAAATCCAGCATATATCCAGGGGTTTATATTGGCGACACTGAAACATTCTGAACCACAGCTGAGCTAGCAGGCACTGCTATAATTACTCACTATTGGAGAAGGATTTTTGTGACTGTTATAGCAAAAAGCATAACAATATTAAATCACAGAAGGTTGCAAAACACTAAATTTGTTCTAGTTCTGTTATAAGACTCAATCAATATTGACCACAAGAGGCCTATGCACTGACTGGCTGCAGGTGTGCAGAGAAAGCCTCCTTTCCCTGAAACCATTCTGTGACTAGAAATGGGAGTACTTAAAGCTCCGTGACTACACCATCCTCTGACCAGTTACTTTCATTCAATGTTACAACACTCCTTGCTGTAAAGCTAATCACAGCAGAGCCCCAGTAGGCTGGAAGAACACAGGCAGATCTGTTTAATTAGTTTATCAATACTAGTACATCAAACTTCATGAGTTATTGACTAAACCTTTGATTATTTTTGTACTATAACCACTGATTGCTTACTAGGTCACTTTTGGTATCATTTGATATCGAATGGCAGATGATGTACAGCTCAACTGTGTGTCTAAGGCAGCATGTACTTGTAAAAGTGAAATTTTGCACTTCATAACAACGAAACATCAATCAATTCTCTGAACATAAATTTTAAGAAGCTTATGTCAGTCTTCCCATAACATTAGAGGATAAAGCATGTTTCCAAAAACTAACAAGGTATTTCAAGAACAAAAGAAACCCAAACAAAAAGACCAATAATTATGTTTATAGTGACATTTTTTGTTGCAGAACATTAGGCAGCATACCAGAATCTGACTGTACACAATAAAAGGTTGAACAAATAGAAAAGTTCTACTATTTTAACTATCTGAACAGTACAAACAGCTGTGAATGAACAAAATAGTAGAGAATTTTCTGTTTACAACAGGACGACTAGAAGTCCATAGGAAACTAGTTAATTTATTACCAATTTCTAAGGACTTGGTCATTTCTACTCATATCTAAAACAAAAAATGTATACCAGTGCCAGATATCTCCCCAAGAATAGTTAATTCCAGATGCCAACGATAGGGTCAAAGATCCTGAGGTGGAAAGAGGAGGAAGGAATCATCAGACAGGAAGGATGGCTCTAAAAGGGGAATGATCTAAGATGGGTTCTGAGGCCAAGCTACCTGGCTTTGGATTCTGACTCTGCCATATATGAGCTGTGTGACCTTGGTCAGATAATTCAACCTCTCTGTTACCTCGTCCTCATACATAAAATATGGAACATGACAGAACCAACCTCAGAGGGTATTTGTGAGGATAAAATGAGCTGATATATCTAAGGCACTAACAACCTAGCAGAGACAGCATTTTTTAAATGTTAGCAACCATTGTTGCTACTGCAAGACTCTATTTCTGATAACACTAAGACAAGCTTTACCTACATGTCACAATTTCTCTAAGTCAAATCTTGATTTCTTTTTTCAGATATTTGGACCTTCTTATACCAAAGGCCATAAAACTAATGTATACATTAACAGCTCAGATAGCATGGCAAAGAGAGAGTCTGTTTAACTCTTGAAATTATCAGTTCAGAATTATACATGGTAACAAGCACATCAACAGTCCTTAACAAGTATCCACTAAATTAATCACGAGTAAAATTTGCAAATACTATAAGATTATGTGTTCAGTGTTGACTACTCCCATAAATTGGAATCTTGGAAAGAAAGAATGGTTTATTAAGCTATTTAAGACTAATATTAAATAAATTTAATCTAGTTCTTAAGTTGGCAACAAGTGTATAAGAGTTTTGATTTTAATTTACCCAAGTTAGTGAAACTGACTTTATGAGGGCTATTCATTTTGGTAGCAAAATTCACCTACCTGAAATATTTAATGTATTTACTATCTAATAGAAAAAATGAAGTGTACTTAAAAATGTATCTAAAACGTGGATTTAAAGTACATATCTTTAAAATCCTATAACATCAATTATTCTAATAATGGGAAAATAATAGGAATGGGAAAATACTTCTTTTTAAAAATGGAAATGTGTACTCTAGAAATTGTATAATATATAATTC
This sequence comes from Tapirus indicus, assembly GCA_031878705.1. Lineage (NCBI taxonomy): Eukaryota > Metazoa > Chordata > Mammalia > Perissodactyla > Tapiridae > Tapirus > Tapirus indicus. The sequence goes on from CM062925.1 coordinate 6,349,430, forward strand.
ACCTTTACTTTTCTAGATTTTGAATATGTAAATGCAAGATTATTTAAACTACTAATTTACCATATATGAGATAAGACTATTTAAACTGTTTATTTACTTTATATTAGAGACAGAATAACAACCATCCACTGCCACAGTGTTAAAATAATAGCTAAGAATCTACTTCACATCAACTTCCTGTTTGTATTATACAACTAAAGTGAGACCTGTCTGACCCTGTCATTCTACTTAAACAAAAAATTCTACTGTCATTCTCAGGATATGGGTATTTTATTCACCCTATTTTTTCCTGTACCTATGCAATCTTTTTATTAGAAAATGCCTTGTTTTTAGAATTAAAAATACTTAAGCACTGACTATAAAATTACTAATGCTATGTGGCTCATTCAGTATATTCTGGCTTTAAAGCACTATAAGAAACTGCTGCAGAACTCTGACGTGGAGATTAGAAAAGAGGAAGGGAATTTTCAAGTATGTCAGCAGTTTACTTTTATAAAGTAAAAATCCTATATGGAAAGTAGGGAAAACTGAGACTAATGTTTTTCTTTGATCAATAACATTCCATATCCTTTAAGGCTTTAAAAACAGTTACAGACTTTGATATAAAGCTATAATTTAAAAATAGTAATAACTGAGAGATCTGATTTACTGTCCTATCTTAACCAAACAGAAAACTAGGGGGGAAAATGCAACAACAGTTTTCGTATCTTGGAAAACAGGCAGCACAGTACTGTGAACCCCAAGAGAGGACAAAAAAATCAAGGAGAGCCCTACAATTGAGGGTGAGTCTATCCGGGCAAGGGAGGCAACTCAAACAGAATCCAGAAGACTCACTGTGCTGAGGAGACAGAGGCCAAAGTTCACAGAGGCCAAGGTTGCTAGAATTTGCAGAGCAGAATAACAAAGAGGAGAGAACTTCACGGAGAGAGAGGGAGAGAGCACGCACTCTGCAGAGGGCCATCAAGTCCCAGGCCAGGTACTACATGCACACGAGTCACATGAAACCACCTGGGGCCAGACAAAAACACAGTGGAAAGAAGTAGGCAGAACAGATCTCAAACATCATAAAAAGCTAGGAATAGTTCATGTTCCCTCCAGCCAGAGAAAATATCTCATAAATACACGGATCATTGAGTAGAATCCTACAAAGGGCATCAGCTTAGGAGTGGGATTAAATTAATCTAAACTAAAAGTGTTTCTATATCCCCCTAATAAAGCATAAATCTGCTTCAAAAGAATCAAATGATTCCATATAACTTAAAGAATTCAATTCAATTTAAAAGAATACGATAAAATCCAGCAACCAACAACATAAATTTCACAATGTTCAACATTTAATTAAAATTTACTAGGGATATAAAAAAGTCAGGAAAATATGACTCATTACCATAAGAAAAATCAATCTATAGAAAAAGGCTGAAAATGACAGAACTAGAAGGATGTGACAACAACTATTATAAATACAAAATATGACTATGTTAAGGAGAGAACTGGAATATATAAAAATGACCTAATGGAACATCTAGAGATGAAAAATATAATAGCTGAGAAGATAAATACACTGGAAGGGATTAATGACAGTTAGACACCACAAAAGGAAAGATCAGTTAACTTAAGGATATAGCAGTAGAAACTACCAAAATGAAGCAGAGAGAGAAAAGACTGGGAAAAAAGTGAACACGGTATCAGTGACCTGTAGAACAATACCAGTTAACCTACTGCGTGTGTACCAGAAGTGCCAAAAGGAGACAGGAGAGAGAAAATATATTTTTGAAAAAGTAATAGGTGAAATTTTTCCAAATTTTAAGAAAACCATAAACCCACAAATGTAAGAAGCTGAACAAACCCCAAGCAGAATAAACATGAAGAAAATTATATCAAGGCATATCACAATAAAATTTAAAACCAATGCTGAAGAGAAAATCTTAAAACCAACTAGAGGAAATAAAGACATTATTCACAGAGAAACAGAGATAAGAATGACAGAAGACTTGTCATAAGAAACCATGCAGGACAGAAAACAAGAAAGTATTGACTTGTCATAAGAAACCATGCAGGACAGAAAACAAGAAAGTATTTTTTAAACACTGAATGAAAAAGACTGTAAACCTAGTACTGTAAACTTTACTGGGTGAAAATGTTTTCAAATTGTAGGCATAAGAAACACTTCTTAAAACAAAAGCTGAGAGAATCATCACCAGCAAAATAAGAAATGTGAAAGAAAGTCCTCTAGTCATAAGGAAAAGGATACCAAATATGAAATCTGGACTTAAAGGAATGAAGAAGGCCAGAAATGGGAGGCATGAGAAAACATATAAAAGACTTTGGTGGGAGCAGCTCATTTTTAAATCCCTTTAATAGATAAGTGAACTTCTGGCAATTTTGGAATAAAATCCTACCAGAACAGTCTCCCAGAGAAAACTAAAAAACCTGGACATATTACAAAAAGCACTGACGGCCCTGGTGATGAACCAGCAGCAGACAGGCCCTGGTTAGGAGTATACACCCAAAGATGTTAAGAAAGAGAGCTGTGTGAAGCCATTTCCACGGCCTTCTGCTGAGGCTAAGTGAATACTGGATGAAGTGCAAGGGAAGACACTGATGGACAAACCAGTATCTCTGGCCGAAGTACCTAAAAAACTGAGCCCAGGAAAACCATGGCCACAGAAGAAAGGAGGGGAACCCCAGAAGGGAGAGAGCTGGAGATGGGCTTCTCAAATGTCTCAACCCACATCTCTAACTCTTGAACTATGCAAGCACAGAAGAGACACAAAGCAGCTCAGCAAAAGACAAAAATTATGAAATGAGACTGAAGCTGCTGCCTAAGAAACAGAATTTGCAATTTGAACGCAGTCAAGATAATTGCCTTGGAAAACACTACCTGTGGAGTAAAAACAAAAGAATACAGAATCTCCATGATTTAATATAATGTCAAGAATACAACTCAAAATTACCCAACATATGAAAAACTAAGAAAACAGAACACATATACACAGAAAAGAAAATCAACTGAATCCAAGCATGAGATAAACAAGGTACTGGAACTAGCAAAGAAAGATTTTAGAACTGATATTACACTTATTCTTAATTAAGTAAAAGAAAATGTGCTCTCAATTAATAAAGAATATAGGAAATGTCAGCAAAGAAATAGGATAAAAAAGAAACAAACTGAAATTCTAAAATGAAAGAATACAATTTCTGAAATAAAACATTCACTGAATGTACTTAACAATCAAATGGAAATTACGGAAGAATGAGTAAGTGAACTTGAAAATAGATGAATAAAAATTATCCAATGTGAAGAACACAAAAAAAGATATAAAAAGACAAAAAAAGCTTCAGACACTGTTAGATAATATCAAACAACACAACATATGGAATTTCAATACCAGAAGGAGAAGACAATGGAGCAAAATATTATCTGAAGAAATAATGGCCAAAAATTCCCTAACTTTGTACAGAAGTAAGATGCTCAACACCAAGCCAAATGAAGACAAAGAAGCACAAACCAAGACAACTGAAAGTCAAAGATAAAAATATGAAAGTATCAAGAGAAAAATGATAAGTTATATAAGGGGTATCGATGATCCAATCAACAGGGACACAGGAATTTATGGAAGGTAGAAAAGTCTTTAAAGCATAACTTTATTATTTTTTTTAATTTACTTTTTTTTTTTTAGCTTGAAGAAGATTAGCCCTGAGCTAACATCTGTGCCAATCTTCCTCTATTTTTTTTTTTTTATATGTGGGACACTGCCACAGCATGGCCAACTAGTGGTCTAGGTCTGCACCCGGGATCCGAATGTGCGAACCTGGGCTGCCGAAGCAGAGTGCACTGAACTTAACCACTAGGCCACAGGGCGGGCTCCTTAAAGCATTACTTTAAAGAGCTGAAAGAAAAAAACTATTAACCCAGAATTCTATGATCAATGAAACAATCCTTTAGGAATGGTGGTAAATGGAAGCACTTTCAGATAAATGATAAGTATGAGAATTCATCCCTAGCAGACCTGCACTACAGAAAAAGCCAATGCAAGTCCCCAAAGCAGGAGGATAATCATACTGACAGAAATCTGTACCCTCAGAATACAAAGAGAACCCTGGAAATGGTAAATATCTGAAAAATAAAAACTATTTTCTCTTAATTTCTTTATAAATCACAAATATTTAAAAAGCAAAAATTACACTCATGTTTTTAATCTGATACATATAATAATTAAAACATAAAAGATAGGAGGAACATGAATGTATATAGTTGCAAGATTTCTATATTTTATGTGAAGAGGTACAATATTAAATATAACTGGACTGTAAAAAGTTAAGAATGGATAAAGCCAACACCAAAAAAAAAAAAAAAAGCAAAGAGAAGACAAAAATTACCAACACCAGGAATAAAAGAGGAAACATCACTACAGGAGCTACAGACAATGAAAGGATACTAAGAGGATATTAACAACTTTATGCTAATAAACTGACAACCTAGATGAAATGGATAAATTTCTTCAATGACAAATTACCAACACAGATCCAAGAAGAAATAGAAAATCTAAAAAGCCCTGTGCTGGGGGTCCACCAAGACCCTCTTCAGGCCGATGACTGGCTAGAAGAACTCACATCACTAAAAATCAGGGAAATGCAATTAAAGGTACAACGCAATACCATTACACACCCACCCAAATGGCTAAAGTTAGAGTATAACAAGATCAAGTGTTGGAAGGGATGTGAACCAACTGGAACTCCCATACATCGCTGGTGGGATTACAAACGGTACAGCCACTCTGAAAAACCATACAGCAATATTTTCTAAAAATTAAACATATACTTTCCAGACAATGCAATATATCTATTCCTAGATTTTTACCCTCTCAAAAATAAAATATATGCCCACACATAGCATTTTATTCAACCCAAGTGTATTTCAACTGGCAAATTAAAACATTGTGAAATATCCCGATTACAGCAAAAAAGGAACAAAATGTGAATGCACAAAACAGCATGGATAAATCTCAATTTCCTAAGTAAAAGAAGCCAAACATAACAGATTCCATACTGTATGACTCAATTTATAAGAAATCCTAGAAATGACAAAACTATAGTGACACAAAGCAGACTAGCAGTTGCATGGAGACATCATACAGAAAAATTAGTTCAAAATGAATCATAGCCCTATATACAAAAGCTAAAACTGTAAGACTCAGCAAAAAGAGTCTTAAAGGTTGCCAAGGACTGGAGGAACAGGGAGTGACTGCTAATGGACACAGGGTTTCTTTTTCCAGTGATAAAAATGTGGAATTAGATGGTGGGGATGGCTGCACAATTCTGTGAATACACTACAAATCACTGAACTGTACACTTTTCTAAAAATTTAAAAATTCTATTTCAATAATCTTTTAAAAAGATGAATGACCCTCTAAAGCAAAAACAATAACCAATAATTAGGGTGTTTTAGCATATTTAGAAGTAAAATGCATGACAAACTAGGAAAAGATGGGAGGGGGCAAATGGAGATTTACTGTGGTAAGGTTTTCAAAGTATATGTGAAGTGCTATAATGTTATTTAAAAGTAGAGCAAGCACCTACCAATAAAAAAACAAAACAGAGATAAAGCTTTATGAATAATATTAATAATACTTGATTATAAGGGAAAAAAACTTCCCCATATCCTTAATTTCTACCTCTTACACTCCATTTTCCTCCACCTAAAACATCTGCCCTGATGTTACCAGATCCCTGAAAGTATTCTTCAGTGGTGACTGCTCTTTCTCCCAAACCTCCCCGACTCCAAAAGAGAGCTGGGCATATTCCATGATGCTCACAGTTGCCAGCAATAGGCAAACAGGAAGCATGCGCGCTGGTGTTTTCACTCTCCTGCAGATATCACCACTTCCTACTGAGTAAACCCACCCTCCTCAGAACTCGCTGAGCATATCCTCCAGACAGTCACTACCCAACATGAGCTGAAGGCGAGACTCAGGATAGATTCATCCTTTTCATTACTACTTTCTGTTCTTTTGAAATACAAGCCACTTACTCAGATCAATCTCTCATTCCCTTCATGGAACTCTTCATCCTACTCATCTTACTCAATGGTTTCTATACTGGCTCATATTTGTCTTTTGCACTCTGTCAGAAGTCATTAGTCCATTTGACTGAATATTACCAACATTGGTCTCAAAGTTCTTTGAATTCCTCTCTGTCAAACTCTATGTACAAGCCTATACAGGGACCAGTAACTAAAGGCTCCCACCATATTCTGCCTTCTGCTCACCTCCTGCTGTATTGACGCAGGGTATACCAGAGCTGTGATGCTCCAGAAAGAGCAATAGATTTGGAGTCATAATACCTGAGTTCAAGCCCTGCTCTGATACTGCAGGAACTTAGGACTGTTTCACTAGACATAACGCTATCTTAAAATTAAGAACCTAGAGCCGAATTTCAACTAAACTGGCCCCTAGGAATACTCAACAAGTTGACCATCATTCATCCAGGTGAATTAATCTGTTTTACTTGTCACATTCTCTACCCAAAATCCAAAGCTAGGATTATGTCTACTATTTATTCTATTTAACCTATTTAAGATTAGGGACACTTTAATTGTAATAAAAACCTAGTGATACTTAAATCTCTTATGTTGCATTTCAAAGTAACTAAAAAGTTTATGATTCTTTTACAATAAAAGGAATCATGAAAATTACGAATCAAAACAGTACCTCAATATTTTTACTGGCCACATTCTTCACAACAGCAGGAAACAGTTCAGATGCATTTTTCCCTTTTGCAATCATCTGAAGAATAAAAGTGGAATATTAGTGCTGAAACTTTTTTTTAAATTAGTCATTTGAAAACAAAACATAAATTCCACATACATCAAATATTTAGAAGATTGAATCAGCAACAAGCTATGGGATGAACAAGCTGAACTCTTTCGGAGTCATCTTACCTATCCCAACTATCTGCATCAGATAACAAACAACTCTTGTGTATCAATAGAAATACACAAATACGTAGACATATTAAGGAAGAAATATAAAGTAATTTAAGACATATAATAAAATATTTACAACAGTTTTCTCTGGCTAATGGGGTTGTAAATACTTTTTAAATATTTGTACTGGTCTTTATCTTCTCAGTTCTTACATTAAAGGTGTACTGCATTTGCAAGGGGGAGTGGGGAATAAATGTTATTCTGAACAAACTAATTCTTTTTCCCTTGGCTTTCTTTTCATGGGTTCCCCTACTTCTCTGACCACTACTTTTCAAAGTTCATTCACCAAGCCCTCTTCCTCTGCCCACTGAAGTTCTCTGCACCCCATCTTTTCAGGCTACACTATTCTACAGTCTCTGAAACTCATAGGATTTCATGCACCCTCATGACTTCACTCTTACCTCTATAGGAATCAATTCCCCAAATTCCAGCCCTCACTCTGAGCCCGAGTTCCACCTCTCTAACCGGACATCATTAGATATCTCTCATCCCAACCTGGCTATGTCTAAAACCAAACTCATTTTTCACAATAGAATGGCATTCATGCTAGAATTTCCTATTTCCACCAATTTTCCCAGATATCAGAAACCATAGAACTATCTTGTCTCTTCTCACATCTACACAGCAACTAGGTCCTGCTGTGATTTCTTAGTACACTTGCGTTAATCCCTTCTCACTGCTACTATCCTAGCATAGGTCAGTATCACCTCACAAAGGACTTTCCAACAGTCCCATTTGCTCCTATCCATAATGTACATCACTGACAGTTTAATATGCTTAAAACACTACTTTGCTCATGTCAGCCTTCCTCAAAGATTTCTAAAGCCCCTGACTGCCTAAGAGTCCAAACTATTTCACTTAATATTGCAATGCTCTTACAAGTTGCTCTAATATCCCTTTTTAGCTCATCAACCATTACTGTTCTACACCAATGCTATTATCAAAGATCTACTCACTACCAGAACATTCTCTGGCTCCTGTACACTGTGTTCATATCATATCCCCAATCCAATTCTTCTTATTTTTCTAAGTTCTATCATTCTGTCATCAAATTCTAATCATTCTCCCTTGCTAGAGCCATCTCCTAACACCCTGCCTACTATGGCCTCTAATGCTAATTTCCTCCAGAACGTTTTAATCTACACTTATCATTTGGAATTTCCCATGTGCTATCTTTTATTTCTATTTATTTCTGTTTTAAGCCTACCTGTATTGCCTTTTCTCTCACTCTCATGCCCAGAATGTATCTTGATGTCTTTTAATAGTCCAGACTGTGATAGCCACAGAATAAAGTTTTAAGTATAGAATAATTTTTTGAAAATGGATTCTTTATGAATTACCCACCATGTATAAGAAATTTCCTTAAAAAGACAGAAGATATTAGTGTTACAAACTTATGACAAACGTTTTATAAATACTATGTGATATTATAAGCATTATAATCCCAGTTAGCAATTTCTCAGAAGACCTTTCTACATGACAGCTTTAAAATACTCTGATACAAGCCAGTCTTTTCATATTCTATTTCCTTACCTGTGATATAATTTGATTTGACCATTTTGTGAAACCTGCTAAGTATTACAGAAGGTTCACAAAATACTGCAGCTAAAAAATCTTTACATGATTTTTACACCTCTCTTCATTTCCTCATCTGTAAAATAAGGAGAGACGAATTCGATGTTCTCTAGGGCCCCCTCCTTCAGTTATTCGTGATTTCCTTAGGTCAGAGATCCTGTCCTATTATATCCTATTCCAAGGCTTCCCCAACTTCATTCTACAGAATGCTATTGGAAGAGATGTTAACACACAAGGGAAGAAAAAAATCCTATAGTCAAAATTCATTCAACAAATATGTGCCAAAAGGACATAACATGCCAGGGCCTATTCTAGGCCTTGGGGATACAACCATGAACAGAAAGTCCTTGCCCATTGGACCTTCTACTGGGGGTGAGGGACAATAAATACAGTATGTGAGGTGGTAAAAGACAGTATTACGGAGAAAAATAAAGGACTGTAAGAGAAATGGGAAGTGCTAGGGTGGGGGTGGGAGTTGCTCTTTTATATTTTGGTTAGTGTTTGCATGGTATATATTTTTCCATCCTTATATTCTTAGGCTCTTTATGTCTTTATATTAAAAGTAGGTTTCTCCTGGAGAACACACAGTTCCGTCTTGATATTGTCATCCAGTCTGACAATCTCTTTTAGCTGGTGACTTCTGACATTTAATAAAATTATTGCTGTGGTGAGATTCAAGTCTACCTTTTTATTATCTGTATTCTGTTTACTCCGTGTTTTTTGTTCTAATTGCAGTTATCCCCATTATTTGGGAATTTTTTAGTAGTATTTTAATTTTTATATTGACTTTTGGCTATATCTTTTTGCATAACTTTTAGCGGTTCTTCCTCTAGGGGTTATCAGATAGGCAGAGAGAGAGAGAGATCAAGATATACCAAACCTTTCATAGTCTACTTAGAGTTAATCTTGTACCAGGTCAAATAAAATGTAGAAACCTTACAACCATATAGGCCTTTTTAATTCCACCTCCCTGCTAGCTTTTATGTTATAGCTATCATATATATCATATTACATCCTTGAAAACCTCTCAGACAGTGGGATAACTTAAAGTAGTCCTTTATGCTTACCAGATATTTAGCATTTTGACTGGTCTTACTCAGTATCCATCTGACATCATTTCCCTTCATCCTAAAGAATCTGCATTAGCATTTCATTAAAGCAGATCAGTTAGAAATACTCAGTTTTTCTTCACCTGAGAACATCTTTATTTCATCTTCATTGCTGAAGAGTATTTCCACTGGATAGAGAATTCTGGGTTAACAGTTATTTTCTTATAGTACTTTAAAGATGGTCCACTGTGTTCTGGCTTCCACGGTTTCTGATGAGAAATATGGAGTTATTCAAATCACTGCTCCCTTGTATGTTATGTATCATTTTTTTCCAGGTACTTTCAAGATTGTTTTCTTATATTTCGTTTTCCACAGTTTAATTGCTAAATGTTTAGGCCTAGTTTTCTTTGTAATGATCTGTCTACAACTTCTGACTCTTCTGTTATATCCATTCTGCTATCGGGTCAATCCAAGCTATTTTTTATTTCAGATATGATACCACATACATGACAGAAACTTCAAAAAATTTCTACATGTTGTTCATTTGAGATATTGTGGAAAATAACTATCTACTCATTAGTTACCACTGGGGAATAACTGGATATAGGATACCCCATTCCCTAGCATCCCTTACCATCTAATCATAAGTGGCCCTAATATTACCTATTAATAAAGTATAAGACAAGAGAAATGTCTATTCATGTCCTTTACCCATTTAAAAATGGGTTGCTTTTTAGTTGTTGAGTTGTATGAGCTCTTTATATATTCTTGATATTAGTTCCTTACCAGATAAGTGATTCAAAAATATTTTCTCCTATTCTGTGGGTTGCCTTTTCACACTGTTGACAGTGTCATTTAATGCACAAAGTTTTAAATTTTGACATAGTCCAAATTATCTATTTTTTTCTTTTGTTGCTTGCCTTTTGGTGTGGTCTGTAAGAATCCTCTGACAAATCCAACGTCATGAAGCTTTAGCCTTATGTTTTCTTCTACGAGTTTTATAGTTTTAGCTCTTACATTTAAGTCTTTGATTCATTTTGACTTATTTTACATGTGATATGAGGTAGGAATCTAAATTCATTCTCCTGCACGTGGATATCCAGTTTCCCAGCACCATGTGTTGAAAAGATTATCCTTTCCCCCATTGAGTGGTCTTGCATCCTTGTTGAAAATCATTTGACCACATATATGAGGGTTTATTTCTGGGCTCTCTATTGTGTATATATGTCTATCTTTATGCCAGTACTGTACTGTTTTGATTACTGTCCCTTTGTAGTAAGTTTTCAAATCAGGAAGAGTGAGACTTCTAACTTTGTTCTCTTTCAAGATTGTTTTGGCTATTCAGGGTCCATATGAATTTTAGGATAGGTTTTTCTATTTTTGCAAAAAATATCACTAGGATTTTCACAGGAATTACACCAAACAGGTAGATCACTTTGCGAATATTGACATTATAATATTAAGTCTTTCAATCCATGAACACTCGATGTCTTTCCATTTATTTGTGTCGTCTTTAATTTTTTTCAGCAACGTTTTGCAGTTTTCAAGGTACAAGTCTTTTATCTCTTTGGTTAAGTTTGTTCTTACGTATTTCATCCTTTTTGATGCTATTGTCAACAGAAGTGTTTTCTTAATTTCCTTTTCGAATTGTTCATTGTTGGTATATAGTCGCAACTAATTTTTATATGTTGATTTTGTATCCTGTAACTTTGCTGATTTCATTTATTAGCTCTAAAAGTTCTTCTGTGGAATCTTTAGATTTTCTAAATATAAAATCATGTTGTCGGTGAACAAATATAATTTTACTTCTTCCTTTCCAATTTGGATGCCTTTTATTTCTCTTTCTTGCCTAACTGCTCTGGCTAAAATTTCCAATATTGTGTTGACTAGAAGTAGTAAAAGCAGGCATCCTGGTCTGTTCCTCTCAGTACTCCACCACTGAGTATGACGTTAGCTGTGGGTTTTTCACGTATAGTCTTTAATATATTGAGGTAGTTTCCTTCTAGTCCTAGATGTTGAGTGTTTTATCATGAAAGAGTGTTGAATTTTGTCAAATGCTTTTTCTGTATAAATTGAGACAATCACGTCGTTTTTTTTCTCCTTCATTCTATTAATATGGTGTATTACAATGATTGGTTTTTATACACTGTTTATGTTCTTTTTTAAATATTGAATAGTCTAGATCCAAAAATCCACATTAATTTTTTAAACTTAGGAAGAAAAAGAGCAAAAATTGTGCTTAATTTCGTAATAATTTTAACTTACTTCATTTTTCACAGTAATAAAGATGGCTTATTTCAAAAGGTTCAAAAATTTTAATTTATAAATAAATACTGGTTAATTTACAGGTAACAAAAAAAGAAAGAAAAAAGTCTTACAGCGTTTTAGACCCAACTGAAACTCTAAGAATCCGCAGCCAAGAGTAAATAGAAGAAATAAAAAACGAACCAACTGTTGATTTATACCCAGACAGTACACTGGAACAAAACTGACAGAAAACCCACTAAGGTTCTATAGGTGTTATATCACTAATAAAAACTCAGGTCTGCTTACCAGGAACTGGTCCTGATGTATAATAACATGGCAGAAAAATTTTGGCCCTTTAAGAAATTTCCACCCAACAACGAACAAACAAAAAAAGATGCAATCATCAGCCACAAGTTGAATCCTTTAAAGTATACACACAACTGAAGCAGTTTTGTTGAAGGGAGCAAGACAGAGAGGGATGGGCAATATCTAGAAAGACTTAGACCAAAATATTTATTACAACCATTAACTCAAGACAGTAAGAATTATGCAGGTTATTAATTCTTCTTATAAGGACCTTCTCAATCTTTTCTACAACAATAATGTACCACTTGTATTTGGTTTAATATTTTTTTTAACATTTAACCAAAATATCTGGAACTTTGAAATTATTTTTAATGTTTTAAGAGTCAACAATATCCAACCAAATACCCTGTAATATGTATGGCTATGAAATAATATATATCAATAACTCTAACTCGGAATTTTAAGAATCTTATCAAAGAAAGGTTCAGATTTGCTCATTATTCCATAACCACAAAGACAGCTGAATTAATCTGAGAAAGACCTTCAATATCTAACACTGATTAGAAGAAAATATATCAAAGATTTCAATACAGCAAAACATTCCATTCTTCCGAGGACTCTGGATAACCAAATCATCAGTATTTTTGCTAAAAAAAAATTATTACAAATTCACAATATGAAACAATATATTTCAAATACTCCTAGTTTACCATTTCACTAAGATTATGAGAATACCAATTTTTCTTTCTTCATCAGTTCAAAAGAGGACTAAAAAAAACTACCAAATACTACATTTTCAACAGTATCCTCAGATTTAGTGAAATAATTTACCTTAATACAATGCAAAAGCCAAAGTTTAATGAAATAATTAAGAGCAATGCCTGCTTTACATGGTAGTGCAGGATGGTAACCTGCAGGAACACGAACTGAAACCATGCAAAGCAATCTTGATAACCAATTGTAAAACTTAGACTCTATCTGCGACTTTTAAAGTTTTGTAAAAACAGTAAAACACTCTGTCAGTTGTAAAGGTATAGGAAAATGAAAAATAGTAAAACTAATATTTATTTAGTACACTATAATTTAGAACATTAGAAACACTGAGAATTAACTTATCAAGAGTATTTTGAATGGGCGTGCCTTATTTTTACTATCTAAGACACCAAGCAAGCATCTTTTCTATACCTTGGTGAATTACCAAACTCCTTTCCAAGGTTGGATCACCTTCCAACAGTTTATCCTTTGCACTTTCCATGTTGGGAATTATCACCTAGAATTCCTCTAATATGAATTTTTTTGGCAGCATCACTTCCTCTGGCTTAACTTCGCCCTTTCATCACAACCATTTTCCTCATTTATGTTGAAAAGTTCACCTTGACTAAGTTCCTCCAGCAACATATTTAGAGTCTCTCAAAAAGTGGCCATGTCACCATTCCCATAGTCAGCCATTTCTCTTTAACTCCATTTACATTCTATCTGGTTTTTATTTCCAGTGTTATCACTTTTCATTTCTTTGCTGCATTTTCATCTTTGTTGACCAAATCCCTTTTTCAATTTTTCATTTTTGTAAAATGTCAAGTGGGTTTCTCACCGGGAAACAAGGAGTGAACACAACCATATGCTTTGCTGTCTGTGAATGAAGTGAACAGACGTACACGGTGACCAATCACTAAGACTTCGACGGAAGGGACGTGACTGGTCACTGATCATCATGCGCACTTGTTATCTACACAGCGAGTTGTGGACTGAAGAGTTAGCAGTGCAGTTGGTATTTGTGCGATTACTACATTAATAATACCATCGTAACTGAAATCTGAACCGTGTGTTGGGGGACTGGTGTTATTTAATTAAACTATCATAATTGAAATTTGTGCATATCAAAGCCACGCAAAGCAAGAACTACCTGTCCATAAATGTTATTATTTATAAAGTATAACACTAACAAGTGAAAAATTTACAAAATAATCTTCAACATTTCCCCTACATAACACCAAATGACATAAACCTGAATGTAAGAATCAAGTAATTTACAGGTGTTCTACAGATACAATTAGCCCTTGACTTTCATATATTTGATTTTCATAACAACTCACCTTTTAACAGAACATACTGATAACCATAATCATCTTTCATAAACAGGATTTGGACTTTAATATATCAAGTAAAGAAAGAAGATTTCAAACTCTCATATGGCGGCATTGCCTGCTGGAAAACAGCACTGTATCAGCTGTGTTGTCACCTTATTACAATAGAGTTTATTTGTGCAATTATGCAAATTTATTATATTTTGACCTTATATAAAAACGTGTGGGAAATAAAATCAGCAATAGTGGTGGTAAAAAGCATAGTAGTGACGAGAAAGACAGGTTTTGTTAATTTAATTCCATTGAGACAAAAGCAGAACTCTTTAGCATTAGACAGTCACTGAATTAAGCCAGTGTCTCCACTGTGAATGTACAAAATTAAACGAAAAAAAAATAGAGCGAGAGCAACACAAACTGCAAAAATATTTTATTAAAGTATTTTACACATAATTAGGAATTGCCTTCTATTCTTAGCTCTCTGACCATGGAATCCCTCTAATAACATACTAGTCAATTGTTTGAATTTGCTTACTAATACTCATTAGAAGTTCTATGCTACTAAGTTAAATAAAGCATTTCTATTGGTACTAATGGAAATCTGAAACACAGAAGAAACCATGCTCACAATTTTTAGGTCATTAAATGACAAAAAAAACATTCTTTAGCTAATTCATATCCCTCTTTGTAGGAAGTCAAAATATTGTTGTATATACTCTTATTTTGTCTTCAAAATGATTTAGCTCTCTCAGTCTCACAGGAGAAATATCTTGATATTAGAGATAGGGAAATTCAAACACAGAAAAAATGGAATTAGAACTCAAGTTTCCAAATATTGACACTTCAATACTTCTTCCAAAACAGTGCAGAAAGAAATTCTAAGTTAAAATTAAAGGGCAAATGAGATGTTTGATTTGGCATTTAACATATTATTAAATATATATATTTAATATCATCACTGCATGTCCATTTTCCAAAAATTGCCATCATCTATTTTACTTACCCCGACAACCCGTTTCATAGCATCCAACTTAGCAGAATCTTTGTTGCTCTCCAACATTTGCTTGAGATCTTCATTCCTAGACAAAAGAAAAAAATTCCCTATTTAGATTTTTATATTACACAGCTATTAAAATATATCATTTTCATAAGAACTACAAATAATATGATGGACAATGTTACATAACTACATTCTTATTTACAATTAAATACACATTTCTCATCTGCCCTACAAAGTAATACCAAAGTGCTCTATTGTCATGAAGCCCATTAATGAAACAAAAATATAAAACTGTACCTCAGCTCTGTGCAAAATATCAATGTGAACACAGGCATACATTCTCTCAATCCAAAATTTCTTCTGCATAATCATCAGAAAAAAAGAAATAGAAAAATCCTTGAATCAGCGCTAAAGTATTTTCATAAGCCAAATAAGAACTTTCTTCAGAATATCTCAAGAAAGAGCACTGATTAAAAAAAGGGTATGTGTCATTCACACCATCTCTTTTTTCTCCCTACTTCTCCCTAAAAAAGAACATAAATATGAAGAGAAACTGGTGGAAACACTGGTACTCCCTAATTCAAAGAATCAGGTAAAGGCAATTTTAACATCTAAATGAGAGTACCAGGTAACGAACCAGAGTAGTTAGTGATAAGGATGAAAATGAAGGATAGACTCAAGAACTACTTAGAAGTGAAATCAGGGGGATGCAGTGACTGAATACGAAGACAGTGGCATTCAATAAGGACACCCATTCCCAGCTTGGATGACCAGGCAGATGATGATGCTACCAGGTAAGATGACCTTGTCCAGGAGGGAAACATTATCTCTCTTTTCCAAGGCTGCTTGTTATACAAACATCCTTAAAAGATAGTATAGAACAAAACCTACCACTGCCTTTACTCAGAAGAGCTGCAAAAATGAGAAAAACCCATGAAGAATTGTCTCCCAATAGTTTCTTTTGCTCATGACTGACCTGCCCCTATTCTTCTAAGTAAACCTTCTTTCTATAAATTCACACATCCCCCCCAGCAAAAGAAAATGTATAATTTGCAATCTCTAATCATTTTTCCTTCAACATGGCAGAAAAGGTTTAGGCAAAGAGTTCTTAGACTTGACACCAGAAGCACAGTCCATAAAAGGGAACAACAATAAATTAGACCTCATCAAAATTAAAAACTCTTTGCTCTGTGAAAAACCCTCTTAGGAGGAAGAAAAAAAATTAAGACTGGCAGAAAATATTTGCAACCACATATATAACAAAGGACTAGTATCCAAAATATAAAAATAACCCCAAAACTCAACAGAAAAAAATTTCAATTAGGGGCCGGCCTGGTGGCATAGTGGTTAAGTTCAGGCGCTCTGCTTCGGTGGTCCAGGGTTCACGGGTTTGGATCCTGGGCACGGACCCACACACTGCTCACCAGGCCATGCTGTGGCGAAGTCCCACATACAAAAAAAAGAGGGACTGGCACAGATGTTAGCTCAGGGACAATCTTCCTCAAGCAAAAAGAGGAAGATTGGCAACAGATGTTAGCTTGGGGCTGCTCTTTCTCAGCACACACACACATAAAAATTCAATTAGAAAAGTGGCAAAGGCATTGTTACGGACTGAATTGTGTCCCCCACCCCCAAATTCGTACGTTGAAGCCCTAACTCCCAATGTGACTTTGTGTGGAAATAGGGCCTTTCAAGAGGTAATTAAGGTTACATGAGACCATATGCGTGGGACCCTAATCCAACAGGACTGGTGTCCTTATAAGAAGAGAGAGAGAGGCACCAAAGGTGGCACAAAGACAAGGCCATGTGAGAACACAGCGAGACAGCAGCTATCTGCAAGCCAAGGAGAGAGCCCTCAGGAGAAACCAAACCTGCCAACACCTTGATTTTGGACTTCCAGCCTCCTGGAAGAACTGCAAAAAATAAATTTCTGTTGTTTAAGCCATCCAGTCCGTGGTATTTTGTAACAAACTATTACAGATTTTGGTACCCAGAAGTGGGATGCTGCTATAACAATACCTAAAAATGTGGAAGTGGCTTTGGAACTGGGTAATGGGTAGAGGCTGGAACAGTTCTGAGATGTATGTTAAAAAAAAAAAAAAAAAAAACCTAGATTGCCTTGAAGAAACTGTGGTAGGAATACGAATGTTAAAGGTGATTATGATGAGATCTCAGATGGAAGTGAGGAAGATGCTACTGGAAACTTGAGGAAAGGCGACCCTTGTTATAAAGTGGCAAGAACTTGGTTCAGCTGTGTTCTAGTGTAATGTGGAAAGCAGAAGTTAAAAGTGATGAACTTGGATATTTTGCTGAGGAGATTTCTAAGTAAAGTGTTGAAGGCATAGCCGTTTCTCCTTGTTCCTTATAGTAAATATGAGAAAGAAAGATAAATTGAAGGACTTGTTAAGCAAAAAGAAACTAAAATTTGAAGATTTGGAAAATTCCCAGTCTATCCATATTGCAGAAAACAAGAATACATCTTCAGATCTTTTTCAAAAGTGTGGCTGGGAAATCATTTGACAAAGAGATCATGGGTACTACTCATGGATTTAATCCAACATCTCAGCAGAAGCCAGGAATAGAGATGGGATTATACCAGCAGAGACACTGCCAGCTTGGACTAAAGGGGAGAGATGGGACAAAATGAAGGAAGGCCATCAGACTTCTGGGATTCTACAAGACAGGACAATGTGAGGACACAGAGAGAAGGCAGCCACCTATAAGACAAGGAGAGAGGCCTCAGGAGAAACCACACCTGACAACACCTTGATCTTGGACTTCCAGCCGCTAGAACAGTGAGAAATAAACATCTGCTGATCAAGTCACCCAGTCTGTAGTATTTTGCTACGGCAGCCCTACCAAACTAATACAGAAATCAACAAACAATTCACCAAAGCAGATATACAAATGGCAAAAAAGCACATGAAAAGATAATCAACTTCATTAGCTATTAGGGAAATGCAAATTAAAACGACAGCAAGATACCACTACACACATATCAGACTGGCTCTCATCTAAAACAAAAAAATAGTGACAACACCAAATGATAGTGAGGCCAGAGAGGAAATGGATCACTCACATACTGCTGCTGGGAATGTAAAAGGTTACAGCCACTCTGGCAGGTGGGCATTTTCTTATAGAACTAAACCTGCAATTACCATACAACTCAGTAATTGCACTTTTGAGTGTTAATCCTCGAAAATGGAAAGTTATACTCACACAAAAATCTGTACACAAGGAGCAGCTTTGCTCCTATCAGGTAAAATGGAAACAACTCAGATGTCCTTCAGTGGATGAATGGTTCCACAAACCATGGTGTTATCCATAGCATGTAATACCACTCATCAATAAAAAAGACACCAACTACTGATAAACGAGACAACTCTAATTAATCTCCAGAGAAGAATGCTAAGTGAGAAAAGTTAATTCTAAAAGGTTACATACTGTGTCATTATGTTTATATAAAATTTCTGAAATAATAAAATTATAGAAATGGAGAAAGATTCATGGTTGCCGAGGGTTAATGTCAAGAAAGAGAAGGGTGGATATAAAAGAGCAACATAAGAGATCCCTGTGGAGATGGAACTGCTATGTATCGTTACTGTCATGATGGCGATACAAACCTACACATGTAAAGAACACAGACACACAGCTAAGTACAAGTAAACTAAGGAAATCTGAACACGATGGGTGAATTTTATCAACGTCAATGTCCTGGTTGTGACGTTATACTACAGTTTATCACTGAAGGAAATTGGATCAAGAGTACACAAGATCTCTCTGTATTATCTCTTACAACTTCATATGAATCTACAATTATCTCAAAATCAAAAGTTTAATTTAAAAAAGTTATATAACAATTACAACTCATTTATAAGAAGACAAGACAATCAAAAGAAATGATCAAAAGATTTGAAAAGATGTTTCACAAAAGATTAGGAATACCAATAAGCATATGGAAAGATAATTAAGACTATTAATTATCAGGGAAATGCAAATTAAATGAGATACCATTACACATCCATTAGAACAGCTGCAATTGAGACTGACAATAACCAATCTTGCGAAGACTATGGAGCAACTAGAACTCTCACACACTGCTGGTGGGAATGTTAAAAAAAAGACCACTTTGGAAAATTGGGAGTTTCCCACAAATTTAAACATAAATCTACCATATGATCCAGTCATTCCACTCCCCAGAGAAATAAAGAGATATTTCCACACAATGACTTACATGAATATTCACAGCAGCTTTATTCATAATAGTAAAAACTGGAAAAAATCTAAATGTCCATCAGTAAAATGTGATTTAGCCATACAATGGGATACTACTCAGCAATGAAAAAGAATTAACTACTGATACATGCAACAAGATAGATGAATTCTCAAAATCATTATGCTGAGTGAAAGAAGCCAGACACAAAAGAACATAATTTAATTCATTTAAAATTCTAGAAAATGCGAACGAATCTGTAGTCACAGAAAGCAGGTCAGTGCTATCCTGGGGCCACGCGGTAGAGGTAGAAATGGACCACAAAGGGACATAAGAAAATTTCTTATTTCATAAGATGATGGAAGTGTTCTGTATCTTCTCAATTGTGGTGGTGACTTCACAGGTGGATACATCTGTCAAAACATCTAATTATAATCTTTAGGTGGAAAATTTGTTGTGTGCAAATTATACCTCCATAAAGTTGATATTAAAAAGTTTTACAGTGTTTTATTGATATGTGTGAATAAGATGCCTAGTTCTTCAAAGGAAGACTAAAAGACATACATCTATTTCTGAGAAATACATTATTAGGGATCAGATAAGTCACCATTTTACCTCTCCTGAAATTAGAGTATCATATTTAAGCTTCATGCTTACTCAAGAATTTAAAGCAATGAATCTTATTTTTATACATCCAAAGAAAATCCTCTTAAATGATTGTAAGAAATCGACAGGACACAGGTTGTAGCATTAAAACTGTAATTAACTACTTGCAATAGTTATTAGTTTATTAGCAATCTTTTACAGTTTTTACAATAAACTCCGCAGAA
The DNA here is from genome assembly GCA_031878705.1 of Tapirus indicus. Lineage (NCBI taxonomy): Eukaryota > Metazoa > Chordata > Mammalia > Perissodactyla > Tapiridae > Tapirus > Tapirus indicus. The sequence goes on from CM062925.1 coordinate 6,369,716, forward strand.
AAGAAATGATAAAAAATTTACTCCACATGGCTCTTTCATGCAACACAGTTCAGTCCCCGAAAACAAAGTATCAGAAGCCCTTTCATCTTAGTTTAGGCTTAAAATTAGGTCAGAAGAGCTTCTTAATTCCAAATAAATAGCCTTGACAAAAATACTTACTTTAGTTTTATACATTTTACAAATTTAGGCTTAATGTAGGCAGTGAGCACCTGCCAAGAACGAATATCAATCAGGTGTTGTTATGGGCTGAGTTGTGTCCCTTCCAAAATTCATATGTTGAAGTCCTAACTCCCAAGAATGTAACTATATTTGGAGATAGAGCCTTTAAAGGGATAATTAAGTCAAAATGACGTCAATATGAGTGGGCCCTAATCCAACATGACTGATGTTTTTATAAAAGCAGATTAGGACACAGACACACAAATACCAATGAATGACCATGTGAGGACACAGCAAGAAGGTGGCCACCTGTAAGCCAGGGAGAGAGGTCTCAGAAGAAACCAAATTTCTCCAAAATTGGGAGAAAATTAATTTCTGTTGATTAAGCCACCAAGTTTACGGCACGTTGTTACAGTAGCCCTAGCAAACTAAAATAGAGGAGTTAAACGATACAAACTGCCATTGCAGTAAAAAAATAACCAAATGAAAACTAAGCACATTTTTTTTTCCAACAAGAGTAGAGGCAATGAAATTTATTATGAAAAAAATTACTCTTCCTTTGCAAGCAGCTCATAAAATTAAATATATAAATAGTAGAGACAGCAATATATAAAAACTGTATGAGGATACACAACTATCAAATATTAAAATATTATAAAAGTTCACTGTAATCAATTCAGAATCCCTTCTTAAAACTTCTCAGACTCTTTCATACTGCACAGGTAACTGAAAAAGGAGAAAAATTAATGGGTTTTTTTCCTTCTACTATTTGTTATTTTTCTATTTTACTTATTGACCATGTACACTTTTATAAATGAAAAACCTAAAACCTACAACAAATCTTAAAAACTTTTTTGCGGGTAAGAAAGCGAAAAAACTGAAGTAATCAGATAAGAACTAAATAGAAATAAAACGTGATCACACGTCTATAGGTCAAAAAAAGAGAAAAAATTCATTTTATCATGCCGATCCCCTTCTCTTTTCCCCAATTCTTCTCCACCAACGTGACCTGGAGAGAGAAGTGAGCAACGCAGAATAATACAGTGTCAGTTTTAAGACACCCCAGCCTCTGGCCCTAGGTGTACTCTTATTCACGGCCGATGGAGCCGTGGTTTGCTCCTCTCAAGCTCCAAATGCCAGAGTCCCTTTCTCAACCACCTTTAGGTCCCGACCCACTCTCTCAAACTAAAAACAAGAAAACAAGATCCCGACATTAAAGCCAAAGGTTTTGCTCTTCCTGTTTAACAGAAAAGACAGTCTTCAACAACAAATATAAATATCTTTTTTTGTGTTAACACGGGCAGAGAGCTAATAACTTTGAGGTTCAGAGAAGAGAGACCAGAAAAATCCTTGGCACTCTTTCAGCCTGATGTAATCTTCAACTTCTCATAGATCTGTCACATAAAGACCTATTGAAAATTTGGATATAAATTACATATTTCTTCCCCAAATCATCTTTGCCTGTTACCAAAACAGTCAAGATTTGGGAGAGTTAATACCATAACACCTAGTTTACCTTCAAAATATGTTCACTTGTATCGAGTCATTTTAGGTCTACCTCCTTCATTATGTGGATTCAAATATGGCCTATTAACGTGTATTACTACATTAATCTCACAAATAAATTCTTTTTGCTATCAAAAGAACTGATTCAAAATAATGCTGAAATGGCAATATTTTCGTTGACTCTGCTGAAAACTAATACTTATTTCAAAGTTTTTTTTTTTTTTTTCCCCCTGGTTCTTCATTTACCTATTTACCTGTAGCTTTCCAGCTTTGAGTATTAGGATACCAACTTTATTTTTACATAAGTGACATCTTGTGGTGTTGAGTGGTATAACTTTTCCTTTCATGTTCAAAATATGCTTGTTTTTTATAACTTCAAGGAGAGAGAAAATACATAACTGGAAGGTTAAAGAAAATCTTACTATTACCAGAAATTTGCTCTTATTTCAGCACCAATATAAAGCAGTAACAACAATTGAAAAACCAAAATTTTACCAGTTACATATAAGAACTTAGGAGGTAGTAGGGCTTTTCCATAGAATAAATTACCTCTTTTTTAAAAATCTATAATCCCTAACTCATTAAAACTTTTCATCCTTTTAATGACAATGTAAATTCAGGGACAAATTAAGGCTATGTAGCTCTGTACACTAAATAAGTGCTACTCAAAGTGTGATCCAAGTAAGTCTGGTCTAAGAACCATTACCAACTAACACATTTTTGTTTCTAATCCAGGAGGAGATATGCACAGAAACTGAGGGCAAGCACAGTTAGAAACCTGACAGAGCAGTTCAACAGTGTAATGTTATATCTTTTGAATCCAATAAAAAGTTGGGGCTTGTATTTTGCATGCTTTTTTTTATTTCATTTTTCTAGTAATTTATATTTTATTGCATTTTATAGAAGTATCCATCCATGATGGACTGGAAATTTAAAAGAAAAAAAAAAGTCGTTCACCAGTTTGAGAGCACTGAACTACACAATTACCTTCTTTTTCCTCAAAACACTCACCAAAATTTGTGTACCACAGAAAGCAACACCTGAAACTTAAATCCAGGAATGATGGATTGAGAGAAGTCATAAGGAATAAAGATTTCCAATCAAGGTACACCCCCAAAAAGACGCATCAGAATCTTTGAGGGGAGGGTTAGACCTTTTTCAAGCCCTGTCAAAAAATTCTAAAACATGGGCATCTCTTCATGCTCTGAGAACCAATCAAGTGAAAGATGTTTCTACTCCAAGTGGTGCATTGTACACATGAATAGATATGCAGGAAAAAAGGCTGGGAACCAGAGTCAGAATTTCCTTTTGTCTAGTGCTATGTAGTTAAGGGGACTGGCCTTTATAACAAGTTTACGTGCACAACGTGAAGGCTCGGTAACTTTTCACTCAGTTAGGGCCTATGCTTCCCTTGGATGACATGCAGAACATTGTATGCTGTGGGGCACAAAGTATTTACTTCATAAATACAAGAGTGAGTAAAAACAAAAAACTCCAGCTACCTAATCATCCATCTAATAATCCTCTAAAATGAGGAACCGTAAATTATTCAAGTAAATACGAACTTTTCCTCCTATATTGTTTACAAAATTAAGAAAGGATAGTCTACAATTGCTACACCACTTCCTCAACCCTTGGCAGTCTTTTTCTCTCTTACTCCTCTATTAAAACTTCTCTCACAAAGATAACCAATAACTTCCTAACTTAAAAATCCAACGCAAAATCTCATGAATACTTCTAGATTATTCCTCTACATTTGATACAATTGACCACTACTTCTCCATCTTGAAATTCCCTCCTCCCTGAGTTTCTGTAACTCTACTCTCATCTGGTTCCCATTTGTATTTGTGACACACAAATGAACAAAAATCCTTGCCCTCGCAGAGTTTTCATTCTGATAAGTAAAAGAGACAACAAACAACAAACATGACAAGAAAATCTTAAGTCATGAAGTGATATGAGGGAAAAATAGAGTGGAGAGAGAGAGTGCAGGAGAGAGGAGGAGGCAACTTTCAATAGGGTGGTCAGAGGAGGCTAAATAAAGAGACATCTGAACAAAGATCTGCAGGTGAGGGAGCTAGCCCTGCAGACAATGACGGGGAGGGACATGAAGGAAGGGCACTCTAGGCAAAAGAGACAAGGAAAGGAGAGTAACTACAGTAAAGGCTTTGGGGTTTACTCTGAATGAAACAAGGAACCATGGGTGGGTTCTGAACAGAGGGGAATCATGATCTAATATATATAACAGAATCATTCTGGCTGCCATGTTTAGAATACACCATAGGGACTTCCAGATCGGCCCACAGTGTCAAAGCTTGTAAGAGACTAAACCTGCCATAGAAAATAACTATAAAAGCTGGAAAAAATAAATAAAATAACTTTCTGAAGGCACTGGAGATCAACCAAGGCAGGGAGGACTTAGGGGGCCAAGATCCTGGAAAGAAGGGAAGCACACGAAGTGAGCTGTTTATTCACCAGCTTTTTCCCTGAGTGCATTTCCCAAATTGCCATTTGGGAGAATAGAACCCAAGGAGAAATGACAATTTTAACAGACTGAGGAGACAAATGTAAAAGTTGAGAGCTATCAAAGGGACTGGAACTTGAAGGACAAAACTACAGAAGAGGAAACCAGTGAAAAGGTAACAGCACCTGGGAGGTTAAATACCTGGGCAGAGATTTCAGCAACCACCCACCGCTGGGAAGAGAAGTAGAATGCAAGTCTCTCCCAAGTAGAGAGGTCTTGCTAAACACCTTGGCCTTTCGGTTAAGATCACAGAAGGGCCACAGCAGAAGAGGAAGGATGTTCCCTAGAAGTATGAGAAAAACTGAAATAGACAAGACCTTAGAAAGTCTAAAACTGAACTTCAACAGGATCAAAGTGATCTATTAGTACTCCATCTGCCTGTCAGCAGAAACACAACCCTCTCTGGAAGAAGAACTCATCCAGAGCCTCATCAATGTTTTTATCCTAAAAATCCAGCATCTGATCAAAACTTATGAGACATGCGAAAAACAGGAAAAAAATGACAAAAGAAAAAGAAACTAAAGCAATAGAAACAGATCCATGGGTAATTCAGATACTAGAGTTATCAGATAGAAACTTTACAATAACTACAATTAATACAATCGGAAAAATACAGGAAAAGATGGACAGAGGAAATGATAGAGAACGTCAACAAAGAAGAATTGTACAAAATAATCAAATGGAAATTCAGAACTGAAAAATAAAGTACAGTCATGCCTCACTTAATGATGGGGATATATTCTGAGAAATGTGTCATTAGGCAATTTTCTCATTATGCAAACATCATAGAGTGTACTGACACAAACCTAGACAGTATAGCCTACTACACACCTAGGCTATGTGTTACTAATCTTATGGGACCACTGTCATATTTGCAGTCTGTTGTTGACCAAAATGTCATTATGCAGCACATGACTGTATATGAAATTAAGAACTCACTACACAGATTTAACAGCAGACTGGAAATAGCAGAAGACCAGATTATTGAACTTGAAGGCAGGTCAAGAGAAAATACACAATTTGAAACACCAAGAAATAAAAGAATGGAAAACACAGAACAGAGCATCAGAGGTATGTGGGATATAGTCAAAATATCTAACACACCTCTAATCAGAATCATAAAAAGAGAGGGGGGAGAGAGAGAATGGGATAAAAGCAATATTTCAGAGACAACAGCTAAGAATTTTTCCAAACCGATGAAAGACATAAACCAACATATTTTAAAATCTTAAGAATAACAAGGCAATCATAAAGAAAACTACACTAGACATAGAACAAACTGCTGAAAATCACAGACAATGAGAAAACTCTTAACAGTATGCAGAGAAAAAAAGACATTTCCTTAAGGACAGGGTCATCAAACCTTTTCTGTAAAGGGCCAGATAGGAAATATTTTAGGCATTACAGACCACATCATCTCTGATGTTAACTACTGAACTCTACCATCGTAGTGTGAAAGCAGCTATAGACAATACATAAAGCAATGGGTATGGCTGTATTCTAATAAAACTTTACTTATATAAACAAGCAGGCCATAGTTTGCTAGCCCTGCCTTAAAAAGATGAGCAATAATACTAATAGCGAACTTTTCAAGAGACATTATAGAGACGAGAAGATAATGGAATGACGTCTTTAAAGGGTTGAAAGAAAAAAAAGAACAACATTCAATTCTATGCCCATCAAAAATATCCTTCAGAACTGAAGGTGAAATAAAGTGATTTTCAGACAAATAAAAGCTGAGGATCTGCCACCAGAACATAAAAGGATATCATTTCAAAAAGAAGATAAAATAATTCTAAATTTATATGCAATTTATAGGTATTCTAAATTTATAGCTTCTGGGGCCGGCCCGGTGGCGCAGCGGTTTAGTCCGCGCTTGGCAGCCCGGGGTTCGCTGGTTCGGATCCCGGGCGCCCGCCGACGCACTGCCTGTCAGCCATGCCGTGGCGGCGTCCCATATAAAGTGGAGGAAGATGGGCACGGATGTTAGCCCAGGGCCAGTCTTCCTCAGCAAAAAGAGGAGGATTAGCAACGGATGTTAGCTCAGGGCTGGTCTTCCTCACCAAAAAAAGAAAAAAAAAAGAAATTTATAGCTTCTATCTATAAAGCAAAAGCTGAAAGAACTAATAGAAGAAAAACACACATCCACAATCATGATTGGCAATTTTAACACACTTCTCTCAGTAACTAATAGAACAAGCAGACAAAAAATTTAATAAAGATGTAGAAAAAGTGAACAACACAATTAACCAACTTAACCTGACATGCATAGAACACTACATCCAACAACTGCAGAATAGACATTTTTTTCAAGTGTGCATAGAACATTTACCAAAATAGACTATATGCTGGATAAGATCTCAATAAATTTCAAAGATCTAAAATCATACAGAGGATGTGGAATCTAACTAGAAATCAATAACAGAAAAATAACTAGAAAATGCCCAGATGTTTGGAAATATAAGCAATACACTTTAAATGACCTATTGGCCAAAGAAGAAATTACCAGGGAAACTAGAAAATATTTTGAACTAATAAAACTACCACGTTTTACAACTCATGAGATGCAGCTAAAGCAGTACTTAGAAGTAAATTTATATTTCTAAGTGCAATATAAAAGAAGGATTGAAAATCAATAATCTAAGCTTCCATCTCAAGAAGCTAGAAAAAGAACAGCTAATTAAACTCAAAGAACAAGTAAGGATATAAAGGATAAGAGGAGAATGCAATAGAATAAAAAGCAAACTACAATAGAGAAAAATCAACAAAACTAAAGGTTGATATCTATTTCAAATAGGTTGTTATGAAGACTCAATGAGATCCTCATAAAGCACTTACCACTGGGCCTAGTACATTCTTTATTCAATGTCCACTATGTGTCAGGAACTATTCTAAGTACTGGGATCCCTGACCTCTTGGGTCTTACATTCTCAATGAGAATGGGGGCGGGGGGGATGACAGAAGAAAGAAGGAGGGAGGGAGGGAGGAAGGGAAGAAGGAAGGAAAACAAAGATAGACAGAAAGACCAGTTAAGCAGTACTCAAAGAATTAAAATACGGTAATGCAATAAAAAGGTAAAGATCTCTTAAAGATCATTTAAGCTGAAGTCTCAAGTGACAAAAAGGAGCCAACCACAGGAATTTGCAAAGATGCTATGGCAGAATGAACTTGGACATATGAGGACCCAAAAGAAGGTCCACAAAGAGTCTATAAATGTAGGCTATGGCTGTTTTCTCAAGTACACTAAACTCCTTACAGGCCCATAATAGGCAGACAATAAATATGAGTTGAAAGAATAAATGAATATAGGCTATATACTAAACATGTTCCTTAAAGAGACACAGAAAAACTCCAAGCTTTCACTGGATTCTCAAAAGGGTCCATGACCCCTATAAAGGTTAAAACCTAGGCATACATCTTCCAAGTACATAACATGTGTGGTTTTGAAAACCATGATGCCCTACATATATCACAGGAAGCCTCCATATTTGCCAAACCCTTTATCAACGCCCTGAGCTTGGTGGGCAACAGAAAGCAGGTTCTACTTTTGCTTAGGATATTACAAATGTCTTCGAGAATGTGACTACTCATCCTAAAAGTTTTAAAGGAAATCTCATAGAGCCATTGAGCTAGTTGAGCTTATATATGCTTAGACAAAAAACTGGGTGGAACAGGCAAAAATTCTTTTTCACTGTTTAAGAGCACTGTAAACCAAAAATGCCACTTTCTGTAAAAGATTCAAAGATTGGAGGAGTCTCAGAAGCAATAAAGGAAAAAAATAAATATAAACAGAAAGTTTGAAAACTTTTGCACTAAAAAACAAAATATGTCATAAACTTAGAAAACAAAACAAATTTGGGATTCACCTCATAGAAATGCTAATTCTCTTAAAATACAAAGAGCCCTTAGCTAATCAATACGAGCTGATCCAATAGGGAAATGAACAAAGGACATTTAAAAGTATTTCGCTGAAAGAATAAAACAAACACGAAAGAGAAGACTTAATGCACTCAAAATTATAAAGACTCAATGTAATAATATTTTGCACCTATAAGATTGGCAAATATTATGAAATTTGATGATACCTGGTACAGGAAAAGGTATAAGGAAAACAGACTTTACCTGCTGGAAGAGGGAGAAAACTGGTGCAACCAATCTCGAAGGTAATTTAGCAATATCTATCATAATTTAAAATGCAATAACCTTTGACCTACAATTCCATCTCTAGGAATTTTTCCTACAAACAGATAAATTCACACAAGCATGCAAAAAATTATGTTGCAGTATTGCTTATTCTCAAAACAAAAAGTGAAATTAGTCCCTTTAAAAAGGGAACTAATTAAAAAGAATACTAGGAAACATTACAGTGGTTAAAAAGATTGTAGTAGTTTCATAAGCTGATACGGAAAGGCCTCCAAGATACATTAAAAGAAAAATAAGAAACAAGAGAGACTAGTAATTATATTATCATTTGGTTTAAAATTCTTTTTCTGGAAGGATACATAAGACCTTGTTCATTGGGGTTATCTCTGGGGGTATGGGAATGGGAGTTCTATACTTTCTACATTACTGACTAACAACACTAATATGGCTTGCATTTATAACATATAATTAATTTATTTAGCCACCTGATAGTGGTATTGTTTTCCAGAACTTATAACACTCTCTTATTTTAGCATCACAAAATCTCTATGAAGCATGTGTGGCTATTATTATTCCCATTTAACAGATAAGGAAACTGAAGCTCAGAAAATATAAGGACAACATACAAGGAGAAAAAGATACAACACATAAGAAATTCTAATTGTTAAGCATACCAACACAGAACTAGGGATTGGCAAAGCAAGGAATTATACTTCAGTCCTGTTTTGAAATCCAACATTCTTCCCATTTACCACATTGCTGTCAACTTCTGTTATAAAGTTAAGTACATTAAGAACACATTTCAAGAACTGTAGAGGAATATCTCCTAAGTATAACATCCACAACCTACAGTGCCACCACACTTCCTCCCTGATCTATAATCTACCACAAGAAAATCGCTGTATTTTTCTTCTTTTAAACCCAACATTTTTATGAAAACAAAACTGATCACTGGAACCATAATAAACACTAATTTTAACTATTCTCAATAGTAGTCTAAAACATCTGTGATACACTTCTGTATAAGTCAAAATAAATTTTATTTTCACTGACATTACTTTGACTATCTTTGGTTAACATTATCTCATGTAGATTCATCAGCTCAAAATTAATTAGTATTACAGAATAGTGCATTCCATCCAAACAATTCATCTCTGTTGGCTCACACGCCTCACTGCTATTGGCACACCGCTCTAACAATGGGCACTGTGCCACAGGAACAGATGGGCATAAACACAGACATGCCAAAGAGCCAGCGTGTGCATCAAGTCTGAGTATTAGGATTAGATTTTCCTCCAAGAAATTCATAAACTATAGTAGAATAAATATAAGTTTTCTACAACTGTGTTTATAAGATATGCCAACTCAAAGCTAGATTAATTTTTAAATTCTTTCAAAAAAAAGAAAAACAACTTTCCAAGGCCACAGAAGGCAAGTTTTCCATCTAATGAGTTTGGATCAGCCTTCTACGTAGGGAATTGAGGAAACCAATATGCAATCTCTACCTCAGATAAGCTTTGTCCCTGAGGCACTTGAAAATCTCAGTAAAAAATTCAGTTTCTAAAAAGTCACACGGCAGTGTTGCAAGATGAAGAAGTCCCAGAGATCTGTTGCACAACACTGTGAATATACTTAACATTACCGGACTGTACACTTAAAAATGGTTAAGATGGTAAATTTAATGTTATGTATTTTTTTTACCACAATTTAAAAAAAAGTCACATGTCCCCATCAAGATCCCCCAATGAAGGCTATGTAGGCCTAGAAACAGAAGAAAAGTCCTACAAATTCCTGCTTGACAGGAATAGAATCAGAAAGTGCAAATCACTGAAGTTCACATGATTATCTTAAATATTGCCATCTGTTGAAAAACTATTCTCATCTACAATTAATCGTCATTTTTAAAAGATTAATTTATTTCCACATGTGGTTTTAAATTTTTGAAATATAAAACATACACTATCGACCAAATTATATTGAAAATTTTTGTAAGTTTTACTACATTAATGAAAAGTTTTAAAATACTAAGAATGCTAAAGAAAAGAAGAAAAAATCATTTGTGGTCACTATCATCCAAAATCATTTGTAAGTAATGTACAAGGTACCAGGATAGATGTGTCCATGTGTGTCTATAAACAAAACCTATCTCTGATTTCCAGGCACTAAACTATATTTTCTCTTTAAAGAACTGTTCAAGTATCCAATCACCTCAAGAAAACCAATCTGTTATTTTATTTTTTTTGGTGAGGAAGATTAGCCTTGAGCTAACATCTGTTGCCAATCCACCTCTTTTTGCTGTGGAAGATTGGCCCTGGGCTGATATCCGTGCCCATCTTCCTCTACTTTATACGTGGGATGCCTGCCACAGCGTGGCTTGATAAGCAGTGCGTAGGTCTGCACCCAGGATCTGAACCTGCGAACCTCAGGCCACCAAAGCGGAGCACGCAAACTTAACCACTATGACAGCCGGCCAGCCCCCAATCTGTTATTTTATAATTGTTGCTATTGTCAGACAGGCAGAAACTATTTATAAAAACTATGTGTTTCTAACTTTATTTAATTTAATTAACCCTAGCATTTCTATATGTCATGTTAAATAAGAGTCATCTATTTTGATTTCATTAAAGCACATAGAAGTATCTGTAAAATTCTTAGTGGCCCTGCAGTTTGTGAGCTCAAATATTCAGAAGAGTGTCCCAGATTCCTGAATTTCAAGAACTAGGCAAAATTTCAACAAAAATTCTGGGTTGCCCACTTTTTAGTGTGCCAAATAAAAATATAACAAGAACTACCCTCTGTTATCACCATTATTTCACAGAAGACAGAGGAAGGCTGTCCGTACTCCTCTGATGACTAGCGCAGGAGCCACGTGTACTCCTTTACTAACACAACTGCTCACGGTATTTGGGGATACTCTTCTTTAGATCCTATCTTATTATTCTTTTTCATTCTCAAATATTTTTTGGCCAATATTATATTGGCCTTTTCAATAACCACAAACATATCTCAAAAACAGATTTTTGACAGAATTTGATTAAATCTAATGAAAAGTGCAATTATTTAGTCACAGACAACTACAGATTGCTCTCTCACCTCAACACAGTCTCAAACATATATTGACAGCCCTGATCTCTCTAAACTCCAGTGCAACATCATCAATGAAAATGTCCTTTCCCCTTCCCAAATGTCCTCTCAACCCTTCCCCATTTCAGTCACTAATCCTAACATTCTTCTAGTTAGCCTTAAAACTGAAGTCCTTGATTCCTTCCTCCTCTCACCCAAAACTAGTGAGTAACTAAGACCTACAACTCCTCCTTTCATAATATTGTTCACAATTCCCTTCCTCTTTATACCCACTCGCACCAACAGAGTCCAAACCATTATCCCATGACTCTTGGTCTTTTCTAATAATCTCCTTTTTGGTTCCTGCCTCCAGTTTCTTTTCTCCAATCTATCTTCCATGCAATGCCCGATTAATCTTCCCCAAATACCACTGCAATAATCATTTGTAATCAATAACTCCTGTTCTTAGAATGGAAGTTAAAGTCTGATTTCCTTCACACTCTAGCAACTACCTCTCGAATCTTATTTTCCACTGTCCCTTTCCAGAACTCTCCACTTTATCCACACGGGTTCACACACTGTTGCCAGAAAAAAAAGTCAGAATATATTACCTACCCTCTTGGTTTTTCCCAGCTAAGAATTACCCTTCATCCTTTCCAAACCCTTGTGACAAGGCCTAAATCAAAGTCCACCTCTTCAGCAGCTCCAGCCTTCAGTGATCATTCTCACTGTAAATATCATGCTACACTCCTTGTTCCATTTGACACTAAGCAAGTACTAACTTTTCTTAATGTTAGTGTTCTGACACCTCCACTAGAAATTCTCTAAGGCCCTTCTAGCTCAGGTTTTATGAAATCCGTGCATGTAGTATTTTCATCAATAAAGTTTAATGCGTTAAGTATTAGTTTAAAATTTGAATGAGAATAATGTTAGGCAGATATGAAGTTATGTGCTGCATGTTGTAATGATCATGTTTTGAATTTATTTCAATATGCAGTATTTGAAAAATGTCAATAAATAAAGAAAAATGAGTATAATTGAGTCAAATTTTTTAAGCAATTTTTATAATTTAGCAGACATCACATTTTAATATAAGTCACTATTCGAATTGTGTCCTTATGAAAATGTTTTGCAAACTGATACACGGACACATGACCCATGGAAAACTGTTTTCAAAAAACAAATGTGAAAGCCCTGGAGTCAAAGCCAGGGAAGTATGAGGGAAGAGCCTCCATGAGCTCCAACAACACGGGAACTGTTTCTCTATTCTAGAAACTAAGAGACCCTCTGGGCAATTACACACCTTGGATCATAACGAGGACTCAAAAAAAAGGGGAAAAGTACAAGTATGTGGGCATGGAGTCCTATAAAAATTAATGGTGTGATCCATAAAGAGTGAATCTAAGAGTATTTGAATGGGAGAGTAATAGGATATGGAGTTAGATGGGGTGAAGGGGCCATCCATACAAAGAGACATTTGGAGCTAATGTGATTCAGATAAACCCAATCCAGAAATGGTTTCTGGTCAAATAACTGGGGCCCGTATCTGTTAACACTAGCGAAGGGAAGAGTTTTATATGCATTTAGCGCAAATAATCGAGCCAAAAGAGGCCTGGGTGAAGTGGGGTCTGGAGATCTCTGCAGAGTGGAGTTTAAGGAAGGGAAGAAAGAGGCTCAAGTCTAGCAATAATCGGTGGTTTAGAGCAGACAGAATTTAGACTTGACTCTATTACCAAGGTTCAGTAGCCAGGACAGAAGATCTCCAGGACCAATATGCTACCAGGAAGACAGGGGGGCTTACAAGTTCTTGAGGTATATTGGGGAATGGCCAGAAAACCAGAGAAGATAAGAGTACTACAAAAATATAAGGTATTATTACTGCTATTATTACAATTATAATGCTGGTTTGTATCCCCCAGCCAAGAACTGAGGCTATACAAAGTAGCCACTCAATAAATGTCTGACAATTACGGTGATGGAGGTATGGAGGGAGCAGCGAAGAATGACCAAAGTAACTGTTATTGTCTCCCACAATTACTTAGGCGTATTTATTTATGCCCTGCCCTGTTCCCCAACTTTAATTTAAGGGGACACTCAATTATTCATAATACATAGCAAGCCTATAAAAATGTAATGGGGAAAAGGGAAAATAAGGAAATTAAAATAGAGGCAAGAGTAAGATTAATACCCAAAACGCATGCCACTAAGTTCCACACACTTGCTAGCTGCAGACTACAAATTTTGCTTTAAGTTTTCTAGTAGTCATCATATAAAGGAAATAATCAATGATTCACACTGTTGATAAATCAAGGGGGAAGGGAGGATCTCAGAAGAAATAATTATTTCTGATACTTGACTCAATGCATCCACAAAGAAAAACATCTTCAAAAATAACCGCCACTGAGCTTACTGACCCCTATTTATCCTTGCTGTAGTCATCTGCTCCACTCAAGACATTTGAGTCACTGGCTATTATTCCGAGGGATTTTAACATCCACTTGGAAGCCCATCCAGTACCTGATTTCTAAGTTCCTTGGCTTAATCATCTTTACTGATTCTCACCTCCACACAACTTTCAGCTCTTCAGCCACAGTCACACCTCAAATCCTACACAAACCTTGTCAACACCCAAAACTACTCAATCTCTGAAATATTACATTCATACAACTCTGCTTCTGATCCCCATCTCCTACCATTCTAGCACTCTCGCTCGATTACTCCCACTCACCTGTTCCTTTGACTTCTTAGACTTCTGGTCCCCTGAGCCCTCTATTTTTCCTATCAGCCCCAGCTACTTGTACCTCTTTCCCATTCCAGCTTAGATACCATGTTTAATTACTTCTACATCTTTCTTACCAATATCCTAAACTATCTAGCCAAACTGTCATACGAATGCTATGAAGCATCCACCTGGCAAAATCTCAATCCTGCATCATGAACTGACCATTTTCTTCACATCTATGCAAGGACTGCCGAGTACTGCTGGAGAAAACGATCAGACTGCTGACAGTACAAATCAAAGGTCTCTAACCTCAACTAGGCAAGCCCTCAATATCATCCAGCAAGCCTTCCTGGTTCCTCCGTCAGAGGGCCTTCCCATCGTCTCTAGCAGCTACTGCAGACCTCTTCTCAAACTTCTATCCCTTCCGCTTCCCTCTCCCACTCTCAACAGATGATCTAACCATTTTCCCCTCATTAACAGAAGACTACAAACTTCCCAGACTCCAAATTCATCCTTTCCTCCTTTTCTCTGTTGTGCCCTAGATCTCTATTTTCCGACACCCCTCTCTATTGCCTCCTTCCAATGAGTGTTTAAGCATACTCAGCTCTCTCCCACCCTTAGAACAGAAGCTCCTTAAACTCCTTGTATCCCTACAATTCCATCCTTTCTCCTCCCCCAAAGCCAAAGTTCTTTAGAGAAGAGGTCTTCCTTTACTCACTTGTCGCGCATTCATCGATCCGCTGCAATCTGATTTCCCCTAACACTGTTGCCACCACCACAGTCACCAACAGCTGCCTTGTCACTAAATCAAAGAAACACTACTTCTGACGCTACTGATTTTACTGGGCTGCTCACCAGCAGCTGGCACTTCTGACCACTTAACTCCCTGAAACACTCTCCTCCTTTGATTTCTGTTAAAGCAAAACATACATCAGTCCCTCTTCTTTCAGGAAAAATGAGAAATGAGCTCCTTCTTTAAGAATAGGCAGCTTTAAAGCAACAGAACACCTGTCAGCAAGACTGAATATTAAATAGAAAAGTCAAAACAAATACATTATTCACTCCCTTATACTATAAAAGCATTATTCCCAAATCTTTGTTAAACACACAGAATTCATCTAGTGCTGATTAACTTTATTTTTATATGGTATACATTAAAGATACTTTATGTAATTTAGTTGTTACAAATGCTTGTGAAATATGATTGAAAAAATAATTGTGTGAAATTTAACGATAATTTGAAAATTAAAAACATAAAGCAATAGTTAATGTGAAAATTAACAATGATTCTAAAATTTTAACACTTGAAAAAAGTACAGTGTGTTAAGAACAAAACTTTAAAAAAGCTCAGTTGATCTTAATGGTGTTACAACAGAATAATAATTATTGTGATTATGTATCAGGCACTGTTAATTGTTTTCATATGTTAAATCTTTTAATCCCTACAATAATTCAGTGAGTGTAGGTACTATTATCATCCTCATCCCATTTTACAGATGAGGAAACCCAGGGCATGGACGGGTAAAGTAACTTGCCCAAGTACCACTTCTTAGCTCTGTGACAAGTTTTCACACCCAGGCAGAGTCGCTCCAGAGTGGGTGTGCTTAAGCATTATGCCATATTGCCTCAACAAACCACAACAAACAATTTACTTGCCATCTTCCTCCTACACAAGTAGGAAGTGGGTTTGACCCTTTTCCTAAATCTTAAACACAATGCAAAGGCTCTGTTTGTATAATCAACTTCGAGGGTTTCCCCCAAACTTGACTCTCTTTTCTTGGTCTTCTAAGAGAGCTCCAACTCCCCCACTCCCTTCAAGGTGGACTTTACTGCGATTCCTCCTTAGCCTTCTCCTCATATCCCACACATCTTCCCTTCAATGGTTTCCAAAATTATCTATCAACTGATGACTCCCAAATCCCTATCTCCAGCCCAGGTATCTCTCCTGAGCATCATGTCCACATATCTAACTGCTTCATGGATGTCCAACTAGCATCTCAAACTGAACAGGTCCAAAACGGAACTCAATATTTTCCCTCCTAAGTCCAAATTGCTCTATTTCTGTGTTTCCAATATCACAGAAGACTTCCACTATTCACATGGTGGCCAATCCAAACACCTAGGGTGCAGTCAGAGTGGATCTCTCTAAAATGTTAATCTCACTCTGTTGCTCCTCTACTTAAAATCCTTTGGTAGCTCCTTACTATGCAAGCCTTCATGATAAAAATCCAAATTTCTGAGTATGGTATACAAGACCCTTCCTAATACGGATCCTGATTACCTATCCACCATCTTTCACCAGTCCCTCATTTCCCTCCAACTCTCTGCTCCAGCCATAGTGAACTTTTTCCTATTCACTAAATAAGCCCTAAATCCTTGCCTCTAAACCACCATTGTCCAAGAGAATGTTCTGTGATAACGAAAATATTCTTTATCTGCACTGTCCAATATTGTAACTGTTAGCTACATTGAGCACATAAAAATGTAGCTAGTGTGACTCAGAAACTGAATTTTTTTATTATTTTAATTAAATTAAATTAAAATAGTTACCTTTGGCTAGTGGCTACCGTATTGAACAGCACAGCTCTAAACCCATGTATATGCTATTCCCTCTGCCTGGTATACACAGGTATGTGTGGAAAGCCCTGGTCAGTGCTACCATCTAACATCATTAGAATTGATTCTTTTGTTAGGTTATTCCCTTTATTTATGTAGTTAATAATTAATGAGGTCCCACTCTATGCAAGACACTATCTAAAACTTTTACTGGAGCTAATTATATAACTTCATTTGTATACCATAGTTGTTTACTTTTCTAGTAGTTTAGTGGTTCTTTCAAGATAGAGGCTTAGTTACAATTTGTCCTAAAAGGACTATCACTTTAAGAAACGAACAAGCTCCATATACCAGTAAATGAAAAGAGCAAATTATAATGCCATATTACACTATAAAGGCATACAGCTTTGCTTTAAAAATACATAGCATATATATGTAAAAGAAAAAAGATTAGAAGATCTATATCATGTTAACTGATTCTCTCTGGGTGTTGAAATTAGGATTCTTATTTTTTAACTAATTTGTATTTGCTAAATTTTCTATAAGGAAAAGAGGATATCAGTTGAGTGATTCTCCCCTCTCTGGTGCAACACCAATTTTCCCTCTTCTTCATCAGATGGTTCCATCAGCAAACAAGATAACAAAGTTTCTGTCATCTTAAAAAAAAAAATCCTTTGACCTAACATCCCCTTCCAGGTACCACTCCACTTCTCTGCTTCCCTATATTTAATACACACTAACTACAATTCTTCTTCTCCTTTCTCTCTTGCACCTACTCCAGTCAGGCTTTCAGCCCCACCACTGCACCTACACTGCTTGTCAAGGTCACCAAAGTCCTCCACATTGACAAATCCAAAACTCGCTTGTCAGTAATCATCTTACTTGACAATTCGTACTATACAACACAATTCCTCCAGGAATGCACCAGGGCTTAGTACTCATCTCTTCTCTTTCTAAACTCACTCCCTTTGTGTCTCATCCAATTCATGGTATTTAATACCATTTATAACCTTATGGCTCCCAAATTTTTATCTCTAGCCTGAGTCCTCCCGTAAGCTCCAGATTCATATATCCAACTGCCTATTTAATATCTCCACTGGCTGCCTAATAGGCTCTCAAACTTAACATGCTCAAGCTCTTGATCCCCTTCTCCCTTTAAAAAATTACTCTTCACACAATCTTCATTTTAGTTGACAGCAATTCCAAACTTCCTGCTGTTTAGGCAAAAAACCTTGTGTCCATCCTTGATATCTTATTCTCTCACATATCACATCCAAACCATCAGCAAATCTCATTGGCTCTACCTTCAAAATATATCCAGAATTCAACCACTCCTTTCCACTACCACCAATCTTATTTAGTCATCATCTTCTCTTGCCTGGGTTACTGCAACAGTCTCCTTGCTGGTGTCCCTACCTCAGATCTGCTGTCTATTCCTAGTTCAGGAAGCAGAGCAATCTGTTTAAATGGTAAATTGGAGGGCCGGCCTGGTGGTGTAGTGGTTAAATTCGCATGCTCCCCTTTAGCGGCCCAGGGTTCGCAGGTTCAGATCCCAGGCGCAGACCAACACACTGCTTGTCAAGCCATGCTGTGGCGGCATCCCATAGAAAGCAGAGGAAGATGGGCATGGATGTTAGCCCAGGGCCAATCTCCCTTAGCAAAAAAGAAGATTGGCAATGGATATTAGGGCTGGTCTTCCTCACGAGAAATAAATAAATAAATGGTAAATTGGATCATCTCACTCCTCTGTTCAAAACTCTCCAATGGCTTCCCTTCCCACTCAGAGTAAAATCACTGTCCTACACACAGTGATTTACAAAGCCCTACAGGATCTGGCCCCTTACCTCTCTGGCCTCCTCATCTGCAACTTCCCCTCCTCTCCATTCCCTCCACTCCAGCCATATTGGCCTTTGTTGATCCTCACATAAGTCAGTAATTCTCCTGCCTCGGGGCCTGAGCACTTGCTATCCCAGACATCTGCATGTCACTCCCTCACCTCCTTCAGGTGTGTGCTCCACTAATAAATTCTCAAGGATCTTTTCCTGATTGTGCTACTTCAAACTCCAACTCAACCCCCACCCTCTCTATTCTCTTTCCCTGCTTTATTTTTCTCCTTGTCATCAATTGATCAACCATATACTGACTTATTACCTGTCTTCCTTCCACTAGAATATATGCTCCATGAGAGCAGGCATTTTATCCACTGCTTAATTCTCAGCATCAAGAACAATGCCTAGCATACAGAAGGCACTCATATTTGCTGAATCAATAAATTACTTCTATAATTTTTCTAAGTTATTGAAAAAAACACTAGAAATTAACAAACAGGTCCCAAGTACCCCACAGACTAACCTTTTTGAAGCAGGACATATATCTGGCACTCAACAGGCACTTAATAGTTACTGACTCTAAATACCCATTCTCTTCAAAACCCTCCAGAGGCTTCTCTTCTCACTCAAAGTAAAATCCAAAGCTCTTAAAAGGCCCTAGACAGTCTGGCACCCACCTTCTACTCTGCCCTCAGCTCTTTGCCCTCATAGTATTAACTTCCCCCTCATCCCTCATGACCTCATTCTTAACCTGGACTTTAAGAAACTGAGAAAACCCATTCCCAGAGTAAAGTTGGGTGATGTGTAGCTCTGCCAACCCGTGGTTTTGAAACCAGCCTTATTCATAAGTCTCTCCCTTGTCCAGCTGCCATGCCAACTCACTCAGCTGAAGGATTAAAGACATTGGCCTTCTAATTAGGTCGCTTCCTATCAGCAATACAAATAATCAGCCTATCAGTAAGCAGACATTTACTATAAATTGTTCACTTCTGGATGTATGAACTCTTTCCAGCTGATATGCTAAATAAATCTTCCCCAAATACACAAACCAACGAACGTTATTCATAATAATATGAAATATAGGAAAATCATTTCCTTCTTGATTATTCTACTTTGGGCTCTTCACTTTAAATTTTGAATTTGGACTGCAGGCAATTTGTTTTGTCAGTAGTTCATTTATATACACAACTGCGATACTGTCAAGTTATTTCCCTGTAATACATTTGTCATTCCACGAGCACGTGTAACTCTTCATGCAGTAAAAAAGAACATTTCAACCAACCATCTGTCCGCTTTGTTCGTTTTCATCATTCAGTTCTAGTAATGTTGCTCTAAATTCTCAATCTTTTTAGAAATAATATAAGATCTCACATCCTGGGATTTAATGGCAAGGTTTGAAATTTAAGTATTCCAGATTTTCTCCTCGGATTTCACCAGATCAAAGATCTTAAAAAAAAAAATGCTATATCAAGGAATAAGTATTTTCTTGGCTAAATATTTGTAAAGATAAATTGTAAAAGTCAGAACTGACTCCTCCAAGAAGAAATGCAAGCTAAGCAAATAAAATGGAACATTTTTATAATCTGTTGGAAAATAGGACTCTGCTTATAGGTAGTATTTCATCAATTTTTTGTTCAATGTGGTAAAATCTTACTCAACTTGAAGTACATTTCAAGAATTAAATTATAGGAACCCTACCGCACCAGTGAAGTAACAAAACTTAACTTTAGTAGTCGGCCCTTTGTAAAACTAGCAATCTTATTTATGTGAAGACAAAAACAACTAGTTCATCTAGCTGGGAAGGCACTGCAGATACCATTATACAGTTTCTTCTTTCATTAATAGCCACCTTGGAACAAAGGACATTTACTTAGTGAAAAATCAATAAAACAGTGAAATTGCCTAAGATTTTAAATGGCTTTTGCAAATTAAAAAAAAATCCAATTTACATATATAGCATGGCAAACATGTTGTTAGCATCTCCAGAACTAGATCTAGTGACCATAAATTTCAACCAGCTAAGCAGAATTAACAAGATAGATCAGTTACCAAAATCAGTTATTAGAAATCAAGAGATTTAAATCATCAGAACTTGAGGATGATGAGAAGGACCAGAGTGTGCTACAGTAATCATTAGTGGAGTGTATTTTCACACCAGCAACCCTGCACTCCTGAGCACAAGAGAAAGGAATTCACAATGAGGAGCCTGTGCCTCTTCATAATATGCTAACGACTCAGGGCCCCAGCAGTTTCAGCATCTCAAACCAAAATGTGTTTGACATTTCAAAGTTCCAGCATTTCCATTTTCTTCAGTAGTAAATCATTGTTTACATAAATAAAGGCTTATAATAAATACCTGTCAGTAGATACATCACACTGAGAGGCTGAGTATTATTACATATTTAACATTAACTATATACTTGTATTACTGTGAGTTCACATTATCCTTATCTCACCAACTAAATTCTAAGTTTCTTAAAGGCAAGATAAAGATCTTATAATTGTTTTGTATTTTTGTGCTGCAAACACAGAAGAATGAACTATACACATATGGAATAATCCCAAATTTGCAAATAAAGATGCCTTTGAAGAATGGAAGACAGACTTAAAAAATCCTGATTGTAAAGCTCATTCAACATCTGTGTGACAATTCCAAGTCAATTACCTTTAAACCACAGACCCATATAATCTTCCTAGTGGACTCCACTGAGAAACACTGACATTAAAAGTTAAAGGGTTATATGTAACGAAATTTTCATGGCTGATGATGTAAAGATGACAATAAATCAAATTTAACCTAAAAACATAAGCTAGGCTTTATTAATGCAATGCAACTACCCTGATGTAGCACTATCTCACATTACATGAAGCAGTATGACTACAGGAGAGCATGCAGCCTTTTGTTTGGGTCTAAATCAGTTCTGTGAATCTAACCAAGTGACAAGTCCACCCTAATTTCAGCAGGGGCTAAAAATGCTCTCTTTCGATGTGTTTGAGGAGGTACTGCAATGCTAACTAAGTTCCTGGCTGTTAGGTCACCTTTTAATTGTTAAACCCATGGCCTCTTTTCAGCTTTCCCTCTATTTGCCCTCACTCTGCAACTGTGAACATAGTTGACCATTTCCTCTTACTAACTTCCCTCTTAGCTCCCCCCCCCCCCTTTTTTAAACCTTCTTCTGGTTTCCTACCCCTCTGAGCACCGTCTCTTTTCTAGTTCTTCCATTCACACCTTAAATGTTGGTGTTCCCTAGGGTTTTGTCTAAACTGCCTTCTTTTCTAACGAGAAAAGTTCTCCCAGGTTGATTTCATCCATTCTCATGCTTTAATTACTAGCTACAATTCTAAAGGTTGATGTCCAAATCCATATCTCATCTGAACATGCATTTTCTTTTGCAACTCTCCTGGTTTCCACATACTTTGCCTGAAGAACTCCCCTTTCCTCCACTTGGCAAAAACCTTCTCAGGCTTTATAGACCTAAAATGTCACCACCTCAGTGAAGCTTTCACCATCTTTTCCAAATAATGTTAAAATCACTTTTCAACTATACTATCTTAGGAGAACCTCATAAAATAGGCAAGTATTATCATACCCTTTCTAGAAATGAAGACCCTGAAGTTTGAAGAGATCAAGCAATTTGAACAAGAAAACACTTCTACAAGTGGAAAATATAACTTAAATCCAGGTCTTCTCACTTTAGGTCCAATGCTCTAATACACCATGATACTCTCAGATGACAAGAAATTCGGAATCTTAGTTTTAACTACTGTTGAGAAAAATTAGTCTTGTCTGTTTCTTTCTAGAAATTAATTCCTAATTAAATGTTTAATCCAGAAATAACATTTTTAAATTATACATACATAGCCAAATTGCTTAAGATAAAAGAAGAGCTTCTTTGTTTAAGACAAAGAAGGAAAATAGTTTAGAAAAATATCTAAAGCAATAAAAGTTTACAACAATGTCAAAAGAAAGGAATACCAAAAAATCAATTCATTTTAAATGAAGAAAATGAAAATCTTGAAACCAATAACTAATACACAAGCTTGATTAACCAATAAATGATGTATAGGATCTGTTTTCATCTAAAACTCCCTAACTCTGGTTTTGTTTAAAGGGGGAGGGGATAAAAAAGATTGATAAATAAGATTTAATTCGGAAAACAAAAATCATCAATAATCCTGTGACTAGAAAGTGATCAGGCATCCTTGAGACGGTTAGTGAAGGATCAAAGGACAGACAGCCTTAGGACAAGAGGCCAGAGAGTTGGAACATCACCATTTTGCAGCCACTGTGGTAAAGACTGGTTCAGGAGATTCATCAATGGTTGCTAAATATAGGAGGTGGTGAACTTAAGGAGGAGCAAGACATCTGCATGGTCTCAAAGGGTCCCCCCCATAGAGAGATTATTTTAAAAAAAGAAATAATGAACAACTCTTTGACTGGGAAAACTAACATGAAGATGGGCATCCTATGCCTCCAGATGCAATAGTCTGAGAAGGAAACATCACCTATGGCAGTATTCTGACCAGAGATACATAACATGAATCTAAACATGAGGAAACACCAGCAAACCCAAATTTATTAACATGCTGTAAAATAATTGGCTTGTATTCTTCAAACATGTCAGTTTAGTGAAAGACAAAGGCTAAGGAACTACTTCAGATTAAAGGAGATTAAAGAGATGACAACCTAATGAAATACATGATCCTGGACTAGAGGAAAAAAATGCTAAAAAAACTTTTTTTATTGGGACAAATGACAACACTGGATTACAGACTGTAGATTGTACTGATACTAATTTCCTGAATATAACAGTACTAAGGTTTTTAAGAGAATATCCTTGATCTTAAAATACACACACTAAGGCATTAAGAGTAAAGGGGCATCATGTATACAACTTACTCTCCAGTGGATCAGAAAACATGATAATATGAATGTCTGTATGCGTTTGTGTGTGTATGGAGAAAAAGAGAGAAAGAAAGCAATGCAGCAAATTTTTAAAAATTGGTGAATCTGCCTAAAGGATAGTTCTCTGTACTATTCTTGCAAATTTTTTGGAAACTTGAAACTATTTCAAAGTAAACCATCAAAAATTAGAGCAGAAGAGGTAGGCAAAATGGGTGAAGGAAGGGGGTCAAAAGGTACAAACTTCCAGTTAAAATAAATAAGCCATGGGGATGTAATGTACAGCTCAGTGACTACGCTTCATAATACTGTATTGTATGTTTGCAAGTTGCTAAGAGAATAGATCTTAAAATTCCTCATCACAAGAAAATATAATTGCAACTATGCATGGTGACTGATGTTAACTAGACTTACTGGGGTGATCATTTCACAATATAAATATCAAATCATGATGCTGTATGCAAAACTCATATGTCAATTATACTTCAATAAAAAAAAAACTACAGCACAGGAACAGAGTAAGCTTTAAGTTTTTTACACACATTTTGTCATTTGGTTTTTTTTAAAAAGGCAAGAAATATCACTATTAGGTAAATGAGAGAATGTAGATCCAAGAGAAATTTAAGTGACCACTTCCAGAACAGGAATCTCCTTGTGTCTATACAACCCCAGGAGGTTGCAGCTCAATGGCCAAAATGTTTCTAATTCCTAAAGCTTCAAGGTCATACACTGTCTACAGCTACTATTCAAAGCTTTAAACTTTTAATGAGTTGTATGCATTCTCTAATAAAAGCACCATAAATTTCATCAAGTAGTAAGTAGCATATCCAAGGGCTTGAGAGAATGGGTTCTATGATTAGAAGGTCTGGGTTCAAATCCAGACAGCATAGGGTTCTAGCTTTGTGGTCTTGGGCAAGTTACCCACTTGTGCTTCAATTCCTCATCTGCAAAGTGGGATCAGAAAAGAACATGGTAACAAGCCATAGGGTTGTTAGGTGGACTGAATGAGATAATAAATGTAAAGTGGTGTGCACAAACGCACAAGCACTCAAGAAATGTTAGCTATTTTTATTTTAAATCTAACCTGCTCCATCACATCAACAGCACTGGTCATAGTCAAAGTCTACATCTTTTTCCAAATCAGGCCCAAATTTGACAAAATAGGAAATCAGAGGCTCTAAGAGAAATACATCTTAAATGTTAACAACCATAAAAGTAAATTAATTGGGGGCCAGCCCAGTGGCATAGTGGTTACTTTCACGCACTCCGCTTCAGCACCCCAGGTTTCACAAGTTCGAATCCCAGGCGCAGACCTACCCACCGCTTATCAAACCACGCTGTGGAGGCGTCCCATATAAAGTAGAGGAAGATGGGCAGGGATGTTAGCCCAGGGCCAATCTTCCTCAGCAAAATGAGGAGGATTGGCAACAGATGTTAGCACAGACATAGCTCAGGGCTAATCTTCCTCACCAAAGAAAAAAAGTAAATTAATTGTAAGCAAATCACAAGCAAAGCAGACCAATGCAGACTTAGAGGTTAATTCAACAGGTGAAACATTCTGCTGTCAGAACTGCAGAGCTGCAAGAAGCTCCTTGTTAGAACAATCCATCATCTCAACACACAGAATGAAAAGAAATTAGTTCTCTTACTTTTAAACTTTTCTAATCTGAGAATAAGGGGGGTGGGGGGAACCCTGCATCCCACATGCTATGTATAAGAATTCAGTCAGCTTAATACAGTCAAAAATTTAATCCCAATTTCAACTACTAGCAGCTTTCCAGACTGCCCGCTCTTGTTAGTAAAATTTAAATTAAATTTTAATTACATCCTTCTGACACCTGCAAAGCCACCAGCACAGCTACTTTACCTTAATTTAGCATGAATCTAGTGACAGCCTAATATGTAACCATAGTGTTGAGTACTGAAAGATTAAACATTTTAAAAATGATTACAATAAAATATAAAGTTACCAGGATATTCTAAGTTTAAATCCCCTCCCACCAAAACAAAAAGTAAAAAATAATTTCGGGATGTTTTCTTTCCATTTTTCCGTGGTACTTAAAATATTCTTACTAACTTCTAAAAAACTAAGTGTACATTGTTTAGTGTGCGTTTTTAAAATTCACATTATTCACCTGTAAAATTTTAGGATTTGGTCATAGTAACACTCTAAATACTCTCTACTCATATACTTATTTTGTTTGGGATTGGGCTTTTTCGTCTGTAGTGCGAAGGATATTGTCCAAGAACATCGTTTGCATAAATCAGTGTGTCCATCCATAAAGCGCCTAAAACGCTTGCCCACAAGCAACACTACACTCGAACTTTCCCTCTCAACTGTCCAAACACTCCTTTCACCCTAATATGCGAACTTCCCCAAGTCTGACCCAGCAAACACTAAATCCGCTAGAGGGTGTTCAAGACGGATCCCTGTGCCGCAGCCCAGACCAACTCAATCAGAGGAGAGTCTGGCGACGGGACCGAAGCTCTCCAGACGGCTCTTTGCTCACCACAGTTTGAGAACTGCTGGCGAGCCCCGCACACCCTCACCCCAGACTCCCCAACAACCCCCGCCCTCCCACCTGCGGGCATCGTGACCGCCCGGCTCCGCGGCCGGCTCGCGGCGACCCCACCCCTCCCGGGAGCCCGAGCCCGGCGCCCGCTCCCCCGGGGCCCCCAGCTCCTCGGGCCCGCCCCGCACCCAAACCTTTCTCCTCACTTCTTCAGATCGCTGCTAAAGAGGCCGAAGGCGCCGGAGGGGGAAATGGTCGAGGTCGCCTCCTGCCCCAGCTCCGTCGCCTCCCCTCCTCCGCACTGCTCGTTGTACGCGAAGCTGTTGCTGGACATGGCCGCGGCGCCGGCGGGCGTCGGCTCGGGGCTGCCGGGGTTCCCTCCGAGGGCTCCCGGCCGCAGGACGCGGAACAAAACTAGTTCTCGTGCGGAGGGGCGCGCGCAGGCGCTTCCGGACTCGTCACGGCTCCCGGGGCCAACCTGGCGGCCCACCCCCTGCGCATGCCCAGTGCGCGCTGGCCGGAGCCCACCCCCGCCGCTCCCGGGCCCGCCCGGATTTCCCCTCCGGGTTTCCGAGGTCGCTGAGAAGCTCGGACCGTGCTGTGCCGAAGGGAGGCCACGGACGTGCGGAAGACTGGGCTCTCCGATTTTAAAGTTTGTTTTTGGAGAGATACCGAATGTATCCATTTTGATCCTTCGAGGAGGTTCCCCGAGCCCGGACCTCTTTGCTTGACTCCTGCTGTAAACCAATAGCTTTCAGATTTCTCCTGAAACGCCATTTAACACCCCGGATCAACTTTCCTAAACCCATCACGATCGCTTTTCTGCTCCTCTCGCTCCAGCCAGCGTGGCCTTACTTTCACCCTTTATCCCAGACCTCTCCACCGTGAGGAAACCTCTCCGGACTGTGCCTTTGAGGATCCGCAGGGAAGTGATCATTCCAGTGAAAGCTTTGAAAGAAAACCCGGGGCCGGCCGTTTCCCGGAGCGAAGGGAGGGCTTCCCACTGGCCTCGGGCTGCCAAAAATAAAATAAAATAAAATAGAGCCCCCTCACGCGCCAGGAGTAGTCTGTCATCTGGGCGCCGCTTTCCTTCTTTCTTTCCCCGTGGTGGCACTTACTCACATCTACTAGGGAGCTAAGGCGGAACGTTGCCTGCCCCCAGAGTAGCACTTGGAAAAGCCTCTTTCCAGCCTTAACTTCCCGCAGCCCGCCCTCTCTGGTGGATTTCTGCGCCGTCCCTACCCTTTCCCGATCTCTTCCCCTCTAGGCAGGCGTTGAAACCCAGAGCCCCGGAAGCCGGAAACTGTCAGGGGTCTAGTGAAACACAACCTGGGGGCCCAGCGCCTCTAGGATGGGGCGTGTTCAAGGATCGGAGTGTGGTCCTCAACTCCTCAAAAGGTCACACTGAAAACAACAGAGATACCACTACACACCAATTAAACTGGCCAAAATCTGTGACACTGATAAGGCCAAATGCTGGTGAGGATGTGGAGCAACAGGAATTCTTATTCATTGCTGGTGCAAAATGATACAACCAGAAGAGAGTTTGGCAGTTTCTTAAAAAATGAAAAACAGGGCCGCCCGGTGGCGCAGCGGTTTAGTCCGCGCTTGGCAGCCCAGGGTTCGCGAGTTCGGATCCCAAGCGCCTGCCGACGCACTGCCTGTCAGCCATGCCGTGGCGGCATCCCATATAAAGTGGAGGAAGATGGGCACGGATGTTAGCCCAGGGCCAGTCTTCCTCAGCAAAAAGGGGAGGATTAGCAACGGATGTTAGCTCAGGGCTGGTCTTCCCCACAAAAAAAAAAAAAAAAAAATGAAAAACACTCTTTCCGTACAATTCAGCACTAGCTCTCCTTGTTATTTACCCAAAGGAGTTTAAAACATACCCACACAAAAACCTGCATGTGGATATTTATAGCAGCTTTATTCATAATTACCAAAACTTGGAAGCAACCAAGATATCCATAGGCAGATGAATGGATAAGTAAACTGTGGTACGTCCAGACAACCGAATGTTATTCAGTGCTAAAAAGAAATGAACTGTCAAGCCATGAAAAGATGTACAGGAATCCTAAATGCATATTACTAAGTGAGAGAAACCAATCTAAAAAGACTACATACTGTATGATTCCAACTATGTCAACTGTATGACATTCTGGAAAAGGCAAAACTATGGAGACAGTAAAAAGATCAGTGGTTGGAGAGGGGGAGGGGAGGGATGAATAAGCAGAGCACAGAGGATTTTTAGGGCAATGAGAATAGTCTATATGATACCATAATGATGGATACATGTGATTATATACTTTTCCAAGCCCATAAAATGTGTACCACCAATAGTGAGCCCGAATGTAAACTATAGACTTTGTTGATAATAATGTGTCAAAGTAGGTTCATCAATTGTAACAAAGGTACCACTCTGGTGGGGGATGTTGATTAATAGGGAAGGCTATGCACGTGGAAGGGCAGGAGTATATGGGAAATCTCTGTATCTTCCTCTCAATTTTGCTGTGAACCTAAAACTGCTCTGAAAAAATAAGGTGTTGATTAAAAATATGAAAAATTAATTTTAAAAATTACAGCCACACTGTTACCGTGGAAACATGCATGACTGAAGCTCTAGGTGGGAGGGGAGGGAACATCCTCCACACTTCATAATCTGATCAAAACCTGGCGGGTTTTTAATTCACCTCTCAGACTGTCCCTCCGGAGAGGCAATGATGGAGCACCTAAAATGTGTTGTTTGTCAATATTGATACAGATCACTTTATGAAATTTCACATCTAGCTGATTATTCACAATGATGATGATGATAATCATTGATATACTTAATAGATGGCCTAATAGGTACCAGGCACATAAGTGATTTACATATATTAATTCATATTAAAAGAAGCTAGGCTTTGGTTTCCTTTATCTGTAAAATGAGGACATTAATAAATACATTCCCTAGAGAAGCTCTGGCATATATACCTAGGTGTAGAATTTCTTGGTTGTAGATTACGTGCACTTTCACTGAATATCCTAAATTGTTCTCCAATATAATTTTAGCAGTTCACATTCCCACAGCAGTGTATAAGAGAACTTTCCTCATAGTCTCACCAATACTTGGTTTTCTAAAAAGTTTTTATTGTCATCAATATGATAGGTATGAATATTATTTTTATTGTAATTAGTTTTTATTTTCATGGTCATAATGAATTTGGGCATCTTTTATATGATTATTGTTCCATTTGCATTTTATTTTCTGGGAATTGCACATGAATGTAATTTCCCAATTTTATATTGAGTAGTTTGCTTTTCTTATAGATTTGAAGTTCTTTATTCTTGAGTCTGTCGTTTTTAATTCACTGCTTGATTTTATTTGGTACTATTTTTAATTATTCACACAGACTCATGTAGGAGGTTAACCTACTTTTTTTTACACTGTTCTTTAATGGTGTGGATATTATGGTTACACATTCCTCAAAATAGTTGTTGGGTACTTTTTTTTTCTCCTCTCTGGACTATCACATATAAGATACAAAACATATATTCCTTGGAAAAACAGATAAAACTTTCTGTTATGACTGAAAAAAATTAGACAGTTGACAAGAAGAGACTCCAGGACTCTTACTGCCTTAAGATTCTAAGACTGTATATTCTTACAGAAATATAAAAATAGTAACTACATAAGTTGAGGTCTAGTGTTCCCATCTCTTCAGAATTCAAAAATCTTTTATATTGTCATGAAGTTTTCTGACAGAGGAAAAACGTCATGCTGCCAGAAGACACATCGGCTCTAATAGAACCAAAGGATTATTCTTTGATGCCTATTACCAAGCGAAAACCAGATTTTTGTGTTTCCTATGAGCATATATAGTGTCTCAGGATTATTGTTGAGTATGCAATGTTTTTTCAAAAATGATTTTTTCCCTAACATTTAACAACACCTTTACTGAATTTCCTCATTTCAGTTTCTATTCATCTAAACTCTCATGACAAAAGGTGTTGAGTTTGGTGTATATATTTTCAAACTTTTTTTCTAAGCATAGGAAAACAAATTATATATGTGTATATTTTACTAAATGTCAGTTAAAACCATAATACCATTCTGCATCTTATTTCTTTTCTCTTAACATATTATGGAAATATTTCCATGTCAATATATATACAGCTACCTCATTGTTTTAAACATATACATAATATTTCATTTTATAAGTATACCTTTATTTATTTAATCAATAGCCTATACAACAACTTTGCTCATACATGTGCTCACAAACCAGCATCAGTATTTCCAGAAGTTAAGCCCCCAGAAGTCCAATAGCTAGATCAAATGATATGCACATTAAAAATTTTCATAGATTTCGGGGGCCGCCCAGTGGCGCAGCGGTTTCGTCCGCGCTTGGCAGCCCGGGGTTCGCCGGTTCGGATCCCGGGCGCCCGCCAACAAACTGCTTGTCAGCCACACCGTGGCGGCGTCCCATATATAAAGTAGAGGAAGATGGGCACGGATGTTAGCCCAGGGCCAGTCTTCCTCAGCAAAAAGAGGAGGATTGGCAACGGATGTTAGCTCAGGGCTGGTCTTCCTCGCAAAAAAAAAAAAAAAAAAGTTTTCATAGATTTTGCCAAACTTATAACCCAAAAAGAGGGTACCAATTATCTCTTCCACCAATATATCTCTGTTCACTATACCCTTTCCAGCAATGAATATTATAAATCTTTTTAATGTTTGCTCATCTGATTGGCAAAAAATAAAATAAAATAAAATTCTCATTATTGTTAAAACTTTCATCTTATTTATTATAACAAGAGAGACTATATAATTTATTGTCCAAATAGGAAACTTTTAAGACTAAAAGGTGACACTAATAATTTTACTGGAAGAGCACATAAAAACTAGGACTTCCCCAGGGAAGCACAGATGCATGATTACCCTAAATGTGATAGAGTTAAAATATACATTAAATGGCCATTTGAATTTTTCTTCTATTAGTTATGGAGACTTGACATTTGCTTATTTTTAAGTGGGTTATTCATCATTTTGGTTTGTAGGCACACATTATAGATAATGAATGTTAAACTTTCTCATTTTCTAGGAGAGTGTAAGTTATAAAAATTGATTCAAGAGTTGAAGAAAAGATATTGTAGAAAACCTGAATAAACTAGATAATTATAGAAAAATTGGAAAAGTCAAAACTCTACAACCAAAAGGGAACTAAACCAATACAGTTCTATTAGGCCTATAAGGAGCTTGCCATTTCTGTTATTTTATACTATTACCAAATTTTAAAAAAGACAAAGAACTTCCAAATTCATTTTATAAGAATGATATCCAAGCATTACTGATATCCAAGCATTACTGATATCCAAGCCTGAATTTTTTTAATACAAAAAAAGACAGCTATAAACTTTCTAAATAAAATACTAAAATAATATTAAATGAAAACATTAAATTACCCAGTTGGTTTTTGTTATATAATAAAAGAATTTTCAACATTAACAAACTTATTATACTTATTACATATAGTTATATAAGATATATATTAATAGATGTTGGAAATGCAATTAATAATACTTCATCAGCTCTTCTGAAATACTTAATAACCTAGAAACAGAAGGAAATATTCTTATCTTTTATGCATAAATAAAGAGATGCATCCATAGATTATGTTAAAACATTTCCACAAAATATACAAAGTAAAACACACATCACACTTAAGAATGAAACACTAAAGGCATTCCTATTAAAGTCAGAAAAAGGACAAATGTGCCTATTAACACCATTATCATTTAACACTGCTCTATAGATTCTACCTAATGCAACAAGACTAGAAAAATAAATAACAAAAATAAGTAGTCAAAAAGAAGAGAAAGATTATAATATTTATAGATGATATAATTGTGTTGCTGGAAAATCTAAGATAAAATTATTAGATCTTTAAGTTGATTCAGCAGAGTGGCCAGATTCAAAATCCAATAGCACTCCTATACATCAATAATATCTAATTAGAAAATGTTCTTTCAAAAAGATCATTTTCTGGGTCCACTCAGTGGTGCAGTGGTTAAGTTTGCGTGCTCTGCTTCGGCAGCCCAGGGTTCTCAGGTTCAGGTCCCAGGCATGGACCGACGTACCACTTGTCAAGCTATGCTGTGGTGGCGTCCCATGTAAAGTAGAGGAAGATGGGCATGGATGTTAGCCCAGAGCCAGTCTTCCTCAGCAAAAAAGGAGAATTGGCAACAGATGTTAGCTAAGGGCTAGTCTTCCTCACACACACAAAAAAGATCGTTTTCCACAGTAGCAATAAATAAGCCTTAAGAAATTTACAAAACACAAGTGAATAAAAACTATAAAATTCTATAGTTTAAATATAGGGGGTGGGGAAAGATCTGAAAAGAGAGTCTATGTTTCTGGATAAGAACATTCAAGTGAGTCTATATATTTAATGCAGTTTTAATCAAAATTCTTTTTTTTTTTTTACAAGACAAATTGAATCTAAGTTTCACCTGGAAGAATAAATGCAACGCAAAGAAAAAGATTTTTTGGAAAAAAAAGTATAGCATGATGAAGGAGACTTAGATCTCTGTATTAGTTTCCAATGACTGCTATAACAAATTACCACAAATTTAGTTGCTTAAAACAACATAAACTTATTCCCTTGCAGCTCTGGAGTCCAGAAGTTTGAAATCAAGCTACACAATCTAAGGTATTGGCAGGGCCACCCCTTCCAGAGGCTCTAGGGAAGAATTTCCTTGTCTTTTCTAGCTTCTAGAGCTGCATTCCTTGCATTCCTTTTCCCAATCTGTGTCAAATCTCCCTCTGCCTCCTTCTTATAAGGATACTTGTGATTATATTTAGGGCTCACCCAGATAATCCAGGATAATCTTCCCATCTCAAAATCCTAACTTAATCACATCTGCAAAGTCACTTTGCCATATAAACTAACATTTACAGTTTCCAGGAATTAGGATGAGGGTATATTTAGGGGTCACCATTCAGCCTACCACAGTGTCTGACTCACACAATACCTATAAATAAATTCCAGATTGATTAAAAATAAACCACAAAAATTGAATGAATTTTAGGGAAATATTTTCAGGATTAAGAAAGAGGTATCATGGTTGAAGATGGTCCGGGAGAATCTTCTCAGTACAAATCTAGGCTAGAAACAATAAACAAATATTTGTAAAGCAAAAATTCTATATAAATAGTTTTAGTAGCCTTTACAATTAGAAAATGACTCTTCTTATGGTTTCTAATATAATTTAAATTTTATAGGGTTAGTGAAGATATGAGGTTCAAATTTTACAAGTATTTTCAAGTGTTCATTTGAATTTATGGTAAGGAACAAAACTACTCCTATTTTTAAACATTTACATTAGAATTATGAATAAAACAATAATATGATCTCTAATAACTAAGAGTTTCCATTTATTAAGCTCTTAAAAAGTCTCAAGCTCCAAGTTAAGTAATTTACATGCACTTACCATGGTCCTACTTGATCTGTCCCTCATTTATATCTCTTGCCCTTATTGTGACCCACTCTCTCTAGTTGACTACACTCCAGACAGTCTAGCCTTTCTGTTTCTTGATCCACCAACCTTGTTCTGACCTGAGACACCTTACTTGCTGAGCTCTTTGCTAAGAACATTCTTCCAATGGGCCTTCAAAAGGCTGACTCCTTCAGTTTATTCAGCCTTGATTCTATTCAGCTGTGAGCTCAAATATAACCTATTCAGAGAGGTCTTCCCTGACCACCAAATCTAATATGGCATCTTATCCTGATCCCCACCCCCAGTGGTTACACAACTGATTGGGACAGCTGATCTGCTTAGTTATGTCACTCTCTGGTATATCCCTCTGGAAGCTTTCTATTGACTTAGAGGACAATTTCATTTACAAAGTCAGTGAATATAGCCTTCCTTCCACCTCACTTTTTTGGCAGAAAGAACAATCAGGTTTGAACCCCAACTCCACCACTAGCTAAATGTGTGAAGGCAGGCAAATTCATAACCTTTCTAAGACTCAAACATTCTAAAAATTATTAATTCTTGAGGAGCGGTGTTAGTTGCAACTAAACGAAAATTCATTAATCAACAGAGGATTCCCTAGACAGCACAACAGGACACCTGTGAGATCTACACAGCCATACATCTGAAGGTGAGTGGACTGGATCCCAGGAAGCAGTGGAACTAGGTGAGCACCCCCTCCATGGCAGCCAGCCAGGTCTCAGATCTTCACACAGCAGCCCCGTGCAACAGTAAGTGGAGGTGGGGGCAGCCCAGCCCCCAAGAAAACGCTTTCAGAGTGGTAGCCCAACCCTCAGGCATGCCCATCATGCCATGGCAGCCCCACCTATGGGAGCACTCGCCACCGTGTGGCGGCAGCTCAGCCCCTGCACAGGCGCCCCCCCTACCTAGCACTGCAGCTCAGTCAAACCACCCATGAGCACAAGTGCAGCACCAGCCTGCCCCAAAGAAAGTGCCCCCCAGGCTTGGCGCAGCAGCTCAGCTGTTCCCCTGCTGAGTGCAGTGGCCCTGCCCATGTGAGAGCCACCTGCCTACCAAGCACAGAGGCTCCACCCACATGAGTGCAACCTGCCAAGCGACTGTGGACAGCCCCTGCAAATGCACAGCAGCCCTACTGGCACAAGGAGACAGGGTGGGTTCAGAAAACAAAGCTCCTGCCCTCCCCCCCAGCAGTGGCAGGTGGAATCTGTGATCTGTCATGACCACAAATGTGCCAGCAAAGGATCAATTCATCAAACACTGTGAAGAACTACAATAACACTTCAGAGGAGAAGGAAAATGACAAGTCTCTAGAA
Organism: Tapirus indicus; assembly: GCA_031878705.1. NCBI lineage: Eukaryota > Metazoa > Chordata > Mammalia > Perissodactyla > Tapiridae > Tapirus > Tapirus indicus. Next base: position 6,404,438 of record CM062925.1, read on the forward strand.
GCCAATCCTGAAGTAACAGAAGTTTACAATCTAAATGACAGAGAATTCAAAATAGTTGTCATAAAGAAACTCAATGAGTTACAAAAAATTTCAGAAAGACAGTTCAATGAGCTCAGGAATAAAATTAATGAGCAGAAGGACTACTTCACCAAAGAGATTGAAGCTCTAAAAAATACCAAACAAAATTAATGAGATAAAAAATAATCTAGAAACCATAAAAAATACAGCTGATGCTATGGAGAACAGAATTAGTGAATTAGAGGATAGAAATGTAGAAATGCTTCAGGTGGAGGAGGAGGGAGAATTAAGATTTTTAAAAAAGGAAGAAATTTTTCAAGAAATAACCAACCCAGTTAGGAAAAGCAGCATAAGAATTATAGGTATTCCAGAGGGAGAAAAGACCAGAGAGCTTATTCAAAGAAATAACAGCTGAGAACTTCTCAAACCCATGAAAGGAACTGGACTTACAAGTACATGAAGCCAATAGAACTCTTAATTACATCAATGCAAAAAGACCAAGGCATATAATATTAAAACTGGCAAAAGTCAATGACAAAGAAAAATTACTAAGGGCAGTAAGACAGGAGAATATAACTACAAAGGAACCCCATCAGGTTTTCAGTGGATTTCTCAGCAGAAACTTTACAGGCTAGGAGAAAAATGGAAGGATATATTCAAAATACCAAAAGACAGAAACTTTCAGCCAAGCATATTCTATCCAGTGATACTGTTCTTCAGATATGATGGAGAAATAAAAGCTTTCCCAGACAAACAAAAGTTGAGGGAGTTCATCACCACTAGGTTGATGAACTTACAAGGAACGTTGAAAGGAACTCTCCCATCTGGAACTAAAAAGCAAATGGTTACAAAACCTTGAGCAAGGAGATAAATAGATAGTATCAGAAAATTGCAGCTCTATATCTGATTAGGTTAGTAAACTTAGTTATAACATAAAAGATAAAGGGAAGGAAAGCATCAAAAATAACTATGAACACTGTATTTTAGTCACAAACTCTCAAAACAAAAAAGAACAATTTGTGACAGCAATTTGGAAAAGAAAAAGGGACGGAACCTGCTTATGCTAATGGAGATTAAGAGGCTATCAGAAAATGGGCTACCTCATCTATGAGATCTTTTATACAAACTTCATGGTAACCACTAAATGAAAAATCAGAGCAAAGCCACAAATCATAAATACAGAGAAAACAGAAAACCATCACAGAAAACGACCAAACTGAAATGGCAGTCAGAAATAAAAGGGAAAAGAAACAATGGAAATATAGAACAACTGGAAAACAAGAGATAAAATGGCAGTATTAAGCCCTCATATATAAATAATCACTCTAAATGTAAATGAATTGAATTCCCCAATCAAAAGACATAGCGTGGCTGGATGGATTAAAAAACAAGACCCAGCAATATATTGCCTCCAGAAAACACATCTCAGCTCTAAGGATAAACACAGGCTCAGAGTGAAGGAATGGAAGCGATACTCCAAGCAAATGGCAAGCAAAAGAAAGCATGTTTTGCCATACTTATATCAGACAAAGCAGACTTCAAGATAAAAAAGACAATGAGAGACAAAGAGGGGCAGTATAGAATGATAAAAGGGACATTTCAACAAGAGAACATAAAACTTATAAATATATTTTCACCTAACACAGGAGCACCAAAGTATACAAAACAACTATTAACAGACCTAAAGGGAGAAATTGACAGCAACACAATAACAGTAAGGGACTTGAACATCCCACTTATCAATGGATAGATCATCCAGAAAGAAAGTCAACAAGGAAACAGTAGCCTTAAATGAAATACTAGACCAAATGGATTTAATAGATATATATAGACCATTTCATTCAAAAACAGCAGAATACACATTCTTCTCAAGTGCACATGGAACATTCTTAAAGTTGGACCATATATTGGGAAACAAGGCAAGTCTCAATAAATTTAAGAAGATTGAAATCATATCCAGCATCTTTTCTGACTACAATGTTATGAAACTAGAAATCAACTACAAGAAAAAGATTGGGAAAGCCACAAGTATGTGGAAGCTAAACAACATGCTACTGAACAACCATTGGATCATTGAAGAAATCAAAAAATACCTGGAGACAAATGAAAATGAAAACACAACACACCAACTCTTATGGGATGCAGCAAAAGTGGTATTAAGAGGGAAATTCATAGCAATACAGGCCTACCTCAACAAACAAGAAAAATCTGAAATAAATAATCTTAAACTACACCTAACAGAACTAGAAACAGAAGAAGAAACAAAGCCCAATGTCAGCAGAAGGAGGGAAAGATTAAAAATTAGAGCAGAAATAAAGGAAATAGAGATTAAAAAAACAATAGAAAGGATCAATGAAACCAAGAGCTATTTCTCTGAGAAGATAAACAAAACTGACAAACCCTTAGCCAGCCTCACTAAAAAAGAGAGAAGGCACAAATAAATAAAATTAAAAATGAAAGAGGAGAACTTACCATGGATACCACAGAAATACAAAGGATTATAAGAGAATACTATGAAAAACTATACGTCAGAAAATTAAAGAAATAGATAAATTCTTAGACTCATGCAACCTCTCAAAACTGAATCAAGAAGAAACAGAGAATTTTAATAGACCAATCACAAGTAAAGAGACAGAAACAGCGATCAAAAACCTCCCAAAAAACTAAAGTCCAGGACCAGATGGCTTCTCTGGAGAATTCTACCAAACATTCAAAGAAGAGTTAATTCCTGTCCTCAAACTATTCCAAAAAATTGAAGAAGACTGAATGCTCCTTAACTCATTCTATTATGTCAACATTACCCTGATACCAAAACCAGACAAGGACAACACAAAGAAGGAAAATTATAGGCCAATATCACTGATGAACATAGATGCAAAAATCCTCAACAAAATACTGGCAAATCAAATACAGAAATACACTAAAAGGATCATACACCATGATCAAGTGGGATTTATACCAGGGATGCAGAGATGGTTCAACATCTGCAAATCAATCAATGTGATACATCACATTAAGAAAATGAGGGATAAAAACCACATGATCATCTCAACAGATGCAGAGAAAGCATTTGACAAGATCCAACATCGATTTATGATAAAAACTCTCAATAAAATGGGTATAAAAGGAAAGTACCTCTACATAATAAAGGCCACCATCATACTTAATGGTGAAAAACTGAAAGCCATCCCTCTGAGGACAGGAATAATACAAGGGTGCCCACTCTCATCACTCCTACTCATCATAGTACTAGAGGTTTTGGCCAGGCAAGAAAAAGAAATAAAAGGTATCCAAATTGGAAAGGAAGAAGTGAAACTCTCACTGTTTGTGGACTACATGATTCTATATATAGAAAATCCTAATGAATCCACCAGAAAATTATTATAAATAATCAACAACAATCAGCAAAGTTGCAGGGTACAAAATCAACCTACAAAAATCAATAGCATTTCTATATGCTAATAATGAATTAGCAGAAAGAGAAGTAAAGAATACAGTCTCATTTACAATTGCAACACAAAGAATAAAATATCTAGGAATAAATTTAACCAAGGAGGTGAAAGACCTACATACTGAAAACTGTAAGACATTATTGAAAGAAATTGAAGAAGACATAAAGAAATGGAAAGATATTCCATGCTCATGGATTGGAAGAATAAACATAGTTAAAATGTCCATATTACCTAAAGCAATCTATAGACTCAATGCAATCTCAATCAGAATCCCAATGACACTCTTCATGGAAATAGAACAAAGAATCCTAAAATTTACACGGAACAACAAAAGACCCCAAATAGCCAAAGCAATCCTGAGAAAAAAAGAATACAGCTGGAGGCATCACAATCTCTGACTTCAAGATATACTAGCAAGCTGTAGTAATCAACAGCATGACACTGGCACATAAACAGACACATCGATCAATGGAACAGAATTGAAAGCCCAGAAATAAGACCACACATCTGTGGACAGCTACAAAGGAGCCAAGAACATACAATGGAGAAAGGAAAGTCTCTTCAATAAACGGTGTTGGGAAAACTGGACAACCACATGCAAAAGAATGAAAATAGACCATTGTCTTACAGCATACACAAAAATTAACTCAAAATGCATTAAAGACTTGAATATAAGATGTGAAACTATAAAACTCCCGGAAGAAAATATAGGCCGTTCACTCTTTGACATCGGTCTTAGCTGCATCTTTTCGAATACCATGTCTACTCAGGCAAGGGAAACAAAAGAAAAAATAAACAAATGGGAGTATATCAGACTAAAAAGCTTCTGCAAGGCAAAGGAAACCATGAACAAAATGAAAAGAAAACCCACCAACTTGGAGAAAAAATTTTCAAATCATATATCCAACAAGGGGTGAATTTCCAAAATATATAAAGAATTCATACAACTCAACAACAAAAAGCAAACAACCCAATCAAAAAATGGGCAGAGGATATGAACAGACATTTTTCCAAAGAAGATATACAGATGGCCAATAGGGACATGAAAAGATGTTCAACATGACTAATTATTAAGGAAATGCAAATCAAAAGTACAATGAGATATCACCTTATACCTGTCAGAATGGCTATAATTAACAAGACAAAAAATAACAAATGTTGGAGAGGATGGGGAGAAAAGGGAACCCTCATACACTGCTGGTGGTAATGCAAACTGGTGCGGCCACTATGAAAAACAGTATGGAGATTTCTCAAAAAGTTAAAATAGAAATACCATGTGATCCAGCAATCCCACTACTGGATATTTATGCAAAGAACATGAAATCAACAATACAAAGAGGTCTATGCACCCTTATGTTCATTGCAGCATTATTCACAATAGGTAAGACATGGAAGCAACCCAAGTGCCCATCAACTGAAGAACTGATAAAGAAGATGTGGTATATATATATCCAATGGAATACTACTCAGTCATAAAAAAGATAAAATCGTCCCATCTGCAACAACATGGATGGAGCTTGAGGGTATTATGTTAAGCTAAATCAGCCAGAGAGAGAAAGACAAACAGCGTATGATTTCACTCATATGTGGAAGAAAAACACATGGATAAGGAGAACAGACTACTGGTTACCAGAGGGGAAGGGGGTCAGGGGTGGACAAAAGGGGTAAAGGGGCATGTATATACAGTGACAGATAAAAACTAGACTATTGGTGGTGAGCACGATGCAGCCTATACAGAAACTGATATACAATAATGTACACCTGAAATTACACAATGTTATAAACTAATGACGTCAATAAAATAATTTTTAAAAATTATTAATTCTCACCCTCATTTAAAAATAAAACTCTTTTTTTTAAAAGGAAAAGGAAATACTTTCAGAATACTGCTCCAGGTGGAAGTAAACTTCCTAACTTCCATGTTAACAAAATCTCTGGACTTGCCCCTAAATGTTGAAATTATAGGATGGGCTCTCTTAGAGATCTAAAACTACTCTCTTGTCATATTAATAAACAGAAACCTCATTAAATTGGAGTTGGAAGGCCAAACGGGGGAGCCCATGCCCTATGATGATTGCAGAGCCCAACAGAAAGAAGAAAGACCTCCTCTTCTTGACCAGCAAGAAGCTCAGCCATTGAAAAGCCACTACACTTCTGAACATTCTGTTTACAATAGCCCTCACAGTTTCCTCTTACCCTCTATAGAAGAGTTCCCCCTCCCTTGCTGCTGGGGGACTTGCACATGGCTTGCCATGGTTGCAGACCCAGAATTGCAATTCTTTGCTGATCCCAAATAAACCCATTTTTGCTGCAGATATAATTGGGTATCTATTTGTTTAAGGTCAACACTCTAAATGTTAAAGCTCTCAAATTATACTTATATGCAGAGAGGAATCTGAATGTTTTATTAATTCCATCAATAAATACCTATGGAACTTGCCTTGTACATGACACATGCCAGAGATCGTCGAGGGCACACACTTGAGGAAAAGCCAGGCCTGGTCCTCAAAGACATTATAATAATAGAGGCAATAACCTTCTACGTGAGTGTGTATAACTCTACAACAAAGGCAATAATAGTAAATAATTTGGCAATACATTTAGAAAATATTTAATTTTTCATTTTTTATTAACTATATTACATAATTAAAAAATCATTCACTCACTTCCCATTGTTATAGTTTGATTATTTTACTATGGGCCAATAGTCTTCAAAGTGCTGTGCATGTATTAACTCATTTGATCCTCCTAGAATCCTGTGAGGTAGTTATCATTAGCATCCTCATTTCACAGATGAAAAAACTGAGGAACTGGGCTTGAGAAACTTGTCCAAGGTTACACAGCTAATAAAGAGCTAGTCTTTGAGTGTAGACCAGACTCCAGGGTCCACACTTGTAATTACTCTACTATACCACCTCTTCAGATACTTAATAACATATCTTGGAGATTGTACCATATCGATATATACAAAAATTATCTGTTCTTTTTTTACAGTGTGTAGTATTCCATTTTATGGCTGTATCATAATTCCTTAAACTAGCCCCCTAATTATGAACTTTTGATTTGTTTCTAATCTTTTGCTATTAAAAATTATGCTTTCATAGATAATTTTATGGTAATATATTTTATAGTACATTGTTACCTATGATTCTCTGAAAGGCAAGTCTGTGGCTATTACAGGACCATGAAGTGGCACTACTCCCATTATCGCATCACCTTTCATAGAAACAAGGCAGACTTAGTCAGTGCAATCAGAGGTGAAAACAAATGATAAAAGAAATCACATAGAAGACAATAATATCTGAACTAGGTCTTAAAATATGGAAAAGTTAATTTATGCAGGTAAATGTACATATAGACTTCATAGTAATGAAACAGAGACATTTTTCACCGACATTAGGATAATAGAGTAATTCAATATCTTAAGTGAATGTAAAGGTCTGAAGGCTTAAAACTGAACAATTTTTTTGAGGTTAATAGTTAAAAGAAGTCATAAAGCAGGTCCTACAAGAGTCAGAAATAAATCTTCATGATAGCATAAAAAATTTCCCAAACCGCTGACATAGCACACTAATGCCTTCAAATGTGCCCATGCAGCTGGAGCAGATACTGCCACAACAGTTGGTATAATCACAGATGGAATGATCATCATAGAAGTGAAAAAGCAAAACCGAATGGCCTTAAATTACGTGGTAAATCACTCAATTTTAAACCTTGTAGCTCCGAATTCAAACCAAGGGCCCACATTTGAGGAAACTAGTGGAAAATTTACTAGAAGCCATTCAAAAGGCACTGAAAAAGAACACTGAGTTTATAATGGAAAAATATTTCCGATCACTTTAAAGTTCAATGTTAGCAGAACAGTTAAGGAAATCATGGCACTACAACTTGAGGAAACGTGAGCCATTAAACATTATAAACATGAATACCATTTTCTTAATCAGGTCTCTTTTTTGTTGCAAGTGAGAAAATCCCGTCAAACCAACTGAGCAAAAAATAAATGAAAAAAGAGTGTGGGGGAGGAGATTTATTGACAAGGGTTGCACTCCCCTCAGAGATGAATGGATCTAGGGACTCAAATGATACCACCAAGATTTTCTCTCCCATCTCTGAGCTCTGCTTTCTGTCCGTGTTGGCTTCATTCTCTTAAGCTGCAGACAAGCTCAGTACATAGTTGCAGGGAACTTGGACTTTACAGCACTACAGTTTAGCAACCCACATGAGGTAGAGCCCTTCTTCTAGCAAATTCCCAGGAAAGGATTGACACAACTTGGGTCATTGCCTATCACTGAGACTAATAACTGTGGCTATGGAGATGGATTATTATGACCTGTCAGGCCTGGGTCACTTGTTCACACCTTTGACAGAGGGAGGGACCCTAGAACCAAATGACTAAGGTAAGAGGTGCAGTTCTACAATGGACAAAGGAGTGCTGTTACCAGAAGGGGGAATAGGGATGCTAGGCAGGCAAAAACAACCAATGTCCATGTCAGATAGCAGCAGTGAAAACACTTATTACAAACATTAAGTAAAAATTTTGTTGTTAGTGCCATCTAGCTGATTCTGTCTCCTTAGCCTGTGTACAGCAGAGTGGACCCCTGCCCGGTCTTTCCGCGCCATCCTCTCACCTTCACCTTCCAGCCCTATATCAGACAATGCCCCATTGCTATTCATAGGGTTTTTAAAATTTTTTTTTTATTGAGGTAAGATTGGTTTATAACATTACATAAATTTCAGGTTATTATATTTCAATTTCTGTGTAGACTACATCATGTTCACCACCCAGAGTCTACTTGCCATCCATCACTGTACAAAGGTGCCCTGTCACATCTTTTGCACTCCTCCTTCCTCCTTCCCCTCCAGTAACCACAAATCTAATCTCTGTATCTATGTGTTTGTGTCTTGTTATTTTTATCTCTACTTATGAGTGAAATCATACAGTAGTTGACCTTCTCTGATTTATTTCACTTAGCATAATATCCTCATGGTCCATCCAAGTTGTCAAATGGCAAGATTTCATCTTTTTAGAGCTGAGCAGTATTCTATTGTGTATATATCTTCTTTATCCATTCATCCATCGATGGGCACTTAGGTTGTTTCCAAGTCTTGGCTATTGTGAATAATGCTGTAATGAACACAGGGGTGCATATACATTTACACATTCATATTTTCACATTCTTTGCATAAATACCCAGCAGTGGAATAGCTGGATAGTATGGTAGTTCTATTCTTAATTTTTTGAGGAATCTCCATACCGTTTTCCATAGTGGCTGCACCAGTTTGCATTCCCACCAGCAGTGTATGAGAGTTCCCTTTTCTCCACATCCTGTCCAACCCTGGTTATTTCTTGTCTTGTTAATTATAACCATTTTGATGGTGTGACGTGATATCTCATTGTAGTTTTGATTTGCATTTCCCTAATAATCAGTGATGTTGACCATCTTTTCACATGCCTGCTGGCCATCTGTATACAATTTTTTCAGAAATGGGTGGCCAGGTCCTTCTTCCTAGTCTGTCCTAGTCTGGAAGCTCCACTGAAACCTGTCCACCATGGGTGACTCTGCTGGTATTTGAAATACCAGTGGCATAGCTTTCAGCATCACAGCAACAGGCAGCCACCACAGGATGACAGCCAACAGATGGGCAGTGTGGTTCTCTGACTAGGGAACACACCTGGGCTGCAGTGGTGAGAGTGCTGGATCTTAACCACTAGACCACCATAAGTAAAAATAGCAGAATAAAAATTGTATCTATGCTATGATTACAACTGCAGAAAATTTGAATTTATATTGACCTAGAGTAAAAGGAAAGCTACTAAATAAAATAAGAACCACTGCCAAAATAAGAACCATTTGGCAGTGGTTCTTAATCAGGGGCAATTTGGGCCCCTGAGGGACATTTGGAAATGTCTAGAGACATTTTTCATTGTCACAAATGGAGGAGTACTACTGGTATCAAATGGGTAGGATCCAGGGATGCTGCTAAATATCCTACAATTCACAGGACAGCCCCCTGCAACAAAGAATTATCCAGCCTAAAACATCAATAATGCCGCTATTGAGGAACCCTGGTGGAAATATAACAGAAGTGATTTGTTTTTCTTAAGAAAAATCTGTGGTTGTTTGATCAATAGAAGGAAGGAGAAAAAGGAAGGAAAGGAAGAAATGAAGAAAGAGGTTAAAGGGATAGATGGTGATCACAGAGATGAGAGAATCAGGGACACAAGGATATGGGAAGTTAAGACACTTTATTTCTAGTCCCATCTCTGCAATTAACTGGCAGTGGGACCTTGGCAAATCACAGACTCTTTGAGACTCAGTTTCCTCATTGGTAATATAAGGAATCGAGGTAGTTAACTTGTCTCTGAGGTTCTTCCAACTCAAAAATTCTGACATTTTCTTGGGTAGTTAAGCAGACTCAGGAAAAAGGTAATCAAGTTGTAATGATCTTTGCGTTCATGGCTAGTTTTAATCTCTGGTACTCCTTGCTCTTATGGACACATTATAGGATTTTTCCTTTTTACCAACATTTTTTGGTATAAAATGAGTCGTGTTGCCAGTCTACAGAACTTAGGCCCATAGGTAGGCTTTTTCTCAGGCATTGGCAACAGAAAAAGTAACACACAGTCCATTTATCAGTGCTTTTCCCTTCAAAATTTAAAAAATTTTATTAAGAAAGAACAGACCTGGACTCTTCAAAAAATTCTATGTTATGAGTGTAAAAAGGCAGGGAACTACTTTAGAATAAAAGACATTAAAGAGACATAAAAACCAAGTGCGATATGTAAAACTTGATTGGATCCTGGATTTAAAAAAACAACATAAGAGATATCTTGTGGACAATTAGGGAAATGTGAATATGGACTGTATATTAGATGATATTATTGAATTAATGTCACCTTTTTAGGTGTCATAACGGCATTGAGGTTATGTAAACTAAGTCCTTGTTTTTAGGAGATGTATGCTGAAATATCTGTGGGTAAAGTGTCATGATATCTGCAACTTACTGTCAAGTGGATCAGGAATAAAAGTCTCCTTAAAAGTATATATTTGTGTGTGTGTGCATGTGTGAAAAGAGAGAGAAAAAAGTGTGGCAAAATGTTAATATTTGGTGAATCTAGGTGAAGAGTAAACATGTATTTACTGTTTTCTTTCAACTTTTCTATAGGTTTGAAAATTTACTGTGAAAAGAATGAAGAGAAAGCACATGTAGCTAGAATCTCAAGTTATAATGGTTCTTAAAGTTCTAAACAACTTCTCCAACATACCCAACTGAGAACAGACTGCAGTGTGAATTGGAAAGCCTCGAATGACCTGCTTCGCCCATGTAAACTGCTGATCTGTGTGACTGCACGTTACGCTGTACAAGTCCCCCACTAATACCATTGATAAAGGAAATGGATTATTAACTTTCAATTAAATGTGATTATAAAGGAAATTTGATAATCATGTAAGGCCTGATTACCAAGCAAACAAAATAAACCAGAAAGGTACACTTACAGCATTTTTCCAGGAAATGCACTTGCCCAATTATCCCCATTACTTGCTTTCATATGCCCATTTTGGAAGGGAAAAAATTCTCTCCCCTTACCTTTCCCAAATTCAAGCATTGAAAAGTCAATGTAAATCATTTCATGATATTAAATGCTCTCTTTAGACTAACATGTGACAAGTACTACTGTATGAGAAGACTCGGCCTTTTTTTGCACACGATGTCTATGTCATGGAAACATTAAAGTTTTAGCACAGACCGTCCTTTAGCATAGCAGCTGGAGCAATAATGTGCTACAAGTGGTAGTCACACAGTCAATTAGTTAAAGAGATGAGACTTGAACTGCTTTCCCAAGTCAACCAAATAAAATGCTCAGAGAATTAGTGCTTTTTCTTCTGTGGATCAATGGAAATCATCCTCTCCATAGAGAGGTAACTTATGACATCTGCATTATCTTTCAAAACATATTTGTGTCTCTTAGCAAGGATAGGAGGTAGAATTTATTTTAAGATAACAGTCCAATATTACTCCCATATGTGTCCTCAGTGAATGATTCTAATAAAGCTCACAAGATTAAATAAATTATTTTGGACCAACTTCAACCAATCTAAATGTCTCTGTGTCGATTATAAATTTCTCAAGGGCAAGGACTAGATCTTACACCCTTGATGCCTCTCTACCAAGCACAGTGCCCTGCAGATTCAATAGATGCTATGGTGAGCATGCTTGTAACAGTGATGACGTTGATGGAAATTTCTTGCCATGAAAATAAAGGAAACTGCTAGATCTATCAGTCCAGCAGAATTCTTGGAAGATAATAAAGTTCCTTATAATTATTTGATATTGCCTGAGTAAGATTCTATTGTTTGAAGAGTTTAGCAAAGGTTATAAAATTTAATTAACTCAGAGAGAGTGAAGAATACTTGAGAAGATTTTATTTTCCCTTCATAATTGCAATCGATATGATAAAATTGTCCTCAAGCAGTCATTCCTGTCACATTAGCATAGACAGTTAGTTTGAAGTCCCAAACGATATATTCTCCTGTTGTTTCATGTTTCTTGGCTGTTAAGGTTAATAGAAAGGGCCCACATTCATTAGAATAAAAATTGTACTAAAAATATAATATGACCCAATTAGTAGAAGAAGTTCTTGTCTGTATAAGTGGTAATTCCAGTTGTAGGCAGCAGAGGTAGTTGTTTTCACAGAAAATAAGAGATACTAATTGCTCATATTTGACTTTCTCTCCTAATTATAATTTCAAATGTTAAAATCTTATAAATTATTGATCTTAAGTATTATAATTCCTTCTCTCTCTCCTTTTGCCCTTTCTTTAGCAAGTGTGTTTTGCTATACAGGTCAACACCATCAATTATTTTTTGTTTACTCAGTTTTTAACTCTCTACTTGGGTCCTCAATTACCATGACAAGCATAAATATCCCAGGGTGGACACTATTATAATTATATCACTATTATAAAATGACTGTTTCTTGTTGCTCCTGTAAGAAGATTTTAAATTAAATTTAACAAATATTTATTAAATAATCATGATGTACAAAGTACTGTGGAAGGTGGCATGGGAAAAATGAAGATGAAGAAATGTCTACTCCAGCACAAGAGGTTTCAAGCAAGAGTCTGGGGATAATGAACCCAAGACATTCACCTCTGAAAGCTATTTAATTCCAAATCCTCTCACACGACTATGTTAGGGCCACAGTGTCCTGAGATGAGCTGTAGGTCAACATTCGAAACAATAAGACCAAACCCGTGTTGACCTATTTGGTCCCTTCTTTCTCTCCCACTAATGTTGCTGCTGGAGCAATTAGCTCTGTTTACTACACAATCAGGGGGACTCTGGGTGTGTTAATTATCTACGCTCACCTTCAGTATCTCCACAGTAAAATGAAGGTAATCATATCACCTTTAGAGGATTATGGTGGGGAAGAAAAGAGATATGGAATGCAAAAGTGTCTCTACAGTGCCTGGCACCTATAGGTGCTCAATAAATACTAGCTCTTTTTCTCTTTCTGAGTGTCTCCCAGCAGCACATCTACCCGGTTGGAGTGTCTAGACTTTCTGGACCACAGGGAGTATGGCAAAGATAAATGATAATACTAGGCTGATGCCAGTGACAATTCCAGCTGCTATTGTGAAGATGCCGACTTTGAAGTTTCTATGCCGGATAATTGTCTTCTATTTAATTTGTGTCTGTTCCCCTGCTCCCCTCCCTCCTCAACCCCTACTGGCACCCTGAGAATCCCAACATCCCAAGGTTCATTTCCCACTAGTACCCTACTTCATAAAATTCAGCTGTTAACAAAAAGTTGGAGATATTAACACAGCAAAGCACACAAATGTTGATAAATGAATCCTTTAGGTGGTACCTGGAGAGCAAAGAGAGGAATAATAATAGTAGCAATTTAACATATTTCATTTTTCTGATATGTGGAAAATTGGGCAAGATTGCTAGAGAGAACAAGTAACTTCAATCACTTTATCATTTTAAGACACTGCCAAAGAGTCAAGAGAGGGTGATAATGCTCTATTAACTAGGTTGTATTTGTTTTTATCATATCCATGATGAACTGTAACATTTGTATGACACTGAAGTAGATATGAGTGTATGCTATCTTCATATGTTTGAAGCCCTAGGCAAACCAGTAAGAATAGCCCATTGTTTTTACCCTCCTTAAACAGAAGGAACAAATAAATAATTCAACCAAAAACTGGTGTCTGTTACACTGATCATGCATTCAATTAAAAATAAATATACAAAAATCTCTGGAATATACAACATGAAAGCTATATTGGGGCTATATTAGAGAAAACCTTTGCTTTGTCTTAATTAAAGTAAAAGAATTCTACAAAAATTGAAGTAGCAAGTGCTAGCATAACTATAACATTTTGGAATAAATGACCAAAAACTTATTTTCCTGGAGTATTTTTATTCAGTGAATTTTTTGTCTATCAAGATAATATTGTACAGTGAAATACGTATGACCTGATTTAGTTTTTCTGCTGAACTCAAGAGACTACAATTAAACCTAACAATACTAAAATAGCTAAACAATTGAAGTGGTACTGATTAATTATTCATGAAAATGTAATTTTGATGATAAGTTAACATTATTTACTAAAGGGCTTAATTTCCTATCAAAAATTATTATTTCCAATTGCACAGTCTTACTTCAAATTATTTTGTATTTTGTTATATACTAGCAAAAAATTACTTAATAGCTGGAGGCAATAACAGAATAACACTCTGAGCCTGGCAAGTCATAATATTTCAATATAATCTAATGAGTAGAGTGAATCAGTAATGAAGAATCACTGTCGACTATTTCTGCTTTTCTCCCTGGCACTACAGCAAAGCACAGAGATTGGAATATTGAGCATTTCAGGCAAGAGCTAAGGTAATTTAAATTTTTATTGCTACATTTAGTCCTTGGCTTTAAACAAACCAAAAAAGAACCCTCAAAAAAGCAATTTACTAAATCATGATACCAATCAAATCATGAACAATCAAATTGCAATATTTGGCTTTCCTCGGGTTCCTTTTATGATGCTAAGACATTAGACAAGTCTGACTGACAAGCAATATTTTGCAGAAAAAGAGTTCAGATTGTTCTATTGGCAAGGCTGAGGATAGGGGTATAGAGACTGAGGCTATCTTCCTATTTTGTAACTAAGATGCCTGTTCTGTGCTTCCCTCTTGCTTTATTGCCCTTGGGATGATTAACATTGGTTCCAAACTCCCAGTCCACAGGCTAATTAGTTTGGTGAGGCTCCAGTAAACCCGCTAGGCAGCTTAAGTCAATGATCACCCCAAACTCTATGATTGCTTAGGGGAGCCATCAATGAATCAAAATGTTGGTCATCAGTGTAAAACACACATACACACAGCAACAGTGGTTTTTAAACATAGTATAACCTTTTTTCTCCAGTTGAAATCTTAAATTTGAATCCTCTTCAATAAGCGTCTAAAAGATCAGAGAAAATAATAAATTTATATTCACTTTTAAAATCATTTAAAATGTATTGATTTTCTGCTATATAACAGTTACTGTGCTGGACCGAGTGAACACAAACAATAATAGCAACAGAGAAATATTTACTGAGTGATTACCCTGTGCCAAGCACTATTCTAAGTTCTTTGCACGCACCAATCCATTTAATTTTTACAACAACCCATATAAGCATGAATAAGGCATGGATCCTTCTCTCAGATTTGGGCAAGAAAGGCCCCACTCTGCTCTTCCTCTGGTTGTACCAGTCTCTGCAGGACAAAGGGACATGCTCATCTGGAACCTGCCACTTCCCTTCTTAACCACTTTGGTTACCCAAGGCCTTGGCATTGCCTGACTAAGCGCCCCCAAGACCACTTCAGGGACTGTGTGACCCTTTGCCTTTTGTCCATCCTCCTGAGAGTAGACCATGCCACCTTTGTTGCACATGTAATCCCTTTGACCGACTTTGAGAGCTCATTACTCTCTTCTCTTCGACACACTTTCTTCACATGGCTTTTGGCTCACCATTCTCTCTTGGTTTTTCACCTAAGTCATTCATCTGCTTTGTCTCCTTTGTTATTTCCTCCTCATACCCCCAACATCTGAAGGTTCTAGTACCTCAGGGCTCAGTCTTCAGTCCTCTTTTGTCTTTGCAGTCCATTACCAAATGGTCTTATTCTGACTCATGGTTTTAAACAACATCTATACACTGACAGCTCCCAAATTTATATTTCTAGCTCTGACCTTTCCCTTGAAATCCACCCTGTATATTTATCTGCCTATTTGACATCTTCATTTAAATTTCTAATAGGCATCTCAAACTTATGTCCAAACACGCACAAAACTAAACTCTTATTTACCTCCCACCTCAACCTACTTTTCCCATGGCCTTCCCCATTTCAGCAAATGACAACTTTATTCTTCTAGTTGCTTAGGCCAAATCACTCAGTCATTCTTGTCTCCTCTCTTTTGTTTCATATCCAATCCATTAGCAAATCCTGTAGGTTCTACTTATAAAGTACATCTAGAATATGATCACTCCTCATCCCTCTACGACTACTACTCAAACACAATTCACCAACCTCTCTCATCTGAGTCATTCATCTAGATCAGGGGTCAGCAAACTTTGTCTGTAAAGGGCCAGAGAGTAAATATTTTAGACTTTGTAGGCCACATAGTCTCTGTTGTAACTGCTCAACTCGGCTGTTGTAGGCTGAAAGCAGCCATAGACAATACTTCATTCATTACATGGGTATGACTGTGTTCCAATAAAACTTTATTTACAAAAACAGGCAGTGGGCCTGTTCTCACTCCTGATCTGGATTACTGTGTAGTCCCCTAACTGATCTCCCTGTTTCCACCCTTCCTAAAATTGAGATATAGGTGAAGGTGATAGCCTTTGAATAGAAGGAGGGAAGAAAGGAAGGATGAGTAAAAATATAGATATCTGTGAATGTGAAGAGAAAATGGAGATCATTCATAGCCATATTTTCTTGTTTAAGCAGTACAAGGATCAGCTATCGATCTTGAAAGGCTGGAGGTGGGTGAAGTTATGAATACGGTGACATTATCTCCTGTGATATTCCTCCTCATCTCACCCTGCAAAGACATTCAATCTGTGCTCCAGGCACTTGCATTGAATTCCTCTTTTTTGTAGGCTTTTGAGAATGCTGTTCCCTCCCTCTGAAATACCCTTCTCTCTACACTCTGCCTGAATTCTGGCTATTGCCTACTCATCTATCCAAACTCAGGTTACATAGCACTGAATCCAAGAAGATTTCTCTGATTATCCTTTTGCTTGGGTTGAATTCAGAAACTCTCCTTTGAGCTCCGATCACACTTGGCACAGGTTCTCGATCTCTGTTCCTCCTGAAGTCTTCATGTGATCCGTAAGTCTACAGAAGGAACAAAGCAGAAGACTTTTCCTCTGGAAAGGGATAGAGATTTCCTGAGGGAGAGGCAAGTGGTGTTGGATTGAGAGGCTAGGCAAAGGGGCTGTGTAGAAGCAGAAATCAGCATAGCCAAGTCAGGAGGAGACAGAGTGAGCCTATAGGGATGGTTCCATGTAAAAATCTAAGTCCAAAAAGATTGTATTAGTCAGGGTCCCAACGGGATCTTTCCTGTTGCACACTCAAATTAAGATAAAATCATTCAAAGAGGATTTATTTGCAAAGAAGAGGTAAGGGGAGAGGGGAACCACAAACACAGTACAGGAACCCCAGGTCTAGAAGCAACAGAGTCTGTATTACCTCTTGACCTGAAGGGACAAGAGGAGGGAGAGATGACTAGAACCTAGAAGATGAGAGATGCATGTAGACTTGGGATTAACAGTGAAATACAGTCAAGCAAAATAGTCAACCCAAGGCAAACTCCTAGAGAAGGAGCCAGGGTAATAAATTCCTTGACCAACCTCACTTTCCTCTCTTCTCCTGCTGGGACTCCTCATTGGCAGAACCCAATAGGAAGCCAGATGGCACATGAGTCCAATGGTATAGTCCACACAGAAGATTTTCCTCAGGCAGAGAGCAGGGTGAAGGGTGGAGAATGAACCTGAAGAGACAAATGGAAGATAACCCATACAAAGAACTACGCTAGAGAGATCAAACTTATGCTAGGAAGACCTAATGTTCCATTTGCCCCATATGTTAGCAGATTAGCAGAGGCAACTCTTTCAGAGGAAAAGGAAGGCACAATGAAAACCTGGCTCACAAATAAATAAATGACTCAAGAAGGGCAAATAGAATTGCTGTATGATATTGAGAACTGAGTTGAGATTAGATGCTTTATTCTCAGTGAGGGAGAAGCACTTAGGGGTTCTGTTGGAGGTTGAGTTCTTTAGCAAGCACATTCTGAAATGGAGCTTCAGGTGCAGAATGTTTATTAGGGAGTGCCTCTGTGATCAACCCTTATGGAAGGGACAGGAAGAAGCATGATTAGGCAGAGGGAGAAGTTGTGTCACAATGCAGGACTAATGACAGACTCAACTGACACCGCCATGAATTTTGGAGCAAAAATGGCCTGTAAAAGTTGTCCTGCATTTGGCTGAAATGGCCAAGTATCTCTACTCCTACCTTGATTAGTCATTGGATGTGGGCCTCCCTGGGAAGGGCATGACCTTGGACTGGTAGCTACTGCAGCTGAGGTGATCCCTCAAAGAACTGATTGCTCAAGGCTGTTTGCTAACTGCACTGCCTGCAGCCAGGACAAGTCATTCCTTGAAGGGGGACCTGGGCAGCACATCTCCAGGTATCCCTCAAATCCCTAAGCCTGGGACCCATTTTGTGTGTGGTAAGAGGCCTATAAATATGGGGCAGAGGGCTCTAACAAGTCTGTGTTGGTAGACAAACCAGAGTTCCCTTAGAAGAGCCACCTGGAAAGTGAAGGTCTCAAAAGCAGAGCTTAGGAGAATAGTTAAAGGAACCAAATATGTTTAGTCTGGAGGAGATAAGACATTGAGTAATGTAATAATTGTATGTCTTTAAATATCTTTAAAGGCTTCCAGGTAGAAAAGGGATTAAGTTTTCTCTGCATGGCTACAATAAGGAGAATCAGGACAAGTAAGCGGGAGTTTGAGAGTAGAAGAGATCAAATAGATACAGAGTTTTCTAGTCATCATAGCAGGAACGGCTTGTCTTGACAAAGAGTGAATGCCCTGGCACTTGAAGTATATGGTCATGGGTTGGGAATAAGGGGGGTAGGGAGAGGGAGGGACTAATCATATAAAGACAATTTCAAGCATTGGAAGGACAGTTAGACTATATAATGTTTGAGTCTACTCTAGTTTGGGGGAATCTAAGATTAATTCTTACTTTAATCAAAATAACCATGATAGTCATCACAATCCCAGAAGAGAAAATTAAATCTGGCTTATGATAAGCTAAATCCAATGAAAATACAAAAATTTTGTCATTGCTTTAACATTCACTTTTTATTCTGTCCTCTTTCATTTTCAGAAATGAATTCATATGAAGCAAATCTATAAAGGAGAGCAGTAGAGGTGAAAATATCGAAGAAAAGGCAAGTGGTTTGACTAGTAAACTCATTGAGTTGAGACAAGTGTGAAAACTCATTACAACCTGAATTTCTCACACATCTCAGCTTCTCTTCCCTTTTAAACTTCCTAATAGAAAAAGTTGAATTCACACTATTGGAAACTCTGCTATTTGCCCTTACTTCCATCAAAAAAATAAATAAATTAGAAATACCTCCTTCTCCACATTTATTTTAATCTAGAATGTTGTGATCCCTCAGGATTTATTCTACGGTTTCTCAAAAGACTAAGTCTTGGAAATCTCACTCTTAAACCCTTGGGGAATGTGTCTATTTCTACTTTATTTGGGCAGGTGAATTGAGAGGGAAAGGGAATGGGGTTTGATTTAACACCTGTTAAATTCTGTAGACTATGTATCAAAGGTGTTGCAGAAAAAGTAAATATTGCAATAAAGTTCTATTTTATTTCATATTTGAAGATAATATTGTAACCATTGTATTACTTGCGTATTAATGAGCCTGGAAAAGAATGAATTTATAATCTCATCAGCTTTTATCAGTGGTGTATTTTTCTTTCTCCAATACAACAGTCTTGTTAACTCCTTAAGGGCAGAGAAAATCTTTTTTAAAATCACTTAATCTCTAACAAATCACAGGTGAAATAACAGTGATTCATTGAGTGCTTCTTTTGTGCCAGGTGACTTATAAACATTATTTTCTGTTATTAACAAACCCCTTTTTATTTACAGATGAGAAATCTGATGCTTAGGGAGTTTTAGTTACTACTTTTCCAAGGTCACATAACTAATAAGTTGCAGGGTCTGGATTCAAAGTCTGGCTTCTGTTACCTCACCCAGCACACTTTCCTACTATGCTACACTCCCTACAAAGCATGATGTGGTTGAGTCTGTTTTGCCCACCAAATATCCGTTCTCTCCCTCTTCCTTATTGTAACAGAACTCTGAATTTTAGCTGAGCACATTGCTCAGCTGAGGCTGTTTTTCAGCCTCCCTTGCAGCTGAGGATGAGTATGCGACTATAACGTATACAAAATATGTAATACGTAAATGGAATGTTTGATGGAATTCCTCCCTCCCAACCCCACCTTTGCTTTGTGAAATGTAGATGTGATGTCTGGAGCTTTAGCAGCTATTCTGACCCATCAGATGACCTTGAGGATGGATGCCAAGACTGGAGATGGAAGAGGATGTCCTAATGTTCCCTGAAGACATCATGGAGATGCCATGCAAATTCTGTTCTGCTCATGCCCGGACTTCTTTTACACGAGTGAGAAAGAAACTTCCATCTCCTTGATGCCAGATGAATTTACTCCTAACCGTTAGACATAGGATATCAGGCTCAATATCTTTTTATGGAATTAAATTTGATTCTTCCTGCCTTACACTCTCATGTGCCTCTTCTCTAACATCCTTCCTTCCTTTAAAATTTAGCTTAAATTTCAACTTGTCTATAAAGCCTTCCTTAACCACCATTTTCTCTATGGTTAATTTCAAATAATTATCTCCTTTTTAAAAGATTTTTATTATGGAAAATTTCAAACATATACAAACATAGACTAATATAATGAAGAACTTTTTTTTACAAAGGGTGTTTCCCTATCAGTCATAAGGGTTGATTTAGCTTCACAGGCTGGCTTCCCACCCTCACTCCTCCATGTGCATGTTTCAGACTAAGAGGAAGCCTCTTCTAGACATTTACAAATATCCAGTTTTAAAATATTTTGGAAATATGGTATTGTTTTATGCTAAAAAAATATATAAATAAATACCAGCTAGTTTCTACTATCTAGTTTAATGGCACAAAAAAATGTTAGATTGGGCAAGACATCATTATAGTTGGCCCTAGTAAGCCCAATTGGGTGTGGATCAATCAAGTCTGAAGTATAAGAGTGATTTTTTATTTTTACTTTTTTTGGTGAGGAAGATTGTCCTTTAGCTAACATCTGTGCCAGTCCTCCTCCTCCTCAATTTTGCATGTGGGTCACTGCCACAGCATGGCTTGATGAGTGGTGTGGGTCTGCACCCAGGATCCAAACCCTCTAACCTGGGCCGCTGAAGCAGAGCACGCAAACTTAACCATTACACCACCAGGCCGGCCCCAAGAGTGATATTTTGGAAAATGCTCGTGTTGGCAAACAAATAGAGGCAGCATAATATTGTCAAGAGACCACAGGGATTAGAATCAAAAAACTGCTTTCCTGTCCTAACGTGGCCACTTCACTTTCCTGGGCCTTCACCTCCTCACCAATAAGATGAGAGAGTTGGACTTAGTCATGCTTTATTTCATGATTCTTGTTTGAATTTTTGCAATGGGCATTACCAAGCAGAGAAAAATTTCAGTGATTCCAACTCCACTCATTCAACATTTATTACCAGTAAGTCACTTGATCTCATTTGTAAAACGGAAACGTCAACCTAGCTAATTTCTAATGTCGTCTTTGGGTTTTACATTCTGTGTTTCCATTATTTTATGATTAAAGTCAAGAGAAGGTAATTGGCCTTGCAGAAGGATGCCATCGGGATTTTATACATGAGACACTTAATACTGTTGTAGATCATACTTGTGAGGTGTTTCCTTCCTCTTCCTGCTCTCAGAGCCTTTTCAGACCCACCACCACCGTTGCATTCATCTAAAACTAAATTAGCCATCAGGACTGAAGTGACACAGGAAGAGTCAGCCAAATATTTCTTAGATGCCACTTAAAGCACAGGCGCGGAGTCTGATGTTGGGGAAACAGTGATGAGCCTGGTCGACCCATCCCTAGTCATCATGGAGCTCGGAATCCTGAAATTGTTCCCATGTATTTCCTCTCTGTGTCAGGCTAAACTCACATGTTTTTAAAAGAATAGCAGGCCTGTGGAATTCTTTCATGGAAAAAACTTAGAATGTAATGTAACTAATATGAAGCATAGTAAGTATTAACTATTACTTAAAAAAAATCTTTCTGTGTACTTTATTAGGCCAAAGGTTCTCAAATTTTTGTGTGCAGAAGAATAACCTAGAGAATTCCTTAAAATGTAGAATCGAGGGTCCAAGATCTAGAGAGTGGGACTCAGGTGGTCTGAGGGTCTTTGTTTTTAGCATGCACTCCCAGACCTTCTAATGTTGATGCTCCATATTCCAAAACTTTGTTAGAAACTGCCATTAAATATTTTGTGCCATTTCTTATGGACTTAGACTTTGGTTAAATATCTTTGAATTTGATTATGCATGAACTACAAAATATTATTTAGTTACTTCTTTAAAACAGTGCCCTCGTAATGTGGGGTACCCCCAGATCGGCTATGACTTGGAACCACCCCAAATCATCACTCTCGTCACTGCGTGTTCCACAAACATTTTTTAACTTTTGAGTAGATAATACATTCACCTGGTTTAAAAATCAAAACAATATTTAAAGATGTGTATTAGAAGTAATGCACTCACTCCTTGCCCTTTGTCCCCTAATTCTGTTTGTTGTGCATCCTTTTAAGGTTCCTTTACGTTTGTTTTATACAAAAGCTAAGATATAGCACAAATTCTTCTGCACCTTTTTTTTCAAGTTAATGTCTTAAAAATCTTTCCTATCAGTGCATAGAGATTGTTCTCTTGTTTTTAAAGCCGCACAGCATTCCACTGTGCGGGTATGGCGTCGTTCATTTAACCAGTCCTCTATTAATGAACACATTGGTTGTTCTAACATGTTTTTGCTGTTACAAATAATGCCACAAGAAGTAACCTTTTAGTTAAACACAGAGTTACCATATGACCTAGCAATTCCACTCCTGGGCATATACCCAAGAGAACTGAAAACATACTTTCACATGAAAACTTGTACAAAAATGTTCACAGCAGCATTATTCGTAATAGTCAAAGAGTGGAAACAACCCAAATTTCCATCAGCTGATGAATA
The DNA here is from genome assembly GCA_031878705.1 of Tapirus indicus. Classification (NCBI taxonomy): domain Eukaryota; kingdom Metazoa; phylum Chordata; class Mammalia; order Perissodactyla; family Tapiridae; genus Tapirus; species Tapirus indicus. The sequence goes on from CM062925.1 coordinate 6,427,308, forward strand.
GATAAACAAAATGTGGTATATCCAAAGAATGGAATATTATTCAGCCATAAAAATAATGAAGTACGGATACATACCACAACATGGATGAATCTTGAAAATATTATGCTAAATGAAAGAAGCCAGACATATAGGGCCACATATTGTAGGGTTCCATTTATATGAAATATCCAGAACAGGCAAAATCATGGAGACAGAAAGTCGATTAGTGGCTGTTAGGGGTTGGGGGGTGGGAGGAATGGGGAGTGATTGCTAACAGGGTTATTTTAGGGGTGATGACAACATTCTGGAATTAGATAGTGGTGATGGTTGTATAAACTTGTGAATATACTAGAAATCACTGAATGATACATTTTAAAATGGTGAATTATAGGTCATGTGAATTGTATTTCAATTTAAAATAACTTTGTACAAATCATTTCATATGAGTAGAGGTATTTTATAGGATAAAATCTCAGAAGTGGAATTGGTGGGTCAAAGGTCATCTGCACTTTTAATTTGTAATTCTCATAGATTTTGCTGGATTTTTCTCCAGGGTGTGTGCCAGTTTATTCTCCCACCAACATGTACGAGAGGACTTGTTTCCCCACAGCCTTGCAAACAGAGTATGTTGTCAAATTTTTAGAGTTTTATCAATCTGATAGATTTTAAAAATTATATCTTGGTGTGGTTTTAATTTGCTACTCTACAATTACGAGTGAAGTTGAGTTGCTGTTGGGTTTTTGGGGGCTATTTCCTACAAATCAAATTAAATTCATTGGAAATGCTTGCTTGTACTGCTGTGTTTTGCTACGAAGGAATCTGTAATTCTTATGGCAGGAAGGCATTTGCTGTTTCCAACCCTCTCAATCAACCCCATTTTCAGTTCTATCCTACAGTTCAGCATATAATTATTCAAATTAGTGATGATTCTCTCTTGCAACAAATTGAACCTCTACAGAAAATGAACCAACTGCCAGAGATGGAAAATAAAAGCTGAATTTTTAACCTTTGAATCTGAGCTTTTGAAAACCAAACAGAAGGCTGCAGCCTCTCAAAATTACTGATTACACAATGATCTCTGAATCCTGACATCTGATTTTTTTCCAGGGTTAAATCAATTATTTGTAGCTGTTCTCTTCTAGCTAGAAAAATAGACCATATAAACATTGCTCATTACTTAAATACATTTATTTGCATAGCTCCTTCCATCACTTAAGATTGACTGTCCTTCTGTGTAATAGCTTGGATCACAAAATGTGCCCACTTTCCAGGTGAAAAAACAGGTTCTGATGAGAATTCTCATGTTGAGATCAATGTCAAGGCTGCCTGCCAATAATGTCCGGCTATTTCAATTTTCAGTGGCAATACTTTAGACTCTACAATTTCAAACCAAATGTTTTTAATGTAATTTCTAAAATACTCTCAATTAAATTCATTTCTAATCAGATACTTAAGAGTTTAATTGTGCTTCACACCCAATGTTCCTCTTAGCATTTTCCCTACCTAGATCTGAGGTCTTACGTCTCTGAGTCTTCGGAGGTTAAAATGGTAGAAATAGTAGAAGCCAGAGGGGAATAATAACAAAAGCTAACATTTCTGGAGCACTTGCCATGTGCCAGGCTCTGTTTGAAGGACTTGCATGAGTTAACTCATTTCACTCTCACAGCGGCCTGTGAGGTACGGATTATAATGATTGTCCTCCTTGTAGATGAAGAAACCAAAGCACCTGGAGGTTAAGCACCCTGCTCAAGGTCACCCAGCTGGTAACAGTTAGGATTCCAACCTAGAAAGTCTGATGCTGTTGCCTGTGCTGCTAACCTCTACCCTATATTAAACCTCCAGGGCAATCTGATCCAACATCTGTTTTAGAAGAAAACTGCCAGAGGCCCAGAGAGGCAAATTGCCTTGCACTGGAACTCCACTTCCTTGTTCTTGGTACAATACTACATAAGGAAGAATGGGACCATAATTTTCCTGTCAAATCTTATACGGATGACAAATTAACCTAGTCCAGCTGAGTTCACAGAGATGACAATATAATTAGTTTAGGAAGCCATGTATCTAGATTTGCCAAATTTAGTAAATAAAAATACAGACACAAGATTAAATTAGATTTTCAGATCATTGAGGAATAACTTTTTAGTAGAAGTATGTCCCATGCAATATTGAGGTCATACTTATACTAAAAGGTTATTCATTGTTTATCTGAAATTCACATTTAATGGCGCATCCTGTATTCTGTCTGGCAACCTTACATATATTAAAAGGTAAAATGTTAATTGTGTGTCTTGAGGGGGTGAAGTGGTGTTACCTTCCAGGCACTTTTACTTCTTATTTTATCCAATTCTATATCATTTGAATTATTTACAATTGCTGAGATTCTCAAAACCTTTCCCCAGTTCATGCCCACAGCTGAACCAGTCTTTGACAAGGGTAATAGGATTACTATGATTTATTGGGTTTACTCCAGATGAGAGAATACTTGGAAAAAATGGGTTATGTTAATAAAAATCAATATTATTAAAGCTAACAGTTATTATACACCAGGCACTGTTTTAACAGCTTTAGCTAAGTTAATTCATTTAATTCTCAAAATAACCCTGGGAAGTAGGGACTATTATTACTTCTATTTTACAGATGACAAAACCTGAATAACAGCGAGATTAAGTTACTCGCCAAAAATAATTTATAATCTATTAGGTGCTGCGTTGTCATATACAGTAGCCACAAGCCACATGTGGCTATTTAAATTAAAATTAATTACAGTTAAATAAAATTTAGTTCCACAATTGCATTAGCCATATTACATTAGTCTTTGCAAAAGCCACATGTGGCTTGTGGCTACCATATTTGACAGTGCATATAAAATGGTCCCATCAGTGCAGATGGGACCAGCTTCAGGGGCATGCAACCTGTAGTTGCTCAGGGCCCCAGGCTTAGAAGGGTCCATGCTTGGTTTAATGCTTTGCTGTTGCTGTCTTGAAATTCTTAACAGTTTTAAAAAAGGGGTTCCGCATTTTCATTTTGCACCAGGACCAGCACATTATGTAGTGGGTCCTGATGGCAGAAAGTTGTATTGTACAGCACAGCTGTGCATCAAAGACATGAAGGAAACAGACTATAACTGGAATAGACCACACTGAAGAAGGAGGATTTGACCTGCTCAGTGTTGCCAAGAGCAAGTTTCCCCCGCCTGGAGTGAAAACACTTTTTCCAGCCTCCCCTCCCCCAAAAGGGCCAACCAGATAAAAATTTTTACACAGGATTTGTATTCATATGCAATACAGTTGAGTACAGAGCCCTCCTGGGACTGCCTCTTGAGCTGACCAGCTGCTCCCACTCCGTTCCACCCTCATGTCTGTCCTGGAACTGACCCTAGAGCAAATTTTCCCAAAAGTCACTCCTAGAAAAAGTCTAATATTCAAAATTAGTGAACACGTTTTCAAGTATCTCATGTGGACATGAATACCATTCGAATCTGGTCTTCCTATTGCCTGCATATTCCCAGACAAAGTGCTGAGCTGAAAGGCAAGCCCATACCTAGATTCTTATTTGCCCCGTAAACACAACCACCAAAAAATGCTGACTCATCCTGGACTACAACCCCAGTCCTTAAAATTTCATCCTCTCGTGCCACAAAGTTTTCAAAACTAGCATAAGAAAGGGGGAAAAGTTCTATATTTTCCCCTGTCTTAACATGCAAATCCTATGCCTGTTTTTTCACTTAATAGCATCCTAAAGAAACTTATGCCATTACAGTGACAACAGATTTCAGGGAAGCATGGAGTAACAGAGAGCACGTAACAGCCAGTGAAGATCTTTCTGAAGTCGTTTCCTTGAGGTTTAGGGGTTGGGGAACTATCATTTGTCAAAGAGTGCATAAGGATTTCCAGACGCATCACTGGTGAATTTATCTCAAGGAGTGTTGGGAAATGAATAATGAGACCAGCACAAACGATGTGCCTGGGAGGAAAACCTCAGGACAATAATTACCAAGGTTATAATGAAAAGCAAGTGGTAATTAGCTCCATTTGTTAAACTAATTAAGTGAGCAAAAAATACTTTTAGAAAATAAAACTTCAGTTGTTTAATATTAAAGCATTTGTACTACAATTTCAGAATAGCTTTGAGAACATGTAAGTGTAATTTAGAGGATAGTTCTCTCTATAATGGAATGGTGGAAGTAGCGATAAATGATGTAAAATCACATTAGTAATTCACAAGTCCATACTTGGTGTTAAGTATGCCAGCAGGTGCTCATGTTTAATGTCATATTTGGGTCTTCATTAGATTGTTGCTCCTTTTGAGTTTCTGTGACTGAATATCATAGAATCTTTGGCTGAAGTTTGCCCAGAATATTTTTCCCACCCAAATTGTTGAAACCTGTGCTACTTATCATTGCCCAACTCAACGGAAAAAAGAAAATAGGTTAAGCAAATAGGTTAAGGTCACTACCTTCAATCAGTTTACAGTCTGGTTGGAGGAGACACATTTGTAAACAAATGAGTGCCATTAGTTGTCATGGCTTCTAGGTTAGAAGCACCTATAGGCTTTAGTGGGGCAGGAGGGAGGAGTGGAGAATAGGGGAGTGGGTGAGTCTGGGGTGGAAGTCCATAGAGGAGGAACTGCTGGAGCTTTGGCCTTTTGTCCCCTTTTCCCATTCTGTTCCCTCTTCCTAGGATACCCTTCCCTCACTTCTAAACCTTGCTCAAAACTTTAAAAAATGGCGTATACCTTTTCTTAATCAGTTATACATGAATGCATTTCAATTTTTTAAAATATTGAAATACAAAAGTATGTAAATAGCGGAAGTCTTTCTTCACCTTGTTCCTCATTACTTTTCTACTTAGAGGTAGCACTTTTAACACATTGTATATATGTTTCCAGAACTTTTTCTGTACATTTACATGCATTCATATATATTTGTATTTGCATATATACATGTATATACAAATATGCATATATAATTATATACAAATGATAAAATAATTATTGTTTTCTGTTTGTTTTTTCACTTAATTTATCATGGGTATTGTTTCTTTATAGTACTTCTATATCAAAATCCAAATTTGGGATTACCATATTTATTTAGCCAATCCCTATGGATAGAAATTTAGAATTTTCTCCAAAATTTTCACTATTATAAATACTGAAATGAGTACCCACAAACATCTTTATGATCATGCATGAGTATATGAGACCATGATACTGGCTTGATACAAGGTTGACATGAGGGAAGCCATATTGTAGAAAAGAAACCAGATTGTAACTTTGAATGACCTCTGACTAACTCTGGATTTTATGGCCCCTCCCAGCTGCTATAAGCTGATAACTTTGTTCTTTTGAGTTCCTTAGGAATGTGATGACCCCTGGGCAGAGAGTCTATGCTGACAGCCATCATCAGTGACAACTGAAAGACCAGGGTATAGGGCGTTGCTCAGGTCTCTGATGCATGTCAAGTAAAACAAAAGACTGCCAGGACCTAGGACCAGATGTCTGCCCCACCCTGAGACCAGATGCCTCCTGCATTCAGAGACCAGCCCCCTCTATAACTGGCCTGTAGTCTTTGTTTGGTAAGATGGTTCTTTGAGACATTAGTCAGCTATCTTCCCTCTTGCTAGCAAGCTGTAATAAACTACCCTTTCTTTTCCACCATCTTGCCTCTTGATGATTGGCTTTTGTCTCACAGCGAGCAGATCGTGCCCTCTGTATGGTACCAACCATATACCTAACAGTGGAATAATTATTTAAAATCATGATAAATATTGTCACATAGTCTTCCAAAACACATGTAGCAATACATACACCAATCAACCTAGTAGAAGACTGCCTGTTTCCCCACACCTTTACCAGTTAAGAATACTGTAAATTTTTTTAAGCGTTTATTTTTTTAGAGCAGTTTTAGGTTCACAGCAAAGTTGAGAGAAAGGTAGAGATTTTCCAAATATGCCCTATACTCACACACACATAGCCTTCCCCATTATCAACATCCACCACCAGAGAGGTACATTTATTACAATTAATGAACCTATGTTGACACATCATAATCACCCAAAGTCTGTAGTTTACATTTGGGTTCACTCTTGGTGTTGTACATTCTATGGGTTTGGACAAACACATAATGACATGTATCCATCATTATAGAATCATACAAAGTATTTCACTGCCCTAAAAATCCTCTATTCTCTGCCAATCCATCCCCAAACTCCAACCCCTTGCAACCACTGATCTTTCTACTGTTACCATAGTTTTGTCTTTTCCAGAATGTCATACAGTTGATGTAGTTGGAATCATACAGCATGTAGCCTTTTCAAATTGGCTTCTTTCACTTAGTAATATGCATTTAAAGTTCTTCCATGCACATCAAGACTTTATAATTAAAATGCCAAGAATTAAAGATAAAGAGAGAATCCTAAAAGCTGCAAGAGAAAGGCAACAAGTTGCATACAAAGGAAACCCCATAAGGCTATCAGCTGACTTTCAGGAGAACCTTACAGGCTATCACCTTACAGCATGATATATTTGAAGTGCTGAAAGGAAAAAAATCTACAGCCAAGAATACTCTACCCATCAAGGTTATCATTCAGAATGGAAGGAGAGATAAAGAGTTTCCCAGACAAGCAAAAACTAAAGGAGTTTATCACCAAGAAACCAGCCTTACAAGAAATACTATAGGGACTTATTTAAGAAAAGGCCACAAACAGGAATAAGAAAATTATCAAACAAACAAACAAAAAAAACCCCACAAAAAGCAGAAAACAGTAAAATCACTGGTAAAGGCAAATGTACAGTAAAGGCAGCAGATCAACCACATATGAAGCTAATATGAAGGTCAAAAGACAAAAGTACTAAAGTTATCTATTTCCATGATAAGAAGGTAATGGATACATATGCACAAAAAAGAGGTTAGATATGATATCAAAAACATAAAATGTGGGAGGAGGGGAGTAAAAGAGTAGAGCTTTTAGCAAGAGGTCAAACTAAAGAGATGATCAACTTAATATAGATTGTTATACATGTAGGTTATTATATATGAACCTCATGGTAATCACAAACCAGAAACCTATAATAAATACACAAAACATATTTAGAGAAAGGAACCCAAACATAATACTAAAGAAAGCCATCAAACCACAGGGGAAGAAAGCAAGAGAAGAAGAAAGGAATAGAGAAGAACTACTGAAACACCCAGAAAAAAGTGACAAAATGACAATAAGTACCTTCTTATCAATAGCTACTTTAAATGTCAATGGACTAAATGCTCCAATCAAAAGGCATAGGGTGGCTGACTGGATAAAAAACCAAGACCCATATATATGCTGCATACAAGAGACACACTTCAGACCTAAAGACACCCACAAACTGAAAGTGAAGGGATGGAAAAAGATACTCCATTCAAATGGCAATGAAAAGAAAGCTGCGGGAGCAATACTTATATCAGATAAAATAGACTTTAAAACAAAAACTGCAACAAGAGACAAAGAAGGGCAATACATAATGATCAAGGGAACAATCCAACAAGCGGATATAACACTTGTAAATATCTATACACCCAACATAGGAGCACCTAAATATATAAAGCAATTATTAACAGACATAAAAAGAGAAATAGCAACACAATAATAGTAGGGGACTTTAAAACTCCACTTAAACCAATGGATAGATCATCCAAACAGGAGATCAATAAGGAAGTATTGGCCTAAATGACACATTAGACCAGTTGGACTTAGTAGAAATACACAGAACATTCCATCCAAAAACTCCAGAATACACATTCTTTTTGAATTCACATGGAACATTCTCCAGAATAGACCACATATTAGGCCACAAAAAAAGTCTCAATAAATTTAAGATTGAAATAATACCAAGCATATTTTCTGACCACAATGGCATGAAACTAGAAATCAAGTACAGGAAGAAAATTGGAAAAGCCACACATACGTGGAGATTAAACAAAATGCTACTGAAAAATGATTGGATCAATGAAGAAATCAAAGGAGAAATAAAAAACTACCTGGAGACAAATGAAAGTGAAAATACGACATGCCAGAATTTATGGGATACAGCAAAAGCAGTTCTAAGAGGGAAGTTGATAGCAATACAGGCCTATCTCAACAAACAAGAAAAATCCCAAATAAACAATCTAACAGTGCACCTAAAGGAACTGAAAAAAGAACAAACAAATTCCCAAATCAGTAGAAGGAAGTAAATAGTAAAAATCAGAGCAGAAATAAATAAAATAGAGGCTAAGAAACAATAGAAAAAAATCAATGGAACCAAGAGCTAGTTCTTTGAAAAGATAAACAAAATTGATAAGCATTTAGCTAGATTCACCAAGACAAAAAGAGAGAAGGCTCAAATAAATAAAATGAGAAATGAAAGAGGAGGAGAAATTACAACTGACACCTCAGAAATACAATACATTATAAGAGAATACTAAGAAAAGCTATACGCCAACAGATTGGATAATCTAGAAAAAAATGGATAAATTCTTAGAATCATACAATCTTGCAAAACTGAATCAAGAGGAAATAGAGAATTCTAATAGACCAATCACTAGTAAGGAGATGGAAACAGTAATCAAAAATTTCCCCAAAAATGAAAGTCCAGGACCAGATGGCTTCCCTGGGGCATACTACAAAACATTCGAGGAAGACTTAATACCTATTCTTCTCAAACTCCTCCAAAAAATTGAAGAGGAGGGGAAGCTTCCTAACTCATTCTATGAAGCAAACAATACCCTGATACCAAAACCAGACAAGGACAACATAAAAAAAGAAAATTACAAGCCAATATCACTGATGTACCTTGATACAAAAATCCTCAACAAAATACTGGGAAATCGAATACAACAATACATTAAAAAGATCATAAGCCATGATCAAGTGGGAATTATTCCAGGGATGCAGGGATGGTTCAACATCTGCAAATCAATCATGTGATACACCACATTAACAAAATGAACAATAAAAACCACATGATCACCTCAATAAATGCAGAGAAAGCATCTGACAAGATAAAGCATCCATTCATGATAAAAACTCTGAATAAAATGGGTATAGAAGGAAAGTACCTCAACATAATAAAGGCCATATATGGCAAACCCACACCTAATATCATTCTCAGTGGAGAAAAAATGAAAGCTATCCCTCAGAGAACAGGAACCAGACAAAGATGCCCACTTTCACCACTCTTATGTAACATAGTATTGGAAGTCCTAGCCAGAGCAATCAGACAAGAAAAAGAAATAAAAGTTATTCAAATTGGAAAGGAAGAAGTGAAACTGTTACTATTTGCAGATGACATGATTTTATATATAGACAACCCTAAAGAATCCACCAAAAAAATTTTAGAAATAATAAATGAATATGGTAAAGTGGCAGGATACAAACTCAACATACAAAAATCAGTTGTGTTTCTACACACTAACAATGAAGTAGCAGAAGGAGAAATTAAGAATACAATCCCATTTAAAATTGCAACCAAAAGAGTAAAACACCTAGGAACAAACTTAACCAAAGAAGTGAAAGACCTGTACAATGAAAAGCATATAACATTGTTGAAAGAAATTGAGAAGACACAAAGAAATGGAAAGATATTCCATGTTCTTGGATTGGAAGTGTTAACATACTTAAAATTTCCATACTTCCTCAAGCAATCCACAGATTTAATGCTATCCCTACCAAAGTTCTAACAACAGTTTTTCACAGAAATAGAACAAAGAATCCTCAAATTTATATGGAACAACCAAAGACCCCAATTAGCCAATGGAATCCTGAGAAAAAAGAACAAAGCTAGAGGCATCACACTCCCTGATTTCAAAATATACTACAAAGCTGTAGTAATCAAAACTGCATGGTACTGACACAAAAACAGACACACAGATCAGTGGAACAGAATTGAGAGCCCAGACACAAACCCACACATTTATGGACAGCTAATTTTCCACAAGGGAGCCAAGAACATACAATGAAGAAAGGAAAGTCTCTTCAATAAATGGTGTTGGGAAAACAGGACAGTCACATGCAAAAGAACCAAAGTAGATCATTATCTTGCACCATACACAAAAATTAACTCAAATGGATTAAGGACTTGGGGCCGGCCCGGTGGCACAGCGGTTTCGTCCGCGCTTGGCAGCCCGGGGTTCACGGGTTCGGATCCCAGGCGCCCGCCGATGCACTACCTGTTAGCCATGCCGTGGCGGCGTCCCACATAAAGTAGAGGAAGATGGGCACGATGTTAGCCCAGGGCCAGTTTTCCTCAGCAAAAAGAGGAGGATTAGCAACGGATGTTAGCTCAGGGCTGGTCTTCCTCACACACACACACAAAAAAATGTATTAAGGACTTGAATGTAAGACCTGAAACCATGAAACTTCTAGAAGAGAACAAAGGCAGTACGTTCTTTGACATCAATCTTAGCAGCATATTTTTAAGTACCATGTCTGACCAGGCAGGAGAAACAATTGAAAAAATAAACAAATGGGACTACATCAAACTAAAATCTTCCGCACAGCAAAGGAAACCATCAGCAGAATGAAAAGACACCCTAACAAGTGGGAGAAGATATTTGCAAACCATATATCTGGTAAGGGGTTAATATCCAAAATATATAAAGAAACATACATCTCAACAACAAAAAAACTAACAACCCAACTTAAAAATGGGCAGAAGATTTGAACAGACATTTTTCCAAAGAAGATATACAAATAGCCAGCAGGCACATGAAAAGCTGTTCAACATCCCTAATTATTAGGGAAATGCAAATCAAAACTACAATGAGATATCACCTCATGTCCATAAGAATGGCTATAATTAACAAGACAAGAAATAACAAGTGTTGGAGAGGATGTGGAGACAAGGGAACTCTCCTACACTGCTGGTGGGGGTGCAAACTGGTGCAGCCAATATGGAAAACAGCATGGAGATTTCTCAAAAAGTTAAGAATAGAACTATATGATCCAGGTATTCCATTGCTGGGTGTTTATCCAAAGAACACTAAAACATGAAGGTGTAGAGATATATGCACCCCTATGTTCATTGCAGCATTATTCACAATAGCCAAGACGTGGAAGCAACCGAGGTGCCCATCAAGGCATGAACAGATAAAGAAGATGTGGCATATATACACAATGCAATACTGCTCAGCCATAAAAAAGATGAAATCTGGCCATTTGTGACAACATGGGTGGACCTGGAGGGTATTATGCTAAGTGAAATAAGTCAGAGGAAGAAAGTCAAATACCAGATGATCTCACTCATAAATAGAAGATAAAAATGACAACAAATAAACACATAGAGACAGAAATTGGATTGGTGGTTATCAGAGGGGAAGTGGGGAGAGAGGAGGGCAAAAGGGTTGATTAGGTACGTTTGTATGGTGATGGATGGTAATTAGTCTTTGGGTGGCGAACATGATGTAATCGACACAGAAATTGAAACATAATGATGTACATCTGAAATTAAGAAAGGAAAAAAAAGAATATTAAGTTTCCTGCATGTCTTTTCAGGGCTTGATAGCTCATTTCTTTTTAGCACCGAATAATAGTCCATTGTCTAGATGTACCAAAATTTATTTATCCATTCACCTCTGGAAGACATCTTGATTACTTACTTTCAAGTTTTGGCAATTATTAATAAAGCTGCTATCAACATCTGTGTGCAGGTGTTTGTGTTGACATAAGTTTTCTGCTCCTTTGGGTAAATTCCAAGAATGATTGCTGGGTCGTATGGTAGGAATATGTTTACTTTTGTAAGAGACTGCTAAACAGTCTTCCATAGTGGCTGTACCATTTTGCATTCCAGCCAGCAATGAGTGAAAATTCTTGTTGCTCAGCACCCTCACCAGATTTGGCGTTGTCAGTGCTCTGGATTTTGGCCATTCTAATAGCTGTGTCATGGTATCTCTTTGTTGCTTTAATTTGCAATTCCCTGATGACATATGATGTGGATCATCTTTTCATATGCTTATTTGTCATCTGTACATCTTCTTTGATGAATTATCTGTTAAGATCTTTGGCTCATTTTTTTTCTTTTTTTTTTTTCGGTGAGGAAGACCAGCCCTGAGCTAACATCCGTTGCTAATCCTCCTCTTTTTGCTGAGGAAGACTGGCCCTGGGCTAACATCGTGCCCATCTTCCTCTACTTTATATGGGACGCCACCACGGCATGGCTGACAGGCAGTGCGTCGGCGGGCACCCGGGACCCGAACCAGCGAACCCCGGGCTGCCAAGCGCGGACTAAACCGCTGCGCCACCGGGCCGGCCCTCATTTTTTAATAGGATTATTTGTTTTCTTATTGTTGAGTTTTAAGTGTTCTTTTTATATTTTGGATAACGTTCCTGTATCAGATGTGTCTTTTGCAAATATTTTCTCCCAGTCTGTGGCTTGTTTTCTCATTGTCTTGACATTGTCCTTTGCAAAGCAGAGGTTCTAAATTTTAACGAAATTTAGATTATCAATTATTTCTCTCATGGATCGTGCCTTTGGTATTGTATCTAAAAAAGTCATCACCATACTCAAGGTCATCTAGGTTTTCTCCTAAGCTATCTTTTAGGATTTTTATAGTTTTGCATTTTACATTCAGGCCTATGATCTATTTTGAATTAATTTTTGTGAAGGGTGCAAATCTATGTCTAGGTTCATTTTTTTTATCCATTTGTATGTCCAGTTACTCCAGCACCATTTGTTGAAAAGACTATTTGCTCCATTGCATTGCCTTTGCTCCTTCATCAAAGATCAGTTGACCATATTTATGTGGGCTTATTTCTGGACTCTCTATTCTGTTCCATTGATAAATTTATCTATTCTTTTGCCAATACCACACTGTCTTGATTACTGTAGTTTTATATTAAGTCTTGAAGTCAGGTAGTGACTTCTTTCTGTCCTCCTTCGGTTTTCCAACTTTCTGCTTTAATATGGTGTTGGTGATTCTGAGCCTTTTACCTCTCCATATAAACTTTAGAATCAGTTAGTCGATATCCACAAATAACTTGCTCGAATTTTTATTGAGATTGCATTGAATCTACAGATCAAGTTAGGAAGAGGTGACATCTTGACAATATTGAGTCTTTGTATCTATGAACATGGAATATCTCTCCATTTATTTAGTTCTCCTTTGATTTTGTTTATCAGAGTTTTGTAGTTTTCCTCATATAGATCTTGTACATATTTTGTTAGATTTATACTTAAGTATTTTGTTTTGGGGGTGCTAATGTAAATCGTATTATATTTTAAATTTCAAATTACACTTGTTCATTGCTGGTATATAGAAAAGCAATGATTATTGTATATTAACTTTATATCTTGCAATCTGACTCTAATTGCTTATAAATTCCAGGCTATTTTTTTGTTGATTCTTCTGGATTTCCTACAGAGATGATCATGTCATCTGTGAACAAAGATAGTTTTATTTCTTCTTTCCCAATCTGTATACCCTTTGTTTCCTTTTCTTATCTTATTGCATTAGCAATAAGAAGGACTTCCAGTATGATGTTGAAAATGAGCGATAAGAGGGAACATGCTTGCCTTGTTCCTAATTTTTTTTGCATGTGTGAGGAAGATTAGCCCTGAGCTAACACCTGTGCCCATCTTCCTCTACTCTATATGTGGGACACCTGGCACAGCATGGCTTGATACGTGGCACATAGGTCCGCACCTGGAATCTGAACCTGTGAACCCTGGGCCGCTGAAGTGGAGCAAGTGAGCTCAACCACTACACCACCGGACTGACCCCACCTTGTTCCTAATTTTAACGCAAAATTTTCTAGTTTCTCACCATTAAGTATGATGTTAGTTGTAGAATTTTTTGCAAATATTCTTTATCAACTTGAGGAATTTCCCTCTCTATTCCTAGTTTACTGAGAGTTTTTATTGTTGGATTTTGTCAAATGCTTTTTCTGCACCTATTGATACGATCATGTGATTTTTATTTTATAGCCTATTGATGTGATGGATTACATTAATTAATTTTGAATGTTGAACCAGCCTTGCATACCTGGGATAAATTCCACTTGGTCATGGTGTATAACTCTTTTTGTATATAGTTGGATTTGATTTGATAATATTTTGTTGAGGATTTTTGAATCTATGTTCATGAGAGATATTAGTCTGAAGTTTTCTTTTCTTATAATGTTCTTGTCTGGTTTGGGTATTAGGGTAATGCTTGTCTCATAGAATGAGTTAAGAAGCAGTCTCTCTGCTTCTATCCTCTGAAAGAGATTGTAGAGAATTGACACAATTTCTTCCTTAAATGTTTGGTAGACCTCATCAGTAACCCATCTGGGCCTGGTGCTTTCTGTTTTGGAAGGTTCTTAATTATTGATTCAATTTATTTAATAGACATAGATCTATTTCTTCTTGTCTGAGTTTTGGCAGATTGTGTATTTCAAGGAATTTGTTCATTTCATCTAGGTTATCAAATTTGTGGGCATAGGGTTGTTCACAGTATTCCTTTATTATCATTTAAGTGTCCATGGAATCTGTAGTGCTGTCCCCTCTTTCATTTCTGACATTAGTCATTTGTACCTTGCTCTTATTTTATTAGTTAGCCTGGCTAGAGGCTTATCAATTTTATTAATCTTTTCAGAGAACCCTTTTTTCTCTTCTGGTTTTCTTGTTTTCAAATTCATTGATTTCTGCTATAGTTTTTATTATTTCTTGTCTTTCACTCATTTGGGATTTAATTTGCTCTTTTTCTTGTTTCCTAAGGTGAGAACTTAGATTATTAATCTTAGATCTTTCTCCTTTTCTATTATATGCATTCAAAGCTATAAATTTCTCTCTAAGCACTGCTTTTGCTGCATCCCACAGATTGTGATAAGTTGTGTTTTTCTTTTCACTTAGTTCAAAATATTTTTAAATTTCTCTAGAGATTTCATCTTTGACCCATGTGTTATTAAGAAGTATTGTTGTTTAATCTCCGCGTAGTTTTGGATTTTTCATTATCTTTCTATTATTGATTTCTAGTTTAATTCCATTGTGGTCTGAGAGTAGATGCTATATCATTTCTGTTCTTTTAAATTTGTCAAGCTGCATTTTGTGGCCCAGAATATGATCTATTTTGGTGAATGTTCCATGCGATCTTGAGAAGAATGTGTATTTTGCTGTTGTTGAATGAAGTGCTCTAGACATATTAATTATATCCAGTTGATTGATGGTGGCTTTTTTTTCAGCTATATTGAGCTATAATCAACAAATAAAATTATAATACATTTAAAGTGTACAACATGATGATTTGATATACGTATACACTGTGAATTCCCAATTGATGACACTGATGAGTTTTACTATGTACTTACTGATTTTCTGCCTGTGGGATCTGTCCGTGTCTGATAGAGGGGTGTTGAAGTCTCCAAGTACAATAGTGGATTCATCTAGTTCTCCTTGCAGTTCTTGGTTTTTACCTGACGTAGTTTGATGCTCTATTGTTGGGTGCACACATGGTAAGCATTGTATGTCTTCTTGGAGAACTGACCCCTTTGTATTTATGTAATGCTCTTCTTTATCCCTGATAACTTTCCTTGCTTTGAAGTCTACTCTGTCTGAAATTAATATAGCTACTCTTGTTTTCTTTTGATCAGTATTAGCATGGTATATTTTTCTCCATACATTTACTTTTAATATTTATGTTTAAAGTGGGTTTCTTGTAGACAACAAATAACTAGGTCTTGTCTTTTCATCCACTCTGACAATATTTATCTTTTATTTGTTGCATTTAGATTATTGATGTTCAAAGTTATTATTGATATAGCTGGAGTAATATCTACTACATTTATTACTATTTATATTCATCACCCTTGTTTTTTGTTCCTATTTTTTGTCTTCAACTCTTTCTCTGCCTTTTGTGGGTTTGGTTTTGTGTGTGTGTGTGAGGAAGATTGGCTCTGAGATAACATCTGTTGCCAATCTTCCTCTTTTTACTTGAGGAAGAATGTCCCTGAGCTAACATCTGTGCCAGTCTTCCTCTATTTTGCATATGGGACGACACCATAGCATGGCTTGATGAGTGGTGTGTGGGTTGGCACCCAGGATCTGAACCCACGAACCCCGAGCCACTGAAGTGGAGTGTGCAAACTTAACCACTATGCCACTGGACCAGCCCTGCCTTTTGTGGTTTTAATTGACCTTTTTACATGATTCCATTTTTCTCTCCTTTCTTAGTAGATCAGTTATATGTCTTTTTTTTTAACTTTTTTAGTAGTTGCCCTAGAGTTTGCAATATACATTTACAACTAATCCAAGCCCACTTTCAAATAATACTATGTCTCTTCATAAGTAGTGTGAGTACCTTAAAATACAAAATAATCCTAATTCCTCCCTCTTGTCCCTTGTATCATTACTGTCATTTATTTCACTTATATATAAGCATATATATATATGACATATACATAAACATAAATAATTGAATACATCATTACTATTATTATTTTGAAAACTATTATCTGCTAGATCAATTAAGAATAAGAAAAATAAAAGCCTTTATTTATTAATTTATTCTCTTTGTGAGGAAGATTAGACCTTAGATAACATCTGTTGCCAATCCTCCACTTTTTGCTGAGGAAGAGGGGCCCTGGGCTAACATCCATGCCCATTTTCTTCTACTTTATATGGGATGCCGTGACAGCATGGCTTGACAAGCAGTGCATATGTCTGCGCCCAGGATCCGAACCTGCAAACCCCGGGCCGCTGAAGCAGGGCGTGTAAACTTAACCACTACACCACCAGGCCAGCCCCTAAAAGCCTTTATTTTAACTTCATTTATTCCTTCTTTGATGCTCTTCCTTTCTTTACATAGATCCAAGTTTCTGACCTTTATTATTTTTCTTCTCTCCAAAGAACTTCTTTTAACAGTTCTTGCAAGGCAGATCTACTGGCAACAAATTCTCTCAATATTTTGTTTGTCTAAGACAGTCATTATTTCTCCACTTTTGAATGATAATTTTGCAGGGTACAGAATTCTAGGTTGGTGGGTTTTTTTCCTCAATGCTTTAAATATTTCACTCCAGTCTCTTCTCATTTGCATGGTTTCTGAGGAGACATTGGATGTAATTATAATCTTTGTTCCTCCTATAGGTAAGATTTTTTTTCCTCCGGATTCTTTCAGGATTTTTTCTTTGATTTTCTGTGGTTTGAAGATGATATGCCTATGTGTAGTTTTTTAGACATTTATCCTACTTTGCATTCCCTGAGGTTCTCAGATGTGTGGTTTAGTGTCTGACATTAACTTGCAGAAATTCTCAGTCATTATTGTTTCCAATATTTCTTTTGTCCTTTTCTCTCTTCTCCTTCTGGTATTCCCATTGTGCATATGTTCTATCTTTTGGGATGGAACAGAATCCTTGGATATTCTGTTCTGTTTTTTCAGTTTGCTTTTCAATTTTGGAGGTTTCTATGAATATATCCTCAAGCTCAGAGATTCTTTCCTCTGCCGTGTCCAGTCTACTAATAAGCCCATCAAAGACAGTCTTCATTTTTGTTACAGTGTTTTTGATCTCTAACATTTTTGTTTGGTTCTTTCTTAGGATTTCCATCTCTCTGCTTATGTTGCCAATCCGTTCTTGCATGCCGTCTGCTTTATTCATTAGTGCCCCTAGCATATTAATCATAGTTGTTCTAAATTCTAGGTCTGATCATTTCAACATCCCTGTCCTGTCTGGTTCTGATGCTTGCTCTGTCTCTTCAAATTGTGTTTTTTGCCTTTTTGTACACCTTGAAATTTTTTCTTGATAGCTGGACATGAGGTACCTGGTAAAAGGAACTGCTGTAAATAGGCTTTAGTGATGTGGTGGTGAGATGTGGGGGAGGGAAGTAGTCTATAGTCCTAGGATTAGTCTTTTAATGAGCACATGTCTCTGGACTATGAACTGCACAAGCGTTTCTCAGTTTTTTTCTCCCTTCTTAGGTGGGACAGGATGGCTAGGGTGGGCTGGAGTTAGCTATTTCTCTTCTCCCAGGTCAGTTAGGCTCTGATAAAACGCCAACAGGTTAGGCTCTGGTTAACTAGTTCCTCCTGAGGGCAGACTTTGTTAAGAACAGAATGTTCTGGCATTTCAAACTGGTTCCGTTTCCCCTTCTTCTGCCAGAAGCAAGAGGGGATTTTTCTCCAATATTCACTGTGAGAATCTGGTCAAGCTCTTGGAGGTAAAAGTCACAAAAGTGTGAGGGTCCCCCTATGACTGGGTCCCCCTGGAGTTTTTAACTCTCAGACTTGTCCACATTGAGTCCTCAGCAGTTCATCAGTTACAGTTCAGGTTTTCCTACCCCAACACTGGTTCCTGGGGCGGTTTCTGCTCTGGTCAGCCACGACTCCCTGTATTCTCCTGTCTGTCTCTCCAATCTTGGGGGCAGTGGTTTTCCCTGTGTCCTCTTTTCTTATGGATCCAAGAAGAATTGTTGATTTTTCAGTCTGTTTAGCTTTTTACTTGTTGTTAGGTAGAGTGGTGACTTTGAAGATCCTTACATGCAGAACCGAAACCAGAAGTAGAATATTTCAAATCTTTTAATATTTTGATTGTCAGATAAGAGAAAACTTAAAATTTTAATTTCCACTTCCCTGACTTCTGGTGAGATTAAGCATCTTTCATATATTCCTTTGAACCTAATCATAAAATATGAATCAGTGTTCAGCAGAGGGACAAGTATGAGCAAAAAAGCACAGATCTATTAATTGCACAGTGCCAGGGTGTTTTAGGGGGACTGAAATTGCTTAGTACAGGGGATGAGAGGGTGATTTCAAGAAGAATGAGGCCTAGAGAGGTAGATAGGGGTGAGGTGACAGAGGGCCTACACTGCCAGTTGTTCAGACGATCTTGTTCAATAATGGGGAGCTATTGAAGGGCTTGAAAACGGGAAGACAAAAGGCCAGATGAGCTTTGGAAAAAGTAATCAGTTCAGCTGTGAGAAAAGCAGGATGAAGTGAAAGCACAGAGACTGAAAGTGGAGAGCAAATTTGAGAGAACTGCTGAGGTTCCCTGAGGAGGGGCAGATAGGAGAGGGCTTAGGAGGCCCCCTCAGAAGCCCGGGCGCCGCCTGCGCCTGCGCAGTGTGTGAGGGCAGGGAACTTGAAGCCAGAGACTCAGTTTTCCATCAAGAGTATTGGTGTGAATGGATTATCAGGAACTTTCTGCACTAGCAGGAAAACAAATGTTACAGAGCGGTTCCATTTGAACTAGTTGAGTGTAATTTCAGTAAGGTTTCTAAAATTATTAAAAGACAAAATTTTTAAAGTGCACATTTACTTAAGAGAGAGAGAAGACAGTGGTTGAAAAGAGCCAGTAATAAGTGAATCTGAAAGGAAAACTAAGAAGAGAAAAATATTTTTAAAAATGGATGAAGGAAAGAAAAAGTAAAAGGAGGGTGGATGAGGATATGAAAGAAATACTGAGGGTTTTAAATTTGTGTTTATTCATTTTTTCACATTTCCTTTTACATACATCAACATTAGGCTTTGAAAATAATCTTTTGAAAACATAGAACATTAATTCATGGAAGGCAGTAGATTCTGAACCACGTGTCTGATAAAAATCTCAAAGTGACCACCACTACTAACACCGTTGTTGGGTTCTCTTGAGAACTGAATTTCACCAGGCAGCACTCTCTTAACCTCGTGACCTTATTTAATCTGAAAGAAATCATTATCCCTATTTTATAGACTGGAGTTCTGAGGCATGAAAAATGTTCCTGTACATGTTACCAGTTGGATATTTGATTCTGTTAGCTACTTATTATTAGTCGTTTATTTGATTGCTGGCATAATTTTCCTGGGAGTTCTGAACTCCTCTAACATTCCACCTTTCTTTCCCCTGGGCTAAGTTTGACCTCCTCAGATTCTCTTTCTTAGACACAGCAATTATTGCTGCTATTTCTTTAAATCTGTACATGGCAACCATTAGATGAATAATGATTTATCTTGGTTTCAGTGGTACTTTTTTATGCATGTCTGTAAAAACCACCTTTGGTTGAAAGGTTCTGTGGAAAAGCACAATGCTTTATTCTTATCTTCATAAAACTGCCACGGAATAAACAAATATTAACATAAAAGGAAAGTATGATAACAATGTTGGGTATTTCTATCATTTTAATTTTATAATTTAATTTTTGGAAATTTAGAAAATATAGAGAAGCACTGCTATGGTCTGAATATTTGTGTCCCCCAAAATTCATATGTTGGAATCCCAATGCCTGAGATGATGGTATTAGGAGGTGGGGCCTTTGGGAGGCGCTCAGGTCATGAAGGTGGAGCCTTCATGAACAGGACTAGTCTTCTTACAAAAGAGGAAACAGAGATACCCCTTCCCCTTCCACCATGTGAGGACATAGCCAGAAGGCGCTGGCTGTGAACCAGGAAGACAGCCCTCACCAGAAGGCAACCATGCTGGTGCCGTGATCTTGGACTTCCAGCCTCCAGAACTGTGAGAAATATATCCCTGTCATTTATAACTTACCCAGTGTGTGGTATTTTATTTTAGCTGCCTAAACAGACTAAGACAAGCACAAGGAAAAAAGAATAATCAACCATATTCCCACCACCCAGAACTAATCACTATTATCATACTGAATTTTTTTCACATGTTTAAAAGAAAAATTAGTCTATTCTCATACTTATTATGGGAATGCAAATAACAGAATTGCACAAAGATAAAAGTTCAAAAATCACTCCAAATCTACCACCCAGAAACAACCATTATTAGTTTAGAATAATATTATTATACACATCCTTCTAAGCATATATACAAATAGAAGGAATACTTTCATAAACACGGGATCACACTATTTACATTAAACATATTAAACTTAATCTTACTTGAATTTAATAAAAGAAAGAGAAATTGAAGGAATTATTAAACTTCAAGTAAATACTTCTCTCCCACAAGATACATTATTTCCTAAAGGCTTCTAAATACTCTAAAATGCTACAGGTCTGGGTCACTGTACTTTTGAAACAACCACGTTTCGATTGGATATATCGTCAGTGACTCCCTGCTTTAAAAGATGAGAGCGTTAGCATCCTCACCCTCCTACCCACCTCTTCATCCTCCCCCAGTTCGAAACCTTTACCTTGTAGTTTATAACTCTCATAATTTTTAGCAGGTACAGCTAAGGTACTGAAAAATCTTCTGTCCTCACCTCTACTGTTCTCAATATTTTCAGCTGCCCCTGAAATCTCTCTCCGCCCACTGTCAACTCCCAACCAAATCCTTCCACCACTACCTGGCGTCAGCAGCTCTAGACTTCCTTCCCCCTCCCCCTGTCTCTCTAATAAGGACCAAGAGAAAGGCAAGTGGAAAAATGCCTAGAGAATGAACAATTCTAGAAGTTTACTTAACTTGTGGGGAGAGGGAAAGAAGCTGTGAACACTCATGCATTAATAATTTTGACTCTATAGTTTTCATAGCACTAGAATTGTCTGGAATGACAGATGTGAACAGTAAAACTTGGATGATACAACTGGCTTCTGGGAAGTTAATGAGGAAGTGGGGCAGGAGATCCAGGGACAATAGGGTCAAAGGCAAGGGGTGATGGGCAGGGTATTCTGTTCGCAGTGTTAGAGAGCCTGGCAGAGGGGCTGCACCCCCGTCTCAGAGGAGTGCAGCCAGTCTCTACTCATCTCCTAGCTTCCCACTCGTCTAAACAGAAAGCCCAGTATTTAGAGCTGAACATCTGGCTTGACAACAGGGAACATTCCGCTAATGGTTGTTCAGAGCAATTGCTGTGTTGCAGCTGTTTCTTCTTGATAAAATAATTGTTGTTTCAAATGGGAAATTATTATGTGGAATCGGAATCGAATGAAAAAGTGGTGTCTTATCACAGCTTGATTTAGTGGTATATAAATAGGTTTTGGGAAAGGAAGGTATAACATTAAAAAGCAAGATCATTACAAATGGTGGATAAACACTTTCCTAGCGAGCAAAAGGGAACCATGCCAGGGAAATGTGACATGTGACTGAAGAGGCACGGGTCATATATCAAATCAATGACTACACACATTTTCTAACCCTATTTCGTGGAAAACATACACACTTATGACTGGTAATCTGCTTTGCCCAGAATGAAACCTCAGTTGTTACTGGAAGGCACGAGAAAGCTTGTAGGAATAGCTATGTGTGTGATTTTAAAATATTTCAAAGGTCTTGTGCCAAGTGTCAAGCTGTAATTGGCCTGAAATAACTATTAGTTGAAGAAAGAAATTAATAAATGAGTAATGCATCTATTTTTTTGCCTGTATCTGCAAAGAGCAATTGAGAGAGTGCAGAAGACTTGGGTCCTAGGGTAAGAAGGGAGCCTGAAAAGAACAGTAATTGAGTGAAGGAAACAGAGCCCGGGAAAGAGATGTCAGAACGTGCTGCATGGCCTGATCTCTTTCTATGATACTTGGCCATGGTAAAAACCTAAATGGGCTATACATTGAAAATTCTTAGGTCCTGTGTTAAAGGAGCAGAACAGGAGGGATTGTAGCGAGAATTTCAGAACCTGGAGAGCCCAGATGTGGAGCCTGGGTGTAGTCTAAACTGTTTCCAGGCACTGATGTGGCTCTGCCGGCAGGGAGAACATACCTCTCTGTAGGGTTCCTTTATCAAGGCTTCACTGAACCCAGAGAATTCCTCACCTGTGTCTCCCCCTTGGTGCATCCCAAAGAGGATCAGAAAGAAGTCACCAGAAGGCCTTGCTCACTCGGATGTATCTTTTGTTTATGCTGTTCACATTTCATTTTGATGTTTGATAAAATTTATGATAGAACAAATCACACTCTGTCAATTTCCTTTTTATCATTCTGTTCCAAACCTGACTCAGCCCTGAGACACCTAAAACCCCTTTCATATTTTTAGCTTGTGACCAATGTAGATTCAAAATTATATACACCCCTTATTTTATTTGTTAATAATCCTGTTTGACCCTGTTATTTCCATGTTGTTTTGGGCTTATTGAGATTGTTTGTTTCTCCCCAGTGTCAATTAATGGAATCCCAGGGCTTGGCCATTAGACAATGGAGGCACCTCTAACTGCTGCCTTTCTCTGCAGCTGAGAGAAATGCAGATAGTATTTAGTATCATAAAACTATGCTTGCAGAAGTTATTTCCATCAAAAGAGTCTTCTCTTTCTTAAAAGGGTGAGATGGTAAATATTTCAGACTTACAGGCCTTGTGGTCTTTGTTGGAACTAGTCAACTCTGCCGTTGTAGCATGAAAACTGCCAAATGAATGGGTGTAGTTGAGTGCCAATAAAACTTTATTTACAAAAACAAGGGGCTGGACTGGGCAGTAGTTGGCTGACTCTGTTAGCTGCCAACTTCTGTGAGACATCCGGGCTCCAGAGATTGTTGCTATGGCCTGTGAAAGCAATCCTTAACTCTAAAAAAGTTATAAACTGGTTGTGTTACTTAATAATGTGTTGCCCTAGTAACAAGTACTTAAATTGGCATCCCTGTTTTTCCAGAAGACATAAATATTTGTGAAATTTCTTTGTTGAACAGAGGTGGATTATTGGCCTTCTCTTTTCTCCCTCGTGCGTGAAGTAAAAGAAAATGATTGTGTCACAGGTTAAGTTCTGCAGAAGCAAACAGGGAGGCAGAACTTTTTATTAGGATCAATACTTGTGAAAAGTAGGGGAAGAAGTGGGACTGTGCAGAGAGAGAAGTAGAACCACTATGCAGGTCCAAAAACTTCATGTAACCTGGCATGGAACTCTGGGAGAATAGGACCCAAAATGGCCAAGACTTTATGCCCCTCCCTCATTCAGTGTTCGACCCGATGCAGGCTGCCCCAGGAAGAGGGAGGCTTCGGGCAAAGCAGCTCTCTGGAAAAGGCTCACAACTAGAGGCTGCCTGCTGGCTGCACTCTCCACTGCTGGGCATCAAGTCCTTTCTTGAAGCGGGGTCTGGAAGAGAACCTTCATACCTACCACGGATGGCTAGAATTTTATTTAAACAAAAAGTCTGTGAGTGTATCTCAGAACAAGTCAACACCAGTCATGGAGTAAGACCAACCCTAGAGCCACTGAGCATGCTAACTTCATCATTTTTACTCTGTTTTCACTTTTCATATGTAGAAATATCCCTTTTCATGGTGGGAAGAAAAGACTGTGGGACACAGCCATCACCATGAAGAAATATCTGGGCATCTTTTTTTCTCCCTCTGTTTCTTCACTTACCTTCCTTACCCAGTTATCATCCATCTTCTGTCCTGCCTTCTTCCATTCTACCTCTTACCTTCTGGTTTCTCTATCCCTCATTCACTAACAAATTCTACATAAGCTTGTTGAATAGCTTCATACATAAAGCAATACCCAGGGCTGTAATGGAGGAAAATTTCACAAGCTACATTCAATGTTTCCTTGTTTTTTACTAAAATGTATAATATTTCTATGAACATTCATGTACAAGTTTTTGTGTAAATATATATTTTCAGTAATTGTGGTTATGTATTTATGAGTGGAATTGCAGGATTTTATAGTAATTCCTGTTTAGTCCTTTGAGGAACTGCCAAAATATTTTCTAAAGTGGCTGCACCGTTTCACATTCCCACAGCAATGTGTGAGGGTCCCAACTTCTCCACATCCTGTCAACACTTGTTATTGTTTATCTTTTTTATTATCCTGGTGGATCTAAAGGTGTATCTCCTTGTGGTTTTGATTTGCATTTCCCCAATGACTAATGATGAGCATCATTTCATGCCTTGTTTCTTTTACTATATATTTTTCAAGTTATTTTCTTAGTGGTTGCACACTAAGAAACAACTTAAAACAATCAAGTTTGGATCAATAGAACCTAATTTCAGCAGTATACAAAAACTTTGCCTCAGTATAGCTCCATTCCCATCCCCCTCCTCTGTGCTATTATTGTCATATAGATTTCATGTTTATATATTATAAGCCTAGGAACATGATTTTATAATTATGGCTTTATGGAACTGTCTTTTAAATAAGATAGGAGAAGAAAAGAGTTACAACCAAAAATACGTTTATTGTATTTTTTATATTTCATATTTAAAGTCTTTTATATTTACCTATGTAGTTACCTTTACCTGTGCTCTTTAATTTTCAGGTGAATATGAGTTACTGTCTAATGTCCTTTCATTTCAGCATAGACTTCCTTTAGTGTTTAGAATTCTTGGTTGGCAGTCTTTTTCTTTCAGCACGTTGAATCTGTCATCCCACTACCTTCTGGCCTCCATAGTTTCTGATGAGAACCCAGCTGTAAATTTTGTTGAGTATCCCTTGAACTTGGGAGTCATTTTTCTCTTGCTGCTTTCAGAATTCTCTCTCTTCGACTTTTGACAGTTTGCCTAGGATGTGTCTAGGTTTGAATCTCTTTGAGTTTATCCTGTTGGAGTTCATTACACATCTTGGATGTGCATTTTAATGTCTTTCATCAAATTTGGTTAGTTTTTGGTCATTATTTCTTTCTCTCTGCCTTTCTTTCTCTCTTCTCCTTCTGAGACTTTATGCACATGTTGGTATGCTTTATGATGCCCCAAAGTTCACTTATACTCTGTTCATTTTTCATCATTCTTTTTTCTTTCCATTCCTCACACTACATAATCTTAATTAACTGATTCATTCTTCTCAATTCACTGATTCATTCTTCTGCCAGCTCGAACCTGCTGTGAGCCCATTGAGCATGATTAATAAACTCTATTTTATTAACAAATATGAATATATATGTACCATATAAGCAGTGAATACTTTTTTCATATTGCCATGAAATATTTACCAAAAAATGGATCATATATTAGGCCAAAGAGAAAATATTGCAAAGGGTATAATTTACATTGGCTCAGATCACAAAATGTAGTAAATTCTAACCACTTTGAAATTAAAAAACACTCTCCTAAA
Source organism: Tapirus indicus (assembly GCA_031878705.1). NCBI lineage: Eukaryota > Metazoa > Chordata > Mammalia > Perissodactyla > Tapiridae > Tapirus > Tapirus indicus. Next base: position 6,453,114 of record CM062925.1, read on the forward strand.
TAACTATTGGGTCAGAAAAATAAAGTTTAAGTGGAATTTACAGATCATTTGGACATTAATGACAACAAGAATACCACACTTAAAACACATGGCAATGGTTCTGGTATTTAGAGGCCAATTCATAGTTGTAAATGCTTTTATCATTAAAACTTTTTTTAAAATAAATAACTAAGCATCCATCACAAGAGTCCAGGAAAATAATTGCAAAATAAACTTTAAGAAATAGAATTTAAAAAATTGTAGACATTAATGAATTAGAAAAAGAAAAATAATCTATAAATAACAATATGTACTTTTAAAAAATTGTATTTTATGGTTTTGGTTTTCAAGATGGTTCTTTGTAAAGACTAACAAAATAGGCATATTCTGGTCAAAGTAGCTCTTTCATAGACAAACTAGGCCACATCTAGGGCTTTACATAGGCTACACTAGTATAATTGCTCTTCTAATATAATAATGCTTAATATTCAGTAGTTTCTACTTGATAATATTTCTGTTTCATTCAAACATATGTTGTTTGAATAAGCTATACAATATCAATGTGCCTGTATTTTCATCTATCTGTAGGGTGGAGGTGTGTTGATGAGCGTTTCTACAGCAGAATAAATTAAATAAAATATTGTCAGGAGAGAAGTACTGTTTAAAGTACAAAAACATAAACATCTTCCTCACCATACCCAGGGTTTCTGGACTTTGGACTCTGTATCACTAACTGACCTCTGGACAACTAAACCACTAGAAAATTCAACCAGCCAAGACTCAGCTGGATTATAGTCACACACTAGTGTAATTGGTGCCGGGGAAATCGTTGAAACTGGAAAACCATTTGGGATAGTAGTGAGCAGTTTCCGCATTCTTGGACACTGGAATTTGTCCTTGAACCTGGAACCTCCCTTCTCTTTGTTTTGGGTGTGGCTACTTTGGTGAACTCTTAAATCATTTTGTTGTCAACAAGTACCTGTCTATTATTCTTATGGACACCCTGAACCAAATGCAGACGTTTCTGACTGGGATATTAAACTTTGTTTATCTGAATTGCATTATGGTTTTCTAGAATGAGGCTACTACAGAGTCAGGGGAGAAAAATCTTTCTACAATTCAGAAAGAATTCTTTTTGAGAGATGAGTGCCTTTTTATTCAGTTATTTCCTCACAGGAAATCATGAGACTAGGACCATGCCAGAGGCAACACATAGGTCTAATTTCCTCCTTTCTGCATCCTGAAAGAAAGACTGTGAAATGAAACTGCACTAGATGGTTGCAGTCTACCATGTACTGGGTAGGTAATGCCTCACATGTGATGCCATTTATAACTGAATGAGGCAGAGTTTGAGAAGTGTACTGTCAACTACTCACTTACTTTGCACAGGCTATGGGGTTCCAAGGATCCCTGAGGGTGAGGGTGGGGATATCTTTCCTGAAGAAAATGGTAGGCCCCTTGTCAGTTTCTACTTTGGTAGAATGTTGCAACTTGGTTGGACACAATTATGAATTTTACATGCATCATTACAAATTACATGTATACTTATACTGTACAGATATTTTAATGAGCTAGAACAGGGGTTGGCAAACTATGGCCTGAGGACAAAATTAGGTTGCACCCATTCATTTACATATTATCTACTTGCTTAGAGTTGGTCAAACTGCAAAGTCTGAGGGCACAGCACCCAAGACTGCTCTCACTTCTGACACCAAATGCAAGATTGGGAGATTCCCAAAACCACCCTCAGGTTTGATAATTCACTAGAAGATTTCATAGAACTCATTAAAGTTATTATACTCATGATTATGGTTTATTACAGGAAAATGATACAGAGTAAAATCAGCCAAAGGAAGAGACACACAGGACACAGTTTGGGAAGGTTCCAAACACAAAGTTTTCATAATCGTCTCCCATGCACTAATGACCCATTAACCTCCCAACATTGATGTTTGACTATATGCATGGAGTATTACCAATCAGGGAAGATCACCTGAGCTTTGGTGTCCAGAATTTTTATTGGAGCTTCATTCCATAGGCATAATTGATTGAATGATTGCTTACATGGTTGAACTCAGTCACTGATAACTATGTGACTCAAAGCCCCCACCCTAAATCACATGGTTCATCTTTCTGGTGCAGCCAGCTTGCACTCTAAACAGACACTCCTATTAGTTACAACATAGATCACCTTCCAGAAGCATTTTTGTACCTTGATCAAAAAGAAATTAACTACAAATTTAAAATATAATTAATGCCAGTATCAATGTTTAGTCCTAAGACATTCATGGGCAAATGGGTAAATGATACTACTAAGAAAAAGGATGATATGTTGGGAGTGTCCTTACTAGGGTTGGATTTAAACCTCTGAATGGTGTTTTGCACTGAGTGGGGTGATTAAATTTTGGGAAAGAGCCAGTTTGTTGTTGTTAGTGCCATTGAGTTGAATTTTTGCACCATCCTCTCCCTTTCTAGGGCTATATCATATGAGTGGCCAGGTCTTTCTTCATAGTTTTGCCTAACGTTTGGCATCACAGCAACATGCAGCCGCCACAGTTTGACAACCCACAGGTGGGTGGTGTGGTTTCCTGACCGGGAAACGAACCCAGACCACAGCAGTGAGAGTTCTGAATCTTAACCATTAGACCACCAGGGCTGGCTGAAGAGAAGTAGTAGGAAGGGGCTTATTGTACCATCAGTAAACTTTTACTGAGGACTTCCTTTCAGCAAGGTAACTGCCAGACACACAATTTTTCCAATCTTTCACATATCTCTTCCAGACTATGTGGGAGAATAAAGGTGATTTACAAGCTAAGGCACAGAATTATTTGATTCAAAACAGTTTATTCTAAAGTCAATTTTTTCAACTCTAAGCCCAGGGAAGATTTGGATTTTTTTTACACACATCATTTAAGTCAAAACTAAGCCCTATTTGTTCTCTTAAACTTATTTTTAAGTTGTTAAAGTAACAGATGGTTATTAAATAAATGGAAAGTAGAAAAAGAAAACAAACAGTCCATTGTCCCATCTATCTTCTTTTCTAATTTTAGGGTTTAAAAATGAAGTCGTGCCTCTACTCTTCACACTCCATATATCTTACCTTTTCCCATTCATTATTATACTTGTTCTTTCATGTTATCACCCATTTTATTAAAACATCACCTTAATGGTTATGTAATAATCCTTTTGTGGATTTAGCGTTGCTGATTTAATCATTTGACTTTTGTTTTCTCTATTTTTCTCAAATAATGTTTTTGTTTGGTGGGGTAATACACCAAAATGTCATTCCACAATCTTTCTTTCAAATTTATGCAAGCTGATGGGATAATCCAGAACCTTTCTTCTAATAGATGTCAATTGCTTGTATAATAAAACACAAGTATTTACATATGAATTAAATTTAGTAATCAAGACAAATAAGTTTTCTTTTTTTTTTTTTTTGTGGGGAAGACCAGCCCTGAGCTAACATCTGTTGCCAATTCTCCCTTTTTTTTGCTGAGGAAGACTGGCCCTGGGCTAACATCCGTGCCCATCTTCCTCCACTTTATATGGGACGCCACCACGGCATGGCTGACAGGCAGTGCGTCGGCGGGCACCCGGGATCCGAACTCGCGAACCCTGGGCTGCCAAGCGCGGACTAAACCGCTGCGCCACCAGGCGGCCCCAGTTTTCTTATTTATACATAATTTTCTTTACCTTGACAAATGCTAAGAAATATTTGATGCTATGTCTCATTTGTATGTTTAATCAAACTGAGTTTTCAGAACTTTGCACATAAGGAAGGAACAAAAATCAGTGTTGTCTAGTAAGGAGCAGTGACACTTGTCTTGGTCAGTGTGCTTTGGCCTGAGATGGGTTAGAGGATTAAGGGTGCCCTTTTTGATTCTGGTACGCAGAAGGCACGCAGTGTGATTTTAATCTCAGCTCTGCCTCCTAGCTGGTGGCTTGGACGCCTCTACCCTCTCCTCCTGATGTTATCACTTTTCTCTCTAGAATCATTCCATCATGACCTCCCTCTTCCGCCTAGAAGTGCCTGACATTGCTCTGCCTAACCCCTTCTCTCCATTCTCCCAATATTGGCAGAATTCTTGGTTCTGAAGTGGGGTATTTCTTTCCTCACACAAGGCAGAGCTATCTGTTCTCAGTTCCTTGCTGTGCTTCAAGTGATAACAGTTCTTTATTTAGCTTCCTCTCTATTACAGCTTTTCTCTCCCTAGGAATTTGGCATGAGTTTCTGAGGGCTGGACCGGAAGGCAATCGAGTGATGCATCTCACATTGCATCTGGATTTATCCTTCCTCTCAGACGTTAGACACTGTCCACAGAACAACCCTGGGCTCTCCCATTCCCTCCTCTGGGGCTGAACTCTTTTCTCACTGAGCACATTGCCTGTAAGAGGATAAAGGAAGAGTTTCTGTTCCCAAGTGGCTTCAGGGCCTCAGGTCCAGAGGCTGGCTGTCATCTCCCACTGTCCCTCCCATGATGCTCCTCAGTCCTCTTACGGTTGTGCTTTGGTGAGCCTGTCTACAGGCTACCCTGACCTGTTTAGACCTGTCTGAATTCTCAACTTTTCATTGTGAGCTAATGCTCTGGGACCCTCACTCCATTGATTTAGAAATTATTAGACTTGATTATTTTTGTGTTAACATTAATTTTTAAAATCTCACATCACTAAATCTCCATTGACTTTATTTTTTAAATTCATTTGTGTACCAAACTACAATTTAATCAGGAAACTGATCTAATACCCTTGTGAAAATGTGATTAATTTCTTTGGAACCTTGCCTGACAAAGTAGATGATTTCTGTTTTTATTTTATGATCACTGATCTTCCTGTGCCCTTTATGCTGAAAAGTGAGTGACAAAGCAGGCAAATGGAAGGCAAATGATTTTTAAATTTTTTTATACAGAAATTTCATTGTTCTTAAAAAATCTTTTCAGAAGCTTTCACTAAAACTTTTATGTACTATGACACAATATAGCATTATATGGCACAAATTCAGAACATATGGTAAAAACTACCATTAACAAAGCAAGTAATAAAAAGAAGTTTAAAAACTGCTAGGTAAGTGCAAGTCTGATGTAAAAGAAATTTCTTTGGCTTTAACCCTGTTCATCCATGCAATCATTTAGCTTTCACCTTATGCCAGATGCCATGCAGGGTATCAAGCATGCTAAAATGAGCAAGGCGTGGTGTGTGCCCCAGAGGGATCTATCATCTAAGGGAGACAGAGATGTGTCAAGAGGTGTTGATAAACACTGTTGGTGTCCCAGGTCACATTCCTTTGGCCACCTCTGACTTGAGCTGTGGTAGACAGTAACCATGTACATTGACGGCTTCTACTACTAGTGTCCACTGAGTTCCTCAGCTTTACTGGGATTTTCCTGAGCTTACTCTACTGCCAGTGTGAGCGTGTGCACACGCGTGTGTGTGCAATTAACACCCCTCGGAAAATCCCAACCAATCGGGGGACAGGAGTTGGTAGATAAACATCTCTGGTTCCCCATTCTTCAAAGGACAATTATAAGGAATATTCTACACCGTTCCTACTGGGATTGAGCCCAATTACCCACAGTTGTAAACTGCTTAATAATTCCTCCCTTACTGGCTTCCCCTCTTTATCTATCTCATCCTCCCCTTTCTCTCACTCTGGCTTCTTGGGAACAACACCCAAATGTTCTACTTGTACCCAAGTTCCCTGTTACTTGAACCCAAGGTCCCGTTTTTGGCAGAACCCAATTCTCATATTACCAATACAAAGTAACAATTTCTATAGATGATGAAGATATAAACAGAGTTCTCCTGTTCTACAGAGGATGGAGCAAATAATTCCTTGGGTAAGAGTTGTCAGGAAAGACTATAGGTCAATTGCAGGAGCCAAAGAAAGTGAGAAATTTGAAACTGACAGTTGAAAAATAAGGTTCTCCAATTCCTTTAACTATAGCTCAATATGAGATATATAATCCTAGGATGATATAATGGAGGCTAATTTGCATATCTCCTGTTATTTGAGTGAGTTATGTTTGCCTGAGCCCTTGGGAGCCTTTGTGGGGAGTCAATGATGAGACAAGTTGGAGCTAGTCCCCAGTCCTAGGACTAAGCAGTTTTTAGATTAAGGAATAGGAACAGGTCAATGTTTTGACCTTTGAAACCATCCCCTGACCAGGGAGGATGTTTTGAGGCAGGAGAACATTAAGATGCCCAGGCTTGGTCAAGGGATAATGGTTGCGGTCAGGGATGAAAGGACAGTTTGCTTGCAACACTGTATGGTGGCTTTCTACTGTCTTCTAACCAAACTCCCAGGGGAATGTGTGTCAGATTCCACGAGAGAGGGGCTGTGAAAATTTAAAGAGAGGGACAAAAGGAAAAGTTGTAATTCATCAAGCACTGTCAAAAACTAAAATCATGAGACCCTCCCTGTGGAAGGCCCATCCCCCAGCAGTACCCAATGTCCTGGCTAAGACCTCTGGGGAGATGAGGTTTGAGCAGATCCACACTGGTGTTAACGGGAGGAATAATGTCCTCCCTCAGCTCCAGAGTCTAAAACTACGCCAAGAGGCGGGCGGGACCATCAAAGTCCCTGAGGTCAACAGATGGAGGGAAACCAGCTGGGGCAGCTGTCCCATGGACAGGTCAGATGAAGGAAGTTATGCAGCGGGGATGGGTGAGGGTTCCGGTCCTCAGACCCAGAGACTATGGATCTGTTCTTCACACCCCATCCCTGCTCCTCCCCAGTCATCTGGGAGCTGGACATTGGCTTACAATGCAATACTTAATGAAGCAAGAAGATCATGCCACTTCTCTGAAAACAACCAACATGGAACTCTCTCCCTGGGCAATATAATAAAGCCTAACGTACAATGCAACAACAAACAGTACAAAACCCCAGATACAAGGCCTCTGTTTCTCATACTCATTCTTAAAATAACTTTTAGATTCACTTCACCTCTCTGAGTTCCCATTTTCCCATTTGTAAAACGGAGATACTACTTACCTCCCAGAGGTGCGCTGTATACGAGAAAATGTCTGCTGGGTCTCCAGCATCTCAGTACCCGACATACGCCAGGCATTCAGGAGACTGTAGCTGTCTCTCTCCTCCCGTAAGGTAAGCAAGAGAGTAGCCATTCAAAATAAGTCTGATCTCCTTTTTTAAATTCTCAGCATTAAAGTAAAGAGGGAGAAACTGAAAGTAATCTTTCTTTCCTTAAAGACCTAATAATCGAATCTGGAGTATTTCTTTTGGGAGATCAGAAAATGGGTTAGATTTTTATGATTATTTCCTCTCTTACAAGAGTCCCCTGAAGATTTTTACCTAATTTGCAATTTAAGAATTGTAAACCGTTCTTACTTTTAAGATTCTTATGAAATTGCATAGACATTGGGTAATATTAGGTATGTTTATCTAATTTATGGTTCATGAAAAAAAATATCAGTGTTCTGAAAATGTACCAAGATAAAAATAACAGCAGTTCTCCTTCTGTCTCTTCACACATAGTATCCAAATATTCACAAGACTGTAATAATTTTACTATATTTATATATTACTGTACATAAAAATATATATTACTATATTTATACATTTTATTGTTACTATATAACTTACTGTATATACTATAGTACATATTCTACACATACATAATATAGTGTGTGTTATATACTATATAATTTACTATATAAATTATATATTTTAATACTATTTTCCTTATTTTTTTGTAGTACTTTAAATACGGTCACTGATAAATGCCTCCTTAATATTTAGGTATAAATATATATGCGTGTATATAATGTACGTATATGGGCTATAATATCCTTCTGTCTTGCAAAATGAAGATAATTTCATCATAATGTTCTTAGGCAGACTCTTCTAGGAGATAAAATGAGGTCTACAGTTAGTTGTTGCATCTCATTGGCCCATACCATTTGAAATGCTTCCACGGTCTTTCTATGAGGTCATCGTTTAGAATTTAGAATTTCAGTCCAGAAGATTTTATCATAGTGGCTGCACAATTCTGTCTGTATTGACTACTAAAATGGTTGCTCCTAATCTTATATTTGGGCTTGCTCTGACCAAAGATGTTACATGGCAATCCCTTTTATAAGCTAAGAAATCTTAACAGTAAACACAATTATTTCTTGAATACCTTCTTTGAGCAGAATGCTGTGCTAGGCTCTGTGAATAATATAAAGATGAAACTTCTCACGCCTTCAGAAGCTCACATCATGGAGAGACGGATACATTCATTCATTCCAATTATTGAGAGCTACCATATTTGCTGGGCAGGTACTAACTTTACACCCATAGGAGATTGTATATTATGAGTTCTATAACAAAGATACAAAATTGTTTTAGATACTATAGGAAATGAGGGACAAATCTGGATTAGGGATAGCCAGTAGGGATTTATTCAGGACGTGCTATTTGAAATTGGCTATGAAGGATTGATTGGACTTTGACAAGCGGAAATTGAGTGGAAGAATTGGTAGAAGGGACTGTATGTGCATGTATAGTCATAGCTAATCTGAGACTCAATATATACATTTATTTTTGTTATGTTTATTGTGTTCCTGCACTATACCATACTTCATCCAATGAATCATAAAAGAATGCCACTATGATGTAATTAACTGAAGGATACTCAGACTGAAAGGGTGATTACTTGAGATAGCTGGTTGGGCTGGGGTTGGCTTAGGTGGTGAGCTTAGCAGGCAGTGAGCTGGATAACGGACTTGTGTAGGTCAGAAGTTCAGCACGGGTCTGATTAGGCTAAAATCAAGATATCAGCAGGGCTGGGTTCCTTTTTGGACATTCCAGAAGAGAACTGTTTCCTTGCTCATTTAGGTTGTTGGCAGAATTCAGTTCCTCATGGTTGTAGGACTGATGTCTCTACTTCCTTTCTGGGTATCAGCTGAGGGCTGTTCCCAGCTTCTAGAGGCCATCAGACACCTTGGCTCATGAATGCCTTCCTCCATCTTCAAAACCAGCATCTCTTCTGCCTTTCTCTTCCACTTCTCAAGGTCCTTAACCTTAATCACATCTGCAAAGTCCCTTTTGCTATGTAAAGTGACATATTCATAGGTTTCAGGGATTAGAGCATGGATATCTTTGGGGGACCATTATTTGGCTTACAACACAGTGCTTTCATCTCCTGTGATACCTCCTGGAAGTGTAGCCAGTGGCAGAATAGAGGGCTACATACGCTCCTGTTGGGGTGTCGTGGGTATCAGTAGCAGCAGTCACAGCAGCAAGTCTGGAGACTGGGTCCACTGTGAGAGATGATGAATTTCAGTTCTAACCCATCAGTGAACTTAGAGCCCAGTGAAACTTTCGAGGTAAGGAATCTAAGTTTCTAACTTGACATTTTCTCTACATTTACAGGCTGTATGCTAGCCAGTAGAGAAAACAAGGAATTCAGACTACAGCCCCTGCCCAACAGATTCACAAATTAAATTTGTCAGACTGAGGGAGAAGCAGCATGATAACGGTGTGAGGCACACCCTAAGGACAAAAAGAAACAGAGTTAGGGAGGAGGTGCCACTGCCACAGATTAACAGAATGTTAGGGCTGTCCAGAGGACCCAGGATATCATTTAGTCACATTCTAGGCCTTTTAGGAAGTTTCTTGGGAACAGACCCTACCCTTATATCTCGTTCACTGCTTTATCCCCAACATCTAAAACCTTGTTCACCACTTGGTAAGTGGTCAAAAATACTTGTTGACTGACTAGTGTAGAAACTCAGGTCAGAGAGGTGAATTGATATGATTAAGGTCACACAGCTGGTTTATGGCAGAGCTGTATCTAGAAACTAGTTTTGATTCTTCGTTCTTTGTTCTATCAAATTTAGGAGGACAGTTCCTGGAAAATGAACTGCTCTAATAAGTGAAGTCTCCTGTGTGCTGACTTTCTCTCTCCCTTGCACATAGCATTTCTTCTTCCTATGTGAAATATTACTAACCAAATCTACCAATTTAATGCCTGAAATGTGAGGCAAGAGACTTGAATTCTGTTCCTAGTTCCTCTATGCATTTCCTTTCTAACTGAGGCAAATTACTTAATTTGTCCAAAGCCAGTTTCTTCTTCTGTAATGAGAGAGGGTAAAGTTCCTTCCAGTCCGGACATCCTGTGATTCTAAATTTCATGAAAGCTGATTAACAAGCTCACCCATGGACCATATGTCTGAATCTCTTTCTATTAGTGTTCTTGAAGTGTGGTCAGCATATCACCTCTATCAGATTCATCTGGGGTCCTTTTAAATATGCTGATTTTGCAGTTGTGAAAAAGAATGAATTAGATGCATAGTTGTTGATTTGGAGGAATTTCCATTAGGCCATGCTTCCCAACCCTTTTCACCTCTATAGTCATGGTACACATAAAAAGTGGTAATATTAATGTGGTGTACTGGTGTAAGAGACCTTAGACTGGCTCTTGGCCAATGTACACCTCACTGAGAAACTCTGCCATAAGTCTCACTGGGTGAGAAAAACAAGTTGCAGAATAACATGCATATGATCTCTCTTTTTCAAGACAATGCCAAAATTCTGTATGAGTATATGTAAGTATGTCTGCATGACTATGTATTATGTTTGTATATGATTATATGAATATTATATTATGTGCATGTAGATATACAATATTATTAGAATATCGAAAGGAACACACTATGTTGTTCATGTAGGGGAAGAGAGGAAGAAAAACAAAACTAAAAATTTAAAAAAAGGTGAAAACATTGGTATGTATGCTATGAATCCATTCATGCATTTATGTAAAGAACGTATTTGTATATTTTAAATATTTGTATATTTAAAAAATAAAATAAAAATGCAGATCCAGGGCCTCTGCCTTAGATCCCTTAAAGCCAAATCTCAGGGATAGGAGATGTGGAGAGGTGGGTATCTGCACCATCAACAACTATTCCAAGTGATTCTGTAACAATGAAGTCTCTAAATCTTTGCATTAGGTACTAATATCATTAGATGTAAACATAGCATAGTTGGAAATTTCCATCCTGCAATGCAGGCTCAGCCGATCCTCATTGTCTTGGAACACAGTAGATGCATAATAAATAGTTGCTGATTATTTGAGTCATTTGGAGGACAGGTGGAGGGAGTGAGGGCCAAAGTGGGGAGGGAAGCAGGTCAGCTGGGCAAGGTCAAGTTCAGGAGAGATGAGAAAAAGCACATAAAAACAAGGGGCTGGGCCCCCTTGGAATTACAAACATTCAATTTGTTAGGCACTGAATACATACAGGACACTTTTCTATATCGTACTTCACTTAATTCTTAAATAACCCTCTACAGACTCAAAGAGGTGAAGTGTATCAGAACTGGGAATTGAACACGACACTTGTTTTGAGCACTAAACTGTAAACCAGACTCCGGGCAGCTGCTGAGGGTAGGGTGGTGAGCACAAGATTGTTTGGTCTTTTTCACATCTAGAATCTTGCAGCTCTGCCATGATCATCCCTATCTGTTGTCACTTATCAGTTGACACTCCTAGTTGGCTGCCTAGAAACAGCTCCTTTGTCACCTGGATCCCGCCATAGAGAGATTATAACAAAAGTTTTTTTTCCCCTCTAGTTAGCGTTTTCACTAATGGGGAGTGTTTCACAATGGGGAGAAAGTATCACTTTCCCAGGTGATTTTGCATAGTGCAAACCCCCAAAAGGTCGCGAAGACTAACTCTAGCTCCTTCCAATTCTTAGGCATATATCAAGTGAAAATAATTCCAGCTCTTTGCAGCTTCATTTTCTAAGTGCTTTTCTGTTAGAGGAGAAGGAAGATGAAGGTGGGGAAAGAGATGCTTTCTCATTAACTTCAGAGGTGGGGCAACGAATGGTACAGATAAATTCCCTACACATATCCATTTTTCAGTAATCTCACCCCTGGTGTTGGGGAGTGAATAGTAAGAAATCAGAGCTGTATATTTTGCGCCCAAACGCCTGAAGGTAAACAAAAACAGCATCTTTTCTTTATCCACCAACATTAGCTCGAAGGCCTTGATCTCTGGACCTGTGCCACCCTCTGATCATTTCCGGAGAAGAAGCCATTTTGCAGATTCCAGAGGATGGGAGCTGGGGCTGGACCCCGGTACTGAATCCTCTCTCTTCCCCCAATCTCCGCGGAGCCAGTCGGGATCGGTAGCGCCGAGGCTGGCCTCCGTGATTTGGCAGGAACCTAGAGTCGGAGGGGCCGGAAGACGGGAGGCTGGGATTCCCCGGTGGGGTCGGGGGTTGTGCAGAACTCGAGAGCGAGGGCAGGGGCGCGGGGAGGTCGTCTCTGGGGCCCGGTGCGGAGCTTCTCCGTCCCCCGCGCCTCTCCCTCCCCTGGTGGCAGCCTGCCTTCCAGGCGGCTCTCGCGGCCTGGGGAGGTGCGGTCGGTGTGCGCTCTCCTTGCCCACAGAGTACCCCGCGCCCCCGATCCCGCTCGGGCGCCGGGGCCGAGTTTAAGCCGCTGGTAACACAATCGCGCCGGCCACGCGCCCCGCCCGTCCGGCAGCGGAACCGCTGCCGGGCCCGGTGGGGTCTCGGCTCACCTCGGCTCCCGGCTCCCTCCGCCCCCGGCCCTCCGCGGTCGGCGCCACAGCCCGGAGCGCCGGATCCCGGCCGGGAGGAACGGGACGGCGGCAGGAGCGGCGCCGGCGGCCGGGAGCCCGGCGCACCGGGCATGCTCAGTGGCGCGGCCGGCTGGGTGGCCCCGCGCGCTGCACCCGGATCTGCTCGGCGGCGGCGGCGGCGACGTGAGCGCGCAGGGGGGCGGCGGCCTCGCCTCGTCTCTCTGCCTGCGCCTGGGTCGGGTGGGTGACGCCGAGCGCCAGGGACATGTCGGACTTCGACAGTAACCCGTTTGCGGACCCGGATCTCAACAACCCCTTCAAGGTGAGCGTCGTCGCCGGCATCTCCCGCCGCCGCGCCGCGTCGTCGTTTGTGAAAACAGACAAGTTCCTTCGCGCCTGCCCCTCGGCTCCCCTCAGCCGCCTGGACTGGGGCGCGGGGCCCCCGCACCCGCTTGGGGTCGCGCCCCGGCCCCCGAGTCCCTTGTTGGGGGGCCGGAGTGGCCCCTGCTCGGCTCCCTGTCCGGCCGCCCCCCTCCCCCACGTCCCCGGCGGGGGAGGGTCGTGCGCTCGCCGGGAGTGGGCCCGCGCCCCGGGGTTCCTGCCCGGCTCCCGGGAGCGGGGGGGTGAGGCCGGGGCAGGTGAGCTGTCACCTGCCCGGAGTGTGGCCGGCCGGGCGGGCGGGGCCGGGAGGCGGCGGCGGGGGTGGGGGTCACCCTCCGTGGGGTTGCCATGGGGACCCGCGGCGGCGCAGAGCTGCGGGGGGTGATGGAGAGGTGAGGGCACCGAGTACGTTGCAATTAGGAAAAGAAAAGGTGGTGGTTTTATTTTTTTAACTTGTTTTGCGGCTAGATACTCCCAGCGGCCCTGCCATCCCCTCGCCACCATTAGGCTGGGGTTGAGGGTACTGATATCAAAGCCTAAGTTAAAAATAAACACACCTGGAAAACAATAGTGCACGTGGACGACCATCTTCCTACCTGGCTGCTCTTCGTAAGGCAGATGACAGGATGTTTTCCAGGCTCCTAGTGCGTCACCGGTTCTCTGGGCTGAGCGAGGATACCATTTCCCACAGGAGCTGCTTTCCTTCTTGGAGTCGACCTTATCAGCCCCAGCTTGGGGAGGGTTTGGCACAGAAATGGCAAAGGCAGGCGGCTAAGATGTTCATTATGTGACCTTAAATTAATGCAACAGCTAAATAAATATCTCCTAAAAGTATTCCAGGTTTCTTAATGAGCAGCAACTGCTTAGCACGTGTGATTTGTTTTCAACTGTTGAAGTTAGTTGTTTTTAATTTCCCCTGGATATGTGCAATAGTAACTTTAATTTGTAGTCACACAGAATGAAATAGTAACTTTAATTTGTGGCCACACAAGTGTCACTTGTGGCTTAGTTACTTTACCTTTCTTTTTTTTACTCTTGGTTTTATCCCTTATTAAGAATCCTGGAAGAGGAAAAATCCGTTTTCTGATTATTAATTAACCTTGTAACTTCATGGAGGATTATCTTAATTAAATGATCCTGATTATTATTGACAACTCTGTGGAAATGCAGAATAGACTCAGTCACTATTCTTTTGCCTCTAATGTCATTTAAGAAAATTCTGTACCACTGGCCTGAAACTTGCAGGTTTTTACCAATGATATGGTTGCACTTTAAGGAGAATATTTTCCCCCAAGTTTAGTGTTTAGTCTTCTGACATTCCGTGTTGTGGAAAATCAGATTATTCTTAAATCATAGATATTCTAAAGAGACATTTCATAACTTGCCAAATGGGTGTTATTTTGATATTTTGGAGGTATAACATTGAGAACTGTTATCTGTACCTGATTCAGGTAATTCATTGATGCTGTTTATTCAACATCTGACAGTTTGGCTGTCTATTTTCTGTTTGGTCATCCCGTTTCCTGGCTCATTTTGTATAGCTGGTTCTCTTGTTAGGGCAAGACATTGTCTTCTTAGCCCAGACTGCTATTTTGTGACATCTGATGTTGCCTTGACACTCTGCTCTTCTGCCATACGTAAGGTTGCTATAGTAATTCTAAACCCCAAAGTTGTTTTAAATACTCATTCATTGTGGCATAAAATTATAAACCTTTTTTGTACTTTATGAGTGGATGTACCAGGACAATGGTTGTTCAAGTTCATAAAATGCTTCGAGAGATGGATAATTTAGACCTCAAGACTTGGTTGTACACGTTCCTGTTTATGATCTTTCCCTGTTTTTGGTGACTGTCACAGCACTGTATATCTGACCTTTTTCCGTTTGTATCCAGCTGCCCTTTCTTTTCTCAGAGTAAAGCTTTACATCTATAGCATATTCTTTCTCTCTGATTTTAGCTTCCTGCTATGTCAGTGTGATTATTGAAATAGCGTTTCTGGTCCTCTCTACTTAAATATTACAAAGTTCATATATTCATCTTTGTGTTACTTTATGATCATTTTTCTTTTCACATCTGTTATTTTCAATATTTGAAGTATTTCAATATAGAAAATAAAGTTCATATTTTCACAATATATGGTATTTCACATTTGGCAACCATCCTAATTTCTTCTTGATTAAAAACTGTTTGGTTTCGATTGCTTTTTCAGTTTTTTAACATGTGTTTTCCTTCACTTTAACGTTAGGAACACTTTTGCCAGCATCTTCATTTGAGTCATGTCATGAAAATAATTTCTGCGGATAATCTCCTGAGATAGTGTAACTACATTGGTTTACTTGGTTTTATTAGCTGTTGTAAAATTATTTGCTGGATTCAATTCATTCATTTTTCGAGTGCCTGCTTTATTCGGTGGTTGTGATAGGCTCAGTGAATGAGTTTATGGAATTTGAATAGTTTTTGTTGTGTATCAGGAAACTTGGAATAACTGGAAATGTGTAGTAATCTGAAAGAAAATACATTATTAATGATATGAAGTTTTTGAGAATCCACTCGAGTTGCTATGGTGTGGTTTTAAAGCTAGAGAGGAAAAATATTTTCTACATATTCAACATGTATTTATTGAGTAATTGCTGGATGTCTTTTGTTCTTCTGTTCAGTTATTCATTCATTCAACAGGTATTGAAGAAATATCTCCAGCCTTAAGGCTTTAACATAGAGGTAAACAAACTTGGAAAATGATATAAAAGGAGAGTTCAGTAACCAGCAGGGATCAGTAATAAAGGCTGTATGAGTCAGTGTCAGAGTAAGTGCCCGAATGAGTGCAGTTTGTTCAAAGGAGGGAAAAATTAATAAGTGGTAAGAAAATCTTCATGCCTTCTAATATGCTGTAGCATATTGATATGCTAATTGATTGAATTAGAGAATTCATCTTGGAAATAACATTTAGTGTAATTTTTAAAATAGAATCAAAGTTTCAAAGCTGGGTAAGGAAAAATTTTAAATGTATGTAGTCAGTCCTCTTCTATGGATGAAAAAAAGCCCAGAGATACGATATTTCACATTTGGCAACCATCCTAATTTCTTCTTGATTAATAACTATTTGATTTTCATTGCTAACTTACTCATTGATTGGCATTAGAATTTAGATCTCCTGATTCCTAGTCCATTACTGATGGCTCTATGTGCCTTGGTTGCATTTCTGACACCAAAATTCTTGTTTTGTATTTGGAGCTTGTACTTGAGGCTTTTGTGGAGAGACAGCAGAGGGTAGTATTTAAGGAAAAAAACCCTGCATTTGATTCTGGCTCTGTCACTAACCTGCTGTGAGACCTTGGAAAGGTACTTAGCCTCTCTCCACCTCAGTTTACTAGTCTGTAAAATAAGATAATACTACCTTCTCCATAGGATTGTTAATAGAATTAGATGAGTATATATTTAGTATGCAATAAGTGCTCAATGCATGGTGGCTTTAATTAGATAATAGTAAGTAGTATTAATAGCAAATCAAGGGATTACATTTAATTATAGTTAACCACACTATTCTTAGCTTATTAATTTGGTGAAGTTCATGTTCCTTTTGAATCTTCTAGAGTGTTAGTAGTAGCAGTTTGGCAGGTCATAGTTGAGGAATCAAGGCCAAAAATAAAGTGGTTTGCCCTACGACATCCTGCTAGACTAGACCCTGGTTGTCTGAATTCTAGTGCTTTGTCTCCTCCCTAATGAAAGAACTCTGTATTAAAGTTGAGCACAACGTCCATTTTGTTTTAGCCTCAAAAATTAATTCTACTCTATTTAAATAACCTCTTAAAAATGGCCTATAATTCAGCATTCTTATGTTATGTTTTCAGTTACAGTAATTTCGGTGGTATCCTGTAAGTTTCGTTGAAGTTGAAAATTGAAAACCTTGTCGTTAAAAAGTGACCCATATTTCAAGGGTGTAATCCATTTTGATTTTATTTACAATAAGTTGATGTCACTCCTCCCTTATCCATTTAAAATCTAAGGCTGGAGATTGGATAGCGCCAGGAAAGGATTTTGAGGATTTCTTCTGTGATAGTCTAACTTTGCAAACATTGTCTTTCAACATTAATCTGGAACATAGTTGATAGTAGGTATGGTCTGTGGCATTTTACATTCGTGTCAACTCCATGAGTTCCCACTCTCTTTTCCTTAGGTTGATGTTTTTTAAAAGCATGTATTGAGCTGCTGATTATATTTCATCAAGTTAAGATACTTCATTATTTTATTTACCACTCTCTCAGCTATCTATTGCTGTATAACAAATAATCCCAAAATGTAGTGGCTTAAAACAGTTCTGTTATTTGAGCTAAACTTAGCTGGCAGTTTGTTTCAATGTTACTGCCTGGAGTTGCTCATGTGGCTTGAATCATCTGCCAGCTTGTCTAGGGTGGGATGGTTTAAGATGTCCTCACTCAAGTATCTGGCAGTTACCTGGGGCTGTCAGTGGGGGCAGCAGTTGGCTTTCTTTGGTGTGGCCTCTCTACTAGGAATAGCCTGGGCATTTTACATAGTGGCAGCAGTGTTCCAAGAGGGCAAGAGCCGAAGCTGCAAGTCTTCTGGAGTCGTTTTACTTCTGCTGCATTCCGTTAGTTAGAGCAAGCCACAAAGCCAGCCCAGATTCAAAAAAGGAGTGGAGAGATTAGGCTCTGCTTCTTGATGGGAGGAGCTGTGTCCCTCTTGATGCAGGTATACCTGAAAAGATACACCCAGCCTCAGGTGGTGAGGCAGGTGCAGAATAACCTCAGGAGATGCTCCCATTCATATGGGGGTAGTGAGGGGCACATAGCAGTTGCTGGTCTTTAGCACGTCTGGAGTCCAGCCAGGCTCGTGTTGTCAGGGTCCCCTACTTTGGGGGTAATGAGTGTTCCTTGATTAGGGCCCAGTTCTGCTACCTAGAAGTCTTTTCCTAATCTATTACTTTCTTCTGCTTTTCGCTCCACCCTCTGAGAAGTCTTTTTTCCCTGTAAGAAATGGCCCCTGTTGGCAGCTGAGTAGCATTTCAATCTGCTTCCTACCCATTGAAAGTCAGGAACCTAGAAGTCTCTTTTCAGTTTGAAATGTCTCTGTTCCTTTTATGTCAGGCTGGTGCAACTCTCTTAACAATTTCTTGTTAATCTTACCAGGGTTCAAACTATCCCTTAAAATGCGTCTGTAATTCTTTTTGAGACAGTCTTCTTTACTTAGGGTAGACTGTCAGGGTGCTGTGGATCAACACTCTTAAGATACTTAGGAAACCTTTTGGCTGGGTAGAGCATCTCCTGTGGCCAGCGAAAGCTCACAGGTAGGTACAAGGGGAGGCTGCTAGTGTGGTTGGGGTGCCTCTCACAAACGCTAGTGACAAAACTAGAATTTGAACACAGTTTTATTTTGGTCCCATGGCTTTAACAATAATCGTAGTTGAGATGATGGTGATTGTGAAAAATTTTGAAAGTAAACTGTTCTTTTGCTGATATTACCAAAAAAGTTTTTTTGGAGTACAGTTAATATTTAGTAGTGCTGAATACAGGTCCAGAAAATTTATTGGATATTTTCTTAATCTGAATCACCAGTGCGATATAGTTCCTGAAGAATATGTATTGGATTAATAAAATTAGTGACCAGTTCCTAAAAATGAATCTACAATATTTTGTTCTTGTCTGTTCCATAGGTATTGGTCTTCAATTCCAAGCGCATATTTAAAAAGTGGTTTGAACAAAGTAGGATGTGCCCAAAGAAGTCAGAATGGTCATGGGTCTGGAATCAAGTCCTGGGAAGAATAATTTAAGTTTAAATTACTCAGGGGGTTTGGTCTACAGAAGCCTCAAGGGAAATAATGAGATATTCAGATACTTGAAGGGTTTTTAGTTGGTTGAGTGAATAAACCTGTTCTTCAGAAAAAAAAAAAAAAAAACTAAGGCTAATTGTCAGAGTTTACATGAAGGTAGGTTTTGTCCTAACATAAAGATTTTTAAAAATCTATTAGAATAGCAAGACAATGCTTTTTTGGTATGGCATTTCCCAACACTTGAAGAAATTCAAGCAGAATTTGGATGACCTGTCAGAGATGCTAAGGTAGAGATTTTTGTCTCAAATATTTTTCAACTTTGAAACTCTATAATTTTTGTACCTGTATGGGCCATTTTGTGAATGCATAAATTCTCTCGTTTTAATCTGTTGGATATTAGGATTGAGTCTGATCATCTCACCTAGAAAGAAGGCTTTATGTTCTAGGGGCCTGCTCTGAGCCCCAGCTTCTGCTGAGGGAGCAGCCCTAAGTGATTGCTTACACATAGGTGATCATGTCCTCTGTTGTGTGACCCTGGCCACCCTGGCCTCAGCTGACTGATCTTACCAAAGGTACTTGGCCCAAGGGAAGCCAGTTCCTGGGCTGATCAGGAGCAGATCAGATTGCTTGGTCCGAAAATTGTGCTCCAACAGGAACGATGATAGTTAACTCACTGTCTTAGGAACTTGAACTGAAAGCACGGAGAAAAAGTCAGGTAGTTGTAGTGGGAAAGACATGAGGAAAGAGCAAAATTATGTTCATCACGAAACACTGGAGTAGAAATCGTCTGAGGGTCCTTTTCTAGAATTCCTCCCTTATTAGAGCTACTCTTAAACTACAAGAGATGTTGCCGTGTCTTGAAGATTTCCAGTCTGTGAAACCTGGCGCCCCTCTTTGTGTGTGTGTCTGTAAAATACCCTCCCTTCTCTCAGCGTTTGAGGTGACCTGAGTCTGTTTCTTTTGACCAGAATTGCCAAAAGGTAAATGTGAAGTAACATTTTCTGGCCAAAGCCATGATAGAATTAAACCTGTGTTTAGACTTAATACAGATCTAAGTGATAGAATGTAAATCCACATGATAGAGTTAAACCTGTATTTAGTTTTTGGTGGTAGAATAGAGTAATGCAGATCCAAACAGTATGAGATGTTTTTAAATCACAAGAGGGAAATTTCCTGACTTTCACTAGGTGTAGGAAATAAAGGATGATGTGGAGGTTGGTTGGATTTGACTTCGTGCCAAGTCGCCTCACCATTTTCATTGTTTCATTTATTCCTACTTTGGCAGCCTGTACTGTTAAGGCTTCTGACTTCTCATGTTAGACCAGTGTTGGAGCCCCTGTACCCCTTCCCTGTGCAAGAACTGCCACAAGAAGTCTTTGTAGACCTGTACACAGCAATCCAATAATCTCCTTCTCCCTGGATTTGGGAGCTTTTGAGAATTAGTAATGCCAGTTCATCAGTTGATGGGCATTTGGGGTGTTTCCGCCTGTTGACTATCATAAATAATGCTGCTATAAACATTCATGTACAAATTTTTGTTTGAACTGCTGTTTTAAATTCTCTTGGGTATATACCTAGGACTGAAATTGCTGGGTCATATGGAATCATTTGAGGAACTGCTGGATTGTTTTCCAAAGTGGCTGCACCATTTTGTATTCCTGCCAGCAGTGTATGAGGGTTCCACTTTCTCTACATCCTCCTCAATGCTTGTTATTATTTGGTTTTGGTTCTAGCCATCCTAGTGTGTGTGAAGTATCTCATTGTGGTTTTGATTGGCACATCCCCTGATGGCTATATGATGTTGAGCATATTTTTGCATGCTTATTGGCCATTTGTATATCATCTTTGGAGAAATGTCTATTCAGATCTTTTGCCTATTTTAAAATTAGATTGTCTTTTTTATTATTGAGTTGTAAGAGATTTTTTTGTATTCTGGATACAAGTTCTTTATCCAGGTATATGATTTGCAAATATTTTCTCTCATTTTGTCGATTATCTTTTTACTGTCTTATTAATGTCCTTTGAACCACAATTTAGATTAAGTCTAAATTATTTATATTTTGTGGCTTGTGTTTTGATATCGTATCTAAGAATCCTACCAAATCTGAGGTAGTGAAGATTTACTCCTATGTTTTCTTCTAAGAGTTTTACCTCTTCCGTTTAGGTTTGTGATTCATTTTGTGTTAATTTTTGTATATGATGTGAAGTAAGGTCAACTTCATTCTTATGTGTGTGGAAACCCAGTTGTTCCAACACCATTTGTTGAACAGACTGTTCTTTCCCTATTGAATGATCTTGGCACCCTTGTCAGAAATCTTTGTATTCTTTCTTAATCTATGTTCTTGCAAAAGAAATGAAATATTTTATCTAAAAAACCCTTCATATTTTATGCAAATGGCTCCCAAATACCTGATGATTGTCCCTAGAGTATACATATTAGCTTGCCCCGCTTTCAAAATTCCCAGAGCTTGTGTTGCAACTGCTTCTAAATCTCTGCTTGCTTCAGTACGTTTTTTTTAAAAAAAAAAATAGGATAATGGGTTTTATACATATTTTTAGACTGTAATTGTGAGCATGTTATCAATATTACCATCTTTTTCCTTTTCCTTAAAAGAAACACTTCCATTTATTTTACAGAATACAAAGAATCACTGAATACGTTCTTGCACGTAAGCAAAAATATTGGAGCCTCTTAAACCTCTTAAAGCAAGGGAATAAGTGTATGTTATAAAGTGTTGTGCATTTTGAGTATTGGTGAGATCAGACATTGAGTATTGGTGAGATCAAACTAGGAAGAAGGGGTTTGTGATAGTTATACACTGGTAATTTTAACTTGATTGATAATAGAAGAAAAAATCAGCTATTAATGGTTTTTGCTTGTCAAACACAGTCAAAACAATGCATATTGTAGACACATTATACGCACAACAAATACTGGAAGTTTCCGCTATCTCGAAGAGACATAAGCAGCGGTGGAGTTGTATACATGCCGTTGGCAGCCGTTTTCCCTGTGGGAATCCTCTAGTGGTGGTTAGAATCAGCATACGGTGATTTGGTATATATGTGGAAAGTGGTGAGAAATGACAGTGGTTGGTGATAGGAAAAGAGCCTCAGGAATATTGGCCAGTCATGGCCAGGGGCTGGTATCCTAGTGTAATTATACCACCGTTTAGCAATTTTCCGAGATCTGTTGATGGTTGTTTTAGGTTGATTTAATCAGTCTTGTGGTTTTATTTATGGCCTAACATTCCTAATTTTTGGCATCTCAAATAGTCATAAATTTCAGTAAATTGCTTACAAGTAAGTGGCATGTTGTAAAAATGCAAATTACTGTATTCCCTATGCTTCAAAGAAGTGTATTACATGCTTTTCCTATTTGATTAAAAATTTTTAATGGAAATGTTTATATATGAATCTCAGGGGAACTTAACTGCCATTTAGAGTTGAGTTCATAAGAAAGTGTTTTGTGGACTCTCTCTATATGGCAGACAAATGTTACCGACCAAAATTGGGGTTCTCTGCCCCATACACGTAAACAAGCCAGTTGATTACGGCACCAGCCTTTGAGGAGAGAAATCAGCTTTATTCTGTGAGATTGATCTCCAGGGAGACAGGGGGCGTGTGCCCTCAGATTTGTCTCTCCAATTCAGGATTTGGGACAAAATTTAAGACGTTGGGGAGAACACGTTGGCACGTGGAAACGCTGGTGGGACAGGTTCTTGATTGGTGGGCTTCAGGTATTCATGGTAAGGTTTTATACATTTATGGTGAGATTCTAAACATTTGTGATGGTGTTCTAAATATTTTTGTGTGAGGTAAGGGAGGAATTTTCACACCCGATCTTCCTGGATGAGGGACCTCTCGCTTCTGATAAGAGTCCAACTTTAAAGTTCCAGTCATGTCTCAGTCCTTGGGTTCCACAGGGAGGAGGGGCTTTGGTTCCGAAGTTTGTTTCAGGTCAGGATTTCTTCTTTTGCTCATGCCCTGGCTGCGTGAGTGCAGTTTTTCTGAAAGACGATCCTTAATCACTTTGTTGATAAGAGATGGGGTCTGTTTGAACTGGCTCTAAATGGGCCTGTGGTTACACAAACATTTCTGTGTTCTTAGCCTGGTGTTCCGGGGAGTATAGGATGTTGGCAGAGGTTTGTCTTCTCCTAGCAGAGAGGAGTGGGGAGAAGGGTGGCTCTGGAACCAGGCTGCTGAGGTTTGCTTCTCCACTGCCTAGCCTGGGTGACCTTGGGCAAATTACTTAATTTTTCTGCCTCCAGTATTTATTTACTGTTTTTTTCTTTACATTTCTTATAGTTCCAGGAGTTTTTCTTTTGAATCAAGACAAAAATGGGAAGCTCTTAAAATAACAGATAAAGGAAATAAATAATGGTGCAAGATTATCTTTGGTTGTAACATGTGATTATTTATTCTCCTCCTTTATTTCACCCCTAAATTGCCTATATTTTCTAAGGCAGACTCTAATTTTTATTAACTTTTAAACTTTTTGGTATTAACAAAAATAGTAACAAAAACAAAACATACAAATTACTGGTTGTCTTACAAAGCTTAGGGATTTTAGAATCTATTATATATCACAACTTGAACTGAGGGTAATAATAAAGAGAGCTCTTTTTATTTTTATGACAAATCACCTTGTGATGTAAGTTTTTTTTAAATGTTGGACAGTTGTGCACTTGGTTGTTTAATGTTGGTGATTTTTGGAAAGAGCATCTAGTGTTCTTTTTATTGTCTTTGAGTCTAATAGTTTATAAAGTTATGATTACTTTTCAAGGGGAAGCTAGCAGGAGATGACTGCCTGGTCTCACAATTGGAACTCTAAACATTTCCCCCCATGGATCTCTTGTTGTAGAGAATGCTTGGATTTGGTGGTGCTGTGATTTTAAGTACTGGCCTGGAAGCTTAACCACCAAGTTAACAAGAATAGGTTATTTGTTTAGCCAGGATTCGTTTCATAGGAAAATGTTCCGTGAACTATACACATACTCTCAGGTGGAAAACTACATTTAAAAGTTGACTGCCTGTAATATGACCAAAATACTAAGACCTTTTAAAATTTGTTCACAGGTCTTCGCTTGCCTCATTTAATAGTAATTGTTCAGTATTTCAGTATTTAATATATTAAAGGAGAATGGCAGAAAACCCATTAATCTTAATGGAGAACCACTATGGATGATAAAACAAAGTTTTTTGTACAAAAATCTCTTGACAGTTTATTGAAAATAAGGGATATTTAGGTGGGAGGACACTACTGTTCTCTTATCCTTAGGATATCAGTTCAGTGGCTCATTCGTTAGTGGTCAAGGTGATTGAACTTGAGGATCAGTTGAACAGACATATGACCAAATATTTTCTTGTTCTACATGATCAACCTTTTTCTTTTTATATCTGTAGACTTCAGTACATTTATGTTGGGGCACTTAGCTCTGTTAGCTACCCAGTTTCTCAAATATCAGAAGAAATTTTGGTGATTTAGTATGATAGGATGTTAAAATATCCAATTTTAAATATTCAAACTCTGGTGTCAGTGTTGTCCCTAATTGCTAATCCCCCTGTCCCACCACTTCTTACTTCTTTCCTAATGAGCATTTCTCTTTGTTTAATGAGGGCAGTGAATGATACTGTATGTAGACTTTGAAGACTTATGGATTTATAGCCAGTTGGCAATATTTCTTCCGAGAAATATTACATATGATTTTATTTTCTTTAAACAACTTTGAGATATAATTCATATACCATACAGTTCACCCATTTAAAGGGTACGAGTTAGTGGTTTTTCGTATATCCACAGTTGTGCCATCATCACTATTACCAATTTGAGAACATTTTCAACACCTCAAAAAAAAACCCCATACCCCATTTCCCCCCAACTCCTCCAGCCCTAGGCAGCCACTAATATGCTTTCTGGACATTTTATAAATGGAATCATACAATATGTAGTCTTTTATGACTGGCATTTTTCACATAGCATAATGTATTCAAGGTTCATCCATATTGTAATGTGTATCAGGACTTCATTTCTTTTTATTGCCAAATAATATTCCATTGCATGGATATACTACATTTTATTTGTCTATTCATCAGTTGATATAAATTTGGGTTGTTTCCACTTTTGGTCTGTTAAGGAATAATGCTGCTATGAATATTTGTATACAAGTTTTTGTGAGGACGTATGCGTTGATTCTCATGGATATTTACCTAGGAGGGAATTGCTGGGTCATATGGTAACTGCCAAACTGTTTTCCAAAAATGACTGTACCATTTTACATTACCACCAGCAGATTCTAGTTTTCTTACATCCTGCCAACACTTGTCTTTTTTGATTATAGCCATTCTAATAGATGTGAAGTGGAATCTCATTATGATTTTGATTTGCATTTCCCTGATGGCTAATGATGTTGAACATCTTTTTATGTGCTTATTGGCCATTTGTATACTTTCTTTAGAGAAAGGTCTATTCAGATCTTTTGTCTATTTTTTTAATTGTTATTTGTCTTTTTATTATTGTTAGAGTTCTTTGTATATTGTAGATACAAGTCACTTATCAGATATATGATTTGCAAAAATTTTCTCCAATTCTGTGGATTTTCTTTTTACTTTCTTGATGGTGTACCTTACAGCAGGAAATTTTTAATTTAAAAAATTTTTTAATTTTTAAAATTTTTGCTGAGGAAGATTTGCCCTGCGCTGACATCTGTTGCCAGTCTTCCTCTGTTTGTATGTGAGCCACTGCTAGCATGGCCACTGACAAGTGGTGTAGATCCACGTGCAGGAACCAAACCCAGGCCACTGAACTTAGCCACTGAATTTCCTGGGACTGGCCCAGGAAATTTTTAATTTGATGAAGTTCAATTACCTATTTTTTCTTTTGTTGCTTGTGCTTTTGGTGTCATATCTAAGAAGCCGTTGCCTAACCCAAGATCATGAAGATTTACTCCTGTGTTTTCTTCTGAGTTTTATAGTTTTAGTGCTTACATTTAGGGCTTTGATTCATTTTGAGTTAATTTTTGTGTGTGGTCAAAGGTACTGGTTGTCTATTTGAAGTTACTTTATTTTTTAAACTTTCTTTTTATTAAAGATGTAAGACATTTTGATACTATCTAAATGTTGTTTTTTGACCTGTGGATTGCTTTAAGAAGTTTTGGGTTGTTTCCTTGCCACTGCTCTATCTTTAGACGTATTATCTTTTTTTGACTGGCTTTCGTGTAGTTCATGTAGCTCAAATATGGTGCTACATAGTACCATGTGCAGTTTGGAGTAGCAGGATCCCTTTACTTTAGTGGTGTCTTGTAGCATTTGCCAATGGGCCATCTAATTCTTTTGCCAGTGGACTGATTTCTGTTGCTTTGGTTAGATGATTAATGTGACTTTGACTGAATCCAATGGCATAATTTGAAAAACAAGCAAAGCATATTATCAGCCATTATGTTTAAACTGGAGAGTTTGCCAGTTTAATAAGGTCTTTATGGTTACTTAAAATTGTTTTGTAATTGCTGTGACTGGGTTGGAGATTAAAAAGTTTCAAACTCAGTTGTATTCAATAAATTGTTACCATTGAAGGTGGAACAGAGTAGGTTATTTATTTAGTCAAACATATATGATGCTCCCAAAGTGTATCAGACACTGTGATAGTCACTAGGGATACAAAGGTGAGGAAGAGAAGTCCTTGATGTCAAAGAATCCACACTTTGCTTGGGAGACATAATGCACAATAAATGCTTTGGTGCTAAAACAACAAGAATAGCACGTCTTTCAGATTGCAGGAGAAAATTTTTCTGAGAAGGTGATGCCTGAGCTATCTTGAAGGAAAAAGAGGAATTGGTCAGTATGTAGCCTCAGTTCCCCTAAATGCAGAGTCTGAGGCAGAAGGCTTACGTGTTACTATAGCTCACCTCCCTCATTTTATAGATGGGAAATTCAGACATAGATGTTCATATTTCCAGGTTTACTCAGGAATTACAGAACTTGGAGTAAAACTATTCCATGGAATGGCTGGGGATGATTTCTCACAGCAACTGCTAAAAGTGCTGCTGGCGATATAAAATGGAAGAAAGGACCAGACCTCTTAATTTCATTTTGACTGTAGGCTAAGTACTAGAATTTGTTGCTTTCTATATGATTTACGACCCTTACATAGGTCACTACTTATCTGAAGGAAATTTTAACCAGATTATATTATATTCAGAAATGTTTCCAAAGAATTCCTTTAGAATGTAGAGTGTGCTAGGTAATTAAATGATGATGATTATTTTTTGACATTTAATGCTAGTGTTAATATGGACAGATAGTGCAACTTAAGTTGTGGTTTGTTAACTTTCAAGTTGCACTTATAAATCTGCTAGGGTGGGATTGCTTCATTTGTTTCCAGTTTACTAAGGACTGATAAAGATTAGTTTGTGAGTCTCTTTCAGGTTTCAGTAAGACTGTCATGACTCTTGCATGAAAATGAATATCAATTTTTCAAAATCATAATTTATTGAATAATTCCTAGTGATTATTAAGCACTTCTTATAATGAGTTACATAGGTTTTGCTAAATACAAAAACTTAGAGTCTTGCTGAGATTTTTAATGGCTTCTTGTAGTTTCTTTTTTTAAAAAAATGATTGGGACATGTAGAAACTGTAGTACTTCTCTAGGTTAATGAAATTCTCACTATTTATTAAATTCCTAAGATTATAGTAGCTCTGAGAAGTATAGAGTAGGAAAAAAATTAACACTCTGAAGGTGGGGCCTCTCATAGCCCCTAGCTTGGGACTTTTCTTGTTTAATCACGTTGCCTAGTCTAGTGTATAATATTGATTGGATTAAGCAGAGCTATTGAAGATTATTTTAATTAAGTTTTGTGGAGCAATGTAGTGTTTAATTCAGTTTTTTTATTTTGAGGAAATATTGTTTTAAACATAAATTTGTATTCTTTATTACATTTTCTTCTAACAGCTTGGTGTTCGGAGTCAGATTTGAATTTGAATCCTGACCAGTTCACTTATTAGCTATATGGTTTTGGGAAAATTGCTGAAACATCTCAGCTAGGATTCTCACCAGTGAAAGAAAGGATGTGGAGTCGACATCATAGGGCTGTGCTGAGGATTACATGAGAGAATTCAAGAGGAAAGTGTTGTGCTAAACTAGATGAATTCTTTCTCTCCTTGAATCTATCTTTGCTTTAGCTTTCTTCAGTTTCCCATAGGCTTCCTTGATAGAATTGTAAATATG
The DNA here is from genome assembly GCA_031878705.1 of Tapirus indicus. Classification (NCBI taxonomy): domain Eukaryota; kingdom Metazoa; phylum Chordata; class Mammalia; order Perissodactyla; family Tapiridae; genus Tapirus; species Tapirus indicus. The sequence goes on from CM062925.1 coordinate 6,481,032, forward strand.
CATTTTCTTCTAAATGTTTGTTTTAATATTCAAGTTGTCTTCTGCTATCTCATGTGAAAAAGTATGAGGAAAGTGAAAAAGTGTGGGCAGGTCTAATACTATGTTATGTTAAATACATTGGATTGGGAAGTTTCTGATCAAGTCTCCCATCCTCTTCTGTTATTTTGAAAAACTTAGAGGAAATTTATAGCTTTATGTCTTGAGTTTGTTTTTTTAATTTTTGCTAACACAATTGAATTTGCCCAAATGGATGAAATTGAAATTATAAGCCAGTCTTCTTAAGTTGTAGTGCCTAGATCTGCACTGTCCAATGGAAATATAATTCATGCCACATATGTCATTTAAAAGTTTCTGGTAGCCACATGGGAAAAAAACCAGGTGAAATTAATTTTAGTATATTTTATTTAACCCCATATATATAAAATATCTTTTCAACACATAACAAAAATTATTAATGATATTTTACATTGTTTTGTGCTAAATCTTTGAAATCAGAAACATGGTATCCTTTAGACTTTCAGCACATTTCATTTGGACTAGTTACATTTCAAGAGCTACATGTGGCTAGTGGCCACCATATTATATAGCACAGGTCTAGATGAATAAAATGTGTTATTAAAACAGTAGATGGCTTTTGCACTGTAAGCTGTGTGTGATAAAAGAATGTCAATAGTTATCACTGCTTAAAAGTTTGTCTTCATTCTTCAGCATTCACTTATGTAGATGGTGAGAATTTACCCATCTTTGCAGTCCCTATTCCATAAATGATTTCTCTAGTTATTCTTTGTCCATTCCCAAATTTTTGTAAATTTTCAGAGGCCTAAAATAGCTCTTTGATTATTGAGAGCATAAACCAAAGTCAATGTACATTTATTCTCTTCACAATCAAATCTGTAGGTGTGACATGAGCAAGTGTGTATTTTGAGAAGCTCATTCTGGTTCATTGTGAAGAATAGATTGGGGAAGGGGTCCAAGGATGGGAGAGGGACCAGTAAGAAGGCTATTGTAGTTCACTTGTGAGAAATACTGGCAGCTTGATCTGGGGGGAAGGCGGGGGCATGTTGGAGAAGTGGACAGAAAGAAGGGTGAGAGTGGGGTCTGATAGTAGCTTGAGGGTGATATGTGATTGGAGGAATGTTTTTGTTTTTCATTGCTTGTGTGCATTTTATTTTATTTTATTATTTGTATGTGTGTGTGAGGAAGACCAGCCCTGAGCTAACATCCGTTGCTAATCCTCCTCTTTTTGCTGAGGAAGACTGGCCCTGGGCTAACATCCGTGCCCGTCTTCCTCTACTTTATATGGGACGCCGCCACGGAATGGCTGACAGGCAGTGCGTCGGCGGGCGCCCGGGATCTGAACCCGCGAACCCTGGGCTGCCAAAGCGCGGACTAAACCACTGCGCCACCCGGCGGCCCCCTTGTGTGCATTTTAAAGATGATTGAGACTTGAAACGTAGGTGTGAGGCGTCCTTTTGAGAGAAGGCAGTTGAACATATGAGAGAAAAGGATAACTGGTAGGGTAATCCTGAGAAAAGATGAGAAGAGAGGAATCTTAGATAGGAAGAGAGTTTTGGGGTTATTTTTCAAGTAGGTTTTGTCCAGTTGGCTTAAACTTTTGAACTGTGGGGAATATCTAACACTAAGAAAAACAGGATAAATTAAAGACTAGAGTTATATTTGTATTCTCCTCTCTCTTATTTTTTAAATTGGAAGGGGAAAAGAAAGAAGAAGGTGAAACTAGAGTTAAATTAAGCAGTGGTTTTACAGCAGTTTTGGATCAATAAGTGTGTTGGGGATCAGTATGTATACTAGGGATCAGTAAATGTTCACACTTACTAGCATCTTTCTCTCACAGCAGATTTTATTTAAATATAATTAATGGCAGTAAACTGTTTTTACATAGAGTTTTAGTGAAATACAAAATGGCAAAGAATACTGGTTCCACCTGTTCTGGTTTTAAGGCATGGAGACGTGCGCTCAGGTTACCTCAAGTGATGGAGGTTTAATGTGGGGATTCTTGGGGGAGAGAAGGAAGCCCAACACAGTCAATCTCTGCAATTGTAATGAAACAGTCTCCAGGAGCTAACAAGGGGTTTCCTCAATCCACACCCGTCTGTCCTCCACCTCCCTCTTGCCAAGCAGTAGAAGCCATTTTCATGTGAAATCAGTATCTATAAAACAGATAAAAACTGAGCTGCACTGATTGAAGTGAAGGTTAGGGGTTGATCTCTGCCACCCTCTTTTCCCTCTTCCACTCCTCTCAAACTCTCTCCTCCTTCACCCCGAGCCCCTTCTGAGGATCTGCAGGACCATGTGAAAACTCCTGTAACGTCGTCATTCCTCACCAACTAGAGTAGCAGTAACTCTCTGGGCCCTGTTTTTGCTTTGGCGACTCATTGGCAACTCTAGTAATTACCCTTTCCCCTCAGATGCTGTACCTACTGCTCCTTTTTCTGGTCACCTTCTCATGACTTAGCTTCTATTTGTCTTTTACCGTGACTAGTGTCAGCTTCTGCTGCTGCTACTAATTACCAGTCTTTATGTCTCATATTCAGGTGCCTCAAGAAACAGGATCTAATTGAATGGATTAGTCATTATCCAGTATAGAGTCAGTTCTGTTGGGGTCTGCCAGGCTTCCTCATGTCTAGTTCTAAAAGTGGCTGCCTTTGGCACAGGTGCCAATTCCTCATCCTTTCACTTGTAGCTAAGGTAATAGGGTCACATAACACAAAGGTTGGGCAAAGAATTGCTTCTGGTTGCTTTCCTCCAAACGTGGCTATGGGTATTTTTTGGCCTATTCATTGCTTAAGATGTGCTGTACTTTCTTAATATTTCAGTTAACTGTAAGTAAAGGGCTTTTTTGTCTCATGCTTACCTTGTTGGGAATGATGATAACAGCCTCAGCTACCACTTACTGAGTGTTTTCCACGTGCAGGAACTGTATTAAGCATTTTACAGGTAGTAGCTCATGAGCTATGTGATACGTTTTACTGATGAAGAAACTGAATCGCATTGAAATATGAAGTGCCTTGTTCAAAGTTCACAGCTTTTCATTAGTGGACCTGTGATTTGAATACAAGCAGCTTTTCAACCAATAAAGACTTACCATCTATAGCATAACATTTCAGAGTTGCAACTGACCAGCTCCCCCCCCCTTTTTTTGCAGGTGAGAAAATTGAGCGTTTAGATGACTTGCCTAAGGTCACAGAGACTAGTCATTGCCAGGAACCCAGGGTTCCTAACTCCTAGAATAGTACTCTTTCTACTGCAGAACAAGTACCTAAGACACACAAGGTTTTGAGTTAAATCTTGAAACTCCAATCTATTAAGCGTTGGCAGATACAGGAATTGAATACATAATATGTGGTTGAACACAATCATCCATGTAGGCTTTTATGTTATTAGACTGCTATTTAGCTCAAAGATGATATATGTACAGAAAAGAGAATAAACAGGAGACTGAGGTTGATTAGCCACAAGAATTGTTTATTGAATTAATCTCCTCATGTCTAGCTGAAGGTGAAAGTACTTTCTGCCAGGTTGGAACCTTCCTGTGAGGTTATATGTGGCGTGATTGAAAAATGTCCAGTTTAATGCACGGTGGAGGAAATCAGTTGAAATACAATGAAGGCGCACTCCCTGGAGGGTTTGGTAAAGAAACTTGGATTAAAGATATAAAAAAGCTAATTATGATAGGTATAAAATTTTTACTTATTTTCTTCTTTGAAAAACATTTATTTTTATAATGCATCTTGGTTTTTAATGAAATAAGACTGTGAAGTTAAATGGCTTACTAAAGGTTGACAGAGTAGCCTTAGCTTAACTAAATGATGTAAAGATATAACTTGAATATTTATACAGTCAGATCCAGATAGAATATTTAAACTCTGAAGAATGTCTTTACTTGCTTCTTGAAAATTAATAAAATAAAGAAGCCTAGCATATTCCTCTAAGTCAATGAAATAAGACTATCTCAGAATGTTTTTCTTGTTAGAAATGCAAATTCTCAGGCACCATGCCAGACATCAGCGTACATTCAGAGTGGGGCTCAGCAGTCTGGGTTTTAACAAGCCCTCCAGGTAATTCCAAGGCGTGCTAAGTTTGAGAACCACTACCGTAGAAGCAACCAAGTTAACAGTTGAAACAATTTCGTTTTGATTGTGTTGAAGAGGAAACACAATATTTTCCTGCCAAAGTTTTGGAATCATTAATAATCAGCTCAACCAATGTCTTTCTTGATAAAGTTGTGATTGTGGTAAACTCTATTTTAGTATATCTGATGGAAAAAGGCATTGGAAAGTTCTGGCTTCATATTTTGTCTCAGACATATACTAATTGACCTTGAAGAAGTTTCTTGACCTTTTCAAGGCCATAGCTTCTTTCTCTGAAAAATGGAATAATACTGTATACCAGGGAGGATCCTAGCAAGTGTTGGAAATACTATAAATAAGTGCTGGATACTTAATAGGCATTAAAAGATCATTCATTATTTCTTAAATCTTCAGTTTTAGTGTTTTCTCCCAAATTAGAACTAGCTTCCTCAACACTATTTACATTTTATTAAAACTAATTTGAAATGTTAATTATGTGATAATTCAGAGATATCAGTTCTTTATCTTCCTAAATCATTCTTGGCATATCCTGTACATACTCTACTGCTTTGTCACTTAATACTATAGTAGGAGAAATTCCAGACTAACTAGAAATGAACTCATTTCAATTGAGACTGTGATTTTGTCAAACTGCCGGTTAACTTTCAGCCTGGATTAAACTTTTCTAGAATCTAGGAGGAAATAAGTGTGTTTTTGTTATTGTAGTTAAAAGTAAAAAATTGGAAGAATGATTTCATTCTGGGTCTCTTTGGAACTAAGTTATACCTTATGTAGGATTTTTTTTATTGATGTCTTAATAGTTTATAACATTGTGAAGTTTTAGTTGTACATTATTGTTTGTCAATCACCGTATAAATGTTTCCCTTCACCCCTTGTGCCAACCCCCCTTCCCCTTGCACCTAGTAGTCACCAAACAGTTCTCTCTGACCGTGTGTTAGTTTATATTCCACATATGAGTGAAATCATGCAGTGTTTGTCTTTCTCTCTGGCTTATTTCACTTAACATAATACTCTCCAGGTCCATCCATATTGTTGCGAATGGGAGAATTTTGTCTTTTTTTATGGCTGAGTAAGTAGTCCGCTGTGTATATATATACCACATCTTCTTTATCCACTCATCTGTCGGGGGACACTTGGGTTGCTTCCACTTCTTGGCTGTAGTGAATAATGCTGCAGTAAACATAGTGGTGCATAAGCCTCTTTGGATTGTTGATTTCAGGTTCACTGGATAGATACCCAGTAGTGGGATAGCTGGATCATAAGGTATTTCTATTTTTAATTTATTGAGGAATATCCATACAGTTTTCCATAGAGGTTGCACCAGTTTGCATTCCCACCAGCAGTGGATTAGGGATCCCATTTCTCCACGACCTCTCCAACATTTGTTGTTTTTTGTCTTGGTGATTATGGCCAATCTAATGGGTGTAAGGTGATATCTTAGTGTAGTTTTGATTTGCATTTCCCTGATGACTAGTGATGTTGAACATCTTTTCATGTGCCTGTTGACCATCTGTATATTTTCCTTGGAAAAATGTCTGTTCGTATCCTCTGCCCATTTTTTGAGTGGGTTGCTTGTTTTTTTTTGTTGTTCAGTTATGTGAGTTCTTTATATATTATGGAGATTAACCCCTTGTTGGATATATGATTTGCAAATATTTTCTCCCAGCTAGTGGGTTGTCTATTCATTTTGATCCTGGTTTCGTTTGCCTTGTAGAAGCTCTTTAGTCTGATGAAGTCCCAGTTTATTTTTTCTTTTGTTTCCCTTGTCCGAGTAGACATGGAATTTGAAAAGATCCCTTTCTGACTGATGTCAAATAGTGTACTGCCTATATTTTCTTCTAAGAGTTCTATAGTTTCAGGTCTCACTTTCAGGTCTTTGATCCATTTTGAGTTAATTTTTGTGTATGGTGAAAGAAGATGGTCTACTTTCATTCTTTTGCATGTGGCTGTCCAGCTTCCCCAGCACCATTTATTGAAGAGACTTTCCTTGTCTCCATTGTATGTTCTTTGCTCCTTTGTCGAAGATTAGCTGTCCATAGGTGTGTGGTTTTATTTCTGGGCTTTCAATTCTGGTCCTTTGATCTGTGTGTCTGTTTTTGTACCAGTACCATGCTATTTTGATTACTATGGCTTTGCCATGTATTTTGAAGTCAGGGATTGTGATGCCTCCGGCTTTGTTCTATTTTTTCAGGATTGCTTTAGCTATTCAGGATCTTTTGTTGCCCCATATGAAGCTTAGTATTCTTTGTTCTATTTCTGTGAAGAATGTCACTGGGATTCTGATTGGAATTGCATTGAATCTGTAGATTGCTTTAGGTAGTATGGACATTTTCAACTATATTTATTCTTCCAATCTATGTGCATGGAATATGTTTCCATTTCTTTATGTCTTCATCGATTTCTTTCAATAGTATCTTCTAGTTTTCATTATATAGGTCTTTCACCTCCTTGATTGAATTTGCTGCCAGATATTTTATTTTATTTTTGTTGCAATTGTAAATGGGATTGTCTTCTTGAGTTCTCTTTCTGTTAGTTCGTTCTTGGCATATAGAAATGCAACTGATTTTTGTAAGTTGATTTTCTACCCTACCACTTTGCTGTAGTTGTTGATTATTTCTAGTAGTTTTCCAATGGATTTTTTTGGGTTTTCTATGTATAAGATCATGTCATCTACAAATAGTGAATGTTTCACTTCTTCGTTGCCTGTTTGGAGTCCTTTTATTCCTTTTTCTTGCCTAATTGCTCTCGCCAAAACCTCTAGTACTGTGTTGAATAAGAGTGGTGAGAGTGGGCACCCTTGTCTTGTTCCTGTTCTCAGAGGAATGGCTTTCAGTTTTTCCCTGGAGTATGATGTTGGGAGTGGATTTGTCATATATGGCCTTTATTATGTTGACGTACTTTCCTTCTATACCCATTTTGTTGAGAGTTTTTATCATAAATCGATGTTGGATTTTGTCAGATGGCTTCTCTGCCTCAATTGAGATGATCATGTGGTTTTTATTTGTTGTTTTGTTAATGTGGTGTATCACATTGATTGATTTGCAGATGTTGAACCATCCCTGTGTCCCAGGCATAAATCCCACTTGGTCATGGTGTATGATCTTTCTGATGTATTGCTGTATTTGGTTTGCCAATGTTTGGTTGAGGATTTTTGCATCTGTGTTCGTTAGCAATATTGGCCTGTAGTTTTCCTTTTTTGTATTGTCCTTGTCTGGCTTTGGTAACAGGGTGATGTTGGCCTCGTAGAATATATTAGGAAGTGTTCCATCTTCCTCTATTTTTTGGAAAAGTTTGAGAAGGATAGGTATTAAGTCTTCTTTGAGTGTTTGGTAAAATTCTCTGGAGAAGCCATCTGGTCCTGCACTTTTTTGGGGGGGGCGAGGTTTTTGATTACTGTTTCAATCTCTTTACTTGTGATTGGTCTATTCAGGTTCTCTATTTCTTCTTGATTCAGTTTTGGGGGTTGTATGCGTCCAAGAATTTGTCCATTTCCTCTCGGTTTGTCCAATTTGTTGGCATATAGTTTTTCATAGTATTCTCTTATAATCCTTTGTATTTCTGTGGTATCCATTGTAATTTCTCCTCTTTCATTTCTAATTTTATTTATTTGAGCCTTCTCTCTCTTTTTTTGTGAGTCTAGCTAAGGGTTTGTCAATTTTGTTTTTCTTCTCAAAGAATCAACTCTGTTTCATTGATCGTTTCTATTGCTTTTTTCATTTCAATTTCATTTATTTCTGCTCTAATTTTTATTATTTCTCTTCTTCTGTTGACTTTGGGCTTTGTTTGTTCTTCCTTTTCTAGTTCTGTTAGATGTAGTTTAATGTTATTTATTTCAGATTTTTCTTGTTTGTTGAGGTGGGCCTGTATTGCTACGAGTTTCCCTCTCAGGACTGCTTTTGCTGCATCCCATATGAGTTGGTATGGTGTATTTTCATTTTCGTTTGTCTCCAGATATTTTTTAATTTCTGCTTTAATCTCATCAATGATCCATTGGTTGTTCAGTAGTTTGTTGTTTAGTCTCCACATCTTTGTCACTTTCCCAGGTTTTTGCTTGTAGTTGATTTCTAGTTTCATAGCATTATAATCAGAGAAGATGCTTGTTATAATTTTAGTCTTCTTAAATTTATAGAGTCTTGCCTTGTTTCCCAACATATGCTCTGTCCTTGAGAATATTCCATGTGCACTTCAGAAGAATGTGTAATCTGCTGTTTTTGGGTGGAGTGGTCTGTATATATCTATTAAGTTCATCTCATCTAGTTTTTCATTTAAGTCTGCTATTTCCTTATTGACTTTTTGTCTGGATGATCTATCCATTGATGTGAGGGGGATGTTAAGGTCCCCTACTCTTATTGTGTTGTTGTTGATAGCTCTTTTTAGGTTTGTTAATAGTTGCTTTATGTACTTTGGTGCTCCTTTGTTGGGTGCATATATATTTATAAGTGTTATGTCTTCTCGGTGGAGTGTCCCTTTCATCATTATATAATGCCCCTCTTTGTCTCTCATTACCCTTTTTATCTTGAAGTCTACTTTGTCTGATATAAGTATGGCCACATCTGCTTTTTTTGTTTGCCATTAGCTTGGAGTATTATCTTCTATCCTTTCACTCTGAGCCTGTGTTTGTCTTTAGAGCTGAGATGTGTTTCCTGGAGGCAGCATATTGTTGGATCTTGTTTTTTAATCCATCCCGCTACTCTGTGTCTTTTGATTGGAGAATTCAATTCATTTAAATTTAGAGTGATTATTAATATATGAGGGCTTAGTGTTGCTACTTTATTGCTCATTTTGTAGATCTTTTGTATTTGCTTTTTTCTTGTGTAATTTGGGCTGCCAGTTCAGTTTGGTTGTTCTGCATGATGGTTTTCTTAGTTTTCTCTGTATTTATCATGTGTGTCTCTGCTCTGAATATTAGTTTAGTGGTGACCATGAGGTTTGTATAAAAATTCCCGTAGATGAGATAGTCCATTTTATGGTGTCTTCTTATTTCCTTTGTCTAAGTCGATTCTGGCCCCTACCTCTTTCCATTCAAAGTTTTTGTCGTGGCAACTTATTCCATCTTGTGTTGTGATTTCGTGTTTATTGTGATGAAGTTATGTTTATTTTTGGTGTTTTCCTTCCCTTGATCTTTGATATCGTAATTAAGTGTTTGCTAATCTATTCTAGTAGAGAGCTGCAATTTATCTGATTTTTGTCTGCCTGTTTTCTCCTTGCTCAAAGCTTTGCATCCTCTTTTTCTCTCTCTTTTTTTTTTTTTCAGGTATGAGGGCCTTCTTGAGCATTTCTTGCAGTGGAGGTCTTGTGACAATGAACTCCCTTAACTTTTGTTTATCTGGGATAGTTATTATTTCTCCATGATACCTGAAGGATATTTTTGCTGGATAGAGTATTCTTGGCTAAAAGTTTTTATCTTTCAGAATTTTGAATATATCATTCCACTCTCTCCTGGCCTGTAGAGTTTCTGATGAAAAGTCTGCTGAGAGCCTGATTGGAATTCTTTTGTATGTTATCTTTTTTTTTCTTGCTGCCCTTAATATTCTTTCTTTGTCATTAACTTTTGCCAGCTTTACTACTGTGTGCTGTGGGGAATGGCCTTTTTTGGTTGATATATTTAGGAGATCTATTGATTTCATTTACTTGTATTTCCAGCTCCTTCCCCAGGTTTGGGAAGTTCTCAGCTATCATTTCTTTGAACAAGCTCTCTGGTCCTTTTTCTCTCTCTTCTCTCTCTGGGATACCTGTAATTCATAAGTTGCATTTCTTAATTGAGTCAGATAATTCTCAGAGATTTTCTTCATTTATTTTTAGTCTTAGCTCTGTCTCCTCCTCCATCTGAAGCCTTTCTACATTGCTATCCTCAATAGAACTAATTCTTTCCTTCATATTGTCAGATCTGTTCTTTAAAGATTCCAGATTTTCCTGTATCTCCTCCATTGTGTTTTTCATCTCCAACAATTCTGGTTGGTTTTTCTTTATGGTTTCAATCTTCTTTGTGAAGAGGCTCCCAATTTCCTTGAATTGTCTATCTGTATTTTCTTGTAATTCATTGAGCTTGTTTTATGATAGCTATTTTGAATTCTCTGTCATTTAGGTTATAAATGTCTGTGTCTTCCACGTTGATTTCTGGATGCTTGTCATTTTCATTCTGGACTGGAGATTTAGTGTATTTTTGCATAGTGCTTGAGGGTTTGTTTTTATTTTTCCTCACCTTGAAGATGTCTGGATTTAGATTCCACTAGGTGGGAGTCAATAATTGTGTGCTCCAAAACCTCTAAGATGTGCAGGTGTTCTGGCCGGACTGAAGTGTGGCTGGCCTGATGTGTGTCTGGGCTGGGGCTCCACGGGGGTGGGGTGTCACCTGCTGGCTGCTGGGCTGGATCTCTGCTTGGTTGGATCCCTGTGCACCTCCGCCTTGCTACAGCATCACTGGGCTTGGGTGCCCAGGTGTCGTGTCTTTAACTCCACAGGGACGGGTATCATGCACCAGCCGCCAGGCTGAAACCTACAAGGGCAGGTGCTGCACGCCGCTGGGCTTGGGTGCCCAGGTGTTGTGCACTGGTGGTGGGGCTGTAACTCTGTGCATGGGTGTCCTGTGCCGGCTGCTAGGCTGAAACCTGGCATGGGGGAGAGCAGGTGCCACATGCCGCTGGGCTTGGGTGCCCAGGTGTCACACACTGGCAGGGGGGCTTTAACTCCATGTGAGCAGGTGTCCCGTGCTGGCCGACAGGGTGAAATACCGTGGCGGGGGGTTTCTTCATGCTGCTGGGCTTAGGTGCGGTCGCAGGGCTGGATCTCCACTGGGTTGAATTCCTGCACGCCTCTGCAGGGCTGCAGCACTTCTAGGCTTTGATGCCAAGGGAGGGGGAGTGGCACTCACTTTCACCTCCCTGTTCCCAGGGGCTTCTCGTTCATCCCTCACTGTCTGCTCTCCTGGAGTGTTAGTTTGGCAAGGACACCCCTAGAACTGTTCTGTTCCTTCTGTGTGGGGGTTCCCCACTCTACGGGAACTTGGAGAGTGAAGGTTTTCCCGCCGAGGGCCACCCCTCCCCCTCCTCTCCGAGAGCCTAACGTTCTTAGTCTCAGTGCCGCTGCCATTGGGGAAGGAGGGGAGCCTTCCTTACTCGCTGCCTCTTCCCCTAGGGTTTCCAGCAACTCAGCCATCAGATGTAAGGCTGCATGGGTCTCCCAGACATCCTATATGTAGTTTGAAAGACCTCTGTTGATGTATGGATGACCTTTTTGTTGTATCTTAGCAGGGGAGAGTTTTGGCGAAAAGCTCACTCCGCCATGATGCTGACGTCACTTATGTAGGATTTTTTAAAAAAAAGAATTTAATATAAATTTTAGGACTGTTGATAATTGGATGTGCATATTTGTAAAATGAGAGTTGGAATTTATTGGTACTTCCATACTCATTGTACTCCTGTGCATTGAGTGAATATCATCGATGGCATGAATGTTGGCTAAATTGGATCCATCTTTCTGACCCTACGTTTTGTCTCTCTCCCTTTTTTCTTTTCGAATTAATTTTCTTGTATAACTATGAAAAACATTTTTATGGTTCTACAGTGAAAATTATAAAACAAGGTCCATTCAGAGAAGTCTGGCTTCCAAGCCTTTGCTCTCTTCTCACTGTTCTCTTCCTCTTCCTATAGGTAATCATTTTTTATTACTTTTTGGTTTATTTTTCCTTTTTTAAAATGTAAGTAAACACATACACATTCATTTTTATCTTCCTTTGTGGATAAAAGGTAACATCTCATTTACACTGTTCTGCACCTTGTTTTTTCACTCACTCCATGGCAGCATATACATCTCTTTACGCCACTTTACAACTGCATAATTCTCAGCTGCATGGTGCTTTATCATGGAGATGTACCATCATTTATTCAGCCATCTTCAGTTGACACACAGTTATTTTGCCTTCTAGTTTTTTGCTATTACAAATAGTATTTTGCCAGTATATCTTTGGAATAAATTCCTAGAAGTGAGATTGTGGGCAGAGTATAAATGTGGATGTAATTTTACCTCGTATTGCCAACTTTCCCTCCATAGGGTTGTAATAGTTTCTGTTCCCATTAGTAATGTATGAGAATCCTTGTTTCCTTATGGCTTTGTCACTAGGGTATGTCAGACTTGTGGATTTTTGCTAATCTGATGGGTGAGAAATGATTACATCAGTGTAGTTTTAATTAATATTTTCTGAGTGAGATTAAACATCTTTTCACTTACACGTTTTGAACTATCTTCATATTTATGCTCATTTCTTTTTCAGGAGGTATTTCTTTGTTATTACTGCTGCTACTGTCTTGAAGAATTACTCTTTGGATTTTTTTCCCCCAGGGGTGGTAATAATCCATCAAGAAACAGAGTGTTGCCAGGCATGTATGATTTAATAAAAAAAGACCTATTTGCCTATTCCTTGTATTCAAAGAGGTCACAATCTAATTTTAGAATAAGGACTTGCATGAAGATCATCATGGTTCAGTGAAATAAATGCTCATGGAGATAAATACCAAACTCTGTCAGAGCACTGAGCCTGGATGGAGTGACTTGGGTAGCAGGCAGGCATCAGGAAGATCACTGGTTGGCATATGAGGTAGTCTTTGGATTGAGTCTTTAAGGAAGAGGAGGAGATTGCTAGGCTGACCCTGCCTGGAAGAGTATTCCCACTAGAGGAAGCAATGCCAAGGAAGAATATGGTGTCTGAGGCCTCCCAGGTCCCTTGGTTTTGTGCGTGGTGATGGAGTGGGCCCTGAGACTGCAGCTGGACCTTCTGGATTTGCTAAGTCTCCACTTGTTGACCCTAAACCCACTTCTAAATTAAGTTAACCACAGCAATGCACCAACTTGAAAAACTTTGTTAAAATATTTATGTTCCTGTTTTTCAAATTTTCCCCATGAGGCACAATCCCCTCTTGATAATATTTTTGCTCTTCATATTTTTGAGTAAACTTGGGAGGGAAACCTTGGGAAGTAGAGTGATTTCATTCCTTCTTTCCCATTTAGTTGTTGAGCAAGTCTAAAGCCTTTATTTTTTGTCTGTGCTGTTCTTTTAATTTATCCCTACCACTTGCTTTCTGCCAAGTTTGAGGTTCCTTATGCAGTAGCTTGTTTTGTTTGGTTAAGGGAGAAGGATCTGGCAAGGTGAGGGTGGTTATGAGAGAGTTGATGAGGCTGTTTCAAAGGTAGGCAGGGGATAGTCTAGATGGTCAAAAGCCTTGTATCTCATTTTGAGGAATTTGGATTTTATCTTATAGTTAGTGGAGAGCCTCTAAAAAATCTGAAATGAATGAGGGACAGGGTGGGAGTTTGACAAGATTAGCTTTTCATTTTTGAAAGGTAACTTTGATGACTGTTGAGGAAGATGCATTAGAGAAGAAACAGTATAGACCAGAGAGCAATGGTCCCCAGACCAGCAGCAGCAGCAGCATCCCCTGGGAACTTGTTAGACAGATTCTCAGCACCGCCCCACCAGACCTGCTGAATCAAAAACTCTGGGGTGGGGTGCGGCAGTTGGTGTTCTTTTTGATTCTGACACACACCAAAGTTTGAAACTTAGGGTAAGAAACCCAATGAGTCTGGCTACATTACAGTGTGCAAATGCTTTTCACATTAATTATGTAGTTGATTTTGTTGAGATATTCATTTCAGTTTGTGTTTTACATTCACAGTAAAGAGAAATAGAATAAATATCTAGGATTTTGTGGTTTAGTTATTTACGTGAAAGCCTAATATTAAAAGATTTGAAAAGCTAGGATAGTGTGATAATAGACTTGGAAAAGGGGAGACAGTCCAGGATCATGTGGAAAAATAAACTACAGTCAAGTGGAAATATTGGAGTAGAATAAAACAAGTAAGAGGTACTTAATCTTGAATGCTTTAGATGTTACCTGTACGTTACATTGATTTGTAGTGTGGTGCTTAAATCTGTAGTAGGGAAAACTGATTGAAGATATGAAAAAGGGGAACATGAACTCTTTGTGAAGCCCAAAGGAAAGGATGGTGAGTTTACTCAAGATTTGCTAAGATGCTCTTGTGCAGTCAGTTCCACACAGCTGTTAATAGGTAGTCTACTTTCATTCTTTATATAATAACTAGCAACTGATTTGCATCTAACCCAGTGTTCACTTGGTTTTTCCTTGAGGGTGCAAGGGTTGTGGGTTTAAATTTCAACTTCATTGGAATGGGACTGAGTAAATCTGATAATCTTATTTTCTTCTGTTAGCTTTGCTGGGTGACCAAAAGTACAGATAAAACAAATGCTTTGTAAATATCAAAATTGTATCTTAAAGGATAAGTAACCTTTTTTTCTCCTTTGAATTTTATTCCAGGACCCATCAGTTACACAAGTGACAAGAAATGTTCCACCAGGACTTGATGAATACAATCCATTCTCGGATTCTAGAACAGTAAGACTATTCTTAATTGGACTACTTTTAAATGTTAAAATTGAAATTAAATAGGAATTTTGTTTTAATTATGGTTTCTTTTTAAATTGATTGGTTAAACTTATGTAAAACAAGCTGGTAGTGTTTTATTTAGAATTTAGCAAGTTATTTTTTTTTTAAACCGGAAGGAATATCAGTAGCAATTGAAAATTACCATGATGGTCCTAGTGAAGTACTGCAAATTTTCTTTTATGTTCTATAAATTAAATTGCTAATAATCCTTCTAATAGGTAAATCTTACTATAGTACTTTAAATAGGAGAGGGAAGTGTTTTTTGGTGTGCGTGTTGTCTTCATGGTAATGTGGGGTGATGTTTTCTTACAACGAGGGACCTATGTATGGAACTCTACCATGAGTATTTGTATGATTGTCATTTGAATTAGGTTATTCTGAATAGTACCAGCCTTCTGCTCTGCTAGACTAGAAACTCTGGAACTTTACCTGGCCTAGAAACATTCTTCCCTTCAGAATTTAGCCTAGATTTATAAAATGTAGAGGTATGAAAAAAAGTCCTATGGAATAGGGATTCTTTACCCTGGATGCATATTAGAAGCGCCTGGGAAGCTTTATGGCACAAACCAATAGGGCTGTAATCTCTCAGAGTTAGGGCAGCTTTTTTTTTTTTTTTTTTTTGGTTTGTTTGTTTTTTCGTTTTAGCCCTTTTGATGATTTTACTGTGAACCAGTTTTGAGAACTATTGAGGTAGGTTCTGTTGAGAATTCTCCCCCCAAATTTCTCTGACAAATAATTTTATCTCCTGTATTTGAGTTTCTAGCTTACATATCACATTCATGAAGTCCCTAATTTTAAACATTATTGGCTCTTGAAATGTTGGTCATCCTTTTAAAGATATTGAAGGTCTTCAGCTGTATGCTTGGATTTACACTTCAGTATAATGATCTTTACTTGATCACCCCTCCAGATGTATGTTTCTCACAGTCTAGGAAATAATTCAAAAAGATTGTCTAGGTTTTCACTTGAAAATTTCTTCAAGATGTATTATATTAACTTTTTAGTTTTAGGAAGAGCTTTGTACAAAGTAAAAGCATTAATACAAGAATGAACTTTTAAATTTCGCTTTATTTCAAAGCCCTCTTTTGACAGCTTTTGCTTATGTGTAGCAACTGCAACCCAGGCTGGGATCACTAAAGTGTTTGTTGAGTAAGTAAAGTTCAAATTGAACCATGTGAAATGGTCAATACATTGACCAGTTTTGACATGTAAAAATGGCAGTTTTATATGGTTCAACATTATAGTAAATTAGTGCTATGAATGTATGACACTGCAATTTAGTAGTAGTCTAAAGGGAGAAAAAGAAGAACTGGTTTATTTTATTCCACTACATGTAGTTCTTCCAACATGATTTCTGGGGGGCGGAGATGGGAACAAGACTTTTTAAAGTTTGCTGGTAAAAAGTAAAAAGAGATTTACATGTAGTTTTTTGGAAGATATTATTGGCAAGAAATGTGTTTAACCCTCTTGCAGGAGCAACTTTAGATTATTCTTAACGGGAGTAGTAGTAATCTTTATCAAGTTGTCCACTTTGTGCCATGTGCTTTACCTGTATTATCTTACTGAATTCTTAAAACAGCATTCAAAATAATATTTTTTATTTCTATTTTACTGATAAAGAATCTGAGACACAGGACGTCCAGCTAGTAAGGGGCAGAACTAACTTACCAACTCATCTGTTTTCTGTAAAGCTTTTGCCTTCTCCAATTGCTGGGGTTGTCTTTACAGATGGATGCCTGAGAAATAGAAAGTATTGTCCTGGTCTGTGAAAAATTTCGAAATAGGAGGTATAGTCCTGGTCTGTGAAAAATTTCTCACTAATTGGGATTTTATGCAGTTACACAAGATATATCCGAAAAATAAAATGGAAAAATATAAATTATGCTCCTAAATGTTGAGACTTTACAAAGAAAGATTTTCTGAAAGAGGCTGGTCTTAGGTAGGTGGGCAATAATGACAAGCCAGTTTACAATGAAACTTCTCTCAGATTTGATGAGCAGTGATATAGTCTCAGAATCAGGAAAATTATTATAAGAGCCCTTATGCGTTTTCCACTGAATGTTTTACGTGATGGAAAACACAGTCGAAATAATAAATTAAAAGTTCCTTTGTTTCCTGAATGTATCATTTTGGAAATTTGTCCTTTTTTTTTATGTCTGTCACTATTTTCCAACACAGGTTAGATGTACTTGGATGATTGACTTAAGTGACATATTAGAACTCAGTTCAAATACTGTTTTAGTTGATTGGTGGTATTCATATTTGTCTTAGAAAAATATTCGTGAAAATGAAACTTCTGGATTGTTGCATAAGGGTATGGTGAACTACTTGAAGTCAGGTAGGAAGATCCTTGGGCAGAATGAGTATGTAACCTTGCTAAGATTTAGGAAGTTCCTGTCTTGTTCCTTTTTTTCTTTAATTATGTTTTCTTTATTATTTCATTTTCTATTTGAATGGAAACTTTAAGGTATTTAAGGAAGGCAACAATTAAATATTTGAATAATTTACATATTAATTCACTCTATATTATAAATTCAGACAAAGGAGTTATCACAAGACACCTTGCAGTATAGACTAATCTCTGGGCAGTAAAATGGAAGGCTATTGAGCACTTGAAATGTGGCTAGTCTGAATTGAGATATGCTATAAAAATGGAGGGTAGTCTTGAGTTATGAAATAATTTTTTTTTTCTTTGAAGTCAAAATGCATTTTCCCACTGAAGTTATGTTTGGCATGGTGGGTAGGTTCCCTGGTATACCCTCTAAAATTTAATGGATAAATTACTAGAAGAACAGGTTCTTGCTTGAGAATTGGTATGTATTTGTCGGGAATGTTTTCCTTTTAAATGAGGGGTAACAGTTTAAAATGCCTACTGCGGCTTGATTCTCACTAGTTTCAGCCACTGATGATGGCATTCATGCTTCGAGCAGGATTTCTTCTGGTGGGTATTGAAGTATAGGGATGGGATGCCTATATGTGTGTGGGAAGAATGGCACTGCTGATATAAATCCTTAGTGACATTTCTCAGGGCCTACTTGACTGTCATATATTTTTTCTTCAGGGATAGGCTGCCTAGTTCCTTTTCTGTTCTGCTAGTTTTTGCCATGTATGATTTTTGTCATATATAGCAGCATGATCTGTACCTTCTGACAGAAAGAAGAACCAAGAGAAGAAAATTCCAAGTACTGGCATGCCCAAGTGGTCATTTCTAACCATAGGGACATAGATAGTTGATTTATGTAAGACTTGCCTTCTTAGTTGGATAATTCAGGACATGAAGTAGATTGAGATCGTAAGCCCTGGATTCTAATCTAGGCCCTGCCACTAGTTAGTTGGTAACTTCAAGCAAACCACCTAACCTCTCTGAGTGTCTTTTTTTAATATATATATAACAATGAAGGCAGAGAGGAAGATGTTGAGTTAAATAATTTCTAATATCAGTTTCTCTTTTGAAAATGGATAAAAGTTTTAGCTCCAGGGACTGACTGGGTATCATGGTACTTAGTAGTTTACCTTTCTCTAATACTGCAAATGCATTTTCTGTACCATCAGACCGGTCTTCATTTTCTTTTGCTGCGCCTGTCTTTTTTGTCTTTTCCTTTCTCCTTTGCTTCTTCCTGTCTTGTCTTTCTTGGAGCTCGTTATCTGTCCTTTCCAGGACCGGTCTTCTTTGTTTCTAGTCTCACTTAGTGATGACTGTTGCCTTCTGTCCTCCTAGTGTCACTGGCTAGAAATACCTGAGTCTTCTTTGGCTCAGACAGCTTCTTTTCCTACATCTTTTCAGTTGCCTCATCCTGTCTGTCACTTACACCTCTAGGAGATAATACCTTTTTGTCTGTCCTTTTCATTCCTACTAAACTGTCCTAATTCAGGTACTCGTGACATAATACAATGGCCTATCTACTTATCTATCTCCAATTTTTCTTCTTCAAACCATTTTTTTTTTTTCGCTGTGACTAGAATTATTTCCTAAAGCCAAGGTCAGATTAGGTCTACTCTCCTTAGAAATGTGTACATTCATTGTGCATTGCCTACTTAGTAATGTGGCATTTGGGGCCCTCCACAATTTGACCTCAGACTGTCTTTTTAAAAATTTTTTCATAGACTTTATTTTTTAGAGCAATTTTAGTTTTACAGAAAAATTGAGCAGAAAGTTTAGAGTCCCTATATACTTGCCCACCCAGACTATCTTTTTAGTCTTATCCTCTAATGTGCTATTTCCTACAGCTGACTGGAGCGTCTGCTGACTAACCCCCAACCCTATTGAGACCACCTCCGCTAGGCCTTTTATCCCTCATTGAATGGAGTTGAGAGAGACTGGGTGTGGTCCTAATGCCTGGCTTCCCTAGTTTATTCTCACCTTCAGTGGGTCCAGATGAGCCTCTCACACTAGATATATTCATTTTCTATTTCTGTGTAACAAATTACTACAAATTTAGCAGCTTGAAAACACACATTTATTATTTCACAGTTTCTGTGGGTCAGGAGTCTGAGCATAGCTTAACTGGGTCTTGCTCAGGGTTTCACAAGGCTGTGATCAAGGTGTTGTCTGGGCTGCATTCTCATCTAGAGGCTTGATTGGGGAAGATTCTGCTTCCAAGCTCATTCAGCTTTTTTGGCAGAATGAACGTCCTTGTGATTGTGTGACAGAGGGCCCCAAGTTTTTGCTGAATGTCAGTTGGAGACTGCCCTCAGGTCATAGATGCCATCCACAGTTCCTAGAGGCTGCATAGTTCCTTGCCATGTAGGCTTCTCCACCATGGCCACTTACTTCATCAAGTCTGCAGAGTCTTTCACTCCAGTCTGCTATTTCACTCTAGTCTGCTGTCTCTAGTCTCCATATTTCTTCATGCCATTTAAAAGGGTCAAAGTGGAGCCCCCAGAACACCTATCCCTTCCTGTCCTCAACACTTGTCTGGCCTAAGTTTATCAGGACTAATCTCTTTATGCCCTTGATTCCTGTTTGTGTCAATCTCTGCAAGAAACCCCAGACTCCCAGGATATGTCTTATCTCCTCGATTTTAGTCCTCACGATGCTCTACACATTGCTTGTTTTGTACCCTCTTATTTCCTTAATTCCTGAAACTTTCCACTGTGCTCTCTGGAAGTCACAGTTCATCTTCATCAAAATCCCCTATGTCCTTAATTTTTTCTCTGAATGTTTTTTCTTTTGCTCTGTGGAAACTGGCCTTTCTATGAGGACACTGGTGGGACACTGCAGGGGACTGCAACCTTCTCAGACACCAGCTGCTTTTTATCTTACAGTTCTCGGACAACTGGGCATAAAGGTGGGGTAGATATCTTGTTTGTTTCTCATTGCTGCTTCCAGATGTTCTTCTTCCCTCCCATTTAAACATCCCACCTTTGGTACTCATGTCATCAGATTATATTTGGGTACCACCACTCATTGTGGCTGTCATCTACTGATTCCTAAATTTCTACCCTTTATTTTTCTTTTTTTATTTCTTAATTTTAGTTTTTGGTTCACCATTACTCTTCCTAACACTATTCCTAGTTTGAATTCTTAGTGGTGATCTTTCCAACGTTCGTCCTTTCAGTGACTTGACCTCATCTCTTCCATTGATTTTTGCCTTCCATGTTATCTCCAGTCACTCACTCCCATGGTTATATTGTAGACCCATTATAATCACTTACTTAACTCTTCCATAATCTTAATTTCATGTATCTTTTTAGTCACTCCTGTAGTTCCTCAATTTCAACTCTAAGACCTCTAGTTTGTTGATCTTACTATGTGACTGTCCTTTATCCACCTCTGTTCTCTCCTCTCAGCTTAAATTCCACACTCAGTCATTATATTCACTCCCTTGCATGCACCTCAACTCCCTTGACTTCCCCTCACCCCCTCACTTTGACATAATCCTTTGGCTAAAACCCAAGTGCTGGTTAAATACAACTCTGTCTACTCTCTGCCCTTACCTTAGCAGCTAAGTATGCCTGGAGAAACTGTGCTGAAGGGTCTTATTTTCATTTGTAGTGACCAGCTCTAAATTGTACTGAATGTTCTAGTCATTTAATTGTCCACTCTCTTCTTCTCTCCTTGTCTTTGAAATCTCTTCCCCAGTCTTCACTCTCAGCTGATGACCTTACTTATTTCACTGAGAAAATTGAAGCAGTTACTGGAGAACATCCACAGGCTCACCACCACATCCACCTCCCTACCAGCATTTATACCCATATACTCTGCTTTCCTGCCTGTTCTTTATAGATGAACTATCTGTGCTTCTGTTGAAAGCCTTTCCCTCTCTTTGTGCACTAGATTCTGTCCACTGTCACCTTAACTTTTCTAAATCGCCTCCTCCTCCATCATTAGTTTTTTTCACTTTCTACTGGGTCATTCATATCATCATAAAAACACATTATGTTTTCTCCCATCTTAGAAAAAAGAAATCATGAAAATGTATTTAACAGTTTTATTGAGATGTAATGAATACACCATATACCCATTTAAAGTGTACAATTCAGTGTTTTTATTGTAGTCATAGAGTTGCACAACCATTACCAAATTCTAATTTTAGAATATTTTTGTCCCTCCCATCCACATGTGCCCTTCAGCAGTCACTTTACATTCCCTCTCTGTCTCTAGCCCTAGGCAACTACTAATTTACTTTCTGTCTCTGTATATTTGCCTATTCTGGATGTTTCATACAATATGTGGTCTTTTGTGACTGATTTCTTTCACTTAGCATAATGTTTTCAAGGTTCAGCTATGTTGTGGCATGTATCAGTACATCATTCCTTTTTATTGATTTTTATGCCACATTTTATTTATGCATTTATCAGTTGGTGGGCATTTAGGTTGTTTCCAGTTTTTGGCTGCTATGATCATTTGTGTACTAGTGTCTTGTGCCAGTCTCAGCCTATCACTAACAAATGTTGTGGTTGGACTGGCCCTTATGGTTCTCGTTATGATTGCAAGATGCCCTTCAGCAGTAACCATCAGGAAACTTTGAAAAAATAAAGGTTTATTACTTACAAACCTGGAAAGTACACAGCACACCTGGAGCCACACAGCGAGGTTGCAGGTAGAGAGAAGTAGAGAGTGCACACGGGCCTTGGGGTTCTGCTTTTATTGGGGTTGAGGGTGGGGGCGGGCCTTGGGTTTTGCAGGCTCACTCTTTTTTGATGAATTTAAAACATAAGAATAGGAGTTTAAAGCACCTCGAAAGAGAAAAAAAATGAGTAGCCCAAAAATCGAGTAGATCAACTACGATCTCTAAAACAAGGGAGCCTCAGTGAGGGGGGCCGCTTGGCCTTTGATCTGGTCGTGTGGCTGGCAATGTGCCCTCTTTGAAGTGCATGCCTCTTTGAAGTGGATGCCTTAGCAATCAGAACTTAGGTCAGGCACTGCATTACAAAAGGAAGAGCCAACTGTCAGGGCTTACTGCAACTAGTTTTTGTGTGGACGTATGTTTTCATTTCTCTTGGATAAATACCTAGGAGTGGAATTTCAGGGTCATATGGTAACTCTCTTTTTACATTTCGAGGAGCTACCAGACTGTTTTCCAAAGCAGCTGCATCATTTTACATTCCCATTAGCATTGTGTAAGGGTTCCAGTTTCTCCACATCCTTGCCAACATTTGTTATTTCTGACTTTTTGCTTATAGTCATCCTAGTGGATGCGAAATGATATCTCCTAGTGGTTTTGATTTGCATTTCCCTGATGGCTAATGATGTTGAACATTTTTTCAAGTGCTTATTGGTCATTTGTATGTCTTCTTTGGAGAAATGTCCAGAGGTGGACACCACAAAGGTGTCCATTTTTAAAATGGGTTGTCTTTTTAATATTGAATTGTAAAAGTTTTTAATATATTCTGGATACAAGTCCCTTACCAAACATGTGATTTGCAAATATTTTCTCCCATTCTATGGGATGTCTTTTCACTTTCTTGATAGTGTTCTTTGATACACAGAAGTTATAAATTTTGATGTCAAATTTGTCTGTTTTTTCTTTGGTTGCATGTGTGTTTGGTGTCATGTCTAAGAAACCTTTGTCTAACTCAAGGTCGTAAAGATTTACCCCTGTGTTTTCTTCTAAGAGTTGTATAGTTTTAGCGCTTACATTTAGGTTTATGATCTGTTTTAAGTTAATTTTTGTGTGTGGTATGAGATAGGTGTCAAACTTCATTCTTTTCCATATGGATATCCACTTGTTCCAGCACCATTTGTTGAAAGGACTGTTCTTTCACATTGGATTATCTTGGTACTCTTGTTGAAAAGCAATTGATGATAAATGTAAGGGTTTATTTTTGGACTCTCAGTTCTGTTCTGTTGATCTATATGTCTGTCCTTAGGCCAGTACCAGCCTGGCTGGATTACTGTAACTCTGTAATGAAACTTATCTTGACTTCATTTCCCTTTCCAGTCCATTTCTGGCATCCCCTTCCCTGAAAAACTTTCTCTGCTTCCCTTTGCTGCAGAAATCCTCTAAAGAGTTGTCTACTTTTTTTTTTCTCATTCCTTTCTCCTAAAAGATACTTCAATAAGGGTTTTGCTCCCAGCACTCCACCAAAACACACTTGTCAGAGTAGCCAATGACTTCCATGTTGCCAAATCTGGTGGTAAATTTTCAGTCTTAACCTTATTTGATCTGTCATCAGCATTGACAGTTGATCACTATCTCATTCTTAGAATACTTTCTTCATTTGGCTTTCAGAGCACTTGAATTTTGCCTTCTCAGTCTCCTTTGCTGGTTTCTCTCCTACCTCTGCCCTTTCACCCCCGATATTGGAGTGTACCAGGAGTTAAAGCTTTGCCTCTCTTCTGTCTCTGTGCTCATCAAATGGTGATTTCATCCAGTCTTACAGCTTTAAATACCATCTGCATGCTGATGACTCCCAGATTTACATCTCCAGCACAGACCTCTGTTCTGATCACCACACTCATATATTCACCTGCCTACTAGACATGTCTACCTGGATGTCTTAGAAATTGCAAATTCAACGTGTTGAAAACTGAAGTGAGTCCCCTACCCTTAACCTGCTCATTTTCAGTTTTGCTCATCTTTATCCTACTAGTTGCTTAGGCCAAACCTTGGCAGTATTTCACTATTTCCATTTCCCTACATCTCACATCATTCCCTCAGGAAATCCTGTTGGCTCTCCCTTAAAGATGCATCCAGAACTGACCCCTTGTCTCCATAGCCATGACTTGTCTTGAGTGCGATCATCCCTTGCCTGATTACTGCAGTGGTGGTTTCCTGACTACTCTCCCTCCTTCCACCTTTGCCCCATTTCAGTCTGTTTTCAACTCCATAGTCAGAGTGATCCCTTAAAAAAATGTCGATCATTTTAGTCTCCTGCTTAGAACTCTTCACTTTTAATTTTTTTCAGAGTAAAACCAAGAGTCCTTCAATAGCCTATAATCTGGTCCCTCATACCTCTCTGTTATTTATCTGCTCAGACTCTTTCACTCATGTGTTCCTGTTCCAGCACACTGGTCCTCCTTGTATATGCCAGGCATTCTCCTGACTGCCCTGGCTGCTCTGTCTGCCTGAGGTGGTCTTGCCCCAGGTACCTGCAAGGCTGACTTCTTCACTTCCATAAAGGCTTTGCTCAGATTTTGGCTTTCTTAACCACCCTAGTAAAATTATCCCCACTCAACCTTTACTCACGACCCTTTTACCCTGTTCTTTTTGTTGTTCCATAAAGTTTATTGCTTTCTAAGACACTCTAATGTATTTGTTTGTTTATTATATGTGTTGTTTATCTTCCTTTGAGGGTAGGAATGGTTACCTGTTTCGTTCATTAGTGTATCCCAAGTGTCTATAACTGTTTGTGGCACAATGTAGTTGCTCAGTAAATGTTTGCTGAATGTATGAATGAATATGTATTGTTGCACTTCTGTTCCTTTATGTGCCTTTCTCTACTTCGACACTCCCATGCTTGTATATCCCTTTTTTCCTCCTCTTATGCACTTCCTCCCCCAGTTGTTCTAATCTTTAAAAACCTGTTTTAAAATGCTTATCTATTCTGATAAAATTATTTCTAATTGTCCTGATTCTGACATTAGTATGTATAATTTTCACCACCCTTAATAACAAGGGAATCTGTTAAGCATAGCCACAGTTCTCCTCTGCTCAATCAGAGACTAATAAAGTCAGTGAAAGCTGCAAAAAGTGTTAGGTTTCTTTTGGCAGTCTCTCCATTAGGTGAAATAAAAGGACAGTGGTTTAGAGAAGCTGTAAACTTTGTTGCCTTAGAGGGGAGTTCTCGAATTTCAAGGTGTTTACGAGTCACCTGGGGAGCTTACTCAGAATGTGAGCTTGTTAAAAATGCAAATCCCTTTTCCTCAACTCCTGAGTTTTTGAATCAATATGTCCACAGTGGGGCCCAGAGTCTGCATTTTCAGTAAGCACCAGGGGTTTGTGATGCAGGAGATCTATGAACGCATTAAGAAACATTGCTTTAGACCCTGAGTATACTTGGGAACTTTATTGGTTCACAGATGGAAGAGAAAGAGCAGCATAAAGGAAGGAGAAATATTCTTGAATAGGTGTTTAGAATATGGAAGGCAACCAGGAAGGAGAACATATATTTGTTTATGCATGAGAAAGATAACTTGTGGACCTCCCATGCCTTGATTCAGTCATTTATTTAACAATGAAACCCCTTTGGAATTTCTGGTGCAGAGAGCTCACTGTATTATAGAACAGTCCATCCACTATTGTATTACCATGATTATTATAATGCTATTAATTCTATTGAGCCAAAATATATTTTCCTGTAATTTTTATCTGTTGGTCCTAGTTGAGTTCACCAAAGCCACACAGAACAGGCAAATGTAGTAAGGTAATTTGTGTTATAATATAAAGGAATTGGAAACAACCTAAGTGTCCATCACTGGATGAGTGGATAAAGAATGTGTGGTATTTATACAATGGAATATTATTCAGCCATAACAAAGAAAGAAATATTGCCATTTGTGATAATGTGTTTGGACCTTGAGGGCATTATGGTAAGTGAAATGAGTTAGAGAATGACAAATACCTTATATGTGGAATCTGAAAAATAAACTGAGCTCATAGATACAGAGAACAGATTGGTGGTTGTGAGAGGTGGGGGTAGGGAGTAGGCAAAGTGGGTGAAGGGAGTAGGAAGGTACAAACATCCAGTTCTAAAGTAAGTCATGAGGAGGTAATGTACAGCATAGTGACTATAGTTAATAATACTGTATGGCATATTTGAAAGTTGCTGAGAGAGTAGATCTTAAAAGTTTTCATCACAAGAAAAAAAATTTTTCAACTAGACTCATTGTGATCATTTTGTAGTATATACAAATATCGAATCATTATGTGGTACACCTGAAACTAATGTAATAGTATATGTCAATTATACTTCAATAAAAAATAAATACATAAAAGAATTATAACCCCTTAACTTTCACAGAGATATTTTAAAATATAGTCTATTCCTAACTTGTGAAATTTCATTGATGATGGGAGAAGGATAAACAGCTTTGCTCTGCCAGCCTTTGTTTTTGGTTCTGCCCACAAGGTCGCTCTCCTACCATCCTCCTGGCTTGTCTCGGTCTTCTTCTCTGTCGCCAACTCTGCATCATCTGCTTTTCTCAGTATTTCAGGTTTTTCCCAGGGGCTGCCCGAGCAGTGGCAGTCAGTTTCAGGGCTGCCAGGGGGAGAGGAACTGATCTTACTCCAGTATATCCAGTTGCACTGGAGTGTTCTCTTTTTTTCTACAGATAGGTTGACTTTCCTTCTGTATCTGGAGGTTTTTTTTTTTTTTTTTTGCTGAGGAAAGATTTTTTTTTGCTTCCTCTTTTAGCTTGAGGAAGATTGGCCCTGAGCTAATATCTGTGCCCATCTTCCTCTGTTTTTGTATGTGGTTTGCCCTCACAGCATGACCACTGATGAGTGGTGTAGGTCTGTGCCTGGGAACCGAACCTAGGCCGCTGAAGCAGAGTGTGCCGAACTTAATCACTAGGCATGGGGCTGGCCCCTACAGCTGGAGTTTTGATGAGTGTAAAATCAAGATGATATACTTGGAAGTGTGTCCAGTGAGGCCGAAAGATACTCCTCGCATCTGACATTTTCCTTCTGGTATCATTTTTCCTATTCCTAAAGTAGAATTTCCTCTAGTGAGGCTCTGTTGGTAGTAACTCTTTCAACATGCGTCATCATTATTTCACCTTGGTTCTCAGAACTCATCTCTCCAGAGTTAGAGGTCTCCGTCAACAAGTGTCTTCTCTCATCAGTTTGGCACATTCAGCTTGGGTTCCCATTGTTACTGTTGAGAAGTTAGCTCTTAGTCTTACTCACATTCCTTTGTGTAGATAGTTTTTTCTCTTGCTGTTTTTAAGATCTCTTGTTCTTAGAGTTTGGTCTTTCACTATGACATGTCTAGGTGTTAATCTTTTAAAGATCTTGTTTGGGTTTTGAATCTGAGAATTAGTGTCCTCACATTGTTTTTGAATATTGGCTCCCGTATTCTCTCTGTTCTCTTTCTCTGGAATTCTTAGTTGTTAGACTTTCTCACTCTATTGTCATCTCTCTTAACCTCTCATATTTTCTTTTTTTTTGGTCTCTGCTGCATCTATGCAGTTTCTTTAGCCCCACTTCCATTTCCCTGATTACCTCTTCATCTTTGTGTAGTCTGCTGTTTAACTTGTCTATTAAATTTATAATTTCAGTTATTAACAGTTTTCATTTCAAGAGTTCCATTTATATCATATTAAGATGATGTTTGGTCAGTTCTGATAGTCTCTTATTGCTTAGTCATACTTTTAGTACCGTCTTTTATTTCTTTATTGAACATACTCATTTTATATTTTGTTTCTGATAATTCCAATATCTCGGGTCTTATTCTGTGGTTTGTATGTCTATGGACCCTTGCTCATGGTGGCTTGTTTCCTTCTGTGTTTAAATCATGAGCCAAAGTTACTTGGCACTTTATCTGTGAAAGTTCTTTGAAGCCTGGTTCTAAAGTGTGTTCTACTTTTGCCAGGTGCCTGAGGTCACTACAACCTGGGATCCCTTGAAATGAAAATTTCGGCTTGGATTATTTTGTCTGTGTGGGTAGTGTTAATTCTGGCCCCAAATCTGCAAGTTGATAGGTGTATGATTAGGAATTCTCAGGGAAGAGTTCTAATTTTTCCTTCTTTATCCAGAGTCAAGGTCAAGAAAGGCAAGTATTCCTACTGTTTCTTTCTGTGAAGCTGGTATTTCTCCTTTGCACTGAGAATGTTGTTTTTTAGGGAGTCTTGACTTTATGAAGGGATCTCAGATTGATTTAGCCTTGCAGTGGCTCCCAAGCTTTGTCTCCAGCTGACTGAACCCCAGTATTTTGTGAATGGCATGGGCATCAAAGCTCTTCTTTGTTTGGATTTGCAGTTTTTCCTCCTTTCTGGCCTCCCAGAATTTCCTGTCAGCTTAGTTATGTTTAAGATATTATTTAAATAAAATCTGATCTAACATTTTTAGGTATTATGTACAGAGGGGTCCCTACAGATGTGTGATCTGCTTTGTTGCCAGAAATGGAATTCTTGAATGGATTGTTCTGTTAGTTTTCTTTTTACTCATACGTGCAGAAGTAAAAAGTTGGAAAAGAATTAGGAGCCATCATCAGAATTGGTCTTTAATAATTATGGCAAGACCTGTACTTGGCATGAGGTGGCTAAACAAGTATGTTGTGGCTGAAGAAAATACTGGGTCCCAGAGCTGGACAGAGATCTAGCTAACATCTACAGCTTTGGAGAAATGATCAGAAAAATGGCTATCACATTAATATCAGTGCTCTTAGAGATTTGTACTTCTCCAGCATTTCTCATCATTGCTATAGCACAAGCAACTACAACCTCAGATATATCAAATGACTAGCTCTCACCCAGCCTTCATCCTTATCTACTAATTTATTGTACTTAACACTTCATTTGTTATTTAAAACAGCAAAGAATTTATAGTAAGGTTTCAACTGAGTGAATTCTTGGGCAGTTTCTTGTGTGCGTTTCCTGAAATGTGCTGCCAAACGAACTTTGCCAGGCATTTTATTTGGTCATTGTTTTGTTGTTGCTCTGTATTAAACCAAGAGAGCAAAACTAGGTCCCTGCTTTTCTAGCTGGAGAACAGTTAGGTTTGGTTAGCTTCAGTGTTTCTGCCTATTAATTTAAGATATTGGGGGAACAGGCAATTGAAACAGAGAGTTTATAGTTCTTTTGGTAACAAAAGATTATAGTGGAGATAAAAAAATAAGAAACAGCTTTTTAAAATCCCACTATCCAGAAATAATCACTATTAACATTTTGGTACATTTAAATTATAAATTTAAATTAAAAAATTGGGATTATACTATGTACAGTTTTGTCTTATAATTTGTTTTTATCACTTATTATTGGTACAAGCTTTCCCCATTTCATTAAATATCTTTCAGAACTTTCAAATAGCTGCATTATATGCTCTCCTATGGATGGATCATAATTTAACCATTTTCCTGTTGTTGGACATTTGGGTTATTTCTAACTTTTTGCTTTTATAAATAATGTTGTAGTGAGCATTCTTGGCAGACACACATTTGTGCATATCTTGGATTATTTCCTTACGATATTTTCAAAGACTTGCTATGGGTCATAAGGTATAAATACTTCTGTGGTTTATATGTAATGCCAGATTGTGCTCCAGATTATGATATGAACTAGTCTGTACTCCCATTGTCAGGTGTGAGGATGTCCATTTTACCACATCTCTTCCAAAATGTGGTGATCTTATGGTAATAATCATTTAAAAAATAATTAGGTAAAATTTGCATTTCTTAGATTACTAATGAGGTTGACATTTTTGATCTGTTTATTTTCCATTTATAAACTGCCTATTAAGAGTTTTTTTAAAATGCATTTCCTCCCGATAACATGTTCATCTATTTCTTATTGATTTGTACATAATGAAATGCATTAACTGACTGTTGTATGTATTGCTTATTATTTAGATTTTGCTTTTTAATCTTGCTTACGAAATGCTTTATGTCATCAAAGTTCTAAATTTTTATGTAGTCAGATATATTACTTTGTCATTATGATTTCTCTCCCCTTACCCCTTCTAAATGTTTAGAATGACTTTTCTCCAACCCAAGATCAGATAGTCATCTATATTCTATGTACTATACTATATTCTAGTCTTTATAGTTTCTTTTTTTTTTCCACGTTGGGCTTTAATCCATTTGGAATTTATCTTGGTGAGATACAGGGATCTGATTTCCCCCCCCAAACATTTAAATAATTGTCCCAGCATCATTTATCGATAATCTTTTCTGTTCCCACTGATTTAAAATGCTATCTCAGTCATTTGCTTTAATTTTTATATACACCATCATTGTGTATGTATTGTAATGCCAAATTTTGGTATTTTAGGCTTTACGTTTTTCTATCTTGTGGTTGTAAAATATGTCACTTTTTGTTTTTACTTCTTGATTACTACTGAGATTGAACCGTTAGTTCGTACTTTTGTTGGTCATTCCTGTTTTCTCTTCTTTGTATTCCCTGTTCAGATCTTTTGCCCGTTTTTTTATTAGTTTGTATTTTTATGGATTTATAAGTTCTTTATGTATTCTGGGTAGCAATATTTTGTTATATGCATAAACCATTTTTCCCCAGTCTGTGATTTGACTTTTCACTTTATTTTATTAAGTTTCCATATAGTTGAATTTGTCAATCTTAACTTTATGGTTTGTGTGTTTTCTAATCTTAATTTAACAAATACTTATTGAGTAGTTACTGTGTTCCAGGCAGTTTTAGACACTTGGGGTGCATCATAGACAAAACACACAAAGATTTCTAGAGCTTATGTTTGAGAAGCTCTTAAGAATCCTGAGTTCATAAAAATACCTGTATTTTTTTCCTAAAAGTGTTTGTTTTGCTTTTTCACTTTTAGGTCATTAATCCACCTGGAATTTACTTTTGTATGTAATGTGAAGTAGGAAGTCTAGTTTAATTGTTCCTTCTGGGTAACCAGTTATCCCAGCACCATTTATTTGCTAATACATTATTTCTCTGCTGTTTTATAGTCTCACCTCTGTTGGATATCACGTTTCTGCATTTGTGTGGGTTTTTTTCTTTGTCCCTTCTGTTTATTGGTATATTTCTGTATCTTTGACATCTGTACCATACTCTTAATTACTATATTCTTCTAATAAGTCTTGGTATCATAGGTCTGCCTACCTTATTCTTCTTCAGAATTGTTTGACCTCTTCTTAGCCCTTGGCTTTTCCATGTGAACTTTAGAATCAGCTGTACTCCACTTATAACTCTGATTGTGCCTGGCTTCCTTTTCAAGGCTGCTGTTTGCCATGTCAGTATAAAATCCTGCTACTTTGTGGTGTCTTGCGGCTTTAATAGTTCTGATCTTTGAACTTACCTTTGCAGCTGCTTGCTTGCATGCTTTCTTTCTCTCTTTTTTTTTTTTCTGTCTTCCTGTCTTCTTTTTCTTATGACCACTTAAGAGAGTACTTTAAAAATACATTTTTTTATTTAAAAATGTAATATATTGGGGAGGGGGAGGCAAATAATAGAGAAATGTATAAAGCAATAGGTGCAAATCCCTCTGATACCAGTTTGCTGAGACCTTTCAGATATTTTTCTGAGCATGTGTAATGTATGTTTATAAAAGTAAAAGAGTCATATGCATACTGTTCTGTAGTTGGCTTTATTTCACTTAGTATTTAAAAAGGCATTCTTCTATAGCTCTGACTCATTCCTTTTGATGCTGCGTTGTATGTATATAGTGATGCGCCATCGATATGTTCTGAGAAATGCTTTGTTAGGCCATTTTGTCATTGTGTGAACATCATAGAGTGTACTTACACAAACTTAGATGGTATAGCCTACTACACACCTAGGCCATATGGTACCAATTTTATAGGACCACTGTCGTATATGTGGTCTGTCGTTGACCAAAATGTTGTTATGTGGCACTTGACTGTATAGTAATTTCACCAGTTCCCCTTTGATGGACTTGTAGATATCTACCTACTTTTTGATCTTGCAGCTACTTTCAAATACTGCTGATTCTCATCAGTAAAGTGAAGATTGTGCAGTTTATTTTCCATCTCCCTAAGGCTTCCTTCCCCCTCTTCCTCTTTTCAAGGGGTATTAGTGGGGTTCTGTCGAGCTCTCCTATCTACTTTTTAAGGCACTGACACATAGCTTTCTTAAGAGGGAAGACTTGATAGTTAACTTTGGTGTAAATTCTTCAGTTTGGTGCTCTCTGTATTTTACTAAAAAGAAATACTTAGAGGTTTTGTTTTTTTTATTGTGGTATCCTGAAGGAGAGTGTTGGTGGTATAGTGTTAGAGGTAGCAACCAGATTGAAGAATTGAGAAATGAGGGAGTTTGAGAAAATGGAGATGGAGAGCTTAAGCAGCTCTTTGCCAGACACTCATCTATGAGAAGGAATGGAGGAAGAGATGCAGTTCCTGGCATTTTGCTTTTTGTTGATATTATGCCTTTTGAAAGAAGTTAAAGTTAGATCTCTATGTTAAGTAATTTGTCCCTTTCTTAATCTTCCTAGCCTCCACCAGGCAATATGAAAATGCCTAATGTACCCAGTACACAACCAGCAATAATGAAACCAACAGAGGAACATCCAGCTTATACACAGATCGCAAAGGTTAGTTCATGTTATGTGTATAAATTCATATTGGAAATTACAATATCAATAACATTTACTTTCAGAGCAAAATAATTCTTTATATGTTGCATTCCTTATTGTTTAATTTTTAACTTACTTTTGAGTCTAGATTAGCTAGCTTGTCAACCTTATAATACTCGTACTTCTTTTTCAGCTTATAACATTTGCTTTATTCCATTATTAGCAGTTACTGAATACATTATATTATCTTGGTATACAATTTGTATAGTGAAATTTTTATTGCCTCTGGTCTCACTTTTTAATGTGTAATACCATTAAAGCAACAATGATAGAATAAGAGATATTACTGGAAGAGAGTTCATAATGGCTAAGCAAGAAACAATGGTAGGATGTAGAAGGTGGCAAAAATACAAGAAAAAAGGAGATGAAGAGGATGCCTGGTATTACATAAAGGCAGATGGAGTTATAAACCAGAATTTCTTAACCATAGCCTTCTTTTACCTCATTATCTTATAAAATATATATTCTTTCATTGGGAACCTTATGTACCATTTAACCCAATTCATAAGAACCAGTTCAGTTGCCCTTTTCTCCATTCATCTGTTTTCCTCAGCTGTTCCCTTTGTCTCTGTTCTTCACTCTGATTTAGGCACAGAGGTCACCTTAATTTCATTTTCCCAGTTACCTTAGGACTCTGTCTACTCTTACTGAGAGAATTTTTTCCTGTCCTAATGTGCCCAACATTCCCACTGAAGGTTTTCATAACTGAAAGACCAAAATGGGCCAAATATTTCCATAATATTTTCTGAAACTGTAATCTTCAGTGAATTCCTGTATTTTGGAAGAGCATTTGAATTAGATTTATAGCATAGTAGAGGGAGAAGTAGGAGATAGAGTATCAGTGTTACAGTATTTTATACTTCTGACAACTTGTTCACTTATTGATTATTTTTTGTTTAGGAACATGCCTTGGCCCAAGCCGAACTCCTTAAGCGCCAGGAAGAACTAGAAAGAAAAGCAGCAGAATTAGATCGTCGAGAACGAGAAATGCAAAACCTCAGTCAACATGGTAGTGTCCAAAGCAGTTTGAAATAAAAATAACTTTTAAACACTTTAAATCGTGCCTGCACTAGCTCTAGGTCATTTGGTTTGTAGATAAAACCCTGCCCTGTTTTCCTGTTCTAGCACGGAGATCAGACAGCAGATTTCCTATTTGGTACTCTGTAGCTCTCTGATCTTGGCTGATGTGCATAGGCTTTTGATAGTTCAGAACAGTGTTATTAGCCTTATCACACCACAGAAAGTGAATGGCGAATATGATAGTTTTGGTTTATTCTAAGGCTGGGAGCCTTTGATTCTGCACTTGGGCCCTCTGAATCTGTTGAAGTTTTATGAGTATATTGGAATGTGCCGTACATTTGATTCTTAACTTCTGGTTTATTCAGCCCAGTTTCAAATTATCTGCCCCTGTCCTCACAAGTATATCATATCTGTCAAATAATTTAAAAAAATATGTCTCCGAAGACTTTAGGAAGCTTAGGATGTTTCGAGGATGCCAAAGAAATAAATAAGTGCTGAATTGACTGTTTGCTATGAAATCTATTTAGGCTCTGACGAACAGGCCACTTTAAGGGAGTGTCTTAGGGAAAGCTAGCAGTCCAAGACTGGGTAAGAAGGGAAAAGAAAGCTTAGACAAGTCATTGTTAGTATGTCTGCGATAGTGATGGAATGGCAAAGCTAGGACGATAATAAATGAACTCTTTCTTCCTTACCTTAGTGAGGACACATTTATCCTGGGCCATTTTCTTGCTTGCAACATCAAAGACAGCATCTATAAAAGGAGAAACTAAGATTTAATTGAGATCAGTGTTTCTGTGTGTAACTAAATATGTGTAACTAAAATCTGTCCTATTTCCTTAGCATTGACTAATACAAGTTATTTCTGTGAGAGAGGTTTTAGTAAAGGTATTCATGAAGAGTGGGAAATTAATAGTTAGACTTGCGGTTTGTTATACCTGTAAGTACTCTTCATCTATTAGCTCATTTAATCCTCAGTACAATTCTGTGAAGGGTAGTTTATTGTTATTTTACAGCTGTAGAAACAGAGTCTTCAGGAGGTTAAATAAGTTGCCTGAGGTCGCCTGCCAGTTAGTGGATTGGCACTTCTGTTTTCAGAGCCTTGTTCTTGACTACTGTTCTCTGCTGCTTCTCAGATAGTATGAGACTTGTCTGAGAAATGTATGAACTATATGAAATTTGAAAAGAATGATAAACAGTGGAGACATGTTGGGGAGAATCAGAAATAGGACATCCTTTTTTTTCCATTATGAAAATTTTCCTGGTCTATAAAAAGTGTGTAAAATCTAATTTTTAAAAGTTGTGGGATATAATATCTAAAATGAGAATATGGCCTTTAGGTGCCATTTTACCCTCTATTTTTCGTGTTTTGACTTCTTGCTTTAATTTTAGTTTTTTATTTCCCCCACTACTTCCCAAGCCCTATTTTCGATCTAATTTCTTTATATAGATACATTATCTTTCCTCACAGTTTGAATTTGTTTTTTCTCTAAGTTTTTGAAGGTGCTATAATTCCTTAGCTTCTTTCTCATAAGTGTTTCATGTTTTCTCATGGTTTTATGGTTTTCTTCCAGGTGTCTTTTGGATTCATTTTTTCCAGACTTTGAGATTTTCAAATCTGATTCTTTGGTATTAGTTAATCTTGTGTTTCTTCATGGAGTTAACAGTAGAAAACTTGAAATATTTGGAAGCTGGTCTTACCTCTATGTAGGTTAGGAACTATATTGAAAGATTTAAGACACTGAGGAGGAAATTGTAGAGATTTGAAAACTGCATGGCCTTCACATGAGAGCTAGACTCTTGGGACTTTGAAATAAATCTGTTTTTAGGGCAGAGTCACAGGGTATGTCCCTGTGCTCTTTTTTCTTTTCTTATTTCAAATATACATAAGTGGTTCCTGCTAAACATTATATGATGTGACACTGGAAGATTATTTTACCATCTAATGTTTTCTAAAGTGATATTCTGGGAAAATTTTTAAAAATATAAAGCTTGGCTTTCAAAGTTCTCTAGGAATGTAGAGATATAGTATTATATTTGTGAAACACCTATTATAGGAATACATAATATTCTTTATTATGAAACCAAAAATAAGAATAGCACATATTTGTCCTAATATAAATAAATTTTGTTTTTAATTTGCAGGCAGAAAAAATAATTGGCCACCTCTTCCTGACAATTTTCCTGTAGGACCTTGTTTCTATCAGGATTTTTCTGTAGACATTCCTGTAGAATTCCAAAAGACAGTAAAGATTATGTACTACTTGTGGATGTGTGAGTATAGAATAAATTATATTTTGTTCAATAGAGTTTATATTTTATTGTCAAAATCTACCTTTTGTGGAATGCATATATTAAGGATAGTATTGTAAATTGGTCTTTTCCTATAGATCTTTTAATTTTCAGAGTGAAACATATATTTAGGTACTTCAAAATTGTACTGTATGTGACAACCCAAGTTTTTAGCTGAGGAAAACATATATTAAGAACTGGCATTCTTTTAGGAAAGGACTTCTCTGTCACACAGGTAGAATTTTGCAGTAATCCTTTTTCCTTCAAAAATGTTATCTAGGCAATGTTTGCTTGGAAAAAATTATGCATACTATTTTATGCAAATGAAGGCCACTAATAAATTCTATTAAAGTATTATGACTGTTTTTTAAAAGGGGCATAAAATATTGTAATATTGTAAACTAATTTTTCTTACAGCTTTGAGCAAAGTTTACTTTTCGTTTTCAAGTGGTAATGAATACTTTTATTATTGAAAGTACCTAATTAATATAGGTTATTGAATAGAACATTAGGACATACCTTTTAGGCTGTGATGCTCACATCGCTTTGAGTGTAATTACAGCTCATGGAATACTAAAATAAACTGTCAAGCTGTTAACAGTTTGCTGTATGTACACAGAATTCCCACTTACTCTGTTTCATTTTTATTCCAAACAGTAGTCTCAGCCCCATTTAATATCATTATATCAGTAAGAGAGGTAGCTGTCACGACTTCCACTTACACAACTTCTGGGTTAATGAATAATTTGTAGGGTGCGTTCTTTTTTGTGAGGAAGACCAGCCCTGAGCTAACATCTGCCAATCCTCCTCTTTTTGCTGAGGAAGACCAGCCCTGGGCTAAGATCCGTGTCCATCTTCCTCTACTTTATATGGGACGCCGCCACGGCGTGGCTGACAAGCAGTGCATTGGCTGGTGCCTGGGATCTGAACCCATGAACCCCGGGCTACCAAAGCACGAACTAAACCGCTGTGCCACCGGGCCAGCCCCTGTAGGGTGCATTCTTGATGGAGGAAATTTGTGTGACTGTGTGATTAGGGAGCCTTTTTCCCTCTAAATATATGATATAATTTTCCTCAAAATCTTTTAGGAGCATTCTTCACATATGTGAAGTTGCTTTCGAATTTGAGAAGCGATTCCTTATGGATAGTACATTTTTAACTCTTATTTTTAGTTTCCTTTTGAGATTTTGTTGTTGATCTAATATCTTTTGCTGAATCCACAGTGTCAGTAGTAGCATATATTTTTAATAGTAAAGTTTTTGATTCCGTATATGTACATGCTAACCAACTCATTTATTTAATCAATATATCATATAATATATGCATATGCAGTAATTATTTTTTAGTGGGCAGAAATTGGCCTAGCATTTTAGGTATAAGTTCTTTGACTTAGTGAAAAACATATTTTTGATGGAGGGGAGATGGAGTTTCGAAGAAAATTCTATAAAGAATTCAGTAAATAGAGATTGAATGGGGAGGATGATTAATTTTAACTGAGTGATGAACTGCTTTACCAATACTGTTTGTTTCAGAGTAGGTCTGTTTTGTCTTAGAAATATATAACTCTCTGAGGTTCTTAGAAATAATGTAATTGGCTGTAGTTTTTCCTAACCCTGTTCGGTTGGCAGATCTGTTAACTGTATTCAAAGAGGGCTCAAGATTCCAGTTAAGGTTCTGATTTGAGGAAGCGTTACCTGGAACAAAGTAAGATCTAGTACCAGCTCAGTGATGTCTCTAAATTTCATAGAATATAGACTGTTTTGGAAAGTTATTTTCAAGAAGTGTCAACCTGTTATCCATTTTGGAATTGACATGCTTTCACACTGTAATAATAATTGTAATGAGAGAGAACATTTATTAAGAATTTACTTTGTGCCAGGCACAGTGCTAATCACTTCTTTTACATTATGTTATTAAATCCTGACTACGCTATGAAGCAGGTACTATGTTATCTAGTTTTATGGATAGGGAAACTAAAGCTCAGAGATTTTCAGTAATTTGTTTAAGATTACATAGCAAGTAAAGTTGGAGTTGGAGAGCTTGACTCCAGAGCCTGGAGTCTAGACTTCCGTGTTATACCACCTACAAAGTACCAAAATGAAGAAGTAATTTACATTTTAAACCCAGATATGGTGAAGATATGCTTTCAAAGTTACCTTACTTGAAGCAAATAATTTACACTATAAAAGAATTGAAGTAATTAGAAATATCACTGTGAAATGAATCTCAACCTCTTTGAGTGTACTCTTGAATTAAAAAAAAGAAAGAACAATAAAAACAATCCAGCTACATTAAAGACCACTTAGTGAAGAAGATAATATACTGTTATAAAGCTGTGTATGTTAGGTGTCTATATTGTAATGCAGAGCTTAACAAAAGAATATTGTAGTGATAGTTGCAAATTTAGGTCCACTAGTACCAGATTTGAGTGCTTAGTAAACCAAATTGAAATTTTATATGAAAGAGAGTCATTCAGTTTGCAAATCATATAAATAAAATGGCCTAAAAATTTCTTTAATGTTCTCCCTATGCTTGGAATCCACCAAATGGATCGGAATTGGATTGCAATTAGCAACATAGAATCATGCATTTCACAGTACCTTGCCTCTTACATGTTTTTTAATCTCTAAGTGGACTGATTATTTAGTAAGTAGGCCTAGACGTTTTACTCTTCATTGGGGTACAAATAAATGACTTATTGATCATAGTTGTTGGTTACTGTGAAAACATTTATAAAAGAGTTCTGATAGATTACACAAAATTAAACTGATATTTTTATCTATACTTAGAAGAATTTTTGTGAACTTCAACATACACATACCCATATATTCTGCCTTTCTTTCCTTAAGTGGATTAGGACATAAAGCTTTAAAAATTATTTTTCTGAAGGTTGAAATCTGAGTTAGAACCTTCTGAACATTTAACACTTTTTTAGGCTGTTGGATGCCATTTAATGTTACAGAATAATAATTTTCTATCTCAAAATCTTTTGAATTCTGTTTTTAAGTCCTTAACAGAACTACTTTTATTTTGAGGTAAAGGATTTTGAGTAATTCTATTAGTTAGTTAGCTAGCTTTCATGATAGCTAGAAATCCTGATGGGAATAAAGTAATTAGTAAGAGTCTTTCCTGTGTAATAGAAGGGAATGGAATTTTAAAGCTTGGAGAGCTCCTGTGTTTCTATAGCTGAAAAATGTAAACGCACAGAGATTGGTTAGCTCATTAAATTACTATAACCCAGGTGTTTCAGTCTTCCTAGGGCTCTCTCTCCTGCTCTAGAGTTTGTGTATTCATTAAGTTGTTGGATGAGAGCAAATTTAGAAGCATCCTAGAATGTGTGTTTTAATCCTGTTACATTAATTGTTAATTTTAATTAATAGTTTAAAGAGATTTTAAAGTTTGTTTTTAAGGTATGTTGAATTTTTTTTATTGTTTAGATTCACTAGGTTTTCCATTTGTTATTTTTAATTCAAGCAGTTGGTATATTTTTATTGTATTGGTAATTTGCATTAAAAATTACTTTAACTTTTGAAAAATTTTATTTCCTATAATAAATTCAGCCTGTGAATAATTTTTTTTAAATCTTTTTTAAAAGTTACTAATTATAATGGGTAAATGTGATTCTTTAGTATAGTTAGATGTTACTCTGATTTTTTGTTTTCAGTCTGTCTGGGAAAGTAATTATTAACAACATATGAAGAATTTGCTAAGATCTATTTGTGTTAACTAAAAGAAAGGACTGTCACAGCAGCTGAAATGCGTCATAGTGTACTATTTATTGTATTTTTTAAAATAAGTTTATCCTCTACCAAAACACAGTTTTTGTCCCATGGCTTTAATAAATGGACAACTCTGTGAAGGTGAATTAATAATCCTTACAGATTGACTGTATAGTCACTAGAGATTACTACTGTATTAGTATTTTTAGTCCAATGATTCTAATTAATTTTATTGCTTAAAAGTGTTATAATGAGATTGCACAGGGCACTTCTCCAGTTTTCTCTTCTCTGTGTAGTCCACTCTGGGAGGAGTCTGCAGCCCCTTTCTGTAAAAATAAAGTTCTGAGTGTAGGATCTTTTTCCTCCCAAGTCCTGGTTCTTTCTCTGGCAGGCACTGCTTTTCTTCGTTGGCCTTGAATCAAGAGACACAACACATGTTTCCTTCTCAGGGAAGAAGCCCTTAAGGTAGTGCTTCTCTGGTTTAGCTGTGTAATTGCCCTTGAGGAGAGGGCCAAAAGAATTTTTGCCAAACAGTGCATAGGACTCCTTTTCCTATGTTTACTCTGCTCTCAAATCAAATGTGTAAGAAACAGCAGTGTTTTGAAAAATATTAAATGGAAACATGGGGTAGAATGCATTTGCTTTTAGAACGTATTTTTTCATTTACAGTTTTTGTTGAATAAATTCATAAATTGAATGTAAACATTTCTATTTTGTTTTTTGATTCCACAGTCCACGCTGTAACACTGTTTCTAAATATCTTCGGATGCTTGGCTTGGTTTTGTGTTGATTCTACAAGAGCGGTTGATTTTGGATTGAGTATCCTGTGGTTCTTGCTTTTTACTCCTTGTTCATTTGTCTGTTGGTACAGACCACTTTACGGAGCTTTCAGGTAAAATGTGTGTACTGTAAAATATGCTCTTTAAAACCTGTGAAGTAAGTAATTCGTAGTACACCTTAAAGGGAAAATTGAACATTTTCATTTTTAAAATTTTTTATTGTTGTATAACATACCTTCAGAAAAGTCCACACATAACATGCCTGTGTATTCATTAGGTTTAGTAAATCATAAAATCCCATTCTTTTCTCCCACTTGAGAAAAAGATCAAACATGAAAATGAATGAAGGAAAAATGAAAACAGTCTTAGGTCTTAATATTTGTAAAAAGTTCTATTCCATATGATACAATTGACTTTAAGAAAAATTTTGCTCTTCATTCCCCTCTTCAAAAAAAGTCACAAATGGTGATTATGGCCTAATTCTTAAATGAGCCTGGGTAAGGTAAATAAATATACATGTGATATTTCAAGGGAGTCACTTTCACCTAGCAACTTGGTAATTATTTTCTGTGTAAATTCATTTTTGGATTTTCAAAGGCAACAACATTTAAAAACTATTTAGACTGTAAGATTAAGTATAATACTTTGCATGGTATATTTTAATCAATAGTTAGGATTAACATTTCCTAAATTCATGTTCTGTGGGATGTTAATAGGGGTTGCAGAAAGAAGCGTTCATTAGCTTAAGTTTGGCAATAGCTGCATAATAAAGTTAAGCAAGTTTCTTCATTTCAGGATTTCTTAGATTCTTTAAGAACCTAGTGTGCTTTGTAATTTGACCATAAAACCATTATTTTTTTGTGGAGCACCTTGTTAGGTTATTGCTTTGAGAAATAAACATTGGGAAATGCTGATTTAGATGATAGTCTGTCCTGTATGAGTCCATGTATTCACTCATTTGTCAACTCATTTTTATTTGAGTAAACTCATTTATGAATAATGAACCTTTTTCAAGTCTCATGAATTAGGGGCAGCATTACTAAGAAATAAGCATGTATTGTGCAGATGATATATTAGGGAAATTACAGGGCCACATTCAATTAATGTTTTTCCATTTCAACTTAAAATTTCTTAAGTTGGTTCTGGTTAAATTAACCAGAATGTGTATCCGTACCCCCCCCCCCACCATGGAATTAGAAACCCAGATATGTAAACAGATGGAAAAAAAGAGAATGAAAAGGGAGCATATTGGGGAATTTGGAAAGAAAAGATGTCATTCAACAGAAAACTAAATTGCTTAGAAATGGAATGAAGGGAAGACAATAGATGGGTGGAGGGAAGAGGAGGAAAGAACCTTTGGATGTATTGGAGTATGGAAGGTTGGTTGTCAAGGAATGGGGTGAGGTGCCCCTGTAGACATGGGTTGGAGAGGAATAAAAAGGACCTGTTGACTCCTTGTATGATCTAAGGAGAGAGTTACCACTGCCCTTTTCCTTGTTATCTAAGCCTGGCTTACAAGGTTTTTTAGTTTTTAATTTTTTGCCAATCTGGCCTCTGCCTGCCCGCTTCCATCATGTTACCAGTATATCTGTAATGATATTCATGGTTGGGAATGGGGTTGTCTTTGAGACTTTAAAAGTGACCTGAGACTAGAGACTTTGGATTTTAAACCTTCTGTGACTAATTTAGCCAAAACAAACTACTGAAAGCCAGCGTTTTGCCTTTTATTACTTCAAGTCACTTTATTCCCTTTGCCAGTTGAAATAAAAATGCTTTGTGGAAGATTTTTCCTTCTGGAATTATTCCCTCGGCTAAGTTCTTAGCTGCATCTCATCCCTTTTCAGTATATCACAAATATGTTAATTATCTGGGTTTCACTGTTTGGAGCAGAACTGAGAAGAATAATTTTTTATAGAGAAAGTTGAAATTAAAGCATTTTAAATTATTAATGTACCTTCTCAATGTGTAACTTTGGCATTTCCTTCATCCATATTGCCAAGTATTGCTGAGTCTGTTAAGTCTCTTCTGAAGTATCTAGTAAAGCTTATTAAACATTTATTGATGTGTGAAAATCTCGAACCAGATACTTTGGGTATGATTATTTATATTAACTAGAGAGTTTTAAATAGACTTCACTCATTCCTGTAAGTGCTGTATTTGAGATCAGTTTTGACAGAGGTTCCTGCCTCTGAGGAAGGAAGGGTCAGACGATATGCAAGTGTTTCACATTCTGCTTCAAGACTGATTAGGAAACGAAACACAAGCATCTGAACGTGTTAGGTAAGTCAGTAGAAAATGGGTAACTGAATTTTAGGCCAGGTTCACCTTCTATATTTCTTAACAGAAGTTGTTATTGAAAGCATTTAGTTTCATTAATCAGAGTCTGGAGTGAAGCTAAGGGCTTTTTAAAAGTTTTTCAAGTTTTATTCTTCTCTAACTAATAATATATTTGCCTATTCTGCATAAAATTATTTAAATATCTACTGTGAATTATATTTCTCCAGGTTTCCCTAGAAGTAAAGAAAAGAATAGTAAGCAATAAGAAAAACACGGCAGGGAATGATTTTAGGATAAACCAGTCATTGCAAACGTGCAAGTTAGAGGGGATGTGAGATTTGAGAATGTGATCAGGTTTTTTTTTCTAGTTGCCCAGTGAACTGTGTTTTTTTCTTGTCGATGGTGGTAATTCCAAGTTTCTAGAGTAGCTGTTAGCTTTGTGGTAGAGTGCTAAAAATAACTAGAGGGCCCATCAGGAAGTCTTCATTCCAGAATGGTCAGGTCTTTGTTGTCACTTGGTCAGTTGGAGTTGGAGGTGCACTCTTCGTTGCCGTGTGTAATTTATGTCTTCTTGCCTCCCTGCTGACTCACAGTCTAAAAGTAGATAAATTCAATATCGCAAGAAATTCCTGTTTAAAGGTTAACAATTAACTTTGTTATCAAGAATTTGTTGTAATTTGCTTAATAATATGATAGGTGAGTAAAACTTTTTAATATTAACTCTGATCTGAGAAGAAAAATATAATTATTTTAACTGAATTATAAAATGCCGTTAGATTGAATTAAAGTATTTGATAATAGCCTTAAAGCTCATTGAAAAATTGAAATCTACATTTCAGTGATTATATTCAAGAGTCACTTATAATAAATCATACTGATAATTACATATAATGACTTTAAAATGTGATAAAGGTAGACTTTATTTAGGAATAATCATTTTTTAATTAGTTATTATGCATGAGAAGTTGATGGTCCAGTGTCATCTGAGTTTCTGTTTTAGTATTTCATTTTCAAGTTCATCATTGAGTTCACCTGATTCTTCTAGGGAGATGTTAATATTAAGATAAATAACTTATGATTGCAAAGCAGCTGGAAAATACAAAGTACCCTAAGGTTGAATTAATCAGTCATCGAACACTGACAGTATCCTAGGCTGGAAAGAAGACATATTACTTGCCCTCTAGAAATGTATAATATAGATGATTTAAAGTGGGCGTTTCTGAAACTTTGGCTAGTATAACTCATAGATAAAAATTGGGTGATATTCAAACACCTAAAAAAGTTTGAATTCCAAAGGAATTTAATGTTGATATCTTACCTTGTGATATACCTCTAAATATAAGGGCAGTTATTTTCAAGTTCACCTTCTTGGATTACCTTTTGGAGGATTTAAATTTTTAATAAATATTTTTCTCTGAAATCAGGGGAAAAACCTCTGCTTTTACTGGCACCATTGAAATATCAGAATGTTCGTGAAAAAGATGGTTTTCAAACTGTTTAAAATATTGCTCTATATGAATGTGACTTCTCTTAGTTTTCAACCAAGAAGCTCCTTTTACTGATATGCTTAAAGGACTTTGTCCTCCCTAAAGTTAATCCCATTGCCTGAATCTGAAGGAGAATCGGAGAAGTTTCAAATGTATATGTGCTTTTTAAAGTTAAGTTTATTAGGTAACAGAATTAAACTTGGAATTGTCATTTACATATTTTAAAAAGATCGTAACTTTGTTCTTAATTTTATGCTTCCACAAATTACTAAGCACTATGTAAATACTTTAAAATATTAGCTAATTATTAATGAGGCAGAGTTTT
The DNA here is from genome assembly GCA_031878705.1 of Tapirus indicus. Lineage (NCBI taxonomy): Eukaryota > Metazoa > Chordata > Mammalia > Perissodactyla > Tapiridae > Tapirus > Tapirus indicus. The sequence goes on from CM062925.1 coordinate 6,525,166, forward strand.
GTTGAAAAAACGTAACTATTGAAAACAAACTGAGAAAGGGATAGAATCCTGGCTTCCCCACTTAAAAGTTGTGTGTTCCTGGGAAAATGCAGTACAACTTCTCAGAGCTTCAGTTTGTTGAGTGTAAACTAGGGATAACATTTGCAGAGTTGTTAAGAGGATTAGAGATAATGTATGCAAAGTATTTGGCTGTATAGGTGGTCAACAGATGGTACCGGTCATTAATGTTTTACTTTTTTATTTTTGTTAGGTTTTATCCTTTACTTTTGGTGACCCATAAAACTGCTATTTGTTATAAATTATGTTTTGCTGCCCCCTTTTTTTTTTTTGCTGAGGAAGATTGGCCCTGGGCTAACATCTGTGCCCATCTTCCTCTACTTTATGTGTGGGACACCTGCCACAGCATGGCTTGATAAGCGGTGCATAGGTCTGCGCCTGGGATCCGAACCTGCAAACCCTGGGGCACCAAAGCAGAGCATGCGAACTTAACCACTATGCCACCAGGCCTGCCCCTCTCTTGCTGCTTTTATAGTCCATTCTCCTCTGGTGCCCCAATCTGAGCTAGAGGAAATCATAATTTATACTAAGGTGTATGTAGGTCCTTTGTATTGCTAGATAAAAATAAACTTTAAAAAAATCTAGTCTTTTAATTGGATTTTTTTGTCTGTGTTTAATGTAATTACAGATATATCGTCATGTGTCACTTAATGATGGGGATACATTCTGAGAGATGTGTCACTGTGCAAACATCATAAAGGGTACTTACACAAACCTGGATGGTATAGCCTACTACATTCCTAGGCTATATGGTACCAATCTTGTGGGACCACCGTTGTATCTGCGGTCCATCATTCACTGAAATGTCGTTATGCAGACATGACTATGTATGGATTTATGTGTACTGTCTTTCTATTTATATGTACTGCTTACTATATAAAACATATCTGTTATATACCTTTTTATCTTTCTTTGCTTTCTTTTAGACTAATAAAGTGTTACTCTATTTTCTATATATTCTTTTATTTTTTCCTCTTTTACTTGTTTTATTATAGGTCTGAGGGCAATGAATTCCCTCAGATTTTGTTTGACTGAAAACATTTTCATTTCATCTTCATTTTTTTAAGCTTTACTGATGTATAATTGACATATAAAATTGTAATATAGTTAAAGTGTACAGTGGGATTATTTGATATTTATATACTTTGTGAGAGGATTCCCACAGTTGGGTTAACACATCCATCACTTCACGTTTACCTTTTGTGTTTTTTTGGTGAGAACACTTAAGATCTACTCTCTTAGCCAATTTCAATTGTACAATGCAGTGTTATCAACTGTAGTCACTATGCTCTATATTAGATCCTCAGACCTTATTCATCTTATAACTGAAAATTTGTGCCCTTTTACCATCCTCTCCCCATTTCCCCCAACCCGTAGCTCCTGGCAGTGACCTTCTTCTCTCTGTTTCTATGAGTTTGACTTTTTTTTTTAGAGTCCACATATAAGTGATACCATGCAGTGTTGATTTTTCTGTGGCTTATTTCACTTAGCGTAGTGCCCTCCAGGTTCATCTATGTTGTCGCAAATGGCAGGATTTCCTTCTTTTTTAAGGCTGAATTATATTCCACTGTATGTGTGTGTGTGTGTGTGTGTGTGTGTGTGTGTGTGTGTATCACATTTTCTTTATCCATTCTTCCATTGATGGACACTTAGGTTGTTTCCATACCTTGGCTATTGTGAATAATGCTGCATTGAACACGGGAGTACAGCTATCTCTTCTAGATAATGATTTTTGTCTTCTTTAGATAAATACTCAGAAGTGAAATTGCTGGATCATATGGTAGTTCTATTTTTAGTTTTTTGAGGAACCTCCATACTGTTTTCCATAGTGGCTGCGCTAAAGAGTCCCACCAGCAGTGTGTGAGGGTTCCCTTTTCTGCAGATCCTTGCCAACACTTATTTCTTGTCTTTTTGATAATAACCATACTAATAGGTATGAGGTGATATCTTATTGTAGTTTTGGTTTGCATTTCCCTAGTGATTAGTGATGTTGAGTACCTTTTCATGTACCTGTTGGTCATCTGTGTGTCTTCTTTGGAAAAATGTTTATTCAGATCCTCTGTCCATTTTTTAATTGGATTGTTTGGGCTTTTTTGTTATTGAGTTATATGAGTTCTTTATGTATTTTGGATATTAACCCCTTATCAGAGGTTAATCAGATAAATGATTTGCAAATATTTTCTCCCATTCAGTAGGTTGTCTTTTCATTTTGTTGATGGTTTCCTTTGCTGTGTGGAAGTTTTTTGTTTGATGTAGTCCCACTTGTTTATTTTTGCTTTTGCTTTTGGTGTCAAATCCAAAAAAATCATCGCCAAGACCAATGTCATGGAGCTTTTCCCCTATATTTTCTTCCAGGAGTTTTATGGTTTTAGGTCTTATGTTCAAGTCTTTAATCCATTTTGAGTTAATTTTTGTATATGGTGTAAGCTATGGTCCAGTTTCATTCTTTTTCATGTGGCTGTCCAGTTTTCCCAACATCATTTATTGAAGAGACTGTCCTTACCCCATTGTATATTCTTGGCTCCTTTGTCATACATTAATTGACCATATATGCATGGGTTTATTTCTGGGCTCTCTGTTCCATTGAGCTTGGTGAGTTTTTTTTTTTTTTTTTTTTTTATGCCAATGCCATACTCTCTTGATTACTATGCTTTGTGATATAGTGTGAAATCAGGGAGCATAATGCCTCCAGCTTTGTTCTTCTTCTCAAGATTGTTTTGGCTATTTGGGGTCTTTTGTGGTTCCACACAAGTTTTAGGATTGTTTGTTGTATTTCTGTGAAAAATGCCATTGGAATTTTGATAGGTATTGGATTGAGTATGTATCTTGCTTTGGGTTTGAACATTTTAACAATATTAAGTCTTCCAATCCATGAGCATGGAGTATTTTTCCATTTATTTATGTCTTCTTCAATTTTTTTCATGAATGTCTTATAGTTTTCAGTGTACAGGTCTTTCACCTCCTTGGTTAAATGTATTCTTAAGTATTTTATTCTTTTTGATGCAATTATAAATGGGATTCTTAATCTCTCTTTTTAATAGTTCATTTTTAGTGCTTAGAAATGCAACAGATTTTTGTATATTGATTTTGTATCTTGTAGCTTTACTGAATTTATTTATTCAGCAGTTTTTTGGTGAAGTCTTTCGAGTTTTCTGTGTATAATATATCATTTGCAAATAGCGACAGTTTTACTCCCTCCTTTCCAATTTGGATGCCTTTTATTTCTTTTTCTTGCCTAATTTCTCTGGCTAGGACTTCCAACATTATGTTGAATGAAAGTGGTGAGACATCCTTGTCTTGTTCCTGATCTTAGAGGAAGAGCTTTCAGCTTTTCACCATTGAATATGATGTTAGCTATAGGCTTGTCATATGTGATCTTTATTGTGTTTGAGGTATGTTCCCTCTATGCCCACTTTGTTGAGAGTTATTATAAAACTCTGATGTTGAATTTTGTTAAATGCTTATTCTGCATCTATTGGGATGATTGTATGATTTTTATCCTTCATTTTGTTAACGTGTTATTTCACATGGATTGATTTGTGGATGTTGAACCATCCTTCACTGGAATAAATCTCACTTGATCATGGTACATGATCCTTTTCATGTATTGTTGAATTCAGTATGTTAATATTTTGTTGAGGATTTTTGCCTCTATGTTCATTAGGGATATTGGCCTATAGTTTTCTTTTCTTGTAGTAGTCTTGTCTGATTTTGTTATCAGGGTAATGCTGGCCTCATAAAATGAATTTGGAAGTATTCCCTCCTCTTCTATTTTTTGGAAGAATTTGAGAAGAATTGGTATTAATTTTTCCTTAAATCTTTGGTAGAAGTCACCAGTGAAGCCATGTGATCCTTGACTTTTGTTTTTTGGAAGATTTACTGATTCAGTCTCCTTACTAGTAATCGGTCTGTTCATATTTTCTATTTCTTCATGATTCAGACTTAGTAAGTTAAGTTATATGTTTTTAGGAGTTTATCCATTTCTTCCAGGTTGTCCAGTTTGTTGGAGTATAAACTCATGCTTGAATTCCTAATTTCAGTAGTTTCTTTCAGTTTTACCATGTGCACTTGAATCCTTTTTTAAAGATTTTACTCTCTGGTGAAATTCTATTAACGTCTTTTTGTGCGCATTTCAGTATCTAGATCACTCTGTGGGTCTGTTTATATTATCTATTTTTTTCTTTTGGTTTTCAGTCATATGGTGCTATCTCTTGGCATACTTAACAGAACTTTATTGGATCTGGACATGGTGAATAAAGAATTGTAGAAGCTTCTGATGACGTTCACTTATTTCAGAGAAAGTTCACCTTTGTCCTGCTTGTCAGCTAGAGTAGAGGTCAGGAGCAGAGCTGAGTCAAGACTGAGTTGCAGTTTTGTTTAATCTCTATGTCTGGTTCTCCCCTGGTCCTAGAGGTTAACCCTCCAAGGTTTTCAATTGAGAGCCTGCTATGTTCACTAGGGTTCCTCCTCCACCAAGTCCTGGACTCATGCAGTGTAGTCCTGTGATCCCTGGAGGGGAGAAAGGAGGTTAAGACAACATCCTTTCAGAGGGCCCGTGACATGAAAACTATTTCCTAATTATATTAAGATGTTATTCTCTTACAAGTGTATAGTGTAGTTTTCCAGAAGCTACATGACTTGTGGTATTGCCAAGAGTTCGAATGCAGAAGCAGAAAAGAGAATGCAGCTATCTTCTGTTAAGCCAGACATTAAAGAGATTTGGAAAAATAGAAAGTAATGCTACTCTTTTCGCTATTATTTTGGGGATTGGGAGTAAATAGTTTTCTTGAAAATGTTACTAACTTGCAACAGATTTATTATTTAAAAAATGAATTAAATGCTTTAAATATTTCTCAATTTTAGTTTCTAATTTGGTAAATCAAGAGTTATAACCTGCATAATCAAAAGTTCCTTGTGATCCTCAATAATAAAGAGGTCCTGAGACCAAAAGTTTGAGAATTGCTGTTCTAATCCTTGTCCCCTTAGGGAACACTGCAGAAAACTCTACTCTGCTTTCAGAGGCTGTGCTTATCTTCCAGCTTTTGTTTTTGGTACATGCCTTAAGAGAAAAGTTGGCTGCATGTAGGGCCAGTTTTATGCTTCTCACTTCTCATCACTATTTTGTTACATTGCATATTTAGTTCTGTGTCTCTGGTCCTGTGAAACTGCCAAAAGTTTGGTTGATTTGTCTGTTCCCTGGCAGCAGCCCCCTGTGAAGGTAGAGTCTGGATTTTCAACTTATTGTCCTGCATTCAGGGAAAATGTGGCTGTAGAATGTCAGCTTACATCTCTGTAGTTCTCTTCCACTCCAGAATCATAGTGCTTCTATCCCTGGTTGCTTCAGCAGCTCCTCAGTGGATTTAAACAGATTTTTTTTTTCATTTTATCCTGCTGTTCTAATTGTTCTTGGTAGGGATATTCTGTCATATTCAGAAGCCTAAAAATAAAATTAATTTGTAATTATTGCAAACCCAATAAATGTTGTTTGATGCATTTTTTTTTATTCTCACACAATGGAAGCAGAGCCATTGTTTTAGTTTTGAAGACAATTTTTGAAATAGTACATTTCCCAATTTTATTATTATATATTTGATACATGCCAAAGATATCTGAAACATAAGTTATAGGGCTTAACAGTGAACCTTCCAAACTGGATATCTTTAATCAATTTACCTTCCTTCTGTCCTTCCGTTTGCTTATTGCACTAGCTACAATTTATAGTACAATGGGAATAGAAGTGGAAATAGTGATATCTGTGCCTTATTCCCAGTTTTAGGGGGAAAGCATTCACCATTGAGTATGATGTTAGCTGTAGAGTTTCTGTAGATGCCTTTTATTGGTTTGAGGAACCTCTCTTATACTTCCAGTTGTTGAGAGTTTTTTCACGAATGCTGTTAGATTTTTTCCAGATGCTTTTTCTCTGTGTGTTGAGATAATTATGTGGTTTTTGTCCCTTTATTCTGTTAGTGTGGTGAGTTACGTTGATTGGTTTCAGATATTAAACCAACCTTGCATTTGTGGGATAAATCTCATTTGGTCATGTGAGTCCCCCTTGGGTGCTGCAGTGAAGGTGCTGGTTTTCATGGCTTACCCTATCCTGGTTGAAATATCATGCCAAGAGAGTTATGGGGAAGGGAGCAGTTCCAGGCAAGAATGCTACAGACTCATGCTGTTCTTACCCAAAGCTTAGTAGTTTTCATGAATAAATTGTTTCTCAGTTTGTCGTATGCCTTTGGTCAGAGCATAGAAATGGTTGTTTTTAAGTTTTGTCCAGCTTTATTGTTTTTTTTGAGGATTTGTTGACTTTGTCACTCTGGAGTTGAATTTGCATTTCTTGATTGTTAAGTTTCAGGTGTCTTGTGCCCATTTCCTGCTATGCACGATGAACTCTCAACTTTTCTATAGCTTGTGTGGTCCCCCTTTTACTCCAACACAAACACCCTTTCTCTCCACAGTCCTTCCATTACATGTAACATAATTTTAGGTTAGGTTAATATTTGGAGTTCCTTTACTAGTATGTAGATAGTACTTACAGCTGGACTTCTGAGCATACTCTGATGACTTTTTTTTTTTGTACAACTACAGTTGCTATAGTAAATAGTTGCCTTGTTTTGATCTCTTGCTTCATTACACACACACACACACAGACACACAGACACATACACACCCTCCTTCTGACTACTTCTGATTCTTCCCATATTCTCTGGCATAATTGAAAAGCTATGGTCAAAAAAGTCAGGTGATCTGTTTCTTTATTTTTTCCCTCCTTGGAGACGTCCCTCTTAGAGTCCTCAGTCATCCTCCCCTCATTTGAATGGTTGGTTTCTATGTTATCGTGACATTTCCTTTCCTTCCTCTTCTGTTAGATTCCTATATCGCCTCTCCTGTTGCCTTTTTTTGGTTTACTCTATCCTTTTTAGTATAGCATGTCCTCCAGTAGATTGCTGAGAAAAGGATATAAAAGAGATTCTTCTTTTTTGAGTCTTAACACGTCTGGAGATGGTTATTTCTTACCACGCGTTCAACTTATAGTTTGGTTGGATATAGGTTGGAAATTATAGCCCCCAGAATTTTGAAAGCATCATTCTCTTGGCTTTTAGCATCCAGTATTTCTGTTGAGAAATCTGATGCCATTATGATTCTTAATCTTTTTATGTGGCTCATTATTTTCCTTTTCTTCGAATCTTTTAATATTTTCTCTCTATCCCTGGTGTTCTGAGAATTAATGAAAATGGGTCTTGGTGAAGGTATCTTTTTCATTTATTATGGTGTCTCCTCTCTGAACCCCTTTAATCTGGAAATTTAGGTCCTTAAATTCTGGGAAATTTATTGTATTGTTTCATTGATTATTTCTTCCTTTATGTTTTCTTTGTGTTCTTTTAAAATAAAACTCTTTGTTAATCAGATATTGGAACTCTTGAGGAAATCTAATATTCCTACCTTTTTTCTCATATTTTCCATTCTTTTGTTTTATTCTGCTTTTTAGGAAATTTCCTGAACTTATCTTCCAAGAATCAGGATGACCTTAGTCTTTTGAATAGCAACACTGAAAGCTAGAAGACAATCGAGTAGTGGTTCCACTTTGAAGAAAATATACTTTCTAACCTAGAATTCTATACTCAAACTATCAAATTAAATGTCAGAGTAAAGATGTTATAGACAACAGAATTTCAAAAAGTATGCCTTTCCTGCATTATTTCTCAGAACTCGGGTAGAATAGAAGATGAACTCTGCCAAAACGAGGGAGTAAACCAAGAAAAAGAAAAACATGGAATCTAGGAAACATGAGCTCTAACACCAGAGAGGTCCAGTTTATTCCCAGGATAATATTGAAGAACGATCTCAAGATGACAGGTGGATGGCCACCCTGAAGCTCTGTCAGTCCAGATTTGAGCAGGTCAGAAGATTTTAAGAGAAACAACTTCAAGAAGATAATATTGTTAGAATTCTTAGTGTATTTGAATGTATTAAGAACAGATTTTCCCAAAATAAGGAGAGATTAGTGATCAATTATTGATAAGTACATATAAAAAACGATAAAAGATAGTTGCTAACCCCAGGGAAATCTAAAATGGCTGTGCAGAATCAGAAACCTAATTATAGTACACTTCATGTCCCAGCTGTGAATAACATTTACATAGTCGTAAAAAGTAAGCAGTACTATTAATCTAACCAAAATTATAACTATATTTGGAAGATGGGGGAAACAGAAAGTGTCTGCGTGCAAGCTGGAGGTGGAAGTGGGGGAGAATTTAAAGGAAAGCTAAATCCTTATGTCTAGAATAGTAAATCACTATTTAATGTTCAAGTGAAAAATCAAGAAGTAGCGATACAAGCATGCTACTTAGGGTTATGGAGATAAGTACCCAAATAATCGGTTAAGAGTTAAAAATGATTTTGTCTGGGGATTGGCGGTGGATGGTAGAAGAGTTGTGTGAGTGTTGGAAGATGATTGTTTTTCAAAATAGCCATGTAGAAGTGTTTGACTCTTTAACTATTACACATATAACTTTAAATTATTAAAAATAAAACTTTTAAATTATGCACTATGAAGTGAATTGGAAGTCCTTTGAGTGTGAGCAGGACCTTTGATTAGTCTTCATAAGGTAGGAAGATATGGCGGGACCGTTCCATTGGTGTGCTCCCTGTGTCAGTAGGTTTTTTTCTTGGCATGGTTTATTTCCCTCAGAAGCAAATGCTTCAGAGTGATGTTTTCTGTTCTCCCACATGGGATTAAACTGGCTGCTGCTGTTCTGAGAGTTGAGTGAAAACAGAAGACTGGGCATTATTTTGTCATTCCAACTATGAATATTCATTTAATTTCCTATTTTCAGTATGATTGTGCTCAGCTGGTTCTGGTGTCCTGGTTTCAGAACGCTTTTGGTTCAGTTTCTCCGGAAAGTAAGTGTCTAGTCTTCTGCCTTGGTTATAGAATGGCATTTGCCCTGTCGGGATGGGGGCCAAGGATCTGGGGATCAAATTGCTTCTTATATAGACTTTCAATCTGTCTTCCTGATTTTACCCCTGCCTGCGTGTTGCTTTGCAGAGGTATCTTGTGTTTCCTCATAATTTTTTGAGCTATTCTAAGGTTCAAGCAGTTTCAAACAGTTTGCTTCTTAACTTACCCTGTTGCTGACTTGGATTTCAGTTTTCTTTGTCTGTTGAATCAGTTACTACTTGCCCATCTCCATTCCAGCCTACAAAATTTTGAATCATCATCATCTTCTCTTTGTTTTTGTCCCTGTGGTTTTATATGTAAAAAAAAAAAACAGAAACAAAATTATTTATTGTCATTTTAGTGGTACTTTGGGAGGCAGTAGAGGTAAACATGTATGTTAAATCCATTATGTTTAACTAGAGATCCAGGTATAGTTTATTTTTTTATTAATAGACTTTATTTTTTAGAGCAGTTTTAGGTTCACAACAAAATTGAAAGGAAGTTACAGAGATTTCGCATGTAACTTCTGCATCCATGCTTGGGTAGATTCCTCTGTTATTAGTATTCCCCAGTAGAGTAGAACATTTGTTAAAATTCTGAACCTACATTGACACATTATTATCATCCAAAGACCTTTTTTTTTTTTTTTGCTGAGGAAGATTGGCCCTGAGCTAACATCTGTTGCCAGTCTTCCTCTTTTTACTTGAGGAGGATTGTTGCTGAGCTGACATCTGTGCCAGTCTTCCTCTATTTTGTATGTGGGATGCTGCCACAGCATGGCTTGATGAGCAGTGCTTAGGTCCATGCCCGGGATCCGAACCCTGGGCCACCGAAGTGGAGTGTGTGAACCCAACCACCACGCCACTGGGTCAGCCCCACCCAAAGACCCTATTTTATGTTAGGGTTCACACTTGTACATTTTAGAGGTTCGGACAAATATAGTGACACATCCACCGTTATGGTTTCATACAGAGTGGTTTCTCTGCCCTAAAAATCCCATGCTCTACCTGTTCATCCCTGTCTCCCCCCAGTCCCTGGCAACTACTGATCTTTTTACTGTCTCCATAGTTTTGCCTTTTTCAGAATGTCATATAGTTGGAAGCAAACAGTATGTAGCCTTTTCAGATTAGCTGCCTTCACTTAGTAATATGCATTTAAGGTTCCTCTATGTCTTTTCATGGTTCAATAGCTCATTTCTTTTTAGCATTGAATAATATTTCACTGTCTGGATGTACCACAGTTTATTTATCCATTCATCTACTGAAGGAAATCTTGGTTGCTTCCAAGTTTTTGGCAATTATGAAGAAAGCTATATGTTGATAAACATATGTGTGGACGTAAGTTTTATGTGGACATAAGTTTTCAAATCCTTTGAGTAAGGAAATCTGTAGAACAAGTTGAAAGGAACTGATATCTTGACAGTATTGACTCTTCCTATCTCTGAACATAGAGTATCTCTTCATTATTTCCTTGATTTCTTTCATCAGAGTTTTGTCGTTTTCCTCATATAGATCTTGTTCATAGTATTTTGTTAGATTTATACCTGAGAATTTCATTTTTTTGGTGGTATTGTAAATGATATTGTTTTTAATTTCAAATTCCACTTGTTCACTGCTGCTATATAGCAAAGCACTTGAGTTTTGTATATTAACTTTGTATCCTGCAACTTTGCTATAATCATTTAGTTCAGAAGTTTTTTTGTTTGTTTGTTTGTTTTTTTGTGGGGAAGACCAGCCCTGAGCTAACATCTGTTGCCAATCCTCCTCTTTTTGCTGAGGAAGACTGGCCCTGGGCTAACATCCGTGCCCATCTTCCTCCACTTTATATGGGACGCCGCCACGGCATGGCTGACAGGCAGTGCGTCGGCGGGCGCCCGGGATCCGAACTCGCGAACCCCGGGCTGCCAAGCACGGACTAAACCGCTGCGCCACCGGGCCGGCCCCCAGAAGTTTTTTTTTTTTTTTGTCGGTTCTTTCAGATTTTCTACATAGACGATCATATCATCTGCAAAGATGGTTTTCTTTCTTTCTTCCCAATCTTTTTACCTTTTATTTCCTCTTCTTGTCTTACTGCATTAGCTTGGACTTACAGTTCGATGTTGGAAAACTGGTGTGAGAGGTTATCCTTGCCTTATTCCTGATCTTAGAGGAAAAGCTCCTAGTTTCTTCACCATAAAGTATGATGTTAGCTGTAGGTTTTTGTAGATATTCTCTGTCAACTTGAGGAAGTTACCTGTCTATTCCTAGTTTACTGAGAGTTTATATCATGAATGCGTGTCAGATTTTGTCAAATGCTTTTTCTGCATTTGTTGATTTCTAGAGTTGACAATATACATTTACAACTAATCCACATCCGCTTTTAAATAACACTATACCAGTTCTCGGGTAGTGTGAGTACTTTATAATATCAAAATAATCCTAATTCCTCTCTGCTTACCTTTTTATCATTGCTGTCATTCATTTCACTTATATGTATGCATGTATATATGTACACACATAAGCATATATAATCACATACAGTGTCGCTATTTTGAACAAACTGTTAGATCAGGTAAGAATAAGAAAAATAGAAGTTTTCATTTTACTTTCACTTATTCCTTCTTAGATGTTCTTCCTTTCTTTATGTAGATCCGAGTTTGTGACCTTTGTTATTTTCCTTCTCTCTAAAGAACTTCTTTTAACATTTCCTGCAAGGCAGGTCTGGCAACAAATTCCCTCAGTTTTTGTCTGAGAAAGTTTTTTTTCTCCTTCACTTTTGAAGAATAATTTTACAGGGTTCAGAATTCTAGGTTGGTGATTTTTTTCTCTCAACACTCAATATTTTATTGCACTTTCTTCTTACTTGCAGGGTTTCTGAGGAGAAGTCAGATGTCATTCTTATCTTTACTCCTCTATAGTTAAGGTGTTTTTCTCCTCTGGCTTCTTTCAGGATTTTTTCTTTCTCTTTGATTTTCTCTGGTTTGAATGTGATTTGCTTAGGTATAGTCCTGTTTGGTGTTCTCCGAGCTTCCTGGATCTGTCCTTTGGTATCTGACATTAATTTGGGGAAATTCTCAGTCATTATTATTCTAATATTTCTTCCTTTCTCTCATTCTTCTTCTTCTGATATTCCCATTACATGTATGTTACACCTTTTGTAGTTGCCCCACAGTCCTTGGATATTCTTTTTTTTTCCCAGTCTTTTTCTCTTTGCTTTTCAGTTTTGGAGGTTGCTCTTGAGATATCCTTGAGCTCAGAGATTCTTTCCTCAGCCATGTCCAATCTACTAATAAGCCTATCAAAGGCAGCCTTCATTTCTGTTACTGTGTTTTTGATCTCTAGAATTTTCTGTTGGTTTTTACTTAGAATTTCCATCTCTCTGCTTACATTGTTAGTCTGTTCTTGCATGCTGTCTACTTCATCAGAGCCCTCAGCATATTAATTGTAGTTGTAATCATAGTTGATAGGTTAATTCCAACAGCCTAGCCACATCTGATTCTGGTTCTGATGCTTACTCTATCTTTTCAAACTGTGTTTGTTGCATTTTGGTGTGCCTTGTAATTTTTACTTGATAGCTGGACCTCATGTACTGGGTAAAGGAACTGCTGTAAATAGGCCTTTAGTAATGTGATGGTGAGGTGTGTGTGGGGCGAGGGGGAAGCGTTCTATAGTCCTATGATTAGGTCTCAGTCTTTTAGTGAGCCTGTGCCTCTGGACTGGGAATTTCACCAGTGCTGCTCAGTCCCCCTCTCACTTAGGTGGGACAGGATGCCTAGAGTGGATTGGAGTTGGGTGTTTTCCTTTCCCTGTGTAGGTCAGGCTCTGGATAATTAGTTTCTCCTGAGAGCAGACCTTGTTAAGAATAGAGTGCTCTGGAGTATTTCCAAATGGTTTCTTTCCCTCCTCCTGTCAGGAGCATGAATGGATTTTTCCTCGATATTCACTGTGGGAACCAGGTCCACCTGTTGGTGGTAAAACTCACAAATGTGTGGGGCTCCCCTGTGACTGGGTTTCCCTGGAGTTTTTAACTCTCAGAGGTGTCCATTCTGAACCTCTGGCAATTCATCAAAGTTCAGATTTTCCTTTCATGGCATTGTTTCCTGGGGAGGTTTCTGCTCTGGTAAGTGTTGATTCTCTGTATTTGTTACCAGTTGAACTCTCTCTCCAACCAGGGAGAGACCCGAGGAAGTCTCTTGCCCTTCCTTTTGGGGTTCTTCCTCTGTTCAGTGACATAACTTTGAAATGAGACCAAAGCCAAGCATTCAATAGCACAAGCTTTTTTTAATGGCCAAAGAATGGAGAAGTGGGAACAAAGTTCACAAATCAACTTCTCAGCTCCTGGGGTGATGAAGCAGCTGTTATAAGGGTTCTAGGTAATGAAGGAGAGGAATATTCATAGTTGTTCGGAGAAATGGGCAGGCTTTTCTGGGGGAGCAGGGGTGCCACCTCTTATCTTTCCTTATTTGGTTATCTTGCTGTTGCCATGGCAGTTGTAAACTGTCATGGCATCAGTGGGTGTGTTCTGTAATATGGTAATGTATTACAATGAGCATATAATGAGTTGCAGGGTCTATGTCAGGTCACATCAGACTGCCATGTTGCCTTCAACTGGTTTTGTTCAGCCATCATCTCCTTCCTTTCTTTGTGGTTTCCTGTAAGCTAAAGATAATGTGTTAGGCTTGTTCTGAGCAAGGTTGTGGTTAATGTCTTACAGGGCCAGGGGCTGGGATAACATATTCACCTGTCTGTCTCTTTAATTTGGGGCTAGTAGTTTGTCTTTTGACCTCACTTCTCTTTTGGATCTAAGAAGAGTTGTTGATTTTTCAGTTTGTTTAGCTTTTTACTTTTGTTAGGATGGAATTGGCTACTTCTAAGCTTCTTCCAGGTGTACTTTTTAAAAGCAAGCTGTCTCTGGGCAATAGACAGTGTTTTTTGTTTTTGTTTCTTAATAACATACTTAATATCCATGAGGATATTAAGCCTTTTATGTTGGAATATTTTGCTAATTGAAATAGAAATCAAGTATAATTGAACTATAACACAATTTTAACATCTTGAGAAACATAGAGTATGAGCTAGAAAGCCAATTTAATTTTTTTATAAAAAGATACTTTATATTTGATTTTAAGGGTCATTAATTGCTGAAATTTTCACCTAGGCCTTCAGCCTGGAAATTAAGGGCTCCTGTGTTCATTCCTTCCTTATTATATTTACATTATCATTTAATTTGTGTGAATCCAGGTTCTTCAGTGTTCTCTGCTCAATGGGTTAATTTATTTTAGAATATTTACTAGCAATATCTATTTGTTAAATAGTTCTTTAAGCAGAGTAGTTAAGGACTTACTATTTGTTACAAAGTTCTGTGCCAGCTGAGTGTTGAGAATGGTGAAGAAAAGTGGCCTATTACTTTTTATGCAGCTTATTTCCTAATAATTTTTCTAAGTGTAAAGACACTTGGGGTTCTCCTTTCAGGGATCTTAAGATTCTCCCTTTTCTAACTATATATCTGTATGAAGCTGACTTTCTTAATTTTCAACCAAAGTAACATAACATAAAACAAATTGAGTGCAGAAGCTGATCAGAAAATCCACATAGAATGCAGCAGTGCTAGGGATTTTAAAACTCTGAAACTGACATCTCCTTCTGTGTGAACTTGAAAGAATGCATGTTCTGCTATAGTTGAGTAGAATGTTCTGTAAATATCAACGTGGTCAAATTGGTTTATAGTGTTGCTCAACCTTCTGTATCCATACTGATTTTTTGTCTGCTTGTATTGTCAATTCCTGAGAGAGATATGTTGAAATTTCCAACCTTAACTGGATTTTTCTATTTCTTATTTTAGTTCTGTTAGTTTTTGCTTCCTGTAGTTTGACACTCTCTTGTTAGGTAGATATGTAGTTATGATATGTTTTCTTTGTGCTTTGACTTCTTTATCACTGTGTAATGTTCCTCTTTATCCCTGGTAATAATCCTTGTTTCTGTAATCTGTTTTATCTGATATTATTACAACCACTACAGCTTTCTGTTGATTCATGTTTGCATATTATATATTTTTCTGTTCTTTTACTTTTAACCTATCAATGTTTTTACATTTAAAACCGCTCTTTTCAGTAGGCAACAAACATATAGTTGGGTCTTGCTTTTGCATCCAAGTTGACAGTCTCTTTCTTTTAATTAGTATATTTATGCCATTTACATTTATTGATCTGGTTAGATTAAAATTTGTCTTTTTATGAGCTGTTTTCTATTTGTTCCTACTGTTCTTTGTTTCTTTTTGCATTCTTTTGGATCAATTGAATATTTGTAAATGATTTTATGTTCTCCTATTTCATTATTTTTACCTCTTATCAAAATCTTTTTTAATGATGCCCAAGTTTTTACAATATACATCTTTAATTAATCTTGGCTTATGTTCAAATAGTAATATACTTATTCATGTATACTGTAAGGACTTCCCAACAGGATCCTCCCATTTTCTTCTCTAATCCTTTGTACTGCTTTTTCTATATATTTTATTTTTACGTATACTGGAAACACACAGTACATTGCTATTGCTTTTGCTTTAGACAGTCAATTGTCTCTTAGAAGAATTAAAAAATAAGAAAAATGAATTTTATGTTTGCCTTCGTTAATGTCATTTCAGCTCTTGCCATTTTTTTGTTTAGATCCATTTATGTCTTACAATTGTTTTGCCAGCAGAATTTCCTTTAGTATTTCTTTTAGTACAGGTCTGCTAGTAACTAGTTCTGTAGTGTTTGTCTGAAAAGTTCTTTATTTTTCATTCATTTCTGAAAGATATTTTCACTGGATATGGAATTCTGGGTTCACAGTTTTTCTTTTTTTTTCTTTCAGTATGTTAAACACATCACTTTGATGTGTTCTGGCTTGCAAAGGTTCTGATGAGAAGTCTGCTATAATTCTTATTCTTGTTCTTCTCTATTTAATGTCCTTTTTTTCTCTTGCTGCCTTCAAGATTTTTTCATTATTTCTGGTCTTGGATATTTTGAATATGACTTGTGAGTGTGTATGTGTTTTGGTATGTATCAATAGTGTTTGCCAATGTCTTGGATCTGTGGTTTGGAGTTTCATTAATTTTGGAAAGTTCTCAGTCATTATCTCTTCAGATAGTTCTTCTGCCACTTTTTCCTCTCTTTCCAGAGTGGAATTCCTATTACGTGTGTGTCAGATTGTTTGATACTCCCCTACAGCTCTTGGATGCTCTGTTCTTTTTTTCTCCACTCTTTTTTCATCCTTGCATTT
This sequence comes from Tapirus indicus, assembly GCA_031878705.1. NCBI lineage: Eukaryota > Metazoa > Chordata > Mammalia > Perissodactyla > Tapiridae > Tapirus > Tapirus indicus. Next base: position 6,541,399 of record CM062925.1, read on the forward strand.
CAGCTTGTGTGATTTCTGTCTTCAAGTTCACCCTCAGCTGTGTTTTGAGTGTGTTGTTCAGCTGTCAAAGGTATCCTTCATGTCTGTTATCACATTTTTTATTTCTACCATATCTGTTTGATTATTTCCCATAGCTTACATATATGCTGAGGTTCCTCTACTCTTCATTCATGTTGTTCACCTTTTTGACTGGAGTCTTGAACATATTAATCATAGGTTTTGTTTGTTTGTTTTTTGTGGGGAAGACAGCCCTGAGCTAACATCTGTTGCCAATCCTCCCCTTTTTGCTGAGGAAGACTGGCCCTGGGCTAACATCCATGCCCATCTTCCCCCACTTTATATGGGACGCCGCCACGGCATGGCTGACAGGCAGTGCGTCGGCGGGCGCCCGGGATCCGAACTCGTGAACCCCAGGCTGCCAAGCGCGCACTAAACCGCTGCGCCACTGGGCAGCCCCATTAATCATAGTTATTTTAAATTACTTATTTTATAGTGCTAACATTGAGTTATATCTGAGTCTGTTTTGTTTGATTGCTTTGTCTTTTGTCAGTGTGTTTTTTTTCTTGTTTCTTTTTATGCCTTATAATTTCTTATTCAAAGCTGGACATCTTTTGAAGACAATAGAGACTGAGATAAATAGCTTTTATGTGTGGAAATGGACATGACTTTCTATTGCTAGGCTTTTAGTATGTTTGTGTGTGTGTTGTGGGGGCAGGGAGGTTCAAGCAGTCCAGTCAAGAATTGAATGAGGTTTGGATTTTTTTGTTGCTATGGTTGTCCTTAGTACCCCCACAGACTTCAAATTCCTTTCACGTTACTTTATGTTTAGGGTGAGAGCTGGTTTTCCAGAGGCATTTTCTTACTGTCGGTGCCATCAGATCTCCCCTTTGTGCCTGCCCTTCAGAGAGGGCCTCCCTCCACACTCTTTCTCTCTGCCCAGGAGTGAACTGTTGTTACTTTATGCTTGCTAGCCTAGGGGTGGGAGGGTGAGGGTCTGGTTGAAGAGAGGAAGATTTTCTTTGTTGTTCTGGTTCAGCCTCAGTCTTAGGCAGGCTGTGTCTCAGGAGTGGGGTGGTCGCCTTCCCAGTGATCCTGCCCCTCCTCTCGGTAAGGTTTCTGTCGTAGTCTTTGCCAGGATATTCCTGCCCCTCCTCCAGTATTAGAAGGTTTTTTCCTGTGCCCTTTCCCCAGCTGCACTAGCTTGTCACCGTGCCCCTTCAGGCTTTTGTTTTGAAGGAAGTTATGGGAGTTGACAGGTACTGCTGCTCCCCTCCTTCAGACTTGTACTTGGAGTGAGGCCTGCCTCCACACTTTCTTCTGAGCACCTGGTGAGGTCTGTGGAGCAGAGCCTGTGAGTGAGTGTGAATCTCCCTGTGTCTGTGGCTCCTAGGGGTTCTGTACACTCTCTCTCTAACCAACGTTCAGTCTTCACTAGTTCATTATAGGCTTTTGCTGAATTCTTCTTTCCTGCTTGTATGTCATTCTGTGTCTGCTCTGGGTAAACGAGGGCTAGTCTCTTGCCTCTTCTTGAGTTAGTTTTCAAGTTGGCTGGTTGCCCTTTGATAGGTTGAAGTACAGCTGTGATTTTGCAGATTATCCAGCTTTTGTTTTGTTTTTAGGGTTGAGAGCAGTGCTATTTCCAGTTATCTGTACCCTAACCAAAAGCCTTTCCCCACTACCTTTTGGTTTTAATTTGAGAGATACAGGAAAGTTCCTTCTTAGACACAAGACTTATTTCCTTGGTCTTTAAACTATCCTTTTTTTTACTTGAAGAAGTTTTAAAGGCTCTTTAGTTTTTCTTTTCACTATCTATAAATGTTTCTTTTAACATTTCGTTGTTACTTCTTTTAATAAGTATTCTTTTTAAGGCAAACCTGTTGTGCTGGCATAATTTGCACTTCAGTGTAAATCAGTACTGTCAAATATCCCCTTGAAGACTAGCTGAGATGCAGAAGGAGGTGTTAGCTTCAGAGTTTTAAATTTTGTATTTACTGAGGTTTGCAGTAAATACAGAAATAATATAAGGTACATGAGACAAATGTTTTTAAAATATCTTTTGATGAATCAGTTCTAGATTCTTTGTGTGTTCTTTTAGCTGGTCATTTTGCACATACCTAATGTTAAAAGGAAATACAAATAATCTGTGTAACATTGTTTATAGAACAGCAAAAGTAGGTATGTAAGAAACTTTTATATATGATGTAGCTAAGAGTAGTTTAGGTGTAGAACAGAGCAAAATGGTACACATATAGTATTTATGTAAATATAAGTAATATATTTAATATATGTTATGTAATTTATATGAAAGTAAGTAAATATATTTGTCAGTATGCATATGTGTATACATTGTCATGGTAATAAATATAAATGATTTTACAGTTATTTCTCTTATATATTAGCCTGCTCTTTAGCTATTAACCAAATGAAAGCAAATTCTGAGTTTAGTTTTTGAAACAGGGTTAGTAAACAAGAAGAAACTAAATATATATTGCACATGGTAAGAAGATGATGCAAGGAGAGAGTTCTGTGTATTTTTCTCTTTAAGTTACAATCTGAGATGGACAGGAAGGTGATTTAAGTTAATATAGTGTAAATAGAGGATCATAACCGTTTAGTGAGAAATTCAAGATGAATTGATATTGGTGATAAAGTAAAAGTTTTTAGTTTATTTAATAAAAGTTTTTTGTTTTGGGTAATATTCCATGAGATATATTGTTTTTCCCCTATGGCATTTTACTGTAAGTAAGAAGCAGTACAAACTTATTAACTTAGCCTACAATATGAAGTTATGATAGTTGATTTGAATTTAAGTATATGTGAACACTTGAGGGAAGAGTTTAAGGGAAAAAAAGGATATTTCAAAGTGGATTAAGTAGTTAGGAAACTTGTAGAGTATGAATGATAGAACTTTAAAGTAAGAGTTGAATATTAAACTGTTCTTTGTGACAAAAGACAAAAGGCGTGAGAAATAGCTTTCTGATGAAATGTATTTTAGATGCGTCAAAACTCTAGGTGTATTGTTCAATATTCTCTATTGAGAGAAGCGTCCTATGGGCATATTTGTAGAAAAAAAATATGTTCATAAGTTTTTATAAGAGCCTAGGCTTGTGCAATATGCTGAAAACAGTTTGTGACCTAGGAACTGACCAATATTGACTTCTCTTTTCCTTTAATTAGTTTTGTTGTTCAGAGGTGATTGATAAAGTGGTTGGCTACTGGCTAACTTGAGCTGTTTATGCTTTCTGAATTGAGTGACAGTTCGGTTGTGAGTGTTTGGTTGTCATTCAGGAAAATCTTTGACTAATTAAGCAAAAGTTTAGTAAATTTCAGTCCTTATTTTCTTATTAGCTGTAAAATACTGTTTTATCTGTCGTATTCTCCCTGACTGTCTTTAAAAGGGAGTATTTTAAAGAACCTAAATTATTACAAATGAAAAGAAAATATGTAATCTCCACTTATATAAGAAATACTACATTGGGCATTTAGGGTTAATTTAATTTAGATAGTAGTACCTTTTCATTGATAATTAGCTTTCTTGGACAAGATGGAATTGAAATAATATCCTAGAGATGGTTTTATCACATGGATAAAAACATTAGCTTTCAGATACAGAGACAAGTTTTGGCATTTCTCTTATCAGCTCTGTATTTGGATCACTTAACCTCTCTAAATCTGTTTACTCATCGGTAAAATGGTGTGAGTATTATTGCCTACCTCATGGGGGTATTTTAAGCATTAAATGGGTAATGCATGTGTTTGCCATGGTCCCTGCCACATAATATTCAACAATGTTAGCTATTATTACAAAACAGAGATTCAGTTAAGTATAGAGGATCCAGAGCTTGAACCCAGATGTGGTCTAGGTTTAAAATTGTTCCAGTTTAAAATTTCATTATGCCTCTCTGTTTTTGGCAGAACATAGATGGGAAGAAGGCAAAGTCTAGGGTCTCTTCCATACCAGTCATATGCTTTTTCATTAGACTGGTCTAGTGAGTGGTTCTTAATAGTTTTTATGTCACAGACTCCATTATCAATCTAAAACCCTTGAGTCCTCTTCCTAAGAAAAACATGCAGGTGCAAAATTTTATGCACAATTTGGATGGGTTCATGTTGCTACCTTTCAAAGCCTGTCTATGGAACCCCTGTTCTTGGAGATAGAATTGATTTTGGCACAGAATTATTAGAGGTAAAATGGCGCTGGTTTAGATAATTATGTATTCTAAAAAAGCAGCTGTACTTCATAGGTTCCTTTTTATTCTATTGCCTTTACATCATCAAGAATTTCATGTATTACTTGGTTCTGGTAGTAGTAATGAAGTTAACCAACCATGTCCCAGAAATTCTCAAGATCTTATCAGAAGCCAAATGTCACTTCTGTAAGCAGCATATTAATTCTGTGAGCAAAACAGTTTTAGTGCAGTATTGTACTAGTGTAATAGAGCTACCAATAATTAACATTTATTGATTGCTTCCTATGTGCCTTCACATCCCATGCTAAGCACTTTATATGTGTTATTTCATCCATAGAAGAGTAAATTCCATTCTTATTCACATTTGCAAAAGAAAATCTCAGATTTAGGCTTAGATTTTGCTTGAAGTTGAACAACTTCAAGTGGGAGAGTCTAGATTCAAACCTAAATCTGTCTCTAAAGCTACATGCTCTTAACTACTATGCCAAGTTACCAAAGGTAAAATGTTTAGTATTTTAGTTGTTGTGTCTCCTTATCATGGTTAAGTGTAAAATTTGTTAGCTATTTTGAAATAATAAAATACCTTGTCTTCCATGCTTTCTCTAACTGTAGTTGTAATTAATATCTCTGATATTGATATGTAATGTGAAATAAACTTTATAAGACCATATAAATCTATTTTCTGAAATTTATTATAATTTAGGGAAAAACTTTTTTACTAAAGGTGTGCTGTAACTTGGTAGTGTATTATTTGAAGATATTAAATGAAAAACAACTGGTTTATTTGAGATTCAGTTGTCCAATAGACTTTGGTCTGGAAGAGCCAGGATGACAAGTAGTAGGAAGCTTTTATTATTTATTAATTTATTTATTCTGATGAGGAAATAGATTACTTGGGTGGATTTATTATGAATAAATATTCACAATGCCGTACATACTTTATTGTAAAGTGGAGGCAGATTCCACTTTAAAACCACTTAGCTGAAATCAGTTGATAGTGTTTTTCTAACTATATTTTTGCTGTTTCTTTGGCTTAAAATGGCTATGCCCAAGCTCGATTATTTAAACAGTCTAGTTTCTAATCTCTTTCTGTATATAAGACCTACCACCTTTGGTTCTGGATGCCAGTAGATGTTGTCCTATACCCCCAGTGATGTTTTTTCTCCTGAACTTTCCTGATTCTGGCTCATGCACAGCCCTCCACTTGGGGGTCTTCTAGCCCTTTCGGAGCTCTTCAGCCTTACCAGGCGCTTCCCTCAAGCATCTCAAATGAACTTGATATTCGTGTGATGATTGTATTGTTCAAGTTTGTTAATTTACACTTTACAGAGTTTTCCACTCTTTTGTATACGGGAAATTATTTATACTTAATATACGTTTTAGCACTGTGACTAGCTCAGTTTTTTGCATATAAGTCTTCAGTAAATTTTAAGCTTTTGATAGGGGATATGCAACCCCATATTGTCAATTGTTTTCTCAGGAGAGTTAGATTCACTTTTTGTATCATTTCGATATCAAGAACTGTATTTTCAGTGACTGCTTGTCTAGTTAAAAACAAGGCAACCTTTTTAAAATGTGAATTTGACTGATTTTGCATTTCTGATAATTTGGACAGCTTAGAGAGAGGAAGATTGTGCACTCTTGGAGGGAAGAGTCCAGATAGTTAAGTAAGTGCTGGTATACAAGTTTATATCTCAGAGAAATTTGAAATGTTTTAAAATAATCATTTATATTAGCATGGTAAGTGTACAATGAAATGAATTTTACTATCTCCCTGTCCAGAAACAGAAAATTTGGTTAATCATATAAGGCAGACAAGGTCTGTTGAGAAAGAGATTTAGCCTGCTGAAAGGGTGAAAGTAGAATGGGTTCCGAAGACTTTGAGGTTTTCATTTGATCAATTGAGTATACTGACTGTATATATAAAAGAGGAAGGTGAACCAATTTTAACATGCCTCCACTTGTACTTGAGAGCAATATTTTAGAAATATTTTCTTTTTAGTAGGACTGCTTGATTTTTAAAACATATTCTGTATCTTCTAATAGATTTCTTAACTAGAGGTTAATAGGCAGTTTCAGCTTCTAGAACATATCTGTGAGTTTGGAACTAAGTAGAAAGATCCCTCTTAGGGGCTGGCCCAGTGGTGCAGCGGTTTAGTTCGCAGTTTGGCAACCCGGGGTTCGCTGGTTCGGATCCCGGGCGCCCGCCAATGCACTGCTTGTCCGCCATGCCGTGGCGGCGTCCCATATAAACTAGAGGAAGATGGGCATGGATGTTAGCCCAGGGCCAGTCTTCCTCAGCAAAAAGAGGAGGATTAGCAACGGATGTTAGCTCAGGGCCGATCTTCCTCACAACAACAACAACAAAAAGATCCCTCTTAGATAACTGAAATAGCTGTTGTGAAGGCCTTAGACATTATTCTGTGTATGAAGACCTTATTCAGAGTGTATATTATATATATATAAAATATATAATTTTAACCATTTCGATATTCTGGTTTCTTGCACACAGATAATAAAGTAAAAACTTTAATAAGAAAAAAGAAAATGCTAAGTTACAGTCTTCAATCTGCTAAAGGGACAGGGAAATAGAAATTTATTTTAGAAGTATCTACTTCAAAAGAGTAAAAAACAATTAATTATTAAAAGTGGTGTTTTGTTTCCCTAGAGAGCCTGGAGGGATGAAGCGTACATGAGAGTTCTACTGGTATTAATAAAAATAGCATTTTATATTGTGGACTTTGTTGTTGTTGCTTGTTTGGTTTTTGTTGGTAATTTTTCTAAGTTTTGTGGTTATTAAGTAATACCAGCTTTGGTGTAATATATTGCTGATAGCATTACTATAAAAGGTGGAACCATTTGATTTAAATCTGACTGATACAGAAAATATTCATGAACCATTTGTTTGCACTTGGAGAAGTGGCTGATTCTAGAGCTGGGGTGGGGAGAATACAAGATGAGCACAGGTCAAGTGCTTAAGCAAACAGATGCCAGAAGGCTAAAGCTGGGATCGTTTGAGCGACAAGATAATTAATGAGAGTTGTTTAATTTTAACCTAAAGAATAAAATAAATTTCCATGAGTCTATACTGATATAAACAAATGATTAATAAATAAATGGAGCTGAATGGACAAATCTTACAGAAGACTTCCAAATAATAAATGTGGATTCTAATCCTTCTAGGAGGTGGAGCTTAACTGTCTGCTGTTTGAGTGTGGGGTGGACTTGGTGACTCATCTTAAAAGTTGAGGAACCTGTTTGGCCGGCAGAAAAGAGGACTGTGTCGGGCATTCTAGGCGGAATATAATAAAAGCATTGAGATAGCAAGACATGTTCTTCCAATTTAGAGCAGCTGGAACAGAGCTAACGTCATACTTAATGGTGAAAGACTGAAAGCTTTCTGCCTGAGATCAAGAACAAGATAAGGATGTTCGTTCTTACCACTTCTATTTAACATTGTAGTGGAAGTTCTGGCCAGTGTAACAGGCAAGAAAAAGAAATAAAAGGCATCCAGATTAGAAAGGAAGAAGTAAAACTATCTTTATTTGCAGATCACATGATCATCTGTGTAGAAAATATAAATGGAGAGATATACCTTGTCAATGGATGGGAAGGCTCAATTTTATTACAATGTGAATTCTCTCAAAATGGATCTATAGATGCAATGCAGTCCCAATAAAAATCCCAGCAAGTTGTTTTATAGAACTGGACAAGGTGATTCTAGAAGGTATATAGAAATGTAAAAGCCTGGAATAGCTGAAACAACTTTGAAAAAGAACAGTGAAGTTGGAAGATTAACTTTAATTTGAAGACTTATTAGAAAACTCCAGTAATCATAATAGTGTGATGTTGACATATAGGTGGACAAATAGAACAATGGAACAGAATAGAGTATCCAGAAATAAATCCATTCATATGTAGATTACTGATTTTTAGAAAGGGTACAAAGGTAAAGCAGTGTGGAAAGGACAGTCTTTCTAAGAAATGATGCTGAAACAATTGGATATTATATACAAAAAAAAAAAACTTTAATCCATACCTTAAACTATATTTTAAAAATTACCTCAAAAAGAACATAGATTTAAATGTAAAATTGAAAAGTATAGTATCTGGAGAAAAACAGGAGGAAATCATGTCCCTGGCTTTGGCAAAGATTTCTTAGATACAACAATAAAGTCAAGATCCATAAAAGAACAAATTGATAAATTGGAGTTCATAAAAGGCAAAAACTTCTGCTCTTTAGAAGACACTCTTAAGACTGAGAGAAAATCCTGCCAAGCATATATCTGGTAAAGGACTTGTATGTCTAAACTCACAGTACTCAACAATAAGGAAATAACCCAATTAAAAACCTCGGAAAAAGATTTTAACAGTTCACAAAAGAAGATATATGGATGACAAAAAGCACGTGAAAAGGTGCTCAACAACATTAGTTATTAGGAAAATGCAAATTAAAACCAAATGAGATACCACACCTATTAGGATGGCTAAAATTTAAAGGATTGACCATACTAAGTGTGAGTGAGATCTGGAGGAACTGGAGTGCTCGTACAATGCCATTAGGAATATAAAATGGAATGACCCCTTTGGAAAGCAGTTTGGCAGTTTCTTAAAAAGTTAAACATAGACCTATCATGTGTTCTAGCCATTCCACTTCTAGGTAGTTACCCAAGAGAAAAGGAAATATATGTTCATACAAAGACTTATACGTGAATGTTCTTAGCAACTTTATTTGTACTAGTGAAAAACTAGAAACAACCAAAATGTCTACCAACAGGTGAATGAATAAACAAACTGTAGTATATCTATACAGTGGAATACTACTCAGCGATGAAAAGGAATGAACTTTTGAAAGATGCAACAACATGAGTGAATCACAAAATAATTGTACTGAGTGAAAGAAGGCAGATAAGAAAAAAGTATATACTGTATGATCCCATTTACATAAAACTCTAAAATATGAAAACTATAGTGATAGCAGTGGATGGGCTGGGGAGGGAGGGATACCCAAGTACACAAGGAAAGTTTTGGGATATGTTCACTATTTTGATTGGAGAAGATTCATGGGTATATGCATATGACAAACCTTATAGAATTGTGTATTTTAAATATTTGTGGTTTATTATATGTTAATTATTCAGTGAAGCTATTTAATAAAAAAATAAAAGGAAAACAAAATCAGTTTTTTTGTCAAGATATTTTGTGGTGCAGTTGGAAATTGAAAGGACAAAGTGAAGTTGGAATAATATCTAGTTTTGGGATAAAGAGTTCACATACATTATTGCATTATTATTTTAATTTCAAGCCTCAGGTTGTTGCCACTGGTATTTTAAAAAATATTTTTATTTTTTAATGTTTGTGTGTCAGTCTGCATGTGAATTTAAAGGTATTGAGAAAAATGACATTTTTCCTTTTTCCCCTCCCCCCCTTTTTTTTTAAAAAAAAGGAGCGACAGTTCATTCAGATTCTTTGTGTTCTTCTTCGTCTATATTTGTCAGTTTGCTGTGCATGTGCTCCAGGCTGCAGGATTTCACAACTGGGGCAACTGGTAAGTCATTTACTTCAGTTCCTCTAGTTTTAATCTGTTCATCTAATATCTTTATATAATTTTTTCACTTCCTAAAAATAGTTAACATAGAAAAGCCAGATTAGCAAAAGTAAAAATAGTGAAAAATTTCAGTTTAAAAGTTTTCTAAGGCATAACCTTTGGACGAACCATTCTATTTGAAAATTAGTTTCCCATTTTTATTTTTTTTAACTTTTAATTAATTTATTTTTTTGTGAGGAAGACCAGCCCTGAGCTAACATCCGTCGCCAATCCTCCTCTTTTTGCTGAGGAAGACTGGCCCTGGGAACATCCGGGCCCATCTCCCTCTGCTTTATATAGGACGCCGCCACAGCATGGCTGACAAGCAGTGCGTCAGCAGGTGCCCGGGATCTGAACCCACAAACTCTGGGCTGCCAAAGCGCGGACTAAACCGCTACGCCACCGGGCAGGCCCTATGTTCCCATTTTTAAAAACAACCTTTTATATCTAGTTTAAGCAAAATATATATGTATATAATGGGCACTAAGAGGAAGAGTAAAAAGGAGTCTGAGGAGTGGTCAGATAGATGGGGGGGGCCAAGGATTGCAAAAGGGAGAGAAAAGAAGGAAATTCAAGGATTTTAAGGAAGAGGGTACATATTATGTGTAAAGCATTATTTTAGGTATACTAACATTTGTGTTCATGTACACCACACATGTACACACACATGCACGTGGACATGTCTTTGAAAATTGGAATCATGCATACACACATATATATGTGTCATTAAACAATAGAATCATTCTCAGCATGGCAATATGCTCACTCACTGGGGGACCCTCAGAAACGGAGAGAGTTTGGACCCAGGCTAGGAGGTAATAGCAGCTTTATCTCTGTCTTCATACACTCTGGAGCAAACATTCTCAAATGAAATGGTAGGTGGAAGAGTACACATCTCTAAAATTATCCCCCCTTCTCTTTTTTCTCTTGTGACTGCATTGCATACAGTTGCATTCTTGTAAGCTAAAACCACGTACAAGGCAACTTGGCTGCACTGTGTACGTAAACTAAGATGAGCATGTAACTAGAGTGTATTGAGGACTTAAATTCCGTATGCTACTACTGAATCAGAGTAGTGACTGGCAGTCAGACAACTTTGAGCTTTGCAGATCTCCTATAATGTACATGCAGAGAATTTATATACATATTTTAAATCAGTTCTAGGAAGAAGTAGCATTCATTATCATTTTAAATAGTGTTTAGTCTTTGGCATTTAAAGGGAAGGAAGTGTTTTAAATGTTTAATTAAAACAATACACTCACTGCTTATGTTAACAGCACAAGTTTTTTGTTCTTATGAAATTGAAGTAATTTCTTTTGCTTTTTAGCACAAACTGAGAAAAAAGTATTAAAATTGAGCATAACAGTATGTGTAGTGACTAAACAGCACAGGAATCTGCTGGTGAGGGTGCGTAGAGGATGACCTGTTTTAAGATGGACCTCATGTGATTCAGCAGAGTTTTAAAACTTAAACTATTTATTTTGAGATAATTGTAGATTCACATACAGTTACAAGAAATAATGCAGAGAGATCCTAGTTTTCCCAGATCCTACCCTTTCCCCAGTCTTCCCCACTGGTACCATCTTACAAGGCTATTGTATACTATCAAAACCAGGATTTTGACATTGATACAGTCAAGATACGGAACATTTTCATCACCAGAGGGTCCCTCATGTCACTCTTTTATAGCCACATTCACTTCCCTCCTGCCCCAGCTCTGTCGTTAACCCCAGCAGTCACCAGTTTGTCATTTCCGTTATTTTGTCATTTTAAGAATTTTATATAAATGGAATCACGGAGTATGTAACTTTTGACTTTTTTCACTCAGCATAATTCTGTGGAGATTCATCCAGGTTGTTGTGTGTATCAGTAGTGCGTTCCGTTTTATTCCTGGGTAGTATTCCATGGATGTACCACAGTTTGTTTAGCCATTCGCCAGTTGAAGGACTGCAGATTGTTTCTAGTTTGGGGCTGTTAAGAATAAAGCTACTCTGAACATTTGTGAACAGGTTTTTGTGTGAACATAAGTTTTCATTTCTCTGTGGCAAATACCCAAGGGTGTAATTGTTGGCTCATATGGAAGTTTCATGTTTAGTGTTTTTTCAGACACTGACAGACTGTTTCCCAGAATGGCTGTACCATTTTACATTCCTACCAACAATGTGTGTATGAGTGATTCAGCCTCCACAGCCTCGCCAGCATTTGGTGTTGTCACTGTTTTTTTGTTTTAGCCATTCTGAAGTGTGGAGTGATACCCCTCATTGAAGTTTTAATTTGTATTTCCCTAATGACTCATGATGATGAACATCTTTTCATGTGCTTATCTGCCATCTGTGTATCCTCTTGGTGAAGTGTCTCCTTGTGTCTTTTGCCCATTTTCTGATTGAATTTTTTTTTTCACTGTCGAGCTTTGAAAGTTCTTTGTATATTCTGAACGTTAACCCTTTGTTGGATATATGGCTTGCAAATATTTTCTTGCAAAACTTAAAATGAACTTTAAAAAAGTAGTAATAAACTCATAGGCTTAAAAAATGTAAAATCTGGTGGTACACACTTAAGGCTCTGGAGTTCGGTGTTTGGGTTTGAATTCTGACTGTGCTGTTTGTTAGTCGTGTGGCCTTGGGCAAGTTACTTAATGTCTCTGTGACTCAGTTCCTTATCTGTGAACTTGAAGTTAAAAACAACATCTGTCTTATGGGGTTGTGGTAAGAATTAAAAGAGTTAATACATATAATGAACTTGAACACTGCCTGGGTCGTAAGTGCGGAATATGTGTGAGTTATGTGGTTTTTCTTTAAATGTTCGTTGACTTATTTGCCTAATTACATTTTTCATTTTGTTACTTCATAGTGGTTGGATTTCATCCCTCACTGGCCTCAACCAGAGTATCCCTGTTGGGATCATGATGATGATCATAGCAGCCCTCTTCACGGCCTCAGCAGTCATCTCCCTCGTTATGTTTAAAAAGGTAAGTGAAGGTTTAGGTCTGTAAATTTTTATAGTGACCCTTGTGTTCAGTTCTCATTCTCCCATCTTGTTTTTAGTTCAGTGTAACCTCAGCCCATTTTGTTGTTGTTCTTGTGCAAGTTTGCTCTCTGAGGATTACTTTTTACAATTAAAAGTTATGCATAGATATATTTTAGAAAATTGCATCACATTTGTAACTTACTGCAAAAGGAATATTTTGAGATCCCGTTAATTAAAGAAGGCTTCTTTCATGAATTGAAGAGTCAACCTCATTTTTTAAATTCGGATTCTTAAAAAATGTATTCTGATTTCTTTTTTGAATGTGAAGCATATTAGCCTGATTAATAAGTAGAAGTAAAACTGTTGTGTTATATGAACATTTTATTTGTATTTAAAACTTAAAGACATGGAATTATTTGAGTGTAAAGAGAGCTGGTGACAAGTTCAGGCTGGCTTATGACATGAATTTTGTCATAGTGACTGCTCAGTTGTCTTAGCTGTACTTCTTCCTGTAGAATTCCCAGGGCTGTTTTCATAGCCTTAAAAAAATTGTTACATAGGGTAGGAGAGAAATCACTGTTTTTATTTGTTTAGATAAAGTTTTATTGTGTCTTGGATATGTATTTTTGGTATTCTACATGTGTTCAAACATGGTATAGAAAGCCTGGGAATAACACATATGTTTTAAAATGATGAAGACTTTTTGGTGGGTCTTACTTTAAAGAAAATAGATTCTTATAACTATTTTACTGTTACTTATTCTCAGTAACTTGAGAATACGTACAAGAAATGCATAGAAATCATTGTACCTTATATTTAAGAACACTTGGCACTCCTGAAATATTTTACTTGTACATTTGCCCTTTATCCTTCTCAAAACTTTATGCAGGCTAGGCTCTGTTCTTTCTATCCATTATTTTGCTACTCATTTTCTCTCTTAAAGCTTTTACTTCTTTTCTGAACTACACACACATACTACAGAAACTCAGCTTTCTAACATTATTAACTCTTACAGCCTTTTTTCAGTTTTCCTCCTCCTCGAGCTCTGCAGCCTTCCACACTCCAGGCAGCCCCTCTCCCTCGGTCTTTGTAATTGTGTTGATTCTCCTGCCTCTGAGACTATTCTTTGTCCAGCTCATAAGTAAAGGTTGTCTTAGATGCGGTCAGCTCTCTGCTCTTTGTGCTATACAGTCTTTTTCCTTGGGAATTTCAACCTCCCTCCCTGTTTTGGTTTCTTCTCTCCCTGGGACCTAGATCCTGGGGTTGGAGAACAGACTGCTCTGCATAAACATTTAGTTGCATGTTCAGGAGACGGTTTACGTCGCCAGTTGTTTCCTATCATTGTCTCACAGTAATGCATCATAAACTCGTCGTTCTCTTCTCAGACCTAGCTCTCCTTCCAGAAGTTCTGATTCATGTTCAAGGAACATGTATTTAGACCACATATTGTATGATTCCATTTATATGAAATGTCCAAAATAGGCAAATCTATAGAGATAGAAAGTAGATTAGTGGTTGCTTAGGGCTGGGAGTGGGCTGGAGAGCAACTGCTAATGGTTATAGAATTTCTTCCTGGGGTGATGTTCTAAATGTTCTAAACTAAAATGTTCTAAAATTAGGTTGTACATATGATATATTCACAACACTGTGAATATACCGAAAACCACTGAATTGTACACTTTAAAAGGGTAAATTATATAGTATACAAGTTTTATCTCAGTGAAGCTGTTTTCAAAAAAGGAACATTTATTAAGTACCTCCGGTACATGAGGTGGTGCTCAGTACCGTCTCACGTGATCCCAGTTAACACTTACGTCACGCTCTGTCTGCTTGGTGGTGCTTACGTGACTCTTGCAGTCACTTTCCTAGATCCTTTCTTAGTATCTTTTCCATTTTTCTCGTCCTTTCCATTCCCAACCTCAGCTAATCCAGAAACTTTTTTTATAGGTCACTCACACCCCGCCCCAACTTCCTTCAGTCCATTTTGTGTATAGCTACTATATTAACCTAAAAAAACTCCAAACAGACCTAGCACTCTGAAGATTTCTGAGGTGGACTTGGGGTTGGGGAATGGAATTGTGGTTGTCGGAAGTAGGCCTGGTGGTGACCTTTCACAACTCCCGGATCTAGACTTTCTGCTCTAGTCAGACTGCACTACTCAGTTTCTTTAAATACATCACGTGCACTCCTTTGTCCCAGTTTTTGTTCATGCTATGCTTCTTAACCTCTATCGCTTCATCTTCTCTGTCAGTTGAAGACCTACTAATGTTCTTTCAAGACCCACTTCTAATCTTCCTCCCTCTTCCACAGAATCTTTCTCATTACCCCCATGTCTTAGGGATTATATCATCCTCTGATTTCTTGGAGAATTTACTGTCTGTATTACTCACTGTGGGACCTGGGCACAAGCCACTTTATAGACCTTATAGTGCACATAACGCTGGGTACCCAACTTAGTAAGCTCCTCCAGGGTGAGCCTGTCTTTTAGCATTGGAATTAAAGGAGAAGAGCAAGAGGTTTGGAACATACAACTCAGGTTGACGTTCTGGCACTTCACTTACAGCTGTGTGAACTGAGGCAGGTTTCTGGAACCACTCAGGTTCAGTGTCCTCACCGGTCCTCTGAGCTCCGGGAGAGCTGGACCTAGTCTGTGTGCTTTCAGGTTATGTTCCTTCACATCTGGAACAGTGACTTGCAGTGATTCGTATGTGATAGGCACTCAAATATTTGTTGAATAAATGGAAGGATGGGAATAATAACTACTTTCATAGAGTTGGTGTGAGGATTAAATAGAGCAGTGAATGTAAATTACGTGGCACAGGGCCTCCTCAATTAAAACTAATTTTCTTTTCTGGTCTTCTTGACCCCGTTATTTTATATTCAGGGTCCGGTTTAGTAGGTACCTGTATCAGTCAGTGTTTCATCAGAGAAACAGAACAGAATGAAGAGATTTGTTAGAAGGAATTGGCTTATGTGGTTGTGGTGCTGGCTTGGCTGATGTGAAATCCACATGGCAGGCCACCAGGAAGGGTTGGAAACTCTCCAGCAGAAGCTCTCACACAGGTGGGATTGCTTCTTCCTCAGAGAAAGCTCAGTTCTATTCTTAAGGCCTTTCAACTATTAGGATCAGGCCCACCGGATCATTCAGGGTACTCTCCTGTTCTTCAAGTCAACTGATTGTAGATGCTAATCACATGTACAGAGTACCTTTGCAGTAATGCCTAGGCTGGTGTTGGTTAACTGGAGGCTGTAGCCTAGCCAAATAAACTGGACCATTACCACATCTCTTTGGAGAATTCTTTTATTATTCCAGATATATCATTGGGGGTGCTTTATAAAACTAGAAATGTGATACATGTAGGGTATAGTAGAGGGTTTTGTGGCATGTGGCAGGTTCCATTCATTGGTTAAACACCATTTATGAGCATGCGTTGTGTGTCAGGTACCGCGTTATGTATGAGCTCAAGGAGCTCACAGTTTGGTGTGGAAGAGAAACGAATGAATACCACAGTCCAGTGGTTTAGTGGCCATTATAGGAAGCACACAGGAGGGACACCTAACCACGTGTTAGAGATCTTTATAAGTAGTGAGGTCTTTTTAAGTGTTGCCTTGGCCGAAGTATCATGATGGATGGGAGTTATCTAAGTAAAGGGGTGAAGGAAGGGAGAGGATAAGTAGGTAGCAGATAGCAGGGAAACCACGTTCATATCTAGCTGCAGGAAATAGCATGGCATATTCAGGGCATTAAAGTTAACTCAGAATGGATGGGAAATAAATTTGGTGCATGGGTCAGACAGGGAGAAATGTGGGCTGTTGGTGGTGGAGGACAAATGTAGTTATATCCTGCCGGATCTTGTAAACTAGGAAATCTTGTTAAAGAAGTTGAGATCTTCTCTGAAGAGTGGTGGTGAGCCATAGAAGAGGTTTAAAGAGGAGAGCAACTGAATTGATTTGATTTGAACTTTAGAAAGACTATTCTGGGATATAGTTGGGATTTGTGAGACAGGGATGTGGTACTTAGAGAAATTAAGATGGGGAGACAAGCTAGGAACCTGGTTAGTAATGGTGGTGGCCTGAACTAAGGAAGTGGCAGTGTGCAGTAACTATAGTCGAGGGAAGATGAACAGGTAGTGATTGATTAGACTGGAGCCTGGAAGTGGGGGGTGAAGGACGACTCAAGGATGACACCTAGGCTTTTAGATGGTGGTCATTCAGGAAGAGAGTACAGGGGAAGAAGAGCAGATTTGGGCATCAAGATGTTTTCAACTTTGAATGTAGAGTGCAGAATACTGGTGGGGCACTTGGTAGGCTTTTGGATGTATGAGTTGAGAGCAAAGGAAAGAGCTTTAGGCTGGATTTCTAGACTTAAGAAGTATCAGCTTGATGTAAATAAAGCCTAGCAAGTGGCTATGGAGTGAGGAGAGGGCCTAGGGGAGAACACTCCCAACATTTAAGAATCTGCTGAGGGAAGAGTGTGGAGGGAATTTTAACCAGCAGTGGGCACAGGTGAGTAACAGAATCAGAGTGTGGAGGACAGGCTCGTTCTGCAGCTGCTGGCTCACTGCCATGCGCTGCACTCTCAAGTCTCTGACCTGCAGGGTTTCTCCCAGGTACACACGTCTTCAGGATCCGGCCCGTGAAAGAAGTTTTAGAGATGTGCTCATGGTATGCCAGGCATTCAAAAGAAATACGATTGCTTCCCAGATAAAAGTATTGATAGGGGAATTGTGCAGCATACTCTGCTATTTTGGTTGACCTTTTTTTACCTCATAGTTAAAGAAATTCCAGTTACCTCTTTTTATGTGTATTCACTGCCTTTTGGTGATGTAGACGCCCCTAAACTTCTCTGAATCTTGTATTCTTTATCTGTGAAATAAGGAATTTAGATGAGGTGATTTTCTGTATGGTTTTGTGAAGTATAATAAATGGGGATAATATAAGCTAGAATATAATTTGAGTCAGTTATCATATTTGTAATGGCAACGATTTCTCTTATTTTGATAGAAATTGAGATCCAGTAAAAACACCTGATTTTTCTTTTCCACACGTTCTCAAAACTGGCTGTTGGGGAACAAAAAAATCTTTGTTGGTGTCTAGCTGTCGTTTATAACCACTAGAGGTCAGGCTCTTCATAAATAGTTAATGCCCTCTAAACATCTGTGTGCACTATTTTGGCTCTAGAATTGTGTTTTATTAGGTTATTTTGTGTCTCCAGCCCCAGGTAAACATGCTCTGTGGTATATATTTATTTCATTTACAACGAATACAATTTTGAGAATTTTGTGGGCGTTCTGAAGTCCGGCATAGTTGTAGTAGGTGATCACTGGTGTGTGATGTGCCCTGTATGAACACCACAGTATCTCTGTTTTCCCCATAGTGTCATCTTATAATCCCAATTTAAAATAATTGAAATGCAAGAATATCTGTCTCTTGTACCTCATCATAGATAAGGGAATAGTTCAATCCTTACCTTTCACAGATAGAGTTTTAACATTTTCTCTTAGATTATTTTTAAATGGTATTTTTTTTAAAAGGTATTCTTTCTATAGTAAACTATTAGAAAGAATTGAATAACAGTTTTGGGCTAAGGAGGAGGTATTATAAATGGGTCAAATAACAATAAATGAATGAGTCATGGGAGACTACATATTAGCAGAACCCAAAATTTCCCCCTTGTTTTAGTTGGTATAAGAGCTAGAATAACTTAGTATGGAAGAGATAAGTAGATAATACATAGTTCATCATCCTTTTGGGAGCTAGTTTTGAATGATTCTTTTTTTCATGAAATTTAAAAAATTGTTCATAGACTTTTGGGTCCATGTTAATAAAATTATTAATAGTGTTTTTTGCATTTCAAAAGAATTTTAGAAAAAAGTTATTTCACTTAATTAAAAAACAAGTTTCCCTAAGTGCTTTAAAATTTTTTTATATACCAAAATATCTATTCTGCAAATACTCTTTTATTTTGTGTGAGAGTACAGAATTTGGATATATGATCCAGAATAATGATGGCTCATTTGTTAATTTGTTTACAGTAAATGCTTTGTGAAGATATCCTATTATATATAAAGTGATAGTCTTCTTAGATTAAAAGTGACTTGCACTTTCTTTGAAAGCATTATTTTCATTCATCCCCGCCCCTTTTTTTTCTTTGTTTTGGATCTAGGACAGAATGCTGATAACTTTACTGTCCTGTTTTTCTATAGTCACAAACAGGCATGCTGCTTCTCTTTCTGTCTGAATCATCCAACGCTATAGTCGTTCCTGATTAGGAATCAATTTCAGATGATTCACATTGTTAAAATGCTGGTCCACATGCTTACTGTCTGCATCCAGGGGACACAGAGCAGTGCAGGGACACTTTGGAATCCCTGGAAAAATTGGCACTCTGAAGGTTGTTGATATCCTGTCCTCAGTTGGCATCCTTAGTATGTTCACTTTTTAAATTTTGGATTGCCCCCAATTTTTATTTTGTTATCCTTTTCTCTAAGTACTAGGCTAGTTACTTAATAGATCTCAAATCTAGGTTAATATAACTAAATTCCTGTGAATTATCTTTACTTAGGCATCTTCAAATTTAGTAGATATGCTAGTATTATCATGTTGTGCATATGATATTTTCATCTAAATCATCTTTATATGTATATTTTAACAGCTTTATTGAGATATAGTTCACATATGCAATTTACCCATTTAAAGTGTACAATTCAATGGCTTTTGGTATATTACATTATTAATTTTTTAAAATTGTGGCAAAATATATGTAACAAAATTTGCCATGTTAATCATTTTTAAGTGTTAAATTCAGTGGCATTAATTACATTCACAGGTTGCATAACCATTACCACAGTCTATTTCCAAAACTTTTTCATCACCCCAAACAGAAACTTTGCAGTCATTAAGCAATAATTCTCCATTTCCCTCTACCCCCAGCCCCTGGTAATCTCTAATCTACTTTCTTTCTCAAGGAATTTGCCTATTCTAGATATTTCATATAAGTGAATCATACAGTATTTTCTTTTTGCGTCTGCTTTATTTCACTTAGCATAAAGTTTTCAAGGTTCATCCATGTTGTAGCATGTATCAGAATTTCATTCTTTTTTATGGCTGAGTAATATTCCACTCTGTGTACATACTATGTTCTGTTTATTAATCTGTTGTTGGACACTTGGGTTGTTGTGAATAATGCTACTATGAATGTTGGTTTACAAGTATCTGTTTGAGTCTCTGCTTTCAACTCTTGGGTATATACCTAGGAGTAGAATTGCCTGGTGGTCATGTGGTAATTCTATGTTTAACTTTTTGGGGAACCACCAGAGTGTTTTCCACAGTGGCTGCACTGTGTTACATTTCTGCCAGCAATGTACAGGGTTCCAGTTTCTCCACATCCTCACCAATACTTGTTATTTTCCATTTTTCTGATTCTAGCCATCCTAGTAGGTATGAAGTTGTATGTTCACTTTGAAGACAATTAAATTCTGAGGCAATTGCAAACTAAGCATTTCACTTGGTAACACAGCTATAGTCTGCTACAGCAGTATTGCACTTATTTGGTAACTTTTTTTTAATAATAAGGATAATTTGGGACCATTTGTTTAATCCCTTACAGATAAAGAAACAATTATTCAGTGGTTTCTACTGCAAGTTGCTGTGTGTTTTAGGGGTATAACGAGTGGAAATTAGCTCTTCCCCTCAAGGAACTAAATGCATGTAGAGTGTAAGACATGTAGATAAACCCTACAAAAGAAGCAGCACGATAAACATCCCTAAAAGATGTACAGAGAATTGGAGTTGCTCACAACAGGAAGAGCCTCAGCTAGTTCAGGCAGAAAGAGAACAGCAGCGTTTGAGATAGGCCTCAAAGGATGAGTGGGATTTCAGTAGTGTGAGACTAGAGTGGTAATTCAAGAGGTTACAGAAGGGGTATCTGACCCGGATCTATGGGCAGGAGGGTTCATAGAGGGTTTCTAGGAAATGTTTAATTGAAAAAATTAGGCTTAGAGTTCCGTAAATATATATCTATATAGATAGATAGATAGATAGATTTTTTTTTTTTTGGTGAGGAAGATTGGCCCTGAGCTAACATCTGTTGCCAATCTCCCTCTTTTTGCATGAGGAAGATTGTCGCTAAGCTAACATCTGTGCTAATCTTCCTCTATTTTGTATGTGGGATGCTGCCACACCATGGCTCGAT
The DNA here is from genome assembly GCA_031878705.1 of Tapirus indicus. NCBI lineage: Eukaryota > Metazoa > Chordata > Mammalia > Perissodactyla > Tapiridae > Tapirus > Tapirus indicus. The sequence continues at coordinate 6,562,337 of CM062925.1, forward strand.
GAGTGGTGTGTAGGTCTGCATCCAGGATCCAAACCTGTGAACCCCAGGCCACCAAAGCTTAGTGTGCGAACTTAACCACTATGCCACTGTGCCAGCCCCAAGATCCATGCGTTTTTTAAAAACTCAAAACAAGAATTAAAAAAGCTAAAAAAACCCTTCCTCACTTGTTTGTATTTTCCTAGCTTTTAAGAAAGTTAAAATAATTTTGGTATGACAGGGATCTTATATCAATAAAATCATGATTTCTTGAAATGGTATTCTGTAGGCTTTAATGGAAACATGTTTGGACTATTTTGTTTAAAGTACCATGGTTCTTTACTTTCCATAGTGTACAGTTTTTTCGTGTCGTACACCACCACACTGTACACTAAGATATTCTTGAAGGTACATTAAGGAAGCAGGATTTTTTTCTGGAGTTGCTTTGACACTCCAGTTGCTTGACACATCTTGGCTGTGATACTTCTTCAGATATTTTTAAATTAATTTAAATTTTTATTAGTGTAACACATTTACATAATTCTCATTGGATCCTTAGGAAAACTCTAAGAGACAGGGTAGCAAATATTCTTGTTTTATGGGAAGTAAACTTCAGATTTTGAGTGATGTTCAGCCAGCTAGAAAGTAGTGTAATCAGTAGATACCAAATCTAGTGTCCTTTCTGTGATACTCATAGAACTAAATATTTAGGTTAATGCAATTCTTATAAGTAGAAGAGATAGCAAGTATTTAAATTGTTTAGGGTTTTTTGATTATAATATTTTATCTTAAAAGTTTGTCCCTGATTTCATAAGGAATATGAGTCATCAATAAACATCACTCTGAAACAGGAAAACGATCAACTTTTTGAGATGTTGCGTCTTATCATTAGCCTGTCATCTTGCTGGGGTGCTGAAAGGAAGAGTGCCCCTTTTCACATGGAGGTCATGGATTTGGTATTGAGCCTTGTGCAGAGTACGTGTGTAGTCTTCTCCCTCTAGGTGGCTCTCTGGGTCTGTGTAGATATAGACTGTTGAGAAATGGGTGCTATTCCTACCTTTATTTTGCCTCTCTGCTCTATGGGGCTCTGAATTACATTTTAAGTACTTAAACTATGAAGTCCATGAATACATAACATCAGCCACTCACTGTAATACAAATTTGAAAAAGGAAATAAAGCAAATTAGAACAAATGTTTATTACATGCCCATAAACTTGGGGGGAAAAGGGGAAGAGACAGACAAGAGAACCTGTAATTACACTGCACTGTGACTGGGTCTAGTAAGTAAAGAAGGTTTATTAGATTTCTATAATACACTTCATTTTCTAGGATCTAATCATATGTCCTACTCATTGTGAGATAAATTTCTTGAACATAGAAGTAGTAATTTATCTGTATCTTTAATTTTGCATAGAAAACTTGGTTTTGAAAAGGGAATAAAAATAATTACTTCTATACTTATGATAGTGTTATGGTACTAGAAGAAAATATTTTAAGGTTTACCAGTATATGTACTTGTCAGCGCTGTCTTTTTCTCCCTGACCTTTTCATACTTTGATCCACGATAATAAGGCATTTGCTTTCACCAGTATATCAGAAGAACCCGGGGGCACTCTGGGTAGTTTTATCTTTTATCCTGACAGCTCTTCATTCCTTAACAGGCTTCCTTATCCCTTGGCATCTGTGGAAAGGTCCCTGGTTTTTCTCATTCCTCTCCTGTAATCATTCCTTGTTGTTGTGGGACCCCTTAAATATTGGTGTCTTAACAGGCTTCGGTACTTGACTCCTTTTATGTGCTCTCCATGGACAGCTTCACTTATGCTGGAGTTGCAGCTACCGTTTATGTGCCACTGGTTTCTAAGTCCACGTCTCCAGCCCGTTCCTCTATTGCACTCCACACCAAATCTTCACTCCCTGCTGTGGCAGGCCTAGAGTAGGTATTCAGTAAACATTTGTGGGATGTATGAATGTTTAGAACTTAACTCAGCATCTCCTTTCCCCCTAAACCAACTTACCCTCTCTATTCTCTGTCTTCTTGAAACAACTTCCCAGTATCCAAGCTTGACTTGAAAGTCTTTGACTCGTTCTTCTTTTCCTCCCTCCACTTTCCCCCACAGTTACCAGTTCCTCTCCGGGTCTGGGAAGAGGACTGACTCAGGTGCACTGCCCCCATCCTCCTAAACCAGCTCTCATTGCACTCCCGTCAGGCTTCTAATTGAGACCTAATCACAATGTAGTGTCATCATAGGTTCACTTTTCTGTCTCCTCCCCCCTCCCGCCAAGGTTGTGGGCATGTAATAAATACGTATTTGTTCTAATTTGCTGTGTTATTTCCTTCCTCACATTTGTATTAATTGAGTGACTGATGTTATGTACTGATGCACTTCATAGTTTATGCATCTTAAAACATACGGTAATAGAGTATTCTTGAACCCTACTTATGAAAATAGCTCCCAAGATTTGAGTGATGAATCAGTATGGACAGACAGTTCCCAGAAGTATTTCATAAATCCTTTAGGATTAGGCCATACACAAAAAGTTAAATGCTATAGAGTGGATAGCAGAAGTATCTTTAAGGGCAAATAGTGCTTGGTACATTAAATGATAAAATGATACCATTTGATTATAATAGGGTCAATGGTGTAGCCAATGTAGAAAGAGAGAAGGTATTATTGTATTTGAACTGTCTGGGGTGGTAAATTAATGTATTAAATTCAGAATATCTCTTGTTACGTTTAAACCATTGTCTTGTAATGCTATAATATCTTAATTAACTACATAGGTACAGTGGAAAACATAGCTTTTTGCATTTGGTTAAGAAGTTGTTCTTTGAATTATTTTGGTGTAGGCATAATTGTCTCTTCTTCATTGGAGATAAAAAGGAAAAACTTACGTTAAGAAAATATTTAAATACAATATTGTGCGCCAGTGTTGTGGCTGTTCTTGATCTTCTAGTCCTTTTATCTCTGAGTAATGTTGAGCCTGATTGAAGAGCTGCTGAAAATGAATGTGTAGTTTACCACTTACCTTCTCTCATCTGTTTGTTCCTCCATAGGTACATGGACTGTATCGCACAACAGGTGCTAGTTTTGAGAAAGCCCAACAAGAGTTTGCAACTGGTGTGATGTCCAACAAAACTGTTCAGACCGCAGCTGCAAATGCAGCTTCCACTGCAGCAACTAGTGCAGCTCAGAATGCTTTCAAGGGTAACCAAATCTAGAGCATCTTGAAACAATACACCATTACCTTTTGACTGTACTTTTTTCTCCAGTTACTGTATTCTATAAATATTTTTATGTTCAAAACACACAGTACACACAGCATGTATATTTCCTATTCACTTGTGCATGGGCTAAAACCAGAAAAACTTCCTTGTCTTATTATTTATCTAACAGTTTCTTAATATTTCAGTGCCCCTTGCAGGAAAAAATATTACATGCTAAATAAATATTCTCCATATTTTTTGGGGGATGAATGTTCAGTGAATTATTTCAGTGGTGACACACTGACGTTAAGATAGTACTTATGATTCAAAATGCATTTAGTGCTAGCAGCAGTCACTCCTTCCAAGAATCTTAGGTTTAAGGATTACACGGTGGAGCAGTAAAGCGATACTTCCTTCCTTTTCCCTATTTATATTGAAAGAAATAGGCCATCAGAGACTTATGGGTTTTTTAATTGGCTTGCTTTTTAGCAGTTTCAGTCACAGTGAAGAGCCTGTGTGCATTTCGTAGGAGATAATGTAAATTTTACCTTTTTATTTTCTTTTTTTTAGAGTAGTTGATATTTTGATATCAGTCTCTGATCTTGCATGGGCACTACATTTCTTAAAAGTAGTATTTTGGGTTCTGCACTGCTTATGGTTGTAGGATTGGGGATGTTTATAGAATCATAGAAATGATTTTCTGTAATAATTTCTTTTAAATAAAAATTTATTGGGGTGCAATGTGAGAATATAATATAATATGCAGTGCATTATCCAAAAGAAAAGGTAGATAATTGATGGAGTAGAATGTAGTGATAATACCTTTTTTTTTTAATTTTCAGTATTCATATCATAGTAAAATATTACCATATGGAAACTTTGGTATATTCTTGTGGCTACTCTTTTTAATTGAACTGAGATTGTGTTTGGCAGCTCTTTTTGACGGAGTGTGTATGTAACTTTTAACAGGGATATTAAAGTCTAGCCTACTCCTTGTCCAAAAAGAATACACAGTATTTAAGGGATTTTTCTTTTAGCCTCTCATCTCTAGTGGCATTAAAAATAAAAAGATCCTGGCATTTCACATGTACTTGAATCCCTAATGCACATCAGTCTTTCAATTTTTGAGACAGACTGAATACATTAAAATTTTTCAGCAATAAAAAATAAGACTTTAACTTGTACCAAGCAAGAAAATACAAATATAGTTGAATGCACTAATTATGAATATAATCACATTAAAATTGTTACTGTGCAGCAGAGGAGTTCATTCTTATAGTATACTTGGGTTGAAACTTTGAATAATTTTTAATACTGATTAAATGACTCAAAGACCTTTTGTAAAGTCATGATACTGTGTTTTGAAAGTCATTAGCTAGCTTAAGATTGCAGAATAATAGATGGTAATTTATTCAACTTGATTTTAAGTAAGGATAATCTATTGGAGTATATTATTTGAGACTGCAGTTCCTTTTTTTAAAAAAAAAATCAGATGGCCATCAATGGTTAAATCACTTTCATTGCTCTCCCCAAATCTGGAGTTAAAATGAGTTTCATGCTGGGGGTGGGATGGTGAGTTCTCACTATTTATGAAAGAAGCGTGATAGTAGGTAACGTGGATCCAGCCAGATAGTGTTTACATTTGATTTATTTGGGACTTTATTGAAGTAATATACTTGGAAGATACTTCTTTTATTCTGAAGAAAATAGGTTTCAGAGTATGAATTTAAAGCTGTTTTTATGAATATTTCTGAACAGTTATAATCTTCACCTACTTTCTCAACCAAATAAGCCAGTTCAAGTTTTTCAGAGTCTATAATCTTATTGGAAATGTTTCATCAGTGTGCTGTATTGAGCGTGGATTTTACAAACATTCAAAACATTAACCACAAAATACAACAGCAGCACTTATGTCCATCATTAATTTATATCTCAAGTCCATTTTTGTTTTTCCTTAAACTACAAATGAAAGATATATCATAGGGACTTTTCAAAAATACTGAGATACTTTCCTTCAAGAATGGGAATACTTCTCTCTATACTGTAGAAATCCCCATAGCATTGTTAAATAGTAAAGACTAATTACAACCAACAGAACCTTTTTTTGTGTGTGTGTGGGGGAAAATGTTTTAAAATCCAGTTATTTGGGTTAATACAAGCTTATGAGAGAAAACTTTTTTAAAAACATAAATGTGCATTCAAATGATGGCAATGCTTACAGTTTGATAAGGTATAAGGGTTTTAAATTCTTATATTCTCTATTCTCTTAACAATAATTAGTAAATAGTCACATTTTCACTCAGCAAAAGATTGGCATTTGTTAGTGTTTTATATTTAATACTAACATTACTCAGTGTCACAGTCATGAAATAGTCTTCACATTATAAGCTTCCACATCATTTTTCAGTTTGCAATGTCAAGTTGTGGCTATTTTATTTCAAACTAAAGTTCAAACACTGGAAAATCATTGCTCAGTGATATGTAATTTGGGACTTGGTTTATTTATCTAGGGATGTATGTATATTTTGTCAGTGAGTAATATTGCGCTGCCATCATGGTGACTGTCATGGTTCTAAATAAATGCCCTCCATCTGTCCCTCTAATGTTGCATGTTTTCAGTGGTTTGGAAGTTTTGTATATTTATTGTATTAACACAGAGTGTCATAAAATAAAATGCTGTTTACTGGATGTTCATTTGTATAATTTTAAACACTATATTAGCACTTCAGAGGCAGAAATCATGCTGAGGGTCTAATGTATATAGAAATTCCAGATTTGGTTTTTAAAAAATAATCTGTGTATAATTCTATCATGTACTAAACACATAAAAGACTTAAAAACTCTCAGCAACATAAAATGACAGATTTTTCTGTTGCATTAGACCTTTGTAGGTAGTGAAGCATGAGATTCACTCATATTAAATATTTTTGACCACTTTAAGGTCAAAGTACACAGACTAGAAGTTAGTGAGAATCGAAATGGAAAACCTGTTTTGTGGCTCAGATTTTTCCTTGCGGGTTAAAATGATGCCTCTGTACTAGTGTTGTGTCGGTCTGACTGAACTTGTGTTCCATTTCCTAACCTCACTGCCTATCACTGTTTTGTGTACTGATAAAGGTACCTGCTTATTTGTGTATTGTTGGATTTTTCACTTGGTTATCTGAAGAGGATGTAAAAATACAGTCTAAAATAATGCTCCTGGGTAAATCTTATTTTGAGAAAAGCTGTTAAATTAAAATAGGAACAGCATTTTCAATTTTCTAAATGTTATCTTAAAAAAACTGAGTTTTCATTTTCATTGGATATATCTCCCTCTATAAATCTTGTTGAGATAATGTGTGGTTTGCATGTTAGAGGGAATTTTTGTTAAGTTTATTAGTTTCTGTAAATCATTTGTAGTAGCATAATGCTTTTACAGTTTTTGTTATATCTTCTGGAAACATGACATTGCATCTAATTTCATATCTTTATTGGTAAAACCTATGTTTAGACTATTTACATACAGAGTTTGTTACATTTTTGCATATACTTTCCCCTGTTAGAATTACTGTGGCTGTCATACACCATTTCAATGTATCTCCTTCCATGTTTTCCTTTAGGAAAATGTTTAGAGGACTTTCATGTGATTAAGACCTTTAGAGGTGAAATAAAAGTGGTTAATGTAAAACTAATTGAGGGTCGTTAAAAATAAAAAAATACCTTACTTTGATATATTTTCAAGTATGATAGTATAAATTTATTTAGAGTAGAATATGTTTTAAAACATTAGAGTTGTTTAAATACATGTTTATTAAACTAAAAAGTTGTATCTGAATGGTTAAATATTATGGAAAGTGAAGTATTTTCACTAGAATTTTAGGGTACACTTTACAAAACAGCATGCTCTTTGTATTGAACCCTTATTTTAGGGCTTTATCACAGTATATGGAGAGCTAGAAAGAAATCTACAATCATGTATCACTTAACAACGGGGATCTGTTCTGAGAAATGTGTCATTAGGTGATTTTGCCATTGTGCGAACATCATAGTGTACTTACACAAACCTAGATGGTACAGCCTCTTACACACCTAGGCTCTATGGTATAGCCTGTTGCTCCTAGGATACAAACCTGTACAGCATGTTAACTGTACTGAATACTGTAGGCAGTTGTAACACAATGGTATTTGTGTATCTAACCATATCTAAACATAGAAAAGGTACAGTAAATATATGGTATAAAAGATAAAAAAATAGTACTCCTGTATGGGGCACTTACCATGAATGGAGCTTGCAGGACTGGAGGTTGCTCTGGGTGAGTCAGTGAGTGAGTGGGGAGGGAATGTGAGGGCCGAGGACATTACCGTACACTCCTGTAGACTTCATAAACACTGGACACTTAGGCCACACTAAATTTATAAAAAATATTTTTTTCTTTGATAATAACCTTAGCTTACTTTAACATTTTTACTTTATAAACTTTTTAATTTTTTAAACTTTCTGACTTTTTTGTAATAACAGCTTCAAACACATTGTACAGCTGTACAAAAATGTTTTTACATCCTTATTCTATAAGCATTTTCTATTTTTTAAATTTTTAATTTTTTTTTTTACCTTTTAAGCATTTCTTGTTAAAAACTAAGGCACAAACACACACTTTAACTTAGGCCCACGCAGGGTCAGGATCATCAATATCACTGTCTTCCACCTCCACATCTTGTCCCGCGAGAAGGTCTTCAGTGGCGTGAACACACATGGGGCTGTCATCTCCTGTGATAACAATGCTGCCTTCTGGGATACCTGAAGGACCTGCCTGAGGCTCGTTTTGAAGAGGTGTCACTCTTTTCAGAAATACGTCCGTGGTGGTTTGCTTGGTTTCTTTTTTTCATCATAGATTTGCTTGTAAGCAGGATAATGCACCATGAATGTTCCTCTCTATTAATGAAAACCTTTCGTGTTGGGGTCCACGTTTTCAGACTTTTAAAGGAGCTTATTGAGGTCTGCAAAAGCTTCTGCTAAGCCCTTTACTGTGAATTTTCCTGGGGGTTCTTGTTTTCTCCTGCAGTTTCCTTTTCTCTTGCCTCTTCTTCAGCGATGCATTCCTGTTCTACTTCTAACAACAACTCATTAGTCAGTTCCTGAGGAACCACCTCTAGGAGCTCCTCAATGTCATCCTCATCCACACCCAGGTTAAAGTTGTGTGACATCTCAACCACAGCCTTGTTGATTTTTGCAACCTCCTCATCCTTGATAAATCCCCTGAAGTCATGGACGAACCTTTTGAGTGTCTTCTTCCAGATGCCGTTAGTACCCTCCTTGATGACATCACCCTAAGCCCAAGCAAGGTTCTTAATGCAGCCATAGGTGGTGTAATCCTTCCAGAATTGCATCAATAGCTTCCTCAGTTGTAGCAATAGACTTGGCAAAGTTTCTCCTCGGGTAGTAGTAGGCCTCAAAAGCTGCTATAACTCCTTGATCCATTGGTTGGATCAAAGAGGTGGTGTTTGGAAGGAGAAACACTGCTTTAGTATTGGGATGAAGATCACCAATAAAAGGAAGATGTCTGGGAGCGTTATCAACAATAAGCAAAATCTTAAAGGCATATTATTCTCCAAACAGTACTTCTCCGTCACTCTGGCATAGCACTTCAGGAGGGCATCTTGGGAGAGGAGCCGGGTCATCCATGACTTCTCATTGCTCCTGCGGTCACCGGCAGTGTGTGCTTGTTGATATGCTTGAAGGCCCTGGGGTTCTCACCGTGCCAGATCACAAAGGGTTTCAATCTGTACCCTGCAGCGTTGTCCCCAAGCAAGACTGTTATCCTGACCCTAAAAGCCTTGAAACCTGGCGTTGACTTGGCCTCCTTATGGATGAAAGTCCTTTCAGGCATCCATTTCCAGAATAGGGAGGTTTCATCCACATTGAATATTTGCTCTGGCAAGTAATTTTCCTCCATAATCAGCTTATCTGGAGCTTCCAAAAATTCTTCAGCTGCCTTCACATCAGCACTCGCAGACTCACCACTCACTTTCACATTATGTAAAAAATAATGATCCTTGAATCATTTGAACCACCTAGAGCTAGCAGTAAATTCAACATAGTTGTAGTTGGGCCCAACCTTTTCTTTAAATGTCACAAACTTTTTGCTTTGGCTGTGATTGTCATGGTGCTGAGAGAGAGACACTTCTGTGTCTGGTCTTCAATCCAGGTCATTAGAAGTTTCTCCATGTCTCTTATAGGCCCTTCTCGAATTTTTGTTAGTCTTGTTGACTTCAATGAAGCAGATCCTTTAACAGCTTCCACCACTTTGTTCTTGTTCTTCAAGATCATAGCTACGGTGGAGTGGGTCATGCCTGACTGGCAAGCAATAACTCACTGATTTTCCACCTTCATTGTCCTTAGTCACTTTTAATTTCATTTCCAGGTCAATTACACTATGTGGTCTCTTACTGGCAACATTAGCAGTGGATTTTGTATGCTTAGGGGCCATGATGAAAAAAACAACGTGAGATTAAGGACGAGAAAATGATGCAGTCAAGAGATGTGGTAAACACGGGAGGTATAAGGCTGCTGCCAGTGTAACATGGCATACTGTTTTACAGTAAACTTTTTTTGTGAGGAAAACTAGCTCTGAGCTAACATCCATTGCCAGTCCTCCTCTTTTTGCTGAGGAAGATTGGCCCTGGGCTAACATCCGTGCCCATCTTCCTCTACTTTATATGGGACACTGCCACAGCATGGCTTGACAAGCAGTACGTTGGTCCGCGCCTGGGATCCGAACTTGCGAACACCAGGCCACCAAAGCTGAGTGCACAAACTTAACTGCTATGCCACTTGGCCAGCCCCAAACTTTTTTTTCTAAGTAGAAAAAGGACACTCTAAGATAACAATGGGAAGTATAATATAGTAAATACATAAACCAGTAACATAGTTGTTTATCATCATTAAGGTATTATGTACTGTATATAATTCTTGGTGCTACACTTTTCTACAACCAGCATCACCATGAACTTGTGAATGATGTGCTATGATGTTACAATGGCTACAACGTTGCTAGGCAATAGGAGTTTTTCAGTGTCATTATAATCTTATGGGACCACCGTTGTATGTGTGGTCTGTCATTGACTGAGACGTCCTTATGTGGCACATGGCTGTACAGAAATTTTCTAAGCCAGGCATTGCCACTAGTCTATCCTAGATAAATAGGTATCTTTAATTTAAAGATTCTAGGAAAACACAGAAAGACTCTTCTCTAGTGTTCTTAACTCTTCCTGTGGGTTTCATATTTACAATTTAACCTGTGTTTTTGGTAAGACAAAGACTAACCTATAAAATTTTCCTTAGCACTGTTCATGTTTTCAAATGGAAAGGGACATGGGAGCCACTATGTCGCAATGCAATGAGTGTTAAATTTTATGTTTATCCAAGTCTTGATCAATTTTTCAGCTCATATCTTTCTGGTCTTGGTGTGGCCATTGGTGTAGCTAAAACCCTCCTGCCACAAAAACCCATTTTATCTTTAAAAGAGTTCTGGAGGAATATAGGATTACATCTAAGTACTGAAAACAACTACAGAGTTAAAAAATAAAATTTGCATGCTCTGATTCTACAAATTAGAACTCTTTAAATGTGAGAAGACAATGTTCAGAGTAATCTTATACAAGAATATGAAACATGGCTAGGTAGAAGAGGATTAATTATTTTCTGTCACTATTAATGTTTGCTGGACCAGTGAGTCTCAAGATAAATCATGGTTGTGAGTAGTTGTTACCATTGGCAATTTGCAGTATTCTTCAGGTGTTTTGGGACTAGAAAAAAACCCACCAAAAATCCCTGTCTTTTATCTGGTGATCACTGTGGTTCCTACAATGTTAGAGTCTCGTACACAAAAACTGAGCCCACTGGCCATACACCTCCCTCAAACTAATTTTTTTTCTAGTATGAAAATAAGATATGCCTGTTGTAGAACAATTGAAAAATATGGAAAATGATAAATGAGAAAATAAAAATAATTCATAATGTATCATCTAGGGATACCACTGCTGATGTTTTATTGTATTTTTTCCATTCTTTTTCTATGCTTACATATAAGGGATATAAACAATGTGGATGTTTTTATCCTATTTTTCCCTGAGTTAGCGTTGTATCATAGTGGCCTGATAGTTTAGCTTTTAAAATTAACTTTTTTAATTTATAAAATTAATACACATTTCAGTGTAAATTACAGAAAATACTTATAACCAAAAGAAGATAAAATTGCTCATAATTTGAGACCCATAACTACTAAAATTTGATTTATATGTTTCTATTAACTTTCCAGGAAGACAACTTTTTTCCTAAAGTTAAAAAATAAGATTTCTCTTTACATCCTTGTAATAGATCCTTTGGGGATGTTTATCAAGCTCTCATAATTCCTATTTCTTTGGGTCCCTGAAGACCCCATTGGTACTGGATGTCATCTAGCTATAGTGAACTCATGCTTGGCTCGTTAAGTTTTTATCCTGAACATAGACTTGCCCAGAACTGTACTGTTCCAGCACTGGAAAAGGTGGGTAGTCATATTCTGCCATGAGGAAGGAGTCACTAAGCTGATTTGCAATGAGAATGAAGCACGAAGCAGACGTGCAAAGACAAGTAGGATGAAGGACTTATGAAAGATCTTAATAGCTTTCCATTTCCTTTATGAGGCCCGACTGCTCACCCATACTTCATCCTGTTATCCCAGTAATATTCTTACTCTGTTTTCTCTCTGAGCTGTCTTGAGTTGGTTTCCTCTTAACTTTCAACTGGAGAATTTTAATTAATACAATGGTTTGTAATCTTTTTAAAATTATGATATAAATATATGTTGAACTTCTTTTCGTTTTTCTGAATATATTTCCATAACATTCAATAGCTGTATAGCTACCTTTATATGCATGTACCATAAATTATCTGATTGTCAGGGTTTTTTATTATAAATAATTTATCAAGGAATATAGTGTTGCTAAATTTGGGGGCCCGGGCTTTTGTTCTTTCCTTAGGGCAGATTGCTGGGTCAAGGCATGAGCCTATTTTTTTAAGACCTTTGATGTGCACTGTCAATTGCACTCCAAAAATTTTTATCAGTTTATGCCTCCATCAGCAGTGTACAGAAGGGCCTCTTTGTCCACACTCTACCAACATTGGAGGTTCCTTTCCTAAAAAGTCTTTGCCACGAATAGGTTTTGACAAATAATCAGGAGGTTTGTGTTCTGAGCATTCTGTTTTCCCATAGATCATGGGCTTGCCCAACACTACCTGTTTATTTTTTTGGTATTGCTAAATATGAGTGACCATGTATCCTGCATCCACAGAGAAATCTTCCACTTCCTGAAAGCACTAAGGTAAAGATGATTAGTCCAGAATGGAAGAAGAAATGATGGCCTCGAGTAGCCATCCGTTGAGCCTTGCTAGGTAAATTAGATTGGTTTTAACAACAGGTTATGTTATTCTTCACAATTTTTTGGAACACTTCTTAATTTTTAAGATCAACTCTAAATGATATTAGTCTGGGCAGACAGAAGATTCTCTTAATTTTCTTCTGATAATTTTTACTTGTTAAGGACTTGCTATGTACCAGAAACTATTCTAAATACTTTACATACATCACTTAATCCTTACACCAAACCTATGATGTCATTTCTATTATTGGCCCCATTTTTATAGAGGACTAGGAAATGATCCTGGTCACTCAGTGAGTGGTGGTGAAGGGCTGGGGAGGGGCAGCCAGACCTCTGTCCTCGACTCCTACCAAGTATGGGCCTGCTTCTGCCATACAGTGCCATGTCTCTCCCGTTCTGTTTCCTTTTCATTCTTCCACATTTCACTAATTCATGTCCATCCTTTAGGGATAGTGGACCCTAGGGAGGAAAAATCAATAGCCAAGAAAAAAATTGCAATATGTATTTTGGACTTCACCAGACCCAGGCCTAGCTCCACAATGTGTGGGTGAGTACTTGCTGCCTGCTTTTCAGCTGTAATAACTTACTAAATGGTCTGTGGCGTTTGTGTGTTTGGAGAAACTTTAGTTGAAAACAAATCCTTATTTAATTATTAGGTTAACTATGAAGAAAATATGCTTCTTATGTAATAATAGCTGCTTATCCTGGATGAGAGATTATTTACAATAAGAAAATAATAAAACTATCAAACTATCATTTGTTTTGCCACTGTCATATACCTGATGAATTTCTAGTGTCTGTTTTCAGGATTGAGTGAATTGAGTCATATAGTGTCATCTTCAAAAGTGTGAAAAATTACCAAGTTTTTCTCTGAAAGAGAGGAAACAGCAGTGTTTTCATCAGTTGTCATTTTACGGTTTTTGCCTTTTTGGAGTTATACTTGGAAATTACTCTAACAATTGACTATGCAGAGATGTTGGTGTTCCCCAGGGAACACCCAGGAGGTTGTATGGGGGTACGTTCTAGGTAGAAGGAAACTACAGCTGTTTGAGAATGTAGACTTTAGTGTCAACCTGTATTTGAGCCTTAGCTTCGCCACTTATTAGCTTTTTAACCTGGGGCCAATTATGTAACCTCAATTAAGTCTTGTGACAATTAACTTATCCATAAAGTGAGGATAATAATAGTTTCTATTCATTGGGTTTTGATGAATAAATGAATTATATGGAGTGCTTAGCACAGTACCTACACATAGAAAGTGCACAATAGTGATAAAACTCTTATTGTCTGTCCGTGTATATTGATGGCTCCCAAACCCTCATCTCCAATCTGGTCTTCCCTGTGCGGTATATTTCCAGCTGTGCACAGGACTTCTCCATCAGCAGCCTAAGCTGAACCTGCCCACCTTCACTGTCTCTGCTCCTCTTGGGTTCCTGATCGTGGTGATTGCATCATTTTCCACCCAGTCCCCAAACTAATACCTGGGAGTCATCCTGGATCTTTCCTCTCCTCCCCCACCGCTTCTAATTAGTCATCAAGCTGTCCATTCTTTCTTCCTAACATCTGTCCTACCTTAATTTAGGCTTTCTTCTCTTGAGACAAGGTTATAGTGGTTTGCCCACACGTAGGCATTTGGTGGACTGCTTGCCTGTAGGTGTTAGATTTTTCAGGATATTTGGCTATAAAAAGCCAAAAGAGCTGGTAACATCTACATGTTATTTGATTTTTCTTTCCCATGTGGTTTTACTACTTCCCCTTATTTATTTATGCTTTTATCTACATCCTATGCACCTAAGCAAAATGAGCAGTTCATGCCTTTAAGACTTATCTTGCAAAACTCTTCAGGGTGAGGAGGAAGCTGCAAGGAAGAAGATAGAAGGAACAGCAGTGGGATGGCCGCAGCCAAATGACTAAGCAGCTGATAGGGGCTCTGAACTAAAGACAGTTATTGGTTTTTGCTGCTTTGAAGAGGAGGCTAAAAGTTTGCTTCAATGCCCTTATCCTTTAGTGTTTGAGAGTTGAAACAGGTACTGAGTTATTGGAAACAAGTGAAATAACCCACTTAAAGAATGTCAGGGTAGTCAAGACTGTTCTTATGTGGTCTTATGTTAAAGACTTTAAGGAGAGCTAGGAGTAAGTTGAATGTAGTGTGTTCCAGGAAGATCCATCATGGAAAGTTGATCCGGTAGCAGAATTGCTAAGTAAAAACTAAGGATGAAATGGGAAGCCCACGTGAGGGTTGCCCAGCCTCTGCTGAAATGTAAAACCAGACTCCTTTCTTTTGTGGATTAACTTTTGAGAAAGATGTAATATCAGCTGAAAAAGTAACTGAAAATTTCCAGTTCTGCTTGGCGTATTTAGATCCTAATTTGGAACATTTTTTTTTTAGTGATTTGGATAATTCTGTCAGCTTTTAATTTTGATTTCTATTAGAAACCCGGCAGGTGCCAGATATGTTTAGAAGCCAAAGCATAAATGTGGTTTCAGCTGTCACAGGCTTTAGATCAGTAAAAAAAATAGCCATTGTTGTTAAGTCTATCAGGTAAGTGCTTCACGGGGTATGGAGAATTGAAGGAGAGTTTATGAAAAGGGTTGTTAGTGTCATCCTTGAGTTTATCAATTAGAATTCTGCCTCTGGATGAGGCTTTTTCTGTGCAGGATTACCTTCAGGAAATGTGGATGTGGAACTGCTCCATGATTGGCTTTTAATTTTAGAAGAGGAGAATGTGCCCTTCGGTTGACTTTTTTCCTTGTCGTTATTATACGTATGTCTTTACATTTTTTAAACCTCTTTAATAGTTTTTCATATTTATTTTCAAATTTCTTAACTTTACTTTAAAATTATTTGTATAGTATTTGAGAGGGTTTTTTTTTTCCTATTTATAATTACATTGATGCTTCTCCAAGGAAGAAATATGTACTTATCTTGAAGTTAAAGCTAACCTATGGTAGGGATATATATGTTACTAGTGAATGGAATAGTTAAAATACCTGAATATCTATCTGTTTTCCTATCATCAATGTTACTTATAAGTTAGTGTTTGAAATAAAATTTGATTGGTAGGTATTTTCTTGATCAAATTATACACATCATAATGAAACCCATATGCTTAGCCTTGAAAGAATCAGAATGAGTTTGCAAAATCTGGTTTAATTCAGATCTGGGGAGGGGAGGACATTGTGAAAATACATATATATGCACAGGAACCTAATCAATGCTAGACAAACAATGTATTAGTTTACAATATAATAGGATAACCACAAATTTGAAGGCTCAAATTGAGTCCATCAGCGGTAAATACAATTTTATATTTGGCTCAAGTGGCTGTTGACTATCAAGTGGTGCTGAGTTCCTCCAAAGCACCCAATGACCCCCAGCCTTGGAAGGAGTTTCAGCACAGTCTCAGAAGACATCCCAGTCACGCCTTTAACTCTTTTGGCCCTTGGGAGTCACTGCTGCCCAAGTACAAATGCAGGCCAGGGGTTTCCAGTGGCCACATGTTATTGCACAGAGAGGTCTGTTCTAAGCCAGACTTTTATGGCTAAGAAGGTGTGAGAGTAGCCCTTAAATAGTGGTCTAGCGTTAACATGGTCTATCAAAGCATGTTAAGAAATAGCTCTTCAGTGATTATGTACCAGCTACTAATTATCACACTAACAGAAAAGGCAACGTGGCAGCTTCACATTTCACATGAAAGACTAGCATTAACTGGGCCTGCTTGCTGGCTTAACTTTCACATAAATCTAGTGATTACTTTAATTTAGACCCAGGACAAAATGATTTCTTACCAGTCTTTTCTTCACATAGGTTTGTGTAGCATTAAAATTGTCATGGGTTAATGACGAGGCCATGAAGGCAAAAATGTTGAACTCTCCCTTGCCAAAACAGAAACAATCCCTGTTCTGACTCCTGTCCAGTTTCCAAAAAACAAAACATACATACACTTTTGTTATTGCACATCTTTCACACAGACTTGTGTATGTATAATATACATATATATTTTTTAAATATGCTACACATAAAAAAAAGACTATGGCACTTTACAGAATACATGTTTAACAAAGATCATTACACCACAGATGTTTGAAAACTACAAAACCCTCACACACTTAATGTAACATCGCTGAATTAGCACACAGGTTTAAAGAATCCACAGACTCCAACGCAAAGATTTCTGCCTTCTTTGAGTTCATTGGGAAGCCCAGCCCATCACAAAACTGTAAGAGCAAATGCAAGCAAAAATAAATAAGACTTTTCTGGTAGTATAATGGCCCTAGGATATTACATTTTCAGACTGAGGCAATTAGGTGATGGACAGAAATTTATTAGAAAAATAGGTGTGGGTCAATAATCAGTCTGTTTTTAACATCTTTCTTTCTAACACATTCCTCATATTCAGTGGTTTTTAAACATCTGTGCAATTTTGGTCTAGACTAGCAGGATTCTGGATGTTCCATTCATCCCAACCAAAGCCTGGCTAATGGACTAAAGGCTTAAAAGGCCCAACATTACCTTTCACTCGATCTCTGCTCTGCTTACTAAGTGTTTCCGTCGTTTCTAGTGGTTTGGGGGTTTGTGTGTGTGCATGTGCTTTTTCTTTTGTCTTCTGCAGCATTCAGACTAATGAAGTAAACACTGTCAAGTGACTTTCTTCTGGCCAAGAGAGGTCACGTTCTCCTTTGTGACTTTTGATGTCAGAGTGACCTAGGGATATGCCACCACCTTAGCCAACAAACATCAGGCAGCAAAGAAGGTGGACACACTCAGAGAAGCCTCTGGGCTCACGACTCATCTGTAAGGAGCACGTGAGTGTAAAATTAGTGTCAGAAAATGGGTTCTCTATCTTGTACTGAAAAATAGAGTGAATCTTCTGATAAGTTTTTTAAAAAAATTTGTCTTTATCAAGATTATTTGCCTGATGAAGGGAATTGCTTATTTTATGAAAATTATTGCCAAGGTTTGAAAAGTAGTTACTGTGGTGGCATGGGGACTTGGTTAGGGCATAGAAACACACAGTCAGGGATGGGAGCCCTGTCCAGTGACTGCTGTAACCTACTTCTGTGTGGTGTCACAGATGGGGTTAATGTTTCCTGAGCCCTTACCGTAGGTTGTTGTGAGGATATGTATTTACCCCTTCTCTTTTCAAATCAAGTCACAGCGTTTACGTTTCGCTTATTCTGAACTTTGGTCTAAGACTGGTGACCTCATTAAGGCCTGGTTCCACACTCCCACCCCTCCTGCCTTAGCTCTTCATCTCTCAGTAAGATGGTTTCTGGTATAGGCCAAAGGCCAGAATGGAATAAAAGTTTAGTTGCTCCATTCCATCTATATATAAAGCAATTATTTGTTCTGCACCAAGGCATGGTTTTAGACTCACACAGCTTTAAAATGATTCCTCAGGGCAAGGTTGTAAAATCTGGATCAAATCTCTATGCCTGGTGGCACTTACCACACAATACTTTGCCCAAAGAAGGTGCACAGAAATTATTTGTTAAATTTTCAAAACAAAGCCAGCCTTCAAGAGAGCAGATTCAGAAACCCAAAGAGACCTACACTTTTAATCCTCCAGACATCTGGCAGGGCCACCCCACTTGCTTCAGTGCTAAGGAGTGTTTCTATCTCATTCAGCAATTCTGAAGCTCAGAGTGATGCCAGACTAGGTTCTTTCTGGCTGCTTAGATCATTCCAGAGAGAATGTGAGGTGTTGGCTAATAACATTTTCCTGAATCAGTTATATTGGTAACTTGTAGAAACTAGATTAAAAGCCCCTGAATCTTTTTCAATAGTGGTAGTCAGTTCTTTCTGCAGATGGGCGTAGGCAGGTTGCTATGAGCTCGGTCTAGCTCTCCTTTTGGCATTAACTCTCTACTCTGCTTTCCTGGGAATGAAGCCTCTGAAGCAACTCGCCAGTGGCAGCAATTTATCCTTTCAGTCTGCTTTCGGGATCAACACCAGTAACTAGAAAACTTCACTCCCGTGACTAGCTCCTTTTTTCCCGTAAAGAATGCATTCTGCTGCTGCTGGGGCTGGAAATACAGCTGACTACAGCATGGTTACCAAACAGTGGGAAAAGGTCTCCTCGCAAGTGCTGAGATTCTGGCAAGTTCTCCCAGGGAACACGTGAATGAGCCAGAGCTGGCTTGGAGACCTCTGTCCCTGGAACGAGGCAACAGTGAGGTTTCCTTTGGCAGTGAAAGCACCATCCTGACCCTAGGAGAAAAACACGTGCTCTCCGGGGGAAGAGGAGACTGGGCCAGTACCGGTGCTGGCCTGGCTGCTGGGAAGTGGAATGAATTTGTCTTCACTAGCAGAATTTTGTACTTTTATTCTCATGATTGTACAGATCCTTATTCTTTCTTTGCTCAAATTTCTAAAATCTTGGAGTGACAGTTCAATTGATCCACCTCACCCTGGAATTCAGCCTAGAATAAGTTCCACAACAGGATTCCACACTGTCCCTGCCGACAGTAAGCAGGAGACAGTGTCCTGCGCTGCCTGTTAGCACATCTTACCCCCAGTAAGCGTGTAGTCTGCGCCAGTCTCCGACTGAGACAACGTGAAAGAACTAGGCGGAAACAAAAACACCAACCCCCAAACCTCCTTCTGAGGCAGAGATGCTCACAGGCATGCAAGCTCATGGCAGAAATGCATCTCAAAGCAGCCTGCAAATCCGGCTAAGTCTCTGTTACCACAGAAACTGCTGCTTTAATGCTTTAGATCCTATCCTTCATGGAGCCCTGGGGCAGGTGGAGTCTGCAGAGCTTGTCAGCTGTCTGTCAGGGTTTCTATACCGTTTTCAGGTTCCCTCCCTTGTTGTTTGCACTGCAGCCCTCACGTGCAGTCCCTGTGCTCAGCCGGAGGTGGCCTCTCGTGGGTCCTGGTAAGGCTCGGAGCTGTGGGATGTGGCTCTGGTAAGTAAAGGCTAGTTCTTCACTTGACTCAGACGACGAAACCAGAGGTGGAGTGTTTCACAAGGTCACACAAGGAAGAAAATGGCATCAGCGTCTCTTCCAGACTAAAGGAGGCAGATAAGGTTCTTCCCCTCTTCGATTTCTTCCTGTACTTTGTCACTGGAGGTTGCAATCTCTGCTTGTGCGGAGAAGACGGCACAGACGAAGGTGAGGACTGTGCCGCCGATGGCGGTGTAGAAGGCCCAGCCCAGGGAGCAGTCTCCAGGTTTGTAGGCCGACGCATAGTGTCCGCAGTAGCTTATGGCCTTCTGGCAGCCCCAGCCCGCAGGGTAGAGTATCAAACCCAGGATTAGGAACAGGCCTGAGGGCAGAAGAGAAGGCAGGTGAGATGGCTCTACAGTGCAAAGCGAGTACCGTGCAGACGGGCTGTCTGTCACTGACTCGCCTGCTGTGGCTGTGGCATCCGTTCTACATGGCAAGTTCTAGGGACTGTTTTATACAACTAATCTGATCTGATCAAGAAAGGTCATTACTTTATTAGAAATATTTTTAGCCTCTTTTGTACATGTTGGAATGTGAGCCCACTAATAATTTCTCCTCTAGAAAAGCAAATTAACTTGTTACTATTTCTTCCCACAGGGCTCTCAGCACAGTGAGCACCTCCCTTTTGGTCTAAGGCAGAGGTCGGCAAACCAAGGCCCACAGGCCAAGTGTGGCCTTGTTTTTGTAAATAAAGTTTTATTGGAACACAGCTATGCCCATTCGTTTATGGACTGTCTATGGCTGCTTCTGTGCTGGAAACTCAGAATGAGTAGTTGCTACAGACCCTATGGCCTGCAAAGTCTGAAGTACTTACTATCTGGCCTTTTGCGGAAAAAGTTTGCCAACCCCTGGTCTAAGGGAATTCACACAGAACCACGGTTAAATGCAAGAGAGCAGATCTTGAACCGAGTGTCAGGGCTGTAAACGTGCCCTCGAGGAGTCTGTGTGCTGGCATCCACACCAACAACTGCATGCCTGGACAGGGACTGCTACATTCACGTATGCATTAAACAAATGGCCAACTTCACAAGAATTTTTTGTCTGAACGCTTTTAAGTGAACTCGGCCTTGAGCAGACACTAACAAGCTGTTTCCATTGTGCTGGCCCCACCACCCTGTCCTACTAAATGCCCATTTTTCTATTCCTCAGGGTTTTCCTGCTCACTGTGTAACTGAGAGTTATCCTTCCCGCCAGCCTTGGTGGGGTGGGAGCTACTCCAGGGCCAGGACTAAGGCGAGGCAAGGAAGGCACGCCACGTAAGGAGACAGTCCCCTCAGGCATCTGCCCTGCGCTGGCGGGAGGGAGCCTGAGAGGGCGTGCCCGCCTGCCTCCCCTGGTCCTGGCTGCCAGTCACACAGCGGAAGCTGCTTATGAGGAAGTCCGGAACCCGAAATGACAAAGGCAACTGGGGGCCCCCAAATCTTTTCAACAAAACCTTCTTGGTGGAAAGGGTGCTGCAAGAGGATGGGTTTATTCTATGTGGCAGGAAAAAACAGTTTTCTCTGAAAAATGACACCTACATAATCAAGATTGCTAATTTATAACCAAAAAGACCTGTTTCTTAGATACCTTGGAATAGCAGTCTATCCTCATAATTTAATCTTGGCTCTAAATTCTCTTTCCCTACCTTTACTGAGATTCTTTGGGTTGACCACACCAAAGCTTCCAAGTCATTTACAGCAACTTCCCCACAAGAGGAACATGGCTGAATTTGTGGTGATGTTACGTTTGAAGGAAGATCGGGGACAGTGTTTCAAACCGCAGAGCACAACTTTCATAGAGCTGTCTTCGTCCACCGACGGCACTTCTTGCCAAGCATAGCAGTTCACTGCTGGAGTTTTGGGGTCTGATTGTCCCTACTTCCCAAGTTAACCCCATTGTTCTACTCTGAAGGCCTCAGGGGACTTTCTAGCAGGGGTGGAATAGAGGGAATCCATTCATCTGGTCATTGTGTGAAGAAGGGTGAGTCACAAAGGAAGTCACCTGCAACCCTCTATTTCTCCACAGGTCGGAGTGCTGGGAGCAGAGAGGCAGTGATACATAGCAAGGGAAAGGCGATCCAGGGTTGGGAAGTGTGAGGAGCAGCAGGCTGAGGTATCTGGGAGAGATGCTCCTAAAAATGACTGGGAGCATGGAGCTAATTCCCCCAAGGACAGTGCAGCCAGTGGAGAATGTGCCGGCACTCTGGAATATGTGAGGTCTTGAACCAGCAATTTTGGTTTGGGTGTCTGGAGTCAATTCAAAGGCTGGAAATCACACAGCAGAAAAGTCCCTGTAGTCTAATGTGAGGCTAGGACCCAAACCAGCAAGATAATGGATCACAGCAAAGACTCACTAAATTCGGGGGTGGTTCAGTTAGTAGTTAAGAGTTCTGACTTAGGAGTAAGGTAGAGGTTTGAATCCAAGCTCTGCCATCTATGAGATGGGTGGCCTTAGAAAAGTCTCTTAACCTGTCTAAGTATGATTCCTCACCTGTAAAATGGGCTAATACCTAACTCATAAGGTGGTAGTAGTCAAGTCTGTACAGGGTACTTTCTATGTCCATAACAATAACCACAAAACTGGAATATAGACTCCTGGTGATAGAGTAAAGCCCTTGGCAGACCCTCCCCATAGAAGCACAGGCAGTTTAAAGTTGATCAGTTATGAGTAAGCCGGCAGTTTATTGTTGAGGGTACATTTTGGAAGGTGTAATAATTTGGGGAGAGGGGAGAACCCAAGCTAAAATTTAGTACCCTTAAAAGAATAAACTAGTCCCCATCGGCACAGATCTTACTCAGTTGGGGAGATCTAAGATTACTGTGCTAATTCTTTCGTATTTCTAAGGCCTATGATAAATCCCAATGAATCCCCACCTCGTTCCCTAGGAAAGCTCACCCAAGGTACATGGAACCTTGGCAGTTTCCTCGCTCAGGTCCTAAGTCCTCACCCTGGGAACTGTGAGGCCCCACCACGGGACTTCCCTGGGGACTCAGAGGCACTCTTTGGCAGGCAGCCTCTGCTGTCCCGCTCTAGGGGGCCCCTGGGCAAGGGAGCATTAGCTGCTTTTCCCTTTAAGACACCAGAGGGTTCATATTTGAATTGTGGCTGCAACTAAATATTAATTGCACACGTCATTTGTATTACCTGGCTTAAACAAGCCCAATAAGTACAGTTAATGCATTTTAATATCATAGGGACAGAAGACAGAGCATGGAGTTTGCTGCCACATAGCAGCCCTGCTACCCTGTGCTGGGCTCTGGCCGGTTGTAAGACCCACAAAATACCCTAATTTGGCTGTCTCAGACCCTTCAGGGAAGTAGGCAGTTCTAAAGTAATTAACAAATATAATCCTTATTTTCAAATCGTCAGACCCCTTTTCACAGCACAGTCAGGAACATTCACTCCACTACGGCTCCTTCACTCTTCTAGGTGCTCTTTTCTGATAGCTCCAAGTTCCTGAAGAGCTTCAGGTCATCTTAAAATCTTGTGGCTGCTCCTGGCCCATCACTTTATGAATGAGGACAGCAGGAGACTCTTTTGTCATCTAAGGTACCAGGCTTATCAGTCTGCCAAAAGCCTCAGCTTGAACATTTATAAGCCCACAGGGTAATAAAAAGTGGGCTGTGGTGTGTCTGCAAGCCCTGGCGGATGTGATGTGTGCTGAACCCACACACTCCCCCCAGTAGCCAGCCTAGACAAACACAGGGTGCCGTATCCGAATTCTCAGAGGGTCGGGGGTCGGGGAGGAAGTTGCCACTGTCTCCCCTGCCCTGGCTGGTCAACCTCTCCTCCCTGCACTCATCAGAGTTGCCATCCACATGGTTAATGCCATGAAAATGCAAGACCTATGTCTGACTCAGCGAAGGAAAACAGGGGCCATCAAGGAAGCAAAAAGAAAAAATCACTTTTGTCATCTTTCTGGGTATTTAGAAAAAGGCTCTTCTACCAAAGGAATTTCAGAAAGTGTAGTGATTTAGGTGGCCTCTCAGGTGACTGCCACATTTAGTCCTCACCTCACTGCCCTTGCCCTTGGGGCCCAGGAGAGTTTCTAAGCAGCCTGGGCAGTGGTTCCTGGGCCCAAACAAGCATTCCTTAGTCACAAACATCATCCCAACGGATTCTAGAAAAATTATTGAGAAAAAGCCCATAAAAGTCTCCCATCTCTCAGAGTAAAATCCAGCTTTCTGCCATTCCTCTGAGGACAGGAACAAGAGAAGGGTGCCCGCTCCCACCGCTCGTATTCAACATAGTACTGGAGGTTTTGGCCAAAGCAATCAGGCAAGAAAAAGGAATAAAAGGACTCCAAATAGGCAACAAAGAATTGAAACTCTCACTATTTGCAGATGATATGATTTTATACATATAGAAAACCCTAAAGAATCCATTGGAAAACTATTAGAAATAATCAACAACTACACAGCAAAGTTGCAGGGTATAAAATCAACTTACAAAACTCAGTTGCACTTCTATATGCTAATAACAAACGAACAGAAAGAGAACTCACAGTCCCATTTACAATCGCAACAAAAAGAATAAAATATCTGGGAATAAATGTAACCAAGGAGGTGAAAGATCTATACCATGAAAACTGTATGACACTACTGAAAGAAATCGATGATGACTAAAGAAATAGAAAAATATCCCATGCACATGGATTGGAGGAATAAACATAGTTAAAATGTCCATACTACCTAAAGCAATCTACAGATTCAATGCAATCCCAATCAGAATCCTAATGACATTCTTCACCAAAATAGAACAAAGAATACTAAAATTCACATGGGGCAACAAAAGACCCCAAATAGCTAAAGCAATCCTGAGAAAAAAGAACAAAGCTGGAGGCATCATAATCCCTGACTTCAAAATATACTACAAAGCTATAGTAATCAAAACAGCATGGTACTGGTACAAAAAAAAGACACACAGATCTATGGAACAGAATTGAAAGTCCAGAAATAAAACCACACATCTATGGACAGCTAATCTTCAATGAAGGAGCTAAGAACATACAATGGAGAAAGGAAAGTCTCTTCAATAAATGGTGCTGGGAAAACTGGACAGTCACATGCAAAAGAATGAAAGTAGACCATCTTCTATCGCCATACACAAAAATTAACTCAAAATGGATCAAAGACCTCAAAGTGAAACCTCAAACTATAAAACTCCTGGAAGAAAATATAGGCAGTACACTATTTGACATCAGTCATAAAGGGATCTTTTCCAATTCCATGTCTACTTGGACAAGGGAAACAAAAGAAAAAATAAACAAGAGGGACTTCATCAGATTAAAGAGCTTCTACAAGGCAAATGAAACCAGGATCAAAATGAGAAGACGACACACCAGTTGGGATAAAATATTGGCGAATCATATATCTGACAAGGGGTTAATCTCCATAATATATAAAGAACTCACATAACTGAACAACAAAAAAACAACCCACTCAAAAAATGGGCAGAGGATATGAACAGACATTTTTCCAAGGAAGATATACAGATGGCCAACAGACACATGAAAAGATGTTCAATATCACTAATCATCAGGGAAATGAAAATCAAAACTACACTAAGATATCACCTTACACCCATTAGAATGGCTATAATCACCAAGACAAAAAGTAACAAATGTTGGAGAGGTTGTGGAAAAATGGGAACCCTAATCCACTGCTGGTGGGAATGCAAACTGGTGCAACATTTATGGAAAACAGTATGGAGATGACTCAAAAAATTAAAAATAGAAATACCTTATGATCCAGCTATCCCACTCTTGGGCATGTACCCAATGGACATGAAATCAACCATCACAAGAGGCTTATGCACCCCTATGTTCATTGCAGCATTATTCACTAGCCAAGAAGTGGAAGCAACCCAAGTGTCCCTCGACTGATGATTGAATAAAGAAGATGTGGTGTGTGTGTGTGTATATATATATATACACACACACACACACACACCACACCATATATATATATATATACACACATATACACAATGGAATACTACTCAGCCATAAAAAAGACAAAATTGTCTCATTTGCAACAACATGGATGGACCTTGAGGGTATTAAGTGAAATAAGCCAGAGAGAGAAAGACAAACACCACATGATTTGACTCATAGGTGGAATACAAAGTAACACAAAGACAGCAAGAACCATTTGCTGGTTACCAGGGGCAAGGGAGTTGGGGGGTGGGCACAAGGGGTGAAGGGATGCATTCATATGGTGATGGACAAACAATAATGTACAACTAAAACTTCACAATGTTATAAACTATTAAGACATCAATAAAAAAAAATTCCAGCTTTCCCTCCCTGGCCTTCAAGGCCTTGTGTGACCCAGCCCCTTATCACCTGTCTGAACCCCCCTCTGCCTTTCTCACCCTGCTCTCTCCGCTCCCACCACACTGGCTCTCCTGAGACACACCAGCCTCGTCCCCTGCAGTGCCCCCCTTCCAGACAGCTTTCAGGGCCTCTGCAAATGCCCCTTCTCGGTGGGGTCTTCCATTCCAATCTAGTTAAAATTTCCACCACCTCTCTCTCCCTTCCTTGCTACCCCCCTTCCTGGCTTTATTATTTCTCCTTAGCACTTATTAGTAACATAGAATATATTACTTTGAGTCATATGAAACTTTCAATATTTGACCGTTTTTTACCTACAAAAATGGCCATTTCATATGGTTCAACCTAGTATTTTTTTCAGTTATTGTGACTGTTCTCTGTCTCCATCCTAGACTTTAAACTTCTCAGGGACAAGGTTTGGTGTATGTGGTTTACTGCTATAAAGCCAGGGCTCAGAATAGAGCTGGCACAGAGAGGCCCTTAATACTTTAACATCAGTGCAACTTACTTTATAATAAAATATTTCTAAACCCTAGTGTCCCTGGGAAAAAACAGTAAACTAACTTTGACAGATACTGATCAGCAAGAATGAAATGTGTCAGCCGGAAAGGGAATGGAGACTCTTGTTGGCTGGCTTATCTTGTCACACTGCCCTCTTCTAGGCCTGTGAATCCCAGGGTTTAGAAGCAAACTTGTGCCCTGAATTCCAAATGGGCTTGATGACACCAGCTAATGAGACAGAATTAAAGTCCATGACTTCTTAAATGGGCACGTCAGACAACAGGCAAGAGAATACAGGAAGATACATTGAGTCTGCTGTGAACTCGGCATGGGTTTTCTGGTCCTCGATTTGGAGAGCACTCAGAGACTGTCAGCCTCGTTGTGGGTTATGTCCAGCGGCCAAATGGAAGGTGAGGTGTGCTCTGGATTGAGTTTCTCATAAGAGCCAAGCCAGAGCATGGTCTGACCTCCTTCTACAGCTATTAAAACAGCAGTTCCTGAAGTTGGGCCAGTCTGTAGTGTCTGTTGAGGGCTTTCCATCGCCTTGTCTTACTGCACCACTGTTTTGGGATATGTGTGTGTGCTTTGTGGAGAGAGACAGAGAAAGTAAGGGACTGGGCCAGTGGGCATCTGCTTTTCTTCTGACTGGCATCTCTCCGTGGTTGGCTGAGCTGTGGTAGGCCCACCAGCAGAGGAGGAAAAGCAGGGAGCACGATACTGGCCAGCAAACAAAGAAAATAGCCACCAACAAAAGAAACCATAAATAATCAGAGGACTGGTACCCTCTGCCATGGCTCAACTGGATAGGATGGTACCCAAGAAGGTATCATTCTCCACAACCAAAAAGATATCATCCTTGTGTCCTATCTTCTCTCTTGCTAACAGTCTCCTAGTTCATTGTACCAAGAGGATTAGAAGATGCCAGCACCTGCTCATCATGGGGTCAACCTGGGAGATGACTCAACCTTATCTAGGAAAAAAATAAATAAATGAGAAGAAACTGATGGTTAGTCACTTGGACTACCCTCCAGATGCCACCAGAGGCTGGAGACAGAGCCCTGACACCTTTACAGAGGCCCACCAGATGGTGCCGGCTTTCTCACCATCACTGGGTACCACCTACCACGACACAATGCCCACCACGCCCCTCTGCTGTTTTAGTAATATTTCCCCTACCTGGAAGGAACTTTCTCATTCAACCTTGGATTCCCAGCAGTTCTGTCTTACTGCACAGGAATTTTCAGAGTCTCTTTGGGCAATCTGAACATGTGGTTTGGGTTTAAACTCAAATAATTAGACTCCATGAGCTCCAAGAGGGAGGAGCTGCGTCTCATCGCTTTGTTTCCAGTGCCTAAAACATAGAAGGTGCTAAAAAAAAAATGAATGAAACACACCAGGAAAAGGAAAGGCCTAGTCCTCCTGCTTTCTGATCAGCATTCAGCACTGGTTGTGATTAGACCTGCCACAAAATTATATGTCTTAGATAATTTTCTTGCTACTGCCCTGGAATCAAATAATATGATATCAAATATATATTTTAATCAAATCCCTTAGGTGGGAAGAAAAACATCTCCATAATTCTGGCAAGCCCCCAAATTTGGAAAGACTGGGAGTTGCTAAATACAATAAATAATAATTTACTTGGTCTGAAGATGACCACCTCGAGCGCTAAGAGTATTGGATGCTGGGAATGGGGGAGCCAAGTCTGAGCCACAGCTCTCCAGTGTGTGAAAGAAGCGGGGAGGGGCTCCCTGGCTGTTTTAGTGCCGCCCCGCTGCCCTCCAGGTCACATAGTTGCTACTCTCTCACTACCTGCTGGCCAAGGGAACGGACTCCAGGTTTCTGGTCTTTTGTGGGTCACCCACCATTTGTACAGAAGAAGGCCATTGCTCCTGGCCTGAAATTGTGAGAACCAAAGGCTGGCTCCTGTCCTACAGAATAACAGTGAGTCTTCAGACATCACACTCCCACTTCCTCTTCAGACAGGCTTCCAGACCAAACAGTAAAGACTGACCTCAACCTCAGTTAGCACAGGAAATTGTCTAAGGACAGAAAGAAAAGAAGGCCATCTGCTGCTGCTACCAGCAACCTGTGGAGAAGCCCCCAGAGAGGGGCACACCACTGGGCCTCCACTAGGTTGTAATTGAGAAGCTCATTCTAAAGCCATGAAATATCCTAATATCTCTGGGGAGTGAGTTCACAGCACACAGTTGACAGCAGCTTAGTGTCTTTTGATCAAGTTGGGCTCCAACTAGGTATTCCAGAGGCGTGTCCACTGAGTGCACACTGTGTGCCTGACCTGGTGCCAGGCACAGTAATGGGTGTCCACGCAGGCATAGAGAAGTGGGATGGGCCAGGGCGTCACGGGATTTACACACGTGCAGGCCCGTGATACTCAAGGAAGCTGGTCACACGACACACATCCCCATTCCCTGAACAAGGGGCTCTTACTCACGCTGACCCCTTGGGCACTCATCCACCTGGAAATAGCCCCCTCCTCCCAGTTCAAATGTCACCTCTATGTGAAACATTTGTCACCACTTCCTGCCAAAGTGGTATTCCCTGTGTGTTCCCACTACCCTGATCACACCCCTCTTCAGCTTTTTATCACCATAGGTTGTTTTGTATATTTATTCAACAGCTCTGTACTAAGTGCCAGGCATTATTCTCAGCCCTGATACAGCAGCATCCCAGCAGGACTCTGTGTCTCTTGAGGGCAGAAAAGCTTTACTCCTCTTGGTAGACATCACAATTTTGTCTTAGCATTTACCAGAAACCCGACAGGTGTGTCACGGTTAACCTTGGGTAACAAAGGTCAAGAATTCAACTTATTTCTGGCTTTGAAACAGCCATGACTCATTCAGGAACACAGCAGGGGACCATCTAACTATCAAACATCTACTCCCCTTTCAACTATCTCTGAAAAAATTCACCCTATGCTGTTTATCCCTGTCAGGTCTACCCTGTGACTCAGGTCCAGGATGTGGACCTAGCTTAGCCTGAGCTCCAGTCCTTGTTGACCCAGCTCAGTTCACTACAGCAGAAGGCCAGGAGGATGCCCTGCCACCACACCCCTACCTCTCACCCCAGGCAGCCATCTCGCTAACAGGAAGAAGGCAAATCAGAGCAGAGAGCGATTGGCTTCCTGTATCCCATCCCCTTGCTGGGACACAGCTCAGAGAGCAGTCCAGGCCTATTGGGCATGAGAGCTTCCAACGGCAAGTTCAAAAAGTAGTGACAGTGTTGGATTAAAGGGAGACTAAGACAGGAGAGTCCTCGCATGAATTTAGATCATCTGCCAGTGTCCTCCCTCCAGGTGGGAAGCCTCACTGGCTTTTCCTTCTCAGTGTCCTTTGCTGTTCTTCCTACCTTTCCCATCTCTAAACACTGTGTGCCCAGGGCTCAATCCTCTGTCCTCCTTATCCATCACACTTGGTCCCACGGCTTTAAACACTGCCTCGAGGCTGACATCTCCTGGATTTTGAACTCCAACTGCCTACTTGACCTCCACTTGGAAGTCTAACAAAGTATTTGAAGCTTACGTCCAAACCTAACTCTTGATTCCCACACCCCACTTCAAAACCTGGTCTTCAATCCTGTGGACCTCATCTCAGCAAATGGGAGTTCAGTTCTTCCAGCTCAGGTCAAAAACCTTAGAATCATCCTTGACTCCTCTCTTTCTCCTAGAGCCCACATGACTATCAGCAAAGCCTCTGGACCTTGATTCTAGCTGTTCCTTTGCCTAGAAAGCTCTTCTCCTGATTCTCCATACGGCTCACTTCTTTATCTCCTTCAAGTCTTTGGTTAAATCTCTTCTCACTGAACCCTACGCTGACGACCCTACTGAATACTGCAGCTTCCCTCCTTAGCGCCCAGCACACCCAACCTCCCTTACACTGGCTACACCATTGTTTTCCCTTCCACAGCACCCATCACCTTTTAACATACTAGATAATTACTTGTTTGCTTTACTGTCTGTCTCCACCAGCTTGAATGTAAACTCCACGAGGACAGAGAACTTTGTACACTTGGCTCTTTGTGTATCCCAACTGTGTAGAACCATGTCTGACGTGGAGTAGGTACTCAGTACGTATTTGTTGGAGGAATAGAAAGATAGAGTGCTGTGGTGTGGATTATGTTACCTTTCTTAAATGAGGCCAATGTGGAAAGTTCTTCCCAAGTTTTTTAAATGGTTGGAGGAAAAGCTTCATTTGATAACGTGAATCCCAGAGGTTGACAATTTTTGCCAACACAACACCAGCCATACTTACTAATGAAACACACAGTCCAAACCGTGGGACTGGCCTTTTACTTGACTGCAAGCACTGAAAACCTCCTTTCTGGCTACAGAAAATGGATGTTTGTTGGGAGATCACATAGAAAAGTAGTAAGTCAATGAAATGTAATAAATTTTCAGTTATCTTGAGATCAGCCTTAGTTTAGCCTCAAAACTCTGAAATTGATTCCAGCTATGCTTGGCTGCAGCAGGACAGCTGAAAAAGAGGCTGTGGCTGACTTATGGGAACTGCCCAGGACGCCAGCTGGGAGGGGAGCAGCAATGCAGGGATAAACTTGGAGAAGTTCAGGAAAATGACAGGTGACAGAAGGCAGTGGGTACAAGGGAAAATGAAGAAGGAGGCAGACCATGGCAGTTTGCAGAAGAGGTAAGGGTGGTGTCTAGAAGCAGCATGAGCCTGGAGAATGGAAAGACCAACAGAAGGTGCCAGCACTGAAGGCAGAGAATGCACAACTGCTCTACAGCCCAGGAAAATACCCACTCCTATGAGCAGCCCTGATGGCAATGTCACAGATCAACCTCCGGTGTGGGGGTGGGTGGGGGTCTGTCAGGGGCGCTGTTTCTCTGCTTCCAGTAGAGGAATAACATGTTCAGTTATGTAACTCTAAGTCTGGGACCATCACGTGATACAACAGTTGATGTACAGAGTGTTAAACAACAACGCTATGCATACTAGTTAACATTTTCTCTTTTCTGTCTAAATTTTTATCTTTCCCCAAGTCATCTTCCATGCTGACAGTTGGAAGTCATTTTGGCAGTCCCTAACAGCTATTTGTAGGTCATCAACAGTTGTTAGGTTGGGACATTTTCTCTTTCACAATACCCCAAGGAAAACTGTCGGATATTAAGGCTGTGCAGTGAGGAAGGCACATCATTTCAGACCACATCCAGTTCCCTCCAGTGAATCTGCCATCTAGCTGTTCTCATGTGCAGGGACTTTGGAGACACACTGTGGTGATCATTCTCAGTCACCAAGACAAGGCTAAACTAGGTTCCCTATGCTTTGTTTTAAGAAAGAAGAGATGCAACTCAGAATTTCATGGGTAAAAAAGTTTAAATAAAAATTACAAGTAAATGGTTAACCAACTATCTGGAAAACTATTTGGAACAATGATTGTAAAAAATAGAAGTCTTACTGTGACATAATATGCATTTGTCCCATAATAATATTGGTTAAAATAGCATTGGTTCCAAGGCCTCCTAGAGGCCCCAAAGCATGTATTTTGGGCTCAGAAGAACTCCCATTCAGTTGTAGACTTGTTGACAGCAGTAAGGAGTGTGTTCCCAATTCCTTCTCTTCTCGTCTCCATCTCCATCCCAAATCCACACTCAGTGCCTGTGACGTAGTCCTCTAGACATACTGTGGTGCTGACCAACTTCCCATATCATTTCTGCTTCCCATTTCCTCTCTAGTCTTCACATCTATGGAAGACCCTTTTGGAAAGGTCTTCTACGATAAAAATGGTAGATTCCAAGTAAAGATGATATGAAGTTGAAGCTATAAATACCCTCTCCCAATTTTATACATTCACAACTAATACTTTAAAGCTGGAAGTTTGTACAGGTGATTAAAACCTTTTAATGATCATAATGGTAACTGTTATAATAACAATGGCAGCAGTTAATGCTTATTGTGCACTACAATGTGCTGGGTACTGGCTAAGCACTTGAAATAAAACTCATCTCATCCTTGTAACAATCTTATGAGTTCGGTACTATTAATATCGTCATAACAAATAAGGAAACTGAGGCACAGAGGGATTACATAAGGCTACATAGCTACTCAGTGGTGGAGCTGGGACTCAAATCCAGGCAATATGGCTCCAGAGTCCACTCCTGAGCCATTGTAGTGGACTGCTGCTTTACTGCAAATCAGAGACCAGCTTCCAAAACAAAAGCATTTGTCCAGCTGAAGAGGGGAGACTGATGTGTACTCAAAAGCTGGCTTATACCTATGAGATGTTAGAGAGCAGATGGTGAAGAACAGTTATCAAGTGAGGAAACCACAGGAGTGCTGCGAGGGGACAATGGGGAGAGGAAGGCTGCACCAAAATAATGGGTCACCTGTTGTCAGGTTGATCTCTAACCCTACAGCAAGACAATGACAAGATAGAGAAGTTCCATCCACACCTTCTTTTCCATTACAATCCAAGTGTCACCAGCCTCCTACTGCAATATAGATGCCACTTTGGCTACCCTTGGCCAAAGAAACTTCTAGAAAGAAAACCTAGTGAACAGGTCAGAACAAGGTAAGGTTCGCTCTGATGTCCTCTTCTGCAGGATGTGGAAAACCTGTGTGTGTTTCATCGGACTAGAGGAGAAACATGTAAGCTGTATAATCTGCTTATGTTTTAGTCTGTGCTCTGAGATCCTGCATACTTGGGAACCATCTGAAATTGCACATCCACCTAGAACAGTAATGCCATCCACAAGAAAACAGCCTATGTCCTTTCCAGGACAGACATCTGTAGCTGATTAGACAAAATCCAGCACCAAGACCATTCTCAGCCTCAAATTACATTCCTCCTCCAGCATGTCAGGCCATAGTTTACCCATTTCACCTACTCCAAGTAGCCTTCCTTAAATCTCAGAACAGAGCTGATGATCTCTGTCTTTCCTGACCTCCTCCTACCCCTGAATCCTTGCGCCATTACCCGTACACAGCAGGTTTGAGTTACTCTTTTATTAATGAGAGATCTGCTTGTCTCCACTTCCACATGCAGGGGGTACTGCTCTCAATCTTAGGCATCTGCCTCTCATGAAATCTTGCTCATGACACTGCAGACACCAGAATCTGGCACCTAGGGCTCGTCCCTCCACCCAAGGAGAGTCCTGGTCCCATGCCTCCCAAGCTCCAAAGCTTATTCGCAATGGTCTTCCCGCCTGCTTGACTTCTCAGATGCCACACCAGACCACTCTCCTCAGTACCAAAATGGCAGCCATTCAGAGTCAGGGGTATTTGAACAGTATTTATAAATAAAAGTAATATAACATAAAGTATTAGTTATAACATGAATCAAGGATTTCTGCCCAAGAATTGCCACCTTTGGTTAATCTGTATCTTTAAAATCATTTTGCACATTAAAGTTTTTTTTAATTTTTCAATGAAAATTTATTCCATAAAGCCCAAAGAGAATTTGGTTTTAGTGACTGCCAGTTCTGAAATGAGTCTTACTGGTTCTTTGGATGATGGCTCCATTAATTATTTGTCCTCTGTCTGCGAGGGCAAAGTCCATATCAGAATTGACCTAGCAGCATTTGCTAATTCCTTTACTCTCTTCCAAATACCTAGACATTTCCAGCTGTGCTGGCACAGACTCACCAGCATAGCGTAGCACAGATCACACTTTTGTCAGTGAACA
The DNA here is from genome assembly GCA_031878705.1 of Tapirus indicus. Lineage (NCBI taxonomy): Eukaryota > Metazoa > Chordata > Mammalia > Perissodactyla > Tapiridae > Tapirus > Tapirus indicus. Next base: position 6,596,348 of record CM062925.1, read on the forward strand.
GACAGTTACTGGGCACCTACTATGTATGCAGCAGGCCCATTCTGAACACTGAAGATGGAACCGCAAAAAAGACACGCTCTGCAGCCTTGCGCATATGCTAGAACAGTGGTTCTCACCTTCTGGACTTCACACACGAGTACAACAACCAGAAAAATTATTGGGAGGTCAATATTTTCATTTTACTAATATAAGGACACTGAAAATAACCATTATCTCTTCTCATCATCATTTCATAAAAGAAAGGATATTTTAACACAAAAAGGGTGAAGAATGTAATCTGACAATAAAGGACAGTTCTTTAAATTGAATACATTTAGCTCTACGAAATCCTACTACATTGTCCTTATCTTTCTCGTTGCTGCTATGGACGGCGGAAACCTCAGCCTGGAGTGAACCAGCACTTGCTCAAAGGCGGTAAGTACTGGGAAGAGGCCCCTCTGAGGGAAGAAGGGGGTGCAGAGGGTGCTGTGTTAGGATGGGGACAACTTTCTAAGAAGCCTGTTTCCTGTGCAGGTAGTGGGGTAGAGTAAGGGGGCTCTTGGAGTTCTGTCGCTTTGGAAGCCAGAATCTAAACATGTTTTCACGCACCTCACTTTAATTTTCAAGAGTTTTTACGGACAAGCTAGATTGGGCCCAACTTTGACACTGAATAACTCTGCTTCGCCAGCCAGATGAGGCAAAGGAGGTCAGAGGGTTCACTGGTAATGAAGAGGGTATTCAGCTGATGGCCACAGAGTCTTTGTAGAGCCCATTACATCTCCTGTCGTCTTAGTACTCGATCAATAACATTAGAGCTTTTTAGCCAACAAGATTTTGTGAGGGGAAGGAGAGGAAAAGTGAAGGATCAGGTGTCAATAATTTTTTTAAAAAGCTTGTATTAATGCTGATATCATCTCTCCGGCAGGGTCTAGTAGGGTACTCGTTTTCTATTAAAAACACTCCCATGGAATTATAATTGGCAAGAAAAGTACTCTTCCAGGGTGGAGGGTGGAGAGCGGATGACAGAGCAACATAAAGAGAATTCTTTGGAAGACAATCAGAGCATAGTTGTCATAAAAGACCTGACAACCCAGGCCCCCAGAGGAAGCTTCTGTTAGAATTACTCAAAATTAATGACCATCAATTAAGAAGTGTCTGATGCCCTTAGAATATGCCCTCAGAATTGAATCTACAAGAAAGATGCAATTTCTCCTGCACTGAAGCCTCCCTAAGTCTTTCTCAGCACCGATTCCTGTTTATATGCAAATTACTTCACTGGCAGTTTTCAAAGCCTTTACTCTTAACTGGAAAATACATCTTAGCCAGATTACTCCTTCCCATGAGTTAGTGATAAAGTTTTACTTTGCATTCCAAGTGAGCAGCTGTTTCCTAAACTGTTTATATGCAACTGGAAGAAATTTATGAAATATTTTCTTGATAAATTATTCATCTGACATGCCGGATTAAGAAAGAGCTCTTGTTTGACTACAATCAAAATACATTGATGATTCAAAATAAGCTGCCAAAATAAATACAATACAGTGTATAGCAGAGTAAAAGATACTTTTTAAAATTTAGTTATGGACTCAATAGCTATGAAATTTTCAGGATGGTAAGGGTAGTAAGTAAATTTCTTGCCTGCTAAGGACTTGGGGTCCAGATAATGTTAAATAAATTCCTACAGTGAACTGGGTGCCATCTTTTCAACACCAGGGCCCTGCCCTTGGTGTCTATAAACTCTGAACACATAGCCACTATGCTTTTCGGTTTGAAATTTTTAATATTTTCGTTTTCTCAGTGTGGGTATTTTAGATTTCATCTGTATCGGGGCTCACTTTAAAAAAAGAAGATTGCTGGCCATTTAATAAAGCTACTGGAAAGACTACATGTAATAACTGAACTCATAAATATGGCTGACTGGGCTACAGCACAGTTCTTCACAGGAGACCCAGATTACTTCTTTTTTTTTTGGGGGGGGGGGAGGAAGACCAGCCCTGAGCTAACATCCGTCGCCAATCCTCCTCTTTTTACTGAGGAAGACTGGCCCTGGGTTGACATCCGTGCCCATCTTCCTCCACTTTATGTGGGACGCCGCCACGGCATGGCTGACAAGCAGTGCGTCGGCGGGCGCCCGGGATCCGAACCCGTGAACCCCGGGCTGCCAAGTGCGGACTAAATCGCTGCGCCACTGGGCCGGGCCCCCCAGATTACTTCTGAAGTGGTGCCACAGCTTAGAAGAATACCACTGTTGCATTAAGCTCTCAAAACAGTGTCTGAACTGCTCGTGTAAATATTCAGAGCCATACTTAAGTGATTATTTGTCAATGGAATTTGAACATAGATCGTCCACGGCTCTGTGATAATATATGTCTACTATGAAGTGGTTACCATGGCCAACCACTTTCCACATTTTATTTGCATACCAATTGCTATATCTGAATTTTAACAGAGTTTGCAATTTTATTCCAGATCTTCCAGCTGATTCTTTACAAATAGATCCCAGTCCCTAGATTTACTCAAATTAATGCTTGCTTGGTCTGCTTGCTTTTAAGGAGGAGTTTTTTAATCTAATGATATGGTTGAGTTCTTTGTTCCCTTTATGTATGATGATACATACATACATACATATATATATATACATATATATATACACTTTTTGCTTCTCTAGGGTACAGTTTATTAAACAATGATGCTCTAATATGGCTTTATGGGAACAGAAGCTCAAGAAACTACAGACCTGAGTCTACAGGTCTTTGCACTTAGTGGGCATCCAATAAAAGCTCCTTGAATTGAAATTAAATTCTGGCCTGTCTTACATTTCTGCAATCTTCAGTTTTTACCAAGAGATTACTAAAGGTTGACGAACGAGTAAATCTGTCATAATCAGTGGTATTCTTAAATTGATTCAGACATAAAGTTATTAGATGCTTGTTCTGAGAAGGAAAAGTGTGCTGGCTCCCTCTACCTTCCTCATGCCTTTCTTGGAGGGTATTTTGAAATTGAGCAACCAAAGTCACACTATCTTCTCAGAGAAACCCAGGGACATCTTTCAGGTGTAAAATTATGGGTCAAGTTCTCTGTGGGAGTCAGGAACCTCTTCCCTCTCCCTAAACTTTCCAAGCTCCTGCTCCGTTTTCTCTCCTCTCCAATGGCTGATCTGGTCCCTCTGGCCGGGGAGGGAATGGGTAGAGCATGGGATAAGTCAACATGGATACTGGAAGCAGGCTGAGCTGTGGTTTTCTTCTTGACGCTAAGGTTATTTTTCACCCCGTGAAAAACAGCAATGGAATACCAAGTCCTAGACAGTGATGGTGGGGTATTTCACATGTACATCTGTACTTCTGCACACAGTCCAACTAATGACATAGCAATTCTACAAGAAGGAAAGCCAAACCCTCCACTCGTCTTCTCAGTCTCTTTCATTCTCTTCCCTTCTTTCTTCACATTGTTCTCCTTCATCCTCAATCATTGCTCACTTCCAAGAAGGCTGAGCCTGCACACACCAGGCCCTGAGTCACCACAGCAGAGAGCAATTCCCATGAGCACACCCTCTAGCCCAGCCCAGCAGAGATGGAGTTTAGCCCCATAGCAATCCTTCTGGTCAGACTGGTGGACAGTTGCTGAGGCGATCCTGGTGGACGGATGGAGACAGACAGAGGGCTACAGGACGTAGAGAGCGTGAGAGCCAACCAGTCACAAAGAAGCAAACATGCACACAAGGGAAGACTAGGAGACAGAAGGCAGCCCAGCCTGGCAGCTCATGTGCTAGTCCAACCCTCATGGTAACCCCAGTGGAATAATCCAAGCCAGCACAAGTCAGCCAAATCCTGAGCTCATTTAATGGCTTCTGTCCCAAACCTGAGTCACTGGAGATTCCACGGACTTCTAAGAGAGCCCTCCATGCATTTCTAAAAACAAACTGCTTGATGTCATGGAAAACCTGGATCTTTGCATTCTACGGTTTCACCATGGATTACATCCAGGTCACAACCTAAGGAAGACAGCTGGCGAATATGGCCCTGCTGGACGATTACCCAGCCTTTGTAATGAATCCCAGAGGGCTATGAGCTGATGTGTGTTTCTGGCTCTGCCAAGTCCTGGACAAGCCCTCACCTAGTGAAGACCGAGCAGCCTGTGATTTATTCTGCAAAGGGAGCCTGAGAAGCCACCTGCAGTCAGGACTCCACTGCTAGAAGCTGCCTCCAGAAAGGAGAGGAATGGAGACTGTGTGTGTCAGGGGGAAGAGGAGTGAGAGAAGAAGTTCTTTGTTTTCCTGTCAATTCAACTGCTACCTTCTGCTTTAAAAAAAATGCCCCAAGGACACCCGTAGGCACAGCAAAGCCCAGGACTGCCCTACATTCTTCAATCCCAACACAGCAGGCTATTGAGGGGCCAGGAAATGGCCCCATACAATGTGGTCATGTTCGATTTCAACAGAACAAGGTCAATTCTAAACACTATAAAAGGCTCCTCTATTCTTTAGAAAGCAGCAATTCTAAGAAACAAAAAACATATATATATACCAAAACCTGCCAAGAAAGCAGAAATACTTTAATATCATATAGATACCCCTTATTCTTTATTATGGGCCAAGCACTGTGCTTAATAAGCCTTTCTCATCTGTTATTGAATTTAAGTCACAAAACAACCCTGAGGTATGTGCTACTATTACACCCATTTTAAAAGTTAGAAAACAGGCTTAGGGACATGAGGTCAGTCAGCGGACATTTCACTCTAAGGTGCGGTCAGGACTGATCCAGGCCAGGTGAGGCTTGACTCGAACTGCTGCCGACAGTAAGGGTGGAACACGAAGGGCGTCGGTGCACAAGTATGTAGGAAGTGTCACCGGGTGCCCACCACTAGGCTGGCCTCGACGGCAAATTCTGCTCTCTGGGTTAACTTAATAGTCAACAGTGGGACTTTATTATTATTTTTTAAGTAACCCAGATTTTGAGATTTCCACTAAGGTAGCAGATTCTTTCACACCTAATTCTAAACTCAAAATATCAAGATTTTGATGATTTATGTTATACTTTTTATAGACAACAAAGGCTAAACAAGCCTGTGGCCCAGTTATTCGTTAAAAGTAGGTGTGGCAGAGGAATATGCTCACAATATCTTGTAATTTTTTCATCCAGTTATATTGTACAAAAATGTCATTTTTGCCAAAATACAAGTTGTAAGAATAAACACAGTCTGAGTGTATCTCCAAAGAATCCTTGTGTTGCTCTGGCAACAGCCTCCTCTCTCAGCATTTGTTTCAATATCGAATAGACCGAGGGCTGAGAGGAAGGGGCGCGGGGAGAGAAAGACTGATGCTCACAGCTGCAACAAGTCCTTGGCTGAAGCTGGGGCTGCCCAGATGCTGTTACAGATGGGCTGCCAGGAGAGAGCAAGGCAGCTGCTTCAGACACAGGTGGGGCAACTTTCTCGGCCATAGATTCAAGGACCACGGCTGCCATTTATGCTGGCTTGAGCTGCCTGGTGGAGACCTCCATTAGGGGAGAAAGAGCATCCCTTAGAGATGTGCCCCCCTCCAAAAAAAGGAGGCGGCGGCTGACTAGTGCTTGGTGCACCTTTCCCCTGAATTCTTCTCAGAGGGGTGCTGCTAGGCTGGAAGGAGCAAAGGGACCACTTCTTTCCTGGATTTCAGGCCTCAGCCTTAGGTCAGTGGCCCCTAGAGAGGCGTCTGACTATAAAGGAATCTCTGCCTCCTGCCAATTTAAAATTTTGAGTAACTTCAGACTCTTTGAGGTGCTATGTGTATGCAAAATGTTTGGAAGAGACAGGTGACCAACAGACTAGCACCTTGTTTATGCCAGGACTCCGTTCTCCTCATCCCTCCTTCCCGGAGGCCTGATGCAGAGAGAGAGAAAAGTAGGAATAACTCACTGGCATGTATGAATAATACTTAAGATATGTACTAACCTTTGTGCCAAAATGAACACTCTTGCCATTTATGTGAAATACCGCACAAGAGCACTAAAGATTTGTTGGACTAATCCAAATTCTTAGAGCCTGAATTCACTGGACTAACAGCTCATTAAAAACTGCATGTAAACAGTCCTTAAGACTGAAGGATATCTATGAGTTGCTTCTGACTGACTGTAAAAGAAGGTTGTGGTGTTATGGCCCACTGATTTGGTAGAAGGGACTAAGTTTCTCTGGAAGAAAAGCGTTTCTAGGGATGACAAACCAGGAGTCTCACCAATGAGTGTATTGATAAAGCTCATAATAAAGGCATGAAACCATCGAGGATGAGCAAACACAGCACAGCAAGCAGAAATCAAGCAGGAACCAGGATCTCTGGTCAACCAGGGCTCTTCAACGGGACTAATAAATTGTGTGGGTGGCTTCCCTTCATCTACATGTTTATTCTGACTTTTCAAAAGCCTTTGGTAACACTTCTCAGCAAGAGTTTTAAGATACACACAGCATACAAGCCCATACCCTGAGGCACTGTGTGTGTGAAGAGAATAAAGTAGGGGCGTCTCCCCGATGAGATAAAGACCAACCGGTACTGAGACTCATCTCCTGGAACATTTCTGGGAGGTGAAATGCCCAGCTGAACGGGATAAACTTCAGATTTCAGAAGTGAGTCAAAAAAGGGACAATGAGCTTCACAGAATCAAAAAATCTAAGATAAAAAAATCTAACATAAGGTCATATTTTCCAATCTCCCTATTTTTCAGAAGAGGAATGCCACGGTGCCAAGAAGTGGCGCATTTATCTCAGGTGAAACTGCCCGTTAGTAGCAAACCTGAAAATTCTATCCCGGCCTCCCCCGTTCCATGAGTGCCTGGTCATTCACGGTCTGGCTGATCCTGGCGGAGAGAGACAAGAGTCCTGAGATGTCTCGTGAGTGCATTCCCCGTGCACACAGGTCAGGACTGTGGAGCGGGTCCAGTCATTTCTCTGGGCCCATTACCCCCCTCCCCCCCAACACGGGGGGCCCCCTAAGAGGTGAGGAACAGAAAACACTGTCTTATCAGCTGCTGATCTATTTCTTTGGAAGCCAGGTCTGCTGAGCTCCAGAGTTTGCTACAAGGCCGACGAGAGGTCACCACATGGGTCTGTTTTACAGGCCTGGACCCCAGGCTCAGTGCTTGCCTTCACTGTTGAGAAGTCCCCCGCCCATAGCTTAGGGTTTGTTGCGGGATGTCACCTGTGCCCTGCAGTTAGGGTTCTAGGTGGGTTCCTGTTTCTCCTGTTAGAGTTCAGACTAGTAAATGCCTTGGTTATGACTGTTTAAAAAGTGAATTTTTTTTTTCTGAAAATCAAAGCAAGAGTCTATTCTTCTGTTTCCTTGAGGACATCTTCAAACTGCTGTGTGTGTGTGTGTGTGTGTGTGTGTGTGTGTGTGTGTGTGTGTATCTGCCACCCAGAACAAATCCCTTGAGCCTAGACAGACACCCTCCTGGTTCAGGACCCTCCCACACCCATGTGGGAAAGTCCACGAAAGGGGACGTTTCCTTGCAGTTCACAGCCTCTCCTCTGGGATCACACTCATAAAAGCGTGAGTAAAGGGCTCACACTTTTCGTTCCACCGATTTCTAACAAGCTCATTAGTGAGAAATTCCCAGAAAGTGGAAGAGTTCGTTTGTATTTTCTGATCAGAGTGCACAGAACATTCCGTTAGGCTCGGACAGACAGACAATTTAAACCAGAACATTATTAAACACAGAGGGGCTGATCCTAATTCCTCCTGCGCCCCCTCTTCCCCTCCCCAAGCTCAATCGCCCTGCGGTGGGGACTGGGCGAGAGCGGGGGCAGGACCGGACTCTCTGCCTCTGAAAGACTCCCCCCTCACGTTCCTTCTTTGCAGAGTGCTTGCTGCAGGGGGCCTCTCACGCCGAGATTCCTCACCCGGCTGCACTGGCGTGGAAAGCATGCTTTTAATTTAATGGGAAAAGCAAAAAGCAGGAGTAGTTGCTCAACACAACCCAACAACTTAGAACCGGAGGAAATAAGCAATGAAGAGCAACATGTGCGACAGAGGCACAGACACTTTTTCCTTTAGGGCAGAGGGAAACAGGGCGAAGGGCCAACAGGGCAGCTCGCTCGTGTTGCCTGGAATAGCGTAGTGCAAAGGAAACCTGACCACACAGCAGAGGGTCTTCTTCAAAGCGGGCAGGAAATGGGTCCACGAGTGCGAGCGTCCACGCAGAGACCCATCCCTCCCCAATCTCCCCACTCACCTGCAATTCCTTGCAACAGCCCGCAGACGTTGAAAATACTCTTCTTCATGATGCTCTGCACGCACATGGTGAAGACGGACACCAAGGCCACCACGCAGAGGATGAAGATGCCCGTGGCTAGGAAGATAGCGGTGGCCTGCCAGAAGCCGCTGGCGATCTCGCCGAAGCTCTGGGCGTAGGGCCCGCACAGCGTCTCCCGCGGCACGTGCCGCACCCCGGGGTTGGGGATGCAGCGCGCGTAGATGCCCAGGGTCGGGTGGTGGGGCCCGGGGGAGCCCTGCTCGGCCGGCTCGGCGCCGCCCGCGCTCTTGGCTTTTCCAATCAGCCAGTCGGCGCTCATGAAGGCAATGAGCTCCGCGAACGCCACCACAATACTCAGGAGGGTCCAGAGCATCGAGCGACAGGTGACAATGACATGACACATATTGATGCTCGAGGCGGAGAAAGAGTCAGGCGTCCACGGGGTTAATAACCACTGCGAGCCCAGCAAGCCGCCGGCGACGCGGCTCAGGCGGCCTCGGAAGGACGTGGCCGGCCCGGGCGCTCCCTCCCGCAGCCGCGGGCTCCGTGCTCCCGGCCTCCTGCGGCGCCGCCCCGGGCGGTCATGCTGCCATGTCGTCCGAGCGCCGCCTCACCTACGGGGAGAAGAGGAGGGCGGTGAGCGCAGGCCCCGCCCCGCGCCGGCAACCCGGCGGTCCCCCACCCCGCGCGGGCGACACCTTCTCTGCTGCCTGTCACCCCCGCCCGCCGGCCCGGCCCCACAGCTCAGCCTTGCTGGAGCAAACCCTGCTCCCAGGGCGCCGCCTCAGCGCCTGTGCTGTTTCTGGATTTCAAGTTCTCCCTGACCAGACTGGGCACCGTGTGGGGTTGTCACCCTTATCTCCAGGAGGCATGACTAGGAAGAGGCCACTGCCAGGTCCCGCACCCACCCCCGGGGCTCCTGCCTCGGCCCGTGCACTCTTGGGACGTGGCTCCCGCTCCATCGTAGTCCAGCGGCACCAGGGTCCAGAGAGAACAGGACGTGACTGGCCGTGAACCGTGTTAACGGACTGGTTACGTTTTTAAAAGTTCACAGGACTCTTTGCCTGCTGTTTTGGTTCTAGATGAGCTAAGTTTTGAAAAACTTGCACCAAAAACTTTTGCGTAACAGTAGAAAGTAGCAACACCCAATTTTATTGCCTGGAGATCTAATTACTAACAGAGATGTCAGAGTATTTGCTTCATAGATAAATGAAAATATAAAAGGAAACAATGCCATAAAAAATAACAATACCCTGCTATCCAAACTTATTTTTCATCCATTTCTCGCAGGGTGATTATTTAGACAAAATAAACTACACTAATTAAAACTCAAAGAAGAAAAAAAAACCTCCAAGAAGAGTTCCTGACTTAGTCACTGGGGGAAATTATTCAAAACAGGCATTAATGACCGTTGACTAAGTATCGTTACACTGAGCAGACTTGTTGACAACAAAACCTTGCCTATGAGGAATGCACCCCTTGAACTGTCCCAATTCATCACATGTGCCTCTGCCTGGGCTTCAGTCACCCCAGGTCCGGAATTGAACATGCCCATTGTTTCTGATCGCACAAGGACTCATTCTGTTCCCAAGGACAAATGGCTTCATTACCAGAGGGCTTTGCTCTAACGGTTCAAACCTCCTTCAGAGGGGCCTGAACCCTGAGACAGGGGCGGCAGTGCTGTGGACAGCCCCCTTTCCTGCCCACTCTCCGAGGCCAGGGAGAGTCGCACAGCTCACATCTGACATCTGGGTGTGTGGCTCTGTTCTGAATAATTGGATCTTATTGACCGAGGTCACGTCAACTCCAGAAGAACCACCAGGAGCCCCCTGGCATGTTGGCAGCGGGGTGGGGCAAGGAGTTACCGATGAGGGGGGGAAGTGGGTGAAGAAGGAAGCCTAGTGTCAAAGCTCCTCCACCATGCGGGCTGGACAGCCTGGTGAGAGGTGGCAACTTACCTCAGAAAACACAAACCATTTTCAAATCCTCACATCATTTTAGCTATACAAGATGCTGTTTGGGGAAATTAGCTAGAGCAAAACTAGGAACACAGGCGCTTCATAATTGTCAGGGTGTGTGTGTGTGTGTGTTCCTGTGCAAGAGTCTAGCAGTCCATCACGTCTGGGTTCCAGATCCAGCACCGACTGGCCACATGGACATCTAACTTCTCAGAGCCGCAGCTTCCTCAGCTGCCACATGGGACAGTAGGAGGACACTGCCTCACAGCAGTGTTGTGAGGAATAAGCAAGACCCTGTGGAAGCACCTCGCTCAGTGCCTGGCACAGTCAGTGCTCAATCGGTATCAACTCCTCTCCCTCAGCTTTCCCCTAACACCGATGACACTGGTCAATGTAACCGACGGAGGTGCTCAGGAGATAACAGAAACTTGGTCATTACATGCAGAAAAAGATTAAGCACAGGCTCTTTAGAGATGGATGAGGTCATTCGTGTCTAAGCTTCCCTGGTGGGCTTCCAGGGCAGGGTCCTGGTCCTACTTCCTGTTTCCCCCCGCCGCCTACCCCAGCTGCTACCCCAGCTGCTACCCCAGCTGCCAAACTCAACTGTGGAAAATAAATTAGCATTGGGCCAGAAGTATAACCTACTCCTACTCACTCATTCTCAAACCCCTCCCCAAATATTACCAAATAGAAATGCCTTTTGCAGAAAAACTTACCAATACAAAAGAGTTTTGGAGGAGACTGTCTATAATGAAAGCGATCATCCTGAATAAGAACAAGGCAACAAGCCAGGAAGACTCCCAGGAGGCCCCGAGAGGCTGCGCCCGCCCGCCAGGCTCACACACACTCCGAACCATCAAGTGAGGGCCCAGCCTCTCAGGAGAAAATGAGGCTTCTGCAAAGTCTTCCAATTCGATCAGAGAACCAGTCTACTGACATGCCCAGCTGATCCCGCTCCTTGCCCCCTCTTCTGGTTAACGGCAATTTTTCGATGTAAATATAAAGCCTCTAGATGTCTGTCCTCTTGGAGAACTCAGGACTCTGCTACAACCTCTCAGGTGACTTGGATCTTAACGAATATGCCAAGTGTCCACTCTCCTGGTCAGCAAGTTCTGCTCAGAGTCAGGAATGCAATTAGGTTGCACTTTCTGAAGAGAAAGGATGTGAAACTTCAGGAGGAGGGAAGAGGGCACCTCAGGCTTACAAAATGGTCCATGCCAAACCAAAGGCAGGATTATTTAGGGACCCATGTGCTTAAGTTCAGAAATTATAGTGCCCTGTCCATTTGCACAAAAACAAGCCCCTAGTCACTGCACCAAATTCTCACATCCACGCCAGAGTGGCTGGAATGAGGCCTTCATCCTTCTCTGTTTGGAACAGGGAGATAAGATGCTTTGGTTGCCCCAGCAAGTTTGCTAATCGCTACTGACTACAGCTGCCTTTTCTGGGATCCAAGACAAGTCCTCAGGTTGGCGGAACAAGGGAAAATCAAGAAATGCAGCAAGGGGCTTCTATAGTGGTCTCTGCTCTGTAAGGTGTCCCAGTTTGGCCATGTCACATGTGCAGGGAAAGGCAGGCACCTGCTGAGACGACATCCGTTTCCTCATTACAGATCTTCTTAACCGCAGGGATTCAGGCACAGAGCTCCTCAGCACGGCCTCCGTTGCCATCCACTGTAATTTCTGCTTCTCCAAAGCTCACTTCATAAAACCAGGCCCGGATTGGCATTCCACGTGAGTCTTCCCTCCACGGGCCACTAAACACATTTCCCCTCCAGGACACCTGACTTTACTATCACAACTCTGATGGTTATGGATAATCTGGACAGCCCTCTGGCTTTCAGAAAATGATGCTATGATAGTCACCAAAGTCCACAGAGTAAAGCCTCTTAGCAAGCAATAAGAAAAAAACTAAACAAATGAGAATTCTGCAGAAACCGACAGTAATACTATAGTCAGAATCCAGAGCAAGCAGGCATTGATAAATGGTTGGTCTGTGGGAGTCGATCACATGTATGTTCTCCACAAAGCCCTAATATCTAAAAGAAGAGAGAAGGTGCTGAGCAGGGCTGAACCAGGTCTGTAACTTCCCTCACGGGGTCCTATCTTTGGCAGCTTCCTGCTGTCAGTGAGAGGGAAGAAAGTGCATGTGAAGCGGAACCACCCAGGGCCAGCTGGCTAGATTACTGCAACAGAAATCAGGAGCAAAGTTCACACTGTCTAGAAAGGTGGAGGCAACCCGGAGGACTGCAGTCAAAGCTGCATGGAAAGCCTGCACTCTCCACCAGGATGACGGCAGCAGAGCCCACGAATGAGGCCACAACAGACAAGGTTTGAAGAACACTTCCTTGCTTACTCACCTTGGTTGTTTTTCAACTTTATTGTGAAAAATTTGCAAATATAGATACGAGTTGAGAAACACAGACAATGAACACCCAGACTGAACATTTGTTACCATTTTGCCCTATTGGTTCCATCGATCTATGGTATACACACTCACACAAACACTCGTACACGCACATTTTTTTTTTGGACTGTTTGAAAATGAGTCACAGATGTCTTGACACTTTGCCCCTAAATACTTCAGCATATAACTCCTAAAAATAAGGACAGTTTCCTACATAACCACAATAAAATTAACATACCCAAGAAAACTGACAATAGTTCACTTATATCTGAAGCCTAGTCTACACTCAAATTTCCCCACTCTGCCCCATTTTTTATAGCTGTTTTTTTTTCAAACCATGACTCAATCAAGGCTCATGCATTGCATTTGGTTATGTGTCTTTAACTCCTTTTAGTCAAAAAGAGTCCTTCCACCCCTAACCTATCCCGCCCTGCTCACATTTTTTCCCTTGACGTGGACTTTCTGAAGATGCCAGGCCAGTTGTCTTACAAAACACCCAGAACACAGATCTGGATTTGTCTATGTGCTCATGATGACATTTGAACTTGTTCTCTGTTCTGTTTTATAAAAACTGGAGGTTAAATCTAAAGGCTAGTTTAGATTTGGCTTAAACATTATTGGTGAGAATTCTTTGTAGGTGATTCTGTGTAATTCGTATTGCGTCACATTTGGGAGGAATATGGGCTACATTTCAGAATCAGAATAACTTTACGCATACATATATATACATATACATATATATACACATATATGCATTCATGTGTGTGCGTGTGTGTACCGAGAGAGACAGAGAGACAGGCAGACAGAACATGCCCAGGCTCCTCTCTGGTCCTAAAGAATGTGAACTTTGGTGAGGAAATGGGTAGTAGGCTGATCTGGGCAGGACTCTATTTTTTGAAGAGCTCCTTGGGTGGGTTCTGATTCCACAGTTAAGAAGCCCTGTTCTGAGAGATGCATCTGAAAGCTAAAGAAATCCTTTATCGAAGGAATTTTATTTCTAAGAAATGCCTGCTGTATTTCTTTGAAATGGAACCACATTTTGTATATAACTTATGAAAACACAGAAGACCTGCAGACCCAGAGAGGGAGACATGACTTTAAGGAGACGCAACGCTCCAGGGAGGACTTCCTTGAACAAAGAGAGTGCGGGTGACCACGATGAGGAAAGCTTCGGCAAAACGAGAAGGAAGGGCTGTCCCTCATCTAACTTCAGAGCCCCCCTTTCAAAAAGGACAAACCTGGGCTCCCTGATGCTTCTCTCGGGCCTTGCCCTCTGCCCGCCACCCCCCGCCCCTCAGCCAGTTGGAGGGGGCATCAGGCACCGGGCATTCCCATGCAGGGGAAAGGGTGCCGAGCAGTGCGAGCTGGGATGGTGGTGTTTTAGGAGCTTTGTAAACACACCTGGGACCAAATGGGATCAAACTGCAGTTGTGTATCCTTGGACAGGCCATTTATATTTAACCTCTGCAAGCCTGTTTCCTCATCTGCAAAATAAGGAAAACACCATCTTCCTCACAAGGCTGCCATGAGGATTAAAGGAGAAAGTGTCCGTAAAATAATCAGCATAGCTCCTAATTCACTGTGCTCAACATATGTTAGCCATTATTAATCATCATCACAGGATTAGCTTAGCACAGTATTTGTGGTTCAGTAAGCACTCAAAAATATTAACTCCCATTATTAACAATAAATTTACTAACTGACCCATCTGGCCCAAACAATCAATACCCTCCCGAGCAGGCTGTCTTTTGCTCCCACATCATTGACAGTTTCTTGGCCAATGTCATGTTCACCGTCACCACCTCCCTCAGACATCGATAGTCACACAAAAGTTCGGCAATGTGGCCTCCATCCCAGTGTCTTCTGGAAGGATAAGACGGTGAGGTAGGTAGAATTTGTGTGCTTTTCCCTTCCAAAAGTTGGAAAGACCCTCTAGAGTGCTGCTTCTTAAAGTGTGGTCACTGGACCACCCCCATCTCCTAAGGGAGATGGAGGCCACCTGTTTAAAAAAGCATAAGTTCCTGGTTCCCACACGCTGAAAATCAAACTTTCTGGAAGTGATGCCAGAAACTGCATTTTTAACAAGCCCCCAGGAGATTCTTTACACAGTGAAGTCTAGGAGGAGGCCTCCTACGGTAAGGTCGGCCTGCACCGGGCAGTTCCTTGGTGCTGGGGGGTGGACAGAAGAGGCGAGGAGGAGCACGACCCAGCTCGTCAGGACAGAGCCAGACCACCTGTCCTCAGCACAGCTCACGAAGCTACACAAGTCCGGGGGACAAGTGATTCTGCAGGGAAACCAGCTGTTCCCCCAGCTCACGTGTTGTCCAATGATCCTTGCACAGCATGAAGGACTCGCCTGCATTCAGGACCTTCTCTTCAGAGCACAAAAGCAGCTTTAGAACTGAAGGGACAGTGCTGGGACAACAAGCTATGCACCTCGCATGACTTTTTTTTTTTTAAATCAGCTACCAAAGGAGGTTGTGCAAACTCTCATTTGCCCTGGCCACTCCCTAAAATACACTGGCTATGGAAATGCAGACATCTTGACTATATTGAAGAAGAGGGTCCAAATGCACTAATAATTATATTGTTCCTTGAGTTACAGCCTCAACATGCTTAATGCCTCCTGCTTACTGCCAACATCTTTTCCTCGATCTCAGGGACAAGCCCTCTCCTCCTCTTCTCCCTGACTCTACCAGGAAAACCCTTACGCTCTGGTTCTCAACCAGGGCGATTTTGCCCCCTCCCCCTCGCACGGGACATCTGGCAATGTCTCGAGACATTTTTGGTTGTCACACCTTGTGGGGGTGGGGTATGCTACCGGTGTCTAGCAGGTAGAGGCCAAGGATGCTGCTAACCACCGGACAGAGCACAGACCTGGCAGAGCAGTGTCAGCAGAGCTGAGGGGACAACCTCGCTGCAGAGGCTTCCACAGAGGGCAGATTTTACGTTTGCAGGTGCAACTTAAAACAGATTCCTAAAAGCTTTACATTTTAAAAAGGTCTATTCCAGGGGCAGGCCCAGTGGCTTAGCGGTTAAGTTCGCGCGCTCCGCTTCGGCGGCCCGGGTTAGCAGGTTCGGATCCCGGGCGCCCGCCGACGCACTGCCTGTCAGCCATGCTTTGGTGGCGTCCCATATAAAGTAGAGGAAGATGGGCACGGAAGTTAGCCCAGGGCCAGTCTTCCTCAGCAAAAAGAGGAGGATTGGCAACGGATGTTAGCTCAGGGCTAGTCTTCCTCACAAAATAATATTAAATTAAAAAAAGGTCTATTCTAATGAGCAATATTTACTAAATTAAGCTGATTTTTAGTTATTTTTCTGAATTTTTTTAAGGTCCAAGACGGCAGGCTGACAGGATGTCGAATCCAACTTGCCATAGTGGATGGACCCTTGACCCTGCCTCTCCTCGGGGCGGTCCTGGCAGTTTCTCTGGATCACATACTAAAGTCAGCTTTTTGTTTCCAGTAATCTCTATTCTGCAAATGGAAAAATGGGGCTCCCCGGCTATTAAGACTGGGAGTTCATCTGCTGGTAAGTTTTTTTACCTCCACCTGAGGGTCTTGGACTTTGCCTCAGGAACTGCACGTTTGGCCACATGGCATTTATTTCTCCCTAATTCCCCTCCTCCAGAGTTGGGCTAGCCACTCAGCAGTACATGCTCAGGTGGCCTTGGCCACTCCAAATGTCAGGGAATCTCAAGGAACTTACCAAGTAGACCTAAGTAATTTGAGGCATTTGGTTATTACCTGACCCAGGCTTGGCTCCCCTCTACCGGATGCTTCTCTCTCCCATTCACCCTGCTGGCAGTTTCAACTGCCTGGTGGCCCTCCAGGGCAGCAAGGGCCCCACTCTCCAAGCCACCTGAATAAGCCTCTTTTTTCTGGGCCTGGAGCACCCAGTGAGCTCCTGCTCACTGTCAAGTCTGTTCTTTAATTCACTGGTCCTGGCCAGTCATGTATTTCTTTCTGGATGCCCACTCCTCCCATATCTAATCAATCTGCTTTCTGCACACCCATTTCTGAGGGGTCATTTTTAATTTTTATTTATTTTTTGTGAGGAAGACCAGCCCTGAGCTAACATCCATTGCTAATCCTCCTCTTTTTGCTGAGGAAGACTGGCCCTGGGCTAACATCCATGCCCATCTTCCTCCACTTTATATGGGACGCCGCCACAGCATGGCTGACAAGCAGTGCGTCGGCGGGCGCCCGGGATCCGAACCCACGAACCCCGGGCTGCCAAGCGCGAACTAAACCGCTGTGCCACTGGGCCGGCCCCTGAGGGGTCATTTTTACACTTCTTCCTGAGACAGCAGCAGCCAGAGAGCAGGTCCACTTGTCTGGTCCTATTTTCTAAATGATCCATTCCTTAAGATTTCTCAAATCCACTTACACATTTTGTAACTCTTTTTCAAACTTTTACAAATGTCATCATCAAGTCTTTCTTTATGTGTTTTTCTGTTTCTGTCAGACAGAAGGGACTGAAGAATCACCTTCCACGGTAGATGCTAAAGTCTGATTGAGCTCAGACCCAGTAAGCCAGGAGCAATATGCCTAGGCCCTGTACCTACTGTGGGGTCAAGAGATTTTGGGGTTTGTTTAAATGGAATAAGAACCTAAATTTCAAGAGTTGCCTTTTCATGTCACTATTTTATGTAGTTTTAAACAAAAGTTGTTTTTCATGTTCATAAGGAATTCTGTGATATCAGGCAAAATATAAATCTTAAAGTGAGCCTCATTAGTTTTTTCAGGATCAACAAGAAAGTAGGGAGTTTTAATGAAGAAAAGTAACAGAGAGAGGGAAATAAAGAACTTATAAGAACCTGTACATGAAAATCAAGATACAAAACTTCCTTTTTCATGAACTCCCTGGTGTCATAGAGAGGAGACTCCAAATGCCCTTTGTGTAAGTGACTCAACTCTGAGAATAAATAACCCTTAGAGGATGGGCTCCTGGCTCATCCAAGTGGACAGCTGGGCAGCCTCTCCCGCACTGGGGAGCACGGACGTCCATTCTTATAGCAACTGCAGGCTCTCTAGTGCCTTCTGTACACAGGCAGAAAGAATCACTGCTTGTTCACAAGATACAATGCCACCAGCCAGGGTCCCTTCCAACAGCCTAAGAAAGCCCAGACATGATAATGGAGAGCATTATACCATCTGTTATTTCTGTCTCTCACACAAACCCAGAAAACCCAAGAATCAACTAGAACAAGAGTCTCTTCCTGACTGGAAGCTTCTGGGAAAGAAGAAGCTTGTCTCTTATGGAAGCCAAATATTCTCCGTCCCTCCCTGGAGAATTATATTTTGCTTCAGCCAATCCAATGTGAGCAGGAGAGACACATGCCACTTCTGAGCAGAAGAGCTTATGAGCTGGTGCTTTGTTGTCCAGCCCTTCTCCCTCTCCCATGAAATCAGCAGAGTCCCAGACAGAGACCTCTCCATCAGCCTTTTCCCTGACAACATGAAGCAGAGGCCCAGCCGACCCTCGATGGACACACACTGTGGGCGAGAAACCAAACCTCTGCTGTTGCCAGGGCTGAGATTTTAGGGTCATGGCACCGCCCAACCTCCTCCGCGGGCGAGCACCCGGTGGATCAGAGTACCTGCCCTGCCGGGCTCTCTTTGGTGTCAGGTTAAATCAATTTCACCATCCCCCACCACACACGTGGCAAAGAACTTTTTGAAATTAAACCAGAAGTCATCTAGTGAGACAAATTAAAGCTTGACAACGATCTCAGAAGCATCCACTGTACAACTCAACGAGGTAAGTTGTCACAATAAAAACTCCACTCTCTTAACATGTTTATTTTGGGGTTAATGGGTGGAAGTACTAAGAAAGAAGAAAAACTCCCTTTTGAGTAAATGAGGACATCAGAAGTGACTCAGAGTGACAGCTTGAAGAATCACTTCCCACATCAGGTGCTTCTCCAAAGTTTCTTACGAAAGAGATGTGTCTCGCTGGGAGCTGCCTCGGCTTTCCTTTCTCTGCTTCTAGTTCTTCCACCCTCGGGTGGCTCGGGCCACCTCCTGCAGCCACCAGTGAGGACTGCAGCTGAGAAGTCTGCTCCCTTAGCACCAGAAGAGACCTCTGAGCTTTGCTCCAGGAGGCACAGGGCTGCCCAGAGGCCTGTCTCCAACATGAGTCAGGCCAGGTCTTTCCAAGGAACGGAGACCACAGGGCTGAAGTGAGGGGGCACTCACAGGGGGCAAGAGACCATGGAGGAGAGCAGTGGGGGTGACCAAGGGGTGGGCCTCTGGCTACTGAACGAGCAGTACTGGCAGGCCAGAATGCAACTGTCAGAGTGGAGGGAGTGAAAAGCTGAGCCAGGGAGGCACAGGTGGAAGGAGCAAGTCACAGGTAGACAAA
The DNA here is from genome assembly GCA_031878705.1 of Tapirus indicus. Classification (NCBI taxonomy): domain Eukaryota; kingdom Metazoa; phylum Chordata; class Mammalia; order Perissodactyla; family Tapiridae; genus Tapirus; species Tapirus indicus. The sequence continues at coordinate 6,615,276 of CM062925.1, forward strand.
CAGCTATGCTCACACTTTAAATTTTTTCAGGTAATCTCTATGAGAATCAGAATATTCCTTCTGGAAATAAGGTCATTTCAGGCAGAAGGAGAAGACTGTGGCATTAGGGTGAAAACTGGTGACCCATGAGGAAGACTTCCACCAGCGCATGAGGATACTCGCACTTTAAAAATAAAGTTAAGTTAGGTATCACCTCCTTTTGAATGAAGTACTTTTTTTAAAAACAGCATTTTACAAACTCAATAATTAGTACTAGACAAAAATGTTAATCTGGAAATGTCACAGGTAGTGAAAAAATGACAGAAAAGTTTTTCTTTCCTTGCACCTCCTCTGGCCCTGAAAACCCGACCCATTAGTGCTCCTGACAGAAGAAGGCGGACGTGGTTAATGCTCACACTGGGCCCTAGGGCCAAGGTTCCAAGCAGCCGTTAAGGAGGTGATGGGTGTGAGCAGAGGCGCAGCAGAAACTTTGTCCTAGAGTGGCCCAGGGGACAGGCTAGCGCATGACTCACGGAGAAAGGGTTCCCACCTGCCAGCGAAACTCCAACCCAGGAACTTCCTGGAGGGCATAGGGCAGGAGCAGCTCAAACAGCAGCAACCTTTACACAGGATGCCATTAAAACAAACACCTAAGCACATCACAAGGCTCCCAGCCACCCAGAGTGATGGGTTTCTATTTACCCGCCATAGGATATTATCAGTAAACTGGGCCTAGTGATGTAAGGCAACCTGTATCCTTAAACACCAAGAGCCTAGTTTGGGATTTACCTAGAACCAAGACAATGCTAGCCATTGCTCACTTTTTTCTTTTTGAACTGTCTATATCCTCTCTGAGGTCACTTCTGTTTCTAACCAATATTGCCACGCAGTAGTGGAATTTTAAGAAGTTTCTGAATGATTTAAAAACTAAAGGGCCAAGGTCTATTGTAGACTATGTTCATATTTCTAAGAGCATCAATGAAGTGTTTGAACTCACTGTTTTCTATTACTTCACTCACACTGATGCTGGCTTTTCACAACCAAAGACACAGCCTGCAGCACCTAAGGTCTGAAGTGCCCTACCTTGTGTGTCCACGGTACACACTCCCTGAAAGCCAGTGAGCTTGGAAAAGGATCTGAAAACAGCTTAAGGCTTTACGTATCGAACACACATGCAATAAAGAACAAAACGTCATAGTGGATGTTCACAAACATGGCCTTTTATAACTTGAGTTATGTATCGAAACTCTCCCCTCTCTAATGCCTTATTTCTCTCATATATTTAAGACCCATGAAATATTGTGCAATCAGGAATAGACACACACATGGACATTTGTAACGTTAGATTTTTTAAAACATCTACAAAATCAGCAAGACAGACTTGTATGCTGCATCCACAGCCAGTTCATTAAATACTGTCCATCTCAGTGATCTCACAGCCAGAGATCAAGCTACCCAGCATTTTTCAACTTTCCACAGTGAGAATGCCAAATTCAAAACTGTAGGCAGGTTTAAACTTTCTTCATTTATTAACTAAAGGAATACCTCAGATATTTAGGATTCAAACTGTTTTGAAAACAGATGCACTTAAGTGTAGCTCCTAAAGGGATGCACACTCTTTGAGGAAAAGCAAGTTCAATACACAGCTGCCACCAGCTTCAGGCACTTGCAAATACAGAACAATCCTTAAGCACAGGCAACAGCCTCGGCCTGTGATACTGAACTGCCCTAACGACTCAGAAATGTACCAGGCAGGAGGAGGCCCAATGGGCTTTCCTCACTGCATCCTAGATGAAGTCAGTGCAGACTCAAAGTTCAAGATGGTTCTGGAAGTCTGAACCCTTGTACTTGTTCATATGATCGAGTACCCTCTTTCTGGGAACAGGGACTTATTGTTATAGCTTCCAACAATAGTGAGGCATAGTAAACAGAGATTAAGTTCAGCTGGATGTCTCAGAGAAGAGAGTATGTGTCAGAAGACCAGCCTGCTGAAAAACAAAAGCAAAAGTGCTGGAAAGGCCGGGAGCAGAGATGGCTTTAGGTTCACTGCGGTATGAAGAGAACCCCGACCCCGTCCCCCAGCTTCTCACCTGTAAGGACTGCTAGGCACGGTGGGCAAGGAGGAAGCCTGTCCCCGTTGACACACACGACCAGAGCTGTGGACTCCAGGGGCCCTGGCACACGGCAGGTGGAGTGGATGAGGCACTGAGAACCCACAGGGCTCAGGAAGAGAAAAATCCAGGCAAAAGAGCGTGGGGTAACCAACGGAGGGAAAAACTAGACTGTGCTTCAGTTAGGCAATAAAAAGGAGCATCGCGGGATGCTGACACCTACTTCTCTGAGGTGGTCAGAACTAATGGACTTCATCACAGCAAACCATTTCCCACAGCCCTGACCACTGCAGGTCCACATATGGCAGAGAAGGCTCTTTTCCCTGCATCCCAAGTGTCAAGCTCTCCCACAAGTAGGGTGGCTGATAATTCTGGATTGCAGCATAAAATGTGGGCCAGACAATGCTTTGGGGAGGGTCTCTGAGGCACACACACAGGATGAGGGTAAGCTCAGCAGTCAGCCTCTCAGAGTTTCCACAATGGTCACTGCTCCACCCCTCCAGACCAGTGAGCTCATCCAGAAAGGCAGCATCGGGGAAGAGTCAGTCTCGAGCCAGACCATCTGGATACGAATCCTGGCTCTACCACTTCCTAGGTGGCGACTTTAGGCTCAGACATACCTTGGTGCCTCAGTTCCTGTGCCTGTAAAATGGGTACCAATAGAACCTACCACATAGGCTTGTTGTGAGGGTCAACTAAGTTAAAATAAGTAACAAGCTTAGAACAGAGCTTGGCACGTGGTGAGTGTTCCATGCACACGGACTACCCTTCCCGGAACAGGGCCCGGCCTCCTCATCCTGAGCTGCAGCAACACGGCCACTTCTGAAGTCACGCCTCAGGCGTCCCTTTGCCATTTAGAGCTTCCTGTTCCAAGGCCCACCTGGCATGTGGCTAATTTCTCTCACCTTCAAGTACCAGTTTTCTTCATGTAAAGGAGTCATATAGCAGAAAGGATACAAAATGGAGCCATCACCAGCCTGGCTGTACCACTAACTAGCTGTGTGTCTTTGGACAGTGAACTTCACTTCTCTGAAGTGGGGGTGATGGGAGTCTCCACCTCACAGGGTGTTACAAGGATTACAGAACCTGTGCATGTGAAGCAAGGTGTCATTGTAAGTACCCTTTAGGTGGTGAGAATCAGTACTATTACTATCATATTAGTCAACATTTATTTTTCTCCTCTTGGAAGGCTGTTTGTCTCCATACAGGCAAACAAAATCATCTTCTAGTACCAGTAACTCTCTACAGACTGAAGTTTGTCCAATGGCAAAGTAATAGATGGGAAAAAAACACTAGACAGGAAGCCAGGGAAACACAGGATCCGGTCTAGGCTCTTGCCTAACTGGTGTGTGATCACACAGCTCTCTTGACTGTTCTAGCTTCAATGTCTCAGGGACAAAGTGAGAGGGCTGGATCTGCAGATCACCACTGTCACTTTCAGCTCCAAAAGTCATTTCAAGCACATGATCACCTCTGACCATCTTCCCCCAGACCAGGGGCTCTAGACAGGGAAGTCTCTGGCTGGATGGGAGGGGGGAGACCCTGTGGTGTACGGGGAATGCCAAGTGCAGTGGCTTAAAGGTGGCAGAAGAGAAGGTCACATCTGATACAGCATTGAGTGGACCAGGGGCTGGGGCATGCCCGTGGGCACTGCACTGGGAGCTGTCCAAGGGCCATGGTCAAAGGATGTGGGCTAGATTGGCTCCCTCTTCTCATCACCTTTTTTTTTTTTCCTGGGGTGGGGGTACCCACCTCTAACCTCTCATTTCCAGTTCCAGAGTGTCTCTCATTCTTGGAAACACAGTACACCAGTCCCCTCTCCAGTCTCAGGGCTAACAGCTAGAAATGAGGCCCCCTCTGTGCCTAGCTTCAAAGATGGACCCTGCAATTAAAGAACTCTTATTACTCAGTTCTGAAAATCCATGGTCATAGAAAAGGTCCTTCCTTTCTTAGATACTTTTGATTCCTATTCTAGACAAGTAAAGTGCTTAACCACAAAGAATTTCATGATCATATGCCAGAGGACATGACAGAAGACAAAGTGATCATCATTTCAAAGTAGTCATATGTTGGTTTCTTATATATTTCAAAAAGGGTGCCAACTGATTAACAAATGCACCTTAGTATGAGTTCTCCAGTTGGAGAAGCCATCATAGGAGACTCCTTTTTAAGTGCTTTAGTTTCAGGCAGGTGTCAGAAGTCACATCCCTTTTATTTCAAAACTTAAACCGTATGAAACTGTCCTATAAAATTAATGTTTGCTGCTGTTTATTCTCTGTCCCTTGGTGAATTACTAAAGTCAAGCAGTACAGTTCTCTCATTAGTTATAAATGGCCCCAGAAGGCGGATTTGCATCCATCCAGGGGCACTTATTTCTGATGAGTATTCTTATTAATGATCTAATAAAATGTCTTGTTTTGTTATGATCAACCAAATGATTTAAATGATGTTTAAAAATTCAACACTCCAGCCCAACAGCCTGGTGATGAAGCTGAGCTGACATTAATTTAAACTGATTTTCAATTTTACTCAGCATTATCAGTGAGAATATGGATAGATTAAAAAAATACATATTTTTAAAATTTTGGTCCCAATGCTGTCAAAGGCAATATTTTACCAAGGTTCAGTAAAACTGATCTGATTACAGTGATAATCACAGAAAGCAAAGGCCAGGGTTGAGAGGTTCTGGTAAGACAAATTATTTGGCAGTCAACCACACACATCCTAAATTGGCAGGCGGGCTGTGAGAACAAAGCTACACCAACAACCAGGACCACGCTCATAAACACATCCAGTTTCACTCCTCCTGACTTCCTGACCTTTGTTCCAAACTGCCCTTTAGTGGAGGTGGCCATTCATAAAATCAAGGGCTAAAGCGTATTAGGCCCTTGTGATGGGGCAGGAATAAACACGCAGACCTTCTAGGCCAGCTAAGTGTAGGTGGGTAGTACACTGATAAATGAGTTGTGCACACACATAGAAACACCTCCTACCCTGCTGAGAACCAAGGGCCACATGCTGGACAGGACAGGAGCAACGGATTTTTGCGGTAATGGGTGAACCTGCAACAATTCTGCAAAAATAGCTCTTATTTTTCTCAGGACCCAGAACATTGGATTTTTCAATCTTTCCTCTGTTCTCATCTTGTTAAACCCCACCCTTCTTTGAAAATAATGCTCATTAAATATCTGCTAACACTAAAGCACTTAAAAAGGAGACTCACACTCCCCATTTCCCAAACCAGAGAATTCATATTCTAGGCATTTGTTGATCGTTAAGCAACAGCCAAGTTCTACCGGACTAAGCACTGGAGTTGTAAAGAGGTAAAGCCAGGCAGGTGCCCTCTAGAAACTAACACCTTGTTCTAGACCCGACTGTCCAGGACATGCAGAACAATACACTGGGTGAGGGGGCGGAGAGGACGGGCAAGGAGGGGACACAGGCACTCTTACTGCCCTCAAGGAGCTGCCACTAACGCTGGCATCAGGAAACACACAAGATAATCAAGACCGAGGCCCCCGAGAACTCGGTATGCCTGGGCGGGCTGGGGCCATCCTAGAGCAGGGAGAATCTTGAGAAAACATGATAAGGTTTTATCAGGAATGTAAGGACCGGGAAGGACATCGGTGGTTAGTGAATTCAAATGGAAGACTTGCTGTTGGGGGAAATGGGTTGGAGTTTTTCTGCTTCTGTTGGATAAGCCTGGATGGTCCCATAAAACACTTCTAAAAAGAAGACTAAAGGGCTGGGTCATGCTGACACCGCTTATATGTTCTGAGCAAAACAGAAGTGGTTGATAACCCTCGTGGTTTTTGGTCTATGTAAGTAGAAATGATGGCTGGAAGGGTGACTGATATTTAACCCAGGTGTATCTGCTGGCTATTCAATACAACACATTTTAAACAGAACAATGAAAATTAACCTTGTGTCCTCACAGTACCTCTTACCCATTCATATCTACTTGTTAACTTGCAGGATTATTTGTGAACTTTTTGTAACGATTTCAAGGGACCAAGATCACCTTTAGGTGAGTCTGGCTTTGTGATCCGAATTCTATCTAGAAGGGAACTGCTAGGACCCCGTGGGCTGAGGCAGTTCTAAGAGACAAACCTGCCCTGTTGCCATCAAGCCCACCAGTGTCAGGAGACTAGCGGGTGGTGCTGGCGCGTCTGCTTTGTCCTCTTCCACTTCCGTTCCAGAGTGTGTTATCCTCTGGTCCTAAGACACTGGTGTGAGGGGGACTCGGTATCACTCAAAGCAGCAGCTAGCACTTGACAGAATAAGTATGTATTATATCTGATTCAGGAAAAAATAAGCGACCACACTAGGAGAAGAGTTTGTGAGCATAAAGTGTGATCCCAAAAACGAATCTGCAACGCTTTTTGCAATCTGCCTCTTCTGGATAAATTCTCTCTCAACTCCTGACCATGTGGGACGTTCTCAGGAGAGGAAGGGGGATGTGGATATGACTGAGAAAGAAAGAAACTTGCAGCAGCCTGGCTGGTAGCCATCTCAGAAACCATACGGCCAGATCCAGGAAGCAAGTGGTGAATTGATCTAGTTTCTAAGAGTGAAGACAGATCACATTCACAGACCACCAAGAGTAACTTCTGAAGTCTGTTCTCATGCCTGGTTCTGAGCCTGTGCTGGGACACCCCATCCTCAGTGGGGTCACGGGCTAGCAGGGCAAAAGGTAAGTCAGCAGATGGGCCAGCACCGAGCTATCGGTGCCATGGAGCCAGTAGAGAGGGTGTGCCCTGTTCTGCTGGGAGGCGAGAAGGCCACTGGGAACAGGTGCTAGGGGCACGCCCTGCTTGGATCAGCGCTGTCCCACGAAGCAAGAGGACTCGGGCAGGAACGTGGCCAGAGAAGAAAGAGGAGGCACCCTGTGAGGGGCTGGATATGTTATGTTTGGGACTTTGAACTTTGTCTTACACATTATGATGAGGGGCCCCTACAATATTTTTAGCATAAAAGTGACAAAATCAGAATTGCATTTTAGAAAAATCACCTCTAGAATAAGTGCGAGGGTTAGGCAAGTAACAGGCAGGAATAAACTTGCCCTGAGTAAGTGTGTCTGCACGTGCACTTGTGTATGTGCACCTTGCACGTGTGCAAGTAGAGGTGCACACAGGCTCTGCAGGGAGCTGGAGATCACCAGGTCTGTTCCAGGGGGCAGCTGAGCCCAGACGCAGCGGATTGCTGCCAGTGATGAGGGATGGGCTGGAAAGGGGGCACACCTGGAGGGCCACGAGGGCCAGTTGGGAAGCTCCTGCAGTGATTCAGGTGAGAGAGCAGCGGGAGGGCAGGGCTAAGAGACGTTTAGGAGGGACGATAAGAGTCACGGACCAACCCACTATGGAGGCTGTTGGGAAGAGGAGTCAAGGATGACTCCCCGATTTCTGTGCAACTACCTGAATGTTTCCATTCCCTGGAGTGAGAATATTGGAGAAGGGACGTGTTGGGCGAGATCATGAATCTAGTCTGGGTCAAGAAGGAGATCTCTGTAGACGTGCATCAGGCACTTGGGGGATTTGGGACCCCAGAGTAAGGAGAGCTGGGGATGCCCGGGACCTCCTGGGGAGATGGTGTGGAGTACGAGGACAGGAGGACCAGGGATGTACCAGGGAGATGAGAAAACTGCCAGAGACCAAGGGGCAGGCCAAAGAGGAAGAAGGAGGAGGCCACGTGTCCGGGCAGGCAAGGCGGAGAGAGACGGGAGGGGGCGGCTGTGGCCAGTGGAGAACAGAGGCCCCCACTGCCGTTCATGTCCTTTGAAACAAACATTTTATCCTAAAAAGAGGGAAGGAGATGGCCAAGCAGGAACTGCAGTCGGTCTCACTGTGGTCTGAGACACACTTCAGAATGTTGTGCATTGCATTTTAGCTAGATCCTCAATCTTCTGGCCCCAAGCATTTAATTAAAAGAAAAAAAGCCCCAAGGAGTACTTTATCTGAGGAGTCATTACGATAAACAGGCAGTTAGCACAAGGTCAACATGAGGAAGAATGTGAACAATACAGGGCTGTGGATGCTGGGGGCGTGGGGAGGGGGCTGCAGGGAAGGAAGCGGGCTGGACAACGCACAGATGTCTACGTTCTCGCTGCCAGGAGTTCAGACAAACAGGAAGACCTTAAACTTCTCCAACTGGGAAGGCTCCGTTTTGCCTGATGAGCAGAGGTCCTGAGCACATGACCGGAGCACAGAAACAGAAGGTTGTGATTAAGGCCGAGGGGACGGCTCCACACAGAACCACATGCAGCCGCGTTCACAGACGCTCGAGCTGCTCACCCTGCGCCCCAACCACACTCAGTCCGCTGCGGCCCTCTCCCTGGGCTGGTCAGCGGGGTTTTGGGCACATGGTGGGGCCATATGAGCCGTACCCACTCATGGGACCCAAGCAAGGCCAAGACACCAAATTTCATAATTTTAAAATTTCCTGCTGACATCTAGCAGAGAATTTATGGATATGAAACCCCTGAGTGGGAACCAAAGAGAAAATGTCTGGTGTAATTAGCTGAATGCTGTCCCAATAACCCTATCACAACAGGGTATAAGAATCATTAGAAACGCTTTGCATTTCAAAAGTTAGGAATTTCATGAAACGTTTTCTCCTTGTAAACAGTTATATATATTTCTCGCTATTGGGTAATTTTTAAAATATTTTTTAAAACTATGCAAACAAGGAATATTGCTTGAAATAACTAGAGTTTCAGAACATCCCCTGGATGGTACCCCTAACTGTTAACCATATATGCTCTGCTGTAACTAGAACAGGGCCTCTCAACCTCAGCACCGTCTCCAGCTGGGGCTGCATCGTTCTCTGTTGTGGCGGCTGGTCCTATAAGCTGTAGCAGTTTCCCTAGCCTCTTCCCACCACAGGCCAGTAGCACTCTCCCAGTTGTGACAATAAAAAATGTCTTGAGGTACTGCCAAATGCCTCTGGGGGACAATTCCACTCTAGAAGGAACCACTTGTGATTAAGGCATAGGATCTAGACTGACATGAGGTTCGGGTCCTGGTTACAGCACATTCTAGCAGAATAAAGTTGGGCAAGTAACTAACCTCCCTATGCCTCAATTTCCCCAGCTGTAAAATGTGGTAATACTACCTACTTCATGGGGTTGCTATGCAGATTCAAAGAGAAAACACATGTAAGATGCTTGGCACAGAGGCTGGCACGTGGTAAGCACCTAGTAAATGGGAACAATGATAATGGTCAAAGAAGAGAGTTGTAGACCCACAACCAGGGAAGTGGAATCGAGTTGGTCACTCATTTGGCCACCTGGTAAGAACAGACCGCCCACATAGCTCTTGTCTAAACAGTCTGTACCAGGGCACTTACGGCTAGCATGTCAGAAACACAACCATCCATGAATACTAAGCTTGATGGAAATCAAGTTAGTTTAATTCCTTTGGGGATAAGGGGGGGGGGTAGGAATAAAGGGAAAAGAAACGAAATGGAAAAACAGCTATGGACCAAAGAGAAACATCCTGGCTCAAAGAGGAAAAGGTAAGAATTCACACCTTTTAAAAGGTGTGGCCCACAACTTGGGCCACAAATTAAAATAAACATGTTGAGTTTGGGGAGAGGGTACCACAGTAAGAGTTGGTGGGCACTAAAGAAAAATGGTCCCTGGAAGAGGGGGAGGACAGTCCTAGCTGAGGAGCCGGGAGAAGTAATAGGGCAAACATCAGGGAAGCAGGCAGCCTGAGCACTCAGACTCTCTCAGGCCAAGAGCTGTCTTACGGCTCATTCCTGTCAGCACAGCTGAGCCTGCAGAAGCAGGTGGCAGAGCCACCCAGGGCCTTCCCAGAGACCACTGCCTTTGGGGAGAGCAATTAGGAGCCACGAACCAGGATCTCCTGAGTAGCTGTTCCCCGGCCCCTCAGTGGGACTGGCGGGGTCTGACACTGCTCCGCGGGAGACCGTCCACACTGACAGAAGCCTCCCCCTCTACCTCCCCACCAGTCTCCGGCCCGGGGCCCACCTCCACCACATCTCCACACACGGGGGACACGAGAGCCGCCTCTCCCGCCCAGCCCTGTGTTGTCTGTGCTTCCCACAGGCTGGGTCTGGGTGGAATAATCAGAATGCAAACACTGAGTCAATCAGCATCCAAACCTTCTTGGGTCTGGAAAGAGTCAGTGACTCTATCGGTGGCTGAAGTCTGAAATGAGCTGTTTCAAACAGTCATCTGACTCACAGAGAATGCAACACTAAATTGGATATATCTCCCAATTAGCCATTCAAAAATACAACCAGGTCTTTGTGAGACGACGCCTGGGAATATTTAGTGAAATACCCTCTTCACCGCCTTTCTTCTGACCCATGTTTTACTTACATCTCAATAACATGCAGTCGTCTATTATGTCATTCAAATGCACCACATTTTTCTTTTCACATTAAAGTAAAATAAATAACCCAGAATAGTAGTAGGCTTGTGCCCAGCATTTAAGGCGTGCACATTACCATTCAACAATGTGCCCACACATCTATAATCTTCTAAGCCCAAGTCCTGTCCACACAAAAAACCCAGTGGAGGCGCGTGATATGTTACCCTGATATGCTATTATGTTGTTGTCAGTTGAATGCACTCTAAGAACCAAATGAGGAAAACAAGACAACCCTCCATTCTTTCCTGAAGGAAGGCCACACAGCACCCTCTGTTTGACCCCAACATCAGATCGAAGACATCACGTGGCATCTACATTCCAGGGTAATTTTTACAAGATAAAAACTTCCACAGCACAGCTTAGAAAATAAAGTATTTGACATAAATGAAGTACCTAACAGGTAGTAGGGGCTAGAAATTCGAAAAACAGGCAACAAATATATAGTTGACTTAAAATAGCCTAAAGCATTTTGAGAAACTCCAGAAAGCTGAATGCTAAACTCACTTTGTCAGAATTAATTTGGGAAACATTTAGTCCTGCTTGAAGGAGAACTGGACTTCCCCAGCCAACGCTTTGTCAAGTCACCATTTCCATAGTTTGTTCCTGTCCGCGTTCCATCTGAGTAACCAAGTGTTCCTCTCCCGCCTTGGCCATTGGGCCAAACACCTTGGAGACAGAAAAACAAACGGACTCAGTTCTGTCTGGAAACCAGGAAGCAAGACTCTGAAGATCAAGCTTCAGGGAAGCTTTTAATGCCAATGAGATTTCTTTTTTTCCCCAAAAGTTCAAATGAGAAGTCCCGGAGAGCTTAAAAGGGAAGACAGCTAACAAATGGCAACATGACTTTGGGACGGCCTCCTGAGAGGCACAGTCCACCCCCACCGCCTGGAACAACTTTTAATTCAAAAGGATCAGTAATATGGATCAGTTCCTGACCCATTATTGCTCCTGACCCTTTTGTGTTTGCAAATTTTATATACAAAGTCCCTTGCCTAAAAACGGGTCTAGATAATCAGTTTCACTGTATTTCTGGTGGAGCCAAGGAAAGAAGGATTTTAGATTTTAATTCATTCACATGGAAAGGAAGGAAAAAAGACTGTGAAATCTGCAAATGTCGTTATTACAACAGTTTTTAGTCCCATCAAAAGAGAAACTGAACATTGTCATTCGACTGGAAAAATGAGCTCTCTCTCCTCCACCCCCAGCTTTATTTATTCAGGTACACGATGTTTATTGAGCTGCCTGGACAGGAACGTGCAGTCACCAACGCTCCCAGTTGAGAGCCCTAAAGAGAGTAAGTGATGGACGGGAGCCAGGATAATGGAGAGTAACACCCATAAGTCATCAGTCTCTACTGTCCATGTCTCTTGTTTCTCAGTTCTGATCACCCTCTTTATTTTCTGAACCTGACAGCTGCCAGGACTTTTCATTGATTACAGTCGGTCTTGGAGCCACCACCATCTGTCTAAAATTGGGTCTCTCTTTAGGGTAATTTTGCTCCCAGAAACAGAAAATCCTGAAGTATTTAAACCAATGCATTTCATGTGGGCATTCAGCCACGGAACTGTGTCCGCTGTGGGCTTCTGAGTTAAAGTACACTACAAGATCGGTGCCACTGTCCCGAGTCGACCCTGTCCACACACTCCGCTCTCAGACTGTCCTTCACTGCGTTCTCTTCGGCTCGCTGCCATTGTCTGTGCATTTGCTGCAGAACGTCTTTATGCAGCAATAACTAACAGTGATGGTGCCATTCACAGGCCTTACTAAGCAGCAGGCCCTGTGCTAACTGCGTACCCGGCACGCACTGCTGCTCAACTCCCTCACGGCTTGCAGAGAGATAATATCTTGTTTCACAGCTGGGGAAACTGAGGTATGGGCCATTTAAGCGAATCAATAAATAAAGAGCAGTCCCCCCAACATCCAAGATAGAGCATCCACATTCAAAAGACGCTAATAATTACCGACCACCGAGACACTTCTATTTTAACCAGTCTAATGTTAACAAATTTTGAACAGTTGCTTTTTAAAATTCATTCTTCAACTGGATACAAACAACCAAATGATAACTGGCAGAGCCCTGTCAAAGGCTAGCACCTTCATACCTTAAAATTAAAAGTGTACCCATACCAACACCTGGAATCCTACAGCAGGTGTCTTCATGAGAACTGAAAAGTACTTTTCCTGGTGACCTCATTTTCCTGTCACAGCAGTCCTGTGAAAGGTTGAAAAGAATTAGTAAAGTACTGCACTTTTCCCTGAAGCATGAAGCCACAGATTGCCCCTGGAAAGTGTTTTGCAGTCTGCAGGCAACAGGGCTTAGTGTAGGATGGAGCCGGGCCATGCAGTAAGGCTGGCATGGAGCTGGATGATCAAATGCTCGCAGCTTTAAAAACAGAAAGCATTACACAAGGAGACAGATGAAAGGATTTGTGAAACAAATCACTGAATTTTCGCAATACTATAGAGTCTCAAGAATGGAAATCATCTGACAGACTGAATCATGAATTTGTGCAATGCAAGAATTTATAAACGCATCAGGCTATGAATCATAGCCACAAAATGTTTCTTTTAACATTCTTGTAAAAGTCAGCCTTGTGAATTGCCTTGTAGCAACTCTTCTGAAAGCACTTGTCTTCTTGTTTTAGGTATTGACTCATTTCACAATTTGTAAAAATAATTTATAAAATCTATCTGGAGATTAAATTTCTAGAAACTAGAAGAAAGGGGGAAAAAATAAACTAAACTAGCCCCAACCTCAGTCCAGTAGATTGTTTGAATGCCATTCTGCCTACCAAAAAGGAAGAATATCATGTTATTCTTTCTGATGAGACCAAGTCAAGCCATGAGATCCACTATGCACTTTATTTTTAGTTTAATTACTCAAGGGCACTCCAATTCACAGCTAAATACCATCAGTGAATCTTTTATAAAATTACAAATAATTTTGTCATGAAATTTAAAATGAGCTTCTCTGAAATGCCAGGTGATTGTTAAAAGTTATTAAAAAATTCTAAACTCTCTAATAATCAAATTACATCATTAGGATTTAAAAGCAGCAAATTAGCTATTTTTGCTTTCACATAGACATGTGGTCTTGGTCTATTGTTTCTCCAATACTCCTTCTTGTAGAAGGCTGTGACCACCAAGGCCACACGAAACCAAGCTGAACCATAAACATTCATTCCGAGAGGTCTGTCTACACAGGCAGTGGAGAGCTGGAGAATTTTACCCCGGCCATGATATCTTCAGTAATTCCTCTCCCAGTGAGGACCCAGCATTTAGTGCGATCATTTGCCCTGATTTCTACAGAATTGATAAGATGTTCCGAGTCAGTGGTTCTTCCTAGAAGTTCCATGCTCTGATTGCTGACTCTGTACCTATTGGGTCAAACATAATTCATCACTTTTACAACACAGACCCCAAACTGACCACAAGACTCTGATCACACAGACTCAACCTTGGTCATCAACAGCACCTACACCCGCCTGAGAATTCTACATGCAGATATGAAGATGCTACTGTGAGTTCACTCCCAAAGGACTGGGCTTCTGAGCAGTTCTTGGGTGGTGGGAATAGGGTCCCACAGCCCTGCCCTTCCAGTGGTGTCTCCTCAACCACAGTTTACTCATTTTATAACCAGCAATGGGTCAGGACTTGGGTAAGCAATGGGTAATTTTTCCTTGGCAGCAACTGCTGGGTTCCTACCTAGTACCCATTCTCCTCTTCTTCACGAAGAGAACCTATGGCCAGCACTGGGGTGAGGAGAGTAAGACACTCACTTTGAGCACAAAATTTAAGCGGATGCTAAAAATTGATTAATCATGATAAATAATATTTTAACATGCAATCATGTAAAAAAGTCAAAATTAATTTAAAAACTCACAGTGAACAAAATATCAAAATTTTAAATAAAGACAGGATCAGCATTACCAATTTCTCTTTTTGCTTTAGGCCCCAATATGGCCGTAACATTGCATAAAACATCATCTATCTTGATTACTGATTGTTTTGGTGCCCCCTTAAATTCTGTACCAAAGGTGAATGCCTCACTTGCCTCACCTTATTCCTAGCCCTGAACGAAACCCTATCTTATGGGAGGGTGGCAATGTGCCCAGCTAAAAAAACTACATTTCCCAGCCTCCTTTGCAGATGGGGGTGGCCAATGAGAGTTAAGTGGACAAGTCGGGAAGAGGTTTCTGGGAAAGCTATTAAAAAAGACCTGGCTCTCTCACTACCAACAACAACAGAAAAAGGTAACTATGTGAGGTGATGGATGTGTTAACTCAGTGGTGGGAATCCTTTCACAATGTATGCGTATATCAAATTATCACATTGTAACCTTAAATATATTACAACTTTGTCAACTATACCTCAATAATGCCAGAAAAAAACACCTGACTCAGCGTTGACACTGGGCTTTCTCCTTTCGGGGAATGTGACCATGAAGGCTCCAGTGGGGACTTAAAGGATGAAAAGTCCTATGCTAGTCATGGAGCAAAAAGATAGGAGCCTGCGTCCCTGACGACATCATGAAGCTAACATCCTGGTCAGCCTACCTCAGGATTCTTTATTACCTGAAAACAACAAAACTCTTAGTTTGTTTAAAGCATTGTAAGTGGGTCTTGGTTAACTGACAAATGCAGTTCTTAACTGATACACTAGGAAGATGGAAAAAAAAGAAGCTAAACACAATGAAAAAACCATAACCTTCATTTAAATGGGGTTGTTCAGGAGAGATACAGCCACCATCTCAGATATCTCTCTTTCCATCTTATTAACCAAAACACCAATGTTTCCACCCAAATGATTCTAGTGTCAGTTTACTGTTATGAAGTCCATTTCATTGGTCTCCCAATTACAGAGGCAAAAATCAGGGAAGGGCATGGATTAGAAACGTTTCCCCTGATGGTGGGCAGGGTTTCAGCTGCAAGGCTGATGGCTCTCTGGCCTGCTGCATGCTGAGAAGTGGATACAGAGTCAAGTCAATGGTGCCAAATGAGCCCTGTTCTGGTGTAGACCGGCCAGCACGTCAACTGACTTCAGAGATTCATCTCCTGTTCCTTCCTTCACCGAGTCCACTTACGTCCTTACCAACAGTGTCCAGCAGACTGAAATCCTCCGCTTCCTCGGGATGTTAGGATTCACTGCTCAACTGAAGGAAAAATTAACTTTGGTCTAGCTCAGTGCAGTCATCTTTTCAAAAACCAAGATTTTAGAAGACATCGTTTACATTCCTGGTATTGCTCCCCCTTAAAAGAGTAACACCTCTATATAAAGACATACCAGGGAGAACTGAACATTAAGCCTTAACTATTGAAATTTATTTATTTATTTTTTTGGTGAGGAAGACCAGCAACCCTGAGCTAACATCCGTTGCCAATCCTCCTCTTTTTGCTGAGGAAGATTGGCCCTGGGCTAACATCTGTGCCCATCTTCCTCTACTTTATATGCGGGACGCCTGCTACAGCATGGCTTGATGAGTGGTGC
Organism: Tapirus indicus; assembly: GCA_031878705.1. Taxonomy (NCBI): domain Eukaryota; kingdom Metazoa; phylum Chordata; class Mammalia; order Perissodactyla; family Tapiridae; genus Tapirus; species Tapirus indicus. The sequence goes on from CM062925.1 coordinate 6,631,249, forward strand.
ATAGGTCCGTGCCCGGGATCTGAACGTGTGAACCCCAGGCCGCCGAAGCGGAGTGCATAAACTTAACCACTACACCACCAGGCTGGCCCCAACTATTGAATATTTTTAAACAAATGAAGCTTTGTTCCATTAGGTACAACAGTAATTCAAACCACATGAATAAAGTGTTGCCTGGTAACATTCCTCAGAAGACATGTGACAAATTATATGAGAATCAATCAGAATGAACGATAACGAGTCCTGGGGTTTGTAAGGGTACTGTTAGTATTGTGAGAGGAGGGATGAGATGCCATGGGAAGGTAAGTAAAAACATAACTTTTCAATCTCCTTGAACAAAGGAAATAGGGGGAAAAAGCCCTCTCTGGTTAGAAAGATGTTGGTGCTTGAACTGAAGGCTCATATTCCAAGGTCAGAACCCCCTTTTCAGCAGAAGAAAAGAAAAGACAGCGTCATTTACATTTCTCCCTGCTTGTATGGGTTGTTAAGTAATAAGCCATGTGCCAAAACCCTCATCTGCAGGATCAGCTCTGAAAAGAGGAAAAGAACTCTGCCAAGCATTTATCAACACCTAAAATTGTTTCTTTTCATTCCAAAAACTAAAGCTGTTTTATTAAATTTTTTAAACCTGAGGTTCACCACTCCCCTCGAAACCTGCCTCAGATTTTAAGTCATTGCTCTTAGAAAGAAAGGGGGGAAAATGCCAGAGCAGCTATCAGAACAATAAAAGAGCGCAGGCCCCTGAGCCCTCCCCGGCCCACAGGGGTGCCAACACCCACTGCTCCGGCTGTGAGACTCAGCGGGGCTGCTCCTCACACAGCCCCCTGGACCCCTTCGGCTCAGGGGCCGAAGGCTGAAAGAACAGGTGAGGGCAGCTTCCCGGGGCCTGGACCTTGCAGTTTGCCTGGAGCCACAAAGAGGAGCAGGAAGTCAGGGGGATCCTGGGAATCCGGCCAGTGCAGAGAAGAGAGCACTGGACTGGGAGTCCAGGAACCTGTTCCTCTTCCAGCACGTCCCCTCACCAGCTGTGTGTCCCTGGGCAGGTTGCTTTCTCTTCCAAGGCCTCCTCAGGCTCCTCTAGAAACGAAGCAGTTAGAAAGGGAGTGGTCGAGGGATGCTCACAGCTCCAACGTCTGTCCATGACTCAACGACTCCCTGTCCTCACACCTCACCCGTGCTTGGTGCTGACTCACCCGCGCTGAGACAGCTTGGTTTTCTTTTCCTGACCATCCTTTGGATTCAAAGCAAAAGAGGAGCACAAAGGCAGAACTCCAGATGTGGGGTCAATCTTCCCTGATTCTCCTGAGGCAGAGTCTTGAGGGAGCAAAGGCCTAAGCTTTGGCCCCAAGGGCATCATCGAAGCCCACGGCCCTCTCTGCCCAAGCAGGACTTTGCTGCCCCCTCCACTCTGGCAAAACTCCCCACTCCTGCCAGCCCGGGATGGGGGAGGTAGAGGCTGGGACACGGTCCAGGGATTTCACTTAGAGAAACTGCCAAAATCATACAGCTGCCTCAGTGTAAGCTTTTCAGATCTTAGAATATTTTTTGCCCTGTACTGTAAGTCCACGGCAAAAACTTAAAAGCTTTAATGGCATTTTGTTTCAAGTTGAACAAGTTTGCTGGAATGGAGGAAGAAAAACTATCAACTTCTTAAGAGTGAAAGGGAAGAAAATCCATTTTCTAGCGTCCCAGGACCGCTCCCCATTACACTGTGGTTCTTCATATCCCACAGAAGGAAACGAGGCTTCATCTGAAGCCTGGAACACACCACAGCGTAAGACACAAAGGAGCAGTATTGCCAGAGGAGGTGGTTTGCCAAGGATCACAGAGACGGTTCTGAAGGGAGCACAACACTCAGCATCAAGGGCCCGGGGCCCTGGCCTTCCCTCCAGCTCTCAACCTGAGCAAACCACTGTGGGGGCAGACACAAAGACAATCCTCAGACAAGCCCCTCTGGCCCCTGCTGATGCAGAGATGACCCCTTCACATCTCAGTGCCTGCAACTGCTTGTCTCATCTCCCCAGTGCTCCCCAAAGGGGACAGGGGGACTGTCTTCAGTGGCCAGTGTGAGCGGGGAAGAATTGAGAAGAGCAAAGAACTAGGGCCCCATTCCCCACCAGAGCTGGCACAGCCAGGGAAGGGTGAAGGGACCAGGAGAGAAAGTCCATCCACAGGAACCTCCCCAAGTAAGCCCCTTGCCCAGGCCCCCAGCTCCCCCTGAAAAATCGCAACCCCACCCCCTCTGCTGGTCTTCCAGGCCCAGAGCCCCTGTGCAGGAAGTGGGGAGGCCCAGTCCTTGCTCCCCTGCCGAGCCTGGCCCGGGGTGTCTGCGGACTCCCACACACTAACCACAGACACACCGAGACTGCTGGCCGCTGGACTCCATGCGTCTCATCCCCAGGGGCTGGTGGCCTGTGGGCTCCTCCAGACCTGACCGCACCATTTCCACCCACCAATGGGTTCTGATTCTGACACAGACCGATGACTATCTCCGGAATACAATCAAAATCACAGGCTGGAGCCTACCAGTCTCAGAGTGTGAATAACCAGACTAACTGTTCACACCCATGGAAGGGACCTGGGCATTCTCCCTCAGGGAAGTGGGGGTCAATCAAAAGACCTGTGAAAAGGGAGCTCCCTGGGCCTCCTTCTATGAAGATCACCCAGTCAAGGCTCCCATGGCTAGACCTCACTGCAATTTCCCATGCCAAGAACAGACCAACACCACAGACTGAAAACAGCCCCGGGACCAAATGTGACCATGTGGGGAGCGGGGAGCCTGCAACACCATGCGGGACGAACTCACATGGGGCGGGGAAGGGTATGCCATTACTCAGGTGGACTTGGCCACAGCTCTGCAAACAGCTGGTGCCCCTGCTGTCCAGACACAACCAGCCAGCCAGATGTGCCAGCAAAAAGACCCCCCTGCCTCCAGAGAGAAGCCTTTGAAGGAGATAGAGGAGGCCCGTTTTCTCCTCCCTCTGGAAGAAACCACAACAGCTTCTAGAGCCAACACAAGTGTTGCCCTCTTCTCGCTCAACCAGGGCCTGTCAAGCTCCTTCTCCAAGAGACTGGATAAGAATGCTGGCCTCTCAAGGAACGGTTTTATTCCCCCACAGGGCAAACTACTGACATCCTCAGGAGAATTTAAAAACAATCAAAATGACTTGCACAGCTTTGATGTCTGGGCTGTTCTTTTACCCTCAAGATTTTTGTCAAGTCTGCTCCACTCTTTTAGAAGAGTCACAGTTATACCTCAACCAGCACCGGGCTGCGTTTTACTGAGTCAGTCGTTACATCTACGATGTTCAGAGTCTGCCCAACCATATGCATTCTTACCAGCAAAATTATAGTACCCAACACTCATAATAAGTGTCTCCGCCACCACCATGCAAGGAAAACCTTATCAATATGGCGAGAAACAGCTGTCAAAGCACTTACCTTTTTTTAGGTTAGGCCAAATACAGACGATAAAAGTGGGGTGGGTAACTCCCCTCTCTGTGCACCTTCACCCTCCTTGGAGTCCGGCGGACCCCTGTGGACCCTAACCCTTTGCCACTCAAAGCGTGCGCCCCTGAGCAGCAGCTTCAGCATCCCCCGAGAGCTTGTCAGAGCTGCAGAATCTCAGGGTGCAGCCAGACCTGCTGAATCAGAGCCTACGTTGACCCTTCCCAGGCAGGGTGAAGTTTACACAGCGCTGCTCCAAGACCTCCCTCCTCCCACCCCCCCACGTCCCCCCACCTGAACCCCACTCGCACATGTACTTTGGCCTCAGATCTGAGATCAGCCCCCCCTCCCTCGAGGTCACTGAAGCTTTTTCCAAGGGGCCCAGTTGCCATGGCAACCCCATTTCTGGCTGGCATTCCACCCACCTGGCTGCACACTGCCCGGCTGGCCAATTCCGTTGACCTGTCTGGGATGGTTAGAAATGTGCAAGGCATTCTGCCCCCCAAAAATGTTTATTCACAAGGAAAAAGATCTATTTTTAGGTGTCAACTGCCAGCCCATCCTGGCTCACCCAGTCCCTCTCCTCCCACTTGCCCAATGAGAAAGATCGTATTGTTTCCTGGCATACAATTCCAAGGGCACTGAACACAGGCAGGGGACCTGGAGAGGGCTCCAAGAACAGCTCTTAATGAATGGAAACAAGATGATTTATGCTCAAAGCAATTTCCTCAGCACCCACCCTTTCCTCCCACCACAGACCCCATGCTGAAGGGACGCCAAGGCCACGTGGAAGTAACAGAACACAAACATATGCAAGACATATTTTTCCCCTCAAAATACAGGAGAAAGAAGGAAGAGCTGATCAGCTAACTCTCCTTTTATCCCACCCAAGTTGAAAGATTAATAGTCTAATCCCAATTTCCCAGATGACAGAGATGAATCCAAGGTTTCATTAGAAGGAAGGATGTAAAATTCAAAAGCTTGTGACCTAGCTATGTTCTCAAATTCTGACTTTTTAGAGGGACCCCAGAAATGACCATAAACACACAATTTACCTTATTATCTTGGTGTACTACAGGGATGGCAAGTAAGTCAGGCCATTCCCTTTTCTTTGCTCACAGTAGATGGCACTAATTCATCACTTGCTTCTCCCCACTGAGCCGAGGTTCTGCCTTAGAATCCTTCTCGACAGAGCCCCTAGTCCTGCAGAATCGCAGACCCCACCACAGAACTCCTGACTCAGGAGGTACCTTTGAACATGACCCCAGGTGATTCACGTACACACTGAAGTTTGAGAAGCGCTGATGCGAGCTGTACCTGATGTGGGTCCTAAAGTGGGATGCACTTGCTACTCCTTTTCTTGGGGTTTCCAGCCTCTAGGTCCCCATTTCTATTCCAATTTTTCCAGAGGTTTCAAAAACTAGAGGCTTATATACAACAGTTGACCCATTAAATTTTTTTTTTTTTTTTTTTTTTTGCTGAGGAAGATTCGCCCTGAGCTAACATCTGTGCCAATCTTCCTCTATGTTATATGTGGGTTGCCACCATAGCATGGTGGTAGACCACTCCGCTAAGGAGTGATGCAGGTCCACGGCTGGGTATCGAACCTGGGCCGCTGAAGTGAAGTGTGCTGAACTTAACCACTAGGCCGTGGGGCCAGCCCTGACCCATTAAATTTTTAAAAAATTAGTAATAAACATTCAAATATTGGAAGACAATGTAAAAATCCAGATTTTTGGCTTTTCTTTGGGGGAAAAAATCAATACACTTGGGAATACTGGGCTTACACTTCTATATGACAACAGATGATCAGTTAAGTAGTGGCTGCTCTTTTTGGACAGGGCATGGATTCTTTTCTTTACCCCAGTCTCCACTACTCCATATTGCCTTACAGTACAGCAGCCTGTTTTACTCCTTCCTGCTGCCTACCTGAATGTGTGACTCTACCATAATAGAGACTATAATGTTTTCAAAATCAACAAGAACAGTTGCCCATGACACCCACCTTCACATTCAACGCCTCTCACTAATTCTGAAGATAAGCAACCATACCTGTATTGGCTGTTTCCCACTCCCCTTATGATCCCTGGGTGTAGGGGGGAGCACCTGCAGTGTGAGCTGCCTCTTCAGATAGCTCCTGTCCTGTGTGAGATCCACAGTTTGCCTGAGGTCTGCCACCACACACCACACATCTTTTCTGTTGTCTAGTGCCTGGTACCAAGCACACACCAGGAAACTCAATCCTTCAGAGCATGAGCCATAAGCCTGCAACCTAATCCAAATCCTCACTCTGCCCCTTGACAGCAGTGTGATGACCCCAGGCAAGCCACTAACCCCCCTGAGCCTGGTTCCTCATCTGTGAAATTATGGGAAGCACTTAACTCAGTACTCCACTGAGTTATTGTGGGAAATAGACGAAAGATTGTAAAGTGCTCAGCACAGAGCCTCGCATATCTATGCACTCGATACAGGGGGTTATTGCTACCGTTATACACAGCTGGTGCTCAACAAACATTTGTTAACTGACTGACTTCCCCACCACCTTTGACCATCCCACTCTCCAGAGGAACCGGGAGCTCTGCACTGTCACCTAGGGTAGGGAACGAGGTGCTGCTGTCCGTGGGGGTCAGTCTCCACGCAGGCTGCCCACATCAGCGTCGAGGATGTGGGCGGGTCGGATGGAGACCTAAAACTACACAGCCATGCTTGACATTTTCCTTACCCCCACTCACAACTTCCACACAAACCAGCCAAACTTTTTGCTCTTTTCTTTTATTTTAAGTTATTAGCATTTCCATATGCCTCCCTTTTAAGCTAATAAGATATATTCTTTAGTTCCGTTCCAACCCAGACAAATCTCTCCCTTCTCTGATCTCACACTGCACTTGGTTAGGACCACAGAGTTCAGCATTTAACGCTCTCTCAATATTTCATACAGGTCGTGTGACTCTCCAGAAAAACTCCAAGTGGCCTCTAAAGGTGATCAGCACTGTGTGTGGCAAACAGAGGTGCTTTTAAAGTACATACACATAGACAACAATTTCCTTCTTTCAGGAAAATCGGACCTTTTTTGGCATGCATTTTGCAACAGCAAAGTGCTAAGCAATGTAACAAATATAATACATGCCGTGCCCTGTGGTATCCATCCCCTTGTGTGCTAAGAGCCATGTTTCATGTTAACTAAACTATGAGGTGGAACTCTTCCAGTTTTCTTTGGTAATGTTTGAACCACACACTGGATAATAAATGAAAAGGACTGAACTGGGTCACTGTCTTGTTTGTTTGTTTCCTTAAAAAGGGACTTGTGATGATCTTTGGGCTGCAGCATTTTATCTGCAAACGCTGCAAAAGTGACGGAAGAAACATGACATGTCTTTCCAAAAACAATGATTTCCATGCAAGTCCCTTCTCTCAGTTTTAAAATATCAGTCACTGACTTCAACAGGCCACAGCCCTTGGCCTCAGCCGTCCTTTTTAAGAACGCGATGGCCTCACATTCACAGCCTGTAGAACTGGCTGGGAAGAGAACACACCGGTGATTTGAGGCTCCCTGAGATGGGGAGGAAGGAGAAGTGTTTGGGATCACTTCTGGCACCTGTGGTCCATGGCATTTAGTCAGCATCCTGTCGCTGCTGCCACTCTGTAACCAGCTTTGACTCCTACGTGGCACACTGAAGCAGCTACAAGATTCACTGTTGCAACCCCGGACAACAGCTCCTCCTCCGTGGAGCAGACCATGGTCTTACTGAAGCGGCTCTCTGGGGCTGATTTGGAATGATCTGCTTGTCTGCATAAACCACACAGCCCTGCCAAGCAGCCGTTACCTTGCCATGGGGACACAGGAAGCTGTCATCCCACATTCTTGGCCTTTAGCAACCAGGAAACCCCCAGGTCTGTGACTTGCCTCTGTCTTTGGTGAGGGAATGACGCTGACCTCTAGCGTTGCCAGAGGGAATGACAGAAGCATTCTGAGCAGAACCTGAGGTCTCCAGAGGAAAAATGGCATGAATGTTAGCATTAAGAACAAAGAAACAGAAAATCCCTACCTCCCACTGAGAGGCAGCTAGTCCCTTAATTAACTGCCTGATACATCACCAGTGGGTTGCAGCCCCACCTCCCCAACCATCCATCACCCCCACTGCACCCCAGACCTGGATGGCGCTGGCTCTCAGGACAGACTCTAAATCAGCTACTTTGAAAGAAGTCGTTGGCAGGTAGTGAATTGGGGGAGACAAAACATTCGGGGAATTGCGGGGGGGGAGAGCCAAGTATTTATTGATACAAAATACGCACCACTGACCGGAGGCCCAAAGGCCTTCCAAGCGCTTCCTTTGCAGTTTGTCACCCACTCCTGAATTACCCGGAGTGAGATGAGGGAGCCGCTGAGGGGGAGGTCACAGAGCTCATATTTCAAACGTGACTGCTGCTCTAGAAGCCATTTCACAGTCACTGCTGTGTGGAGACACAAGGGCAGCCATGGCCCATCACACTCTGTTGGACTCATGGCTGAGCCAGTCGCAAAGCCCTCAGAAAGGGGGTGGGGGGGTCCCCTTCATAAACTCATGCAATGAGTGTGTGACCAGCCCAGCCCCAGATAAATCAGTGACTGAAACAGATCCTAGCCTTCCGATGACTGGGAATCCAGTAACACCCAAACGGAGGGAACCCATAAAATAATACTGTGCTATGAAAGAGAACTTACATATCAGACTTGCATCATGGGAAAATGGAGATAATTAAAGCAGCCGCCAAGTACCTGCGTACCTACTTGGGTGAGGGCACTCATTAGCTTGTGCCCACCTAGCCTACAGATGGCAGAGACCATAACCACTGGGGTGAAGTTAAACCAAAAAAAAAAAAGGCATCCCCATTTTTTGAATGTATTTCCGTAGTAGAAAGAATACTAGAATGCTTCAAGTTTGAATTATGACAAGGGTCCACTTTAAGAGGGAAGCCACTTGTAATCCTAGAATCCTTAAGTTACAGAAATTTAATAGCTCTGTGACCGCTGGATTTGTTTTTTTAAAAAACATTGTAGTTAAGCTTTTGTCCAACTACCTCCACATCCTTCGGAAATAAATTCTCCAGCATTGGGTGACGGCTCTGATTTGCCATCAGGAAAGAAAAGTGAACCCAGTCTCTGAGGGGCTCACATTACCCCAGGGCACACTCACTAAGGCAGGGTCCCTGGAGAGGCTCGGGTTTCTGGAAGGGAAAGGCTGCCCTGGCCCCGGCAGGAGGACCATCAACACACCCCCTTCACAGAGCTGCCCAACCCCCTGCCCTTGTCCCTCTGCCAAACGGAAGGGCGCTTGTGGATTGCCTCCTGGGACCTCCAGGAACCGCCCTGCTGGGCTCTTCCCGCCATGGCTGCTCTGTGTCCTGGAAGCACCGAACACACGGAAACTTCCTGACTACTCTCAGAGCTCCAGCCAAGTGATTCCAGCGTGTCCTTCTGGCATGTGTCACCTCAATGCTGTTGTATCCTCACCCCCCCATCTCCACATGTCCACCTCCCACCCGTCCCTGAAGGTCTAGCTCGAATCCCATCTCTTCCATGGAAGCCTTTCCCTTTAGACTCCTGCCCCCACTGAGCGGGGTCCTGTCTTGATCTGTGCCCCTCCCTGGTGAGGCCCTTTCTATAGCCCAGTGGATTTGAGAGCAGGTCCTTCTCCCTTACGAGGCAGTCCACACCCTCCTCAAGGTCCGAATCCTCGTCTGACTCCCCGTCACACCCCCACGCGCCACCTGCTCAGCTCCTGCTCCCTAAGTGCCTACGGGAACTCCCGGCTCTGCTCCTGCCCATGGGGAGGGCGGCACGTGTCCACAGACCTCCTGGGGCAGGCACTGGCATGGGGGTCTCCATCCTCCCTGCTGAGGCTGTCGGTTTCCTGCCTTCCTCCGCTGCCCCTCTGAGAGGGCAGACCACAGCAGGATGGTCGTGCCCCCACCTTGTTCCTGAGAGACACTCCTCAGAGCCCAGGCCTGGCCTCCTGGGTGCAGGGGGTCAGGTGAGGAGCCACTACAGCTGTTTCTGCAGCCCCATCTTGGCCTTCCTGTGCAGGTCCCAGAAGCCCAGGTAGCCCAGGGAGGCCATGGTGGGGCTGAAGAAAGAGCCTTTCCTCAGCCAGTCAAGTCACCTTCAGGTACACACGGCCGGAGGGCTGAAGCGGACAGGGAGACCTGCACTGTGACAACTAGGACAAACTATCAGGAGGATCAAGGCACGACCTAAAGCCACTGTTGTATGTGAATTGAGGATGGAGAAGGTGACTTGGTAAGGCGGCTGGAAGAGTCCAGCCTTTGACTGTCTTATGCAATTCCAGGCCAGAATGCTGGAGGCACATCCACCTCCAGTGGCCGGGCCAGGCGGGAGGGGCAGGCTGCAAGCACTCTCTTCCCTGGCTGTCGTGAGCCCGCTGACCTGGGGCCAAGGTGGGGAGGCCCGGGGGTGTCTGAGGAAGATCACTGACCATCCACCAGTGCCAGGGTAGCAATGAGGAGACCCTTGACTTGCCAATGGAGCATCTCCCAGTTCTCATCTCTGAGCAGCTCCTTGGGTGGCCCTCTCCCAGGCACAGCTGATTCCCCCACTTCAAGCCCCCAGGTTACGAGAGCTCCACCGCCCAGGCTGCCATGGACAGTAAGCTCCATGAAGGCAGGGACTGCATCTCCCCTATTCAACATCACATCCTCACCCAGCACCTGGCACACTTAGCAGGTGTCCGACACCTACCTGTTAAATGACTCCTCAGAGGGTCAAAGAGAGCTCAGATCTCTGATTTGGAATCGTCCAAGTTAGCACATTTTGAACACAGTGTACAAAAAGCAAATCAGCCTCTCCATTCCTGGATTTATACAGTGGGGGACAGGGTGGGCAGATAAAATATCTAAATCAAAATCGATAGAGGTTTTCTTATAATTTAGCCAGGCAAACCTCAGCTGTGATTTCTGTCAATAGGATGAATATGTAGGGTTTGTGTGAATTCTCCAGTCTCCAACCTGGGCAGATGCAGTGGGGATCACAGCTCTGCTGACCACAGCAGTTTTAAAGCAGCTCATTCTGGCGAGCTCAGGCCACCATGGTGGGCAAGTTGGGCCAATGGGAGAAAAATGCGCCAGTAAGTCCTGGGCCATTTTCTTGCACACACACACACGCACACACCAGAACACCAAAACAGAAACACAACCAACTGAAGCAACTGTTTGAGCAGGCACTTAAATGCATTTCAGTCTGCTTTTCAGTAACTGGGTCAGAATCTAAGCTTTACTTTCTTGTCTTTTCTTTTCTAAAAGAAAACATTCCCTAACCAAAATATGGAATTCATCTGCATTGTAATCCCCAGTCAGAGCAGACTCATTTCCTCTTGATCTGCGTTTCACTTACTCCCACTCACTCTCGTTTCTCATGGACAATGAATGGAAACACTCCCCTGTAGGAATCTCACCCGCCTTCTTTGAGACAGATGTTTTGGAAACCACTGACAAGCTGCCTGTCACTGTGAGGCGGATCACACACTCTCCCAGCCATTCAGGCCCAACGTGTGCAGTGCTTCTGCACGTCCAGCTCTCACAGGACCTGAAAGACCCTAGGTGTCTGTTAGGTCAGATCAGATAGATATCTGCTATTTAGCAACCTTTTCTCCATGGCCCCTTTCACCAACAACTCCCCCTCAGGAGACCACATCGAAGGCTCTCAGCAAAGCCGTTGTCATTAGCTGCTACAGAATCAAGAGTGGGATTTCTCGGGCATGTCTCTGTAAAGATTTAGAATGGTCAAATCCTTCAACGAAAATGCTACTTTCAGGAAGTGGGGTAGGTATTTGGGAAAGAAAATGAATTTGTGTTAGCCATTGTTCATAAATTTCTGCTAGGCAAATGGGGCCCTCGGGGCTTGAAAGAGTTATTGCTCAGTTCTTCCTGAGCACCCACATGAGTTCACATTTCTCCTCGAGGGCCTCACTTGCTCCATGAGAGAAACACACTACAAGCTTTAGTCTTGTTTACAATTAGTGGGATGCATGGAGGCAGATCACTAGAGCCACCTAGATGTGCTGTGAAATAGTTTCTCGAACAGTTCCAGCTTTTGCAAATGCACCTATAAAAACAAAACTATACGCCCGTTAAATTCACTCTTCAGGGGACCAACTTTGCTCCAACAGTGTCAACTGACTGGGCAGAAGTTTCAGCAAAACCTAACACACTCGCTCGGATGACCTGGTTATTGGCAGGAACAAGATTAACAGGGTTATGCACATCTGAAAGGGTATGAACTAAGTCGAGAGCAGACCTTCAAGAAAAGACCCCTCCTTACTGAGCCTTTGCTAAGGCCACGATACAGAGGAGGAAGTAGAGAAGCTAAGGTACAATCTGAGAAAAACACCCAACATTTAAAAACTTACAACCTGTGCAAAGGTTATTCCCATCCGCTTCAGCAATGTTACCTACTGTGACTTCAGGCGTTCTAATGTCTACCGTACCAATAAAACTCTGGAGTGACTGTCTGTGAGTCATTAAATCCAGGCACGCACAACTTCCAGAGCTGCACATACCTGCTTAGTGTTACTACCCACTGTTAAAGTTAGACTATTGGCTCCTTTTCTCTACATTCTTTTTTCTATTAATGAGGATTATTTACATGTAACACTAAATTTCAACTTTATATGGGGCAATCTTTGAGTAGATTGATCATAAAGTTGTAACTATGACAAGAAAGACATTTTCTCAAACCAGGTATCCTTAGGGACTCCACTTCTAAAACCATTAGGGGGGAAAATACACATACACACAAAGGTAAAAAGAAAAAAAAGGATTAACAGAGAGAGGCAATATATAGAACATTTAAGGACATAGACGTGAGCCAAATGGACCTATCCCCAGCTCCATCACTTGATCAGCTGTGTGACCTTGGGCAAATTACGCAATCTCTGAGCCTCAGTTTCCCCATGTGTGAAATGGGCATAATAGCAGAACCGACATTTCCTAGCATGGATGATGCATTTGAGGCACAGCCCCCAGCAGATGGGAAGCTCTCTCTTACTAACCTCAGCTCCAGAACTCACTGGTCCTTACTTCACAACACCACGGTCTGGCAGTCACCTGCACATATGAGCAGAACTGGCCTCCTGTTCTCCTTGCCACTTGGAGGTCACAGTCTGCATGTTCTGTTTATACTGACTTAAGAGTTTCCTGATGACATAGTAGTGACACAGAAACATCTATTTGTTTAGTTCTTTGCTTTTTGCTGCTTCCAAATGTCTGTGGATTGATCTATGTGGATCCCAGAAATGTAATCGTTAGCTGCTTGGCTAAAGAGCCTTCTCTCTCTGTTTGTTTTTACTAGAAGTCAGTCCTCTGAACCTGCGGTTTGCAAACCTTCTGTTTGAGCATGGAACACTATTTATCAAACAGAATCTGACAAGCACCCCCAGTTCTATATATGAAACAGATCAAAGCAGAGATGTGCCGATTAAAAAGGAAGGGGTTGACAACAGCCCCCTTGCTCTTGCCACCACCACCACCTCCGGGCAGCTCCTAAAATGTCCCTAGGAACTGTAGTGCTCTGTGGAACACGATCAGAAAAACCCTGATCTAAACCGCTCTGCCCATTGGAATCTCATGGCCTATACACGTCACATGGCCTGAACCTGGAGTCTCATTGGTGAGCTCCTGCTTTTCATTTCTTAGCTTCATCAGTGACAGCAAAGTCAGAGACCCACAAAACCACGATCACTTGCTTACTAAACCCTCCTACCACGGCTGTGGTCTGTGCACATACGCAGACCCTTCGTTTCTTTGTTTTATTGACTGTACAGTGAGTTACAAATCAGCTCCTCAAAAGAAATGTCCTGGGACCACACTGTTTACTCGGCTGTGCCAACCAGTGTGTCTGATGTATGACATCATTATTATTGGCTTCTAGAGGAGGCATGTTCCATTTACAGTTTTTTGCACCTATTAGGTCATGACATATAAACTAAGGTCAATTCAATCTAGCAAAGACTCAAAAGAATTTTCAATGAAAATGCCATTCCCATGGTGGAATATACACTCCTTACAGTGCCAGTGAAGTACCAGCAGTTTCCACACACATGAAATGTTACAGAGACAAAAAATCTGAGAAATTCAGAGGAGGCAATCAGAATACTGAAGCAGCTGGAGAAAGTCATCACTTCAGAAAGCCCAGACTAGGAAGCAGGCCCCTCCTCCTTCGTTTAATTGCTGCTCAGCGGAAGCATGACACAGACTGAACTGTGGGAAGGCAAGAGGTAGAGGGGGACTTGTTCAGGGTGGTCTGAGGGAGACCAGCCAGGAGTGATGGGGCTGGAGCCAACCAACAAAAGATCCCAACCAATCGTGAGGAAAATATTTCCTCCACAGAAAAAGCCGCTCTACCTCCCAAGGGAATGGCTGGAAGACTCCCAGCGTGAGTCATGTGGAAACAGATTTTACAAAGCACTGCAGGGTGTCCCGGGGGAGTGATCTGGCCATGCCGGAGGAAGAGGCTTCCTGACCAAGTGAGTCTTTTCCAGCTCCAACTCCCATGATTCCTGGAACCTTCTGCTTCTTCCTAACTCACTGTGGCCAACGTGGCCATAGCATGACTGTCAGATCGTCCGGTCAGAGGGTTTAAAGGCCTGGTGCAACTGTTGGCGAGGCTCTGCCTGAGGCCTCCCAGCTGCAGTCGGGAGCCCGCAGGCCCAAGTGCCATGTAAACAGCTCCACCTGGCCTTGGGGCACCGCAGAGCCAGCTGTGGAGGTAACATCCAAGGAGGCTGTGCCACCAGGCCCGGGCACTCAGCAATCAGGGCTCAGCAAGGGGCACCACCCCAGGCCGCTTAACATTTCCACCTCTCACCATGGGCCTGCTGAAAATGGGCCCTCTTCGACATCTGCTAATCAGATTTGCTCCAAGGAGCCAGTAATAATTAAACCTGCTCTATGACGGGAACACCAGCAAGGTCTCACATCCCCACAGCTGGTCAGCGAGTGGAGCAGATGGGCCGCATCCGAAGCTGTGTCTGCTTAAATCTAATTCATAAGCTGAAAGAAAGAGCCCCAAGTGACACTGGTCACCTTCAGGGGTAGCTGTCGGACAGCTGTCAGGAAAATGTCCCCGAGAGCAGGAGGGATGGCTACAACCTCTCCCTCAGTTCCTCCAGCCTTTCAGTGACTCTGGGTCACTCCTGCGGATTAGGTGCCATCTTCTGGTGCTGTTAATCATGTGCCAAACACATTATGTTCCTTTTAACTATTCACTTGACTCAGGTTTCTGGAAAACCCCCATCCAGAAATTTAGTTGTAATCCAGAAAATCCTCATAGAAAGTATCTGATTAGATAAACCACCATATTTTTTCTGTCTTGTTTCAAAAAGTTTTTGTTGGGTACTGCTGCTTACGTTAGTGTATCTGTTAACTATGGTTGTGTAAGAAAGCTCCTCAAAATTTAGTGGCTTTCAACAATGATTTATTACTTCTCATGATTCCATGGGTCGCCTGGGCTCATGCACTCATTGCTCTGAGTTGGGTCAGCTGTGCTGGAAGGCCCAGGAAGGCTTCCCTCACACGTCTGGCAGTTAACGCTACCTGCCGACAGGACACCACAGCTCCCCGCCACGGGCCTCTCCTCCTCTTGTAGGCAAGACTGGCTTCCTTACACGGAGGTCTCAAGGCAGACTTCCAACAGGGCAAAAGAGAAGCTGCCAGACCTCTTGAGGTCCAGGCTCTGGAACTCACCTGATACTTCTGCTATATCTCTCACTCCCAAGCAAGTCAGAAGGCCAGCCCAGTTGCAAGGGGTAGGGAAATAAGGCTCCAGTTCTGGATGGGAAGAGCTAACAAGGATTTGTGACCATTCTTAATCTACCACATGTCAGCATCTCCCCCACCGTGTCAGAGCGACATAAGTTCTGGGAGATGGTTGTAGGTGCTCTCAGATCAAAGGGGTCCCAGGACAAATCCTGAATTCTATATCCCACCCTTGAAGAGCATTGTACATACTAGCATGTTGATGTCTCTGAGAAGTCCTGCAATAAAAATAAATCCTGTTTGACTTTGTTTAATGATGAACAAATAAGTATATAGAAGCCGAGGAAGACCACTTTCCTTTAACACCATGAATGCAAAGTGGAAAGTGTGGTCATGAATCCTGGACTTTTGGAACAGTTCTAGTTTAGCATACTTAGTCTTGATGTCTTTTGAAATGTCCCAGAAATGTCACATGTGTCCAAAATGCCTTCTAATATACGGAAGTGGCATATACGACTGTGAGTCCTGAGTTGGGGTTATACAACTAAAGGGCACCACAGTTCCTTCTCAGGGAGTTAGACATGGAGAAACTTCTACTCAAAATCATCTTGGTTAGCCATAGAAAACTTTCCTAAAAATTGTATGCACAAAAGTTTGGGGTCTTTGTCTTCAGATATAATATTTTTGAGCATTGACAGATGCCTTGATTTCCTACAGAATGAATGTTAAGAGTCACTCTGACTAAACTTCACAAGCTTAAAATTCAGTAAAAATCACATAACCAACATTCTTCCACAAGGGGCTGACGAAACCACTAAAGAACCACTCTACTTCTTACCTGTCTCTTGGCCACCAATCTGTACCCTCCCATACAATTTTCTGCTCAGTCAGAAAGAAAAAGCTCATCTACCCTCAAAACCAGGTTCTCCATTGGCAGCTTTCGATAACTCTGAGATGGAAAAAGTTGATCTAATACTCTGGGCACGAGACCACGATGGTCCCAATAGTGGGTGAAGATTTATGCGGGCAAGGCCAGGTGAAATCCAGGTGTAGGGCTCTTAGGACGCTAGCACTCACAAGACCAGGAACAAGAGCAGTCTCCTCAAATTCAAGGATCAGACCCCCAGCCCAGTCCCTGCACGTGGAGAAAATGCTGGTGCTCAGAAAAGTCACACTGCAATAGTGGATGCTAAATACAAGGCTGAACAAATATCCTGTTTACTTTGCATTTTCTCTTGTATTGGGGAGAGTTACTGACAAGGGGTAGAGAAAGATCTATGCATCTGGTGCTGGATCGGTTTCTTAGAATTGATTATTCTTATGTTTACTCAGAAAGGACAATGATTCACCCAAAGATACACAGCAGTTAGGGGCTAATTTACTAAATCAGACTCAAGATATCCTAACATTTCTTTCTTTGGCGTCAAATACTTTTAAGACTATTTTATGTTGTGAAATCATCAGGGAAACATCTCCTGGAAGCCTGAATGCAGTTTCAAAGGATGGAATAAATGTGAATCTACAGAGGAATGGGGAATTCCATGGGAAAAAACACTCCATGAATAATAAAAGAGGAAGTAGAAATTCCTAAGGGAGAAAGAATCGTGAGTACACTGGTCAGTCTAAGAAATAAACAAGGTGACTGCTTGGAGGAGTTCTCCCCATTCAGAGAGCCTTTCAGGAGGGGATGAACTCGGTGCAAGTTTTAACTTAAGCAGCAAGAATAGTCAGTCCAAGATTTGGTGAGACAGTAGTTGGACCAACCTTCCTCGGGGTTCCTAGAGATGTGTCTGGGAGCCACCTTCAGCTCCTGCTCCTAATTCATCCTGAGAAATGGCCCCAGGACCTGGACACCACCACGTTGAGTTTTTTTCCCTGTACCAATGTAGCTACTCCAAGAGAAACAAAAGACAAACTTGACTATTAATGGGATTTAATTGCTTAATGTAAAATAAGGGAAAACCCGAAGCCAACTTATTACTCCGTTCCCTTTCTCAATCCACATACCAAAGGATTCTAACAGTGGGCGTACCCCTCAAGCATGGCCAAAAGCACCAACGCACTAATGCTGTGAGACAACTAGTGCAGAGAAGGGAAGGAATTAGGAAGAAATAAGCACAACCAATTCTATATACTATTAAATATAGCTAGATATTTCCAGAAATGTAGAACACTTGGGGCTTGTTAGGGTGACAGAAAATACATGGCAAATAGAGGATAAATAATATATCTTATGTATAATATTGACCACCTGCATGAAGCATATCAATTTTCCCTTCAACAAGGCATCCAAAGGACATACGGAATCACTAATCAGCCATTAGCACAAAATGTTGATTTCACTACCAAAAGGCTGCATGGGTGGGACTCTGAACCCCACACAGATTCTACAAGCTCCATTCATCATCCTGCACCTTAATTGTTTCCACATGGCAGGATGTTTGATAGGAACTTGGGCACGAGACAATAGAAATGGTGTGGCCATAAATGATATCTACTTTTGATATTAATGTGGGAGAGACGATAATGGCAGGGCAAGGCCCTTAGAACCTCCCCAAGCTGACTTCTCCTGCCTGCCTTTACACCTCACCACACCTTGTATTTCAGTCGCACCAAACCACTCATGCTTCCTGACCTCACTCTGCACATTCAAGGCCCCTCGCCTTTGCCCACACTTGTCTCCATATGGACTGTCATTCTCCTCCTTCATCCCTTAGTGAAACCTAGCCATCTTTAAGGCCCAACTCAAATGTCACAGCTCCAGGATGTGTTCCCCAAATAGCAGAATTAATTGTTCCTTCCTCTGTCCCCAGTATAATCAGTTTATCACAGCAGCAGTGACTTCTCTGCTTGCCCTCTCATGGCTGGGTTGGGGCTCTTTAAGGACAGGGACACTCTCCTACTGTTGCTCCAGCATCACACAATAGTCTGAATGATTAGGTATCTGATAGTTTCAAGATCTTACCCCCTCATCCCTTAAATGACACCAACAGAAGAGTCAACAGGATATTAGGACATATTTTCCATGTTAAGATGTGTCATCAAGGCTGTTGTATCAGTATAACAGAAAGGAATAAAAGCAGAGAAGGATTCTTTTCAAGGTCTACCAATGGCACTGGATTCCACCTTCTTTCCTTCCCCAGGAATTTCCCAAAGTAATGAAGGTGGCTCTGTTCAGACTTGGCTGGCCACAGATTTCCGTCAGATTTTTGTTTTCTTCCAGATGTGAGTGCATGGAAAAAATATCATAATTTCCTTGTGGGCTTAGTTATAATTCTGTAGGCCGATTAGCAACGAGGAAACCTCAACCCTGTGAGGAGCCCTGACAATCTGGTTGCTCCATTTGTTACTGTAACGGCTTAGCGTTTGTTACTGAGGCATGATGTGTCATTTTAGGAACAACATCTAGACACCTCTCAGAGATTCTCCCTACATCTTCCCTTCCCCATTTCAGGATGAGTGGTATCAAATTCTCAATATCTTTTAAATTCACTCCGACATCTATCAGGCACTGACACCAACAATCTCTGCATGTGCTTTCTTTCTGACCATCTGTGGTGTCTCTCTCAAGTGAACTTGTCTATCAGTGTTAAAAACGCCAAAGCAGTGCACTCAGCAGGCACTGTCGGTGGTGCCCCACCCGTGTCCCATCGGCTCCCCATTCCCACACATGCTTACAGCAAGCACTCAGGACCCCACCTGAAGGTTCTCCTTTGGCGCCAGTCAGGAGTAGACCTTAAGTGCTGGCCTCAAGAGCAGCCATCAGTCAATGAAGGATGTGAGTTGGAGGAGACATATCCCAGCTTGCTGGCCCCTCAAATGGGTCAATTCTGAAGGATGTTTCCTAGAATTCACCAAGGATGGAGCAACCTGCTCAAGAACATCCCTTTATTGGTTTTCTTCTCCTCCCAACTTCACATCCCTATTCCCTTAACAATGCTTTCCAGGATTACCTTCCAAATAACCGACTTGTGCTAGAGTCCTTTTTGCAGGATCTGCTTCTGGGGAACCCAATCTAAGAAAAGTACCAACATTGAAGCAACTTGATACCAAGAAGGGAAGGCAGACCCATGGGGACACCCCATATTCAGGTGTAGTAAATATTCACATTAAATAAAACTGTCATAGCATGTTCATGAAAAACCGTTCCGTGTCATAGTCATAATGAGCCTGATGGCCTCAGGAAACGAACTGAGCTGCCTTCAATCTCTGGGAATTAGTGTGTAATACATGTTCTAAAAACAGGTTGGATTTCAGTGGCTGTTTCCAACTTCCATGGTATTAAATTTCCTTTTATTTTTCCCAGCACCATATTTCCAATAAGCCCTGAAAAACCGTACCCTTGGGGAAGGATATTTTGCTATCTTAATAAAGTCTTTCAATTCTTAGGAGACAATTCACTATACTTTCATTCTCAAAAATATTAATTTTACTCTCTCAAAGACTCTTATGAAAATATTTGTATTTCTTGCCTGAGTTCCCTGGGAGGGGAAGTTGAAAAACTAGCTAATAAAGGATAATTCCAATATTACAAAAAACAATACAGATTGCAATATGGAAATAATTATGACCCACAGAAAAAATGACAAGCCCTCAAATCAAAAGCGCTTTAATTAGAAAGTAACATCCAGGGGTTCTCACTTGACTAATATGCATTAGATGTTATTCAAGGTGTTCTTTGCTTTAAACCAAGCACGTAGGTAAAGAATTCAAGTTTCTACAAAAGGAAAATTAATGGATAAGGTTTCACTTCATACAAAGAATTCATAAATATTCCATTAAAATACCATGTCCTGCAAAATATCAATTTTGATTTATTTTAGAGAAATCTAATTTATTAATTTTTTAAGACTCTATCTAATTGGGAAAACGCACATTCATTCATTCAAGGAGTAAAGCCTGGACTAAGGCAGGAGGAACAGTGATGCACATGAAGGAGGCAGAACTGATAGGACTTCACGTAACCCACGGGATGTGGGCAACGAGGGAAAGGGGGGTTTCCAGATGCTCATCGGGTGCCTGGCTTGGAGGATGGAGTGGAGGTCTTTTTACTAGGAGAGAGAAGCCAGGCCACAGGGACAGTCACAGAGGAGGAATAGGTTCATTTGGGGCACAGTGCATTAGAAGTGCCAGTGGGACACCAGGGGATGACCCCCAACCAGCAGGTGGCTATGTGGGTCTGCAGCCTGGAGGACAGGTTTGGTCTGGGGAGGTCTGTCCTGTGTGTGGCAGCTGAGGGCATAGAGTGAGCTAGATAATTTGGAGAATACAAGGAGATGAAGGAAAGAAGGGAGGTCAAAAACTACCTGGAAACGATTAAGGGACAGGCACAAAAAGTCAGCCAAGCAGTCTGAGAAAAAACATTAGAAGAGAGGCAGGTAAGAATCACTTCATGGGGTCAATGAACACTCTATTATGAGACAACATGTTGTGTTTATCATTATTATTCTGTCAACAGCAGTCCTACCATGTCTGCCCTGGACAATCAGAGGGAAGTACGTGGGCAGGATGCAGGGAGATGACGGAGGTGCCCACAAGGTCTGGTGAGGTAGGACGGGGGTGCTCACTGGGTAGAGCTGACTTTCCAGGTGACAACAGCCACAACCAACAAGTCACATTAGAACTTCCAAGTGTGTTCTCTTGACACTTCCACACCTGATTTCCCCTCAAATATAGGGCAATTTTGTACGTACTTAACTATGACTGAGAAGATAGTATGTGCAAAGATATGCATCCCAATAAACCTTTCTAGGAAAATGGGACAAGATCAAAACTGTCACAATTGTCATAAATGACAATTTTGCCTGAAAAGAAGGACATAAACAAATGATCACAAAAGAGAAAACACAAATGGTTATTCTATTTATGAAAAACATTCAATTTCATTAGTAGTAAAAACTAAAATGAGATGCCATTCTCCCTTCCCAAACTGGCAAAGACTTAAGGACTCAATGGTCCGCAGGGCGTGACAGAACAAGCACCCTCTTATACTGCCAACGAGAGCCCAAATTTCCTGGATATATTTTTAAAACTAAACATATCTATGAAAGGATATTCAAAGTTTATATTTAATGGTTAAAAAAATCAGAAAACTCAAATGTCAAAAATAGAAAGGCTAAAATGATTTAAATATATACCATAAAATAAGAGTATTCAACGATTGAAATGCTCTAACAAGAAACTTTTAATGATATGGGGAAATGTTTATAATATAATATTTAAAAAGTAACTGAGTATAGAGTTGTATACAGAGTAAGCACTCAACTTCGTGAAGAAAAGATGTACAAGAAGAGACACTCTCAGGAACCTGGTCACTAGATTGGCAGTAATGACCCCTAAGGGACTGATTTCTTTCCCTGCATGCTTATACTTTTCTGTATGAACATGGATTTTGATAATCAAGAGAAAAACACACATAAACATCTTCTGGCAATTCTAATCCAGCCATAACAGTCAGTACCTAAGGGCCATGGCTTGGCTTCGGGAGTATACCACTGTTCAAGGGCTTAGGGAAAACAAGTGAAAAAGCATCTTTGCTTTGAGATGTGCAAATGATATAAATATGCAAGCATAAGACAGAATATTACAGCAGCTAAAGAAAAATATAACTCCTGGGGGTTTGCCCAAGTGACTTTCTCTGCAACTACCCTCGTACCAAAATGCCTGACAGTTTCTAGGCTAGACTTAAATGTACATGATACGGGGTGTAAATGGCCAATGAACAGGCCACCCTGACCTTGAATAATGATGAGGAGTCCATGAAGGCAGCTGATCACCACCCTAGGCTGACTGTGTCTTTCCAATCCATAGCCACTCCACGAATATTAGGAGAAAAATGGATTGACCTTCAACTGAATCAAGGATGCAATTTGAGAACGAAGCAAGAAAAGAGAAATGCGGTGGTGAGCCAACAAGAGAGGAACCAGCTCTTTCAGATTAGTCACGCTAGATTTCTAAAGTGGATTTTCAGTCATATTTGCCTTGATTACATGAAAGAGATGACCTAAGCTGTGAGTTAATGACAGGAAGTGTCCATTTCCTAAACACAACTTGGCTGTGTATATAGAACAATTTGGATCAAAATCAGGTACATTTCCAAGTCCATCGGAGCTTGCCAATTAGCTTGAAGAGTTTTTCCCAGGCTGTTCTGGGCTGGTAACGTAAGGTACAGAGATTGGGGCCAATCCCATCTTTACAGGTTGCCTGGCACCCTAGCCCTATAATCTGTGGTGAGTGGCTGGCCCACGGCTCAGAGGAGGCTGGTGCCAGGGGCGTCTGGAAGGACAGGACAGGACCACTGTATGACTAATGGTTCCCCCAGCGTGAAAACACAAGAGAGGGAAAAGATAACAAAAACTTTACTTTGGTTACTGAATTAATCCAAAAGGGAATGTAGTTTAAATCAATATTTAATTCAGAAGTCAATTTCTGTTAGGAAGTCATAAGGAAGTTTCCAAGAGCAGATAGCGCATTTATGGGGGCAGGATCTCTGAACTTTAGAGCTACATTAGTGCCTTCTTTAGTGGTAATCAGGGATTGCTGTGGTTTGACATGGGAAATGACAAAAAAGAATGCCAAATAAAACTGTACACAGCTACTACTTACTTGTGTTAACAAGCTTCATATAAAAGAATCAATGTATTTTACAGTGACGATGAGGGAGACACCTCTGCACCATCCCAGTATATATCCATTCAGCTGAGGTCAGTTCATGCCCTTCCTTTCAAGGAGCAATTTGAAAAGTGGATCATTAAAGTAAAAAAGCTTTCTATATAAGGATCACAGCATTTCTTCAAATAGATGGAATGACAAGACGAGTACCAGTCGGAACCAAATCACCTGCTGGAGAATTTGCATATAGCCTTTTTCATAGACTTCGGCAGTGGATCACAACAACACGATACATTTATCGATGTGAGATCCAGAACATCCTCCTGGATAACCAGAATCCCCGTGGAATAATCCATCAGACAGAGAACCAGAATTGAGAGGAGGATGGATGCTCTGGCCACATCAGCACCGAGAAGAGTTCCTTTCCACGCAGGGAAACATGCATTCTTCTTTTTAACCCCCCGGCTTCACCTCCTGTCTCCAAAGCAGATGACTTTTCCTACTTCTCAAAAGAACTAAGGCCACCACACGAGAATTCTGTTAACTTCTATTCCTTGTATTTTAGTCTTACCTATGGCAATCCCACCCTTCTTCTGCCACAGAGCTGCCCCAGGTCCTGTCTAAATTAACCCCATAGGCACCTGTCCCCTGAGACTATGCTTTATCAGTTTGCTGCAGCCCTGCCCACCCTACCCTCCCAAGCCTCCCTCTCACCCTCATCGTTTCCTGCCACTGACATCTTTCGACCTCGTCTCCTGGCCTCTGGCCAATCTGCCACCTGTGGTGCCTTCTTAATGTTCAATTTCACTTCTCTGCTTAAAGGAACCTTTGTGGCTAGAGGTCTCTTCAGAGACTGTTATAGAACCAGCTCCACAGTCTAACCATCATGTATCCTCCACCCACCCAGCTGAAGTCACTGAGCACCTACTATGCATCAGACACTGTACTGGGCACAGAGGCTATAATGAAAGACTCAGACCTGGCCTCAGGAAGTTTACAGTCTACCAAGGGCAGCAACTTTCATAGAAAGAATCCTCAGGACTCTTCTGTCAGACAGCCACAGGTCTAGCCAGAACTTATATCAGAAAAAAGACAAGCTGTCAACATGCAAGTAACAAAAGCAGAAAAAGAACTGCATTCGCTTTAAGTCTCTAATGCATTTAATTACTTTGATTTGCTTTCATTAAATCTTGAAAAACCACTATTTATATTTTATTTTGTCATTTTCCTATCCAGAAGACATACATTTAGCCTAACTTACCCTCAGTAGAGGGAGAAGCTATTACACTCTCTCCTATTAACTGTTTCCAAGCTGCTGGTGAAAATAAATTCTAGACTCTAATACCGGAATTTAAAATCCTCAATGTCATAACAGCTAAACTCTGCAAGGACAAGCCACCTTTCTTTAGCTAAAGATTCTTCATGAAATTTGATAAATGTTTCTATTTAATACAGAAATATCAATCCTGCTTAATTCCTGGCTAGAGCTTACAATAGTGGGAAGTAAACTCTCTCATTCACTTAGTCTGGAAAATGTGAGGACAGTGATGTATTTGCCATGTTTGTCATCACAGGGGTACGGGTATCACAAATCAAGTATTTACAATGGAAGAATTTTGACGAGGAAATTGGCTCGCGTTTGTTGGCACCAGCTACATAGGAACAGGATCAGAGAGGTTAGGAAAACTCACTACCATCACCTGTGACAAAACCAGGACTCACACCCAGGCCACTCTGATTCTGAATCAAATACTTCCCCCCCCCCCTTAGAATACACTGAAGTGTCACCCAGGACATGAATGTCAGACAAATACTAATAACCTTAAGTGGATTATCTTCTCATGTTTCATATATACTCTGGTGACAACTTGACATCCAGCCAGCAATCATTCCCTTAGGAATTTATCTCTGTATTTCTGGTACCACACTAAGAAGAGAGTGCTAAGTCACTGTGGGTAATTAAAAGTCATTTCTCCCAGACAATATTTCCTAAACTGATCTCCTGGGGCATGGCAAAATGGGACCTGGGAACATGGTACCTGAATCAAATGTCAAAGTCAACAATCATCAAGGAAGCAGAATCCTTTGCTGAAAACTCGTGTTTGGGTTCATATCCTGGTGGACAGCTGTGCGTGCCTCCCTTGGTACATTTCACAGGGAAGATAAGGGGAAAGACTACAGCAAAGACACCAAAAATAGATCCTCAAGCCACGTTACGTTAGGTTCAGGGAACACATCTGCTACGTGCCTTTTCTTTTTCTTTCCAATTTTAAGTATTTTAAAAAATTCCTCTAAACTTGTTAATTGGTAGACTATAAACAAAAACTTTAAAAGAAGAGAAAAAACACTTTCATAATCCTCACAATCTATTGGGGGAAATTATATTTTACTTAATAAATTAGAAATTATCCAATTCTTTCAAGGATCTTCTAGAGCAACTCTGTGCAATGGAAATATCATATGAGGTATGTACATTATTTAAAAATTTTAGGGGCCGGCCCCATGGCGTAGTGGTTAAAGTACGGTGTGTTCCACTTTGATGGCCTGGGTTCACAGGTTAGGATCTCAGGTGTGGACCTACACCACTCGTCAGCCATGCTGTGGCAGCAACCCACATATAAAATAGAGGAAGACTGACCCACATATAAAATAGAGGAAGATTGGCACGGATGTTAGCTCAGGGCTAATCTTACTCACCAAAAAAGAAAAAAAAAGAAATTTTAATAATGTATTTAACTCAAATACCCAAAATATTATCATCTCAACATATAATCAATGTAAAAAGCATTAAAAATATTTTACATCCTTTTTTTCTAATACTAACACTTCAAAATCTGCTGTGTATTTTGCACATCTCAATTCAAGCACTAAATTTCCATCAGAAATATTTGATTTGATTTAAACTTTATAAAATTTACTGTTGAAAAAGTAGATCTGCATATCCAAGTTGTCCCAAACATAATTAAAAGTTTTCCAGTAACTGAACTATCAACTCTAAATTTTAAATGAACTAAAATTAAATAAAATTAAAATTTCAGTGCCTCAGTTGCACTAGCCATATTTCAAATGCTCGATGGCCATATGTGGGCAGTGGCCACCATATTGGACTGTGGAAGTCTAGAGCTTTTACTTTGCTCATTTGGTCAATTCCAGTAAGGATTCCCCCTTTCTAGAATTTCCCCAGATGGGGAAAGATCCCTTCACTCGTACAGAAAACCCAGGAAGACTAATTCCCGATGCTCCACTCTTCGGATGAGCGGGTCCCATTGCAGGATATGGTCACTCTCAGTTTATTCAGGACAAATATGACCTTCCCTCGTCTAAACTAACATACCATGATATAAAAAGAAGTTCAATAAGCTCAAGTTCAAACTCGAGAGATTTTAAAACTGTGGATATTTTTTCGAGTGGGATTCTCTGACTCCCTTCTTGCGTCCTGGTGAATTTATTAGCACATTTGCTGAGATTCACTAGGTTCTAGTTCCACATGCCCCACTCCACACACGGTACATCACTTAATCGCACAGCAATCCTGTGAGACAAGTGAGAGCCAGAAAGGCTGTTAATAATTTGTTCAAGATCATACACCTAATTATAAGGTGTGGAGCTGGGATTCAAGCCCAGAAAGTCTGACTAGATTAAAAAAAAAAAAAAAGCCTGTCCATTAGAAGCCCCCTAATACTAATCACACACCCTAAATTCACGCTTTTCACAGGCTTCTCACCATTCTCACGGAGTAGGCAGGGCAGACATTACCTGGTCTCTTTACCAGTGAGGCATAGGAGGTGCCTGGAGGGCAGTTCCTCCCCTCCATGTCCAGTGTTCTTGCCAAAACACCTGGTGTCAGAGAGCCGGGCAGGGGCAGTTGTTGTCCGCTATGAACCACACACACGCCACCTTTGCCTCGTTCAATCTGCCGAACCACTTTGGGTAGAAGGGATAGCCACACGTAAAGAGACGGGAGCTCCACCAGGTAAAGATACACGCCCTAGGTCCCACAGCCAACTCACACCACAGTCAGAAATGCAGCCCAGGTCTGTGTGCAGCAGAGATGGAACCTCAGCCTGGGGCCCCTGATGACAAGGCTCTCCCCAAACCACAACGGCTCCCTCCTCAAGAGAAGCCTTCCACAAACTTGACAATGTGAGCGACTGTATATAACAGAAAGTAGGGTCAGATTTCTCAGTAATTCACATACTGTTAATTCAGAATGGCCGTTCTTGTGTCCGTCTGACTTGGTAAAGTTTTACTGTATTTGTATGGGATTAATTTACAATTAAAAAAAAAAGACACTGAGAAGGCTGGTTTTATCTGGTTAAATATTCAGAGAGGGGGATTTCAAGGGTGAACACGACTTAGCTCCCGAAGGTACTGGCAGAATGAAATTGGCTTTTCCCCAGAGGTGGATTAAACAGGCCAGCCTGGCAGTGGTCCAGGGAGACAACCCACAGTGGGGGACTAAATCATCTTTGGAATACATTGGAAATATGGAGCCACTTAACTCGAGGTTACACACGACTCCTTACACGATGGGCAAAATGGCAATCAGACCTGTTTCCATTCAAGCAGACAGTGCCTCTGAGTGGAAATAAGCACACTCCTCACCAGCACAGACTGTCTCTGTTGAGAATATTTTCCCTGTGGAACTGTGCAAGTAAAGACAGGCCTCACTACCAACCCCAATGTCACCTGGCTGGCAGGCATCTGAAATTCTCGCTCTGAATAATGCGTGGCAGAGTGTTACTATGAGCCAAATTTTAAAGAAGTTTAGGAACACCTGGTTCAGGAAATCACATGTAATTATTTCCTTATTTTCAACATACAGGAAAAGGTATACATTTTTTATTAAGTCTTTATTACTAGAAAATCAGTTTCTCCCATCCCTACTAAATACAT
The DNA here is from genome assembly GCA_031878705.1 of Tapirus indicus. NCBI lineage: Eukaryota > Metazoa > Chordata > Mammalia > Perissodactyla > Tapiridae > Tapirus > Tapirus indicus. The sequence goes on from CM062925.1 coordinate 6,658,948, forward strand.
ATGGAGCAGACATTTAAAGTTATCAGTTGGTTAAGGTGCCAGTGAATGATCAGCCTTCTCAGGACACCCACCTGTCTTGGGTCAGCCTTGGCTTTCCCATGAGAAGAAACTTTGCTCAAATAATTTCATAACTCACAAGCACTTACAATTTCCATTAAAAAAAAAAAAAAAGAACCAAGCTTCCCAATCTAACCCAAGCAGTAGTAGTTGTTAGAACAATTTAATAATATTTGAGAAATCAATAGTTCAATTCACGACATAAGAGCAATTTTCCTTCCCCAGAATCTGTAAGCTAAAAAGATCACCTTTCCACAAACAAGATGGTGTCTATGAAAATACTCTGTGAATCCCCTGCACATGGCAGACCCTCTTGGATAGGGTGTCAGTCAGTCCCAAATCCATACCACAGACTGGTTCCCTTGGCCTGAGCTGTGTCCTCAAGTTGCTAACAAGACCCTTACAGGCCCAGGCTGAACAGGTCTCTCCCTTGTGAGAAGCAGAGCTGGATTCAAGTCTTTAGGCACAGTTATTGAACTTCCACTGTCTTGATTTTCTTGAATGCATACTGTAGGAGATTACTCAACCCCTATTATTGTTACTAATATTTTCCCAAAGTGACCTTTATAAATTAAAATCTTAAGAGTTAATCATAAATCACCTATTAGTCAATTGTTTTCAATTTTTATTCAGGCAATTCCTCTATCTGAGTTGTCATTAGGTAATAAAATTGGGTAATTTGAATTGGCCATCTCTACTTCCCCTTTTGGAGAGAAATGTAACAAATGGTGAAATGGTCCAGAGAAGCTCAAAAGGAAAGACAATTAAAGTCAGCCATGCCTACTGTAAAGAGCTCTGAAACTTCTTTATAAATAGTGACAACAAATCATGTCAGAATTAAAGCACAGACATTATAGCATTAAATTTAACACCATTTATGAAACTTTATAGGGTCCTTTACAACATTCATGTATGCTCATCCAATTGGTGTTTCTGGCTGGGAAAAAAAAAAACTAGTGTTTACCATTCAGGGTCCAAAAGTTTGAAACACTGCACCTTTTTCAAGAAGTAAGATGCTACCCACCTGGAAGTGTTTCCAAAGAATCACTGACAATAAGGGTATCTGATTTCCTTTACTTACCTATTATATCTGCAGGAATGCTGGGAAGTCTCAATGAACAACTTCAGAAAAGTGCCACCTAAAGAAACAAATTGAACAAAAGGTTAGATTTTTTTTTTAAACACAAAGAAGACATGCAATTTTATGTCTCATTAAAATATGTGATGTTTCCAATATTGGTCCCCAAGCTCCATACAGTGCAACTTGCATTAGAACGTAGCCACCCCTTCCCAAGACCACTGATGTGCTAACACAGGGTCCAAACCACTGATGAACCAGAAAAAATAAGAGGGCAGTGGGGAAGGTACAACCATGAACGTGCACCTTATTATATCCTTTCCTTTCCCCTCACAAAGGGACCAACTTGAAAATACAACTTATGTCCTTGAGGGCATTTTATGAACAACCATAAAAGGCTCAAATAATCCAGAAACAAATTAAGGAATGAAACAAGAAATTGTGAATGATGAAACTATCCTAGTAGCAGTTTATATCCCTTTCAGTTACTCTGTTAACTTTTTTAAAAGCCAAATTCACAAGAATGTGAAAGATTGGAGAAATGGAAAAATGGTCATTAAAACTCTAACACAGTAAACAGAGGACTTGAGAAGTAAGAATTTATTTAACAATTAGTTCGTTTATTCAGAAATCAAGTATTCTTTTGGATGTTCTCAAAGTCTTCAGGTAACCTTAGAAAATTATGAGCCTATTAATATGTTCACAGAACAGAGAATCCCAAAATGTCTGTTCAGCATTGCTTTGAAACATTAAACATAAATGGAACAAATTTCTAATACAAAATATCAAAGTTACCATTGGTTGGAAATCTATTGTGCACCCAGCACTATGTGGCATCAGATTACAACCTTTCCAAACAGGCAGTATGTCCATTAAGAGAGGAGGAAACTGATGCTAAAAGAAGCAGAGGACCTTCCCCAGTTTCCAAGTCATGCTCTTTTCACCCTGTCACATGGCCCCAGAAAGCACCTTCCACTCTACATAGTCTATCATCACCTCCCCAAATAGAAACCTGACATTCCTTAATGTGAAACTCTGGAAAAGAAATTAACTAGCAAATAAAACAAACTTGTGATTTTGCATGTTTAAAAATAATTTCTTCATTTCAAAATGATTAGCCTAATCATGCTATTTAAGACTATAATGTGGGGCTGGCCCAGTAGGGTAGTGGTTAAATTCACGCATTCTGCTTCAGCGGCCTGGGGTTTGCCGGTTCAGATTCTGGGCGTGGACAGATACACCGCTCATCAAGTCATGCTGAGGTGGCATCCCACATAGAAGAACTAGAAGAAGGACCTACAACTAGGATATACAACTATGTACTGGGGCTTTGGGGAGAAAAAAAAAAAAGAAAAAGAGGAAAATTGGCAACAGATGTTAGCTCAGGGCCAATCTTCCTCAAAAAGAAAGATTATAATGTAAAATAGTACATCAGTAAAAATTTAGAAATAAAGGGTTTAGAGTTCAAGAAATATTAAAAACACAAATAGGCATAAAGAAATATTTTTAACTTCAGGTAAGATGGATCAAATAGAAAACATTCAAAGCCTCAATTCTACTGATAGACAGGAAAACGCCACATGCCCATTTTCCATAATCAAACTTTCAAATACACACATGATCAAACTTTGACAATGCAAGTCTGTAATATTAGGCCATGAATATCCACACTTATATCCGGATAACTAGTTTAACAGCAGCAGCATCAATGTTAATCCAAACTGGACCTGAGGTTGGAAAGCCAGTATGGGGCTCAAAGGCCCCTCTATTTAAAAAAATCATTTTAGTTTAGTAACAAACTTGAAGACACTGGACAAAAGTCACTGGGTTTCACTTTATAAAAAGTGAATACACAAAGAATCCTGAACTCATAAAGTCCTTTGTTATAACAGCTTAGGGGAGTTATGCTTTTTAAAAAATGGTTCTTTATAAGTTAATTACTAGTTAAATTCCAAGCATTTCCCACAATTTTATTTTACCCCTTAGGGAAAGTCATGGGAAGTCATGATCAGTAACTTTTTTCTGGAAACCACTTCTGTGAAATAAGCCACTATGATTATGAATGAATGGGTCTGTTATAAATAGAGTTCTTATCAACATCTCATTACCTCTAAAAGCTAAACAGGTCACAAAAATACTGGAATTAGCACAGTCCAAATCAAAGATAACATTTTAAAGATCTCTTTTGTTACATACAACACAAGCAAAGCTCTGGACAGTTAAGACAGATCTCAAGACCCTAACAATAATAGAGAAGGTAGGGCCATATCCTGAGTCCCACTTACAGCATTCCAAACTCACGCTACCAGTAAAAAGTACTTCCTAGCAGGGTTGGCCCTGTGGCCTAGTGGTGAAGTTCAGTGCTCTCCACTTTGGCGGCCTGGGTTCGGTTCCCAGGTGCAGACCTACACCACTCATCAGCGGCCATGCTATGGCAGTGACCCACATAAAAAACAGGGGAAGACTGGCACAGATGTTAGCTCAGGGCAAATCTTCCTCAGCAAAAATAAAAGTACTTTCTAGAATAAATAAATTTTTGCCTAAGTTTTGAAGAAAAAAGGCGTAAGTTTTCAGTATTGTGATTAAGCTTTTCTGACAATGAAGTCACATCTTGTAAAACCACCACCGTGATCAAAAAGATAAAACATGCCAATTCTGTTATTGGGTTTGGTCAGAAGATACGGCATTATAGTTATTTCTATTTTTTTTAATGCTATTTCAAAAAAATACTGTAGACTAAAAATATGCCAAATCATAGAGCTCTCAAAAGTTCACAAAAATTAGTCATTGTATTAGGCATTAACTGTCAGGCACTGTTCTATGAACTTGACGGGAATTAACTCATTTACTTCTCACAAAAACCCTGAAGTAGGTACTAGGATTATCCTGTTTCAAAGATGAAGAAGCAGGCACAGAGTTTAAAGAACTTTCTGAAAGTTACATGGCTTGCAATAAGTGAAGATTTGAATCCATATACATTATCACATTTATTCCTAACAACTACACAACATAGGCAGGGAAAAAATTTTAGTCTCATTTGAAATTTGAAGGAAACAAATTCTAAGGAGTAAAGTCACACTGCTAGTCAGCAACAGGGTCAAAAAGAGAACCCAGAGCATCTGAAATCAAGGCTGGTGCCGCCCTTTAATTTGCTTGCTTTGTTTTAAATTCTGTTAATTGATATGTAACTCAATGAAGAGATGTGTTCTGCCTTTAACGTCTGAGAAGACCCTTCAGGGCCCTCCCATGGGCTGCGATTCCACCATTTTTCCATTACTCTATGTGCAATTATGTTTTTCACTTATCGGTTGTTAAACACACGGAAGCTTATAAAAATTAGAAATATTTGTCATTTAATATTTATCATTCTTCCGTCTTTTGTAGATCAGTAGCCTGCCTGGCCATTTAAATTATTTATAGCCCAGTAAATGCAGGCACTATTTATTCTAGCAAGTATTCTAAATAAATTTAAAGCACCATATATTTGCACATTAAGGAGTTAAAAAGTTTTTACTTCGCATTCCTCTCCACTCAGGCCACATGCCCTTCTGTTCCACTTCCGGAGATCTGGAGGAGAAACAATAGCTGCCTTTAATGCCTGAGCACAGCACCCACGCGACGGGCACCAGATCTCACGTATTGAATTGAATTGCCAAAAACAGGAAGCCGAGCTGTAAGAGTCCTTTCTCGGCTATAAATTTCTATGACTTGAAATGTACTGATCTGAATTGCTTCACGTTACTCTGTAAAACTAGAACCAAGAAGTGTAGATTATCTTGGAAGTTATAAGGATAAATTTCAGCTTAAGTAAAGAAAGAATGTCAGAATAAACAGAGTCGCTCCACAGTGGTCCAGGTTGCCTCTGGGGCGAGTTCAGAGGCAGCTGCTCGTGATCGCAGAAGCCATATAAGGGGACAGTCTCGATAACCGTCCTCTCACAGAGAGAGTCCTTCCAGGAGCTCCGCAATGGTTCACGACGCCCATCCCTGGCAAGCATGGGAATCCCCATGGCAGAGCACTGCATAAGTTACATGACACTTTCCAGTTCATTTTCTCCTTTGATCCACACTATGCACACAAGGTAACTGGAGTGGGAGTGGGGGCAGACATTATTTATTATTCCCATTTTATAGACTAGGAATTTGAACAACTTAAGCTGAATCACACAAATAGTAAATCCTAGAATCTAGGCTCCAACCTAGGACTTCTGACTCCCTAGTCCAGGGTATTTCCAGCAAGGCAATATTCAACAACCAAGACACGATGCTTTTCAACCATCACACTTATTCATCAAGAACAGGGGCAAGGAGGGGCCCCAAAGACTTGAAGCATGGAAGTGAATACCAAAGGAGATCAGCTAAAAGCAAAAGAGGGTAAGAGCCCTACTCTCACAAACCATCCCTTCTATCTCACTCAGAAGTACTCTCTATTTTCGGCAGACACACTCTGCATGGCTCTGCTTACATGTGTCAACTAAAGGAATAATTGTCCAAACCCTATTTTACCGTGTTGATACAATAAATGCTTGGGGAAGGTGGCTTACATTTTAAGGGGAATTGGTGGCAACATGATACACACAAAGAGCAGTATCCCATTTTTGTGTCAAAAGCATAAATTGTTACTCACAGACTAAGCTGGTAGTTTTTTTAAAAAGTAAATGAAATGCATTGATTCTATTCTGACAATACGTCCAGAATAACCTCACACTTGGGTCTGACAAGAGGAGTTGAACAGAAATGTTCAACCATTGAAGGACTGCTGAACCTTCAAGCTTTTCGAGGAAAGACAAGAAAGCGTCGAATTTCACGAACCTGTCTACCAAGCAGAGAGAGTGGCAGGTTGCCAAAGGCTGGACTGTGTTAACTCCTGTGAAATGCTGGGAACCTGGACCTCTACAATGTCTGCCCCGCCACTCAGCCACACAGTGAATGACTCAAGTTCAAGTTTCCAGAGACCTCACAGACTATAAGCCAAATGTTGTTCATCACAAACACTTCCTTTTACTCTTAAGGAAAAGAGAAACGACTTGCTTCAAAAATCACATCAACATGAAGCTGTTAAAGGGTAAGTTTAAAAAAATCTGGGTACAGCGGAATAGCCTACCAATGCGCCAGCAACAAGTCAGACTCAATTATACTGCATGTTAACACATCAGGATTGAGCATCAAAACACTGCTATTGTTATACACACACAGCCAGGACCATGTTTGTTCATGTAATTGTTAGTCTGTCCCCATAAATCTACTGGACCAGAAGCTCCTTGAGAACAAAACCACCTCTAGCTTACTCCTCTCTGTATCTCCTGCACTTAGCACAGTGCACAGAGTAGACATTTCATACATGTTTACTGAGTAAGCAAATGGATGATTGCATCAGGAACACTTCCTACAGAAAGTCTGAAAAGGCAGCATATGGGGAAGAGAGAAATACTGGGTTAATAGGAGGGAGAAAATCATCAAGCGAAGATGACAGCAGGAATTCCAGAATGAGGAGAAAGCACAAGAGGCAAATGATGGCTTGGTGGGCGTGGAAGGAGCCCAGTGGGGGGGTGGAGGGGGTTGGCTCTCCACACAGGGGAGTTCTCAAATGGGTGTGTTTTCAAAATGCCAGTACCAGAGGACTAACCTCTAAGAACTGCCTCTGTCCTGGAATATCCCTAGAATGTGGTGGCAGAGGAGGGTGACACAGGTTAAGTATGTACAATTAAAGAGCACTTTAGGTAATTCTGAGCAACCTCCTCCAGATGACAACTACTCTTAATTTTCTTGCTTTCTTTAAAACATTGGACATAGGTATGTGATCATTTTGCAAGACAGAAACTGTTGTGAATATTGTTGAGCACTGGCAATGTGTAGACCTCACCAAATGCCCCACCCACTTGTTCAAGAATAAGTCATTTAAGACTGACACACAGGCCATCACAGGCGGACAAGTGAGGGCAGCACAGGGGAGCAGGCTGAGGCAAACAGGTGGCCATCGGCACGAAGAACTTGGACTGTAGGTGCTGACAAGCCCCATCTCTGTTTGACATTTCTCAGCAGTCTGTATTCCAGATCTGGGCATAAGCTTTAAGTAGTAACAGACCAATGTTTCTGAAAAACAGATGCCCACACCAAACTAGAAACAAGGAAAGTCTACTCATTAGAAAGATTTTCAGACAGGGTATATATGGACACATGCGGGCCAAAGCATACACAGAGCAAGTAGAGACCCTGCTCCCAGGCTGGCCATTAATTATAAACCCCTTGAAGTCCAGGAATGAGCCTGTCTGACCTGTGGGACTCTTCCCAAAGACCCCTGTATAGTGTCACCTTCACACATGTGAAGCTCATTGAAGGGGCAGGGCTATTATACCATCAAGACAGGCCAACTCACCATTTTGGAAATGCCTTTCCTTTAAAGGATTTGTAGCTTCTTGAAAATGCAGGAAGGAAACCAGAGAAAGGGACTCTGCATCTAAGCAAGGCCAGCTCTAGTGGTGAAATGGATAGTTTACTTTTGGAGGCCCGGCTCCCCTATCTAAAATATTTACCTTTTTCATTACATATGCATAAAAGCATTTATCTGTCCATTATTTTATCCATCCTCAGTCAAAAAATATCTTTTAGACATGTATTCCCTGCCAGGCACCAGGGAGACCAAAACAAACAAGGCATTTTTTGCTACTCCCAAGAAAAGTATTGCCTGTCACAGTGCTGCTCGGCAACCCTCTGCCTTGGAGCCTCCCCCTCTCACAGCCTCTGAGGTGGGAAGGGTCTGGCAGCCATTGCCTACACCACGACACGCGGGGGTCACCGCCATCCCTTCGAGGTGGATTTGTATCTTAAGTTTCGGTCTACATAATCAAAGGCTTTAAACTTCTCTAAAAGTGTGACATTAACGAGCAGGTAACAGGATTGTGGTAAAGCAGAGCCAAAGAAGGGGATCTTCAGTTACACACCACAGAGAGCCCAGAAGGCCTGTGTCATCTAAGTGTGAGTGATGACACGTTCTGGATGAATTTTGAACACTAACTGCATGAGAACAGTAAGGTTAAGCTTTTACTACTTTCAGGGAAGAACATTTCAAGAAATTTGTAAAAAAAAAAAAATTTACAAAAAAAAATTTGTAAAAAAATCTGTAAAACATAAAGCGTACATTAACCTTTAATAAAATATTTTTATAAGGCTTATGACAGCACTAAGTCTTGTTCAGTAATATACAGTATAATTTATCAATAAAAATAAATCCTAAAACGCCTTGGCACTGGACTCCTGCAATGAGGGCTACTCATACAACCACTACCCCACAAGGAAGACGAAAGCATAGCCATTGTCCTCTAAGGAGGGAGATGAGGAGGTGCGTACTTACCCCTGAATCTCCTAGAACAACTCTGCTTACCTAACAGAGGAATACACACGCCACAAGGAAATAGAATGATTTAGTATCAAAGAAGAAAAACTAATTGTATATAACAGAACTCTTGTCACTGAATCACTGTGTTTATAAAGTCTTTCAAATAAAACTTAAAGTGGGGGTGGGGGGGGAACTTGCCCTGACAAATCAGAGAAAATGAAGACAAATACACTAAAACCAAAACAATGCCAAAGCTGTGAGTGGAAGATGCCAGAGCTTTCCTGGAGAGTCCCCACCACACATTCATCCCATTCCTAATGAGCAACCAAACCAAGGGTGACCCCCAGAGCCCATACTCCTTCATTTAGGAGAGCCACAGCATGGCTTTCCTGCCCATCCCTCAAGACACCCCCATCCTCACCCTGGGTCAGAAGCAAAGGCCGAGACTCGCCTTCCCTCCCTCAAGCTTTCAGGCATCACAACCAGGTCCCTTCTCAGTGGCATGACACGAGGAGTTCCTTTTCAAAAAATATAAATGACCGATCTTCTAGCCAAGATGGCAGAGGCTTCTGGAAGAGCCCTCAGAACCGGATCCTTGCTGTGACTGTCTTTATAATCAGAAAAGGAGGTTGGAGGACAAGGAGGATGTGGGGAAGGAAGGCTCCCACAGAGTCACCTGGGAGGGGGAGAAGGGGAAAGCTGAGTTCTTCCTCCCATCTTTCTTTTCCCAAAGGTAGCATTCAAAGTCAGATAAATGGAATTTGTTCTTTAAGAACACATCTGTCCCCAGCTCAGTTGTCCTGGGGTTTGTCGTCATGTGCTGTGCTCCCCTCCTTTTGTAGCCTTTGACCCCAAATCTGATGCCGTGTCCTGCAATCCTCAGGGTTGAGGCCCCAGGGCATCTGTCCATAACTGTTTGGCTCCATCTCCTCCCCATCTCCCCATACCTGACACTCTCCTCAAGACCCAACTCCAGTGCCGTCTTCAGTGAAGCCCTCTCGAAACTTACTCTTGCCTTTGCCCTCTTCCCATCCCTCCCTTCTCTGAGCTCATGCAGGCATCTGGGCATGGCTTTGTCACACCCAGCACACTGGGTAATAATTACTTGCTTGTCTGACTCCCTGTTCCAAGTCCATCACCCATCTGCTGACTAACATTTACAGAGTGTGGCTTGGGCAACATTGCAAAGTGGCCATGACTCAGTACCAGGAAGAACTAACAGAGGGTGAGCCAGGTCCCTTAAATCGGATATTCATATGGCTTGTCCCCTCACTTCATTCAAGTCTGTTCACACATCGCCTCCTTCTCTGACCACCCTAGCTACAAGAGCACCACACACCCCCTCCCGGTCTCCAGCAATGTCCGCCAGCCTTATCCTGCTTGATTTTTCCCTATAGTTCTTACCACTGCCTGATGGCCATCCATAGAGATAAACAGATATAGACATATCTAGACATACAGGTATAGATACAGATTTTTTTTTAAGTTAGTTATTTGTTCAGTAGAATAAGCTCCAATAAGGTAAAGCATTTACCATGTTTTAGTCTGTGCTGTATAGACCCCTAATATCTGGGATAGCACCAGAGACACAGTGAGTTCTCAGTAAATACCAGCTGATGAATACAGGTGTGGGCACATGATAATGTCCTGACCATGACAGGAAACCCAGGGGAAAAAGATCAGGTGAGGATAGGAGGAAAACGTGCTCATCAAGGCTTCCGAAGTCTGAAGTCCCTGGTTGGGCAACCACGTGGGGAGATTCCAGCAGGCAGCTGGCTAGGAACTGAGGAAAGTTGTTTCGAGCAGGTGATATTGTTTAGCAAAGTGTCAGCTATGTATAGGAGGTGACTGAAGCCACAGGTAAGGGTGAGATTACCCTAGAAAAGCATGTCACGTGAGTAAGGAAAGAGCTGGCTATTGTACAGTAAAAAAATAATAGCATCTACCTTGGAGGGATGTGTGTACTGAAGGGGTGAGTGCCAGTGGAATCCCTGACCCCGCGGTCTCTCCAAGGCTCAGCCAAGTTACCCCAGACAGCAGGGGCTCCACACGTGCTCACTGGATACATGACACCTTGTAAGACTGAGAAAGGCCATTTCTGGTGCCATCTTATCCTCACAGCCTTTGGGCACAGCATGGATTCAAGAACTCTACGTTTGCACGAGGCTATGCTTTTCTTTTGTAGGACTCTGAGTCCCTCCAGTCTGATCACAGATTAAGAGATACTCCAGCATCGTCTACAGTGTGAAATAACGCTGTATTACCTTTTATTATCAAGTGGGGGGAAGACCACAGGCAGGAACGTAATTACCCGGAATGGGATAAAAGGAAACAACTCATTCCTGCAAGGTCCATGAACATGAATGTCTACCAAGGCGCAAGCACTGTAGTTACAGATTTAAACCTAAATCCACAAGGACAAAAACGTCCTGGCACAGACTAAAAAGTAGTGACAAATGTGGCATTTGAGCTAAACCCAAAAGATGAGTTAAATGTAAACATCCAATTTCAAGACAGAAAAAAAATCACTGGTTGGCTTAGATGGTTTGCTTTTAAGTCTGTGACTAACTGTAGCTTAACTAAAAACAACCGCCCGAAGTCAATGATGGGGAAACGAACGTCACCATGGGTGCCCCGTTGGGAAGAGTTAGTCAAGGAGGGGAGGCCCAGCACCAACACCACTCAACCATGGAAGCGACGGGATTAAGCGCCTCTGTAAGTGCTGCTGCAGAGGGTCTTCAGCGGAGGGGCCCTGGGCTTTCGCTGATCGGGGCCGAGGAGGAAGTGACCGAGTTCTTCCCCAGCTACAACTACAGTGTCTCTGCTTTTATCTGTTTTTTTCTGTATTAGAATTCCAGTTAAAATTGTTTGAAGAACACACGCACATTAAACACTTTGGGAGCCACTGACCTAGAGCAAATTAATTCTGGGGATAAAAGTCAAGAAAAGTTTTAAAATTCTGATTTTTATATCCATTTTCACAACTGGCTTGAGAGTATCTTGATGGTGATTACCAAGGGGGTTGGTTGGTACAGAGATTAAGAGGCACATGAATTTTCCAATTCTGTACTGTTTGAATTTTGTATAAAAAAATGAATACTTTTCTCATCAAAAAGTATTTGAGATACTTTATTTCAGAATACTTGTCTTTCCTGTTTTTCATAGAAAACACATTATAAGTAAATTTAATTGATTCCTCGGGCAAAGATGAAATCCTACTGAGGCCACATAGATAGCTGTGTTTAGGCTGAGAAACGAGAAAGTGTTCCACGTTTAATTAATAGTAAAAAAAAATCTATTCATACAGAACCATTCTCTAGGGGGACTGTGTGCAGTGGAATCATATTATTTTTTTCCAAGTGACTTTCATAAAATTCCTGTACACTGTTCTTTTACAGATGAAAAGCAAGAGTTTCAAATTTTAACTACAAAATGGTGTTCAAATGAAGAACAATGGACTTCAAGGAGTTAAAACAGAAGCGATTTCTCTTCTAATGCCAGCCCTTCTCCCAATTTCCAAAAAGGAGGACGGTACGTTCATTTAGGTCGAGAACTATGGAGCATTATTTCAATAATCTCTCTTCTAACTTAGCATAGGAAGTTCTGTCTTCAGACTGGAGAGACCCATGAACAGCAGGCATTGAGACACTGGCCCACGGGAGTATTTCAGACTGAACCAGCTGTTAAAGATGTAGCCGGAGTACCCTCCATCCACCAAGATGAATGCCAAGCCCTCCACTACCAGGACAAAGGCCCTGCTAGGTCCCAGGAGGAAAAGCTGAGTTCTGTATCCTTCCAGCTCTCTAACCCTCCCCAAGACTCATGGCACACATGTGGAAGGCAGTTGGTCAGGGTTAAAAGTACAGTCTGGCCACAGGGCCCTGCCCAGCCAACTGGCTCACAGAGGACGGAACCCTGACCTTGGCTTCATCATCCCCATCCACGAACCAAATGCAACTGGCTGCACATCCCTAACTACGCCTCAGATGCACTTCCAAATTAACACACACACACAGAGTGATAGACATAACGCTCACTAGTGAGGGAAAACCGTTTTCTTTATTAATAGCTAACCACGTACCAGCAAATTCGACTACAATCAATGGTAAACAAACCACAACTGGTTTAAATCCCCTTTTCCACAAGATTCTTCCACATTAGAGAGTGACGGACGCCTCACCAAAATCTCCAGAAAACATTTTCCTCAGAGACAATTCTGCTGATGCATCAGTTGTGGTTCCCGAGCTTTCATCTGCATGAGCTAAAGATCATTCATGCTGGACAGGATGCTTCTCCCTCTGGCCAGGCCTGCTGCTTTCGCTGTGCGTATTCTTCAGTCACCAAACGTCTCACCGCTCAATGCTCCCTCTGTGTAACTCAGAACCGCTGACTTTTAGGTCAGGAAGGACCTCCAAGATGATCTGGTACAAAGCCACCATTTCATCAAAGAGAGAACTCGAGTCCAGAGAAGTGAAGCGACAAAAATGTCTCGGTGGCAGAGCTGGGGACAGCACACCAGGCACTGCCTCCAAATCCTGTGTTCATCCCAAGGGATTAAAAACCAGGTTCTTCAGGCCCCCAGGTGCTCAGCTGTGCCTTGGGAACCACGGGGACAGAAGGAGGCTGAGGGGCAACCACCAGAAGAGCTGCAGTTGATGTGTTTCATACATTAGGGTTAAACACAAGATTTCACTGGAAAGAAAGGGTTTCACTGTAAATAAACAAACATCTTGAAAACCACCACATGGCAGAACTAACTTCAAATAAAAGGAAAGTTAAAAGAGAGAAAGAACTAAAAACACAGGGTCTTACTCTAATGAATGTGTCCTTTTTTAAATGGAACAAGGAAAGAAAACAGCACCAAAACCAAATGTTACAGCTTAGAGTTCTCTCCTTTATTTTTGCCTGCCCAGGAAAATAAAACAAAAAAAGACAAAGAGAAGAAAAACAGAGGGAAGATAATATATTTTCACTTCTAGGTCCCTGGGAAAGTCTTAAATCCATATTGCATTGACCAGACAGTTTCAAGAAACAGAGTCACAGAGGACATTTAACTTCCTAATTTAAATTCCTAAGATAAATCTTTACTAAAAATAGAATGGACGAAAGAAGAGTTTTCATAAATTACCTGTGCAAAAAAAAAAAAGCAAAGCTCCCCATTTCACCTTTTGTTTTCCTGTCTGCTGAGCACCTTTAAGGGCTTTCAACTTCCCGTTTCTAAAAAAACAAGTCCTTCTCACAGGTGCTCACAAGCCGGTGAACTGTGTCTCTTTAAGGTCAGCGGGAGGGAGGGAAACTGGTCTGTCACTATGTGGCGGCTAGAGCTCGATGCAATCTGCAGAAGAAGCAGATGGCCCTGGGGACACTGGGAATTTAACAAGTCGCCAAGAACTATGTTCACTGCGGTTTGGCATTCACAAAGAACCTTTTCTTTGACTTTAATTTTTGTCATTCTAGACTCATACTGGAGCCAGATGATTTAAAAATCTTGCTTCAGACAATCTTAACTTTTTAAAGTTAATAGCTTCCAACGACATTGAACCAAACAACCTCTTTGCATTCTCCAGGCCATTTAAAGTCAGCAAACTTGCTCATTTAGTACTAACGCAGTAGTTCTTACAGGAAGTGCCCTCACACTAAGTACAGTTCCGTGGGGAGTTTGTTAATATGCTCGGTCAAGTCAGCTCTATCTAAGCCAAGTTTCCTCTCAGTGCCATCCCCTGAAAAGATCGAATGTTACCTTCCAAAAGAACGACAATCCCTTTTACTTCCTCCCACTCACTCCTAAGTTTCCACAAGCAACACTAGTATACAATGCAAATGAGAGACACAGCCATTTCTAGGCATGGGGAATGCAACACATTTTTAAGAAGTCAAAAGATAACAAAGTACTGATTTTCCTTCTGCTCTAAGGATATATGAATATTAAGTCGAGCTGTTTATGAACTTGGAGCGCTGCAAGAGGCCATCTTGGTTAGTCTCCAAGCAGACTTACTTAAGTGACGTAGTTTTTATGCTCTACTTTTGAAGATCTCCAGGACAGAAATCCCATGTCTCCATTGGTAGCATGACTTGTGGTTTAATTTCCTTCGGAGTCAAAAGGGACTGTTTCTCTCAACTGTTTTTAAAAAGTTAAGTAAGAGCTTAACTCTTGTTAAAGATGTCATCTGAACCCTGAAACTAGTCACTGGAACAACACAAAAGTGACCAACCAAGAGCTAGGCTACAGGCTAGACCACAGACACAGGAAACGTGCCTGCCTTCCTAAGGACGGTCACGTGCTCTCCTCTCAGATGAGCCTGCATGCACCGTAGGTGTCTACATTCACGACTCAAGTTCACAGACTTAAGGACTGACTCCACAGCTCCTGGAAGGAAAGCAGCTCATGTGCAACAAAGAAATATTTCCTAGTCACTGAGGAAAATCGTTCCCAGGCCTTCCACGCTTTCCAAATAGGAGTAGAAATTTTGTTTTTTGGTGTCCCTTTTCCTTTTCTGTTTGTCAAAGAGTCCCCTAAGCAATACCATACTCAGGTTTCCTAAATTTTTTTTAAAGGTGAACTTTCCACTGAACTCCACCCCGTGAAGCAAGTCTTCTGGAGATTTTGCCCTGGGCCTCCTGGAATTTTTCAATGAAACTCAAAAGAGATGTTTACCTGACCCCAAATGTTACCCTAACGAAAATTCTGTTTTTAATTCCTTGAACTCTTCTCTTTCTCTTTTCTTGTCATGCCCTCTGAAAAGAAAGACAGCTACAGATGTTGGCTTGACCTCAACTGGCAAACATCAGGATAATCGAGTTCTAATAGTTTCTCAAGAACTTGGACAGCATCACAAAGATATTAATTATGTTCCCTTCTCTGGCATGGTCTTCACACTTCACCCTTCTAGAGGATCAATGTAAAAATAGGAAATGCCAGCACATTATCTTTGTGACAAAAACAAGATGTCAATCACAGGAAGACTAAAAAGAATATTATGGGGTTTTCATAGCAATGAGAGAGCAGAAAAAAACTATGACCTAAGGAGCAGGGAGAAGGAGGAGAGAGAACCATTTTCTGCCAATTAAAGAGTCCAAATGGGGCTGCGTCCAGGCTCTCTCTGGCAGGGGGCCTTTGGGGAGTTTTGGAATTGGGCACCTACAATCAGCATTTAGTTAATAATTTCCTTTTCTTGCAAGGAAGGAAGGTTCCTGGTATGGAGGTTTTGGCAATTCCATTTCAAATAGTCACATTTACCCCTGTCTGGGAATGGCCTGGGCTGTTACACGGACATACACAGTCCAGTCACATGTATCTCAGGGGCTTCTTCCTCTGCGTGGGGACAGGGACTGTCCTCTACTGAGAGCTCAAGGGGTGAGATGAACGGCTTTACCTTACTGGCAATTTTCTCTGAGAAATGTCTTCCAGGAATCATTTAGGTACAAGGCTTCCGACACCATTCCACTCCATCTCAAACTATAGGTTCCCAGCAGCAAGCCTGCTCCTAGCCGCCTGCCCTATAACAAGGCAACTACCACATGATCCGTCAGGAACACAGGTGAGCACTGTGGTGGCTCAGAGATTCCAAGTCCGGCTCTGCTGCCTTGAAGCTACAGCCCAGGAGCAGGGAGACTGCCTATTCACACACAGCTGTTTTCCAGCAGACTCATCTGAGCAGGTACACCTGGTAGAATGGTGACAATTAACTCAAACCCAGTATAAAAGTGTAGTTTATTTCCTCTATCTTTTTGAATCTGACTCTGCAAAAGAGACAAAAACTGCTGTCAAGCAAAAAGGCCCTCACACAGCCCATGAAGTGCCCCAGGTACAGTGACTTTGTTCCTTGTTACGGTCTGGCCGTTTCCCTGCACTGTGGGTCAAACCAGTGCAACCAGTTGGAGCCGTGGTTGGAATCTCCTCAGATTTCAGGATCAGCCCAAGTACTATAAAGATGTGTCTATCGGGGCCGGCCCAGTGGCGTAGGGGTTAAGTTCGCGGGCTCCGCTTCAGAGGCCGGGGTTTCATAGGTTCGGATCCCAGGCACGGACTGGCGCACCGCTTGTCAAGCCATGCCTTGGCGGCGTCCCATGTAAAGTAGAGGAAGATGGGCACGGATGTTAGCCCAGGGCCAGTCTTCCTCAGCAAAAAGGGGAGGATTGGCAACGGATGTTAGCTCAGGGCTGGTCTTCCCCATAAAAAAATAAACAAACAAAAAAGATGTGTCTACCAACACACCCACTGTGAGTATGTAATTCACACTTGTGGACTGACTGGACTGATTGATTTGTAGGAGTCTTGAAAAATTGCTCTTTGGAATCTCATTTAAGAAGAATACTTTCATTTATATTCCAGCTTGGTATACTTAATCACAGACTTTAATGGGGATCTCCAAGTGAAGGAAAAGACCAAGCAAGCTTCCTCGTCTTCAAGAATCAGAAGCAAGATGTTTGAGGACAGTGATGGTAGAGGAATTCACCCAGTTAGCAGTAATGGGAAATAAGTAAGTAAGCAAGCAAATAAATAACTAAACAAAAGTTTTCAACCTTTTGTAATTCTTCATCCAGCACAACTCAGACTGGCTACTTCTTTATCCCTGGGCCACTCTGCATAAACAGGAGCCCTAGAATTAAAAACAGGGGAACTTATTTTGTTCCCATTCCATGTAAAGTTTCATTGACTAAGTTCAATATCAATGGCTTAGTTTTGTTTTTTAAAGGAGTGATAGCTTTAGAAATGATTTTTCTTCTAAATGTTAAAATGAAGGATCTTTAGTCTTACTTGACCCGAAAATACCTGGCCTAAATGATGATTCTAAGCTCTTGGCAAGCAGCTGATTGGAAGGACATTGTAAATGGAGATGGCATTCTAAGCGCAAGAAGATTTCAGGTGGGGAGGGAAGGAGCTGACCAGTGTAGGATTTTCATAAAATTTAGATTAAAACTGAAAATGTTAGAACAGAAGCCACCGACAGTCTTTCAGGTTCCCGTAAGTACATGAGTAAGAAAAGACAACCAGGATGAAAAACTTCTCAAGAAAGGTACGGAGAAGAGCAATAGCATTTGCTGGCAAGTACCTCTCACTGCCCATGAACATGAGGGAAGCAGTGTGACCCCCGCTTCTCAGTCCTCTTGTGGGCCTGTCTCTACCTGTTTCTAGGAAGTGAGATGAGATGATACTTGCCAACTCCCGGGTAAGTGATTCAGAGGGACATAAAGCATTTGCTTCTGCTGGGAATAAAAATGCTCCATAAATCTTTAAAGGATGAATTAAAAGATTAGCTCTGGACAGCGACTCTAAGTACCACTGGCCTTAGGAAGGCGTGGGGGTCAGCAGGAACTATAGGCCCAGCTGTCTCCACTGCTTGATGAGGCAGAAAGAATCTTGAAAGTTTGAACTGAGGTATGTGGAATGAATAGGAAACAGATGATGAGAGAGGTTCAAAAGCTGTTATCCCTGGAAACCAGCCCCCAGGGGAGCTATTGTGGGTGTGTGTAGCATGGGAGAGTCAAGAGTGGGTGTTCAGCCCGGAAACAGCCCAGCCATGCATGGGTCGAGAGAGACAGAACCTTCCGCAACTGAAACCTCAAGAGCTCTAAGAATTTTCGCAATAACAACCACCACCATCATCCTCATCGTCATCATGTGTTGACTGCGCCATTTCTAGGTGCTAGGCACCGTGCTAAGCACTTAATAGCAGTTATCTCCATGGCACGGTCACACCAATGATATGAGACAGGCTGTGAACTCCATCTCACAGACGGAGACACTGGGGGTTGGGGTCATACAGCTAACAAGTAGCACAGACGCTTCTCGTACTACCTCCCAGTGGTCTAAAAGGCCACAGAACCTCAGAGCTTAAAGTGGCAGGAATGACAAGGCCCTTTTTATACAGTGCATCTACCTCTCCAAAGGACGTGAGGAACAGCACCAGCTCTCAAGTTCAAATTCTTGGGGTTAAGTACGACTTCACCATTTGCGGTTCGGGGATGTAACGACCCATGGGTGGTCAGTAACCATCCGTTTTATTCTCCCTTCTATTGGGCAAGTTACTCGAACCTCTAAGGGCTTTTTCCTCACCTCTAACATGGGATCATCATCATGGTACCTCACCAGGCAGCTGCAAGATTAAATGAGATGACTTTATAATGATAAGGCAGTACCCAAATACTGATGGGTGTTATTTCACATTATCCCATTTGATTTTCATGCTGTCTCATTTGCCGAAGAGTGCTCTCTCATCTAGTTTTCCAGAAGCACTGTGTGGAATAACGGAACAGCAGTGTCCTCATTTCACAAATGCGGTAACTGAAGCCCAGCACACAGAGCCATCACACAGCTGGTCGGCCACTGGCTCCTCATTTTCTGCCCTTTATTTCAATCACCACAAAACTGCAATACACTCAGGCAACTGAGTCTGCAGAGGACTCCCACTCAGCACGCTCAAGGGCCCCCACAGTGATTCCACGCAAGGGTGCACACACTCCTGCTCCTCTCCCCCACACAGGAGGCACACACATTAAATAAAACAACAGCAAAAACTTCCACATTTTATAGGGGAAAAAAGTCGATCCTTAAAGTCTGTCCCACTACTCAATTTAGGGTCCTCTGCTTATTAATATAAGCTGTGTTTTCTAGCAATTATTATTTGAAAAGCTCTAGAAAAGAGCATTTCAATATAACAAGAACTAGAATATTCTTTTTATATGTACCAAGACTTGGAATATTCTTTTTAATTGTTTTTGTTGCCTAATGAATGCTTACCGGATTTTTGCACTCAGTACGCTTATTTCCTTCCTGGAAGTGGGGAGAAACCTAGTAGCTATTGCTTCAAAAAGAACAACTTTTAGATTATTGTAATTACTTCTATCCTTTCAATCTTGTCCTTCATTATTAGTAATAAAATAAAGGTATTTCTCACAGTCATTAAAGTCCTTGCCATATGAATTGTGAAAAACAGACCGGAAACAAGCCAGCCTGAATACCATGAACTTTGCTAACAATATTAAAATATCTATTGCATGGCCAGTTGAAGTTGGTCACAGAGACACATTTTCCACAATCTATCCGTTGGCATGGTAGATGTTTGTTGGCAAGAAGTCAATTAGAGCCTTCTTACTAAATAGGACAAATGATGACAATGTTAGACAGTGAAAGCTAACTATTATGGAAGAATTCCACCACTTTTAAGGGCCTGTGGGCCAAGAATAAATGATACAACAGGAAAAGACCACCAGAAAACGCTGACACCTCCAATCTCTGCGTCCCACACCTCCTGGACACAAGGACACAGGCCTGAATCCTAAACACTCTGTGTCCACATGTAAGCCATTAGAGTAACTGTGCTTGAAATTTAATTCCACATCTGCTCTTCTGCAGCCTTTGGAAATCTTATGAATTTCTCTGACAACTGTTTGCAAAGGCCATAATCACAGGCATCTGTAACTGGATCCCCAGCTACAGGGCAAAACACCACATAATTCCAAGAGGCTTTTGGTCCAACCTTATTTGGTTTCTTGTCTCTCTTGCTTTCTTTAAAATTGTGCTGAGCCTTCAATTTGCAGAGAGAGCTGATTAGCATTGGAAGACGGCGGCCCAGGTCCTGTCTCATCCCCACCACACAGGCCCGGATGAAGCCTTATCATCTCCCTTCTGTTGTGGCCTCCCTGGCACCTTCAGAAAGAGGGCTAATGGCCAGTGAGGGTCCCTGTGCTGGTTCACATTCCTCTCTGGTGGCTTCAGAATCCCAGAAGGAGGCATGAGGATGCACCCCAGCTCCAAGTGGACCAGAAAGGAGATGCACCAGTACTTCTCCAACTCTTTCACTTTGTCACTCAGAAGCTGTGTGGCTCTGGGGCTGGATCTGCCCTTTCTAATTATAGTTGGCCAGTGGCATGACATGTGATCTTAAGTAACACAATTAGCCTCCGTACGTCTATGCCATATTTGAAAAATTTAACAGCAACCATTTCTTAAAAGGATTCCTGAACTGTTCTATCTTTCATTCTATAAACATTCACAAGAATCAAATGGAAAAAGTCTTGCACCAATTTGGCCGCATACTGATTCAGTAACCCTGGGCAAGTCACCTCCCCTCTGGGAATCTCAGTCTTCTAATCCAATTTCTAGCCATCTCCTATTTCTTTCTTACGAGGAGCCAATGTAACAAAGAACATAGAAGTGATCCTCAAAGGATGAAGCGCTGTAAAAGTCTACCATTACGGCTGTCATCCTCATGATCTGCTTCAAAAGCTCCATTCTGGTAGTGACGAGCTCTGGAGCTGACCGGCAGGGTTAACACAAGTAATTTGACGCCCCAGCCTCAGTTTTCTCACCTGTAAAGTGGGGATGAAATCACAGCACCTAACTCAGAGTTCCTGTGAGGATTAAATGAGTAAACATAAAGAAACCACTAGGACGGTGCCAGGAACAATAAACGGTGCTGAATATTAGTCACTCTCGTTACCCTATGATTAACCTTGCTTTCTTTCTTGATTCATCAGGCACCTTTCAAAATAAATTACCATTTTCAAGGCATTCAACTTTAGTGTGCCAAGGAAAGAAGAGGGACTAATAATTATTGTTACGGATCCCATCTCATCTAATGCTGCCAACCAACATGCACTGCATATGTTATTATCCCTTTTTATGTGAAGTTCAGAAAGGTCCAGTGGCTATTGGGTGGCAGGCAGGATTCAAAGTTAGGCCTGAATGACCCAGACTGCGCTTTCCATCGCACCATTTCCATTTAGATATGAAGTAGGAGAATAATAAAGGTTTCCCTAAAAAATTAGAAATTACTTAAGCAGTGCGATTGAAGTCTACTGTAAAAAACGGCTTTAGATTTGGACTTAAGCAGTCAAGACTCAGCTTCAAGGGCACCTACTCTTGAGTGCGCCCCTCGTCCTGTCCTCAACCTGCACCCCCGTGAGCGGTGAGTAGGTGAGCAGAGACCTCTGCCGCACACCCCGGTCGGTGTGGACTTCGGGGCAGCACCTGTCACCTAGCAGTGTGCCTGCTGGTTCGTGCCTGTCTCCTCCAACAGACCGCAGGTTGATTCACCTCATGTGCCCAAGGCCCCACCTGACTCTGAGGCCAGAGCAGGGCACAATACTGTTAGCTGAATGAATGCATGAATACTGGCCATCCATGTAGTCCCTGCTGCACTGAGGACTGGTTTATTTGACAATTATGAGAGGTTAAAGGGACCCAGAATTAAACCCGGTCCCTGCAAGGTATCACTGCAGAATACGATCTGTGTAGTACACAAGACCACACCTTACAAAGAGCATTTCGTAAGTCTATGTATCTAGAAAGACATCTAACTAAAACATTTTTATATCATTACGAAACTTGTCGTGTCTGCTATGAAATGCTCTTGCATCATTATACAAATGCACACTTTCACACATGTAGCTGGACTACCGCCAGTGCTTCAGTATAGGTCACTTTTCTGGGGAATTGGGGGGAGGTAGTCCAGAAAGACCCAGTGAGTAATAACATAAAATTGGGCAATAGTTTTAAAGGTATGTTGTAATGAAAGGTTATCTTTGGATCACTGTATTTCCTTTTGATAAGTATCCAGCAAGAGAGCAGATACAAACTTAGATAAAGGCACTAACTGATTACATAAGTAAAACAAAATCCATGTTCTTTATAATGTACTAGAGCTTCAAAGTCAATTCACCTTACCTCTTGATTTTTTCATTTTTACTAACTATATTGAATTCACTTTTTCCTTCTCACTTTATAGATTTTTACAGCTAATGAATATCTCAAGCCAAGTTTCTATCAAAGAAAGTTTGGAGAGTGTTATTCAATTTTTTTTCCAGTTTTCAACTGGGTTTTCCTCCTGGAAAGGTTGAGAATCACTGAGGCATACAATAGCCTCTAGAAATTTAAGTGGACAACTGTTTCAAAAACATCTATGATGTTTACTCTTGGAATTAATAAAGGTCAATATACTTTTGTTACAGAGAGTATGAAATAAGTTTATACTTCATTAAACATTCGTACAAAACCTAGAAATAGTTACATCCATGCTGGAACATTCAGTCTGACCAGAATTACGTAGAACATAGGTCATAATACCCCCAGAAGAATCTTATACAAATGAATAACGCAGGTTACGCCTTATGTAACCCAGGCTTACAGCTAAGGAGCTCTCCTATTCTCTCAAGACTTGACTCTATTTTGGGATCTCTGATCCTTCATACCTGGGTTTTGTGACATTTCTGTTTACTAGTAAAAATTAACCAAGCATTTCTCGGTGCTAACTTGGTGACACATTTAATGTGCTAGTTTGTGGTGAAAGAGCGAAATCTCATTTACTATTTTTCACAGTATCACCTCATACATCGTCCCTGTCCATACTGAAAGACGCTCTACAGAATTGGAACACCCATGACTTGGCATGTATGTGTAAGTTTACAGACAAGGATTAAGATGAGGACACAACCCCTAAATGACCAGTTTGTCTGTTCCCATGGCCAAGCAACACATGAAATGCAAAGAACAGGGGAAGCAGTTGACCTACAGAGCCCCAACATTTTTCCCTCTGCAGCTTTTGAAACAGTTTACAGTTTCTTTATCTTTATTAGGACATTTTCCTCATCAAATTAATGAGTCACTAAACAAAAGGCTTACTAAAATGTTTACATGTGGGAATAAACTATCTGTTAAGGCTCTAGCAGAAAAGACAAGTCATAATTTGCCATTGCTTTTCAATGAAATCATCTGGGAAAAGCAAGGCAGAACAGTTGGGATAGAAACACAGGATGACAATGTAAAATTCAAAGTAAACCCTGGAGCCAGCACAAAAAAAAGTCTGCAATCCTTTTTGCCCTGTAATCCTTAGCATCATCATCTCTACCATTCTCCCTTTATGGGGTTCGCTCTGTGACAACTATCAAACAAGACATTCTTTTGGAATAATTATCACTGTTAAAACCAAGTATTGTGCAAGGTAAGTGAGGGGGGTAGAAGCCAGTGGAAACCTTGTGCTGTAAGGACTTACAGGAACAAAAAAGGAAACTTCCTAGTTGAGGCAACAAAAACAAAAACCAGGCACATGTAGAACATGATAGAAAAAAATTAAGAGTAACACATATATTCATCAGATTTTCTTATGGTTCTATCTGAGCACACGCAACTGGCATGAACACATGGTGGATGGGTCCAGGAGCTGCTTCCCAACTGAATCCAAGACTGAGAGCCAGCACAGGAGAGCTGTGAGAGTGTGCTGTACACTACATCTGGAAAGTTTCTGAAAAGCAATGGTTCCCTTCAAATCACTTCCATTTGGTGGTCTTTTCACAGTGGTCAAGAACACATATTATCGAATTAGCAAACAGTACAATATTCTTTTTAACAAACAACACAGACCTACAGTCAGAGGTCAAGGGGAAGTTACACGCGTGGCAGTAGAATTCCAGCCAGGGAACTCTGGAGGAGACCAGAGTACCCAGAGATGGCAAGGCACTCTGTCCCCACAGCTCAGGAAGGACAGAGCGCACCTCCCCCGAAGGAGCGGGAAGATGAACGCCTCAGACTGCAGGGGGAGCCTCTGCAAATGCACAGCCAATTCTGCTGAGGAAATTCCTGTCTCTAAGACACTCGGGTGGTTCTACAAAGGAAGGGCTAACCTGGGTTTGTCTCCTCTGTGGTTTCTATTTCGCAGGGTAAACTGCATAAATTCTCCGCTCCATGCGGTGAGAGGAGTTGTTTTCCCCTTTCTCTCTACCAAAGTTGCACATTATGTACCAGGCTGGCCCTTTCTGAACATCTTTCGCTTTCTTCACTTCTCATTTCATCTGCATTAAGTTCTGCCATCAGGTAGATGTAAGAACTCCTCAACTTAGTGAGAAATCCAAGTACATATAAACACACACTCGGCTGAATTACTCCTGGCGATCTAGGTGGTTGTTCTTTCTGAATTTCAGAAAAGATTCAAAGCTGTACAAACTGAGGTTCCTTTACGCGACCTGTCAGAACAGAATCTTCTCCTGGGTCCCTAATGTCCAGTCAGAACAAAAACCAATGAACAGTACACCCACAATAGCCGAAAGGTGGAAGCAACCCGACTCCATCAACAGATGAATGGATAAACAAAAGTATACCTACAATGGAAATTGTTCACCCTTAAAAAGGAAGGACATTCTGACACATGCTGCAATATGGATGAACCTTGAAGATATTATGCTAAGTGAAATAAGGCACTCACCAAAGGACAAACACTGTATGACCCCTCTTATATGAAGTTCCTAGAGTAGCCAATTCATAGAGACAGAAAACAGAAGGGTGGCTGCCAGGGACTGGAGGGGAGGAGGGAATGGGGAGTTACTGTTTAATGGGTACAGAATTTCAGTTTTGCAAGATGAAGGAGTTCTGGAGATGGATGGTGGTGATGGCTGCACAAAAATGTGAATGTACTTAATACCACTAATTGTACACTTAAAAATGTTTAGATGGTAAATTTTACATGATGTGTATTTCACCACAATTAAAAACAAAATAAAACCCAACAGGCAGTTTCCACACCTGGTGCACAATCCCCATCACTGAAGGTTTCTGGTTGGGAACAGTTGTTCCACAGCAGTGCTGGGTCACTACCAGGTGCTGATACTCACACGGGGGCCAAACGGAGCCATCACTCCTCACGGGGGGTCCTTTCCCAGGGAGCACACTTTCTGCGTCAGGAATGCCTGACTCACTTCCCTCCTCGCAGGAATCAGAACAGAAGCGTTTCACTGCCCCGACTGGGATGGGTAATAAGACCTCCAGGTGTCCTGAATTAAGGAAGTGGGAGAGCTCAAGTCAAGAGCCCAAGGCCCTGAGATCCCTGGGGACGTCTTTCCACCTTGTAGTTTCATGGTTGAGGAAGATGGGATCTGGGACTTGAATGGCACCAGCTGCCTCCCCCAGGTATCTCTCCCTTCATGCTCATGCTCCCGTAACAATATCACCTTCATGACAAAAAGCTTTTTTAAAAAAAGTGTTCTAAAAGGTCCTCACAGACCTGGACCTTGCCCCGAGGAGGTCATAATTTGTGACATACCATTGTGGCCACACTAGCTGAAACATGTGGACAACGGGCTGGGATACTACATCGATGTTTGAATGGGCAATGATGTATTTATAGCACATGTGGTACAGGCTAAGGACACACACATTTTGGGGGAGAACAGGCAAGTAGACCAGAGACTGGATAAACCAAGTGTGTGTAGAAGAACCTGGGAGCTATGTCCACAGCCTAGAGGGTAGCAACTGGGAGAGGTGTCTGAGACGGCCTCACTCACAGACTGACAAGTCACACCTTCCCCCAGTCCTCCCTATCTGAAGCATTCCCACAAGCTGACTCAGGGCCCCTTGCTTGATGAGGCAAGAAAGAGAGGGGATGGGGAGGGTTTCTCATTCCTATCAGTCTTCAAGATAATACACAAAAATAGCAAACACTTGCATAGTGCTTATTATGAGCCATTCTTCTAACACTTTACAGACTGTAACTTATTTAAGCCTCCCAACCACAGGCACTGTCTTACCCACTGATGGAGAAAGCAAGCATAAAAAAGTTAAGGAACTTGCCCAAGGTTTCAGGGCTAGTATGTGTGGGAGCCAGGCAGTCATCCTTGGTCTTAACCATTATGCTATCCTGCCTCTCTGAAAGAATGGCTATGTCTATATCACTAGACAAGTAGAGAGGCTGAAGGATGTCTGCACTATGTAGCGTGGTGGCCTTGCCCTCTTGCTTTCAGTGAAAGAGGGAGTAGAGCTTGTGCAAAGACATCCTTCAAGTCAGGCCGACATGCGTAAAGACATCAGCTCTTACAGCTCTTACTTACGAGCTGTGTGGCCTTGGGCATGTTAATTAACCTGAGTATTGGGTATAGAGTACACTGTAATCACTGCTCGCTGGTGTATCTGTGAAGAGTAAATAAAGCTCCTGGCACAAACTCAATAGGTAGAAGCAATTATTCACCCGGCTGAAAGTTCTCAAAACAAGCATCTGACACACAGTCACCATCTAACAAATTAATCAAAATTCTATAATGAGGTAATAATGGCTATAAGTCTAAACTGGCATGCAACAGTCAGTTCATAGCCACAGCCCTACAAACTCCGAACAGTTCCTGTACCACACTGGGGAGGGATTCAATCATTTTTCCTAAGTGTTCTCCTGGGATGGTTAAGATCCAAGACATAAGAAAGAGAAAAGACACAAATTTACAAGTTAGCAGAATGTTTTACTTAAAAACATAGTGCAAAGTTAAAGACAATTTTTAAAAATGACAT
This sequence comes from Tapirus indicus, assembly GCA_031878705.1. Classification (NCBI taxonomy): domain Eukaryota; kingdom Metazoa; phylum Chordata; class Mammalia; order Perissodactyla; family Tapiridae; genus Tapirus; species Tapirus indicus. The sequence continues at coordinate 6,685,686 of CM062925.1, forward strand.
TTTACAATAGTCTTTGTTTGATTCTAGAAAGCCAAACATTCACAGAAAATGGACAGTCTCCAATGACCAAAGAAAGAATATAAAATGCATGTCACATCTCAAACTTCAGAGAGAAACTGTCTGATGAGGTTAACCTTCGGAACAGGTTCGAGCGCCGTGTTCTTTCCTCTCCCTCAGAATGGAGCCTGGTGACCAGCACCCGGCTGGCCTGTGCTCAGGGTGGACAGCTATCGCTCAGTGACCAGATAGCAAACATCACACCCAGAGGGTTCTGAGCTCACATCCAGGAACGCAAACACAATCAGCAATACCATCTACACATGCACCAAGGGACATTTTCCAGGACCGCTTCAGACCAGGATCTAAGGTAAAACAACAAGAGAGACGAGCCATCTGCAGACACCTCACCTCCGGTTAGGACACAGGGATTCTCCTTCCTGGAGACAGACTATATTTTTACAACAGGCTTTTCTATTTTCCTTACAGGTTGCTTCAACTATAACAACACAAACCAAACATCTGAAATCATGAGTCACCTATTGGCTTGAATCCGAAGCACCAGGTCAAATGCCATTTAAGCCACGTCAGTGCTTAAAGGCAACCCTAGTACAACAAGTGGACAGATTTCTGCCACCCCAAATCCGCATGTCCTTTCCACATTCTATCATGGTGGATGAAGTCTCAGTAAGGAGAGGCACAACGAGAGACATGATGAGCAGTTCTGGCCATTCGGGATGGCATCAGGAGATCCATGGCATTCCTTCTCTCTGAAATTGCCCCTCTTTAGAGGGAATTCCAGAAAGGAAAAGCCAGAAAAGAAACTCAAACTTATGGCATTTTTTCCTTATAAGCACTTCTGGCAAAGGGGAGTCTGAGAGAAAGCGGGTTTAAATTAACTATAATGGTATTAAGTAACACCACTCTGATTTGTGGATTTAAGTTAAATTTGTTCTTGATTATAGCAGATAAAAACTTGAAGCACTGTTTCATCAGTTTGGGAAAAAAAAGTGGCACTCTCAATTCTCCAGTTCTTCTGGACTGAACTGAAGAAAGAGATTACAAATTATAATAAATTACAAGCAACTTCATATGACATCCAAACTATACAGTTCTTTTCCTCCTTCATAATATCATTATAATGTCTACAATTAAGGCCAAATATTATTTGAAATTGAATTGAAAAGAGGCACACCTACAGGATTACTTCTCAACAAAGATGGAATAAAAGGCTGGACCTCCCGGACACACAGCCTGTTTAAGATCACCCGGCACTGCATCATCTCCCGGGAGATAAGAAGCTGCTCGGAGGAAGCCCTCTCAGAGAGATTTTAATGCTGCTGAATAAATGAATGAAGCATGCAGGCACGAATGAATAACTGAACATCGGAATGAGGTAGCCCTGGGGTTGAAAAGTTCCAAGAGTACTTTTCATGATCTTACAGTGTCCAGTTTTCCATTAACATAAGTTGGTCTCTTCTAAAACATGCCAGAAACGTGATAACGAGAAGCGCAGTAAAAATTACCGACCTTCCTCGGGCAATCCTGTGATTCTCATCTCATCACTCCACTTCTGCTTGGGGGTTCACATGTCATGCTCCTGTCTGAAACTGTCTACGACAGCCTTGTCCCAACTGTCCAAATGTCGGGCCCCCCAGAGCCCAACCAGCCAGAACCCAGCCGGGAACCCGGAAGGAGAAAGTGGCTCTGAGCAGGCAAATGCCGCCCAAGCCCAGCAAGCCACATTCTGACGCCAGTGGAGTATCATTTATAAATAAACATCCAGAAAAGACAAATTCCTCCTTTTATGATAATGTTAATAGTTTCTTTTGCACTCAAGTTTTTCCTTCGTCCCATTAAACACAAAAATTCAGGGACTCTAAGTTATCCACGTCCTACAGTCCATAAATTCATATGAAACCAAAATTCAAACATTTTTTTTTTTTTTTCGTGGGGATGACCAGCCCTGAGCTAACATCCGTTGCCAATCCTCCCCTTTTTGCTGAGGAAGACTGGCCCTGGGCTAACATCCGTGCCCATCTTCCTCCACTTTATATGGGACGCCGCCACGGCATGGCTGACAGGCAGTGCGTCGGCGGGCGCCTGGGATCCGAACTCGCGAACCCTGGGCTGCCAAGCGTGGACTAAACCGCTGCGCCACCGGGCGGCCCCAAAATTCAAACATTTAAAAGGAAATTCAATTTGTGAGTATTAACTAAAGAAATCACAAAGTAATATTTAACATTTCCAAACACGATAATTTTGTGAGCAAAGCAAATTGCCAAGCCCAGTCCCCAGCCCTTGTTCCATGTCAGAATCACCTGTGGGACTTTGAAAACCCACAGATGATCCAGTCCCACCCACAAGAAACCAGGTGGGGTGGGGTGGAAACAGCCCTGGGCATGGAGCCAGGAGATGAACTGGCTCTTCACCTCCTCTGTGACCTCAGGTACATCACATTTTCCCCTGTGTTTCCTCACTTCTAAAATGGGAGCACTGTATCAAATAATAATCCACTAGCACATACAAATTTTTTCAATTTTCTCTCAACCCCAGAGTTTTTCCCAGTTAGGAAACTTACATCCCTTAGTATGGGACAGAGCAAGGAGAGGTGGAGACAAATGTACCAAGTGTCTCAGGGGACATGAGCAGACTGATTCAACAGGACAAAAGGATTTGTGTGGGAGAGTGAGATATTGGCAGGATAGATTAGGGAAGACTGGATAAGAGGCTTGGAAAGTCACAAACCTCTAAGACGCAATCCTTCCTTCTTTTTCTTGCTTTTAAGGGACAGAACAAAAAAAAAAAATTGGGGAAGAAGAGAGAAGGGAAGAAACAATAAGTAAGTTCAATGCATTCAATGAACATCTGTCAAATGTACATTATGCTATATTATAGGAATAAGAAGGGGTTTAAGTGAAGAGCAACATGGTCCCTGAGCTCAGGGATATGTGATGGAATTCAGTGGTTCTCAAACTTCATACGCATTACTATCACCAGGCAGTTCGTTAAAAAATACAGATGCCTGGATTCCACCCACTCATTCCAAACTTAAAGAATCAGAATTTCTAGGAGAGTCTAGAAATGTTTTTGTTGGTCACCAAAATCTGAGAACGACAAACTAAATAACAATGGAAGCCAACTTTTGGATAATGCAGTTACATATACAGGCCCTTTAAGACAACTCTGACTTAGTTATAGAGAACAAATACAGGTTAAGACCAGAGTTCCCACACTGTGTGCCAAGGCATCCTGGAGAGCCACAGGGAGCTCGCAGGAGGATAAGGAAGTATTTCAACTTTTCAAAGAAAACAGTGAATTGTTGAACACTGTACAAACTGCTAGTTCAAATTAATTCACAGATTGCATTACATTACTTTTGAAGACATCATATCTTTGTGAATATGGGATTTTTGCAACTGCTATGACAAAAAGCCACATATATGTGACAATCAATGTGGAGCAGGAAATGAGGGTGTGAGTGTCCAATCTAACTGAATGCCCAACAGGTGGACACATCCCACTAGTAAATAATGGTGGTTATTTAAGAACGAAACAAATTCTAAAATTTTATAAAGAAAAAAACCATTTTTTCCAATTTACATGTATTACTTTTTCTAATGGCAACAAAGTGGTTAGGTCATAACTACTTACTAGGTTGTTTGTACTTTACTTAAGAAGCAAAACTGTTAGGTATTTCTTTTGTAGAATTTATCAAGACTTAGAGCACCATGAACAGAGACAATTTGGGAACTTCTGGGTCAAGACAACCTTACATGAGATTCTTTTCACAGCACAACAACTAAATTCACTTTGTCAAAACAGATCTGTCTCATGTTGCATTCTGGGAGAGAAAGCATTCTAGAGAAGTTCCAGAATACTGCCTTTTCAATTTCAAAGTATTCTCAAATGAGAATAATGGGTCATCATGAATGTCTATCCACTGATTAGCCGATAACTTCATGAATCATTGTCTTCCATGTTATATTTCAAATAACATTCCTAAGTAATAAAAGAAAAGTATCTTGTTTCATGGTGAAGCAGTATTACATTTGTGCAAAGTCTTCAAACATGAGTTTCATTTATTTCACAAAATTTGAACATACAGTAATTTCAGTAACAGACTTGTTAGATAATCCAAGTCCAGTTATCCCTAGTTTTTCAAGCAACATCACAGGAAATGCTGAGCTCACTCTACCCATGGGGACCTCACTCCCCAGCCCATTGCACTCACCTCACACTACATTAAAAATTTATGGGATACAGCAAAAGCGGTTCTAAGAGGGAAGTTTACAGCAATACAAGCCTATCTCAACAAACAAGAAAAATCTCAAATAAACAATCTAACAGTGTACCTAAAGGAACTGGAAAACGAACAAACAAAGCCCAAAATCAGTAGAAGGAGGGAAATAATAAAAATCAGAGAAGAAATAAATGAAATAGAGACTAAAAAAATAGAAAAAAATCAATAACCAAGAGCTGGTTCTTTGAAAAGATAAACAAAATTGACAAATGTTTATTAGCCAGACTCACCAAGAAGAAGAGAAGGCTCAAATAAGTAAAATCAGAAATGAAAGACAAGAAATTACAACGGACACCTCAGAAATACAAAAGATTATAAGAGAATACTACGAAAAGCTATATGCCAACAAATCAGACAATCTAGAAGAAACAGATAAATTCTTAGAATCATACAATCTTCCAAAACTGAATCAAGAAGAAACAGACAATCTGAACAGACCAATCACCAGTAAGGAGATTGAAACAGTAATAAAAAACCTCCCCCAAAATAAAAGTCCAGGACCAGACGGCTTCGTTGGTAAATTCTACCAAACATTCAAAGACTTAATACCTATCCTTCTCAAACTCTTCCAAAAAATTGAAGAGGAGGGGAAGCTTCCTAACTCATTCTATGAAGCCAACATTACCCTGATACCAAAACCAGACAAGGACAACAGAAAAAAAGAAAATTACAGGCCAATATCACTGATGAACATCAATGCAAAAATCCTCAACAAAATACTAGCAAATCAAATACAACAATACATTAAAAAGATCATACACCATGATCAAGTGGGATTCATTCCAGGGATGCAGGGATGGTTCAACATCCACAAGTCAATCAACATGATACACCACATTAATAAAATGAAGAATACAAATCACATGATCTTCTCAATAGATGCAGGGAAAGCATTTGACAAGATACAGCATTCACTTATGATAAAAACTCTAAATAAAATGGGTATAGAAGGGAAGTAACTCAACACAATAAAGTCCATATATGACAAACCTGCAGCTAATATCATCCTCAATGGTGAAAAACTGAAAGCTATCCCTCTAAGAACAGGAACCAGACAAGGATGCCCACTTTCACCACTCCTATTTAACAGAGTATTGGAAGTCCTGGCTAGAGCAATCAGGCAAGAAAAATAAATAAAAGGGATCCAAATCAGAGAGGAAGAAGGGAAACTGTCATTATTTGCAAATGACATGATATTATATATAGAAAACCCTGAAGAATCCACCAAAAACCTTTTAGAAATAATAAATGAATACGGTAAAGTTGCAGGATACAAAATCAACATACAAAAATCAGTTGCATTTCTGTACACTAACAATGAAGTAGCAGAAAGAGAAATTAAGAATACAATCCCATTTACAACTGCAACAAAAAGAATAAAATACCTAGGAATAAACTTAACCAAAGAAGTGAAAGACCTGTACACTGAAAACTATAAAACATTGTTGAAAGAAATTGAGGAAGACACAAAGAAATGGAGAGATATTCTGTGCTCTTGGATTGGAAGAATTAACATAGTTAAAATGTCCATACTTCCTAAAGCAATCTGTAGATTCAGTGCAATCCCTATCAAAGTTCCAACAACATTTTGCACAGAAATAGGACAAAGAATGCTAAAATTTATACAGAACAACAAAAGACCCCGAATAGCTTAAGTAATACTGAGAAAAAAGAACAAAGCTGGAGGAATCACATTCCCTGATTTCAAAATATATTACAAAGCTATAGTAACCAAAAGAGCATGGTACTGGCACAAATACAGACACACAGATCAATGGAATAGAGTCGAGAGCCCGGAAATAAACCCACACATCTATGGACACCTGATTTTCAACAAGGGAGCCAAGAACACACAATGGAGAAAGGAAAGTCTCTTCAACAAATGGTGTTGAGAAAACTGGACAGCCACATGCCAAACAATGAAAGTAGACCATTATCTTACACCATACACAAAAATTAACTCAAAATGGATTAAAGACTTGAATGTAAAACCTGAAACCATGAAACTTCTAGAAGAAAACATAGGGAGTACACTCTAAAATCAGAAATGAAAGAGGAGAAATTACAACAGATACTACAGTAATGTAAAGGATTATAAGGAAATACTATAAAAAGCTATATGCCAACAAACTGTATAACCTGGACAAAATGAATAAATTCTTAAAATCATACAAAAATGAGTCAAGAAGAAATAGAGAATCTGAATAGACCAATCACAATTAAAGAGATTTAAACAGTCATCAAAAACTTCTCAAAAAACAAAAGTCTAGGACCAGACAGCTTCTCTAGTGAATTCTACCAAACATTCAAAGATATAATACCTATCCTTCTCAAACTCTCCCAAAAAACTGAAGAGGAGGGAATGCTTCCTAACTCATTTTACAAGGCCAAAATTACCCTGATACCAAAACCAGACAAGGACAATTCAAAAAAGGAAAATTACAGGCCAATATCGCTGATGAACACAGATGCAAAAGTCCTCAACAAAACGTTGGCAAATCGAACACAACAATATATTAAAAGGATCATATACCACGATCAAGTGGGATTTATTCCAGGGATGCAGGGATGGTTCAACATCTGCAAGTCAATCAATATGAAATATCACATTAACAAAATGAAGAATAAAAATCACATGATCATCTCAATAGATGCAGAGAAAGCATTTGACAGATTTAACATCCATTTGTGATAAAAGCTCTCAATAAAATGGGTATAGAAGGAAAGTACTTGAACATAATAAAGGCCATATATTGCAAACCCACAGCCAACATCATACTCAACGGTAAAAAACTGAAAGCTATTCCTCTAAGAACAAGAATAAGAAAAGAATAAGAAACTCTTGCCACTCTTGTTCAACATAGTATTGGAAGTCCTAGCCAGATCAATTAGGTAAGAAAAGAAAATAAAAGGCATCCAAATTGGAAAGGAAGACGTAAAACTGTCACTATTTGTGGATGACGTGATTCTATATATAGAAAACCCTAAAGAATCTACCAAAAAGCTATTAGAAATAATTAACGAATACAGGAAAGTTACAGGGTACAAGATCAACGTACAAAAATCAGTTGCATTTCTATACACTATCAATGAACTAGCAAAAAAGAGAAATCAAAAACAGAATCCCATGTACAATCACAATAAAAAAGAATAAAATACCTAAGAATAAATTTAACCAAGGAGGTAAAAGACCTACACAGTGAAAAATGTAAGACATTATTGAAAGAAACTGAAGAAGATATAAAGAAATGGAAAGATATTCCCTGCTCATGGATTGGAAGAACAAACATAGTTAAAATGTCCATATTACCTAAAGCAATCTACAGATTCAATGCAATCCCTATCAAAATCCCAATGACATTTTTCACAGAAATAGAACAAAGATTCCTAAAATTTATATGGAACAACAAAAGACCCTGAATAGCCAAAGCAATCTTGAGGAAAAAGAACAAAGCTGGAGGTATCACACTCCCTGATTTCAAAATATACTACAAAGCTATAATAATGAAAACAGCATGGTACTGGCAGAAAAACAGACAAAGATCAATGGAACAGATTGAAAGCCCAGAAATAAACCCACACATCTGTGGACAGCTAATTTTTGACAAAGGAGCCAAGAACATACAATGAGAAAGAAAAGTCTCTTCAATAAATGGTGTTGGGAAAACTGGACAGTCACATGCAAAAGAATGAAACTGGACACTATCTTACACCATACACAAAAATTAACTTAAAATGGACTAAAGACTTGAATGTAAGACCTGAAACCATAAAACTCCTAGAAGAAAACAGGCAGTATGCTCTTTGACATCAGTCTTAGCAGTATCTTTTTGAATATTGTGTCTCCCCAGCCAAGGGAAACAAAAGAAAAGATAAACAAATGGGACAACATCAAACCAAAATCTTCTGTATGGCAAAGGAAACCAAGAACAAAATGAAAAAACAACCCACCAACTGGGAGAAAATATTTGCTAGTCATATATCCGATCAGGGGTTAATATCTAAAACATATAAAGAACTCATAAACTCAACAACAAAGAACTCATGCAACTCAACAAACAAAACCAAATAACCCAATCAAAAAATGGGCAGAGGGTATGAAAAGACATTTTTCCAAAGAAGATATACAGATGGCCAACAGGCACATGAAAAGATGTTTAACATTACTAATCATCAGGGAAATGCAAATCAAAACTACAATGAGATACCACCTCACACCCATCAGAATGGCTATTATTAAAAAGACAAGAAATAACAAGTGTTGGAGAGGATGAGGAGAAAAAGAAACCCTAATACACTGCTGGTGGAAATGTAAATTGGTGCAGCCTCTGTACAAAACAGTATGGACATTTCTCAAAAAATTAAAAATAGAAACACAATATGATCTAGCTATTCCACTTCTGGATATTTATCCAAAGAACATGAAAACATTAATTCAAAAACATATATGCACCCCTATGTTCATTGCAGCAATATTCACAACAGTCAAGATTTGGAAACAACCTAAGTGCCCATGAACAGACGAATGGATAAAGAAGATGTAGCATACATTTACAATGGAATATGACTCAGCCATAAAAAAAGATAAAATAGTACCATTTGCGACAACATGTATGGACCTTCAGGGTATTAGGCTAAGTGAAATACATCAAAGACAATTACTGTATGACTTCACTCATATGGAAGGTAAACAAACACGCACAAAGATACAGAGAACAGATTGGTGGTTACCAGCGTGGAAGGGGGTGGGGGGAGGGCAAAAGGGGTAAAGAGGCACATATGCATGGTGACTGATGGACACTAGACTTTTGGTGGTGAACATGATGCAGTCTATACAGAAACTGAAATATGATGATCTACACCTGAAATTTATATAATGTTACAAACCAACATGACCTCAAAAAAATTTTTTTTAAAAAGGCTTACTATCTAGCCTTGGGATCCTGCCCACTTGTGACTTGGCACAGATAACGGCATGATGGTGAGCACAAAGGGAAATGTCCTTCTGCATGTATAACTGCCTCAGCCAGCCTAAATGCTTCTTATCCCTTAATTCTGGGATTTTTCAAATTGTCCCCCAAATTATTGGCAGTTTCTGGAGTTCTCTTTACAAAATGCCTGAAAAGACAGAATTTTTGAAGTGACTGTTCAGAGTCAAATCTCCGACTAAAAGAAAATTTTAAGTGATATGCAAATCTTAATTGTGACTTTTAGCAATCAACGTCTCACTTAGATCAATAATGAGCAAGCAATACACTCCACAAAGAGCTGCTACCTGGGGAAACAGAGAAAATCAAATAAAGGGAGACTTTTCATGTGTGAACATTATTTTGAAAGACTAAAGTTGAGAGCACTGCACCTGCTAAATTCCTAAATAGTTTTGAAAATTTTAAGGTGAGGCTTTTCACTTTAAGATGAGCCCTTCAAGTCAAAAAATTACAGATATATTCTTGTCAAGTGAGCAAACTAGATACCAATTCTGACAAAAGCCACATTATTTCATGTTGTTCTCCCAATATATGGCCATACCAAAGTTTCACAGTAAGAGTTAATCAGTAAACTCTTCACTTCGGGTTTGGGGGTGAAGAAAAGAGAAGCTAAAAGTATAACCTGGGTCAAAAGATTATTTCTCTACTTTCTGAGTTTCAAAAACGAAATCATAAAGCTTTCAGAGACATAAATGACTAATGAAAGCAAGCAGACAATACACTCAGCCCTCAGAGAGATCGTACTAACAAAGTACTGGGAAGTTGGCAAGTAAAGTAAATGTTCTGGCTGAGAAAATACTTTCCACAATGGAACACAAATAGCAGACAACCAGGACAATGCTCCATTTTGGCCTATATCTGAACTCAAATTAGCTGTTAAAAAAAAAAAAGTTAACAAACTCCAAAAAGACTAAAAAGGAAAGGGGAATCACATTTAAATCTGCTCAGCACTTGACCAACATGTTTGCCATTTTCCCAACCCCCACGTAAGAGCGACCCTCGAGGCCTGGGGGGCTCTCAAGTCTGAAAGATCAAGTAACAACAGGCAGGGAAGCCCCAGAGGAAAAACTGTGACAATACAATGAAGTAGAACAACTCCTACCATTTGGTCTGGTGATGAAAGGAGAAATGAGGCGTCACTGAGGGTGATAAATATTTGGACCCTTGACTTCTCTGTGAGGGTGAGGTAACAGAATGGATGCCTTTTCTTGATGGGGTGATTTGGTTTGCCTTGAGATTTTTTTAAGCTGAGATGCTTCTACCACGTTCACAAACCACCATTGAGAATGCAGGTCTCAGAGCAGAAGCTCCCAAGAGCATCGCGTCATGGATCATTCACTGAATTCCTCCACCCGAGATAAGCGCCCACTAAAGAGGCAAACTGTTCTCAGGCTTGTATATGAACTAAGATTCATAGCGAAGGGCCTGGTGAGTTAGGCAGACTCCCCAACAGGGAGCTGTTTCTTCTTTAAAAACAAACAAATAAGGACTAAATTTAATAAGGGTATCAACCTTCTCTATGTAGCAAACTACCACCAATGAATTCAACAGCATTAGAAAGAAAAAAACAAACCAAAACCTTCCAACCCCTCATGAGCATTCCTCAGGGCTAGGGTGGACACAGGATGAATTCTCCCGTGTTGGTGGCATTCTCATCAGGCCACTTGCTAACTTGCTGGAGAAAGAAGAGAAGTCAGGAGGTTGAGGAGAGGGGCAGGGGGAGCTACTTCTCCAACCTGTCAGTCTCCTCATGGGAAAGTCATTTTCCTCAGAGTCTCAGTTCATCCAGCAGTGGAAGCACAGATGTAGAGAGTCACCACATCCCTGGTTAAAGACTGCTGAACTGTAAATTTTGTAGCTGGACCTCAGTGAAGGAGTCAATGGGCAGGGAAGCTAAACTCCTCAAAACCAAAAAAGTAAAACGTGTTTCCAAAAAATATATCAATGTGGAAAACCACACACGTGCGCATGCACACACACACACTAGTCTAGACTCTTCCTCTAAAAACACTAATGAAATATGGTACAACATTTAAAAGGGATTCCACTGAAATATCCAGAAAAGGATGGCATATCTGACACATAGTCTGGAGAGAGAATGACCAATCACTGAACCAAAAATACATACATGGTTAAAGGGGATGACGAGGGCAATGAAGAAGGGAGATAAAACAAAAAAAAATAAGGCCCATATAACACTGAAGCTTCTTTGACTTTTTAAAATCAGCTGGTTGTTTAAGGTAGAAAGATTTCTGTTAATATCACAGGAAAGTAGAAGATGCAACATTTTCTTACGAAACCCAAACAACTTAAAATTCTTATCCGTCAGCTTCTCTAAAGGCATTTTATTCAACATAAGGAAATCTAGGATTGAAAGGAACACATCTTTCTCAAATTCTCCTTTTATTACTCAAACGAAAAATTATGGTACCAGAAAAGAATGGCATAAGTTTGCTACATAGAGACGGTTGATACTCTTATTAGATTTATTTCTTAATTGTTTGTTCTTAAAGAACAAACACCTGCCTGTGGGGGAGTCTAAGTCACAGGGACCCTTAACCACCAATATCCATTCGCATACAAGCCTGAGAATGAGCTGGATTGTGAGAACTTACCCCAGCCAGAAGAACCCTGACCGGGGTACCATGAACACACCCAACAAGACTCCTAGAGCCCAAGGACTTTAGGGGAAAACCTGCCAATGCTGCATGAACCCCAACTCACAGGTCTGCTGCCAGAGGCCCCCCGGTCAGAGCACATCACAGAAGCTCTCACTCTCTGAGCCCTGAACACGAGCCAGGCCTGTGCCAACTATTCACTCCACACTATCTCACTTACACCTCGCCACCTCCCACAGCGAGGCAGGTGCTGTTACATGCATTGACGAAGATGGAAACTGAGGCTCACAGGGGTGACGTGACAGACTTGAACCCAGGCCTGGCTGCCTCCGCAGCCTGTGCTCTTACCCATGACACTGAACGAACTGATTAGTCGACAGCAAGCAAAGTCTGAATTTAGGTATCTGAGAATTTTGTTCTCTCACCAGTAAAAACGTTTCAAACCTCAGAGACAATTCCTTTTCCTTCCAGTCGTTTTTTCCTTCTCATTATATCTCCTCACAGGGGCCCTTGAAGCAAACAGGAAGTAGTAACACAGAACAACAGCACACCCTTCACAAGGGATTTCTCGTGGGGGAAATATATCCCCAAGAAGGGACCCCAATAAGGGGGGCAATCATCTGCTTAAAGAAGTTTGCAGCAGCATCATTTATGCCAGCCCCAAACTGGAAAGAGTTCAGATGCCCCAAGACGGAGCTGGCTGAGCACACTAAGACACATAAAACAATGAAATACTAAATGGGCTATTCAAAATGAGCAGAATATGGTTAATACAGATATAGAGCATGTGAAATTACAGTAACACTAAATATTTTCAGTGCAACAGTATATACTCACCACTTAAAAACCATAAAACAATCCCACGTGGAAACAATTTCAGAACCAAAATCAGAGAGAGAGACACAGGAGAATTCCACCCGCTATAAAAGTCAACAGAGACAAACACTACATTACTACGTGATCAGAGACCCTTGTGTTCATGCCACATCACATGCACGATCTGATCACTGAACTAACTTCTTAATTTGTGTCATTAAAATACCTGTCTGCTCTGTAGCTTCTTGAGGGCTGGCTTTACAATCAAGTCAACAGTAACCCTGGGAGAGTAATGAGGTACGAGGTTGCCCGTCAGTGCTGCTCAGAAAACATTCCTCTAATCCTTCTTGTTTATTCTATTCCCCACATTTATGAACTCTCTAAATCCCTTCTACTTAAACCAGAGCATAAACCTCTAGGATTAAAGATGGGGTGAACTTTCTAACAGAATGTACGTAACTTTATGTCTGAGCAATGTGTTTACACGGTTTTGTACTTTAGTAATTTGCTCAATGAACCCGTACAAAATAACGTGTCTGAAAACTCATCTTTTAGAAATGCGTTTTATCAGAAAATGTGAGGGAGGTTTCTATGACTTCCAGTAAGAAAAGGTTATCCAGCCCCATTGTAGACGTTGCATGTGTTAATGGGCTTCTGAAGCCAGGTGACAGAAGCCATGGCTTGGCTAGGGTTTAAATTATATTTTAACCATTACTAGGAAGAAGAGTTTAATGAAAAGTGTTTCAATTAACTGTTGATTAGCTGACAAAATCAGACATTCTACAGGACACCCAGGAAATCAACGCAGCTTCAAAAGCTGGCAGGCATTAATGCAAGACAACCATTAATGCATCTGAACAGGATGACGTGTGTCTGGGAAATAGATGGCAACACTAGGGCCATCAGCCATCCCAGGAACCTGTTTCATGGGCCACTCCTCTGTGCTGTAGGCTGTCAATCATTCCTCCATCATCCTTCAAAAGACTCACCGGGACTTTTAGGGTCTTTTATGTCATCATTGCTACCACCATGACCTTGATACCACCTCGACGGGATAGAATTCAGACAGATCACCTTATGACATACCTGGCTTCTACGACAGGCAAAATCACAGAAAAGGCCGTGTCTTTATGCTTCTACTTGAAAGTATCAATCTCAACTAAATCATTCTTACTGACCCATTTTCTCCTTTGATCTGTCACAAATCTAACTCAGGAATCAAGACACAACAACCTGTATATCAGTTATCTTTGGATTAACCAGCTCTACATCTTAGAATTCCCCAATACTTAATATAATCCAAAGATGAATTACTTCTGCATAGTATTGTCAGCAGACAATATTAATTACCTTACATCTACAATCTGGTTTGAGGTCCTTCCAAAGCTTTCATATTTGCTATTTAACTCTCATTAATCTCATAAAATGAAATTTCTTTAGTCAGCCACATTCAATAACACATTTTACAAAATTAACATCTCTAATATGAGCTCTGATGAAACAATAACAAAATTAAACAGGTATCACCAGCAAAAATTCTGTCCTAAAATACATAACTCAATTCGACTCAACTGATATTTACCAAGTGCCCACTATGCCCTGGGCAATGTGCTCTTGAGTCAGGCTGCTTCAGGGGAACAAAACCAGACAAAACAAAAAAATTTAACCTTATGTCAGTCTCTAAACTTAAAACACACACACACACACACAACTGTCCATATGAAATCCAAAAGTCTGCGGACCACTGATTTGAAAGATTTTATTGCACTTTTACTTTCTATGCCTAAGCGACCATCTAGTTTCTGATGAGCATCTCTAGAAGCAGCATTAACTTTTTTAGGCCACCAGGGACTAGGCAGTTTATTGCTCAGTGCTATTTAATGTACAAGACAGAAATTTATTAAATGGCAATGAACTAGTAATTACTCAACGGTTCCTCAGTGGCTCAAAGAGTCAATAATTAACCACCACTTACTGCACTAAGACTGTAGTTACTAAATAGCACTGAAGGAAGAGTTCATTAAATGGTACCTTAGTGTCCTCAAAGAGTCATTTCCATACACTCACCATGAGCATACTGAGACACTAGGAGAGGCCAGCTGTTCACTGGAAAACAATGTGAACTGTCACCCGGTAGCCAACTCCAGCCGTAACACTGGCATTTGGCCGGATGGCTGAGGAGGCACTTTATTCGTTGTTCCCCTGGAAGTCTCCTGTGTTCTGATTTGCCCCGCAGCCTGAGGACCAGGTGTGACATGACAGCAGCCCCACTGAGTCTATCACAGTCCTGTCTCTGACCAATCTACACCCAAATTGTGCTGTATCTTCTCCCACAGGTTTCTATTTTGCCATTCTGATGTGAACAAAGGACATTTAAAAATGTTATGATCTAATAACAAATAAAATTTGCCATATTTATTCCAACAACCTCCTCCAAAATGTCTTTTTTGTGCATCCTGGTTATTTCCCTCCTCTTGGTTCCCACCTCTCATTCCCATTTTATTCTAGTCTAGCCTCTTCACTAGCCATCCCTTCCCTCCATCTGTTTTCAACCAAAATTCAACATGAGAACTCTATCTCCTCTAGAAGGCTTTACTTGATGAGGAGACAAGACATTGAAAAACTCTCCAAAACAAGTTGGTGGTGTTTTTTCCCCTAAGCTAAAAGTGCCTACATCTTGTTACGGCAAGAATCTCAACAGCAGTCTACCTTTTGTAGATCTGTGTAATGTCCAGACGAGGGGAGCAGACAGGGACCATTGAATATTAAATCACCCTGGGCAGTAAAAGAACATACACTAAAAAGCTTTTTAGGAAGATACATGATATCCTTATCATTAGATGAACTCAAGAAAGTATAAAAGAAAGATAAACAGTTAACCAACGAACTGGTAAAAAGTTTCAGGTGACACCAGGGGATGGACAAACGAGATGAAGGAGATAAAGTTCAAAGAGGTGGAACAACAGGTCATTAATCACATGGATCTGGGAAAACTCTCACAGACTGAAACAAATGGAGAAAACATTCTAGAAGAAACCAGAGATAGTCAGGAAAGCAGTGCTTCCATGGTGGAAATGCCAGAATACTCACCTCAAGATTACACCTCCAAATAAGAACTCAAGGTCTTTTTAAAAATTTCTATCAAATTACAAAATAGCATTTGCTACTTTTACTGCCAAAAAGGCTCTCTTTAGCAAAGTTTTAGGAGTAAAATGAATTAGGGAGCACGACAGACTGTCCAAAATAGAGACTGAAAAAGGGCACTGTTTTAATTGCATAACCTCCAATGTGATGATTACTTAAAATAAAAGTCAAAAAAAGACATAACTGCATATTAGAATAATGTAAGGGAAAATACATACTGGATATACATTTTTGGTGTTTAACTCCTGAAGCTGCAAAAATAATCATTAAACCTCTCCTTAACTAGTTTCCAAAGTCTATTTGCCAAGAAAAAAAAGTAGCTAAAAAGTTTGGGAAATTTAATCATTTAAAATACATTAGAGAACAACATTAAAGAAAGTCAGTAAGAGGCTTTCCTTCATTATGAGATGATAAAAAATGGTTCGATCTTTCTGAAGTAGTTTGTCAACCTGCATGAAAATCCAAAATAGTTATACTCTGACTCAGTAGATTTAATCCATTTACCCTAAAGATAATTAGACAAGTGTAGCACAAGGATGTTTAATGGAGCATTACCCATAAATGGGAAAATATTCCAGCTACAAGAGCACAGTCATACAATGGAATAGTCTTCAGATATTAAAAAGGAGGTGTCTAAATTTATTGACATGGAAAGACTATCACAATCTATTGTAAAGAAAAAATAAAACAATGCTTTATAATACGATCTCATATATCTAAGGTTGTACGTGTGTATATGTGCATAATAATCATCAAAAATATGGGCAATAATTATCTTTAGAAGGTGGTTGCTTGGCATGGTTTGCCCTTTACTTTTACTTTCACGTACTGATTGAAATTTCTACAATAAGCATTTTCTTTAAACAACAGAAACCAGGAAATTAAGCTTCTTTCATTTTGGGGGGGGAGTCATTGATACATCTTTTTCTTTTTAAAAAAGAACCTTTTTACAGAGAGAATAACAGTCATCCTTTATTTATAGGATGAAAATTCACTGCCACACATCAGAAGCTCCCGAAGGGAAGCAGGGTCCTCAGGCTGGTGAAGTGCCCGCCTTGGGTGGCAGCTCCCCGCATAACTGGAGCTCACTGGCCCACCAGCCTCCTCAGCAGTGGGACTCCACAAGGGCACAGTAGGACAACAGGTCCTGGTTCAGGAAACACGAGCTGGGCCCTCTGTACTCAGCACATGGCCCTGTCTGAGCAGGGAATGGCTGCTAAAATGAAACTTCACCAAAAGGGAATGGGAGAATGGAGAAGATAAGAGGCAGCCAACAGGCCACTGGGAAAGACTCACTCCGGCGAGATCAGTAAGGATGCCCTTCAATTACTGACAAGATTCCACTCAAGGAACAAAGGATCTAAAACAGCTACCAGTTAACAGGTCCATATTAGAGGTCCACTGTGGATCCAGAACTATGGTCTGCCTTGGAGGTGGTCTGGGAAGGTGGGAGGGGAGAAGGCCCCTTAACATGCTTCATATATTTCCAAAATTCAGGGCCTTAGCAAATAAAATACTAAGCACAAAGCCTATTATGTAAACACAAACACACTTCAGGGAAAAATACACCATCAGTAGTTCCTCGGGTATAGACTATCCTCAGAGGCCAGGCTCTGTAACAACTGAAGCAGCAAAGATAAGATGCTATAGTTATTGCTGTTCGTCCCTCCCCCTCCTCCTCTCCTCTCCCTCTCCCCCTCTTTTTTTCTCTCTCCCTCCCCAGCCCTCCACCTCTCTCTCTCCTGTGCATTCTTGAATAATTCTTTATCTATTTGGAAAATGTGGTTTTGGCCATATGCAGGGATGGCACCAATATTCTGACACCTATCACATGGCAAAGAGAAGATGCAATTAGACCCTAAGTAAAGAGAGGTGCATTGCATCGGCATTAATAGGATGTCTGAGTATTTCTCCCCAAGAAGCCAGAAGAAGACGAATGGTGCAGCTCAGATTCAGTTAAAGTTTCAATGCTATATTATTGCAAAAGAAAAAAAAGTTTATTGGTTGCTATGAGCAAACAAACAAATGGGAGGAGATATAAATCCTTCCAAGGCAGCTAGTCTTTAAAAGCAAACAAAACACAATGCCAGTGTTCATCAAGCAAGGGATCACAAGAGTCTCTGCCTTCCGTCACAGAGCTGACAGTCCAACAGGCTGGATCACAGTAGCTCTCAACTGTGCAGCCTGGCTGCAAGGACAGTACAGCGGGGAGAGGTCAATGTGGGCTGACGTAGAGAAGACAGACCTTCCAGGGAGAACCTATCCTGGGCCTTGAACTCTGTCCATTGTTAGTCTCTGCGCCCTGATGGGTAAGAATCACCATCTGACCCTGGCCCATGAAGTTTCCAGGCTCCTTTCACAGTAAATGACATACAAGAGCCTGATGGGGTGGTGCCTAGCTGAGCCTGGAGCCCTAGGCAGGTGGGCCAGCGACCTGGGACAAGAGCATTGCAGGCAGGGAAAATGGCGGCACACGAAGGCTCTGAGAGGGGCAGGAGCTTGGTGGTTGAGGACCAGAAAGACAGGTCTCAGGGCTGGAGCAGAAGGAGCTGGGGCTGGCAAAGCCGGCAGGACCAGATCACCCAGGGCCTAGTGCATCTTGACCAGGAATCTGGATTTTATCCCATGTGCAACAGGAGAGGACTGGAAGATTTCAAGCAGGGAGAGAATGCAGTCTAATCTGCAATCTAATTTACATTTTTAACCATCCTGACAGCTGCTCTGTGTATAATGGATTGCATGGGAGCTCAAACTTTAAGTCTTACTGAACGGCTGTTGTTAAAAATCAGAATGTACTGAGGCCACAAAGGGGAGGCTTTTTCTAATTCCATTTTCCCCACATGTGGTACAGACAAGCTCTTAGAATACACACACACACATATACACACAAATACACAAGGAGGTGCTTCACTTTTTAAAAACCCCCAGTACACTACAGAATGGTGCTTTTGAGGGAGTGTATTTCTCTTTGAAACAACAAAACAACAATTTTTTTGGTGTTTTTCCTCCAAAAGGCAAAACAAAAGAGAATAAAAGAGAAAAAAATATATATTCTTTTATAGTAAAATACTGTGCTCTCACTAGACATTTTGTTACAAATTAATGCAAAGTTAGCTGTTCATTGACAATGGAGCATTTCCTACTACCTGCTTACTATTCAAACTGATACTGTGAAAACATTTCCTCTCAGATTAAAGAGATTTTTTTAACTAGTTGAATAATGTTATGGAAATATAAAAATCACCCCAGTCTTTTGCATAGATTTCCCTTTAAAAGTTAAATATAGGAAAATAGCCACTAAAGCAAATGGTTAGTAGTAGAGTATGACTTGCATCTTTTAGATCTGAAATGCTGTTGTATGATCACTCCTCCAAAACTCTGAAAATATGATTATTTATCCAGAGCCTTCCATTAAGCAGTTAAAGTGCTTTACAAATATCATCCTCATAATAACTCCATAAAGAGAGGAGAGTTTGCTATAAAAGTTCATTAAGCATTAAAGCTTGGCTCAGTTTTTCAACAGCTTGATCCAAAACCAATTATTAAAATTAATTTTTAACAGCACAAAAATAATTTGGTCGAAAGAGTAAACTAATAAGCAGTCAACTACCTACCCAAGGCACATTTCCTCTATACAAAGGCTGCCGTTCCTTGCCCCAATACCCAGAATTACTTCTATGAAACCAGCTCCTGTAAATCACTACGGCCCAGAGGCCTTGTGCTGGTGGCTGAACCGAAAGCGCTGGACTCCATTTTACAGCAGCACTTGCTCTTACATTTAAACTGCCCTTTAAGGCACCAAATGAGCTGGGGAGATGGTGATTTCCTCATGAATTAAGACTGAGCCAAGAGCCATCCTTTATGATGCACATGGGATGGTCCACTAACTACTCGAGGATGGACAGACTCCTCCTGGCCTCTCCTCCCCAGTGAGCTCCACCATGTGCACGCCTGGCAATCCTAAGGTCCTCCTTGCAGATAAAGCACCAGAAAGATGGGCTGGCTCCATAGAGCAGGCAGTTGTGCACAGAAGCTAATGCATTTGCTGATGCAAAGAACTGCCATAAGCCCTCTGCCAGGTTCTGAGGAGCAGAGGCCATAGGAATGAGGCCAAATCCATGGAATCTACTACGTGGACGTCATGCCTCGTTAGCCAGCCTTCTACCTCCATTGTGGGCTATTTCTCTCTTTAGCCATAGATAAGTTTCCTGGATGAGAAATGAATGCAGTGCAAAGGCAGTTGGTTTTATTAGACAAAGAGACTTGGAATATGCACTTGGTTTTCCTGGTTCTTACATCCAGGATTATCCCATGTACTCTAGAGGTGACTGGAAGTGACTAGCCAAGGAGACCTTCCCAGCCTTTTCACAGCATGGCACGGTAAGAAAAGGATTCACAGCCTTGCTTTGCCACCTGCTAGTTGTGTTATCACAAGTTACTTATACTCACTGAGCCTCTATTGTCTCAGCTGTAAAATGGGTCTAATACCCCATAGGGAGGCTGTAAAGATTAAGTATGCTAATGAATGTGCAGTGCCTGGCATAAAACACATACTAATTATTACTCTCCTCTGTTGGCACAAAGTCAATCTTTTCCTATTATCACTGATTCCCATCCTTCTGTGCTTGTTTATTAATCTCAGGCTTAAATTTTTAAATCCTTTCAAAATGGACTATCCATGTCTATTTCATACTAAGAGAAAGGCCAGGGTAGTGATTTAAAACAAAGCTGTGGTCCAAAATCCAGTTCTACTACTTACGAGTTTTATGATCTTGGGAAAGTGGTCAAACCTGTGACTCAGTTCCATCAGGTACAAAATGGGGCTGTTAACATCGCCATTCAAGGATTACTGGGAGGATGACTGGAAGGAGGAAACAGCTATCTTTGCAAGAGAATCCTGATCAGTATCCTCCCTGGGGCCTACGACACTCTAAGCAAATGACACTTACACACACTTTCTTTCCTTGGTCACCACAGAGTACCCTACAAGAGTTGAAGACCGGACCTTAGAAATAGTGCTCACTGACTGATGCTGTTTGGACGTCCATGCTATGTTAGAAACATTTGTGGATGATGGGATTTAGCTCTAAGTTTTAAAAGCCTTCATGGGTAAAATATGCCTGGACAGTCCTGTCCCCAAATCCGGTTGGTCATCCTCAATGCCCCTGGGCAGACTGGCCTTTTTTGCCTAGGCACTTGCAAAGAATCAGGACTACTTCTAGCTGGCCCCTTAGAAAGCAGGGTCCAACAGACAAACGCCAGAAGAACAACTCTACCCAACTTCTCTGCCTCGGGAGTCTCCTCTCATCTCCACTGGGTCTCAGGAGGGTGGGAGATGGCAAGAAAGCTTCCTCTTACTCATGCTCTGAGCATCTGGGCCTCTGGATAAAGCCCACTCATTATAAGGAGAAAGAACTTACTTTCCAGCTCCAGCTCTGGAATTAGAAAAGCATTCTTAAATCAGCCCATTACAAGTGCTTCTCACAGTATCTGGCCCACAAACTTACCATTTCTATTGCAAGACTCCACTCATTTCATTATAAGTCTGTAAGAAATATTCTAAAACTGTTTTGTTATACTTGAACTTAAAATTGTGGTGAAACCCATATTGGCTCTGTAAATATAAAAATATGAGCATCAATATGTTCATGTTTAGAAAAAGAAAAAAAGACTAAAAGATTTAGGAATAGGAAGAAGGCCTTGGGACCCATTAGAATGGGTCTATCCCATCTGATCATCACAAAAACCTATGAGGTATTATTAACCCCAATTTACATACAGATGAGAGGACTGCAACAAAGAGATTTTAAGTAACTTCTCAAAGATCACCTAGCTGGTAAATGTGAGAGTGGTTAACTTGCCAGAGATCACCCAGCTGGTAAATGTTAGAGCTGGTTTCAAACCCAGGCAGTCGGGCTCCAAACCATGGGCTTTCAACCACTCAACTCTCCTGGCTTGTTTTATCCTAGCTAGTCACAGTTTATAAATCAAAGTTCAAGACTCTTTTCTCCACCATAAATTGCTGACGAGGCTTTGATTTCTGTCTACAATGCAGGCAATATTAGCATTTCAGGGGGGGTTCATGTGCAGCCATGTAGGACCCCGGGTCTCTATTACCTAACAGCCACTGGGCAGACCAACCCCCTCCCAGATCCAAATGCCCCTGGTATGCGGAGGAGGGAGAGGAGAGGGGCCAGCCTTGCCACAGTTGAAAACCATTACAGTAAAGGACATTTCAACAAGAACTACCTGTCAGAAAGCAAAGGCAGATAAAGAAAGAAAGGCGAGACAAAAGGAAGGCACATACCAGAGTTCTTCCCTTTTCCTGCATCAAACTTGCATCGTTAAACTGGTAATTAGACCAAAAACAATCAAATTTTTGAAAAGTCCTCAGGACTCAGCAGCTAATAGAAAACTGTTTTCTAACAACAAATCCATATATGGTAGGCATTCTTAATCTGTTCTTTCATAAACTCTAAGCCCAAGATTTCAAATTAACTTATGACCTGCCAGACAATCTTCAATCTACAGATCTGTCCTCTGGAGGGGGCATGGTGAGAAGCCCTCCCCCTTGGTTAGCCTAATCTAAAAGAACTCAGATTGCCCCAAAATAAAAAATTGAATTCGGATTCAAAACCTGATGCTACAATTAATAAGAACCTATATTCTGACACAAGGGGACCACTCATTTGGCTCCAAAAATATAAATAACCAGGAAGGTCAAGCTGATGGACGCACAGAAATACTACCCCACACTCCTTCCTCAGTCCGCCCTCCCTTCTCCACCACGTGATGGGGCGCCGCTCTGGAAAGACCATCCGCAGCTAACTCCCCTCGAGGACTACACAGAGAGAGGTTTCCCTTTGCAAAGCTGGGGCCAGGATGTGGGATTTGAAGTGTTCAATGGTGCTCATGCTCTTAAGACCAGGAACGCTTACAAAATTGTCCCACTGTCTCCTCCACCACCTACTCACCCACCCATGCTCTCTCTTGTCCTGCTCCTTCACTCTGCCCTCTATTCCTCCTCTCTTTCCATTCTCCCATTCCCTTGGCAAATCCAATCCTCTTTTCCCAGGTTTCCTTCGTAACTACCCTGGCTATGGATTGCTTCTGAGGACACTTTACACAAAAATCACAAAACTAGAAAGAGAATTTGGCAAGAATTCCAAGACAGTGACATCCAGATTTCAGAACACCATGCCAATAGATGCTCAGCTCCCCTAATCCCTGGTCTGTGTCCTGACATGTCCCAGAGAGACAAGGAAAGGATGCTAACAGGGATGCAGGATGTGGGTGACCCTAAGGAAGTCTCACTGACAGTCCTTCAGTCTTTGAGGAAGATAACGTTTGCTCTCCTTGCAATATTACAACCAACAGTTCTTGATATTAGTTGGACTCTTCTCACTGGCATCAGCATTAACAGCGACATCCCCGTATGTCCATACCCCTAACAACCGGGACTTGTGTGCATGTTGACAATGATCTGCATAAAGGCAGCTTTCCTGGCCCACCTGCCCTAACGAAGGAGACATGATCCCTGCAGGTGGGTTGTTAACTAACTTTCCTGAAGCAAACCCTGGCTCCTGGGAGAACTCATTATGCAGACTTCAAAGTGTCTCAAGTCTCTTCTAACGATGGTCATTATGTTATTTCCAGGGTTTCTTATGAGTGCCTGTAACTTCACATTTACAAGGAAGCTATTAGTTTTCTTGTAAGAAAGAGATGAATTCAAATAATTGCATTTTTCTCCTCCCTAACTAGCTCAATCTAAGGGATAGTTATTCTGTCTGCTAACAGGCACACAGGGCTGTGCACCCAAAGGTGCAATTTTTACAACCTGCACTTTAATGCTGTTTACCTCCAGGAGACACACCTTTTAGAGTGCCTGCAACCCAGCACTGGATTTAGGACAAACTGACCTAATCTTGTAAGAATAACTGGAAAGCTGATTCAAACTGTGTACTTCAGGGAGGGTCCAGAGAGTTGCCCTTGGACATGAGAGCAAAAATCTGGGGTAAGGCACCAGATCAGGCAAGGGTCCTGACCCTTATCTCCAGATTAAACCAGAGCAAATGCACTTTTATTTGCTTAACAGCTATTATTAAGCAATATTTATTAAAATTAAAATATCTGTGAATAGTTTAATAGATTATGCCAGAGAGACATTAAAGTCAGCAGGGTGAGAAAAACATGTGCATGGCCATGATTACCCTTAAAAAGTTCTTTAGGAAGACCAACAAACCATCCCTCAAGAAGCTTCTAGAACAAGTTTTTTAGTAGCAAACTAGACAAAGTGGTTGATTTATTTTTTCAGGGGTCATTTAAAACAACTTTTTATAGTGCCTCACCTCTTGTGGGTCAGGAATTGGGCAAGGAGCATCTGGGTGATGCTTCTGTTTCACGAGGCAATGGCAGAGGTCACCAGGTGGCATTTATTAGATGGAGGATCCAAGATGGCTTCGCTCACAGTCAGCAGGGATGGCTGGAAGGCTGGGTTCAGCTGAGACTGTCCACTGGAGCACCTGCCACAATGGCCATAACATAGACTTCTCCAATGGCGGCTCAGGGCTTTAACAGCAGTGTCCTGCTAGCAAGGCAGAAACTGCACGGCCTTTTATGACCTAGCCTCGAAAGTCACACGATGACGCTTTTTGTCATACTCTACTGGTCAGAGCAGTGACAAGCCCACCCAGACTCAAGAAGAGGGACCTGTTTTAAAATCTGGAACCTCTCCAGCCATAGAGTATAAAAAAATAATTCAAACACTCTGCTAAAAGTAATTTGCACTGAGCCTTGAACATACACATTCAGAATTGCCTGTTTTGGGACGCTGAGCCTGAGAAAAAGGAACCAGATGACTGGCTTTCAAAAAATTGGTCAAAAACAGCCAACGGTTTTATCCAGAGTCAGTAAACAGACTTGGGGTTTAGAATTCAGCCATGAGTCCCACTATTACAAAGAAATTCTGAAGCAACAAGGCAAGGACTTGTGTAAATGGATCCATTACTTTTCTTTACACGGCTTTGGCCTTTAGAAACTTCTAGGAGAGGTTTCACTGAGGCTGCTCTCCCTTGAGGACTCAATCCCTAACGCTTTAAACTCATTGTGTCTGAGTTATCCTTTGCAATTTATACTCACCGTGCCTCAGAGTTTTTATTTCCTTTTATTTACCCAATCATAGGAAGGAAGATGATGTCTGAGAGGACCTCGAACCAACATCACCTGAGCGAACAATAGACTGAAAAGCACGTCCTGTCACTCTCACTCTAAGGCAGTGGTTCTCAGCCAAGACCACTTTGCCCTCCCTCCCCCACCCCCGGCACATTCGGCAACATCTGGAGACATTCTGGATTGTCACAACTAGGGGAGGGCAATTCTCCTGGCATCGGGATGCTGCTAAACATCCTACAACGCACAAGACAGCCTGCGCGACAAAGAATTATTCAGTGCAAAACGCCAATGGTGCCGAGGTGGAGAAACCCTCCTCTAAGGCACACACTGTAACTGAGTCACACACTGTGACCGCTGGGCAGCCCCACATAGTTTCCACCACTACTTCTCTCTCCCTATTTTTGAACCACGTGTGTATAGTCGAATTTCCAGGAGTGCAATGCACACATGCTGTGGATCCACTGGAATATCTCATTTTAAAAAAGAGTTCTCCTAGAAGTCTGAAAATCATAATTCTCATCACGAAACCGTTCTTTAAGAGTCACTTTTAATATAGATGATCCAGTCACATCAGTAACACTAAAGACAAACAAACGAAAAAATAAACTGTAAAGGCTTCGGTACTCAGCAGCTCCCGTACGCTCTCACGTTTTGTTTTTTAAAATAACGAGCTGAAATGTGACGCATGGGTGCAAGCAAACCCAGAGTCACAGATTAACAGCCGCTCTTTCAGCAAGGCCCTTCCATCTGCCATCTCCCAGCAGGAGAACAATAGCAGCAATGACACAGACATGGCCTAATCTGACCAAACACACCCTGGTCCTCTGCCACCTGTCCCCGAGACCACGCAGACGCCTGCATGCCCCTTGGACTTCCTTTATGCCCTGCACTGATACTCTCTCACACATCCTGCTCATTCTTCGGTTTATACTTACAAATCAAAACCGGTCCACTTACCAGACAGAAAACACCATTTATAAACTCTGAGATTTACCTTTGGGGAACTGCTGATGGTCATTTTTATTGGGTCTCTTCCACCACAAATTTGTACAGCTATTTCCTATTTCTAACATTAATTGCTATTTTCCTCTTAAAATAAGGCTTCAATGACACCAATACATGGCACATAAAACCACAATTTCCCCAGTGACATAAATTACGTTGCTGGGTTGGTGCACACCGCAGCGCAGGACTGTTAGCGGGCCAGGCTCGTTAATGTGTGATGTGGTGCCGTTCCCCCAGGACAAACATAAACACTTTTTATACAATATTTTGGCTTTGAGTCCCCCTTTCCAACTAAGATTTCCCCCCAGGAGGTGGAATCTTAGCTGCCCCAGAGAGCAGATCGCCACCGAGAACGGCCCTCACTTGGGAGGTGTTCCTCCCAAGAAACACATACTCTCTAACAAATCTGACCACAGGGCGAATTTAATTTTTAAATGACTATTAATTTTACCTCATGTCAAAACACACACTCTAGAACTTCTTTGATCCTAAGGGCAAAGGAAGCCCTGGGAAATGCCGGTTTACAGAACCTGTCTGCCAGGAGAAAGGGTCAACACAAGCCGGGGCTCCAGGAAACTGAGGCACCAGCATAAACTGCGTGACAGGCCTGAAAACAACAGCAGCTTCAAAAAGGCTCTGACCACCTCTGTGGCTGCGGGACAACAATTCAGGAGAAATTTTCAGAAGTTACTGGATTACTTAAAGCCAGACTTGCTCCTATTTTAATAGGGTGGTAGCTACCACTGACTGTGTTTCAGGTATGCCTTACAAAGGTTATCTCACTGGCTATCATAACAATTCTACAGAGTGGGTATGATTATTCCTACTTTACAGAGGAGGAAACTAAGCCCTGGAGAGATCAGTAACTTGCCTAAGGCCACAGACCCTGGGGGTGGGGAGCAGGGCTGGAACCCAGGGCCCCCTGACTCCAGGCTGGGTCTTCCCACCACACAGAGTCATTCCCCCTGTGGCAAAACAGGGCTGAGAAGGGCTGTCTCCCGACACCGCCTTCTCCAAAGAACCTCATACGTAGCTCTCTAATGTTTGTTAATTGTTAAAATACTTAAACCGGCTGCATAATCACCAAACAAAATTCAATCCTGTGTATTTAATCATTAACATTTTTAAGCTACAGAAAACGCATGCCCTTTAGATTCAGGGTGAGCTGGACTGCTTGTTAGGTACAACTGGGCTCCAGAAAGGACCAGAAGACATGGACCAAGACATCCTCGGGACCTGGACCGACTGAAGGAAGAACTTGGTCCTCTCGTGAATACCCTGTGGTTCAGGCCTTACAAACAGGGGTGATTAAACTGGGGTGATGATTGGGGATTTAATCCTAGTTCTGGGGAAAGAGCACAGCAGAAAGAGGAAATGATCTAGAGAAAATACATAAGGTAAAAATGGGACAAAAGACACACGGGGCCCAACAAAGACTTCTCTGATCTGTACCGCAAAAACAGGAGCAAGATGGTTGCAAAATAACCACAAACTTTGATTCTTATACTCCTCATTCCCTATAAAACTGTACTTACGTGATGTATACCTTATTTGGGGAGTAATTAATGAACGTATATATACTATTTCCCTTTGCAATAAGAAAATCACAAATATAAACCAATCTTCTAACTTACCACATTTTTTAGAGCAAGTTGGACCCCTATGAATATAGAGTTTCATCACGTTTCAGCATTTAATTTGGTAAAAGTGAACACTATTATATAAACCTCCATTAACTTTCTTTCTGCCACTGTGGTTACAGACCCCCAATGACTGCCTAAAAAATGAAGATAAAGAGAACTACTGAATTAAAATGATGTCATATGCAACAAAACAAGTAAACAAATAAACAAACAAAAAATATGCCTTTGCCAACAGGCAATGCCAAAACACTTTTCCACTAAAAGGTCTGCTTTCTAAACTATCCTTCATAAAAGCTCACAGCTCATAGCTGGGAAGTCAGACACCCATCTCACTTTTGTTTGTACTTTCAAGAATCCTGAAGAGAATAATCAAGTTTTCCCCACATGTAAATGAATTTAAGAAACTAGATTTTCCAAATAAGCTGTTTTTATCAACATATATGCACTCTTAGAAATGGAAGTTATTTCTAATTTGCATGGTTTTGCACACACAATATTTTGGGTTCAAGTACAATCTTTACTATTCACTTCTGAAGCACGAGGCCAGCACTGTACAACAGGACAGGCCCACAATGACTACAGCAGTGCCAAAGAACAGCCCCCTGAGAAGTCCAAACACCAGACTTGAGGACACGACCACAAAATCACTTCCCAAGGCCTGACTTTCACCAGAAAACAAAGTAATGGTAATGCCACTGTGCAAGATTGTTTGCTCTTTCTATTCAAGTTCTAATAATTTAGCCAGTGGCTATCATTCTTGCTGCTATGGAGACCTGTCAGACCCACCTCTGGCCTGCAGAATGCCCGCCAGCTTTAGATCAATAAGCCCTGTGATCTTTAATACAGAGCAGAGGCCGATAACCCAGCCGATTCTCCCTGAAGTCATCAATCAGGGTTAGACCACAGCTTGTCTTACGACCCCCCAGGAGATTGGATGTCTGCTGCACATTTCCTGGAGAGAAGCAGGGAGATGTCGTACAAAGTCAGCACCAGCAGAAGTCAGGTGAACCCGTGAAAGGGACTGTCGGGGAGGAATGGATTTCCAGAAGGAACTGTGCTCTCTCTTCCTGAGGTGGCACAGAAATTTCACATGACAGTGGTCAGCTGCCAAGGGTTCCAGAGCAACACACTCGCCCCCGGACATCTAGGCCACATGGTGAAGCCTCAAGGTCAATTTAAGGAGACACCCCACCCCCCGCCAGGCTGGGAGGATGGCAGGATGGGTAGATGGACTAGAGCGGGTGGACGAAACTGACCAAGCAGCAAACAATGACATCTCTTCGGTCAGTGACTGTGAATTTAAACAAAATTTCTTGACCTTACAAATTCTCTTTGGCAACTTTTCATCTTGAATGAATTTCCTATAACTATGCTAAATTTTAAAACTCACTTGTAATGGTAAATCTTTTTTTTAGGAATTAACTGGGAGGTCAAATAAGGGAGATAAATGAACAGCAATGCTTTGATACCAGCCTAAAAGCAGTGGCGTGACTTACCCCCACAGGTTTCTAAGCACAGCACACCACACGACCTGGTTTCCTTGGTTGGGGCCATTGACAGCAGCGCTGCAATTTTCAAAATGAGGTTGGGAGTGGTGGAGACCCTGGTTTACTGGCTAATGGCGTCTGTCAGGGTGGGGAACTGAGTCTTCCTCCTATTGCTACGATGCTCAAACACATCTGGAACCTCCAGTCACGTCCACAGCATCTTGTACACACACATTTCCACACAAAGACTGAAAGGTCAATGAGCTCCAAGTAGCATGTCCCTCTGAAAAGGAGGCATTGGGCCACAAAAGAAGGGTGGGCTCCTGGCCGCTGGGTACTGTTATTGGGTGGAGGGAAACCACAAGCCTAATTGTTCCAAGACTGTCCTGATTCCTCCAGGGAGGCTGAAGATTGGGGCCATGGCCTCTCCACAACGCAGGCTCTGCCCAATTCCACAGGGCACCCCTCACATAGACTACAACGTGGCATCCTGCCTCCCACCCTCCCCCGAGCCTAAGAAAGCCCGTCTTCCCCTCAACTTCACCACCAACTTTACATATCAATTTTCTAATCTTCATGTAATCTCAAAAAAGCCTCAACTACGTAAAAGCTACTTGACACCACTTCTTACAGACTTCTCAGCTTGTAAAAATATCCCAAAGAGCACTAGACTAGGAATCAGAAGTCATATCTTCATTTATATCATTCATTCACCTAACAAGTGCATATTAAGCACCAAATACACACCAAAGACCAAAGGTATGAGGGTGAACAAACAGGACAGACAAGGGACACTGCCCACGCGGGGCTTTGGCCAAGTCATCCAGTGTCTAGAACTGAAATTAAAGGGCTTAGACAAGAAGCTCTTTCAAGTCTCTCCCAGCTCTCCTATTCTCCACTCTCCACTTTGGTGCCAAGAGGGGACTGAAGCATTCTGGAATGTTCCGCTTCCCCGAACAGAGGCTGTTTTTACTCCATGTACATATAGCTCAGGCTGCAGATGTGTGGCTTACCTTCATGCTGCCAAGCATAGACAACTCATTTTCATCCCAGAGTTTATAAGACCAAGTGGAGCCCTGATCTAGAAGGTCCCCTGGCATGCACATCTCCAGCTCCTTGGCACAGGGACCCTCCTAGCCTCATTCCTTCCACATGGAGGAAATCTGGTTCCTTCAGATCAAAACTATAGAAAAACAAGAGCAGGGCTGCCAAGGCTTCCTCACATGTTGCTTGGGTTTGTTTATTTCTTCTTCATCAACTCACATTATTTCTGACATTGCACTTCAACTTCCTGGACACAGCCACAGAGAAAAGCTTTTAAAAGGCACTGAAGTATAGCCAACTTCTGATTAGCCACAGTAATGAAGGAGGAAGAGCACATGGCCGGAGCGAGAAGACTCTGGCCTCTGAGTACTGCAGGGAAGATTCCTGTACAGGATATGGGCAAGCATTAGTGAAACAAGTGAAAATCTCCTCCCCCCACAAATTCCCCTCAGATAACATTTCAGGAAAACACTTGGCTGGAGTTTTACCTTTTGGGAGTTCCCAAGAGCACCACACCCACCAGAAAGGGAGACGTCTACAGTCTCCATTATCAACTGGGAGGGGGAAATGTTAGCCCCTGATTCAGTGGGGAGATTTTTATAAAAGGTCTACAAACCAAAGCTACGATTGAATGCACTTAACAGTGGCTAAGGTTTTTATTAATGCATCTAAATAGAAGTTTTCTTTTTTTTCAGAGCTGAGTTAACAAATATTAAGCAGAAGTTTACACAGTAGAGAGGGAGAAGCTGAAGACTAGAAAGCAGACATGAGACAGTAAGAGTGTGAATGAAGATGGCCATGGAAAAGCCTGGGCCCCAGAAATAAACCTGCAAGAAGCAGTTGACGCCTCTGACCTCCTGATCAAAGGCACAGGCACTCCAGAAGTTACTCAACACTTGGCTGACAACCGTGTCACACATACAGAGCCCTTCCCATCCTCCCCCTCAAAGTCCCCCAACTCCCACCTGCCTTGTCCTGCCACCTTGATCACTTCCCTCTCCCTCAGAAAGAAGCTGAGCTGCCCTGGGGAACGGTGCCAGCTGGTGGCTCGTACCGAGAACTATCTATTCATCACACTTTTCTCTTCTCTTGGAGGACTCCCTGCTCTTGGAGGATAAATTCACCTCCTCCTCCTCTTCCTGCTGTTTCTTCTAATTACGATCACAGAGGGCGTAATTTGAAAATCAGAAGTCCAGGGATGGAGTCCCAGGTCCCCACTTCCCTACCGGAAGACCTAGGGCAAGTCACATACCCTCTCTCTGCCTCACTCCCTCCTTGCAAACATGGAGAGCAGGGATTTTATGAAGCAGCAGAAATGAGTGTACACTGTGAATGGAACAGCATGAATCGAATAGAAGGCATAACTCTCACCATCTGCAAACTCCCCACCACACGGTTTAACACTTTGAACACTGCTCACCTCAAAGGAACCTGATGCCCATCATGCTTCAAATAAATCATGTCAGCAACAGATGACTGACTGGCAAGCCTTCCTTAGAAGTAACACACCATCCCAACTCCACATGCGCTCTCTTGCCTGGCGGATTTCTTTATGTTCAGGGTGAATGCCACGTTCCTAAGGAACAGGCCAAGTGGTATGTCAGGACCTGTTATCAACCGCTGCAAGTCACTAACTCTCAGTTATGGCAGGAGAAACTACGTTCCCGACCACAGTGCCCTACGCCCGTGCCTCCCCATGCCCTCTCCTGGTGCCATGGGAATCTCGCTCTAGGTTTACCAGGAGGGAAATGGCCAGCCCCTATGAGGCTCTGTTACGTCCCCCAAGTGCCACCTCACTGAGATAAAGATCTCAAAGGGGCTAATGAAATCATCTCCTCTGCCTTTTATTCCTCAGAAACAACCAGAAAATTAGATGAAATGACCCCCTGCTCCTCTAGTTTAAGGCCTATTTTATTACCTTCAACCCCAGTTCTCTCTCTTTTAAACGGACCTGAGACCCTGAAGACCCACACGCCAGTGGGATTAGTAACTAGCGGCTTCTTCCTCCCAGCCTGTTCTCCAGAGGGCGCGTCTCCGTCCCCCAGGGTGGGGTCACCATCAGTTCAATCTTCATGCTTCAGAGACATCCCCTTTGAACAAGATCAGATGTCCCCCAGCCCTGCCTGGTGCTCCACTCAAAGGAGCAGCAGCCTCTTCTCACTCAGAGCATTCATGTCAACTCAGCCAGAAAAACAAAGGCAGGAGGAGGAGGTCAGCATGGTTAATTGTCCACCAAGCTAAATGCAGGCCCACTCAAACCAGCACCTTGGGAGGGCTGGTCACCCCATAAAATGCTAAGTGCACTTTGAACCCACGAACAAGGAGAATGAGAACTATTTTCCCCAGCCTGCTGGGCTGCAGGGGGAGCTTCGGCTGTTTGTTTTCCTTTTCAGATTGTAGCCATAAAGGGAGAAGGAATTCTTCATAGCAACTCCCGGCAGACAGAGAAAACACAGGCCACGTAGGCGAGTACCAGGGCTTGCCCATCGGAAATAAAGGAGAGGAAAGATAAGCATCAACGGAGGCATTAAAAAGGGACCAACCAAGTCTTCCTCTAGATTTGAAGAAGAAACCTGAGAAAACAGAATTCTGGAAGCCTTAGAGACTGCTCCATATAAGAAATTCTTAAAAAATTAAAAATAGAAATACAATATGATCCAGCTATTCCACTTCTGGGTATTTATCCAAAGAATATGATAACACTAATTTGAAAAGATATACGCACCCCTACGTTCACTGCAGTATTATTCACAATAGCCAAGACTTGGAAGCAGCCCAAGTGGCCATCAACGGATAAATGGATAAAGAAGATGTGGTACATATATACAATGGAATACTACTCAGGCATAAAAAAAGACAAAATCATCCCATTTGTGACAACATGGATGGACCTTGAGGGTATTATGCTAAGCGAAATGAGTCAGACAGAAAATGACAAATACCATATGATTTCACTCATATGTGGAAGATAATCAAACATACACATAGATAACGAGAACAGATTGGTAGTTACCAGAGGGGAAGGGGTCGGGGGGAGGATGAAAGGGGTAAAAGGTGACAGATGCACAAGGTGACAGATAAAAACCAGACTATTGGTAGTGAACATGATGCAGTCTATACAGAAACTGATAAATAATAATGTACACTTGAAATTTATACAATGTTATAAACTAATGTGACCTCAAAAAAAAAAAAAAAAAGAAATGCTCTATAGGGAAAAGGAATCATCTAAAATGCAGGATGTTTAGTCTTTATCATTCAAAGAGATGGAGGAGGAAATTTTTAAACTCTCTTTGCCTGTTTGGAAAAGTTACTTTTGTAAACTAGTTTTCCAAAGCCTTCCTTCCAACTCAGGTCCATAATCCTAAAACAACCTTAAGGAAAAGAAAACAGTCATTTCTTAACTGAAGGAGGACCTGAGAGTGATTAAAACAACACCTCCAGTCCTTCCCATAAAGCAAAGGTCTAAGATATTGCATGTAAAACCAACTTTTCCTGGAAACAAGTACTTATAAGTTTTCTTCCAAATCAACAACAAAACTCCCAGAGTGGATAAGAGAAACCAACCAACAAATCACAGCTGACGAGTGACCAGATCAAAGTACAAAGTGGTTCCTAAATTATGCATCGATTGTGCTCTGGAAAAGGAAAAAAGCAAACACTTCCCAGAGATGTCAATACCTGGGTGCAGCTTTACAATGAAACTTGAAAGCCTATTTTGGAGACTTTGCTTCTCTTTAAAAAGAAGAAAAGATAAAGGCTTCATCTGGAAAAACCAAGGTGCCTGAGGGGGATGTGCCATTTACTTACTTCTTGGATCTGTCACCAGCCACAGTCTGGGTGCCCAGGCATTTCAGCAATAAAGGCACTGGAGTCTGAGACCACAGACCAGTCCCTGTGTCTGCTAGTGGCCTTTGCTCTGATTGCTCCCAAATGTCTAACCTGGACACGAGGGGCCCACGCTGGACAGTGTCTTTGGGTCAGGGCCAACACTCCAAAAGAGCCATGCTAAACACACACACACGCCCTGATATACAAATTCCACTGCTGAGACACTAGCAGGCCCCTCCTCACAAACAGTAAACATTTCACGAATGAAAGAAAAGCAGCATATCAGAAGTCCAAAACACCAAGTTCAGAAGCTGTAAGGAAGTTCAGGCACTGTATCACTTCCTGAATTTTCCAATTAGGATGAGGTGGGGTAGTCAAGATCCAACTAGAAAGCTCTGTGAAGTACGCCTGAACGCCCACCTGTGTGCGAGAGCCCCAGTGTGAATGGGGGCCAGCTCAGTAGCTTGATGGCCTGATCTACCTCATTTTTTTCTACCCTGATTAGGACTCTATCATAAAACAGAAGAGACTCTGAGAATCAGTATCTCCTAGAAGCTCAAAGAGTTGTGTGTTATGAATTGGTAAGCACTCCCCATGGGTTTGGCAGCACGAAGATGAGACACACAACCACCACCTTGTATTCAGCTTCTGTAGGGATGGAGCCACACAAAACAGTCAGGAATATCTCAAATTCCAAAACCTACTAAAAAGTAAATCCCACTTGTATTTTAACATCTGGGCTTTTACACTTCAATTTCTTTTCTTAGTTTATTTTTCAAGTATGATAGACAAACTGGATTCCGCAGAGACGAAATTCCTGGGCAAAGCTGAAGTCCTGACTCTACGCAAGCCCTAGGAAACTTTAAGAACATGAATGGGGTCAGCTGAGAGTCAAATTTCTTTTGGTGCCTTGTCTTTCACTAAATCCTCCTTCAGGCAATTGTATGACCAGGGCTCAGCACCAGGTAGAAGAAACCATGGTTGGGCGACTGCTGCTTTTATGTGGGCTTGTTGGCTGGAATCTCTATCAGGTTGTGGAAAGCACATGCAGAAACCAGAAGACGACTTTTTTCTCTTTGCTTAGTGCTGCACACACCTAAACAAAGTAACCAGAAAGGCTGAGCAATGAGTAGCATTAATGTAAAAGAAGGATAAGAAGACAGGAGCAAAATCTCAAGGCCACACTGTCCTACGAAACATGAAAATGGTCTTTGGTTAGACTGAAGTACCACCCCTGGTTTCCGTGAGCTCAGCCACCCACCAGTCCCTGAAAGGACCCAGGCCCCATCCTGGCTCCAACATTCAGGGGAACCCCCACCCTGAGGCTTGCTACTCCCACCCGCAGGATGAAGCAAAATGGCATCAAGCCAATCAGCACATCTCTCAAAGACCCCAACATATTCAGAAGTATGGGGAAAACTGAAATGCACTGATTTAAATGCTTTGTATTAAAATTATTTAAACCTAAACTGTGTTTTCAAACAAATGCTCAAGCCACTCAGACATATTTTTATTTCCTCTGGGTTGTTAATTGGGAAAGTCTATTGCTTGCTCCCTTACTGCCTACACTGTTTAGATTATGTTCAGTCCTGTGGCTGACCCGGGCCCCCAGGGTCTGGTGGACACCTGTCTCTCCCAGGGCAGCCAAGAGGGCTTGCTGCTCACATCACAGGTTGTCATTTAGTATGTCACTGCTCCAAGACCCAGCATCCTTTACTGCTCAAGAGGAAGACAATGAAACAAAAACTCCTGACTTAACCTTTCCAATAAGAGTAAGAATCTAAACTCCTATTGACTCAACTATAATATGATAAATTCTCAATTAGGTGTGGTAATGTGAGCAAACAGCCATGTAATTAATCTAAAAGGGCACTCCACAGTCACTTAATTGGTTTAGGAATACATTATTTTTTTGTGGCTGTGCCATAGTTTAGTTTACTAGGCCATTTTTTTCTCACACTAACATTCATTCATTTATTGAAAGTCTGTTCCACGCCAGGAAGCACGCTAGGTGAGAGACGGTGACAAAAAGAACTCACAGCCCAGAAGAAAAAACGTGCACGAACAAGGGAGGAAAGCTCACCATGGCGAGGGCAGTGTGTTGTGTAAGCAGAGAAGCAGTGATTCATTCTGCTGGAAAGCTGAGAAAAGTACTATGCTCCAAACACCCTCTCATTCAAACAGTTTGATAAATAACAAGTTACATTTGGGCTGGGTCTTAAATGAGGAAATGGAATTCTAAAGCACCAACTCAAATGGCAGGGAGAAGGGTGCCCAGTGCAAAAGAAAAGAGAGTTGGGTGATGAGAAGGCCAGCAACACCCAGGAGAGAGACAGCCAGGTAAACATCTTCGCCTGGTGACTCCCAACAGGGGCAGGGGACCATCTTACATATTTCTTAGAGAAGATGGTACCTTACATTTAAGGATTTTTTTTTTTTTTTTTTTTTTTGGCGAGGAAGACCAGCCCTGAGCTAACATCCGTCGCCAATCCTCCTCTTTTTTACTGAGGAAGACTGGCCCTGGGCTAACATCTGTGCCCATCTTCCTCTACTTTATATGGGACGCCGCCACGGCGTGGCTGACGAGCAGTGCATCAGCGGGCGCCTGGGATCCGAACCTGCGAACCCCGGGCTGCCAAGTGCAGACTAAACCGCTGCGCCACTGGGCAGCCCCAAGGATTTTCTTTTTAATGAATGAGAACTTTGGGTGGAAATCAGAGTGCACCATCAAGGCTAGAGTTTCCCCACAACCCACCTGAGCACGAGCAGGTCCAGGAACCAACCCCTTACCTGTAGGATGATGTGCTCTTAACAAGATGCAAAAACCACAGGCCAGCTGTGAATTCAAGAGTCTGCTCCCCAGTTTACCTGAAAAACAACAAGAAAGGGCCATTTTTGTTATCGTGGAATAGCCAGTCTTTTAATGGTCCCAGTAGAGACCTACAGACCATGTGTGAGGCTGCCTGGTCTCAGAGCAGAAAAGCTGGCCAGGGGGTTGGATCAAAGGGACCCGGGTGAGAACGCTGGTGTTATAAGTCAGCGGCAGGGTAACTGTAAGCCAGGTACCTAACCTACCTGTGCCTTGGTTTCCTCCTCTGCAGTGTCTATCTCACAGAATGATTAAGAAGGCCTGCTACATGCCAGGCACCACGCCAAGCCTGGAGTCACATGAATGAACATGAGATGAGTTCCCCACTCTCAGGGAACTTATGGTCCGCAAAGACAGAGCAGTAAACAGGTAGTAACTACGACCCTGATGCAGCTGATAGGACCAGAAGTGAGGAAAACACAAGGGGACATGGAGCCTTTGCTGAGGCACCAGCTGATCCCAGAGGAGTCAAAGGAAGCTCTCCAGAGCACGTGATGGCCAAGCTGAGGTCTGATGAGCAGGAGCTGGCCAGACCAAGAGGGTAAGCAAATAGCATGCCAGGCAGAGGGAACAGCAAAATGGGACACCCTGGAAGCAAGAACACAGTGAGTTCACAAGCGAAAGGGGTTGGTGACCACAGGAGTATTTCTGAGGCAGAGAGGGAGACAGGCAAGAGATAAAGCTGCAGAGGCTGGCAATCACAAAAGGCCTTGCAGGCATTTTAAGAGACTCGACTTTATCGTAAGGCCGATGGCAAGCCCATGAAGGGTCTTACATAGGAAAGGGGCATGGTTCAGAAAGCTTCTGCAGCACCAGAGAGAAGAACAGATTGGAAAAAGGCAATAAAAGCCCACCTTAGCTACCCCAAATGCCACATCCCTGGTCTGCTGTGGAGAGGACCAGAAAGAAGGCTCTAGTATAAGAAGACAGAGCTAGGATTCTCTCCGGCACCGCAGTGAACCACTGTTTCTGAACTATGGGTTCCTCCAGCATCAGGCGAGTCCCCTCAGGTAGACACCCATCAGGAGCAGAGTCTACCTGTCCCAACACACCCTCCAGAAGGTCGAGGAGTGCCTGGGTGTCACAGTGGTCCTCGAAGTGTGGTCCCCACACCAGCAGCATCAGCATCACCTGGGGACATGTTAGAAATGAACATTCTTGGCTTATCCCAGACCTAGTGACTCAGAAGCTCTGGCGTTGGGCCCAGCAATGTGTGTTTTAACAAGCCCTAAAGGCAGTAAGCACTAAATAGGGGCAGTGCTGGTACTGGGGGACAGAGCACAGAGTACAGAGCTGGCCCAGCCTGATAACCCATCAGAGCCTCTGAGATCAAGGTCTCACACTCTACAGGGCCCGTGACATTCGTTTCTGTTTAAAAGGAAATACACCAAGCTGGTTTTGTCGAGGCTTGAAACTGTTCCTAGCCCTGTGGACTGATGGGGTAGAGAGTAGCAGGCCACCTCAGGCCACCTCCAGGGTGGGGATATGGTGTTGCAGGACGATTGCATTTTCTTAAGAAATGCCCTGTCCTCTCCTGCAGACCTCATTTGTTTCACGACAAGCATTGGGAACTCCAGCTTCAGGAAAGGGGATGCATGCTTCTCCTTTTAGACATCATTTCTCCTCCCACCTAGATAGAGAATCTGACCACTCCAGAAAAGACACAGTGATATGCAATTATCTTCTGCCATTCAGTAGGTTGCCTTTTTGTTTTGTTGATTGTTTGCTTCATCATGCAAAAGCTTTCTAGTTTGATGTAGTCCCACTTGTTTGTCTTTTGTTGCTCTTGCCTAAGGAGACAGGTTCAAAAAATATCACTGAGACTGATGTCAAAGAACATACTTCCTATGTTTTCTTCTAGGAGTTTCATGGGCTGAGCTCTTACATTCAAGTTTTTAATCCATTTTGAACTTATTTTGTATATAGAGTAAGATAGTGGTCCAGTTTCATTCTTTTGCACGTAGCTGTCTAGTTTTCCCGACACCATTTATTGAAAAGACCATCCTTTCTCCATTGTATATTCTTGCCTCCTTTGTCATAGATTAAACAACCACATATGGGTGAGTTTATTTCTGGGCTCTCTATTCTGTTCCAGTGATCTATGTGTCTGCTTTTGTTCCAGTACCATATTTTTTAAATTGCCATAGCTTTGTAGTATAGTTTGAAATCTAGAAGTGTGATACCTCCAGCTTTGTTCTTTCTTTTTTTTTTACTTTTTTTTTTGTTTGTTTGTTTGTTTTGTGGGGAAGACAAGCCCTGAGCTAACATCTGTTGCCAATCCTCCCCTTTTTGCTGAGGAAGACTGGCCCTGAGCTAACATCGTGCCCATCTTCCTCCACTTTATATGGGACGCCGCCACAGCATGGTTGCCAGGCAGTGCGTCGGCGGGCGCCCGGGATCCGAACTTGCGAACCCCGGGCTGCCAAGCGCGGACTAAACCGCTGCGCCACCGGGCGGCCCCTCCAGCTTTGTTCCTTCTAAAGACTGCTTTGGCTATTCAGGGTCTTTTGTGGTTCTATATAAATTTTAGGATTCTTTGTTCTAGTTCTGTGATAAATGCTATTGGTATTTTGATAGAGATTGCTCTGAATCTGTAGATTGCTTTGGGTAGTATGGCCACTTTAACAATCTCAATTCTTCTAATCCATAAGCATGGTATGTCTTTCCACTTATTTGTGCTGTCTTTAATTTCTTTCACCAGTGTTTTATAGTTACCGGAGCATAGGTCCTTCATCTCCTTGGTTAAATTTATTCCTAGGTATTTTATTCTTTTTGATGCAATTGTAAATGGGATTCTTTTCTTAATTTCTCTTTTTAATAGTTTGTTTTTAGTGTACAGAAATGCAAGAGATTTTATATACTGATTTTGTACCCTGTAACTTTACTGAATTTATGAGATCAACATTTTTTTTTGGTGCAGTCTTTAGGGTTTTCTCTGTATAATATCATTTCATCTGCAAATAGTGACAATTTTACTCCTTCCTTTCCAATTTGGATGCCTTTTATTTCTTTTTCTTACCTAATTGCTCTGGCTAGAACTTCCAATACTAGGTTGAATAAAAGTGGTGACAGTGGGAATCCTTGTCTTGTTCTTTCAGCTTTGCACCATTGAGTATGATGTTAGCTGTTGTCATATACGATCTTTATTATTTTGAGGCATGTTCCCTCTACATCCACTTTGTTGAGAGTTTTTATAATAAATGATGGATGTTGAATTTTGTCAAATGCTTTTTCTGCATCTATTGAGATGATCATATGATTTTTATCCTTTGTTTTGTTAATGTGGTATATCATGTTGAAAAGATATTTTCAAGTCATGAATCTGATAAGGGGCTAATATAAAGAACTTATACAACTTAATATTAAAAAACAAACAACTTGATTAAAAAATGGGCAGAGATATTTTTTCTGAATAGACATTTTTCCAAAGAAGATATACAGATGGCCAACAGGCACATGAAAAGATGCTCAACATCACTAATCATCAGAGAAATGCAAATCAAAACCACAATGAGATATTGCCTCACACTGGTAAGAATGGCTATTATCAAAAAGACAAAAAATAACAAGCATTGGCAAGGCTGAGGAGAAAAGGGAACCCTCATACACTGTTGGTGGGAATGTAAACTGGTACAGCCACTATGGAAAACAGTATGGAAGTTCCTCAAAAAATTAAAAATAGAACTAACATAGGATCCAGCAATTCCACTTTTGAGTATTTATCCAAAGGAAATGAAAACACTAACTCAAAAAGATACATGCACCCCTATGTTCACTGCAGCATTATTTACAACAGCCAAGATACGGAAGCAACCTAAGTGTTCATTGATAGATGAATGGATAAAGAAGATGTGGTATACCAATACAATGGAATATTACTCAGCCATAAAGAAGAATGAAATCTTGGCCATCTGCGACAACATGGATGGACCTAGAAGGTATTATGCTAAGTGAAATAAGTCAGACAGAAAAAGACAGTTGCCTTATGACTTCACTTACTTGTGGAATCTAAAAACCAAAACAAACAAACAAACAAAACACAACAGAAACGACTCATAGATACAAAGAACAAACTGCTGGTTGCCAGGAGGGAGGGGTAAGGGGGTGGGCAAAATAGGTGAAGGGGATTAAGAAGCATAAACTTTTAGTTATAAAATAAATAAGTCATGGGGATGTAATGTACAGAATAGGGAATACAGTCAATAATATTGTAATAACTTTGTATGGTGACAGATGGTAACTAGACTTATCATGGTGATCATTTCATAATGCATATAATATCAAATCACTATGATGTACACCTGAAACTAATAGGATATTGTATGTCAATTATACTTCAATTTAAAAAAAAAAAGGAAAGAAACACTGAGGTCATCTGGAAGGCCCCAGGTGATTTTATCAGAAGGTCAAGTTTCTTTCTGGAGCGTGGAACAAACTCTGTGGTTACAGAGATACTGAGGAGCCATAAAGTAATTCAGGGTCAAGCAGAGCTCAGATCTGCTGCCTCTCTCTTTGAATATCTATCTTCTCTCTACAAAAGAGAAAAAATTACCCCCCTCCAAAAATAAAGCATATTTCTGTAAAGAGCAGGCAAATTCTCACATCCTTGCCTGTTTCTATAGCTCTTTCTTTACAACAGGGGAAAAATGGGGTCCAAAACATCAAAATAGTATTCAGATCAACACAGATCCTGGTAATACACTGTGAGTCCCAACCATGCTCAGCTCCTGGGGTGCGACCCTCTTGCCAGCGAGGGTGGCTGAGACACAGGACCTCGTCACAGGTCAAGGAACCGCGTGTGGTCCAGGGGACGAGTAATGCTGCAGAAATCCCTACTGCCTTCCCTGCACTGTGCCCGTCTGCACACCTCAGCTCTCCTGCCTCCCCACTGGCCTCTGCATGTGGTACCCACACCTCTACACATCCCACGTGGCCTGTTCATCCCGCACCCCACACCTCGCTAACCACACTGAAGAAAATGGCTGTTCTGCCATCTCCCCACCAGACTGTGAGCTCCCTGAGGGGCTTAATAAGTGTGCGCTGAATCAAAGACTGAACACACAGACTCACCTAGAATAAGAATTTCAGGCCTGGATTCCATCCCCTCACCTTCTCTACCCCAAACAGGTGAAATGACTTGCCCAAAGCCACAGAGCCAGCTAATGGTCACACTTGGGGAGGCAGTAGAGATGGTTCTCAATGCTTTCTGACATCCACAGGCTGTGTTCCCACCTTTCCTGGGTATCTGTAAACCATTACCCCCGGAAGACAAGGCCATTTCATTTGCGCTAAGAATGGGTTCATTTTCGTGTTTTATCCCGAGACCCTGCCGAAGAGCATGGAGGAACATCTTGTGAACCTTAGCATCTGAGGCATTAAGCCCAATCTAAAGACAGAGCAGGGACTCGGGGGAGAAAGGGCAGGAAACGGCTGTGGGTTGGAGACTGGGTCAGTCTTCACAGAAGTCCCCAGAGGTCTGGTCCCCGGGATGTACTTACGTATAACTTGGGGCTTACTCCAGCAGCAGAGGCAAAGAGAATCTTCCTGCCCATGTCCGTGCTGTCCTGAAGTACGCTGGATCACTCGGACCAGCTTTGGCTCTGGCAGTACAACGTCCACATTCAGAGTTTCTTTTTGCCAGCCAGGAGCTGAGAACTCCTGGAAAACGTAGTCTTTGTAGATATGAGCAAGAAAGCAGGTGCTAAAGTACACTTTCTAGGTAGCATGGGGTCTCAGAACACTCAAGCCTTCTCCTCAAAACTGACTGGGAAAAGCCCCTCGGTGGAGGAGGGAAGCTTTCTGCTCCTGGCCAAGTTCACCTGTTAAGCAGATACAAAAACTGCATCATTTCCTCAGCCTTGGGTTTAGCTTCTCTCTCAAAATTAAAGAGACTGAAAAAAGAACAAAATAATCCTAAGTACATCCAGTTATGGTGTTTAATCTTAATTTTCAGATATAGATCACCTGGCTTTTCACTACAACTGGTCAAGTATATGTGAAATGGCCACATTAGATAGAAGTATGGC
Organism: Tapirus indicus; assembly: GCA_031878705.1. Taxonomy (NCBI): domain Eukaryota; kingdom Metazoa; phylum Chordata; class Mammalia; order Perissodactyla; family Tapiridae; genus Tapirus; species Tapirus indicus. Next base: position 6,728,628 of record CM062925.1, read on the forward strand.
AGATGCATCATCAATGATATTAAAGTTCCTATGACACACCACACACACACACACACACACACACAAATTAAGTGAACGAGAATCAGTTCTGCCTAGTGCCCTCCCAGGTGTCCTTGGCTCCTTGTGAGCTGCCTACATACCTGGTGCCTCTGGTTGCCCTCTGCAGCCCTGCATCCAGCTCTGCCCTCTGTGCACAGTGCCCACACTTTGTTCCATCCAAGTCCACTCTCTTCATACCCTGATTTTAGCTAGCGGATCTTGAGAAGCATTTTATGAAATTATTCCCTTATAAATAACAAATCTATTACCTGTTCTATGGATGCTTACATATATAGTAAGATGTTTAAAGAGAAACATCCCACCCAAATTCCTCTAATGGTAGAATTTTAGGCACAATACTAAGTGAATTCCACCTTCTGGGTAAAGAGCCATTTCCACACCCCTCTGACCCCATCACACAGACCATTTCCCACTTCATCTGTTTCACAAGCTGACTTTGCCCCCAGGGTGGGGCTGAGATGGATCCTGTATTTGTGGAAACGGAGGTTAACGTTGATACAATGATGTGGAAAGTCTGACCCCTCAATCTATCAATTCACCTGGATCACAACCAAATTGTCTGTGGAGGATGAGGGGCCCTTCTCCATCCATTTCTGGTCAGCATTTACTTAGGAAGCAGACACATGTTATCCCCAGTGTCTGAACCAAAGTCGGGGATGGAGTGGGAAAAGTTGGCTACGGGACATCCCTAGGACTTCTCTGCAGAGGCCCAAAGCTTATAGCCCAGTACCCTCAAGAATGCCCCAAAGCATGTAATAATCCACGTTTATAAAACCTTCCTAAAAATAACAGCTTCAGAACTGACTTCTCACACTGTTGACAAAGGACTCTCTGACATGGTCCCATCCACGCTAAGGGCCTCTCTGTAAGAATGAAAGCGTATGTCAAGATAAAAACTGAAGTGGATCCAAAAGCACAGAAACCAGCCTTTCAAAACCAAGTATCCAAGAGGCCAAGAAAAGAACAGGTAAGGGCACCCCTCAGACATGCCAATATCACAACTCAGATAGATGTGCTTCTAAATCGATGTTTCTCTAAATTGGTGTTTCTAGAACCTACCTGATCATAAGAACCATCTAGAAACTTTGTTTAAAAACTACAGATTCCCAGGACCCACTCCAGATCTATAAAGTCAAAACACCAGGGAAGGGGTCTGAGAATGTGTATGCACAGCCAGCACCCCGCAGAGTGTCAGAGAAGTTTCAGAAATAATGCTCCAAAAGAAACAAAAGGTACCTTGTCAAACTTTGTAATCACATAACTTCCAAGTTATAGGGTATGTGAGAAACCGTGGTTTAATTGGAGGAAGTTAGAGCCTTCCTTATCTAGTCAAAATTATGGAATATAATCAACATGTAATGAGGAAATCAATTTAACTAAAACTTGGCAAAAACAAAACCTCCCTCCTTAACTTAACCATATCTCACCTGGAAGACCCTCCAAAACCTCCCTCCCCTAGGGACTAAAGGGAATCCCTGCCCCGCTGCTCCTGACGGCTATTACAGGCCCGAATGGAAGTGACAGGGCTGAGGGCCCTCGGTCATATCCCAACAGAGGCCAGCCCTAAGTAGCAGGTAACCAATTCTACATGAGACCCCACAGGTGCCCTCCTGGTACCAGCCTTTACAGTTTCAGCCTCCAGCTGACTATTTCATAGTCCTATTCACATCCCAGCTCTACGTGAGGCCTTGCTACTCAAAGTGTGGTCCACAGAACCAGCAGTATCAATGTCATGGGGAGCTTGCTAGAAATGCAGAATCCCAGGCCCCACTCAGTCCTGCTGAATCAGAAACCGCATTTTAACAAGATTCTGGATAATTCTTGTGCACCTTCCAGTTTGAGAAGCTCTGATTTAAAGCACTGAGAGTGCCAAGGAGAGACTTTCCTCCCCACCCCAACCCCGTGGAACACCCAGGTCATCAGCCCACCCACTTTTGCTCCAGACTCTCAGAGGCTTTCTTCCCTCACGTTCTTTACTCAAGTCTTGTCAGTCTTGGTTTGCCTTGGGGCCAAATCACCATCAGCAGGGCCCAATGACTACCTGACAATCCAAAGCCCAACTTTTAAGGATTAACAGGAGGGGGCAAGTACTGCTCGTCTCTTTCATCCTCATCCGGCTCTTCTATCAGCCTCCTTTAGAAGGCGGGAACATGGACCCCATGACCATAAATCAGTAGGGACAATCCAAAGTCAAACAATACCACAGAATGCTGGCTCTTTTGGTTCCAGCACAATGTTAATGAGGTCGAGGTCACAAGTATGATTAGCTTCCTCTGAATCTTGGCACAGATTCCAACCCTCAGCCCTCTGGCCACCTACAAAGGCTGACACACCCTGGGTTACTAAGAGGACTCGGGAGAATGACAAGGGGAGGCTGGACGGAGCGAGCCACTCAAAGAACTTGAATGACTGAAGAGCAGAATGTATGGGGGGACAGCACGCAGCCCGGGGGATGGTGGACATGACAGATGACTGGGTCAGAATGCAAAATTATCTTCACAGGCTGAACAACATGCCAGAAAGAGAAAGCTGAAATTTGACAAGAAGAAATGGGAAGTCCCATGGCCAAGACTTTAAAAATCAAATACACATGTACAAGCTAGAGGAAATCTAACTTGATGGCAGTTCTTACTTTAAAATGTTTCAATTTTTTTAAGAACATGCAAGTTTTGTTGACAAATGTAGTTGTTAAGAAAGCTAACATCCTCTTGGGGTCCACGAGTCTAGTTTCCAGACCAAGGGGAGCAGTGGTCCCTCTGCAGCAAGCTGATCAGACTATCCCAAGCAGGCCTCCGGCCACCTGTCCACACAGGTGTGTACACAACCTGTCACACCTTTCCATCACCACCACCACTTGGGTTCTTATTATTCACTGTGGCCTCTATTTTTGACTTTGGACTGTAGTTTTAAACATTCCACGTATTGCTTAGCTCCCTTTGATGCTGTCCTTTCCTTCCTAATCGAGAAAAGAACTATAGACCTAAGCACAAACTGGAAAAAACACGTTAACAGACAAGACAACCTAAGCACACCCACTGACCAAAAGGATTTGGATCAAAAATGACCTACAGGGGCCTCCCGGTGGCGCAGCGGTTTAGTCCGCGCTTGGCAGCCCGGGGTTCACGAGTTCGGATCCCGGGCGCCCGCAGACGCACTGTCTGTCAGCCATGCCGTGGTGGCGTCCCATATAAAGTGGAGGAAGATGGGCACAGATGTTAGCCCAGGGCCAGTCTTCCTCAGCAAAAAGGGGAGGATTGGCAACAGATGTTAGCTCAGGGCTGGTCTTCCCCACAAAAAAAAAAAATGACCTACAGTCACCTGTGTAAGCCGGCACACTCTGTGACATAGTATAGCATGAATCCATGCAGAATCAGTAATTAGGTCCGTAAATTATGAGCTTCCACTACAGAATAACCCTGAGAGGACTACCATAAGAAGGAGCAAATGACAGAGTAAGCATCTGCTTGGACATACTTCTCTATGTAAAATCATCTTCGGAATGGACAGTCAGCCATTAAAAAAAAAATGGATGTGCTTTTAGATTGTTTTTAAAGCTCTAAGCCACGTTTTTCTTAAGTGTATACTTAATATACAAATGGTAGTCATTCATAAACACAAAAGACTGCTTACTGGTAAGTTTGCAGTTCCCAGACTATCCAGTCTATTATTTTTAATTTCAGAAAATTTGATCTCTATGGGCAAGAAAGAAAAGTTAAAACCTTAAGAGGCTAATCTGTCCTGAGTAAACGTGTGTCATGCACCACTCACTCGAGGATTAAATGAGGCTCCTGTCTATGCAGTGACAGCCATCCTTAAACAACTGGCCAACTGCCCCCAAACTGGAAAACAATGTGAAATTCAGTCCAACTGCAGCCTGCCCCGGGAGAGAGGAAGCTTGAACTCCAGGTGCCCTTGACAACACAGCTCAGTGTGGAAAGAAAGAAAATGCTGAACAATAGAATCAGTAGAGGAAAAAGAGCCCCTCTAATTTTCCGGGCATGTGGGGAGGTTGCTGCTAAAGGGATATTTAAGATCTCACTGCCGGTCTGGGTTCTACTGAACACTGAAACAATCTTGAAAAAAATCTAACATGTCAGGATAGTACATTTTAATTCAGTACTTCTTATCAATCAGATTTAATTCAGTATGTATTAATCACACAGCTGTTTACACATTTAGATATAAAAGTGAAACACCTCTCAGATCACACTTACAAGCTTTATGAAGACACACAAAGCAGACCCACGGTATGGAGTGAGTTCTCCCCACATTCAGGGGCAGCTGCCCCACTCTGGCTTTGGGTCACATGGCACCCAGTCCTGGCTGCATTTCTCCGTCCAGTATGAGTAACTCCATTTACAATGAATAGGAATGTCAATTCTTGTTAAAGCGGAGACTCGCTTTATAATGGATGTATCACAGATGTAAGGAGGTAGACTGAGTTGTGGCCAAAACTGCCGATATGGTTTTGCACAATAAAAACCCACTGACAACCGTTTTGTTCTGATTTGAAAAGTAATATGCAACTTACAGAAAATCTAAAAAATCGAAAAATAAACAAAATAATCACCTGTAACCCCACTAGTCCAAGATAACCAGTGAAAATTTTCATCTACGTCCTTCCAGTCTGTCTGTGGCCACCGGTTTTCCTTGCAATGGCACCCCGGGGAAGCAGGCATGGGTAGGTGAGGTGTTACACAGACTGACAATGATTAATAATCCCCACCGGCCTTACCCTAAATCCACAGCAGTAAGAGGAGTAATGGCTGTGCACAAATTCAGCCAGCATGCACTGGGGTCTAATCTGCACACTTTTCTTTACTCCACAAATGAATGAAATTCAAATTAACAGCAATAGCCCTTGAGGGTCATACAGTAATTAAAAAAAAAAAAAGGCGGATAAGCCTGTTCTCTCGCAGACATGAAAAGTCAGTTCTCCTAGAGCAATTCTCAAGATGCCTACAGATTGGGCTCCTGGCGAGAGTCCTCTTCCCAGCTTGCAGACGGCAGCCTTCTTGCCATGTCCTCACACAGAGACCAGGAACCCAACCACCTTCTCTAAGGTGGGAACATTAATGCTGGGGAGAAAGGGTGTGTGGAGAAGTTGGACATAAAGACCTGGGAACCACAAACATGTCTGCAGCTGCCTATCAGCAAGGCGTCCCTGCAAGTCAGTGAACTCAGGATCAGAGAGATTCAGCCCACAACGGAATGTTCTTAGTTCCACAAACAGGGAGTGCTTTAAGGGCCACACGCTTACTATCATGACACCCCAGCTTCATACGCCAGTCTGCACTGCAATTCCTCAACACATCACCCTCCTGCGGCCAAAAGCCAGACAGCGTGCTTACAGCTTGTTGAACTATTCTCTGTACATACAAAAAGCGCAGGAAAGAACTGCCTTTACTGCTAATGTCCCCTCAGTAAGTGTTAACCATCGTCATGAACCCACTGAAACCCTCAATATTCTTCATTCAAATACCATAACTGGGCACAGAGTTCAGTACCTATTATTTTAAGAACCATGTGAAGAGTTTTGAAAGTTAATTAGGTTGCAATTGTCCTAAATGAAAGTTCACCCCAATTAAACACCTCAGAAGTCTTCATCTGGACTGAAATATTTTTTAAAATAGTGTCTGTAGCACCACTTAGTCAATAAATGTGGTATTACATACACTGAGGTTCTCCTTTCTTACCTGCCAAGTGTCAAAGTCAAAGTCGGGTGTTTCCCTTGACCTAGCTGGTGGCATTAGGGTTAAACTAAGAAAACATGCAGATAGCATATCTCTTTAACAATGGTCAGTATTCTGTGGATGCACACAGAACTAGTCTACCTTCTCAGCAGTGAAGGTCATCTTACATTCTCTTACATACAGTATATACTTGTATATTAGTCAGCTTGGGCTGCTATAACAAAATACCATAGACTGGGTGACTTAAACAACAGACACTTATTTCTCACTGCTCTGGAGGCTGGAAGTCCAAGATCAAGGTGTTGTCGGATTCGGTTCCTGGTGAGAACCCTCTTCCTGGCTTGCAGATGGCCACCTTCTTGCTGTGGCAGAGAGCGAGTGAGCTCTGGTCTCTCTTCCTCTTCTTATAAGGACACTAATCCCACCATTGGGGCTTCACCCTCATGACCTCACCTAAACCTAACCACCTCCCAACGCCCCACTTCCAAATACCATCACATTAGAGATTAAGTCTTCAACACATGAATTTTGGGGAGGACACAAACATTCAGTCCATAACATATGCGTGTGTGCTGGGGAGGTGGGGTTTCGACTTTATCAGTTATATATCCTAGCTACTAAATATATTTAGAACCATTCTATGTACATTCCTCTTAACTATCTCACTTCAAAATAACATGAACAGATCTCACCAAGTCTGCAAAATAACACCAGTAAGAGTCTGGTCATTCAAGGCCAAGGCCAGGGACTTGATTATCCCGAGTTAGGCCTGCTCAAAGGATGAAAGAGAAAAATTCAGTCACAAGGACACAGATTACCCTCACCCTCAGCACTAATGAACCTCGACAGACCAGGCAACCACTTGCCACTACTGTAAAAATAGCTCCCTCTTTCATCTCTAGCTCCAGACCTCTCTTCCTGCCTGTGTATCCAACTCTCTGCTGGGCATCTCTCCCTGGAAGGCTCACAGTTTGGTTTTGGAGTCGACTGACCTCATTACTCCTCGCCATCTCCCCAAACTGAGGTTCCCCACAGCGGCTTACCTTAGTGAATGGCGCCATGATCACACCAGTCACCCTGGACCCCTCTCACTGAGAGCTCACCCCCGGAAGATGACGAAAAGTGCTATCAGTCTCTCCAGGCCTCTCCCTCTCCCCCTCACCAAGTCCCACCAGGATTCCTGCACTAACCTCCCAGCTCACCTCCTGTGCCCCGCCCTGGCCTCCTTGTCACCTAGCCCACCTTATGGCCACTGAGTTCTTTCTACAGCACAATACGATCACGTCATTCCCCTGCTGCAAATTCTCCAACTTCCACACAGCTTTCTAGATGAAGTTCAGACTCCTCGGCTCAGCACCCAAGACCCTACACCCTCAGGAACTTCCCCGCACAACCTCGCCTCCAGTCCAAGCAACTACTCTCAGTGCCCTGACTACATTACACCTTTGCAAGCCTTCCAGACTCCAAACATATGCATTATTATTGCAATGGTTATGACTGCAATTTTACAAGAAATGAAAAAGAAACACAAAACCTTGAAGGTGCATGAGGAACCAAGTACCCCCTCTGTCCTTTACTCTTTCAGTCACACCTTCTCCAGTGACACAGAGCCAAGTATTTCAAGTGCCAGACCACACTCTTCCCTGGACACAACCTGGGCTTTACAAGCTCATGATCAGATGTGACCTTGGATTCCTTCTTTGCCTTTCTAAGGCTGAGAAGTCTCCCCTATGAGAAAAACTGCTGTTTGTTTTCATGGCACGTTTGGCTGGTGTTTCAACTCAAATTGGACATATAATTTTATAAAGCACAGAAAGAGACAGGCCCTCCTGTCCCTCTTCCCTATGGAGGACCCATAGGACCAGCTGCTCTGCCACCACCCCCAACCAGATCACCTCCCGCCCATCAGGCCGGCTTGTGGAAGGGAAGCACTGCCTTCCCAGCGCAGGCTCTTCTAAATCAAAAAGGGAGCTTCCAGGGTTACGGAGGTCCTTTGCACACACAGTTTGCTTCTCCAACTAGAAGGTGTGCTCTGTGAGAGGAGAGGCCTGCTCTTGGTCCTTGCTGTGTTACCAGAGGCCAGCAGAGAGCCTGGCCCATGGGAGAGGCTCCACAGGTATTTGCTGAACGACAGGATAAAAGAATGGATGAATGAGCAAACCGATAGGCATTCCTCCTCAGTTAGAAGAGCAATATACAGCATTGTTCCTCGCTCAAAAAGTAGTGTTTTGCTAAGAGTGCCTTTTGTTCACGTTGCTCTTAGGTACAACCTGAGTAAAAACTGGGCAATGTATCATTAACCTCAAGACACTTCAAAGTTGCTTTCTGGAACAAATTCTAGAGATTAGATACATATTTGCTCACTGTTTGTATCTCCCTAAGAGCCAGTAAGCATAATGTTGCCTTTAGGATTCCCAAGAGAGGCACTCACCACCACCACACTAAAGTTTTCTTTTTTCTCAAATAAAATTTGGATATTTACTTTGGTGGGACCAGACACCTGACAACCTCCATTGTGAGGCGGCAGTGAGGAGTGGAATTGCAAGCCACACCTGTGCTCCAGACCTCAGATCCACACAGAACCTGCACTACACGTTCCCTGGAACTGGAGTCCCCAAAAAGGCTGTCCAGAATGGGCCAAAAGGAGGCAACCTGCAAGTTCTAGAAAGATCTAGAAAAAGTGTTTGTGGATGTGGGCTGCCAAGGGCGTGGGTACAACCTCAACTCAGGGTCTACATTAAGCAGCAGTTGCTCACTCTAAAATCAGGTATCCTTGCATCCAGCCTTTTGAATGGTGCCGCTTTCTCCTGAGCCTTTGAAATACTTGACAACCATAACTTACTCAGCGCCAGGCACACCCTAAGTCCTAGACAAAAGTCATGAGAGCTAATCTTCAAAGTGATACTTTGACTTCAACCCTTATCACCACCAATTTACAGACACAGAAACCAAGGCTGTTAGAAATTAAATAACTTGTCCAAGGTCCAGGTAGTAAGTGGCACCTCCGGGAACTCAACAGCTCCAATTTGTCTCCTATATTTTGGTCTCGCGCTTTGTCAATTCTTTGCAACAAAGAAGTTGAGAAGCTGCACACAACGTTCAATAAAAAAAGAACTATGTACTTTTCTATATATTTTTTTATCTTCTCCTACTATAGACTTTTCCTCCCTGCCCTGCCCAAACACTATATGCAGTAAAATCGCTTTAATTCATCAGGCCACACATCTCTGTAGGCCGGTGCCATCCTTTCTGAGCCCATCCACACGGGTGAACAGTCTACTTTACTTTTTCCAGACGGCATCCCTTTGCCCTCATCCACAAAGATCCATTTTGCTTCCTATAACCAAATTACTAGCTTATGTATCATGACTCAAATTATATTCAAGAATGTTCATTTGCAGTGTAATTATTCTTCCTAATTGTATTGCTCTGAAGACAAATGATTTTCCCTCCCCATCCCCATCATCTCCCACAACACGCAACATCTTCTTTCCTGACATAAAAGGATTGCTGCACCCTTTGCAAACCACAAGCCACACTATCTGTGTGACCACTTAGGAAAAATACTATAACAGAGTTTTATCTGGTTTTACTTCAAACCTCTCAAATATGATGTCACTGAAGAATCGGATTTCTGACATTAATAACAAGCCTATCACAGTATGACAGCAAAAAGAAACGAGAACCTTGATTTTATTTCTTTTCCCTATCTTTAAAACAGTTAATCCCCACCGGAATGTGTCCCCTATCTCTTAAATTTGAAAAGGAGAAGTCGTTTTTCAAGAGGATCAGTAGGAAAGAATCAGGGATGCCCAGGAAAAGGCAACACCAAAGAAACTGGCCTCCTTCCTGCTTACACCTGGCAGAGGCGGCGCTCTCAGGCGCGCGGGTCAGGCAACGGCCCGTGGAGACGACGCCCGTCTCCTCAAACGCGGTTCCTTAGGTTTCACTCTGGGACGAGGCTCTCACCGCTCCCCTGCCCACACCTCTCCTCCCTCTGGCTCCAACACACACTTGTCTATAGGGGCCGCTTTGCGATTTCAAACGCGAGTTCTATTTTTTCATGTGGGTCACAGACGGCCACCTCCACGCACGCTCACACTCCCCGCAGAGAAGACGGGGATCCAGGACACAGGCCGGGTGGGGGGGCGACACTGTCTTTGCTCCCACTGAAACAGCCCACGGACGCCCATAAAACTCACGACCCTCCTGAAATAAGAGAGGTTGAATGGGATTGAAGAAAATCTTTTTGCTTTTCTGAGTTCAAAAAGCATTGGGCCGCTGAATGGAAAGGAAAAGAGGAAAAAACAAAAAACTTTGTGCCTAAAAACATCCAGAAACACATACACAGTCCCCCCCAGTCCTTCACCTCACCCATCCCAGATGTGGTTTTCCCGACTCCGCGCCCACCCCCAGCCCGCACCCCAAATCACTGCGCTGCCCACAAAAATGCAGCCCAGCTCTGAGAAGCGGCTGACGTCCGTGCCGGCGGGACCCTCGCGCCGCAGACCAGGCCCCGCGGGAGCGACCCCGGCGGCCGCCGGGCGGGACCAGGCGCGCGGAGCCCGGCGCCGAGCTGCGCCCAGGACCGCGCCGCCCTGTCCGCGGTGCCCGCGGTCGGAGCCCTGCGGCGGCGGCGGGAGGGCTCGGCTCGCGCCGGCTGCCCGGCAAATCGCTGTTCGGGCACCACTTCTTCCACTTCTGCTGCCGGCGGCCGTTCCCTCCCACTCCCAGCCTCCAACACCCGTCCCGGGACGCTCCCCTGCCCTCCCCGCGCGTCCGGGGCGCCGGAGCGAGGTTCCCGCGCCCGCCGCCGCGCACGCAGCCCGGGCTCCGAAGCGCCCGCGCGGCCGCCCCCACCTGGCCCGGGCCGGGCTCCGCGACTCCAACTCACCGGCCCCGGCGCGGCGTCCCCGGCTCCGCGCCCGCAGCCTCCCCAAGCCGGGGCTTTCCGCGACGCCTCCTCGCAGCCACCTCTATCTCTGGCCCGCCGGCCGCCGGGGAGGGAGGAAGCGGCGAGAGGGAGGAGGCGGCGAGAGGAGGGGGCGAGGGCGGGGAGGGGAGGGGGTCCCCGGTGGGGGAGGAGGAGGCCGGAGCGCGGACCGCGGCCGCCCGGGCTAGCACGCAGGGAGGGGGCAGAGGGGCGGGGGCGGAGAAGGAGAGCGGCCGCCGCGCCTGCCTGCCCGGGACCCGGCCCCGCGCCGCCGCCCAGTCACCATCGCCGCCTCCGTCCTGCTCCGGCGGGCGTCCGGGGGGAGGGATCGAGCCCGGGGTCCCCCGGCGCGGCGCGCGGGGCGGGGCGGGGGCGGTGGGCGGACGAGGCCCGGCCTCCGAGGGGAGGGTCCTGCGGGGCCCGGGCGGGTGTTGGCGAAAGGGGATCCCCGGGAGGAGGGGCGGAGGCCCGGGGCCTGGGAGTGGGTCACTGCGCCCGCCCGGCGGCGGCGGCGGCGCCTCCCGGATCCGGCGAGGGTCCCCGGGCCGCGCGGGAACCTCCGGGATGGTTGTCTCCGGGCGCCTAGAGCGCGCACGGCCGGCCGGGGAGGCGGGGAGCGGCGAAGTCGGAGTCGGGGTGAGAGGCCCGGCTCCTGCGGCAGAGAGCTGGCCCCGGAGCGGTTCCCCAGGCCCCGCACGAGCGGGAAGAACGTCCGCCCGGTGGTCCCGGGGAATCCAGAGCGGGAGTGTGAGCTGGGGTGCCGGGACCCCCGTCCTCGCCTTCCTCTCCCGGAGAGGAGGCCCCGGCATACGTTTTCCTGCCCTGTGGGTCTCCAGGTGAGGAAACTCAGTGCGGCAGTCACAAAGAATATTCGTAAAAAGATTGCTTGGGGTCCTGAAACATCCTCCCCTGCACTCGAAATACGGTTTCGGGATGAATTTCGAAGGCGCTCTAGGCGACAGTCTAAAAAGGCAACCTTGCCGGTAGAGGGGACTCACCAACTCCCCACCGCCGCCCGCAAGGGGGGACTAAGAACACAGTTAAAAGGCCACGAATAAAGGTGACAGTATTCCTTGTGGTTTAAATGTTGGCACATGGCACGTAGCCATGTAAACCCTTCTCGTCTTTTTTCTTGTCAAACTTGCTCCTCTCCCCAGCTTCTCTCGTCTGGGACACCTGTATCTACCAGTGGCCTGACCTCAGACCCTAGCAGTCATTTTGGGGCCTCTCTCCTCCATTGCCGATAGCCGCTCCCATTCATTCTTCACTTGCAAGGTCTTTCCGGTTGCTCGCTCCTTTCCAAGCCCACTGCCACCTTTCTGGTTCTCGCTGTCCGCCACTCCATGGCTTCGGTGGCCTCCTCCCCAGTTCCCCTGCTCTGTCCCTCTTTGCACTGGCATCCATCTGCGCACGCCTACAGCCTACTGGTTCTAGAACACCGCTTCGGCAGGCCACCTCCTGTTCTAGAAGCTCTTGGAGGCACTTTGCCATAGAAAATTCTGAATTACTTAAAAACTCTCCTATTCAAAACCTGCCTACTGGGAGCCTGGCACTCTCGCCAGTCGGGGCTCCGCCTGCCCCCCGCGCCGTGGCAAGTTTCCATACTATATCTACATGTGAGTTGCTGATGCTCTTGCCAGAACTGGAATGGTTTCTTTCATCGTCTCCCACAGCCAAATCCCGTTTTCATTTCATTGAAGATGAAGTTTGTAGTACAGCATTTCTTATATGAAAGGATGTGTGCGTTCTTGCCATTTTATGAAATCACACACTAGAAATAACAAGGCTTATGGGGAAAATAGGGTTAGGAAAAACGACTCAAAAACCTATGCAACATTGCAGCCAGAGCACTGACAGAACCAGCGGCCACTCCAAAACTTACCAGCAGAGTTTGTGAGCCATGTTAAATTCCTCATAAGTATTAGAGTAAATATGGAGGACTTCACCTTTATGAAAAGATGGAGGTAACTGATGAAGAGATTGTAAGGAGAGCTGTTTGAGGCTGCTGAGTTAAGAAAATAAGCACAAAATGTACAAATAAGAAGCAAATTCCCTCATCCCAATAAACCCTTCCAAGTTAGAGCTCATGGCCAAACCAACCCAAGAGCAAGAACATAGAGCGAACAGGCATCGGGCACAGCACTGTGCGTTCTCCTCAGTTTGCTTCCTGCCGTGTTTTGCTTGAGCTGCTGTTGCTTGGTGGTGCAAAGTATTAAGGTTTTGGGAACAATTGCATGTGAACCAACACAACTCCTCCATTTTACTAATACACTTTCCCTACATGTCAATCATGAATGAGTTAATTTGTGTTACATGTGCTGTCGTTACAGAAACGTGCTGGTTACTGAGGAGACTGTACTTCATTCCACATGTCTGTTCAGCACTGATTATATGCCAGGGACTGTTCCAGGCACTGGGAATGAATGGGTGAACAAAGAGAAGCACAGCAGTGTCTGCTTTCATGGACTGTGGGTACTTGCACATGGCCTCACGGGGTGGTCTGTATTATATGGTGGTATTGCCTGTTTCATATGTATGCAACTTGGATTGATGCCTCGTCTACGTTCTAATCTCTTTGAGAGCTTGAGGTGAGCCTTATGTCTGTATCTTTCACAACATCTGACACAGTAAATACCTACTGGGACATGTAAATTGGGGAGTTTACACTCATTTTATACTTTGTGTCATTGAATTCACAGGAGAACCACCTGGGAAATCTAAAACTAAAGTTTTCTCAGAACTGTGTTTGTTGCTATTTGGGCTAAAATCAAAGCAAGTATCCCCAGACAGAATAATTTGGATCTGAAGGGTAGATAAATTACACTTAAGAGGAAGCAAGAAATTAGGGATGGGAAGGGGAGGGAGAATAAAGAAGGAGAGAGATGCTAAAAGGTGTAGTTCAAGAAGAAAGTACCTGCTAAGTTCTCTGGAAAGGTAAAGCTGGAAAAAGAAGGACAATAACAGAACTTTGGGATATTGTGAATGCTGCTTCTATCGTGTGCTTCAGCCAAATTTTCAAGAAGCACTTACAATGAGGCATAAGCATAAGCGAGGAGGAAATTATAACAAATTAAAGGGTACCTGCAAAATTTGGTTAAATGACGAGGCCTTGGAAGAAAATAATTATGAGCCAGTGGATAGGTCATAGGGTAAAATTACAGTGGTGCCTGGCTAAAATGTTGTTATTCTGAACTTGCTTGCTTAGAGCACTCAGTTCTCTGAACATTATACCCCACGTAGTGTGACTTGCATCAACAGGGCTAGATACTTTTCATGTGGGAACACTTGTATCCTATTCTGAGTATGAATCTGCTTGGAATTTATATAAAGTATGCTTTTATAACAGACACATTTGATATATTTTCCTGATTGTCAGCATACGAATATTGATTAACTTTAAATTTTCCTATTCATCTTCATAAAAACCTACCTCTCCACCGACCCCCCATTTTGAAAGATTGATATTTCCTAAAACTGTGATGATAGAATTTCAATGCTGGACACAAACTTGGAAATCAATGTCTTTTGAAGATCATATAAAAAATTACATGATTTAAGGCGAGAATCTCTTCAAGGAAACTAGTGAAGTTGCAGTTCACCAACTTGGGGTCCTGTGAAAAATCAGTCTCTGAAAAATTATCATTCTGCCTTTTTATTCCATGGATCTAATTATGCAAAAAGGCCATCTGAAATTCTAAGAATCCATTTTCCTTGACAAATATGGGTTGAGGAAAGGCAATTTTGAGCATAAAGACTTGAAGAGCTCTGCCGATTAAAATCAGTGTTCTGATCTAAGTGAGACAAAGCCATCGTTTTGGCCACAGAAATGGCCTGGCCAAAGTCTCCAATGGACTTAGTAATGGCATATTTCAATTTCTGCTTCCAACTGGCAGTTTTTAAGTAAAGGGAGAAAATGAAGCCTGTAAATACAAAAGAAATTTCCCTATTTTTACTGAAATCCCATTACCAAGGTGCCAGGCTCTCTGTTGGATGAGGATACCAAAATGTCTCCAACTAAGACAAACATCACAAGAGCACATAGGCATGTAGGGTTTTCCAGTAACCACGCAACGGGAAGGCATAGGACCGAGTCAGACATAGAGGGCCATGGGCTCCTGATAAAGAAAATCTCAATGATCTGTAGAAAAGACCTCCTTATTCCTCACAGATCTGTTAAGGACACCATTCACACTGGATCCAAGGAGAAACGTGGCCCTCAAAATATCAGCCCTGTGGGTAGTGGTTACATTTGGCATGCTCCACTTTGGCAGCCCAGGTTCGCAGGTTCAGATCACAGGCACAGACCTACCACTCATCAGCCATGCTGTGGCAGTGACCCACATACAAAATAGAGGAAGATTGGCACAGATGTTAGCTTAGGGCTAATCTTCCTCAGGTGAAAAGAGAGGAGGATTGGCAGTGGATGTTAGCACAGGGTGAATCTTCCTCAGCCAAAAAAAAATACACCTGGCTAAGTCTTGAAAGAAAGAAGCACACAGAACTTTGGGCATTTGCTCTCTTCTGGTAAAAACTGAGGACTGTCGGCCACTTTTATCTTCCACGCACAGTCTCTACCTCCTGGCCTTCCTTTCTCCTATAAATGAAGCAATAGTTTTAATTTGCCACTGACTTCTCCTAAAGAAGTAATCTGCTTTCCTGCCTCTAGTTCCAAAACTAGACTCCATGTGACTCTGGCAAAATTCAACCCGAGAAGGTGGTCCCTTCATTTCCTCCTATTATGTCACCACTACCATAAACAAATCTACATGGCCGTCATCCAGCTGAGCTTATCCCTGAAGTAGGGTGGAAATTTCCATACAGTGAGAATGCTTTACTGCAATATTCCTTTATAAGTTGCATGCAAATTCTGCAACAGTCTTAGCTGCTCATTAACATGTAACTGGCAAATTCAATTCACTGAATCTTTATTCTCTCCAAATCTTCACCTGCAGACATTTTCCTGGATGACAAATCTTTCTCAGAAGAGGTACAAAATACAGAGAAGCTTGGGGGATTAGCTGTCTTACAGTATTCATGACAGGCATAAAACCACCCAGAGAAAGCACGCGTTAGCCCTTGATGAAAACAGCGCTGTGCATCTGGTCCCTGAATGGTGCTTTCAGGAGCTTTATCTTTTCTACTATGCATTATGTGTTGCTCTCAATACCTCTAAGAGGTAAGGTTTCCCTCTTACCCTCTCTAGTACCTACAATGAAATTTGGAAAAATGCTTACTCAGCATGGTTCAGTAGCAATGCTAACATGAGAATCTGAGGAAACTGCTGCTGTTTTTTGCATCGTGAAGGGGATCTTTGTCCCTAATATGGCTCAGACTGAAAAACCTAATCTCCAATCTGAAAACCTCTCCTCTAAGGAACTTTTTTTCTTTTACTTTCTCTTCCAATCTTTTTCCTGGAAACAAGAAGCAATTGTAAACCTAGCAACTGTTGGGCATCCTATTTTCAGGTAGTGCTAGAGTTAGAAGATATGTTATTTTCTATTGATAATAATAATATTGAATATTATTGTTTATAATATATATTCTGCCTACTGCCTTTTCTGGATGACTTCTTGTTAAAAATAACAGGAAAAGGTAAGAGATCCTATTTCCAGGGTCCTGGTTTACCATAGCTGACCATTAAATTTAGCTCTGAGCTTCCCAAAGCCAAGGCAAGAGTGATGTACAATGAATAATATAGTTCTCATGGTCTGGTAAAAGAATCATAGTTGTTCCTTAAGTTAATAAAATTTTTTTCTGCCACTAACTTCTAAGAGGAATTGAATCATGGGAATCCTTACATAAGAGACACTGGACGATCTAAACATCTGGGTGCAGCATCTTCACTGAGAGAAAGCACTAGACTCTTGCCCTGCAAAGCAGAGAGGGTAAAAAGTTAACAGATGAAAGAATTGTCTAGACTGTGTTTCTGTCGTGACTGAAACTACATTATCTAAGCTTAACTCCTCCCTAGATGCTGGGACCCAAAGGATACTCTCTGTGCCCTCCATTAAGAAAAGAAAAATAAAGGAGCCTTGTATTAACCAAATTATGCAAAAAGTAACACCATTTCTTCATTTACTTCACAAATCTTTCTCAATTCTAAATCTTCTATTATTTCACATAGAACTCATTTGACAACTATGACCTGTGTTCATTTCAGAACAACCTTGGGAAGGTTTTCAATGAAAACAAGAATTAAGGACAAGGCCAATCCACACAGCTGAGATTAGTTCTAGCTTTTCTTCCAACAAAATGGCACTGTGCTTTGCTAATTATACAAAATAATGTTCAATCACTTTTGAGGTCATATAAATGAGAATAACATAAGCTATGAAATTAAAATGAACCTTAAAACTGGTTTTCGTAGTTGAAGAGTGATTTCTTTAAATATCCTGTGAAATTTTGCTGTTAGACAACTGTCTCAAAATAGTTGTGCCTCTTTAATTTTTAGTGTCATGAGAAAAATGATGTTAATGAATTCAACTCCCTCCACTGCCTTCACATGCAGTTTGTGTTCACTAGATGTACAGTAAGAAAAGCTTCTTGTTGTGAAAAGACCATGGGCTTTGGGTTCCTAGGTACTGTGTACAAATCCCACTTCCTCCACCAGTTACTAAATGATTTTAGGCAAGTTACTTAACCTCTCCAAACTTTAGTTTCTGTGCCTTGAAATGAGTATAATACTACCTATGGCATGGGGTTATTATGACTCTTATGTGGTTGTTGTTACAGTGTATGTGAAGGTGTCTGCTGTAATGCCTCACACCTAACAGATGCTCAGTTGTTGTTTACTGCCTGCCCTTGACATCCATATCCCTACAAAAAGAATTTTCTCCCAGTTCAAGGAGATCACTCTTCCTAACTTGCCAATTACATAGCTTTCCTATACTGTTTTTTTTTTTTAAATGATATGAATATCAAAACACTCTGGTACTGCCATAAGGACAGACGTAAAGATCAATGGAGTAAATTTGAAAGTATGGAAATAGAAGCTGACATTTATGGTCAATTGATTTTCAGCAAGGGTGCCAAGACATTTCAACGTTGAAAGAATAGTCTTTTCAACAAATGGTGCTGGGACAACTGGATACACACACGCAAAAGAATGAATATAAACTCCTACCTCAATCATGTAAAAAAAATTAGCTCAGAATGGATTGTAGACCTAAATGTAAGATCTAAAACTATAAAACTCATAGAAGAACACATAGGAGTAAATGTTCATGACCTTGGGTGGTTAGGCAATAAGTTTTTAGATATGAACCCAAATCACAAGTAACAAAAGAAAAAATACGTAAATTGTACTTCATAAAAACTGAAAAATTCTGTGTGATGGGAGGACACCATCAAGAAAGTGAAAAAAAAAAAAAAACAGAATGGGTTAAAACATTTGCAAAACATGTATCTGACAAGGGACTTGTATCCAGAATATATAAAGAACTCTTACAAGTCAAGAATAAAAGGACAATCCAATTAAAGATGGGCAAAGGATCTGAATAAATATTTTTCCAATGAGTATATACAAATGGCAAATAAGAATCTGAAAAGATGCTCAGCATCATTAGTAATCAGGGGAATGCCAATGAAAACCACACAACACATACCAGTACTACTAAAATAAAGAACACAGATCATAACAAGTGTTGGTAAAGATGTGGAGAAAGTGAAATCCTTATACATTGCTGGTGGGAATTACAATGGTGCAGCTGCTTTGCAAAACAGTCTGGCAGTTCCTCCAAAAGTTAAACATAGAATTACCATATGACCCAGAAATTCCTCTCCTGATGTGTTCCAAAGAGGAAAAAGAAACATGTCAACACAAAAATCTATCCGAAATGTTCAAGGAGTACTATTCGTAGTAGCCAAAAAGTGGAAACCCAAACATCCATCAGCTGATGAATGGACAAACAAAAAGTGGCATACACATGCAATAAACCTTCATTTTATTATTCAGCCACAAAAATGAATGAAGTACTGATACATGCTAAACATGTATGAACTTTGAAATGATGAACTTTGAAAACATTAGGCTAAGTGAAAGATGCCAGTAACAAAAGACCACATATTGTATGATTCTATTTATACAAAATATCTAAAATATGTAAATCTATAGAGCAAACAAATAGATTAGTGGTTGCCTGGGGCTGGGGTGGAGGTTGGGGTAGAGGGTAGTGAGGAGTGACTGCTCATGGGTAGGGATTTCTTTTCGGGGCAACAAAAATGTTCTAAAATTAGATTGTGGTGACGGTTACACAACTGTGTGAATATACTAAAAACCACTGAATTATACACTTGAAATGAATGAATTTTATGGTATGTGAAATATATCTCAATTTAAAAAAAGAAGTTTAAAAAAAGGTAGGAGAAATGGTTATTTATGCTATCAACAATCACGAATAATTTTGGTAAACATTTTCTAAACACTTACTGTATGTAAGGGGGATACAAAGATAATTAAGCAAGGTCTCCATCCTCAAAGAGCCTAAAATCTAGGGAAGGGATGAAGTTCAATGATGATCAATGCATATTTTGATTGCCAGTGGGACCAGAATAAATAAATAGCTGCAATACATATCATTCACCTAAGTAATTCACAAGGTGAAAGGTAGAAAGGGTCAGTACAGACAAAGGAGACTGAATGCACAAAGGCCCTGAAACACCAGAGAGTGCATGGCAGGAGAATACACAGAGAGGAAAAGTGAGAGATGAGAAGAAATTCATTTCATTGTGGGGGGGGGGTGGAGGGGGTGGAGGATATGGATGTTAGTGGGACCATCAACATTCCTATGAGTCATTAAGAAGGTCATCCGAGGTCCCTGGGAAACCATTGAAGATTT
Organism: Tapirus indicus; assembly: GCA_031878705.1. Classification (NCBI taxonomy): domain Eukaryota; kingdom Metazoa; phylum Chordata; class Mammalia; order Perissodactyla; family Tapiridae; genus Tapirus; species Tapirus indicus. The sequence continues at coordinate 6,748,151 of CM062925.1, forward strand.
TAAATCCCAGGAATAATTAGATCTTGTTTTAGAAAGATTGCTCTGGTTGCTCTGTGAGAAGATGGATTGGATGAGAGCAAGACCAGGAAAGAGAGAGACCCATCTTCCAGGAGAGTGGGGATGAGGACTAGATCAGTGGTGGCTGTGGGCTTGCAGCACCAATTGGGTGGCCAGTGAGGGGAAAAGAAGTCAAGGATGACCTCCAGCTTTCCAGGATGGGTGATGCATGGCAGCTTGTGCCAGCCACAGAGGCAGCAAACATGGCACAAGCAGCCGGATTCCGGTGGGGGCATGGAGAATGTGACCTACCCCTCATGTGAGTGGAAATGGCCATGGCCACACATATGCAAAACTGGAGCTTCCCTACTGGAAACTTTAAAGACCAGTGTCAAATGCTTCCCTTTGTCACCAGATTGTGGAGTTGGGCCCAGCTATACGTTCCTTGGTATGCCAGCCAAGGACAGGCCTTCAGGCACTAGAAGATACCAACCTTTATCTCAGTCACTCAGACTACACCAACATTGGATAGTGCTGATAAATCTTGGCATACTGAATGCTTTCCAGCCAAATGAAAAATGTCAGCTTACAGGCTGTGGGAAAGACTCTCCCAGGGGATTTCATGATCCAGGTTCTGATGGAGGCTTTGAGACTCTCTCCTCAGAAGTTTATCCAGGTTGAGTTCAATCAAATATCATTGTCATTTATTATGGGGACATGTGAAATGCACCAGAGGTCTAAATCAGTATCCCTGATGGGCGTCACCTCATTAGCTAGTTCAACAACTTAACAACAAGTAAAAAGAAACTTTCCCATCTTTTGAGTTCTTCTTTTGCAGTTATACAAAATACTACTCTAGAAACCTTCATAACTTTGTAAACCAGATAAGGCCCTCAAACCCTAATGGAATTATCGATTCTCAAGTCAAAATAAAGTTTCAGTGCAACTCTTAATGCATTTATTGATTGCTGATGGAATCAAAATTAACATGAAAAAATAATCAATAAACACATCCTAAAAATAAAGTTCCATCAGAAGTCATCTCTGTGTCTTCTAATGTGGGATTCTCTCAGTGCAAAGTTCCTTTAGAAACCTGAACTTTCTTTGACCTGATAGAAAGTAGCCACTGCACCATGGGATGAAAGACAATATGATATGCCTGTTCAAAAATAAACAATTACTTAAAGTGCATTTTAACCTCAGAGACCTCAAAAGAAAAAGCAACTACAGTGTTTACTGAAAACACAACAGGAATTCAGGAGAAACATTTTAAACTTAGAAAACAAATTGTTAAACCTTTCTTATTCTTTGTCTGAAACTGGCTGTAGTCCAAAGGCATAGCTTCTCTTTCTCTCAGCCCAGAACACTTCCGAAGCTTCCAGGCTCAGGACATTGTAAGTAAAGGAAATTTGCCAATGCCCAACTATAGCAATGCCAGCAGCCTGCTGACATTTTCATGTAAGAGATTTCATGCATTTTCATGTGCATTTGCTGTTCTCTTCAAGGAGCTAGCTTGTGAAATCACCTTGAGAAAATGTATTAAGTTCTCTCATTTCTCAGTATGGTAAAATAGAGCCATTTTATAATGCTTGTTTATATGCATAAATTGAATTTTAATGAATTCACAGTTTTGTTATATTTTTTAAACCCCAAACCTCATAAATCTTCATGGAAATTATCAGCAATATGTTATAGCACGTTACAAGGTACAAACTGCAGCCATGATTGTTCAGTTATTATCTTGGGCCATTTCAGGCAGTAGTGGACTTGGAGAACCAAATGTTGGTTTCTTGTCTCACAGTTTACTGTCCAAGCCACAGGCAGGGCCATGATTTAATTATATGCCATTTTTCTAATAAAGTAACCTAACCCAACATTCTGTATGGCAGTTGGATGGTAAGAAAATGCTTTTAAAAGATTCATTTCTGGGGGCCGCCCGGTGGCACAGAGGTTTAGTCCACGCTTGGCAGCCCGGGGTTCACAGGTTCAGATCCCGGGCGCCTGCCGACGCACTGCCTGTTAGTCATGCCGTGGTGGCGTCCCATATAAAGTAGAGGAAGATGGGCACGGATGTTAGCCCAGGGCCAGTCTTCCTCAGCAGAAAAGAGGAGGATTGGCAACGGATGTTAGCTCAGGGCTGGTCTTCCTCACACACAAAAAAAAAAGATTCATTTTTGGGTTTCATTTTATTTATATCTTGAGAGAACTTATGTTAGACTACATCCCCCAACCCCCATTGAGACAAACTCATGATGAAATAATTTGCTGAGTGGGGAGTTCTGGCAGAGACCAAGTGCCTATTGGCCCAAGTCTTACTCTTCGGTAACTAGCTCATGACAAAATGATAGGAACTTCTCAAGTGCAAGGGTAATGTGGACCCTTACTTCACACTATATAAAACAACGAACTCAAAATGAATCAAAGACCTAAATGTAAGAGCTAACACTAGAAAACACAGGAGTAAATCTTCATGAGCTTAGATTTGGCAGTGGATTCTTGGATATGACACTGAAAACACAAGAAACAAAAGAAAAATAGATAAATTACACTTCCTCAAAATTTAAATTTCTGTTCATCAAAGGACACTATCAAAAAAGTAAAAGGACAACCCACGGAATAGGAGAAAATATTTGCAAATCATATATCTGTTAAGGTTCTAGTATCCAGAACACATAAAGAATTCTTGTAACTCAATAGCAAAATGACGAACAACCCTATTAAAAATGGGCAAAGGATCTGAATTTCTCCAAAGAAGATATACAAATGGATAATAAGCACATAAAAAGATGCCCAACGTCATGAGTCATTAGGAAAATGGAAATCAAAACCATGAGATACCACTTCATACCCACTAGGATGGCTATAATAAATTTTAAAAAAACCAAAAGGGAAATAACAAGAGTTGGTGAGGATATGGAGAAACTGGAATCTTCACGCATTGCTGTAAGAATGTAAAGTGATGCAGTTGCTCTGGAAAACAGTTGGGCACTTTCTTAAAAAGTTAAACACCGGGTTAAAACATGACCCAACAATTCCACTCCTATGTACATACCCCAAACAACTGAAAACAGGCGTTCAAAAAAACTTGTACGTGAATGTTTATAGCAGCTTTATTCACTAGTCAAAAAGTGGAAACAAACCAAATGTCCAAGCCAGATGTGATATATCCATACAATAGAATATTATTAAGCGATAAAAAGTAATGAAGCACTGATACATGCTACAATATAGACAGATGTTGAAAACCTTATACTAAGTGAAACAAGCCAGACACAAAATGCTACATATCATGTGAGTCCATTTATATGAGATATCCAGAAAAGGTAAACCTATAGAGACAGAAAGCAGATCGGTGGTCACCAGGGGGAGGGGGAAATGGTGAGTGACTGCTAATGGGTATGTGGTTTCTTTTTGAGATGATGTAAATGTTCTGAAATTAGACAGTGGTGATGGTTGTACAACTTTGTGAATGTACTGGGAGCCATGGAATTATAGACTTTAAAATAGTTAGAATGGTAAATTTTATGTTATGTGAATTTTACTCAATTAAAACAACATTTTCCAAAACCAAAAAGTAACTAGTGAGAAGAGTGGCATTTTTTTTGTTTTTGTTTTTGCAAATCTCTTCTATGTATCACTTAGTAGAAGAGAGTTGGTCTTAAAGAGAGTTGGTTGCTTGCTCATATTTGCTTCTGCATTCAAACTGTTGCAGTATTGTTTGGTTGAAGTAAATGAAGAAAATCCATCCTCACATAGAGATGTAGTTGGAAAAAGGAGTAGATTTTAGTAGCCTTTCTAGATAATTGTCTATATTATTCTTTGATATGACACCAAAACTCAAATGGTAGTTTTTTAGAGGTTAGTTGCAATGTGGAATCTGAAACCAAATCAATCAGTTTTTCATGATCTATTGTATTAAAATCCATTGGTTTATCTTCCAAAAGTGGAAGGTGAGACTGAAAAGTGGTAAGGCTTTTTCCTCTGTCCATATATAACACTGATTTAACTTCTATAAAGAAAACATGGAAAAGGATAAACATTCTGTTTAAGGTTATTAGTTAAAGATAAGCAATGGAGTTATTCAGCTTTAAGAAACTTTTGTGTTGAGGACAAGGAGAGAGGTATTTTTAGTCTACAAATATTAAGCCGCCTTCTATATGCCAGGAATTTGGCTGGGTGATAGGAGCAGGATGGCAGAAAGGAGATGGTGGGACATACACAACATAAACCTCTGCCTACTTCAATAGTTTGCCCAGCCAGGCTGGTTAACTCTGCTTTCCCAGGACCGGGGATGGTGGTGGAAAGAAGACTTCAAAGTCCAGCCAGCCTGTCCCAGAATGCAGGCTTCTCTGGGCAAGGCTGAGACACCTGTGTCATTGAGCCACCAGCACAGTAGGTGCTCAAAAGTCCCTGTTGCACTATCCTGAATTAGGGAAAGCATACATCAGTGAAAAGATTTTTCTTCATTGTTGCTTGACAAAAAATTAGAAAATCCTTTTTTAAAAAACTGTAAGTTTATTTCATCATTTTTATGCATCTTTTTATATCACTGAGATCATACTGTAGATAATCTTGTAACTTTCTTTTTTCACTTAATACCATGACCTAAGCATTTCCTCATGTTAGTAAAAATTCTGTTCAATTTTAAATCCCCTCCCTCTAAGCAAGGCCTATTTCTGCACTCACTACTTACCAATCCAGAGTGGATGTTCCACTGAAGAATCCTCATGTTTTCATACATCTCTATGAAGACCCCAAATAGTTCAATAATCATTTTGAAAAAATACCTCAGGGGCCGGCCCGGTGGCATGGTGGTTGAGTTCGCATGCTTCGCATCAGTGGCCTGGGGTTCATGGGTTCGGATCCTGCCCTCAGACCTGCACACCACTCATCAAGCCATGCTGTGGCGGCATCCCACATACAAAATAGAGGAAGATGGGCACAGATATTAGCTCAGCAACAATCTTCTTCAGGCAAAAAAGAGGAGGATTGGCAACGGATGTTAGCTCAGGGCCAATATTCCTCACCAAAAAAACCAAAAAGCAACCAAACAAAAACACCTCAATTTTCTATCTCACCATGTGTCCTGCACTGCTATTTAATGGTGCTTTCTGCCACCAGCCTGAGAGGGTCGAGGCAGGCCAAGCAGAGGAAGGAAGACCTGGGACTCCCTGTGGTGAAACACCTAGACCACTTGTCTGGGTTCAAACCCAGCCATGCCTCACAATGCTGTGACCTCAGACAAGTTATTGAATCTCTCTGCCCTTCAGTTTCCTCATAAATAAAAGGAAGAAAATGATAATGATAGCTCCTACCTTGCAGGTTTGTTGTGAGTGGGTACCTGTAGACTGCTTATAACAATGCTTGGCATGTGAAAAATGCTGGAAACATGTTCACTGTTGTTATTAATTAGAATCAGACAGCTCTGGGTTGGAAGCCCCTATTTTTCACTTTCCCCAACTGTCAGCAGCACCTTGTCTGACCTCTCAGTGCTTTGGTTTGGTGTTATAACAGCCATCTCACAGGGTTCTTGTAAGGATTGACGTTTAAATGAGCTCAGTGAAGGGCAGCTACATGGACTCACCGTGGACACACAGGAAATGGTTGTTATGTCTCTGGCTCCTTTTATACGCCCCCACCCCAACACCACAGAGCAGGTGTTCAGAGGACTGGGGACAGAGGATTTTCAGGGCAAGAAAGAGGCATTTGGGTGGTTTCCTTCTTAGGGCCCACAGACCACCAAGTGGAGAGACCTCACAAGTACCCACTACCCCAAGACCCACCCATCAAGGCGAGAGGGACCCCTGGGCCAGCAGACTCAGTTTTCTTAATTTGTTTCTAACCAAATGTTCTGGCTGGAGGACTTTTCCAGCTGTGGTCAGGTGGGAATGTTTCAGTGAATGTGTTATCAGAAAGATCTGGTTCCTCTGTTTAAAAAATATCTATTGCTTGTGGAATCACAGAAAGGGAAGGGTTTGCGATGAAACAGGCACCCCCAGGCAGTTCCCAAACAGAAGGCTGCTTTGTGGAGTTTTCTTTGGGTGACTTTTCAAAGGCTCCTGCCTGGCTAGCCTGCCCCAGGCAAGTCCTCGGAGTGTGAGACTCCAGTGGGAGGATAGGTTCTCAACACACAGGGCCCCTGGCAGTGGTTCCCTCTCTTCACCCCTTTTCCTGCAGCACAGCAGTATGCTCGGCCATTTTAAAGTGCCTAAATACCTTGGGAATTACGTAAGGGAATACAAGGAATCAATCAATATGTAAGTCTGACATCAAATAACTCATGAAGGATTCAAGAAGTTTATCTATCTCTCTGAGGCGGGGCTGCTTCCTCCCCCTCCAATCTCCTGTTTCCTCCTCCACCTCCATCTTGGAGCAGCTCCTTTTCTGCGTTTACCTTGCCTCCCACCCCCTATCCAAGTCTGCGATTATCTGCCTGGGCCAGAGGGCAGCCTTTCTCCAGAGGAAAGCTATCTCAAAACCCCTGAGATGCAGGTCACAGTCCCTCTGCATCATCACGGGCCTCCACTCCGACTCTCCCACTTCCGGACCCTGCCCTCCTGGACCAACTGAGCTCCTCCGAAGTTCTACCCCGCCCTCATGCAGCTTACCTTTGCCTCTGGATGTAAGGTGTCAGAGAATGCACTATTGTCCCCACATCCCGCCCTGGACCCAGCATTGGTTTTCTTCCATCACATGCTCCATATCTATTTTTGGTCACACCTATCCCTCAGCCTGGGGCCAATAATTGGTAAATATTTATGAAGATTACTGTGGGCAAGGCTCTGTGCTGGTGGCCTGAGAATAGAAAGTCGTAAGACTTGGCTTCGTCGTTGAGGAGATTCTGAGCTACCTTAGGGCCGCGGAAGGCTGTGTCAGGTGCCATTGAGTGCACTCATAATGACAAGCAGGAAGGACTTTCTTCCCTGGCATGGTCAGGGAAGGCTTCCCAGGAGAGGTGGGATTTGAACTGAGCAGTAAGGGATTAGACAGACCAGTGGTTTCAATGAATTTTTAAAAAATATATGTGCTGGGCTCTACCCCAAGAGATGTGGTACCTGGGTCTGGGGTAGGGTCTAGTTGCCGAATTCTTCTTCCTTTTTTTTTAAGTTTCACAGGTGACCAAGTTAAGTGATCAGTGTTGAGAATTTTTGGTTTGGGCTGGGCAGAGAGAAGAAGGAAGGCATTTCAGGTGGAGGAAACAGCTGTAACGAAAGAGGAACGGCAGGAAAGCACAGAGCTTTTATTCTGGGGAGGACAGGCAGGAAACAGACTAATTTAGCTGGTACATATTAGGCTTGAAAGGAAGTTTAGATTCTATCCTTTGTGCAGTGCGGAACCATTGATGCTTTTTGAGGGGAGAAGTTCTAAGAGACATGAAAGTGTTTCTACAGCAGACACTTGCTCTGCCTAGAGTTGGCTCTCTCCTCAGACTTGGAGGAGCTACACTACTTTTCTAGTTCCAAAGGTGTGAGTCTCAATCTCTATTGCAAACTGCAGGTGAATCTGAAACTAGATGCGATGCTGAATCCTGCCCCAGAGTGACTGACAGAGATGACACCCTCTGCTTTGTTCCCATGTCCTCCAAAAGCCAAGCACAAAGATGAGTCTGATGTTGTTACAGTTCCCAAGATTTTGACCATCTGATCATGTCTGTGGAGAGGGAGGTAGTTTTCACAGAAGTGCAGGTAAAGGTGTTGGAAGAGAAAGAAGGGACCAGTGTGAGAGATACAGCAAAGGAAATGGAGGACTTGGTCCAAGTGGATTGGGAAGCAGGCCACCAGGACAGTATATAAGGAATTCTTAAGGACAATAAGGATATTTGATTTGCAGAGCGGCTGCCTTCAAAGACCCGAAGGCTGTCACAAAGTAGAAGCACTAGGCTTGTTGCTTGTGTTGGTAAGCTTCCTCAAGAACTAATGGGATGGGAGTGGTCAAACAGATCGTGGAGGCTAAGACATGACCCTGTAGGATTCCAGGTTCTATTAAGTGCTTAAACATGCAGAGTCAGCCATTACCTTCCACAAAAGGCCATTAGTGACAGAAGACGGTATCAACAGCACTGCTTATAATAATGACACCTTTCGTTTATATAAGGTCAGGCATTAAACTCCTTTTGGGTGCTGTACAAAATCTAGCATGATCTGGGGCTGTAGTAGTTGCTGATGAAAAATATATTATTTAGGGCTTCTTACGTTCTTTAACCTTGTGGCCCAAATGAGCAAATGCATTCTCTTAAACCAAATGCATATTTAACTTACAGAACATAATCTTTCCCCCTCTGAAAATTTAAAAATGTCTTTTTCAAGTGCTATCTACTATTACTGAGGATGCATCATAGTGTCTATTCCCTCTAGAGTCAAGGAAACCCCTAGGGACGAGTTAGATCTTGACGATATCCATGAGCTCTGCAAGAACCCTGACAAACAAGACCTTCAAGAGATAAACAGTATAACAGAAAAAGAGAAAAAGGGCAGTCGATAGCTACTCTACTAAAATACGTGTAGAGTTCTCATTAGGAGAATGCTGAGAAAAAGGTCATCATTGCTGAGAATAAGAAGAAATACTCTTAAATTTAACAATGATGTCAAAAAGGAACCCCAAGAGGATGTAATAAAATATTTTCTATGTAAGTGTCTGAATAAAGCAGTCCTTCTCTTTGAGGCTGGTGTTACACTGGGCCCCCAGGGCCTGCACCTTAGCCCTATAACCAGCTGTCTGTGTGATACAGGTGCTAGACTGTGAGCACCAGGAGAGCAGGTGCACTGTTGTCACCGTTTCTATAATGTCTTCACCACACCCCCAGGATCAAGCCCGTGCCTGGCTCATGGTAGGCACTCACTGAGCATTTGATTAAAGAAAAGATGGATTGATTTGATTGTCTACTGCCTGAGAGTATTGCATAGCTTATTTCCTATTTATGAAAGTAAAGAAGTAGCCAAAAACAAAACCACCAGCACCACCAGTCTCCCCACATAATATACAGTTTGGCAAGTAAAGAAGAACCTTGGATCACAGTAAGAGCTATGAGGAGGCAATCAGTGGAAATTGTGTAGACTTGGAAAAGGACCAGAAATGTTCAGGCAGATCCTGACTTCAGCCTGTACAAGATTAGAGCAATAAATTGAATATATTTATCATTTAAATGAACAGCAAATGGGAATCTGAGATAAGCTGACATTCAAACTCACTTAAACTTTGTACTTACAGAATGAACACTTTGCAAGTGGCCTCAGGGTTACAGTTCTTTTCAGCTTTTCACATTATTACTCTAAGATGTGGTGGGCCTGAAATACCACAGTGATGTGACGATTGTGCCAAAAAGCAAGCAAGGTAACTTCGTGGGAAAGGAAGAGATTACCTTCTTTCTCCCTGGTTGCAGGTTTCAAAGGACCAACTGCTTTTTAAAAATAAAAAAAATCTAAAAGGGAAATGTTCTAAAAAGCAAAAAGGAGATTGGTAGAAAGAAAAGTAAAAGTGAAAAACAATATAATACATGGAAAAAGAAGAAGAAAAGATTAAGGACCAGCAAAGAAAAAGAAAGTGTGAGTATGAATAAGGATTCTAGGACCTTACAAGTTTAAAGAGGAGGACCTTTGAAACTCTATCTGCAAAAATAGTAAAAACGTAACCACAGAGCAGAGGTCTTTGGGAAGTCTTGAAATCTAGTGATATCTCATATCCAAGTCTTGTAAGTACAGCATGGTGTTCTATGTTTACATTGTGACAGGGATCCAAATCTCCTATGAATCTCTCCTTCTCTAGAGGAGAAATACTGTCTCCAAATAGGTACGACTCAATCATGAATACGACTTAGAAAGCTGTCCATGGGTTACATGGTCATAGCCAATTGGCACCCCCGCCCCCATCAAAATCCTTCTTCCCACCAACTCCAGAACAGCCAAACTAAATGCCACAGATGACCAGCTTAGATCATAACTTTTCCTCTGTTCCTTCCTTGCCTCAATTTTATTCTTGCCTATGAGTCCTTTTTACCTGCATTTTCTACCATTCATAGGACATTGACCTTTATCTCAGGCAATTTATTTTTCACACAAATTTCCCAAACATAATAAGACACTAGCATCATCAGTCTCTAAAGAACTTGAACCAATACAGAAAGTCCCTCCGGAATTTCCACAGAAGTCTTCATTGGTTCAGTGTTGCATGCTCCAGCATTTACCATAAATGAACACCATTACTTTTTCTAGTTATTTTTTCTGTCTTGTTTAAATACAGGTGTGTTACTTTCTAATCCTCTTCATTCCCATTACATTTTGGATATCTTTTAAATGAAATACCCTTTCTGAGAGATGACCATGGCATAGTGAAGACCATGCCTGGTGAAATGGCTGGTTGGGGCCGAGGCACCTCATCGGGCTTTCTTGGCTATGGTGTGCACCGGGTGCTTCAAGCCTGGCCCAACATGGCTTCCCTGTTCATGTGTCCAAGGTAGACTCTTTCTCAGTGTCTCTGTTCAAACTGTTGACAAGCCAAATGGCACAGCCCTGTCACGGCTTTAGCTCTTTGAGGTGAGAAGGCTTGAACTACAGCTCTCCATCCCTGTCTGAATGGCTGTGGACAGACAGGGCTGAGAGGGGAGGCAGGTTCTCTAAGGAGGTGATGTGAGTGGGGAGCCAGTCATTAGCATCTCTTCTAAAATTGCTTACAATCTCCCACTCTATCATGGTCCCATATGGGTAATGAGCAAATTCTTGCTTCTTTTCACCTCAGGCTCTTAACCCTAATAGTTAATGCATTATCCACCAATCTAGTTATCAAACAGATTCTGTGAGAATTATGATTAATTTTCCAGCCTCTGGTTATTCTACAAAAAGACGAACTCTGGGAACACATTTGGGGTTACGTCCTTTCGGGTTTACACAGGGCAAAGGATCTTGGTATAAAGCAAAGTCCTGTCGGTAGTGACTTCTAAGTGTAACCACTCAGAACTGGCCCCAGGAAAATATTCAAAGTGGTGAGGTTTGTGTGTCCCTCTTTGGGACTTCTCTCTGATCTCTTGGCGAGTTATTATAACGACTTCCATTTACACAGTTCTTCACAGTTTACCAAGATTTTCACATAGATTATCTCATCTCACGCTCTCAGACAGCTGAGAAAGGCATCATTACCACCCTCATCCCCATTTTACACTGGAAGATCCTGGGGCTCATTCAGCAACTATTTATAAAGACTGTGTGTCAGGCCCAGTGGTGACACAACAACGAACGATACACAGTTCCTACCTTGAGGGAGGCCAGCAGAGACACTACCCACAGACAGGAAGTGACAACTCAGTACTAGACTATGAGGGTCCATAGAAGGGCCACCGACCCAGGAATGGAAAAGCTTTCTCCAGGAAGTGTTACCTGATTTTAATCGGACCAGGTTAGTAAGTTAACAAGAACTACAGGGAGAGCATGCTCAGTCCCTGATTCATTCTTATTTGACCTCTTAAAGAGAAGATCTATCAACTCAAATTAATTTCCAACAGTCGGATTTCAGACCTTATAACAAAGCCAAAAGAGGAGCAGGCAACGTGTGGGGAAGTTTGGGCTCAGAGGTATCATCCTGGAGTCCCCGGATTGGATATGCCTCCTTCCAGGGAGCTCAGACCAGCCTCCAGGACACTTCTGAGTAGGCCTGTCTGCAAACTGTAGCCTCCTCTCCAGAGGCAGAGCAGAGAGTAACTCTCCCTGACTCCTCTCCTCAGTAGGAAAACATACGTATAGATCACAGATACGAGGTGGAGAGGGGCCTTCTGGAAGTGACAACCAGGAAAATGATGTTGGAGCCTTTCAACCACAAAGACAGAGTCTAACAAATGCAAGCACCAAGAAGTGTGACTATCAATCGTTTCTGGTCAGAGGTTCAATCTACAACAACTTTTTCCACTTCTTCCATCTCCCTGGAAATGAAGAGGTAGACCCGAGTCCCCGAAACAGAGGTGCAAAGGAGGCGAATCCCCCAAGGCGGCAAACAGATCTGCAGAATTTCACCCCAGGAGACTAAGCCAGTGTCTCCAGGGATTGTCGGGCATTATCGCCATGACACACTTTTGATGTTTCTCTCAGTTGTACACAACAGAAAATTTAAATTATTTTGAGGAAAAATAAAACATCACTTTTGGCATTGCTAATCCCCCTTTATAAAAACATCTGGGATAGCAAAATGGGTGAGATAAGTGTAAAATAATTTTAAAAGACACTATACCTGGAAATAGTACAGAACTGCTTCCTTATGTGGCCTGTGTGGTGGCCAGGGGTCTGCAGGCTGTCCTGGATCCAGGCCCAGGAAGTGACTCAGACATGGCAAAGAAGCCGCGTTGTTGAAGCATATCCTAGGGCTGGATTTGGGAATGGCACATATTCGATGATGATATAAATTCTGGTCTTGTGCACATATTGTTTTGCAAAATCCAGGCATGAGATCATTTGGCCTAATGTTTTCTCTGAGGGTTTCTCGCAGACAAACACAGTTATCTGAATTGAGTTAGGCCAGGGGAAAGGCATTTTGGGAATTATCTGATTGCGCATGTGGACATTTTAACATTTCTCAGGGTAAAAACCAAAGGTTTTCTAGAGGGTCCATAGAGGAGGAGCCCACAGATCTCTAATCATATCATCTTTTTCTACTGATTTATGGAGAAGAACTAAAACACTTTCTCCAAAGAAAGCTAGAACAGCTGTTTCTATTCTTGCAGGCAACATTTTTTAAATTAGATGGGTGGGTATTTTTGATTGTTTTGTTTTAGGCTATCCAGAAGAGCCTCTAAGATTGCTCATAGTTTTATGTAGGATTTTCTATCACAAGTGAGAGGTCATGAGTAACACTGGCTTTAGATCAGCGACACTGCATCTTTCCGGAAGAGAACGGTTTGATCACATTACATCATTGCGGCGTTTCTGACCACTTGCATCAGAGTCATCCTGGGGAAACAAGTTAGATCGAAGATTCCTGGACGCCACCGCAGGGGGCCTCATTCATTAGGTCTGGAGTGAGCCCAGGAATCTGCAGGTGTTTCTGATTCCCACCACGCTTGTAACCACAGAACTATGGTTGCCAAATAAAGTGGTCATTTTCTCATTCTCCTACATCCTTTGCTTGATTTTCCTCAGAATTTTCTTTAATATAACAGCTTTCTAAGACTCAAATGTTAGCACTCATCAGAAAGATGGGGGATATTTTGGCCTATTAACAGTGTGAAATACCAAAGGGCAAGAAAGAACCTGAAATCTAGTTGGTCATCAGTTGCTTGAGTGGAAAGAGAGGAGCAGGTGTCCTAAGGCAGACCTGCAGGGCAGAGGGTAGGAGACCAGGTCCAATAAGGGGGAGGCCTGTGAAGGAGGCCAGGGAGGGCAGAGTGTATCTTTTCTTCCATCTGCAAGATGTCCAGAGTCAGCTTCTGCAACGAAGGGGCTTGCTAATGAGGACAGACTCACACAGACTCAGAAATTGAGTATCCTCAATTAAGGAGGAAGACATAAGCAAATTTTATGAAATTCTGAAGGGATGGATAGGGAAAGAATGTGAACCCTGAAATTCAGAATACTAGAAATGGGGAGTACCCATTGAAGTTTGGAAAATGTTTTAGGTATATACAAAGGCAATACTGAATAACACAACTGGGAGCAAACTTAAGGTACTTATTATCCCAAGAGCGGAGGTTGGAACTATAAATAAATTATACTAAGAAATTTAGAGATTACAGACCTATGTCAGGTCATCAAGGAAATTAGTGATATTTGAGATGCGTGCCCCAATTTTGAGGTTGATTTCCTTGGGGAACAATTGAGGTATTCCGGCAATTTTCCTTGGGCTCACAGATCAATATATGACATTTCTAGAGTTTCATATCCTTAGTTCTTTGGGGGTATATATCTGTTTTTTGACAGCAGCCATATAGCAGGGCCTGAATTTCAATTCTATTTCTCCTGCTTACTAGCTGTGAAATGTTGGGTTAGCTATTTTACCTTTCTAGTCCTCAGCTTCCTCATCTGCAAAATTAACTATATATGTATATATAACACATCACAGAATTATCATGAGAATGAAATATGATCACGTTTGTGAAAGTGACTGTCATGAGGTGGACGGGTACCCCGTGCATGCTTCTAAATCATGTCATTTCAGTCTGAGTTCTAAGGAAACCACGTGTTCTATATGCCTGGCCACACACAATAATTTCAGTCCAGACAGTAAATACCAGAATGTCCATGTGAAAAACATACGGAAAAAATGATGAATGAATACATTTATCCATTAGCAAATTAAAAACATGACTTAATTCATTTATTTCTGAGTTTTAAAAACAATTTATGATAAACGCTCTGACTTTGTTTGGTAGAAAAGTGACTCAGTAAGTGAGAAATGCTAAGTATCTGCATTTGAGAATCCATGTCAACTAGACACATCTGAGGGGCGGCGGTGTGAGGGTCTCCTCCCCGACCTCCTCTTCTGCCGGTGGTTGAGGTGGACAGACTTCCTCCACAGGACAAGCGGGACCAAACCTTGAAGGTCCGGGCCCTGAGGAAAAGAACACGACTGCCCAGCAGTGCTCACAAATTGTGGAAGGCACACTAATTCTTTTCCATGCTGAATACACATAACTTCTCTGTTCCCAAGTGCAGCACTGTACTTTATATTTTGTTCCCCGACATGGTTCCAGTGGAGAGTTAAATAATTTATATTTCTATTAAAACTTTCCTGTGCTGTCAAAAATTCCATTGTGTAAACAGCTTTTTCCATGCAATTAATAGGGTCCCCAAAAGGATTTCAAGTGTCTTGTTCATACTCATGTGTCATCTAAGTAAGCAACTGAAAGCAGATGTTGGGATGCGTACACAGAAAAGCCGCTCTCCTGTAGCTACTAAAATACTGCAGTGGGTTCGGCGTGTTAACTTACTGCAGGGGGTGAAACGTGCCCAGTGTGTGGCCTTTTTACATTGGACGTGCAGTAGTGCTGGTTGGGGACCTAGGCAGTAGCTTGGTCTCCTTGGTACCAATTTCTTACTTTTTTTTATTTTAATAGCATTTTGTTGCAATTTCCCCCAACTATCAGTTTATTTTCTTCCTGTATAACATTAGGAAAAGGAAGTTTTTAAAAGGACGCCATTATGTGATAATTTCTAACTAAATCATCTCTGATGAAAGTGGCAAATATTTATGTAACACTTTACAGTTTCTAGTGTTCATTTTTTCCTTTGATCTTCACACCAAACCTATGAGAGAGACAGGGCAAGAATTATTAGCCCTGTTCTACAGATTAGGAAACTGAGGCCAGATTTAGAGAGGTTGTAAAAAGACTCCTGGTTGTTCATTCCCAATAACTACAGGTATCTTCTTTTAATGACAAAACATCCTTCTTAGCTTCCTCTGGCTTTCTTGCATTCTGAATTATTACCCAAAAGAAACCCCAAAGAGATCAAGTCCATGGTACATCTCATATGGTTAAACCCTGCTGCAGCATCCTATTCCAAAGAAGGTATTTAGAATAATAAGAGCAATTTATATCAATCATTTATTATGTACCAAGGTCTGTATTGAGTGCTTTATGTATTTTATCTCATTTAATCCTCACAGCATCCCTAAGCGGAGAGGCGCTGTTATTATCACATTTTACGAACGAGAGAAATAGGCTTAGAGAGATCGAGTGACTTTTCTTGAATTACAGAGGCAATATTGTTGAATCCAGTAATTAACCTAGCTCAGTCTGACTCCATCCAGGTCCAGTGCTCTTAGGTAGCGCTTTATACAAAGCTAATTCTCTGTCCTCGCAGATGACACAAAATTAAGTGTTTATAGATCTGAGATGAATTGTCTTTGTCAAAAAAAAAAATCTAGTACTACATTGCTGGTGCAAATGCAAAATGGTACAGCTGCTTTGAAAAATACTTGGTTGATTTCTTATAAAGGTAAACATACACTCAGCATATGATGCAACAATCCCACTCCTGGTATTTACCCAAAAGAAATGAAAATATAGGTCTGCACCAGGACCTGAATGGGAATATTCACAGCAGTATCATTTATAATAGCCCCAAACTGGAAACAACCCAAATGTCTACTAACTGGTGAATGGATAAACTGTGGTACATCCAGATATTGGAATACTACACAGCAATAGAGAGGAAAACCTGCAGATAGATGCAACAGTGTTAAAGAAATCTCAAAAGCATTATGCTAAGTAGAAGAAACCTATATTCCGTGTGATTCCATTTACATGGAATTCTAGAAAATTCAAAACTATCCTGACAGAAAACAATTCAGTGGTTGCTGGGGGCTGGGAACGGAAGAAGGAGTAGACTAAAAAGGGGTTCAGGGAACTTTTGAGGTAATGGAAATATTCTGCATCTGGATTGTTGTAGCAATTAGGTGAGTTTATACATTTGTCAAAACTCATTCAATATTCTACTTAAAAAGGGTGATTTTAGGGGCCGGCCATTGGCATAGTGGTTAAGTTCGTGGGCTCCGCTTTGGCGGCCCAGGGTTCACAGGTTCAGATCCCAGGCGTAGAACTACGCACTGCTCATCAAGCCATGCCATGGCAGCGTCCCACATGTAAAGTAGAGGAAGATGGGCACGGATGTCAGCCCAGGGCCAATCTTCTTCAGTAAAAAGAGGAGGATTGGCAATAGATGTTAGCTCAGGACTAATCTTCCTCACCAAAATAAATAAATAAATAATAAAAAGAGTGGTTTTATTGCGTATAAATCACATATCAGTCAGTCTGACTTAAACACAAATCTAGTACTAAAAATAGGCCTCAGCCTCTGCACCTGCTACTTTCCAAAAGTATGTGATTGTGGGCTGTGGTCACATCAAGGTCACAGTAAGGTGGTCACAGCACTTTTGTTCCCTTGTAAAACAATAATTACCCTTCAACTCCCCTCATCCCTTCAGAAGGATACTAGAACTTTCTTCATTTCTCCTCTTCTCAAATATTCTGTCCACTCCCCTCAAGGAAGAGCCAATGCGGCAGTTCAAGTCTGAAGGCCATCTGCTGCAGAATTCACTCTTGCTCAGGGGAGGTCAGTCTTTTTGTTCTATTCAGGCCTTCAGCTGATTAGGTGAGGCTCACCCACATTATGGAGGACAATCTGCCTTACTCAAAGTCTACTAATTTAAACGTTAATCTCATCCAAAAACACCCTCACAGAAACATCCAGAATAATGTTGGACTACATATCTGGGCACCATGGCCCAGCCAAATTGACACATAAAATTGACCATCACAATCTTCATTCAGCTGTTTCCCCTCCAAGTTTTAAAGACAAGAAGTGGAATTTCAGGCAATGAACTCCTCAAAACAGTGTTTTCCAAACTTGAGTGGTGATGAGAATCCCTTGGAGAGGCTTATTAAAACTGCAGTTCCCTCCCCTGCAGATTCTGACTTAGGAGGTCTGGGGTGGGATCCAAGATTCTGTAGTTTTAATAAGCTCAAGGGATTATGACCAGGCAAATTTGGGCAATAGCACCATAAAACAAACCTATTCACCACCAAGGAACCGGGCTATCTGGTGGGATTTATATGGCGCTTGCTCATTGTGGATCCTATCATTTGAAGCTGCTTTAATGCCACACACAAAGTCTATTTAAAAACTGGTCTATTAAGCAATTAATCCTGCCCAGGCCTCAGCTGGGTCTCCTCCTGAAGGAACTCCATTAGGGTGGTGTAACTTTTCAGGCTGACACACCAGCTGCCCCCAGCTCATCCAGGCCTACCCCAGCCCTTCACGAAGGTGAGCTTGGGGCAGAGTCACAGCTATTCTCTGGGCAGCAGCTCCCCATCACACATGGAAGGGACCCAATGTATGACTCCTTAGGAGGCTGAGCCAGTGCTCCCACAGTGCCTCAAGCAGGAAAAGAACCTAGAAAACGAAGGAGAAGTACACTTAATACCTTTAAAACAAATATTGATCTTTTTTTTTTTTAAAGAAAGCTTTAGCCTGGAGTGGGACATCACATAACTGTCTTGAAATAGCTGAAGAGTGCTTAGGTGGAAGAGAGGTTTGGCTTTTCCCTGATGCTCCCAAGAGACAGAAATAGTCCCAGTGGGTGGGAGCTACAGAGAGGGGTGTTACGGGCTTGACAAAAGGAAGAATGGGTAGAAAGAACGAGGAGTTACAGCAGATAGACTGCTATTCCCCTGCTGGCCCTGCCACTCACTAGCTGTGAGATCTTGGGCAAGCAGTTAATCCCCCTGAGTATTCTGAATTGCAAAATGGGAATAATAACACTTCCAGGGCTGTGGGGAGGATTAAATGAGACGTTTGCAAGGCTCTTAGCAGGGAGCTGGGCCCATAATTGTGTGCCCAGTAAGCTGTAGATGATAAAAATAAGAACAGTCAACGCTGTAAATGACAAAGGGGTTGCCTAAAGGAGGAGTAAATTCCGTCACTGAGGTGTTCGAGCACAGCTGACCCTCCTTCCTGGGAGCTCTAAGCGTTGCGTGCGTGGTTGGGTTGGGCACTTTTGAAGTCCTTTTCACCCTGAGCAATTTTATGGCTCTTAGAAGAGGTAGAGAACACAGATCTGTGCTTGCATGAAGACTGTTTTGCTTTCAGTGAAAACATTTACTCTCTCCAGGCAGCCAACCCTTAGCCTTTGAGTTTAAAAATCTGAGGGCTTACGATTTGGATTTCTGCCATGAAGTTATGACATTACACAGTGCTCGTTCCTATTCTACCCTGAATACCAAAGCTTGGCATATGAATCACAAAACAGAGTGACGGCAGAGTGCATTCCAAAACAGCAAGAAAAATCACTGAACCGGAGCCTTGACTGACGTGCACACTGCATAAGGAGCAATGTAACATCCAGGACAGTTAAGGAAACAGCATTATCAGAGAGGCATGGAATGCTGGGATGCCTATTAAAAATAGAAACTGAAAGTGCAATTTTCCCTAAATGTGTCATGAGGATGCCCAAATGTTCGCAGGAATTGGAATGAAGGTAAGGGACATTACTGTGGTCTTCCTGTGAGCCCACTGGAAATTCGTGTCAGGAATTTCCAGTTAAACATGGTACATTAAAAAAAATGGCTTTATATCTCTTATCTCTGAAAGAGGACCAATAAAGACATATTTTTTAAAAAGGGAGACAACAGCCACTTAGAGGTATAAAAGTTTTGGAAGAGGTGGATGGAGAAGCAGTGACTGACATGGCCGAACTGAGAAAGCCAACATCTAAGGACTGGCAGAGAGAGGCACCAGTGAGTGAGAAGCAAGCCAGTTCACACTACTGAACCCCGGGAAGCCTCAGGAATTGGAGTATTAGGTGTTATGGAAGATGTAGGTTAATTCCGAAAATGAAAACAGAGGACTAGTTGAAAATTGTATAAAGAGAATTTAAAATCCCATGTCTTTCCCCCTCCCCTACCCAGCAGGCAACTATCTCCCACTTCCATCCCCTAGTCTGCAAATTTGATGTTTCTTCTCTGGAAAATTTGAACATAAAAGAAGCTCCCCATTCGGGGCTATCAGCATGTCTTAGATCTTAGGGGAGGGTGGGAGGGAGATGCCCTATTGAAAACAGGAAGGCTGAGCAAAAATCTGTATACTAAATGGAGAGTCCCTCAGCCCCTTTCCCTCCTGGCTTTCAGAACAATGGAAGCCAGGATTGTAGCACACAGACAGAAGACTAGAGCCTTCTTCTTGGAAAGAAACTTAAAGATTCCAAAGAAAAGGTCCACAGATCCTGACCTCTTAGGACTCCCAACTAAAAAGCCAGCTTACCACTCGATCTCCCTAAAGCAGAGCCTACCATTTAACAAACCCCACTGCAGTATCTCACTCTTACATTTGATCAGACAACTAAGAATCACCAGATATCTGGGGACATCTACAACCTGAAAGACAGAAAACAAAACATACAAGAAAAGAAAAAAAAAAAAATCAAGATAATACAGAGAGCAGAAATACAGAGAAGAAAAAAACCACAAAAAACTTCTAACATCCTCAAAGAAATGGGAGAAGATATTGTGTCTAGGAAATTAGAACCAGATGTCATGAGGGAACAATTAGAGAACAGAAAAAATGCCCTTGGAAATTTAAGCCATGATAGCTGAAATTAAAAATTCAGCAGAAAGACTGGAAGATAAAATCTCCTCCGGAGAGTTGATGAAAAAAGACAAAAGATAGGCAATAGGAGAGAAAAGATCAAGAAAGTTAGAGAGTCAATCCAAAAAGTTCTACATCTGACTAATAGAAGTTCAAGGAAGAGAAAATAGAAAAAATTGAGTGAAGAAATTTATTAAATAGATAATCTAAGAAATTTCTCGGTGTATAACGACATTATTCTCCAGATTGAACATGCCCATTGTGTCCCCAACCTAATGAATAAAAAGGGTTTCCCAAGTCACATTATTTTAAATTACACTGGGAATAAAGATCCTAAAAGTTTCCAGAGAGAAAAAAAAGTAGAGAAAAAAGTGAGAATACGAGAAATAAGAAACAGACTGGCATCAGATTTATCAACAGCCACATCAGAATCTAGAAGACAATACAGCAGTGCCATCAAAATTGTAAGTCGAATTGTATGTGGAATTCTATACTCAATCAAACTATCAAGTATGAGGGTAGAATAACGACATTTTAAGACATTCTAGGTCTCAAAAACTTTACATTGTAAGTGCTCTACGGAACCACTGAGAATGTGCTCCACCAAAGTGGAGTAAAACAAGAAAGAAGAAGATATGGGATTCAGAAAACAGGGTCTGTGCAGACCTGGAAATGCACTGCTCAGACCCCCTCTAGAAAATGACTTGTCGCCCAAGCGAAAGGAGTGTGGTTAGCTGACAGCCTCTAGCTGGTAGCTCCTTTGGGATATGCCTCAGCATTTGAACCAAAGTCACATTCTTTTCGGGGTGGCCCTTAGTCAACAAGTAAGCAACGTGGTGATAAAAAAAAATTCTAGTGAAGTCTACCATCATGGGGCCTCTCAGGAGGACATGGTTTGCACTGGCACTCCCCCCTGGGCTGGCACAGTCGTTGTCAGGTTTGCAGCACAGTCTGACGGCTCTCCTGTCCAACCCTGCTCTTCCCTTTCCTTGCATGGGTATTACTCCTCAGTAAGTCTCTGGCACTCTTAACCCTGTCTCAGATCCCTCAAAGAATCCAACTGTCCTGGGACCTAGCATAGGAGAGAAGTAAAGAGGAGCCCTGGAAGGATGGAGCTCTGCAGGCCCAAAGAGTAACCAGCCCAGATGAGGACAGAAAGCCTTCAGGCTCCCAGAGGGTAACTTCCAGGTTTAAAAAAAAAAAAGAAAACTGATAAGATAATCTGACAGACTTTACCACGTGGAAAATTGTTTAAAGAAGAATTTTACAGTTCTGTGGGAGACTCCTGAAAGACTCAGGGACAAGTATATATAAGACCAAGAAAAAGGAAAGTCAAACAACTACAGATAAGACAAAAGTTGTAAAAGAGAATAGAATAGAATAGAGAGGTCCTAGGGACCCTTCACCCAGGTTCTCTCAATGAAATATCATCACCCTACTCTACTCGGCTTGGCTGAGAACATAAAAATATAAAAGGTAAATAGCAATTTAATTTTAAAAAGTTGTGATACTGTATTAGAGGAGGGGATGTAGGGATGGTAGTGAAAGAAAGTTAAATTCCCATTCTGCCACTGGTTAGAAAGTCAACAGATAACGTTGATAGGTCTCAAATGGATACGTCTGTAATAGTAGTATAAGTATGGCAAATATCAGCAGAAATCACTGAAATACTTCAAAATTGTTGCTTCTGGGGAACAGGACTGAAGTGGAAGGTGGAGGAGGGCTGTTTTCCTTCACAAGTCTTATAATACAATTTGACTTCAACTTTTGCATATAGATAAAAAATAAATGAATTTACAAAAGGAAAGAAAATGCATAGGCAGGAAGTGAAAACCTCATCAATGGGCGTTGGTTCCCAGCAGGAATCGGTAGAAATACAAGGTGAGAATGGAGGGAGGGGTGTCATAGTCTGAAAATGCCCTTGTCCCAAGAGCCATCCCCAGCGTCGTGTGAGGGCTGCACAGTCCCCTCCACTAAGAGTCTGTGACTCTGTGTTATAAGCTGAGAGTCCCTGATCAATAAGTCCTTCCCCCATTAACTCTACCTCCTGGTTTATTGAAGCTGGAATGTCCTGGCCTGTTCAGGGGATGTTGTTGATCCTGGCGGGAATTTGCTTATTGGGAGAGAAGAGAAAAACAAAGAATTATTATTGACCCGCTGACTAGAGAAAATCCAAATGTGATAATAAAAGAAGGAGAGGAAATACATAAAATGTAGTGGACTGATTTTGTCAGAAAATGTTTTTAACCTGCTGCCCAGTGGTCAGTGTCTGCGATAAAGGGCAGCAAGGCAGGCTCGGACAGAGATTTAAAAGCAGGTTGCAGAGGAGGCAAGTTCCAGCAGATCAGAATAAGGGAGAAACTCTGTGCTTGCTCCCCACACTGAGGAACAGACTGTCATAGGAAGATTAGGCAGATGCTTGCTCCAGATAAGGCACGACGAAGGGAGCCAGACAGAGGTTACACAAACACAGCAGACAGGGAGAAGGAGGGAAAGGCATCTTAAATGATGGCTCTCAGAAGAAACAGATTACACAGGGAGGCGGGGTGCGTGGTGAGGATGCCGAACAAATGCAGGTGCTCTGATTTGGAACTCATTCTGTTTTGAAGGGTGATTTGAGAAAAACTAAAGGAGATATTAACATAGAAGTTAGGTTTTGTGCTGAGTTTGTGGGGGAAGGTATAAAAGCAAGCACAGCTTTTCGTTAATTTTTTCTTTTGAAAATTTAAAATTTTTTTTGCCTTTAGTCTTGTGAATATAACTATAGGTTCACAGGAATTTGCAAACATAGAATAGAGAGGTCCTATGCGCCCTTCCCCCAGGTGCCCTCAATGGTTACATCTTAGGTAACTATAGCATAACATCGGAACCATGAAAATTACACCGATACAATGTGTGCCTGTGGTTCTCTTCCACTTTATCACATGCACAGAATCATGAAACCGCCACCAAGATCAAGATGCCCAATATCCCATCACCGCAAAGACTTCCCTCTTGCTACCCGTTTATAGTCACGCCTACCACCCCTCACCCCTCGCAAACACTTACATGTTCTCTATCCCTATAATTTTGTCATTTTGAGAATATAACATAAACAGATTCACAAAATATGTGACCTTTTATGATTGGCTTTTTTCACCGAGCATAATGCCTTTGAGGTCCATTCAAGTCTGTGTGTGCATCAATAATAAGTTTAAATCTTCATAATAAGACTGCTGCTTTCCCTTTTTTCTTTTTAAATAAAAAAAAAATCAATGTTTATATGGGGTGTGTGTGTACAATCTATTTAAGTTCAAATCACAATAATAAGACAAACATCGGTTAACACCCCACCCCATTTAAAAACTAGAGCGTTACAGACCCAATTTTCCCCCTCTGCCTCCCCCAACGTGACAGTAAGCACACTCCTGACAGTGTCAGCCAGTTCTCTGGGGAGAAAAGCTCTGATTTACAGAGCTTGTCGATTTCTGTGCTGTAAATACTCCCACATGACTGATTTCAGGCTACCAATCTGAAGTAACATAGTGTGGGGCTGGGAGAGACGTGCCGAATCAGCTCTGCAAGGCTGTACAAGCCTGCTCCAGCACCGCTTATCCTGAATTTAGTATTTATCATTCTAGGAAGAATATATATGTACAGTGGTAGGCTGAATAATGGACCCCCAAGATATCCCAATCCCTGGAACCTGAGACTATTGCCATATATGGCAAAGACTTTACAGATGTGATTGTTAAGGATCTTGAGATGGGGAGATTATCTTGGATCATTCAGGTGGGCCCTAAATACAATCACAAGTGTCCTTACAAAATGGAAAGCAGAGAGAGATTTGAACATAGAAGAGGAGAAAGCAATGTGACCATGGAGGCAGACATTGGGGTGATGTGCACAAGGAATAGTGGCAGCCACAAGAAGCTGGAAGAATCAAGGGACGGATTCTTCCCTAGGGCCTCCAGAGGAAGCATAGCCCTGCCAACACCTTGATTTTCACCCAGTGAAACTGACTTCAGACGCTGGCCTCTAGAACTGTGAGAGAATGGTAATCTGTTATTTTAAGCCATGTGCTTTGTGGTAATTTGTTACAGCAAATTAGAGGATTTGTAATCTGTAAATGTGTTACAGGGAATGAATACATATACACAATGTTTCACACATATGTACTACTAAAATATCTATCTATCTAGTTCATTTAGCTAGATTGTCTCTATAAAATTGCTATATTATTATATATATAGATTCTGGGGATTACTTTTTTCACTCACTGTTGTTTCTAAGACTTATCCATCATATTGCAGAGCTGTAATTCATTTATTTTCACTGCTGGGTAATATTCCATTATGTACTTATTCATTCTCAGTAGGATTTTGGGAGGTATCCTTTAACAGATTAAAGAGGACTGGTTTTTTCTCTGAACTGAGTTTATACCTGGAATTGGTGAGTTGCAATGAATGTTCTACGGTTATGGGATTCCCGATCCTCCAAGAGTAACTGTGAGTGAATCACCTCACCAGAAGGGAGGGGGAGCTGGGTAAGGCAAATTGGGGTGTGGTGTGGGCAGGGTCTCTTCTCAGCCACCTGCAGGTGTGCTCAACCACACACACACAGACACAGAGTGCCTGCTCTGCTCCACACCCCCCCCCCACTCCTCCACTGCTGTGATTGCTGAGGAGTCAGGGCCACTCTGGCTAGAAGGGGCAGATGTGGCCAGAAGGCTGGATGGAGACACAGTGACTCACCAACGTGAGAAGGACCCATTAGATGAAAATCAAGAATAAGATGACCTCAGAAAGGTTTCTGACTTTTGGTTGGACCAAAAGGACCACAGGACCCCTGCTTCCCCTGAATATCCAGGAAGACAAGAGGCATGAAGGAATCTGCATAAACAAAGGATGACTCAGCCTGGGATGAAATGGGTGGGTATCCATGAGACATTTCTTCCTTCTCCCTTCTAAGCTTTGCCCCGGGCAGAGTCTTGCTTGACTGGCTGGTGAGTCAGCTCACAGATCTGTCGGCCATCGTCCCAGCTCTCACTATTCACCCCTCACGATATATATGAACTCTTTCCTCAGTTGCCATGAAAATTACCCACTTTCATGAGAATCATAGAATTTATTGATGATTTCAGGGGGCATGTTTTGCACCACAGTCCAAGTGACCAAAAATTCCATTTTTCAAATTAATCCTCTCTCAGATTTTCACCTAGGAATTGCTGAGTCAAAGGGCAGGTACATTTCTTATTTTGATATATTCCCCTTTCCTTGGAGCATCACCATACTTTAGCTCATGAGTTTCTAAGCACTTTACTTGGAGGAACAGCTCCTGACTTCTCCAGAGGCAGAGCCACTGACAGGGATGACTTTAGTAAGGGGGGACACTTGGCTGGGCAGGTCAGCCTGGCAGGATCCAGAGGGGTCAGCAGCAAGCACCTTAGCCAGCTCCTGGGCAAAGTCTTCCTGATGGTCATTCTCACAGCACCATCTCTGGGCCTGGGGAGCTGGCTGAGCTCATCCCCCACCATCATCCTTCTTATAGATTTACAGGCAACTTTCAACTGTTTAGCACCTAGTCCTCCAGCCTGAGGATGACTTTCCTTCACTCTTTTCCATGGCTTGCCCTGTGGCCACTAATTTCTCATGTGCTATATTCCATAGATTGGGTAAAAGTTTGGGGGATGACTTGTGAGGAAGAAAGGTCAAAAGATAAGGTAGCCTTCATGATCCACGTTATCCCTGGCCCTTATAATTTAGGCACAATCTAGAGTAGTCTGTAGGCTACAACCTCCTTTTCTTCAATAAGGCATTTGGCAGCCTTTCTCTCCAGAGCCTGGTGAGGAAGTCCACCTAGCCCAAGCACATCAAGATTATATTCAGGTCTCCTGATTCTCCAAGGTTCTCTTTCCATTACACCATATCCTATTCTTTTTTAAATTTTTATTGATGTCTTAATAGTTTATAACATTGTGAAATTTTAGTTGTACATTATTGTTTGCCAGTCACCATATAAATGCATCCCTTCACCGCTTGTGCCCACCTCCCTGCCCCTTGCCCCTGGTAACCACCAAACAGTTCTCTCTGTCTGTGTGCATTACACCATATCCTATTCTTTAGAGTTGACACTAAAAACACATTTGCCATCAGTTGGTCAGTAGGACATTCAGCAGGTCACTTCTGGCTCTTGTTGTCATGAATAGGCAGATGATAACTCTGAAGGCCTTTGCCAATAGCTGTCAGCAGTCTCTATTTCCATAATCATAGACTGAGACAATAAATTCACTTGCAAGGTGACATCTATTGCCTTTAGGAGCAACACTAAGATTGGCTATGTCACCAAAAGCTCCCAACATTTCTAGATCTATTCAAAACCAATGGCTGTCTTTGCAAAGCACAAAGGCAAACACCAAACCATCCAAAATCAATAGAGAAGAGTGATAGACAGGGAAATAGGACTGGGTAGCACAAAGCATAAAGAAATAACAAAGCCAAAGGTTACCGAGTGACTGCTTCCTAATTGTCTTTATAAAAGGGAGAAAGAATCGACTGAAAATTGGCAAGTCACAGAGTGAAAACTTCAGGAACGTTTTACATTCTAAGGCTTTGCCACACACTGTCTTGCACAATGTTAGAGGAAGAGAGATTGAAATTGAGATATTTTCACAAGTCTGAGCCAGCCAGGAAGCCAGGGGAAAATACTCTTAAATTTGGGAAAATTACGGGTGTGCTAGTTGACATTAGTTGGAGAAAAACATCAGACCTCAGAACTTATTCTGAGAACTTGAACAAGAGAAGCACTGCAAGAAGGGACGGTGGATCGCTCTAGGATTTGGAAGCACTATTGGTGGAGGCCTCTAGGGAAGCCCCTGCCAAAGGGGGATGGATACGAGGCACTCACATTTCTGCTGAACTGTCTTCCAAATGTGCACAGAGAACAAGAGCAGAGAGAACCTGACTCAGGTCCGGGGCCTGGGAAGAATATGTGAGCTAGGTCTCATACACTTGTTACTGCACAAAGGGCACGATCTGCTCGCCACAAGACAAAAGCCAATCATCAAGAGGCAAGATGGTGGAAAAGAAAGGGCAGTTTATTACAGCTTGCTAGCAAGGGGGAAGATGGCCAACTAATGTCTCAAAGAACCATCTTACAGAACAAAGACTACAGGCCAGTTATATAGGGGGCTGGTCTCTGGATGCAGGAGGCATCTGTTCTTAGGGTGGGGCATCCATCTGTTCTTAGTTCCTGATAGTCTTTTGTTTTATTGGATATGCATCAGAGACCAGAGCAATGCCGTACACCCTGATCTTTAAGTTGTCATTGATGATGGCTATCAGCATAGACTCTTTGCCAGGGGGTCATCACATTCCTAAGGAACTCAAAAGAACAAAGTTAACAACTTATAGCAGCTGGGAGGGGCCATAAAATCCAGAGTTAGTCAGAGATCATTCAAAGTTACAATATGGTTTCTCTTCTACAATATGGCTTCCATTATGTCAACCTTGTGTTGAGCTGGTATCATACTCATATAGGAGCCAGGTCTTCCCCTAGGTATGGGCCCAGCATCAGTTAAATTAAAAATTAACAAGTTTACTATTTTTAAAAAGAAAAGTGATGAGGGCACTTTTTATTATTATTATCCAATAATAAAATATGTTATCAAAATATAATAAGTGAAACTGTGTGGTACTGAGACATAAATAGTCATAAACTTCAATGAAACACCTGAAGGTCCATAAATAGATCCAAATACAAACAGAAATTTAGAGTCAGTTGACATTTCAAGTCAGCAGAGAAAAATGGTTCATTTTAAAAATAATATTGGGATAACTGGGTGGTCATCCAAACAAAGACAAAGTAAATTCTAGATAACTGAAAGATGTAAAAGAACCATACAGTTACCAGGAGAAAGATAGGAGGTTTTTACTCTTTTACTCTTTGTAACCTAGGAGAACAGAAGGCTCGAGTGTAACACAAGGCTCTGAAACCACAGAAGAGAAGATTGACAAACTCGACCGCATGAAAAGAAAAATGTCTGCCTGGCAACTCCTCTACACAGGCAAAGTCAAAAAAGATAAAGAAAACCACAAACTGGGGGCAAAATTACAGTTTAAATAACAAACAAAAGGGTAAAATCCTTTAATATATAAAAGCTCCTACAAATCCTTAAAAAAGACACCGACAAACCATGCTCACTTATTTGTAATGTGAGAAAGGCAAATTAAAACTATAATAAAATACTATTTTCACTTATTAGATTGGCAAAGATAAAAAATTCTGATAAGGCTCTGGAAAAACAGGCACTCTCCTACTGTTGGTGGTAGTGTAAACTTGTTAAACTTTCTGGAAGGCAGTTTGGAAACACATGTCCAAATTATAATTGCACAAATCCTTAGATCCAGAAATTTCACCCTTAGGAACTTAACTTACAGATATTCTTCCACATGTGTGAAATAAATTTACATGTAAAGATATTCTTTATAGCATTATGTATAATAGGAAAAAACTGCAAACCTTAATGCCTATCAATGGGGAGCAGGTTAAATAAATCTTATTACACTCAGTAAATGGAAAGCTATGTAGGCATTAGAAAAGTAAGGCAGCTCTATATATACTAATATGGAATAGCCCCTAAGGTGCATTTTTAAGTGAAAAAAATCAAGATGAGAAATAGTATGTGCACGTATGTATAGGCTATATACACATATACACTTGTAATTTCATAGTTTATTTCTAGAAGGGCACGTAAGAGACTGGGGACAGTGGTATGGGATGGGATGGAGACTTACTCTTCACTGTACACTCTTTTGTACCTTTGACCTTTGTACCACGAACATAAATTACCTATTCAAAAATATATAAAGTAATTTTGAAATCAAACTGACTGTTTTTTGAATGATATAAGACTTGAAAGTCATGACCATGCATAGGAAGAGTAAATGTCAAGATAGTTAACTTTTTTCACAATTAATTTATACATTTGAATATACAACCAGAATATCAAATATAGTTTTTTTCTATGCAGAACATGACCATATGACCTTGTTGGTTGAACTAGAAGAATAAACAAGTGAAATAAATTTTCTTTTTTTAAAGGAGAGTACGTTACAGTAGTTAAAAGAATAGCCTTTGGAATCCTACAGGCCTCAGTTTGAATCCTGGACCTGCGCCTTACTAGCTTCTGATCCTGAGTAAGTGCCCAATTTCTCTGAATCTCTCACTCTTCATTTGTAAAATGGGAATAATAATAGAACCTACTTCATATGAGTATTGGGAGGATTAAGTGACATAATCCACGTGAAGATCCTAGCCCTCTGTCTGGGTCATAGTCAGTAGTCAAAAAACATTCGTTTTCTTCTTCCTCCTCCACCTCTTCATTATTATTAAGAGCAATAGAGAATCACTAGTGTTATCAGCTATTGAAACACATTATAAAATCACAACAATTAAATCAGGGTGACACTGGCACAAGATCAAGAATATACAGAACAATAGAGTCAGGTAACTTATGAAGAGATCCCAGAATTTTGAAGAGTGTAATGAATACTGTAGGAAGTTCCACAGTTAATGAGGGCTGGGAAGTATTAGTCAGGATACAATACTGGGGTCTCGGCTAACCATCTGGATATAAATCAATTCAGATTCTCATCTCATACTATATACAAACCAAATTTCAGATTAATTAACGAGTTAAATGTTTTTTAAATCTTTTATTTTGAAATAATTATAGACTCACAGGAAGTCACAAAAATAGTAGAGTCCTGTGTGACTTTCACCCAACTTCCCCCAATGACGTCTTCCATAGCTGTGGTACAGGAAACTGACAATGAAGTTATACTGGACTACAAGCTGTACTCAATTTCCACCATTTTTAACTGCATTTATGTGTGTGTATGTAGTTCTCTACATTTTATCCCATGAACGGATTTGTGTAAAACAAGGCACAGAACCGTTCCATCACCACAAAAGGACTCCTTCATGCTACCTCTGTATGTTCCCACTCATCCCCAACCACTCTGCTTCCCCATGCTCCTCAACACCCTCTACCCCCCAACTCCCTTCCACCATTCCTGTCCCCTGACAACCACTCATCTGTTCTCCATCTGATAGTCTTGTCATTTTGAAAATGTTAATATATAACATTTATAAATATATATGACATTACATAAATGGAGACTATACAGTACATAACCACCTGTGATTGTCCTTTTCCACCACGAATAATGCCCCTAAGGTCCATCTCGTGGCATGCATCAATAGTTTATTCCTTTTTATGGCTGAGTTGTCTTTATTCTGTTGTATGGAGGTACCCCAGTTTGTTCAGCTATTCACCAACTGAATGACATTTGAACTGTTTTTGGTATTTTGCTATCATGAATAAATCTGCTATGAACATTCACTTATAGGTTTTTGTGTAAATATTAATTTTTATTTCTCTGAGATAAAGCCCAAGAATGTAATTGCTGGGTTGTATAGTAATATTTACTTATACAAGAAACTACCAAACTGTTTTCCAGAGTAGCTGGAAAATACCATTTTACATTCCCACCAGCGATGTGTGAGAGATCCAGTTTCTCCACGTCCTTTCCAGCACTTGGTATTATTATTTTTTTATGTTAGTGATTCTATAGGTGTATAGGAGTTAAATGTTTTTAAAATGTCAAATATTTGGGGAAAAACTAGAAAAAAAATGCCTGAAAATTTTCTGGCTTCTGGTGGGAGAATGACTTTCTAAAGTCAAGAAGTTTGACCAAACAAAAGCTTAAAATTTCTAATGCTCTGAAACATCATTATCAATAACAACAACAACAACAAATTAGAAGGAAGTGACCACAGAAAGTCCATCTTGCGTTACCCAGACTCCCAAACCAGGCTCCCTGAAACCTACTCTGTTCCAGTGCCCCAGGTCCAGGTTGTGCTAGAGAGATTTCAGTAAGTGAAAATATGTTTAAAGTTCTTGATACACACTGCAAAAGGCTTTCTAGAAGTGTTGTACCAATGTTTAGCCCACCAGTAATGTATACAAGTGACTATGAAAATTGTTGTTTGAAGATACTTAAAAAAAAAACCAACCCTGGATCTTAATAAATAAATGAGCAAAGGACAGAAAGAAAAAAATCACAAACAGAATAACAATTTTAAAACATGAGAAAAAGATTGCAACCTCAATAAAAATAAAAATTCAAAATTACCCAGAAAGGACATACTTATCAAAATATTCAAAACAGCCAGTGTATAACACTCATTCTCAGTAGGAGTGGAGGCTGCAGACATCGTTGCACATCGTATCCTTTTATTGGCGTCTCCTTCTTCTGGTTTTATCCCCCTGGTTCCTCACTCCTGCTCCTGGGGTGCACTCCCAAGTAAACCAGCTGACACAAGCCTTTGTCTCAGACTCGCAGTTAGAGAACCAAGGCTAAGGGAGTTGGTGGCAGTGGTCCTAGAGAGCAGGCCCCCTGGATGGGATTTTGGAGTGTGTGGTGATAACCCCGGGCGTGCAGTAGCATCACAGTTACCAAGACTCTCACCTGTCCAGGTACAGGCAGAAGGTGAGACACTGGGTTATATGCAGCTAGGATTCTGGAATGGAATGGGGTGATGGCAATTACAAAGACTGGGGAGCTGGTCCACCTTTAACTCTCTGGAGGCCTTGAAAAACAAATGATTCAGGGTAACTAACTACCCACTGAAAGTGTGATGTGAGAGCCAGAAGGCCTCCAGCAGTTGCAGGGTAGAATGTGCTCAAAACTGACCCCAGGATCTAACTTTAAGAGTGGCAGAGCTGCAAACGAAATTAATTCACAGCATCAACAAATCTCTTATGTCAAAGTCAGGGTAAAAACAAGGGTAAGACCCTGAGATTTGGTCTGGGAATATTTGGATGGATGAGCCTGAAAGCACCAACCCTCATCTCCTCTGAACCCTCTGCCCCTGCTAGAGGAGAGCAGACTCCCTCGCCTGGAGACCGTGCTAAAGCCTCACGTGATGTCTGTGTTTCTCAAGATTACCCTGCCCTTTATTGTCTCCAGACAACAACAAAGATTAGGTAACAGCACAGCCCAAGTAGAGAAACACAGCTGCTTCTCCAGGAGCAAAAATCTTACACACCAAAGACATTGTGGAACTTGGTTAATATGTACCAGTAGGAACCGAGGATCACATGAGCGTGTGGAGCTTAAAGGAGTCAGATGGGGTGGGTGTGGAATTGCTGGCAAGAGCAGAACAAAGGCTGGAGAGGGAGAATCTATTGATACAGGAGCCCTCTCCCATGATTTGAACATCAGGGAAAGGACGGCTAGGATTGGTCCTAATATACTGCTGGGACAGCTACTTGAAATTTGGACAAAATAATGGCCACAGGAAATGAGGTGGAAAAGCATCATGTTGAGGAAGAGTTCAGAAAGCTCAGATATGTGGGAATGTTAGAATAGATTTATTGTGTAAGACCATGGGAGCCACCAATGTACTCCATTCTGCAGGAAGGCAGAGGGAATGTTCCCTTCATTAAGGCAATAAGGGGTACAGTTGAGGGAGGCACCAGCATCCTAGAGAAGTTTGATGGTGGCTGTCCTTGGTAGGGACCAGGGTTGATAGTAGGAGATGCTTTCACGGAAATAGCCTCCCTACTATCAATGGAAATGACAGAATTCTGAAATGACAGAGACTAGATGGTGGCAGTTAACCATCAGAGCAAAGGAGGCAGTATCACCATAATGGCAACCAGCTCAGGGCAGCAGTCAGGGTGCTTTGACCAACACGGAGGGATCTACGGTGATGGCCAATAGATCAGGGCATTCCGAGGAGCGAGGCACATGCACAGCCTACTAGGATGTTCCCTGACTTGTCAAGGATGATGAAGGGTCTGAGATTTTGCCCTAATGGCAGACTAACACAGTAGCCTGCCATAGTTTCATAGATGCCGGCAGAAGACATGGGACTCCTGAGTCAGAGACAAAGAATTTTGTTGTTCATGGCATAGCAAGCAGCATGAGCTTCATATCTGCATCGGTGCCCCTTGCCTCCCAAGTCCCACAGGGACGATGCTGACTGACACAGATGAATGTTGCACACACAGTGGCTTTGTGCCACAAGTGAAAAACCCTGAGCTTGAGGAACTTGAATATTTTATAATGAGCAGTAAGCAAACCTGACTGAATTTTGCTCTAGAGGAAGATGTCTGCTCTCTGTCCTCTGCTCCACAGGGAGCCACTGTCTCTATCTTCCACGGCTATTTCCAATACAAACAAACACACACAAAAATACAATAGGAACAAATGTCAGTTAGTGCCTCTGCTCACAAGACAGGAAGAAATGGAAGAGACACATGGAAAATTATCTGCCAACACTTGCCTAAAAAACCAAAAACAAAGAAAAAAACAACTTTGTGGTAAACACTTTTTGTTATAAACACTCCAACAAAGAGACCTTTCTCTGGATCTTTCCTGGGGACAAGATTTGTCTTTGTTGGCTGTAAGTCATCACTATGTTGGGGTTGCTATCAGGGGAGCTTGTCTTCTCTATGGAGTGAGCCCAACACCAGGTGGGACCAGGATGAGGGTGGTATCTGCAATGCTCTCTGTACCCAACATCCTTGCCATGTCACCCTATCGTTCCTCTCACTGAAGTGGCAGCCTATTTCCCTATCCTTGAATCAGGGCTTGGCTATGGGACTTACTTTGGCTAATGGGATGTTAGTTAGCAACATCTCACATACGGAAGATTGAATAGCCTGCATGATTCCACTTCCTCTCTAGTATTCCTCCACCAGGCCGTGAGAACATGTCTGGGCTAGCCGACTGAAGGATGAGAGATATGTGGAGCTGAGCTGAGTTACCTCCATCACCCAGCCAACAGCCAGCCAACCCCTAGATGTGTGAGGCACCCCAGCAGATCTGCCTAGCTGACCACCCCAGACACCCAAGCAAAACAATTGGTTACCATTATATGTCACTGAGGTTTTGTGGTTATTTATTATGCAGGATTATTGTGGTAAGAGATGAGTGATACCGTGGGGCCAACATATCAGGATGAAAATGGCTTTTAACAGAAAGCAAGTGTGATTACCTTAAGGAGTCTGTTGTTCTTCTCTTTCTACAATTGCACAGTCAGAACCTGGATAGAAGGAAGAATAGTGGAGTTTCACAATAATGACAATAAGAACAACATGTACTAAGGCCATAGATCTAATCTAGGAGACTGGGCCGGAATGGAGCTGCATCTCACCCACTGCCTGAGGGATGACCGTACTGATAGGAAGGGAGGGGTGGTATGGAGCCCGGACAACAGAGAACCCGGAAGCAAGATGGGGCCAGCTTTATTCAGGGCATTCTGGGGGCCCACAGGCTTCTCCAGGCCTGGATGAGAGCCCTCAGGGGCTGGTCCCATCACAGCTCCTCTGGGGTCCCACTCGGAGCCTTTGGCCAAGCTCTGGAGCTGCCCCGCCGGCCCGCCCTGTGTATAGACAGGAACTTGTAAGGTTCCAGGAGGCACTTCTGCAAGCAATAAAGGCTCTTAACAAGCTCTGCAGTAAAAGACGCTGAACCAGAAAAGTAAACGGTCACAGAGGGGAGACGGCCTTGATGGAGTTGACCAGTCGTTAGTACCAACCCTCCAACTTTAATGACTTGCACAGATGACCTGGATAGGAAAAATAAAAGCAGGCCTTCCAAAGAGGTGCAGAGTGTCACCTGTAAGTAGGAACTCCAAGTAATCCTGGAAGGGAGGGGAAGAGAAAAGAATCTCACTAAAACTCTAGGTGTTGAAGGAAACCACAATTTGGAAAGAAAAGTGAACTGAATAAAAGGAAAGCAAACAAAAGAAAAGAGAAATAAGTTCATCTCTGATAGGGGAGAATGATCTCCATGAAGACCTGCAGGCCAACCCCGTGTTGTCAGTCGGTGACTCCCAGTGACACACTGACCAACGGCTGCTGTGGGGAGGAGGGAAACGGGGCTGGAGTGAGCAGGAGGATGGTATAGTATTGTAGGCAGTGCTGTCACCCTATAGAAGGTTTAGGTTACAGTCTTGTTTAGGTTCACTGCTTTATCATGAAAAAAGCTGACACTTTCTCCGCCTATCTCCCATGTAAAGAATTCATAAACGCCCCTTTAAAAAAGTCACATCTGTCACATTTGAAAATGAAACCAAAAATAGAAGAAAATACCTATATGGAAGCAAATACCTTTACAATTTTGAAATATGGAGCTGCATTCCCTCCAGTTCCAGGTTTTCTATTTGATAATAAATTAGAAACTTCAGGAAGAATAGCATTCTTTTAGGCTACAATAATAACAGCCGCAATAATAACAGGGGTTACTCTTACTTTTTCATACATTTTGGAAAGAGAGAAAGACTAATGCCCCCAAAATAGCACAGAGAGTTTTTATGTGGC
Organism: Tapirus indicus; assembly: GCA_031878705.1. Taxonomy (NCBI): domain Eukaryota; kingdom Metazoa; phylum Chordata; class Mammalia; order Perissodactyla; family Tapiridae; genus Tapirus; species Tapirus indicus. The sequence goes on from CM062925.1 coordinate 6,783,581, forward strand.
ATTTACTGTCTGCTGAGCACTATTCTTGAAGGTTTAGGTATAGTAACTGTTTTAATCCTAACACCAGTGGTAGGAGGTAGCTACTAGTGTTATTTCCTCTTTACAGATATGGAAAACCAAAGCACAGAGAGGTTAAGTGACTTGCTCAAGGTCACACAACTAGTCAGTAGAGAAGCAGGATTTGAACCTGGGTAGTCTGGTTCCAGGGTCTGATCTTTTGGACACAGGACTGTGCTGCTAGCAAGAACACCCCTGAAACACACAGAAGAAGTTGTGTCTAGTGTAGAGAATCGACTTTAAGTGAATGTTTGGGTGAACTATGAGGTCACAGACTGGAATGCAACGTAGGTTCATTTAAAGTTAATTTTGGAGGGTCCCAAACATTTCATCCTAAGAGTCAACCTTTCCAAGTGTTCATTTTCCCTAAAGTTACCTTCCTTCTGAGGCTAGAGGGATCCCCAGCGCCTACTTCCTTCCAGGAACAAGAGTCACCTCAATGCGTCGCACTTAAATCAGTTATTTCGTAGGAACCGTGAAAGGGTCGTCATTATATAAGACTAAGTAAGAGTTTGGGGAAGAAAAATACTGGATCATAAAATCACGTCTTGGGCAACAATTTTAATCCTTTCAGTCCTCCCCTTGCTACTTTAGTTCTGAAATATTTATTTCAGTTACAATGAACAGCACTTTCCAGACCAAAGACTGTCTCTGAGTTGCCAACGAGTCCAGTTTACTCCTGACCCTGTGTTGTGGAACTCCTCAATGCCTTGGGCTCCAAGGAGACCCGTGCCATCCCAGGCGCATCTGGAAACACACGTCTCAAGGACACCAGCCTTCAAACTGGGTTAGGGGGAACATTTTCACCCTGTAACCCTAAACCCAACAGCAAAATAGAAAACAGCATGTTTATGTGATTTCCATCGTGTTAGAAAGAAACAAAATCTGATGACCACTTAGCCAACAGAGCTAAAGAAAACGGAATTTATAGTTTTGAAAACATTAAGATGCTTACCGGAAATCTTATCCCACGCATTAAATAATCACTGGTCACGAAACATAAGTCAGAGTTACTATTTCCCTTAGACCTATAACTACAACCCAAGTTCTCTCGATGGTAATTTTGATGTGTGTGAAAGTCTTTGACCAGTTTTGTAAATCTCTTAAACATCTGAAAAGCAATTTTAGCTGAATGTGATTATGTGTTAAGAAGCAGTGCTTAACTGCTTGAGAAATTTTGCCCTAACGCCCTTGTCTCCAGACTTCTCTGAGAGATCCTTTGCAATCATTTAGGGGAAATGGATTTCTATTGGTGGTTACTTTTATTTTTTCAAACTATGCAGATGCTAATGAAGATTTGCTGGTTGCTTGTTTAAAGAAAGTCATTAAGGCATTTTCAAGTGTCTTTATGGGCCTGGTGCCAGTGCTTTCTTTCACACCTTGGAGAGAGAGGGGGCTAATACCAACAAATAACACGGGAATTACTCTATAATGCATATTTGCTCCTATTAACAGCATTTTCTAAATGTTGTTTATTATGTTAACTAAAGGGCCTTTGTTCTACAGTGAAATGAGCAGATAAGTCAACCACTGTGGAAAATTAGTTTCTAAATCATTTTTAAAATAAACCTTTATTCTGTTAATATGTTTAAACATTCATTGTTGAAAATACTAGAAATACAAAAAAGGAAAAAGAAAGCATTAAAATCACTCATAATCCCACCTCTCAGAAAAAAAAAAAAAATCAACATTTTGTCTCACTCCTTCTCCGTACACAAACATGTATTTTTAAAATCTGTTTTGGGATCCAGAGCTCAGCTCAGGTGTGCCCCCCTTTCCAATAATCCAGGCTTGGCGACATGTCAGGCTGCTCACCTCAGTCTCATTCCTCTCCCCGGATGAATTCTCCCCTAACAGGATCTTCACAGTCTCACGCAGACGGACCTCTGGTGGACGAACCCCAGCAGTTCCCAGAAAAGCCCAGGCACTTCTGCACTTTAGCTTAGACCCTGTCTGGGCCATCCTCCCACACTCTTGTCCCTACACTTAGTGTGAAGAAGAAGAGAAACATGACAGCTGCCTGCAAATGTTCGAAGGGTGATCATGGGGAGAAAGAGCACAGAGGTTCTGTGTAGTTCTAGGGACAAAGCTAGGCCTGATGCGAACAGTCTTACTTGAGAACCAGTGAGTTCTCCACCATCAGCCATACTCATTTGTCAAGATGGTTGTAGGATGGAGGGTGGAAGGCAGAGACAGTGATGACAGTGTCCTTGCCATAAGGTTCTGACTCTATCTTTCTCTCCAGAGTTGACTTTAAATCTATATGGTATGACTTATGGGTGTCCTGAACCTTCTACCTCCACATCAATGTCTTGACCATGGCTGCAGCCACAGGGCTTAGAACAGTGTCTGGCACATGGTAAGTACTCAGTAAATGTATGTTGGAATGAATGAGTGAATGAATGAACCTGGCTGCTACGGTTACTGCTTTGCCCTCCACTTCCAGAGACTATGGACAAGCAAACATGTTGGAATTTGAACAGGCTTTGGTGGGAAGGATGAAGAACTGCTGGCTTCTTGGCTCAGAGAATTATCCATCTTCTGTTGTTTCTTGGGAGGACCCTTGGTCTTGGCTTTCACACGGTGGTATGTAGAATGGACTGGGAGACAGCCAAGTTGGGCTTTTTCATCTACCAAACAAAACAAACCCAAACATTTGATTTGATGGATGGAATCCCCAAGTGGATGATTTCACTCAGTCCTTTCAACAATGGAATGAGCCCACTGGCCTCCTGCAGGCTCTCTCTTGGTGGGGGGTGAGGGAGGAGTGGTGGGCTGGAATGGGGACATAACCAGTGTTAAAGGGTGAAAAGGGCAGAGAGTTGCTTTAAACTAGCAAACACCCTTTTCAGGGATCAAATGCCACATACACCCCGAACTTACAATATAGAGATCTAAAATCAAGTATTGCTATATATTTGTAGCATGAGGAAACAATATTTTTTACCTTCTCTAGCAAATGACATTTTAGGAGTTTATAATATTAATATTTTCTGGCCTGCTTAAATGAATACAAATAGCAGTTCCATAAGCAGAGACCAACTCACATATAGCAGATTTGAAGCAACAGCTTTAGAATATCACACACCTGAGTTAATTCCATGCCTGAGACCCAGAGGCAAAGCCACCAGCTGGGCGTGAATGTCTGGCTTTTGCTTTGTCATGTGCACGTGGGCCGTGCCTGGGCATCTCCCCAGAGCTGAGGTCAGCTTAGATGTCCATTTGAAAGAGTGGTTGGGGATGGTGGTGTTGCTCAGAGAGGTGGCCTCAGAGGTGAACCAGGTTACTGGAAAAACCTTTCCCCTCCCTGCACAAGAATGCCAAACATCAGCCATGGCATCCCCCTTCATTCATACCAGTGTAGTTTACAGAAATTGAACGACATAAGTGGGTTCTTACGAGACACATTGTATCTTCAGGCATTTCATCTGTAGAACCTGTTTAGGTGGGACAATGTTGGACATTTACTTAAGACAAATGAAAACTTCTGTGTGCTGTTTGAAAGAGAACATGCCCAGTGCTCCTTTCTGGAACTGGCAGTTGCCACGACATGCACTTCGGCTTCAGACCAATTCCACCACAGGTGAGTTCAACCAAACATACTCATAGCCAGCCAACTACAGTGGCATAGAGATAGCACCTTCCAGACTAAAATGCCAATTACTAGTGTTCATTGACTTGGAAGATAACAAAGTTATACCCATCAGGGCAGGAATTTTGAATCTGGTTAAGGTTTAAAGCTCACAGCTATCCAGGCAGGAGGAATATAAATTGCATTCTTTTAGCCCAGGGACTCTCAGGGCCTTATCTGCTGTCAGCCAGGAAGGGGCCTGAGGCTTCCATACTCCTCCCTGACTCCTCTCTGGCCTCCAGAACTAAACCCCCATCAGGCCTGCACACCCTCCTCTGGCCCCAGTGACTGGACCCACCCCAACCAGACTGTGCCTACCAACCTTTTTTCTTTTTCTCGTGATTTTTCCAGGCTAAGGGACTACATGAAAATGCAGAAAAACTGTCATCGTGATTTTTCTGAGGCTGCTTAGCTCAGCCACCCCCATCATTTCAGTGAGTTCTGCAGAAGCTTACTTCTCCATTTTAACAAGCCTGCGATATACTAACACCACCCGCAATGGTCTGATCTTGCACTTAACTAAACACTTCTCTTCATCCCTCTCAAGGGAAGCTCACTCCACAGACTCCTGAGAAATCGTTCTTTTACCAAAGATTTGCTGAGGTGAGGTGTGGGAGTGGAGTTGGGGGTAGGGTAGGGAGGGGTGTGGGGTGGAGTTATATTACCCGTACGTAGAATTTCACTTAGAAAAGTCCCCTAGATGTGTTTCTTTTCCCCAAAATCTCTGCCCTTGGACTCTTCCCCTGTAAGCTCCCTCAGCATCAGTATCCTAACCTTCCCCCTCACCCCTTTGCTTATGCAAAGTAATTTAGCTTCTGGGCCTGCAGAGGCAAGATGACTTTGGAGTCCCAAAACAAGAATTCCCCCAGCCACTAGGAGCCCTCCTGGTGGCGGAATTTTAAATACCTGTCATTTTTCTGTTTTGCCTTTTTTTCTGTCACCTACACCAACTCGTCCGGGCAACCTGCACATCACCTCCCTCGAGGTCGCCTTGACAAGCCCACATCTTTAATGGTGGCAGCTTTTCTTTGTGCCACACCAATTTCTGGACTGAGCTCAAGTCCACAAATAGACACCAATTGACCCAAGTTAACACAGCCCCTCAGTTCCAATTCAAGCTTTTGGTGACCCCCCCCACAAGGGCCAGCTTCATGGGTGTGCAACTCGTGTGGTGGCACAGGGGCCCACGTTTAGAAGGGCCTGGCAAGGTTTCATGCTCTGCTGTCACCATCACAAAATTCTTAATAAGTTTAAACAAGGGGCCCCACATTTTTGTTTTGTACTGGGCCCTGCAATTTTTGTAGCCAGTTCTACCTACATATGACCCTCATAGAAATTCTTCCTTCCTTCAAAGCAGTTTCTCCACTGCTCCCCACAAGCCTTAAACTCGAGGCCCATCTGCCTTGCCCAGGCTGGCCCCCACTCATTGCAGGGCGCTAGGCCTGGAAAGGGCAGTTGTACAGATGGAGATGGTGGGGTCCTTCCTTTGCTCTAATGAAGCCATGGAAACCAGGGCCCTGGGGAAGAGGTGAGGGGGAGAAGGCAGGAGGTTTAAGGGTGGGAGAAGAGCCCCTAGCAAAATCCGCCCCCCTTCATGCTAATTCCAGAGAGTCCACCAGCAGAGAGGATTCCTTTATGGTAGAGCCCTTTCCAACTGTTTCAAAAATAAGAATATTCCTGACAGGGTCAACACCCCACATCATTGGTCTCTGCCACGCTGTGAACAAGCTCGTAAGCTGTTGTAAGCTGATCACAGGGGGAGGTCTCGGCACGGGAAATCTGAACGAGGAGACTTGTAGGATGTGGAGGGGAGTGAGTCACACAAAGGAGAGATCTGAGTTTGGCGCTGCAGAGTGGGCACTGGGCTGTGGGAGGAGGGGGTCTGAGGGGAGGGAGGAAGCTGCTGAAGAAGTATTTCTTCTATTTCACAATTTTGCTGGACTCAGAACAGAAGCTTTCTGCTCAGCCTCTCTTGATGGGTAAAACGGTCTGTATTAGTTTCCTGTGCCTGCTATTTTCTTGCCAATAACAAATTACCACCACCTAGGGGGCTTAAAACAACAGAAACTTACAGTTGTGTAGACTAGAAGTCTGAAATCCAGGTGTCAGCAGGGTTGGTTCTTTCTGGAGGCTCCGAGGGAGAAGCCATTCCATGCCTGTCTCTTGCTTTGGTCAGTGCCTGGCAATCTTTATTGTTCCTTGGCTTGTAAACACACCATTCTAATCTCTGTCTCCATCTTCACCACATCTTCCCCTCTGTGTCTGTGTGTCAAATCGCCCTCTCCTTTCTCTTATAAGGACACCAGTCATTAGATTTAGGGCCCACTCTAAATGCAAGATGATCTTATCTCAAGAACCTTAACTACATCTGCAAAGACCCTATTTCCAATAGTCAACAATACTGAATTATATACTTCAAAATTGCTAAGAGACTAGATCTTAAATGCTCTCACCACGAAAAAGAAATGATAATTATGTGAGGTGACAGAGGTGTTAGCTAAAGCTGTGGTGGTAATCATATTGCAATACATAAATGTATCGAATCAACATGTCGTGCACCTTAAACTTATGCAATGTTATATGTAAATTACATCTCAATTAAAAAATAACTTTAAAAAAGACCTTATTTTCAAGGACTTGGCATATCTTTTTGGAACCACAAATCAAAATACTACAGGGTCTTCTCATTTTTAGTTTCTGTTTGCCGATTATTCATGCTTTACTTGAACTTTTGAGCTTTGGTTTTTTTTCCCCTTGATAGAAATCTTGAAATCCTGAGACCCATTATTAAATAATAATAGCAAAACCTCTGCAAATCCAAGGCATTTTACAAGTATGTACCACAAGAGACTGCGGGATCTCCCAGTATCCCAGGAGAATGGGAAGGAACAATAGCAAAATGCTTTTGATCCCCTCAGTGGGAAAGTTTCCAGGAGAGCCAAGTCCTGTGCTTTAAATATTGTCGTACGTTAGTCAGAACACAGAAATGTGAGTGTTTACAATCCTGAAACTGAAATGGAAAAGTAACAAATACGTGCTTCTAGGAGATTTTCATTAGATTCACTGGTTTGTTGAAAAATATGGAAAAGCCTAACGCAATATTTGTGAATAAAACCTCTCGTGACGGAATTCCATCCACCACTCCCTTACCACACTTTTAGGGAAAATTTGCTTTTGGCAAATCATACTCAAACAGTACCACAGATGAACAATCAGAAATTATGCGTGATTCCTAATCAGTAAGGAAAGATTCAATTACCCTGAGAGATTTGGCACACTAAAATTATTAAAAGAGAAAAATGATCTTATAAAAAGTTAGGGTTTTTTTTTTCCCTCAATCTTCATCACTCTGGGTCATTTCTAGTCAAGTGTCATCATGGCTTGGATCAAGGCCACAGAATATTCTGTAGATTTGAGACTGAAATTTGTCCCTCCGAGTGCCAGTTTTCTTTCTAGGATGTCAGGTTACCTCCCATTTCCTTCTTTTACGTGGAGAAAAATCCCAAACACCCCAGTGAGGCTCACTCATCCTAATCACATTTCATGACCAGTAATATCACCATGCAATTAACTAAAGAAATTGTTTTTGTGGAAAAATAAACTAGAAAGAATAGCCCAGAAAATTATGGAAATGATAAATAAGGGGAAGTAGGCCTACCAGATCTTAAAATATATTGCGTGGCTGCAATATGTAAAACAGTGTGGAACGATCACATAAAGACCCACGTAAACAACAGGGACAGAAGAAGAAATGTTGTCTGTGACATGATACAGACAACATTTCAAGTCACTGGATGGCCATTGGAGAAAAGGACGTTTGAATCCATACTTCACACTTTAAAGTAAAAACACTAAATGCATTAAAGGTAAAAATGTGAAAAACAAAACAAACCAAACACACACACAGTGGAAGAAAACGTGGGGAAACTTTTACAATTTCAGAGTGAGAAAGGCCTTTCCGAGTATGACAAAAATCCAGAAGGCCAAAAGAAAAGAGAAATTTAACTGCACAAAATTAAAAATTTTTTTCATGGCAAAGCTACCATAAAGTCAAAAGGTGAACAGTGAACTGGAAAAAATGTTTATAACTCACAGCACAGAGGAAAGACTAATTTGCTTTCTCCCCCTCACACACACACATTGCTTTAATCAATAGAAAAATGGGCACAAACCAACAGAAAACCAATAGAAAAATGGGCAAAGGCTATAAAGACAGTTAGCCAAAGAGGAAGCAAACACTCAAAAGATATTTGCCTGACTCATAATAAGAGAAATGCAAATTTAAAGTACAATTCGATTATATTCAGAAAGAAGCTTATTTTAAGAAACAGAGAGCCGTTTCCCTCAACAGATTGGAGAGGTACGACGCTCAAGCATATATCCAGTGCATTCTTTGTGCAATGTGACTGACGCCATTCCCATCTGGATGCAGTGCCCTTCTCTGTGTTCTCTCCCCTTGTCTCTTGGTGGCTTGTAACTCCTCTGCAGAACGGAGCGTGGAAGGGATGCTACGTGACATACAAGCAGATCCGGGACTAAGGTGAGGCAAGAGAGGTGCCAGGGCACAAAACGTAAGAAAGCACTCTTTCTTGGGGTCATGCAAATGCGGGGTCAGCCTTAAAAAAGAATACCTCCTTAAACTGTGTGCCCCGGGCACCTCTCCTGCCTCTTGCTTCCAAGGAAGTCTGGCTACCTTGATGCCATTAGGCTTGAGAAACTTGTGGAGAGACCACAAAAGGATAGAAAGAGACCCCTTAGTGGTCCCAGCGATTCCACCACCTGGCGATCCGGCTCTTCCCAGTTCTGCACCAGACACGCGACTGAGGAAGTCTTCAAAATGAGCCCAGCCCCAGCTGCCCTCTGAATGCAATCTCCTGAGAGATCCCACACCAGAGCAACCCAGCCAAGTCACTCCTCATTGGACCTGCAGAAACTGTGGAAGATAAGAAATGAATGTCGTTCAAAGCCACAAAGTTGTGGGTGTTTTGTCACGCAGCAATAGTTACAGGTTTTATAGATAGCTGGTGTAGACACTCTTCTCCCTTGCTCGTGGTAGATTAAATTGGTGCATCCTCCTTGCAAATGAGCAGTTTACTCATGTCTAATCAAAATAATACCTACACAGGCCCTTTGCCCAGACATTCCACTTTTAGAAGTTTCTCAACAAATACACCCACACCTATGCAAAGTGATAGATGCACAATATATTTATCACAGTATTGTTTAAATAGAAATGATTGGAAACAACCTAAAAGGCCATTATTATGGGCCTGTTTAATCAAATTATAACATTCAATGGAATATTGTCCAGTCCAACAAAGAATAAAGGTATTTTTTATATGATGCTATGAAAAAAATCTCCAACATAATTTCTAAGGAAAACAGTAACAAAAAAGGAGGTGAAAGGCAGTGTGGATAATGCAGTGGCGATTGTGCAGGAGGAAGAAAGACTATCTCTGTTCATAACTGCATGAATATGCCTGCATTGTCTTTGCAAATTACATGAGGAAACTTCACGTCCATTGCCTGGAGAAGAGAACAGATGGCTTACAGACAAGAGTGGGCGGGTGGGGGTTTACTACATACCCTTCAATACCTCTTAATTTTATACCAAGTGAATGTATTACCTACTCAGAAACTAAAAATAAAATTAACTTAAAAAGAAAGAAATTTCTATCAGCTGTTTTTGCTTTAACTTAACAATGTCTGGACTTTTAGATCTTAGAGCTGGATCTTCAAACTGAGACAGTCATGAGGATCAGGCAGATTTTCTTCCAGGGTGTGTATCCCGGGGTCGGAGGTTAAGGGAACCAGTTTCTAGATATGGAATGAATAACAGTGCTCTTGCTTAAAATTCATCTGCCCGGGAAAGTACCTGGCCAGGCTGGTTCTACTTTCTCACTTCTTCCCTCCTGGCCTCCCTTCTCTCACTGGACAAGAAGCAGGCAGACCTCTCCCCTGTCCCGCATTTCATTCTGGGTGTTGCCCCAGAGTGGAAAGACCCCTGGGAGGCCAGACAAAGGAACAATTCAAAATATTGGCCTTGGTTTTGAGAAAGCGAACAACTTTAAAGATTGGGAAATAAATCCTTTTGCAAGTTTAATCCTTGCAAAGGGTAGTTTCCAAGATTTTGCTTTCAAAATAATTGAAAGAGGACCAGCTGAGTTGTCAGCTGACAGAATATTAAAAATTATTTTTGATAATGGATCACAGGGCCATTTTTTACATATAACCCAGGACTTCAAGGAAATGAGTGATGTCGCTATAAGAAAACTCCTTCCATTGCCATCTGCTTATTTATATAAATAACGTTCCTCAGCACTGACATTTTTAAAAACAAAAGAAAGAGAATAAAATTGATGTGATAAATTATATTCAGCCCTAAATAAATGAACTCACTTAAAAACTAAAGCAACTCTATTCGTTTTACTAAGAGATGCATTTCCAATAAAATTTCACTTTTATGTTTAATGATTACAGGTGGTCGAAACAACTGTAGTGATAACTCCATCCAAGTTTTTTTTTTACCCTTAGAGAATTACCTTCACAGGAAATTTTTTTTTAATTTCAATTTGTTCACATACTTTTATTGCATCAAAGTATGATAAACTGATTTTTAAAAATAGACTTTCAAGCATACAGATATATTATATCAATGGTAAAATTCTTTGGGGAAAGTATAATGAAATAAATTCAAATTGAAAAGGGAACAATGTAAAATTTCCATGTGTAAAGAATTTTTTTGATATATTTTTAAAATGATGATGGTGAGTATAAAATGGCTGTGATATTTGGATACTTTTTTTTTTTTGCTGAGGAAGATTCACCCATCCTGAGCTAACATCTGTGGCCAATCTTCCTCTATTTTTTTTTGTATGTGGGCTGTTGCTGTAACATGGCCACTGATGAGTGGTGTAGGTCTGTGCCTGGGAACCAAACCACAGCCGCCAAAGCAGAGCATGCTGGACTTAACCACTAGGCCACAGGGCCAGCCCCTGGATACATTTTAAAGAATGTGGTAACACGGTTTTAAAATGTCCATATTTATTATGCTTTGGAAATTACATCTTTTGTTGAAGAAACATTTTAAATAACATAAAACTGCATAAGGGAGAAAGTTCTTCAAATTCTTTAAGCAATATATAAGTAATTTGAACTATTGCCTTAGGGACCATCTCTCTACTTTGCAGATAAAAAACTTGTCCATCAAAGTGAAGTAACTTTCTCGAGGTCAAGTGACACATGGGACCAGACCCTGGTCTCCTGCCTCCTGGTCCAGGCAGCCAGATCTAATCCAGGAAACCTGCTGGTTAGGGACGAGTTGTCTATGGTCCTTGGCAGGAACACCTGAGTGGCAAGGGGCAAAGGGAATCAGCCCAGATCCCAGTGTTGTGCACTCCACCAGCCCCTCGGGAATGGAGATAAAACCCAAGCAACAAAATACTCTCTTCCCACACCCTCAGGGGGTATGTGCAACCTTCCGATGTCCTCTTAAGACCATCCTTCGTTGTCTTTCCCATCTCTTTCACCTCTAATTTCTGTGAATCTCTTGCGTTGAGTTTGCTCATCAGGCACCTCTCCTGGGAACCAGCCCCATCCCCACTGCCTGTGACACCAGCAAATGCTGGTCTGGGCCCAGGGAGTGGGAGAACGGGCTGCAGGAGAGACCAAGTTGGCACCTTCTTAACTTTGCTGTGATGGCTCTGCTTTTTTTCTTTCCTTGCCCTAGACCTGCCTTCCGGCTTCATTCAAATTCTGTCAGCTACAAGTAGGGCTACCACATAATTTATTGTCCAAATTAGCACACATTTGAAGGGGGTAAATATATTAATAATTATGCCAAAAAACCAGGTAGAAACCAGGACCATCCCGGGCTATAAGGTCACCTTAGCTATCGGGCTCTTGGTGAGGGAGAAAGGAAGGAGAAAACCACTCAAAATGTTGGATTAGGCCCGGGGAGTGTTAGAGCAACAGATAAATCAAGGCAATCTGGCCTGGAATTGGGTGATGATATCCAAATGAGGGGGAAATGTACAGATAATGAATGTATTGTTGTTTTTGTCTAACATTCTGGGGAAAGCCAACACTACTGACGGGCAGAAGCAGCAGCTATGCACTGGATGTAACCTGGGAAGCCCAGAATTTTATACATATATACACATAGGTACATATACATATTTCTGGTTACCCCTATGGTATCTGATATTCCCCAAATTAAAGTTACTGCTTAGGTTTTCTGGAAACGAGTGCTTTTACCTGGGTGGCATAACCTGGTGGGAATATAAATGCATCCTTTCCTACCTTACAGAGAAGAATCATGAGAACAGGGGTCACAAGACAGGCAAGTTCTGAAGTGGGGACCAGAGGTGACATAGTAAAAGATCAGAACAGAAGGTACTGAACCAGGCCTGTTGGGAGGTGGTGACCCTGCCTGTGGGGCAGCCACTCCGTGTGGCACGTTCACACATGAAGTCCCACCTAACCCTTCCCACAACCACAGTCGTCCTGTGGGCACAGTTGTCCTGCTCTACCCAGATGTAACGCCCAGATGGCGGGTTAGCCCTCTGAAACGTCTTTGAAAGATCATTACAGGAGATAGACTGTGCCAGAAATCAAAAGAATAACACCTTGTATTCGTGCAGTTCTCCTTGTTGGCAAGTGCTGTCACGCATTATATCATCCAGACTTGATAACAGCCCCGTGAAATGACCTGGTCGGGTATCATTAGTGAACCCTTTAGGATGAACACAGCCGAAGCCCACAGTCCAGGTGTCCTGGCTTTGGGTTTAGTGATTTGGTGCTTTTCCCACAACCTACTGACCCCCACGCAGTTTATGAGAGATCAGTCCTGACAAATTTCCCTCGGCCTTGTAGGGAGGATGATTGGTCACTCCAGTCATGCACACTGAGAAAATATTCATTTACAATTAGATTCACATGCAATTCTGCCAAGGTCTCTAGGTCTCTAAAAACCTGATGCCTGCCCGCCTTTCCAACCTCTCATTTTTTCCTGTTCTCTCTGTGTTCTAGAGTGGCCTCCTTTCAGGTCCTTGACTATAGCAAATCATTTCCCACTGGTTGTTCCCTCTCTCTGGACTTCTTTCCCCCAGATCTTTACATGGCTGGCTTATTCTCATGCCTCAGACTAAGGCTGACTTCCTTAGACTCTCCCTTACCGCCTTATCTAAAGTGGCCTCCCTGGTTACTGTCACATCATCCTGCTTATTTCCTTGGCAACACAGCACAACCTGCAATTCTCTTGCTTATCTGTTAGACACTTTTATTAGTTTTCTCCACTAGAACATAAGTCCCATGAGGCAAGGACCAAGTCCGACTTTTTATTGCTCTATTTCCAGTGCTGGTACCTAGGAGGTACTCAATATATATATATTTACAAATAAAATGAATAAGCAACTTCAATTGGGAATGCTTGATCTGGGTCTATGGCCAGGTAGCATTTCTCCCATGGATGGTTATGCTGTAATTCCAGCAAGTGTTCATTCAGGAAGCTATAGTCAGTCAATCACTCACTCACCTAACTAAAGGTACCCACTGTGATGGAAGGGAACCACCACCTACTTGAAAGGACTCTCTAATCTGCATGCCTCAGGAAGGGACTGTCAAGATCATATTGGGCAAACTGTCAGGTCTCAATCCTCCAATCTATATATAAACTGCTTGATTTTTTTTTTAAGTAAATCCCATGTGTTCTAATCCAATTTTAATGGTGCCGTTATGAGGAAGCATAGTATACAGAAGTATTTAATTGGAAAATATATCAAGCAAGAAACAGTCTTCAATCTGCTTTGACAAGATGCTTCAGGAATTATTCAATCCCAAGAGATTCCAGAGGCTCCAGTACATGTTAATCTCAGAAAAATTTCATTGGCCTCTGGACATCTTAAAACTTTGATACTGTTGCCTATTTTACTTATTTTTTAATTCCACTTTCACTGCTGTTTTATGACCATGAAGCTGCTTCCTTGAAAGTGAGAACCCTGGAATTCTGGCACAAGACAGCAATCAGAGTGAAAGGAGTTAAAAACTCTACGGAAAGGTGGAGGAGAAATCTTAGTAATATAGAATAGAAAAAAAATTTGAAGACTGAGTTTTTCAAGGGCAAAAACATTTTCAGACTTCCCCTGAACAGTAGAGGCCAACCCAAAATCTATGCAATTCTGTGTTAATGTATTTTTACCCTGTGAGAATATATCCAAAATAAGTCAAAAATTACAGTTGAAGCCTGCAAATGGAGAAAGATCTTATATCAGTTCACTTTATACCATAAGAAAAAACTGGAAATTCTCAAATTGTTATTGTAACTTTGGCAATTTTCTTCCTAGACTCTAATATATGAAAAATAATTTTATACTCTAATATTGGTATAGAAACTGACTAAATCCCCCTGGAACTGAGATATACATTTTTAAGCATGGTGATGTAATGATGTGATATAATTAAATAGATTCCATAATCATTTTTTTAAAATAACTGAGATTCCAGTAATGATAGACTAGTCAATTTAAACCAATTACCCACTGAGGAAAACTAGAAGAGTGGGACAAAATACTAAAATGCCTGCTTGAAGGCATCTGAGACTATCAAGATAGTAAAGAATTCCCAAGCTGGAGGATAGAGGCCCAGGAAGGTGGCCCAACACATGGAGATGTTTTCTCCGCAGGGACTTTTGCCAACACTGAAGGAAGTGGATGAAAGGCTGAAGGGCACTTTTGACAGCCATATTGGGCTAGGGGACTCAAGCTAGTGCCCCCCAAGAGGATTTAAGAACAGTTAGTTGACACCCCAAAGGGATCACTCTAGGAATAAGGGTGAACTAGAGTTAGAAAATCCTTATGAGGATTGAAGCTCAACTTCAGATGATCTCATCTGTGAAGTTGGATTGAAGTAATCCAAATTGGTGGTGTTCCTCTCTGGAAGAAAATGTCATCTTAGACCTAAAATTAATCCTACAAACAATGTTGCAAAATACAGCACATGATAAAAAATAACCAAGTATATGAAGAGATAAAGCAACATGAAAAACAAACAAACAAACAGAACCAGAAACAACCAACCACAGAAACAGACCAACAGGAGCTTCAGATATAAGAATCATCAGTAGGCCTGGCCTGCTGGTGTAGCAGTTAAGTTCGCAGGCTCCGCTTTGGTGGCACGGGCTACACAGGTTCAGATCCTGGGTGCGGACCTAGCACCACTCATCAAGCCATGCTGTGGCAGCATCCCATGTACAAAATAGAGGGAGATTGGCACAGGTGTTAGCTCAGGGCCAATCTTCCTCACCAAAAAAAAAAAAAAATTATCAGCAAAAGTCTTATATTAACTGTTTACTATGTTCAAGGAGATAAATGAAAAGACTCAAAATTTTGACAAGAACTGGAAATTATAAGAAAGAAACAAATGGAAATTTTAAAACTGAAAAAGATAACAACTGAAATTAAGTACTCAATGGATGGGTTTAACACAGATGAAGAGAGAATTGGTGAAATGGCAGATAGGCCAGAGGAAATAATTCAGAATGAATCATGAAGAGATAAATTAATGGACAATATATAAGCAAGGATAGGTAAAAGAGAATACAATAAGAAGATATCATATACTTAGAGAGAGAATGAGGCAAAAGTAATATTTGAGGAAGTAATGGTGAGAATTTTTCAAAGCTGATGAAAAGATATTAAGCCATATATTTAACAAATCTTACCAATCCCAAACAGATTTTTAAAAAAGAAAAGAGAAAACCACATCTAGTCACGTTATAGGAAAACTTCTAAAACTAAAGACAAAGAGAGAAAAATCTTAAACAAATCCTGATTATAACACAAAAATATTCAATGGAGCAACAACGAGACAGACAACTGACTTTAACAGAAGCACTGTAAAACAAAAGACAATGGAACGTTATCTTTAAAGTGCTGACAAAATGACTGCACATGTAATAGAACAAATGGGAAATACATCTTTAGATAAGCAAAAGGTGGTAGTTTGTTACTAGCAGATTTAAACTAAAGGATATTATTCAGGCAGAAGGAAAATGAGTCCAGATGAAAGCTAGAAGATACAGGAAGGAATCAGAAAAAATAAAAAGGTTTTAACTCAATATTGACATCAAACAATAATAAGAATTAGAATACACAACCACAGTGGCATATAAGGGTGGGGGGAGTAGATGGAATTAAAGTACTCTAAAAGCTGTACTTTGTTCAGGAAGAGGAGAAAAACAACAATCAAATCAGACTTGTGAAGAACGCAGTTGTTATCTGTATGCAAAAGAGGCTATAACTTCCAAGCTAGGAAAAAAAAAATACTAATAGTTTTAAAAATTCAAAATAAAAACAAAGAAAGGAGAGGAAAAAAGAATGCAGACCAAATCAGAGTAACAATGAGCTACATAATTAAATAAAAAAACTATGTTTATAAGAATTATCTATATGAATACAGAAGTGTTGAAAGTTATAAGATGGATAAATAAAAGTATAAACATATAAATATAAATACCAATGAAAGGAGAGTGGGCATAGCTATATTAATATCAGAGACAGTAAACTCTATCTGTAAAGAGAAACACTTAATAACGATAAAATGTATATTTTATCAGGAAAATATGACAATTCTAAATTTGTATCCACCTAAAAAATATGGCTTCAAAATAATATAAAGCAAAAAAATAACAGAACTAAATGGGAAAGTAGACAAATATATTTTAGTGGGAGTTTTTTTAACACACTTTGTGACTCATAGAACAAGCAAACGAAAATCCGTAAGAACATGGAGGAGTTCAGCAACACGATTAAGAAATAACCTGATACAGCACGGAGCCTTCAACAATTGCAGGGTGTATATTCCTTTAAAGCATATATGGAAAATTGATCACATACTGTGTCATAAAGCAAGTCTCAATGAATTTCCAAGGACTGTCGTCATACAGCATAGGCTCTCTGATCACACTGCAGTTGAAAAGAAATCAGTAACAAAAATATACTAGAAAATCCCCATATATATGGAAATTAAGAAATATGCCTATAAATAATCCCTAGGTCAAAGAAGAAAACACAGTGGAAATTAGAACATATTTTGGATGGCATGAAATGACTGAAAATGTTCCATATTAAAATATGGGAAAATTTCTTGATTCTAAAATGTTGGACATCATCTATCGGCTTTTGACCATGGAAGAGCTAGATTTAACTCTTTGAAACCTTCCCATGCCTCTCCACCAAATATATCCCTTCTCTCCACTTGCCATCCTCTCAAATAGTTATAGCACATTTTGGTTAAATTAACATTCACTATTTATATTATTTTGGTTATGTAAATATTTTTCAGAAATTCTAGATGGGTTAGATGTTGCCTTCGAGGCAGATTCCCTCCTATCTGTCCTATTTCCTTTCTTATACCTTTGCCGTCTTCGAACTTCTTCACCCCAGCTGCCAATGACATCAGCTAATAGTTAAGTACTAGCAATCTCCACAATCCTGACTGCCAGGGCAAAAGCTTCCCCAGCTGATGGCAACGCATGATGGCAAGAGCCAAGCTGAGGATGAGCAAAGGAACAGTGCTAAGAAAATAAAACGAGGTAGATGCTCTCACAGCCAATGGGAATAGCTGTTTCTTTTTGGCTGTGAGAGCTCAGAGTGAGAACAGACTGAGAGTTGAGCATTGTTAATGATTTTATTACTGGAGAAAGTTCAAAACTGTTTTTTTATTTTCCTTTTCAATACCTAAAAAAAAGGAAGAAAAGAAAAAGAAAGACAGGGAGGAGAAAGAGGCAGTTCCCAGGATGCAAATTCATTGCTTAAGGAATGTTCCTCAGGATACAAACATGTGCTTATGAATGTGGGTAGGAGGCGTTCTTCTGCTGTGACCCCTGGGAGACACCCTCTTTATGCACTAAGTGCAGGGCGTGGTGTATAAAGAAAAGAAAGGGGAAGAACCTTCTCTCACAGCCAGAGCAGGTGGGGAGGCAGAAACAAGTGTCTTCATTACTGGCACCAAAGCAGGAAGAACAGTTTTGGTGTCTCAAGTTCTTGGTTAGAAGCCAAAATGCATTTTCCAACAGAATCGGTGGAAATCTATAGCGCTGTTAGGAATGGTCACGTATGAGGTACACTCATATCAGGATGGAAGAAGACAACGACAGATATCATCTATAAAAAACGGGAGTTAGAGTTTTATTTTTCTCCTATTGAAATATACAGATTTCTATGGAAGAGCTGGGAACTTCACCACCATTCATTGTTTTCATTCGTCCAACAGGTATTTATGGAACACTTATCGAGTACCCAGCACTGAGCTAAAGCTAGAGAGTTTTCTCAAAATGAACTTAGAGTCTATGAGGGGATACAGATCTAAAAAGGCAGTCACAACAGTGTGCTGAGGAGAAATTAGGTGGATTCAGCAGCTACAAGGGCCCAGGAGAGGCCATCCTCCGTCCAGGCTGGTGGATGGATGGGAGCAACTGTTATCTAAGGTGACACCTGAAACATAAGGGTCTGTGGCTCTGTGAATGTGGGAAAATGTTATAAATCCAAGCTTCAGACTTATTAAGGACCTAACCAATGTGGAAATTTAAGATTGCTTGCTTGCAATTTCTTCCTAAAACAGAGAAGACAATCATACTCGTTGCTAAGACTTCTGCTTTTTACTGATTGTTTTAAGCCTGAAACTCTTTCTGTTGCTTCACTTTCCACATTACCACCTAAAAATGTCCCAGTCCACATATGTGCTTTGCTCCACGCCTTTCTGACCCACTATGCAGTGCTGCCTCAAGATATTACTTGGGAATTCAGGGAGAGTTCATGATGCGGAAGGCTGGGAACTGTGTTTTAGAACTTGCTCTCAGAAAACGCCATCAAAAGGTAACTAGCCAAGCCCAGCTTTTGATCAAATTTTAATGATCACACTGATGTAACCCACTTTCTGTTCCTGATCTATTTCCCAGGATCTTTCTTGCAATTAATCACCAGCTGAATGGGTTCTGCAGCTCCAGGCCAAAGTGAAAATTCTCCTAGGCTTGCAAGCACCTCAGCAGTTTGTGTGGGGACATTACAGAGCACTTTTTATTAGCTCTGACTCACCCTTGGCCATCTCCACAGCCTGAAGTCAGGCTGCCTGTTACCTTTGTTTCCTCCAGTTTCCATGGATACCACCCGGAGGGGCTTTGAAAGCTTGTAATATAGGCTTCCTCTCTCTTTTGGTACTTCCCTTAGAAATCCATGGTGGGGTCCCTCTGGCTCTTAGTTTGCAGACAGCATGGCATTCTCTTGATCACCTTCCCCAGTGTGGCACCAATTCCCTTCAGTTATTGGGAAGGTGACATTGGGGTCACCAAAACACTGTGGCTGCCTCTAGAAGCAGCCTCTTGGATTTGGGATTTGAACCTTGTCAGGAACAAGGCAACTAACTGAGTTCCCTGCAGGTTGGCGGGAAAAGTGAAGTCAAGCAGAAAGCTGAGGTAATTCTTCGGGACAGGCAGGTTAGAAACAAATAAATAAAAGCAACCTAGCTTCAACTCTCCGGACCCTTCAGTAAAAGAATTTTAGCCCAAATGATCAGGAGAAGCGCCTCCACTTCACACTGCCTATAGGGACACGGGCTTAGTCAATCCATTCCCCCATCCCCCCCCACCCCGCCCCCACCCAGACATGTCTACCCTTCACGCATTTTCTTAAGAGCACTTTACTGCAGAAGTGCGTCTTGGCTTCCCCATTTTTCTTTATAGTCCACGTAGGGGAGAGAACCATTCCAACTTTGTCTTTTCCAAGCAGTTTGCACTTGGTCACAGCTGGAAACTGTAACAGGTAGGATGGAAGAAATCATGTTCCATTCACAGCTGATAGGGGAACCTGCAAATTAGTTACTCATGGAGATGCTCAGAGCAAGCTGCCTGGAGCCAGGTCATGTTTGTGCAGGGGCTTAGTGTAGGTGGGCTGTCCTTAGCCGAGGGGGCCCAATTCCTCCCCTGTGTCCGTGTCCCGGCGGTCCAGAGGGTGCAGTAAGGGGCAGGGGAGAGGGCAGTGGGGATCTTTGTTTCCGTGTCAGCCCGTCTGCTGAGGTCATGTGCAAGCCACTCTCCCACCTCCCTGTGTCCCAGTCTTGTGGGTGGTCTTTCATGTTCACACTCAGCCAGCTCCACAACACAGCCCACCCCCTGCTTATGGCCTCTGCCACAGTCTTTATTAGGAACCCTGCCTCCTTGGAAGACTAAATAGCTAGGACTTTGTAATTCAAGACTTCATTAGTTTCCTATTGCAAATTTCCACAGCTAATGGGACTTAGGCCTGCATTATTTATGGTATTGGAAGGAGTACATCAATCAATCTTAGCTATCCTCTTACACCTAGGTGCCCACCACACTCCCCTCCCCCATGAGTCTGCCAGCAGAACAAGAGGTAGTCACTGCCAGAGTTAACAAGAAAAAGACTCCCAGGGTCTCCTTCCTGGTCCGCATGAATTTATAGTGTGGCCAAAACTAGGCTGGGAAATGTAGCAAGTCTAACACCCGTTTATCATCTTTTAATTGTCTTCTGTTCTGAGCTCATCCCATAAGTAAGTGGGGCATTCCAGCAGACGATGCTGGACTTTCTCCATGGCTGTCTTTCAAGATTGTCACTAGGGAGTATTTTAGAAGCTCTTTGGGGCAGAGGAATGGAGGCCCTTAGAGAAAAGGGGCTGAGAGATGCACTCAGAGCTGCCAAGGGAACCTGGCAGAATAGGATCATGAGATCAGTACATTTTTCCTAGAAAGAGTCATTTTGTGGCCTAGTTTGATGAAAAGCTTTCTTTCTTAATTCCTATTGCATGAGCGAATTAATGAGACTGAAACAGCTAATATTTGAGCACTGCCTTGTGTCAGGGAATATTCTAAGCACTTGATATGCATTATCTCATCTACTCCCTGTGCAGTGGCTCTCCACCAAAATCTCTTCTTCCCCTCTTCCCTGGCAAGAGTTGTAGCCGGAACATTCTGTCCAGCCTGGGACTACATTTCTTAGCCTCCCTTGAGCCAGGTGAGGTTACGTGTCTACACCTTCACCAATGGAACCTGAGCACGAGTGTGCCACACTCAGGCCGGAGCCTGCCTCCTCTGTGAGCTTTTCCTCTTTCCTGTTGGTTGGGTTGGTAGAAAATGTAATGGTCTTAAAATCCACGAGTTGCTGTCAGACTTGGTGCCTAAGGCACCCACCAACCCAGAGCCCTTGTCCTGGATGGCTTCATGACAGAGAAAGAAACCGCTGGTTCCTCAGCTCACCATATTTTAGGAATCTTTATTAGAAAGCTTATATTTCCCAAGCATACTTTGCCACAACTCTCCAAGGCGAGTTTTTCTTCTTTTATTATTTTCTTTACTAACCCCATTCTACTCATGATAAGACTACAGCTCAGAGAAGTCAGGTAGTTTGTCTCAAGTCATACCTTTAATAATTAGCAGATTTGGGATTCAAATCTAGGTTTCCCACCAATTTGTGATGGGAGAGGTCAGAACGGTGGTTCCCTTGGGTAGAGTGGATTGACTGCAAGGGTGCATGCGGGAGACTCCCTTTCTCTTTTTAGGAGAAGGGTGCTTGGGTTAGTAATTATCTTTAACATTTAGACAACATTTTATCATTTTACAAAGCACTTTCACACAATTAACTCATTTAAGCCTCACAAATACCTTGCACCTTGTACAGATGAGTAGATCGAGGTTTGGACAAGTTAGATATCCCGAACACAGTAAGAACTGGCTCTAGGCTTTGAACACAGATCTTCACTCGAAATCCTGTCCCCAGTCCATTCTAGTATGCTGAAGCAACTCTCTCAGGTGTAAATGACCAAGACCAACTCATACCAGCTTAAGCAGCAAGCAAACAAACCCCACCCCCGCCCCACACCCCGCTATGTGTCTGTTCACATAACTGGAGAGGGACAAAGTAGAACTGGCCAAAGTAACACAGCTGTCACCAGATTTCTAGTTCTCTCACTCTGCCGGTAGTCTTCCTTCACGTGGCTAGAGGAAAATGGGACCAAAGTCAGCTCCAAGCCTAGCAACCCCATAGGAAAAACTGAGTTCTTGCTGACTGCTTTAATATTTACAAGTCCTAGGCAAAGACCCTGACTAGCCCAGCTTGCCTCTGTTGCCTTCTCCATGGACCAATCATTGAAGCCAGGGGGATGGGGCAGGACACTTATTGGCAGTCCCCCTAGAATCACATGGACTGGGTAGCTGGACAGGAACAGTTATCCATAGGAAGTAGAGGAAGGTGGATGCAGATGTCAGAATCAGGAAGGATGTTAGACAGACAAAACAGATCCGTTATACATACCCTGCATTATAGAAAGGATTCACCATAGAACTGGCAGCAGCATCCCTTACTTTTGAAAACATTGTGTGTGTGTGTGTGTATAAATGTATGTATTACATATATAATTGTCTCTTGGTCTTACTATAGACATCCTCTTGTATAGTGTGGTCCAAAAAGTTGCACTCCGTGCTTGCCTGTTCCTTCAAAACCCTGTCTGGAACTTCTAGCAGCTCCCTCTTAATTACAGGCCCCAGGGGAGTCTGACCAGTGTATGTGCATGTGGTCCTGTCCCAGGGAGACCAAAGTCCCTGATTTAAGGGATGAGGGAGTAAAACAACTGCACACAGGTGTGGGTGTCTGTGGTCTGTGTGAGGAGTGGGAGAGAAAGGATTAAAGATACCCTTAGTTTTCCATCTTCAGCCTTTGTTTCCGGTTACTCTCTGAAGATCAAAATTCATTTTCACCACAGCCCCTCAGTGTGAAGGGAAGACTTGAAGAAAATGTCAGGTACACTGTTCTGCCTGCCCCTCGGGCGTGCAGAGGTTTTGGCTGCTCCCAGCCAAGTCACTGCACTTGGTTACCCCCGGGTCCAACTGCTGGCCACACACATGAACTTCACCGTGTCCTGGGCCAAGAAAGCAAGCCATTAGAGCTGCCCAGTCTGGTAGGGACTGTCATCTTTCTATTCTGGTATGTCTCTAATAACTTGTGACTCATTTCTAAGACTCCAGACATTTCTGTTCCATGCTTTGCATTAAATAGTGGCTTTTAAACTTTTAAGTTAAAAGAATTAAACCCACAGTAAAACATAACTTTTACATTGACCTGTAAACACTTACACATACACACAGACACACACACAATATAACCAAAAATATTTCTTGAAAAGCACCTAATATTTATCCTTACCCTGTGTGTAATTTTATTTTATTTTTTAAAAACTGCGAGGCATAGCTGACTACCCTGATTTCACGACAGGTCATGACCTGCAGTTCAGAGAGCACAAGGTCCAGCCATTCTAGGCACTGCCCTGAGTTCATCGTCACCTTAGACTGTGAGCTACTCCCCATCAAATGCTTCAAAAGCCCTCTGTTTCAGGACTCCAGCCCAGGACAGGGTGAACTGTGCTAGGCTGGGTAGGAGGGTCCTGGGCCTCAGACATCATCTCTCCACTCCCTCACGAGGCGTCTCAGAGTTAGAAGGGACACCTTCTCAGCTGCATGAATGTCTTCCACATCACACCAGCACAGGTCACCAAGGCTCTGCTCCACACCCCCAGATGTCAGGAGCTCACTGCCTGCTGCTTTAGTTGAGTTATTAAAAAGTTCTTTAACATTCCCAATAGGAATAACCTTGCTGCCACGTGCATCCCTCCATCCTGCTCCTGCCCTTTGCGGCTAGATGAGTTGAGTCTCTTTTCTACACTATACTTTAAAACCTTTGAAGACAACACCCCTTCCTGTCCTGAGTCGCCCATCACCAATTCCTTCTGTCTGTAAGGGAAATAGTTCCCAGGTCCCTCACCATCCTGTCTGCTGTTTGCCAACATCCTTCCAAAAGCATGGCTCCCAGAAGAAGGAATTGAGTTCTTGGTGAACATATATATATATATATATATATATATATTTAATCCTATTTTAAGAAATCAGCTGGTGTAAGGGACAGAGTCCTTGATTCCAAGATTGTAGACCCTTGTCCTAGCTGCTTGACATTGGGCCAGCCCCTTTCCTCTTTGATTAATTTCTTCATTGTTAAAAAAAAGAGGGTTGTGCTGTTTAGTGGGTGCAGAGTTTCAGTTTGGGATGGTGAACAAGTTCTGCAAGTGGGTAATAGTGATGGTTGCACAACAATGCAAATGTACTTAATGTGACTAAATTGTACACTTAAAAATTGTTAAAATGATGTTATGTATATTTTACCACAACTTAAAAAAAGAGAGAGAGAGGGTTGAACGCAATGATCTCTAAGATTCCTTCCAATGTTTCTAAAGCCTCTACCATCTGACCCCACATTGCTTTGGCTTTGAAGGCCCCAGGGGCCAGGCCCAGCTCTGGGCCTTCCATGGAAAGTGGTTGGAAGATGCTGACAGAGATTCCCAGTCCACTAAGAGGGAGGCTGGCATTCAGCCCCTGGTGCACACCCCCTCACCCCACTGTTCTGGAATCGTGTGGTCTAAGAAAGCCTAAACACTGAACACACCCCCAGCGAAATGAGAACAGTGATCCTGGCTAGAACCCTGGCCTCAGAGTCCCAGCAAATGCTTCCTCTGACAGCCCGGCCTCCCCATTACCTGAGGGCCAACTCAGAGAAGACCCAGAGGCCCAGCCTTGAGGAATTCCTTCCCTACTCCCTGGCTCTGGTTTTTAAAATCATTTTCTCTCCTGCTTTCCGTTCCAGGGCAGTGGTGGGCTCAGAGAAGTGTTGGGGTGCAGGTGGGGAGCCATCCAGCTGGGCTTTAATCCCTTTCCTCTAGTTTTAGGAAGCAGCCTCACCCCTTCCTTTTAAGGTGGACGGAAGGGGAAATAAATAATAGAAACCCCAAACAAACTGAATCTGAGGACCAAACAGATGGCCTCACGTGGGAGGCTGAGGGTCACCGTGGAGCCGTATAACACCACCCTCTGTGCCTCGATGATCTGGACGACCAGCACCGCGGTCTGCCCCGCCGGGGCGGCGCTGGGTCTCCAGGCCCTTCCGAGGAAGAACTCCAGGTCCGATGGCCGAGCTGCGGGACGCTGAGAGGCTCTGCACCTCAATCAAGAGATATTTAGGGTCCTTAGAGTGAGAAAACAGGGGTCAGAGTATTTGATTGTCAATGATTTTTCTTCTACTTTTACAAACTGTGGGAGAAAGCCCAGGTAGCTGAAAACCATCTCAAGGACCTGATTTGGGGAGTGTTGTCACATTTCGTATATTCAGCAAATGACTGGAAGCAACTCCACGGGGACTGTAAGAGGCAAAACGAGAGGAAACTCATCCAGGGCGATCTGGTACCTCCTTTGTGAAGCAGCCGCCGTGGCTGAGAAAAAGCCCCAGGAAGGAGGGGAGACTGAGAAGACAAGGACGTTAATCTGAAGGTGGCGGGGGAGGCTGGTTCTGTGGTGCAGTTTGAGACTAAGAGGCATTTGTATGCCACCTGGTGAACTAATGGAAGCCCGTTTGTAAACAACAGCATAGTCAACGAGGCAAATCAGATTCCGATTTGATGGGCAGCCAATCAATGAGACAGACACACCTGCACGGGTGGAAACTGAGGCTGGAGATACAATTGACGTGTTCCGGCAACAGACGGGAGGGGTCTACCAAAAAGGAACCTGCCACCGTACTCCAGAACCCTGTTCCGACAGACCACGAGTGCATTCTCAATTTAAAAACCGCAGTGTGGTTCCGCCACGTCCTGACTCCTACAGTATAGTTTTCTCTATTTTTTCGTTTTCTCCTTCTCCATTCTTTCATTGCACATCACATAACTGGGGTATGTGCGCAAACATGTTGCATTTTTTAAAAAGAAAATAGCCAATGGTATGTTTTGATTGACATCAACTGGAGATGGGATGGGAGAAATGACTGGTTCTGTGAAAATCCCCCGTTCTCCCGAGTGGCTTCCTCGTGCAGCTATCTTTATATTCCAGTAAATTATTTTGCTCTGTTTAACAATGACAACATCAAAAAAAATCCTTACATACCTTGTTCGATTGTAGAATTTTAGTGTTTTTATTTATCACTGTAAAACCGAGGACAATTTTATCACCTTTTTGTATGTAGCTGTTACAGTAAGGAAAATTTGTCTTTAAGTAGGGAGAAATAACCCTAAAAGGAATGAATCCTAGACAGTTTTCTCTTCAAGTTAAGCATCTTGTTGTTTAAATAAACTTATTTAAAATAAAAAAAAAAAAGGAGATGAAACCAGAGTAAAACTCCCAGGTAGTGGTCTGAGTGTCTACTAACTATTAAAGCACCAAACCATTGGAAACCCATTAGAGGGGGAGGGAAGGGCTAGCATGCAGGCATCCCTCCCACTTTCCCCCAAACAGCAGATGCTTTCCACCCAACACCAGGCACCATGCCAGGCATCCACATCTGGGTCCCAACTGTAGTACATTAGTCATGGCCTTGGGTTCTGGAGTCAGTCAGACCCGGGTTCAAATCCTGAATCTGACACTTCCCAGCTCTGTGACTCTGGGCAAACATTTCATGCTCTCTGTGCCTCAGTTGGCCCATCTACAAAGTGAGGATGATGGTACTTACTCCATAGGTGGTTATGAGAGTAAATGAGATAGTACATAAAAAGTGCTTAGTGAGCAGAGAGAACTCAATAGATCTATGTGATTATATTCTGTGGTATTCCAAGTCTGTGAAAGCTGAAAGCCATTCACTCTCGTCAACAGGCAGAGCTACATGGATTTTTCTCCCCAACATTTTATTATAAAAAATTTCAAACATACAGAAAAGTTGACAATTGTACATATGCCTGCCACCTAGATTCTACAATTAGCATTATGCTATGTTTTATCACGTACCTATTTATCTCTTATTCACCTGTCAATCCATCTGTTTTTTAAAATGCATTTTAAGTAAGTTGGAGACATCAGGACTTTTCACACTGCATATCATTATCTAGTTTTTTTAAAGGTAAAATTTACATTCAGTGAATTACACAAACCTAAGTGTGCCATGAACACATTCATCTTGGATCCTTAGCTCTGTGTCCCCGGCCTCTGTTGCCATAGAGACTGCTTTGTTCTCCTGGGGAACAGGTAGTGGTGGGTCCCATAGGAACATATGGGAGGAGAGGGTCTGCCCGTCTCGAGGCCATTCATCCTTTGAGAACCAGCACAGCTCCTGCTCCTCTGGGAGGGCCACACTGAGTTTACGCTCCAGTCACTATTTCATAGGTCCAAGACAGTCTTAGAGGTAATTTAATTTATTCAGTGTAGAAAATCCTTTTGCAGCATCCCCAGGAGCTGATCATTCAATCTCTGTTTGCATGCCTCTGACAATCTTGGTAGGTTGGCTTTCCCAACTTAGTTCTTTTTTGTTGATTAGCTGAAATTCTTCTTCCTGTAACTTCCACCTTCTTCCTTCTGGAGACAAATTCAATATCCCTATAAAAGTAAGAAGTCTGGTCTCTCATGTGCCCTTCATTTTCTCTCAATTTTTCTAGCTCTTTCCATCCATTCTCATTTGGTACTTTATCACATCCTGCCTTGAATTGTTCATTAACATTTTGCACAGTTCTTTGTCTGCTTAATGAAGTTTCCTGAGGGCAAGGACCATACCAAAGGCTTCCGTATGCCAGCCTGAAAGAAACTGCCCTGCTTGAGGGTGCTCAGTGCGTGTGTGCTGATTGACTTAGGTGGAGAAAAATAAGGATATTACATGTGTTAGGTATAAATGTAGGTATAAATGTAATCAGTCTTTGAGTCTAAACAACTTAATGAGCTTTAGTCTTTTATAACATCTTTTGGACCATGTATCATGAGTGGGATAGTTTGTGCATCACTCAGTCTATATTCTGTAGAGGAAATAGCCATAGAATATAACACCTTAATGAAGAGCCTTGATTAACGAAGCTCTAAATAAAAATAGTGTTCTGCTATCTCTGTGTTGTCAAGGTAGGGCTGCCTGAGCCACCATGGCTGTATACTTTGGATTATCAGCATCATAATTTTGGAGAAGAAAATCTTGCTGTCCAAGAACCTTCTCTGAAATGTCAGCCCAGTCTTAATGTCCACCCCAAGGCTGAGGGCTGGGAAACCATATTTCAATCCAGGGCACATCAAAGGGCTTTCAGGTGCAAGTGTTCTTCCAACCCCCCAGGCCTACCTTCCAAACAAAGCCCTCCGATTTTCCATAAGGGCACTGGTTTCTAGTGGACTGTGTGAATGAAAGAAGTGCAGTTCCACCCAGGTCTTCTCCATTCACTTTCTTCCCACTTCATTCACAGGAAACCCAAGTTGAAATGTCTCTAAGTAAACTTTCTTTGATACCATAAACGCCTCCATCTGGGGAAGGCAAAGACTCTGCCGACTCAGCTGGTTTACATTTTTTCAGGTTGTGTTTACAGAAAGGAAAAACTGATCTAATTTTTACCAAGGCCTCTCCTCTTTGCCTCCCATGAGACTGAGAGTTAGCAGAAGCCAAGTAATGACTCTCACAACATAACTGTGTCCTTACCCTGCATGTTTTTCTTTTCTTCCAAAATTAAGAAAAAAAAACCCACAACCAAGCCTATGGTCATGTATGGTTCTCAAGAGAGGAAAGAGCTGTTGACACTGTCCAGCTGCGGACTGGGAGGCACCGGCTCTGCCCCGGAGCTGGGGAAGGCTTCCAGCAGGCGCAGAGAATCAGAGCAGGAGCCGCTGATACACTCGTGACAACGCGTGTCCACTGGGAGCTTAGGAAACATCACATCAGCCTATGCGGGTTTCTCCTGCAAAAGTCAGGTATGAAGGCACATCTTCAGCAGTATCTTGGAATTCAGAAAGGCTATTTTGGGGAGACACCTTCTTAAAAAAGGAACAATTTATAATCTCAACATTTTTGGAGAAATGTTTTTTATTCCCTCCTGCCACAGCCCACCTGTTGCCTATGGCGCTGTGGGCAGCACAGGAGTTACAGACTCTGACAGTTACTGGTTGTTCTCCAGAGAGGCTGGGCTTTGTCCCGGGGAGGCGCTGAGAGATGTTTCCTCAAACAGCCAAGACCAAGAAGGCCAGAGGGAGTGTGTCCGTCATGCCTGGGGCGCACCAAGGGCCAAGCCTAGAGAAGCTCAATTCTGTGTCCTGTGCACTCAGTGTGGCATGTGGAACATGTACAGAGAACCCACTGGGATGGCTGCCAAAATGGAAAAATAAAAGAAAGGATAGGACACGATGGGGAGAGGCCAGGACAATTTCCTGCACCAATTGTCCTAGATAATCAGGACATTTTCCCTGAGCACAAGTAGTGTCCTGGCTTGTATTTTATTGCTTGCCCAGTGCATGGTGAGTATGTTTGGTTTACATTAAGGCACGACACTCAGGAAAACAGCTGCCTTCAAAACAGCGATTTTGCTTTCTGGAGCTGCCCTATCATTGAACAGTTTCACCTTCACTCTGGGGTCAAAAAGATCTGCCTCTTGAATGTACGAGTCAGAACAAAACTGTGTCAGATTTTTTAAACCTCTGACCTTTAACCACACTGTTGATTCACAATGTCAAAAAGCCTCAATCGTCTTCTTCTGAACTGGAAAGTTTAAAGATACTTAGCACAAAGTTGGATCCTGGATCCACATTTGAAAAAAAAAAATCTTTCCATTTCAGCTAGAATAGCCTCACTTTAGGTCAGAGCACTGCTTGAAAGACTATGTAAACTATGACCACAAAATAATGAACCTTTTAAACAAACACATTAGAATGTATAACCCAAATAAATGTCAATCTTGAGAGCATCTTTTTAGTCAAATGATGCCATTATTGCTCAAAGCTTTTACAAAATTCCTCCCTCAGAGTAGCTCTCAAAATGACCTGCACAAAAGCAGAAAGATGTCACCCGACTTGACAGTCACAGGTTTGCTTCCTTGATCCAATGCAATTTTCTGCTTTTCATTCTTTTTGCAACTTTAACCCTGCCCTTCCGCTGCTTTCACGTCATGAACTAATAACCAAGGGATCCCAAGAGATATGTTGTAATGTAACCTGAGAATGGAAAGGTCTGGGAGAAAGACCATGGGGCCAGTTATAGCTGGAAATAGGAGAGACCAATGGAGCATGGCCACTGCCTCAATTCCTTTGGGTATTGACTATCAGAAATGTAATTGGATAACTGGCCAAGTGTCCTCAACACAAATCATCTCATTGAACCCCCATTAAGTCAGAGGATATTCCGTGGCTATAGCCAAGAGATAGCACCATGCATCTAACAGAGATATGGATTTGGTCAATGTCCTTCCTTGTGACAGACCAGAACATGAACACTGGCCAGCCATGCTGGAGCTGGTTGCCACTGGATGGCGGGGGAGTTTGAGGCACAGAGATAATGTAGAAAAGAACCAATTGTTTGGATTCCCTCAATGGCCACTGCTGTAAGAGAGACTTCTAAGAGTTGGCTTGGACCAATGTTTGGGAAAAGATTAGTTTGAGGGAGTTCTAGTTGTGTGGAGTTACAGGAGGAGAAAGCACCAGCTCAGGGGAGCCAAGAATGACAGAGAACTTGGGGTGTGTACCCAGATTTGGAACCAACCAGAAGACCTAGTTGGCTTGTTGTAAGGATTAAATGAGATAATTATGCAAATACTTTGAAACTATAAAATGCTTTTGTTGATGTGTTATTCATCGCTGCTGTTTACCTACCAGGGAAGCAAACAAACTTCAACCTTTCTGCCCCTCCAGTTATCATTTATCTACATCCACCCCCATCTCCTTTGCTCTTTCCCTAGCTTACTGAAAGACTGTTCCTGTTTTTATCCAACACTAATTCCTACACCTGTGCAATGCCTGTGCTCTTCTGGATCCATCCCTTCCAGCTTCCTGAGTTCTTGTTCCATCGGTTATGCCTCATTTGTTCACCTTGTCGAACTCTCCCTCCCTCTTTCCCATCATAATTCAAACATGCTCAACTTAAAAAAAGAGAAAAACCCTTCCTCACACCATTATTTCCCTCCCTCTAGGTCACTTCTTGTTTCTCACACTATTGACTTTTCTTCAAAGTCAGCCTTCTGGAAAGGGCAATCTCTACTCATCATCTCCAGTTGTTTATATTCCATCCATACCTGAGCTCACCACAGAGGGGTCCTGAATCCATCACTGCACTGGACCTGGTTTTGTCAAGGTGATAGTGACCACTTCCCACCAAATCCAATGGCCACTTTTTTGTTCTTCCATTAATTAACTTTCTAAACGCTCTTCACTCAGCTTCTATGGGAGTGCACTTTGCTGCTGTTTCTTGCGCTTTTCCAACTGTTCTGTCCCATTTTCCTTCATCCATCCATTCCTTAAACATCCCTCTTGGCCTCTAGGGGCACTGATGGTTCTTCAACTCTTAGGAGGAAACTGGTTGGCACACAGTTGCTTCACAGTCAAGGCCTTTTCTTGAACCAAAGGGTTTGGAGTTGGTGCTTTCTTCCTCTTGGACCCTCCTTTAGGTTCTTATCTTCCAGAGGTCTGGTGTAGTGAGTCAGCCTATGGCCACCTGCTGCTGGGAAAGCACATGTCCTAAAGGTGCAGTTTCCATCAGCAGTGCTCCAGGCACCAGAACAAACGTTTCTTTGTTCCTTCTTCTTTTTTTTGCCATGCCTTTTCTAAGGTTCACCTTGCCTCTCTGTAAAAGGGGTAAGACAGAGAAGAGACTCACTTCTGGGCCTATGAGGACAAGTGCCCATTCGGTCTGTTGGATCCAAGTCTTAGATCTGCCTGCCTCAAGCCAGAGAGCCTGTGTGGCTCCATTAGCCACAACCAGCACACTGGCCTGGGGCTCCTCACTGAAATCAGGGTCTAACTCTCAAATATCTGTTCCTTGGGGGCTTCCTCTACCTAGCTACATTCTTTATGAACTTATCTGCCCCAGGGTCCTGGAACAGGATGTAGGTGTTGAGGTCCCAGATGCAGGTATTCTCAAGTGCGTCCCAATCTGACCAACTTGTATCCATAGATTCTTTCTTCTCTAGATGCAGTTGTTCTGAGAGCTCTGACCCACCCACAGGGCTCCAAAAACTGTGTGTGGGTGATGGTGCCAAATGTCGATCTCCGGCACACAGACAGGGCTCCTGACCTCCAGGCCCATCTCTGCGTACATGATCAACACATCTAAAAATCAGTTCACCAACACTCCCAGTCCACTCCCTTCTTTCCTCTTCCCCATCTGTCTTTACCCTACCTCCCTCCTCCCCTATTGTCTGGTCAGCTCTTCTCCATAAAAATGTGGCCAAGATGTCACCTCATTGGAAGGCTTCCCTGGTCCCCAAGATTGGGCTGGAGGCCCTCTTCTATGTCTGCATAGTGCCCTGTACTTCCCCAATATGACACTGTATTATAATCACCGCTCCCTTTGCAGTTTCCCCATGAGACTGTGTGTTCTTCCAGGGCAGGCGCGCTGTGTGTGAAAGTCCAAGAATCAGTGCACAGGCAAAATGGAAGAACTCTCCCATTGCAAACTGGGATATTACTCTTCCTCAAACACATGTCACTTGTGTGTGAACAAGGTGAGCTTCGTAAGATTCCATTTATTTTCGTTCTCCCACCATTGTCTTCAAGTGGGCTCTGTCTGGGTCTCCTTTCTTGCTCTTTGATGATTTCGCCAGACAGATCCCAAGACTTTGATCACTTTCAGATATCAGAACAGTCCCATTTGGGGATATTAAAAGCTCCAATCTAAACTCAGACTTGAATCTCACATCCAATTTAAAGTTTCTTCCTTCTGTCCAGCTCAGGTCTGACACGGGGGTTTAAGAACCTTCAGTGGGGAAGGGGGCATGGTTTGTTCTTTCATTCTTCTTGATTTGCCTTCTGCACTCTTCCCCCTCTCTCCTCTCCAGCCTTCTTCAGAATCCTCTAGGGCTGAGAAGATGAGGAAAAATGAGAGGAAGGGGTCAGAGGTCATTATGTGCAACATGTGCTGTTTGTGGATTTGCCTGAGTGTCTGGAATCCTCTGCATTCTAAGTCCAGCTCTTTTGTAGGGCAATGGGACTTCTGAGATACCCTCTCCTACTCCCACTATAGGGACTTCCCACATTGCACCATGCGCAATGCTCTCTCCAGCTGATGTCTCTGTCTCTCTCTGCTGGGAACCCCACTCCAGAAGGTAGTCCTCTGGCCATCACTTGGCCCATGGGAATCTACTCACTCTTAGCCTTTCAAATGGCAGAAATGCATCTTGCTATCCCTGCTTCCCTCTCTCCCCTTACCCTGCCACCCAGCTCCAGGTAGCCTCCTGCTTTCAGAACTCCCAGTCTTCTTGCCCCCCAACCCCAGGAGACACATGGCAAGCTCTCCCAGGACCCCGGTGTTCTCACTCCGGCAGCAGCACTGTGCAGGCTGAAGTGCTTTCACCACTCAGCTAGCTTCTATCTACGAAATGAGAGGTCAGTTTGTCTCCCCTTCTTGCAAGACCCCTCCAAACCTGAGGTTCTCTTGGCCCCCTCTTTGCTAGCCTTAGGTGGCTGGATCCCCTTCCCCACGGGGAGGGAAGGAAAAAGCAAAGCTTTCTCCTCTTACAAATTCCATTAAAAAAACTCTCTCATGAACCTGTAGCCTTTCCTAGCAAGTGCTGTGGGATTTCTCTAGCACCGCTCTTTAGAATGTGCGGCTCCTTATCACCCAGACTTCAGCTTTGAAGCTTCAGCCAACACCTGAGACAACAAGAGAAGTTCCCTTCCACATCCTGTTAGCTGTTGCTTCTGCTTAAAATATTCTTTCTCCGTCCTTAGACCTGCCTTCCGCCTCACACCACTGCTCCCACCAATCTTAGCTACAATGTCATAGTAAACAGTGAGGAAAAATGGGGTTTGACTGAAACTTTGTCTTGAAACAAAGCTAAAAATCATAAAAATATATTTTATCTATTTTATAAAATGGATTTGTAAGTCTGATCGTGCATCAATTCTTACACTAAAAAAAAAGACTGGGTGGATTTTTTTTTGACATTAGCTGTTGGATAAATTTATTTGACAGCACAGTATGTCTTCCTTCATTTTACATTCAAGGACAGGAAGATAAAGAGGAATACTTTTGCAAAAATATTCAAGAGTTTCATCAGTTTCCTGAGGGCCTCTCCTCCACCTTTGATATTCAAATCATCTTCTTTTGAAGAGCCTGTTGTGTCAGGGTCTTTGTCAGTTTGCTCTCCTTCCCTGTCAACTGCTCCAATTCTGCTGTTCCTCCTTTGTTAACGGGTTCGTCCATGAGCGAGTAGTTCTCCAACTTCACTGCCCGCTTCATGAAAGTGCATTTGATTTTCATCTTATTTCTGCACATGTACAACGTTGGAAGATCAGCTGGGGGATGGCTGACAAGGAGGGTGAGGTGGTTGGCTAGGAAGGAGGCTGGTTTAATTAGGAGAGAGGTATTTGCATATGGACACCTTTTATGAGTGGTAAGCTCACTGGTGACCACCGTGGTATAACAGCTTTTCTTCCCCAGGCCACCTTATAACTTGGGGGCTTCGATACCGAACCCTGGGAACACCAGGGGCCTCTGCCAGCCCCCGGGCAGGAGCTGTTCCATAAGTGCTTCTCAGCCAGGATGGAGACAAGGACTGACTAGAGCCAGCAGAGAGTTCACAGGAGACAAGGATGATGGGAGGCTGAGGGGGACTGGGCGGTCACAGAGCCAGGAAGGTGGGGGAGGCCCAAGACCAGTTTGGCCTCTGTGACCATATGGGCAAGGCTCAGGCCTGAGGTGGCACAGAAACTGTTTTCTTCCTCAAGACAGCTATTCGGCCTTGTGCCTTCAAGGGGAGTATAAGCGTCTTTAAAGCATGGCAGACCACTTAGCAGCATCAAGGGGCAGGCTGGAGTTTCAAGTCATATTTTGCAAAATGGCTCCCCTCTAGCCAAACACTTCCAGAAATGACCTCATCCTACACCTCCCGCCTCCCACCCAGTACTTGGGCCCTCAGAGGGAGGCTCTGCCAGCACCACCAAGTCTTTTTGGGTCACCTACCTGTACAAGCAGAACATCCAACCAAATGTCCTGTTATGATTTAAGGCCATTCCCTACTCTTGGTGACACAGGAAAGAAGGAAGCAATCACCAGTCCTTTTCATAAGCACATCCTGAATGGAGGAGGAAGCAAGAAGATAGAGACAAGAGTGGGACCGGACAGGGGCACAGGGTCAGCTCTAAGATGGCCCAGGAACCCCTGCCCCCGGTATCCGCACCCTTGTGTGATCCTCTCCCCTTCAGTAGGAGCTGGATTTAGTGACTGGCTTCTAACAAATAGAACATGTAATGGATGTCATTTCTGAGAAATTAGGTTATAAATGACTGCAGCTCCCATCAGGGGTACTCCTGCTCTCTCTTGAATCCCACCCACGCCCACTAAGTCCAGCCTTCAGTTGAGATGGCCACCCTTAGCCAGCTAAGGGCTGGCTAAGATGCACCTGGATCCCTGACCTCAGAAACTGGAGGAGATTATAAATATTGTTTGTCTCCAGATGTAATTTTGCGATAATTTGTTACACAGCAATAGATAATTAATACACGAGGCAGGGAGTATTGTGTGCGAGTCATTTCCCTGGTTTCTGAGTCCAGTTCAGAGAGGAATATCAGAATCTCCAAACAATCTTGATGACCATGGAAGACATTTGTGATCTTGGGCCCCCGGGTTTGAGGCTTTTTTAAAAAATGGCTTTCTAGGCCCCACTGCCACAGTCAGTACCAGCACTGCCAGGTCAGGGGACATGAGTGCAACCCAAATGGTTCTGCTCTCCCTGTCCCTGGCTCCCACCCTCCTACCTGTACATGCACTCACCATTCTATATTATCATTGTCCTAACAGACAATGAGCTCCTTGAGGGTAAAGGCCATGTCTTATTTATCTTTGTTACCTGCCATGTCAGATACCAGTGTACATAGTAGGTGCTCAAGAAATGCACATGTGTGTGGTCTTATGTACACTTGGGCCTTACACTTTCCACCAGGATTCATGCTCTCCTAGTCTGCATGGAGGTAATTTAGCTTGTATCTCTATTAACTCCAACCGCTGCCTTTAAAAAAAGTTTCCAACTCCACTTTCCTTAAAGAAACCAACGGTTTATCTTCACTGTATCTCCACCAAAAAAACCACCCACTCCCACCCTGTGGAAAGAGAAAAGCCTCTGGAAATATAGATCAATAACTAAAGTGCATCAGGAAACGTCATCTGCCCTCTGCAGCTAGTCCTTGGCATTTGCAAGACTTATCTCAGCACTGGGTGTAAGCTTTGAAGCCAATTTTGTGCAGGGAAAGTCGCACGTGGAAAAGCATTTTGTAATAAGACTTGAACAAATGAAAAGGGAAAAATCTCAG
Organism: Tapirus indicus; assembly: GCA_031878705.1. Taxonomy (NCBI): domain Eukaryota; kingdom Metazoa; phylum Chordata; class Mammalia; order Perissodactyla; family Tapiridae; genus Tapirus; species Tapirus indicus. The sequence continues at coordinate 6,819,553 of CM062925.1, forward strand.
GGAAGGATTGAAAGATGAAGGGGGAAAATCTGACTCTGTCCAAATCTGAGACCATAAAACATGTCTGAAGCCATCAGCTGATATCTTGGAGGAGATCCCAGGGTAAACAGAACCTGCCTGAGGAGTCTGGAGAGTGTCACGTTCGCCCTGATTTGGCCAAGGCGCTGAAGTCCTTCCAGCTGATACAGACAAAGCCCTTTGAAAACGGCCAGTGCTCCCGACACACACTTCCCCAGAGCAGGCAATAGGGTGGGGCTGCGTCAGGCTGAGTAAACACGGTCTGCAGGTAGGATAGAAGGGTTGGGAACAATGGCTAGACTTTGAAATCAGGGATTACAATGCCATCCTGAAATCAGAATGTGGTTAGGTCCTTCGAATTCAACAAATGAACATTCATTCAACTAGTGTTGTCTAAGTGCCAAGCACTGCTCTATGAGACAAAGATCTTCCGTTAAACAAACAGACATGAGAGTTCCGCCTGGTGGGGAAGACAGACATTTATACACCAATAACAAGACAGTGACCCTTTGAGTTTAGACCTGAAGGATGAGCCAGTCCAGCAGAGGAGAGAGAAGAGGGAACTGCACGAAGGGGCTAGCCTGTGTTAAGGCCCAGCATCACCAGAGTGCTGGCAGATGCGAAGAGCTGAAGAAGTGCAGGAAGTCAGATGAAAGGCACTGGGATTATTCATGCTGGAAAAGGAAAGGCTAAAAGTTGGATGAAAGTTTCTAGTTATAGTAAGTTGTTTATACAGAGGGCAATGAGCCCCTCCACTGAGGCTTGCTCAGAGGAAAGGGGCTTCAGGGCCCCAACAGAGTAGATCCAGACTTGGGATGGGCCAGCCAATGTCTGAGGGCCGGAAAGTGGGAAAGCGCTGTCACCAGGGAGAGACAGTTGTGGTTGTCAGAATTCCTGTCACCTGTGGGGTTGGGTGGGATGTGGCTCAGGGGGTGAGATCAAATGGTTGTGGCCCTGGGGGTGAGATCAAATGGTAAGAAACAAATGGTTGTTGAACTGCCTCTAGGAAGGAGGAGTCAGTTACCTGCAGGGCTTTTATTTGCCGACCTGGGTGTGCCTGTTAGGACCAGACTTGCTGAGTTTGGGATCACAGGGGAGTGACTGGAGAGCTGCCAGAGGCCTTTCCTCTCCAGCTTTCCCCCCTGCCCCCAGTGCTCCTATTCCAATATTAATATTCCAATGTTAAAAGAACATTACTTTGAAGGAGTGCCGAATTATTAGCCTCCCCAGAGGCCTCACAAGTCTCACTTTGGCTCTGTCCATAAGAAAGGAAAAGGATCTTGCCCATTCCCCCTCCACCTCTTTATTTTTCCCTGCCTCTTGACATTGTTCCAAAGACTGAATATAAAGCAGGGGCCACTGACCACTCAAAACGCACCACCTGGGCCGGGAGGAGGAGCAGCCCCAGCTGACAGGATGGTTTAGGTTCCAGCAAAGACTGGCTTTCCCTTGCACCATCCTCTCAGCTGGGGCTCCTGTTCCGCCTCCTCCCACTCCCTCTAGCCCGGGCTGGAGAGACTGGGGAGGGAGCACAGCGCTGATCAGGCCATTCAAGAAAGAGCCCTAGGGGCCAGTAAATACTGAAAAGCCCAATCTCCTGGCACTGAAAGAAACACAAACAATAGCACATTTCAAAGTCTGTCAAACCAGCAAGAATTTTTAAATTGCTTAAGAATAAGTACTGGTAAAAGTGAGGTCAAGTTCTATTCACAGATGGTGTTATATGTAAAACCGGGTGACAAGAGTGGAGAGGCTAATGGCACCAACTGCTCACTTCTCCTTTCTGCCATCCCTGTCCAGAGACCGGCTATTTCTCCCCGTCTGGGGATGGATTAGCTAGACCTTGGCGCGACTCTGCTTGGTAACTAGGGATAATCATATCTTAGTCTAAAAGCCGGGAGAAGCCTCACAGCAGCCCAGCCCTCCTGCAGCACCAGACGCCCTCAGACTGTTTCATGAAAAGCTGAGAATTCTCTCTCACGGACATCTTTCCTTCCCGACCCGTAAGAGGCGTTGTGGGCATAATTACTATGGCTCAGCCACTTAACTTGTTACTTAAGGCAAATGTTTAACTAACCATAGAAGTCAAAGTGTGTCTGTAACCAGGTCCCATTGACAAATACAGAGCTCTCTAATTTATGTAACATTTTAAACCAAACATACTATCTGAACCTAAACATAGTCATTAATTATTCATCTTTTCAAGGAGAGACACTCACAAAGCAATATTCCTTGTAGGAGAGTCCATATGTACGGGCTAACCTCTGCGTTACCTGCTTTCATCCCAATCCCCAAAGACAAATCAGACAAACAGAACTTCAGGAAATATCTATGTATCTGAGTGGTTATTACTCTTCATCACTGAGGGGGAAGAATGAGTCACTGGTATGATGGTCACCAGCCTCTGTGACCTATGTGTGGGAAGGCAATTTTCCTATGAAATACATGAAAAACATTAATAAACTTCCCGAGGCTGAGTAATTCCAACTCCTTTCAAAAAATTTTTAAAAATTTTCTAAGCCTCCAATTAGCTTTTTATCCCCCTACTTTCATACCTCTCTAGTTGTCATTCTTCTCGGCTTAACTTCCCAGCCTCCTCACCAGCTTCCCCGCACCCCACTCGTCCCAGGCCCTCTGCCAGGCTGATGTTCTTAACTCTAGCTTTCAGTATCACTAAGCAGAGGCTCCCTGAGTCCCAAGATGTAAGAATAGGACTTCCTACAAAGGATTCTCTGTCCTAAAAGGCGCGGGACAAAGCGAAGGGAAGGAAGCCAAAGACTGGAGGTTGTAGGGGAGCATAGTAGAGAGTGGGGCTTTTTAAGAGCAACCTGGGCTCCAATTCCAACTCTGCTGGCTGCATGACTTTATGCACGATAACCTCAAAAATGGTAAAACCACTTACCTAATGATTAGATATTATCATGAGGAGTTTGGTAGCCACTGTAAAAGTCAAATGGTGTCTGGCGAATAGCATGTCCTCAATAAAGGTTAATTCCTTGCCTTGCCCCTATAATTGGCAAAATGTGGCATACCTGATGGGCTAAATTATAGTATCCAAAGAGATTGTGGTGAATTTGGGCCAGAGGAGACCCACGTGGGCACCTAGCGGGTGCGAGCTGGCTGGTGAGGCAGACCTGGAGCAATTTCTAGGCATTAGTGACACTGAGTCTCCTGAGAGGGCAGCTTTATGATCTGGGGGACCAGATATTACATTCCTGGAAAATCAGGCTCAGGGAACTTTCTTAACCCAAGAAACTTCCATATTGTTTCTTTTCATCTCCTCTCGGTTTATTTCTTCCAAACATTTCATCTCTGTGTGTTGCATCTCCACTAACTTGTTTATTGACTTTCCTGGCTTCTGCCTTTGGTTGGGTCCTCTGTGATTTTTCTACTGTATTGCAGAGGATGTGTGTGTTGGTTTCTTCTTGTGTTTATACATTTAACGCATTTCGAATGCTTCCCTTGCTTGGGGTCTCCAGGCACACGAGCAAAGCAAACTGTTAAAAGAACAGCACAGCTGTGATTCTTCTTGGAGGAAACGGCAGATGGAGGGGACAGGAGCACATCACCAAGTGAAATCGCCAGCCACCATGGAGCGCCACCCAGAACCTCTGTGGGGCCTGGGCACACCCCAAAGACGGGCATGCCTGGCCTTGAGGAGTTTCCGTGTCTCTAGGCCAGTGTCGCTAAGTCATAGCCCTGGCATTGGTGACATTGAATCATTTAGTGAAAACGTTATTCACTCTTCAATGCTCTTTCTTTCCTTCCAGGCCAGAAACAGTTTCTAGCTCAAATTTAAGAGCAATTTGTATTCATTGTGTGTATTTTTATCATTACCAATGACATTAGTCTTCCCTTTACCATGGTGATAAAAAAACCTCTTTAAATTATTTATTCTAGTCAAGAGTGTAAACTGAAGGAAAAACACCACATTAAGACTCCCAGCAGTGAAGGGGCCTATGTGAGCCACAGAGGTCTGGTGGGGCTGCAAGGCACTGCAGGGGCTCCTCCCGGCCCTGGCTGCCCAGGGAGCTTGAGGCACTTTTCCGGTGGGAAGGAGCATCTGTGGACCTAAGTGACAGAACACATGCAGGTCCCATTGGGAAGGGCCCTTCTTCTTGTCCTGGAGTCCTGGATGTGGGGGCCACATACTCCCATCATGTGTATGAGTTAAACTCAAACACTTTTGTTCAAGCCCTGGCTTTAGAACCAAGAAAAACCAGCCACCCTCTTGTGAAGCCACAACAAGTAACATTTTCATGCCAACCCAGCTGCTTCCCTAACACACTCAGAGGATCCTCAAAAATAGTTCATACAGAAAGAACTCACTGCCGTCATGGGTGTGAAAAAACAAGAAGCAAAAATTGAGGTAAAATGAATTCCCTTGCTGGGCATTAAGCTGCATTTCCTCTGACTCTGAGCCCCCTGCCAGCACCCCTGCCCTGTCCCAGGACCTCCTGCTCCTGTCTGCTGGGCCTACCGTCTGCGCTCTGGGCTGGTGAGCTTCCGGGGAGCGGGGTCTGATCTGATGTACCCTCTCATCTGACTGCCATCAGCTGGCCCTGTCCTCGCCACTAATGCGTATCACAGTGTGCACCTGAAGGATCCCAGCTACAAAATGCTGGCATAAAGGGCAATCCAAGCTTTGATTCATTTACTGTGAATAAAAGCACACTAAGTCTTGTTTACCCGAGGAGGGAGGAGTGTGTATCTATCCCTCTGCCTGCTCAGCCAGGCTCCGGTGTGCCCGCTTGCTGGTTTGAACGATCACATGCTGGTCCCTCTGTGCCCAGGTCCCCTCTTGAGTGGAGGAGACGGGGAGAGAGAATGTGGGTGTGAAATCATGCCCCTTTGTGGCAAAAATTCTGGGAACATCTATACTTCATTAATGGGATTAAGATGAAGATTTCCAAAGGAGATAACGTTTTATTTATCCCCCATCTTGGGTCTCCAGTGAAGGCTCAGCTGGGCACAGTGGGATGTGAAAACCAATCTGGGAAGTGGGCCACTCAGTTACTCTCCTAAAGGGGTATAAAAGGTTAGTGGTGGCTGTCTCCAGGTGGGTGGCTTACGGATTGCTTAATTTTCTTTTACACGTGTTTTCTATATTTTTCTAAAATTGTTAGTGTTTAATAATTAATATATTAATTAATAATAATATATTATCTCTATTGTCAGAAAAATAATAAAAGCTATCGAATGAATCTCTTAATCTCAATGATTGGGTCCTCGGGTGAATTAGTTTGGGAATGGAATTGTCCCTCCAGCTTTCTGATGGTCACGAAGTCAGGCCCAGGGCAGCAGGAGTCCCCGCTGCTCTCCTCCTCTGCTTTGTGCCACCTGGTGGGTGGCCCCCATGGCAACAGGGCAAAGGTGAAAGAGATGTGGCGGGTACCTCTCTGAGAGTCAAATCTACCTGCTCTCAGTGACGGGAAGTGATGGCCGGGGTGCGCAGGCTGGTCTTCCAACAGCCGGAAAATTAACCAATCCACACAAGCGATGGCTCCTCTCTACTCGGACAAAAAATAGCTTTTAAAGTTTAAGTGGTGACTGGAAAGGATAATTACTACTTCAATATATTTAGTATTGGCTGGAATGTTCTCAAAAACTGCTGGGCTGGAAAGAACTTGGTACCACAGAATTCGATCATAAGCCTCTTAGGGGCAGAGGCCAGGCCTTCAATTTTGTCTGTTATCATTTCCTTGTCTCCACACCCCTCCCCCAGCACCGGTACATGGGTGTGAATCCTTCAGGCAAACCTTGGTAAAAATCTTAGTTTAAGAAACCCAACTCATGTATTCAGGTTTTGTAAATAAAAAACCCTAAATTTGTGTTTACAAAACAATTCACAAAAATGTTTCTTCAAATAGTCAATTTCCTCACATCATTTAAAATGTTTTATTTACAAACGTTTGCTTCTGTGTTTCCAAGCACATTTTGGTTAACATATGAGATAAATATGCAGTGCTCTTTTGCTCTAACGGCAGGTGTTTTTTGTTTTAAAGTACTTTTTAAATTAGGTATGACATACAAACTGTCAAGTGCATAACTTAAGTGTACCTCTCCATGACTTTTTTACATATGGATACACCCACGTAAAGACCACCCAGATCAAGATAGAGAGCATTTTCTAAACCCCAGAAGGTTTCATCGTGCCCCTTCCCAGGCAGTACCCTGCCCCCCAAGGAAAGCACTAGGTTGACTTCTATCACCATCAGTTAGTTCCATCTTCCATGGAAGGCCAGTCCATAAAATGAATCAAAGTGCAGCTCCTTTGGTTAAAGTAGGTTGGACGACTAGACCCCACCTAGCCATTCCTCTGCTGATTTCTATGTTTCTCCCCACTTCCCAATTCAGAATTTCTCGGATGCACTCCCCCGCATTTATTTATATTGTGGTAAAATACACATATACAGTATATATATATATATATATATCACATAAAATTTGCCATTTTAACCAATTTTAAGTGTACCATGTAGTGGCATCGATCACATTCACCATATTGCGCCACCATCACCACTATTTCCAAAACCTCTTCATCACCCCAGAAGGAGCTCTACCATTGAGTATACTCCCCATTCTCACCTCCCCTCAGCCTGTCATAAACTCCAGTCAACTTTCTGTCTCTAGAATTTGCCTATTCTTGATATTTCATATAAACAGAATTCTATAATATTTGACCTTTCGTGTCTGGCTTTTCTCACTTAGCCTAATGTCCTCAAGGTTCATTCATGCTGTAGCATGTGTCAGAATATCACTCCTTTTTTATGGCTGAATAACATTCCATTGTGTGGATATACTACATTTTGTTTATCCATTTGTTTGTTGATGGACACTTGGGTTGTTTCTCTGATGCATTTTTAAAAAAGACATAAAATAATTCTTCCTTTTTATTTTCTTGATTTAAGTAATTTTATGCTTGGACAAAGACTGAATATTTAAAAAAATGGAAGGGGTTAAAACCAAGTCAGCCTTTTACAATTAAGATTTAATAGATTTTATAATAGTTTTTAAAAATGAATGATTTTTTAAGATTGAGCACAATCTCAGGCTATTTTTAGTACAGTATTATTTCACATCCATGCATTGGAATTCAGTCAGTTGAGTCAATCAGCCAACATTTATTGAACATCTACTATGTGCCAGGCATTGTTCTGGAAACTAGAAATATAAGAGACTTTAGGGTTTATCTAATTGAACCTATCACTTCACCAGGAAAAAAAAAACTGAAGCAGAAAGAGGATTAAATGATCTTTCCGTGGTCATTCTACCACAAAAAATAGCAAAGTTGGATGCTTTTTCCACTCTCTCTTCAAATAGCAGCATTTGATAACGCAAGTGGACTTGATTAACAATCTGTTCCCCAGGAGGCTACACTTGCCCTGTCTCCTCTGTTGGTGGTGGTGTCAAATTTTGTTACTGAACCAAGTGGGCTCACCTCCTGGAGAGTTAAATAAGACTCTGCACCAGTGGAAGTTGTCTCACCAAGTAAAGTGTATTTGCAGCAAACAGGAAGCCCTGAGGAATCATTTCCAAAGTCATGGCATTGCCGAACAAAGGGAAGCAGGGACCTTTATTTCAGATGGAAATGAATATTCAAAAGGGAGAGGCGGGTATTTGCCTGCACAGGCTCAGTTGGAGAACGTGCTTCCACATAATGAGAGCTAAGCTTCTCCTGGAGAGATCTTTGCATTAAAAATAAGGCAAAGATCCTGGTGCAGCTCTTTTGGTGAGGGTTGGTCAGTTTCAGAATGTTTGATGATTCCATCTCCCTTGAGTTTCTCACTTGGTCAGTTTCAGGATGGTGGTGGTTACATCTCCTTAACATACAAAAGAAAAAGAAACAACTTGGAGAAACAGTTAATTGCTTCCAACAGCACCTTTGAGTTTCTCAACAAACAGATCTGACACCTCCCTCAAAAGTTGGAGCCTAATTCTCCTCCCCTTGTATGGGCTGGACTTAGTGACTCCCTTTTAAGGAAGTGAAAAAAGTTGGAAGTGACAGCTAGGATTTTGGAGACCAGGTCCTAAAAGGCACTTTGTTCCCTCTTCCTCTTTCTCTGGATTACTTGCTCTGCTGGAAGCTAACTGCAGCCTGAGAGGCGCACGGACAGGCCTTATGAGTGAGTCTTCTTGGAAGTGGATCCTCCAGCCCCAAACAAGCCTGCAGATGATTCAGTTCTGGCCAACGGCTTGAGTGCAATCTCATGAGAGATGCTGAGCCAGAACCACCCAACTAAACCACTCCTAGAGTCCCGACCCTCATATAATGGTGGAATAATAAATGTTTATTGTTTTAAGCTGCTAAATTTGGGGGCAATTTATTATGTAGCAATAGAGTACTAATACTCTCTCGTTATCACTTTATATTCACTCCTAACCTCTCTGGACCTGTCTCCAATATCTTATTTTATAGTTCATATTCTTGGGGCAATAACTGACACATATTTTTTTAGCGCTGATATTTTTGCTGTATTTATTTATGTAAGAGCTTTGAGATATAATTCACATACCATAAAATGGGCTGACACATTTTTAAAATTGTGGTAAAAACTACATAACTTAAAATTTATCATTTTAACCATTTTAAAGGGTACCATTCAGAGGCATTAAGTTGATTCACGATGTTGTGCAACCATCACCACCATCTAGTTTCAGAACTTTTTCATCACCCAAATGGAAACCCCATACTCACGGCTGACACATTTTTAAAAGATAAATTTATTTTTTTTGTCCCCCAAATCTGGAGCAATCATGTAGTAATAAAGAAAAACAATTAAATAAATGAAAACCTTCTGTAAGGGCAATCAAATTTGGAAAGAAATAACATTGAAACTCCTAGTGACAACACATGAATCTGTTCACATTCTTGTAAGAATAAGAATATCTAATGAGATACAGTCTACGATGGATACAATAAAGTCTCAAAAGTTTTACAAAAAATTAGTCTTTAAAATTCCTTTTAAATCCATTGAGTACAGAACATCCACACTGAACGCAGCAATTAAGGAACTGGAATTGGGGACAGCTGCTGGGAGCACAGCAGGGAGAGCAAATAGGTGTCATGTACTGATGGCCTCCAATCTTACAGCATTAACGGCTACCTACAGCCCTGGCATTAGAAGGATCCAGAAGGAACATCTGGTCTCAGTTCATAATATCTGCCACAGGCTTGGGAGTGAGAGGTAACAGCCATTTTGGCCAGCTGTTTGCCAGCCCAGGAGTGGGGTACAGGTTGGTAATAGGTGTCATTAGTTCTAGCACCACTTCTTTCAATCACCGTAACTTTATACAAACAAGTTAGTAGTGAGCAGAAAATACCACTACTGAATTGAAGGATGGTTCTCCCAGAACCTATATCCTATTATTTAGTGGATTTAGTTTCTAGTGTCCTATGAAGAACAGAACTGAGGATTACTGGCAAAAGGCATATCCCCCCACCCCCCAAGAGGACATTACAACTTTCCTATGGTGCATCCTATGACTGCCCAGATACGCAGACTGTGCTCCTACCCTGGAAGGGCAGCTCGAGAACAGAAAAGCAGTGGTTGGAAGATATTTATATTACCCTCGTATCCAGCCCATTGGACTAGCACCTTTTGTGGTATGAGACTTTCTCATTTACTCATTTGTCCATTCATTCATTTAGTTTTAAAAAATATATTGAGTGCCTTCTATGTACCAGGCACTAGTGATAAAAAGTGAATGAATGAGAGGAGCTAATGCAAAAAGAAAGTAAAGTTTTGCACATATTTCTCCGAGTTTGACACTCTTTGGAGCTAATCTGGACTGATCCGCATTAGTAGGATGTTAGTGGGACTGTGAAAGGGCTGGCAGGTCCTTCTGTACATCTTCCTTCCCCAAACCCAGAACCTCAATACCAGCAGTAAAACTGAGAGAATAAGAGAAACGTGGATGTGTCCTCCTTTGCTTTACCAGGGCCCAGTATCCCAGATCCTGGCTACTTCCTTTTTCAAAAGACTGCCACTTCCATCACCTCAGGACAGTGTTATCCTTCCCAGGGCTTCTCCTCACTGCTAGGGGACAGCAGTGCAACTCTATATATTGAGACAAAGCTGCCATCATGACAATAAACTCCATGCAACTAGAAAACACCTCCCCAAAGAGATGACACAGACCCAAGCATCCCTACCCAGCCCTCTTCGTGTTCACCACGAGCACGCTCACAGAGCCACACTCGACCACCTTCTCTGGGCAGGGCTCTAGCTTCAGTGTCAGGGGCAAAAGGCAAGCAGGGCTCAGCGGCGTTCCAAAAACCAGTGGTGCTCGTGGCAGAGAAGCAAAGCAGCCTTGCAGGCACAGGAGTGAGTCAAAAGGGGGAAGGAAGAGAGCCACAGGGGGTGGGAGATGGCAGGAGGTCTAGACAAAATGAGCAATGGCTGGGAAAAAAACTTGGGGATAAACACACATTTCTTTATTGTGAAAACCAAAACCAAGGAGTAGGCCTATTGCCACACTGACCTTGACAATGAAATGAGCCTTATGCTCCACGACGGGACGAGTGACGAGGTGGGGGATGAGATGAGGGAGCAAGGGGTGAACCAAGGCGGTTACTCACATGGAATGCCTGAACATGGCCTCTCACAGGCGGGGAGAGCCCGTGGCCAACAGAACCATTAACCACTGTGTGCTCCCTTCATTTGTTGCAAAAAACGTCTCACTCCAATAAAACCCGGCTATGGGCAGAGGGAAATGTAACATCTGACTTGTGAGGCAAAAAGAGCCAGCTGCTCCAGCCGCCAGGACTCAATAACTTCCTATTTCACATCAAGTTCCAGCTGTCACAGAGCTCTGGAAAAAGGGGATGAACCCAGTCACCCTCTCCTCTAGACACACGCCCCAGACAACAGCAGGAGTGTTCCAGATTTTATCAGCTTTTTACATACACTAGGGGTTGAAATTAGACACCTCGTGTGGTTTAGGAGCGAGAAGGGGCCGGGTGAACCCAGATGGGGAGAACAAATGAGACAAGACTCACACAAGTAAAGGCCTGAAGTCCAGCTTGCAACAGAGAGGTTTTCTCACCTCCCAGGCTGCCTGAAATCCTACATCCAAGGGCCCCAAGCCCCCGTGCTCTTGGGGTCACAGCGGGGGTCCTGTGCCGGGAAGTGCACAGGCACTGAGTGTTTTTGGTAGAACTGCAGACGGGAGAGGAGCTGCTGGACAACATGGGGATGTTCTCTCGACAGGTCATGTCTTTCTTCTGGGTCCCGATCAATGTCAAAGAGCCAGACGGTCTTGGTTGGTGGGTCCGATGAGGGTATCGCAGAACCATTGTATTGCGATGGTGGAGGAAACCAGTAACCACAGCCTGGCAAAGAAATACAATGGTTTACAGGGGGCTGAAGCATTGTAGGCAGGTTCTAACTTCAAGGAAGGAGTCTGGGGGGCAGGCTGAGCTGGATTGTGGGCCCAGACACATCAAAAAGCCCTTGATGCTGTGTCTAGATCTATCTCAGACTTCGACTTCTGGAGCTTTAACTAGACATGTCTCACAGTTTCCCACCCAGGGGAGTCCAGGAATGTGCATGCATGTATGTGTATGTGAGGGGGTGGATTTTTAGTTGTCACAATGACTTGGGGGGTGCTACTAGCGCTTAGTGGTCATGGGCCAGGGATGCTAAAATGTCTTGCAACACATGGGACAGTCCCAAACAATAAAGAATTGTCTTGCTGCAGATGCCAAGAGTGTCGTCATTTTAACCACCGTTTAACTGCATCAGTCTTAACCATCATACTACATATTTAAAAAGTATTTAAAAGTTGTTACTTTTAGAGAATGTGTTCAAAGGAAGCAGCCTCCTCCGCCAGCTGCACCACTGGTTGAGGATGTAGCTTTCAGAGATTCTCTTTGCTAGCTAGATGTGCTGTGCTTGACAGGCACACATATCTGAAATCCCTATTTTCCACGAAGCATTAGAGTGGCATTTCTTCCTTTCACCCCTCCCTGCAGTTAATTCTCAAATTTTTTTTTGGTCAGGACCACTAGACTACACTCCTCATTCGGCTGCCTCATTCCACAGCCCCAGAGATATGTTTTGCAAAAGGCAGTTGTTTTTGGTAAGTTCCCCTTGATGTTCTGGTGGGAAAGGTAAGCATCCTACCTGGGTAGCCAGTGAGGAGTTTCCAATTCTTGTATCTGATTGCAGCATGGATGGATGTGTTGAAGGCTGAAGATTCTAGAAGAGAAGAATCATCCTTTGCTGGAGCCATGCTCTTCCCAGGACCTGGGAAGGAATGGTTTGGAAGACTGAGATCACTGTTATTGGAATGTGTTGTTATAAATCAACACTTTATACCCTTCTTGCAGAACAGTAGCTTTTATTCAACGCTGGAGAGGACATGTGTATCCTGCCACAGAAATGAACCTTCTATTAAATATTAACAGAAAGCTACAGTTGCATTAAATGTCCTTTCATATAAAGGAAATCCCAGAGAGATTGGAACACTAATTCATCCTTAAAAATCACTACGTTCCGCCAACGAACAGCTGGCCACATGCATGATAGTGTTCGGTTGCAGCACAGTGGGTTGTTTTCTGTGTGTTTTGTTTTTGCCATTAAATGATTTAATTAAATAAATACATTTTCTGTGTATACATATACCTATGTAGATAATATATTATAAAATGTATGTTTTAATGGAGTCTATCTCAAGCTATGAGAATTCAAGCATGCCATGATAAATAGTACATATATTTATTTCTTTAACCATACTTATGAAATCTAAAAGTAAGGGAACAACGCTCAGTTACCTATTCAGACAGGATAATTATGGGTGTAAGAACGAATCTGATGTACAAATTATTGGTTGGTATCATGGATTACATTAATTTCTCATCTGAGGTCTTCTATTAACTGACCATCAGGTTTCTGATGGCAGCAATTAATAAAACCTGCCTCCTCTTCCCCTCTTGTGTCTGGAACCAGTCGCGAGGTAGAGGCCAGACAGATGGAGCTAAAAATATCGCTTTTGTAATGGATGAAGTTGATTGGAGACAGCATAGCTTCAGATCTATGGCAGAGGCCTTGCTAATAAGTGATCCCAACTTAGAGAGACTAAACACCCGTCACTGATCTTGCTGGACACCCCCGGGCTCTCTCAGAGCACACTGCTGAGAGCAGACCAGAGGCTTACATACATCGCGAGGCCACGCTGGCTCCGAAACGAGACAGACAAGAGTCTGCATCGAGTATGCTTGGTGCCGTCTTCTGGATACCTCCCTCCTTCGCCTTCTTGTGGGGAGGAGCGAATAAGGTGCAGCGAGAGAGACCTGAGTTCTACTCTAGTTGAAGACCCTGGGGGATCCGTGAGGGTGAGGAATGGAGGTGCCCCACCTCACTCCTCCCTGTGCACGTTTAAAAGCCTCAACTTAGGGCCTAACTGTGTATTATTTAGTCTGTTTTAAGTCCACATTTGTCTGTTAACTTTTCAAACATGGGCACAGCAATCACCTTGGGTGCACTCCCAAGGCTGCCAGACGACCCGGGAGTGAGGGACAGCCGGAGTGTGTGCTGTGTCTGTAAGAGGGCACGCTCCACCAGGCGCTCAGCCCGTCAGTCTGTCTTCCCGTTACAAAGGGCTTGGAGAGCGCCCTCCTCCCTGCCAGAGGGGACTTCTGTGCTGCTCAGGGTTTAATGCAGGAAGCACTGCCAGTGGTGGCCAAGGCAGGGTCCCATTTTTTTGTCACTCTTGTGGAAATGACCCTTGACAGACAGACTGGAGACTGAGCCAATAAACACCGGTGGTTTCAGACCTTCAGTCTTAACAATCACATACCAACAAATCATTGGCACCAAAGGAGAAGTCTTTCTGACTTCTCGTTTCTCTGTTTGCTCGTGGCCATTTTGGCTCCAGGACAAATGGATGCTCCTAGTGACGCGGGCACATGAGGACATCTATCACAGGAAGTGCGTTCTTCATACACAGACTGTGGTGGAACTGTGCGCCCTCATGACTTACTTCTCACAAGTCTGTAGAAAGGCCACATTTTGATACCAAAGAATGTTAAATAAAACAAGGATGCTTTGTGAACATAAACAAAAAAAGGAAATTTAGCTATCTCAGCTATACTTATATTTATATACTTTTTTTCTTAAAACAAACAGGAACATAAAATACCTAAACAATAAATAAGTCGAAGACTGAAGGATAAAAGATGCTATCTCAATGTTATTTTTTTCATTTTGAGGAATTAAACAAAGAGAAAATTACAAAGAATAATATGACTAACACTCTGTGAGCTGCCACCCAGAATGAAGAGAAGTTAACATTTTGTCATATTTGCTTTTTTTAAAAAATAAAAGAAAGAGGACAATGAGGATGAAGTGACAGTCTCCTTTGTCCCCATCCTCAATCCCAGTCCCTTCATCCACTCCCCTCGAGGCTGCTGCTGTCATGACTTCAGTGTACAGAGCTTCCTTCGGCCATTTTAAAATACAGCAACATATATACATGTCAAGACATCATATATGGTACTGCTTGACACTTTAAAGATGTACGTGTGTGTGGTACACTATACATATTCTGCAAGTTGCTTTTTCGTCCACTACAGTATTTTTAGAGCTCTGTGATAATAAATGTATATATATTTCTTTTACCTGTTTAGTGTTTCACTACATAAAAATACCTCATTTTATTTATCCATTCCCCTGTTGACAGGCATTTAGGCTGCTTTAATTTTTTTTTTTGCCATTAACCTGCCCTGCAATAAACGTAGTTGCCCACATCTCCTCGTGCACATGTGCAAGAGTTTCTCTATGGTATGTGTCTGGAAGTAGAACTGTCCAGTTGCAAGGGGCACACACTTCCAACTTTACAACACACACTAATTGGCCCTCCTACCGGTAATCTCCCCATTTCTCCATGTGCTATACCTGATACTTTCAGACTTAACAATCTTTGCAACAATTAACAATTTAACCATTTTTTAACACTCATAGAGAAAAGAAGACAAATCACGCTTGATGAAGAGCAGACTCTCCCCTGTAAACACCAGCCTACTCAAAGAAGAACATTACCAGGACTTCAGAAACCCGTGTCGGCAGCCTCCAGCTACTACCCTCCCCTCCCCGAGGTAACTGCCATCCTAACTTCAAACAGTAGTGATATTCTTTTTTGCCTGCTTCGGAACTTTGTATAAATGGAAACCACACAGCAGGTTCCCCTTTATTTCTGGCTCCATATGATCAACATAACGTTTGTGAGATTCACCCTTGGTGTTGCGGTTCAGTCTGCTCCCAGCACCTCACCCATTTTCATGCTGGATAGTATTCCATTGCATGAAAATTCCACAACCTTTCACATTTACACTTAGAACCCAACAGGAATTGATTTCTGTGTATGAAGTGACATAGAAATCAAGGTTCATTTTTAAAATATGGCTATCAACGGAAGGCACCATTTACTGAAAAGACTGTTCTTTTCCACTCCCCTGCAGTGACACCTTTGTCAAAAGTCGTATTTCCACACGCGGTGAGTCTGTCTCTAGAGCAGCACGTTCCAAGAGAACTTTCTGCAGTGACGGGAATGTTCTAATTTGCGCCGTCCAATGCAGCAGCCACCAGTCACATGTGGCTACCGGGCATTTGACAGGTGGCTAGTGCAACTGAGGAACTGAGGTTTTAATTTTAACTAATTAATTTAAACTTAGATTGCCACATGTGGCTAATGGCTACTGCATTGGACAGCCCAGCTCTAGAGTTTCTATTCTGTTCACTGGTCTACTTGTCTATTCTTGGGCTAATACCACACTGTCTTAATTACTGTAGATTTATAATGTTTTTCTATCTAATTTTGTAAGTCCCCAACTTCGTTGTTCTTCACGATTGATTTAATCAGTATTGGCCTTTTGCATTTTCAGTATACATTTTAGGATCAGCTTGGGAAGCTTCACAAAATAGGTGCTGGGATACTGATTAGGATAGTACTGACTCCAGGGATCAGTTTGGGAGTATTGGTGTCTTAAAATATTGAGGCTGACAAGTCCTGAGTATGGCAGAGCCCAACGTTTATTTAGGTTTTTAAAGTTTTTCTCTTAATAACGTCTCATGATTTTCTGTGTAGAGGTCTCACACCGTTTCTTATGTTTAGTCCTAGTTGGTGGATCTTTTTTGAACCTGTTATAAACGATATTTTAAAATGTATTTCATATTCTGAATGTTTGTTGCTAGTATATGAAAATACAATTGACTTTTTGACATATTGATCTTTTATCCAGTGACTTTGCTAAATTGCTAAATGTTCCGTTCTTACTTGAAAACAGTATGTATTCTCAAGTTGCTGGGTGCAGTGACCTCTGTGTCATATATGTCACAGTTCGTGCGCTATGCAATTCAAACCTTTTACATCTGTGCTGACTTTTGGTTTGTTTGCTTGTTCTATCAGTTACAGAGAGAGTTCTGTTAAAAATCTCTCACTATGATTGAGAATTTGTTTATTTCTCCTTTTAGTTCTGTCATTTTTTGCTTCACACATTTTGAGACTATATTATTAAGTGCTTACAAACTTAGAAACATTATAATTTTCTGGCTGATTGCTCTTTTTATAATTTCGAAAAGTCTCTCTTTATCTCTAATGATGTCTTCCCCTGTTAAGTCTACTTTCTCTGAGGTACAGATACCCCAGTATTATCTGTCATCGTTGTTGTTGGTAGTGTTTGCACAGTGCATCTTTTTCCATGTATTGTCAACATGGTGGGAGGCTCATACGCTGTAATACAAAGAAGTATATAAAACAGGGTGTGGTGGGCAGGGTAACAGCCCTTAAAGATGTCCGTGCCTAAACCCCTTGGAACCTACGACTGTGTTACCATACATGGCAAAAGAGACTTTGCAGATATGGTTAAGGGTAAAGACCTTGAGATGTGGAGATTACCCCAGATGATCTGGGTGGGCCCAATCTAATCACATGAGTCCATAAAAGCACAGACTGTTTCCTCACTGTGTTCAGAGGGAGATGTAGCCACAGAAGAAGCGTCAGAGAGATGCAACATGGCTGGGTTTGAAGATGGAAGAAGGGGGCCGTGAGCTAAGGAATGTGGGCAGCCACTGGAAGCTGGGAAAGGCGAGGAGATGGATTCTACCCTAGCCCTCCGGAAGGGACACAGTACTGCGGACACCTTGAGCTTAACCCTGTGAGGCTGTTTCGGACTTTTGACATACAGAACTATAAGATAATACATCTGTGTCATTTTAAGCCACTAAGTTTGTGGTAATTTGTTACAGCCGCAATAGAAAACTAATACACAAGGGTTCTGTGTATTTGTAATCTTACAAGTTAATTAGGAAGATATATATGAAATGGTTAAATAATAATGAGGCAGAATATGGTTAAGGTCAAATAGTAAATATTATAAAAGGCCATGGTAGGAAGAAGTTGATAAAGGCTGAAGCACAGAGGAAAGACTTACAGAGAAAGCAGGACTTCAGGTAAGACTTGAAAGATGCATCTCTTCATTATTTACCACTCCACCTCCTCTAATGTAAAGGAACTTAGCGTATGGTCATCTCTATAACCCCAAAGCCTAGCCCAGTGCCTTGGCACATCAGTGATAAGCACTCAACAATGCTTACTGAAACAGTGAATGACTAAAACTTGAATAAACAAAAGGTGAAGAAGGGAATTTTAGACTGATGAATGAGAGAAGCAGTTCCAATAATCTAGTGCATTTGAAGGACAGTGATGTAATTGCTGTTGATGGTTTAGGTGAGATCGTTGGACAGATGGGGTGAAACAACTTCAAGGGAATGCTAAATACTAGGCTAAAGAATTGTCACTTTTCCTTCTCATCAATAGGGAGACACAGGAGGAATTTAAATATTTTTTTAAAGATTGAACTATTTTTTTCTAACAGCTTCAATAAGATATAATTCACATATGACAAAATTTACTCCTTTAGAGTGTAAAATTCAACAGTTTTTAGCATATTCACAGAGTTGCGCAATCATCACAATAAATTTTACACCATCTCTTTACACCATTTTATACTCGCGCCAATAGTAGTCATTCCCCATTTCATCCCACACCATCTAGCCCTAGGCAACCCCTAAGCTACTTTCTGTTTCTTTGGATGTACCTCTTCTGGACATTTCCTATAAATGGAATCATACAATATGTGGTCTTTTTATATAAGTGGACATTTTCTATAAATGGAATAAATACAATATGTGACTTCTTTAACTCAGCATAATGTTTTCAAAGTTCATCCATACTGTAACATGTAGCAGTACTTCATTCCTTATTATGGCCGACTAATAGTCCATTGTAAAGATATATTGATTTTATTTATCCATTCAGTAGCTGATGGACATTTGGTGTTTCCACTTTTTGGCTATTATGAATGCTGCTGCTATGAACAGTCATGTACAAATTTTTGTGTGCATGTATGTTTTCATTTCTCTTGGATAAGTACTAAGGAGTGGAATTGCTGAGTCATACAGTAACTCTATGTTTAATCTTTTGAGGAACTGCAGACTGTTCTAAACGGGCTGATCCATGTAACATTCCCATCAGCAGTGCATGAGGGTTCCAATTTGTCTACATTCTTGCCAACACCTGTTATTGTCTGTCTTTTAATTATAGTCATCCTAGTGGGTGTGAAGTGGTATCTCATTGTGGTTTGGATTTGCATCTCCCTGATGACTAATGAAGTTGAGCATCTTTTCATGTGTTTACTGGCCATTTGTGTATTATCTTTGGGGAAATGTCTATTCAGATCCTTTGCCCTTTGGGTTGTCTTTTTATTATTTAGTTGTAAGAGTTCTTCATATATTCCAGATACAAGTCCCTTATCAGATGCAAACATTTTATCCTATTCTACGAATTGTCTTTTCGCTTTCTTGATAGTGTCTTTTGAAACACGAAAGTTTTTAATTTTGATGAATTCCAATTTATCTAATTTTTATTATGCTGCTTGTGCTTTTGATTCATATCTAAGAAACCAATGCCCAATCCAAGGTCATGAAGATTTACATCTATGTTTTCTTTTAAGAGTTTGTAGTTTTAGCTCTTATGTTGAGGCCTTTGATTCACTTTGAATTATATTTATACATGGTGTGAGATGGAGAGTCAACATCATTCTGCTGCATGTGGATGTCCAGTGGTCCTAGCACCACTTGTTGGAGAGACTATTCTTCCCCTGTTTAATTGTCTTGACATCCTTGTTGCAAATCAATTTACCATAAATGTGAGGGTTGATTTCTGGCTCCATTGACCTATATGTTTATTCTTATGCCAGTATCACATTATCTTGATAACTGTAGCTTTGTAGTAAGTTTTGAAATCAGAAAGTGTGAGTCCTTCAACCTATTTTTTTTTTCCTCCAAGATTGCTTTGGCTACTGGGGTTCCTTGAATTTACTTATGAATTTGAGGATCAGCTTATCAATTTCTGCAAAGAAGCCAGCTGCGATTTTGTTAGGGATTACATTAAACCTGTAGATAAGTTTGGGAAGCATTGCCATCTTACCAATATTCGGTCTTCTGATCCATAAACATGGGATGTCTCTCCATTTATTTAGGTATTCTTTAAGCTCTTCAAACAATGTTTTGTAGTTTTCAAAACATAGCTTTTGCAAATGGGACTGTTCTCTTAATTTCATGTTTAGTTTGTCCATTGATACTGCATAGAAATACAATTGATTTTTGTATATTGCTCTTGTATTAAGCAAACTTGCCGAACTTGTTTATTAGTTCTAATAGTTTTTTAGTTGACTCTTCGGGTTTTTTTTTTTTTTTTTTTGTGGGGAAGACCAGCCCTGAGCTAACATCTGTTGCCAATCCTCCCCTTTTTGCTGAGGAAGACTGGCCCTGGGCTAACATCCGTGCCCATCTTCCTCCACTTTATATGGGACGCCACCACGGCATGGCTGACAGGCAGTGCGTCTGCGGGCGCCCAGGATCCGAACTCGCGAACCCCGGGCTGCCAAGCGCGGACTAAACCGCTGCGCCACCGGGCGGCCCCGTCTCTTCGGGTTTTTTAATATACAAGGTCACGTCATCTACAAATACAGATATTTTACTTCTTCCATGCCAATTTGGACGTCTTTTATTTCCTTTTCTTGCCTAACTGCCTTGTTAGAATCTCCAACATAATGCTGAAACAAATGGCGAGAGCAGACATCCTTGTCTTGTTCTTGATCTTAGCGGGAAAGAATTCAGTCTTTCACCATTAAGCATGATGCTAGCTGTGGCTTTTGTAAATGCCTTTATCAGGCTGAGGAAGTCCTCTTCTAATCCTAGTTTGAGTGCTTTTACCATGAAGGTGTTGAATGTTGTCAAAAGCTTTTTCTACATCTATTGTGATTACCATGTCATTTACTCTACTGATATGTGTGTATTATATTAATTGATTTTTGGATGTTAAACCAATCTTACATCCTTAGGATAAATCCCACTTGGTCATGGTGTAGAATCCTTTTTATATACTGCTGAATTCATTTACTAGTATTTTGTTGAGGATTTTTGTGTCTATATACAAAAGAGATATTGAATTATTAAATTGTTATCTTCATTTTTAAATTGATAGTGTGTTAGATAGACTGCAGAGAGGAAAGACAGGAGGTGGAGATTTCTTAGAATGTTAACAACTTTCATAATTTCCCTGACAGAGTTGGACTAGATCCAGATTTAAAAAATATTTATTGTTTAACAACTATGTGGTAAGAAAGCATTGTGTTCTGAAATTCTATGACATGAAATGATAAGCAAAGAGATAGCTAAGAGAAATTTTAAAGGTAAAAATCTAGATATTTAGTGACTAAAGGTTATAAAAAATAAAATTCCATGGTTTCAAGTTTGATGACTGGGAGAATATTATTGACATTGACAAATAGAGATGTTGGAGCAGGAAATAGGGGTAATAATATGATTCTGGAGTTAGGCATACTGACTTTGAAGGACTAATATGAACTCAAGGTAGAAATATCCACTACATGTTGGAGCTAAAGCACTGGACCCTACATGAGAGACTGAAGGCACACACTGATTCGAGCACCACCTACAATGCAGTGATCATTGAACCCTAGAAAAGGATTAGTTGTCTGGAAAGTGAAGCAAGGGGAAAGCAGAAACCCAGAGACAGAATACTGAGTGCCAAAGGAAAACTGTTACAAATGAGGCAAAGAAGAATAAAATAATATGAGGAAGAAAACTGGTTCAACAGAACATCACAAAAGTCCAGAGAGCAGAAGATTTCAGACCGTGAATCAGACATGCCAAATAATCCATCCATCAGCTTGATGAATGAGAAAAGGGCACTGGATTTGTTAACCTCTGGGCAGAAACCAGGGAGTTCAGAGAGAAGCACAAACAAACAAATCTCTCTCTTTTCCTTCTGAAATGAAAGCCACCTCTAAAATAATAAAGCTTTCCAGACAGAAATACTCAGTTATAAAATGGATTAGTCATGTATATTGATTTTGGATGTAAAAAGGACATCAGCAAAAACTTTTAGGGCAAATGAAGGAAATCAGTATCTTACATAATATGTAGTAAACTTACAGAGCTCCTTATTGGAGCAACCTCTGGAAATCTGGTGTCCACGCTTCCAGAATGAGGTGGACCAGTGATTTCAGTGGAGAACTGTGTGCCAGAGCCAGAAGAGGGTCCAGAAGTACCTTGGGAGTTGTCTTTAGATGGAATGGTGAGTTAGTGGGTGGGGGTCCAGGTTCTCCATCTCCATTTCAATTAGTGTAGTTTAAAAGAATCTGTAGTATTTGCTAAATATATTGTATTTCTCTACATTTTTGTGAAAAAAGGGTCTGTGGCTAAAATATAATTTGAAAGACACTAATTAACGATAGTGATGAACTCATGAAACGGGGAAGAGAGTGAAGGATGCCTGGGGATACTGCTGATCTTCCGGTGCTCATGAAAGGCAACCTTGTCCTGCTGGCTGTACAATGCACCCTCCCGACTCTTTGGAAACTACTGTCTAATATAGTCTATGATTCTGTTTTATAAAATACATTATTTTTTTCTGACTATGTAATTTGTATGTTTATTGTATATAAGTTGGAAAACACAAAAAGGTATGAGTAGGAAAACTAGAATTACCTGTAAATTTATTAGCTGCTATTAACATTTTGGTGTATAATCCTTGAGACCTTTAACTACACAAGGCTTAAATCAAATAAACATGTTAGCTGACTTGCAAATAAGAAGAGGAAAGTTCATAGAAAACAAAGTTTTCATGCCCAGAGAAAACTGGGCAGGGCAGTGAGGAGTCCCAAGCATCTGTGCAGGGGTGAACGGGTGCTCCGGTCTCTTCCTCTCTGGAATGTTGTTGGAGTAGGATGAGTTGGGTGTGGCTGGAGAACAGGGTTCAGGAAGAGCTAATGTTGTGACCCTGAAGGAAAGCACTGCTAGAGGATGAGGAAAGGGCTCTGTGATTGAAGTGAAGGCCCTGCCTCCCCTCTCTCAGAAGGTCACAGTGCACAGCCTTACCAAGCAGGCACTTTTGGAGCCTGACTGCTTGGGTTCAAATCTCAGCATCCTGAGGTTTTAGCTGTCCTCCCTAGGCCTCAATTTCCTCATCTGTAAAATGAAGATGATATCATCTATTTCAGAGGATTGTTGTGGGGCCTAGATATGATAACACATTTAAAATGTTTATTAGCACTATGTCCAGCCTACAGTAAGTGCACAATAAACGTTTTCATTACCAATTGTGCAATCTTGGGCACCTTTCTGAACTTCCCATGCCTCAATATACTATCTATAAAATTGGTATAACAATGGCAAGTGAGATCAGGCATATACAGTGCTTATCCCAGTGTCTGGTATACTGTAAGACTATTGTCAACACTGGCAATATTAAAGACAATACCAGCTAATACTTATAAGCACCTACTACATGCTTATAGACATAAAACACTCTGTTAAGGGTTCTATGTATGTTAACTCATGTAATCCTTGCAAGAGCTCTATGAAATAGGTAAGAATGTCTGCCAATAACTGTCACTGAATGCTAGATATTATCAGTATAATATAGATTTTTTCTTTTATATCTTTTCAATGAAGACCTTACAAAGAGGAGAAGTAGGCAGAGGTCATTATTATACTACAAAACAAAACAAACCACTTCTCTGGTCTAGGTCTAGATAGGACCTATGTTTGCTCCCCCAAATCATGTCCCAGAGTTTGAACAGGGTTAGAGGGAGAAAGTATTAATGTAGCAGAAGCTTTAATTTGCTTAATTTAGGTTTAGTCCTTTTTCTGCCCTGTTAAGTGGCCTGCCATTCATTTCCACTGGGCTCTTTTTGTTTTTGATCGCTTTCACAATTTATAAAGATCAGTTGAAAATTTTATTCTACCTCAAAAGACCCATTTATTCTTCCTGCTAGTGTGGGGCTATCTTAATAGCATCTTCAATGGCATATGGATATTTACTTATAGCAAAACTTTCTCACCTGGGCTAAGTGGGGGAAAAATGCCAGCTTTTCCAGATATTTGGTGATCAAGGTATTTCCTAATATGGAATCCTGTCAGGTAAGTTTTTTAATGAACAGGTAAGACTTAGGTTTAATTAGCACAACTACCTTTAATTTTTGTGCTTAAAAGTTCTTGAAAGTAGCTTGTTCATTAGTTTATTATGTGAGTCAAATGTGCCTCTTAGAGTTTATTTACACTAAAGTTTTATTTACATTAAACATTTGATTGGCTGACCATTTCGTCATGGCTCAATCCACGAAAAGTTCAAAGGATCCCAAATTCAAAGTGAAGTTCAAGTCACTAAGGTTGTTATTGTGCCAGCCAGTCTGAGCCCCACCGCCCACAGGCTGCACGTCCCCCCAGATCAGAGCGCATTCAGGCTACATCTGGACAGATGCGCTCAGTGCACATGTGCATCAAATCTGTATTCTGCTCAGGGTTTTACATGTCCTGAAAACTGCGGGCTCAGGCCAGTGTCTGGTATACTGCAAGACTATTGTCAACACTGTCAATATTAAAGACAATACCAGCCAATACTTTTTCTATTAGCTGCCTCTCATCTCACTGTGTGGTAAAGACTACACACCCAGATGCGAATGTGTTCAGTGTTGTCTTGATTCTTGTTTTTAAAAATCATTCTGGATCTAAAAGTAGAAGATTTTATCTAAAAATAGTTTTCTCCAAAACACTGGCTAGAACCCCCACACTCTGAGCTGATGTTTTACTGACCCTCTTTGCTTAATGTTCAGAGATGAAAAAACCCCTAGCAGTCACACGTATGGCCTGCCCAGCTCCAGAGCCAGGGTTTACAGGACTGTTAGGAATTTTGCAGCAGCATTCCCTATGCCATTGCTCCCTAGTTCTGAAAAGGAACTCAGAGAAACTACTGCACATTTTAGTAGCCTTTAGAATAATCTCTTCCCATTATCTTATTAGGTCATTTAACCACTCTGGTTGCCTGTTTCCTTTTATGCAAAACAAGGATAAAAATAACGCCTACCTCACAGGATGATTGTGAGGATGAAATGCGGTCCTACGGGTGGTGAGTGTTCTGTGCATCATAAGTATAAAAGTCCTAGTTACAGGTCCCTTGAATTCCCACAGCAGTTGCCATAGGCCTGAGTACATAGACAAATGGATTGACCAACTGAAAGAAATTATTTCAATTTAGGTTAAACCTATGGCCTTTGATTGACAGCCATCAAAATCAAGGTGTGATCAGCTGCCCAACCCTGTAATGACTGTAAGATCTGAACCAGCTGCCAAGGGGACAAGGTATTACTAGAAAATTATAGAAATGGGGAGGTATTAGTCAAAGGGACAAAGTGTCAGTCATGCAAGATGGATAAGTTCTGGAGATCTACTGTATAGCATGGTGCCCATGGATAACAATACTGTATTGTGTCCTTAAAAATTTGCTAAGAAGGTAGACCTTATGTTAAGTGTTATCACACATAAACACACGCAAGAAAACAATAATAAATAAGGAGGGCAAGAGGAAACTTTCAGAGGTGATGGATATGGCCTAGATTGTGGAGATGGTTTCACAGATGTATACTTATCTCAAAACTCATCAAGTTGTATACATTAAATATGTACAGCTTTTTGTATGTCAATCATACCTTAATAGAGTGATGTCAGTATTATGGCAGAGTGAGTTGTTCCCTTTGTCTCTCCTCTCTAAGTTACAACTAAATGGACATTCACCAACCAGCAGAGGATTCCCTGTACAGCACAACAGGATGTCTGAGAGAGCCATATAGCAGTGCATCTGAAGGTGGGAGGACTGGATCCCTGGGAGGCAGTGGAACTAGGTGAGCACAGCCCTCCCCACTCCCCAGCAGCAGCAAGCCAGGTCACAGATCCTCACACAGCGGCAGGCCCAACTGTAAGAGGAGGCAGGGACAGCCTGGCCTGTGCGAATACTTTCAGAGTGGCAGCCCAGCCTGTGGGAGTGCCCACTGAGCTGTGGCAGCCCCACCCATGGGAATGTTCCCCACCGAGTGGTGGCTTAGTCCCCATGAAGGTGCCTGCCCACTGAGTGCACAGTAGGCGAGAAGGTGCCCCACTTGCTCAGAAGACGCTCTGCCCATGGAGCACAGCAGCCTGTGGGACCCACTGAGTGGTGGCAGCCCCCACATAGGTGCCCCTCCCACCTAGCACAGCAGCTCAACTGGTCCCCTGCCAAGTGCAGTGGCCCAGTTCGCATGAGAGCAACCTGCCTGCTGAGTACAGAGGCCCTGCCTATGGTGCACAACCCACTTGCCCAGAGCAGAGGCTCTGCCCATGTTAGCAGAGCCTGCAGAGTGGCTGTGGCCAGCCCATGCAAATGCAAAGCAGTTCTACCCACACAACTTCCAGCAGAGAGGGCAGGATCAGAAAACACAGCCCTTGCTCCCGCCCAGCAGTGGCAGGTGGAATCTGCAACCCAATACAACCACAAATGCACTGGCAAAGGATCAATTCATCAAACACCATGAGAAACTACAATAACACTTCAGGGCAGAAGGAAAACTACAAGTCTCCAGAAACCAATCCTGAAGTCACAGAAGTTTACAATCTAAATGACAGAGAATTCAAAATGGTTGTCATAAAGAAATTCAACAAGTTACAAGAAAGCTCAGAAAGACAGTTTAATGATCTCAGGAATAAAATTAATGAGAAGAAGAAATATTTCACCAAAGAGATTCAAACTCTAAAAAAAAAAAAAAAAAAAAACCAAACAGAAATTCTAGAGATGAAGAACACAATTAATGAGGCTAAAAAATAATCTAGAAACCATCAAAAACAGAGCTAATGTTATGGAGGACAGAATTAGTGATTTAGAGGATAGAAATATAGAAGTGCTTCAGGTGGAGGAAGAGAGAGAATTAAGATTTTTAAAAAATGAAGAAATTCTTCGAGAAATATCCAATTCAATTAGGAAAAGCAGCATAAGGATTATAAGTATTCCAGAGGGAGACAAGACGAAGAAAGGAGCAGAGAGTTTGTTCAAATAAATAATAGCTGAGAACTTCCCAAACCTGGGGAAGGACTTACAAGTACATGAAGCCAATAGAACTTCTAATTACATCAATGCAAAAAGACCTTCTCCAAGTCATATACTATTAAAATGGGCAAAAGTCAATGACAAAGAAAAATATTAAAGGCAGCAAGGCAGAAGAAAATAACCTACAAAGGAACCCCTATCAGGCTTTTAGCAGATTTCTCAGCAGAAACCTTACAGGTTAAGAGATAATGGAATAATATATTCAAAATACTGAAAGACAAAAACTTTCAGCCAAGAATACTCAATCCATTGAAACTATCCTTAAGATACAATGGAGAAATAAAAGCTTTCCCAGATAAACAGAAGCTGAGGAAGTTCATTGCCATTAAGTCTGCCTTACAAGAAACACTGAAAGGAGCCCTCCCATCTGAAACTAAAAAACAAAGGTTTACAAAACCTTGAGCAAGCAGATAAATAGACAGATGGAATCAGAAAATTGCAGCTGTATATCAGAATAGGCTAGTAAACATGTAAATATTACATAAAAGATAAAGGGAATAAAAAAATAACTATAAGCATTAAAAATAACTATAAACACTTCAATTTAGTCTCAAATTCACAACACAAAAAAGAATAATTTGTGACAACAATAACTCAGAAGCAGAAGAGGAGAGGGATGGAACCTGCTTAGGCTAATGGAGATAAGAGGCTATCAGAAAATGGACTATCTCATCTATGAGATCTTTTATACAAACCTCACGGTAACCACTAAACAAAAAAATCAGAGCAGAGCCACAAATCATAAATAAAGAGAAAACCATCACAGAAAACCACCAAATTGAAATGGCAGTCAGAAATACAAGGAAAAGAAAGAATGGAAATATAGAACAACCAGAAAACAAGAGATAAAATGGCAGTATTAAGCCCTCATATATAAATAATCACTCTAAATGTAAATGGATTGAATTCTTCAATCAAAATACACGGAGTGGATGGATGGATTAAAAGACAAGACCCAACAATATGCTGCCTCCAGGAAACACATCTTAGCTCTAAAGACAAACATAGGCTCAGAGTGAAGGGATGGAAGATGATACTCCAAGCAAATGGCAACCAAAAGAAAGCAGGTGTTGCCATACTTATATCAGACAAAGCAGACTTCAAGATAAAAAAGACAATGAGAGACAAAGGGGGCAGTATAGAATGATAAAAGGGATATTCCACCAAGAGAACATAACACTTATAAATATATTTGCACCTAACACAGGAGCACCAAAGTATATAAAGCAACTATTAACACACCTAAAGGGAGAAGTTGACAGCAACAGAATAATAGTAGGGAATCTCAACACCCCACTTACATCAATGGATAGATCATCCAGACAGAAAGTCAACAAGGAAACAGTGGCCTTAAATGAAACACTAGACCAGATTGACTTAACAGATATATATAGAACATTCCATCCAAAAACAGCAGAATACACATTCTTCTCAAGTAAACATGGAACATTCTCAAAGATAGACCATATGTTGGGAAATAAGGCAAGCCTCAATAAATTTAAGAAGATTGAAATCATTTCCAGCATCTTCTCTGACCACAATGCTATGAAACTAGAAATCAACTACCAAAAAAAGGCTGGGAAAGTCACAAATACGTGGAGATTAAACAACATGCTACTGAACAACCAATGGATCATTGAAGAAATCAAAAAAATACCTGGAGACAAATGAAAATGAAAACACAACATACTAACTCTTATGGGATGCAGCAAAAGTGGTACTAAGAGGGAAATTCATAGCAATACAGGCCTACCTCAACAAACAAGAAAAATCTGAAATAAGTAATCTGAAACTACACCTAACAGAACTAGAAAAAGAAGAGTAAGCAAAGCCCAACATCAGCAGAAGGAGGGAAATAATAAAAATTAGGAAAGAAATGAATGAAATAGAGACTAAAAAACTACAGAAGGTATGAATGAAACTGGTTCTTTGAGAAGATAAACAAAATTGACAAACCCTTAGTCAAACTCACTAAGAAAAAGAGAGAAGGCTCAAATAAATAAAATTAGAAATGAAAGAGGAGACATTACAACAGATACCACAGAAATACAAAGGATTATAGGAGAATACTGTGAAAAACTATATGCCAACAAACTGGACAACCTAGAAGAAATGGATAAATTCTTAGGCTCTTGTTACAACTTCTCAAAACCGAATCAAGAAGAAATAGAGAATCTGAATAGACGAATCACAAGTAAAGAGATTGAAACAGTAATCAAAAACCTCCCAAAAAATAAAAGTTCAAGACCAGATGGCTTCTCTGGAGATTTCTACCAAACACTCAAAGAAGATTTAATACCTATCCTTCTCAAACTATTCCAAAAAATTGAAGATGGAATGCTTCCTAACTCATTCTATGAGGCCAACATTACCCTGATACCAAAACCAGACAAGGACAACACAAAGAAGGAAAATTATAGGCCAATATCACTGATGAATGTAGATGCAAAAATCCTCAACAAAATACTGGCAAATCAAATACAGAAATACACTAAAAGGATTATACACCATGATCAAGTGGGATTTATACCAGGAACACAGGGATGGTCTAACAATCCCAAATCAATAATGTAATATACCATATTAACAAAATGAAGAATAAAAATCACATGATCATCTCAATAGATGCAGAGAAAGCATGTGACAAGATCCAACATCATCTATGATAAAAACTTTCAACAAAATGGGTATAGAAGGAAAGTACTTCAACATAATAAAGGCCATTTATGACAAACCCACAGCCAATGTCATACTAAACGGTGAAAAACTGAAAGCCATCCCTCTGAGAACAGGAACAAGACAAGGGTGCCCATTCTCATCACTCCTATATAACATAGTACTGGAGGTTTTGGCCAGAGCAATTAGGCAAGAAAAAGAAATAAAAGGTATACAAATTGGAAAAGAAGAAGTAAAACTCGCTGTTTGCGGACAACCTGATTCTATATACAGAAAACCCTAAAAAATTCAACAGAAAACTACTAGAAATAGTCAACAACTACAGCAAAGTTGCAAGGTACAAAATCAACTTAACAAAAATCAGTTGCATTTCTATATGCTAATAACCAACTAGCAGAAAGAGAGGTCAAGAATACAATCCCATTTACAATTGCAACAAAAAGAATAAAATATCTAGGAATAAACTTAACCAAGGAGGTGAAAGACCTATTCACTGAAAACTATAAGACATTATTGAAAGAAATTGAATAAGACATAAAGAAATGGAAAGATATGCCATGCTCATGGATTGGAAGAATAAACATAGTTAAAATGTCCATATTACCTAAAGCAATCTACAGATTCAATGCAATCCCAATGACATTCTTCTCAGAAACAGAACAAAGAATCCTAAAATTTATATGGAACAACAAAAGACCACGCAAATAGCCAAAGCAATCCTGAGAGAAAAGAACAAAGCTGGAACCATCACAATCCCTGACTTCAAAACATCCTACAAAGCTAGTAATCAAAACAGCACAAAAACAGACACACAGATCAATGGAACAGAATTGAGAGCCCAGAAATACAACCACACATCTATGGACAGGTAATCTTCGACAAAGGAGCCAAGAACATACAATGGAGAAAGGAAAGTCTTTTACTAAATGGTGTTGGGAAAACTGGACAGCCACATGCAAAAGAATGAAAGTAGACCATTATCTTGCACCATACACAAAAATTAACTCAAAATGGATTAAAGTCTTGAATGTAAGACCTGAAGCCATAAAACTCCTAGAAGAAAACATAGGCAGTACACTCTTTGACATCAGTCTTGGCAGTATCTTTTCAAATACCATGTTTACTCAGGCAAGGCAAACAAAAGAAAAAACAAACAAGTGGGACTACATTAGACTAAAAAGCTTCTGCATGGCAAAGGAAACTATAAACAAAATGAAAAGACAACCCACAAATTGGGAGAAAATATTTGCAAACATATATCTGACAAGGGGTTAATTTCCAAAATATGTAAAGAACTCATACAACTCAACAAAAAAAACAAAAAGTCGATCAAAAAATGGGCAGGGGATATGAACGGACATTTTTCCAAAGAAGATATACAGATGGCCAATAGGCACATGAAAAGATGTTCAATATCGCTAATCATTAGGGAAATGCAAATCAAAATTACAATGCAATATCACCTTACACCTGTCAGAATGGCTATAATTACCAAGACAAAAAATAACAAATGTTGGAGAGGATGTGGAAAAAAGGGAAACCTCATACACTGCTGGTGGGAATTATGGAAAACAGTATGGAGATTTCTCAAAAAATTAAAAATAGAAATACCATACAGTCCACCTATCCCACTACTGGATATTTATCCAGAGAACATGAAATCAACAATACAAAGAGATTTATGCATCCCCATGTTCACTGCCAAGTGAACCCCATATTCACAACAGCCAAGATGTGGAAGCAATCCAAGTGCCCATGAACTGATGCATGGATAAAGATGATGTGGTGTATATAACAATGGAATACTACTCAACCACAAAAAAAGACAAAACGGGGGCCGGCCCAGTGCCATGGTGGTTAAGTTCGCGTGCTCCACTTTGGCCCAGGGTTTGTGGGTTTGGATCCCAGGTGTGGAGCTGTGCACTGCTTATCAAGCCACACTGTGGCAGATGTCCCACATATAGAGTAGACGAGGATGGGCACAGATGTTAGCCCAGGGCCAATCTTCCTCAGCAAAAAAAAAAAAAAAAAAAACAACTGTCCCATTTGCAACAACATGGATGGACCTTGCGGGTATTATTATGTTAAGTGAAATAAGCCAGATGGAGAAAGACAAACACCGTATGATTTCACTCATATGTGCAAAATAAACAAACACGTGGATAAAGAGAACAGATCAGTGGGTATGAGAGGGTGGGCGCAAGGGGTAAAGGGGCACATATGTACGGTGACTGATAAAAACTAGACTATTGGTGGTGAGCATGATGCAGTCTATACAGAAACTGATATATAATAATGTACACCTGAAATTACACAATGTTATCAACCAATATGACCTCAATAAAATTTTAAAAAATCATACTCTAATAAAGAGATTTTAAAAGAATGAATGAACAAAAAAAGAAACTTGTGTGGAAAAAAATGTGGTAACACTCCCTAAATTCTATATGGTAAACCAAAGTTCTGGCCAAAATTGTGAAAATAGAGTGAAATAGCACAGGGATTCCCAATTCTGATTGTGCACTGGGATCACCTGACCCCCACAGTCACCTTAGTACTTATACTTAACTCTGGCTCCCTGAGCCCAGCACAGCTCGGCCCTGGCCCCTTGGCTGGCCCAACCTGGCCCAACACGGGCTGCCTGGTTTTCTGTCACCTTCAATGACTTGCAATTACCGTCTTCAACAGCAGCCTCCATTACATTTGCAAAAGTCTTGACGTAGCTCTTCCCCTCCAAACAAACGCGATGCAGCTCCCCAACATATAAAACAGCTAAAAGCAGAGCTATCCAACCTTTCCCTGGGTTCACTGTCAGCAGTCCCCAGAGGACCCCTTAGGCTCCAAGGACCTCAGGGTGAAAGCCAGCGGCCCAGGGCACTCTGCTGGATGGGCCCACGAGGCACAGGTGCAGACAGTGAGGGACCTGGGGAGCCATGTCAGCACTGGGGGACAGGAGAGCTGGTTTGTGGGTCTGGGTTACAGTGGGCCACATGCCCTTTGTCCTTCAGGGCCAGCCCCACCCCTCGGGGCCTGTGCAGCTCTCCTGGTATGTACTCTGGAGAAGGGTAAACAGGGAGGCCTGAGCACCACTACAAATTCCCCACTCAACCTGCCCCTTATTTCTGGACTTAAACCTGACCGCTGCAAGTTTTCTGTTACACCCACACTACTTGTTTAGAATCCTGTCTCTCTCTGGAGAAATCCTTATAACACAAAATGGGAGTGTCAGGGAAAATATGCCAGACAGAAAGCTAATCAGAAAAAGGTGAGGAGGAATATTACAGACATTATTTATTACCTACAAGGGAAGAATCAAAACACTCATAATTTTTATACATGCACTCCACATGACATTTCAAATGAATCTCAGTCTATGATTTTCAGTTTACAAGGTCAGTTTCTCCGACACCTACTCATTCAGTCCATATTTGATATTTTAAAAGTCCTAGTGAAAAAAGAGCTTTGATGTGGCTTGCTCAGCCTAGACAGAGTTCAAGTGTTAATCATCATTGAGTTGTGCATAATCAGTATTCCGAGAACGTGCCTGTGTTACAGGGAAACTTCAACAGTTGGTTAATGTCTGACATTAGTCAGCAGTGTCCATTGAGCAGTGTAAACCAAAACAAAAAACAGCCATTCAGAGAATCCTCAACTCACGAACCTCCTAGTAAATTAAGCAATTTATATCTGAAATGGGTTGACCAGAGATCTTCTCATACTTGGGTTCAAACTGAATCTCGAATATATATACTATTTTATATTACTCCTTCATTTGCCTATTAAGCAAATATTTATTTTGTTGATCATTGTACGTGCTAGATACTTAATCTTCAGAATGAATATTATTACCTGGAGTCCAGCAGGTAATAATAAAATAATTTTGTTAAAACACCATAAATTCTCAAATAGTGGAATACACATTTTTTGACTGAGTGACTAAAATGCACAAAGTGCTAGGCGATTCCAGAGGAGATCCTAACTGCCTGGGAAGACCCAGGAAGGTGATGCTCACTGAGCTGGGCCCTAAAGGACAGGATGCACGTGACAGGTAAAGAAAGTGACAGGCGTGCAAGGCACTTACAGTGCCTGGCACAGAGAACATGCTCCATCAGGGTTAGTTATCATTTCGCCTGATACTGTTTTTCAGCCTCTTTTGCTTTTTCTTCTTTCTCTGTTCATCTCTTAAATGTTTCCATTCCCCGAGGTTCAGTGCTCAACATTCCCCTGGGTATTCCAGACTTCAGAATTTTCTCTCCTACCCAGCCTGTTCTGCCTGTCCAGTCCCCAGGGCCTCTAACCCGGACTAACCTGTGGCCAGCGCCCAGCCTTCTGGCCTCATCACACATTGCTCCTGTCATCATGCTCCAATCCTGCATCTGCAGAGAGGGAATTTGACATCCATCTCTTGTTTCCGGGCTTGACCATCAACATAGGTTCAACAGCTTCCGCTTGCCCCTCCCCTCTCCTCCATGGACAACAGTTTAAGTATTTTCTCTAGCTCCATCACCTTTCTGCTTCCCCCATGAGCCACCTTGCTTTTTTTTTAGCCCTGTGCCCAGGGTGAAAAGTAGGGACGGGAGTCAGAGAAATCCTGCATATCTCACTGTCCATGAGATGGCTTCTATAGGCAGCCCTCTCTGATGTCCCATACTCATTGCCAAGCCCTGGACTCCCAAGCTGGTGCCTTATCTCCACATCTTCCTGTTGGAGTTAAAGTAATAGAAACACATGGACTGAGAAGAGAAAGGGGCAGAGGATGGAACTCCAGAGAGAACCAACACGTGAAAGGCAAAGCAGAGGGGAGGGAGCTTCCAAAGGACTGAGGAGTTAGACTAGAAGAACGCCTCAGGAGCCAGGGGAAATAGTCCATGGAGAAATGGTTACTGTCAAAGACAGAGAAAGTATGAGAAAGGAGGGAAAGCAAGCACTGGCTTTGGCAAATAGGATGTCACTGATGACTATGGAGAAAGCAATTTCACTGGGCTTGTAACATATAACGTCCATAATAAACATGAACCAGGGGTACAGTGAGCTTGTAATAACAAAGATAAGACAGACAGAAGAGCATGTATTTTCTCCAATCATCCTCCAATTAAAGTCGTAACAGTGACCATTTCCAGTTCTGACATCACTGTTCATGTGCAAACCACCGTCTCCATTCTGATCCTGCCGCGCAACAGGCTAATCTAATGCAGAACCATGGTTCTCCACTGAATTCACATTTTCAGTCTGTCTCTCTCTAAATACAAGTTTTTCAAGTAATTGGTGGAGTCCGTCAGCAAATAGCTATAAATAGGCACTGTGTATATAAAAAAAAAGGGAAACTAACCAAAAATATTCGTCTTCAGCCTGTGATTAAGATGATGAGCATGAACCAGGCTGAGTCGTCTGTTCTCTGGCTAGGGATGAAAGAAGAAAGACTTGCTGCCCCCAACACGGCGTTTAGTAAAATCCCAACCACAAAGCCTCATGGTCCAAAACGCCTTTCTGCAGGCCGCGCTCCTCCTTAGTCGTACAGTTCATATCCCAGGGCAGGAAAGACGTGGCTAGGCTCTGAGCACATTTTTGGATAAGGATGAAATAATGCTAATTTCATACTTGATTTGGAAAGGGGGCTCCGCCCATGGAGCCAGCCCATGATGGCTGTTGGGTGGAGCTGGCCTCTCTGGGCAGGTGGGCGATGTGCCCTTCCCAACCCCAGGAGCTCACCCTGGGGCAGCAGCGGCAACAATTACAGCGCAGAAAACGGAAGCCGGCTGGCACTCTCCCAAGGACAGCCCTCCACAGCAGCGCTGTGCCATGGCCCCAACCCCACATGTCACACAAACCCTGTAATCACTGAAATCAGGGCCACGAGGTGCTGCCTGCCAAAGATTAAAAAAGCAAAAATTTGAGACAATGCTTTCTAGCCTACCCTAGCTCTGGGCAGCAGCCCAGTTGAAACTAAGGATGTTTCATATTTTGAGACTATCAGGGTCTCACACGAATGAGGATTTCAAACACAGACTCTCTTTCCAAGGAAAACTGGAACGCGTCTGAGACAGAGAGCAAAGATGGTGTCTGCTCTACAACTGATTCAGAGAAAAACGACATGTTAAAGAGGTGCCACCAGCTCTTCAGATCAACTTGGAAAGGTTCAGTTCAGAAAGCCTCTGCATTAAATGGTCTCGAATTTGTAGATGCTGATTTGAATCTGGCAGCTCGATTATGAAGTCCAGCAGACAGACATCCCAAGATTCCTGAAGCCTCAGTCCTCTCCCTAAAAGCCCTGTGTTAACTGTCACATCCACGATCCCAAAAGTGCTTCCTGGGGAATGCCGGCTGTCAGGCGCCTCACACACACTCATGGAATGACTCACAGAGGGGCAGCCTGGGAATCTGTGCTGGCCATCCCAGGCTGGAGAGACCCTCTCTCCCTGACAGTCATCTTGCTCTATCATTTTGAAGCCTAAAGCAGGTAGGAGGCACTTAACTCTCAACACCACTACCCACTTCTTCTCCTTTCCCTGATAGCAGTGTTAGCCTGCTCACACTAAGGGATGACGTGTACAGCTACACCCCACTTCTGAGACCTGCATATGGAAAACCAATTAAGACGGGGAGAAAAACAAGACAGAACTGAGTTTCCCATCTGACTCAAATAATAATGTTGGGAATCAGGCAAATTTGGAAATGGAACGGAGGGGCCTACTACCATACTGGAGGCTCATCTTACCAGAGGACAGTACTCTCGGTGATCAAAATCCCACAGAGGCAGGGTCAGTTCTGAAAATATGGTCGTTGGCTCTGATGCTCTGGCTCTAGCACATTTGTCACATGAAAAATCTTGATAACATGGAAAATTTAAAAGACAGACCCCCAGGGCAATACCTCTACCCCTTGCAACCTCTTTTTTGGGGGAAAAGAGCCTTGTAAATAGGAAAGTGGGAGTATTTGTAACTGAACAATCCATGACAAACCCAGCTGGCCCCCTGAATGGGCAGAAGATGCAAAGCGGGAAGCTGCCTCCAGAGAGCTAGAGAGTCACTAACAGACTTGGCTCCCTATCACATATTTCCCTCAAAGGTCTCCCCTTGGGGCTGCAACCTCCAGCAAAAGCATTTCCCCTTAACTGACGAATTAAGGCCTCGCATTTTAGAAAGGATCATATGTTAAAACAATAACAACCACAAGAAATCAAAAAGAATGTTTTGAGCGTCTGTTATGTTGAAGGAACTGCATGCAAGGTGTCACAGGAATTATAGAAAAGTACTAACTAATTAATTCTTTTTTTTTGAGCATATGTCAGGTATGGCTTTAGATATGGAGAAAATATCTCTACTCAAGTTTAGAATGAATTAGAAGGATAAATGGCAATAAAAGGCAATACATGACAAATGCCAAAGGGGTGGTTGGACATAACTTAAATAATTTAAGCATCAACTGAGCACCTAGTAATCACAAGCCATCATGCAAAGGACTTTGGGGAGTAAGTGCTACAGAACTCTAGAGACAGGAAGCCTATTCCTGGTTGGTGAGGTAAGGGAAGGCTTCCCAGAGAAGGTGAGCCTCGGGGATGAAGACTTGCACTGAAGGACAGTAGGATTCAGGGGCAGACGGAGAGGAAGAGGATGTCCCAGGCAGAGGGGAATAGTGTGAGGCAGGAATTCACCAAATCTGTTTTGACTCTGGAGGACAGTTGTGCAGCCTGTCTGGCTGGAAGGGGACAGGGCAAGGACAGTTTGGAAAGGAGGGGTTGAGCCAGTTCCCCCAAACTATAGAAGCTTAGACTTTTTTCAGTGTGTAATTAGAAAGTGGTAACATTTTTTTTTTCTACTTTTTATTTTATTTTATTTTATTTTTTTTGTGGGGAAGACCAGCCCTGAGCTAACATCCGTCGCCAATCCTCCCCTTTTTGCTGAGGAAGACTGGCCCTGGGCTAACATCCGTGCCCATCTTCCTCCACTTTATATGGGACGCCGCCACGGCACGGCTGACAGGCAGTTCGTCGGCGGGCGCCCGGGATCCGAACTCGCGAACCCCGGGCTGCCAAGCACGGACTAAACCGCTGCGCCACCGGGCGGCCCCAACATTTTTTTTTTGAGCGGGATGAAAGGCACATTTTAGAAAGATTCATCTCCATGCTCACTATGATCTGATTATTAAGCTTCCCAGATGACTTGATACTGTGAAAACCTCACAGCTAGGAATAACTGTCACCAGGAGGGGTGTCCTCCATGGCAGATGTGTAAATTAGCATTCTGTATCAGAGAGGAAGAAACCAATCAGAGAGCCTCATTGGTCAAGTACCGAAACAGTCCAGGTCTGGGAGGTAGAAGGAGAGTCTAGAGGACCAATGGAGCAGGAAAAAATGACTGTGAGGTCTGGAATGGCATCACTGAAAGGAGACAACACTAAGGGGAGATCTTGCTTTTCGAGGAGGTTGATGGATTACATTTAGACACACTGTGTGACACGAGCAATTGAACCTGCAGGTTTAGGAGTGATGACGCATTCCCACGTCCTTCTCCTTGCTGCACCAGGAATAAAGCCTGAACTGCAACATGGCCCGTGGGGCCTGCATCATCTGTCTGTCTCCTTCCTGCGATCGCCATCAGACTGCGTTTCCTGGCCTCCCTTGCAGTCAGGTACGTACCAGTGGAATGTGAATGGCCTGGGCCCAGAAAACCCTCTGATGCACAGCCTTCCATGCAGACCAGCATGGTGGTCTTGGCAGCTCACTGAAAATAGCAGAGCTGAGAGATGCAAGAAGCTGTGGTCCCCACAACACTGTTTGGAAGAGAGCCATCTGTTGCTCAGGAATACCCATTTATACTTTGCATGGATGGGAAATGTCTATATTGCTTGGATTATCACACAGTTTTGGTTTGTCCCAGCAGCCAGCGTTACCTTCATGAATCCATCCCTCTTCCAGTCTTATCTCATACCACGCCCCTCACTTAGTACGTTCCAGCCTCACTGGTTTCTTTCAGTTCTCTGGACACACTATGCTCTTGTCATCCCAATGGCCCTTCCCTGCTGCAGGAGCCTTTGCATTTGCTCTTCCCTCCACCTTGAGCACTTTCTACAATTCTTGGCCTAGCTAACTCCTTTTCCAGGTCTCAGATCAAATAACACCTCCTCAGAACAGCCTTTTTTGATCTCCCAAATGAAATTAAGTCCACCCCTGTTAATCTTTCACAACTCATATTACAATTTGTAATTATATATTTCTTTCTTTCTTTAATATGTCTCCCTATAAAAGTATAAGATCCAAAAAAGGCCGGGGTCATGACTATTTTGTCCACCAGTGTACTGGACACCCAGCACCTAGCTCTATGTAGGTGTCCGATAAATATTATTGAATAAGTGAATGAACTGGATCAAGGTTTGGTTAGACTTGAGAGGGACCTAAGTAGGGACAGACGGAGAGGGGAGAGAGAAGAGAGGAGAGCAGCAGCTGAGACATAACCATGGGAGACACACACAGTGTAGCACTGACATGTCAATTTCACACCCCCAGACAGGGTCATTGTGAAAGAATAAGGTTTAGAGAAAGGACACTGGAATAATTAAGGAGATAGTTACTATAAAATGAAGAATGCTAGAGCCCCCCTGAGGGGCCTTAGACATCTTAACCTGAGATCCCCTTTACATAGATGGGGAAATGGAAGTTAGGTTGCCTGACCCAGCTGGTTGGTGTCCAAGGCAGAGCTGCTGGTCAGATACCCAGCTCTGTTAATAGGCCATACTAAAAAAGTGTGGACTCCTCTGTTTGCACTAATAGCTGAGAGGGAATATAATTTTAAGTTTGTGGCCAGGATAAACCTGTGGTCCTCCTGCTGGATCTAAGGGAGTCTCATGAAGTTCTTGTGATGGACTTAAATGAACTGATATCTCCTAAGATCTCAACGCCAGCAGCTTTTCTCCTGAATGGTCAAAGAGAAGGGGGGCTGTTTGCAAGCATGAGGAAGGGACAGCCGGGCCCTTATTTGGTTGTGTTTGCTCTCCTGAGAGGGAAACACTTATCTGGATGAGATAAAGAGCCTTCCTCTGAGAAATCCGGAGCAGGCATCCTGCGACCTGGAGAGAAGTGTCTTTCCTTCCCGTGTGTGACTCATCTGCTCTCAGGCAGAGTGTTTTCACCTGCACGTTGGAGCTGGGCTCCTGCTCCACAACTGACAATTCACCACAATGGATTCCCGTCTGCACTGGCGACACTCCTGTGTGGATATGATTCAGTCAGCCTGTCAGTCCTCGGGCATCCTTTGAACATTTGAGAGAAAGACAGCAGCTTACTGGGGCTTTTCCAAAAGAAATATTTGCTACTAGAAAGTGATTTTCACACACATCCCTGCCTCACTTGATCAGGAGATAATTACCGGGCTGTTAAGCCACTGAGACTGGGGCCTGGCACAGCAAAGTGTGTGCTGCTGCAAGAGTGTCAAAGAGAGCAGAGAAAGCCCTGGATTTGCACTACCCACTCCACTCTTGCACGCTTCCGTGAGGTCAGAGCATCCCAGTTCCCAAAGAAACAGTCTGGTCTCCTCAGCTGGAGGGTTTGGATCAGCCATCTGCTTCCACGCTGCTGGCTGTTTTCCGACTTTTTCCAGCTCAAATCCCTCCCAGAGGTTCAAATGACGCAAGCTCTATGAAGACTGGAATTCTTCCCCCATGGAATACAGTAATTTATTCGTTGTTTCAACAAATATTTATTGGGCATCTACTCTGTGCCTAGTGCCATCCTAGGAACTGGTTCTATTCCCCTCAGTGATTATTTCTTGAGCAGCTACTATGCCCTGGGAATCGTGCTGCAGTGCTATTCCCTGCAGGCAAGGAGCTTGGGTCTCGTGAAGGGCCTGTTCACTGTTGAGAGCCCTCGCTGTCCCACGTGAGGGCAACGGGCAGAAGGGGGCAGGCCGCCTGGAGGTCCTGGGGAGCCAGGAGCAGAAGCAGCAGGCCTGAACGGCTCTCAGATGCTCCAGCCATTAATGTTTTGGGATAGAAAAGAAACGCCCTTTAGTTTCAAGGAGCTCACATAAAATATATGCAGAGTTAGACCCCTGCAAAAGGAAACAAATCCCAGGGGAGAGATTATCTCGCAGGATTAGTAATTGCTCATGCAGATGTAACCAAAATGTGGAATGAAAAGAAAAAAAGTGTTTCACTCCAGCTTGGGGAGAATTTTTTTTATCAAAACAAGTTCATTCCTCTTTCCTTACCTTACCACCCCCTCCAAACCCACCTACCACTGGGGTGAGAGGACTTGGTCAATGTAATCACATAAGCTTCTCTTACGGAAGAAAGTAGAGGGTAAGTTAGAGAGGAAGGTTGGGAACTGCCTAATTATCATATGACACAGAAGAAATGGAAGCCATGCAACTATTCTGATTTATCAAGCAGGTGAGAGAGCCTCTTGTGACGACTCACCACGAGAAGAAAAGAGCGACAGCGCAGAGAGATGGAGAACTCACGCGGCAGACAATTAACAGACTAAAACCAATAGCCAAAGGCAGAAATGGAAGCTGTAATTACCCAAATGCTTTCAAAGAGTGGATCCTGGAGAGGAGACAAAAGCGGGTGGCTCCAACTTTCACAGATGCTGAGGGCCCGGTAGGGACAGCCCTTCTGTTCCCCA
Source organism: Tapirus indicus (assembly GCA_031878705.1). NCBI lineage: Eukaryota > Metazoa > Chordata > Mammalia > Perissodactyla > Tapiridae > Tapirus > Tapirus indicus. The sequence continues at coordinate 6,860,369 of CM062925.1, forward strand.
AGGATTGTAGAGTTGCCTGCCCGTCTCCCACCTCCCAGCTCACTTACAGCTGTGCCCTCAGGGAACCAGGACAACGGACAACGCTGACAGGTGTTCCCCGTCCTCAGAGCTCCAGGTCAAGCCCCACAGGAAATCGAGGCCACTTGAGGGCAGGGACGACACCTTCAAGGTCCTTTTAAATTACTTAGTACCTAGCTCAGTAAGAGCCCCGTAAATATTTGTTGAGTGACTGATTTTTTCTACAACATTCCTGACTCTGCCAACCAGAGACCTTTGGTGGAGTCTCAGCATCGGCTTCCAGGGTTTTGTGAGAACGACACACAGACAGTTTCTTAGATACAGGAAGTTCCTCACAGGTTTACTGAAAGGAATGCACAACTGGAGAGTGAGAGAGCCCCCGACCAAGTGATAAATCACGTTGCGAAGGGGCAGTCGAAAATACGCAAGCCCTTTCCTAATGACCGTGGAATCGCATAACCAGTATCAGACTTAATCCTAGGGTCACATCAAGTTTGCCGGTGTGCTGAGTTACTTTCCACACTCATCACTTATCTGTGGTGAGAATCTGACACATTAGCGACATGTCAGAGCAGAACTAAGTCAGCAAAGCCCACAGGCAGCTAACACTACATTACTGGAACCTACATTTTAACCAGTGATTTTATACCAGGTATGTGATGAAGATTTAATAAAATTAGAAGGAGAACAAAATGAGGTTATTAGGAAGAAAAATGTCTTTTTGTTTCTATTTATTAATTATATTTCTTTTTGTGTGTGTGTAAGGAAAATTAGCCCTGAGCTAACCTTTGTTGCCAATCCTCCTCTTTTTGCTGAGGAAGATTGGCCCTGGGCTAACATCCGGGCCCATCTTCCTCTACTTTATATGTGGGATGCTTCCATGGCTTGATAAGCAGTGCGTAGGTCCGCGCCTGGGATCCAAACCCATGAACTCGGGCCACTGAAGTGGAGTGCGTAAACTTAACCACTATGCCACCAGGCCAGCCCCTAATTATATTCTAATTATTTTCCTTCTATTCATTTTCATCATGGAAGGAAGAGGCTGATGCAAACTTTTCCTCTGCTTCCCATGGCAGCAAAAACTACTTCTGAGAAAGCAACACTCACTCTTAGCAGATTTTTCTGGTTCTCTCTGACCTTGACCAGAAGAGGAAGTAGGAAAGAGAAGGAATGATAATATGTGAGGATAAGTGTATGGTCACCATGCCTTTGTCCTCTGGTCAGGAAAATGGTTGGGTGAGCTGGAATGTCCATTTGAACCAAATTTAAAATTTTTGGTTATCATTGATGGAGCACCACCTGGCTCTGCGGCTCTGGTACCTGTTCACACCCAGACCCAATGCCTGTGGTACTTGCCGTGGGACTGAGCCCCACAGAGAGCACTTTAAGAGAACAGTCCTTCACTGCCGTGAAAGGGTGGCACTGGAAGGGCATGAAGAGTCTGCACCAGCGAGAAAGGAACGTGGAGTCCCAGCTCTGCCACTTTCTAGCTGTGTGGCCTCTGGCAAATTACTTAACTTTCAAAGACTTACTTTACTGATCTATAAAATAGGAATAATACTACCAGCTACCTTCCTGGGGTTTCTGTGAGGATTAAATGAGCCAATGAACGCACAGTGCTGAGTCAGTGCCTGGCACAAAATACGGTGGCCTTTATTGTTATTGTTATTAGAAAATCTAATCTGGCCTTGTCTTCCTCTCTCCCACCCTATTGTGTAACTTAGGAACTCAACGGGGACAATAACCGCATCACTAACCAGTACTCACAGGAAATAAAAAACAGTGACGGAGTCACAGTGTCCCCTGCATGCACAACAACTTTTTATCTGAAGGATGTCATGAGGCTGTTAATAAGCAAGATCTTTACAGATCATCTTCTGCAGGCAACACACAGCTTCAGGCAGCATCAGAGAAATAATAATACTTCTCATACTAACTGCGAACATTTATTAGAGGGTCCCCTTCAGAAGCTTACAGGAAACAAAATGTGGTTTCTGGACTAGCCCTCCTCCTCTGGATACATTACTGTATGGACACTTTCAATCTCTTCTATCTATGCAACTGGATTAAAAAAAAGTTTGTTTATAGGTCTGTGCAACCCCATCATACTGTTGCCTCATATTAAGTTCCCAGGCAGCCATTCCTCCTTACCCTGCTACATGCAGATGGCCCTGAGGGCAGCTCTACATTTACTCCCATTACATCCCAGCCTGCTAGATTTGCCTCATTATTCGCGACTGTTGGCTTCTCCTGGATCCTGACTTAGTCATGCACATATTCACCAATACGCATAGCTCTGCGGGGTCTGGAATGTGACACGTATGGCTTTGGAAGCTTCCTCCAAGTCACACTACAAAAAAATGGAACACGTATAGGAAGCTAGACAAGATGCTAACTCAAATGGGTAGGCGTTCCCCCAAACTCTGTCTTAAATTGTTCCATTTAAGACTTCACCAGCTGGCACACACTTTCTATGCTTACTCCTCCACTCCTTGTCACCCCCAACTAGCTATTCTCTCTCTGCTCCCTTGCAACCACGTCTGTGGTCTGCACAGGCAGAAAGCTGGGCCGTGAAGATGGGAGGTGGCTGAGGAGAGTAAAGTGAACACAGAGCTTTCCATGGTGGAGCGTGGTGGGGTGGGGGAGTGTTTTGGAAACAAGAGGGAGGCAGAAATGAGGCCAATGAAAATTTACTCTGGAAAACATTAAGCTAATAGACTTCAGAGTATCCAGTCTGTGGATGGAGATAAAACAGAAACATTTAAGAGATTAAAGAATGCAGTGCTGAGCCTGTCCTCCACACTCTGTGTTCCTAACTGGCTGGTGGTCCCCGGGCTCTACCAGCTAACACATCTTCATCAGTTGGCTTCCACATAGAGTTAGTCCCAGGAGAGTGTCTTTCTTTTAAAACGTGCCTATGCCAGCTCCTCTGGGATACAGGCACAGTGAAATGGCACATATCTCTTCTACAAACTGTCATCAAGGAGGCAGTGACTCCTCACTGGGGAGCGGCAAATCCCAGAAGCCTAAACCCTGAGTTGGGAGTGCTTTCTAGGACTTCAGGCTGTCCCCCACCCTACCTGAACCAATGGGAGGAGGCACGTCTTATTTTCAAAGCCCTGTAAACATATTTGAGGAAGCTGAAGGGAAGGCCTTTGAAGAAGGTGTTGAAAGGGTGGAGATGCCAATGATTTGGACCCTGTTCCCTAACTCGGAGATCCTCAGAGGTGACCTGAGGAGGCAAAGAAATGTAATAAAGCAAATCTGAGAATTGAGGGGACAAGAACAAAATAACCATATTTCCACCTTCTTTCCCACATACTTAAAAAACAGCTTATTAAGAAAAATTTCAAGCATACACAAAAGTAGACTGAATAGCATAGTAAACACCAGGGAACCCAACACCCAAGTTGAACAATCATCCACTGGGGCCAATCTTCTCTATATTACCTACCTTTTCCTCCTCCCCGCATTATTTTAAAGCAAGTCCCAGCCATTGTAACATTTCATCTGTAAATATTTCAGTATATATCTCTAAAAGACAAGGATTCTTCAAAAAAAAAAAAAAAAAGAAACCCCATAATCACAATACTATTACCACATGAATACTGATTTAGTGAGCAGAGATGAGCAGTGTTTCCTAGAACACTAACAATAATTCCCTAAGAGCTTCACATAGCCATGCTACGGTCTGAATGCTTGTGCCCCCTAAATTCATACACTGAAATCCTAACCCCCAACGATGATGGTATTAGGAGGTGGCGACTTTGGGAAGGTGCTGAAGTCACGAGGTGGAGCCCTCGAGAATGGGATCAGGGCTTTATAAAGGAGGCTCCAGAGAGCTCCCTTCCCCTCCCACCAGTGAGGTCACAGCTAGAAGGCGCCAGCTGTGAACCAGGGAGCAGGCCCTCACCAGGCCTCGACCAAGCTGGTGCCTTGATCTTGGACTTCCAGCTTCCAAAACTGAGAAATAAATTTCTGTCGTTTATAAGCCACCCAAACTGTAGTATTTTGTTACGGCAGCCTGAATGGACGAGCACATCCAGTTAGCGTTCAAATGTCTGCCTCCTCATTGTCTTTAAGACACTTTCCTGATGAGGCCTGATTACCTCCTGCGTGGCTGGGAGGACACCATCCTGGTGCACATAGCTGGCTCAGGGCGGCCCACCGTGCTCACAGAGCACATCCTGTCCTGGGTGGAGTGAGATTCATTTCATGTTGCATTTACAACGCCCAGCACAGAGAAGTGCTCCCACTAAAGCATTTCCCTGATTTCCGGAGCCATAGGCAGCTTCAGAAAGCCAAATATTTTTGAAGACCACAAGAGACCAACCCCACTCCCGGCCCTCAGGACAGCCCAGTACTCAGCATCGGCTGATGCCTTTGCAGCATCACTGGAGGGAACCGGGATGGCCCCCTTGGGCCTCCTGCTTGGGCCCATGATGTCCTGGCTAACCTTTCTGTTGGATGTGGATGAGGTAGGCAAGCACACAGAAAGGCATCAATAAACGTGAGCTAGTCCACTTGCCTGCTGCTGATTTTCTCAACTAGTCAGAGCTAACATGTTAGTGAGTGCTGAAGGCTTCCATCTTAGTAACGGATCTGCAGTACAGACACGTGTCCACTACAAAGCAGGTTCCAAGCATTGTGATGGGAGGGTTGCAAAGACAAATGGACAGATGTCTAGGTCCCGTCTTTAAAAGGTTTGGAATCTAACAAAGAATGTGCATGAATAAGCCTGCCATAATAACAGGCTAGAGGCGCATATAAAATGCTGAGTGGGTACCGAGGGAGGAACAGTTAGCACTTAATTCTGCCAGGAGAGGTGGTGGTGGTGCTGGCTGGGAAGGCCTTACCAAGGAAGGTTATGTTTGAACCAGATCTCAAAGGATAAGCCAGATTCTACCAGGCAGAAAAAGGCAAGAAAGGGCAGTCAAGGTACAAGGAACAGCATGAGGAAAAGCATCATGGCAGGAAAACGTGGCATATTTGTGGGAACAGGAAGGATACAGCACTGCAGAGCATGAGAGCCAGTGGGAGGGAGGTTCAGGAAATGGGCTGGACCCCATGGGTAGGGCCTCTATGGTGTGGACTGGAGTCCAACTCTATTCTGGAGCTCACTGGGGGCCCACTGAGGAATGCTAAGCAGGCAGGCGACTCTCATGGAGAGGATTTCAGGCCCACCTCCAGCCAAGCGGGGGAAGGATCTGGTGACAGACGTTTCGGCACATATCGCGGGGGACTCTCTCCCATGTCCACACCAAGGGCCAGTCCCGGGGAGGAGCTGGGAAGAGTGAGGAACAAGCGAGGAGACAGGATTCTGGGGCATGTTCGGGGAGGAGGGCAGGGGTGGTCAAGCCTGGCTCAGCTCCCAGAGCTGGCAGCCCTTCCTGCCCTGCAGCTGAAGCTGGGAGATCCTGCTGCAGTCGGCTACGGGGCTGAGGAGCTGGGGGCAGCAGGAGCCTGGACCGGGCCTGACACCAGGCAGAAAGCAGCTCTGCAGCTGTTTGGGACACAGCATCTGGCCACACTTGCTGCCTGTCAGCTTTCCCCCCCTCCGTGTTCCTGCTCTGATAACCAGTCCTGGCATTCTGCCCATTAGACCTGGGGCCTGCCTTGCTCTCCCCAGAGCAGGCCTGCAGGCCTGGCCCTGAACCCTATCCCGTTGAGGCATTTCTTAAGCTACATGCCTGCTGGCCTGGCTCTGTGATTCTGGCTGACCCTGGGACCCCCAGCCACAGAGAGGAATGGATGGCAGCTGAATGTTGGCAGAAGGTACAGACTGAATAAGCTGGACCCATCTCTGGACCCTCTGGGCCCATCAAACCTCGGTCTGGTGGCCCAGCATGGTGAACACCCCACTGGACCTCTTTGATCCAGCAGAGACTGGCCCATCTGCTGTCCCAGAAGAAAAGGCGCCACTCCCCAGCTCGTCCTTAGCAAACATTGCTCTCCTAATCTCTACTCACTCCTCCAGGGCATGCCTTCCTGCCACCGGCAGGTCTCCCTACCAAGGTAGAATGTTAATTTATCTTTTCTTCAGGTGCTCAGAGAAGGGCTGTCATTTCTCTTTTGGGAACAGACACAGACACAGCCTACTCTTCACAGAGTCAGGACAGGAGGGGAAATAAGAATGGGAGCGATTAAATTTATGTCCCAAACCAGCTCTCTGATCCCATGAATTTTGGGGACAATCACACAAGTATTCCAGGGAGAACTCAGGCGTGAAAAGACAAAAGCAGCAGCAGAGTGAAACCTCCTCCTGCTTGAACGGAAAAGTGAAATGGGTGCCTGTGTGTGTTTGTTTCTCATTTGCTCTGGAAAGAGATTGTTGAGAAAATTTGGAAACCTACAAACCATGTGCAAAAGCAGACCAGATTTCTGGGGACAGGCAGTTTGGCAGGGGTAGACTGTGTCTCTCTGCCACGAGAGCTCATTTTCTGGGGACACACGTCACTAATTCTAGACACCAACAGGGCTGCACCTTCTACCATGGAACTGTAGTCAGCACTGAATGGCTTTTGAGTTTTTATTTAGGCTGCGTTTTCAGAAAATTCAAGGCCTGCCTTCCACGGACAGCGAGCGCCACCGGGAACTAGGCTAGTTGCCCATCTTCGGCCAGGATATGCACTCCGCCCTCCTGCGCTGTGGGAGTAGCAGGAACTCTTCAACCGCCGACTCCCACATTCAGTCGTGTCAGAAAATGATTGTGGCTGGATTTCTGCAAACTCTCAAAGGCCCTGAATCTCTGACCTAGTGTTGTTAACAGAGTTAAACTTCTTGCTACATGTGCAGAAGGCTTTACACAACATAACAACTGAGCAATATGAGAAAAGTTAAGTAAATTTCTGTGGAAAACTCAGGTCTTACAGTGTTGGATCAAATTTAAAATTTGAAAAAAATGCCGGAAGCTGTAGGTGTGATAAGCTGAGGGCCCTTCCTTCTCGTGGGGGCAGCAAGAGCACAGGGCAGAAGCACCGTCAGACACCACACACTGCCATCCTCTTGTTATTTTAGATTCCATCTGTCCAACCCAATTGCCCATTTTTGGAGGTTAGCATCCATATATTATCCCTGCCTTGTTCACATTTCCCAGCAGAGTGGAACAATGGGTGCTCAGAAATACTTGTTGATTAAAGAGTTGAGGGCACATATTGATGGGCTAGAACTTTTTAGGGGGGCTGTTCTTTTTGGTTAGTGAGATTCTGCTCTGGGTAGTGAAACTGCTCCCTCATTCCCCCCCATGAGAACCTAAAATCTATCAAGATTCTGACACAATTGCTAGTTTGACACAAACTAGCAATATAAACTAGCAGGACTCTGAAATTCATGCTGGGAGGCCACTAAAGAGTTAATTCAGTTCTGATACAAGAGTTATGAGGCAAGGCTATAAGGATTACACACAATGGATTTATAGCACAATATGTTTTGTTTTTTTTTTTTTTAAGGACAAAAGTAGTGGCTGGGGACGTTTCAGATGAAGAAATAACCATGTTAACCTCACTGCTTTTTAAACATTTGCATCTGTGAATTGCAGACGCTCAACATAAAGCAGATTGCCTATATCCACTGAAAGCCATTCTGGCATGAGAAATTTCTCTTGCATAAAGCAAAACAGATGTGTGAGAGGGAAAAGCAAACTCTCTTATGGGTGTATCAACATTCAGAATTATATAGTTAGCTCAGGAATTATATATGGTGTGAAGCAATGAACGCAGAATCTTGATCATACTTCGTCCCTAAAAACTCAATAAAAAAAGCAGAAATGTAATATCTGGAAAATACTAATTATGAATGCAGATGAAAAACTTAACAGTGTTTTTGCATTTCATCCACATTTTTTTTAAACTTTAAGGATATCTGCCAACTGAAGTAACCCTGAACCAGAGATTAAATATCCAGAATTTTTGGCCAAGTGCTGCCTGGAAGATGTGAATTCAGAACCCCTTGACTGTTCAAGTGATTAGAAAAAGTGCCACATCCTTGCAAGCAGAAAGAGTACACCAGGGTCATACGCGTGTGTTTGCATATTGGGATCCACAAGCAAAACAATTTGTAAATAGGAAATGCTCAAAGGCGGCCCGGCTCGGTACTTACAGAGCAGTAGGCTAGTGCTTGGCTGTCTGCTAGGTAGGTCCTGGGAAGCGTATGAGAAGCACGAACAAGCCTGCAGGCACTGAGGCCGGAATGAAAGCACAGTGTCCCAGGGGACACCCACCTGGCCTGAGAGAAGAGGGTTTACAGTAGGGAGGAGAGGAGAAGAGTGGGCAAAGTCCTAGATGAACAACCAATCTGAACCAGGCTTGGGAAGTTTTTCAAGAAAACTTCAGATTTGATTGACATGAAAAATACATATATATGTAATAGATTGGGAATGGGGATACAACAGTCAAGATCAATTTGGTAGAAATGAATGCTAATATGATTAAAATAACCCCAAATATTTGATATGGTCACATTACAGAAACCAAGTCACAGGAACATTCTGTTCAAACGCACACACACGCACATTAAATGAAGCTTAGAGGGCTCAGAATTGTCCTGGGCATGCATGAGTATCATAATAATTGGTGATTGTGATTAAAAAGTTCACAAATTATGAGTGTACATAGAAGGAATAAGTAACCACACTTCCACGGATAGTTTTTCTATTCATGCAGTTATACAAATTAAACTTTAGATAGAGTCTCCATCTGAAGCCACACAGTGTGTATTTATCACTTAAAAAAAAAACACAGCAGCGAGGCCGGCCCAGTGGTGTAGTAGTTAAGTTCACGCACTCCACTTCGGCAGCCCAGGGTTTGTGGGTTCAGATCCTGGGTGCGGACCTACATACCACTCATCAAGCCATGCTGTGGTGGTGTCCCACATACAAAATAGAGGAAGACTGGCACAGATGTTAGCTCAGGGACAATCTTCCTCAAGCAAAAAGAGGAAGATTGGCAATAGATGTCAGCTCAGGGCCAGTCTTCCTCACACACACACACACACACACACACACACACACACAACACACACAGCAGTGATTTGTACTCTGAATAATAGAATCATGCAGTACTATACAAATCTCTACTTTTCTCATTTTGTATTTATTATGAGTATCGGCAAAAGAGAGAGGTCTCTTCATTTTCTTCTGATTTTATTAAAATATATATTTTCTGAAATTGTATTCTGATGTTCAAAATTGCTTGAGTGGGAAAAAAGAATTATAAAACACAAGTATCAAACACTCTCCAATAAAAACACTTGGATCGTAATCCATTTAAAAAGAATGAGCTCCAAATATGGGTTATATGAATAAACAAAGGCTTCACATTGCACAAGGTTGAGAGTGTCTTCACATATAATTTCATGACCACTTCCTTGGTTTCACTGATTGGCAGTATAGTTGGAGACGTCTGAAGGCCTGCCACTTCTGAAGGAAAATATACAGAGCAAAATAGTGTGTGGAGAAGGAAAATATTCATTGCTAACGAAAGGCTCTGGCATCTGAATTGAATCATCAGAGACCACTTGGAGTCTACATAGTTTTTCAACAGTATAGACACTTAAACAAATCAGGCTGAAATTATACACAACTCAATGCATAGATTTCAACTGTGGTTAACCTATTTTTACATGTACATGTAAAACCACGTATGAAATTTTCTTAAAAGCAATCTAATAAGAAAGAACGAGGCTGTGGGTCAAGAGGGACCATCCATGAAGCAACGGGGAGATACTAGTTCATTGTCCCCCGAAGCTGCTTTGAGTTGTCTGCAATCACATGGGGCCGTGCCCCTAGTCACACATTCTCCCCCACCTGATATGCCCTCTCTCCTCTTTTAAAAGCTCAGTTAAAAGCCAATCTCTCTTCTGAAATCTTCTGAGACCTCTATTTAGGAATATTCTTCCTCTCCCCACATAATATCTCATCTATTTGTTTTCTCGATTTGCTCATTGAGCCTTTCAGAATCCACTGTTGTGTATTACAAATTATTTTGAAATATGTCTACATTTTATTTCCCCAATTCATTCATATGCTCTTTGAGGACAAGGAACTTGGGATTATACTCTTTCCGTCTCTATCGCAAACTTCCTCAAAGTGTGACCTTGGATCATTAGAACAGCCTCAGGGTTTGATCAAAATCCAGCTGCAGAGACCAAGGACCACTACATACAAGGACTATATACAAGACCTACTGAGGTGCTGTGAACATAGTCAGTATCAAGAGTATTTGTTGAATACATACAGGCACACCAAAAAACCCAACCCAACCCAAACCAAACCAACAACAAACTAACCAAATAAACCACATGTAAAATTAAAGGCATTAGGTTTATTTAATCTTATGTCTACAAGTTTAATCAAGACCCAATTATCTTTTCATGAAGTCAACTGTAGGTGAAGTGTTATTTTAAAGAGAATGCTTATTTTCTAGTCTCATGGCTGCTGAATAGGGCACACCATCTCCCCTAAACTCCTAACTAGGAGTCATATGGCCACCCCCTGCCCCCCTCTCCGCCCTTCCCTATTGGCTTTCTCCAGGAATCCTTTTCTTGGCTTTCCTTCTTGTCTCTATTGCTCCTTCTCCAATTTTCATCTAAGAGATGGATTACTTTTCACCCGTTGCATTATGACTCACAGGTTCAAAAAAAGGAGAGAGCAGGCACAAAGAGCAAGGCCCCATAAGTTTACAGAGAACCGTATTCAAATCAGAACAAGACGCTCCTTCTGTGCCAGAAAGCATGGCTTCGCAAATGGAGGACAGGCTGTGCCCTTGTGCAGTTAGCAACCTTCGAAACTGTATGGCACCTATCACAAAAGGTGGAAGGGAGCCTCTGAGCCTCCTATCCTTGCTCCCACGTTTTCCCAAAGACAGCTTTTCCGGGTCTCTGTTTTTTCTGACGTTACTCTTTTTTTCCCTCAGGTCCGGATGCTATCGAGTAATAAGAAAAGTTCCAAACATCACTCATTTGAATGCTCAGGAGAAAGCTGCATGTGATGTATTATTGTGAGGTGAGTGCCAAGGACATGCTTTTTATTTCCACAAAGAAATAAACACAGGGAAAAGGATTCACATTTTGGGAAAAGGTAAAATAAAGAACTTTGGACTATGAGGGAGACTGAGGAACTCTCATCTCTGGAAACATTTTGACTATATAAGGAATGATCCGCCTTTGGTCATTTACGGTTGATCTGAGCAAGGTGGCCTCCCGGGGCCCCTTCTTTCTCCACGAAGGCACTCTTCCTGTCATGCGAGGCTCCTGGTCCCTGCCTTTGCTGCCACTCCTGCTGGAGCCCCCTGAGGCCTTGAGGGCCCCTTTCCGAACTACAACCTTGGCTCTGAAGCCCTTGTTTCTAGGGCTTGAGTTATCTTCTTTAGTAGAAAGTTGGTGGCAGCTGCAATAGCAGCAGGCACCCTGGCCAGTCTGTAAAATACATAAATTTATTTTCCGGAAGATATGTAGATTTCTCAGGGTACAAATTTGATCAGGACAGCATTTCCAGTCTAGGAGACATCTTATAATCTCAACAGACTGTGAACTCCAAAAGGGCAGGGACCTGCTGTCCTTCCTTATTCTGATGCTCACAGGGCCTGGCAAAGAAGCTTCTCAACAAAAGGCTTATTGATGAAAGGAACTTACTTCCTCAGCTCAGTCATCTGACTCCGCCTCCAAAAGTCCTTCTCTGTCTGGCTCCTGGAGAACATTTCCCTTCCTTGTGTCATTCTCCATCCCCTGCATCCCCCCCTCAGTCAGTTTTCTGGGCCGCAGGCCCTGGATCTCTAGGTGTCATTTCAAGGTCAGATGGAACCACACCCTGGGCCAAATTCTAAGCCCTGTGGCCTTTGCCCCCTAGTGTTACTCCCAGGATTATATGACTTAATGTGGCAAAAGTGACTCTGCAGATGTGATGAAGGTTACTAATTAGTGACCTCAAGGTAGGGAGGGTATCTTAAAAGCTTAATCTAATCATGAGCCTTTTAAAAGCAGAGAGTTTTCTCCAGCTCATAGCAGAAGAGAAGTGAGAGAGATTCCAGGCATGAGGGGGATTCAACAAGAGGAAGGTTCTCCCGTTGCAGGCTTTGAGATGCAGGGGCTCATGGGACAAGGACCCGAGAACAGCCTCTAGCAGCTGGGAGCAGTCCCTCGGAGAGAACAGAGACCTCAGTCCTACAGCCACAAGCAACTGAATTCTGCCAACAACCTGAAAGAGCCTGGCAGCAGATTCTGCCCCAGAGCCTCGAGGTGAGTGCCAGGGCTGACTGACACCTTGGTTGCAGCCTCGGGGGACCCTACGCAGAGAAAGCAGCGGAGCCCGCCCAGACTTTCCACCTAGAGAGCTGTGATAATAAATGGGTGTTGTTTTAAGCTGCAAAGTTTGTGGTAATTTGTTTCAAGTAATAGGAGAGAACCCAGCGGCCCTCCCGGAACGTATGCAGCAGCACTTTACCTGCCTCCCGACCCTCGTTCAATCAGTTCTCCACTTGGAGAGAGAAAGAACGGGCATTAGTAGACCAAAAATAAACAAGAGCTACGGTTAGCGTTATTGCTGTCCTTGTTCGCTGATCCATTCAACCCACCGCTTCATTCTCCCCTGCTTGTGCTGCCCTCCCCAGTCCCACATACCTGTCAGATCTTCCTCTCTGCCCTCAGTCTGGCAAGGCTTGTACTTTATGGAAAAGCCTCTGTGCTCCCAGGACCCCACCTGGCTTCAACATAAGGAATTAGAAGTGTAAATATGGGCCCTGCAGAACATCTACACACAGGTCTGGAGCAATCAGTGGGTGTGCCTTTAAGAGAGAAGTAATGTGACTTGCATAAAATGAACTTCAACAGAAATGAGTCAAATTAAGATCCTTGGCATACAGTTGGGCTGCTCAGACCTGAGCATTTGGGACAGAGACAGCCACAATTCCAGATGCTTTTATTGAGACCTGAGATAAATACCTGAGATGAAACACCCACATCTACGGTTCGGGGCCTTCCCCAAACCCCATGGCACTCAGCAGTATGGCACTCTAGAATCTAGTTCTCTTGACACTCCATTCCTCCTTTCAGAAATCCCACTTCCCTTGTGTTGAAATCAAAAGAATCCATCACACAAAAGCTGCTCTTACTTCTGAGAGAGACGGGAAACGATTTTCAAGTACCTTCCTGATCCCCTATCTTAACTAATCCCCTTTCTCCTTAAGCAACTTTGCTCAAGCCTCTTTTTAGGGCTCACTTTATTCTGCTTTGCATTCTCAGTGACGGTTTACATGAGCCCCCCACACCGCAGCTCCCTCCAGCTCCTGGGGGCAGGGGCCACATCCCCTTTATCTCTGTCTCTCCCCAGGGCCTGCCCACAAGCCTTCAGTGAGTGTTTAAGGAGTTTAATCTGAGGTCGAGCTGGATTTATTATTGAGCTTTCCTTTGCTGTCAGGTTTCAGGTAGGGGTTTAAGGTTCCTGGATCCAGGAAAACCAGAGCCAGGAGTGCTTGCACGCAGTCCATCCTGGAGTTCCGTTGCAGGGGGGACAGGCTGCTGGGAGGGGAGGGTCCCATGATCCCAGGAGGTTGAAAAGAAGGGGGAGGGGAAGGAAGCCACAGATGGAAAGGAGGGGTTCCCACCTCACTCCTGCCCCTCGGCAGCAGCAAGCAGGTTGCTTCTCTGATTGGATCTTTTCTCTGCCTTGGCTGAGGCCCAGTGCATTCCCTGGGGAGCACATGGGAAACAATGCAGTTGCTGTCTCAAAGCAGAAAAAAAGAGTGGTGCTGAGAAAATGTGAGAAAAGCATTTTTCTTGATTTATTTTTTTAAATGTATGTTGAGGGAAGTAGTCAAGAAGATAAAACAGACAGTAAATTCTGAACCATGAAGGAAAAACATTTCCTATTGTCATTTAAAATCTTTTATACTACGTCTAACCATTTACTCAGTCTCGCAGCAAACTTCGCATACACCCTGACTGGAGCGTGCTTCACTTGGTGCAATTCACATATGCACTTGTCTGCTAGGTCAGAGGGTCTCCAGGACAGGACCTTCATCATCACAGTCCATCTTCATGTCCCCATCGCCCAGCACAGGGCCTGGAGGACAGCAAGAGCCCAGGACATGGCGGTGTCCAGCTCTGGAGAGTGGAAAAGGGCCATGGAACCAGAGAGGGAAGGGCAGAGCCCTGGGCCTGGGGGCCCAGCAATTCTAGGAGAAGGGGTGACGAGCACAGACAGACGTCACAGAAAGGCCAAGTCAGCTCATCCTGAAGAGGTTCCAAGGGATTTGGAAATTAGGAGGCCAGCGGTCACCTAGGAGGAGACGGGGGAAGAAGGCAGATGGCAGTTGGGTGAAGAGTAAACAGAAGAAACACCCACTGATGGGCATAAATAGACATGTTTTTAAAAATTCATCCAAATGCACATTGTTATATGATTGGCAAAATAAAATACAGAATACTACGCAGCAGTTAAAAGGATAAAGTAGGTCCATATCAGGGTTTCTCAGCCTTGGCATTACTGACATTTTAGGTAGATAATTCTTCTTTGTGGGGACTTCCCTGTGCACTGTAGGGTGTTAGCAGCATCCCTGGTCTCTACCTACTAGATGTCAGTAGTACCCCTGCCCAGGTTGTAACCACCAAAAATGTCTTCAGAAATTGCCAAATGTCCCCTGAGGGGCAAAACTGCCCCCAGCTGAGAACCACTGCTCGATACATACTGACTTGGAAAGATCTCCAAGGCAGATCATTGAGTAAAAAAGGCATGTGGCAAGAAAGTACATTTTGTATGATGCCGTTTATGTGAAAAAAGTATTATACATACACACACAACTCCATAAATCCATATTATATAAGTAAGTACCTCTACAGTGGTCTAGAAGGACAAAACGGTTAGTAGTGGTCACCTCTGGGAGGGGACTGGGGCTGGGGGTCATGGTGAATTTTGGCTTTATTTGTACTGCTTGTGTTTAAAAAAAAAATGAAAATGGAAATGTACTTGGTGTTAAAGTTAGTTTGTAAATGAATGGAAATTGAAGATATGGAGATAGCACATGTAAACTACTCCTTGACAAGGGTTAGAGATGAAGAAAAAGGTGGCCAGAATGAGGCAGGATTAAAGGAAGGAATTTTTCGGATGTGGGGAAATTGAACACCGCTGAATTCAGTCAAGTTAGAATTATGTGTAAAGCCTTATGGGGGCGGAGTGAATAACTTCTAGAATGCTTCCGCTTATTAGCTCAAGATTTCAATAATGCTTTGCCAGCAATGACTTTCCCACTACAGTTAAATATGCATGAAATGATGGAATTTCTCTTTCTGTTTTTCCACTGTGTGTTTCTTTAATTTGTGTTTCTTTGGTGCGTGCAC
The DNA here is from genome assembly GCA_031878705.1 of Tapirus indicus. Lineage (NCBI taxonomy): Eukaryota > Metazoa > Chordata > Mammalia > Perissodactyla > Tapiridae > Tapirus > Tapirus indicus. The sequence continues at coordinate 6,875,714 of CM062925.1, forward strand.
AGCTTTCTGGAACTGAAGTGCTGATGCCATTATGGAAAGCGTCACTCTTCAGAGTTGGAAAATCCTGAGACTAAAAGTTGACTCTGACTTGTGTTTGGTCTGGCATGGCTGGTAGACTGCACGAGTATATTTGTTTTCCATTAATTTGTTTGTCATTTTTCTCCATGATCTATGGAACGTTTATTTCCCCTGAAGCAAAAGGATGTGAAATGTCAGAGGTTTCTCTTGGTTCTGTTGGGTAATGAAGAGTTGAGAAAAAGAAATTTTTCTTATATGCTATTCGATTGTGGAAGGAGACATTTTGTGACCTTTTGCTATTTTACAGTGATAATGAATTTCCTGACAAATCTGGAAACTTTGGACTTCTTTAATAAAATAATAAGGTTTGAGAAATAACTTTGACCCGGACCTTTGGAGAATTAATCAAATACAGATTTTGGAAAAACTGATGGGTTTGGTCTTTACCGAGACACTCTAATTTATTTCTGTCACCAAGGCAGTACACAGATCTATGCCACATAACAACATCAAACAATTAACCACAGGCCCAAGTGCCCAGAGATCTGACACATTTGGTGGGAGGAGGTACAGGCTCAGGGGCTTTCAGCCCGATCACGGGGTTACTATGTTTTCTCTTTAAATTGCAAAAGTAAAACAAACTTGTAGAAAATCTAGCCTATATTGAACAGAATGGAAAAGATAATAAAAGTCATCCATAATCTCTCTCTCCAAAGCTAAAGCATCATCATAACATTTTAGCATATTCCTTCTAATCCTGTTTTGATGCCTCTATTGTTTTATATAATTGAGATGATACTGAATATAAAATTTTATATTCTGTTTTTTTTTTCTCTTAAATATTGCATATAATGTTTTGTTTCTAATCTCTAAACATTTTAAAGGAAAACTACACTGAGTCCTCTTAGGATGTTCTAAACAAAGGCACCAATTCAGGGGGAAAAAAGAAGTAATAGGTTTTCTTCTTTGCAATATTAGAGGAACACCAAATTCTACCATTTTCCTTGTGAATATGGGAAGTGACTGGATCTGTTTTTCAGATTCTCTGAAATTGTAGACATGTGTATGCTTTTATTTTTGAGAGGGGAGAGGAGAAAACAAGCTTGCTGAGTCCAGGGTGCATGACGAGCCCACACAATGACCCCGGGTGAGGATGCTCTGTGTTCCCTGGAGAGAGAGTGACTGACCAATAGGTGTCCCAGCTGCTGCTCTGATCAGCCAAATGGAGGCAGGGATGTCAAACCCATGCCAGAGTAACCTCTCAGCCATTTACATAAGCATGAGCATGGAGAACGTTCTTCCTTTCCACACAGAAGTAGCAGCGTTAGTCACCTAGTTTCTCCACTGATTCACTCTGGGGGATCATTGGGGTTTGTCTATACGCATCTCCAATACTCTACAAGATCAGAGGAAGTACTGGAAAGGAGTCAGAACCCACCACCCAAGCAGGGTCTGAGAATTTGGGTAAGAGAAGATATGAGCTACCTCATTCTTGACTTGGGAACCACATCCTAGGTGGTAGATGCTCAGTTCACTGCCATCTTTTGGAAGCTTGGGTTTTCTTTCTGAATGTTGACAGAATGAGAACACCAGAAACCAAAGGAAAAAGGAACCAAGCTTATGAGATGAACTCCAAAATCTCCATGCCTTGCTGGCTTGAATATATTTTGATGTTTTTTCATCAATCACCAGATTACTTTAGGATCAGAAAACAATTTGGCATTTGGATGAGAAAGATAATGTAAATCGTTATCCAACTAACTTCAATAGGAGCTTGGGAAATTATAAACACTTATAAAACAGTCCTGAAATTTAAGGTCTTGTGTCTCTGTCTTTAATTGCATATCTCACAAAAATATTTAATTATTCTTAAATCAAATTTTCATGCAAATATTTTAAATTATAAATCTAGAGCTTCAAATTGGGTGAAAGTCCTTTCGAGATTAGGGGCTGGCTACTCAAAGTATGGGCAGACAACCAGCAGCAGTGGCACCACCTGGGAGCTTGTTAGAAATGCTGAACTCAGACCCCACCGCAGCCTGACTGGGTTAGGTGATCCATATGCTCACTCAAGTTTGGAAAGCGCTGGTTTAGAGTAGGGGGTAGACCAGACTTTGGGAAGGCAACTGTTTTCACCTGGCGGTCCCAGGTGAGCTCCCAGGTGATGCAGGAAAGTTGGTAGTACTGTTCACAAGCTGCTTTTTTCTTCTTAATTAACAACCTAATTTCCAGTATGATCTTTTCATTACCACCTTATTGATGGTCAGAATCTGCCCTGGAGACAGGCTATAGCTCGGGTAACTATCTGTGATTTTCTGAAGTGGGAAAACAACGCCAAGATGTTCATCTGCTTGATTTGGGGTTGAGTTAAGATAGAGGAGGATGGGTGTGAAAGCATCTGAACAGATGGTGTCCTGCGCTGATCACGGAGCACATTTGGACAGCCACGGTTAGTAACTTTAAAGAGCGCTTACTTTTCTCTCCCTTGCTTACTTTTGCTTCTAGAAATAAGGCAGCCTATGGGCAATATAAGTTTTCAGAAGTGCTTAAAAGCAGGCCTGAGGTCAGGAATGTGTTTGGTTGAGCTGTTAGGGGAATTTAAACTCAAACCCAGCTGGTTTTTAATTCAACTTAATCACCAAAACTTGATGAAGTGCCATCAAGTTATCTAAAGAAAGCAGACACCGCACAACAGAAGAGTTGATGTCACCCTTGGAGCTGCCTTCCAATCAACAGTTTGCAAAGTGATTTTCTAAAAGGGAAAATGTCAACTTATGAAAAACACGGAGTTCTCAGAATTGCTCACACGCTCTTCCAAGGGTCTGGTGATTGGTGTGCCTCTCTCGCCATCCTTTTCTAATTGGGTTTCCACTGTCAATGTTTTCATGTTAAAAGAATGCATATTCATTTGAGTTCAATGCATAATAAATGCTGCTTTTTATAATTCATGGAAAGGTTGAGAAAAAAATAACCTTATATAAATTTGAAAATATGGTTGAAATTAGAAAAGGAGAAAGGTTTAGATTTCTTTTCAGTCTCTAACATTAAAATTTTTAAACATTAGTTGTTAACAGTTAGAAATCAGGTACTATATCCTAACTTGTCCAAGAAATAATCAGAATCCAACCCTCAACTTTCTTCAAATGAAATATATATATTATACATAACTCTTCTGTCTCAGACAAAAGATTAGAAGGGAAGGTGGTACTGGAGCTGAGTCTCTCTTTCCTCTTTTATTCTTATTTTCTCTTTTGAGAAAGGAGCTAAAAGTCAGATAAGTACCAATTATTTTCTGGAAGGAGTTTTTACAACATGAAATAAAAGAAAGGCTCTGACATGAATTTTTATAAGGAGTCAAAATAATCACTATACGTTATATATTACAAGTGTCACACTCGTGTAAACTTGAGTCTTTTAAACTTGCCACCAATTAAGCTGACTCTAAGTTTTCTGTCTTACTTTATGAACAAACATCAGCTATGACAAATCAAGTACCTCTGACATCCATCTAGCCTCTTTTTTAAAGATCTGTTGAAGTCTTTCCCTTTTTCATTTTTCTTTAAATACAGATAGACATTTATTTAACAGCTGCTCTTTGCTGTTCTGGATGCTTGGATTCAGTAACAAACACAAAAGACAAAAGGTCTGACCTTGTGGAGCTTATATTTTAATGGGAGAGGAAGATAAATAAATATTTAAAATATAATTATGCCAGATGGTGATATGCACTCTAAACACAGTCACGCAGGAATGGGAGACGGAGCAGCGGCGGGAGGGGGCCTAGACAGTGCTAGAACACAGTGCATTCTCAACGCTGGTTTCTTTTCTTTGTTTCTCTCCACGTTATTTCTCTCAACTCTCTTACCCAATCATGTACGTACCCTGTTCAAAACTGCCGATGCAGACACATTTAGGAAACAGGGCAATAAGCACAGGTATCTAACACCCCTCACATTTGAAAGGGAGGAGCTAGAGCTGACTGAAAGCTTCTTTCCTGAGAAAATGGTATGGTACCTCAGAAGATAAGTAAGAGACACACTTTACAAGAGACTTTTACAAACATTCCTAACTTGGAAATCAGAGGAGGTCACAGGACAGAAAGGCAGCCTCCTAGTAAGAAGCTTTCATTGCTGCAGGCCAAGAGTATTAGGAATCACCCACGCCAGGAAGCCCAAGAGCATCTGAGCACACTAGACAGAAAGATTGCACGCAGGGGTCCATCCTAATACAGGGTGCAGTGGCACCAGGAAAGGAACTGGGCATAGTCGCCTGCGTACTGGCAACAGAGTCCAGGCTGATGAAAAGAGACCATAAAGCTGGCCCCACATCAACAGCTCCATCAGATACAAAGAGACCACTGAGAGATTATAACCCCTTCCTAGGATGGCCCACTGCACCAGACCACTTCTCCTTAGCCACAGGCTGTTAGATCACTGAAGTAGTTCTACGTATCTTATATAAACTAGTCCTCCTGCTTTTATATTTGAGACTATTCTAACAGCATGCAGAGACAGAACCCAAAGATAATCCACCCATGCCATTATTACCAAAAACCAGCTAATTTACACTCAGTAACAAAATCATACCAACGTGGAACATATCAAAATATACAGAAATACGAAAATATTTCATAACGTAAAAGAAGTTGAACATATCACTGTAGAGGTAGAGGCACAGCACACCTGAGAACTGTTTACTGAAGAAAAAGAGTAAACTGTTAGCATCAACTTTGTGTACCTAATATAATCAAGCGAAACATTAACCCTGTGAAAGAAGAGGCAAAAGACACAATGATAAAATTGGTTATTTTTTTTTTTACTAAAAAGAGCTGGAAAGCCTATAGAAAGGCAGTAAAGAAAGAGATTTGCCATACTACATTCTGAAATGCCATTGGAAGTATTAAAGAGAAGCAGAATGAGATCTGTAAAAAAATAAAAATAAAATCAGCAAAGTAGGACTCACCCCAGCACGTAGGGGAAAAGGGCAAAGACAGAAAAATGAGAAGTGAAAGAACAATATATATGAAGGAAAAAGGATATCCAACATACATGTAAGTGGTGTTACTGCCAGAAAAACCAGAGTACATTTAACAGAGATAAAATCCAAAGATATATTAGATTAAAACTTTCCTGGGATGAAAAAACTTGACTCAGTGTGTACCAGGAAAAACTGATGAAATAAATCCAAAATACATGGGGGATATATATATACTTTTAACGATCAGTACCAAAGACAGAACACTGTAATTATCCTGGCTGGGGGAGAAAAACTAAATACCTCCAAAGCAAGGATATCAGGCTGTATCGAGATCACTTTTCTGCAACAACAGATGCCAGAGACCATGAGCAATGTGTACAGAATTTTGAAGGAAAAAATTGTGACCTTGGGATTATTTACCCAACAAAGTTGTTATTATGTGCAAAACTAACAGAAAGACATATTCTCAAATATCTCAAATATGCAAGGCCTCAGAAAGCATACCACCCATGAAATTTCCATGGAAAGAAGATACTAATTCAAAAATATATCCAAACCAACTAAAAAAAAAAAAAGAATCAAAATAAAATTTCTATCTTAAGATAAAATTAGTTACAGTAAAAGGAAGTAGGCACTGAAATCTATAAGTAATTTATATAAAATTAAATCTGTTCCTCACTCCTGCACCGTGGGATCAGTTCCTGAGTAAACTGACTACATGCACACCCTTGTCTCATGCTCTGCTTTTTGTGAACTAAGGCAGTGAACAAGAATGAACAATCAATACATGATGCTGAAAATATTAACTACATAAAAAACTTTAGTTCTTTAACTGATACCACATAGTAAACATTCATTTCTGGCAGTATGGTGAACTAGAAATCTCAATAGACCTTCCCTCCAAAAACAGCAAAACAAGCTATATAAGTTTATTTTTAAAAGAAAAAATTTTCAAATGCATTGGTGATATGCTAAGAAATTAACCCTGTAAATTACGAGGTGAGGACTGCTGCTTCCAACCAAGTAAGTAGCAGAGCCTGGGTTCACCCGTCTGCCATAAACAAATAGAAAACTGGACAAAATATGAGAAGCCAACTGTTTTCAAGCATTGAACAAAAAGCAAAATAGAACCAGAGTGATCTATCATTACATACCTACCAGCATAGCTAAAATGAAAGACTGCCAGTCCTAAATGTTGGGAGGAAGTGGAGTAATTGAAAATCTTATTCACTCTTAGACAAACCTAAAGTTTGTTAAACTGGATTAAAGAAAAGAAAACAGTCATATGCTCCTTACAAGAGACATACTTAAAACACTGAAAATGCAGAAGGGTTGAAAGTAAAAAGATTGAAAAAGATACACCATGAGAATATTAACCAAAAGAGAAAAAAGGGCTGGTATTCCTAGATTCAAATCAGATAAAACAGACTTTCAGATTAAAAAACAAACCCTAGGCGGTCGGCCCGGTGGCGCAGCGGTTTAGTCCGCGCTTGGCAGCCCGGGGTTCGCGGGCATGGATCCCGGGCGCCCAAGGACGCACCACTCGTCAGCCATGCCGTGGCGGCGTCCCACATAAAGTGGAAGAAGATGGCACGGATGTTAGCCCAGGGCCAGTCTTCCTCAGCAAAAAGAGGAGGATTAGCAACGGATGTTAGCTCAGGGCTGGTCTTCCTCACCAAAAAAAAATAAAAAATAAAAAACAAACCCTAAAAAAAAGACCACTCTGCTATGGTAAAATGTTCATAGAGTTTGATAAAAGATCAAACAAAATGACTTCAAGCAGATTACATTCTCAAATAATAATGCAATTAAGACAAATTAAAAACAAAAAAGTGATGAAAAGCCACATGTTTGCAAGTTTTAAAACACAATTTTAACATATCATGGGTCTAAGTAGAAATTAAAAAAATTTATAATGATGATAAATGTTTGATAAATAAAAATAAAATGAATGATAAAAATGCAATATATCACTATGTATAGGATGTAGCTAATGCCGTATATAATGATAATTTTAGAGGTTTAAATATTGAAAAAAGAAAGACTGAAAATAAATGAATTTTCAACTTATCTTAAAAAAGAAACAAGAAAAAAAAAAAACAAAGAAAGTAAATAATTAGTGGCATAAAAACCAATGGAACAGAATAGAGAGCCCAGAAATAAACCCTAAGAACACACAATGGGGAAAATGACAGTCTCTTCAACAAATGGTGTTGAGAAAACTGGATGTCCATATGCAAAAGAACAAAATTGGACCCTTATCTTATACCATACACAAAAATCAACTCAAAATGGATTAAAGACTTAAATGTAAGACCTGAAACTGTAAAACTCCTAGGAAAAAAACTCCTTAACATTGGTCTTGGCAATGATTTTTTTGGATGTGAAACCAAAAGCACAAGTAACAAAAGCAAAAATAGTCAAGTGGTACTACCTCAAACTAAAAGCTTCTGCACAGCAAGGGGAAAAGCCAAAAGAGTGAAAAGGCAACCTATGAAATGGGAGAAATATTTGCAAACCATATATCTGATAAGGGGTAATACCCTGAACTGTATAAGGAACTCATACAACTCAACAGCAAAAAACAATCTGATTAAAAAATGAGCAGAGGATCTGAATAGATATTTTTCCAAAGAAGACATGCAAATGGACAACAGGTACATAAAAAGATGTTCAACAACACTAATCATCAGGGAAATGCAAATCAAAAACACAATGGGGTATCACCTCACACTTGTTAGAATGGCTACTATCAAAAAGAAAAGAGTTAAGTGTTGTTGAAGCTGTAGAGGATAGGGAACCCTTGTGCACTGTTGGTGTGAATGTGAATTGGTGCAGCCACTATGGAAAATAGCATAGAGATTCCTCAAAAAATTAACATATGATCCTGCAATTCTACTTGTGCGTATATATCCAAAGGAAATGAAAACAGAATCTCAAAGAGATATCTGTGCTTCTGTGTTCACTGCAGCATTATTTACAATAGGCAAGATATAGAAACAACCTACGTGTCCATCAATGGATGAATGGATAAGAAAGATGTGGTATTTATATATACAACAGAATATTATTCAGCCATGAGAAAGAAGGAAATCATGCCATTTGTGACAACATGGATGGATTTTGAGGGCATTATACTAAGTGAAATAAACTAGACACAGAAAGACAAATACTGCATGGTATCACTTATATGTGGAATCTAAAAAAAACCAAAACCAAAACCAAAAAAAAGTCAAACTCTTAGGGACAGAGAGTAGTAGAATGGTGGTTACCAGGGGCTTGGGAATGGGGTAAATAGGGAGACGTGGTAAAACGGTACAAACTTTTAGCTATAAGATGAATAAGATCTGAGGATCTAATGTAAAACATGGTGACTATAGTTGCTAACACTGTATTATATAATGGAAATTTGCTAAAAGAGTAGAACTTAAATGCTCTCCCCCTCCCCCAAAAGAGATAAACATGTGAGGTGATGATGTGTTAATTAACTAGATGGTGGGAATCCTTTATCAAATCACCACAATGTACACTTTAAACATCTTATAATTTTATTTGTCAATTATACCTCAATAAAGCTGAAAAAAAAGAAAAAAATACACACACACACACAATGGGATATCATTCAGCTATAAAAAAGCAAATTCTGCCATTTGCAACAACATGGGGGACCTAGAGGGCATTATGCTATGTGAAATAAGTCAGACAGAGAAAGACAAATACTCTATGATCTCTCTTATATATAGTATCTAAAAAAACTGAACTCATAGTAACAGAGAATAGATTGATGGTTGCTAGGGGCTGGAAGGTAGGGGAAATGGGAGATGGTGGTCAAAAGGTACAAACATCCAATTATAAGATGAAAAAGTTCTGGGGACCTAAAGTACAGCATGGTGATTATACTAACAATATTGTAATGTACACTTGAAAGATACTAAAAGAGTGATCATAAATGTTCTCACCACCAAAAAAAAAAAAAAAGGGTAACTATGTGAGGTAATGGATGTGTTAACTAACCTTATTGTGGTAATCATTTTGCAATATAAACATGTATCAAATCATCACACTGTACACTTTAAACTTACATAATGTTATATGTCAAATATTTCTCAATAAAGCTGAGGAGGGAAAAGACAAATATCTCCAGTTCACAGAAACTCTTCCAGAGCACACAAAAAGAAGGAACACTATGAAAGTTAGTCTATGAATACAGCATAACTTTGACTATAACCTTACAAAGACAATATATGAAATCATAATTATACATAAATTTGAATGTAAAAATGCTGAATAAAATATTAGCAAGTTGGATCTAGCAATCTATAAATTGAGTGTATCTCAAAATCAGAAAATTAACAAGTCAAAGGAGAAAACTAGTGGATCATATCAATAAAGGCAGAAAAAATTTGAAAAAAATCAAGCACCTATTCATGATTTTAAAAATTCTACAAACTAGGAATAGAAGGGCATTTTCTTACCCTGATAAAGAGTATAAAATACCTACAACAAACGTTATACTTAATGGTAAAACTGAAAACTTTCCCTCTGAGATTGGGAATGAAATAAGAATGCCCGATATCAGCACTTTTATTCAATACCTAATAAGAACAGTACAATAAGACAAGAAAAAGTTAAAGGTATAGGATTGGAAAGAACAAACAAATTGTCATTATTCACAGATAATTTCCTTGTTATATACAAACCCAACAAATTATTAGGCTTGATAATAGGGTTACAACATCATTAATTGGCTATAAGATCAAATATCAACTGAATATCCAAAAGTCAACTGCATTCCTTATACTAACAACCAACAGAATTCAAAAAGAAAAAGGAACCATTTACAATAGCAACAAAAACATAAGGTACCTAAAAAATAAATCTAATAAAAAATCTTGAAAATTGTAATTCTTTACAGGTAGTCATTAGAGAAGATTACATCAAAGGAGAGATACACAGTGTTCATAGAGTGGAAGGCTTGAATTGGTACAAATGACAACACTCTCCAAACTGATCTATAGATTCAATGCAATTTCAATCAAAATATCAACTGGTGTTTTTCAAGATGATGGGCCTAACAATATTGATTTTGCTATTTTTAAACTGTAAACCTGCTTTGCATTCATTATATTATACCTAAGATATTTTTAAAGAGCCGAATGTAAAAGATTAAACCTTTGTAGGACTAGAAAAAGATATGTGAATATTTGAATTCAGGATGAAGTATTTTTAAAAAACATAAACACAATGGAAGAAATCTACAAAATGAAAATTTAAAATTTTTCCATTTAAAAGATACCATAAAATAAAATTAAAAGAAAAATATTTGCTACATAGTAACAAAGAATGAATATTTTAATATATAAAAAGTTCTTATAAATTGATAAGGAAAATCTTTTTTTATTAACATGAGGAAAAGACAAGAACTAGTCATTACAGCCCCCAAATAGCCAATAGACATGAAAAATAAGCTAAGCCTTAGCAGTAATCAAAGAAAGCCAAATTAAAAAATACAATATTTTATTTACAAAATTGGCAAGTGTTTAAAAAAATGCTAATATACCCTATAGCCAAGATTCCAAGAAATAAGCACTCATATACTGATGGTAGAACTATTAACTGACACAATTTCAGAGAAGCAGTTGCATCATATGTATCAAAGGATCTTCAAAATGTTTATGCCCTTTGACCTAGGAATTTCGCTTTTAGATATTTTCCTCCCACAATAACAGATGGTTATGGCAACTTTATTCATATTAATGAAAAATTGAAAATATCAAATATTTTTGCATAACAAATGCAAAAATAGGGCAACGGTTAGGTAAGGTATTTCCATGTGTTAGAATGGTAGGTCCATGTCATAGAATACCATGCCATGCAGCCATTAATAAAATTGTTAGGGGCCGGCCCCATGGTCTAGTGGTTAAGTTCAGCACGCTCCACTTCGGTGGTCCGGGTTAGGTTCCTGTGCATGGACCTACACCACTTGTTGCTGGCCATGCTGTGGTGGTGACCAACACACAACACAGAGGAAGATTGGCACAGATGTTAGCTCAGGGACAATCTTCCTCACCAAAAATAAATAAATAATAAAATTGTTACACAAAAATTTTAAAGATGAAAAATTTCTACACAATTATGCTAAAAAATTAGGTAGTGAAATAACATATCATATGATCCAAATTCTGTAAGAATGTGTGTATATGTGTGTCAGTCAGTAAGTGGAGGTGGCGGGGGGAGAGAGGGAGAAGGGGAGAGGGGGAAGGGGGAGAGGGAGAGAGGGATTAGAAAAAGCACACCCAAATGTTAACAATGCTTACTTTGGGGTGGCAGGATAGCGGGATTAGAGTGATTTTTACCTTTATCTCTGAGTTTTTCCATATTTTTCAAAATGTCTACATAAAACTCCTCCCATGTATTACTCGTATAAAAACAAACAGGGAGCCTCCCCTTGCGTACAGGGTCCAGTCTAATCTTGTCAGTCTGACATACTCTCCTAGTTTATCTTCCCCATCTTCTCTTTCCTGCCTCCTCTTCATCCTCAGAACAGGCTTACACACACACCCCTTCATTCACACGCTTCTATGTCCCAGGATTGCCTTCTCCACCACAGGAGCTCTCACTTCCAGGTTCAGAGCAGCCTTCCTGAACGAGCCTGGGTGACTGACCCTCCTTCACTGGCACAGCAGCTCTCTGTCAGACTCTATGGCAACGAACTGGCAATTAATTGAGTACAGATGGAAACCCTACTGTCTCTCCCACTGTGGCCTCAAACTGTTGATCTTCTTCTTTTTGCATGTTTTTTTCTTCTCTCCAGTTGGGTTATCAGCTACTCTTTGTAATTTTCACAATATCTAGTGCAACAGAGTAGGTGTCTGTGGTAGACAGAATAATGGCCCCCCCAAAGACATCCACGTTCTTATCCCTAGAACCTGTGAATGTGTCAGGTTACACGGCAAAGGGAAATTAAGGTTGCTAATCAGCTGACCTTGAGATAGGGAGATTATCCTGGATTGTCTACATTAGGGTGGCCTAATGTAATCACAAGAGTCCTTAAAAAGTGGAGGAGAGGGGCCGGCCTGGTGGCGTAGTGGTTAAGTTTACGTGCTCTGTTTCAACGGCCTGGGGTTCGTGGGTTTGGATCCTGGGCATGGACCTACATACCGCTTATCAAGCCATGCTGTGGTGGCGTCCCACATATAAAGTAGAAGATGGGCACAGATGTTAGCCCAGGGCCAGTCTTCCTCAGCAAAAAGAGGAGGATTGGCAACAGATGTTAGCTCAGGGCTAATCTTCCTCACCAAAAAAAAAAAAAAAAAAAGTGGAGGAGAGAGAGAAGCAGTCAGAGGAGGAGATGTGATGATGGAAGTGAGGTTGGAGTGATGTGCTACAAGAAGGACTCAACCCTCCACTGCTGGCTTTGGAGATGAAGGAGGGAGGCCAAAGCCAAGCAATGTGGGCAGCCTCGCAAGGCTGGAAAAGGAAAGAAAATGGATTCTCCCCCAGAGCTTCCGGAAAGGAACAATGGGGGAGATGCCCTGGATTTCTGTCCAGTGAGACCTATGTCAGACTTTCAACCTTCAGATTTGCAAAATAGATTTGTGTTCTTTTAAATCATTAAGTTTATGGTAATTTGTTCCAGCAGTGATAGAAAATTCATACGGAGTTAAATATTATTTTCCTTCATTCACATTAAAATCAAGAAAGATAAAACCAAAGTTGTTGAAATAATAGACAAATTTAAAACTATTTTTTTTGAGGAAGTTTATCCTAATCACCCCCAAATGCTTCTCATTATTTCTTTATTTCTCCTTAGCGCTTATGTATTCAATTTATATCGCTTATCCTTTGTTGCTACTTTATTTTATGACTGTGATAATGTCATTTCCTGGGCATATATTTTCTCCTCTGATTCAAAAGGCTCTTCAGAAGCAGGGGCCATGTATTCATTCCCTAGGTATTTGCTGCCAGAGGTAACAGACTTCAGTCCATAAATGTCTGATTACTAACATCTTACGTTATGGGTGACTTGAGGCAGACCATGTACTCAGCCTTCTACAGCTTGCTTCTCAGAAATGTTTTTAGAAGTTTTACTTTAGCATTATATGTCAGCACCCTAAAGCCCCTAAAAAATCTGACCAGATTAGTAGATATTTAGAAAGTGGACTTACTACACCTTAATTCCATTGGCTATGTCCCATAAAATTTAGTAAGGTTTTGTGTTTTTCCGGAATTTTATGGTTGACTATTTCAAGACAGGTGTATATATTTATCCTTACAGACTGTAAGATTGGGGAATTGACTCAGGAAGAGATCTGGTCTAGATGGGGAAAGAAAGGAGGGAGTCTGGACATCCCCACATCTTGAACAGACCTGGGAAGGGAGCAGGCTCCACCGTGGAGGGTGCAGTGGGCACCACTGCTGGATCTGGAAGGGACTATTTGGAGGGTCGTCTACTTTTGTGTTGAGTATCAAAATCAGCACAGACCTTTTAATTAACCAGAATTGCCAGACTACTCTTGGAGGCCATCGCTAAAATTTCTAGGCTCTACAAGAATTAAAGAAAAGTAAGCAAATAAATAAGTGGTCATTGGAAACGAGAGGATTTGGCATCATCGTAACCCTGGGGGAAAAAATAAAAGCTCATGTGTAAATGGGGTTCTGGGCAAGTAACCACATGGTGTTGTGCAGAAGGGAATTTGGTGAAGCAGCTGACCCTGGCCAGAGGCCCTTCTCCCAGAGGCAGGGCCAGCTCAGGCCCTTCAAGTCAGCTTCTGTTATCCGGCCCTGGGAAGCCTTAAAAAAGCCGCCTACCCTGATTTCTCCAAACATAAAATTGGGGCAGTGGGATTTGCCATTTCTGTGTAGCCTAGGCATGTGGTGAGGATTAATTAGTGTTTTTAAAGTGCTGTGGGTTTGGTTTGGTTTATTTATTTTCTCAGGATGAAAGCCAGTACACCAGCACCAAGTGTTAACAGTGGAGGTTTGATGTATGTTACTTGAGATGCACGGTGTGAAGTGGGGTGGATGGGACATGAGGCTTGTGGGACTGCCTTCAGCATCAAAAAGGCCACATTTCCAAACACTTTTTTAGTACTCCTCAAAGTGAAGGAGGCAGAATAAAAGCCTTTGAAAATTAGAAAGGAGAAAATTTATCTGTGTTGAGGCTCTGTGGTTGAGGGCATGTACCAACCCACAGCAAGGAAAATTTGACGAGCCACTAAGACAAATAGAGGCAGCTGGAGAAGACACAAACTTTGGCTAACTTTGTGACTAGCTGTAAAACGAGCTCCTATATTCGATAAAGAGAAAGCACTGCCACTCAGGCAGTCAGGGTGTCAGGGCTGACAGGTGAGGAGACAGCTGTCACACTGACTTCTCCGGCCCAGGACAGGTGGGCAGAAGGAGCGGGAACTCTGGGACGGCCCCACTCCCACTCACCAAGAACCCAGCAGCTTTCCAGATAGGACAATCGCACAGGAACCCTCTGAGCTGGTTTTTAAAAATAAATCTTTATGGCTTTATTCCCAATTATGGAAGTAATACACGCTCATTACTAAAAATTAAAACTGCAGAAATACGTAACATAAAAAGACAGACACCACCCTCCCAATCCCAACAGCCAGAAAATAAGTGCTGTTAACTGTTGTTTGGACATATTTACAGGAGACAGCTATAAGTGTCCCCATTTTATAGGTGAGGAAACAGATAACTCAAAGAACATATCCATCCACAGGCTCACAGGAAATAAGTCAAAGCCGGAATTCAAATCCAGGTCATTCAACACCCCAGAGCTCTGCATGTTCCGTCAGGCACTGCCTCGTCCCCACATCCTGCTCCCTCGTCCCACCACCACCCTCAGATGTAATTACTGCAAGGCACTGACAGGGTTTCCATAGCTAGCTTTACACACAGAAGCTGCCGTCGCCCATAGTCAGATTACATGCGAAACTGCACAGCTAGTGTCACTCCTAGACCCATTTTTCCAGCCTCATTTAAATGGATAATGCTCCAACAACACACTGTTATTTGAGTGAGATAACTGTAGTTAAGATCTTGGTGCCCTTTTCCCACAAAACCAGTGTAGAACAGACCCCTGAAACCAGTAGGATGTGACTTATGTGCGAGGCGTGGACCTGGAGAGCCCCAAGCTCCAGGCCTGTAATGTATTAGCAGTGCGTGACCTGGTGCCTCAGTTTCTCCATTTGGATTATAAAGCGGATGGATGAACTGACTGCCAAGGTGCCTTCCAGCCTCTGTTATTCTACGTGACGACGAGCAACCTCACTGAGAGCCGGTGGGCCTCGTGCATCCCACCTAACTTTTTTTATTCTGCTCAATATCTCATTTCAGAATGAAAGAAACTTGCCTCCATTGTTGCTACCTCTCAAATATGCCCAGAAAGAAATAAAAATGCTTTGAAAATAATGTATAATATTATTGCTTTTGCTGGATTTATTCTAATTAAATGAGTGGATGATGCCCAACTTAACAATTTATTAGCATGCATTCTTTCAGTATGTGTAAATCTCCCGTACATGAGGCACTGAGAGAGCTATACAGATGAAATCTTCCCCTCCTTGGGGCTTATGGCTCTGGATGGGAAAAGACATGAGTATAAATAACTGCAATATGAGGTCGCAAGAGCTCAGTGTCCTGGGATGCCCCCAAGGAAGTCAAGGGACTCAAGTCTGGAGGGACCAGGGAGGGCTTCATGGAGCAGGAGGGACGTGAACTGGGCCCTAAAGAAGGGTCAGGGAAGCAAAGGAAGATGCCGGTGACTGAGGGAGGGCATTGCAACGGTGCTGAGGGGTCGTTTCAGCTACCATGAAGGCTGTAGGGGGCAGCTAAGGAGTCTGCACGTGGCTGTGGGCAGTTAGGAACCATGGACAGCCGTCAAGCAGGGAAGTGAGCGGCTGTGTCCACGCCCTCTTCCAGACAGCTTTCTAACAAAACGTGAAGCCTACCTGACCTCCAGTCCCTGCAACAATACCTAGCACGTCGTGGGCAGTCAGGATCTACTGAATAATCTCGGAAATCCAGCCTAACGTCTGGAAATGGACTTGAATGTTGCTCTAAGAGGAAACAGGGAGCAGCTCCAAACACACAAATCTGGATGACTCTGGGATCTCGAGTACAGATTTGGCAATTTTACCACAGAAAATGCGTGTGTGAGAGAGCAGAAGGAGGGAAGACTGTTCTTTCACCCTGTAATCATGAGCAGAAATAACATCTCATTATAACCTTTAAAGAGAAGAGGCCCTTTAAATGAAATGGTGACAAAGCTGTACAGAATCACTTTGAAGACCTGGCCGTTGGTGGGGTGGAAAACGCTAACATCTGTCAGTGCCCTTCATCTATAATCAAGCTTCCACCAGCAGAATCTGAGTGCTTTCTACGTGTGCACGTGTGGCAGGTGTGTATGCAAACATTACACAACTGATGTACGTGAGAATTCTAATGATGCACGGAACGCCACGTCTGGCTTCCAAGGCGAGTTGCAGACGGAGTAGGGTCGTTACCTCAGAACAGCCCAGATCAAGCCTGGGGCCTGCAGGATGGGTCTATTTTCTCTGAGGCAAACTAATGCCTTTGAAATGATTTCTCCTCCTGGTCTGAGGCACGCTGGTGAGAACCCACGGGGAGGCACGGGGGTTGGAGCTGGAGGTCCTCAGAACCATGTAGAGCTGAACTCACCCCTGCAGGATCCTGGGGCATCACCTGAGATCCCGGCTGCTCCCCGCCCCCCTCCCCGCTTTGGATGTTTCTAGGCTTCCATAAATCAGCTTAAACAGCATCTTGTTCCCTTGGGCTGTCTCACAGGATTCCTCCATGGTCCACCCTGTACCACCGGAGAGAGACACTGAGTCTAGGTCAGCCTGCTAGAAGGAAGTATTTTAAAGACATGGGGGAATAAGTAACTCTTAGGATCTATTCTTAGAAAGAAGGAGGGAAGAGAAAAAGGTACTATCTGAACAGAGACCAAAACATGTCCGTCCAAGGTTACCCCAGAACAAACCCTCTGAAGATGAATAAAAAGTTTCCTCAAAGCGCCCAGGAGAGCAATTCCAGCCCACACGTCTGCCCCCGGCCATGGGGGCTGGGGGCGGGAGATTAAAGTGGAGTCAGATTTGGGGCGCAGAGAGGAGCAGTGGCCAAGGAAACAATGAAGGGAACTTGCCAGGAAGGCAGGAGTGGGCGTGGAGTACAGAGAAGAGCAAGAGCCGGTGCCCTGGACTCAGGGCGGAAGTCAAGCTGGGCTGAGCCCAGGGGTAGGAGCTTTATAAATGCAGGTTTGTCTATCCAGGAGGTCCGGGGGAAAGGAATGAAGAAGCGCAGGGAAAATCCCACATCATCTCTTCTGGCTACTTTCAGTGCAGAGGAAGTGTGACAGTTGGCATTTATAAGCTGGATAAGTAGTTTCAAATATCTGTATATGATAACGTCCATTAAAGTTAAGAAGTGGCTTGTGACTATTAAGTAATTCGGTTAGACAAAATCTAAGATGCAGGTTCAGGGTTTAAGAGGAGAGTGTGAATTGCCATCTGGAGGTACTTTTAGGTTCAGGAAAGGCTAAGAGACAAAAGAGAACGACTTTAACCTGTTGATCTATTCATCATTCATTTAAAAAAAATTTATTGAGAACTTGGTATACTGGTAGCTTCTGTGCTATGTTGGGGATGTGGCAATAAATGAAAAAGCAAAAAGCTATAGACCCCATCCTTATGAGTTTCTATGCTTCTTTTTTTGGAGTGTTTTACATTTTATTTATTTTTAAATTTTTAAATTGTGGTATAATACATATAACATAAAATTTACCATTTTAACCAGTTTTAAGTATACAGTTCAGTGGCATTAAATACATTCATAATGTTGTGCTATCATCACCACCACCCATCTCCAGAACTCCTTCCATTTTGCACAACTGAAACTCTATACCCATTACACACTAACTCCCCATTCCCCCATCCTCCAGCCCCTCACAACCACTATTCTACTCGCTGTCTCTATGAATTTGACGACTCTAGGTACCTCCTATAAGCAGAAACACACAGTATTTGTCTTTTTGTGACTGGCTTATTTCATTTAGTATAATGTCCTTAAGGTTCATCCATGTTGTAGCATGTGTCAGAATCTTCCTTTTTAAGGCTGAATAATATTCCATTGAATGTATGTACCAATTTTGTTTATCCATTCATCTGTCAATGCACCGTTTTACATTCCCACCAACAGTGCATGAGGGTTCCAGTTTCTCCACATCCTCTCCAACACTCGTTACTTTCTTCCTTCCCTTCTTCCTTCTACTCTTCCTTCCACTTGTTCCTTTCTTTCTTCATTCTTCTTTCTTTTGATAGTAGCCATTCTAATGGGTGTGATCTATGGTTCTTTGAGACCTCTTTATGCTTTACTGTAGGATTTCCTGGTCTATGGGAGATCCTATGAACTCTTGGTGTGTGTGTTTTTTGTGTTTACTAGTCTTTTGGGAATATTTTTACTTAATACCCAAGCCACAACCTACCAAGGGTATATGGCCATGAAAATTATCCTAACTCCACCAGTAGGAAGGGCCTCTGAGGGTGCCCTATACTTTTGGAATAAAAGGGAGGGGGTGTAGCTGCTAGAACCCAAGAAGCCAGCATCTTATGGGATCTGGTACTACTTAGAAGGCAGGGCCTTCCTGGGAAACATCTAATGCTTGTTCCTACGAGTCATGATAGAAGGAGACATTGGTCCACAAGCTCCAACAAGACCCACTAAAGGAGAGAGAGCGGATGGAAAAGTGATGTTTTAGAACAGGAATCAGAAAGGTGGGCAGGATGTAGTAATAACAAAATCATATAATAATTCAAATTACTCTAGCACTTATAACGTTTCTAACATTTTCTCTTGTATTCATCTATTTACAACCATGCCTTTGGCTACATCACTGCTTATTGATGAGTGCACCCTTTCTAGCAGGGTGAAAAAGGAGAGACACTGAGTAAACAGCTTTGGTTCTCTGAGGTTCTATTTATATAGAGACCCACAGAATACCGAAGCTGGAAGGAACTTGAGAGATCATTTAATTCAATTTACTTCACAGATGAGGAAACTGATGAAGTGGTTTTGGGGAAGGTGGGGGTGGTACACTACTCTCTTCTGCTATAAGTACAAATAACCTGGGAAGTGCTGGAGTTAGAAACCAGAGAAATGTTTCTGTGATAACACGATGTGACCCAATGGTCAATCCTTAATTTACACCCTAGAATGGCTGCTTTCTGATTTTATTCCACAAAAGCCTCTAGAACATATTCATAAAACATATTCTATGAACATGATTTGCAGACTTGGTTGTCTTATAGATATATAGTTTCTTATAGCTTGATTTGATTTTTTTCTCCACAAATTAAGTGCATAGAAAAGGAAACAGGCTTGTATCATCATCCTATAAAGGAGCAGGCCCCCAGGCCCGGTGGCGCAGCGGTTTAGTTCGCGCTTGGCAGCCCAGGTTTTGCCGGTTCGGATCCTGGGCGCCCGCTGACACACTGCTTGTCAGCCATGCTGTGGCGGCGTCCCATATAAAGTAGAGGAGGATGGGCACGGATGTTAGCCCAGGGCCAGTCTTCCTCAGCAAAAAGAGGAGGATTGGCAATGGATATTAGCTCAGGGCTGGTCTTCCTCACACACACAAAAAATAATAATAATAAATAAATAAAGGAGCAGGCCCCCAAAGATAGCTCTCCTTTTTTCATCTTCTGCTACACAGTGGATTGAAACGAATATAAAACCTGGGCAGAAAAGGCTCACAGGGTTGCCCATATATGTGGAGGAGGGGGCACTTGGCTGCCCTCAGGCAAGGACAGCAGAGAATGCCCAGTTTTTGTAGATCAACAGGGAATGTGGTTCTGTGTCAATGCCAGGGCCTGACAATGTCCCTCATCACGTGAAGAGTCAGAGCAAGAGTCCCAAGCAGGCCAGGAAGGCCAACAGGAGGCCTAGAGTGGGCTTTGAGGATGGGGGAAGGAGCAGCAGCGGGCCAGTGAGTGTCCCTGAATTTGTGACAGCAGTGAAGGGTCTTAGTAAGTCCATTCCTTCATATGTGGGAGACTGAGTCCAAGAAAAATGAAGGGAGTTGCTTAAGACCTTACAATCTCTGGATGGCAAAACTGAGATGAATCTCTATTCTGATTGCCATGCCCTAACTCTCACACTGGAGACCCCTTTTGCCTGTGCTGTTCTTTTGCTAGGGGCACTTTAGGGAAGACAGCTAAAATCACAGCAGGTTATACTGAGAACCCTGCAGCAAGCAGTGCTGTGGCCGGGTTACACAGGAATAGAGTTCTCCAGCTCCCATTTCTGACGCCAAGACAAAGTGCAGCCTAGTGAGTGAAGGGGGCTTAAGGCTTTTCATCTGTAGATGGAACTTAGTGAGTGAGGACAGTTTGCAACCATTATAATATGGACGGCATATTCAGCACATCCCCGGATGCTATACTGAATTTTGCAGTGTATTAAATCGCTCAGAAGTTTTAAAAACCATTCCTGCCTCCCCTGTATTCCCTTCTGGCCACCCAGAGAGACTCTGATATGACTAACCCCTTGTTAAGAATCACTGTTCTAGTGAACCACAGACTGGAATGTGTCATATCCTGTAGGTATCCTAGGGTGGAGAAAAGTTTAAGAACTACTGATGTAGCCCCACAGTAACGAATCACAGGTCTGTGATCCTCTTACACAGCTGTTCAAATCATTTTCTAAGCACCTTCTAGAACAATCCTTTCAGACCAACAGAAATGCAATGCAAATTACATATGTAATTTAAAATTTTCTATTAGCTACATTAAAACAGGAAAAAGAAACATTAAATTAATATTAATTTATTTAACTTAATATATCCAAATTGCATCTGACAAGTAAAAAATATATATTATATTTTACATTTTTCATACTAAATCTTCAAAATCTGA
This sequence comes from Tapirus indicus, assembly GCA_031878705.1. Taxonomy (NCBI): domain Eukaryota; kingdom Metazoa; phylum Chordata; class Mammalia; order Perissodactyla; family Tapiridae; genus Tapirus; species Tapirus indicus. The sequence goes on from CM062925.1 coordinate 6,896,653, forward strand.
TGTGTATTTTACACTTACAGCACATCTCAATCCACAATTAGCCACATTTCAAGTGCTCAACAGCCACATATAGCTAGTGGCTACCATATTGGACATGTTACTACCCTTGCCTCTCTCATTGACATAAGTTTGCTCCAACACAAATAGAAATTTCTCCATATTGCAGCCATTCCTACCTGTCTCAGGGACCTTTTTTTCCAGGTCTAATGCCTCTACTTTGGTCTTTATTTCATCTCAACTCTCCTCCAACTGTCCATTCAGTCATCAAGTAATCAAGTCTTGTGGTGGGTTGTAGCACAGATTGGAGAGGACAAAGAAGTAAGGAGAGCCTGAACAAAGAGGGTAGCAGAATGTCTAGAAAGGAGGGGATGTGAGCAGCCAAGTGAATGAAGGGAATGTCAGAGCACTATTTTTTTTTTTTTTTTTTGCTGAGGAAGACTGGCCCTGAGCTAACATCTGTGTCCATCTTCCTCTACTTTATGTGGGACACCTGCCATCGCGTGGCTTGATAAGTGGCATATAGGTCCGTGCCTGGGATCCAAACCTGTGAAACCCTGGGCTGCCACAGCGGAGTGCACAAACTTAATCACTACACCACTGGGCCGGCCCCAAAGAGCACTATTTTCTGAAGACAGTCTCAGGATGAGGCATTATTACGGAAGTGGGGCAAAGGGTCTAATAATTAAGGTTTTCCAGACCCAAACCCACTATGCTAGGAGTCATAGGACTAGTATGGTGTTTATACAGGACTACTACAACCTGTTGTGATCTGAGAGCATTAAATGGCCTCTTTCCCTGCAGGAATTAATAGGTCTCCCTATGAGTTAATTTAGGCAGTAGGTAGAATCAAGCTAAATTATTTCCAGGATTGCTAGGTAAGTCATGCCTGTGAGATGCAGCAAGCACTGGGCAGCACCTGGCCAGCTTGATCAGATGATGTATGGCTTATTTGACCTTGAGTTTTCGGGAAGAAGGCTCTGGAGCTCTCAGGTTAAGAACAGGGCAACAACAACATGACATTTACAGCTGGAAGGAGCCTCTGAGATCCCATGGGTTCTCCTTTTATAGATGGGAAAGCTGAGGCATGGAGAGCAAAATGGCTTCAAGATCATGTAGCTTGAAAGTGACAAAGCCAAGAACAGAATCCACCCTCTGTGGCACCAAAGACACAGTGAGATTGGTACAACAGGTGCCATGGAGAACTGTTTACCTTTATAGCAAACTCAAGTGGAAAAAGAGAAAGTTACACAGTAAATAATAAAACTATCTTTGTGAGCCCAAGAGGTTTACTTTAGTAGCAATAAAGAAGGTACTCACATGGTGAATCATCTACAAAGTTTGGGTCGATGTTATGCAGCAGCTCCACTCTGGGGGATGGGCTTCCTTCACTAGAAAAGAGGTTTTTAGGAAATGTTAATTTCCTCTCTCAAATGGGTGAGAATGATTTTAATACTACCTTTCCTTGTGCTTATCGGAAATAACAAACCTGCCAGTTAAAAACTTTGTCATGAATTCAGAGGTCTCCAAAATTTGTGGTTGGTGGATCTTCAAGTAGTCAGCATTTGTCTACATAGCAATGATTAAACATTTACATAAAAAATCAGTGTCAAGCATATGACAATTAAAAAAAAGACTCCTGTGACCCTTTGCAATAAATAATGTGGCTGTATTTAAATATGACCAACTTCTACAGCAGTGAAATAAGAACTCAAGTCATCCTGTGTAGACTCCATACTGAACACCCACAGGGAAATGGAGAAGGAGCATTTGTCAAGATGGCCGCATCAATATTACAGGTGCAACGTGCCTTTTAAATATTAACCTACATGAGAAATATGTCTTCCATATCCAAATTTGCAACATGGAGCTTATATTTAATACAAATACATGTGAAATAGCTATATCTCTTGAAGATTTTTTAAAAGTACACATGTAAATACAATCATGACCTACATTAGTGCTGAAAAGAAGCTTGGAGATCACTTAGTCCAACCCCTTCATGTTACAAATGAGGAAGGCACACAGTAAGTTACCGGCCAAATGGTGAGCTGTGTCACTTTCAAAAATAGTGTTCTTAAAAAACTGAGAGCATAAACACCATCAGATGCATGTGGGTGTGCATGAAGTACCCAGGTCATTTTGCTAGTATAGACTCAGCCTAATGGAAGAAGTTGTTAGACATAATTCCAATCATTGGAAGAGTACTGAGGACTGCTTGATAATCCAATAAAAGGTTGCAAAGTACTCTTAACACCATTAGATTTGTACACATCTGAATAACCAATAAGGCCCCTGATGTAACCAAGAGGCCACATTTTCAGGTGGTCCAATATCCACACCCCAAACTCATACCTAGTTGTCTACAGCAGTGGTTTGGGATTTGAAGGACTATAAAATTTCAAAAACTCTGGGTTGTGATTGGCAATGTTGTATTTGCCACAGAAGGAAGTGTTAAAACAAAGTTTAATTAATTAATTAAAAACAAAACCAAAAAGACTTCAACCACCATCACCATTGTTTTATAAATAAAGGTAACTTGAACAGCCAAAAAAAGTACAAAGAAAACAATCTCAGAATGACAGTCCTTTAAACTGAATATATTTAACTTGAGTATTCTATAAGATTTCCTTGTTCCTTTCTACTCCATAAGACACACTAGAGAGTGAGAGGGAACTACAGAGGGACGCCTGTAGTCCTGGGGGCAGCGGGGACAGCATCATGGGGGAGGGGGCATATTTCCCAGGACTCTTTTCATTTTCTTCCTGAGGCACTTAACTAACTACCTGAATATCCTGGAGACCGTCAACCAGTCCAAAATGACAGGAACTAGGGTTTGATCCCAGAAGCTCTGAATGCAAGTAGGGATGATGAGCAAAGAGAATGGTGAATGTGAGAAAATCTGAACAGAATGATGACAATGATATCTAATTTGGGGGGTTAAAAACAAACAGTTAAAATCTGGATAATAATAGCAGGTAAGTCAGGAAGGGAAATCCGAATGAAAGTATTTTAAAGTCTTTGTATTGTTGGGAAGAGGGTAAAACTGTTGATTAAATTTAGATTTAGCTAAGTAAAATTTGCATGTTAAATTTTTAATATAACTTAAAAACAAATATAGAATTTTTTTGGACTACAGAAAAACAAAACAAAATTCATTCAATTCAAAACAAGACAAGAAAGAAGGTGGGGGAACCACAAAATTTCAGGGCCAAGATATTAATACATAACCACTCATCTTTAAAAGCAGGTTCACTGGAATACCCCCCCAAAGCATTAGGCACAGCTAAATAAAGGATATTTTTCTAATAACATTTAGAGAGAGTTTATCTGTATATTATCATTCATTTCATTTTTCCATTATTCAGAAGAGCCACAGATATTTCAAAATAAGGAAACTTAATAAGATGAGATGACATTTTGAACACCAAAGGTTGTGAGTAATCCCAGTGATGAATTATTTGCTGGGAAAAAATCTTCACAGGCAGAATCATCATGATGAAAAGAGGAGCAAACAAAACAAAACCCAACCAACCCTCTTAAGTCTGTTGTAATGCTGCTTTTAAAACTGTACTAGTCAGAATATTTTGATAAAGATGTGGTTAGAGATATGAGCCAAGAAAATACAATATGTGACAAGTGATTAAAACAATGACCAAACACACTTAGGGACTCCAAGTTATTAAATAAATCAAGAAAACCAAATGCACATTTAAGGGAACTGAATAAAATACCATAAATCTTGGGTTACCCCACCTCAAAATATAAAAAGTTGTTAAAATCCCTAGACAAGCTCATGTGCCAATTCCCTGGGCCTAGTCCTTTGGAAAAAGATGGATTTTAGAAATATCTCCAGGTGGATTTTTTAAAAGATGCATATATACATAGGAAGGGAAGATGGTAATAGTGAAAATATGGAAAAATATGCACCAAGTTGTTAACTGGTGGGGTGAGGCTATCAAGGACTTTCACTTTCTACAACAGGCATGTATTATTATTGCAGTCAGGAAAAATTAAAGATTTTTTAAAAGTAGTTTATAATTCGTGGAAATTTCTAAGCTCCCACAAACATAATATTTAAAAGTATAACAAGGAGAAAACTCAGATATTTTATAGTTTAGGAGTTTAAAGACAGGAAAACTATCCATAACTACAATGTACATATAGTATTTAAATGTATTAGTTAATTTTTGGAATTTAATTGTACTCTACCCACTTATAAGCCATCACAATAACTGATCATGTAATTTCTCTCTCAGGAGTCAAGAAATGTCCCTGTATGTTTAAGAACAGGATTGCCTTCACCCCAAAGTAGAAAACATAGTAATGGGTTTAGGGTCACTAGGTTCTGAAGTCTTGCCACTGAAGTCATTTCTTTTCCTTTCAGTAAAGGGTGCAGGGTCTCAATACCTGAGACGGAGGGGATGAGAGGACAGAGAGGGAAAAGGAGGGAGGAAGACACGCAATCCCCATTAAAATTCCAATGGCATTTTTCACAGAAATAAAACAAACAATCCTAAAATTTGTATGGAACCACAAAAGACCCCGAATAGCCAAAATAATCTTGAGAAAGAACAAAGCCGGAGGCATCACAGTCCCTGATTTCAAACTATATTACAAAGCTATAGTCATCAAAACAGTCTAGTGTTGGCATGAAAACAGACACATAGATCAATGGAACAGAATAGAGTCCAGAAATAAACCTACACATCTGTGGACAGCGAATTTTTGACAAAGGAGCCAAGAACAGACAATGGAGAAAGGAAAGTCTCTTCAATGAATGGTGTTGGGAAAACTGGATAGCCACATGCAAAAGAATGAAACTGGACACTGTCTTACACCATACACAAAAACCAACTCAAAATGAACTAAAGATCTGAATGTAAGACCCGAAACCATAAAACTGCTATAAAAAAAAAACATAGACAGTGAGCTCTGTGACATCAGTCTTGGTGATGATTTTTTGGATCTGACACCAAAAGCCAAGGCAACAAAAGAAAAAAGAAACAAGTGGGGCTACATCAAACTAAAAAGCTTCTGCATAGCAAAGGAAACCATCAACAAAATGGAAAGGAAACCTACCAAATGAGAGAAAATATTTGCAAATCATGTAAGTGATAAGGGGTTAATTTCCAAAATATATAATGAACACACACAACTCAATAGCAAAAAAACAATCTGATTAAAAAATGGGTAAAGGATCTGAATAGATATTTTTCCAAAGAACACATACAAATGGCTAACAGGTGCATGAAAAGGTGCTCAGCATCATTAATCATCAGGGAAATGTAAATCAAAACCACAATGAGGGCCGGCCCCGCAGCATAGCAGTTAAGTTTGCGCACTCCGCTTCTGGTGGCCCGGGGTTCGCAGGTTCAGATCCTAGGTGTGGACCAATGCACCGCTTGTCAAGCCATGCTGTGGTGGCGTCCCATATAAACTAGAGGAAGATGGGCACGGACGTTAGCTCAGGGCTAATCTTCTTCACACACACAAAAAAAACCCCACAATGAGATATCACCTCACACCTGTTAGAATGGCTATTATCAAAAGACAAGAAATAACAAGTGTTATTGAGGATGTGGAGAAAAGGGAACGCTTGTGCACTGTTGGTAGGAATGTAAATTAGTGCAGTCACTATGGAAAACAGTATGGATGTTCCCTCCAAAATTAAAAATAGAACTACCATATGATCCAGCAATTCCACTTCTGGGTATTTATTTGAAGAAAATGAAAACACTACCTTGAAAAGATATATGCATCCTCATGTTCACTGCAGCATAATTTACAATAGCCAAGATATGGAAACAACCTAAGTGTCCATTGATGGATGAATGGATAAAGAAGGTGTGCTCTCTCTACATACAATGGAATATTATTCAGCCATAAAAAAGAACGAAATCTTGCCATTTGCGACAACATGGATGGGCCTTCAGGGCTTTATGCTAAGTGAAATAGGTCAGACAGAGAAAGACAAATACTGTATGATCTCACTTATGTGTAGAATCTAAAAAAACAAACAAACAACACCCCCACACACAAAAAAACAAGCTCATAGATAGAACAGATTGGTGGTTGCCAGAGTGGCAGGGAGGGGTTGAAATGGGTGAAGGTGGTCACAAGGTACAAACTTCCAGTTACAAAATAAATAAGTCCTGGGGACGTAATGTACAGCATGGTGACTATAGTTAATAATACTGTATTGCATATGTGAAAGTTGCTTAGAGAGTACATCTTAAAAGTTTCATCACAAGAAAAAAAACTCTTTGTAACTGTGTATGCTGACAGATGTTAACTAGACTTATCGTGGTGATCATTTCACAATATATACAAACAATGGATCATTATGCATGTTCCTCTATCCTTATGTTAAAAACAAAATAAATTTTATTTTTAACCATCTTTTCTTCTCTTTACCATTAAATGTCTCCAAACTATATTTTTCCACCAGTTATGCTCACTTTCCCTCACATTAGAATCACCTGGGGAGCTTTTAAAATCCAGATGCTCAGGCTGCACCTCATACCAGCAGATTACTGGGGGTGGAACCCAGGCATCAGTATTTTTTTGAACTCCCAGGTGATTCCAATGGGCAGCCAAGACTGCAAACCAGAGCAGCAATTCTTCAACTTTAATGTACATATAGATCACTTAGGATCTTGTTCAACTCTGGATTCTGATTAATAAGAGTTGGCAGGGCCCAGGAATCTGCATTTCTAACAGGTTCCCATGTGATACTGTTGCTGCTGGCCTGAGGACCACACTTGGAGTAACAAGATTCGAGGAAGTCTCCTGGAGTCCCCTTACATGAGACCTGAACACTTTTGGGGTTTCCTAAGGAAACTCATTTAGATTAGGGCTGATTCTAGAGCAACGATTCTCAACCTTGGCTACTCAATGCAATCACCTGGGAGATTTAAAAAATACTGATGCTTGCCTTTCACCACAAGAGAGTGATCTCATTGATCTGGGGTTCAGCCTGGACATAAGGATTTATAAAAGTACCCAAGCTGATTTTTTTAAAATTAGTTTTATTGAAATATAATTTACAAAACACACAATTCACCTGTTTAAAGTGTACGGTTAAATTTTTTGGATATTCACTAGTATACTAAATATACTAGTATATTTACTAGTTGCACAACAGTCTAATTCTAAAATATTTTTGTCCCCCATGAAAAGAAATCCTGTACCCATTAGCAGTTACTGCTGATTCTCGACCCCCTCCCCCCAGCCCTAGGCAATCACTATTCTGTCTCTATAGATTTGCCTATTTTGGACATTTCATATAAAGGGAATCATTCACTATGTGGCCTTTGTAACTGGCTTCTTTCATTTAGCATAATGTTTCCAAGGTTCATCTATGTTGTAGCATGTATCAAATACTTCATTTCTTCATAGGCTGAATAATATTTAATTGTAGGATATACCACATTTTCTTTATCCACTCATCAGTTGATGGACATTTGAATTGTTTCCAATTTTTGGCTATTATAAATAATGCTGTTATGAACATTCATGTACAAGTTTTTGTACGGATATTCATTTTCATTTCTCTTGGGTATATACCTAGGAGTGGACTCGCTGGTCATGTGGCAACTCTATATTTGAACTTTTAAGGACCTGCTAAATCGTTTTCCAAAGCAGCTGCACCATTTTACACTCTCACCAGTAATGTCTGAGCATTCCAATTTCTCCACATCCTCATTATCACTCATGAATGTCTGTCTTTTTTGTTACAGCCATCCTAGTTGGTATGAAGTGGTATCTCATTGGGGTTTTGATTTACATTTTCCAAATGAATAATGATGTTGAGCATCTTTTCATATACATATAGACCATTTGTATCTCTTCTTTGGAGAAATGTCTATTCAGATCCTTTGCTCATTTTTTAAATTGGGTTATTTGTCTTTTATGATTGAGTTGCAAGAGTTCTTTATATATTTTAGATGCAAATCCCTTCTCAGATACATTATTTGTTAATATTTTCTTCAATTCTGTGGGCTGTGTTTTTGCTTTCTTGATGGTATCATTTGCAGAACAAAAGTTTAATATTTTGATGTAGTTCAATTTATCTATTTTTTCTTTTGTGGCTTTTGGTATTTTATCTAAGAAACCAGTGCCTAACCCAAGGTCACAAAGGTTTACTCCTACATTTTCTTCTAAGATTATTATAATTTTAGCTCTTACATTTAGGTCTATGATCCATTTTAAAGTTAATTTTTGTGCATACTTCTTTAAAGTTGGCACCTATGGGTTTGTTCAAGGATCCTTACCGTACAATGCTCATCACATTTGATTATACATTCTAAATTCTTGATTTTTTTTCTGTAAAGCAAAAGATGGGTTTCCAGCTTTAGGGCACTTATGTAACAAGCCCATATGTAATGATAATGGCTTCCCCTTGAAAGGAAGTCCTAGTTCCTCAGAAAGTACCTTAAGAAATCTAATAATAACTTCCTATAATCAGTCACTTTAACATGCTCCTGTATAGGGATATAAGTACCTTGAAGACAAACTTTTAGCATATGATACAATTTCTTCCTCAAAGATATGTGTATCAAGGTCGGTTGGAGGAAAAAAAAGCATGTTTTGTACGTTCATGACACAGTTTTCAGCAATATCAACTGTGTGATCACCGCAATCTTGTAGAATAAATTGTGGCCTCACCAAACTCATAAAATGGATACAAGATTGATTACTGCTATATTATAACATGTGTTAGCTTCTCTCTTCTCTATGTGTCTATATGTATTTATAAGTAATGCTACAAATATTGTAGTATCTCATGATTCTTTTGTACATTATACTGTTCCAAAGTTTCATTTCCATACAACCAAAGCACTAAAAAGTGGACACTGTCAATTGCTCGAATAGTTTACAGTCTTACTTCTGACCAATCCCAAAGGCCTCACTCTCGTATGCAGCACAGCAGTGTCTTTAAGAGCATAGCCTTTCTGGATTTGCACCTCAACTCCACAAAGGACTGGCTCTACAAACTTGAGCCTCGTTTTTCTCACTAGCAGAATGTGGATAAAAAGTATCCACTAACAGGGTTGTTTTAAGAATTAAATGAGGCAACATATGTAAAGCACTTGCAAGGCGCCTGGGATATGTTAAGTGCTGAGTAAGCTGGATGCTTCAAAACAATACCACGTTTTATTGAAAAATGTGGATCCTGCCTCTGCAGACATAGAAAGAATATAACCACGGATACAAGACTATAACCTGAGACACAGATACAAGAAGAATTAATACAGAACATTAATATTCCTATCCATTGTTCTTGCTGGCAAGGGTTCCCTTTATGAAAGACACTAGGGTGCCTATAACTTTAATTTCTAAAACATGTTATGATTGTCTCTCCCATGTGAGAATCTCTTTTTAGAAAAGTATCAGTGTCAAATATCGCTAAGTCACACAGTCTACTCATTATGAACTGCATATAAAAATGATATGTTGCAATCTGTTATCTAGAAATTTTCCTTATTTTTTGGTTTAGGCAGATGGTATGGTTTAGCTGTATAAGCAACACTATCTTCACTAGACTCTTGATTCCCTTTGTGGAATGTAAATCTCTGAATAACGACTGATGATGTTCATGGGAAATGATTTTTCAATAATCACACAAGTTCATGAAACACCCTGGTTTTAGGTGACCCAAGGTAACGGATGTCTCTATTATGGCAAGTGTTTGGGCTCCAGGCTGACAGGAACAAAGCAGGGCTCTCTAATTAGCTTCTGTAAGATAGGCACCAATGGGACTGTTCAAGAATCCTTCCTGCACAATGCTCACCGCCCTCCCCAGCATACATTAATGGCTATGGCAGCAAGTAGACAAAGAATTACGTAAAGAAAAAGAACTGAACAATATTGTTCAATTGACCACTTAATGACAGAGACCTACCTCTAAAATGGGCATGTGAAATGGGCATGTGTCATGCATGTCCATGACAACCAAACTGGAGTTATTTTGGGGGCTGGTTTGTTTTGGCCAGGCTGGGTAGAATAATGGTGGTCACCATTTACAGAGCATTTATTACGTGCCACATACATTTTAAATGCTTTACACATATTATCTCATTTAATCCTTGACACTATGACGTAGACTCAACCTTGGCACAGAGCAGTCATGTGACTTACAAGACCACATGGTTCAGCAGGTAGTAAATTAGGTTTGGAACTCAGGCAGACTGACTCCTGGAGTCCCCACTCCTAACTACTATGCAATTGTCTCCTTAGTGAAAAGTAGACATGGCATCAGTATCTCCTTGAATATATTATATTTTCACTCATTTAGCTTATTTTTAAGGCTCCATTAACATATATCGCTATTGACTTCAAATGCCTCTATTAACAAGAGTTAATTGTTTTTCTCCATCCTCTTCTCTTAAAGACTAGTATAAAATAGCATACAGTTCATTTTCTCTCATGACATTTCAGTATTCAATTTTAATTTACCCCAAATTTCATATTTTCTGCATTAGTTTAAAAGAAACAAACAGAGCAAGAAGACCCCGATCAGTGGCTAGTTTCCAATACGCTATAAATATTTTCTAAGAGTCTACAGTTTCAGACACTGAGATCACAACACTGTCCATGTATAAATAGATTTTCCAGTTTTCGACTTTCATTTTCCAACTAGTTGAAGGGTGGGGCAGTAAAACATTTCCCATAAATAAATGAAATGCTATTACATTCCATACTCCTTTTACCACGAGCTGCTGACCATCTGTTATAAAAAAGATACACCCTGGAGGGCAGTATCCAATTTTTAGAAATAGAAATAGCCATGGCAATTTTTTCTGAGATGAAATTTTGAAAAAAAAAAGTTGCTGATTAAAAAATTCGAGAAACACCACAGAGTAATGTCCATCCTGTTAAACCTTGGTAAGCTTCGTCATCTGTGTTATCATCCTCACTTCAAGCTCCTAAATTGTTACTATGTTCCAGGCACTGTGCTAACCGTTCTAAACATACTCTTTTACTAAATCTTCACACAAGTGCCTATGAGGTTGGTACCACTAATGTTATGTTTTACACATGAGGAAACTGATGCTTCGAGATGTAAGTAACTTGCCAAGATCACACAAATAATAAATGGAGGAGACAGGATTTGAACCAGATCTAACCACAGAGTTCACATTTTTAACCATTATACTAGTGAAACTCCTTGCCAGACTTATTTTTTTGTTACGTGGGTGCGGGTGATAACTGAGTTTGCATAAATCCCATGTTCCTTGAAAAGCCATTGCGAACATTACCATGAATAAAGAGTTTAGGCATGGAACTTATAAAATTTTGACTAAATCTGGTGAGGAAATATGTAACTTAAATTCATTTGATATAGAGTTATACATGAGAGAACTTTTTCATGTACATTTTTATTAAGGAATCTTATTAAATTTTTAAAATAGGTGACAAGAAATCAGTAATATTATAAAAAGTAACTGAATCATACTCTTAATATAATCTTTTCCTATTTATTATTGTAAAATAATTGGTAGGACTTCTGGGTTAGCGTCTGGGCAAACCAGCAGGGCCTAATATGCCTTTCTTCCAATTTCCATTAAAATACCCATGAAAAATCACAAAAAGATAAAAACTGGCAACAGTGTTGGAAATCCAAGACAAGACCAGATGCCAAAGTCCTGAGGGGATTCTCACTAATGCCAGTGCTGAGGAGATTAACAACACGTTCTTGGATTCTACCATAAGAATCAAAACCTGATCCCAAAGAAAACAGAAAAAGACGGATTGACTTTGTTACCTCTGGCTAGAGGACGCGGGGGTTGCACCAAACAAAAAGTGGGCAAAGATCTCCCATTAGCTGTCTTCAGAGCTGCTCCCTCACCCCCGAGTCGGCTACATGGCTCTCCATCCCCCCAGGCAGCAAACGGCAGATAACAAGGGAGCAAACAGAAGAAACTCGGCACGAAGTGTAGCATCCTAGAACGCGAAGCCACCTAACAAAAAAAATCGGAAACAACCCGAAGAGCATGACATACCATGGGCACAGGGTAGGAGCTCTTTTGGCAAAAAAGGCAAAGTAGGGAATGAAAAAATAACACGTCATTCCTTCAACATGTTGCTTTAACTTAAAAACATATCTACATTCACCTGGCAGTCTTTGAACGCAGGGCTACTGGTTGGAGTTCCCTAATGTCTTTATTTCATAAACCATATTTAGAACACTTCATCTTCGGTTTCCAGGGCTGCTTTTCTTAAACTGGAGCAAGAGCCTAAGAGCACGTGAGTTTCCAGAGAATAACGGTGGCCATCTAAATTTGAATCTCTCCACACATTCTCCTTAAAAACCGTATTGAAAGGAAAGAAAGCAAAATTACCCAACACTCAAGCCTACAACATAAGCAGGAGACAGAATATATTTAAACCCTGGATGGACATGAGGAAATAACCATCTGAGACCTGATGGGTCAGTGCCGGTGCCCACCCTAGGGCAGAGTCAGGCTGGGATTATGCAAAAGAGGGTGAGTGGGCACAAGAGGGGAAAGGACTCAGATCTGTCTCTGAAATAAACCCCAGCAAGAGAGGGCTCCACCCTGAGTGACAAAAGGCTGGTACATGCTGATACCTGGTGGATCAGAGGAATGGCTACTGAGCAGGCACCAATTCTGAGAGCAGCAGGTGAAGAACAGGTGTCTTTTGGGAGGTGGATGGTAAAGGAAAAGGAGGACGAGGCAAAAGATCAGGGTCCTACTGAAACAACACAGTATCACAGAATCATAAGAAGGCAGACCAGAAAGAAAGGGAACATTTATTAAAGAAACTGCACTTAACTGTAGCAATAGAAGAAGGTGCTCTCGAACTAAGAAATAAATTAAACTATCCAAATCCTACCCCTGTAGGTCACCTGCCATTGAGGGTTCAGGAAGAGCTAACGGATGTAATCATGAACAACAGTAACAACAAAAAGAACCAGCAACTAAACAAGTTACCATAGCAGTTAAAAGATAGCAAATGAGAGTTCAAAACTTTCGGCAAAAGAAAACATTCCCCCATTACGGAAAAAAAGAAAGCCACAAAGCAGAAGAAAACTGTTACACGATATTCCAACATGAATTAAATATAATTAAATCAGCAACTGCCAATATAAAAAAATACCATGAATCAAAAACTTAAAAACTCAAACACAGAACTAAGGGAAGAAACTAAAAGAAAAGACAATCTCAGAATTGAAGGGATATTATGTATGACTAAAAGTATATGAAAGCATATAAAGAATACAAGTAAAAAGGGAAAAGATAATTAATTCAAAATAAAGAAAAAATAGAGAAGTAAAAAGGATCGGAGAGAAACTGATAGAAACAGAGGATATGTAAATAAGATTAAATTATATCTATAACTGAAGTCGCTGAAGAAGAAACACAAAACAATGGAACATAATATTTAAAACTATAATTCAAAAATCTCTGAAATAAAAGACCTGAATGTACAGACTGAAAGAACCCACAGTGTATCTGGGAAAAATGACTGAGCATCATCACCATTGAGACATATCTAGTAAAAGTCTTAGACTTTAAATAATAATAATAGTGATAATAAAATTCTTCTGGGCCTCCAGGCAAAAGGACCAAGTCACTTGCAAAGAAGTGAAATCAGGTTGACATTAAACTTATCAGCAGCAACATACAAAACAAGTAGAGAGTTGGGTTAACATTTTCAAGAAACTCAAGGAGAGAAAGTATGAGCAAGGATTTTATATCAGTTGAACTGTTTTTCAGTTATCAAGGTTGTAGAAAATGTTTTAACAGGCATGCAAGAATTCAAAGAATCCTGAGAAATCTATTAAAGAATGAATTCCTCCAATTAAGAGATAACCGGGAACACTTAAGAAATGGACAAGTGGTTAGCATGGAACATATTATTGTAGATCCAAGACTAAAACAAAATTGTGGATAAGGATAGAAGAACAATATTATATATACTATATGCTCTGACAAAGTAGAAATAATACAACTAAAAATAAAACTGGAAGAGAAAGTGTAAAGTTGAATAAGCTAGTTAATTTCCTTATAGATCATAAGTGGGGTCAAAGAAGCCATTTAAAGCTGACAAACCTAATAGTAGAACCTAAGTAAAAAAAGAGACTGAGAGAATTATATAAAGGTATTAGTATAATGGTGAACACCAGAATAAAATAGAAATCATTCTAAATATTTAAATAACTAATAAATAAAAGGTCAAAGATAAAAGTAAATATAACATAAAATAATTTGACAAAGCTAAGAATGAAAATACTATTCACAGCAATATATGTAAACTCATCTACTAGATGAACAGAAAATGGAATATTTAATAGAAAATAAACTAGAAATAGAAATAGAAATTAAACTAGAAAATAAAATATTTTCTGACTGGCTCACAAAGAAAAACCTACAACTACAGAATACACATTCTTTTCAGGTCTGCATGCCACAGACACCAGGAAGACCATACGTGGGGCCAAGTCTCAAATTTAAAAGGATTGAAATAATAAAAAGTATGTCCTCTGGCCACAACAGGATTAAACTAGAAATCAATAATATAACTAGACATATTTGGAAATTAAACAACACTTCTAAATACGTGGGTCACAGAAGAAATCACCATTTGCACCAGTCCCACCATTACACTTATCAATAATTTTGACATAAATTCTACCTTATCAGATACCAAGATGGCAAGCTCAGCTTTCCTTCTGTTTGCAGGTAAACCTGGTATGCTTTGCTATAGTGGTATTTACCAGAAGACAATAAAGCAATGTCTATGGAATCTTGAGAAAAGATTGACAAGAATTCTTAGTCAAATTATTATTTATGTTTGAAGGTAATAGAAAGATATTCTTTCATACGTAAAGATTAAAAAAACTCAACATTTGGGGCTGGCCCTGTGGCGCAGTGGTTAAGTTTGCCTGCTCCACTTTGGCAGCCTGGAGTATACGGGTTCGGATCCCAGGCGTGGACCTACATACCACTCATCAAGCCAGGCTGTGGTGGCATCCCACATGCAAAATAGAGGAAGATGGGCACAGATGTTAGCTCAGGGACAATCTTCCTCACCCAAAAAAAAAAGCCCTCAACATTTATGTACCTCTATAACAATTACTTTAAAATTTTAACCAACCAATCAAAAGATTAATTAAAATTAGGAACTGAAGAATGGGAAAGTTATGTAATAAAAGGAGTGCTGGTAACATTAAAGGTAATTAAACATGCAGATCAATATGTATAATTTCACTACATGTGACTACAGAGTTGAATGCAGCAGAAAAAACTCTGTTTGAAAAGAAGAGGTATAAGATTATAATATTATATTTCATAAAGCTGGGTCTGTGATCCCAGATCAAGTTAACAAACACTTGAAAGTAGAAAATAAGTAGGAAACTATTGATCAAGAAAGTAAAGGCACAATGAAATTTTCTTTGGGTACTTCTGCTTCCAGCCAAGACAGAGTCACAGGCAGACAGGACTTACCCTCCTACTTAAAACAACGCAAAGAAAAACAGAGAGAATATATGAAACAGTTTTCAAAACACGGGATATAGACAAAGAACAGTGATCCCTGAGCAACAGGAAACAAAGGAGGTGAGTCTTATCATTGCCCTAGCTTTCTATCTTGAGAGAGTCTCCCAGCCCTAGTGCAGGGAAGGGGAACTGAGGCATAGCCCAGTGGACTCCTTGAGTTGAGGAGATAGAGCTAAGAGTCCAGGGAGAGCAAGCGAGCTAAAGTTCATAGGACAGAGTACCAGGGAAGAGAAAGCTGCACAGAAAGAGACTTGCAGAGGGTCCCCTTAGAGAATTTAGCCGAGTAGTGATCAGATGTATTTAAGGGAACTACCCAAAACTGGGGAAAGAACCATCTGAAAGGATGAAAGGGAATGGAGCCCAGCATTCACATGGGGTTGGGAGTAGCAGCCATTCCCATCAGTCAGAAAGGAAAAACTTGTAATTCAGAGGGCACTGGGTAGATGACCAGGGAGGGTTTTGACTCAGTAGTGGGGAATAGTTAGCCCTAGACTGAGCACTGCCCTGGACCTGCCTAAAGAATCATAAAAGCAATACCCAGAAGGATCACACTGTCTCCAAGAAACTGCATCTCAGAACAAAGAAAGAAGATTTATAACAATAAGTAAATATTTAGCACTGAACAAGGTGAAACGCACAATGTATGCCATCAAATCAAAGATCAAAAGTCATGGAAACATGACCCATAATGAGGAGAATAATCATTCAATCACAACCAACCAGAACTGACATAGCTGTTGAATTAGCAGAAGACATTACAACAGTTATTACAACTGTACTCTGGATATCCAGAAAGTTGAGTAGACACATGGAGGATATAAAAAAGACCTAACTCGAACTTCTAGAAGTGAAAACCTACAAAGCGTGAGATGAAAAATATACTGGATGGAATTAATGGAAGATTAGATATTAAGAAAAAAATTAATAAACTTGAAGGCATAGCAATAGAATCTATCCAAAATGAAATACAGAGAAAAAATAATTTTTTTAAAAAAGGAAAAAAGCATGAGTAAGCTGAGGGCAACTTCAAGTGCCCAGGTTAGAAGACTGAATATGTCCATTCTTCCCGAATTAATGTTCAGGTTTAATCTCATTCAAGCCAATTTATAAGAAACTTTCCTTTTAATTTAACAAAATAATCCCAGAGTTCATGAGAAAAAATAAGTGGGACCTGGTAAGAAAATTTTGTAAAGGAAATATACTGGGGAGGTAGATAACTATTTCTACCAGGTATTTAAATAGACTCTAAGAAGACCATGATTACAGCAGTGCGGTGCTAACAGGAGAGCAGCTAGGGCAGTGGACTAAAACAGAGGGCACCGGGACAGATCATGGGACTAGTAAGAACTTAAAACATAATTAAAGTAGTACCACAAAATTTTCACTAAAAAGGAAATATTACTCAGTAATAATAATAAAATTATTCAATAATTAGTCTGGGTTGTCTTGGTAATATTTGAAATAAAGTATCATTTTAGTTCAGAGGTTCTTAACTTTTGGCGCATTGACTATTATGCCTCATTGGGCTTTATGGTATCTGTGAAAGTGGAGTGAAAAATGACTTGTTTTTCCTTCAACTTTCTTCTTGAAACTAAATCCATAGGGAGGAAAAAGTCTTTATAATGTCATACTAAGTTTTTAAGGTATTTTACATCATCAGGTAATATTTCATTGTCACGTTATAGCAACTAGCAGAGTTTCCCATTGATGAGAAAGAAAAAAACATCCCTACCGTTATGATCAGGAACTCTGCTTTTGTTTATCTTAAGTTTAATTAAAGATAAAATAAGTAGGGGCTGGCCCGGTGGTGTAGTGGTTTAGCTTGTGCTTTGGCAGCCCAGGGTTCACGGGTTCGGATCCCAGGCACTGGCCGACGCGCTGCTTGTCAGCCATGCTGTGGTGGCGTCCCATATAAAGTAGAGGAAGATGGGCACGGATGTTAGCCCAGGGCCAGTCTTCCTCAGCAAAAAGAGGAGGATTGGCAACAGATGTTAGCTCAGGGCTGGTCTTCCTCACACACAAAAAAGAAAAAAGATAAAATAAGTAAAAATAAAAAAAAAACATTATAAAGTATAAATTGTTTGAAATGTCTTGAAGCAACTGTAGGCTGCTTATCAAGTTGAAAAGTAGAAAAAACATTCAGAATTGGAAAGAACTGGGAGAAGCCACGTACCCTAGAAATGACAAAAATGGCTGTGGCTTGGAACAGAGGAAAAACTGAAGCAGTTTTCTATTGCAAAGCAGGTCTAGGAGGAATTGATAACTATGAAACTACTAGCGAAATCTCTGATGCCCGCAGCCCAGCAAACTCTGTTTTTCATCCATTATAGGCATTCCTATTTCATGAGACCCTTGTAAAATTTTCAAAAAATACCAGCATCTTGAAAATGGTATTTCCAAGTAAATATCTGACTGGAAAAACCGTTTCAGAACTCTGGGCACAGATTAAGTGTCTCCGACATTTGGCTGTCCATTTGTTTTTGCTACTTTGGAAAAGAAGCTCTGGACGTCAATAGGACTGGTTGCTTTCGGTATCAGCAGGCATGGGTGCCAAATGTTCTGCCACCGACACAGAATGAAGGCTTGCCTAACGCTGTGAGAATATCAACTTCATCAGGGCCAGGGGGCTGAATCATTTTTTCAAGAAATGGGAGCAGAATGAGAACAGTTCTTCACTTACTAAATAGAAATTTGCTGGATTTCCTGTCTTGAAACGCTTGATTAAACCTTGGGTAGAAATTTTACTTTTTTTAAATAGAAAAGGAGGGTCTACTCTCTCATGGTTTAGCATACTTGGACAATATTTTTGGCCCTATCTTTTGGGTAAAGCCCTGCAGTGTGCTGTTGAGGAGAGAGCTCCTACTTTATAAGACATTGGTCACTAGGAGTTCACTGTTCTAACAACTGAAGACCTTCTGCCATCTGGAGTTACGGGTGACCAAACTTTTTCCAATTTCTCTGCAGGCAGAAGCAAACATGTGCCAAACTCTTAAAGGTACTTCTGATCAAGATAATCTGAAGATTGAAATGTGGATTTATAATCCAAAATTTGGCGATACGGACCAACATCAATGATTTGGACTTTGCCAAAGATAATAACCTCAGTGAATTGCGGGCAGAGGAAATAATTCAAAACGAATTCAACTGTTTCTCAACTCAAGCCTACCCTCACTTGGCAAAGCTTGCTACAGAATTTGATTCCATTTGCAATTGTGTGCTTTCACAAGCCAGGGTTTGCAACTCTTTTGCCACCAAAACAAAACAAAACAAAAATCAAAACTAATTGGATATCAAGTATGACACGTTGTCAGATCAAAACCATTCAAAACTTTCTCCTACTTCAAGCCAAAGCTCAACAGCCTTCACAGTGAAAGCTGGTGAAAACCTGAATTGAAGTTCAAGTTTGCTTTGCTTGGAAATTTTTATTTCCTTTTTATTGTGAAGTGGGCATTAATTTTTGCATTATAAATGAGTGAGAGAGGCATAGGTTTGTAAAGACTGTTTTTCCTACTTTTCTGTGTGTAATCACATAGAAAAGAATATGTGATCACAAAAATAAATTCTATCTAGCGCTGGCCCAGTGGTGTAGCGGTTAATTTCATACATTCTGCTTTGGTGGCCCGGGGTTCGCAGGTTTGGATCCCGGGCGAAGACTGATGCACCACTTGTCAGCCATGCTGTGGCGGCGTCCCATATAAAGTGGAGGAAGATGGGCATGGATGTTAGCCCAGGGCCAGTCTTCCTCAGCAAAAAGAGGAAGATTGGCAACAGATGTTAGCCCAGGGCTGGTCTTCCTCACAAAAAATAAATAAATAAATTCTATCTAAATGTTTGTGCATGTGTTTAGGTACTTTTTCTCTGTAAGTTCACAGACTTCAGAGTCTCAAAAAGGTCTACAATTCAAAACCCTGAAAAGAAAACCACTCCTTTGACTTAGATACTAACCTCATATAACTCACATGTCATCTCACGACAATTCAAGAATTATACGGAAGAAAATCAAACCACAACACTGAGAAGAAAATATACATAAATATTTAGCACATTTCAGGCTGAGAAAATGCTTTTTGAATAATAAAGCAGGAAAAAAATAAATAAAATGGTCGTTCTCTAGCTCAATAATTTAATTTCAAATCATTTACATCTAAGGGAAAAATCCAAAATGTAAACAGATATTATGAACAATTTCTTCATTACAGTGTTATTGATTTAAAAAATAAAATCAGTCTAAGTTAAGATAATGGTTAAGTATATCAAGGTACACACATACGACAGAATATGCATTGATGAGTGATGTGGACCCGGTTGGGACAGTTGGGAGCACTGGAGACTGGTGGTTTGAAGTGTGAGTAGTTCATCTATGGAAGATAGCAACTATTTGTTTTCATCAGTTGTTGGCTTTTTGGAAATGTCGGCCCCGTGTTGCCAGACTTTCCTGTTTTTTAAAACTTTTTAATTGGAAATAATTTCATATTTACAGAAAATTGCAAAAATAAGAAATAGCAAAAGAACACCAATGTTCTTTACTCAGATTATTGTTAATATTTCACTCCATTGTATTCTCTCTCTCTGTACACATATACATGTACACACACACACACTTTTTTCCTGAACCATCTGAGGGTATGTTACATATATCATGGCCCTTTACTCCTAAATACTCCATTGTGTATTTCCTAAGAACAGAGACCGTACTACTTTGAGGTGGGGCATGTGGAGTGGGATGAAGAGGAAAGGAGAGCATGAGGAGGTCATCTCCCCATGGCTGCCAGTCAATCAGCCACCACTCCTTGCTATAACACCCAGTAGAGGCTGAAAACTGTTACACTAGACAACTGTCATTCCATCAGGAAAAACAACACCTCCAATATATGCATACTTATTTACATTTATCTATAAATTGGATATATGTACTAATTTACTAATGTATTTATGTACCTTATAAAACATATACTTTAAAAAGGATGAGATAAAATTAAATACAAATACAGGTTTTAGAGTTTCCTTCCTGCACCCTCGCAGGTATGCACCTCCCACTTTGGGGGCCATTGTTCTACACTGTGGTGGCTGAGCAGGAAAGGACTGCCACCCTTTCCAAAGCTGGGTCTGGGCTCTGTTCGCCAGATTGTACCTCCTTCACATCTGCCAGCTCTCTCTGTCACAACACACTGCTTCATGGCCTTTACAGCTTTTCACTAACGGAAGTCATCTGCTTATTTATGTGTTTGTGCCCCCCCCCCCCACTAGGATATAAGCTCCACAAGAGCCAGGATCTTGCCTGTCTTGTTCAATCCTAATTCCTCCACACCGAGAGCAGGGCTTGGTGCACAGTAGGTGCTCATTAGACACTTATGCACAGCTGCTCCCAGACTGCCTCACATTCCAGCTCTTTCCCCCCTGCTTGGTGCTCTATTCTCCTAGCAGGCAACAGGGCAGTCCCCTGACCCCCTGCAGGAAACAAACAATACCCTGTCCTGCTTCTTAGCCCAGTTTCTCCACTTTAAAGACCTCCCAGAGAAGCAGAGCGGCTGAGGACATCTTTCTCTTCAAGTAAAGCAGGCCAGCAATCTCAAATCCACAACTTAAAAAAACTATATATGATTACAGAATTTCTAAAGGCATTTCTTAAAAAAAATCATTTATTTGTAAGCTGAACTATCATTTTCACACAAAAGCTATCATTCTCACTCAGTGGAGTCAAGCTGTTCCTGGAGTTTCTGTCCTGGGAGGAAAGAGAGAAAGACTGTGCAGGTACCTGATGGTTTTCCACACGTCGAAACCATCCAGGGGCTTGGTGCCGTTGGTGCTTCCCCCTGCCAGCTTCACGAGAGTCGGCAGCCAGTCGGAAATGTGGATGAGCTCCCGGTTCTTCACACCCTTCTGTTTCAGCAAGGGGCTTGCCACGAAGCCCACACCTCGAACGCCTCCTTCCCACAGGCTCCATTTTCTTCCTCGAAGGGGCCAGTTATTGCCCCCCGCCAAAGTCTGCCCTCCATTATCTGAAACACAATTAGGTCTCGGCATGAGGACAAATAGTTAACTATTACATACTACATTTAAGAACAGAAGACTTCTATGCATGTTATTAAATGGTGCTTAACAACTAAAAAAGAAAATTCCTCCTTACCCGCTCATGTACCAACTACCCTCCTCCCACTCAACACCACCCTCCATTACACAGACACAGCCAGAGCACATATGGCACATATCTGACAGAGACCTTTACCTCCTCCATGGACAGGGCCACTGAAAAACAAGGAAGTCCCCTGAGGGGAACTGATTGGGATAGAGCCTGTGCTAATCAATGACTAGGGTTCAAATGCACGTGTACAACTTGTGTAACACAGGAGAATGAATCTGGGTGAGCAGAGCCCCTCCTGTACACAAAAAGAGACCTCTGAGTGAGTTTCACTTAGTGACCTAAAGCACCTGACAAGTGGGGACAGCGGGCCTTTTTATTTTCCTCCTGGAAAAATTTTCTAACATTTAAACTGGTAACTGAATTAACATTCTATTCCCTGGTGATTTGAACTCTTTCTTAAGTGTGAAAGTTGAAGATTTCGCCAGTGGGCTAAATGTCTCTGTAAACAGAGCAGTCAGGTGGAAAAAATAATTGCAAGAAAAATTCCTCCCTTCTCGATGGGATGGCAAGACAAAGCTTCATCGTGCGCTGTGTGCCAGGGAAGAGAAGGTTTCTCTTCCAAGACAACTGAGGGAATAGAGGACACTGGTGAAGCCAAAGGAGAAGTTAGAAGAGTGACTTAAGTATCTTACCAGCTGGTGGGGCTCAGAGTTAGAAATTATGTTGGGCTGTAGAGAGTAAAAAAGTGATATTTCTTGTGTACTGAGGTTGTAGAATCATATTATCTCCAAAAGTATCCATACATTTAGGTGACTTCAGAGACACGTTTTAAATGACACTTATCTGCATGTATATTATACTTCAATTAGTTTTTTTAAAACCATGTTATCCAAATGAACCACACGAGGGCAGTATGGCAGACCTGCTCTATAGAACATTATAGATGAAAATCTAACACAGAAATCAAGATCAGCTGAAGCCACAGGACACATACACATGGAAGGAAAGAGAACTAACATCTGTTAAGCACTACCATGCACCAGGCACCACTTTAATTTCACATTGTCTCTCACAGAATATCGAGTCTGAAGGACCTAGAACTGAAGCCTGATGCCAGCTGCTCACTAGCCGTGTGATCCGGGGCAAGACACTGCCTCAGTTTCCTCATCTTTAATGTGGAGATAATAACTCCTACCTCATGTATGATGGTGAGAATTAAATGACACCATTTATGATCATTGTTTGGCTGGGTACCTGGCACAATCTAATGCTCAATGAATGGTAGCTAATAGTCTAATATTGTACTTAATTTTCACCACTCCCCCAAAAGGAATGAGATTTGAAAAGGCCAAACAGCTAATAAGTGGCAAAGCCAGGGTTCCAACAAGGTCTGTGTGACTCCCCAGGTACCTTCTGCCCCCATTGTGCCACGCTCCTGAGCTCCCTGGCATAGGGTGGATTTTATAGTTATGGGCCACAGAAAGCTTCACTTTCCTATGAAAACCATAAGCGCGGTCAGTCTCAGCAAAGTGTACATTCCTCCTATGATACAGCTGAAGGAGAGCTATTTCAAGGTGATGATAATTCCTTTAGAGGATACTTTGTTGCTGGTGGCTAGGTAATTCAAGGCTCTACTGCCCAGGAAGTTTCTGATCAAGCCCTTAACACACCCGGTCCTTGGTTCTTCTCTGCACCTCATGAATAGGAGGGAGAAGAGTCACGAGCTAGATCCAATGAAGGTAACAGTTCTTCAGCACATGGGTGGGTGACTATCAATGTCCTCATTTGCTGTCACAGACCTACAAAAACCTTTCCTTAAACCTCACATCTCTTCTTGACAAAAACTCAAGGCCCAAACAGTCACCCAAGCCAGTTTATTAAATACACTTTCTATTTCACATGAGCAGACCTGTAGATTCAAAACAAGGGGCACCATCTTTAGACAGAGGGAATTCCTCCATGCTCCTCACACTTCACAGAGTATCAGTCCCCCATAGTCAACACATCAAAACTTAAAGGTGCCATTCATGTGACACAAAGATACACTGGAAAGAAACGTTCACACTCTGTCCATGAGGTCAAGAATGGCTGAGACAGCACTATTATTTTGCTCCGTTGTCTGGATTGCTATAAACGATACTAGCTCAATGCTTGTAGAAGATGCCTGTTGTCTCCATTTTAAATAGATACACTGCTTTGAAATATTATATAATGTCTCCTTCAGTTCCACATATCTGTTAGTGCTCAATACAAAACTGTTAGATGATGATGGTGGCAGAAATAAGAGTGGAGATGATGAGAATAAGGGTGGCTGGGTCTGGAATCTGATTCTAGGAGCAGCCCTTTAGGTATGACTCAGAAAGGAAAATACTCTGGGCTGTAAAGAGAATTTGGCCACTGTTGCTACAGTAGGAGCTGGAAGGTGTTTCCACACCTTATTAGGGGAAGGCGCCGATGCAGAGAGCCAGGCTGTTTTTGCCATTAGCTGATGTGATGTTTTTGCCATTAGCAATGATAAGTGATTCTACCATCCGTTATCACTGTGGCTTCCTCTGCCATTTTTTCAAGAGCACTCCAGAGAGAAAGCACTGTTAATTGACACACCTGCAATCTGTCCTCTGGGGCTCCCCTGTCACGGAGCCAACTGCACACTCGGCTGCTTGAAGAGGGCAATTCGGCTTTGCCGTGGGCTTGTATCCTCACAGGCGGCACCCAGCTGATAGTCGCCACTCATCAGCAAAGGGGCAGAATCCACAAACTCAGGCCTTTGAGAAATAGGGTGCTGTCCATCAGTTTCAGTACAGTCTCCCTGGTATTTCAAAGACTTGGATGTAAAATGGATCAGAGTAATAGCAAGAATAAAATCAGTTCATGTGAGGGAGCTCATGTGAGGGGCTGGCCCGGTGGCGTAGTGGTTGAGTTCACGCACTCTGCTTTGGCAGCCTGGGGTTCGCAGGTTCGGATCCTGGGCACGGACCTATGCACCGCCTATCAAGCCATGCTGTGGCAGGCGTCCCGCATATAAAGTAGAGGAAGATGGGCACGGATGTTAGCCCAGGGCCAGTCTTCCTCACTAAAAAGAGGAGGATTGGCAACAGATGTTAGCTCAGGGCTAATCTTCCTCACCAAAAAAGAAAATCAGCTCATTTAAAACAAGGTAGAAAAGGGGTTTCCTACATTGGTCACTTAAGTCTGACATAAAATTTACAAAGACAATGGAACCACCACCATTTCAAACATGTTTCTTTTCATTTTCCCTCCTAATTTTCTTTTGGGCAAAAGGTAATTTTTGTTCTTGTTAAGAATTAATTTTCAAGAGAAATTTTTCTTGTTTCATTTCCTGACTGACTTATGAAAAAACTTCCAAATCAAAATAAAATGACTCCAACTAGTAAAGGAAGCTATGGAACTTTTTTTTTTCAGGGAAATATTTTTTCAGCAATGTTTTTGGCAGAGGAAAGACCTAATTATAAAACCTTTGCTGTCTAGAAAAGAAATGTCAAAATAAAACAAATGCTGTCATATACAGATGGTAAAGCTCACTTTATTATTCATTATTGAACAAAAATAACTGTCAAAAAGTCATGGAAAAACATCAGTTAGCCAAGATCTGAGGAAAAGCTTAAGGATAAGACAATGAAGCTTCATCCATATCCAGCTGATAAAAATTAAGATGGAACCATGACAACAACATTAGTTTTTCGGACTACTCCCCAAACAATGTAATGTTGTGGCTCGGCTGTGGAAAGCTGCCCGGAACCATCAGCTTATACCTCTGTCTCACTGCCCCCATGGATCTTTCACCCGGGCTTACCCAAGACATCCTGCTAACTCTGACTTGGGGATCGTGGAAGGAAAAGCAAGAAAGGCTCCAGCAGCCTGGCACCAGGGCCTGGACAGCCTCTGAACAGGGCCAGCAGCATGAGTGTGACAAATGAGTAGGAACATGATTTCAAATACCAAGAAGACTCTTTGCCCAAAAAAATGACCTGCTTGCTGATGGTTGGTTCTTTTAGATTAAATTTTTAAATTACTACAACGCAAATTGGAGAGTTAACTTGTGTCTTAGTAGTCATCTAAAGGATTAGGTAAATTCAATCTTCTACTAAAAGATTTTGGAGAAAATATCTACCCCGATACTCCATTTACACCCTGATAGTTTTCTCTTTCCCTCCTGCTCTTTCTGATTGAATGTGCATTCACTTCTGCCAACTCTGTCTTTCACATGCGTTCCAATCCATCCCCTTTTCCAGCCCCACTGCCTCAGGTCTGTCACTTCTCTCACCTGGTCTCCTGGGGTAACGACAGGACTGCTTCATGTTGCCATCAGAGGCGTCCTTATAAAGCCCAAAACCAATCAGGCCACATCCATGTTTAAAGACCTTTGACTGCTTTCCAATCAGAAAAAAGTTCAAACTTCTGCCCAACATGTAGAATCCTTCACATCTGGCCCCAACCTACTTTTTGGGCACCAATTTCTGCCCTTCCCCATAAAAGTGCCCTGGGCTTCAGTCACACAGAACTAACTTCTCCCTGTTGGCAGAACATGCCATGCCCTTTCATGCTGACTTAGCTTTCGTACATGGTGGCTCCTTGGCCTAAAATGCCCTCTTCTTCTTTCCTGCCTGACTTAAATTTTAAGTTTCAGGTTAAATGTCACATCTTCTGTGAACCTTTTGCTTATTCCCCCAGACAGTCTTTATCTCTCCTCTGTACTTCGGCTCTTTATATACATTTTTTCTATTGCACTCATCTCTGAATACTGTTAATTAGTTATTCATGGGTTTGTCTTCCTCATGAACTCTGCCTCTCAAGGGCAAGAGAAATGTCTCATTCTTCTTTGCATTTCCAGGGCCTAGTACAGGATCTGCCAAAGAGAAGGGCTCAAAAACTGGGGGAAGAATGGGACAAATAAATGAATGGAGAAAAGGCCACCAAAAATAGAGATTGAAGGCACTACAAATTAACTTTGATTACTGTATAGTCTTTTCTGAGCCTTCATCCAGCCACTCCACAATCTTGACTTTTAGGGGGCTCTTCTGCACACAGATGCTGCTTACTCTACAGGATATTGGCAAGGGAGGGCTCCTGGACCCCCGCGAGGATTTAAGTAAATCAAACCCACATACACCAGAATTGTTTGTCCAATCCGACACCTGGTCAGTTACCTTGAAGTCAAAAGGGTTGTTTGAGAGCATTTGAGAAAGCACGGTCCCGGCTTGGAAGAGAGTCCTCACTCACCCCTTTAACAAACCTTTCTGGTGTGCCCACCATGTACCAGGGATCACTCTAGCTTTCGGAAAACGGCAGCGAACAAGACAGACTAGGTCCTCTCTCTCACAGTGTGAGTAGAAAAAGAGGTAAGATCTCTCCATTTGTGGTAGGTGGTGACCAGGCCTCCTGGAGGAGCTGAAAGCAGAAGACGGACACAGCCAACCATCAGAGAGAGGAGAGCCCAGGCATAGGGAGGAGGAGGCTTGGGACCCTATTCAATTACACATTAGATGGTGGGGTGTTCTGTGTCCAGGCTTCCTCTCAATTAAAGACTAAATTATCTATACTCTTAAGAACACTCTGTTGGCAGAACTTAAGGAAAACTTGAGCTGACTAATGACTAGATATAAAACAAAAAGATATTTAGCTATTTTATGACTGTCATCATTTTTCTCTATCATCCCTACTGCTACATTTCTAATTTCACTGACATGTATTCAAAGGATAGGAGTTAAGTGCTGTGAGTTGGGGCAAGTTACTCTGTCTCTGAGCCCAAGTTTCCTCATTTGAAGAATGAAGATAAGAACAATACCCAACCTTATTTAGTGCATGGCACAGAAGAAGTACTCAATAAATATTAGTTATTTTTGCAGTGAAGTATGCAGAGCAGAACAGGTTCCTATCTGGGTTTTAGTAGATATATGCTAGCTTTAGGTAGTATAACCAAACTCTCAAACACCACACTTTCATAAGAAAAAAGTATTCTAAGCATAGAGCATTCTATAGGTTGTATGCTCTTCTCTGCAGTTAATTTCTATGAGAGTCACAAAAATACAATGAATTGTGGGGAGTTTTGTTGTTATTATTGGGGCAGAACCAGGGTGATTCCTTTCTGTTTTCATGAGTTTAAATAAAGTACATCAGTTATCAAAGAAAGAGGTACAATAACCAGAGCTTATGGTTCAGATGAAATGTCAGAAACCAAATCTTTATTCAGATGTTCGTTCGAATATCTGAAGGGGTTTTAAATGGTTTGCAGGATGCAGGGCAGATAAATGCTCTGACCCCCAACTCCCAGTCAGACACTAATCAGCCTTTCCATCTTGATTAAAGGCACCAGCAAGGGGAGCGTTCTGCTGCGCCAGCATTAG
The DNA here is from genome assembly GCA_031878705.1 of Tapirus indicus. NCBI lineage: Eukaryota > Metazoa > Chordata > Mammalia > Perissodactyla > Tapiridae > Tapirus > Tapirus indicus. Next base: position 6,924,624 of record CM062925.1, read on the forward strand.
GAGGACTCGGGTGGAATGGAATTGGCAGCCAGACCCCAAATAACTGATGTAGCCACCAAAAGAGCTGAAGATAAAGGAAGACAGATGCCGGGAGGAAATGGGCAAAATCAGGAAAGAATCGGGACTGAAAAGAAAAAGATTACACAGAGTTGTAGTAAAAGATTTCCTTATTTTAATGGAGCTAATGTCACTGCTTATAATGATGAGATACCAATGAGATTTCATCTCTCCTTTAAAATTTATTAGAGATGAAACGACTCGAAAGTCTGTTGAAAGATTGAAAACATTTGGTCTCTAAAAGTTAAAATGGAACTGGGAACTGGAAAATAGTGTCCTGATTTATTACATACCGGTTGGCAAACAACTGAACTTTTTTCTGTAATTTATAGGTAGTCACAGATCTTGGAGATCCTTAAACAAAAGTTGTAAGATAAGTACAAGACGTTGTGAGTGACTCTCACCTAGGAGGGCTGGGTAATGCTGGATCCCCTAACAAGTAGCACAGAAGCCCCATGTTTGGAATATTTAGGGCCAGCAAAAGTACCAAGTGTTTGTTCTATAGTTTTTTACAACTAAAGTCCTCCTTGTTTTCCCTGCAGTTTGATCTTGAAAGAGAGCTTGATGTTTTTTCACTGATGAAGTTATGAATTTCAGGGCCAACTAAAATTATTTGGCAGCTTGAGGGAGTATCACAGTTTACTCACAAATTATTTGGCTCCCCGTCCAGACCTGAAACCTGTTTAAGGTGGCGAGATAATTTTTTACTAAACAGCTGTTGTCTGTCAGTAATGCCAGTCGAGAAGTAAAAGATGAAAGAAGTATCACAGAAGAGTCTGGCAGATTCCAGGACAGTGGGAGAGAAGAGAAAATACCATCACCAGGTGGATAAAAGCAGAGTTGTGGTTTTAAAATCACAAGTGTATGGTGAGAAAGATGGGAATCGAGGTCAACAATTTTTCAGAGAAAGCTCACATTTTCTACTTGGGCACCAGCATCAACTACTTTAATTTCTTTATGTTTCCAAATATATAATACAACTTAAATGTTCTGAATTTACCCTTGAAGCAGAAACAATATTTTCCTGGATCTCTTCTTCATATGCTTTTAGGGTTACTCAGAAAAACCAAAAAATCAAACTGAGTGGACAGGCAGTTTTGTCTCCCCAGAGCCCTGCTCTAAAGTTTGCTAAATGGTAAGGATCACCCCAGTGTGTGGGTCTAATCATGGTGGGGGAGACAAAGAAAGTCCTGAGAACACTGATCAGCACAATCCTCTTTGAAGAACAATAGAACAGTGAAACATTTCATGGCAAAAATAAAAATAACTCAATACACCTAAATATTAAGAAATTTGTTAAAAGAATTTCAAATATTGAATGCATACTTAATAAAGGTATAAGAAAGAGATTCCCTTCAGATCTGCAGATGACACTTGCTCCAAAGCCAAAGTAAAACAAACTCTGAATCCTTGGATTCCAGGTCCTCCTGACCACGTGGGACATGAGGACCCCTTCCGACCAGGTGCACAGTGTGTGAGGAGAAATCCTGGTGAGATGGGACATCCCAAGCAGGTGAAGACAGCGCTGGCTATTGGGAGTAAAGGCGGCTGGAGGAGAAGAGAATATGTGGAAAGCTCTGTGCCTAAGGAGAGGCTAACCAGAGGCTTTCGCAGGAGACAAACGGATGTTGAGAGAGAGAGAGGTCCAATATCTGGAAAACTCAGTATCTCCCGAACAGCCATGAACTAGGATAAAAAAACAAGACTAAGCAATCAAACAAATCAAAACAAATGCCCCTGAGTAACTATGACAGGCATCACCGAGTCCCTGCAATCTATCGGATCCTAACGCACGGCCCACTTAGTCTCAGACACAGTTCTAACAGTATGTATGGTGTTTGGCTTCCTAATTTCATAGCAGACTAGAATCTGCAAATTGCGAAGGCAGAGTGCAGGAGATGGTCTCCGTAGAGACTATCCTAAAAATAAGGGAAGAAGAAGAAAAAACATGAAGTTTAAAAGTAGACCACAAACTAAAAGTGTATTTACCTATTTTTGCAATGTTAAGTGATCCACACTGGTATGTATTAAGGACATCACTGTATGAAGCATAATATAGTAACTAAAAAATTAAAATGATGACCCTACGCCATTAAGATGGTAAGAGGCTCATGGCATAAAGGATTGCTTAGACCTAGAAAAAGATTTATATTCCATATTCATGTCTCTGATCCTATCTACATCAATAGCATGTGACTACCTTCACCTGTCACCTTCTAGCAGAGGTCACATCAACAAGCACACAAAACTTTTACTATCCTGGCATAGAGTTAAGCCTGTACATTGAAAAGACAGCAAATGATTACAGGTCAAGCAGGGTGCCTCATGTGCCTCACAGGAGGATGTTTTGAAATAGTAGGTCAGGGCTTTTCCCATGCCTGGTAATTCCCACCACCCTGTGACCTTCTTCCACCCAGGAAGTAGGCAGGGCAATGGGTGAATGGCCTCAGGGAAGGGAGAGTCAGCAGATGGATGAGCTACGAGACTTAGCTTAATGATTCCCCAGAGCCAGTGAGGGGAGGAGAGAGGACTGGAAGCAGAGCAAGAGGACACAGTTGTGCCCCTAAGAAGGTTCTCTGGGCCCTGCCCTCATGTCTGCGTCCCAGGAGGAGGGAGTAATAGACATGGGCATCTAAGAGCAGAAACAATGTGCTTCATCCTCTAGCAGAGCCTGGCAGCAGGGGAGGGGACAGCAAGGCCCCCTGCATTTCCCTGTGCCCAGGATGGTGTGGCAGCAGCAGACAGCAAAGGTTGCAGGCTCAAAGGCCCTCACACCTCAGTGTGGAAGAGGATGCAGCCTCACTGATGAACAGTTTTCTTTTGCTGTTGAGAAGAGCACAGCCGTGGCAAGAGATGGTGCAAGTCTCTGCAGGCAAGGAGGCTGCAGCCTGATCTAAATGGGTCACACAAAACAGCCAGACAGGAATAGAAAGGTTTCTGCAGAGAGGAAGTAGGGATGATGACTATGGACCACACGCTCCCCTGAGCTCTGCTTTGGCTCCCTGGAGGGGAGCCAGGGACGAGACAAGGAGACCCTGAATTAACTGAGATGATCGGAATAGACTGCAACCAGGTTTCCGCCCCAGCAGAACTGGGACCCCAGCAGTACTGCATTCAGTTAGAGGGAGAAAAAAAAAGAAGCAAGTCACACTTCTTGCACATCTACTTTTATGGATTGAAACCTGACATTACTATGCATATGTGTGAGCATTATGTCTGGATGCCCTGTGTTTGATGGATACAGTAGTTGTGTGAGGTTATTTTGCATGTGAAACAGAAGGTGAATCTGTTTTCATGTTGTGGTTGTTTTATTTTTATTATGGATGTAGTAATATGTGACCCACCTGTGGACTCATTCACAGATTTTACCTTTTTATAGAATAGCAACTGTAATAACTGGGAACGTTCTGGAATAGGAAAAAAAAGCTTGTTTCTATTTATTTGTTTTTATTTATAAAACACAAATTTATCATCTTACAGTTCTACAGGTTAGAAGTCTAAGGTGAGGCTCATTGGGCTTAATCAAGGTGGGTGTTGGGAGGGCTGCATTCCCTTCTGGAGGGTCTAGGGAGAAGCCGTTTTTTTGTCATTTTCAGCTTCTAGAAGCTGCTCGAATTCCTTGGCTCAAGATTCTCCCCCTCCATCTTCAAAGCCAGCAATGGCAGGTTGAGTCTTTTTCACTTGGTATTACTTTGACCTCCTTTTTGTCTCTCTCTTCCACTTTTAAAGATCCTTGTGATTACATTATGCCCAAACAGATAATCTCCCCATTTTGAGGTCAGCTGATTAAGGCAACCTTAATTCAGTCTAAAACCTTAATTTCCTTTTGCCATATAACATAACATACTCATGGGTTCAGGACTTTACATGAACATCTTGAGGGGAAGAGAGAGGAAGAACGTTACTCTGCCTACCACAATCATGACGATCAAATGAGGCTGATCCCAGGACTGCAAGCGATTTCCAAATAGAAGAAAAAGTTGGAAGAATTACACTACCCAACTTCAAGACCTACTATAAAGCTATAGTAACCGAGACAGCATGGGACTGGAATAGGGACCCTAGTAAAGAATCACACTTAAATGACAATTTGATATTTAGCAAAGGTGCCAAAAACAAACCAGACACGAAAAAAGTCTTTGCAACAACAATTCTAGAGTAAATGGATATCTACAGGAAAAGAAAAAGGACCTTGACCAATCCCTACTTCAAAATGCACTAGATAAAAATTAATTGAAGATGGATCATATTACAACCCAATAGTAAAAAAAAATAAAGTATGGGCAAAGGATTTGAATAGACATTTCTCCAAAGAAGATCTATGAATGGCCAATAAGCACATAAAAAAATGTTCAATATCATTAGTCATCAGGGAGATGCAAATCAAAACCACAATGGGATACCATTTCACACGTATTAGGATGGTTATAATAAAAAAGACAGACAGGGGCCGGCCCAGTGGTGTAGTGGTTAAGTTTGCACACTCCACTTTGGTGGCCCAGGGTTTGCAAGTTTGGATCGTGGGCACGGACCTACGTGCCACTTATCAAGCCATGCTGTGGTAGGCGTCCCACATATAAAGTAGAGGAAGGTGGGTATGGACGTTAGCCCAGGGCCAATCTTCCTCAGTAAAAAGAGGAGGATTGGCAACAGATGTTAGCTTGGGGCTAATCTTCCTCATACACAAAAAAAGACAGACAATGACAAGTGTTGGAGAGGACGTGGAGAAGCTGGAACCCTCAGACATTGCTGGTAGAAATGTAACATGGTGTAGCTGCTTTGGAAATAGTTTGGCAGTCTCTCAAAAAGTTAAACATAGAGTTACCATATAACCCAGAAATCCCACTCCTAGGTATATACTCAAGAGAAATGAAAACATCTGTCTACACAAAAACTTCTGCATGAATGCTCATAGCAGCATTATGCATAATAGCCCAAAAAAGTGGAAACACCCGATGTCTATTAATTGATGAATGGATAAAGAAAATGTGATATATTTTCAGCAATATACAGCAAGAAAAATGAATATTATTCAACAATAAAAAGGAATAAAGTACTGATACATTCTACAATATGGATGAACCTTGAAAACATTACGTAATGAAAGAAGTCAGACACAAAAGGCCACGTATTGTATTATTGCATTCATATGAAATGTCCAGAACAGGCAAATCTATAGAAAGTAGATAAGTGCTTGCTAGGGGCTGGGAGGAGGGGGGAATGCTAATGGATACAGGATTTTTTTGTGGGGGTGACAAAAAATTAGATACTGGTGATAATTGCACAACTTTGTGAATATACTAAAACACTGAATTGTACACTTTAAAAGGGTGAATTTGGTGGCAATGTGAATTATATCTTAACAAAACAAAATTGTATGAGGTAAAAAAGATGGATCAAAGACCTAAATGTAAAAGCTAAAACCATATAACTTTTATAGAAAAACATAAGAGAATATCTTTGTGACTTGGGGGTAGGCAAAGGTTTCTTAAAACCAATAGCTTTACTTATACATTTGTGTATAAACAGTGATAAGACCCATAAAGGTGTAAGGGAAGCAGAGGGATGCTATAACTTCAAAGGCAGGATAAGCAGTGGGAGAAAGTGCAGCTCTGGTCAGCTGGTGTGATCTCACTGCACTTAAGTATCTGCCCTGCACATCTTGCTCTTTGGATGAGAAGTGGGTTAAAGAAGAAATCCTACATTCAGGAAAACTCTTCCTGGTGTCACAGGAATGTACACAATCTGCTTCATGGAAACAGTCCAAGCCTGCTCACTCCATGTATATTTCAGAACACAGGCAAGGATAAAGCTCAGCACAACAGACGTGATTCTTCTAGACAGGGTACTCTGAATACCACCCTAATTATCAACACCCAGAGCTTCCAGGATATGTCAGATTTTTTGTTCTTGTTTTCACCAGTCCATCAAATTGACTTGGCTTCTTTTAAAAACAGTAGATCTTTTCTGGAATCAACGTGTCTCTTTTTCTCTCACAGACCTCTACTTTTATACCTCAGTTTTTCACTGGGGCCTTTTGTGGTAAGCTGACCCTATAAAACATCTGCTTGGCATACGAGACACAAAATTCTTTTTTGGAAAGCTTTTTGTATGTACCCAAAGAGAGACTGCTTCATTGTCTATTCCATTTTTGGCTTCCTGCAAGTTTAAATGTGGAATCAAGTGGAAAACGACTTCAAAATAGATGAGATTACATGAATCTTTTCCATACTTCAAGTAGTCATGAAGATATATTTGCCCTATCAGATATGAAATGGTGTGCTAGTGATTTTTTTTTATTTTCTAATTTACATACAGTAAAATTCACTTGTTTTGGTGTGCAGTTCTATGAGTTTTGATTAATAGAGTCACATAATCAGTGCCACAATCAAGATACAGAGCAACTCCATCACCCCAGAATCACTCCCTTGTGAGGCCCCTTTGTAGGCAAACCCTCCACCCGACTCTGAACTCCTGGCAACCACTGATGTTTTCTCCATCTTCAAAGTTTTGCCTTTTCCAGAATGTCATATAAAAAGAATCATAGAGTGTGTAACCTTTTGAGTCTGGCTTCTTTCGTTCAGCATAATGCATCTGAGATTCATGCATGTCAGTGCGCGTATCAACAGTTCTTCACATTGCTGAGTACTGGTCCACCCTAGAGATGTACCACAGTTTCATTTATCCATTTGCTAGCTGAAGGACATTTGAGTTTTTTCCAGTTTTTAGCAATTACCAATATAGCTATTATAAACATGTGGGTATAGGTTTTTGTATAAACGTGTTTTCATTTCCCTTCGGTAAATCTCCACGATTGAGACTGCTGCTTTCAAGATATTTTTTCTTCATCTTTGGTTTTCACCAGTTTGATTACAACATAGGTGTAGTTTTCTTTGGGTTTATCCTGATTGGATTTTACTGAGCTTCTTGAATCGATACATTGTATCTTTCTCCAAGTTTGTGAAGTTTTAAGACATTATTCCTTCATATATTTTTTTCTGCACCAATATTTTTTCTCTCCTTCTGGGACTCTATTGACCTAAATGTCAGACCTTTTGATATTGTTCCATAGGTCCCTGCAGCTCAATTTGATTTTTTTTCTTTTTCCTGTCTTTCAGATTGTGTAACATCTATTGATCTGTTCTGAAGTTCACTGACCCTTTCCCTATCATCTTCATTCTGCTACTGGGCCCCTAGAGTGACTTTTTAACTTCAGATACTGTATTTTTCAGTTCTAAAACTGCAATTTGGTTCTTTTTTTCCCTTTCTTTCTGTTTCTCTGCTGAAAACTTCTATTTTTTCCATTCATTTCAAGAGTGTTCAACTTTATCTCATGGAGAATGGTTACAGTCAACCCAGTTAAGACAGACTACAAGTTTTGTCTCACCTCCCGTGGACAGTGGTTCTAACGTCAGTTTAGTTTTTAAAGCCTTTGCCAAGATGCTTGGGTTTGCCCAGTGTGTGCACCACTCAGGGGTTAGTCTGGGATGTGGGCAATGCTTATAGCACAGTTGGTTCTGGAAGCCTTTGCTTTGCTTCTTTGGGTCTGTGTGGCACCTGAGCAGCTTGCAGGTGAGCCAGGGACTTAAGTCAGTTCATACCTCTCATCAGAAAGACAGGTTTCTCTCAGGTTTTAGCCCCCTATTCTGTCATGCACTTCCACACAACTGAGGTTGCCTTTGGAAGCAAAGCAGCAAAAGAAAAAGAGAGATAAAACAATTGGATTCTCCCAAACTCTTTGGACAAAAGGAGCCCCTTTTCCCTAGTCCGCTGGTCAGAGAGAATCATCTTTTGGGGTTTTAGGTGCCCAAACCCCCCCACCACAAAAGCAATGCAGATCCCCAACTGGGGCTGGCCTTGGGGCAGGGTCAGGAGAGAAAAGAGGAAAAAAAAGAAACAAAATGGGAATTCTTCTGCAAATCTCCTATATTTTCCTTTCCCAAACCTCTGGTTAGAAATAGGGGGTTTCACCTGGAGATTTTGCTGCCAACAACTGCCGCATAGTTCCATAATCCTATCAGCCCTGGGGTCAAAGCCGGGAGACAGAGGAGAGAAACCTCCCAAACCCACCCCGGGACAAGGGCTTGATAAAGCTGTGATTTCATTCCCATTTGCCATTTGCCTGCTGTTATTTACTTTTCAGGCAGCCCAGGGAGTTGTTTTCTGTATTGTCCTGAGTTTTTAGTTGTCATCCATGAGAAAGATAATAGGTGGCTTATTCCATCCTGCCTAGCACCAGAAGGGTGTGCTCGTGATTTTAACGAGAATGGGCCAATGGGCCTTGTGATGTCTGGTCTTGTTGTCCATTGTTGTTGTTTTTACCTTTACCTGAACTAATACAAAAGCAGAATGAATGACACTTCATGTCAGGTAAGAATAAAAAAGAAAACAATTATCTGAAAGGCCTTAACTTAGCACCTACTGGGCACCCACGACCGTTGTCAGCACGGTGGGAAAAGACAACAGAGGTTCAATACATGGCCCCTGCTCTCAAGGGACATGTCATCCATAGAGAGCCTGGCCCACGTGAAAAATGCAAGACTGTCCCCAGTTAGGATGCAGGGAATGGAGAGAGAGATGAAAACAAGGGAATGTGAGAAGGTGACATGGAGGCCAGTCAACCCCATGCAAGACCTGGATGGAGAAGAAAAGGTATATTCCACCAGAGGGGATGGGGGCTTGACAGGGTAATCATTCTTCCAAAGTTGGTTTTGTACCTTTTTATTACACGTTGAGTTAATTTTCCCCAAAGCAAACTAAGAGGCAGTTTCTAAGGGCATTTTATGACTCCTGACCCTGTTCTTCTCTCAACTTGATAGAAAGGGTTTCCAGGACTTTGGTTCAGAGTGAGGATCAGAGGCCTAGTCATGCTGGAGTGAGTCATGGGATCCTTCCTGGGGAGTCTTGAATTACCACAGACAAAATTCTCAACAATCGTTGTAACTCAGCTGGTTGCTGGCATTGTTCGTATGCTTCAGCTGAGTTAAAGCATTCGGAAGTTTATTTTTCATATTTTATTTGGGTTTATTCCTACAATCACAAAGGCTGTACCTTCATTCTAGGACAGCGTCTATTATATCTGAAAATATTTGTGAAGTATTCAGAAGGGCTTTGCATGGAGAGCCCCTGTGAGCAGACAACCACAGAGGAGAGGCCGGGGGTAGAGCAGTTGCACAGATGGCCTGCATAAGCAAACAGGGGCCAAGTCCATTGCGACTTTTCACTTGCAGCTGTGTGGAAAATACCCATGCGGGTGACTCAACATCTGTGGATTTCTAGCTCTAAATTACAGCCGGGAAGAGAATATTTTCAGATGCTGAGCATATAGGGAGACTGGTGAGCTTCAGCGGTTTTGAGCCCATCTGCTACCGTGCACTGCAATACGGAAGGACAATCTAACAAAAATAAAGGGATTCCTCTCAGTCAGAGCATCAAGCATGGTACCCGGACAGCTGGCACAGCAACCGGAGCTGTGGGGGACAGAGACGCTGTATCTATTTCCAGTAAAGGAGCTTGAGAGCTTCCTTCTGGTGCGACTTCATGCTGGGGTCCTGATTTTCTCTTCTGGGGGGGGTGTGCTCAGATCCAAAGTTATTGCTTGGCCGGCCCAGCAGGCTCACGCGTAAATGGCAGGACCAGTGACTGCATCACATTTGTGTCTTTTCACAATTTTATCTGGGAACTCTATCTTTTGTAAAAGACCTTGCTTGCGCCCCCTGCTCCCCATCCCCCCACTTCCACCCTCCTCCTGGCCGGCTGCTGGGACTGTATTTTGTCGCTTATCTAACACAAAATAAACAGAACAATCTGGAGCTAATTCAAGCGGTTTACCATATCAGGATACAGCTGGGAAAGATTTTAAGAAAAAGGCTCAACAGGAACAATAATGCTGTGAAGTTGAGCAGCCGTGGAGAGCACAGGAAGGCAGTTTCAGACAGCCTGGCAGACAGCTGTCAGCCACTCCAATAACAATCCCCACGGCCAATGGAAATGGGCAGGGTCTGTGCGGGCAGCTCAGCCAGAACACCAACAATGAAAATAAGGCATTAGAGGGCGTTCTGAGTTAATGGCTCAAGTGTCAGGGCCACCAGTCTCCCGGGAGCCCTTCCGCAGGGCTCCCATGCAGCAAGGACTGAAGAGGAACTGCAGATGAGGGGACAACACTTCATTTCTCCATAACACCGGCCAAGACTTTTTTTTGACGTGCATGCATGCATGCTGCCTTTCTCCTGACTTATGAATCCAGCAAGGCCCGCAGAGAAACATCTGTTTTTGACATCAATTTCTTCTACTCTGCAGGCTGGTTGTCTTTTTAACTCTTTGGGGGCCTCTGGCTAGACCTTGAATTTCCTGGTGCAACTTGACAGAGGTGAGAGGGCTGGAGGGGGTTAAATAAAGCTCTGTGCTGCCCTTGAAAGAACCTGCAAACGCTTTATATATTAAAACAAAAAACCCCACTTGGATCAAGCTGTTGCCAAAAATCCAACCAATCAAGTAAACTGCATAGTCCTAAAGGCAGTGACGTCTCGTGCAGAGAATACTGAATTGGAAGCCCGGACACCTGGACTCTGAGTCAGTTTCTGCAAAAGGTTTCTGGGTCAGTTTCCTCATTTTGGGACTAAATGCCCTTATCTTCTTCTTCATCATTTAATTCATGATATTAGCTTATGTTCACACCTTCTTCCAGAGAGCACTCAACTTAGTAAAAATTTCCCCCTGACAAGAGCAACCTTTGGGTCTATTACGGAACAATTCCATTTGTTTGAGGATAACTTTAAAAAATAATCCATCTATGTTCTGAAGTAAGAAGAACGCCATCTGGAAGTTTCAATAAAAAAAATTAAAGAAAAAGTAGAAATTAAATAAATGTTTTATTAGTCACTGTTCCATCTATTGTCATGCCATATGTCACAACAGATCATTTAAATAGGATGATTATCAAAGTTTCCATGATAACAGAACTAACTTAAGAGTAAAATCTCAGTGTGCAAATAGGCAGAGATATACATAGGTTTTCTAAGAGCAGAAAAAAATATGGAATGCAGGGAACTATCCCCTTTAGAAAATGTAATATCCCTTCTATTTCCAGAGCATGTAAGTTTGGACAATGATTACTTCAAAAATATAAGAGCACACTTACAGAAAAAAAAAAAAAAACCCAATTATCTGAAAATATAAACTCTCTCTAGAACAGCTCTCAAACAATAGCATATATAAGAACCACCCAGAAGGCTTGTTAAGGCAGACGTTGCTGGGTCCCACCCCCAGAGTTTCTGGTCCAGGGAAGGGCCTGAGAATTTGCATTTCTAACGAGTTCTCAGGTGATGGTGATGATGATGCTCCTGGGACCATACTTTGAAAATCATTTCTCCAGAGAGAGAGATTTAGTGGCTGATACATTAAAGGCAATCAGTTTTACTTGCTATCTTTTTTGTTGTTCTTTTGAATCACTGATCAAGTGTGGTTGAATAGTGAGAGGGGAAAAATAAGCAAGAACAGAAATGGGTACTGAATCAATGCAGAATATTCATAAAAATCACACAAAGAGAAAATGGCTGGACCTTAACTTCTGTGAGGATTAAATTATAAAAGAATTACAAAAGGCATTATTTTCTGAAGGGTAAAATTGTTCTTGACTTAAGGATAAGAAAAATGTGGCAAAGGAGAAATGTTTATAATAATAAGTCCCTGGGTCTAGACTCTATTCCAGTGGTTCTCATCCTGCCTACACTACAGAATCACTTGGGGAATCAGAATCTTTGGAGGGGGCTTTCAAGGTGATTTGGAAATACAGAGAAGACTGTGAACCTGCCCAGAAGGTGCTCTGTCCTGGAGAAAAGAGTGAATTCCCATGAGTGGACACAGGATCTCAAATGGTATCTTAGAGATCAACATGAAGATGACGAGGTCAAAAGAGACTAAATGGCATGCAAGAAGCTGCACAGCTAGTTAGAAGCAAAGCCACAATTAAACCTCTTTTCCTGAAGCCCATCCAAATCTCTATCATATTATTTGACTGCAATGGCAATAATAATTAAAAAGATAGAAAAAGGAGGTAATTGGGGAGAATCTAAAATAGAGCCCTCAGTACACAACAGTAAGGTCAATTATCGTCTTGGAGATGCCAGTGATTTAATTCAAAGTATCCATTTTAAGAAACTGAGGAGTCAAGGCAGGCTTTCATCAGTTCCGAAACTGTACTTCTAATGAACGGTTACGGAGCCAGGTCTTCACTCTCTACAGCCTACGTGGTTGCGGTGAGGTTGGTTAGTTACATTATTGTGGTACATGAAGACCATATGAATTTGAAGAATAAGGAAAAAGAGAGAAGATGGACTAGAATGATGCTGTCTGGCAGCCTTAACAGTTCACAGGCAAGCTCTCCTCAAGCAAGCTGCTTCGGATGCTCCACGGGGGCTCTCAACATGTTGCACTGCGGGAGGTTTGCCAGAGGAAAAGTGAGGTCATGGAGTGATCTGGTGAGGCCCACAGCTCATCTGTGGCTCAGCCTCCTTTATGGGACTCAAAATGAATTAAAACTACATTTTAAAAGCCATAGCTTCCACCTGGTTCCCATCACTGATTTTGGCTAGCAGGAGAAGGACCTGTCAGGTTTTATCTGCAGGAGGTGAAAAAGGCACAGCATATTTCAGGGAAAAGCAAACAAACATATTTGCCATGATGGTTTCAGGTTTACCAACACAGCAGGTGGGTCAGGAAGCACCATGCGATCCAAGTAATGACAACAGCAACATTTCACTCAACCAGGAAACACGACGTCACACGGCCAAGGAGAAGGTATGTTCTGAGTACATAAAATGGAACAGAGGTCAGATAGAAGCTTCTCCAACTATCTAAGGCACTACATTTTATGGAAACTTTTTTCCGTTGAGATCAGTTCACAATATCACTATTCATTCCCATTTCGTGATAAAAACCACACATCCAATCAGCAATTATTTTTAAAGCAGATTTGCTGAAAGAATAGTCAAGGCATTAGAAAGAAGAATCAACGTATGATGTTGATCACTTAAAAGCATTTTTTGTGGTTACTGAAAACTTGCTGAGAGCTAGGGGACAGGACTCAGTGAGTCAGGAGGATCCTCCAAGAAGGCTTCCTGGTCAGCCCGAGCCTGCCTCCCTCACCAGTCCTTCCGCCAAAATCATGATGGGAACTAGGCTTTTAAAATGTAGTTTTAGGGGCTGGCCTGGTAGCGTAGCAGTTAAGTTCACGCGCTCCGCTTCGGCAGCCCGGGGTTCACAGGTTTGGATCCCAGGTGTGGACCGATGCACTGCTTGTCAAGCCATACAGTGGCGGCGTCCCATATAAAGTAGAGGAAGATGGGCACAGATGTTAGCTCAGGGCCAATCTTTCTCCGAAAAAAAAAAAAGAGAGAGAGAGAGAGAGAGAGAAAGGAGGATTGGCAATGGACGCTAGCTCAGGGCTAGTCTTCCTCACACACATAAAAAATAAATAAAATAAAATGTAGTTTTAATTCACTCAGTATCAAAAAGTAGGCTGAGTCACAGATAAACGCAACAGTTTGGGGTGGACTTAGTATTTTTCCTGCTCTGTCGTATGATGGAACCATTTATTTCATTTCTTTTGCTATGGTCAAACACAAATGTAGTGGTTCCTATCGGTTTACCTTACAAATGTGAGTCAGAACCTCTGGTCTACATGTCAGCATAGGCTCAGTGCTGCCTGTCTGTGTGTGGAGCTGAAATTTATAGACTTGCCACTTTAGATACATGACAATTATTCTCTGTCACTATGTATGTTTATGCCAAGATATCAAATTAAAGTACTCAAAATTTTAGCAAAAAAAATCTGTTTTTTTTCCGACCTGTAGTCACCCAAATCAAGATTTCTTAAAATGACTGCTATTATTAAAAATTATGTTTTTAAAGAATTTTTAATGTCAGAGAAATTTTTACTACAGAAAGTTAAGTATTTGCCTTAGGTGGCAGGATAATGAATAATTTACCTTGTTCTCTTTATACCTTTCAATACATGATCATGTATTATTATTTTTTTATCAGACACATTATTAAAGTAATTTTAAATAAATGAATGAAGATAGTAAGGATTTCTTTCAAAAGTTGATATTAAATCTAAAATAAGTGTGGCTTATCATATAATAAAGTCTATTCTGGTAATCCAAAGGTTAGAAAGTGTTATTTTAAATGTTAATTTACAAAGAAGAAAAAAATGAACTAGGGAGTACCTTTTTTTAGAGAGAAAAGTAACATTTTAGAGCCAAATTACTTAAAAATATAAAATGAAAAAAGCCCTCAATGTCTCCACCAATCCTTCTCAATGCTGTCCTTGTTGGAACAGGGTGGCCCCCACACTGGAATGGAGCGGCCCACAAAATACTCAGAGCCATGTGACGGCGCCAAGATACTTTATATTCATTATATTTCAGGAGAGTCTTCTTACGGATATTAAACCTTCCTGTTCATTGTCCAGGTAACTTGCTAACCAACAAACTACTTTCTTCAGCATTTGAGCTTGCTCTTCATTCCTTTTTGACTAGAAGAGGCATAGCTCAATTCTGACAGAAACGTTCCCTTTTGTCAAGTAAATCTGGTCTTCACTAACAATGTGCAATCAGTTTGGTTTCTATTTCCCATTCATTTCCAGGATATCTTCTTATTATCTAGTCATCTGATAATTATCTGACCAACTAGCTACTGCTGCCACTTCAACTAAAATTGACACCGTTTATCTAGTTGACCTATCTAGGCCCTTGGCTTCTTTTTTTGAGTTTCATCAACCACAGCATAAAGGACTTTTCTGAGCTGCGTTGATACTGTAACTAAAAGGAAACCAATGATCCCATGAAAAGACCTTTTACACTGAGGATTCTGATTAGTGAAATACTTCCTTCAAGTCAGGCTGAGGTGAGCTAACTCTACACACTAAGAGAAAAGATGCCCTAGAGGCAGTAATGGGGAAGGTCAAATAGGCTTTCAGTTAAACACAAGGCTACGTTGACTCGGGAAAAAAAGAAAAGGAGGGATAGAAGTGAAATAGAAGATAAAATGGAATCTGACACCTGTCAGATCTAAGTGGATGTTTACTTGCTTACCATAGCCCCTACATAATCTTAGTCTGTGACTTCATTTACACTTTGAGATTAGCATTAGTTACAAATATCCTCTCAGATGTATGATTCATTGTAAAATTACTGAAGTTTTAGAAGAGGATAACATGTGGCAAGTGAGGCACGACTTCCATAAAATTCAAAATATCCCAGACACGTATGTACATTTCATGTGTGAACAGGTGATAATAATCACATGCTGTATCCTACATTTCTCTCAAGGCTCTCAGCAGATCTGTGAAGGCTTCCATGCAAGTTCTAAGGCAGACACGAGGCCAAGCTACATCAAGGTGCTCTGACTATTGGGAGAAAGAGAAAGATCCTCCCCAGTCTGTTCTTCTCCAGAGCAAAGAAAACTGGGCTTGGGCACATGCACAAGCTTTCTTAAGTCTAAAACCGAGAGCAGACTTGATCAAATTTCTAGGGTAATGTGGTAAAACACTAAAATTGCCTGTCTTCTGGGAATATTCAGGTAGAACAAGAGGTCACTGAGATAATGACCCCAGGGAATCCTACCCCAAAATCACCTATGTTTCTTTCCCCAAAGTCATCCTTCTCTTACTGACAAAACCAAAAGATAAGAAGGGAGCTAAAACATCAATTTGTTTTGCAGATAAAAGGTTACCTTAATGCCAAGTTTTCTCTTTGAGATTTATCATTTTCCTATTAAATTGTATCATTTGTCATGTCCTAAGAGCAATATAAGTGTCTAAGGAAATCAGAAGCAGAGTAAGGAATAAGAAAAGGATTTAGTAACTGGAGGTTGCTGTTCATTCATGGGGGGATCTTTCCGGCCTGTTTTCTGCTAGGAATTGTAAATGCGTATGTGCCTATACAGATGTGTTGCAAAGTCACACAAAGTATCAACGTACTGTGTGCCAGTGTTCCAAGCACAGGGGATATAGTGATGAGCAAGACAGACATGTTCCTGCTCCATTAGATCTTAATTCCGGTGAGGGAGACAGGTGACAAACAAGTAAAGCAAAAAATGAGCAGACGAGATAATGTCCACTGTGATAAGTGCTATAAAGAAAACAAAACGCTGTAATGTGACAACGAGGGGCACGGAGGAGCAACATCAGATGAGGAGCTGACTTGTGAGCCGAGACTTAAAATGACAAGACATCAGTCCTGTGAAGGTCCAGATGAAGAAAGTTCTAGACAGAGGGAACTCAAGTTGAAAGGCTCTCTCTGATACAATATTAGGGTAGGATGATGCATTGTGCCAAGTTTCTTTTAAATTAAAAACTATATTGGGGCCGCCCGGTGGCGCAGCGGTTTAGTTCGTGCTTGGCAGCCCGGGGTTCGCGGGTTCGGATCCCAGGGGCCCGCCGACGCACTGCCTGTCAGCCATGCCGTGGTGGCATCCCATATAAAGTAGAGGAAGATGGGCACGGATGTTAGCCCAGGGCTGGTCTTCCTCAGCAAAAAGGGGAGGATTAGCAACAGATGTTAGCTCAGGGCTGGTCTTCCTCACACACAAAAAAAACTATATTAATTATATTTCTGATAATTTTCTACTGTCAAGAAAAACATAAGCTAAATAATGCCTAGCAATCAACCACAAAGAAAGTTCATATCAAGTTATGTGATTATCATCACTTTTCTTCCATGATCAGTACCACCCACCTACTTAATTTCATTGAAATTTATTTATATGATAGGCCTATGTGAAATCCTTTTTTTGAATGCAACTGGGTTTAAAGGTAGCAAATTAAACCATAGGTTCAAGGGGAATCAAGGAAAACTGAATATTCTTCAATCAAATTTAGCCAAAATCAGTTAATTTTTTAGAAACTTATAATTACTTATAAAAACTTAAAAAAAAACTTAGGAACAGACCAAGAGAAAGGTACAACTCAAATTGTCACCACACTTCCTCATGTTGGCTCATCAGCATCATGAGACATCTTTTCAACTCTCAAGACAATTAATTCATAGTTTTTAACTGTAAGTTTGACTCATGTATACAGTAGATTTATTAGTAAACAGTAGATTTATTGTTTCTCTTAGGAAAGGTATCTCCTATATACCAACTAAATATTCTACATGCAATTTCATGGTTAATATATTTTACATCAGGGATTTCTCATGGTACTATTAGGTACTAAAACTACCACTCCTAATACTTCTGTTAGATGTAGTCAGAAGCCTTAAGAAGGCAACAGATTGTCTTTTTTATAAAGTTTTTTTAAGAGGAATTACACTTAATGGAAACTTTTCAGGGATGTTCCCATTCAGTTTATTGTAGAATGTTTCTAATTTGATTTTGAAGGACTTTTCCTATGTCTATTTATATATTTTTAAAACCTTTTATATACTTTTAGATGTACATAAAAGTTTAAAATATAGTACAGAGTTCCCCTACACCCACACCCAATTTCCCCTACTGTTAACATCTTAAATTAATTAGTCCTACATATTTGGGGTAACAAAAAAATCTCAATTTCATCTGTGCACATACACAAGCACAGGCGTGTGCGTGCACACACACACACACACACACACACACACACACACACACCCCTGAAGAACATTCAACCCAATATGGTACTTCTTGTATGCTTTAGTATGAAAATTGTTATCTTTTAAGACCTTTTCTTAATGTCTGACTTCTTTAAATGTTAGAATAATAGTGATTTATTAAGTAATTCTCCAGACATTTTTAGAGTCAAAGCAATTTTTTTTTTTTATCAAAAGGTCACTACAAAATAATCTAATTAGCAAAAACATTTTTTTCTCAATTCAAGGAGTAATTAGAGGGGCCGGCCTGGTGGCATAGCAGTTAAGTTTGTGCACTCCACTTCGGCAGCCTGGGGTTTGCAGGTTCGGATCCTGGGCGCAGAGACCTATGCACCACTTATCAAGCCATGCTGTGGCGGCATCCTACATATAAAGTAGAGGAAGATGGGCACAGGTATTAGCCCAGGGCCAATCTTCCTCAGCAAAAAGAGGAGGATTGGCAACAGATGTTACCTCAGGGCTAATCTTCCTCACACAAAGGAAAAAAAAAGTAATTAGAAATTACAACTGTAAAAGGGTGCTAATTGGGTTTTCACAGAAACATGAAGTGCCAGGAGCACTTTTTTTGGTTTGTTTCACTCCTCTGCTGATGAGGGTTACCACAATTAACCCTTTATCTTCTGCATGACAGGACAAATACTAAATGCCGCAGTTCAGTGGCGGTAAAGGAGGAGGAACAAAACAGAGTCAAATAAGCTTTGAGATTTTTCTTAAGTGTGAGATTTCCTATGGATGGGCACAATTTCAATACAGGAAACTAGGAACCCCATTCTCCAGTTTGGGAGAAGGAAATGGAGATGGGGCAGGGAGAATGGAGTCTCATGTGCCTTCATGGGAATGCCTGTTACAATGACAGCAAGTCAGAGTGACCCCTGATGTGCCAGTGAGCCCATGACAGCCAAGACTGGAGAGGAGTCGGGACAGGGTGCCGGTGGGGACCACACAGTCCTTATTCTATATAAACAATGTCTACTCACCACAATGTCAGCACATTTGCAACATGAGATGGTTCCTGAACAAGGAGAGAACGCCATTGCTAGTAGCTAGCCTGGACAGGACTTCAGGCAGGGCCCACGTACAGTCCAAATGCCTGAGGGAGTTTGCTCAAGTTTGATTCATTTTTGTATGCTTAGCCTGGAGCCTTGAACAGAGGAACCACTGAAAGAATATTTGTTGGACAGATGAAAGAATGAAGAGTTTACTCACCCCTAAAAGAATTGCAGAGTTTTGGGGTTACATGTAGCTGTTGGGGGCCAGAAATCAAGAGCTTTCCAGTAAGGCAACCACAAGACTGCATTTGAATTCGGAGCACTGGCTGATCCGAAGTCGTTTTTCAGTGCCTAGACTTCTGCTTAGTAGCCATTGTCCTGGAGAGTGTGAATACATTTTCAGAGGAAAAAGACTCTTTCACATCCCAGCTGTCAAGAGGCAGGAGGAGGGAACAGGGGCAGAGGAGGCAACTATTAACAAATGAATTCTAGAACTGGCGACAGTGGTGTTCTCTGCGAAAAGAAACCGAGAGGCTGGAGGACAGTGGTAAACAGATGGACTTATTTTTCACTCAAACACCTTTGTACATTTTAAAATTTTGTACTTCATGCTTTATGTGTTCAAAAAATAAACTATTATTTTAAAATGAACTCTGGATGAAGCCATTTATGTGGAACAAGATTACTGCACAGTCACCAGAGGAATGTCTCAAACAGGAGGCAAGATGGAAGTGAGGGTTCCAAGGATACACTGTAGACTTAGGTCTCAGAGGGTCCTCTACCCTGCCGGCTACAGGCAGCACCTGGGTGGGTACCTGAGCAGGTACATCAGTGGGTGACGAGGCTGGGTGAGCAGCAGGGCCCCAGACTTCCAACAGCAGGTTGGGGAGGATCATCGTTCGGCACCTGGACTCTCATTTCCATAGAGCTTCGCATGTCTGGTGATCGGATTCCAAATCCTAACTCTTCCCAGCTCCTGAAACTCCTCCTCCCTGGTTCTGCTCCTTACAGACCACCATCAGCAGAAGTTCTTATATCCAGAACTTCTGGCTCTCACTGAAACCCAGCTCTCCCCTGAGGACACTGCTTCCTCTGTGGCCTCGTTGCTCATTATTGCACTTCCTAACTTTTCTGCACCCTTCTCTCTAATTCCTACCCGCCTCCCCTCAGATTTGAAGCTCATGCCATCAGCCTATACTACTGACTAAACTGCTTTCTTGCAGGTGTTTACAGACTCCTGGGCCACTCCGGCCACATTTCTTGAAGATTTCAACACCGAGCATCCTATCACTCTCTCCAATACCATTCCTGTCAAAATCCTCGATGATTTCAATATTAATACAAACGATCTTTCCAAAAACCTCGACTCTCAGTGACCCCACCTCCTCTCTTTCAGTGATCTTATCCTCCCCCTTGCTTTAGCAACTCACTCCCTGATTCATACTCTAGACTTTGTTGTTCTAAATATTTGCAAACTCTCTACGATCTCAGTTTCAAGCATCAAACTCTCCAGTGACCACCAACCATCTTACCAGCTCACTTGCTGTAGAACTGAGCTGTTCAGAATGGCAACCACTAGAAAACTTGATAGTCACATGCAAAAGACTGAAACTGGACCCCTATCTTACACCACTCACAAAAATTAACTTGAAATGGATTAAAGACTTAAATATAAGACCTGAAACCATAGAACTCCTAGAAGAAAAAGGGAAAAAACTCCTTGGCATTGGTCTTGGCAATGATTTTTTTGGATATGACACCAAAAGCATAAGCAACAAAAGCAAAAATAAACAAATGGGGCTACATCAAACTAAAAAGCTTCTGCACAGCAAAAGAAACCATCAACAAAATGAAAAGGCAACCTACAGAACAGGAGAAAATATTTGCAAACCATATATCTGATAAGGGGTTAATATCAAAAATATATAAGGAACTCACACAACTCAATAGCAAAGAAACAAGCCAATTGAAAAACGGGCAAAGGACCTGAATAGACATTTTTCCAAGGAAGATATACAAATAAACAACATGAACCTGAAAAGGTGCTCAACATCCCTAATCATCAGGGAAATGCAAACCAAAACCACAATGAGCTATCATTTCACACCTATTAGAATGGCTGTTAACAAAAAGACAAGAAATAACAAGTGTTGGTGAGGATGTGGAGGAAAGAGAACCTTTGTGCACTCTTGGTGGGAATGTAAATTGGTACAGCCACTATGGAAAACAGCATGGAGGGTCCTCCAAAAATCAAAAATAGGGCCAGCCCCGATGGCTTAGTAGTTAAGGTTCGGTGCACTCTGCTTCGGCGGCCTGGCTTCAGTTCCCAGGTGTGGAACCCTGCCACTTGTCTGTCAGTGGCCATGATGTGGCAGCAGCTCACATAAAATAAAAAGAAGAAGAAGAAGAAAAAGGAAGATTGGCAACAGATGTTAATTCAGGAATCTTCCCCAGCAAAAAAAAAAAAAAAAATTTAAAAATAGAACTACCATATGATTGAGCAATCCCACTTCTGAGTATATATCCAAAGGAAATGGAATCTCTATCTCAAAAAGATATCTGCACCCCCAAGGTCATTGCACCACTATTTACAACAGCCAAGACATGAAAACAACCTAAGTGTCCACTGATGGATAAATGGATAAAGAAAATGTGAGAGAGACATATATATAATGGAATATTATTCAGCCATAAAAAAAAGAAGGAAATCCTGCCATATGTGACAATATAGATGAACCCTGAGAGCATTATGCTAGGTGAAATAACTCAGAGAAAGACAGATACTGGATGATTTCACTTATATATGGAATCTAAAAACCAATGAATTCATGGTAACAGAGAGTAGACTGGTGGCTGCCAAGGGCTGGGGTGTGCGGGAAATAAGGAATGGTGAGCAAAGGCTACAGATTTCCAGTTATAAGATGAATAAGTTCTGGGGACATAATGTACAGCATAGTGACTATAGTTAGCAACACAGTATTGTATACATGACAGTTGCTAACAGAGTAAATCTTACATGTTCTCACCACACACACACAAAAGGTAACTATATGAGATAAAGATGTGTTAACTAACCTTATTTGGATAATCAGTTTGCAATATATACACAGTATATCAAATCATCATGTTATATACCTTAAACTTACACTATGTTATATGCCAATTATATCCCAATAAAGCTGGGAAAAAAAAAAACAGTAGCCACTAGGCACATGTGGCTACCGAACACTTCAAACGTGGCTAGTCCGAATTGAGATGTGCTGCGAGTATAAAATGCACACCAGACGTAGTATATTTTTTTAAAAGATTGTAAAATACCTCATTGATAGCTCTTTGTATTGATTACTTGTTGAATGATAATATTTTGGATACATTAGGTTGAATAAAATATATTACTCAAATTAATTCACCTGTTTTGTTTTAGTTTTTTTTTAATGCAGCTATTTAGAATTATATACGTGGCTCACATTTTGGTTTCCATTATATTTCTATTGGGCAGCATTAGTTGAGAATCTCACTTCAATAATTCTTCAATCACACTCAATCCTTCAATCACACCATCTTTTTACCTGATCTTAACCCTCCACCAAGTCCTAATTTCCCTTCTTAGCCAGTTCACCTTCCACAGCCCATCCTTATAATCTCTTCTTTATATCACTTTGCCCTTCTCTCTCTTCATTGTACTCACCTGGGCAAACTCAACCTCATTAAATTTAACTTTTCGTGTCCCCTCAGAAACCAAGGAGTATCCAGAAACCAAGTATCATCAGTGTTTCCTTGGCCAAATTTGGTCATCACTAATGCTCTTCCTATTGGAAGCCCAAATGACTTGAGAGTCAGCACATAACCAACAAGAAACAGAATGAGTGACAGTTTTAAAAGAAAGACCATTAGCTAAAAAAACCTGAACAGGGTCCTACTCCCAAATCTGCCTCAACCTAGCTGCGTGACCATAGAAAGAAACTTACCTCTTTGGGGCTCAATTTCCTCACATATAATATGAGGCTCTTAGCCTTTCTAGCTCCGACACACTCTGACTGGTGAAGACAACAGGAGTCGGTATGAACGCGGGGCTGAGTAAACGCTTTTTGACACTGTCTTTGCCTGAGCCAAAAGCAGCAGCTTGCATGCAGGTAGTTTATTTTGGAAGTGATCTCAAGCAGCAGGAGTGAGAGGCTGGGTCGTTGACAGGGAAGAAGGGAAAAGCCTTGCTGCAAGGATGTGCTATCAAGCTGGCCGCTGCCACAGGTGACTCATGCTCAATCTCACTGGTACCCTTTGAGAATCCTGAAAAATTCATCTCAGAACCATCACTCTGGGGATGTATGGGGGTAACATTTGTCCACTGGCTCCCAATGATTAAGGGTAGCCGCATAGGCATCAACTCCCAGCACCTCTGCGTCGTGCACACGTGAATCCCTCGATTTCAAAGAACATGTGGGCCCAGGGCAAGGCGCTGTGGTTGTCCTGTGAGAAGGTGACCAAAGCCTGCTCTGAACTGGTCCCCAGAGCAGCAGCTGGAGCAAGACATAGGGCTCCGAGGATCCGATGTGATCCACGGAGGTGTTGACAACAGACACTGTCTTAATAAGTGTGGTTTCTAAATGAAAGTCTAGAGCCAAAGTGTACAACTGTGGCTTTGCTTTTAACTATGGATCACTGTCGCTTAAGCCCATGTCCTGAAAAATGGAGAGTAACATACCTACCTCACATTCTGGGAAAGGCTGAAAACCAGAGTGTTGCCATTCAATGGTTTTAAGAACTTCAGTAATAAAGACAGAAATTGACTAGCGGGTCATCAGTTTCTGCCTGCCCCAGCCCTGCCCCGCTGTAGATTCTGAGGCCTTCAACATATAGGTTCAGCTCTGCTCAGCCCCGGAGACTGAGAGCTCCATATTGGAGTCTACAGCTTTCCCCGTAACCCCTATTCCCACCCACCCCCAACTGCAGTGTCATGTGTGGGCTTCTGCCTGGTTTCCAAACGTGCACACCAGTTGCCCCAAAGCAAGGTCCTAACAGCCCGCCCAGCCCTTAGGACCCTCCTCATCCCTGGGGTGCTGGGCTCTGTCCATGTAGGACGGCAGAATGGGGTCCTGCTTGAACCTGGACCTTCGGAACCTAAACATAGATACAATCTTTGTACAACAACAGATTGCCCAGAGATTACTGCTCCAGTGTGCTCACCAACCAGCGCAAAGAGGCAAAAGCCTAGATGGTGATGACAATAATGATGATAGCTGTAATTATTAAATTCCTACCTTAGACCAGGCCTGGTGTCAGGTGCTTTACATGAATTACCTTACTTAATTCTCACAACAGTCTTATAAGATTTATCCCCATTTTGAAGACAAGAAAACTGATGCTCAAGAAAGTAATTTATCCAAAGTCACCCAGTTAGTAAGTGGTAGAATGAGGATCTGAACTCAGGTCTGTCTGATCACACAGCCCCTGCTCTCTCTTAACCATTTGCTACACGGTTTCTCCAAGATGGGTCTCAAACTTGCCATGTCTCCTGGGCCATTATGGACCAGACTCTTCAATAACCTGCTGGAGCCAGTCGTTTGCCAGCTCAGCCCCCTCTTCCCGGCTTTGCCCAGATGTGCCTTCCTACCCTCTCCCTGTTCCCAAAATGCCAAGTAGTTGATTTTCCAGGGAAATCTATATTGACTGAAGCTAGAATCTTTCCTGGCACACTATATTGCTCTATCAGGAATTTGACTTGGGCAGTCTATTGAAGTTAACATGTAATATCAATTTCTGGTGTGTTCTTTGAGTTAGGACCAAATCTAGATCCATTACCAAGTTCCTATGATGAGTAATGTATACCCGATGCCAAGAGTAGCAAAACAGAGCAAGGGGAAGAGAAGAAGGTGCTTCAGGGAACAGACTGAATTGGAGTTGAGATAATAGCATGAAACTTTAAAAGAAAAGCGTTGTCCTGAAATAACAACATTTAAAATCATTTTTCTTTTCCAAAATGTGTTTCTTCCTACTTACTCTTCACACATTGTATATACATATATGACAAGGAGAAAGATGCACTGACCATTATTTTTGCACTTGCAAACATACTCTCAAGGTTCTATACATTTTTCAAGTCCTGAATGACTAAGGAAACAAATGTTAGCTGGCTGGCTGGTGTCTCCGAGGAAGAGACTGTTTATGTCTGCTCCTTTCTGAATCCTTAGACGTGGAGCTCCTTATTATCACAACCCATCATTTCTTTCTCATTTACAGTTCTCAGCAGGACCCCTGGCTGATGGTTACACAGACTGTGCACTAACCCACAGGAACACGGTCTCTGCATTCACTGTAACAAGGGATCTTGCTGAAGCTCCAAAATCAATTCGTGCTTCAAGACTTGAGAAAATATTATCAACAAAGGGACAGTTATCTAAGAAAAAAGGTAAATAAATTCCTGCAGAGAAAGTAAATGCCATTGGTTTTTAGTCACACACACCAGTAAGACTGATTAAATTCCTCAAGAATACGAGGTGACCAAGCAGTGGGATGCGATGATGGAGGTCTCAGGGCTCCACAGCAACTCTGCCTCCAAGAAGCCAGCAAGGCCTTTTTATTACTATTGGGAGGAAAAGAAAAGTACTAAGATGGAGAAGTCAATTTACCTCTCTTAACTTCCTAAACATTTCATAAATAACTATATTATTAAACAAAGCACAGCGTAGAATTTAATAAGAAGTGTACCTAAAAAGGAAACACACCTCCTCACTTTTCAGAACGGCATGTCCTATTGTGAAGAAAAGACACTTTCGCACTCATATAGCTGTGTGATACCATGAATGTAGGAGCTGCAGTGGAAAGCAAAAGATCCAAATTTTCAAACCATTTGTTACTGGCCATCTGTGCTTTTCAACAAATAACCTCCCTGCAATTATTTCCCTATTTACAAAAAGGTGATAATTATTTCTCTTCTTACCCCAGAGAATTAGAAGACAATACGGCTCTACAACAAAGGGTATATATATTTTTTGGTTCTCCCACATGTGCATAGCCTCCCCCATTACCAATATCCTCCATCACAGTGCTGCTGCTTTTTAAGATCTCCAAAAAAATACCCTTTGTTGTAGGGGCAGGGTGGGAGAAATCTCTGCACTGTCCTTTGAATTCTGCTGTGAACCTAAAACTGCTCATAAAAATAATCTTAAAAAAAATTTTTCTTTTTGGGAAAAGGTCTTTTCTATTTTACAGAGGAATACTTTACTAGTAGTGAGCTTGTCCAAAACAAGATTTTATAGTCTTAAAAAAGAAAAAAATTGCTGAAAATGGATACAGTAGCCTTGAGAGTATCTTCCACCTATATAAGCACTAATGATTAAAATTACAAAAAAATATGTTCTACAATATGGCATTTAATAATATGTTGACCCAGGATCCCATAATCTGATTTGTTACATGTTGTAACAATATTTCTTCTGGCACCGAGGAGGAAGTGCTGTAACACCATAGCAAGCGAGTTAAATATTTGGGGTTTTCTTTAGAGCAATGGGGGAAGGCCTTCTTTCCCCTTTTGCCTCCATCACGTTACACTCTGCATTTATAAAATAACAATAGGCATGATCTTGTTTCTTGATCAAGAGCTTTTCTACGCACTGAGACCTACTGGAGGTATGGACTTCAAGTAATGAGACCGGCTGCTTCCTTCTTTTTTTTAGTCCTCAAAAAAGTCTAGTCCAACCCTAGATTTATGTAACCAAATGAATTACACCTTTCAGTGGAGTCACTGGGAGGCAATACCCTTATTTCAATGATGCTGTCAATGCTCAAAACTGTTTTTGGAATTGCCTTCAAAGCCAGTTTATGAGCATCCTAAGCAAAATGACGTCACCTCTCATGCCTCCAAAGAAGTATGATAAACAGACAAATCTTACCTTGTAGAACCTTACAGTCTACTATGTTATTCCCCTCTTAGCCTGATCATTAAGAAAGAAAATCAGCAAACAATCCCTGGGGAACGCCCAGGAGGTATGAATTACAAAGTCTTGACAAAGCTACCATCTAGAGCGGCACTGTCCGATAGAAATATAATCCGAGCCACATATGTAATACAAAATTTTCCAGTGGCCATGTTTTAAAAACATATAAGAAAAGGTTAAAAAGATATTTTAATAATATGTTTTATTCAACCCAATATATCAAAAAATAATATCATTTCAACACATAATCAATATAAGAAGTTATTGAGATATTATTTTACAATCTTTTTTCATGCCACATCTTTGAAATTCAGTATTTTACACTTACAGCACATCTCAATTCAAATTAACCACATTTCAAATGCTCAGTAGCCACCTGTGGCTAGTGGCCACCTACTGGACAGCACAGAGCTAGATCCTTTTCTCCCCCTAACAATGAAGGCCCATGCATTACTTAGTATTGGATTAACTGAGTTCTTGGCTTTTCTTAATGCCTTTAACTTGTGAGTAGAGGACCATGACAGGAGAAAGCTATCTATAACACTGGACAGAGTTTGGTATAACAAAGAAAACCTTTTAACAAGGTCAATCTGACACAAACCAGAAAACACGGAAATTAAAACAGAAATGGTTAACAAAGGTCTATTTGCTCTTTCACTCAACAATTCTACCCCTGGTTGGCCTCTGATGCCATTCTAGCTTGGAGAGACTACATACTGTCTTTTTTCAAAGCTGGGAAAAGTCAGACACAGCTTTGAAAGGGTTTGACTTTGCCTAGGAACAACAGAACCTGTGATCTAAGTTACCTAATGATTCACACCCCAAACATACTCAAAACATAGGACTAGCATGGGGGCAAAGACCTGGAGAGAGCAGGGAGCCAGAGGGGCTGGAGAAGCTGAGAAAGGAATTTAGGGCTTAGGACCAGCAGGTGAGAAGGGAAAGGGAATTGAAGACTCAGGAAATGCCTCTGAAGACCCTTCATTCCATTACCCTGAGAGACCAAGGCAGCCAAGCCCCCCTGCATTCTTAGCAAGAGTGCAGACCTGACCTGACCTGAGTACAGAGACACTTCATGTCTGTTGTGTGGGATGGAGGCACATCCCCTTGGGGGAGCCGCACTAACCACCATCAAGATTTGCCATCCAAGATACGCACAGTGTCAAAGAGCCTGGACCTCCAACTGGGGTTCTCCAACAGCTAAGCAAAATCCTCTGCCATGTAGCCAAGGGCTTGCCCCACCTCCCACAGGCACGTAGGAGGAGCCCCATGCAGTTCCTGAGCTGCCTTAAGCTCCACGTAAGGATGAGTGTGCATTTTTTTGCGAATGAATGGAGTGAATCTCCTTTAAAGAATGTTATTCTTCCATCAAAGGATGAAAAGAAAAGAGTGAAAACCTGAGATTTCTGAACTTAAAAAAAATCCATGAAATTAACTGCATTCTGTTCCAAAATTTGCCCTTGTTTATTTTAATTTAAAATGTTTTAAATTACTAACCAGTTAAATTACTTAATTTTTCCTCCTATAGATTCAAGCAAAATTAAGATTCCAAGAAGATGGATCCTGTTTATACTGTGGTTCGTGCGTCCCTCTGGACACCACTGTAAGGCTGCACTGGCCTCATCACCAGGCCCAGAACACACCTTTGCTTCCCTCTTCCTGCATGTCTCTCGTTCCTCTCTCCATGCCCAGAGTGTCCTGCCCTCTCTTTCCATTCACCTACCCATAACTTATCAAGCACAGTTTATCTCCCATCTCCTCTACGAAGCATCCCCTAATGACTCCTATCCAGAGGCTCTCTCCTCCAAACTTGGTCTTTCTGTTCCACCCACTTGACCTTGAATTACAGCCTGTGCGAGTGTGTTGTTAACGTCTAGAATGCATGCACCCTCCTCCACCTGCAAACACTTCCTGAGTTCTATGCTAGACACTGCTGGACTAGCGGCTCAACGTACTGTTTTGTCGTCCTGCTAACCATTCACACTGCCATCAGTAGCATTTCTCTGTACACTAAGAGATTTTCAGCCTGGAGGTCGAGGAAGAAACATGAGTCCTTCTAGGGGATGTGTCAGGTCCCAAACACGGGGAAGGACTTCTCCAAACCACACACTTGCCTACCCATCCCGGGAATCTGACTTTTTTCCTTCACACTGAATTAAAGACCACTACCACTACACTAGGTGTTCCTTAAGAGAGACCATATCTTATTTAGCTCTGGCTCTCCTCAGGACCAGTACATTGTCTCAAATAAAATACAGAGTTATCATGCTTATTAACTGACTAATTCCTGTTACCAAGAAGAAAAATGAAGATCTCACTTGGTCAGTGACATCACCTGGTGACAGCCTGATGACCACAACCGCCATAGACACCAAGCATGTCACTCCCTTCAGAGACTCACAGATGTGAACTACATGCACTGCACACTGGCACTTTGGGGACTGGATCTTCACGGACCCATCATTCAGCCTGCTCTATTACCTCTGGACTTGAGAAGGACCTTCCAACATCAAACATGACGCCACAGTGGGATTTTAAAGTGGCTCCATAAAGCCAGCATTCTCAGTCCAGACACAGCACACCCTTCCCCTCACCCCACTTCTTTTACACTTTTGACTAATTTGTGTATGTCTGTGTCAGAATATGTCAGAATATGTCACCAGATCACAGGCTGTTTTGAGGACACAGATGCAGCTTTTTTTGGTAGTATCCATAGCAGTGGAGGTCATTTTTAATGTTTGTTAAATTTTTGCAACAATCCTTATTTTTTAAAAATCCACACAAATAAGAGAGTGCTCTGGGATGGAAATGATAAAAAAAAAAAAAAAAAACCAGTGTACTTGGAACAGTCATCCTAGAGGAAGTTGACTAGCTGTGGCCCATACTGTGAAAGAAAAATAGAAACAAGACCACAGAGATACAGACAGTTATGAGTGAAACCACCGGAAAGGAATAAACCTGTGGTGCCAATAATCTCTGAAATACTTTCTCATTAAGAAAACATGAAAAAAGAGCCCCACAAGGTTAAGGATAGTTCTCTCAGAAGGGAACAAGCCCGGAAGGCAGAATTTCTGTATACAGCGTTTTGTTGATGCTTCATACCTAACTGCCAAAGTCAGCAAGAGAAGCAATGGGGATTTTTTCAAATATATCTTTATTATTGTTTTTAGGCCTGGCGGGGGGATCTCACGCAGATTCTGAAAGCAAAGGGTGAGCAGGCTGTCTGAAGCCAAGCACAGCAGGGCTATCTCCCACAAAGGGCTTGGGCACTGGTTCCCAGGCCCTCTTGCGGAACAGCAAGTCTCCATAACCAAGAGAGGGCCGCAGACCAAGTCAGAAAACCACAGCAATCGTGGTACGAACCCAAAGTGGAGAGGAATCTGAGACAGAACTCCAGCAAAAGCTAGCCCTGAAACTCTCTAATTTTTGAGCAAATGCCTTGTTTCAAATATATTCCACATGCACAGCAGTTACCACTGCCTCAAGGAGAGCCCCACACGTGGAGAGTAAAATGGGGAAGAATTAGACTGGGTTCTTTAGTAGCTAAAATTTATCCATGCTCATTTTTTTTTCTTTTCTTTTTGGTTTTCTTAAAAAAAAAAAACTACTACAGTTTTTTTTCTGAAAGACATGAATATAAACAAGACACAGCTATTGTTTTTCAACTGAAAATATTGGTCCCTCCTTTAAAATCTAAATTTGTATCTTCCATCTATTATTAATGACATTGATTTAAAAAAAATTCCAACCAAAAACACGTGAAATACAGTCTACTTTCGGCTAATTCATAAACTTATACTTCCTCGGCCATTTAGTCCCCTCTTTCATCCTCCAGCTGCCTACTGTGTATTTGCATCTATAGCTTATGATGACCCAACTTTATTTCGGCCCCTTCCCCTTGCAGCGACTGTGGTTCCCACAGATTATTTCTACACAGAATCTACTTTTCACCATGCTTCATCCTCCAGTGCAGCCATCCAACCTAACACTCCTCCCACAGGGAATTTTGGCTCCAATGAATTCTGAGAGGAATGTACAGTATAAGAAATGGATCCTCGTAAATGTGACCTTTAAAGTGGAATGCAAAATGAGGAGAAAGTAAACCCAGACAAATTGGAAACCTTGAAATTTAGTCAATAAATATGCTCAGTTCAATATATATCTTGCATTAATTATAAACTCAGAAAGGCCACTTCTCAAAGCAATGTGAAAATAAAGATTATTTCATGTTTCTCATGCTAAAAAATGCATAATATCAATAATACAATATTATATTATAACATATAATAAGCAACATGATAAAACATTGAATATCTGATAAACATAGAAACTGAGAGGCATCTCTGCCTTAGACCTTAGGCTTGTGGATTGAGTGGTTAGTCACAGAGAGTACAAAAGGAAGACTTCGTTCTGAGGGCCTTTAAAATGTACTGGTTCTTATTTTCTCTCAATAAAAGAATCAACAAATCTGTATGTATTACCACCCATGACTAATAAAATTTTAAAGTGATCCAGCATGCTTTCAGCATGGATGTTAACATATAAAGTCTACAGAGGTGGAAAGGATTAATGACTTCAAGCTAGGGGAAAGATCATTCTAGTCTCAGTGTTATTTCCCTCTATGGTATGTGTGTTAAATAAAAGGGGAACTGCAAAGAGAAAGACAGCATGGACACACTATATGACTTATTCTCTTAACAGGTTTTCCTTAGCTTTGTCAAAAATGCATGTAAGTGTTTAAAGAACCTAGTGAGAACGGTTTGCTAACAGTTAGATTACTTTGTTCCTGGCACAGAATTTCTATAATAGTCATAAATCTGCCAATCACATAAGTACATTTAAACTGTGAAAGACTTCTCCATTTGCCAGTACCAGTTTTTAAGGGAATTCAATATACGAGGGAGAAAGGGACATGAGATTTTGGAGAATTAGTTAAGATTCTTTATTGTTCTGTTTAAGATATTAAATTACATATAATTTTGTGAAGGCTCAGGTAGTAAATGTTAAAAGTAATTAACAATAATAAATTTTGTAATAAAATTTGTAATAAATTGCTCTGTTCAAGTAGAAATCTACTATTGCACAGAATCTGGTCAGTTTTCCTCGACGGTGGAGATACTGACATCTGTGTCAGGACACTTCTCCATTGTACAGGGCTGCCCTGAGCATTGCAGGTACCTGTCCTTCAAAGGTGACTTCACCCTCAAGTCACTGTGACAACCAAAACCATTTCCACATATTTCTAAATACTATTGCAGACCCTCACCCCAGTCCCAACTGGACTATGGATCTACTGCTAGATGGACTACCCGGGCACTCTGGCTATGGGCGGCACTCTTTCCAGCTCTCTGCAAATGCATCCCATTGCCAACAGAAGGGACGGCTCCACCCAGGGCTACTGGCTAGCCAGCTAGGCTACAAGCACTGACAAAAGTGCTGAAAACACAGAATTACAGAACCATCAACTTTCCTAGTAACAAGAACTCAGAGATCAGCTGGTCCAAGCTCTGCTACGTATTTCTTAAATCTGTCCTTTCATCCCCATCAGTTTCCCCTCTGCCTTTATTCAGCTCTTCCTTATCCTCCTACTGCTCTTTACCATCATAGCCTCCTAAAAGGTCTGCTTGCCTCCAGTCATCCTCCACGCCAATCCCAGAATAAAAATCTGATCCTGCTTAAAACCTTGCAATGCCTCCCACTGCCTTCAGAGTACCTTCGAGATTCCTCCCTGCACGTACACAGGCCCCTTCTGAGCAGGCTCTTATGTCATGCTCTCCAGCCTCCCATCTCGCCGTCCCCACCCTGCACGCTAGGCTCCAGCCCCACTGACCTTCCCACAGAACTGCTCACACAGCTGAGAATGCTGCCCAATCTCCTCCCCACCTGCACACTGCGTATTTGGCCAACTCATTCCCAACCTTTAAATCTCAGGAAGCCTCCTCAGACCCCAGGTTATGGTAGGTGCTCCCACCATGTGCATGCAGCCAAACACTCTTCCTTCCAAATCATAATAATACATTTGCTTGTCTGCCTCACTAGACTGCGAGTTTCCTAAGGGCTGGATCTATGTTCTATTTATCTTTCTATCTGCAATGACAGACTGAGTGAATGAACGAATGATCGGCTAACCTGCATTTAGTAGATAACAAAACAGACTAGAGTCTACATAACCAATTAGCAGGAAAGCTGGGACTTGAACCCTGATCATATTCTATCGGAGAGGGATTAGAAGGGTCACCTTTGTAAAAAAAGAACAGAACACTATGTTTGTAATGAGACAAGCAATATTTGTTAACAGCACTAACAATCATGCATTGTAAAAAGAGTGGCATTAATCTACCAAGGTCACAATTTATATGCAGTAAGGGCATGCAGAGCAGAATAATTAAATATAAATTTTTATTAGTTTTTATTCAAGAATCTGTTTCTAGAAATGGGTGCATTGACCTGAAATGAAAACACTTAGGTGACATTGAACTTCAAACCCAGCTGGCTTCTAGCAATTATATATATGTATATGTATATTCCTATATTTATGTATAATATATATATGCAAACTAAATAATTATATATTCCTTGTTAGGTAAATTCCCAAGTTTGACTAAGTTACCTTAGATCAGAGGTTCTCAAATTTCTGTATACAAAAGAATCACCTGGATTATGGCTAAAAATGGAGATTCCTGGGCCTAGACCCCAGGGTTTCTGATTCAGTAAGTTTGTAATAGAGTCTGAGAAGCTGCATTTTTAAAATTGAGGTAAGAGGCCGGTCTGGTGGCATAGTGGTTAAGTTCGTGTGCTCCGCTTCCACAGCCCAGGGTTCACAGGTTTGGATCCCGGACATGGACCTACACACCGCTCATCAAGCCATGCTGTGTAGGCATCCCATATACAAAATAGAGCAAGATGGGCACAGATGTTAGCTCAGGGACAATGTTCCTTAAGCAAAAAGAGGAAGATTGGCAACAGATGTTAGCTCAGGGCCAGTCTTCCTCACCAAAAAAAAAAAAAAAAAAAATTTGAAGTAAAATTCACATAACATAAAATTAACCATTTTAGAGTGTCCAAATCAGTGACATTTAGTACATTCACAGTGTTCTGCAGCCATCACCTCAGAAACTGCATTTTTAACAAACAGTCCACTGCTGCGGGTGGTCCCCACATAGCATACCGAGAACCACCACCTTAAGTACGCCGATGATGATGACGAGGAACGAGAAGCCTCGTGGATCTCCCTCAGATTATACAAGCGGCTAAAAAAAAAAAACAAAAAGCAGCTTCCCCAAACATCTAAACCTAAAAAAACAGATACGCTTTTGCCTCTCCCTTTCACTAAAGATAAGCATGACTCCCAGAAGCTAGTTTATTTCAGGGTTTCCTATACTAACAGATTCAACACTTAATTGTTTGGAGGCACCTGGTATTTTTATGTTTATAAAGAAGAGCAGTGCTAAGTGAGGTGAGAACTCGGAAAAAATGAATCACTGCTCTACAACCAGCCAGTTCCAAGTCCTGTTTCCTTGGGTTTTAATCACATTATTAAATTCTACTTCAGGCAATGAAATTGTCAGTAAACACAGAAAAAGTCTCCAGAGGAAGAACTGCAAATTAGGTTTCTCCTTAGAGTCAAACTCCGATCTAAATGTAAGTGAAACTGGTTCCTCTGATACGAGTTGGTATAAATATAACAACTGCATAAAGATGTTGAGATCAGTCACGGTTTTCTCTTCAAGGTTTTAGAATCGGTTTTGCTAGTTTTAATTCATGATCTAGTTGCTCCAGAGCTGGCTCTACTTTACTCATTTTCCTCAGGATCAGATTTCTGTAAGGATTCCTGGAGTTTAGCAACTATAAAGACAAGCCGTGCTGATAGGAACCCAGATTGAGATGGCATCTTCCTCATTAAAGCCGCTAGCAC
Organism: Tapirus indicus; assembly: GCA_031878705.1. Taxonomy (NCBI): domain Eukaryota; kingdom Metazoa; phylum Chordata; class Mammalia; order Perissodactyla; family Tapiridae; genus Tapirus; species Tapirus indicus. Next base: position 6,959,152 of record CM062925.1, read on the forward strand.
TGCTTCTCAACCAACATCCTGCTAAAATAACAAAGACACAGAATAAGATGAAACCTCATAACAAGGAGAAAAACCAGGACTGACAGACAACCTATCATGCCAAACTCTTGGAGAAATTCCCATAGGCTATAAGGCTGAAGAAGCTGGGCAACAAGGGCTGGCCTGGCCTGTTCGCCTCATGACACAGAGCCACCCCTCCTACCTGAAAAGAGGCAGGAGGCAGCCTGGGAAGGGACAGTGCCAATTTTTGACACGACCAGAGAAGTATTACCTTCTCAACTTCCTATATACTGTTAGAAATCACAACTCCCTGGAAAAAATGGGCAGGAGAAGAAAGGGTCTGACAGTGGGGCACATTGTATCTTGGGAAATGCCCCCAAAAGTAAAGCCCTGAGGGATGGAGATAGAAAGAGTCTGGTAGCTGTGCATGCTGGAGTTATTTCAGCACATCAGAGAACCAGGCAGTCAAAACAGAAGAAAATGTGGGGCCAGCCCGGTGGCGTAGGGATTAAGTTCACGCACTCCACTGCAGCAGCCTGGAGTTTGCAGGTTTGGATCCCAGGCACGGACCTGCGCACTGCTTATCAAGCCATGCTGTGGCAGGCGTCCCACATAAAGTAGAGGAAATGGGCGCAGATATTAGGTCAGGGCCGGTCTTCCTCAGCAAACAGAGGGGGATTGGCAGTGGATGTTAGCTCAGGGCTAATCTTCTTCATCCAAAAAAAAAAAAAAAAGAGAAGAAAATGTCAAGCAGGTCCATCGGGGTCAGTAGAGAGTAGGAGGCTCAATGCCTACAGTCCACCGGGAACTGAGGGTGCTGTGGGCATCAGTGTGACCTCAAGCTACAGACCTGAGAAGGAATTAACCAGTGAACAGTGGCCAGAAGCAAAGAGACTACCATGCGCTCTGTGTGGACAGAGCCTTCACTGCTTATACTCAGAGGAAGAGTCTATAGCTGGTAATGATTTACTACAGAAATGAAGATTTTAGACAAGGTCTATTCAGAAAGATTCAGGAAAAGCATGGGTTCTATGAACAGAAGTGTAGAAAGCCAAAGGCAGAGATAAGGGACAATGGGATGAGGTGAAAGAAGAAGAAGAGATGCAAAAGCACACTTGATTAGGGTTAACAGGTATTGACCTCAAGACCTGGGTTTGAATTCTGGCTCTTCCATTTGTTGGATGTGTGGCTCTCTTACTCCGTTCAGGCTGCTCTAAAAAAATACCACAGACTGGGTGGCTTACAAACAACAGAAATTTATTTCTCACAGTTCTGGAGGCTGGAAGTCCAAGTTCAAGGTGCCAGCATGGTCGCCTTTTGGTGAGGACCCTCTTCCTGGTTCACAGCTGGTGCCTTCTGGCTGTGTCCCCACATGGAGGAGGGGCTGGGCGTCTCTCTGGGGTCTCTTTGTTAAACACACTCATCTCATTCAGGATGGCTCCACCCTCACAACCTGATCCCCTCCCAAAGGCCCCACCTCCTAACACACCACAGTGGGCATTAGGATTCCAACGTGTGAATTTGGGGTGGACACAAATATTTAGACTATAGCAGTGGCCTTGGGCAAATCACTTAACCTCTTTAAGTTTTGATTTCTTCATTTATAAAATGGGGATAAAGGAACCTAGTTCACAAAGTTACTTTGAACTTCAACGCTTACAACATGACCAATAATGAGGAAGTAGAGGAAAAGCTCTAGAACAGGGCCCAGGCATGCAGTAAATATCTAACAAACACTAGTCATTATTACTACTAAGTTTAGTAAAACAAGCTTAGAAGAACAGGGAACTGACTGAGGCAAAGACAAGATTGCAAAAAAACTAAAAACACAATCAATAATAATCTACTTTGGCGATATTAAAGACCAGAATTAAAATTGCAAAATGTTTAATGCTCCAAAAGATTGAGAAAAAAACCCAAAATCTGAAAATGATGAGAGAAAAGCTGAGTCGGTGATTCAACTGACTAATTAAAGATATTTTTGAGAACTAAATCAAGTAGAACAAAAGCAATAAGCTAAAATATGAACAAGGAAAACTTCCTGGAGTGAAAAATAATCTCAGCATGCAGATCAAAGGACTCACTACAGTTCAGGCAAAATTAGTTTTAAAACATTTTAAAGGCCCACACTTAGATATAATTCAGCAAAAAATTTTAACTATGGAGACTATTTAAAAAAAGAAAAACCTCCAAAAACAGTTCCAGGGACCAGCTTAACCAGAGAGATCTTTCAAACAACCCGTAAACTATTCCATAGCATAGAAAAAGACAGGAAAACCATCCAAACTGTTGTATGAGGTGACATAATGAAGACAACAAAATCTGACAGAGAGAAAAGAAACCACCAACACCACTTTCACTTCTGAATCGATGCAAAAATCCTAAACAAACCCTAGCAAACTGAATTCAGCAGTATAATAAAAATACATACACACGATAAAGTTGGATTTAGCCCAACAAAGCAAACTATTATATCTATTAATACATTCTAGCGTCAGAATATAAGACGACCCCAGTATAAGGTAATCCCCATGTTCTCAGTGAGAAGCTCCAAAAGTTATCTTTGCCAACTCGAATTAATAATATATTATGGATGTTTATGAAATAGTCAACTATCTATTTAAAACATAGCTATGTCTACACATTTAAAATCACACAGTAAAAGAGATATATTGATCTTAAAATACTGCTTTTTTTTCCACTCTCACATATCATGAAAAAATTTTATTCCACCTCTTCCCGTGCATACTTGACATCAATATCTGTTGTCACAGGAGACACTTTGAGATATTTACAGTTTTCCAGAGCTACTATCTTCACTTCTGTCTGAGCACCTTTCAGTCTATGTATGATACATTAATCCATATATACTTTCATTTCAGGAAGTTATTTATTCTTAAAATGTATAATTATGATTTCCACAACAAAGGCTTATTTTATAAACTTACAACTTCCAATTCTTGCAAGTATAAGGTCATTTCCCGGGAATAATTACTAAATCAGTATTAAATGTCTTGGCCTCCTTTTTTCATTGATTCATTCTAGTGACCTCTATAAGCATTCAATACCAGCACTGATCAAAGTGCTTTTACCAGGCTATTCAAAATAAAGCAAACCGAGAAAGACTCTCAGAATATGAGATCTTGTAAGGACCTAAGTATAAGATGTCTCCCTCTTCTCTGAAGGGTAGGTTTTGGGGGGAACACAAATGTTATCTTATATTCAACCCTTTTCGCAGAGGGCAAATGTAGAAAATTAGAGAATTTGCATAGCACTCAAGCAACTGAACAGGCCGCTCAGGGTGGACACCACCCCTGGCCCTGCCCAGGCTCCTCAGCAGGTCAGTACTGCAGCACACCACGGGGAAGGCTCTAGTGTACCACGAGGTCCAATGAGAACCTCCAGATCATTGTCTCAGAGGCAGGAGGCTGCAGCGGAGCCAGAAAGGTTGAGGCCTGGCTCTGCCTGGCTGGGTCACCCTGGGCAAGACCCTTAGCCTCTTTGTGCCTCGGTTCTCACATCTGCAAGATGGGCTAATAATAGTCCCCAGAGAATTATTGTGAGGATTAACTGCACTAATTCATGCAAAGTACTTAGAACTATGTCCCACACGAAATAAGCACTGAGTAAAAGGCTAGATTCTATACCCATGCCTAATTAAAAGGAAAACAAAACAACTCTAAAGAAAAACAAACTACCAGTAGAATACCCAGATTAATTCCTTGACATGTCACTTCCCATCCCCTACACAGTCACTTTACAGTAAAACTCACGAGCTGACAAGCCCTGACCTCACCCTTGGAGTTTCCAATCAAATTCTTAGGTTAGCCAAGGATAACTTGGGATGTGAAAAAGTCTCCTTTATGAAAGATAGACCAAAACAAAGATACAAATGACCTTAGAAGGAAGAGAGACAATGTTGGGAGAACAAGCAAACTTAAAAATCTGTGTATGTGTATACATACATACCTATAAGTATATGTATGCACACACCTCCATACACACTCACACATACATAAAATTAATGGTTAAGAGTACAGGCTTTCGAGAAACAAATTATTACACCTATAAAAACAGAACTTTACAAAAAGCAATGATCAGAAAACAAGAAAGAGTTCTTGATTACTAAAAAAATATGGTGGTTGCAATGAATTCAATAGAACAGTTACAAAACAATGATAAGGAAATTCCCCAAATAGTATAAGAAAAATAAAGAAAACAGAAGAGTAAAAAAAAAAACTATGAAAATTAGAGGACTGATCTAATACCCAAATAACAGGGTAAAGACAGAATAGGAGAAAGGTGGGATGGAAGACCGAACAATTCTGAAATAAATAATACAGAAAATTTCCCATAACAAAAGGATCTGCATTTTCAGATAAAAGTGCTCTCTGAGTACTCAGCATAATGAATAAACCAAGATCTACACCCAAAGTACACCACAGGGAATTTTTAGAAAACTATGTTTAATGAGGGGGGGATATCACATATGTAACAGATTAGGAATCAGAATGACATTGCCATAATGAAAATGATTTTCAAAAATTTTCTTTCTTCCTTCTTCTCTGTTTTTTATCAACACATATGACTTCCATTGTCAGATAATTTTAATATTAAAAAAATCTATATTCAGAGACTGTAGCCTAGATTTAAATGGCTCCATTTCTTATCTGTCTTCATGTCACAATCTGTCTCTTTGCACTGATACAGGACCCCACTAATCAGCGGAAGCCCTATTCATAGAGGATGCCTGGGCTGTAGAGATTGCTGAGAACAAGCCACTCCAGGGATTCACTGCCCAGCTGCCCTGCATACGCATGATGTCCACTCATATTTACTCAGCGAGCACTTGTTTTCAAGCATACCCTCAGAATATTTTGATATTTGAAGGAAAGGAGGGTAAGCCCATAATTCTTTTTCCTTAGACACATCTTTGTATCCATTATTATCATGTCTCCACTCTTGCAGTTAGCATTTATTTCAATAAGGAACTGCTAAATGTTCCAATCTGTCTTCATTCCATGTATTGAACACCATGTCCTAGGCTTTGCCAAGTGATGATTTTCCTATTGACAGGCTTACCTGTGGAGAAGATGAACACTGTGTTGTTCCAGAGCCCACGGCTTTTTAAGGCTGCAGTGACATTTCCCACTGCTTCATCCATAAGGGACACCATTCCTGCATAGTGATGCCTGTTCTTATCTTGGATAAAGTCATACGGCTTCAGGTATTCTTCAGGGACCTGAAGGGGCTGGTGGACAGACTGGAGAGCAAGGTAGAGAAATAGAGGCTGGAAAGAGAGTTTGTGCAAATAAGTTAAGAGGGCATGGAGGCATTCAATACACACAGAGAGGTCCAGATTTATCAGTTAATAAAAGTAATATCAAGACAACCCACAGAAGGGGTTAAAATATTTGTAAATCACATATCTGATAAGGGACTTGTATCCAGACTATATAACGAACTCTTACAACTCAATAATAAAAGACAATTAACTCAGTTACAAAATGGGCAAAGAATTTGAATAGACATTTCTCTAAAGAAGTCATACATGTGGCCAACAAGCACGTGAAAAGATGCTCAAAATGATTAGTCATGAGGGAAATGCCAATCCAAACCACTCTGAGAGACCACTTCACACCCACTGGGATGGTCATAATACAAAAGGTGGAAATTAACAAGTGTTGAAGAGGATGTGGAGAAATTGAAACCCTCATTCATTGCTGGTGGGCGTGTAAAATGTTGCAGCCAGTTTGAAAAACAATTTGGCAGTTCTTGAAATTGTTAAGCATAGAGTTACTTTTCCATTCCTGAGAAATGAAAGCATATATCCACACAAAAATTTTTACATAGATGTTCACAGCAGCATTATCCATAACAGCCAAAAAGTGGAAACAACCCAAATGTCCACCAACTGATGAATGGATAAACAAGATGCGATATATTGTCAGCAATATACAGCAATAAAAGGAATATTATCCAGCCATACAAAGTACTGACACATGCTACAACATAGATGAACCTTGAAGGCATCATGCTAAGTGAAAGAAGCCAGTCACAAAAGACCACATACTGTATGATTCCATGTACATGAAATGTCCAGAAGATGCAAATCTATGGAGACAGAAAGTAGATGAGTGGTTGCCTGGAGCTGTACAGAGTTGGGAGGAGAGGATAGTGAGTGACTGCTAACAGGTACTGCTAACGGGTAATGAAAATGTTTTAAACTTAGGCTGTGGTGATGGTTGTACAACTCTGTGAATTTATTATTGAATTGTACACTTTAAATGGATGAATTTCATGGTATGTGAATTATGTCTCAACAAAGACGTTAAAAATGTAACAAAAGACAGACAAAAAATTAAAAATAAAAGCTTGTGTTCTAAAATGGCTTAGAAGGCTCTGATCCAAACAAATAATATCAATAATAACAACCACATATTAAATGTTGTCTATGTGCTAGATACTATAAAGATTTACACATTCTATCTCATTTAATACTCAAAACCACCCTATGTTACATCCATTTTACAGATAAGTGAACTGAGGCTTAGAAAGGTTATATGACTTGCCCAAGTTCATACTAATTGCAGAGCAATTTCCTACTGGAAATCCCACTATTATGGTGTGGATATGTACCAAAGAGATGCTTGAACTTTTTGCTTTAGCTGAAAAATAAGATCACACCTTTTAGAAGAGGGTTAAGGATTTTTGACATTTTTATGAAAAAACAAGTGAATACCATGCCTTGTTAGTCTTTGCTCTAGGACCAAATGTAAGGCCAATTTAACTAAAGAGCGTGATATTGATTCAATTTGACCTCTTACACCAGTTTACAGCATCTGATGTTAGCAGTATTTCAGGTCGGCCTCTCCTTTCTGAGAGCACCCTCCTCCCTGTGCTCGTACAGAATTCTTCAAAGAGTTGAAAACCCTCAAAAGGACAACAACTGGTTCAACCCGAGAATAAATACATAATTATGTTAAAGTATTTGAGGTATTGAAGTCTCATAAATGAATGGGGGAAAAGTTAGAAAGTAGACTGGGGGTGGGGGGTTCATTCTTCATTGTTGATACATTGTTTTGAATTATATATTATACATCCCTGTGATAGAGTAAGGAGTGTACATATATAGAGAGCTCAAATAGATACCCAAAAGATTACTTGTAGTTCAGATCTTTGGAACTTAGAAACACCTTTTCCCCCAAATCAAAATGTTAAAAATGGCTGTTAAGGGGCTGGCCTGGCGGCGCAGCGGCTTAGTTCGCGCTTTGGCAGCCCGGGGTTCATGGGTTCGGATCCCGGGCGCCCGCCGACGCACTGCTTGTCAGCCATGCCATGGCAGCGTCCCATATAAAGTAGAGGAAGATGGGCACGGATGTTAGCCCAGGGCCAGTCTTCCTCAGCAAAAAGAAGAGGACTGGCGACAGATGTTAGCTCAGGGCTGGTCTTCCTCACACACACAAAAAAAATGGCTGTTAAATATCAAAGCCATCACTTTAAAACCCATTTAACTAAGGAGGGAGGTGACAGAATGGAAACCATGATAATGCAGAACCTATGCTTCATTTGCACATTATTTCCAGGGGAAAACATCCCAAATTCCAACTCCAAAAGTCAACACTAAAAGCTTCAATACTACTCTAGCTCTGCCTCTACTCCCCTTCAACACACACTTTCTGCTCCAGCGACACAGGTCACACGGAAACTCCTGTGTTCCTCCAGACCATGGTGAAAGGAATCCAGCAGATGCCTCGCCCGAGTGGCGAGGAAGGGGTCTGGGCTGAGATACTCGGAGGGGAAAGGGTGTGCAGGGGCATCAGTGACTGACAGTGCAGGGAGGGTCTGTGGTGAGAGCAGCTGTCTGTCTTTCAGCACCAGACTAAGCCAACCCCAGCCACCAGCCGAGGTCTAGCTGGAGACAGGGTTAAAAAATGAAAGGCCACAACAATTTGCAGGCCACGTGAAGTTTTAAAAATCAGAGAATAGCACATAAAAATCTTGTTCTGTTTTAATTTTCTTGAAAACTCAGAACTTCTGACAACTCCATGCCTACACTCCATCTGCTAACAAATAGCTGGAGTTTGAGAAAGAGAGACCTCACTCCCAAGTGCTCTGTGGTTTTCTAGGGTGTCCCCGACCCTTGTAAACATGAGAATCTGTGACCCCGGTCTAGGCTCTCTGCAGTGGAAGAGGGAGAGAGAGAAACGCAAGAGAGAGCAGGTTCTTCTCAGCCAGTGACTCCTAGAGGTGATGGACAGGGAGAGTGGGGGGGAGAGTCCTTATAACCACGCCAGCGAAAAAAATAATGATTCTGGACCATCATTAAAGGATCTTATAAATACCCAGTATGGAAATCATTCTACTCACTTTGTTAAATATAGCAAAAAATTACCTGAAAATCTTTCCAATAATTATTCCTTAGTGGCTAAAAGAGCGACCATCACTTTTGAGGGGTTAAAATGATAAAACTACAGCAATTCCCCTATTTTTCCAGTGGTCAGGCTTCTGTTAGTTCAAACTGAAGGGGCATGAGTGAGAAGAGGAAGTGAAAACAACTTCTGAGGGTGAGGCCCAGCCTGTCCTGTGACTGTCTCAAGCCAGGCAAAGGCCTCACATGACCTGCCAACCAGATCCTAATAACTTACATGTGTAGATAAAGGCATTCCTTGAACAAAGCAAGTTATCTTTTTTCCCATTTCATCAGCAGTAATCTAGGGCGACTGTGTGTATAGGCAAACAGCCTTATGCACATCAAAATGGCTCTGGGTCACCGGAAGGAGGTAGAATGATGCATAGTGCAGTCCGTTTAATGAAGTGAGGACCAATGTAACACATTTTAGAGCATTTCCATTCAATATTGTAAAAATAAAGTTTCAGCACCCACAGGGTAAACTTTATTCGTGAAAGAACTCATTCTCCAACAGTGCTAGATATGAAGCATTTCTATACTATTTTTAAATTGAAAAAAAAATTAATAGAGAACTGTTCTTAGTGCTATATGGTGGCCCAGTGGAAAGAACAGTTAACTAGGGCCCTAAGGTTCTCCAGCCACAATCAGGATCCCACCTGCAGCCACGTGTCCTAAGAACTACCCAGTGAATAGCAGTAGCCAATTTCCCCACACCTGCCAACCAGGGCCTCAGCTGACTGTTAGCCTAGAGCAAGCAGCTACCATGCTGGGCACGGGCTCATTATTACTATGCTGTCTACTGACTTGAGTTCAATCAGGCCTTGGCCTTTGGAGACCTGCGGGCCCATTCTGACCTGACTGTCATCCGATTCAAAACACTGGGGTCCTAGACCCACTTTGATCTCCAGGGATCTCCAGCTTAATGCTGCACTCTGATCTCTCCCTTGCTCTTTCTTGGGTCCAGATTCCTGCTCTGAGCAACCCAGTTATAGCTACTGCCTTTACATCAACTCTAACTTGTAACCCTTTCAGGTTTCTTAGGAATATAAAATGGAATCCTAGATGTAAATCATGACCAAATGTTTAAGTATTACATAAAAGTATGACATTATTACCTCAAGTTATTAGCATGTTAATAAGACACTAAGAGTTCATTTTCCTTTCTTATTACTCCCTACGACTCGTAAGATATATACTCTAAATATCCTCACCATGCTAAGAAACCTAATTTCAGTGAAGAAAGCCTTATTTTCATTTCTTTAGTATATCTGCCTATTTTAAAGTATACATTTTTTTAAAGCATATGATATGTTTTTAAATTGTTATTCTCTTTGAATTCCAAATTAAGACACTTCTTTCCAAATTGTGTCAGGGAAAAGTAAGAGTCTACCACTAAAAATTCACATTTGCTTCTGGTAAATTAGGTCTGTGAGAAAATATTTACTTTTTCTCTGCAAAGTGTTGTGTTTTGTTTTGGGTTATTTTTTTGGTGAGGAAGAATAGCCCTGAGCTAACACCTGTTGCCAATCTTCCTCTTTTTGCTTGAGGAAGAGTGGCCCTGAGCTAACATCTTGTGCCCATCTTCCCCTATTTTATATGTGGGACACTGCCACAGCATGTCTTGATGAGTGGTGTAGGTCTGTACCTGGAATACAAACCTGCAAACCCCAGGCTGCTGAAGTGGAGCGTGCCAAAGCCAACCACTGCACCACTGGGCCAGCCTGAGGGGGGCTATTTTTAACTAAAGGATATTTTATGAATATGCTGCTTTCACACTGTAGTGTCAGTACTAAGGGAATTATCCTGTAGAAACAGAGAAAAGACATTCCTTCTTAACACGTGTGCAAAGGTTATGAGCAGGATCTGCCTGAGTCCAGCACCAACCGTGCTTCTGTTACAAAACAGCTCCATATGCTTTTCCCCCCAAGTGCCCTTTAAAATAGGCACATTTTTAAGTTCAATTGTGGGTACTTCGTGTGTCCTTCTTTAATAATTTCCATCTTAGAACAAGCTGCCTGTATTACAGTCTATTTACAGCACCTGAGAAATTAGCACAGAATTAGACTCAACATTGGGATAAGATAATGAAAAGTGCAGCTCCTGGAACTCTGCAATGCATCATTTTATTAAGAACTGAAAATGCAAAGATCTGCATTTGCTGTCTTAAACAAACTTCCTGGGGCTATTACTCAACTACTGATGATTTCATTCATTTATGTCTATGCTCGAAACTTTACTTTGAGGATGTTGGGAATGCTGGATATTGCTTCAGAGATTTCAGACACTGTAGGAGAATGACCACCTGTCATCTGGCAGTTTCCATAACGTTACCTATGAGCAGGACCATACCAATAATTCTAGTTTGGATGGCTTGCGAGCTCTTAGGGCCTACAATTTTCCTCAGTTCCTGTGCTTTCCCCGCTACACCAGTTAAGACAGCCCACCCACAGCAAACAATCTCACCCCAGCTGCTTCCTCTTATCTGCTTCATATTATGGGCACTGTGAGAGAATACTCTATTGTTGCTTAACGGGAACTAATTTTTATTGTAGGCATGTTCAAGTTGTTGCACGATTAAGGTAGTGTTATACTGTGAACCCGTAAAAAGCAGTTGGCTTCTGCTCACCCCTCCGTGTTTGAGGGGAGTCGACAGTGGCTGCACACCAGAATCACCGGTGGGAGGTGGGGCCGGAGGGGTAATTAAATACCAGTGATGGGGTCCCACCTCAACTGATAAATCACATTTGGAAGAGGTATTTCTTACAAGCTTTCCAGATGATCCCAATATACTGTCAGGATTGGAACCATCACACTGAATCATACAGTGGGGCTCACAATCTCTGGTCTTGGATATCAATTGTGAACTAAGGAGGCTTTTTAAGTGGATTGAGCTCTGGCGTCAAACACCATGGGTTTAAATTCCGATTCTGACTTTCAATAGCTCTGTGACCTTGAACAAGTTACTTAACTTCTCTAAGCCAGTTTGCTTATCTGTAAAATGGTGCCAACCTCAAAGGGCAGGACAAAGACCACAGTTCCCTTAGACTTTATCTTGTTCTTTGGGTTTTTAGCTGTACCTATAAAACGTCAAGCATACAGAAGACAACTGTGTACATGAGCCAGTTACTGAGCAGTTATCTTTCCAACAATCTGAATATTGGTTTAGATCTAGATATTAAATCTGCGTATGTGTACATATTCGAGAGAATGTTCCAGTTTCTCCCATGATCCACGGCAAGCATGGCCACTCCAAGATGTCAGCATGTAAGAGTGATAAAAAGCCAAAAGTGGGGCAAAGCTGAGGACAGACACCAGGGAAGACCCCCACTACTGAGTGAGAGAGGCAAAGACAGAGCCAAGAAGCAACCACATCAGAAAGGGAGTCATCGGCCAGGTACCAAGTCCAGACAGGTCTATAAACCAGAATCCAAACTGTGATCTGCACTGAGGATCTTCAGTAACTGTCAAAGAGGCCAAGTGCAGGAAATTGGAAGAACCAGATAACCATGCATGTAATTTGCCTACGTCAGGTCCTGTTGAAGGACTAATTTCCTGGGTGTACTGATGCAGTTCTTAATGTAGCCATATTGTGAGCCCAATATCTGACAACACAAATATCTGACCCAATTTTAAAGGTATTTATAAACTAAATCCAGAGAATTTAGCTTAAACTTTAGTTCATGAGGTTAACTCTAAGTTAAGAAAAAAACATGTAAGGCTATTTAGACTTTTTTCTATTTTTACCTATAGATAAGTCAAAAGATTTCAGCACGTGACATACACAACAGCTTCAGTAGGGTAAATGAGAAGAACAACCCATCACTACACCACGTTCATGGACTGGAAGACTCGGTACTGTTCAGACGTCCATTCTCCCCAAGTTGGTCTACAGATGCAATGAAACCCAAATCTAAGCAGGCACTTTTTTTTTTGGTAAAAATTGACCAGCTGATTCTAAAATTAACATAAGGATGCAAAATATCTAGAACAGCCAAAATAATCTTGGGGGAAAAAATACAAAGTTAGAGGTTTTGCCCTGAACCTAAAGTTTGTTGATCTCCTAACAGAAAGTTTGCCATAACAAAGCCTCATCTTGTACATAGGCCTATCTTTTTTTTAAAAAAGTCAATTTACTAACTACTTGTAGCACTTGCACATAATACACCAAAATTATAAGACTATATCTCTACTAAAACGCTATAGTCACAGTATTCCTCCAAGTGTGACCTCAGGACCACTTACAGCAGAAAAGGGAGTTTCTTTAAAATGCTGATGTATGGATTTCCCCCGGACCCAAAGATTCAGACTCCTAGAGGCGGGCTTCAGGAATTTCTATTCTTAACAAGCTTCCCAGGCTGACACTGATGTACTCTAAAATTTGAAAACTATTCCCCTAGAATTGATTAGATTTTTCCCTAAATGACAGCAGCCTTTTCCTCTATTCATCTGAAGAGATGCTATCTTAACACAATTTTGATATCAATAAAGAAGCAAGACTTACCTTCTCTGGTGGATGGTTAGTTATGAGGGCTGTCGCCCTTCTGGTGAATACATTTGTTGAATAGATATTTTTATATCCTGTTGCAACTTCTTCACCATCTCGAAAATCAAGAGCACATCGTGTGACGTTCAGAGCCTCGATGAATGTACAGCGCTCATGGGAATAGTAATCTTCACTACCTAGGAGATACCCTACAACGAGAATGGGAGATGAAAGCAGCATAGCATAAAACTTGTTAAACAAACTAATGTTTCAGCATTTAATTGCCTAATGCAATTGATTATCCATGACAAGGCGAATCAAATGACAAGGCTCACGAAGGCACCATTTCTTAACATCTCTATATTTGCTAGCAGAAGGCATTAAAATGTCATTGTAAAGACATCCACCATTCCTCACTCAAGTCCTAGAACACAAGCTCTATCCTGTAACTCTCAAATTGGGTGATTCCAAATAAATATGTTTAAAAAAAATCAGAGTTCAAATTCAGTAAAGGTGATAACATTGTAATCTTTTAAAGCTACTAATGGCTAAAACAGCACATGGTTAATGTGATTTGTCACAAGTTTTTACTGTGAGGTGATCACATAAATGAACACAGGATTCACATAATGTTAACACTGACCTTGGGAGACTGGCTTCGAGGTTTTTTATAGAAGCAGTTCTAGGAGAAATCATCTTTAGTCAGATGCTGACACCCACTGGTGAAAGACACAAACCTTTCCAAGCAGAGGATCTCTCGACATAACTTAGGGCCAAATCATCAAAATAACACGTGGCACTGAAATTAGATTTTTCTGCCTATGATGACCTCAATTTCGCCCCAAATTTAAATGGCATCATCTGCCTATCTCACAATTTAAACTTAAATATATAAGAAGATGGGTTTTCTCAACTAATAGTTGTTTCTGCAAATGTTCCATATTTTCCTAAAATATTAAAATAAGCTGTGCTGTATATTGTATGATTCCATTTATATGAAATGTCTAGAGTAGGCAAATCTATAGACCAGTGGCTGCCTAGGGCTGGTGGGGTTGGGAGAAAATAGTGAGTGACTGCTAATGGGGATGGGGTTTCTCTTTTGGGGTGATGGAATGTTCTACAATTGGATTGTGATGACAGTGGCACAATCCTGTGAATCTATTAATTCACTGAATTGTACACTTTAGTGGGTGAATTGTATGGTATGTGAACTATACCTCGATACAGCTATTAAAAAGAAATAAGCTGTGCTGGACTCTGAGCTATCTGCTGACAAATAGAGCTTATTAACCTTAAAATGAGGATGATAAAAATGGCTCAGCCCTTTCCCCAGTCCTGAATGTTCCCTGTAATCACAACTAAAAGCCCTACACAACTTACATAATAAATAAATTCATTTTAAATTAATTTCCTCCTTTTCCATGATTCACTAAATTCAAGGTCCTGAATACAATGAAAACCTTGGTCTTAAGGTAACTTTTTAAATGGTAATCTTTTCTCCTACGTATATAATAGAAAAGGAAATCCTATGTGTTTACTAATTAATATGTAACAGAGAAAGAAATGTATCCATAGGGGCTAGCCCTGGTGGCCTAGTGGCTAAGTTTGGCATGCTCCATTTTGGCAGCCCGGGTCTGGTCCCTGGGCACAGACCTACACCACTCGTCTGTCAGTGACCACACTGTGGTGGTGGCTCACATACAAAAAGAGGAAGATTGGCAACAGACGTTAGCTCAGGGCAAATTTTCCTCAGCAAAAAAAGAGGAAGATGGGCAACAGATATTAGCTGAGGGCGAATCTTCCTCAGCAAAAAATAATAAAATAAAATAATCAAATAAAAATTTCAGCCCTTATATGGGTGATTACAGGGGTGAGGACCCTGGGGTTCTACTTGGGGTTTTTAATAATGACTGGGTATTAGAGCTTGAGGAAATCACTCAGATTCTTTATCTGTAAATGTAAACCGTTTTCTATCATTTGGGAGAATATATACATAGGATATACTTGATTAAAAGGTGTATGAACTATACATATTAAAAAGATATTAGAAATAGGATTCCAGAAATAGAACTATTTATTCACATACTTGACCAAACTGATACCAAGGAACCACGTGACAATCACACAGAGACTTTCTCATAACAGTGATTCACAAATCTGAACTTACATGCTAAGCCTAAAGAAGATAGCAGCCTATGCTTTTCTGGGGAAAATAAGAATACTTTTGAACAACTAAATCTCTGACTGCCTTATTTAACAGCCTTATTGAGATATAATTCACATACCACACAAGTCACTTATTTAAAATGTACAATGCAATGGTTTTTAGTGTAGTCACAGAGTTGTTCCACCAGCCCCACAGTCATCTGACTGCTTTTTACCAGAACATCTAAGTGAGAACAGTGATAAAGCTGATGGTCATTATACCCTCCTCGTCTGCAAGTCTCCATTCCACAGGAATGTGGGGTGTCTGTGCGTCTAAGCCCTGGTTAGGCTTCCTAATTCTCATGAAAGGATATCACTGGCCTTCTGTCCAGTTGAACTTTTAAATATAAAACTTGACCCTAATAGAAAAATAGGAAAATAAAAAATATCCCTAGTCCTTCCTTGTTCTTGCCAGAGGTAGGTATCCACCCATCTTTTAGCAAAGGCCTGACTGAAATTTTTCAAAGGATGTACACACTGTTTTTTCCTCTAGAATTTCCAAGATGACAAAGTGGTCTTACACCTGAGTCCAACTTTTAACAGCTATTTGAGGATACTGAAGTGCTATCCAGGTTCATCAAGAAAGAACGCCGTGATCGATTAGCGATGTCTGCTGAGAACACGGTCTCACGTCTGACGTCCTTGCTCTCGACTTCAACCCAGGATCCAGCAAGGCCCTGGGCACTGTGTGCTGCCATTGCACTGTTTGGGCCCCGTATAATCACTTTTCCTGAAACGTACTTTGGAGCTTGGCCCTACATGAATAAAAGGGAATGCCTCAAGAAACTTCTATGAGAAAACCACCACTTTATTACTAAATGACATTTTTGAGGATGCTGTCCACCTCACCTTCTCCCAAAGGAGAAATTTCTCTCAGGTCTGAGAGCCAGAAAATGCCTTACTCTTCCTGAACATCTGGTTTCCATTCACTTATAAATAATGTGACTCTTATAGCCTTTTCCATGTTTTTTATTTGAACATAAGAAATCTCGAATCTCAGATTTGAACGTGAAGCCTGCTTAGAGCCATGCAGTTTTTTTGTAATTTGGTGCCATGCGAGTATTCTGTCTTTTTCTACTCATCCTGATTTTTCATTCTATTTATTTTTAAACTTTTTATATTCAATGTGTGTTCCTTTTTGGATATGGCAGTTTGTAAATAAATGAAGAGACAAATGGGAAGTAGGTAGGTAACTAAGTAACTAGACAGAAAGATAGTTCAATGTGAAAAGAACTTGACAGAAAGATATACAGCCACTGGCAAGATAAATAGGTCGTTCATTAAGACATGGTTTGTAACAAGTTAAAAGAGGGCATGTTTTAAAACAAACTTTAGGTTTCACATTTATTTTTATAGGGTTATCAAGTCCATAAAATACTTCTTTTACTTCTTATTATCCTTCCTATTACCATTTGTTATTTACCCTCTCATTTTATTTTTTTGATTTATCTTCCCCAATCTAGTGATTTCAAAAACAGATTTCAGAAAGGGAGAAGGACGCCAATGGAAAAGAGTCTTCTCCACTGTCTCCAGAGAAAAAAAAAATCTTTGAACACAGTCCAGGGGGAAAAAATAATCTGAAACTTTGTGAAGGAAATATTCTTGTATTGGGTTTTGCCTAGAATTTAAGGAAAAAAAATCAACTGATATCCCCTTTGGTCATAAGCTTCCCTAAGAGTACGGTGGTCTTGGATGTGGAAGTAGCACACTCTTCAAACGGCCCAACATGGCATTTAGTACCCTGGCAAAGGTAAGTGCCTCTCCGTGGGCTCATGCCCGCCATGAGCTGAGCACAGAGCCATGTATATATGGAGGTGTCATTAGAAAGTGGCCCCACGGTGGTGCTGACTGATCCACTCCATGTTCAAGTTTCCAGTTATTTCATTTGATTACACTTGGGTGTGTTTTATGAGATGGCTGCACTTAGTCTGAGTTTTTAAGAAACATGTGCATTTCCATTACCAAAGAAGCTATCAAATCCTCGGCGGGTTGGAAGGCATTCTTTCCGGTACATTCCCAGGTGCCATTTTCCGACCATATGGGTAGTGTAGCCTGCTTCTTTTAGAAGCTGGGGCAGGAGTTTTTCATCCAGAGGAATGCAGCTGGGCTGACAGGGCCAGATTATTTGGTGCTGTAAACCTGTGTGGATCTTAAAGAGATAAACATAAAATTATGGATTAATGATGTTGAGACATTCTGAACAAGCAGATAAAGTGGTTGCCTAATTTATTGGACATATCTGTCGATGTTGTTTAACTCTTGAATGTTTAACTCTATTCCTGTACAGGCTTAAGGATATTTCTGAAAGGCACTTTTCTCCCTTATTCAAATAAGGTAATGGACATAAACAGGACTTGAAAAAATGAATAAAAGCATTCTAACAAATAGATATTTTCAACAAATTTCAATATATTTCAACAAATTTATCACGGTTCTATGTTACAGCCTTAAGTTTTCACTTCCTACGTCAAAAAAGTAGCCATAATATGAAGTATGGCTCTATCAAAGAAAAGGTGTTCCAATTTTTGTGCACATGAGAAGTTGATGTTTGATTAGAAGGAGCTTCTGTAATCTTTCAAGACTTGGTGTTTTTTTTTTAAGAGTTATTCAACAGTATAATGAAAGTGATGATTTGCATTTCTTATTTCACTTTACATAAACTATAATTTCAAAAGACAGTGATGAACTTTCCTTAAAAAAAGTAGCCACCTGACCCACAGGTTGGGAGTGGCTCACTCAAGGTGCGCAGGGCACAAGGACCACACAACAACTAGCCTTTAAGAAATGATCACTTGTTGAGTCTTGATGTCATATTAAAATAGAATATCCACAATTATATGGAAAGGCTATTAAAATAACACTCTCTTTTCCAACTACTTTTCCAACTGCGTGAGGCTGGATGTCCTTCACCAACTTTTACCAAAACAATACGGTAGTCGCAACAGACTGAATGCAGAAGGAGATGTGACAATCTAGCTACCTTCTGTTAATAGACATGTACAAAAACACAAAACAATGTCACTCTTCTCACATAATGCTCTTGTTTTGGAAAATATAGTTATTTTTCATGTTATTTATGTTAACATGTAATGGGATTATTATTTGCTATTTTTCAATGAATAAAAAGTATTTTTAAATTTCTATTTTAATTTCTGGTACAGTAAATTTTAAAAGGTATAACCCACCTAAACATAAGATCTTTGGGGTCCTCAATAATTTTTAAGTGTGTGCAGAGGTCCTAAGACCAAAAAGTTTGAGCACTGATGCTATAATGTCCGACAGTGATCACTGCTATGAGGAAAATAAAATAAGAAGGGAGAGAGTGACAGAGGTGATTCTTTAGAAAAGCAAGCTCCTCTAAGGAGGAGATATCTGAGCAGAAATCTGAACAAAGTGAGAGAGTGAGAGAGAGCCTTGTAAGAATCTGGGCAGAGCGATCTAAGCATAAGGAACAAACAGTGCAAAGGCTCTGCACCTGAACTTGCTAGGTGAGCTTGAAGGCCGGCATGAAAGCCGTGTGGCCCTTGTCACAGCTCCTGTGCTGATGGATGCCACTGCACCCCCTGCTGTGGCACACGGGGGCGGGGGGGTCCCCAGGAGCTTTCCTCCTTGCCTGCCCAGCCCCTCCCTTCCCTAAAACTTCACACCCCACCCTTTGTCCTGGCTTAGCCAGGGAGGTGCTCTTCTTTGTATGAAGTGGGGCTGGGGTCTCACATGCAACTCTGCACTGGACACCAGCTTTCTATAGCACTGGGCACTCCTGATTTCTCTAGAATAAACGAGGCTCAGGGGACACTGAAGGTTGACACTGCCAGTTCTCAACCCAGGCCATGACTCTCTGGCACTTCCATCAGCTGTCAGGGGGGTAGCAAGCAATTATTAATAAATGGTAAAAAATGTGTTTGCAAATAATTTACTGGCTTTTATAATTTAAAGCAGAATAGTATAAAGCTCAGAGAATTAACTCCCATCCCGGTTCTATCACCAAGCACATACTAAAACCGTCAACAATGGTCATGTGAATAATTGTAAGCACTGTTGTTAGCAACACATCACGGAGACGGGGTGACATTATAGAGAACACGCACCTAAGGCCGGGCCTGCCCGGGGAGTGTGCTGTGGTGATATGGACATCACATAAATGCATATCGGAATGACCGATCTACAGTGTCCCTGGTGCTGCTACTAAATACTGACATCACTAATTTTCTCAGATTCAAATCCTGACTACTCAGACTGGACAGATTCACAGATTTTTGTCTTGTTTTGTTTTAAATACGTGGCAATAAACAGATACAAAGTAGAGACAAAAAAGAAAAAAAACCCTTTCAAACTCACAATTGTTTTTTCTAATTTATTATAAGCTCCCTGCTATTAAATAGCTTTCTCACAGGCCTTGACATCGTCTTGACTTTCATGTTTTTTGTGTGTCTTTCCAGAGCCAACACTCTGGAAATGCACCTGCTATCACTTGGCTTCATGATTCCCTTCCCCGCCCTCCTAAAAGAACCATATGGAATATCTTCGATGTTAAATTAAAGTGGGTTTACTTTGAAGGTGATGGACATGTTTGCTCTCTTGATTGTGGCGATGGTTTCACAGGTATATACATATCAAAACTACATACTTTAAATATGTGCACTTTACTGTATGTCAATTGCACCTCAATAAAACTTTAAAAATAAAAGTGAGTTTAGGTTTTCTATTGAGATTTTTATGCCTCCTCTAGAAATAACTGGACACCTACACTGGGACGTGCACCAGAGGCCTCCATCTGCCCTCCACATCCACACGCTGCTCTCCGCCCTGGCAAGCTGACCTGTGGGGACCAAATCAAATGGCTCCCGCGCCTTCTGGCTTCTGATTGTGTCAGCCCATGGGAAGCCCCGACAGAAGACTGGAGGGAGCGGGGAGATGAGTGACCTGGACTGTCAGGCTGTCTCTACTGCAGGCCATTGTGAGGGCAGCCTTCTCTACATGACTCTCTTTCTAGGTTCTGGTGATGCCCCTTCCCTTTCCTCCCTTCTGGTCTAGAGGGAGTAACAGCTCCACTGGGTTATACACTATCCCTTGTGTCTCCCCCAGATATTCTCACTTTCTTAAATAGTCCCTTTGTAATTAAACCCTCCCTAAATTATCCTATTTTGAATGTGCCATCTCTTCCCAGCTGGAATCCTGAATAATAAGGATGTAATAATATCCAGGCCGGGAAAGGGAAACGTTGCTCTGAAAACATACACACACCCCAAATCATAGAAAGATTCTGTCTATGGTTGACATTAGAAGTTTACTGAATAGTAAATTAATCCTGGTTTCAAAAACTTCAGAATATATAGTAATTGGCAACAGTACAGGATAAGGAAAGATATTTTATGGAATTCAAAAGACCCAGTGGAGATAAATGCTATGTGCAAATCTCTTCAAATGGAAAGCTCATCCATCACATGCAGAGAATTAACTCTGATTGCTAGAAAGCACTGCCAAGGGATGCTGTGCAGTTCGGTTTTCCTAGGCCATGGGCACCAGGCCAAGTGGTCAGCTGAAGCCTGCCTCTATTATCTACAATCATATGGAGCAGGGAATTTGTTCTTTTCAGTTCCTGAGAATTTATTTGACAGAGCATTTTTATGACATTACTGGGGAAGCGGAAGCCAAGCCCTGGATGACAGCCAAAAACATGTTTTTAGTCTCTTCAAACACTATTTGAAGTAAGGAAGCTGTAACGTGTAGGGAAACAGTAAACAGGCAAATGCTGAGCTGGTTCCAGCCCAGCACGTTAGTTTAGCACAGAGCTATAGAGAGCCCCACCACGCTTCAGGGGGCAGGGTGATAACAGGGCACCAAGAGGGTCACAAGAGAAAATAAGCGTCCCTTCCAAACACAACAGCATCTAAACAACTCCATTAGAACACCTATCTTCATGTTTAGAGGGTATGAGTGAATGGAGAGGGTCCTACAGATAAGACACGAAGGTCCAAAGGGGTAACTCTCTCGATACCATGTGTAGCCATCTCTTCTTCATTCAGATCCTCTCTCAAAAAACAGCTTCTCCTAAGATTGTACTTGACCACCAAGGATTCCCTCCACAAAAGCAAAGGGTCTGCAAAGGATCTGGCTTGTCTCTGGGTTCTTTCTATGAGATAACTGATGAGAAATCCTTGTTGACATGTTTTGTTGCATGTAAAAATTTATTTGACCATGTGAGTTATTCCATCCTCTGCAGACCTAGAATATACTATGAGTGTACTCTTATGAGCTTGAAAGAAAAAAAAGCAATCACCTGGAGGGGAGGGATGAAGGGCACTCTCACATCAGAACCTCTCATAATCCACCTTTGAGTGGTCCAGGCCGTCTACTGGTTAATTATCTATGTTGAAGCTCAGAGCACAATATTTCAGCTACACTTATAATAAACTTCCCCAGAGTCTAGGTGAACCACCACAACACATATGGTAATGAATGCTATTTCTCTCCTAACCTCAATGGTGTGGAGATAATATCCAGTTAAACAGAAGGAAGGTTCTGTCCTGTCAGTCAGATCTGTGCAAGATGAACTCATACATCCTCACTGCACCCACGTATTCAAGAAATACCTCCTGCTACAGGACTTGAATACTCAGAAACACAGGCAGTTCTGCCCCTCCAGTTCACACACCAGAAGGCCCAGAGGGAAGCTTCACGACCGGAACACAATCACTAGAGCATGCTGGTGGCCAGCCAGGAGTTCAGAATTTCCAGCCTGTGCCTTGGCCAGTACACTACAGGTTTTAACAACGGTCAAGTACCACTCATGTGACCTTAGGGTTTACTCCTGGAGACGCCCCACAGAACAAATGGATAGTGGAGAATCTGCTCCCTCCCCCCTAAGTCTTCTAAAAAGCGGTCAGCTGCCCAAGCTGCTGAAGCCAAGAGCTACAGAACACACATTATGTGTGTGAGGGGCCTGGCTACACCATCTGGTCCTTCAGAACCCAGGCTGCAGAACTGGCTGGTGTCACTGACAGTTTTAAGGGTCTATTTATTTTGGTGTTGATTAGCAAAGAGTGTAAATCTCTGACTAAAACCATACAGGAATGTTGTTTGCAAAAAGAATAAACAAGGCAAAAACTGTTCCAGTGCCTTCCTCTGTTTAAATTATAAATCCAACAGAACGCACAGAATGAAAAGGAAGGAAAATATGAAGGAAAAAGAATTTTTAGTAAAGTGATATGATTACGGAAACAAAAACAGAGTTACCAGACAGTAACAGCTTACGCTCAAAGTGAGTCTTGAAATAACAAATCTCAAAAATCAATCAACAGAAAAATCCCATAAGTCAATGGGCCATATTCCACTCAGCCCCAAACATTTATTTCCTCACTTCAATTACTTGGGAAGTAAAATAGGTAAAAAATAGAATTGTTTCTTTAAAATATTTTTCATACTTGTAGAAGAAGGCCTCCAGCAGCCCCTTGCCTTCTGGGAAAACACTTCTTGGCTCTGGCTAGGCTCAGGAAGGACACCTGGCTTTAGTGAAGACAAAAGACGCATCAGAGCCAGTCACCCCAGGGCCCCTGCTTGGAGCCCTGTTGGGTTTCAGAAGGTGGCCATCCTCTGGTCACTATGGAGCTGATGCAGCCTTTGTTCCTCCCCAGATGAGCACAGGAACAAAGACTAACTGCTTTGTCTTCAGAGGCACCTCTGCCTTCTGGACCACAGGCCCCTCTTCTCTCTCACCGCTTGGATGCCTTTGCCAGGGGGTCCTGTGAACACTCCCAATTTGTGACATAGGTCCTTCCCCAAGCACTCTGCCCATTTCTTCCACCTCTTCACTCCTCTTTGCCCCTTCTAATCTTAGAGTCCAGGTAGAGGCCACCAGGGACAGGAGTCCACCGAGGGGCAAGCATGTGTGGGGATGATAAAGAGTGGGTGAGCAGGACCCTGAGGGCCATGAGCAAAGAAGCGGGGAGGTGAGGGCATCCCCAGGCAGAACTCCATCCTCTTCCCATGCTACAGCGTGCAGTGCCCTATTCTGCCTGCACCATAGGTCTCGCCTGCTCACATTCTTAAAGCAAACCTGAAGCCAAAGTAGAAAATTACCCACGATGCTCCTGCACAGCCTCTTTCCTACATTTCCTGTCCAAGGTTCTGCTTCAGGGGTGAGTGGAAAACCGTGAACACATCTTGTCCGTTTATCAATGTGATTAAGAAAAATGTGACTTGGGTCCCTTAAGAACGAAACCTTGGAGTCATCTCTCATTGCTTCGATTCCTTGCCAAGGTTTACAGAGTCCTGGTGGAGTTGCCCCCTCAGTTCCCAAGGTAAGAATGGTCCCAGGTAAGGACCAAAGTTACTTTACTTTTTTCCCAGAAGAAAGTGTTTCCACTAAGGCCTACCACTTTATTGCTACCCTTTAATCTTTTTGATTTCTTAAAAAGGAAGCAAGGGCACTAGAAATGACATGTGAACCCTAAGCCGTGAAGACGGTGTGCTCTTTCAGGAAATGCTCATGTGTGAAAGTGCTCATACATTCATTCATTTAGTTGTTCAGTGTGACTGTTTCTCTAGTCCAGAGTCCAGCCAGGCAATCTAACGGACGGGCGAGTCAGACCTGAGAACAACACTTCAAATGTGCACCAGGAGTGCAGAGGTGTAACAGATACTTTGTATTGAAGAAAGTCAATTTGCAAGAATAGGGAAATTTAGTATTTCAAGTCTTCTATTTGAATTAAAAGCAGTAGACAAATTCTATTAGAAAAGCTGAAGGACTTTTATTTTATCACTTTTACAAACATCTTTATTACATTTTTTTTACTGAAATATATTTGACATATAACATTGTGCAAATTTAAGACGTACCGCATGCTAATTTGATACATTCAGACACTGTGAGAGGATTGCCATTGTAGCAATAATTAGCACCTCTATCACGTTACAAAATTATCCTTTCTTAGTGGCTGGAATCATTAAATTCTAATCTCTTAGCAAGTTTGATGATTATAAGACTACAGTGTTGTCTATCTTCACTATACCGGGCATTAGATCTCTAGGTCTTATTTACTACTTGTTGCATGTTTGTACCCTTAAACATCCGTCCTATGCCCCTACCCCCTGAAGGATTTTTATATTAATATTTTTAATCTTGAGATTTTAAACAAGGGGAAAGTGAATACAAAATCTATTTCATGATATGCATAACATACCTCCAAAGGATAATAAGAAACTAATAAACAGGGGCTACCTACAGGAAGGAAGGCTGGGGAACAGGGTGAAAAGACTTTTCTTTTTTACAAATATCTCTTTTTAAATCCTTTATATTGGAAACTTTTGAATGTATTTCCCAACAACAATTTTAAAAATAAGCTTACTTTTTTTTTAAAAAAAGGGGAAAATACAAAATTTAACTCTAACTGGAATTGCATTTATACAAAGAATGCCACCTGGCACTTTATTGTGTTTCCTTAAAATACATTTATTTAGAATAGCGTTAGTAGCCTTCAGCGTGACATGACCATGAAAACAGAAACAAGTAGAGCTGATGTTTAGTATTTGATCCTGGGAGGCAGTATTAGGAACAGGGCCTCCCTCAGAGCTCAGAGACTCCCTCTCTGAGTTCTCAGCATGCTTTCCATGCCCTCCTTCATGCAGCTCCCACCACAATGGCCTTCTCTGGCCTTGAGCTCACTCCAGCCTCAGGCCCTTTACTCTGGTTGTCCCTCCTACTGTGTTAAACTCTTCTTCCTAGGATCTTTCCATGCCTGATGCCTCTTCCTTCAGGCCTCTGCCCATACCACCTTCTTGGAGACACCTTCCTGACACTGTCACTTTACCCACTGTATTTTCTTCCCCACACTTATTGCCATCCCATTTAAAATCACCTTACTTACTCATTTGTTTATGTATTTATTTCATCCCCCTCTTGGTCCCTCCTTCCCCTCACCTCACCCCCACCGGACTATAAACACCAGGAGATCCCCAGAGCACAAGGCCTGGCATGAATAGTTGCTCAACAAATATTCGTTGAGTGAAAGAACGAATGAATGCGTTATACTAAATGGTGACAGACTGAAAGCTTTCCCTCTAAGATCAGGAGTAGAAACAGGACGCCCACTCTTGCCGCGTCCGTTCAACATTGCACTGAAGGTCCTAGTCAGGGCAGTTAGGCAAGAAAATGAAATGAAAGGCATCCAGAATGAAAAGGAAGAAGTAAAACTATTTCCACTTGCAGATGACAGCATCTTGTAAATAGAAAATCCAAAGATTTCTCTCTCTCTCTCTCTCTCACACACACACACACACACACACACACACACACACACACACACAATTAGAACTAATAAGTTCAGATTGCTGGGAAGATAGTGGTGTAGGAGGACTCTAAACTCACCTCCTCCCATGAACACAACAAATCTACAACACTCTGTGGAACAACTACCTCTGAGAGAGAACTGGAAACTGGATAAAAAGAATCCCCACAACAAAGGACAACACTGACAGGGGTGGAAGAGGCAGAAATACCGCTCTGCTGAGGGAAAAAACACATTCTAGCTGCATCACTTCATGGCCAGGAGCAATCTTAAGGTACGAAGCTTTTCCTAGAGGAGGAGGGGATCTGGGTTGGAGAGCTATGCCACAATAAGCAGCCTTTGAATTCAGCACAACCAAGACGGGTGCCATAATACCTGGGCTTTGCTGGCTATTAAGACCAACGATGGGGGGGGTGCCCTTTGGCCTAGTGGTTAAGTTTGGCATGCTCCACTTCAGCAGCCTGGGTTCGGATCCCAGGCATGGAGCTACACCACTCATCGGCAGCCATGCTATGGTGGTGACCCATATACAAAACAGAGGAATACTGGCACAGATGTTAGCTCAGGGAGAATCTTCATTAGCAATAAATAAATAAATAAATAAATAAAATGTTTTACAAACCAACAGGGAATACCCCCAGAAAAGCTATCAAACATAAGAGAAAGAAAAGCCTGCTCTTAAATGGCCCATGCACAGATTCGCCCCCTCTGGAAACCAACACAAAATCACTAGAAAGAAAGGGGCATAGTCCTTTGGTAAAAGAGACTCACTTGATCAGCTCTGACCACATCTTAGGGAGGCAGGAAGTGGCTGGGCCCACTTCCCAAGGGACTGAGACACTGGTGGCAGTCATTATGGTGACCTAGTATGGGTGTGCTGACACAGACACTGGCAGAACCCACTGGATTTTTTTCTTCTGGCCTGTAAGCACAGGGGTTGGCCCCGTCCACTAAAGCATTTATTCTAGCTCAGCCAGGGCCGGCAGCATGCCCTGGGGATGGGCCCTGCCCACCAGCAAACCTGAGGGGAACTTGTGGGCCCACAGTAGGACCTCTGTGGCAGGGTGAGTAGGTCTGCCTTGGTGGGGTGGGGAGTGCTCGAGGGACAGGACTGTGTTGGTGGGGTGTGTGGGCCCATGGGCACTGGGGTATGTTGGCTGCAGCTGACTTATGCCACTGGCCAGCTCAAACAGCTACACAGGAGATCTGCCCCACCTTCCAAGGCCTGAAATGATTGTGCGCTGCCATACCTGGGACTGGCTCCCCCACAGCTGCACTACTGAGAGAGCTGACAACTGCCTCACAGGCCTGAGGCCACAGCAATTGTGAGCCCCTGAGCCCAGCAACTAGCCATGCTGGGGGCCTGACTCACTTAACGGCAAAACAGCAGCAGATGTGTGATATTAGACCTTGCAGCCAGCTATGCTGGGGCTCCCCCCACCCAATAAAGTGACTACAGGGACTGTAGAAGCCACATGCAGCTGAACTTTACAACCAGCCAGCCCAGAAGCCAGTCTAGCCTACCATGTGCCTGCAGCAAGAGCAGCCCTGCCACAACAGAAGGGCACACGAGCCCACACAGGGTTCACTCCTGGAACATTTGGAACTGGTGACGAAAGGGAAGCACATTGCTGGGCCCCATAAGGCCTCTCTTACATAAGGCCACATCTCCAAGATCAGGAGATGTAGCTGATCTACCTAATATATAGATACAAGCACAGAGAAGTAGGCAAAATGAGGAGCCAAAGGAATATGCTCCAAATAAGGGAACAGGATAAATCCTCAGAAAAAAACTAAACAAAACAGAGATAAACAATCTACCTGAGAGTACAAAAAAAAATAGTCATAAGGATTCTCCTTGATCTTGGGAGAAAAATAGACGAACACAGTGAGAACTTCAACAAAGAACTGGAAAATACAAAAAAGAACCAATCAGAACTGAAGAATACAATAATGGAAATGAAAAGTTCACTCAAGGGAATCAACAGCAGAGTAGATGACACAGAAGAATGGATCAGTGAACCAGATGAAAGAGTAGAAGAAATCACCCAAGCTGAACAGAAAAAAGAAAAAAAGAATTTCAAAGAACAAGGACAGTCTAATGGACCTCTCAGACAACATCAAGTGCACTAACATCCATATTATAGGTGTCCCAGAAGG
This sequence comes from Tapirus indicus, assembly GCA_031878705.1. Taxonomy (NCBI): domain Eukaryota; kingdom Metazoa; phylum Chordata; class Mammalia; order Perissodactyla; family Tapiridae; genus Tapirus; species Tapirus indicus. The sequence continues at coordinate 6,986,699 of CM062925.1, forward strand.
AGAAGAGAGAGACAAAGGGGCAGAGAATCTATTTGAAGAAATAATACCTGAAAACTTTCCTAACTTAAGGAAGGAAACAGACATCCAGGTACAGGAAGCACAGAGAGCACCAAACAAGATGAACCCAAAGAGGGCCACACTAAGACACATTATAATTAAAATGTCAAGAATTAAACATAAAGAGAGAATCCTAAAAGCTGCAAGAGAAGAGCAACAAGTTACATACAAAGAAAATCTCATAAAGCTATCGGCTGACTTCTCAGCAGAAATCTTACAGACTAGAAGGGAGTGGCATGATATATTTAAAGTGATAAAAGGAAAAAATCTACAGCCAAGAATACTCTACTTGGCAAGGTTACCATTCAGAATGGAAGGAGAGATAAAGAGTTTTCCAGACAAGCAAAAACTAAAGGAGTTTATCACCAATAAACCAGGCTTACAAGAAATGTTAAAGGGAATTACTTAAGTAGAAAAGAAACGACCACAAACAGGAATAAGAAATTATCAAAGAAAAAAAATCACTGGTAAAAGCAAATACACAGTAAAAGTAGCAAGTCAACCACCTATAAAGCTAATATGAAGGTCAAAAGACAAAAGTACTAAAAATATCTATCTCGGGGCTGGCCTCGTGGCATAGTAGTTGACTTCATGCACTCCGCTTTGGTGGCCCAGGGTTCACAGGTTCAGATCCCAGGTGTGGACCTAGACACTGCTCATCAAGGCATGCTGTGGCAGTGTCCCACATTCAAAAATAGAGGAAGACTGGTACAGATATTAGTTCAGGGACAATCTTCCTCAAGCAAAAAGAGGAAGATGGGCAATAGATGTTAGCTCAGGTCCAATTTTCCTCACCAAAAAAGAAAATCTATCTCCATGATAAGAGGTTAAGGGATACACACAAACAAAAAAGAGGTTAAAAATGATATCAAAACATAAAATGCGGGGGGAGAGGAGTAAAAGTGTAGGGCTTTTAGTAAGAGGTCAAACTTAAGAGACCAAAAACTTAATATAGATTGCTATTTATACTGGTTATTATATATGAACCTCATGGTAATCATAAACCAGAAGCCTATAACAAATACACGAAAAAAATAAGAGAAAGGAGCCCAAACATAACACTAAAGAAAGCTATCAAATCACAAGGGAAGAGAGCAAGAGAAAAAGAAAGGAACAGAGAGAAACTACTAAAACACTCAGCAAAAAAGTAACAGAATGGCAATAAATACATATTTATCAATAGCTACTTTAAATGTCAACAGACTAAATGCTCCAATCAAAAGACAAAGGGTGGCTGAATGGATTAAAAAACAAGACCCATATATATGCTGCATCCGAGAGACACATTTCAGACCTAAAGACACTCACAGACTGAAAGTGAAGGGATGGAAAAAGATATTCCATGCAAATAGCAATGAAAAGAAAGCTGGGGTAGCAATACTTGTATAAGACAAAACAGACTTTAAACAAAAACCAGAAAAAGAGACAAAGAAGGGCACTACATAATGATAAAGGGAACAAGCCAACAAGAGGACATAACACTTGTAAATATCTATGCACCAAACAACAGGAGCACCTACATACATAAAGCAAGGATTAACAGACATAAAAGGAAAAATAGATGGTAACACAATAATAGTAGGAACTTTAACACTCCACTTACACCAATGGACAGATCATCCATACAGAAGATCAGTAAGGAAACATTGGCCTTAAACGACACATTAGACCAGATGGACTTAGTAGATATATACAGAACATTCCATCCAAAAACCACAGAATACACATTCTTTTCAAATGCACACAGAACATTCTCCAGGATAGATCACATATTAGGCCACAAAACAAGTCTCAATAAATTTAAGAAGATTGAAATAATACCAAGCATCTTTTCTGGCCACAAAGGTATGAAACTAGAAATCAACTAAAAGAAGAAAGCTGGAAAAGCCACAAATATGTGGAGATTAAACAAAATGCTACTGAACACAACTATTGGATCAATGAAGAAATTAAAGGAGAAATCAAAAAATACCCCGAGACAAATGAAAATGAAAATACAACATGCCAAAACTTATGGGATACAGCAAAAGCAGTACTAAGAGGTAAGTTTATAGCAATACAGGCCTACCTCAACAAACAAGAAAAATTTCAAATCAAAAATCTAACAGCGTGCCTAAAGGAACTGGAAAAAGAAAACAAACAAAGCCCAAAATCAGTACAAGGAAATAATAAAAATCAGAATAGAAATAAATGAAATAGAGACTAAAAATCAATAGAAAAAAAATCAATGAAACCAAGAGCTGGTTCTTTGAAAACATAAACAAAATTGACAGATTTTTAGCTAGACTCACCAAGAAAAAAGAGAGAAGGATCAAATAAACAAAATCAGAAACAAAAGAGGAGAAATTACAACAGATCCCTCAGAAACACAAAGGATTACAAGAGAATACTATCAAAAGCTATAAGCCAACAAATTGGATAATCTAGAAGAAATAGATGAATTCTTAGAATCATACAACCTTCCAAAACTGAATCAAGAAGAAACAGAGAATTTGAATAGACCAATCACGAGTAAGGAGATCAAAACAGTAATCAAAAACCTCCCAAAATCAAAAGTCCAGGACCGGGTGGCTTCCCTGGTGAATTCTACCAAACATTCAAAGATTTAACACCTATCCTTGTCAAACTCTTCCAAAAAACTGAAGAGGAGGGGAAGCTTCCTAACTCATTCCACAAGGCCAACATTACCCTGATACCAAAACCAGACAAGGACAACACAAAAAAAGAAAATTATAGGCCAACCTCACTGATGAACATAGATGCAAAAATCCTCAACAAACTGTTAGCAAATTAAATTCAACGATATATTAAAAAGATCATACACCATGATCACGTGTGACTTATTCCAGGGAAGCAGGGATGGTTCAATATCCACAAATCAATATACGTGATACACCATATCAACAAAATGAAGAATAAAAATCACATCATCTCAACGGATGCAGAGAAAGCATTGGATAAGATACGGTATCCATTTATGATAAGATATTTAACTCTTATTTAACAAAGTATTCGAAGTCCTAGCATAGCAATCAGGCAAGAAAAAGAAATAAAAGGAATCCAAATTGGAAAGGAAGAAGTAAAACTGTCATTATCTGCAGATGACATGATTTTATATATTGACAACCCTAAAGAATGTACCAAAAAACTATTAGAAACAATAAGTGAATACAGCAAAGTTGCAGGATAGAAAATCAACATACAAAAATCAGTTGTGTTTCTATACACTAACAATGAAATAGCAGACGGAGAAATTAAGAATACAATCCCATTTACAACTGCAACAAAAAGAATAACATAGCTAGGAATAAATTTAACCAAAGAGGAGAAAGAGCTGTACACTGAAAACTATAAAACATTGTTGAAAGAAATCGAAGAAGACACAAATGGAAAGATATTCCATGCTCATGGATTGGAAGAATTAACATAGTTAAAATGTCCATACTTCCTAAAGCAATCTACAGATTCAGTGCAATCCATATCAAAATCCCAACGATATTTTTCACAGAAAGAGAACAAGGAACCCTAAAATTTATATGGAACAACAAAAGACCCCAAATAGCCAAAGCAACCTTGAGAAAAAAGAACAAAGCTGGAGATATCACACTTCCTGATTTCAAAATATACTACAAAGCTATAGTAATCAAAACAGCATGGTACTGACACAAAAACAGACGTACAAATAAATGGAACAGAATTGAGAGCTCAGAAATAAACCCACACATCAAAGGACAGCTAATTTTCGACAAAGGAGCCAAGAATATACAACGGAGAAAGGAAAGTCTCTTCAATAAATGGTGTTGGGAAAACAGGACCGCCACATGCAAAAGAATGTAAGTAGACCATCTTCTATCACCATACACAAAAATTAATTCAAAATGGATTAAAGACTTGAATGTAAGACCTGAAACCATGAAACTTCTAGAAGGAAACATAGGCAGCATGCTCTCTGACATCAGTCTTAGAAGCATCTTTTCAAATACCATGTCCCACCAGGCAAGTGAAACAAAAGAAAAAATAAACAAATGGGACTATATCAAACTAAAAAGCTTCTGCACAGCAAAGGAAACCATCAACAAAACGAAAAGACAGCGAGCAATTGAGAGAAGATATTTGCAAACCACATATCTGATAAGGGGTTAATATCCAAAATATATAGAGAACTCATACATCTCAACAACAAAGAAACAAACCACCCAATTAAAAAATGGGCAAAGGAGCTAAACAGTCATTTTTCCAAAGAAGAGATACAGATGGCCAACAGGCACATGAAAAGATGTTCAACATCACTAATTATCAAGGAAATGCAAATCAAAACTACAAGAAGACATCACCTCACGCCTATCAGAACGGCTATAATTAACAAGACAAGAAATAGCAAGTGTTAGGATGTGGAAAGAAGGGAACTCTCATACACTGCTGGTGGGAGTGCAGACTGGTGCAGCCACTATGGAAAACAGTATGGAGATTCTTCAAAAAATTAAGAATAGAACTACCATATGAACCAGCTATTCCACTGCTGGGTATTTATCTAAAGAACATGAAAACACGAATGCGTAAAGATATTTGCACCCCTATGTCCAGTGCAGCATTATTCACAATAGCCAAGACTTGTAAACAACCTAAGTGCCCATCAGTGGATGAATAGATAAAGAAGACGTAGCACATATACGCAGTGGAATACTACTCAGCTATAAAAAAAAGATGAAATCTTGCCACTTTGACAATATAGATGGACCTTGAGGGTATTGTGCTAAGCAAAATAAGTCAGAGGGAGAAAGTCAAATACTGTATGATTTCACTCATAAGTAGAAGATTAAAAACAACAACAAACAAACACATAGACACAGATTAGACTGGTGGTTACCAAAGGGGAAGCAGGGAGGGAAGAGGGCAAAAGGGGTGTCAGGGCACATGTGTACGGTGACAGATGGTAATTAGTCTTTGGGTGGTGAACATGATGTAATCTACACAGAAACCAAAATATAATGATGTACCCCTGAAATTTAGAAAATGTTATAAACCAATGTTACCTCAATAAAAAAATTTTAAAAAGAACTAATAAGTTCAGCAAGATTGCAGGATACAGATGAATATACAAATGTCAATTGCATTTCTATACACTAGCAATGAACAATTGAAAATGAAATTGAGAAAACAATTCCATTTACAACAGGATCAAAAAGGGTAAAAACTTAAAAATAAATGTAACCAACGAAGTGCAAGACTTGTATGCTTAAAACTATAAAACATTGGTGAAAGAAATTAAAGAAGTCCTAAATAAATAGAAAAATATCTCACATTCATAGATTTGGAAGACTTATATTGTTAAGGTGGTAATACTCCCCAAATGGATGAATAGATCAATGCAATTCCTACTAAAATTCCAACTGCCATTTTTATAGAAATGGACAAGCTGATCCTAAAATTGGAATATGGAAAATAGGGAAATGCAAAACAATCCTGAAAAGGAACAAAATTGGAGGACTCACACTTTCTGATTCTGAAACCTACTACAAAGCTACAGTAATCAAGACAGTGTGGTACTGGCATAAGGAATGACGTAGAGATCAATGGAATAGAATTTTGAGTCCAGAAATAAACCCATATATCTATGGTCAATTGATTTTTGACAAGGGTGCAAAGACCATTCAATGGGGAAAGAACAGTCTTTTCAACAAATGGTGCTAGAAGAACTGGACACCCATATTCATCCACATACCTCAAATAATATACAAAAATGGATCGAAGAACTAAATGTAAGATCTGAAACTATAAACCTCTTAGAAGAAAACATAGAGGTAAATCTTGACAACCTTGGACTAGACAGTGGTTTCTTATATATGACACCAAAAGGACAAAGAACTAAAGAAAAGTAAATAAATTGAACTACATCAAAATTTAAAACTTTTGTGCACAAAAGGACACTACCAAGAAAGTAAAAAGACAACCCACAGAAGAGGATAAAATATTTGCAAATCATATATCTGAAAAGGGTTTAGTATTCAAAAATATGTAAAGAACTCTTACAACTCAACAATAAAAAGGCGAATAACCCAATTAAAAGTGACAAAGGCTCTGAGTAGAGATTTCACCAAAAAATATACAAATGACCAATAAGACATGAAAAGATCCTCAATATCATTAGTCATTAGCGAAATGCAGATCAAAAGCACAGTGAGATATCACTTCATACCCACTAGGATGACTAGAAGGCTATAATCAAAAAGAGATAATAACAAGTGTTGACAAGGATGTGGAGAAATTGGAAGCCACATGCATTGTTGGTGGGAGTGTAAATTGGTGCATCTGCTATGGAAACAGTTTGGCAGCTCCTCAAAAAGTTAAACATAGAACTGCCATAAGATCTAGCATTCCACTCCTAGGAATACACCCAAGAGAACTGAAAAAAATATGTTCATACAAAAATTTGTACATGGATGTTCACAGGGGCATTGTTCATAATAGTCAAAAAGTAGAACAATCCATTGTCCATCAACTGATGAATGGATAAATAAAATGTTGGTACATCCACATACTGGAATATTACTTGGCCATATAAAGGAATGACACATGCCACAACATGGATGAAAGGACATCTTTCCATGAGTCCATTTCTATGAAATGTCCCAAATAGGCAAATCCATAGAGATAGAAAGTAGATTAGTGGTTGCCAGAGGCTGGGGGAAGAGGAGAATGGGGAGTGACTGCTAATGGTTATGGGGTTTGTTTTGCAGGTGATGGAAATGTTCTGGAATTAGATAGTGGTGATGGTTGCCCGATCTTGTGGATAGACGAAAAACCAATGAATTATACACTTAAAATGGTGAATTTTATGGCATGTGAAATATAACTTTAAAAAAAGAGTATGGGGGGTCGGCCCGGTGGCGTAGCGGTTAAGTTTACGCTTCGGAGACCTGGCGTTCGCCAGTTCGGATCCTGGGTGCAGACCTACTCACCACTCATCAAGCCACGCTGAGGCGCCATCCCATATAGAAGAGCTACAACTCTACAACTATGATACACAACTATGTACTGGGGCTTTGGGGAGAAATAAGAAAAAAGAGGACAATTGGCAACAGATGTTAGCGCAGGGCCAATCTTCCTCGAAAAAAAAAAGAGCATAGGAAAATAAGCGATATCATATTGCTGGTGGGAACGTAAACTGATACAACCTCTTGAAGTGCAATTTTGCAATATTTATCATAATTACAAATGCATCTACCCTTAAACCCAGAAAATTCCTTTTTTAAGCATTTATCCTACAGATATATTCACACATGTTCAAAATGACATATGTACGAGGTATGGACTTCAGCATTCTTTGATACATCAAAAGGCTAGAAACAACCCACATGCCCAACATTATGTGACAGGTTAAATAAATGACAATATATCTATTTAACAAAATATTATAGCCATAAAGATTGAGGATGCTCTTTATATAACAATATGGAATTATTTCAAATTAACATTTGAAAAAAAGCATGTGTAAAGCAGTGTGAAAAGTATGCTAATATTCATATAAAAAAGAGAGGAGGGGAACATCTACTTATGTATTTGTTCGTATATGCATAAAATACTATTAGAAGAATATATACAATTCAGAGAGCATGCTCTGCCTCCAAAGATGGGTAACTGGATGCCTAAGGAACAGAATGTGTGTGTGTTTGTGTGTGTGTGTGTGTGTGTGTGTGTGTGTGTGTGTGTAGGGAGAGATTTTCCAGTGTAAATCCTGTTGTAACTTTTTAATTTTTAAACCACGTGAATGTGTTATCTATTCAAAAATTAAACAAAATATAGGGGCCACCCAGTGGCGCAGCGGTTTAGTCCACGCTTGGCAGCCTGGGGTTCGCAAGTTCGGATCCCGGGCGCCCGCCGACGTACTGCCTGTCAGCCATGCTGTGGCAGCGTCCCATATAAAGTAGAGGAAGATGGGCACGGATGTTAGCCCAGGGCCAGTCTTCCTCAGCAAAAAAGAGGAGGATTGGCAACGGATGTTAGCTCAGGGCTGGTCTTCCCCACAAAAAAAAAAAAAAAAAATTAAACAAAAGATAGATTTTTTAAAAAGATTTTTAAAATGATGAATGAATGAGTCATAGGGCTGGAGGAAGAACACTAGCCCAAGCGTACAGAGATCTGAATTCTAGATCCTGGATTTACCAGCAACTACTTACCTCATCGATCAGTCTCCCTCTCCCTCCCACCCAAACTCTATGCATTTCTCACCAAAGCACACAAGTTTAAAAACGTTCATATGTGAGGATTCTGAACAATTAAATGTCTCAAAATGATAGGCTGAATTCACGTTCCTGTTCAAACAAGTTCCTCGCAGCAGAACAAGCGGCTCCTGCTAAGACATAGTGCAGGGCAAGAGTAATCCCCCTTCCTACCAGTAGAGGGAGATAGTGGGTATGATGACGTGCTTGCGCCAAGTTAGAAACTTGCTCCAATGGACAAAGAGCCTTCGAGTCAAAGAAATTTAGAGCTAGAAAGAGCCTCAGAGTTCAGCCAACGCCTGTATTTCCCAGGTGTGGAAAATGATGTCCAGCGAGGTCCGAGTCTGAAGACTGACAAGGTGAAGACTGAAACCTAACTGGTTCTCTTCAGTAAATACTTTTATAAACTAAAAAACAAAAACTCAGAACTTCTTGGGAATACAAAGTTCAGTGAGTCAGTCTAGGGTCGTTTATTACTTTACACTTTTCCTTTCTAATCTACAGTAGATGATTATGGGAGGGGGTCTCTATTAAAGTGTCATTGCTAAGTTCACAGATCTGCCTAGGAGTTCCTCCAAGTACCAAATTTTGAAATAGTCAACAAATTTCCTCATTTTATTATCTAAAATTATGCACAACACATGAGTTGCTCAGAAATAAAACCTCTCTATATTCACTTTATATTTAACATAAGCAATTCCTAACCTGAAATGTGAGGGGTTAATTTTTTTTTAATTGAGATGTTTAGGAACAACCTAAATGTCCAAAAATGAGAGAGATTAGTAAATCTGAAGCAGCTCTTGTGATGATATTTTTAATAATTCTGAGTAGGCAATGCAGTGAGGTGGCTATGGGGCCGCACTGACCAGTTCAAATCTGGCCCACCACTTACTAGCCCTGTGACCTTGGGCAAGTTTCTTAGCCTCTTCCAGTCTCAGTTTCCTTGTTATTGACTACAGATAACAGTAGCACCGACCTCACCGGGCTGCTGTGAGTTAAGTGAGTTAATCATGTAAAATGCTCAGAATGGTACCAGTATATACCATCTGAGGGCAATGAGGCTCCTTAGCTCTCCCAGAAATACTGACTCCTTTATTTTTATTTTGTGTGTGTGTGTGTGTGTGTGTGTGTGTGTGAGTGTGAGGAAGATTAGCCCTGAGCTAACATCCCTTGCCAATCCTCCTCTCTTTTTGCAGAGGAAGACTGGCCCTGGGCTAACATCCGTGCCCATCTTCCTCTACTTTATATGGGACGCCGCCACAGCATGGCTGATAAGCGGCGCACAAGTCCACGCCGGGGATCCGAACCCGCAAACCCTGGGGCCACCCAAGTGGAGCGCACGAACTTAACCACCTCACCACCGGGCAGGCCCCTGACCTCTTTAAGAGGATGCTCGCTAACCCAAGGTGACTTCTAATTGGGTCTCTTGAACTGAAACAGAATAAAACAGTGGAGAAAAGTTAATCAGGATGTTTGGGGAAGCGAGCTAACTATGCCAAGTGGTCTCTGAACTGTCTGGGAGTACCCACCTTCTACCCTGCCTTCACTTCTTAACCACAGGCTACCTTAAATACTAAAGTTTTTTCCAAGACAGAAAGTTGGTGACTGGTGGGGGAGGGCATTAGGCGACAAAAGCAGACAATTACACAAACACGTTTTCGAAGTGTGGTATCTGCTTTCCTGTTCAAGTCTGTTGGAAGGGAGGAAGTTGGAGAAATGAATGGCCCTCTCGTTCTTCTGCAACTTGAGTTCTCTTACTTCAGAGCAAATGCAGAACCACGGGAGGGAGAACTTGCCTTCCCTCCTTCCCCTTCTTCTTCACTCGAATGCCCCTTTAGTCCCACACACTGTCCAGGGTGAGATTTGCATCAGAGTAGGGATTCCTGATTACTCCTAGCAGCCAAAGTTAGAACTGTGGAAGGTACTTCGGGTGATGGGGAGGGAACCAACCTTCATCTCCACTGCAGACCTTCACTATAGCTACTTCTCAGTCCCCTAATAAAACCCCACCTTTTCTGTTTCTACAAGTCTCAGACCACAGTGGAAATCTTTACCGCAAGTGAACCCTCCCTGCTCTTGATCTCAGGACAACATGAGGCTAGGGTTGATCTGAAAGGCTCCAAGAACACCGATTTGGGAGAGCAAGGGTCAAGCATATCCCCTGTGACCTGCACAGTAAGGGCTCAAAGTATGCTTGTTGAATAAACAGTACATATACACGGAGGTCCGCACGTGTTCTCATCCAGCACCTGGTTATTGCATTTACTGTGGTCATAAGCACATTAGGATCTTATAAACATGTCAATCTTATTCAGATTAGAAAAAAAAAGAGTCCAATTTTAGAGGCCTGAAATGACTCGTGGACGCAGGAAAGCCACCAAGTCCAGCTTTCTAGCTGTGTGATTCTTAACAAGTCATCAAACTTCCACAGGTTTATTTTCTCAACTGTAAAAGGGGATTAAAAATAACAGCTACCTCTTAGGCTGTTTCAAGAATTAACTTTAAAAACTGCAAAGCAATATGCAAATGTCCTCGATATTCTTAGTTATCTAACGTATGCACACCCTCTACAAAAATACTTCTCTCTGGTAACCACAGATTAGTTTTTAAAGAAAGAAGATGCTCAGAGGCACCGAGTACAGGTTAAATCTGAAAGGAATGTCAGCAGCTCAGGAAAAATCAACCTGGATGGGTTTCATTCCAGGGCCGCTGAGAACTTGGAAAAATTACTTTAATCTATGGTCGGCCAGTCCTAACCTGTGACCGCTGGGTTCCCAGGGAACCAAAGTTGCACCCACTGCGGGCACGCTTTCATCCTACCTCTGCGCCCTGCCTTCCTGCCTCGCCACCTCTCACGGCTCCACTCCGGGGCGCCCGGCCCGCTCCCTCTCCATCCTCCCGCCTCAGCACCGCTCGGCAGAGTCCATTCGGACCCCTCGGACCCCCCGCTCGCAGGGCCCAGCGGCTGGCACTCCCCCAGAAACCCTTCACCCCAACCTTTAGAAAACGAAAGACAGAAACTCCCCCGGAGCGGTGGGCCGCCGGGGCACGCGGGGCGCCCTGCAGCCGGGCATGCGCAGAGGCGGCGCGGGCCTGGGAGGAGCGAAGGCGGCGCTGCGAGGCGAGAGGGCGCCTCGCTCGGAGCCAGGTGGGGGAGCTGACCCCGGCTCGCCAGCGCCCGCCCCGGGCCCACTTCCAAGAGGCTGGCGGGCCGGGCCGGGCCCGCGCGTGCGGCGGAGGGGAGGGCCGGCGGGGCGGCGCCGGGGCCCGCGTACCTGGTAGCGGCCGCTGAGCAGCTGGCTCCGCGAGGGCGTGCAGAGCGGCTGCGTGTAGTAGTTGTCCAGGAGCACCCCGCCGGCCGCCAGCGCGTCCAGCTGCGGCGTGCGGATGCGCGAGCCGTGGAAGCCCACGTCGTTCCAGCCCAGGTCGTCCGCCAGTACGAAGACGAGGTGCGGCGGCCGGCCGGCCCCGGCGGCCGAGCCCGGCGGCGGCGGCAGCAGCAGCAGCAGCGGGAGGACGGCGGGCAGGAGCGGCCGCCGCGGGCCGGGGCCTCGGGGCGGGCTCGCCGCGCAGCGCGGGCCCATCCTTCGCCGCCCGCGGTCCCCGCGCCTGTGGCGCCACCAGCCCCGGGCCCCGCGTCTAGAATCAGGAACTGGGCGGCCGTGCCTGCCCCGCCCCGGCACGGGACCTCACCCCAGCGGGCCGCGGGCTGCACAGGCCCGGCGCCCCAGCCCCCGCCGCCTCTGACCGGGCCGGGCCGGTGGGGGGAGGAGCCAGCCGAGAGCCGGCGGAGCTGCCGCTGCCCGGCTGCGGGGCCACTCCGCGCGCGGCGCTCGACAGGAGCCGAGATCGCTTATCTTTCCGGCGCTGAACTCTGCATCGTGGCATCCTAAAAGAGGAGCAGATTTGTTCTTTTAATAACTTCACAGTTTGCAAGCATTTTTCACAGCCCTCATCTCTTTAAGTCTCCCAACAACCCTGGCAGCTAGAAATTATAATTAATGCCCCCCCCTTTTTTTCTTTCAGAATAAACAAGCTTGTAGTTGGTTAAGCCTAACCCAAACCCAGTTCTGACTCCAGATCCTGAGCCATGATGTTTTAAAGGTTGTGGGAGAATCATTTCTAGCAGAAGTATTTCTGGCAAAAGAACGCAACCTCGTGCAGATGGGAGGACGATGAAGAGGCAGAGGTCCGCATGGTGTTTCAGATTCATTTACGAATAGTGTGCGCCTATGAAGTCACTTCCTCTCCCCACTAGCAAAAAGAGAGCCAAAAACTCCGACTCCACAGTGCTCCTTTTAAGGTGCAGTCTTATTTAGGCCCTCCTGGGAGTTGTTTGGGGTGTTGTGTGGCCATTGAGTAGCTCATTAGCTTGTCCAGGTATGAGCCCCTTCAGAGCTGGCTCCTGGACAGTCAAGTAGTGAACCAAAGTATGCTATCTAATTTACCACAGATCTGTGGACGGAAGGAAAAATTCCTTAACCACATGCTCACTGAATCGGGAGGTTCGCCTCATGACCAGTATATTCCCATTGCCGTCCAAGAGTTTGTGCTTATTCTATGTGTGGAGATAGAAGGAGAAAAAATTATGCACTGCATCCTTTCAGATTATCTGACTCTGATACCACGGGAATTATTTTATAACTTCATGAGTTGTAAACTTCTAGCAACTGATAGTGATGGAAACTCTTGTTTATACATCTGCAAATGAATTTTATCCTATGAAGCCACTTCTGCACTGGCAGATAGAGGGCCATACACCCCTCCCCCTACCATCATGGCAAAAACAGTTTTGCCTCCACTCGCACATTTATTTTAATATACCTGTAAATGAAACTGGGCCCCCTCTCCCTGGTCTAACAGGCAAATCCAGCAAGCAAGCTGCATAGGCTTGAAGTTGGTGCAAAAATCCATGCTGTCCTGTGAAGCAGCTGTGCAGGCCTCATAAGCCTGTGTCTAAATGGTCTTGCAAGCACTCACCTCATGACTGAAGACATCAGCAGGATGAACCAGCAACAGGAAGAGATAATGGGTATCTCACTCTCACGTTTCCCAACTACATTTCTTAGAGACCGAGGGAAAAAGTAATGACCGTGGTCCTTGCCTCCTTCCACACACAAGATAAAACCGACATTACGAGCCTTGTTTGATGTATGACCAAAAAGTTCTTGTTATCCTAGAAGTATATATGACTATTAGATGTATAAGTGCTTTCCTGCGCATACACTGCTTTATTAAAAGGTATAAAAACTGCACTCAGATCTGTAGACCTCAGAGCAGTTCCTCAGAACACTCTGTTGGACTGTTTCCCTGGACTGGAGTTCCTAACCTTGATTATCAAAAAACTCCTTTAAATAACCTTTACCCAGACTCTTTATTTCAGTCCACGTACCTGATCTGTTCCTTGGATTATCCTTTGAACTGGTTTTAACACCTTACCAGTTTCCTCATTAATGAGTTAAATAAAATTTTTAACAAGTATTCACTTTTATATGTGTGTAAGGGTCATGATTTTATCTTTTTTTGAAAATTAACCTTTAACACATAGAAAGTTTCCCTCTTACATACATACAATTTTTTTTCTTTGCATGAAGTAGATTAGTTTTTGTTACATCCGCTTTTCATCTCTGGTGGAATCAATGAACTTTAGCAAGAAAAATTTAAAATTTAGCATTAAATTAAAGAGATAAATTTGAAGAGCTGTTTGACCCTCATTATGTTAAGGCTTGAAAATTTCATTTAAAGACCTTGTAAGAGACCTTAAAGGCCTGAGAATTTTCCACTGTAGCCCTTGCGTGTCCTTCTCCCATAACTGTTTCTCCCTATTCTTCCTGACAGAAATTAAATTGTCCAAACAATAGCTGCTAATGTGCAGGAACAGCTCCTCCTTTGACCAACTGCTCCAGAAACTAGCTACACTTGCACAGACACTTCTCCTGCCCTGCATTTTCAAATAAAAGCTTATACTAGTAGTGCTCTGAAAATGTACAAATGAGTTAATTAAAAAGAGTTAATTCTATTTTTAATCTATGTATTGAACACCTATGATGTGCAGTACAGGCTAATTATTGTAAAATCTCTTAACTGGGGTTTGTCTGATGTTTGCTAATGATTAGACTCAGGTTATCAGTTTGTGCAGAAATATCACAAAAGTGATGTTGTTTCCTTCTCAGTGCTTCATATTAAGAGGCACATGATGTTGATTTGCTTTTTTATTGATCACTTTATTAAGGCATCCATTTCTTCACTGTAAAGTTACTATTCTCCCCTCGTAATTAATCATTATTTTATGAGGAGATACTGTGAGAATATATATATATTTTGTTATTCCTAAAACTTTTGCTTATTAGTTTTAGTACCAACTGATGCTTCTTGCTTTAATTGATTGCCAAATGGTGATTTTCTAATTCCACCATTTCTTCTGTATTTATTAGTTGTCTTTCTACTATAAAGGAATAACTTTGCCTTCTTCCCCATGTATTTATTTATTTATATCACTATGAACTTATGGATTGTTGTTTAATCAATATGCTATAGTAGTTTACTATAATTATTTCAGTGCTCAAATTTCCTCTGATTTGGCCAGTGGGAGCCCCTTCAATCTGGCTCTTGTTTCCTCTGGCATGTCCTCTTCAATCTTTGAGCTCTCCCTTACCTTGTGGTACAAAGAGACATTCTAGATTTATCTTGCACTTTTTCTTCTCCAACGCTGGAATCAGCCACTTCTCCAAGGAACCCTGATTTCTTTTAGTGGAGGATGGAATCTAGAAACCAAAATCTGTACTACAAGTGTAGTTATTGCTACTGGGCTTTCAATGCTTCTAGGATCTCTCACTAGACAAAGATAGGAACTAGGTGTATGTATACACATGCACATATACATAAGTGTATATATATATATATATATATATATATATATATATATATATATATACACACCCACATACTATATGGATACACATGTATAGATATCAAACCATGAATTCATAAGGAAGACTTCCAATTCTATTTCCCCCCTCTGCATACGCAAATGGATTGTATCAATTTTCATTATTACCAGCTACTAACAAGTACTATACTTTTTCATTTTGGCCAATCTGATATGAGAAATGGTACCTCAGGATTGTTTTTGTCTTTACATTTCTCTTATTATAAGTAAAGTTAAACATCTTTTCATATGTTGAAGGGACATTTTTACATCATTTTTGTGAATTGTCTGTGTCATTTTCAGTTGGGTTTTTAGTCTTTTTCCCCTCAGTTTTAAGAGTTCTTTGTATATTAGAGATAAACTCTTTAACTATGATATGTATCACAAATATTTTCTCCCAGTTTTTCAATTGTCAAATATTTCATTATGGTGTTTTTTGACATGCCAAAGTTATTTCTTTTATGTAACCAGATTTATCAATAGTTTCTTGTATTGCATCTGGATTTTGAGTCATAGTTAGACTTTCCCTACACCACAGTTAAAGTAAAATTCACCCAGGTTTTCTTCTAATACTTCTATGGTTTCAGTTTTCACAATTAGATCCCTGACCCATTGGCATTTATTTTTGTGTATGATGTGAGATATGAATCTAATTTTACCTTTTTCCAAATGGTTACTCAGTTATTCCAGCACCATTCATGAAGAAAATACAGTCTATCTTTGCCCCAGTGATATCAGATGCCACCTTATCATGTGCTTAATTTCTATACAAACTTGGGTCTATTTCTGGGTTTTCTGTTCTATTCCACTGGCCTGTCTGTTGACTCATGCAGCAGTACCATAGCATTTCAGGTATAGAGCCTTTACAACATGGTTTAATGTATGATGAGGACAGGGACTCCTCACAGCTTTTAATTTTTAATATTTTCCTGGCTATTCCTGTGTGTTTACTTTTTATATGAACTTTAACATCAACATGTCCAGTTGCATAAAAATGTTTATTGGTATTTTTATTGGAATTGCATTAAATTCATAAATTAACTTAGGGACAACTGAAGTCTTTATGATACCAAGTTGTCCTATCTAAAAACAAAGGTTATCTTCCTTTTATTAAGGTTTACTTTTGTGTCTTTTAGAAGTGTTTTAAAATTTTCCTCATATTGGTTTTGCACTTTTCTTGTTAAACTTATTCTCAAGTATTTTATCTTCTCTGTTGCTATTGAAATGGGGCTTTGTCTATTATTTCTCTATAATGAATTATTATTTGTGGACATGAAGGCTACTGATCTCTGTATGTTAATTTATATTCTGCCAAATACTGAATTATTTTATTGTTTGAGTTAGTTTAATCATTGATTTTTTTAGGGTTTTCCCAGTACATTATCATATTAATAAAAACCATTCCAGTCAGTTAAAAGATGCAAAAATTAGGACTGTAATAAAGGCAGCTCCCAACTTACAAATAGGTATAAAAGTTAATTGTTTCTAGATGGGGTTCTTAGAACTTGGGATATATTTTTTACATAGAAAAGATATTATACGTAATCACCTGGCTTGCATTCTAACCCACACAAACCTATTTAACCCGTAGTTAAAATCTCTTAACTCCTAAGGTCAGTAAGAAAAAGACCAACAATCCATTTTTAAATGAGCAAAATATAGGAACATGATATTTTACAGAAAAGGAAATATTAGTGGTTACTAAATATATGAATAGATGTTCAACCTCACTCAAAAGGAGAAATACAAATTGAAACTTCAATCATATACCACTGATGCTAGTTATCACAGTATTGTTAAAATTCAACTGAATACATTTTAAAGATTTTATCAGCTTTATTCAATGACTCATGTATCAGGCAGCATCCCTTCTGAAATAGAAAGGAGCTCCAAGGAGCTGTACAAGATGAAAGACTTTTATGGGCAGAAGGGGGTGGGACAAGGAAGTAACACTAGCAAAGAGAGGATTGTTTGTGGCAAGGTCACCTTCCTTTAGGGGACGGCAGGGGTCCATCAGGCAGATGACCTCACTAGTGCTGACCGGGTAATTTCAGACTGACTGGTTTAAGATTCCATTCCTGGGAGAGGTTGAAACTGTAATTAAGTTAGGTATTAAGTCTTGGTTTGGTGACATGGGGTTTAGCACTAAGTGACTCCATTTTGGGCCTGTCGTCTCTTTTTTTAACAATTCCCCCCTGTTGATCAGACTCTCAGCCTAACTGAAAGATGTAATCAAAATTTAAGGCATTAGTGCCACTTCTAGCTGCCACTCTGAAGTTCTCACAGTTTTTGTTGATCCTCTGTGTGGTATTCACAAGTCACAACTTCAGGTTCACATTTGTGTGTGTGTGTGTGTGTGTGTGTGTGTGTGTCTGTGAGGAAGATTGGCTCTGAGCTGACATCCATTGCCAATCCTCCTCTTTTTTGCTTTAGAAAGTTTAGCCCTGAACTAAGTCTGTGCCCATCTTCCTCTATTTTACATGTGGGATGCTACCACAGCATGGCTTGATGAGTGGTGCATAGGTCCACGCTGGGATCCAAACCTGCAAACCCCGGGCCGCTGAAGCAGAGCGCGCAAACTTAACCACTACGCCACCGGGGGCCCTGGTTCACATATTTTAGGTCAGTCATTCTCATCATTCCTTTTCTGATGTTCCAGTCTCAGAGAGATCATTTGCTTGGTGGTTAGTGGCTGTGAACATGCATTTAAAGCTTGAGAGAAGACAGCACTCCAGGGAGACTACTATGATTATTATAAGCAAGATAATTCCCAATGTCTGGAATGCACTTTGCAGCCATAGTCCCCAAGACCCAAACGAATCAAAATCAAATAAGTCAAAGACAAACCTCACTGAAGGAGTTACTTTCTTAAGCCAAATGGTTTGTTCAGTGGTCTTATGTAGCCGAGCTTCAACTTCCCCAGAAGTGTTAAT
Source organism: Tapirus indicus (assembly GCA_031878705.1). NCBI lineage: Eukaryota > Metazoa > Chordata > Mammalia > Perissodactyla > Tapiridae > Tapirus > Tapirus indicus. The sequence goes on from CM062925.1 coordinate 7,004,836, forward strand.
CCAGGTGCAGCAAGTGGTGTTGGCCACAGCACAGACACCTCCTTGTTCAGCCAAAAGATAATCAAGGACTATCCTATTATCGTGAACAATCTTGGCCAGAGTCTAAGGAGTTTTCTTGGGCATCTATTGCTTTAGCAGCAGATTCTGCAATGTTTTCAAGAGTTAAGGAGAGGTTCCTGATCATAGGTTCATTTGTATTCACTCCTAATCAGGGAATTAGGGATCTGCCAAAGGAAGTGAATCTTGAATCATGAACACCTCCTAGTAGGTCCTTTCTAACTCAATGACGTAAATTCAAGTTGACCAATGAAGTGTCTCAATTTGTGAACAGTTAGGGACACAGATAACCTAACAGGCATTGCCCAGTTATATGACAGCCATCTATGCATTCATAGGCCCAAGGGGAATGACAACCACCACACACAAAGATAAATCCTGTCAGGCACAGACCACTCCTGCTAAGGCGGCACTGTTAATGGATTCATTTCCAGGGATTGTTGCATTCACCCATTCAAGCCAGGGGTCAGTTAGGTTTTTAGCACATTCAGGAAGTCAATCTCCTAGCCTGAAATAAAAAGTTGTTCTAAATTCCTTGCAAAGATGGGTGCTGCTGAAGAGATCTTTTCATGATTGGGGGCAGATCTGATTTAGATAATCATAAGAACATGGGGGTGCAAATGTACTATGATTTGCGTAGGTATTTGTGTCTAATTGGGCAAGTACAGTAGTAATTGGAGAAAGGTGAAAACAGGCACTGGATGTTCTGGCTGTAAAATCAGACTCTGTAAGTGACTTCTAAGGGGGGCCAATTGTAGTTTATGGGGACACTGGGAATAGAAGACAAATTGGTCACAGGGAGGACAAGGAGGTCTCTAGCATCATAGACAGATTGCAGTTTTTGATGACCAATCCAGCAGCCTGAAATGTTACCCCCTTTAGCAATGGCCTGGGGATACGAATGATGGTGTTATGTCTCCAGGTCAATGCCAGAGTAAAGGAAAGAAAGAGAAGAAGAACGCGTTTCATGTTTAGTTAAAGTGTGAAGTCTTGATCCAGCTTCTTGGGTGGAAGGAGTCTACCTTAACATCAGCTGCTTCTCTTCCTGGTCAATGTGACCTGGAGTCTCCAGCGTTTGTTCAGGACCAGGTATCAGGTGGGGCCCCCTTCAGCTGTGCGACGGGTACCCAAGGCTCAGTGCCTTCTAGTTCTGCAGCAGTGTCAGTGGTCAGGAGCCCTTGGTAAGGTCCTCTCTATGAGCCTCACTTTTGCAAAAACATCAGAGTAAAACAATAACTGTCTGTAGGTGACAAAAGACTCAAAAATGTCCATTGGTAACGATCCGATGAGAGTTAATTTGATAAGGAAATGCAGTTATTTCTGTGATATACAACATTTAAAGATAACTGGAATTATGACTGATAACATTATACCAGAACATGTTAGATTTCCAGGAATTTCATACAATTTTTGCAACAATTGTAACATATGCCTATACAAATATAACATTAAGAAGGCTTAGTATTACTTCTTATTCACAATGCGTCCCATGTAATTTAACATATCAAATAAGCCTAAATAGTTTAATTCCCCTCTTTTTTATAAGGAGACAGAACAAATCTTTTGAGATGTTCCAGGGACCCTCTGAAAAATCCCCAAATTGTTCAAGGTCAAAAAGACGTCATTTAGAATTTGATGTTGGGAAAATTTGTCAAAAATATCCATTTAACCAAAGTGACAATAGAAGATGTCAAAGGCAAATACAGAAGGTTACATGGTTGTGAGCTAACCTTAGTCTTTTTTTTTTTTTGTGAGGAAGATCAGGCCTGAGCTAACGTCCGTTGCCAATCCTCTTTTTGCTGAGGAAGACCGGCCCTGGGCTAACATCCGTGCCCATCTTCCTCTACTTTATATGGGATGCCGCCACAGCATGGCTGACAAGGGCTACATCGATCTGTGCCCGGGATCCAAACCTGCGAACCCCAGGCTGCCGAAGCGGAGTGCGTGAACCTAACCGGACTGGCCCCTAAACTTAGCTCTTTTAATACTTATAAGACTGGGTTTTCTTCAGTAATCAAAGACCTGATACAGACAATGTGAAGCACAGTCAACTATGTTGATAAGACACGAAATCTTTACTGTCCAGGCAGATTACTGAAAATGTAAAGAAATGTTTGCAATCCGTTTTCAAAGCAGACCAAAAATCCAAGAAAACTTTGTCCTGTTAACAAAGAGAAAAACCAATTCTAATTTTGCACCAATGTACTTTTTGAATTAAAACATATTTTTTAAATAAAAGTTTAATATATATTTTTTAAATATTTAAGTTTTTAAAAACTTAAATAAATCCATTCCAATCTTAGCCAGCTTGACCACACATAAATTCCTTTACCAAGACTGCTTTTCTGCAAACCTTCTACAATTTTGTCCTGTGTTTTTTTCCTCTTTCTCGTTTTGGAACAATTAATCATTTTACTTTCCTTGACTATTTTTCATATATAGTTGTTTCCTTTCACTCTTATTATTTCTAAGTAGTTTTAGTTATGTACATTCATTAGAATTCTTAACCCTTAGAATTCATAATTCCTGGTGAAAACTAAGAAGTAAGCCATTGTGGACTGTCTCTTACACTAGCATTCTACGGACTGGCAGACTTATGAATACATTTCATAATTTCTAGAAACATACATTTCCTCATGGCACAATTTTTCAATTTTTCAACATGTTTTCCAACAGACCCAAATATCTTTAGTACCTCTGTAATAAGAGTTCAAAAGTAGATTCAGCAATTAATGTTTTTTAATTGTATTTTAAATTTTTTTTTAAGTATTTTAAATATTTGGAAATGATCCAAACATTAAATGAATTTCCGTCACTTAACTTAACTTGGTAAAATTCTAAGGGTAGAAGTTACCAGAAATTTGGGATACTGTTTTTTAAGTAGACATACCCACTTGCATCTATTTAATTGTTCTCAACGATTGTGTTTATACTGCCCATAAAAACTTCATGAGCCATGTTGGCGTAAATGAGCCATAATCAATCTATAAATCAAAATTGGGGTGAATTTATTATGAGCCAATTTGAGAACTTTTCCACCAAGGAAGGTAGCTCTCTGAAGAAGTGGTGATGCCGGCTCAACACAAGGTTGACATAAGGGAAGCCATAATGTAGAAAACAAACTGTATTGTAACTTTGAATGACATCTGATTAACCAGCCAAGACATGCTCTGTGGGTTTTGTGGCCCCTCCCAGCTGCTATAACTTGATAACTTTGTTCTCTTGAGTTCCTTAAGAATGTGATGACCCCCAGGCAGAGAATCTAGGCTGATAGCCATCATCAAAGACAACTGAAAGATCAGGGTGTAGGGTGTTGCTCCAGTCTCTGATGCATATCTAGTAAAACCAAAGACTATCAGGAACTAAGACTAGATGGATGCCCCACCCTGAGACCAGATGCCTCCCCCACCCAGAGACCAGCCTCAATATAATTGGCTTGTAGTCTTTGTTCTGTAAGATGATTATTTTGGACATGAGTCAGCCATTTTCCCTTTTGCTAGCAAACTGTAATAAACCCTTTCTTTTTTCCACCATCTTGCCTCTTGACGATTGGCTTTTGTCTTGCGGCAAGCAGATCATGACCTTTGTGCGGTAACAGTGGGGTATACAGAGTGGTTATATACCATCTTGGAATAAATAGCATACATCTAATATGACAGGAATATCTCTTTTACTACTGTCACAATATGCTTTGCTAGCAGAGCACATCCGTGGTCACAAGGTGAGCACAGCAAGTCAGTGGTCAGCAGGTCAGTGGTCATGAGATGAGTTAAAGCAGGTCAGTAATTAATCCTTAGTTTCTGGGAAAAAATGCTTATTCTTAAAGAATTGCTGACATGAGGGAGGCAACATCCCTATCTTTAAGGGCATTATTCTTGGCTTTGGGACTTTGTAAATGTTTAAAGCAAGTGTACAATGCATGTTCAACAGGCCACATCAGGCCTTTCTGGAAAAACAAGGTCAGGCCAAATTAGTTTTAAACCAAATGGCTTCCTCATATACTCCAATAAATCCTTTGGATTTTCATTTATTCATCAGACATTAGACAAGTAGCCATCATCCCAAGCTATTTTTCTTGCTGACAAATTTTTTAACAGAGACAACATAAGCTTATTTGATGAGTAAACCCAGGTAGAATAAAAGTTGTATGTCTGCCTTATATTTAAGCTGATAATTTGGAAAACATGTCTATTTTAATTAAGCCAACAAACTTAAACTAGCTCTTATTTATCAAAGATTATCCCAGATCATGTGAACACAACAAACTTTTGGGTTAGTTTCTATATTTCTGAATTTTAGGAATAGTTAATTTATAAGCACTTATTTTTAAGCCAATTAAACAGAGCTGTTTTACAAATTGATTTGGCAAGATTATCCAGAAGTAGAAAAATGTCAATATACATATCACATACATCCACGGACACATGTAAACACATAGACAGACATAAACACAGACCTTATAGCTTTCATTCTAAAATTTTAGCCATGAAATACACAATAATACAAAACTCACTAGTTATAAAAGAAGTTGGATCCAAATTATGTTTCTAACAGATGGAATAAGTTAAGGTTACCTGCTCAGATGGCTAAAGATTTTTACTAGTATTTGTGGAGAAGTTACTTAAGTTTTTTCCAAACTAGTCTTTCCCTTTTTTTTTTTTAACTCCTTCTGATGAGAATTACCTCCCTGAAGTTTGCATTTCAAAGAGATGGGCTAGAAAAGAGTTCTTGGAGAAGATCAGGTAGAACATTTACATCTCAAAGGCACAGAGAAAGATCACAAGTTTCTCCAAAGAGGACTCTTGTTTCCTAATGCCAGAATTTTTACAATATCTACAGCCTTTTGAGATGAATAGAGGAGGTTTTGGGACTGGTAAAAAGAATAGGTGGAATTTGAATTGTTTCTGGAGTCACACCTCTGGTCCTGTAAAGATCTGATTTGTAAGACAAGGATAACTGTTTCTTATTATTCAAAAAATTGGTTCATAGCCTAAATGATATCAAGGGGATGAACAGCCCATCCAACTACATTATCCTCAATTTGCTTTTTCTAAATTGAGGAGATCTCAACTAAGATATAAATTCAAAAGATTCCTATGTTCTAGATTTAGACTTTGTCTTTGGAATACTTTTCTTCCCCTCTGGGTACAGTTACCTTAGGGGAGGAGGCCTACCAAAATTCCTGTCAGGCTCTGAATATCAGCTTCCAATCTGGCCAACTTCTGACCATGGAGCAACGTAAAAAATCCTTTCAAATATCTTGTCAAGTTTCAGCCGGGACAAACAGTAAATATTCCTGGCAGTATTAAAGAACCCTTTGGACCCAAGAGGTGTCTTCAAAGAGGGTCCAAAAGATATTATCCTCCCAAGATCTGAGCCATTCCCAAAGATAGCCAAAAGATAAAAAGACTTAGATAGTTTCTCTGGGGCTGGCAATAGACCCTAGCCACAAATGCAGTTCAACTCACATTTCTGTCCAGCCATATTTTGGGGCCCCTAAACCTGATGATGACCAAGCCAAGTTCTCAGGACACAAAACAAGACAAACAAGAAAGTAACAGCTGTCTCTGGGAAAGAAAGGATCAATGACCAATGGGTCTGGCTTTGGAAAGGAAGGGACAACATGAAATTTTATTCTCCTCTCATTACTGGGCACTACAGACATAGAGTTAGGAGAGCTGACTCTAGTAAGAATTCTCAGCCTTCACCAGTTTTCCAAGGATCTCATCTGCAGGCTCTAGTATCTACCAGAATTTGGTAAGGTTTTCTGTTAATTTTTATTTTAAGGGAATAACATAGCAGTTTACCAGAAAATCCCTCAGAGTCCCATCAACTCTGGGAGGGGGTTATACAGGGGCCCCTCCTTTGAGGGTAGATATGGGTGTCTGAGTTGATATTGAAGGATTTGCATAAAACCTTTGAGAACAATCTTTTTTCCCATGTCCCAGTTGATTACAAATGAGACGCTGATCCCTGGGCCAGCATTTTGATGAGGGACCCCTAGGAGGGTGTAATGGGGGAGCCCAGGTGTTGTGTTTGTTAGAGTTGTGGCCTTGGAGCTGTTGCAGCTATAGGGCTAATAGTTTGGCAGACTTTTATTTATGATCCTGTTCCAATGTCCTTTCAAAGTTATGGTCACGAGTTCAGTCACACTGGTGACTTCCCATCCTATTTTTTGCCTTTTAATAAATCCACTAATCTCAAGAGATAATCCATTTACAAATAGGGCAGCTAGAGCAGGTTGAGTGAAAGCATTTATTGTATGAAACCCAGAATGCTGTAGGAGGAGAGCTTTCAGACAGCTTTAAAGTTGGCTACAGATTCGTCTTTCTTTTGTTTGTATGTTTGAGTAATAGACCAGTTACTGTGGGCAGGGAAGACTCTAGGAATAACTTCTAAAAGATCAGTTGCTATTCTGCAAGCTTTTTCTGGTCCACGAGGGAATCATGTTGAAGATTGAGGATCTCAAATATCATCCTTGGGGTTATGCCATTCTGCTCCCTGCACCCATTTTTGGGATCCACCAGGTCTTATCAGCATATACACAAGCTGATGATGATCTGGCAGTCCAGGGTCATAGGCCCCATAAGCACTCTAAATTTTTCAGAAAACTTTTGGGGATCCTCCCTGGGTTTAGGAAATTCTTTAACTATGATCCTTAGTTTGGTCTTTAACCAAGGAGTGAAAGATAACGGAAGAGGATTGCCTGCAGGCTTGAGTGTCTTATTTTAAAGACATCCGTTTACTTTTCTTCAGAGTGGAAAGGCAGTTCAGACAGAGAATTTGCAGAATATGTGTACTCAGTTAAAGGAGGATAGAGGGGAGCAGTAGGAGTCATATCAGTCTTATTGTCTCCTGTTTTAGGTACCTCTTATATCTTTAATTTTTCATTAGCCTTTTGCAGTGAATCTTTCAATGAAGCTATTCGGGAATTTTGAGAACTTGTGGAGGCTTCTGCATGCCAATTAAAATAGGTATCCATTCTGTTTGTTTGACTGGGGAGCCCTTGCTTACAAGTGCACTTCTTAAATGATCTTATGTAACTGGAATGTTCCCCATAACAGCCATTGTAACTCCAGGTTGTCTGTAGACAGATTGTGGCTTCCAGGACCACAGTTCTTAGACATAAAATAAGCAGGTATGCCAGAAGGTAGCATGCTCAACTCTTTGGAACCTAAGGATCCCATTTCTTTAAAGCCTTGGGTTTCTCAGAGCCCAATTAATACCCAAGAGGGATGCGCCACTAGGATCAGGATTGTGTGGTGTTTTACGGTGTACCTTGTTGCACAGAAATTTTCTTAATGTTAACAGTTGACCTAGAGCCAACCTAACCCATTCTACGACCAACTTATTCTAACACGGGAGTCTCAGAGTTAGGTGGCGAGCACCCATGCCCACCAATTTTTTGGCCTTGGCTTTCGAGATTCCCATTAACAATAGATCTATTATTCCTTTATCTCATGTGCACATTAACAGAAACCAACAGCAACCAAGGAGATGACACTGCGGACACCAGCAGTAACAAAAGAGATGATACTGCAGACTGGCCAAAAGGCTTTAGGTGTACACCACCAGCAGTTCCTGACATGGAACTACGGACTGAACCAGCAGACCCCAACAAATGGGGACTGCGCACTAACCAAGAGCTAAGGACTTGGGGTCCGAGTGGAACCATCTGCCTGCTCAAGCTGACCCACTAAGCCCTGGACTGGGGACCTTGGACTAACCAAGGGCTAAGGACTGGTACTCTGTTAGAGCCTCCTATTGGTCTAGACTGACCCGTTAACCCTGGACTAGAAAGCCTGTTAGATCAGAAGCTCGAGGCAAAGACAGCTGAGCTCGGAACCAAGAAGAACTTACCCACGGCCCTTGGAAATGGCGAGACAGAGAACTCCAAGTGTTCTCTGGAACCAGTGCCTGTGTTTCTCATTGTCCCCGAAGCCATCAGAAGTTTCCTTCAAATCCCGTCACTGCCATCAATTCTGTTAAAAAAAATTCAATTAAGTAAATTTTAAAGATCTTATTGGTTTTATTCAATGATTCATGAATTGAGAAGCATCCCATCTAGCAGATACAACAGAGCTCCAAGGAGCTGTACAAAATGAAACACTTTTAAAGGCAGAAGGGAGCAGGACACGGAAGTTATACTAGCAAAGAGAGGATTGTTTGTGGCAAGGTCATCTTCCTTTAGGGGACAGCAGGGGTCTGTCAGGCAGGGGACAGCAGGGGTCTGTCAGGCAGGGGACATCACTAGTGCTGACCAGGAAATTCCACATTGACTAGTTTACAATTCCATTCCTGGGAGAGGTTGAAACTGTAAGTTAGATATTAAGTCTTGAGTTAGTGACGTGGGGCTTAGCACAAATGACTCCATTTGGAGCCCATTGTCTCTTTTTTTTAACAGTAAAGAAACAAGCCTTCTCACACATTAAGCACAGAAGTGAAATTTGGCACAACCTCTAAGGGGAACAATTTTGTGTATCTATCAAAATGCACATACACTTTAATCCAGCAATTCCAGTTGCAGGAATTTATCCTTCAGATATACTCAGTGTGAGAAATATCATATGCATCAAGATATTCATTTTAGCCTTATTTTTATCAGAAAAAAGCAAACAGTAGGGCTTGGTCAAATTAATTATGGGATACTAAGCAATTATTTAAAAGAATGATATGGAATAATCTCCAAGATATACTGTTAATTTTTAAAGGTTAGACAAATAACATTGTTCTTAGTATGCTTTCATTTGCTTAAAAATACATGTATATATGTGCATATATATATTTATATTCATATATTGAGAGAGAGATGCTTACATATTTATAGAGTATCTCAAGAAAGATACAGAAGAAGTGATAACATTGGTTGTCTCTGGGTAGACTGGTTGACTGCGGACAGGAATAGAAGAGAGACTAACTTTTCACCATGTATCCTTTATGCCTTCTAAATTGTAAACTGTGCATGTAGTATCTATTTCTAATGGTATTACTATTAATAATGGTAATAACATGATTTACACTTAAGCAAAAGGTAAAATGCATTATAAGTGAGAACAGAGTGTCAAGAATAAATATACCCCAATGAACATGTTTGTGAAGCCCAAAGGCCTCCACTAAGAAAACCACATAGGTGCTTTGGCCCATGATTTCTCTGGTTTGCAGAGCCCCTGGTTCTGGACATGGTGCTAACTGGCTATAAGCTATGCTCAGAAGTTCAGAAGTCAGGATACCTGTGTTTCAGTGCTTCTCCCCACCTGTTTTGTTTCAATGCCTTTGAATACGATAAATAATGCATATAAAGACTAAACAGTTTTAAACACTTTATCTCAAAGTTTAACCGTTGGGGTAGAGATAAGAATGGCAAGAGGTCTTTCTTCAGAGAGAAAACCTGAAGTTCACTCACTAAATGTGGTAAGTTGTGGTTGGTGTTACTCATTGCCCCATTACTACCCTGAATAGTCCAGAAGGAGATAGACTTGAACATCAGAAAGAATATCCAAACTTTGTTACTTTAGATGTCAGCTATTAAATGATTTGCACAATACATTTAGTTTTGTAAACTGATCTGGGATGAATTTATTTCTACCATGTCTAAGAGAGGGGGACGCATCTTCTAAAGGCCTGGAAGGTCCTGTATGGGACTTACACGTGATGTTCCTGGGGTTCTTTTACCCTTCTCCTAGTGACCAGTGGTTACATGCATCAGTTACACACGTTAACAACTGTCAGGGCTGATACTATCACTGCATAAAGAATCATCAAGTTTCCAAGAATATAGGAAGGGAATTCTCTCTAAGAAGCATCTTCAGTTTACTGTTGGTTTTGTTTTGTGTGTTACTGTATGTGTGTGTATTGAGAGGAAAAGGGTCAGATTTTAAAAAGAAGAAAAATTTCTTTTAGCTCTAAAATTCTCCAAATTTCTGAATTGATAAGAATGGCTATGGCCAACTCAAATTGAAACTCCTTTGACTCCCTCATCCTGCCCATTTTCTTATCACCTCTTACCGCCTCAAAACCAACTAGATGAGAGTAGAGAGTGGAAAATAGTACCATTCGTATACAAAAGATTTTGGCATAGCATTTTTCGTGCATAAGACAGCAGACAAAGTGTACATAAGTCAGTGAATTCTCACCAAGTGAATGCACCCACATAACCACCACCCAGGCAAGAAACAGGATGTTGGTATTGTATTTTGTCCAATTTTTCTTTCCTTTTTCTTACCTTTCACACAGTCTGAGCCTTAGTTTTCACACAATATTTATAATATACAACTGAATTGCATTCACTTTTTCCGCACTGAAATTTTTACATTGTATACCAATTTCTTAAGCAGTTCTAAGCCAACTCTTTCCAACCGTGCTTAAATATCTCAAATCAAGGTGAACACCATATTAAAAAATAAAAAGTTATATTGTATGACAAAAAAATAAGAACCTACTCATATGAGGTAAGAAAGTGCAATATATATATATATATAAATACATACATATATGTATATGTATATATATATATATTAGTCTTTTAAAAAGTGAAACACAAACATAATTTTTTTTTAAAAAAGAAGTTAAAAGGGCACACAGTGAGAAGTGTCAACCCCTCTCCAGAAATACTAATGTTACTCTTCCAGAGATAGTCTATGCGTGTATACATACAATTTAAATATTTAAATTTTTCCTATTTGAACCTAAATGATAGCACATTGTATATTGTGTACATCATACTTTTTAAAAATAATAATGTGATTAATCCTTCCATATGTGTTACCCCATCCCACAACCTCCCTCCATCCTAGTAGCCATGTCTGCACCTCTTGACCTGACCGCTTTGGCCGGGGCTGAATGGATTACGTTGGTGTTGGACGCGAATCATTGTCTGTTACAATGCAATCCATTTCATGATCTTTCTTTGCTCTGCTCTGTGTTACAGGGGGGCCAAACCCTACAAACTACATATCCTAGGCTCCTTTACCTATGTGGCTCCCGGCACTGGTTAGAGATTGGAGGGTGGGAGGAAGAGAGAAGCCAGGGTATTTCTTTCCTTCTCTCTGCTTTGGGTAGCATCTTCAGCAGCATGGCTGCATCTCCTCTGGGGTTCCAGCTCCCGATGGCAGCCCCTCCCTGTATGGTCCTAGTGTCAGCTTGCCAGCCCCCTCCGGGCATCCCTCACTGGTTCTCCATGTTAAGTTCCCTCTTTTGAACTATCTAGCAAGTTAGTCACATGGAGAGGCCACATGGAGAGGGATGCCCTGCCAGCCCCAGCTATTACAGTCATCCTTGGTGAGGTGCTGGACATGTGAGTAAAGGAGCTATCTTGGATAACCAACCAGTGAGAGCCATTTTTTAGAAAACCCTGCCTCTTTTATATGACACAATTATTTTTTTAGTAATAATCATGAGATAAAACAAATAATAATGACTTCATATATATAATCATGCCAGTTAGAAACAAGAAAAATAGAAGTTAAATAAATGTTATAGTATAAAAAAGCAAGGAGTTAATATTTTTAAATTATTGTATTTTTGCAAAAGGAAAATATTTTGACCTACATATTGGACTGTTGTAATAAATTAGTCTGTCGTCTGTGAATAACAAAGTGACCTTTTCTGTTTTTAAGCATTAAGCTTTGCAGTGACTTCATTGAAATTAATGTTTTATAGACAGTATAGCCAGATTTGTCCAGTTACCTTTGCACATAGTTGATTGAAGAATATTTTTTAAGCTTTTAATTTCAAAAGTTTCTTTTACATGAGCAACAGATGTATAAGTAATTGGGAAAAGACTTTAACATAATGATAAGTTTGGCAGAGATTCATATAAAACTCTCCCTTCCCAACAAACTCCAGAAACTGCAATACTATCTTTGTTTCTTTTGGAACAATTATAGTGGCTTTCAGATATCTCTGTATTTGAAAATTTTCCACTAAAATAACTTCATCAGAAAATTCATCATACATTTCTATGATATACGGCAAAAACTTCTGAAGCTTTTCTCCATCTGCTAAAATCAGAGAAAATGGCTGAATGATAACACACTTCAACGTTATTTGATCTATTGCTTTAGAACAAGTGCGCAATCATTGGTAAAAAAGACCAAGGCATTCAAATACTGCTCTACTGACTTCTTCTAGCAACGTAAGACCAGCATCTTTTGTTGCTTCTGGCAGTCTTTTAAATTTGATAATTTATTCTGAATAAATCACCATTGCCTTAGATTTTGTTATTACGCAGTTAATTGCCTTCTCCACAATTTCTGGGTACCGCTCCTTTGATTAGAATCTGATATGATATTTTATGTAAATTATTTGTCCAGTAACTAATAAGCTACTGAAAAGTTACAAGTTAGGTACCACTGATGCAGCATTATATTGTCTTAAGTCTTTCTTTAGTTTTAACACAATTAACAATTTAAGAAGAAACTTGAATTTTAAAGATATTATTCAAAAATCAGTAAGATACTTCATGTATAAACTGAAATTAGTGAACACAATATTATACCTCACAATTCACCGTTTCATAATATATATAATAAACATAAATAGAAACTAAATGACCACATAGAATGACAGAATCGAAGAAACTCAACTTCTGCTTCTTTGTAGTTGCAATCACTCAGCTGTCCTTGTTTATTTCCAATCTACCATTTACACGTAGGATAACTAGCTCCACAGGGACTGAAGACCCAACTATGCCTGAAGTGGACGCGAATGATTCCAGCAGTCAAGGACTCACTCTCAAGTCCTTGTCGCTGAGTCTGCGAGTAGTAGGGGCCTATGGTATAACTAGGAGTTTTCCAAATTAATTTCCACATACAATATATTAAGGTAAGTGATAAAAATGAGCTAATTTGAAGTAGATAGATGTATGATCAAAACATCAATAATTGCAACAACAAAAGATTTTGACTAAAAAATGTTTTTAGGGGGAGGATGATTTGACAGAAGGGAAAAAAGAGAACTGAGATCCTTAATGATGTTACTGAGCTACCTCCAGACTTCTTGCTCTGTGATTTAATAAAATAAATAATTGCTTAAACTGCTGTTAATGGGGTCTTTTCTTACTTGCAGCTGAACGCTTCCAAACTGACACCCTTTATGACCTATCTTACCAGGAGCTGCTCCTGGAGAGTGAAGTTCCATGTCCCTGTCTCTGACTCCTCCCCTCCTGCTCACTTCTCCATGCAGCCTGGCCTTTGCCCTCACTGGTCCCCTGCAGCAGTTCATGCCAGTGGCACTAATAACACTCTCCCGCTTACCCCGAGCGGCACTTTTCAGCCTTTAATCTTACCTGACACCTCTTTATCTTCTGACACTGCCATCCTCTCCTCAAAATCTTCCCTCCTCTTGGCTTTCATGACACCTCAGTTTGTAGCTTATATGCACCTGCTTTTTTTAGTTAAATGCTTGACCTCTCTGGTCTATCAACTCCACAAAGGCAGGGACCATGTCTGTTCCCTGCTTTTCCAGGGCCCGGACTGTAGTAAGTACTCATTGAACATGTGTAGACTAACAGTGCCTTAGGAAGGAAAGCAATTACTTGTAGAACTTTAAATGCAGGAAAGGGCTTTAGTAGATGCTTATGTACTCTGCGTTTGACTGGCAACAGAGCTGGAAAAAGCAGGTCTTCTGGCTTTCAGTCCCACAGCCTTCTTACCACCCCAGCACCTCTCTGCCTCACAGCATGGGAATGCTTACAAAATCCATACCTGGGGAAAATGTGTTACCCTTTTATAATTCACGATGTAGCTTCTATAAATGACTGAACTATTCTGGGGAATGATTCTGGCAGGGACATAAGCAAAGGCAGGATGATAATTTTTATTTTTATATGAAGATTCATTAGAAGAAGGGTATAACTAACTTGATTTTTGGTTAACTTGGTTAACTTGATTTTTGGTTCTCTGCTTTTTTGAGAATTCGGCTAAAGGATGTCATTTGTGTATCTGAAACTTTCTTCCTTTCACAGTTACTGTGTTTCCTAATAATGTCAACTTTTTTGTGTGTGAGGAAGACCAGCCCTGAGCTAACATCCGTTGCTAATCCTCCTCTTTTTGCTGAGGAAGACTGGCCCTGGGCTAACATCCGTGCCCATCTTCCTCTACTTTATATGGGACGCCGCCACGGCAGGGCTGACAAGCTGTGTGTCTGTCCGTCCGGATCCGAACCTGCGAACCCCGGGCCGCCGAAGTGGAGCACACGAACTTAACCGCTACGCCACCAGGCGGGCCCCTCAACCTTTCTTTTTGTTCAATTCAAATATACACAGAATCCTCTCAGTAAAATTCCAGAATAATCTGTCCACTAGTTAGTGTTCCACACAGCATACTTAAAAAAATTTTTTTCTGTCATGTTTCCCTTCAGTAGAAAAGGAGAAAGACACAGTAGACAAGGATGTGAACATTAGCAAATAAATGTTGCTAATTAATCCAACATAAATCCATAGACATCTTGTAAATGACTAGAAAGTGCTTTTGCAGCTCCAAGAAGTTCTCCCAGTCAAGGGAAGAAAGCGCCTATCCTTCACCACCACGTTCTGGGGAACACTTTTTTCCAAGCTGTAGACACGGGCTTCTGCACCTCGCTAGAGTACTTTCAATCCTGCTGGTGTTCGCTGTTCACGGCTGACACTAACCCTGGGCTCATTCCTTTGAGGCCTCCCTCAGTATATGGTCCACATTCCAGCAGCTGGTGGTTTTACAAGGTTTTCACCTGAGAACTGGCTGATGGGCCATCAGGAGCTGGGAGCTTCAGGAACTGGTCTTTTGCTCTCAGTCTCTCCCTCAGAGCCTCTCTCCTTGTCAGGAGCTCTCATCGCCCCAAGGCTTCAAAGCTTCTCTGAGATCTATGCATCTTCGCAGCTTCAGGTTTTAGTACAAATCAGTGTATTCTCTGATGGCTCACAGTTCAAATTCCCATGGGAGGAAATCTGGTTAACTCGGCTCATCTTTCCACGGCCAAGCTGTGCTGTAGATCATCGGTCAGCCTGTGGACTGGCTGACGCCAAACCTGGTACCTGGGCCAGGACTACTGGCTGGGTGGGAGTGGGGGGGCTGGAACAGCACTCAATATGCCACAAAAGAAGGAATGCGGGCAACTTCTTAAGGAAATCAGGGAGTTGACTTCTTTTATACTGTGGGTAGGATTTCTTTAAACATTTAATATTCATCTAAATGTTCTATTCTTTTTATTGATCTGTTTTAGTGCTATCTGAACTGTATGACATGAATTCAATGTTATACTTTCAGTACGGCTTCTGTTATTATAGTATCAAAAAAACCTGGAAGAATCTATTTTGCGGAGGAGGAATCCAGAGATGGTAAATAAGTACCCTAAGGTCACAGGGCTACAGAGAGGCAGAGAAGGAGAAGGAGGATCTCCAACTCCCAGCCAAAGGCTTTAACCAGCACCTGATACCATAACTGGGATAGAGGGTCTGGATAATATTCTTGGTAATTAGGAATTGTTTGTTACCAAGAGGATTTCCCCCTTTTCCCATGTAAAAGGATATACCAAAGACAAATGAACAGCATGTTGAAGAGTTCTAATATATGATTACTTTTATCAAACACTTAAATTGTAAATTTGGCACCTTTGCAAAACTACAAGACATTATTTTAAAATCTCTTCAAATTACAGAATCTTACTGTGCTTCACATTCAGCTTTAATACTAAATAAATGTTCACTAAATGTGTAACAAATGTGTGTGTATAACGTAAATTATAAATGATAAACTACCTTTTATAAAAAATTTGATTTATTCAGTCAACTAAGCCCTCATAATTTCAAGAAGTATATCAAAGAATTATTTCAAGTGGATTTTTTTCTTTCTGTACACAGTGCTAAGGGCAATCCTGTCAACACTTAAGCTCTTGTTTGACCTGCTTTGTCAAATGCTTTGAGAAATGATACTCAAAGAACAGCACAATGTGATGTCAACTTGCATTAATTCTTTCCCAAAGAGAGGTGTTCAGTATTCACACTGTGTTTGTACTGGCACAATCTATTTATGTTTCAGCTTCATTTCAGAAGGTTTACAAGTACTGCTTCCTTTGGAAGACTGTTCTTTTTTGCTTTCTCTTCTAAAACAACCTTTGAAAGGACAATAGAGATGTCCCATAAAATTGCCTTCAGGGAAGTCATTAAGAAAATAAATATTTCAGAGAATTGAATAAAAATGTTATATATCAATGTTAAATTTTACTGTTTTCATCACAGATATATTATGAAAAATTAAAACTATCCCTTATTCAACTAATATTTCTCAATGAAGTAAGTCCATCAACAGTATTGCATTTGGTTTTTTGTGTGTGTGAGGAAGACCAGCCCTGAGCTGTTGCCAATCCTCCTCTTTTTGCTGAGGAAGACTGGCCCTGGGCTAGTATCCGTGCCCATCTTCCTCTACTTTATATGGGACGCTCCCACAGCATGGCTGACAAGCAGTGCGTCCGCGGGCGCCGGGATCCGAACCTGCGAACCCCGGGCTGCCAAGCGCGAACTAAACCACTGCGCCACCGGGCCGGCCCCCCATTGCATTTGTTTTTATGTAAAACATAATTTACTCATTTGTTTTCAGTTAACAAGAACCATATGCATATGATCCTAAAATTATATAATGTCCCCTAATTCAGTTATAAAATGATTGTATCTTTGCAAAAACCGAAATGTTCTGCTGATTGAGTTCCATAAACAACAATATAGGGTAATAAAAACATTCATTTCAAATCTCTTCATTTGAAAGAACAGTGTAAATCACTAATCCATCATTCTATCTTGCTTAGAAAAGAATTAAGAGAAAGGTTTTACTCAGATTCTAAATCTAGATTTTGAAATGAATTCTTGGTTTCCCGTATTCCCCTGGGAATCAATTGTAATTTCAAGTGCAGCCACATAGCAACCATAATTCAGTTGCCTGCGGAAGGTCTTTTTCAAATTTTGTCCTTTCCACCTTTTTTCTGAAGCCGGTTTCTGGTTGGTTCCGTTAATACCAAGGGCTGTTGTATGACGATTGCTGGGTAATTTTTGCCTAATAGTTCAACTTCCACTTGCTGTCCTACTTGACTGAGCTCCACAGGGACGTACGCGAAAGCCAGACCCTTCTGGATGCTGTAACTGTAGCTTCCGGATGTCGTGTTGCCAACCACCTGAAAAATAAGCCCCAACAGTCCTCAGTAGCTTGGTCACAGCTGTGTGCTCCTCCTCCCCAGAGGAAAACACTCAAAATATAGATTCAACTTACAATCAGAAAGTTTTATGATGTACTCTCCGTGGGGATAACACCAGGAAGAAAACTTCACTTTTTTGAGAAGATTAATGAAAATTTATAAATTATGAAAAATAATTCTCAAAATATATATCTCTATTACCCTGAAATTTCTCAGTTTTAAATAATAACATCTAGTTTCTTAATACCTGGCACTATTTTGCTCAGTTCCATGCCAAGAGATCTGATAGGAAGAAGAATCGAAGATTTTCATTTTAAACTTAAAAAAAATTCTCTTCTATCATCAAACTAGCATGGCAATAATAGGTACAAGGGAGAAAAATCTAAAAATCCAAATGCAAGTGTAGTCATCTGTTCCTGTTGGGGCATAGAAAATGGCCTGCCACAACAGTGCTGAATTAAACTATTTATTAATATATCAATAGTCACTGTGAAAGAACATTCTATATGAATATATAGAGCATTTAACAACTCCTGGATATTGCTAAGCACTTAAATAAATGTTAATTTTACACTCTCAAGCTCTACATGCACAAAACATTTTGCTAGACACTCAAGAGAATGAGTAAGAAGTCTGGTTCCTACCCTCCTGAGCTTCCAGCCTGGCTGAGGAATTAACATAGAAATACAAGAAAATGTAACCAGGAAGCCAAGGCAGTAAATATAATTAAGGCAGGATTTGATCTACATTTTGAAGGTGGGGGGAATTAGGTGGACAGAGAAGGGGGATGAAACTTTCCAGGAGACAGGGAGTTAGGCGTGAACAATCAAAATTAAGGAGGATGAAATAGGAAGACTTGGGATGGCAAACCAGAGAAAAAGACTGCGGAACAAGGAATCAAAACTTAGGAGATGGAAACAATGGCTTTATGCCACAAAAACTATCCGTATAACAAGCCTGATTAGAAGGTAAGAGGATTAGAGGAAATCAGATCTAAAGGAGAGGAGGAAAGAGAAGGAATGCAAAAAATGCAAAAAATTACCATATAGAAATGTCAGGTCAAACACTACATTTTTTAAAAAAGGAAGACAATAAAAGCAAAATATGATCTATAGCCCTACTCAAAATGGCTTCTCCTGGCTGCACAAGGTTGCACTAATCTTTCAAGCCTCACTGTAGCACAGCGGGCTGCTCATCGCTGGTGCTCACAAACATTTATGGACGTGAATCGGCCTGGGGATCTTTCAGCTGTCTCAGCAGAGAGCCCACTACAGTCAACAGTTTTATTATAGCATTTCTAGTCTTTTCGATGCTAACACATTTATGTTGTTAAATACAGACTCCTATCTCTGTAGCCCCAGTTTTTAATTATCTCATTGAAACCCCAAATCAGAAGCTCTCCATATAATTTCTGAACTTACTATGGTGAAGAACTAGTTGATTAAAAAAAAAAAAACCAACGTGAATGCATTCATTAGTAAAAGCTTCTCTCTGGCAGATGATCAACTGCCAAGGGATTGCTGCGATAACACACATGTTTTAAAACTGCTCTTCTCCTTTAGATCATACTTAAGTGGTATAAGGCAGGGATTTGGGTCAGGGAGGCGGGGGTTTTAATCACTGCTTTTTGAAAGACTTTCTTGGTAACTTTGGTTTCAGTTCCCAGTCTGTAAAACAGAGATTTGTGCTTGGGGCCCCAGGAAAGTTAACGTGATCTGCTTGGACATTTTAAGAAAACAGGAAGAGGCCTCAGCAAGTCTCTTGGCCAAATCCCCTAACACACTGGGTCAAAACACTACACCCACTCTTCAAAGACTGTGCGCACGCCGCCTTCCTCAGACCTTCCTATCTCCTAAAATCCCCACAGTCATTCCTCTTGCAGTTACTTCTGCATTATAACTTAAAGAAATAGTATATTTATTTTGTGAGTGCTATTTTTAAAATATTTATTGAATGTTTTGCTTTCTGCTAGATCACTTTCATTTCACCTTTAATTTCTTTCTAACCCAGGGGTTAGCAGCCCAGAGTACTTTAGAATTCTGACCTTTCCTTTTATCTTATCATTTCATCTCCAGGGAAAGATTTCTCCTAGCATTAATTTTATATCGTTCTACCTTAAAATCTTCCAGATTCAATTAAATCCATTCCTTCTTTTTGCTCAATGAATTGCAAGAACCACCTGTCCCCAAGCTCTGCCTAGTAGATTCTCATTCTCATGTTCTTTGTGAAGTCAAACATCAGCCTTCTTCTTACCGATGTAAACAAGCCTCGTTTATTTTTAGCCTTCTCTCCTTCCTCTCTTAAGGAGGAGGCTAAAGAGGCCTCTGACTGACCTAGAGAAGATAATATGGGAAATGACCTTTGAAGAAGGCAACATAATTTAAGTTGGATGATGTATTGTGTTTCTTTAGCTATATCTGTGTGTGTTAGTTTATAAATAATGAAAAAGAAAATTTTCTAAACTCTCCAAACTTCCTTTCTGCAAAACCTCTTCAAAACTTACTTCCCAGCAAAGCTGCTTTTATAACTAATGAAAGCCCTTCTCATGCCCACCCTTATGCCTTGAGTTTTAAAAATTAAACCTTATTTAAAATCACAATCCCTCCCTCCAGCACTGCCCATCTCCCAGCTGGACTTTACTTTTCCCCAGGGCACTAATCACCCTCTGACATGCCTTTTATTTTATTTATCTTGTTCATTGTGTCTCTCTCTCTCCCCTGGAGTGTAAACTCCATGCGGGCAGATTCTTGTCTGTTTTGTTCACTGCTGCGTCCCTAGTGCCTAGAATATTGCTGCCGCATAGTAGGCACTCGAATTTGTTGAATAAACGTGTACCCTATCTCCAGCACTGGAAATATTTGCAAGAATAGAATACCAAATACCAAAGGCAGTGTAAGTCCAAACAAAGTCAGGAAATAAAAAGCAAAAAATATTTCTGTTCAGTCCAGAGTATAAGGAGGGTCATCGGTGTGATAAAGCGTGATCCTACTAAGCACCAAAGAGAAGACAAGCTGATATCAGGAAATTCAAGAGATAGATATTAGTAAGAGAAACTATAAGTGGATTAGCAGCTCTGTAAGCAGAGGGCATATAGTAGGAAGGATGAAAAATATAGCATGTAAACTCAATGCACAGATATGGCAAAGGAAATAAAATTTAAAAATGGAGCTTGGGTTACCAGGGGTTTTTCACCCCAGCTTTGTGATATAATTGACATATAACATTGTATAAGTTCAAGCTTTCCAGGTTTTTAAACTCTAATTTGGGTATGGTCATATTTAAGATGGCTAAAAATCTGTCAGTTGATCGTGGTTGATGTGGAGTTGCATACAGAATATTACAGTATAATCTCTACTTCATTTCATGGCCAAGTAAAGCAGAAGGATGGGCATGGACTGTACTAGGAAGACTGAGAAAGTTGGATGATAAAAGAGGGAAAAACGTAAAAAAAAAAAAAAATGAGGTGGGGGAGATATAATGACTGGGGAAAACTTACTTAGAGGTAGAAAGAACCTTAGACATTATCTCGTCCAACAGCTTTGTTGTATAGATGACACAACTGAGGCCAGAGAGGCTAAGATCAGGTCTAACAGTTAGTTAAAAGAGGTGGGTATCAGTGGAAATCGTGGGCAAATCTGAAGTTGGAGGAAGAGCCTGTTAAGAAAAGAGGGCTGAACCAGAGATTTAGAACAGAAAGAGGAAGGGGAGACAGTGGGGTAAGAGGAGGAATGGTTCAAACAGAAGAGCAAGCTCAGCACAAAGGTGAGGCGTTTGAGAAAGAGCTGGTCAGAGAGAAGCCTGTTGGCTTCCTGGCATCTAATAGCATCCACCTGCTACCCAGATGTACAAGAACTGTGGGTATATAATCCAGTGCTAAAGAGGTTACAGTGGGACACCAGCAGAGACCGAGAAGGAAGCAAATTGGAGTATTCAGCAGGGCTTAGAAGAAAGGAGCAGCAATTCAAAGTCCATCTATACCTGGGTCAGAAATGAGCTCCATCAATCCCTAGCTGTGTAACCTCAAGCAATTTACTTCACCTCTCTGAGCCCCAAAGCCTCATCTTTAAAATGCAGCTGATCATACATATCTGAGAGGGGTGTTGTAAAATTAGACGAGAGTACATGAAAAATAGCCAGCACATAGTAGGAACTCTGTAGACGTTAGTTCTACATCAAACTGACCCATGCCTCCGCCCAAATGGCCATTTCTTTAGTGATCCAAAGGCTGAGATTTGACACCACTGGCTTTCCCCACCTCCAGGGTTCTTTGTGTCACTGAAGAGATGGGGGAAACGGAAACAAATATTAAGTAGGCTGCAAAGCATGAGAGATTCCAGGCATGGAATCTCTGTCTTTGGGTATTGACCAAGCAGACCCTGTTCAATATGGAACAGCTGTTTAGATGAACCTGGAAGGCCCCAGAGTCTAAGCTGAGTGTCCCACACCTGCCTGGTAACACCAGCCAAAACACAGCAAAATCTTTACCAAATTGATTTTTATAAATAGTCATAAAAAGTGGAGGAAATGAAGTTCTCTTGGTAAGATATCTGGTTTTACTGAATACCCATAGAGAGAATGAAATGTAACATTCCACGGTGAGAAGGTCATTTTACTCTTTCTGAAGAACCAAACGGGTTTCTACTTTTCACTTTACTTTCTAAGGTTCTACCCTCTATTGTCATAGATGTTTTCATTTGGAAATTTTTTTCTGCTAATGTGCTAGGGTTAGATTTGCCTCCTTCTGAAAGATCCCCAAGAAGCTAAATCAGAATGTCAACTTCCTTATAAAATCCATCTCTTGCATTTACAGATATGGATGTGGTGAGCAAATAGATCATCTGACCCTCTAAATCATACCTTCCTCATTGCCCAACATATTTCAAGTCCTTGGGTTTATTTTCTTAATCAAAGCATATAGAATTTTATGTTTTCAAAAATGAGCAGCATTTCATTTTCCTTTCAGTTAACTGATTCTGTTTCTTGAATGTCAGCTCAGAAATCAAAAGTGTGTCATCTCACCAGAGATAAACAAATAGCAAAAAACTCTAAAAGGAGACCAATAGAGACAAGGAGAGTTTCCATGGCAGAGAAGATGCAGGGGCCTCTGGCCATGTGGTCCTCGGCACTCACCTGGCCATCGTACCAGACGCTTTCATTTCCCTCCGGATCAACGTCGTCCGTTGCCAAGGTGAGGCAGACCAGTCTCCGTTTCAGCCCCTTGGCTTTAATCTGTCTCAGTGCTTGCTTTCCTATGAAGTCGGCTGGCTGCAGGAATCCAAGATAATGATGATGAATGAACACTCAGACACTGTGACAAGGTTAGAGATGCAAGCATTTAAATTTGTCTTTGCTATTTTCTCGCCAATTACACATTAAATAAAAACACAGATTGGATCAAATGTCTAGACAAATATTTCTTCATCTTCAAATGACAGTATCAGCCACCTACTCCTTCAGAATAGGTTGGGCTTAAGGGTAATAACTTGAGATAACAATTTTACCAGAACCAGCTGGGTGGAAAAACATAAGGCATGGTATTGTGATGGTGGATTATGAAAGGGACCCTGTATCCAATGGTGCCGGACAGCGGTACGGGCTGGCAGTGAGCAAGGTGCTACTCAATTTCTACCTGGAGTGAGCCTTGTACAAGAAGGAAATTCACTTTTTTGAAATGTGATGCCAAAACACCCCCAAAATGCCGCACATTTTTCTTCCTTCTTCAGAATCACAGTCCGGGGAACGTATTATCCTATCGGGTTGTACTCACTAGTTCATTCCGGAAATGTATCGCGCCCCTGCTCCATGTGAGGCATCATGCTAGGCCCCGTGCGGTTACAAAATTAGTCGGACACTGAGATTTTGATCGAAGAGCTTATTCTCTAACACTGCGCTTTCAACCTTTTTTCCTCCTTCCATGTAACACATGACAGATGACATTCCTAATACAGTCCCCCGGGCACACTCAGGGTCATTCCCAATGCGGTGCAAGTGACTGAGAGTGACACTGTGATGGGGTAACCTTGAATCCATTCTTACGCATTAAAAAGAAAGGAATCATGCCAACTTCAGGCCTTTGACATTTATTAGTAACACACCTTACAACAAACAGGTGAGCAATGACTCCCCCATGGAGACACTTAGCCCATAGAGGAGATGGAATCCTTCTACCCAACCAGAAAGCCAGGGACACTTGACAAGTGTGAGAAACTGGTCAGAGGCTGAGAGCAGTGAGCGTGGAGGAGGAAGGCTGCCCCGGTGGGACGGCGTGCCCAAACAAGCACCTCTTAGCTTAGGGGGAAAAGGGGCAATTTGTGATATACAAGTCACATTTCTGTGAATGAGATTTAAATTAGAGATTACAATGTGGGAAACAAAATTCTCAAAACAGTTCTCATATACGAATAGAGGAACTGCTCTCTGAAAGAAAAGAAAGGAAATAACTTTAACTTCTACTGGCCAAAGAAGAAAGAAAACAATATTTCATGGCAAAAATGTCCTCCGCCATCAACATTTAGGATTTATACAGCTCTCTCTGCACACAAAACATTTAGGATTGGGTGTAATACGTCCCCTTAACCTCTCAGTGACGCAGCAGGTGGGGTCCTCACATACCCTCTGCCTGAGACCCCCCAGTTCACTCCTTTACTGATTCAGAACTTCTATGATAAGCCCACAATGAAGTATGATTTCTATGGATATTGCAACTTTCAATTGCTGGCCTACACAAGAAGCTAAAGAGAGTTTCCACTGGCTAAGTTTAAAATAATTACAAAATGAAAGTCCAGTTCTTTCCCCTTCCTCAGTGTGATCCAGATGGTGAGAATCAATGATAAAGCTTTATCATGACGCCCAATAAAAGTTCAAAGACTGGACCCATGTTATTTGAGACAAGACTACTGGGAAAAAAACAAAACCACAAACCCACAGGGAGCGCTTGATTCATTTGAGTTTACATGTAGGGTAAATTCATGATAACAAGAGTCATAACACATCACAACATGCCCAGTCCTGAGATTATTATATCTCCTCAATGTTTTAAGAGAGCAGAGGAAAAGAGAATAATGTGAGATCACTGGAAACATGGTAGAAAAGGACACAAGATAACATAGAAATCAGCTGTAACAATTTGAAACATGACTCAAAGTTGGTTCTGTTTGTTCTCTGAGACTGTAAAAATCACATTTTCTAAACTTAAAACAAAGACTCTCTAATGTGTGGAGGCAGAAATGCAAACAAACAGATGCTATGATGGGGTGTGTACAGTGGGGGCTCAAGAAAGAGTATGGTCAGTTCTCTCTGGGGCAGGAGAGCGGGGCTGGGGCAGCATTCTGTCAGCAACAATTTCACAGAGAGTGTAGCTTGAGCCAAGTTGTGAAAGATGAGGTTTCATAATAACTATCGTCTGCACGGCCTTTTCCAAAAGTCCTTGCACTTATATTATCATTTGATCTTCACAACCACCCATAGATGGTGGATTTGGACCTAAAAGAAGTGAATTAACTTAACCAAAGACAACCAACAAACTGGTAAGAACCCAGATCTCGGAGTCCCAGCCCCGTTCTTTTCATCTACTTGAAGCTGCCTTCCCTGAGCCACTTCAGCCAAGACCTGCTACACCTTTGGAGGAGCTGTGGGGAAGATGGCTATGACCAAAGCTCTCAGAAATGGGTCTTTTTGGGGTGCTGGATGAGAGCTACTGGGGCACATGCTGGAGGGGTGAGGGGAATAAGATGTGCTGGAAGGGGAGCCTAGCTCTACCTTCACCAAATTCACTGTTTTACCAAAGTGAAAGCAAGAACATAAAGTATCAGCTAATCAGAAGAAATAGGAAAAGGGGGGGGAACCCCAGAAAACTTCCTCATAAGAGAAAAATTAAAGAATAAATTCAGTACAAAATAAATAATACTAATAGCATCCACAATTTATTAGGCACTTGCTACGTGCCAGACACTAGGCTGAGGGCTTTACATTCGTGAGCTCACTTAACCCTCATGACATTCCTATGAGACAATTTTACCCCTAGTTTATGGAAGAGAAAGGCCCAGCAAAGGTAAGGATCTTTCGTGGGGCTCAGTTACACGGCGACGTCAGTCAGCACCTTCAGATTTATCCATATGTGTTCTTAAATGACTGTGCCTGGAGTCCATCATTGGAAGGCACAGCTGACGTAAATGCTCTAAAGAACGTTTCTTTTAAATTATTTCTGGATAGACAACCTATTTTGAATGACATTCACTACATAATATTTGTGTACTATGTGAAGGGATTTGAAAACACACTGAAGGTTAATGTTAATGAAATCTGACATCTATATCCACATATCCCTGAATTAGGAAGTGATCTTGTCAGAAGTGTCGTCCTCAGACATGAATGAAAACAATGCTCTACAAACAGCAACAACAAAACCTCACTAAAAGTAAGGAACACATCCTTAAAACACAGGTAAGAGATGACACCTGGCCCTCAAAACAGTGCTCCCTTCCCAAGCTAACCTGTGCCTAACTCGGGAAGATTTAAAGTGGGGTGATGGCATTTCATTCTCATTTTACTTGGCGTTCTTCCCAAGGTTGTAGATTTTACTCTATTATACAGTTATTAACTAATAATGAGAGAGGAAAGTGTGTCCGAAGGTAAGTGCTGTGATTAAAATTAGTGCTTTCAGGATGACCTGAGAACAGAAATACATTTCTTTAATAAGTCACTGCCAAATTAACTATATAAATAACTGTTAATGTCTTTGAGAAACATATAAATTTCTGGGGCACTGAAACTATAGTTTAAAAATAGTCTTGGCTTATATTTTTTTAATTTATTAATTTTAAAAAGCAGTAAGAGCCATTAAAACAGCCACCTGTAATACATACTAAATATAACATCCCCATAGATGAAAACATTAAGTAGATTTTAAGTGAAATGTAATTACTCATCTCCTATTATGTATTAAAAGCACATATATTAGCTAAAAGCACATGGAAATGAAATAAATTAAACCACTATATTTTTGGTCATGATTCTTAGGGCAATGGAGAGTTCTCAGATGTGTAGCTGAAGTCGAATTTGACAGCAGAATTGGAGGGAAGGAAGGAAGGTCCTGATATGGAGAATCAGGGTAGTGGGCTCTGACAGACCAGGAGTGAAATTATAAAAACCTAGTTTTGGACCTTTTCCGTTCCATATATTTGGAGTTAAATCCCATCAGAAAATTCAAGGAAGTCATCAGTTTGACTTAATGGTTTGGCCAAAATCCTTTTAATCTACATATCAAAAGTTTCCAAAGGCACAAGAGAATCAGTGTAACATCCTGGGCCCCAAGAAAGCCCCCTTAGAAACCAGGCGCAGCACTGGTTGTGGAGTCACGCTCCTGCGTTTACAGGCGTGGAGACAGCTGCAGAGAGACCCGCTGGGCACCAAGTACTATGAGTGGAAAAGCGGAGATGAAAATCCAGGGACAGACCTTTGCCACTGCCCCTCAATACTTTCCTGAAAAGTTTCCCATTTAAAATGGGGCTCAGGGATCATCATTTAAAAATAATCCTGATGGAGTCCCCTTGTAAAGCATGTGGCCATTACTAACCTACGGTCTCTGCAAATCTTAACTTTCTTCGGTTGGTTGTTGAATACCAGGTACATCCGTGCTTGTCTCACGGTCACACTGATAAAGACAGATACTGGATTTGTTCATTTGGGGGAATGCACTGACTGATCCACATCCCATCAAGACAAATTATACCATCATTCATTGCACAGTCCCATAATTAGAATCACAGAAGTATTTAAGCAGGCAGAAAAATGTAGTTCAATCTCATTTTTCATACGAGAAAATCAAGTCTCAAAATTAAGGGTCTTGCCTGACCTGACAAAGTGAGTTAGCACCAAACCTTGAACCCAGGCTTCTCAACTCTCGATTCCTTTTCCTCTGTGCAGAGCTCCGTAACACTCCACAAGTTTATAATAAGTTTATAATAACCACAATTTCAGTATCTCTTTATTAGCAAAATGTTAAATTATTAGTTCAGCAACTCAAGTCTATTATTGTCTGGAAATGAATACTCCCATATACAAATAGTTTTCATTCTCTGCTCTTGGCAATTTCTTATTTATTATTTTTAAATTTGATTCTTTTTTTATGGAGGTCACATTGGTTTTCTTGACAATTTAAAAGAAACAATTCATCTAGCATTTTTCTAACCAAAATTACCAATCAGTTAAGTATTCCTTCTCAAAAAAGTCTTTAATATAACTAGAAAAGGGATTCTATTAACCAAAAGAAAATTGAGGATAAATAGAAACCTGGAGAAATTATTATTCCTAACCCAGGCCAGTAATTAGGTTACTTAGCATTCAAACCAAACTAGATTTTTCAAAACTAGAATAACCCCCATTACATGTGTTTTATGACTTTTACTAGATTCAATATTAAAGGGAATATTTACTTTTCAGTTTTTAAGTCTAATGATTCAAAGGAGAACTGTGGAATGGACCCACAGCTTTGTCAGACGTACTGTCATGTTTAAGTGCATTGGCAACAATTACAATATAGACTTTTCATAATAGTTTCGTCTCTCTAAACTAGAGTGTAAAACAATTGCCCATTTGGTGTTTTAAGTATGGCACACAAGCCTAAACGCAAAGTATACAACTATTAAAAAGAAATTAGAAAAACATGAAGAAATTAGGCCTCAATAGGACCCAAGATCTTTCTTGCTGGGTCTTCAAAAAGCTGAAAGGATTTTTATCTATAGCTGTATTTCCCTAAAATATTTTAGATTCAATTCAATAAGATGGAAGGGAATTAACATTTATTGAGGTATCAAATGTTCTTTATTTCATCTAATACTTATAACAAACTTATGAGGTGGATATTTTCTTCATTTTACAGATGAGAAAATTGAAGTGTTTATAGGTTAAGCAACTTGTTTAGTTTTAGAACCAGTAAGTGGCAGAGAGATGACTCGAATGCTTCAACAAATACTTACCAAGCCCCTACTAATTATCAGACACAGTGCAGGCCCTAAGGATTGTTGGCCTCTGTCCTCAAGGAGTTCACCATCTAGCTGAGAAGGCAGCCAGTGTCATGGGGTGTGATAAGTACCACAGAAGAAGTAAGTACAGCGTACTATAGATGAGGATCTCCCAACACTCCCCTGGCTTTAACTGCTACTGTTACATGAATGACCCAAATCCACACTTTCAGAAGACAGGTCTCCAAGCCCATGTGCTTAGATGCCATCTTAGACTCCCCACGTGCCTGTCCCATAGCCCATCAACCCACAAGTCCTTCCAACTTCCCAATCACAACCCTCCTAGTTCATTAACAGTATCCTAGATCCTCCTTTCTACTCCCTTCACATACACTCCCTCATGTGGTCTCCTTCCTACCTTCTACCTTCTTAATATCACTCACACCTCTTTCTTCCCCTTCCTGTGGCCATTGCCCTAGTTGAAGCTCTCGACATCTCTCCATTGGATTTCTTCAATAATTGGGAAAGTGATCTCCCAGTCACCAGACTGATTCCCTTTTAATCTGTTTTCCATCACCAGAGAGTCACTTCTTTCTCAAAATCCTTCAATGGCTTCCCAGTGTCTCCAGGATACACTCCAAAATCCTTAACCTGGCAGATGAGACCCTTCATGATGAGATCCCAGTACTTCTCCACCATCATCTCCTGATACTGCTTTCAACAACAAAATATTTGTTGGGCAACTGCTATGTACCAGTCCTGAACTAGGTGCTGGGGATAAAATGGTAAACAAAACATATTTTCTATTGCCAGAACCTGTGCTCAAGAGGCGTACACTCCGTTCAAAAGAAAAAGAAACAAAATAATTGCAAGCTGTAACACATCCTATAAGGAGGATATTGCTGCAAAATTTCTTTTAAAAATTATCTAATAAAATCCAACATAATACATCATTATTACATCATTTATACCAAAAATGAAAAGTTGGGTTAACATTTGAAAATTAATAAATGTAATTCATCATATAACAAAGTAAAAAAGAAAAGCTATATGATCATCTAAGTAGATGCAGAAAAAAACATTTGTCAAAATCTAATATTCCTGATTAAAACAAAATAAAACTTTTAGCACTAGGAATAGAAAGGAATGTTCTCATCCTGATAAAGAGCATCTCTGAAAAACCTATAGCTAACATCATACTTAATGATGACAGACTGAATGCTTTCCACCTAAGATCAGGAATGAGATAAAGATGTCTGCTCTCACCACTTCTATTTAACTTTGTTGAAGATTCAGCCAGCGGAGGTTCTAGCCAGTACAAAAATGCAAGGAAAAGAAGTAAAAGGCATCCAGATTAGAAAAGACAAAGAAAAACTTATTTATATACTTATTTATTTAAAAACTTTTTTATATAACATGATTGCCCATGCAGAAAATCCAATGGAATATAAAAAGAACTACAAAAAAGTACTAGAATTACTAAGTGAGTTTAGCAAAGTTGCAGAATATGAGATCAATATACAAAACCCAATTGTTATCTAAAAACTAGCAATAAACAACCCACAATGAAATTAAAAATACCATTTACGATAGCGTGGAAATACGAAATACTTAAGGCTAAATCTGTAAAAATATATGCAAGATCTGTAAACTACAAAACCTTTTTGGAATTAAAGATTACCTAAAAAATAGAGATATATATCTTGTTTATGAGTTGGAAGACTTAAAGTGACCCACAGATACAATGCAATTCCCATCAAAATCCCAGCAGGCTTTTTTGTGTAAATTGATAAGCTGATTCTAAAATTCAAAAAACCTAGAATAGTTAAAACAACTTTGAAAAAGAAGAACAAAGTTTCAGGGCTATCACAACCTGATTTAGGCTACAGTGATCAAGACAGTATGGTATTGGTATCAAGAAAGACAGATAGATCAATAGAAGACAACAGAGCCCCAAAACAGACCTATTATATAGACTTATATAATAGACCATATATGGACAACTGATTTTTGACAAAGGTACAAAGGTAATGCAGTTCAGAATGTATAATCTCTTCCACAAATGGTGCTGGAAACAACTGGACATCTATATGCTAAAAAATAAACTTCAATCCATATCTTGCATCAGATACAAAAGCTAACGAAAAATGAATCATAGGCCTAAATGTAAAACGATGACAAAACTTTTAGGAGAAAACAGCAGAAAATCTTTGTGACTTGGGGTTAGGTAAAGATTTCTTAAATACCACACCAAAAGCATCATCCATAAAAGAACAAATTGATTAGGACTTTAAAATTTTTTTAATTAAAAACGTCTGCCCTTTGAAAGACACTATTAGACAAATGAAAAGATAAGATACAGACTGGGAAAAAATGTTTGCACAGCACGTATCTGATGAAGGACTTGTACCTAGAATGCATTCAAGGAGGTGACATCAGCATCATGGCAGAGTAAGTTGTTCTTTTTGTCTCTCCCTCTAAGTTACAACCAGTAGGACATTCACTGACCAACAGAGGACTCTCTGCACAGTACACTAGAACGCCTGAGAGATCAATACATCTACACATCTGAAGGTGGATGGACTGGACCTCCTGGAGGGTGTGAAACTAGGGGAGTAGTGGCGGCAGCTCCTGAAACCAGAGGTTAAAGGATGTGCAGCAGTGCCTGCAAACAGAGGCCCCAGGAGCTGAGTTAAGGTCCATGAACAGAGGCCTTATAGACAGCCCACACTCCCGGAGGTGCCAGGAATCACTGGAGCCCATGACTGGAGACTCCAGGAACTGAGACACCTGTGACCCAGCCTCCAACACCGGCCCATCTGGCAGCAGGGCTACATCCAAGATGTGAATACCCCTGGCCATGGTGGTGGTGCCTGTGACCTGAGGATTCAAAAAGCACACTGGCTCTTGACACCAGAGGCTGCAGGAGCAGCAACAGACTTGCAGCTCAGTCCCTCCCCCTCCCCCAGCAGTGGCAGGTGGTGCCTGTGACCTGAGGCTTCAGGAGCCACAATTCCCATGACTCAGCCCCCAGTAGTGGCACCCCTGACACCAGCCCTTCCAGCAGCAGGGGATGCATACAAGACCCTGGGCCCCTGGCAGCAGTGACAACACCCATGAACCTAATGCTCCTGGCAGCAGTACAGCCACCACCTCCAGATAACCCAGGAGCAGCAGCATGGGTGGTGCACACAGCAGCAGCACCCAAGCCCATGGAGAGCCAGTGGGGGAACACAAGACCCAGGTGATCTCAGAAGCAGCAGAGATGCTTGCAGCCTGGTGACCCTGGTGGCAACACCCACATCTGCAGCAACATTGTAAGCAGCAAGGTACCAGCAACCCTGGAGGCACAGTGGCACAAGGAGGGCACTGATGCCTCTGACAGAGGCAGTGGAGGTGGAAAGCATAGGCTCTCAAAACCAGAAGCAGCTCAGAATCAAAGTAACCAAAGCCTCACCCAAATAAGAAAGGGGTTTACTACCACAAATGTGCCAGCAGAAGATCGATTCATCAAGCACCATGAAGAACTACAGGAACATGGTAGCACAGAAAGAAAATAACTATTCTCCAGAAACTAAACATGAAGTCATCAAAGACTGTGACTGAACTGACAGAGAATTCAAATTAGCTGTCATGAAGAAACTCAACGAGCTACAAAGAAACTCAGAAAGACAGTTCAAAGAGCTCAGGAATAAAATTAATGAATAGAAGGAGTACTTCACCAAAGAGATTGAAACTCTAAAAAAAAAAAAAAAAACAACCAAACAGAAATTCTGGAGCTGAAGAACATGATTAATCAGAAGAAAAATAAAGCAGAAAGCATTGGAAATAGAGCAGACCATATGGAAGAGAGAATTAATGAGCTTGAAGATAGAAATCTAAAAATGTTTCAAGTGGAAGAGGAGAGAGAACTAAGATTTTTAAAAAATGGAGAAATTCTATGAGAAATATCCAACTCAATTAGGAAAAGCAACATAAGGATAATGGTTATCCCAGAAGAAGGAGGGAGGGAGAAAGGAGCAGAGAGCTTATTTAAAGAAATAATAGCTGAGAACTTCCCAAACCTGGGGAAGGCACTGGATATATAAGTACATGAAGCTAATAGAACTCCTAATTTTCTCAATGCAAAATGACCTTCTAGAAGGCACATTATATTAAAACTGTCAAAAGTCAACGACAAAGAAAGAATATTAAGGATGGCCAGAGAAAATAAAATAACTAACAAAAGAACCCCCATCAGGCTATTAGCAGATTTCTCAACAGAAACTCTACAGTCTAGGAGACAGTGGAATGATACATTAAAAATATTGAAAGACAGGGGGGAGGGCCCAGTGGCATAGTGGTTAAATTCACGCGTTCTGCTTTGGTGGCCCAGGGTTCGCCAGTTTGGATCCTGGGCACGGACCTACTCACTGCTCATCAACCCATGCTGAGGTGGTGTCCCACATAGAAGAACTAAAAATCAGAACAGAAATAAATGAAATAGAGACTAAAAAATCAATAGAAAAAAATCAATGAAGCCAAGAGCTGGTTCTCTGAAAACATAAACAAAATTGACAAACCTTTAGCTAGACTCACCAAGAAAAACAGAGAGAAGCCTCCAATAAATAAAATCAGAAACAAAGAAGGAGAAATTACAATGGATACCACAGAAATACAAAGGATTATAAGAGAATACTACAGTGGCCGGCCCAGTGGTGTAGCAGTTGGGTTTGAGCATTCTGCTTCAGGGGCCCGGGGTTCAGTAGTTCGGATCCTGGGCGTGGACCTACTCACTGCTCGTCAAGCCATGCTGAGGTGGTGTCCCACATAGAAGAACTAGAAGGACGTACAACTAGGATATACAACTATGTACTTACTGGGTCTTTGAGGAGAAAAAAGAAAAAGAGGAAGACTGGCAACAGATGTTAGCTCAGGGCCACTCTTCCTCAAAAAAAAAAAAAAAAAGAATACTACAAAAAGCTATATGCCAACAAACTGGATAATCTAGAAGAAATGGATACATTCTTAGACTTATACAACCTTCCAAAAACTGAATCAAGAAGAAACAGAGAATCTGAATAGACCAATCACTAGTAAGGAGATCGAAACAGCAATCAAAAACCTCCTAAAAAACAAAAGTCCAGGACCAGATGGCTTCCCTGGTGAAGACTACCAAACATTCAAAGATTTAATACCTACCCTTCTCAAACTCTTCCTAAAATTTAAAAGGATAGGACACTTCCCAACTCATTCTACAAGGCCAACATTACCCTGATACCAAAACCAGACAAGGTCAATACACAAAAAAGAAAATTACAGGCCAGTATCACCGATGAGGATAGATGCAAAGATCTTCAACAAAATATTAGCAAATCAAATACAACAATACATTAAAAGGATCAAACACCCCATCAAGTGGGATTTATACCAGGGATGCAGGGATGGTTCAACATCCACAAATCAATCGATGTGATACACCACATTAACACAATGAAGAATGAAAATCACATCATCTTCTCAATAGATGCAGAGAAAGCATTTGTGATAAAAGCAACCATTTATGATAAAAAAAACTCTCAATAAAATGGGTATAAAAGGAAAGTACTTCAGCATAATAAAGCTCATATATGACAAACCCACAGCCAACATCATCCTCAACAGTGAAAATTCAAAGCTATCCCTCTAAGAACAGGAACAAGACAAGGAGGCCCACCTTCACTACTCTTATTTAACACAGTATTGGAAGTCCTAGCCAGAGCAAGTAGGCAAGACAAAGAAATAAAATGTATCCAAATTGGAAAGGAAGAAGTAAAACTGTTGCTATTTGCAGATGACATGATTCTATATATAGAAAATCCTAAAGAATCCACCAGAAAACGATTAGAAATAATTAATGAATACAGTAAAGTTACAGGGTACAAAATCAACAAACAAAAATCAGTTGCATTTCTACACATTAACGATGAACTTGCAAAAAGAGAAATCCAGAATACAATGCCCTTTACAATCACAACAAAAAGAATTAAATATCTAGGAATAAATTTAACCAAGGAGGTGAAAGACCTATACATTGAAAACTATAAGGCATGATTGAAAGAAATTGAAGAAGACATAAAGAAATGGAAAGATATTCCATGCTCATGGATTGAAAGAATTAACATAGTTAAAATGTCCATATTACCTAAAGCAATCTATAGATTCAATGTAACCCCAATGAGAATCTCAATGACATTTTTCATGGAAACAGAGCAAAGAATCCTAAAATTTATATGGAACAACAAAATGTCCTGAATAGCCAAAGCAATCCTGAGAAAAAAAGAACAAAGCTGGAGGCATCACAATCCCTTACTTCAAAATATACTACAAAGCTATAGTAATCAAAACAGCATGGTACTGACACAAAACAGACACAGATCAATGGAACAGAATTGAGAGCCCAGAAATAAAACCACACATCTGTGGACAGCTAATTTTTGACAAAGGAACCAAGAATATACAATGGAGAAAGGAAAATCTCTTCAATAATGGTGTTGGAAAAACTGGACAGCCACATGCAAAAGAATGAAAGTAGACCATTACCTTTTCTTGCACCATACATAAAAATTAACTCCAAATGGATTAAAGACTTGAATATAAGATCCTAAACCATAAAAATTCTAAAAGAAAACATAGGCAGTACACTCTTTGATATTGGTCTTAGCAGTATCTTTTTGAATACCATGTCTACTCAGGCAAGGGAAACAAATGGGACTACATCAGACTAAAAAAGTTCTGCAAGGCAAAGGAAACCATCAACAAAATGAAAAGGCAACCCACCAACTGGGAGAAAATATTTGCAAATCATATATCTGATAAGGGGCTAATATACAACTCAACAATAAAACAACAAAAAACCAAACAACGTAATCAAAAAATGGGTGGAGGATCTAAACAGATATTTTTCTAAAGAAGATATACAGATGGCCAACAGGCACATGAAAAGATGTTCAACATCACTGATTATTAGGGAAATGTAAATCAAAACCACAATGAGATATCACCTTACATACATCAGAATGGCTATTATTAAAATGACAAGAAATAAGTGTTGTAGAAGATATGTAGAAAAAGGGACTCTTGTACACTGCCGATGGGAATATAAACTGGTGCAGCCACCATGGAAAACAGTATGGAGATTTCTCAAAAAATTAAAAATAGGAAAACCATATGATCCAGCTATTCCACTTCTGGGTGTTTATCCAAAGAATATGAAAACACTAATTCGAAAAGATATATGCACCCCTATGTTCATTGCAGCATTATTCACAACAGCCAAGATGTGTAAGCAACACAAGTGCCCATCAATGAATGGATAAAGAATATGTGGTATAAATATACAATGGAACACTACTCAGCCATAAAAAAAGATGAAATCTTGCCATTTGCAACAACATGGATGGACCTTGAGGGTATTATGCTAAGCAAAATAGGTCAGACAGAGAAAGACAATTACCGTATAATCTCTCTCATGTGGAAGATAAACAAACAACACACAGATATGGAGAACAGATTGGTGGTTACCAGAGGGGAAGGGGGTGGTGGAGGATGAAAGCAGTAAAGGGGCAAGTGTATGATTATGGTTGGCAACCAGATTTTTGGTGGTGAACACAATGAAGTCTATACAGAAGTCAAAATATAATGATGTACATCTGAAACTTATATAATGTTATAAACTAATGTGACCTCAATAAAGAAAAAAAAAGAACTTTCAGGGGCCAGGCCTGTGGCCTAGTGGTCAAGTTCAGCATGCTCCACTTTGGTGGCCCAGGTTCGGATCCCAGGCACGGACTTGCACCACTCATCAGCCATGCTGGGGCAGTGACCCACCTACAAAACAGAGGAAGACTGGCACAGGTGTTAGCTCAGGGTGAATCTTCCTCAAGCAAAAAGGAAGATTGGCAATAGATGTTAGCTCAGGGTCAATCTTCCTCAGCAAAAAGAAAAAGAACTTTCAAAACTCAAAAACAAGGGGATAAAAACCCCAAAATGAGTAAGAGTTGTCCAGACACTTCACAAAAGAGATAGGAATGGTAGACAGGCATATAAAAAGATATTCAACATCAAGTCATCAAGGAAAGAAATCAAAACCGTGATGAGATACTGCTACATATCTCTTAGAATAACTAAAGTTAAAAGGACTGACCGTTGACAAGTGTTCAGCAAGGATGTGGAGGAACTGGAACTCTCATATACTGCTGGTGGGAATGTAAAACATAAAATGGTACACCACTAGGTAAAATATTTCTTAAGAAGTTAATATATACCTGCCATTTCATCCAGCCATTCCCCCTTAGGTATTTAGCGAAGAGAAAAGAAAGCATGTGTCCATACAAATACTTGTACACAAATGTTCATAGCCATTTTATTTGTTAAAGCCCTAGGCTGGAAACAACCCCAAATTCAATGAGTATATAAATAAATTGTGGTAAATACCCACAATGGAATCCTACTTAGTATAAAAGGGAATGAACTGTTGATACACATAACACCACAAATGAGTCTCAAATTAATTATGCTGAGTGAAAGAAATCTAGACAAAAAAAAAGATTATATATTGTATGATTCCATTCATATAAAACTCTGGGAAATGCAAAATAGTCTATAGTGAGAAAACGTTCCTTGGGGTCATGTGGGGGTGTAGGGAGGGCTGGGAGGTAGGGATTGCAAAGGAGCAGGAACAAACTTCTGGGGGTGAGGGATATGTCCATGGTCTTCATCGTGGTGATGCTTTCACAAGTGTACAGATGCATTAAAACTTATCAACTGGTACACTTTAAACATGTCAA
This sequence comes from Tapirus indicus, assembly GCA_031878705.1. Taxonomy (NCBI): domain Eukaryota; kingdom Metazoa; phylum Chordata; class Mammalia; order Perissodactyla; family Tapiridae; genus Tapirus; species Tapirus indicus. The sequence goes on from CM062925.1 coordinate 7,041,821, forward strand.
TCTATTGCATGTTTAGTTAAGCTGTTAAAATAAAAATAAAAGCAATCTAAAGAATTACTTCAATTCATGCCTGGACCAGGGTTTCCAAGGACTTACAAATTGTAAAGCATTCAGCTAAACAGCACACTGAAGCTTTTAGGGTGGAATTAGAGTATTGTTTCTTAACAGAAATTGGCTATATATGAGGATAATGGTTCAATGGCTGTTAGTTTAACATACTCTGACAGATGTTTCAGGAATGATAAACTATGTCTCAGCCTGGGTTTTACTTCCCTTTTTCTTTCTTTCTTTCCTTATCATTCAGCAATGGAAATGGGTAAGAGAATAAGGACAGCGTAATTAAAATGACACAATTACACACAGTGCCAATGTCTTCATGCACTCTGCTAGGTGGTATTTCACAGAATTGTAAACATGCAGGGGAGCCCTCATTTTACGGATTAGCGATCTCAGGCACAAAATGAACTTAAATAGCTTTCCCAAGGCCACACAGCTAGAATTTGATGACCCTTTTTTGTTGTTATTCACCTGCTGCCCAATTCAAAAAAAGAAAAAGATTTGGGGCAGAATATATTAACTGGTAGCCTGGCCAGAATAGGTCATATATCTACTTACTTTCAATCCACAACAGATTCTATAGTACCATCCTCTGACCAGTCCACCTGTTCTTCTGCTTTCCTGTTTATTCTTAGGACCACAGCAGGCGTGAGGTTAAAAGAACTAAGACAGTGGTTTTCAATCTTCATTGTGTAATAAAATCAAGAATCCCGGATTCAACCCCCCCCATCCCCCAGTTGATCCAATTGCTTTGGGATAGGTCAGTGTTCTCAAACTCGAGCGTGCCTCAGAATCACCTGCAGGGCTTGTTGAAATCGATTATTGGTCCCCACCCCCAGAGTTTCTGATTTTGGGGGTGTGGGATGGTACTCAATAATTTGTATTTCTAACAAACCCTGAGGTGACATTGATGCTGCTGGTCCATGAACACACTTTGAGAACCATTCCAGGTAGGGCATCAGGTAATATTTTTTAAGTTCTCCAAGTTGTTGAAAATTACTGGTTTAAAACAATCATTCTCGATCTTTTCTGGAATCACCTGGGGAATTAAAAAAAACACTGACACCTGAGTCCCTGCCCCAGAGATTCTTTTATATTGACCTGGGATGCAGCCTGAGCCTGGGGATTTTTTTAAAGCATTGTATGATTTAAAAGACTCATACTCCAGATGATTCCAACGTGCAGCCGAGACTGAGAGCCAATGAAAATTTTCTGCCTCCTCGATTCTTATTACCATTTACCTAAAATTTCCCCAAAAGAGTTGGGTATTTTTACCATGATAACATATGAGAAATTCCTTTCTATTTTGTTGTCTGTAAACAATGATTTATTTCCACTTTGACGTTTTACTAATGCTAGTACTCACTGACTTCTTGGATGTAGTAGCCTGGCGGTGAGTGCCGTGCCTCTTCACCATGTTTGCTTTGCTTTGTTTTGCTTACTGAATAGTTATGCTTTAAATACTCCTTCCTCCAAGGCAGACCCTGTATTTTGTAGAATCAACATTGTCTCCTAACTTGTGGTTAATACATATCACATTTTATCCTGTTTCTACTGGTTACAAGCCCAAGACAGGAAAAGAGAGGGAAAGAAAGGAGGAGGGACAGGGGAGAGACCTTATAGAAAAATAATAATTCTTCTGATCTGCTTAAACACATTACACTTAGTACTTGATTCTCTGTGAATCTTGGCTGTGGTCCTCTAGAAATCGACAATGATTCAGTAACTCCAAGAGGAAAATTCCAAGAATACTTATGACTCCATCTTAAGGCAGCTGATTTTCCTTTTGCTCTTGATTAACGCATTTCTTTCATTTCCAACCAACAAAAAAAGTCACTAATTTTTTCCCAAAAAGTAACTTCCTTTGGAACACATAATACCATTAAGAACAATAATATGAGCTGTTGCAGGGAAAGGCGTTTTAGTGGAGAAGATTTAAAAGTATATATTCGGCTATTTTTACCTGCATCACAGTTCTGGTTAAGGCTTCCTTTCCAGGTCCTATGCTCACACTCCACAAGATGGCAGTGTTGTGTACCGCTAGACACCCCTCCTCGTGCGGAACAGTATTTTCAGAATTAAGGTTAAGAATGTTTTCTACAGCTTTAGCTCCTGAAATACCATTTGTTCCAAGCTTCATGAGATCTGACAGCCATCAGAAGTTACCTCTTTAACTCTTAGCCCTGTGGCCTAGCAAGGTGTTTAATAAATGGTACTTAAATGTTGGCTGGACAAACGAACGCGTGCACACTCACGTCTGTATCTACTTCACGTGAGCCAGCATGACAGAGCGACTCAGGCTCCTACAACCCTAAGAAGTAAGGACGGCAAGTGCCATTGCCCCATCTTCCTTTGCCATCAGAGATTTCTTCAATATTCCATTTTTCTTTTCCCTACTTTTATACCAGTTTTGACATGAACACAGTTCACCCTAAATGGGGCCTGACGGCCCATCTCCTCACCCCACATTTTCCTTCTTGAAATGGGCAAAGCAGCTATTCTGATCCTACCATAGAACATAAAGTTAGTTATAACGGAAACATAACTCTGGGAGGTGTCAATTAATAAATTGTAGTCCATGCAAATTCTACAACATATGTTGCCAGAAAAGAAATTCCTGGACAGTTACTCAAGGCTGATAAGCCCATTATGGGAAAGGACCTTGTTGGGGAAATTGGTGAGTGAGAAAGCACAGTGAGGTCAGAGTTCAACCTGTGCTAACCAAAGGACTGCACCCAGGTCACTTGACCTCTCTGTGCTTCCCTTTCCTCACCCTCAAATGAGGAGGAGGAACTGAGTGATCTCCAGGGGCCCTCCGAGCTCGGACACAGCCTGCATCTCTGTATTTTTCTTCATCTTATGGCTTATACAATTGTTGTGTAAACACTTAAGGGCCAAGCAGGGATTCTCTATATTTGCTTTGAAGGGAAAGAAAGAATTGATTTTAAACAATTATAAAATGCCAGGATTTTTTGTTGTTTTGTTTTTACTGGTGTTGAATATAAATATTCCTCTGTATTAGCTGCTGCTTCACTTTTCATATAGCATCAATTTTCCAAAGCAATATAGACTTGAATTATATTATTCTTTAAAATGCTCTATCCAGCTAGCTTGGGTAACATTTTTGTTCTTAGGCACAGGACTTCAATTATCAAGTTACATAATTTGGTTTGTAATGTAAATAAAATTTTCAGGAATCCGTTTCACATCATAGCAACAATTATATAGTTGTCACATTACTGCTACAAAACCAAGATAAAGTTGTGGAAAAACTACCAAATAGGATCTAAACAAAGTTGATCCAACCTATTCACCTGTCTTGGAAATTAGTAAGTGTCGCTATGGTTAGGTCGATACCCACTAACCACCTGAGTCAACATGATGGCAAGACTGGCTCAGTTAAGTCCAGGGCCTTGTGCTACACGGACCTTCACCCAATCAAAGCATTAGGAATTAACTTTGTGACACCAGAATGAGAACCAACAATTCAGAAATCATAAAAACATACCATAAATCAAAATCATTATCTATTAAACAACTTAGTTCTGAGCTGAGCTTTGGTTACTAAAATAATTAAAAGGAACTCATAAATACACAATCCACACCTGCTTATAATCATAAAGGGAGTTTTAAAAATCCATTTTCAATACGAAGAGATCATTTATCTATGCCTTATCCCCAAACAATAATGCCCAAACACCGAAGCAAAAGAGTCAGTTATCTATTTACCTATTGGTGACCAACAACAGAACTTTAGTACTTTCAAGAGTCAGGCCATTTTCATCCTTGTTTTAAACAGCTCAGCTAAGACTGCTGTTATCGGAAGGAGCAATCTGCTGCTAGGGTCTGCCTGATTCCACACACCTGCTTTCTCTGCTCTGCAGGCAGATGGTACATCATAAAAATAGAAGTCATGGGGAAAATGTACAGAAAGATATTCCCTTTAAAACTCTTTAGGAGGTTCTTTCTCCTAAAATCTAATACTATAAATATACACATTTCTGTTAATATCTTAGCTTAGAATTTGGGAACTGATGCAGGGGCATTAAAAAAGTTTCCTTGGCCTGATTCATATGCCTGTGTTCACATATTTCCATAGGATGGGAAAACAGCCTTTACTTTAGCTTATTAGCACTAAGGCAGGATGATTTATTTTTGGAATTCTAACAAGAATCCTGAACAGCAGCAGCTGCTGTCCCTATCCTGCACTATTACCACTGACTGTGCCTCTGTTAAGTTCTCTTATAGTAACTATGACACCACGCAATGGGTGTCTGAGTCAGCTCGGGCTGCTACAACCAAGTACCACAGACTGGTTGGTTTCAACAACAGGAGTTTATTTCTCGCACTTCGGGGGGCTAGGAAGTCCAAGATCAAGATGCCGGCCAATTCAGTTCCTCTATGAGTCTTTTCCTGCCTTGCAGAGGGCTGCCTTCTCACTGTGTCCTCACATCGTGGACAGAGAGTGAGCTCTGGCCTCTCTTCTCATAAGAGCACTAATTCCAACATGGGGGCCCCACCTCATGATCTCGTCTAAACCTACCTCCCTCCCAAAGTCCCCACCTCCAAATAGCATCTAGCGGGGGTTAGAGCTTCAACAGAGGAGTTTGGCAGGGACACAAACATTCAGTCTATAACAATGGATAACCTCATTTTTATTTGTAGGACTGTATAGATGAGCGAGGCTGTAATAAATTGGCTTCATAATACACTTTTCCACAATAATTGTGTAGGGTGATGCTTCTCAAACTTTATGTGCATCAGAATCCCCTGCAGTTTGTTAAAACACAAGATTTCTTGGCCTGACCCCCAGAGATTCTGATTTCATAGGTCTGGGGTGGGACCTGAGAATCTGCATTTCTAACAAGCTCCCAGATGATGCTGATGCTCTGTCTGAGAACCACACTTTGGGGACCACTGATGGAGGGGTTCCCTTTGGAATGTTAATATCAGTTATGATTCATGGACCTGTATTGGCTTCTCCGTAAATACTCATTTTACTCTGAACACATTTGAAGTATGTCATTTGCTTATACTCAGATATTGCAGTTACATACAAAGATGCTTAAATAAGCAGATGGAAAGATCTGCTGAGGTGAGGCTGCCTCTTGCTTTGAGCACCCAGGGAGGGTCAGTTACCGCAGTATGTTTGATTTGCTAATGTGTGACTTCTCAAGTCACCGGGATTTACAAGAATGTCTGCTGACATCTTACCCTTACTAATTCCCAGAATTTAGACTTAGTCTTTAAAGTTGCTGGATTCTGCTATCTTACATCTACAAGCACATTGCAACAGTTTGAACTGACATCAAAGTTTGACAAAGCTTAATACGAAGCACTTAAGCAACGCTTAGTATGTGAGTGAAATTCATTTGTCCTCTGACTGCAGTTGGTTACATTTTAAAGCATGGCTCTGTCATGAAACAGCATAATTTCAAGATTTACTTCAAGTACACTTTGGAATGTAAACATACCTTATTTAGCTTTACAAAATATTCCAGTCCAGCTTCGAAGGGATTTGTATCACAGTTCATCTAAAAGGGAAACAGATATTTTAAATCTTAGTTGAGTACAAATCATCTCAGCAGCATCACTTTCATATAATATTTTTTTAGGGAAGAGAACAGTTTTGATTTTGAATATAGAGTCTGAAAAAAGGAAAATTATGGACAGGTCTCTAATTTTTCAAATCTAAAATTCAAATGTAGCCTTTCAGCAAATACTGTTATTTGAACAGCAAACTAGAAACTAAAATTCACGGTGTGTTTCCATGGCTCTTCTATTATGATAACCATCTGAGGGATACCACAGCACGATGTTCCTTTCAGAAACAAGACTTTCATGTTTTTACATAATAATTTTACATAATTAGGTTTTGAAAAGTTATTAAGTAATTCACTTATCTTACAATTAGCCAGGAATCAGGAAAAGTAGATGAGAAAGCACATGGAAGGAAAATGGCTTCTACAGAGTTCAGGAAAGGGAAAAGGGAAAAACAGAGGTTGAATCTCAATCTTGTCAAATACAGTCGAGTTTTACAGTATACTTCAAGTCAGAGCTAAAGCCACTATTTGGGACTAGACCTGAGGTTAATGGTTTTTGTTTGTTTATTTTGTTGTTATTGGTGTCTTTTGTTCCAAGAGAACTGGTCTAAATCCCACAAAAAGCCAAACTTTTTTAAAAAAGACATCGTGGCACTTGTATAAACCAGATGAGTAACATAAACTTGTTTTACATGATATAAAATTTGGTCTCATATTTCCTAATCAACTTGAGCAACTCCAATATTATTTTTATCTGCTCCAAGTTGCAGAATTTCTCCACGAAAAAACCTAAAACAAAGCACGGAAGATTGATTGCTGTAATAACACTAGAGGGCGTGCCTGCACTGCCGGGAAATCAGAGGGACCGGAGATGGAGAAAAGCCCTTAAGAGGAGGCTCCCAGGGGAGGCACGAGAAAATGAGAGGCCGGAGGGTGGGGAGGTGCCTCCTTCCCAGAGGCTGCTTCTGCCGCTCCACTCCCGCGGAGCGGAGGCAGCTGCCCTGTTTCTCTCCCTGCAGCAGCCTCGGCTAAGCACCCGTTGTAGGCTAAGAATCCCCTAATAGAGCACCTCTCCTGCAAAACGATGACTTGCCCCGGGACCCCAAGATGCTGCCCGTCCACCTCAAAGCCCACTTGCTTCTCCCCATGGTCTAAATGCCCTAGGGACCCTGACTGCGCTTTCAAAACCACTTTGCCCTCCAGTTAAATTCGTTCTATTACGTCCCAGGTGCTTTATAGACCATCTAATATCCATGATAACTCTGTAGGATAAAGATTATCTCTATTTTATAGAAAAGTAAACAGAGGCTCTGGAGAGTTAGTCACGTAGCTACTTTGTGGTAGAGGATACATTCAAACCCAAGAGTCCCCGTTCTGAAGTCCATCCTTTGCACTATCCCTCCTCTCACCTCTCAGGCCTAAAACCTCAATGTCTTCCAAGAAAACAACTAGAGAATCTGAAAAAATTAAGGGGCCCTCAGATAGCCTGCCATATTGGAGGTGAAATAGGAGAACCGAGTTTGGCCACTTCTGTGTAATCTGGACCAAGTTGTTCACTATTTCTTAATGTGATTGTGTGTAGAATAGGGATAATTCAGATACCCCTACTCCCAACCCCTTGCCCAAGAATCACCAATGATAACTTTGGGGAGAGTTGAGAGGGTAAATGAAATCATGCATATGAAAATGGTGTGCAACTATACAAATAGAAACCCTTAGTTCCCATTATTAATGGTGGGAGTAGGCTGGACCAACACATTCCAGACCATCAACCCTGCCCATCAGAAAGACACCTTTTATTGTTATTTCCCCAAAAGGTGCATGATAAGAAGGAAATGAGGATGGACAACATGACAGAGCAGGAGGTAGAATTTGAAAGGTGGTCGTCAAATCCTGTGGGAAGGCAGGCTCCCTTGGAGCAGCCACAACTCCACACACAGTCAGAGATGGGTGTCCAGGGCTGTCTGCCAACCAGGAGGAATTAAGGCAGAATAAACATTATGTCATGATTCCACTGAATTTTCAACTGGGAAATGGAGGAGAAAAACCTCTTTCCCTAATTAAGTAATCTAATAATACATAATTTCTCTTACAGCCAGAACCAATGTTAATGCAGTTAAAACTAGCCCTTACATAAAAATCAGATACAATAAACACAAAATTTTAATGAAGATGCTAGCATTTCAAACCTCTGACCCCCAGGCTCTGAAAGCTTTCTCCAGTCTTAAGGCATTCATGGCATATGTTCCAAAATTGTCAATTCCCTCCTCCTGGCCTGCATTCATGATAACGTCATAAAGAGCTGCAGAATCTTCTCGTCTGTGGTACAGTTCCCAACCCAGCTCACCTGAAAAAAACCCACAAGTGCCACACCAGAGTAAGGAGCAATGATCGCTAGGTCTCATGTGCATCAGCTGAAACATATAACTAAAGGGAGAGATTCCACTGATGCAACAGAGATATCGCTGAGTTTTAAGAGACCAGTTCACAAAAAAGTTGCAACAAAACCCATTGCAAAGGAGCCTGCCATATCACAGGTGCATTTGTGCCCAGTTCTGTCTCCCACACAGGGGCCGGTATCTAGGACACCCCTTCTCATAACACAGAAAGACTGTAATATAGGAGTTAATCTTGACCTTGACCTCAGCTTCATAATGCCAGCTGAGTAATTAGTAAGGCACAGTTCACCAAGGTGTCAAGGTTTAGACACCTCAACCCCCAACTCTTTGCCCCAGAATCACAAGGCTTAAAAATATGGATAACTAACAATTATTCAAATGATCCTCATTGTGGGATAGCCATAGTCTCTAACGCCCCCCACTCTCCCCTTCTTCCCCATTTCATTCACCGTTACAGCTGTGGACCAAAACCAAAGAAAGTTAAACCCAACCCAAACAGTCTTCTTATTTTTTATTCTGCATGTTTTATTCTGGTCACCATTTTGCCAAAGTGGAAGAAGGTGGAAGAAGGGTGGGGAGAAGGGACAGCGGAGGCCTAGGAAAAAGCTATGACCTTCATAATGTGTGTTCTCCTTGTTCCCCAGTGCCAAGGGCTGATGGTGATGTTTTTCCAGGACACCACCAGAACATGAGCAACATGTAATCAAACGAATGCCTGGGCACCAAGTACTCCTGTGAAGGGACAATGAAGTCTAGAGGAAGTTAGAAGTGAGCCCAGAGCACCACTGGGGAACGGAAGAGCATTCATTCATCACTGTTTTGAATGCCTACTATGAGGCCTTCCCTAAAGCACTTAGAATCTAGAAGGAAAGATGGATGGTGGTAAGGCTTTAAGAGAGATATCTGATCCATTCAAGACAGTCTCTAAGGGAGACTGTATCTTCTATAGGAGACCTCCTTGAATGTTCCCATACAGAGTCAGCTGGCCTGAATATTGTGTCAACCCTTCCAACTATTCCAACAGGCATCCTCTTCCCACTTTCTTACCTATGCTTCCAAATGATGGGCAGCTATGGGACTGGAACAAGAATTGGAAATCTGTGGAATGACTCTCTCAGACTAGGAGTGAATAGACAGAACTGTCAAAAGAGTTGGGCAGGAGAAATCTCCCTCCAAAGTTGCACTCACAGAAGTAAATGCGTGTGTGTGTGTGCATGCACATGTGTGGATTTTTAGTCTCTTGTTTTAAATTTTAGAGTCTTACTCTAGGTTGCGTTCCAATTCTTACCAGTATAGGATATCCTAGTAGCAGTGACAGGAATGTTGGAAACCTTTAAAGACTTGGTTTGAAGAAACTTGAAAACATCATCACTAAGATCTTCAGAGGTCAGTTTCTGAAGGACCTTTCTTGCATATGGCCCTGCAATGCCAAGGACTCCAAGCTCATCGGTTATATTTTTAATTTCAACATCATATCCACCTTTGACTGCCACTTCTTCAATCCATCTGCATTTGAGTCACAAACATTGTTAAATCTTGCTTGACTAATGCATGTTGGTAACATATTATTTCTCTGAAGACATGCTCTGTGTCTAGAATTGCCAGAAAGTTCCCAGAGTGTCATTTCACATAATCACCTAATTTTTAAGGTTGAGGAAACTGAGTCCCAGAGATGTTAAGTGATTCTCTTTAAACCACTCCCTTATAAATTTGGGGGTAATTTTTCATGGTACAGAAGGGTCCTTCAAATTAAATGGGCTCTGCCACACAATTTTTTTAAATAGTGACAGCCCTATGGCATTTAAATTAATGATTCAATCATCAAAATTAATTTAAACCCCAATTTTCTCTAATACCTATACACAGGGGGCATACTTTTGCTGCTAAAGGTTAGTAATGTGCCTGCCACAAGACCCATAATTGCTTTGACAATCACAAGGAAAAGATAAAAACTCTAAAGACTACTTTCAATTTCTAAGTCTTGATGAGTTGTTGGAACCCAATTACAGGGGTTGTTTATAATTCACTGGGCAGTCCCTGGAACGACACAAGTCTACCACAAAATGATCTTCTGGATTTATAGAAAGCTAAGCTACTAAGATGACTCCCAATACTTCTTGGATTGGAGCATATTCTTTATATTGTTTTACAACCAGAGTGAGAATCTATCAGAGTAAGACATTGATTAAACAACAGTATTCTAAATATTTTTGGAATACTAGACCAAAGACTACAGATTTTATAGTAGACTAAAGATGCATGTGAAGGATCAACTTGGCAGGTCAACAATTTAGAGAGCACGAAGCCTGAAAAAGGGAGAAAACACTCTGGGAGGCAGGTGACTGAAGCGGACCAGATGTGAGCATCAGAATCGAAAGACTGGCTTGAGCAACTTACTTTAACCCAAACTCCAGTTTCTTATCTGAAAATTGGATATCTTGCAGATATGTCTCGTAAGAGAATTAATTGAGATAATGTATAAAAATGGTTCTGACACATTGCTGATACCTAATAAGTGGGAGTTAATATTATTAGAACCAGTAAACCCTAAGGATAGATTGCCTTTTGGAGGGTAGTGGGGACAGGGGCCCTCACTTCAGATAATTTCCTATAAAAGACATGAAGTTTATTTGAAACAATAAGGTTTAAGAATTAAAGTTGTACTTTCAACTACTGGTAAAAGAAAAATTCAGTGCAAGACAATCAATACAGTCCATGTAAAATTTTCTTATGAGGTGTGCACTCACCTAAGGTCATGAAGTTCTGATCCAGAACCAGTTATTAACAGAAATTCCCCGGGAGACTGATGGGAAACAGTCAACTCAGCATACACCCGACCTTTGGGTGTTAACATGTGACTTATATTTGTAAAACCCACCTACACAAAAGAATTTAAAATCACCTTAGGAGGAAGTAAAAATCTTATGTATCCTTTTAACACAACAAGGAAATAAAAATATGGGTGCCAACAATGAAAAACACCTGCATCTTATCATTTACATCAATTGTGGGAACTATCTGTAAACCTAAATCCAAGATTGATTCTGAAGTTCTCAGATTAAATGATCATTACATTTACTTGTCATAAAAATTACACTCCAGTCAATTTTGCAGTTCCTGTTGACACAATTAAACAAAGTTATAAGATCCTTGGATGATAATTCATTCCACAAAAATTTAAATTTGAAAATTAGCAGAATACTCTTGGTCAGATGAAGAGTTCTAGTGTTCATATAGAAATCACTAGGTGGAGTAAAATAACATATTGGTTTTTTCCCAAAAAGTGAGAGGATAGAGAATTAAGCAGGCCAGAATCCTGGACCTTGTACCCCTGTAAGGTTATTTACCTTTGGAATGACATTTGCAAATAGATGGTCCAACAGTCTAATGGAGTCTTGGCCTTTGACATTAAACTTGCCAAATGGTGACAGGTCAATCACCCCTACCCTTTGCATAACCTGTTTATACTCAGAGCCCACAGGCTCAAACCAGTTTGTGCGGCGAAAACTTGGCCTGAAACACAGTTTGTCATAAAACAACTGTCATTCATTTTCAGAAAATTACAGAATAAGGATATCTTCATAAGACCTATTCATCTAGAAAGTCCCATTTGGAAAAAAAAAAATGCAACCTAAAATTCTGTTCTGCAAATCATACATATATGTTGGAATCTGATTTTTTAAAGTTACTCATCTATGCCTTTGACCCACTTCTAGTGAGTGAAGTATTAATTAACTACAAAATAAAATAGGACACATGGGCTCTCAGATCTGGAGAGCTTAGAAGTCAACCAGTCCTATGGGTTTCAACCTTGGTTGCATATTAGCATCACCTGGGGAGCATTTTAAAAATGCCAATTTTTCGGACCTAATTAAATCAGAATATATAGGGGTGGAGCTATCTTCTCCAGTGCTTCTCAAACATTAATGCAAACACAAGTCACCTGCACTAGTTACAATGCAGGCTCTGATGCAGCAGCTCTGGGGTGGGGCCCTATATCCTGCATTCTAATGGACTCCCAGGTGAGCTCATGCTATGGCCCACACCTGGATAAGCAAGGGTCTGGGTCCAACATCTTCATTTTTTAGAGAAAAGGCTCAAAGTGACTTCCAAGGCCTTTGCATTAGTTAATGACAGAGCTAGCCCTAGCAGAAAGGTCTCCTGCCTCATTATGCAGGGTCCTTTCTACTTTAGGAAGTGGACTGCTAATGTGGTATTTGAACTTCAGAGCAGGATGCTAAGTCAGCAAAATGAGTTTTCAGTAGTTTAATTATTAAAATAGTAGAAGAAACAGGCCAGATCCAAACAGCACAAGGTGAAGAATAGGTCTGGCATTTATCTGAGTCATTTAGGACAAACCAAACCTGTATTTTGCCCCCAGATAATCTAGACTGGCTCCCTACGGAGCCCAAATTCATTAATCAACAACTGGCCGTCTACTATACTTTGTACCATTTAGATCTGGTCTTAAAGTAGACATCAAAACCTGTTTAAACAAGCAAAATGACAGGTCAAAAAAAGGTAACTCAATTTCTAGATTTGCTATTGTTTTCTCTTGGTTTATGGATTCTCATGAGAAAAATATATATAATCACTATCAATTCCGAGTACAACAATGGCATGTAATCCAAGTACAACAATGGCAATAACTTTAGAAGAATTCAGAGAGTTGTTTTAGTGACATGCTTATGTTTTAGCTTAACCTAAAATGTTAACTAAATGATATTTTCCCCTAATTTATCAACAGTGCATATAAATTGCATGACTCAGTGCACACACACTAGAAAGCAGTTGCTTTGAGCCATTCCTTGATAAATAGAAAATCCATATTTTTTTTACTATTTCCATACCATGTGATTTGACCAGGCACCCTAAACAAGGACAAATCTTTAGGAGCTAACTGAAGCCATGTGGGGATTTGAAGAGGGTAGGGCAGGTTCCTCTGAGCTCCTGGAAAATGCCAAGCAGAGGCTTCACCTGGGCTGGCTGTAAGATTCTCAAGGCCACGTGGGTCCTAGATATGGGCCAGTGTCATGTGGGATAGACCAATGCCTCCACCGCCAGAAAGTAACTTTTGTAGGCAAAGGCTCGATGCTCTTTGGAAGGGGGTGGAGTGACGGGGCGGGAGGGGAAACAGCTCTTCTCTGAGGTCCCTTCCTTCCACCTCAGAAATTTTACTCTGCAGTCAGAGCCACAGCAGGGTAAGTCATTCACTTACCTGTACCGAGTGTCCTGGCCCGGTTTGTAGAACCAGTGTGGCTGCTCCCAGCCCGCATGGAACCCCATGGAACACTTAGACTCCAGGGTTTTATAAAGCCCACTGACTCGCTGAGTGGGCCTCCCAGCAAACCGTTCTTCTTTAGGATAACCAACTAAAAAAGGAAAACTGGTACTCTAATTAGCATATAACCAAACCGAAAATACTTTGAAGGAATTCAGAAAATGGAAAATAGAGTACTTAAAATCCAGAAGCATATATACGTATTAAATTTATGTAAAAAAAACCCACCAAAGCTGTCATTTATATTGATCATCAAAGGATAAAGTAAAAATAGATTTAAAACTTAAAATCACCGATGCACTCCACATATTACACATATACATTCATACAGATTCCCCATTGCGCCTTAGAGGAGCAACGCTTTTTAAAATCCCTAACCACTCCCACCACAAAGCACGGAATAAAAAGCACCGAAAGTCAGAGGTGCTGCAAGTCAGTTCTGTGCACTTTGTAGACAGCAGTGAATTTGCACTTTACCAATATTGTTGAATCCATAGGACTCTCTTGCTTTGGCCTTGGTGTACTCAGTTGTTGTCCATTTGCCATAGCGATTGGGATCCAATTCTATCAGATCAAAAGGAGGTTCTCCATGCAGGATCCAGTCACTAAGGTATTTCCCTACCCCACCAGCGTGGATTATGCCATATCTTTCAAAGACAGAGATAAATATCCTGTTACTAACACGTTTTCAAATAATGAAACACATTCAAACATTTTACAGGGCCTTAAAGTTGGAGTGTTCTGTGCTATTCGGAACACACAATCAACATAACCTTTCTGCTATTAATTTTTTTTCCTCAAAGAAATACATGGTTAGGCATCCAAATTAACTGTGCCTGACTTGATAGCTAGTTTGTTCCCAGTTTCAAGAGATGCATACCTGAAAAATAGCCTAGGACTCTTAGCTAGTAAGGATGCTCACGTTAGGAAAATGGGTGAAAGGAAGCAGACAGATGTGGTTGGTACCTTGAGCTATGGGCTATCAGCCCTCCTGAGCTACGATTGTCCTGACTGATAGGAACTGTGCAGGAGAAATATGTACACTGTAGGAGGGCATGCCCACCTCTTCCCAGACTCACTTTCGTTTCGGTCCCCTTAGGTGATGGCCTCTGTGCAAGGATCTCGGGCCATTATCTTAGAAGCATTCAGACGAAGAGGCACTCACCCAGGGACTGGTGGCGAGGAGGGGAAAGGAATACTGGCCCCTGTATTTTCCAACTAGTGGGTCACTTGGTGAGGAGGGTGGGCTTGTTTTCCATATGAAGACGTTTTAAAACCAAGAACATGATTGTGGCAAATAATTTGATATCCGATGGAGGGATCACAGTTCAACATTGGTCATGTGCAGTTCTACCCACCCATTCTTGACTAATGAAGGACTTTACTGTGAGTTTTTCTGTGGTGTAAGTCAAGAGAAGCTTCGGAGGAATCGGGTGAGCAGGGAGTCATGAGTAGATGACCAAGAAAAGGAGCAACATGAGTAGACCTCAAAATGCAGGAAATTTCAGTACCCCAAATGACAGCATCTTAACAGCCAGAATCACAGGTTCTAAGAGCTTGGAGGACCTTAGCAAAGCCTGGAAATGTTAACTAAATTTTCTCACAACAATACCAGTTTTGCTATTTCATAATAATTAATGCCTAAAGTTGTTTCCACAGGATTATAAGGATATTACTCAAGCAGAATAAAAAGGCAGCAATTTACACTTCTCTGGATGGTTTAAAAAAAGACATGGGTCATCCAAATTACCCACAAAAAAATCTCACTAAGTTTCAAGAAACCAAGAAAAAAATTTAAATATGATAAATATTTATTATATATATAATAATTATGCAATATATGCTTAAAATGTTTCTTCACTTAACCAAGCCCAATGTATGACGTACAACAGCTGCCATGATTGAGAGCTGGATTACTGTTCACAAGACTTGAAACTGTATAACGTTTTACCGACATTTATTGAGTGCTTACCACTTACCAGGCATTGTTTCCATCTGACATGTACCAGCTGACGTTCTTTAGCAATTCTATTTCACCACTGAGAACAGCACCCCACACACAGGGGTAAAATAAGGTCACACAGCAAAAAAGAGCAGATTCAGGATACAAACTCAGTCATCTGACCCCAGTGTACACTCCCTGTTACTGGACTTTACTTCTTCAGTGATTCTCAGTCCTTTCTCAGCCCACACACAGGACAGATAGAGTTCACATCCTTGGCAGACTCCTTGGGCACAGCCAGGGTGGTGCTTCGGGTTCCTGTGGTCTCACTGCTCCACCATCATGTTCCTTCCCTTTCAACAATGCACGGGAGCAAACACGTGGGGCAGAGTACTATTATTTGGGGATAAGCCTGAATCAAATCAAATTTCTTTTTATTTTTATTTTTTATTTTTGGGAGGAAGACCAGCCCTGAGCTAACATCCGTCCAATCCTCCTCTTTTTGCTGAGGAAGACTGGCCCTGGGCTAACATCGTGCCCATCTTCCTCTACTTTATATGGGATGCCACCACGGCGTGGCTGACAGGCAGTGCATCGGCGGGCGCCCGGGATCCGAACCTGCGAACCCCGGGCTGCCAAGCGCGGACTAAACCGCTGCGCCACCGGGCGGCCCCTCGAATTTCTTTTTAAAAAGCAAATCTTTTACTGGGGCTGGCCCAGTGGCGTAGCGGTTAAGTTCGCGCTCTGCTTCGGTGGCCTGGGGTTCGCAGGTTCGGATCCCGGGCACAGACAGACATACCGCTTGTCAGCCATGCTGTGGCGGTGTCCCATATAAAGCAGAGGAAGATGGGCACGGATGTTAGCCCAGCGCCAGTCTTCCTCAGCACAAAAGAGGAGGATTGGCAACAGATGTTAGCTCAGAGCTAGTCTTCCTCACACACACAAAAAGTAAATCTTTTACAAACTTCAGCTCTCTAACCATTAACAAGTTAAATGTAAAATGGCATACAACTGAGTGTTATGAGACATCTATTGAAAGTCCCTGGTTTAGTAGTTAAAAGTATAAAAGCGTGTAGTAAGAGAGATCTGGGTATGATTTTTATTCTGCCATTACTAGCTGTGTGACCTTGGGCAAGTTGTGTAACCACCCTGAGCTTTAGTCTTCTCAGGTGCACACTTTCTTTATGGTGCTGGGGGAGAATTAATTGACACAGCATTTAAAAAGCCCATAGTAGGCAGGCAATACATGGTGGCTGTTGGGCCCTTGTATAACCAGCAACAGAGTATGCTTGTGCCCAATTGATAAGATTTTCATAAGGAAGCAATGTGTAAGGTGGAAGGGAACTTGAGGAGAGGAGAGCTAGGTTCTTTTTTTATTCTAGCCTTAATCTGAAGAACTCGCTTCTTCTGAATGGCCCAGCTGCTGTCTTTTTGAGTGTTTGCATCTGCTTTTTATGATAAGTCTGTTACACTGGCAGATGTTACATCTTATTGCACTCTCCCCTCTTTAAAAATTTGCTGTTTATAATCTGTTTCAACCCAAGAAAACTAGATTCAATTCAATACAATTCATTGAACATTTTGGGGGGCACTGTGTTAGTCACTTAGAAGCAGAAAAACTTGTTAAAACTGTGACAAAACAGAAGTAAACCAGCTTTGACTATGGGTAATCTATGAGTTAGGTAAATGAACACTGGCGCATATGTAGACAATTTGCAAACACCTATTCTCTGGACTGTTTGTACCAGAATAACTGACAACATGGAAATGCAGATCCCTGGGCCCCTCTCCAGATGACTGAATCAGAATCTATAGGAGTGGTGTCTGAGAACCTGTTTGCTTGTTGGTTTTCCAATTCAACACATCTTTCATGGGTTCCAGGGACAAATAATAGGAATTTCATAGATGAGATGTAAAGGAGAATGAAACACATGTAAGTGACTAACCACAAAGTTGAGACTCTGTTTTTTAATGTGCCCATCAGGCAATTCTGGTGCTCAGCCAGATATGGGAACCACTGGCCTTCAGAACCATGGAATCGATCACTGATATAAGCTGGCAGGGACAGCCAATGTGAGCATTCCACCAAATTACAAAAGAAATATCTCTGCGATCTCAACTTTTAGATAACAAGAAGGCCTTTTTGGTTCAGACCAAATCGGTCCAAGAGAGTGCAGCACTTTGCCTATCCCCCTCTTCCCCATTCCCCTCCCAATGTCTACCACCTGGGAAAATTACCCAGAGCAATCAGAGCAGGAGTCGGGACATCAGCCCCATGCAAGTAGAGACAATTTCTAGGTAATAAGTAACTAGGGTTCTAAAGAAAGCAACTTCCTAATTTCCTTAGCAATTAGTAATAGGTGTTCCATTAAAGCGTAAATATCATGCCAAGGATACTGTCCACTTGTTCACAGTTCAGAGCATGGCTTATGGTCAATGATCCATAAATATTTGTTGACTAAATCAATAATTCTGTGATTAAGTCAAACATAGAATCAAAAATAAAATACTTAGATATAAATTATCAAAAGAAGTGCAAAATTTATACTCTGAAAACTACAAATCGCTGTTGAAAGAGATTTTAAAAGACCTAAATAAATGGAAAGACATCCTGTGTTCATGAATTGTAAGACTTAATATTGTGAAGATGGCAATAATCCCCAAGCTGATCTATAGATGCAGTGCAATTCCTATCAAAATCCCAGCTGGCTTCTTTGCAGAAATTGACGAGCTGGTCCTAAAATTTACATGAAAATTTAAGGAACCTAGAATCATCAAACCAACCTTGAAAAGGAAAAGTTGGAGGAAACACTTCCCAATTTCAGAATTTTCTACAAAGCTCTGGGAATCAAGACAGTGTGGTACTGGCATAAGGATAGACTTACAGATCAGTGGAATAGAATTGTGAGCCCAGAAATAAACGCATAAACATATGGTGAACTGATTTTTGACAAGGAGGCTGTGGTATAATAAAAAATAAATATTTGGTCTTTGTTCCCAATTCCTGGCATGGAGCTCCTAAAACCTTTGGAATTTAGTCTTTTGTATGTTAATGAGATGGCTCAATGCGAGAGGAGTGCAGGGGGGCTAGATAGCTTCAGAATAGGGGCTGGTCACCAGAAGTTCAATCACCAGTGGTCAATGATTTAATCAGTTGTGCTTATGTAATGAAAACTCCATCAAAACTCCTAAACAGCAGGATTCACAGAGCTTTTGGGTTGGCTAACCCACTGATGTGCTAGGAAGGTGGTGTGCCAGAGCGGGCGTGGAAGCTCTGCACCATACCCTTCCCCCCACACCTTGCCCTACACAACTCTTCGTGAGTTGGATCCTTTATAATAAACCAATACAAGTAAGTAGTGTTTTCCTGAGTTCTGTGAGTTATTCTAGTGAATTATCACACCTGAGGATGAGGTTGTGGGAACCCTCAAGTTTACAACTGGTCTGTCAGAAGTACAGGTGATCCCTGGAAGCTGCAACTGGTGTTTGAAGTGGGGGCGGTTTTGTGAGACTGAGTCCTTAACCAGTGGAGTCTACACTAACTCTAGGAGTTAGTATCAGAATTGAATTGAGTTGTTCGACACTCAGTTGGTGTCGGGGAATTGGATGTTGGCGTCAGAAGCAATATCAGAAAAAAGACATCACAGGTGCCAACACAATTTAATGAGGAAAGAATAGTCTTTTCAACAAATGATGCTGGGACAACTAGCTATTCACAAAAGAATGAAGTTGGACACCTACCTCACACCATACACAGAAATTAACTCAAAATTGATCAAAATCCTAAATGTAAGATGTAAAACTATAAAACTCTTGGAAGAAAACAGGTGTAAATCTTCATAAACTTCGATTAGATAATGGTTTATATATATGACACCACAACTATATGCAAAAAAAAAGATACACATTCTAGACTTCATCAAAATTAAAAACTTTTGTGCTTCAATGGACACAATGAAGAAAGTGAAAAAACCACAGAATGGGAGGAAAATTTTGCAAATCATTTATCTGATAAGGGTCTTGTATCCAGAATATGTAACGAACTCCTACAACCTAACAATAAAAAGACAATCCAATTTTTAACATGGATGAAGGATATAAATAGACATTATTCAAAGAAGATACACAAGTAATGTACAAGATAAACACTGCCCCATGCACATGTCGACATATGGACTCTATAGATTACCTGAGCACTCAGTTACATTATACCTCCCAGCCCCTTATCTCCATGTGGTTTTCTCCCTCTAGATGTCCCACAGACCTCAACTTAACACTTCAAACCCAACTTGTCACAAATGGAATTCATTTTCCTTGTTCTTTCTCCCCATGGCCCCAGCTTCCAACCAAGGGTCAAGTTAGAAGGGTTGCCATCATTTGCCATTTTTGTCTCTTCCTCAAGACCTAAGCAATAGATCACCAAATCTAAACAAATGTTACCTCCTTTCTCTCGTCCCCACTGCTGCTTCCTTAGTTCAGACCCCAACCTCTCTACCGTGTTGGCAGAACAGCACCCCAACCACTCCTGTGCCTCCAGTCAGACTTCACTGCCTCGTTCTCAGCTGTAGCCTAGTGCCTAGCACTAGACCTGCCACAGAGCTGGCAATCATTAAATATTAGTTGAATAAATAGCCAAATAAAATGGGGAAGAAAAATAGAATATTAGAAGCTGTGATATGATAGTAAAGTGGGCTTGACATTAATATTCACCAAATTAATGGGACAAATATTAGAGATGAAACATCAAATGGGCAATGAAATCATAAATAGTAAGCAACCCAAGGAATCATAAAGAAGCAAATCATGTTGGACAGACATGAATTATGGTGAGAATATGCATCAGATATGTTATACATTTGATATTTTGAATTATCCTTGTCACGTTGTGTTATGAAAACATCCTTACAAAATTGAGGCAAATTGACCTATCTGAACACACACAGCATAAAAGGAGACACGAATAATGGAAATAGCAAGAAATATGCAAAGAGAAAGTTTCAGGACATCATTGACCTTCTGTGTGAGAATCTTTAAAACCTATTCAAGTGATTAAACTGTTATATAGTCAGGGTTTTAAGACTGAATTTTGTGTGTGTGTGTGAGGAAGATTACTCCTGAGTTAACATCCGTTGCCAATCCTCCTCTTTTTGCTGAGGAAGACTGGTCCTGGGCTAACATCTGTGCCCATCTTCCTCCACCTCATATGGGACACCGCCACAGCATGGCTTGACAAGCAGTGCGTCAGTCCGCGGCCAGGATCCGAACCTGCAAACCCCGGGCCGCTGCAGTGGAGTGTGCAAACTTAACAGCTATGTCACTGGCCAGCCCAAGCCTGAAATTTTTTTCCCTCAAATTTCATTGGTCATGAAAGGGAGAAAAGTCTCTTCCCCTCCCGTTTTCCATTTTGGCCTGAGATTATGTGATAAGACTTATCTAAAATACATGACTCTACAATAGATGTTGAATTACACGGAGATACTCACCCGAAGCCTATGGCCACCCAGTAGTTTCTGACCCCCTGATGGGGCCCCACCATAGGCAGGATGTCAGGAGAGTAGGTGATAGGACCATTGACGATATTGATGATGTCAGCCTTTTTCAAGACTGGAACCATTTCCATGGCAATTTCGACATGTTCTGTGATTCGGTCTAGATCAGACTCAAAGAGCTCCTTTCCAAAACCTGAAAAGACACGCCATTGTGGTCGGGATGCCACAGCTGCATGACAAGTACTCTGAAGTGGTTTAAACCTCTGAATCAGCATGCATTTAAAGATGGCCTTTAAAGACGGAAGTTATGAAGGTACTTCCTTTTTTAAGTCCAAACTCAGTATTCACTATCAACAGATGTGTACCCCTTATATTACTGAGAACAATAATGTTATTTCTTGAAACAATAAAATGAAAATTAACCTTTTTAATTAATAGAAAATTTGAATTTATGCATATTAACAGTTCCAATATTTAATCCCACCGCAATTTTACAAAACAAACAACATGGGGGCCGCTGGGTGGTGTAGCAGTTAAGTTCATGCACTCCGCTTATGGTGGCCCAGGGTTTCGCAGGTTCGGATCCTGGGTGTGGACCAATGCACCACCTGTCAAGCCACACTGTGGTGGCGTCCCATATAAAGTAGAGGAGGATGGGCACGGATGTTAGCCCAGGGCCAGTCTTCCTCAGCAAAAAGGAAGAGGATTGGCACTGGATGTTAGCTAAGGGCTAACCTCCCTCACAAAAACAAGCAAACAAACAACAATAATTTGGTTTGTCAAGAGAGATCTTTTGTCCTTCGATTAACCATAAAAGTCTGCTTCATCCTCCCAGGTGAGGGCAAATGAGAATTTACAAAGTCATGTCAGAACCCTGAGCATAAATGGAAAACTACTCTAGGATGTTGGATGATGGATTCTAGACACCTTTTAATTCTCAGCAGGGAGGGAATGGCATGGAAGCCTCCTTCCTCAAGCCCATTCCCACACATATCTGAGGGCTAGAATTCCATGAAAAGAGTCAGGGTCTTGGAGTACAATCATCTTCTCACTCCTAATAGGCACTGTGATTGAAGGCAAGGCCACAGATGAGCTTCTAGAAGAACGTCTCCACCATTACTGGTGATTTTCCCACACAGCAGCCAGCCAGCTTCTTGTTTCTCCTGTGGACTGCATGTTGGGTCAGTGGCATGGAGGCCTGCAGAACACCAGGGTTGGACCAGGACCTGTGGGTGTCCAGGCCCAGGCAACAATCTGGCTCTCCCTCCAACTGGAATTATTTAAATATTTGTTCAACATTTATTTGGAGGAGAGGCCGCCAGCATGGGGGAAAAGCAGAGAGAGAGGCTCCAGGGTGGCAGATCAGCCCTCCCTCTGGGATCAGGAGCTATTCTGCTCAGGCCCAAATGTGCAGAGTCCACTCAGCAGAACTAAAGCCCTCAGCTAGCTGACCCGACTTCTGTGGAGGGTGGTTGAATGATCATTTGTTGTGACATGGGCAGAGGTGTTCTTTGAGGGGAAGGAGGGAGGGATTCATCCCCTATCCCAAGTAGCTTATGAAAGGATAATTCTAGAAAGTACAATTTCCTCCATTTCTTTATATCCTCTATAATATTTCAGTGTCCCATGGACATTTTAGCTTCTTTTATGGATTAAAACCTGAGGTACCTCCTTAGGTGACCCAATTCTGAACTGGGCTCTATAGAAATGTTTCATGAAAACCAAAAACAGGTCCTTCTCCCTTACAGAACTTGGAAGAGAAACTATAGTTCCTCCTGCTCTAGCACAGAGGCCGGAGCCCTCTCCATATCCATTTATGCAGTTGGGGAGGGCTTCAGTCTGCAGCACCAACCCGTCCTGCTCTGTGACAGACCCCGCGGCTTTCCTTCTTAGTAGGCTGGATAGCCCGTCTCTGATGGTTGTCATGCTTCCAACTGTCAAAGCACAAGAGCAGCTACATCTAAATCTGGAAACTAGACCAAGCAGGAGAGAGCGAGGGAAAGGGGGGGAGACAGGAGGTTGGCCTGGGCAGGTTAACATTACTTGGAGCCTTCCAAAGCACGGGAACATGTTTCTTCAGCTTTTCCACCACCAACTGCCTCTTCTCTTTTTCCCTACGCCCCGCTGTGACTGTTCAAAGGGACATGAGAAGAGAGCTTCCCTCAAACCCCCCACCTCCAACATCTCAGGCTTCTGCTCATCTAGTATTATGGTGTCATCTTATCTTACAGCCACAGGGAGGATAGAACATACGTGCACACACTCCTCATCTAGTATTATGGTGTCATCTTATCTTACAGCCACAGGGAGGATAGAACATACGTGCACACACTTCCATTTGCTGAACCCACCTGGAGGGACTCCACCAGTGACCCACGAGTCCTGAACTTTCATTTTCTCCTGACTTTCATATGGGCCAAACAAAATCCCATCCCTTTCCTGTCGGAGGTAATAAGATCCTTCCAGGTCACGGAGCACGGGGAGTTCTTGTTTCAAAGCTTTCACTTCAGGTATAGTCGATGTAACAAGATATTGATGCTGAACTGGGATGAGAGGATGCTCTAGTCCAATCATCTTACCAACTTCACGAGCCCAAAATCCTTAAATAAAAAATCATTTTAAAATGTCACCACATATATAAACACACCACATCTGACACTGATGCAGCAATGTATACTAAAATAAAATATTGAGAAGACTTCAGTACTCCTGGCAAAGTCTAAAGAATGTCAGAACA
Organism: Tapirus indicus; assembly: GCA_031878705.1. Taxonomy (NCBI): domain Eukaryota; kingdom Metazoa; phylum Chordata; class Mammalia; order Perissodactyla; family Tapiridae; genus Tapirus; species Tapirus indicus. Next base: position 7,065,269 of record CM062925.1, read on the forward strand.
ACTTTAAACTTTTTGTCATTGCAAAATTGAATGGAGGAAGAGAAGACAAGACAATATTTTACATTGCCCCAGAGTTTTGAAGATATCTGTAATCTAAGGGAACTCCATTCCTGAGAAAGTATTTTTCCCATAAGCAAAGGTGGGCAGGAAAAAACCAAAATAATTTATTTGAAGGAAAAAAGAAACAATTCAAATACGTAAAATATACCAATCGTGGTAAGAAAGACAGTAATGGGCTGACCCTACCTGTAGAACGGGGATAATCAGGCAATGGAAGAGGCCCCATGTAGATGCAATGGAAGAGGCCCCATGTAGATGTGATCAATTGTGCATCATAAAGCCCTACAAGTCAGTCCCTCCATCCCCCAATCCCTCCTCTCCACAAACTGTCGATGCCGAAAATCCCACAAATACAGAATTGTTCTGTTAACTTAAAATTTGAAAATGTGTATACTTTGGGAGAGGCAGCACATTAAGTCTTCTCTCTTTTTTTATTTTATTTTATTTTTTTGTGAGGTAGATTAGCCCTGAGCTAACATCCGTTGCCAATCCTCCTCTTTTTGTTGAGGCAGATTGGCCCTGGGCTAACAACTGTGCCCATCTTCCTCTACTTTATCTGGGACGCCGCCACAGCATGGCTGACAAGCAGTGCATTGGTCCGCGCCCGGGAGCCAGGCCTGCAAAACCTGGGCCACCAGAAACGGAGCATGCAAACTTAACCTCCATGCCACCGGGCTGGCCCCTTTACTCTGTTATTTTAAAAGTTTAGTTTGCATATGTTTGTAAGATCCTTTCTTGCAAAGGGCACGAAGGCACCAGGAGTCCAGAGCAGGAGGGAAGAGGTGCCACAGCAAAGGGGAGTGGGCTCGTAAGTAGGTAGGGTTCCCACAACCAGTGTTCTCACTTCACAGTGGGCACGGGCACTGTCTGACTGGGGGAATGAATGTTATTTTTTCCTTTGCAAAAGATGGAACCAGATAACTTGGATTGAAAGGACCCTTGATTCTCAGCCAGGCGACTCGTCAGTATATAGATGTGGAGTTAGAGCCCAGAGAGGGAAAGAGATGTGCCCAAGGGCACATTGGAGACCCCAGAATCATCACATCTTATTGCTTTTCTTGTTACAGAAAGACTTTATTTTAAAAATCCAAGAATCCCTCGCTTGTATAAAGATATATTAGAATCTAAAATGATAAAAATGATTATTTGGCAGGGATGTGGTATCGCCTGACCCATCAATGGATTATCTGGGGGGAGGGGTTCTATTTGCTTGTTTGTCTCATAATAATTTTGAGTAATCATTCAAATTAGAGAATCTTATTTAAGTTATTTCTTGAGAGGTTGCATTCTCTAAATTTTTAACCATTTCTGTTTCTGCTTTTTTCAGAATCTAATAAGGAGTTCTGAAGTCAGAGCTAGACACAGAATCATTAATTACCAGCCAGTCTGGGAAGCCAGACTGTGTACTCTTACATGCCAAAGTTATTTCTATTTAACCATCTAAACATCACTCTGTGTTCGTTGTTTTGTTTTGGCCTAACGACTAAGTTGGTCACGGAGTATAATAGCCCCAGAAATGGGTGTTCATTTGCAAACCAAAAATCTTAACTGTGGGCATTAGAGCTGTTTGTTGGTCTTTTAATAATTTAGAGAATTTGTTCCTTCTGGTAGGAAAATGTGAATTACCTATGTCAGGACTTTGTTCAAAAATATAGTAAAGGCACATATTCTAATTATATGCATTAGAGCAGTTTTAAAATCTAAAAAGCCAAAATATTTAGCCTAGCAATTCAAACCACTGCAGTATCCTCAATATACTTGTTTCGATTAAAAACATAAATTGAAGAAAATAAATTCTGTCCTATTCAAACATATTTATGCATTTCTGAGTCTAATTCCTTTCTTATTAATGCACTTCATCATTAAAATAAAGTGGAAACGTATGCATAAGTATTATATAGCTAAATTATTTCAAACCCCATAGCAAGCTCTATACTGTTTTACCCTATGGTGGTGGTGTTCGTTGGCATTCTCTTCCTCTATATGTCAATCAAGTTAACCTAAATCTAGCCAGGATTACACTTCAACCCGTTAGATCACCCACCCACCAAGTTCAAAGGGAAGAGAGACAAATGCGGAGGAACCATCTAAAATCTACCATTACCATCTGAAAAACACTGAAGAGTCAATAAAAATGATCATTGGAAATTACTTGCATTTTTTTAAATAAAAAATGCAATAATGAATAGAAATGGAGTTCAAATGAAGGATGCGGGTTTGTGGACAAGTTTACTTCTACTAGATGGTTAATCCTGTGACAATGATGGTTTACTCAGTGACATTCTGATTTACCATATTAGGAAAATTCTTAAGTAAAGTTTACAAAGTTATCTCAGGCTTAATGAGTCAATTGGAAATGAAGTCAAGAGAAACATTCATTACCATGCAAAGAAAAAGCTTGGATCATAAAAAACAGCTTCTAACCGAGCCCCTGAGCTGCACCTGAGGGGAGGGTAGAATGAAGCTGTACTAAAGGCAAGTCAGCCTACTGCACACCAAGAGTGTCAGAAAATGCTCCTCTGCTCTGCTTGCTCAAGAATAAGGCTACTACACTCTCTCTCCTGTAGGAACACCTATACAGTAGTGTTTCTCAAAAGACATTTTACAGACCATCTAGTACAGACAGTACAGTACCTGGAATACTTATTTAAAATACAACTTCTCACCCAGACCACTTGAATGAGAATTTTTTCGAAGTCTGGGAAACTTCCCACGGTGACTCCTGTGCACACTAGCTTGAGAACCAAGCTCTTTTACCAGCGGAATGGGTGCTGGATGACTACAGAGCAATTAAAAGAAGCTGGGTAATCTTAAGGCTGGTACCAAGAAGCTATGGTAACCTGATGCTTGTGTGTCCCAGACCGGGGCATAGACTTTCAAGGAAATAATTATAATAATTATTATCATCATTACACTTAATTTTTTTAGTGCTTTCTATGTGGTAAGCCCTGTTCTGGGTACTTTACATTATTAGAGCGTTTACTGATCCTAATAACTTTTTGAGATGGGCACTATTACCTCCATTTTACAAATGAGTAATTTCCCCAGGTCATGAGGTTGGCAATACATGTGTTTCTGCTCGGAGAGCCCCCTGCCCTGGGCAATGCTGGAGACATAGCAGACTGACAAATTTTTACTTTTAGACTTTCCTTTTCATGGATATCCTGAAGACTCAGCAGCCTTCTGTTATGACTCCATGTAAAGAAACTTCTAGAAGGGGGCATATCCAAAACTTCGCCTCCAATTACTGAAGCTTACTTTTTGGGGAGCTTCTATACTTTAAATAAGGTTTTTTGGAAAACAGACTTACAAATAATTAAACACACACCCCTTCACCCCTTCCATGGACTACTAATATGCAATTAGTTAGATTTTTCTCTGGTAACTTTTAACCAGTGGAAGAGAAGAGATAGAGAAGGAAAAGAAAAGGAAAAGTTATGGGCCAGAGACATGATCTGAATGAGAGGAAGAACTGAAGCTGAAACAGCACAGTTCTTACAACTTTCAACAAGGAGCCGCCTGGACGGGAAAGCCCGAGGATGGGCAAGGGAGTAGATATGGCCGGGGAAAAGGCCTCAGGAGCCCGGAATGAAGAAGGACGTCCTGAAGGCCAGTTGTTCTGGTGCTGGCCTGGGAAAACAAATCCCAGGAATTAGGTTAAACAAGGATTTGTTTTCTCAGGCCAGCACCAAAAGGACTGTTCTCCGGGATCTCCTGCCACCGCCTACCCCGCCCCGGTCACCCAACAAGATTTCACAGCTGCAGAGAATATTTCATCTGGTAACCAGTGTCCTGCGTCTAGGTCAGATTTCTTTGGAAATTATTCTTTCTCTTCAGTGATTCCTTATACCTCACAGTTTGTGGTTTAGAAAAAAATGTATTAAAAGTTTATCCATTCTAGGAAAACAATAGATAAATGTGTTAAATTAAGGTCTTCTTCGTTATTTCTCAAAATATCAGTTGGGAGTGTGGGGCTGCCTGAAGCACTGTGTTGAGAAAAATTGTGGAGTTTGTCCAAGGCCCTCTGAAATGAGTGCAGTGATCGACTGGCAATGTCTGCCATGAGTGCTGGATATGGAAGTCAGAGTATGTTGTTTAGTATTCACTATCACTATGAAAACAGCAAAACGTTTTTAAAGGCTGAATTCATGAGATCATAAAGTTGCAAGAGTACAAAGAATCCTTGCCATTTGAAAAAAAAAAAAGGATGAATCATATCATTTCCTTAGATCTAACAAAATTTAGAGCAGGGGTACCCAAGGACAGTGAGGGGTGGGGGGTATCAGATGGGGATGAGAGGGGCAAGTAAAGTTCAAAAACTAAGCAATGTTTTATGCCTTTGCTCTTACTTTTTAGACAAGTCATTTTACATTATTTAAAATTTTAAACGATATCAAAGAAGGCATGAGATATTTTATGCTTTTCAAATGGAGGACATGGGTTAGAAAATTTCAGAAATACTAATTTAAATTCTTAAATACTAAAGACATGACTTTTTCCAGGACCCCTAAAAAACATTTTGTTAAAAAACAACATCAATCAGAAGTTATAATTTAGAGGAAAGAATCTTAAGGGTACATGTTTCTGGTATGTCCTTATGGCATATCATTTGATCTAATAAATAACAAAGATTGTTTTCATTTTATAATTTAAGCAATGCCTCAAAGAACAGACCACAAGAAAATCAGTTACTGCCTCATGCTTATTTTAGGTTTTAAATTAACCATTACAAACTATAGATAAATATAAATTATTAGCCCAGCTTAGATTGACAAGCATTTTCATTTGCACAAGAATTTATTTTTGTATGTGTGATAGTTGAAAATGACTTCACAGGAAAGTGACCTGTTAGAAAGCGTATTAACTCAAGAATAAGAAGACTCAGGTCCAAGTCCTGGCTCTGGCATAACTGTGTCACTTTGCCAAGTACAATGACCTTCCTGGACATTGGTCTCCACAAATGGAAAATGGGTGGGTTGTTAGATTATCTCAAATATCCCTTTTGGCTTCACTACTCTGAGTCTAAATTGTAACAGAGCAAACTAAAGAAAAGACTATGAAATATGTTTAATAATGTTCTGAAAGAAAAAGCTTGAAAAGTGTTTTGACTGGAGTCAAGTAATCGGAAAGGGATAAGAGAGAACCCAAATGATCATATCTGCACTAAAAAGCAAATTGAGAACAAAAAGGATGCTCATGAACTTGAACACTAAAATGTGGTTTTTAGATTAAAAGAAGAGTGAACATAGGAAGGAAAAAGAAGCACATGACCTGGAGCAGAATAAAATGGAGCATGGAGAAGAATACCAACTTTCTACGGATAACTGAGGGCACAGTGGAATGTCACACCCCAGAGCAGAGTGATGGAGGGAGGCTTTGTAGCTTAGAAACAGACAAAACGTTCACCTTGGGAGCATCAGGGTGTTTCATAACAATGTTCACAGTATACAACACTACTTCATGGCTAAATATCTTATTTCTTTACCTCTTGAAAAAAACCTCACTAATTAAAAGAAAAAGATATGACACTTACCTGCAGCATTCACAATTCTATTTGCTCTCATAGATCCCTGTGGTGTTTCAACATCCCATGTTCCATCTGACCTGGGTTTCAGAGAAGTCACCGGTGCAGGATATTTTAAAAGGGCACCATATTTCCTAGCCCCAGCGGCCAGGGCCATGGTTAGAGAGTAAGGATCAATGTGACCATCTCCAGGATTATACAGTCCAGCTAAAATCTAAATCCATCATAAGAGAGTCAATATTCAAATGAATATATACACAGCACTCAGTGTAACTATGTCCTGCCAGCAGATGTTTAATAAAATTGGACTTTAAAAGTGCATCCCAGCATCAGATTGATCAGTCTGCACTTCTTTTTTCTGTGTCAAAGCTCAGACTTAGGCAGGACACACACTGAGAGTTAAGTGGACAGACTATTTGATAGAGGCTTGCAATTTTCTCCAACACCCCTTCTCCCCTCCCCTGCAAAGCAATGGAAATTGAATCTTTATTTAGACACATGGCCACTAAGAACAAAGAGTTTCCAGTAGTTGGCAGCTATTAGTTCCAGCTGGTAGCTAAAACTATTACTTAGTTCTGGTCAATGAAATGCAAATGAAAGTGTCATGTGGCAGCTTCCACGAACCATTTTAAAAAGACAACTGGCATATGCCCTTTGCCCCTTCATCTTTGTCCCTTCCTCCATCCTGCTGTCTGGAATGCAGACGTGATCGTTGCAGCTCTAGCTGCCATTTTGGAATAAGAACACATGAGTCACACTCTAGGAATGACAGGCAATGATCTAGAAGGGGATTGGGTTTCTGAAGTCTTCATGGAAAAGAGCCATCATCCAAGTCCTGGACTGCCTAAATGAGAGAGAAATAAACTTCTATCTTGTTTAAGCATTATTATTTTGGTTTCCGACATTTGCAGTCAAATCTAATACTAACTGATCAATTGTTTATATCTAATTATTTAATACTGTTAATAAATTCACATGTTAAATATATATCTGGTGTCAGGAAAACGTATACATACTTGATTCAGTCATTCAACAACTAATTCTTGAATACTATCTACTTTGCGCTAGGACTTGAGGCGAGATACTGGCGGGGAAACAGAGAAGAAGGGAACTCAGATGAGACAAGGAGTGAGCAATGGGAAGTAGTCTAGTTAGGTCTCACCCATTCCATAAAAATCTACTGAGCACCAAGTGAATAACACCATCTTTCTATACACATATTTATCATATAGGTTATTGTTTTCTCTGCAGTTCTCATATAGAAGGTTTATGTATGGGAATCCCTAATTCTGGGGACAAAGTAATAGAAAGGTTTGATAATGTTTCCTGAGTTCTCATGGGTGGAAAAGATATTTCATTTAGTATACATAATAGCCCATCTTGTAATTTACCCAAATTCCAGCATTAATCATCTGATTTTGCCATTCAAAATGTGTGCACAAAGTTTTTCTATTTTTAGTTAACTTTTTAAAATAACTTTTTCTAATCTTAATTCAAGTCAACAAATGGTGAAAATGTCCTAAAGATATATACCTTATTCATGTTGAGTAAAGGGAACATCTCTTGAATTTTTTCAGGTCCAATAATATACTGTTCTGTTGCATGCCAGCCAGTCCGAGTCATCTGATATTTAAATTCATCTACCCTTACAGGAGTTGTAGCAATTCTGATACTACCTGGCTGATGGAATCCCACCACCTGTGACAATAATGTCAATAAAAACACATAAATAAATCATCATTTGGCACTCAAACATGGTTCTTCTCCAGCACAATGAAAATGCAGGTGTACAAGAAAAGAGATTTACTATGCAGTGAAAGAGATAACTAAATAACATATCTGCATCTTATGAAAAGACATTCATGCAGCAACTACTTACCGTCTCCCCTGTGACAGGCACTATGCTAAGCCCCATTGATGCTGTTGTGAATGAGAAGCAAAGACCCTGCCTGGATGGAGCTTACAGTCTACGTGTGAAGGCAGACAGCTAAATGCATAATCACAATAACATGGGATAGTGTTAATGTACAGAGGGAAAGAAAATTATGTAAAAAGAGAAAGACAAAGGGTTTGAGGAGGAAATATGAAGAATCAGAACGTCGCAGTGATGAGACCAAGCATGAACCGAAACACACATTCATCTGACATGTATTGAAATCCTTCGGTTGGCCAAGCACTTAGCCTGGCCCTGGGTTACAGAGATAAAGGACGCAGTCCTTGCCCTCAAGTTGCTCACAGTAAACTTCAGTCTTAGCCTGTGGATACTCTGTGCCTGCCACTTTATTTTGAGAGCACTAATACACATGAGAAGAGATAAAAACAAAAGCGAGGGGGCTGGCCCCGTGGCCTAGTGGTTAAGTTCTGTGCACTCCGCTTCAGCGGCCCAGGTTTGTGGGTTCAGATCCCAGGCACAGACCTACACCACTCATCAGCCGTGCTATGGTGGCAACCCACATACAAAATAGAGGAAAATTGGCACAGATGTTAGCTCAGGGCCAATCTTCCTCAGCAAAAGAAAAACAAAAGTGAGGGGCTTTGAGTGAAGTACTTTTCAAAGCCATGTGACAATCTGTTGTGCACCACTGTCAGATCCTTTGCAATCCAGTTGCTGAAAGACTCTAATTTCCTGGTTTCTAGATATAGTAACTGACGAAAGATATTTTTGAAAGCTGCTTTTTATTCTTTCTTAATTTAAAAAATCAAGAAGAGCAGGTAATTACAGGGGTAATACACTTCAAGCAATTAAACTGATTGTAAAGCAAACTCTGGAGGTTCTTACCTCAAACTCTCACAAGATTTCTCTACCACATTAAACAGCTCACATGCCATTGATGTCACCACACACAGCTAAACATGATGACATCAAAATCCTCCAGAAACCTTACATGTGTCTGAGAAACTGACCAAAAGACAATTTCAAATTAAACACATTTACCTGTCCAGTTTCTTCCTCCAGTTTCTCATAAAGTTTGATGCTATTATAATGTATTTTCTTCAGGTTTATTCCAGGATGAAAGTAAGTTGTTAAACCTGCCTTAAAAGTGGAGAGGAAACAAAATACTGAGAAAAATTAACATTCTCAAAATGTTGACAGTTTATCTGTTAAGCTATAATTTACTGCCGGCAAAACGTGAGAAGCACTGGCCAGTCCTTGGGGATGAGAGCACATCAGCCCCAGTCTGAGCCTAAGTTATAAGAACCAATGTGAGCCATATGAGTAATGTGAGAGCCAGCCAACAAACACATATATTAAGTCCCTAAAAGTTACTAGGGAAAAGGTTGTTTGCAGATTCAGAAATGGGATTATTTAGATGGGAAGTTGAGGAATTACGCTACTAATAGGAAGAATATGTGGGGATGGCATACGATGTGGACTCAAACCAGCAAATTAAGTGCGTCCCCTTAAGGAGAAGGACTATGGACTAGCAAAGAGTTTTCCTTGGCCCAATTCCACCATTCCCTTGACTGGAGCAGCCCTCCTATTCCCTTTCCTGAAATTGCTAGAATTCAGGAATTGGAAAACTCCTGGGAATTAGAGCCTGGCGAATTGGTGAAAAGACTTTTGTCATGGCTTAACCTGTTTGATGAACACATAAATTGTACCCCACAAATATTTGTTGAATAAATACTGAATAATTACTCTCAGGAAAAATATCTAAATATGAGCATGACAAAACCCCTTTTATCAACTCTGAAAGATGCAGTGTAGTATCCAGACAAAGAATTCTAAGCAATTATATGAAGCAGGTTCTTTCAACTAAGAGTCTGGGGACCCATTTTGCATCTAATTTATCCTGGAAACTCATCAGAATACAATCTGTTCAAGAGAAAATCTGTTTTAGAGGATTTATAAGTTTCTTCTAAGAGAGTGGTGGGCATTTGATTCTCCTGAACTCAAAAACACCCCCATTTAAAGTTCCAGCTTCCTTTACGGACCAGAATCCATGCCAGAAAAATCCTGGCCAGCTTGTAGGTCCTCTCATAGCACAGCCCCATTACAATGGACCCGCAAGTCAGGCTTCTTAACTTTCAGTCAAACATCCCCTTCTCCTTTACACGCCTGGTATCTAGTGCACATGGGAATTTTTCTAGTTCAGTAATAGAGAATCCCTGGCCTTCAGGTATCTGCTAGAGAACTCAATTTTATCTTCCACATATCTCCTGTCAGATGAGAAGATTGATATTCACGAGCACTGGCTTAGGGTTCTGTTCACCATTCACCCCTCAGGACTCTCTAAGCTTAACCTAGGTTGAGCCACAGCACCAGAAAGTTACATATCTACACCACATAAACCCCTTCTTCCCCACCCCAGAAAGCTATTTTTATAGAATGAGTTAATGGTCTTTCATCTGAAAGAGTCACGTGGGTTTGTTTTTGTAAAACCGTTATTCAAAACATTTCACCCAATGTCCTTTGTTTTAGGAAACAAATTCTTCTAGGAATTCCTGGTCAGGGAAAAGCTAGTCTCCCTTACTCAAAGAATACCCCTATTTCCACAGAACAGTTCAGACCACCTTGCTGTTGGGTCAGTCAGAAGTCAGGTACAAAATTATATTATTTATTTTTTGTATCCTATATATTTTTTATCAACCGGTTTTCATCTTTTAATTTGTGTTTAAAATTTAGGGTCAACGATATCTGTGCTTTTATTGTAATATCTTGCATGGTATTTATTGTTAATTTATGAGCCTGTCTTGTGTCATACGATGTAAGAAGGGTACGATGTTTTTTCTGTTCTGGGATTCAGCAAGGATGTATTAAATAGGAAGTTTGAAGAAGGAGAAAACATCGTTTAAGATTTTATAGTATGATTGAGGTCATGAAACTTTCATACATGAAAAAACGAAATCAAGAGCATATGATTAAGTGCCAGAGCATACCAAGAAAGACAAGAACTAAGGGAACTAAGAGAAGAGAAGATGCTGGAAGGGTCACAGAAATCTTCAAGGAGGACCAGGAAGGCGCTTACCTTTAGGAAGAAAATGATTATAGTTGGCGGAGAAGATAAAAGAGGGAAGATGAAACAGAGACATGAATCATCATTAAGAATTATAACTCTCTGAATAAAGTAAGAATTTATGAATCCTTGTTAATGTAAATAAATAGGGAGAAAGGAAAGTGCTTCCTTATGGCAGACTGACAATAAGTATGAAAGGAATGATGGAGTTAGAAAAGTCACCAATTGATGCTGAAGTTAGTGATGCCCGCCCCCATCTCTCTAATACTCCTTCCCCCTCTTTCATGTGCCTCTACGGCCTCAAAAAGCCCAGTGACCAACCTGAAGCCATCCTATGTCCCAGTGGCTCCATGCACTTACATCCAATAAAGAAGTGTGAGCATTAAACCCACTAAAATGTCTGCATTTCTTCATTTTCACATGATTCATAAATATGTATTACTGTATTAACAGAGATAATAAAACATACAAAAATGACTTGAATTAAATATTTTAAATAATTGTTATTTTATTTATTGTGCAGAAAAGCTTTTGAATACTAAGCACATTAATATTTTAGCAAGGGCTATGAGATTAATATGGTTTACTATTAAAATATATATATTGGATTAACCTTGGTAAGACAGTGATTTGAAGGGCTAATTCTAGGTTTGGTTCATTCTGAGACTGCTTTGAACAGCTGTGAGAGCTGAAGAAGCTGCCCGTCCCTGATACAAAGATCTAAGTGGGAGAAGTGCACTCACGTGGCTGTACTCTCTGCATCTTGACACCACTTCCTCCCTCCAATGACCTATTAAAAGGTTTCTGCTGAAATGTGACTATTAATGTTTCCTGTTCTCTTGTCCATCAGTTAGTTATTGTCATAAGCTAATTGGAAGATATTACATTTTTATATTTTAAATAAACGGGTACAAATCCCACTAAAACTCCTCATTTAGAAAAATTTTAAATGGGTTAAAAAATTTCTCTTGCATATATGAGAACATCACTTTGGCCAGAAAAATCTAATAATGATACCAACATTTCCAAACATCCCTTTTCAAAATGCTCTCTTACCGTCAGGGCTATTTTGTGAAATGCAGTTACCTCTCACTGTAAGCATCACTTTTACTTTTAAGAGACACATTGCATCTATTTTTTCATATGTATCTGCTATGTAGAAATGACTGGTAGCCATTGCCATCACCACAAAGGTCACCAAATTTGGGACACTTGTCTTTGCAAAAGAAAAACTTTAAGTTTCACAATTCTTTTAATTATTGTTATGAGATAACCAACAAACTTCCATGTAGTACAACACTCTAGGTCATTCCCTCTCCTTTTCATCACAAATTATATTATTTAAAGCCTCGTTTCTATAAAATCAATCACAACAATGATATCCTATAACATGTGATCTGCAATACAGACTGGAAACAAAAGAAAGAATGAGGACGCTCCCACTGTAGCATGCCAACCTGCCCCTTAGTCAACCCTGGAGTCATACCTAATACGTCACCCACATCAAAGCTGAAGGCTATTTATAAAGAGTAGTAAAGTGAAATTTCTTTCTCGTACTTTTAGATAAAAATAAATAGAAAGTTCTAATATTGTCTTCCTATACCCTACATGGATTATCTTGCATCTTTTGTCCTCAGCCCTCCAAAGCATCCACTTTGGCACCATCCCCAGGGGCAGCCTCTCCTAGGAACCTCATGCTCCAAAACTGCTTCTCGCTCCATCATCTCCCCTTTCCCTCCATCCTACATGAAACGCTCTATATTAGAGTTGTGTTAAGTGCTGACAAAGGAGTCTCGTTAAAATACAGCAAAAGCTCAGGATTTATGGATCAGTGACTCCATTTTGAATATTCACTTTGCAAGCTGTGCCTTCCTCCCCAAGCACTGATTCCTGCACTCTCCAGACACACTTGACCCTGGGTACATGTTACACTTCAGTGAGACTGCCTTTATTTTTGTAGTCCGCCCATTTAGCTGGCACCCTAACCTTCCACATTCTCATATCTGCCCTCCAAACTTCTCTGTGTTAAAAAATCCTAATATGTGGAATTTCTTCATGTTGCTCCTCAGAAGGAGGCCTCCTTGACTTGCAAAAAGTCCTAGAATCAGCTTCCTAGGGCAACCCTCTTTTCTTTTCCTTTCTTCCTAGGAGACCAAATAACCTGGCTCCTGCTGCCTGAGTCCATCTGGAGCTCACACTGCATGAATCTCATTTTGTAAACCAAAGTTTAACAGCTTGTGCACCAAGCAGGATAATACCTTTTGCACTAACTCTGGTATCTTTGCTTAAGAGAAAATTATTTTGCACAGTTAACATTTAACAAAAAGCTGTCATCTTAAAAACTTTGCTCATTTTTCTTAAAAGAACTTGAGTTAAGGGTATGTCGCTTTTCTTTTTAATTCATGAGATGTCTAAGAGATAATATCTCAGGGAATCCAGTAACTATTCTAAAATGCAGGCTACATCAAATCAATCAATATAAATGAACAAACAAGTAATTAAAATATTAAAGTGTATGCCCTCCTCAACAACCCAGAAGTGTGGAAAGGGTGTAAGCCCTCCCTCTCGGGACAGTCCCACTTGCCTAAACTGCCCTCTGCCTACAGGCTCCTCCCTGGACAGCCTCATGGCCCGCTCGCTCACTTCTGCCCCATCTCTGCTCATGTGTCACCTGTTCAAAACAGCCTCCCTGACTCCTCCTCCCCCATCATTCTTCATCCTTTACCCTGCTTTTCTCTTCTTCAGGGCACTGACTACTCTGGCACTGCTGGTGTGTTTTCTGTCTGCCCCACCAGAATGTGGCTCCGTGGGGGCAGAGACACCATTTTGTTCTCTGCGATGTCCTCACCTCTGAGAATGGTGCTGGCCTGACACAATATAGGCTCTTAGTAAATATTTGTTGAAAGGGTGCCTGAATGTCCACCACAGAGAAGTTCTAGGAGAGCTATAGGAGAAATGCAGGCTTCCTTTTATATGATAACAGGAAGCCTATCTACAAAATCCAGTTCGGGGAGGGGAGAAGAGCCAGGAGTGTTGGTGGCTCCTCAGACCCCTCTCTCCAGGTAGGAGAAAGTCAGCTGAGGGAGAACTGGTGAAACAAGAGGCAAGTGTGAAGACTCTGACATTACACTCAGGGAGGACCCGCCTCCCTCGCAGACTGAGGGGTGAGGAGGCTGGAGGGAGAGGAAAGAGGGAAGATGAGCTGGGCTTGGTGCAATTCTTCTAGGAGCCTCCATCCACCCAAATAGTGGGTGAGGTCGGACTATGTGACCACTGGTATTCTGGGGCCAACTGGCCTTAAGTCTGGGTCACACTCTTCCCCAAACTCAGCTGGAGGCAAGCAGCCCTTTTAGTGCTCAAACCTCCACCCCATACCTTGAGCAGGTTCTCGATGCAAAAGGCAGGGTTTCCTCTTGTCTCAGCAGAGAAAAGGTAATGACAGGAAGGGATGATGAGCAATGGCTAATGCTGCCCAACTCTTCCTCCAAAAGAAATTTGTACTGACAGTCAGAAAAACCTTCTCTCCCATCCTTAGCTGACGTCAGAAATAATTGGCTTGGCAGTATGAAAGCAGTGTCAATCACCTCATTTACCTGAGCAGCTTTCCACTGAAGCCCAATTATTGTGTAGCACCGAAACAATCACGGATACAATTAAACATGCAAGACTGACTTGGTCGTGTGTTTCATTTAACACAACACGAAAGCTGTGTCACTGTTCTCAGCCCTCATAGGTCTTCATGAAGCTAAGCTGTTGTCTCCCAGCACAAAATTAAAATCATAAATAAATAAATATAAAAGGACCACTAAAGCTGGGGGGAGTGCAGGTGAAGGTCTCACGTAGTATTCAGGATTACCCAGCCACTATCCTTCCAACAAAGCTAACAATTTACTAAACACTTACCATGTGTTTAACAACTTTACATGTAGTAACTCAATCTTCATCACAACCCCAGCAGGTAGGTACTATTAATATTCCCATTTGATACATCAGGAAATGGAAACTTAAGTAACTTGCCAGAGGTCACATGGAGAGAAAATGACAGAGCAAGGCTTTGACTCCAGAAGCCATAAGTTCAAGATAAAGACATCCCAACTGTTGATCATTGCCTGGAAGCATACTAACCAAAGTGGAATTGCACTTCCCAACACTATTGAAAGGGAACTCATGCTAAAGAACTGGTAGTGGGGAGTTGTGAATGGGAAGGAAATCGACTGTACTCATGCACAATTCAGCGCATCTGGCAGTTCTGAGGTGCTTTTCTTACTGCGTGCCAGGTAGATCCCGCAGTGAGCTCGGATTTCTCCAGGAGGACCACGTCTTTCATCCCCGCTTTGGCCAGGTGATAAGCCAGACTCACACCGACGCAGCCACCTCCAATTATCACTGTTTCTGCTCTGTCTTTCCATCTTGTTTCTGCAGATAAGGGTGGGTTTTCCTCTCTGGAAGATAATTTTTTAAAAGATGGTGGCTTTGGGGCCTGCCCGGTGGCGTAGTGGTTAACTTTGCCCGCTATGCTTCGGGGGCCTGGGGTTCACAGGCCGATCCTGGGCATGGACCTACCCACAGCTCATCAAGCCACGCTGTACATGTAAAATAGAGTAAGACTGGCAACAGGTGTTAGCTCAGAGCCAATCTTCCTCACACACACATAAAAAGATGGTAGCTTTACTAGGGTACAGTAGCAATAGCTTTTTTCCGACTAATGTGTTTCTCTAATACTTAGTTTCTCTAATACTTAACACCTAGTGCCTGTGGGATGTGCATGGTGCTGATTTAATCATTTGGGGCTTCTAAACCCTGACTTAGGCAACCTGGTCCGAGGAGAAGGAGGAGGCATCTGAGCCCCAGTCCATGTAATTCTGGTCCATTGTAGGTAACTAATGGAACTGGGGACTTGTTTTTTCCAAAGAATCTAGAGAATACTTTTTCTCAGTCTACTTAAAGAACACACTCATACTCATTTTATTCCATCAAAAACCATAATCATCCTGAAGTTTAGTATCTATAAATCTTGAATCGCCTCCTCCCTCCAATGTTTTTCAGGGTGAAGACAGCCAGATGGAGTAAAATGTTCTTCCTCACGTAACTTCCTCTCACCGTGTAGATGCTTCTCGAATTATACTTATCGCACAGTGGTGTAATATATTTACTTGCATGACTGTCTCCCTAGCTGGATCGTGAGCTTCTCCTAGACATTGTAAAGAGCAATGTGTAAGAAGCCAAAGAACACAATGCACCTGTGTTTGCCTACACATGGGCCATCTCTGGATGGACACCGAAGACACTAGTACCAGCTGTAGGGAAGGGACTGGGGTAGGAGAGCCTTTTCCCCGGGAACCCTTTGATACTGGTTCACGTTGTACGGTTGTGCATGGAAAAGAAAACATAGGTCAATCAGTCCGAATGCCCACTTCTCGGAGGCCGAAGCGCCCCTAACCCCGGAGACCCTCGGGCCCTCGCTCGCAGCCCCGCAGCCGCAGGCCGGGCCCCACTCACCCTTGGCGGCGGCCGGCGGAGCGCGGGCGGCCGGGGAGGCCCCGCGGAGGGAGCCCCCGCAGCCGCTGCGCGCCCGGGCGGAGCATGGCGAGGCCCAGCCGAGCGCGCGGGCACCTGCGCGAGGCCCGCCGAGGGAGCGGGGCCGTGGGGCGGCGGGACCGCCCCCGACGAGGGCGGGCTCCTGGGCGGCGCGCTCCTGGGACGGCGCCCGCACAGCCGCGGCGCGATGGCACCGGCCGGAGGCCCCGGGGCCAAGAAGGTGAGTTCGCGGGGCGCGCGGGGCCCCAGGCGGCCCTCCGGTCGGGGGGCTCCCGGCGCCGGAGTCCAGATCCCACCTCAGTCCCTAACAGAGCCCTGCGGGCCCGGCACGGCGCCAGGACGGCTCTGGGCCTCAGTTTACCCGAGCGGGAGGAGCCGGGATGACTCTACTGCCCTGGTGGGAGGATCAGATCACAATCTTGGGTCGCGTTCACTGAGCCCTGACTCGGTGCCTGGCACTGCGCGAGTGCTTTGCGCAAACTCTCCTCTTCACAGTTATCCCCATTTTACAGGTGAGGAAACTGAGGTCACCGATCTAGTCCAGGGGGAGCGGGGATTGGAAGTCTAGCCTTCGGAATCAGAGGCCGCGCTCACCCTTTCTACCCGCGCCGACCCGCACCCACAGCTCATCCGGCCCCAGAGCTCGCTTCCCTCGTGTTTCGGGAAGGGCCGCAGTCTGGCCCTGCGAGCCGCCGGCTGGCCTGAAACCCGTCCCCGGCGCAGACACTCCCCGACCCGCGGCGGGGACCCCTCCCCTGTCTCCCACCCGGCAGTCTCCGTCTCCCGGCTCCTTCTCTGGGCCCCTTTCCCCAGCTGGTCGCCAACTGCCGGCTTTGTCCCCCATTTCTATGCTGAGTGTGTGCATGGTGGGGAGAAAGGTTTACGAAACAAAATCAGGAAGGGCGTGAACTTGGACGTGGGACTTATCCGGGACCCCCCCAAAGCAGCCCACATGCGCCCCGTAATTCAGAAGAGAGGGTGGGAAAGGAAGGGGCTGTGGAAACGTGGAAATGTGCACCACAGATTTATTTACTAAAAAGTTAGGACAACCAAGATGGCCACAATAGTGGGCTCTCTAAATAAATTAAGGTCCGCCAACTTAGTAAATTATTAGCAGCCAAGTCTGGCAACAGGCAAAGTGCTTCGGCAATGTTAAGTTACAAACGGAGATATAGGACATCACAGACTGATCCCAATTATATAACAATATTTATATACTCAAGGAAGGACACAATAATGGTAGTAGTTACTTAAGATGTGGAAATGGGTTTAAAAAAATTTTTTGGATACGTTTTTCTGATCATAAAAGTAAAATATAGGCATTGAAGAAAATGAGTGTAATAAAAAGATAAAGAAGCAAAGAACATTGTGCTAATTTCTTCCTCTAATACTGTGTTCACTTTCACAAGTTCATTTTTTAAAATATTGCTGTCCCTGTTCAACTTCTTCCGGCCTCGACTCTTGCAAGACCGAGAGTATCATCCACTAATCCGTGTTAATGTGCACCTGGGAGGTAAACCATCCTGGGAAGGAGCTAACCTCACCTCTCTTCTCAGCTAACGTACATCTTAAGAATTCATTTAATTGCCACAGACGACACCTCCAATTGCGTCTTGAATCCTGGTGGCAAATCCAGGCAGGAGGGGAGATATTTCGGGCAGATGGGATCTCTGGCTGCCTCCTGTCAAGGGCTGCAGTTCTCTCCTGTGTGTATGGATAGAGGTGCCCTGAAGCCAGATCTTCCATCCAGAGTCTAGATACTGGGATCTGCAACAAGGGGGCTTGAATGCCTCTCGGAGCTTGCTGCCAGATCCGAGGTAGACTCACTGCCATACTGAAAGGGAGGGTGGAATGGAAGTGGAAATGTACTGCAAGTTAACTTACAGTGCTCTTTATCTTATGCAGTCCTCTGTCATTCTAGAGTGGTCTTTAGATCATCCTGGTGTAGTCCTTAATTGAGGTGGTAAGTATAGCAGTGAAGGAGGGGCTAAAATATGCTCTGAATTCAAATCTTGATAACTTAGATATTTTGCTAATGGCTGTTTAGAAAACTGGCAAAATTTAAAATGTTGGACAAGCATCTAGATAACATGAAAATGTCCCTCCCCAGGAGAGTGGAGATGCTGTGGATGTGGTGGCCTGGTGCTTAACCTCCAGTGCAACCGCTTCTAATGTACCTTCCGGGACTGCAGATGTGACTGGTTAGAAGGGGCAACTGGAGCCTGTTCTCCCCAATTCATGCATTGCTCTGCGAGGCAGGGCTGCACTGAACTGGCCTTGTATTTTCAATGAAAGGTTGTATCTTCAACTAATGCAGTCCATCCGAGAGGGACAGGAATTGCCCTGGGGGTGTTGGCAGTTTTTTATGGGGTGGTCAGGGAAGGCCCCTCTGAAAAGAGGACACTTGACCAGAGACCTGAAGGTGGTGAGAGGTGAGCCATACAGGAATCTGGGGGAGGCACGTTCTAGACAATGGAATCCAAACCCCTTGGATAAACGCTCTGGATACAACTTTTATTTAAGTTATGGGTGGACTGAATAGAAGGGTGGTAAAGTAGAAAGAGACTAGATCAGGAGTTTAGAAGATCTGAAGTCTGCTTTTTTTACTTACATTAGCTCTGTGATCTTGGGCAAGTCACTTGGCCTCTCTGAACCTCAGTTTTCTCACTTATAAAATGGGAATAAAAACTGTCTGCCCCGCCTAGCTCACAGAGTTGTTGGGAGTACCAAATGATAACATGTACATGAACACGAGGGAAAATGTAGGGCATAATTATGAAACGTTGTGTCCGTTAGGATTATGTGAAATGGTTTACACAAAGAAGAGGTTTATTTTCACCTAGCAAGAGGTCTCGCGGCCCACGGCTGCTGCAGCCACTCAAGGATGTCATTAAGACACCAGGCTGCTGTTATCACTTGGCTCCCCCAACCTTACTGTGTGGCTTTCAATGGGATGGCTGTAAGATGACTGCTGTACCTCCAGGGCTTAAGTTGACATTCCAGTCACGGAAGGAGAAAAAGTGCCAAGATGGAAGGGAGTGGGCATCTATATCAGAAAAGGAAAACTTTTCCAGAAATCTTCAGCAGACTTCCACCTGTGTCTCACTGGCCAGCACCGTGTCATATGGCCACCCCCAGCAGCGAGGGGTCCTAAGAATTTTTTTTTAAGTTGGGGACATTGTCTCCCCAAACAAAATCCATTAGCAAAGAAGAAAGGCAAAAATGCTTATTAGTTAGGCAACTAGCAGTGTCTTCCACGGACATGTTGAAAAACAAAACTAACTGTCATAGAATCAGCACTTTCGCTCTGATTTGACTCAGGTTAAATGTTATCCGAGAAAAAATAGTCACAGCACTTTGCATGAAACAAATACCTAGATTGTCCAAGAAATACTGTCTACTCCATCTTGCTGAAATAGTCTTAGACACTGATGATTTTAACAGAACTAGAGCTGTAAGAATATGGTACCACCTTTCCTGAAACTAGAAACTGCTTTCAGGAAAAAAAAAGAGGCGTCTTAGGTGATGTTTCTTTCTTTGCTCCAGGGTGTTCTGGAACGTCTGGAGAGTGGAGAGGTTGTGGTTGGAGATGGCAGCTTTCTCATTACTCTGGAGAAGAGGGGCTACGTGAAGGCTGGGCTCTGGACTCCAGAAGCCGTGGCCGAGCATCCAAACGCAGGTCGGTGCCTGCATCCCCGAGGGTCTGTCTGGGTGACAGTTTGCATAAATCTTTCTGAGGATCAGTTCTTCATCTGTCACATGGGTCATGACCCGGGCTTGTTGTAAGGATGTTTGAGTTAACCCATCCGAAATGCCCACATAGCGTAAGTACCCAATGGCCGGTACTATCATTTCATCAGACACCCACAGTTATATGTTGGACAAAGTTAGGTCTCTCTGGTGCTTAGCTGGAAGTTTTCATCTGGCCCAAGAACTTGTTGTTAATTTTAGAAGATCTTTTTGCTAAGCCAGGAAGAAAGTGTGAAATAGCAAGGAAAAGGATTGGGGTTGGGGGAGATGAGAGAGAGAGGAAGGATTTTCTGATAAGTTAAGGAATCACCCTGACTGTCTCCCAGCTGCTGGCTGTTGAATCCATCTGATGGGGACGCCACCCATATACATTCTGCCCATAGGAGAATTTCCTCATTCTGCTTTGAGGGCTCCCCATGCTGGCTGTAAGTAGACCAGCTATATCCTTCACGACACTGGCAAATGGATAAACCCTCTCGAGACCAAGAGACCAAGGGACAATTGGCCAACCAGGCCTTAATCTCTGCACATGACTGCACCAAGCCATGAGGCCCATCAGCGGGACAATATGAGGCTACTCTACCAGCCCCAATTTGGTATGGACTCCACTGTGTCCTGTCCTTGAATTCTACTGACCTTATTTATATGCAGTTTTTTTTAAGTCCTAGGTTTGAAATTGTGTATGACTGAAAGAGATGTGAGTGAGCTGTTGCTCAAGGCGATAGCTTCTGTGATTTTTAATTTTTTAATTTCAATTAAAAAAACAACTACTTTGTAGTTCGTCAGCTTCACATGGAATTCTTGAGAGCGGGATCAAATGTCATGCAGACTTTCACCTTTTCTGCCAGTGAGGAAAATATGGAAAGCAAGGTAAACTGTAAAGCAACGTGTGTGGTGGGGTGGGTAGGGATCATCTATAATAAAAATAACCTCGTGATGGGAAGCTATGGAATTGACCTGATGTGTTACTACACTTTATGACAAACTCCACATAAAATATCTATTACGTAATTAATTATCATGTAAACGTATATATACTAAACGAGCCTTTTCTGTCTTTTTAGCTAGGGGAGGGGATAGGACTGGGAAAGAACAGACCACTGGAAGAGCATGGCCAGGCATCTGTGCTATTTTTTTTTTTTTTTTTTTTTGTAGAGCAAGAACACTTTATAGATCCTCTTTTTATTTTCTCATTTCACGTCCTTCATTTCTGACTTGTCCATCTGGAGACAGGGTGGTCTTGGGGAACACAGCTCTGGCCTGGGAATGAGAAGAATTGGGTTTGATACCCAGCTTTGCCGCCTGTTAGCTGTGTGACTTTGTGCAAGACGGTTACCTGCATGGAGCATTGGTTTCCTTTGCAAAAATGGAGATAACTTATGCTTAAACCCATAGCGTTGTTGAGAAAAGTGGATATGGTGAAGGATGTGGAAGTGTCGTGAGATATTCTGCAAATGTAAAGTGTTAATCCTTCTGAAAGTTAATGCCCATTTATTCATTCAACCAACCAACATTTACCGAGTACCTGTTATAGTCCATTCTCTATGCTAGATACAAAGATGATTCAAAGGCATTGACCCTGGTCTGAAGTAGGTCGTGGTCAAGTGTGGGAGGCAAATAAATAAACATTTACTAAGACCCAGTAGGGAGTACGATAATGGAAATGTGAGCTCACTGGTAGTAGAGGAGATGGCACCCAACTCTGCTGCTCTTCTCAAATTGCAGTTGAAACCAGTGACTTGTACTTGTCTTCCTTGCCCATTGCTCCCTCTGTTATCTGTCATATTTTACCTTTAAAATGCCAGGCTCACATCTGAACTCTTGCTCTCTCACCACAGTGGGAAGACGTAAACGCCACTGCCTGTGACCTCGCCAGGGAAGTGGCTGACAAAGGTGATGCTTTGGTAGCAGGGGGGATCTGCCAGACATCGATGTACAAACACCACAAGGATGAAGCTAGAATTAAAAGACTCTTTCGACAGCAGCTAGAGGTTTTTGCCAGGAAAAATGTGGACTTCTTGATTGCAGAGGTAAGCCTAGTACTATAGGGAAAGGATTAAACCTACTTTGACAAGTCTAACTGCGTTGTCTTCAGCTTTCGTGACAGTACTAGACTGCCTTATGCCATCATTTCCTCTGTGTAGATGGTCAAAGGTTTATTTAAATGCACTGTAGTCAAGGCCAACATCCTGTCACTTGTATGCTAGGTTCTCTGTGAAGCCAAGGGACAGACCCAGGAGAGGCCCGACTGTCGCCTGTGGTTTTCTGAGGTCTGGGTGGGTGCAGACTCTGGGGGACCCTATGACGTGGGTGAGAGGAAATGGACTGTGATTCAGGGAGCATCCTTTCCTACGGGAGGGTCAGGCTGGAAGAAACTGCGTGTGTGGGCTAGAGGCTTGAGGGAGCAAAGCCTAGGATGCAGGTGCAGGTGGCTGCTCAGGCTCATGGAGGCCCCACTGATATACTCAGTCCCGAGTCGTTCCCTTGCCCTTCTCCGCCCATGCCTTGCTCACTCCCGCCTCGCTGCTTTTGCTCAAGCTATAACATGTGAGTGATATTTTGAAGAAAGAATCGGTCACTGATTGGACATGAAGGCCCAAAACATTCCCTTCCTTCCGCTTCTCAAAATTAAAAAGCCCTCATTCCCTTTTTCTCTTCACAATTGCTACCACCTGGAGCCAAGCCCTCAACCCAAGTCTTTACCCCAAACAAGGACGAGAGCCTTGCAACAGCTGTTTACCCAATCACTCCATTGAACCTATTGAAAACCTTGCTCCATCAACCCTCCCAAGGCCCAGTGCCACCTACACCTGGCTAACCCACCTGGGAACAGTCACCTGCAGAGACAAGCACGGACTCCGCCCTATGTGTTCTCCGGATGGATGGGAACACAAGTCTGTTTTTTAAGAACCTCTCTTTTCACTCTATTACTCTTCACACACTGCTTCTGCAGAATCTGTCTCTAAGTCAAGAAGGAAGAAACAGGGAGCTTTCTGCTGGCTTTTCTCCACTTCCTTAAGGTCAGCTTTTAATCGTGGCACTAAGGGGGTTCCTGGGAAGCACCCCTGCAAATAGCGTGGGTTTACCAGACAAGGTGTCCTGTCCACCATCGGCAAAGAAATAGAGTAGCTCTCCCTTCCACCCTGGGCCTCAATGTTCTCGTCTGGGAAAAAATCATATTTCTTCCTACTTTATGAGCACTTAGGAATATAAACTAGAAGTAGATATAAAAGAACTCTGAAGTATAAAGCATGATAAACTACTCATTTTTTTTTCAGAGATTACCCAGACCCATAAAAGAGGAGTCCAAAATTTATTAGTAAAACTTTTGTTCCTTCAAAATTATGATTTTAAATACTCAATTACTTTAAAAAACCTATGTGGGTGTTTTTTTTTAACAGTCATCATCTCACTGAATTGATGATCTCTGAATGAAAATTTCTATATAATTTTGTTAAAAGAATCAAAATATTTACTCAGAATGGTATTCTTTAGTCAGTCTGATAGAGACACATTCCTTGGCAAGATTTTATCACATATTATATATTTGGTAATTTTTATAACTCTTTTGCAACCTTTGCATTCTACCACTCAAAATCTTTATATTTGGACCAATAGAAAAAATGAAATTTCTCTTAGTATTTTGAGCATGCTGAGGAAGCTGTGTGGGCCGTGGAAGTCTTAAAAGAATCTGGCAAACCCGTGGCAGCTACCATGTGCATAGGACCAGAGGGAGACATGCATGATGTAACACCTGGAGAGTGTGCTGTGAAGCTGGTGAAAGCAGGTAATTTGGACTCATGATGTGATAAGCACTTCGGTTACTGTTTATTTAATTAAAGTTTGCTTAATATTGTGAGAGCAGTTTGGAAGTAAAAGAATTAACTGGAATCGGTTTCCTTATTTGTAAAAGTTGGGAGGTGGAGGGGGACAGCTAATCTCTAAGGCACCTTCCAACTATTAAAAAAGAAAATAGAGAAGTAAATAAGTAAAATGTAAAAGTTCTTGATTTCTTTGCGTAGGGGCTACAATCATTGGCGTGAACTGCCGATTTGGGCCCGGGACCAGCTTGAAGACCATGAAGCTCATGAAGGAGGGCCTGCGGGCTGCAGGGTTGAAAGCACACCTGATGGTGCAGTCCCTGGGGTTTCACACGCCCGACTGTGGCAAAGGAGGGTTTGTGGATCTTCCGGAATATCCCTTTGGTAAGCTCAGGCGCGTAGTAGAGGTCCTTGTGATTTTGCGTTGTGACAAAATGGAAATGGCTGCAGTGAACAACTATGGTACAGTCTTACAACACGAGACTGCATAAGACAAAAACATTCAAGGTTAACCAAAAATGAGCTCTCTGAAGAATGCATAATCTAAAGTTCATCACTTTTTAATTTAAAAAAATGCCCATCAGAGCATCTATCATTTGAAAATGGGGATGGTAACAGAAACACTGTAATTACTGTGTTACAGGACTGGAGCCCAGACTTGCAACGAGATGGGACATTCAAAACTACGCCAGAGAGGCCTACAACCTGGGGGTCAGGTACATTGGCGGGTGCTGTGGATTCGAGCCCTACCACGTAAGGGCGATTGCAGAGGAGCTGGCCCCAGAAAGGGGCTTTTTGCCACCAGCTTCAGAAAAACATGGCAGCTGGGGAAGTGGTTTGGATATGCACACCAAACCCTGGATTAGAGCCAGGTAGGAATTTTTAATTAACATGACTATTTTCCTCTAATCTCGTTTTACTTATTATTATAAACACTGTACATGCACATGGTAATAAAAATTCAAAAAGTAGAAAAGTGTATAAAATGAAACATAAAATTTGCCTCTCCTGACACCAGTCCCATTCCCAGAGGGAATGATCTGTTTGCCTTTGTGTTTGAAGTCGTGTGCCTCTATTTCTTGTTTTATCAATTTTAAGCGGGAATTATTGATAACCCTTTATGAAAGCTGAGGAATTTAAATCATATAATCTTCCACTTTTTCCCCTGTTCTCTTTTTCCCAATTTTGACTTATTACATTTTTATTTCTTCTGTTGGTTATCTTTCTAAGTTTGAATTTCATACTTAACCACCTATTTATTAATCCATCGATATGAGGCAAGATCTCTGGATTCCACTCTCTGTAAAACAAGAACTGATTCCCTCTGCTTCCCTCTACTTTTCCTCCTTCATCTACCTCTAGGCTTCTTTAAGTTACACTATTACTTTTACATCTAAGGTTTATAACCATTGTATTCTGCTCTGTAATTATAATTAGGTCTTCCAACCTTTGTCTGTAGGTTTATTATAAAAATGTAAAGCTAGTAAATAACATTTATAATATTATTATAATTGTTATATTAAACAAGCAGGACTCATGATATATAATCAAAATGCAACTTTATTTTTGTCTTCCTCTGTCTCTGTAAACCTGCCCCATGGGTGAATTCTTTCCTCTGTCCCTGTTTGGAAATGCTGACATGCCCTAGAACTTCTTTGGGTACTCTTAGGCTATAGAAAGCCCCATGATCAGCTGACTTAGCAAACAATCTCAATTCAGTAGTTAAAAGTGTTCAGTTCCATGTGGAATCAAAACTCAGAATGTTTCAAACTTGAAGATTCTCCTGTTTTCCAGCAGGCACCTTCAATGGGTGAGAAACCCCAGAAGGCCAGTCTGATCCTTCTCTTTCTCTGTTGTAAAGGAGGAAGACAATTCCTCTACCCTCTAGTTCTTCTGGCTGGTCTAAAAATTAAATTGACATGAGACAGAATAACAGGAGAAAATCAAACAAAGTTTAATAACGTGTATACATGGGAGAAATCCAGGAAGACTGAGTAACTCGGCAGAATGGCAGAAGCTGCCACCTTAAATACCATCTTCAGCTAAAGACAAAGGAGGATGTTGGGGGTAGTGGTTTGGGACTTCAAAGGGGAGGAAGGCAATTCACACGGAGATGGAAAAGCAAATGTTTGTTAAACAAGTGTTTGCTGGGTCCTCCAGAGATAATGTGACCTGAGAGACACATTTTACATTACACTACAGTTATCTTATGGTATTAGCTCCTTCCTGGAACAGGCCTTCTATCTTAAATTCTTTTAGGCCATTAGGGGGAAGGTCAAGTTTCTTTCAGAGTCTTTTGTTCTTAAAAATGATCAAAGCAAAGAGACACATTTTGCGGTGGCCAGTTCTGATTCCCCACACTGTCTTATGCTTCCAACCCTCCCTTCCAGTCTTGCTAACCATGGTTTCTGACCTCTTCAGATTGAGAGTGAAAGGAGAGAGGAGGAACAGAGAGTAAAATGTTATTACTTGACGGGGTCCTTAATAGGAAGACAGCATTCTCTGGGCCTGGCAGGTCTTAACGAGCACTGTTATGGTTCTTTAGAGGCTTCCCCTGAAAACTTTTGTCCGTACTTCTCATGCCACAGGCATTGCGTTTTTCTCTGATTGTTGCTTCCCCCTCAGATCCTGGCTTTTTCAGCAGGTCACTCCAGATTTACCCTATTTGAGGGGTCCCATTGTCCTTTCTGGTGATTCTAAATAACCTCCAGATTTTAAATACCTCCAGGCTGGCTCGCTCTCTCTTGTTAGGCTGAAAACTGGCTAAAGGACCTTTCACCCTTCCTTCCTGCAGACAAACTCTGAGAGTGTGGTCTGATCCCAATTTAACCACACCCTCTTCACTCACAAGCAAAGTGGCCGGCCCATTGGGCTCTGTGGTCTAGATTGTTCAGTGTAGTGTCAGGTGAGTCATCTGACCAGCTATTGGCAACCTACTCTGAAACTTCTGCAGAGTGCCTGTCTTGCTTTGATACCTGATATCGGTCATATCTTGGTGCCTTCAATAAAATTTCCAACATATCCTGGTACCCTGGTGATGATTTTCTAAACATTATTCACTGCAGAACCAAGTGGTAAGCATGGAACTATGGAGAAAGAGAAATAATCCTATTTTTAAAAATTTGAGCCACTTGTAGGAGAATGTTCCAAGCATTAAAGTCAAATTGATTCTCTTTTCTTACATTTCATCTTTAGTCCAAACTCATGCCATATTTTAATTTGCTTCATACTTGGGCTGTGACTTTCTTTGCGCAACATTTGTTTTTCTAGGAATTGCTAATTAATTTCTTTTTTCATTGTTGAAAGAAGAATAACAGGCCTTCTCTAAAGTCTCCCAATATCTAAATTATACTACGGTCACGCATCACATAATGATGTTTTGGTCAACGAGGGACCGCATATACGACAGTGGTCTCGTAAGATTAGTACCACACAGCCTAGGTGTGTAGGGGGCTCTACCATCTAGGTTTGTGTAAGTACACGCTATGATGTTCGCACAACAACGAAATCACCCAACGACACATTTCTCAGAAAGTATGCCTGTCGTTATGTGACGCGTGACTGTATTTGTTACAATCAATCACTTTATTATTGAAGACATTTTTCTGGGGGCCCCTTAAATGACTGTTCTGTTTTGAATCATTGCTTCTCTTTCTCTCTCTTTCTCATTTGTCAATACAATGCCACCCCTTTTCCATCTTCTAGAAACCATCATAGTGTCTGCTGTCTCCTCTTCTCTATTCAGTGCTGTTATCTGTCATGTATTTAATCCGTTTTGTACTTAGGACAGTCTTCACTTCTGAACTGGAACAACTTTCCTAATGTAAATTCATTTAGATTGTAAAAGTAGGCAAGAAATCATTTAGCCAAACATTTCTTCTGGGATATTTATCAGAGAAGATGGTTTTTATAGGTGTCATGCTTAGAAAAAAAGTACTAAAAATGAATATAATTAAAAGGTAAGGAAAGCATACTTTGGTGATGATTAAAATAGTTCAAATAAGTGAGAAATGGCTTAATTATCATTTTCTAGAGATCCTTACAATGCATTAGCAATTAAAGCTAAAACATCATTCTGTAGAATCAAACCAGACATTCCTTACACCCTGAACTCCCAAACATACTGATGTTCACAAAAATTTGTGATTACACAGAAACCTGTAGACATCCCAGATTTCTGACATTTCACCATCCAAAAATATTGATTTATTCATTGTTTCATAAGTGGAAAAAACTGTAAAAATATGTTTAACACAAAAGTCTGTGACCAGAAACTTTTGTAGTCTTCTTTGTCTAAAAACAAGAAACAAATACTTACAAAGTACTTTGTGTTCTATTTATAGTTACTTTTTGAAGAATTATACTTTGTCTCATTACATTAAAAACCATCTTCAGGGCCCGGTGGCGCACCGGTTTAGTTCACGCTTTGGCAGCCCGGGTTCGCAGATTCGGATCCCGGGCGCCCGCCGATGCACTGCTTGTCAGCCATGCCGTGGCGGCGTCCCATATAAAGTAGAGGAAGATGGGCACGGATGTTAGGCCAGGGCCAGTCTTCCTCAGCAAAAAAAGTGGAGGATTGGCAACGGACGTTACCTCAGGGCTGGTCTTCCTCACAAAAAACAAAAACAAAAATAAAACCATCTTCATATACTTGTCATTGCATTAAAATATTAAGTATAGTAGGGGCCGCCCGGTGGCGCAGCGGTTTAGTCCGCGCTTGGCAGCCCGGGGTTCGCTGGTTCGGATCCCGGGCGCCCGCCGACACACTGCCTGTCAGCCATGCGGTGATGGCATCCCATATAAAGTGGAGGAAGATGGGCACGATGTTAGCCCAGGGCCAGTCTTCCTCAGCAAAAAGGGGAGGATTGGCGACGGATGTTAGCTCAGGGCTGGTCTTCCCCACAAAAAAAAAAAAAAAAAATATTAAGTATAGTAGAAGGACTCTGCTAGAAATTTCAGAATGAATGTAATTCACAAAAACATGTAAAATTCAAACACATTCTGTTATTCTGAAAGGTGGTATGAAACCCAATGATTGTTACTGAGGATAGAAATGTGAGAAAGATCCCTGGCAGTAATGGATATGAACATAGTTTTTCTGTCCGTATGTTGCAACTTAAGTTCTACTTTAGCCTGATTATCCACCAAACTTATGTGTATTTGGCAAATATATATGTATAAAATGTATTGGACTTGTAATATAGGTATGTCTTTTAATTAATTAACTATATGTTTTTTAAAATGCAGGGCTAAACGGGAGTATTGGGAGAATCTGCTGCCGGCTTCGGGCAGACCTTTCTCTCCTCCACTGTCAAAGCCGGACGCCTAAGAAGTAGTGAAAGAAAACACTAAAATAATAGAACAATCCCCCTCACACTCCACCTGGAGCTCTTCCTCGCCTTTATCCTCAGCCCACTTTGACATCTCCAGCTGCTGGACAGCTGATGTGCTGCAGGCCCTTCAGTTGGATCAACACGTGCGTACTGCACTCCTCCTGTGGTTAAGGACCGGGAGCAGAAGCTGTGGGAGATGCAAAGATGACGCGAGAGCTCCTTGTTCTAGGTACTCGAAGTCCAGTAATGCTGCAGTATATCCTTTTGAAAGTCATCAAGAATAGCAAACTTTGGGCTGGCCAGGTGGCGCAGCAGTTTAGTTCACGCTTGGCAGCGCGGGGTTCGTGGGTTCGGGTCCCGGGCGCCCGCCGACGCACTGCCTGTCAGCCATGCTGTGGCGGCGTCCCATATAAAGTAGAGGAAGATGGGCACGGATGTTAGCCCAGGGCTAGTCTTCCTCAGCAAAAAAAGAGGAGGATTAGCAATGGATGTTAGCTCAGGGCTGGTCTTCCTCCCAAAAAAAAAAAAGAATACCAAACCTTGTCTTTTAGGGTGAATTTGAGATTTTAAAATAACCAGAAATCACTGAGCACCAACCCTAGTGATTAATTCAGGTGACTAAGCTACATGCTTAAGGAAGATGGAACGGCATTCTAAACTAAAACGATAAGTCTGCTTTTCTTAAATGATTTGTGTAATGACTCCAAAGGGAATCACAAAGGAAAAGATGCGAAAAATGTTTGGGGCAATGGCAGGATTATTGAAATAAGTGTATAACTTTCCAAAGTGATTACTTTCAAAAATGATTTTACTTAAAGGCATTAGGTCCTAGAATTTTTTAAATGTGTCTTTCAATCACAAATAGCGAGATTATAAACTGTTTAAGGACAAGGACCATGCAAAGTGCTTCTTATATTTTTCCTTAAAGTATTTAGCATTGTGCTAGGCATAATAATAGATGCTCAATGAAATACTTATTGTTGATTGTTTAAAATAAGCAAAAATAAACAGTTTTAGAAGACCATTTTAAAAGTCAGAGTTCAAATCTATCTTGGCCTAATTTCTTGACTTATGTTTGTGTTATTTGCTTGTGCTGATTTCTCTGTCTTTTAAAAACAATGTATCAATTTGTGACAATAAAATTTTAAAATTTTACCTTTTATAGTGTTTGATTATTTAAAATTTCATGGACATTCTTTGCAATAACAAACATTTATTACATATTATGTTCCAGGCTCTTTCTTCGCTCTTGCTTCTTTCTCTCTCTCTCTCTCTCTCTCTCTCGACACATTTGATCCTCACAGGGATTAAAAAATGAGATAGTGTTTTAACATAGTAGTTTACATGTGAGGAAACGGAGGTATAATGAGGCTAAGTAAATTGCCTGCGGTCACACAATTAGTAAATGGTAAAATTGGGATTTGAAGCCACATGGTCTGGCTCTGGAATCCATGTTCACAACCTCTGTAGTGCACAACCTCTATTATGTACACAGCTGCTTGCTTCTATCAGAGTCTATCCAAATTTCTGTTGCAGAGTTTAAGGTATTTTTATCAACTTTCTTAATATAAATCAACCCTTCAATCCTGATGTTTGTTTCTGTAACGTAGACAACCTGGAATTCATTAGATGTTGCCACTTTTCCCATAATACACAACTCCACCCTGCTGGAAATGAGCGAGTGAATCATTTACCATCATCTCAAGGCCTTAGAGGTCCTTGAGAATGATTAATCCAAGGGCCTGAATATCATTGCCAGCATCCCCAACCAGGGCCATCCAGTCTCTGGACGTTTCCAGTAGTAACTCACTACCTCTCAAGATCACTTATTCTCTTTTAAGGTATGTCTCTTTTAAGATACATCTTTGAAGGTTATTCCATATGTTAACCAGAAATCTTATCAACAACTTTCACCTATTGGTCCAAATATGACAGTCCAAGCACTGGTAGAACAAATTTATGGTTTCGTCCATGTGACAGCTCTTCAAAAATTTAAAGATGGGTGTTATGGCTTTCCTATACTTATTCCTCCTCATTTCTTCCAACCGAAGGCCTAAGCTTTTAAGATGTGCTTGGCCATAGACTAGCTGTGTGACATTGGACAGTTAACTTTTCTATCTTAATTTCCTCATCTGTAAAATGAGGATAATAATAGAATCATCCTCATTGGGGCACTCTGAGGATTAAATGAGATAACAAGATACTTGGGAATAGTGCCGGGCATATAGTAGGCACTCATTGTATGTTATGTAGTGTAATATAATTATGAGACTTGGTTTCCAATCCCCTCATCCTCGTGGTGACTCTCTTCTGGCCACACTCCAGCATCAAACCTTCTGTTTAAGTCTAGTGCCTGGTCCCAAACGCCCCACTCCAGGAGTACATGCTCACAGACTAACAACCTGCTTACTGGATTAAGATCATGTGAACAGGGCAGTGCATGGCACTGGGCAAAGAGCAAGAGCTAGGAGGCTACACTGGGAGGGGAGCCATCCTTCACTCTGAATCCCTTCCTTGGGTCCGCACCAGTACAAACAGATACCTTCATCCACTTTCATACCATACAGTTTACAAGTGGCATAACAAATAAACATGAATTACGCATGGTAGGTGGTAAGGAAGTGTTTTTAAATCTAGGTCTCTTGGCCCATAAAATCTGAAAATCACTTGAGGTCCATATTAGCTAAGAGCAGCTCATTTAGACATTTAGAGTAAAGTTATTCTCCAGCTTTTCAGATTGACAGTTGTGATATATATAAAAAATAATTAAAATATACTCTTCAGAATTTGTTAGTCACAGGAGTGACATGGATTGAAAGATGTGAATAAGGAAAATAATAGGGAAAAATGAATTTGAAGAAGATATGCAGACTGAGAGTAACAAGAAGATGAAACACAGCATAAAGACGCCTGAGCAATAATGTGGTTACACCCACTTCATGAAATAGTGTGCAGCCACCAAAGATTGTGTTCAAGAAGAGTCCTAAATAACTTCATTGTGTGCGCTGATTTGCTTTGATGACTTGTGTTCTGAGCATTACTGACAAAACAAACGTCTAGATTTGTTCAACACGCAGGTTTCATTTTGTGTGTGGTAAGTGCAATGTCTGGAATAGAACACTGATGAGATGAAAGCTGGTGAAACTTCCATGAGACAAGAAGGTAACAAAGGAAAGTCTTCAAGAGAAAGATTTCCTACATTGAAAGACTCCAAAATTCAGGTAGTGATTGGATCTCATTTTGGATAATAATAAAAACATACTGGGGGAAGTATTTCAAATTGTGTAGTTCTAACTCCAATTTAATAATTGTGTCCCCCAAAAAAGTCAAGAAAGTATGCTCAGTACCCCCACTATTATTTACCTTGGTCTCGCAATACTAAACAATACAGTTAGGTAATTAAAAATATTGGAAAAGCAATGATAAAATTATTATTATATGCAGATGAATGGTTATATAGTTAGAAATCCCAAGAATGTATTCTGAAAAGCACTGCAGACAACAGGAGTACTCAGTAAAGTGGCTGGTTAAAATTGTTACATACAAGAGTCGTTGCAACTATTTTGAAAGTATGATGGAAGAAAAGATCTATTTTACATTTTCAGCAAAATTATTAAATATCTAGGAATAAAATTCACAAGAAATGTATAAGAGCTGTTGAAGGAAATTTGAAGATGCTACTGTAGGATGCAGAATAAGACAAATCTACACATGTGCTTGTAGAGAAACAGACTATTTTAAGATGCAAAGTTGCTCTAAATTGATTAATGTAATATAATCCCAATGAAAAATATCATCAGGATTGAGGGGAAATAGAAACCCTTAAATTTGGGATTATGGGGAAAAAAACCTGTAGGGGTTATGGGAAAATCAGAAAGAGGGGTAGTGAAGAAGGTGTGGCTTTACCAGATCTAATGAATAGATGTATATATGAAGTTAACATATGATAAAGGGGCATTTCAGGTCAGTGATGAAAAGCTGGAGTGTTTAATTATGATGGACATTTTGGTCAATCATCTGGAAAGAAAAAGTTGGATCTCTTAGAATAAGTTCAAGGTTGATCAAAGTTTTAAACATAAATCCGTAAAAGAAAAGCAATAAAAGAAAAAAAATAAATTTTACCATATAAAAATTTAAATATATGCACAAACCCCAAAATACTCTAAACAAAGTTTAGGTCAAATAGCAATAATGTGCAATGAGGGTTAGTAATCACTATTCCAGCAAAGGAGTCTGGATCTGTTTTAGTTCAACCCTCCTCCCATCTGTGCAGGGGTTGTGAGAGGGAGCTCACCTATGTGACTGGCATTCAGAACTCCTCTACCCCATTTTCCTGGGCTTACAGGAGTTGTGAGAGAGATGTGTACCCAGCTGGGGACCACGCAAAGCCTTGGAGTCAGCCCTAGCATCATCACCCCTGCTTGACAATCACTATTCCACTGTAGGATCTGATGCTGTGAATCAACGCCCCAAGAAGCACATCCAGAACAGATGATGTGAGGAGCCAGGTAGTGGGTCTGCAGGCATTGACAGAGACTTCAGGCAGCTTCTGGGACACATTATCCCTTAATGTGGTACCTGCCAAGCCCAACTTGACTTTTTCCTTTCCAGGCAGCGGGTCCTCTGCCTTTTTGGACAACTTCTGGTTATCAGCTCTCAGCTCCTGTGTCCCCTACATGCACCTCATACTACCTCCACCCCCCCCTTCCCCCAGTGCCCACAACCTTTTAAGGCTTTCTGAAAAACCCTCTTTTCCTCTTGCTCTGTTATACCAGGACAGTAGACCAAAAGCAATGGAAAAATGACATCCACCTTCCTAAAAGTCACCCTTATTGGAAGTGGGGAAAATATTTGCTTTATATCTTTCCAGTGCAGGAAACAGAGGGGGGAAGAATAATAAATTTACAGATTAAAGCAATCTGAATGCTAATATCCTGCCACAAATATTTACATACATTTGATAAACTAAGGGAGACTTTTCCTTAACCTATAAATTAGGAAATCGATTCCTTTAATCTATTAAATATGGGAAAAGATAAGCAACTCATCTAGAATTAGGTAAATGCATGTCAAACCCATGAGATACCTTTTCTCACCTATCATTGACAAAAACAAAAAATTGATAATACCTTATATTGATGAGGATGTAGGGGAAAAGACACTATCATACATATACTTTCTGTATACATGTAAACGAGTACAAACTATTTGGAAAGCAATTTGGCCGTAGCTATCAAAATTCAGAATTCATACACTCTTCAATGAGCAATGTCATTTCTAGGAATGTAACCTACAATTATTTTCATATTTGTGCAAAAGTACATGTCTGGAAACCACCAAAATATCCGTCAATGAAATATTACTTAAGTGAATAATGGAACATCTACAGGATGATAAACCACAGAGCCACTAAAACGAACACATTAGATCAACAGATACTGAAATGGAAGATCTCCTAGATATGTTGTTAAATGAAAATACATTCTCGTTGTGTGTGCAGAGAATATTTCCAGAAGGAATGCTTCCCCCCTATGAAAAGGAGACTAGTGATTGAAAGTATGGAGTGGAAGGAAGACTTTCTTTTCTCTGACACCTTTTTTAGTGTCTAAATATGTTAACATGGGTAATTATTACTTTTTCAATGAAATAAGTTTTAAAATTTATATCAAGATTTCCAATTGCAAGAAGGAAAATGGGATATTATGAATGTCCCGTTGTGATACACAATGAGAAACACTACATCACCAATGATGGATTCCAGCCAAAAGCATCTGAGAGGAATCTAATCAAGCCTTTAGATTTCACTTCCAATTTAGAGGAAATGCAAGTGATGTAGGAATGAAGTAGACACCACCACAAGGAAGCAATCGAGTGAAGCATATATTCTACAGGACAGCCGGCCCGGTCTGTTCCACACGTCAGTGTCTTGGGACTGCTCAACTATATATAACAAATTATGCAATGCATGGCCCTGGATTGGATCCTAGTTTTGACAAACCTGCCATAAAAGACCTTTTATGATAAAAATATCATTTAAAAAAAACCCTTTTTGGGAACAAATGGGAAAATTTGAATATAGACTGGGTATTAAGGAATCAGAATTAACTTTGGCTATGTAGGAAAAATGCCCTTACTTTTGAGAGATGCATATGAATTTTTTATATTCATACTAGAATGTCAAATTACTATTTAAAATTTACTTTAAATATTTTAACATATAAAAATGAGGGTTTTCTTAAAAGCAAAATTTCTACAGGTTCTGATTTGGTAGGGGAATATTAAGAAAAAGGTTATTGTAAAAGGTTAAGAATGATTGCTGAAACTAAGAAAAACTGGCTTGAACCAGCTCTTTCCATTTCCACTGCATGTTTACTGCACTAGGGAGTTATCAGGAAGAGTAGATGGCCCTTGGATAAACCCTGCTGTGCTGTGTGTAGAATCAGCAATGCAGACCAGCAAATAGCTGGCATGGAAACCACCAGAAGGGATCAAAGAGAGGTGCTGAAACTAAGGGGTGAAGTTCAGGTGGAAAAACAATTCCGGCTTCGCAATGGACACAGCCATAATTGGATAGCCTTGTGCAAAATCGTAAGCAAAGTTAAGCAATCCATTTTGGCTGTACAGTCAGCTGCCTTGAAGATGAGCACATATTTTGTTTAATCAATGATGAAAATGCTGAGAAGAATTTCAGGAGGGCACAATTTTGCCTGACATCAGAGTTACCTTATTGAGGAATCTTGAGCAGAGTAGGTGGGGCATGCTGACTGCAGCATTGCTGGTGCTCTGGCAGTCACATTTCACTTCGTTCCATGAGCTGGTGGGAGCAGAAAGGAGAGAAGGGGAAATAAAATTGCATTTTTCATAATATAGATCCAGATGAGTTGGCCTCTTCAAAATCATGAAATTGGAGAAGCATTGAACAGGGTTGCCCTGAGGATGTCACAGGACTGCCACTTCCTAGATGTCAGGGAAGCTGGGAAAGTAAGTTTTGAGGCTTCTGCTTTGGGAAAGCAAGGCTCCTAAAGTGGGAAATTATCCCCAAACATAAGAAGGATACTCAAAGGTTGGGAGGCAGCCAGACAACATGACCACATTAACAAACAGAAATCAGATATTCAATTGACTAGAAACACTCCTAGGATGCTGTCGTATTAGAATCTATTCATATGTTTGAGGTATATATCATATTTAATGCATAATTGAGGTTGTAAGTTGAGATTACAAGTTAGAGATAATGATTGAAATAAAAACTACAAAGAGGGGAAAAAATCTATTTAAGTTTTCCAGGAACTTTAATGACCATGAGGCTTTAAAATAGAGTATTTACATTTAACTCTCAGACCTGCTCAATTTGTTTTTCCCTATTTTCTTTCAAACTGAATACTAAAATAGAAATATAGCATTTTAGAGCCCAAGGAGGATGGCTCTTCTGGTTCAACTCTCTTACTGTTTTTGAGAAGAACTGGAAGCTCAGGAAATTACAGCGATTTATTCACGGGGTCACTGTTGAGAAGAGTTCATGTTGAAAGGCCAGTTTCATTGTCTCTCCAAGAGTCCTTTTTCAGAGCCTCCCACAATACAGTGGGAAAGCAGGACGCTTCGATCAAAAGGGCCCAAGTCTTGACTCCCTTCAACAGCCAGCAAGAAAGTCTACTTCGACTTGCTATGTTCTTCCGGAGAGATTTATTCCTGCCTCCACCCAAGGATGCTGTCTCCTGAAGCCTCAGACATGAAGAATGAGACAAAGAAAACCAATTTCCACAGAGGCCGTAATGTAGAAAATACTGCTCCTTTTCCCCCTTAATCAAACGATTAAGCCTACTTTCCCTACAAATCCTCTCCCTGAGCTGTGGCATCGCAGCATTCATTTGACAAATATTTATGGAGGCCTGCTTTGTGTCAGGCACTAGACTAGGCAGTGGCTTGCATTTGTGAGCATCAGTGCTTTAGGATTGATGTGGAGAGCATGGAAGCTTGCTCCATCCAATAAAAGTCTCTTCTTTAAAATGTGGTAAATAAATCCATCGGCTGTCATCACCAGAAAATAGAGAGCAGTTGAAGCAAATAAATAGCCTTTGGAAAACATGTTCTGATTCTTAAAAACATTTTAAGGAACAGAATAGAATATTTTAAGGAGGATATGATGAGAAAATTAATTAAATAAGCGAATTAGCTAACTAATGTAACTAAAGGCACCAGGCACACCCTATATCTCCATAAGCATCACCACTGGGTGGTGGCAGAGGAGGACTAAGAGGGGAAAGCAGCAAGAGCTTGTGTCATCCAAAGGACCAGACACAGTTTTGTTACTTAGTACTCCGCCTTTATAGTATCAATTGCCATAGGACAAACCACCTTTTATGTTGATGTGATCAGACGTTGGGGAGTGTGGTGAGACAGTGAAAAAAGGAGACTAGGTACAGAGCAGGAGACCATGTTCAACTCCCAGTGGCTCCAATAAAGATATTTGTGATGTTCACAAGTCATTAAGTCATTCCAACCCCCACATCTTAAAAGCAAACAAAAAGAGTCAGGAAAAAAGACAAACCACGGAATGGGAGAAAATATCAGCAAATCATATGTCTGATTAGGGTTAATATCCGGAATATATAAAAAACTCCTACAACTCAACAACAACAAAACAAACAACATAAAATGGACAAAGGACTTGAATAGACCAGAGAAGATATACAAATGGTCAACAAGAACATGAAAAGATGCTCAACATCACTAATCATTAGGGAAACACAAATCAAAATCAAAACGAGATATAAACTCAAACCTGTTACAGATAACAAGTGTTGGTGAGGATGTGGTGAAATTGATACACTTGTGCTCTCTCGATGGGAATATAAAACAGTATAGGTGCTGTGGAAAACAGTATAGTGGTTCCTTACAAAAATAAAAATAGAATTATCATATGATTTCACTTCTTATACCCAAAAGAATTGAAAGCAGGCTCTCGAGCAGATATTTGTACTCCCATGTTCATAGCAACATTATTCACAATAGCCAAAAAGTAGAAGTAACCCAAGTGTAAATCAACAGATGGATGGATGAACAAAATGAGGTATATACATAAAATGGAATAATTTTAGCCTTAAAAAGGAAGGAAATTCTGACACATGCTCTAACATGAATGAACCTTAAAGACATTATGCTAAGGGAAATAAGCCAGTCATAAAAAGACAGATTCCATTTATATAAGGTACCCAGAGTAGTCAAATTCATCGAGACAGGAAGTAGAATGGTGGTTGCCAGGAGATGGGGGAAGGGCAGAATGGGGAGTTAGTGTTTAATAGGTACTGAGTTTCAGTTTGGGAAGATAAAAAAAAGCTCTAGAAATGGACGGTGATGATGGTTACACAACAACGTGAACATATTTAATGCCACTGAACTGTATATGTGGAAATAGTTAAAATGGAAAATTTTGTGTTATGTATATGTTACCACAATAAAAGAAGAAAAAAAAAAAAAGAGTCAGGAGAATCCAGTAGGTCCCCCATGTCCCTGGTTCTGCATCCGCAGATTCGACCAACCACGGATGAAAAGGCCTACGAGGGTTTGCATCAGTACTGAACATGTACAGACTTTTTTTGGTCATTATTCCCCAAACAATACAGTATAACCACTATTTACATAGCATTTCCATTGTATTAGGTATTATAGGTAATCTAGAGATGACAAAGTATATGGGAGGATATGTATAGGTTATATGCAAATACTGTGCCATTTTATATAAGGGTCTTGAGCATCCACGGATTTTGATATCTGTGGGGATCCCAGAACCAATCCCCTGTGGATACCAGATACAGAGGGACGACTGTAATACCTGCCTGGACTATCTCAGAGTTGTTATACAATCAAACCTGAGGTCTTATACAGATACATAATAGTAATAAGCACTCAGAACCAGTTCCCCTATTTGACACTGTAAGAAGCTCCAGACCAGAATTTCACACCACAGCAGTGCCCACCACTTTGTTCACTCAATGCATCAGACAACTAGAGCAGGCGGCTCAGGCGCCCCATGTCCCCTTCTCTCCACGGCTCTGACTGAAATTCAGCTGTAGCTGCACAGGCCAGTTCCCTGTGGCTCAAACTCATCTGGCACTGACAGCGCCCCCTCCAGTGCTGCCCGAGTCACCCTGCTTGCTGGCCCAGGGCCCTCTCCTGTGCAGCTGCAGACCTCTCTTCTCACAAGCAAACAACCAAAAGTGTGGGGGAGTTAACGTCCCCAGGGCAACCTTGTTCAATGGGGAACACATGCAGTGGATTAATGCTCCAGAATCCTGTCCTTCCAATAGACAATTCCAATAGACATTCTGGATGATTCTCAGGCGGTCCCATAGCAGAGGCAATGCAACCCCATTGCCCACAGCTAGCAACCTCGATAGGGCACCACATATGGACTTTATCCCTTCCCTGTCTTACTCTTCCCACTTCTTCACTCTGCCTTCCCAGAACCACGTCCCAGATAATCTACCTGAAACCAAATCTATATCCCAGGAAACCCAGTTAAAGACATTATGATGTCCTTAACTTTTATATTAATTTCCTTAATTTTTAATTAATTTCTTTAATATTTTATAACTTTTTTTTAGATATAAGCAGTTCATAGTTGTGTTCTCAAGTATATTTACACATTTGTAAATATTTTGAGACTTGAAACACATTTTCCTACTTTGGAAGGTGATTGGGTTCCTGAGTCAGCACAAAGTTCCTACTCTCGGGTGAAATGGGAAGGGGTGGTCAGGGAAGGATTTACCAGGGAAAACTTTGACCTGAATCTGAAAGAATAACCAGGACGACAAGGACAAGAAGCACGTTGCAGGTGGAAGGCCTACAGAATAGTTTTAGCTCCTCACCTCTTTCAGAAGAAAATAAGATGGGATGGGCAAAGCTATTTGGAGAGGAACTTCTCTAGAGCTTTTTGCTTTCTGTGGTTGAACAAGCTGACCTGCATTGGGTGAAGCTGAGGTGAAGGGATGGTCCTAGAGGGCAGCTATTTGAAGGAGAAAAAGAAGGAAGGGGGGAAATTCCAAGTGATGGCCATGAGAGGGGTAGAAGAGGAGCTCTTGTGGCCCCACTGTGGTCCCTGGGCTGGAGTGGCCATTCCTTTGTCAATTATGTGCTCCTAACTTCTTCTGGCCGATTCAATAAGCAATTATTGGGAGCCAGGCACTGTGCTGTTTTCATCTAACAATTATTATTTACTTACATCTAGAAACAGATAATAGACTCAATTGTTGAACAACAAATGAAAAATAGTAACAAGTACAAAAGTAACATGATTTAGAACTTCTATCATCCTGCACTAAATATAAATTATTTGGTGAATAAACCAAATTTTCCCTTTCATCTTCAGCCAAAACCTTCCTCAGGTAACATGCAAAGAGAAGGAAATAAAACCCCAAGCCCAGCCCCAAGGGAGGTGATTTCAGGTGGTCCATGGCTACACCTGTATTTATCCCCACATCCCTACGGAATTGGCTCAGGCTCCCCAGCTTGGAAGTTTGGAAATGGAAGCCAGGCATTTCTCATGGCCTCCTCTCTGGCTACACTGGTTCCAGCCTCCCTCAACTCACCTGGCTTATTGCTTTTGCTCTTGTCCTCCCACAATTAGTCTCAACACAGGAGGCAGAGGAGGGCTTCTACAATGTAAGCCAGCTGAATGTGGGCTGGACTCAGCGGCTTCCAAAGAATAGAGAATGGAAAGGGGACAATGTTAACTTTATAGTGGAGAAACCTAGCAGACTCACCTGAACCAAGTGATTGGGTTAGCATCACCTTGTCAGGTGGATGTCATATGGCCCAGATATGACGCAACGAGAAGGGCACTTCACTTCTGTAATAGTCTTCCCCAAAATCCATCACTCTACTCTAACCATAAGGAAAATGTCAGACAAAGCTACACTGAGGAACATTCTACAAAATACCTGATCAGTACTCCTCAAGACTGTCAAGGTCATGAAAAACGAGGAAGTACCGAGAAACTGTCACAGATGAGAGGAGACTAAGGAGACATGACAACTACGTGCCATGTGGTAGACAGGATTGGATTCTGGAACAGAAAAAGGACATTAACGGAAAAACTGGTGAAAACTTTTTTTGAAGTCTGGAGTTTAGTTAATAGGAGTATACCAGTGTTGGTTTCCTAGTTTTGAGAACTGCACCACAGTGACTTCAGATGATGACATCAAGGAAACAGCCGGGGTGAGGCAGGCTGCTTCTAGAAGTCCTCACTGTCAAGTTATAAAGAGCTGCATGTTCACACTAGGGCTAGATCAGGTGAGAAGCTGAACAATCTGTACTATCTTTGCAACCTTCTATAAACCTAAAACTACTTCAAAATAAAATCGTTATTTAAAAAAGAAAACATAATGGAGGGAAAACCCTCCAATAATCCCCAGCTCATGTGGGATAAATGCCAAGTCCTGAGAGCAGCCTGCAGCCCCACTTAAAGTTGCAGCTCCCTTCCTGGAACCACCTGTCCCCACTCCCTGCTTTATTTTCCCCCAGAGCATTTAATCTTTCCTAACACATATGCAATTTACTTATTTACTTTGTGTATTGTCTGTCTCCACTCCTCACCCCTCCCCACCCCACACCAGAAGGTAAACACAGGCGAGCAAGGAATTTTGTCTCTTCTGTTCACTGGGGATGCCACGGGCTAGGTGCCTCAAGAAGCTCAAAGGTAGGTTCCGAAGCAATTACCTGTTTTTCCAAGTTGTTTCTTCTCCTTTTAAGGAGATGTAACCACCACCATCCTGAAACTGACCAAGCGAGAAACTCAAGGGAGATGTAACCACCAAACATGGGGAAACTGACCAAGCCTCCCCACCAGAGCTACATCCATGACCTTTGCCTTTTTGTTAATGTAAAGATCTCTCCAGGAAGAGCTTAGGCCTCATTATGTAGACGCATCTTCTCCAACGCAGCCTGTGCAGGCAAATACCCACCTCTCTCTTTTGAATATTCATTTCCCAACCAAAATAAAAGTTTCCCTGTGTTCGAGAACGCCAGGACTTTGGAAATGATTCTTCATGGCCTTTTGCTGCAAATACACTTTACTTGGTGAGACAACTTTCACTGGTGTAGAGTCTTATTTAACTCACCAGGAGGCAAGCCCACTTGGTTTGGTAGCAGGGAGAATAACCTGGGGCTCAGTAAATATTTATTGAAGAAATAAATGAATGTACACATCACTCAGTCTCTTCGACCTTAATATCCTTATGACTTGTAACTGTAAACTCACTTTGATTGTTCTAAGTTCAAAACTGAAATGACCAGGCAGAGAAAGCAAATGAATGTCTGATAACACCAGGTTAACTAGTCTTCCAGATTTACCAGACAGATATCATTCAAATGGGTGAAATAATATGTGTGGAAAGCTATTCATTTCGGCTTTATTTGAAGTGGCAAAGCATGGAAATAATATGGCTGTCCATTAGTAGGGACAGGCTAAATAAATCCTGGTGTATTATACAACAAAATATTAAGCCATTTAAAAAAAGAGGAAGCCCCTTGTCTATTAATATGAAACAATTGCGAAGTTAGGTTGTTAAGTAAAAAAAACAAGATGGAGACAGTGTCTGTGGTGCACTACTGCTTGGTAAAACGGGGGGCAAAGGATGCTTACACACATTTGTTGTACGTGCATAAACTATTTCTGAATGGATACAAAAGAACTGGAACCCTGGTTGACTGGGGGAATTAGGAGCCTAAGGGACAGGATACTGTTTTTTACTTTTGAATTTTGAACCAAGTGAATGCCTTACCTATTCTAATTACTAATTAATTAAAATGAAATTAACTAACTTTAAAAAAATGGATCTTCACATTATGCAATGCTGCTCTAGAAGTCATTTAAAAACAAAATGAAAGTGATACCCTGAAATAGCGTTTTAATTTTTCCTTTTTATTGTTTATTCTAGATCATGATTGTATAGTTAATCTCATTAACAATTCATGACCTTTTGAATTGTGGGTACCTTGTGTATATATTAAGTACTGAATTTATTTTTCAAAATGGATTACTTTTATAATAAGGAGACTATTGGAGTTAACACTGTCTGCCTAAATCATTCCCTACCACCAGTGAAATGACTGTATCCAAAAAATCTAGACTGGCTTATTTAGTTTTTTTACTTTATTTAGTTCATTGGGTCTTTTGTGGGATGCACAAAAGGCCAAGAAGCTGTTTTATGTCATTTTTATTTTCATTTTTAATTTTTTTACTGAAGTATAAGATACATACAAAAAAATACATACATTGTAAATGTAAAGCTTGATGAATATTTGTAAGTTGAACACACTCATGTACACAGCACTAAGATCAAGAAATAGAACATTCCCAGCACCCCAGAAGCACCCCATTTCTTTCCTGTCACTCCCCCCTCCCCCTAGGGTAATCAATATTGTGACTTCTAAGAACACAGCTTAGTTTTGCCTGTTTTTGTACATTATATAAATGAAATCTTACAGTATTGACCTTTTGTGTCTGGTTCCTTTTACTCAACACTGAGATTCATCCATATTGTTGCCTGTAGTTATAAGTCGATCATTTGCGT
The DNA here is from genome assembly GCA_031878705.1 of Tapirus indicus. NCBI lineage: Eukaryota > Metazoa > Chordata > Mammalia > Perissodactyla > Tapiridae > Tapirus > Tapirus indicus. The sequence goes on from CM062925.1 coordinate 7,108,826, forward strand.
TGTGTATAGCATTTCATTGTATAAATATGTTACAATTCGCTTATCCATTCTACTGTTGATGGGTGTTTGGGGAGTTTCCAGTTTGGGCCATTTATGAATGGGCTGCTATGATCATTCTTGTATGTGTCTTTTGAGGAACATTTATAAACGTTTCCACCCACGAATGGAATTGCTTCAGACGGATATGTGCATCTCCAGAAGATACCGCCAAACAGTTTTTCTAAACAGTTGTACCAATTTACACCCCTACCAGCAATAATGGAGTCCCAGTTACTCCCCATGCTCCCCAACATTTCATATTTTTCATTTTAGTTATTCTGGTGGATGTGTAGTATATCACTGGAAGCTGGTTTCCGAAAGTATAACTTTCAGAAATTCTTTAAGCTGGGTAGGTTATAAATACCAAAAAAGTTCAAACTAGGGAAGTGGAAATTAGAGAGAACCTTATTTTTTATGTATCCGTCTTTTTACTCTTTGGGGTTCTTATTAAATATATTAACATGAAAAATACATATGTTCCTATATTCTTGAGGTTCAGAAGTTGATGGATGATGACAATTTTACTCCTTAGAAATGTGTTATTACTTTTCTAAGTCACTGAGGGCTGTGTACTGGTAATAATCTTAAAGTCAAGTCAGCCCACCCCAAAGAAATGCTTCACATGGACAAGGATTTCTACTATCATCACCAAGCTCAAAGCTTGGTAAATCCTCCTCAGATGCAGCTGACTGGTACAACAGTTCTGTGCAGACCAATATGAAACAGAAATGAGAAAACAGCAAGTTCTCTGTGAGAAAAAAAAAAGGGGGGGTGGAGGAGGGGGAATCTTTGGTTCCAACCTTGTGTTGAGTTTCCCATCAAATCTAAGCTTCTCAATGTAGTGCTCGTGTCTGACGTTCCCTGGGCTGGACACCACATCTCACCCCAACATAACCAGATTTTCCCTGAGCTGCCACTGATCTTTCTTTATGCCTCCAGCTCTCCCTTCTCACGCCACACACCCACCAACCTGGTGTATATTTCCCCTGCAGGTTCTAGACCAAGACATGGGGTTGTCCCTGGCGTATAACTCCCCACATCAGGAGCTACACGCCAGAGCTGATGGACCCCATGGACATCATGTGCTGGCCCCATGGGAAAAAGAGGATCTTGAACCTCTGCTCCACCTTTTCCCATTCAAAGAAGCAATAGATGTCCTAGTCCATCTTTCAGCAGCTCACAAAGATGAGCGAAAACGAGGTTTGATTGGCTATCCCGGGAAATGGCTTTTCTTTTCCAATACCCATTTAAAACAATAACAGAGTTTCAGAATGACTGGACAACCCAGGAGTTACACACGATGCAAACCTCACGGTGTTCTTGGCGGATGATGACCTGGACTGGGTGGACTGCTTCCTGTCAGTAACTAATTGTATGTCCAGTGAATCTGAACTTCTCCTGACCAGGAGAAGGGACCTCTGTGTTGGGCCAGGTGAGTGGGAGGGGCCGTGAGTTGGATGAGGTTATAAGGAATTGGGGAAGATTTTTTTAGAAAAACAGTCCACTGAAAAAGCAAGTATCGAGTAGCTCTGAAGAGTGTGATCTCTGGCTTCATTCAGCCGGGCTGAATCCCTGATCTCAGCTCTATGCTTCCCATTGACGTGATCTCGGGGAAGTTCTCATTTAATCTGTGTGCCTCAGTGTTGTCGTCAGTAAAATGGGGACGACAAAGTCCCTACCTCCTAGGGTCATTGTGAAGATTACATAATGCCTATGAAGCACTTAGCAAACTCCACATGGTAAATGCTCACAAAGTTAGAGTTCTCCGGTTTTTTTAAAGAAAAGAAGTAAAAGGACGCATGACTGCAGCTGACAAGCTCTTTATCCTGTTAGAAAGCATTTCAGGAAAGGCCGAAGGAGGAGAGAAAATTTCAGAGCTAGAAGAACTTGAGATGCAGTTGCCACGCTGGGAAACAGGAGGTGTCCAGAATTCACAGGAACGTTGGCTAGAGGACTCTTCTGTGGGATCCAGGAGGCTGCACAAGCCGGCAGATGTGGGAGCTCTGACAGAAGCAGTTTTACCTGTGGTGGCAGGAAGCCCTGAACAGTCCAGCAAAAACAAAAACTCTGCTGTTTCTCCAGGAGCTAGGAATGGGCAGAAGCTGGAGGCACAAACAGGAACTAGAGGCGCCGTCCACGCCAGCCTAAGGAAGTGCTTGCTGCCCACAAGGAGAAGACAAAGAAAGCACCCTGGGAAAAGGCTGCTTTATGCTCTGAGTTTATGTCAAGCCAATTGCAAAAAGAAATCTGAAAAGTCGCCTAGCTTCAACTTGAATTGTACATCTGAAGAAACCAAGGCCCTTAAAAGGGGAGTAATTTTGTGATGTAGCTTGATGTGTCTGGAGTGTTGGGATAAATGTTGGCTGTGGCCATTGCAATGGACAGAGGGTACGAAGCACTACCAGAAAAGACAGAGTGAGGACAGGTAATGCACCCAGGGAAGAGGGTTTAGATGAAAAGTCTACCCCTCTCTCCCCTTAATTATGATCCCGGGCAGTGGCAACAAAAAATAACTGGGATTATTGGCATGGGGAAAATATAGGGAAGTGAAACCTTTGATTTGGGGGTTATTTGGGAGAACTCGGAGCAAGGACATCACAGGTATCTGAAACCCCAAATATACCTTCTATTTGCAGCAGAAGTGGAACACTCAGATGCCTCCGGGGTAAGATAAATGTGGGAACCAGAAGAGGGTAGAACAGCTGGGTGTGGTGCAGACTGGCAAATGGGAAGGCTCCACACAAAGGACTTCACAGTCAAGTTTTAAAAAACACTGGCCTTGCCAAAGGAAACACAGAGGTTGGCCCCATTTCCATGTCGCCAGTTTGCAAATGCTGTTCTACATGGTGTTAAAACATAAAACATTTTCAATAGTTTAAAGGCTAAATGAAACTTTTAGTCTAAAAAGATCTATGAAAAGCCAGTTTCATTTTAAAGACAATCTCAATTGAATGAAAAGTGAAAAGTCCTGACATTTTTCCATCTACATATTGATAAAGAAGATATTTTAATTCTTATATGAGATGGTGTCTCTCTCTCCCTTGGAAAAAAGGAGATATGCTTTACCTCCAGCAACAAGGATGGTGTTGGAAACATTCATGTAATTAGGTAATTAGTCAATGTTTGTTGATTGAACAAAGAGGATTATGAGTAGGGCAAAGCACTAACTGGAGATAGAATGGTAACCTCTCGTTTGAGTTTATAAACCTGAGGGGCTGGTTCTCCGGCTCTCACCCTCCTCTTCCCCTTCAGGATTTACTTTTAACTCCAAACATCTTTGTAGGAGGCCACAGACTTCAGTGTTACGACCTTCCTCACTTCATTGCTCCAGCAGAGGACAGAGAAGTGGCAGCGTCCCAAGGAAAGTTATTACAGAACTCACTCTGCAGGCGGCATCCAAGCGGACTTAGGCCTTTGGGAAGGAACTTCAGTGCTCGCACCGATAACTCTCCTAACTCCCTGACTTCATGGTTCTTGAGCACAAAGTGGGGGGCACCTACCTCCCAGAGCTGTGAGTCAATAATATCATGTACGTAAATGGCCTGGCTCATAGTAAGCATTCAGTCGACTGTGGTATTATTATCTATTATGGAAATAGCTGGAGAATGAATTTTTTCAAGTGGGCCTGGGTGGGGTTGGGGGGGGATAGGACAACACATTGAGAGGCTGAGGAAAAACAAAACTATTTCAACAGCTGCCTATAAATCATTTTGGAAACAGAAGAGGTGGATAAGTGTTTAAAATTCTCTACATTTAAATACAAAACCTGATCTGTACATGTATACCCTTAGATATGGGAGGACTTGAACTGAGAACAGCAGCTGGGGAAAGACTTTTTATAATTTTGCTGTGTCTATATTAGCTATTAGAAATTTAGAATTCATTTTTAAATTAAATGCTGCTAGTTGAAAAATCTCCTACGTTTGCCGAATTTGGAGGAACTGTGAAATTGAGCGAGTCTGCTTTCAGCTATTACTGTCAGAGCCCTGATACCGCCCCCTAGCGCCTGGTACCCACCACTGCAGCTGCTCCCTGCAGCCACAGCGCGGCTCGCTCTGGGCTCTGGGCGTGTTCAATGAGCGCCAGGTTAATTAACTAACTAAACTGTTGCCTACCCAAATACTCCAATGCTTTAATGGTCGAAAATCTAGGTACTGTGAAGGGTGACATTACCTCATGCCTCATGCTTGCTGGGCAGGTGAAATAATAGATTATTTGAATTACAATATATGCATCCATCCCATCCTTCCATTTTTTTTTTCCGTTTTAAACTTAATGATCAGAAGCAAACGGACTTTTCTACTTTTGTATCTCAAGCGCACATCATTTTAGCAATTAAATTAATTCATTTGCTGCAGTAATTTCCTTCTTTGCATATTTGAAATGGAGGCTATTATTCCACAACACAAAATTTCCCTCTGTGCTTTTATTTGGGTAAAAGGTTCTGAACTCTGATTCAGACTTTTTAGTTGTTCTCTAGGCTATTTACCGTCATGTTGTACCTTTTTAAAAGTAATGTTTTTATTATTCTAAAATCAATGTGTTCTCATTATGAAGATATTTCGGAAAATACAGTAAAACATAATGAATAAAATAAAAGCAAGCCCTAACTCCACCATCAACAGATAATTACTATTAACATTTCTGTTTTCTTCCAGTTCTTCCGATGCCTAAACGTTTTCATACATAGTTTTCACGCTGAATTTTGAAGTCTCTAAAGTACCTTTCCACTGTCATATATAAATGTTAAAAGTTTGTCCTTGTTAAATATTGCAAAGATATTATTTATTATTAGAAGCTGCCAGGCATGTTTGGACGTAAGGGGCGAAGGTCACTTTGAACATACCCACTAATTCAGGGTTGGTACCGGACCCTTCCTCACACGACTTCTGGATGCATATTCCACAGGAGATGGCACTGAGCTTCTTCAGGACATCGCCTCCTCGCTCAATAATCTTGTATCCCTGCCCTTTGACCAATACTTGGGCATTGAATGGAATTCTTAGGGGCCTGGTCTGGCGATTTAAGTAGGTAATGGTGGATGATCCCAGGTAAAGGAGAGGTAAACCAGGGTCGGGGACCCGCGAGGGGCAACGAGGGACCGTGCGCAGGTCGGTTTGAAACCTGAGCGAGTGGCAACCTCTTTTTTTTTTTTCATATTTTACTTCTCGGTGTTTTCACCCACTTGGGAAAACAATACCTCCTCCGCAGGGCAGGCTCCCAACAGGAGGCAGGCCTCGGGAAAGGCCGGTGGGCGTGTTCCCCGCCTGGCCCGCGGTGGGCCAGGCAGAGCTGGGGTTATAAAGAGCCCGCGGGCGGCGCGGGCGGCTCCGGGCTTCGCAGGGGGAGGCGCCTCGCCTCGTCGTCCGCACCCGCGCCCGGCACCCGTCCGGACGCCACGAAGATGGCACCAGTTGGGAGCAAAAAGGCCAAGAAGGTGAGCCTTCGGGGGCCCAAGGGCGCCCTCCCTCCCGGCGGGGCTCTGGGTCTCGACCCACCGACCCCGCACCCAGCCCGGGGGAGGCAGGGGGCCCTCGGAGCCCGGCCGTGACCAGAAGGTGCCCCAGAACTTCTCCTGCAGGCCCCAGGGCGCCTCGGAGCCCCCCACTCCTGCCTCTGGTCCAGCGCGCGCCCTAGATCTCTGCGACCCTGCCTCGAGGGCGCCCCCAGGGCTCCGAGACGCCCAGCGTCTCCTGGGTCCCGCACCCCCAGCAGTGCGGCTCCTAGACCCCCTGGTGTCCCCCCTGGCGGTGAGACCCGGGTCGCCCCCCGCGCCCTGGCTCCTCCACGTCTGCGTCCCCGCCGCCGCTCCTCTGGCCCTGCGCCCGCCGACAGGGGGCGCCCGCCCGCGCCCCGACCCGCCGCGGGCTCTCCCTGTGCCTCGCCGCCCCGCCGCAGCCCCAAGGGCGGGCGTTGGTTGGGCAATGGTAAGTTGTCACCCGCAGTTTGGTTTCAGCGATCACAACAAAATGCACCACGCGGGCCTCGACAAAATGGGCACAGAGGCCATAAGATATTGAAGGGCCATTGATAAGATCAAAACCCCAGCAGCTCCAGCACCTGACTAGCCAGCAGCACGTTACTTCCCTTGTTGGACGAGTGTTCCAGGCCAGACTGTTGGCCTTCGTCTAGTTTGGGGGATGGGTGGATGGGTGGACTAACCGCGGGACTCTGGCTGGGCGGGTGGGAGGGGTTCCAGAATTTCCAGCAGATACCCAAATCCGCGGATGCTCAAGTCCATGTAAGCCCTGCGTATCCGGGTTCCGCAGCCGCGGATTCTACCAGCCACGGCTGGTGTAGTGTGTTTTCGACCCTCGGTCCTCGGTTGGTTGAATACGCGGGTGCGGAACCCCCGGATACGGAGGGCCAGCTGTACACAATATTTGACCCTTGGGTGTGAAAGCGCCCAGCCCCAGGCCTGGCTGCCAGGGGCCCCCAGGGAATGGTGGGGAGCAAACGGGGCCAGGCCGACTGTACCCCCTGGGCTGTAAGGACCGTGGCGGGTCCAGCTCCCATCATCAGTGCCAGCCATCTCTTTAGGAATGGGCTATGGCCAGTTTCTAAAAGGATGACCCCCAAATCAAGAAGACCTCCACACAAAGAAACAAGCTCATTCAGTTAAAATTTTAGAATACCATGCAGCATTAGTAGATGCACGTCCATGGTGTGATGAGGATGTGGAGATGGCGAACGATTATAGGCTGTCACCAGTTCAGTTAGGTTGAGAATTTTTGCCAATCCATAAATCTACTAAAGCGAGTAGTCGGCATAGACTGAAAAGGATGATTCCTATAGAAATTAAAATTTTGGGGGGGTTTGGCCCCATTCGAATAGCCATGGATTCTAACCCACTCCCCAAACAGAAATTCAGAAAATGAAACATTTTAAAGGATTATCTTTAAAGGATTATATAAGCTACAGATGGATTTATGACGGAAAAAAAACGTTTCTTTGGTAACCTCCTATCCATGCATATGTCAGTGTTAAAACATGGACAATAACATGTCTATACTTTTGAGTTTAAAATTAAAACGTATGTTACAAAGCTAACACATATTCATTGTAAACAAGTAGGAAAAGCACTCTGAACAGTGCCTGCTACATTTTGGTGCATGTTCTGCTAGTTTGTTGTCTTGGCAAATATGTACTTTTTATACAAAAATGGTCTGATATCACACATACTGTTTTGCAATAGTTTTTCACAAAACAACATCTTGAACATTTTTTTTCATATTATGTTCCACTTTAAAAAAAACCTATTTAGCTTAGAAACAGAAAAGTCTGTAGTCTAGGTAATTAAAAGATGCACTAGAATCTAAGAGACTTTTTCCAGATGTAGTTGCTCAACAAATTTATGAACAGCTTGGTAATGGAATCACCACTGGCCACTCCACCACCAAATTTCAGGTTCTTAGCTACGCTCTGCATTTAAATGTTTGTGGTACTGGAGTTTGAACACACACACACGTTCAATGAGAGCTGCTGAGTGACTGAACAAAATGTCGTGAGTTATTTTACCCAAATGAAAGTTAGAAGCGAGTCGTATCTCATTTATTTGACTCTTATTCATGTTTTTCATGTAACTGCACTGACTAGCAGTGTATGTATTTCTCTTGTTAATTGGGTCATAATGATCAAAGTTGTAGTGTTAAGGTGTGGCATTTAGATTGTAATCATGACGGATATTTGAATTTCAAAATTACATGTGATCAATTCTATGTTTTTGTAGTTGTTATCTCGTGGATTTCCATGCTTGAAAATTTTTCTATTTGGAAGGGATCTTCGGGAACATATAGCAGAATCCTCCTATTTTACTGCTTTAAAGTGAAAATGTCCATTGTTTCTTCTCTCTGAGCACTAGCTGACCGAAGGGCATAGGAAGGGGCAGCGGAGGGGAAGAGGATTAACAAAAGCCAGGCTCTAAGCAGGTGGTGAGGGCGTAGGATGCACAGTCCTATGACTGCCTCTCCCAGATTTATGTAACCCTTGTTATTATATCAGTGTGTGTTGTATCACCCGTTACTGGTAATAAATGGAACCCAGTAGGTAAGTACATTCCAAGTCATTCCTTTACACCCACCCTCCCAACCCCCATTTATAATCAAATCTAGAATCCATTTAACAGTAAGAGAGTCAGGAGGCCCTATACTCCCCACCTGGGCCTTCATTTTTCATTTGTAAAATCAGAGAGAGTGACCTGAACTGAATGTAGGGTACCTTTTATTTTTAAATTCTATGATTCTTTTAAATTAAAAAAAAATAGTTACACTAGAAAATCACTTTCTAATTCACAAAACCCTTTAAAAATATCACATTGAAAATTTATCTATTGAACATTAACACCAGGGCAATTATTGCATAGTACTGTAAGTGGAATAGGTATGGAGATGGGGCTGGAGGTCGGTTTACAGATACTTTATTTACCTGTTTCTTCCCCGTTCTTGTCCTCCGGCACTTGTGGAGCACAGACGTGCATACGCATAACCTTCTGGATGGCATAGTGTACCTGCTGTGGAAAGTGAATTTTAACACCAAAGAGAGAAGTCTTTAAGTGACTTGGCCACCTTTGTGGTAGCGTCTTCTTCCTTCTGTCTTTACCAAGTGTCTTCTGGCTTTTCAGTCTTCAGGTGCCTGAATAGCATAATATGCCGCTTCGACTTCTTTATCAATTTTAATCATCCTTTTAGCTCATCAACAGAATAAAAAGAAAGACCAGCCTTCCCCATTTAAGAATGTGTGCCTAAGTATTCACTTGAGACTTTACAGGAAAGTTTTCATTTAGTCCCTCTACAGATATTTCTTCAGACATAACATCTCCCACCATATTCTTCAGAACTCTTCACTGTGCTCTGAAAGACCCCACCCCTGGCTCATGGATGCACAGATTTTCATTATATGACCATTCTGGTTCTTTGCCTCATAGTCATGAATATACAAAATATTACATTTACCTTCTGAGAATTCTAAAGAAATCATACTTCTCATGAATGTGATAGCAGAAGCACTAAAAATAAAAAGTTGTCTTAAAAGTTCAAGTAACTCCTTTTCTCCCTGATCTGTAATTTTAGGGCATCCTAGAACGTTTAAACTCCGGAGAGGTTGTGATTGGCGATGGAGGGTTTGTCTTTGCCCTGGAGAAGAGGGGCTATGTGAAGGCAGGCCCCTGGACCCCAGAAGCTTCTGTGGAGCACCCGGAAGCAGGTTGGTGCCTGGCTCTGTTCTAAGTGCCCATAAAAGAGCATATGTTGACCCATGTCTGGGAGCATACCGCCAAACATGCATCCATGCCATATTTTCCAAATATTTATCATTGCCTGCTGGGCACTGTGCGAGGTATGTAAGTACAGATTCGCATGTTGGAGAAACCCAGTGGCCCTTCTGGTTGCTGCAACCTACATTTACCTCTTGGTCCCCACCCCTTACTCTAGATGAGTCTAGAACCTGGCTCACTGCCTTTCTCTCTGCCCCTCCCTCCCTCACCTCTCTAGGTGACTTCAACGTCCATACAGGCGATGCATCCAGCACTCCTCCTGTTAGTGCCTTGATCTCCTTGTCTCCAGTTGAACTTCTCCTCCACCCCCACCTCAGCAATGCTCTCCTGGACCTTGCCATCCCCATAGCTGTCCACCTCTGAAATATCACAAGTACTCTGCTCTGTGACCACCACCTCCTACCTTTTCTGTTCACTCTCTCTAATACTACCACTCCTCAGCCTCAAGACTGTCAGTCCTCCATCCCTTCCATTTTAGTGTTTATTTTCCTTTCTCCTCCATGTGTCCCCCTTCCTCCCTCCTTACCTGCTTGGTAAGTTTGTGGTCCACCATCATCACTGACCTGCAGATAAGCCCTTCTCCATTGTATATTTGCCAACTAGTTAAATTCATTGTACTGTACTAGCCCCACCCTATTTAAATTCAACTGTCTACCTAGCCTGCAACTGCACCCACACACCTTATTTTCACTTACTTTTTTGACCACAGATCTTTCATGGCCGGGAGGGAAGGTGGGATGGAACCTGAGGGAGATAATGCTGTCTCGCAAGGCTCTGGCATCATCCTCAAGCATTCGTCTTTAAGAGGGAGGAATGGGCCACTTCTGCAGGCCCAGAGAGGTCAGGGGGATCTGGGTTCTCAAGGTTCATGAGTGAATCTCCCCAGCTGTCTTCACCCCAAATCTCAGGGTCCCATTTCTTCCTAATCAGGCCCTGACTTTGGTAATAGAAGACTTCGGTAATAGAAGAATTCCCTGGTTGAGAATTCAACCTTTCTGGAGCTCTGCTCCCTATATAATTAAGTCCTGGGCCAGATCCTCAGCTTTTTCTGCTCTCTAACTGCAGGAGGTGACTCTCTCTATGCTACCCAGGAGATCCTCAGACTTTCATACTTTGCCTTAAAGTGGTGATGAATCACTCAGCCTTTCATTGTCTTTCTCCAGTACATTGGTGGCACCCAATGATAGCCGTCTGATTCCATACTCCTTATAGTCACTACTTCCCCGAACCTCTCAAACATCTGAGATGCTGCACCTGCTGGTGCTTTCCCTTCCAAGGGCATCGCATCCCAGTTCACCACAGATGAGAGTTTTAACAGGTGTGCCCCTAGAGCATGCTAGGAGCTCTGTCACCAGTGATGGGGTGGGTGCTCATTACCAGCTGGCCAAAAGGAGATCCAGCTCCAAAAATGATGCTTTTGATTTGTTTCCCGGGACTAGTGCTGGCTCCAGCTGTTGCAGGTCAGACCACTCAGAAAACAAGTTCTGAAGCGGAGATTTCTGTTCAGGAGTTTTAATGGGGAGGGCTTTCAAGAAACCACACCTCAAAGGGAGTGAGGGAAGCAGGATTGGGCAGAGGGGGGATTTGATCTGTGATGCAGTTGTAACCAAGGCCTCGGCCTTTCCCTCGGCGAGCTCTGGACTTGGACGGGCCCTTCAGAGTTGCCCCAAACTGAAGCCTGGATCTTTGTGTTCTCCCCGCCCAACAGACGTGCTCTGCATGCAAGCTGTCAGCCCTCCCCTCCCCCGGGGGCTCGCCCTGGGCCAGGAAGCTCCCTTTGGCCTAGGGCACTTCCTAGACAGGCTCTCCGCTGGGAGCCATCAGCAGCCAACACTTTGAAACAAGTTGAGGCCTGCAGAGGAAACGAGGAAGTTCTTGTGAATGTTATACAAGTTGAACAGTTCTTGTTTATGTGTATTAAAGAAGAGCGTATGTCAGTGAACTCAGTGATGAAGGATGGAAAGTAACAAAGCACAGAACTTGAGAGACAGTACAGCTTTGAGATTGAGCAAACTAACTCTGGATCCAGACTAACCGGATCAAATCCTGTAGGCTGTGTGGGCTTGGGCAAATTACTTAGCTTCTCTGGGACTCAGTTTCCTCTTCTATGAAACTGCGATAATTTTGACCTCTACTTCATAAGGTTGTTATAAGGATTAAATAAGTTATATGTAAAGTGTTTAAAATAGTGCCTGGCACATGTTAAACACTACAAGTATTAACTATTGTTATTAACTTAGCCGAGTTGTTTCTTCTCTTGATAATATTCTTCGTTGTATTTAATCTGTTTCTGCTAGAGAAGTACAGAAATTTTATGTTCAAATCACGCAATCCCAAAGTAAAAGAGCTATAGTCACACTGTGAAGCCCAGCAAACGTACACAACTTTTATATTGCCAAATAGAAGTAGAAATAATACTGTGTTCTATCCTAAAAAAAATTAAAAAGGAAATTAGTAGGCTTGGGAAGCTAAAACAAGAGTAGTTCTCAAATTTTAGGTTCTCCAGCGGAGTTTGTTAAAAATTCCAGATTTCCAGGCTCCACTTACAGAGATTTGGGTTCATTAGGTCTGTGAGGGGGTCTAGGAACCTGCACATTTATAATTGTCCCCAGGAGATGGCCAGGTAAACCACACTTTGAGCAGCATTGCATTAAAGGGCTTCGAGAAACACAAAGGAATAATTAAGATCCGAGAGTGAGGATTTCAGGTGTACCTATGTTCTGTTTCTTATGATCTGCTTGCTGGGTTAAACTCAGAATGAAATATTTCTTGGGCCAAAATGATATCAATGATAAACTACCTTTGCGCAAACTCTGCCATGTAAACAAAATAACTGTTGTTTAAACCACAAGCTTCAATTTTATGTCACTTTTTTAAGTTACGCATTAGAGGAGCTCAAGAGAAACTGCTCTGATACTTTTTTTCTTTGATTTTATTAATGCAGAAACAGCATGTTTTACCTCTTGGCCATCTGTGTCTCAAGTATTGTTAGTTCATTTAGGTGTATTGAGTATTTGCTCTACTTTTTATTCTGAGTGTTCCGTGCTTTTCAAGAATTAATGAAAAATCCATGATACTGAGTCATTCTATTTAATCCTTTCTGCTACAGACTGAAATCCCATATATTTGTCTCTGCCAGTGCCTAGTTCGACTTCTGTCAACCGCAGTGAACTACAGGATGCATCAGGAAAGACACATCTCCTGTAGCGCATCCTCATAGCCGGCTGATGTAGTTAGCCTTTGGGTGGGGTGGAATGGGGCGAGAGGGGATGAAAGGTATTTAAAACATTCATGCTCTGAGAGAAGTGGTCAGTTTTCATGCTATTTTATGCAAATGAATTTGTGTATCTGCAGGTGCTTTTCTAATTAAACTGGGTGATAGCTAGAATTGTTGTAGGCCCTGAAAAGTCTCCCTGCAAGTTGGACTGCACCTGGAACATTTTTGTAGGACTGGGGCCTGGGCTTGACTTTTTAGCGCCGGAAACAGTGAGAAAGGGAAGGTTGTGCGATAGGTCCACAATCCCTTATTCAGGCCATTTGGGGGCCAAATGTGTCTTGGAATCCAGAATTCTGGGGAATTTTAGAAAGTTAATACAGTACCTTTGCTATATATTATGTAACACTCTTATTAGGGTCTGAAGCAGCCTCCCCCCCAATCAAACACATTCATATGTTTTTGGATCAAAATATATGACTACCCACACTGAGTGGGATATAATTATAAATATCCTCACATTATTTCTGGTCACATTTTGCCCCCAAATGATTTGGCTGCAAATTTATTATCCCACTGAAGAAATACTGCAAAATTTTATTTGACCTTTTTTAGAGTTCACTGTGGAATTCCAAAGACTTGCATTCATCAAGTAAATTTACAAGGGTAATATCTAACTATGCTCTGTACATACATAACTGTACATATATTACATAACTTGTAACATTTAGCTTCTATGATGCTAAAATAAAACAGGATAATGAAGAATTTAAGGCCATAAAATGAGAGTAATTAATTGGTATAGGTTGTGTCACTGTCCTAGGAACCAGTCACACCCTATTATTGGTTAGAGGATGAAGACTCTAGGAGTCTTATGATGAGAGAAAACAGAAAATCGAAGTTGAAACAGAAAATAGAAATTGAAAAGGAAATTACCAGACTAATTTTCCTGCTAAAGTTTATGCCCAAAATTATGACGGTTCTTGTACCCGGTGGAGTCAGCATTGAATTTGGCAAGGAATTCAGGTTTCCTGAGTCAAGAGGGGTTTGGAGAATCTGAATTTATAATAATTGTGCCCAGGTGAGTCTAAGTCGGGTCACACTTTGAGAAGGACTGCAGTTTTGAGAAGCATGGTGGAATAATTGAATCAATTAAGAGCAAGGAGTTGAGTCACTGGAAAAATAAAAGGGTGTAGACTCTCTGCACTACAAAGTGTACATGCGTATGCGCAATTTGCACACCATTCCGGGGTTTGTTTTTTTTTTTTACAGAGTCTCTGGAAATCCACCCAATGACCACCTGGCTGGTCTTCTGCTTATAAACGATTTCATCCTGGTGAACAGGAACCTAGTCTGTAGGCCCTTCATCCCTGCTCCAGGCACAGCAGCTCTGTCTTTATCTGACTGATATATGGGGACTCCATATAAGGTGTTTTTAATCAATTCTGTTGCTAATTAAAACAAGTTTGAAGCCCCCTAATTTAGGCATGCTTTTAAGTCCCCACTGAAAGCTAAAGTTTCCATGATTTTAAAAACTTTAAAGATTTGGCTTCAAGCTTAGAAACCCATTTTCTGAAATTCAAAAGGTTTTTTGCCTCACTTATTTGTTCATTTAAAAACAAAAACTGAGCGTCCGATGTTCTCAGCACTCTGCCAGTCTACACAGGTGCCAGACTCACCACCAGTCTCAGCCCCTGGAGGGCTAAGAACCCTGGTGCCCTAATAACTTCCTAGCCTCTAATGGAGTTGCCCCCGGACCTTGGGGTTTTATAGACCTCTGAAATTTCAATGTAAATTTTAGGGGCTGGTACAGGATTGCTGATTTCCTATTTTGTCCAGTTAATTCTGCTGACAAAAACAAACACCGTCTAGGTCTCACTATCATTTTATAAAATGAACATTTTTCCGCTGTCTTAGAATGGCGGTTCTCAACAAGGCTGAAAATAAGGAACAGTTGGGGAACCTTTAAAAAAAAAAGCTTGTGCCCTGCCCCAAACCGATTAAATTAGAATATCTGTGGGTTTGACTTTAACATCCATGATTTTTAAAAAGCTTGCAGGGTATCTAATAGGCAACCAGGGTTTAGGACCACTATTTTAGAGCAAAGAATAATTTTTTAAATTGAATACGTTTGGCTGTATGGAAAAGAAATTCCAACATATTTCCTCTAGCCGGTGGAAACTTTGCCACTTGGCCTTCATCCGGGGACCTGTGCTTGGGAACCTCGCTCCAATTCCTATTTCACTCTGCTGCCAGAATTATCTTTCAAAAACATAGAGACAGTCACAACACCCCATTGCTTACAAACTTGATGTTTCCCCAATACCTGTGGTTGGAGCCTCGACTCCTTGGCATGACATGCTAGGCCATTGGTACTCTGTCTGCCAGCCCACCTTTCCTACTGCATCTCCCACCACTTCTCTAACATTTCCTCAACGCAGCTCCTTGGACTATTTGCTCTTCCCCCAAATGCCACACCTGTTCCTGCCTCCTGCTCTCTGTTCAGGCTGTTCCCTCTGTAGGGAATGCCCTTCCCACCTCTCTGCTTGGCAAAAATGCTGAAAAATGATTCTTCCTCTGTGAGACCTCCCTCTTCCCTTTGCCCCACATCCGTGGTAGAAATAATCTCTTCTTCCTGGCAAGAGACCCCAGATCCCCCTCTCATTAGCCCCCAGGATGCACAAATGCCAAGCAACCAGGAATTTACGTAGGTAGTTTCGTATTTTATGTGAGGGCCTTTTGAAAACATCACGGGTTAATAAACTGATAGCAATTTCTACCCTTCCTCGTTTGATCTCCCAGTTCGCCAGCTTCACCGAGAGTTCCTGAGAGCTGGATCAAATGTCATGCAGACCTTCACCTTTTATGCGAGTGAGGACAAGCTGGAGAACAGGGGGAACTATGTTGCCGAGAAAATATCTGTGAGTAAAACTGCACATGGAACTTAGAGGAGCACACTGGACATGTGTCACCGTCAAAGTTCTCAGAGAGAAACGTGTTGAGCCTCTTCGGAGTTTGTTTTAAATAAGACAGGAATGAGATGTGTGTGAATAACACTCTTGGGTTTTAGCTGGAGTCCCCCAAATTAACAGAAAGGCATTTAATGAAGCAGATCAAAGAAGAGGTGTTTAACAATTAATGATTCTGCCAGTCTCTCGACTAAGTTGCTGAGGGGGTATCCTTACAAGTTCTCACATCCTTAGTTTTTTAGTGTGGCACAGTGTAGTGGAAAGGCCATGGGCACAAGGAGTCAGCCAGCCTAGAATCTTCCTGACTCAGCTACAATCAACTGTGTGATGTTGGACAAACCACTTACCTACTCCCTCCAGGCAGCAGTGTCTTCATCTGTAAAAGGAAAAGGAAGTTCTAAAATTCCACAAGTCTGTGTGACCTACAGTACTGGGTTTTTTTGAGGGCAAGTGTCAATTTTTAATGTCTAATTAGAAACGACCTTACTGGGGCCGGCCTGGTGGTGTAGTGGTTAAGTTCACGCACTCTGCTTCAGCGGCCTGGGGTTCACAAGTTCGGATCCCGGGTGTGGACCTACACCACTCATCAAGACATGCTGTGGCAGTGACCCACATACAAAATAGAGGAAGATTGGCAACAGTTGTTAGCTCGGGGCCAATCTTCCTCACCAAAAAAAAAAAAAAAGACCTTACTTATTATACATTTATCTGTTAATTGAGAAAATACATAATGACAAGTCATGAATTCTGTAGTCATTTTAATTGAATTATGTTGTTAATAATCATAAAAGCAAATCATCCTCCTCATCATCACCACTATTTGCTAGATATTCTTCTAAGTGCAGCTTAGGCATGAGAAGATACCAGATCCTTTCATGTAAAGACTTCTACTCTCTCACAGATCTTTGGTGTAATATAGTATCTTAGGTACCACCATCAGATTTCATTTTATCACCACTCTTATTGGTGGTGGTGTCACTGCAAATCGCTCAACTTGGTAAAGCACAGAACTGTTCCATCACTGTCATTTTCTGGACTAAAATCACTATTGTAAACATACAACTGAGATGTGGGCATTTGAATAATACCTTTGTTTCACTTTCATGTGAAAATGTGGATGTATCATATATTCACCCACTTTAGGGGAAGAAAGTCAATGAAGCGGCTTGTGACATTGCCCGGCAAGTGGCTGATGAGGGAGACGCGTTGGTGGCAGGAGGTGTGAGTCAGACGCCCTCGTACCTCAGCTGCAAGAGTGAGACTGAAGTTAAAAAAGTGTTTCAGCAGCAGCTGGAGGTCTTTATGAAGAAGAACGTGGACTTCTTGATCGCAGAGGTAAACAAAGAAGTGATCAAAGACAAGTACACTGAGTACATCTCCTCTGCCTTCTGCTCTCATGAGGACCATGTGGGGTCATGACTAGTAATAGTAATATTTAGGTTTGAAATCTTTTTCTAATTTAGGGCTTCTACTAAATTTAATTCAGTTAATCTAATACAGTGTTCTTCAAACCTTTTGACTGTGATTCACAGTAAGAAATCACCATTCTATTCCATTTGAAAAATGCTAATGGGGGGCCGGCCTGGTGGTGTAGCGGTTAAGTTCACACGCTCCGCTTCGGCATCCCAGGGTTCGCAGGCCTGGATCCTGGGCGCAGACCGACACACCGCTTGTCAAGCCATGCTGTGGCAGCATCCCATAGAAAGTAGAGGAAGATAAGCATGGATGTTAGCCCAGGGCCAGTCTTGCTCAGCAAAAAAAAAAAGGCGGGGGGGATTGGCAACAGAGGTTAGCTTAGCCTAATCTTCCTCACAGACACACACACACAAAAAAGCTAATGGGTCACCACTCGAGTTTGAAAATCACACATCTAGTGATAATTAAATTATTAAGCAATAGAATAAGTTTTTAAATTGTTTGGGGAGAACCATGATTAAGAGTACCTTAACCTTATCTTATTTCAGTATTTTGAACATGTAGAAGAGGCTGTGTGGGCAGTTGAAGCCTTGAAAGCATCTGGGAAACCAGTGGCTGTGACCATGTGCATCGGCCCAGAGGGGGATTTGCACGGCGTGAGCCCCGGCGAGTGTGCAGTGCGCCTGGTTAAAGCAGGTGAGGATGGATTTTGGTTGGTTTGCAATTAGTGAGTCTTTTAAAATATCATATAAATGCATGTCCATCTATGAATCAGTATATACTACTTTTGGTAACAGGAAACCCATTAATTTAGTTTCTTAGGAATATTGATAATATAACATTACTGAGTCCCAAAGAGAAAACTGTAAAAAAAATAGACACACCAGCTTTTTGAAAGGGGCAAGTAGATCTGTGCTGGAGGTTTAGCACCTAGAAATGAGGCTAATTTTGGTAAATCAGAAGGAGCATTCGGAAGAATTGTGTTTTATTTTAAACTTGTCTCAAGTTGAAACATTAATAACTTTTAAGTCAGTTGCCCTCTTTGCCAAAGTTTTTCCATTCTCGTAAATTACTGTTATGCTTTGCTTTTTGTAATTGGTATAATAAATCAAAAAAATGTTTGATATGAAATACTGACCACCTAATTTATCTTTTTATATAATTTCCATTCCTGTTAATGGGTTTCATTTCAATTAGGGAAAACTCACAGACTGTTTTCAAAGCTGCCTCATTTTAAACCCAAGGAACAGCTCAGTGTCAGTGGAATAGAGAGATTTCAATTGGCTATTTGTTTAATTTCTGATTTTTATCCAACTCCTGATATTTCATGAAAGTCACTGCATATTTGTCATTAACAATGACAATTATTTCGATTTAGGAATGAAATTCTATAATCCTAATGTTTTATTGGAAATATAAAAATGTCAGGGAGAAGCAAGTTAACTTGTTTCAGAAAGATCAGAGGAGGGTTCATCATCTTCATGGTTAATTGGCAAGGATTCTTGGCCTGCGTCTAATCCTTTCCCCACCGGTCTGTTCAGAGCAAGTGGCCACCGTGTTTATCACTGTAAACAGTTAATCCTTTGTAGCACTTCCCACGTATCTCATTTGTTCACCTCTTTAGTGTCTAGACTCTCTCTCTGGATTGTAAGATCCAAGAGGGCAGAGACTATGTCTTCTTGGCTCAGCACTGAGTACCTTGTGCACAGTACCTAGCATACCACAGGTCCTTAATAAATATCCGTCTAATAAATCACACCTGTCTCCCAAGGTTAGTTCAAGTTCTGCCTCCATGCACCCTTACATAACCGTCCCTACCCCAAGTCATCACACCCTCCTCTCAGCAACTGTAATGCTTTCTATTACACCACTCATTTGGAATAGCCAGTCTGTGAGAATGTTAATAGGGTTCTCTAATGAAATACATTTAGAAAATGCTGTGTTAAACCAAGGCAAGCAGGTCTCTTTACCGCAGAATTTCTCAGAGCCTTTGATAAGTTCATGTATATTGGCAGTCTCCAAGAAGGAGATATGGTAAATAGCTACTGCCTAGTTTAATTGATCCTAGAACCTTATTTTCATGGAGCAAACCTTGGGAAGCCCTGTGCTAAGTTATAAATCCTTGGTGTCAGACTCTGTCCTCTATTTATATTTCTCTAGAACCCCTTACAAGGACTGTTATACCTAGTAGATATCCAAGAAGTAGCCAATATATGATTAATTCATTAGTGTAATGAAGTCAAACAAGGAAAGAGAAAGTCTGGCAGCAGAACATCCAAAAAAGAGAAAAAGGTAGTGAAGAGGTTAAGTAAGCTGTTGAATATACAAATCTGGAACCCGGTGGAGAAGTCAGGGGTAGAGAGAGAAATCTAGGAGAGTTCTGGACGGAGATGGTATTGAAAGCCCTGGAACTGAAAAAGAAGTGCAGGTGAAGAAAAGAAGAAGGCTCAGTGGGATCCTGGGAGACCGCAGGATTGAAGGTTCAGCCTGGAGGAGGGTTGGCACGTAACACCCAGAAAAAGCAGCCAGGGAGGTAGGAGCAATACACAGAGTGTGGGAAATTCTCAGAATCCAAGAGAAGGGGAGTGTTGTCGAAGGAGAGAGTGGTACACTGGGCTGAACGCTGCTGACACGTTGAGTAAGATGAGAATGGAGGAGCAGCTACTGGATTCGGCAAGATTGAGGTCATCGGTGCCCTTGACAAAAGCTGATTCAGAGGAATGATGGGAAGTGAGCCCTGATAGGAGCAAACCGCAGACCCGGCCCAGTGAGGACCACTAAGACACCTGCCATTGAACCCTGGGTGCCACGGCTTGTGGCTTCAGCTCTGCTGCTCCTGGAATCTGGATTAGTGATGTTATTACGCTGGCCTGATGAAAGGGAATGTTGATTTATTCCTCAGATGAGTGGTATGGTAACCACAGGTGCAATGTAGCAGCTGGGAGTGTTGAAAAATTATTGTGCTTGCAATATAATGTCAAAGCTTGAAAAATTGACTACTAAAATTTGAAGTTAAAAAAAACTCTAACGATTTTTTTTGAAATAAGATGGACAGCGAAGTGTGTATAAATGACACTTCAATTATACCAGATTCTTCAAAGCACTTTTCTCGGAGAGCACTTGCTGCCTGTTAAGTAATCATTCTTGCCCAAAGATAAGATAGGTTTGCAGGAAGCAAGGACCAAATGCTGTACTTCCAGCTCACCATTCCAAATAAGAGCTCCCTGATTAAGAGAGGAGAGTTGGGCCTACTGGTATCTGGTGAATCCCCAAAGCTAAAATGTTCTTCCCACTCGCAGGGGCATCCATCGTGGGCGTGAACTGCCATTTTGACCCCACAACTAGTTTACAAACAGTGAAGCTCATGAAAGAAGGCTTGGAGGCTGCCCAGTTGAAAGCCCATCTGATGAGTCAGCCCTTGGCCTACCACACCCCTGACTGCAGCAAACAGGGGTTTATTGATCTGCCAGAATTCCCCTTTGGTAAGATGGACATTTTGTAAATCATTTCATTGTCTTTATGTTTGATAATTTCCAAATCTATAGCCATAGAGCTTTCTTATAGTATAGTAAAGACTGCCTGTCTCCTCATCTCTCACCCCCAGCTTCTCTCCCTGAGGCCCCAAACCCCTTGATGTTAGATAGCAGCAGAAGGAAAACATGGGACCAGCAAGCAAAAAAGACCTCTGAACTTACATGTAAAATCAAAGGTGACTCAACACCTAGAGAGACAACCAATTCATCATACTGTAGGCTGGTAAAAAGGATGCCCTCTGGGTGGGAATCAGCAAAGATTTGGGTTCTGGTTCCAACTCTGTTGCTGAGTTGTGTAACCTTCGCAGACTTCCTTAGTGCTTCTAGATCTTAATTTTCTCATTAGAAAAACATGCAGTTTAGACCAGGTTATCTCAAAGATACTTTTCTCCAGTTTTGAATGTGGCGCAGATACTCTAGAGTTTTGAGGGCAGGGGAAGATACTGGGTTACTGTATAACAAATTTGAATGAAGAGACCAAGCAGATGAAGTGAGGGAATACTTGCAGTCCAGGAAGAGGGATAAAGCATGTTTGGGATGTGGGGGTGAGTCTACCTTGAATGTCAAGCCAGAGAGGTTAGCAGGGCCAGAGGATGGCCAGCCTCCCATTCCATTCTATACCATATCCTATGTTCTATAGGGACCCTCAGAGAAGTAAGACATTATAAAATAATCAGTCTAGAAGAACCATGGAAGAAGAGTGAGAAGGCATTTGTGTGATTTATTGCTGTAGAACAAATTATTGCAAAACTCAGTGTTTGTAAACAACAAACATTTATTATAGCTCATAGTTGCTGTGGGTCATGAATTCAGGAGCAACTTAGCTGGGTAGTTTTTGCTCAGGATTTCTTAAGAAGTTGCAGTCCAGACATTGGCCAGGGCCACAGTCGTCTGAAGGCCTGATGGGAGCTGGAGACCTACCTTCAGGCTCCCTTAGTTAGCTGTTGGGAGTCGGTGTCAGCTTCTTGCTCTTTGTTGACTGGAGGCCTCAGTTCCTCAGCTCATGGGCCTTTCCACTGTGATGTTTGAGTGTTCTCACAGTTGGCCGCCACCCCCCACCAGGGTGAGTGTTCTGAGAGAGATCATGGCAGAAACCATAATGTCATTTATAAACTAGCCTCAGAAGTCAGAGACCATCCCTTCTGCCATATTCTGTCGGTCTTGCAGACCGACCTGATATAATGCGGGAGGGACTGCATAAGGGTGGGACATTAGAGGACAAGGATTGTTGGGAGCCATCTTGAAGGCTGGCTACCACAGCATTTAAAACTGGATGTATAAACACAAAGTAGCTAATAGTTTTAAAAAGTTAAGAATTGAACATTGACAACTTATTTAATTCATTTATTGACAATCACATACTTTTCATAGCTGTTTATTTTGAATATTTTTTTAAAGAATTGGGGCATAATGCCATTTATTACAGGACTGGAGCCCAGAGTCACAACGAGATGGGATATTCAAAAATATGCCAGAGAGGCCTACAACCTGGGGGTCAGGTACATTGGCGGGTGCTGTGGATTTGAGCCCTACCACATCAGGGCGATTGCAGAGGAGCTGGCCCCAGAAAGGGGCTTTTTGCCACCAGCTTCAGAAAAACATGGGAGCTGGGGAAGTGGTTTGGACATGCACACCAAACCCTGGATTAGAGCCAGGTAAGAACCTTTAAACTATATTTGCCAAACCAAACTCATTTAGATTGCAAATGTGTCCAAATGAAGTCATTACAACGAGTGCAGCTAATTTGCTGTGTGATGATAAAGAATCAGTTATCCTCAAATTCTCCCACAGAGATGTTTGTAAAATAGCCTCATGGAGTGATTTCTGGAGAAGGCTTTGAGAAAATAGAATATAAATAATGTAAGTCGCAATGAAATGTGATTTCATGCTCTGGGAAAGCACTCTCCATGTGGGGGACACTAACATTGAATCAGTTGATTGCTAAGATTTAAGTGTAACAAATATTAATGAAGTGCTTGTTCTGTGCCAAGCACGATTCTTGGAGCTGGGAATATAGTGGTGAATAAGGTGGGGAAGGTCTCTGCCCTCAGAGCTTACATCCTGGGGGGGATGCACAGTAAACAAACAGATTCTACATCAGGCAAGGTGCAAGGCATCAGGATGATAGAAATGGAAAGCTGTGGTCCTAGCTGGGAGACTCACAGTCTGCTGGGGAAATGGCGAAGAAGGCCACCGTGTTATACTGTGGTAACAGCTTTCCTAGAGGCATGGATAAACAAGTAACAGTGAGGAGAAAAGAATGAGTATCTGCCTAATAGAAAGAAGTTTTAGAAGAAGGGGTTTTTTTGGCTGGATCTTGAGGGCCTCAGTCGCCTTCCACGAGATAGAGCGGAGGATGAAGGGAGCCCTTCCGCTCTGTTCAGCCGACATTAACTGAGCACAGCTGTGTCAGACACTGTTGCGAACACCGAGGTAGCAAGTTGGACAAGGCACAGCCCTGCCCCAAAGGAGTGAACAGTCTAGTCGGCAGAGAGAGAAACAGGTAAGTCCCAACTATAGTATAGTGAGTTCAAGGTTGAAGATTGCACAGGTGCTGTGGGGCCTGAGCTAATGGCCCAGGGGCAAAAGGCAGAGGGAGGTTATTGAAGGATTCCTAAGAGAGCTGATGCCCCAACTGAATTTTGAAGGATGAACTACATTGCCAGACAATGGAACAGCCTACGGGAAAGCTCTGAGAGGTGGAAACAGAACAGGGTATTGAGAAACTAGAAGTTTGAGAATACTGAAGACAGAATTTGATAGATGACATATGCCGGCAACAGGAGGCAGCCTTTTATTTGTGCTCCTGAGCTGTGTCTGACTTCATCCCAAAGGCAATGCAGAGCCTGGAGGGCCTCAAGCAACTTAGCAAGTTTTAACAGCCTTGAGACAGGGAAACCTGCGAGGAACCTTTATAGAACAGATACCAGACGTGATGAGGCCTGGACTAGAAGGAGACAACGGAAATAGAAAGGAGAAGGATGCAGGATGCACAGAGTGAGAGGTGCAGAAGTAATATTGGTTTGGGGAACAGCAGCAAATGTGGGTTCAGCTGGCTCTTGAGGGAGAGTGCCCAAAAGTGAGGATGGGGAGGTAGGATAAATTGGATAAAAAAATGTCCCTATTGTAAATTCTTAGCTTTTGATTTCTATGCATATATTAAAAGAAGAAATTCAAAGTAATTTTAGGCCTACAGATTCTGAAAAAAAAAATTTAGTCCAGATTAATAAATGTTTTAATGGACATAGTCTCGAGAGTCCAAAGATGGCCCTGTGGGGGTGTTCTAGCTCAGTGACAGAGACCAACCCTCCGGGAGGAGTCTGATGTTGTGTGTTGTTCCCCCAGGGCCAGGAAGGAATACTGGGAGAATCTTCCGATAGCCTCAGGCAGGCCATACAACCCTTCAATGTCAAAGCCGGACGCCTGGGGAGTGACCAAGGGAACAGCCGAGCTCATGCAGCAGAAAGAAGCCACAAGTGAGCAGCAGCTCAGAGAGCTTTTTGAAAAACAGAAATTCAAATCTACACAGTAGCTTCAGCGGAACCCATTTTTGGTGTCTTCTTCTATGTTTGGGCCACAGTTGCTAGAAATAAGGAAAAGATAAAAAGCAGTGCTTGTGCTAACACCAGCCTATACAAAAAACTGCTATTAGCTGAACAAAATAGAATTGCAAATAGCACTTGACAGTTTTAAAAGGATGTTTTGGAAGTTTGCTTAGAAGCAAAATAAGTAAGGAGTGAACCTTAAACAGGTTTACTCAGCACTTACCACACATAAGGTATTAAGGGAATCACTGTGGCCAAGGAAAAGTAATTTGGACATTAATCCACCTTGAAGAAGTTTGCAGGCTAGTTGGGAGGATGAGATGTGAGCTGTCCTAAGTGGCTCAGCAACCAGACAGGGACAGATAAAGTGCTAGAGGGAAGTGACTTCTAAGCCCTTTTGAACACAACCCTCAGCAAGACACGCAATTTATATAATGACTCAGTAATGTGTGATCCATTCCTTTCCATCCATTATTTCATTAATAAAACATGCTAGTTGAGATGCTTGGAATTGACTTTATGACCTATTGATGGGTTTTGACCCATAGTTTGAAAAACACTGGTATGGGACACTTTAGTTATGGGGACTTTGATATTTCTTTAAGTTTATTTTTAGACAGTCAGTCATATGGAACCTGATCTTCCAGAGTTGTTCTCGCTCCTTCCTGACCCATTTTTACCACTGAGAAACACAGATTGATGGGGAAGGGCGAGAAGGGATTGGTGTCGAGGCTCTCTCCATCCTGCTCAAAACTGGATCACCTAAATGCTTCCAGTGGGTAAGGCTGAGGAGCAGGGAGCTTGTGTTACTTTTGTAGCTTAAACATAGTATAATAAATAA
Organism: Tapirus indicus; assembly: GCA_031878705.1. Classification (NCBI taxonomy): domain Eukaryota; kingdom Metazoa; phylum Chordata; class Mammalia; order Perissodactyla; family Tapiridae; genus Tapirus; species Tapirus indicus. Next base: position 7,133,654 of record CM062925.1, read on the forward strand.
GAAATAGAGATTCTCCAAACTCTATCCAGGTTTCTTAGATTGAGAACTATGATATTTTTACCTAATGTCTTCTCTCTTATGAGAGCTCAAGGCTGAACATGCAAGACTGTTAGAATAAACATGGCTAGCTACTCTTAATGTACTAGAAAAGAGTTCATGCTGCCTTCTAAATATCTTTGGATTGATTTAGCTGTTTTGAAGTAATTTTTTCAGCTATTAAAAAAGAAGAGCAGTAAAACTATCTTGGTTGATTTTGATTCTTAATTTTGTTCTATAATTAGCCGAGTCCTGTATGAAAGCTCTATACTTCAGTTTGCCCATCTATTAAAAAAATAATACTACCTTCCTACAAGTATGCTGGAGTTTTAAAAGAGAAGGAAGTAGTAAAGTGAAAAGAAATTTCCAGAATTTTCTTACTAAGGGAATTAGTAATCCACCCCTGATCCTCCAATGCACAGAAATAGACAAAGCAGTGCATCTCTCAGAAGCTGCAGATGGCTGCAATGAAATAAGGAGAGTGAACTCCACTTTTTAAATTTTTTACAAAGTTGCAATGTACCATTTCTCAATCTCAACTCAGTTTCAATATTTAATACTCTCATTCATAGATGATAGAAACTTCTATTCCACTTACTTTTCTATTAGTGTGTAAGATGCATGCCCCTTTAATATTCTCTTCAGAACTTTATTGCCATATGAAACATTGTAACCTCTAATCATTCCTGTATCCTTTGATTTAAAAAATATTTCCCTTGGGTGACGTCAGCATGATGGCAGAGTGAGTGTTCCCCCTGAGACTCTCCCCACCTAAGATACAACAGAGGACACTCACACAACACAAAAGATGTCTGAGAGACCCATGCAGCCTTATATCTGAGAGTGGAGGTGCTGGTACCCACGGAGGAAGTGGAGAGAGGTGAGGAGAAGTCCTCTCCTTCCCCAGTGACAGCAACCCTGGGACCAGGACCGCGTGGCTCTCAGAGAGGAGGGGCAGCCCTCCATGGGAAAACCATCACTCTCCAAGTTCTCTCGCAGCCTGTGGGAAATTCCCATATGGAGGGGACCGAACTGTTATGGGGGTGCTTTCATCAGCCTAGCACCCCAGGAGAGCTGATAGTGAGGGAAGAGCGGGAAGCCCCCTGGGATTGGGTAGGCCAAAGAAAGACCCCCTCCCCCTCCTGGAGCACCAGCACAACCAGTTGGCCAGAGCACCTACAGATCACGGTGGGCTCAGAATACACAGCTCTTGACCCCCACCCAGTGCCGGCAGGTGGAAGCTGCAACCAGGTATCTTAAGAAAGAGGAAAAGTAAGCCCACGCCCTCAAGCACTACAGAAAAATATATTAAATCTCCAGACCAGCAGGAAAATGATAAGCACCCAGAAACCAATCCTGAAGGCACAGAAATTTATAACCTAAACAATAGAGAATTCAAAATAGCTATCATAAAAAAGCTCAATGAACTGCAAGAAAATACAGATAGACAATTCAATGAAATCAGGAATTTCTTCACTAAAGAGATTGAAACTATAAAGAAAAACCAATCAGAAATGTTGGAGATGAAAAACACAATGGAGGAGATAAAAATCTGGAATCTTTAAAGAATGGAGCTGACAATATGGAGGAAAGAATTAGCAATATTGAGGATAGGAATGCAGAAATGCTCCAAACACAGGAAGAGAGAGAATAAGACTAAAAATGAAGAAATTCTCTGAGAAACACCCAACTCAATTAGGAAATGCACCATAAGGATTATAGGTATTCCAGAGGGAGAAGAGAGGGAAAAAGGAGCAGAGAGCTTGTTCAAAGAGATAACAGCTGAGAACTTTCCAAACCCAGGGAAGGAGCTGGAAATAGTATGTGAATGAAATCAATAGATCTCCTAAATCTATCAACATGAAAAGACCCTCTCCAAGGCATATAGTAGTACAGCTGGGAAAAGTCGATGATAAAAAACATTAAGGGCAGCAAGTCAGAAAAAGAATAATATACAAAGGAAGTCCTATCAGGCTCTCAGCCAATTTCTTGGCAGAAACTTTATAGGCTAGGAGAGAGTGGGATGATAGATTCAAAATTCTGAAAGACAAAAATTTTCAGCCAAGGATACTCTATCCAATGAAAATATCCTTCAGATATGATGGAGAAATAATAACTATCCCAGATAAACAAAAGCTGACAAAGTTCACTGTCACAAGACCGCCACTGCAAGGAATGCTAAAGAAGGCCCTCATGCCTGAAAAAAAAAAAAAAGAAAGGGGATACAAAGCTTTGAGCAAGGAGAAAAATAGGTAGATGAAATCAGAAAAATTGCAGCTCTCTATCAGAATAGGTTAGCAAACAATTATAACATCAAAGATTAAGGGAAGGAAAACACCAAAAATAAATATAATCTCATCACTTTGAACACAAACTCACAACACAAGATGGAATAAGTTGTGACAGTAGTAACTTAGAAGGGGAAGAGGAAAGGGATGGAATCAACTTAGTCTAAGGAAATAAGAGGCCATCAGAAAATGGACTATCTCATCTATGAGATTTTTTATACAAAGCTCATGGTAACCACCAAACAAATAATCAGAACAGAGACACATACGATAAATAAACAAAAAACTAAGAAAGCATCATACAGAACTACCAAACTGAATTCGTAGTCCAAAACACACAGGATGAGAAACAAAGGAAATGCAAAAGAACCAGAAAATGAGCAATAAAATAATAACATTAAGCCCTAATATATCAATAATCAGTCTAAAAGTAAATGGATTGGATTCTCCAATCAAAAGACACAGACTGGTGGGATGGATTGAAAAGCAAGATCCAATAATATGCTGCCTCCAGGAAACACATCTTAGCTCTAAAGACAAACATAGGCTCAGAGTGAAAGGATGGAAGACAATACTCCAAGCTAATAGCAAACAAAAGAAAGCAGGTGTTGCCATACTTATATCAGACAAAGTAGACTTCAAGATGAAACAGGGGTTGTCCTGGTGGCATAGTGGTTAAGTCTGCGTGCTCTGCTGTGGCAGCCCAGGGTTTGCGGGTTTGGATCCTGGGCACGGACCTACACACTGCTCATTAGCCATGCTGTGGTGGCATCCCATATGCAAAATAGAGGAAGATGGGCACAGATGTTAGCTCAGGGCCAATCTTCCTCAGCAAAAAGAGGGAGATTGGCAGCGGATGTTAGCTCAGGGCTAATCTTCCTCACACACAAAAAAGATAAAACAGCTAATGAGAGACAAAGAGGGGCAATATATAATGATAAAAGGGACACTCCACCAAGAAGACATATCACTTATAAATATACATGCACCCAACACAGGAGCACCAAAGTAAGTAAAGCAACTATTAATAAACCTAAAAGGAGATATTAACAACAACACAATAATAGTAGGGGACCTTAACATCCCACTCACATCAATGGATAGATCATCCAGACAGAAAATCAATAAGGAAATGGTGGACTTAAACAAAAAACTAGATGAGATGGACTTAATAGATATATACAGAGCACTCCATCCAAACACAGCAGATTACACATTCTTCTCAAGTGCACATGGAACATTCTCAAGGATAGACCATATGTTGGGAAACAAGGCAAGCCTCTATAAATTTAAGAAGATTGAAATCATAACAAGCAGCTGCTCTGACCATAATGCTATGAAACTAGAAATCAACTACAAGAAAAAAAACTGGGACAGTGACAAAGATGTGGAGACTAAACAACATGCTACTGAACAACCAATGGATCATTGAATAATTTAAAAAAGAAATCAAAAAATATCTGGAGACAAATGAAAATGAAAATACACCATACCAACTCATATGGGATGCAGCAAAAGTGGTCCTGAGAGGGAAACTCATGGCAATACAAACCCACCTTAACAAACGAGAAAAATCCCAAATAAGCAACCTTAAACTACACCTAACAGAATTAGAAAAAGAAGATCAAAGCCCAAAGTCAGCAGAAGGAGGAAAATAATAAAAATTAGAGCAGAAATAAATGAAATTGAAACAAACAAAAAACAGTAGAAAAGGTCAATGAAAAAAAGAGCTGTTTCTTGGAGAAGATAAAATTGACAAATCCTTAGCCAGAATCACTAAGAAAAAATAAGAGAAAACTCAAATAAATAAAATTAGAAGCGAAAGAGGAGAAATTACAATGGATACCACAGAAATACAAAGGATTATAAGAGAATACTATGAAAACTATGTGCCAACAAATGAGACAATCTAGAAGAAATGGATAAATTCTTAGACTCATACAACCTCCCAAAACTGAATCAAGAAAAAAACAGAGAATCTGAATAGCCCAATCACAAGTAAAGAGATTGAAACAGTAATCAAAAACCTCCCCCAAAATAAAAGTCCAGGACCAGATGGCTTCTCTGGAGAATTTACCAAACATTCAAAGAAGATTTAATACCTATCATTCTCAAACTATTCCAAAAAGTAGAGGAGGATGGGACACGTCCTAACACATTCTATGAGGCCAACATCACCCTGATACCAAAGCCAGACAAGGACAACATAAAGAAGGAAAATCACAGGTCAATATCAGTGATGAGCATAGATGCAAAAATCCTCAACAAAATATTGGCAAACCGAATACAGCAATTAAAAAGATCATACACCATGAGTATGATGGGGATTTATATCAGGGACACAGGGATGGTTCAACATCCACAAATCAATCAATGTGATACACTATGTTAACAGAACAAGGCATTAGAACCACATGATCATCTCAGTAGATGCAGAGAAAGCATTTGACAAGATCCAACATCTACTGATGATAAAAACTCTCAACAAAATGGGTATAGAAGGAAAGTACCTCATCATAATAAAGGCCATATATGACAAACCCACAGTCAACATCATCCTCAATGGGGAAAAAATGAAAGCCATTCCTTTGAGAACAGGAGCAAGACAAGGGTGCCCACTCTCACCGCTCTTATTCAACATAGTACTGGACCTTTAGGCCAGAGCAAGACAAGAAAAAGGAATAAAAGGACTCCAAATAGGCAACAAAGAAGTGAAACTCCCACTGTTTTCAGATGACATGACTTTATATATAGAAAACCCTAAAGAATCCACCAGAAAACTATTAGAAATAATCAACAACTACAGCAAAGTTGCAGGGTACCAAATTAACTTACAAAAATCAGTTGCATTTCTAACTTTAATAACGAACTAACAGAGAACTCAAGAAGACAAACCCATTTACAACTGCAACAAAAAGAATAAAATATCTAGGAATAAACTTAACCAAGGAGGAAAGACCTATATAATGAAAACTATAAGACACTATTGAAAGAAATCAATGATGACATAAAGAAATGGAAAAATATCCCATGCACATGGATTGGAAGAATAAACATAGTTAAAATGTTCATACTACCTAAAGCAATCTATAGATTCAATGCAATCCCAATCAGAATCCCAATGACATTCTTCATGGGAATAGAACAAAAATAATTGAAATTCAAATGGGTCAACAAAAGATGCCAAATAACTAAAGCAATCCTGATAAAAAAGAACAAAGCTGAAGGCATCACAATCCCTGACTTCAAAATATACTACAAAGCTATAATAATTAAAACAGCATGGTACTGGTACAAAAACAGACACAGATCAATGGAACAGAATTGAAAGCCCAGAAATAAACCACACATCTACAGACAGCTAATCTTTGACAAAGGAACTAAGAACATACAATGGAGAAAGGAAACTCTCTTCAATAAATGGTGCTGGGAAAACTGGATAGCTACATGCAAAAGAATGAAAGTAGACTATTTTCTTTCACCATACACAAAAATTAACTCAAAATGGATCAAAGATGTGAAGATAAGATCTGAAACTATAAAACTCCTGGAAGAAAACACAGGTAGAACACTCTTTGACATCGGTTATAGAAGGATCTTTCGAATTCCATGTCTACTTGGACAACGGAAACAAAAGAAAAAATAAAGTGGGACTTCATCAGACTAGAGAGCTTCTGCTAGCCAAATGAAACCAGGATCAAAATGAAAAGACAGTCCACCAACTGGGAGAAAATATCTGTAAATCAGATACCCGACGAGGTTAATCTCTATTATATATAAAGAACTCACACAACTCAACAACAACAACAAAAAATCAATTAAAAAATGGGCAGAGGATATGAACAGACATTTTTCCAAGGAAGATATACAGATGGCCAATAGCCACATGAAAAGATGTTCAACATCACTAATCATCAGGGAAATGCAAATCAAACCTACACTAAGATATCACCTTACACCCGTTGGAATGGCTATAATCACCAAGACAAAAAACAAATGTTGGAGAGGTTGTGGAGAAATGGGAACCCTAATTCACTGCTGGTGGGAATGCAAACTGGTGCAGCCTCTATGGAAAACAGTATGGAGATTCCTCCACAAATTAAAATATAGAAATACCTTATGATCCAGCTATCTTACTACTGGGTATTTATCCAAAGATCCTGAAATCAACAACCCAAAGAGGCTTATGCACCCCTATGTTCATTGCAGCATTATTCACTATAGCCAAGAAGTGCAAGCAACCCAAGTGTCCCTCAACTGATGATTGGATAAAGAAGATGTGGTGTGTATATATATGTATATATATATATATATATATATACACACAAACACAATGGAATACTACTCAGCTATAAAAAAAGACAAAATTGTCCCATTTGCAACAACATGCATGGAACTTGAGAGTATTATGTTAAGCGAAATAAGCCAGACAGAGAAAGACAAACACTGCATGATTTCATTCGTGTGTGGAAGATTAACACACGGACAGAGAACTGTTTGGTGGTTACCAGGGGGAAAGGGGTTGGGGGTGGGCACAAGGGGTGAAGGGACACATTCATATGGTGACTGACAAACAATAATGTACAACTAAAATTTCACAATGTTATAAACTATTATGACATCAATAAAAAAAAGTTTAAACCTCAGATCCAAAAGTTAATCCATTTTTAAAGCTGGTAAAATTTATCAAACTCTCTAGGTCACACAAAAACATATTTATAGTAACGATAAATTGAGACTTTTCAGTTTTGGGTATACCTGTACTGGAAAAATAGTGTGTTAAATTTTGTATGGTGATAGAACTTTATATTTAACAAAATTATATCCAAAAAAACCCACAAAAATCTGGAACTCTGAAAAAAAAATTTCCCTCAAAAGAAAATATATTGAAGGTATGCTTGAATGAAACTGTATGTCAACACTGCCTCCTAGTGGCATATTTCATATTTTGAAATTTCAGCCCCTCCACCAAGCACATTTATTTCCAGAAATCTTGTTCATTATTAAAAGGGAAGGCTCATTTAATACCTAAGAGTTTTTTTAATGTTAAATAGATATTTCTCAATGGTAAAGATATCTTTATGGAATTAGAGCCAGAGGGCCCTCAGAGATCAAGAGCCCAAACTCTCCCTTTTAAGGGTAGGATTACTAAGGCCGGTGCCAAGTCAGCAACGATCTCTTGCTAGTCCAAGGCTGCCCAGAAAGACGGCTTTAGTTTGGATTCTTGGTAGAAGGAGAGTGGAACCAGAACAGATGCTTCACAAAACTAAGGACTTCATCCTCCAGCCAGGAAATAAAGATCCTTGCTGTTGCTCAGGGTCAATGTAAACTCACTGAATAAACTATTCGTAGTTTATGGCCTGACCTTTCTTTACACTGGAGCAAAGTGCCTTTGGGTAGGGGAATCATGCCAACGCAGACCCACTATGGAGACAGAATTGAACAGGAAGGGATTAAAAGCTTCAGTTTCCAATTTCTCCAGAAGGGGGCAGCAGGTCACCAGCCAGGAATGCCCGAGAAGCTATATTTTGCTTTGAACTTAAGCTATTTCATCAGAATAAATTAACATTGAATGGCAGAAATATCTGCAGCCCTCTTTTCTGTTTTGGCCAGTTTCCTCCTGGATACACGAATCTTTGAATCACATCTAGGACAACTCACCCAGCAAAGTATGCCTTATATATCTCCACCTAGATCCCCATTCTTCCCACAGATCTTCATTTTCCTCAGCTTGGAGCACATTGGTGGGCTGAGAGCATTAAAAGACTGTTTTCCAAATAGTCTTCCTGTTAGTCAGTAACTTCCCGTTGGTCAGTCCGGAACCTTCCATGTGCCGGTATGTCTTACCTGCCAGGTAGACCCTGATTAGATAAAGGAGGAAGAAGTCCATTTGGAGAGAGAAAAATAGAGGAGCCCTAGGAACTGCTTCAGGAGTATGTCTGACAGTGTGTTGCACAGAGTTAAAGATAACAAGGTCCAATATTTCTAAATATCTTCAGGAACAGATGAATGTTTAGTGTTGGAACAGAAAATGACTGAAAGGCAGCCAAATACATAGACTTCTCACAGATGGTGGCAGGAAGGGCAGGGTCATTTGGCAAAAATTAGTGGGAGTGTGACGAGGGAAAGGAATGGCCAGAAAATGCTTCCAGTTTTCAAGCAGCTGGAGGCATTCTGTTGGCCTTGGATAGATGAAAAATTAAGAGAATGGAGAGTGAGAGAGACAGATGTCATTGCTTGTGCTGCTATGAGCCACAGAAATAATGCCAGACCACTCGAGCACAGCAAAACAGGTTAATTTATATGCCACTCAATCAAACCCACGATAACTTTAGCACATGGTTTGATTGACATATTTGTGAAAGTTCTCTATGTAAATTTTTACATGAAGTGAGTTTTCAAGGGAAACATTTAGCTTACTTTGAACTAAAACTTATTTCCCCAAATGCCTAAAGTATTTTTAGCAGTCATCATTTATATGCAAACTGTTAATGTGCCATTTATAAATTATTCCTCTTTCTTCCCTCAAGCAGGTTCAGTGAGACCTCTATGTGGCCCCATTTTGTGGTTATTTGTTCCACTTTACTATATGGCCTTGAAAGGAAAAAGCTGAATATCTTTGAAAATAGTTCAAACTCTTCCCCCAATTCAGTCTGGCCTTTCTTCCAATTATTTTGACTTAATGAGATTTTACTGTTCTTTGGAAAGGTTAATGTCTCAACGTATGAATTGGCTTAGTGGAATTCAGCCATTTCCCAAAAACACTAGTGCAATGTACTAGAAAAAGCAACGAATAAATTTAGAATCAGGAATTTGGGGTGCCGGTCCTCACTTTGCCCCTACTTCATTGGGCAACACTGGATGAATCGCCTCGCTTCTCTGACCTTCAATTTTCTCATCTGTAAGATGACAAATTTCAAATACCTTGCTAAAAAAGCTCCACAGTTTTATGTTTCTAATTTGATGGTGTGAATAAGCAATAGCCTCATCATTGTCGACAATATACTGAGCACCACTTAGTGGTGTGTTTCCAGCAGACTGATTGTTAATTAATTAGTCCCCTGGCCAAACAGATGGCAGACTAAAACAACACTGTTCGGAGGGCAGGGGAAATGCTGTTAGCCTAGACTTGGCCTGGCACTGGGAAATGAAAACGTCTTTCCTCCCCACAGGTACTGCTTCCTCGGGGGATTTTGAAAAACCCCAAGTCTGGGGTTTTTCATATGATGAGCTGTTTCTATTTTCAGGACTCAGAGTTCTTTGTAGGTTTGCATAAGCTATGGAAGTTCTAGAAACCTTCAAGTGGGTAATTCTTGTTTAGAGTTCTTCATCTACCCAGGAAAGGAGAGAATGGTCTTTTCACATTTATAATAGGATGGTAGTGTTTGGGAGCTAGAAGCCTCAGCACTTTTTCCTTCTATAAAGCCCTTCTTGGAAGCTTGGTGACTCCCAGATTTGTATCTCCAGCCTGGACTATTCCCAAGAGCATGCACTTGACATCAGCCAGTCCCTGCCCTGGACCTTGGGCCTCAGGCCCTGCGCCCCTCCCCCTTGGTGTCCAGGCTAGTGCGCACATCTGGGCCTGGTCCTGCATGGGTTCTGGTCACCAGAGATGCCTTCTCCAACATTTTCTGAGTCCCTCTCTAGTGGCTAGGACTAGTCAGGGCCAGCCGTGCCATCCGGGAGGGGTACCCCAAGCCTGGGCAGGTTGGCATGGGAGCCGGTCCTGGTTTCTTCCCATCTAGGTGCTCAATGACCCTCTATACCCCCTTCCCATATGTTCCCCCACTTCCACCCCATTCCTGGAGTCAACCAAGTGGCCAAGGAGCCCTGGGACTCTTGTTTCCCCGGTTCTAGGAGGGCAGCTGGTGACAGGATGCCTCCCACTGGCAGGGGCACTGTTTCTGTCCTGGAACCGCATGAGACTGGGCTGCCCAGGGTAGTGCTGACACTGAATCTGTGTGACTCATGTCAGACACAGGACAAGTTCAGGGCTCTGGGCCACAGGAGGTCCACCGCCAGCCCTTGCCTTGAATGGTCTACAGGGGCCCTATTGGCTCTCACCTGTGCGGGCTCTGACCTCAGTGCTGCCCGCAGTCCACAGCACTGGAGGGCAGCACGGGTGGCAACAGGGGTCTTCACTCTGTGCATCCCTCCCCAGACATGGCCCTTCCCTACATCCCACCACCACTGCCATCCAGTGGTCGCCCCACCCCTCCACAGGCTCTGCCACACGTGTCAGGCCTCCTCTGTGGTGGCCAGGCCTCACCCTCTGAGGGCTTTTCAGACTTTCCTCCACAATATCAACAGGCTATTCCCATCAATGTCCTCTGACCTCTTATGGATATGGTGCTGTCCTGCTCTCCAGGCTGGTATGAAGTCACACCAGGTGAGGGACGGACGTTCCCTGAGTGAACGGAACTTTCTTCTATTGACTGCTGATGGAGGCGTGTGGAAAGCAGGAGCACAGTCAACACGGAACGAGATCACATCCTAGGAAGGCACTGTTTATGGCCTAACAACATAGTTGGAAGACGTGTATTCCCTTACATTTACACTATAAAATCCCCAACAGTAAATTTATCTTAAAATAAATTATCATTCACGTGTTCCCACATATTCTAGGTACGAAGTGCACTTGTGGTCAACATCCACAGAGCACAGTAGTCTCCTCTGAGAGTCACGGCAGCCGGTATTCACAGGCCACACCACGGACGATGTAGCGTCAGGAGGAGTGGGGTCAGCAGCATTAATAAGTGGTACTAGGGAGCTGCAGAAATGAGCTATATCATTTCAATAATACAGTTTCCATAGATCCATGGCACTGAGAGTAATAATAGCATTGCTGTCTTCTTCTCTCAGTGGAAGCTATGAAAGCACATTTGACAATAAAGAACAGGAAGAGACGGTTCCTAGTCTTCAACAGGGAGAGACGGTAATCTTCATGTGCGCTAATTGCACAAGGAGCAAGCACAGAAGTACCTCTTTCCAACCCTCTATTCTAAATCACATGGCAGATCACTACACCTCACACGGGCCCATGAATTTTTAAATACACCTTTAATCAAATATGTTTTTTTAAAACAAATTGCTTATATAGATATACGTCCCACAAAAATATTTCCCAGAGCCCTCTACACCCTAGGAGCAGCCTAGACTAGACTCTGTCTAGACTCTGAAGACAAAGTCCTGATCTTCCCTTGTCCAACTAAATTTGCCCTTCCCACAGTATCTTCTATGTAGAATATGGTGGCTCCAATCTTGCAGTTGCTCGAGCCAAAATCTTGAAGTCATCCTTGACTCCTCTCTTTCTCTCACACCCACTTTCAATCCATCAATAAAGCCGTTCAAAATCTACCTTCAAAATATATCCAAAATTTGACTACTTTTCAATTCTTCCCTACCATTATCTCCCCAGACCAAGCCACCATCATCTCTCACTTAGATTATCGCAAAGTAAGTTTCTCTACCGGGCTCCCTGCTTCCTCCCATCTCCCTTAGGTCTATTCTCCATAGAGTATCTGGGGTGATTCTTCTAAAAACTAAGTAGATCATGTCACTCCTCAATTCAAAACCTTCCAGTTGCTTCCTGTAATAGACACCGAGTTATGCCACCCAGATGCCCTTCACAGAAGGACAGGCTGCCCAGCTGTGGGTTCTATGACCACAGTGTCCAGCTCCTTCGAGGTCAAAGCTGCAGAGGACTTGTTCTTCAAGGTCAAACCTTTTCTAGGCCAGCTGTGCCTGGTGCCTGAGCAAAGCAAGAGGACAAAAGCCTGGCATTTGGCCTGACAAAGGACAACTTTAACAGGCAATATTCTCTCCAGAACTCGCCACTGGGTTGGCCAAGGCATTTTTGGATCTTCATCACAGTTCAGCTTCAACTCCTGTCCCCTCCTCTCCTTTCTCAGGCATCAGACCTGCACTGCCATCTGAAGGCTCTGCCTGCCTGTGGCTGTCCCCCTTCCTCTTTAACCTCCACACGCGTTTCCATCCGCCTCCCGCCCAATCTTGTGCTTCTATGTCCTTTTTGGCACCTGGTTCCCAGAGGACCCCAAAATGACTATTTTCCCTCGCCACCCTATGTAAAATAGCAATGCGCCCTCCTCTACATGCTCTATCCCCATTACTCTGCTTACTTTTCTCCACAGTAATTGTCACCGTTTGCCGTACATTTTTTGTCATAAAATATGTTTGTTTTTTCATCATCTCCCCACAAACCAGAGCATAAGCTTCTCAAGGGCAGGGACTTGGCCTTGTCCGCTCCATATCCACGTGCCTAGAGCAATGCCTCAGATGTAATAAGAGCTCAATAAATATTTGATGGTTGAAAAATGAATGCGTGTTTGGGAGATCACCATCAAAAAGAAGGAAACTCGAATAGCTGCAAAAATACTTCCTTGTCTTCTCTCAGACACATAAAGAAAATTTCAGGAGTTGAAAATTTTGTGATTTGCCTGTTACTTCCAGATTTGAGTCTAGAACCCAGTGCCCAGACTCCGCACTGCTTTTTTCCCTGATGCACAGATTTATGCTTCAAATATTGATTGAGCACCTTCTATGAGCCGGACAGTGGGCTAAGGGCTGGGAGATACAAAGATGAAAATGACACTGCCCTGCCTTCAGTCAGCCCCTGGATCAGTGAGGAACAGAGACCAGTCCTCACGAAAGGACGTAAGTGCTGTAATAGATGTCACAGACGGTGCTGTGGAGGCACAGAGACAAGCTGCTTAACCCAGCGTTAGGGAGGGCTATGGCATCCTAAGGAAGTCCTGAGAAACATCTCCCTCCTGCTCACCTCTTTCTGTTCTTCAAACCACCCCTAAGCTCATTCCTGCCTCAGGGCCTTTGCACTGGCTGTTCCCTCCGCCTGGAGTGTGGTACCCTCCAGATTTTCACATGGTGGTACCTTCTTGTCATTTGTGTCTCAAAGGTCACCCTTTCAGGGAGGCCCTTGTGAATACCTAAAGTGCTCCACCCACCCCAATCCTCCCATCCCCTACACCTGGACTAGACATGCTGTCCAATAGCCTTACTTCAGTCCTTCATAGCACTTCACGTGACCTGTTTATTTATTTACTGTATACCGTCTGTCTCCTCACCCTGGGCTCTAAGTCCTCTGAGGACAAGGACGTTGTTTGTTTTGTTCTCTGCCCTAACTCCAGTGCCTACAAGGGGGCCTGGCATACAGAAGGGGCTCAACAAATAAGCATTGAATGATGATGTGGAAAAGTGTATAAAATGATGCTTCTGTAGAGACACAAAGAGCAACTAGCAAGTCAGGGTGAGACGAGCCAGGAGCACCCCACACCAGGGGAAAAGCTTGTGCCAAGAAATGGATTGTGCTGCCTTTGTATCTCACCCAGAAGCCTGGGTGATGGGATATGGGGATTCATTACACCATTCTCTTTGCTTTTGTATTCTGGAATTTTTCATAATAAAAAAAAATTTAAGGAAACAGAAGTCTTGGGGCCAAGTAGGTAATAGAAATGTATGAAGCAGCTTCATTTTAAGCCCAAAGGTGGGACCTGGGGCAAACTGGGGACAGCAGGCTCTGCACAAAAACATTCAATTTCAATTTTTTTACCCACACTCTGGTGTGATCTAAACAAAATGAGCCTGAATTCAGCCAATTTGTAACCCCTGAGCAGCACAGGCTAGGTCATGGATCCTAAAGAATCTATTCACTCGATTCTAAAAAATTTTACACAGAAATCCTCCACCGTCTGGAGACCAAACCTCCACAATAGTGAAGAATCCGGCTATTTTCAGGACCTCACTCCTGCTACAGCTCTGTCTTATAGTGACTGCTCATTTCCCTGCTGTGAGATAATAGAAAATTTATATTGGTTTCTGCGCCCGGTTCCTGGCACAGAGCCCCTGAGACCCTTGTAAATTCCTAAGTAATAAGAACACTAGGAGCATCTTTTCTTCTGTCGAGGTGACTCTGAGTGGGCTCCAGGATGGGGGCTGGTCACCAGAAAGACCAAGCATGATTAGAAGCTTGGAATTGTCAGCCCCAGCCCCATCCTCCAGAGAGAGGAGAAGGGCTGGAAAGGGAGTTAATGATCAATCATGCCTCCGTGAGGAAGCCTCCATAAAATCCCAACAGTACAAGTTCAGGGAGCTTCCAGGTGGGTGAACACATCTACACTGGGAGGGTGGTGCACCCCAACTCCATGGGGACAGAAGCTTCTGCACTCGGGACTCTCCCAGACCACGCCCTATGTATCTTTTCATCTGGCTGTTCATCTGCATCCTTTATCATATCCTTGAATAAATGGGTAAACGTAAGGAAGTGTTTCCCTGAGTTCTGTGAGCCACTCTAGCAAGTTAATTGAACCTAAGGAGGGGTCGTGGGAACCTCTGATTTGTAGCTGGTCGATCAGAAGCACAGGTGACAACCTGGACTTGCAATTGGTAGCTGAAGTGGGGGCAGGCGGTCTTGTAGGACTGAGCCCTTAGCCTGTGGGATCTGACATTCTCTCCAAGTCGATAGTGTTAGGATTGAGTTAAACTGTAGGACACCCAGGTGGTGTCACAGAGGATTGCTTGGTGTGGGGAACCCCGCCCTCCCACATCTGGGGACCAGAGGTGAAGTGTTTTGTGTGAGTAGCAAAGGAGACACACAGGCAAGAAAGACTCACAGGTGGAAACCAGAGTCCTCCTGTACACCTTCCTCCTCCACAACTCCCTGCAGAGGAAGGGGTAGTTCTGGCTCCCCTCAACTCCCCACTGCAACTTCCCACCGCCAGTCTCCCACCCCCCAAAATCCTCTCCTCCTTTGAGGCTCTTGTCATCTAGACACCCTCCTTCCTCCTGTCCCTGTTCTTTCAGTCTTCTACCCTAGTCCCTCCACCATAGTCAGCAAGGGCTCGAGACCTCCTTACAGGCTCTCCCGGCAACCTCAGCCTCCAGTCAGGATCCTGGAAAATGACAACCATCCGCGAAGGTGACCCAGCCCGCAGCCTCACCTTTCCAGCCACTTCGCCCCCCTTGCAGTCCACCTCAGCAGAAGCCACCCCTGAAACTCGTTCTCACCTTCACTCCTGACACCCCGCTCTCAGGGCAGCCCCCCTTCCCAGCGCAGGCCTCCATCAGTCCTGCTACATCTGGGATCTCCAACACCGTGACCTTTCGTTCCCTTCTCATCTATCAGCACCTAACTTCATTTCTTTCCCTTACACGCAATGGTGCTTTGCAACCTTTGCTAAACATTAGAATCACCTGGGGAGCCTTTGCGGCTCAGGATGACTAAGCAGCGTTAATCAATGACAGCAGATGCTTTAGGGGAGGGACTCAACCGTCATTAGTTTGAAAGACACCCCAACTGATTCCAATGAGCAGGAGGGTGGAGACCCACTCAGTGCTCCACAGTCTGAGCCTCACAGGTCATCACCTTAACCCTTTCCCACCAGCACCTCACTTCCTCATTCTCTTCTTCCTGCCACTTGCTCCCTGAGAAGCCCAGCCTTGGAGCAACCCCACTGCACACTGTCCCCATTCCTACTCGGAAGCTGCTGAACTCTGCGGGAGGATAATCACAAAACTGTCAGCTTTCTCTGGAGGGCGAGTCCCACATCAGGCACTAGCGTGGTGGGACTTGAAGAATACCAGGAAGAGTCATTCCTTTGGGACACGTTGACTTCTTTAGGCAATAATCTTACCAAATGCATGTCATTTGGGAAAGTTATAAACATATGAATAAGAATTAATTTGATGCATGGTAGCTGGGATTCTGGTTGCAAGTAGCAGAAACCTCTTTGAGCTGTATCCAGTAGCAGGCTGGTGTGGGTTTCTGATTGAGAGCTAGTCCTGCCCTTCATTGCGTCAGCAGACTAATGCAGGGATCACAGCACGGTCATTGCTGTATTGAGAAAAGTTATGAAATTCTCGGACCTGAATTATGGAGGGACGAGTTGCTAACCAGAAACTCCTGTACTTCCAAGGGCTGGAGAGACTAGACTGGCTTGCCAGGTTCTGTCAAGAGAAGGTCTAAGAGGAGGACTTCTCCTTGGGGGAAAGACAAGGTTTGATACGAGACTCTGCTCTCTGGATTGGCCTCCTCTCCAAAGCTGAGGGAGGGGAACTCAATGAAGCCACTACAAGCTGGGGTGTCTGGGGGAAAGAGAAGCCTTATATCTCATCTCAGTCCTTGGTTGCGTGACTAGTGAGCACCAGTCTTGCCGATCCACTTCCAGCTACCAGTGGGGGAATGAGCACTGAGGCCACAGGTGTGGTGGTGCCATCAGAAGGAGAGTGGCCAATGGACAACCCCTCAAACTCCCAGTTCCTCAGAGGTAAAGAGCATGAACCTGCTTGCCTCTTCCTAGACCCCAGAGTTGGAACCCCAGAATGTGTGCAAGACTGGAGGCCGCAGGCTTGTCAAGGACCACTGTGGCATGAGGCAAAGAGGCTCTGGACAGAGGACTGTGGTGGGAGGCTTCAGGCCTGGAGTCATGGGATCCCTCTTTGCATTGTTTGGGCTCCATCCCTCAATAGCCTCCACCCACATCTCCCAGATGTAGGAGAGTGCACCAGGAGTGCAGACTACAACTCCACCTCAGGAGACGTCTTTCCCTTTTCCCTCCTCCCTCTCCCTGTGCCGGAGTGGTACATCATGGAGGAAGGCGGGCTCTTGTGAGAGAACAGTGCATCTCCCTCCATCACTCACATGCACAAACACACAAAATCACACACCAGTCACTGGGGCCATGAGCCTCGTGTGTGCTGAGAGGAGAGGGGGAGCTTTGGATCAAACTTAAACTTGAAGTTTCAAAATGCATCAGGATTTGTGGGGAAAGAATGTGATTGGCAGTTTGGATTAGATGTTCTCTCCAGGTCCAATCAACCATGACTGAGGGTGAGTCATCTCATATACTAATGACAGGTTAGTCACCCTGTGAATGAGGGAGTCAGGTTTAAAAGACAGGTAGAGACACAGCGAGCGTGGCACACACCCCAAATGTTGTCCTCCGCAGGCTGCTTTTCTTCCTGACTGGAAACTGGGAGACATGAAAATACGGAGCTTCTGAGAGGCTGAGGGGTGCTTCAGGTAGGGAGGAAGGGATTCTAAAAGACACACTCCCCTATCTAAATACAGCTAGCCTGAAACCCGGCCTTTGGCCAGCTTATTCCTTCTTGGTTGAAGTTTTCTCCCTGTAACTTCCACGCTTTTCACTGCAGGTTTCATGGTTTTTATTTACTTTATATGGCTCCGTGGAAATCATCTTTGACTAACATATTATCAGAACAACATATTACTGTATTACACACTAGAAGAGAGAAAACAAAACCACAGGGACAATAAAATATCCAGAGGAACATTGAGAAAAACTAAAAATGATTGCTAAGACACACATAAAAAGAAACATAAAAAAAGTACAAACATCTTAAGGGTATAGGACAAGAAACTGGAATTCTGTCATATTTCATGCCTGGAAAATGAGGGTGACACATACCACCATCATGAAACATTTGTATTATTACAGAAAAGTGTCTCCAGGTGACCGCCTGGAGGTATTCACCTGTCGGAAGCAGATGACTGTCAAGATGAATCAGAGCTGTGTAAATTAACCAGTGGGTACATTGTAGGCAGAAATATGTTTTAGAGAGAAAGACTGTAGCCTCGGATTTGTGGCAGGAGTAGGCGTGCAGGGAATGAAAAACAGAGCTAGGGAAGAGAACAAAACAAATTCCTAATTCTTCTCTTCAAGTGCTTGTACAGTCAGTAGCTGGGCTTACATTTTTCAAACAGGATAAGAGTTGGGAAGTACCAACATTACCTACAGAACCCACATCACCTAAAGAACAGTTTACAGGGGTTTTTGGCATGTGAAAGGAAGTATAATTAGAAATAATGACATTTATTTTAAAGAAAACTTTAAAATATGTTTCCTCAAGCACACTCAGGACTGGATTAAGGGGACCAGGTAGGGTCATTAATGAACAAGCTCGCCCTCCAGTTCCTGGGCTTTATTCAAGTTTCCAATGTTTAATAACCTAATACCCTATTTAATGATTAAGAGCAAGGAATAGGATCCAGGTCAATGTAAAGAATATGGTAAAATAATCAAAGCCTAAGCAATACATGTACCCAGGATGTGGGACCCCAGCAACGCTGTTTTATAATAAAATGCACATTCCCAGACATCATTTCTTCTCTTACTTCCAACATTCCCACCAACACACTGTAGGTGTCATCCCTGGAGGGCATAATCAGAGCAGTAGAGGCAGAGAAAAGGGAGCAAACAGGATGCTGGGAAAGACCCTAGAGCCCGGAACGTGGACTATTCACTTCGGAATGGGGAAGAATTGCCCCATTATCAAGTTGGCACCAGAAAAATGCTCCAACAACAATATAACCTCAACACTCCTTTAAACTCCCATCTCAACGAGACACTATGGCATTGGTTTCTCCCTTGCACCTGGGAATTCTCAAAGATGTGAAATGTTTTTCCCACTAGATCCGTATATTTCTAGGAAACTTTTGGATTTCCTGGAATTATACTGTATAATTTAAAAAGAACCTACAATAATTCTCATCCTGCCAACTCTGCTAAAAAATGTTTTAATACACAGAAAGTTTTCTGAAAGGGGGATCTACAACTTCGTTGAATAGTAGAAAGGAGAAGGAAATATTTTAAAAGATATTTAGCACTAGAATGGTCTTGTAACTAAAACTGCACTTTTGGGAATAACGTGTTCTGCCCACAATGTAATTCCTTTGTTTACAGATGGAATGGTGTATTAAAATATTTGTTACTTGTTATTTGTCCATTTATTTGTTGACTCAGTAGCATTTACTGAGTTTCTACCCCTCTGTGTAGACATCATGCCAGGTGCTGGAGTAGAAAGAGGAATAAAAATAAGGATAATAATAACTACCATTTCCTGAGTGTTTGTTACATGACTATCTCCTTGAGCCCCACAACACTATGACCTACATATTATTACTTCCATTTTCCAGAAGAGGAAACCGGGCTTGCCTAAAGCCACCTAAACCAAAAGGATGGAGCAAGAGTTAAGCCAGAGGTGGCCCCAGCGTCTGCTGCTCTTAATCACCACGTGCCTGCTTCCCTGCAGTGAGCTAATTACTTTAGAATTAATTTCAAAGTCTCTAGCAGCCAATATATTTTTGGCACGTGGTGGACTCCTAACAAACATTTGCTAAATGAATTGAAACTGAAACAGCAAATTTTAATTTCAGTTTATTTTTATAAAAGAGTGTGTTACCGGGGCCGCCTGGTGGCGCAGCGGTTTAGTCCGCGCCTGGCAGCCCAGGGTTCGCGAGTTCGGATCCCAGGCGCCCGCCCACGCACTGCCTGTCAGCCATGCCGGGGCGGCGTCCCATATAAAGTGGAGGAAGATGGGCACGATGTTAGCCCAGGGCCAGTCTTCCTCAGCAAAAAAGGGGAAGATTGGCAACAGATGTTAGCTCAGGGCTGGTCTTCCCCACCAAAAAAAACCAAAAAAAACAAAAAAAGAGTGTGTTACCTACTTGTTCTGTTTGGTGGATGTGACTATAAATAATCATAATCCTACCAAAGGCTTGTAATATTGTGTTGGTCACCCTTGATACTCTTACCATGGTTGTCAAGTGTGAAGCTCCTAGATGAATAGATCTCGGGAATAAACTGCAGATCGCAGAAGTTTGCATGGTGTGCTTTTCGGGAGGACTGTTGCTCTGGTTTGGTGGTGTTTGCGCTTGCTCAGGATTCCAAATAACTTGATTTGGGGAGAGAAGAGCCTCACCAAGGTTTTTTTGGTAGCTGACGCTTAACGCTTTTAGGTCCGTCCTTTATTTGGCAGGAAGGGTTGGTAAAGTGATTAACGTACTATTTTTGGAAGATAAACATGGACAATATGAAAATCTTTCAAGTTTGGGTGCATTTGAATCCTTTTAAAAACTTCCCGTTAGAGTAAATTAACGGGGAACAGGAGGTTAAAAATGTGTATTCTAATGTGTAGCCCCAGAACTAAACCTTGAGAACTGGTAGAGTAATAGTATGTTTCATTGGCCAAATGCCCATTGAAATTTGTAAGGAATTCCAGGAGACCCCGAGTATGGGCAGATCTATTAAGACAGTATGGTCCTTTGACCTAGGAGGCCCAGGGACCCACTCAGAGTGCCTACGAGGTGAAAACTTGTCATAATGACACTAAGATTTTACTTGGCCTTTTTCACCTTTCTCAAGTAAATGGGGGATTTTCTAACTACATAACTGAATGGAGAGCAGAAGCCCATGAGAACTTAGATGTCTTTTATTAAAGCGATCCATGTCAGTTTCTAATGTATTTATGAATTATAATAATGATGATTATGCATTAAAAAAGGAGTTTATGTGCTATAATTCCAGAGCCTAACACTCCTTTCTCTCTACACATTATTCATAGTTTGGTCTTGACTGAAGTTGCTGGAGCTTTACAAGCTAATTTAAACTGAGCATTTATTTATTTTTATTTATTTATTTTTTTGTGACCAGCCCTGAGCTAACATCTGTTGCTGACATGGCATGGCTGACAAGCAGTGCGTCGGCCAGTGCCCAGGTTCCAAGCCTGCGAACCCCGGGCTGCCAAGTGCGAACTAAACCGCTGCGCCATGGGGCCAGCTCCCTAATTTATTTATTTTTAAAGAAAAACACCAATTGCTGTAAGAGGGAAGGACTAGGGAAGGTGTGTGGTAGGGGGATGCCTGGGTCCCATCCTGGGTCTGCTATGGGCTAGTGGTATGACTATTAAACAGTACGCCTCTGGGGGCCAGCCCTGTGGGGTAGTGTTTAAGTTTGCGCGCTCTGCTTTGGCGGCCTGCGGCGCGCAGGTTCAGATCCTGGGCTCGGACTTTTGCGCCGCTTATCAAGACACGCCATGGCGGCATCCCATATGAAGTAGAGGAAGGTGGGCACGGATATTAGCCCAGGGCCGGTCTTCCTCAGCGAAAAGAGGAGGATTGGCAACGGATGTTAGCTCAGGGCTGGTCTTCCTCACACACACACACACACACACACACACACACACACACACACACACATACACACACACACACACACACAAGTACAACTCTGAACCTGATTCTGAAATAGTTTCAGAATGAATGGTCTTCCAAATGGGATGTGACTCCTAGATTTTCCTCTTTGTACACAGACAGAGTTTGTTTAAAGGAAATCAATTTCAGATCCTCAACTTGATTTCAAAGGACTGTTTCCTACAATTAATCTGCCTGAAAACATACCTATGGTCCCCGAGTTTGTGGGTTCTCCTTCCCACCTTTCCTTTAATAATCACACTCTGCCATCAAAATGTTTTAAAAAGGACACCTTTCACTCATTCCGAATCTTTCTACACTGCATCGTGAAACATGAGATTGTCCTGCGATGTAAGAACCTCTGAAGCCCAGGTGCAGGGAGATTGATGCTGGTGTTGAGGAAGTGACCGACTTTAATGGCTGATTAATCTTCTTGCAAGTCGGGAAGTTCCTAATTCTTTGCTATCAATGTAATTGAGGCAGGACATGTTAGCTGACAGTGCATTAATAATAATTCCTGATGATATATCATTTTATAGTTTCTGATGTAAAACTTAAAAGGAGTCAGAAAATTGAGTGATACTGTGCTAATAAAGTATTCTTCTTTCCCATCTGCTTATTTATGTGAATAAAGTATCTCAGAACTTACATGGATAAAACAATAAATAGGCATAGAATTGATGCTGAACTCTGTCTTGTTCTAGCAATAAATAATATTCAATCATGGATACATAAACTAATTGAAAAAATAGTTCTACCCATCTAATTAAGAAATGTATTTCTAATAAAATTTTACTTTTCATAATTGCATATCAAAATCTGTCATATATTTGTATTTTTGATAATCTGTATATTAATAGTAATTATAATAACTCAGTCCAGAAGAAAATTTTATTACTTTGAGCCTGTGATCACAAAAAACTTAGAAAATTTAAATTTAAAAGTATATATATATTTTTTTGTTGTAGAAAAGTTTGATGGTTCTATCCGTAGAAGGCTTTCAGTCACAAAAATAAATGACATCGAGAGAAGTGGAATGAGAATACAGATTTAAGGGAGAAAAATAAACACTATAATATTCTCCACTGTTAAAGAAGAGCTCATTAATGTATTTTTAAAAGGGATGAAGGCAGAAATCAAATTGATTTGGTATTTTGCTTCCAATTAATACAGTTGGCTTTTCAAAGTGTCAATTTACAGCAAGTTAGAAATTACATCCTTTGCAAACATTTAAATTTATGATTTAAAAAAAATTAATAACTTGAAAATGTATGAGGGTGTCAATTATTTTGTTTTTAAATTATTTGGGGGGTTAATGGAGCAAGAATGTTTGAAAGCTGCTGTGCCAAAGATCTGAGGTCCATACAAACTCTAAGGAATCTGTGGCATTACTATTTCAAGGCTTCTCATTAAAGAAATGAACACATTGTGATATCAGGTAAAAACTGTCATTTTAGAAAATTATCCTATTAGCACAATTGGTGCTCATAACACTGTATATGCAAATTTAATTCAAATGGCTCTTATGAAAAATCAACATTCATAAATTCCAAGAACAAATTCTAGAGATTGACACCAAACCCCATTTAACATTCCTTCCTCAGATTATTGAGCCCCTCTCCTAGGCCAAGCCCGTGGGAAGCTCTGGGAGCACAGCCTGAACAAAACAGTCAGGGGCCCTGATCCCTACGGGCTTACACCGCTGTGGGGAAACCAGGCTGTAAACAGGCAAGGGCTTAATGAAGACAATTTCAGACTGTGTTAAATGCTGAGGAAAATGACAACCAAGTGAAGAGATAGCAAGTTACCTGGGAGTGGAGACAGAGGGGCATTGACTGTGAAGCTAATGAGGCTTAAGTTTCAGAGCTCTTCATCCACACAGGCCCCTTCCGAGACCCCTGAGGGATGGTAGAATGCTAGTTTGGAGACACACATGCACGTGTGTGCACACACATACACACACACCACACACCACACACCCCATAACAAAAACAAAACACTTGAGATGTCCTAAAGTCTTAGAGCCCATATATGAAAAAAAAAAACCTAATAGAAATTTCTCAAATTTTGACAACAATCCTAAAAATCTATAAGCAATAATCTATAAAAATCTATAATCAAAAATCTATAAAATCAATAATGAGTAGTGAAACCAAAGAAACTTCTAAACTATCAATCTTAAAAACACATGTCAATCAACGATACTATCCTAAAGACTGGACTATTTTTTCTTTCACTGTGTAGAAAATATCATACCACTATTGTCATATGAAGAGGTGATCAAAGAGTATGTAGCCAAAATTGTAGGGTAAAAAAGTGTTATATCAGGCAGTTAATTGATAGGAATATATGTTCTCTTTCTGATGGTTGGGGTATGTGTCAGCTTTTTAGTTTTATCCTTTGTTGTGATTTCTTTTCTTATTTTAAATAAGTGTTTACTTTTGTATGAGTTTTTATTTTCATAATTTTGTATTGTTTTCCTCAAATTATATAAGCTTCAGGACTGACAAAACCTGTCTGGTCCCTGGGTGGAGCTACTTCAGATGGAAGGACCTGGAAAGCCCTTCCTGAGTTGCTGACATTGGAGTGGAGACCTGAATGAAGACAGCATTCCTGGAAGAGGTGACAAGTGGCAACGCTTTGAAGGAAGATTATCCTGGCTTGAGAAGGCCAGCGTGGCTGGAGCAGAAAGGTGGGCAGCAGCCAACTCCTTCAGGACCTTGGAGGTTGGGGAAGAAGCTTGATCTCATTCTTAATACAGCCCAGTGAGCATCTGATCCATATTTAAACATAGCAGCATCGATGTAAAAATATGTGGAATATTTAAAACAGCCTAAAGTCCTAACATGGATATATTGAAACATCTCCTCACTCAAAAGATAAAAATCATTACCTTCTTTGTGAAAAGCTACTGCCCCTCAGTGGTAACAGAAGAAATACTCAGAATAATATGATTTCTAGGCTAAAGTAAAACAAAATTCCACCGGTGGTGATAAATTTTTTTTTCACTAAACAATAAACCAAAATTCCCAATTTTTATAAAGTATAAATTCTAAGGCCACAGAGTTAACAATAAAATTTTCAAATAAATTTGAAAATACTGAGCCCACAAACTGATCACTAATGAACAACACACGTAGGGATAGCTCTTTACAATGAGCTTTAATGTCTGGTTGTTACCTCCTTTTTTCCTTCTCTCCTCTCTCCCTTACCTGCTACCTTCCCTCCTCCCTCCCTCCCTCCCACCTTCATTCCTTCCACCTTTGTCCCCTTCCTTCCACAAGTGTTTATGAACACCTGCTTTGAACTAGGCACGTGTGTAGAGGTAACCAAGACAGACATCAGCTTGTGGCTTAGTAAAGAAAACAGACATCAAGCAAATAATTTATTAATTGCAATTGTAGGGTTTGCTACTGAAAGAGAAGTTTGAGATTCCATGGGAGCATCCATCAGGGGACTACACTAGTCTGGGGAGGTAGCAAAGGTCACTTTGATAACGTGGCCTCCAAGCTGATGCCTCAAGGACCACTAGGAATTAGGAGGGTGGAGGGGAGGAATGTTCCAGGCAGAGGGATAGCATCTGAAAAGGCCATGAAATGGAAAAGAAATGGTGTTTGAGGACCTGAAAGAAGACCAAGCAGAGAGGGAGGGAGAGGGGCTGAAGATGATGCAGGGGAGTAGGGGAGAGGTCCTGTCACAAAGCACCTTGCCAGCCACGAGGATTTTGGACTTACTCCTAAGAGTGATGGGAAAGTGGTAAAGGGTTAAACAAGCGGGTCGAATAGGACTTGTCTGTGTTGTGAGTGACAGGAACCATAGCTCCCCATCACCTATCCACCCAGTTCCCTGAACCAGAGGTAGCCAATATTACTAGGGTTTTATAAGTCCATTCAGAGATAGCTATGCAGATACATGCAAATGTGTCATGTATCTTGTCATCACTTACATGACACAGGGTAGCATACTGTACACAGTCTTGAATCTTGTTTTTATATCTTAGCAATCATCCCATATCAGTATATACAGAGCTGCCTCATTCTTTTTTCCCCTGGACTAGACTGTCTCCTGCATGCGTGTGTCATTGTTTATTTAACTAGTCCCCTACTGGTGGACATTTAGGTCATTACCAGGCTTTTGCTACTGCAAACAACCCCACAGTGAATGTGCTTACATGTGTCATTGCCACCTGTGGGAGAATGTCTGTTAGACAAACTCCTGGATGTGGAATTCCTGGGTCAAAGAGTATGTTCATTTGGAATTTTGATACATGTTGCCAAAATGCCTTCCCTAGAAGTACTATTAGTGTATACAACTAACAAAGTGTTGATGCTGTGTGTACAACATATACAAGGATATGACAGATGAAATAGTATCTCAGTAGAGTTTTAATTTGTACTTCTTTTATTAAAAGTGAGCTTGAGTCCGGTGGCATAGTGGTTAGGTTTGCACACTCTGCTGTGGCAGCCCAGGGTTTGCAGGTTCAAATCCCAGGAGCAGACCTACACACCACTTATCAAGCCATGCTGCGGCAGGCGTCCCACATATAAGGTAGAGGAAGATGGGCATAGATGTCAGCCCAGGGCCAATCTTCCTCAACAAAAAGAGGAGGATTGTCAACAGATGTTAGCTCAGGGCCAATCTGCCTCACACACACACACACACACACACACACACACAAAAGTGAGCTTGAGCATCTTTTGATCTGATTAAGAGCTAGTCCTTGTTACGAATTAAAAAGTATCTAATTAGGCTGAGAGCCAAACAAAGACCTCCAGCTAAAAATGATGTTTATTCATTCAACAAATAGTTTTTGGAAAACAACTCTGAAGTAGGCACACTTGTATCATAGGCAGTGATGGATCCAAGATGGGTGAGATTTGGTCCTGTCTCAGATGAGCTCAAGTCTAATGAGGGCGATGGATGTGGAAACATGCAATTAAATGCAATATGCTATTAAGAAAAAGAAAAGGGGAAGGAATACAGAAATATGGGAGCACAGAGAAGAGCAATTAATGCTTATATGCCAGCCACTCACATGTAATTTCTTAGAATACTCAATTTTTAAAAGGCAGAGAGTTGGGGCAAGAAGGTAATTAATTCTTTTTATTTTTTATTAAGGCCTACTTGGGTTTCTTTTAAAACTTGGTTCTGTG
The DNA here is from genome assembly GCA_031878705.1 of Tapirus indicus. Taxonomy (NCBI): domain Eukaryota; kingdom Metazoa; phylum Chordata; class Mammalia; order Perissodactyla; family Tapiridae; genus Tapirus; species Tapirus indicus. The sequence goes on from CM062925.1 coordinate 7,160,155, forward strand.
CATTAGCAAAAATATCCACAATTGTTTTGATAGAACTGGGAATTTAAAAATATGTCCAAAATGATAATAAGATCCCCTTCATGGAAGGGCAGGATGGATGATACAAACGGGGAGGTTACCTCAGCACACTAGAACTTCATTTTAAATTCTGAGGCCACAATCAATTTTACATAGATGCCCCCAGTTCAACCCAATATCCCCACCCACTGTGCCCCCAGGTTCAATCAAGATGTGTTCTAATGGATCGCTTTTGTCTTCAAGGAACTCTTGGATGAAAACCAACATTCTGTCATTAGTTTTACCCTTAGAAAAAGCACTTTGGCACTTAAATACTCTTAAATGTTTTAAAATTTGTTTCTCCCTCTAGTCTTTGCTTAACACCTAGTAAATTAGTGCAAAATGGGGTTGAAGACAAAACAGACTCAGCTTCCAAATGACAGCGCAGAATAGCAAAGGATAAAGATGGCTGGCAGAAAGAGTGGGTCACACATGTTCACTCCACCCTATGCTTCTCAAAGTTACAGATGCAGGAGCTGAGGAGTTAAAGACACCAGAGCAAGAGGGCACCTGTCTGGACCCAGCACTCCAGTGCTCAGGTGACAATTGGTCCTTCAGCGTGCTGGGCTGGGGAACTTGGGTTCACATGGGAGAGGGAAGGTGGAAATGGGAGCTGTACATGGCTCTGCCCATCTTGGACCAGCACCTAAGTCTGGCTGTGGGGTCAGGGCCTCCCTGAGCATGTACTTCTCTTACCTATGGGCTTTGTAGAGTCATCCCTAGTGAATGTAGTATAAGGCCCTCCTCCCAGGATTAACCAGACCTCTAAAAAGCCAGGCATATGAACGTAAGGATGTTTTCCTCTTTTTCCATGAAGTCTACCTTAACCTTACTTGCATCAGGACGCCTTCTTCCCAAATCATCCTGAAAATTCTAGAAATTTTAAGGTTTTTTATAGACAAGTTTCAGGTAAAACTGATATTCATATCAGGATGCATCCTTGTCAATAGAAGCCCTTTCCCCATAACATAGGAATGATGGGTTTCATTTGTATTATACTTATAATTTCCTAAGAGCTTTCATTCCATTACCTCAATCTTCACCACAAATGGAGTAAGTTGGTACTATCATTCCCATTTTACAGATATGGGACCATTTTTCTTTCCCAGTGAGCCACAGTGTATGGAAACAAATAGAGAAATGTGGAGCTGGAAAATCTCCTGTATCTGCCACTCTATTCACTCATTCAACAAATATTTACCAAATGCAACTATGTGTCAGGCACTATTCTAGATACTGAAGCTATAGAGGTGAAATCCATGGTCTCAACTTCCCTCTAAGGGGTTACTATCTAGGAAAAGGAGACAAATATTAAATCAGTGCAATAAAATGCCAGTCTTGCTGGGGTTACAATGGAACCCAAAGGAGGGAGGAGTCAATTCCCCATGTGGAGTAGGGAGGGACGTTTCATAGAGGAAAGGATTCCAACTGTTTTGAAAGATGAATAGTGAAGATGGAATGGGAGACAGCATTTCAGGAAGAGAAAGCATGGAAGTAAAATAAAAAAAATAAATAAGTAGGGGTTGGCCCCATGGCCTAGTGGTTAAATTCTGCACAGTCTACTTCAGCGGCCTGGGTTCAGTTCCTGGGCACAGCCCTACACCACTCATCGGGGGCCATGCTGTGGCAGTGACCCACATACAAAATAGAGGAAGATGGGCACAGATGTTAGCTCAGGATGAGTCTTCCTCAGCAAAAAATATATAAATAAATAAGTAAAGTAATAAAAATAAATATACAAAGCACGTCTGCTATACAACACTTTGTAAAGGTAAAATAATTATTCATTTATTCATCAGCAAACATGACATGGACTTTAATATATGCCAGACCCTATACGAGGTGCTGAGAATAGAAAGGTGGACAAGGCAAAATTTTCTGTCCTCAAACTTTACAGAAGTAGAAAGCTATAAAGGATATAATTTCATAGAGTGATACATGTGATGAAGAACATGAACCAGAAAAAGGAGGTGAGTGGTGGTGCTGTGTCTGAAGCAGTGGCACAAAAACAGAGACCTGCAGGAAGACAACACATGGAGACCTGAGGAAAGAGTATTCCCAGCAGTAGGAGTGGCAAGTGCAAAGGCCCTGAGGCAGAAATTAACTTGGTGAGTTTGTGGAACAGCAAAAGGGCCAGTGTGACTGGACAGGGTAAATGAGGAAGGAAAGATAAGCAAGTGCAGGTAGAGGCTTATATACCTGGGTAAGGAGTTTAGCTTTTGTTGTAGGTACAATAGAAAACCACTTGAAGGTTTTAAGCAGAGAAGGATGTGATGTGCTTAGGTTTTAAAAAAAATTACTCCGACCAGCTTTGTGAAGAATGGACTAGAGGGAGCAGGAGTGAAGGCCATTATAGGCACAATAGGCACCTCACATCAAACTATGAGACGGATTGAAAACTGAATTATCTTCCTTTCCTACCTTAATCTTCTGCACGGCCCAACTCTTTTAATCTTTACGTCTCTCTCAGTCGAATCCGTCAGAAAAATAGAAGCTGCACTAGGTAGTTCAACTGAAGGAATTGCACATGGGGAACCGGTTACAAAGATGTCAGAAAGGCTGGAAGGGAAAACAGGAAGGTGAGGCCACCCAGAGACCAGCGATGGCAGGAAGCTGCTCTCACCCTGGGGCTGAAACAACACAGAAGAGGCGGTGCTGTGGTGCCCAAGAGCCAAGGCCACCAGGTGGGAGTTGCAACCTTGGACCACAGCAGGAGCTCAACGGACAAAGGAGATTCAGCCACTGCCGCCGATGCCACAGGAGCAGGGAGAGAGAGGAGAAACATCTTGGCTTCTTTCCTTCTTCCACCTCCCATTTGGCTGTGCCCAACCAGAAGCCAGTAGGCAAGGGGGCTGGGAACTATAGTTTGCAGGGGTCGGCTCCCTGCGATGCAGAGCAGGGCAAGGACAGCGAAGGGGTCTGGAAGCAAATCTGAGCACTAAATAACTGGACACAACCACCCTGTTGACCATCCCAGAATTCTGGACACAACCGTTCAGTCATTACAACGTGTCAATTCATCCTCCTAACGTCTCTCTTCTCTATCCCAAAGCCACTGCCTCAGTTCAAGCCCTTATCCTCTCACCAGGACAACGGAAATGGGGGTATAACTTGTTTCTCTGCCTCCACTCTCCTCACAAAATGCCCTCCAATATGGTGTAGACTTCTGCAATCCATTTTTCAACAGAGTTGACTGTTTTCTTTGCCCACAGCTAAAATCCAGTTCCCAGAGGGTAGATGTGGGGCCCTGCACAGTCTGGCTCCAGCACACCTTTCCCCACATCTTCCTGTGATTTAGCCACAAAAGGAGAACTCAAGGCTTCCCAAATATGACATGTTCTTTCATGCTCGCATCGTTTGCTCACACTAGTTGGAATTCTCGTTTTGAAATCCTTTCTTCCTCCTGGAATTCTTCAAATCCTAAAAGTCACTTCCTAAATGAAAACTTGCTCAGCTGCCTCAGGGAAAATGAGTTATTCCCTGTGCTGTGTACCAGGAGCAAGTTGTTCATACCGCTGAAGAGTTCGCTTACCATATTCACACTGCTGCTGTAGAGCACTCTTTACATTCTAATTTGTTCTAGAAGGATCAGTGATCTCCTTGATCAGGGGTCCACCACCTGTTTTATAAAAAAGGTTTATCGGTATAAAGCCACACCCATTTGTTTACTTGGTGTCTATGCCTGCTTTCACACTACACTGGCAGAGTAGCGTGACAGAGATGGTTTAGCCTCCAAAACTTATGATATTTACCATCTGCTCCTTTACAGAAAAAGTTTGCCAACTTCTGTCCTTGATGGTTTCTTAAAGGGTTTCCTAGAACTTAGCCCAATACCTGGCAAACAGTAGGTATTCTCTAAATGTTAACTGAATTGTCTAGAAAGACACAAGGATGTAGGTTCAAGAACAAGAGAAAAAGCCAGAAATAAAAAGAAAGGCATAGTTAAGAACAATGACACAAAAGCCAGGGGGAAAAGAGAACCTGTCTTCATGTATGTAAAAGATTTACATTTTTTCCAGCTTTATTGAGATATAATTGACATATAACACTGTGTAAGTCTAAGGCATACAATGTGATGATTTCATGCACGTATATACTGTGAAATGTTTGCCACAACAAGGTTAGTTAACACACCCTTCACCTCACACAATTACCTTTTTTGTTGTTGTTATTATGGTGAGAATATTTAAGATCTACTCTGTTGGTAACTTTCAAGAGAAATGCTCATGGACTTTTCTGAGACACAAGAACACAAAGAAATGATTTTCAGACTGCAGGTAAAGAAGTTTGATTTGGCCTAAGGAAGAACGTATTGAAAAGAAAAAACTTGTGAACCTTTCTGCTTCAATAGAATAGAATGTCTGGAATTCTGGGAGATTAGGGCAAGCATCCTTTGTTGGAGGTGACTTAAATCAGCTCAGGCCTACGGCTGAACTAAAAAGCACCGTGAGAGTCCCTCTTGCTCACAAGTCTGTGATTAAATGAATTCATCTCTGCGGTACAGTCCCGGGAGTTCCTAGGTCCAGGTGCAAGGAGGGGTCAGGCGAGCCCTCAAAGGTCTCATTGTCTTTCTTTCGAGTGTTTAGATAAGTAATCTGAAAATTACATTAACAAAATATTTTGCATGAACCTAAAAATAACTCAGCTGAGCACACTCCAAGTCCTTGTGGTTGTTTTACACACTGAAGTTAAATATTCCTACATGCAAAATTGACTGGTGAAAGACTTTACTGTTGTGCAACAAATACGGCAAAATGTTGACTTGTGTTCTATGTGGTGGTGTCGAGTGCAGCAAACAAATTTATTAAAATTTAGAAAACAATTCTTGATTACTCTTACAATCAAGAATTCAAAGCATCCAACATCAAAAATAGAATTTTGGAGGAATTCCACTACAGGCAGATCCTTCACAGTGAAGTAAAACTCTGTCCACTGAGAAAGATATTAGAACACAATCAATAAGCTGGGATTAAAAAAAAAAAAACAACCCTGCTCCATGTATGACAAACAAGACATTCTTCTTCATAGACAAATAGAGTAGATTTTTTTTTTTATTGTTGTTGCTGTTAATACATTTTTAAAAGTACTATAAACAACAATTCTCATCCATTGCTGGTGGGAATGCAAAATGTCTTCCAGCCAGTTTGGCAGCTTCTTACAAAACTAAGTATACTATTATGATACGATCCAGCAATCCCACTCCTTGGTTTTTACCCACATTAGGTGAAAATTATGTCCACACAAAAACCTGCACATGAATGTTTACAGCAGGTTTATTCATAATTGCCAAAACTTGGAAACAACCAAGATGTTCTTCAAAAGGAGAATAAATCAACAAACCATGGTACATCCAGACAATTGAATATTATTCAGCCATAAAAAGAAATGAGCTACCAAACCATGAAAAGACACGGAGGAATCTTAAACGCATATTGCTAAGTCAAAGAAGCCAGTCTGAAAAGACCACATGCTGCATGATTCCAACTATGTGACAGCATAGAAAAGACAAAATTATAAAGACAATAAAAATATCAGTGGTTGCCAGGGGTTATGAGAGAGGGAAGATGAATAGGTGAACACAGAGGATTTTTTAGAGCAATGAAACTATTCTGTATGATACTGTAATGGTGGATACATGTCATTAGACATTTGTGAAAACCCATAGAATGTACAACACAAAGAATGAACCCACTATAGACTTTAGTTAATAATAATGTATCAATATTGGCTCATCAATTGTAACAAACATACCACACTATTGCAAGATGTTAACAGTAGGGGAAACTGAGGGGAGAGTGGATGGAAGTGGTATATGGGAAATCTCTGTACTTTTTGCTCAATTTTTCTGTAAACATAAAACTGCACTAAAAAATAAAGTTTATTATTTTTTTGAGTACTATAAAAGTAGAAAAATAAGTGAAAGTTATTGAATTAAATTATTCAAAAAAATAGAAGTGGCTGATAAACATAAAAAATCTGGAATGTTATTAGTAATACAAGTGATGCAAAAAAATGACAATGAAATGCTATTTTTCCTATTAACTTTGAAAAGTGTTTTGAGTACAATGAGACCTGTACTTTTGTACACTGTTGGTAGAAATGAAAAATCCTGGCAGCCTCTCTGGAAAGCAGTTTGGCAAGAACCTCAAACACGTTTATTTCTCTTGACTCAATAGGTCTATTCTAGGACTCTATACTTGACAAGTGTGTGTGTGTGAGTGCTTCTATAGTAATGAAAAACTGGAACAACAAAGGAATGATTAAATAAATTGTTGTACACTCACAGGATGACACATTATGTAGCCAATAAAAATTATATTTTTGAAGAATGTTTAATAATGGAAAAATGTCTAACCCATAATTTTTAAATGGAAATATTATTATTGATTTTTCTATGTTGTTTGAAAATTAAAATAATGCCAATAAATGGATTATACTTCAATAATGTTTTGTAACATGCTTTTTTTACCTAATGATATATGATAGGATTCCTTCTATGAAGGTATACATAAAGATGATCCACTTCCACCTTTCATCTTTTTAAAACAGTTTTGTAGTATTTCATTGTGTGGAAGTATTTTGTAAATCAATCAATATTTTTATTTACAGTATTCCACTGAATAGAATAGAATACTACCATAGAAAATAATATTTTCAGGGAGCTGTTGGTTGATTTTCTACATGTCAGTCTGTCCATCTGTATGCATACAAGATTTTCCAGACGCTTATACACCAAAATGTTAATAATAATAGTGGGATTAGGGGTAATTTAAATTTTATTTCTTATACTTTGTTGTATTTTCTCAAATAGTCTACAAAAATCATATTACTTTTATATTAAAGGAAAAATTTTAGTGAGTTTTCTCTACCTAGTTGACTAAAAGAGTTCCAGGCATTAAATATCAGCTTTAGCACCAAGATCATCAAGGAAGATGCTCTGTTGGGGTAGCTCCAGCTGGCAGTCGGGCTCCTCTCTTTCCTGGACTTTACTAAGCTTGACATCCTCTCAGACTGTTCTTCCACTCAGGATGTCCCCTCCCCACCCCTGTTCTGCTTCTCTAAACCCCCTCCTTCCTTCAAAGCCCACTTACGTCTTACCTCCTCCAGGCAGCCTGCTGGGATTACTCTTGTGTTTATAGCACTTATGTGTATCCTAATTATTTCCCGGTTTCTTGTCCCTTCATTCCAACCAAACCATAAGCACCCTGAGGATAAAAACCTTAATCCTACCTATTTGTATTCTTCATAGTGCCTAGTGCTGTAGTGAACTCATACGAGACAGCCAATAAATACGTTTGTTCTTAAATGAGATAATAAAGGTGAAAACATCCAGCACAACGCCTAGCACATTGTAGATAATAAATATTTGTTTAATCTGAAAAGATAATTTCTCAACTCAGAATTAACAAATCAGGGAAGGACTATTCAATCATTTATTGACAGATAAAGCAAGAGCAAGAACCCTGGGATATGGGCACCAGGTTGGGGAGTAAGGAAGAGCCACAGCCCTCCTCTGAGTGACGGCTATGAAAGGTTAAGTTCTGGAGCGGGAACACCTAGACATACAATGAAACAAACACTTTCAGCTCACTAAAAGCCGGTAGAGATGTTTTAGATTAATTCAGTCTTCACACAAAAAACATCTTCAAACTACTTTAGATTGAAAGGACATCTTTGATCATTTAATCAGTTTGTTTGCCAACACGGTACTGCATTTAATCTGCTCTGTAGGCCTCTGCTTTTTACCTGTCCTTCTCTCCATACGCACTATCTGCCTCCCAGGCAGACAGCTAAAAGTGGATTTTTCCTAAAGATTTAAAAAATATCTTTCATGTCTTTGTGGTTAACTTTTTAACAAGCCCAGGAGGGTCCACCTATGTGGCATCATTTTAGGGACATTTCTGCCCAATTCATAAGTTGGGCCCCCTGCACTAAAACCTAAAACACCTTGATCAGGAATCAAAGCAATTTATTCTGTACTTAGATAGGGCTTAAAAGGCACATCCCCAGAGGAAAGCTAAGCATTTATTTAAATCCACTCTAAAATATTCTTGTCCCAGGTGCTCTCATCTCCACTCAATTTCTTCATTATTATCACACAGAAATGACTCATAAATTTATATCTCCAGCCCAAACTACTATCTCTTCAGGCTTCAAACTTGATTATACAACTGACAACTTACCTTGTCCTTGCAGGATTCTCAAGGGTACCCAAGCTTCACGAATTCATGCTCTCACCACTCCCCACACCCACCAATCTTCCTCATCTGGTTTCCTTCCATGGACCCCTATCTCAGTGAACTAGTCATCCAGCTGAACAAGCCTGAAACCCAGCAGTCATCCACGACACCTCCCTCACCCTCACCTCCATGCCCAAATCATCCCCCAATCCTGTCAGAATTGTGTTTCCCTCCGTGCTCTCCACCCTCTTCAGCCAAGCTCTGTCTATTTTAATAACCTCCTAATCAGTCTACCTGTGTCCCTTCTAACCCCAGTCAAACCTATTCACCATATTACAGCAAAAGCAAAAATTTTAATACATATTATACCCCTTGACCCTCCACTATTACAGAGACTTTGCATATACTGTTTTCTTGACTTGACTCACTCTTCCCTCCTTGATAATTCCAACTCCTTCACATTTCTGCTCAAGCATCATTTTACAGGGAAGCTTTCCTTGGCTCTTGTGACCAGGTCGAATCTCCGTCTCTTAGCACTTTGTCCATCTCCTTCACAGTGCTTGTCAAGTTCTTATCCCACATTTATTTGTGTTATTATATTGTGCCCCTCACTAATCTAACACATAAAGCCATGGATTTGTCTAATTTTTTCTCCCTATTTTATCCAGGCACCTAGCATAATGTCTGGTACATAGTGGTTGCTCAAAAAGTATTTACTGAGTAAATAAATGCACAAACTAAAATATAAATAACCAACATCAAATCCTTTCCCAAGAATAAGTTTTTAGGATAGCTATCATCCAGAAGGACAATAAAGCATTTCCTTGAATGAAAGAACTTGTGAAAAATGTCTGGCACATAGTAGATACACAATTTTGTAAAAACTTACCTGCTTAAAACTTTCATAGAGCCAGTACCTGCAATCTTTTCCTCTACATATTTATGGAGAGCAGAGCCAAAGCAGTGCACTTTGCTTCCAGGATGCTAATAATGAAGTGTTTTTGTCTATCTGTTTCCACTTCCTGAACATTCTTTGCTTTGTATAAATTTACTGTGACTACACAAGACATATCAGGCCAAATGAAAGAAAGAGTTGCGAGGATTTCCACTTTACAAGTTGGGCAGGACGCCTGCAAGGGACAAAATTTAGGTCTTCCCATTAAACGAATACCCAGCTGTCTAGTCTTAAGGCTCAGATAAAGAATATCTACCACTAGAAAGGGAATCGTCTTTAAATACGAGCCAGAGAATTCAGGATTTCAAGTTTAGATTCCTCAATGTGTGAGACACTCAAAGGGATAGAAGAAGTGTTTAATCTCTGGGAGTTCAGTTAAGGACACATCCCAATAAGGAAAAGCTGTAGGGCTTATGATTGTTTTATAAAACAGTGTGAAGAGAATTGTTTGGCAGTCGTTTGCACATGACAGACTCTCAACAATTCATTTCTTTAAATACAAAGCTCCAAATCACCCCATCTAAAATTATGTTTCCTACCAACATCGCTTAGTAACCACACATAGGAATGAGCGCAGGCTGGAGGCAGCCCCGCAGATCTCCTGAGAAAGTGATGGGCTCTTTCATCTATAAGAATCCTACTCCAGACCCTCGGCTTCTTGACCCGTTTCTCTGGCACTAATTAACTCTGTGTTTCTCACACAGTCTCAGTTCTTCATGTGTAAAATGGGAAGTCTGGAGTTTTTGAGTCTTCAAAGTCTCTTGCAGTTCCAAATCCTTTGATTTGTGCCTGAATCGTGGCCAGTGGATTGGAGGATTAAGTCACCCACGTGGTCTGTGGAGTCGCAGGAGCGTTTGGTGCAGAGATTCCCTGCTCTTTGGAATGGTCTGTTCATAGGAAGAATTTATACCCTAGCAAACTGAGCGGAGGAGAAACCGTCCTTTCCTCTCAGGGGCATGAGCAGCCTCCAACTGGGGGCTGACAGAGGGGGTCGGGTGGGAGAAAGGAGTCGGCAGGGCAAGACCACCGTGGTGGTGAAGGGGCAGTTTTGCCCCCACATGGCGCTGGCCATACTTCCCTTCACCACTCCTCCCATCTCAACAGGCGGGCCACTGACCTCACAGGCCCCATCTCTGCGGCCGTGACTCTCAGGACTCAATAGAAGACTATCAAGACTTCCATGCCATCCATACTTGTCATGTTTATAGAGCAGCCCTCCTTGCATTAATTTTTTTATTTTATTATTTTTTTGCTGAGGAAGACTGGCCCTGGGCTAACATCCGTGCCCATCTTCCTCTACTTTACATGGGATGCTGCCACAGCATGGCTGACAAGCAGTGCGTCAGCCCGGCCTGGGATCCGAACCCAGGAACCCCGGGCTGCCAAAGCAAACTAAAATGCTCCGCCATCAGGCAGTCCGCCTCCTTGCATTTAAAAACAATGTATTCTCTCAGGTAACCCTCTGGCAGGGTTATCCCCCAACAGAAGGTGTTAGAGGCAGAGAAAGACCTGTACAAGGCCTTGTTCAAATAGGAGGCACAAATTCAAGCTGCCTAAATCACTCTGTGCTTCCTTCCCCAGCAGAGAGGAGACACTCCTTTTTTCCTTTCCACATTGGGCGCCTTGTCCCCACTCAGGCCTTACCCTGGGCAGGAAGACCAAAGCAACTTCTGGGTCTAGAGGAAAGTTTTGTTTATTCAACCAACCTACCAGAAGAAGATTCTAAATTCAATTTCTTTGCCTTGTTTTATAGATAAATGTACTGCCTTGTTCATGATACTTTTTCAAAATGTTACACAGAATATGTCAAAATAATTTTCAAATCTCATACGTATTAATTATACAGTCTCTAAAATGTGGCAAGATGTCATCCAAGTGTAATTTGCTTAAGAGTAATATTGTAAATTGAGATTTGTACTTGGCTATAAGATACAATTGTTATTTCCTGGACAAAATTTTTTTGTCAACTCCCTGCTGTTTTATTTGAATCAAAAATTGACTTTCATCTTAACTAGATGTGATAAAAAGAATTTTCCTGTTTTGAAAAGTCCACAATATGAGCTCATTCTTTTACTATCCAGTCCTACAACTTTACCTTGAGTATTTTTAGCCTAAGCCAATCTTTCAATATTTGCTTTATGTGTGTAAATAACACATGTTCCTTTTAGAAATGCTACTTACATTCCAAAAAAGCAGTGACTCTGCCCACTGCTGTCATTCGAATCTTAAGGGTTCTAATTCAAGTTCCTGGGTGACTAGAGACGCCGCCCTCATCCTATTGGATTCATTATGAATAACACAAGGATAATGACACTTGTAATTACTGCCAGACAGCTTGCCACCCTCTTTGAAGTTCCCAAGAGCAAGATGCCCCAAATGTAGGCATATAATTATTTATTAGTTGGTCAGACTACAAAGTAACCTTAGCTTACTCAAAATAAAATGGCATTTAAATTTTTTAAAATTTGAGTTACAATGTTTCTAAGTCAAATACAAAGTATGAATATTCATATGCAGAAATACATGAGTTGTTTGCCTGAAAGTACCCTTATAATAGAAGCCAACCTGTAACAACGTTTGTTTTAGGAGAATTATTACTAAGGGTGAAAATAGTCGAATTCCACTAAATAAAAAGAGATTATTTTCCTACCAAGGCAAATTGTGTGTTTCAGTGATGATGATTCAAAAATGATCATTTCTAATTATTTATCTTAAGATTTTGGAGAATCTAATATGGAAAATCCTATCTGCTCTCTGGCTTTCTCATTTCCCCTTACATTATCGATTAAATCTCCTAATATTGTTTTGAAAGCCTTTGTCCACCTTCTTTCTGATTCCACATCCTATTTTTATAAAGTACACTTGTTGACAATTTGATCCCCAAAACTCTATGCCTATTTTCATCTATCTCCATAGTAACTACACATTCAGCACGATGTAAAACGTTAGATCAAAGCCAAAAACATACAGCCAAGAAGAAATTGTTTTCTAAGTACTGACTCTCTGAGCCAGTACAGTATATTTGCTATGGACTCCATCATCAACGTCTTTGTAATGGAATTAACTGTGCTTTTTAAATCACCCTTATTGGAGAAATGACATGAAGTTGATATACAAAACCTTGCATTATCCTGAAGGATTGCTTAAGATGTAATGGTAAAGACAGAAATACTGCCTAGGCTGAAATCCAAAGGGAAGACAAATCATGAGGTCAGGTGTGGCTTCCTCATGACTTGAACAAAACTATTACGTCCATCCAGGGAGCAATTCCCCTTCCCAGCAGGAAACTCATTGGAACTCCCCTGAGTCACTCTCAAACTATGTTGTTATAGATGTGACATTAACTTACATCCACAATCATAGTCTCATAATTTTTCAATGTAAACATTTAAAGCCCCATATGATGATTTCATGGGCTTGCATGTTCTCTTGATAGTTAAAGATGTCAAACTCCAGATGACAGTTAACCAAGTGACAGTAACCCTGTAGATGCCTGCCCAGGAAGGCTGACCACCTCAGCACAGCGACTTACATACTTATATGTCGGTTGCCTCAGCACACATCATTATAATGTTCAGGTGTTGTAACACATCAAACATTACAACACAAGAGACTGCCAAAGGCTAACAAACTACAAAGCCACGCTCTCCTTGGTGAATGATTCAGATAATTACAAGGAAAACAACATCAACCAGGTTTGTAAACTGAAACTAATATTAAAGAAAAAAAATGAAGCTTTACTGTATGGAAAAAGAACATAAGATTCTGCCTAGAATCATAGAATCCTATAGCTGGGAAGTGCCTTAGAGGTCATCTAGTTCGGCCACTGAACTGATAAAGAAATTTTGTCTATGACGTTCTTGACAAGTGGCCATTCAGCCTCTCCTTGTTCATTTCCAGTGCCCAAGACAGCACTATTGCAATATTTGAGTTACAATGAGTCAAAACTTGCCTTGCTGAAACTTCACTCATTGACCCTGTTTTCTAGAGTTTTTAAATCAATTCCACCACTCCCTATATTAGTTCAGTTGTTTTTTTAAAATTACATAATAATAATAATAACAAGCATTTATTGAGTACTTACTATGTGCCAGGCATTGGACAAAGTATTTTATATGAACTACCTTATTTATTTAATGATTATGAGCATAAACTCTGGAGCCAGACTGTCTGAGTTAGAATTCTGGCTCTGCCATTAACTAGCTATCTGACATTAGAAAAGTCATTTAACCTATCTGTGCCTCAATTCTTCAACTATAAAATAAGAATAAGAACGCCTACATGATAAGGTTGTTATAAAAATTGAATGTTAGTGTATGAAAAATTTTTAGAACAGTGCCTAGCACATGATAAGGACTGTAAAAATGTTGTGCTACTAATTGTTATTATTATTTCTATGATAATCTCATTTTACAGATGAGGAGACTGAGGTTTAGTAAAGAGGTTAGGCAATATAAGTATGGGATTTTCAATTATCATTGTAAAAATCACATCTGGAATCAATTTATCATCCAATGTATTTGCTATTGCTTGTGTATTTGCTATTCCATTTAGTTTTCCATATTAGTCTATTCTTAAATAGATTCAATTCCGGGAACTCTTTTCAGTGTTTGATTTGTTCTAAGAATTTGGAACCAAGAGTATGGCTTCTCCAAAAGAAGCATGCCGAATATTATATTCTCCCATGAAACAAAATCATCCACTGTTAACCCAGAGATGGTAAAAGTGTCCTTGGAAAACAACATAACAAAATGTATCAAGAATCATAAAATTGTTCAAAGCTTTTGATTCAATAATCCTACTCCTGGAATGTTATCCTAGGGAAATAATTCAACAAAATCAGTAAGCTACATACCCCCAGATCTTCCTTACAGCATCACCAGCTCCATCCCTCCAAATATATTAGAGATATAGTTAGGTAAATTATGATAAATAAACATGAAGGAAAATTACATAGTTAATTAAATAATCATTATGACACAAGAAAACATGGAAAGAAGTTCATGATATAATAGTAAATGGAAAAAGAAACCAAAACTGAGTTATAATGGAATTATCACTATTAAAATATGTATGCTTGAAGACAAAACAGAGAAAACACCCCAAAAATGGAAATAATTCTGTTAAAATGATATAATCACTGGCTCACTTCAGAAAAAATGTTTTAAATATTTATACAATAGAATACTATATATTAGTGAAAATGAACTAGAACTACATGTATCAGCATGAATACATCTTCTGCAAAAAAAGTTTCAGAAATATATGTATGACATAACTCCATTTGTGCAAAGTTTTTAAAACTTATAAATGCTATACTGTATATGCTTGGGGTTACAAACACACATACATTTAAACATTTGGATGGGAATGATAAACACTAAATTTAGGCTAGCAATTACCTCTGGGGCAAGGGAGGGAAATGTGACCAGGGAGAGATTACTGCTTAAGCTGGCTGGAGAGTATACCTGTTATTTAAAAATATTATCTTCTACCAGTGGTTCTTAACCCATCTGAGGAGCTTATTAAAAATACAGATGCCTGGGCCCCACCACTATACATTCAGATTCAGTTGGTTCAGTCATCTGAAAAGCTCCCCAGGTGATTTTAATGAGCACCCAGTTCTCATCACCCACTCAATGAGAGTTGAGAACTGTATTTTTTTGTATAGCTAAAATATCTAATAATGATTAAAATTGATCTTTAATGTTGATATATTGTTTTAGCAATAAAAATTCAAGATCTTAAAAATATGTACCTTGGACTCTGCTTGACTCATAAAATTAGAGAACCCCGTAGCTCTTCAAGCCCAGGTACCCGTGGGCTCTCTGCGATCCACAGTACAAAGAACCCAGCATGTGCATTATGCAAGAGTGGAAACCAAGCCCAAACAGATCAGAGAAACAGTACTGTTTAAATTCTCATGCCAACAACAGCACAACTGAAAATGACACTCCCACAGTATTGTTTTCCCTGCAGAGTGAATTTCACAAGAGCTCCCTTGTAGAGGGCGACTTCTACACCAGTGGCTTCCTCCTCCTCTGGGCCTCTCTCTGACTGTAATAAAGGAAAGAAGAGAAAGAAGCCAATCTGTTATGTCTCTGCAAGGCAGGCTTGTCAGATTTCCATCATGCCAGGCCAGCGGGTACAGTGGCAGAATCACCCTGTGGGCCAACAAGGAAGATAATCAATTGCCTTCTAAGGCAGTCTGCCCCAAGGATGGTCTTGAAGTCATGAGTGGAAGCCAAAGGAAGCTGCAGTGGCCAAGGCCTGGTCTCAGGGAGAAGGAGCCAGATGAGGAAGAAGGAGCCCAGCAGTGTTGATGACAGGCTGCCCCACTCACTCACCAGCTGTTGGCCCTCAGCCTCTCTCCTCTCTGGTCCTTTCCTGCAAATTCTGCCATGGACTTCTGTCTCGTTCTTCTCCAGATTTTCTTTAGAAACCAGAGTGGGGAGTGTGAAGAAGAGGATCTTAGGCAGACATGAAGCAGTAAATTTTGTGTCAGGGAAGAACAATTAAATAAATGAAATGTAGGAATATTGAGGAAAGAGACAAATTAATAGAATAACCCTTATGGACTGAATTGTGGTTCATCAGCAATTTAAAATTAGGCACTGCTAAATAGAAAAGATTTGCTCTCTTTTGGCAGAAAAGCCAGTAACTCACTATGGCACTATTTATTGCACAATCTGTCATCAGTGGAACCTAAATTCTGACAAGACATTCGACACCCGAGGTCCTGTTATTCTGCGATCCCAGCATACCAGACCATGGGAATATTTTTACTAAGGGACTTGAAAATCCCACTGAAACACAAAGGGTTAACCATGGGATTAAAAAGAAAGGAGAAGAGATATGGAATGAAACCAGCATTGCTGAAATTCATTTTTATTAACGAACCCAAGATTTTTAAATGGGGATATTTCAATAAAATATTCAGGATAACAGAGGCTAAGGAGTGCCATGTTAAACTCAGTGACTTCTGGGGCTGGCCCAGTGGTGTAGTGGGTAAGTTCATGAGTTCCCCTTTGGCTGCCTGGGGTTTGCAGGTTCGGATCCTGGGCGCGGACCTACTCACCGCTTATCAAGACATGCTGAGGTGGCGTCCTGTATAGAAAGCTACAACTCTACAACTCTGATATACAACTATGTACTGGGGCTTTGGGGAGAAAAAAGAAAAAAAGAGGAAGATTTGTAACAGATGTTAGCGCAGGGTCAATCTCCCTCAAACAAAACAAAACAGTCACTTCCTTTTCTTAGAAAAGGGAATCTGTGTCAGTGAGTGGTTCTTATGGTCCATTTGTAAGAAGTTCATTGGTAAAAACTCAGAAAAGAGGCCTCTCAATTTTCTCTAGGCAGGAGGAACAGTGATTAATTCTGAGACGTTACAGATGGATGTGCATGTAAACAAACATGGGCAGAAGCAGGAAGGGTAAGGAATGCTACCACTGCTATTGTGCCTGGTATACGATTTTTTAAAATTTATTTCTCCAGAGTTAATCATCCTAGCATCAGAAACGAAAGCTGAGGGATTAAGCTCTGTTCCAAGAACAGTTTTGATAATATTAATTAGTTGGTAAACAAACTCACAAACAATAAAAATAAATCAAGCCATATTGTAAAAATAAATCAAGCCATATTTCAGCTCCAGTGAAAAGGCAGTGTTTGCCAAAAAGGCCCCAATGTGGGGAAAAACTATTTCCAAGCTTCCAAAAGAAGTCTAGCCATGAAGACTAAAGAAGAAAAACTAAAATCACTAGAAAGGAAAGAGAAAAAAGCAATGTACTATTTTAATAAGTATTGTGATCATTTCAAAAGAAAAACAATGCTTTAATGATCAATTGTCCTAGTGATTCTCTGGAACTATGTGATGAAGTTACCTGACAAGAATTTGCCTCGCACTTAATTAGTCACTTGCAGTCATCAAGCAAGGAATGCCAAGACTTTCACATAACCTGATGTCTTCAGAAGCAAAGACCAGTCAGACAAGTTTCCAGATAGAAATAAAAACAAAAGCAAAAAAAGTAGAGACAAGGATTGCATGGAGAAGATAGAGTTTGTCAACAAAGAGAAGACATATAATTCTTGATCCTATGTGAATTAAAAGCTCATAGTCCAATTAAAAACTCAAGTTAATTTAAAACTCAAGAAATTAATCAAATAAATTAAAAACTCAACAGAAACTCTTCTTTATCATTTAGGTATCTAAATATACTACCTAATCAGTTCATTCTGGATTATAAACACAACAATAATAGCTTATACATATGAGTTTCTTTCACATCAAGCTGTAAAATGGTTATCTCATTAATCTCAGATCACTGTGAGGAAAAGTGAAAAAAGTGATGAGAGTCTCGTCAGCAAATACACACATTCTAGAATATTGTTTTCTAAACTGTGGGCCACAGGTCATAGGTCAAAGGCCATGTTCAAGTTGTATGTCTTCCTGCATGGGCATGGAATGCATCGTTTTTATAATCATTGTAATGCAGACTTCTCCAGCCTAGGGGTGTCAACAGGTAAAGATAATATATTAATATCCAGTTTATATCAGATTAGTCCATCTCAGGTCCCGTTTTGAGATTTCTTCCCCCCCTCCCCATATTGCTTGGAGGTTGTATCCTGGTTGTGCTGTTTATCGAAACGGCTCCAGCTCTACTACTATCTTCATTCATTCCTTTATTCATGCATTCATATGTTCATTCATTGGTGATTTCAAGGGCTGGTGTGAGGGGACATTAGCCACACCCCTTTAATCACCATAATTTCCTATAGCAAATGCAATTTCAATTCAAGCTCCCTAATCTCCAGCCTCAGCCAGATGATCATCCCTAAACCATATCTATATTAAAATTCTAGAGAGGGGCTGGCCCAGTGGCATAGCGGTTAAGTCCATGTGCTCCACTTCGGTGGCCTGGGGTTTCGCAGGTTTGGATCCCAGGCGCGGACAGATGCACCGCTTGTCAAGCCATGCTGTGGTGGCATCCCATATAAAGTAGAGGAAGTTGGGTACAGATGTTAGCCCAGGGCCAGTCCTCCTCAGCAAAAAAGAGGAGGATTGGCAACAGATGTTAGCTCAGGGCTAGTCTTCCTCACACACACACACACACACACACACACAAATTCTAGAGATACCACTGTATTCACCTTTTACAAACTTTTTTTTTCAGGCACTAGGCTCAACACTGGGATATAGCTAAGATCAAGCTCTGCCCACGTCTCTATCCTCAGGATTGTAGAGCTGGGGGAGTGTCTGCTTGGGCTGAGGTGGGGACAGGATGGACTTAGGAAGAGAATTCTGATTTCTCAAGATTCTTAAACTGGGAAAGACCTAAAAAGGATCCAGGATGTAGACATCCCTAAATATTCTGAATTTAGCAAAGCTACAACCTGTGACTGTACTAGATACTCATAGTGTGACTTTCAGAAATAATAGTTAACAGTTATTGAGCATCTAAATATATAAATGATTCCCAATTCACATGCACCTAATACTGATTCTGTCCCTAATACAGAGCAGAACACTCTACAAACAGATTGAAACATTTGCAGTCAGGTTAATTGTGACTTCACAGAAAGGTGGAATAACTTGCCCAAGATCACACTGCTAGTAAGTGGGGAAGACAGGATTCCAACCCTGGCCCAAGGTCTGGCCCCAGGCCCAGTCCCTGTAGTCCCCATGCTGCATGAGCTGTTGATGCTACTAGTCTCACTTGTCCTCACATTCTGGAACCCTCTACGATGTAATAACAATAATTACTCTGGAGGAGGATTCCTCTGTGATATAAGGAAAATAATTTTTGACTGAGAATTCTATTCTTGTCCCAGCTCTACTAATTAGCCCTGTGAACAAGGATAAGTGTCTTCACCTCACCACCTCTCCGTCCCTCATCTCAAAAATGCTGACATGAAACAGTGGTCTCAAAAGTCCCTTTCATTTCTAAAATTCAAGCTTTAAGAAAAATATATTCTAAATTGAGGAGTATATATTTTAAATTAAGGAGTATGTCATAATTTAAATTACAAGCTTTAATCTATAATGACATGTTTGAATTTGAGTACACCTTAAGGAAAACCCCATAGGATTTCTGTTTGTTTTATAGATGGCTTCAAAACACCAGATTTTGACAAAATCTCAAAAATGATCTCACTTCATTCACCCTTTTCCAGAGGATGAGTCCAGCTCTGGCAACGTCTTGGACTCATGAAGCTCCTCTCTTGAGGCTGAGCAGAGGTAGGCACTTTCTGCGATGGCACCTGGACGCCTCCCTTGACATTGTGAAGTGTAGGTAGTGGTGTTGGCCAGTGTTGACGGGAAGTGGAGAGGAGAGAATGCAGGAAGGTAGGAGTAAGACAGGTGGTGGCAGAGGAGAGGGAGGGACCTGCCTGGCAGAGCGAGACTTCTAGCTGCCCAAGCTCATTAACAGTGTTGTCTTTGCATGAGGGAGACAAGCTTCACACGTATCAGTATGTAAGTGGTTCATGATTTATATACAACTTGTACTAACCCACTCATCTGCCCTTAACATCCCTCTTCCTCCTCCTTCTCTTGCTCCAACTCTTGCCTCCACCTGCTTGAATCCCTGCCTAGACAATAGCTTAGAGCGTGTGTGTAGGGGTACCTGCTTGGGCAGGAGTGGAGACAGAATACAGTTACAAAGAGAAGTCTGATTTCTTGAGTCTCTTAAGCTAGGAAAGATCAAGAAAAAGGATCCAAGACATTGACATCTCTAAATTTTCTCAGTTGTGTAAAGTTGGACCCTGAAACTGTACTAGATACCCACATGTTAATAGCTAACATTTATCAAGAGCTTAATAAGTGTCAAGACTGTTCCAAAGAGCCTGTATATATTAGCCAATTGTTTCCCCAACAACCCTGTGAAATGGGAACTGTTATCCCTGTCTTATAGATGAGGAATCTAGGCACTGAGGAGTTAAATAAGAACTGAGTTACAAACTCAGGGGGCCTGGTTCCAGAGTCAATGCTCCTCACTGCTACCCTGTGCTGCCTTGGTGCAGAAACAGTTCCCTGGAAACCCAGAATCCACCTCACAGATGAGGAGACCAAGGCCAGCAATGTTCACAGGCTTGACCACGTCCACATAGCTAGTCACAAATAGCCAAGAAAACCCTAACTCCCAACTTCTAGAACAGTAAGTCTTCTCTGGTCTTTTGCTGACTCTGATGGGGTTGGGAGTTGGGGACATGAGGGAAGTGTCTTGAGTTTCCTGTTCTTGCTCCATAGACAAGCTGTTCCAGTCCTTGCCAGTTTCATTGTCCTTCTCTGGGAGGTTCTGTCTTTCCTGAGATGTGACACCCAAAACGTACTCTGGGTGAATATCAGCAGGGCCGGGGCAAAGGCTCACTGTCCTTCCTAAGACGGTTTGCTTACTTTTTAAAAGAACCAAAAAACCATTCACCCTCAAGGATAAGACCAGCTGCCACTCTGAGCAGAACTTGCCCCAACTCTGAAGACTTTCTTTTTCCAAAGTATTTCACACACACACACACATACCCCACAGAGTGCAGGCCCTTGAACCAGACTGAGAAGGGCCTAATGCCAGCTCTACCACTTACCAGTGGGGGCTAAGGAAAGTTACTTAGCATTTCTGTGCCTCAGCTTCTTCCTCTGAAAAAATGAAGATAATACATCTCACAGGGTCGTTGTGAGGACCTGTTGTGAGTTCACACCTATCAAGCATTTAATGTTTGCTGTTGTTATAGGTAACACTAGTTCTGCAAAATTAACCCACCCTGAGAGATGATTTATACGTCTTCCTGAGGAAACTTAAAGTATGTCTCAGGTCCAACCAATATGTGGCGATTGTATGTCTGAGATTGTCTAGGATAGCCCAGCATGAACTTCAATATTCCAAGATCTGGGCCTCTCCAGCCTTTCTTTCGCTGTACCCTGAAGAAGTGTCCCTTCATTCTTCTAGAACATCCTGGAGGTGAGTATTAAACGAAACACACATACATAGAGGATACCTTCTAAGGAAAAACAGTAATTCTCAAAGGCAGTATACTTATAGTAAGATACATTAAGAGAACAAAATAGCCATCTCTATATAAGATGATCAGTACAGAGACCCAGATCTACAGTGGAGATGGCATGGCACATTCTGTTTAGCCATACTGGCATCTGTTTGTTGAGTTAGCTCCAAGCTTCTAAACTTACCTGGCTCATTATCCTGTATACTTTACCAGGCCAAAACTCTGAAGTTGCAGCTTTTTTTTCTTCTTCTTCTTCCTTAAGCAAGATTAGATTCTGCAGCAAGACATCCTTCATCCCCCCATGTTCATTTCTGCAAAGGAATGTTTGCAAACATGAGTCTGCATAATTCCCTGTACTGTACCCAGTCCCTCAGGAGTCAGGGGGTGAGGAGGATGAAAGATTTGTTCTCCAAGTTAGGTTAATTGCCACATTTTTGTTTGTCTTTAGAAAAATTTCAGCACATTTGTTTTAATCAAATAAAACATTTGTGTACATGTACATTTTGTGTGTGTGTTTTGGTTGGTATATTAACATATTGTAAGATATGCCACACAAAATCATGATCAACCTATGGACTCAGAGGTGTGTAACCCTCTCAATGAATTCACATTGGTTTCAAATGCCTCATTTTCCTGATTAGACAGCAAAAATAATTTGAGAAATTATCAAAATCAATCACCACTTGAAATGTATAGCACAGGCCTTCTAAAAATGAAACTGTATCTATTTACAAGTTGAGAACCATATTGTGGTTAAATCAAATAAGAGCTGCAGTAAAATTTATTACATTCCATCTTCCTGGGGAAGTAATTTAAATTTAAATAAATTTTATTTAAATCAATTCCATCCTAAATTATGTGCATCAATACAATCATTATGAAGAGTAGATGGAGCACATTTAGATAAATAACACTCAGAGATTAGTAGGATGAATTAAAAAAAGATACTGTAATCTTGCTCTGATTAGTCAAAGAAAACATCAGGGAATAAGTAACCATTTGGGGAAGTCTGTGAAATGAAAAGTGACTGTGTGACCTCATAGGAGGGATATAATAGGAAGAAAGCCTTCAAACTAATTTTTGTCAAATCAATCCGATCAGATTTTCTAGACTTTATACCAATTCATTTTACTTGGTGCTAATCAGCTTAAATTTTTTAAATGAGTTTATATAACAAGAAATCTGAATATAAATTTCTAAGAAGTTAAATGAATTATTAATCGGCAATATGAAATTTCAGCTTATTTCCACTTCATCAGCCTACATTTCAAATTCATATTTATCTTATGGTATGTTTTGGTTTTTTATTCTAAGAAGCTATATCATCCACATCAATAATGAATCCATATGAAATAGTCATACGAAGGTCTAACTCATAGAAAACATTCACAGGGAAATCGTTTTGGCATAAAGAAACCACTCTTTGGAGGCAACAAGAATTCTGACTTCTACTCTGCCACAGTTACAAGACTGAGTATGGACATTTATAAAATTAAATTAATATAATGTCATTTCTCTTTATCATCAGCACCAGAATCTTTTTTCATTGAATTTGCTTCCATTCTCTTGCCTGCCTGTGACCTTATCATTCTCTGGTGGCAGAGACAGACAGTCTTTTGTTTGTTCTGGGTGGGGTCTCGTCATGTTGGGTACAAAGCAGGATGCACGTGTATGACGAAAACAGAGGAATGTTAGCAATTTTATGGGTTTTATACTCAGTGGTGCTTCATATTAATTTCCTGTGATTTATGTCTTAGTCCTTAATTGCTCCATTTTGCAAGCAGCCACCAGCTGCAGATAATGCAGGTCACAGTCACCAGATTAGTCAGTCTCATACTGCTGAGGCCATTCTGCACATTTGCCAACAGCATTCAGGACAAAAGCAACCAAGAAGTCACAAAAGGCAGACTATTTCGTAAAGAAAATCGGTTTAGAGTTGTGGTTCTCAAAGTGTGATCCCTGGCCTTGCAGCATCAGCGTCACCTGGGAATTTGTTAGAAATGCAAATTATTGAGCCCCAACCCAGACCTAGGGAATCAGAAGCTCTGAAAGTGGGGCCCAGCAACTTGAGTTCTAACAAGCTCTCCAGGCAGATCTGATACACACCAACGTTTGGGAACCATTGGATTAGAATGATTCCCAATCTCATGATTTTTTAAAAATATATGATGATGTTGATTTTATCACAAAGTTTCAAAGGACCCGAGACAACGTTCATCTTACATTGTCTTGTGTACAGCTATGAAAAATTAGTGGAAATGAATGTTGGTAGAGATTTGCGGGGATTCTAAAAAGCATAATATTTAAAAACACAACCAACTTTGTATTTATAGGCATGTAGTCTGGGTGGAGAAAGCATGTGAATGCCATTTCCAAGAACTACAATCCACTGAGGCAAAGGCTCTCTGGGAAACATCTCCCCAGAGTCCCTGGAGATGGGTCTTCCATCTCCTGGCAAGAGAATCTTGAGGACAAGAGCAGGAGCTCAGGCTCTGGGACCCTGGGATCACCACCATCATAGAGGGGTACTGACTCATTCATTCATTTACCAAATATATAATAGAAAACCTGAGCTCATTTGTGCCTGATGAAAATCCTCGCCCTCACAGAGTTTACGTCATTGCTGAACCAGCCCAGGAAGAGTTAGGACTGACTCACCAAGTCAGCTTAAGTTGGTGCACGTGCATGTTTGGTGGATGTAGGACAACCATTGCCCTCCCCACTCCCATCCTTTTCCCTACTCCTATCCTTTCCTGGGATCTCCCAAAAGGAGGCAGATGCCAGCCTCTAACATGGAGTTTGGCATACCTAATGTTTACTACTGCATTTAGAGAATCAATGAATTTATCTAATATTTAACTGCTATGAACGAATTCAAGAATTAATGAATACGAAAATTCATTTTTTAGATAAATATGAGTACTTTTACTCTTTTTTTTTTTGTCAGACTTTTAAAAAATTTGTTCCTTACCTGGATATAGTGTGTTGTTGTTGTATTTTTTAAATGAACATAGTGTTGTTTTCATGGAAGTATTAGTGGTGATATAAATTCATAGCCCTACTTTTTCTATAAATAAAGACCATACAGTAGCTTCCGATAAGAGACACATATATAACACATTTATTGGGATAGAAATATAATACCAAAGTCATAAAAGGGAGGAGGAAGCATATAGTCTAGCCCCAAAGGCTAACATAATAACTGCGAGTGATTATTAATTCTATTTCTGCCAGCCAGAAAAAGAAGAGCAATACAATGTGTTTGTTGCTCTTAGAATAGGGAATAAGGAAACCGGTTTTTCAGAAGGGATTTTTTTCCCCCAGTACTAAATCCCAAAATAAAATAAAACCATTATGTGATGCCTTTTATAGGAGACATTGTAGGAGATTTTAGTCGATAACTTCAACAACTTCAATAGTTTTATAGCAAATCTGGTCCATATACTCTCTAAAAGATAAATTCAGTAATGGGGGTCCTGGAGAGGACTAAGTTAATGTCACATAAATGTGTAGCTTTACAGTGATCTAATGTGATATAAAGACACATCTTAAAAGTCACCAAAAAGTAGATGGATACCAAGACCCTTAATCTTGACTAAATGCTACTTTTCTCTGCTTAGCTTTTGAAAGGAGTAAAACAACGGACAATTCAAGGTCACTCTCCAACTAGAATATAGTGTTTGGACCGCATGTTGCTGACTATGCTAGAAGACACATATATCTCGTGCATCAAGCAAGCAGGTGGCATGACTGACATTCTACTAAACAAATAGAAAACCCTGCCCCAAACTACCTGCTCTGAGGGAAGGTGGACTGCAGAATACCCGAGCCAAAGCCAGAATTCTCCCTCAAGAAGCACCTTTGCCTCCATTCCAGTATCTGACTGAGGTCCCTGAAGAAATACACAAATCTCCAGAACTGCATGGGGCAGTCTTCCCAGCAATCATGCTTGGGCAAAGCTTGGTGTACAGAAGCTCAACCTGGAAAATTTTCAGAGCAGGTATCATCAATTTTGCCACTCAGCCATAGAAAAGTCTAGTAATGCTCCTGTGGAACATTGGATTCTGAACAGCATAATTTCCTGATGCGCTTGCCAGGGTGAATTAGCTGCATTTTGTACAGCCAGGCACCTGCACAACCTGACCTGCTGGATGCAGCTGTTTGAATTCTGGTGAATGACCACAGAAGACAGAAATTGAAACTTGAGCTGTTCTTTCTGCCATTCTTTCTGGCAGAAGTTAGATAGCAGGAACATTTGCTTTTAGAGCTGCCCCCCTCCATAATACATGCTATTAAAACTGTATCATAAGTATATAGAGGCATATCTGTATGATTTGCTGTGGCAAAAGAACTTGCATTCTAGCAATCAAAAGGTAGCCTCCTTGAGATTGTTGTTTGATCTTACAACCTTTTCTTGGTTCCCTTGAATTTTGCAAGGGCATCAAAAGAAGGGGATGTAAAGTCTTTAGTAGTTAGGATCTATATTAAGCCCTGTGAAGACCAACAGTAAGGATTGTCCAATGAATAAACAGGTTCATACTGGTTTGCAGGGCAATGAGATTCCCCCCCCCTTTTTTTTGAGTGGGAGGGGCTATGCTCAAACTCAATTTCCCAGTGGAGTGGTGACTCCCAAGTCCTCCAGGTGCTGGGCAGCCATCACTTATGTTCGGACCGCTTTATGCCAAGGCACATTTGTCCCTGAGCCATACAAGAAACTCTCATGCCTACCACGTAAAACAAGGGGACAGAGGTCATTGTCCTTCCGCTGGTTTACAGTCCCGGGTGGGTTCAGCCACACCCCAGTCCAAATTGCCTCTCTACAGATGCTGAGAAACTGGGAGATGGGTACACCTGCTAACCTGCTCAAGAGTGGCGCATCCTGGTGATTGCCCCGAGCCCATTGCAAGACAGGGCCTTACGAGCCTGGCTCATATCTGAGTTCTGTCCATAAAATAAAAAATTGAATAGATTTCAGAAAATGTTCTAACAGTCATTTTCTTGGCCAAAACACAAAGAGAATCCCCTCTCCCCCCCACCATGGCAATAGGCTGGAGGGAGATAAAGTCTCTATAACTCATCTCTGACACATTCTCCTATAGATTACTATTAATCCACAGTTTTCCCTAGTTCTCCCCCTTTTTTGAGGGAAGGGAGTTGATTATTTTGTTGTTCCTATAGTGCCTGTCTATAAAAATTTGTTGTCTGTTTTGTTGTTTTAAATATTTGCTTGACTTGGATCCATCTCTTTCGTCCATTTATTTATGTTAATTTTTGAATAGGCACAAAATTCAAGAGACAAAACAATGTAATGAAAAAAGTTTCCTTCTTATCCTATTCTCCCAAATACCCAGTTCTGATCTCCAGAAGTAGCTATCATTACCAGCTTTCTTATGTATCCTTCTTAAGATTTTCTATGCGTGTACGTTGTTTTTTTAAAAACAACAAAAATAGTATATTAATAACACATTTTTCTGCCTCTTAGTTCTTTTAACTCAACAATATATCTTGACAATCACTTCACATTGGTACAAACAAATCTGCTTCATTCATTTTAAAAGTTACGTAGCATTTCATCTCATGGTTGGACTGTAATTTAATCAGTTCCTATTGGTGAGCATTTAGGTTGTTTCCTTTGCTATTATAAACCAAGCTAAAATTCGCCCAGCACTGAGATTTGCTTCGTTGTTCTTGCATCCTTGAGGCTACAGTATAAATCATTTCTAAAGCTGACTACTATTGGGAGTGCATTGTGTATAAAAGTATTGTTTCGGGGAATTTTTGAAAAATACACAAAAATAAATATTGGATGAGCTACCCATGACCATAAAGTGCCAAATAATGCATTTATAAAATAAAATTGATCATAATCAAAAAAGTTTTTTTAATAAATAAACCGAGCTAAAGTTAATATCCTTATCCATCTGTTTTTGCCTGCATATGTGAGTATATCCATAAGACAAATTCCTTGAAGTGGAATCACTAGTGAAAGGGTACGCACGTGTTTAATTTTAATAACTATTGTCAGATTTTCTCCCAGAAAGGACTGTAGCCATCGACTGTCCCACTGTCAATGTATTCATATACACTGCCTGTTTCTCCACACTATGACCAACCAAGTGAATTACCAAAGTTTGTGTCTTTGCTAATTTGGTAGGCAAAAAAGTTTTTATCTTTATAGTTCTGATGAAAATTTTGTTCCTCCTTTCCTATTTTTATACCTTCTATTTCTTTTCTTGTGTCGCATTAGCTACCACTCCAGAAAATATTCAGTTATCATGGGGAGTATGCACATCCTTGTCTTGTCCGACTTTCAGTGGAAGGAGATTGATGTTTCCCATTAAGCACGATTTTACCTCCTGGGTTGAGAAACAGGTATTTTGCCAGGTTAAGGAGGTATCCATCTCTTTCTATGTTATTAAGAGGTTTATTTTTATTTATACATTTTATGAGAATGGAGATTGAGTTTTTTCAGATGCCTTTCAGCATCTAATTTCACTCTTTTCAACCCTTCCCACCAGCTCAGCAGTGTATCCTATAATTTCTGGATTCAGGACTTTGCTTGTCCTTGGCCGTCCAATCAGCAACTGCCTCCACCATAGTGGATACTGTGGTGCTCCACCCAGATCCCTTCACCCACCCTACAGGTGCTAAAGGTTCACACCTGCATCCACCCCCGGGGATTTCTCTAGGTCACAGGCACTGCCCAGCCCTAGCCCAAGGTACTCTGACTGGCTGATACACGGGTAGCAAAGGACTGGCCCCATGACCTCAATTTGGGGACAACTCTGAAGGGCCCTCCCAATTCCAGAGCTCCTCATAGAAAACACGGAGGCTCACAATGCTGTTGAGGTTGCAAGAGCGTTGTGAGTCAGATCCTCCCTGTGTCCTAGTCCTGCCTCTCTCACTTCCTTACAGGTGTGTCTCCTGAGAGTACTCCTTAATAAGCCTTCTGCATGTGACTCTTTGTCTCGGAGTCTGTTTCCAGGGAGCCCAGTCTCAGATACACAGAAGCCTGTGAACCCCTTAGTGATAGATAATTTCCACTTGTCCCTCCAGATCTCCACTCTCCCACCTAGCTTTCTGCCCCAGGAGACTCACATTAACAGGGCTCCTGGCCTCTGGCTTTCTGTTGGATTTAGTCGATGCAGTGCCACAAATGATCTAAGGGAAGGAGGTGAGTAAGGATGGATATTTATTCCCTGCCTCAGGTTGGCTGGATCATTTGATCAATTGAAGGTCAATGCTGCTCTCAAACAGGCTTGCTCTACATGACTCTGTCCTTCCATGTTCTGGCAACATCTGCCTCCTTTTGTCACCTCAAACCTAGAGATGGTGAAAACTCTATTGCAACTGTCACTTGTGGTTCTCCTGCACCAGCCACACCTTTTTAACTAGTCTCCCCTGTAAATAAATCCTCCTCAAATTATCCAGGTTTGATTGTACCATCTATTTCCTTTGGGGACCAAGATTAATATACACCCATCAGGTGTAAGGAGCAAGTTGGATTCCCCCATTGCTTCCTGCCTATACTGGCAAAATTTTAGCACAGAATAAAGGAAGAGGATGCAAGGAAATAAAATAATAGTAGCTAATATTTACTGAGTACTTACTGCGTGCCAGGCACTGTCAAATAAAAACAAATACAGACTTAGGAAAGGAAAGACTTCATTTAAAAGGATTATTGCAAGGGTGGGAGGTTGGGGAATAAGGGACTATTGCAATAGGAGGAGGGGTCTAGTGTAATAGGGAGAATTCTCTGACAACAAGATCTAAAAGTGTCTCAAGAGTTAGACAAAATGGATTTTTCTTTTCTAGAGAAGGTTAACAGCCTAGAAAGCATCTGAACTGGGAAAGTGGGATGAAAGGGGGAGGTGGCTGATCTGATAGTAGATCAGAGAATGTTTTGCCCCGAGGTCAACCTATTTTCTGGAAGGGCTGTTAAGGAGGGGCTGTGTGCTAGTTCTGGCTGATGATGGGTCAAAGTTCAAGGGTCTGGGGGGAAAGAGAGAATCCTAACCAGTTTGGTCAACAAACATTTTGTGCTGATTGATCAGTGGGAACAAAACTGTTCAGTTAATTATTTATCAGGCAAAGAATGGGAATTTAGAGGGTCTATGTCTGACCTTTATCCTAGGTAAACAGGGGAGCACCCATGAATCTTATGTAAGTCCTATGGGTTAAGGATGGTTCTTTGCAGTAAATCATTTTCCAGAACACAGTGGGTGGGGGGATTTCTTTAACCATTGCTATTTTCCAGGATCACAGGGCTTGGGTAAAATTCAACACTGTCAGCGCTAATCTGAGAGTTTTATCTGATTTAATCCTCTCACATCTCTACTTGCATAAGTAGAGTGGTTAAGAGGGCGCCAATAAAACAAACTTGGGCAAGTTCTTTAATTTCAGTTTCCTCTCTGTAAAAGGGGATTAAGAGCAGTTCTCCCTCATAGGGCTCTTGTGAGGGTTAATACAAAGTGCTTACCAACAGCTCCTGGTGTACAGGTAGTGAGTGTTGAATAAATGTTGACTATTATTACTATTACTATTCCCATTTTTCAGATGAAGGGAGGGTGAGTAATTTATCCAAGGAAATAAAGATTAAATCCACCCAGATTGCATGCTTTTATCCTCTCTCTACTGCACTCCCCAAATGGGGAAAAAAAGGAGAAAGTGGAAGAAATGTCAGACAAAGCCGAGACAGATTTTCCGGAGTTACTGCCTACAATTCAAGAAAAAAAGGAAGGAACTGAATCACTTTTTAACTTTTCTCCAACCTGAGGGATTTTTGAGGCGATAGCAAAAACACACATTCTTACCTCCTAGAATTATTATCTTGCTGCCAGCAGAGTCTGCGGTTACCCCAGACTGGTGCTGGGGCAGCAGCAAAGAGCCCCACCCTCCCTCCCAATCTATCAAGCCCTCCAGAGCCTCCCCATTCTATTCTGGGCAGCCTTTTATTTCTAGATGGAACAAGGCAGTAAAATTCTGCAAAACTGCTGTGATTCATTTTCTGCTAGACCAATTAGCAAGAGCTCTCTAAACACATTACTGTGGCAGTCATTTTGCTGTTATTACTATCATATTACTAACCTTTAGTAATTTTGTTCATTCTCTCTTGCTCCACCTTATTTTCTAGGGGATATAAGACGGTAAAAATATTGAATATCCTTCTCCTTCCTCCTGAATCTGACCAAGTTCTGCAAAATCTAGAGCCTAAAAAGTGCCACTTGGTTGGATACTGATAACGATAGGGAATTATTGCTAATTTTTCAGTCATGGTCAGTGGCATACCTATTTTATTTGCTATCTGGAGTTGATAATTTTTAAACTCCCAGTTCTCTATACAACAAAGTTATTTTCAGTAATAATCATGAAATCAAATTGATAACAATAATGGCCAAAACGATAGATAGTGAATTTTTATTTTATTGATCTTTGTATATATAAAACATGCCAATAAAGAAATAAGAACACAAAGATTACATACAAGAAAGAAAAAATGTAATGAACTAATCCTGTTTAATTACATTAAATTTTTTGTGTGTGTGAGGAAGATTAGCCCTGAGCTAACATCTGTTGCCAATCGTACCTCTTTTTGCTGAGGAAGATTGGCCCTGGGCTAACATCCATGCCCATCTCGTCTACTTTATATGGGATGCCGCCACAGCATCTCTGTCTCTGCCTGGGGTCCGAATCTGTGAACCCCAGGCCACTGAAGCAGAGCACACAAACTTCAGTGCTACGCCACCGGGCTGGCCCCGTTAATTACACTAATTTTTAAGGGAAAAAATTATACCTACATATTGGTCTTTCAAAGTAATGAATGATAACATTATAGTTCAATTGCAATTAAATAAGAAGTCCGACTAAAATAAAGATACTATTCAAGTTAACTGAGATATTTCAGGGATGAACTAAAACTTCTTAGCCTTCTGCTCAAGAGTTCCAGCCTGCTCCAAGTCATGTGTTTCAGCGTTTGCCCCAAACCATTTACGAGATCAAGTCTTTATGAAACCAGGCCCGGCCCATATCAGAATTCTGTCCACAAAACTAGAAGTTGTTTAGATATTAGAAAATATTGTAAAATTACCAAACAAAAATATTTCACCACTAAGTTCAAACTCTGTTTTAAATTTTAAACCCAAACAACAACTCCGAGTGATCACATGGAATAACAGAATTGAAGTAGTTCAAGTTCTCTTTCTTTATCTTCACAATCACTATGCCTTCATTGTTCATCTCAAATCTACTGTTTAGGTGCAGAAATGTTAGTACCACGGGGGTTTCAGACACAAACTGTCTCTTCCTACCCCCAACACACTCAGTCTAGTTCAACAATTCCAAACCATTAGGAATTTATTTTCAAAATAGATGCTTGTAGCTCAGTCCCAACCTGAGGGGCCAGTTGTGTGAAAATTCTCTGACTGCCATTAGAATACAATGTTTATTTAAAAATAAGTAATAAAAAGTGCTAATTTTAAGTTTATATATATTATTCAACAGTATCCATCAATTGTTTACAACTAAACAAAAAAAATATTTTTAGGGAGAGTTATTTTATCACTGACATTGTTTAGAATTGCCAGCGCATTGTTGGTTTTTATGATGGTTTTGAAGCCGGGTACCTGAGGGACACTGTAAATATTCAATAAAAACATGATTACCCTTTGACCTGGTTCCCAACACAGACACAGATGAAAAGAAGTTAATCTTGTTAATTTGCTGTTTTCTTGTTTAACCTAAGGGTTGACTCAAGCGTCACAAGGATTTATGAGCTTGTTTTGCAGAAGAAAAAGAATGCCTTTAAGGAAATTATGATCACCAGATAACCAGCCCCCAGCTGCCACTGATGCCCAGAAGTCTGATTGCCCATGGGCTTATCCGGAGTGAAAGACACACGGATTTCCTGTTTCTTGAAACTCCTCCTCCCAAGCCTCTTAGCTCTATAAAGACCCTCTGCTTTCTTTCATTAAAGTCGATTTGAGTGAACCTATCCTCCCACCTTCTCATTTTGGCCAATTTGAATAAAGCTTTCTCCACCTCCAAGCACCAATGTCTCAGCGATTGGCTTATTGTGCATCAGGCAGGTGAACTTGAGATTAAGAGGTTTGGTATCAGTTTTTTAATTCTGTACAGACAATGTATCCCTTTGTTGCCTGCACCCAGGGCAGATCACTTCCACTGCCTTACTCTTAGCATGGTATTGGTGTACGATTAAGTATATATGATTAAGATACTTATATGAATGCCCTTATTCTTGGGTACTACATGCTGAAGTATTTAAGGATGAAGTTTCACAGTGTCTACAACTTAATTTCAAATGGCTAAGATACACACACCCACACAGACAGCACATATATAGAGGGAATAATAATGAAAATATGGTGAAATGTTAACAACTATTTAATATAGGTAGTGATTGTTGTACTATTCTTTGAATTATTTTGAAATTTTTCAAGTGAAAAATTGTAAAAAGTACTACATTTACCCATTGGTAAATTCAATGAGAGAAAAAAATAATATACATGCATATTTATATTTTCAATTGAGTATGATGTTAGTTTTTTCTCACCAATTTTCTAACATACAAATATATCTTTTAATCAAATGACAAGAGAAATTTGAATTCTTAAAGAATTGTCATTTTCTAATTTTCTGAAATCATCTGGTTAATGTAGAGATAATCTTCTATAGTTTTTGATGTAATGACTGATTGTATTAAAACAATATTGTGCTTAAAATTATAACAATGCAATTTTCTCAGTTTGAATAGGGTCCCAGTTGGCTGAGTGGGATACTGTCTATAGTTTCAAACCTTAGAAAAGACTTTCTTTCTATATCTAGTTTGCCTGAGTAACAATTTTTAAAAGCTCAGATCCTAAGTGTTCCATTTCATTATATCCTTTTTATATGGCAGTATAAAATTGGTTTGTTATATTAATTTGAAAATCATTTAAACAATTTTTTTTGTTTTTTCCTAGTTCTAGTTTTATTTACTTATTTTTAATTAATAGGCTTTATTTTTTGATCAGTTTTAGGTTTACAGCAAAATTAAGCTGAAAGTACAGAGGGTTCCCTATACCCCTTCCACTGAACACCCAGAGCCCCTCCACCATCAACATCCTGCACTAGTGTGGCACATTTGTTACAATCCATGAGCCAACATGGGGACAGCATTGTCAACCAAAGTCCATAGTACACATTAGGTTTCACTCTTGGTATTGTACATTCTATGGGTTTTGACAAACGTATAATGATGTATTCACCATTTAATATCATACAAAATCATTTTGAACTCAACTTTTTTTTTAAATTAAAATGTTTCCAGGATATTTTTTAGAAAAAGAGTTAAGTTCTAGAATTTAAGGTACCAGTATTTATTTTATACTACTACTAGAACTTCCAATTCTGTCAGTAAATTGTATTATAGTTGACTTCTGTTATATTATTATTTTTTTTGGTGTAACTATTAATATTACCACCACAAACAAATCTTTGAAACTTTTCACTCTTGTATACTTAAAAGTTCTCAGTAAAATATTGTCTGTTTCACCTAATTCATTGCTTTCAAGTGAATAAAAAAGTTATGTGGTGTCAAATAAAAAACAAATCTAGATTTAGGTAAGGAGAGACTTTATTCCAAAGGATTAATGCAAGGTGGGAGGAGGGAAGGGACTATTATAATAGGGAGAACTCTCTGACAAAAGGATCTGCAGGAGCCTCAGTGGTTAGGCAAAAAGGGTTTTTCTTTTATAGGGAGGAGTAAACAAGGAGAAGTAGGATGAAAGAGTGGAGTGGCATGATTGGGTAGTAGATCAAAGAATATTTTGCCTTGAGGTCAACCTCTTTTCAGCAGGGCCCTTAAGGTGAGGTGAATGCTGGCTCAGACTGAGGGTGGGTGAAAGTTTAGGGGCCTGCAATAAGAGAGAAACTTAACCTAAGTTTTATTAACAAGCACTTTCTTTCCAATTCCACGGGAAAAAGCAGTTCAGCTAGTCATTTGTGAAGCAGAGAATGGGAATTTGGAGGGTCCATGTCTGGCCTTATTATAGGTAAATAAGGGAGGCATCCGTGAGTTTTATCTAAGCCATATGGGAAAGGGTGGCTCTTTGCAATAGGTCAATTTCCAGAACACAATGAGTGGGGGAATTTCTTAACCTTAACCTGTTTTCCAGAATCACTGGGTTTAGGTAAAATTAAACATTGTCAGTCCCCCATTTTCTTCAACAGGAATCATATCATTTGCAACTGAACAACTCAAAGGGATCATAAATCTCCTGATTGGGTGAAGCAGCATCTAAGAAATTGTCTCCTGAAGACTCTTGTTGGCGTTGTTTCTGCAAAATCAGTTGAACCATCTATTAAGAGGTGCTGGTAAAGGCCAGTTGTTTTAGGGCCAGGTATCTTAAAAGAGGGAAATATTAATATAAAAGGTTGTATTAAAGTCTAAGAGATTGGTAGATGAAAATATTTCAATTATGCAGCACTGTTCATTGAGTTCCTTGAAGCTAAGATGTAGATGCTCTTGGTGATGCTGTCCACAGTCATAGTTACCTCTCATATAAGGGCATGCATGACTTGAACATTTTGTCAGACTTCCTTAGTGGCCCAGATAGTGGCTTCTCCAGAGAGAAATCCAGCCCATGCATGGACTGCTGCAGTGATGAGTCCTCTAAAGTACATATCAAGTTGTGGAGCTTTAATTCTCAATGTTTCTTCAGATCCTGGGGGAGAGGGCTGGCTATAAGGCAACCTAAAGTTCTAATAAGGATCTGAGCAGTCAGGTTTTAATTCTCAGCAATGCCAAGCCAGGAAGTAGGGAGAAGAACTGAAATCATTAGTTTAGAGGCTTGTGGCTAGACACTGAAGAAAACTGAAAGAACTGAAAATTTGGTGAGAATTGGAAATAAATGAAAGGTGGCAGGATCCAGTCCAATTTATAGGTAGGTAACATGTTTTGGATATATTTTTTCATATTCATCAGTTACCTACAATTAACAAAAAGGTGCAATATAGCTCAAAGACTATGAATAGGACTAGAATCTGATAACCCACAATAGTGTGTTATAGTTTTCTAATGAAACACAAAATTTCTCTCAATAGTTACCCTTCCTCTTTGATTAAAGATAATTCCAAAGAAAGATTATTCTTGATCATAAAATAGGACCGATCTCACTAGATTTGGCTTGACTATTTACATAGGTATACCAAGAATGGTAATTTACCATAATGGGCCTTTTAAAGTTTGCTTTGCTGGAAGTTTTCATAAGGAATCTCAGATTAGACTTTTAAAAGTCTCTCAAGGCTAGGAAGCCAAATCAAGAACTCACCACCAGCTTGTACCGGTAGTAACTTTAGATTTAGGTGAATTCTGTTCTTTTCAAGGTCCTCAAAATCTCATAAGTTTCCTGGGCTGACCAGGATGTGACCTTTCTTACTTTTCTGTAAGGATGGAAA
This sequence comes from Tapirus indicus, assembly GCA_031878705.1. Taxonomy (NCBI): domain Eukaryota; kingdom Metazoa; phylum Chordata; class Mammalia; order Perissodactyla; family Tapiridae; genus Tapirus; species Tapirus indicus. The sequence continues at coordinate 7,195,795 of CM062925.1, forward strand.
CTCGGTAAGTCAGGGACTAGACTGGGTTTTCCCATGACAGCTTTGTAGGCATTCGCTCCATAAAGTTAACCTTAACTCCATAAGTGTTAGGTCCTATCTGAGTCTATGGCCATAATTCTCAAATATGACATTCCAGTCAAAGCCTTGGATAGATAACCATTATTTCCAATTAAGTACTGTTAACAAAGGGTACAAATTCTTACTTAATCTATGCAAATAATTATGTTGCCATGAAAATAAAATACTCAAGAAGAATTTCCAAATTCTGGAGAGATTAGGCAAGGGGAAAAAGAGAAATGTTTCATTTCTGTTTACCAAACCAAACTGTTATGAGTTATAGATAGTGTAAGAGAAAAGAGAAAGGAGTTCCTTATATCCAAAAAACAGAACAGCATCCACAATATTACAAACAAAACCCACAAACATCATTCCTCAGTTCATTCAGTCCTATGTAATTAATTCTTTTTTTTTTTTTGTGAGGAAGACCAGCCCTGAGCTAACATCTGTTGTCAATCCTCCTCTTTTTGCTGAGGAAAACTGGCCCTGGGCTAATATTCGTGCCCATCTTCCTCTACTTTATATGGGACACCGCCATGGCATGGCTGACAAGCAGTGTGTTGGTGGGCGCCTGCAATCCGAACCTGCAAACCCCAGGCTGCCAAAGTGTGAACTAAACCACTGCGCCACCAGGCCGGCCCTGTAATTAATTCTTATTCTGCTCAGTCTTGGGTTAGCAATCTCATGAACCCATCAGCTTCTCCACTAGAGTTCTAGAAATCCTGACTTAATCCAGTTGTATGTTCTCACAGTTATTTAAGCAATGCCATCAGAAGGCTGTACCCCAGAATAGCTGGAATAGTCCTTCCCATGGGTCTCTGTGACAGTCTCTTTTTGTTAAACATGAGTGAGTACTTCTACGAATTTTCTTTCATCTCTCATCTTGACGCTTTTCTGTGCTCCAAATAAAAGATTGTTGGCAAGTGTTTTTGGAAAAACTTCAGTTTTCCCTCCTATCTTTCTCTCCTGTGAGTCTCCTTTACTCTTCACTCAGAACACTTCACTTCTAACATTTCTCGTCACCAAATATGCATGGCGGTTTTCCCCACACCAAACAATTCTCTGCGACACCAGCTGGGTGTCCTACAATTTAACTTAATTTTAACACTATAAACCTGGAGATAGTGTCAAACCCCACAGGTTAAGGGCTCAGTCTCGCAAGACTGCTCCCACCCCACTTCAGATGCCAATTGCGAGCAGTAGCTCCCCAGGTTACCCACAACTTCTGTCCAATATGGCTACAAATCGGAGGTTCCCATGATCCCCTCCTCAGGTTTGATTAATTTGCTAGAGTGGCTCACAGAACTAAGGGAAACACTTACTTACATTTACAAGTTTATTAAAGGATATGATAAAGGATACAGATGAACAGCCAGATGAACAGACACGTAGGCGCAAGGTCTGGAACAGTCCCAAGTGCAGGAGCTTCTGTCCTCATGGAGTTGGGTTGCATCAGCCTCCCAGTGTGCATGTGTTCACCAACCTGGAAGCTCCCCGAATCCCTACTGCTGGGATTTTATGGAGGCTTCCTCAGGTAGGTATGATCAATTATTAATTCCATTTACAGCCTTCCCCCCATCTCTGGAGAATGGGGGGAGGGTGCTGAAAATTTGAAGCTTCTAATCATGGATTGGTCTTTCTGGTGGCCAACCCTTGTCCAGGAGCCCACCCAGAGTTGCCTCAACAGAACAAAAGATGCTTCTAGTGCTCTTATCACTTAGGAATTTACAAGGGTCTCAGGAGCTCTGTGCCAGGAACTAGGGGCAGAGACCAACATATATTTTTTTCTATTATCTCACAGCAGGCAACTTCAGTGTAGTTTCTAAATGGGAAAGGAGGAATCAAGAAAATACAAGCATGTAAAGTATTAAAACAAACTCTTTCTGCTAATAATTGAGTCCTTGGTGTTATGAGAGATGGGCTTGTCATCATGAGTAGTGTTCAAGGTTTACTTGAACTTCTCTAAGATCTGGAAACAAAAGTCTATTGTTCTTCCTTCAAAAAGTTTAATAGTAAAAAATTCTGAGCTCCTAAGATTCAATTTTGTGCTGTTAATTTAAAAAATGTCTCAAAGTGGGGTTTTCTGACCAATGTTTTAAGATTCAAATACAAGGCAAGGCATGAGTAAGAAAAAAATAACCCATGTAAATAAAGGAGCATAGTTTTCAGGAAGTTCAGAGCTGTGGTCTATCATTGGGAGGCCCGCGGTTTGGTATGTACGTTACATCTAACCACAAAGACAGGCCTATATGAAACCTAAACAAATGAGCTTAAATCAGTGGGAAACTAAGTGATAAAATCTTGCAACTTTGTCCAGAGTTAAAACAAAGGGAGGGAGAATTTCCTGGCATCATGCCACAAAAACTTGATTCAGCATTTTTAAAATTAATCCCCACATCCCTATTATTTCTATCAACTGTGAAGTGTGCTTTTCAAAAAGAATGCTTTTTGCTTCAAGGTATTTTCCTAAAAAATGTTGGTGCTCAAAAAATGTTAGCGCCTATACGTCAAGTGTGTTTTTTCCCCAATGTTAGAATAGAGGCTAGCTACGTGTAGAGGTTCCTGGGACCAAAAAAATAATTAATTGATTAATTAATTAATTATCTCAGTTATCCATGTGTTGAAAGAAGATTTTGTGTGTTTTTTTTTTTTTTTGTGGGGAAGACCAGCCCTGAGCTAACATCTGTTGCCAATCTTCCCCTTTTTGCTGAGGAAGACTGGCCCTGGGCTAACATCTGTCCCCATCTTCCTCTACTTTATATGGGACGCCGCCACGGCATGGCTGACAGGCAGTGCGTCGGCGGGCGCCGGGATCCGAACTCGCGAACCCCGGGCTGCCAAGCGCGGACTAAACCGCTGCGCCACCAGGCGGCCCCAAGAAGATTTTGTTTTAATCAAACCGAAATTATATCTTATAACAGGATTTTTTTTTTTACTGGTCAATTACATGAAAGATATCATGCTCAGTTTGGTATACCACATTTTCAAAACAATACAATAAAGAAAAATGTATCTAGAGCAGTGTTCACCAAAGTTAATACTGGCAAATATAATCCTGCAAAATCTTCCCCCCAAAAAGAGTCCCAGGATCAAACAGGATTAGAAAACCCTGAGTATTCTATATCCCTCCTGGAGTTTCACAATGCACTTAGCCTGTTAAAGGCTCTGAGAAGTCCTATACTATAGAAACATCTTTCATTTTGTGTAGCACACTGTTTTACAAATGTATTTTTTCTTCTTTTATCATAACAACAATGATTGTCCTGCTGAACCAGATTCTGAAAAACATTGCTCTGGGAAGCACCAATCCAGAGAGTGACCAGAATGCTGAGATGCCTGGGAAATGAAGGAACTGGGACTGGGGGAAGAATGTGGAGTTGGACTCAGAACTTGCATGACCTTTCTCACCTGTAAAATGGGTATAAAAATAATGATCTCATAATGTTTTTGTAAAGATTATCAATAGGGTGCACAAAACATCTAGCCCAGTGTCTGGGTCACAGTGGGCAATGAGATGTTATGTATATCTCTTTATTATTATTGTTAATCATTTCACCAGGATAAAAGAAAGCTGAAAGAAAGAGGAAGGATAATATTTGGAGAGCTTTACAGAAGAGAGAGTAGACTATTATAAGCCTGTCCAAATGGCAGAAAAAGAATCAATGGGCAGAAGTTGTAAGAAAGCATATCTCTGCCCCTAGGAAAAAGGCAAAGAGTGGAAAAGTTGCTTAATAAAACATTGAGCTCCTTATCACTGGCCACATTTAAATGAGTGGAAAGTCATTTATTAAGAACGTTGTAAATTAGATTTGTAGTGGTGGAAGATCCCTTCCAAATCCCTTTTATGATTATAATTTCAAAGAGGTATCTTCTCTCTACTCATAGCACATTTCAGGGACTTAAAGCCCATAAAAGTGCAGAATTACTGGATACTGAATTCTTACCAGTAAAGTCCCTGCCTACCTCCCAAATTGGGGAAGAGAAGAACATCTATGGACCATCCTTACCAAGTACAAAGATTTGGTTGAATCATTCTAACCATTTCTTTCTTGTGTTCAAAAACATTCAGAAGTGCACCTTGAACTATTTAACTCCTTCTCTCCTCCTGGTCCATTCTTTCCTTCCACTCACCTCAGACCTTTATGTTTTAGGACCAGTTATTCTAGGTGTCCACCTCTGAACCTTCTCATACATTCTACTGTTTGTCTAGGACACTTCCATCTTCCCTTAACTTTGCCACCTAATAACAGATACAATGTCTGATTGCTCATTTCCTCTACTTTTAATTAAAACCACCAAGAAGATAGGGTCACACATTAAAGTAGAATAAAAATGTTAAGATTCAGTTGAAGAATACAAGGCTGAAAGAGGATATGACTGTAATGTTGTGATCATGAATGTTTGAACAAAGCAAAGAAGCATTCACCAAATTCTGAATTATTAAATAAGCTGTGTCTCACTGAGCTTAAAGTAATTCATTTTAGGTCTAAAAAATTCTCAGCATAGCTATATGCAAAGATGGATAAATGACTGAGCTGGATTCTTCAACTTGTCCCTGCCGTACACCCAGATCCATTCTCCCCTTTTCTCTAGGAGGATGACCTCTATGAACTGCCTCCATGAACTCTCTTGCCCTCTGGCTTCCTGTTGGGTTGGGTCAATGGAGAGCACCGGCTGGAGATAAGAGGAAGGGAGGAGAGTGTGGTCAGGGTATTATTCTCCTGCTCCCTGTGTATGGGGGTCACTAGAGGCTGGATGGTACCTCCACCAAAGATCTCAGCTCCTGTATGGTGGTCCTCTCTACACAGCCCTCTTTTGTCTCCAGTTCCTCCCCTCATAGCTCTGCTACTGGCCTCTGGGTGCTGCACCATGCCTTGTGGCTTCCCTGCACCCATCTTACACCTTGGTTCCTACTCCCTTCATTAAACTCTCCTTGAATTATCACAGTTTGAATTGCAGTCTTTCATATCAGATCCCTAACTAATATAACAACCATCTCTAATGCTGAGTATTATTAAGAGTTTGGGCTATGGTTCTCAACCAGTTTGAATCTTTTACCAGTGGGACATTGAGTTGAGGTGGACATATGATAGGGCATAGAAGAGAGTACAAAAATCAGGGTGAGGCCTAACACATGTCTAGCACAAAGTTTGACATACCCTTGTGGAATATGGACAAATTTGGCCTCTTGAGTTTATGAGTGAGCAAGTACAGAGCAATCAGGTTGAAGGGTGACTAGGGTGCAGTGTATTTAGTATGGATGCCTTTATGGACGAGGCCACACTGTAACAGTGATTGGTTATCACCATCACTGGCTTGCTTAGTGTTCATTCGGTCTTTTAACTGCTTCAAACATACTACCAAAAGTTATAATGTTTGAAATAGTGTCTTCAACTCAAAAACATCAAATTGTTCACAATACCCAAGACATGGAGGCAACCCAAGCGCCCATCAGCTGATGAATGGATAAGGAAGATGTGGTATGTATATACAATGGAATACTATTCAGTCATTAAAAAAAGACAAAATCGGCCCTCCCGGTGGCACAGCAGTTTAGTTCATGCTTTGGCAGCCCAGGGTTTGAGGGTTCTGATCCCAGGCACCGGCTGACGCACTGCTTGCCAGCCATGCTGTGGTGGCGTCCCATATGAAGTAGAGGAAGACGGGCATGGATGTTAGCCCAGGGCCAGTCTTCCTCAGCAAAAAGAGGAGGATTGGCGACGGATGTTAGCTCAGGGTCGGTCTTCCTCACAAAAAAAAAAAAAAAAAGAAAAGACAAAATTGTCCCATTTGCAACAACATGGATGGACCTGGAGGGTATTATGTTAAGCAAAATAGGCCAGACAAAGACAAACACTGCAGGATTTCACTCACATGTGGAAGGTAAACAAACACATGGACAAAGAGAACAGATTAGTGGTTACCAGAGGGGAAGGGGGTTGGGAGGTGTGCATAAGGGGCAAAGGAACACATATATTTGGTGACTGACAAGTAATAATGTACAGCTGAAATTTCACAATGTTATAAACTATTATGACCTCAATAAAATAAGAAATTTAAAAAAAAATCAAGAATCTCTAGGCTTAGTGTTTAAGCCTTGCATAATATTTATTGCTTAAAGTTTTTGAAATTAGAATTAAAGTGCAAATTCATTTGGAAGAAGTAATACTAGTGGACTGAATGCAGAAAGCAGTGGTTCTCAGATTTAAGACTACATAAGAATCACCTCAGAAGCTTGTTAAAAATGTAGATTGCTGGCCCCTACTCCAAAGATGTTTTTTTTTCTCATTGAAATGTGACCTAGGAATTGCATGTTAAATAAGTTCTCCAGAGAATTCTGATACAGACCACATGTATTAGGTATCTATTGCTGTGTAACAAACTATCCAAACTTAGCAACTTAAAGCAACAAACGTTTGTTACTTCACAGAGTTTCTGAGGATCAAGAATTCTGGAATGACTGAACTGGCTGTTACTGCCTCACAGTCTCTCCTAGCAGAGGCTGCCATCATCTCAAGGCTCAGCTCTGCTGGAGAATCTGACGTGGTTGTTGGCCACAGGCTTCAGTTCCCCGCCATGTAGACCTCTCCATAGGGCTGCTCACAACCTGACAACATACTTTCCCCCAGAGTGAGCGACCAGAGACAGAGGGAGAGATAGAGATGAGAGAGAGAGAAAGACCAAGATGGAACCCTCAGTCTTTAACAACCAAGTCTTGGAAGTGACATATCATTACTTTTGTCATCCTCTATGAGTCACACAGACCAATCCTCATACAATGTGGGAGGGGACTCCACCAGGATGTGAATACCCAGAGGTGAGGATCATTGGAGGCCATCTTGGAGGCTGGCTACCACAATACATTTTGAGTAATTCTGGCAAAAATGATTAATATCAGCTCATACTAATCGCTGCTTCCTTCTGCAAATTCAGATAGAGAGCAGAAGACCTAGTAAGGAAAAGGGAAAGAGATACCACAGACCCAGGCTCCATGCCCTGACCAGCATCAGGCCGGCTGAGCAGTATGCCCAGGGTCAGGCACCATGCTTGATGCTGATGTCCAGCATCTTGTCTCCTCTTGGCCTGAGCCCCTTTTTGGTCTCATTTTCCTGTCCTGGGTTTCTGGTCCCGGGGTGTGACCTTGCTGATCTGGACTTGCTGCTTGACCTGCAGAACCTCCCTCACTTCTCATCTCCTGCTCTTGCTCCACACTCCCAGAACTGCCCTCAGTCCTGCCTGCCTTAGGCACTGGCTGTGGATACTTGCTCCTGGTCTAGCTGAAACGTCCCTGGCCTCACACACTCTGGCCTGGCCTGACACAGTCTGTTTAGATGTAGAATATCCATCACTCCCCTCAGCCTCTCTTTTGGTGCAAAACTGAATGCAGTCAGTCTTTATCATTAAATACATTCCCTTTATAAAAAAGATTTAAACATGTTATTGTCTACGTACCGTCTGTATATATAAAAATATTTTCGGTCTTATGTTTTCGTATTATTCTACTCATTCGTTCATTCGTTTGTTCCTTCACTCAATGATTCCAACCAGTACTATTTGTCTACCACATGCCTGGCATGTTTCCGCTGCTTGAAATTTCCCATCCTGTTCACACATGCTGCTCCTCTCCACCCAGAGTGGAGTGAGTCTTTTTCTTCTCTCCTGGAATCTAGCTGGTTTGTGACTTTCTCTGCCCAATAGAATGCAGCAAGCGGCACCCTGCTGGTCACAGGCCTGGGCCTTAAGAAACCTGACACCTTCCGCTTTTGCTCTCTTGAGTGCCCTAAGTCACTATGTAAAAGAGCCCAACCTCTCTGTTGGAGAAAAAGAGGCAGTGGAGGCACCAGACATGTGAGTCCAGTCAAGCTGTCCCAGTTAAGACCACATGGAGCAGAGTCCCCACTGCTACCCAGTCCCCACCCAGTCCCCTGCCCCCACTGCTGAACTGGAACAAAGAAATGGTTTTTGTCGTTTTAAGCCACTAAGTTTTGGGGTAGTTTGAAAATGCAGCAATAGATGACACACATTAGCAAACGTGAAACTTTGAAACAAACAGATATGAAACGTGTAAAGTAACATGAAAACTATACTGGAGGCAGAAGAGCCAACCGGGGGCTGAATGGTGCTGATTTGATCAAAAGGTACTGCTCTCAGTAAAGCAGGAAAGTCAGAGTCCAGTTTATGGATAATTAAGGAGAAGTGATTAGTGAAAAAGTAAAAACATGCAGGTATGAGCAATCATTCCAGAAATTAGAGTAACACAGTGGTTTTCAACCCTGCCTATATTTTAGAATCAGCTGGGACATTTTTTAAAATGCAGATTCCTGGGTTCCACCCTTTCAAATCCTGATGTAAATAATCTGGTGGGGTCGAGGAGAGTGTTCTGAGATGCTCCTGAGACGCAGAAACACAGATTGTGAAGAACGAAAGGGAGCCTACAAAGGAATCCAACAAACCAAAAAAAAAAAAAAAAAAAAGCTGGTAGCTGAAAGGTCCAATGGTGGCAAATAAAGGTTTTGGAAAATTGGATCATATTGGAAGTTTCAGGAAAAAGAGCTGGTGAAGAGAGTAGGGCTGCCGATTTGGAGAGAAAAGGAACAATGGAAAGAACAGCAAAGTCAAGAGAGAAGGACCAAACACAAAAGATGCATTGACTGGGTGCATTTCTAAAGAACTTCCAAATGTTGCCTGAAGTCTCAAGAATGAAACTATTGCATGCACATAAAATAATGTGAAAGAATGTAAGCCAAATTGGAACATGGAACCTTTTGGGGGTGGAGGTTTAGAGGGCACTTTCACTTACTTGATTTTTTTCCCCACAATGAGAGGGTATTACTTTTAATAATTAGACAAAAAAAAAAAAAAAAAAAAAAGAAAGATAAGAAAGCATCTGAGAGAATTTTTAACTAACTTCTAAGAATCACTATATACCTACTAAATTTAAAAAAATATATTAAAATGTGTAAACCCAGTATTGTTCAGTCTAAGGTAAATTGATATAATATTGGAATATGAACTTAGAGTCATAAAACTATTCATACCCTTTGGCCTAATTCCATGTTAGGATTATACCTCAAGGAAATGGCCAGAAAGAAAAGAAGTAGTTTGTACAAAGATGGTCATAGAAATGCTATTTATAATACTGGAGAGTTGGAAAAATCTCAAAAGTTCAACAATAGCGGTAAGGCTAAGTAAAGTGCGGTGCGTTATCAAGATGGAGAACTATGAACATTGACCAGCGTGTGGGCTAGGTGGATGCACAGAAATGTTAGCCACAGTTAAATAAAAAGACAACAACAAAATCCCTGTATAGGGATGGCTACTATGCAAAACAGACATGTGAACTAAGGAAGATGAGAGAATAATATGGAGGGATGGAAATAGTTATAGCTTAATATCCTTTCTCCAGAAAATCGGTTAAAATCAGGATTTTTTTAAGGGGGAGGTGGAGAGGGCAGAATCTAGGACTTGCCTGTAGCAGAATTAACTACTGTGCTTATTCTTTTAACTTCCTATGCCTGAGCACTGCGATGTTCTCCCACTGCAGCAAACACAGTTTAACACCCACGAAAATAACTGGGCACATAAGCATGGAGGGGAGTAGCTTTTAATCAGTGACAACAAGTCAGTGTTTTGAAAAAATGGGTGCAGCAAAGGATATACCAGAAAAAATGGCACTTGCAGATTGATAGAAGACATTTTTTTCCTTTCCTTTTCATGCCAACCAAGTGATGGTATGTACTTACGTGGTTACTTTCATTATAACCAAAGGGAAAGACCAATCAGAATGGAATGTTTAATGTCTTTAAGAATATGAACTATCTCAAACATACCAAGAAGTACAGAAAGTAATGTAATAAACACCCATGAACTCAACACCCAGATTTTGCCAATATGAATATCTGGAAATTCTCTTGTATCTCTCTCCAATCCTATTCATCTCCCTCACTCCTCAAAGGTAAAACTATTTGGATCTTGGTGGTGTCCTGTCCTTGCATTTTAAAATACTTTTACCACATAAGTATAAATCTATAAATAATATAGAATGTCATTCACTTATTTAAAAATTGAAATGGCATCATAATGTATATACCCTACTGCAATTTTTTTTATGTAACATTGCTTTTGAAACATATCCATGTTAAAATGTGCAGCTGTCATTAATTTTGTTTTAATTACTGCATAGTATTTTAAAAAAATGATCAACTTTATTGTGAAGTATTTTTAAAATACAGAAAAAATAAAGTAATACAATCAACACTCACATACTCGAGACCAAATTTCATCATATATTAGCACTGTGCTATAACGCCATTATTAATTTAGATCTTTTTTAAAGAAACAAAATTTACAGATGCATTTGTAGCCCCCTGCACACCTTTCCCTGATCCTAGTCTCCACTCTCCCTTCCTAGACACTACGAGGAATTTAGTGGTTGTAATTCCTATGAATATTTTAATACTTTTCCTACAAATTTGTGATCCATAAACAATATAGAGTTATGTTTTGAATGTTTTTAAATTGTATAGAAATGATGTGCACGCTTTTTTTCTGTGGGTGCTTTTTTCACTTATCATGTTTCTGTGATTTACCAGTGCTGATCGACAGTAACTCTAGTTCTTGACATAGTGTTAGTTCATTTTCATTGCTGTATATTTTTCCATCGTATGACCATACTACTTGTTTACTGATTACTGTGTGATGGAGATTTAGGTCGTCTCCAGTTTTTACTGTTATAAATGCTACTACTACGAACCTTGTGGCAGAGACACGGAGAGGCGTGGTCCAGATCCTCCTTCAAGGAAAGGCGTGCTGCTTCAGCTGCTGAGAGGGCTGTCAGTGTACAGCCTTCATTCAGCCTTCAGCCCCTTTAGGGAATTGCTTCAGCTTCATCCAAGGTCAGACCCTTCCAGGGACACCCCCACCCAGTGACTGGGTGAATGCATAAACACCTTGTCCACTGCGGGAGCAACTCAGCTGCAGAGCTCCCCATGGAGCCAGGGATGTTGGGCCCCCACTGCAACTTGTGCCTCCTTCTCCCCACTCCTGCTTCCACCTCTTCCTACCACAGGTCTTGATCCCAAGGGCATATCTTAGTAAACAACCTGCTCGTTAAACTCTGCCAATATTAACAGATTAAAGAAGAAAATGTGATTATCTCGATACATACCACAAGCTACTCTGTGGGAGAGAGAGGACCTATGGAGGAACCCAGAAGCCCCAGAGAGGTGAGTGAAGTAACTACTCTTAGGTAATTATATTGGACATCCAACCTCATCAAGTCCCAAGTGAGAACCACCCAACTAAGCCCAGTTAACCTACAGAGACATGAGAGATAACAATAAATTGTAGTTTTAAATCATTAAGTTTTGGGGTGGTTTATTACAGAGTAATATATAAGAGGACCATAGGATAACTTCCTTAATATGATAATGTATAGCTACCAAAAACTATGAGAAACATCCTAAGAATGATAAATCTTTCAAATCATTCCCATGAACATCTAGAAGAAGATTGATAAGCACAGGCACTGTTTCTAATCAATATTATTTTGGAGACCTCAGCTATAAGACTTGTGGTAGGTGGAATAATGGCCCCACAAAGACATCCATGTGCTAATCTCTGAAACCTGTGAATATGTGAGGTTACATGGCAAAGGGTAATTAAGGCAGCAGATGGTGTAAAGGTTGCTAATCAGCAGACCTAAAAATAAGATTATCCTGGATGATCCTAGTGGGCCCAATGTAATCACAAGTGTCCTTAAAAGTGGAAGAAGAAGCTAGAAGTTAAGAGTTAGAGAAAGAGATATGACAACAGAAGCGAGACCTGTCTCTGAGAAGAAATGTAATGTGCTGTGAGAAGAATTCGACCCACTATTGCTGGCTTAGAAGACAGAGGAAGAGGGCTATCTGCCTATGAATGTGGGCAACTTCTAGAAGCTGGGAAGGACAAGGAAATGGACTCTCCCCTAGAGTCTCCAGAAGAAACGCCGCCCTGCGGACACCTTGACTTCAACTCAGTGAGACTCATTTCAGACTTCTGACCTCCAGAACTTTAAGATAATAAATAAGTCATGAAGTCTGTGGTAATTTGTTACAGCAGCCATAGAAAACTAGTTCAAAACCACATATATAAAATAAGGGATATGAAGATAGGAAAAATGTGTACATGGAGATGTGTACATTTTTCTCTCTCTCAACATTTTTTAGAAATGTAGTTATTATTTCATGTTCTAGATTTTAATTTATTATGTTAAACTCACCCAGATTTTCTGCATCAGGTAAGATGAATACAGGAACGGGTGCTACCTAACGAGGAAGAACCCAAACCCCATTTAGTATTTAGCTTAGAATTTACCTCAGAATCTGAAAAATCATTTCAAACAAAATAATGAAGCCGTGCCCTGAAGATCTGCCTGGAAATCTGTCTATTTCTGTTTCTAATTTCTGAAAAATTATTTGTGATAATCCACTCAAACTGAAGCCAATTACTAGACTGTGAGCACCACATCATATTCCTATCTGTGCCCTCGGTGTGTCATGAATCGATGAATGAATAGCACCAAGTTTTTTTAAAGCACAGATGGTGTTTGTGGCAGCCATGAGAATGTGCCTCTCGGATCTCTGAGCACAACACTGACTCCAGGGCGGCTGCGTTATGAATCACTGCACTTCCCACAGGCTGCTCTTGGCCAGGGGCTGAGTGGGGCAGGGAGACTCAGGCAGGCCTGTTGCTGTGATGGGCAACTCTGGCTGGAGGACTCCCCACTGGCCTAGCGAAAACTTTCTTAGACGGCTTTGCATTCCAAGATGCTTCCTATTGAGACTTCCTTTCTTATTCCTCTCCTTCACAATCCACCAGCACTCCCTCTTGCTCTGGCTTCCTCCCCATTTTCCCTCATACGTGTTTCCCCTCAAAATCTCTTGCACATCTAATCCCATCTTGGTACCTGCTTCTTGGAGATTTTTAAGTAACAGTGGTTAAGTGTATGAGTTTCACAGGATTCCCTAGATAGGACATTAAAATGAAAAGAGAAATAAGTGTGTGCTCAAAGATTTAGGATATAAAGATGCTTTAAAAATGATATTAAATATGTATATTTATTAACATCTTCAAGACACATTAAGTGAAAAAGATAGTTTACAAAACAGTATTTATAGTGGGATCTCATTTTTGTAAATAAGCGTAGAAAAAGGTATAAAAGATATACACCAAGATCTAAAAATGGTATCTCTAGGTAGTATTTAAAATTTCTTGTTACAGTTTATCTGCAGTTTCAAATTTGTCTACAGTAACTATGTGTTGTTTTTATAACAACACTTAAGAAAGTTTTTCAAGTCCTTAAGTAAGCGTGTGACTCTTAGGTGCTGTCAAACATTAAAATTAGATTTTTACCAGACATAAACTTTGTGCACCTTCTCAGTGCACAATGGCCTTTCTTTCTGAAGACACAGGCTGTATCCCAGACCGCCCACCGCTGCTGCCTTTGCAGAGCTGCGTGGCTAGTTCCTATCCGGTGGTGGTGGTTGAACTATCGGTGCCGAGTCGCCCTCCATTTCTGGGCTTGGTTGGAACACCACAATGTGGGGCCCACACTCTGGCTTACTGAAGGGCTGAATGATGCAGCCTGGAAGTGTGAGCTCCCCTCGGGGTGAAACTTGACTTTTGGGATAGGAGAGATCGGAAAGAGCTGGGCAGACACATTCCCCTTCTTTCTTTGTTCCTGTGACTTCACTGAGTGTGGGGTTTTCTTGCATCCCTTCTGGAGAAGCCCCTCTTGCTGAGGGAGAACTCTTGCTGAGTGACCTACTGTGTCTTATAAAGCGGTGCCAGTGCAGTCAGGCATCACTCTGCAGAGCTTCACATCTTCCCTCACCTCATTTCTTCCTTTTCTGCTCACTCTCACCACCTGGGAGTTGTAAAATAAGGATACTTGGCCATAACTGATGTAACGTGAAATTCTAAAAAGAACAGTCATGAACTCGCACTACTCAGATCCCCCTTCAAGGAAGTCCTGGCTACCCAACTGCAAAGAGTGGGCTTAGCTGGCACCCTCAGCCAATCGCACCTTCAGGATTTGCCTCAGCTTTAAAGCCCAGGTCAGACACTTGTCAAGGTGGCCCCCAGCCTATGACTGACTGTGACAGTGGTAGCTGAGATCACGTTCTTCTCGGCTGGCCCCCGCCCGATGACTGACAAGGCAGTGGTACCAGGGCCTTGCCACTTCCATCCAGCTTACACCTCCTCTGACAGTCATGGCTCCAGCATCTCCCACTGGGTTGGCAGAGATTTCATGCTGACACCCCTCTGCCCATCCTGCCTCATCCCTTCTTCTTTCATAGGTGTTCTCCAGAAATCTTCTACACTCCTCACTCCCTCTCAGTGTCTGCTTCCCAGAGAGCCCAGCTGGCACAGTTGGTACCAGAAGCAGTCCGAGAGAGCAGGCAGTAAGATGGGGTTTGGGAACTGGATCACTCACTACCTGGCTAGCAATGAGCACCCCGTTCTGAGTGATGGGTAGAGCAGAGAGAGCCCCTGGCAAAGGTGAGAGTCCTGTTTCCAAAATTTTCACTGGTGGTGAGTTAGGACAATGCACCAGTGGAGAGGAATGCACTGGGTGGTGCAATGATTTAGGCATTTGAAATGGAAGGGGAATGATGAATGTAACGATAATGGAGTGTTGTTACAAAGTTGCATTGTCACCCTACAGACTGATAATGAAAAGCTGTGGGTAATAACTTTGTTTACTTGGAGGTCACCCTCTCAGGACAAGAGAATTTAACATCCAAGCTAGGACCCTAGGGATGTTGAAAACTTGCAGCTAGGATGGCTCCTAGAAACCTGGAAAAAGCAGTGGCCCTCAAAGAGCCTGAACTGAAGTGCTTGAATTGCCACGGTACAGAAGAGGAAGGGAGTAAGACTCAGGGAAGTGGGAATGCTGGAATGGATATGTTACATGTGGCCAGAGAAATGTGTTTCCCAGGAAGGCCCAAAGGATGTGCTGATCACCAAGAGTGTGAGAAATGTGCTGGAGAGAGGGGCCCCAGCATCCTGTGATGTTTAGTGTGGCTCTCCTCTGTAGGCCAGGGTTAAAGGCAGGAGAAGCAATCACAGAATCTGGCTCACTGAAAGCAATGGGGATGAGAAGTCCCTGGAGCAATAGAAGCCAGTGGTAGCATTTCACCATCAGAAGCCAGAGGGTCACAGTGTCCACAGTTATGGGATGGTTAATACAACACATCATCCTTAGGCACAAAATAGCTGAGAAGCCAAAAGGCACTGCTTAATGCACATAATCAAAATGGAGCAAGAGTAGAAGAGTGGAAGGTTGAGGGAAGTCACCCAAAAAAAGTCTTTTGCCCACTTTCTGGACCTGAGTCAGTTTTCAGACCTGGTGCCCATTGACTGAAGAGATGACTAAATCCCAGTGTGAAGAAACTGCAAAAATAATGATTTACCCAGTACTTTTCCGCAGGGATCTAGGACATGTACTTGAGCAACTGTTCACTGAGGAAAGGGAAATACTCAGACATTTCAAGGACTGCTGAAGACAGGGTCCAAGTTGCCACTGATGTCCAACAACCGGAAACTTTATCATGGGCTCTGTGTAAGAGTAGAAAAAGATATGGTATGAAGTTTACAGCAAGTCCCACTGGAAGAATCACAACCCAGGCTTCTGGGGTGATGGAGCAAGGTCGCACCATTTGCAGCAGAGGCTTACACACCTTTTGTAAAGCAGCTCCTAGCATGCTAATGGACCCTGACAGAGTGGGAATGCTTGACTTAGGATACCAAGTGATCCTGAGTCTGGAACTGCCCACCATGAGTTGAGAACAGTCATAAAGTAAGATGGGCCCAGTAGCAATCTATCATAAGATGGAAATGGTGCATCTGGGACTGAGCATGAGCAGGAAGAGATGACATAACAAGGAGCATGAGCAGTGGGTCCAGAACCCTAGGGCATCCACGTGTCCCACCATGGCTTCCCCTGTGTAGCAGTGTCCCTCCTCACTCACACCAATGACTGTATGGTCCTCCCGTTCGATCAGCTGAAGGAGGAAGAACAACTCCTACCTTAGTTTATAGATTGTTGATTCGGTATGTGGGTGAAAACCAAGAGTGAATGCTGTCTGCATTATAGCCTTATTCAGGGTTGGCTGTGAAAGACAGTAACGAGAACTGTTTGAAAGATAAATCTTCACAATGGGCAGAGCTTCCGCAGGTGCACCTGGTCATCCACTTTGTGTGGAAGAAATGGCCTCAAGTCAAAATGTACATGGACTCATCGACAATGGTGAATGGTCATGGGCCTGGAAGGAGAAAAATTAGAATATCAGAGATAGGAGGTCTGGGAAGAGACATGTGGATAGACATAAAAGAGTGGGCACAAGGTGTGAAGATTTTTGTGTTGTATATTAATGCCCACCCAAAAGCACCCACAGAGCATGGGCACCGAATAACCAAGTGGGAAAAATAACGACTAGTTGACATTCACTGACGTGATAGGCAAACAGCTGCCATGGCCACAGTGGCGGAGATGGAGGCTTTGCATGGGTCAAAAAACACGGACTCTTACTTAGAAAGGCCAATCTCGTGATTGCCTGCTTTGAAGGTTCAACCTGCCCCCAGAAACAGACAGCAATACTGAGCCCCTAGTATGGCACTATTCCTAAAGGAGATTAACCGGTCACTTGGTAGCAAATGGTCTACATAATGGTCCTTTCATCCTGGAAAAGCTAATGATTTTTCTGACAGGAATAGATACTTAATCTCAGTACGGGTTTGCCTTTCCTGCCTGCAGTGCCTCAGCCAGCATCACTATCAAGCCACTTACAGACATGAAACATCTTAGTATCCAGCAAGGGAATCCATTTTAGAGATCCGCAGGTCATGTCATTTACTGTGTCATTTAAAAGCTGTTGGTATGGTGTGCAGAAGGTAGAGCTGAAGCACCACTTCAGAGGCAACCCCTTGCAAGGGTGCGGGTACCATCCTTCGGGACATGGATACATGTTGAATTACAGAACTTTATATGGCACTATGTCTCCTACAAGGAGAATATGTGGGCCCAGGAACCAAGGAGTAAAAGCAGGAGTGGACTCACTTTCAGTGACCCACTAGGGGTGGATTCTGTACAGCTCTGGATTCTGCAGGGTTAAAGGTCCTGGTCCCCAGAATGGGTTGTTCTTGGCAGAAGATAGCAAAAATCCCATTGAACTACAAGCTACAGCTGCCACTTGGACACTCTGGGCTCTGTGTGGCCAGTTACCAGCAGGCAAGAAGAGGAATCACATCTTGAGAGGGGTAATTGGCCCTGATCAGCAGGAGGAGGCAGGGCTGCTATTACACGATGGGAGCAGGGAGGAACATGCATGGAACTCAGGCGACCCACTTGAGTGCCTCTTGGAACACTGTTGCCTAATTGTGACAAACGTAGTGATGTAGTCGTGGAGCCTATACATGGGAATTCAGGCTCCCCAGGAAGGAGGTTTGGGAAACACCACCACCTGAGCCACTGAGGCCAGCAAAGAGTGAGGGACTTTAGAACAGCTAGTGGAGGAGAGAGGCAAGGAGTATCAGTTGTGGCCATGAGACCAACTGTAGCCATGCGGGCTATAGTTCATCCCTTTAAATTCCCTCTTCTAAGTTTCCCCTCAGGAAGAGAGACCCCCCAGAGCCCTGGAGGAGCTGCTCCACAAGTGTGCTGTGAAGTGGATCCACGTGGCACACAAAGTAAACTGTGGCAGATGCGGAGATGCGCCAATCAGATCCTCCTTCAAGAAAGGACTCACTTCTCAGCTGCAAGGAGGGTGGTTAGCTGGCGGTCCCCAGTTGTTTACATCTTCAGAGTTTTCATCCTATGCTTTTCTCAGGGTGGTCCCCAGGCAACCACTGAGCAAGGCCTAACCATTTCCGCTCAGTGGGGGAACTTCTTTAAGGAAGAATCTTTGCTCTGGAGCTCCCTGTTGGAGTAGCCTGCCTAATCCGGCTTCTGCCCCTTTTCTTCACAGGTGTTACCCCCCATAAACTTTTGCACTCCTAACTTCTTTTCAGTGTCTGCTTCCGGAAGTATCTAACTGGAACAGACGTGTCCACAAGACCCCTGAACTGAAGTTGTTCCCTGCTTCCAATCCTGGGATGTGTGACCTGACTAATCAGAACTGCTATTTTCTCGTATTATAAAATTAAGGACTTATTCCTTTCATACCAATAATCATTATATGAGTGTTGTGAGGATAAAATGAATATGTGCAGGAAAATGCTATGTAATTTGAAAATCGCTGTGTAAACTATTATAGTTTTTATTAAAAGGCTTAAAGAGTTAAAGCATTTCTCAGATTACCTAACAATCCTCAATAGTTAAAAAAAATTCAAACAGATAACCTTTTTCAAGCCCTTTCAAAGCCAGTACGGTGGATGTGGTTTTTCTGTGGCTTTACTTATTCCCAGGGAATAATTTATGCACTCAGAGATCTTGCTTGACAATCAGATACAGACCTAAATAAAGAACTGTTTGGTACTATAGTAACCTGCCATGGGAATTTTGGTTTGTTTCTTTCCCTTTCTAGGATAACGATTACTAAGATAGAGGAAATGAGAAACATTGAAACAACCCTTTTGACAAAACACAGTGGCCAGATTATTGAGGAAAACTACTTAACACCTGTGTGACCACGAACCTATTTTCTCTAGCACTGTTGTGATAAGACAATTTTATATCTGTGGATAAATACTGCAGTTTTATTATACATGTAAATAAAAACATTTCCTATATTCTTTTAGTGCTCATTTTTAGTATTCATACTTATGTATAATGTATTACAAAAATACATCTAGTGATGATGTCATCACTTTTTTGTGTGTGAGGAAGACCAGCCCTGAGCTAACATCCGTTGCCGATCCTCCTCTTTTTTTGCTGAGCAAGACCGTCCTTGGGCTAACATCCATGCCTATTTTCCTCTGCTTTATATGGGACATCGCCACGGCATGGCTCGACAAGTGGTGCCTGCATCCATCCGCGCCCGGGATCCGAACCTGCCAAACCCCGGGCTGCTGAAGCGGAGCGCGCCAACTTAACAGCTATGCCACTGGGCCGGCCCTAATGTCATCACTTTTTATCGGAAAAACTTTTAGCAGTAACTTTTTAGCAGAAAAGATGGGAAATTTTTCTATAATGTGCTATTGTTTGCTTAGCTGGTGATACAGATTTGCAATGAGTTTTCTTTCTTCCTGCCTTTCAGAAGGTCTATCTCTGATTTGCACTTGACAGTTGACAAAAGTTCAGTTGCAAGCTTTGAAAATTTGTGGTTCCACATAAAAAACTGTAAAAGGGTTTAAAAACCAGTCCTTTTCCCTTTTTGCTCACCCTGCGTTTTTTTTGGGGTCAAAGCAGATCTATAGGTCTAAAACGTCCAGCTGAGTGACAGGGCTAAAACTTTTGGCTATTTACTCAGATGTCAGGACAATAGTGAAGTAAGTGTAGCTGACAATGCACAGTTAACCCAATGGTTTTGCACATGTTTTAGAAATATGGATAAAAGTCAAAGAACAAATAATTCCCATTGTACTTACAGTTCTGTGGATGCAGAACACCTCCAGCATGGACTGGACACTAATAGGACAGAGAATGCCAATAATAGAAACTGGATTATAAGATCCACTATGCAATTTTAAGAATGTGTTTCATCATAGTTCAGTATGAATAGCAGAATTCTTCAAATATACAGCCCTTTTTTTTTTGGTATGTGCATTCTGGGAGCTCTGATTATTGAATACAACTTCTAAAGGGCTCAAGCCAGTGACGTCAAAATGAGGTACACAGAACAGTACACAATGATGTAACCGAAGCAATGAAACACTGATGAACCGAAATGTAAGCATCAATACTGTTAGGACATGACTTAATTTTCACTTATTTTGTTTTGGTGTTCTACTGGGTTGTCTTCAGACATCTTCCTTTCATATCTTAGATTGTGTCTCAAGAGTGTTAGGGGAGAATACAACAGTCTGGAGGACCCAATAAACTTCAGCACATAGTCCGCGTAACGTTAACAAAGTCCTTTCTGAATGTTATCCATCCCGACTTTCTCCGGGCGGAGGGAGGCAAGTTTACATCTGAGGGTACCCCCGGACACTGGAGTTGGAAAACTCTCAGTTCCTCCGCCTTTGTTCCTCTTTTCTCGGGTTCCGAGGCCACCTGTCCCGCAGGGCACACCTGCCCTCTCATAGCCCTCGGAGCCAGCAGCCGGCGGGTCGCCGACTCCAGCCCGCGGGAGCAGGACGCTGCGCCGAAGGAAGGAAAAGGTCGGGCGCGCGGCCGCTAGCGGGGGGGGGGGGGGGGGGGGGGGCAGGGCCGCCGAGGGGCGGGGCCAGCGCGCGCGCGCGGGGTGTGCGCGCCGCCGCCGCGTCACCAGCGTGCGGCACGTGCCCGTGTTTACGTCCCTCGTGGAGCCGCCGACGTCAGCAGCCGAATGGCAACATTGTGGCGATACTGAGGCGCAGAGTGGAGGAGACGCGTCTCTCCGTCAGGCGGGCTCCGGGCGGTCGGGAGGAGGAGGCGGAGGAGGGGCGGCGAGATCGGCCCGGCGAGCGGCGGGGACGCACACACCGCCGGCCCCGAGCGCCGCCCGGCCTGCCCGGCCCCGCGCCTCGCCTCCCGGGCGCCGCAGACGCAGCCCCGCGGCCTCGCGCGGGGGGCGGCCGGGGCGGCGCGCTTGTAAACAGATCCGGCCGCACGTGACCATGTGAACTACCTGCTCCGGGGACGCGTATTGTCTCCCCCGCGAGCCGCGCCACAAAGGAGCGCGGCGGGACGGGCGGGCGAGCGAGCGAGCGGCGGAGCCGGCCGGCGCGCTAAGATGGCTGAAGGCGCCCGGCGGGGGTGAGCGGGGGGCGCGGCGCAGCAGCCGGTGAGGCCTCGGCGGGGAGGGCCGGCGGCGCCTCCCCCGCGGCCTGCCCCGGAGCCACCATGTCGTTCGCGCTCGAGGAGACGCTCGAGTCGGACTGGGTGGCCGTGCGGCCCCATGTGTTCGACGAGCGCGAGAAGCACAAGTTCGTCTTCATCGTGGCCTGGAACGAGATCGAGGGCAAGTTTGCCATAACGTGCCACAACCGGACGGCCCAGAGGCAGAGGAGCGGCTCCCGGGAGCAGGCGGGGGCGCGAGGGGGCCCCGAGCCCAGCGCGCCCGCGTCCGACGGGACCCGCGGGCCAGGCAGCCCGGCGGGCAAGGGCCGGCCCGAAGCCACTGGCTCTGCGACTCTGGGCCGGAGCCCCGGGCCCCGGAGGAGCCCGAGCTGGGCGGAGGGCGGCTCTCCGCGGAGCGCGCGCAGCTTTCGGGAAGACCCGCTGCTGCGGAGTCCGGCCGGCAGAGGGGCGGAGAGCCCCCTCAGGAGCCCGGGGCGGGCCAGGTCCAGCCCGATCCGGAGGGCATCTGACGGCAGAGATGGAGCGGGGGCCGCCGCTGCGGCAGCCCCGCCGGCGCCCAGGGAGGCGCCGGCGTCCTCGGTGCGGGTGGTGAGCGCCTGCGGGGCGGTCTCCGAGGAGATCGAGGTGCTGGAGATGGTGAGGGAGGACGAGGCGGCCCCCGCGTCTCTGGCGCTCTCGGACGCGGAGCAGCCGCCGCCCGCCGCCGAGCTGGAGTCCCCGGCCGAGGAGTGCAGCTGGGCCGGCCTCTTCTCCTTCCAGGATCTGCGCGCCGTGCACCAGCAGCTGTGCTCCGTGAACTCGCAGCTGGAGCCGTGCCTGCCCTCGTTCCCCGAGGAGCCCTCGGGCATGTGGACCGTGCTGTTCGGAGGCGCCCCAGAGATGACCGAGCAGGAGATCGACACACTGTGTTACCAGCTCCAGGTCTACCTGGGCCACGGCCTGGACACCTGCGGCTGGAAGATCCTCTCCCAGGTACTCTTCACCGAGACCGACGACCCCGAGGAGTATTACGAAAGCCTTAGCGAGCTGCGGCAGAAGGGCTACGAAGAAGTGCTTCAGCGGGCTAGGAAGCGTATCCAGGAGGTAAGAAGCTAGTGTGGGCTCCAGCCGTCGCTCTCGGTTACGCACTACCAAAGGCTGGAGCCTCGGTCTGGGCTGTGCGCGTTTGGGACACTTGTTTTTCTAGACAAGAGAAAAGGATGAAGATGGGTTCCTGACCTATCTCATCCTTCCTTCCTTTCAGTGGTAGGAAAACTGTGGCTTTCCTTAATTGGCCTTCTGAAGGACCTTTGGTAAGTCAGTAGATTTCCTTCCCCCATTTATCGAATAGATTCTATATAATAAGTGCTCTGTTTACTGCTCAGCAAGCCAAAAGACAGCAAGATTAAAGCCACTCAGAAAAAAGATGTCCCGTAAATATTAGCTAAAGGAATCATTCTTTTTGCCCCTTAAGCTCTTTCCGGCAATAAATGCCCAGATATTAACCCTTCTTTCCTGGTGTCATGTTCATTTACTCAGAATAGTTTGTCTTATGGAGCAAAGTTAGTCTTTTTTTTTTTTTTTTTAATCTCCTGTGTAGTTTAACAACTTAGGCAAATTTTAAATTCATTTTCTTCCGATTGATTGGCCTGTCCAATTGAAAAGGCACCAACTGACAAATTGGACGCAAATGTATTTTTAAAGGTTTTATGCACACTCTACGAATATCGCAAGTCTTTACAGATGGCTCATATTTCCCTCCAGTTTTAGGGAGAAAAAAGGTCCTGGGCAGGAAGATTTATTATACTTTTGTACTTTAAGAGTAAAAGCCGCCCGAAAGCTTTTTCAAACTATCTAATCCTTAAAATAACAGGAAATAATGGGGAAAAGGTCTGAATGGATGTACACAGGGAGCCTTACAATGTGTAAGATATGTATAATTTGAGGTCATGCCTCCTTAATGGCTTCTGTTGAAAGAACTTTACTAAAGAACTATTTTAAGATCTACTTAGTTTTCTGTAATGGACACATAAACAGATACTTCTCAAAACAATTTATTATTTTTAGTTTTAGTACCAGTTGAGGTTGGAGTTGGAGCGGGGGATGCCCTTTTTTATGGTGTCTGTTTCCGATGCTGTGTTGTCATCTGTTAACCTTGCCTATGTTTGTATAGTAGGTGAATCCTGCTATTAAGGCTAGGAAGCTGGAGTCTCCTGGTTTCTTCGTGGGGTATTTCATATTTTTCTTTGGTAGACTCGAGGATTTAGGAAATAATTCTTTCTCACTTATCCCACAGTGCTCTCACAACTTCCTGAACCCAGGTTTTCGCTCCTTCCTTTAAGTTTACTTTATGCTAAACATCACCCATTGGTAATATGATCCTAGAGTCCCAGAGATCTGTTTTTATATCGCTTTTTATCGTCTCACTTCTGGAGTCTCTTCTACTTTAAATTCTTTTTGGAAGGAAGTTACAGAAATTTTAAATGATCACATATGTTCTCTTTAGAGTTTTGTTAATATTGACCTGTTTTTCTTTTAAACTGCAAGGACAAAGTTAGTGCTTCCTTCTCTTACTTGATTTACAGATATATATTATACTGTTTTTTTTTTTAACTTGCTATTTTTTATCTCTAAATGACATAGGCATGTCTGGTATTAATTTTATTGATACTCAGAAAAAGTAATGTTGTCTGTTTTTTTAAAATTCAAATTGGGTCAAAAATGAGGGGTGCCAAAAATATAGTTTTTTAGAAAGAATTTGTTATGTTTACATTTTTAAAAAAGAATATCTTTTCCTAGTTAAGATTATATTGACCATATTTTATTCTGTTTAACAGAAAAATTTAAGTTTCTAAAGAGGATGTTATGTTTTGGATAACAACTCAAATGAAATTTATTATAAATTCATTGAACATTAAATACGTAAAGTTTTGGTGCTTTATTTAGATGATTTGAACAGTACTTGAAAAATAGCTATCAAGGACAAACAAATAGGTTCAGTTATAATGCCCATCCTGGTTTCTGCTGGAAGGTTATGTTGAAAATATGCGACTTAGTGGGGAAAAGGTGGTGTGATTGATTAGTGATGTCTGTCCTGGGCATGATGATGGGGGTGTATAGCACACCAGCCGTGTATTGTTTTGTTCCCCAGCTGCTTAAATTCTTTGCTATGTTAATAGTTTGCAGTAACATTTTTTTAGGTAAAATCTTTATAGAAGTTATGTTATTTTCGTATTATCGATTCTGTTGAGTTTAGTAATTACATGTAATTCAGTGTTTTGTGGTTTTCTATGTGATTTTTTTTGGTGAGGAAGATTGGCCCTGAGCTAACATCCCTGCCAATCTTGCTCTTTTTGCTGAGGAAGACTGACTCTGAACTCACATCTGTGCCAGTCTTCTTCTACTTTGTATGTGGGATGCTGCCCCAGCATGGCCTAACGAGCAGTGTATATGTTCACGCCCGGGATCTGAACCCGTGAACCCTGGCAAACTTAACCACTACGCCACCTGGCTGGCCCCTAATTCAATGTTTTTGTATTCCCAGTTCTCAGGTTGACTTAACCTGTGGATTTGACTACAGGTTTTCAAGCTAGGTGTATCTGGTAAATCAAACACGTTCTTAGGTATATGTTACTTAGAAAATTTAGTCCTTTGGTCATGTTTTTCCTTCTTTAATTTCTTTGAATCTATTTTCTGGTCTTTTTTTCTACAGTATTCCTTTTCTTATCCATCTAAAGGTTTCACCTTAAAGACCACACCTGTTTTTGTTCAAAATGGTCAGTAAATTGTTGAAAGGAGGTTTTTTTTTTTTTAATACAGCAGACTGTATAACTAGGTTGTAAAACTTCTCAAGGTCACTGGCCTTGACAGTATGTTGGAATTCTCTTCTTTGCCACCCCTAGTTCAGGGCCACCCATCTTGTGAGCACTCTTAATAATGGACAAAGGACAGCAGAGTTTCTTTTAGTATGGCAAGAATTTAAAGGATTTGGAAGCAGTGTCCTTTTAATTTAAAGTTATGTGTAAATAAAATTTTATAAATTGATAAATGTAAATTCCTCAAGGGACCATACTATTAAAAAACTGGGAGAAAAATCTCTAAAAACTGTAAATAACTTCCTAAATAAGAGATCTTTATCTGGGTTGGTGAGTTCCCTATAAATTGAGGGGAGCTATAGATGAAGTTTAATGGGGTACTTTAAATGACATGCAGAGTTTTATATGCATAGGCATAGTTGCATTTTTGGAAAGACAGACTTACCTACTTTGTAAGCTTAGGGCGTTCCTCTATTGGAGTTTAATTTTTGGAATACAGTTATGATGTAATATGGGGTTATAGGAAGTACTCCTATATCCTTGTCTTGTGAAATATTGAAGAATTAAACCTTAAGTTTTCAGCTAAAAGTTTTTGTTAATGATTCACAAATTTTTCAACTGACTGGAAATAATAATTTGTGAGGAGCTACAGTTTATACAATACTAATGAGAAATTATTTTTAGATAACATAGGAACTAAAGGTTGTGTACTACTTAGGGCCTCAATATTGAGTACAAATGAAATGTGAAATTTATCATGTGGTAGATTTGACTTGGCCTTTTACAGGGGTTTACTGTAAGTAGTGCTATTTATACAGCAGGTACTCAATCCCTGTATGAATCAAGTGCCACCAAAGGCCTCTTGGAATGGTTTCAGCAGTAGCCTTGGTTGTTGGTCAGAGTGGAGGATCCTATTATAGTGTGTGTGTATGAGTGGCCTATACTATGGATTATCTCTGATGACCTGGATTTTGTAAACAGTGGTTTCTGTATAAGGACAACTATTCTTGAAATGATTAATTGTGATCCTTTCGGTAGTAAACCTTAACCATGATAGTAGGCTTGGTTAAGATCTGAAAATCAGCATTCACTTTGAAATTTATTATGTTTGTAAAACTGTGCTCAATTCTAACTTCTTTTCAGTTGATTTTAACCTCTTTCCAGTTGAAACCACTGTCTGAGAGCATCATGTGTTTTTAAGAGTAGCCATGTAAGGCACGCAGTAGACAGAGCCTACCTAGTGTTTGGGGTCCGAAAGACCTGGGTTCAAAATTGGACTCACCACTTCTGTGATCTACGTAGTTATTTAACCTCTTTAAAACTGGGAAATGGGGAAAATACTTAAAGAATATCCTAAGGTTCAAGTAAGACAATACGAAAAAGTGCCTAACTGTCTGGCACTTATCAAGGAGGCTTCCAGAAAGTGTTATTTTCTCTTCTTTCATGTGATAAGGATTCTCCAGTTTTTGACTCAACACTTTGTGGAATGTAACTAATATTTACTGCCACTACTTAGATATGTGGACTTCACTTCACTTGTCTCCTTTCATCCTCCTCACTATCTTTTGAGATAAGTGGTGTTTTATACCTATTTCACTGAAGCAGAAGTCGAGACTTAAAGAGGTTATGTGGATTTGGCCAATGTTAAACAGCTAAAGAGTGACCAGACTCAGATTCAAACCTAGGTTTGTCTTAATCCATTGCCTTTTCAGCAATGCCTTGTTTCCCTGAAGACAGTAGAAGGGATGTCATTCTCCACTCTTAAGAATGTGGGAGTGTCAATATTTAAACATTCTAGTCAGTTCAGTAATGACTTTTAATTAGGATAACTCATTTGTTACATTTCAAATTAGTTATGATAGGCATGGTATGGGGCAGCGTCCACATGTTGTGTATCAGGAGAAAGAGGTTGCCTAGGGGTGCACGGATGGGTTTATGTTAGACAAGAGTGCCCAATCACTGTTTCCCTTTGTATCTTAAAATGACTCAGCTATAAACAGCTCCTGACTTCTGAGGTTATTTAACAGAAGGGGCAAGGAGCTCTAAGAAGACTGCTTACCACTCTTCTTCCCAATTATGACTTTCCTAATTTTCCTGGAAAACTAAGATCAGTTATAAAACTATGGTGCCCTGCTGAAACTCCAGTGTATACATTAGAGAAATGACAGTCTTTTAGGAGCTCTAGGATGCTGGTCTTTCCCGTGATTAGCTATAAATAGTGGAAGCAGGCTTGGGAAGGACATAATCTAGTTGCAGTGGAGAGAGCTGTTCTGCTTGGTACTTCTTGACTGGAGGCATTGAAAGACACGATATTACATGTTGAGGACATATGGGAGCTGTGGCCTTTTAGGACCTAGGAGATATGTCAACATTGTAACTTGATGTCTTGTCTAATCATAATATATTCCCATAAAAATAGTGCTATCTTACTGTATAACAGTTAAGAAATAATGACACTAAGTGGATTCTGTGGGATTTCTTGAAAGTTATGATGAAAGACTTGAAAGCTGGAAGCTGTTAAAATAATGACTTAGATACTTACCATTTTCTTCAATCCTGTGCCCAAATAAACTTTTGACCATTTCTCATATCACTGAAAAAAAGAGATAAGTATAGAATAAAAGATGAATTGATGCTTCCAGGTTAGCACTTATGTAAAGCAGAAACACGGAGATTGGTGGCAGGATGACAGCCTCTTGATAACTAATTTATGTGGTGGTTTCTCCGCTTGCTGTTTAACATCACCTCATGCCCAGTTCACCAGACATTTCACAGACATGAAAGCGGGCATGTTTCCTCCTCGCAAAATGAAACAAAGCCAACTTTGACAAACACTTTAGTCTTGTGAGTTCAAGGGTTGTGTGTGTGTGTTGACGGGAGAAGGTTAGTGGGAGCTTTGCTTTGGTTTTAACTTCCCAAATCTTCACATGTAACTTGAATCAGTCTCTCACTGTTCTCCATTGCTACTTTATTTGACCTCTCATTGACTGTAGAATATTGTTGGAAGTGGGACTTGAAAGCACAAGGTGGCCTTCCATTGATGGTTAAATGTATGTGTGCTTATTTTTTTGTAATGGGAAGTTTCCCATGGCTCTTTTCACTCCTTAATAGGCCAGGATCTGCTCCCTCTGAATCTGCCCAGTTTCCTCAGTTGTTGATAGGAGGAAAATTAAGTTGCAAGGGTAAGAGACATAGACAGTGAAGACTAAATAATAGTTCTTGGTGCTATTTGTTTTCTGGTAGAGGTGGTGAACTTCATTTGGCTTTTCAGGCTTCTTGTAGGGGGCTTAATACCAGGTAGCCTTACACAAAGTATCTAAGTTATTAAAACTGCATGGGGCAGAGAAGGATTCATTCAGCAAAAAGCTAGAAAATTTTGTGAGTTTTCTTAAATGTGGTGATTGCCTTTTTATGCTTGTCTTTGAATTTTAAATTGTATATAATCGATTCTTTTCAGACTATAGTGAAGGTTTTTTAGAAATAAAAAATAGGCCTGATGGGCTAGACATGTTATAGAGGAGAATGGTCTTAATGGATAAATGTATGCAATTCCTTTAATGATTTGGGGTTTTATTTGTAACTTCAAGGTTTGAGTGTCATCGTTTGGGGCTTAGTTTATTCAACAGATACTAGTGCATTCAAGTAATATAGGCACAGGGAGAATATAGTGATAAAGAAGAATGGTCATTTTCTTCAGGAAGAAATTTTAAATAAAATTGATTACTGAGTCATTGTGCTGCTGGGAATTAGTTGAGGCAGGGTGCTTTTTAAGAAGCATCTTACTAGACATCTTTGAGTAGTGCTTAGTGGAAAGAAAATTGGTTGGACATGGCTCAGGAGAATCTGTGGTTTTGTCCTGATTCTGATGTAGTTGCTTGACGTTAGGCTCTCGCTTACCCTCTTTGGGCCTTAGTTTCCTGTTTGTAAAGTGAAGTGATAGTGTCCTTTTTAAGGATCCAGGGTAGTTTGCAGGCACAGTGTGGCCAGACTTGGGACCTGATCCCCTGGTTTCACGTGCTTGTGTGCAGGTTTAGGTCTCCCTGCAGTGAGGTGACTGTCAAGTCACAGCACTTCTAATGTTGCTGGAATTTTGAGGCTTTGAAAAAACCCTAATTCATTGCTGGGTGCAGAGGGCGTTAGATTAAGGCAGGAGGTAGCGTTTCCTCCTGTTTTTGTGTTTTTCTCGTCCTCACTTTGTTCATTACTTGTACGTGAAGAGTTTTTTTGTGCTTTTCTCTCTGTTTTTTAGTATTAAAACTACTTTTCCCATCAGTTTTTGATAACTTACTGAAGTTACACTTATAAAATGAATGTTTAATTACTAAAATTATTTCTCTAAGCTTTTCTTCCTCTTCACCTTCCTACCTAGGTGAGTCTTTGTCCTCTTCACTGACACGACTGGGGCCATAACTGGAGCGACCTATGTATGGAGAAGTATGTGAGGCTCTAGTTTTCAGTAATCACAATAACTAACCTTTGCTGAATGCTTCCTGTGGGTCAAGCACTGTGTGCAGATCTATAAGTACATTACCTCAGTTAGCATGTAGATAGGAGTGAAGAGGTAGGGTTCAAGTGAGTTTGAATCCTGGCACCTCCATTTAATAGCTTTGTGAATTTGGGCCTACCTAATTCTTTCAGGACCTTAGCTTCTTCATCTGTAAAGTGAGGAGAATAATAATATTGCTGGCTCATAGACTGATTTAAAAGTAGGTTTTATATAAAGTACTGAGAACAGTGCCATATATCCAGTAAACACTTCATAAATGTTAACTTATTAATTAGTGTTCATATCAACCTAAAAGTTAGAGCTTTTATAGTAGACAAAGCAGATTCAAAGAGATTAGGTAGATTTGCCTAAGATAACATATCTAGTATATAAGAAAACTGGATTCACATTCGGGCCTGAGTGATTTCCGCTTGCTTTCTTAACCACTGGATTATCTTCATCCCTGGAGAAAGTGAGTGAGGCTAACTGATAGACTTAACCGTTGTCAAATTGAAACACATCGTCAACATCTCATCGCTGGATAAAATGTTAACAGTGATGACTGTTAACGTAAACAAATGATGACTGTTACTGGAAAATCTTGATTATGTACATATACTCTAATCAACAGTACTGTCTATGATTAGAGAACATTGTAATCCCAAAGGAGGCTAATTTAAATGTGTGCCTGCATGTATGATACATAAAGCTCTAATGTGAGACAGAATGCATGTCTTTCTTATACAGACTCAACTATAAAAATATGATTTTTCTGTAACCACAAGAAGGATAAATGTTATACTGATGCTTAAATATTCTATTGTTAATTCTGTTCTATATTAAGCTTGTTAAGGGTGAGTTAGTTTAGACAGTGTGATCATTTTTCTTCTTTTTTATTTTTTTGTGAGGAAGACCAGCCCTGAGCTAACATCTGTTGCCAATTCTCCTCTTTTTGCTGAGGAGGACTGGCCCTGGGCTAACATCCGTGCCCATCTTCCTCCACTTTATATGGGACGCCACCATAGCATGGCTGACAGGCAGTGCGTCGGCGGGCGCCTGGGATCTGAACCCGCGAACCCTGGGCTGCCAAGCGCAAACTAAACTGCTGCGCCACCGGGCAGCCCCTGATAATTTTTCTTAAAAGTATTTACAGATATATCTTACTTTAAAGAAAATTTATTTTTTCCCCAAAACATTTCCTAATACTTTTTTTTTCTCACAATAGATCTAGGGAATTTGGCATATTCTAAGCTAAGACCTGAAATCTACCTCCTTCCTCCCACTATTCCCATTTTAAATAATTTGTCCTTAACATTGAATAGTTAATATTGTTCTCCTCTTCCCTTCCTAACTATACTAAATAATTGCCTTCCTTATTGGCTGAATTTTTCTGGCTAGGAGCCGGAGGAGGGCGGTTAAGAATGGTAACTTCTCTTGCTTTATTTTTCATTGCAAATCCTGCCTCCTTTTTTTTGTATTAGGTGATGTGAATTTTGGTATTGGGGTTGCTAAGTGAAAATGAAAAGTTTATGACAAGTAGGGTTGAAAAATGAAAGAGAAAGGGGCAAGAGTTAACCCTAGAGTAGAAATATTTAAACTTGGAAAATTTGTGGAAATGAATAACGTTATTTTAGTAAAAGGAAATTATATGCCGGCTCAGTGAAGCCTGTCTGGATGCTTGCTTTTGTAAACGGTGTGTTATAAAGCCTCTGACTTCCTTGAGGGCCTGAGTTGGCTCCGAGCAAGTTTTACTCCATATGTTGAGCATTGTGAGACCTAAAACTGGAAATAAAACTATTTTATTTATCTTGGTGAAAGTTATCTTAAATGAGTTGGATAGAGGATCAGATATTTCTTATCTGAAGTATTGAGCATGTTTGTGGGTTTGCTAAATGAAAACTGGAAGGAATTCCAAAATTATAATTTTATTCTTTTTTCATCTTGTCTGACTGCACCACTCCGTACTTACTTTTTTCACTTTCCCCCATTCCATGAAATACTTCATCAAGTTTTCAGTCTTCCTAGACTCAAAAGATTGGTATCTTTCTCATAAGGGAAAAAATAAAAGACTGGCTGTGACTAGGGATATGTGGGGCAGAGGTTAAGAGCTTGAGTTAGGCTCCCAGGAATTCACACCTTACCTCCACCTCTCACCAGCTGCCTAACTGTAGGCGAGTTACTGAGTCTGCCTCAGGTTCTTTTTCTGTAGGGTGGCATAATAGTTACGTCTGCATTGTCAGGTTGTTAGGAGGGATAAAAAAGGATTTGTGTGAAGGACCTGCCACATGGTGCCTGTTCTAGAAATCCTCAATAAGTATTCTTCACCACTGTTTCCTGAAGCGGCTCATGCGATGGCTGGGTTCCTCCCAGGCCCAAACCTGTTTCTGCTACAAACCAGCTTGGTTTTAATGGAAGCTGGTGCCGTACAGGGAAAATATTTCCAAACTAAAACAATGTGGAAACAGCAAGAACAGTGTGTTTGTTCTTAAGCCTCTTGTGTCCTCATTAGAAGCTCCTAGCCCCTGGTTCCCAAGCCTATTGCTGCGGTTTCATGTGAACTTTACTGTTTTGGTCTACTTAGCAGGACAGGTGGTCCTATTGCTGCAGTTGGTTACGATTGTGATTGCAGTGTTTTTTAAAGTAAATTTTCTCAGTAACTCTTCCGTTTTTTCTATAATCCCCTTCCCTTTTCTTTGTAAGCATCACAGACAACCCTGATCACAATTGACTTGTAGATATTCCATTTGAAATAACTCTTAAAGAAAATAGAAAGCATTAACCTTTGGAAGCCCTTATCAATGCTTATAAGTCTTTTTCGTCAGTCATTTATCCAGTAAGTCATTTTTGGGCCGGGTGCTCGGCATACCACCATAGAAGACAAAACAGCAAACAGCCCCTTTCCTTCATCTTCACCACAAATTCTACTCATTTGTTCATTCTTTTTAATTAAACTTACTTTTTCAGTGCTGGCATTTCTGACCAGTATTTTAATACTTGCTCTTGCAAAATGTATTCTAATATTTTTCATTGTGCTTGTACAAATTTACCCCTATTTTGGGTAGTAATTTTTGTGGGTTGCGTGATTAGAAGTCCAACTACCACTTAAAATATTGTCCTTATGGGAAAAAAATGAACTGAAATGTGCCTTTTAGGTAGAATATGCTTAATAATTGAGAACTGCCTGTAATTGACTTTTCTTTCCACCTTTATTTCTTTAGTATGTTTTTCAAAGGATCCAGAGTTTTATTTTTTATGAAGAGTATTATTATTTTTTTAAAATCTCACAGTAGTGACATAGTCATAGATTTTATATTTCCTTTTTTTCTCAGTTATTTTATTGAGGTCATCTTGGTTTAAAATATTGTGTAATTTCAGGTGTACCTTATTATATATCAGTTTTTATATAGGCTGCATTTTGTTCACTACCAGTAGTCTAATTTTTATCTGTGATCATACGTATGTGCCCCTTTACCCCTTTTGTCCACCCCTGACCATACATATGTGCCCCTTTACCCCTTTTGTCCTTCCCCCTACCCCATTCCCCTCTGGTAACCATTAATCTGTTCTCTTTATCCATGTGTTTGTTTACCTTCCACATATGAGTGAAATCATACAGTGTTTGTGTTTCTCTGTCTGGCTTATCTCACTTAACCTAATAATCTCAAGGTCTATCCATGTTGTTGCAAATGGGACGATTTTGTCTTTTTTTATAGCTGAGTAGTATTCCATTGTGTGTGTGTATATATATACTACATCTTCTTTATCTATTCATCAGTTGATGGGCACTTGGGTTGCTTCTATGTCTTGGCTATTGTGAGTAATGCTCCAATGAACATAGGGAAGCATACATTTCTTTGAATTGTTGATTTCAAGTTCTTTGGATAAATATCCAGTAGTGGGATAGCTGGATCATAGGGTATTTCTACTTTTAATTTTTTGAGAAATCGCCATACTGTTTTCCATAGTGGCTGCACCAGTTTGCATTCCCACCAGCAGTGTATGAGGGTTCCCTTTTCTCCACATCCTCTCCAATGTTTGTTGTTTTTTGTCTTCGTAATTATGGCCATTCTGACAGGTGTAAGATGATATCTCATTGTAGTTTTGATTTGCATTTCCCTAATAATTAGTGATGTTGAACATCTTTTCATGTGCCTGTTGGCCATCTGTATATCTTTGGAAAAATGTCTGTTCATATCCTCTGCCCATTTTCTGATCGGGTTTGTTTTTTTGTTGTTGAGTTGTATGAGTTCTTTATATATTTTGGAAATTAACCCCTTGTTGGATATATGATTTGCAAATATTTTTTCCCAGTTGGTGAGTTGTCTTCATTTTGTTCATGGTTTCCTTTGCCTTGCAGAAGCTTTTTAGTCTGATGTAATCTTATTTTTTCTTTTGTTTTCCTTGCTTGAGTAGACATGGTATCTGAAAAGATGCTGCTAAGACCAATGTCAAAGAGTGTGCTGCCTGTGTTTTCTTCTAGGAGTTTTATGGTTTCAGGTCTTGCATTTGAGTCTTTAATCCATTTTGAGTTAATTTTTGTGTATGGTGTAAAGATAATGGTCTACTTTCATTCTTTTGCATGTGGCGGTCCAGTTTTTCCCAACACCATTTATTGAAGAGACTTTCCTTTCTTCATTGTATGTTCTTGTCTCCTTTGTTGAAGATTGGCTGTCCATAGATGTATGGTTTTATTTCTGAGCTCTCGATTCTGTTTCATCAATCTGTGTGTCTGTTTTTGTGCCAGTACCATGCTGTTTTGATTACTACAGCTTTGTGTGTATTTTGAAGTCAGGGATTGTGATGCCTCCGGCTTTGTTCTTTTTTTCAGGGTTACTTTGGCTATTCAGGGTCTTTTGTTGTTTCATGTAAATTTTAGCATTCTTTGTTCTGTTTCTGGGAAGAATGTCATTGGGATTCTGATTGGGATTGCATTAAATCTGTGGATTGCTTTGGGTAGTATGGACATTTTAACTATGTTTATTCTTTCAATCCGTGAGCATGGAATATCTTTCTATTTCTTTATGTCTTCTTCAATTTCTTTCAACGTCTTATAGTTTTCAGTGTATAGGTCTTTCATCTCCTTGGTTAAATTCATTCCTAGGTATTTTATTCTTTTTGTTGTGATTGTAAATGGGCTTGTATTCTTCTCTTTCTGCTAGTTTATTATTAGTGTATAGAAAGGCAACTGATTTTTGTAACTTGATTTTGTACGCTGCAACTTTGCTATAGTTGTTGATTATTTCTAATAGTTTTCTGGTGGATTCTGTAGGGTTTTCTATATGTAGAATCATGTCGTCTGTAAACAGTGGGAATTTCACTTTCTCCTTTCCCGTTTGGATATCTTTTATTTCTCTTTCTTGCATAATTGCTCTGGCCAAAACCTCCAGTACTATGTTGAATAGGAGTGGCGAGAATGGGCAACCTTGTCTTGTTCCTGTTCTCAGAGGGATGGCTTTCAGTTTTTCACTGTTAAGTATGTCGTCGGCTGTGGGTTTGTCATGTACGGCTTTTATTATGTTGAGGTACTTTCCTCCTATACCCATTTTATTGAGAGTTTTTATCATAAATGGGTGTTGGATCTTGTCAAATACCTCCTCTGCATCTATTGAAATGATCATGTGGTTTTTATTCCTCATTTTGTTAATGTGGTGTATCACATTGATTTGCAGATATTGAACCATCCCTGTGTCCCTGGTATAAATCTCACTTGATCATGGTTTTTAATCCTTTTAATGTACTGCTGTATTCAGTTTGCCAATATTTTGTTGAAAATTTTTGCATCTATGTTCATCAGTGATATTGGCCTGTAATTTTCCTTCTTTGTGTTGTCTTTGTCTGGTTTTGGTATCAGGGTAATGTTGGCTTCACAGAATGAATTAGGAAGCATTCCATCATCTTCAATTTTTTTGGAATAGCTTGAGAAGGATACGTCTTAAATCTTCTTTGAATGTTTGGTAAAATTCTCCAGAGAAGCCATCTGGTCCTGGGCTTGTTATTTTGGGGGAGGTTTTTGATTACTGTTTCAGTCTCTTTACTTGTGATTAGTCTATTCAGATTCTCTATTTCTTCTTGATTCAGATTTGGGAGGTTGTATGAGTCTAAGAATTTATCCATTTCTTCTAGATTGTCCAGTTTGTTGGCATATAGTTTTTCATAGTATTCTCTTATAATCCTTTGTATTTTTGCAGTATCTGTTGTAATTTCTCCTCTTTCATTTCTAATTTTATTTATTTGCACCTTCTCTCTTTTTTCCTAAGTGAGTCTGGCTAAGAGTTTGTCAATTTTGTTTATCCTTTCAAAGAACCAGCTGTTAATTTCATTGATCCTCTCTACTGTTTTCTTTTTTTTAGTCTCTATTTCATTTATTTCTGCTCTAGTTTTTGTTATTTCCCTCCTTCTATTGACTTTGGGCTTTGTTTGTTTTTCTTTTTCTAGTTCTGTTAGGTGTAGTTTAAGATTACTTACTTGCGATTTTTCTTGTTTGTTGATGTAGGCCTGTATTGCTATAAATTTCCCTCTTAGGTACCACTTCTGCTGCATCCCATAAGAGTTGGTATGTTGTGTTTTCATTTTCATTTGTCTCTAGGTTTTTTTGATTTCTTCATTGATCCAATGGTTGTTCAGTAGCATGTTGTTTAGTCTCCATATATTTGTGACTGTCCGAGCCTTTTTCTTGTAGTTGATTTCTAGTTTCATAGCATTGTGGTCAGAAAAGATGCTTGATATGATTTCAGCCTTCTTAAATTTATAGAGGCTTGCCTTGTTTCCCAACATATGTTATGTCTTTGAGAGTGTTCCCTGTTTACTTGAGAAGAATGTGTTTCTGCTGTTTTTGGATGGGATGTTCTTTATATATATCTATTAAGTCCATCTGGTCCAGTGTTTCATTTAAGGCCACTGTTTCTTTGTTGACTCTCTGTCTGGATGATTTCTCCATTGATGTAACTGGGGTGAGGTCCCCTACTACTGTTTTACTGTTAATTTCTCCCTTTAGGTCTGTTAGTAGTTGCTTTATATACTTTGGTGCTCCTGTGTTAGGTGCATATATATTCATAAGTGTTATATCCTCTTGGTGGAATGTCCCTTTTATCATTCTGTACTGCCCCTCTTGGTCTCTCGTTGTCCTTTTTTATCTTGAAGTCTGCTTTGTCTGATATAAGTATGGCAACACCTGCTTTCTTTTGTCTGCCATTTCCTTGGAGTGTTGTCTTCCATCCCTTCACTCTGAGCCTTCTGTTTGTCTTTAGAGCTGAGATGTGTTTCCTGGAGGCAGCATATTGTTGGGTCTTATTTTTTAATCCATCCAGCCACTCTGTGTCTTTTGATTGGAGAATTCAATTCATTTACATTTAGAGTTATTATTTATATATCAGGGCTAATACTGCCATTTTATCTCTTGTTTTCTGGTTGTTCTGTATTTCCATTGGTTCTCTTCCCTTGTATTTCTGATTGCCATTTCAGTTTGGTGGTTTTCTGTGATGGTTTTCTCTTTATTTATGATTTGTGGCTCTATTCTGATTCTTTGTCTAGTGGTTACCATGAGGTTTGTGTAAAAGAGGTCATAAATGAGATTGTGAGCTAGCTCTCCATTTGCCTAAGCAGATTCTGTCCCTTTTCTGTTACCCTTCTGAGTTATTATTGTCACAAATTATTCTGTTTTGTGTTGTGAATTTGTGACTAAATTGAAGTGTTTATAGTTATTTTTGATGCTTTCTTCCCCTTTATGTTTTATGTTATAATTAAATGTTTGCTAAACTGTTCTGATAGAGAGCTGCAATTATCTGATTTTGTCTATTTATTTCCTTGCTCAAAGCTTTGTAAACTTTGCCTTTTTGTTTCAGGTGGGAGGGCTTCCTTCATCATTTCTTGTAAGGGAAGTCTAGTGGCAATGAACTCCTTCAGCTTTTGTTTACCTGGGAAGGCTTTTATTTTTCCATCATATCTGAAGGATAGTTTCACTGGATAGAGTATTCTTGGCTGAAAGTTTTTGTCTTTCAGTATTTTGAATATGTCATTCTGTTCTCTCCTAGCCTGTAAGGTTTCTGCTGAGAAATCCACTGAAAGCCTGATAGGGGTTCCTTTGTAGGTTATTGAACTTTCTTCTGCCTTGCTGCCCTTAATATTTTTTTCTTTGTCATTGATTTTTGCCAGTTTTAATATTATATGCTCGGAAGTCTTTTTGCATTGATGTAATTAGAACTTCTCTTGGCTTCATGTACTTGTAAGTCCAGTTCCTTCCCCAGGTTTGGGAAATTCTCAGCTATTATTTCTTTGAACAAGCTTTCTGCTCTTTTCTCCCTTTCTTCTTCTTCTGGAATAACTATAATCCTTATGTTGTTTTTTCCTAATTGAGTCAGATATTTCTCAAAGAGTTTCTTCATTTTTTTAAAATCTTATTTCTCTCTCCTCCTCCGCCCAAAGTATTTCTATATTTCTATCCTCGAAATGACTAATTCTGTCCTTAGTAATGTCAGCTCTGTTTTTTATGGATTCTAGATTATTTTTTATCTCATTAATTGTATTCTTCGTATCCAGAATTTCTGTTTTTGTGTGTGTGTGTGAGGAAGAGCAGCCCTGAGCTAACATCTGTTGCCGATCTTCCTCTTTTTTTTTTTTGCTGAGGAATACTGGCCCTGGGCTAACATCTGCCTGTCTTCCTCTACTTTATATGGGATGTGCCACAGCATGGCTGACAAGCAGTGCGTCGGCTGGCGCCTGGGATCCGAACTCGCAAAACCTGGGCTGCCAAAGCGCAAACTTAACCGCTAAGCCACCAGGCTGGCCCTCTGTTTGGTTTTTTTTTTAGAGTTTCACTCTCATTGGTAAAGTATTCCTTCTGTTCATTAATTTTATTGCTGAGCTCATTGAACTGTCTTTCTGAGTTTTCTCATAAGTCATTGATTTCTTAATGATATTTTGAATTCTCTGTCATTTAGATTGTAAATTTCTGTGAGTTTAGGATTTGTTTCTGGAGACTCCAAAAGTGTTCGTACAGGCCAGGCCGTCCCTGCCTCCTCTTGCAGTTGCACCAGCCACTGTGTGAGGATCTGCGACCTGGCTTGCTGCTGCCAGGGATAGGAGGGGTGCACTTACCTAGTTCCACTGCCTCCCGGGATCTAGTCCACCCGCTTTCAGATGTATAACTCCGTGGATCTCTCAGAAGTCTTGTTGTGCTGTCAAGGAATCCTCTGCTGGTTAATGAATGTGCATTTAGTTGTAACTTAAAGGGGAGAGACTAAGGGAACAACTCACTCAGCCATGATGCTGACATCACCCTCCTTATGAAGAGTATTTAAGTATTTGCATATGCTGATTCTTTTACAAGTCACTTGGAGAGTTTCCATTCACATCTGGTTGGAAAGGAGTGGAAAATCAATGTGGTTTAAAACAGTTGGGCTACCTTTGGTTGTTTGTTTATTGTTATAAATAATATAATATTTTTTTATTCTATAGGTATAATATTGGATTTTGTAAGTATTCTTATTACAAGGAAGGTCCACAGTTTGGTGTATAGGGTTACTAGGTAGTAAATGTAGATTTTGCTTCATCTCATTCCCAACTTGTATGTATAAATAAAAGTAAGCTGGCTAACTGAACTAGTCTCATAATGTTTACTTCCCAAAATGTGAAGCCATTATAGAAAATATATGCCAGGCTTACTCAATCATGATCAAAGAAGAGCACTGTTATTGCAAATATTTTTTTCTGGAGACAATCCTAAACCTCTTTTTTAACTTAATAACTTGAAATTTACAGCAGGGCTGAATATACTGCAATACCTTTAGGGTCAAGTAGCCATCTTGGAAAATGCAGTAGAATCATTGGTAGAGGGAGGATTACAGCACATCACTGTTGTGCCACAGGTCAAGGTTTTTGGAGATATAATTTTTCAGTTTTCATAAATTGTTGATTTTTATCAGTTTCCTGTGTAACATAGGAATAGGTTATCTTAAAAAACTGGTGTTTGGTATCTGTGCATGTTTGTGTGCCCCTGGAGTTTTAAAATATAAAGTGAAGTTTTACTGTTCTTCTGCCCTGTGGTCAACCCTCATTCCAGATGAGGACTAGACCTGCATTTCCAACTTCCCCTTGCACCTGGATGTCCTGCCAGTCTCCTGTTCATTCCATTTGTTCAGAGCATATTCTCCACCTGCTGTCTCTGACTTGCTCTTTGGCTCTATCAGAAGCAGACACTTTTAATCTGAGTCTTTGGTATTTCCCTGGAACTGCCTTGCTCCCATCAATTCCCAGAACTATCCACTTCTTCCAAATCTGGTGTTTGTTGGTTCTAAGCCATTGATTATGACGTGACCCATTTTACGATGGGTGTTTTCAGTGTGGGAAAAGAAACACTGTATTTATATGTTCACATTGATTCGTAAATGCATTTCTGAATCACACTGATTCAGAAATGTTAAATATGAATTTTAGGACTGAAGAACTAGAGAATCACTCCTGCATTGGTTACTGCTTTCCCATGTTGCTCCTGCACCCACCTCAGTTTAATCTCTCACTACTTCATCCTTGGACTGGTTTTAGCTCTCTTCCAATGTCTTCCTTGCAATATAGCCTTTCCATACCTTGCTCCCAAACTATGTTAAAGCACTACTTTTCACAGCTTCATACCCACCTCTGTAGCCCTCACACACAGCAAACTGAACTTCTTCCATTGCTTGTCACTGTCCTGTAGACAGAGTGCACATTCCTGGAGTTCAGAGTCATCCACATTTTGGTTATCCTTCTAGTCTTATCTATTCTGTTCTGTGCATGAACCTTTAATTATTCTAACCAAACTTTTTTACCCATTATTCGCTGAACTCACCATACACCTGTTTACGCTCCGTTGTGCAAGACTGTACCCACCCCCACCCAAGTCTGCCCTTTTTTGCTTAAGTTCCACCCTTCTTTCCAGGGCTAGATCAAGTGCCCCTCCTGTAGGAAGTCATTTCTGACCACTGTCAGAAATCAGAGAAATTTCTGTTGGAAATTCAGAGATCAGGGAGGTCCTATGTTACATACGGCTCATATTATTCAACTGCTGCCCTGTGTTTTTCTCTTTATGGACCCCTCTTGCCCCTTAAAATGCATTGTAAGCCCCTGAGAGACAAAGATGAATTTTTGTTCATATTGTTTTCTAATGCTTCAAATCCACTAGTGCTTCTGTACACAATAGGTGCCTAGTAGATGTTCTTTGATCTGTTTAAAAATTGGTTTCTGTACATCACACGTATGCATGTAGCTAACATATGGATTAAAGGTATGTGTTTCCCCAGGAGTAAAATGAAATCAAATTTATCACTTATCTGTGAAATAAAGAACCCGAAAAAATCGATTTTTTAAAATATCAGAATGGGTCATTACCGTCAGCCCTAAGTTTCTAAAATTGGACTTCAGCTTTAACAGTTATTCACACATAATCAATGATTAAAATAGAAATAATATAAAAATGATTCAACAGTTTTAAAAAACAAGAACAGAGTTGGGCAGTGTGTTCTGTGAATGTGGAAAATGTGTGTGGCATTGATCCTTCCTTGTCTGTTGAGGAAACAGACCCGATAGACCTTTGGGGAGTTTCCAGGGCCACAGATCCAGTATCATTGCTGGGATAGGCCTCTCCCATCTGAGTACCCCAACGCTAGTCCTGAGTCACACCTTTTCGTCAGCAGATAATTATTTGCATGTCTTAATAACTTAATGGTAAAGATATTATTTGCAGATTTTATCATGTTGCTTCTTAAACATCTTCCTAATTAAGAAGAAAAAATAAGGAGGCACTCAGTCTTGGGTAGACACTTTAAAGTAGGGAAGAAAGTTAGGAAATTATGTACAGGAGTGTATAGGTTCTAAATTTTATATCTAGACCTTTAAAAATTATTCCAAGATTTTCAAGGATATTAACAGTCCTATAATCCTGAAGTGAGAGAGATGACCTTAGAACTCTGATTGGCAAGATACAGGACGGGGACTCCATAATTAAGCACAGGAAGTGTCTTCTTCCTCTCTCCTCCTCTATTTGTAATTGGTCACTGGGTTAGAAACCCAGTTGAATAGGACTAGGGAAAGAAGTAGTGGCACAGAGTTGTTTTGCAGTTTTCTCTCTTGCAGTGGTTATAGGGAGTCTTGAAAAAAATTTTTTTACCTGTTGTCACTGACTCCTTTAAGAACCTGATAAAAGTTGTGGATCCCTGCCCCAGAGAAATTTTGCAGTAAGCAGAGTTTTGTTTCAAATATCAGATAATTGAGACCTCCTGGGTTAAGAGCTTAGTTCTTGTCAGGATTAGATCAGGGGAGGCCAAAAAAGAAAAAAAGGTGTCCATTAGGTGGAAAGAAGGGAAAGAGAGAAGTGTTGTACTTATTAGGCTAATATAATTATAATATTTAATTAATGCTTTATAAGATTCTATTTCATTTCTTTTAAGTGAATCAAAGGAGTAAAATTACTTTCTAAAACTGCATGAGAGATGTGTCAGATTTTGAAGCAGAGACAATTCCACTCTACTTTTTGAGCCCCTTTTCCCTGCCTGTCCATCCTTTCCTCTGATTCCTGCTGTGAGCATCTCTGAATTGTGTTGGCTGCACGTCAGCCCTTCTGCAATCATCCTTTGCATGCATGTTTCTCATTCAGATCCATCTATATTCTGATTCACTTTGTGTCCATCAGTGAATCTTTTCAAATTTAGCAAACCTGCATTTTCCACATTTTAAATTCAAGCCTTCCCTTTACATCTCAAACATCCTTAAGCCTAAATAATACAACTCTTTTTCCAGTATCTTTCTCCTCTTTTTGTGTGTGCATTATTTATAGCACCTTACACATTTCACAGTTCATAACCTGCAAATATCTGCAGCTTAGTTTATTTATTCCTTGGATTTCTTCAGTTTTGGCTAGCAAAATAGAAAATTAAATTATAACAGGTTAGTGATTATATTTTTGCCAGTTGAATTCTTTTATCATGGATTATAGGAAGTGGTTTAGACTGAAAAGTCTAATGCTTGGTAAATTGCATCTTTTGAAGTTTTAAAATGCATTTCCTTTACTTTGAGATTATTTTCAGATCCTTAGATTACAATAGAGTGCCAATTGAAGATATAATTGGTTTTAAGATAATCTAATGTTGGAAAAACATGAAACTTTATAGCAAAGAAGACAAATTAATAAATTAGCAGTGTTAGGTGAGATGCCTTGGGCTTCTCTGTGAGAGTATTAAGTTTAGTTGCTGCATAATAGCTTTGTAAAGTACTGTTGTGTTTGAGGATAAAAGGTATGTGCAAAACAATGTACAAATATGTTAATATTTGAATAGAATAACTGATTTTCTGTCTTATCAGTTGCACATATCTATGCAGAGTGGTTTTGTGACTTAATTAAATAAGCCTATAGTGACTTGATGTTTTTGTGTTGGCAGAAAATAGTATCGAACTGTTTGGTACATTACATTTACTTTAGTGTCTCTGTAAGAAGAGCTCAAAGAAGCCTAGTGTCTGAGGATTGTCTTACTGTTGAATCGCAGCATTTGATCACTTGTTAAGGACTCAGGGGAACTTTATTATTGAGAGTTGTTGCTACCCTTGTGGGTTTATTCCTCATTCTTTTAACAATTTTGTTATTTTTTAAACTTTGTAGAAAATCATTCTCAAAGAAAGTGTTCCATTTTCAACTGGAATAAAAGATAAAGAGCTTCTGTAAATGTAGAATTATTGCCTTTAAATCTGTAAAAGGATAGTTTATAATTCATTGTAAAGACTATCATTGTTTTGTTGCTATTACACATTCTCTCTTTTTTTTTTTAGTTTTCTTATCCTGTCCTTCCTTAATCTGGTTATTGTGTTTCTGATGTGCTGAATCCTGGAGGTGGTAAGCTGGTGGAGGAGGCACCTTTGCCACCAGTTAGAACTGATTTCTGGGACTTGAGGAGAGTGCTGTGATTAGAAATTGATCTTTCACGGCAGCTGCTATTACTTTCAAAATCCTGCTTTTGTAGGTAATTGTAGCTTAAAATAGATGATTCAGCATGTGATTTAGCTACATATGAATAATATGTGGGCACAGGAAGTATCATTTTCGTATTTCTCATACTTAATCTTTGGAAAAGTTATATGTGTAGTTTTGGATATCATAGCAGAGGGGATCATTTAATTTTCCTTTTTTGACACATAAGCTGGAATACCTTTGGGGTGGGGAAGTGGAGAAGGAACAGAATGAGTATAAACCCTTCCTTTTAAAAAGAAGTGTATACTTGACAGATCACAATTGAAAAAAGTGTAAGTGAAATGTAAATCTTCTCCCCTCC
Source organism: Tapirus indicus (assembly GCA_031878705.1). Lineage (NCBI taxonomy): Eukaryota > Metazoa > Chordata > Mammalia > Perissodactyla > Tapiridae > Tapirus > Tapirus indicus. The sequence continues at coordinate 7,239,346 of CM062925.1, forward strand.
CACCCCCATTCCCCTGTCTGTGGTTCCCCTTCTCAGAGACAGCCACCCATAAGAATTTCTTGTGTGTCTTCCAGATTCAGTCACGTATACAAAGATATATAGGACATATACGCTCCCCACCTTTTTAACAACTCAAAGGGTAGCATACTGTATACTCTATTACATATCTTGGGTTTTTTTCTCTTAACAGACTGTATTTCTTTTAATGCTAAATAATACTCCATTGAATGAATCTGTTTTAATATAGGTTTTTTCCTGATCTTTTGCTGTTGCTGTTAAAATAGCATATCTTTTCCCACATGTGCAAGTATATCTATAGGGTAAATTTCTGTAAGAGGAACTGCTGGGGCAAAGAGAATATGCATTTTGATTAAATTGCTTTCTATAAAGGATGTACTCTCTCAAACAAAAGGTTGCCGCCTCTTCCTTTTCAACACAAGACTATATTTTCAAAGCCTTTTTTGATCTTATCCATGAAAAATTTTAGTTTGTCATTTATTTTGCAATTCTTTAATGAGTGAGTCTTCATTTTCTCAGGAGTCATTTCTGTGAACCCATTTCATTCTTTACCTGTTTTTTGATTGTGTCATTTGACTACAGAAATTGTCGTTGTAAGTAATTTTCTCTGTCATTTTTTTCTTGATTTTATTTTTTATGCCTGTATAGCCAGTTTAAAATTTTTGCAGCAGAATTTATTAGTCTTGATAGTTTCTGGATTTTGAGTCATGATTTAAAAGTTCCCCATCAAGAGATTATTTAAAGCAAAAAACAAAAACCCTAATTTCTTCCCTGACTTTTATGATTTTATTTGCATTTAAATTGTTGATCCAACTGGAATTTATTGTGGTATAAGGAATAAGGTCGGAATCCAACTTATTTTTTTTCCTGACAAAATGACAGTTATCACAGTTTCTTGAATGATTCATGCTTATCATGCAGTAAACTTTCATGTATCTTAACTCCTTACTACTTCACTGTACTTGATGCTTATATCAAGTATTTATAATACCTGGTAAGGCCATTGCCCCTCTCCACAATTACTCTTCTTTATAAAAAAATTTTCTTTTGCTATTTTCTCTTCTTATTTTTCCATGTGAACTTTAAAATTGGCCTTTTCTTATGCTGTAAAAATGTCAGAAGGCTTTTCCCACATGAAATTTATAGATTAATTTAGTAAGAATTGATATTTTTATAATTAGTCTTCCATTTATTTACATCATCTTTTGGTACCTTTTAACATTTTATTTACATGGCTCTTAATAGATTTAAGTTTATTCCTATACATTTTTCTCTTTTGGTGGTGGTTGTAAATGGAATCCTTGCTGGTTGTTCGTATTTACCATAAAAGGGTGATTGGTTTCTGCATATAAATTATAACAGCTTATTGAGTTTTATTTCTATTGCATTTTTTCAGTTTATTCCAAATTGGATTCTAAATTGCCAGTTTTTAAATTAATAGGCAGAATTCTGTCAAAAGACCCAGAGTATCTTTATGATCTTTCCATTGTTTTTTTGTAGGAGTAAAAGGCCAAATTATAATTTAAAAAAACAGGAAACCATGTCATCAGAATGAAGAGAGTTAATTTGATGATTTTAATGGCCATTGCCTTTAAACACTCAACTTCATTGAATGAGCCATATATATACTGGAGATAAGATGCTGGGCAGTGCAGGAGATAAGACCAGGCTGACTTTGTCACTCTCTACTTGTCCTTTAAAGATGAAGATCAGTCTGTGGTTGGGTTCAGTAATAACAGTGTTTTTTCCTTAGAATAGCAAAAAATGCTTTATTAGAGAACTGAACCATGAGAAATGGGAGTTTTGGCTCAATTTTAGTTTAAATAGTGCTGATTCATCTAATATAAAATAATAGTAAATGTAGTGAGAGGGGAAAATTGTTTTAGATCCAAGAAAAAAATTACTTACCGTAATTCTACAGATCTGAAAACTGAATATATAATTTCTGTAACTTTACAGAGACTTGTCTCACATTGTAGTTAATATGGGTATATCAAGGTACTTACTAAAGCAGTGCTTCTCAAACTTTGACATGCATACTCATTAGATGGCAATCTTATTAAAATTCAGATTTGGATTCTGTGGGTCTGGAGTGGGCCCTGAGGTTCTATATTTCTAATAAGTTCCCAGATGATGCTGGTGTTGCTAGGCCCAGACCATGCTTCGAGTAACCAGGTACCAAATGACCATCACTTTGATATGGTTACTTAGTTAAATTAAACTCTGGGAACTAAAAGTTAAACAGGGTAGATTGACCACATGCATCATTCTTTTTTCCTACTCATAGATGGAGTGAACTTATTAGAACTTACCAGAATGAGCTGCATTTACAGACTCACTGTGATGCCTGCTTCCTAACGTGTACCCTCTACTTCAGGGAGCATTATGACACTCTGCCACTCCCTTCTTGCCACCCAGATTTCTCATCTGTGATGCTTTATTTGATGTGATTTCTCAAGTATGGGTTGCTGTCCTTCACCTGTCCAGCACTTCTCATCCTTTGAGACCTAGTTCAAATTCTAGTTTTAGAACACCTTTTTCAACTGCTTCAGCCCACTCTAATTCATCTTTTTTCTAAACTTTTACAATCAGTGTTTTACTTTTATGTCTGTTGATTTGTTTCCCTAGTTAGATGGTAGCCTTCTTAAAGATAAGGTCTAGCTTGGATATTTTGCATCTCCTACATGACCTCTCCACTTGGATATCTAAAAAGCAATTTGGATGCAGTGTCTCTGAATCTGTAATCTTTGCCTCTAAAAACCTGTTTCTATTCCTATGTTCTTTGTCTCAATAAATGCTAGAAACCTAGTAGACATCCTTAATTCCCTCTGCCCTAAAACCCAATGTTTCACCAAGTCCTGTTGATTTTCTCTCCAAAGCATTTCTTGAATCTGCTCTGCTCTTCTCCAATCTAAGCTACCACTAACTTGGATGGACTGACCCAGGAGCCCATGAACTGATCTGTCTGCATCCACTCTGGTGCCCCATCCAGAATGTTCTCACCACTGTAGTACAACTCAATGCTATCATGGTCTGTTAGTGTCTCCAGAATTGTCTTTCATTGTGTTCCCTCTCTCTCCAGTTTGTTAACCATATTTTATCATCTCTGTGGATATGCCTTTCTGTCTTGACCCAATCTTCTCTTCCCACTTTGCCTAGGTTATGCCTTTTTATCCTTCAGAGTGCAAGTCAAGCAAGATTCTTTTACTTGAGAAAGTATTCCCTGATGTTTCCCTGTAACCAGAGAGGTCTTTCACGGAAAAACAAACAGAACACCTTTAATGATGTCTCTTTGCTTTCAGCATAAAGCAGAATCCCACTTGGCCTGGCCTCTGTCCACGTCTGTAAATCATTTATGTATTATCAGTTGTTAAAATCACCAATGTTTGAATTGGTTCTTTTTGCTCTAGTTGACTTCTATTAAAATGAAACCAACAAACAAAACCAAAACCCACTTCTTTTTTTTTTTCCTTTCTTCTTTTATTCAAGGGCCATCTTGACTCTTTGGAGATATCTTAACATATATTTTAATATAGACTATATTCTAATTTGCTCTGACTTATTTTATGGACTGCTACAAAGGATTATCTTCTGAAGACTTACCCTTAGGTAACTAAGGGTTACCTCCTCCCAGCCTGATTGCTGGGGGCAGTCCTGTATGTGTGATTAAAGATAGATATCAAATATTTTTCTCAGAGCGGGTAGCCCTCCATATTCTAGAATAGTGGCTTTTTTTAAAAAAACTTTTTAAAACAATGAAACATCCTTCTCCCCCAACAATCTTAGGAGGAAAATTAATGTATAACAGATAAAAGGAATGATTTTGCAAAACCCACTTCTTAATAAAGTAGAAAGACATTGGTCTGATCACCTTACAAAACAGTAGGGCTTAGCAGGGATGAAAATCAGTGTTAATTGGTTGTTTTGGATTTATTTTCAATCACTTTTTTGTTTCACTTTAAAAATAATTTAAGCACACATACAGTGAAATATAAAATTATGTCTTTAGGGTTGTATCATCATTTAAAAATTAATAGACTTTGTTTTATATAAATTTTAGGTTTTCAGAAAAAATAGAGCAGAAAATACAGAGAGTTCCCATTTACTCCTTCTCTCCTGCCCACAATCTCCCCTATTATTAACATCTTGTATTGAAATGGTACATTTGGTACAATTGATGTACTAATATTAATACATTATGACTAAAGTCCATAGGTTACATTAGGGTTCATTCTTTTTATTGTACAAAGTTTTGACAAATGGATAATGTCTATATACACCATTACATTATCATACAGAACAGTTTCACTGCTCTAAAAATCTCATGTTCCACCTCTTCATTGGAGAGCACCACCTCTCTCCAACCCCTGGTAACCAGTAATTGTTTTTTACTGTCTCTATATTTTGCCTTTTTTTAGAATGTAATATAGTTGGAATCATACAGTAGGTAGCCTTTTCAGATTGACTTCACTTAGCAGTATGCAACTAAAGTTCTTCTATATCTTTTTTGCGTTTTGATAAGTCATTTCTTTTTATTGCTGAATATTCCATTGTATGGATGTACCACAGTTTGTTTATTCATTTACCTGTTGAAGGATATCTTGGTTGCTTCCAAGTTTTGGCATTTATGAATAAAGCTCTCATAATATTCATGTGCAGGTTTTTGTTTGAACATGGGTTTCAGAGCTGATATTTGAGTAAATATCAAGGAGCATGATTACTGGATTATATAATAAGGTTATGTTTAGTTTTGTGAGAAAAATATACCATGCTAACACTAATCAAAGGAAAGCTGGAGTAGCTATATTAATTTCAGACAAAGCAGACTTTGGAGCAAGGAAAATTATCACTGGTAAAAAGGAGCATTACACAATAATAAAAGGGTTAATTCTTGTAGAAGACCTAATAATCCTTAATGTGTATATGTGTGCCTAACAGCAGAGCGTCAGAGTACATTCCCAGCAGCAATGAATGGGAGTTCTGGTTCCTCATCCTTGCCACCATTTGGTTTTGTCGGATGTGTAGTGGTATCTCATTATTGCTTTAATTTGCAATTCCCAAGTAACAGTATGATGTTGAGCATCTCCTCATATGCTTACTTGCCATCTGTATATCTTCTTTGGTGAGGTCTGTTCAGATCTTTTGCACATTTTTGAATTTGGTTGTTTTCTTATTGAGTTTAGGAGTTCTTTGTATATTTTGCATAACAGTCTTTTATCAGAAATGCATTTTGCAAGTCTTTTCTCCCAGTCTGTGGCTTGTCTTTTCATTGTCTTGAGAGTGTCTTTCACAGAGCAGAAGTTATTAATCTTAGTGAAGTCCTACTTACCAATTTTTTCTTTGATGGATCATGCTTTTGGTGTTGTGTCTGAAAAGTCATCATCAAACCCAGGGTCACCTAGATTTTCTCCTATGCTTTTTTCTAGTTTTGTAGTTTACATTTAGGTCTGTGATCCATTTTAAGTTAATTTTTGTGAAAGGTATAAGGACCTTTTTTTTTTTGCATGGAGATGTCCAGTTCTTTCAACACCATTTGTTGAAAAGGCTATCTTTTCTCCGTTGAATTGCCTTTGCTCTTTCGTCAAAAGATTACTTGACTACATTTGTGTGGGTTTATTTTTGGACCCTATTCTATACCATTGATCTGTTTGTTCTTGTTTTTTTTGTGTGTGTGTGTGAGGAAGACCAGCCCTGAGCTAACATCCACTGCCGATCCTCCTCTTTTTGCTGAGGAAGACCGGCCCTGGGCTAACACCTGTGCCCATCTTCCTCTACTTTATATGGGACGCCGCCACAGCAGGGCTGACAGGCAGTGTGTCGGCAGGTGCCCGGGATCCAAACCTGCGAACCGCGGGCTGCCAAGCGCGAACTTAACCGCTGTGCCACCAGGCGGCCCCCGATCTGTTTGTTCTTTTACCAATACTACACTGTCTTGTAGTTTTATAGTAACTTGTAATAGATTCTTGTAGCTTTATAGTAACTAATGAAGTTGGATAGTTTCAGTCCTCTGACTTTGTTCTTCAGTATTGTCTTGGCTCTTCTGGATCCTTTGCCTTTCCATATAAACTTTAGAATCAGTTTGGTGATATCCACAAAATAACTTGCTGAGATCTTGGATTGGCATTGCATTGAGTCTATAGATCAAGTTGGGAAGAACTGACATCTTGATAATTAAGTCTTCCAATCCATGTGTATGGAATGTCTCTCCATTTATTTAGATCTTTTTTGATTTCTTTCATCAGAGTTGTGTACTTTTCCTTGTATAGATCTTGTGCATGTATTAGATTTATACCTAAGTATTTCATTTTTGTGTATGTGCTAATATAAATGGTATTTGGAGGGTTTTTTGGTCTATTCTTTTGGATTTCCTACATAGACAATGATATCATCTGTGAGCAAAGACAGTTTTATTTCTTCCTTGCCAATCTGTATCCTTTTTTTTCCTTTTCTTGTCTTATTGCATTAGCTAGGACTTCCAGTATGATGTTAGTTAAGAATGGTGAGGGGGGCATCCTTGCCTTTTTCCTCATCTAAGCAGGGCAGCATCTAGTTTCTCACAATTAAACATATTAGTTCTAGGTTATTTGTTGATGTTCTTTATCAAGTTCAGGAAGTTCCCCTATAGTCCTAGTTTGCTGAGAGTTTTTATCATGAATATGTGTTGGGTTTTGTCAAATGATTTTCCTGCATCTGTTGATATGATCATATGAGTTTTCTTTAGCCTGTTGATGTGATGGATTACATTAATTGATTTTTGAATGTTGAGCTAGTCTTGCATACCTCAAATAAATTACATTTGGTCATGATAATATAATTCTTTTTATACACTATTGGATGTAATTTACTAATACTTTGTTGAGGATTTCTGCATCTATGTTCATGAGACGCTGATCTGTAGTTTTCCTTTATTGTAATTTCTTGTTTTGGGTTAGGCTAATGCTGGCCTCATAGAATGAGTTAGGAAGTATTCCCTCTGTTTCCGTTTTCTTGAAGAAATTGTAGAGAATTGGGGTAATGTCTTCCTTACACATTTAGTAGAATTCACCAATGAACCCATCTGGACCTGATGGTTTCTGTTTGGTAAGGTTATTAATTATTGATTTGATTTCTTGAATAGGTAGATATAGGCCTGTTCAGATTATCTGTTTATTCTCGTGTCCATTTCACCTAGGTTGTCAAATCTGTGGGCATAGACTTGTTCATAATATTCCTTTATTATCCTTTTAATGTCCATAGGATCAGTAGTGCTATCCCCTTGTTCATTTTCTCATGTTAGTAATTTGTGTCTTCTCTCTCTCTTTCTTTGTTAACCTTACTTGAGGTTTATCAATTTTATTGATCTTTTCAAAGAACCAGACTTTTTGGTTTCATTGATTTTTCTCTGTTGATTTCCCTTTTTCAATTTTATTGGTTTATGCTCTAATTTTTATGTATTTTTCTTCTGCATTCTTTGAATTTAATTTGCTGCTCTTCTTCTAGTTTCCTAGGTGAAAATTTAGATGATTGATTTTAGACTTCTTTTCTTTTTTGGTGAGGAAGATTAGCCTTGAGCTAACATCCATTGCCAATCCTCCTCTTTTTGCTAAGGAAGATTGGCCCTGGGCTAACATCCGTGCCCATCTTCCTCTACTTTATAGGTGGGATGCCTGCCACAGCATGGCTTGATAAGTGGTGCCTAGGTCCATGTTTGGGATCTGAAGCTGTGAACTCCAGGCTGCCGAAGTGGAGTGCGTGAACTTAACCACTACGCCACTGGGTGGCCCCTTCTTCTTTTTTAATATGTTCATTTAATGCTATAAATTTCCCTTTACGCACTGCTTTTACTGCATCCCTAAATTTTTGATGTTTTGTTTTCATTTTCATTTTGTTGAAAATGTTTGTAAATTTCTCTTGAGACTTTCTTTGACCCATATATTATTTAAAAGTGTGTTATTTAGGGGCCAGCCCGGTGGTATAGTGGTTAAGTTCGTGTGCTCCACTTCGGCAGCCTGGGGTTCACAGGTTTGGATCCCGGTTGCAGACCTATGCACCGCTTATCAAGCCATGCTGTGGCCGGTGTCCTGCATATAAAGTAGAGGAAGATGGGCATGGATGTTGGCCCAGGGCCACTCTTCCTCAGCAAAAAGAGGAGGATTGGCAGTGGATGTTAGCTCAGGGTTAATCTTCCTCACCAAAAAAAAAAAAAAAAAAAAAGTGTGTTTAATCTCCAAGTATTTGGGGGGATTTCCAGCAATCTTTCTGATATTGATATCTGGTTTAATTTCTGTGTAGTTTGAGAGCATACTTGTTATGATTTCTGTTCTTTTAATTTTATTATGGTGTGTTTTAGGCACAGAATGTGGTCTGTCTTGGTGAATGGTCCATGTGAGCTCAAGAAAAATATGTATTCTGCTCTTGTTGGATGAAGTAGTTGATAGATGTCAATTATCTAGTTAATTGATGGTGCTGTTGAGTTCTAACTGATTTCCTGCCTGTTGGATCTGTCCATGACTGATAGATCTTGAAGTCTCCAGCTATAATAGTGCATTCTTCTTTTTCTCCTTGCAGTTCTGTCAGTTTTTGCCTCAGGTGTTTTGATGCTCTGTTGTTAGGCACATGTACGTTAAGAACTGCTATGTCTTCTTGGATAATTAACCCTTTTATTATTATATAATGCTCCTCTTCTGATAATTTTCCTTGTCCAAAGTCCACTTTGTCTGAAATTAACATAGCTACTCCACCTTTTTTTTTATTGAGGTATAATTGACATATAACGTTATATTAGTTTCAGGTATAAAACATAATGATTTGATATTTGTATACACTGTGAACGCCAGCTTTCTTTTGATTAGTGTTAGAATGGTGTATCTTCCATCCTTTTACTTTTAATCTATCTGTGTCTTTATATTTGAAGTGAGTTTCTTGTAGACAACATATTGTTGGATTGTACTGTTATATCCACCCTGACAGTCTCTTTTAATTGGTATATTTCAGCCATTGATGTTTATTTGTTACTATTTTCTGTTCATTGCCATTTTTGTCTTTGTTCTTTTTTTGACTTCCACTCTTTTTCTGCCTTCTGGTTTTAACTGAGCATTTTATATTATTCTATTTTTTCTCATTTAGTATATCAATGATACTTTTAAAACATTTTTAGTGGTTGCCCTTGAGTTTGCAGTATACATTTGCAACTAATCTAAGCCTTCTTTCAAATAATGCTGTACCACTTCACATGTAGTACAAGTACCTTACAACAAGGTATTCCCAATTCTTCTCTCCTGTCCCTTTTAACATTGCGGTCATTCATTTCACTTATGCATAACCTATAACCACTATGAATACATTATAGCTACTATTTTGAACAAACTTATCTATTAGATCACTTAAGAAGAATAATAAGAGAAGATGTTATTTTACCTTTATTTATTTCTTCTCTAACATCTTTTCTTTATTTAGATCCAGGTTTCTGGCATATAATTTTCCTTCTTTCCAACAAATTTCTTCTAATATTTCTTACAAGACAGGTCTACTGGAAACACATTCCCTTGATTTATGTTTGCCTGAGGGAGTCTTTATTTCTCCCTTATTTTGAAGGCAATTACCCTGGATACAGAATTCTAGGTTGGTGGGGGTTTTTTCTTTTGAACTGTTTAATCATTTCCCTCTGCTCTCCTTGCTTGTGTGGTTTCTGAAGAGAAGTTTGATGTAATTCTTATCCTTGCTCTTCTATAGGTAGTTGTCCCACACTTTTTAGTTATTCTGTTTTTTTTTTTTTTTTAATTCTTTTTCTCTTTGCATATCAGTTTCGGAAGTTTCTCCAAACATTTCTTTAAGATCATTGATTTTTTTCTTTGGTTGTGTTCAGTCTAATGATAAAATGCCATTAAAGGCATTTTTTCATTTTTGTTACACAGTTTTTGATTTCTAACATTTCCTTTTGCTTCTTTCTTAGTATTTCCAACTCTGCTTACATTACCCATCTGTTCTTGCATGTTGTCTACTATTTCCATTAGGTCCCTTAGCATATGAACCATAGTTGTTTTAAATTCCCAGTCTGACAATTCCCACATCCCTGCTATATCTGGGTTTGGTTTTGATGCTTGCTCTCTTTCTTCAAACTGTGTTTTTAATATGCCCTGTAATTTTTTATTGAAAGCTGGACATGATGTACTAGTTAAAAGGAGCTGAGGCAAACAAGCCTTTAGCATGCGGTTTTGTTTAACTGGCTAGAGGTTAGCCTGTGAGTTACTCTAGGCAGTAGCTGTAGGTGTCAGAGGCTCAAATTTCCTCTGGTGTCTTTGTTTTTGTCTCCCTTGTTTTGGGTTTCCCTAGTTACTTCTTAAATAAGATCTAAGATGTGTTTTTTTCAGTTGTATTTCCCTGTTATACAGGAGCCCTATTGATGCAGTGGTAATATTGGGAGGAGAGGAAATGCTAATCAAAAACCTATGATTAGGTTTCATTCTTTTAGTGTGCCTTTGCCCTTGGGCTGTCACCATCAGAAGTGCTTTTCAGTCCCTCCCCTTGGGGAAGATAGGAAGGCTAAAGAGGTGTGGAGTTGGGCATTTCTCTTCCCCTAGGTTAGTTAGGTTCTGGTGAAGTAGGTTATGCTTTGGTAAAATAGTTTCTCTTGAGGGCAGATCTTGTTAAGAGGACAGAATGCTCCATGCATATTTCAAAATGGCTACTTTATCCCTTTTTCTGCCAGAAGCATGAGGAGGTTTTTCTCCAGTTTTCACTGTGAAAATCTGGTAGAGCTCATGGAGGTAAAACTCAAAAAAGTGTAGCACCCCCCCCCCCCCGCCCCCAAATCTTGACTCTCAAACCTGTCCACACTGAGACTCAACATTTCATCAATTATAGTTCAGGTTTTCCTACCCCAGTGCTGGTTCCTACAGAGGTTTCTGTTCTTGGCTTTCTTCTCCATTAAGTTGTGATTCTCTGTATCTGCTTGTCTCACCAATTATGGGGGAAACAGTTTCCCCTGTGACTTCAATTCTGTGGTGGATCTAAGAAGAGTTGTTGATTGTCAGTTTGTTTAACTTTGTTCTTGTTGTGTGGATGAGAGTGATGACTTTCAAGCCCCTTACATGCTGGACTGGAAACTGTCCTATACATTTTGATAGGTTGTATTTTTGTTATTAATCAGTTCAAAATATTTTCATATATCTCTTATTCAATTTTTGCCATCTAGGTATGTTATAAGCATGTTGTTTAATTTTTACATGTTTGAGGATTTAATTCCATTGTGGTCAGATAATATACTCTATTTCAATTCTTTTACATTTTTGAAACTTCTTTTATGGCCTAGCATATGGTCTGTCTTGGAACAGCATATCATATACACTTGTATTTTGCAGTTGTTGAATGCACTTTATCATAAATGTCAATTAGCTTAAGATGGTTGATCATCTTATTCAGATTTTTGTTTTTACTCAATTTTTTCTAGTTTTATCAATTGCTGAGAGAAGTGTTAAAATGTCCAAGTCTGTGAGTCTGTTTCCATCTTTCTGTAATTTTGTTCATTTTGCTTCATGTACTTTGAAGATCTGTTATTAGGTGTATACACATTTATGATCATTGTCTTCCCAGTGAATTGACCCTTTTGTCATTATGGAATATTCTGGATTATCTCTGATAATACTCTATACTTTGATATCTACTTTATTTGAAATTAATATAGTCACTCCATCCTTTTTATGCTTTACTATTGCTTTCAACCTATCTGTGTCTTTATATTTAAAATTCATCTTTTGTAGGTCTTGCTTTTTTTATCTATTCTGATACTGTCTCCCTTTAAATTAGACTGTTTAGTCAATTTACATTTTATGTAATTCTTGTCAAGGTTGGATTTGGGACCAGTTGTTTTCTGTTTGTCTCCTCTGGTTTTTATGTTTCTCTTCCTCCTTTCTTGCCTTCTGGGTTCACTTAATATTTTTTTTTACAATTCAACTTTAGTTAATGTATTGAGTTTATAGCTATACTTCCTTGCATTATTATTCTTTTAGTGGTTGCCATAAAGATTATACCCTACTTTAGGTTAATACCATACCACATTAGGTTAAACGTAAGAACCTACGTGAGTCCATATAGGTCCATCTCTACCCCGTCCTTGGTGCTATAGGTGTCATACATATTATAGTCACATACATTATTAACCTCACAGTATAGTATTATAATTTTTGCTTTAAACACTCATCTGTATTTTATAGAAATTAAGAGGAGAAAAATAGTCTTATATTTCCTCATTTATCATTTCCAATATTCATTATTCTTTTCTGAAAATGCAAGTTTCCATCTGTATCATTTTCCCTCAACTTGGACAGCTTTTTTTAAACATTTTTTATAGTGTTAGTCTGCTGATGAGGAGTTCTCTTAGTTTTCTTTTATCTGGAAATATATTTATTTGGCTTTTATTTGGCTTTGTTCTTGAAGGGTATTTTCTTGAGAATGGGTTGACTGGTGTGTTTGTTTTCCTTCCAGCATTTTAAAGATGTCATGTCACTGTCTTCTTTTCTCCATTGTTTCTGATTTGAAGTCAGCATTCATATGTATACTTGTTCTTCTTTATGTGATGTGTTATTTTTCTCTGGCTGCCGGGTTACTTTGTATTTATCTGCTTTTGATTCTCAGAGCTTCTTGAATATGTAAATTGATATCTTTCACCAAACTTGGGCTTTTTTTTTTGGCCATTATTTCATGAAATATTTTTTCTGCCCCATTTTCTCCTTTTCTTCTGGAACTCCAGTCAGATGTATATATGTATAAATTAGTATTATCCCATGGGTCCCTGAGGCTTTGTACATTTTTTTTGCTCTCTTTCAGATTGGATAACTTCTCTTAATCTATCTTCAAGTTCACTGACTGTTTTTTCTGTATTATACTCTAATCATCCAGCAAATTCTTCTTTCAGATATTGTATTTTTCAGTTCTAGAATGTTCTTTAAAAAAATTTGTATTTTTCTTTTGAAGTTTTCTGTATGTTTATTCTTTTTGTTGTATGTGTGTGAGGAAGACCAGCCCTGAGCTAACATCCGTTGCCAATCCTCCTCTTTTTTTGCTGAGGAAGACTGGCCCTGGGCTGAAATCCATGCCCATCTTCCTCTGCTTTATGTGGGATGCCGCCACAGCATGGCCTACAAGCAGTGCGTCAGCCGGCGCCCGGGATCTGAACCCGTGAACCCCAGGCTGCCAAAGCGCGAACTAAACTGCTGCGCCACCAGGTGGCCCCTATATGTTTATTCTTTATGAGCATATATTCTGTGTCCATTAGCATCGTTACAGTAAGTGCTTTAAAATCTTTGCCAAATCCAGATCTGTTTTATCTTACAATTAGTTGGTCTCCATTGATTGCCTTTTGAGTATTGGGTTTTGTTTTGCTGTATCTTTATAGATCTCCTAAATTTGGATTGTATTCTGGATATTATAAATGATACCTTGTAGAGCCTCTGGATTGTGTTATGTTCCCCCAGAGAGTGTTGATTTTTACAGTTTTGTTGTAGCAAACAATTCATTTGATTGATTCAAACTGCAAATTTTGTCTCCCTTGCAAAGGGCAGCAGCTAAAACACTAAGTTGTTATCCTTAGCTGCACTGGTTAGAGCCTGTCCTGTGCATACATAGTTCCAGTGATCATCCTGAGATTTGAGTAGTTTATATACGAATTAGGTATTTCTAACTTTGCCTTCCTCTTTTTCAGCAGTTTGCCCTTACTTTCTAGTTGCTGTGGTTGTCCCAAACTCTGTTCTTTGATTCTTCAAGTTGCCAGGACTGAGGGTTTCTATCTGTGTTTTAGTCACGCTCCTCTCCCTCTTTGGCAGTGACTGGGGTCTGCTGTCAGGCCAAAAACCATGAATTAAAAATTCACCGAGGGCCTTCTCTTCTTCCAAGTGTTGATGCCCCCTCCAATTTTTACTCTCTTCTGGTCATTCTACATTGCCTTCTGGTAGTTGTTTTGTAATATCTTGTCCAGAGTTTATAATTATTATCAGTGGGAGAGTTGGTCTCATTAAGGAACTACTCAGCTGCTACCAGAAGTGCAAATTCTCCATATTAGCCATGAAAGTTGGAATTACAATAGCCTTAAAACAATAGAATGATAACTAATATTTATATGGGATATCTTTGTTATAAAGGCACTTTAGTATAGATTATCTGATTTATTACGATTGTTAATGATATAGTAGTCAGAATACCAAATGCCTAGGTGCTGCTATACTTTGTGCCAAAAACCTGGGCAGGAAGTGAATCTGAAGTCTAAATTCAGCATAGTAATGTGTATAATACAATATGATAGCTAAAGCAAGAAGTTGGGGAGGAAGATAGTAGTGGAAACTTTTAAGTATGAGAAAGAATAGCAGAATTTTGTGCCTTTGGGAAGATGAGTGTTACCAGATAAATGGATACCAAGAATAAATGTATAAAATATTGTCTTGCTACATGGTTCTTTCAAAGGTTCTCTAAATTTCAGCTTGAGCTTCCTTGGCTAGCCTTTTCTCTCTTCCTGTTCTAAACTAGGTTGTAGTTTACCACGATCTCCCAACCTCTCTTCTTTCTCATGGGACCCATTGTTTCATTGTGTTACTTTTATTCTTTACTTCTTAATACTTTTAAAATACTTTTCATAACATTTATCACAGCTTGTAATTTTTAAAAACTTACTTTGTTTATTACACTGTAAGCTACATGAGGACGGGGACCATGTTTTTGTATGCCTAGCTCCTAGCCCAGTGCCTAACATGTATTAGATGCTCAGTCCATATTTGTTGAGGAATGAATGAATGAATATATATGCATATACATACATATATACATGAGTACCAAGGAATACAAAGTATGAGAGTTATAAACATCTATTATAGTCAGTCCTTAAAGTCTTCAGTAGAGTTGAAGGTTTTTTTTTTTCACCTAGATTTTGAAGAAAATGATAGGCCTGAGTTGAAGAAAGTTATTGAGGGAATGCTCCAAATTGGGAGGAAGAAAGGAGTGGCAAGGGGATTTGGGGAAATTAATAAAATAAACTTGGCAAGGGTTAATAACTACTTTGTAGATTGGGAATGAAAAAGACTTTTAAATAAATATGGAGAAAGCTACTAGATGGTGGAAAAAAAATTTTTAAAGAGTTAAGTCTAGGCAGATAGTATGGAGTCCCAGAAAATACAGAGAACAGGAATAATAGGGTAAAAGCAGCTTGAAAAGGATGATTCAGTTAGTGGTCTTGAGTAGTAAGATACCTGAGGTGTGGAGATGAGTGATGAGAAAAAGCAATCGGTGCTTTTTGTTCCTTCTTGCTTCCGTGTTTCAGGATTCCAAAGTCCTGGGATGATAGGGAGTTAAAAGCAAGTACTGATAGGCTATTATTGGATTTCTTTGTAGTGAAACTTTTCTTGTTCTACAGCTCTTGGATAAGCACAAGAATACAGAGAGCATGGTGGAGCTTCTGGACTTGTATCAGATGGAGGATGAAGCCTACAGCAGCCTTGCAGAAGCCACAACTGAACTCTATCAGTACTTACTACAGCCGTTCCGAGACATGAGAGAACTTGCCATGCTACGACGACAGCAGATCAAGGTATGTATGTATTTTTAAACGTAAATGGTAGCCTGCCTGTTTCATAGTTCTCAGCCTGACTGGCCTTGCATCTTAATTACTAGAGGAGCTTTTTAAAAATGCAGATATCTGGTCCTTTCTCCCAAAAGATTCTAGTTTGGTAGGTTTGGGTTGCATACAGCCTGAGCATCTCATTGGGTTACATACCGCCTGAGTGCCCCTCAAAAGGCAATTCTGCTGAGTAGCCAGGGTTGAGAACAGCCTACAAAATAAAGTTGTAAATACATTGAGAGAGCCCCATTTTCCCATTTGTCCTATGTTTCTCCTCTCCCTCTACTCTTTTGTCTCTTTTAATGTTTTGAGTACTGTGTAATCCTAGATTTCTTTTTTGTGTGTGTGTGAGGAAGACCAGCCCTGAGCTAACATCCATTGCTAATCCTCCTCTTTTTGCTGAGGAAGACTGGCGCTGGGCTAACATCCGTGCCCATCTTCCTCTACTTTATATGGGACGCCGCCAAGGCATGGCTGACAAGCAGTGAGTGTGTCGGCAGGCGCCCGGGATCTGAACCCGCGAACCCCGGGCTGCCAAGCGCGAACTAAACCGCTACGCTGCTGGGCTGGCCCCTAATCCTAGATTTCTTTACCAGAAGTTTTGGAAACATTTGTTTTGGGAAGACCTTGTTTTGAAAGTTACAGGGATGTAATGTGGAGCTTTAAAATCCATGGCATTTAATTTTCATGAATAAAGTATGTATTACATTTTTTGAGGCAAGTGTTTTAAGGATTTGGTTTTATGGTTGACCTCAAATCAATGTTACTATGTTTAATTCACATGAAAATGTTACTGCACTAGGACATTAAAATTGTGTTTTTGCATAATGGGTTAAGTTGGAACATTATGTAAGAAATGAGTATTTGAAAAAATTAGCAGTCTGAGAACTTCATGCTTGGGGCAAGGATGAGTAGTATATTTGAAAAATTATGACAAGGTAAAGCATATCTGTGTGTCTTTTTTCCCTTTACTAATGAATCAGGATATAGAACAGCACAGACTTAGTCACACAATTGACACACTCGTCTTTATTAATACTTTTGAAAAATAGTGGATTGTCAGTCAATTTTATCATAAAATTGGCATTTTGGTTAAAATGGTAACTTGTAATTAAGTAAGAATTTTTAGACACTAGAATTTACTCCAAATTTAAAAAAATCAACTGTAGATATTCGTCTGTTGACAAGTTGACTGGAAGGCCAGGAATGAACTGGATGACATGGAGGCCCCACCTACTTCTAGACTAGGCTGCAGTGTTTAGCAGATGTAATCTATGCAGCTCAGCACTGACTATCGGAATCTATACGCATTTTTACTTTTATATTAATTATATCATGATTTGTATTGAGTGTTAACATTAGCTAATTGATTGAACTTATTTGTCAGGCTGTATTGTTAACTAGCATCATTTATTGCTCTGTTTTTCCTGGGAAGCAGAGTATAGGTGAGGAGGAACAGACAATGTATTTTTAAAATTTATCACTTTTTTAAAGGTAAAAATGGTATTTTACTACATTTCTTTCTTTTTTTTTTTTTTGTGAGGAAGACCAGCCCTGAGCTAACATCCGTTGCTAATCCTCCTCTTTTTGCTGAGGAAGACTGGCCCTGGGCTAACATCCATGCCCATCTTCCTCTACTTTATATGGGACGCCGCCACAGCATGGCTGACAAGCAGTGTGTCGGCGGGTGCCCGGGATCCGAACCCGCGAACCCTGGGCTGCCGAGCACGGACTAAACCACTGCACCACTGGGCCGGCCCCTACTACATTTCTTTTTCTATGACATGTCCCTTCAAATGCCACATCAACTATGACTACTCTCTTTTCTTTATTCTTCTTGTCAATTTTTAAATGAGAAGTATTTGTTAGTAAACGACTAGATTTAGTTTGCGAGCTTACAGTATGTCAGACAAGTGTGTTAAATGGTGCTGTTACATAAAATAGCTCATTAAATCCTTACATTTAATTCTTAGGTGTTCTTATTATCCCTACTTCACATAAGAAAACTAATATTGGGATGATTTATCTAACTCGTTTGCAGTTAGTAAGTGGCAGAGCTGGTACAGTATTCAAATTCAGGTCTCTGATCCCCCCAATTTTTTTTTACTGCATTACTGGTTAGTAGTTACTTTTAAGTTAGAAAATTCATACTCAGGAAAAAACCAATTATAATCAATTTGGTAAAGTATTTGTTATAAGTAGTACTAAAAACTACCACTTATTTTGTGTAGTATTACTGTGTGGATGTTTACCATAGAAATATTTTAGTTTTTATGAGGATAACTTACAGCCAACTCACTCATAATTGGGGCATTTGTTTCTGTGTTTTGAAATATATTTGTGGGGGCCGGTGCAGGGGTTTAGTCCACGCTTGGCAGCCCGGGGTTCGTGGGTTCGGATCCCGGGCACCCGCTGACACACTGCTTGGCAGCCATGCTGTGGCGGCGTCCCATATAAAGTAGAGCAGGATGGGCATGATGTTAGCCCAGGGCCAGTCTTCCTCAGCAAAAAGAGGAGGATTGGCAACGGATGTTAGCTCAGGACTGGTCTTCCTCACAAAAAATAAATAAATAAATAAAAATAAAATAAAATAAAATATATTTGTGTTACTATAAGTCAGGCTACCTTTATTAATAAAAATATCTTCCTGGCACAAACTTTCAAATTAATCTTTGAATCTTAATTTAGTAAGATCTGTTTAGTAACTTTTGTATTATCAAGATACAGAATTGGCACCTAAAATAGAGTAAGATTCGCCCTGACAGTAGTGCCATTGGTGTATATGTGTTGTATGCCCTGAGCTGATCAATCATCGATTAAAAAAAAAAAACATGATAAGGTAGGGAAAGCAATTGAATGTGTATTTATATCTATTGTAGTATCATTAATATTCAGACTTACTCTAGTGGTATATTATTTTCTTAAGTGCCAGTAAGAAGGATGAGTGTTGAATTGATGGTATTGTAAATGCTTTTTCTAAGTACTAACCTACAGTGATTTTTATTAGTCCAAATTGCTAATGCTGCCATGTCCCAGAAGTGATTGCCCTGTGTGGAGCCTAACACAGTCTGGCAGGACTTGTTGCCATTTCTGGGAGGACTTATTTCATTCTGAGGTTTTTCTTTTTGTGATGTTCTTTTTGCTACTCATTTCTTATCTGTGTCTTTCTGGGAAATGAACAACCTTAGGCCCATAAAATTTCAACCTGAACCCTTGACAAGATGTCAGGGGATAAAGCTGAAAAACTGTGCTTATAGAGAAATTTATAGCTTTAAGTGCTTATTAGAGAAGAAAGGTCTAAAATCAGTTATCCAAGCTTCCACTTTAAGCAGCTAGAAAACAGGAGAGCAGAGCAAGTTAAACCCAAAGGTAAACAAAAGTAAAAAGAAAAATTAAGAGTAGGAATCAGTGAAAAAGGAAGTAAACAATAGATAAAAATTAATGAAACCAAAATCTCGTTATTTGGGAAAAAATATCTCCATATAATTTGTAAACCTAGCTAAATTCAGTTTTTAAAAAGAGAACCACATATCAGTATTAGAACTGAAAGTGCAGATATCACTACAGATTCTACAGGTATTACACAGTTAGTAAGGGAATATGAACAAATTAGTGCCAATAAATTCTACAATTTAGACAAAATGGATATATTTCGTAGAAAAATAGAAATTATCAAATAGATTCAAGGAGAAATAGAAAAATTTTGGTAGCCCTATATTAACAAAGTTGAATTCATACTTTAAAATCTTCCCACAAAGAAAACTCCAGGTCCAGATGACATCATTGGAGGATTTATCAAACATTTAAGGAAGAAATAATACCAATCATACACAAACTCTTTCAGAAAATAAAGGCGGGATTACTTCCCAACTCATTTTTGAGGCCAGTATTATCCTGATACCAAAATCAAATGACATTACTGAAAAAAGAAAACTACAGATAAACATCCCTCATGAACTTAGATGTGGTAATCCTTAACATAGTATTTAAAAATAGCATCCACTAATCTATAAAAAGGATGATATACTGTGATTAGAGTTTATCTCAGAAATGGAAGGTTGGTTTAACATTCAAAAATAAATCAATGTAATTCACTATATTATCAGAATAAAGGGAAAAAGCCAATATATTATTTCTAGAGATGCAGAAAAGTATTTGACAAAGTTCATTACCCATTCATGATAAAAATTCAACAAACTAGGAAGAGAGGGGAACTTCCTAGACCTGATAAAGAGCATATATGAAAAGCCTATCTAACATCATACATGATGGTGGATGACTGAATTCTTTCCCCTAATATTGGGAACGAGGCAAGATTGTCTACTCTCACCACTTTTATTCAGTATTTTTTTTGGCGTTCATAGTCTAATAAGGCAAGACAAAATTAGAAAGCATAAAAATTGGAAAGGGCAAAGTAAAGTTCTCTTTATTTGTAGATCACATGATCATATATGTAAAAATCCTAAGAAATCGAAAACAAAGACACTGGAAATAATATGTAAGTTTAGTTATGAGGTCAGTATTAAAAATTCAGTTGCATTTCTATCTTCTAGAAATGGAAAATTAAAGTTTTTAAAAATATCATTTACATTAGCATCTCTGAACATGAAATGCTTAGGGATAGATTTTACTAAAATATATAAAAGTCCTGTATATTGAAAATTACAGAACTTTGCTGAGAGAAATTAAGCATACCTAAATAAACGGAGAAATGGACCATCTTACTAGATTGGAAGACTCAATAATGTTTAGATATCAGTTCTCACGTTAGATAGATTCAAATTAAAATTCCAGTAGAGTTTTTTTTTTTAAGAAACTGACAAGCTGGTTATAAAATTTATATGGAAGGACAAAGGACCTAGAGTAGCCTTAACAATTTTGAAAAAGACAAAATTTGGAGGACTTGCATTTCCTGATTTCAAAATGTACTGAAAAAGTTAAAGTAATCTGCCCAGTGTGGTATGGGCATAGGATAGACATGTAAATCCATGGAACAGAGTAGAATCCAGAAATAGACCTGTGGTTATATGGCCAGTTAGTTTTTCCACAAAGGTGACAAGGCAATTCAATGGGGAAAAGAATAGTCTTTTCAACAAATGGTGCTGAACAACTGCATATCCACATAGAAAAAATGAACTTCAGTTTTTATCTTATATACACAAAAATTAACTTGAAATCTTAGACCTAAACATAAAAGCTCATACTATGCAACTTATATAAGAAAACATAGGAGAAAGTTTTCACAATCTTTGGGAAGGAAAGGCAAAGGTTTTTTAGATAGGATGCAGAAAACTTGAGCCATAAACTTAAAAAAATTGATAAATTGGACTTCACCAAAATTAGACACTTTTGCTCTTTGAAAGATTGTTAAGAAAATGAGAAGGCAAGCCACAGACTGAGAAAATACTTGTAATACATCCAAAAAAGGAACTTTACAGCTCAACAAGACAAAAACCAAAATATTAAAAAATGAGCTAAATATTTAAAGACACTTAAAGAAATGGCTAATAAGCACATGCAAACATGCTCAACATTGTCATCAGGGAAGTTCAAATTAAAACCATAATGAGTGCCGGCCCATGACCTGGTGGTTAAGTTTGGTGTGCTCTACTTCACTGGCCTGGGTTCATGGGTTCAGATCCCGGGCATGGACTTACACCACTCATCAGCCATGCTGTGGCGGTGATCCACGTACTAAATAGAGGAAGATTGGCACAGATGTTAGCTCAGGGCAAATCTTCCTCAGCAAAAAAAAAAAAAAAACAAAAAAACCCATAATGAGATACTATTACACATCCATTAGAGTGAGTATAATTAAAATTTCTGGTCCCAAGAGCTGGTGAGGATGTAGAATAACTGGAATTCTCATACATTGCCAGCAAAATTTTAAAGTGGTACAGCCACTTTGGAAAACAGTTTGGCAGTTTCTTCAAAAGTTGAACATAACATACTGTACAACTCAGCTGTTCAACTCCTAGTTATTTATACAAGAGAAACAAAAATGTCTGTTCACAAAAAAGACTTATACACTAATGATCGTGCCAACTTTATTCACAGTAACCCCAAACTGGGACAACCCAAATAACATCAACAGGTGAATGGATGAACAAAATGTGGTATTTCTATATAATAAAATAATACTTGGCAATGCTAAGGAATTAGCTACTGATAGACAAAAGAACATGGATAAATTTCAACGTTGTGGTGAGTCAAAGAAGCCAGATTCGAAAGAGTGTATACTGTGTGAAGGGATGGATGGCAAAGGGGCATGAGGAAACTTTTGGAGGTGATAGAAATGTTTTGTGTTTTGATTGTAGTGGTTGTTTCTTGGGTGGATACAGCTATCACAGCTTATCAAATTGAGCACTTTAAATAGATTCACTTGATTTTATGTAAATTAAACCTTAATAAAATAGCTTACAAAAATTATGCTGACCAAAAATACCAGATGCAGAGTATAAACTGTATGATTCCATTTACATGAAATTCTAGAAATGATTGCTGTGATCTGTACTGACAGAAAGCTGAACAGTTGTTGCCTGGGGTGGGGCAGGGGAGATTGAGAGGGAGCAGGTATATCAGAATCCTTTGGGGGTGATTGATAGGCTCTAAATCTTGATTATAGTGGTTGTTACATGGGTATATAAATTTGTCAAAATTTACACTGAAAATGGGTACATGTTGTATGTAGATTATAATTCAATAAAGATTTTTTTATAGAAAAATAAATGAGCAGTATGTGCAAATTTATGTAGAGGCACACAAAATGGGGTGATCAACACTGCCTAAAGATAAAGAGAGAGATTATTGAGTGCCTCACTATTGAAGAATGAATAAAAGTTCAGCAGGAAGTGGGCACGTCTGTCTGTCTTGGAGATTGGA
The DNA here is from genome assembly GCA_031878705.1 of Tapirus indicus. Lineage (NCBI taxonomy): Eukaryota > Metazoa > Chordata > Mammalia > Perissodactyla > Tapiridae > Tapirus > Tapirus indicus. Next base: position 7,261,826 of record CM062925.1, read on the forward strand.
ATTGAGAATATTCCAGATAGCGATATATAAAAACAGGAATGGTATAGTGAACAGGCATAGTACTTGTGCTTTTAGTCATGATAAATTATTGAAATAAATTACTGAATCATCACACCAACCCAGCACCATTGGTGGATGCCAGTAAGTGGCATGGCTGGAGTTGAAACATGTGTCTGTTTGACTGCAAAGCCTGCTGTTGTAGTTACACCACAGGGTGTGAATTGATTGATATGCCTTGGGTCTCAGAATTTGTAGGAGATGAGAGGAAAGGTGGTCAGGAGCTAGAATGCTATAGCATCCTATGGAATTTGACCTTTATTCTTTAGTCTCTTTAAAAAAGAACTTAACTTCCAGTAGTTTCATTAACCTAGATATTAAGTATGATGGGAAAGAAGTTAACTTGGCACCTCAAATGTGTAATGTATTTATATACTTAATGTTTTATGATGTTAACACTAGAACCTAATGCACTTACTAGATGATATTTTATATTAAATATATTTTAATATGGTCTTAATTATTATATTTATGTAAGTGGAAATTAATAAAGATTTTTCACTAATCCTCTGTCTCATCTGTAAGCATTATGTAGCTCCTCCCTAGCCAGCATTATTTTAGGTGGGAAGTCTTTCTGAGATACACACCAGCTCTCAGACTCTATAAGTCTGATGTGTTGGTTCTCAAAAATGTGACCAGATGAACCTGGAACCTTGTTAGAAACAGATTCTTAGGCCTCACCTCAGCTTTCCTCTGCTGAAACCCTAGGGATGGAGCTCAGCAATCTTTGTTTTAACAAGCCTTCTAGGTGATTATGATACACACTAAAGTTTGAGAACCAAAAGTCTGAGAAAACTTGAAACAGCTAGGGGATGGAGCACACTGAACTCAGAGTTACAGTCTCTCTGGGCTTCAGTTTTTCATCCATAAAATGAGATTTAAACTAGATGATCCTCTCTAGATTTTTAAACCCGGTGTCTTAATGAATCAGTGTCAGTTAGTGAGTTGGCCTACTGATCATCTTCCTGGATCAACTATAAGAACTTCAAACACATTGTCCAAGTTATTTTTAATTTTTGCTGAAAGTAAATAAGCTAGAAAATAGAAGTCATCCTCAACTCTTCCCTCCCATTTGTAGCCAGTCACTCGTTTACGCCAGTTATTTCCTAGTTGAACCTTGAGTATGCTCTTCTTCTTCCCCTTCCCCTCCCCCGCAACAAGGACCAAGCAAATCTATAGTTGTCTTTGTGTGAAATAGAAAAAGACACCCACCCCTACTCCCTACCCCAGGGGACAGATTAGAAGAGGGCCCCCTGCTAGGCAGTTGCAGCAGTACACATAGCTTGTCAAAGCTTGGGCTGGGTATCAGTGTCCACTCTGCTCCCTTGGTTGGGTGCTTTTGTGCAGAGTGAGATTTTACACTGTTGGACAATTATATGCTGTAGCATGCACGCTGTGAACTATATATAGTGCCACCACTACACATTAAGGTACTTATCTCTTAGCTATTTTTTTCTTTGGTTTCCTTGCCTTTAGTTTTCTTCATCTTTTAAAAAAATGCATCATTTCACACTCTTTCCTGAGAATATTACATTTAGTATTTGCTTTGAATATGAAAATACACGAATAGATGTTGCCAAATCTAATCATGTCATTATGTTAATCAAGAGTTACCTTCAGGTGACTCCTGGGCTTGGAAAATTTGCATTAAGTGTACTTCTACATCAATATATTCATGAATTTATCTTGGCATTTGATTCACCTAAAAATCTGAGTTTTTTTTTCTTTTTCACTATCCCAACAGTAGACAGGAATTACGCTTAAGTTTCTCATATAAAACTCAATATCCAAGCAAGAGATGTACTTTATAATAAGTAGTTCCATGCCAAGAATTTGTGTTTATAAACTAGTCTCACTATCCTAGCTACCTAAACTGACACATACTTTTTTCCATGTTAAAAACAGGCACTGTTTTCTTTCTAGCTCTGAAATTGAAGACAGAAGTGTCATTGTTTTTAGCACATGATTCAGCTGACCAGTGCTGTACATCTTCAAATTTGCCAAGTTAGGAAAAGAACTTAGGATCCTAGCGTAATGTCTTAGGTGTAATAAACTATAAACACGTTTTTAAACAGTTGTCTCTAGTGTTAGCTACTGAGTTCAGAAGTCAGTTAAAAAACATTAAAAAAGCATAGAGAGCATGTTTGTGTTCTGTATATTTGAATGTATATGTACGACGAAGGTAAAGATAATCCAACAGCAAAGTACAAGTTATCTTTAAATAATTACCACTAGATTTGTTTTTTACTTTTTCTCTTCAAAAATCCATAATGCAAGTTTTCCTCACTTCTGTACATTGTTTAGCCATGCAAGTAAAAAAGATTTATTTTATTTATTTTTTTGGTGAGGAAGATTAGCCCTGAGCTAATATCCGTTGCCAATCCTCCTCTTTTTGCTGAGGAAGATTGGCTCTGGGCTAACATCCGTGCCCATCTTCTTCTACTTTATATGTGGGATGCTTGCCGCAGTATGGCTTGGTGAGTGGCACGTAGGTCCACACCTGGGATCCGAGCCCACAAACCCTGGGCCGCCAAAGCAGAGCTCATGAACCCAACCACTATGCTACTGGGCCAGCCCAGAAAGATTTTTATCTTAGTGTTTCTGAGTTAAGAATTTTGAAATTTGAACACTGCTTGTTCTGTTTATTAAATTTCTATTCCATTGTTGGGGTCTGATTGGAAAATCAAACCAGTTATTTCAACAGAGGGAATTTAGTGTAAAGAATTGTTAACTAGGAATGAAGTTGTTAACTATATGGTTAAGAAGGCAAGAAAGTAACTCTAAAATATCAGAGTTAACAATTGCAAAAATCGCCACCACTCCTAGGATTGGGGGTACACAAAGGTAGTAATTATTAAAAACTGTAGTATAGAGGATGGGCCCTGCAGAGCTGACCTCTGAGGAAGACAGCATTGCTTGTCTTGTGTTGGTGTGTCCGAGCTCAATGGAGAGGCCTGGATCCCTGGGGCTAGGACACCAGTGGGCTGGTGCTGCTTTGTCTTGGGGTGCACAGTGAATGTAGTTCTGCAAAGGTTGAAAACTGCAAAATGGATTTTGTTAACTGCTTCAGGAAGGAATTGCAGATGGTGGGGTGAAGAAGTGAGTCTGGGGTGATGCTCACAAGAACAGCAGACAGGAAAGTCAAGTGATGCAGATAGGAAGAAGCAAATCCTCCAGCCCTTCCTGTTGGCAGAGCCTAAATGTAGTTTGCAGAGCCCGACCCCAAGGATCACAAGTCAGAAAGTTGAACTTGGAGCTGATAGACTAGAATTTACATACATCTTCAGGCTTTCAAAGTTAGGGAAAAACGACTTCGTAACCTAGCTTATGGTCTTCGGTACAGCAAACATACAAGTTCTTTAAAGGGTACGAAGTTTAATCATGTCATTGAAATGGACTTCTATCATAATGTGCTAAGAGTTTAAAATTTTGGCTGCAGTGTTCAGTTTATTAAATTTCTATTCCATACTTGTGAATGCTAATCTTATGCTTTCTAACGTGTGTGTTTTAAAATCAGAGGTAATCACAGCAAAAGAAAACACAGGGCCAGGCCTGGTGGCCTAGTGGTTAAGTTTGATGTGCTCCACTTTGGCAGCCTGGGTTCAGTTCCTGGGCCTGGACCTACACCACTCATCTGTCAGTGGCCATGCTGTGGCAGTGGCCCACATACAAAAAGAGGAAGATTGGCAATAGATGTTAGCTCAGGGCAAATCTTCCTCAGAAAAAAAAAAAAAGCACAAACTCCTCAGTCTGACATTTAAAGGCTTCCTTGTAGTGATCACAACCTACTTTTCTAGTTTTATCTCCCATTACCCTTATCTGTTTTCCCTAAACTTCAGCCAGGCTGGACTGCTCTCTGTTACCACACACTGAACTTACCTGCCTCTAGGCTTTTGCTCAGGTTAGTTCTTGTCTCCAGCTTGCCTTTTGGATGGTTCTCTTTCCTGTATACCCCATATGTGCCTGTCAAAGTCCTACCCCTCCTTCAAAGCCCCCTCGAGTATGAGGCTCAGTAGAGTCTGTCATGATCTAAACAGTCAGATTTGTTCTTTCCCCACAAACCTTTCATTTTTCTTAAAGGTCTTAAATACCTTTATTCTTTTTACACAGAGACACTCTTCACCATCTTTAATACCTGGCCACAATTCTGCTTGTTCTTTAAGAATCCACTTATTCGTCACTTCTGTTAGAAAGTCTGCCCAGACTTTGCACCCCAGCCTCCACAGCTGGTGCTCCCCATGGTATCTTAGGCATATTCTACCATGACATTTTTTCATACTCTATTGTAATTCTTTATCTGGGTATCTGTGTCCTCCCTAGGCTGAATATCTTGCTATAGTGCCTAGTGCAATACTGGCACTGAGCAGATGTAATACATCATCGTTTTGAATGAATAATTGACTATTACAAGATTTGTCAGAGGTCTCACAGTTAATAAGGAGAGCCAGGTCTCCTGATTTCAAGACAGATTCCTACATCACAGATACCTCTGCCCACCCCACCCCCCAATTAGATTATAAGTTTCTTGGGAGAAAAATATGTGTCATACTCATATTTATATCCCCTGAAGCACCTAGTACAGTGGTCTCTTTATTCAAAGTATATAATTGAAATGATTTCCAAATATTAGCTGTGGGAAAGTCTAAAAGGGAGAAGAAATCAGCCATATCCAGTAGCATCATGTAAGTTTGACTCCTGTTGTATGAGACTAGAAATACAGTAATCGTCTTCTGAGAATTAGAAAATTCCAGTCCAGATGAGTAGGGAATCAGATATCAAGAATCCAAGCTGCTCCTACTGGGTTAATTGTCTTTGCTTGGCACTATTTTTTTAGTCCCAGAAATGGAGCTCACATAATTCTGTTTTCCAACTATTAAGGAAGACAACTAGGTTCTGATCATATCTCCACTTCCCCTCTCTCCCCCACACACTGGAAAAAAGAGGTAACTCATAATTTTGCCTCTTGCTGGGCCTCGTATATGAAAACATGAGCTCATTGTTTGCTTGACTGGAAACAGGAAACCTCTGTGATAATGTGTCTTCAGCCTGTCTAGCTGGTATGGCTTAGGAACCCAAGAAGAGATAAAAGCATTTTTTTCTTGTTAATGATTATAAAAGCAGTATATGTACAATAAAGAAGATTTGGAAAGTGCACATTTTAAACAGTAAGAAAAAAATCACCCATAATCCACCACCAAAAGGTGACATCAATAATAATACATTGTATATATTTTGTCTTTTTTTCTGGACATTCTTTTATGTAATTGAAATTTTATCTATGATTTTTATGTGTCTTCACTTAATATTATAGCATAATCATTTCCCTTTGTTATTAAAAACTTTATAAGGATTATTAATTTTTGCATAGAATTGTATTTTATGGGTGTATCATACATAACTATTAGATATCTGGGATCCATTTTTTCTTTATTTCAAACAACATTGCAGTGAACATCTTTGGTTATCATTATTTGAAGGTATTTTCTTAAGTACCTTCAAAGAGTATGGTACAAAATACTCCCTAGAAAAGATTTTAGTCCATTTATAATTCCACTAGCAGTGTATGAGTGTGTGCCTATTTCAGCATGACCACGCTAACCCTGGTTAGTCTCATTTTTAATATTTACTTAATGAGTCTTTCTAGATGGCTTGTTATCCTACCATCTGAAAATAGCTAGTTTGTGTCTTCTTCCTCCCCTCTCCTGTACCAATTTATTCTTGTCTGGGCTCTTTCTTCACAGGGGAAAACAGATCATCAAACAGGAGTTCCCCTTATCCTACCTCTACCAAATCTAAAATGCCTTTCTTTGTGCCCACGGAGGAATTGTCCCTCCATTTACTAAGAGCAAATCCCTACACCAGTACTCTGGATCCTGTCCCTTCCCGTTTTCTTCTCAAGGACCTCCCTACTCTGATTAGCGCCATCTCTTTCCTGCATCTTTAGGTTCTCCCCCTGCTGGATACTTCTTACCACCACTCAGCCTGCTCCATGATCTGCCATTAAAATAAAACAAAAATCAAACTGCCTACCCTTAAGCCTTATCCTCTTCTAGCTCCACCCTTTTTTCTCTATTCCCTCAATCAGATTTCTCTAAAGAGTATTTATTTATACATGTGTTTACATTTCTCTCCTCTCATTAAAAACATGTCGAAGTGAATTTTTTAGTCATTCAATCATTCAGGAAATATTTTATTTATTTTAAAAATTTTTTTGTGTGAGGAAGACCAGCCCTGGACTAACGTCCATGTCCATCTTCCTTTACTTTATATGGGACGCCGCCACAGCATGGCTGACAGGCAGTGCGTCGGCTGGCTCCCGGGATCTGAACCCGCGAACCCCGGGCTGCCAAAGCATGAACTAAACAGCTGTGCCACCGGGCTGGTCCCTCATTCAGGAAGTATTTTAGATTGCCTAGTTCATGCCAGGCAGTGTGCTAGTGAAAAGCAGAAAACCTATGCATTCTCTGTCCTTGTGGAACTTTCAGAGGGGGAAGCAGTCAGTATTTTTAAGTTCACAAAATAATTTAAAGTATGACTGTGATAAGTGCTAGGAAGGAAAGGTATATGTATTGCATTGAAGAGCTTATAATGGGGAGTCAGGGAAGACTTCCATGAACCAGTAACTGAGCTGAGATCTGAAGGTGTGATGGGAGTTAATAGGCAAAGGGAGTTTGTCTATCCTCCAGAACTGCTGTTGCTAAATTCAGTGATCTTCATGTCGTTAGATCCATCGATGCTAGTTGTTATCCTATGTGACCCCTAAGCAGTGTTTCACAAAGTCGATTTCTCCTCTTTTGAATCTGTTTCCTTATGGGATTTCACACTTGCCTGGTACCCCCTCACCTCTCTTTTGGTTTATGTAGGCTCTTCTTCGCCCACTTCAGAGGGTTGGAATTCCTTAGGATTCAGTCATGAGCCTTTTTCTTATATGACCTCATTCAACTCTCATGGCTTTAAATGTTTTTTGTGTGTCAAGGATACCCAAATTTGTATCTCTGGACATGACCTTTGCAGAGTCAAGCTTAACATATGCAAAATGAAATCCTTGGTCTTCTCCCCTTTGAAATCAGCTACTCCTTCATTGTTTACTTTTTTGAGGAAATGGCAATTCCACCTACATATTTTTTCCTGGTAACCCTGGAGTCATTCTCTCTGACTTGACCCTCTCTCTGCCTTGCCATTGTCCCCATTAACACTGTTAATAAATTGCTCACTGTGTGCTGGGCACCATAGTAAGTACTCTTTCATATATTTTTCCCTCTATGTGGAACACTCTTCATTTGCTTAAGGAGCGGTATATTGTTGCTTCAAGACTAAAACCAAATGTTACCTTCCTCTGAGTGTTGAATTTCCAGTTGATTAAAACGTTTTTTAATTTCTATTTATTACACCATTTAGAGACTATGGTCTGTATTATTTCTACTTTTGACACTTATTACAAATTTTTTAGTGTCTTATAATACTTGATCAGTTTTTTAAAGTGTGCCATGGGTGGTTTAATATTTTTTTCCATCATCCTAATATGGTGTTGACTTCTCGTTTAATTTTTAGCAGTCTTTTCTCAATATATGGTAAAGCAGGATGGAGTGTACAACGGATCCGTTGCTATTCTTGCTGGATTGCACCTTTCTTACATGTTAAACATACCTGTGTAGTGCTTTTAAGTACTTAATATTGTTACTTTTGTGAATTTTATTTTAGTATTCACCCGGTATATCCCTGTCCATCATTTGATTTTCAACTTTCCTTTGTCCTTTTGTTGTAGTCGTGACTCTTGTAAATAATACATAGCTGATTTTTCTCTGTTATTTTTATCCAGAGTGCTTCAATAGGTAGATGGGCTAATTTTTATATATTTTCAATCTTAAAAATTTGAATTTTCAATTGTTTATTTATTTGTCAGTTACTAAATAAGTATTTTATTGGCACAAATAATTCCTAACCTGAAAATATAATTATCATAAAGGAGGAACTAAATTTCTTATCTCAGCACCCAAAAATAATCAGTCTTAATATTTTGCTCTGTCCTTTGTTTATATGTGGAGGAGGGAACAATGAAAAAGAAAGTAGAAAAGGAAAAAAGGGGGAACAAATTTCTGTGTCAGATATTTTCAACATTATTGTTTTTGTTTTTTTTTTTGGTGAGGAAGATTGTCGCTGAGCTGAATATTCGTCTTATTTTGTATATGGGCACAGCATGGCTTGATGAGCAGTGTGTAGGTCTGCGTCTGGGATCCGAACCTGTGAACCCTGGGCCGCCAAAGTGGAGCATGTGAACTTAACCTCTATGCCACCGGGCCAGCCCCAACATTATTGTTAATTTACTTGTTTTATAAATTAATAGCTTCTACTGTAGAGCAGGGAAAAACAAGTATTCTTTGTTTTAGCACCAAGCACAATGCGTGATATATAAACATTCAGTAAATATTTAAGAAATGAATAAAAGAAGGAAAGACATGAACTTCTTAATTTTTCTTTCTTCTCTCTGAAGATTTCCATGGAGAATGATTATCTGGGTCCCCGAAGAATTGAAAGTCTACAAAAAGAAGATGCTGATTGGCAGCGGAAAGCACACATGGCTGTGCTGTCTATTCAAGATCTTACTGTCAAATATTTTGAAATAACAGCTAAAGCTCAAAAAGGTGAGTTGCCCAGTAAAGTTGTTCTCCTTAGGTATTTCTGAAAATGAGTAGTTTAAGTATTTTATGTTTGCAATAGTTATATAGAAAAGCATATAAAGACCACTTATATCCTAACAGTTAAAGAAGAGTACTATTACCAAATTAAGGTATATCCTTTCAATCTTTTCTAGGCATATATGTTTACATATACCCCACATTTAAAAAAATAACAGTAATGGTGTATTGGTATAGCAGAATTCAATTCTGACACTAACCATTCATGGTTACAGACCCCACAGCTTAAAGACACAGTCGCCAATAAGACTGCCCTCACTCAGACACTACTTGCAAATTTAGGGGAGTCCCCAGGCCATCTGCATTTCTAACTGGCTACAAATTTGGGGTTCCCACAGCCCTTTTAGGTTCAATAATTCACTACAATGACTCACAGAACCCAGGAAAGCACATACTTATGATTACAGTTTATAAAGGATACAAATCAGGACAAGCCAAATGAAGAGACACATAAGGCAAGGTCTGTGAAAGTCCATTCCTTCCAACTCCCTTCCACAGGTGGCCACAGAAATCCTTCCATGGCTCCTTGATAGGCAGTTTAAAAATCAATGGTATTCGTTATTTTAATAATCTGTATATCTACCTGGCATTAATATAGTTTAGCGTTCAGGTTATTCTTTCAGCAGATCTATGTTTCCTTAAAAGTTTCACTGCAAGCAGTTTATTCCTTCAGAATGTCAATGCTGAATGAGATTGCTTTCCTTGATTCCTCAGCATCATTTGGCATTGTCATTGAAAAAATAAAAGGTGAAAAATAGTATCATGTTTTTAAATTTTGCATTTCTTTGATTATTACTGAGTCTTGATCTTTTTTGTTTTCATTAATAATTGGTATTTGCATATCCTTTCTTTTTTACCAGTTAATATCTTTTGCCTATTTTCCTATGGTGGTTTTTTTTCTATTAATTTGTAAGAGGTTTGTATATTATATTCATTGATATTTATGTTACTGTTATATATTAACTCTTTGATATCTGTTGGAAATATCTATTCCTAAATTTTCTTGTAACTGCTTTTCATTATACAAATTTTATTTGTAAAAACCGTCAGCTTTTAAGAATGATTTCTTTTTAAATTATCTTAATTTGTTGCATTTTCTGTGTTGCTCCAATAGTTCAACCCTACTAAAATCCTTTTAATATACTTGGATTTCTTTCTGCACTCTCTTTTCCGTTGATATGCTTCTTCTGTTGTTATGCTGTAATTACTGTAGCTTATAAAGCTACAATATTTATTTATTACCCAGTTTATCAAGTAACCCCTCATCATTACTTTTCAAATTTTTCTTGGTTATACTCAGTTATTCTTCTCTAAGATAGTATTATAATCCTTTTTTTAAAAATTGGAATTATTTCTTTTCAAATTAATGTAATTCTGATCAGAACTGCAATGTCTTAGAATTTGACAAGAGGATTTTAATATTCATGTAGAAGAGTAAATACTTGGTTTATTTCTATGTTAATGTGGTAATTTGAGAAAAGTATTTGCGTGGTTGGTGTATCTTGCCATTTATTCAAGTCTCTGTTTTCTTCAGGGGAGTTTTGTAGGGTTTTTGTTTTTTAATCTAGGTTCTACACATTTCTTGTTCGGTTCACTTCTGGGTGTTTTATGTTTTATTTTTGTTATTATGATTATGAAAGGAATGGTATTCCTTTTAATCGTTTTTGAGCTTTGTTTTTTAATCTTCAAGCCTTTGCTCCTCTTTTGGTGAGGAATATGATATATAGAATGTGTTGAGATGTGTATTCAGATGTTTCACTTCTACACAAAGTGAAATTTCACAGCTGTGATAAAAACTACATGATTATATGTGATTTCTATTTGTTGAAGAGTAAAGTAAATGTGATTTGTTTCTTGGATTTAGTAAAATACTTCAGATAGGTGGAATATAGTTAACATTTAGTGTTTGGATGTAAGTGCTTTCTCCATTCTTTTGAGGTATATTTTAGTCAACTATACCTTTTTGTTTTAATGTGAGTGATTTTGTTCATAGATGCTGGGAAAGGTATCCGATCATGATGCTTATTGCCACTTTTTTTTTTTTTTTTTTGTGGGGAAGACCAGCCCTGAGCTAACATCTGTTGCCAATCTTCCCCCCCCCCCTTTTTTTTTTTTTTGCTGAGGAAGACTGGCCCTGGGCTAACATCCGTGCCCATCTTCCTCCACTTTATATGGGACGCCACCACGGCATGGCTGACAGGCAGTGCGTCTGCGGGCGCCCGGGATCCGAACTCGCGAACCCTGGGCTGCCAAGTGCAGACTAAACCGCTGCGCCACCGGGCGGCCCCCTTATTGCCACTTTTTAAACTCATTTTATAGTTTCAGCCATCAAGGTTAATGTGTCCCATCTTTCCTGTTCCTGAAATACAGATATATGGCTAAGCAGGTGGCAGTATTAGCTTAGAAGGTTTTAAGTAAACCATATTACTTGCCTCCCCATACTCATTTTTATTAGAAAGATAGTATAACATCATTAAAGAATTTTGAAAATCACATGCACTCTGTTACTCTGCCACCATTCTTCATCTCCTATTCTTTCATGTACTTTTCAAATACAAAAATATTTTCATTTAAAAATACATTATATTAAGATGGGATATTTCTACAGAACTTGCTGACATTAAAAGGATAATAAGGGAATACTGCAAACTCTATGCATACAAATTCAACAATCTAGATGAAATGGAACGGTTCTTTGAAAAACACAAGCTACCACAACTCACACAAGATGAAATCAATAACCGGAGTATCCCTATAACCTTAAAGAAATTGGATTTGTAGTTAAAAATCTTTCAAAAAAGAATTCTTCAGGCCCAAATGGTTTCACTGGCAAATTTTACCAAACTTTCAAAATACCAACTCTACACAATCTTTTCCAGAAAACAGAAGAGGAAGGAACACTATCAATTTATTTTAAATGAGACCAGCAATACCCTAAATCCAAAACTAAACAAAGCACAAAAAAAGAAAACTGCAGACCAACATCCCACATACACAGATACAAAAATCCTCAACAAAACATTAGCAAATTTTAAAATATTTTTAAAATGCTTAATTTAATAACCAAGACCAAGGGACGTTTACCCTGATATAATATTTCAGTGCCAGTCAGTGTAATTCACCATATTAAAGGTCTAAAACAGTAGTTTTTAACTGGGGGTGATTGTGCCACACAAAAGGACATTTAATAGTGTCTGGAGACATTTTTGGTTGTCACAGCTACAGAGGGTGTTATTAACATCTAGCAGATAGAGGCCAGAGATTATGTTAAACATCTTATGTTGCACAGGACAGCCCACCCTACATCAAAGAATTTTCTGGCCCATAATGTCAAAAATGCTGAGGTTGAGAAATCCTAGTTGTTTTTTTTTTTAAAAAAGTATAGTCAGGCCGGCCTGGTGGCATAGTGGTTAAGTTCACGCATTCTGCTTCAGGGACCTGGGGTTCACCGGTTTGGATCCTGGGTGCGGACCTACTTGCTGCTCATCAAGCCGTGCTGAGGCGGTGTCCCATATGGAAGAGCTACAACTGTACAACTAGGATACACAACTATGTACTGGGGCTTTGGGGAGAAAAAAGAAGAAAAAGGAAGATTGGCAACAGACGTTAGCGCAGGGCCAATCTTCCTCAAACAAACAAACAAACAAAAGGCATGATCAATCATATCAATAGATGCTGAAAAACCATTCAACAAAATACATGTATGAGTGATGAAAATATTCAGCAAACTAGGAATAGAAAGGAGCTTCCTTAACCTAATAAAGGCATCTATAAAAATCTGCAGCTAACATCACATTAAATGGTGAAAGACTGAATGCTTCCCCCCAAAATAGCTAAAAAGTCAAGGATGTCTACTCTCACCATTCCTATTCAACACAATGTAGTAAACCGTAGCCAGTTCTCTTGAGCAAGAGAAAGAAATAAAAAGCATATAGTTTGGAAAGGAAGAAATAAAATTGTCCCTATTCACAGATGATAACATTGTTTATGTAGAAACTTGTATGTAATCTATTTAAAAAAAACTCTCAGAACTGATAAATGACTTGCTCAAAGTCACAGGAAATAAGGTCAGCACAAAAGTGAATCATATTTATCTGTACAAGCAATGAACAATTGGAAATTGAAATTTTTAAAAATGCCATTTATATTAACTCGTCCCAAAATGAAATACTTAGGTATAAATCTAACAAAACATGTACAGGCTTTGTATGCTGACAATTACAAAACACTCACAAGAGACATTACAGACCTCAGTAAGTGAATGGACATATTGTGTTCATGAATTGGAATACTCAGTGTAGTAACGATGTCAGTTCTCTCCAAAGTAATCTGTAGATTTAACACAATACTTACCAAAATACCAACAGAGTTTTTTTAATAGATAATAACAGGTTAGTTTTAATTTATGTGGAAGGGCAAAGGAAGTAAAATAGCTAGAACAGTTTTGGAAAAAAGGAAAAACAAAACAACATTGGAAGACACACTACCTGATTTTACAAATTACTGTAGAGCTACAGTGGCGTAGTGTTGTGGAAGGGCTAGAGACGTAATATCAGTGCAAGAGAATAGAGAATACAGAAGTAAACTCAGAAGACGTGGCCATTTAATCTTTGATAAAGGAAATCAATGGAAAACAATCAATAGCGTTGGAACAATTGGCCATGCATATGCAGAAAAAAGGAACCTTGACCTAAACCTCATACCTTAAACAAAGGTGAACTCAAAATGGATCTAAATGTAAAACTATAAAACTTCCAGAAGAAAACGTGAGAGAAAAATCTTTGTAACATAGACAGTCCTTAGCAGTGACACCACAAATATAAGGTAAACTGTAAAAGATAAAAACCTGTAAAAGAAAACTGTAAGAGATAAAATGTAAAAGATATAAATATGATAGAGTATGAACCATAAAAGAAAAAATTGATACAATGAATTTTATTAAAGTTAAAAACTTTTACTCTTCTAGGCACTATCATGTCTGACAAAGGACTTGTATCCAGAATATATAAAGTACTCTTAAAACTCAACAATAAGAAAACAATCCAATTAATAAATGGGGAAAGGAGTTGGACAGTTTTCCACAGGATAAAGATGACAGCTAAGCATTTGAAAAGATGTTCAACATCATTAGTCATTAGGGTAATGCAAATGAAAACCACAGTGAGATACCAACGCATGTCTATTAGAATAGCTAAAATAAAAAATACTGACGATACCAAGTGCAGACAAGGATGCAGAGTAACAGGAATTCCTCCTGCATTGCTGGTGGGAATGCAAAATTGTATAGTCTCTCTGAAAAATGATTTTGCAATTTCTTAAGGATACACTTACCATGTGACCTAGCAATTCCACTCCTGAGTATTTGCCCTAGAGCAGTATGATAATTTTTTAAATAAAAATTAAAAGAAAAAATAATGCATTATATTAGTAATAGTTTCTTTGAATGTTTAAAGATCTTTCCTTACTGTAAACTACTTTTATGATAGCTGTGTACTTAAACTTGGCTTAGAGTCTGCTTTCTAGATGCACTCTTCTCTAATGTTTAAAAAAAGTCTTTGCATTATGATTTAAAAAATATAACCATTATAGAAAATTTAGAATATTCGAGGAAAAAGAAATCCCACATCTGTAATCTTACCAGTCTTATGCAACTACTTTATGTGTCTGTCAATTCTTTTTTTTGACACGATTTATTATATAAGTGCAATGATTCTGTATATATTTTCATGTATAGTTCATAGTTTGTTGGTTCTGATTCTATACCATTTTGATTATTGCTCTTATTTTATACTTTGCTTCTCCAGTGTCAGGCAAAACATTTTTCTATGTGATGAGCATCAATCTAGGGTTCCAAATGCTTCATCAAAGTCATTTTAGACTTGTTTCTATCTCAATTCTGGTGACTTTATTTCTCTTAGCAGGTAGCCTTTGAGCCCAAATAAGGAGAGAGAAATATTTAGTTTGCTTGACCTTTTAATTTTCCTTTCTGGGCATGTTTCTCTCCTCCCATATAAGAGAAACAGAATGAAGATCTCTGTATGGATTTATGCTGTTGAGAGTAGTAGCCCTCCTTTACGTTTCCAATCAGAAGGTAACTTTCTACTTTCTCTTTTTTAGAGGAGGAGTAAAACTTTTAGTTCTTGCCTTGTATAAAGCCAGGCGTAACCTAATTTTCATATATTACTGCTTAGCTTTTAAAAACATCTTAAATGGGCCTGTTTCTGAAAAGGATACATATGTTGGTACATTAAGTTTTTTTATAGGTTTAACATGATACCTTGTAAACACCAGGACTGTGTCACCTTCAGAGGTTTTTTACATGTAATGATCATCATTGAGTATTATTACAGGGCTGTTATCCTGACAATGTAAATGGTCATCTTAGCAAGAATCTTTATTCTTGCCAGCAGAAGAAGAGAAGACTCTATTTTAGAGGTATTCCAATACTATTTAGAGGTATTCCAAGCATTCTACATTCACAAATAATTTTCTTCTTTACCTTCATATTCCTTGGAAAGTAATTCCAAGTGAAGTGAACAGCAGTTAGATGTAAAAAAAAACGTTCTACGCAAAGATATTAGAAGACAGAGTATGGACTAGTACTTGTCGTCGATGATAACCCAAGACTGAGGACAGGGAGTTGCTCCCAACTCTTAGTGAGTGTGCAGAATGTTTGACTGTATGCTGTGATTACAAGTTCAAGTAAAAATGGTAGAGGTAGTAGACTAGGGGTTTAAGCAACTTGGGTACTAGTTTTAACTCTACGCTATAGGTGTGTAACCTAGCTTTTAAGTTACCAAAACTCCTCAATTTTGCATATCTATACAGAAGGTGTTGACAATGCATACCTTGCCTATTCCATCGGGTTGCTGGGCAGATAAATAGAGATAACATATGGAAAAAGTGCTTTGAAAATAATATAACATCATATAAATATGAGTGAGTGTGGTGGTGTATGCATGAGAGAAAAAAAGAAATGAAACAAAACAGACTATTCGATTAATGTTGCCATGTGAAGTGGCAGAGATAATTTGAGTACCTATTATTCTCTTATTTAATTCGGTGAAAAGCCTTCCGACTAGGTACTGTATTTCTTTATTTTTTTCACTCAAGGGAATTGAGCCCAAGAACAGTTAAGTTCCTTGCCAAAAGTTAAACATCAAATATGGGTGGAATTGGGAATTTGACTCAAAGCTATATAACTCCAAATCCCCTGTTTTTTCCCCTACGGTGCACTACTCTGTTGATCTTATGGCTGCATATATATTATAATATAGTTTTAAAAGATTGGCAGAAATTAAAAATGGCAGTATCATTTGATATTCAACCAACACGAGTACGTTTCATTTGTTAGAAACCCTAAAGTTGAGATTCAGAGTGAGATTCCTGTGTTAGCATTTAAAAGCCACAGAAAAACACAGAGAAACCAAAAGAACTGATATAACTATATTGAGAGGAGATTCTAAGTTAGCAAATTCTTCATCTGTTATAATAGGAACTCAGATAATTTTTAAAGACAGTAGATCAAGAAATAGCAATATTCTTGTATGGAAGTAACCACCAGAAGCGATTAAAAGTTGGTTGCATTTGGGCATTGGGACTAAGGGTAGGGGAGAGCTGAGCATGAGAAACTGCTCTTTTTCATTATAGACCTGTCTGTACAGTTTAATTTTTAAGTATGTACATGTGTTATTGCAAAAAATATTAAGATTTTATAAAATTCTGAGGCAAAGTTTACTGGGATATACTTCTTTGCAAAAGGTGGACATAGGACATAGTAGCAGAACAAAATTATCACTTAGCTGTGAACGAATAAAAGAAACTACTAGTGAAGGGGTACTGACTTAAAGGTTACATTTGGTACTAATCAGATTGCCTACCTCTTTTAGGATAATTAAGGCGTGTCTCTGACCTATTAAAGTGTTTGGGCATAAGGATGGTTGGGTTAATTGTATAAGGACCCAGGATGAGCCACTAACATACTACTATCAATGATAAAGTTCTTTAACTGGAAGATATTAGCTGTTTGATTGCCAAGAAATACCTTTTGAATTAGGTCTCTATTGTGGCAAACTAGAAAGTTCTTCCTTTCTCTCTTTTGTGTCTTGTTGGGACTTGGTTGTGCCATTCCAACTCTAACCTCATCTAGATATTAACATCTGGGATTTATTTCTTCCTACATCAGATCATTATAGTTTTTTTGGAGGACTCAGAATGATAAAATTTAGCACATGGATTTAAATAATTTTAAATACTCTTGAATAGTTATGGCTCTGATTTCAACTCACATACCCAGGAAAAAGTATAAACCTTCACAGAATAAAGTTTTTTAGAAACTTTGAAACTTAATAACACTGGACATGTAAAAGAGTATTTTTAAAAGTTTTAAAATTAATCTGACAACTCAGTTTTATCTTCAGAAAGTTATTTCTGAGGATGATTATTTAAAATTCTTATTGAAGACAATAGAGAGAATCTAAGATATTGTTGAATTGTATTTTAGAGCTATTATAGGTAATTTATCATGGGGGTAGGATTTGTGTGTTTATCTTGGAGTGTGTGGTCAGTGAAATCTAAGACTTTCAAATGCTTTAGTATCAAGTTGTCTTATGTCTTAACGTCTCTTTAAAAAATTATTGTTAATAGCTGTGTACGATCGAATGCGAGCAGATCAGAAGAAATTCGGGAAAGCATCATGGGCAGCAGCTGCTGAACGTATGGAGAAACTCCAGTATGCAGTTTCTAAGGAGACTCTGCAGATGATGAGAGCTAAGGAGATCTGCTTGGAACAGAGAAAACATGCACTGAAAGAAGAGGTAATAAACCATCAGAAAAATATGTAAAATTTAAAATAATTAAGATTTACTATTTGATTTTTATCTTTGTATAAGACTGAGATTTTTCTAATTCTGTAAGCAGTTAATTTTGCACTGTCTCCATGAGATGACAACACTCATGATGGGGCTTATGATTTGAGTTGCCACTAATAGAAGAGTTAGACGCACAGTATTTTCACGGCATCGCAGGGTGACTGTAGGCAGCAACATTCTGTTAAAGCAAAAAGGGGTGGACATCAGAATTTCTCTCTTGTCTTTAAAGTTTATTGTAATGTAAAGTTCATAACTTTCTGACAATTATTAAGAAAGTTTCATTGCCCAGAGAAATTCAGTAAAAATTCTAAGGCAGTAACATTTTGTTAGAATTGATTTTATTATGCTTAAACAATTACCTTTTGGAACTTCGCATTTTATTCCTACTGGAACAAAACAGGATTAATAGAGGCCCAGTTTCCTTGATTGTGCTTCATTAAGACCTCTTCGTGGATATAGAAAAAAAAAAAAAAAAAAGGAATAGCCTTAGAAATCCTTGAAGAGGGTTGCTGATATATATAAAACATATCTGAAGTGATCTTTTAAAAATTAACCACTTTGCATTGTCATCCTGTTCATCAGTGGTTTAGTCTTCCTCACAGTGCCCAGCACAGCACTGAATACACCATTGTTGCCCAAGTCTTGCTTGAAAGTACTGAAGCAGGTGTATACTATTTTTTTTACCTCCTGTGGCATTATTTTTAAAAGCTATTATATGTTTTATTATTAAATTGGGCTAGAACAGATTGTTTTTATGAAAGGGGACTTAAACATCTAGATTGGTCATTTGCTGATAGTTTTTCTAAGTATTAGAAGAAGCTAATGTTAGAGTAGGAGTACAGTATTTTTGAAAATAAGGAAAGTATATAGTTTTAAGAGTGAATAAAGATTAAAGCTAGTGTTAGTGATGAACCTAAGAGGGTGTTCTAGGTGGCATATAGTAAGACTTGATGGTGTAGGCACAGCTATTCAGTTTGTGCCTTTTGTATCCAGAGTTAAAACTCAAAATACTGCAAAGGTGAGAAGTGTTTGAATTATTAAATTAATTTTGGATTGTTTCCCATTGATTTCATTTATTTATTTTCTACCTTGAGACAATTAACAATTAATTGCATCATATGTTATTCTATTAAGCCAATTTTGGAAAAAAACGCAATCACTTTTTTTTGCCAGTTTGCCATATATGAATTATTTCTAAAATCAGACTCCTTTTGGGGCCGCCCGGTGGCGCAGCGGTTTAGTCTGCGCTTGGCAGCCCAGGGTTCGCGAGTTCGGATCCCGGGCGCCCACAGACGCACTGCCTGTCAGCCATGCCGTGGTGGCATCCCATATAAAGTGGAGGAAGATGGGCACGGATGTTAGCCCAGGGCCAGTCTTCCTCAGCAAAAAAAAGGGAGAATTGGCAACAGATGTTAGCTCAGGGCTGGCCTTCCCCACAAAAAATAAAATAAAATAAAATAAAATCAGACTCCCTTTATTTCCTGTTAACAGGTGTTCCTCAACTCTCCCCTTCCTGTTAAGGGCCCCTCGTTCTTCAGGTTACTCCAGACCCAAACTTTAGGGTCACCTTTAACTCTTCCCTTTCCTTTGCCTTCTTTTTCTGCCTTTTGGAATTCTGCCCAACTCAGATGTCCCTGTTATTCACTCAACAAACATTTATTAAGTGTTTGTGCCAGGAATTACAGTGGATGATGGGGATAAAGACATGTTTAATACCCCTTCTCCCGCCACCTCCTTCCCCCACTTTTTAAAGCTATATTTTCAAAGCTTGAATAAAATGCAGTCATAGTATTTAGAGTTCTTAAGAGTATGGTGGGGCAAGACATGTGCAGTGTGAAAATGAGCTGTGAGATAGGCAGGTATCTTTATAGACAAAGTGGATCATTAGAGAAGTACTCAGCTTGGACCAGAGGGCCATAGGTGCAGAGAGGTGCGTGTTCCAGGAGTCCCAGTGTGGGCAGGAAGAGTCGGCAGCCTAGTTATCTGGAGAAGGAGTAGTGAGAGATGAGGTTGGAAAAGTAAGTGAAGTTTGGGGTTGGCCCTCTGTGCCCTGCTAAGTAGTTGGAATTTTACCCAAAAACAGTATGGAGTCATTGTAAGATTTTAATCAAGGAGTAACATAATCAAATTTGTTTTTATGAAGTATTACTCCGGGCAGTTTATAGAGAATGGATTAGAGGGCCATTCTTAAATCCTTAGCCCGTTTCCTTACATGGGAAACTGCCTTTCAGACTGTTTCATTGCTGACAGTAGAAAGCAAAGCATTTCTCAGAAATGAGTGTAAATATCAGGAATTTGGACCCTTAGCTCAGTAGTGAAAGAAGTTCAGGTTGAAGGCAACAGGGAATTGGGAAGAGTTAAACTTAGATTAGGTTTTGGCAACCTGAAATTGCTACTTTTTGAATTGATTTTTGTATATGGCGATAGGAGATGGTCTACTTTCATTCTTTTGCATGTGGCTGTCCAATTTTCCCAGCACCATTTATTGAAGAGACTTCCCTCTCTCCATTGTATGTTCTTTGCTCCTTTGTCGAAGATTAGCTGTCCATAGGTGTGTGGTTTTATTTCTGGACTTTCAATTCTATTCCATTGATCTGTGTGTCTATTCTTGTACCAGTACCATGCTGTTTTGATTACTATAGCTTTATAGTATATTTTGAAATCAGGGATTGTGATGCCTCCAGCTTTGTTCTTTTTTTTCAGAATTGCTTTAGCTATTCGGGGTCTTCTGTTGCCCCATACGAATTTCAGTAGTTTTTGTTCTATTACCATGAAGAATGACATTGGGATTCTGATTGGGATTGCATTGAATTTGTAGATTGCTTTAGGTAGAATGGACATTTTAACTATATTTATTCTTCCAATCCATGTGCATGGAATATTTTTCCATTTCTTTATGTCTTCCTCGATTTCTTTCAATAGTGTCTTATAGTTTTCATTGTATAGGTCTTTTACCTCCTTGGTTAAATTTATTCCCAGATTATTTTATTCTTTTTGTTGCAATTGTGAATGGGATTGTCTTTCTGAGTTCTCTTTCTGTTGGTTCATTGTTAGTGTGTAGAAATGCAACTGATTTTTGTACGTTGATTTTATACCCTGCCACTTTACTGTAGTTGTTGATTATGAAATTGCTACTTTTACAACTGCTTAGAGTTGCAGGACTTCCCTGGGCAGTTGAGCACTGAGTAAAGGCAGGTTGGTGACAGTCAGATCCAGATTGTACGTGCCTGGGCCCCTGAGGGTATGTGGGCTGTGCCTTTGTGCAGATAGCACTGCAGTCTTGAATAGGCTGGTAAAGGAGGCAAGAAACTTGGATTTTTTGTTGGGCACAGGAGAATGAGCTGGGTGAGGCAACTGAATTTATATTAGTTATTTGAAAAGAGCAATTATACTTCAGAAGGATTAGGTAAGAATAAAATTAACTGATTCATCATTAGATTTGTTGTACTTTATAGCCCACATCCTTTTAAATCACATTATTGAGACATAATTCACATACTATATAATTCAATTATTTAAAGTGTACAATTCAGTGGTTTTTTTAGTATATTAACAGAATCATGCAACTGTCACCACAATCTACTTTAGAGTGTTTTCATCACTCCCAAAACAAACCCCTGCCCATGAGCGGTCATCCTCCATCTCCCCTCCAAGCCTCTCCAGCCCCAGAAAACCACTAATCTACTTTCTGTCTTCATAAATTTGCTGTTTTGGACATTTCATATAAATGGAATCATAAAACATGGAAGTCTTTTACTGTTTTTTTGACATAGCTTGATGTTTTCAAGGTTTATCCACATTGTAGCATGTGTCAGTGCTTACTTTAGGTTTTTTTGCTGAATGATACTCCATTGTATGGTTATGTCACATTTTATGCATTCATCAGTTGATGAATATTTGGGTTCTGTTTGCTTTGGGAGCTGTTATGAATGATGCTGGTGTGACCATCCAGGTGCAGGTTTTATGTGGACATTGATTTTCGTTTGTCTTGGTGTATATCTAGGAGTGAAGCTGCTGTTTAACCTTTTTTTTTGCCAAGGAAGATTCGCCCTGAGCTAACATCTGTGCCAGTCGTCTTCTATTTTATATGTGGGTCACTGCCACAGTGTGGCTGACAAGTGGTGTAGGTCCACGCCTGGGACCCGGGCCGCTGACGTGGGACACACCGAACTTAACCACTACACCACAGGGCTGGCCCCCTGTTAACCTTTTGAGGAAGTGCCAGACTGTTTCCAAAGCAGCTGTACTATTTACATTCCCACCAGCAGTGTACGAGTGTTAGAATGTCTCCACATCTCTCTCTACATTATCAGTAATACTTGTTACAGTTTGTCTTTTTTATTATAGCCATCCTGCTGAGTGTGAAGTGGTATCTCATTGTGGTTTTGATTTGCATTTCCCTGATGGCATTGATGTTGAATATCTTTTTGTGTGTCTGTTGCCCATATACATATCTTCTTTGGAGAAATGTCTATTCAGATCTTTGGCCCATTTTTAAATTGGGTCTTTTTTTTTTATTACTGAGTTGAAAGACTTCTTTATATATTCTAGATACAAGTCTTTTATCACATATATGATTTGCAAATATTTGCTCCCATTCTGTGTACTGACCATATTGGTTTTTAAAACATTGACTATATATTTGTGAAAGTAGTATATTTTAGTCTCTAGGGAAGAACAGTGTCATCTCCATTTTTATTAATGCAGCTTTTATGTAAAATTCATTGCTTTATGAAACTTCTTTTGGCTTAGGAGATATACCAAGATAGTCCTCAATGACATTTTAAAAATGCATATTCATATCTACTCTTGTTTAAAAAAGTAGTATATGAGCGGGGGCTGGCCCTGTGGCACAGTGGTTGAGTCTGGCGCACTCTGCTTCAGCTTCATGGGTTCAGATCCCAGGCATGGACCTATGTACCACTCAACAGCCATGCTGTGGCAACATCCTACATACAAAATAGAGGAGGATTGGCACAGATGTTAGCTCAGAGCGAATCTTCCTCACCAAAAAAATTAAAAATAGTATATGAGGTAACCTACAATGTATCATGGCTGTGATCTAGAAAAATCTTTTTGGTAATGGATTTTAAATTGTGATTTTATTTTTCTCTTACATTTTCTTATTTGCTACTATTGTTAAAGGTAAAATTGGAACTTGTTTAGTCCTGCAGCTTCTTTACACTTTATATTTAAAATCTCTTTGCAAGGATTTCAGACCCATCTTGCATTCTCCTGAAGCATTTCTACTGCCTTCTCCTTTTCTAGTTAGCTTTCTCCTTCATGTTACTAGCTGTCTGGAATTTTCTTAAGTTCCAGAACTTTTAAAACTTGAAATCCTAGCATTTTATTTCCTGTGAAGTAGAGGACCACTCCATCTTCATCACATTGACTAGCTTTATGGTTCTAACCAGGCTGACACTGAGTTGTACTGACAACACAGGGTGCCTAAAAGAGCTGCTGAGGGTAAGACTTCTGACTACCTGCTGTTCCAAGAACACTGTTCTTACTGGAATTGGTCTAGGGTGGTAGAGGAAGGGCGAGGCTGAAATGGCCCCGAGAGTCTGGGATGATTATCTGTGGGGTCATTTTCCCTGGGGCCATTCCATTACTTTAATAGTCTGGTTTTTAATGTTCTAGATTGTGTTTGAATTCTTCAAAGGATTTGGTAAAACTGTCAGTTAGTCATTCTTGCCAGGTTTATGCTTGTTGTGTATATATAATATATGTATTGTACTTTTTATATATATCTGTGAAGATGTACTGCACCAGTTTTATTAGCATTAATTTAAGGTGACCGCATTACTCATGAGAAACAGAGCAAATGTGAATTATTAAGTCCATCCCAAACAAATACTTTGCCAGTGAAGGCTTTATAATACAGTGCTACCCTGTGATCTAAATTATGAGGAGACTTTTGTTCTTTATGATATGTTGTCTCTCTTTAGGTTACTTTAAAAACAAAAAACTCCTTTCTGATGTGATGATAAAACACTTTAAAAATCAAAATTAGAAATTAAATTTAAATATTTAGTAATATTTGCCACGAGTATAGTGCTGAACTTGAAACAAAATTTCTAAATGCTGAAATGTTAAATATCACTGAGGCAAGCAAAATTCTATTTGACTTTTCAATTTTCTTTAATTACACTTAGGAGTAAGTACTATTCCTTTTCATCTATCTCCTTGTTAACTGTTTCTGAGTCTTGATTGTAGTCATTCTTACCTTTTCTAGGTCATAGACTCCTGCCCCTTTAAGAATTTGAAAGCTGGGAATCCTGTACTCAGAGAAATATACGTATACATACAACTTTGCACACAAATTTAGTAGGTTCCCAAATCATCTTCACCTGAGCCTCTGATTCCAGATTGTCCTCTGGTGTTCAGATTTTCCCATCAAAAACTCCTGAAAATATGAATGTCTTTTTGGCCCAATACTTTTGAAAAAGTCCAGGGTGAGTTTAATTAGTTGTAGCTGCTTTAAGTTACTCTTTAAATAGTATACTGCCCCCCCAACTCAGATTCAAAAACAACAGCACAATCTGACCATGCAAATACACCTTTACTTTCGGATCTGTATTCTTTACAGGTCACATCAAATATATTTTAAACCATTGGACAAGATTAAAATACATATAATCACACAGGGTTAGGAGAAGAATATATGTTAGAAGTGGTATTAAAATAAGAAAGATTCTTATTTAAAATAAGGAGATTCTTATTTAAAATAAGGAGATTCTCTTTATAGTTATTAATTGAAACAAGAGATACTAAAATTAAGATGCCATCATGAAACAAATCATAGAAAGTACAGTTCTATCTCAGTTAACTTGTAGACTGTTATGTTCTGGTTAACCACTTTCTCTCGTTAACTGGGAATTAACCAGAAAACCCTTTGGAGTCCAGCCCTTGTGGTTGAAGGTTCTAACAGTATGTCAGTGTGCTTTCTTGTCTTGGCAGAGGATTTTAACTGTTCTCCATCCATTTTTTTAAAACTTTGTGATTCCTTGACGTCATCTCTATGAACATATAAAAACTTGCTAGAATATTGAGCTGAATACATTCCAGTCCCGAGGCTAGTTCCTTATATTTCATAATTTTGTCTTTCTTCTGAAAGCATAAGCTAAATTATGATTAATTAAGGTTATAGTCCCCTATGTCAGTTTTATTTAAATCATCCAAGTATTTATTGAGCATTTACAGGATTCCATTGTGGATGGAACCTTAGGATCTAGATAGAACGTCCTGCAATGATGGAAATTTTCTATTTCTGCACTTTCCAATAGGGTTGCTGCTAGCCACATGTGTATTGAACTCTTGAAATGTGGCTTATGTGATAGAGAAACAGAATTTTTTATTTTATTTAAGTTTAAATATCCACTTGTGGCTACTATTTTGGACAGAGCAACTCTATAGATCTCAATTCTGCAAACTTATTATGTAACCTTGGGTGAATTATTTAACCTCTCTGTAAAATGTATTTTTAAAATTTTTATTTGTTTGTTTATTTTGGTGATGAAGACCAGCCCTGAGCTAACATCTGCTGCCAATCCTCCTCTTTTTTTTTCACTGAGGAAGATTGGCCCTGGGCTAAAATCCATGCCCGTCTTCCTCTACTTTATATGGGATGCCGCACAGCATGGCTTGACAAGTAGTGCGTCGGTCTGCGCCAGGGATCCAAACCTGTGAACCTTGGGCCACCGAAGTGGAGCGCATGAACTTAACTGCTACGCCACTGGGCTGGCCCCAACCTCTCTATAAAATATAATATATACCTTCTAGGAGAGTTATGAATTAATGTATATAAAGCATTTAGCATAGTGCCTAGCAAAGGGTAAGAATCTGATAAATATTAGATATGATTACTCTGATATATGTTAGGTATTGTGCAAGTATCATTGAAGGGAATACAAAGATGACAAAAATGTAATTCCCATGCTTAAGACATTTACTGGCATTTCATATGGGCCTTGCCAAAAAGTTTCAACAGCAAGGAGCTTTGATGTGGATACAGTCTGAACAGAGGTGGGGGAGCTGGGGTGCTTCTTCAGGCAGAGAGGCTGTGTTTTTGTTTTTAATTTATTTAACAATAAGTCTGTTTCATAGCTGCACACTAGAAGTTTTAAAGTCTGTAAGTACAAAAAGCTAGGTTCCACACTAAAAGTTTTAATTTATATTACTTAATTATGAAAGTCTATTTTAGCCATCTAAATTATGTTTTGGTAGTGGTTACAAAAAAAGTAAATAGAAATGTTTTAAATGTTTCCGGCCCTGTCCATAGTGCTTTGTGTGTATTATCTCATTTAATTCTGAAACATAACCCTTTATGCTACAAGTCCATAAGCCATTATCTGAAACCTCCAAAGCCAGATACGTTTCAGAGTTCTGTTTTTCAGATTTTAGAAAGCTAATTTAGAACATATAACTTCCAGACACGTTTTACTACTCTAATAATGAAACGTATAGATATTTACATTAAATAGAATAAATGGGACTCATATCAATTCAGATCATATTTTTCTACAAATCGATTGTGTAGTTAGGTTTTGATATCAAAGAAATTATGGATATTTTCAGTTTTCCAAGATTTCTGAAATGTGGATTTCTAGATAATTCTGTCAACTTATAGGTATTATCCATATTTGTGCAGCTGTTATTGGTGGAACCTGTATTTATACTCAGGTTTGTCTGGTTCTAGGTCTCAGGTTCTTTCCATCTTTTCCACGTAAAAGGGCTAGTCTTGATTGAGAGCTTGCCGAGCTTGCTTTTAATGTTATTTCTCTCATGCTGTGCGTGGTTTTTATGACTACTTTTTGAGCCCTCACTTCATTTCTTGTTTACTGCCGTACTCCCTGTATCTCAAACAGTGCTGGGTGCTCAGTGAGTATTTGTTGAACGAATGACTGAACCTACAGATTCTCTGAAAGTTCTTTTTGCCACAGCCCCTTAACCTACCATGAGGTTTTCTAGCACCGTTGGGTGAAAGGCAGGACAGAGGCATCATTAGTTTGTATAAATTGCTTTGTGTCTGGTTTCATGATACAGTACAGTCTGTCGAAATAGGTACACGTGAAAACTGTATCATTGTTGTGCGTGGTGGGAATGATCATCTGTGGGGGCAGTAGTGTATGATGTACTTAGGTGGGTATATAGATGTCGACTGGTAGTTCATTTCCTTGCTACAGTTACTGTAAAAACATTTTTTTGGTTTCTTTTCCATGTTTATTAGAATGATGCTCCCTACCTTTGTCTAGTGGAAAGACTGTTGTTGTAGGAACTGGGAGAGTTGGGTCTGGCTCCAGCCTTGCTGGTGTATTACCTGGGTTACATTGGGCAGTCACAGTTTGGTTTGGGGTCTTGATATCCTGATGGTTAGTAGAAGTTTGTTCAGAAGGGTGAAAGTTAAGCTGAGTAAAATTTCAAAGTAGCCAAGTTTTCACTGGCACTTGATTTTCTGCTTTTTTGAGCACTTAACCTACATGTTAGGCTTTTTTCTTGCCCAAGAAAGCACTGCCCCCAGGTATAACAAAGACACCCCAGCCATGGGACCTGCCTTCTCTCACTGCTCCGTCGTCTGGAGTTAGTGCTCCTTCCACTCTGGATTCCTGTTCCCTTAGTTCTGTGTCCGTCAGCTGAGTTAGGTGCCTAGAAACAATCAGTTTGGAAATTTCAGATGTTACAGGGAAGAGACTTAGAGCAGCATAGCCTTCCCATACCTCTTCATGCCTTCACTGAGGATTTCCCACTGTGCTGAAGTTTACGTAAACCTGAAAGCACTGTTTTGCCCTCCCGAATTTCCCTGACTTGTCTCTTATCACTTTTCCTTAGCTTATCCCATAAAAGTCTCTACTCTGGTCCTACCACCCTTTTCCTTTCCTGAGGCTCACTACTGCCCTATGGCTTGTTCTCTCAGAGGCTGGGATTTAACAGATCCCTTGTCTGCACTTCTGCCTCTGATAGATTTTGTCCTTCTTTTGAACCCAGCCATGGCAAATCGACCTCTGGACTCCCTTGCTGTGAATAGAACTCATTAAACCAGAAAATTGGTGAGGTCACTTCTTGTAAGAAAATAAGCCCTTGCTTTCTCAGTTTGATATTTGCTGTTTGCTGTGTTCTGGTATCACTCTGCATCTCAAGTGTTTTTAAAGTACATGGGCCCTGGGCAGGGATCGGAGTACTGTTCTACTTGTAGTTGAAGCAGCTGACAAAGTAAAGGACTTCCGCTTCCTTCCTTAGCAGAGGAGTGGACAGGAGAGACAGACGTAGAGAATGCTAGTGGAAGCCTTAGCACAGTGTCATGAACATGGCAGATAATGGTCACTTCCAGCTGGAGAAAACTGGACGTGGTGAAGATGGAACTGACAGCCTGGACCTGAACAGTGTCCCTGGAATGATGTTAGATGAAGGTTTTTAGACTGATTCGCACTGAGGTTTTAACTTAACTGATTATAATTCCCTGCTTAGAGAATAAAGCCTTCTAACATTATGTGTTTTACCTGTTTGTATGCTGTGCTCACAGAGAGTGTGGATGCAGATAGCAGAGGTAGATGCATGCTGGGGCTGTGGTCTCCTGAGTTGGACAAGAGTCCCAAGACGGCATGTAAAGGGATGTTTACTCCCAGTCTCAGGAAAGAAATCACTCCGAGGTTCCTATTTTGTGACTTAGGACAAAAGCAGCAGAACTGCATTTTGTCAGCATGCCTCTCTGTGAGCCACTATAATTAAACCCATTTGGGGTTGTTCTATATTTATTGTTTGTCACTCATAAAATATTTCCTATTGCAGCAGGATCACTGGCTTACAACTTAGATAATTTAGTAAATATTTACTTATAAAAATTTTATAACATTTATTAAATAGCACTGTATTTAATCCACGTGGTTATTTTTTAATGTATACCATTGTACATTTAGACCACAGGCTAACTGTTGCTTTGCAGTTCAAAATTTTTCTTAAAGGAATTTGAAATTATGTTCTCAGAGAAACATTCTAGTCATTGGGTGAAAGACTGTGTGGCTATCCTGAATGTAAAGGAAAGGCTGCAATCTTGTTTAGAACACACTCTCTTTATGTGCTAACATGTTTTACCAACCTCACCAGACAGGAGGGATTCTTTTGCAGCAATAAGAATTCTCTGTTTTTGCTGCTATGGCTGTCCCAGAACTACCAGTCAAGTGTCTCCCTGTTATTCTGGGAGCCCCAGGTGATAACTCACATGAGCTCATAAACGTTTCTCTCATTTTTCTCTCTGTTCCTCCCCCACCCGCTTTGGTAGTCATTCCCTGGGATGCCACTTGAGGCCAGGACCTCCTCACCAGTGCTGCTAGTCCCCCCAGGCACACTGATACCTGTGCCAAGAGTCTCCTGGAGCTTCTAAGCATGAACCTTTAAACTGCCAAAGCAGTGGCGCTATGTTCTTAGAAGACATATTCTTGGAAGAATGCTTACTCTCTCACGCCAGGATACTATGCTTGTACTTCACATCGTACAAACTCCTGAGAAGCCATTCTCTCAGCTGCTTCTTTCAGCTACCTTTCTGCATAGAGCCAAATAGGAATCCATGGAAACAGTGGAGAGATAGGAACCAATGTATGAAGCATATTTTCCCCACAGTAATCTCCTTCTGGTGCTTGGCAAAATCTCTTTTCCTTCTCTCTTCAGGACCAAGAACCAACCAGCTAAGCAAACCTCATGTAAGCCCACCTGCCACTTCATGAGACATGCCCAGAAATTTCTGAATCCCACCATAGGTTTGGTGTCGACCCTGAGTGCGTGTACTTGAAGATACTAGTAGTGATGATTATCAGTAGATTGCAGGGATTTCCATGAAAAGCAATTCTGTCATGCTGCTCCACTCACAGTCACTCACCTCGCTCTCCAGTTGACAGATCCTGGAAGCTACCAGGCTGTGACCATGGAGTAAAACCCAGCCCCAGATGGGTGGGGTTGACCAAACTTTTACCCCTCTATTGTAACTATCTGAGTCTGGCCTAATCTTATTGATACATCTTATATGAAAAAGATAACTGCATAACTTAGCATCCACTTTTGAGAGTAAAAAGGGATGCTATTAATATTTATGTCAGGACAGTTAGAATAATAGATTATTATCCTAAATATGAATGAGCTGTAATATAAATAAGCTTTAAAAACTTCATTTTTACCATGAATGCTCAGTTATTTGCAAAACCATGTGTTTTGATTATTACTATTTTTATATCTTTTTTAAAATCATCATTTCTTGCCTACAAGTTTCCTAGAACAGTTGCTTCATGGATTTATCCGTCTGATTAGTATTCATTTCTAATCATAACTTGATTTTTTCTTGTCCCCACCAATTAGAAATGTTCTTATTTCTATTTTCTATGCAGATGCAGAGTTTGCAGGGTGGTACAGAAGCCATAGCCCGATTGGATCAGTTAGAAGCTGATTATTATGATCTGCAACTGCAGTTGTATGAAGTACAGTTTGAAATCTTAAAGTGTGAAGAGTTACTGTTGACAGCACAACTGGAAAGCATCAAAAGACTTATATCGGGTATGATGTGCATTTAACCACATAAGTCCACAAAAGATTAAGTACATAGGGAAAATAGACATGGACATTTACCTGGTCAGCCATGTTTCTTCTTTTGAAATTAAAAAGAAGTCTTATTGTAAAACCTTTTTAAGGCATTCCTAAAGTCAAACAAGTGGTTTAGTAGACTCAGCAATGCAACTATGTGTTATCACCTTTGTAAAATACTTACTTGGTAAAGGTTACTTCAGCCGGAATCTGTATTCTCAAAAATTTTGAATTTGGAGGACGAGGAGGGTGATGTTTAACATTTATTGAGCACTTAACTGTGTAGTAGACACTGCTAAGCACTTTGCACACATTCACCTTATAAGGTGTATTTCCTAATAATCACAGTTTTACAAAGAAGCTCAAAAGGTAATGAGGTAATGGCTTTGCCTGAGGTTACAGAGCCACTGAGTGGATTAGAACCCTGTTCTGTCTGGCTCCACAGCCAATGCTCTTAATCACTATGCCTTGTTGCTCTTCTGTAACAGAAAAGAGAGACGAAGTGGTGTACTATGACACTTATGAAAGCATGGAGGCCATGCTGGAGAAGGAAGAGATTGCAGCATCTGTGCATTTACAGAGAGAAGAGCTGCAGAAACTTCAGCAGAAAGCACGCCAGCTGGAAGCAAGACGTGGACGGGTTTCAGCCAAGAAAGCCTACCTCAGAAATAAAAAGGTAAACAGGTTAAGTGTTTATTGAATATATAGGCTTAATTTAAAGTCTTGTTTTTATTAATTAATCCTTAACCATATCTAATAATTCTAATCCAATTTGTCACTAATACCTACATATCTTTTAAAACTAAGTAAGAGTACCTCTTCCCAATGCTCAGGGCGTTGTATTAAACATGTATAGTTCTCTGAGAATTGCCCTCTTACACACGTTACAACAGCCAGATGTGCTGTTTACCTCAGCCACCCTGGAGGTGACCCTGCTAAACGGCATGACTATAGGATCCCGTGTAATGCAATTCCTGCTCCTTTTTTATTTAAGGAGGAGTGGTATTCTACAGTTAAGTCCTAGTTCTGACCTTGGTCTTCTATATATATATAAAAGCTCATATCAATTTAATTGGTATTCTTCATTCTTATTTTAATCCAAATCAGAGATAGGGAAACTCACCCCTGGAGAATCTGCCCATTTACACCAGCAGCCTCAGATGTGCTATAACCCATCACATCACACAGAGTCGGGGGGCTCTAAACAGTTTTCCTCTCCTCCCTCCCTGCCCGCAACCACTCAAGCCCATAACTGAGGTGGCAGAACTGCAGAGGGAAAGGAGGAGTAACAGAGGAAGGCTAGAAAGAGAAAACTAGAAACACTAAGTCCTAAAAAGAAAGAGAATGAGAAGAAAAAACATACAATGCAAAAGATAAAAATATGCCTCTTTATGTAACATTGTCCTATATTCCTTGTTGTCTTCATGTCAACATGCCCAGGGTCACCGGCTGCTTGGTTTATCTGACATCCACAGTAGGATTTTATACCCAGGGTAGTTCTGACTGTAAGTGAATCAGCCCTGCCTCTCCTCTTGAGAGAACAAAGACGATCTCTGGCTGTGCCATGAGGACTTGAAGTCTATGCTTTGTGATTAAACTTTTCAAGGGAAATAATAGAAATAACATTGTTCTTTATGTATTTTATCTTTAATTCTCCCAATAGCCAAATGGCATGATTTTTTGCCTGAAATCCAGAAAGCTCCGAAAATCAAAAGCATTCTCGTACTTGATTTGGTGGCAAACCCAGACCTCAACTGATATGAAGTAGTTATTTATCTTTGTCCCACTTACTTTGACTATTCATATATTTCACTGCAAAAATATTAGTATTACTTATTGTGGGGTAGTGCTTCAGATCCTGCTGGAGTTACTGGGTAATATATGATATATGCAACATATCATCTTTATAAAATCTGAAAAAAATTTTAATTTCAAAACACATCTGACCTCTATTCTGGTTAAGGGATTGTGGGCCTATATCCCCATAACCAAGGGAACCAAGGCTTCCAGTAGTTAAATAAATCACCCAAGGGAAAGCGGCTGATGTGGGGCAGAGGTAGGATTCTATCCTGGGTCTCTGTGACTTAGTCCGAGTCAGTGTGTCACTATATTGTGTCACTATATAGTACTGCCTTTGTTTTCCCCTGGAGACAGCCCTGGACAGGTTCATTTAATGACATACTTGTTAGGCAATAGAGTCAACCCATTGTGGGTGAAGAATATGATAGAAACAGTTGCTTTAAAATAGAGTTTACTGGCTTAAAGGGTCATTCATTATGTGACTTTCTGTGGTTACAGGAGTGATCTTTTGGTGTAGCTTTGAGAGTGTTGGAAATTAATGTTAACGCTTTTCTCTGGAGGACTTCTCCAGAAAGACCCAGGGAAAATGAAGACTTAGTATGGTGCCACTAAGAAGTTGCAGATGATTGTGCATTACTTTGTAAAGAAGCATGTACCTCCTTTTTTTTGGTGAGGAAGATTAGCCCTGAGCTAACCTCTGTTGCCAATCCTCCTCTTTTTCCTGAGGAAGATTGGCCCTGAGTTAACATCTGTGCCCATCTTCCTCTACTTTATATGTGGGACACCTGCCACAGCATGGCTTAATAAGCGGTGCATACGTCTGTGCCTGGGATCCGAACCTGCAAACCCTAGGCCACTGAAGCAGAACATGCAAACTTAACCACTATACCACTGGGCCAGTCCCATCCTATTTTATTATTATGTTTTTATTTTCATGTAATTAGAATAATCATACTTACATTTTCTTTATAATTCTGGTTTTGTAATCTTTAAGGTCTCTTTTGACTCTGAAGTCTGTGAACAGAAGATTCAGATTTTATGATAATGTATAAACTAGTCTGGGCAAAATCATGTACTTTAACTCATCAGAGAGAGCTTAAGAATAGAGACTTTAAGCCAAAGATAGTATGTCCTTTTTTGCCCAGACTAAAGGGCACAATGTGACAAAGAATCTTCTGGCCACAGACTTCAGAGCTGAAAGAGACCTTTTTTTTGTGAGGAAGATTGGCCTTGAGCTAACATCTGTTGCCAATCTTCCTCTATTTTTGTGTGTGGGACGCCACCACAGCATGGCTTGATGAGCGATGTGTAGTTTCATGCCTGGGATCTGAACCTGCAAACCCTAGGCCGCTGAAGCGGAGCGTGCGAACTTAACCACTATGCCACTGGGCTGGCCCCTGAAAGAGACCTTTGAGATTATCTAAGGACATCCTCTTCCACTTTACCTTGCCCCATCCCTCTCCCTCTAAAAAAAGAGAAATCAGGAGTTCTGGAGAAGTTAATAGTTCAGTAGAAGAGTCTTTTTAAGATCCTGATTATTTGACTTATGCTGCTTCAGTACTCCAGATGAAAAACCAGAGGTTAGCGTACTTGGTATTTTGCTATGTAGGTATATTAAGATTAAAATTTAGCTTATCAAATAAACACTGGTGTGGTGTTTTGAGTCTTTCAAATTTTACTAATATTAAAACGTGTTTTTTGTATTTATAGGAAATATGTATTGCAAAACACAATGAAAAATTCCAACAGCGCCTTCGGAGTGAAGATGAATATAGAAGCCATCATACAATACAACTAGTAAGTTTGGACTCTTGGAGATTTAGAACAAAACTTCAGTCTTTACATGTCTCAAAGTGGATGAAAACTGTAGAGAATAAGAAAGTGTTATAACTAGATGTTAGCATTAGTTCACTTTATCATTTAGAGCAGTTTTAGGCAAAAATTGAGTAGAAAATACAGACAGTTCCTATATACCTTCACACATGCACAGCCTCCCCTGCCAACCAAATCCCACATAAGAGTGGTACATTTGTTATAATCAGTGAACCAACAGTGACACATCATCATCACCCAAAGTCCATAGTTTACATTAGAGTTCATTCTTGGTGCTTTATGTTCTCTGGGTTTTGACAAATGTGTAATGACATGAATCCACCATTATAGTATACAGAATATTTTCACTGCCCTAAAAATCCCGTGTTCCACCTATTCATCCCTCTCTCTCCCTGAATCCATGGTAACCACTGATCTTTTTACTGTCTCCATAGTTTTGCCTTTTCCAGAATGTTTAATTGGAACCATATAGTATATAGCCTTTTCAGATTGGCTTATTTAACTTAGTACTATGAATTTAAGCTTCCTCCATATCTTTTCAGGGCTTGATAGCTCATTGTCTGGATGTACCATAGTTTATTTATCCATTCACTTGCTGAAGAACATCTTGATTACTTACTTCCAAGTTTTGGCAATTATGAATAAAGTTACTATAAACATCCATGCAGGTTTTTGTGTGGGTGTAAGTTTTCAGTTCCTTTGGTTAAATACCAGGGAGTGCAATTGCTCGATGGTATGGTAAGAGTGTGTTTAGTTTTGTAAGAAACTGCCAAACGGCTGTACCATTTTGCATTCCCACCAGCAATGAATGAGCTTTCCTGTTGCTCCACGTCACCGGCTTTTGGTGTTGTCAGTGTTTTGGATTTTGGCCATTCTAACAGGTGTGTGGTTTTAGTTTGCAATTCCATAATGGCATATGATGTTGAGTATCTTTTCATAATGCTTATTTGCCATCTGTATGTCTTCTCTGGTGAGGTGTCTGTTCAGATCTTTTGCTCATTTTTAAATTGGGTTGTTTGTTTTCTTATTGTTGAGTTTTAAGAATTCTTTGTATGTTCTTGATAACAGTCCTTTATCAGATGCTATGTCTGTAGCAAATATTTTCTCCCGATCTGTGGCTTGTCTTTTCATTCTCTTGTCAGTGTCTCTCACAGAGCAGAAGTTTTTAATTTTAATGAAGTTCAACTTATCAATTCTTTCTTT
This sequence comes from Tapirus indicus, assembly GCA_031878705.1. Classification (NCBI taxonomy): domain Eukaryota; kingdom Metazoa; phylum Chordata; class Mammalia; order Perissodactyla; family Tapiridae; genus Tapirus; species Tapirus indicus. The sequence goes on from CM062925.1 coordinate 7,296,849, forward strand.
CGTGGGTTATTGGTATTGTATCTAAAAAGTTATCACCAAGCCCAAGGTCATCTAGATTTTCTCCTATGTTATATTCTAGGAGCTTTACAGTTTTGCATTTTACATTTAGGCTTATGATCCATTTTAATTTAATATTTGTGAAGGGTGTAATGTCTGTAGCTAAACTTTCCTTTTTTTTTTGCATGTGGCTGTCTAGTTGTTCCAGCACAATTTGTTGAAAAGACTGTCCTTTCTCCATTGAATTGCCTTTGCTCCATTGTTAAAGACCAGTTGATTATATTTGTGTGAGTCTATTTTGGGGCTCTCTATTCTGTTCTATTGATCTAGGTCTTTTGCCTCTCCAAAGAAACTGTAGATCAGCTTGATGATAACCACAAAATAAGTGGTTGGGATTTTGATTTAGATTGCATAATCTATAGATCAAGTTGAGAATAATTGACACTTAACATTATTGAGGCTTCCTATCCATGAACAAGGAGTATCTCTCCATTTATTTAGTTCTTTGATTTTCTTCTATAAGAGTTTTGTAGTTTGCCTTATATAGATCTTGTATGTATTTTATTAGATTTATAGGTAAATCTGTCTTTCCTTTTTTTGGTGGTAATGGAAATAGTTTTTAATTTCAAGCTCCAGTTGTTCATTGCTGGTGTATTAGAGAGCAGCTGACTTATAAGTCAGCCTTGTATCCTGCAGCCTTGCTATAATCGCTTATTAGTTCCAAGAGTTTTCTTTTTTTGTCGGTTCTTTTATCTGCTTTTTTGGGTCAGATTTTCTACATAGACAATCATGTCATCTGCACATAAAGACAGTTTTATTTCTTTTGTCTCAATCTGTATGTCTTTTATTTGCTTTTCTTGTTGCATTAGCTAGGACTTCCAGTTGATGTTTAGAAGGAGTGGTGAGAGGGGACGTCTTTGTCTTTTCCTGATCTTAACAGGAAAACTTCTAGTTTCTCACCATTAAGTATGATGTTAGCTATAGGGTTTTTTGTGGATGTTCTTTATCAAGTTGAGGAAGTTCCCCTCTATTTGTAGTTTGCCGAGATCATTAGTTCACTTTTTAAAAACTCACGTTAGAAAGCTTCCACTCCTGGTATTGCTGCATCTCATCATTCCTGCAGTATATCATCCCAATAGTAATCTTTTCAGACACATATTTCTTACATTAGTCAACACCAATAATTTATATTTCATTAAATAGGAGAAATGCTGACTTGGCCATATCACTATGCTTATTTAAAGTTTTTCTTTCTTTAATGTCACACTGAAGGCCAAAGGGCTTAAATTTGTCTATATTATTGTCTATATTATCTCTTAAGCTCATTTTGACATGTTAGCTAAAGCTGCCTCTTACTCTTTTATTTTAAACACATAAAAGTAGCCAAACTACCCATAAACTGTAAGATTCATCTTTGTCCAGAAGCTAATAGCAAAATTAATTATAGCACTTTTACTTTTCATTACTATTTTCATGGGTCAGAAACTGCTTTGTAAGGAAGGTTCGACAATGGGCCAGCATGACAGGTGAATCAGAATGCCCCCTACCATCACCATCAGCCCCTGTGCTGTTGGCTTGTTATTGAGATTCCATGCTTAGAATTTGTTCCTTATTACTTGGGAGATTTGGGCTTCTGATCAAATACCAATACTTTGGTGGATGGAATAAGTAAGTAACTTTTTAGAATGATTGAGTATCACATCGTTTGTCACAGAGTTTTATGGGACAAAGAGGAGTGAAAATGAGGAAATTGATACTTGGGGGAATCTCAAAGATAAATGTCATCCACCTTATCATTTTGCCTGGTACCAGCTTTGGGTAGAATACTTCATTGTGGGAGAATGAAGCTGTTAACATCCTAGGCATCTTTCACATGCACAGCTAGAGGAGGATGAAAGTTGGCTTAGATCAAAATAAATCATTGTTTTTCAAAGCCAGTTTTAAACCACCTTTATCAAAATCTCTTGGGTGGTGGATTGTTTAAAATGTTGATCCCTAGATTTTAACCTGTTTCAAAAATTCTTCTGGAAATTCTTGCAAATTAAATATGTAAGTAAGACTAAGGAATTTATTTTAATATTTGATAGTAAACTCCCTAAAACAGAATAGTTAAAGAAAATGTAAAATTACTTATTACTTTTTTTTTGGCTCAGAGACAAATTAGGTAAGAGAAGGAAATAGTGGTCAGGAAACAAGTCAGTTTTCCTCATTAAAAAATGCATTCTTGTTTTATGCAACCACACTCATAACTTACGGGTTTCACTTCAAAAAAATACACGTGGAATACTTTTAAACTGTAGTTTATGGAAACTGATCAGAACTTTTTAGATTATTTCGCTCACAATGGCTTCTTTTCATACTACCTACTTCCCCCATGCTGTGATATGTGCCCTGCTGAATCATTGTCTGTTCTGATTTTCTTAAAACGATACTCTGTTATGAAAACCTTTTATTGCTTTTATTGAAGCTTAGTATACAAACAGAAAAGTGTACAACTCATAAGTGTATAACTTGAAGAATTTTCACAAGTTGAACATACCTATGTATCAGCACCCAGATTGATAAGCAGAATGTTAACAGAAACCCAAAGCCCCTTGTGTTACCATCCAGTAAGTACCCTCGCCCCAAAATAAAAGGTAAATTATGTTTATTTTACAGAGTCATTTAATGACTTTCCCAAAGTCATCTAGTTAGTTAAGGGGGGACCTAGTATTCATCTCAGGCCTGTCTGTTACTTGCTATGCTCTTAAACATAACTCTGATACTGTGGTCTGTAAAGACTTTATTTCCCCATGCAGGCTTATCAGTTCATGCCTGAGGAGTTTGAAGCTTTCTCCTCCTCTCTCCGTCTGGGATCTTTTAGATTATAGTAAGATTTGACTTTGTATATACTGGCCGACAGACCAGCAGTATGATTAATCAGTTAATTTATCTCTGAACTCCACATCTAAGTATTTGTATATTAAGTTTAGAGATGCACATTCACAGTTTGAAAACTCAAACTAAATACCTCTTAAATAACTAACGTTTTCCCCCCAAGTACTAAGAACTGTATCCATTGGATAGTATACTTTCTCTAAGTATAGAAAGATCTCTTCACCTCTGGAGTCAGTGCTTCTCTACAGGCCTTAGAAAGATTCTTTGTCCCCGGGTATCCATGGCATGTGTCTGGGTGTGGGAAGGTATAAGCTCACTCCTAGTTCCAGGTGGTTACCAGATGTACATGAGATTTTTTCAGTTCCTTCCTTTTCCTGACTCAGCTGGAAGAGTTGCACATTCTAGCTATGTGAAAGGAATATAAGCATGGAGTACGGGTGAGGAGTGAGATAAGTTCTTGCCTCGCTCTGTCCTTGAGCTATTCCTTTCTAAAGGAGAGAATCCACATGGGAACTTTATGTCTGCTTTTAATGCAGAGCTCAGGTCATATCTTCTCTTTGTTTTCCCATCTGGAAAGCTTTAGGATTATATAGCAAGTGTTCTGGCATCTGGCACTATTACTGAGAGATGCCTGACATTGTGTCTACTAATAAATGGTCTTTGAGAACTCTTAAGACTTTCCCAGTGAGAGCTGTCTACGCAAAGGCAAACGGTCTTTCTGACCTTCTGTAAGAGGAAGAGATGGAAGAATGCTCATCTTTACTTACCCATTAACTCCTTGTCTCCCCCCTTCCCATAAATCCAAGGGGCTAATTTACATGCAAAGGATCCAACCCACCTCACCAAGAGATAAAAAGTGAAACTGATCTCTGTTGTATGTGATAGTTAACAGGTTGGCTATCCTGCCCTCTTCAGTGCATTCCCTATTTGGTAACTACAGATCAGTCACTGTCCTCCAGCAGTGCTGTTATCAAAATTACTACTTCCACTCTTTATCATTATCCTCCTGACAAGCATTCCACTTTAGTCCTCAACACTCTTCTCAGCATAATTTCCTGTAGCGTTTGGCTGCCTAATTTCTCAGGAGACCTTTGACACATGGTTTAACCGTGATGTTCTGCAGATAGTGTCTGGTATTACTGAAACTGTTCCTTCTTGCCACAAATCTAAGTTCAAAGGTGTCTTAATACATTAGATTGTTTTTCCTCCCCATTACCCCACCCCATACCTCTTGCATTTTGTATTCCCAATCTGGATTAACAGTACCACCATCCACCCAATGTTGGCCAAGTTAGAAAACTTGAATTCCTCTTTCTCACCACTTCCACCAGGGTCAGTTTCTTCCTTGGTGCTTGACAGCACTAAACCTCATGTCTGTTTAACATGCCTGTTCCTTCTCACTGCCACTTACGACATCCTTGCTTTTTTCCTAGGGCTTAATATAGTGCCTGGTTTGACAGATAATAAATGTTTGTTGGAAAAAAGGAATTTCTTAAGTAGCCTTTTCCCTGCCATATTACTGTCTTAGATGGTACCTTAACATGTTATATGACTTTTTTTACTCTGTGATCTTAAAATGTTTTCTTTTTTTTACTTAGTATTTTCTAGTTTTATCCTGTTATCTAAGCAAGGTGATTTTTTTCCTGAATACTTGAGTATCTTGATGTCTGTGTATAAATTTTGATCACTTATCAGATTTAAAAAAAATACCCTAAACAATTCTTTTCTTCATTGCTACTTTAAAAATCCTTCATTATGAGCAGTTTTAATTAGTGGCTTGCTAAAATGTTTCTCAACCATTCTTATATGTTAAAAAAAAAAACACCTTATTGTGTTTATAAAGACAGACACGATCAGATGATCATTATAGATTAAAGCAATACAGGAAAAAGTTACAAAAAAAAGTCAATGCCAAAATAAATTTTACTTTTAACAGGATAACTTAAGTGAATCTGAAAGAACTACTGAAATTTCGATAAATTTCTTGACCACAACAATAAGAATTTAGACAAACATTGAGTGTTGTGATCACAGTTTTAAAAATTATTTCAACTTTAGAGAGTGACGTTAGCACCATGGCAGAGTGAGCTGTTCCCTTTAAACTCTCCCCCCACTAAGATACAACCAAAAGGACACTCGCATACCAACAGAGGACACTCACACAACAAAAAGGACGTATGAGAGACCCACACAGTGGTACATCTGAAGCTGGAGGTGCTGGAACACCTGGAGGAAGTGGGGAGAGGTAAGGAGAAATCCTCCCCCTCCCCATTCGATTGGTGAGTCCGAGACTGCGTGACTCCTGGGGCGGGGAGGGGCGGCCCTCTGTGGGAAAGCCGTCACTCTCAAAGATCTCATGGCCCATGGGGAATTCCCACACGGAGGAGACTGAACTGTTGCAGGGCTGCCACCATCATCCAAGCACCCCAGGAGAGCAGATAATGAGGGAAGAATGAGAAGCCCCTGGGATTGGGCAGGCAAAAGAGAGAGCCCCTCCCCCTGCACGCCGGGTGCTCCAGCACAACCGGTTGGCCAGAGCCCCTGTGGATTGCAGCGGGGACAGAATATGCAGTGCTTGACCCCCACCCAGTGGCAGCAAGTGGAAACTGTGACCAGATATTTTCAGTATGAGAAAAAATAAGCCAACATCGGCAGGCACTATGCAAAAATATATTAAATTTCCAGACCAGAAGGAAAATGAGAATCATCCAGAAGTCAATCCTGAAGGCACAGAAATATATACCCCAAATGACAGAGAATTCAAAATAGCTATCATAAAAAAGCTCAACGAATTACAAGAAAACACAGATAGACAATTCAGTGAAATCAGGAATTTCTTCACAAAAGAGATGGAAACCATAAAGAAAAACCAATCAGAAATATTGGAGATGAAAAACACAATGGAGGAGATAAAGGAAAATCTGGAATTTTTAAAGAACAGAGCTAACAACATGGAGAGAAGAGTTAGCATTATTGAGGATAGGAATGCAGAAATACTTCAGATGGAGGAGGAGAGAGAAATAAGACTAAAAAGAAGTGAAGAAATTCTCTGAGAAATATCTAACTCAATTAGGAAATGCAACATAAGGATTATAGGTATTCCAGAGGGAGAAGAGAGGGAAAAAGGAGCAGAGAGCTAGTTCTAATAGATAATAGCTGAAAACTTCCCAAACCTGGAGAAAGAGTGGAAATACCAGTGAGTGAAGTCAATAGATCTCCTAAATGTATCAATATGAAAAGACCCTCTCCAAGGCGTATAGTACTAAAGCTGGCAAAAGTCCATGACAAAGAAAGAATGTTAAGGGCAACTAGACAAAAAATAAAATAATGTACAAGGGAATTCCCATCAGGCTCTCAGCAGATTTCTTGAAAGAAAGTCTACAGGCTAGGAGACACTGGAATGATGTATTCAAAATTCTGAAAGACAAAAACTTTCAGCCAAGAATACCCTATGCAGCGAAAATATCCTTCAGATATGATGGAGAAATAACTATCCCAGATAAACAAAAGCTGAGAGAGTTCATTACCAAAAGACCCCCACTACAAGAAATGCTCAAGAAGGCTTTCATGCCGGGAAAAAAAAGAGAGAAAGGGGATACAAAGCTTTGAGCAAGGAGAAAAATAGGGAGACAAACCCAGAAAAATTACAGCTCTCTCTCAGAATAGGTTAGCAAACACTTAAATATAAACATCAAGATTAAGGGAAGTAAAACACCAAAAATAAATATAATCTCATCACTTTAAACACACACAACACACGATGGAATAAGTGGCGACAATACTAACTTGGAAGAGGAAAGGGATCGAATCGACTTAGTCTAAGGAAATAAGAGACCATCAGAAAATGGACTGTTTCATCCATGAGATTTTTTTATACAAACCTTACAGTAACCACTAAACAAATAATCAGAACAGAGTTACATATGAAAAATAAGGAGAAATCTAAGAGAATCATCACACAGAACTGCCAAACCATAGTGGAAGTCTGAAACACACAGGACAGTAAACAAAGGAAATGAAAAAGAACCAGAAAGTGAGCGATAAAATAGCAACATTAAGCCCTAAAATATCAGTAATCACTCTAAATGTAAGTGGATTGAATTCTCCAATCAAAAGACACAGAGTGGTGGGATGGATTAAAAAACAAGACCCAACAATATGCCGCCTCCAGGAAACACAGCTCTAAAGACAAAAAGAAGACTCAGAGTGAAGGGATGGAAGACAATACTACGAGCAAATGGAAAATAAAAGAAAACATGTGTTACCATACTTATATCAGACAAAGTAGATTTCAAGATAAAACACATAATGAGAGACAAAGAGGGGCAATATATAATAATAAAAGGGACATTCGACCAAGAAGACATATCACTTATATATGCACCCAACGCAGGAGCACCAAAGTACATAAAGCAACTATTAACAAACCTAAGATATCAATGACAACACAATAATAGTAGGGGGTCTTAATACCCCACTTACATCAATGGATATGTCATCCAGACAAAAAGACAATAAGGAAATAGTGGACTTAAATGAAAAACTAGATGAGGCGGACTTAATAGATATATACAGAGCACTCCACCCGAAAACAGCAGATTACACATTCTTCTCAAGTGTGCATGGAACATTCTCAAGGATAGACCATAGGTTTGGAAACAAGGCAAGCCTCTATAAATTTAAGAAGATTGAAATCATAACAGACATCTTTTCTGAGTATAATGCTATGAAACTAGAAATCAACTATAAGAAAAAAAACTGGGAAAGTGACAAAGATGTGAAGATTAAACAACATGCTACAGAACAACCAATGGATCATTGATGAACTTAAAGGAGAAATCAAAAAATATCTGGAGACAAATGAAAATGAAAATACACCATACCAACTCATATGGGATGCAGCAAAAGTGGTCCTGAGAGGGAAACTCATAGCAATACAGGCCCACCTTAACAAACAAGAAAAATCCCAAATAAGCAACCTCAAACTACATCTAATGAAACTAAAAGAACAACAAACAAAGCCCAAAGTCAGCAGAAGGAGGGAAATAATAAAAGCTAGAGCAGAAGTAAATAAAATTGAAACCAAAAAACAGTAGGAAGGATCAGTGAAACAAAGAGCTGGTTCTTTGAGATGATAAACAAAATTGACAAACCGTTAGCCAGACTCACTAAGAAAAAAAGAGAGAAGTCTCAAATAAAATTAGAAATGAAAGAGGAGAAAATACAACAGATACCACAGAAATACAAAGGATTATAAGAGAATACTATTAAAAAACTATATGCCAATAAATTGGACAATCTAGAAGAAATGGATAAATTCCTGGACTCATACAACCTCCCAAAACTGAATCAAGAAGAAATAAAGAATCTGAATAGACCAATTACAAGTAAAGAGATTGAAACAGTAATCAAAAACCTCCCCCAAAATAAAAGTCCAGGACCAGATGGCTTCTCCAGAGAATTTTACCAAACATTCAAAGAAGATTTAACACCCATCCTTCTCAAACTTTTCCACAAAATAGAGGAAGGTGGGATACTTCCTAACACATTCTACAAGGCTAACATCACCCTGCTACCAAAGCCAGACAAGGACAATACAAAGAAGGGAAACTACAGACCAATATCCGTGATGAACACAGATGCAAAAATCCTCAACAAAATATTGGCAAACCAAATACAGCAATAGGTTAAAAAGATCATACACCATGACCAAGTAGGATTTATACCAGGGACACAGGGATGGTTCAGCATTCACAAATCAGTCAACGTGATACATCACATTAACAAAATGAAGAATAAAAACCACATGATCATCTAACTTGATGCAGAGAAGGCATTTGACAAGATCCCACATCCATGTTTGATAAAAACTCTCAACAAAATGGGTATAGAAGGAAAATACCTCAATATAATAAAGGCCATAAATGACAAACCCACAGCTGACATCATACTCAACGTGGAAAAGCTGAAAGCCATTCTTCTGAGAAGAGGAACAAGAGAAGGGTGCCCACTCTCACCACTCGTATTCAACATAGTACTGGAGGTTTTGACCAGAGCAATTAGGCAAGAAAAGAATAAAAGGATTCCAGATAGGTAATGAAGAAGTGAAACTCTGTTTGCAGACTACATGATTTTATATATAGAAAACTGTAAAGAATCCATCGGGAAACTATTAGAAATAATCAACAACTACAGCAAAGTTGCAGGGCACAAAATCAGCTTACAAAAATCAGTTTCATTTCTATGTGCTAATAACAAACTAAGAGAGAACTCAAAAAGATAATTCCATTTACAGTCGCAACAAAAAGAATAAAACAGCTAGGAATAAGTTTAACCAAGGAGATGAAGGACTTTTAAAATGAAAAATATAAAACCTTTTTGAAAGAAATTGATGATGACATAAAGAAATGGAAAAATATCCCATGCACATGGATTGGAAGAATAAACATAGTTAAAATGGCCATACTACCTAAAGCAATCTACAGATTCAGTGCAATCCCAATCAGAATCCCAATGACATTCTTCACAGAAATAGAACAAAGAATACTAAAATTCATGGGGCAACAAAAGACCCTGAATAGCTAAAGTAATCCTGAAAAAAAGCACACAGCTGGAGGCATCACTATCCCTGACTTCAAAATATACTACAAAGCCATAGTAATCAAAACAGGATGCTACTGGTACCAAAAAAGACACACAGGTCAATGGAACAGAATTGAAAGCCCGGAAATAAAACCACACATCTACAGACAGCTGATCTTCAACAAAGGAGCTAAGAATGTGACAGTGGAGAAAGGAAAGTCTCTTCAATAAACGGTGCTGGGAAAACTGGACAGCCACATGCAAAAGAATGAAAGTAGACCATCTTCTTTCACCATATAAAAAAATTAACTCAAAATGGATCAAAGACCTGGAAGTGAGACCTGAAACTATAAATCTCTTAGAAGAAAATATAGGCAGTACACTATTTGACATCGGTCATAAAGGGATCTTTTCGAATTCCATGTGTACTCGGATAAGGGAAACAAAAGAAAAAATAAAGAAGTGAGACTTCATCAGATTAAAGAGTTTCTGCAAGGCAAATGAAACCAGGATCAAAATGAATAGACAACCCACCAGCTGGAAGGAAATGTTTGCAAATCATATATCCAGCAAGGGGTTAATCTCCATAATATATAAAGAACTCCCATAACTGAACAACAAAAAAAACCAAACAACTCAATCAATAAATGGACAGAGGATATGAACAGACGTTTTTCCAAGGAAGAGATACAGATGGCCAAGAGGCACATGAAAAGATGTTCAACATCACTAATCATCAGGGAAATGCAAATCAAAACCACACTAAGATATCACTTTACACCCGTTAGAATGGCTATAATCACCAAGACAAAAAAACAACAAATGTTGGAGAGATTGTGGAGAAATGGGAACCTTAATTCACTGCCGGTGGGAATGCAAACTAGTGCAGCCTCTATGGAAAACAGTATGGAGGGTCCTCAAAAAATTAAAAATAGAAATACCTTATGACCCCAGTAGCTATCCCACTACTGGGTATCTACCCAACGAACCTGAAATCAACAATCCATAGAGGCTTATGCACCCCTATGTTCATTGCAGCATTATTCACTATAGCCAAGAAGTGGAAGCAACCCAAGTGTCCCTTGACTGATGATTGGATAAAGAAGATGTGGTATATACAATGGAATACTATTCAGCCATTAAAAAAGACGAAATCATCCCATTTGCAACAACATGGGTGGACCTGGAGGGTATTATGTTAAGCAAAATAAGCCAGAGAGAGAAAGACAAATACCACATGGTTTCACTCATATCTGGAATATAAACTAACACTTGGACAGAGAGAACTGTTTGGTGGTTACCAGGGGCAAGGAGAATGGGGGGTGGACACAAGGGGTGAAGGAATGCATCTGTGTGGTGACTGACAGATAATAATGTACAGCTAAAATTTCACAGTGTTATAAACTTAAGACATCAATAAAAGAAAAAAAAATTATTTCAACTTTAGACTTGTGCTATGAAAATGAAGAAATTATTGCCTTTATGCTTTCTCCCAACTCCCTTTTCCCTCCAGCTCCCAATACATTATGAACTTTCACAATTAAAAAATAATTGTATAACTTTTATATTCTTTATTTTGTATAGTCAGAATTCAATTATTTCATATGTTCCTAATTCCTAGAGTTGTTTAGGTTCAGTTGTATATTTAAGTGGATTCATTGTTTAGTGCCAGTCCTCTTATCACAACTTCTCTATTCCTGAGTTTATTTTGATTCATCTTGGAGTTGTTAGATTTCATTAAGGTATTATTTCAGGAAAGTTTCATGGTTGCCGTATTTTCTGAGTTTCAGCATGTTTTGGGAATGCTTGTCTGTTTTCTTTATAGGTCAAGGATAATTTGGCTGGGTCACACTGTCATATTTCCTCTCCACCAGAATTCTGGAGACATTGCTACGATGTCTTGTAGCATTTAATGTTGCAGTGGAGAGGCCTGAAGTTACCCCTCCCTCTTCTTGCCTCCCTATGAGACTTGCTGTTTCTGCCTGGAAACCCATAGAGGGTCTGTCTTTATTGTGATGTCTAGTAACTTTACCAGGTCATCATTGTGCACCAGGGTTTCCTGAAACATGATGTATACTTTCAGTCTGAGGATTCAGGTTGTCCTTTAGATTTTGATGTAATCATCCAAGGCAAATGTAGCAGTAACTCTCATTAGAAATTATGTTGTCCAGGGAAAAGCTGGTGAGGAAGAGAGAGGTAATAGAATCTAGGAGAATAATGGAGGATTGAATTTGAAAAGGACAGCAGACAATAGAAGAGAGCAGGTTAATAACACACTGGAGACCACCATCATCTCCATGTGAAATTATCTCGTCTTGTGGGAGGTATCTCCAATTTTTTAAAACAAAGCAGGAAAATAAAGCCATCACCCAGTTACCTCTCTGGAAAGTCTTTTCATTTATTTAATGTTTGTTCTGCCAAATGAGATTTAATTAGACAGCTTTTAGGTGATTCAACAACATGGGAAAAATTTTAAATTTTTGTGCAGATAACTGCGAACTATAAGGTGTGATGTTAAACCAAATGATTCACGTATAATGCTGGAAGTACTTTCTTTTTCTCAAATTCCTGTTTACATTGGTTGTAATAATGTGTAATATCTAAATTACTGACAAAGTGGTTGCTGGTTTTATTTTTATTATTATTTTTGGTGAGGAAGATTGGCCCTGAGCTAACATGTGTGCCAATCTTCCTCTATTTTGTATGTGGGATGCCACCACAGCATGGCTTGATGAGCAGTGTGTAGGTCAGCCCCCGGGGATCCGAACCTGCGAACTCTGGGCCTCCAAAGCAGAGCACTCAAACTTAACCACTATGCCATTGGGCCAGCCTCTGATTTTAGTTTTAAGGTCAACTATTTGAGTTAGCAGAAAGTAGCAGCTACAAGTATTTCATACTAAAATTGTTTAAGCCAGAACCCCAAAGATGAAACATTTTTTAGTTCAGAGAAGATTTTATTTTACTTTACAGAGTAAACATCTTTAATTGGAAGTAAATGCAGAGAATGAAACAGTATTGTTTTTGTCAGCATATCACTGTGAATTTTAAAATGATTTCTATTAAAAACTGATTTAATGCATCATTCTTTGGAGTCATCCAGTTTACATATTGGGAGAACTCTTCTTTTTTTCCTATTAATGATAAAAATGAATGGGATACATCATAATGAAATTACTATTTTATACCAGAAGAGAGAAAAATTACATGATGAAGAAGAAAGAAAAAGTGCCTGGGTTAGCCAAGAAAGACAGAGAACACTGGATAGACTTCGAACTTTCAAACAGGTAATAAAAGTATGGTCAATTTATTGTTTTTCATTGCTTTTTAAACAAAGCTACACACACACTCCTATTGTAAGATTTCTTTGTATAAGAAAAACTTGGTTTTCTGTTTGTTATTTAGAAAATAATTATAATCATGCCAGTCCTTTTAAATTTTTTTTATTGTTTTGATTGCATGGCTACCTTTCCTCAGGTTGTTTCCAGAATTAATATTCTTGTGACCATTAGCCTACCACTTCAGTAGTATAAGAGGAATGGTCAAGGCCTCTGGGAAGCCTGGATTCCTCTTGAGTTTTATAAAATTAGTTAGTTCATAACCAACTCTCCATTTTAAGCATCAACTTGTTATTAATTCCACATACATCAACCTATGGTTATAATCTATGGAAATGGCTGGTGCCAAAATCAGAAGGTGGATCAATATACATGAGAAATGCTTCAACAGTCCTCTTGCCAGGCTAACCCATGACTCTGGACACTATTAACACAGCCACTAAATATTTCCTTGGAACTGTGCTTAAGCTGAATGGTTCTAGTTGTTAAAGTGCTCAGGAGCCTTACTTCCATTATTTGTGCTGAAGGTTCACCTTATCAGTGAATGAAGCTTTTGATCCAGTCCTCTTGGTATTGTACTGCGGGGTTGGGGGTGGGGTCTTTAACACAAGGATAAGCCTTGTGTTAAATAAATGTTGTCCATCAAATGCGTTAATGCTAGGTTTTACTATAGTAAAAGATATGGAATATGAGTTCTGTATATCAGTACTCCAGAAAGTTTTATTCCCTTTCCTTCTAACATAAAATGCATATATTGTTTTCAGAGGTTTTTTAAATGTCAGGTAACCTTTTTAAAAAGAACATTATATGTTTGACGTCATTTATGTTTTGTATTTTACATAGCTATTATTATTTTTCCATTTAAATTAGTAATTTTATTCATTAAAGATCTTTTTTAAATCATGTGGTAATTTTGAACAATTGACTTCTTAAGTGGATAAGAGAGGACAGGGCCTTGATAAAGGATTTGATGATAAGCAAATAATAAAGAGTTTGGTGATAAGTTCGAAAGATATTATGCTTTGGTATTCTGGTTTTCTGTATAACTTTATTAAAGAATTTCCCCTGAAAATCACAAAAGCTCCGAAACAACATCTTGCATTTGAGGGAGAAAATAGTCATTTATTCATAAGTTGTTTTAATATAATTTATCCAGTTACAATAACTTCTGATTTTTTAGAGGTACCCTGGCCAAGTCATACTTAAATCAACCAGATTGCGATTGGCTCATGCAAGAAGAAGAAGCGCAGCCAGTCCTGTGCCCTGTGAGGACCAGTGCGACTCTCTACCGGGAGCACTACAGGTAGAAGAGAAGAGTGAAGAGGTGGAGGAAGGAAGAGGCAAGCTTGGGGCATCACAGACAACAGAGGCCCAAAGCCAACCACAACTTGAAGATACTTCATCAGCACAACTTGAAGCCACTTCATTACCTCTCAGTGGTATTACCTCCGAACTGCCTCCCACTGTATCTCTTCCAGTTTTGAATAATACTGACCTTGAACCAGGTTCTGTTACCTTAGATCCACTCCCACCACCCCTTCCTCCAACACCACCTCCCCCGCCACCACCTCCTCCCCCTCCCCCACCGCCACCACCTCTGCCTGTTGCTAAAGACAACAGCCCAGAGACACTGGAGAAAGGTCTGCCTAGAATGGAAGAGAATGAGAAGAGGATCCCAAAGTCTGCGAGTGCCCCCTCAGCACACCTCTTTGACAGCAGCCAGCTGGTCAGTGCCAGGAAGAAGCTCAAAAAGACTGCTGAAGGTTTGCAGAGGAGGAGAGGTAAGTTAAAAAGATAGTTTCGTGTTCATCTGTTGAATAAACTGAGGCATAATCAAAGGACTTTTTATTTTATAGGACCTTACAAAGCTTAAAACATTATTTTATTTTTGGACATTATTGATAGCAAACAGGTTTTCAAGGTCACAGCAGGGCAGAATTCTTATCAACCCACATCAGCAAATCTGTACAGACACAGAAATGTGTACCTTCTTGAGCTCTTAGATATGTTTTTAAAAATATATCTTCTGAAGTGATACTGGATCTATTCGATAATACATAGTAGGTGGCTCCTTTTGTAATAGAAAGAAAATCTGATTTTAAACTTGGGAAATACAAGAAAAGTATTCACATCAGAAAAGGTAAGCCATCTGGTCAGGACTGTCACACTAGGATGACGTTGGTAGGACCGTGTAACATTTGGTCACATTTATTGAGGACCTTAGTATATACTCTTTGTATAAACAAGTGAAGGAGAAGAGGGAGTAATATGTGTAATTTATTACATGTCAGATAGGCCTTAATACAGCTATTATTTTTGAAAAGAACAGAATAGTCCTGGGCCATTAAGGAGCTTTAGCTTGCATAGGAAGAACATTATGTAAACCAGTTTGCATATTACATTTTAATCTGAGAGACCATCCTGTAAAATATTTTACTATAACTTGAGTAGAATTTCATATGTGAAACAACAAAATGAAAAAAAACTGCACAATCACCATAGTGAACCAAAGTTTAAATTAAATGTGTAACCCAGTCAATGTCTGAATTTAGCTTGGGCTGGTGCATTATGGAAATCCTTTGGGAGTGTCACCCATGATATTACTAAGGACTACCTCCTAGCTCCCAGTCTGCTAACTTCTCTCATGTGGGAAGTGATAGGAGGAATACTAATAATCTCTCACATGGAATTTGAGTCTTGGGATTTTTTTTTTCTTTTTAAATAAGCATAATGAGGATCCCCTGTGCTCTGGCAACCTTCTGTCCATTTTGTAGATGGTGTTTTCAGTGTCCTGGGCTATCACAGTCCTAAAGTCTAGAGTTCTACAGTTGGACTCGAAGTGCCATCCTAACTGTAATTGTTCTCTTTCGTTTTCTAAAGTGAGCTCACCCATGGATGAGGTGCTGGCTTCCTTGAAGCGTGGTAGTTTTCATCTGAAAAAGGTTGAACAGCGAACTCTGCCTCCTTTTCCTGATGAAGATGATAGTAATAATATCTTGGCACAAATAAGGAAAGGGGTAAAATTGAAGAAGGTACAGAAGGAAGTTTTAAGAGAATCCTTCACGCTTCTGCCCGACACAGACCCTCTAACACGGAGCATCCATGAAGCTCTTAGAAGAATCAAAGAAGCATCCCCTGAGTCAGAGGATGAGGAGGAGGCCCTGCCTTGTGCAGACTGGGAAAACTAACAAGTAAATGGTCTTACTGTATTTGGTAGCTTTCAGTAATACAGCTTTTATAGTGGATGACGAAGTCTGTTCTATTTTGAGTCTGAGGCTTGTTATTTATTATACAGCTCAGTTATAGTATGGATCATAAATTTGTAAACTTCAGGTTTTTCTTCTGTAGTTTCAAGGAACCTAGCAATATCTTTGGCAAGTTCTTTTCTGTTATGTAAATGCTATGTTTTTTATATCCTGCTCATTAAAAATTTCTGCAGTACAGCTATATCCCAAGTAAAGAGGATGGTCTTATTCTTGTAAAGGGAGAGTCTTATTCTAGCTTTAAAAAACAAGAAAGGCTTTTTCTAACTATTTCGGTTACAAACTGTTAAAATGCATATTGAATTTTGACATCTCATTAGCTGCCCGCAAAGGAATTTTTTAAGAACAGTCTAGAAAAATTGTTGTATTGTTTGATTATTTAGCTTTCTAAGCCTTTAAAACTAACAGTCATTTTAAGGCTTATCATAGTTACTACATTGTCTAGATAAAATTGCAGCTAACATAATAAATATATAAAAATTGTATACATATCATTGAGTACCCCTGTGGGTACTGGTTACACATTTGGCATTTTCCTAAGGTAATAGAGAGTTATACTCCACTACATTTTAATAAGCTAATGATAGAGTAATGTGGCAGAAATTATGCTAACTATATAGAATCAGTAAAGATAACACATGCTGTAGATTAAGTAGGATATAGGATTGGTAGTGATCATAACTGAAATGGTACAATTTGTGCAGAATATAAAGTATACAAATATGTTCTATTAATTATGCTCTCTTGATGCAATATGTTTCTATGGGCTTCACACTGTTCACCAGAAGGGGGAAGATTCTAGTCCTGGAGGGAGTGAGTAAAGGAATAATAAACTTATTCATTAGCACAGTAATTCTTAAATGTGCCTGATCATAAGAATTACCTGGGGAGCTGATTAAAAATGAAGATTCCTAGCCTTGACTCCCAAGGATTCTGACTGAGTAGATCTGATATATATGCAGGCATACATCTGGATTTGGAAGACTTAGCACACACAAAAAATGTAAACTGTGTCATTACTTTTTTATGTTGATTATATGTCAAAAGATGCTATTTTGGATATATCAAGTAAAATATTACTAAAAGCAATTTTACCTGTTCCTTCTGGGCATGGTATATTAGGAAAATGTTCCTGTGCTACACCCCAGCCCCACGCCTCCCATCAGCATATGCACCGTCAGTGGCTTAACAAAAAGGGTGAAAAATCACATTGCTCTTGATAACGTGGTCGTGTGTTACCTTTAATGTGCTTCAGCCAACATTCGATAGTACCACTGTCCCGCCATGGGTTTTGGGCTGTTGGATCCTTTTTTCATGTTATTTGTAGAGGCCCTAATTATCAGTTACTTTGTATGGCTTAGTGTTTTTGGATCCCAAAATAATTTTAAACCATTTGTGCTTGTACATATGTGCACTATGCTTTGTAGGGGAATGTAAAGATATTAGTGTGTCTACTCAATTTGTGAATGTGTTGTCTAGAGACTCAGGTATGTCTGATTGGGAATCTTTTCCACACTGAATTGTCTCCCACTAGTGCTTGCTACCTATTGCCTTGTCTCCTTTTGCTTGTAGCTTCTCAGTGAGCTGCTAAGCCTATGCCTGAAACTACCATCTTAGTGCTGACTGGTTAATCCCACAGCTGGGCCTTCACATAAATGGGTGTTTAGTTCTTTCGTTATCCCTGCCTGCAGTGGCCCAACCAGGGTACGTGAACCACCAGCAGCTGCTCAGGCCAGCACATCCCTGTTTGTCTTCTCCCATGCCACCAGATCCTGCCCAACACATAGATATTGCAACAGCATTTTGTATATTCAAGTGGCTGGGATATTATTTATAGCTTTTGGCTGCTAGTTTAGCTGTATATCAAATGTTAAGAAAATGGTCCATGATGAATACCACTTTGAAAATTGCCTAAAACGTTTCTTTTTTTGGCTGATTGTTTATGGCTGGTGTATTGTAGTATAATGTTGAGAGAAACAATGAAATACTCCCAGAAAATGTAGGAGCTTGGATGTCTGCAAAATCACTTTTAAAAGACTGAATGTATCCTACACCAGAAGCAAACCATAGACTATAACCATATTTATACCATAGACTATAGCCATAGTTATATGTCACTTAACAACAGAGATACGTTCTGAGAAGTGTGTTGTTAGGTGATTTCGTTGTTGTGTGAACATCATAGAGTGTACTTACACAAACCTAGATGGTATAACCTACATACCTAGGCTCTGTGGTCCTAATCTTATGGGACCACCATAGTATACGCAGTCTGTCGTTGACCAAAAAGTCATTATGTGGCGTTTGGCTGTAGTTGTAATCCCCACCAATTGAGCAGGCAGTGACAAAGGAGCTGTGTCTCGCTGCTCTATGCGTGGTCTTGGGAAATCATTTTTAAAGGCCCTGAACTTTTAGATACTTCTCTACAATTGGCTAAAAAGGCTATAATTTGTATTGCCTATTACTAATTGGTTTCTTTCTTGTAGATTTTAAATCATTAATGTAATCACATACTTTTTTTGTAGAGCTAATTTCTCAGAACTTCATGAAATAAAAAGTGAAGGTCTGGGGCTGGCCCAGTGGGGTGTAGTGGTTGGGTTCATGTGCTCCGCTTCGGTGGCCCAGGGTTTGTGGGTTCGGATCCCAGGCGCAGACCTACGCACCACTCATCAGGCCGTGCTGTGGCAGCATCCCAAATATAAAGTAGAGGAGGATGGGCACAGATGTTAGCTCAGGGCCAATCTTCCTCATGAAAAAAAGGGGGAAGGTCCCTGTTCTGCCTCATCTTCCTCTAAAAACTCTTCCCACAGATAACCATAGGTAATAGTGTCCTTGAAGGAGATTTCTAAATATAAGGAAATATATGTAATTATATAAACTTTTTCTTGAGTTTCTAATTTGTTAATCGTGGAATGCTTCTTAAACTTATGAAGTAACTATAATGATGCTGTACAGTAGAAATACAATATGAGCCACAGATGTAATTTTAAAGTTCTAATAGTCACATTAAAAAAAGTTAAAAGGAATGGGTGAAATTGATTTTGATAATACTTTATTTTGTATGATATATCCAAAATAGTATCTTTCAACATGTTATCCATATAAAAAATTCACAATTTAGTTTATGTATATTTTTTTGTACTAAGTCTTTAAAATCCAGTGTTTGTTTTATACCTAATAAGTAGCACATCTCAATTTGGACACTAAGTATTCAGTGGTTAAAGTGAAATGTCCTACCAAAACAATAAAATTGTATTTAATGCACAAATATTTTATATTGCTTCAGATTTTAATTTAAATCAAATTAAAAATTCAGTTTCTCAGCCACACTAGCCACATTTCAAGTGCCACATGTGGCAACAGTATTAGATAATGCAGAACTATAATAAAATAAGTTGGTACTTTATTCATGTGCATGTCAGCTTTTATCTGACAGATTAGTTTTTGTATATGCTGCTGTGCCGTGGGTAAGCTCATAGATCTCAAACACAACTATTTTGAATTTTAAAAA
This sequence comes from Tapirus indicus, assembly GCA_031878705.1. Lineage (NCBI taxonomy): Eukaryota > Metazoa > Chordata > Mammalia > Perissodactyla > Tapiridae > Tapirus > Tapirus indicus. Next base: position 7,316,414 of record CM062925.1, read on the forward strand.
GTCCTGATAAACCATCCATTTAAAGACCAGTACTTATCCTATCCTCTAAATGTCAGTATAACAAAAACTCAGTCTCTAGTGAATTTAAAGATACCATTTAATAGTTATTAAACTAGCATTTTGTGAGGCAAATATTTTAGGTTGTATTTTCCTTTTTAATATATAGTTTTGACATAACATGTTAGAGCAAAAAGGAATAAAAGTAAAAGTGAATCTAACATACAACCTTTTTAACAATGTTCAAAATCCATATTCAGATTATTTTGTTTTCATTTTTATTGCTTTAGGAATACAAGCATATCCTTTTTTAAAAAACGTCTTATGTACACTGTCTGTATAAATGGCCACTTATAAGAAAAAACCATATTGCAAAGGGTGTGAGGAAGCATATATACACACTATCTTTAATAGGTCATCTTTTTTTAATACACTGTATTATTTTGTTTGTAAACAGGTGACCACAAGAAAGAAAAAGATACCTACAATTGAAGATTGGTTCTTATTCTTTTGGAAAACAAAATTTTAAGCACTTGGTTCAGAATTGGATTCCATTAGATCCAAAGTGTATTGGCTCAGTGGTGTGAAAAAAGGAAGCACAATTGGCAAGTTATCATTGTTCCAGTCATTCCAGTAGATGGTGGTTAACGTGAGTTTTAGATGTGCAATGTTCCTGACTACAATGAAGAAAAGGCCTTCCAGAGATTCCTGTTTTTTAAAGCACCTTCCCCTCCTGTCCACCCATTTATATCCATGTAGTGGCCAGTAAAGCTAGGAGTTGCTATGAGTGGAAGAACACTGGGTTGACAGAGATCTACTGTGAGCTGTATTGGGACCTCTTTGAAATCCATCTTTCAGTGCACTGAATAGTCATCTGCTTGAAAATACAGAGCTTCTTCCATATCAGCTTATATAAGTAGTTTGACACTCTGAAAAAGAAATTTATCATGGTAACTATGGGACAGGAATTGAAAGAAAATCAGATGGAAATGCACTGAAAATTTCCACATTACTCATCTCCAAAGGAATTTTCATAAAGATGTTCAACAACATCTGAAAAGATACATAACTATGGAGATACACCTATTAATGTGTTTACCGCAACACAATACATTTAACATGGCATATTTTTAGAAGACCACACACTCTTACACTTTGTAAGGTTTCGAAGTAAAAATTTCCATGCTTAGCTCTTCATAATTGTGAATTTATAATAGTTTGAATTTTATGTGCACCTTTGTTTAAGAGAAGCAATACTTTGTAATTTGATAATACTTCAAATTATTTTTAGTCTTTTTGTTTGAACTATTGCTTGATTACTAGAACTCAACATGACTTTCCTATTGAGAATCAAAAATCAGGATTCAATAATAGGGATGCAGATCTTAAGTCTTTTTAACATGCACCATTTTAAGTTTTATTTTTATGCTCCACAGTGAAAAAAAGTGTGCTCTACAAATACAGTCATGCAGCACTTAATGACGGGTATGCATTCTGAGAAATATGTCTTTAGGCCATTTTGTCATTGTGCGAACATCATAGCATGTACTTACACAAACCTAGATGGTATATAGCCTACTGCACACCTAGGCTGTATGGTACTAGTCTTATGGGACCACCATCGTACGTGCGGTCTGTTGTCGACCAAAACGTTATGCGTGCATGACTGTATGCAGAAAGTAGACAGGCAGAAAAGCCTCTTTGGCTGGCATTTCACTGTCTTCACGGGCTTTGAGTGGAATTTTGGGAGAGATCCTTTGTTATTGTCACTAAATTTTTAAACGTGTGTGTAGCGCTAGGTGCTGATTTTGCTGTAATGGAGTCCTGAAGGATGCCTTTCTATGAATGGAGACATTATGAATTCTCAGCAGGACTGTTGTGGGCTTGAATGAAGGTCGATATGTTGGACTCAGTTTCCAGTATGCTATTGAGTGTAATTCTGCTTAAGACAGATGTTGGCCTTTATATGAAAGGAGTTAAGGACTGACGTATCAAAAAGAACTTTCTTTATTTCTTATGAGGCAGTTCTCTGGCCTAGACCCAGAAACGAGTCCCAGAGTAAAAGCTCTCCAATGTATATGAATCGGTGTTCCTGGAGAAAAAAGAAATATTCACACCTTTATCACTTCAAAATGTTACTTCCTTTAAAATAATTATGGGGAAAATTTTCTGGCAACAGGTTACATAAAACAAAATCTTGCTGCTTAAATGTTGGTGATATGTTTATTGATGAGACTGGGAGCTTTTTTGCACAGCATTTTCACAATACATTGCTTTTATTCTGGCATTATTCCCATATCTTGTCTGGAAAGATTAGAAACCTTCATCCCATCATGGGGCAGGGGTAGATTTTTTCCCCTATACACCTTCAGTAAAGCATTGAAGCATTCCTTTTAACCCAAAGAATGAGTGGTTTCATTGTTAATACACTTGAAAAAATCTTTTTAGCAAATTTGCAAATCTTAAAAAAATCATGTATCAATTTTATGCCTTTGTATGCTTGTTCATCACATGAGTTTTGTTTTTTGTGGAATTTTTTTTTCATTTATTGATGTTTAGAAAAATACAGGAGGATCTAGTGTTAAATTACCAATAAAGGCACTGGAACTTTTATATGTTGAGAGGGAATTGCTACCCATTTAGTGTTACAGCTGGGATTCCATTAAAAGACAGGCTCACTTATACAAAACCTGTGATCTGTCTTCCTAAGCTGTGTTATAGTAAGTCTCTAGCAAATACTGGATGGTGTACAGACCCCTGTGAACCCTTGTAGGGTGCATCGACAGCTCTTAGCACATCCCGTTGTAGCACTCCATGAAGGTTATCTCACACTTGAAAGTGAGCAGGCACTATGCTCATTTCTCTGGTAAATAACATTCTCCAACACACCCACTCTTCCCTTCCTCAAGAATCAGGTTCCTGCTTCCACAAAAGTACACTTTAACTGCAGGTCATCACCTTTGCAGCTCTCACAAATAATATTAAAATTTCAAGTAACTATGGTCCACTTGTCTGTCCATCAAGATGAGATTACCAATTGAATCCTCATGTTAATTTTAAAGCAGTTTCAGAACCCCACAAAATTTATATGTAAACATGGTTAAATTTTCTTTTTGTTTTTTCTTGTCTCTAATAAAATGAGCATCTTTCGCCTCAGCATTAAATTTGTACATATTTAGTTATGATGGTACTTACAGGTGATCATGTTTCCAGTTCCAAACTTGCCTGTACTATTTATATGGTTTAAAATATTTGACAGTTATGTTTTTGTTAATATATCCTTTCTGTATTAAGAATCCACAAACAACTGCGTGCTTATGCTGAATCAATTCAGAGGTTAATTTACCAGTCTAGTCTTAACAGCAATGTATTTAAAATAGGGAAACAGGTAGATGATGACTTGGGGATGTTTTGAGGTTAATGTTACTGCTCATTTGAATGTCAGTTTAAAGTATTTCTCCTACTAATGCAACCAAAATTATGTATATGTAACCAGCGTGCCATGTATAGAAAAGGTATATTCCTAATGATTTAAAATCCTACTGGTACTGTAGGGTAGCAGTGTGAGGAAAGGCCTGGCTGAAAGAAGACTTTTAAAAGATGAGCAGTTGTCTTGCTTACTTGATGTATATTTTATAGGCTTATTGAGTTTGTGCACAGCATAAAAACAATCATTCCTTCATTCTTCATTGTGGAACTGAAACATTTCTATCAAGTGCATTTCTAAGCGGACTCTGAGACACAGCTCTGACAGTTGATCAGGTATAGCATTTCCACAGTGGGAATGTGGGGCTTTTCTCATTACATGAAACCATAGAAAATTTTCAGCACTTTCATGTACTCTGTGTAATGAGGAGAAAAAATCCTTGTTTCTGCAAAGCTGCAGTATGTAGCAATACATGGTAATATATGGCATGACCACTTGATGACATAAAATGTGTTCAACTGTAAAGCATACTTTGGGCATAGCAGACACTAAGGATTAAAACTCTTATTATGTCAATGGAATAAAAATTAATGGGCAGCATCCTCTCTATTTGGAATGGGACCAGTAAACAATTAATACAATTTAATTTTATACATTCCCTGAGACTCCATTTTTTTAATTACATTCTTTGAGTATGTGTATAAATTTAAATCAATGCTTTTAGCCTAAGGAAAGTTTTTTCTTTCACTAAATACAAGGGTTTTTTTACCTTATAATTTAATTATCACGCACTGAACATAAGATACCAACCTGTAAAGTACTAACGGGTCCTTAAAGACCTTATCAGGGAGTTGAAATTTCATATACTTTACCAGGTTATTTGTAAAAAAATCTTTTTGAACAACTGTACAACATTTAACAACCATGGCAGACACATTGTTAACATGCAGCCATTTGATAGTGAAAGCAGAAACCTTAACAAGTTTTGCGTAATTCTTGCACTGAATTAATATAAATGTGCATTTTAAACAGATTTTATTTCCCTTTTATTGCTTCGCATTGAAGAACAATGCTTATTGTTAGAGGATTGACTAACAAGATTTATTTCAGATGGCAGAGAGGTAAGAAAGTAGAAGCACCTTACTTTTGGAGCATGTTGCATTTATTTCATGCTACTGAACCATTCAGTAGTTATTTCTGAACTGCTGCAGAGTGCTCTTTAATTAAAGCACATAAAGAAGAGTCTCTGCTTAATTAAGCTTTGTAAAATGAAGCAATGGTATTTTTTATCCTGTAAATATAGTCTAATTTAAAAGTTTTTCCTACAAAATGAGTTTATATTGCTGCCTAAACTATCATGTATGTAAACAGAGGTTTTTTAAAAAGTTGAGAGGGAGTCTGGATTCTGTGTGTGTGTGTGTGTGTGTGTGTGTGTGTGTGTGTGTGTCAAATGTTTGCCTATTGAGTTATTTTGAAGATGTGTTCATTCTAAAATTTTCTGTTTTGCCCACAGTAAATGTACAGCTTGGTATTGAGGAATTTAGTTGATTGAATTCCAAATTTATAAATGTTTCTCCCCTTCTCCAAACACATTTATTATGCCACTGTAAGGTGCATGTACAGAAAATACCTCTGAGGTTGACATATTAAATATTTTATCAATGTTATTTCACACTGAATCTCAAAGCAGTTATTTGTTTTGAGGGTTAGGGAAAAGTTTTTTTTTTTTTTTTTTTAAGTCAGGTATAACTAAGAGTGGCTCAATTTAGGGAGTTAAGGGTGGAAAGGAAAGACCATGGAAAGTGATCTTTAGATGTATACAGAAGGTATGGGTGTTGGTTTTAGAGTTCAGTTATCACAAGGGAAGTTTTGGGTTTTCTTTTTTAACTTGCATGTTCTACGGTTAACTATCAAAGAGTGTAACAAGTTATTCTAGCTTTTCCCATACTAATTATATTGGTTTTAAGAAGTCTTTATAAACACAAGATGGCATTTTCCCTTCATTTGTGAACCAAGAGGGGTAGACAATACAGCCATACAGTGACTTCTGACTTCTTTGACTTGGACAGAATCCCTACTGTCTCATGGAATTTCTCATTGTACTGTATGTCTTGCCAGGTGTGAGACCATAATAGTTTATGAAACATCGAAGGCTACAGATCATTTTGCATGAATAATAAAGCCCATTAGGGCTAATGAAACTGACATGTTTTTTAGCCTTTCTGGTTAAATGAAACTGTTAATGGCAAACTGATTCACCATTTACTAGCTTTGTGCAATATTATAATGGTAGAAGCAAAACACTAGCACATTGTGCTTAGCTTGTAAGGATGGCTTTCACACCAATACATTAATTGGATAGTGTGCACAGTGTATTGTAAATGCCAACTCTTGCAAATTTACAATACTTAATATGCTCAGTTAACATTCTAAAGTATTAAAAGTACCAAGAAAAAGCTAAGCAAGCATTTATAGCAATACTATGAAATTTCCAGTTGGTTTGACTGTTGCCTTTTGCTCCTTAGTGCAACTTTTCTGCATTGTAATTATTGTATTGCTTTGTATTTCATGTTTTTTACACTCATGACTTCAGAGTTAAGTACTTGTACACCAAGTATTGCAATCACCTTTCTTTTCTTGTACATGCAATGTAACAACATACAGTTTTGGTGCTTAACGATATTCCTTTTTTCTTTAATAAAAGATATTTATTGAGTTAACCTCATTTTGTTTGTTTAAAATAGCATTGGTGGTAATACCGTTACTTCATTTCAAATAGAAGGAGCATAGCAAGTTGTGCATTTGCTATAACACGTTGAGCTGGATTCAGAAACTATCCACCCCTGTACTTCTGTCTCTTCCCAACCACTGTTTGTAATGAAGTATTTTAATGGCATCTTTACTTGTGCTAGTAACAGCCTTATTCGTGTCTGTGTAACTGTCAACATAGTTTGGAAATGTTGACCTCCAAAATTGGAAGGTCTTTAAATGCCTGTCATTTTAGCAGTCAGTTTGTGATCATCTAAATCGGAGATTATTGGCTTTCCACTGAAACATGGGACTAGCTTAACAAGAGCAGATGTCCTCACCTGATGCTGACTTGATGCAGCCCCTACACATGAGAGGCATGCTGGGACTTGGGTCACAGACACCGCCCAGCCCCTGAGTGAGGGCTCCAGTTTCCATCTCTACCCTGCATAGTACTTCATAATACTTCAGAAGAATCCTAGTTGCTAGTTCACCCTTGTGAAAAGCATGGTGCAGTTGGTTTGGGATGAGCTTACTGGGTAACCTCTTGGTTAGATTAGCCATCTTTACTAAGATAGGTGGAAACTTCTCCTGGAAATCTAGGCCTGACTAGAATTCCTTAGTCCTTTGTGACTCTGTCATTCATCCTGACCTTGAGTTCTATAAGCTGATTGAAAACCATGAATTCTTTGCTACAGGAAGCTGTTTGAGAAAGGTTTAAAATTATTTGGTGCAAAAATACCAACATTGCATCACATTCTGACAGTTACTGATTGAGAACAAAGTTTAACCATATTTGCCAAGCACTCTGTCCCTCTCCAAGTTATTACATGGATACCCTTTCCAGGGACCCCACAACCTTGTTACTCACCAGAAACTTTGTCCTTCACTGTTGACCTTTTCTTCAGATCTCTCCACTCATAATCTTGCCCATTCACAAGATCCTCTTGGTCACCAGTTGTGTGCTCTCATCTTTCTCTGAACTTGGCTATTTGTCAACTGCTTAACCTCTAACAGACTGATGACCCATTAATTCTCCTACGGAGTTCATATGGGTCCATCCTCTAATCACAGCCATGTCCTACTGCTTTCTCTCACTCCTGCCTCCTCCATCTGCTCTTGGCTATTGCTGTGAATAACTCCATATACTCAAGCCATTAAACATCTTCCTGATCTCAAGTCCCTTCCTGTCACTAAGTCTGATGGTCAGGCCATGTAGTACATTCAGTAGAGTCCTGGACTTCCTGCCTCCATACTGGCAAAGGAAAACATGCACCAATGCTACAGGGCTTTCTGTGGGCAGCCTTTGATCTCCTTTCCAAGCCTTGACCCCCCAGTATCTCCATTTTCCATGCTTATCGCATGCATTTCCACTTGGATATGTGTCTGTCTAAAATGCTTCTCTTCCTTATCTCTCGACACCGTCTGAAGTCCATCCATTGAGTGTTGAGTTGGAAGGCCTGTGGGCAATGCGTCTGACTCTCTCTGTGTATCAACATTCTTAATCAGAACATTGACAGTAGGGAATAAGGAAGTTAAAATATGAAAGGAAGAATTACAGAATCTGATTTAATCTTCAATTCTACAAATGTTACCAATCACTTGAAGCACAAGAAAAGGGGTTAGATACTAAGTTATCCAAGGTGAGAACTCCTAAGTGGCAGAGAGCTTTGCTTTAAAACCCCTCCATTATCCCCACGGCATCTTCCACTTTACCCTGTGAGGTCCAACTAATGCCAGCTTTCAGCTGTGACTGTCTTGAGAAGAGCTCTTCATTCCAGGTTAAAACTAGACCCGGGTCTCCTGTGTTGAGACGTGCTAGAGAAACTCTTGAGCAATAAAATGTTCAAGAAGGATAAAAGCGAAAGTATCAAAGTCATCAAGATGTGACTTCAAATAAAGTCAGTTACAGAGGAAAGACTATTACGTTCAAATCTCTTCAGAGGCAACTTATCCTAAGATATGAATGAGTTATAGCAAATTCCTTTGAAGTGCTTTGGGCTCAACATAGGCTAATGTGCAGTGTAGATTACGAACCTTATTCCCCACAACAGTTTTTGCAAGGAGAGTTGTAGGAACATATATTTCTAGATATGCCTGCACAGTTACTTATCTCACTTTGGTGATGTCTCAAAGCTGCAGGTGCTCTTGCTCAGCCTCAGCAGTCTATTTCTATTCACATGCTTCTAGAGCTAGAAAGTTCCTAGTGACTGCGGCCAGTTGGCGTTTTCTCAGCCCTAAGTGTCTTGCTATGTCTCCCTAGTTATCTAGAGCCCTTTTATATTGAAATAATATTAAATAATGCTTTTATCAAGTCATTGCAATTCTGAGTATGATAATGTTTTTTGAGGAAAAGGCATAAACAATTAAACCTACTGGCCAATTTCTGTCAATATAATTTACTACCAAGAACAATTAAAAAGTTATTTATCCCCGGGGCATTGAACTGCCTCCATCAACAGATGTTTTGTGTAGTCAAAGGTGATGAGAGACTGGCAAACTACAAGAAACATGACGTTGTTTGTAACCAGTTTTCAATGGGAAGAAAATGAAGTCTGCCTGGAGTCAGTCATACAGTTATTCCTAAAACTTCTTGGGAAAGATTTAGAACAAGAAACTGTACTCTGAGTGTTTTTTATTTTGCAGATATTCTACAGCGTGTAAATATATATATTTAAACTGGAAGAATAAATTAACACCATTAAGTGACTTGGGAGAGGAGTAAGAAGAGGGGAAGAAAGTTGCCATCTGTAGCCATCATGGGCATATCGTGATATAATCTTATTCAAAATTACATCATGCAGAAGCGACACTATGGTTCTGTGATGGAAGTAGTCCAGTTGGCAACAACATCCCATAAATGTTTTAGGCCAAAATGATCTTTTTCATGCTTAAAGACTCAAAGCTCTGGGAATTTCTCTGAGTAAATGTTCAAGTGTTCCAGTAGTTCGAATCTTTTAAAAATTATTTGGTCTTCCCTACAGGCCACTTTGTGACCCACCTCTTTTCAGAAATAGAATGGCCTATCTGGGCAAGTATATGGGTCAATTCCACAATTTTTGAGAGAGAATGTTAACTCTATTGCCTGTTCTGTCAGCACTTCCAACAACCGTCAGAAAATGCAACCATGAATTTACTGTGACCCAGCACTTGCTGAAAGGTTTCCTAATGTCAATTATGAATATCTCTAATGTTACCTAAGATTTGGTATTACATTAGGTTGAATCATCAGAAGGCAACACCTAGACCTTTTATCCCATCAACTCCAGCAATGCTTGCACTGCATTATCTATAAGCATGATGGTTTTATACTTTGCCTTTAGTGGATCATTGAGATGAAGAAATATCCATTTCTAAATATTTCTAGACTTTCTTTAAACTCTTTTCTCTTTCTAGTTAGTCTCACTCTTTCCCATGGCTCTAAATGACATCTGTGTCATGATGATTCCCAATTTTTTTTCTGGTCTGTATCTCTTCTTAGAACACTAGATCTGTACGTATTCAGCTCCTAGTGATCTCTGCATTTGGATACCTTATACATATCTCAGATATAACATGTCCAAAATGGTTCCCTTGACCCCCTACCCCAGCAAAACCTGAACCCAACCCTTCCCAGTTTTACCCAGCTTTCACAATTTATCCAGTTCTGCAATTCGGAACCTGGAAGTTACCCTTGCTGCCCTTTTCACCTTCACCTGCCTCATCCAGTTCTCCAGTAAGTCCTGTTGAGCCTAACTCCAGTTCACATCTGGCATACATGGACTGCTTTCTGTCCCTTACCGCCCTTTGGTCCGGACCACCTTCCTCTCTCAACTAGACTACTGCACTCGCCTCCTAACTGATCTTTCCACTGCCGCTCTTGTCTCCTACACCTTATTCTCCACCCACAGTCAAAGTGTTGAGATGATGTCTCTCCCCTGCATAAAGCCCTCCAGTTGCTTTCCATTGCACTTAGAATAAGATCTCAAATCTACTTCCCCTGGACTACAAGGCTGGATGTGATTTGGCCCTTCCTATCAGCCTCATGGTTTACTGAGCTCTAGCCACAGGTATAATCTCTTTCTGACCTTAGGACCTAGGCACAAACTGTCCTCTTCCTAGAACTGTTCTCCTCCCTCCCCTTTTTTGAAATGACCAACTTCTTTGTGTCCCTTCAAAATCCGTATGTTCAGATCCTAACCCTCAGAATGTGTCCTTATTTAGAGATAGGGGCTTTACAGAGAGAATGAAGTTAAGGTGAGGTCATAAAGCTTGGCCCTAATCCAATATGACTGCTATCTTTTAAAAATGGGGAAATTTGGATATAGACATGTGTAGAGGGAAAATGATGTGAAGAGACATAAGTAGAAAATGGTGGTCTACAAGCCAAGGAGAGAGGCCTGGACAGATCCTTCCCTCCCTGTCCTCAGAAGATACCAACCCTGCCAACACCTTGATTTTGGACTTCTGGCATCCAAAACTGTGAGACAATAAATTTTTCTCGTTTAAGCCACCCTGTCTGTGGTACTTTGTTACGGCAGTCCTAGGAAACTAATACATTATCCTTAGGGTTTCCACTGAGATGTCATGTCCTCGTGGAGGACTTCCACTCTTCCTTGAGTAGGTCTCCCTGTTATCCTCTGTCAGCCCCCTGTGTGGCAGAGTCATGCTAACCAGATAATCCATCAACTCCCTCTACATTTGCTAGCACCCTTGCAGTTAGAAGAGCCACCTAACTAGATCCATCCAATGAAACAAAAGCAGTAATGTGTGTCACTTTCAGCCTGAAGCAGTGAAGAGTCCATAAAAATGGCTCCAATCTTTGTCTTCTCTAGTGGCAAACGGAGAGGTCTCACGCACTACGAGATTGTGGAGCCTCCTTTGAGATCGTGAAGAAGACAAAGGTGCCCTCTATCACCACTTCCTTTCACCATTGTATCAGAGGTACTAACATTGCAGTTAGGCAAGAAAAAGAGAAAGTAAAGGATTAGAAAGAAAGAAAAAGTGACACTTTTGGCAGATAGTATGGTTATGTATGTAGAAAATCCAAAAATATCTATAGATAAATGCTAGAATTAAGAGCTTTAGTAAGAATTGCTTGATAAAATTCAATATTTGAATGTCAACAGAATTTCTATCTACAGGCATATGTTGTTTTATTGCATTTCGCAAATATTGCATTTTTTACAAGACCCTCCACCAGCAAAAAGATGATGATTCACTAAAGATTCAGATGATGGTTAGCATTTTTTAGCAATGAAGTATTTTTTAATTGAGGTATGTACATTGTTTTCTTAGACATAATGCTATTTCATATTTAACAGACTACAGTATAGTGTAAACATAACTTATATACACCAGTAAACCAAAAAATTCATGTGATTCACTTTATTGCAATATTTGTTTCATTGTGGTGGTCTGGAACCGAGCTCTCAATATCTCTGAGGTATGGCTGTAACTAGTATCAGTTAAAAATTTGATATATAAAAACTATCATCGTCTAAAAACACTGATAAATCAATGAGAAGAAGACAGACAATGCAGTAGAAAAAAGAACATGAGACTTGAGTAGGCAGTTCATAAAAGAAATTAAAATGGCCAATGTGCATACAAAAAACTAGTCTACCTCATTAGTAATAAGGAGAATGTAATTAAAACCAGAATAAGATACTATTATACCCTCAAGAATGGTTAAAACTTAAAAGATTGAAAATTTGGAGTGTTGTCAAGGATTTAGAAAACGAGAACTTTCATACACTACTGGTAGGTAGCATGAATAGTACAACTGTTTTGGAAAAGTGCTAGGCATTACCTACAAGAGTTGGATATATGCTTACCCTGTGACCCGGCTGAAATATGTGTATACTTGAATCAAGAGACATGCAAGAATGCTTATAGCAGCATTCTTCATAGTAGCCAACAACCAAAATAACCCAAATGTCCATCAAATGGTGAATGGACAAATTGTGATCTATTCCTAAAATGTGGTATACTCATACAGTGGACTACTATAGAACAATAAAAAGGAACACAGCTACACAACAACAATTGGGATGAATCTCACTGACTTAAAGTTCAGCAAAAGAAGTCAAAAAGAATATCTAATATTTGATTCCAGTCATATGAAGTTAAACAGGCAAAACTAAACTACAGTCATATGTCACTTAACGATGGGGATATGTTCTGAGAAATACCTTGTTAGGTGATTTCATCATTGTGCCAACATCATAGTGTGTACTTACACAAACCTAGATGGTATAGCCTACTATACACCTAGGCTACATTGTACTAATTTTATGGGACTACTGTCATATATGCGGTCCATCATTGACCAAAACGTTGTTATTCAGTGCATGACCGTATAGTGTTTAGGATATTATCAGGTAGTAAAACTGAAAAAAAAAAAAAAAAAGCAGAGAGATGATTGCCATAAAAATCATGATCATGGTCACGTTTGGGGGAGAGGAGAGTTTTATGACTAGAAAGGACCGTGCGAAGAGCTTCTGTGGGGCTGTCAACCTTCTCTTTCTTGACCAGGGTGGTGGTTAGGTGGGGGTTCACTTGACAATAATTCAGTAAGCTGTACATTTACGTTTTGTATTTTTCTGAATAAGTATTACATTTCACAACAAAAAAGGTTTTTAAAAAACCCTAATGTAGAGTTCTTTCATTAGAATTCTAGAAATTGCTTCTAGAATTCAGTTGCCAAAAACCTTTTTCTCTGCAAAATAATTTGCATGCTTGCTCTACAAAACAATGAGAACCATATAATCTAACATGTTTCACTTTTTTTCATTAGTTGGCAGGAAATCAGAGCCAAATTTAGTGCTCTAATGGAAAAACCAACTCATCTGAGACTTCTGCACTTCACAGTTTTCTGCCCCTTTTAATTGGCTCTGTGTGTGTGTGTGTGTGTGTGTGTGTGTTTTAAACTCTCCTCTAGGTATTTTAATATTTTAAGTTTTCTTTGGGGAAGTAGGTGGGAAAATGTTTAAAAATTTTATCAACTAGAAAGATGTTGCAATATAGCATGGCAAAGTAATTAAGATGGAGGACTCTTGGGACAACTACTAACTGAATTTGGACAAATGACTTCTCTGTGCTTCAGTTTGTTCATCTGTAAAATGGAGGCAATAATGATAAACTACTTTGTATGGCTGTGTTATCGATTAAGTAGGGCATAGAAGCATGCCCGGCACATGTATAAATGTTAGCTGCTATTCTCAAGATGCGCTACCAAAATTCTTCATAAAGAACCACCAAGATCTGAGTAATTTAGAAGAATATCTGAGACTAGAATAGATGCCCCTGGACAATCTGAAAAGGCAGCAATAACCATATACATTTCCTTCTTTAATAGGACATAATTTCATTCATATGTCACAAAATGAATATTACGCAATAGGCAACATCTTAAATTAACAAAAAAAACTGCCTTCATGTTTACTCTGTAAAAAGAATTGGGTGCAGCTGAAAAGTGCAGAATTTCTATTTTCTGACTGACTTTCTGTGGAAATGCAGTCCTAAAGAATCAAAATATAATCCAAAAATGTAAAGAATGCCAACGAACTTGAAATTAAATATGGTGGTTGAAACATGTTTTTATTGCTACTCCTTCCTAAAGCCCTAACGTGGCAGTGAAGGAATAAAGAACCAAAGAGGAGAAAATTATGGACGAGAAATGTTAAGTGGTTGGAAGATGCATGGGAGGGCATCTGAGTGGAGGGAGCTGAGCTGAGCGTCTGCAGTGAGATGCTGAGAAGCTCGCCAAATCCTCCAGGCCTGGCGCTTGGAGGCACTGTGTTCTTTGGAAGGTGGGAATGAGGTATAAGGGTGAAAAGGAGAGTGATGGAAAGTATCAAACAGGAGGGGGCAGAGGTAATGCTGAGCACTAGAGCATTAGTTTACAATCCACCTCAGAACCACGAGGCCCTCAGCTAGGCCTCTACACCCCTCAGAGGAGTCTGGAAGATTCCTCTCTGGAGAAACCAAATGGCTCCAGAGAAAACACCATCACGTGTTGATATTTGTGTGTGGGGATGGAGGTTTACCAAATGATAGAACTGGCCTCCCACCCAATTAACCTACCCCTAATGCCGTGAGTCAGCCAGCTCCACCTTCCCTGCCCCAGAACTCTCAGGGTCTCGCTGTAGAATATGAGCAGACCGCTTAGAATCACGGAGACATTTTCAGAAAGTCTCCACACAATGGACAGAGGCCAAAACAAACTAAAGAAAGAAGTTCTTAGAAAACAAACAATTCAGAGACTAGGAGAAAAAAAATAAAAATTACTTTTGTCAGAAAAATAAGGCAAAAGACTGCATCCATGAAACAAGAATGTGTTGCAATAAAAAGGAACATTCTGGGAACAAGGAACAACACTTAGAAATGACAACTCTGATAGCTGACATTACAAATTTGATACAAGGTTTAAAACATACAGGCAAGGAACTGTTAGAGCCAAATAAACAGCTACAGAGAGGGAGGATAGACCAGATCATTAGAGGATTAATTCAGCTAATCCAGTATCTGATGCCAGGAAGAAGAGAAGTGGAGGGGAGAAAATCATTAAAGAAACACTACAAGAAACTTACTATTTACTTTGCCACAATTTGAGTTGGGTTTTCTCTCGTGTGCAAGCGAAGGATTCTCAGATGGTTCTCGGAGGAGTGTTCCAGTAAGATGAGGACTCAGAAATGCTCCCTGGAATGGAGACATGAGGTCACCGGTTACCTTGGGAGGGCACTTTTGGTGGAGCAGTGGGGGCAGACGCCAGAGTGAAGAAGTGTGAACAGCGAATGGAAACTTAAGAAATGGAGATAATTTATAAGTACATGATTCTTTCAGAGGTTTTTCAGTGAAAAAGAAGAAAGAAATCAACTGATAGCTCTAAGGATTAAGGGCAGGTTTTTTTTAAAGGTAAGAGACACTAGAGCATGGTTGTGTGCTGATAAAAAAAATAGTAAATAAAAAGTAAAAGTGACTTGAAATAGCAATTGTATTCCTGTTTCTTAGGTAAACAAAAGACTATAATAAATAAAAAGAAAATGGAGAAGAATATGAATTATCCAGTTCAGGAGCCCCAAACACCTTTGACCTCGTGATGGGAATGATTTAAATTCGAAGGATTAGAGGAGGTGGGAAGGAGATGATTTTTTTCTGGTACTGAGCTTAATTCTCCATGGTGACGTAATACACACAAAAATAGCCACAGATCAATTGTGGTCATTAATGAATTTTCTAGAAAAAGTTTCAGTTCCTCTCCCACAGTGTTTTCAGTGATTTCTTGTGTCACTCGCACTGTGATTTGATTAGTCCAATCTAAGGTCAGTACTGTTATCATGCACTTGCTCAACAAGTATCGTAATCATTTAGCAGGATTTACTACACACCGACAGTATGCCCTTGTGGACGCACAGGTACCTGCAGCGCGAGGGGCGGAGAAAGGTGGTGAAGACCGCCCCTGCCCTCACAGTGCTCGGGAGTGGGGAGTGCTGGACACCGGCGTGGGACCCATCCACGGTGCCCGCCGTGCTGACAACAGAAGGCGTTTGCTGCAGCCACAACACAGCATGACCATCGGGACAAGACAAAGTCGCACAGAAAAACCATACCACCGGGAAGGGAGGGGCCTCACGACGGTCAACCCCCCCGGGAAGCCCCCTCGCTTGGTCATCTAGGAGCCCCTCGCGGAAGCAGGGAGCGCCGAGGCTGCTCTTCAGCTGAGGGCGCTTCTTTCTAGCACTGAAGTCTGCTTCCTGAAGTTACTGTCCTCTTCATTCTGCCCAGTCTGCAGCTGATATTCTGGGGAATCTGCACGAAGAGCCAAACATGTTACGAGCACAGCGGGCCATCCAAAGGGCCAGGACCACCGCTCAGTTACACAACTGCCATCTTTGTCTCCCCCAAACCGGCACCAGTGCCAACATTGTGGACGCTGTCCTGACACCACCGGGAAAGAACATCACGACCCCCAAGAGGACGTCTCAGCCCCGTGTGACCCTACTCCTGCCCGGGCACTGAACGGCCAGATGCGAGAGGAGGAGGTTGGGGATGCTGCTGAGACCGGGGCCTGCCAAACTGTAGTTTGAAAATGAGAGTCATGTTGGGCCGAGTGTTAGTGGAGCTTCCAGAAAGGCCTAATTTACTCCCTGGCAGCGGCTGCTTTATTGGAAGAATCTGATTCAACTTCAGTCAAGAATGTGCTGGGATGAATGTTCTCTCTGTATAAAATATCTGCTATTTCAATAGCCATCAAGGGAAAATATATGAGGAGTGAAAGGAACAGTAATGACCAAGGAGCATTTTGCAGTCACAGGGAACGTTCCTACCAAGAAGTAATTTTATTCTATTTTCGCAAATGCAAATAAGAATGGAAATTTAACATGGGCATTTCCACCATGGAACGGGCTTTTGTAATTGCTGCCAAGTTCTGCAATAATCATAAATGCCTCTCATTCATTCCCATGCTGAGGTTTCATCCTTACATTTCCTCACAGGAGTCAGAACGGAGAATTTGCTGCCTTTCTCTCAGCTAGAATCCAACCATTTTACAACTTTCATTTTAAAAAAGGGCAGCGGGCTAAGAGCTTGGATTTAGGACCTGGCTTTCAGCAGCTGGAGATCTTCGGCTGCACTTCTTTAGCGAGTCAGGAGCGAGCGTAATGAAGCGGCGAGACTCCAGGAGGGCACTGATTTTTAGTCCTGCTCTGGCTGTGTGAGCTTAGGCCGGTCACTTACCTTCTCTGGGCCCCAGTTTCCTCCTTTGGGGAGTCGGACAGGAGAATCTCTGAGGTTCCTTCCAAATCTCACATCCTGTGATTCTGTAAGTGGTGCCAACTAAAATAGGTTGCTCCAGATGGCCTAAACAGGAAGAATGTTGCCTACAGTTTTCTAGTTTCTGAACGGAACATTACAAAGCAGCATGGCGTCTACCCCTGAGGAGACACGCCCCTCAGGCAGAGTGAAGGAAGAAATGGGCACCAAGGACCCCCCCGCGCGCTTGCCAAGCCAGCCGGAGGGCTGGGGACAGAGCAAGTGAGGCTCTGCCAGCCCAGGAGCCTACCTAGTCCCCAAAGCCACAAGATAAATTCTTTTCTACAAATTCACATATGCTGCCCAGAAACTAAAGGGCTTTCCAGAATGTTGAAGATTACTCTCTGGTTCATCCACCATTTTTTGATGTCATGGCCGCACAAACTGCTGCCCATTATATATTTTCTGATTCAAGCCTCAGATTTAACAGTCAAGAGCTTACCAAAAATTTTCCCTAGTAACTTGGAGAAATAAGTTGTATCCACTTAAAGGGTGTTGACAGTTACATACACCTGTGAAACTACCATCATGATCAAGATACAGAACATTTCCATCACCACCACAAGATCCCTTGTACCCCTCTGCAGTCCGCAGGCAAACACGGACCTGCTTTTTGTCACTCTACTAGATTAGGCTGCATCCTCTAGAATTCTACATAAACGGAATCATACAGCATGCACTCTTGTGTCTGGCTTCTTTCATTCAGCATAATGAGATTCATTCATGTTGCTGCATGTGTCAGTAGCGTGTTTCTTTGTATTGATAAAGAGTAATCCATTGTATGGATGTACTATATTTTGTTTATTCATCTGTTAATGGGCATTTGGGTTATTTCCAGTTTGGGGCTATTGGGAATAAAGATTCATGTGCAAGTCTTTGTGTGGACATGTTTTTATTTCTCTTGAGTAAATAGCTAGAAATAGAATGACTGGATCTTACGGTAGGTGTATATTTAGAGAAAGTTCACAAAATTTTGAGAAAACAATAAATGATTGCTAGGCACAACTTTGCCCTTAGAGGAGAGAAACCTTAGAGTTTCTTTGGAGGCATTGATTCTTAACCCTCTCCTCTTAATGTACTGAATATTCTAGAGATGGAAGAAGAGGTTGGAGCAAGTTATAGATCATTTCACTCATTTGCAGAAGAGGAAATTGGGGCCTGGGAGATGAAAGGACCTGCCAAGAATTGCAGGGCATTCAAAGATGTTGGCAGTCACATGTACGTGAAGAACACTGCATGGAAAACACAAGTGTGGGGAGTTCTTCCTGGGAGGAATGTCAGGAGAGCTGCCCAGCTCTGGGATCTGGCTCCCCTGTTAGGCCTGTGGACCATCACAGTTAGAAATGATCTAGTCATCATTTATATTGGATGACATATCTTCTCTGCCTAGAATCTGATGGGAATAAATAGTTTTTAGTATGAGCTTCTGACAATACCCCAGAAGCCCCTGAGGCTTAGCAGACATGTGCACAGACCTCCACTTCTCCCGAGGCCAGCACTGCCCACTCAGAGGACTGGGCCTTGTGGGGGTGGGGCAAGTCAACACCTCCATGAGCAACTTTACACCTTTGCCAAATGCAAAACCACTGGTAGTGAACTTGGCTGAATTCATTCACGAGGAGTCCAGTGTGGAAACATTTGTTCCCTTTTTCATTCTTGTTCACAATAAAAGTGGAATAAAATCATCAATTGGCCACATCCGAAACATATGCCTAACAAAATTCTAATTAAAAAAAATCAATTCATGTTTGCTTTCTGTTGTCAAACTATGTGTGATTCTTGGAAGGATATTTGTGAAATCATCTTTAGCAATAACAGCAAATCTTATTTTAGATGGGACGCCATTGGATGCATGACATTTTAAGTGTTGCCATCAGGTAGATCAGAAAATGCATATTTGAGGGGAAAATACAGGTCACTTGAAAGCACTTGACCATCACCCAACAACAAATAAAATTACTTTCATTCCTCTCAGAAAAAACAACTTTGAGAATTTGTGATATGACAAGAATATATTGGTCAAGTCTTTCTTGGTGTGACTCTGTTTTTCTTGACACACAAAGTGAAAAGATTTGAATGAAATTCAAAAACTCTTTGAACCAAATTAATACAGAGGAAGAAATACCAGCTTCCTGAAAAGTGTTCTCTTTATCACATTTACAAATTAGTCAGTTTTCTGAAAGGGAGCCCAGGCTCTGCAGAGAAAACAAAGCCCCATCCATCACTGCAGTTGGTTTTATAGCCTGAAGATTAAGTTGAATCTCAAAAGCATTTCAGTGGTTTTCATGCTGCTCCATGCTGCATGTTTTTAAGGAACCCGTATGTATTCTGGATCTGAAGATACGCCGCCAGTTCCCAGTCTGTAACAGAAACTGTCTCAGCATTCAGACAAGGTGGAACCAGAATCTTCAGTTTGAAATCTGGGATCCCAATGAGGCTGGAGTGGAAGGGGGTTCTTTACTAGAGAACGGGTAGGGGAAAGGCTAAGAAGGCTCTCTAGGTGGAGGAATGGGGGTGTCATCCCCTTTATCACTACTGACCTCCTCTTTATGTGATCCCGACTCCAACAACCCTGGGACTCTTTCCAGAGGGATGGGGAGACAGGAAGGAATGGGAGGACTCCGTAGTAGGAGTTCTAAATGCTATCAGCACTGCTGCCAGCATTTCTAGCTTCCAGAACCCCGGGGTCTGGTTTTCCAAACACCTGTCCCTGAGGTTCCTCTGAGTCCATATGAGTTGGCCCACCCTGGCACAAGCTGGAGATTGTATTTAGGGTGTAGCTCAGTCATTGCACGCAACTTTCTTGCATGAATTTCTCTCATTATTTATGAAGTAGGCATCTCAGGAATCAAGGCATTTGGCGGGAGGTATGAGTACTCCACGGACTCTTAGCTTGCTTTTTCAGCCCAAAAGTTATAGCACAGTCTTGGGATCAGATAACAAACCAGGCAACAGGAAGGATTGGATGCATCATGGTCAGCAATTCAGGCATCTTCCCAAGGACCTTGCCCTAGAGACTCCAGCCACAGACACCCAGCTCTAACCTTTTTCTAGCCTCTTCAGCAAGCAGTCAACTCCGTGTTTTTCATTATCTTTCTGTCTCTCTTTCTCTCATTGCTGAGGTTGGCAAAGAAACATATGCCTCTTACAGAAAAATGGGAATTCAGCCCATCTGAGTTCAAACTGGATTCCATCCTTTGCTAGTCATATGGCTCTGGGTGACCACTGGTTTCCTGGAGTCTGGTTGTTTCTCTGTGAAGTAGAGCCACTACTTCCTGGGTTTGTTGTCAGGACCAAATAATACAACATGCAGAGTGCCTGGTACGTGCTATGTGATAATAAAAGGTCTTATTCTCCTCTTTGGTAGCTATTGCTCTTTCAAATAGAATGAAATCGGTTGAGAAATCAATTAAAACTAGAATTATAGGTTTGAGACATCTTGGTTTGCTGAGCAAATTATTAGCCAAAAGGAGAGTTCAGACCTTTTTTCTTTGTTGGGACCCAAGCTAATATTTAACAGGCAGTGGCTGAGGACCTAGGCTACGTTAAGCTCTGCGATGAGAATATTCAAAGGAGAGTTTCATCCAACTTTCAGTTCAGGTGGCTGAGGGCCATCCAAGTTGGGAGAATTAAAGCAATGGTAATCGGTAACTGCATTCTAACCTGGCACAGGTGGCTTAATGATTCAGTTAGTAGCCAACGGGGGAAAAGGAGGATCGTATGGTGTGTTCTTCACTCTCTGAAGGAGGCTGCACCCTAACCAGGGGGCTTTGGCAGGGCCCTTGGGGAAATACTCAGTATTTACCTTGGAGAGAAGCCTGTATCCTCCTGCCTGGAGAAAGTAGATCCTGGCACCTAAAAAAGATCTGATAGTCCAAAATGATGAAAGGAAGCATGTCCAAAGTTATGAACCAAGCACAGTGCAGGGGAATGTATGTTATTTATTTTTGTTGAGTTCTTGCTCATGATAATTCAACAGTCAAAGCAAGAAGCTTGTTATCAGCTCTGACATGGGATTTGGGGAAGGAAAAATTTATACTAATGACTTAAAATATTAGTGGCCACACTTCTAAACAACATGGCGGTGATGGACAAGCAGAGCTAACAGACCGAAGAGGGACGCTTTCTCCTGTCAGTGCACTCGGGTTACCCCGTGTCCTTAAATGCTCTATTTCATCAATGATCCAATGTGTACTTTTTGTTATTGTCATTGATATATAGATTGACTATTGGGAAAAAAACTTCTCTAAATTATTTATCAGAATGAACTTTGTAACTAATAAATGAAGACAGCAGTTACTACCATAGACCAATGGTCCACCTTGGAGATACAGTTTAAAAAAACTGCAAAGTTATGACATGGTCTTTATTTTTTAATTAGCTATTCTGTTTCTTGCCAAACTCAAAAAATATTTGAAGTAGTTTATTATAAAAATATACCATCAGACCAGTATAACAAGACCAAACTACTGATCAAAAAATAGGAGCAGAAATAAATAAGGGCCAAGAGGGAGAAAAAATAACTGGAATTATAAGAATTCTTATCTGAGAAACAAGCTATTAAGCCTTGAACCTGGTATTAGCTTCCTAGCAGCCAGGGTGATGAGGGAATGATGGAGTTATGTAGTTCTCATCGCCTAGAAATAAGCGTAGACCCAAAAGAACAAATTTGTTTAGTCAATCTCTGAAAATAATTTGTGATGGAGATCTTTTCTTAAAAGGGGAATTGGGTAACCTAGTGGAAAAAAATCCTGATGACCCACTGATCTAACACGCAGAAGTGTTCCCTGTGTACGTGAACTAGGATGTCCTTTGCAGGAACACTATGGAGGGAAATAAAGCTACATTAGCATAAGTTAGGCCCCAGTAGTCAGAATCCTGCGTCCCCAGGCAAGCAGGATGTGGCCTCAAGCTTGGATGTGAGGCAGGTATTTTCCTGATCAATAAGAAGAGATGTGACAAAGAATTTTAGTTTGTAACCCTGAACTATCCTTGGAGCTGGATCCCACTGACTTAGTATAAAATTAAATGATAGTTACCAATTTGATTATCGGGTGTCACCCACTAGTTCTTCTCTAGGTCATTTTGAACCTTTCTTCACAGGCTCTTTTCTGTCTCCATGCTCTCTGCCCACCTGTGTAAATGTCAGGACTTTCTGGGGCTCTGTCCTGTCCTCTTCACCTTCTACTTGATTTCATCCACTCACACCCTCACCAACTTCTGTAACTTCTGGTAACTTCCAAATCCACTTCTCCAGCCTACACTTCTCTCCCAGCCTTCAGATCCATAAGACTTCTGGAGAAGAATCTCAATCTCAACATGTCCAAAACAAAACTTACCTTCCTTCAAACCAAATCTAGAAACCTAGGAGTCCTCCAGACAGTTCATCAGTCTGCAAAATCTACTGGTGGTGGGTACATATTTGCAGGTCACAACTAGGATATGCAACTAATATAATTTTGTTCTAAAATATATTCAGCCTGGCAGCAGAAACATTCTTTTGGTCAATTCAAGAAAAACTCAGCCTATTAGGGTTTCCTCCCACCAGCTCCTCCCTGGGGTTACGGCTAAGTTCCATGTAGTGTCAGTACTTCGAGGGGAGAGGGGAGTGGCGGGTTCTGGTTCTTGATCCACCTCTATTGATGCTGGCATTTGCCTGGACAGCTGGGTTCCCTCTGGCCCCGGTCACTGGCAGCTTTCCGCACCAACATCCACTAAGATGTGCATCTGGTCTTCGGTCTCAGATCCATGCAGGTGACCCTCTGTCCCCATTCACTGGCTCCTTTGTCAATTACTTCTGCACTGAGAGGGTGTGGCAGGGAAACTTTTTGGATGTTTCCCTCTGCCACTCTGGGGACCCAAGAAACTTGTTGGGGACTGACTTAGCTTAGACACGCCATGTCGCCATTTCTTCTCAGTGGCTGCTGCATCATCCTGGCCCAGAGGAATTCTTTTGTAAGCAAACCTGGAAACTGAGGCACGGGTGTCCTCTACTATTCCATCCTCCACCCCTTCTGGGGGTTCACTTATTTGTCCCCCAAATCTCACTGACGTCTGTGTTGGAGGGAGGGGGCAGTGCTCAGAGCCCCCTCTTAGTGAAACTTGCCACCCTCTCATATCTCATTTCCCTTCCTCTTCCTTGTCACATGAGAGAGGTCATTTTTTGGTTTTGGTTTTGTTTTTTTAATCTCATTTAGGGGGAGAAATGCAAAAGTAGAGAATTGACTCCCTCATTACTGCAGTAACAACCCAATCCTGAGGGCCAGGGAATAGACAGAAAACTTTTGCTGTTGTTTGAATTGGGGTGGGGTGGGGGGGAAGGAGCAATAAACGCTAGGAAAGAAGCAGAAATTTAAAATTTCAAAATATTATCCCGTCACATACCTCTTGAATAGCTCTCAATAGTGCAGCTGTTTTTGCATCATTTCCAGGTTTTTTTTTGGGGGGGGGGGGTCTCTTACCTGGATTGCTACAATTAAAAAAAAAAAGGTCATCCTGAATGTGGTCTTGCAGAACCTTTCTTTAATCCATTTTCTCCCCTAGCTTTATTGAGATATAACTGACATATAACATCGTGTAAGTTTAAGGTATACAACGTGCTGATTTGATATATGTATATATTGCAAAATGATTACCACAATAAGGTTAGTTAACCCTTCTATCACCTCACAGTCTTGAATTCATTCTTGATACTGTGGCCAAAATGATTTACTTTCTCTAAAATGCAAAGCCAATCATGTTACTTCCCTCCTTAAGGTTTCAGTGGCTTTCCACTGCCTTTAGGAAGTCAGAGCTGCCGAGGACACGAGACAAGGTTCCAGTCTGGAATCTGTCTGCTCTGGTGCCCCAAGCTTTCACTGATGGGTCCACCCGAGTGTTAGACTGAATTTGAGTGGATACCTCTTTGTTCTTGTGATGTGCCGTTTCTCACAGGCTCTCCGCCCTTCACCCGAATCTTCAAAGTGGACATCTATTCATCTTTTACATCTCAGCTCAAATGCCAACTCCTCAAGGACATTGACTAACTCCCTCCTCTGTATATTCACCGGAAGCTATGACTCCTTTCATAATAACATTAATGTCTTATTGCACCCCTTGGTTAACACATAGGCTTTCTTCACTGGACTATAAGCTTCTTGAGGGTGGAGACTGTGTCTTAGCATCTTTGCATTCCCAGTCGATGAAATGTTTGATTGAATGAACAGTCAACTGGCAGGGGATGACACCAGAAGCAAAGCCACCAATAAGGTGCCAAAGCCTCCTGGCATAAGAAGGAGACGCTGTCTGGATACACCACAGTTCAAGCATCTATTTCTTCGTTCCTTTTTAATCCTGTC
This sequence comes from Tapirus indicus, assembly GCA_031878705.1. Lineage (NCBI taxonomy): Eukaryota > Metazoa > Chordata > Mammalia > Perissodactyla > Tapiridae > Tapirus > Tapirus indicus. Next base: position 7,340,717 of record CM062925.1, read on the forward strand.
CCCTTCTTCCCCACTTTGAAGGCTATAAAGCATAGTACTTTGATTTTTAAACTGTCCTTCACACCCCTGGCGGTCCCCCAGTCATCCCCACAGGGTGGCACTGTGCAACAGTTGGTGGACCAAGTCACTAAACAAAGGTTCAAGTTTACATTGGGCGTCTTCTCTTTTCTAAAGCAGTAAAGCATGTTCAGTCATTCAACACATTTATCAAGCAACTACCATATCCAAAGCATGCTGCTAGGTGTTGCTCGTGGTATAATTTAGAAAGGTTTTCATCAGGATCAGTTAAAACTTTTTTTTTTGTTTCAGTTTTCAGGAAAATTCATTCATCAAGTTCATTCTGACTGGGGATATAAGAGGCACTGTCGGACATTTGGTAACCAGGTACTAATCAATCCTGAATACCCCTAACCCTTAACAAAGGAGCCTCAAAGTCAGGAAGAAGGGGATAGAGTAAAAAAGGAAAGAAAAAACATGGAAATGCTTAAATAAACTGTGATATATCCATAAAGTGGAATACTCTGAAGGATTAAAAAGGATAAGTTAGGTCTATATGTACCAACTTGGACAGAACTTCCAAAAGGATTAAAAAAACAGCAAACTGTAGAATAAGACATACCATATGATAAAATTTGTGTACTCCCTCCCCCCAAAACAGCTAGATATTTCTATCAGCACATATATGTTGTATATAAATGCATATAAAAATCCTGAAAGGACATACATTAAGTAGATTATAGCAGCAATTTATAGAGATGGAACTGAGAGGTCAAGGGTGACTTTTGCTTTATCTGTACTATTAAAAATGTTTGCAAAAAGAAAGCATATATAAACCGCTGCATAATTAAAATAAAGGTTTTTTTCCTAAAAAAAGGAGAGAAGCAGGGAGATACATATTGAAAGACATAATACCATTGTAAAATGGAAAACGAACGATTTTTCTCATGGAGAGGGTGTTAAATATTGTGAATTGGTAAACTTTTGTACCTGCCTTCTTAACAAAGGTCTGCAGTTCCTAGTTCAGGCCCGATGGAGTGGGAAGGGCACAGGGTTAGCAGGCAGAGCACCTGTGTCCTACTCCTCGTTCTGCCTCTTACTTGGCCAGTCACTTATTCTTGCTGAATCTCAGCCTCTACAGAATCTATAAATCGGGGATAACAATAACACTTGGGTCACGACATTGTTGTGAAAGTCTGTTGTGAACTGTGGTGCTTGCCACAGACCATGAAGCTGTTCTGTGCTATTATGTATAACAGGATTTTGATGCGCAGAATGTATCCTAACGTCGGGGCCCTGCTGAAGGAGCCCAGGATTAATCACTGAATAGAAAAATATGAACAGAAGTGGTTTAAAAAGTATAGTTTATTTGACAATTCACAAGTGATTTGCAAATTTTATGGATTATTTGGAGCCAACTTTGAGAACCAGTAGCTCCTCTCTTTCTGAAATGTCTAACATGCTCTAATTTGTTGCCCAAGTAGCGCAAGTCATGTCTACTCAAGGAATTCAAGCTAATTTTAACTTAAACTAGAAATAAAAATCAAATACCATACAGCAGTCTAAAACCAAATACAGAGTATTTTGTCATTGTTGTTGTCATCCTTTGAGATAATTTCTACCAGAGATAATTTGTATACAGTTGTCTGTTTATGAATCAATATGAAAAAAAGAGTAAGGATCATTTAAGATACAGAAATGTTAACTCTAAACTTGCTACAGCAATGCAAACACAAAATCACCTGGTCCTGGTGATGAATTCAGTATCAAAATAACACATTTAAAAAGACACATGTAATACACTTAAGCCTCTGGAACTTGACTTTGAGAGTCATGTGAGCCACAGAAAGATTAATAAGCCAAGTTCTACTAGGAAAGTGTTCATCAACTTCTTTTTGGCTGTAGCTTCCCACCCTCGCAACCCTTTAGAAATGACAGCTACATGGAAGTACAATATATTAACAGAATTGTATCTAACATGTAATTTAAGCAACAAGTCAGTAGGAAAAAATGAAGTTATTTTCATAGACAAATATTTGAGACTGGGTTTACAGAAGACAGAGGTTATCTTATGTAGACCCCATCTCTGTATTTTGTTTCAGTCGCACAGTATTGAGAAAGCTGTGATTCACACTAAGAAGTGGTAGCAGTTATTTCACAGCTCACCTTGAAATACCAAGATGCTCTTCAATGTACCAGATGGCCTTATTCTGGCATCTGCACAAAAACAGTTAACCTAGTACTCATGTTTGCTGGATTTCAATGTTTTAATATGTTAAAAACAGCATATTTGAGTTTGTTGGTTTTCAAATAAAATTTTTTCTAAAATCAAATATTAAGGAAGGGTCTCAACAGAAGACAGTTTGAGTATCATTGCCTCAAGACATGAGTTGACTGATTTGTTTTTGTGTGAAATTTGGCTTTCTGAACCTCCATTCTAGGCTTCCATGAGTCCCACTCTTTGGCTGTGGGACCACTGTGGGCCATTCACCCCTCGTGGCCATCCCTTCTGTCTCTTTCGTAAGCTCTTGTCCTGCACCTGGCCCAAAGTGACATTTTCCTCTCATATTCTCTCCATTTCTCATGCCTTCAACTACCATTACATATGCTGACACCTTCCAAATATCTATCTCCAGCTCATATTTCTCTCCTAAGCTCCATCAAGACTCATATCTCCACTTGGATTTTCTATAGGCACCTTAACCTCAAAACGGAACTAACTCATCACTCTTCTTGCTTTGTCTCACCTCCTTGTCTCCACCCAAACTAAGCCCCTCCCCCTCTTGAATTCATTCTCTCAGTAAACGGGATTGTTCACCCGGTTGTCCAACTCAAGAGACCTCGGAGTCATCTGGCATGCTTCTCTTTTCCTTGCCATCTACATTAGCCAAGAAGTCCTATTGATTTTACCTGTAAATAGTCCCTGAATCCATTCCATCTTCTTCGTTCCCATTGCCACTGCAATAAAGCAGCCTCTCAACAGGGGTTATGATTTGCATAACTACCTAGGCTTGCAAAACAGTTTTTTTTTTTTATTACATGGCTTCTTTACAAAAAAATCTTTCAGTATCTCTGCATTACCTTCAGAATAAAGCCCAAATCTTTCATATGACTTACCGAGTCCTTCCTTATCTACCCCTTGCCTACTTCTCCATCACCACCTTTTGCCATATCCTTCCCTAATGTCCTGTGTTTCAGTGTACTACCCCGTTCTAAATTTCTAAACGTCTCAATGCTTTCACCCGTCTGAGCCTCTGCACTTGACATACTCTCTACAATTCTTTCAGTCCTTCTCCAACTAGCTAGCTCCTACTCCTCCATCAAGAATCAGTTGAGCATCATCTCATCTAGGAAAGACTTCTTGACTCTTCTTCCCTTTGGGCTCCTTCATGCTAGTGCTGTTTTCTCATTGCACTTGAGCACTATATAGTAACTGTGTCCTGCACTACGTTGTGAGCTTTTCTCTCTAGTCTCTATTTGGGAATGGGGCCTGGGACACAGCAGGTGCTCAATAAATGTTTTAGGTAAGAGAGTAAAAGGCATGACTTAGAGGCCAATGGATCACTTACAGGTCTATTAAAGAACACTAACCCCATGACTGTGATTTCCCAGTGAGATGGCACCTTGCTCTATGAATCATTTAAATTAACCCAATTCAAACCCAATCCTTTGGCAGTTCCTCAAAAAATTAAACATAGAATTATCATAAGATCTAGCAATTCCACTTCTAGAAATACACCCAAAGAAATGAAAGCAGGGACTCAAACAAATACTTATACAGGAATGTTCATTGCAGAATTATTCACAATAGCCAAAAGGTGGAAATGACTCAAGTGTCCATCAACAGATGAATGGATAAGCAAAATGTGGTACACTCGTACAATGGAATATTATTCAGCATTGAAAAGGAATGAAATTCCGATATCTGCCACAACGTGGATAAACCTTGAAAACAAGCTAAGTGAAATAAGCCAGACACAAAAAGCCAAATACTGTATGATTCCACTTATATGAGGGGTAACACCCATCTAAAGATTCTAGGGCCATGAGTTACTTCTGGGGCTGATCTAATGGCTTGATCAAGCTGGAGAGGCCTTAACTTCTGTGGAACCAGAATTGACCACAAAGTCACCCATACTGACTGCAAAACCCACATCCTACTAAACTACCGAATGGTGTTGGAGGATGAGTTTTACAGGTTTACAACTTGTTTCACTAGGAAACTTAAGAGATGAATTACCTTCCCCAAGGCCTTTATAAACAATTGGCTACTTAAATTTTATAGAGTGAAATTCTGTATATAAAACTTCATTTCCTTGGATTATTTGAAGCCTGTAAGTTAAAAAAAAATTTAAGACTAAAACATACTACATCAATATGACACCTGCAAACAAAGTGTGATTTACAACTGAACAATAACAAGCACTGTAAACACCAAACAAGACTGGAGGAAGAAGTTCAAGCAGAGCGAATATAAAATATACAGTTGAGAAGTGCCCTAGCAAAGATATTCTAGAGGCAAGGCAGACAAGCTAGAGGGAAAAATTGTACCAGAAACATGAGCAAGATCTCCCCCTTTTGACTGGGGCACTGGATGACCAGACTGATCACTGGGAACACAGCAGGTGCAATCATCTGAGCCTCTTCCCTTCCTTCCCCTCAACTCCCTTCCAAAGGACACCCCTGGAAGGGCCCTTACACATAGAAATGAAATGTCAAACAGTACAGTGCCTGTCACACAGCAGATATTCATCAAACATTCCTTTCTGTTCCATTTCACACTGAAATTGTCAGGAAAGCATTCACTTCAAGTATATCTGCTTTCCAGCCATGTTTTCTGAAATAGTCATTCTACCTAAGGTATCACAATCAAATAAGTCATATATGCAAGTCACATAGATATGCTTACCATATATGTGTATATATAGGAATGTAATTGAAAAACACAGATAACAAAATGGTGACATTTTTCTACACTACAGAAATGGGCTTAATTTTTCATTTATTAGGCACCCATTATCACCTTAATTTGGTGTTATCAGGAGAAAGCAGAGTAATATTTCTGTCCCTGGGTAGATTTGATGTTAAAATAATTGACAAAAGTAGGTCAGAATCCCACTTGTCTTATATTAGGTTATAAATCCTGACAAGACAAATGACAGGATCTTCTGAAAGCCTTTGAAATTCACTAGGGCAATTCCAACACGTTTAGTTAAAAGCAGCAGCAAGGTAGGAAGTAGCACTTCCGTATCTCTGGCTGTCCTGATGTACTTTAGATAAAAACCGAAGTCACTGTGCTCCTGCTTTTTGCTGGCTCTTTTCACAAAAAATATCCTCTCCCCACCCAGATGTGCTCCTGGTATCCTCTGGAATGTGTCCTTTAATCTAAAGGATAGAAGGGTCCTTAAAGAGATCAGAGAATCGACCAGATGTAATTACTTTCCCTGGGTCAACTGTTTTTGGTAAAAAGGACTCACAATGTTTCTTTTCTATCCAGGGCACCAGCAGAAATCACTAGGCAGTGTAGTGCTGATTGAGTTTTTTTTTACTTTACTTAGCTATTTTACTAGGTAATATATAAACAAAAAAGAAAAACATTCATTTCTTTAATTCAATAACTATGCTTCTATTTGTGTTGACATCTATATATCGGTTTCCCATAGAGAAAAACTGTCATAAAAATTTAAGGTCCAATTTAACATGAATATTAGGAAAAAATACACTTTCACAATTATGAGTAAGGTGAATGATGCATCTTTTTCCATTCTAAAATGATCCTTTTCTAGTAATTTTAAAAATATTCTCTCACATAAAAATTATCTTCTCAACAAATACTTATTATAGCACAATATCCTACTTGAGAAATTTTAAAAAATATGTCATTCTCAACTACTTCTTACCTGAAAGTTTTCTTCTTTAAGATTTTACATAAATTAATTTACTTCATGAATGATAAAGGAACAATGCTAAATATCCAGAAGACAAAAATTCAATGAAGACTATTTCATGACTTCAAGCACAGAATTTCAGGATGTTAAAATTATTTGATATCAAATAAACAAAAGGATTTCTTCTAAAAAAAACCACTGCCACAAACAAATTTTCCCTCTGGCCTGCCTCCCATTCCAGAACCGAAAGAAAATCAGCTCTGCAAGGAAAGCAGTTGAGCTGCATACTCCAGAATTAAATAAAAACATGGAAGACTGTAGTGCACATGTTAAAAAATAAATTTAATTTTAGCAGGGCAAAGAAATGAGTTTTAAAAGGTGATAGTGGTTTAATTTTGAGTGTCTCTTTTAGTTTCACTTGAAAAAAAAAGTATAACTTTTGCCTCTGACTGCTTCCCAACGGTTCAATGACAGCAAAACATTAAATCTACGATGGTGCTGGAGCTCTTCTATAGGGACAAGAAGGGATGCAACTTTATGAACTTTTTTTAATCTGCAGAAAGAAAGGGGGAGAAAAAAAGAGAGAGAGAGAGAGAGAGAGAAGAAGAGAGGAGAAACAAAACTAATTTTCCAGGCAGGGAAATATTTATAAAACGTTTTATGGCAAAGTTAGGATTTCACAACATAACACACTAGTGCAAAATCCAGTAGCACCTGTAAGATTTAAGTAAATGCTGCCATCACTTAAATGCTTTTAAATATCTGTAAAAGACTGAAGGAAAAAAAGATAAAGTACATTCTCCAGAGAACAACAAATGTATTTCAAAATAAAAACTGTATTTTTGTTCTTCTTTTTTTTCAGTTGCTTTTTGTACAAGAATTCATGGTTATCATATAATCACTTATACACAATGGGATCAATCTCTGTTCTCCTTTTCTGTGTCACTTCAAGTCCACACGTTCAGGCTATAGTCCCCCACGTTATTTTCTGATCAATATATTACCACAGTTTGATCTAAATATAGATACATTATATAATACCTGTCTCTGGGAAAAATCAAATTTTAATATGCAAACTTTTATTTATATAATACAGAAATGGAGAAAACTACAGTAGGCACACAACCTAATTATGACTTGTAGATGAAGATTCTGATTCTACTCTACTGTAAATGAATGTTTAAAATAGTCTTAGTAAGAAGATTTTATTTATATGTGCACTTGTGTCCACCTTATCCCATATACTGTACAAGTCTAATGACAATCTGGGAATTTAAAGGTGCAGCCCTCAAGAAATTGTTAAGTCATTAAAAAAAGAAAAAATTAGGCTCTATTGCACAAGGAAAAAACTCACAAAATTTCCAATTTTAAATTTCATATCAGTAGCAAAATATTAAAAATAATTTTCTGTATATACATATGGATATATGTATATATTGAATTACACGTCTTACATATCAACACAATTCAAGTGGAGACATTTTAGTGAGTTATTTTCCCATTAAATGACAACGATGTCAAAATTTAAAAATATCTTATTACATCATTAAAATAATTCACTTATCATTTCAACAGCTTATTTTTTTTAATTTTTAACTCTTCATAACTAAATTCCCTGATCCCTAGTGTTAAATCCCCTATTTAAATTAAAATCTGGTGCTTTCTGTTACTCAGAAACTGATGGATAGAATCACATCTACTTCAAAATTCCATCAATCCAATAAATTGTATTACCTGATTTATCAGAGAAATCTCTCAGCTCTGAGCTTGTGTACCTAAATTATCCTCCCTATAATAAACAGGGGAGGAAAATATCCTAAACTAGATGGAGGTAACTCATATGATGTTATAGCACACATAATACACGATGATGAAGTTTCTGATATAAACTTTTCAGAGACACCTGCAAACTCACTTTAGAAACTAACTTTAGAAACAAAACCATTTATTTTCCCTCTAATATAAACTAACATGTATGTATTTACATACATACACATACACATATAAAACAAAATTGCTTAGCGTTGAGTAGCTGTTTGTGAGTGAAAAAATGGTTACAAATTGATTAATTAATTTTGTATTTAACAACTCAATCTTTTTGGGGTACAAACAAAAAGTCAGTGCATTTGTAGACTTCATCGAGTCAGACACTCAAGCAAACACTTTGACAAAGAACCCTCCTCAATGTCACAGGCATTGTACAGCAAGAATATACGGACTCTGATGCAGTTCCTACTCCATAAGCAGACTAGACAGCACTTGGCTTACTTTTAAAATAGCTTCTTAAAAGAAATATATAAAGAAATGCATGTTTGCTAAAAGTCTTTTAAAATTACATCAAAACAACATTAAAACCTGTTTACTGAGAAAAGAGCCTACTGAATTGAACTCCTGTTTTGAAATGCCTAGTTGACAGTTCGGAATATTGCCTTGTGAGGTTTGGCTCGAGATGTGGCTGATGTGAAGACCCAGACAGAGTGCATGGCTCCAGTCCCAACAGTCCTCTGATCGGCTGTTTGATGGAAATGGATCCCCTTTAAAACAGCTATACACCTTAAAATGATCTGTAATAAACAGTTCCCCAATAATCAGTATTATTTGTAAATTGAAATGCATTAATCATTCAGAAAAGATTTCTTGCAAAATATATAAATAAATGTAACTGCATATTCTGTAAATAGACTTAACATTGCTAGACCAGACCGTCAGTGGCGGCTGCTGTATTTCAGTACTGTGTCAAATTTATTAGAAATTTAAAAAGAAAAATTTCTGAGGGACTCAGCTGCCTTCGTTAGTTGGCTTTAAAATGTGTAACAAAATGGGAGACAATTTCTTCTTATAAATACATGGAATCAGTATGGAAAAGTAAACTATACAGCGGACAAGATGAGAGAACATCAGAGTGTACCAGAGTGGTCACCAGCGTGAACTCTCTGCCAGTATAAAAAGGGAAGAACTCTGTACACCCAGTTATAGGAAGTGTGTTTCAATCAAAGACACAGCTCTCTCTCACTCCCGGCAAGAATTAACTGGTAATGGCGCTGCTTCTCGGCAGTGCAAAAATATCCTGAGAAATTATTCAGATTACAACAAAAGACAGGGCTTTCATCACTAAGTTTTTGCACAAAACACAGCTTTAGATATCACAAATTAATTTAAAAAGCAGATAACCTTCACTGTGTTGAACACAAAAAGGGGATGTGACCCAGACATTGTTAATTCTCCCATTGGCTAATATCAGAAAAAAAGATTGCCTTAAGTGTCTATTTATAACTTTCTAGTTAACTATGGCCAATAATATACATGGAGGTAATTTGTAGTTCAAGTTTTTCATCTTTTTTCCCCAACTAGCTACAAGCTGAATTCTAAAATTTACACTGAAATATACAATTCCAATTTTCAAAAGATCCTCCTCCTGGAGGAGCGATATTCAGATTTTTTGTGCAATCTTGACGCAGAGCCCAAACAGTCCTATGAAGAGAGATAGTGTGTCTTTTAATCAATTGGCACTGAAATTTCACTTTCCTTAGCTGCATTCTAGTAGCTTGGCCAAGTTATCTCGTAATTCTGTTAGTTCAAATATTTTTCCATCAAGAATTTCTAAGAGTGTCTTCAGGTTATTGCGAAAAGCTTCTTGTTCATTCTGACTTTTCTCCAGACGTTGCTCTAAGTCAGACAGTTGTCCCTCCAGGTCTTTGTTCCGAATTTCTACTTCCTTTAGAAACAAAAGTGTGATATATATATATACGTCAGTTCATGACTTCAAAAACAATACAACTTCCGTTATTACGAATACTGTGGCAGTTAATGCAGTTCGACAGTGAGGATGAGCTTCTGAATCTCAAGTTAACACAACTGAAGATTTCTGACTTCACTATCTGAGAAATCCATGTGGTTTTATGGACTGGCTTGTTCATGAATCCATCCATCCACCCAACCAAAATTTCCCGACGGCCTACTTCATGTCAGGCAACACTCCAGGCACTTCAAATCGAATGTGAGATAAAAGTGAAGACTCATTTTGCAGATTCTCTACATCTCATTTCTATCTCTGCCTGTGTAATTTTCCTAATGCACAACTGTTTGCAATCTCAGGTGAAAGCAGGCAGAGAAAAAGAGAGAAATTCATTTTTTTTCTCCTTATTGGCAATTCTGGAGAAAGATTTAAGAAAGAAAATCACTCTCCAAAATGAGGTTTTAGGATCCTCTGAGTATGTTAATTATTCTTTGTTCTGCCTCAATATCAAATGAATGCATGTGGAGGACACTACGGTTCAACTGCTAAAAACTGCAGTGAAGACAGACAACAAGTGCACATATGAGAGAACTACACAGCTAATGATTCCAATATACTGCAAATCAAGGAAAGAAAAAAGTGACAAAAGGGAAATAAAAGTTCATCACAACAACCTTTTTAAAAAATTTTTTTAACACAGAATAAATTCTGGCATACTTAAAAGTTATTTAGAAGCTTTTATTGCTCTAAAATTTTTTTCTAAGATGACAAATATAAGTGATTCTAAAAAATAAAATGACATAACATGAGCTAAAGATTTAATTTTGGTTAAAAATCAATTTGAGAAAATTAGCAGAAAACAATCTATTATACTTATATAAACTACTCAGAAAAGAAACTAATTGAAAGTTACATATTCTGCCTGGAAAGCTCACTTTTACTTCTGAGAGGAATTAAATGACTGATGAATTACATTCATATCTGTAAATTACATGAGACAATGAAAACATTTTGGTGTCAGGACCACAGTGTGTATCAGCCTCAGAAAATGTTTCAAATGTTAGTATACTATTTAAACATAAATCTCTAAAAAAAAATTCTATCCAGTCTAAAGAATAGTGAAAACAAATATTTTAAAAAATTTTGAAAGACAATCTGATAAATGTTAAATGAAAATGACAGAACATGAAGTGGCACAGTGCAACTGGGCAAAAATCTGTATGCGTGAGGACAAACACTGAGAATTAATGTACAAATAAGAAACAGGAAATAGTTCTGGTCATTGGGATTATGGGCATTTTCCCCCTAAAATTTATTTGTCTTACAATACCTGTAAAAATTCAACCTTTGAGAAAAATAATTGGAAAATTAGCTTGACTACATATAAGAATAACAATTGACTTAGGATTCTGAACATCAAGAAATGTTCACACACTTTAACAGAAATAGCTAAAAGCAAGGCTCAAACAAGGATGTCACAGATGAGTCACAAGAGCTGGGAAAATAAAGGAAAAGAATAAAGCAGCTACAATGATTTATAAATGAAGAATTTAAGGAATCCCAATCTAATCTTCAAGTGTTTTCTGTTAGATGTTTACCGGGTATGTTTCTAATCTTTTTACTTTGAATAATCCACAAGGTGAAGATAAGTAAACTGAGAGTTTATCTGAAACCAATAAATATTTATAAATTCAGAAGCCAAGTTCACCGGCGGCTCTAAACTTTGAGGGAGAAAACAGACTCTGGGGTCAAATGTAAAAATTCCGCTCATGATTGCACAGCATGCTCTCTTGCCTGCTGAAACAATAAGCTTAAGAGTAGAATGTCTCCAACTATAAAAATAGACCAAATGTCATTCACTAGAAAACACCCACTTCACCAGGCACCACCCACTTTGCCCTCTAAGCCTTCCTTAAAAATAAAAGGCTTCCTTGTTCTCCTTGCCAATCAATGAAACATCCTAACATTTCAATGGAAGCAAGCAAAACACCAAATTCTCTCAGCTATTAAAACTGTGTTGTTCTTTCTAGAAGGAGTCTTATATTCTAAGCCATTTCTCTGACTGGAGGAATTTTGCTAGGCAGATGACAAAAGGGATCCAATACAATGCTGACGGTGCTGGTCTATTCTGAGGCAGAGAATATGATCCTAGTGCAAGAACAGACAACCCAGACACAGGGGCCAACGTAAGGCAACTGGAGCCCTGGTTGGTGCCTCTTCCCAGTTTACCACCTTCTGTCCATATTTTCCAACCTCTCCTTCTTGCCTTTTATTCTCCCTCCTAACTCATTCTTCTGCTTATTATCATTTTTGTCCTGTTACTCTCCCCTTCTCCTTTACTCATATGGAAGCATGTGTCAGGAGCATCCAGACTCCTGGTACGGCCCTGATAAAGCACTGGAGGCCAGAATTTAACTCCCTTCCAAGTGCTCTAAAGGGCACTAACAAAGTATAAAATCCTAGTGGACAGAAGGTCATACTCTATATTTGTTAGCTCTGGAGCCTAAAAAGGTAGAGTGATTTAAAAAAACTTAAACTATTATTACTACCATCAGTGGGACCAGATCAGGTTCATTTTCTATAAATTTAAATCTGCATCACTTAATCTAAATAAAAGCTACAGAAAGATAGTCTTTAGTGACATCTGATTAGCATCTTAAGCTCTTACAAGTAAGATATATTATTGTCCTATTAGATTATTAACCTTCCTATATAACGGGACATATAAAGCATCAAAACAAGTTTTAATAATTCAACAGAAAAATGGGTAAAAAACCCACAAATTTTGAAGAAGAGTTATTCAACAACTATTTACTGAGCATCTTTTACATACTGGGCATTGAGGATATGGCAGTAAACAAACAAAGACCGTCCCTGTTTTAACAGAGCATGCATCCTAGAAGGAAGACACTGGCAATGCAGAAGGAAACAGAACAGATATCCAGGTAGTCAAGGTAATGGTGACTGTGTACAATGGAATCTCCCAACCATCCTCCCAAACCATGTAACCAATAATAAGAACAAATAAAACCATGCAAATTCCACGACTTTGATGTAATTAGAAGAAAGAGAGCAATACAAACTTCAAATTACCCATAATTAGGTAATATAAGCACCAATTCCCAACAGAGAGATTTCTCAAGCTCCCACTCTAACCCTTTGCAGTGGGTGGCAGGCTGTGGGGGCAATGTACAGAAGAGGGAGGCGGAGAACGAAGGCCTAAGACTGAGCTCCAACAACCCTAAGAAGGAGACAGACTCCTGAAAGCACCAAAATTCTGGAGGAAAAAAAAACATCCTGGTAGACCGGAGCAGACTACAAGAAGGGACTTAGTGTCCATGAGACACGAGGAAGCAGCCTTGGGAAGGCAATGCTTCTGAGAAGAGCGGAGAAAGGAGCCTGTTGGAAAAGTGTGGTAAAGGGAAAAAGAAGCAACACAGGGAAATTTAGAATCTTCCAAGACAAAAGAAAACTAAAATACTGAAGGACACATAACCTCTCCCCCACTGTCTCCCCAAAAGAGGGTGTTTTTGAACTAAGAATTTGTAAACCACCCAAAACTGCCACTCTACCCACTAAATACAAAGGTGCAAGCAATCTTCACTGAACTGTTATAAGACGAAAATAGGAAATGATACTCAAAACACTTCAGTGGGTGAAAACAAAAATCCCCCCCGAAAACCAACTATGAAGCACAAGAAAACTCCATCAGCACCCTCCACTCTGAATGAAATACCCTCAAGCAAGCATTCGAAAAAGAGCTTTAATCAGATATTCAAACACTAAAACATTTGTATTTTCCTTACTTTATCTCATTTTCATTCCCTTGGATTTTTTTAATAATTGACTACAAAACAAGTTTTATTCAAATCTGTTTTTCCTGGCCATCTTATAACGCAGTCTTCATTTCTGATGTGAGTTTCCCTTTTTCTTCTGTTTCTATCATGGGTTTAATCAACTCTCCTCTTTTTCAGTTTTTTTGCCCATTTCTTGTTATTATTGAATATGTGTAGTTCAAAGTCAAAGCATATCTTAAAAGCCAACAAACTAGATAATGAAAATTTAAATATGAACACAGGTGACTAGGAGCATTCTAAAAAAGTCTAAGTTCAAAGATAACCACTATAACAAAGTTAAACCATCTTAAATATCAAAAGATGTAAAAGAAAGAGCAAAGAACACATCATACAGAGAAAGGAAAAAAAATCAAATTAATGTAACACACAGAAATTATAACACAAAATAATGTTGAGACCAAACATAAAAAATCATATCAATAAACATTAATGGGTTATCTAGTAAAGAAAAAAATTTTCAGTTTGGCTCACAAAGCACTATCCAACTATATGGACCTGACACACAGAGCATTCACAAAAACTGATCACATATAGGTCACAAAAAAAGCAGCAGTAAGTTAAATTAAGGACAAATATTACAAAAAATACTCTGTGATCACAATGCAATAAGATTAGGAATTGATAACAGAATCATAAAATAAAAAGGTCCTTCTACCTAGAAATTCATTTAGAAAGACCAAAAATAATGAGATGGGCTCAAAATAGTGAGAAGTCGTGATACCGGTAGAAAAGGTGGCAAAGGAAGACAGTTTTTAATGCTAAAAGCCACAACTCACAATGAAGGTACACAACCAAGAAACACAGCAGCCACCTTAGCAGCATCTACAGGAGGTGTAAGGAAGAAGAGATGAAAATACACTGATGAGAGTCTTTAATATGCCACTCTTGTACAGCACAGATCAAGTGGAACCAAAAAAACGTAAGGATACAGAAGACCTAAATCACAAAATCAATAAAGAGCATTCACAAAAATTGATCATATATTAGATCACAAAAAAAACCCAGCAGTAAATTACGTGAAGTAGAAATTACACAAACCCTTTTGTTTACAATGCAATTAAACTAGAAATTAATAACTAAATAAAAAAATAAAAAGGCCCTTCCACCAAGAAATTAGAACACCTTCTTGCATGAAAAGGAAATAAAACCAAAATTACAGAATTTCAAGAAATAATGATAATTAAAACACTAACTATCAGAATCTATGGGTACACTTAATACAATGATCAGAGAAAAACCTATAGCTTAAACACATATAAATAAAAGTAAAAGAATGAAAATAAAGGAATTAAATTCCCCTCTCAAAATGCTAGAAAAAGAATAAAAAAGTAAACCAAAACAAAGCACAAGGCAGGAATCATAAAGATAAAAGTAGAAATTCATAAGGTAGAGGATAAAAAAAGTGATACTGATTAATAAAATCTCGTTTTTTTTAAAAAACAACAAAATAGACATACCATTGCTTCACTTCACTTAATCAAGAAAGAAAAGGATAAAGAACAAGTATATAAAAAAAGAAAATATAAGAGTTCCCACTGAATGTTTGAAAACCTAGATGGAAAGGTTTTAACAGACCAGTATCTGCAGAAGAAACAGAGTAATCAAAGAATTACTCCACAAAAAAGTACCAGGCCCAGATGGTTTCAAGAGGGAATTCTATTAAACCTTCAAAGAACAGATAGTTCCAATATGACATAAATTATTCCAGATCACAGAGAATGAAGATGTTCCAAATTAGTTTATGAAGCAAGTATAACCTTGATACCTAAACCTTATAAATACAGTCTGCCCCCAAGAAGATGAAAATTATAGACTGATATCACAAATGAATATCAGGTAAAACTTGAAAATAATAGAGAACAAAAACCTAACACCACATTAAGAAAATAATACACTATAGCTAAGTGAGATTTATTCCAGGAATGCAAAGGTAGTTCAGTATTAGAAAATCCATTAATACAATACACCATATTTATAGTTCTAGGGAGAAAAAATTATGATTATCTCCATAGATACTAAAAAAGCCATTAACAAAATTCAACACTGATTCTTGGTAAAAACAATCAAGGAAATAGGAATGAAGGACACACTCATAACACGATGAAATATATATATTTTAGTGTTAAAGCCAGCATTTCACTTAATGGAAAAATACTAGAGGCATTTCCACTAAGATTAGGGATGAGATAAGCCCATCATCTCCACTATTGTTTAACACTATACTGGGGTTTTTAACATGTAATTCAACAAGAAAAATCAACAGAGGCATAAGAATTGGAAAAGAAGTAGTAAAATTACCTCTATTTGCAGGTTATATGCTAGTATACCTGGAAAATCTTAGAGAACCAATGAAATAAATGACAAAACTAGCTCAAACAATAAAATAATTTAGTAAGGCAGTGGTATATAAAATTAGCGTAAGAATTCAACAGCTTTAATATATACAAACAATAATCAATTAAAAGATACAGTAGTAGAGAAAACCCTATTTGCAATAGGAAGAAAACAGATAAAATATTCACAAATAAATAAGAAACATGAAACCCACATGATGAAAACCCTAAAACACTCTTGAAAAACACAAAAGTAGACGTGAACAAATGAGAAGACATCCCTTGTTCTTGGATAGAATGGAAACCTCATGAAGACATCACTTCTCCTAAAGTTACATTTTAAATTTTAAGCAAACTCAATAAAATTTTTTTACAGAGCTAAATTTTCAGTTGACGCTAAAATTTGTACTAAAGTTAACACTAAAGTTCATATGGAAAAATAAACATGTAAGAATACATAGAAAAACTATGAAAAAGAAAAGCTATGAGGAGCCATTGGCCCTACCAGACATTAAGACATACTGTAAAGCCTCTACAACTAAGGCAGTGTGGTACTGGAGCATGAACAGATAGAGTGACTAGTGGAACAGAATAGGAAGTCCAGAAATAGACCAAAATACATATGGAAATTGAATATTTCAAATCTCTGGAAAAAAGGATGAAGTTTTAAATTAATGGTAATGAGATAACTAGATAGGCATTTGGAAAAAGACAAAATTAGATCCATATCTCACACACACACACACAAAAGAATAAACCCCAAATGAATCAGAGATCTAAATGTAAAAAATGAAATCATCTAAGTACTAGAGGGAAATATGGGTGGATTCCTATACAATCTGAGTTTGGAAAAACAGCTAACTATAATTCACAAGCCAGAAGCAATGAAAGAAAAGTGATAAATTTGACTACTTACATAAAACAACAACATCATCTTAAGCAAAGGCAAAAAACAATGAAAAACTGGGAGAAAATATTTGTAACATAAAATCACAGACATATAAAGACCTCTTGAAAATTTTTGGAAAAAGGACCAAAAACCTTATAGAAAAAAGAGCAAAAGACATCAACACACAATCTACACATGTACAAAAAGATAAACAGCCTTTAGCTTATGGAAGATGTTTACTTTCACTCTTAATATGAGATACACAAATTAAAATGATCATTTCTCATTTATCACATTGCCAAAAGTGAAAAAATATGAGAACACATTTTGTTGGCAAGGCTGTCAGGAAACAGGCACTCACTCACACTGCTGGTACGAGGGGGAATTGGCACAACCCATTATGGAGAGGAATTTGACAATATTTAACAAAACTACATATGTTTACCTTCTCACTTAGAAATCTCACTTCTAAGAATTTACCCTGAAGATACATCTCCAACAATAACAAAATATCTATGCACAAGATTACTCATTGTAGTATTGTTGCAGAATGCTGGAAACAACCTAAATACCCATACAAAGGAGTGTCATTGAATAATCTATCACACACACAAATGAATACTATGCAGCTATGAAAAATGAACAAGATCTTTACGAACTGATAGAGTGACAGTGATTTCTAGGATGTATCTTAGGTGAAAAAAAGCAAAGTGCAGAAAAGTAACAGAGTATGTTACCATTTGTGTAACAAAAAAAGGGAGGGAATAAAAAACATATATCTGTTCATTTGTGTAAAAAGAAACACAAAAAGGTTAAACTAGAAACTAATGAGACTGGTTACCTATGGGGGCAGATAGGAACAGAGCAGGAAGGATGGAGCTGAAACTGGGGCAGACTGGATGAGATGACATGACACTTCTCTGAAGATGTCTTTCTGAATAATTCTGACTTTGGAACCATGTTAATGTCTCATATACTCAGTAAATGCATACATATATAAAATAAAGAAGTATGGGAAAGAAAAAACTAAAATGGAATACACTATGACACAAATGAACATAATTGTATTTCAAATGAATAACCTAACCAATTGAAGAGGGGGAGTGGAAGAACTAACCCAACTAACCTTTGAACATAGGCTAAGGACAAAAAGAATTATACTGATCTCTAGTCAATAGATTTTTTGTTTTGCTTTGTTTTTTGCAGTGGTATGAATTAGCAATTCAGAAACTACCTTCTGTGCTTTCCAGGACTGAGCAAGTAAGTAAAGATACTGTGGATAATGGGAATCAGGTTTCTTAACATTGGGGAAAGGAGTCACAAACATGAAAATGGGCAAGGCTAGAATGAACTCCATAGTTCATGCAACGGGAGGTATGCATATGAATTCAGTTTAAGAAATATATTTATATATAGCTATTAAAATGGACGTAATGTGGTATGTGTGTACTTCTAGCTCCGTTTATTAAGATGGCTTGGAAAAAATGACATCTCAATAGCAACAAGCACATCTAGTGCCCAGATCTTGGATTCTAAATACCAATCTTTGCTAAAAGAAATTTCTCCTTGGAGAAATAATGAATTCCAAGGCTGGAGCTGAGAAAATACAAGATGAGCATGGAATATCTAGTTGTGCTAGTATGTGAAGACGTTCTTTAAAGAATCATGGGGTCACATCCCAAGGACACAGAGGTTGGACTGAAGGGATTCCCACTGGCCAAATCTGGGACAATTTGAACATCAAAATAAATCATTGTGACAACTATAAATGCAACATGTGATCCTGGAATGAATCTGAACCAGAAAAACAATTCTTTAATTTTGTTATAAAGGAGATTATTAGGACTATTATGGGAATCTGAATAAAGTCTTTACATAGATAATTTCTAGATTTTTTTTTTTTTTTTTTGGTGAGGAAGACTAGCCCTGAGCTAACATCCACTGCCAATCATCCTCTTTTTTTTTTGGCTGAGCAAGACTGGCCCTGGGCTAACATCCATGGCCATCTTCCTCTACTTTATATGGGAGCCACCACGGCATGGCTTGATAAGCGGTGCGTCTGTCTGCAACCGGGATGCAAACCTGCGAACCCTGGGCCACTGAAGCGGAGCATGCGAACTTAACGGCTATGCCACTGGGCCGGCCCCGATAATTTCTTGATTTTGATGGTTATGTAAGAAAATGTCCTTATTCTTAGAAAATACACATTGAAGTATTCAGAAGTAAAGGGATATCATATCTGCAACTTATTCTCAAACATTTCAGGAAAAAAATAATATGTATATATACAGAGAGAGTTCCAGAATGATAAAACAAAAGAAATATGGCAAAAATGTTAATATTGAGGGATGTGGGTGAAAGGCATATGAAAAATCTTTGTATTATTTTTGCAACTTTTCTGTAAATCTGAAATTATTTCAAAATAAAAGTTTAAAAATAAAATCAATAAGATCATTTCATATACTACAATAAGTGCTACAAGGAAAATAAAACATGGTAATATTACAAAGATTACCAGGGCCAGGGGTGGGAACCTGCAGAGTAGTGCTTAAATTGGGAAGTCAGAGACATTACCATGTGAGACAAGACCTAAATTACAAGTAGAAGCCAGCCTATTTGAAGATCTGGGGGCTTAGAACTCCAGGCAAAGATATCCCATGTGCTCCAGGGTGAAAATGCGCTTGGTGCCTTCAAGATACAGACAGACGATAAACAACCATAAATATATTGAAAATTATTCATTCCTACCTGTAATCAAAAAATGAAAATAATAATGAAAATAGTGAGCAACCCGTCTGTTCCCCATCAGACAGCAAAGACGGGGGGAGACCAATATCTAGTGGCTACCCTGCCTATCCAGGTATCAATTTCTCAGCATAAGAAAACTTAAAACATGGACACCAAGTAATTCTCTTTTAAAAGTTCACCTTAAACAAATAGAAAGTCAAAGATTTATGTAAAAAGATTCATTCTAACATTATTTATTATAGCTAATTTTGGAAACAACATAAATCGCTATCCCAGTAGGAATGTTGGAAGAAGATTTTGGTACATCTATAGAGAATACTATGCAGCCATATGACATATGCAGTTTATGACATAATATTAAGTTAGGAAAGCAAGATAAAGAAATGGTATCGGTATGTCTCATGTAAAGAAAAAGTTATCCAAATAAACACTGTGGGAAGGAAATGCGAAATGCTTTGCCTTAGGATGACGGGATTAGGTTCATTTTTTTAACTTGCTAAATTATATTTTTCTAAATTTTTTACAATGAGCATGTTACATTAATATTTGGGGAAAAAAAAACTTGGAAATTAAAAAAAATTATATCATACTATTCATACCTACAATCCAATTCCATGCACTGCAATATCAGAATTTCTTCTACTAGTCAAGAAATTTAATGATCCCAATTTTCTACACTGAACTTATGAATGGAAGTTCACGGTGTTGGGACTTTGGATAAACAGATATTTAGGTGGGAGGGACCATGCTACAGAGGAGGAACTTCCTTCAAATTGGAAAAAAATACAGGTTATCTCTCTGGCTTGGCCTTTTAGAATTCATCCTTAGGTTTTCTGAAAGGTTCCCTGTCCTGTTCCAGGTAGGTTGTTTTGATAAGTATTTTTGATATTCAGTAAAAGAATAGGTAAGACTTGATATTCACAGTTCCAAGTGCAAGCTGTAAAATTCAATTACTGCTCAATCAATGATGAAACACATTTAGAAGTTTAATATGAATAAATCATCTCTCGGTTTCTCTGGGACAATGTAAATGTATATACAACAAAACAATTTTTAAAAGCATCATTAGGGATTGCATGGACATAGTGTGGTAATGCAGAAAGAACAGAGACTTTGGAATCAAAACAAATCTAGGCTTCACTACTTTCTAGCTAAGTGCCTTGATTAACAACTGTGAACTGCTGCCTTCTCTTTGAAAATGGGGATAATACACCTGTTACTGTGAGATTTAGAGCTAATCTATGTAAGTTAGCACATGCCTGACTCATAGCAAGTACTGAAAAAATGTAGCCAAAACCAAATAAACAAAAGATAAAACTCGACTGAGTTTCCCCCATTTCTTCTAGCCCTGATTTTCTACACCAGGGTTTATCAACCTTGGCACTACTGACATTGTGGGCCGGATAATTCAACATTTAGCAGCATCCTTGGCTTCGACATACTAGATATCAGCAGCACTGTCCTAGTTGTGAGAATCAAAAATGTCTCCACACATTGTTAAATGTCTCCAGGGGCACAAAACTGCCCCTAGTTGCGGACCACTATTTTACACAGATGATTAAAATGCAGAAACAACATCTAATAGGGCAAACCAAAACAAGCAATCTCATTTTTACCAGGCTGCTCAAAGTCAGTGCTGGGAGAGGGAAATATTTCATTTCATATAAAGAAACTTTTCTTTATGAAGGGCCTCCATTGTCATGGAATTTGACTGTCTCCATTTAAATGATAGGTTGGACAAGCGAACCTGTCCAAGTCTCAGTTTCCTCATATGACTGTTACATGGATTAAATGCATAATATAAGTAAAGTGTTTAGCACAGTGCCTGGTACATAAATAATCTAGGTACTCTCAATAAATAAATAAGGTACGCTCAATAGGTACGCTCAATAAATAATCTAGGTACTCCTTCCGATCTGGGCTTTCAGGTCCCACTTGTCACCCCTTATCCCAAATTCCTCACTCTATATGTACACTTGTTTCTACTCCAAACCCTAAAGTGGTCCTCACTGTTCTTGAGGCAGCTACCCATGGGATATAAGAAAAGTGCCTGGCTGGCGGGAGGAGGCTTGGGTAATATATTTTAAAAAATCTTCCCTAACTCTGGTGACTACCACTGACACAGGATATACATGTATAGATTATAATCAGGAAGCACACTATGCATAGAAAAGTGAGTACAATTAATTAGATCGAAGAAATAAAATGAGCACTAACTTGATTTCATTAGGGCACAACTACTGTTGTAATTCATACATTAGTTCTGTGTAAAAAAAATGAGCAGAATTCCTAAACTGAATAAAATCCATTTGAGAAATTTTCTTTAAAGTCAGGGTATTTTTGATGTTAAAAAGTAGCAATTTCTAAAATAATTTACTAAGGAAACTTTATAAATGACCACCTATGATGATCATAGGCTACCTAAAAGAAGTTATCAAGGAATTTTTGAAAAATCAAAGATTAGGCATGAATCAGAAGTCCTGGAAAAGAAAAATGACCAAGAACCTATAAAATGGAGTTTCAGAATAAAAGTGATTACTATTTGAAAGAACGACTGATGCCTCTCTATGCAGAAATAAACAAAAATTGTATTACAGCTCACCTGTAGTTTCTGAGTCAAAGAGTCCCTCTGTTCTTGTAGTTCTCTGGCATTATCAATTTCTTGTTTTAATCTTTCTATTTCCTAGAAAAAGTAGACTGTCTTTAACAACAACATTTAAACTATATCAAGGAAAGAGAAGACCTCATTTTTCCCTGAAATTACTGTCCCAGTACCTTGAAAAAAAAGATTTAAAAAACATTCCTTTATATTGACTTTTAGAGAGGTGAATTCATCTTTACAGATATGATTGTCTAGCACAGAATAATCTTAAGAAACAAACAAGTCTAACTTGGGAGCTTTGATATAGCACTGCTTAGAAACAACAATCTAAACATTTTAAGGTTGCTTCAAGCTTTGTGCATATAATTCTTTCCTGGTATATTAAATCTTTTGACTGGAAACCAGAGAAAGCAACAGCTTGTAAAATTCATTTAACCTCTAATGGTTTTCTGTCGATTGTATTAACACAACTTGCATAGAGAAGGCACATCAGTCTGATGGGCTCACCATAATTCCTAACAACAGAAACAAGGATGGGAAATATGAACCAGCTTAATATTACACAAGAAAAATTTCATCCTAAAAAAAACCTCCATCCTTACTTGATTCCGCAAAGTACCTTTAAATTTGACATAGACTCTAATATTTTATCCACATTAGCTAGATCACAGATGAGTGAAAAGTAGCAAATACCTCTTCCTTCACTTTTAGCGTTTCTTCCAGTTCTTGTATTGTCTGATTTAATTCTGACTTATGGGTATGCACTGCATTCGCTTGGCTACTAACACATTCAAGTTCAGTCACCTAAAATTAAATGAGAACACAAATTATGACAATTTCAAAGGATTTCTTGCTGAAGATATAATAAGCCCCTGACAGGTGAATAATGAACTTTAAATCAGTACATGAAAATTAATTTTGAGAAATATTAAGACACTCAGGGTAGAATGAATACATTCTTTAAAGATACGCATTTAGGACAAAGAAAAAAGAAAAAGGAAATAATTATTTACAAGGCTTGGTCATGGAAAGTTTATGAAAACTTAAATTAAGTGGTTAATGATAAAAATCCCTATAATGAAAGTCATCTTTAAAAATTTCTTCTGAAAACACATTCAGAATCAGATATAGCCATCTGCCCTCCATCTGTAGCCTTCAAATTAAATATGAGTTCTGAAAACTGGCCTTGCAGAAGTGAGAAATTTTTCAAATATATTTCCAAAATGTAAGTATCTGGAAGAAAAGATATGCTCAAAATACAACTTAAATCATTACATACCAGAATGACTTCACACCAATCGTGTCTCTTATGGCAAAAGATAACAGTTCTTGAGTCAATAAGAATTTACTGAGGGCCCAAAGAGCAATATAACTTTTAATAAGCACTTTATATTTTTCAAAAGAACAGAGAAAGGCATTGTCCCTAAAAGTTTATACCACCCCCAAACAGTCAAATAGACAGAAGTCAACATAAACACAAACACCCCCCCCATCACAGCTCTTTATACACATCAGGATCTCATACATTTTAGTTGACTAAAATGCAGTAAATTCTAGACTATTAAAAAAACAGGGCAAATCCCTCTCCCTCACATTTTCCAAATATCTAATTACCCTCCATCTTCCGCCACTCTGCCTTTCATACCACTTTCTTCCTTTCCATTCATGTACCATTAGCCTTGCGCAGGCCCTTACCATCCAGGCCTAAACAAAGAGCAATGGGCTGCCAGTGGACTTAATTATAATCTTTGTCTATTTTTATTTATCTCTTCTGCAAACTGCTAACATTCATCTCTCATTGTGTGACTCTCCCTTTCAAAGCCTTTCGATGGCTCGTCTTTTCTACAAGCCCAATCGAAATCCTCAGCTCCTCTATACAATAGAACCAAACTACTTAACCATCCTCATCACCCAAGACACCCAGTGTGTACTTCCAACTAAAAGCATGCAAATCTCCTTGTCCTAAGAACAAACCATTTCATACTCATCTTGTTGACTTAACCAGAATGTCCTCTCTTACCTCTGAAAACCACTCAGACTTTACCAAACCCTCAACTCTCAGCTCAGCACACACTTTCTCCAGAAAGCCATTCCTATCTACTCAAGCCCTCAAGGCTCCCCTGTCCTCTGATCCACAAAACTGAACATCTGTTCAAAAATCTCTGGAATTATTTCCTTATTATTTAATATATACTAGTTTTCTTTGTCCAATTAGATAATAAATTACTTATGAGGAGTTCTACTTCTGATAATGATGGAGCAGTTTTTACTGGATTAACTTTCCTACAGATAACAATTCAAATCATGGGGCAAAATGTATAAATCAACTGTTTGAAGGCCCTGTGAATGACCAAATTGGGCAAAAGACAAAGAATGCAATCACACTGGGTGAGGCACACATTTACACATCTCTGCCTGAAGGCACTCTGAGTCTGTCTGCATTGCTTGACTAGAATTCAAGCAAAAACCTGTGGTCTTATTTCCCTGAGAAGTCTGAGGATTTGGGGACTCCTCAGAACAGCTGGAACAGCTAGAAATTGAGGGAAATGTATGAAAGAAAGCCTTCAAATAAGCATACAGACTTCCCTCAAATCTTTGGCTGAACCCCAAACTGAACATGCACAGGTAAGAATCCAAGGAGTCCAGGCGGGTGGGAAAAAAGCTGGAAGGCTGAAAGGGCTAAGCTGCGGTAGTGCTCACCACAGAAAAGACAGTTTGAAGTTCGAGCCCCACCAAATTAGAATGTCTTGGTCAACACTTCAAGCTTTCCATTGAAATCCCAGAAGGGTTATGCCTTAGAAATAAAGATTTCCCAGGACCAAGGGATTCATCCTAGGATTCAGGGCAAAATTAAAATAAACTGACTAATAAAGCATAAGTTCACACCTCCACAAACTCTAAGTAATCTACAAGTAATTTAATTGCTTGCTGAAACAAAAATCAACACTATTCAGAGGAAGATAACAGAATCTATGGGCTCTATATCATCATCTACAATGTCCAGTATACAGCTGAAAATGACTAGACACGTGAAGAGGCAGGAAAATGCAACCTACAGTAAAGAGAAAAATCTATATATACAGACATACATAAAAGCTGAGAGAATTTGTTGCCAGTGTGCAACTAAATACTAAGGGAAGTTATTCAGGCTGAAGGGAAATGATATATGATGAAAATTCAGATCTACAGAAGAGCACTGGAAATTATCAATATGTGAGTAAATAAAAAGATTCATTTCTTAAAGTCTTTAAAATTCAATTGGCTATTTAAAGAAAAAATTCCTCAAGGGCAGGGATTCCACAAAAAGGAGATATGACAGCTCTTCAATGAATATTTATTGGCCTATGAGTTAATTATCGTAAGTTTATTTTTGTGGTAAAAATACATAATATAAAATTTATCATCTTAACCATTTTTAAGTGTACAGTTCAGTAGTGTTAAGTATATTCACACTGTTGTGAAACAGATCTCCAGAACTGTTTCATCTTACAAAACAGAAACTCTCTACTCATTAAACAACAACTTTCCTCTTTCCCCTCATAAGTTAACTTTTATACTTAGGATAGAATAATATTTACTCAGGTTTCTTATTTTCCCTCCTGTCTCTATTCCATTTCTATCTTACTTCCCCTGTCATTCTGGCCCTATTACACTCCTCAAATTGTGCTCTGGTACTAAGCCCATTTCCTATTGTCTATGGAGTTCACTTCTTTGGCATTCTTTCTTAAAAGGGAAATTAGTGGCATCTGCTTCCTGCTGGGTGAATGCATATGCTTTGAATAAAAAAAAATTCTTTATAAGTAATTGTTTGGGTTTCTGATATTAATGATTTTGGGATTTCTGATTTCTCTTTTTCTGCCCCATATTTCTAATATTACCAACTTTTATAAAGAATTTTCTACCTGTATTTTTCAAATTGTTCTTTCTGTAAAAAACAATAAAATAATAAAAGCATTATCATGAACTTAGTGCAACTGCATGTCAATTCAGTGTGTCAATTTTTAATAGGAATTGCACAGAGTTTATATTTTTATTCCCATATAGATGAGAATAGTGAGCAGAAAGAGGGGAATAATTTACCAAAGGTCAGACAGCTAATAAGTGACAAAATAGGAATTTGAAATCAGGTCTTTTGACTCCAAAAGCTGCATATTCTTCATTCTCCTTAAACCGTGGAAAACATTTTTCTGAAGCAATAAACCCGCATATAATACAACCTGTATATTTGTTCTGATGACCAATGAAAATCTCCAGAAGATGTCCCTGTGCTGAATCTACATGTAAACTTCCTCTGATCAAGGAAATCTGTTAGCCATAAACCCCTATGGACAGCAGTCCTGAACTTACCCGCTTGTGCAGACGTTCTGCTTCCTCTTGATATGCAGCAAGTTGCTGCTTCCATTGTTTCACATTGGCAGTGGACTCCAACAGGGCTGCAGTGAGTTTGGCATTATTTCCTTTAAGGGTAGCAAGTTCAGCCTCCCAGTGTTTGCTGATTGCTGAACTAAAATAAAAGAAAATTCTATCCATTACACTGAATATTGTTTCTTTCAAAGGACAGCAGTACTCAGTTCTATTATTTGTTTTACAGTCCATGAATGTTTCAAAGACAACCTAAAAAGAGTAAAAACACAAATATTTCACTGAAATGTTCCTAGTGAAGAAAACCTAGCAAGTGAAGAAATATAAAAAGTACCAAAGTAGTAGGCTTAATGTGGAATAGCTCCCTTCATTACGACAGATACAGGTATCTACAGAAGAGTTTCTACCCATTCTCTCTCTCTCTTTTTTTTTTTTTGGTGAGGAAGATTAGCCCTGAGCTAACTGTTGCCAATCCTCCTCTTTATGCTGAGGAAGACTGGCCCTGGGCTAACGTCTATGCCCATCTTCCTCTACTTTTATATGGGGGATGCTGTCACAGCATGGCTTGATAAGCAGTGCATAGGTCCTGTGAACCCTGGGCTGCTGAAGCAGAGTGTGCAAACTTAACCACTATGCCACCGGGCTGGCCCCTACTCATTCTCTTTTGAGGAATAAACATTATATTCTGAAAGATATCTATAAACAAAAACCTAACAATGTACTATATTTTTTAAGAGCATCAAAGACTGAAGTACAATTTCATTCCTTTATATGAAACATAAGAGGATGCTTCAATGTCAATAACGACTTGTAACATAGTATTTCTTTTGAAATTATTATTTCATCTTATTCAGAATTTTTAAATGCCCAAAATATACAAATTTGCTCCAATAATTTGATTTCAGGTCATATGATAGGCTAGACCTAGAAATTGGTTCTAATGACTTAATTTCTGATAGAATTCCAGTGTCACTTACAGAACAAAACTAAAGCAATCCCTTTTTCCTCATTTAATGTTCTACTTGACGAGTTACCCAGAGTTAAGTATCTCAACCAAGACAACTTTCTATTACAGAGACAATTCTATTAGTGGGAAGACCCTCTCTCGATAATTCCTTTCTTAACTTACTTCCAATGAAGAAAATATTGCCTCATTTGAAAGTCTCATTATTGAACAGTTTCTTATTAGTGAAATTCTACTTACTTCATCCCATTAACTAACTAGTGATGATAACAGCTTTCTTTAATCAGCATTTTACTTTTTAATAAGCCATTTGCATCACAGAGCAAATGTTTTGATGGATAGATATTTTACAGTAATTTTAATATATATTATATAAAAGAAAGTATAGTTTCTATCATCAAGATTTCTAAAGCTTCATCATCAGTAGTAAGACACATCAGCATCACAAGATCATTGCTGTGGTACTCTTGCCAAAAATGCATGACTCTCATTCCAATTATGAGAAAACATTTTATAAACCCAAACTTAGGGACATTCTACAAAATAACTGATTAGTACTCTTCACAAGTGTCAAGAAAAGATAAGACTGAGAAACAGAATGGAGGAGACTAAAAAGAAACAATTAAATGAAATGTGGGGTCCTGAGTAGGTTCCTAGAACAGAAAAGGCACATTGGTGAAAACTAAGATCTGTAGTTTAGTTAGTAGTATTGCATCAATGTTAATTTCCTGTTTTTGATAATTATACTATGGTCATGTAGGTTGTTAAGATTAAGGGAAGCTGGGTGAGGGGTATATTGGGATTCTCTGCACAGTTTTTGCAACTTTCTATAAGTTTAAAGTTAGTTTAAAATGAAAAGTTAAAAAATTTTCTAAAGTTTACTGAGAATATTTCATCAAAACGTGAAAGGACAGACTCAAACAATAAGGTATTAACAATCCATTTCTAATCTTAAAAAGAAAGCTCTTTCTATTTCTTTTTTTGTGGAATGATTTTTCAGATTCAGATTTTCTGAGAAAGCATGCACCGATTCACCTGCTCTAACAAAATTAGATTTTGTTTTTAAACCACCTACCAATTCTTCTGATACAGAGAAGAGTTTAATTTAAATGGACGCTTCAATCTGACAACGAAAATCTTACTGAACAAATTTAAACACTTGATATATGTAAATATCAAACCCCTTAAAAATTAAAAAGAAAAAATGATTTTGAATATTTCTAAAATTGATTTGTTGAAAGTTTTACAATTATAAAGACTACCAAATGCCTTTACAGCAGGAAAAAGAACAAAAAATGAGGGTGTTTTATATTTTATTTCTCTAGGTTTTATTTTATAGTCTATAGGTAGCAAAGTCCATTATAAATTTGAGAACTCAGCCTACAACACAATTATTCAATAATTATTAGTGTGATCTTGGACTAGTTTCTCAACCACTTTGATCCTCAGTTCTTCGTATGTCAAATAAAGAGATTAGTCAGGATTTGCACTGTCCAAATGTTAGCCACTAGCTGCATGTGGCCCTTTAAATTTAAATTGCTCAAAATTAAATAAAGTTAAAATTTCAGCTTCTCAGTTCCATTAGGCACATTTCATGTACTCAATAGCCACATGTGGCTAGTGGCTACCATACTGGATGGCAGAGATATAGAACTTTTCATCATCACAGAAAGTTCTACTGGACAGTGCTAGATGATCTCTATATTTCTGACTGGTTTTTCAATTCTGTGTTATGGGCTGAATTGTGTCCCCCTTCTGACCCCACCCCTGCCCATTAATACATTGAAGTCCTAACCTCTAGTACCTCAGAATATGACTATATGTGGAGATAGAGTCTTAAAAGAGTTAATTCAGGTTAAATGGGGTCATTAGGTTGGGCCCTAATCCAATATAAATGGTGTTCTTATAAGAAGAGGAGGTTAGGACACAGAAATGCACAAAGGAAGACCATGTGAAGATAAGAAAATATCTGGAAATGATTAAAATGAAGATAATTATAAAAGGTCCAAGGCAATTCAAAGGAGAAAGAGTAGTCTTTTAAACAAATAGTGCTGAAACAACTGGATAACTACATACAAAAAAAAGAAAAAAAGAATCTTGATTTATATCTCATATCCTATACCAAAACTAACTCAAAAAAGAAAACTATAAAACTTCTAGAAGAAATCATAGAAGGAAATATTTGTGACCTTTGATTAGACAAATATTTCTTAGATACAACAACAAAATCATGATCCATTAAAAAAATGATAAAAGGGATTTCATAAAAATTAAAAACTTCTCCTTGAAAGACACTATTAAATGTAAACAGATTCTGAAATGCAAGGATGGATCAACATACATAAATCAATCAACCGAATACACACCATATTAACAGAATGAAAGAAAAACACATGAACGTCTCAAATGATGTAGAAAAAGCACATCACAAAATTCTACACTCTTTCATGACAAAAAAAACAAACTAGAAACAGAAGGAAATTATCTCAACATAATAAAGGCCATATACGAAAAGCACACAACATTAGACTCAATGATGCAAGACTGAAGCTTTTTCCTCTAAGATCAGAAAGAAGACAAGGATGCCTGCTTTCACCACTTCAAATTCAATAGAACAGTGGAAGTCTTAGCCAGAGTAACTAGGCAAGAAAAAGAAGTAAACGGTGTCCAAACTGGAAAGCAAGAAGTAAAATTATCTGTTTGTAGATGACATGATCTTATATATAGAAAACCCTGAAGATTTCACAACAAAAGCTGTTAGAACTAACAAATGAGTTTGGCAAAGTTGTAGGATACAAAAATCAGCACACAAAAATCAGTTGTGATTCCATACACATTGAACAATCCAAAAAAGGAAATAAAGAAAACAATTCTATTTAAAATAGCATCAAATAGAACAGACCACTTAGGGAATAAAGTTAACCAAGGAGGTGAAAGACTTGTACACTGAAAACTATAAAATGTTGCTGAATGAAATTCAAGAAGACACAAATGAACAGAAAGACATACCATGTACATGGATTGAACGACTTAATATTGTGAAGATTTCAATACAACCCAAAGTGATCTACAAATTCTATGTAATCCCTATCAAAATTCCAATAGTATTTTTTTTGGGAAATGGAAAAAATTCATCCTAAAATTCACATGGCATCTCGAGGGACTCCAAACAGACAAAACAATCTTGAAAAAGAACAAAGTTGGAGGTCTCACATTTCCTGATTTCAAAACTTATCACAAAGCTATAGTAATCAAAACAGTGCTGTACTCATATAAAGACAGATTTTATAGGCCAGTGGAATAGAGAGTCCAGAAATAAACCCTCACATGTATGGTTAAATGATTTTCATATATATGATTACCATGACCATTCAATGGGGAAAAGACAGTCTTTTCAACCAATGGTGTTGAGAACATTGGATATCTGCACACAAAAGAATGAAGTTGGGCCTGTGTCTCACATCATATATAAAAATCAACTAAAAATGGATCAAAGACCTAAACATAAGAGCTAAAACTATAAAACTCCTAAGAAGAAAACATAGGGGAAAAGCTTCATGACATTGGACTTGAAGTGATTTCTTAAATACAACACAAAAAGCACAGGCAATAAAAGGAAAAATAGATAAATGTGGACTACAGCAAAATTAAAAACTTCTGTGTATCAAAGGATACAATCAAAAGAGTGAAAAGGCAACCCACAGAATGTGAGAATATATTTACAAATCATATATCTGATAATGGGTTAATATGCAGAATATATAAAGAAGTCCTGCAACTCAACAACAACAAAAAACAATCTTTTAATCTGCCATGATTAAAACATGGGCAAAGGATTTGTACAGACATTTCTTCAAAGAAGATCTACAAATGGCCAATAAGAACTTGAAAAGATGCTCAACCTCACTGATCATTAGGTAAACACAAAAATCAAATCCACAGTGAGATACCACCTCACACCCATTAGGATAGCTACCAGTAGAAAAACGAAAAATAACAAACGTTGGTGAGGATGTGGAGAAATTGGAACCGTTGCGCATTGTTGGTGGGAATGTAACGTGGTATGGCTGCTGTGGAAAACAGTATGGCTGTTCCTAAAAAAATTAAGAATAGAATTGCCATATGATCTAGTAATTCTACTTCTCAGTATATATCTAAAAGATATTTGTACAATGTTAATAGCAGTATTATTTACAATAGTCAAAAGAGAGAAGCAAGTGTCCATTGATGAATGGATAAACAAAACATGGTACATACGTACAATGGAATATTATTGAGCCTTAAAGTGGAAGGAAATTCTGGCACCTGCTACATGGATGAACCCTGAGGACATTATACTAAGTGAAATAAACTAGTCACAAAAAGACAAATATTATACAATTCTACTTATATAAGTTCCCTAGAGTAGCCTAATTTATAGAGACAGAAAGTAGAAGGATGGTTGCCAGGTGCTGGGGGAAGAGAGGAACGGAGAGTTGCTGTTTAATGGGTATAGAATTTCAGTTCTGCAAGATGAAAAGAATTCTATAGATTGGTTCCATAACACTGTGAATATACTTAACACTACTGAATTGCACACCTAAAAATAGTTAAGATGATAAATTTTATGTTATATATATTTTACTACAATTTTTTAAAAAAGGAAAAAAAAGGTTACATACTGATGATTCCATGGATATGACATTAGGGAAAAGGCAAAACTATAGGGACAGAAAACAGATCACTGGCTGCCAGGGGCTGGGGTCAGGGAGAGAGGCTGACTACAAAAGAGCAAGAGAGAATTTTCAGGGTGATAGAACTCTTTTTTACCTTGATTGTGTTGGTGGCTACACGACTGTACAAGTTTGTCAAAACGCATAAAACTGTACAGTAGAAAGGGTGAATTTTACTATATGTGATTTATACTTCAATTTAAAAAATATTATCACACTACCGAAAAAAAAAGGCTTTCTAAGCACTTTCAGATACTCTTTCTGTGACTGCAGGATTACAAATAATAGGAGCTGGAAAGTCAGGCCTTCTTAGACTGGGTAGAATGGTCTCTAAGCCGCTCCATTCACGTCTGCATTTGTTGGCATGGGAAGAAACTGCGTGGGTAGGAAACAGAATAGCTGTGACACATAATAAGAGTCAAAAATCAAAAGGAAGGAGGTGAGGGCATCTGGAGATGGTGATAAGCAGATAGGAGAGGTAGGATTGGAGAGTCAGCGATCCGCAAAAGAAAAGAATGGGACATAGACAAGGCATAACTGAAATTGGTTTCGGACAGGAAAAAATTGAAACGACGCCTCTGGAATAGAAAAAAGATTAATGTATGAAGTTTTTTTTGTTTGTTTGTTTTTTTGTGGGGAAGACCAGCCCTGAGCTAACATCTGTTGCTAATCCACCCCTTTTTGCTGAGGAAGACTGGCCCTGGGTTGACATCCGTGCCCATCTTCCTCTACTTTATGTGGGACGCCGCCACAGCATGGCTGACGAGCAGTGCGTCGGCGGGCGCCCGGGATCCGAACCCGCGAACCCCGGGCTGCCAAGCGCGGACTAAACCGCTGCGCCACCAGACGGCCCCTGAAGTTATGATATACTATAACTTGTTTACTTCATATCCAGGAATATGTTCTGAGCCTCTAACACATTAAGTAGTGAGATCTGGCCACAGATAAGCTGTTCAATGGATTCTCATTAACTTTTTTCTTCTTTACTCTGCAGAGCCCCAAAGTACTGCTGATTGCACTTAAACAAGAAAATAAATGTTGAAAAAATTTTCATATCAAATATTTTATGCATATGGCAGAGAGTATGATAAATCATAACAATTTGAAACTTAGCCCTGAAATGAGTACTACAGGAGAGCAGTTCAACACTTAAGTTTTTGTTTCTGCATTTTCTTATCCTTGATTCCAAGGTAAATAAATACGTATTTTTAAGGCCATTTTGCAATATCAACTAAAATTTTATCTTTGTTGGTAAATTTTAATCTTGCTTCCTCTACTTTATGAGCTGATTCTTTAATAATCCTTCTTTCTAGAGCACAGTGTGAAATACAACTTGGGAAATAAGATGTTTTTGTTTTTGTAAATCTGCTGTCTTCTCTTTATAGCTTCTTCATATATTCCTTTCACCACCTAGTATATTAGAACACCCTACACAATTCCAATTTACAATGAATTCCAAAGCGTGTCCTGAATGGAAATTCTACACGTGAGCCATCTCAGTTATCTCAGATGTGTTCAGCCCTTATATATAATTTTAAATACTTTGCACATTTTTGTAATTTTGAAAAAACAATGTTCCTTTCTTTAATCTGCAACTCTAAGATATCACATTCCTCCCCTATTAGATTGATTTTTAGCAGCAGTTAACACCTGGGGATTAATTCTGATACCAAAATTTTAAGTTAGCATCTTACATTTCAGAAATACTTTTAAAAAAATGGTTAGGGAACTCTGGCTGCTAATTTGGTTTTTTTCACAAGTACAGTTTTGATAGTTACGCATTAAATAAACTACTCACAAAGAAACCACTAAATTGTTTAGCCAGAGACACCAGTGAGTCAGAAGAGATATTGAAATACCACTATGATCTCATGTCCAAATGCTGGAATAAGGGCAAAATAATTCTTTATTCTTGTGACTGCTGGGTTAAGTTTCCCTTCAAAAAGGACCAGCTGGTTTCCTGTTGGCTTCATATCTAGAAGTCAGATGAGGGAGTTCAAAACACTCCAAAAACATCATTTGAAAAGTTCCTTAAATTGGAATTTCACAGTTTTCCTTTACCTAAAGTCAAAGTTCTGGGAGAAAGTAGTAAACGTCATTAAATTAGTTATGTAAAATCTAGAAGAAAAAGTGCTATCTAACAAATAGTTAGACTATACAACAAGATAGGAGTCTAATGCATGAGCAATGCACTTATTTAACCTGTGGACTGACGCTATCTGCGAATGTTCAGTTACAGAATTTAAGAAACCTGCCGCTCTCCTTTGCATATACTTCCTAAGCACGTTAATTATGCAGAACTGTGAAAAACATCCAGGTAAGTTTTTAAAAGAGGACTTAAAAATAGGTTGCAATAGGCTTCCTTCTCGACACTATTCTCAATATTGTTGGTGAGGTCACTCCCTAACTATGAAAGTAAGAGAGCTGACTTGAGCACTCCACAATACTGCTTTGTCTCAGATCTGCCTGTTGGCTTCTCTCCTCACTCCCCTCCACACCTGTGACCACAGAAGCAACCAACATGGACTTCAACCTACTCGTGTGCCAGTTTCTGGGCTCGGTGCTCTCAAGTTGGCCTATTGGCCCCAAGCTAGTTCCACCTAGAAACTAACGCTTTCTTGAACAGTTTAGGATCTAAATTTGTGTTTCTTAATGCAATTTAAAGTTATCCTTTTAAAGGAAAGAAATACTTCTTAAATGAAAATAGAGTAACGTTGCATTGTTTACAAACAGTGTTGATTGTCAACAGGACTGCAATGAGTAGGAATTTCAGGTCCTGCCAGGCAAACAGCCTCATATAAAGAATTTTTCTACTGGAGATAGCTGAAAGCCTCTATTTGCCTAAATGCTTAATCAGGTGTCTCTCAAAGTTTACTGTAATTCTGGCAACTCGTTAACTTCCTTATCCTGTGTCCTCTTATCAGATGTTCCATTGTTCTGTTCCTTATCCTCCTGTTGGCACCTGCTTCTGAACACTGCTGCCTCTGACCCTTGCTTTCAATGTCTGCCTTGATAATCCCCCAAGCCTTACTTTCCAGCTCAGATTCCTTCCCTGCCTCACAATCCATCATCTCTGCACATGGCCTGGTGTGTCTGGGTTAACATACAATACAGAAACTGATGGCTACTGGTTGACAGATTGAAGATGTATTTGCTGATAAAGTTTTAAAGACAGTCCCTGTAGTAAACTGGAAATCACTTAGTCATACTCTGAGAAACATGGTATTTAGAACTGAAATGAAATTTAAGTATTAAAGCAGTGGCTTGGAAGAAAATCTGAGACAAGAGTGAAGTAGTTTTTAAAGAAACACTGTGTCACCAATGTTATTGATACCCCCAAAGATGATATTAGGTTGAAAAATGTGGATATAAATGATGAGTCAAAAGTGAATCAGAAGAGTTGGACTCTGAATATGATGAAATTATAGGAACATCTTAAACCATATATTATATACGTAAAAGTGTTGCATAGAAATATTAACATCTACATCTAAATAAGTCTGAAAGAGCTGTTATAGTCAGTTTAATTGACATGTTTTTTCTTGGTAATAAATAAAATAATGGTATATCTTATCATCAAAGGCATCTGAAATCAGATAGAATACAGAATTTTACTTAGCTCTGGTAAAGAAAATAAAACACCATTGACTTTTCTGAGGAAGTTATAAAATTATCTGAAGCAAATTACTTCAAAATGTATAATGCATACCTTTATCAGAGTATAAGCAGAAATTTCTGAGTTGTGAAGAATTTTCTTAATTGGATACATCAAGCAAGAACAACTGTGAAACAGTGGTTAAAATTATAGGCTCAAGTACACCTAAAACTAATACAGCATTATACATCAATTACATCTCAATAAAAAACACAGGCTTAGGAGTCTGTTGACTTGGTTCAAATTGTGGCTCCAGCCATTTGCTAGTTATGGGACCTTGGGCATGTTACCTAACCTCAGTAGGTCTCAGTTTCCTCATCTGTAAAATTAGCATTAACACTAACTATCCTCACTGGGTGACTCTGAGGAATAATAGTTCATATAAAAGTACCCTTGAAGAAAGCACATAATAGACACTCAAATGTTACTACCTTCAGTATATGCAAAAGCAATAAAGAATCTTGAAAGAATCTTCAGGGAGCTATGAAAAAGCTTTAACATTAAATATTTTAAGGGAGATATTTTTGGTTAACGATGTAAATAACTTAAACAGATGTAATTTAAATCAAACCCACATCAGGTGCGCACTCAATGATTTCTGTCGTCATCCTTAGGCACTATAGACATATTACTTATAGTAAGTTTAAACCTTTGGTGTAGACCTCAGAATAAATTTAGCAAGTTAATGAAGGAGTGAGAAAATAAGTAAACAGAAATGATTCTCATAGAGACGTAAAGTTGATTTCTGATTGTGAGAAGAGAGAAGGGAAGGTGAAATCTGAATCTGATCTGTTATGTTTACCTCATAAAAACATCCTGCACTTCAGGGCAGAGTTTCCATTTGATTCTAGAGGGCACAAAAAGTCAGGCTCTACCTACACTGTTATTCACTAAAATGGAGGGACCCACAAACCCACTAAAAAGGGGCCCTTAGAAATCCCCTGGATCCCATATCTGTGATTCTGGCAGTAACAGAAGCACATGCACGTGCTAGAGTAGCTCTCACTGGAGACGACTCTGTACTGAAACATCCGCTAACACCGCACACTGCCTGCCTGGCACGGCGCCGTCTGTGGTCTCGGCCATGTGCCTCAAGGCAGCCATGGCCAAGGAATGGAGATCAAGGTGAAAGGGCCACAGGAGGTCCCAATTCCACTTCCGCTTTTTACTCTCACTGCAAGTCTCTACCCACGATGATCTAAAACCTCTAAAGAGATTGCCTTTGAAAACTTAAAGCAGCCTATTCTCTTTAAGGTAGGAGGTGTGGATACCAGCTTCTTGCTCAAAGATATTTGTGAAAGGCACAAACTACTTTACAGGCATCTTACATACTTAAATGTAAATCATACTTTCCCTACATCAGTGAATTTGGAGGGTTGGGTGCAGGCTATAAGGGAAGGGAGTAAAACCTGTTTGGCCTACTGCTAGTTCATAAGTGAGAAAGGAATTCACTCACGGTGATACTGTGAATTATGCATCTACTACTTCATACAAGTCAATATTTGTGTTGCTTTCCCTTTTATAAAAACTGATCAGTGACTCAAAACTTTCTTTGGAAATTTATTCAGAGCTTGATGTTAGATTATCCTATTGGTGAGAAGTCTTCAGGGAAACAGCCTTACATAGTAAGTGAAGAATTATGTTTCTCTCATCTCTTATGAATACACATCTATCTTTTGCAAAGAGTGAGATCAATTAATTTTAAGCCTGTCCTTTTATTTATAGGGTAATAGCATTATAATCATTATACTTTATTCAAGACAGACATGAATATTTTTATCTGTCGATTCATAATTTGATTTAGTTCTGGAAGCTAAGATGTCTCTGTTTCCTTGCAAAGTAGGTCATGTAGGAAAATCCATCTTAAAAATTGTTTAGCACATTAATTAGTATTGTTGGAGAAAAACATTATAAATAAAATAACAGAAACCACTCTCAGTACTGGCAGAATGGAAAAGATGCTATTAACAGAGATTTTGCTGAAGTGAAAATTGGGTACAAATATATGGATAATTTTACTGTAAAATCTGTTTCCATTTTCTTGTCATGAAAACTTTTTTTTTTTGAGGAAGATTGGCCCTGAGCTAACATGTGTTGCCAATCCTCCTCTTTTTGCTGAGGAAGATTAGCTCTGAGCTAACATCCGTGTCCACTTTCCTCCACTTTATATGTGGGATGCCGCCACATATGGTTTGATGAGCGGTGCGAAAATCTGT
Organism: Tapirus indicus; assembly: GCA_031878705.1. Classification (NCBI taxonomy): domain Eukaryota; kingdom Metazoa; phylum Chordata; class Mammalia; order Perissodactyla; family Tapiridae; genus Tapirus; species Tapirus indicus. The sequence goes on from CM062925.1 coordinate 7,378,676, forward strand.
GCTCGGGATTCGAACCTGTGAACCCCGAGCCGCTGAAGCAGAGCACATGAACTTAACCACTACGCCACCCAGCTGGCCCCAAAACTTTTCATTCTTTTAGAAGTCAGTTGTAATCAATAACTTAATTGCCCACTATTTGATACTCAGAGAACTTTTGGATTTCAGTTTAAATTTGTTTTTAAAGAAAGCCAGAGTCAAAAGACATAACTTCCAATTACTTAAATGTTTGAGTAATAGCATGAACAAATTTTACTTGTAACTATTATTGCCTGTTAGTTGAGGCAGATTATCATCACCAACTTCATTTATTTAATGCATATATGGGCCATGTAAATAATTTGCGAAAGTAAGGACCCTGATCAAAGTATTATGCAAATGAACTTTAAGGAGGGGGAGATGGTAATAAGTGAATACAGCTCAGAACTAATAATACCCTAGTCCACTACTGATTGATTGGCTATTATCAAGAGAGGCTTTTTCGGTTTTTCCCTCTAAAGCCTGCCTGATCAGCCTGGATGGGAAGCAAATCTGTTCTAACTCTGAGAACCAACCTTACTGGCCAAGGTGATGAAGGCTGGCCGTACTCTAGCTCCAGATTAGTTCAGCAAGAGTCACACTTTAGCCATAGGAAGATGATACAACTGAAATCTCTCAGCAGGTTATTTGCTTTGTGTTGCTTTTCTAGTAACAATGATAGATTTGAGTATATCCATCACATAAACTTAATTTCCCTTCATCCAACACCCTCTTTTGTAATCTGTGACTTTGAACGTTTTTTTCTCTGTGTGAAGCTCTTGCATATCATATCAAGACCAGTGACTTGGGCTTCGTTTATACCAAGCTGAAGCAACCGAATTAACTAACCCAGATTATTAAAGCCAAATGCTATAATGGATGGGGACTTTCTGTCTTCCATACAACAGTAACAGAGCTAGGACTTGAATTAAGACTACTGCCCTAAGGTTTTCCAACTAAACTATACTGTCTTTTTTCTCATGTGCTATTCCTCTGCTCTATTACCTTATGGATAATCTACAATTGACTATATGCAGTCATATATAAAGGTGTTGAGAATGCCATGCAAAGATCACTGAAAAATAGGTGACTACTTTTCAACTAGCTAGAATATGGATTAATAAAAATCAGTGATAATCAAATTATACTAATCAGAAATGAAAATGTGGAAGTTGGGATTAAATCCTTGGACAGTCTGGTAAAGTATGGATTAAACAGATCTAAGTTATTGTTCCAAAGGCCTTTGACATCACATCAAAATTTGCAAAACATATTTCAAAATGGAGAATGGTTACAAATATGGATAGACAAATGAAGTAGGATCTCTGTATTTCTTTTTGAGGATATAAAAATAACAGACATCCATGTCACCAAATACTCAAAACCGAAAGACTGTATTATGGAGGTGAATGACTTCATGTTTTGCTTATATTGGCATGAAAAGTAAATAATTCTATAACATATAAATGTGAATATCTGTGGAACTACTTCATGCCCTTCTATTAATATTTGCTAGGCTGTTTTCTACAAATGAATGCAGATTCTACTATAACTAGGCTCCTAGTACTAAAAATGCTTCTAGAGGTTTACTTGATTTATTAACAGCTTTCAGAGAACCACTCCAAATAACCACACATCCCAAGCTTGAGAGGAGCTGTTATCACACACATTGTGTTTCACCCATATTAGCAAACTCCTCTGAAATTGCCTTATTTTATGAGCTTGTGATGACTGATGATTTTTTTCTCACCTTTTGACCAGTTAAATTGTATATCTATGATTATCACTGATTTATAGAAACTGAATGAAACATGTAGGATGCCATGTTCATTGCAGCATTAGTCACAATAGCCAACACATGGAAACAACCTAAGTGTCTATCAAAGGATGAATAAAGAAGATGTGGCATATACACATGATGGAATATTATTCAGCCATGAGAAAGGACATCTTGCCATTTGTGACCAAATGGATGGACCTTGAGGGCATTATGCTAAGTGAAATAAATCAGACAGAGAAAGACAAATATTCTACGATATCACTTATATGTGAAATCTAAAAAAGCCGAACACATAGAAACAGAGACTAGAATGGTGGTTACCAGAGGCTGGGGCTGGGGGAAAGGGGATCAAGATGTTGGTCAAAGAGTACAAACGTCCAGCTATTAGATGAATAAATTCTGGGGATATAACATATAGCACAATGATTACAATTAATAATACTGTATTACATACTTGATAGTTTCTAAGAGAGAGTTAAATGTTCTCACCACAAAAAAGAAATGGTAATTATGTGATGTGACACAGGTGTTAGTGAATGCTATGGTGGTAATCCATTTTGCAATATATTAAGTGCATCAAATCAACACTTTGTACACAAACTTACATTATGTTATATGTCAATTATATCTCAATAAAGCTGGGGGAAAAAATAAAGACCTTGGAGAAACTCTATGTAAATACAGATATGGAAAGCTAACTTCCATGCTGAGTTTTTTGAAGAATTATACTAAAAATGACATGATTTGTAGCAGCTAACTTCATATACAAGTTAAAAATGTTAATCCTTTGAGAGTATAGTTAAATTACTGTTTCAGATGCATTTTGTAATAGTGAATAAAAAATTTCAAGAAGGAAGAAACATGTGTTTTAGATTCCATTTACTGATACCACTTAATACTACATTCACAGAAGCTCTTAACAGACAGTGCTAAATGATATTCTGGATTTTATTACACAGTCCGAAGTACCTCTTCCCTAAAGTTTTTAGCAATTGAGAACCATACGACAAATTCTATAAATTGGGGCATTTATATATTTTGGCTCTTGGTTTCTATGTGGAGAAAAAAGATAAAATAATCAAAGAAGTCTTAGTTCATTTTTTATCAGTGCATTAAGATTTGCATTTCTAATGTATTCAGTCATGTGATGCTAGCATTTGAATGGTTATTGGATAACTAAACAGGCTATCAATGTGTATAACTTCTGAACTTAATTCAAGCAATCAGTGATAAATCAACAGTATTTATTGCCTTTTACGTGTCTAATATTTTGTGGGATATAGAGGTATATGACATTTTTCTCATCCTCAAAGAAAATTCTATCCTAACTGTAGGAAAAAACCTAATATATAAGGAACAATTAACCAGTCACCTGATTCAGTAAATGTTTATTGCACACCTACTATGCGTCAAGCACTCTACCAGATGATGTGAATTTAAGGATGAATAAGCATGGCTATTGCTCTCAAAAGGTTTACAAGCTAGTAGACTATAAATATCTTTATCTCTTACTATTCCTTTGCTCTCTAAGCTACATAGTGAATAATCATCTCATTTCTTCCATCCCAGTCTTTCTCTATAGACTCTTTCCATTGTCACTACCACGACCTCACATCAGGACACTAAACACCTAAGTGCTTCAAGGACAAAGCAGATGCCCCTCCCTCTGTTCCTTCTCCTCTCTCCTAGGCCCACTTCTCTTCTCTGGAAGGATGAGTGATATGTGCTCCTCAAGGAGGCCTCTTCTGATCCAGGTATACCACCACCTCTCTTTTCCCTCTCACTGTGATCTCTTCTTTCATGATACTTTTCCTAACAGTAATTACACAGTTATTTATGTAATTATTTTTCTTACTCCCCTACTTAAGTTTAAACACTAGAAGAACAAAGACTTTTTCTTGTTCACTGATGTATCCACAGTGCCTGGCACTCAAATATGTCAAAAAAGTGTAAAGGGAAGTATAAGATCAGAGAGTGCTGAAGGAGCCATGGAGATAGCCAGGGCTCTTTGGGGCGTCCAAAGCACCCATGGATCACTACACCTCTGCATCGTCATGGATCACTGCCATACTGCTCCTATATTCTACTGCCTCACAGAACTCCTTGAGGGCAATCTTATTCACTTTGTCCTGGCACACAGACATGCTCAATAAATGATTTTGAACAAATGAGTATTAAAATGGACCTATACATAGATAATTGCCAGAAACAGCTGGTCATGCTTAGTTTGACCACTGACTGTTTTTGTTTGGCTCACAGTGATTTTACATAAATAACTTGTTAGTTAAATGATTTCTAATCCATGTGATTATATAATACATACACACATACATAAAAACACTCCACAAAGATAATTGTGTCTTCCAGGTGTTCCCAACCTCTGGACATGTTTTTAGAATCACCGGTTTACAGCAGAGCTACTTCTAATCTCTTTACCGTCAAATAAAATTTAGAACCTACTTTTGAACTATTCAGGACCTAGCCCATATTTTGCAGAATACCTCTGAGCTATTTGCAAGTTTCAACTTGCTGCTCCCAAGAAATGACTTTTGTCATGAGGCCCCGTCTAGATGCTAAGTTGCCCTTACATGCAAATCTGAGAACTCTTAGACAAGTGTTCCAAAGGTTTGCTCACACCATGATGGTTTTGGAAATACAAAGGTTAGCTCTAAGCAGAATTAAAACTGTTAGCCAGCTACTTGGTAAACACATGGATTGTATTCTTAACTACATTACTAGATCAACAGACTAAAGAACAAAGAAAGTCTATAATGGATAAGTTTACTGTGTCTTATACTCATACAAATTACCCAAATCTAAGATTCTCTAATAATTTTCCTTTGCTTGTAATCAAGAATACTATGATTATACACACACAGAGAAGCATACACACTAAACACTGTTAACATATTTGTCAGTGTTAATAACTATAAAATCAACGTGACCGTATTGACCTAACCTAAATACAGAAAACATTCTCAAATGAATTAAATGCCTACAGACCTACTACTTATTGGTGAATTTCAAATACACATTGAAAGATTCATAACCTATTTTTGTGCCAGATAATGAATGAATTTTGTCAATTATCATCTTTTTCAAGTTTGGTCTCCATATAGAGACTTAAAGTTTCTTCAAGACAGATTAGGTAAAGACTGGGGCAGAGAAGCAAAAGATTAGAGTCAAATTCTAATTCTGGTATCTACAAATTTTAGAAAAATTTCCTAACCTCCTTACAGTTCAGATTTTTTGTTCCAGAAAAATGGGGAAATTGTATCTGTTCTGCTTCTCATGAGACAACTGTAAAACAAAATGAGTAGAGATAAAACTATAAAAAAATTAAAAATGATAAAAACAGAGGTTTAACATAAACCCATCTAGGCCCTTTAATGAATAGACTTCCATATACACCATACCACCAAATTTTTAGATGTACTAAGGATGGTGCACATAGCCTAGCATTCAGAGCTCTGAAGTGAAATAGACTATTACAAGATGATTTCTTGAGGAGGAAAAACAAAGGAAGAAGAAGAACAAAGATGATCTTCTCAGTTGGTATCACTGAACTTTAGTGAATTTAAAGCAAGGAGTATTCTTCCCTGGCCTTTTGGGGTATAAAGTTTTCTTTCTATAAACTAGTCTAGAACTTTGTATTACACTGTGAGGTGTGACACAGATGAGACATCAAACAACACTATTTGAAGTGCTAAATGCCTATACTATTATTTCCAGGTGTAGCAATCTGTTACTTATTAAATTCCAACATCTTCCTTTCCCAAAGGATAGCAGACCAGACCTCACCAGTTTCCACTGGTGATAGCAGACCAGACCTCACCACTTTCAAAGTGAGCCACTACATACAGCAAGTTCCTTTCAGTTTGCTGTTTATGATTTAATACTGCTAAAACCCATCCCAAGTACAGAAGATTTAATTATCATTATGGGTTTCAATCTATAAGTCTAGCTATTAGATAGGATTATAGTTCAGAAATTTATCCCATTGTAATAATCCATTCCAGGACATATGATGTTCTGCTCTGGCCTGTGCTGGTGCTCTCATTTTAAATGAATCTATTGTTGAAAAGTAATAGCTGATGAATCACATATTTTGAATCCATAGTGCCATCTGGAAGGAATTTGAATAATTTTAATTATGTGTGCACATAATGCAAAAGCATAGGACACTATACTTCTTCCTAATGTTCTATTTAAAGACAGAGATGGCTAATTTGACTTATGTAATAGGTTCTTTTATGCAGCACAGTAACATTATCAATGTTTTTAATGATTATAAACTCAGTACTAAATCTCATGCTCAGCCACAGAAGACCACAGAGGACATCTTATTCATTTCCTGGACTAAAGGTAGGCTCACTTTAAGATAATCAAGAGAAAGGGCCTTAGAAATCATTACTCACCCCTCTCTTTTACTTAATAGATGAGGAAGCCAGCTCAGAGAGATGAAGTAACCTGCCTAAATGAATACTACAGGCGGCACAGCCAGAAGAACCCAAGTTCATTCCTTTATTTTTGAGAGGGATACGATGGTAAGAATGTGTTTTATTTTTAGAGACCAACAAACGATCACAAAACCATTATATTATTCACATTTCCTCCCAGGAAATTATTCTCTCTAGAATTAAATCAGGCTCAGGATGCTTTCTATAAAGTGTTCCCATAATAAATGGGCACTAATAGAGTCCTTCTAAGTTTTCAAGATCAGAAAAGTAATACTGTCAAGGTAATGACTAATACTGTTATATTTCATTATTTCTGAAGCACATGTTCACAAACTGTAATATTTATTTTCCATGATAGATTGGCTAGAAGAGCACACATATTATATTAGATGCTATCATATTTGGGGGAAAAAGAAAGCACTCTTTCTCTAAAATTTTTAATCAAAAAATAACTTAGCATTAGATTCTGTTTTTGATGTTAAAAAAATCAGTAGGGACAATAGAAACCAGGTTCAGAATTATTTTTAAAGGAACTTTATTTTTATTAATGCTTATATGTAAAATTTTATCAATAATTTCATAATTATCCTCAAACTAGCTCACTGTTTACATAGTGTTTTTCTCATTATTATGAGGTTAGAAGTTCCAAAATATTATTCTTGCTGCAGTAACCAAATATATGAACATTAAACTGGATAATGAATAATACACTATGGACCAATTTATATCATTCATATCAACAGTAGATATGAACGCATGCATAAAATGCTTAAATGAGGGCAAATTATTAAAGTTAAAAGAGGGAGCAGTAACAGGGACAAACTGAGTTAGCCAAAGAAAGGCCTCTTCTATAGTTCCCACCCCTACACAAGTTAAATGAGTTAACAAGTTAAACAACATAAGCGGAGGGAGCAGCAGGACCTCTGGGCAAGGGAAGTGGGCAAGGCTCATCTAAAGCTATTAAACTTTTTAAAAAGTGAAGCACAGACAAACACAACATTCTGATTAAGTGCCTTCTTGATCCCAACACACTTAACCTGGGACTATGTCCATTCCCTTTTTTAGAGCTTATAGAATAAGTTATAAAACAAACATTTAAATAATATGGTAATTCAGAAAAGATTTTCTAAATTATTTGTTTACGAATACCAGATCATAAGCTTGAATCCCTAAATTCACTTTGAATTTATTTGTCTTTTGATACTACGACACAGGGAGAACAAAGCAGTAGAAAGCAGACATTTGACAGCAATTTTAAAGCCTCACTCTGGGAGCCATTATCTGATAATTCATGTGCCAAATCTAAGCCTTAACTTGCAAAAATCGGGTTGGTTGATTTATGTGAAACACAAAATGCTACACAATTACTTTCCAAAATATGTTATGAAAATGAAATTATACAAATGAAACCAAATTCTTCAGGCTATCAAGAATTTTCTATGCATGAATTTTAACTCATACTTAAACATTTCCCTTTATGCATATTTTCTTTCTGATTCTTTTTGCTGTAATATGAAGCAAGTGCTTATTAAATCTCTATTCCTCCAGTAGTCCTATTTTTAATGAAACTATTACTAAGATTTTACCTCTAACTAATAACACAGAATTTTACTCAGTTTTTATCAAAGTCTAAACTTTGGGCATCTCTATATGCTTGAACCTTGTTTCAAGATTTTAATTTCTTTCTTTAAATTGTATCTATTTCATTGTATTTTTCATTTTCTATTCATTAGAATTGGATGAGATGGGTTACCTTTTATCTCTCTAAGAAGTATGAATAATTAGATCTCAACTAAATAGAAGGGGAAACCACTTTTACTTTAGCTTTTCTTTAATTATAATTGTGTAAAAGCTCTTGGTTGAAAAAAACATCAATGCAACATTTCATGCAGTTAAAGTATTTATACAAATTATTTATTGATAAATCAAATACAACTTCATTATCTTCCATTTAATACACCTAACATCCATTCATAACTGTAAGAAAGGACTTGTAAATTTTAAAATAAACAAAATTTTATGATTATAGAAACTATCAACAAAGAGACAATCAAGAGTTATTAATTCTACACTTTTCTTAGGAACATTTAAAATTTGCCTCACAACATCCCTGTGAGGTGGGGAGTTAAGTGTTCTCATATGACAATGAAAGAAATGGACCAAGATATGAGTTATCAGATTACATGGAGGAAAATGGCTACGTTAAGACTTAAAAGAAACGGTTCTACTTTGAAGTTCAGGAAAATTAGGTTGTTTATTTTTCACTGTTTTTTATCAGGAATAATAGCTATTTTGATTCTCAAGAAACAGAAATTTTTCTTCATCAAAGACTTTTAAGTCTTCTGAAAATTAAGTGGAGGAAGTATAACAGCATTTTGCCAAAGGAACAAAACACCAGACGCCACACCAAGTCATTTTTTTCTTCCTCTCGTGGAGATAGCTGAAATGCTATCTAGGCATACACAGGAATTCAAAGAGTTAAGGATCTTCTTTAAAGGTACTACTTCTTTCGACTCTTCAAACTTAAAACTGTGATGATGGGGCCTTTTTAAATTGTCATGTTTCTTCCATGTCAGCTATTCAGTCAGGGACTATTTGCATCTTTTCAATTAAGATAAACTGCAGATCCTCTTCTTCCAGGGGAAATGGCGACTTCGCTAAGTTCCAAAACTAAAGATGGTCACAAGAAGACATCTACAAAGGAAAACTGGCTGTCTCCGCAGTAGGAAAAAAATCCAATTTGGAGAACTTATCTTTTTTGACTTCTGAAAAAAACTATCCAGTAGGTATCAGGATGTAAGGAAGTAAGGAATCCAGCTTTTCCACAAAAAGAAAAAAATGTCCAAGCAGAAATTTTTTTAAAAAGTGGGACACGGAAGAAAGGGAAGGGAGTCTATTTAGGTATGTGATTTTTCTTCTTTAATATTTCTGCCCAAGATACCTCTCTTTCTCCAAAAAACCCCAAATGTGACAATATTCTAGTACTAGTTCAGGGCTTGACACCTGGTAGTTCCTGTGGGTTGCGAGACCTCTCAGATGAAGTACATCTCCAACCTTGCTATGGAGACTAAGACTTTCTGACCATATGTAATTATGACAGAATAGCTCAGCTACACCTTTTAAAAGCAGCTGGAAAGGTATGACTACTATACAATAGTAGTGTCCTTGGACTCAGATAGCACCCAGTGATATGGTTCTTCACATAATTTAACAAATTTCTAACAACCATTCTCCATATAGCTAGAGAAAAAAAAACTCTATTATTTCCTAGAGCCAGAGAGGCCTTAGGTGGTCTCTTTAATAGTAACCTAGCTTGTGAGTAAAGCATACCCTAGAACGATCCAATTACACAAAAGCATTAAGCCAAAGGATTGAATATACTTTCTAAAGACACTTTTATTAACATGCTTTTCCATTAACCTCATGTTACAGACTCCAAAGTGGCTACAAAGGAAATCTCTTTCTATAACTATGTCTAAGGTTTCATATTAAGTATCATGGAGAACTTTTATTGTTGAAAATTAAAATTAAAAAAAAAAGAAAACCTTTGGTGCCCAGGTAAATGAGACTAAAAAATTTGGCTTAATTTAGCAAGTGATTTAGTTTTCTACTTTGTATGCAGAGGCAGCCTTTAAAATGTCCTACAACATGATTATAACAGCCCTATATTGCTTAAAGGTTAATTACAAGTATGCTGAAAACTCTTTTAGACTACATCCACCCGAAACAAAAGCCCTCTATGTTAAACTAGGTAGAAACCTGTTGACAGAACACAAGTATTGATCACTTAACTGATCATTTACGATAATCATCAGCTAACATTTCTATAATGTTATAAGAAAAAACACATGAGTCTGTTCTAGAGTAATAATTATACTAGAAATCAGTTATGTGAAATGAATAACTTTTAATATGTACATTTCTATTCATATTTAATAAGAACATGCTTTATAGCCAATGAAATAATGCTACAATTTATCCAGTATCATTTTTTTAAAGAATATTTACATTCTTTCTCTTTTTAAAAGGGGCATATTTTTACTAGTTATTTTCTTTTAATTAAAAAAACACTGATAAACAAATTAACTATATCACTTACAAAATCAGATAAATTAGTAAACGTACCCCCATTCCCACAGTCTATAAAAGCTGCCTCACATATTTTGGAGAGACAAAAAGCTAGAAAACTGGAAGGTTTCATATTTTTAGAAAGGAAAACTGAGGCCTAGTGGTGAACTTTTAAGAAATAGTGGTAGTTTTTATAAGAAGAATTCCTCCTCTTAGTTGAGTTTTCTTTTTCCTTTAAAATAAACTATCAATTACCTTTTAAGAAGTAAACATAAAGAAAGCATATTGCCACATTTGTCAGAGCATAGATTCCTAAAGCTACCAATTGAGGGGAGGAAATCACTAACCAATCAGAATAAATATTAATGGGAAAAACACTAAAAAACTAGCAACATAGAGGAACTTCCTCAACCTGATAAAGAGCATCTACAGAAAACCCACAGCTAATATCATACTTAATGGTGAAGGACCGAAAGCTTTCCCCACTAAGATCAGGAACAAGATAATGATGTCCACTCTTGTCACTTCTATCCAGCATTGTACTGGACATTCTAGACAGGGCAATTAGTTAAGAAAATGAAACAAAAGGCATCCAGATTGGAAAGGAAGAAGTAAAATTATCTCTATTGGCAAATGACATGATTTTGTATATAGAAAATCCTAAGGAAGCTACTAAAAAATTATTTAAACTAATAAATGAGTTTTGCAAGTTTACAGATTATAAGATCACCATACAAAAATCCATTGTATTTCTATATCCTGGCAATAAACAATTACAAAATGAAATTAAGAAAAGAATTCTACTAATAACAGCATCAAAAAGAATAAAATAGGAATAAATTTAATGAAAGAAGTATAAAACATATTCTGAAAACTAAATAACACTGTTGAAAGAAATTAAAGAAGAGCTAAATAAATGGGAAAATATCCTATGTTCATGGATTGATAGATTTAACATTGTTAAATGGCTATCCAAATTGTTCTACAGATTCAATGCAATCCCTATCAGAATCCCCACTGGCTTCTTTGCAGAAATTCACAAGCTGAGCCTAAAATTCGAATGGAAATTCGAGGGACTCAGAATAGTCGAAACAATCTTGAAAAGGAAGAATAAAGTTGGAGGATTCACATCTCCAATTTCAAAACTTACTACAAAGTTGTAATAAAAAAGACAGTGTGGTACTGGCATAAGGATAGACAGATCCGTGGGATAGAATTAAGAGTTCAGAAATAAACCCTCATCTTTACGGCCAACTGATTTTTGACAAGGATGCCAAGACAATGTATAGGAAGAGAATAGTCTTTTCAACAAATGCTGCTGGGACAATTGGATATCCACATGTAAAAGAATGAAGTTGGGCCTCTATCTCATGTCATATACAAAAATTAACTCAAAATGGATCAGACCTAAATGTAAGAATTAAAACTATAAAACTCTCAGAAGAAAACATAGGTGTAGATCTTCGTGATCTTGAACTAGGCAATGGTTTCTTAGATATGACACCAAAAGCACAAGAAATAAAGGAAAAAAAATAGATAAATTGGACTTAATTAAAATTAAAAATTTTTGTGTTGCAAAGGACACCATCAAGAAGGTGAAAAGACATCTCACAGGTCTGGAGAAAATATCTGCAAATCATTTATCTGATACGGGGTTTATATCCAGAAAATAAAATCAGGCATTCTTTTTTTTTGTGTGTGTGAGGAAGACCAGCCCTGAGCTAACATCTGTTGCCAATCCTCCTCTTTTTGCTGAGGAAGACTGGCCCTGGGCTAACATCCGTGCCCATCTTCCTCCACTTTATGTGGGACGCCGCCACGGCGTGGCTGACAGACAGTGCGTCGGCGGGCGACCGGGATCCGAACCTGCGGACCCCGAGCTGCCAAGCGCGGACTTAACCGCTGCGCCACCAGGCGGCCCCATAAACTCAGGCATTCTTAATGACGGGGATATGTTTTGAGAAATGCGTCGTTAGGCGATTTTGTCGATGTGTGAACATCATAGAGTGTACTTACACAGACTTAGATAGTATAGCCTACTACAGACCTAGGCTATATGGTGCTAATCTTATGGGACCACCATCTTATACGTGGTTTGTCATTGACCAAACCATCATTATGCGGCGCATGACTGTATAAGGAATTGCAACTCAACAAGGAAGAGACAGACAATCCAATTAAAAATGGGCAAAGGATCTGACTAGCCATTTCTCCAAAGAAGATATACAGGTGGCCAATAAGCATATGAAAAGATGCTCAGCAACATCAGCCATCAGAGAAATACAAATCAAAACCATAATGAGATACCACTTCACACTGACTAGGATGGCTATAATCAAAAAGACAGATGGTAACAAGTGTTGATGATATGGAAAAACTGGAACCCTTACACACTGCCAGTGGGAATGTAGAATGCTGCAGCTGCTTTGCAAAAACAGTCTTGCAGTTCCTCCAAAAGTTAAACATAGAGTTACCACATGATCCTGCAACTCCACTCCTAGGTGTATACCCAGAGAATTGAAAACATATGTCCACAGAAAAATTTGTACACAAGTGTTCGTAGCAGCATTATTCATAACAATGGTGGAACTTTCAAAAAATGGGAACAACCCAAATGTCTATCAACTGACGAGTGCATTAATAAAATGTTGTATATCCAAACAATGGAATATTATTTGGCAATACAAGGAAATGAAGTATTGATACATTCTACAACATGGGTGAACCTTGAAAACACATGCTAAGTGAAAGAATCCAGTCACAAAAGACCATATATTGTATGATTCCATTTATAAAGAATGTCCACAACAGGCAAACTACAGAGATAGAAAGATTAGTGGTTGCCTAGGATTGCGGGAGGCGGGGAGTGTGTGAAGGGGAACAGGGGATAGACTGCTAATGAGTACAGGGTTTTGGGGGAGGTGATGAAAATGTTCTAAAACTGATTGTGGTGATGGTTGCACAACTCTGTGAATACATGAAAAACCACTGAATTGTACATTTTAAATAGGTGAATTGTTTAGCAGGTGAATTATATCTCAACAAGGTTGTTATTAAAAATATTAACAGGAATATTAATAGCTAAGTGGATCCTGTTAGAATTTAAAAGGTAAACTAATTATTCTTCATATTGGTATCTTTGTTAGCCCTGTCTAGTATACAGTATACTTTGGATGGTAATGATCAAGTTGCACTAACTTATTTACCCCTTTCTGTCATCTCAGTAACAGTAAAAGTAGATGTATTTATTGGCTCAAAAAATTTATTCATTATCTATTACATATATAAACAGCTAGAAACTATATGGGATACAAAGAAATTCAAGTCAACGAGGCTTAGTCCAGAAGCTGAGGATCTAGGAGGGAGTTTAGCAAGTAATGGTAAATATGTGTTGAACAATGATAAAAATTGAGATGATAAGTACCTGACATGTGATACAGAAAACAAACCCTCTGGAGTTTAGAAGAAGAGCTGTCTTAACCAGGATGGACCCTAACAATCAAAGCCTCTGGAGACCTCTCATCTAATCTAGCCACTAGCAGGTGGTAATGCTGAACACCTCTTCCCTGGACTTGCTTCCACTTCTCTAAAACGAAGAGGCTGGACTACATAATAGTGAAAGTTCCTTGTATCTCCAAAATTCTAATATCAATGTTTAGACTTCAATTTAGGCCAGAGTCATCAAAATTAACTGTTTTGTCTACACTGGATATATGGCCAGGCTAAACTGTCAATGGAAAATGACAAACTGATAGAAAACAAATAAAAGTAAAATGTACATTCATTTCAACTGTTTAATCATATCTTCATTTTACACACCCTACAAGGAAGGTAGTCCCTGAAGCATGACTCTTTTCAATACATTTCAGTGAATTAATTGTCAGCTTATTTCCACGTGAAGTGTGAGGCTAATGTGTTATCCCATGAAGCAAGAGTTGGCCCCAATCTTTACTTCTGCCAACTGTACACAGTACAATTCTCAATTTAAAAAAAATCTATAGTCCTTAAATTCACTTCTTTGAGTCAAATAATAAGCACTTGAGCTGACCTTTATAAGAGATGAAATTTTCAAAAATACATTTTGGTTATAATTAGTTTTTAGAACAAAAAATATAAATATTGTCTAATTTCACAGAAAATACCTGCTGTTTAAGTAAAGAAAAAATTATCCTCAAGAAAAGGATGAAAAATTATTCTATTACAATGAAAAGGCACATTTTAGCATCTTTCACATTATTTAGGTACTTAAGAACATTGTTTACTAACATTATCTTTAAAATTTTTTTATACTACTAAGAAATTTTGAAGAAAATTAGAATAAATCAGTTAAACTCAAGTTTGATAAGACCGATTTTCAAAGAATATAACTAGTTTTATATTTTAGCATTAAGGTCTTATGAACCTGTAGGTGTAACTTTAGCTGACTGCAGCACCGTACCAAGGGCATTCAGAGCATGAAGTCTACTTCTGTGAGGGAAATGGGTTCATTTATATGTTTACTGAATGTCTATCATGTTAAGCACCAGGGATATAAATGAATAAAACACAGTCCTTGCCCCAGGAGAGACAGAAATTAATGTTAACCTCCATACATCAGTTTGGAAGCAACAGGAATTTAACAGAGGAGGACACCTAATTCAGTCTGAGGACCTGAGAGAAAGCTTACTGGAGGAGGTGATGCTGGAGATTATAGAATAGTAGAGGGGCTGACCACTTGGTGGTCGAGTTAGAGGCAGAGGTGGGGTGGGAGGAAGTATGGGGTGAGTGAGTGTGTGTCTGTGTGTATGCAGCCATTACAAAGAGAAGGGAAAACACTCCAAAAACAAGGGAGCAAAGACTTGCAGATAAGCAATAGCACGACTGCTTGGTTGTATGTGGAGGACTACAAGCAATTTGGAGTAACCATTAGAGAAGCACAAGGTGATGAGACTGGGGAGGCTTCATCTGATGACCACGGACTGGTCTACATACACCAGGCCACTGAAATATTTTAAGGAAAGTGACATGGTCAGATTTTTGTGTTTGAGAGAACTAATAAAACCTATCAGAGTAATATGTCACCAAAGAGGAAATATTCAGGATCCCAAATCTGCAAATCATATCCTCCCAAATATCTCCACGGAGAGTTCATAAGGGTATTATAACAATGGATCTCATTAGCTGGGAATTTGCTTAAAATTCCTACCTTGGGCTAAACCATATGTTACTCACAAAGATTCCTTTTGAAAGTCTAGACTAGAAACCAGATGGGTCATCTAGTCCCCATCTCTCTGTTTGGCCTTATTTTTTAAAAACTTTAATATCTTCAGATGAACCTTGCACACCCCCCTTTACCACAGACCTCACAATTCCTTACTGTGATACATACCTCAGATTTCACACATTTATGTGGCTTGCTTGGCCTCTGCCTACGTTCACAATTTGATCTTGTCCCTTACTAGTCTAGTAAGAAGATAAAAAGCCAAATCCAAAGGAAGAACATTTTTCCCTAAGTCCAACAACAGAACTGTCCATATCACACACCTCTCTTCCAAAGGAATCCCCCACTATGGTTTTTTAAGAACAGAAATGGAGAGAAAAAAGGAATTTTTAAAAGCCCTCTACAGGGATGAGATCATAATTAATCTGGGTCAATCTGTTCCATTGTGTATGACCATAACTCTAACTCCAGCTTGAAAATAGATGCTAACAATCACTAGGGATGGACTGTGAAGATTCCTTCCAGGTAATCACAATGGTAAGGCAGAGAGAGGGCGAGAAGAAGTGACTAATCCCTGCTGGAGGTGGTTAGTAATGTCTTTATCTCATATGAACAGTATATTTCTGCTGCAAATAACCTATATTAAGTGATATTACCCGAAAAAAAATGCTTCAGCAAATGTTTACATTTTCTTGAAAATCTTTTAGAAGATATTAGAAGGGAATAAAGTTTAGTTTTTAAAAAATGCAAGATAGGAAATTTAAGTATAGTTATTTAGAAAGCTAATAAACACTGTTGGTCACTAAACTATTTTTTATTGCATCTTATTTAAAAATATATAAATTGCTTCTCACTTCCAAGAGAATGTAGAACTGTATATATTATCAAATTACTACTGCACTTCTCATAAAATGCTATCTGTTCACAATTATGGTATTGGAAATTCTGACATCTCTAAATTGTGTTACAATCTCTCACATACTGTCTTGGCTTTCAAATACATTTTTAAAAACCTAATCTAATTTTTGAGGTTCAATGGTGGAAGAATAATAATATTTAAGTCAATTTTAACTGTAACAATAAAGGGAATCCCACAACTTAAATTTTTCACCTGTAACTATATCAATGATAAAGCACTTCCTGTGAAATCAAGCCCCAGCTTTACACACATGGTTTTATCCAAACAAAAGTTATCTGCAGAAATTATTTCTCTTTTGGCTCATAACTATAATCTTACAAGTTTTGCTTACTATCCATAAAAAAGGGAGACAGATGGCACAGCTGTGGAAAGTGTAGTACCCAGAGCTCTTAACAGTCGTTCACTTTTTTCCTATTTGTATCATCTTCGAAGTACAAACTGTATTGGATTCAAGATACAGCATTTTTTTTTTTTGTATTTTAACATGTAACTAAAATGGTATGTAAAATTGCCAAAGAAATTTAGTTTTTGAGATTGTACAAAAATCTCTACTCAGTTTTAAAGCAGTAGCTTTCTGAAACTCTGCTAATGAATGAAGTTAATCTACTAAATACAAATGGAATGAACCCACGCAGATTTCATACTTTTTTGTAAAATTATAGTTATAGTGATTTAAAGCAAAATCAATCTACTAAAGCGTAACGTTTCTGCATACATCCTTTAATGAAGATCTATTGGAAACACACTAACTGGCAGAAAAATCTCTTCAACAGAACAGAAGATACATGCAGTACTTTCCCAAAATGCATAAATTCTAGCAGCACCATAAGACTACGTTATCTATCATTAGAAGAATTTAAATATAGTCAGTGCTTAAAAGAGTCTATATTCCATTAAGATAATCAAACTGTTATTAAAATTTATCAGTATAAAAATAGCTTCATGAACCACTAAGGTATATCTATGTTCTGAACTCTCAAAAATATGATAGCAGTTATCTAACAATATATTATTGTTATCTGAGGATCATAAATTTACAATGAACATAAAAAGTTTTAGTTTTCAGTATATTTCAGTATTACATTGTAACAGCACTGGGATACTATAAAATTAATTATTTCCCATAGAATTTTAGATAGCTTTAAATCTTAAAAAAAAAAAATTCTGGAATTTATGCAGCTGATGCTATGAAGCAAACAACAACTCCTTGGAATGAGAGAATAAAACCTTCCCCCATATGTACATGCTAGTGTATTAGTATATAGCTACTTTATTTAGTATATAGCTAATCTAAGACTCTGGTCTCAAAGGATAATCTGAACACTTCAGTGAGTCAGAATGTATACCTGTTTAGTCCCCAAAGGATGTTATCATTTAGGTTAAAAAATAATCTTTTAAGAAAAAATAGCAATTTTGATAAAGTTTAATACCATTTCCCCAAAGAAATTAGTAAACATTTTCTCCCTATTTTACACATCCCTAAACTTTTAAAGGCATTTAAATAGATACACTAAAAAAGTATTAATTTATTGAAAAGTATTCAACGAGAATGTTTTTGCATAGTTTATGACAAGGACATAAAACAGTATTTGATTAAAGAGTATTGAGCAGCCCATATTTTAAAATTTAGTTCAACAGCATAATTAAAAATCAAAGAAAAGAGTAAATAATTCAAGGTAACCCTATAATGCCACTGAAGTAAATAGAATATAAAAAGTTGTACTAGCTTAGTAAATGAGGTTTTAAAAAGTTCAAAAGTAATTTTAACAAACTATTTGCGGATAAAATTATGATGTCTGGGATTTGCTTTAAAAATTATACATAAGTGGAAGAGTGGGTAAAAGGAAACAAGACTGGCCCTTTTGTCACAACTGTTGAAGCTGGGTGATATGTTCATGGGGGTTCATTATAGTACTCTCTCTTTCATATATATTTTTATAAGTTTAAAGAGTAACAAAAAATCTTGCTTATCTCTTTAAAGTTAAGTAATACTTTTTAAAAATAAACAAAGCTTATAGAAAGTAAAGAACAAATATAACCACATTACTAAAATTTTCAGGACCAAATGAAAATCAGTACCTTCTTGTGGTACATTAATTAATGAATTCACAAGATTTAGGTATAACATTTGAATTTTAAGAAAGGCACAAATTGGCTTGCTAAGTAGCTATTACTACAATCAACTCTTAACTGACTGACTAGGTCACTGTTCCCTATATCCTTCCATGTTTTTTTTTTTTAAATACATAGATATTCTAGTGATTTTGCTCCTTACTTAGCAGTACGATGGTATCAACCAGAACACAGAAATGTTGGCAAAATATATTTTTTTTGCTATTTATTCTTTTCCGTTGAAATAAGTACTAAGGAAGAAAGGCTTCTGCCTTTCTATTATTCTTAATAGTCTAAATAAGCCTTTAAAAACATAGATTTTAGTTGCCTTCCTTTGCCATGAAAAAATAGTGTATAAAGTTTAAATACTTATGAGTTCCAGATTTAAATAAAAATTATTTTAATATTCTGTTTCTAATGCATGAGACACTGATCTTATTTCTACATAGGTCTCCTAGTATAGGAACAGTTATTAACCTCCTAACACAACAATGTGCTTGAGTGGGGATTTGACTGCAATGCACTGTTAACTAAATAGCAGAACACACTAGGGTCAAAGAGCTGAGCTCTAGTCCTAAAGTCGTTAGTAATGAACTGCGTATGTGACCTAGGACAACTCACCTAACCTCTGGGATTTTAGTATTCTCATGTGCCAAAGGCACATGCTTTCACACTTTGCCATTTTACACTATAATGTGGATACACACACAAAATATGGATATTACTGAAACAAAGTTCCTACTCTTAATGTGAGTTTTACTTTCAGGTTTCCGATTTGGTTTTATTATACTTCATTTTTCAGAATGCCATGACTAACCTAAGTTAATTTCAAACTACCATAGTCTGGAAAATTCTGGATTATACCATCTTTGAGGTCTCTTCTAACTGATATTTTGGGATTCTAACATTAGCTGTAAAATACTTTATCTTCTGTCTCAGGTAGAAATCTTGATTTCAGTCAAGTAACTAGGAGAATAGTGATTAATACAAAATCAAAACAAGTTCAGAGAATAAGTCTTCTAAAATTCCACAGCTAAGGTATTTTTAAAATAAGAAAGCTATACAATTATGTAATGCCTTTAACATAATTAAAAGCTTAAACTGATCTATTCAGTTTTATTTTCAGAACAGTGATGGCTAACCTATAGATTTCTATGGCTAACCTATAGATTTAGATTATATTTTACATTTAGATTTTGACCAGTAGCCAGAGAAGCTATATCTTCAAATCAAAGTAAGTAACTCCCAAGAACAGAGAAAAATCAATAGAAATGACCAATCCCAGTTAATAACTCCAGATACTAAGGTTTAGCAAAACAATAAACATTCAGAAAATTTTAGGTGCATTAAGTAAACTAGAAATAGCTTCTACAATGTTAAATATAAAAGTTCTTATTTCTAAATGTGACAGTATACAGTGACACGGCTCATTTAAGTGTTAGCCAAAGAAATCAAGTTTATAATTATGTTTGGTGCAGTTAAACGGATATGTTAAATATAATTTAATAGGAAGGAAATTTTTTCTTCCCTCAACATAAATAACATATTTTTAAAAAACTGTATACTAACCACATTGCTCTTTAATTGTAATTGTATATCTGAAAAACCTGTATGTTTTACAAATTCACATGAACATATAGTCTTCAGATGAGAGGAACTAAAAATTTCCATGTGCCAGTCATGTTTATAGATATAGAAAAGAGAATATGCTTATACTGCAATTGTTAAATCATGATCTCCATGATGATTCCAAATATGTCAGTTATTTTATGCAAATTAGCATTTGGGGGAACAAATTAGAATAGCCTCACAGTCAAATAGTTTTCCCTCATGCATTCCTAAAAAACCTCAACTACTCCTACTTCCTCAGCCTGACCATGAGGTCCCTCAATGTTAGTCTCTAATATGTTTAATCCTATGCCCCTAACATTCAACCAACACAATCAAAATTAAAATTCTCTTGAAAAAGAAAGTTTAGAATATCTCACTTCACAATTCTTCTGAATATGCTGAAGAATTTGATTTTAAAAAAATTGGTCCCAAAAAGAGAAGCACAACAAAGGAAAACTGTTTTCTTGATTTTAACTAAAGCTACCTAGTTAAAGTTTCCAAAGAAGGATAAAAATTAAGACAATGACTGATAGGTATTTGCTTATATTTGCAATACTGCAGTTTCACAGACCTCCTTACACCCTAAAAATATCACAGCCAATAATTAATGCAACTGGTTGGGACACATTTAAGGATAAATTATATCTTTTTAAAGTATCAAATTCTTTTAAAAGTCAGAACATGTGAAGATTTATCTCTTGTTAGCTGGTGTGCAAAAAGAAATCTGACATTAACATTAACAGATTCATGCTAGAAGTTACCCCAAAAACTTGTTTCCTTTTGTGAAATCTTAAGGTGAGATCACCTCTAAGACTATGGTAAAGCTCAATTTCAGAGCAGGAAATCTATTTTTTTTAAAAAATGTATAACCCCCAAGAACGAACATGAAAATGGAAACAGCTTAGCAACAGGGGACTTTTAGGGCCTGTGTTAAAAAATAAGTAGAAGAGGTGTACAATAATATACTGTTTCACTGAAAAATGATTTGTCCTTTAATTAGCTCAGTAGCCCTTTTCCTACACAGATAAAGGAAATGTTCACTCCTGTCCATCTAGGCAACTATCAACCATAAATTACTAAAACCTTTCTGAGGATAATAGAAACAGTTAAAAAAAAAAGACTGACCAAGAATTTTCACTCATGGTTGTAACTTTACAAGATTTATCTGAAACCAAATAAGTTTCCACATTTAGACATTTTACTTAATCATGATGGTTGAACTGAATCTGTACCTATGTGAAAATGGCAACGCATTCTGAGTTGGTTCCACCCTTGGCTCTGAGTTCTGTGTCACATCAGGTGTCCTTTCATCGTCTGTCCCATTGATACTTTCTGGTGTTAAAGGAGACTGAAGATCTCCACCTGCTGATTCCTAAAAAAAAGTGGGATGGAAATAAAATTGTTATACTCCTGTTAAAATACACAAGATCATCTTAAAGTTAAAACTGACTCTGATGTATGTTGACTTTTGAAATATGGTTATATATCACTTGAAATTTGAGTCAAAGACTTAAAAAATGAAATTTGAGGGAGAAAATTTTTTAAAGCAAAGCAACTCATAAGAAAACCAACTGAAACAATATAATTTAGAAATGTAAACATAACACAATTTAGAAAAGTAGTTTCAAAGAACTGAAAAACTTTCAGGTTTATATAAGCAAGTAATTGGTTAGAATAAAAGATATTCAGAGTTACTTGAGAAGAAAAAGAAGATGGCACAAACATGCAAGAAGATGTGGTTTTGTTTGGGAGAGCATGAAGGCAAAGGGGAGAATGAAATCTTCAACAAGTCTTAATTTTTTAAATCTGCTCTACTTTTCAATTCCTGCAGTTATTTAGAAAAGCAGCCAGAAATACCTCTATAACATATTATACATAATGATGTTAGTGTATTTCAGCTTTTCTTGCCTGGTACTCATAATAAAATTATTTTTCTTCACAAAATTTCTGGTCTTATTTCTATCAGGGTAGATTTAATTTATCACTCTGGAAAATAAATGGAATTTAAAATGAAGCTCAAGCTGACACCTATTCTTGTGACTGCCATCATCAGATTATCAAATTTGATATTAGAAACCAGAATGAGGAGTCATTTGATAAACTTGTTAGCCAGGGAAGGTCCTAGCACCAGATTGTTAAAGAGCAGCTTGGTGGGCCCCTTGTGATCTCTGGGCAATAAAACTTAACAACTAATATATCAGGCTATGTTAGGGAAGAAAATGAAAACAGGGGAGTGGTTAGGTATGGTCATAATTTGTCAACTTAAAAGAATACAAGATTTCCTCAAATAAGAGAAGAAGAATATGTGTAACACAGGAAAATGCTTATCATTAGAAAAAATGAGAATATAAGGGATATTTAATTTCATTCTTTTTAAATCTTTCTCCTAAATCCGCTTTGCTTCTATTAACTGATAGTCAATGCATGAATTAAGTTTATAGTATAATGTGACAACATAAAATTGTTTTACAACAAAGTCAAACCATAAGCGAATAATGGGAACAGTATTCAAAGTGACTACTTCTAGGTCAATTATGGGCCATATCAATCAGTCAGAAAAAGTTTAAGCAGCCAATAAGAAACCATGAAGTTATCACCTATGGTTTCAATAAATCAGCATTATTTTTCTCCAAGGAAGACCAAAACAAACTAAAACAATCATGACTGACTGCCGAATCAGCTAAACAGTAAGTTGACCAGGACCTGATTCAGTGGAAATGATAACAGAAACAAATGACCTTGTTAACCTGAAAGGGCATAAGCAGCGTTAGCAACTAAGGATTCACTTAGGAATTTGCTAGAAATGGCTGATAAGACTGTGAGGGACAACAGTAGATGAGGATTAAAAGAGAGAGGAAGAGGAATGGTAGTTTGATTTCTACTATCATTTGGGGGAAAATAAGGAGGGTTTTGAGGAGGCTAAGAAGGTTGATAGTACTGTTCTCAGAGGCAACCTGAGAAGGGGAGGGAGAAAGTGATAGAAGTTCTAACGATTCCAATATCTCAACACAGGAAGCTTTTCTTCAGAAAACTTGGATATTTGCTATATTTAACAAAAGGCATATTTAGTTACCCTAGACATTATATCTAAAATGAAAACAAAGAGCCTAGAGCATGGTTTTTTAAAGTAGGTTTAAAAAAATTAATATTTGCTCATGAGAACAAGGAAGAGTTCCTACAGTACATAAGGGCATAAAAGGAAGACGGAACTCCTCTGCTCTCCAGCTACCCCACAGGTAGCCAAAAGAAAGCTGTGAAACCTTCCACAAGTTTTATATATGCTAAAAATAGCACTGTGAAACTTGCTTTATTTAACATATTCCAAACATCTAGTTCTTTCTTAATCTAAATTTTGTATTATTTCCTAGAAATTCAACTTAAAAAAAAAAACCTGGTACAAAACCAACAATTTATATCTTTAAATCAAATGTTAAAATAAAAAACACGCAGGTATACTTATTAGACTACAAACTTCTGAAAAAGAAGGATAATTTCTCTTTAGAAAGAGATTCCTAAACTCATATGGCTAGCCATTTCTATAGTAAATGTTGACGGAAAAAAATCAAATATCTTCTTTGATATATATGTGTGTGTATATGTATATATATATATACATATGTATAACAATGTCGATAAGAAAAATGAAAAACACAAATAAAAATTGAGAAACTTCTATCATGTTTACATCATTATTTTGAGAAAATAAAACCACTCATATCTCAATTTGTTTCTGGGAAACTCATCCCAAACCCCACACCAAAAAATAATTTGAAAAAGAAACATGATAGTCAAATTGAAAAAAAAAAAACCTTTCCATATTAAAATCCGAGAATGTAGCAAGGAAGCCAAAACTAACAGATGTGACCATATTATAAAAAAGGAGCCCGAACACAGATGTAAGATTCAGGAAGTGCTTCTTAAGAATTCTCTCTCTGAACTCATTTATGAAGTGGCAAGAAAGCAAAAAAAAAAAAAAAAAAAAACCCATAAATATTCTGAATCATTTGAAAAAGAAATGACCTTGGCCCTCACTCCAGGCCAGGCCTTCAGGATGGGCACTCCAGCCCACTCTCAGGAGTATGTGCTATAGGAGGATGAGGTGCCAAGGGTTATCTCTACTTAAAGAAAAAAACGCAGCAGATTGCAGACAATTAATTATTGGTATGATTTATGTAAGAAAGATAACATGGAATTCCAATCAACAGATTCAAATTCAAAGAAAAGGCATCAGTTTCAAATCAAAATATTGTGAATAAATCAAATGCAATATTACTGAATTTGAATTTATAAATTGAAAAGAATCTTTTTAAAAAAAATTCTTCACATTAACTGACTTTTTGGATTAACTCATCAACTGCTGGTTATGATTCCAGCAGATACGAGGGCTTGTGCTACACAACCTCCTATCCTCCCAACCTATCCTTTCCCTCTCCACCTGCTCTTCAACTTCATCATGACTTACAATCTCTTGGCCCTCTGCTACTATGGTACTTTGTCAGGCTCAACCTGGCTTTATTTCTCTCTGTACTCAGCCTGTACCAGAAGGCCAATCACCTTAATTATATTCTCACTAGCATCATCCCAATTTGGGGGCTTCCTTACTTTCCACAACACCTATCTTACCAATTTCCAATTTCACATCAACTAAACCATTATCCTCTATTCTTATGTGCCCAAGCTACCAAGAGCTATGGGAGAAAATACCATTAAATATGCTGATTAGTGTCATGAAAATAATTTTGGGTTCTGACTTCAATTATGCTCTTGAAGTACCGTACCCAGTAATCTTTAATTTTACTTACTCCCACTTGACTTTTTTCTTTACCTAACAGCTGTTCCAAACCTCTATTCAAGCCTTCTCTCTCTTCAGTTGTCCTTCCTCCCAGCAAATGATCTAACTCTTCCTTCACAGAGAAAACAGAAATAAACTGGCATAGACTTCTTCAATCTCCCTCCTGTCTGTATCTGAATCCACTTTTACTGTTCCCTCCTGTCTCAGATGAAGTGGCTAATTTGTTTCCATCTTCCCCCCTCAAAAAATTACATTCTGCACAATGCTCCATCAATGATCCCTTCCTTCTAGTCTTCTCTTTCTCCTTCACTGACTCCTTCCTTACATTTGGAAACATATTCAAGTCACACCCACACACACATTCTAGAAAAAAAATTCTTAGCACCACATCCCCTTGAGATTATCATGCTAACTCTTTTTCTCCTCACACAGGAGAAACAAATATCGCTAGCTTATTCTCACTACCAAAAATTTTGGTCTCAAGGTAGCCCAAAGTCACTAACTGTACCTCCTTTCATTCTAGAAACTCTTCATATTGCCCTTCCTTCACCAAGAATCCACATATAATTACCAGTGAACTCCAGTTTGTTAGGTTAAGGTCCTCTTAAGTCCTATCTCTTTGGAACTCTGCCTCTGACACTGCCAAATCATTGCCTCCAACTTAAAATGCTCTTCTCTTGACTTTTCCACTAACATTCTCTGCTTGTTCATTTCCTACCTCTTCTCAGTGTCTTTCCCTATATCTCCCTCAAATTTCTTAAGTGACAATCTTAAAGTGCAAATTTTTGACCCTTGTCTCTCCTCTCTTTCCATTCTACTTTCTTTCTGAATGATATCATTCTCACCTACAGCTTTAACTACTACTCATTTGTTAATGGCTCTTGAGGTTTAGCTCCAATTCCAAATTTCTAACTGCCCTCTGGACATGCCAACCTGAATCTATCTTTAGGATACAAATTCAATATCTGCAGTGGAAATCCTCTTCTGAAGTTCACGCTACAAACCAAGAACAGAAGTTTCAAACACATCTAACTCCTCCTTCCCTCCCTCACCCTCACCATTCCTTCAATTTCTGCATTTCCTCCAAGTTCAGTCAATTTCACCATTGTTATGTCTAGTCCCTTCTCCTTATTCTCACTGCCAATACCTAGTAGGTAAACCCAATAGAGAAATGGATAAATACTCCATTGAGACAAGCAACAGGGTAAGAAACACGTAAGTCCACGATCCTTACTTTGGACAGCAAACAATAATATCCAGAGAATTCTATCAAACCTTTCCTGAGGTCATAAAATTTGTTCTTGTGGTATCTGGTTCAGTAAAACCACATTTGTTATATGATACTAAGAAAGTATCATATTAATTTATAGACATTCACTAATTTAATGGTATATTTGTATGCTAGATATATAAATAATATAGTTCAGGGTAGTAAAACTTGGCTAATGCAGACCACCTTTCAAAAAAACCCATTTATATCAAGTGACACCCTTGTTAAACAAAACCTAAAATGTCTGAGATTTATTGCATTTGAAATGTCCTAAGAGATCATATAATTGAAACCTCTGACCTTATGGATTCAAGAACAATCACCCAGACAGGTCAACTGACTTTCATGGGATCAAAGAGCTAGTCACAGAGATCCTATAATAATCAGTTACAATAAACTAGTGCCCTCATTTGATTAAATACAATTTATCATTAAAATGAACATTTAAAAAGTTGATAACAAAGCTAAAGAAACTTTGTTCTTTCCTTGCACACACACACTCACACACATATTATTTCACTTTTTCTATAAAGTGAATTCTAAAAAATCTTTAGGAAAAAGCTAGACATATTAAATATAAATCAAGAGAGCTACTGCAATGTATTCGATGCTATACAACCAGACAATTTAAATGAAAAAAAACCCCACAACTTTTGTTTGGCTACTAACAACTGATGGAGTAAATATTTTACTCAACTTAAAAGTCTTAGTTAACAGACAGCTAAAAATCATTTTTTCCTAAATGAAGAAAAATTTGGATACTATTTGATTAGGTAGCCCCTTCTTCTTCAGTGCATATAGTGAGGAAAGTGTCTAACAAGTTAACTGAAACAGTATTTTCTATTGTGAACCATGTAAGAAACTTCAGGTTTAAGGTCAATCATCACTCTTGCTTTTATACCAAATTGACTGTTTAAAAGATTCCCACGGAAACATGAGAATCTACGATTTCCAATAGAGGAAAAGTTCTAAATTAATGTCTATTATTTAAAGAGGGACACGAAAGAAACTAATAACTAATATGTATTCAACTTATTCCTAAAGATGTTATCTTGATCAAGACAACATTAGGATGATCTGACATGACCACACATTTGTATTAAGTGTATGACCTAAGCTCAAGAGCCTAAGAATGGGGAAGTGGCTCACTTTGCTCTAAATCCTTTCATCACAAGCCTTTAGGGAGGTGGAGTAGTTTGTCTACAGCACTGCTTCTCAAAGTGTGGTCCCCAAGGGCCCGCCTGGTGGCACAGCGGTTTAGTCTGCACTTTGGCAGCCCAGGGTTGGTGGGTTCAATCCCAGGAGCCGGCCAACACACTGCTTGTCAGCCATACCGTGGCAGCGTCCCATATAAAGTAGAGGAAGATGGGCACGGATGTTAGCCCAGGGCCAGTCTTCCTCGGCAAAAAGAGGAGGACTGGCGACGGATGTTAGCTTAGGGCTGGTCTTCCTCACACACACACACAAAAAAGTGTGGTCCCCAAATCAACAGCATCAGTATCTCCTGGAAACTTGTTAGAAATGCAAATTCTTGGGCCCCATCTCAGCCCTACTAAGTCAGAATTGCTAGTAGTGGGACTCAGCAATTTGTGTTTTAGCAAGTCTCCCAGGGGATTCTGATGCAGGCTTTATTCAATTAAGGCATCTGTGTTCTTTTAAATAACTGTTTTGTGCTGGATGCTATGTGGAGACTTTACATCATCATCTTGACCATTACAACCCTAACACCAACATCAGCTGTTAACATTTATTAAGCATTTACTATATGCTAAACACTTTGCAATCCTCATTTAATTCTCACAATAACCCTTAAGGAGATATTGTTCTTATTCTCATTTTATAGATTGAAAAAACAAAACAGTAACTTGCCTAAGTTCAGAAAACTAGCAAGGGTTAGAGTCGAGATTCAAAGCCAGACTCCAGAACCTACATTACAGGCATTATCATATGACACTGTCATGATGTCATGGTAATAATGACATTGCCATTATCATACTTACTCCTCCCAACAATCCTATAAGGTAAGTAATGTAATCCTCATGTTACAGATGTATAAACAGACTTGGGTTAAGCAATCTTCCCAAGATCACATAGTGACAGAAAAAGGATTTATGTCTAACTTTGTCTGACTTGAAAACCCATACCCTTAACAGTCTGTTATATCTCCTAAGATAAAAACAAAAGCTATGACCAACTGAGTGTCTACTATTATCGATTACCCCATTTAACCTCCTGATCTTCTTTGCTGAATTCCTGAGTAATATTCTGTTCTTCAGTCAGAGTGCTAATTTAGCAGACTAGGTTAAATCAGTGAGAATCAAGCTCTGTTCTCTAGTTGTGTAGGATCAGAGTGGCCAGGAGTTATTTATTTCAAACCAAAATAAAAATATTAATGACATCTGTAAGGGACTATCACAAAAACAGGAAGGGGAGGAACGAGAAATGACAAGAAGTACTTTTTTTTGTACTACTTTTCTGGCTTCTGTACATTAAATTAACAGTCACACTTCAAATGTTTTGAAAAGATAAATTAAGGCCAATATATTTTGGCTCTCAAATACTGATGAAATTAAGATATTGCTTTATTATAACCTTACATTTCACATCTTTGATATATTCCTTTGATGAAAGTAAAGGCTTAAAGACGATCCTTCCACCAAAGAGGAGCATGTATTTCAGCAGCATTGTAATAGTTCATGGCCAATTAAAACAAAACCCACTTATGATTAGAGAAACAGGAACTAAGTACAATGGCAAAGTGTAACCCACTATAATTTTATTGGAGTTCTTTGAGTATTCACTTGCTGAATGTGCTGTTGCATCCTCTTGTAAAACTAGAATCATTCACCTAAGGAATTGGAACTCCCACCACATATTGGTACTAAATTTTAAATAGGCTTTTATGCTTAAGAGTATCACTACGCTATCATAGCACTTATGGAAGACAGATTCAAGGGAAGTTTCAAAATGGTTATTCATGTTATTCCAGGTCACTGCAAGTTACAGAGCAGGTATAACAGAGCTTTGGCTTCAATCCAGAGTACACCTTCGATCTATGAGGAAATATGTACTTAAGCATACTTAACAGAGCTCTCCTTTCCTGTAAAAAACAAAACAAAACTCTTTATACCACTAGGGTTTACCAAATAGAGTTGGATGCCAGGGGTGGGGAGGAAGGTAAAGAGCAAAAAATTTTCTAAAATGTTCCAATCAGTTGGCTAGTCACTAAATTCAAGTCAATTCCTATTTACTTCCTCAAGAAAGTTTTATGCAAATCTCTACTACTGACATTATTCTAGAGAAAAATTTGTAACATCTGATCCTTCCTTTTCATAAAAGCTCCTGAGTACACTTCAAAAACAATTACTATAGAGAAGAACCCAACACAAAGCTGAACATTAAGATGACAATTGAAATAAAAATTAATTTCAGAAGAGCCTGTTATTAAAAAGCTGAAAATAATTGACATTCTATATGAATTATACTATGCACATTAAAACCTTTGTAAAAGTACTGAAATGTAACTATTTAATGAACTTTACGTGGAGATATAATTAATTTCCAGCTGAAGAAAGACTATGATGGACAAGTAATAGGTATTAACTCATTTGTTAAAGGAAAAACCGACACATATAAAACCTACAACCTTTGGGTCCCAGTGCTGAGCATAAAGTAAGATGTCCCAACTGTCAGATTTCAGTACACTTTAAAATCAAGTAGAACAAACTGTATTGTTATTTTTTAAAAATTTTCAGTATATTATGATGTTCTGACATCTTAAAAAACCTTTCCGGCTAGCCAATTCTTAGAGATGGGAAGGGCTGAGGTGGGAGTATGCCTTGATATGATACTAACTGACCCAGAACCAGATCTCCTCTATCTGGCCCGAGCATGGAGGCAATATTCCTCTGCCTTCATCATTCCAGGGCCAGGTACCAGGCAAGTACGGACCACTCCTATAGTTTAGACATCAAAATTATTCAAACTAGCCAGCCCTAAGCTGTCTACCCTGCCCTGCCAGTCCCAAGCAAACCCCCATACAGGCTCTAGCCTCAGCTTTCCCTGTGCTCCTGCCTTCTGCCCTCTGACGCTTCCCTGTATGCCCCCCGAGACGTGTGCTATGCCTCCTGTTTTTAGGACCTATGGGTATAATAAACTTTTGCTTTCCTGAGCCTCTCCTGTGTCTCTTCTTGTGGCTGTACCTGACTGACCATCACAGAACACAAACAATAGGCCAATGCTCTTTGTCTATGATTGTTTTTAAGTTGCATGCACATTAAAGAATCTGAGTTTTCATTACTAAACTGGTATTTTTTTCCCCTGAGATTCTTGTAGACATTGGCATATAAAAAAAACATCTTTCTCCACAGTACAGATTAACTGAAGGGTGCACTTCTATGACCACTTTGGAAATTACCTTAATTTTGCCATTATTTTCCCAAATGTAACTCTGGCATAAAAGATACTACCTAAAATGAACAAGCTCATAAATAAGAATAGAAATTAAATACCCACCTGTGAAGGGGTACTGGTAAGCTCCATCTTTTCTTGTGATTTCTCTTTTGCTAGTCGAGCAGCTTCTTTAAATTCCTGAAACTTTTCTGCAAACTGAATGTATAAAGACTATATATGTTAGCCAAATAAAAATAGGTCTCAATGACCACTTTTACCTTAGTTTTCTTTCACTTTCTGGATAACTAACTCTTACACAAGCAACCTAGCCCTCAAATCAATTACAGGTGTAATATGAAAATGATGGGAAAAGAAACCTAATACCAAACATTTGTTTGTACACCATAAAATACTCCGACAAATCTCATTCAAAAATGTCATGATATAACTAAGTTAGAATTTGGTGTCAGCTAGCTTACCTATGTCCCTCCTTGGTTGTTCAAATATACTAAGACCAAGGTAGGGGGTACAGGTTGGGAGAGGAATCAGTAAAAGATGGGTATACTATATTTGTTTACCATGGAGAAAACATCCACTCCTAAACATCTCAGTATTGGAGTATGTTTTTAACATTTACTAGAATATAAACTCTTGTACCATGTAAGGCATTTTATTTTCAACAATACAAACAGCAACATTTACTATTATCACTAACTAACATTACTAAAACTTCATTTCCAAAGATTCCTAAACAGCTAATGTACAGCAGCAGAAAGAAACAGCACGACTCCACAAAGGTCTTTCAGATTGGTAACAAGTAAAAAAATTATTGTACTTGAAATGCTAATTCTTAGGAACCCATAGGAATCTATAAACATGGTCACAGACAGTATGTATTTATGTTTTGGAAGTGGAAGCTAGCCTACCACTATTCTCAGAGAGAATAAGTTAGGGCTACAAAATAACCAAAAAAATTTAAAATCTCCATGCCACCTAAAAACACCTGTTAGAGATGGCAATAAAAATGTGAAATTACAGTTCTCTCCTCAAACCCCACAAGCCAACCATGATTTCACTTGCATCTTGGGAAGGAAAGCTTTGGAAGGAAAGGCTCATGATACCCTGACCTGCCTGGGAGACACGGAGGAGGGTCAAAATCAAAGTTGTCATTATTACAACTTTCCTTCTTACCTTAAACCTTGTCACCCCCCACCTACAACTTGTAGATCAAGGAATCTGTATTACCATACTTCTCTAATAGGACAGAATATCTCCTCACTGTAAAAAAAAATCTGAATAAAAATCTAAAAAGGTCTCATTCACATTGGTGGAAATGAAATAAAAACAAAGCCATAATTAATTTCTCTTTATGTAATTTGAAGTAGTACACAAAGTTATTCTAACACTAATTGAGCATTCCAAAGTAGTTAATGTTTAAAACCCTTCTCAACTTTATAAAGACCTATGCTACTGCTAATTTTTATAGGCTTACGTTTCCATGATAACAAAATACAACTTAGTAAGCACTCTAACAATCCAAGCATAGTTGGAATTTTCCTCATACATCAACCTTAGGAGACCACACATTTCTTCCAATGCTGCCACTCTCCCTTTTTTTGAGAGGCCCTTGTCTAGAATTTTCTTCAGAGCCTTGGTTCATTTACGGTTTTTAATGATAAAACAAGCCAGAATATTTACATGCTTGCTTCATTTATGTAAAAGATTATAAACTCCTCTAGGTCTCCTACAGTCTACAAAACACCAACATTAGTCTTCAAGGTAGCTTTGAAAATAAATCATGATTTTGTCATCTTTGAACCAAAACATTCTGAAGATACTGACTGTTAGCTCTTGGAGCCAAGTCTAGTGAATAAATAAACTACACTTGGCTCCAAGAGCTAACAGGTTGTTCCTGAATGGTTAATCCACCCTCAAAATATTAGGATTGGGTTGATCAAAAGCATATGTTAACTTTAAAGAGGAAAAATTAAATTCTTGAAATATAAAAGCCATTCCCAGAAAAAAGATCAAATGAGCGGAGACAGTATGATTGGCAGAATTTAATAAACTATTCCTTTACCACATTAGCTAGCTTCCCAGTAACCTGAAGAACATAACAAAAAATTTATAGTCAAAATTACTTAAGCTCAAAAATCATTTCATGCAAGTTTCTTTGAGAAATTAATCCACAATTTAGTTCCTGTGTTGTCAAGAAATTTAGCAAGTATAATATAATTATAGTTTTAATTTTTCTTTCCTATGGGCTTTAATAGACAATTCCAAAAGAAAAGTTCTAAAAACGTTCTGAGTAACGGCAAAAGAATTGGAATAAACGTGTAATTTCCTAAGGCGATTGTTTATGGAGGGGCAATGCTCAACTGCAGGCCTGTGTCCCTGTTAGGTTGAAATACTTTGAATCTAAAAGTCATACCTTTACAAGAGTTCAAGAAATGTATTAGAGACTAAGATGGGTTTAAGAGAAACCAAACCAAATAATACTTGTCTTAATCATCCTACAGAGAATGACTTATAATCAAAGTAAAAGTTAAAATAGTCTTAAAATTGAGCTTTAAATTATAATTTATATCAAAAACATAACAAAAACACTTGAAAACAACAGTACTAAGGAATGATTACAACTAAAACAAAAGGAAACAAAGATTATTTCAACTACTGATCTACTTATAACTTTGTCCATAAACGTTCACAAAAGTGCAAGATTTTTTAAAAGAACTCATTTTAAGAATCTGAATGATTTCTATAATAAATAGCTTATGGTTTAACGTAAACATGAACAGTATGCATCTACAAGAGCCTGTTTACCCTGCACTTGAACAATTTCAACTCTCAAGCCATCAGATTCTATGTATACCAAATCACATGTAAAGTGTTTCAGTGTAGGGTTATCCTCTTAAACGAACACTTCAGAGAAGCTGTAAGTATAAATCTTTGGGTCTGGTGAGCATAAAATTTAAAGAGCAAAAGTGAGTAATCATCATCTCCTTGATCATCTTATTATCCTGAGACTGTTTCCTTTTCCTTAGATACTCATTCTGCATGACATACACAGAACTCAAGGTGCTTGGTATGAACACTGCAGTGCTTTTGCTTATGGGCAGGAATACTGTTTTATTTCCAATGTTTATTTAGCCTGGGAATTCCCTGTATTTTATTGGCCTTTCTGGCCACAGTAATTCACTAGGTCAGTATCTTCCAAGAATTCCTCCCAGTGTCTATCAGATCTCACTCTACTGCATCAGAGAGCTCAGAGTAACTCTCATCAAGATAAAGCACCACTTTCCCTAAACACAGTAATTTATATGTGCCTGCTATCATGTCAAAAAGCTGAAATCTTGACCACTATTAGCTTGAGTTTTCACAATTCAGAAGAGCTTGGTGTCTACCTATCTTGCAGACCATCTCCAACTAAAGGTGCTAATCCCTGAGCAAAATCCATTCTGAAGTGATAATCTCCACCTTTTATTTCCTATCATACAGACAGTTAACCACACAAATCCTTCTCAATCAATGGTGACTGTTTTTAACGTGTACAATAAATTTTTTAATTGACAGTGGAATCCAATGATCTCTTACTTCTTGCTCTAAAGTCACTACAGTTGTTCTGAGAACATTAAACAAATATCTCCTATATTTCACACTCTCCATGTGCTATTATATTTTTAAGACATCTGACTTGAAGATGAAGATTTCCACTTAGATCTCATGATTTAACTTACTTTCGAAAGATGATGCTCAGAGGAGAATCCCAGTCCATAAACAGTGTTTGCCCGGCTATCAGCCCACTGGCCAAACTTCTGAGATGTTTTAGTAAATGTCATGTTTGGGGTGATGGTGCTATTAATTATTGCCTGAAAAATAAAACAAGTACGAGTAACAAGCCAAAAATTAGCAAACAGGCATTTAAACACAGGACTGTTTAGTTACATAAAAACTTTGGATTCCTAATGAGTCATAACATTAAATATATAAAGATAGTTACAGAAATAGTTTTTAATATTATAAGTGATGGTGTGGAAATATGGTAACTAATAGAACTATAAATATAATGGCACTCTATCAAAAATTTCAACACTTCACAATCTAAGTAAGTTTCTCTATGATGTAAAAAAATTTCAAGACTTTTTAGTGTGGTCAGTTTCTTCCCTTTGAACATTCAGGATCAATTCTATTAATTTTGGATGATATTCACTGGAAGCAAGTAGGTTTTAATAGTTGTTTACTTAAAAGTAAGGTCTCACCCTCCAAAGAATCTTTCAAAAATGAATACATCAATAGAACAGATTTTCTATTTGTACACGAATTTTCCAAAATCCATAATCAAGAATTTTCTTAAAGCTGACTTACCTGAAATACATTATGATACAGAAAAGACTTTCAATCATTTAATACTTTTCCTTTACTCAAGGGAAAATTAAACCCCTAAGTATATACTTTACTTCTTTTCTCACAAAGTGTATAAATTCATGATATTGAGAATCACTTATCATTTCTGTTCAACACAGTTTCAGTAAACTAGCATTTTATTATGTTATTAAATATTAACTTTGGTGATGACTGATAAATTTCAACCATTATAATATAACATGTTAACTTAAGTTCATTCTCTCTGCCAGTACTGTAAAAGTGTAGAATCAGTTTTAGTTAAGTAGTCTAATGCCCTCCAAAATTAAGATTACAAAGTGATTCCAATAATAAAAATAAAGATGTTATCAAATCCATAAGCAGTTATTTGGTGAATTATTTGGTGAACTTAAATGTGGAATGAAAATTAAGCATTTTGAGAACAAAGCTAAATCTGATTACCATGTAAACAGTCTAAATGTAAATATTTATGAGCTGTGCAGGTGTTGATGAAGTTATAATAATGAATGTATGACACTAGTCCTACTAAAGAAGACAGTAAAAGAAAGAGTGGTCCCTTGCTTACTCTCATGGACAGCAGATGTGTTATCTGTTGTGATATGAGAGCCCTTAACCTCTACTAAGCATTTTTACGTCTGACAAAATTTATATACTCATATCTCCTTACCCTTCAGTTCAAAAGCTGCTTTTCCCAGTATGTCATTTTAGATCCTGTAAAATGTGGCTAACAACTGCTCTAACTTGCAGGGTTGTCATCAAATGAAAGACTAAATGGAAAATTACATTTTAACAAATAGTAAACAATCATTTGGTTATTCCGCTTTTTTTATTGAGTACCTATTAAATACCAAGCACAATTCTAGAAACTTGAGATACAACGAGAGGCAATGTAATTGTGGATTACATTCTAGAGCAAGAAGAGTTGGTCAGTGAACAAAGAAACAAACAGCTGACCGATGCAATTTCAGAGCGTAGTACGTGCTGTGAAGAATACGAGAGCAGGATGAGAGAGCCTGAAAGGCTAGAAGGCAAGGACCGGCAGGCACTACTTTAGACTGCGTGGTCCTTGAGTGTCCCTGAGGAGGGTACATTTGAGCTGGGATCTGAGTGTTTTCAAGGAGAGAAGGGCATTTCACATGCAATCCTAATTACTCTCAAAAAATGAGGCAGCAATAGGTTTTATAGGCATCTAAGAAAACTGACCCACGTGCTGTTGGTCACTGACCTTCCATTTTAGCTATTTCAAATTTACTTCTTTCTGCTTTTAAGTTTAAGAGTTCCATTTTAATCCCCATTATGAACCTTTCTTTGCCTCTGTATTACTTGCTTTGGGATTCTTTAATCACTGAAGAAAAACTTTAAAATGATAGATGATCCTACACTTAAAAAATTATTTATTAGAATTCTTTGAATAGAATGCTACTATGAATCCATTTAAAAGAAAAATTTTAGTTCTTTAAAATAAATGTGTCTCTCAATACTGGAGTTCTTGTCCTTTCAAGGAAAAGAGGTAAAAATGCTGTGTCATTACAGATCATATAATGCCATGATCCTGGCACCCGGCCATGCTGATGTCTCTGCAGCAGGACCAGAAAACCTTCAAGCAAACTTTACGCACACAGTAAAGGCACTAAGTGAGAACAAATGGACATTTTCTAGTCAGGGGCACCTAAGGGCTTTGTAGCTCATCATATAGTGCAGAAACAGAAGTGGGGGTGGGGAGGAGAAAAACACTCATTTAGCCACATCAAATCAACCACTACTGCTTACCAAAACCCAACTACTCCTGCAGGGAACTGCAGTAGTTAGTATCAGTTTAGAAAAGTAACTAGAAAATGGAAAATGTGATAGAAAATATAACTCTGTTACGGGGGTAGATTTTGTTAAAAGAAACAAAACAAAAAAATTTTCACAAGAGTTATTTAAGAAAGCCTAATAATTACAAGCTGCAAAGTAGGTTCAAAAATGGAAATGCCAGGGCTGGCCCCATGGCGTACTGATTAAGTCTGGCACACTCCACTTCAGTGGCCCAAGTTCAAGGGTTCAGGTCCCAGGCACTGGACATACACCACTTGCTGACGGCCATGCTGTGGCAGCGACACACATAGAATTGAGGAAGATTGGCACAGTTGTGAGCTCAGGACCACTCTTCCTCAAGCAAAAAAAAAAGGAAGATTGGCAACAGACGTTAGCTCAGAGTGAATCTTCCTCACCAAAAAAAAAAAAAAAAAAAGGAAATGCCAGAGGCAATAGTTCATACTGCTTCAGAAGGAAGAACACCTGAGGATTATTTAATCGCATGGGACATGGGATTTCTTCATCTGAACTTCACTTCTATACACCATTTAACTCTCCTGTCTAACAAAATTACATCTAATCTGTGGTTTGGGCCAAGAGAGAAGTACAGATTATAGAGAATTGAAGGTTCAAGTCAGGGAAAAGAAAGAAATTACCACTCTAGAGTCTGAGATTATTAATATCTGCTAATTTCACTCAACAGTTACAAAATATGACAAAAATTATTCTTCATTAAATAAATTCAGAGAAATTAACTATGACTATTTCCCAAGTCCTTTAAATCCTCCAAGTGAAAATGAAAAGAGGATCAATTATTCAAATGAATACATGTTAGTCACTTACGTACAAGACAAAGTGCAAACAGCCCCTGGGGTCCTATCATCTAGTTAACGAGTAAGGAAATGAGCACACAAAAAACAGATTGAGGGTTGAGCATTAAATTATCTTTTATTCTCCCAAACCACTAGGCAACACATAATTAATGGCCTAATAATATTAATAATAACAATAGCAGTAAGTGTTGGTACAGTGATTACTATCACACTTTAAGTGCTTTTGTCTAAATTAATTTATTTAATCTTCACAACAATCCCATGGTGTAATGATGCAGGTGTTTTTATTAGTTCCTTTTACAGATGAGAAAACTGAGGCATGAGGACTTTAAATATCTTGCTCTAGGTCACATGGCCAGCAAGTCGGAGAGCAAAAATCAAACCTGACCGTCCAGCTCTAGAGTCTGTGCTTTACCTCCTACACTGAACTGCTAAATTTCTGGGAGTGGAAAGGCCTGATGGCACCAAGAAAGCTTGAAGGAGAAGAACGGAGCCCTCATCTTTCTACACACTTTTATGTCCACAATCTGATGTTTGTATTTCTTTATCTACATGTGTTATTCAAAATACATTGATAAAAAAAATGGAATTTCCCCTGTTTGAAAGGTATACTATCCAACAGGCACTGATCTAAGTGCTTTGCAGATATTAACTCCTTTAATTCTTACAACTACCAGTACTGAGGTGAGAACAATGAGGCTCAGAGAAGTAATTTGCCCAAGTGAAAAACTTAGATGGTAGGGCTGAGATGTGAACCCAGGCACTCCATGCTCTTAAACATGATACTATCTGCCTCTCCTAAAATATAAAACCTTAGGTCTTATCCATATGCTTCTCTTCAGAATAAGGGATGTCAGCTTTAATACTGACTTGGCAGACTTCAAATGATTTAGGGATTTTGAACTGCCTACTAGTCTATAGAAGTGTATCTGAAAAGAATTCTAGTCCCTCACTAGGTTGTATGCTGCAAAAGAGCAGAAATGGTGTCCATAATGTTTACCACTATATTCCTAGCACCTAGCATAGTGCCTGACATATAATACATTCGCAATGAATATTTATCAAATAAACTGACCTTAAATTTGCAGAATATTTTGGTATGTAACTCAATATAAATAAGGTGGTTAATCCAAGTAATTTAGTGGGCAAAAGATGTCGCTACCCTAAAAATGATCAATTTTGCTTTTTAAAAGTTAAGTTTTAAAATTCAAAAGGAAATATTTTAATTAAGATAACAATCCACTGAATAAAACTGAAATGCTATACTGTTTAAAGGTTATTTGAAGTAAATGTAACTTACCTTTGAGCCATCTAAACTGATTATCCTATACACATTTCTTGTGCTGTCATAGAAATAAGACACAGTAACTGCATGCTTGCTGGTGGGTACCCAGTTCTTCTTTGTATTTGGGTCAATCTGGAAGACATGAGCTCGAGTGCTGAAGATGGGCTGTTCCCTGTAGGGGAGAAAATAAAATGACCGACTGAAAGCAGCCAATTTTATTCCACTGGACAAGAGAACATGAAAACTGTGAGATGACTCCACTTAACCAAAAACTCCTACATCCCTGAAAATAAGAGAAACTTTCTTTTAATTTTAAATAGTCTAAGCTTCTTTAAAACAATTACGGTCAATCCTCATCATTCAAAGATTCTGTATTTGTGAATTTGCCTACTTAATAAAATATATTTGTAATCTCAAAATCAATACATGAGGTACTTTTTCTGTCTTTTGCAGTGGAAAAATGAGTCACCTACGTGAATGTTGCCATCTGAGGTTGATCAAGGCAACAATCTGTCTTCTCATTTTAGCTCTCATACTACCAACAAGCGACCTTATGGCAATCTATTTAGTGCCATGTATTTCACATTTTTGTGCTTTTTGTTGGTGTTTTCATTGTTTAAAACGGCCCTCAAGCATAGTGCTGAAGTGGTGTCTGTTCCTAAGCGCAAGAAGGCTGTGATGCACCTTTCAGAAGAAATATATGTTACATGAGCTTTGTTCAGGCATGATCTATAGTGCTGCCGGCTGTGAGTTCAATGGTAATGAATCAACAGTATGTATTAAATAAGGTGTCTTTAAACTGAAACACATAAAACAAGGTTATGTATCGATCGATTGATGAAAAAGTTGTGACCAGAGGCTCACAAGAACCTAACCCCGTATTTCCCCGCTAGGAGCAATGGTTTAATGTTTGCTAATTTAGTGTTTGTGGAGACTTTATAGAACATAACTACTGTGAATAATGAGAATCAACTATACTCTGTTAAAATACAAGTATCTTATATTTGATCCTCACTAGGTTAAAAGTTTTTACCCACTTACTATATTATTCTGGTAACAGGTAAATAATTTACTGGGAAAGTTTACATTCAATATAATCTTTACTATATTGAAAATATACGGAAAACAAAGTAGCTCACCACCACAGTATCTTTTACTTAGATCAAGTAGGGCCTTAGAGATATACAACAGAAATTTTAAAATTATAATTTTAAGAACCAAAACTGTTCAAAAATATATATTCAAAATATGATCATTACACATTTTTTTACAGTCTGAAAAAAAACCAAGCACGAGATGATCTGTATATAACAGAAGCATTATAATGCAAAATTTTCCGAGTTCTCAGTAAAAATTCTTTTGGAAATAGCATTTACCAGACTTTTTTTTTTTTTTGAGCTAAAATAAAGATCATTTCTTTCATTTACACAACACCTTTCTTTCCTAAAGCAGCCTGAGGTCCTAAAGAGAATTTTCACTGGTATTATTTAATGCTAAAGTGAAATAAATTTAAATTTTTTAATTTTAAAGAATTTACACAAAAAATTTTAAATTTAAAGAAAGGAAAGAAGAGTATGGAAAAGAGAGAAAATAGAAAACAGACAAGGCAAATCTTGGTCTTTGGCAACATGGTTCTTTGGGTTAATAATAATGGGCTGGGTGTCACACATGTCTTCTATGATCTGCTTCAGCCCTTAAAAAGCTGGTGTGAAAGGGAAGTATCTTCTCTGTAGGTAATCTGGCTCTTCCCAGTTTTATTTCTGGAAACCTCCATAACACCTTTTCTTATTAAAGACTCTCTTTTGAAAGGAAATGATACATTTTATGTTACTCCCTAAACAGTGAGGCAGCAAGTCATCACTTCTGGCTTAACTGTCATTATATATGGGGTCGTTCAATAAATAATTATTAACAATCTGGCAAGGCATTGTGAAAGGAAGGAGAATTGTTCTGAATTGGGAGTGGGTCTTATTCTTTCCCTCTTTCCCCATCCTCAATCCTTGACTTTCAGTGAGGCTAGTGTTACATTTTGAGTTATCTTCCAAAAGCCCTGTAACCTCTCCTTTTCTTTTTTTCACCTTTAAATTAAAGTTCTAGGTATAAGTGTGGTTGGTCAGACTGACTGTGACCAGTTTCAATTCATAGGAAAATCCATTCACACAAAATTCTATTCATTAAGACATGTAAAGAAGGGAAGTGGGACGCTCTAGTCTTCACTGACTTGATTTTTTTTTTTTCATTTGACAGGGGGTAAATTTCTAAATAGTGTAGGCTGGTAAATATAGGAATGAATTCTAATAAATGCATTCTCCAAAAAACTAATATAGTTAAGACGATATTCATTTTGCAAGCCTTATATGACCAATCAACAAATCCTTATTCAATGGAAATGCCATGTTTTGTGTCCAGTAAATACTTTCTGCATCACATTAACTCACACAATTTAATTAATCTGCACAACTAATCCACACAATTTAATTCCCTTCTGAATAAAAATTGTTGGGGTAAACTAGCTACTTTACAAGCAAATGACATTTAACATCAACTAAATATACCACTTTCTTCTATTCTCTTCTGAATAGCTCATTTCTTAAACAAAGTTACAGTTCAAGATTTCTGTGGTCCAAAGCCTACCCATTTAAGTCTGGATGATAAAGAACAGGAAATGATTTCACTGTTGATACAGCGAACAGAATTCCTAGAAGCAATGAGGATGTTACTACATCTATCAGGGCATACAAATAAATGATTCAAACTTTTATCGAATGCCAAAAACTGAGAAAGAGAGGTTTCCCGCCCTTGAAAAGTTCAACTTGGTGAGGGAAGACAGACATATTATAAAATAAAATGCTCTTCATCATGAAAGATTCTCTGAAAATAGGTGACTGAGGGTTACCATGGAGAAACTGATGCCTAAGGAGAGTCTGACACAAAGTATGCACAGTGGCAAGAGGGTACAGTACATTGGCCTGTGTAGCAAGAACCCTGGTGAATATGAGTGCCTTTGAAAAGGAGCCTAAACATGAAGAGAGAAGCCAGTTCATGAGGGTCCCTGCTGGAAGCTACTGAGAGATGTAAATAGGGAACGGCTTTGCATTTTAGAAAGATAAATTTGGCAGCACTGAAGTGGGTGAATTGGAGGGAAAACAACATTGGACATAAGGAAGCTAGTCAGAACCTTATGAAAGAATCCCAAGTATTAAAAAATAAAGAGGATAGGAGGTTAGGGAGTGGGATGAAGACATGAGGAGGGACTAAAGGCAAATTCAGAAAGACAATCAATAAGATTAAGTAACAGTTTGGATGTAGGACAATGGTTGTCAAACAAGGGAGCTTTGTCTCCCAGGGGACATTTCACAATGTCTGGAGACATTTTTGGTTGTCACAACTGAGGGATATTGCTATCGGCATCCAGTGGGTAGAAGCCAGGGGATGTTGCTAAACATCTACAATGCACAGGACAGTCCCCCACAGCAAAGAATTACCCAGCCGAAATTGTCAACAGCGCCAAGGTTGAGAAACCCTGATGTAGGAGATGGAGGAGTAATCTGAGGCTCCTGGGTTTCTGGTTTGTGTGACTGAAAAGAAAACAGTGCACTCGGCCAGGATGGTAAACAGAAAGTAAAGTCTGGGATTGGGGGATGGATGGGGAGAGGATGAGTTCAGTTTCAACTGAGTTCAGATGCCTATAGGTTTTGCATGTAAAACTGTCAGGAGAGGAACTTAAAAGTATTAGTTTGGTGCTCAGTAGAGAAAACCAGGCTTGAGTGAAAAGTTTTGGGGATCAAAGAGATCTTATCAGTAGTCTGTTTAAGATCATTTCAACATTAACCTTGTGGATAAATTTCATTTTAGAGAAAAGCTGTAGAAGCAGCAGTAGAGAAGTTATACCTTGAATCTTAAAGCTCGCATCTCTTAAAAGCATCTGTAAAGCATTTGAAACTGTTTGCTCCAAGTGCTGAAGTTAATACTTTTTCAAAT
Organism: Tapirus indicus; assembly: GCA_031878705.1. Taxonomy (NCBI): domain Eukaryota; kingdom Metazoa; phylum Chordata; class Mammalia; order Perissodactyla; family Tapiridae; genus Tapirus; species Tapirus indicus. The sequence continues at coordinate 7,421,574 of CM062925.1, forward strand.
AAACTGGATGGTACTCACAAATAAAGGTTAGATACACTACTTCCTTTACAACAATTCACACAAATACTAACTGCATCAAATACCAGCATTTCCCAAAGTATGTTCTATGGAACAACAGTCTTAGAAATGAGTGTTCCATGTTTAAATAAATTCTGCAAACACTATGTTATGTCCCATTCTAAAATATTTATAATGCACATTAGTATATTAAAGGCTCTGAGAAGTCTTGCAGTTAAATGGGTTTAATTGGCATTACTTTAATTGACATTACTAATTGCCACTAGAAAGTATATATAAAAGACATAATACAAAATTGAGGTCTTATTTAGTAATGACTACAGTATTATTTCTTAAATAGATATTTATTAACACAAAGTAACTCTTCTAAAAAATTCAACATTAATCTAAAAATCAACTTTAAAAGCAAATAGATCTTGGCATGAAATACTTTACACTGGCTTAGAGAAATAAAACTAAACACACAGATACACACACATACACATATTTTAATCCTAGAAAATCTTCTACTTTGTAATTTCTTACATCAATATCAGGACAATGAGTAGTTCAAACGACCTTACTGTTATAAGAAAAGCTTACTGGAGTATTTTCCAATTGGTTTATAAAATAATTCTAGGAAGCTGGTATAAGAATAATTCTGAAGTTCTTCATCTTGGGCTAAAACTCTGTAAAAGTACTACATACAGTGATGGACTCTAAAACTTAATATGAATGTGGAAAATTGGAAGAACGTAAGTACAAGATGATCCCGAGAAAAATGTAGTAAGATTCAAATTTTGTTTCAAAAATAAGGTTTATTCAAACTCATTAGAGTTGACAAAGTATTACTATATTTAACTCTCAGGCATCTGTGTAATAAGAAAGAAATGAGGATCATGAATAAGCGAAGCAAAACAAAAAGACTATTTGCCAAGAGATATGTAAATTCTAGATCTAGAAATAAAGCAAAAAGTTAACATTTGTCATTTGGATAGCTTTGATTAAAAAAAGTCAATGATAATGCTTTTTAAAAATTACCACTGAAGTCTACATTTCCGCAAATATTATGTAATTACTCAATAAAATTTTTGTTCCAAGGAAGTACAAAAGTATGGGTCCAAAAAATACAACCAAGCTCAAGGGAAGAAAGAGAAATTATATATTTCCTAGTCTCCTTTCAATGCCTCGCTTATACAAACATCCTTTTCAGATATATAAGTACATTAGATACTGCAGCAAATGGGATATAAAGAAGGCTACGGTTTCAAATAACTCCTTGACTTTCTACTTAATTTCTCAAAAGAAAGTAGCATGGCACAAGTGTAGGAAACAAGGCGGATGATACTTTCCCCTGGGAGTCTGACACTGTTACAGACATCATTGGCTGACTATCCACCAACTATTTCTCCTTGCTCCTTCCTAACACACTTCAGATATTGTTTTGGCACTCTACCCTTCTCCACATGACTGGCAGCTTCCCTAAGATAATCATGGCAATCCCATTCACCTTGCCAGAGTCAGTGTAGGAACGGACCTCTGAAGCAGTTCTGGTCAATGAGATAACCAGGTGAAATTTGCTGGAAGCTTCTGGGTATACTCACAAAGAGATACACACATAAGAGGACATGTTGTCTTAAATAATGTGTTTGCAGTGACACCTGGACCTGAAGAAGTCATCTTAGGACTGTGAGGGCAGCTAACCTGAGAACAAAGCCAACATTGTTTGCTAAGAATAGCAGATGGTAAGACAAAGAATCTGGTTCCTTGATTACATCATTGAATCAATGAATCAGCCTCCAGACTTCTTACGTGATAAAACAAGTTTCCTAATTGTTCCAGGCAGTTGTCATTTTAAAAATTACACAAATGATAACTGAAAGAGGTTTACATGATAAAAAACTCTGCAGTAACATGCCCCCTAATAAAATGTGATTGGTGGCCTTCCAGAACTCCTGGCTGGCTAGCTACACACTGGTCATTCATTAACTTCATAATGCAACGCCAGAGTACACACAATTAGATTTTTGGGGCCCCATTTAAAACTGTAGAGGTTACCAGTAGAAAAGTTTATAAGACTAATAACTGCACTGAGACAAGTGGGAGGAAGAAATGTGGAAATGGCGAAAGTTCACTATCAATTGACTTCCTGCTATAAAGATTTAATATTGAAAGCTTTTAATCAAGAAATAGCAGTATAATAGCATATTAGATATGGAGGCAACAACCAAGAGAAATAAAAATTGGAATTTTTAAAATCAGTTGCCTCTGGGGATGATTTCTAGATGAAGAAGAGATGAGATAGGGAACTAGTAGTTGTCTTTATAAAACTTTATGTACTATTTAATTTTTTAACCTTGTACAGATACTAAAAGATTTTCCTAAATGGTATGGTGGAGGAAACTACACTTACCTCACAATTAACACTGAGAAAAGAATGCTTTAGGGGCCACTTTTGAAGACTGCCAAAGAACCATAAAATAAATGACAATATTTAATAGCTTGGAACTCAACTGACTTAACAGTCCGTGGTATGAAAGTGTCCCTATTCTTCACACAGAGGAATAAAGGGAAAGTAGGAGAGGAGAAGTCCGAACACGCCTAACTGCAGGACAGGAAGTGCCGAAGGTCTGTCCACTTTCGGTGAAAATACCCTCCGGCATTAGAAGTAAACACACAGGAAGTAAGACAAAAACATGCTACCTACAGCCTAGTTTATGGAGTTTGAAGTTGCAAGGGAAGCTGGACAATACTTAAGCCAAAAGCCTCGGGCAAGGATAAGGAGTGGACACACACTAACGATCACTGAACTTCAGATGTAATGCCTCAAGAAATCAGTTTCAATGCCATCAAGGTGGCACAGCATGTCTTCAGACAAGCTGGAGCTCAAACACTGGAATTTCCTCAAAAGAACCGTCCTGTACAAGTTAACAACACAAATTGAAATTTCACTGGATTCTCAGGGCACCGGTTTAACTCCCGCCCTGCTCCCCTGCCATGCACATGCATGTAAGAAAAAGCTCATTGACTGAGAGCTGTTGGATGCTGCTCCAAGAGTACGGCTGCACATTACCAGCTACGTATTCCTATCACCATGTTATGTGTTGAACAGCTGACTGCCTATACATTTAGGATGTTCTTTTTTTTAAAACACATGCTTACTTTGAGGAAAGCAGATGATTCTACTAATGGCTCCCCAACACAGAGTCGTACTGTGAGACCTCCCTCTAGTGATGTACCAAAAACATAGCAGGCGTATGTTTTTCAAAACTTCCAAGTTACTATACAGCCAACACAAAACTGTAAAGTGACATTGCTATAACAGAGGTATACAGACTTAAAATACGACACCAACGACTATGAAACGTCTTTTCTGGTAGGATATTTAAAAAACTGTATGATCTGAATTCCTCGGTCTTTTAATTGGTAAATTGTGTATTTGAATAAAAGATTTTTTTTAGAAAAAAAATCATTGTTTGCTTCACAGCAACAGAGCATCAGAAATACTTTGATGACATCAAGTATTCGATTTAATTGGCATATCTGAAGAAAATATAATTAAATAAATTAAAATTTTCCACTTGGAATTTAAGGTTATTAAATTATAAAACTATCCTTACACAGTAACACTGTACATTCCTTATATACCATCCCTAATTTTTTGTGTGTGAGAGGAAGATTAGCCCTGAGCTAAAATCCGTTGCCAATCCTCCTTTTTGCTGAGGAAGATTGGCCCTGGGCTAACATCCGTGCCCATCTTCCTCTACTTTATATGAGACACCACCACAGCATGGTTTGACAAGCGGTGTGTCAGTCTGCTCCCAGGATCCGAACCTGCGAACCCCAGGCCGCGCGAACTTAACGGCTACACCACCGGGCCTGCTCCCATCCCTCATTTTAAGAGTAGTTTTTATCCATCTCAGTCCTTTCATTTAATAAATTAAATGTTAAAAGATTATTTAAGTTCTAATATCAATAATACTTCAAGGAACAATAATACTTTTAGGTACTCTTTTCCTTTTCACCTAGTAGAAACTAACAAAGTGGATACTCAATCCATGTAATATCTGAACAAGTAAATATTTTAAAAAATAAACCAAGGATTGAAGAGAAAGATCTGAAGGTAGTTTGGCAAAATGTTAACATTTGCTACATTTGAACAGTGGTTGCATGGATGTTATATTATTCCTTACATTATTCTGAATATTTTAAGCTGCTCAAAACAGACAATAAAAACCCCACATCATTTCTCTAGAATTCTTATAGACAGTGTGAAATTTGAATAATCAGCCACATTTTATTTTATACATATGTAATCATTTACTTTAACTGCTGTGCAAAAGTCCATGCTATGATTAGAACTGCACTATCCAATATGGTAGCTACGAGCCACATGACTACTGAGCATTTGAAATATGGCTAGTGCAATTGAGAAAGTGAACTAGTTTAAATTTTATTTGATACTCAAGTCAGTTACTGAAATACTTTTTGAGCATGTATGGAACAACTTGGGTTTCTGAGTCTACTGCTTCAAATGTAAATTTTATGAAGTTTAAATTCAGATCAATTATTTCCAATAAAAATTTTAGCATCCAAACTGAGATGCACTCTAAGTGCAAAATATTTAATGGATTTCAAAGACTTAGTATGAAAAAAGAATACAAATATCTCAATGACTTTCACATTGAACACAGGTTAAAAAGACAATGTTTCAGATAGATTATGTCAAAATATATTAAAATTGATTTCACCTTTTTAAAACTTTAAAAGTAAATTTAAAATTACATATGTTGTTCACATTGTATTTCAAATGGAAAATACTGGACTATTTTATGTAGCCATTTCCTTACTGATAGACACATAGGCTGTTCCAATTTTTACACTATTACAAACAATGCCCCTGTATGTTTACTTGTGCACACATGCAAGAGATATACTAGAAGCAGAATTCCTGGTTATAGGGTATGCATCATAGCATATTTCCAAATTGCTCTTCACAGCACACATACCAATTTATATTCTTAACAGTTTTATATTATTTCCTCCCAGTACTTGATAATGTCCAAGTAACATCTTTAATTTGTACCAACTTGATGGGCATGAGATAGTATTTCATTGTTGCTTTAATTTGCATATCCCTGATTACTACTGAAGCTGAGAAGCTTTTCATGTATTTCTGGGCCATTTGAGCCCAACAGATTTCTACATTTATTCCTGAGCTTGCTTAAAACCTTATTTTAGCTCCAGAGAGTGAAAAGACCAGAATCCAAAATTCAGCACTCAAACCATATGCATGGGAACATCTCATATACACTTCTAACCACATGTTTAAACTTCACTAAGGTTAACACACACTTAAGTAGTGAAGGGCAGAGTTGCTTATTTTTCTAAATCTGAAGACATTTAATTTAAAAAATCAATATACTTGAAAAAGAGCAGAATATGGGTGCTCCATTTTTAAGGTAAATTATGGTTCTTTGGTATAAAATTTAGTTTTTATTTTTATACACCAAATTGTTTCTGACATTCCTCAAAATTTTTCCTTTGTGGAGGGGTGAGGGAAGGAGTGGTAAACGCTTATTAGTCCAACTTTTAACTTAAGAGTCATTTAAAATCTTCCTGGCTTAGCATCAAAAAATAATTCAAATAAAACATTTAATGTTAAACTAGAGATCAAAAGTAACACAGTTCTATTATCAACAGTTAAACTCCTGGGTGTTTTTCAAATAGTAAACACTACCACCACTCCATTCCCACTGCGTTTCTCTACGCAATTTTCATTCCAACATCCCTCAGACTTGGAAGTGACTCTCACTTTCATCTGATTAAATTTCCTCTAGTCACAGCTAATAATTACATCTGGCTAACTCCTTTCTGTTTAGCTATTTATAGTTTAGCTATAAATCTACCAATGTGCAGCATCTGGTATTTTATGCCAGTAGTCACAGATTCCCAGTTTCTCAGGATTGTCTAGCTTTCATATTATCTTATTTTTTCTATTGAAAAAGGGCTGTATTAAATGTAACTAAATGTGATTTATGTCTTCCATTTTTGTCAACTTTCGGGTAACATAAATTATAGACACAACTCTTTGTCAGATGCTGTGTTCCAATCTGGAGTTTTGCAAATATAATCCCTGCAATGATGGGGTGTTTTTGTTCAAATGCATTATCTTGGTGATTACACAAATAAATCCGTATGTAAACATTCACTGAGCTGCAGATTTGTGCACTTTACTAAATATATGCCTTAAATTAAAAAAAAAGTGAATGACAGTTTCAAATATTACAACCCTAGTGATAATGGAGTCATCTAGCAAATATAGACTTGGGGACACACTTGCCCATAAAATACTTCCTACACATCGGCCACAAATCTCCACTGATGCGAGTTTTTCCATCAACTAGTTCTGTTCAGAATTCTCTTTACGATGTGTAACAATACCTAGAGCTACCCTACACAACAAGTAAGCTAAAACTACCTGTGGCTTTAATTGTTAACCAGCAAGCTTGTCCTAAGGGATCCCATAAATTATCAGTGCTAAGAAAGCCAATCATCTAAAGCTGGAGGAAGTTGCCTAACTGGTTCTCCAGCTCACACCACATGGATGATGATGATGGTTTAATTAACTAAATGAGTATAAATATTAGCTGAACCAACTGATAAACAGAAAAAGTATGAAATATACTAAAGCCTTTGTGTTTGGCAGACATTCCACAATATTTAAGTGGATAATATCAGAACTCCAATTAAGGCTGCCTCATCCAACTATTTGGTGACCATTTAGGAACCACTTCTCTTCAGTTCTATAAAAGCCATACCCTGGAGTCCAGACAAAGTGGTAATACCTACTCTTAAATCTTTCCTAGTCAAAAACCACCTCTCATTATGTGAAAAAGAGCTCTAGAGTCTCAATCAAATGCTCTTTTGAGACATTTGAGAAAAACAAGTTAGCCTATTTCTCAAGAGAGCAGTGGTATTAACAAGGGTACTACAAACAAGAGCATGAACACGGCATGTCATCCTACAACAACTTCACATCATGGTAATAAAAAAATTGTATCAAAAATAAATATGTCTAAACTATGAAGAAGAATGCAAAGTTTATATGAATTTATAAGCTAAGCCAAAACACTTAAAAAAAATCGACACCTTCCTATTCCCACTATCCTAAATGCATTCACTCTTTTCTACCATTAAGGTACTTTGGCAGAAATACCAAAAGTATTTAAGGAAACTGTTAACTATTCTAAATTCTCTAAGACTAAACCTTCCCCCCCACATTAGTAATACAGTCAGAAGACAAATTTCTGCTTATTTCAATTCCCCAGAAGAAAGCCTTCACTGAATTAAGATTTAAAATTCTCCCTTGAATCTTTTAACAGATTGATAAAAGAAACTCCCATTGGATCCCCATATTACTCAGTATCTCATAGGAAGGACTAGGAAAACACTTGTCTGCTTGCTGTTACATCCAAACAAGACTACAGCTCAACACACTTCTTGCTCGTTTGACAAGAAACTCAGCCATGTTCTGTTTTCCACTCAGGTAATGATCTCATCTCAGGTGTCTGGTGTATCTATTCCTCTGCTTTTTTCAACACTATGTTTTTAACTGTTCCATTTAATCTTGTTCCTGATTTTACAAATTACTGGAAATTCTCTGTAGAAACTGAAAAATTACAGATCCAATATAATAAAAACTGAAGAGCTTGAACACTAGCTATTGAATTTAAAAAAGTAATAATGACAGAAAAAAGTTGACAGCTGGAATGATGTGATATCTCAACAGTTTCCCTTTTATAAGTTAATGAGCACAAAAATTAACAACTTCTATCATTTGTGCCAAAGGAGGAAAGCCATAGATTGGATATTCAAACTGAGAAATTCAAATATGCCACTGTTAAGGCTGAAAACAAAAGCCTAAACTTATAAAATGGGTGTGTGATAAATTCTTTGGTTATAATTAACATTTTTGAGAGCTTACCATATGGCCAGACACTGTCCTAAGCACTATGCCTGTGTTATTTAATCCTCTCAGCTCTGTGAGGCAGTTACTATTATCCCTCTTTGGAAGACGAGTAACCTGAGGCATAGACAAGGTACAAAATTTGCTCAAGAGGGCACATGGCAGAACCAGCATATAAGCAGTCTGGCTCTAGAGCCCACACCTTTATCATATACTGACTCCATGGATGGGAAAAGAAGTCTTTTGTCATGTAAATCTGAGTTCACTGCTGTAACCAAACCCTTGCCTGGAATTTTGTTGACACAAGTGGAACAGTACAGCTACACAACTATGGTTACTATGCACATTAAGCACTGTTAAAGGTATTTCAGCGTTTTCATGGGATGTATATATGTGCACTGGTACCACTTATACCTTACTGTATTTTGAAAACAATTTGTATTATACCACTTCATTTGAATAATAGTGTGGTTTGGAGGAATCCAAAAACTTATTTTTAGTCATGCCAATTACCATAGTTCTAGAGCTTTCCTTCTGCAAGAGAAGATAACTCTCTGATCTGTATTTTGATAGAATGATTCCACTTTTGTAACAGAATACAATAACAATAGTGTGAGTCTGTGTGAGGTGAAAGCATTCGTCTTTGACTAGAATTGATTATTAATTCCAAAGTATCTGATATCTGCTTCAGACATTGGCTAGATTTCATCACACATGGCATTTCTGAGAAGGATTACACAATAGGAATATGCATATTTTGATAAAAATAGGAGCTTTACATGTACAAAAATACTTTCTATTTTCTCTCTGTTGTTTCTCCTATCGTAAATTGGTTTCTTTCCGGCAGAAACATCTAAGAATTTACTTCTTTCAGCATTTAACACTTCACCTCTGATAAAGGAGTTTTTCCAGGAAATTGTTTCCCTTCAGTTATAAAAATGTAATTCCCTAATTAGTTCTACTTGTGGGGAAGTTGTGTATACTTTCTGTAAAAGCTTTCTGAACCATTACAGGATTCCTACACACACACATACACACAGTCAGAAAGGCTAGATTCCATAAAAAATAAGTTTTATAAAATGGGTTGTATGAAGTATTTAAGAAAGTACTTATTAATTCTTTGAAAATGATGTGGCTTTTAAGACAGTCTTTTTCTTGTGAATCATCATAACTAAATATTGACATGGACACAGTGACACGGACATAGTTAGGAGGAAAACATACTTCCCTAGATGAAACTGTAAACAGTCGATGGGAAAGGGGAGATCAACAGAAGACTTCAGTAAACAGACAGACTTTTTAATGTAGGACCTGCATAAAAAACATTTTGACATTTGTTATCCTCTTTAAATGACTGTGGAAGGCTGAATAATGTTCCCCCAAAATATCTAGGTCCTAATACCTAGAACCCATTCATGGCAAAAGGGATTTTGCAGATGTGATTAAGTTATGGCTCTTGAGATGGAGAGATTCTCCTGGATTATCTGGGTGGCCCCTAAATGTAATCACAAGTGTTCTAATAAGAGGGTGGCAGAGATTTAACTGCAGAAGAAGCTGATGTGACGAAGGGAGAAGAGGTATAGAGAGAGACTGGAAGATGCTATGCTGCTGGCTTTGGAGATGGAGGAAGAGGCCACGAACCATGAATGCAAGGAAAGCAGTTCTTGACGCTGGAAATGGCAAGGAAATCGTTCTAGAGTCTCCTGAGGGAGTGCCTTACTGACACCTTGACTTCACCCCAGTAAAACTGACTTTGGACTTATGACTTCTAGAACTCTAAGAGAATAAATGTGTGTTGTTGTAAGCCACCAACTGTGCGGTAATTTGTTACAGAAGACATAGGACATTAAAACAATAATAGATACAAATCTTCAGTTAAAATCTATTAACCCTCCACCATTTATAGAATTAGTTTATTCTAACCTCTACTAAAAATAAATTTCTAATCATCTCTCTCAAATAATATGTTTACTTAATAGGAACAGAATTAGTGAAAAACAGTATAAAATCTTAATAGAATCTTTGAATATTTTAAAGCAATTTTAGGCAATTTGTTTGTCAATTGAGTATCTTCAACTGCAGTGTAATTTGATAAAAATTAAAGCTCAAGAATAACAAACTACTGCCATGGGAAGAGTTACAGTAACTGTTCAAGAGTAAGAAGAGTAGCTGAGTAGTGATTCTGTTTTTCTCCCCATTTCACTAAGTTTCAAACCAACATGTGATCCAGAAGTAGCATTGTTACAAAAATGCAATAGCTAAAGGGTAGGGGAAAAGATGGAGGAAGAAACCAACATTTTGTTGAATTCCTAGTGCATGTAAATACCTTATATATATTCTCTTTCCATTTCAAAACAACTCTAAGAGATAGAAGAAGTTAGATTAAAAAAAAAGAAAGCCTTGGAGGAGGGGGGAATTTAAATAATTGGCCAGAGGTCACAGCTAGTACTGGTGTTTCTGGGATTTGAATCCAAGACTAACTCCAAAGCCCATGACTTTTCACTATTTCTGAAGAAGAGAATGGTGTCCAGTAACGAAAACTAGACTTAAATTTCTGTTTTCTTCTGAATAACTCAGTGACCAATTCAAAATTTCCTAAGCTATAACTCTTTGTTACTGTCATGCTAACAAAATACATTCTATTTCCTCACTCCCTCTGAGATGAGCATCATAACTATACTAGTTATTACCTCCATATAAATATTAGAAAATATCCTACTTCTTTAATTAGGTCCTGCATATGAATATTTAAAAGAATACAAATATATTCAGCACTCAATAAACTAAAATTCTAGATAACATTCAGAGAAGTAAAATACAACCCAAAATGAGCAGTAAAATCAGTCAACAGAAACACATCCAGAAATGACACAGATGATAGAACTAGTAGACAAGGACATTAAGATAGTTATTATAACTATAGTCCACAGGTTCAAGAAGGCAGAGGAAAGCATAAGCATGTTAAGGAGAAACATGAAGAAATACAAAAGCCCCAAATCAATTTCCTAGAGATGAAAAATATACTGAATGAAATTAACAGCAGATTAGACACTGCACAAAGAACTAAAGTTATAGAAATAAATACTACCCAAAATAAAGCACAGAGAAAAAACATTGAAAAAAAATAAACAGAGTATCAATGTGATTATTAGGGAACAACTTCAAGTAGCCTAATATATATGCAATTGAGGTCCTCAAAAATGAGAGGGATAAAAAAAATTTTTGAAGAAATTATGGTTGAAACATTTCCAAATTTGATAATATTGTAAAGCCACAGATTTAAGAAGCTCAACAAATCCAAAGCACAAACACAAAGAAAACTATACCAAGGGACAGCATAATTAAATTCCAATGACAAAGAGAAAATCCTAAACAGTCTCAGGGCAGTAGGGCACATTACATACAGAGGAACAGAGAGAAGAAAGACAGCAGACCTACTGGAAACAATGCAAGCCAGAAGACAGTGGAACAATATCTTAAAAGTACAGAAAGGAAAAAAACTCATCAAAAAGTCTCTACCCAGCAAAAATATCTTTCAAAAATCAAAGCGAATTTAGGGTGATGAAAATGTCCTGGAACTAGATAGTTATGATGTTTACATAACATTGTGAATGTACTAAAAGCTATACCCTTTATGATACCCTTTATGATAATTAATGGTTATTTTCATGTTATATGAATTTTACCTCAAAAAAAAAAAGAGAGTAAAATGATTTTCTCAGACACACAAAAGCCAAAAGAATTCACCATCAGTGGACCTGTACCGTGAGACAATGTTAAAGGGAAGTTTTAGGTAGAAGAAAATTATACCATATGGATATGGTATGGATATGATATCATATGGATCTACTCAAAGGAATGAATAGCAACAACAATGGTAAATATGTGGGTAAATACGCCACTATTTTCTTATTTTTAAAATCTCTTTCAAAAATAATTGACTTTAAGTAAAAAAATAATAATGTATTGTGGGGTTTATAATATTAGTAGAATTAAAATGTATAACAATAGCACAAAGGTGGGTGATAACATTAAATTATTCTTATTATGTGAAGTGATATATCACCTGAAGGTAGGCTGACAAGTTAAAGATACATACTATAAATACTAAAGAATCATTAAGACAAAAAAGAATTAGAGGTATATGTAGTAAGCCAATAAAGTAGATACAAGTAATTACAAAAAATACTCAAATAAGTATGCCAAAATAAGGCAAAGAGAGAGGAGGGAGTGGAACAAAGAATAAATGGGACAAACAGAAAACAAGTAAGAAGGTAGACTTAAACCCAATCATATCAATAATCATATTAAATGTATATGGTCTAAACACCCGAATTAAAAGGCAGAGATTGTCAGACTGGATATAAAGCAACACTCAACTATATGATGCTTACAAGAAAATCATTTAAAATATGAAGACACATGTAGGTTAAAAGTAAGAGGAGGGAAAAGATATTCCTTGCAAACACTAACATCAGGTCTGCTCCCATTCCCAGATTGCAAGCTCCATGAGGGCAGAGGCTACGTGCATTGTGTTCACCCTTGTGTCTCCAACACCCAACAAGGTGGCATGCAGTATTTATTGAGTAATGAGAAGCCTTTAGAATTTGTGGAAACTTCTACCCCACATTACTATTCCCAGGTTGCAATATCTGAAGTATCAATAGCTGTTTTTGCTGTTATCTGTACCCTACTTCCAAAAGCCTATTCTCTTTTCCCTATCCAGTCTCCTGGGAGCTGAGAAACCTGATAACCAGTCTTGTTAGATCTGTGCCAGGGCCAGCCCCAGTGGCTTAGTGGTTAAGTTTGCTGTGCTCCACTTCAGTGGCCAGTGTTCGGCTCCCGGGCGCGGACCTACACCACTCATCTGTCAGTGGCCATGCTGTGCCAGCGGCTCATATATAAAAAGTGGAAGATTGGCAGTGGATGTGAGCTCAGGCCTAACATCCTGTTCTTTGGCAAAGAAAGAAAAAAAAAAAAAAGATCTGTGCCAAAAGTAAAAGAACATTGGTTCTGAGTGAGGGTCTGGTTAACTTTCCTTGAATAAAGTACACCTATTTGGCTACTCCCTCAGAGTTCTGAATATTTCTTAGGCTATTATGTTTCTTTTTCAGACCAGCTAGAAGCCCCTTGCCATGAACTGGATACTAGAGGAGTAGGAGAACAGAAAAATGGATTTGTGGGTTTGGGGTTTTAAAAGCATACAGAGAATAAGCAGGAATTCAGCTATTCAAACTGCTTACTCCACCTCCTCTCCCCCACAAAATGTACACATACATGTTTCTCCTCTCTACCCCATCCTCACTCTAAGCTAAGCAGTAGGACACGAAAAAGGAGGAGTTAAAGGACTGACTCCTGGTGTTTCTATATCTCTGCACAAAGTTGGAATACGCTTTCCCTAGTCAAACTGTGATATGTGGTGTTTAGATTTGTAAGTCACAAATAATACATTTTAACATTTCAGTAGGTTCTATGCAAGGTACGGGGTATATCACAGGCCCTAGTCCTCGTGGACTTTAAGGGATAAATACAAACTGTGATCAGTGTTGGCAAGGAAAATAGAGCTATAAGAAAGAGTGTACAATGGCAGTTGGAGGAAGACAGACCTAATTTAGATTGAATAGTTAGCTAAACAGTGGGAATTGGAGCAATAACAGTGTTTCAGGCTCAGAAAACGTGTGTGTAGCAAAATGTGTTTTCCAAAGATAGCTGCAACAATATCTCCTGCCCCTCTTCTAGAACCTTGTCATCCCCCTATCAGGAGGTGGAGTCTATGTTCATTACCCTTAAAACTGAATGGACCTTTGTGATTGCCTGGACCAAAATAATGAGCAAAAGTGACGCTGTGTGACTCTTCAGGGTAGGTTGTAATATGCCATTCAGCTTCAGCCTGGTTCTCTTAGGGCACTTACTCTTAGAACCTGGCCACCCTGCTGTGAGGAAAGACAAGCAGCCTGTGGAGCGCAACCAAGGCCCCCAGCCCTGGCTGAGATCTCAGTCAAGAGCTAACGCTATCTTGCCCACCATATGAATGAGCATTTTAAAAGTAGATCTTGCAGCCCCCAGTTAAGCTGCCCCAGCCGATGCCATGCAGAGCAGAGATGAGCCATTCCCACCAAGCCCTGTCCAAGTAGCAAATTCATGAGCTAAATAAGTGATCACTGTTGTTTTAAGACACTAAATTTGGGGTGGTTTGCTATATAGCAAGAGATAATCAGAACAATGTGTAAAGATCTTGAGGCTGGCAAGAGTTTGGCAGTTCCAGAAACTGAAAAGCATAGTGTGGCTGGAGCTTAGAGATAGGAAATGACACCACCAACACCAGCAGCAACTGACAGCTAACATTTAGTATTTATATGTTATACAGGCATTGTTCTAAGTGATTTATATGTATTACTTAATCACTATAATCCTGGTTGATACTCTTAAAACACTGATTTTATATATGGGGCAACTGAGGCACAGAACAGTTAAATGACTTGCCCAAGAGCACACACTCAGGCAGTCTAGTGCAAGAGCCTACACTATGAATAATGCCATATTGCTCCTCAAAGGACAGTGAGGTTTAGAAAGGCAGATCAAGCCCAGGTTATGCAGATCCTTTTAGATCATGGTAGGAAGTTTAGGTATTAGTTTATAGGTAATGCAACACTACTGAAGTTTTAAGCAGGGTAGGATGTGATCCAATTTATATTTAAAAGATAATTCTGGCTGCATGTGAAGAACAGATTAGAAGAAAAGCAATCATGTTTGACAGCAATGTACTCCTCGAGTGTAAATTAGGAAGGACTAAAATATAATGGTTTCATTGAAAAAAATATACTTTATAATGGATGGATCAAGTGGGTAACACTGAGCCCCAGGGTAACAAACAAAAAGAGAAATGCCAGGACATTGTTATGTGCCTTCTGGTGTAATGCAACACATGGCAAGTTTTATCACACCACCTATGACATATTCTCGGGGAAAAAAATATTTCAAATCTGAATCTGATCAAGTCTAGATCTAGCTATAAGTTTACCAGGGAAGGGAGAACAAGGAACATGTTAAATGACACCATGAGGACACAGCCTGCCAATGCAGAATGTGGAAAATTCTAGAGGACAAATTTGATACACAGCAAGAAAGGGGCGGGGGAGGCTGTTATAAATTAAAAGAGGCTCAAGAAACATCTCAACCAAATGCAACATGTGGACCATGTTTGGAAGCTGAGTTGAACAATCCAATTATAAAAAAGACATTGATGAGGCAATTGGGAAGCTTTGATCATTGACTAGATGTTAATCAATTATTAAGGGGTTTTTTGTTGTTGGTATGATAATGGTATTGTAGATTTTTTTTTAAAAGAGTCCTTATTTCTTAGTGATACATATTTAGTATTTACAGGTAACTTATATGATGTCTAGAATTTGCTTTAAAATAATCTGGAGAAGGACAGGCAATATAGACGAAACAGTATGTGCCATATGTTAATAATCGTTGAAGATGGGTGATGGATGCGTAGGGATGAATTATACAATTCTCTTTAGGTTTTTGTATGCTTAGAACTTTTCATAATACAAAGTTTAAATTTAAAAAATTTAGGAGTCTGTCTAAGCTCCCCAAATCCAACCAAGGTGAGGCTGTAAATTCAGGCAGGAATGACAGTCTAAAGACTAAGTATAAAACCTCCTCAAGTGTTTTGCTTTCTCCTTCAAAAACATGCAGCACCAAAGCAGATAACTATGTAATCTGATGACCACACCAAAATATAGTCAACTTTTCACCATGCACCTTTGTTGTACATCCTTCACACAGTAACAGAGCTATCTACTGTTACTAAAATATGCACATTTATAATAAATAGAGAATAAATTTCAAACATAGTAATAGTTACCATTTACTGAGTGGCTATTAGTACATCAGGCACTAGACTCTTTGTATATATTTCACCTAAATCTTAAACCTGGATGGGGCATATCATTTCCATTTTGCAGATGAGGAAAATGACGTGAAGTGCCCTATTCAAGATCACACAGCCAAGTTGAGGATGGAGCCAGAATTCAAACCTAGATCTGAGGCTAAGCCAAAGAGCCTCTTAGATTGTTGTAGACCAAATAGATTCTTGTGGGTTTGCATGGTAACCATCCCCAAAATATAATCTCTGTGAATACATTTTAATAATTTGAGTGCCTAATGAATGCTAGGCATTCTGTTAAGAGCTGTGGGGAATATACAAAGAGCAATGATACATCCTGTTCTCAAAGAGGTTTCCTCTAGAAAAAAATTTCTTGAATAGAAGAGAATTACATAAGAATAAAAAGTGATAAATTCCATGAGAGATAATATAAAGTGCCATGAGGATTCAGAAAATGGAGAGATTTCAAAATACAAGAAAAATACAAAACTCATCAAAAAACCCATTTTTAGGTTGGCTTGTAGTAATGGATTAGCAGACTAAGTGGTGGTCATTTTTCTTTCCAGAGGAAAGAACACAAGGCCAAGCAATGGAAGGCTAGGCTCCACCACCAACTGGCACTGGGACTTTGGGCAAAGCCCTCAGCTGCCTCATTTAAAAATAACACAGACACTGATTTACAAGAGGTCATTTCTGTACCTGAAAACAGAGGGAAATAAAACATTAATTTAAAAAAATGTAGAATAAATTACCTCTAAGGTTCTTTCCTCCATCTACATGAAAAATCTACTTGTAAAAGTTAATATACTATAATTTTTAACTTATATTCAAGTTAGACCAAACATTCAAAATTACTGAAGAGAAAAACAGCCCCTCTGGGGTCAAACTAGTATTTCTGCTACGTAAATGCAACATTTTCAGGTAGATTGAAATTCTACTCTGCTGCTTAAAATCCTCCAGGGATACACATGACCTATACAGATTGGCCCATGGAGGGGACCTATGAAGTCCCCAGCAGTAACTGGGAAGGCAGTAGTCTAGTCACATCTCTATACTCAGCCTCTGAGGCACCTAAAGCATGTGGAGGAAAATATTCTTGAACACCTGTCATGTGTCAAGCAGTGCAGACATGATTTACATGAAAATGTAATCTCATGAGGACAGGGATTTTTGTCCATTACGTCACTGCCATATTCCTAGCACCTGGAAGAGAGGTGGAGAATGGGTACTCAATTAACATCTGTGAAATGAATTAATAGACAGGGTGGTCCCTGCCCTCATGACACTTAATAATGCTGTCATAAGAATTCAGAAACAGATTTTTTTGTGTGCGTGGGAGGAAGATTAGCCCTGAACTAACATTCGTTGCCAGTCCTCCTCTTTTTGCTGAGGAAGACTGGCCCTGGGCTAACCTCCATGCCCATCTTCCTCTACTTTATATGGGACACTGCCACAGCATGGCTTGACAAGTGATGCGTCGGTCCACACCCAGGATCCGAACCTGCGAACCCTGGGCCACTGAAGCGGAGCACACGAGCTTAACTGCTATGCCACCAGGCTGGCCCCAAGAAACAGATTTTTAGGTAATAAATGTGAGTGTGTTTTATTTTTGTTGGTTTTTTATTTAACTTTCCATATATTAAACCCCAAGCTGAGTAATTTAACAATATCTGACCT
Organism: Tapirus indicus; assembly: GCA_031878705.1. Lineage (NCBI taxonomy): Eukaryota > Metazoa > Chordata > Mammalia > Perissodactyla > Tapiridae > Tapirus > Tapirus indicus. Next base: position 7,439,114 of record CM062925.1, read on the forward strand.
TAAAGATTCCCATAATTGGTGAACATGTTTAATAAATAAGACCAAATCAGACATTTAAACACTTTTCTGTAGACTTAATAAGATGATCAATAAGACAGTTTAACTATAAAAAGTTTAAATAAAAATGGTATTACGTAAGTGTATCATAAAATTTATTTTACAGTATAATCAGTGATTATTATCATATATAATATTTAAACCTCAACTTCTTTACTGAGAAGTAATATTTTCATGGTTCCATCAAGGCCCCCAAAATCAGCATAAGATTTCAAGAGAATCAATGAGATTAGAACATTAAACAGATAAGTTCTTTGGACATAAAATATTGGTGGGAGGAGTTTAATAGGTATTTGATTAGAAGGGAACAGATAAAATCCACAAATTTATTTTTGGCCTTCAGTAGTATCAAAGCTTAAAAATTTTTTTCATGTTCTTTATTTAGAAGTTAAAAAAATAAAATTCAATTGAGTACCAGAAATATAACTGTAAAAAATCATAATAATAATAGCTGTGATTTACTGAGCAGCTACGATGTGCCACAAACACTGTTTTAACAACCTTTTTTGTATTTTATCCTTTAATCTTTACAACTTTATTCCCATTTTACAGATGAGGAAACTGAGACATACAAAACTTAACCTTCCCAAGATCACAGAGCTAAGAGGATCAATAATTTAAATGCAGCCACCTGCTGGCTCAAAAGACCTCACTCGATTGCTAATCCACTATGCCTCTACTGTGCTATCCATGCTATGCTATACCACAGCAATAGTTTCTGTGGCCTAAATGCATCTCCCAAGGTTAAAAAAAATGGTACAAGACCCATCAATTTAGAGCCTGATGAAATTACATTTTACAGAACAAAGGATAAAGTAAAATTTATTTCATTTTGAAGCCTTTTTCTCTTAACTGATTCTTGCTACTATAAAAAAGAAAAATACTGCTCAATTAACTAGTTAATTATTCCTTTATATTCCTTCAGTATGAAAGTCCCCATAAAAATAAAACACTATCCAAGCTGTCATGATATGATCAGAATTAGCAAAGAGGTACAGGTACTCTGAGTGACTAGAAAGAAAACAAAAGCCCACCCTTTCAGAAAGACTAAAAATATTTATATTTATCAAGAGTAAGAAAGATAGAATAAGTTAAAGTTGCAAAACTGCTCCCAAAATAGTAACATACTGAGTTCTCATTAGGAATCAGAGCAATGGTCAAATACTTATGCCAACCAATTAACACCGGTGACTTCCCCGAGTATGAACGAAGAAAAAACTTACTGAAGAACCCCTGGACACTCTGGGCCCCCATGAGTGTATGTGTGTTTAGTGTGGTATGTGTAGAGGGCACCAGCAGGAGATGAGAAGATAAGATTAAATGGAGCCCCAAACCTCAGAAGAATTCTACAACTTACCACAGGACTAGGTTTCAGGATGTTTTCCACAGAAAAAACATCAAATGTTAAGAAACTGGTGGTATTCTGGAAAACAATACTTTCTAGGCTGGTTTCCCAAGATAACAGAATGTTCTCTATAGAAGGAAAAGGGCAAATGAGGGGGAAAAAGTGGCATATTAAAGTAACATTGAAAAGAACACTACAAAAATTGGACATACCTCTTTCGTGCTTCATGTTTAGCAGAATGGAGACCATGAAAACCCTTCTAACACACAGTCCTCTGCTCCTCAGGTACAGCAGCAACCTAGACTTAGACCACCTCAATAATAAGGCACTACAAATTGTGGCTTAACCTCGGTTGGGCTCCTCACTGCTCATGGTCGGTATCTCTTGCCTTCACCTCTCCCCCAAGGCTCTGACCAACCTTCCTCTCTACACTCTCAGCAGATTGATAATTTCCTAGAATATACGCCATGAAGGCAGGGCTCTTTGTTCACAGATGTATCTCATACACTCAGAACAGTGCCTGACACATAGCAGGGACTTGATAGATATTTGTTTGTTAAATGAAATAAAGGATGAATTGAAGAAATGGAGTCTCCCAGCTAAGGAACACCCTCCCAGTCTCCTGCCCTTTAACCTACCAACTTAATCTAATAATTTCCTCCCTTATATTCTTCCTTCAGTCTATGTGGAACACAAGTCTCCTACTTAAGGTTAACTACTCCATCTGTCCTCCAGGTCACATTCTCTCCCATCTCTTCCCTCCGCCAATTACCCCTCTCCACTGTAATTTTTAAAATGCCTCTAGCTATGGACTCCTTTCCCAAGGCCTAAAAAGAATGCTTACCCCCATTTTGAAACAAAACCAAAAGAAATTCCTGAATTCTAGAGTTTGCTGAAGCTATACTCGATTTCAAAGCAGCTTGGTCTTAAAGGAGATGTCTACACTTCTGGTCTCTGCTTCCTCAACCTTCATTAGCACCATCACCCCATGGCAATTTGGCTTCCATCCCAGGCTGCTCAAACTTCTCAAGGTAAGGTCGTTAAAAGACCACTACCTACCCAATTTAATAGATACTTTTGCCTCATTTTATGTTTCTGCTACATTTGATCCAGGCTATTCTTGAAACTCCCTTTCCTAGCTTTTTGACACTGTTCTTTCACTGTTTTAGCCTGACAGCACTCTCAGCTCCTTTGCCTGTCCCTTAAATGATCATTCCCCCCAGAGGGCTGATCTGCTCTTTTCTATAAATACCCTGAATGAGCTCATCCACATTCATAGTTTCAGCCAATACTTACATATTCTAATGATTCCCAAAACTCTATCCTCAGCCCAGTTCTCTTTTCCTGAATACCAGACCTGGATATCCAACTATAAGACATTCCCCCGTACATGGCCATAAATATATCAACTTTTACTCAATTCATCATCTCATGCTTCTCTCTCATGCATTCTCGTCTCATGCGTCAAACTTGCTTCCCTTTTCTGGTTCCCTATCTCAACTAATGGTGACCAAGCCAATCTCCTTATCCTCTCCATCTATATAGTTCATTGTCAACAGTCATATATACTACTACTTAAATCTCTTTGAATCCAGCCCCTGTTGTACTTTATCTTAATCCAAACCATTATTCTTGACTAAACTGCTCCAATTAACCTATTGTACAATTAAATTTGAGGGTCTCCAAGACCCCCACTGATTTCTCACACACTCACATCCCTCTCCCAAATCCAAAACTTCCTCCATCTTGTGGCCTGAGTAGTTAATTGAAAACACAAGCATGGTAATAACTCCACCAGATTAAAACTGTTCCTTTGCTCACCATCACTTAAAGCAATGGCCTCTAAAGTGGGATATAGGAAGAAGTTAGTTTTCTCCTCTTTCATTTCTATTTTTACATAGGTTTTATAATATATATGTATATAGACACACACAAATAGGACATGTAATTTATAAATATAAACATATGAAGGAATATGCTCAAAATCTTTCACTGATATGGGTACCACACATCAAAAATATGTGGAGACCACTAATCTAGAGGAAAAGTACAGTCCTCTAATATGACACACAGTCATCATCTTGTCCTACATTAACCTTATAATCAAATCTACTCTTTTTTTTGGTGAGGAAGATAGCCCCGGGCCAACATCTGTTGCCAATCCTCCTCTTCTTGCTGAGGAAGATTGGCCCTGGGCTAACATCCGTGCCCATCTTCTTCCACTTTACATGTGGGATGCCTGCCACAGCATGGCTTGATAAGCAGCGAGTAGGTCCGCGACCGAGATGTGAACCCACGAACCCCGGGCAGCCAAAGCAGAGCACGTGAACCCAACCACCATGCCACCGGGCCAGCCCATAGTCAAATCTACTTTTAAACTATACCTGAGTTATGCCAAACTACCTTAACTTTCTAACTTGCATATGTCACCTTTGAAGCTTACCTATGCCACCCCTCTGCCAGACATCCCCTCTCCAATAACCCCCTCACACATTTTCCTGCTTCCCACTTCCCCCCATCAATTCTTGTCTGTTATTTAAGGCTCAAAACAAACATAACTGGCTCTATGAAGCTCTCTCTGACCTTCCCAGGCAGAGGTGGGCACTTCCTTCTCTGTGCTCTCTAACACAACGTGCATCTTTATTACAGCACTCAAATCACAGTAATGTAATTTCTTGTTTACATGGCTGTCTACTCATCTTTGTATTGCCAGTGCCTAACAAGACTCATGACACAAATTAAGTGCTTAATGTTTGTTACAAGTGCTCAAGAGGCACAGTGTTAAGGGATAAACTAGCAACACCATGGTTACCCGACAGTTGAGAGACTCCATGCTCTGATTTGCTGAGGTTTGGGGTGATGATCAATTTTAACTTTTTAATTTTAAGATGTGTTTACATCATGCATTGAGTTTTCAGGTGTTGGTAAAAAGGAGAGATTTTTAGAAAGCCAACACTTTATCATCCACAAAATTCTAATCAATTAACCATCAACAGTGTCAACACATTCTAAAAGATGCCTTATATAAATTCAAAAGCTAAGGCTCAGTGATTCTGGTCAAACATGGCAAATTAATTGCACACATTTATCTTCCTTTTCTGAATTTTCACTAAAATGAAAATGAAGGGAAAAAGGTATAGACCCATTAACACCGAAGAATAGAAGTGACACCAGTGCATAAGTAATTTTAATAGAGTTTTGAAAGATGTAATTTTGAAAGAAGGAATAGTACCTGACTTGACAAAGCCAAGGAAACTATAAAGTGCTTGCAAAGAGGGAACTAATAAGTGAACAACTTGCTGGCTAGAACTTAGAGGCAAAGGGACTGCAGAAGAGGGCGTGAGGTGTGGGGCTGCAATTGGGGAGATGACTGAGTTTAAATAACAGAGCAATGAGAGCCTCCTTTCTCCTCCCCACCCTACATAGTCAAGCAACTACCTTTCCCAAAAACAAAGGGGGCCTAAAATAGGAGCATTAAGAGAAAGGCTGCAAACTGAACCATGCCTCCTCAAAAACTCTCCCCTTCATGGTGTTCAGATTACAGCAGGTAATATGCACCCTGGTATATAACGGAAGAATATACTTACCTTGCTCTCAGAATGCCAAGTGGTACGTACATTGGAAGATCATTCTCTAGAGAAATTGAATAGTCTCAGGGAAAAGACCTACAATCTCAGAGAACAGATCTCTACTTACTGACACCTGGGGACACCCCAGGAGAAAGGCCGGTTCACCACCTAAATGCCTACCATGAAGCCCACAGGGGACAGGCCTCACTGAGTCACAGCTCATCAGCATCTCACTCTTACACATGGTTCAGGATCACCAGGTATTCCAGGAAAGTTTCCCACGTGAAAGAAGAAACTCAACAAAAAAGGCACAAAAAAGAAGGAAGAAAACTTCAAAACACTACAAATGTTCTCAAATAGGTAATTGAGAAAGAGGACATGGAAATTAAAAAAATGTGGAACTTAAAAATCCAATAGAAGTGTTAGAAGATGAAGCCAAGGAAATTTCCTTAGAAAGCAAAATAAAAAGAAAAAATGGTACATAAGACAAAAAGGAGGTTATTACGTAACAAAAAAAATTCAACTAATAGTTCATAAAGGGAGAAAATGTATAAGCTATATTTTTTTAAAATAGAAGAAAATCTCCCAAACTTAGGAGAGCTGACAGATTGAAAGGCCCAGCAGTGACCAAAAGAGCAAATGGTAAAAACATAACATATAACAAACAACAAAACCCCACACCACATTGTGAAATTTTTGAACAGCAGAGAAAAAAACTATCCAAAGTGGGGGGAAAGTCATACATGAAGGAACAAGAATCAGAAACAAGCAGGCTTCAACAGGAACACTGGAAAGTAGATCAGTGCCTTCACAATAATGAGGGGAAATTACTTCCTGTCTAGAGATCTAGACTCAGTTACGGAGAGGGGGAGACACTTTCACATATACTACGTCCAAAAAAGTTATCTCCTACCTAGGCATTTTCAGGTAACTACAGGAAAATCAGCTTCAGTAAAACAAAGGGGTAAGCCAAGAAGGAAAACAGTGTCCAGGAAACAGGAGCTACAATGCCAAATATGTATTTATTTAAGGGAAGGTCTAGTGTGAGAACTGCATATATGCCTAAAGAGTATCCAGTCCATATTGGAGCAGGAGTGCAGAGGGCTACAGATTTTTAAGTTTAAAAAAAAATGGAATGTATATATTGATATTTGAGCATTTGGAAAATAGCCATATGTATTTGATGTGGTGTAGTAGGCAGAATTCTAAAATGGCCCCAAGATTACTGCCCCCGGTGGACATTTTCTGAGTAAAACTCTCCCCTGAGTGTGGGTAGAAGGGTGGAAGAGGATGGGATACGACACAGGTGATTAGGTCACTCATCAGTTGGCTTTCATTTAATCAAAAGGGAGGTTATCCTGGGTAGCCCTGATTTAGTACATGAGCCCTTTAAAAGAAGATGAAGCACCAGGGAGGGGCTCCTCCTGCTGACCTTGAAGACACAGCCTCTTTGAGTTCTATAGCTGCAAGGAAATGAATTCAGCCAACAACCACATGAGCTTTGAAGACAACGCTGATCCACAGACCACACTCTAGTCCCAGCTGCCACCTTGACTGCTTGTGAGACCCTGAGCAGAAGATCCAGTTAAGGTGCCCAGACTCCAGACTCAGAAACTGAGAGATAAATGGGTGTTGTTTTAAGCCACTAAAATTGTAGTAATTGGTCACACAACAATAGAAAACTATGGCATGAGGACAAACTTAAGGATATTTAAGCAGAATAAACAACTTACAAGAAAATCATACTTTCCTCCAAAAGCATAAAACTTCAGGAGTCAAAGCAATGTCAGGAAGTTTTAAAAATAATACATTTAAATATGCCACAAAGCAGAAGTAACTCTGAACAAGAAATGGGCATAACTGGTAAATACTGCTGAAAGTAATCAGGTCTAAAGAGATAGAGATCACTTTCAAGTTGTCCTGGATCTTTTAGGCTATAAAAAAATAGATAAGAGGCTCAATCAGGGTTTTCCCCTCAGTTCAAAATTTTAATTTTTGCAAATTACAAGCAGAGAAAAAAAGCTTCAAGAATCAATGAAGCTTTTGAATGGACAGAAGTTTCTCACATGTGTAAGCTTCATTTATCAAATGCAATGACTCAAAGTAAGGTCTTTGGATCAGCAGCATCAGCATCTCCTGGGAATCTGTTGGAACAGCAAATTTGTGGGCCCCACTCCCAGACCCATGGAATCAAAAACTCGGGGTGAAGCCCAGCAATCTGTTTTTAACAAACCTAGGTGATCTGATGCAGGTTCAAAATTGAGAACCACTCATCTAATGTTAATTTCTGCCACTCCTCTGCTATGCTTTGGTCTTCCTTCTTTAGTCAAGAGTTTAAGCACTTCCAAATTTACTGTGTCTAACCTAGATTAGAGTACCACAGTCACTAGCACATGGCAGGAGCTCAAAAAATGTTTGCTAAATAAATAAAGGATTAGACTTCAGATGTGTTTCTTTCACCAGAGGGTTTTTAGAACATATTGGATATGAATGTCTTTAAGCTGGACATGTTCTCTTCACCTTCCCACAGTCCCCACCAATCCCTATTGCCTTCTTCCTCTATACATTCACACATTTTTCTGCCTAGCCAAAAGAGCATTAGAGTTTGGGACTTCTGGGAAAATTAATTTAGAAAGAATAACAATTTTAAATCTGGATACAATATGGTCCAACCTTCTCTCACAAATTCTAGGGAATCAGGTAACTGATAGCTATGTCATGATGATCCAGAAATTGTGCAATATGCTACAACTCATCCTTCCACTTGTGGGTCTCCTGGTCCAGCATTAAGCCCCAGGAAAAGTGTGTCAAGATAACATCTCAAGCTTTCTTTTTCTGGTCTGCAGTCTTCAGAGAAGTAGACCCTGCCTTCTTAAGTATTCCAGAGACTCATGTGCCCAATAACCACAGGGCAGTTAACAAGGCTTTGACTGATGGAATTTACAATGTAATATCAACTTTGGAAACTCTATACCAAACACGTGTAATAACATCAAATCACTTATGAGAAAGACTTCAGTGCATTCAAAATATAACGCACTGGGCAGAGATCTAATTACACTAAAATTAGAATGAAGTTTCAGTACCATCTAAAAGGAAAACAAGATACATTTAATGAACTCACCACTAAGATACTAAGCTTGCACTAAATTAGAAATTTTTTTTAACTATTAGGGGTTAGAACCCCCCCCCCCAAGTGAGTCTCTCTGTATATGAGCATCCATTTAGGATCCCCTGAGGAGCTCAAGGATCTAGACCTAGCAATTGTCTGCCATTTCACAGCCGTACAACCTCCCATAAGTCACATTTTCCCTTTGAGTCTGTCTCCTTATCCAAAAAAAGTGGGGATTAGTATGAACACTCTGATAACTGACAGCAGAACCAATCCTTACACTTAAACAAGAAACCATTTTTGCTATCATGAAAAGAAAAATGAAATAAAATTTGAGATAAGCAAACTGACACAAACACATCAGTATGTATATGTAGGGACAGTGACTGGTCCTGATAACTTTGTACTGTAGATATTAGCATTTTTAAAATCCCCTCACCCTTAAAACCCAAGAGAAGTTCTAAAACTTCGGGTTTTAGTTCTAAAACATCCCAGTTTCCAACTGACCCCTGCACCATCTTTGAAAACATTCTTCAGGCTAGCTTCCTACCATATGAATAGCCTACAATTTAACTACCTCATACTAATTACTAGACCTCATACTAATTACTCAGAATACAGTAATATGCCACTAAATAAAACTAAGTAGAAATATTGTTATTAATGTCTTATTTCCCCCATACTAACATAGGCAGAACAATAAATATCCACTTAGCATTAATAAAATACTAAATGAAAATAGACAACTAAAATTCCATATATATTATCAGTTGAGTAAGGAAAAAGCCTGCAAGATCCAGAACTATTTTTTTTAAAATCAACAGAACCTCAAGAAAGATAAGTTCAAGGGCGACTTCGGAATGTTCCTAGTCAGCTGAACATCTACAGATCCCTGGCAACATGAGTGAACAAGAGTAGGTGGAATCCTCATTTGGTAAACATCTTGGGAGCTAGCAGGGTGATTAAGCAAAGCACATGAATTTTAACGGTAAAAGCCACGTGACAGAGATTCATAACAACACAGTAGGACAGAAAACTGCAGTTTTACAGAAGAATAAGCAAAAAAGAAGCACTCAGAGCTAAAGGGATAGGCCTACATCAGATACTGTAGTAGGTTCACAATAATGTTCCTGTGTAAGTGTAACAGACAGACTTTGCTGCCAGGAAGGAGGACTGACTGACAGAAATGTTCTGATATGAGTCCTCTGAGCTCCTTGACAGTAAAATCCACTTGAGATAATTTCCTAGAGACAGTTATTAAGAGCCTAATGGAGGGAACTGAAAGTAAGTAGGGCAGAAAGTCCCAACTCACAAAAAAGCCTTATTCAGAATAACCCTCTTAAATTTCTTACTTATAAACACCTAAATGAAACAGAAAGAAGACAATAACTACTTAAGTAAGATTGAGGCATGCTTAAACGTAAAGTGAAAGGATCCAACAATCTACCTGGAAAAATTATCAGAAAAGTACTTGGTACATCCAACTGTGTACCCAATTGCTAGGAATCAGGATTCTCTGTATACCAAAAATGGGGTCTAACTCCCCACATCCTTTCAACTTACACTGCACACGTGTGCTATACTACGAAGCAGGGGGTTAGGAGACCCAGAGAGATGCAGCAGAGCTGTGGCTCTCAGCACATTTCTATTACGAGACGCAAGTCCTCCTATGGTGGGGGGAGTCAAGGACACTCTCTTCTACAGCCCTCTGGACGCTGAGGCATGTGAACATGTGGATCCAGATGTACCAACAGACATGACATAATAAACATGACTCAAAATGACCTTATAAAGTAATGAAAGCTGCTTTGGTATTTGTGGTCCCTCAGCACAGTTTTTTGTTTGTTCGTGTTTAATTTGTCTCTTCTTTGGTAATTTTACAAAAGCCCTCAATTCTTACAACTGCTCTGCCTTGAGGAACTGGTGCCAACCCTTTTCAAAGATAACATGGAAATGCTTCATGTTTTATGGAAGAATATTAAAAGGAAATGTCCATAAAGCAAAGCTATTTTTTTAAAGCTAATATTAGATGTTAAGGGATTAAGATGATTTTTCAAAAGCTAGAGAAAGTGCAAAGATAAACTGTACTATGCAGAGAAAATATTGACTAGATTACTTTTTGGATTTTATAAATAATTTTATTTTCTGATACAAGAAAGAAAACAATGACTTTTTTGCCTTCCTCCAGTAGCCTACCTTAAAAGAGACAAGATAGTTACGTGCAAATGAAATTCAGTTCTTAACTAAGTCAAATGTTAGTTCTATATATTTAAAATTCTTTTAGCTACAAAAGAGCCATACTGGGTTCACAATCCATTATTGGGGGAAAAAATCTCATGAAAAAGAACAGTTTGGGTTTTTTTTCCCTTTGCAAGGTCATTAAAAAGATGTCCCTGTAAAAGTAATTCTACTTGCCCCCGTAAAATTAATTCTAAATTATACTTACCAGAGAAGTGAGCAAATTTTTAAAAACTATTAAAATAAGATGAGAAATAAATAAAATACAAGTGGAGGGAAAAGGCAAAGCATAAAAAAGATAATACATACATGTCAACAATTTCAACCTCTTCCCTCAAAAATGTTCCTTAAAACAAGAAGCATTAATTCTTATCAGTTTCATCTTTTTTCTCAGATATTAGGGAGCACAGAAATGACCAATGTGTTAGACTTAAATGATGGATGGAGAAGAGAGAATCAAGCTACAATTAAGAGCAGAAGTTCACTGATAAACTGTCTCTTTTAACAGAAAGTGATCGTAGATATCCCAATTTTATAGTATATGGAGAGGTACGCTATAAAAATTAAGATATTTTTTGCCTAAAATTAAGATTCTAACTATACGATTTTATTCATGTTGAAGATCAGTGGCTTTTAAAAAATTTTACCTACTCTTGCAAGGCCCATTCAGTAAGATTTGAAAATTTTATCTCAATTCTTATAGATGGGCTAAAATCTATATAAATACTGCTTATCACATGGAGCTTCTTTTGAAATGAAGATACTTAACGAGCCTGGAACCTTACAATGCCTCAAAAGCACTCAGTTTTCAAAACTTAAAAGAAGTCTTTCTGATCTTTACAAAAATCTCGTTTATTCCATGAACATAATGAATCTCGCAAACTACAGGGTCACTTTTCTGTACTACAGCCTCAGGTTATAAAGCATTACAAATGTGGAATGCAAACAAGAAACTGCACATTTTACTCAACTAAACAGATCCTAATTGAGAAACAAAGTTATTTAAAATGTCTTATATTCAGTCATTTAAAAATTATATCTGGAAATATTAAATATTTGGAACTCATTTTCCCATACTCTTCTGTCCAGTGAGTTGGATTAATCCTAAACAACAAAACAAAACAATCCTGTAACTAAAAACAAACATTTCAACTAAACATCAGAGGTCTGAGAAAAATAAAAATCACATGGCAGGAGGGAGGTTGGACCTCATGAGATTTAACCACCTTTTCATCTGGGACATTCAATCACCTAAAACTGAGCTGAGTTTACAAACTACGTATAAAGACAGTTTCTTCCGTCAATCTCTTAACTGCCATGAACAACATTTCAGGTAATTAGCCTAAACCAACTTTCACGATTTTCTAATCCCCAAAAAGAAAAGTCACATTAGTCAGATTTATATTGTGACTTCATTTCAAAATTATTATTAACAAATTACTGTACTGAACCAAAATTGAGAGATTAGCCTAAACACACCCTTTATATATTTGCATTTTCAAAAGGATATTTTTGTGTGTAGGCTTGTTTGCCCATGATAGGTCTGCAAGTTTGTTGTGAAAGGTTAGTAATTCTATTCTAAAGACAGGAAATTAAAATAAATAAAATTATAAGTGAAAAAATAAAAATAGTATCAATAAGGATGTTTTTAAAAAGGATTAACGTCTATACAATGTGACCAATCAAAATGACATAACATATCTTGGTTTTAAAAGTTACATAATCACCTTCTAATGGGCTACTCACAATCACTATTTCAATTTTTTTCTATACATATATATTTTTGAGGAAGAGTGACCCTGTGCTAACATCTGTTGCCAGTCTTCCTCTTTTTCTTTTTTCTCCCTAAATCCCCCAGTACATAGTTTTATATCATAGTTGTAGAGTTGTAGCTCTTCTATGTGGGCCACCACCTCAGCATGGCTTGATGAGCGGTGAGTAGGTCCACACCAAGCATCTGAACCAGCGAACCCCGGGCTGCCAAAGCGGAACACGCGAACTTACCCGCTACGTCACCAGGCCAGCCCCACTATTTCATTCTTATAAAAACCTCAGGCCAGAGCCACAAACATCATATACCACATCCATTCTGCCTCCCAAACCATCCCAGCTCTAATATTTGCTCCTTCCCAAAGTTAATTTACATAGATAAGTAACCAACCTTGACTAGTTTATAAAGTCTTAGAGCTTGGCACAAATACTCAAGTACCATAATCGTTTTTTTTTTGTGAGGAAGACCAGCCCTGAGCTAACATCCATTGCCAATCCTCCTCTTTTTGCTGAGGAAGACTGGCCCTGGGCTGACATCCGTGCCCCTCTTCCCCTCCTCTATATGGGCCGCCGCCGCAGCATGGCTGACGAGCAGTGCGTCAGTCCGTGCCTGGTATCTAAACCCGCGAACCCCAGGCCGCCAAAGTGCGAACTTAACTGCTATGCCACCGGGACAGCCCCCTCAAGTACCATAATCTTGATTCTCCCCCCTCATCCAATTTGTGCCCTGTTGAATATGTAACTATTCAAAAAAGCTTTTTATTTGGGTAGTGAACATGATGTAATCTATGCAGAAATAGAAGTATAATGATGTACCACTGAAATTTATACGTTATAAACCAATGTTACCTCAATTAAAAAAGTTTTTATTTTCACTTTTAAAACTCTACAATAGGATCTTGTTTTTTAAAAAGACATTATAAAATACGTTATTTATTTATTTATTTATTTTTTGTGGGGAAGACCAGCCCTGAGCTAACATCTGTTGCCAATCCTCCTCTTTTTGCCGAGGAAGACTGGCCCTGAGCTAACATCCGTGCCCATCTTCCTCCACTTTATATGGGACGGCGCCACGGCATGGCTGACAGGCAGTGCGTCGGCGGGCGCCCGGGATCCGAACTCGCAAACCCCGGGCTGCCAAGCGCGCACTAAACCGCTGCGCCACCGGGCGGCCCCATAAAATACGTTATTTATAAATTTAAATAATATTCGTACATTTTGGCATGATAACACGACTTGCTATCCCATACAGAGATTGTGTTACCTGTCAGTTGAGAGTGAATGGCCTACCCATCCATCACCACCAAATCTGGACAAGAAAATTTCTCCTCCTCCTCCAATTTTTTTTTGGGGGGGGTGGGGTGGCGGGCCTCAGGTGAGCATCTCCAATCTCAACGTGGAAGCAAACAGAAGCTGGGACGTAGGGAGGAAATTGTAGGAGCAAAGTTAGGAAGATGCAGGTTTGGGGCTAGGAGAGGGCTTGAATTTTTTCCACCACCCTTACCTGGGTAAATGCACTGTAGCCAGGGGAAAAGCCCTGAGAGTCCACTGCTATTATCCCTGCTTACGTCACTAGGACAAGGGAAAAGCGGATGAGTTACAAGGACAAAAGGAAAGAAGAGCAAAAAGTAACCAGTTAAAAGTCCTCGCTATATGGAACAATAGGTTGTTGATTGCGGGAAAAGGACATTTTGGAAAGAGCAAGGGTGATCTTGCCCATGTATAAAATGTTACCTCAAAAAAGCACTAAAAACAAAAAATGAGTTCTTTCAAATTTCAATGACTGGGTTGAGCTCAATTACTCCATTAATATATTCAAAAATAAACCTATTCTCATGAAAGTTCTCATCACAAGAAAAAGAAATTTGTTACCAAGTGAGGTGATGGATGTTAACTAGACTTATCACGGTGATCATTTCATAACATATACATGTGTCAAATCAATATGTTGTACATCTTAAACTAATAATGTTGTATGTCAATTCCATTTCAAGAAAAGTGAGGCAAAAATCTTCTCAAAATATGCAAACTCTTGATCTTATGGTTGATATCCTCCTAATATACTGATATAGAATTACAATTCTATGTGAGCCACAGGTGAAATAACTTTTCAGCTTACAATGCAAGTCTTACTGGCAAATCCAAGTACCTTTAATTACCTGCTTGGGGGAATTTCAAAAGTGTTCTCATTCTTACTTTCCATGCAGTTTGTAGGCCACCTAGAAAGTCCTTTTTAAACCTATTCACTATTTCATAGTCCACCTGAGTGAGTGACTCTGCTAGGATCATACCATGCCATTTCCTACAATTTTACCTCTACACATGAAATGCCCTAATCGTGAAACAGTCCCGCTCAGACAACCACACACAACTCATCGCCATCCCTCCCCTCCCCACATCTGGAATTTTCCAGGGCCTGCCCAGCCATCCACTTCCTCTACCTAGCTAGGCTTCACTGCTTTGACTTGGTGTTTCCACAGGACACAACATACAAAACCAAATTTTAAATGATTTCCAAAACTGTTTTCTCACCCTGCTTCCCCAACCCTTCATGTAACTACTCTGTTTAAAACCCTTCAGTGGTTCCCACGGCCAAGAGCAGTGTTTCTCAAATTACCAGTTGCTACTATTTGGTTGTTAAATCAATTTATTGGGTCCAATACGTCATTCTTTCTTAAAAATAGAACAGAATAGAAAATACCAGAGTGGATCACACAAAGGGTACTATTTTGTGACATTTTATCATTTATATGTGTGTGCACTAGGTTGTGAGGTAAAAATGTGTATCTTACCATAATGGGTCATTGCCCAAAAAAGGCTTGAAATACACCAGCTTTTCTTTGGTCCACAAGGCCCTCTAATCTGGCCCCTGTATAAGGCTCTAGGCCTCTCTTGCTACACCTTTTAGAGCCAAGTTCATCATCCAAACTTTTTTACAGTTCCTTGTCTTAGCGCTGTCAATCACACTGTTCCCTGGGTCTTGAATGCCTGCTCATTTGTCTACAAATGAGCCCACCTGTGTTCACCTTTCATTATTTAATACCTATTACCTCCTCCACAAAAGCGTTTTCATCCTTCCCTCAGCAGCTAATCCTACACACACACACACACACACTTTGTACCTCTAGGATGCACTACATTACAGCCCTTAGACATTTCGCTGTACTTTTTAATTTCAAGCTTGACTGTCTTCCCAACTTCTAAACTATCAACTCCCTGAGGGAAGGAGAACATCCTACTAGTCTCTATCAGCAGCACTAAGCTGCTGTACTTGCCATATGATAGGGGTTCAAAATTGGTAAAATGAACAAATAAAGAATTAAGGACTTGCATCTAACTTCTCTGATGTTGGAAATGATTAGGTGGTTGCCTTCACGACAAAGCTCTTCATATCGCAGTGCTGGATCAAGATTTCTGCATTTCTGCTACAGCCCCCAGTAGCCAGAGGCAGAAAGAGTGTCAGCTTTCTCTCTCAGCAAAGAAGGGACTCAGTATAGAGTGCAACGCAGCAGCACCCACTTCCATGCTTCAGAAAGTTATCTGGGGAAAGGGAGAGGAGGGTTTCCAGAGGACCCCACAGGCAGGTGAGATAAATCAGAAACAGCATTATCAGACCTCATTTGCAGGGAGAATCACATTTTATAACTAACTTTTAATGAGGGGGGAGACGATTCTCTATTCCCTTGTTGATGGCACTAAGCTGCCAATACGAGCTAAGCAAAACAAAAGGTAGCATGAGATAACTCTTGGAAGTTACTTGCTTTCTGTTGCCTACTCTAATAGTTCTGAAATAGCTACTGACTCACTGCTCTCATTATGAGATACTACTTGGAGGACCGGGTGTCATACCTAACAGGGGCTCCTCGCTGGGGCTTTGAAGCTTTTCACAGACTTTATCTTACATACATGAATGCTCTGATTTTTAGGGGCTCTGATACACCTGTTTCACAAACCAATACTTCAACTGCCTTCACTGAATTAAAAACAGTTCAGGCAGCATACAAGATCCTCTGACAGACTCTGCCAACTGTCAGTTTCAGCTGTTCTTTTCCGTTTCCACAATACTTCATAAACTACTATTACAGGAGCCATAGATTTGTTTTCTGCCTAATCACTCATTTTCTTTAAAAATAATTCCTCTTGCTTAAATGTTCTCCCTAGACTAGCAATTACAACCATAATTAAGGCAAAGATAAATTCTTATCATAACCTAACAGTCAAAAATACATTGACGAAATGTGGAAGTCTTTACCCACAATATTAAATTTTAGATACTCGTCAGAGTAAGGTAATTTAGGATTGCCTGGGTAAAACTGGGTGCAGGAGGCTATGCTTATTCTGCAAACACTTATTAGGTATAAACACCCACCCAGTGTGGAAACTTCCACAAATGCCTTCTCTGTATGCTCTTCTCTTCTATTTCTACCTATCCATCCTCTCTTAACAACTCAGATGAAAAAAGTCACTATCAATGAGGTCATAGCCCCAAATACAGACTTTCAGAAAAATGTCTTAAACTCTCCTTTTCCTCTACAGTCCACCTTTATCACTTTAAGTGCAAATATATTAGTTTATAAACAAATTTAATTACCCTGAAATATCTAAAATGTGTGCTATGTGTGGGGGCTTATTTTTGTATTTTAAATACCAGTCCCCTTGGTATTAAGTTCATCCCAAGCTTCCCTTGGTAAAATGATGGGCATTCATGCAGCGTAAAGGTTGTGGAAAACCGATTTTCTTCCATGAAACTACCATTCCACAGTCTAGAGAGAATGCAGCCTTCAACAAGAAAAACTGCCAACTGATTTTCTTTTTTTTCTCTGACATGTTTTAAACAGAAGAGCTGCAGATTCTTAAGGGAAGCCATATTTCAAAGATTCTGAATAGTAATATTTTTCACTATCCTCTCTCATTAAAATTGGTGCAACTCATCCAAAACATTTTTCAAATACCATTATTTTCCAGCTTACGTGCTTAAAAACTGCTTAGAGAAAACACTCTCCATCTGAAACACGGATTTCTTTACCTCAAGAAACCAACTAGTAACCATTAAGATAGAAAGGAGGAGAAAAAGAAAGGAATTCACTTTTACAGATTGGAAAATTTTGTTCAACTCACCTAAGTCCTTCATTTTACAAATAAGAAAACAGAGTCCACAGAGGTTAAGTAATTGCCTCAGATCACCAAGCTACTAATAGCAGCACTAGAAATAGAATGAGGTATTTTAATTGCTCTCAGCAGCATCCCAAATTATGCAAGTTATATATATTCTCATTGCTTGTCATTTAACTTCAAAAAACAATTATCGCTCTTTCTCACTGATTCCTGATGAAGGGCTCCTACAATATCTACATTTTCAAACTTGTTCAAGTTAATAAACTTCAAATTCTAACTAACTCCAACAGAAAAGGTAGTACTAAGAACTTTCCTCTGCAAGTTTCAAGAAAGAAAGTTTAGGTGTGCCCACCCCAGTACTGTCACAGTGAATTTCAGAGCCTATCCTTTCAATTCCTGTCCCTTTAGATGTGTTTTTTTTCAACCAAAAAAAAGAAGAAAAAGAAAATTCTGGAAGTTCCTCTTCAAGAAGAAGCATCAACAATCGGTCAATGAAATGACCAGATCATTACTCCATTGATACATTATGTGTTTCTGGTTTAAATTAGGAAGACTCACTAGCATTTTTTCAACTTACTGTGTGAGGAGTTAATAAAAGGTTGGAAAATGCACTCTTGGCTAACTGTGGATCTGAAAGAAGGTGTAGATCCAACATTGTTAACATTAACTGAAGACTTGAGCTTAAAAGCAAAAAACAGAAAAAGTGAGCAAGTTCCTTCAACAAAAAGCTGTTTCCTATTCAAGGTCTGATCTCCTATCAAGAGCACGGGCAGTGTGCAGACCACATCAGTAAGACTTTCAGATTTTCGCTCTAATTCTCCAATAAATCAATTCACATTTTAGCTTTGAATATTCAAGGGCAAAACACAGGGCACAGTAAGAGCAACAATTTACTTTGGCTCATTTTCAAGGGCTGTAGTCTAACCTACTCATTACTTCACAATTGTTCCTTTGTGCAACTGATTCTTCTCCAAGCAAAGAGAATGCAGTACTTCTCTTTGAAAGATATCAGCAACAAAACCTAAGACAACATGATTTTGATTACAAACTGATGCGGCAGTTTAACCAGTAAAATGCAGAATGTGTTGTCTTCTTACCTATTACTAATGAAACTATATTCTGGTTACAAACGACATGCGTATGTTCCTTCATTATGACCTCCCGTGTCACTCTACAAAAATAACTTGTTAAAACGTTAACACACCTATATTTTTAAAGTACGACCAGCTTGGCAAGGTGGCAAATGTTTGAAAACATAAAACCCAGAAAATCGCCACCACCGCTCAATAACACACATACAGAAGCAGATTCGAAGCTGTGTTAAACACAAAAATCCTTACCCCATTTTGCCCAGTGAAAACTTGCTCTGAAGTTTCTGCTCTTATGCTACGGAATAACTTCCAAGGGAATTTCTCCGTCTGCTATTTCGCAGCTGCTTTTCCACCCCCCGAGATCCTTTTCTGGAGGTATTTCAGTGATGCTGACAATTCAATTAGTTCCCTTAGGTGAAATGATTTCTCCCTCGTAAATACCAAGACGTTCAAACAGAGGTGGCATTTGCTTATCAGAGTTAAAATGCTGCGCGGAACAGACAGTGGTCAACTCTATTCCACAAAACGAGTCTACGCGTCGGAAAGCGCAGAATCCAGCTTCACCGAGTCCTATAAAAAACGAGTTCGGTGGTCATTTCGCTCACGTCCTCCTCGACACTCGGAGAGCCTGGTAACTCGGCCTGTTCGGTGCTACTAAGGCTGCGGGTTCAAATTTCTCTCCCGCCCCAGGTCCCTGGGGGTGGAGCGTGCAACTCAATGCGACGTGCACTTTAGAGCGCCCCACGAGAAAATAAAAATCCTAAAAGCAGTAGTGCCACTGCTTCCCTGCGCTCACATTAGAAAAATCTATGTAGAAAAACCTCCTCGAAGTGCAAACCCGGCAGCTCGCGACGTGCACGGCCCTCCACATTGGAATCTGTCTGTGAAACGCTTCCCCTCCTAAGACTCGGAGCAGAGAGGCGGTGGGGAGGAGGAGCAGGCTGGGCAGAATCGACTCATTCTCCCGAGGAGAATAGACGGAGCCATTTCCAGGTCGGCAGCAGGCTGGGGGCGCCGCGCCCGCCGGGGAGCGGGGAGCGGGGGGCGGGGGCGCGATCCCCCTCCCTCAGCCCCTGCCCGCCGCCCGCCGCCCAGCACAATGGAGCCCGGCTCGCGCCCGGCCCTTCATTCGCCGCGGCCCCTCTTCCCTCCCGTCTTCGGAGCGCGGCAGGTCCGAGGCTCCCGTCGGCGGGGAATGAATGAATCCGAGCCGAGCGCCGCGCGACTCCCGGCCCCCAGCGCTGAGGCGGGCCGAGCCGCGGCGGAGGACGGGGCGGAAAGGTCGACGGGCGCCCGCCCGAGCTGAGGGGGGCGGCTACTCGCGTCGAAGGCAGGGGAGCGGGGCTCGAAGCCGCGAGAGAGCAGCCGCGCCGGCGCCCCCACCCTGCTCCTCGCCGCCGCCACGCGCCGCCTCACACTCCCTCACCGCCCGCTTCCGCCGGCCTCCAGCTCCCTCTCGGCAAGCAGCGCCGGCCCGGGCGGCCTGGAGCCGCCGCTGCCTCCGCCTCCACCGGCCGCTCGCGGAGCCGAAGGCGCCGCTTCCCAGTCAACGCCGCCCGCGGGAGCCGAGCGGCGGCGGGGGGCGGGGAGGGGGCGGGGAGAGGGGGGCGAGGGCGGGCCCTCCCCTGCTCGCGGGAGGGGGCGGGAGGCGGCCGGGCGCCGGGGCTGGGGCGCCGACCCGTCCGAGGGCCCCGCGGGGCCGTGCGGGCGGCGGGGAGCCTGGTGGTCAGCGGCCGAGCCGGCCCTCGAGGGGAGCGAGTCCGGCCGGCAGGTCCGTCAGTCCGTCCTTCCTTCCTTCCCCCTCCCCTAGTGGCCGGCGGCGGGCGGCCCGCGCGCTCTGCTCCTCCGCTGGCTCCTGGCCCCGCTCCCGGCCGCCACTGCCTCCTCCGCACCCCACACCAGGTGCTCGCGCTGTGTCTCCATCCTCCCCGCAGGAGGACCTTTAAATAGCAACGTCAGCGCGCTCCTCTCCGCACACACGTCACCCGCCGCTCACGTCACCAGGGTGCGGGGGATGATGTCACGCGGCCGGAAGTACTGCTAAATTAGGGAAGGAGCAGGGGGAGGAGGACTCCGCGAGCTCCTCTGTGCCCACCTGCTCTGCTTCTGCTTAAAGGCCAAAGCACAGGAGACAGCCCGAGAGGAGCTGGGAGAAGGAAGCGGCGGGAGGAGGAGATTTCCTTGCAACAAATGTGCCAAACACCAGTGAATCATTCATAGCAACAGCGCTGAAGTGTCAAGCGGGTGATATCCAATCTCTCACTCCCACCTCTGTTGCAGCAGCATCCCCGGCCTTCTCAAGTCCCAACTAGCACGGAAATGTGGGAGGAGAGCCTGCTCACTAGTGGTGGATATGTTTCCAACAAGACTTGGGGAAAATCACGTTAATTTTCGAAAGACTTATTAAATGCCATTCTGGACACAGTAACCTTTAAAACTTCTTTTTTTTTTTTTCTTCTGCTTAGTGGTTACCTAAATCACGAAAGAATGAAGAGCGGAGCCATAAATATATGTCATAATGTTACAAAGGATAGAACTTGTCGGGGGCATCAAATTGCGAAACAGCAATGTTTTGGCATGGGATAATAAGCCAGTCTTAACTTGGAAAGTTCACTCATAATTATCGTTATACACGTAGCAAATGCCGGTATATAATCTTCCCAGTTCAGGTTTATCAACAATATGAGTTTCAGTCTGTGGAAATTAAAAATAAGAAAGACCACCATATCCTTTTTTAAATATTAACACGAGCACATTTAGATTATTTTTGTCTGCCTTGGTTTTGACCATATAATATATAATTACAGTGTCTCTGAAGTATGTTGTTTTTTCAATTCCTATATGGCGAGGGTGAGTAGCCTTTTATAGGTTTACTAGCTATGTGTGTGTGTCTATAATAAAACATATTATGTATGCTTTTCAAATTGCAAATTACTACAAAGTTTTAAAATGTCTTTATTTTGATAGTTTATTAGGTAGACTCAAGTAATTAACTTTGATTTGATTTAATTTGATAATCATGACCCAGAAATAGAATTACTACATAATGCCAAAGGCCATTGCTGTTTCAGAGTTAGTCTATAAAATCAGTGACCACGTTTTCCAAACCAAAATCCAGACACATCATTTGACAAGAGAACAAATACTTGAAGTCTGAAGTGACCTGGAAAATCCAGGACATAGGATTACCAATCTATAAAATGATTGTTAGGAGAGCTATAAATGGATATCAGTGCAGTTTAAATAAAAGAAGCTAGAAGACTACAGAACTTATACCATGTGTGGTTTTTAAAAAAATGTTTTTGATGTTAAACTACTCACATGATTCCTAATTAAGGAACTTTGGTTTTGCAGCTTTCTGCATCTACATTTTCTTGATCAAGTTAGGAGTCCAAGATTTAAGGACACCAGCCAAAAGAGTTAGGACCGATTTGCAGCTAAATCAGGCTTTCTGGTTAGATTTTTTAAAGGTTATAACAAAGGTTAATCAAAAGCAAACCCTGCTTGCCAATTTATCTAATATATACTATCATATTAATAGAAACTTGTGCTAATTTATATTTCAGATAAGTGGAGCTTCTTACTTATGTATAAAATATTGAAACAATAAAACTGTCATTTTTCAAATAATGTCATCCCTTGACCCTTGCAAATTAAAATACAAGTTATTACTCTATTAAAATTTCTCTACAAACTATTTCCTATCTGAACTAAATCACTTTTCTGTCTTTCCGTCCATGTTAATTAAAGCTTTCACTTGACCATTTTCAAACACTTCATTTTACTCTTTCATCATGACTTCCTCTGGTTTACAGTATTATTCCCCCTCCTCTTTACCCAGCTGTCAAAACAGCATGTCAGTTGCCTCCCTGCTTTTAGAATGGTGACCCTTCATTAGAGTTTCTACTTTTCAAAGCTACATGATTTCTTCTCAACTGCTCTTTTGTCAACTGAAAATTGAGAGCAATTTTTTTCTACATAAATCGAATGGTGCATTATGATATAATTACTCAAATTTTATGTGATTATTTAACTTCAGCTCCTGCTCTTAATCGAGAAAATTGTACCAATAATTGGTCAAGTTTTCTTTCTAGCTTGTGTGGGATTAGTATATCAGGGAATACATATGTCTATGTACCCAAAGGAATAAATAAAACATTTTATGTATCATGGAATAACTGCTCAGAAAAAAAATAATAAAGTAAGCATCTTTTCTCTTCCCTTGAAATAGTTCCAATATAATTTTGAGAGGAGTCAGAGAACCATTCTATGACTCCATCTAAAAGAAAATATCTTGGGGGCCGCCCGCCCGGTGGCGCAGCGGTTTAGTCCGCGCCGGGCAACCCGGGGTTCGCGGGTTCAGATCCCGGGCGCCCGCCGATGCACTGCCTGTCAGCCATGCCATGGTGGCGTCCCATATAAAGTGGGGGAAGATGGGCACGGATGTTAGCCCAGGGCCAGTCTTCCTCAGCAAAAAGGGGAGGATTGGCAACAGATGTTAGCTCAGGGCTGGTCTTCCCCACAAAAAAAAAAAAAGTAAATATCTTTTCTCCTAAAATTGAGCTAATGTAACCCAAAGGCAAGCCATGAATTTCCAACCCTGATTGCTTTGTATGTTTTTTAAAGTAGTGAGCTTCCTAGAAAGTAATATATTTTCTTTTACCGGAAGAAGTAGAAAGTACTTTAGTAGAGTTTCAAATTTTTAACAGTTCCTATTTCCCACTACACTGTGAAAATTTGTGGAGAGGTTTATGAATATCCTCTGATTTTAGAATCTGTGGGCGAAGACATCTGTTTTAGTTAGAGTTTACTTCCATGCCCTTAATAGGAGATGGCAATGTTCAATGGGGTGTTCATAGATTGGTCATGAGATATGTCTTTTTCAATGAAAAGGCATCTAGGAGATAGAAAAGCTTTGTAAGAAAGAGGAGTAAAGCCAGATTTTTTTATTTTATTTTATTTTATTTTTATTCTTGTGTGTGTGAGGAAAACTAGCCCTGAGCTGACATCTGTTGCCAATCCTCCTCTTTTTGCTGAGGAAGACTGGCCCTGGGCTAACATCCATGCCCATCTTCCTCTACTTTATATGGGATGCCACCACAACATGGCTTGACAAGCATTGTGTAAGTCTGTGCCCAGGATCCGAACCTGCAAACCCCAGGCCACCAAAGCAGAGCACGCAAACTTAACCACTATGCCACCGGGCGGGCCTCCAGATTTTATTTTTAATTGCTTAACCTTAGATAATAGCAACTCCCTTTCAAATTCTCTCTTTTTAATTACCAAAATACTACTATTGCTTCAAATAAAGTCATAGGTAGAAATAATAAATTAAAAACTATCTCTGCATACATAGAAATCTCAAGATTCCTAGTTTATGCCACACAGTTATGAAGAAACTAAATAACCGGCAAAGACTAAAAGTAATGATAAGAAAAGAATGAAGGATTTGTGGGAAACAGAATTTATCCAGTTGATTCTCCAATGCCATCCCACTTCCTCCACAAAATAGCAGATACTGAGTGCCAGTAAAATGTGTTTGGCTTCTTTACAACCAATAATGTTCTGAACAGAAACAGGGTAGTTAATAGTCTCAAGGGTGAGAGTAGAAGTGTTTGGCACCTCCAAGACAATGGCTTGAGGACAGTTTCTCTTCTGAGTGTCTGCACTGTCTACTCAGAGGGTTTGGGAGTGGTGGAGGGAAGGAAGTTAGAGAATTGTCCTCAGGAAAGGTATGATTTAGAGCACATGGGAAATAATCTCATAGAACTATCCCTTGCTCTGATTTTTACAGTCAATTCCTTATGTGTTCTCTAAATATCTCTAAAGAGAGACAGATATAATCCCAGACTTGTGAAAGAACATACTAGAAAGTTTTCAGTTGGTGCTGTGAGAAAATCATTGTACAACTATATATGTAAATTTTTAAAATATTCCAAAAAGATGGGGCTATAAAGCCTTTGAAAAAATTATCTGGCTTAACTTCAGACTGTTGTTTATTTGGTTGTTTCATTGGTTGGCTGATTGTTCTACACAGGAGTTACAGAGAACAGGCTGGAAAAATATGCAGGTCTGCAGAGTGCTACAGTCAACGTGGAGTGAAGCTTGTGCTATACCTGTGCAGTTACTTAGAATGGAATGCTGTGGAAGCTGATTGCCATGGTAACCAACAATCTTTTTCCCGAATGGGGGAACAGGACAACCATGAGGAAAATGTTTTAAATGAACTACCTTATTTTGTGATTCTTTTGGTGCCAGCTAGGAGTAAAATAACACCCAGGGTATTTAGGACAGAAATGCTTATGAAAGGAAGTTGCCTTCCTTTTAAAGAGACGAGGCTGAGGCAAAAATTGGGGGCTATTTCAAAGAGAGATAGGGATTTGAGATGGCAATTGGAAACTCTTTGAAGCAGAACATAATTGGTAAAGACTCTGGCATGGCTAACGTGGGCAGAATCAATACCTAGTAATTGTGTTAAAGGTTCTCCCAAGCATAAGAGGTCAGACAATAAATAAAGATTCTTACCATTTCGGAGTTTCAGCCAAGATATTTCTCAAGTTATTTGTGAGGCTTTTTATTTCTTTTAATCTGGTTCTAAATAGTAATTTCTCTAAAAATTAAAATGAAAACGGTAACTATATGTTTAGTCAATGTCTATTCTATTATTTTAATAATGAATTATTTTTGATCATATACATGATAAATATGTATATAGGTATGGATAGATAGGTCTCTATAATATGCCTGGATTCACTGGGTCATCTGCTAGAATGAAATCCACACTGCATGTCTTGGCTTCAGAGGCACTCACTGCATGATTGCCCCCTGCCCACCTTTCTTCCCTTGGTTACCACACTCCCCTTCCCCCACTGCTAATGTGGGAGTTTATTTCAACTGCAGGGAACAGAAACCCCACCTAATGGTGACTTAAGCTATAAGATTGTCTTTTTGTTGCCTATTTCCTTAACAGGAAGTCTGAAGGCAGATGGTCCTACAGTTGGTTGGGAAGGTCCGAGGTGTCACTAGGGTGCAGGCTCTTTCCAGTCTTTCACTTTGCCGTCTTCATGTGTTATCTTTTAAGCTTGGCTTGTTGTCTCATGATTGTTAGAAGACTATTGCATTTCCAGGCATCATGTTCTCACAAAGAACATCCAAAGTAGAAAGGGAGGGAAAGACTGAGGAATTTTCTCCTTTATGCCTGTTTCTTACCAGGGAGAAAAACCCTAAAGAGGCCCCCAGAAAATTCCTTCTTGTGTCTCATTGGCCAGAACTGGGTTCATGCCCATCCCTAGATCAACCACTGATAGTTAGGAACAGGATTTTCATGATTCACTTAGAAAAAGGGTGGCTCATCCCTTGAGTCTACATATTGTGTCTGAGCAAAATTAGAGCTCTCCCAGCAAGGAAGAAGAGGTGATGGCTACTGGGCAAGCAAACCACTTATTTGTCACATGGCCCAAAGCCACTCTGATGTTCCTGCTGCTCTTCAAATATGACAAGATTGTTGCAAATGCAAGGCCTTTGCCACCTGGTCACATATGCCTGAGATCTTCACACTCCTCCTCATCATTCAGTTCTATGCTCAAATTGCATCTCTGGAGAGAGACCTCCTGAACATTCTTTATAAAATACCTGGATGTGCAAGGCCACTTACCCTCCACTTAATTTGCTTTATTTTCAGTATATTCAACACTATCTAAAATAATATTATATTTTTATTAATTTGCTTGTAGAATAAAAGCCCCATGAAGAGGAACTTTGTCTATCTTGTTCACTTTCCCATCTACAATAGCAAGACAATGTCTAACATATAGTGAGTACTCAATAAATATTTACTGAATGAATGAATTGCTGGAATTTCAGTTATCCTTAGGTAGGAATTACTTGATTAGTCAGGGTTCTTGACAGCTAGCTGGAGTGAGCCACAGAATCTGCTCTAACTAGAACAAAGGGATTTAGAAGAGGGGAATACATAACTCACAGATTCACTGGGAGGGCTGGGGGGTCTCTCTAGGCTGAGCTTCCAGGAACAAGAACTGGCAGAAAGCAGACAGAACATTCAAATTAGATACTTTGAGTGCTTAGTAATGATACTCCTCTTTACAAAGGTGGGGCAGGGTACAGGAAAACCGTAAGAGAGAGGGCAATATCTGGCTTAGCAGGGCAGACTACCCCTCTATGCCTGAAAGGCCAAGAAGGAGCAGTGGCTGGAACCTGGAGACAGAGAAGATTGTGTGGAGAGGAGCTGTGTCCTTTGCTTAAGGGTCCACAGAGACCCCACAAGGAGGGAGCCCAGGAAATAAGTACCTCAACCTCACTCTCCTTCCTACCCCACCCTCCAAATCCTCCTGGTGTTCCTCCTAAACCTGATGTACAGGAAGCTAGATGGCACAGGAGCCCACTGATGTAGTCCATACAGATTGTCTTCCTGGGACAAAGAACAAGGAAAAGAAGGGTTCAGGGGGGATCTGGAGGGGCAAACAAAATCAAATCATATCCCAAATCATATTCCATTTATCAGCTATTATATTAGCAATTATTTTGAAGTTTGGCATATGGAAAAACAAAGGAACACATACAAAGATTTTTTTGTACTCCTATAAAATAAAAAAAGGAAACAACCTCTATGTCCATCAATAGGGGACTGGTAAATGAGTGATGGTGTAACTATGTAATAAAATACTATGCAGCTATTAAAAAGAATGAGGTAGATCCATAGTGCTGATACAGAAGGCTGCCTAATACAGAAAAAATTGTGGATGAATACAGTAAACTAAATTGTGGTTACCTTTAAGGAATGGGATTGTAAATTTGAGAGTTATAGACAGTGATTTTTTTTTAACTTTTCCTTTATACCATTGTACTGTTTGAATTTTTTTCACCATAAACATTATTTTCATAATACAAAACCAAACCAAACTATTTTAAAATATTATTTAAAACACACAAATATATTTAAAATTCAATTGCAGGAGGACAGGATAAGACATTAATATACATTTCATTTTCCTGTCTCTCTCATATCCTTTTTTAAAGAAGACTGTGTAAGTTTAAAAATACATTTATAAAAAGAGAAGAAATTGAAATAAGGTATTTTATTGGAAATAGTAATTCCATTGTAGTCTCCACTGATGCAACCATATTCAGATGTTCTATTTTAAGAAAGATGCTGATGAGATAACAAGATAACCAAAATGGTGAGAACCAAGACAAGGCCATGTGAGGTGTAGGTGAAGACAGATGCTTAATTTGTTGAAGACAAAACCAAGGGGAGACATGATGGCTGACTTCATAGCATGTCTGTCACAAAGAATGGGTAATAGCTATGTGAATATGTGCTCTATGAGGCAGTAAAAGATCAATGGCAAAAATTATTAAAGGATAGATTTTAGCTCAGTATGAGAAAGAATGCAAAAACAATCAGATCTATAGCAATAGAATTGGTTGCCCTGACAATCGTTGGCCTAGTCTTCCTCACTATATCTACTGAAGCAGAAACTAGCTGTAGGACCAATTGTCGGGATGATGTAGAAAAGATGCTTGTACCAGGTAACAGTTTGAAATTAAGACTCCTAAAGTCTTTTTTTCTTTTTTCTGGTGAGGAAGATTGGCCCTGGGCTGACATCTGTGCCCATCTTCCTCTATTTTATATGTGGGATGCCTGCCACAGCATGGCTTGATAAGCGGTGTGTAGGTCCACACCCAGGATCCAAACCCATGAACCCTGGGCCACTGATGCAGAGTGCATGAACTTAACCGCTACACCACTGGACTTGCCTCCCTAAAGTTATTTTTTTATTCAAAGACTTTATGACTCAAGTCTGAGCTCAAATCAAATAGTCCTTCAGCATTAGCTTCTCTACATTTTCTTCCTCAGAGAACACATCCTCTCCTCTGATGTCAGTTATTGCCACTGCATAACTTACTTTCTCATCTTTCCTCCATGCTCCAATCTCACATCTCACCTACTGAATAGCTCCACTTGAGTGTTCTTATAAGTCGAATTGGCTAAAACAAATTACATACCTTGATCCTTCATAATTGTCTCATAAAGATCAAGCAAGGCTAACAGATTGGGCTGGTTAAAAAACAACAACAAGGTTTTAAAAAATTCAGACAGCTTATTAGTTAAATAGATAGCAAAAGCAAGAACAGCAAAGGTGCCAGCTCCCCATGTCCCTTGTCCCACAGGACAACACAGAAATGAAAGGGCCTGGATGACAATGCAGCATGAGTGGTGGGATACCCTGTTGCTGACAAGCAGATTCCGTGCTGCAGCTAAGTAGTTTTATATCCTGCAGTTGTATGCTAAGTTATATAGTAAAGAATGTGGCTGGCCTTTGTTCCTGGTTCCTGGGAGTTAACCTCTAAATCCTTGAAATTTCCCAAGAGAAAAGACTGTCTTAGTTATTCATGGTGGGCACCTTGGATCATACCTGAGTTTATGCTAATAAGACAACTCAAGATGGGGGCTGGCCATGCCAGAAAGACCAACCACATGATTAGAGGGTTGGAGTTTTGAGCCTGGTGTATCAACCCCACCTCTGCAGAGGAGAGACGGACTAGAGATTGAATTCAATTACTTGGCCAATGATTCAATCAGTCATGCTTACATAAAGAAACCCTGGTAAAAACTCTGGACACAGAGTCTCAGGTGAGCTTCCCTGGTTGGAAATCACACATTGATGCGTGGGGGGTTACATACCCTGAGGACACGGAAGCTTCACATCTGAGACTTTCCTAGAACTTGCCCTGTGTGTCTCTTCAGTTGGCTGGTCCTTATCTGTAACCTTTATAATAAAACTATAATCCTAAGTATAGTGCTTTCCTGAGTTCTGTGAGTTGTTCTGGTGAATTATCAAACTTGAGAGGATAATGGGAACTCCTGAATTTGTAGCTGGTTGGCCAGAAGTATGGGTGGCCTGGGAAACCCTGAGCTAGCAGCTCGTGTCCAAAGTGAGGACAGTCTTGTGGGGGACTGTGCCTTTAATCTGTAAAATTTGACCTAACTCCGGGTAGTTAGCATCATGATTGCATTGCAAAGGGGAAAGGCAGAAAACCTCAGACCCCCTAAGAATCTAGGAGATGATGAGAAACTGTCTCACGATACCCTCCTGGAAAGATATGGAGACAAGTAACAAATGGCCTTGAAGTAGTTCATCCCATGGTTTCATGTTCCAACAGGATCACAGAACATTCTGCCAAAACTTAGATCAGCTACAGTTAAGCTTTGCATCAAAAAGGGTCTGAAAAAATGTTTACCAAAATGATGGCAGTTATTGTCCCTGAGTCATGGAATCAGAGGACTTTTGGCTTTCTTCTTGATGCCTTTCTTCTTTATAGAGGCAATTTAGAAAGTGTGGGCTCTGAGGACATCCTGCCTGGGTTTGGATCTCAATGTCATCATTTAGCAGCTACATGTCCTTGGTAGTGATCCACTAATCTGTCCTCCAAGTCCAAGGGCTCGGCCAGATTCTTGTAGGTGTGCATTCACCACCTCCTCACTTTGCCTTCTTCATCTACAAGAACATCATGTGGAACTATCATTTTCTTTCTTGAAATGAAGATATACTATGTCCATGGCAAGGCCCTAATTTCATCATCTTTGCTTTCCTTTCACAAACAATGAACAAATAAAAACCATGCTAGTTAGGCATGACTGCTTTCTTGGTAAACCAAGACTTTAAGCAAATTACTTAGCCTCTTGATGCCTACATATTCTCATTTGTAAAATGAGAATAAATAACAGTCCCTACTTCATAGAGTTTTTGTGAGGATTAAATGAGTTAATATAAACAAAACCCTTAGAACAGTGCCTGGCACATAGAAAGCACTCAACAAATGTTAGCTATTTTTAATACTTAAATTTGTTTTTTGATTTGTATACAGTGACCATGTATTATCATTGTAAACAGAAAAAAAATTAAATTAAAACCTGCAAAATTCAAATTTTAATGTGATTATATATAAATCACATTAATTTATTTTTTTCACTTCTCAACTGGACAAATTGGTCACACTTTTCCTTATAATCATCACTTCTCATAGTCACCATGTAGAGAAATGGGATAACTTTAGAGAAAGTATTTGAAAACTTCAATGAATATCTTAGATGTATATATACATATATAAAATAGATATATATTAAAAATGTGTATATATAATTTTAAACTGCTACTTGCAATTCTTCAACTACCCTTCAAAATAAGCCACAATTAATATTTTGATCTCATATATATTTAAAGGAAGCATACTAGAATGCTCATCATGTTTTATCTGTGGATAATGGAATTATGAACTTTTTTTCTTTATACCTTTATTCACATTCTAAATTCTTTCAAGTCATCATATATAACTTTTGTAATTAGAAAAAAATGTTATATTTAAAGATAAAATTATTTTCATCAGAATCCTTTTTCCACTGTACAAAGAAGAAAGTAGAAACAGAAAACATTTGAGACTCCAGTGACATGAGAGATTGCTTTTGAAACATTCTGAAATTATATTTTTATTGGTTTTAACAAGATTTACAACCTATTCAAAAATGCAATAGAGTGGGCACCACAAAACAAATTTGTTTGAAAGCACTAGAATCAGCACATGAATAGTCATGACATTCAGCAACATGTTCCTGCTGAAAAATAGTTCCTATAATCTACAGTGGTGGATGTTCTACTAACAGGGTAAGCTGCATGTAGAATAAAATGAAAAGATTTTAAAAGTAGAGATTAAAGATGATTAAAGATTAAAATGAGAAAGTATTTTAGTGGAACTTCTTTTTGTTATGTTAATAAAAATCACAATCAAATACAAACATGAACTTTAAGAATATCAGTAAGTTCTAACATGTACAAGGATATTAAGAATATGGACTTTGGAATCAGACAGACTTTGAATTTAAGTCCTCTTGGCCCAGCCAGGTAGCACTAGATGAATTATTTAATATCTCTGAGCCTCAGTTTCCCAGTATCTAAAATGTGAATAATAATAATAGTACCTGAAGGGCTTGCTATAATAATTAAATGAAGAATAAAATACTGTTACATCGCAAATGCTTAGAAAATGAGCTCTTTGTATATGAAAGGCAGCTGTCAGTTTTTTGTTTCTTTTACTGACGTGAAAATTAATTGCATTCTTCCTGCTCCTTTTATAATTAGCTGTTTAAGAGGAACTATGTAAATGGAAAAGAAGCATTAGACTGTGTAAGAATTAGAGAAACTGACTTCAAAGTTGTTTCTAAAATGCCTCTTTTCCTTTAAAGCATCTAAAACCTTTGAGAGTTTTACACAGAGGCATACCAACCCAACTTTGTGATCTTATCAAGTGTAAAAGGAAAGCAAAAACTGAGACCACAGCATACAAATGCAAAATCTTTTTACTTAGTCCCCAGTGATCTCTCAGTCCTTCCAAACTACTATATCTTAGTCTTTTCCATCTATGAACTGGACTGCCGATTTTCATTGACTCTGGATTTATCACAGAGGTACTGGGGTGAACTCCTGGCCCTTTAAGAATGCCTTTCCTTGCATAAAGGCTCGAGTCACCCTTAAAGGCCTTGGAGATCTCAGTCGAAGTTAGCCTCAAACCTTACCCATGAGTTAACTGAGCCTTTAACAGTACATTAGGGTACCCAACTACAATTTTTAGTTAAACCTCCATAAAACTTTTTTCTTTCAGGGGAAGCTTGTCTTCACAGTTCTTCTGCCCTTCCCACTTCTACAGGAAGACTTCTCTGGAATGACAGAACATCCCACAGTTTGTACCTGGAGAGAAAGTAGGCCGTTTCTGTCCTTCACCCACAACCTACTTTAGAGTGAACACTGAGGCTTCAGCTACGTGGAACCTTCTTCTGGTCCATGGCACTCTTTTAACCAACAGCATCTCTCTGTGGCCCCCTCATCTGAAAAGGGGGTCAACACTTCTGGGCATTAAATGTAGAAGAATAAGAGCTGCTACCTTTCTGCCTACTTACCCAAACTCAGATTTTTTCCTATCATTTCCCTCATTGCTATTATTGGCATTTTCTACTTGGAAGAATTCTGTATCATCTATGAACCTGGTATTCTGTCTTCCAGATTCCTTATATAAATTTTACACGTATTTGTCTCAGCACAGAGGGATATCTGAAACCCTGCTGTTTATGTTTCTCCAAATGAAGACATGCTTATTGATTCATATACTGTTTCTTCATTTTAAGCCAGCTCCTTATCCTTATGTTTTTTTAAAAAAGTGGTGACAATCCAATGATGACCGAATCAAAATTTGTTATTAAATAGTAGGAAATGTCTTTGCATATAGCTATTTTTAGGAAGTCTTATATTTATAAATTTCATCCACTAGTGTTTCCTTTGGCACAATAGTCTTCATTTCTCTAAAGACCTCCTGATATTTCTACATGAATTTCCCTTAGAAGCTATAGTGCCTTTTCCCCAGTAGGTTGTTGATACATTTTTCAGTGGTCCTACCCTTTAATTACAGATTCAACTAGTTTATCCAGCATAGTGTGATACTCACTATCTGTAAGTTTCCACAGCTATGCCTGCAATCCTTCATTTAGATAGAATTCAGAGAGGCAATCCATCAGTCCCCTGGAAAGTTTGCCATAACAGGGTACACAACTTTGCCAGCAGTTGCACAATTTTACCCTTGATGTTCTTTTAAAACTTAGGTAGATCAAGTTCTGTTGATTCATCTTTTTCTGGTGTGTTAATTAGGTCCTGGGCACCTCTCACTCTTTATTCTTGGTCCTGGGCACCTCTCACTCTTTATTCTTCTATCTGTATAGGGCTTTATGCTTTTCAAGTATTTCAACTCTTCAATCAAAAGGTAATTTTTTTTCTATAAACCTAAAACTACTCTGAAAAATAAAATCTATTAATTAAAAATATATAATTAAAAGTAGGACTCAGAAATGTTTCCTTAGTGAAGATGGAGAAAAAAAAATAAAACCAATTCATTTAGTTTGTTCAGAGTGTTGCATTCCCTTCCACCCCAATTAAGTAGGGTCTCTTATTCTCTACCTCTTCTGATTTATTTAAAGGTTCTTTTCTTGGTTTAGAGTTCCCTGCATAAAGTTTCTCAAATTCTTTTTGGCCATCATCTATAACTATCAGTTGATTTTCAAAGAAAACCAGAAAAAAATTTTTTTTGAGGGTGATTGGTCCTGAGCTAACATCTGTTGCCAATCTTCCTCCTTTTTTCCTTTTTTCTCCCCAAAGTCCCAGCAGATAGTTGTACGGCATAGTTGTACATCCTTCTAGTTGCTCCATGCGGGACACCCCCTCAGCATGGCTTGATAAGCAGTGCGTGTGTCCGTGCCCAGGATCTGAACCGGTGAATACCAGGCTGCCGAAGTGAGCACGCAAATTCAACTGCTATGTCACCGGGCCACCCCCCAGAAAATTTTTGTAACTACTATGTAATAGCTTTTATTTATTGGATGTCTACTGCATGCCAAGCATTGTGCTGAACACTTTATATATATATTTTTTCAGTCAACTCATAACAACTCTAGTCGGGTGGGTATTCTCTCTTCACCCCAGCTTTATAGAGGAGGAAATGGGAGCTCAGCAGGAATTTGTTGTTTGCCTGAGGTCCAGCTGGATTTGAACCCAGATCTGCCTGATTCCAAACCTTTGCCCTTAACCCCTATGCTCTTTTGCCATTTCACTGGAGCTAAATCAAGCATTTCTAGAACTATGGGTGACTAGAGTAGAATGTTGATTATCTGCATTCCAGGCTGACTTTGCCACAACCAGCTATTTGATCAAGGACAGATGACTTAACTTGTGGGGCCTGTTTCCTTATCTGTTAAATGGCACAGTAGATTACAAGACCTTTAACATCTTCCAGTTCTGCCATTCTATTTATGTTAATATTCACTAACCCCTGTGTGGTCATGGATAGGTACCAAACAAAAGCAAAAAATGTTCCAATATGCCTCTCTTTTAAATTTAAAGAGAACAGTTTGATATTATTCATAGCAATTTCTCCACACAGGAGGAACATGTTTATTCTATTATTTTACTTTACAGCTGAAAGAACTGAGGCGCTCATTAAGCAGGACAGCCCCATTTTTGAGTGTGATAGCAGTTTCATCTGTAAATGAGTTTTATTCATTGCCATGGGTGATGGATATACATATTCATTTCTTGACTTGAAACTGCAATAACTAAAAGTTTGAATATAACAGAGCATTTATTCTCTTTACTCAAATTGTATTCGGAGTGATCTATGAAGAAAATTAACAGTGTCAGGGTCTAAATTTAGCTAAGTCAAACTTAGCTTTTCCCAGATAATTTTTGAGTTTCTAGGTTTCTCTTATTCTGTACATGATAATTCGGTATTTTTCTTGTTTCCATTTACAACGGAAACCTTCTAGTCTGGTTATTTTGCATGCCTCTCCGCCCAATCCTGCCCAGGTCTTCTCTGCACTTCTCTACCCTGCTCCGTGCCTCAGAAGACTGAAGTTTGCTGACTGCATCTCCACGACTCCTTGGGAGCTGGAATACATAGGAGATCTAGGGTGGAAAGTGGGATATTTCTTCCCTGTCCCTCCTTTGGCACCCCAGCTGTCACTGTGTTCTGCTAACTCTATTTCCTTTCTTTGTTTCTTCAGCCCCAGGGGAAAAATGGCTCTCCCTCTGTAGCTGGTCACTGGGTGCCTCACCGGTACTTTGTCTCTTTCTTAACCATGCCTATATATCTTTGAGTAGTCTTTTCATTAAAGTCTCTTCATTTGAACCATCTAGGGTAAATTTTGTTTCTTCCCTAGAACCCCAAGTGATTCACCATCTCTTACCTAAAATCCGTTGAATTGGAATTTGAGGACCTCCTTCTGAAGACGACATTGACTTCAACCAAAGAATAGATATTGAGCATCTTGATATGCTCAGGATTATACTGACTGCTATGACAGGTACGAGAGTCATCTGTGGCCTAATTCCTGCCCTTGATAAGTTTATAATCTAGTTAGAAAGTGCATGATCAATGTATTAAACAATTTACATGTAACACAGGACTTTAAATCTTAAATGAGGTAGTTCATAGGACTAGTCTGGTGACATGAGATAAAATTATCATAGGAAAAGCTTACCCTCCAGATATGCCACATTTCTTGTGTTTTTTATTTCCTGAATTGGAATTTTTATTTATTAGACTTATAAAATGTGTTATTCTGAACTAGGAAGTATTAGTGAAATTTTAACCAGCCATGGATACTCATGCTTGAAATATCCTAAGTGAAATGTATCCAAAGGTACCTGCTATATAAACATCATGAGGGCCAAGAGGTCACTCTTGTGTATGTAAGGGGAATTTGTTAGTCAAACAAGAAGAATGGTAGGGCATTTGCCATTGATCATTCTGGAACTATCCACCATTCCCGTACACTACGAGAGTAAGAAACTGATCACCTGCTGCTGACTCTTAACTTCAGTGGGAAACTTCTGATAGGCCCAGAGATATGCACTAAATCCCAACCTTGCTCATTAGTATATCACCCTACTTGGTTCAAAGAGAAGGTCCCTGGGATGGGAGAATGGGAAAGGCATACACTACACTACACTCTGGTGCCTAATATGATTATTGAAATCCAATAAACAGGTTACTGTTTTAAGAATTTGGATGTCAAGAGTACAAATTTGATATTTCAACCACAGTTTGGGAAAAGAAAGACAGCATGTGCAGAAAGGTGTTGAGTTTCTGTGCCTGTGTACAGACATCAGTCTCTGTCAAAGCAGGAAAGGCTTTATGCAGGACTTGGGGGCTTGCTTTCAAATTTGTTTGGAATTCAGATAGGTAAGAGAGGAGGAGGACTTACAGCAGAGAGAAACAATATAAGGGTAGGCAGAAAGGTGGAAATGAGCTAGGTATTACACACAGGATAATGAAGAAACCTGCTTGACTTGACAGCCAAGTACACTTTGAGCGGTACAAGGTAACGTTGGACAGATGGGATAGGGGTAGATCAACTTCCTGTAATTATGCTGATGAAAGAATATTATTATTATTATTTCAAAGTATTATCAGCAATGTGATTTCTCTTTAAGTAATGTAATTCGCTTTTAAGTATTGATGTAGCCACTCTATAGAATCATGATTGGTTAAAATTGCCATCATAGTCGACAAGCAGGGCTTGAGTTGGACAGAACCTCATAAGATTTTAGATCTGGAAACTGATTCTGAGGTGCTGTGCATGTTACAGTAGATGTAGGAAGAGAGGAATTTCAGAAGCACATTCTCAGCTAAACTGAGGGTGGGGATAGATTTATTAATGGGGCAACATGTTTGTAGCTATGGCAACAATAGTGTCATTCAAGATTGCTTCCTTTCCCAAAGCAGGAAGCAACATAATAATTTCCTCTCCCAGCACAGGGGCCTGCTTCCCACCAGGAGGGTGAGAAATGAGAGAAGCTTCGCCATTTGTTTCCAGCCCCACCGTGATACGCACTGGATAAAGAAAGAGTCATGGGAATACAGAACTAATAATGGATGGGGATAGGAATCCAAGGTCTTGTTGGTGCTACATTCTATAGGCTTTTCTTTCCTGCCTTTATCCTCTGTCCTGCCAATTCCAAATGAGGAAAAGTGGCACTGAAACTCACCCATGTTTAACAACTACTGCAGAAATGTCCTTTAAACACTCGGTTCTTGAGTAGCAATTATTGGAGCACTTAGCTAATCAATGCCTGGTGAGTCTAAACTCTGGATATCAGAGAATTAAATAAAAATGCCTGAAAACTAGATAGTAAATTAGCAACACCAGTTATTGAAGTGACACATAAGTGTTTTTTTCACATTAAGGTACCAGTGTGCTATAATATTCCAATCATGACAGTGGCCTTGATTCCTTGAGTTAGCAGAACAAGGGACTTACAGTCTATATAACTATTTCAGGCAGCAAGAATTTCCAGGGCAGCACTATTTCTCCCTATAAAGCTGTCCTGCATACATCACATTGATGTGAAGTCAGATGAGATAATTATGTGAAGGCGCTTTGTAAACTCAACAGCTATATAATGGTCAAGGAATCATTATCATTCAATGAATCATAAAAGAACATGTTGGAAGGTCATTTGTAGGTCAATGTTTTCAAATTCTAGAAAAATGCTCTTATTCTTAAGAACTAAAGGTATTGAATTAAATTTTTGAAATATTATTTATTATGAGTTTGGTATGCTGGTAACAGTAATCTGAAGTGGTCACAAGAATGAAATACATTAAAACAGTATTATTCCGTTACTTCTTTTTAATGCTTTCAAGTATACACTGTGTTCCAAGTGTATACAGATATGTTTACAAGGATTTTCACTGCAACATTGGTACAGCAAAACACCCAAACAAAACAAACAGAAACCAACCTGGAAGCAACTCATGTGTCCATTGTTATGGATCTATTTAAGTAAATTTTGGCACATTTATATCATGGAATGATATAGAGCCAAAGAAAAGGATGAAGTAGACTTTGTAAGGACTAACATGGAAAGATATCCAAGAGATATCAAAGGATAAACACAATGTGCAAAATAGTATGTATTGTATAATTAGTGTGTTTCTAAGAACTATATAATTGTCAAGGAACCATTGAAAAAGAGTCTCTCTATATGGTAATATGCACTAGTAAACAGGAAAACATTCTCAAGAAGTATCTGCTATTCCTCTGTTAACAACACTCTTCATTCACAAGAGTGTAACCTTCTACAATAATTTTGTAATGTTTGAATTTGTAAATAATGAGCTTATACTCCTTTCATGAACACAAAAAGTCAAGGCTTTTACAAATGAATAAAACATCTGTGCTCGACACAAAATCTAAACACATTAATGAGCAGATATGTTGACTTTCAATCACATATTGAAAGAAATACTGAAAGTTTGAATTGCTAAAGCCAAATAGAGTTTAATTCAACTTGCTGAAGCTCATTTGGAATTGTGGGACTCGAAACAATGCTTCAAAATATTGATCCCACTGCTCTAAGGCACTAGGCAATAAGTTTAAAATAAGGTTCAGAGTCTGCATGGGGCTAAAACAACTCTTCCTGCTAACATAAGTTGAAACAAAGATGAGTGTTATCCTCTTGTAAGAATTTTAGCTTTTATTTGTGACCAATAAATCAAAAGTCCACGTATTTGTTGAATGCACTCTAAGGCCCAGAGAGAAATCAACTAAAGTGGCTTGAACACAGGTTGAATAATGGACTTGCACAATTTGAAGTGCTGGTAACGGCCAAAGTCAGCTCTGCTATCTACCGTCAGGAGCAAGGTACAAAGAGTGTGGACTGTTTGCGAAGGGAGATCGTTAGAACATTTGGCCATTTCAGAGACAAATGATTACT
Source organism: Tapirus indicus (assembly GCA_031878705.1). Taxonomy (NCBI): domain Eukaryota; kingdom Metazoa; phylum Chordata; class Mammalia; order Perissodactyla; family Tapiridae; genus Tapirus; species Tapirus indicus. The sequence continues at coordinate 7,477,747 of CM062925.1, forward strand.
TTTATTTTACTGATTTTCCTTCATTTGTCCATCTCCATACCTGTTAAAATACCTAATTGATGGCTGAATCTAGAGGAAACTATGATGTTATTAAAATCATAATGCTACAGACTGTTTAGCAATATGCAAAAACAAATCTTATGCAGACACATAAAATAATAAAATCTCAATTTGTGAGGTTGGAGAGGTTGTGGGTGATTTTAAAAATATCTCATTATCATTAGTTTAAAATTGGGCAAGCTACGCATTTCAAAACAAAACGTATTTTCAAAAAACAAGACGATTTCACAAAAATTCGGCTTCTTTTACATCTCAATGGATGCACATGAAGGAAAAAATCATTCAGTACTATGTTTGCAAAAATAGTTTGGTTCTAGATTGACTCAGAAATCTTCAAAATGAGTTGTAAATGTAGCATAAGGAAGGAAATGCTTCTTTTGTATCCTGTGACTGTCTAATTGTTTCAGCTTGTTCAACAGACTCCCATTATAGCCAAACATTCACAATATGAAAAGCCTTTTGGAATTTGGAGGTTAGGGTCTATAAGTCAGGTTCTCTGTCCCCTGTGGCATTGTTTTATGAAAATATGGAGTGAATATGGATGAATTAACTAATACCCCCTCTGGAAGAATAAAGACTAAAATAAGAAAAGAAAGCTCATATCCTTTATTAAATATTTACCACAAGTTCCTCAAAGCCCTTTAGGGAATTTGAGGTCCAGGATCCATAATGCTTATAATAAAAATTTTGTAAACACCAATATGTTTATAACTTGAACACACAAAGCCATGTTTAATTATCTTAGAATGGTATAAATAAACTCTAAACTTTGATTCATAAGTATTTTAAGTGAAAAGAGCTCTTACAATAAACTTAAGAAACCAGTCATAAGGTAGTGTAAGTTTAAGTTTTGCTTTAATTCAAGCTAAATAAATATTATGTTTAATGGTAGAAAATACATAAATTTGAGAGTTTAAAAAACTGATAAATATTGACTTCTAGGTGAGTTACAACATAACATGTTAGAGCTGTATTGGTTTTCAACTAATTTTAATCAAAGATTATGCAACATAATTACTTTGCTTTTATTCTTATAAAAAACAAGTGAAAATTTAAGCTGTTGTATAAATGTGTCTGCTTCTATATGTATAATTGAACAGCAGCTCTGTGCTCTTTGTTTCTTCAGTTAAAATCTGGTGTTTATATATTTGCAAACATTTTTGTGTTATGTACAATGACATTCTCTTTATAGAATCATGAGAAATAACAGCATGTGGAAAACAAAATTAAAAAGCAAGGATACATTTTCTAATTATAATCCTTAAAATACAATAGTGAAATAGTAAGAATAAAATCAAATCACAACGATTTCATATAACTCTTAAAAACTTCAACCCCAAAAGATTACCTTATGTCATCTTTCTCATTCTTTATCCACAAAGTAAAATGTACTATAATTCTATAATCATTTTTGCAAGGAACTAATAAAGTTCTGAAAAGGTGGAAATTGCCTTAGTGTCAAAATCAATTATTGTAAATCATTTTGATTAAACAAAATAGACTATTCAATCTACATATTTGCAATTATTTGAAAAAATTGGTCAAAAATAAAAAAACACCTCTTAACTTGTAGACAGGTGGAACAGGGAAATAAAGACAGAGATTCTGGTGCTAGACTGCCTAGGTTTCATCTCAGACTCTGCTTCTTACTTGCTGTGTGACCTTGGGCAAGTTACTCAACGTCACTGTTCTTCGGTTTCCTTATCTGTAAAATGGGAATGATAATAGTAGCAGTACTTGCTTTGTAGAGTTTTTGTTAAGATGAAATGAGTTAATAAAAGTAATACATTCAGAACTGTGGCACCTAGTAAGTGCTACATAAATGTTAGATGTTTTTATTATAGTATATTTCTTTTAAATACTCTAAATTACAAAGTAAGTGGTAGTTTCCCAGTTCAACTGTAGCTGATGGTTGGTTCAAAACCAATCTCCTGTTTTATCTAAGGGGCTGATTTTTCCTTGAGAAATCTCCCAGGAAAGACCCCCCCACACACACACACCCAGGGCTGTCACCTTGGTCTCTGGCCAATGATTCCAAATGTACTGAACTGAATTCATTCTGCAGGAAATATGGTGAATGAGTCAGCTGGGAGGGACCCCTCTGCTCTGCTGGCCGAACAAATGCTGAAGAATTGTTTTATAAAGTTGCCTGGTACTGGAGGGCAAGTTTTCCAACACAGGATGTAAACTTGAAGCCACTTAAACTCTCATATCATTTTTTCAGAGGGATGGAAGATTAATAAAACCATTCTAAAGTTAGCAACGCACAAGCTTATCAAATTGAAATACTGCCATAAAGAAGCAAAATTCAGTTTTAGAATTCTGAAGAACCTGCCTGTCTAGTAATAAAAGCAAAACGCCTGGCGGGATTCCTTGGAGGACTCCTTACCATCGTGTCCAGCTGCCCGGTCACTGATCTTGAGGCGTTAATAACGGAGGATTTAGTGGCACAGATTCGCTGTGAAAAGCTTTTGAGCTGCACTAATTTACATGCACAAAATTTAATGTAGACTGCGAATGTTTCCATCAACATGGTGGACCAGGTGTGAGTCACCTACAGCCAGCAGTGGGTAGAGCACCCTGGTAGCTCCTCTCCTGCTTCTTGAATCCTATTTTCAGAATAAGAATAATAGTTAAGAATTATTTACAACTTAATATGTGATACTCACTGTGCTAAAAACTTTTCATATATTGCCTCATTGAATCTTCAGTCCCTGCGGTGAAAGTCAGGTACAAACTGTGCCGAGGCCATATAACCTTTCAAAGGAGGATCTGGGGCTCGCACCAAGGTCTGGCTGACTCCAAAGCCTGTACTTTTGCCCTGGGCTGCAATCTTCCCCAGTCCCTGAAAGGAAAGAAATATTTCCCTGTTGTAAGGGAGGGGCAAGATGTGAATGGGTTTGAAAGTGAACACAATTGGTCTTAGGCAAACTTTTTAAAAAAACGCATCTGTCTTTGGTGCCTGCCTGCTTCCATTTCTGTACCTTTCTCCCACATTGTTATGTTTCTTCTGTGATTTGGCGTACAAATTTAATAAAGCTATTGATTCTATTATAAAATTTGCTATTTCAAAATAAAATTTGATCATCTAATCGTGGTCACAGTTCCCTATCCCCTCAATTCCCATGGGTATTATGCCAGATCCATTTCCTCTCGCCGCACTCTGCTCTTGTCACCTGTTACAGACCTGCTGCTGGTTAGCAGAGAGAGGAAATCATTCTGCTGCCCTCATGGGCCCGAACACAAGTCCCTTCTTTGCTCTTTCACTGCTCAGCAATGGTCTTCTCAGATCATCTTCAAAATCTCTTGAGGACGTCACATCGATGGTCTGAAAGGTTCTGTGCCAAATGTGTCAGGCTTTAGACTTGGTCGTGATTATTAAAATATAGATTTGAATGAATGAACCGTCTGAAATTATGGCCCCTAAAAGCTTTTTTAAAGTTATGATGACAACCAACAAGGTCTTGAATTCATATTTACACGTAACTTCTTAGGAACAGAATTCTTGGGCCAAATGACAGCAGTGTATTCTGGTTTGCAAACCAACATGTTTGATTGTCATATAACTTTAGAGCTTAAAGATCATCCAGTCCAATGCTTTTACTCCAGAGACGAGGAAATGGAAATCCCAAGAAGCTCAGGAATATCCCAAAGTCACATGACTTATTAATGCTTGTACCAAATTAGAAGCCAGGTCTTCTTATCTCTTCTAGGGAACAAGCAATAAGGCCAAAGGCAGTATGATCTGATGGATAGAGCGCTTGACTAGGAATAAAGGAGCTGGGTCAGTGCCTGATTCTTCCACTAACTTTAGATTAGCTTTAGATTCAACTCTTAACCTCTCTGGACCAATTTCTTCAACTATAAGCGGATGCATTTGATCTAGAATCATCCAATAACAATAGCCACTAGCCACACATGTGGCTACTGAGCACTTGAAATGGGACTAGCCCAAATTAAGATGTCCTGTAAGTGTAACATACCTATACAACTTCAAAGACTTAGTACTACAAAAAGAATGTAAAATATCTCCTTACATGACAACTTTTGTGTTAATTACGTGTTGAAATGATAACATTTTGGATATGTTGGGTTAAATAAAACATTACTAAAATTATTTTTATCTATTTCTTTTTCATCTTTTTTAAAAAATGTGGCTACTGGCAAATTTAAAATTACCTACATGGTTTGCATTATTTTTCTACTGGACAGACTACAATAGATCTCTCAGGTTTCTTTTAGGTCAAAGGTCAGCAAACTTTTCTACGAAAGACCAGATAGTAAATATTTTAGGCTTTGGGGACCATAAGGTCTGTGTTCCAACTACTCAAGGGTGCCCTAGCAGCACTAAAGCAACCACAGACAATATGTATGAGAGTGGCTGTGTTTCAATAAAACTTTATACGTACATACAAATGGGTGTATTTATGCAAGACATACACATGGATGTGGCCGGTTTCAATAGAACTGTAGTTACAAAAACAGGCGATGGGCTAGATACGGTCCACAAGCTGGCTATAGTCTGCGATCCGCAGTCTATGGGTCTATTCATTCTTTTTTTCCACTCAACATTTACTGAGAAGCGATCATCTGTTTTAAAATATGTAAAATGAAGACTCAGCCTCTGCCTTGAGTCTAGAGGGGGATCTGGGAGCATAAACACATAAACCATCATGACACAGTGTGAACAACCCTGTAACAAGGGGGTTAGAGAAGGCTTCTTAGGGGAGCAACTACTGAGTTGGAGCCCTGAAGAATGCGTAAAGAAGTTTCCAGATAAAAAAAAAAAAAGAAGGTATATCTAGGGAAATATGATAACACACGTAAGGGAATGTGTGTGTGGGGGGGAGAACTGTGATAGTGATAGCGGGAAGTGAGGTCGGAACGAGGACAGGGGCCTGATGGTGAAATGCCTTATATGCCACACTGAGAGCATATTCGGATGCTGCGCTAATGCACCTCCCCGGGGGCCGGCCGAGCGCAGCACCAGCCGTGGAGGGCAGCCAGGCTGGCAGGGTGTGCGGAGGCCCCAGACAACCGCAGAAGCAGCTGCAGAAGTGATGAGTGGGCAACCTCCAGGTAACCAGATCTGGGTGTTTTGCATCAGAGGGCTGACAACCTAGCCCAACGCTGGCCATCAGTAGGGCCAAACAACTCTAGCAGGTGCTGTTGGCAGGCTCCAGGCAGAAGCAGACAAGAAGTAAAGGAAAAGGAGGAAGTAGTTGAAAGGAAGAGAGTGAGGGGAAAGCTGACGTCCCTGTAGAGGTCAGAAATCGCTGACTGCCTTAGGAGACCCTCAGAGGTGTGGAGTGGGAGGCTGCCAGGGGCTGAGAAGCTAAGTTCAGCGGTTCTGGGCCCAGGTGGTGCATCAGAATCTCTTGTGTAACTGGAATTAAAAAAAAAAATACTGATGTCTGGGCCCCATGCCCCAGAGACTCTGATTTAATTGGAATCAGGGGCCCATGTGTTAGTAAGTTTAGAAGATGATTCCAGTGCACACCCAGGGTTAAGAACCCCTGGCTTGGCTGACTGGAAGCTGAAGTGCTGCCCTATGACTATTTGGCTGGTAGGAAGATGCTCAGAGAAGCCAGGCAAAGCAAAACAGAGAATCTAGACCCGTTTTCATATGTGGGGGAACAATGAAAACTACATGCTATACTAATCCCAATATTTACAGTTGGTTAGTACTCTTGTTGGATGTATCTGAGATGCAGCAGCATGCAAGATTTTTCTGCATTAGTCTGAAATGACTAAAATCAGATGGCTTTACCAGGGGCTTTTAGTCCCAGATATTCTAGAGTACTCTCTTTTGTGGGCTCATCAGCTCTTAGGGAGATGTCTTCTGATGCCCAAGATTCCCAGGGTGGACAGATTTTTGGGACCCCCTCTCTGCTCTAACAGGGGAGTCTAGCAAGCAAACTGCATAGGTTTTAAGTCAGCACAATAAAATCCATGCTGTGCTGGGAAGCAGCCATGCAGGCCACCTTTAGCCTGTGTCAAATGACCTTGCAACCCCACACCTCATGACTGAAGATGCCAGCTGGAGAAACCAACAGCAGGAAAAGATAAAAGGTACCTAGCTCCTACACAGCTGCATATATTGGAGATTAAGGAAATAAATAAGGACCCTGGTCCCTGCCTCCCTCCATACGTAGATAACAGCATCTCTGACCTTGTTTGATGTATAACCAAGGAATTCTTGTTTATGTTACCTTTAATGTATAATATAGAGAAAAACCAGATGTACCCTATCCCTTTTTTGACATATATGGAATCTAGTCGTAAGTATTTTTTCCTCTTCCTTGCATGTACCCTGTTTTGTGAAAGAGATGTAAACTGCACTTAAACCCACATACCTTGGAGCAGTTCCTCAGTATACTCTGTTGGAATGTTTCCCGGGAGTTTAATTCCTCACCTTGATTATCAAATAGACTCCTTTAATTAATCTTTACCCAGACTCTTTATTTCGGTAGACACTAGTCACTTCAGAGAGTAGAATATTGCTATAAAGTGATCAATTAAAGCAGCTGCAGACAACCAGCAAACCGTAAGCTCTGGTTTAGGAAATTTTTTTTTTCTGGCAGAAGATAGGGCCACACAAAAAATACTTAATCAAAGGTGTATTCGTTCAAAAGCAATTAGAAATCGTGTTTCACCTTTTTATAGTGGGAGGATTATAAATTGTCATCTCTGCTTTTTTAAGTCAAGAATACAAAATAAGAAACTGTTTCAAAAGTCTCAGTCTACATGACTACCTTATTTAATATTGCAGTCCCCACTCTCTATCTACCTGCCTTCCTTTATTTTTTCCCACTGCGTTTCACTTTTTCCCACACTATATAATTGTTCTTTGCTCTGTTTATTCTCTCCCCCATCCCCACTGCAATGTTGACTCCATGAGGGCAAGGATTGTTGTCTGCTGCATTCAGCTGTATTCCCACTACCTAGCTATAGTAGGGACTCAATGAATGCTTGTTGAAAAAAATGAATGAATTGTTAATAAAACTCTCATTTTAACATGTTGCAATGTTTGAGAACAGGAGAGGCAATGTCTGAAATCACTTTAAGAGTGAGTTTCTTTAAGAAGCAAATTTAAAAGAAGATGACTTCTACTATAGCTGTTTGAAATGAGTCAATAATACATAGATGACAAGTGTGGGTATAAAATCAATTACGAGGCTGGGAGAGATCAGATGAAGTCAGTCAACAGATGCAGGATTGCCTGTTGACTGAAAGAGGATCATCTTAGGATTTTCATTCAGGTCTAGGTCATGCTGCAGCATTTTTTTTTTTCTCTCTCTCTTTTGCAATGAGTCCAAAAAGATGAGATCAGAAATAGGGAGAGTTAGAGAAAGTAATTGAATGCTTTCTTTCTATAAGTTGTAAGCAAACACTTATAGATCCACTCAGGGTTTATAAGTAGAGTGGAAACTGCCCATAAGAATTTCTTTATGAAAAAACAGCCATAAAGTCCCATAGTTCTGGAGCCAGGTCATCCCTGCAGATTTCTGATTCTAAGAGAAGATTTATGGCAAATTGAATCTGCATGGGCCGAAGAAAACCTGGTTAGTTTAAGCAGAGGACTATTGACTGCAGAAAGATGTTAGATTTTCTTGCATTGTTATACGTTCTGATCACTTTCTAATGAAACATACACATCCATGGGACCGGCCTGGTGGCACAGTGGTTAAGTTCGTGCGTTCTGCTTCAGCAGCCTGGGGTTCACTGGTTTGGATCCTAGGCGCGGACCTATTCACTGCTCATCAAGCCACGCTGAGGTGGTGTCCCACATAGAAGAACTAGAAGGATCCACAACTAGGATATACAACTATGTACTGGGGCTTTGGGGAGAAAAAAGAAAAAGAGGAAGATTGGAAACAGATGTTATCTCAGGGCCAATCTTCCCCCCCCCAAAAAAACCCACATCTGTCATCATTATAAATTTTGCACGATGCATTATACATTTCAGTGACTGTTTTAAGTAAAAAAGCATCACTTAATGGCAGTTATTCACTCGTGTAAGAAGCCCTCCAATCTGGGCCATGGTTGAGTCATTACTTCTCAACTGTTGACAGCTAACTAAATTTTAGGCCTGCTACCAAATAGTAACCCAGTCCTGGGGTACTCATCTCCAGTCCCAGCCCAGTGAACTGGTGGCACCAGTAATGAAACATTGACTTCGGTTCTGTATCCTAGTTAGTTAAGCGAGACAAACACTCAGGGCTGTGGGAAGAGGAGGCAGAACAAGATGGAGAGGCAGGAGAGAGAGACAGATGAACAGTGAGGAAATGGGGATGGAGCTATCAAGGGACAGCAAGAACAGCCTGTCACTAGACTTTTGTGCACACACACACACCTGTGCACATGCACACAGGGATCCCAGAGAGACAGGCAGAATCACACAGAAAGATGAACTTTAATGGAGCTGAGGGCTTACTAAAGGCTTGTAAGTATTTCTTTTTTCCCAACTATAGTTATACATGGGAATAACAACCTTTGGTATTTGCAAAGTGAGCTGATGCACTTATATCAAGAGTAAAAGGTTATCCATCCTGCCTTGGAATATACTGTTTAGTCATTAAAAAACACTACAAACACTAGATTTTCTTTAAGGTAAAATCTTTCCAAATTGCTTTCAAGATTACACATACTTAGAAGCTGTAAAAATATGTTCAGATATCATGGTCGCCTTGAATGGACCAAAGAAGATAAGATTAAAAGAATGTTTTTTAAACCATACGTGAGATATATAGGAGGTGAAGGAGAATGAAGTAAGGAATATGAGTAGTAGAGAGAAGGCTCAAACTAAAATTGCACCGAAGTCCCTCCATGCCTGCCCACACCTCCTTTTGGGGAACCTGCCCTGCTCACTTGTGCTGACCAGGTGGCCACCTTTTGCACCATGTGGCCCTACCTGTCCTCCCCCAACCACAGGTGACAGTGCTGAAAGGTGGTATCCGGTCTAGAGTTTGCCAGTTCTGTGACTTCTCTGTGGCTAATAAAAAGTAAGCTCCGTTGACAGCAGACATTTTTATCTGTCTCTTCCACTGCTTCTACCCCAGCATCTAGGGGAGTGTTGGGCATATATTAGGTGTTCCATGAATATTTGATGAATGAATGAGTGAACGTGGCTTGGCCCAAGTAGATGAACTGTGTCAGTTAGAGTCCTCTCCTGTGGATCTGAAATTTGAGAATAGAGAGGAAGTAGTGGGGGCAAGAAGTGAAAGGATGTCAGGGAGTTGAATTGTAGCCAAAATTCATGGGCAACTTATCAGGAAATTGAAAACAGGTGGAGCTGGGAGAGAAGGAATAGAGCACATGTATAGAAAGATGCCAAGACCTGATAAGAGACCAAGAAGCCGCCCTGTACCAGCCTCATTTCCCATGAGGCTTCCTGTGCTTGGATCTCCACGGTATCTCCTCAGTGAATTAAGACAGCCCCCACTCCCACCCCTTCCCTTCAGTTAGCTTGTGTAATTCTCTGCTCCTTCTCATTACAAAGCCCTAACTTAAGCAATAATGTATTTGATACAGTAATGATGTCCCAAGATAAGGTTGTTATAACTACTTACACGACACTACAAGAAGGATGCCAAACTGATATACAGAAATGATTAAAACTTGTAAAAATAGAAAAATAAGATTTATAAAAGGAAATCAATCCAGGGGCTAAAAAAACTAGAAAATATTCATCCTAGTGACAAAAATTGTGACGTGTTTACTGGGTGCAGGCATTGTGCTAGCCACTGGAGACAGAAACATGAAAAGACATGACCAGCCCTCCTTAGGAATCCACAAAGGATGCAGCAAAGACCATGAAGTGGAAAGGGGGCATGTGAAAAGGAGACATTTTGAACTAATATGTGAAGAGTGAGTAGAATTTTGCCAGCAATAAATGGGAAGATTCTGCAGAAAAATTGTACTAGAGTTGATAAGTGGGAGAAGGAGGACATTTTGGGCAGAAGGAATAAATGTGCAAATGTTTGGAGGCAGGAAAAAAACACAGTCACGAAATTATGAGTCTGAAGTGCAAGAAAGACCAGCAGAAGATGAAGCTGAGTAGATAGGTAAGGTTAGATGCTGCAGAAATTGAGTTTTTGTTCTATAGGGGATTGGGAGCCATGAAGAACACCAAGCACTAGAAAGACATGATTACATTTGTGCAAGAGAAATTTTGCCCTGGGGGTGGAGTGGTTTGATTGGAGCTGGACCACAGTCAGGGGTGGGGTTTAGGGGGTGGTGGGGTGGTAAATGGAAACAGTCCTTGTGGAATCCAGGACAGAAGAGGTGAGAATATAGAGGAAGAGCTGGATACGAGAGTTTTGGGGTAAAATCACCAAGCCTTGATAATTGATAAAGGCAAGATTGATAGGTTTGTATAGACAAAAAGAACAAAGATGAGAAAAGCAATCATTAACATTTGGAAATCTTTGCAGTCTGTAAAGAGAATTTACACACTCTTACTTAATCATCAGGACAGCACTGTGAGACAGCTACTGCTATTATCAAAACCCCCATTTTATACAAAAGAATATGGCTCAGAGAGCTGAAGAGGCTTGCCCAAGGTCGCTTGTGCTTGAAGAGGCAGAGCCAGAGCTAAAACGCAGTTTCTCTGACTTGAAGCCCATTCTTTCCCCCCTCAAATGGGCTGACTATGAAAATCAGGTGAACAGATAAGAGAGCACAGAAAAAGATTCCTCAAGGTAGCTGTCCTGTTGAAAAGGCAGCAGCAACAACAACAAAAAACAAAAGAGCTAAACTTCTCTCAAAGTATTTTTATACAATTAAACTTAGTTTTCCTTTGTTCATTAAAATGCTGAAAGAACGAAAACTTGGTTCTTTTCTTCTATATATTGGTTTTGTGTTTAAATTCACAGGTAAGAGTCTTCATTTTCCTTATTTTCTTCTCTTTGAAGAAAAATGACATGTTATAGTTTTGTGAACAAGGTTATTTTTCTTGTTGCAATTTTATACTCTATTTCCAAAATGGCATGTAATGCATTTCCTAGTGCCTTGTAGCTAGTTTCTGAGGATATTGACCTGAGTCTTTACATGAGGCTGCTCTTCTAAGGAACACGATATTCTTTACCAGCATTCAACTCACTAATCTTTTTGATGTCCCTGTCATTTCAACAGGCATCAGGAATTTTATTCCCTCCTTGCAAACAGAGAAACAGTCTTAAAGTGGTTAAGTCCGTTCCTGAGAGTTTTGCAAAGTAGAACACCACCATTCTCTTTTACTTTCAATCCGCTAGACAACTGAGTCTCCAGCTGAAAAAAATGTGGTTTTTTTTTTCCAGATTCAGATTCACACTCATTTAACCTGTACTGAATGCCCACTATGGGCTGGGTCCTATGTAAGTTATTTTGTTTAATCTTCAGGAATTCTCCAGTCTTTTACCTACTTAGGTAATGATTAATGGCATTAATTTACTAGAAGGGAGATGCATTAACTGATTTTTTTTTCCATCTTGCGGGAAGGAAACAGAACCTTTTTTATTCTCACTTTGTATTTAAAGTAAGTTGCATTTACAGAAAATAAACCCCCAAATTATAAGTATACATACAGCTCAAGGATATGATTGTTAAAACAAAATATTAATTCTTGTCAATAAGAAAAATAAATTTTATTGAAATATGTGTTTTCAAAAATCTTAGTAACTTCACAAAAAGCTTCTCTTAATTTTCATGCCTTTTAATTATAACACCTCAAATATATTGTGCAGGGGAGTTTTTGAGGGACAATAACCACCATTTTAAGCTGGTTTCTCTAATTGCAAGGCCAGAGGAAACCACCAGGGGGCGAGCAAAGCTGTCATTTCACCGAATAGGAATTTTCGAGTTGGAAGTGATCCAAAGGTCATTGAATTCAAACTCCATATTTTATAGACATGAAAACTGAGACCCAGTGAGATTACCTGATTTTCCCAAGATCACACAGCCAATAGAGGTAGCTTAGAAGTCAAGCTTTCTTGCTCCTGTCCAGCTTATATTCTTCTGATGGCAGTCAGACTTCAGTTCTTTCCACATCACTTTGCAAACATTAACCATCACTTGGTAGACCACTTCATTGAATTTCCCATCCTCTTAGCTCTTGTCTCTTATCTGGAAAAACCTGGAGACTTGTGTTGGGTTTCTTGGAATCTCCTCTTGTGAGATTGGTGATATTAAGTAATGTTTTGAAGCCAGAACTGGTGATCAAAACATGAACTCTCCTTGTTGTATTGTTATTCAGCAAGGAAATCATCATTGTCATCATCGTCATCATCAAATATACGTTCTGTGAATACTATGGTTTGGTATTGCTTTGATTTCTTAATCTATTTTGATGAATACCAAAACTCTCCACTTCTAGGTTTATATTCTAGAGAAATTTGTGCACACGCACACCAGGACATGTGAATAAAAATGTTCACAGCGGTGTTATTCATCAAGAGACAAAAAATGAGAAACAGCCCAAATATCCATCAGTAGTAAAATGGATAACTACGTCGTGGTCTGCTCAGATGGTGGAATACTGCAGAGCAGCAAAACTGAATGAATTACAGGTTTGTGTATCAGTGGAGGATAAATCTCAAAAACATGTTGAACAAAACAGTAAAACAAGCCTACATAAGTATGGTTCCATTTAATTAAATTGCAAAAGCAGGCAAAATTAGATAATATATTGCTTAGGGACACACATATATGATAAAACAATTAATAGGAACAAGGAATGATTAACAAAGTTTCAACATATGGTTACCTACGGGATGACAGGGAGGGGGACATCATCAGGGAGAGGTACAAAGGAAACTTCTAAGGTACTGACAATGTTCTAGTTCGTAAGATGGATGGTAGGTATGTCGCTATTCTTTTATTATTCTCCTTTAAACAGCATATATATATATATATATATATATGCATATATATACACATATACATATATATACACATACTTGTGGAGGTGTGACACATTTCACAATAAGAATGTTTCAACAATAAAAAGCTAATAATTTCTGAATTAACTTGGAAATTCTATATTGTAGTTACAAAGATATATCTTAAAAACTTTCTTTTTCATTTGGAATTAAACCTTGGTTTTAACTTACATCTCAGAACATATTGAGAATTAAACATAAACATTGCGAAAAATTGCAATGAGGACCATGTTTTAAGAAATACACTAAGGATGGGTAGGCTAAATACGGCTAGGTCTGATGTTGTTGGATGTACAATGTAGCTATATTTATATTGGGCCAAGACATTTGAAAAACTAAACATCCTCTTTTCATGGATATTTCAGGAAATGTAACATCATATCTGGTGAGTTTTACATTGAAAACCAAATCAATGTGATAATTTTTTCCTTTTGTTTTAGGTGTGATTTTATAAAAGCTGAAGTTGTCAAAAAGAACAGTAGATATATTCTATTATCAGTTTGGTACATCTTCAGCCATATAAGTGACTGAAATTTGTTTTTGCTGAAATTAACATGGCCTTAAAATAAGCAACTGTATATATGTGTATTTTAGAAACTTTATAAAGAAATTATTCCTTGTTACCATATACCATATTGCAGATTATTGTATTATGTGAATATCTAGTTATATTATTAAACTCTGCAAAAGTAAAGTCAAGACCTCTTGCCTGAAGGGTGGAGCGATTGTCTGTGTCAATTCCTAGGAGAAGAGGTAGTGCCTTAGACGGCAGATGGGAACTGAGATGGCGGGCTCTAGGTATGGGGTAATAGGTGAGGGGGCTGCCTCTCTCTTCCTCTTGATCTAGACTTTGAATATTCTACATGTCTAGTCAGGGCTCCACGGCCCATATGATCCGTGTGTACAAAGTGGGAAAAGGCACCCCCTTCCCAAGTCTTCCTCAAGACATTCTACTTTCAGTGATTGTAAAATTATCATAATGTACTGAATATGTAACAAAGCACTTAGCTGCCATTTGCTAGAAAATCATTTTAATAAATATAGAAATCTCTGATATCTACAATGTGAATGGCACCTTCTTAGATATGACATCTTTGTGTGGTGCCCGTATGACTGTATATTAGTTTTCTGTCTGGGATTGTACACCTATGTGGTGGGTACTTACTTGTCTATGGTGTTGACCATGATGAGGAAGATTAGAAGCTAGAAGGAATCCAAGCAAAATTTCTTTTCCTAAGGCCTTGTGTGGAATGGGGAGATATCTGTGAGAAAGAAGACTCTATTTTGGATAACTTTATTTTGATTTATTCTTTTTTTAAACTATCCCCTGGATTTTAGTCAATTCTTTTTTCACAGTCCAGTCTGCTTTCAGTGTGTTCAAAGAGGAGCAACTCCTTCTCAGCCAGCCAGGATGGTGGCAAGATGATCCACTGGGAGGGAACCTCAGGTTCCCTCAGGAGAGTAGGGGTCCCGCTGCCCTTTCTCACCAGGAAGTTCTCCATGGTTCCAGTCTTGAAGGTCCTGGATTTATTTCCTTACAGATGCACGCTGGAATTTTATATTGTGAGGAACCAAGGATCTGTGAGTTTTGAAAAGGCAAATATAGGCACAACGTTCAGGTACTTCAGATTTTAATAATACTAATAATAGCTAACACTTCTTAAGCACTAATTATGAGCTGTGCTAAAATGTTTCACTGCTTATGTATTTTAATCCTTGCATCTATCATATGAGGTGGGTCTATGAACATAGGAAATTGAGGTTTAGAGATTTTAAGTACCTTTTCCCAAAATATAGAAGGGGAATCTGGTAGAGGCTAACTCACATGTAGGTCTGTCTGTCTGATTGTAGAGCCCAAGTTTACCATTTCACAATATAGAGCAGTCCTTAAAGACCCAATACTTTCATAAATGGACTGAGTCTTGAGACAGATTTATGTGAGGCCAATGGAACTTCAGCTTCAGAGCCCCTCACTTGCACGGTCCCTTCCAAGACCCCTGGAAGGGCCCAGGCCATGTGCTTACATGCTCTCATCATCTTAGAAAATGGAAAGGCACAATTTTAGTACTCATTGTCTTAAAGTAGGCTCCCAAATTGTGCAAGCTTATGGCCTCACAAAACCTGATGAATCCTTGGCTGCCCAGTCTCACAGGAATAAGCAGTCTTATAAGTAAGTCCTAACTGATCCAGTTGTTACTTGTTCAAGGATTTTTGCAGAGTAGTCCTGGTCAATTAGAACTTATGTTCATACCCCATAGAACACTTGTAGTATGATCATCTGTGTAACCCACCAGGATACGACTCCTTGAAGGCAGACAGCATGGTTTTTTAACCTGTGTTTCCCCAGCATTGAACACATTAAGTTCTTAATAAATATTGGTTGATTGAATGAATGAAGATGAGATTCATAAAGAACAAAAATCCATTTCCTTCCCGTAGTACCGATGACTAAAAAATCCACACATGAAGAGTTAGATTTTATTTAGACCAGTAGGATTTTGGAGCCGCTTTCATTCTAGTCAGATCAAGGGTTCAGATTTGAACTTAAGGGGGACTGTTCCTGATGGCAGGACTGGGGGTAGGGAGGGGAGTAGGAGAGGTTCTGGGGGAATCCTGGGTCACACCTGGACCTAAAGACATTGAAGAGACTGGGTTGACAATAGGCCCTTTTAGGCATTCTGGTTTCTCTACCATAGATTTGGGGTTTCATATCAGTCTGGGGCTAAGCTGGGTTCTGCATGGAGTCTTATAGTTGCCCTCTCTCAGGTAGGAGAGTGGGCGGGGGGTGTTTTGTGCACTCCATATCCACATCTCACAGTAGATGAAGAAGGCTCCAGAGAACCACTTGGAGAGCCTGGCGTGTGATAGGGAGGAATCAGAATTAGTACCTGTCCCACATCTGAAAACATCTAAGCAGGAAGTGGCTTGGTGAAGGGAACTGCGGTAGCAGGGTCAATAGAGTTGGTATGATGGTTGATTTTATGTGTCAACTTGACAGGGTCACGGGATGCCCAGACATTTGTCAAACATTATTCTGGGTGTGTGTGTGAGGGTGTTTCTGGATAAGATGAACATTTGAATTAGGCCGTCCCGAACGTGGTGGGCCCATCCAGTCAGTTGGAGGCCTGAAAAGAGCAAAACGGCCGGCCCTCCCAGGAGTGAGGGGGAATTTCTCCTGCTTGACTGCCTTGGAGCTGGAACATTGGTTTTTTCCTGCCTTTCTACATCTATATCTATATATCTACATCTACATCTATGTCTATGTCTATATCTATATCTATACCTATATCTATATATCCTATTGGTTCTATTTCTCTGGATAACCCTGATTAATACAGTTGGAAATAAGGGTCTGAGGGGGCAAACATACAGGTTTCCTGTGGGCTGCATGTGGATTACATAAAACAGAGCTGGATTTTGGTCATCTTAAAAGAGACTCCACCAAAATAGTCTTTCTAAAGGCTGGTGGTGGGCCATCTAAAGCTTCAAGCTGAGACGTGGTGGTTGGAGTGGGAAGTGGTGGAGAAAGCAGGAGTCAGCCTGAGATCATTTTCTATGAAAGGAAACTGGAGGTGGGAGGTCCGCAGAATTGGGAACTCAGAAAGTCCACTGCACCAGCCAGAGGACAGTGTCTTTGTCCTCTAATCCACCTCCTCCATTGATTGGACATAGAGTAGTCACAAAGAGCTGCTAGAAAGTATAGAAGAAGGTGGGTGGAGGAAGAAAGAGCACCGCTTGTAGCCCCCCCATGCCACAAACCCACCTCGGCCTTTCCCATTTGTAAGTTTCATTCAGATCTGAGGATGGAGGGAGGAGGGATGGGGACATGAAGAGAAACTTGGAATCAAATGAGAGTGTAACATTTTACTATTGGATGATACTGAGCTTTTTAATACCCGAACGTGACCGGAAAAGCTAGGATCTCTGCCTAAGATTTCATCCAAGGATAGAGAAGAATAATTTGACAGAGGAGGTTTGAAAGAACAGTGGAGAAAAAGAGTGAAGTTGCTTTTTTCTTGCCCCTGAGTCCAGATCATTCAGTTAACCAATTACATGCACTTAGCCAAAAAAGAAATTTCCGGTGTGCCAATCGGTAAAACTTCCTCGTGACTACCATTACTATTTTATTCCTCAGAGTGCAGTGGACAGCTGAGTTCCCTTGAGATTTAAGCCCCAGGGGATTCGCTCTCTTGCTCTTTTTCTTTCCCCCAATGACTCTGCAGGAGGCCAGCGAACTCATTTCCTGAATCAATTGGATGATTCAAAGTTTCTCATCTCCAAAGTTTAGCCTTAAAATCTTTTAAGCGGAAATTGAAGACTGTAGCTTTGTATGTATCATTGTAATAACATATGCGTGAAAATGACACCAAGACTTAATGAGCCTACAAGGTGTGTGATTAATTCAGGGTGGTAGGAGTCTGTTGAAGAGGAGGGGGTGGTTCCTGGGTGGAATCTAAATGTTTTTTTCAAGGAAAGATACCTCCTCACGAGATGCAGATCATGAAAATTGTAGGGCTATAGTTTTCAAACACTGCCCATATTTCAGGGAAACAATACCTTCACCCATAAGTATTCATAACAATCCCTTAGTGTTTAGCAAGTCACTGTTTTTTGCCAGTCAGCAAAGTTCTCCGCTAAAATATTGTCAGGTCATCAGCCCACAAGCTATAAACCACCTACCCACTAGCTCTGTTCTTCAAGACTAATTTTCTTTTAATGCCTGTTTGTTTGTCCGGGAGGTGGGGGAAGAGGGAACTATTTTGATGATTTATAGCATCTGCTTGATCTCCAAGATTTGGTTTGTTTAAATATGGAGTCTGGT
Source organism: Tapirus indicus (assembly GCA_031878705.1). NCBI lineage: Eukaryota > Metazoa > Chordata > Mammalia > Perissodactyla > Tapiridae > Tapirus > Tapirus indicus. Next base: position 7,495,549 of record CM062925.1, read on the forward strand.
ATTCAGAAAGCATTTGAAAAGTTTTGCAAATAAATGAATACCTTTTTCTTGAAATTGAACCAAAGGAATGATTTATCCCCTTGGTTTCTTCTCATCTCCCTGAAAGTAGAGAATCAGAAAGCATCAAAATGGAGGGCATCCTTTGTGCCAGGCTTGGTGTAAACACTTGGAGTATAAAACCTCCTGGATTAGTCAACTCATTTTAGTCTTCTGAAGCAGCCTCTGCATTCTCAGGACCTAATGGATGGGTGGAATTTTAGCGCCACCAGTCTCATCTTGAATTTTTGACAAGACGCTACTTTCAGATTTCCACAGCCTAACGTCTCTGTCCATTAAAGGAAGGCTTCTTTCTTCTGCTTCCATTCTCACTTTCCAAGTCTCAGGAAAACTTCCCTTTGCAACTTCTCACGTGCTGATAAAATGCTAACGTCTTCCAGTTACGGGTTCTTTTTTTCAAAATGGAAACATGAGAACTTCAGTGTCATCAGCAATGATTGAGAACCTCGCAGAGAGCTCAGTGGGTGACTTGCCCCCTGCACATTAGAAGCTGAAAGCCTAGCTGGAGGATGTGACTTTATCTCTTTGGGTCACATACTGCACTACCAATCATTATCCCTTGTTGCAGTTCTAGCCCAGAAATTAAAAGAAGCCTTTCTTTCTGTTTACTTTCGTTTCAGTTTAGACAAGTGGTCAGTAAATTTTTGGTCTAAAGGACAACAAGGAAGCTGTTGATAGGCTTGAGGTAGGCAGAGAGTAAAATGAAAAAACAGCAAGTAATAGAATTAAGTGAGAGCAAGGGAAAGAGCAGGAAGCCAAGAGGAAGAGAAGAACAAGAGAGAAGAGAGAAATAGAGATAGAGGTTTATGTGGAAGATGGCACACTAAGATTATCACATGTGTGGAGATGACTTGTGACCTCATAGTAACTTATAAAAAGCTTATGTATTGTGCAGCCTTTTGCACTTTCTTGTAACATGGAAATCACCAGAACATTTCATTTTCCTTGGTGTATTTGATATTTTCAGCCTCGATCATTTTATTTTTGAAAGGGGAGGTGATACCTACTCCAGGTTTTGAAGAGAATTACATTAAATAGGCTAAAGTAAATAAAGCATTTAGCCTAATGCCTGGCTTATTGTAAATGCTCAGTGAAATGTTAAATTCCCTTCCCTTGGAAACAATAGGTAAAAGGTTTCTCATGAAAGACAAAGAGCATGAGGAAAAAACAAAAACAACAACGACAGGATGAAATCTATAAATAATTACATAACTTCTTTTATCTGTGGATTCTAAACTCTTCTCCACGACTTCTTTTACCGGGGCTGTCAGCTAACCATAATATTAACTGATTGGAGTTTTTCCTCTGCTGCTTCCTTCACCAGAAGAGGTGGTCTTTTTGTTTTGCTTTGGGGGGAGGGGTGAGTTGTTTTCACAGAACTGTTTTCTGCTGTGCTAAGGAGACTGGACTTTACTCCCAGGCTGAGGAGCCAACAGAATTTTTCAAGGGAGGGATGAGACAGGCTTTTCATTTCAAAATATCTATCTGGTGTAGGAGTGGAGAGTAAAAGAGGCTGTAGGCTGGAAATCATTTATTTACTCAACAAATATGCACTGCGTGCCTATTCTCTTAGGTGCTGGGGAGACAAGGTCCCTGACCTCTTGGAGCTGACCGCAAAGTAGGGGAGGCAGACCCACAAATAAGTACACACACACACACACACACACACACTTTGTTAAATGCTGTAAAGGGAAAGGATAGGTGCTATAGATGAAAGGAAGTGCTTCTCGGAGGAAGTGACGTTTGTGTCTGAGGATAAATAAGAGTAAGTCAGACAGAGAGGAACAGGACTCAAGGGAAGGCCTTATTCAGGAAGGGGAGACTTGAGCATTCCTATGTGCTGAAGGGAAGGATGAGGTGCTGGGGGGGAAGTGAAAGAGAGAGGGAAAAGAGGGGATTGTTTGTGAAGCAAGAGCGCTCAGAGGATGGGCGGGGAGAGAGCTCAGTGCTGGGGTAGAAGAATTAGCCTTGGGCGGGAAGAAGGTTTCCACTTGCTCTGGGACAGGATAGGAGGAGATGGAGTGGAAGGAGATATTGGTAAGTTTATAGATGAAAGATAGGATACAGCAGAGTTTTCCTGTAAGGGTCTCATGTTCTCTGTGCTGTAGGAGAAGAAGTGGTTGCTGAGTATCAGGGAGAGCCTGTAGAGTAGAGGGCTTGGGAAGTGGCTTCCTTGGAAAACCAGAGGGAGCCGTGGCAGAGGGGTCTCGCGCTGTTCCAGAGGCTCCTGTGATTCCTGAGGATGCCCCCGTAGTGCTCCCTTTCTCCCTTTAATTATTACGTTTTCCAAAGGGCTCAGTAATGACATATAGCAGCCATGAGGACAAGCATAGGAGAATTCTCCCATTGCACCTGGGCCTCCGAAACAAAAGAAATAATACATTTATGCAGGCCTACTTTAATCCACCTTCTAGAGAGACCCAATAATGAGATTGGCAAAAATGAAGACTGACAATATTCAGTGTGGGCAAAAAGGAATTCTCGCATGCTGCTGGGGGGAGTGTAAATTGGTACAATTTCTATGAAAAGCAAGTTTGCAGTATCTTGTAATGTTTAAACTACCGTAAACTGTGTATGCCACAATGGCTTGATATAGACCTAGAAGATCGTTTTTCAAACTGCAGGTGGAGACCCAATAGTGCCTCCAGAAATCAATGTAGTGGCTCTCAGCTAGCAATTTAAAAGAACAGACTAAAAATAGGTAATATCAGAGGTCATTATTCACAGAAAGGGTAAGTACTATTTCTCAGGAAACTTTGATTTCAGTTGCATATATATAACTGGTCACGACAAGACATGGGCCGGTCACAATAAGAAATTGCTCGTTGTGGGACGGGGTCAAAATATGTGAGAAACACTGCTCTAGGGAGACTTGTACATTTGCACGAGGACACGTGAATATAGCTATTTCTTGCAGCATTGATTATAACCGTGATTTATAATTCAGGAAACAATCGCTATCAATAGATGAATTGAAAGTGGTCTTTGTATACTATTCAGTAGTGAACGAGGTCTAAATATATCAGCATACCTATATTTTTTTTGGTTGAGGAAGATTTGCCTTAGGCTAACATCCATGCCAATCTTCTGTTTTTCAGTCTGTGGGCTGCCACCACAGCACGGCTGCTAACAGAGCAGTGAAGGTCTGCCTGCCAAAGTGGGGTGCGCTGGCCTTAACCACCAGGCCACCGGGGCTGGCCTTCAGTGTACATAATCTCGAAAACAACATTGAATGAAAAAAGCAAGTTGCTGAATATGCAAGTGTGATATCGTTTACAAAAATCTTAAAAACCCGCAAAACAATGTTACACGTTGTCTTCACTGTACTTATATGTATATAAGAGAATGAAAAGGACTGGAAAGATATGCCATCCGTCTGAGAGCTGTTGCCTCTGCACAGTAGGACAGAGATTGAGACTGGGCATGACAACAAAGAAGATTTTATTTCTAATGCTTTTTTAATTTAAAATGTTCTTGAGAAAAATATGATGAGATAATAATTGCCAATTTGGGACAGTAAGTACACCACTGTTTGTTACATTTTTTTTTGTACTCATTGTGGTTCATACATATGATATTTCCCCCTTCAAGAGATGGAGCTTAATTTCCCTCCCCTTGAGTTTGGGCTGGACTTGGTGACTTGCTTCTAGCAAATAGAATGTACCGGAAGTGATGGAATGTCACCTCTAAGATTAGGAGAGTGGCTAGGACAGAAGACTTCAGCTCCATCGTGGGTCCTCTCTGTCTGATTTCTCACCGCGGGGGACCAGCTGCCGATTTCTATGAGCAGCCTTATGGAGAGGCCCATGTGGTGAGGAACTGAAATCTACCAACAGCCATATGAGTGAGATTGGAAGCAGATTCTCAGCCCCTTCAGATGGCGGCAGCCCTGGCCAACAGCCTGACCACAAGCTCATGAGAGGCCCTGACGCAGAACCATGCAGCTAAGCCACTCTCCAATTTCTGATCCTCAGAAATTATGTGAGATAATAAATGTTTATTTTTTAAAGCTGCTAAGTTTTGGGGTAATTTATTATGTAGCAGTAGATAACTAATAGAAGTTCTTCTCTGTATTTAAATTTTTTCTCAAAAAAGAAAAATCAGCTCTTAATAAATTAATGTCAATAAAGCTTTAAAATAACACAATGTGGAAAGAAACTATTAGAAAAGAAATTTCCTTTAAGTATCAACACAAAGCAAAGAAATCAAGTGTTTGAGGACATCAGAGAGTCACAGAATGAAGGTCAAGAGCATGAAGTCTGGAGCCAGACAACCTTGGCCCCTCCTTGTCCCTTACTAGCTTGTGACCTTGGACAAGTCACCTAACCCGCTAACCTCTCTGTCCTCAGTTTCCTCATCTGTAAAATGGGAGTGATAACACTATCCCTGCCTCAGAGGTTTGCTGTGAAGATTAAATGAATCAACAAATTAAGGCAATTAGGACAGTGCCTGACATACAGTAAGCACTTTATATATGTAACTGTTACAATTTTTATTATTGTTTGAAGGAAAGGGGTCTGAAAGATGATCTAATTAAGTCTCTTCATTTTGCAGGTGAGGAAAATGGAGGTTCTTGGTTCAAGGGCTCAGAGCTCTTTCTTCCTTGAAATGTCATTTCCATAGGAATTTTCTTTTTCCTCCCTTCACGTCAATTGCATTTACTGAATGTCCCAATTTGCGAGGATTTCTGCTGGGCTTCTTTACATACAGTATCTCATATAATCCCTAAATTACTGTAGATATTTTTGTTGTCTCCATTTTGCAAAAAGAAACAAAAACAAAAACCAACCAAACTCTGGGAGTTTATCACTTGTTCACAGACCAGGGGGTGGTAAAGCTGGAATTCAAGCCCCGGTCTTTTGATTACAAGATTAGTGGCACAACTCCTTTCTTAACAGGTTAAAAGTATTTCATAATTGACTATTCTGATTATAAAGCTCTTGTAGACTTCTCTCCCTGTGACCTTATAGGATTCTAGAGCAGAGGCTTTCTTTGTATTCCTTTTTGGCGATTATTATGGGTCACTTTCCCATTTTTCTAAGGATGATCAAGTCTGGGATCCTGAATTCATCCTTCCAAAGAACAAGACCTATTTCCACAGAATGCATTGATTGGTCTATTTGATTTCAATAATATCCTTCTACGTGGTTCCCTATTCTATATTCAAAAGACGAACATTTCAGCTGACTACTAAAAATTGGCAGGTCATCTAACAAGACTTAGCAGATTATGAAGAGGCTCAGGAAATACTCCTATTGTACTAAAACTAAACTGAAACCTAATGTTAGTCAACCATGATGCTGTAGTTTTGTCCTTTGATTTTCACAACGACCCTGTGAAACATATTGAGATTTTTCCTTCTCTTACAGATGAAACAAAATCTCAAGGAGTTGAAGTGACTTGCTCAGAACAACACAGATTAGAAGTGGCAAAGTCAAGCCTAGAATTCAGGCCTTTCTGAGTGTCCTTTTCAAACATAACTTTAACGTTCCCCAATAGTTCCGTATCTGGGTCTGTAGCCTACAAAAATACTCCCCAAATGTGCAAGAATATATGTACAATGGTGTTCATTGTAGCATTATTTATTGCAAACTTGGAGACTACCTGAATAGCCTATAGAAGGGTATTTTAAAAAGTTATGGGGGCCAGCCTGGTGGCATAGTGGTTAAGTTTGGTGCACTCTGCTTTGGTGGCCTGGGTTCACAGGTTCAGATCCCAGGTGCAGACCTACACCACTTGTCAGCCATGCTGTGGTGGTGACCCACATACAAAATAGAGAAAGATTGGCACAATTGTTAGCTCAGAGCTAATATTCTTCAAGTGAAAAAAAAAAAAAAAGAGGAAGATTGGCAATGGATGTGAGCTCAGGGCAAATCTTCCTCAGCAAAAAATAAAATAAAATAAAATTATGACATATCCATACTACGGGAGGGACTACAGCAAGCAACCATCTAAAACAATGAGGTGTACACATACACACACACACACACACACACACACAGTGACATGAAGAACAGACAAAAATAATTGTTTAATTAAAAAAAGCAAGTTGCAGGATGATGTGTGATTCCATTTTTATGTAAGAGAAAAAAACCTTAAAATTAACATGTCTGTGCATATAAAAAGGTCTGGGAAAACACATAAACTACTAACAATGATAATCCTTGGGTAGAGAAAGCCGAGAGGAGGGGAGAAAAAAAGCACATGAACTCCAAATTATATTGTTTACATTTTTATAATGGTTATATGTTACTTTATACTTAAATGTTTTAGGTTGAATTATTAACAATTTTTTAAAAAGTTATTCAGCCTCTCAAATATTCATTGAATTCTTGTTAAGTGTGTGCTCAGCACTCTGTCAGGGGTTAAAGAACTTGCAAGGAAGTTCTCTTGAGGAAGTTAGCATCTGGCTGGAAAGCAAAGCAGAACTTGGAAAATGATACAGATGGTTTATACTTAACTGCGGGGGAAATGGCCGATTAGTGTACCAGACAGGTCCCTTTAAGGAAGAGTCACACAGATTTCATTCTCTGGAGGTTGGAGGTTTTGCACAAGAGAAGTTGCCTCAGGTCCCAAATTTCCCTACATTGGGACCCAGTGCAACTTTGAGTATCACTAAATATCATAAATTGTATCACTTGGGCTAATTAAACTGGAGTAATCTGTCTTTATTCATCTATCATTTATAGTTCTCAAATAGAGAATTTGATTGGCTTGTCTGGTGTCACTTGGCATCAACAGATTGGGCTACCAGACGGAAATTGGGTGATGTCACCTCGAAGACACCCGTTCTTTCCTATGCCTGGCCCAGAGAAGGTAATTTCTGACTCATGCACCAGTTCTCTGTCCAAGTCAAGGCAAACCGTTATGGCTGTCAGGTCTGGGTTCATTTTACTGACAAAGCATGCTCTTTGAGCCACAGAACTTATATTTGAAAGAACTGATTGGAGCCTCTTTTCCTCATGGCAAATATTGTGGACTCCTCCTACAGTCTGTTTAGTCCAATAGGCAGAGGTGAGAATAGCAGAGATAAGGGAAGAGCATCTTTGAGTAGAGCCAGGTTTGAAGAAAGTTCAGGAGAGGCTCGCATCTATTAGCTAGCTCTCTTTGGCAGACTGCTCTGTACAGTTGAACAGGTTGTACCTGCATAAGAGTGTTCACCAAGGGAGTGAGGGCTGAAATTCAGGCTGAGCTCTGCTCACCAAACATTGTGCAGTGCTGGCTGGTGTGGCCCTGGCATGCAATTGGGTACTGTGGGAGGGCTATGCCTTTTTCCAACTAGCATCAAGGCACCTTGTGGACTAGCAATGGCCTTATTCTTGGGATCATACCAGCTTGTAAACTAGCAAACTGCAGAATCAGAACTGAGGGCCATGCCGGAGGATGTGGAGGGAAGGGCTTCAGAGAAAAACTCAAGTAAATATTTCCAACTTGAGCCTGGTACATAGCAGATATTGAATAAATATTTGTTAAATGGATAAATAGTGCTGGAGATAGAGTAGTGAGAAAAAACAGACAAAATCTTTGAGGTTATGTAATGAATTAAAACAAGATACAGAACAATATGTACTATACAATATAATTTATACAAAGGGCATAATAAAATTGAGATGTGAAAACTCTACTACCCAGCAATTCCACTCTTAGGTATGGACCCTAGAGAAATTTGTGCAGTTTGTACACCAGAAGACTTGTACAAGACTATTAATAGCATGTTAGTGGCAAAAACAGAAAATATAAACAAATTGAAACCCTGTAAACTGGAAATAACCCAAGTGTCCACTAACAGGATAATGGATACATTATAGTGTATTCATGCAATGGAATTCCACACATTGGTGAAAATTAATTATCTAAAGCTACACACTAATTTATGAATGATAGATACCATGCCTGGAGCTATGGCAGCCATCTTGACATCATGAGGGAAAGTCTTTACATCACTGAATCAGTGAACCAGTTCTAGCAGCTGCCTGGCAAATAAACTGCAATTAGTTTATGTTATTGCTAGTCACATTTTCTTGTTATTTGTATGTGTAAATATGCCTTACACAGAATAGTTAACTGAGAGGAAGTTTCAAAAATTATTAAGGGTGATAAATCAGGGGGACTTTTCAGTTTGTATTATTGAAAATTTTTACATAAAGAGAATGTTCATGTATTATTTGGGTAGTTTAAATTTGTGAAAATTTAAGTGCAAGAAAGCCAAGAAATAGAGTGATATACAATAGATCACATGGACCAGCTTCTCAATCTTTCTCAACCAAACTTTTATAATATTTACTTAACTTGCCTTCCACCAAATTCCCCCCCCCCCAAATCCACCCTTTCTTTACTTAGAATAAAGGTTGAGTTCCTTACTGTGACCCATAATGCTCTGCTTTCCCTGATTCCCAGCTCTATCTCACAGACCGTTCTCTCGCTTGCTAACAAAGCTCCTGTTACACTGGTCTTATTTTAGTGCCCCAAATGTTCCAGTTCCCAGCTTTTGGGCCTTCAATACGCTGTTTCCATTTCTGAAATGCTCTTTCTTTTTCTTCTCCTACCCAGACATGACTCGTATCTCCAGCTACTGTTCCATCCTTTCCTCATCTTCCCTGCTTCTCAACACTCCGTCTCTCTCCCCCAAGTCTTTCCCCTTCTCACGCGGGGTAAGAAGAAGGTCTTTTAGCAAAATAAATGTACCCAAGGTGTACTATAAGAGGAGAGCAATATTTGCAGGAAAAAAGTCTTGTTTTAAAAAGTCCTGTTTGTGTGCGTGTTTTGTAGATCTTTCACTCTAAAGACTCTGAAAGGCCTAAGTCAATTAAACTGAAGAATTGGGAGGGCTCACAACTGCCCTCATAGGACTGTGCTAGGACAGAATCTCCATGGACTTGACCACAGAGGACACTGGTTGGATGGAGGGCATCCTGGGATAGAGCCTAGGGGAAGAAAAGGAAAGAGAGAAGCAGATGAGAGTGAAAGAGGGCTCCGGCACCCATCTGATGCTGTCTCTGTGTGGAGATCACCTCACGGAGAAGAACAGAAATGCTTTGCACCGTCCTCTGCACCCTGTGCTCATGATTGGTCGGTTGGAGGACTGCTCTTTCGGGGGTAGATCGTATGCGATTACTCTTCCAGACATTCTGGGAGCAAAAGTGGGGTCACAGGGTCAGACTTTTTGATGGCCTGAAGAAGTGAGGGGAAGGAGCAGTTAGTGGAACCCAGAGACCGAGAGGGCTGTGTGAAAAGGCTACCTGAGACCTCCAGTCACGGACACAGCCAGCCTACAATGACACCACAGGGAGACCCCGGGGGACTAAATAACCCAACCTCTTTTCTCCCTCCCTCCGATCTTCTCCTGAGGCTGTGTTTGCTCAACTCAACGAGAAGCCCAATGGGCAAGGGAGCCAGGTGATAGATCCATGTAGGTCAGCCTTTCAGGTTGGAATGGATATGCAGGGCAAATGGAAAATATCCAGCACAGTGTTGGTAGGTCTGTCCCTCCTCTTCCGGGGAAGCAATACAGGAAGTTGAATTAGAAACACGAGGTTGCTCAGGGAGTACGGAATCACAGCAAGGAAAGTGAGTTGGCTAATATCATTAAATCTGACATTCTAATAAATACATTTCTGAGATAGGGATCTTGCTGAGGTACTGGAAGTCTGAGTTGATATGTCAAGAGAATTATTGCTTCTTAGCACAGTCATGCAATAATCTCCTTTCTATAATTCATTCACTCTTCTTTCTTGGGGTGCATATTGTGGCACCTTCAGAAATCTTCAAATTACAAATTTCACGATAACATATTCTTCTTTTGGATAAAACTTCTAGTTAGGAACCACTTCTTTTTTGTGTGTGAGGAATATTAACCCTGAGCTAATGTGTGTTGCCAATCCTCCTCTTTATGATGAGGAGAATTGGCCCTGGGCTAACATTCACGCCCATCTTCCTCTACTTTATATGTGGGACGTCTGACACAGCATGGCTTGACAAGTGATGCATAGGTCTGTGCCCAGGACCTGAACCTGCAAACCCCAGGCCGGTGAAGCGGAGTGTGCAAACTTAACCACTGTGCCACCCGGCCAGCCCCGGGAACCACTTCTTAATTAGGCTGTTTCTCTTTTTCTACAGCTCCAACACCAGCACTAAAAGTTAGCTTTCTTGTGGAGACCATTTCCACAAAGAAATAATAATTAAAAAAAATTAATTCACAAGCATCCCCATGTATATGAATAAGAAGAGAGCAATACAGTCAAATTTTTAGAAGTATTCCAAGCAGTCAGGTAGGCTCCTTCAGTAGCCAGAAATTCTGTAAAACTAGAATTTATGTGTACAGAATTCAAGTTCTTACCACAGAAGAATTACAAAGGATTCCAAGACCAACGGTCTACTGAACAATTGATTATATTCATAACATTTCCATCCAATAAGGCCTCCCAAGGTTATGTTCAGATTACTTTCTCTTATGATGTATAATTTCTCATTTTTAAAAATTTTATTTTATCATTATGTATAACACATACATCAAGTATAAATAACAACAACAATAATAATAATAAGTGAACACTCAGGTACCCACCACCCAGCTTAAGGAACAGAATATTGCCACTCTGTGGCCCACTGTCTGTCCCCCCACTATCTCATCCCTCTCCTTTCCTCGCCTTCCCCATGTGTATCTGCCCCCCGAATTTTGTATTTATCATTCTCTTGCTTTTCTTCATAGTTTTACCACATACGAATATAACCTTAGATAACAAATTGTTTAGTTTTGCATGTTTTTGAACTTTATATAAATAGAATCATATAGTTCTTTTCTCCCGGAACTTGTTCTTTTTATTTTTTGTCAACATACAGGTTTATGAAGTTCATCCATATTGACATAGGTGGCTATAATTTATTTTCACTGCTACAATTTATTTATTCAGTTGCCCGTCAATGGATATTTGAGTTACCATGTTTTTGCTATTTGAAACAATGCTGGTATTAACATAATTGTACATGTCTCCTGGCTAAGTATTTCTTTAGGGTATATACTTAGGAGTGGTACTGCTGAATTGCAGGATATATACATATTCAACTTTATTTGAAATGCCATAGTGTTTTCCAAAGTGGTTTTAAACAAAGTGGTTTTAAATATTTAAGATTTCTCATTGTTTCACATTCTTAACAATAGTTGGTATTGGCATATTTTAAAATTTTTGCCAGAGATGTCATTCTACAGATGGCTGAACATATCTTTGTAGTATTTTTATCTTTATATTTTTCATTTTTGAGTTCCACTTTAACCTCAATTTGAGGGTATCTTTTCATCACCTCCTTGTATCACTTATTTTTCTTAGCTATCTTTTTGAATAAGTCTACTTTCCAGATCTGACTAAAGAGCTGGATGATATTCAGATGGATTTGAGGAACAATACTGATTCTTCCGCAGAGTGGCACCATCTGGGAAGCGCATTGGCACAGTCTGATGTATTCAGGACCCCTCTACCCTCTTTCCCTCAGTTGCATCCATCCACTTCCCCAAACACCATGTCGTTGCCTGGGGGATCCAGCTCTGTGACTTCCATGCTGCAATCCCTAAAAGAAGCTGGCCTCTAAATTTCACAGTGTCATTTTAATACCAAGATATGTGCCTCTGTTATGTGTTTAGAACTTGGAGCTACCTGCTGAATTCTGTGACTGCTAAAACTGAAATCTAAAAATTCCTTTCGGTACATGTTTCTTATAGACCTACTTTATTATTACTAATTCTGAAGTTCAACTTAGAGTTCTCTTCTTATGGTAGCAACCACCATGCCCAGGAACACATAGCAGGGTGAATCAGAAGATACTACTTACTCAGTGATCCTATGCATATTCTCAGTTTCACCTAAAAACAAAGGTTCTGGTAACTTTGTTTGGGGGCAGGTGGTGGTGGGAGGGAAGGAGTCCCGGCTATTAATAGTGGTTAAGGCTAAAGATGATAGTACTCAAGAAAAGATAAAATGGACAGGGATCTGAATTGAAGTTTAACCCTTCTTAATAAATACTACAACCTCACAACAAAGAGGTAGATGCTATTATGACATTCCCATGCAGGTAAGGAAACCGAGATGCAGGGATGTTAAAGTAACCTGGCCAAGGACCTCACATGACCGGAAAGATGTAGCTAAAACAGGGACAAAATACACAGGCAAATAGACTTTTTGTTTTTGAAGGATGCCAAGACTTTGAAGTTATTTTTCTTTTCTTATTTTCTTTTATTCACATTTCTATTTTCTGTAAACCAGAAGCCCCACTTCAAATCCTTATTCTTAGATTTCTGGCAGCTTGGACATCTATCCAGAGGACTGGAATTTCAGTTGTTTTTTTTTTTTTCAAAGTACTTGCTTGTGGGTGGCAGCGTTACTTTCAAACCCTACTTTGCATTTTTTTCTGGGGAATATTAGAAAAAGCCATCTGGTTAACATTACCCTGAAAAATTCTGCTCTGAGTGGAGCTTCCTAAGAAGAAATTGCAAGAGAAGAGCGTGTGGTATAAAGCCAGGCAGAACACAAATAGAAAAATTTAGAAACTGAAGTATCACATTCTGATACTTATGAGAATTACCTTTCTGCACAATAAGTTCACTTTTCTTCCAGCCCTTTTCTTCACTTTCCTTTTGAAGAAAGATTCTTTTGAATGAAACTCTGTTTCTCGACAACACTTTTCTAGCTCTTCTTGAGGTTTAATCTTGCTCACATACTGCTCATTTGGTTTTGAACTTTGGGCTCCTTTTCTAATTAGCTGTCTCTTGTATTCAGGTTTTCATTAAGACCACCCTCTACATTCCAAATAGTGACATTCTTGTTGTAACTATTTGCCTAGAAGAGAATCTGGCAAATAATGAGTGCTCAGTAAATATTTATTGATTGGCTGAATGACTGATTAAATGAATGAACACATGAATTGGTGAGTGAAAACCTTCCCACGAAGCTTTCTTTCCAGGAAGGAAAGAAACAAGATCAAGGAGAGTAAACGTGAAACAAATCCTTACTGATGAACTTTGAAAAGACGTGTTTGTGACATTGATTTTATTCTTTTACATTTTCCTAGAATTTGTTAACTTTTACATAACCTTGAAAAGTCTGCATATCTATATAATTTCAGGACTTAGCTTAGAAAAATCAAATGCTATTCTAAAAATGACTATTGGGTCAATGAAAAAATTAGTTTTTTTTTGTCTAATTGACTCATTTAATTGCAGTTATTCTATCCAGCTATTTTGAACCTGCCACTAAGAAAAATTTTTAGATCCTCATTGCCTAGTAAATTACTTTTCCATTCGCAGAATTTATCTTTTACTTTGAATCTCCTAGAATATTACATTACATTGTATGATTCTTTAGTTTTCAAAGTAATAAAAGTTAAGGACTGTGATATTAATCTGGGCCATAGTGAATCATACCTCTTAAACATTCATGATGACAAAAATTGAGATATTGATTGGCATTTATTTTCTTATTTTTGTCTTCATAAAATTAACCTTTTAAAAGGCAGCTTTCAGGCTCACAGGCCTTAATCATATTGTATCCTGTGAATTTTAATTTTTTATTTCTTTAATATATTTTTATATTTTCCAAAATTTCTCCAAGAAGCCTTCATTACTTTTATAATCATAGAAAGCAATAAATTCCATTAACCCAACTCCTCACCAAATCACCAAATTTATCACTCTGAGCAAATTGCTACTCAAATTTATATATTATTACTGTAATTTCTGAAGGCATGAGAACCTATGGAAGTAATTTCAACTTGAAATTTCTAAGGGCTCTATCCAGGTGAATGAATAGAGAATGACATTCACAGTATATTTGTGTAGAATTTACAATTGCCTCTTTGACTGTGCTGTCTCTTTCCAGGCAATATCTTAGTTGAAATTATATGCCGATATACTCAAAATGATTTAGCACCTATTAATTTTTCCTTTTCTATCTTAATACATGCATTGGTTTCTTGCACGTAAAAGGAAGAGCAGGGATAATTGCTGAACTTTGTTTTAGTTCTAATACTCTATAATCATTCACTGAGATTGTTCTACAATAAATTCATCAGAGATAGAATTGTGGAGTAGTGTATTTTAAATTCCCAAGAACACTGTTAACTCAATAGCCAGTATATGTTCTCAAATTGCATACAGATGAATGCACTTTGAAAGTACCCATGACATGTAAAGGATCACACCGAACAGTGAGAAGTTAAGTTTGAAGCTGAAGTATTGATTTAATACTATAATAATCATCCAACTCTATCCTATACCTCTGGTTTCAGTCACTTCTTCCTAATTCAAAAGACATCTGTGTATCTCCATGTGGCATTACTTAAAGAAGAGGAACTTCCTAGAATTCCTTTCAACCTTCTGTTTCTCTGACGATAGGATGCTGTTTACAGTATAGACTCCATTGTTGAAACCTCAGGACTTTCATACACATCACCAGGGTAATCAGGATGTCTCTGCCTTGTTTTTTGTTTTTTTGCTTTTGTGTGTGTGTGTGTGTGTGTGAGGAAGATTGGCCCTGAGCTAACATCTGTGCCCATCTACCTCTATTTTGTATGTGGGACGCCACCACAGCATGGCTTGATGAGCAGTTGCGTAGGTCTGCCCACAGGATCCGAACCTGTGAACCCCGGGCCACTGAAGCGGAGCATGCGAACTAAACACAACACAACTGGGCCAACCCCTGTGCCCTGGTTTTTAGAAGAGGCAGTCACCTTTGGATGGATTATGAATTTAAAAAAAAATTATATTACAGGCATTTTCTTTTCAAAGCCTATTTTCAATTCCTCTGAAGGCAGCCAGTATAACCTGGTAGTTAAGCAGTTCAAAACAACAGACTTGGAAACAAACCTAAGTTTGTGTCCTAGCTGTACTTTCCAACTACTTCCTGACCTTGGACAAGTTACTTTACAGCTCTGAGCCTCAGTTTTGTCACTTGTAAAACAGGGATAATAATAGAATTCTCTTCGTAAACTTGTTTATGAGGAATAATTACATGCCATAGAGAAAGCACTTGGCATTCCATTTAGTCAAGCGATATTTATTGAGCACTGACCATGTGCCAGGCGCTGTGCCAAGCTCCTGTCTAACTCAGGACTGTTCTTTTTCTTCCCTCAAATTTTTGTCTTATTTCTACTCCTTTAGGTCTCAGCCTGAATGGCACTTTCTCAGGGAAAGTTTCTGTGTCAGTTCAGGTCCTCCAAGAAGTGAATGCCAAGATGGGATTAGACATGCAAGAGATTTATTAGAGGAGATCCCTGTGGAAGACAAAGTGGAGGAAGCAGGAGTAAGCAGGAAAGCCTCAGACACCAATGCAAGTCTGACATCTATTGAAGGAGAGGAAGAAGGAAGGAGAATTGAGTAGAAAAAAGACTGCAGACTGTTCTGAGGAAGTTTTGGCTAGGCCAACGGGGAGTTCCAAGCCAGAATTGCCCATCAGAGGAGTCCTGTGTCCCGCAGGAATGGGTTGGCGCTAGTGTCTCGGCTGTGCTCAGTCGTTGGCTGGTCGCAGCTCACGAGAAGCACGGCCTCAGCTCCAAACGTGGTGGTAGATCCAGAGGGGCCACAGCTGTGGTTGTCAGTCAACTGTGCTCCTCAGCCAGGAGATCTGAGTAGCGTATATCCATATCTGTCACACTCGCCTTAATATGTTAGATCCCCCAGTCTTTGCTCTTAAAGAAACACACATTTTCCATCTCTCAGTTATCACCATTAAAATTAAATTTTTGTTTTCTAAATTTGTAGAGGTTATCTTCTTTGAACTGTAAGCTACATGAGGGTAGGGATTGCGTCAGTCTTGTTTACCACTGCAACCCCAAGATGCACCAGATGACATGGCATATAATGGTACAAAATACAATAGTAGTCACTATTTTTATCCACTCTCTCTACTCTATTCCACATGTTACCACATCCAAACCAAATCATTGCAGTCTCACACTGCAGTATAAATTGCAGATTTCAGCTTAAGGCTATTTTCTCTGGACTATCTTCATTTCATTTTATTTGTCTTAGGGAGACGGTGCATCTTTATTTTTAGTATATATCAAAACTTAATCAAAAGTGGTGAAGCCTTGAAGATGGATTTTCAAATGTACTGAAATACATTCACGCACAAGGAAAGCAGAGCTCCCAGCACCTGGTGGTAAATTCTTTCTAGTTTCTTCCATGCGTAGATTCTGAAGAGTCTCTCCTCTGGGCCAAGACAGCAGTGTAGACTGGCGAACTGTTAGCTTCTCTCTAAATAACCTGTGTCCCTTCCCCCATCTCCTTTTCAGAAAGCAAAATTTTCATCAGCTATAGCAGAAAGCATTAGGGAGATGAGAATGGGGATGTAAGTTAATAAAGCAAGGATGAAGGAATCTAGAAGTTGTAGATGTCTCCACATCACAGAAGAGCTCAAGGTGCCAATCACATACCAGATATAAAATTAACAATCACAAAAACCACATCATCAAAAGCCCCCAAGTCCCTTACTGCTGCCCTTCTTCCCTGACTCTGCCCCAAAGCTGGGGGTGGTGTGGGAGGGAGCTACACTGTGCTAGGAGAGGGGGCATAGAGTGCTGGAGTCAGGCTATCTAGATTCAAAGCTTATCTCTGGCATTATTTGAGGGATATTGAGCAAGTTGCTTGACCTCAGTGAGAAGCAGTTTTCTCACCTGTACAGTGAGGATAACGAAAGCAGCAATCTATAGTAACCTCCCAAGAAATCACTCTGTTGTTACCTCTTGTTGGGACTTCTGTAGTACCTTGCTCTAGCCATTTTCAAAATGTGATCCACAGATATTTTCAGGAGTCATGAGGTCAAAATTATTCTCATAATAACACTAAGAATTTATTTACCTTTTTCATTGTTCTAACATTTGCTTTGACGGTTCAAAAGCAAATCACTGCATACCACTTCACACCTGCTGAGATGGCTATAATCAAAGACAATTACAAGTGTTGGCAAGTACGTAGAGAGATTGGAACCCTCACACACTGCTGATGGGAATGTAAATGGTGCAGCCACTTTGGCAAAGAGTTGGTATTTCCTCAAAAAATTAAACACAGAATTACTATTTGACCTAGCTATTCCCTCCTAGGTACATACCCAAGATAATTGAAGACATAAGTTTAAACAGAAACTTACATGTGAATGTTCATAGCAGCATTATTCATAACAGCCAAAAAAGTGGAAACAAGCCATATGTCCATCACCTGATGAATGGATAAACAAAATGTGGTATATCCATAAAATGGAATATCGGGCTGGATAACACTTTTGTAGGAGTTGTCCTGTGCATTGTTAGGATGGTTAGCAGCATCCCTGGCTTCTACTCCTCAGATACCAGTAGCAACCACCCTCACACCCAAGTTGTGACAACCCAGAATGTCTCTAGACATTGCTAAATGTCCTCTGGGGGCAAAATTCCCTCCAGTTGAACACCACTGGCACAAATCAACAGTCCTTGTAGTCTTCACTGCCATTCTCTTGCAGTTTAAAAAAAAAATTACAATTTTACTTCAGAATGTTTTTAATGAAGCAGTAACAATTACTTCAATTAAATATTCACCCTTGAATTCATGTCTTTTAAAATATTCTATATGAGCAAATAGAAAGTATTCATAAGGCACTTTTGCTGCATACCAAAGAACTATAATTGTCTCGAGGAAAAGCACTTGTGGGATTGTTTGAGTTGCAAGCTGAACTAGCTGCTTTTATCATAGAACACCATTTTTATTAAAATATCTATTGACAGACAAACTGGTTATTTAGACTCAGGTGCCTGGCAAATATTTTCTAAAAAATAAATGAAGCAAAACTATCAGTTCAGGGAAAACAACTGATAGTATTGGTTACTGATATAATTTAGCTTCCAAGAAAAAATAAGTTCTTTTAAAAGTTACATCATCACTATGATCTTGACATCTTCCAAATAATTAAAGATTCTTCTGATGAGATTGGAAGTGATAGTAACAAATGTGATTTTTTGATAGCATAGGATGGAATAGGTCAACATTTGGAAGATCTGCATAACTCACTGAACCAATATTTCCAAGTGATCCCTGTAGGATGTTAAAATCATTCATAGTTTAAACGATTCATTCAATGTGCAACATGGACCAAGAGATTTTTCTTTTTTTAACTTACCAGCTTTTTTCAGGTATAATTGACGCATAATAAGTTGTACATGTTTTTACATATGAAAACACATGAAATTATCACAACAATCAAGATAATGAACATGAATATCACTCCCAAAAGTTTCCTTGTTCTCCTCTTCAGTCTTTCCCATCTGCCCCTCTCAGCCCTTGATCTCCACTCTCCCATTTTCCAGGCTACCAATGACTTTCTTTTCCTCTCTAAAGATTAGTTTGCATTTTTCTGGAGTTTTATATAAATGCGATGATATAGTATGTACTATATTTTGTCTCATTTCTTTCACCAATCATAATTAATTGGAGAGTCATCCATGTTGCATGTATATCAATAGTTAATTTCCTTTTATTCTGAGTAGTATTCCGTTATATGGCTATATCATGAATTGTTTATCCATTCACCTGTTGATGGACATTTGTGTTGTTTCCAGTTTTTGCCTATTATGAACACAGTTGCTCTGAACATTTGTGTACAAGTCTTTATGTGAACATATGCTTTTATTTCTTTTGGTTAAATATCTAGGAGTGGAATGCCTGGGTCACATGTAAATATATGTTTAACTTTTTAAGAAACTGCCAAAGCATTTTCAAAAGAGGTTGTACCATTTTACATTCCCATTAGTTGTGGATGAGAGTTTCAGTCACTTCACATTCTCACCAACACTTGGTATAGGTAGTCTTTTTATTTTACCATTAAATAGGTAGGTAGTGGTATTTCATTGTGCTTTTTTTTTTTTTTTTTGGTGAGGAAGATCAGCCCTGAGCCAGCATCCCTTGACAATCTTCCTCTCTTTGCTGAGAAAGATCAGCCCTGAGCTAACTTGCATGCCCATCTTCCTCCATTTTGTATATGGGATGCCGCCACAGCATGGCTTGATGAGTGGTGCATAGGTCCATGCCTGGGACTCAAACCTGCAAACCCTGGGCTGCCAAAGTGGAGTGTGCGAACTTGACCACCACTCCACAGGGCCAGCCCCCTCATTGTGGTTTTAATTTGTATTTCCCTAATAACTCACAATGTTGGGTATCTTTTTATGTGCTTACTTGCCATTTATATGGCTTTGTTGGTGAAGCATCTATTCAAACTTTATGTCCATTTGTTTATTGGGTTGCTCACTGTCTTTTTATTGTGGTATGAGAGTTTTTAAAAATATACATTTTGGACAGAAATTCTTTATCAGATATATGATTTGCAAATATCTTCTTCAGTTTTGGGCTAGTCTTTTCATTCTCTTAACAGTGTCTATTGAAAAGAAGTACTTAATTTTGAAGAAGTTCAATTTATCACTTTTTTAAGGATAGTGCTTTAGGTATCATATCCAAGAAATCTTTGCCTAGCCTAAGGTCACAAATATTTTTTCCTGTTTTCTTCCGCAAGTTTTAAGTTTTATATTTAGATCTATGATCCATTTTGTGTTTTTACATATAGTATGAGATTTTATTTATTTACTTATTTTTGCCTTTGAATATCCAAATGTTCCAGCATTATTAGCTGAAAACTCTTTATTTTCTCCACTGTATTGCCTTTGTCTTTTGTTAAAGATCAATTGACCATATATACATATGGGACTTTTTTTGAACTCTATTCAGTTTCACCCATGTTTCTTTCTCTTTATACCAATTCTATACTATCTGGGTTAATGTAGCTTTATAATAAATATTAAAATCGGGTAGTGTAGTATAAGTTCTCCAACTTTTTTCTTCTTTTTCAAAGTTGTTTTGGTTATTCTAGGTCCTTTGCATATCCATATAAATTTTAGAATCTTTTCAATTACTAAAGAAAGTCTGCTGGGATTTTGATTAGGATTGTGTTGAATGTATAGATCATTTGTGGGAGAACTGACATTTTTACAGTATTGAGTCTTCTGACCCATGAACATAGTATATTTTTCTGTTTGTGCCTTCTTAAATTTCTTTCAGCATATTTTGTATTTTCAGTGTACAACTTGTTTAGCTTTTATAAAACTTATCCTTAAGTATTTCATATTTTTGATGTTATTTTAAATGGTACTTTTAATTTCAATTTCAGAGATTGTATTGTTCATTGTTTGTATAATACAAATACAATTGACTTTTGTATATTGATTTTTAATATCCTGTAGTCTTACTGATTGAATTTATTAGTTCTAGTAGCTTTTTGTACATTCTTTGGGATTTTTCACCACAGATTATGTCATCTGGAAGTAAAGCCCGTTTTACTTCTTCCTTTCCAATTTGGATGCCTTCTATTTCTTTTTCTTGCCTCACTGCACAGGCTACAATCCCCCCCCTCCCCCAGTACAATGTTGAAGAATTTGTGAATGCAGAAATCCTTGCCTTGTTCCTGATCTTAGAGTGAAAGCATTCTGTTCTTTACCATTAAGTATATTGCTTTTTGTAGATGCTTTAGTTAAGTTGAGTAATTTTCCTTGTATTCCTAGGGATGGATATTGGATTTTGTCCAATGCTTTTGCTTCATCTATTGAAACAGTCACATGGTTTTCCTTTCTTAGTCTTAGTTAATATGGTGAATTGTATTGTTTGATTTTCCAATGTTAATTCAGCCTAGCATTTCTGGGATAAGCCTCCATTTGGTCATGACGTATTATATGTATACATTTTTGTGTGTGTTGAGGAAGATTAGCCCTTAGCTAACAACTGTTGCCAATCTCTCTTTTTTGCTGAGGAAGATTGGCCTTGGGCTAACATCCATGCCCATCTTCTACTTTATATGGGATGCCACCGCAGCTTGATAAGTGGTGTGTAGGTCTGTGCCCGGGATCTGAACCTGCGAACCCCAGGCCTCCAAAGTGGAGCACGTGAACTTAACCACTATGCTACTGGGCTGGCCCCATGATGTATTATCTTTTTTATATATTGTGGAATAAAAATGGAATTTTGTTAAGAATTTTGACATCTATATTTATAAGGATATTGGTCTGTAGTTTTCTTTTCTTGTAACATCTCAGGTTTGGGTATCAGAGCAATGCTGGCCTTACAGAATGAGCTGGGAAGTATTTCCTTGTCTTCAATTTTCTGGAGGACTTTTGTAGAATTGGAATTAATTTTTCCTTTAAAAATATACCATGTTGAGGCCAGCCTGGTGGCATAGGAGTTAAGTTCACGCGCCACGCTTCAGCAGCCTGCAGTTCATGGGTTTGGACACACTGCTTGTCAAGCCATGTGTGGCGGCATCCCATATAAAGTAGAGGAAGATGGGCATGGATGTTAGCCCAGGGCCAATCTTCCTCAGCAAAAAGAGGAGGATTGGCAACGGATGTTAGCTCAGGGCTAATCTTCCTCAGAAAAAAAGAAAAAAGATACCATGTTAACATGTTAACACCATAAAAAAGAAAGCTGGAGTAGATGTATTACCATCAGACAAAGTACACTTTAGAGCAAAGAATATTACCAGGAAAAAAGAGGGTCATTTATAAAGTGGATCATTTCATAATGATAAAATAATTTTCATAACCAATTTCATTATGGATAAGTTCTCTAAATAACAGAACAATTCTAAATGTTTATGCAACTAATAGCAGAGCTTCAAAATACATGAAGCAAACACTAACAGAATAGCAAGGAGAACTAGAAAAATCTGTAATTACAGTCAGAGATTTCAATACTCCTCTCTTAATAATTAATAGAATGAGTAGACAGTATGTTCTAAATCCTCCAGGATTTGTAGAACACTTCACCCAACAACTGTAGAACACACATTTATTTTAAATGCATACTGAACATTTGCCAAGACAGATCATATTCTGGGACACAGAACAAGTCTCAATAAATTTAAAATGATTCAAATTATACAAAGGACGTTATCAGATCATAGTGGAATTAAATTAGAAATCAATAACAATAACAAAGACATCTGGAAAATCCCTCAATATTTGGAGATGACACATTTACAAATAACCCATAGGTCAAAGAGAAAAATCTTTAGGGAAGTTAGAACATATTTTGAAATGAAAAAAAAATGAAACCACAGTATATCAAAATGTATGGGATGCAGCCAACGTAGTACTTTTAGGGACACTTATTTCACCAAATGCCTATACTACAAAAGAAGAGAAACATCTCAAATCAATGACCTCCGTTTCCAAGTTAAGAAAACTAGAAAATCAATTTAAAAAGCTTTAAAAATTAAAAAAGAAAAAAGGAAATAAATCTAAGAGCAGAAATCAATGAAATAGAAAACAAAAACAATAGAGAAAATCCATGAAAGCAAAAGCTGGCTTGAGATTTGAGATCAGTAAAGTTGATAAGCCTCTCACTAGATTGATTAAGAAAAAAGAAAGATGACATAAATCACCAATTTCAAGAATAAGAGGGGCGAGATTCCATAGATATTAATAGGACAATAAAGGAATATTTTAACAGATTTACCTCAATAAAGTCAACAACTTAGATATTTTCACAACTATTAAAGTTCCCTTAAGAAGAAATATTAAATATTTGTTGAATTAGGGAATGTTAGCTATTACTATGGGCAGGGCGCTGAGTCAGGGCTTTAGAGATAAATAAGGCATTTTCATCCCCAACGAGGTCTCAATTCGCTGGAGGGGAAAAAACATCACATAAAGCTTAATACTGATCGGCGCAGAAGAGGAAGGAAAAACTGGGTCAGGAAAAGCTTCTCTGGGAGGAGTCACGCGGGTGAGACACGAAGGACAAGTTAAAAAAATGTTTTATCAGAACAAGAGCTGCTGTGCGAGAGCTCGGGCAGGGGAGCCAGAGCAGCCCTCCAGGGCCGGCCCTAGCCCTTTCCCCACCAGCTCGCGCTCGCCGCAGACTGAGCGAGCATCTCGGGCCAAGCCGAGAGCGCAGCAGTCGTGCGCAGGCGCATTCGAGCAGGGAGCTCGTACACGGGGGCGAGGCGGCTGCCGGAAGTGTGACCTCTTGCTCCCTGCTCGCTGTTCCCATCCGGGGTCACGTCGGTCTTCCGGGTGTTTCTGACAGGGCTTTCGACGCCTCTCTTTCGGCGACTTTTTGGTCTTCCGCTTCTTGCCACTGCCCCCAACTCCCACACCCGTGCTGGCCCTGCCTTTTCTTGTGTCGCTCCTCCCCGGCCGCCGAGCCCGGAGTTCAGATCGCAGTCCGGAGCCCGGCCTGGCCATTCCGCGGGCCACTACCTCCTCAGGCTCAGGCGAAAGCCGCGACGGTCGCTGCCCTGGGCTCGGAGCTCCCGGGCGGGCAGTGTCGGGGGGCCCTGCTTAGCCTTTCCGCAAGGATACCGTGAGGTAGGGGGCTCCGGAGAGGGACGCCGCCGTGCGGGCCCAGGCCGGGGGCGGGGCGCGGGGAACTTTTCCTGAAACTGGTGTTTTGCTTCGCGTGGGAGGTTCCGGCGGTGTCTCTCAGATCCCAGACTGCTGGGCGGCCCCCGGCTGCTGTACTTTCTGAGGAATCTCAGGACCGCTTCCTTTCTCCACTCCTTTCTCTTCCCGCGCCCCGTCCTCAGTCTAGGACTGAAAAGGAAGATTGCCTTGGGACCCCTCCATGGTGTTTCAAAGGGTGGTGAAGAACTAAGGTAAATATCTGGGTTAAGAATTTAAGATTTAAGACTTTTCATTAAATGGGCGTGGCATTGCCTCCTGCGCTGCACAGGAAAGTGCGCGGGTTAGGACTCCGTGAGAGTGTTGCACGCCCGCTCTCCCCGCGGCCTTTGTGGGCTCCTCGTCTCTCCTCCGGGCCAGAACACGAGGGCCTTCTGTGCCTCTCAACTTCTGGGTTATCCAAGTAACCCGTCTTGTGTTCTCTCTCTCCGCTCTTGGTTTAAAATAGCGGTGGTTTGTTTAGCTTGCGTATACCAACGGGGTGAACAAAAAAGAAAGAGAAACTGTAAAACTCAAGCGAAATTGGCAACTGTTAACAAATGTGTGGTATATGGTCTTGTGAGGAAAGATCGTGACTGAACACTGTCTGTGTGTTTGTATTACAGCTAACATACTGTTTTTGTCAGTACCATCGTACTGTATGGTTTATCACACAAGGCTTTTAACATGTACTGATTAACAGCCAGAGGCTCTTCATGTGTACGGATTAATAGCCAACAGTAGTAACATTACTTTGTCGGTGTGATAGCCCCAATTATGTCTGATCTGGAAATGTTGTGTAACAGGCTCCATGTGAAACAGTCCATTTATCAGTGGTTTTAGAAATGTCCGTTTGGAACCCTGTGACTAGATTATTTGTTAACACTTGGATGGAATCTAATTCTTAATAAAAAGGAATGGCCTTTTCAAAACGTGAAGGTGGTTTTGACACTGAGTGAGCAGAATTTAGGAATCGGACTTCGTGTTGGTGGAGGAAAGAAGTGAGTTAAGGAGATCAAAGGCATTTGGACAAAGTGGACAGATAACTTGATTTAGCCACTACAGTTCTGGTTTTTAAACTAGCTAGATTCTGCTTTCCAGGGAATCCTGATGAAGGAATTGTGTAACCTTGAGTGTTCTCTAGTTCATTGGAGGAGAGATCAAGTTTAGGACAGAAATTCCAGGCTATAAATTACAGGACCAAATACTGTATCACTAGGAATTACTTTATAAACTACTCCATTACAGCCTTATCTCACGTTTGATTATTTACAAATAAACCTGTATAATTTCCCGTTGGGTCAACCTAAGTTGAGAGCAATCCTTATGATTCTCTCTTTAAGGCAAGAACCAATGCAAGAATTTTAAAACAGTTCAAAATTTACCTAGATTATTCTATTTTATAGTTAAGTACAGATTGAGATACTGATAACTTTCAAGCTAAGAAAAATAGGATGCCACCAATATCTCGATTTTATTTATCATAAAATTTCATATGCCTGTTACCACAGTTAATGTGGAGTAGTGTTTTATGTAGATCATTCTTTACTTAGTGAAGAAGTCCTTCGTTCAGAATATAAAGAAAAAGATTCAAAATTTTGTGGAGGTCCCATTAATTTTGGTATGGTAATCGTTTTGCTGGATTTTATACTCTTAAACTCTATGTTCTGTTTTAAAAATGTTCCCTTATATTGTTTATGATAGATTATTATTTGGCGTCATTTTTATTTTCATCAAAATCAGTGTTGAAGTGTATTAGAAAAAATATTAGAAAGAGGAATTGAAATTCATGGACTTGTGGTTTACTTACTTATCTCTAGATGGTCATATGTGATACCTGTGTTGGGGAGCATTGAATGCCATTGGTTAAATTTCCTGGGAATGATCCTCTCCACTTTAAAGGCTGGTCTGGTTAAGAGCCAGACTTGAGGGCTAAGATTCATATTGAGGAGAACCTGACAGATATTTTGTTTTGGAGAGACTCCACAAGCTTCGACGCTTATCTGGAACTTTAGGATAGGCGGAACTTGATATCTGCCCTAAAGTAAACTTTTGACTGTGGAATCATTCTAAGCCTTAAAGTCTCGGATAATTTGGTTATTAGCTTTGTAGAGTACTTCTGGGCCACAGGACATCTTTTGACTTATTCTTATTTTGGATCTGACCATGTAATGGAAATAGAAATAAGGTGAGGTCTGGATTATTATGTCATTTTGGATCTTCAAGTCTGAATGCTTGTGTTGAGAACTTTATTTGGTTCCAGAAGAAAAACACAAGCATGGTATTTATAAGTGTAAACAAAATGTCTAGAATTTTAGCTATGAACTGAATTAAATAAATCTGAAAATAGAATATTTTAATTCTAGTTTTTCTGAACACAAATTCCTTCCCTTGTTTGATCGGATCTATAGTATCTATATTCCAACAAAATGAAATATCGAGCAAAATTCATTATAATGAATTGTATTTAATGTCATTTTCTCATGAATCCTATGAAATAGGAATTATGTTTTATGGGGATTTGGGTCAGGGAAGCAGAGTAAAGAAGACCAAGAAAGAGTGTGAAGCCAGGCAAAGGGTGCAACAGGCATTATAATGTTGCCAGTCTTGAAACTGGCATTCTATGATTATTGAGTGTACTTTTAATAAAGGATTCTCTGGAATCCTGCTTTGTTCAAAATATTTTCCATTTCCTCTGGGCAGTGGAAATCAGGGAATACAGTTTAGCAGATATGGTAGGATTGATTTTTTAAAAAATCTCCTACAACAGGGATATAAAGCCTGCTGAAGAAAGTTGACAAACTCCTGTTTTCTGGAGGTAACACCTAGTCTCTGGTCCAAATCAGAGAGTCAGGCACTTGGGATGAGATCTAATGGTGGCCCGAGACTCTTGTCTACAATCTGTTATGAACCTTGGACTGGTGAAGCTTACTATCTGTGGCCAGCCTAGGGAATTTTAGTCTTATAGAATTGAAAGAATAAGGAACAAAGTTTGTATGAGTGATTTGTTTCTTCCCAGATCTTCCTCTTTTTCTCTCCTCTTGTCTCCTGCTCCAGTTTTTCCAGCCATCTGGTCTCAATTCCAAGAGGCAGCTACCATTTCTTTTAACTGCTTACGTGTTATTTTCCTCTGTTGTCCTGAAAACAAAACAAAATGAAGCTTTTATAGCTCATTTTTTGGATTGACATCTACTGAAAATGTGGATTTAGCACCTTTTTGTACTCTCATCATAAATTGTGATGTATATAAACATGTAAATATATAACATAATAATATATTTAATGTTTAAATAAATACAATATGTAGTAAATGATATATAATAAATATATTACAATTTGTTTGTCAGTATTTTCAGTGTTTCTGTTATTATAAGAACCAAGTAGGTAACTGAATGTATTTTCTTTTTTATATGAACTTTTCAGTCTTTTTTTTTTCTGTAGTTTAGTAATTTCTTTTGTTTTTGACTTGCTGCTTTTCTGTTCCTATAAATATTTCTGCTCTGTTAGCAGAACTCCTCTCTTGGGTCACATATATAAGGTAATCTACCAGTTAAGTTGTTTTTCCTCCTTGGGTGTCTTCTTGAAGCCCTCTGTCCTCTTGCTCTAATCTGAGCTGTTAGCTTACCTTCACCATCATCCTGGGGAATTTATTTTGTCTCTGCCCTGTGTTGGGTCTCCCTTTTCCTAGATCCCAGGTTTTCTTTTTCTTTTTTGATACCTTACATGTCTAAAAATGTTTTTATTCTCCCTCGCAATGATAATATAGCTGGGTATAGAATTATAGCTTGAGAGCATTTTCTTTGGAGACTTGAAGGCGTTGACTTCATTGTCTTGTGGTTTCCACTGTCGCTATTGAGAAGTTCAAAGCCATTTTGATGACCAGCCCTTTGTTTATAACATTTCTCTCCTCTGTAATATTTTATAAGATTCTTTTTCCTGATACTCTGAAAATTCACCATAATATGCCTTAATATGTATCTTTTTTTTTTTTTTTACTGTCACTTGTACTCATTTGGTCCTTTACATCTAAGGATTGGTATTCTTCAGTCCTGGAATTGTCTTGTTTTATTTATTTGGTAATTTTTTTATTTGGTAATTTTCTTCTCTGTATTTTCTCTGTTCTTCTTGGAACTTCTGTTATGTTGGATGTTGGACCACCACATAGTTTGATTCTCATATGTTTTCTCTCCTATTGTCCTACCTCCCTTCTGCCCTCACCAGTTTTTCCTTTTTGTTCTAAAAGATTTCCGCAATGTTATGTTTTAACTTCTGCTTTCAATTTTGTGACTTCCAAGAGCACTTTCTGCTTTTTAAACAACAAATTCTTGTTTTATGTATGCAATGTTTTCTTCATTAATTACAGAAAAATTTTTTTGTTTTTATTTGTTCTTGGCATTGTTTTTATTTCTAGATTCTTTTTTTCTTCTGGTGATCCATGGATGTCTATTTTAAGTGACAGGTACTAGAAAATCTAATTGGAAACTCTGTGTGCCTGGGGGGGCAATTCAATACTAGGCTTCATTGTAGGTTGCTAGCAGGCTTAACTTTTCCTTGGTGGAAAACTGTTACTACATTATAGATTCTCTGATTACTGGGTTATATGGTTTCTTTCTCAGTTGCTCCATAGATCAGTTTTCTAATTGCCTGCCTTGGGAAGGTGGGCTGGGAATCCTATTTTCACTTTCTAGACTTTACTTAATAGTTGTTTTCAGTTTGTTACCTTACCCTACTTTTTGTAAGTTTACAGCCTTTTGGGATCATTCATTGCAAAGAATAAATATCTAGTCTCCTGCCTGGGTCATGAATGGTTCTGATTGCTTTGTATATAGGTTTTCCCCACTCCTGTGGAATAAGCCATCTTTTATTGGAAGTCCTTTATATAAGTTTTTTAGACTTTGAGGGGAATCTCAGAATTTTATAAGTAGTTATTAGGTGATACAAATTCCTTCCTTATTTGATCAGATCTGTAAGATCTAAATCCTAGGAATCAGATTGTCATATGATGGCTTATACTTTTGAGTAAATTAGATTGGGAATAAATGTAAGAATTTGTAGGATTTTATTATATGTCTCTCGTAGGTGGTTGCTTTTTATATTATCAGAGTATGTGGTAATAACTTGATTTCTAAAAGATTTATTGATTATAGGGTAAATTTATTAGGGTAAATTCATCAGAAAATTAGAAACTTGCATATATTTTACTGTCATTTGAATAATAATATGGTTAATCTAGATTTAAAATTCATTATTAGTTTTTTTGTTAACAATGGTGTGACTTAAGAGATCTGTTTAAACTTTAAAAAATAACTTTGCAGATGAAATTCATAACTTGGTAACTAATCGTTTCAAATAGCAGATACTAGTTACCAAAGAGTTCAGTATCTTTAAGCTATAATAATTTGTCTTTTAAAACTATTCTAGGTAGAGGAATGCATGTTCACTTTTAGTGAACAAGAGCATGTTCCCAAACTCAATTTTGGGTCGCCCGCCTTTCACTCCAAACCATCAACAACATAATAACTTCTTCGCCCTGTCACCAACTCTTTATTCACACCAGCAGCTTATAGATGCACAGTTCAACTTTCAGAATGCAGAGTAAGTATGGTGATATTTTGGCCCATATCTTTTGTAAATTTCATTTTCTACTTGACACAAACCCTTTTTATATGAAGCATTCGAAGTTAGGGAAAATGTCATATCTTGTTTTCTTTTGATAAGTGAAATATTTAGTATTTCTGAAATTGGTTTTTGTTTTTAAGGAAAAAAATGTTTATTACT
The DNA here is from genome assembly GCA_031878705.1 of Tapirus indicus. Lineage (NCBI taxonomy): Eukaryota > Metazoa > Chordata > Mammalia > Perissodactyla > Tapiridae > Tapirus > Tapirus indicus. Next base: position 7,524,820 of record CM062925.1, read on the forward strand.
ACTGTTCTTTGTTTTTGGTAGCTTGTCTAGGGCTGTGTCATTACAGCAGTTGACATATGGGAATGTCAGTCCAATACAGACCTCAACTTCCCCATTGTTTCGAGGAAGGAAGTAAGTACTTCTTATTTTAAAAGAAAATTTTGCATTTCTGGGCACTGTGTAACAGTGTATCATGTATTAAAATTGTATGGACACTGTGCCCTAACTTTTGTTTTCTGGGACCTCTGTGGTCAGTCCTGTCACAGAATTATAAAACTTGTATGTATTTAAAAAATTTTAGGGATACTTTTGTTGATTTATTCCTGCCATTATAAGTTTTAGATGGAATGAAACTATTTTTCTTCAGAAAACTTTTAATCAGATTTTTAACTAAATCAGATGGCTTTTTGTATTTGTATTTTCTGTATATAGGGCATAAACATGAATTTTGAGCTCATAACATCTTCTTTCTAGTAAAGTTTACTATTTGATTTATCTAAATGTTATATAGGTAAGGTTCCATGATAATTGTTATTACAGTGAAAATTTCTACATGACATAAGCTTTCTGTAGAGAATTCAGGAGCCCATTAATTTTAACCAATTTGATTAACAGAAATTGATGTATCAAAAAGTAATTATAATAGAACTTTAGAGGTGATTATTAAAATAAAATTTGGCAATATTTGCAAGATATTGCTATTTAAAGCCTGTATAAACATTCCGTAACTTTTATGTCCAATTAAAAATAACACTAGCTAAGAATTGTTGATCACTCGCTATGTAGTAGGCATTATTCTATGGACTTTATAAATAATGATTTGATTTAGTTTCACAACATTTTATGAGGTAGGTACTTTTTAGGAGAAAGCTGAAGCACACAGAGGTTAAGCAGTTAGTTATTCAGGTAGAAGTGGCATAGCTGGGATTTGAACCCAGGCGGTCTGGCTCCACATCCCATGCTTAGAAGCACTGTGCGTTGTTCTTCAAAGTTGTCATTGTGGAAGGCCATATAATGATGCTAGAAGTATTGAGTTTATTCAGATTTTTACTTTTTGGAAGTTGCCTTCATAGCCAATTTGTGAATCACAAATAAAAATAAATTCCATTAGCTCATAGTTACACATATTTTTAAAACAAAAATTGACATTCTCAATAGAAGATATTCAGCATATAAAGCTCTAAATTACTTTTATGTTTAAAAAATATTAAATATACTCTTATGTTCTTAGTGCAATACATTTTTACCTGTGAGTAGGAGTTCCAGTTATTTTGTGGATCTGTCAAGGAGAGAGGAATTGACATAATCCTAAAAGAGTATTGTAATAAAAACCTTCAGGTGGCTATGATCCATAGAATTTTAAAGCTTAGAAGGAATCGGACCATTTCCAATAGCATAAAGAATTACCTACATGAACAACTTTTTTATATCAATGTAATAAGTCTTTTTTTCCCAACAAATAATTACTTTTTAATTATTTTCCTGTTGCATTTTTACTTTGAAAATGTTTAAGCCTCCAGAAAAATTTAAATAGTACAATGAACACCTATATGCCATGTACTAGATTGATCAAAGTTTTGCTACATTTGGTTTTTTTCTGCCTCTTTTTCTCCCTACCTCCACATTTTTTTTTCTGAACCATATGAAAGAAAGTTGTTCACATCATTTCACTTAACCCCAAAGCACATCAGTACATTCCTCCTAAGAACAAGGGTATTCTCCTATATAGCCAAATTACATTGATCATGCCCAAGAAATTTAACATTAATATAATACTATTATCTGAAATGCAGGTTAGTTTCAAATTTCCTTAGTCGTCCAATGTCTTTATAGCTTTTTTAAAAAGTGAGTATCTCTTAATTTGGTCTTTCCTACTGATAAGCCAGAACATAGGTAGAGTCAAAGAGCCTTTTTAAATTTATAGTACTCAGTTCACTTAATCCTATCCTCCTTATGTTAAAGTTTGGATCTTTTATTTTTAGTGGTTCTATAAAATAGGAAGTTTTCACTGCTGAGATGAAACATTGAGGTAGTTCAAATGCAGGGGACTAACCCTAATGTATATATGTAGTTTGTGTTTTTTTATATGCATTATCACCACTAATTTTTCCTAAAGTATTTTTCTAAGGCATCTCTTGTGCTGAAAATGAATATTTTAAGATTCATAAAGAGCTAGTAATGTGGCCTTGCTGAAAGAGTCAATATTGTTATTTGTTATTTATATATTTGTAATTGTTTTCTATTTGTTATCAGAAAGTTATATCTTTAATCACTAAGGTATATTGCTTGTTTTCAGGAGATTAAGCGATGAAAAAAACCTTCCTCTTGATGGTAAACGGCAGCGTTTTCATTCACCCCACCAAGAGCCAACTATAGTTAACCACATAGTGCCTTTCTCAGGTGAAAGAAGATTCTCAATGCCGCCATTGTTTCACACACACTATGTACCAGATGTAGTCAGATGTGTTCCACCTTTTCGAGAAATACCATTTTTAGAACCTAGAGAAATCACACTGCCTGAGGCCAAAGATAAGGTAATAGTAATGTAGATTTTAGTTTTACCTTTTGGGAAGTTAATAGAAATAATGTATTAAAGTATCAGACATATCTAATGTTTTGGATGAAGTAGAACGTGCCTTTTTTGCACTGTTTAAAGTACTATGCAACACAGTTTTCTGCCTAAATTTGATTTTTGTTAGCTGTTCGTTTGTGGAAATGCCACTTTCATATCAGGAAATCAGATTTTTCTCTGATTCATAAAAATCTGGGATTAGAGCCCAAAACATTTGGTTTCTTAGTTTAAAACTCTGTTGTTAACTTATTACAGAAAAACAAGTTTTCATATGGATATTCTAATAAAGTGTGAAAAAGCATTTTCTTTTGGGATATTTGTGTTTGTCATGAGGTTTTTGAATGTCAGAGAATCCAGGAGTCGCTGAGGAAGAAATACATTCAAAGTGATATGATTAAGTAAGATTTATCAAAAACATTATTTGTAAGAATCATTTCAAATAAATGAAGCTATTTAAATAATAATTCTTGGAAAATGACAATATCAGCATTGGGGAAAATAGTTATTCAACACCAATATTAGAAGCATATCTCTTCCTCCTCCCCCACATTTAGTGAAACCAAAAAAAAAAAATTCTAGGTAATATTAGAAGAGTTTATAATGTAAGTATCTGCATTCTCTTTGATTATCTATGGCTTATATTTGCTGTTTTTGCATTTTCAAAGCTGTTCCACTCTTGAGCAACATGACGTTTGTAGGCTAAGGTGAATGAGTCTGAAGAGAGTATAGTGACATTGTTTTACTCCCTTTTGCGTTCCTAGTTATCAGCATAGGTCTGGAACACAGTAAGTGTGCTGAAAATGCTGGGTCATAAAAGGAACACTTGCTTCATTCCTTAGTTGTGCTGCTTTTTATTCCTCCATCATTCTTATTTTCTTTAATTAGGATAGAATTGTATCATAAAATTCACTCTTAAAGTGTATGATAAAGTGATTTTTAGTATATTCACAGAGTTGAGCAACCATCATCACTATCCTATTCCAGTACATTTTCGTCACTCTGAAAAGAAACGTTGTACCCAGTAGTAGTCAATTCCCCAGCCGTTCCCCCTCTTCTCCCCACCAGCCCCACCCCTGGCAACCACTAATATATTTTTTTTTTCTCTGAGGATTTGCCCTGAGCTAACATCCATTGCCAATCATCCTCTTTTTTTGCTTGAGAAAGATTAGCGGTGAGCTAACATCTGTGCTAGTCTTCCTCTATTTTGTATGTGGGTCACTGCCACAGCATGGCTAAGTGGTGTAGGTCCGTGCCTGGGATCCAGACCCGCCACCTGGGCCACTGAACCAGAGCATGCCAAACTTAACCACTATGCTATGGAGCTGGCCCCACTAATCAATTTTTTATCTCAATGGATTTGCCTATTCTGGACATTTCATGTAAATTGGAATCGTAGATGTGGTCTTGCTGCTTTCACTTAGCATGTTTTCAAGGTTCATCCATGTCATAGCATGTATCGGTTCTTTATTCCTTTTTATAGCTGAATATTCCATTGTATAGATACACCATATTGTTTATGCATTCCTCAGTTGATGGACTTTTGGTCTGTTTTCACTTTTTGGCTATTTTGAATAATCCTGCTGTGAAAATCTGTGTAAAAGTTTTTGTGTGGATGTATTTTCATTTCTTTTGGGTGTATATACCTAAGAGTAAAATTTGTGGGTTATGTGGTAACTCTGTATAACTTTTTGAGGAATGGCCAAAGTGTTTTGTAAAGTGGCTGCACCATTTTATGTTTCCACCAGCAGTGTATGAGTGTTCTAATTTCTCCACATCCTTGCCAACACTTGTTATTGTCTGTGTTTTTGATTATAGTCATCCTAGTGAGTGTGAAGTGGTATCTCATTGTGTTTTTGATTTGCGTTTCCCTAATGACTAATGATGTTGATCATCTTTTCATTTGTGTGTTGGCCATTTGTGTATCTCCTTTGGAGAACTGTCTATTCAGATAATTTGCCTGTTTTTTAAGTCTTATTTTTTATTGTTAAGTTGTGAGAGTTCTTTATATATTCTGAAAACTAGACTCTTATCAGATATATGATTTGCAAATATCTCCCTTTCTGTGGTTTGTCTTTTTACTTTCTTGATGATATCCTTTGAAGTACAAAAGCTTTTCATTTTGATGAAGTCCAATTTGTTTTTCCTTGGTTGCCTGAGCTATTGGTGTCGTATCTAAGAAACCATTGCCTAATCCAAGGTCACAAAGATTAATGCCTGTGTGTTTTTCTAAGTTTTATAATTTTAGCTCTTAGATTTAGGTCTTTGATCCATTTTGAGTTAATTTTTATATATGATGTGAAATAGGGGTCCAACTTTATTCTTTTACAGTTAGTCCAGTTGTCCCAGCACTATTTATTAAAAAGACTCTGTCATTTTTACTGTGAAGTAGGAAAAGCAATCAGGCAAAACAAGTGGGAGGGAAGAAAAAGCAAAGTAAAACAGGAAAGACTAATTTGGGATGTTTTGGTACCATCCTTCCCCTTTCCCTTATTCTTTCTGCTTTCTTTGCTTTCTGATTTTAAATAAACTCTTATAATGCTATAATGTGAAAGCCTGTGGTATAAATCAAATCAGACCTGTGGTATAAATCAAATCTTTGAATGAGTATATAAGAATATGTGGGTTTTTAAAATATGTATTAGGTGGGCCCATTTTTTATGGAATTTATTATGCATAAGTATTGAAGCTCTCTCTATTTTTGCATGTGTTTATATGTTTGTAATAGTTAATTGTTAGAACTAACTAACTACTAGTTCTACATATGGACTAGGTATATGTTGAGTCTCAGTAAATTTAATAACATAATTCATATTAGTCAGTATATATCATCTAGTATAGTTCCATAGCAATAAGTTTTTTTTTGCTTTTATCTTTTATTCCTACGAGATAAACATTTATCTCGTAGGAATAAAGATATATTTTGTTGTTAAACCAGTTTCTTTGAGTGCTACTCTCCACCTGCCTAGTTGTGGGAGAAAGAAAGCAAGCAATTAATTCTGTGTTCGTTCTGTAAGAGAACACTTTTTAAGAAAACTAACATTTATTGATGTCTCTTCTCTTCTAGGCATTCTACATATGCTATGTCATTTAGTCTTTTCAACAACCCCATGACATGGATATTATCCTAATTTTACTGAGGCTCAGAAAGCTAAATAACTTGCTCAAGGTCACAGCTAGTAAGTGACACAACCAAGATTTGGACTCCTGTCTCTAATAATGCAAAGAGGAGGAACTTAAGATGCTTAAAATTAAGGGTAGGGAGATGACATTCTTAGAACTGACTAATATCAGGTAATCTGTGACAATAATAGCTAATATTTATTGACTGTCTTTCTTTGCCAGCAGTGTGCTCAATGGTTTGTATGGTTTACCTCTGCTACAGTGTAAAGTGAATGGGATGCACAGTGTGAAATAAAAGTGGAGCAGTGGTTTGGGGCCTTGAATGCAAAGTAGAATGCCATTGAAGGTTTTTGAGTAGAGGAATAGCGCAATCAGATTTGCATTTTGGGGAAGATAGTTCTTACAATATAGCGAAGTTTGGTTTGGAATGAGGAGGGCCTGGAAGGTGGATGATTACCTTGAAGGCTATTAAATTTGTTCAGATGAGAGGTGCTGAAGCTTTCAGTTATGGCAGATGGTAAGTTATGGCAGATGGTATTGGAAAAGATGTGAGAGACCATGCATAAGGAAAATTGATAGTATGTGTGGAGTGATTGAATATATGGGAGAGAAGGACATCAATGACTCTAATAATTTGATTTTGAACTACTAACAGAGATAAGAAACCTAGATTTTGGGTGTATAAGCTAATCGAGGAGCTAGTCAAGAGCTATTTGGAACTATGAGAAAACTGCGATAGCATTTGTGCTCTTGAAAAATCTCATGTTCTGCGAATTGCACACTCAGAATTTAGGGCTATAGGAAAATAGGACTGGAGCAGACTACTCAAAACCTAAGCAATTTTGTAACCAGAACACTACCAAGAATAATAATTGATACCTTGGAAGATAACTTGGATAGACTAGGTAGGCGGCTTAGCATGGCTGGATGCTGCTGCAGGGGATATTAAAAATATGCAAAATAGAGTTGAGATGCGGGCTTGTGGTGGACACTGAGATGAGGCAGTTAAAGTGGAGCTCTGAGTCAGTGGGACTGCTGTTAAGGTATACAGAAGGAAATAAACTAGCAGAGAGCTGTGTGAGGCTGGGGGTGTGCTTTATTGAGTAGGAACCCTGGATGCAGACACTTATTTTTGGTTATCTTAGATCTGTAAGGACTCCTGCTGTGTTGCAGCCAAGCTGAGGGCTTTTATTCTTTCTTGTGAAGCTTATAGTTCCACAATTTCAGCTCCACGTACAAATCAATCCAACTACCACGTTAAATTGATAACCGTTCTCCTATTTACCAATCGTCTATAAGCTAATTGGTATTGTGGAAAAATGTATTATAGCTGAACTGGCAGTATATATTTCAGAAGCAAGACCAGGGCCGGAGATATGAATCCTGAAGTCACCTGCAATAATAGTAACAGTTGAAACTCCTAGAGTAGATTAGCTTCTGTATTTATTTAGTATTTAACAAATATTTGTGAGTGCTAGCTGTGTGCTACAATGTTGTGCTACAATATTGTGGTAAGTATACATGGTCTGTTTGTTGTTTACATACAGTATAGTGAGAGGGAGAGCCATTAAAAAATCACGCAGATCACAATTTTATTTATATAAGTGCTATGAAGAAAAATTGCAGTGCTGAGAGGATGTATTTGAGGTCTTGGGGATGGTCTAGAGGAGGTAACGTTTGAGCTGAGATCTGAAGGATGAGTAGGAGTTAACTAGCGAGAGTGGTGGGAGTGGAGAGAATGCCTTAGAGGGAAGGAACAGCATATTTGAAGGTCTTAATGTAGAAAGGAGCATGGAGTATGCAAACGACTGAAAGGAGCCCAGAGTGGCTGAGTTTGGTTGATTAGGGGGAGAATGGCTGAAGTGTGGTAGGAGAAGTAGGGAGAGGGGCAGATCATGCAAGGACTTGTATGTCATTTAGTTCTTCAGCCTAAGAACAGCAGTAAGCTGTTCAGGGTTTTTTTAAGCAGAGAAGAAAAATGAGTTAAAATTATTCTGATTTCATTATATAAAGTTGAACAGTGTGTATGTAGTGAAATTATTATAGCATTCTGGGTGAAAGATAATGGTGCCTTCCTTAGGAAGTGCTGGTAGTTAAGATGAAGAGAAGCTAAAGGATTTAAGCTATATTTGGGAAGTGGAATTGATACAATTTGATGATGGATTAGATTAGGTTGTCTAAGCCTCTGCTCTGTTGACATTTTGGACCAACTTCCTTTGGTGTGGAGGGGCTGTCCTGCACATCCTAGGATGTCCAGCTGCATTCCTGGCTTCAACTCACTAGATTCCACTAATTCCCAGTTATAACAACCAAAAATGTCTATAGACATTGCCAGATGTCCCTTGGGGGGCTGAATTGCCCCTGGTTGAGAACCACTGGAATAGACAGAGGATATTGAGGATTACTCTCAAGTTTCTGGCCTCAATAACTGGATGTATGGTGGTATCATTCACTGAGACAGAACAAAATGGAAGAGGAGAAAGATTTATGTGTGTGGATTTAATAGGAATTCGAGGGTGAGCAGGGCTCTCATGAGTTCTCTGGACATGTTGCCTTGAATGTGCATTTGAAACATCAAATTAGGTGTTTAGAGGTGATAGTTTAATATATATGGATCTGGAATTCAGAGGAAAGGCATTGACCAGAAATGTACATTTGGTAATTACCAGCATATAGATGGTTATTGAAGCCAAGGGTATGGATCTGATTGTTCAGGGAGAGAAGAAAGCCTGGATCCAAGGCTGCCTGGGATTGATTGAGGAAAGAATGGGAAAACAAAAATGGAATCTAAGAGTACATACAACTGTTTTGGGAAGTTTGTCTATGAAGGGGAGGAGCTAAAGGTGGGAAGTTGGAACAAAGGAGTTTTTTTTTTTTTTTTTTTTTAGGGCGGGAGAAACTTTAGCCACATGTAAATGTTTATGGGAAAGATTCAGTAGAGAGGAGATTGACTACTCTGGAAAGAAAAAAACAATCATGAATAAGGTTCCTTAGAAGGTGGAAAGGGCATGGGTCCTGCCTACAGGTGAGTGAGTGGCTTTATGTGAGAGAAAAACTTTTTGGAACTGGAGGTTAGGTGGAGAGGATAGGTGTAGGTAGGAGGAAGTTTGTGGATATGGTATGGAGAAGTTAATGGAGTGCCCATGGTTGAGAGGCTTCTTCCTGTATTCTCTCTTAATTTCTGTGCAAGGTCATCTAGTGAGAGTGAAAGGATGAAGTAGGATGTCCAAACTTTGAGAATAGTGGAGAAGGTTTGAAACAGTGTTTATTGCGTGCAGGAAATCGAGCTGACCAGAGAAATGGAGTGGAGAAGGTTTGAAACAATATTTGCTGGGTAGTTTAGAGGGTTTGCTTAAGATTGGTAGTATTGAATTTATTATTAGTAATAATAAATCAGTCAGCTGATTCAGTCAGCTCCAGGGAAAGATTTTAATTTTTTTTGTATGTGTGTGAGGAAACTTAGCCCTGAGCTGACATCTGTTGCCAATCCTCCTCTTTTTGCTAAGGAGGATTGGCCCTGGGCTAACATCCATGCCCTTCTTCCTTACCTTATATGGGACGCCGCCACAGCATGGCTGACAAGTGGTGCGTTGATCTGCGCCCAGGTTCTGAACCTGTGAACCCTGGGCCGCTGAAGCAGAGCGCGTGAACTTAACCGCTATGCCACCGGGCCAGCCCAACCAGGGAAAGATTTTGTTCGTAGAAGTTTTAATTACTTTGAAACTTCGTATTCTGTGTTTTGGAACCTAAAGAATTAAATTTTTGAAAACGAGTACCCCTGAGTTTAAATTTTTTTCTCTATTTTAAAATCTTCTGTCTGTTTTTCAAGTTACTGTCTTAACAAACAGAACTCACTAAGTAAAGAAATCTGAGTTTTCTGAATTTTAACTTTTATTTCACTGGAGCTTTTAGGTGAATATGTGGTTGTCTGGACAAAAAAAGAGGCTGTAGAGGAATCCGAGTTAACCAAACTCCTGAATTCCATCTATTATAACTTTCTTTGGAAATTCTGGTTAGTTTGAAGATATTATGTGAATTGAAGTAATTGATTTTGAATTTTGAGTTGAGATGAGGTTAAGCTGAGGTTTTCTTGGTACTGATTGTAAAATAAAAAGATGATTGTTAATGAATTATTCAAGATTTCTTGTGTAATGTTTAATTTTGGAAAGGAGCAGATTTTATGGAGCCTCTTGGCACCCTTGGAGGAACAGTTTGGGGACAGTTATCTTACAGATGTCTCAAAGGCTCTATCTTTAAAAACCTTTTTTAAATTTCAATGTTCTACTTTATTTAGAAACAAAGAACAAATTGAAAAGGGGGATAAAATATTTGTAAAGCATTAGCTCACTGAATTTCAAATAGTTAAAATATGTGTATGCCCACATCTCCTACTAAGTCTTTTTTTTCTGGCTTTATTGAGATATGAGTGACAAATAAAAATTGTATGTATGTGGTATACAATGTGATGTTTTGATATATGTATGCGTTGTGTAATGATTACCATAATCAAGCTAAATAACATCCATCACCTCACATAGTTACCATATTTTTTTGTGATGAGAACACTTGAGATCTACTCTTAGCAAATTTCAAGTAGGCATTATTATTAACTGTAGTTACCATACTGTTCATTATGTCTCCAGAACTTATTCATCTTATAACAAAGTTATACCCTTTGACCAACATCTCCCCATCCCACCCCGCTGCTGTCTCAGCCCCTGATAGCCTCCATTCTACTCTCTGTTACTATGAATTTGACTTTTTTAGGTTCCACATGTAAGTGAGATCATACAGTATTTGTCTTTCTGTGTTTAGCATATTTCATTTAGCATGACGTCTTCTAGGTTCATCCACGTCACAAATGGCAGAATTTCCTTCTTTTTTATGGCCAAATAATATTTCATTGTACATATAAACCACATTTTCTTTATCCATTCATCCTTTGATGGACATTTAGGTTGTTTCCATATCTTGGCTACTGTGAATGGTGTTGCAGTGAACATGGGAGTGCAGATATATCTTTTTGAGATAGTAATTTTATTTCCTTTGGATATATACCCAGAAGTAGGATTGCTGGATCATACGGTAGTTCTATTTTTAAGTTTTTGAGGAAACTCCATACTGTTTTCCAATATGGTTATACCAATTCACATTCCCATAATAGTGTATAATGGTTCCCTTTTCTCTACATCCTTGCCAACATCTTTTGACTTTTTGATAATAGCCTTTTATAAAGTGCGAGGTGATATCTTATTGTGGTTTTGATTTACATTTCCCTGATGATTAGTAATATTGAATATCTTTTCTTGTACCTGTTGACCATTTGTATATCTTTTTTGGAAAAAATGTTTGTTCAAGTCCTTTGTCCATTTTTAAATTGAGTTGTTTTTTTGCTATTGAGTGGTATGAGTTTCTTAAACGTTTTGGATATTAACCCTTTATTGGATATATGGTTTGCAAATATTTTCTCCCATTCTGTAGGTTGCTTTTTCATTTTGTTGATTGTTTCTTTTGCTGTGCAGAAACTTTAGTGTAGTCCCACTTGTAGATTTTTGCTCTTGTTGCCTGTGCTTTTGGTGTTGAATCCAAAAAATCATTGCCAAGACCAATGTCAAGGAGCTTTTCCCTGATGTTTCCTAATAGGAGTTTTACAGTTTCAGACCTTACATTTAAGTCTTTACTCCCTTTTGAGTTGATTTTTGTGTATGGTGTAAGATAAGGATTCAGTTTCATTCTTTTGCATGTGGACATCCAGTTTTCCCAACACTATTGAAGACTATCCTTTCCCCATTGTGTAGTCTTGGTGCCTTTGTCAAAGATTAGTTAACCATATATGTGTGGGTTTATTTCTGGGCACTCTATTATGTTCATTGGTCTGTATGTCTGTTTTTATGCCAGGACCATACTGTTTTGATTATTATAGCTTTGTAATATAATTTGAAATCAGGAAATCCCTCCAGCTTTGTTCTTCTTGCTTAAAGTTGCTTAGCTATTCTGGGTCATTTGTGGTTCCATATGAATTTTAGGATTGCTTTTTCCATTTTTGTGAAAAATGCCATTGGAATTTTGATAGAGATTCCATTGAATCTGTAGATCACTTTAGGTACTATGGACATTTTAACAATTTTAATTCTTCCAATCTTGAACACAGGATATCTTTCCATTTATTTGTTGTCTTCAATTTCTTTCATCAATGTTTTGTAGTTTTCAGTGTACACATCTTTCACCTCCTTGGTTAAGTTTATTCCTAGGTCTCTGTCTTCATAATGTATGTGTCTATCAAAAGAGTTTGAAAGCCACTGAGATGTAAATTTATGTAGAAAATCTAGATCAGGACTCAGCACGAGATATCTTCAGGTGAAAGTTTGTTTTGTTTGCTTTTTTCCATCTTCCTTTTGTTGGGCAATTCTTTCTTGGCCAAGTTTAGGTAATAGTATGTGCCTAAAAGCAGTCAAACTCAGGGAAAGAAATCAGTAATTCAAACTGCCTAATCAACGTGCCAACTTATAAATGAAGAAATCTCTACGCTGTGTCCCAACACAAAAATGTAATAACTTAACATGCTAACAGGGAGTGGGTTGTTTTCAGCATGACATTTTCCTGATTCTGTTTTATTTTAGTTAATTTGAAAAGAACAGGAATTCAGCATCAAAAATGAATTTGAACTTTTATTACATATCTAGCTTTATTTTACTCAGTATTTAGTACCAGCTTTTTCTACAGTTACATGTGTAACGAAGATTATGGCAGTAAGAGAACCTGAGGAATTGCCCGTTTTTGTTGAAATGTTTATGAACTAATGACCTGTTTTCTGTACCAGATTTATTTCTCCCTTGAAAGCTTGTTGCTAATTTGTGTTTGTAGATAGCACTTATATTTAGCCAAAAGCCTGTTACCATTTTTCATGTATTGTAGTATATGATCAGATCTTGCCAGCTGAAAGGTTTTTTCACTTTCTTTTACATGGGGACCCAGCTAACAATGATAGATGGAGAAACTGCTGAGAATACCATGTGAAAATTATACCTTAAGCTTTATTTATTGACACACTTGAAAAATTTTCTGAATCCACCTCCTTTTTTTACTTGTCCTTAATGTCTTGTATTGACCTGAGACAATGATGACTTTACTAGTAATTTGATTTGAGCCTGACTTTGAGGATAGGTTATAATATTTTTTAGGGAAAATGAATATTTGTGTTTGGAAGAAATACTAATTTTAATATTTTAAACTATATGTAGGTAAATGTTACTTTTTGTACAATTTTGAGCAGATGTAACTTCCACTTATAGTGAGAAGTGCATATCTTCTACAGTTAATTTTTTATTGAGGTCGTAATAGTTTATAACATTGTGAAATTTCAGTTGTACATTATGATTTGTCAGTCACCGTATAAATGTGCCTCTTCACCCCTTGTGCCCATCCCCCAACCATCTTCCCCCGGTAACCACCAAACTCTCTCTATCAGTATGTTAGTTTATCTTCCACATATGAGTGAAATCACATGGTGTTTGTCTTTCTCTGTCTGGCTTATTTCGCTTAACATAATACCCTCAAGGTCCATTCATGTTGTCCATCCCATGCAAATGGGATGATTTGTCTTACCTTATGGCTGAGTGGTATTCCATAATGCTGCAGTGAACATAAGGTGCATAAGTCTCTTTGGATTGTTGATTTCAAGTTCTTTGGATAAATACTGAGTTAGTGGGATAGCTGGGTCATATGGTATTTCTATTTTTTAGTTTTTTGAGGAATCTCCATACTGTTCTCCATAGAGACTGCACCAGTTTGCATTCCCACCAGGAGTATATGAGGGTTCCCTTTTCTCCACAACCTCTCCAACATTTGTTATTTTTTCTTGGTGATTATAGCCATTCTAATGGGTGTAAGGTGATAGCTTAGTGTAGTTTTGATTTGCATTTCTCTGATGATTAGTGACGTTGAACATCTTTTCATGTGCCTATTGGCCATCTGTGTATCTTCTTTGGAAAAATGTTTATTCATATCCTCTGCCCATTTTTTGATCAGGTTGTTTTTTTGTTCAGTTGTGTGAGTTCTTTAACCCCTTGTCTGATATATGATTTGCACATATTTTCTCCTAGCTGGTGGGTTGTCTTTTCATTTTGATCCTGGTTTCCTTTGCCTTGCAGAGCTCTTTAGTCTGATGAAGTCCCATTTGTTTATTTTTTCTTTTGTTTCCCTTGTCTGAGTAGACATGGAATTCGAAAAGATCCCTTGAAGACTGATGTCAGAGTGTACTGCCTATATTTTATTCTAGGAGTTTTATGGTTTCAGGTCTTAGCTTCAAGTCTTTGATCCATTTTGAGTTAATTTTTGTGTATGGCAGGAGATAATGGTCTACTTTCACTCTTTTGCATGTGACTCTCCAGTTTTGCCAGCACCATTTATTGAAGAGACTGTCCTTTCTCCACTGTATGTTGTTAGCTCCTTTGTGGAAGATTAGCTGTCTGTAGATGTGTGGTTTTATTTCTGGGATTTCAGTTCTGTTTCATTGATCTGTGTGTCTGTTCTTGTACCAGTACCATGCTGTTTTGATTACTATAGCTTTGTAGTATATTTTGAGGTCAGCGATTGTGATGCCTCCAGCTTTGTTGTTTTTTCTCAGGGTTGCTTTAGCTATTCGGGGTCTTTTCTTGCCCCATGTGAATTTTAGTATTCTTTGTTCTATTTCTGTGAAGAATGTCATTGGGATTCTGATTGGGATTGCGTTGAATCTGTAGGTTGCTTTAGGTAGTATGGACATTTAAACTATGTTTATTCTTCCAATCCATGTGCATGGGATATCTTTCCATTTCTTTATGTCATCATCAATTTCTTTCAATAATGTCTTATAGTTTTTGCTATATAGGTCTTTTACCTCCTTGGTTAAATTTATTCCTAGATATTTTAACCTTTTTGTTGTGATTGTAAATGAGAGTGTCTTTTTGAGTTCTCTTTCTGTTTGTTATTAGAGTATAAAAATGCAACTGATTTTTGTAAGTTGATTTTGTACCCTGCAACTTTGCTGTAGTTGATTATTTCTGATAGTTTTCTGATGGATTCTTTAGGGTTTTCTATATGTAAAATCGTGTCGTCTGCAGACAGGGAAAGTTTTGCTTCTTCTTTGCCTGTTTGGATTTCTTTTATTCCTTTTTCTTGTCTTGCTCTGGCCAAAACCTCCAGTACTATGTTGAATAAGAGTAGTGAGAGGGGGCACCCTTGTCTTGTTCCTATTCTCAGAGGGATGGCTTTATTCCTCATTTTTTTAATGGGGAGTATCACATTAATTAGATTGATTGATTGATTTGCAGATGTTGAACCATCCCTGTGTCCCTGGTATAAATCCCACTTGATCATGGTGTATGATCTTTTTAATGTATTGCTGTATTTGGTTTGCCAATATTTTGTTGAGGAGTTTTGCATCTATGTTCATCAGTGATATTGGCCTGTAATTTTCCTTCTTTGTATTGTCCTTGTTTGGCTTTGGTATCAGGGTGATGTTGTTCTCGTAGAATGTGTTAGGAAGTGTTCCATCTTCATCTGTTTTTTGGAATAGTTTGAGAAGGATAGGTATTAAATCTTCTTTGAATGTTTGGTGGAATTCTCCAGAGAAGCCATCTGGTCCTGGACTTTTATTTTTTGGGAGGTTTTTGATTACTGTTTCAATCTCTTTACTTGTGATTGGTCTATTCAGATTCTCTATTTCTTCCTGGTTCAGTTTTGGGAGGTTGTATGAGTCTAAGAATTTATCCATTTCTTTCAGATTGTCCAATTTGTTCGCATATAATTTTTCATAGTATTCTCTTATAATCCTTTGTATTTCTATGGTATCTGTTGTAATTTCTCCTCTTTCATTCCTAGTTGTATTTATTTTAGACTTCTCTCTTTTTTTCTTAGTGAGTCTGGCTAAGGGTTTGTCAGTTTTGTTTATCTTTTCAAAGAACCAGCTCTTTGTTTCATATGTCCTTTCTACTGTTTTTTTGTTTTGTTTTGTTTTATTTCAATTTCATTTATTTCTGCTCTAATTTTTACTGTTTCATTCCTTCTGATTTTGGGCTTTGTTTGTTCTTCCTTTTCTAATTCTGTTAGGTGTAGTTTAAGGTTGTTTGTTTGAGATTTTTCTTGTTTGTTAAGATAGGCCTGTATTACTATGAATTTCCCTCTTAGGACTGGTTTTGCTGCATCCCATATGAGTTGGTATGGTGTATTTTCATTTTCAATTGTCTCCAGATAGTTTTTGATTTCTCCTTTAATTTCTTCAGTGATCCATTAGTTGTTCAGTAGCATGTTGTTTAGTCTCCACATCTTTGTCACTTTCCCAGTTTTTTCCTTGTAGTTGATTTCCAGTTTCATAGCATTATGGTCAGAGAAGCTGCTTGTTATGATTTCAACCTTCTTAAATTTACTGAGGCTTGCCTTGTTTCCCAACATATGGTCTATCCTTGAGCATGTTCCATGTGCACTTGAGAAGAATGTGTATTGTGCTGTATTTGGATGGAGTGCTCTCTGTATATCTGTTAAGTCCATCTGGGCTAGTTTTTCATTTAAGTCCACTATTTCCTTATTGACTTTCTGTCTGGATAATCTATCCATTGATATAAGTGGGGTGTTAAGGTCCACTACTATTATTGTGTTGTTGTTAATATCTCCTTTTATTGTTGTTAATAGTTGTTCTATGTACTTTGGTGCTCCTGTGTTGGTTGCATATATATTTATAAGTGTTATGTCTTTTTGGTGGAGTGTCCCTTTTATCATTATATACTGCCCCTCTTTGTCTCTCATTACCTGTTTTATCTTAAAGTCTACTTTGTCTGATATAAGTATGGCAACTCCTGCTTTCTTTTGTTTGCCATTAGCTTGGAGTGTCATCTTCCATTCCTTCACTCTGAGCCTGTATTTGTCTTTAGAGGTGAGATGTGTTTCCTGGAAGTAGAGCTACCTGGAAGTAGTTGGGTCTTGTTTTTCAATCCACCCTGCCACTCTGTTCTTTTGATTGGAGAATTCAGTCCATTTATATTTAGAGTGATTATTAATATATGAGGGCTTAATGCTACTATTTTATCCCTTGTTTTCCTGTTCTTCTGTATTTGCTTTGTTTCTCATCCTATGTGTTTCAGACTACCAGTTCAGTTTGGTAGTTCTCTATGATGGTTTTCTTAGTTTTCTCTTTATTTATCATTTTTGTCTCTGTTCTGATTATTTGTTTAGTGGTTATATTCTTGGGTGAAAGTTTTTGTCTTTCAGAATTTTGAATATATCATTCTACTCTCTCCTAGCCTCTAAGGTTTCTGCTGAGAAATCCGCTGAAAGCCTGATAGGGGTTCCTTTGTAAGTTATTTTCTTCTGCCTTGCTGCCCTTAATATTTTTTTCTTTGTCATTTACTTTTGCCAGCTTTACTACTGTATGCCTTGGAGAGGGTCTTTTTACAGTGATATAGTTAGGAGATCTACTGGCTTCATTCACTTGTATTTCCAGCTCCTTCCCCAGGTTTGGGAAGTTCTCAGCTATTATTTCTTTGAACAAGCTCTCTGCTCCTTTTTCCCTCTGGAATATCTAGGATCCTTATGTTGCATTTCCTAATTGAGTTGAATATTTCTCGGATATTTTTTTCATTTCTTTTTAGTCTTAGTTCTCTCTCCTCCTCCATTGAAGCATTTCTGTATTCCTATCCTCTAGATTGCTAATTCTATCCTTTGTATCGTCAACTCTGTTATTTAAAGACTCCAGATTTTTCTTTATCTCCTCCATTGTATTTTTTATCTCCAAGATTTCTGATTGGTTTTTCTTCATAGTTTCAATCTCTTTTGTGAAGAAGTTCCTGATTTCATTGAACTATCTATATTTTCTTGTAATTCATTGAGCTTTTTTATGATAGCTATTTTGAATTCTCTGTCATTTAGATTATAAATTTCTGTACCTTCAGGATTGATTTCTGGGTGCTTGTCATTTTCCTTCTGGTCTGGAGATGTAATATATGTTTTCATACTGTTTGACAGCATGGGTTTGTGACTCTGCATAGTGATAGTATCTGGTTGCAGCTTCCACCTGCCGCCACTGGCCAGGGTTCAAGAACTGTGTATTCTGAGCATGCTGCATTCCCTGGCCTCTAGCTGCTGCTTTTCTAAGGAGTGTGTGGGCATTCTGGCCAACCAGTTGAGCTGGAGCGCTGGGCCAGGAGAGGGGTGCTTTCTTTCACCTTCGTAATCCTGGGGCTTCTTGCTGTTCTCTTGCTATCTGCTCTTCTGGGGCGCTAGCTTGATGAAGACACCCCCGCAGCAGTTCAGTCATCTCTGTGTGGGGCTTTCCCATGGGCTGTGAGGGAACTTGGAGAGTGATGGTGTTCCTGTGGAAGGCTACCCCTCCCCCTTCTCCTCTCAGAGTCGTGCATCACGGAGCCCAGGCTTGCTGCTAGGGAGGGAGAGGAGCTCTCCTAACCTCCTTCCACTTCCTCTGGGTGGTCTGGCACCTCCACCTTCAGATATATGGCTGCATGAGTCTCTCAGACATCTTTTGTGTTGTGTGAATGTCCTCTGTTGGTATAGGGATGTCTTTTTGTTGTATCTTAGTGGGGAAAGTCCAAGGGGAGAGCTCACTCTGCCATGATGCTGATGTTACATCCTCCCTTCTACAATTAATTTTAAAGTAATAAATCTTGGCAGACAGCCTAATGTCTCTAAATTGTAGAGATTTAAACAACTTTATGAATAATCTGTTTTATGGATACTTTGTTGAAATAGTTTTTTTTTTAAACTAATGATAAGGAAAAATTTGCTTCTGAATGAAACAAAAAGTTTCTGAAGTGCCATTATGCATAATCAGCTTGGTATTACATATGTGATCTAAATATTTGATACCTGATATTCAGCCAAGGAGATTTTATATCATACATTCCTTTTTTCTTTTTTTCAGGATTGTAAGAACATTGAGCCATCTCCTGAAATAGTTCTCTAAATTTAAGTAATAGTAATCTTGTTTCAGCATATATGTGCATTTCTTTTGAGTTTGTGTCTCATCCGGACTCCATATTCTATATGTCTATGTGTTCTAGGATATAGTAACATAATTTGATAATGTGAATCCCTAAATAAATGGCTAGATAGTGAGGAAAATTCTTTTGTATAAAGACCTATTAAATCTCCATTAGAATAGTCCTTGAGAGAGAAGAAATGTTTCTATGAATGTAAAAAAGGGAGAGGAGCAAGTATATAGAATTTTGGATTTTCCACATAATCATAAATTTTTTCACGTTAGATGTTTCTACATGAACATGGTCATTTGGGTGAAAGAACTTTATAAATATCATAAAATTTCATTTGAGCATTGTTGGAAAGGAATTTATTTCTTTTTGTTACTCAACAGATGTTGAGTACCTACTATGACTTCTAGGATTGTGTTGATCTGCCTAACTGATTCTCTAGATTAGGGAATTGGCAAAACTTTTCTATAAAGGGCCAAATCATAAATATTTAAGACATATGGGCTACATGGAGCCTCTGTCACAATGTCTTTTATCTTTTCTTTCTTTTTTAAATAATGCTTTAAAAATCATTTTAGCTTGCCTTCCTGCAAAACAAGCTAGAGGCATTATTTGGCCTACAGGCTGTAGTTTGCCAACCCTGCTCTAGGTGAATAAAAATCATTCAAGCATCATTTAAAATTTTATATTAACCACTTTTACTGGAAACCTTTTTCAAATCTTTTGTAAACTTGGTTGCCTTTGTTTTTAGCTTTTTATTATGGAAAATATCAAATATATGCAAAAATAAAGAGAATATAATATCATAAATCCTCACCAAGCTTTAACATTACCAACATATGACCAATCTTATTTCTTTTATACCTCCTCCCCTCATCAGTTTGAAGCAAATTCTGGGTATTATATCATTTCATTCATAAATATTTCAGTATTCTGTTTTGTAATCTTATCTGTCCTTTTGCTAATGCCAGATTATCTTGAGTACTATAGCTGTGTAGTAAGTAAGTTTTTAAGTCAGGTAGGGTAAATCTTCCAACTTTTTTCTTCTTTATCTTGGCTATTCTGGGCCTTTTGCCTTTCCAAATAAAATTTACAATAGTTTTCTTAATTTCTGGAAACAAGCATGCTGGCTTTTATTTTTATTTTAAAAAACTTTAAAAATTTTTGATTACATGTACTCCACTGATCAATTTCAGAAGAATTGACAACAGTAGTCTTCTGATCCATGAACATGGCATATCACTCCATTTAAATAGGTCTTTAATTTCTCTCATCAATATTTAGTAATTTTCAGCGTGCAGGTCTTGTGTGTCTTTTGGGAAATATAATTCTAAATATTTCATGTTTTTTGCTGCTACTGATATTTTTTAAAATGTAAATTTGCAATTGTTTTTTGCTAGTACTGGTATATATACTGGATAGTCAATTATCTTTTTAGAAAATGAAAACAGGAGAGAAAAAGCCTTGGTTTGATATGTTATGTTAGAATTTTCATTAGTTTTATGGACATGTTTTTCTCATTTTTTTAGGTAAAAACTTTGTGTGAGAATTGACTTAGAATTGT
The DNA here is from genome assembly GCA_031878705.1 of Tapirus indicus. NCBI lineage: Eukaryota > Metazoa > Chordata > Mammalia > Perissodactyla > Tapiridae > Tapirus > Tapirus indicus. The sequence goes on from CM062925.1 coordinate 7,545,032, forward strand.
TTTTAGGCTTTATTTTTGCAAATATTTTCTCCTGTCCTTCTCCCATTCTCACCTCTCTTTGTGAGATTCCAGTTCTTTTCTGTTATTTGTGTTTAAGTTAGATGGCTTTTCCTGTACCACTTTTAGGTGAGGAGGGTTGGGCAGGCTAGCTTTCCTAGGTTTGTGCCTCTAGGAATCCTCTTCTGTTGTTATGTAGTATTCAGAAATATACTTTCTGAGACCTTTTCTCTTCTCCTTCCCTACTTTTATCTAGACCAGGGTTTTTCACTCTCTGCAATATTGGCTTTTGGGGTCAGATAATCTTTGCTGTGGGGGATTGTCCTGTGCCTTGTAGGATGTTTAGTGACATCCTGGCCTCTACCTACTAGATGCTAATGATCACCCAGTGGTGCCCCCCTTGCCCCCAATTATGATAACCAAAAATGTCTCCAGATATTGTCAAATGTCCACTGGCAGTTAGAATCATTCTAGTTCTAGACCTTGTTTCTTTTACCCCTAATGACTCTGTACTGCTTGGTTTAGATTTCTCCTCCTGGCAGTTTCTGCTTGGTGTGTAGCTTTGTCTTAGAAGGGAGCTTCACTTAGTTTTGAGATTTCTGATCTTTCTGTGATCCTCTTATGTTTACCTGTGAGTTGTAGCCTGTGAAAATCCCCCCCAGTTTTAATTGCTGTTCCACACTGAATTGGACCCCTCAATCTGAGGAAGGGGGTGAGAAGGTAGTATCTAGAGGCAATTTGATTCCTGGATGTACTGGCTTCAGGGCTGTCCAGTATCCCTTTCCTCTTCTTCCTGTTAATGTTGTTGATACCATGTGTGTCTTGCTGCTATTGGTGTTTGGTCTGAACTGCTCATATTTTGGGGTTCATGAGTGATACATAGTCCATTAATTGTGTTGTATTTGTTGGCCATGTTTTGTTTTGGTTTGGTTTGGTTTGATCTATTTGTTTTATTCTCATTGTTCTTTGCGGCGGCGGGGGGAGGATTATTCAGGGATATTAAAAAATTATGTCTCTTTCATTGCCAAGTTGCCTGGAGTGCCTCTGCCTTCTTAAAATGAGTTCTAAACATGATAAAAGAAAATGTTTTAAATGATAGGTGAGACTTGTGCCTGGTCCTGGACTCTGGGGAAGGCCTAGAGAGGGAGAAGTTGAAAATGCAAGAGAGAGACTGAAAAACTGGTAGACATATTTGTGCCCTGGAGGTGACCAGAAGGCTTGGGTACAAAAGTATTGGTAGAGGAATTAGCTTTGAACAGAGGAAGAGGACAGTTTGTCTGACAAGAGAGGTAAAGGGATGAGATTTCATTCAAATATGTTAAGTTTGCAAGTTTGTGTTTCGGAAGCTGAGGAATGTCACATCTGGTATTAATTTTCTCAGTAAACCTTTAATGTGAAGTTATCTGCTAAATAAGGTGAGATAAATGTAGGGGGCTTGAGGAAAATACTAAAGACTTTGGAATGGTGATGGTGAAAAATGGGAGCAGTATCTAACCAGAGACATGAAAGAGCCAACCTTAGACTAGTCCCTATACTATAAATTTGAAAGACACCAATTCTGTGATTTTTAATTTTTTTGTTTCATCTTTTAGAAACTCAGATATAAAGCAGAAAGGGTGGTTGTTTGTATTGACCTCAGGTTAGGATTTTGCAGAACAGGTGTTAGAACATGACAAGGGGATAATGTTGTTAAGACATGATAAAAGAGAGTGGTTCAAGGGATGCATTGTGGGGTATAGACTGGATAGGGAAGACAGTTATGCCATTCAGGTACTGATGGGTTGGGAGAAAAGGGAGGATTCAAGAGAGTCCACGTCTCTGTTGTTCTAGAGCGGGTATTGTTCTAGAGGGGAGTGAGAAAGTAATAATTGGACAGATTAGAGGTAAGAAGGTATATTGGAGTTTAAAATTTCAGACCTAGAGAAGTTTTATTTTATTTTAAAGACTGTTATGGCTATGGCAGTGTAACACTGATGAAAAATACTGGAGTAAAAGAAGTTTAGAAATGGTGGGAGTATGTTATCATATATAGCCCATTATAGATAAGGAAATCATCTATGGGGCTGGCAAGAGTTGGGTTGGAGGGGAAAGTGTGAACCAGATAGGTAGGTAACAGGGTTATCTGTCCATAGGTGGCAACAAGAAGATAGGGTTCAGGGCAGTGTTGTAAGAATGGGGAAGAGGGTGGTTTGCATGAGCGTAGATCAGGGACTTTTCTTCTAAAGTCTGTTATATTTGTTATTTGTGTTATGAATATCAGGGGTTGGGCAAAGTTCTTTAAAGGGACAGATAGTAATATTTTAGACTTTGCCACTCACATATGGTTTTTGTTGCATATTTTTATTTGTTTGTCTTCATAACCCTTTAAAAATGTAAAAACTATTCTTAGCTCATGTGTCATCCAACAACAGGGAGTAACCGAAGGTTGTAGTTTGCTGCCCCATGGATTATACTCATTATGAATTGTCTGTGACTGTACTTATCTGTGACTAGTCAGTGATACTTTGTAAAAGTAACTGTTTCAATTACTAAGTAACTTGTTACTTGAGCAACAGTAGTTTTGTGTTGGAAAGTGTTAAGGAGATAATATGTTTACTTTTTAAATACTGTCGGTGGTATTGTTTTACAATTCTCAGTATGGTAATTAGTTTTACATTTCTAAACAAAATTTTTACCTTTTTTGCGGTGAATTCAAGTTGAGTCAGCAGATTCTGGAGTTATTTGAAGCATGTCAGCAGCAAGTAAGCGATTTAAAGAAGAAAGAACTCTGTCGAACACAGCTGCAGAGAGAAATTCAGCTGTTATTTCCACGTATGTTTCCCTATTTTTTGTGCCCTTTATGTATATGCATTCTGATTTTAAATTTTAAATAATACCTTATAATTCTCTTCTATTTCTTTAGAAAGCAGACTTTTTTTGGTTGGGTCCTCTTTAAATGGATTTGGTACCCGGAGCAGTGATGGTGATTTATGCCTAGTTGTTAAAGAGGAACCAGTAAGTAATGAAACATTTATTCCAAGTTTGTTTCTTGTGTGAAGTCGTTTAAAAAATTTCATATAAAAGTCATTGAAGAAAAGAACTTATTTTGTTTTAATTACTTTTTTGAATTTTCTGTTTATAGTAATCCAAGGGAAGCCAGGAGATGCTTCCTTTTTTTTTAAGGCATGTGCACAGTAAGCATAACAAGAATTTTATTTCTAAGTTCAAGTGAGGTGGCTTCACTGTGTTTTTAAAGAGCTCTGCCTCTATTTTGAAACATTATTGGGTTGGATATGTTACCAGGATGCAGTAAAGAAGGAGAGTATGTGTCAGTATTATCTTCTTGATATATTTCCTTTCCATTTGAATTCTCAGTGATTCTATTTTTAATCTTTATTTTGTTTCCCCTTGAAAATACTATGGGGTTTGGAGTATTTTGGGAATACGAAAAGAGAGATTTCACTGAAATTTAAAATAAGACTATTGTGATATATTTTTCTCTGATATTTTGGTTTTGTTTCTTCTCTTTATTTTTATTTAGCAACCAAATTTTGTTATTTAGTATTATGTTTATTTGAATTTCCTGTTAACCAGTACTCTTGTGTATCCTTAATACCACAATAATTGGTGTTCATTAAGCTGACCTGAAGCAGCCTCTTTAGTATGCTGAGGTCTCTTCTGAATTACCAAAGATTAAATTAATTTCAGTATAACTTAATATGCCTTATTATATTCCACCTCTTTATAAATACAAAAACTCTATTGAATGGTAATATATTTTTACTATTCCTATTATTCCACTAAGGAGATTGGGTTGTAGATACTGCAAATCAGAAAGAGATTTATTCTAGGAAAGAAACCCTAATATTTTCTAGGCTTTGAAATCATATAAGGGAAAACTAAAAAAACCCCTCAGAAATAATAAACATAGTGGAAAATACTAGAATTTTAATTAAAACTTTCTCTCAGGCAAGTAGACTGCACTCAGGCACTGCCCACTAATCCTGCAGTCTTCTTCACGTTTGAATCATGTTGTCACAACTCATACTCATCCTGAGATACCACAGACGGGAACCTTATCGCCAAGCAGCTCAGAGTCTGAATAGGAAAATACAACATGTTACAGAAAGTTAAAATTCTGTTTAGTTTTCTTGGAGAAGATTGCTTTTTGTCCATTTATACTAAAGGAAAAAAATGACGAATATGTCTGTGTCAATATTTCTTTTAAAGTTGTGCTTTGAGTTTAAGATGAGGAATTGATTTAGAAATGCTGGTGTGAAAGATATCATAAAGTTTGACTTTTTCTATAATGTAATTTAGTGAATAGTGAAAAAGAACTCCAAAGGAAAATATACTTTGTATGTTTTCTCGTTAAGAAAATAAAACATGAAGTTTAGAAAGATAATGAAAAAACACTTTATTTTTAACTTTTCAGTGTTTTTTTCAGGTAAATCAGAAGACTGAAGCACGGCATATACTCACCTTAGTCCATAAACACTTCTGTACTAGACTTTGTAAGTCTGATATGCATCAAGTTCATATGTCATCTGACATAACTATGTATTTAAAATGTCTCTCACTTTATCAATTTTCTGGTAAGAATTGTTTGTTTTCTGGCCAGGATATGTATAATGTGGATCCTTTTTTCCAAATGAATTCCTTTTAACTTTTGCTTAAAAAGAAGAGTAATCATTTATTCAACAATTCTTTATTGAGTTTACTTGCAAGATATCCCACTGATGCAGTGGGGAATTCAAAGATATATAAGCTTCAGTTCTTTTTCTCTATAGACTGTTAGGGAAGCTAAGGCATGAATATAAATAGCTGTAATGCAAAGTATCTGTGAAAACCCAAAAGAGTGATACAGATAAAGTCTTACAGGTATTCATGTGAAGGAGAGAGAATTTCATCTGTTTTGCAGTGATGTGCAATTTATGACATCAAATTTTAAAAATACGATCACTGAACATGAAGCCCAAATGGATTACTCCAACAGAAAGCAAAATTGTTGACTTGGGCCATTTTATTGTAAGATTTTATTCTTTGAATAAGCTTTTGAATAAGCTAACAAAGCAGATTTTAATCCACATGTTAAGCCATCTCAAATAATATATTTTAAACTTCACAGAACATTGTGGACAATTGAAGTCACACTAACTGTGTGATGTTGGAAAGACATTTGTCCATTTGTTTAACAGATATTCCTTATGTGTCGGGCTTTGAGCTGGAAAATACAAAGTCAAGTAACAAGTTACTGCCCTTGGACAATTTATATCTGCTGTAGGAAAGGAAGAAATCAAGTGATTTATTTCAGTGGACTTAAGTTTTCACATCTATCAAATAAAGGAGTAATTCATACCTTAAATGGATTTTTAATAGCTATTAGAATCATAAAGTATTTAAAATGGAAGCGACTTTAGAGATCATCAAATTCAAATGAAAAGTTTTTTATTCCCCCTTTGATTGTTGTTTTTAATAGTTAAGGAGACTGGCGATCAATGGATTTAATACCTTGCCTGAGGAGTATAGTTTGTTCATTGGTGTCAAGAACCTCTACTTAGAACTTGAAACTTTTAACTCCTAATCTTATTTTTCATTAAACCTCACTGAATTTCTGCTTATAAATTCTATGAAGCTTGATGTATTTTATGATTTTGGTGATAAAAGCATTATAACAGAAAATTCTTAGTTTTTAAATCTGGTATTATGTTTTTTAGTTAAAACATTAGGAAATTGCTCATGTGGGAGAAGTTTGCAGTTTATTTTTTATACATTGCTGTATTTTCCTAATTTTCTACAATGAATATTATTACTTTCAACTCAGAAAAACATTTTTTTTAAGTTTGGAATAAAAAATATGTATATATGTGTTCTTCCTCTTAGAGATCACACTTATTTGAATGTATCACTGGCCCTTGTATCATGTTGCAAGCATTTCCATATTTAAGACTCTTTGTAAATATGATTTCTATGGCTGTCGTAATGCCTTGCATGTTCATGCTTATCATGCTCTGATGAACTTCTTTATAAATGTTTTTAGACCACGTTTCTGAAAATAACTTTAATAGCCCTCTAAATGGTATTGAAAGTTCCAATTTTAGAAGAATTCGATAATGTCCTTTCTTTGCTTTCTTTCTCAAAGACTATGTTTTCTTAAATTGTTTTAGCTTAGTAAAATACTATTTTTTAAAAATATGCATTGAAACACTATGAATTTGAGAAATATTTACAGATATTCACATTATCTTTTCCCCTTCAGCTGGCTACATTGAGAGACCTCAGCTGATTCGAGCAAAAGTGCCAATTGTGAAGTTCAGGGATAAAGTCAGGTAAGTAATGATTGAATTCCCTTTTTTTAGTTGCTTTAGATCATTTTTAGGTATTCTTTTGATGTAGATAATCAGGAAATGTATAGTATAGCATAATAGCTTATCTTCATCAGTTTTTAGAAATCACTTGATCTGGTCTTTGAAATGATTTTTTAAAATAGTCTGATCAATTCTTCATGCTTAACTGTACTTAGTTATTCTGCTTGACATTTTGAATACTTGAGACTATTCAATTTAAAGAATATATGCATATTTATATTTCAGATTTTTAAATGATCTCTTTCCTTTTGGAAGTATAATACACTCTTAAGAACATATCATAATTGATGAAATTTGATGTATATTTATATCAAGGGGATTGTTATAATTATATCTATCTATATATTCTACCAGCCTGAGTTCTGACATTTCTTATGAGCATTGGAATTAGAATCTTTTATATAGTATCTGAATATAAAATGTAAATAGTTAAGTGTAATTATTTCATTGGTTAAAAAAGATCTGTTGTTTTCTAAAAAATAGATATTATTGTGATAAATCAGGTTCTTCTAGCCAGTTTTATAAAAGTAATACTGAAATTGTTTATATAAATGTAAGTGTAAATATTACACAGTTGATCCTCATTATTCATGGATTCTGTACTTATGAATTCTCCTACTTGATGAAATTTATTTTGTAACCCCCAAACCCCCAAAATTAATACTTGCAGCACTTTCATGGTCATTTTTAGACATGTGCAGAGTAGGGAAAACTTTGAGCCACCAATGCGTGCATTCGCATCTGAGATTAAACAATGTGACACTCTGCCTTCTTGTTTCAGCTCTCGTACTCTAAACAGTTGTCCTTTTCACAAGTGTAGTTAGTGCCATGTTTTTTACGTTTTTGTGCTTTTTGTGGGTGATTTTGCTGCTTAAAATGGCCCCTAATCATAGTGCTGAGATACTGTCTAGTGTTTCTGTGTACAAAGCTGTGATGTGCCTTATGGAGAAAATACTTCCATTAGATATGCTTTGCTCAGGCATGAGTTACAGTATTCTTGGCCATGAGTTTACTGTTAATGGATCAGTGATATATTTAATAAGGTGTCTTTAAACAGAAACACACAAAACAAAGTTACATATTGATTGATTGATGAAAATGTTGTGTGTGGAGACTCGTGGAAACCTAACCCTTTGTTACCCCTAGGAGCAGTGGTTTAGTATTCACTAATTCAGTGTTTGCAGCAACTGTATGGAACATAACTACTACAAATAATCAGAATTGACTGAATATATATATATTTTAAACAAATCTTTAGATATATGCTTGACTCAGATCTTCACTTCCATTCATCCAAACATCCATCCAATCTATAAATATCTATTGAATTCTTAGCAACTAAATAACAGAGTTTTCTAAAGCATAAAGATATAGGGAGACAATATATAAACTAAACATAAATAAAACTATTAGCTAATTATAATTGTTTTTTAAAATGTATGGTTGTAATTATGTAGACAATTTTATGCTTTTTCAATTTAGGATTATTCTGTAAGTTTTTTTCATTATTAAGTTTTCTTTAAAACACCATTTTATAATTCTTCTCTATAACCATTCTTGTAAAACCATTAAAAACTCCCCTTCTAACACCCAAAGATAACTGATGTTAACGTTTTGGTGTAAACTTTTCGGTTTCTTTTCTGTGCACATGAATGCATAAGAATTTTTAAAATTAAAATTGAGATCATACTGTTTTTACTTAACCATATATCATGAACACTTGCTTATATCATTGAATATTTTCTGGCTTCATTTTTAATGGTTTTACAGTATTTCATTGAGTGAATATATCATTGTTAACCATTCCTCTGTTAGAATAAGCATTTTCTGCATAAAATTTTTTCCATATTAAGGATTACTTTAGTATTTCCAGAAGTAGAATTTGAAACAAGTACTGTGGATATTTTTAAATTTCTGAATTCATATTATTGGAAAAATTTTTAATTGCAGACTAGTTCTCATCTAAGTGTTTCTTCCTCTCTATTGAGTTATATGGAGGAAGTGCAAACTGGTTTCAGTGTACAAACACAATTAAAGAATATAACTCCGTTGTTACCGTAAGTTTCCCAGAGCCAAATTCATATGGTATCTGAAGTGTTAGTGCCACTATCCGTTTTTATCAATGTGAATGGATGGATCATTGAAAGATTATGGAATTTCTTTCCCCAAAATGGTAAATTTCAAATTTTATAATTAAAAGCTGTAGAAAGGAATTTTGTTAAGCTTTTATTTTGGGCAGTCTTTTCATAGAAAAACTCATTATTCAGAAGTTGGACCTGATAGTTTATGGGTCCATTACTTATCCATTAAGTAATCTTTCCTTTTATTTTGAGTTTAGCCATTCTTTGTAGATCCCATTATTATTGCCCTATTTTCTAAGTTGTGAATTGCATGATATCTTTGCTTTCAAAGAAGTATCCCTTCTGTTATGTGCTCGACTGTTGTGGTTCTTCCCAGATATCAGTAGCTAAATTTGGCATGATATTATAAGTTATCAACCTTTTTGGAGGGATTATGATGTATAGACAGAGCTTTTATTTTTTCACCTGTACTTTATTTGGCTTTTTATTCCTATTATTTTAAAGCAAATGATGCTGTAATTCCAAATTAGGTGAGAATATATAACTTAGTGGGTTAACTTGCCCAGAAATGTTTTTGCTCACATAATTTTGTTTATCTGGAAAGGATTGCAAAATCTTAAAATTTATTTTGGTAAGGATAATTGGAGCCTTATCAGTACATTACAGATCTTTTAACAGTGTCCTATTTTATATTTTTAATACATACTAAATCATATTAAAATGATATACTGAGTATGTATTCATTCTTATTTCTTTAGTGCCTCATTTTAAAGTCCTTGGCCTTTGGGCCCATGCTACTTTTGCATCATTGGATGGATGGATATTAATTTAGTTACTAGGGGATTAGTTTAATTTGTATGTGAGCTAAAATTTTTTTTCTTTTTTTTAATAGTTGTGTGGAGTTCGACTTGAATGTAAACAATATTGTTGGAATAAGAAATACATTCCTTCTCAGAACTTATGCATACCGTAAGTTTTTTGTTTCTATCTATCAGCTTCTCTGTTTATCCTTCATTCTTTGTTTCTTTTTAAAGATGTTTATAGTAATTGCTAACATCTCTTTACTTGTGGTTATGTGTAATTTCTCATTTTATTATATGCATAATGTACTACACTAAAATCTTACATTAAGTTATAGGTCAATAAAATGAATTTTAATAATACATAATTTTTAAAAGGTAACTAAGGTACGTTTTAGAAGATACATTTATGGTGAACACAATATTTAATACATAGGGAGGCAATGTTCTTTTTATTGGCATGGAATTGGGAAATGATGTAAACTTTCAAAGAAACTGTAATATCTTCTTACCATTTTTAAGTTTTAATTTTACTTTCAGTTGAAAATCGAGTTCGTCCGTTAGTACTGGTGATTAAGAAGTGGGCGAGTCACCATGAGATAAATGATGCCAGTCGTGGTACTTTAAGCAGCTATAGTCTTGTATTGATGGTTTTGCACTATTTACAAAGTAAGTATTACAGGTTTTTCCCAATTTTAAAAATGGAAGTGCAGTTAAACTTCATTATGATGTCTTCTCTGTTGACCCTATCTTCAAATAGCATTGTTTTTAAAAGTTCTTTGTAAGGCCCATAAAGCCATATTTCCTATTTTGTTGTTTTCAACAAATGTTTTAGAAATGTTATTTCCTGGAAAACATTATAAAGAAGTTTCACTGTTTTTATTTTTTTGACGGTTTTCTATATTCGCTTTTGTATTCAAAGAACTTTTACCACTGTATTGTGGACCCATTATCTTGATGCAGGTGAATGTTCAGAAGGCCTATAAAAATAAACTCAAGCACCATTCATCATGTTTTTTATTTTTCACTTGAGACAGAAATTAAATGATTTTCTTGTTGGTCAAAAGAAGCTTTTATTCCCTGTGAGCCGACATGGAGATTGGGTGAAAGACTTGATGTTAATGTAATGGAAGACCATTTACAGGATGTCTAGGGTCTGATCTGTTCTGGGTTAATGATATTTCCACAGTTTAGAAAGCAGTGTTGTAATATTTATATTCATACCCTTTCACTCCATGATTCCATTTCTAAGAATTTATCCTAAGGTAGTTATCAGGGATGCATATATGGATTTATGTATAGGGCTGTTTTTCATGGTGTTTGTTGAAATGATGAAAAATTGAAAATAATCAAAGTTTTTAAGAATGTGAGAATGATTAATTATAATAAATCGTAATGTGAAATTTACACAGCCACTAAAAAATCATGTTTGTAGCATATTTAATGATTTAAGAAAATATTCATAATACTATCATATATAACATGATATCAATTTTATTTAAAAACTGGTAACCATATTTGAGTTTGTGTATATATTCATTTGTATACAAATATGGAAAAGGTATGTGCCAAAAAGTTATCAGGGGTTATTTATGGACAGTAGGATTTGTTTTCTTTATACATTACTGTACTTGTAGATGTTTTATAATATAAACATATATATACTATAATTAAATTGAGAGTATTTTTATTTGAACGATAGAATCAGATACATTTTTTTGAGTTAGTAGAAGAGACTTAAAATAGTTAAATGGGCCAAAGTTTTATGAATCAGTCATCAGAACAGTTAGAGAATCTTCCTCTTTGTTAAAAAATTTCAAGCTAATTATAATACATGTATTTTTATTGCTTACCAGTCTTGAATATACACTAGTTTGATGATTGATTTGCCTCTCTAAAAAGCATTTGAAACTTTCAATGTTGGCTGTTTTAAATACTACTTTATATATCACTAATCATTTTTTGTCCAATTTTGCAGTTCAGTCTGAAACATATTACTTTTGATGCTTTTTTTAGTGGACTCTGTCCTCTTGTGGATTGCAGTTCACTTTTATTAAAAATTGAATAGATTAGAAATATTTCTTATCAAATATAAACAATAATATGACACATACTTATGTACTACCACCTAGTGTCCATTCATGTTTTAGTTTCAGTTGTGATTTAAAAATTAGGTTTGACTAAAGCATTTAACATGCATGAACATCCATAATAGGTGTCCTATCCTTCCATTCTTATGGTTTACATTAGAAATATATTTTTTTGCTGAGGAAGATTCACCCTGAGCTAACATCTGTGCCAGTCTTCCTCTGTTTTGTATGTGGGTCACTGCCACAGCATGGCTGCCAACAAGTGGTATAGGTTTGCACCTGGGAACTGAACCCAGGCTGCTGAAGCGGAGCACACAGAACTTAACCACTAGACCATGGGACTGGCCCCTTGACATTTTAATTTGATTGTCTTCTTTAGAAAAATGTACTTTAATCACAGATGCCCCAAGGTGGTTTTGCAAGCGAGTTGAAAATTCAAATATTAGTATTTTGCCAGTGTAATGAAATCATGTTAAAATTTGCTTTAGATTTTGTTAAACATATTTTATTCTTGACAAAGTGGTCCCATTTACTGAGGTGGTTTGTAATTAATGGTACTGTCATCAACCATTTCCAGGTCTATGTTAAAGGACATCAGCTACCCAGAGCTCGTGTAACTCTATACTTTGGCAAATTTAAGCTACTCCTCCCTAGAAGAAATTAGAGAGATTGAAATAAGTAGTTGCTTTTTCTGTTGTGCAAGAGTCTGCTGCAAGGTGTGTTAAGCAGTTCCAGATCTGCCACAGAGAACTAGTGTTTTGTGATTTTACCCAAGTTATTCTACCTTTCTGGCCTTAATATTCTCATCTGTTAACAGGAATAGTTGGATTTGATGACCTTTAAGTTTCGTTTAACTTCTTAAATGCTTTAATATCTTTTCTGCCAAGAACAGAGAAAGGAAACAAGTCCTTTGTAGAAAGGTTGAAAAGATTAACTAAAGCATTTTCTAGAATGAATTTCAACAATCAGTAGTAGACTGCATATGCTTGAAAAAGTCACTGATGAAAGCATGAGTGGAAAAACCCATTGACAATGGATTTTAATGGCAATCTAAGATTAAGAATTAATAATAAAGGCAAAAGTATCAACTGGTTAGAAATAATATGAATGACTATTCATGGATTATTTGCCATGTTACCAGGTACAGAACTGTCTTAGGCATTTTTAAATTGTTTTTGCATTTTCAAAACTAATGGTTGCTTAGTCTTATTGAAGATCTCCTTTTTTTAGTTGAATTTTTGATGAATCAATATGGAATGTTTATGTGTATAAATTTGTGGGGCCTGACCAGAAAGCACTCATCTGAACTGCAGGCAAAGTAAAATCTTATAGATTAGCTATACTCAAGGTATTATCTATTGATCAGATACTGCAGTATTAAGTTTTTGTTTTGTCTTATTTTGCTTTCGAGAGAGAAATTTAAAAGATTGGAGTCCAAAATTTTGAAGTCAAAATAGATGTTACAATGAGATTCTTCCAGAATGTATGTTGCTTTGGAGTAAAATAAACGTTTGAAAAACTACTAAATGCTTTGAGGTCACTATCAGGAGAATGTTAATAACTGCCACGGTATGCTAATTGCTTCTGTAATGACTTGTATTTTTAAATCTTTAAGGTTGTCAGACAAGGGATTTACTAAATGATATCCCTGCCCCCAAAAGCTTCCAAATTGCTTAGTTCTAAAGGCTCTTTTTCTTTTGAAAGACCCTAAACCAATGGTTAGTATTTGTTTTTCTCTTCTAGCATTCTTGTTATGATTCTAGAATGAGATAAATTTTTTTTCTAATTCTCTATGACCTTTTCTTCATCTTTTTTTAAAGTATAATTTTAATTTACTAGGAGTATTTAGTGGGAAAGGAATTCAGGTTTTTAATTAAGTAAACTAATTTCTAGTAAGATTTTCCAATTCTATATTGTAACCAAATTTATTAGAAAGCCATTTTAAAATGTTATACAAACATAGAGACTTTTAGAATTAAATTGCCTGGGACTTGAGTTTATTTGTAGGGTCTTCTAGAATTTTGAGCATTTTAGTACCTCTGGGGAAAAAAATATGTCTCCTTACTTTTAAGAGTGATTCTGGTAAGTATAAGCAAGTTTTTTACCCTAATAGTCTCAGTCATACACTGTGAACATTCCAGACTATCATGGAATTTTATTTTATTCCAATTTTCAACTTGGGAATAAAGCATGATACAGAAGGGAAATTTAAGTACTATGTGGTAGAAATTTACACATTTATAATCATAGTTGGAGACCATGTAAGTTGGTCATAATGGTTGATTATATGTACATTAATATATTCCAGAAGTCATTTTAAGAAGTTTTTGCTAAATAGCAAATTAAAAGTGAATTAAAGATTGTTATTGAGTTTAATTATATGTAGTGTTTCAAATTCTTAAATACATAGTTTATCATATGGTACTCTATTTGGTCTTTAATCTTAAAGAAATCTTGAAAATGCATTGTTTGTTGTATCTTACCATGCTCAATACATTGTATTTTAGTTATAACTTATATTGTGAATATTAGGTACTTTGCCTTTCATGCCTTTCCATTTACATTATAGTTATGTGCAATTACTGTTAATGCATTTAATGAGGTTGGATTTGGATAAAACTATTGAAGGGTGAAGAATGACAATTTAAAAATGTAGCAGTATATGAAGATAATGATTCCTTTGTATGAAATTTTATTTATTTTATAGCAGATTGTTGCAAATCTTCTGATTTAGATTTCTAACTTTGTTGAGGCCTTCTTTAAAAAAATTAATTAATGGGGGCCGGCCCGGTGGTGTTGTGGTTAAGTTCGTGCACTCTGCTTCAGTGGCCTGTGGTTCATGGGTTCGGATCCCAGGCAGCGACCTACACACTGCTCATCAAGCCATGCTGTGGTGGCATCCTACAAACAGAATGGAGGAAGATTGGCTCAGGGACAATCTTCCTCAGGCAAAAAAGGGAAGATTGGCAACAGATGTTAGTTCAGGGCCAATCTTCCTCACCAAAAAAAACCAAAAAAATGAAGTTGAAGGTTTTTTCAGTAGATCAATTTCCTGAAACTATGTCAATTTTGGTATTACTGTTAGAAGAAATTAAATGATAAAAGAGACAATTGTGACAGAACTGTTGTCCTTTCATGATGTCATATCATTGGCCTATACTTTAAAAAATTTGGTTTTGATAGCTACATCCATCTCAACAATGTCCATTCAATATCTGTTGAACAATTGTTGTCTTGCTTATTTTGTGTGTGTCTGATCTTGGACCAAATGATGTGTGTCTATTTAGTGATGGCCTATTATTCTAAAACCATATAAGGAACATTGGTTTACATAGAAATATATATAGCTTATTAGCAAATCTTAAATTGTCAACTTAGATATATTTTGAATTTAAATCTTTAGGGACCAGAATTAATTTCACAAAATATATGGAAACTGTTGAATTTCAGCAGAAACCCTTATAGTCTCATACCTGGAGTGTAGGTGACAAATTATTGCTTTGTAAAATGAACTATGTGAATCACGGAAGCTTTAAACTTTTTCTTTTTATAGCCCTACCTGAACCCATCCTTCCATCCATCCAAAAAATTTACCCAGTAAGTGTTTCTTATAAATTATTATAATACATATTATAACAAGTATATGTGAAACTATTATATGCAGTATTAATTAATGTGAATGTAAAAGTAGTAAGTTATAATATAAAAGTAGAGTTACCTTCTAAGTATATGATAACATTTTCTATATAGGCTGAAGCATTGGCCACTAGAACATTAAAAATATTTCATATACTTTTTCAGAAGACTTGGATACTTTATTTGGTTATTGGCAGACAATTTGGTCTTTTATGTTAATGGTGAAATTTTTTGCATGATTCTCATGATTATTACTAATGGTAATTAAATATACTCAGTTGGTCAAGGCCCATTTGGACTCATTCCAGTTTTCTTCATGCTATTTGTAAATACAGTTTTACAGCATTTCTTTCATTAGTAACTCAGAAGTTTTTCAGCCCAATGTGTGTATACTTTGAAAGCATGGAAAACAGTTTAGAAGTTGAACAGTTGGATAATCATTTTATCTTTCATTTGATTTTGCCAAGTAATACACCAAAAGAGGAAATATTGATGAACTATCCTTGTCTACATAATATTAAGAATCCTGCTGAAGTTAATTGGAAACATTCAAGAAATGAAGTGTGCCTGCTAGAAAAAGTTTAGTGTGTACTCAGTTTGAGTTTAGGGAAACCTAGGTAATGTACATATTCATAATATATATGAATACTTTTGTTTCTTTTCCAGTTTTTCATTCTTGTTTCCAGAATTCTCTGTTTCCTTGTTTTATAGTTTCACCATTTCTGTTTTTCTGCATAGTCATCTTTGTTTCTGGTTTTATTTGGAAATAATATTTAAGCTACTTGTTTAGACTGTTTGATCAACCTTCTGAAACCACCTAATTTCTACTGGTTAGTTTCATAAACTTATAGGAAGATCTATGTTCTAAACTTATTAAATGGACATATTACAAAGGAAAACATAATATCTAGCTTGAGTGATCAACTTTCAAAGAACTTATTTCATATGTATCACATAAAATATAATAAATATACTTGACATGGAAACTAAATTAAATATAAATTAATCTTTGATAATTGAGAAGAACTGATGTTGTTTTTGAACATCACTTGTATTATAATGCACACATGCCTGGTACTGGATAATAAAGGATTCACTGTCAGAGTTTTGCTGAGCAGGGGTCTCCCAGCTTGTTGTGGGTAATCTACTAAAAGACACCATTTACAAGAACGATTTGGAATCTGGATATCTTACCTTCCTGCTTTTAAAACTAATTACTGCTATTATAAAGAACTATTATACTGAGTTTCCAATATAGCTAGGGATCAGTATTTATGCTTTCTTAAACATTATGAAAAATGAAAGCATCAGAAAGTATAGAAATAAAAGTAACTTGAACTTTTGGGCCTTATTCTTGAATGATTTCTTCTCACCATAAAGTATTGATTCTTTAGCTCATACTCAAAGGTCAAAGATAGTGACTGGGTGTTGACTATTTCATTTTATTGTCCCAACTTTATTTTTCTTTAAGACCTAGGTTCAGTGTAGAAAGAGCTGCATATATTTTTCAGCATACAAAAGACCTAATAGTTAAACTTATCCTTTAAAGAATCTATTATTGTATATTGAATAGATGCTTTTACAGAAATCTCACTTAAAACCCTGTGCTGCATGAAACTCTTTTTACTAATATAAAATACTGATGAAATTTCAGTTTAATGCACTATGCTTAGGGCAGAGGTATTGCTTTTCTAATAGGATACCCAGGTTCTTACTAGTATATTCTAGTTTGAAGAGCCTTTTTACTTCTTTGTTTCATTTTTCTAATTATCTGGCTTTCCCGCATGACAGAGTCCTGATTTCTCTTCACATACACTACATCTGACCCTACACTCTCCACTCCTCTTTTGCTAATAATCTTATTTCTATACTTGTAACAGGAAAATAGATTTAATACTAGCCCAGCCCCAAGGTCTTAAAAATTCTAATAGCAAGATCTGCTAGATTTAAGAATGTCTTAATTTGCTTTCAGGTGTGTTTACATTGTCATAAATATTTAAAGCACATTATCTTTACTGTAAGGTTGGTGTTTACATGGATTAGGACTTACTACTTCTTCTTAGTAGGATTTTTTGTTTTTTCGGAAAC
Source organism: Tapirus indicus (assembly GCA_031878705.1). Classification (NCBI taxonomy): domain Eukaryota; kingdom Metazoa; phylum Chordata; class Mammalia; order Perissodactyla; family Tapiridae; genus Tapirus; species Tapirus indicus. Next base: position 7,562,071 of record CM062925.1, read on the forward strand.
CTGTAGGCTCATCAGCAGAGCACTTTTCTCAGTGGTCTATCTGATGGAACAAGCAAATCAGTTTGTTTCTTATTACTAATAACTATCATTTATGGTATCTATTTTATGTCAGCACACTGTAAATTTTATACACAGTATCTTTAATCCTAAACAAATAAACTTGTAAGGTATTATCTTTGTTTCACAAATGAAGAAACTGTCTCAGAAAGGTTGCATGATTGATCCAAGCTAGTCATATAGTCACAGACTAGTCTGGACAGTCACAAATTATGGATCCAGAAACTGGTATTTTTTTCGTTATATCATGCTGCCTGAGGAAAGGCAAAACGATAGTAGTATTCACTAACATATCGTTTCATCTAATTTCTGTTATTACATTTTATTTGTATATATCTGATTATATATCTGATTGTTCCCATATCTTTCTTAAGAAAAGCAGATATGACAAAATTTCAGCTTATATAAAGAAGTTTGAGAATGACTTAAAACTTTACAGTAACAACAAAAAACCTTTGTTACTTTACAAGGGTACAAGGTTCTTTTAAATTTTGAGCTTTTCTAATATAAGTTAAAATTAGAATAAAAAAAGATAATTTTGGAATGGGATAAAATTTGTTCAGTATATTTTGCTTTGTTAAGTCATTTTCCTATCTTCTCAAAACTTATGATAAAATATTTATTTTAAAAGTAGGTATAGGGGAGCTGGCCTGGTGGCACAGCAGTTTAGTTCATGCTTGGCAGCCCTGGGGTCATGGGTTCGGATCCTGGGCGCCTCCCGACGCACTGCTTGTCAGCCATGCTGTGGCGGCGTCCCATATAAAGTAGAGGAAGATGGGCACGGATGTTAGCCCAGGGCCAGTCTTCCTCAGCAAAAAGAGGAAGATTAGCAACAGATGTTAGCTCAGGGCTGGTCTTCCTCACACACACAAAGATAAATAAATAAATAAATAAAAGTAGTTACAGTATTTCAGTTTAGTTATGATATTAAATTGTGAAAGAAAAGGATGAAAGACTATAAACATAGCTTTATCTTCAAAAGCTGTATCATGGTAGAGCAATATTGATTATTACTGCTTAATTCTTATTGACTTAAAAAAACAAATAAGTGATAGAGGGCACAGTATTTACTATTAAGTTAAAGAAATGAAGTTGAGGAAGTTTAAATATATAAACTCAGATTAAGCTTATGAAGGGATCTTTATTTTAATGCAAGCGTATTATTATGAGATTTACCTAGAATTATGCTAGGTAGATTTATCAAGACACTTATATTTGTTTCCTTCCCTAATGGTATCTTCATATTCCAGGAAGCTGTTTATGTTAACAGAGTAGAGATGTAAGATAATAACCTACTTTTTTGTAGTTATGAAATAAAGAATTCTGAGAATGTAGAGTTTCTCTGTGCAGTTATATATTGAAAATACGTTAAATTTTACATATATACGTATATACACATGCATATACATATAGCAGCCTTGAAAATGCATATAATATGATGAAGGATTTAGTTAGTTATGTAAAACAGGCTATAAATGAATACCTTTGAAGAGAAAAATTTAAAAATTTTGGTGAAGATTCATTTTTTTAAATGACAAAAAACCATTGTTTTAAAGTTGACACTACTTAAATTTTAAAAATCAAGAGAAAGTTAAGTTTGACATAATACATTAAAAGTTTACGAAGGTAATCATACTGTATTATTGTATAAATCTACAGTTATAATAACAATGATGCTTGGCATATACTAAATAATTAATATATAGGTAATACTATTGCTGCTATGCTTTACATACAATATGGCATTTAATCCTTATAACAACCCTAAGAGTACTATTATTTTCCTTATACTATAGATGAAGAAGCTGAGCCTCTGGAAAGCTAGATAACTTGCTTAAACTCATATCGCTAAGAGAAGAGCAAGCTTGCAAATCTGAGTCCAAAGCTCATGCTCTTAATTACTTCATTATAGTATTTCTACTTTATGGTAAATACTTATGTTGATTTCAAAACTTTAAAAATCTCACTAAAGTCAGATATATTTTAAAGGAAATGTAATGGTTAACCTTTAATATACAGTGATTGGCATAGAGTTAAGAAAGCTTGGTAGGCCTTGAATGTATCTTTTAGTTCTTTCTCTATTCAGGCAGAACTCCACGTAAGTACTCCATATCAGTTATCCTTTTCTTTGAGACCTTCCTCAACATTTATTTCTAGGGTCTAATAATTCATATTGTTAGAAAATTATGCAACTTAAATTTCTTTGTTTGCCTGGAGATGGAGAATAGTCATCTTTCACTTAAGCCATATGTCGTTTTAAAGAAGCGACTACCAAATAACCAAATAAAATGAGTTTCCAAGTAAAAGTTTAGCCAATCTGATTTATTCCAGAAAGTGCTTAATTGTCCAAATTTCAGACTTTGAAGATAAGGTAAGATATTATGGTATAGCCTCAGAAAAATGATGGAATCTGACAAAAGATGCTTTTATCATTTTCGGTAGGCAATTATATGGGCAAAAACAGTGGGACTTTTCACATGTTTTTCAAGGGATTGCCTATTTAAGTTTTTCTTAACCTGGCATTGATTGAAGATAAATGGAAGATATGTATCTTCAAAAATACCAGCATTTAAATATCAATTGGAAAATGTTTTCAGGAATTAAGTCATTACACATTTGGTTATTAGAAGCCTAAAACAATATATAACCTTAAAGAGTAATAAAGACGTCCTCCCTATATTAAAAAAAAAAATCAGGCAACAATAAATATTAAAAAAAAATTCTTTAAGAAATAGATGTTACATTGTATCAGTTAAATTGTTTTTCCATGGATTTAGGTTGTAATTTTAAGGCGGCTGTTTTTCCTTTGGCTTTTGGATTGCTCTTTATGTGCTGTCTAATATATTAGCTTAAGTTCTGCCTACCTCCATCCTATCCGAAGTAGTTTATGCTATTCTTAAATACATAAATACAATGGGGGAGCTCCCTTTTAAGAAAATTCTCTGATGAAATCTTTCTTAAAGCAGAGAATCTTTCTGTAATGTGAGTGATTACCAGAAATGGGGATTTGTTAGGGTTAAATGGAATTCTTACTTATTTGTAGCTTCTTTTGGACTCTATTTTTTTTTTTCAGTTTGGAGTTCTCTCTCAGTATGTATGACATGGCCCTTTTTGTATATGACCATGAAAAAGAACAGTGCTAAGAGAAGACTGGCCAAATTGTTGGTATCCAAGGTCATTCAGCATTTTAGTAGAGTAGGTCTCACAACTCTTCAGTTATAATCTCACAGTTGCTGGTCTTTTCTTTAAATTATTGAACAAAATAGCGAGTTTAAAGGAAGTTCAAACAGTTTTAAATTTCAGGTAAGAAAATTACTCTGTTCTATTTCAGCATCAGTTTATAAATTGAATGCTTATTGTGCTAGGTGCTAGAAATCAAAATTAGTAAGAAACTTGCAGAGCAGAAGCTATTAAACAGTGACCCACTTTTCTTTTCCTTGTCATTTGAATTTACATTATACTTTTTCGTTTAATTTGCCAGAAAATAATATTTATATTTTACAATTTTAAATAATGTTGTCATAAGTTCAGTTTTACACTTAACAAGTAAGAGGCAAAAGGTGGTAGAGGTGGTATATCTGCTATTCCTTCAGCTTTTACTCTTCATTATAAATTGAGCCATCTCTCCTATTCCCCCTAGTCTTAGAGACAATTACAATTTCTACTTGAGTCTTTTAATGTAATACTAAATCTGTTAGCAGTGTAAGGGGCAGTCCCAAGTTTAGGAACGTCAGCTTTATGAATTGTGGTTGGAATAGAGTTTTTCTTCTGAGAGAAAGCTAATCATTTCTTGATAGTTAAAAATTATTGATAGAATTATAGGTAATGGGGCAGGGGAGGGGATTTTTTATTTTCTTCTTTGTTTTTGCTGATGATTTTTGAGGACTGTCGTTAAATAGATGCACTACCCTGTGTCTCTGTATTGCAACTTAGTTATTTGGGGAGCCTCTATTTTTTAATGTTGGAGTTATTTAGACATTACTAGTTGAATTGATGTTCAAAGTTGATCTGTTAGATAGTTGGGAACTTTAAGTGTAGTTGTCATTCTGCTGCCTTAACCAATTGCTTTTTTTTTTAAAATCTATTTCTGCTCTGATGGCAAAGGGGAATATACAAAAGCCTTCTTGAGGACACTATTCAAATTGCCTTAAAAGATTATTTTCTACCATGTGAATATGTATTGCTTGAGAATCTCTGTAGTTCATTTAGGATATTTTAGAGCAGAACTTACTGCTAGTAGGGGAAAGATCGGATATGAAAATGAATGACATAGCATAGGCAAAAAAGAATAAGTACCCATTAGTATTTTTTCTAATAAGTGTGTTGTTTGGGCGTGGATTGCAAGCAAATGATATCCACCTTTATGAACATTGTGGTAAAAGTTTGCTGAATATTGCTTGCTGGTATGATTCCTATCTTCCTACTTTTCCTTGCCCTCTTTGTCTTTTCAAGTTTAATTCATGTTGAACGTCTGTCTTGCCTCTAGGATACAAAATACAGAAATGAAATGAAACAAAATTTTAAAAATCTTAAAATCAGTGTATGTTCTATTCATATATTAAAGTTACTTTTATGGCCTTTGAGAGAAATTTTAAATGGCAGTTAGAAAAAGCTCTTACCTTGTGCTTGATATAGCTTTCATAAAGTACAACTGCTCCTTGTAGGTATAATTAAGAAGGAGATATGTTTAGAAAGAAATCTATATGTTATTGGATAGTATCTTGGTATGTACAGTAAGGTTTTACTTATGAATTAGAAAATCTTTTGCTACCATAGAGATCCATTGGTTAACTGAGTGATATACCTCAGCCAAGAATTAGAATATTTTAGTTTTTCAGGTACTTTCTGGCCTACTCCAGATTCTGGTGAAATCTTTAGTGGGAGAAAATCCTCAAATTTCTAAATTGCCAACATAAAGAAAATTTCTTCTCACTTCTTCAGAGAGCCTTAGGTCAGGATTAATAAAGTTTTTAGTGTGTGTTTTAAATGGCTTTACATTTTCCCCTGTTTCTTTTTGACAGGAATCTTTCAGTCCTGCTATACAGCTGCACCTTGTACATCAAGCTCCATGTAATGTTCCCCCTTACCTCTCAAAGAATGAATCAACTCTTGGGGACCTCTTACTGGGCTTTCTTAAATATTATGCTACAGAATTTGAGTAAGTGAAACTTTGAATTGTGTTTATTCATTTATATATAAGTGAATGCTACAAATTTGGTCAGAAGCTGTATTTGTTAATTTCAGTGCTATAAACTTGTCCAGAAATGTGTAGTTTATAAAAATTAATATCTACTGATTACTAGAAACTAAATAGATTTCATATTCCTAGCTAGTAAAAAATTATAGTTCAGTAAGCCCAATTTTAGTTGATTTCAGTAGTGATCCCATTTTAAGTTTAGCTGCCTCTTTTCATAGTAGGGCCTGAACAAATGTTTGTGTTGGTCCTATGTAGGTGATGTATAGTTTGGGACATCTATTTTTTAGGAACTTAAAATTTATAGTGAAAAAACACAGCTAAGGTAAACTTGGAAAAAGATCTGCTTAATACTTGATATCTGAATAAATAGTTGTGTTAGTATGATATGCAAATCAAGGAGTACCCCTTTTCCTTTTTTTTTTTAGTGTGAGGTGTAAACATGAAGCAATGAAGTGTATAATCAGACTGGACATAACTGAAAGATCTTATGGGAGTTCTTAGTCCACATAGAGTGGGATTGGGGGTTGTTCATAGTTCTGATCAATTTAGAAAAGCTTGAATGAGGAAGAGAAAGAACTTAAGAGTTGTACAAAGTTAGAGGAGGAGGGTACAGTGACCATAGGGTACCACTTCAAAGTGGAGAGGGGAATAATAAGAGTAATAGTAATAAATTGCAATTACTAGGTGGGAAAAACTGTTCTAAACATATTATATGTGTTATCTCATTCAGTTTACATAATAACCATATGAGATGGTGTTAGATTATGCCCATTTTGCCAGTGAGGCATTATAGAGAGGTGAAGAAACTTGCCCCAAGATCACACAGCTAGGAAGGGAAGTATTTCAGATAGTTTTGACTGAAAAATTCACACTATTAACTCTGATACTTTACTGCAATGTTGATATTATCTTATTTGCTTTGGTGCAGTAGGTCTAAGAAACCTGATTCTTATGATTTGAAACATAGAGCATGAAAGAAGAAACGTTATTTAAATTCCTCAAAGTAAAGCTTATACCAAACTGTTTGTGCCTATGTTGTTTACAGTTGTGTCTCCAGTACGTAGCCCAGTGCTGGGTAGTGGGTACTTGAAAAATACTTCATAAATAAATAATTTTGAAGTAGAAAGTAAAGTTATTGACATGATTTAAAGATCTTTAAAATGTCTTAAAAATTACTGAATTAGGTTAAGAAAAGGAGTAGGTGAGGTGGTGGAGGAAAGTAGGTTAGTAAGAATGAAGTAATCATAATCCAGGTTAAAAATGACCAAGACCTGAATGTAAGTGCAGGCATCAAGGATAAAAAGGAAGGAGCTTTCATTTATGGAAAGATGAGGAAAGATTTAAGACTATATGAGACATAGACATAAGAAACTGTGAAGGTTATTCTAGAGTTAAGATTTTTAAGATGTTGCAAGAACGATAGCTAATGCTTAGTGAGGATTTACGTAGTGTCCTACAGTATGCTGAGTGTTTCCTGCGTATTATCTCATTTAATCCTCATAGTAACCCCCTGACAAGCTGAGGGAATATATGTACTTGAAATTGGCCCATGGCAATACAGCTGGAGAGTGAGAGAACTGGGATTCAAATTCAGGTCTGACTCCAAAACCACATTCTTAATTGTTAGACTGTTGTGTCATAAATTGGGCATTGGGGGAAGTTTGTAGAGAGGGAAAAGGATTCAAAGAAGAAAGATATATTTCTGCCATTTGTAGTTTAGGATTAGAATATCTGGATACAAATACCTTAAAAATCACTTGCTTTGCTGGACTGAAACAAGATGGTAGATGTACAGATTTGTGTGTTAGTTTAGTATTAACAGAAACTAGCTTGCTGTTCCAAATGACGCTGGCCAGGATGCTGATGTTTGGAAAGAGGTTTTGAACTTTTGGATGTGTTTGTTATCACTATGATACATGTTTTAGGAGACATCTTCACCTGTTCTTTCATCATATAGTGCATTTGTCAAGTGCATTGTTGTTTCATACCAAATATTTTCAGAAATTTGACTGTAGGGAGCACAGCCAAGAATGTAGTCATGGTAATGAACTAGGTGCTGTGCAGAAGAATTCTGGCAGCTCTTAGAAATGTTTGTAAGGATTTCGTCTGAACTTTGAGGTACTTAATTAAAAAATTCTCTTTACTTGAAGACAGAATTAAGTGCCTGTTAAGGGATGCTTGAGTATACAGTATAAGTGTTACAGAAACTTTATGTGGCCGTTTAAAAATTACTAAGATTTTCTTACCTGCTTCACTCAGCTTTCTCCTAAACCTTACTGCTGAAGATTCTTAAAATGAAGCTAAGCTTCTAGAATTGTACTTAGGAATAGGGAACTGACAAAATAGGAAAAAAAAGAAAGGATCAGGTGACTCAGGGAATCTAGAAAAAAATACAATCAGAATGTAATAATTTTTATTTTAGCAAAACAAAAGAAAAATTTAAGTTCTAAATGTCTTACAGACTCATAGATACTGGAGATTCTAGGAACCTTAAAAGATATCTGTTTTATAATCCTCTTTATTCCCTGGATGCCTAATCTGCTGAATTAAATACATACCTGCATACTTAAACACATATTTTTTTAAAAAGGAAATTACAGAGGCCCAATTTTTCCATCTCCTTTCTTATTCTGAGTTTTTTTCCTCTCATTTAAGCAATAAATCATTGAGTGCTTACTGTATACCAAGCTATTTTCTATGTGTTGGGATTATAACAATTAACAAAATGGGCAAAAGTCCTTGTCTTCATGGAGCTTACTTACATCGTAGTGTGGAGAGAGAGACAATAAACAAATAAAATGTCTAGTATGTTAGATAATGATAAGTGGAGAAAAATAAAGCAAAACCTCAAAAGGAGGTTCTGGTGTATGTAGTTGTTGCAATTTTAATACCTAGCATGGTGAGGGAAAGTCCCACTGAAAAAGGTGAGCTTTGAACAAAGACCTGATGGAGAGGAAGGTGTGAGCTTTGTGTCTGTCTGGGAGAAGAGCTTTCCAAACAGAAGGAAAAGCAAGTACAAAGACCCTGAGGTGGGGGGTTGCCTAACATGTTCAGGTAACAGAAAAGAGGCCAGTGTGACTGGAAGAGAATAAAAGGAAATGATGTCAGAGAATTAAGGAGTCCACATCATGCAGGGGCTTGTAGTTAATTTTGATGACTTTGACTTTTCCTCTGAGTGATATGGGAAACAACTGGAGGGGTTTCAGAAGGGAAATGATGTAATCTGATTTAGTTTATAAGAAGTAATAGACTGCTGCTGGGTAAGAATAGAATGAAGGGAGCCAAGAGCAGAAGCAGAGAGACTGCTTCGAGGATATTGTAGTAATCTAAGAGAAATGATGTGGCTTGGATAAGGGTGGTTGCAGTGGAAGCAGATGAGAAGTGGTCAGATTCTGCTTATATTTTGAATTGCAGCAGATTAAATGGGGCATAAGAGAAAGAGAAGAGTCAAGAATGACTTCTAAGTGTTTGGCCTGAGCAACTGAAAGGATGGAGTTGCCCTCAGGTGTGATGGAGAAGACAAGGGAGGAGCATTATTGATTTTGAACATTTTAAGATTGAGATACTCACAAAATATTCAAGTGACGATATTGAATAGAGAGTTGGATATACAAATTTACAGTTCAGGACAGAGGTCATGGTTAGAGCTATATATTTGGGAGTTGTCAGCAGATAGATGGTATTTAAAGCTATGAAACTGTTTGAGAAAACCAAGGGAATATAGATAGAAAAGAGAAAAGGCCCAAAGACTAAAACCTTTAGGTACTCCAGTGTTAAGAGGCTTATAGGAAATATGGAAGATATGGGAATATGTTAAATGACACAATGAAGAGAGAGACAGACAAATTCAGAATGAAAGTATTCTGTGAAACAACTGGCTTAGTCTCTTAAAAAGTCAATGTCACTTAAAAAAAAAAAAAACGTGGAGGGAACTTTTCCAGATTAAAGAAATGGAACAATCAAATACAATACATGAACCTTGATTGCAGTCTGATTAGGGTGGAGGAATTATAAAAGGCGTTTGAATTACTGTTAATTTCTAGATTGCTGTTGGTGTTATGAAAGAGGATGGCCTTATTCTTAGGAGATATATGCCAAAGGATAAAGAAATAAAGTTTTATAATGTCTCTAGCTTAACAAATGGTTCAATTGAAAACATACACACATATATACACACACACAAGCAAATGTAGCAAAATGTTAACAACTGTTGAATTTTTTTTGTTTTATGCTTTTCAGTTTTTCTCTTTGAAAAAATTCATAATACAAAGATGAAATAAACATGAGATTAGGGATTAGAAGGAACTAATATACAGTCTAAAAAGAAAGAATCATTGAGATAGGAGGAAAGCCGATAAAATGTGGTGTCTTGGAATCCAAGGGAAAAAATATTTTGAGGAGGAGAGAGTGATTATCTGTGTCACTTTTTTTGTGTGTGTGTGAGGAAGACGAGCCCTGAGTTAACATCCATTGCCAATCCTCCTCTTTTTGCTGAGGAAGATTGGCCCTGGGCTAATGTCCATGCCCATCTTCCTCTACTTTATGTGGGACACCACCACAGCATGGCTTGACAAGCAGTGCGTCGGTCTGCACCCAGGATCTGAACCTGCGAAACCCGGGCTGCTGAAGTCAAGCACACGAATTTAACCGCTATGCCACTGGGCCAGCCCTGTCTCACATTTTTTGATAGGTCAAGTACAAGATGAGAACTAAAAGCTGACCATTGGAGCATTGGTCTACGTGGATGCCACCTCTTCACCCTTAACAGGAACAGTTTCTGTGGAATAATGGGGATAAAAAGCATCACTGATGTGGGCTCAGGAGAGAACAGGAGGGGAAGAATTAGGTACAGTTAGTGTAGTATGTGTAAACTCCTCTAGAGCAGAAAAAATGGGGTAGAAATTGGAGGGTTAGATGGGGTCGAGTTTTTGTTTTACAAAGAAATAACACATCTTGATGGCAAAATTGATGATACCAGAAGAAGACAGTGAATTGTTGAACAGTATGCTTGTTTGAGTCAAAAAGGGTTGGAATCTAGAGCACAAGTGGAATAGGAGCACAGATAATTCATTAATAATAATGAGAAAAAGCAGAATATGGGATATGAATGAGTGCAGGTGAATTGATGTGGTGGGAGCTAGTGGAAATTATCTGTTTGTGTGTGTGTGAGAAAGATGAGCCCTGAGCTAACGTCCATTACCAATCTTCCTTTTTTGCTGAGGAAGATTGGCCCTGGGCTAACATCTGTGCCTATCTTCCTCTACTTTATGTGGGATGCCACCATGGCATGACTTGACAAGTTGGTCTACACCCGGGATCCGAACCTGCGAACCCTGGGCCACCAGAAGCGGAGCACGTGACCTTAACCTCTATGCCACCGGGCTGGCCCCTGAAAGTTATCTTTTGATTGGTTTGGGTTTTTTTTTTAGTGAAGTGAAGCATGGACATCAGCTGGGAATGATTATGAGGGAAGAAATTTGAGAAGTGAGGAGAAGGTATGAATTGTCATGTAGGAGAATAAAGAATTGAATTAATTTTGGAAATATAGTATGATTGGTGGGTAGTAGCATTTAGATTTCTTTTGAGCTAAGTCATCATGAATTTAAAGTGATCATGAATTTAAAGGTCAGCGTGGTTGTGTATTTTTCTCCAGCCAAGTTTAGCTGGATGGGAAAAGATTGGAGTAGACAAAGATTTAATTATGGTTGTGTTGCAGCCCAGTAAGTTTAGTGCATCAGGTAAGGAAGTAAGAGGATGTACAAGGAAGTGATTTTAATAATTGACCATGGACAGAGTTTATTAAATTCAGTCTTGAAAATGTGAGCACAGGGATGCATGGAGGACATCCAGGTGGCAGTTTCTAATAGTTGTAAATATTGGCCTGGGGCTTAGTAGAAAGGTCAGAGCTGGAGACAAGGATATAGGAAAGAAATGTCAGAGTTTTGAGGCCTGAGATGGGTGTTTTAGCATTAGAAGATTGAAAGAGGCAAGGCCCTGGTGGACACCAGCAGTTACGAGTCAGGCAGAAGAAGAGCCAGTCAAAACAAAACAAAACTCTTAGGATTAGAGTAAAATTTTCTCTCTCTAAAGAGGTTTGAAATCCCTAACAAAGTTTTCTTTTTGTTTACTTCCCAGCTGTTCACTTAATTTGACTAGTCTTAGTATATGTGCAGCCATGTGGTATCAGACCCATAATTTTGACTTTGTTAGACTTAAATTTCCTTAAATTTTTCTTTGTAATATTGCTGAAGACCACATTTCCAATTTCCAATTTCCATTTCCAATCATCTCAGAATACTTTGTCACAAAAAGAATGGCTAGAAGAGAGTTAATAGATGAGTCCATTATCATTACTGAAGAAAAGAAGCAAGTATCTTACTAATATAGTCAGTAATCTGTTTTATATTCAAAAGATTCATATATTATCAAATCTGTTTTAGATTAAATTAAGCTCCATGTCTGTTCTTCTATTCTTTTCTGAAACATCCCTCTTCTATAGACTTTTATCTTATTTTACACTTTAATTATTGAGTGACAAGAACAGATTTTCACATGGCAAGCAAATTATGGTAGAAAAATATAGCATGATAAAAGGCTTAGTTTAGTGCCTATCTGTTGTAAAGAATGAAATATTTAGGGAAAATATTTCTAAATTACCATTTGAATTCTACATTTAAATTCACCTCTAAGAGTAAAAATAGTATACAAGTTATATATCATGTTTTATGATTTGAAATATTTAATAACTTAGAAGTATTTAAAAGTTCTTTGAAAATGCAATAGATTAAATCAGTCTAAATGATAGTGATTAAAAATACTCTTTTTTTTCTCTGAAGTACTTCAAATGATACAGTTATTTAAATAACTGCATTATTTGGGTTGATTATAGGTTGAAGCTTAAATGGTAAGTGGTTAGGGATGATAAAGTCAATATAGGTATATCACATATATTTCTGTAACTCAGTTTAGAACCAAGTACTGGTATGTAATAAAATTCAGGATTGGATTTAATAGAGATGTAGTGGTGAGGAGAGTTCCTTTGATTTAAGGAAGTAAAAGTTGTAATTTAACAGCGGGGTATAGTATTTTAATATCCTAAGGTCGTCTGAAAGAAAAAATGAATCTAACCCTTTTTAACATCATGTTTCCAATTTTAATTCTACTGCAGATTCAGCTGTTCTGTAAATTGACGTTAGAAACAAGTAGTCTCAGGAACAAAGTTCATTTTATTAGTGAAATCTGTCTTCAGTGGTATAAAATGAAGTAGCACAAAGTATGATTCTACTGTAATCTTGTTTGGTTCAGGCACGTGGTTATATAACTCTCCCCTTTACACTGTTATTTTGAAGAAAAATTTGGAAACACGCTTGGACAGATAGAGCAGTGTACTTCTTTTCTGTTTGGAGTACATACTAATGGAGCTGCTGTGCATGAAGGTTCTAAAACATCTTACTGTAACCAGTACTAAGTATTTCTCTTTGACAACTCGTTTTTAAAAAGCATAAATTCTGATGTATATTTTTCAGAATTGAAAGCTGTCTTTGGAAAGTATTTCTAAGCTGTACTCTTGTTTTTTCTTTTGCTGAGGAAGATTTATCCTGAGCTAACATCTGTGCCAGTCTTCCTCTATTTTTTAGTGTGTGGGCCACCAGCACAGCATGGCCACTAACAGGGCGGTGTAAGTCCACGCCCAGGAACGGAACCGGGCCACTGAAGTGGAGCATACCGAACTTAGGCCACCGGGGCTGGCCCTAAGCTGTACTCTTGATAAGAAAAAACAGAAAATCATACTTTAAGGATCCTTTTCACTTATCAAACTTCACAAGATGCAGTATTTTCTTGCATATTTAACATAGGAGTAAACAATTTTCCAGAAACAAATGCCATATTGGACCACGATTGTATTCTTAAGAATTCTCTGTCTGATAAATAGAGGAAGGGTAGGATGAGTGTTGGAGTTGGAAGGTCCCAAACCATAGTCTTTTTCTTCTTACTGAAACGATGGAGAAGGCTAATAAATATGGCTGAAAAAGAGAGATCATCTATTTTCCAAACTCATTTTTCTCTTGCATACAAGCTGAATGATCATAATGTTTAGAATGTTCCTTGAAAAAAAGAAAATTGTACTTGCACAAAACTATTATAATTGTAAAGAAATTTTTAAGAAGCAGAATGTAAGGTTAGTATATACTATAGACTGGATAATTTACCTTCAGTCATGCTGATAACATTGTTTTACTTGAATAAAACTTCACTTTTAAGAGCTACATGTAGTATACAACAATAACACTGTTTTCATAGGGTGTTAATTTTGTTTTCCTAGAACAGCTACTTGCTTCTATTGCAAAATTTCGGAATTTTTTCTCAAATCATACAAATAGAGATGTACTTGAACAAAAATTATTTAATGATACCAGAAAACAACACAAGAAGATTACCTCTCTCTTAACAAATAAAAAAATTCTTCCTGGAGTATTAACAATGAACATAGTTTTTATGTTTTTTTGCTTACTTACACTTTGTTATTTTTCATATTACTTTATTTATTCATTAAATACGTATTGAATGCCTAGTTTGTACTAAGCAACTAGTTGAACAGTGAAAAAAATATAACTCAGCATCTTTCATTCTGCTTGTGGGAGACATACAATAAACACTAGCAATAAATAAGCAAATTGTTAGAATATAAGTGCTCTGAAGAAAAAAGAAGCAGAGAAGGGGAAATGGGGATTGTGGTGCTGAGGGTTGAGGCAAGTTTCAGTAGTCTATGAGAAAATCAGAGTAGGCCTCGCTGCTGATATAATAAAAAAATAAAAGGGAAATTAAGAAAATAGCTAACATAATTGTTTTTCTTTTTATAGTTGGAACAGTCAAATGATTTCAGTTCGTGAAGCCAAAGCCATTCCCAGGCCTGATGGTATTGAATGGAGAAATAAATACATCTGTGTAGAAGGTAGCTTTCCCACAACTACTCTCTATTTACCATCCAGTTATCATGGTACTGAGAGAATTACTTGAATAATTTCAGCTTATGTTTCAATTACAAGTAATACATTTATGTTCTGAAGTGGTTTACAAGTCTTGTAGTTATAAAATTTTAATTTTAAAAATAATTTAAAATTCTTTAGTTGTAAGAAATAATATACAAGAATTTAGGTGTTTAATCTTTCCAGTTGGTAAGATTTGAGCCTCTTTATGCACCCCTAATGCTTATAGTTGATTGAAACGATTTTATGACCTACAGGTGGAAGAAAATATCTTCATGTGATGGTTCTTATTGAAATAAAATGAGTTCCTGTATACTTAAAATATTGATACTTAATACAAGCTAGGTTTTTATGAATAGAAATTGATATTACTTTAAGAATTAAATTCTCTGAAGATATTTTGTTCTCTAAAATTAATTTACATGTAATTGAATGTTTCTTTGAGTCGGTGGGAAACTGACTTCAAGAGGCAAAAGCGTTCTCACAGATGCCAAGTTGATGACTTTTGTAAATCTTGAGGTAAAAAAGAATAAAGGGTTGAGATTCAGCATTTGTAGGAAAACATCGAATTTAGAACATTTTAATCTTGAATTATATGCAACATCTTAAGAGTTTGTGAATATGAAATAAATCTGCTTTTGTGTTTGGTTTGCTGAATTGCACAGTGGGTGTATATTATTTTAGTTACTTGTGTTCTTTTGAATATTAAACACTGACTTGTAAAGTGCAATGTGTGATGTGATCTGATAGTTTGGCATATGCCATTATTCTATTAAAAAAAAAAGTATTGTGACAGTGAACTCCTTTTTAAAATAGCCTTTCTAAGCAATAAAAGAAAATAAACAAAAGGAGTTTTTAAAATTATGGGCCTGCTTAGATTATATGACAAATCTAAAGCTAACCTCTCCATCAGATTTCCTATCTTTCACACTTTTTCCAGATCTTTCCCCTCAGTAACATTTCCTCTTTCTAGCAACTTCATTCTCTCTCTCTCTCTCATCCCTCCCTTTCAGCTTTAAGGCCTGCTTAGGTCTTCTCACCCTTGAAAAATACTCTTGACTTGATCCTACTAGCTCTTCTAAGTACTTTATTTTTCTCTTTTTCAATGCCAAAATTCTTAAACTCTGGTAATTTTTATCTACTGCTGGCGTTATTTCAGCTATCCCATCTCACTCCTAATGCCTTTAGTTATCCTCCCTTTCTCACTATTATCTTCAGTTTCCTTATCCTCTTATGTAGAGACAGTTTCCTTGTCTCTATGTATGGACTCTTCTCTCTTATCTTGTGGGTGAAGGTGAGTGGGGTGCGGGTGAAGACGTGGAAGGTAATGTTGGAGAGACACCCACATAAAAGCTCTTCTTTGTTTTCTTCATGTCTTCTCTACTTGCTCTCCTGCTTTTCTTTCTTCTTTCACTGCCAAATTTCTCATTCAAGTTACTGTTCTCACTCTGTCTTTTTCTAAACCATCCGCTCACATCATAATCTCTGCAGTGTCTTCCATCCTCAGCAGTATTAAATCTCTACTTTCAAAGGTATTGACCTTTCTCCTGCTTGGACAAATCAGTGGTCTTTTAAATTAAAATTTAAAATGACCTTCCTGTGATATATGACATGACTACCTCTCTTGGATATAGTGCTTTATTCTTTTTGATAACTGTTTATTCTTTAACTTATTTTTATTCCCCTAAGAGTAGGTCCTCGACCCTCTGTAATTCTTCAGAAATCTTATCCACTTTTATGATTTAGACTTAACATACTTATGCTGATGACTTCATTTTTATTTATTTATTTTATTAGTTTTTGAGGAAGATTCTCCCTGAGCTAACATCTATTGCCAATCTTCCTCTCCTTTTTGTTAGGAAGATTCTTCCTAAGCTAACACCTGCTGCCAGTCTTCCTCTATTTTGTATGTGAGCTGCTGTCTCAGCATGACCACTGACAGACGAGTGATATAGGTCTGTGCCTGGGAACTGAACCCGGGCCGCCTAAGGGTACCACGCCGAACTTAAACACTATGTCACCAGGGCTGGCCCAGACTTCATTTTTGGTTATCCTTTCACTTGAATTCTATCTACCTTATTAGACATTTCATAGCTGTATAAAATCTATTTTGCAATTGCTGTTTTGTAGGTAAAAAACTGTCGAATATTGGCAATTCCATATAGTCCAACCAAATTAAAAAACTGAGGTTTTCATTTTAATAATTTCTTGTTTATATGTTCATTTAACATTGCAGAACCATTTGATGGAACAAATACAGCCAGAGCTGTACATGAAAAGCAGAAGTTTGACATGATCAAGGATCAATTTTTAAAGGTAAACAGTGCATCAGATTAATCCTAGAAACATCAGTGCACTAGTGTGCTTGGAAAATGAAAAAATAGTTATGTAATAGGACAGAATAACCCTGGTTCCTGTGTTGTGAAGCCATTAATGTGGCACAGTAGGGAATTTATTAGTTGAATTTAGGTATACTTTTCCTTCAGGGAGATCTGGCTCTGTCATTCACGTGACTTTCACTTTGGGGGAAATAAGCATTTCCATAGTGAGTTTATAAGCTCTCAGAATGAGTGAATAAAACCTAATGGACTCCTTTCCCTCCTTAAAATATCGGGAAACTTATTGTAGTCTTAGAAGGAAACTGATGTTTGTTCCATGATTTTTCTTCTGCATACCCCACTGTAACAAGGAAGTTGAGCACCGTTTTGTTCATAGTTTGAGAAGTTAAAAAAAATGTATGTCTGTGCACACACACACATTTTATATGTATATATAAACTATAAACTGTAGTTTGTTCCTTAGCTCTTTAGTCCACAGTATGAATTTATTCATCAGTGGTTTTGCCAGGTGTGCTTCCTATCTTCAAGGAATCCTCAGTACAGTGTAGAAACACATTAATAGAAATATGTACTATGAGACGTATACGTATAGGAGAGAGTGCTTCATAGAAGAAAAAGATCAGTGAACTGTGAAGATCATTTTAGAGTCATCCTTTTTCATTGTTTAGACATACAAGTGGACTTTATTTTGATGATAATTAAAAATGCAAGTGTATCATATTACAAGCTGTCCTTCAAATTAGGCCCTCTCAGTCTGTCAACCAGAAGAAAAAATTTAAAATGAATAGAATTCCGCAGGGCAAAACAAAACACATTTTTGTCTATCAGATTAAATTGAGAACTCAAAACTAGCATTGCTATGTTGCTGTTCTTATTGGTGGGTGAGCTTTCATTTAGGATTGTTCAGCTTAAAAACCAATGGTTTTAATCATTTGAACAACTGGAGGGAGAGCTAACTACAGAGATCTGCAGTTACCAGGTAGTGAGCCAGAGTTTTAGCTTATGAAGAAGAATTTCAGTTTTTTTCTTTTTTTCCTTACAAATTCTATTTACTCTTTTTCTCTAGAGGCATATATAAAGTGCTTTATTATAGATTTACTCTCTCCTTCTTAAATACTATTTTTAATTGAAAAAGCTTACTAGATGCAAAATAGTTAATCAAATAATTGAAGTAATCTTCCCTTATCCTCTCAAACCCAAAGGTTTTGTCTTAATTACCTTGCTGTTTTAGATGAAATTATTTCATCTGTGAATAAATGTTAATATTGTCAGTTCTATCTTTTTGTTCAACCTATGTGCCTATTTCTTTATTAAGGTGTTGGAACCACAGTGGTATAGAGTCTTTAAATAACATTTTCTTTTCTGATAACAGAAACAATACTTGCACTGTGTTAAAAACTTGGGAAATAAAAACACAAAGAAGAAAAAAAATCACCCCAAATTTTACCACCTAGGGAGAGCCACTATTAACATTCTAGTAACTCTCCTTTCAGTCTTTTGTTCCACATATATTTTAGATTTTAAGAATGATTTTTCTTTCTCTCCCAGTCATGGCACAGATTGAAAAACAAAAGAGATTTGAACAGTATACTACCTTTAAGAGCTGCTATCCTGAAAAGATAACTGGCCTCTATTTCTTAATTAATTCTTCTGAGAAATAAAGAACTATAGTAACATCATAATGCATTTCGTTTACCTCCATCATGGTTTCTTTTTAATTGTTCTTCTTGTTTTCATGTTTTATTTTTAAGAGGACATACTTATATAAAGATTGCATATTTTATTATGACATTTCCTAATAAAAACCTTTGATTTAAAGATGTATTTTTGAAAATGTTTACATTGATGATTAGTAATATTATGGCATGAATTTTCAGGAGATCAGATAAAATATTTTTGGGGGAATTGTCTGAACAAATACAAGGTTTTTGATATAACTTCAATTAATTGTACCACATGCTAATACTGAGGAGATGTGTGGAATTTTGGACAGGGTCTGATTCAGACATACTTACAGTATAACCTACAGTAGATAGTTTGTTGCCTGTCTGTTCTAGTGAAGTGAAGAGTCAAGTCAGTTATTCAGTTACTTGAAGCAAAGTGAAGTCTTTTGTTTCAGTGAAATCACAGCAGAGGCATGAAATACTGGACAGTTGCCTTAAGTCTTCACTTGACTCACCAGGATAGACTGAGGCTTTGAGTCCGTCTGTGTTAGCATTCCATTAGTACCTCACATGCTTTTGATGTACTCTTGAGATTGCTCTGTTTTTTGTTGAAACAACAGTACATTTTGCACTGTAGTAATATGAGCACTAACTCTGTATTGTACAGCAGTTAGTGAATTGTTTTAAAGAATCAGTTCAGTTTAGACATGTTGCAAAGATTAAGTCCCCTGTGCTTTATGATAACTTAGTGCAATGTGCACTTTTGCTTTACTTCTCATTTTCCTGCTTTTATTTTCCCTGTGACATGAAGCAACAGAAACTGAAAGATCAACATTGAGATTATATCCTATTGATAGTATCAGACTTTTTTCTGTGTACAATGATAGGATTGTAATCTAAACTGGAACTTTTAGGCAGTAAGCCACTATAAAATGTTTTAGGTAAGACATAAAATTATTATAAATAAAATGCTAATGTTTATAAAGATATCTTTTTTACTATCTCCTTTCCACATGAAGAAGTAGTGGTGGCTGCTAAAAGAGCTACAGTAATTATTAAGGTTGTTTTTGGTTTATGTAAATATTTGTAAATTCATCAGCTCCTGTACAATTAAATATGAAAATTAATCTTGAAAACAGTTTTAACTTTTTCAAAAGGACTGTGTACAACTTCTTTTAGACCTGCTGTAGCACAATTTGTACCTCTTATGTATTTGGTTTTTTTGCAGACCAATTCAAATGCTAAGACTTTTGCTTTTCTTTGACTTGTAAAAGGTGCATATTTTCATTTTCTTCTTTAAGTTTAAATTTTTGTATGATGTCAAATGGAATAAAGTTTATATATGGAAATTGTTGATGTTTTTTTTTTTCTTGTGAAAGTCTATACCTTTGGGGGGGGGCGGTTGGTGAGGAAGACTGTTGCTGAGCTAACATCTGTGCCAATCTTCCTCTATTTTATATGTGGGATGCCACTGTAGCATGGCTTGATGAGCAGTGCATAGGTCCGCACCCGGGATCTGGGCCTGTGAACCCTAGGCCTCCAAAGCGGAGCGTGTGAACTTAACCACTACGCCACCAGGCCGGCCCCAAAAGTCTGCTTTTGAGATGAGATTGAGGCTGTAGTTATCATCCAGAACTGAACTGAATCCAGTTATTGTGCTTGATTATTTAGATTATTCAGAAAATCTTGAAATCAAATTCTTCTTGGTTCAGCCAACTAACTGCATCAACACACTATTTCTCTGGCATAATTAGGGATGAAGCTTTTCACATAGGTGAATTTTTTAGATTACTGATGTTTGACACTTCTGAAGCAATTAAACTTCATATATTCTTTTTCTTGGAAATTTTCCTAAAATGTACTATACACTGTACAACTTTTTTTATCAGAATATTGAGTATAATTAATATTCTAGTGATGACCCTGAATAATCAGTATGAACCAGAAACAACAGTCATAGTACTCAGTAGTAACACTGTTCAGCTCTCAGGATGGGTAAGCGTGTAGGGCTTCTGCCTCTACGGTATTACATTTCCTAATGAAGCCCCAGAATTTACCATGGTGTGGATTCCTTCACTGCCACTGTTTCCTTAGCTTTCAATGACCCCCCGCCCTCCCCATCGTACTGCTGCTGCTTTTCAGCTGTTTTGCTGTAACAAATAGATCAAGAAGTTAATAACCTTTTACTCAATTCTAAATCAATAGACTGAAGCCTAAGATTATGCACCTTGTGACAACCAAATATGTCCAGTAAGTGGGCTGTTAATATATGAGAGAACTTTTTAGACTTTTATTTTCAATATGAATTAACTTATTTAATCCTGAGGTAAATAATACGTTCCTTTCTTTTCTTTTTGTATTGATTTATTTGTATATATTTGCATGTGTTGTTTCTGAAGAAAGTAGTGTTAGTTAAAAATGTGCAATCTGTACTGCAATTCTAAATTTTGGATTGGTTTGAGCTAGGATCTTTGCAAATAAATCTTCTTGACATCAGTTAGTGTTCCCAAGAGATTTTGAATTAAATAGAAGGAATATACAATGGCTACCTGTAGTTCTGATTAGTATTTAACAGATTCCCACAGCTGTGATTGAATTCTTTCTGTCCTAGGTGAGCAGTCATTCGGGGTTACTAGTGGAAAAGCCTAGCTCATGTTAAGAGAATGAATATTGCTGATGTTCAACCTGCTTCAGTGAACCCTGGAAGGCTGTACTCTGCTGTCTTCCCTTCTCGTGCACACTAGCTATTGCTTCTGTACTGTGTCTGAACTATCTGCAGTTCTTTGCCCGCAGACCTAATGCATGCATGCAAGCTATTGTAACTGGTGAATATATAACAACTTACAGTCGTATTTAACAACTCTGTGAATAGAATTTGCTGTAATTAAAAATAAATGTTGGCTGTTCTAGCCATAAAATCAACCTCATGAAAAGAATATATGTATTGTAAAGATAATCTCTACTTGTCGTACATACTCAGCAGGTCTGGTCCTGTTCACTTTAGGGAACATTCGTTAAGCACCTACTATGTGCTGAGTAGTTTGCAACCATCTGGATTGTAAGAGATGGAGATGGTGGGACAAAGATGAGTAACAAACTTACAAAGTCTACTGAGGGAAAGAGACAAACATAATTTGAATATAAGATAATGTAGGAACCTGGAAGAGGGATATTGAGCTGAACCTGGAGATTTCAGAGACAGGTGGTGATCTTGAATGATGACTTACCATGTAAATAAGGGTGGGAAAAACCTTTCAGGCAGAAGGAACTAGTAAATAAAGGCACAGTGATGTGACTTGATAGCGGTCGGGAGCTCCTGATTTTTTCTAAAGAGACCAGGTGTACATTATTATATATCAGTTTCTGTATAGATTGCATAATGTATGCCTGAAATTTACAGAGTTATAAGCCAATATGACCTCAATAAAATAATTTAAAAAATAAAATAAAGAGACCAGACAGGTAAGATGTTGGCTGTTATGCGGGGTTTGTCTTCCCAAGGAGCTTGGGCTCTAGTCTGAGCAGGGGAAGCCATTGAGGGGTTTTAAGCATGGGATGACATGATCCAACCAAAAGTCTAGGGCCTTTGGGGTTGAATTTCAGACAAAACTTAGTCTTTGGCCAATGCGGGGGAAATTATTCCTCTTCAAGGTTTAAGATTAGTGGAGATAAAAATTTCCTGGCTGAACAATCCAGGGGCTACTGAGGAAGAGGAATATACAATTTATTGATTTGCACACATAAAGAGAGCTAATGCTGAATAATGGTTCAAAACGGCTTTTGAAACGGGCAGACCAAGCTTTGTTTCTCCTTGGGTCGCTTTGCTAGCCAGGACACTGAGCAAGCTAGCTACCCAAGCTCGCTGAGCCTCGGTTTCCTCATCTCTAAAACCAGCGTTGCAGTTAAACCTACCACAGCAGAGTTGTGAGGGGAGGATGGAAGTGAGACCCTTGGTGGGGTGCCTCACCCAGCAGCTCTGCTCATTAAGGAGTAGTTGTTACTTGGTTGGGATAAAGGGCCCATCAAGTAACTAGGCTGGAAACAGCAACCTATCAAACCCAGTCTAGAGGGAAGAGAAGCGGGCCGGGGCCCTCCCCGCTTCGCCGCCCGGTGCGGCCCGCCTGCGCCCCTGGGAGTGGTGCTCTCCCGGGCCCAAAAGGCCGTCAGGGCTCTGCCGGACCTGGGCCGGGAAGGGCTCGGGAAGTTGGCAGACGCGCGGGCCCCAGAAGCTCGGTGGCGAAACTTTCTGACGCCTTCTATTTAAAGTCGCGGGGCTCGCCCGCCCTCGGGCCGGGAACCCGAGCCGCCCTCCGGGGCCGGGCCGGGCCAGCGGCGCAGTCAGAGGGAGAACACCAGGCGCGCGGGCGGCTCCGGCTCCGGCTCCGGCCCCAGAGGCGCGATGGCGAGCAGCGACAGCACCCACGCCGGGGAGAGCGCCTTCGGCTCCGACGGGGACGAGGAGGCCCCCCGAGCGCTGGAGACCGAGGAGGAGTCGGAGGGCGAGGAGGAGGAGGAGGAGACGGCCGCGGAGTCGGAGGAGGAGCCGGACGCCAGGTAGCGTGGGCCTCTGTCCCCGGGCCGGGCCGAGCGCACAGAGGGCAGGGGCCTCGCGGGGGAGCCGCGCTCTCCCTCGGTCTCTGCTCCTGAAGCTCGAGTTCATTCCCCTGGAGCTAAGCACTTCCTCTCTGGGGGCGCCACCTTGGTAAAAAGCTTGAAGGTGAAGGCGCTTGCTGTCAGCTGGAGTGACAGGCCCGCCTGCAGCAGCGAAGTTCATTACCCTCCCCCCTCCTCCTTCACCGTCACCCCCTTCCTCCCCGGCCCGGCTCCTTGTGACTGCTGCTGCTGTTCATTCCTGGGGATTTACTTAGGGTCCTGCCTGACTGCAGAAATGTGCTGAAACACATTCGGCCCAAGGCATAGGCACAATCTTGAAAGCCTGAGCTAGAGGACAGGGGGTATGGGGTGGGGGTGGAGGAGGAGAAGGCTGCTCTGGAAACTTCAAGTGACAGCAGGTCTAGCACCCGGCTAGGCTGCTATAAGGGGACTTTGTTTTGGTACAAAGGCCCATAAATTCTTTGGAGAAAAGAAGCATGAGTTTCAATAACCCCCGTTTTTAAAATTCTGCTTCTTTTTTTCATGGTCCCGAATATCAACGTTTCAAAAAATGTGAACATAATTGGGTAATACTAATTGAAAATATGGGTCTCCCTCCACTTCCATCTCCTTCCCTCCCAACCTTCATGAAGGCCCTAAAATTAGAACAGTAGGAATCATCTCCTCTTTATTTGGATTGGTTTCTACTTTCACTTGGTCTCTTTGAGTATGGGGTTCTTTTTTTTTTTTTTTTGTCAGTCAGTGATGTCCCTTCCTAAATCAATTAATATCAGTAGAAAGGCTTTGTAGGTGACAGATGTATGTACAGCATTTCAGAATGCCTATCTTACCCAAAGTTAAAAGTGCCGCTGGACCAAAGCCAACAGAGCTGAAGTTGAAATGCCCATTAAGTGGCATTGATTGGGGTGACTAGTCAGTCAGATAAGAAGTCTGGAATACTGGTCACATATTTGGAATACCGGTCACATGTTTACCCAGCAACTACCAAGTGGGGAGCAGGCACAGTCCCTGCCCTCAGGGATTTTATGGAGAAAGTTACAGAGCACTATGGGGAGTATGAGACTATGTGCTAAATAAATAAGGGGTGGGGAGAGGACGGACCATGGTTACTGTGGATGGCCAGAAGAGAATGTGTAGATCTGTGACGGCCTTGAGAAGAAGGAGCATGACCTGTGCCTTGGAGAATGGGCAGGAGATGCAGAAAGGAAAAGCTGAAAAGAAGGCACCTGTGGGGAATGGAATGGAGAGAAGGAACCTGTGATTCCTGGGCCATGCTGAGAAGGAGAAATGTGTCAATTCCAGCTTTTATGACCTTTCCCTTAATGGTGTCTGGGATGCTCATATCCTTGTCTAACCAAATTTACCCCCCAGGGAATCTTAAAACTCATTTACTCTAAAATGTGAGCAGCTGACAATGATTCAAATCACCCCTTTGAGGTTGCATTGTCCTTTGACCAAGGTCAAGATCTCGAGATAAAGAATTACTGCAGTAAAGTTCAGAGTGCTCTGACTACAGAGGTAAGGTGGACACAAGGGTAAAGGTCAGAATGAGCAGAGTGGAGGGAAACGTGAGGGAAGAGGTAGGTGGTGGTGGAGGCCTGGGAAACCATCATGTTTTTTTATTTTGGATTTGATGACATGGGTAACAAGAAATCGGTAAACTTCTAAACAGGCTTTAGGAGAACAGACTGGTGTTATTGGAAAATTAGACTGATGGAGGAGAGCAGACTGGTGTTATTGGAAAATTAGACTGATGGAGGAGAGCAGACTGGTGTTATTGGAAAATTAGACTGATGGGCAGATGGGGAAGTTAGGTTTGGAGAGGGCTCAGAGCAGAGAAGAAGAAAGGAGATGTCTAGGGATTGAATCACAGTGGAGCCAAGGGGAAAGGAGGTGGTAGCTGTAGCTAGAGGTAGAGAGATGTCAGTGGGGAGGACCTCCTAGGGGAACTGGGAGTCCCCGAATTTCTCCTACCTCAAAGAGTTGTCAGAAATCAAACCATCTTGTTGGGTGTATTTGCAAATATGGCCTAAAGCTCTTTTTTGTTCTGAGACTAGAGGTGAGAACTTGGAATATTCTCTAATGAATGGGAGGTAAGAATAATGGCTCATCATTCTTCATCCGTTCCTCTGGGCTCTTCCATCAAAGTTTTACAATTAAAAGAGGGCCCACTCTCTCTGTGCCAGTCTTGGTGCTAAGTGTTTACATGTTTTCTCATTTTAAACTCTCCCAGTAACACTATGAGGTGACTGTCCTGTTACAGATGAGGAAACTGAGGCTTTTTATAATTTACTGAAGGTATATGGGATGGTGAGCCTGGGTCTGTTTACTCCAAGCCACTGCCGGAGTTTCACCACCTCCCTTCCTTTGGAGGAGAGACCCTTCCTTACTGTAGGTGGGGCTTGAATGGCTCCAACCAGCTTCCACACTGAAAGGTTGTTAGAGGAAAAGGAGACACCTCATCCCTTTGAATAATAGTGGGAGTTTTTCCCCTTCTGGAATGGAAAAGTTGTCTCTGCATTTTCTGAGGTTAATAAAGGTTAATGTAATAAATAACCTAATAAAGATTATGGTAACCTTAAGGTTAAAAAAGGTTGATAATGGTCTTCTCTGAATGATGGGATAATGGCTGACAAATTTTTTCTTTATCTGTATTTTTCGGTTTTTCTATAATGAACAGATAGTGCATCTTAGTATCAGAAAAAATAAACTTTACTTTTAAAAATTTGAAAGGCACAAAGTGTAACCTACTTGTAAATCTTTTCTTTACCCTTTCAGGAATAATATATAGAATTATCTGTAGCCACCTTTCTGAATCAATGAAAAAAATCCCCTTTATTGTAAAAATGCTTTTCCAGTGCAGGAGAACTCACCGTTCCACGTGCCAATACTTCCATTAGATCAGAGAACTACACTTCTGATGTGTCATTCAGTGATATGAGCATGATACATGGCGTGAACGGGCCTGAGTGTGAATCCTATTCGCCATTCTATCATGGGCAAATTCCCTATCCTCTCTGAGCCCTGGTTTTCTCATCTGTAAAATGGTAGTAATTATTCCTAATTCGTAAGGTTGTCATAGGATTAAGTAAATGATGTGAGTGTGTAAGAGTGCTCGGCTTTTAGTAGCTTCCAGTAAGTTTAGTTTCTTACACCCCTTCAATGGATCATTGGCAGCAAAGCTTTCCCTTCTGCCCACCATTCCTCAAAGAGGGGAGAGTGATGGTCTCAGTTTTCAATGTGAGTAATGATCCTATTCCACTTTGGCCTTCCTGTATTCAATCATTCAATAAACAGGCATGAAATGCCTACTAAGTGCCATGTGCCATGCAAGGTGCTGAGGATACAAAAATTACTAAGAATCACATTCTGTCCTCAAGGTGTTCACATTCTCAGTGGAGAAACAGAAAAATATAATTATGTCATTAACTGTTACAAGAGATTTCAGGAAGAAAAGTCTGTATGAAATACCTCCAACTGGGGAGAAAGTCCTGGGGTCCATCCTGCCTAGAAGAATTGGGGAAAGCTTCACCAGGGGCCTTTGGAGCACAGTCTTCAATCATCATGAAGTGCCCAGAAGGTTTGTAGTTTGTGGCTATAAAAAAAGATTTTTGTATTGCTAAAACTTCATACACAAGTTATATGTAAAAGCAGCTCTATAAACCCCACAGGATGTAGAGCTTTAGAAACATCTTTCTCCAACCAATCCTTTTATGGATTCAGAAACTGAGTGTCAGGGAACATGTGTTCAAAGTTACATGACTTGTTAGTGGTAGAAATAGGACTCGATCCAGGTGTCTGGACTCCTGTCTAATGTTGGTTAGTTCATTCACTCAACAGCTAGGTACTGAACTCCTACTCTGTGCCAGGCACTTTCTAGGCACAAAGGATACAGAGTGAACAAAATAGACAGAGTCCTTGCCCTCCTGGGAGTGACTTTTCAGTTTGGGGAGACAAATAAACAAATATGTAACATGTCAGGTGGCAGTGAGTGACATGAGGATGAATACAACAGGATCAGGGCTATGCCGTTTTGATCAAGGTGGTGAAGAAAGCCTCTCTGATGAGATGATGTTTGAGCAGAGACTGAAGGAGTGAGCATTCTAGGTAAAGGGAAGCGCTGGTGCAAAGGCACTGGAGCAGGAATGTGTGGCTTGTTGGAGGAACGCCAGGAGGTCAGCTTGCTGCGGCACAGTAAGGGGGAGAGTGGTGGGAGATGAGTCCACCGGAGTTGGCTTACAGATGATGTAGGGCTTTGGAGGCCACAGTGGGGACTTCAAATTGTATTCCAAGTAAAATAGGAAGCTGTATTCTGTGTATCATACCACTCAAGTTTAAAAAAAAAGATAAATATGGTGATTGCAGCATTCCTTTAAATAGTAGGCTCCTATACGTTTACATGTTCATTCAATTAGTATTTCTTGAACACCTACTGTGAGCCAAATACTGTGCTGAATGTTTCAAATCACGATCTCCCGTATGAAGGGAGCTATGTACATAGACACTCATTATTTTTGTGTATTTCTGACTGTAGACCAATGAAGCCCAACTCTTTTAGTCTTTGTCACAGATCACTTAGAAATTTTTCAGTATCTCTGTTTTGGATCATTTTCTGTTGGTCAATTTTAATTTCTCTGTTTAAACACAGCAGATTTTTGCCACAGCAGTACCTAAAACTTAAAAACCACCTTTAGGGGCTGGCCCCATGGCATAGTGGTTCAGTTTGGTGTGCTCTGCTTTGCTTTGGTTCGCGCGTTTGGATCCTGGGCACAGACCTGTACCACTCGTCAGCCATGCTGTGGCGGTGACCCACATAGGAAATAGGGGAAGATTGGCACAGATGTTAACTCAGGGCTAATGTTTCTCAAGCCAATAAAGAGGAAGATTGGCAACAGATGTTAGCTCAGGGCTAATCTTCCTCAGCAAAAAAAAAAAAAAAAAGCACCTTTAATTGCAGCTTTGCCAGTGCCTGTATAAAATAGGCCTCTCTAAGATGATAGAATTAAAATTAGTAGTGACATTTACATTTAACTAATCATTGTAGGAAACAAACTTCTTGGAAGGTGAAGGGAGTTTGTAAATGGTTTTTGTTATCGGTCGGAACGCTCTGTTTCCATGTATCTATTTTTATGGTGTCTCCCACCGCTGTGCTTACCTAGGTGTTTTGACAAGTGTGTTATTTGAGCCAGCCCTCTCTGAGGTCAGTGGACGGAGCTGAGACGGGAGGGGTGACTGCTCAGGATGCCAGAGAGTGAGGGCAGAGAGAGGATAAAACAGAGGCACTTGGAACCAGAAATTGAAGAGCTGTTTAAACGTTGGCCGCATGGGTATTACATGCCCTTGGTAAGACTTTGACTCAATAAAGGGGAGTACAGCAAGAGTTGGGTTTTTTTTTCTTTAAAACAGCAAACCTACTAAAGTGTAGGACATATTGACTCGTAGGATTTTGCCAAATAAAAAAAGGGAGTGTCTCATATTTCCTGGATATTCTGAATCTAAGCTTAATGAGAGCCTTGACTCAATTCAGACAGTATAACCAAATTCCCCTTCCTACCAAGAAAACGTAGAGAATCAGGTACAAAAGGCTGGATGTGGTTTGTACCTGAAATAGTAATCTTTGGTTTAGCCCAGCATTATCCAGTAGATATATAATGTGAGCCACAAATGTAGTTTTAAATTTTCGAATAGCCACATTAAAAAAAAGTAAAAAGAAACAGGTGAAATTAATTTCAATAATATATTTTACTTAACCCAATATCCAAAGTATTATCATTTCAACATATAATTAATATAAAAATTATTAATGGGATATTTTACATTTTTTTGTGCTAAGTCTTTGAAATTGGAAGTGTGTTTTACATTTACAGCACATCTCCATTCCCCCTACCTAGCTACATTTGAAGTGCTCAACAGCCACATGTGGCAATGGCTACCATATTGGAATGCAGGCCTGACAATACCTAGCAATCCCTTAGCTTCACTGGAATCCATAGAACTGCTCCACTGATGATGGGTTCTGTATGCTCAGCCCGTGCTGGGCACCAGGGACATAAAAGCGATTGATGGCACAGTTGCTTCTCTCAAGGAGCTCTCAGTCTGGTGAGGGAAAGCAGTTAACTCCAACATGATGTCATAAGCACTACACTAAAGACGTAACAAAGGATAGAGAAAAGACATATATTCTTCTTACAATGAGATTTAGAAAGGTTTTGCAGAGGAGGTGCTGCAGCTGGGCAGAAAGATATTCCAGGCACAATATGTGGTTAGATATTGCTTTAGTTCCTGGTTCCAGCTGTTGTGCTGCTAATTGCTGGTCTGTCTAAGCTTTCTTTTTCTCATCCAGAATCACTCAGGATTTCCAGGACTGAGAATATTTGAATTGAATGAATTCAATTCTCATATTGAATGAATAAGTGGATGACATGAATAAAAGAACACATGAATGAGCAGGTGAATATCAAGTCACCCCGACTGCTGCGAGAAGCAAATTTAGCTGGGATATTGAACTTGTTAGATTAGGTAGAATTTCCTTAGTTGTTGACCATTCATTTACCTGGGGTTGACAATGCCCAGTGACTCTGGAAACAGTGGCTTGGAGGGGACAGTAATAAGTACTGAGGGATTGTTTGATTAGGATGTCTGTGGTCATCATTCCCACCTTCTGTGACTTGTCGGAAAGCCTCCCGCAGACTGACCCTGGAGTCAGATCATAGATGGAAGGATAAGAGGCTTTGCTTTTTGTCCAGAGAAAAGTCCTCTATGAAGGCAACTGGAGTGTATTCAGTTCCAAAATTCCACATCCTAATCTGATAAAGTCCAAGATATGTGGGAAGATTAATTGATGCTACTGTTCAGTCTACCAAACTCTAAATGCTCAAAGCCCTCTCATGGAGCCATTACTATGTTTTCTTAGTTTGGGTATGCTTCTCTTGAAAAAAATATTCACGCACAAAAAATCCACATGCGAAATGGAAATTTACATTCACCACAAATTTCCTCTTAATGGCTGATTTCACTATGGCACTTAAAATTGTTGATTTGTAAATAAAATTAATTTCCTCCTATTATGACTTTTTAAAATTGACATTTGTTAACTGGAGCATAGGGTGCGGGTGGTGTGCTGAAGTTTGACAAAAGAGCACCAGAGGAATTGAAGTAGAGAAGTTTATTACTCACAAGTCTTGGAGGAAGTACATGGCACACTTCAAGGGGCCACACGGGGAGGTCAAGGAAGGGTGCAGGCAGAGAGGAGGCAGGACCTGGGCGCATGCCTTTATTAGGGTCTTTGGGTGGAGTGCTTTGGGGTTCCCAGGCTAAATTTGGATCTGTCAATTCAAACCAAAATCAGTGGGGTTTTAGTAAGCTCCACGGGGGGGGGGCTTTATCCGAGGGGTGCATGAGGGGAAGGTGCTGGAAAGCGGGGGAGAGCGTTGATCACAAGGACTGTTGGGGAAGTCACATCAGGAACTTCCATCTGCCTGTGACTCTGCCGGCTGTTATCTAGGACATGCGCTGGCAGGAGGGGCTAGTGTCAGTTTAAGGCCCCCTGGGGGCCACTTGGCTAAACAAAGTGGATGCCAAGGCAGCAATAGCATGGAGGAGCTTTAAACTCGTGACACCTCTGATTCCAGAAATGTATTTACCTCAAGAAAAGAGGCTCATTCACTCACCAAGTATTTCCTGAGGGCCTACTGTGTGTGGAACAATGTAAACATGCAGTGAGTGAACAAAATGTTTCTAATCTTGAGAGTTTAGTCTTTGGAGAGGGCAGACATGAAACAATCTCACAAATAATTAGTTGAAGCGAATGCATTGGTACAACGAATTGGCTGTGGGAAGCTGAGATAGGGGGTCTACTAGGACCCTGCTTCTTCAACTCCCAGTCCCTGAGGCCTCCTCCCTCATTCCCCTGGGAGTTTTCTGTCAGTCTCCTGTCTGTCTTGCTGGCACTTCTCTTTCGGTCTACAGCAGAAGGTTTCATTGTCCTGTGGTCCAAGTCTGGCAGGAAAGCCTGGCTGCTGACAACCCTTATTTTAGAAGATACCTTAGCATCATCTCCCTGACCAGCTTATGTTTCTGATGAGTGAGCAGAGACCCAGAGAAGGGAAGGAAAACCAGCACTTACTCAAGGAATAGGTAGTCTGTTGCAAGCACTGTCACTTGTGATTTTGAGTTATTTTCACAATAGCTCTGTGATGTAGGCATTGTTTTCATCTCCACTTTATGGAAGAGAAAGTGGAGGCTTAGCAACGCTGAGTAGCTTACCTCATGTCGGACAGCTAGTAAGTGTGCCAGAGATCCCAACCCTGGTCCCATGGCAGAGCCAGTGCTAGAGCTTCTAGCTCATGGGTTCAGTGCCTGTTTCAGGACTTGATATGTATACACAGTGTACACACATCTGGTCTTTATTAGCCTTTTTTTATTTGAGTATAAATTTACTTTTTTAAAATAAAAATTTACTTCTAATTTTGAAAGCAAAGCATAAAAGACCCAGAAAATCTACATAGTAGCTAATCCTGACCAGCACCTTAGCTGTATTAAGTTTCCTAATGTGTACCGGGGAGAGTAGATTTTATGTGTAAAAATAGATGTTAGGCAATCCAGTGAGATTAAATTCTCATATGGTCAAACATAGCAACACCAAAATAACTTCTGGGCGTGCTCTGTGAGGTCAGATGATAAATGTTCAATAGGTATTTACCATAATGTCAATAAAAGTCAGATTTTCTGTTTAAACGACAGAATTTGTATTGGATTTAGCATGATGCACTTTGAAGTTTTCATATCTAGTATTTTTTTTTCAAGAGAGAATGAGGAGAAAAGAGTGAGACAATAGTCTTTGTCTCTTTATCCAGCACCTTTTGGACCTAATCCAGGTTACAATGCAAAAACATCTGATAGGATTGACTAGACCTGGATTATCAACCTGGCTCTGCTGCTTACTAGCTGTGTGACTTGGGACAAGATACTTAACCTCTCTGCATCTTTACCAAGCTTTCAAGGCCCTACCTGACCTGCTTACCTCTCTCAGCTCATCTCATATCATTATGCTGCCTTCTTTTGGAACCTCCAATGTGCTAGACCCCTTCCTGCATCCAGGTCTTGGCACTGCTGTTTTCTGTCTCTAGAACACTTCTTCCCCAGATCCACTCTCCAGGTTTCAGTGCAAACGTTGTTACTGCCCAAAAAGGGGGTTCATGTGCCCGCCACAAGACAGGACAATAGTCAAGAGGCAAGGAGGTAGGAAAGAAAGGACTTTTTATTACAGCTTGCTAGCAAGAGGGAAGATGGCTGACTCATGTCCAAAAGAACCATCTTAAGGGGGCACAGAATCTTACAGCAGTTATATAGGCTGGTGGAGTACAGGGGAGGGGGTTAGGAAGGTTAACCCTCGGGTGCTACAGACTGGGAGTTGCCACACCAGATCTTTCAGTTTTCACTGATGATGGCTGTCAGCATAGTCTCTCTGTTTGGAGGTCATCACATTCCTAAGGAACTCAAAAGAACAAAGTTATCATCTTATCACAGCGGGGAGGTACATGCGCAAGCAGGGGTCATAAAATCTACAGAGCAGTTACATCTCCTGGGGGTGCAAATCCAGCTGGGTTAGTTGGTCAGAGGTCATTTAAAGTTACAATAGGGTTTCTTTTCTGCAAATGGCTTCCCTCACGTCAACCTTGTATGGAGCTGGTGTAAATGTCACTTTCTTAAAGAGGCTTTCCTCAAGCACCCTGCCTAATGGCTGTCTTCCCATCTTTCACCATCAGGTTCTTCACTATCTCACGTTGCTCTTTATAGTGCCTGTCGTTATCTTAGATGGTATCTTTTTGTTTATTTGTTGTTTCTGGCCACCACTGCGGGGAAACTGCATGAGGGCAGGGGTCCTGCATCTCTTCTCTGCTGCATCTCCAGCAGCTAGAACAGTGTCCTGCACGCAGTAGGTGCTTAAGAAATGGTCGTTGAATGAATACATGGTTGGATCTCACCAGAAAACATTTCGTCCCAGGATCTCAGGTTTCCTTCTTTGAGATCAACACCACTCATATCATCACACTCCTAACAGGTCGTCTTGTTCTTAGGAGACAAAACTGGGGGTGAAGAATGAGAACTGAGAGGTGGTCTTTGAATCTGGCAAAATTCAAGTCAATAGAGAGAGATTAATGACATAGAAATGCAAGCCCCGTTGAGAGGGCTAATAGTGTAAACCTATCAGCATCTGCTTTAGATTGGATTCCATTTTGAACAAATCCCTTCAAAAACAGGATCTAAGATAACTGTCCTGGGAGAGGAGGGCACCCACTTGGGTGCTTAGTAGAGGAGTGAGAGGGCCCCAAAGGCAGACGGCGCTACAGTTGTGCCTCAGTCTCTCCTGCTCAGTGGAGGAGCTAAGGATGTTACCCAGGAAACTGCAGAAAACGACTGTCTCCCAACCCTTGGCTCAGATGGCTCTGGAGGGGAGGATATTCTTATTTCCCTGACTCCTTAGAGAATCCAGGATACAAAGAGGGGGTGGGGGTGGGAGAAAGCACACAGAGTTAGCAGTGTTGATATAGGAACTAAAATTGCCTGATAACCAAACATGTAGTTAAATCAGCTGATAGAAGTAGGACTCGCACTTTATTTGCAGACTTGACCCTGTGGAATAAAATTCTAGAGGAGTCCCCGGATCCCAGCCCAGGTTGGCAGGGAGCTGCAGGGTAACACAGCCTCTGTGGCTGCAGGACCAAGGCAGAGAGAGGACCGCCGGCCTCAGAAAATCAGGACCTCACAAGAATCATGGCCCACTTTATCTTAGAGGAAAATGGCAAGAAATGGCAACCATTTCTTGGAGTTTTCTTTCTGTCTCTCTGCTCCAGTTATTACTTGCTGCTCTACCTGCCAAAGTTTCCACTTGTCAATCCCATAAATTCCTTTGGATGAGTTTGCATAGTTTAAGAGTTTAGAATCATGAATTCAAAAACTTGGACTTTAGTAACAACACTGCCATGGAACAGGTTTGCCGGTAAAGCCTATGTAAGTGGTTTTCTCTAGGTGAAGGGTGCTGCCTTGGGTTCCGGAGTCTGTGTCAGTCAGGGTTGTGAGCTGCAATAGAAGCTAACTGTGACCAATTTAAGCAGAAAATTACGATATTGGTGGCTCATAGAATCATGAGAAGTGTGGAAAAGTAGGCTTAGGTAGCCAGGAACAACCCTTAAAACCATGCCTCAGAACTGGTCTGATGAATTATGTAACTCAATTATAAAAAGACAAATAACCCAATATAAAAATGGGCAAAGGATCCGAATAGAGAGTTCGCCAAAAAAGATATACAAATGTCCAGTGAGCACATGAAAAGATGCTCCACGTCGTTAGCCATCAGGGAGATGCAAATCAAAATGCAAGATACCACTTCAGACCTACTAGGGTGACTATAATCAAAAAGACAAACAATAAGTGTTGGTGAGGATATGGAATAATCGGAATCCTCAAACACTGCTGCTGGGAATGTAAAATGGTGCTGCTGCTGTGGAAAACAATCTGGCAGTTTCTCGAACAGTTAAACACAGAGTTACCACGTGACCCAGCAACTCCACTCCTACACATATACCCAAGAGAAACGGACACGTGTCCACATAAAAACTTGTACACAACTGTTCATAGCAGCATTATTCATAATAGCCAAAAAGTGGAAACAACTAAAATGTCCATCAACTGATGAGTGGATAAAGAAAACATGGTATTTGACCATAAAAAGGAATGAAGTACTGATTCATGCTATGACATGCTTGAACCTTGAAAACAGTATGCTAAGTAAAAGAAGACAGACACAAAGGACCTCATATTATATATTTACATTTATATGAAAAATCCAGAAGAGGCAAATCTGTAGAGACAGAAAGTAGATTAGTGGTTGCCTAGAGCTGGGAGGGAGGTGGGACAAGACTGGGGGATGATGGTTAAGGGGTGTGAGGTTTATTTTTGGGATGATGAAAATGTTCTAAAATTGGTTGTGCTGATGGGGGCACAACTCTGTGAATATACTAAAAGCCAATGAATTGTACACTTTAAGTGGGTGAATTGTATGGTTTGTAAATTGTATCTCAATAAAGCGTCTTTTAGAAAAAGTTCTCTGGTGAGGAAATGGTTGCCATTACTATTGGGCACTAGATGTCACAATTTGTACTGTTGCCACAGTTTGTACTGTTGTCACTTCCATACCAGCAGCTTAATATTGCCACAGCTGTAACCTCTGCTACTGCCAGAGAGAATGAGGAGCTCCACCGTCTACTTCTTTCATCAATCAGTAGCTCTCAAGACAGTCTGGAATGGGTGTGAGGGTCATCCCTGGGAGAGTATCTGGCATTATCAGCTCTACCTCCTCCAGGACCCATACTGGGGAATTTGCCAAATGCGAAGAGAGGTCAGATGTCTACTAGAATAGCATGGGGCACTGGACTAGGCTTTCTTCAGGTTTTGTTACCTGATCCTCAGAACATTTAACACATGGTGCAGTAGATTTTGCTTTTTATATGGATGTAAAACACTATTTAAACAATGGAACAAATCAACTAGTTAGTATTTCCATAAGCAATTTATTAGAAAATACAACACAGAACAATGACCAAATACAGCCATCTGAGGTTGAATTTTTCCCATTAAATATCAGCTGAATCTGGCTGTCACTGTTTATTCTAGATTTGACTTTTCATTTTATGATAAAAACAAACAAGTCTTTAATTTAGGCCTCAACATGACCTGTCTTACACACTTGGGTATCTTGGCTTTAGGGTTTCAAAGCTCCATTGAAATCTCTTCACTATCTGTTATCAGAAGGGTCATTGCCTTCTAATCCTTTTAGTCTGTGTAGCTAGGTCAGTGCTCCTTTGGAGAATTGTGCTCCAGCTCAGAAGGTGGCTATTATGACCCTGGTCAAGGGGAGAAATGAGACTCAAGTTGTGTCAGGTTCTCTTGTCTGGTAACTTGCAGATGGAGCTGCAGATTCTATTTAGCTGGTTTTAGAAGGGAAGGGTTTGGAAGATAGTCTCAACCTTTTGGAGATCTATTCAACTTTATTTTGATCTTTTCAATAATATTTTGTGATAGAATATTGGTTTTTATGTTTTTGGAAAATTAAATAGTTAATTTTTCTATTAGTCAAAAAAGATTCTAAATTTACATCTGTAAACTGTCCAAGAAGAACATTAGCTATAACTGCCGAGCACAGTTTGGTGTCTGAGATGGTATCCAGAAAAAAATGGTATTTAATGTTGAATAAAAGCTATCTGTCAAGGCAGGGAGCCCTGAGTATAGAAGATGGGTGGGGAGGAGACCCTAACCAGAGGGAAAGGGTAGGACTCTGAATGCAGGATGACCCAAGTGAGTTTCTCAAACCTTAAAACAGTCCACCAAAGTAGAGCCCCTACAAGGAATGCCTCTGGCTCCGAATTCTGTGAGCACACCTATTGTCTACCCATGCGTAAGAGAGTGAAAGCTGTTTGAACTGATCCTGTCACCGGGGAAGGGCTCCCTCCTTCCTCAAGGCAGGTCATGCCAACAGCCAGAGGTGAGGGGGTATTGCTTCTCCCATCCCTTTCTCTTTGTTCTCTGGAATGTAGGCACTGGAAGAGGGAGGAGCAATAGAATACCTTTCCGGAAAGCCAAGAGCCTCTGCTTTTGTTTTTGGCTTATCTCTTAGTCTCCTTGGAAAATAATTGTGTTACAAAGAAAAACTAAGAACTCCAAGACAATTCTGTAGACTCTGGGACTGAAGGTGCCATTTGGCGGCAGCCATATTGAGCCATATGCACGAGAAACAGAGGAAGCTGTGCTAGAGGAGAGAGACAGACAGACAGAGATGGAGAGACAGAGGGAGACAGAGACAAGTAGCTCCCTTGATACCTGATGGTTGTCCTGTTTCCTCTTCCCTGTGAGGCCTGGCTGTACTTCCTGCCCTTGGATTTCATGAGAAAGCTCTATTTCTTCAGGATAAATCCCGTCTATTTAAGTAGCGTAAGAGCATTTGTTCCTTAGCACCAGGAGTGCCTGAGCCTCTTCCTAACGTTTCTAACAGCCTGTTTTTTCCCTCCTACAGACCTTGGCTACGTGTGCCCTTCCTTGGGGCTAGCCAAAAGAACCCCTTAAAGCTGGAGTCATGTCCCACATTTCTGGAAACCTTTTTTTCCCCTTAATCAGGAATCTTTTAGACATCAATAGCCACAATATTGAAACCCAAAGCTGCCATTAGTCCTTCATCACCACAACATACCACCAGCAAATTTTTGAAATTAGCTTCAGATCTGAAGGAACTAATCCTTCCCACCCACATCCTCCCCATTGCAAATATTTTTAACTTTATTGAACATAGAGTTATAGACCTGAAGAGAGGTTTGTAGTAAACCTAACACCAACTTAACCATATACTGTTCAGGTACTGGTAGCAAAAAGTTCTTGATCAATCTCAGTTTGACCTCAAGAATGAGTCCCAGACTTTCTTTGAATCTCTCCTGGGGTTGTTAAAGCCTCAGCACTTGCAGTTCTCCGGAATGTACTGGTGAGAACCGCTTGACCGCTTTGAGCCTCAGAGTCTGAAAGATGGCGGGGGGTGGGGGTGGGGGGAGCGTGTGGTAAATGAGAATATGTACGCACAGGATAACATGTGTTTCTGGAACAGAGCAGTGCATGAATGAGTCAGTTCCCCTCCCTCCCTTCAGTATAATCTGTCAGGACTCCCTGACTTGAGCAGTTTCATGGGTTCATACTGCCATCTCTAGGAATGCTATTCCCCAGTGGCCACTCCTCACCCCACACCCTTAGTTGGGTTGTACTCCCAGATGCACAAATAACTATCCTTGATTGGTGCTTTGTTTTAGTTTTGAGTTAAAACTAAGGGTGAACTTCAACCTGGACTGCACCTATCTCACTAGTGTCTTTTCTCTAATTTCCTTGGTTGGGTTGTCAGAAAATATCAAAGCTTTCTTGTTCATGTTTGAATACATTTCAGAGTCACATTAAAATATACTAGTCCTAAAGCCCCACTGCAGTAATTGTCATCTCTGAACCAGAATAGGACCAGGGATGATGTACCTGCAGCCCCTGAGATGTGCAATTGGAACAGCTCTCTCAGCATAACTTTGTGAATGGTTTTTCCCTGAATTCAGTTTCCGACATGATCACAGAAGTAGCATTCTGACACTAGAAAGGATTTCATTTTACATTTCTGTTTATTTAGGGATTGTGTATAATTTGTCTTTGGGACACATAGTATATACTCATAGATGTTGACTGACTGACAGAATAAGTGATGATTGAGTGATGCAGGGAAGAAGAATTAGAAACTCATCAATTTTGCTTAGTTACACTTTCCAGAGGTAATCATTGTCAAAGAGTTATGTTCTGTCTTAATTAATTATGGTCTTATTAGTAAATCAAAGTGGATTTATAGATCCTCAAAATTTGGACTTCACAAGGTTAATTCAACACTGGAAAGGAAAAGGAAGAGAACAAACATATGGAACACTTGTTATTTGTCAAGTATTGTATGAGGTATTTTACACATATTTCAACACAGCTGCCTTATGAAGTACATATTTAGTCTCCTGTTAACTGATGGTGACCTTCAAGCTCAGGAAGGGAAGGGGAAGTAATTTACCCAAGCTCACACAGATAGTGAAGTCAGAATTTGAACCCAGGTCTCTCTGAGGTGAAAAATGCTATTTCCACTGTCGATGCAAATAATCCATAGCCAATCTATAAACCAAAATTGGGGTGAGTTTATTATGAGCCAAATTTGAGGACCATATAGGCCAGGGCCTTCCTTCCCCAAGGAAGGAAGGGCACCAAAGAAGTGGGGTGTACAGAGTGGTTATATACCTTCAAAGAGCACATATCACATACGACTGGAACGTCCTTTGCAATAGTCACAAGATTGCCCTGTCAGCACAGCGATTGATGGACACAGCAGGCATCAGTTCTGCTGATGTCTTGAGTTGGGTGGTCACAGGATGAGCACAGCAATCAAATCCTAGCCTAGGAAGAAATGCTTATCCTTAAAGAAATGCCAATGTGGGGGAAGCTGCATCCTTATCTTAAGGGCATTTGTGCTTGTCTCTGGGACATGGTAAATGCTCAAAGCAGATATACAGTGCATGTTCAAAGGCCAGTCAGGCCCTTTTGGAAAAACAAGGTCAGTCTGAATTAGTTTTACACAAAATGGCTTCCTCATATGCTCCAATATATCCTATTGCTTGGCATTTATTTATCACCACCATTACCCCATGCTGTCTCTATCCCATGGGCTCAGCACTGTGGTATATACTAAGATAATGAAACTTGGTTTCTGTCTCAAGAAACTTGTCGTCAAGTAGAAGACACGTGGAAAATATCAATTGTAATGTGAAGTAGCAGTAAATAACCACTACGGTAGAATTATCAGAGAAGTACTCTCTGAGCAGAGAATTCCAGTAAATCTCAAGTATTGTATTTCATATCAGAGAGTGAGCTCACTAACAGCCAGCTTAGTCACACTCCGATTATCTAAAAACAACTCTCAAGACAGCGCTCACATGGTACCCAGTGTTGATAAAGGGTGGGTAAGAATGGAAGGTTCTTATTAGTACAGGCTACTGATAGGAATGCAAATTAATAAACTTTTCTGGAGGGAAAATTAGCAAAGTGTAAAAAGCCTGAAAAAATAACTTTGTTTTTGACTTTAAGTCAAATTCTACTTCCTAAGGTGTTATTCTAAGAAAACAAATGTGCAGAAAGAGCTATCTATAAGAATGTTTGTCAGAGCATTTTTTATAAGAGCAAAAACTTGGAAACAATGGAAATGTTCCACAACAAGGCATTGGGTAAAGTGTTACATCCTGTGATAGAATGTGATGTTAACCATTGAATATGAACTTGCAGAACAGTGGTTCTCACAGTGTGGTCCCCTTTCAGGCTGTCCTCAAGGTCAAAACTATTTTCACTGTAATACTAAGACATTTGCGTTTTCCACTTTCATTCTCCGATGAGTGTGTAGAGTATGAAAAGTTCATTCTTTTTTTTTTATTTTTAGATTCCACATTGCAACTAATCTTTAAAACACTACCACTTGTCAAATTTTGGTGTGGTATAAAGAAAAATATCCATGATAATCTGAAAATTACGCCTCTCTTTTCCAACTACAAATCTGTGGGAGGCTAGATTTTCTTCGTATACTTGTCCTAACAGAACAAGTATACGAAGTATCTACATTTTAGTGCAGAAGCAGATATGAGAATTCAGCTGTTTTCTGTTTAGCTAAACATTAAAAGTTTTTGCAAAAATCTAATGTCACTTTTCTCACTAAATGTTTTTGTTTATTTTGGAAAATAGAATTAGTTTTTTGTAAAATATGTTATTAATGTTGACATGTAATGTTACTTTATTT
This sequence comes from Tapirus indicus, assembly GCA_031878705.1. Lineage (NCBI taxonomy): Eukaryota > Metazoa > Chordata > Mammalia > Perissodactyla > Tapiridae > Tapirus > Tapirus indicus. The sequence goes on from CM062925.1 coordinate 7,602,321, forward strand.
TTAAATAAATTAGTAAAAAATTTTAAAACTTCTGTTTTGATTGCTAATACTATAAACATCAATAAATACAACTCACCTAAACAAAAGCTTTTTGAGGTCCACAATCTTTTTTTTTTTTACTGAGGAAGATTTGCCCTGAGCTAGCGTCCATTGCCAATCTTCCTCTTTTTGCTTGAGGAAGATTTGCCCTGAGCTAACATCTGCCAGTCTTCCTTTATTTTGTATGTGGGTCATGGCTGCAGCAGAGCCACAGAATAGTGGTGTAGGTCCACACCCAGGAACCAAACCTGGGCCACCGAAGTGGAGAGTGCTGAACTTAACCACTGGGCCACGGGGCTGGCCCCCTCAATCATTTTTAAGAGTATAAAGTGGTTCTGAGACCAAAAAAATTGAGAATAGCTGTTGGAAAAGAATATTTAATAGCATGGGAAAATGTTCAGAATATATTTTTAAACTAAAATAGAACATTATAAAACATACCATTTGTGTAAAAAAGGAAAAGAAAAGAGCACATCTCAGGATAGAACAAGAATGAAAGAAATATACCAGTATGTTAAAAGTAGTCGTCTTTGAGTATTGGGATTACTGATGATTTTAATTTTCTTTTTTTGTGTGTGCTTTTCTGTTTTCCTACATATTCTACAGTGAAATTTATATTTGGAAATTAGGAAAAAAATCTTCATTTTTAAAGACATGACATAAAAATCTTGAATTTTCACTTAAATTCAACTGAGAAATGGGGAGAAAAGTATTAGCAAGGGTTACCTAAAATATGCTTTTTAAAACATTTCACTAGATCACATACATATTTTTTTTTGCTGGATTTTTCTGTCTTTCTCTTTTGTGGGTGATGAATAAGAGACTATTATGGGAAATTCACCTTAATTTTTAGAACTGCTAAAGAGATCTAAGTGCTTTAAAGTCTTGTAAAAATGACTTGGGGGATGCAGAGTTTTATGTTAATTCCATTTATCCCAATGTAAACTCCCATAAAAACGAATTAAACTATTGATTCTGTTTTACTGACTTTCAATTTTGAGATTTTACAGGCAGAAACAAAAAGGCTAGAACAAGCTACTGGCAAGTCATTTCTTAGTGTATCAACAGGAATTTTATTTAATCTCTGTTTCTTTTTCCCTCTGGAATTTGACAGACTTCCTTTTATGACGTTGGTTTCACTGTCTGCATTATGTTGTAGGTAAAAGATTTCTTGTTTTTTTCTAGCAGTGGGGACTGAGCCTGATGAGAGGACTGTCAGCTGGGTCTTCTGGATGTTTCTCTGCTGGTAGCTCTGGGTGTAGCCCAGAGCTGCTGCTGCTGTGCTTCCTACTTTGTAGGAACCAGGCACACCTGCCACCAACCTAACATGGCAGAATTTGATTAAAATGTCATAACCACTAAAGGTGGTGGAATGGGAATAAGAATGTAAAATACCCTGACAATTGCTTGAAGAGTTGAAGAGGAGAGATGCAAAGTTTACTTATCAGTGTTGATTTTGTTACCAGACTTTGTAAATTGTGTGGGTTTTTGGTTTTCTTTTTTTTGATGAGGAAGACTGGCCCTGAGCTAACATCTGTTGCCAATCTTCCTCTTTTTTGTTTGTGGGACACCACCATAGCATGGCTTGTTGAGCGGTGTGTAGGTCCACATCCAGGATCCAAACCTGTGAACCCTGGGCTGCCAAAGTGGAGCATGCAAACTTAAGCACTATGCCACTGGGCTAGCCCATAAATTGTGTTCTTGAAAGATGAATCTTTCAGGCGGCAATTCTCCTCCAGTTTTAAGGCCACATTGGGGATGGAAATAAACTGCATTCAAAAAAAGATAAAGTTTCCCACACAGCATTTATAGATCATTGGTTTGAGAATAAAGAAAAAAATGGAGATTGGGAAATTTTATAAACATTTTGTGTATGCACAAAGGAACACACTTTCTAATACTGTACTTGCAGAAACCACACAGTTAATGGTGTTAATGAGTAATCACTGAGAGCTATCTAGCAGAAAATATCTGAGGATTTGTCAGTAACTGTAACATCATGATTAATTTTCCATGATGGATTATTGGCAGCATTAGTTGGGGGACTAGCTCAACAGTCCAGGAAGAAGCATTTGGAAGTTAAAGAGAAGGTGTGTAGTTGTTGCTTAATCAGAATTTTCTGGTCTAACTCTTCTTCCCCTTCCGTCTAGCACTCCTCCAAACACAGCACAGAAGATTCTGAAGGATGCTCTCTCCATAGCTGGAGGGCACCCTCATTGTGTTCCAGCGGTATCTCTGTGGAGTTGATCCAAACAGGCCCAGGAGAGCCAACCCACTGTCCCCCAAGCCTCTCTGCTGGGATAGGCAGAAGGTCCTCCCACCACAAGCTCCAGGGCTGGGAGGTTTTTCCTGTTCATCCCAAAGCATCCCTGTTCATCTCAGCAGCACCTGCTGGTGTGAGGTCTTGGTGTGTTTTATTATTATTATTTCCTTTAAAAAAATGACAGAGAAAAGAAAAATGTCACCATATACTATACTAGACATATGGACAAACCCTCATTCCATCTCATAGAGGAGCTGGGTTTTATTTTTAAATGTATTATTGTTATTTTTATGGCCACAATTTAAGGGCTGTTTCTCTGTTACAAACTTAAGAAAAATTGCTGGAGGGTCACTAAGGAAATGAAGAAGCCTGATCAGGTTTCTCCTACTTTTTGGACTAATTAGCCCTCATCCTCTGTGCTTTTATGGAATTATAATTGTTGTAAAAAAAAAAAATCAGTGGAACAGCAGGGGAGAAGTCTATCCTGACTTACTGATTTATTTTAAAAAGATCCCAGCCTGACATTCTATTCAGATGAAATGCTCTGTCTCTTAGTAACCACCACTCAACCTTCACAGGAATTTGACAGCAGTGGCTGGTGGGGTACGGTTTCTGTTGTGCACTAATACTCAGTAGCTGTTGAGGAATTCCAGTGCTAAAGAGCTAAGCCTGTGTTTAACTCCTCAGCTAGGAATCCCAGAATACCAATGTTCTTATCTTCCATGGTTTTTCATTTATATCCTCAGCCAAGGTTAATGTTGCTCATGGTTGTTTTTTTCTCATTCTTGGGTCTACCTATACTACCTATGGTTCTCAACTGTATAATTCTGAAGACGTTTTTGGTTGTCACAACTGGGGGTGGGGTACTATTGGCATCCAGTGGATAGAGGCCAGGGATACTACTAAACATCCTCAGCACACAGGACAGCCTCCCACAACAAAGGATTTATGTAGCCCCAAATGTCGATAGTGCCATGGAGGAACTCTCACCATTGAGGAGCTCCCAAGACCACAAATAATTGACTTGTTCACATTGTGCTCTGAAGGAGGCACTAAGTCATGAACCAGCCCTGTCACACCATACATAGTTCATTTATTTTGGTTCTCTAGACCTGGCATCTTTTTGCCCATAGTTTTCTGTAATAGTGGAGAATTTAGTGGATGATTTTTTTATACTTCTCTTGGTGGATTCAGACGTCTGCCCACAGTTTATTTAATTAAGTCATAGCCCCCAGCTCATGGTCAGGCCCTGAATAGATAGATACTCCCTAAGGATTTATAAATTGATTGCTCATTTAAAAACCCAAATTATTCTTTTTAAGTCTGGGCAGATAAAGGGTTCCTATAATTCCAGAGTTCTGATAGGTCATGTAACACCTTTACCAACTACTAGGTAGACGTTTCCTACTTGGAGTAAATAAAGAAGTTTATGCACGGGACCCATATGTAATACTTTGGTTGGGGATGGGAGTAGGAAAGAAGGAATGTAGTTACTATATTTTGAAACCTTATACTTTCAGATGGATCACTTCTTTGTCTAGTCCTGGTTGTAAGGTTCATGCACGTCTTAGGCACTCAATAACTCAAGTTACGTCAGCTGTTAATAACAAGTATATGTGTAGCCCATCATTAACTAATTATCAGGACCATCTAGAGCCCTGTTATTTTCCAACCTACTTGGAGCATTTGGAGGCATCTGCATAATACTAACGTATATGCCACCGGGTCCTTTGATTTTCAAGATTACAGACTTTTTCGAAGGTGCCCCAAAGCACACCCAGACATACCATATGTTTTCACACCTCCCTCCTTTTGCACACTTTGCTCCTTTTAGCTGAATTGACCCCCCAACCTGGTCCTCCCAGAAAACTCATTTTTATCTTGCAAAACCTTACATCAACCTTTTATACTCTGTGATTATATTCCAAATCCCTCCTCTCACACATGTATTTATGTAGCCCACCCCAATCCACTCCAAAGTTAAAAAATTTTCTTCTCTGTACACCCACATCTGATGCCTTTTGCACATTCTGTTGTTGCATGGGTCACACTGTATTATAATGATTTCTTTGCAGCTATAGCTAGATGCTAGCCTCTAAATTCCTGGAAGGCAGGCACTGTGCTATTCCTCTTAGTGTTCCCTTTACTTTGCACATTATAAGTACATGTTAAAATTTAAAAACAGAATTTCTATTATTTCTATTGCCAGGCTCAGTTTTTGTCTTATTTTTAATTTGCAAAATGTTGTTGATTAACTGGGTTATCTCTGGTTATGGGACTGAAATAGGGGTTGTGATAGTTAAGGGAGACTTTGCTTATCAATGTTAGATTACTTTTTGACAACAAGAATGTTTTCATTTACTTGTGTAATCAAAATTAAAATTATGTGTGTGTGTGTGTATATAAAACAAAAATATATAACAAAAAGAGTGTTTTCTATGCCAAGGAATACAGATGTGTCTTGTTGGAGTGAGATGTTTAATGATGACTGAGAGGTGAGTTAGGGTTTGTATTAGGTGAGATGACTCTAGCTGATGTAACAAACCGAATCTCAGTGACTTAGCGTAATAAAGGTTTCTCTTGAGCTCTCTTAAAAGTCCAATGCAGGTCTTCCTGGTTGGGCAGCTCTCCTCCAAGTGGTAACTCAGGGATGGAGGCACCTTACCTGTTGTGGCTCTGCCCTCCTCAGTATGTGGCATTTAAGGTTGCCGTGCTTCAAGCTGTGCCTGGGAAAAAGTACAGAGGATCACGTGCAGGAGATTTTAATGATCCATGCCTAGAGATCGCCTACCTTACTACTGCTCACTTTCCATCCGCTAGAGTGCTGTCACTTGTCTGCCATCTGGCCACATCTAACTTAAGGGAGGCTGGGGAATGTAGATGATCTGTAGGCCCAGAAAGAGGAGAAACGAACATGGTGTTAAGCTTGCCATCTCTAATAGCAAGCAAAGAACCCTCTCTCTACCAAAGAGAAAATGGAATCTCTTAGAAGAGCCTTGAAGTGCTCACAGAATGATTGGTAGATGGGAGAAGAGGGCAGGAGCTGGGGGAGTGCTGTATGGGGCCCAGGGACCAAGAAAGACTGATTATCTGGCTTGGGGGCCATGGATTTTTAGCCTTCCAAGTCACTCTGCTTAAGATCCAAATTCCTGATTGGGGTAGGGCAGGAGTGTAGATGGGCCCCAACCAGCTTAGCCTGAGTAGCTGGCCATCTCTGAGCTACCAGAATATGGCGGGGCTGACAGTCCAAGGGATGACCATCTCATTCAGGGTAAAATCCAAACCCTTCCTCTAGCCTATAAGCCCAGGTGCACTGGCTCCCAGCTACCCTTCTCACCTCATCTCCTATCTCTCTCTCTCCCTCGCTCTGCTCCGGTACACTCCCATCTTTGCTGTTTGTGTTTGCCAAGCACTCTCATTGCAGCAACTTTAATACCGTTATTTCCTCTGTCTTCTCTTTCTCCTAATATTTGCATGCTCGATCCCTCACTCTCTCCAAATCTCTGCTCAAATGTCTCTTGAATAGAGGGGTTTTCCTTGACCACTCTGTATCTTGTAGCCCCCCAACTCATAACAATTGCCCTCTATCCCATTTACCCTGTTTTATTTTCTTCATAGCACTTAGCACCACCTAACGTTTGTTCGTTTGCTTTTTCTTTTTTTCCTCTGTCTTTCCCTCTACTAGAAATGTAAGCAACATGAGAACAGGGACTTTGTTTTGTTTACATGCTGAAAACCAGACCCTGGGTGGGTGTCAGAGCAAGCAATGGAATTCAGGTTTCCTTCCATCTGTTCACAGAGGGTAGCAGAATCAGCCTGAGAGCTGGCATGGCCCTAGGCTAATGTAACCTGAGGACTTTAAGAATACCAACTTTTGTCTTTTTTTGCGTAATCTGACTCAAATCGTCAACCCTTATTCTTTCCAGCTCATGGACACTTTTGCCATGGATATAATATTATTTATCACTGACCATGGGTAATGCTCTTTTAAAATTGGTCCATGTTGCTTAGAAAGCATCATGTCAACCATTGCAGGTCTGGATTCTGATGCTCATGCAGATGAAGATGTGCGCGTGCTTGTGAAGGAGACCCACGTGTGATCAGGGCAATGCTGAGTTCTGACTGGCGAATTCCTCTTGGTCTGATTGGTCCACATATCAGTTTAAGGTGGACACTCACAAGCACATAGGTTAGCTATTATATCTGTTCTTGCTGTCAGGTGACATCCTTTAGGCTTTACCAACTGAGATACATGTGGTCATTTACTTATATTGGGCTTTGGCAAGTAGAATTACTACATAACACCCTCTTTTCCCTACCTAAGTTCTGAAACAATTGATAGATAAATCAAAGGAATGGCACATAGAGATCAAGATGTCAACTTTATTACTGATAAAGCTGATGATATCAGAGAATGTGGCTTAGGTATAGGACAACAATGTGCTTTCTAATACCAAATCTCAGACAGATTTATATACCCAGTCACTGGCTCTCTGAAGAACTACAGGTCTCTCCACATGAGGACCTGTTCTGTATACTTAGCACAAGGAACAGAGTAAAATGGGGAAGAGTAATAGAGGGAAGCTAGGCCTGGAAGGAGTGTTACACTGATAGATGTCCTTCCACATGGGAAGAAATACTTGGAATGAGAAATTGGTGTCCCAACTAATAATTTTAAATAAATTGCTGTCATGTATTTTAAGAGATTTTACAACAAAAAACTCCTTTAAAAAGCTGAAAAGATGTGAATCTTTATAGTGCATAATTTATTCATATACCTTTGTAGAGATGAAGCAGGAAAATTTTCACACACAACTGAGTGTTCTCAAGCTAGGCTGGGAGAATATTGATTGTGTTTAGTGATGATTTTGTACAGGGGAGGGTTTAGGCAAGCACCTAATTTGCTTTACTATAGCAAATATAGTACTTACTGCTTCCAGTAGCAACATCCAAATACATCCTAGATTTCAGAAGAATAAAATAAGGGAAAATTATATTTCCACCACAAATCTATAGCTCAGATCAAAGTGGCTAATTTGAAGTGAACTGTAAAGATCTTTTAGAAAGTTTGCACCAAATGGTTATCTTGCTGTAAAAAAATCATGCCCAACATAGTGCGTACTACATAATTGGAGCTCAATAAATACTTGTTGAATGAATGTATCTTGACTTTGGGCTTCAAACTGAAATCAGTTGAAAGTTGATGATCAAAGGAGTCTTATGTTTTCGAAATTCATCTGAAACAGAAATTCCATGGGTGTAAATGCTAATGAATGGAGACTAGAAATGTACAGAAAGAGTAATATAAGTTCTTTTAACTACTTTCCACTAAACTTAATTGGCTAGAGTAACCAAAGCTCCCACTTTCTCTGTAAAACAGACTGATGCCCAAGGCAAGCTGACCACTCCTTGTGGTGGGCTACTGTTGAATAATGCTCATCATTTTGAGTTGCATTTTTACTGAGGGTCTGTTGTGACTATTCCCAAACCTTTTTATACTACTTGCACTTGTTATTGTTAATACATGATTTAATTAAATATTACTGAAGCTGATGAAATATGAGTGCAAAAGTAAAAGTGTTGTTCCTCTGAAAACAATGGTGAATGTTGCAAAGACTTCCTAAGAGAAAAGCCCTTAAAAGAACCACTAAAAGACATGATTCCTGCTCACAGGTAGTTTACAGCCTTGTAGAGTAGCTATGATATATGTAAAAATAACTAATGTAGGGTGGTAAGTGCCATGGGAAAGATTACATTAAGATTCCAGAAGTTCAGAGGAAGAAAATTACTTTTGGCTCACAGAATCAGTGATGGCTACATGGAGAAGTTGATATAGGAGCTGATCTCTGAAGAATGTAAAGTTAGGATGTAAAGAGACTATTCATTCCAAGTGAGGAGAAGGATGTAAGCAAGGGCATGAGAAGTAAGGCCAATGTTTGGCTGGAGCACAGGGTTCATGAAGGGGAAAAATGGAAGGTAAAGCTAGATACTGGGTTTCAAATAGTAGAGAGTGTCCTAACCTGCAGTCTTATAAAATGTCTGGTCATTGTGAAAATAAGATGCTTATTCTTCTCATCCACAATGAACTTGGGTGGTCTTTAGCATACATACAAAATGAGCACTTTATATTAGGGCATGATAACAATGTATAATAATTTTTTCATTCATGGTTTCATGGGTTTTTTCTTAATTTCCTAATAGCTTATATACTCCTTTTAACCTTAGCTATTTTATATTACTTTTGTTTGGCAATGCATATGATTACTTCTCTGTTAAGGATGTGGGTATTCAATTAATTCTTGGTAAAATATTAATTGTAGAATTAGTGATTATGTTTTTAAGAATTCTTGGTTCTTTTTAAGGCCCACATAAAATACTAACAATTTGTATTATAAGGTTACAAGCTTGCTTGGCATTTTATGCTTTAAAAACATGTTTTTCAAAGTTTGCAATATAATCAAGATCATATGTGACTTCATTGTTGTGTAACAACATTGATACTTAATGCACTTTAACAGATTTAGCTGGAAAAAATCCTACCCATTACCTTCTTTTGTTTGATACACTTCGTGTTAGTGCACTGTGATTGCTTGAGAGTAGAATAAGGCATCATGCAAATCTAAGGTATTTCCATAATTATATTCCTATAAGGAACTTTAGTGTCACTTCAACTGCTGGTCATAGGAAAGGACTACCCATTCCTAGAATACAAATATTGAACCCCATAGAAACAAAATAAATCATTACAAATCTCAGCCTTCAGATAAAAATAGTTTGAGGACCTGTTTCACTCCTTCAGAAGTGTAGATTTTTTTCTTTAAGTAAAACGTGAGGGTATCAATTCAAAACAAAGATGATGATTAAATAAGGAAAATTATTGTTTTGGTAGCTCTACTTTGATGGCCAGCCATTTTCCTCTTTAAAAATTTTAATTTGGATATATACGTATTTCCTTCCTTTGGTTTCCTCACTTATAAAGTGAGAAATATTATAAAACCACAAGTCTTTTTCCATTTATGATTAAAAATTTAATTTTCAGTAAGTTACTAGTCTCTGTTTCAGCTAAAGTAAAATGAAGAGAGAGAGTGTGTATCTAGGGAGGATGATCACTGCTTAAACAGAAAACACTGGGATTTTTTGACATGGTCATATTCTAGGACCTTATCCTTTATTTTGGAACTTCAGAAGTTAAATTTTTTTCAGCACATTTAGTGAAAGTCATCTCTTGAGAACTCATTTATATTAGTACAACTCACACAAAAATAAATTTAGAAAATATAATGTCAATTCAACAATGGGATATAAGAATATTACCAGCAAGCATACCAAAACACCATTCAGGAGTTATCACATTCCCTTCTCACTATACAAAGGGGCATGGACATACACATTACTATGTCACACAATACAAATATAAATTAGGGTTTATTGGAGGAAATTTAGAAATGGAGAAGTAGCAGAGCACACAAATCCTTCAAGCTCTCATCCCACAAAGAGTCATACGTATTCAGAGCATAGATGGACTGCTATGGAAAGGGAAGGGCTCCTGGAAGGGGACAGTGCTTATGTAATGCTTAACTTATTTATAGGGAGAGGAGGACATGGAAATAAAAGACATGATTGAGAACTTTGTCAGAGAACTGGAAACAATTAAAAGAATGGAAATTCTAGAACTGAAAAATACAATACCAACAGGTAACACATTTGATGATTTTAGTTGCAGTTCAGACACATTTGAAGATAGAATTAGTGTACTGGATAATAGATTGGAAGAAACATCCAAATGAAGCACACAAGACACAGTGAGAAGTTCTAATTTCTGAAAAATTGGAATCTCAAAAGAAGAGAAGAATGACAAGGGACAGAAGCAATATTTGAACAGAGTATGAATGAGAATTTTTCAAAAATGCAGAAGACATCAATGTACAGATTTAAGAAGTCATATAAACTCCAAGAAGGAAAAGATGCCTGAGTGTGTGATAGTAAAACTTTTGAAAACTAAAGACAACAAGATTCTAAAAACAGCTGGGGAGTGGTGGGGTGAAAATCCAAGATTACTTTCAGAAAAGCAACATCATACTAATAGCTGATTTATCAATGAAATAATGGAAGATAGAAGACATTGGAATGACGCTTTTAAAGTGTTGAGAGAACATACCCACCAACCTAGAATTTTATACCCTGGAAAAATATTCTTCAAGAATGGAGGTGTAAAAAGACTTTTAGAGGAAAAAGTAGGGAGAATTGTCATGGGCAGATTTATGCTAAAGGGAGGAGGAAGTGATTCTAGATGGAATATTGGAGGTGCAGGAAGATGTGAAACACAATAGAAAGACTCAGTACCCAGGTAAATCTAAATGAATATTGACAGTTTAAAACAATGATAAAATTATGTGTATGAGATTTGAAAACATTTATAGAATTAAAATATAGTTACCATAGCATGTAAGTTGAAATTAAAGTGATTTATGGTTCTTGTGTTGTCTTGGAAGAGATAAAAATATAATTTGTCAGACATTAGTGAGTCAAGGATGCATGTTGTACTCTCTAGGGTAATCACTAGAATAGTAAAATATAACTGTCAATCTCTAGAGGGGGAAAATGGAATAATAATAAATATTCAGAGCCAGCCCTGATAGCCTAGCGGTGAAAGTTCAGCACCCGCGATCAGTTCCTGGGTGTGGAACCACACCACTTGTCTGTCAGTAGCCATGCTGTGGAGGTGGCTCAGATAGAAGAACTAGAAGGACTTACAACTAGAATATATAACTATGTACTGGGGCTTTGGGGAGAAAAAAAAATAATAATAAATATTCAATCCAAAATAGGGCAAGAAAGGAGAGAAAAAGTAACAGAATAGGTAGTACAAATAGAAAGCAAATAATAAGATAGAAGATTTAACCCCAAATATATGATAATTATATTGATATATATAAGTTTATATATATGTTTTATTGTATATTATATCTGTTATATATATGTTTATATATAATGGATATTAAGTTTAAGTTAATAAACTTAATAAGTTATGTTAATGTTTTATTAAGTTTATTATTAAGTTTTTAACATGTTTTTATACAATATATATACTAAGTTTCAATAGACTAAGTGCCCCATTTAAACACTCAGAGTTGATTTAAAAAATCTTTGTGCTGCTTATAGAGACAGACCTAAAATATAAGGATATAGAAAGCCTAAAAGTAAAAATGCAGAAAGATATATCAAGTAAACATTAACCAAAACCAAGCTGGTATAGCTTTATTAATATCAAAGCAAAGCTTTATCAGTATCAAAGTATACTTAGGCAAAAATCATTATTTACAGATAAAAGGGACATTTTGTTATGATTAAAAGTTAACTTTTCCAGAAAGATGTAACTATTCTAAATTTATTTACCTAATAACATAGCTTCCAAATATAGAAATCAAATATTAATAGAACTACAAAGAGAGACAAATTCATAATTATAACAAAATTTTAACAGATCTCTCTTAGTAGCTGATAGAACAAGCAGACAAGAATATCACTGAAGATTTGAATGATACAACTAATAAGTCTAACTTACTTGACATATATAGAATGCTGCTGAAAAATGGCAGGACACATGTTCTTTTCAAGAATGGATAAATATTAAAAAAAGAAAACTTGGCCATATAGCCATAAAGCAAGTCTCAATAAATTTCAAAGTATAGCTTGTAAAATAAATTCTCTGGTCACAATGCAATTAAACTAGAGAGCACCAACAAAAGATAACTAGGAAATCCCCATGGATTTTGAAATTGAGAAGTACATTTTTAAATAATCTCTGGGTCAGATAAGAAATCATAATGGAAATTCAAAAATATTTTGGGATTAATAATAATGAAAATACCATACACCAACTTTTGTGATACATCTAAATCTTTGCTTAATAAGAAATGCATAGCCTTAAATTCATATATTAGGAAAGGAGAAAGGTGGAAATTAATGATGTAAAAATCTATCTCAAGAAGATAGAAAAATAATTGCAAATTAAACTCAAAAAAGTTAAAGAAAGGAAATAATAGAAAGCAGACATTTATGAGATAGGAAACATCAATAAAGTCAAATTTTATTTGAAAAGACTAGCAAATGATAACCTCTGGAAATACTTATGAAGAAAAAAAGGAGAAGACACAAATAATCAACATTAGGAATGAAAAAAATGGATAAAATTTTAGATTTTACAAAAATTTAAAAGATCCTGAAAGGATTTTGTGAACAAATTTAATCCGATGATTTTTTTTCTAAATTTAGGTTAAATAGGTCAATTCTTAGTAAAAGACAACATATCAAAACTGACACAAAAAGAAATAGAAATTCCAAGTAGTCACATAGTTATAAAATAAATTGAATTGCTAATTAAAAACCTGACCACAAAGAAGACTCCAGGTCCAGGTGACTTCACCAATAAAGTCTGTCAAACATTCAAGGGCGAAATAATACAATGTGCCACAGACTCTTCCAGAGAATTGTGAGAGAGGGAACACTTTCCAGTTTATTCTTTGAGGCTGCACAATCTTGACATGAAAAGATGACAAGCACATTTTTTTGTGTGTGTGTATGTGTGTGTGGTGGGGGGGGGAGGAAGACTAGCCCTGAGCTCACATCAGTTGCCAATCCTCCTCTTTTTGCTGAGGAAGACTGGCCCTGGGCTAACATCCATGCCCATCTTCCTCTACTTTATATGGGACGCCTCCACAGCATGGCTTGACAAGCAGTGTGTCTGTCCGGGCCCAGGATCTGAACCTGCGAACCCCGGGCTGCCGAAGTGGAGTGCGCAAACTTAGCCACTACACCACCAGGCCAGCCCCGACAAGCACATTTTATGAAAGGAGATTACAGGCCAATTATTTATGATTTCAGGAGGCAAATTCCTAAACAAAGTATTACTAAACAAAATCCAGCACTATATTAAAAGTATAATATGTCAGAATCACATTGAAGTCATTTCAGAAGTTCAAAGTTGGTTTGACATCTGGAAATCAATCGTTGTAGTTTATCACCTTAACAGAATAAAGGACATGACCATCTCCATAGTTGCGTAAAAAATTGTTTAATAAAATTTGACATTCATTCATTATTAGAAAAACTCCCTTAGCAAATAGAAATAGAAGGAAACTTCCTTAATCAGATAAAGATCATCCTCAAAAGGAAGGACGAGTCCTTGGCACTCAGCTCTAGTAGCAGTCTATTCTTTCCTTGATCTAACTCAGACCTGCTGAACCTTCTCCCTGCCCACCTCTGAAAGGGGGAAGAAGTGGACTCCGCAGGTCATCAAGATGTGTCTCTCCTCACTCCCATAGATACATCTACATGGAAAGCGAAGTCATAACCAGAAGATTGCTCTGTGAGAATCAGAGGAGAGCGAATGAGATGACGTTCATAGCAGATATCTAGTAACTATGAAACGCTGATGTACATGTCTTTGCAGAGATGAGAACACTTGTGTCCCTGAGTAAGAAACACGTTGCTGAACTCTTGAGGACCATTTTCCATGAAGGGAAATTGTTTCTTTAGAATGAGCGTAATATGAATACTTGGGCTATGGCTTTATACATGCTAATATAGTCATTCTCGGATTCCTTTTGGCTCTGTAATTTTTCTATTCCTTTGCTTCTCTCCAATAATACAGACATCCCGAAATACTTCGGGTTTCTCAGTGAGCCAGACTGATTTATTCATATGTACATTATGCATATTCTGTGACATTTTCCTGGAATGACCTCCCCATCCTCACACCACCTCCACTCATCGATTTGGCAAACTCCTATTGCTTTCTCAAAATCCAACTCAAGGATCTTTCCTCTGTGAAATTTTCCCTTCTTTATATTTTCACTGTGTCTTGCCCATCTTCCGTAATAGTACTTATCACACTGTATTAAAATGTTTAGTTCTGTCTGTTAGATTTTGAATTTCTTGAGAGAAGATTCTGTGTCTTCATATTTGTATTCCTAGTATTTAAACTCAATAAAAGTTTGTTAAATGAAGAAATAAACTAGTGAAGGAATAAGCAAATTATTGAGTGAACCTGTCTCAGCAGGGTTCTATCTTTTTGTGATCACCATTTGGGTATTCTGCTAAGCACTCGTGAACTCATTCTAGCTAGTAATGAAAACTTCTCTGGTTGAGTACATTGAATTTACAATCAATAATTAACTCTAAATTGAATTTATAATTGCTTTTGTAATACTACTACAATCATGGGCATTCAAAATGCTGACTTCCCAGATGCATGTCATAACCTTAATTTTTAATTTCATCCTGCTTCAGTTAAGTTAAATAGAAGGGAGAAGTGGTAGAAGAAATTGAAAATTCTGAGGAATAACTTTAATTGGTACTTAACTTTAAAATAAGATTCAGTGCAGAACCAAGCTAGGGTATTAATTCCTAATTAAGTTCAGTAGTTTAATACCAAAGCAAATAAGTGAGAGCAGAGTTGCCGGGGAAATGGAGAAACTAGTTCTTCCCACTGCTTTCCAGCCCTTTTCCTTCATGGCATGTATAGAAAATGATATTATTTATAGCACTCTGAGTGCTATAAAAAATAGCATGGAATGGATGAGGTGAATGGATGAGGCTGCTTGCTATTGAAGTCCAGTGGCCTAGGGGTCCTGGCAGCCCCAGGCTCAACCTGGCTGTGGTGGGAGCTGAGGAGGTCAGATCTCAGCAGTCCATAAGACCTTTGCAGTAGACTAGTGGGGAAACTCTGAAGTTTAGGAAAGAGGAGTAGAATGTACCTGCAAGGATTTATGGTCTTGGCCCTCAGCCTAACCTAACAAACTAGGAAGGGGTCAGAGGAAGCAAGAAAGGCAGGTACTATTTAAGTTTCTTAGCCAGGTTTGTTTTGGCCAGTGATTTCCATCCTGGCTGCATATTGGAGTCGCCTGGAAGCTTTGAAACATAAAAACATAGCAAAGCTCAGACTCTACCCTAGAACAATTAAATCAGAGTCTCTGCGGGGAGGAGTATGGGATGGCATCAGTATTTTTAAAAGCTCCCTACAGGTGATTCTAAAATGTGTCCAGAATTAAGAACCACTGATATAAGCGGTGACTGATGATAAAAAATTATTAGTAAGGGACCTAAATTCTAACTATGTATGTTTTTTAAAAGTGCCTTAATTTAATACTTAGGCTTAGTGTTATTTTAGCATAGACAGTTTTTTGTTTTTGTTGTTGTAGAAAAAGTATAAACTGATCAGTTGTTTGTATTTATCCCAAATTGTAGCCATATTCTTAGAAGGACATAGCCCTTGGAGTTTTAATCTTGAAGTTAATGTTTATGAAGTGATGGCAAATATCACTGTTGAATGGGTCAGGAATGGTAGCAGTGGAGGTTTTTAAACTAAGCCTTGAAGAGTAGATAGAATTTAGATTTAGAAAAGGTGGAGTAAGTTGGGGGGTATGAATTGTAAATGGAGGAACAGCATGAACACAGGGGAGGAGGAGGTACAAGAATATTCCAGAGAAGAGTGCTGCAGAGTCTGAGAATAGGGCCCAGTGGCAATTGAAGGGGCAGCCAAAGCCAGCCTTCTCTGGAGCGGGTATGAGAGCAGTCCAAGGAGACCGCCTTTCCAAACACTGCTAGCAGTTGAAAATGACCACGCCCAGACTCCCTTGATCTCTAGTCCAAGGATTACATGGAAGGCCTGGTTACAGATAGTGTTTATTGAGCACTATCTACGTGCCAGGCACTTTTCCTAATCATTTCATGCGTATTAACTAATTTAATCCTCACAGCAACCCCGTGAGTTTGGTTCTATCATGATCCCTGGTTTACAGATGAGGAAAGTGCAGCACAGTAGGCTGATGGTTTTGTGATGTTTCTATATTCAGGGACCTGTTTTCCCTTCATGGCCCTGACTCAGGGTCCCCACGATATATTTACTGGACAGAGGATTATGTAATTAAAATAGCAATGTACCATGTAGGGGTAGGGTGGAAGTGGGTACTTGGAAATAAGGTCATCTAGGGATCAGAGAGCTAAGTATTCTGAACTTTTTTTCTCCAGGTATGAGGAGTTGACTGAGATTTTTGAGCAGGGAGAAGCATGATGAGAATTTTTAGTAAAGCTGGTCTGGAAAGATGGGCAGGATGGGTTGAGGGTGGGGGAGGGTAGGAGGTGAATGTGATACCAGCTGACCAGTTAGGAAGCTAATGAAATAATCTAGGGGGGATGTGGTAAAAAGCTAGGTCAGGGTGGTGATAGTAGTAACAGAGAGGGCACAGATGCAAGAGCCATTATGAAGGTCCTGGGACTAGAGGGTGAGCCTCGGGTGGTCAGGGGGGCAATCCTGATAAGGGAAGGTGGTGAATTTAACCTGAGCTTTTTTTTGAGTTTGCAGTATATTGATTCATTCTAGCCTGGGATGTGTTATTGCATTTGGTATCCTGACTTCAATCTTGAAACTTTGTTTTGTATATTTCCCTATTTTTTATATGGATGGCAATATCTATCTGTATATTTTAATTTCACATTAATTCTTTACCTAGTAAAAATATATTTACTTATAATCTAATTAATAAAATGTTATTTTTATTATTAATATATGTATCATTAATAATATTATTATTTACTATAGGTTATCAGACCAGGATGAAGAAGGCAAGACCAAGCAGAAGTGTATCATATCTGACCCCTCCTTTTCCATGGTGACAGTTCAACGGGAAGATAGTGGAATAACCTGGGAGACCAATTCAAGCAGGTCTTCCACTCCTTGGGCCTCAGAAGAAAGTCAGACTTCTGGTGTGTGTAGTCTGGAAGGGTCGACTGTGAGTTCTCCTCCAGGGAACGTTTCCTTTATTGTGGATGAAGTGAAAAAAGTTCGGAAAAGAACGTCTAAGTCAAAGCGTGGCTCACCACCATTGCGTCGGAAAGGAAACAAAAAAAGAAATTCTTTTGAATCCCAAGATGTTCCAGCAAACAAAAAAGATAATCCTTTAATTTCAGAAAGCCAGGTACTAAACAACCAGAAAGAGAAGTCATCTACTGGCA
This sequence comes from Tapirus indicus, assembly GCA_031878705.1. NCBI lineage: Eukaryota > Metazoa > Chordata > Mammalia > Perissodactyla > Tapiridae > Tapirus > Tapirus indicus. The sequence continues at coordinate 7,619,638 of CM062925.1, forward strand.
TTTATGACGAAACGAGAAAAAAGAAGACCACCTCCAGTACACCTCCTATTACTGGTGCAATATACAAAGAGCACAAGCCATTAGTGTTGAGGCCAGTCTACATAGGAACAGTACAATACAAGATTAAGATGTTTAATTCAGTTAAAGAAGAATTAATTCCTCTACAATTTTATGGAACATTGCCAAAGGGTTATGTAATTAAAGAAATACATTATAGGAAGGGAAAAGATGCATCCATTAGTCTAGAGCCGGATTTGGGCAATCGTGATTCTAACATAGTTTCCCAAACAGGCAAATTAGTAGCCCAAAGCATAGAAGATGATAGAGTAAAAGAGCTTGCTTCACCCTGGAGAGGCGTACTCTCCAAAGGATCAAAGTCCCTGACCTCCTTATTGAGTCAGGAAGATCAAGAGAAAATTTACGTTGATTCTCCCCTCAAGGCTGCATCTGCCACCATGCACACAGGTTTCTCTTATGCAAGTAATGACTTGGCAGAACAAGAAACACAGCTCCGCCCTCCACAGTCAGTGCCACAGCAGCCAGGAGAGGAAGCAACACCCCATGAAAGGAAGCCTTCCTTTCTTACACCCGAGACGTCTGCAACTGCGCTCCCAGAGTCAGCAAAGGGAGAATTTGAGCCTGATTCACAAGAAATGGTAACTTCAAAACATGATTCTTCAGTCTCACTGCCTTTCGTGGATGAGGTAAAGAAGGAAAACGTGTATTCTGCTGACCATTACATTTCACTGAAGGCAGAGAAGGATTTTCTGGAAACAGGTTCACCAAGTCTGACAGCATCTATCCAGGAAGATTTTGGCCCAGAGAGAAAAGAGCTGGACCTGACTTCACTAGAAAGGGTGGAACCAGTTTCTGAACACCTGACCCCTCCTCGACTCGATCTGACTTCACTAGAAAGGGCGGAAGCTGTTTCTGAAAAACTGACCCCTCCTCGTCTCGATCTGACTTCACTCGAAAGGGCAGAACCAGTTTCTGAACAACTGACCCCTCCTCACCTCGATGTGACTTCACTAGAAGGGGCGGAACGAGTTTCTGAACACCTGACCCCTCCTCGTCTCGATCTGACTTCACTAGAAAGGGCGGAAGCTGTTTCTGAAAAACTGACCCCTCCTCGTCTCGATCTGACTTCACTCGAAAGGGCAGAACCAGTTTCTGAACAACTGACCCCTCCTCACCTCGATGTGACTTCACTAGAAGGGGCGGAACCAGTTTCTGAACACCTGACCCCTCCTCGTCTCAATGTCAAAGGAGAGAAGGAAGAAAAAGTGCCTGAGCCATCCATTTCTCTTTCTGAATCTCTAGTGTTAGAGAAACCAGAGAAAGAAGAAATAGAAGCTTCTCTACCAATAGCTGCTACCCTTGAACCTGACGATGCTAATGTAGTGGAAGAAGAGATCGTAGAACGTGGTTACCCAGAAAGTCCACCAGTTTCTGAGAAGCCCTTCTCACCACATTTGGGCCCTGAAGTGGAGCAGAAAGAAGAGGAGACCATTCTACCATTACTGACAACATCAACACCTGAACATGTTGCTTTGTCTGAGGAAGAAAGCGAGGAAAATGAATCTGTTTCTACTGATTCTGCTTTTGTATCAGAGTGTTCGGTCCCACAGGGTTTGAACCATGAACTAGAGAAGCAAGAAGTTGAGCCAGTTTCTCCATCCGATGTAAAACCTACATCTGAACACGCAGTTTTGTCAGAGGAGAATGAAGGATTTGAGCCTTATTCCCCAGCTTTGGCCTCTGCATCTGAACACTCTCTCTCACCATCCACCACTGAGAAGACTTCTGAACGCGAGTCCTCACTGTGTTCAACAAGTACACTGGAGCACATGGTCCTGTCCAGTGAAGAGGCCTCAGAAAGTGGGCGTTATACACCAGATTCCACATCTGCTTCTGAATATTCAATTTCATCACAGCCAACAATAGAGTCACTGAGGAAAACAATTGACTATAAGTCCCCATTAAAATCAGAAGGTGTTTCTGAGCACAAGATTCTGTCAGAAGAAGAGAAGGAAGACACTGGATTATATTCCCCAGATGTGGCCTCTGTATCTGAACACTCTTTTCCATCATACACAACTGAGATGACTTCTGAATGCCAGTCACCACTGCTTTCAGCTGCTGCATCAGAACACATTGTCCTATCAGAAGAAGAAGACTTAGGGAGTGAGTATTTGACACCAGATTTAACTTTGACTTCCCAATATGCAGTTCCACCAAATGTAACACAGGAATCACCGAAGACAATAATTGATGATGTGTCTCCATTAAAATCAAAAGGTGTTTCTGAGCACATGATTCTGTCAGAAGAGAAGGAAGTTGCTGGTTTGTATTCCCCAGATGTGGCCTCTGTTTCTGAACACTCTTTTCCATCATACACAACTGAGATGATTTCTGAATGCCAGTCACCACTGCTTTCAGCTGCTACATCAGAACACGTTGTCCTATCAGAAGAGGACCTAGGAAGTGAACGTTTGACACCAGATTTAACTTTGACTTCCCAATATGCAGTTCCACCAAATGTAACACAGGAATCCCCGAAGAAAATAATTGATGATGTGTCTCCATTAAAATCAAAAGGTGTTTCTGAGCACATGATTCTGTCAGAAGAGAAGGAAGTTGCTGGTTTGTATTCCCCAGATGTGGCCTCTGTATCTGAAAGCTCTTTTCCATCATACACAACTGAGATGACTTCTGAATGCCAGTCACCACTGCTTTCAACTGCTACATCGGAACACTCTGTCCTCTCAGAAGAAGACCTAGGAAGTGAGCGTTTGACACCAGTTTTAACTTTGACTTCCCAATATGCAGTTCCACCAAATGTAACACAGGAATCCCCAAAGAAAATAACTGATGACGTGTCCCCATTGAAATCAAAAGGTGTTTCTGAGCACATGATTCTGTCAGAAGAGAAGGAAGATGCTGGTTTGTATTCCCCAGATGTGGCCTCTGTATCTGAACACTCTTTTCCATCATACACAACTGAGATGACTTCTGAATGCCAGTCACCACTGCTTTCAACTGCTACATCGGAACACTCTGTCCTCTCAGAAGAAGACGACCTAGGAAGTGAGCGTTTGACACCAGATTCAACATTGACTTTCCTATATGCAGTTCCACCAAATGTAACACAGGAATCCCCAAAGAAAATAATTGATGACATGTCCCCATTGAAATCAAAAGGTGTTTCTGAGCACAAGATTCTGTCAGAAGAAGAGAAGGAAGATGCTGGGTTGTATTCCCCAGATGTGGCCTCTGTATCTGAACACTCTTTTCCATCATATACAACTGACATGGCTTCCGAATGCCAGTCACCACTGCTTTCAGCTGCTGCATCAGAACACGCTGTCCTATCAGAAGAAGAAGACTTGGGAAGTGAGAATCTGACACCAGATTTAACTTTGACTTCCCAATGTGCAGTTCCACCAAATGTAACACAGGAATCCCCCCAAAAAATAATTGATAATGTGTCTCCATTAAAATCAAAAGGTGTTTCTGAGCACAAGATTCTGTCAGAAGAAGAGAAGGAAGATGCTGGGTTGTATTCCCCAGATGTGGCCTCTGTATCTGAACTCACTCTCCCACCATTCACAGCTGAGATGACTTCTGAATGCCAGTCACCACTGCTTTCAGCCACCCCGTCTGAACACGCAGTCCTATCAGAAGGAGAGACAGTAGAAATGGAGCGGTACACACCCTCTTCCACCTCTGCTTCTGAATTTTCAGTGCCACCATGTGCAACACCAGAATCGCAGGAGGAAGAAATTGTCCACAGATCTCCTATAAACCTAAAAGGTGCCTCTTCACCCATGAATTTCTCAGAAGAAGAGCAAGAGGACATCGGACCTTTTTCTCCAGACTCCGCATTTGCATCAGAATTCTCATTTCCACCCTATGCAACTCAGGAAACAGAGAAAAGAGAATTTGAGTGTGATTCTCCAATATGTCTAACGTCACCATCTGAAGACACTATTTTGTCTGATGAAGATACTGAAGAAGTTGAACTTTTTTCTCCAGACTCAGCATCACAAGTTTCAATCCCACCGTATAGAATCCCAGAAACAAAGAAAAATGAAATCGAACCCGATTCACTGTTAACTGCAGTATCTGCTTCAGGATATTCTTGCTTTTCAGAAGCAGATGAGGGAGAAATTGCACCAACAGCTGCTACACCTCTACCTGAGCATCTCAGTTCATCAGAGAAGCAACAACCTGAACCTTCCCCTTTGATGTCTGCACCTGAAGCCTTGAGTCTGCCACCTTCAGCAAGTAAAGCAGAGAAAGCAGAAATTAAGCCAGATGCTCAGACAACTTCAGCACCTGTACCTGAATATATCATTTCGGCACAGAAGCAGATAACACGAGCATCATTAGAACTTGAGTCTGAAGACTTGATTCCATCATATTTAACCAGTGAATCGGAGAAGGGAGAAATTAAGACTAGTTCATCATTAGCTGCAACACCTGCTTCTTTACCGGCACAATCATCCACGGTAAAGGGAGAAACCAAACCTGTTTTGCCTGCATCTCTGTATTCAGTTTCACCTGATTCAGTCCATGCAATTAAGAAAGAACAAGAACCCAAAGCATCACTCACTCCAAAAGCTGCAAATGAACAGATGGCTTTGTTAAAAGTTAAAAGTGAGGAAGAAATTGTGCCCGATTCTCAAGAAGCTACAGCACATGTATCACAGGATCAAGAAATGGAGACTCAGCCTCCAAATGTTCCAGGGTCTGGGGTGAAATATTCAGTTCTGCCTGCCTGGGTAGATGAGCCAAAGAAGGATGTCAAACCCAATTTAGCTCCAACTGTGACATCTGAACTAGAACAGAGAATGTTGTCAGAGACTGAGCCCGAAGTACTAAAACCATATTCACTCCTAAAGGAAACATCTTTACCTAGACCTGAGATTTTATCAGTGAAGACGGAAGTGAAACATGATTCTGAAATAACTGGGACACCTAGAGGGCCGCACTCAGCTTCTCCAGGAGTGGAAAAAGACACTGAACATGGACCACCTGCACCAGAATTTTCAGCTTTGTCAGAAGAAATAAAGAAAGAAGTTGAACCCAGTTCTTCAATAATCACAACATCTGTAACTAAGCATGATTCAAGCTTAACCAAATTAGTAAAAGAAGATATCCTAACAGATTTATCTCTTACCACCCCTACAGAACATCCAGTCTTAATAGAAGTAGGAAAGAGTGGATTAGGAAGTAGTTTTCCACCAGTGGTAACATCTGTGGATGAGCATTCACTTCTTAAAGAAGAGGAAAAGGCAGCAATTAAAGCTAGTTCTTCTCCCACTGAAACAGTTGCACCCAAACGTCCAGCTGGGTCAGAAACAGAGAAGGAAATTAAATTTGATTCACCTCCAAGCATATCCTCTATATCAGAACATTCTATTCTGTCAAAGGTAGAAAGTGAAGTTAAACCTGGGTTGCCAATAACCAAAACATTGTTGTCTCAACATTCAGACCTATCTAAGGAAGCAAGGGTGGAAAACGAAAAAGGTCTTTCATTTTCTACCATCCTTGACTCTGAACATTTGGTTTTATCACAGAAAAAGAATTCTGTGTCTGCCTCAGAGGTGTCAGGGCCTGAACATGGGCTTTTGCTCAACCTAGGTGGTGAGATAAAGAAAAAAGAAACTGAACTTCCTTCCTCACAAGACGTGTCACCTGCACCCAAACATATAGTTCCAAGAGGCAAGAATGAGGAAACGGCAAGTTCTTCTCCCGAGTTGGAAAATTTAGTGTCAGAAGCTCCGATGTTACCGCCCCTCCATGATGAGAAGAAAAAAGAGGCAATGGAGGTGGCTCCTACAGCTCAGGGGGGTTTCCTGTCAGAAAAACAGGATCTTGCGCTGGAAGAGCTTTCTTTGGAAGCTGAGAAGAAAGACAAGCCACACCAACTATCAGAATTACCGAATGCTGGGTCAGAATTCACTGGTGGTTTAGGTAGGCAAAGTGGATCCATAGAAATAAAATCTTCCATAACTGAAACAGAGGACTCTGTCTTAGAAAGGGTCTTAGCTGAACTTCAGAGCAGAGGCGAAGGAAAAGAAGAAAACAGGGAACTTCATGTGTCAACTACAGTGCCTGAAATTTCAGAGGTTTCATCGTGCCTTAGGGAGAAACCTCAGAATCAAGAAATTAAACCTTTCTCTCCTAAGGTAGTCAGCTTAGGGTCAAAAGAAGCATTTATCGCTCTCATTGAAGGAGACAAACCAGAAGAACTTCAGCCACATACCTTTTCTTTAAAAGGATTGTCAGAGGAGTTGAACCAATCAGCTGACTTTAACAAAGGGGAAAAAGAAAAAATAAGCCCATTACTGCCAACAAGGGATTTGAAGGAACAAGTGATGAGAGATATTGTAATTAAACTAAATGAAGAAACAGACCAACCAAATTCAATCCAGGTATCCCAGAATATAACAGAACCATCAAAGATCACTCCTTCTGACCTCCTTGTGGAACAAGAGAAGCCTGGAGAAGCACCTCATTCAGATCAAGCTGTTAAATTACCTGATGTGAGCAGGTCTTTTGCAGATAAACAAGATCTGGGCGTTAAACAATTTTTGTTTATGAAAGAGAATTTGCTTTTGGAAGAATCAAAATCATTTATGACAACCGAGCCTGCAGATGTTAAAGAAACACAAATGAAAGATGCCCTTATTTCTCCAAAGGATGAAAACTGGATGCTAGAAAAGCCAGAAAGGGATTTGGCGAGTCATGATGGAGAAAGAGCACTGGGATCCGTGCAGCTGGGTTCCTCTGACAGCAGTGAGATGACAGGGCAGCTCAAAGCTGCTCTGTTGGATAAAGACCAAATGGGTGAGGTCAGAAAGCAGGTTCTGCCACATTTTGCTGAAGAACCTCATTTATCATTACAAGAACCAGTATCTACTCTAGAGACCTTATCAATTAAAACTTATTCTTCTGAAGAAATAAAGCTGGCCCCCAAACCAAAATCTTTAGTTCCAGCTGGAAATGTAGAGAAAAACGAAGCAGAGGGGAAGCAGATCCTTTCTGTCGTGGGCAGTGAAAGTTTGATATTGGAGAAGGCAAACACAGAATTTTCCAGGCCTTTTGAAGAAGACAGCCAGGAAGAAATCAAACTACCTTCTGAAATAATCCTCCAGAAAACAGTGTCTGGACCATCAGTGGAACAAGTCAAATCGGAAACCATTCTCTCTCCTGCCAAAGCAGCCCATTTTCTGGCTGAAGACGCAGAACCTGCACTGGGCAATGGAAAAGAAGCACACAGGAGTGTATCTCCTTTACCTGGAGAGAAGCCATTAGAAGAATCAAAAACGGTTCAGTCAAAGGTTGTAGATGATGCTAATGAGAGAGGGAAACCAGCATCTGAAGTGAAAATACCCTCACAAATAAAACCCCTCTCCTCAATCCAAGAAAATGAAGAACATCAACTCCCAGAGTCACCTGAGGTGACACAAAAGGTGCCTACACAGCCAAAGGCAGCTGAGCTGGACCTTGCTGAGGAAAAGGGAAAGAAAAGAATTTCATCTTTCACATCGTGGGTGTCCAGTTGGTTTTTTGGATCAAGCACTCCAGATGACAAAGTTGCTGGGAAAGAAGATTTAGAAACTCAGCCAAGTCCATCTGTAGAAGAATCAGTGGCAGTGACGGAGCCTAAAGGTTCACCTCCAGCTGACTTGAATGTAACAGAGAAACCAGCTGATCCTCTGTTACCAGAGGCAAAACTGAAAATTGCTGAAGAATCTGGAGACACTTTAGTTAAATCTGGTGAAGTTCAAGACTTTAAAGAGAAACCCACATTTTTAGCAAATGTAGAAGTTTTACAACAGCCAAAACCCAACTTTGAGGTGTCTAGTGAAGATTATGGGAAGAAAGAAATCCTAGACTATTCAGAGGAAATGGACCTAAACTCAGTAGTTACCTCTGCTGATGGTGAGGAACATCTTGGAATTCAATCTTATTCTCCCATGGATGAGATATCCATTATGGAAGAAGCCAAAAGTGCTGTTCCTCTTCATGTTGCTGATAGTAAAAGATCCCAGAAGCCAGAAATCTCTCCTCCATCTAAATGGAATATTTCTATATTTAAGGAAGAGCCAAGAAGTGATCAAAAAGAAAAATTACTTTTTTCATTTGATGCAGTAGATAAGGTGCCACAACAGCCAAAACCAGCTTCATCTAGCTTTACAAGTAAAAATATCACAAAGGAATCAGAGAAACCAGAGTCAATAATTTTGTCAGTAGAAGAATCTAAAGGCAGTTTAATTGATCTTGGTGAAGACAGACTAAAGAAAGAAATGCCAAAACCTACTTCCTTGAAAATTTCTGAAGAGGAAATAAAACTCAGGTCTGTTAGCCCTACTGAAGAGAAAGATAACTTGGAAACCAGATCATATTCTTTGGCAGAAAAGAAGGTGCTGGCAGAAAAACAAGAAACTGTGGCCCCATTAGAGCTTAGAGATAATAATGAAATAGGGAAGCCACAAATTACACAAGAATCTAGCCCTATTAAATTGGAAGAATCAAAAGCTGCTGCTGTGCTGCAACAAGTCTATCAAAATGAAGAGCACAAAGAAAGATACAAAATTATTGAGGAGGAGATAGGAGGAGAAAAAGAAAAGCAGTCACAGGTATTTTCTGAAGGAAAGAAGCAGCAGGAAATTCAGCCTTATTCTGTGAATGTAGCCAGGTCTACGCCTGAAGAATCAGACATCTCTTTAAGTCATTCTTTGGGTGAAACTCAACCGTTTTCATTAATTAAAACTACATCAATGACTGAAAAATCAGAAACCAGCATCTCAGAGGCTCACCCAGAAATCAGGGAAACAAAAGCAATGGGAAGCCCACCACATGCATTAGAAGAAAGTAAAGTTTTGGTGGAGAAAACCAAGACTTTCCTTCCAGTGGATCTTCCTTATCGTGGTGAAAGAGATGACCATTCTTCACCTAAGGAAGGAAATCTGGTATTGGAAAAGTCAAGCAGGGATATGGGGAGTCACAGTGCAGAAAAGGGACAGGTCACAGTGTCAGAGCCATCAAAAGGTGGTTCAATAGACATCACAAAAGAAGGTATGAAACAAGGATTTCTTTCTGAAGAATCTGAAAGGGTTTTAGATCATCCTTTTGATGAAGCAAAGAGCTTAGAAACACCGCCATATTTGTTGTCATCCGTGAAACCACAAACACTTGTTTCAGGAGCTTCTCCAGAAATTAGTACAGTGAAGAAACAAGAAATGCCACGGTCAGCATTGACTCCAGATAGGCCTACAGTCCATACTATTCAAACATCTAAAGATCAAACATCTGAAATGTCTAAACAATCTGTTCTTATTTCAAAGCACCACTTGGAAGCTGTGGAAGATGCTTGTGTAAATGAACCACACTCTTCAGCAAGCAGCAACTATGCTCAGTTTATAACTAATGCATCAGCAATCAGTGCTGATAAAGTGGTTTCTACTAGAGAAATATCCAAGGAGTCTGAAGACACCTATGTAAAAGATGAAGAATTTACAGTAACCAGTAAGCCAGCTGGACTTTCAGAAGATCAAAAGAGTGCCTTCAGTATCATTTCTGAAGGCTGTGAGATATTGAATATTCATGCTCCTGCATTTATTTCTTCAGTTGATCAGGAAGAAAGTGAACAAATGCAAGATAAGTTAGAATATTTGGAAGAGAAGGCCTCATTTAAAACTATACCCCTTCATGATGATGTTGAGGCTGTTGCCTACCATGAAACATTAAAGAGTGAGTTAGAAGATTCTGATAAAAAAGTTACATCACTGAAAGAAAGTAAACAAAAGGAAACTCATAACACAAAAGAGGAGATAGCCACAGATTCGGAGACTGATGAGTTAGCCTTTAATCAGCCCACAATTCCCAGTGAAGAGGATTATTTTGAAAAATATACTTTGATTGATTATAACATCTCCCCAGACCCAGAAAAACAGAAAGCTCCATGGAAATTAAATGTTGAAGCAGAACTCTCAGAGGAAGTTACTGAAAAAACTGTCTCTTTCCCAGAAAGTTCAGAGGAAAGTGCCCTAGAACATGAATATGACTTAGTGAAATTAGATGAAAGGTTTTATGGAATGGAAAAGGGCTACAGCAAACTATCTCACCCAGAGACCCAAAAGTCTTTGGATATCCCAAAATCAGCTGACAGAGATGCTCCAAAGAGCATAAATAGAGATGTGGACTCCAAGTCTCCTGGGATGCCTTTATTTGATGCAGAGGAAGGAGTTTTGTCACGAACCCAGATATTTCCTACCACTGCTAAAGCCATCAATCCAGAACTTCTGGAGGAGCCACCTGCATTTGCATTTTTATACAAAGATCTATATGAAGAAGCAGTTGGAGAGAAAAAGAAGGAAGGGGAGACAGCTTCTGAAGGTGACAGTGTGAATTCTGAGGCATCGTTTCCAAGCAGAAATTCTGACACTGATGATGGAACAGGAATGTATTTTGAGAAGTACATACTCAAAGATGATATTCTCCATGACACATCTGTAACTCAAAAGGACCAAGGCCAAGGTCTGGAAGAAAAACCAGTTGCTGAGGATGATTCGTACCAACCAATAGCTGCAGAAGGGGAAATTTGGGGGAGGTTTGGAACTATTTTGGGGGAGAAGAGTCTGGAAGAGGAACAGAAAGTTGCTTACGGGGGAGGAGAATCAGTCGGCCACATGGAGACCCTTGACAATGTAGCTGTGCAGAAGAAACCTCCTATCACTGAGGAAGTCAGAGTGGTTACCCAGAAGATAAGCTATGCAGTTCCATTTGAAGACACCCACAATGTCCTGGAGAGAGTAGATGAAACAACTAGTCAGGGTAATGAAGCAGCAAATGCAAGTCCAGAGGTCAATCTGAATGTCCCAGTACAAGTGTCCTTCCCAGAGGAAGAATTTACACCTGGTGCAACTTGCATTCAAGAAACACTGCAAGAAGAACCGAAAATAATGGTCCCACCTGAGCCAATTGAAGATAGGCTTCGCAATAGCCCTGTTCAGGATGAGTACGAATTTGCTGAATCTCTGCATTACGAAGTGGTTACACAAGACACTTTATCAGAAGAACTGTATTCAGAATCCACACCTGAAGATGTGTTCTCTCAAGGAAAGGAGTCCTTTGAACACGTCAGTGAGAATGAATTTGTGAGTGGGGTGGAACAAAGTACGTCTGCTGAACAGGAAGAGTTGGGCAGGGAGAGGACAGAACAAGACCAATTATCATCCGAGTTAGTAACTGAGAAGGAACAAAAGGAACCAAAAAAGTCCCAGATTGACACATATTGCTATACTTGCAAAAGTCCAATTTCTGCTGTTGACAAGATACTTGGCACCCACGAGGACCATGAGGTTTCATCACTCGATACGGCTATAAGTGCTGTAAAGGTAAATAGATTGTAAAGCATATAAGTATGTAATAATACATGTACATTTAACTCGTTTTCACATTTCCTCAATTTTAAAAATGACCAATATTTGATACATTCATCTTTAGGCATAATAGTTAGTCTGAAAGAAAACTAAGAATATTTCCCTAGGCATTTAGTTAAGATCAGTTTGACAACCATTAATTGGGTACACACTATGGGCCAGGTATTTTTCTAGGTTCTGGGTATAGCAGGACACATAACACAGGGTCGCGGCCTTTGAGGGATCTTATGGCAGTAGCCCATAACATTATCCAAAAAAGCCAAATAATTTTAGATTAAAAATATACTTTTGAGCATAAAACGCAGTTTACTTTCTATTGTCTACAATATCATTCTTTAAAAATACACATCTATATTACAGTGAGCAATTTAATTGCAAGTTTCATAAAATACTCAAGACAGTAAGACATTTTAAATTTTGGGTTTCTCCATATTTCCTCTTTATTTATAAAATTGACATTAGAAATGGAGAAAGTCTCATTCTTTCCAGCTGTGTCTACAGACCCAATGTCAAAAAGTTAGTCACAGCACATATCCTTATGTATGTGATTATAAATACTCCACGTCCCCAGAGATGCTATTAGAAATCAAGCATTTAGCCTTTGTGATTCCCATCCTCCTCTCAATACCCTCCTGCCTGGAACCCCCACTCTTGTCTCTTCAATCCATTCTCCATACAGTAGCCGGAAGGATTTAAAAATGCAAAAATTAACAAGAATTGAGCACTTACTATATACCAGGCTCTCTGTTAAGTTCTTTATATACGAGATAGCTTTTAATCCTCACAACAAACCTGCCGTTGTCATCAATTTGCAGATAACAAAATGGGCTCAGATAGTTTAAGTGATTTGCCCAAGGTCATGGAAGACAGCACTAGGATTGGTACCCAGCTCTGTCTGGGATCAAGTTCTTAACTGTATACCCACGTTGCTCGGCACAGTGCCTAGCGATTTTTCAGTATGATTATTTAATGAGGTCATTGTTCAATAACTGTCAGGCTCATTTTGAGTCAATAGAATAACATATTAGAATCTTGGCATTTTTTTCCCCTAGAAAATTAATCCTTCTCAACTTGTCTGATGTTGGTTCTATTTCTCCAGGGTGAAATTTTGTTGAAACTTTACCAGGTAAAGTTTGAGGGTAGGGGGTGGAGCAGTTTGTTTTATGAAATCTCAGCATGGGGATGATTAGCAGTGGAATGCGCCCCATTCTTCTATGACACTTGGTTTTGTTAACTAACGACTCCTGGGCACCGTCAGCAGAAAGAAGACTAGATTTCTTCAGCTTTCTTAATTATGTTTTGCCTCTATGAGTTTTAGAAATTAAAAAATAATTCTACCTAAATATTGTCAATTTAAGAGAAATTTCAAAAGCAGAGAGATATCATGTCTCCTGCTTTAAAACCATTTTAAAGATTTATTTTTCCTGATCTCCGAACAGTATGAGAAGGAGAAAGTGGAAAACTAGTTGACTAAAGCCAAAGCGGCTCGCATCGTTTCATTAAATCACTCTGAAGATTAAGATTGGTTGGCAACTTTTTAAAATTAAAAGGCAATTTAAAAAGTTGTAATTTGAGATTTCTCTGGCATCTTGTGAGTGGGCCATCTGTGGTTACTCAGGAACTGAGGCTGCATTTACAGACTATCCAGGTCCTTGCTTCTCCCCTCACTCCCTCCCCATTGTGGGGGCTTATCTTTTGTCTGTCACTTATCGTCTTCCTTCACTCTCTCCCTTCCTTCTTTCTCAATATTTATTGACTTCCCATTCCGCGTCAGGAACTGTGCTAATCACTGGGAATGAAAACAAAGACACACAAAGATGGACTTGTGGCTCCCCAAAATCATGGGAGCACAGCATTCTGAGAAATGAACCTTCTGGGAGTGAGTGAAATGGTGGAGTGGGACTGGGAGGGTTAGGGAGGGTGTCTTGAAAAGGTGAAGTTTGGGTGAGCCTTAAATGAGATAGAGTTCTTCCAGCAAACAAGGACAGGGAGGACATTCTAGAGATAGGGAATACCATATGAAAAAGCACATAGGTGAGAAAGAGTCCAAGGAAAGATGGGGCTTGTGTGATTGGAGCCTGGGGGCTTGTGGAGAAGAGGCAGGGGCTATATAGAGAAGGAGAGGCCAGATCCTGAGGGCTTCCATCAATGTAATTTCTCCATCATTCTGTGGCTAGTGAATCAGGCAGCTGAAGCTCTGTTATTCTGTGCTGTTACTTGTTCAGTTTAGCAGGATAGATTACAGCTAGGTTTATAACTATGGCTGAAGTAGGTACCATCTTCCTCCATCACCCATATATTTTCTAGCTGGCTGTTGCTCCTTGAGAATTTTAACCTTTTAAGTGTCATTAGAACCTTTAGGTCTCTTCAGTAGATAGTTTCCATCATTTGGTGTGCTAGACTTCTGGTCTGGTGACACTCTGATCACCTTCTTAGGTCAGGTGCTCCAGGCACACCTGTAGCCATTGGCACAAATGTGAGGAGACTACTCAGATATGTTGGGCCAGTTCAGGAAAAAGTCTGCTATCTTAGAAGAAAGATGATATATAAAAATTGAAACCTTACTAAGGAGAAAGAATTCAAGTCCATAGTTCTCTAAAACAGGTATGCTTTGAACTCACCAACTTGCCAAGAAGTCCTTCCTCTTGCGCGAGAAAAATTGCATTTCTATTTGTCACGCACAAACCTCCTAATTGATTATCATACAGAATTATCTATAGTCAATTTACATGAAGCAGCAAAGAAAAGTTAAAGACTGATTTGTTAGTGAGCATGGTATAGTAAATCTCTACCAAACATCCTAAATTTATAGGGAAATTAGAGCTCACTGCTTGAAGTTCTTTTAGCAAATGTCATATGCTAAGGATGTCTTAATTCTTTTCTTCAGGTTCAATTAGCAGAATTTCTAGAAAATTTACAAGAAAAGTCCTTGAGGATTGAAGCCTTTGTTAGTGAGATAGAATCTTTTTTTAATACCATTGAGGTAAGTTACCACATCTCTTTTACTTGAACTTGATTTGTTCACGGCATCTCAAGTAAATGATTCTGAGCTAAAAGGACCTGAACTGGGGTTTGTGTATGCGTGTGTGTTTTGCCATTGTTGGGTTTGTTCCATTAAAAGTGAAGGTCCTTGGAGTCTTCCCTCTGTGTGTAATCAGTGAGACTACTTTCTGTCTAAGGATAAATACTTGCCCTTAAAAACACATACACATTTATTGGGCACTTACTATAATAGGGCAAATGCTTTATCCAATTTAATCCTCACAATAACCATACAAGATGGGAGTTATTGTTGTTCCCATTTTATAGATAAGAAACCGAGACTTAGAGTTAAGAATATTATCCAAGGTCATAGTAAGTTGAGAGCCAAGATTTGAATTCAGGTCTGAGTTTTTACTTACTCCACCATCTTGCTTTTCACTGGGTTAGCTCTGCAGAAATGCTCTAAGTCTCTCCCCAGTGTCCTATGCCCAGGACAAATGAGTGTCTCTCGTGGTATCACTGTCTTTGATGAGTTCATGCTCTCCTAGCTGCTGGCCCCTGCTCCCTCCACAGTGAAGGGTAGCAATGCTCCATCCGTACACAGAGATGGCCCAGGCATCCTCACTTGTCAATCAGGAGTGGCAGCGGGCCCCTGTAGAAGGCTGGTACACAGTTTCCCTATCACAAGGGTGACTCCACGTCTCATTTTGCTTGTGAGAGGTCTGCTTAACTCCTGTTGTAGATCAGTTAACACCTGCTAATTATTTTAGTGCCCCGCCCCCAAAGTGTCCCTTTTAGACAGTAAATTATATGATCACCTTATCACTAGCCCTCTCGTGAGGACAGTTAGGCATCTGGGATTGTCCAGATGGGCAATAAAGTTTCTTCCACTGTGGTGGAAGCTGCCCCTCCCTGGAGAGCATTTATGAATGTAGCACCCTGTCCAACATCCGGGCTGCTCCCTCCCTAACACTGTGATTCAGTGGAGTGGTGAGAATGGCGCTAAACCCTCTCCACTACCCTAAGGGCATGGATCTTCATTCACTGTGATGCCATTTAAAGTTTTATCATGTGGGAATGCAGGTGCGCAAGACTTCCATACAAATATCTTTTTGTGTTTGTCATTAACAAAATCCTTCTTGATAATTCTCTCATAGTGAATTCTATTGCAAAGCTAACTATGGCAAAGGGAGTTGGTGGGTTGGAAGTTTAGACTGCACATAATCTGTGATTCTCTCTTCAGGATGCCAGAGATCAATTTTTTAAAAGGCTGATGTTTCTCTTTAAAAAAAAAAAAAAAACGACATACACTTCTTGCTTCATTTTTTTTTTTTTTTAGGAAAACTGTAGTAAAAATGAGAAAAGGCTAGAAGAACAGAATGAGGAAATGATGAGGAAGGTTTTAGCACAGTATGATGAGAAAGCCCAGAGCTTTGAGGAAGTGAAGAAAAAGAAGATGGAGTTCCTGCATGACCAGATGGTCCACTTCCTGCAGAGCATGGACACTGCCAAGGACACACTGGAGACCATCGTGAGGGAGGCCGAGGGGCTTGACGAGACCGTGTTCCTGGCTGTAAGCACAGATTCAAACAGGCCCAGACACCTCACACACTCTGGCCCAAGTCTACTTTAAAAATTCATCTTTCAATATTCCCTAAGATCATTTCAGTCTCTGTGGGGAGTTTATATAGTTCTGACATTTAAAAATTATTAGGGCATGCCTGATGCCTATGGAAAAGGCCCAGCAAATCCTTGAAGACCTAACACCCAGATCCAGCTGAAGGATACATGGAAGCCAAGCCACAGCATCATCTGTCCATTCTGTCACAATGGGTTGGTGCCCTTCTAAGAGAGAGGGAATGCAGCCTGAAAACCTTGTTCATGCCCTGCTTTCCTTTTGGGTGCCAGTCTGATCCTCCAGTGCCTGGCATCCTCATGCTGGCCCCTGGGCCTGTCCTCTCCATTCCAACTCCCTAATCTGAAGTGACCTCTCATAGAGACCAATCCCTCTGACCCTTGCCAAGTGGCTTAGAGTAACATTTTGGTACACTTTCAGCAAGCAGAAGGATGACATAATGTGATACCTCATGTAGTGTATTGATGTTTTTACAAGAGTCTTCCTGGGAACTAGATTCCTTAATTCAAACGAGTGGACTGAGGTTCCCTGGGAGTGCTCCTCAAATTGCACTACAGAGGCAGCTCTTTGCTTTCTTAATTCCCTTGAATGTTCAGTATGATATTGGTTCTCCATGGAGCCAGGATTGACCAGGGGTAATGGAGATGCTTTCCCTGGGGACAGTCCCAAACCTAATTGTCAAACTGGTGGACGGCACCATCTTATGATGAGTGGGGACCTCCCTTTCAAAGCTCCCCAGTCCTCCCAGCCCTCTAGTAAAGTTTGGAGATAGAGCAAGGCAGAATGGGGCAATATTAGGCTTTTGGTTTGCCTTTGGGGACACTTCCAGCCAGGACAAATTTGAGTGAAGTAGACATGGCATCCTCAAAGGAGAATGAAAATCATTCAGTTGGTTTATGTTTAATTAAGGCAAATCTTTAATATTTTAAAATTAGGTACCTCTTGTGAAGTATAACATTAATAAAGTGCTTTGTGTTCCCTAAGAACTTTACCTTTGTTAGATAAGAATATTTTCTTCTCTCCAGAAAAACAAATTGTAAAAAAAAAAGCATTTTTTTTCTGCTTATAAAAGTAATATGTATCCATTTTAGAAAATTTGGACAGTATAGAAAAGCACAGAGAAGGTATCACCCAGAGATAACTACTGATTACATTTTTGTTATTTTTCCCACATTGAACAAATTTAAGTAGTTTCTCTTGCTTGGGAGACTTCTATTCTGGAAGCTAAGCCATGTGTTAATGAGTAGAGAGAAGCAGAGCATAAGCAACGCGTTGCCAGCCTTGCTGATTACAGAGAGTAGAGCAGCACTGGAAACTAAAGCCCCCTCGTCTCTGCCCAGACCCGCCCCCCCCCGCCCCCCCACCCCCCTTCTGAGGACTAATTTCCTTCCTGCCCGGGCTGAAGGCACCCAAGAGAAACAGCCTCAGGGGATGCTGAGGAGTCATGATTGTAGAACATGCATAATCTTAACACTCTTGGTTGGGTTTTCTTTTTGTTGTTAATTAGTTCTCTCTCTCTCTCTCTCCCTCTCTTTCTTTTTTTCATAAGTCGTTTGAGGAAATCAATGAAAGGTATATAAAACATGGCACAATGTAATGGTGACTGAGAATAGCATGACTGTATGCTTTATTTTTAATATTTTGATGCTTTATAGAAGATGAGCTGCCAATTAAAAAATACATACATTTAGTGAGCTACTGGATTTTCACTTTTAGACACAGTGCTTTTAAAAGCTAAATGACAGCTTTGAAAAAAAATTGCATGTGCTTTAGTTAAATAACAATTGTCATAATGTAAACAATCTTTCCTGTCACTGCATACAGAACATTTTGTAGATAATTAGACTTATTGGTTAAATATGATTATTTGAAAGAATCATTCATATCTGCCTTGAGTAATTTTCTGACTTACATAATCTTAATGGAATGTTCTCTCATTTTCTCTTCAGAGATAGGCATGCATTTATCTTCTCTTTCTGCTCAGCTAACCTAAATGAATCTTCCTCTTTTGATTTTGTTTTGTTTTTGTTGTTTTTAACACTCAATCTAAGAGAAATTCTTCATTCGTTTAAAAGGCGAAGCACTCAACGAGAAATTAGGAAATGTCTATAAAAACACAGCAGTCAGATCTATGTTTATCTTTTGGAGCATCTGATATTGAAATGATCGTACTGATCTGACACATTTTCCCGTAGCAAGACCTGAGGTCTTTTCTATTGGTTGAGCCTAATATTTTTATCATGTTTACCCCTTTAATGTAAATTTCTAAAATTGTAAATATTATCTACAGTTTACTTCAATGCCAATTTATGAAATAGCATAAAGTAAAATAAAAAATTTGTGATATATTAAAACATAGAAAATGGATTTGGATTAGAAACTTGATTTTTTTAAATAATGAAAACTGCACAGATGAATCCTGTTTACCTTAAAAAAAATCTATTCAACAGAATATTGCCAATAAGTTTTAACAAAATAATTTGTATGTTAATTTTGGCATTAATCAAGAAGGGTTTTATTACAGTGGCTCTGCTATAAACAGAATTACCCAGGGAGCTTTAACAAATGCTGATGCCTGAGTCTCACCTCCCAAGATTCTGGTGTAACTGGTCCAGGGTGTGGCCTGGGCATTTTTGATTTTAATGCACAGCCAGGGTTGAGAACTTCTGGTTTGTAACAGTCTGTCCTCTGGCCCAGTGGTTCCCGAAACTGGCTGTGGTGGAATTACCTGTGCAGTTTGTTAAACCATAGCTCCTGGAGCCCCACCCCAGAACCCCCACATGGGAATCCAGGGTAGGACGAGCATCCGCGTGGATACCAATTATCACGCAGGAGTCTGAGTCGTACCAGGTGGGTCTGGAAACTGATATGCAGGCCTTGCTCCCAGTTTCCTTTATTTTTGAAAAATTATACATTCTTCTAAATATTATTGATATTTATTTTTATCCAAAAGTATATGGATTTATCATACCACAGTTACTGCTACCACTGCTACTGGACAGCGTAGATGTGTATTTGTTTATTTATATTTCATCCACTCATGGAAGATGCCGACTGGCAGGAAAATTTGGTGACTGAAAATTTGCAAATGCTTTTACCTTAAAAAATGCTATAGTACATTTTCACTTTTCTAAACATTAGAATATTAACTTGCTAATATGAACTGACATCTATTTAATTCTAAATACCATTTCTTGGGTTTCGTGCTTGAACTTGTTCATCTGTGTGTCATTTTAATTAATTTTGATTTCTTTGTCCAATTGACAATGAATTAATCGTTGTTAAAGCTGCATGTTACCAAAAGGAGCGTACCCTTGGAATAATCATTATTTTTCTGTAAAGAAAAAAGACAACAAAATTCAGGATTTCGTGAGGAAACACGAGCAATTAAGGAAGCCTGTTAAATATGCGTGTGTGTGCGCGCGCACACACACGATGAAGCTTGATTGTTTCACTGACAAGAAGCCTTTCACCTCCTCAAGACGCCTGCTGCCTCCAAGTCTCCATGTTCTTCCATGAGAAGTGCTAATTATCTAGCTTTTTAACCTTGCTGCTGCTTCTCCCTCCCCTCATATTATATCTCTAAAGGCAGTGCTTGTGTATTAAGTGATTTTTCCCAACACTGAAAATGCTTAAATTAAGGAATGCTGTCAAGCATATTTAGACTCAAAATTTGCATATTTTGAAACACATTTGCTTAGAAAATGCTGTTCCGTTAAGAAGATGCATTTTTTCCCCTGCTTTGCTCTTTTGTGTTATAATAATGAAAAAGAAAGAGAGTCACAAGCAATGCAGGACCTGCTCATGAAAAAAATGTCTGCTTGCCCTTTCATATACTGACATGAAAATTGGGCAGGTCAGTGATGAGGGAAAAAACCATTTTACTTGTGGTGTCTACAACAAGAGCTTTTGTGCTCCAAAAAGTCTTCCATTTAGTCAGCAATGTGTATTGAGAGGGCTTAGTGTAAGTATTAGGCACCGTTGTTTGCTCATTCCGAGTCGTCATTTCACCCTCTGCAGCCCTAAAGCCTAACTCAGGCTCGTGCTGTCTTCCCTCACCTGGGGTTTTGTGAGGGCCTCTCAGCTGACCTCACCTCCTCTCTGTCTGCTGCTCTGATCCTTCCTCAGGCCCGTGCCAGGGTATTCTTCTCAGCTTCCCTCGTGTAAACACTTCTGTGGCTCTCCCTGCCTTAAAAGGAATGGCAACTCTTGGTGGGTATGAAAGGTTCATCACAGTCAAGGTGTAAACCTTGTTTCTATTTCATCTGTCTCTGTTTCCCGGTTCTCGAGGTAGCCCGCGGGCCCCTCTGGCCCTTGACTGTGCCTTCATCTTCCCCAGCTCTGTGCCTTTATTCATGCTGTTCTTCGGTCTGCAACACCCTTACTCCCCTTTTCTGTCTGGGAAACTCCTACTCCTTCTTTCAGACTCTGCCTCTGAAGCCCTTACTGGAACCATCTCCCCTAAATCAGATTGTAGTGAATTTTATTATTCCTAATACTAGTCAGCATAATGGGCACTATATTTCAGTTATATTTTATAATCTTTTTCCTTCACATTGACAAAACTTACCAGATCTCAGATCCTGATATTCTCACCCAAATGGAACTTTGTCCTCTATTCATTCAAAATATATTTAATAAATGCCTCCTATGTGCCAAGTACATTACAGCACAGTAGTGAACAAAACAAAGTCCTTTCCTGCATTAGATTATATTCTGGGGAAGTAGAAGGACAAAAACAAGTAGGTCGGGGTACGTTTGAGGAAGTTCAATGCAGCAACATGAGGGTAGAGAGGATGGGCAGTGCTGTGGGAGCAGTGCACTCCGGGCTGGCCTCTCGGAGGAGTGGACATGTGGACAGAGATCTAACTGAAGTGAGGAAGGAACCATGCAAGTATCTAGAAGGAAGTTCCAACAGCAAGTGCAAAGGCCTAGAGGTGGGTCTGTGCTGCCCAAACCCCAAGTCTGTGATAATGAGGCCGATGGAGGTCCTCGAAGCTGGCTGAGTTGCTGGAGGATAATTCCCACCCCGTGTGAGCGAGGTGCACAGTGGACAGCTCCTAACCAAGTTTTGGGCCCATCATGCTCAAGATACATGCTTTTGCAAGCTCTCCTTCCCGCTTTCCCTCTCCTGAATCAAACTGGTTTTTTTAAAACCCAGGTTTCACCTGGATACAAATGCTGAGAGTTAGTATTTGTTGGCATCCCTCATCAGAGTGTCTTGAGTATGCAAAAGCTATTAATTTATAAACTGTGGCTGGTGTGGTCTCTCAAGAATGGATAGACTTTATCCCCCTTCAAGCTGCAGCCCCAGCACCCATAACAGTGCCTGGCACATGGCTGGTGACCGTATTTTTTGGAAGACAGTGACGAGAAGTGTAGCAGTGAGGGCTGAGGGCAGCAAGGACGTCATCCAGTGTGTGAATTCCCAGGTGGGCTCTGGACCTTTATATCTTGAGGAAATAAATAAAAATAATCTTCAAAATGCAGGCATGTTTAAGATTAACTTTATAGATGCAAAATTAAGACGTGCAATTTGACGGAATCTATTCAGATTTGAGGATAGGAATGGAATTTCTAATATTACCAGCTGCACCAAAGAATCCTAAGAATAAATAGATTTTAGGCATATATTTCTAGACTTTGAAACAGTTTAAATCCTTTTTGGATACAATGCCTCACAAAAACCACCACCACCACCATTAACTTCATTTTGAACAATTGTTTTTAGCTTTCATTCTGTAAATTTCTTGACTGACTTAGGACTGTTTTCCCTGATAGGTTGCTTTCTGCAATGGAGAGCACCGCTTCTTTAGAGAAAATGCCTGCTGCGTTCTCACTTTTTGAACATTACGATGACAGCTCGGCAAGAAGTGACCAGATGTTAAAACAAGTGGCTGGTAGGAATTTTCATGTATTAATTGCCTTGATGAAATTTGGCGGTTTCTCCTTGTTTGTTTTGTAAAGTTCTTGAATGTAAGGAAATATAACTGGAAAAAGAAAAGGAAAAATCTTAGTTGTAAAAACTTAAAGCTAGATTCTGAAATAGAGCATGAGACTAGCGTACCATTTCAGTTACAAACTGCATTTCCATTTGGAGCTTTATGACGGAGCTGGGATACTGAGGAGATGGGAGCAAGTAGCCATGGAACCAAGGGGTCTCCTTTTTTTCCCTTTTAAAATAGGATTTCTGTCTGTCTCTTCTAGAGATTATTTGCTCATGCCAGCAGCCAGGTATAGAGGAAGAAATAAATAAAATATTTTCCTATGTGTTGAACAGATTTTTCCTTAAGAGTGGTTTCCCCCTCTTCATCTGAGTTCTTTTTTCCTTTTTTCAAACTAAACAGATTAGCTCAGCGAACTCACAGCTCAGCATCATGCTCTGTAGCCAGGAACCTCCCACTCAGCTGTCAGAAGCATCCTGCCAGCTCTTCAGAATAGTTTTTAATGTGCTATTTTAACAAACAAGACAATGAAACTCATTTAGATTTCTCAAAGCTGCTGTGTTTCAGTGAAGTTACCAGGTTTTACTTACTGTAAAATGTACTCAGATGTCCTCCTTACAAGATGCTGTGTTCTTTCAAAGCAACCTGAACGACGGCTGCTGGTTTTAAATTGACAATCAACTTTCATTTCTGTAGGAAGGGTTTTAGTTTAGTAACTCATGAAAGGCTACCGTGTCTTTAAAAAGACCAAAAAACCTCCACCAACCCTACATAAAGTGAAAAATTCAGTCATTTATCCTAATGGATTTTCTCTGGAAATGTCTGAAAACAAGAGGGTGTTTTCTTGTCACGTCTTTAAGAGGCATTTAAATAGAACAGTGATTGCAAACTAAGATATTTTGATTAACAGAGTAGATCTGTAGCTTTTATGGGATTCATTATATGCTGTTCATTTAGAAGGATATTCTTTTGAATATCTGACAGGCAATGAGAGGACATTTTATATGTTTTAGAGGTCACAGAGTTAAATTGTCACAAGTGTTAGTGAATTTACTCAGAAATAGTGCACGTGCCAGTCCCAGTCGTTCCAGCTGTCTGTGGAGAGACTGATCTCTGAGACATAAATGCTGCTCGTCGTGCATCCGCTTCACAGAGTCAGAGCCCAGGGTGTTGACTTGATGCTAAATAGTTTTTGTTCATTTTGTGACCAGTGACGCCTCTCAGATATAAAGTCCTCACCTGCTACCTGAAAAGTTAATCTGATCGCTCCCTAAACTAACAGATATAATGAGGAAAGGATGTGACTTTCCCAATGAGACACAGAGCAGCCCCTAACATTTCTTCCATACTTACATGAGGCCTGGCTCTGTTAAGTATACCCTATCATCTAATCTCCCAATAACCCTAGGAGGTTGGTTTCATTGTTATTCCCATCTGACAGGTGAGGAAATACAGGGAACAGAAAAATTTCTCTCATGTTGCCCTAGATGCACAGGCATCTGGGGGGAGGAGGTGGCGGAGGAGTTTGGTTTCAGAGTCTTTGCCCTTGAACCTGCTCCACACCAAGGAGAGGAGTGCATTGCTGTGAAAGGAGGGATCACCACATATTAGTGACATCCAAGGTTTCCTTGACGCTGGCTCCCAGGGACTTCTTTTTTTTTCAATTGTGGTAAAATACACAACATAAAAATTACTATCATGACCACTTTGAAGTTTACAGTTCAGTGGCATTAAGTATATTCACGTCATTGTACAACCATCACCACTATCCATCTCCAGAATTTTCATCTTGCAAAACTGAAACTCTGTACCTATTAAGTAATAACTGCCCATTTCCCCTTCCCCCCAGCCCCTGGCAACCACCACTCAACTTTCTGTCTCTATGAATTTGACTATTCTGGTTACCTCATATAAGTGGAATCACACAGTATTTGGTTTTTTTGTGACTGGCTTATTTCACTTAGCATAATGTCCTCTAGGTTCACCTACATTGTAGCATGTGTCAGAATTTCCTTCCTTTTTAAGGGTGGATAATATTCCATTGTATGTCTATACTGCATTTTGCTAATCCATTCACCCATCAATGTACACTTGGGTTGCTTCCGTCTTTTGGCTATTGTGAATAATGCTGCTCTTCTGGTGACTTTTTGAAAGCGAGGTTGAGTGGGAATCTGTACCCAGGCCACACAGGTCCTAAAGTCCAAGTTGATCTAATGCTTAGCTCCCTGTGTGGGAGCTTTTTATGGGCACACTTTATGGGGACACTCCATCAGGCAGAGGGAATCCATGGGGTGATTCCTCTGCCCAATTCCTTAGCCTCTGGGAAAGAAGCCTTAAAATCCCATGTTGTATTTTTTGGCATTACTCCTATTCAAATTTATTGCTACAGAAGTGTAAATAGAGTTGCTAACATGTAAAATCTGGGTCTCTGATGTTCTTCTGCCACATAGGAATTGTAAATCCAGCCATTGTTATTAGATTACATCTATGGAACATTCTTATTCCCTTTTTAATGTTAGAATTCTTTGAAAAGTAAAAACATTTCCTATTTTTGAAAAAAGATGTTTTAACTTTAATGTTTTTTAGGGAAAGAGTACATTAGGTTCAAAATTATTCCTAGCCTACAAGCTTTGCTTAATTCCCTATAATTGCTTCTTCCTTAAAATGTTTTGATTCTGAGGGGTCAATTATTGATTTTTTATTTTTATTTTTATTTTTAGTGAGGAAGATTAGCCCTGAGCTAACATCTGTTGCCAGTCCTCCTCTCTTGTTTTGCTGAGGAAGACTGGCCCTGGGCTAACATCCATGCCCATCTTCCTCTACTTTATATGTGGGATGCCTGCCACAGCGTGGCTTGATGAGTGGTGCATAGGTCTGTGCCCAGGACCTGAACCTGCGAACCCCGGGCCCCTGAAGTGGAGTGTGCAAACTTAACCACTACGCCACCGGGCCAGCCCCTCAATTATTGATTTTTAAGTTTGTTAAGCTTCCTGAGAGAGAGAGATTTTTGAAAAGATATTTTTAAAAAGCAGATATAGCTCAATGTATAATTCATAGGGAAAAGGGGAGCATTTTCACTGTTCATGCCTCAAGGAGTTCTCCAACACCGCTTCAGAGACGACTGACAATAGCTGAAGCATTCTGCTTGGCTCTTCCACAAACCTGGGCAACGTGAGAATTTACTGCACTACATTTGTCTTGATGGACGCCTTTAGAATGTGGCCCTGATTTCCTGCTGGGAGGACAAACAGAAAAGTCAAGATAGTAGAAGGGTCTCTGAACCGTTGTCAGTCCTTGGGGAGGTGCTCTGACAGGCAAGCCCGCTCCTCTCTGCAGTCCCTCTGTGATTCACCAGGCGCTGGGTCCCTAGCTCAGCTCTGGTCTTCAGGCTTCCTGCCTTCTCCCCTCTGTTTTCTGTGCTCCTGCCAAGGCCGTTTTGCCTTCTGAATGTTAACACTGGTTACGTGGCACGCACGTAATATAGATTATCTTGCTTCTAACAACAACCCTGGGAGGAAATGGTGTTATTATTGTTGTTTTCCCATTTTAAAGATGGGGAAAGTGAGGCTAAGATAACAAGCTAGTAAGTGGGGGATCTGGCATTTGACATTCAGCCAGCATCTCTGCTCTGAAGCCCATGGACTTGACCACTCTCTTATCCTGCTTTTCATTTTTCATCCCTGTGTATTTCCTCAGCTCTTTATCTCTTTATTGAATCTCTTCACTCTGTCTCTTTTTGTTCCATTCTTTAGATATATTTATTTTTTTCTTATTTTTACCTTCTTCTTGAACTAGCCTTTGTTTTCTTTTCCTTCAGTGTTGACTTTTAATAAAGTAATCTCACAAAATTTGGCCCATATTATTTCAGTAAACTTATCTCTCAGGAAATTGTTGACTGGAAAAAAAAAACCCATAAAAATAAATTTAAAAGCACAACATCTTTTCAACTATGGGAATAACCTTTTCCTCTAATTTGTAAAATATGTTCAATGCTTTTGTATCTCAAAAATTTTGAAGGAGAATTGCATAGGAGTTTGATTTATGGTGTTCTATATACCATTAACATTCAATATGCATAGTTATAAACTTTTAAAATCTCTAGTTAAACACTTGAGGATATTGTCTTTAAAATTTAGAACAAAAGAGTTATACTGGATATCTAAACCTTATATTTGAATCAGTTAATAGGGTACTTTTTCCCCTATGTAATTTTTACATTTTGTTTAATTTTTTAAAAAACGTATAGGTATAGTCATGTTGGAAAGAGAAAATGGGATAGTAGTTTTAGAAAGCGTATTTTGATATTTTACTCATGCCAGTCTTTTTCAGCCTTGATAGTATAGCAACTATAGCTAAAAAGGGTTTCCTTTGTCTCTGTTGTGAATATAGCCTCTACGTGGAAGGATATAGCACTGGTTATCTAGTAAAGCATACTCAAGTTTTTGTTTTGAAGGAAAACCAAATCATTTGAAGCGACCTCTAACCTGTATAAGTTTATTGCTCTAAATATAGGACTACAGAGGACTATTGTCAGGGACCAATTTTTGTTTATGTCTATGTGTATTAAATGTGCACATACACAAATGCATGGAAAACATTTTGGAGGGATACACACTCAACTATAACAGTGGTTGCCTCCAAGGAATATCCTTGGAGTTGGGGGGTGTTGGGAACAAGGGAGCCCTCCCACTTTTACTCCATGTATTTCTGTATTGTTTGAATTTTTTCATGAGGCATAGGTGACTTTTGCAAAAAGAAAAACACCAATCAATAAAAACAGCACTAGTTATAATAAATCTTGCTGATATTCCAGTTCCACAGCCTCCTAGATTAGAACCTCAGGAACCAAATTCTGCCACTAGCACAACGATTGCAGTTTATTGGAGCATGAACAAGGAAGATGTCGTTGACTCGTTCCAGGTTTACTGCATGGAGGAGCCACAGGATGACCAAGAAGTAAACGGTAGGATTGCTAACAAAAACACAGATGCATGTGTACATTTCTGCATCTTAATGTGAAGTATTTAAACATACACATATTGTGACTCTTTCCACAAAGCATTTATAGCCACTTATAAAAACAGTAACAGCAAACCAACAGCCATATAAGGAAATAACATATAAGCAAAATTTGGATATGAGGATCACAGAAAACAAAAATGCATAAATATCATCATAATGGTCAACATGTATATTGTAATTGAGATTCAGATTTGGCTTTGAGCTCGCAGGATAACAGGAGCAATTAAGTGATTCTCATTTTCAGGAAGGAGGTAACATAGCAGAGTTTCAGGGAGAACAAAGTTTCAGACAGTACTGAAGTCTAAAATACAAGTGTAGTGTGCGCTACTTTGTAGAGGAGAGATGAGCTGTATATAGGCCAGTGTCCTCCACCATAATTTTAATGCAAATGCAGCTTTAGATGCTATGGTGGGCATTTTCTCAGATCCACCTTTGATAAAAGCTACAAACAAGCTATAAAGGTTAATTCAGAATTCACACTTCTCAAGGCATGGGCCTAGAAACGGCGTAGTCTTCTCGTGTCCCAAATCAATGTGCAGATAGAGGTGAAAGTGCTTAGTAGGGTGAATGGATGGCATGTCTTATAGATGGAGCCTCTGTAAATGTGTCTCTGTTCAGTAGGACTTCTAATAAGACCTAGAAGCCAGGCAGTGTGAGGTTGTACTTCCTGATGCATCAGAGCTGGGAGTGCTGGCATTCTGTGTCGCTTGTTGAAGACAGACCCATGTATTTTGGAAACCAGATGAGCATGTGGTGGGATTGACATGCTGCAGGAGCCCAATTTGTAATAAGAAATAAATTATACTATATTTCACTGTTACCAATATTTAACTCTTTTGAGATGTCATGTGATACTTATTTAAGCTAGAAAAAAGTGGGAAAAAGCTACCATAGGCATAGTGTAAAGTTGGCCAAATTTGTCTGTAAGAACTCCTGTTTTATTGGAGACCTCTTACCATATACCTGTCACAACACTTCACACCACACTTCATCTCCCTGTGTATCCACTTGTATCGTGGATCTTCATGGTTCTCAAGACCCCTCTTAACAACTATTTATTTCCTGGAGTACTTTTTTTAAGGGCTTCACCTTCTCCACCCCCCAAACACTTACCTGTCCTGTGTCTCACTCATTCAATGCCTTGAACTCTGCTGAGGCAAGTTAGCTAATCCAATGACCTATACTATAATACTGTGCTGTGTATAACAGGTCTCCAGTCACATATGTTATGTGTGTTGTTAAAAGGAGTACCGGGGTATCAGGACTTAGCCTAAAAGGCTGATTCCACTGAAAACCACAGTCACAGTTTCTAGGCTATGGGGGAAATGTTTTTCAGGGTAAAGTCCTTATATCATTAGTTAAACCAAATTTTCTGTTCAGAAAGTATAGGTCATTGGGAAAGAGAGATGCAACTGAAGGAACCTGCTGAGCTGAAGAGCTCCTAAATTTCCTTTAAAAGGAAACAACTGGGTTTCTTAACTGATGGGGTTTTGAAGATGTGACATTCAAGAGTAATGATGGAGGATAACTGAAATTACCATAGGCTAATTTAAAAAAGAAAATCATTCTTTTTTAAAGGAGAGAAAATTTCAGTGAGAATTAGATTGGCCCAAAGGGGCAGATGTTCAGAATGATATTGAGTGTTATTTACTACTAAACTACTGAAAGTAAAATACCTGAAGAAATTTAAGGAAATGTTTTGCTTGAACAAAGTTACTTCTTAGAATAGTTTATGACCTATCAAGTGTATTTAAGTATTTCTATAAATTATCGAAATCTCTAGTTGAAAGAATCCTGGAATTCACGAGGCGGGAACCAGGATTTGAAACTTTGAAAATCTTACTGAATACTAAATTGGTTTACTAATCTGTAAAGATGCTTTGTAACATCATAAGCTTAGAAAACGGGGAGTTGTCCTTATTTTATTGCATACTCTTCTGAAATATTGGCATTACTTCTTAAGAATTTTCTTGAGAATGTATTACTGAGATTTAAGCTAACATAAACTCTATGCAATTTTAGTATTTGCTATTGAAGTAAGTTACTTGTGGTATATGAAGGTCAGAATCTTACTAATATGCTATTATTTTCTGATAAGTGTTCACAGGTAATACTATGTCATTCTAAATATCTCTTTTCAGAATTCTGTTGCTTTCTTATGTATTCTAAAGTGCTAGCTATCACATAATGATATCTTTATCAGTTTGGGTTTTCCACTGAAAAAAGTCATAGACCAATTTTCCCAGTAACTGTAACTTTCAATTAACTTTGGAAGACACCCTAGAGTTCATGACTGTGTTTGATGCTAGAGTTGGTAGAAGAATACAGAGTGACGGTGAAAGAAAGCTACTGCATTTTTGAAGATTTGGAGTCTGACCGATGCTATCAAGTGTGGGTAATGGCTGTGAACTTCACTGGATGTAGCCTGCCCAGTGAAAGGGCCATTTTTAGAACAGGTAAGGAGATGTTAAAGCGTCTTAGGAGGCAATATTCAATTCTTCACAGACTATTAAGGTCAACCGATAAGCATTTATTAAACACCTATTGCATGCTGGGTGTTGTACAGTGCTGGATATAGAACAATGAATAAGACTAGGTTCCTGTTTTCAGGAAGCTTGTAGTCATGTAGGGGAGATAGAAAACAAAAGATCATAAAAAATCCGTGCTAAGGGCCGTGATCCGGTTCTGCACAGGTTGTTATGAGAACACTCCTGAGGGGTACCCGAAACAGCCTGGGGCAGGGGCGGGATCAGGAATGGCTTCCTAGAACTGATGCCTGCATGACATCCTTTAAAGGATCAGTAGGAAGTAATGTGTTAAAGGAGTGTATTCCATCTGAAGAAGACATATGAGCAGAGGCGTCAAGGTAAGAAACAGTATGGAGTGTACAGAACTCAAGAAGAAGATTGGTATTATTTCTTTGACTTAAAAACAAGGAGAGTGAAGACATGAGGTGAGAAAGGCTGGTGTGTAGACTCATGTTTGCTAAGGTAGGAAGCTCAGGCTTCATCACATGTGCGCTAGGAGCCCCCAGAAGTTCTCAGCAGTGGTATTCAGCTGGGAATGCCTCCATGATGGAATCTTTTCACAGGGGCTGAAGCAGGTGTCCCATAAGCCAAGTTTGCATTGCCTTTTAGATAACTGTAACTCCCTCAGGGGAAGAAATGGCTTACTCCTACCTTTTTATCCTTTCTTCTTGCCTTTTAAAGCTAGTATTTACTGAGCCCCTACTGAAGGCAAGATCATGGCTAACTTTTATGTAAAGGGAGGAGGACAAGAATCTTTGTTTTATTTGCTTATATATGTATAAAGAAACTCTGGTAGGATTTACAGGAAACTAATAGTAGAGGCTGTTTGTGGATGGGTAAAAACTGGGCAGTTTGGAAGACGGGTGGGAGGGTCTTTTCACTATATAAATTTTTATACCTTTTGGGTTTTCAACCCAGAATGTATTTTTAAATCAAAAACTACATAAAATCATGCCCAGGCATTCTTCCCTGGGCACCAGGGAAGCAGAGCTGGCATTGATTGTTCCACAGTTGACTGGCTTCTCCCTCTGCAGCACCCTCCACCCCTGTGATCCGTGCCGAGGACTGTACCGTGTGTTGGAACGCGGCCACCATCCGATGGCGGCCTGCCAACCCGGAGGCCACTGAGACCTACACTCTGGAGTACTGCAGACAGCACTCCCCGGAGGGCGAGGGCCTCAGGTAAGGATCGCTCTCCAAGGCAAGACCCCACTTTGCCATGGGAAGAGCCCAGGGTGCCAGGAACCTGGCTCATGGTGCTAAGCCAACCTCTGAGCTTCTGCTCACAGAGGGAGAAGGGCTTACTAAAGTCCTGCTAAGCTGATTAAGCTGTTGACTTGATTTGCAACTTCATCACTATTCATCAATGAACTCCAAATTTGTAATAAAACACATGCTACAATGCAGAATAATAACTCCCTTGTAAGAAAAATGTATGCAAATTTTAATAAGGTAGAACATTGTTTGAGTATATTTAACTTGAGTCATTAGACAGGATTTATGCATATTTTATGTACTTTTTAGTAGTTGTATCAGAATAGGTACCACCTAACTCAGGAAACTAATAGTGAGCTTGTATATAATGTAAATCTGAATGTTTCTGTGGTATATTGGTAATATAAAGGAGCTAATTACATCTGTATCATCACAGAGACATACCCACCTCTCCAAGAGCACGAAGAATCTAAAGAGGTTTTTCCAGGAAAAAAAGAAATCTGAAGCTCTCTCACTAAAATTATGAAGCTAAAATTTATCAATAAAGTGCCTCCAGGGGGCATTTGGTAAATGTTAATTCATTTACTGAGGTGCTGTTTTCTTAACATCTAATACATGGCAATAAGGCAACTTCACATTCCAAGATGAATGTTCAGATGACTATTATTAATATTCATATTTTGATAGAGATATTTTTAGCTTTTTTTTACCAAGTTTCTGAGAGAAACTCTTAGAAATAATGGTATGAAATGAGACAGCTTTTTAATAAAGTGCATTATTTAAGCTCTTTATCTTCATGATCAATCAACAACTATTTATTATGATGTGAGGTTTCATATGATTGAGCAATAATTATAGTTTCTTTCAGGTATGTGAAGACAGGCTTCACAAAATAATGATCAAAGGATGAATTAATGTTAAGTGGGGTGTGTATGGCTGGGATGTAGGCATTTCAGTAGAAGTGGGAACATAGTAAATCTACAAGACACAACATCTCTGTTAATGTGCCGACTGCTGGAAGGCAGGCTTCCATAATCAGCAAATAGCATAGCGGACAGGTGAACTCTGGCCAGGATCAGGGAGAGGGAGGCAGGGGGCAGGGGGAGAGAGAGAGATTACAACTGACTTTTACTGAGCGTTAACTACGTGCCGGTCACTGTCCTAAGTGCTTTATGCACGTTGCCTTATTTAATCCTCGCAAGAACTCGGAGAGAAAACAGACGCTTTGAGAGGCTACTCAGCTAGTGAGTAGCAATCAGGATTCAAATCCATTTTGTTAGATTTCAAAGCCCAAGCTGCTAACCCTATTTAATGTCACTTAGGGGAGTCCTGGACCTTCTCTACAAACACCCTTGAAGTTATGAGAACACTGTACAAGAGTCCCCGGGCCCCTGGGCAGTCTCTCCCACCATTCTCCACCATCAGCGAGGAAAAGCTAGTTCTTTCTGAGGCAAGATCGGCCTGTTAAGGAGCACTCTGAAATTACTCATCCTTGTTATGCCATTGGTTCCCAGCTGGCATTTGCATAAATAATAACAGCACAGTTGGATTCTTAAATCAGCAGAAATCTGGAAACCCTGAGACCTAGTAGCCATCTCACTGAGGGAACTGTGATGTCATCTCATAAGTCTGGCTACAAGGAGAAGGGAAAGAGGGGATGAAAAGGGAAATGGTGTTCGCTGAGGGCCTTCAACATATCAGGAACAGTGCTAAATCTCATTTAACCCTCTCAACAATCCTAGGAGGAAGTTAATGGTCTCCATTAAATGAGACTCAGGGAGGTTAGATAATTTGGCCAAGGTATTAAATGATGGAGTAAGAGTTTGGAGTCAGGATTCAAACTCAGGTCTGTCTTATTCTTTCCATTAATTCTAAAACTTGTGTCATTACACAGACTGAGTCAGCATATCTCAACATCCTAACAACTGGGACCTATTGTGTATCCTTTGTTACATGAAAAGCATAGATAGAGAGAGAGAATGCAGTACCATTCAGAACCTTTGATTAATGCTTTTCCTTTCCCTGATCATCCTGCGCCCTCAAAACTAAAAATAAAAAAAGAAAGTCTGTTTGATATCAAAAATGAACAATGCATTCCACACAAATCCTCCTATCAAAGCCAAAGAAACCAATGACAGTTCCATTTTTAGGGAGAAAATGGCCATCCACTAATTTCATTAAAACAAAAGTTGAGCTTATTATAAAACATAGGAGTTGTTATTTGTTTTTTCTATTTGAGACTTTGCCAGTGGGTTCATTTTTATTTTTCTTGTTAAAGGAGAGCATCTGAGAGGCTGGATAAGCAGAAGTTTATTTATAGTAGTTATGAAATAATACAAGGCTTCTTTGTTATTGAATGGACATAGTCCAGCAAGTTCAGAAGTGAAGGGAAATTCCACATGTAGAGGCTTGTTGATAGTTTGGTGCTGTGTTAGAGATGGAGCTGTTTTCCAGTTAGGTGTTAAAAGACCCCTCAGTGCCAGGAGATTGAATGGTATGTCCAATCTGTAGCCCAGGGATGACTCTCCAGTCTCTGGATCCCTGCTGAGTCTGAGAATAGATAATTTTTTGAAGCAAGCAAAATTTTTTTGGCCACAAATCACTACGCTGTTCATTTGCTAAGTCTATTGCTGATGCACCACATCAGAGTCATTCTTCATCGGCACAAGAAGCCTCAAGGCCTTTACCCCAGGTTGGCATCAGCAGACTGTGAAATAATTCATCCTTAATCTCAGAGGCCCAGGGCTGCAAAACTCATTTGTATCTCTTTTGGTTCTCCAGTTTAAGAGTTCAGGAGGGAAGGAAAATTCTGCTCTTCCAGAGTGGTTATGTGTCTTAGGACTTTTGACCATCTGGTTCTTACAACCAACTTTAAACATTCTTTACAATGTCTGATGGTTCAAAACTGTGTAAAACATTAACTATTTAACTGTAATCTATATTGCTCAGTCTCTAAGATGTCAGCTATAGACAGCTAGTCAGACAGTAGAACTGATAAACAAAGAACCTCAAAACTTGATCACCTCTACTCAACAGATGCAAACAACCCCTACTTTCCATTTTATTAGAACCACATTCTTCACTTTGGTTTTCTGCACAGCAGTGCATAATTAAAGTTGTTTTGTGTCTTGGAAAGAACAGCAAGCCAAGGGTTGTCTGATCCCACTCACTTATTGGCTCCATGTGGGGATCATTATGTAAAGTGGCAGCCTCAGTGCCTGGGACTGTGTCTGGCAAATTGTAGTTACTCAATAAATATGTGTTACCTGAATGGGAAAATATCAACTAGCATTGAACACATAATACTGACACCAACAAGAAAAGTTAGGCTAGCTTTGAAGATAATCTCTTATTCAAAATTGGAAAAGAAATAAACCGGGCCAACAGAGTAAAGAAGAATGGTGAATGAGTTAATTTCAGTGCTTGGATATTTAACTAGGAGATAAGAGTAGTCTACTGTGGGCTGGAAACCTTTTCATGGATCACTCATAGGCACTTATAATCTTGTTTAATCCATTGGTTACATAATCCTTACATACGTTCTAGGTTCTATACAAAAACCCTATGCCAAACCAGATCCAAAAATTGATCCAGAGGCCACTGCAGAGGAGTAAGGGGGATCAAAGATTACTTCTGTTTGATGTGGCTCCATTTGACTGGGTGAGGATGGGAACCTTATCTGTGCAGATATTTAATAAATGTCTGCTTAATGAATGAATGAGTGGATGAATGGCAGGATTAGCCAATCTCCTTTAGCCCTTGCAAATCCCAAGTCATCTCATTGGCTGGAATCTTTAGCAAAGGAGAGAGGGAGAACTAAAAAGAACTAAGAACTAAATGAGTTCACATCCCTTTCTCACCCCCAATCCCTGAAAAGACAGACAGCCTTAAAAGCACTGGTCTGGAGTAGGAGGAGAAGTTGAAAGGAAGTGAAATAAGGGGATAAAAGGATGAGTAATGTGAACACATGCACACACAGAGGGAGGGCATTGATTACCCTTTAGATTGGGGAATCTAATTTTGGTTGCCAGAACAGAAACACATCCATCTTCAGACCTGCATTCATTTTCCCGGTATGATGGCCTCTAGATATTCCAATTTAAGACCAAAAGTGCTGGCTGAACTCTTATGGTGGGTGTTTGAATGGAACAAGCCTACTGTGACCCCAAGTTCCATGACACGGTATCTGAAGTATATAGCCGAGAAATCGCCTCCATTCCATAATCCTCATAGAAAACACATTTGCATATTTTTGTGTGTGGGCACCGTGGCTCGGTCCCAGCAGTCGGCCCCTGTTGGGATTGGGGGTGGGCGGGAGTGACAATCCCCGGCTTGTGTGCGGGGGCTGAGGGAGCTCCTACTCACCCTTTCCTGTTTTTCTTTGAATGCTCTCCTCAGGTTGGGTGGGCTCAAAACACTTTCAAAAATTTTCCACCGCTCGGCTGTTTCCTCAGCTGTTCTGTCTCTCCTGTGTGGAGAAAAGTCAGCAGAACTGTGGGTGGAGGAGGGAAAACTGAGAGAAATATAGTACAGGGATTAGCTGTGTGGGCTGTGCAGAGAGAAGCTGTGTACTGAATGACAAATCTGTGAGACTCAATACACCACAAAAGTCTTGGTAGTGAACTTCCTGCTCCCCAGCCGTGGCTGGGACTGTGGGCTGGTAGTCCCTTCCCCAGCTACCCTCCCTAGGAGCATCCCCAGGGTGGGATGGGTGCTGGGCCTGTGAGCTCATGTTCCTCCTGCTTCCAGCTTTTGGGGCCACGTGTGGTAGGGCAGAAACAGAATTGTCTGTCACAGTTGGGTGTTCCAGCTGGGGAACCTCCCTATCTGTATAATAAGGACAAATAAGGGTGAGTTTCCTGATGAACTTAGTGCCTAAGCAAGAGATGAACAATCCCAGCATTTCTTTCTTTTTAAAAACTTTTTACTAAGCTTTAAGCTGGATAGGTGATGACTGACCAACAATCAATGGCAAGTGATTTGACCTTCTCCACAACCTCTGGGTAAAAGAGGCAGTCATTCCTGCCCCATGCTTGCTTCACAGGGTGACAGGAGGGCCACAGATATGATTAGGCCAAAATTCATTGAGTAATTAAGAGCAAATAGTCAGTCTTTATATGGCATTGTTTTCCTGACCCAGGTTGTAATATCCCTCTGCAGGAACACTCTTGGCAGAGTGAATTATAGGAAGATGATTTTTCCCCCTCAGAATTCTCAGTTTTTCCTAAATGAAATCTTTCTTCTCAAATGAATCTGATTTAACTTTGATCATTTAAAATCCTATACACCTCCTGGTTGTATAGTAAAATTTCAGTCAATGGAAA
This sequence comes from Tapirus indicus, assembly GCA_031878705.1. Lineage (NCBI taxonomy): Eukaryota > Metazoa > Chordata > Mammalia > Perissodactyla > Tapiridae > Tapirus > Tapirus indicus. The sequence continues at coordinate 7,655,746 of CM062925.1, forward strand.
CCCAATCCGTTCCTTTACTTCTAGCTTATGTTCTGTCAACTTCCAAAAGTATTCAAGTTGCTCACAATAAAAGACCCAGACATAATAGAACCGCTAAAAACAACCCTGTGAGAATGAGAGCCAGATAAATGCAGGGGCGAGGAGATTGTATCAGAAAGCATGGGTTAAGAACACTACCTCAATGGAACATAAAATTTAAATCTGAACTTCCTGGCAGCTGAGGTGAAAACAGGAGAGAGCGGGAGAGAGCAAGAGGGAGAAAGAAAGAGATTACATAACTCATCTTTTTTCAAAAAGGAAGCACATTTCACTGAGAGACAATTATATTTCTTGACATTCAGCTCTAAGATGAATTTTTCACGTAGATCTTTATATAAGGGCTATTGAACAAGATAATAGTGATTGTATTTAAGAGCAGTTTTACAAAAGATGCAAAAAGATTCTCTATGTAACCTTTTTTTTTTTTTGGTGAGGAAGACTAGCCCTGAGCTAATAACCATTGCCAATCCTCCTCTTTTTGCTGAGGAAGGCTGGCCCTGGGCTAACATTTGTGCCCATCTTCCTCTATTTTATATGTGGGATGCTGCCACAGCATGGCTTGATAAGTGGTGCGTAGGTCTCTGCCCAGGGATCCAAACCTGTGAACCCTTGGTTGCTGATGCAGAGCATGTGAACTTAACCACTACACCACGGGGGCGGCCCCAGCCCTACATTAAAAAATGTAACTGTTTTTTAAACTAGATCTGGAAGCATAATGTTAAGTCACCGTCTGTGCAGGCAATTCTACAGGGACTTCAAGTAATTGTCCACATATGTGGCCTTGGAGTGGTAAAGAGGAGCTCAGAGAATCCAGAGGCATGAATGTTACTAGGCTCCTGGGATTCTCTGTCTGAAATACATAATGATATTATTCAGGGTTTGGAGGGTAACTGTAGAGGAAACAAAAATCCAGGATCTTTCTGCTGGAATCGTTTGGCTCACTTTATTTTGTGAGGGATTGTAATTACGGGAAAGCCTAAGTCCCCTGTTGGGCAACATCCAGCCCTCGTGTTATGTTTCTACACTATTATGAACTAATAGTGATGTTTCGTTAATGAGTCTCATAATATCCTCATTGATCAAAAGAAAAATAGTTCTGTTTGAAAATTTTTATTTACCAAGCTTTTTAAAAAAATGAAAATCAGTATGTAAAGAATTTTCTTAATCCCGATTTAACCAAAATTCTTCATCTTAAACAAAAAGTTCCATGTTCACAGTTAGTTAAGGTTTTATACCTGGCTTCCGACAGCTAGAGCCATTTAGTTAGTTGTGCTTGTATCTAATATTGTGTATGCTCTCAAGCATTTTTCTTCTTTTTCCCATTTCTCCCCACCACCCCTTCTCACCCCACACTGGCTTATTGTTTCCCTAACCTAACAGATCATAAAAAGCAACTGGGATGCTCTTTAAATTTAGATTCACAGGCGCCTCTTAAGAGATTCTGGTTCAGAAGGTCCAATGTGCCCAGGCAGGACTGGGAAATGCTACTTTACTATTTGGTTTCCAGAGGGCACAGCAGTATGCTCTGTTCACAGTTCACATGCAATGGTGTTGAGTGACTGGCTGAATGTTGGTGCTGCCAACAGGAATGCCAGTAAGGGCCCACTGTGTTTTTAAAAAACAATTCATACTTAGCCATCTGTTTTGCATGGCAGTGACACACCATCCGTAGGCTGCTTCTAGGATCATGGCACTGGGTCCCTCCATATTGTTTGTACACATGCCACCCCCTCCCCCGAGGAGAAAACAGGCTTAGATCCAGGCATTAGACATGGCAGAGCAGAGGGCAGCCACTCCTCGTGGTTACCAGGCCCTCGGTCTACCGTAAGCACGTGTACACTCCTTCCTTCCATCCCACATGAATGGTTGAATTATCGAATTCCTAGAGAAGCTGCTTTACAAAGTTCAAACTAATGTGCATTCTGTAAACACATTAAACCAACTCCTGAACTCCTGAGCTTGTAATATAGCTCTAAAAGGAAATTAATTCTTAAATTTGGATAGATAATATGGACATACGGTACAAATTCAAACAATACAAAAGAGAATACAGTGAAAATTGTCTCCTTTCTATCTATACTTCACCTACTCAGTTCTCCCCAGAGGCAATTACTGTTATCTGATTCATATTTATCTTTTCGGATAACCTGTGTATATACAGGTGTCTATATTTTTTCAACAAATGCTAGCATAGTACATGTATTTCTACCAACGTGCTTTTCTTGTTTCAAAATATTTCTTGGTGAGTATATCACATCAATACATATGGAACAGCCTCAATTTTAAGAAGAATTCCATTGTGTTCTGTTTTAAGAATATAATTGAACTTATTTGCCCAATTGAGAGGCATGTAAGTTGTTTCCATTCCCTTGCCATCACAAACAATACTGCAGAAAAAACTTTGTGCATATATCATTTCACACATGTGCAAATATATTTGTAGGATAAAGCCCTAGAAGTAGAATGACTGGTTAAAAGGTACGTACATTTTGAATTTTCATAGATATTACCAAACTATCTCCATAGAGGCTGTAGCTATTTACACTCTTGCAGCATATAAGAGTACTTGGTTCTTCATAGGTTTGCCTATACAGGGTGTGATAAAACTTTTGGTCTTTGACAATTTAATAGGTAGAAAATGAGATCTTATTACACTTTAATAGTGCATTTCTATTATTAGGTTGAATATCTTTTCATATATTTTGGAGCCATGTACTTTTCTATGAACTGTTCATTTCCTTTACCCATTTTTTTTTCCTGTTGGATTGTAGTTTTCTTATTGATTTGTAAAAGCTCTTTGTTTTTTAAAAAATTAGCCCTCATCTATGTTATGAGTTGCAAATATTTTTGTCAGGCATATTTTTTAATGTTAATGTTAATTTAGTTCTACTTTTAGTAGAAAGTGCAAAGTAGAGAATCTAACTTTATTTTTTTTTATGTGACTATCCAGCTGTCTCAACGAGAAAAATCCATAATTTTCCCTTCTGATTTGAAATGCTTCCATTATTATATACTCATGAACCTATGTGTTTGGCTTTATTCCTGACCTTTATAATCTGTTCCACTGATCCATCTATTTGTTTATGCCCCAGCACCATGCTGTTTTTGTTATTATAACTTTATAATTTAGAATTCCTGGTAGGTTAGGTTGCTCTTCATGCTTTTTTTTTTTTTTTTTTGCTATTCGCTTGTTTATTTTTTATATGATCTTTAGAAGCTGATTGTGTAGTCTCCTCCCCTCTCCTGCCCCTGGTAATGTAGTATTTTTAGAGATCATGTTAAATTGATAGACTAACTTAGGGAGAATTAAAGTTGTTGTGATGTTGCACTTTTCTATCCAAGAACTAATATGCCTTTCCCTTTACTCAAGTCTTCTGTGTTTTCCCTCAGTACTATCTTTAAAAATGTTCTTCATATAAATCTTACACATTTTCATTGTTTGCCACTATTCTGAATAAGATCTTTCTGTCACTTTATCTCCCATCTAGTTGTTATGTGTATGTGAAGGCTTTTGATTTCTTATATTAGTTTCACATCTAGCCATCTTACTGAATTCTCTTATTATGTAAGAGATTCTCAGCTGACTTTCTTGGGTTTTCTAGATAAGCAGTCCTATCATCTGCAAATGCTAATAATTTTACTTGGTACCTCCCAATTTTTTTTTTAACCTCCTGCCTGTCTCTCTGACTTAATGGGAATACTCATAGTATGTTCTCATTAAGCATTAGGTCTCTAATGGTTTTTACTTTCTAAAGATCCTTTTCAATTCCCATGTAAAATGATTCTTGCCCCATTGTCCATAGTTATGTGTGGCAATCTTTTCATGCAAAAACTGAAGAACGAAAGGGGTCGAGCTAGAAGCCTTCATTATATTTGCAGACATCAGCCTCCTGGTGGCTTCTACTCGTTTGGCCTCTGAAACAACGGAAGAGGAGACCAGTCTCATTCATGTGGCAGCGCTTCAGGCTTCGGAGGAGACAGGGGTCTCCTTTACATCATGTCCCTCTGCTTTCCAGCGCTGGAGTTTGACAGATGCCCTTTATCCTACCGCTGGAGAGATGTGCAGGCTGAGAGTCCTTTGAAGACCTGCGGGTGCAGAGGTCTGTCATCAGACTCCATGGTGCGCTTATGCTCCCCCAGCAGTCAGCTAATTTGCTGATGCATCAGGGTTTCTAGATGCTTCCTTGCCCTTTCATTCCTGGAAACTATACGTAGAAAGCCATCCCTTTCCACTGTGCTATGGCACTTGGAGGGAGAATCCCATACTTATGACTCAAAGTGAGACCACTTGAGTCATATTTCTTACTGTCTTTTGAATTTTATTATTGGCCCTAGACTTCTACCATAGTCAGATTGGTCATATTATTGATAAAACTAAAATCCCTTTTACCTAAGCCCCAACAACGTGCTGTGGTTCCATTTGCTGTCTAATCTCCTACCTCAGTTTGGATGTTTTGTGAATTTGAATTCTACTGCAAACTCTGCAAAGCTCATTATAAGTCATGTGGATTCAGTTGCAATTATGACGAGTTTTTGTTTTGAAATAAAAAAGTAATCTATGGAAGGGTGCCACTCTTCAGATTTCAAATTCCAAAATTTTTGAACTTTTCATTTGGCTAAAGAGCAGGGACAGCTGACATGAAGACTTTTGTGACATTTAAGTGAGGTCAGACAGAATAAATAGACATGGAAATGAACCATTTGTATCTGAGGTTTTTTGCTTTGTTCTTGGTGCTTGAGCATAGGCTGGCAACTTATAAACAATAAAATGCCACCACATTTTGTATTACTTTTGTTTTCCTGCCTGGTGCCTTATTTCACAGATGCAGTGAGGGCATGGTGCACATTCGTCAAGTCTGCATGACCTGCTCATGCACTGAAAGCAGGATCCCATATTTTGGCTTCAGTACTGTGTAAACCTGTATTCTTTAAATGAGCGATAAGACGTAGCATGCAGTTCACTATATATATATGGAATTTCCTCCTCGACAGACTTCATAAAACTTAAGAGCAAACACATACCCCAAAAACAGCATCCTTGGCATTTAACAACCACATTGTGACAAAATGAAGCCAGTATGTTCTTCCAGTTTCTAGAGATGAAATTTCCTCACCTATCCTTGCTGCTTCCCCTCCAGCAGAGACAGGGCCCGGGCACATGATAAGTGATCAGTAAATGTTTATTTAATGAGTGACTGAAGTCTGAAATTCAGTTCAGACCTGAGTGTGCTTACTGAGGCAATAATTTTATTGCTTATTGTAATTAATGTGCATTTAAAATATCTCTTCAGTCATCAATTCAAATAAGATAAGCAATACATCTGCCCTAGAATAATATTCTAGATATCAGTCGGGAATTACACTCTCAATCACAGGACATGGTTTTTCATTAATTAACTGAGGCATAATTAGTTGTCAGTGGACATGTGGCTCAATGTCATTGATCCGCTCTCAGTGCACCTAAAGATGGTACTCCCCGAGGGCCTGGTCAGGGGGTAGGTTCTGCAAGAACAACCGATAATGTTTGGGGAGTTTGCACTGACCTTTTCCAGACACAGGCACTAAATAGCAGATACACAAATAGACCCAGGCTGCCCGGCTCCCCTGCCCCCTTCCTTCTGAAGAACACATTGTGAGTTATTGTGCTTTTAGACACGGGATGGGGGATTGTTACTCTGTACAGATTTTCCGCTTTTAAAAACTTCTCAATTAGTTTGTTTTCTGAGTTAAGGATCCTTTTTCATTTTCCTGGTTCTCCATGGTTTCCTCTAAGGTTGGTACTCAGAAGTGAAATAAGTCAACGGAAGTAGAAAAAAGTCTATCTGTGGATGAACAGTGGCTGCTCTTTGATTCTTATGCTTTTGTGGACATTCATTAATAACAAAACAAACACAAAGAAAAACAAAAACAAGTGAACAGATAGAAAAAACCCTATCCTTCTGAGAATGAACATGAAGGCTATTGTACTGTTGTTTTCGTTGAGTGTTATCCAATGCACATCTCCCGGGAACGGGACCCTGGCTCTTCAGCACTCAGGTTGGGATTCTGTCATTAGTAAGGAGCCTGCCTGTGACTCTCTCCAAAGCTTTTCCAAATGGACCTAAATGAAAGAGCACTTTGTGTACTTTAGCTGTATAAATGCTCTAGGTCATGGTGTTAAGCAGACTAAAGAGAACCGAAAAGAGGCACACGACTATCCCAGCTCATTGGCAGGTTCAGAGAGGTCGTCTTCAAACACAGCACGTCCACTTGTGTTGAAGTGTTCGGGCTGTTACAGTACTTGCCAAGCCCGCTGCAAGTTAGACACCACTACCAGCACTTTTCTTTTAATGTAAATGGGAGACTTAGGAATAGCAACTTGGGAGATTCTATTTGGCAATTAGAATTCTCTTTTCTTGCCAGGATTAAGTGTGCCTTAAAAGGTATGGTCTTCTTTAGAGGTCTTCAGTTTCTGTAACTTTGTTGGCTTTGGCATGATGGCCATGTACAAAATCATCCCTCACCTGAAGTGTTCCACAATTCCGGATCCGTTAACGAGATAATTAGGGTCCTTTGTATTATGGACTGGTCTAACGTCATCTTAATCCAGAAGTGCCCTCTCAACCAAAAATTGATAAAGAAAATAACGTAATCTTAGAGATTTGTTAACCACAAAATTAGTCTGTTTTCTGAATTAGAAAAAAGTTTGGTTCTGTTCCAAAGAGCATTCTGGAAACCATATATTGGACAAAAGTTGACAATGGTAGAAATGATTTGGTAAAGTAATCTTAGTGGACAATGACCATTTTGTAGAATCTTGCATTCTAACTCTGGTGGAAATAAAAAGGGAAAAAGTAAGTTATTTGTTGTTAATAAAAGATCTTCATTCACTGTAGGAATAAAATATGCTGAGTCGTTTAGCAATGGCATGATATTTAAAATGATTATTCTCCCTTTGTATTTAGGTCTTTCTCTGGAATCAGAGGACTCCAGCTGAAAGTTAACCTCCAGCCCAACGAGAATTACTTTTTCTACGTGAGAGCCATCAATGCGTTTGGGACAAGTGAACAGAGTGAAGCCGCCCTCGTTTCTACCAGAGGTACTTTCTCCTTTGCTCACAGTGAACCTCTTCCAGGCATTCCCATTCCTTCCCTTGCGCCACCCAGAGAAGACGTCATGGAGAGCAGCTTCTTAAAGCCCCCCACCCCCTGGCCATGCTAGGTTTTTGGCATGAGGACCCAAGATGGGTCAAAGGTCAAGATGTTTCTTTTATTTTTCTGGTTTAGAGGTTGTCCGTCTTGGCTACACATTAGCAATCTGCTGGGGTGCTTAAAAAGTACCGATGCCCAGACCCCACACCGGAGATCCTGATCTAATTGATCTGGAGATGAGCTCTGACCTGTGTTGTCAATCCCCCCAGCTGATTCTCCTTTGCCTCACAATGTGCTATAATCTGTGGTTATGTTTTGAATGTGTGTGTATTGGGAGTGGGTCAGATGGGGATATTCTTATTTTATTACACTGTCTTCCAGTCTTATTCTTCTGTTTATTTGTTTGTGCCTAGCACATAGTTTGTGGCAGTTAATGTTTGTTGAATGAATGAATGAATGCATGAGTAACTCAAGGAAGTGATGAAACTGTTCAATGGCATTTTGGGGAAAATACACATATGATGCCAACGAAAAATATTTGGCTATTCTCAATTGTGGAAAGAAGTGAGGAATGGAAAAGTGGACATTTTATTATCTTAGCCTAGACTCAAAGACGGCACAAGATTGAGGGTGCTACATTAAGTGATTTGCTTAACCAGCAAAAACTTGTGCATGTGCCCTGTTTGTGGTGTAGTTAGGGCCAGCCTGGTGTTTACTGAGAGAAGATGTGAGAGCTGCCTGTCCAGAAATGTTTTCCCTACAGTCCCAATGTGGTGCCTGTACCCTCTACTTAGAATCCCTCCTCCAGGTTACACCAGTGCTTCTTCAAACTTGATGTGCACATGAATCTCCTGAGCGCCTTGTTACAATACGGATTCTGATCCAGTAGTTCTGGGGCGGGGCCCAAGATTCTGCATTTCTAACTAGTTTCCAGGTGATGGAGGTGCTGCTGGTGCAAGGAGCACACTTTGCACAGCAGAGTGAGCTCTCGCACAGGAGGTGCACCTGCCGCACCAGGTAGGGGTTCCCAGCCGCCGGCATTCACTAGTGCCTTATAATGGAGAAAACTTCCAGCTGCGGATCTGAAAACACTGGGCGGGGGATTTTGATGTCAGAGGAAAGGGAGACTAAGGTCTGACCTGTGGGGCTTGGTCGAGGGACAGCTCTTGACCCTGTGGCAATGTTTCACTCCTATTTTCTTAACTGGAGTAGGAACCAGATTTCTCCTGTTGAGAGAAACGGCTCATCCTGCTCTGCAGATTTCCTCAAACGGGACAGTGATCAGCTTCGCTGAGAGGAGACGGCTGACAGAGTAAGTAGGAGAACGTCCAAGATGCCTCTGCAGTAGAGTCTTCTCAGGGCGTGTCACCTCAGTGTGGCCTCGCCTGAGCATATTCCTGGTTTAATGAACCTGGATGTGTGGTATCGAATATAAATGTGTGCACCTCCAGACAGTTTGGTTACAGTTCATTACTCGGGTAAAGTGACAGAAATAGTTCATAACTTGGAGCAAGTGTCCATATTGTTACTGGAAGTATAAACACAGGTGATTTTGTTTTAAACAAAGGCTGTGTTAAGGCATTATCTCTGGTTTAATGAAAAAAGAGTCCAGGTTAATTCTTCTGTTATTTTCAACAGCAAGCCAGATTTTGTAGCCATCCACTTGAAAAGGACTAGAGGAGAGTGACATTTTGTTGAGTTTCTAGTTCAGGCCACATGCAGGGTTTTAGACTTTCTTGCCCCCTCCCCAGTAGCTCCCACAAAAGGAAGGATCCAAGTAAAGAAGAGCCAAAAGCTGAGGGCATAGTGGGGAGACCGCTCTGCAATTTGCCTGCAGTCTCTCATGGTTATTTTGAGAGTCAAAACGGTCAAGTGGGAGGAAGTTTGTGAAAGGAACGGTAACACACGTGAACCCCGCGCTGCTGCTGGCACTAATGTGCTGGTGTGGCTGCCCCCGGGCTCGCACAGTAAAGCACTGAGCTGACCAACGGTGACGTGCACTGTTTTCCTGTCAGGTTGCTATTCCCCCGTCTGGGGCCCAGCTCAGATGTTTCCTGTTCCTGCAAATGGCCCAGCTTCTCTGGGCCCTGGAGCCCTTTGATCTTATCTGTGAGAGGGTCTGAGCACATGTGTGGTTTGTCAGCCACTCAATCCTGAATAATCCTCAAGCAACAGCCCTATCTTCTGCATCTTTGGATCCCCAGAATCTAGGATGGAGCCCAGAACACTGCCGATGCTAAACATATACAAATGAGTGAATGCAAGGAAAAAAAAAGATTTTAGAAATAGATTGGGCTTTTCTGTCATTTTTGGATTTCTCAAAAAGTCAAAAAGAAAAGAAATAGACTGGAGGTTGGTAAGGGTTCATAGATAATAACGGTAATGCATTTTATAGAATTTTATTTATTTATTATTAACTTGAAAATTAGCTCATAAATATCAGGCAGCTGGGCTTTGCTCCAGAGAGCAAGGGCCTGTCAGTAGCCACCTCTCTGAAATGTGGTTGTTGGGTAAAGACATGAGAAAGTGAAATACATTCCCTTGCATGAATCATTTTCTCATCTGTTAAAGGGGAGAGGAAGAGGGTGCTGACTGAATATTAAAGCTGCTTAAGTTAAAAATGCTTCCTTGCTGTCTCAGCCATTTCAAAGCAGAACTGAGCAATTCATGCAAACAAGGTCACCCATCAGCAGTTGAAAGTGCTTTGGTTCATTTCACCGAGCCTGTTATAAAAATAGCTAAGGTGAGAGAAAAAGACATCTTTCAACAACCCTAGTCACACCTATTATAACGCAGAGAGGCCAGAGTCCCAAAGACTGCTGACCACAACCTCTGCAAAGCTTGCTCATGGCACCTGGTTAATTCCACACTCGGCTCTGCTCGGGCCTCACCAGCCGCCTTGATGTTCAAGAGCAGCACCTCATGTGGTCCTCGTGCCAGTAAGGTCAGCAGACACTGGAACTCATTGTTGGGGAAGGTTTTGGAGACTCCTTTTTTGCAAGTTTTGGAAGAAAACTTTGCAAGTCACCTTCTCTTAGAAGTCCCCACCTGCCTCCCTTGTTTTTTTCTCACTCTCTTTAAAAGCAGAGATTGTGCCATTTCTTTTTGTTCTGCCATTATTCTAGTTATTTCCTTGTTCCCACCTCCCTCAGGAGATACAGTGTGCAGTGCATACCTGTTGTGTGTGGTAGTGAAAATACATCAAATGCATATTGAGATTTTGGGGAATTCTGTGGCGATCAGGTCAAGGTTGGGACACAATGGACAACAAATGTCTTTAGTCTAATTCCAGAAGTTTCCAAGGATAGAATTCAGCTTAAACTGTGCATGAGTTTGTGAATATTGGTGTTTATGAGATAAAGGCTGGTGATTCCTGATCAACTCTGCCTACAGAATCCCATCAGTGCTGGGTGAGGAGCTGCCCGCCTGTGGCCAGCATTACTGGGAAACCACAGTCACAGACTGCCCGGCTTATCGACTTGGCATCTGCTCCAGCTCGGCTGTGCAGGCCGGTTCCCTGGGACAAGGGGAGACCACGTGGTACATGCACTGCTCTGAGCCACAGAGGTAAGCTGGAGCCCTGCCCCTCCCCTCTTAATCAAAGTGTCATGAGTTGATGTCTAGGCAGAGTTCTCTGAGGGGCCTGATAAATAGCATCCCACCTCTCTGCCCGAGTTCTGAGCCAAGAAAGAAAGAAAACAAAGAGTCAAGGATATGGAGACTAAACTATTACCCTCATTACTGAGGAAGCCAATTTTAGAGAATGTGGTTCATACCTGAGGGCAAGAAGCTTTCTTATATTGAACCTTGTTAATAGACAGACTTGTCCCCACCCAGAGCCTTGGCCAGGCCAGCTTCCGCACCTTGTAGGTCAGAGTTGGTCCCTGGAGAAGCAGAGAAGGATGTGTGTCCCCTTGGGAAGCTTATAACCAAGAGACACAGAAGAGGAAGGGGCTTCTGGGCCATGCATGGCCAGTTTTTCTTTCTAAACTCACCCTAGAGTTGGGAGAGACTACAAGGGTATGCTAAAAGGGTCCCATCCACAGAGGAGAAGTCAAGAGGAGTGAGGAAGAAGTGGATCCCCCAAGACCCTCCCCCCATCGGTCTGTATCAGGGGTTGGCAAACTGCAGCCCACAGGCCAAATATGACCCACTGCTTGTAGTGTAAATAAAATTTTATTGGAACACAGTCATGCTCATTTGTTTACATATTGCCTATGGCTGCTTTTGTGCTACGTGGCAGAGCTGACTAGTTGCAACAGAGACTGAATGGCCCCCAAAGCCTGAGACGTGTACTAACTGGCCCTTTACAGAAAAAGTTTGCTAACTGCTGGTCTATATTGTTAGTATTGTTTAGTTGGTTGAGGTGAAAAAGTTGTTAACCTGTGTTAGTCTCGGAGAGCTAGGGCAAGCGTGTTATGATCTGAATATTCCCACAGGACGGTCTAATAAAAGAGCACTGGACGGGAGCCAGAAACCTGATTTTAGCCCTGGCTCCATCCCTGACCAGCTTCCTGATGGCTTCTCACCACACCTCAAGGCCTCATCTGTCTTGTCAGGGGACAGTGATGCCTGGTCTGCTACCTTTTGAGGTTGTGAGGATCACATGAAATTGGGTACTGGGAAGAGCTTTGAAACTGTAAAGTATCATACAAGTGTGAGGCATTATTCAAACGTAATGCTTTGAAAAAGGAAGGCTTCAGTGCTTGCGAGTTCCCAGAAAAAGGCCCACAGATTGGGATTTTGCTTGTCTCTGGCTGCATGTTTCTCTCTGCATCCGACTTGACAGAGTTTGATTTTCTGACATGGCTCATAAGGACACCATCTCCAAGAGTTATGTCAAGTCACGTTTCATCAAGTGAGAGCAATTGGGATTAATTGATGTTCAGTGCTGTGCAATGCTTAAGGACCCAGCCCTGCCCAGAGCTCAAAATCAGTCAGACTCAGAGTTTATCATCAGTGGGTTTAGAGCTGGAGCTAGGTGATTGGGTTCTTGAAAATTTCCTTAGACACTTGAACCCTTAAGAACCCAAACCAAAGTCTAGCCTCCAGTAACAAATTTCTAGTCTCTAAAAAGTGGAGTTGCATCTTTTGTTCAACAGGTTCAACAGCTTGGGTCTTTGGCTCTTTCAGGCCCAGGGCAGTTTCCGTAGATTCTGGGAGAGTGTACCCACCCGTGTGGTCACAGCACAGAGCGGTCAGCTCTTAAGTGCCTTCATGTCATGTTTCAAATGGAGCGCCCCTGGCCCCTGGGATGCTGAGAGATCCTCCTGTGTTTTTCACTTTTTCTGTCCCATCATGGAGGCCAAGGAGGGAAAGACATTCCTTGAAGCCTTGGCTTCCCCAGTTCTTCAGGCCTGGAATCTTCTCTGCCCTGCTCTGCTTCTGCCTACATTTCCTGCCAAGCACATCAGTTCCTTCTCCAACCTGCACTCTGGCCTGAAACCAAACCTGTCTTTCAGGGGCCTAACTCCCTGCACAGCTTTTGCCTGCCCTTCCTTGGGACTGCTGGTCCCTATTCAAACAAGGATCACCCAGAAGCCCAATTCTTAACACCTGCATGACCCTGGAACCGCCATGCCAGGGCCCCCACCCCGGGTGACCCACCCTTATGAATCCCACTGCTGGCCCAGACTGAGCCCAGACCCCTTTTGACCTTGGTGGCTACTCCCCTCAGGGATCCTCGTTCCCCAGCCTGGTTGCATTCTTCCTGACTTCCCCTCTTCACTGCAGTCCCACCTGAGCACTGACATTACTGTAGATGTTTGTAGGTTTTTGAGCAGAAAATAAGAGACATGAGGAAAATGATGTTTTAGAAATATTTGCCAGTTGTGACAGAGAGGATAGCTTGGAGTGAGTGGAGACTAGAAGATGAGTAAGGCAGGTGGCTGTGGGTGAAACTGGTAAGGGAGGTGAGAAGCCTTGAACTAGGGTGGAAAGGTTAGGAATGGAGGGGAAGAAATCCAGTTGATTCTTTCTCCTCAGACTGTCTTCATTTCTCCTTTCCAATTGTGCCATCTTAAAGCTTGGATTCTACACAAGTAGAATCAAGAGTCATACAGTTTGGTTTAAAGCCTGACCAGGGACTGACCAGGGCTGGGCCTGTGGGCACCAGGCACCTTCCAAGCAGGGATAGGGAAATGGCTCATTTGGGTGTTCAGAACCCTCTAGACCAGTGCTGGGCAATGGAACATTCTGTGAAAGTAGAAAAATGATGTCACATGTAGCTATTGAACCCTTGAAATATGGTTACTAGGACTGAAGAACTGGATTTTGAATTTAATTTAATTTTACTTAATTTTAATTTAAAAGGCCACATGTAGCTAGTGGCTGCTGTATTGGACAGGGCATGTCTAGATCCTGGCCCCTGACTGATCTATCCATGTAATATCCTCAAAGTCATTCACATGTCCCCTCCAAACCTGTCAGGCAGATGGTGATGTTCTCTATGACATATGGGCTTATTTTGCCACCTCATCATTGCTTCTGCTGCCCCCCTTCTTGGATCTCCCTCTCGCTCTTTTCCAACTATCTAGTCCTGACCATTCTTTTTGGCTGAGTATGAGCCTTCTGCTCCACAGCCTTCTGTAAGAGCCCCAGCCTACACTGCTGCTCCCATCATTGCCACCTGCAACCTTTGTCTGCACTACAGGTTCCAGAACTTCATAATGTTCTGTCACATCTCTCATTTGCAAGGCCTTGAAAAGGTGCTTTGTCGTTGTAAAAGTCTTGCTTATCTTCCCTTCCCCACGAATCCTGCTCTATCGCATGAGCTTAATTCTATAATGAAGTTGCCAACTTGTCATTCCCGAAATACACTTGCACTCAAGCTTCTGGGCCTTCAAGACAGACATCACGGGTATGAAAGGTCCTTGGCCTTCTCTGCCATACCAGAGTCACTTACCCAGAGTCTAAGGCCCCACTCTGCCCAGTGTGCTTGTGCTTCCACCCCTCAGGCCTACCATATCCACACACCTCTCCCCCATCTCGTTTCCTCTCTTCCATCTCTTATTTCTTCCCTTCCCCTGCTTTCAGGGCTCACCCTCCATTTCTAAGACTGCCGGGAGAAAACTCCAAACTGTGTTACTTTTTGCACAGAGCAATTTAGCTTCTTCTGTTCAGCAATTTCTCCTTCCCAGCCTGGCCTCAAACCTTTCCTTTCACAGACAAACAGGTCCGTTAAATGTGTGTAGTGAACACTTTACCAATCTATGCCCTGAGATAGACCCTCAGCCCTAGCCCGTGGTTAAGTCATCAAAAACTTTTTCCTTCCTGCTCAGTAGAATATGTGTTCCGGAGGGCAAGGACAGTACTCTATGGTCTTTCATATCCCCCAGAGGGCCTAGTAAAGTGCTGGACACACAGATACACCCAATGAATACTTGTTGAATTGAATTTATTTGAATTGAAGAGAGAAATCAGAGGCAACCCCTTGGCTTCCAAGCTGCAGAAAACATTGAGAAGCCGAAAAGGAAAGTCACTTTGGGGCAGGGGGAATGTATACGAAGGATGAAATTGGGCAAAAATAATGAAATATTTCTTAAACTTCATAAAGGCCTTTATGTAAGTTACTTATAACTTCTTTAAACTGTAAAATTAATACATTTTATGGAAGGCAGGGCTGTGGTACTTTTTAAAATACATGGCAGCTTCAAAGGAGTTTTATTCAAAAGAATGACACCCCGTGAATGCGGTAGTTAAAACATGTGGGCAGCTGGGAAAGAATTAGAATGTTGAGAAAAATCACAAGGGAGGCATATGTTGGTTATTCTGGGACTGCCTCCTAATACAGAAGGAGCAAAGTTGTTAAAAATGCTCGTCTGTTGGGGTGAGCTACACGTTTTAGCATCTAGGAGGGATCTGGTTAAGGTATTTAGGACAGCGTTATTGCAACTCGTTAATGTGAATTGAAGTTAATAACTGAAAGATTGGATATTTCCAAGTGATTTTCTTTATCATGTTCCTTAAAGATTTCCAAAGTTTTTAATCTCCCATTCTGTTTCATTTCAGATACACGTTTTTCTACAGTGGCATCGTGAGCGATGTTCATGTGACTGAGCGTCCCGCCAGAGTGGGCATCCTGCTGGACTACAGCCACCAGAGGCTTCTGTTCATCAACGCGGAAAGTGGACAGCTGCTCTTCATCATCAGGCACAGGTTTAACGAGGGCATTCACCCCGCCTTTGCCCTGGAGAAACCTGGAAAATGTACCCTGCACCTGGGGATAGAGCCCCCGGATTCTGTAAGGCACAAGTGACCATTGGCTTTCAGAGTTTGCAAGAGCAATAATTCACATTTTGGGGGTCTGTTGTTCTTTCCCTTGGGTGCTATGCGTCATTCAAAACATGTCCCACATATTCACACAACGATAGCTACACGCACAGCGATTAGCACGTGAGCAAAAGCACCAAGAAAATCTTGACTTTCTAGAACAGCATATGAGTAAAGAGGATGGAAAAAAACAACCTCCACCCTTTGGTTTATGTATGTTTGAGTTCTTCCCTAAATTAAAAGGATTTATACCTGACTTGGGAACCAAAATAGAGAAATGGACTTCCACCTGTTTTACTGGTAAAAAAATCCTTGGATGGACAGGTCTGAGTGAAGGGAAGGTTGTACTATTAATATCTCCTCTGACAAGAAACACAGATTTTTCCACAAGAAAAATGTCACCTCACTCCACTAAAGGATGATGAATCCTAATCATTAGAGAAGGTGTCGATAATGAACTAACCATTCTGAGTTGATAATGAACTCTTTTGTAATAATGTATACTGTAGAATATGAGTCTACTTCCCCTGAAATTTTAATGTAGAAAAGTGCCAGATATTAGAAATGTCCATTTTGTTAAATAAATGGTTAGAGTCTATAAAACAAAGCATGTTGTGTGAACTTATTATATGTGACTTACAGTCTGGCGTCTCTGCATCGGGACGAACTACAGAGTAACAGCCACCACACTTCAGGGGGTACATTACTACTCGTTTCCATGTGAGCATGTTACACATGTATGTTTTAAAATCTAAACACTTTCAGCCCGTAGTTACAATCAACTACCAGAAGCTGGGAATCTCTTTTTGCTGAAATAAAATGGTTGGTCATTTTTAGATATTATATTGAAATCTCCAAATCTTCCTTAAATATGTGTATACAAGTTGATAAACCTAGAATGCATGTTGAGATGATTGCTCTTGTTTTCTATAATATAAACACTTTGGTCATATTTATAGACTTTTTAAACATTTTGCATTCGGTTATTTGTTTTCTTGAATCAAGAAATAATATCCTACTTGTGGGATATGTTTTAAAATTATTATTAGAAAATCCAAACTGGATCTGTAGCTGGATTCATACAGACCGTTCAAAGTCATCACCACCCTGCTTGAAAATTACAGCCGTGCTGGCAAGATGGATACTTAGTGAAAGAGGAGGAATAACGTGCTGCTTTGTCCAGAACATTACCGTCACTTTTTTCAAGCCTTAAAAGTATCATCATCAGGTTCTGACTGATCAGCAACCCATGGTCATTATTACTCTTTTTTGGCAGGAAGATAGTGTAATTAAAAACAATAACAACAGTAGCCGCAGCCACATGAATTTTGGAATTTGTCTTAGTTTGTGTTCCTCCAAAAGTGGACCTTGAGATAAAGATTTAGTGCTAGTTGTTTACACAAGAAGTGATTCTGGGAAGCACATGTGAGGAAGTGGGGAAAGTGACAGGAAGCAGGCAGACCCGACAAAAGATGTGTGGTATGAATGGGTTGTTACCACTGTGACCAACTGGGGTTCACTGGAGCTGGGGGCACCCCTGGAAACCTCTCAGAACATGCCAGAGGCTGGCATCTAGCCACTCCTGTCCAACCCCCATTGGTTGAGGTTGCCCCAGGAGGCATTAAACTCCTATCCCCACCTTTCCAGGTTGCATTTCTTGCCAAGCTGTCATGATCCTCAGAGAGCCCTCAGACAAAGGAAATGAGAAGCAAAGGTGCCTGACACAGACTTGTCAGCGTGCTGACAACCATCTAATGAGTGAGCCAGGGATAGATGGGGCAGGGTACCAGCAGCGTCTGCCATCAAGTTGGAAGCAGCTCTGAGATTAAGGAGAAAGCTGTGATAATGGGAAGAACCAGGTTTGAATCTCAATTCAGCCCTTGCTAGGTGATGACTTTGGGCAACTCAGTTTCTTTAGTTACACCTTTTTCTCAGGATAATTGTAAATATCAGATTAAAGAAGCATGGGAAATGACATAGCATTTTGTAGTTTATAGAATATCCTGACAAGGGACTCCCAAGATCCTTTAAGGCCAACCCTCCACCACATCCCCACTGAGTGGCCTTCCTGTCTCTGACTCCGTGGCAGGTGGATGGGGGAAGGCAGGCTCTGCAGTCAGGAGGTCCAAGTTTTAGCTGCCTCTAGCTGTTGACTGATAGGAGATTTCCTGGTTGGCTCCTAGAGGATTATGCCAGTGTAGACAAGCAGAGCGAAGTTAATGCTGTTTCCTCACATCTTCAAGCAATTCTTCCCTCCTTGATCCTCCTTGGTCCTTCTTCTCTGAGTCCATTTTTCCTTCTTCTTGGCCTTCCTCTTCACACCACACAGATCTTCAGAGAGAGGGAAGGAAGTCAGCAAATTTTGGTCAAAGTGCTCCTCTGGAAGTCTGTCAGTAGTATTTATTAGTTTAATAACATGTATAGCACATGCATCATCTCTTTTGATCCTCATCAGAAACTTGCATAGTAAAAATCATTGCCATTTTATAGATGAGGAAACCAGTCTCGGAGCAGTTAAATAATTCGGTCACAGTCACAGCTGGTAAGTGGCAGAGTGTGGATTTAGATAGAGCTCAAATCCCAAGCTAAGAGAATAAAATGATTATGTTTTGTTTCATTTTTTTATCACAGATTATTTTTTCCACATATATGTGGTATGTGGAAACTACACGTGTGTACATGTGTACTCTCTCATGCAAACATATACATATATCCATATGCATGCATACCTTCATACATATATATTCTCTTCCCTCTTGAACTGACTTCCTTCCCAAACCCCTGTTTTGTTGTTGATGCTGTCATGACCTTTGATTCTTTCTTTGATACCAATGACCTTAATTAGGATTCAAATTGTCTATAACATTCTATTTGTGGAGAAAAGACTTTCGTACGTGAAACCACAGTGCTTCTTCTAAGAGATACAGGGCCAAAATAAAGGAGTTTGTGGGAAAAGGAAAAAGAAACGAGGATTAACACCATGGTCCTTTTCTATTTGTTTGCATACATACCTGGCATCCCTGCATGGATATATTCTTTATCAAAGGTAGAAATATTTTTCTATTGGAACAAACCAGAACATGTTCCTGTTGTTTTTCTGGAGGTGCTTCCCTAATGTCCAGCAGAACTGAAGTGTCGTCTTTCATCACACCCACTTACAAAACTGTGTGCTTTCTAACACTCTCCCATCAGAAGCATCCTTCAGCCTTCACAGTGGCCTGTGTCTGAAGTCCCCTGTCATCCTCACTGTGTTAATTACCCATGAATCGTCTCAAGTGTTCAGTTGCTGAAAGAACTCATGGGACTTAGAGTTTATACTGACGGAAGAGCTTCATCATGGGCAGAGGGTCCAGGACAGCCACACGGAAGAATGCTAGGCATTGAGAGGGTCCTGATATCAAGTGCAGGCTTGTTTGTCCTCCTCCTATTGGGTTGCACAGTATGCACATGTCTCCAGTCCTCAAAACACCACCAGGGTGTGTGGGAAGCACCCTGGTACCAGGAAGCACAAGTTTTGTTTCTGGTGATGGTGGTGGGGGCCCTCATAGTGAGCTGGTCACATGGGCACTTTCTAGCTATGCAATTAGCCCTGACCTTGGAAACTTGCCTCCCTGCTCCCCACAGGCTCCACCAAAACCAGTGCATATCATAACTCCAATGACTATTACTAAGGGATGCTGACAGACTGTTACATCCTGCTCTGAAACAATGGATGGATCCACGGTTGCAGAATGTCACTTATTTTTAGTTAATAGAGTGCATGGCATTGGGCAAGGGTCAGTAGCTCTGTGGATATGCATGTAGTCAATTAAGATTAGTGGAAATGAACCCATGCTCGGCACTTACTGTCCTATGTTCCTGAGCTCAGCTGCTGGAGGGTGTTTCCAGAATAATAATAGTAAAAGCTGAGTGCCTCTGCCACCAATTGCCATCCCCTCATGTCCCTGATTTGGTGACTGCCAGGGAGTGATCCTGGGCACATCTCAGAGCTGAATAAGCTTGGACCTGATTTCCAGCCCCCTTCACAGTGCTCAGGAAGGAACACATTTTTCTGGGCTGTGTTCAGATAGAAGATCAACACTCTCACTTTCCTTTACTGCTGTCAAAGTGTGTGTGGTTGTGCCCCGCTTTTTTGTGGCCCTGTTTTGGTCTTAACTGAACTCTCTCTCTCTATGCTGACTTTGTTTTTTCCAGTTGATAGCAGTAATTTCAGATCCCCAGATAGTATATGAACTGTAAGAATAGCTTAAGAATAGTTGGAGGATTGAGAATGTTTAACCTGGAACAAAGACAATTTAGGGAAGGATGTAAGAGGTCTTCAAAGATCGGAAGAGCTGTTTTGTGGAGGGAATTAGGCTTATTTTGATTTTACACTAGGTCCAGTGGGTAGAAGTTCCAGGGTTGAGGAATTTGGTTTAAGGGAAGGAAAAGACATCCTATCAATGACAGTTGGCTCAGGGACATGCTGCTTAGCAGGTAATGAGAGCTCAGAGTCAGCTGAATGATCAACTGTCTGGAATATTAAAGAGCATCTTCTTGCTTTGGATTCAGACCCATGGTTTTTAAACTGTGTTCCTGGAGTGCTGGGGTTCCATAGAGTTGTCTGAGGGCCAACGTGGGACCCAATGGGAAAGCCAAGTGGGCATAAATTCAAACCCCTATCCCATTTTATCATGGAAGCTCAATTCTGATCTATTTTACACATTGCGTTCTGTATAATAATTCATTTGATGAGCAGGTTTCTATGGTTAAACAAAGTTTGAAAAGTGGATAACCACTGAGATTCAAGTCTAAATTTTGTGATACAGAAATCATTTTAGGAACCCAAAAGTCCCTAAATCTTCTATTCTTTCAGAGTCTCTTTTCCTTTACCATCCAAATACTGATATCACATTGAATGCAAGAAATACTGTTTCCTATCCCAAATTTTCAAGGATTTCTGTAGATGGTTACATTCTCCTGGGTGACATTTCCGACCTTCTGCTTCCGAATTCTCCTCCATCACCTCTCGCCACCTCACCACTACTTCTTCATGCTTCCCTAGTCCCATTTGGTCTTCACCATCCAAAACATTGACACAGTGCCCCATTTATTCCTTAAGGCAGTGCTGACACAGCTTTTGTTGAAGACTTGGGGTTAGTGAGGGAAATTTCTTCACAGATCATGAAACAAAAGAAAGCTGAATGTGAAGCCTCCAGTATCGCTGGGGCCCCTTCTGACCTCTTCTTCAGGCGGGTCTCCCAGTCACATTGAACAGACTAACCTCTCCATTCTACTTTATTCTTTACATTTCTAGCTTCTGCTCAGACTTTGTTTTTTCAGATCAGCCAGTGGGACTAGAAAGCATCAAAATACAAAGACCTCTCTTACCCATATAGCTGTCTTTTATGGTAGAATGAGAGCAAAACTTCCCTCCCCCCATCTCAGCCTCTTCTGTCCTGCCCAGGCTCTAGGCACCTCTTTGCAGATCTAAAAGGCCCATTAAAGCAATTCCCTAAACCAAAGAGCAGTTCTCTCCCAAAGATGAATTTGGCCATTAGCCCTTAGAATGGTTTTAGAATCCCCTACTAGTACCTTCCCTCCAGTGGTTTTCTGTAGAACTAGCTAATGATTGAAAATCCTTTCTCAACCTAACCGGGGCTCCCAGACATCGTGTTGGGCTGCCCTGACACCACGGAGAACTTTACTGCATGCTGGGCACTTCAGGGAGAATGGCACCCTTCTAGAGTCAACACATTATTGAGGATTTTATAACTGAGGAGGCAGTGGGTAAAATAATTAGGAGAAAGGAAATGGGGAAGGAGAAGCACAATTCATTCATTCAACACCCATTGACTGAGTACTGACTACGGGCAGGGCACTGTTCTAGGCCCCGGGAAGATGGCAGTCATCAAGTCAGACAAAATCCCTGCTTTCAAGGAACTTATATTCTAGTGGAGGAAGACAGACAATAAACATGTATATGGTACATCAGTGGGGAATGAAAACTAGGAAGAAAAAGAAATCAGGGTAAGAGAATAAATAGTAATAGGAGGAAAGGGCTGCTATATATTTTTGGTATGATGGGAAAGTCTCTCTGATAAGGTGATATTTGAATAAAGACCTAAATGAAGTGAGGGAGCAGGCCACGTGGATATCTGTGGAGAAGAGTATTCTATGCAGAAGGAACAGCAAGGGTGGAGGTCCTGAGGCAGCAGCATGGGGGTTCACTAGAAGAGCAGTGAGGAGCCTGGGGGGCTGGAGTGGAATCAACAGGGAGAGAGCTGTGGATGTAGTCAGAGAGTAGCTGGGGACCAGTTGATAATGGACTTCAAGGCCAAGTAAGGACTTTAGGTTATATTCTGAGGGAGTTAACAAGAAGTAACAGGTATGAGGAGTAGACACAATGGCTGTCTCACAGAATGGGCTTTTCACGTGTTTGGGTATTATGTTTTTCAACATGAACCAGGATGTTTCACAAAGGCTCCCTGGGCTGGCCTTTGTCAGCTCTCAGCTCCTGCAGAGAAAGGGCCTGGAGTCGGTGGGAGAGAAGAAAAGGCGTTCTTTGTCTCCTTCTCAGCTCTGTCCAGGAGCCCTGTGGCCCTGCTCGCTTCAAGGGGAGCAGCCCCTGCCAACTGGTTGCCATTGGGACCACACAGTGCAGAACTGTGGAGGGAAACTGCTATCGTCCCTGGGCCGACTTTGTGCTGAACCGAGTCTGCTTACCCTGATGACAAGTTGGCAACCACCAAAGACGGACAAGTATAAGCACATTTGCAGGAAACGTTTTGTACCTTTTCAACTGCATTATTTTGCAATTACAGGAAAGATGAGATAATGATGACATCCAGGGAGGTTGCCTGGCCAAACAGGGCCTCATGGGTGTGTATACATGTGTGTATGTGAGCATGTTTGTGTATGTATGTGTATGTTGCACATATTTTCATATATGTGACTGTGTGTATATTTGTGTGTATATGTATGTGTGTGTATTGAGGGGGGTAGAATTGTCATTACAATTCAGGGTTAGTTTTCTTATTAAAGAGCTAGAAATTGGATTTGTAAGAGCTCCCAAAGGTTGTCAGATCCACAGGGACTCATCTGCATCAATCAAGTTCACAAAAGACTCATTAATAATTTAGAATGCCTATTGCTTAATTTATAGTGAGAAACAAATTGCCAAAGGGGCTGGAGAACAGTATCTGCTGGTCAGAGCCCCAACACCTGCAGGCACCTGCCATGGTCCTAGTCGGGCTGCACACACTACGTGAGGCTGTTTCCTTCTCAAGTCCCACGTGCTCAGAATTGACATATTTTCACATGAGAAGCCCTGTGACAGTTAAAAGATTGTTTGGCGATCAAGGCAAGTTGTGTGACTGATCTTCACGACCAGCATTATTGAACTGCCATGGCCAGCCATGGGCCCAAATATTTGGGTTTGCTGCCCCCAGTGTGTTCTCCCTATCAGCACTGGGCTTCCCTGAGAAATCCTTTCCTTTGGGACTTCTTATCTATTCAGTCCAACTTCTTACATTCACATTTGTTTTTTTAAAGATGCCTTAAGATCATTTCCCAGCCTACAGTTTTCTTGTCCATTCAGTGAAGACTCGATTAGATTTCTAGGCTCTGTTCCTCCGGTTTTTGATCTGAAAAATATCATGCATGTTATGATGACTATTGTAGATGGTAGAACATCATCGATTGTATGAAGATCTTACTAATTTAATACTCAGAAGGAAACCATCCTTGCAAGTTCTTGTGTGACATCTCACCGTCTCTCCCGGGGACTGACTGCATGTAGGTGGGGGAGGACACTTTCATTGAAGGATTTGTTGGAACTGATGAGAGAGAGTGGTTCAGAACACAGATCCTGGAATCATGTAGATCCGGGCTGAGATGTGGCTCTGCTCCTTCATAGCTGTGTGACTTTGAGCAAATTGTTTAGCCTCTCAGAGTCCTCATCGTAAGATAGGAATAGCACTACTTACTATGTCACAAGGTTGTTCATTCATCCAAGGTGCCAGGCACTGCTGTGGGTACTAAGGATCCAGCAATGATCAAAACAAACAAACATCCCTGCCCCCAGCAGGTTTACATTCTAGCGAGAGGAGCGACATACAATAAAGGAGATAAATAAGTAAACTGTCGAGTATCAGAAAGTGGTACGTGCTATACAGAAAAATAAAGCAGGAAGGGTTGTTGTGACATGTAAATGAAAGAATTAACGTACGTGAAGTTCTTAGCCGAGTGCCTGGCATGTAACAATAGCAAAAAATTTTAACTGTTATTAATTCGGCTGTAATGCAGGGGCTTCTTAAAGAGCTAAGTGTCCCCCACAGAATAGCATAATGTCCTCACACACACCTTAGTGTGTAGCTACGCTGCCCATGACCACTGTATCTCCAATGAAAGTTTAATATTTTCCCTCCTTTACTCCCTGCAAATTTTCAGGAAAAGTATTTAGAACAAAAGATAAACGATCCTTAATTTCACCACTCAGAGAGAAGCAATGTTGACATTTGGTGTGTATCCTCCCAGGCTCTCTCTTTCTTTAGACATACTCACACACACATTTTTAAAACTGCAAATAAAATCACTGTTATGTAATCTGCTTTTGTCACTGAAAGCTATGTCATAAGCATCTTCTCACATCAGCAAACATAGATTCACATCACTATTTTAATGCCCAGTTGCAGACCTCTGAGAAGATGGATCTTGAACTACTCAACCAGTCTGTTATTGATAGATATTCAGTTGACTTCCAAGTTTTCATTTCTATAAAAATGCTTTGGTTTTAAAGGCACCAACAGCACTATTTGGCCTAGAGTTTTTCTTGGATTTCTCATGGGAAAGTGTATATTGTTTCCATATTTACTATAAACCTGAATGATTTTTTATAAACCTAGCTGGGAAGACTTAATAGAAACTCCTTCATGGACTAAGCCTGGTGCCCGTTTTCTTTACAGTCAACTGAATGTCATTATATTCAACTATCCTCAATTTAAACATATTTTTTAACATCTTCCACATCAGGACACCACACTGGTCCCTGCTGAGAACCGAGATGAGCAAGATGCAATCCCTGCCTTCAAGGAGCCAAGACAGGAACACAGGTACTGTCTGTAATCAGCATAGAGGCCAGAAGAATCATGAGGTTCCAAAGTGGGGAGAGAAATATCTGTTTGAGGTGGCCAAATAATAATACAGGTTAGTTTTATGTCACTAGCATGTTGAATAAGTAAGACTCCTGAAATATAGTCATACAAGACATTTTATTTTTGTCTCCTTGTGCCCTTTTAAGTTTATTCAGTGGAAGGAAGTTCTAAATGAAAATGTAGGCAGAGGACTTTGGGAGAGCATAGGTGGGTTTTCTTAGAAGAAATGTCTGAGCTAAGACCTGACGGCTGAGTAGAAGCTGGCCGGATTGAGGGGAATGGGTTATGGGGGCAGGAGGAGGGAAGAGAAGAATGTCCTGATAAAGAGTAAAGGTGAGGAGATAAGAAATAGCCAGATTCCTTAGAGAGATTCAAAGATCAGTACAGCTGTGTGTGTACGTGGGGGTGACTCTAGGGTGTGGTGTGGAGGGCTCCTGCGACGGGAGAGATTTTCTCTGAATACCCCAGGTTTTAGCTCAGGGCCTCATACAAAGTGGGCAGTAAATAAATATTGTTGAAAATGAAATCTAAAAATCAGATAGATTTTTGGCTCTTCTTTAACACAATTTCCCTCCTCACAATTCAGAACTACTAGGTATCAACTTCCACTTCTCTTCACTGGAAAATTTGAGGGCTATCGCCAAACAGTTCTTGGATTGCAAGTCAGAGGGAGAAAAGTGTTCAGCTCCTTTAAGCAGAAGCTCCCACGGAGTTTGTTTGCTGGTAACCAAGTTTTCCTACGTAGTAATGACTGGAGGTGAATGAAGGATTGAAGCCTGGGATCAAGAATTATCATTCAGAGAGGGTGAATAAACGTGACTCCTTCAAAACACAGACGATTTCAAAGGTCATTTTCTCAATAAGGATGTTGATGAATGATGTCTGTCAGGAACTCAACTCTGTCGAAATGTAATTCATCCTGCTCTTTACTTTTGTCTTCTTCCAGTGAATTAAACTATAACCAAGCTTATTTCTTGATTTGCATTTCTCCTTAATTATTCTGAGCTAAGTTCTACCCTGCAGAGCTCCAGAAAATGGATAAAATATGCATCTGAGTGTTGAACAGCAGCGGCAGACACCTACACACCAAACCCTGGCTGTGTGGGATGCTGCCATTTTCCCCAAGTCATTTCAGGTCAGAAACACCTCTGCTCCCAAAGAATAGCATTTAGGGGCCCCCACACAAGGTCTTTGTATGCACCATATAATATGAGAATTAAGGGGCAGTATATTGTTCTGCACCCTTCCAAGAATAAGTTCAAGGCTGCTTTTCTGCCCCTGTTGGCATAGAAGGAATTCTGCAATTATTCAGCCCAACAGGAAACCCTGTGAATTACCTCTATGGGGCTTGAGGTTCAAAATCAGAACATGAACTTGCTTTATTTCCATCCAATTAGCAGAGCTTTCTTTTAGAAATAACGTTAATACATATAACTGTGGAACTTTTGGAAACTATAGAAAATTATGATCACTAAAATAAAAGTTATCCAGAATTCTGCGAACTTAGAGTCAGTTGGTATGTTCTTCGGCTGCGGGCCTTTTGCCTTCTGCCTTCCATAACGCAGATGCAGTGCCTCGAGATGTCACAGCCGTCTTGACAGCGTGAAGATGAAATTCACATGCTGAGCATGAAGGAGCATGAAGACAGAAGCCTGGATTCTCAGAGACATTGTTGAGACACCAGTCTGGTTCTCTACTGCCTACCTCTAACCTTTTTGTTGCTTGAGTCAAATAAACCTCTATCCTTTTAAGCTATTAAAATAGGTCTCTTTTGACGTATAACATACATTCAGAAAAGTGCATCACAAGTTTACTGCATGATGATTTTTTTTTCAAAGCTGATGTATGTGTAAACATGTATGATATTAATACATGTGTAGACATGTAATATATGTGTATCAAGAAGAACATTACAGTAAGTGACTCCCAGTCACTCCCACTTCCTTAAGTTACCGGTATCTGAAAGTAACCAGAGATTAGTCTTACTTGATTTTGAACCTTATATGAATGGAATCACACAGTACTTTTGTTTGTTTGTTTCTGGCTTCTTCCGCTCAACATTGTGTTTGTGAGATTTATCCATGCTGTTGTTTGTAGCTTTATTTGTTCATTCTGTTTGCTGTATCATAGTATAATTTATGAATATACTCAATTTATTTATTCATTCTGCTGTTAATGGGCATTTGAGTCATTTCCAGTTTGGGGCTATTACAAACAGTACTGCCATAAGCATCCTTGTACATGTTGTCTGGAGAATATGTATGCACTTTCTGCTGGGTAAAAACCTAGGGTCATAGCACGCTCATGTTCAGCTTCGGTAGATACTGCCAGCGTGCTTCCAAAGTAAGTTCCAATTTACCCTGCAACCAGCACTACGTGAGTTTCAGTTGCTTCATAGCCTTGCTACCACTCAGTATGGTTTGTCTATTTCATTTCAGCCATCCTGACGGGTGCACAGGGCTACCACACTGTGGTTTACATTTGCCTTTCCCTGATGGTTATAGAAGTTCAACACTTTTGTATATATTTATTGGCCATTTGGTTGTCTTTTTTCTTTTTTAAGTTTCTGTCCAAATCTTTTGCCCATTTTTACATTGTGTTGTCTGTCTGTCCACCTCTCTCCCTCCTTTTTTTGTTAGGATTTCTGTATATATTCTGCATATGAGTGCTTTTATGGATATGTATTTTGCAAACATCTTCCCTTCATTCTGTAGCTTAATTTTTCACCTTCTTAATGATATTTTTTGATAAACAGAAGTTTTTTATTTTAGTAAAATTCAATTTGTCTTTTCTTTCTTTATGGTTAGTTTTTGTTTTCAATTTAAGAAAGCTTTGCCTACCATATGGTCATGGAGATATTTTCCTGTGTTTCTTTTTAAAAGTTTTGTTGTTTTATTTTATCTTTCACATTTAGGTTTTATATATGCATATGTATAGATACACATATATATAAAATATATATAATTGATCTTTTGTGTATGGCATGAGGTAGAGTTCAAAATGCAGTTTTTTCTTCATGGGAAAAAAGCGGATCCAGCCACATTTATGAAAGATCACTCCTGCCCCAACACACTGCAATGTCACCTTTGTAACAAACAGTTAAGCCATTTCAAATTATTTTTGTTGTTACTAGCCGTCAGAGAATCACATCTGGTGTATGTGCACGAGTGTGTATAGACATATAATTTCCTTCACATCCTTAAATATTCATCAATAATATAGTTTTTAATATGTGCTAAAATTCCATTATAATGACGTACCATCATCCATTTAACCAATACTCTGATGCTGGACATTTGTTTCCAATTTTTAGTTATTCTAAATGATTCTAAAATGAATATCTTTGTCCATAAATATTTTCACATACATCTCATTATTTTCTTTAAAGAAGTTCCTAGAAATGAAATTATGGGTTAAAATGCACAAATTTTTAAAGACTTTTGATAGATACTGCCAAATCAGCATAGAGTTAAACTTGAAAAAACATGTAGAGAATGTGCTTTTAAAGTACCATAACTCTCCAGTTGAGAAGCCAACAATACACTTTTAAGATACAAACATATTTATTTAACTTTTTTCTAATAGACTTCACTGATTTTTTTCTACTGTTAACCTTCCTAATGACAACAGAACTCAGCAGAATGGAAATTACTTGACCTAAATGTGAGACTGGCTGTCTGGGGAAACAATAAAACATTTCCTCACAAAAACCTGCCTATTTCGTTCTTGTGCTTGCAGCGAGGACCACAAGCAGTGGGGGCAGGCCGTTCTTATGTCCAGCACATTATTCCTGCTCTCTCTTTTAGTTCCTAGCTTCCTTGTTTCCTTTACTTTGCTATTGCCATTTTCTCTTTTTCATAGCTGTAGAGGCTACAGGAATGAAATGGGAATAACATGGTGTTTTGGAGGATGTAGGACTTGCTTGGTGATGGGAGGCGGGGAGATGGTGGTATGGAGCTGCTCCTAAATACTCCACAAAATTCTTCATGTTTTATTGTCATAGCCAATGCAGGAAGGGAGAGATGGAGAAAGGGTGAAGCAGAGTCTGGGGGAGGTGGGACTCCCACTCTAAAGGGATCGTACAAGCCTCAACTCAGACTGCAGAGCACTCGTGGTCAACTCTCCTGAGCCAAAGGTGCCACCAGGCTGGTCTGCAGAGTTTCAGAAGACAGACCCTTCTGAGTTAGAGAAGGAGCCCTCTCAGTTGTCATGGTGATGCATGGTTTAGTGGGAGGGCTCCACCTTACCTTCACAAAGGCTGGGATTTATTCTTCAGAGCAAAGTCAAAACGATGTCCCTTAAGATTCAGGAAAAGGGTCTTTGTGAGAAGATTTGCAGTGCTGGAAAGGGCTGGCTGGAACCCCAGCCACAGGACAATCCTGCAGCTCTCTGACACTGGCGGCTCTGCGGCCGCCTCCTGGGCCAGCCCAAAGGAAGGCCCGTGTATGGTGTGTGCAGGATCTAAAACAATGGTGCCTGGGCACTAATTATAAGCATTTGGGAGGAAACTGTCCTCTTACCTTTCTGACTGAGGAAGGGGAGAGGCAGCCTGAGGGCTCCTAGAGAAGCAAGGAGGTTTGTATTCCTCTCTGGAGGGGCTCACCCACTGCCACTGACCATCTAGGAAGGTGCCCGGGCCTGTAGGGCTTGGAGCCCTAGAAGGATGAGACGGAAATGGAGGCTCTGGGGAGGGGCTCCCCAGGGGAACAGCATGGGTTCTGGCAGTCACGTTCAACTGTGGCCAGACTTCAGCAATCTTTGAATAAACATCTCCAGTTTCTTGCTTTAGTACTTTATATGGTGTTGTTATTGTTGTTTGTTTTTTCCTTTTGAAAATCTCTGATTTTTATCTTGCCTGAAGAACTTTAGAGGGAAAAAAAGTTCCAGACTGTTGTGGGTTGAACTGTGTCTCACAAAAAGCTGTGCTGAAGTTCTAACCCCGGTACTTATGAACGCGACCTCATTTGGGAGTAGGGTCTTTGCAGATGTTATCAGCTGGAATAGGGTGGGCCCTGAAGCCAGTGAGAGGTGTCCTTCTAAGGAGAGAGAGACTTGGAGACAGAGATACAGTCACAGGGAAGAAGCGCGTGTGGAGATACAGGCAGAGGTTGGAGTGGTGCATCTGTAAGCCAAGGAATGCCTAGGATCGCTGGCAACCAGCAACCACCAGAATCTTGGAGGAGGCAAGGAAGAGCTCTCCCCTAGAGAGGAGGGAGCATGGCCCTGCCGACACCTTGATTTCGGACTTCCAGCGTCCAGAACTGTGAGAGAATAAGTTTTTGTTGTTTCAAGTCACACAGTGTGTGGGAATTTGTTACAGCAGCTGCAGGATGCTGCTGCAGAGGCTGTGGGGCTTACAGCACCCCTGATGTGGTTAGTGTCCCAGCTGGAGATCTGTGCAAACTCACGGATGGAGCAGAGACAGAGCTGCGCTTGGTTGCAGAACGGGTCCAGCCTATGGCGTCCCCTTACAGCCTGACTTACTCAAGTCACATCTGGGGACTCAGAGCACTGAGACCTGACAAGGCACAGTACACAGATCTAGCTGGACCTGAATTTTTAGATTGTGGTAAGAAACACATAACATAAATTTTACCGTCTTAACCATTTTTAAGTGTTCAGTTCAGTAATGCTAAGTATATTCACATTGTTGTGAGACCTGAACGTTTTCTTAGGGTCAGCAGATACTATACTTTTTAAAAGTGATTGTCATACAATTACTCTCACTCTTCACTCCCTAAAGACTGAGTATGAGCCTGACAAGCTTGTAGTGCTGGTTCTCTCTCTTAAGGGTACAAAGTTTACACTGAGTCAAGTAGGTTAATGTGAGATTTTGGATTTTGAAATCATAGTGAGGTAATCTCTCAGCAGCTAAGTTTAAAGCTAATGTCATGCTTCATTTGAAATTGTATGTTAAGTTGGCTTTGGTCAGTCAATGCTAGGTTTAAAAAATAAGAGAGAATGTGGGATGTTCTTGCTCCATGAAACTACTCAAGGATATCGCTGTGGACAAGGGGATGTAGAACTCGATCAATCTGGCACAGTGCCCGCCGCTTCCTAGAACGAAGAGAGTTGACAGTCAGCTGAAGAAAGGCTTTGTGGAGCAAGTGTCGTTAGAGCTGACCTTCAGAAACAGGTCCAATGTTGTCGCAGGCCACCCCGGGTGAGTTATTACAGCAAGTGCGGCCATCACTGGGTCAGAGGTGAAGAGCACACGAGGGCACTCCTGAGGAAGCCAGCAAATGAGCTGCCCCAAAGGTGGGAGGAGTCTTCCAGCCTATTCTGAGCTTGATCCCGGTGTGTGTATGGAGCCTCATAAACCAAGGCAGGCACGTGTGGGGCGAGGGTGAGGGTCCTCTCAGTCCCCTGGCTTTCGTCTTCCTCAGCATTTTGAGTCTGACCTTCCTGGGGTGTACCGGCTCAGGCTGGAGAATCAGCACAGACCAATGTCTTCCCAACTGCCTGAGCCACCTGAGCCAATTGCCTGAGTTCTTGACACTCAGGCTCCTCAAGAAGGAGCCCGTTGGAAGTAAGGAGCACAGACAAGTGCTCCCTTCTTCCACCCTCCACTCTGGTAGGACTTTTCCATACACGGTGCTCATCTCCTGCATGTGGCACTGGTGTGTGGGATAGTGATTACCTGTCCAGATTGTGCCCAGCTGGGCTGAGGTCCTATCTAGTCACTGGCCCAAGGGAGGGGCCAAGACTTAGGTCAAGTATCTTCTCATTACACAGAACACACTCATCTATTGGTCTAGTCCTGCTGCTTTTGAGGTCAGGGATGCAGACTAGGGCTAACTGGCTTCATTTAAAGTAGATTGAAAAAAAACCCCTCTTTCTTTAGTCAGGATAGCGTAGGCTGTGCTTCAACAACAAAATCCTAGAAAGCTCCATAGCTTGCAAACCAACGGTTTATTTCTTCTTTTGCTATATGTCAATTGTGGGTTGGCTGTGGCTCTGACCCGTCTTATCCTTACTCTGGGACCCAGGCTGGTGCCAAAGGCCCTATCTGGGGATGAGGGGTGGGGGAGGAAGGGTTGGGGGAACATCATGAACCACCCATTGGCCCTTAAAACTTCTGCTTGGAAATGACACAAGGCTTCTCTGCTCCAACTCCATTGGCCAAAGTCAGTCATATGGCTAAGTCTGCTGTCAGTGGGAGAGGGCAGGGATAATCCTTCTCCAGGGAGCAGCATGGAATATTTGTGAAAAATAAGACACATGTGGGCAGCAAGGGAGGTATTCCTCAATTTCATTGTAAAATTACCCGCCTTAACTTATGCATATTAATAGAGCCTTTATTTGCCATCATGTGAAACAGTGGGAGAATCTGAGTGGAAAGCACCATTGTCTGGGTTGTTGGTGAAAGTCTCTCAGGTTGGGTGAAGGGTTGAACAATAAGATTCAAAGTGCAGTGTGGATTTAGGTTGGAGGAATGGAATGGGAGGCAAGATTGGGGAAGAAGGTGGAGTCTGAGTGCGCAGGGCGTTGGACACTAGGGGGTTTGGAATTATTCTTTAGGCAGTGAGGTTTCATGGAAGATTTTAGAGTGTTGGGATGCATAGTCTTCCTAGGAAGATTCCCAAAGGCATTATAAAGGATGAATTGAAGGCCGGGTGCCCATTAGAAACCATCACTAGGAGAGTAACAATGAAGGTCTGACTTTAGAGTTCCTTTGGGAAAAAGGAGACAGAGGTGGTTCAAATCCAGACTTGGACTTCAGTTTCAGACAGATTTAAGTTCAAGATCTGCCTTTGAAATAGCATAGCTAGGTGATTCTGGGGAAGTTCCTCTGCCTCTCTAAACCTCAGTTTCCTCCCATGATTTGTTGTGGGGACTAAAGAAGGTAATGTATGTAAAGTGTTTGCAAAAAGCAGTACACCTAGAAAGGCCTTACACATGGAAAAGCAGAGACACTGGAGATCTAGAATCAATAGGATTTGGTGACTGTCTGTGAAGAGGATGAGAGAGGATTTGAAGAGGGTGCTGAGGTTGCTAGGGTGGGGATGGTGATGCCACTCATCTATACAGGAGCTGGTGACGGTTGGAGGAGGAGAAACACTGAGTCGGAGATCCCAGGGAGATATCCATGGAGAAGGTTCCGAGAAGGTGCTTATAAATCTGAGCTAGGCTCAGGAGCTAGGACTTCTATGGTGAGTCGTTTGCTGATTGTGTGGACAGATGGTTCCTGGGGGTTCCACTGCAGAAAATACTTAATTTTATACATTTGAGCACACCTGTGTACCTGCAAGAGCTAAGGGAAGAGACTATTCTCCAGGCTGAAGATCCAGGACAGTGGCTGTCAGACTTGAGTGGGGGGCTTCTTACAGTCCGCAATTTCTGATTCATTGGGTTATGGTGGGTCCTGAAAAGGTGCATTTCTAACAAGTTCCCAGGTGGTGCTGCTGCTGTTGTCAGGAGACCACACTTCTGCTGCCTTTAGTGTTAAAGGACTCCAAGAGGAAGCACCTCGTCTGTGCACCGGGGCAGAACAGAAGAGGCCTTCATAATCTCTTTTCCTTGCTCATATGCTTCCCTTAACAGTGAGCACCATTTTAACTGAGGGCTACTTCTCTCCAAAGATACCGAGGAAAGAAATCTCTGGTGTTTTATTTCCAAGCATAGAGTGTCCTGGAGGGAGTCCGGAACTAAGCAATGGGGGTGTCACAATCAAGAAGGCTGCAGCCCGGAGCCAAGGCTCCTGCTGACAGTGTGTGTGGAGAAGACAAAGGGGCACAGGGCTGCTCCTCCAGAAATGGCATCCAGGTTCACAGGCTTGGGGTGTGTGTGTGAGAAACAGAAAGCAAGCAGCCTCTTGGTGGTCGGCATGCCGGATAGAAG
Source organism: Tapirus indicus (assembly GCA_031878705.1). NCBI lineage: Eukaryota > Metazoa > Chordata > Mammalia > Perissodactyla > Tapiridae > Tapirus > Tapirus indicus. The sequence continues at coordinate 7,689,161 of CM062925.1, forward strand.
GAAGGGGGGTGGCTCGGGGAAGCAATTCTGAGACCTGGTGGCCCCATTATGCTACAAATTGATTGTAAGTGGCTTTTACTTTTTCTTACACCAAAATAGTCTTCAGGAAAAATGAACATTATTCTAAGGCTCAGGGACAGGCAGAAAGGCCAGTGGAATGGAATCGAGCGCCCAAATATTGACCCGATATGCATGGAAACTTGAGACACTGTAGAGGTAGCATTGTTGTCAGTGTGGAAAGGTTGACCGATTCGATAAATGGTACTGGGACATTTATCTATCTATTTGAAAACAGAAAAAGATCCTACGAAGTTCTTGTTTATACTTTCTACAAGCAAGAACATTCTCCTATATAATCACAATACAACCACCAAAATCAGGAAATTAATGTTGACACGTTACTATCATCTAATTCTCAGACCCCCATTCAAGTTTCAAAATTGTCCCAATAACGTCCTTTACGGAAAAAGTATACAGTTCTGAATCACACGTTGTATTTAGTTATCTCTCTTTAGTCTTCATCAATCTGGAACGATTCCTCAGTCGTTTCTTTACTTTCAGAATCTTGACCCTTTTGAAAGTTACAGGCAAGTTATTTTATAGAATATCCCTCAATTTGAGTTTCCTTAACGTCTCCTTTGATTAGATTCAGGTTACTATTCTTTTTTTGGTAGGAATATTGCAGAAGTGATGCTCTATTCTTTCTGATGCAAAAGATGTTAGGCAAAAAAAAAATCAGTCATATAAGAATACATACTAGGGGGCCAGCCTGGTGGCGTAGCAGTTAAGTTCGCCCGCTCTGCTTCTGATGGCCCGGGGTTCGCAGGTTCGGATCCCTGGCGCGGACTGATGCACTGCTTGTCAAGCCATGCCGTGGCGGCGTCCCATATAAAGTAGAGGAAGATGGGCACGGATGTTAGCCCAGGGCTAGTCTTCCTCAGCAAAAAGAGGATTGGCAACGGTTGTTAGCTCAGGGCTAATCTTCCTCACACACACACAAAAATACTAAATGATTATTCCATTTACGTAATGTTAAAAAAATACAAAACTAAATATTGTATTTTTAGAGATATGTACATCCTAGTAGTGCTGTAAAGAAAAGCAAGGGAATAATAAATGCAAATTCAGGATAATGATAAAATCTAGGGAAGAGGGAGGAAAATGTGATTAGAAAGGAGTGTATGGGAGCTTCAACTGTTATTTTATTTTTTATACCTTATACATAAATTGTAAGTCTTTTGTTTACACGAAATATTTCATAATATTTTAAAAAATAAAACTCATTTCAGACCCTCATTTTTCTGATTTTGCAGTGTGTGTGCTAATGGAAGTTTTTCTGGTCTTTGAGCTAGCGTGTGGAAACCACGCCCCGGCTCACAGTGATGGTGCAGAATGACAGTCTTTGTGTACACCTGTTGCCCCAGCCTAATTATTAACAGTGCTTTCAAAAGTGTTCTGGTTTGGAGGATAAATTATACCGAGTTCTACCTACATGTATATGGCACCTTCACTCTCAAGAGTTCAGAACACTTAAAGAACTACTTTCTCCTCTCAGACCTCATTCATTTTAGACGTGATGGGGAAGCATCCCTGAAAGAATCAGTGACTGAGCTCAGTCCTGCAGTTGGCCGGTCCCGAAGCTGGGGCTGGAACCCGGGTCTCCTCGCTTCCTCCAAGTGCCCTGTTCCTGTGCGGCCTCTGCCTTATCTGAGTCTCAGAGTAGACCTGGAAAATGCTGACCCCAAAACTGGAGTGATTGCATTGACACCATTGATCCTCGTGTCTAGAACAAGATTTAGGGAAATGGCCTTTTGAGAGTACACAGCAGATTGCTGGGAGATTGGTAGCAATTCAACATGACAAGTGCAGCGTATTTTTTGATTTGTAATATTTGTGGGTTATAATTCATAGAATGGTAAGTCTTTGGTCTATGAACCTTAAGCAAGAGATATCATCTGTCACGATGAGCTAAAAAATCCACAAAACCACAATAAATGACTCGTGTGCAGACCTTTGTCTCTTTCACTCAATATTCTGTCTTTGGCAGCAGCCACTGTCACAGAGGGTATCTTTTCCTTCATGGCGTCAGTGTGGATAAGAAGTTGGGATGAAAGGAGTGACAGTCCCAAGCTCCCCTTAGTGACGAAGAATGTACTAATTCACATCCCTGAAGTAATTATAGTTTTAGCCTGGAGGTAAAAAATTCTCTTAGTTTACTGTCGACCATGTCAAATACAGTAATTCTCTCATTTGTCCAAAGGACCACCTAGCAGAAGCTTCTGAAGGTTCCCATTATTTTTTTTTTTTGCAGTGTTATTGAAGTGTAATTGATATACAATAAACTGCACATACTTAGAGGGTACAGTGTGACGAGTTTTGACATATATTCTCACCCATAAAACTATCACCACAGTTAAGATAGTGAACATACTCATTACCGTAAAAGTTTCCTTGGGCCTTTTTGTAATTCACCCCTACTCTCTACATGACACTGTCCCCTACTGATCTGCCTTCTCTCACTACAGATTAGTTTGCATTTTCTAGGATTTTATATAAAGGGAATCATAGAATTTATACTCCTTTTTTTTTTGTCTCGCACTCAGCCTAAGTATTTTGAGATTCATCCATGTTGTTGTATGAATCAATAGTTCATTGCTGTTTCTTGCTGAGTAGTATTCCATTGCAGGATAGACTACTTTGTTTATTCACCTGTTGGTGGGCATGGGAGTGTTTCTAGGTTTGAGCTATTCAAATAAAGCCGCTATGAACATTCACTTACAAATCTATGTATAGGTAGATGCTCTTGTTTCTCTTGGGTAAATACCTGGGAGTAGAATGTCTGGATCATGTGATAGATGTATGTTCAAAGTTTTAAAGGAACTACCAACATTTTCAAAGTGATTGAACTATTTAAGATTTCCACAAGCAGTGTATGAGAGTTCCAATTTTTCTTCATTTAGCTTGGTCAGTTGTGTTCATTTTAGACATTCTAGTGGATGTATAGAGATATCTCGTTAATTTGCATTTCCCTGATGATTAATGATGATCATTTTTTCATGTGCTATTTGCTATTCATATGTATTTGTTTTGGTGAAGTGGACATTTTTAAATTGAATTGTTTGACTTTTTATTATTGAGTTTTTTAAAATATATTCTAGATACAAGTCCTTTGTCCAACGTATATTTTTGAATATTCTTTTCCCAGTCTGTGGCTTGCCATTTTCATCACAGTGTCTTTTGAAGAGCAAACAACTTAATTTTCATGAAACTCAGTTTATTGATTTTTAAAATTGTTCCTATTTGTGTCCTATTTAGTAATACAAAGTTACTAAGATTTTCTCCTAGAAATTTTATAGTTTTTGTTCTTACATTTAAGTCTATGATCCATTCTAAGTTAATTTTTACCTATGGTGTGAGGTAAGGGTTGAGATTCATTTTTTTTAATATAGAGCTAACTAGTTGTTTCAGCACCATTTGCTGAAAAAATTATCCTTTCCTTGTTGAAATGCCTTGGCATCCTTGTCGAAAGTCAATGGGCCATATATGTGTGAATTCTCTATTCTGTTCTATTGATCTATATGTCTGTCTTTATGCCAATACCACACTGTCATAATTACTTTTTTACTTTATATACATTTTTATTTTACTTAAACTCTTTATGTTTTAAAATCAGTTCCTCTAATTATTTTTTTAATATGAAGCCTACAAAAATCTTTTAGATTTAGTTAATCAAAACCTTGTATAGCCTTTGTCTTTCTAAACTGAGAACTTTTCTTAACTGAGATTTTTCTCTTTTTTTCCGATCCAGAAACTTGATAATAATTATTTTAGTGGTTTTTATCACATTGCTTCCATTCCTAATGTGCTTTCTTCGGATGTGAAATATATATATACACGCTTGGAGCATGAGTAGGCACAAGAAAGAGTAGATTCTCTTCCCCCATTGTCATTATCATTATTGCGCAAGCTTTGGTTTCCAGCATCCTTCCTAAATATACTAAACCACTCACACTCGTTTTGGCCCTAGCAACTAAACCAGGTTAATTTTTTAAATAAACCTGCAATGATTCCTACATTCCATATTGACTGTTCTAGTGGATGTACTGAGGTATCTCATCGTGGTTTTAACTTGCATTTCCATATGATTAATGATATTGATTATAATAATGTTATACACTTTCTGGGACATACTAGAAAACTCAGATATTGTTATTTTAAAACTATAATTTAAATTCTTTACCCCTAAATATATAACTGAACACTTTTTCACACTGATCCTTTTTCAAGGATCTTGTGCATTCACCTATCTTTGAGAGACCATTCTGAGGTCTTCCCTGATCAGATTATCATTGAATAACCTAAAAAGACTTCTGAAAACTAGAGGTTTCATGAGTATTTTTTACTTTACATTTAATTTTTTAAATTTAAAATTTAAATAAGAGTTGTCTTGCTGTGATCCCTAGAAACCCAACTGTGGTTTCTTCTCCATTGGGAGATGAATTTACTTGTCCCTAGCCTTTGTTTTCTGTCTTAAACCAGCCATATCATGACCTATTCATGACAACATTTTCCAATCCCCAACCACAATCCCTAAAAATATAGTTTTTAAGAGTGGTGTGTGTGTGTGTGTGTGTGTGTGTGTGTGTGTGTGTGTGTGTGTGTGTATGTATGTGATTATGTCAAAGGCTTGGGAAAGTGCCGATTATGAATTCACTTGGAACATCAGGCTTATATCCTTGCCTCCCTTGCTTGATGAAACCAGTCAAATTTTTCTAGAGTTCCAGCAAAATTCCACTCTAAGTGATGTTATAACTTTAAGTGGGGGAGACTCCTTTCAGCTCTCTTACAGCATTTTGGAGGAAAAGGAAGGGAGGATGACAGGCAAAGTTGTTAAATGTTAAATCAAAAGCTGAAAAGTCATTGGATGCAAAATAATTTAAACTCCAAATGAGAGTGCAGGAGGGACTTCTCAGAATGAAGGGGAAAAATGTCAAACTAGCAGTAACTGAGGGAAAAGTCAAATGGAGGTTGTAAGTCCCCCTTCCAAGAAGAAATGGTGACTCCCTCTCTCTTGCCTCCCCTACTCTTCTTCTTTTAAATTAGCGATGAGGAAGGTGACAAACTCTAGAGAAGATAGATGGAGGGAGAGTAGAAGAAACTGCTGGCTGAGCAAGAACTGCAGGGGCGGAGGGTGAGAGGCCCCACCTTGTGCTTGAAAGGATTTGAGAACTGGGCGGAAAGCTGCCAACAGCAGGAATATGAATTAAGGAGGGTGACCTTTCAGAAATAGAAAAAATGACCTCTCTCTAAAATCTAGAGGGAAAAGATGAGGATGTTAACTAGTTAGGAAAAATATCATTGCATATTGGAGTATGGAAAGACCTTAGAGGTCATGGAAACCAACCTCTGCATTTGACAGATAGGCCAACAGCTGAGAAGAACAAGCCATCAGGGTCCAAATTGGTCCTCCACACCATATGTTTGTATTTGAACTAATAAACAATAATGCCCCCCAGTCTTCAAAGACACTGTATACTCCTGAAGACACATTCTTTAATCTCGTGGTTTTCTGTAACACTTGGCACCTTCACACCCCTGTTGGAGAAGCATCGGGTTAACTGACTGGCCTGAGAGCCACAGCTTGTTTCATGAGATTATTTTAAATTCTGTTTTCAGTATTTTGAAGGAAGTATCATTTCTATATTTGGTGCTTAATCAATGGTTCTGTACATGTTGATTATTTTAATAAATAGGTATGCTATTTGAGCAGTGTTGTGTTATCGAGTTCAGCGCTGTATACCTGGTGGCCCAGTGGATCAGGGCCAAGGATGACGAGGGTCTTCCTTCCCGCCACCCTCATACCTCGCCTGGGCCTCGCCCGGGCTGCTAGGATAGCCTCCAGTTGGTCTTCCTGCCTCCCGTCTTGCCCTCTTCCAATCTGTCTGCACCATCCCCCAGAGTGACTTTTCTAGAATACGAATCTGATCATGTCACTCTCTTGCTAAATACTGTTGGTACAACTCACTGACCACAGGTTGGATTTGAAACTCCTTAACCTCCAGGTGCTCCCCTCCCTCGTCCCCTCGTTTGTCGTTCCCCTCCTAACACTGCACGCTCAAGCGTTAGTGGTTGCCTTTCGCTCCTCAGGCTGGCTTCAGCTGGCTGTATCCTTGCTAGCAGTTCTCTTCTGCCCAGGATGCCCTTCTCCCCTTCCTCCTCCACCTAGACAACATCTACTCATTGTTCAAGGCTCAAGCAACCATTGCCTTGCACTCCTAGTTAAAATTGACCATCCCTCTAATAGTGTCTCCCTCCTTACTGGACACACACCTATAATATCTTATGGCGCCTATTTGTATACATATCTATGGTAGAGAACTCAGTGGTTTTCAAACTTTCAAGCCCATAGTGCACATGAGAATCATCCAAGGCATTTCTTTAAAATGCAGTAATTTCTTGGCTTCACCCCTAGGGAGTCTGATTCTGATTCAGTAGGTCTAGCATCTGAGGGGTTCACGGACATCTCCGAGCCTAAGGAGAGCCCACTTACATTAGGTAAGTCTTCACCTGCCTGAAGCACCATTTCTCCAAGGGCAGAGGACACCGCTGGTTTCTTCCACTCGCTTCTCCCCAACCCTTGACTCACAAGAGTATCAGCTTGAGAGATCCCCACAACCCCCCTCCCCTCCCACTCTCTTGGGGGTAAAATATGCAAAACTCATTTATATGCCTGCAAGTAGGTGAGAATAACGTTCTGGGCCATCACCATTCAATAATGGGAACTTTGTGCAAAGTAGTGACAGGTGAGAGGAATGACTGCATTTTTCACTTTGACAATTGGGTGAAGTAGGTTCCTGGCAGTTCTGCAAAGGTTTTATGCCCACATAGTTACCCGAGGGATCTGCTTAGCAACCAAGAGATGCTGCAAGGAGAGGAAAAGCTGATTCTTCCCGCAGTGGCATCTTGTAACTGAGATGCTGAAGCACAAAGAGGAGAGAGAGGGCAGCTCTAACCTAGGGTTCTCACTTGTTCTCTGGTCTCTAGAGAGGGCCGTCAGGATGGCCTAGTCCCTCCCCCCTCCCCAGAGCCCATACAGAGCTTGCTGTGTGGGGAGCGTCATTCCCCAGGAGGCTGGACTATGCTTGACTAGATTTCTTTGTGCAATGATTTTTTCTGACTGTAAACATCAGCCTATTTGTTGGAGGTTTTGAGAGGGTCTATATGGCACCCCTCTTCTATGCCTGGGTTTTGAATTGAGAAAGGAGACAAAAAAGTAGGCACTGGGGCCCAGCCTGGTGGTGTAGTTGTTAAGTTCCCATGCTCCGCTGCGGTGGCCCAGAGTTTCTTGAGTTGGGATCCCGGGCACAGACCTAAGCACCACTAATCAAGCCATGCTGTGGCAGGCATCCCACATAAAGTAGAGGAAGATGGGCACAGATATTAGCTCAGGGCCAGTCTTCCTTGGCAAAAAGAGGGGGATTGGCAGCGAATATTAGCTAAGGGCTAATCTTCCTCACCAAAAACAAAGGCACTGGATGAACCAAATATCACTTGTTCTGTGGCAAAGCTGATAGGGGTGAATGGGGCTTCTATCTGCAGGTAATAGGCTTCCTAATATTGAATCCCAGGACTGACCTGAATCCCCCAAACAGCAGCCCCTCTGGTCCTCCTCCCACGAGCTGGGGCAATCGAGAGGATGTACTCTCGGCTGGTAGGTGGGTGCCCTGGAGGAAGAGGGAGTGGTGGGGGCTGGCAAATCCAGTGTCTCTTCTAAACCCAACGATCTGGTGACCCTCCTCAGTCTCCCTGAGTAGAGGGAGTAGGGGGCAGGGAGAAACCACAGTGGTACCTGCCTTCACCTGACAGGAAATGTCAGACAGGAGTCCAGGCATTCCCTCAACCCAAGTATGTTTACGGTTAAAGATTTGGAAAATACAAAAAAGTATAAAGAATGAAATAAAAATCAGTAGCAATCCCAGAGATACACTATAATTCTTCTAGTCTAAGCCACATATTTGTCACCTTCTAATGTTTCTTAAATTGGATGTATTTTACAACTATTGTATGTTTAATGTGCTACTATTATCTCTTCCTAAAGGACTTTTATTAAGCCTCTGGTGTCTCTTTCAGTTGTTAGTATCTGAGAAACGAGGAAATATGGTAAATTTCAATTGTTTTTCAAAGATAGCAATTATACTTAGAGCATCTTCCCATGTCAACAGGTAGTGAAAACCTGATACATAAGCACTGCAAAATATTCCATCATCTGAATGCACTAGAATGAATGTATTTAGCTAATCTCTGCCCCTTGGCATTTAAGTTGTGTGTGTGTGTTTGTGTGTGTGGCGGGGGGGGGGGGTGTTTATTGTTTTTCAGTATTATAGCTAATGCTGCAATAAACTTCCTTATACCTAAGTTTTTGCTCCAAATATGATTTTTCCCCCTTAAGAACTGGTACTTGAATTCAGGATATTAACTTTTTAAAAGCGTTGGCTTCGTGTGACGATATTGTCCCTCAGAAAAGTTATCCAACGGAACCTCCCATTAGTGTTGTCGGAGAGTGCTCATCTCTCAGCAGAGTCGGCAGCATTGACTATTACAGGTCACCACTATAAGGTGGAGAGTCATTTTTTGGATTTGAAGATTGTTGATCCTTAACGCCTGTCCTGCCACTCCTTGTCAACCCTCCTGCCCTGCCTCCCAGTCCAGTCCAGAGTCTCCTGGGAGGGCGAGGCCAAGAGTATGTAGGCTCATTGTTGTCACAAACATTCGCTGCCAAACCCAACATGGTACCCTGATGGGCTGGGCTCACTGATTGAGGAGAGAGGCACCCCCGGACCGCCTGGAGCCAAAGTAGGCAAAGGAGCGTCCACAGCTCCCTTCCCTTCTGTCCACACTCACGGCCCCAGTGACAAGGTGGCACTATGGCAAAGCACTGCCCAGGAAGCTGGCAGGCAGAGCATTTGTCCTGATGCCTGGAGCACGCTGGGTGAGGTTCCACCCTGCACCTCCTGCTCTCCTCTCTGCCCCAGTGCTCTGGTCTGAAGGAACCTTGCGCTTCCTATGGAGGCCAGGACGCCTCACTGATGTGGATGCCATGCTGCGTCTCGGTGTCCATCTGGCTGTCCCAGAGGCAGCCAGGGAAGGCTTCAGCCTGGGTTCGATGCATGCAACACGTTTTAATGAGCATCTGCTGTGTGGAGGACAGCATTAAGTGCTGTAGGAAAGACGAGGCTTTTTATGGCCTCAGTTCCATGGATCCCGACCCCGACCCATCTGCTCGCTCCTTGGGTAGAGGCAGGAGACTCTTCCTGGGAGGAGCAGCGTGTGCTTGCTCCTCAGAACCACAGGCGGAAGTGGACTAAACTGTGGCAAACGCGAACCTGGCATAGTCACTGGAAAAAAATCTTCTCAGCTCTTGGTCCTCCAGAAAATAATGTACGAAGACAAAGTAGATCCTATGGACCCTCCTCGGCAGGACGATTTCTACCCAGGTCAAGTACAGAATTCCGGGGCCTGAATATGCCCAAATCGCATCATACTCCTCACCCGCTTTTCCACTGGGTACAATCTCTTATTTGATACTCGGAGATAATGGGGCCTAAGGTCAAGCTTTTCAGAGTGGAATTCGGTTGGGCTTTTCCAGGTAAGCTGCTCACCAGATCTGGTGCGCCAAGCTCCTCCCACAGTTTATGTTTAAACAGTTTCTGGAATTAAGGCGGCTCATAAAATTTCTGAACCAGGTACCCTGCACTAGAGTGGAGCTGCTGGTAACAGAGCCAAAGGAGCATTCTCAGGGGGCACTACCAGGGACGGTAGATGTGGACAAGAGAGAAGGGCAGTGTGAATTGGCCAGTCTCTCCATCAGGAAAGGTGCGAGGAAGATACCCTTTCCCACCAGAGGCGGGAGTGCAGAGTGCTGGATGACCCAACAGTGGGGCAGATCCCATCTCTGGGAAGACAGCGGCCCTTGGGCTTCCTCCAAAGGGACCAAGGAAGATTTGTAGGCAAATTGCATGGTGTAGGCATCTCATCAGCCCAGTAGGGTTCTGACAGTTGATCCAGGCATCCCAGGGACTCTAATCTCCTCAGAATGGCGTCCTCTTCCCCTCGTGGCAGAGCAGAGAAGAATGGGGAAGCTTAGAGTCAGACACACAGATCTTAGCGAGACCCCAAAGATCCTCAGAGCACGGGAGAGGCAGGCTTGGAGGCCCACAGGATGATTTCTTCCAAAGCTCCGACTGTACAATGAGATTTCCTGCCGGAGGGCGTGTGGGGATTAACTCCTGGATCTCCCCACCCATGACGAGAGGGTCTTTGTCCAACAACCTGACCTGGGTTGGTGTCTCTGTTTAGAGAATAGGGAGGAGCCTGTAGGGACAGTGGGAGGGAAGGGGAGCGCCAACCTGTCCACGGGGGCTTCCCACTATTAACACTTCTGGGGCTACATCTTCTGCTGACAATTTGAAAAATAAATCATGGAATAAAAAAAGTATATAAAAAGAACAGAAAGGTAATAAAGAGGATTTAATTACACTAATAAAAAAAGACTAAAAGATTAAGATGGGCTTAAAACCAAACATTTTAAACATGAAAAGACATTTCAAAATAAGTTTAGAAATAAACAACTTTGAAATTTCAACATAAGTAATGGAAGAAAAAATAGCTAAAATAAATTAGGTTTAAAAATGAGAGAAAGCAAAGGCCTCACATTCAAAAAACAAAATTTAAGAAATTTTGTATCTAGGAAGCTAGAAGAAAAGCTACAATTCCAATGAAAGAATATTAATGTGTTTTTTTTTAAGTGAAGCTTTAAACCTGAGTCCCGGGGACTCAGGTTCCAGAGGTTGCTCCTGCTTCGCCGGGCAGTGGCCTCCACTTCAAGGGGCACCATTTATTTTGGGGAGTGAAGAGCCAGGTGCAGGACGTCAAGAGCTCCTCTTTCCCTCCTAGTCCTAGACATCACCCTACAGGCTCTCGGCTTGGTCTGACCCTGACAGTATTTCTCCTTCCTCCTTAATTCACCATACCTGAAGGAAAGGAATTTTCTGGAGCCACTGCAGCCACGGGTCAGGAGAAGCAGCCCTAGCTCCTCTGTGCACCCCCTGCCCCAACTCTCACAGGAAAAAGAGACATGGAAACGGGTGAAGAGAAAATCAAACGTGGATTGAGGGTGAAATGTCTGGAACTGTGACTCGTTCGCTAACACCTCTTTTGATGTCTTCTGCATCAGAACATAAATACCAGTGGCAGGAAGTTCATCTTCTGTAAAGTTGCTAAAACCACCCCATATGTAATTATATATTCTTACTGTATCGGCTCAAAATTGTGCAGAATAAAGTGTAACCTAAAGAGAAACCAAAAATAGTCACTTGGTTTCCTTTGCCAAATTTCCTTGAAAAATGTAAATGCATGAGAATTTAAAATTAGGTAATCAGCTAACGAGTGTTTGTCGAGTATCCTGCGTTTGGAGGCCTGCGAGCCTGCTGAGAGCGATAAGGACAGGCTTCCCCGGCTCGTTGTGCCCCAGGAGGCCTGGTCCAGGCTCGTTTTTATATTGTGACCTCCTTCTCATCAGTCGTTAGCCAAAAAATGTATTTGGGGCATGCTTGCTCCTCCAGGGTCTCTTCTTGACCCGCTACTAAGACATGCAGGAGTTTTCTTGTTTTTCCTTCCCTTTGAGAAGATATTTCTGCAAGCAAATGGGCATTTTACAAACATGCTGTGCTTTTTTTACTTCCTCACTGACTTTCTTCTGCCTCAGACTGTGCTGCAGGTCTGACCACACAGCCTAAGCAGCCCCAGGTAGGATCCTCTGGTAAGAGTTTGGAGCACGTTTTAAAACTAATTTCAGATTTTCGTTTTTGTTTATTACGGTGTGACCTCGTTTATCCCGCCTCACCAGCCTGTTGGTAACAGAGAAGTCCTGTGAACCTTAATAACCCAATAATAACCTAATAGCTGCCCCTCCAAATCATCCACATTTCTGGGAGAGCCTGGGGCATCTCACACTGCCCCACCTAAGTCGTTCTGTTCTCCTCCAGCCCCTTCTTTGCTGTCTGCTTGTGAATCCACTGGGGCCTGTGTGTCACCATTACAGCTGGGTCCCATGTCAGTGGGCAAGTGGGAGTGGGGATGGGAGTACATCTCTGTCCCGAGCCCTCCAACAGACTTATGGAGAAGGTGGGCAAAGGAGTGGCACGTGTCTGGGTGCTCATGTCCTGATGGTAGACCCTGACTGTGCTTCTCACCTCAAGCTCACAGCTGCTGGTGCCAAATGGCAAAGCCTGGAGCTACAGAGCTGTACTTTGTCCCCAGAGGCCTTACCTGTCAGAGCCCTGGTGTGTTCCACACCGAGCTACGGAGAACACCCACGACCTGTGCTCTGGATCACGCCTCATGACCTGCACTCAGAAACAGCATGCCAGAAGACCTGGACACAGAACCAGGGGGTTGGTTCCAGGGCGAAAATGTGACATAGATGCCATGTTCTCCCAGAGGGATGTGTGCCCTCTCCCCCTTCTTTTCAACAAAAACAGCCCTCATGCAGGTCATCTCCAAGCAGGCCTTTCCACCACTCAAGCAGACATGCTCCTGAGTGCTGGACCCCACCCTCGCCTTAGTCTGGGATCCCTGCTCCAAGCGGAAAACTAACCCCACGACCTTCAGCAAGGCATTTGTCCACCCTGGACCTCTGTTTCTTCATCTGTAAAATGCAATCTGACCTTTTCATGTCAGTTATGAGGATCAAATGATGTCATCAATGACCAAGCACTTCAAAAAAGTGTGAAGCCCTAAAAACTACTGAATTGGAGAAAACCAGGAATCAGTTTCTTTGTTTTCTTTCAGCCCAGAAAGGCAGACGTGTGGAAAGGGTTGGTTTCCTTTCCCTAATTCAATAAGGCTGGCCTAGTTTGGTCTTTTTAAACTACAGATCAACTTTTTATGAATTATTTATGATTTGAGTAGTATCTTGCCAAGAGACTTTAAAATGGCACAGATATTGTGGTTGGGGGTACAGTGGTGGATTGGAGAGGTAGACAGCATTAGGAGGAAAAGGGAGAGAAAGTAAACAAGGGGCCATCTGTTGTAAAATAAATCAAACTGCATAGGCCCAACAGTACCTGTGTAGAAAATACTGGATAAGTGCAAGTGAGTTCACTAGTATGCAAAGCAAAGCTACAATGAAGATTGACTGTGAGGTCAGTGAACACGAGCACCAGCATCACCACTTCTCCTGTGCCTGCAGCCGTGGCAGACATTTCTATGGACTGTGGCGTTCTTTCTATCTGGGTGGAAACTTGACCTCACATTCCTTCTCAAGAAAACGCTCAATGGTTTGGATTAGAGTTAGCATCCTCGAAGAAGCTAGTTTTTTATGCTAGAAATCTTGACGAGTATAGTTAGACCAGGATAGCCCACATAATGACAATAGTAGCTGGAAGCTACAATCATTCAAAAAAAAAATAAATAAAAATCTATGTGGCCATATGCTGGAGGAAACTGCTTCGTGAGATGTTCGGGCAATTGTTGTTGGTGCATGGGAGGACCACGGACCAAGAGAGGAGGGAGGGGTTCGAAGCTGCTGCTGTAGGATCCTAGCATTGCTCACCTACCCTGAAGCCTCCCCCAACACACACACACACACACACACACGCACACAAACTAATCCCCAAACTGTGTCACATAGTCAAATATTTAACTTTATATTTAGATTTAAATTAATTTAAATGAAATAAATTTAAAAATTCAGTTCCTCGGTTGCACTAGCCACATTTCAAGAGCTCCCTAGCCATCTCTGGCTAGTGGCTACTCTCTTGGGCAGTGCAGAACATTTCCCTCATCACAGAAAGGTCAATGGGCACCTAAAGCAAATCCCACCGTGTGTCTTACAATACTGCTTAACAGCCTGGCATCCTGAGCTCGTCCTTTCCTGTGGGAGTTAGTCACACAGTAAATAGACCCTCTTTACCTTCACCTATACAGACAGAGGGAATCAGGCCAGGGGAAAGAAAGGGAGAAAATATACAATTTCAAGAATTGAAATTATTTTTCTTCAGTGTGACAGTGACAGAAAGAACAGATGGCACTTCTAAAAAATGAAAATCTGGGATCAAGGAGAAGGAAAGAGCCCAGCATGAGTCTCGGGGCTGCTGTTGGTTTTTTCTGACCACCTCGGCCAACTCAACAGGGTCTTTGTTGTTTCTGTGAAATACACAAATGTTTGCAGTTTCAAGACTGGGTTTGCAGAGAGAACTCTTACTTTTACATTCAATTGAAAAGAAGATGCTTGCTTTTCCCCAAACTCCTTATGATTCTAAGATTTCCCATCCTGCCCACCTGCTAGCTGTTTTGTGTATGAGGCAGAACAGATAAGCTTTGACCTTGGAGCTGCTCCGTGGGATTTTCTGCAGATGGTTCTCAATAATAAGGTGTTTGCTCATTTGTTTCTAGATTCTTTTATTTCAAAATAAAAGTGCAGCCAAATTGACCCATGGGGAGAAAACAGATTAGGCAGAAAATAGCATCTCTCTAGATTTCTTACTCTAATGTACTCTGATTCCACCCGTGAAATTGTCCCATCAGGATGCTGGCAATAACAGAACAGGGCAGGCCAGGGAGATGTCACGCAGAGACCTCAGTTCGGGGCAGGCACATGTGAGGGCCAGGAAAGTCAGCTGAGGCTGAGAGGACAGGCAAGGGCCAAGGGTTTAGAGCTAGAGGCCAGGATCCAGAGTGCAGGAGGTCGGCGAGAGGGCGAGCCCAGCTGTTCCTGCAGGTACCTCAGAGCCGGGCGCAGCCCATTTTCCCACCAGCCCAGTGTGGGTGGCCTTGAGCCCACAGGGCTTATCTGGGTGTGGGTCCTGGCCCTGACTGAGGCCGAGAAAGAGATGGAATCCTGACATACCAGGGACTTTCAGGATCCCCTTCTGACGTCCCCCCAAAGAGCCTGAAGTTAAGGAGCACCTTGTTAAGCACAGAGCCCTGGGACCTGAACCACACCTCCAGAAGCTTGGTCACCGAGGTGTCTGATAAGCACCTCAGGTGACTCTGCTCTCGGAAAGCCTGGGAAGCACTCACGTAGCCAGTGGTTTTCAGGCTGGGCCCCGCAGAGCCCTGACCTCTCAGTGCTTCTTTAGAGGTATTGAAGGATGCCGTAAGAATGAGGGGGAAGGATCGTGTGTGTGAAACTCGAGGTCTCCCCACCCTGCTACAATCATATAGTGGTGAAAAATAGTAGCAAATGCTTACCAAACCCTTCTAGAGTAACTGCTACACATGTATCATCTCTTTAGTCCTAGCAATGACCCTATGAAGGAGGCAGTATTATAATTCCCATTGTGTGGATGAGAAAATTAAGGCTTGGCCGATAAGGAGCTTGTCCAAGGCCACACAACCAGTAAGCAGCAGAGCTGGAATTTGAATGATAAAACCCCTTCCCATCATATTATACTGACCTTGGAGAAGCTCCACCTGTATTTGTTCTATGTGTTATTGGGCATCTTGTAGTATTTAGTCTATAAAATGGGGTCCAATGCTAATAAAGGTGTGAAAACACGTATTTAGTCTGATCCCTACCTTTTATACAAGAAAAATCAAAGGCCCAGAGAGGTGACCTTGTGGTCACAAGGTCACAAAATGGGGACACAAAGTTTGGTGATCTGGCCTGAAGGAGGCTGGCTGCTTCCCTAAGAGGTGGGCTCTGAGCTTGCCTCTGCCCAGAGCTAGTATGTGCCCTGGGCCAACACGATCTGTGATCTTTCCACCTGCAGACTGGAGGGCTGCCGCCTGATTTCCTAAGCTGGCGGACACCATCTGCTGAGAAAGAGTTATGGTCCCTCTGAGGGCTGGATCAGGTACCAGGGACACTTAGTCAAAGGGGAAAACAAGGTCACTGCTTATTGTGAGTAAATTTCTCATTTGTTACATGAGACCATGACCCCTTTGTTAGCCTGCCTGGAGTCCCTACCACTGCAATGGAATGTGATCCTCTTTTATTCCTATTCTAATTAATGTCCGTGTGGCTTGGGCCTTCCTGAAAGGGTGACATGTTTTCTTCTAGAGGTGGCTGTGTTTCAGGTGCTGGTGACTTATTTCTTCTTCCCTGGGACTGGTTCATCAATCATTTGGAGATGTTTTGCAACTGAAGGGCAAATGCATTTCTCAGAGCAGCAGCCTCCACCCTCATCCCCAAGCCAAAGCCAGGCAATCAGGAAAGGGTCTGGGGAGCAGCCAGCCCCTGCCTTCCAAAACCCACCATCTGGGAAGTGAATGTGCTGCCTTCTGCTTCCACTGGGGAATGGACACACCGCAAGATGCCTGCGAGGCCTGCCCTGGGACTTGTGGGTATCTGTCCGCCTACTGTCCCTCTAGGGGGAGAAGAAAGGTTTTAGAAGCTGCACATTCTTTGCTTGGGGAATCCAGCTGAGCGTCCAAGTTGATTTATTTGATGGAGTGTCCAAGACCCAGTGTTTTTCCAGGGCTGCTGTCAAAACTATCTTTCCATGTTGAGAAATCAATTTTCCTCACTTGGCTGAAATGGCTTTACAAAACGTACGTTTGAGAGATGCCTTCCTTCTGTAGGATACTTCTTGAATGATGTGCCTCTTGACACATGCCCTCTCTTGGAGGGGCTTAGATTAGATGAGGTCTTGACTCCATTTATGGCCTCCTCGTCCTCTCAGGTTTCTAAAGAAGGCAGTTCCACCAAGGAGCCTTTAAGCATCTCCTCCCATTAGCTAGCAGATGGATTGCAGACAACTTCTGCTTACTTCTTTCAAAGTCATATCCCTGATCTGTCTTAGCAGAAAGTCCCATGCCAAGCAAATCTGACACTTGCATAGAGAGGCAATACTGTAATGCCACATGTCCATCAGAAAGTCTGGGAGGATGGCTGAGTAGATAAAATGAGGGAGCACAACAGGGTGAATTGGGAAAGTAGCAGATGTAGAGGAGGCAAACCATACCTTTACTCTCTCAGGGGTCTTTTGGGCTGGGTCTGAGAATTAAATTGACATAAGACAGGTCAACAGGAGAAAAACATACAAATTTATTTAATACAAGTTTTAGGTGACATGGGAGCCTCCATAGGGAATGAAGACCCCAAGAAATGGTGACACCTACTTGCTTTTATAGTAGATTGAACAAAGAGAGGCAATTGTGGAAAAGTGACTAAACTCTGTGAGGAGGCAAAAGGAAGATAGAAATGATTTTAACAAGGTCTGTTTGTACAGAATTCTCTCAACCTCAGCTTATCCTGGATGATAAGAATATTACTTTCCTCCTGGTATAGAGAAGACATCTTTCCTATGGGAATTTATCTCCTGCTTTTAAGAAAAAGAAGAATGGTCAGAGTGGTTTTCTTGTATTTGCTGTTTTCTCAAGTGCCTTTACCAGAGTGGTGTATTTGAGGTCCGCTGTTGTGAATTCCTTCACAATGCGGGACGAAGGGAGGCAGCAGAGGCCGGTAGTTAAGAGCATTAGGCTTCTGACCAAGCTGGGTTTGAATCCTGGCTCTGTCACTTACCAGCTGTGACTCTGTGAGCAAGTTCTTCACTCTCTTGTTGGTGGCTTCATCCAAAAACAGAACTTACTTCGTGGAGTTGTCAGAATTAAATGAGGTAAAGGACATAAAACATTTAGCACTGTGCCTGGCACATGGTATGTGCTCAATAAGTGCTAGCTGTTATTATTTACCCCTTCCTGGGAAATGATATGGATCCCCTGGCTTAGCATGGGGACCTGGCCAGTGAGGTTTTGATTCATCCCTGACTGATTTTTCAACCCCCTTGGGCTGCCATGTTTTCCAGGGAAGTTGACAAGTGGAGGGAACAACTCTAACCTGCCAGGAGACATTGGGTTCAGCTTCCGAAGCAAGGAGGCTGGACGGCAGGTGATTTACTCAGAGGTGAAGCCCTCCTGTCTCCTGCCCACTTTATTCTGCCATGTCAGAAGGGACGTTTCACTCAATTAAGAGAGGGAAGACCAATTACGTTCAGCTCTGCCTTAGAACACGAAGACCTGCTGCTGTCTTTACAAGCCCTGCCTCCCCCCTGCCCTCCCCAGCCCCCAAGGCAGAACGACTCTCAGATAAATACACAAATGGCAAGAATTAATTAAATCTGGCAGTGTTTGAAGTCAAGCCCTGGCCTATCACCGTCCTCCTACCCCCACGGGTCTCTCATTCCCAGCCTGTGCAGAGTCCCTGAGCAGAAGGAAATGAACTCTCCTCGCGCTGCCCGGTGAGGTGCAGTCAAGCATGTTTACGAACTGCAGGGAAGTTCCCAGCCACAGCCTCAAGGGCTGTCCTCTGGGCTGATGCAGCTGTCTAATCAAAGACTATTTTTGCAATCAGTGTTCAGTGAAAACGTACCATTTTCATTTATAGAAACAGTGAAGCCACCTGCTATTTAAAGGCCTCCTCCTCCTCCTCTTCCTCACCCTAGGGCTGAATCTTCCAGTTCACTCCCTCAGCCAGCTGTGTGTTGTCAAAGTTCCAGTCTCCTCCCTCAGAACCATAAATCTCTCTGACCGTCCACCCCATGTACATTGCTCTTTATACTTGGTCTGGAGTCTGGGATTATGGCCTCACCCACACAAATAGCTTCAACGAGAGTGGTCCGCTGAGGGGGAACTAGGTGTACCCTGTCAAGTGAAGAGTAAATAGACGAAGCATCTCCTTCAGAGTCCCAACTCACTGACTCACTCCCCGCCCGTTCCCACACAGCTCCAGCTGAGTCAAGCACTGACGACTGAGAAGGTGGAGAGGAGGGAGGAAGAGAAGAGAATGCTGCTGCAGAGATATGAGCACAGGAGCCCAGAGTGAAAGGAAGGCCCTCGGAGCAAACAGAAGGAAGAAAGCAAAACAAAGAGACAGACGCAGCAAAACCTCCATTAGTCAGGCAGTTTGGGGAATGGGGTATTTTAGTTAGTGGAAGTTTCTTGTTAACTGTGAACAGAGCCAAAATCTTTTTCGTCTTAACCCTTAATTTAGAAAAGCTTTCTACATACTGTTAGTTCACTTTATCTCCGTTACAGATGGGGAACGTGGGATCTGACAGCATCTCAAAGGGCAGCAGCCTGGACGGGAATACCAGCTGCACGATGGACAGTCTGTGGGAGAAGTGGCCCAGCCTGGATGAAGTACATGCTGAACCCCTGTTTATCCCGAAAGCCAAATCTCTGATATAAACCTGCTTTTTCATTGTTTTGACTTATCTTAATCATGGATTGCTGAGAATTTTTGTTAAAGTTTAACTGCATAGTACACTCCTCTTCATTCTTCAAATCTCAACTTGAATATCACCTCCTCTGTGAAGCCTTTCTGATTACTCCTTCCTGTCTCCCCTCAGGTCCTCCCAGTCATTTCCCTCTTTGCTTAGCACATATGTTTAAATAAGTTATGAACGTGGGATACAGTGGGCAGGTGATAGAGGGAGGACTTCATCCATGAGCCTACTTGTTAAGAAGCTGAACTCCAGGTCTCTGTCTTGTGACAGTAATTAACTCCAGTGACTGGTGAGCTCCCGGAAGGCAGAAAACAAGTCTTGTTTTACTGTTATACCCCCAGTTCATGGCCAGAAACAAGGGAGGAGAAATTCTATAAACAGATAAGAGGAGAGGGAGAGAAACCATTTATAGGCTTGTTGATTTAATCTTAATTCTGAGACTTATTCTGTGTCTGTTTCCCTCTGATGTATAAAACAAAGTGCCTCCTACAATGTTTCTGAGTTCTGAAACAACTCAGAAAGATGATATTTCTCTCTCCACGAGCCAATCCATTCTCTAAATGTACTGTCGGGGGTAGGGGTGGGGTGGGAGTTTAGGGCAGAAAGTCAGTCAGCAATTATTAAGAGCCAAATAGACATAGTATCCCATCTGTGAAGTTGAATCTAAGGATAGATTGGAGACCAACCGAGAGAGAGATGGTCAACCCCACTCTACCTTTGCTGAGTCTCTGTTCTGTGGGCCATAATAGAAAGTCCCAGACAGTCCTTGTTGGGCCACAACCTGTTGATAAGAATGGAAAATCAGGGGTGAAGCAAAAAGGGGTCAGGCCACTGGCCTCATGTCCAGTGGTACAGCCTGGTTGTGCCATGTCTCTGGGCTAGGAGACAGCTGCCTGGCCACTGGCCCTTGGACTGCTCGCATTGGAGGGCCACAGCAGGAGCAGGCAGGGCTGAGATCAGGGGCATTAACTCTATCTGCCCTGAGCTCAGTGGAAACCCCACATCCTTCTCTTCCTGGGGCCTCCTCCCAGTGCCTGTCCCCCAACAGGCCCTGGCAGCCCCATGGCCGCCTGGCCATGACATCAAGTCTAATTTAAGCCGGGGGCCTGGTGATCATTTTAACAGCCCTCTGAGAAGGCCTGCACGTTACTTAAAACCAACCACCAGGCCTCTTATGCTATGGGTTTTGCAGACGAGGGAATGTGTGGTGAAGGCGTATTACACAGGTTGTAACACTATCCTTCAGGATTCCCAGGGTAGACAGCGTGGATGCCAACCTGGCAGACAAACTGCCCATGATGTTTATGCGCATCAACCGTGTGTGCAGAGCTTTACCCAGAGGATGAAACAGGAAGCACACAGGACATGTCCTCAGCATGTCCCTCTGGACTCCTAGAGGGCAGGGACTGTCCTTGTCTCTTCCATATTTTCAGTATCCAGCATAGAACCAAACAAAGGGTAGGTGCTCAAAGATGCTCCCTGAATGAATATAATAATTCTATTTTCAGAATTCAGTTATGGCTGGATCGAGTCTGGCCCATCGTCTCTTGGCTCCCTCATAGGGATGAGCTCATTGAAGGTCCCTGCAGTCCCCAGTAGTTACCTGTTACTCAACTTCTACCACCATAGCAAGAAGGCAGCCTCCTTCTCATGCCAGCAGATCCGAGCACACAGGGTTTTGCCCCAGGCCCACTTGGACCTAATTTAATTCACTCCTTGCTCCCTCTTTCTTGTCTTCCTTCCTCCTCCCTTCCCTCTTTCCCTTCTGGCAGGGTAACGAATTGTCTCCATTTGCCCAAGTCTGAGGGGTTTCTCAGGACACAGGACTTTCAGTGCTAAACCAGGAAAGTCCTAGCAAACCTGGGCAGGTTGGTCATTCGATTCCCCCTTTCCTTCCAGAAATATGTGATGAACCAAGGCGTGGGTCCGGCCCTGAACTAGACCCTGGCTCATATCAGGAACAAGATAAAGCTTCTGTCCTCAGCAATCTCACAGTCTAACGGGATGAGACACAGTGGGCAAGATGTTACGGAGCACCGAGGAGAGGCACATCAGCTGGAGGCAGGGGGGAGGCTGAGGGAAACTAGAGAAGGCTTCCTTTAGGGCATGTTATCAAAGAGCATCAGAATCAGAAAATCTGATCAGTCAAATGCACCCAGTCCTGATCAGAGACAGAGACAAGGATTTCCTTAAGAGGTGGGAGTCCACCCCCCTGGGTGCTGTGGTGTTCCTGCTGGATCAGGGGAGATTAGCAGAGGATGACAATGTCGGATATGGTGCAGCACTACTACTGGGAAAGTACAGGCCCCAGCTGTGTTGGGATGTGTTGACTGGTTTTGCTTGGGGTAGCAGAGCTAATTACAGAGCCAAACTCCATTTGCTCCAGAGTAAGGAAATGTTAATTGCATTTCCACTCCATTCTCATCAGCTTCATCCCTCCCTTCTATCCCCTACATCCCTCTTCCCCACATCCAGAACATAAACATAAGGAAAGATCTTGGCTCCGTCACAAGACAGGTGATCATTTCAATTCCTTTCTTATTGTACCTCAAGCCTTGATTTCCACCACATATGGAACCCAGAGCCTGATGAAGCCGGAGCTGGGGGTCACTTGTGCCTTTTGGCCCAGGATGTCAGTCTGAGTTCTGCACCCCCACTGGGCAGCTCTTGAGCAGCTCAGGGCTTCCAACCCCTCCTTCACATCCATCTTTCAGATAGCAGGGGGAAAGACCTTAGATATTCAGTGGATGTCTACTCACAGCCTGCTTCTTGGTCGGTCTTCTCATGCTACTCTTGAAATTGGATAACTTCTGGACTCTCTGGTTTTTCTGGCTTTAGTGACTCACTGCCCTGGGAGTCTTTGCTGGCTGCTGTATTTGCTGAGACCAGGTGACAACAGGTGCATCTGAATCAGAGCCTTGTACCATTCCTTCAGGTGTGTGTTGGACCAAGCTGCCCACCATGTGTACTCACACCCACAGCACGAGGAGACGGCTTTCCTGCTGGTTCAGCTCCACGTTAGCCTGGTGTCCAGTGGGAAGTGGCCAGAGTGCTTGGTGGTGAGTTTGCTCATTTCCATATAGCAGTCCATGTTTACTGATGGGTCGAGGCCTCTTGGGTTTCTCTCATTTGACTGGGTCCATTATTTCTCTCAACACTGAATTCGGGGGGTAATTAGAAGTGATGACTTACAGTCAATTGAGGGTTTTTATTCTATTCATTTAAAAGTAATTTTGTAAAATCCACCCTCCACCTGCACCTTAACAACATGCTTTCTTCTGACTTATACACCAGAGAAGCCCTGGTACGAGCCCAGGGTGGGAAGTCTTCGCCCGGCTGCCACGGAGGTGGATCCCCATGAATCTCCTTCAGGAGGGCAGGTGGCCATGTGTCTGGCCCACCAGCTTTGACAGTTGCCTTACCCAGGGACTGCTAAGCTGCCTTAGGAGATCCAGCACTAGGGCAGGTGGGGGGGCTGGGTCCCCTGTTTGTTTGCAGGCCAGAGACACGGAAAACCCCTCAGGAACCTACTCATCTGCATACCTCGCTGCTGACTTCCTGGAGCAGCCCAGCTTCCCAGGACTGCGGTCACCAAACCAAGAGGAGGAGGGCGCCTTGAACCTGGGTAAGTGCTCCTTTCCAAGCTGCTGCGCAAAGGGGCCAAGGAGAAATCAAAAGACAATGAACTCCTTTCTATATTGAATATGGTCTTCCATCAGTAGAGCGTGTTGCTCTCCCTACAGGAGCCTCCCTTTAACTTTTCTCTTTGCCTGAGTTCCTTTGCAATTTCTTGAGGAACTTCTTCCTACCAGCTGTTTCTTCTAGAGTCCACCTCATTGTCAGCAGTCTGTTCTCATGAACTCAATGATTCATGAACATCCAGATCTTGATTCATGGTATCATCCCACTACTATGGGGGATGCCAGAAGGGACAAGGGACATAGCTGCTTTCTCTTTTTGAACTATATTCAGCTGTGACTGGAAGTGGAGAGACAATAAAAGAAAAGAGTACCCTGAAATCATTAGGAAACAGGCTTAGCCACCAAGACCAAATCATAAAGAATAGAATGAAGGCCCCCTGCCATGGAGCGCCGCATTAAGACTGAAGTGCCTTTCGATGAAAACTGCTCAAATTAGCTTTATGATGACAAGTACAATGATGACATTGATGATGACGAGGAGGAGGAGGAAGATGCCACCTGCAATGGTGTGGTCTGAGTGTTTGACCAAGTGCCATGCATGAATGGATTTGGTTACTGAAACCTCTGTACCAGGAAAGTCAAACAGTTTCATAGCAACTGGCCTCTTGGATTGATTGGTAGTAGCTTTTTAAACTGAGTCGAGAAGTTTTCTGGGGTTGCATCCAGGGTCATCTGCAGACAATGTGATGACCAATTAGTGATGTCAGATGTAGCCAAGAAAGGGAGTGGGGAGCAAGAATTTCATACACTTACCATCTGCAACTTAAACTATGGTTTGTTTGCATCTCTCATTGCACAGGAGCTGAGTCACCTTAGCTGTTTCATGCAGTATTGGGTTATTTGTGAGAGTGCCTAACTGGTTGGTCACCCTTTACTGCTCTCCTACTGTACACCAGGCACTCTGCTGCGTTCGTTGACTGCCTCATCTCTGATGCTTCAGGAGGGCTAGGAAAGTGGCCTTTCTTAGCATAAACTTGTGTCCAGAGCCCACCCTCTCCCTGCTTCCTAGGGGGGCATAGTCAGTTTTCCAGTGACAGGGCTGATGTCCTGATGATTTCAAGTGATTTGGCCCAAAGACAACATCTACTCCCTGAACGACATCCGTGAAAACGTAACACGGTAACCCGAGTGAATCACTTCTTCCCTGTGGGTGTGATTTGCAGATGTCGGGATGGAATCTCATCGGTGCTGCCTTCTGAAAGGAGACTTCCAGAGAGCAGCAGATGGAATGCAGAACAGCCTTTCCAGAGAAAGGAAAGCCTCCTGTGGACCAGCAACAGCTCCGATCACACGAATGCAAGCAAAGTTTCCAAAGAAATCAAAATGAGAGCTTAGAGAATGGGCATGGCAAATTTCTTTGACAGAAAGATTCAAACTCTCAGTATACCTGATGAAAAGGAATCACTTTTTCTCTCAAACTGTATTCACAAATACTGGCTCATTTGACTCTCATAGTAACCTGTGGATGGGGCGTGGATATGGGCCCTGAAGACGTTATCCTCCATTTTCTGGTTGGGAGAGGGAGAGCGAGCATCAGCGGCTTGCATCTCAGCACACGTGACGAGTGAATGATTGAGATGAGACTTGGGTCTTCTGGTCCCTCCTGACAGTGTTCTCTCCGTCTCATTCTGCCTTTACCAACAGGAAGGAAGCCACCTAAGTTAAGTAGCCATCCATTTATGTTTCTTTCAGAGAAAACTGTATTTTTTTAAAAAATAAGAATGAGGATCAAAAACTGTCTCAAATAAACATGAAAAAATAGAGTATTTTCATTATATTTTATAATACGTTCAAAGATTTTTTTAAGGTAGAAAAACTGAGGGGCAGGGGGAAGTAGAGTCAAGAGAAGTAAAAAAAAGACGCACCCAGAGTGTCACACAGGTGCAAGACTTCTATGGAGTGTCAGCCCCACAGTGTCGCTCTGTGAGACAAAGAAGTGTGCTTACATGTTCACAATGATAAGCAGAAATATGGGCAGTACTTCTCCTGGGATCTGGTGATGCTAAGGATAAAATTTGGGCCAGAAACCAGAGGTGTCTTAGCCCTGGCCTAAAACGAGGGAGATAATGCTTTAGATGCTGTAATGTCTAACTTCCAGAACTAAGCTATCACCCTGGCGTCAGCTCTTTCTTTACAATAATGAGCAGTAGTGACTAGGGAGAACCTGGACTACAGAGGGTGAGAGAAAGCATGGGAGAGAAAACCAAAGTTGCAGCCCTTCAACATCAGAATCCCCTGGGAAGCTCTGCACCTGCGATGCCTGGGCCCCCCAAGCCGACTGAATCAGGACCCTGGCGGTGGGACCCAGCCGTCAGTACTGAAAGCCTCCAGGCAGTTCCAACATGTGGCTAAGGTTAAGAACCCTGGTTTAAGAGGTTTGTGCAAAAGGCGGACTTAGGAAAGGAAGATGCACCGAAATAACTGAAATGAGACTGGGGGAGATGGCCATGCAAAACCTTCTGGAAAAGAGACTGAGGGAAAAAAGATGGAGATGACTCCAGAGGACAGAACCAGGAAGCGAGGTGGTTGCAGACACTCTCTCTCTGATTGGGTGTCAGGGCAGAGACATGGGAGAGAATCGAGGGACGTCGCTGGAAAGTTTAATGTAAGAACATCTTCCCCCCTTTTGCCTGAATTAATCTTTATTCTGAATGAAGCATTTTGAGGGCTGGGAGGAGGGTGCTAAACCCTGCAGTCCACTGGGTGCTGGGCCTCCCTCTGCCTTCCCAGCAGCGGGTGGGGGGACCTCTCACCTGAGGGAACACACGTGCTCTGAGGCAGAGCTCCTAAGGTTGCCCTCTTCAGAAGGACAACCCCCAACCATGGAAAGCCACACCAGTCACCAGCGAAGGTGACAGGCCAGGCCAGGCCAGCAGAAAGTTGGCAATGGCGTGTCAGTGAGGGGCTCCGAGACAACATGTGATGAGAATGGGGAAAAAAAAATCACCTTTCCAAATTCCTTCTGCGACAGGGTCAGGATGAGGATGTTCTCCTTTTGGAAATGACTGAATGAAGCTGAGATTTCATTTTACATCGACATTGATATCAACATCACTTGATATTGATACCCCACCCCAGAAATCCTTGGCATCATTGCCCTCCCCACTCTCTCTTAGAGTAGATGCTCCCTGAGGGGCTACTTCTTATGCAGCTGTGCCTCCTATAAGATGTACAGTTTAGCATCTACCCCGCACGAGGTTGGAACTAAGTGAATGTTGGTGGAATGAGCAATTGGAATGCAGCTGGTGTCGTGGGGGGACGTTATAGGCTAAATTTTCTGCCTCCCCCAGAAAAGCAGGCCTCATCTCCTGTTGCTAGGGGAAAATGAGGACACCCTCTGTGAACACAGGTTCAAGGGAGGTATTTCCACTCTCCTTCCAAGCTCATTCAAATGGGGGCAGGGGAGAGGAGAATCAACCAGAGACATTCTGGAGGTGACATTTAAGATCATGACACTTGGAAACTCGAGTGGCAAGAGGGCTGACAGCAGAAGGGGGTCAGATGGTCTGCTCTCACCCCTCAGGGCAGGGCCAACACTTTGGGGAAGCAGTTGAGGGACTACAGCACAGGTGTCGCTGCCTCCCAGAAAACATAGCTGGTGATCAAGAGAGATTTGCAGATGCCGAGTCCTTTCTGGAAGGCCAGAACCGCTCTGAAATTGGGTGTCCAAGTGGGCTTGAGGACTGGATTTTTTGATCAGTGAGAAAGCTCTTGTTTTCTCTGAAGCAGTAGGTCATGAGTTGGAGGCCCTCTGAGCCAACGTCTCCATTGCTCAGTCTCGCTGTGTTTGGCGCATAGCATATAAAGTTTCGAGACTGTCTCCTGTGCTCTGATATTCTGGATTAATCACATTCTGAGGTGGAGCTTGGAACCTGGCCAAGCCTGGACGGTCAGTGAGAGGACGCAGATATATTGGTCAAGGCAATTACAGAGATAGGTCAGGGAGTTAGAGGCTTTGGCTGTGAGAGCTGGCGATTAGGTTAGAATCAGCTGGACAAATGGACTAACATTGGCTGGAAGGGCCCCTTGGACAAATGGAAATAAAAGACTACTTTAGTCAAGACTAAGCTCATCTCCCAGCCAGGCAGGCATCGTCACTGCCTAAGAATGTCTGTTCTGGGACTTGAGGTCCCGCGCGCCTCTGTTAGGCGGGACTCTGCACCTGCACTGGACAGGCTCACCGTCAAAAGATGGAGGCCTAGGAGGAGAAAATCTAGGTCAATCTCTGTTGCTTCCCAAAGATTCCAGTTTTGTGACTTGAAATGTACTTCTCATTTGGTCCAGATAACTACTGGATCCCAAGTTTATGAACGTAGACACTTTTGAGCAAGTCCAGTGGCTGCCAAGAAATAGATATGGTTAGTGCAAGAGTTGAACTGTGTTTAGACTGCACTTGGCTTCTTAATTGTCTGTCACCCCCTGGGCGGGGCCTCGCCTTTCGTCAATACTGAGCCAAGAACCCTCCCAGATGAGGGCAGGGGCTGCAGTGTGTTGACCCTCCTGCCGTGTTCTCCTCCTCCTTGTGCCTTCTGGAAAAGAGGACTTGCTCTGAGGTTTCCTGGGTGTTTCCTCGATAGAAACACTCACACCTTTGAGAATCAATCAATAAAATTTATTCTTTTTGGCTCGGGAAATCAGAGAGGGCGAACTGATCTCTGTATTTAAGAGGAGGCAGGATTTAGGCCAAAGTTTTAAAAATCTGATTGTACCTTAGACTTCCATCGGGGGTGGTGGTGAGGGCAGGGATTGAAAATATGAATGCCTGGGATCTACCCAGATATTTCTCATTTAATTGTCTGGGGTGAAGCTCAAGCATCAGTATTGTTTCTAAAGCTCCAAAGGCGAGGTTAACGTGCGGTCAGCATTGAGAACCCCTGATTTCAGGTCCTCAGCTGAAAGGAAATTTGGGTGTGTGTGTGTTTCCTATCTCGCTAATTAGGTCATACACCCCTAGAGATTAAGGACAAGGCCCCATGTTTTGGCATCTTCTCCCTCGGCATTTAATAGAGCGCAGTACACAGTGGGTTCTCAATAAGTATTTAAATATGAATTCTTGGATGCATGGCTGAGCAGTATTATTCCCTTACGAACTTCAGGCGCTGGAGGCGGTGACGACTATTTTAAACCTGCTGCAATGCAGAGGCCCTTTTAGGGAAGTCTGGGCCAGCTGGACCTGCCACAATTACACTCAGCACCACTCTCACCACTTAAGAAACGTCTAGACAACGTCTAGAAAAACCTTCCAGACAATGAAAGGTAGAAGATGTCTAGAGTGTTTTCTCTTTCTTTTGTCAAGTCTCTGATAAGGAAAACAGAGAAGGCTTATCTTAGATTATTTGCTTCTGTGATTTGCTGGGGAGGATTATCTCATTATCTAGTTTCCCTTAGAAAAGTTAGACAAGACAATAGCGTCACTTGTATAAATACTTCTGGAAGGATCCTCTGCAGTTATCGCCCGATACATCACCATGATTCAAGAACCTATAGGTCTGAGCACTTCATTCTGATAAAGAAGGAAGCTGAGAAAATAAGGGAAGCAGAGAGGCTGGAACTGGAGTTTAGATCGAACCTCCCAATATAAGCCGTCGTTGCTACACAGCACTGCTGTCTATGGATTGTATTTTTTAAATCGACTTAAAAGAAGCATAGAGGAGCATTGTGAATTAAAACAATAGCAAACACAAGGAGAGGTTATGAATCGACACTTTAATTGAGAGACTAGGGGCTTCGGCATTAGAAGCTTAAAGTACCACGAAGAGCGGGCGATTCCTCGTCCTCCTCTCCCTTTGCTCCTGTCTCGCTCTCCTCCCCCCACGTCCTTCCCACAAACATTAACTGAGCTAAGAAGAAGAGCTCACATTCTTTCAGTCCCTCGAGGAGGTCATGGTTTAATCGGGAAGCTAGGAAATGGCAGCTGCTGCTCCGAGGAAGGGCGGAATGTGAGCCGTGCCCAACCCAAAGGGACGGAGTTTGGGAAAGGAGGGGTGAGGTTCCCAAAAGCGGAGGAGAGACCTTCACAAATGAATATAGAACTGGTTCTCAGAGTCCGAAAGGACATGTCAGGCCATCTCATCCAGTCCCTCATGGGATCCTTCACCAATCAGTGATTGTATGACCTTTCTCAATATCTGCAGGCATCCCATCGCCAGAGAGCGCCGGCATCCTTTAGACCAATAGCGGACTAACTCCTGTGTCAGTCAGTATCAATTGGGACTCCCATGCTTATAAGACAGAAAACTGACAATCTGGTTGAAGCAAAAGAAGGTAATTTAGTGGCTCATATAACTGAAATGTCCGGGGTACAGCTCTGGCCTCAGGCAAGGCTGAGTGTAGGGCTCAAATGCCACCATCTGGAGTCTTCAGCTCTCTCTCAGCTCTGCTGCCCTCGTGTTGGCTTCCTTCTTGGCCACCGGCAGCTCAAAGCCCCTGTCAGCTCAGCAACCCAGGAAGAAGAGAAAATCTCCTTCCTACCTGTCTTGGGCAACTCATTAGCCCAGCTTGTGTCAAGGCTGGTCCCCAAACTAAGAGAGAAGGAATCATTAAGATAACTCCAGGGTTTCAGACTAGGGAAACTGGAACATGGTAGTACCTTGACCAGAATTAAGATAATCAGAAAGAGCACTGGATTTGGAAAAAGAGGAATCAGAAAGGAAGAATTCAGTTTCAGGTAAGTCGGAGGGATTGGTAAGATTCTAATGAAGAATGGCAGGTTGTTGGAAAAGTGAGGGTGGGGGTTTTGTGGAGAAGTTGGAAGTGAAGGTGAGAATTTGGGAGCTACAGGAGGGGTTGTGTTCAATAAGGAAGAGCGTGTGCAAGCTGGGGAGGGCCCTGGACAGGTGGCTTGTGAGCTGTGAAGCATTCTGCAAGTGGAAATTTCTATTAGCATCAGGATTACATGTGTGAGATAGGAGGAAAACAAGAAACCAGTGAAGGAGAAGGAGAATGTAGGAGGGGACCTGAGCTGCTGCGGATCATAACCGTCATTAGTCGGGACTCTTCCCCACAACTGATAGGAAAGTCCATTCAAATTGGTTTAATAAAAAAAAGAAGGATCTTGACCCAGGGGGTCCAGGCTCAGATGCATTCAGGGGCTCAAGCACTTTGGGACTTGTTCTTGTCCTTTTCACCTTATTCTGTCCCCTTCTCCTCACAGCGACAAAACAGCTGCCAGGATCTCCCTTCTTTCTCCTCCAGCTGGAAGAGCAGTCTCCTCCAGACAGTCCCAGTGAAGGCTCCAAATTCGACTGCCTGACTCTGCTGGCGTAGCTGCCGTTATGTGCTCATTTCTAAGATAATCTCTGGGGCCCACAGTTTGTTATGCTCTGATGTTTAGAATCAAGTCAACACCCATCTCTGGAGTTATGAATGGAGGCATCCAAACCACAGGGCTGAGACTAAGGGAGCGGTGGTTCCCTAGAGGAAAAGCAGGGTGCTGTCCCCAGACGAAAGTGGAATGGATGCAGCAAAAAAATGACCATCCACTACAGGAACCAAGAGGAGAAGGTCAAGGAGGGTGGTCAGCAGTGTCGAATGACCCAGAGGTCCATTCATCAGAAGACGGGGAGTGAATGGGTGCAGTGTACTGTAGACACGTGGCTAAGTCATTTGTTTCTTTAAAAGACCAGAAACATGGGCGGAAAACAGATTTTAGGGGGTGAAGGGTGAGTAGGAGTAGAAACACCGTGAAGGCAGGGATTTGATATTGTAGAGAAGCCTGTCAGTGACAGGAAGCAGAGAGGCTAGCTCTAACCCAGTTCCCACGATTACTGAGCAAGAGACTGTGCTAGGCACGAGGAGGGCTGAGATGAGTAATTCCCAGTCTGTGTCCTCAAGAACTCAAGGCTTGGAAAGGAAGAGAGAATTGTCAATGAATAAAGTATGCAGAGAAGGAATACTGAATGACTCCAAGGCACAGAGCGGGAAGACGTATCAGTGAGAGCCCGGTATTAGATCCGAGTTATCCCACGAGAGAGAATGGTGACATCTATCCAAGGGCATCGGGGAAGTCTTTTCGTGGGAGGTGGTACCTGAGCTGGGTTTTGTGGGATGAATGGAAGTTTGCTTTAGAAAGCAAAATGGGGAAAGGAGTGCCAGGCAAAGGCAAACGTTCCTGAAGAGACTCATGGGTACAAACTGCTGGAGTGAGAAGTGCAGAGGAGAGGAAGGGCAGGTGGAGAAGGGCCTGTGTGATATGCCAGGGGTGGGGGCTTGGCCCAGTGGTGTTGGGTGGGGGGCAGTGAAAGGCTTCCAGTCAGGGCAAGATGTGTCAGATTAGCATGTTAGAAGAATCTAAAGTCAGTCTGGAGAGGGAGCTGCGTGGAGACAGGCCAGGTCAGAGGATGTGTCAGTAGTCCTGGGAAGGAGTGACAGAGTCCAGCACAAAGACAGGGATGACAGGGAAGGATCGTCAGGAGCAGGGAGAACCCGTAAAACTGGTGATTATTGGATGGCGGAGTGGGAAAGAGGGAAGTTTTGAGGACAGGTGATGAGGCTGTGGAAGAAGGAAATGAGCCCTGGAGAGGGAAACACCAAAGGTGCAGGTGGGGAATGGATAATGGGAGGAGAGGGGTCGCAGAGAGGCAGGGAGGGTGGAGGCGGAGACAGGCTGAGCCTTGAGTAGGCAGGAAAGATGGAGACAATGGATAAGAACCCAGAACCTTACTGAGGGGGGCAGGAGAACAATTGGAGAGCTTCCATTTTCTCAGTTAAGAAAGTGGTGAGATCACCTGTTGGGAGGGAGTGGGCTTCAGATTTCCCTGTGGGAAAAGTGGAGATAGTAACAGAACCAATCAATCACTGAGTCATGCCGACTCCACCCCCACCTGGGCCCTCCTCTCCATCTCCTGCCATTTGCCTCATTTAGGTCTTCATTAACCACACCAGCAGGCTGGGGGTGGGAATGCTTGTCAGACCTCCATCAATCACCCCCAGAGCTGCTTCAAACTCTCACCCACCCCAGCATGTGATTGAGGAGGCCTGGAGTGGGACCTGGGCACATCTATTTTCAGAACACTTCATATAGGAGATTCTGAAATGTATCATACCCCCCCCCCTCAACGCAGTTGAGAATCTCTGAGGTGCACAGGACTGAGTCCTGGAATTTGTGGTGGTGTGGGAGAAGATGGAGTGGAGTCGTCTGCAGAAACCGGTGGGTGTCAAGTGCACCAGGAAAGGAGGACAAGGAGGGCAGGTGGCTGTGCCAGCAGATCCGGAAGAGCACGGAGACCCGTACTCTCACTCAGTGGATACACCTCTCCCAACCACCACTGGGCCAGTCCCCACCCCTCCCAGGCTGCCCTTTTAATAACTATTTCCTTCAATATTTTCCCTACTGTTCACTTGAGCCCATGGCCGCCAGTGCCAACATGCAGGGTGACAAAACGTAATTTGCCAGTGACCACTCAAGAGACTCACAAGGTCTATAAAAGCTGAGCACAACTGAGGGTAACCAGACGTTTATGAAATATCATGGTCATTCCTCTAAAGGCAAGGAATGAAAAATGGGAAGGAAAAACCCTATGTATTGATAATGGAAAGGCACGGGGTATCTTCAAAAGTGGCAGCAGTTTGTGTGCCGCACTGCCCTCTGCCGGTCACAGTTGGACCTGCAGCTGTGTGGCAACAGCATTCTTGATTTCTGGGCTGCGCCCTGGAGAGGAAAGGCGAGTGGGGCTTCAGGGTAGTTGTATGTCAACTCACCAACTATCATTAAATCCATGTATGACTCTTCGGGTAAAAGCTGAGCCTGAAACTTTAGACTTGGATATTTGCCATTTAACTATGTTAAAAAAAAAAAAAGACACAAACTGTCCCGGAAAAATGCTAAGGCCTTATAAAAGTTTCCTTGGAAAATATTTTGATGTGCATTTAAGGGCCATAGTCACCTGGAGACAAGCTGCAGAGGTAGAAATTTTTCCAGGAATGGATGAATGAACTTTCAGAAAAGGTTTGGTAATTCTACACTGTTAATAACAATGGCCAATATTTATTGAATATTTGTTGTTGGCACCTTGTATGCATTACACGAATTCACTTGGACAACAACCCAATGGGGCAATAACTATTATCATCCATACTTTACCGGTGGGGTAACTGAGGTATAAAGAGCATAGGCACCATGGCCAAGGTCACTGGATCCTGGCAGAGCAAGGAGTTAAACCCAGAACCATTATGCAGCCTCCGTGTTAAGGTCATCCCAGCTGCTTTATCACATATACCAAAAAGGTATAATTGCTCAGATATCACAGTTGTTTATTTTGTACTCATGTGATGTCCCACGCAGGTGTTTCTTGTGACTGGTGCCTCTCTTCCTCCACGGGCTGATTCAGGGACTCAGAGTCCTTCTGACTTGTGTCTCCCTATTAACTGGGACTGGTCATTGTCAGTCACAAGTAGCCGGCCAGAAGACGGAAAAAGAGCAAGGAGAAAGCCCTCCTGCTTCTTAAAAGCTGTAGCTTACCTTTCAATGGCAAGAACTAGACCTTTGGCCACACTTAGATGCCAAAGGGGCTGGGAAATGTAGTCTCTGCCTGGTCAGCCACTCTCCAGCACCAGCTCTACACCATGGGAAGGGGAGCAGGGATTTGAGTGGTCAGCGGGCCATCTCTGCCCTCCCTCTAGTAAGTATGGTGGGATGGTTCCCTGACGCAGGTCACACCGTTTTGAGGAGGGTGAAGGAAACTGATCACTACCCCAGGTGAGCACCACCTGGAGGTCCTGAGACTGGGGTCTTTAGCAATCAATCATTTGTGAGGTGCTTTTCCTCCTGACAAAGCACCTTCACACCTATTATCTCATTTAATCCTCACAGCTCCTGGGAGGTGAGTTAATGACCTTCATTTCCCACATAAGGAAACCAAGGCTGAGCACTCAGGTGGCTTACCCAAATTCCCACAGCTGGGACTCAATGAATTCTTGCGGCCAGATCTTGGAAACAGTGGCAGGTGCTAAGCTTAGGACGAGCTTGATCAAAATATTTTACGGTGAGGGGAGAGGAGTGGGCAGGGCTGTGAGCAGAAACGGGTGATGCTATCCATGGCCTGACTCAACATTGCTCATTAAATGGGGACCCTGGTGACTCTTTGCCCAGTCTCTGCCAAGGATTCTAAAATTGGAAATAGTGGTGGTGGAGAAGGGAGGCGACAAAAGGAGGAGAGGCAAGTAGAGGCTGTTGGAGAGACAGCAAGGTTCTCAAATTTTCCCGTATTTTCTACCTTTACCAAATGTCACAGAACAAATAGAACCATGGCTTACATTTCACAATTTACCTTGCAGATTTCATTTACCCTTGACAGTTCTATCATGTTCTTGATTATTATAGATTTTTTCCTTCTGGAAGTTTATGAGGAGTCTTCACTTTCCTCCTGTCCACCCCAACCCTCCTTTGAGTTTAATCAGAGTCTCTGATTAAATCCAGTAATAAGGAGGGACTGTCATTGTTTTAATTCTCACCAAGCTTTCATTCTGTGCTAGTTTAAATGTTTAAAGTTCTATTTCACATTTTTACTGTGAAAAATTTAAATATACAAAACAGAAAGATAATATATAAACATACACTCAGCTAAATTAAAAATATTAGCATATTCCAAATATCTTTGTTATTGATTTCTAGATTAATTCCATTGTGTTCAGAGAATAGTTTGCTTCCAATTATTTTACATTTGCTAAGGTTTGTTTATGGTACAGAATATGGTCTATCTTGGTGAACGTTCCATGCGCACTTGAAAAGGATGCATATTCTGCTGTTGTTTTCTATATAAATATCGTTCACGTCAAGTCTGTTGACAGTGTTCAGGACTTCTATATGCTTGCTGATTTTCTGTCTACTTATTCTGTTGATTACTGGGAGAAGAGTGTTGAAATCTCCATCTGTAATTGTGGATTTGTCTATTTCTCCTTTCAGCTCTTTCAGTTTTTGCTTCACATATTTGAAATTCTGTTGTTAGGTGTATACATATTTAAGAGTGTCATCTCTTCTTCGTGAATTGAGCCTTACATTATTATGAAATGTCCCTCTTTATCTCTGAAATATTCCTTGCTCTGAAATCTACTATGTCTAATATTAATACAGCCACTCCAACATGGAATATTTTTCTCCATTCTTTTACATTTAGCTTATCTCTGTGTCTATGTTTAAAGTGGATTTCTTGTGTTCTGTTTTCCACTCTAGTTTTTGTTCCTCTGTTTTATATTTCATACCTTCTTTTCAATTGTTTGAACATTTATTATTGATTAATTTATATTTGAATTATTAGTATTCCATTTCAATTTATCTATTGGCTTTTTGGCTATATCATTTTCTTTTTTTTTTTTTTTTTTAGTTTTGGTGGTACTCTAGGAGTTACTATATATATATATATAAACTTTCACAGTCTACTTAGAGGTAATATTTTATCACTTTAGGTAAAATGTAGGAACCTTATGGGTCATTACTTTTTATTAATCCAGATATTTGCCATATCTATTGCTCTCCCTTCAGTCCCTAAGTTCCAAGTTTTCCTCTGATAGCATCTCCCTTGAAGAACTTCTGTTAGCATTTCTTTTAGAGCAGGTGTTTGGCAATAAACTCTTTAGGTTTTTCTTCAAGCCTGGAGACTCCATAGGGATCGTGACTAGAGCCCACCCTTGGGTCAAAGGCACAAGAAAAAAAGAGGAAAATGCTTGAAACGCACCCCATTTAGGTCACTTCTTCAAATCTTATCTCTTCTTCTCAGTCTGCCTGCTTTTCCTTATTTTTCAGAGTCCTCAGGTAGTGGCCCTTTGTATTTTGTCCAGTATGCTAGTTATGATCAGCGCAATAGTCTCTAATGGGCTTACTACATCTTGGCCCAAATCTGTTTTCTCCTGTCTTTGGTATAATTTTCTCTTCTTTTTCTAACTTCTTAATATAGAAGCTTTAGATCACTGATTTGAGACTTTTTTCTTTCCTAATGCAAGCATTTAAAGCTATAAATTTCCCTCTAAACACTGCTTTAGTTGCATCCCACAAATTTTGATATGTTGTATCTTCATGATCTTTCAGTTCAAAATATTTTCTAATTTTCATCGTGATTTTCTTCTTTGACCCGTGGGCTACTCAGAAGTGCATTGTTTAATTTTAAAATATTTAGAGGCTCTCGATATCTTTTTTATTATTGATTTCTAATTTAATTCTGATGTGGTCACAAAATATATTAAGTATAATTTCAATCCTATTAAATGCATTAAGACTTGTTTTATGGCCAAATGTCATTGTCTATAAATTGAATATTTATGTGCACTTGAAAAGAAGATGTTATTCTGCTCTTTTTGGGTGTGATGTTCTATAAATGTTAATTAGGCCAAGTGTGGTTCATATCTCCTACATCTCTATTGATTTTTTATTTATTCTATCAATTACTGAAAAAGAAGTGCTGAAATTTTGTAATTCTTCTTTCAGTTTTGTTAGTTTTTGCTTAATGTATTTTTTGAAGCTCTGCTTCTGGATATATACACATGTAGGGTTATGTCTCCTTGATAAATGGACCACTTTATTATTACACAATGTCTCTTTTATCTTTGACAATAATCATTGTCTTGAAATCCATTTCATCTGATATAAATATAGCCATTCTAGTTTTCTGATGATTATTGTTTGCCTTGTATATCTTTTCCCATCCCAGCCTTTACTTTCTCTGAGTTTTTGTATTTAAAGTGAGTTTTCTTGTAGATAACACTTGTTGGGTTTATCTAGTTTGGCAATCTCTGCCTTTTATTTTGAGTATTTGACAATTATATTTAATTATTGATATAATTGGGTTTAAATATAGTTGTCTGCTATTTGTTTTCTACTTGTCAGTTGACCTCTGCTCCATGTTTTCATCTTTTCCTACCCTCTTTGGATTTATTGGATATTTTTAATATTCCATTATATCTCCTCTATTGGCTTATTGACTATAGCTCTTTCTTTTATTAATTTATTTTCATAGTGGTTGTTCTAGAGTTCACAATATCCATCTTTAACTTATCACAATCTATCTTCAAATATTATATCACTTTACACCTGTATATTTCTACTTCTCCCTTCCACCCTTTGTATTATCATTGTCATACATTTTACCTCTGTGTATGTTGTAAATCCCAGGATACCTTGTTATTATTTTTGCTTTAAATAATCAAATGTCTTTTTAAAGAAATTTAAAAATTAGAAATATTTTATATTTAATCACTTTATATTAAATATTAACCATCTTTAGTTTTCTTTATTCCCTTGTACAGATCCAAATTTCTATCTGGTATTATTTGTTTCAGCTTGAAAAATGTTCATTTTTCTTTCTTTTAGTGCAAGTCTGCTGGCAATGAATTCACCTAGCTTTTGTTTGCCTGAAATGTTTTCATTTTTGTCTTTACTTTTGAAGAATATTTTTGCTGCATATAGATTCTAGATTAATAGTTTTTTTTTTCTTTCAGCACTGTAAGTATGTCATTTCATTTTCTTTTGGCTTCCATTGTTTTTAATGAGAGGTCAGTAGAATTTTTTTTTTTCCCAGATAGATTCACCCTGAGCTAACATCTGTTGCCAATCTTCCTCTTTTTATTTTCTTTTTCTTTTTTCCTCCTCAATGCCCCAGTGCATGGTTGTATATCCTACTTGTAAGTCCTTCTAGTTCTTCTGCGTGAGCCACCGCCACAGCATGACAACTGACAGATGGGCGGTGTGGTTCTGTGACCAGGAAACAAACTCAGGCCACTGAAGCAGTGAGAGAGCCGAAATTTAACCACCAGGCCCTCAGGGCTGGCTTGTCAGTAGAATTTTTATCTTTATTTCCCTACGTGTAATGTGTTTGTTTTGTTTTGTTCTGGCTTCCTTTAAGATTTTATCTTTGTTACTTGTTTCCAGCAATTTGATTATGATGCATTTTTGTGAGATTTGTCTTTATCTTACTTGGGTTTTGCTGAACTTCTTGGATATATGGGCACATGGTTTTCATCAAGTTTGGAAAAATTTTGGCCAGTACTTCTCCAAATTCTATTTCTGAAAAATAAATATGCAGGAATAGGTTAACTTGGGGATGGTTAACATTTTTTTGATGTTACATCTTCCTATGTATGAATAAGTTTTATCTTTACATTTTTTCAAGTCTTCTTTTATATTTCCAAGTAGCATTTAAAAGTTTTATTCAATATAGATCTTAAATATTTCTTATATTTATTTCTAGGTATATTATATATTTTTTGTGGCTATTATAAATGAAGTCTCTTTGTTTTTATATGTTTTAAGTGGTTATTAATTTTCTATAGGAAGACCATTGATTTCTCTATACTAATCTTCTCCCAACCACCTAATTGTGTTCCATTATTGTTTCCCATTCATTTGCTTATATTTTTCAGGTGTATATAATAATATCAGAAAAATTCAAGAAATTTGCACATTCCTTTTTCATAATGTCCTGATACTGCTTTGTGTCTTTTATTTTTGAATATCTTAAACATATTCATTTTAAAAATCCTTTCTTATTGTCTCATTATCTGTAGTTTATGGGATGTAAAATGTCCCAACTATTTCATCTGTTGACTCTATTTCAAGACAGTTCCTTTCTTCCAGTGAGTAGACATATTTACCACGAGCTCATCTTCAGCAGGTAGAGTTTCCTGCAGAGCCCCATGAGCCTGTATGGCTCAGGCATCTCTATAATTTGGTTCACATTTGCCCTTGCAGGGTCTATTCTTGGATGCTCTTTATGTTTATTTTTTGACTATAACTTCCTTTCGTTATGGTTTGGAGAAATGTTGACTGACACCTGCACATGGTACAATTTTGGAAGTTAGATTTCTAGAGGTCACTCTTTTATCACCCACAACATTGGGCAGATGGTCAGCTTCCTGCTACTCCTTAGATCAGTGGGCAGAGTTTTCTAGTCCTCATTTCATGGAAGGAACAGCCTTTCTGGCTTTTAGCTTTGTTCAGAGAGGTCGGTTTGTGCTTCTTACCACCTGCCAACCTAAGGCTTAATTCTCTCTTCTAGGGGTCTTAAAACTCATCTTCTAAGCCAGCACCTGTTTCTGATAGCCTTCTGGATGATTTGCTTCTAGCACCCGCTCAACTTTTTGGGTTTGAGTTTCTACTTCTTTCCTGGGATCTGGGAATTTTCCTTGCTTAGTTTTGAGTTTGGGCTATGAACTGGTGATAATAATGACAACAACAACAATGATAACATTTTGTTGTTATTGCTATATTTAGCCAGAATTTATATGGGCTTGGAGCATAGTGAGAAACTTCCCATATCAGTTCAATCTGTGCCATTGACCAGGATTTCCTGATGGTCCTTTAAGTAGTTCTGACACATGTCTTTTCCTGTCACAGAGAGGAATACTTATCCTCAGAATATCTTGGGCCCCAGGAAGTAAAAGATTCTAATTGTTGCTGTTTATTCATGTACCCAGCAATTTCCCCCACACCCTCCTTTCTAGTCTTATATGCAAACATTTATTGAACATCTATTTTGTGCCAGGAACTGAGCCTGTTATCTGGCATGTGAAACTTAATAAAGTGAGGTCACTTCCTTGAAGACATCACTCTCCATGGCACAGGGTCAGCAGGTATTTTAATGCACTATGGTAAGTACCAAAATAGAGGTAGGGACACTGCATTTGAGGGAAATGTTGTGTAAAGATTTTGTGTATGAGTATGAAACAGAGATGACCGGTTGTCTGTCTTTTTCTTTTACATAACCTAGGAGTAACAATGAAGAGTGGGAAAGCAGACAACGGTAAGTTGGGGAGAGAGTGTTGTACTGGTCATCAAGACCCTTGGCTATGGGTTCTTGTTGCTAACCAACCAGTCAGGGGCTCTCAATCCCAGCCCTTCAGACACCACCCACATGAGCTCCTGACTCAGCAGGTCTGGAGTGGGTCCCAAGTATCTGCATATTTAGAAGCATCTGTGATTTTCATGTATGGTTAGGATTGAAAACTATGGACCCAATTATATGAACTTGGGTGAATCATTTTAACCCTCATCCCTTCTGTGCCTCAGTGTCCCCAGTGGTAAATGAAGCAGGTGATTTCCAGATCTAGAATTCTATTCTAACACAGAATCGCTGCCCAAGAGGACTATGTTTGTGACAGTTGTTACTGTTATTTTTGGTAATAATACCATTATGTAATCTCACTGCTTTTAGAAGCTTAGATAGTATTTTTCCTGAGAGAAAAGTGTCAGGAACCTCAAATGACAAGCAGACTTGTTTTTCGATCATCTAGTGTTGCAATTTGGCTTCCAAACATGAAGTAATGGTACTCGATGTAACAGCTTTGCCGTCAGATGACCTGTCTTTACACACTGCTGCAGGAATGAGACTGAGCGTTCGGATTTGTGGAATCTGCCTTACTACTTCCCAGTCACACCTCAGGGGTGTGTGTGGGTAGGCACGAGAGTGTGAACGGTACTCATTAGTGAACCCAGTTGGAGGACTGCAGAGAGGCGCTCAGAGGCCAACATTCCAAATGTTTCTCATTAATTATCTTCAAAACAACTTCTCATCCTAAAAAACCCCAATTAGGGAGCAACACATGACTTTGAAAGTCATGGTGGTAAATTTCTGGATGCCCTGGTTCTCATTTTGGGAATTAGTGAGGTGCAGTGGAAAAAATGTGGACTCTGGAGCCAGCCAGACTGGGTTCAAATTCCGGCTCTGCCGCTTACCCACTTGATGACATTGGTGAGTTACTCCACCGCTTTGTGCCCCCGTTTCCTCATCTGAGATGTGGTGACGATGATGATGATGATGGCACCTACCTCACAAAGCTCCTGTGCAGATTAAATCAGTTCACCCACGAACAGCACTTTGAACAGTGCCTGGAACATGGAAACAGGCAAGTAGTCTTAACTTTAATTATTTGCTCCAAGACAAAGATTTAATCCATAGGGACAGATGTCAGGCTGAGGGGGAAGACATGGTGGGAGGCAGGGTTGGACTTTACTGAAGCCCTTACATGGCACTGCCCTGTCCTTCTAATACAAAACCAGCCTTGCCTGGAGCGCAAGCCCACCTCTGGCTGGCCACATTGGCGAGGATTGGCCTGAGGATCCTAAGACGATCTGTCTCCCAGGCCTGACCCCAGGACACTGGGTC
This sequence comes from Tapirus indicus, assembly GCA_031878705.1. Lineage (NCBI taxonomy): Eukaryota > Metazoa > Chordata > Mammalia > Perissodactyla > Tapiridae > Tapirus > Tapirus indicus. The sequence goes on from CM062925.1 coordinate 7,730,180, forward strand.
AGGCAGCTGAGGACTCTCATTGTCCGTCTCAGCCCCGACACCTCTTTTTCCTCAGTCTCTCCCTCACTCCTCTTTGTCCTTCCCTCTCCCACTTTCTTTTCCTCCTTTCTCCGTCTCCTTCTCCCCAAGCCTGGCCTTCACCTCATCAGCCTCACCTATGGGTTTCCCCACCTAGAGATCACCTTCAGGGCTTGTGGCCCCATGAACAAGTCTGACACGAGTCCCTGACCCGTTTCCTGGCCCCCTGTTCCAGCCTCACCCACCCAGAGTAGAGCCTTTGTGCCCAATTTGTCTTTCTCCTCCCAGGAGATGGTGGGGTTTGCCTGAGAATAAGCATCCTGGATCCCACACAGGAGAGTCACCCTGGGAGGAAGGGGCGGCCGCTGCTTGTGTTTACTGATCCCCTGGCAAAGCCTTTTCTCACCACAAATTGTGCTCAGGGCAGTCTTCAGGACACAGACATGCCAAGTTGGCTTCCCGTCTTATTGACTGGGGCTGAAGAGTCAAGTCAGCTTTGGTTTTAATTAAGAGAACACAAGGATTGGGGTAAACTGTGCAGAAGTAAGAAACAGGAGCAAAGGAAAGAGATTAAAGCCCTGCTTTGTCCTCTTTAGAATGTTTGATGTTTCGAGAATATTGAGTTGTTATCGAGTCCTCCTCATTATCTCTAAGGAGGAAGAGAACAAAGCCAACCCATCGAGGGCAAACTGACTAATCAGCCTCCTTTAGTGAATTCTTCTTAGCAACTGGTTTCCATGAAGTTGAGAAGCAGTAGGGGAGAGTGTAAAGGCAGGGGACTCTCATTTTTCATTTCAGTAATTTTTGTGAACCTCTGAAATGCCAGCTCCCCTACTCTCGCATAGCTCTCCTTTGGCGAACACATCTCCACACGCAGAGCTATGTGTACTGGTGGCAAATGCTGGAGGAATCTGAAGCTGATGAGAAACCAGTGGGCCACTGTATCCATTTGCTTGGGCTGCCGTAATAAAACACCACTAACTGGGTGGCTTAGAACAACAGAAATTTATTACCTCACAGTTAGTGGTTAGAAGCCCAAAATCAAAGTGTTGGCGGGGCCACACTTCCTCTGCAGGCGCGAGGGAGGACCTGTCCCAGGCTGTCTCCTAGCTTCTGGTGGTTCCCTGGCTTGTGGCACTGTAACTCAAATTTCATGTGGCATGCTCTCTGTGTGCATGTTATGTCCAAATTTCCCCTTTTATAAGAATACCAGTCATTTTGGATTAGGGGCCCAGCCTACTTGGGTATGACCTCATCTTAACTAATTACATCTGCAGCAACACTATTTCCAAATAAAGTCACATTCTGGGATATTGACGGTTAGGACTTCAACATGTGAATTTGGGGAGACACAATTCAACCCATGACAGCCACAGCTATGTCCTACAAACTTGATTCTACAAAACTGTGGGGATCTGCTTTGCTTAGCCCATTCCACAGCACTTCAGTGCTCCCTGGCTACACATTTGATAGAACTACCCTGGTGTTTGTTCTACGTGTGCTGGAAATGAGGCCAGAAACGTGGGCAGGGGCAGGTCATGCAGGGCCTTAGAGACCATGTAAGGGTTTTATGCTTTATCCTGAGAGCAATGGGGAGCCATTGAATGTTTATAAACACAAGGATGATCAGACTCTAGAAAGATCCCTCCAACTGTAATGTTAGGAAATGGAATGGGGGCAGAGCAAGGCTCTCTCAGTTTTTCAGGCAGGAGACAGAACCGGTCTGGACCTCACTCGTGGCAACAGGAGGGGAGGGAAGGTGAGTTAGAGAGAGAGTTGTGATTTATGTATCAGGAGCCTAGAGAAGAGAAACTTAAAGTAGGTATTATTTTCACAGGGGAACTGCCATTTGGAGATTGTAAAACAGAACTGCCAATTGGGTTTCTGGAGATGGGCATTTTAATTAATTTTGAAACAGATTCTCTTGTTTTCAAGGAAATCACTGGGATAAACTTTCTGTTTACACCAAAGTAAAGCAAGTTGTTCTTGGAACAAATGGTGAAGACATAAATCTGAGTATGGCAGCTGCAGAGTGAGATGCTACATGGTGAAAAATTAGAAAAATTTTCCTGAAGTAAGGATTTAGATGGAATTATTGGGATCCCACATGTATTGTTTCCTATTTGCCATAGCAAAGCCCCACAAACTTAGCGGTTTAAAACAACACAAATATATTGTCTTACAGCACTCTAGGTCAGACGGCTGATGTGGTTCTCACAAGGCTAAAATCAAGGTGTTGGTGGGCTATGTCCCTTTCTGGAGGCTGTAAAGCTCTGTTCTCCACTTCTAAGGCCACCCAACTTCCTTGGCTCATGGTCCCTTCCTCCACCTTCAAAGCCAGTGCTGTGGCTAATCCAGGGTACTCCCCCTATCTCAAGGTCAGCCGATTAGCTAATTTAATTCCATCTGAAACCTTAATTCCTCTTTGCCATGTAACCTAACGTAGTCACAGCTTCTGGGGATAAGATGTGTATATCTTTGAGAGGGGGTATTGTTCTGCCTGCCACCCCCACATGGTGTTTAAATTCATATAAAGCAGCAGTGCATGGTTGAGTAGGGCAGCTATCTGGGCCCTGGGGAATCAGAAAGGGGTTTCTCTTGAAGGAAGTGGAGGTTCCCGGAGCCAGTAGTGCTGGGGCAGCATGGGCAGGGACAACGTTCCCGCTCTCTCGGGGGAGGGGTTGAAGGTCTAGACTCAGTGCTGGTGTGATCTATTCTAAATATACTTGTTGAGGTGGGGAGCCTGAGAGGAGCTAGACATGGCCTTGAGGTCTGGGTTTCAGGGCTTGTGAGCCCCAGGAGGAACACAACAATCCACTTTGCTTAACCCCCAAACATTCAGGAAGCACTACCATCTGTCCTAGACTGGGGAGTTAAATCGAGAGGGATTAATGATGGGGTGGGGGTTGGGGTAGGCATCAGATCCCCACTTGCAGTAAATCTATATGAGTAATAAAAGCACATCCTGGAGAAGAGTCACAAGGGAGAGAGTGGGAGGTGAACCAGGAGGCCTGACTCAGTGGCGGAACCACCATAGCACATGGAGCGACAAGGGCTTACCCTGACTGCATCTGTCCGGGATTCCCAGGAATGGAGGATGGAGACCCTGGGTAGCAGACTAGCTGTCCTGCTAATCTAAGGCAGATGCAGGTTTGGACATTAAAAGAGATGAGACTTTATTTTGGGCTACTGAAGCAGGCATCCGGGTTTCCCTGGGAAGGCAGTGCCCCAGGACTCAGAGATGAAGGTGTTGTGGGAGACGATGGCTGGGAAGGAGTCCTGCTGATTCTCAGGTGTTGAGCTGCAGCAGGGAGTGGATCCTTGGTTCCTGGGAGATGCATTTCTGGAAGGCCGGGGGCAGAAAGGATGCAGCCGTTTGCCTTGTGTGCCTGGAGCTGCCTGGCGCTGTGGCTCCTGCGAAGGAAGGTCGGTGGCAGGGCCTGCAGGTCTTTTGGGTTGGAGCTTCCTGTGGTAAGCAGCTCACTGAGAGAGTGCCAGCAGAGGGGCATCACTAGTCACACTAAATAGGGGAGGGGGACATGCACCCTCGCAGGCCCTACTGGGGAGGTCAGCTGTAGGAGGAAGGCGTTCTTCTTTTGGGGTCCATTTTAAAGGGGAAGAGTAGTTTCCCTGTATGACGTCAGGGAAGACGCATTTTTAATGAGCTTGTCCTTGGGGCCCCCTCAGCTTCCCTCTGCACCACCTCCTCACCACCCTGGCCTTCCTCTCACTTGCTATACTTGTCCTTATTTAGAGGAAAGGTTTGGACAAGGCCATTCACTTCATAAGATACTTTCTGTTTAATCTTTTTTAAATTAAAAGAAAAAAAGTTGTTAAAGTCTTAGTCTCAGACACCTAGTCCACAGTTGTCCGTAGAGTTACATGTTCCTGTATCAGGGGGTTCGTCCAGAACGCGTCCCCTGGAAAAGACCCAACCAGAAGAGCGACAGCTAATGGCCCAGTGACAGCCGTTCTCACGTCCTCATTCCAAATGTTCCTGGGAGCCGCGAGAGCTTCTCCCTCGTACTGGGGACAGGTTCCAAAGGGCATTTTGTTTTCCTTCAGAATTGTCGAGTTTTGCCTTTGTCTCTCATTCATTCATTCAGCTATGTGCTGTGAGGGATCCAAAGAAACCAAGCTCTGGCCAGTGTCTACCCTTACAGAAGTGACCAGAGGGAGTGCTGCCCTCAGGAGATGGTTATGTTAACCAGGCAGTTTGTGAGCAGTCTGACCTTAGCAAGAGTGCCTGCAAGTTCTGCTAGCGTTCAGGAGGGTAGAAGGGACCACTGAGAGCGTGAGGAGTTGGGGAAAGAAGATTTTGTGAAATCAAACCTTGAAGGGCTGGCTCTGCAGACAGAAGAGCCAAGAGAGCTGGGGCATTTTAGATGGATTAGGGGGAGAGCAGAAGGGATATGGTGCCCGTGTGTGTGTTTGCACATGAGCATGTACAGGCACATAATAGTTATACAAATAAATGTGCAAAATCAAAAGGTTAAAACATATACAAAGTCTCCCTGTCACCTTGTCCCTCAGTTACCCAGTTCCCCTCCCTAGAGGCAGAGTTTATATTGAAACATATTTAACAAATACACAGCCCACGTCCCTGGCTGGATGGGTGAACCACCTTCTCAGAACTGAAGTCTCCACCATGCGTTTTCACTGTTGTGTTATGTGGCCACACTTTACAGCCACCAAATCCTCACAAATACTTCACACACCATGTTGGGGGCCATGTTCCTCCCACAAGATGCGGAAAACTTGAGAGACCAAAGGTAATTCTATGATGTTAGCCCCCACTGCCCCTGCCCAGGAATCCACAAAAGTCCCAGGAGGCCTTTGGGTTCCCGCTGGACATGGGCTATAGGGTAAACCAAGGGCATCTAGATTCAAGGGACTGGGAGGCCCCAGCTGACACGTGGGTTACACCTAAGAGGGAGAGAGTTGGGACCATTTGGAGACCAGGCAGGGGAAGGACTACCCCTCTTTCCAAGCCAGCACGTAAAGGTGGTGCCCAGGGGACCCACAGAGGCAGCCCTCACGGTGAGCACTGACATGAGCGGGGCTGCTGCCGGGGCTCACAGACCGTGGGGAGGAAAACAGAACACGCACACCGCCTCCAGCTCTTCCCCGATGGGCTCCCTGACCGGAGGAGAACTCCCGCGTTGAAAGGTATGTAGGAAGGATTCTGATTTTCCTTCCCCTGCTGTGAAATCAATTAAAAACAGGATGGATATAAAATGGTTTCATAACCTCCTCCACCTCCTGGCTTCCTTCCTTCTTGGGGACGGGCCAGCTCAGACGGGGGAGACAGGAGTCTCATGGTCTGAAAATTCTATGGCAGTTTAAATAATGGTGACCTGTTGCTCCAGCTCTCCTCAGGGGACTGAGGCTGGAGGAGAAAATGTCTTCTGGAAAATGGAGAGAGAAAGAGGACCATAGGAGAGGGAGTGAGGGGAGGGGCCAGTCCCCAGCCTCTGCCTCTGCTGCCCACAGGATCAGAACTGGTCTGACTTTTAGAAGACAATTTATTTCCCACAGAACAGTTCAAATTGGCTTGTTATGCTTACACATGCTTGCTCTGAGGAAACCAACATCAAGAATTTTTATTCCTGCCTTGATCTACGAATAATCCTAACAGATAACTTTTATTGAGTACTACTATGTACCAGGCACTTAATTAGGCACCTTTCTTAAATTAACTCTAATTCTTACAACACCACTGAAGGTTAAGTAGCATTTTCTCCAGTTTACAAGTAAGGAAAATAATGAGGCTCAGAGAGGCTACGTAACCTGTCTAAGATCAGACAGCTTGTAAGTGGCAAAACTGGGGTCCAAATCCAGGTCTGCTTTCCACTCCCCACCACATTAAGTAGTAATAATAATAGCTCTCATTTATTGAACATTTATTGTGTGCCAGATACTTGACAGGCATTATCTGAGATCCTCAGACCAAACGTGTGGGGAAGGCTGCTAGAGCTCCATTTTATAGATGAAAGTTGGTTAAGGGAACAGCCCGAGGTCACTGTGCTGACTCGGTGACGGCAAGGCTTGAAGCCAGGTCTCTGGGTTTTCCGATGCCTGTATTCATTCCAAGCACGCCATGCAACTTCCGGGACCCGAGAAGGTGCTCCTGTCCCTGGGTGCTTCCAGTGGGAGCTCTGAGAGCAGAGAGGGGCCCCAGCGGGTCATCCCCGGTGGGCTGAGGTTGAATTGGTCTGTGCACAGAGCAGGAGAGCCACCTCTGCCAGCACACATGGTTCTCAGCAGCATGTAATGTTTCCTAGGGCCTTGGCCAACTTGGCTGAGCATCTTAGACATCTTGAGGGACACAGTTCCGAGCATCTTAAACGGATCGACAGGCTTCTCTGTCAGGAAGTGCTGCTTCATACCACAGAACTGCCCACATTTTTCCCAACAAAGAGTATTAGTTGGAACTAAGTGATCATTTTAGAGTCTGGTAACCTCGGGGTCCTATTTTTACACCCAATGCAAAGTCATGTGACTGGGTCTCCATGGTTTATATATCCTTCCTTACTCTCAGACAGTTCTGATCTCCTTTGAGATAGCTCCATCTTCTCTGAACCCCTGTGCTGTTCTTGAAGGTACAATCTGCCCCGGGAACATCTTGGGGAATCTTGACATCCCAATCCACATCTTCCCTTCACTCATTTGCCCTGTGTTGCTCTCACCCCGAAACGTGTAGTTATAAACAACAGCAATAGCAATACAACCCAGGTTTGGGCTGGCATCAGAACCAGCCAACATATCTCACATCTATTATGTCTTTTCAGGCTCTTGTTAACCCAAGGAGGAAAAGCAGTATGAACACAGGTTTTCAGAAAAGAAATTTAACAGCCTGTTGGTGATCAAAGCAGAACTAAGACCTAGGTTTCCACTGGATCCCGTTGTCTCCATTGCTCTTGCTCCAGATTCTATTCCAAGGCAGAGTTAGAAAAATAGCCCCTGTGACTGAGGAATATTACTCTAACTCAAAATGTTTCCCTCAAGGGGTTTCTTAAATTGTTCTGAAAACTCGGCCTGAACATTGAAAATACTCCATACAGGTGAAGCTTATATTTAGAACAATCTATTTCAGAAGAAGCATATTCCCTGAAACGAAGATTATCACACAGTTTGAGCTATCTCACTTGCACCAGTGAGTAGTCATTCATTCAGTCAGCAAATACTTGTTGAGTATCTTCCAGGTGCCAGGTACTACCAGGTACTGTGGATTCAGTGGGGAACAATATAGAAACAGTTCCAGCCCTCCTGGAGTTCAGAGCACATACAGGGGTCAGATGATTGAACTGGGACTTATAGTAAAGTTGTATGTTATGGGAGCAGAGAGCAGGGAAGCCTAGTCAATTCCAACGGACTGCTTCCCAGAGGAAGTGATGTTTAAACTAAGACTTGAAGGATGAGTAGAAGCTGGCCAGGTGGGGATGAGGTGACGAGGACTCCAGGTATGACAGCTGTGAGCATGGGCCTTGCAGACCTCCAAGTTTAGGGAACTAACTTGCCTAAGGCCCAGCTGCTGCACTCTGAAATCCACCACCATGTGCCAAGGCCATGCCTCCCACAGGCACTCCTGGCCAATGATTGAGTGTGGCAGCCTGCTCCTTGGAAGCCGGGACTCATGATGGCAGTTTGGCTCAAGGAGATCCCCACAACTTTGGCAAACTTCCTTAGATTATTGGGTGGTCTAAGATGCTTTTACCCGCCTTTCCTCCCCTCTCTCCTTCACTTAGAGTCAGACTTGCATCTCTGCTCTTTATCCAGCCTCGCATTCCACTGCCTGCCATGGGAGAGGATGATATTGCCTAGCGAGGATGAGAAGGCTGGGGTGAGGGGAGCCAAGAAGCAAGGAGAAACCATGGGGAAAGGGCCCAGGGCAGAGCCATGCAAGTTCTGTTCTCAGCAGGAGGAGGAAAAGTCAAAAATGAGGAGCTCACAATTTACTCCAGGGATTGCTCAAGACTAGGATTCTGCCCCTTCCCTTAAAAAATTCCAGAATGGCTCTGGCCAATAGCACCCTCTTTCAGGACAGACAGAGTCCTGAAGGGTTCTGGGGCATGAGGGAAATTGTCCAAAAAGCCATCTTGTATTCCACGAGAAAGATGTTTCCCTTCCCATAACGTTTTTTATCCTTATGGTATCAGAAGCAGGTGACTCTCCAGAGTGTCACCTTAGCAGGGCCCATGCCAGGCCTGACTTAGCTAGTGTAGTCCAGGTGCCAGGTGTGTCCTTATTGTGGACATGGACCACCTGGTGCCACTCGACATCCAGGCTCACACTCTTCCCAGCTGCGTGGGACAATGTCCTGCCCTGGCTACCATGAGTCACTCAGCAGATCTAGTTCTCACTGCACATTAATAAATTGATTTTCTGGTTTTATTTTAAAAACAAAAGAATAACATTAACATCAAGGGAGGTCATCAAAGAATGAAAGAGTTGCAAGAAAGCAACATGCAGGCTGTGGGGGTGAGGTGTAAGGTAAGGGGGTGGATTTTGGCCTTTAGGTGGGCATAGTTACCCCAGTCAGGACTTCAGCGGTGCCTTTCAAATCCACTCTTTATCTCTGTGACGTCTGGGGATTAGGTGGGCGTGCCAAAATGCAGAAATTATAAAAAGAGGAAAAAATGACCCTGCTGGTGATCATTTAAGGAAGTATTTTAGGATGAATAAAAGGAAGTACATCTTTACACAGCCTGTAGTGTATAAATGGAACTCATTGCCCCCATAAGGTATTCAAGATGAAAACAAAAAATGGGTCCAAGAAGGGCCAGATAAATTCATGGATATTAGAGGTGATGAAGACCAAGTCACCATGTTCCCACACAAATGTTCCTGGTGCCCCTCTAGAGGCACCTGTGTTCTAGGCACGTCAAGTTCCTAAATGTCTCAGAAACGCAGAGCTCTTTCTCGAAGCTGTGCCTTTGCCACACTGTTGCCTTGAGGTTTCCTTGCCATTCTCTTCTAAGACTGGAGGGTTACCACTTATTCTTCAAGACCCAGTCCAAACGGAGCCTCTTCTAAGAAGCCCCCCAATTCCTCCAGGGCAAGATGGTCACTCCTGCCAGTGGAACACCTCCGCCAGCACTGTAATTGTTTGTCTGCCCAACTGGACAAAGATTGTGTCTGATTCATGTGGGCTTAGCACAGAGCCTGGCCCACAGCCCCTCTGTAGGAAATGCACGTTGAATGGATGAATGGATGTTGAACGGTATCAACCAATAATGGTCTGACCACTTACAGTATTTATGATATTCTTAATGACATTCTCAGAAGCTTTGCTTCCAATATCAGTCAGACAACACTCTCCTTCCAGGACATGTGCCTGTTTGTCTCAGCTAATATACATGCTAGTCTCCAAAGCAGCCATCTGTGTAGTCGAAGTGGAGTGGCCAAGAGGCTTGTTGAGATTTTAGTGTCTTTAACTTAACTGTGTCTCTAAGATAAATGAGCCTGTTCACCAGAAGTCTGGTCTAGAAATATTGCCAATGCACATTCCAGTGACTTTGAGATGTTAGAAAAACAGACATATCACCTTTCAGGCTTTAATCACTGGGAACTGCATTTTAAACCAGGGTTTTCTTCCAGATCCTTAGGTTGTGAATGACACATAGTCTGTGGAAACTTTATGAGATCACCAAGAAGCTGAGGTCTGAAACTTTCAAGAAGTGTTTAACCACAGATCAACCAAATATAACATTTGCACGTTAAAAAAAAAACACACCAAAACTAGCAAGCAAAGGTCTAATGATCAAAAGGCTGCCAAGTCAAACCAGTACAAGGGGCCTGCCCAGGCTTCCATATAGATTCTGAAGATGGTGAGTCATGGGCAGAGGGTGGACAGCAGGAACCCTGGACAACAAGGGAAAATCTAAGAATAATGAGAGGTCCTGCTCAGTTAGTGAAACAACCAGCCCTGCAGAAAGACTCATGGCAGTCAAGAAGCTGAAGTTCCCAATTTTAACTCACTTAGAAAATCATTTGAATTTAACTTTCTGCAAAATTTCAATAGTCAGTTTAAAAACAAACATCTATATACTCTATTAACTTAAAGGTAAATGCAAAGTGCTTTGAGGGACTGTGTATGGATGTTCTTTCATTCAACATGTGGTTAGTGAGCAGCTATTATGTTCAAGGCCATCTGCCAGACCCTGGAGGTGCAGCAGGGAGCAGGGCTGAGGTCGCCCTGCCCTCAGTGGGTGTATAGCCCGGCAAGAAGAACGGGCTAGGGTAAGTGATCACAGTAATGGCTGATGAGGTTTTGCTGGGGGAAGTCCAGAGGATTCTGCTAGTGTGTAGTCAAGGGACTTTATCTATTCCAGAGGGCAGGGAAGATCTCCAGAGGAAGTGATTCTTAAGCTGTTGCTCAGAATTGAGGTTGTACAAAGAGAAATATTCCAAGAAGAGGGGAGGACTCTGAGAAGCTGAAGCTTCCAGAATTGCTTGAGCACAGAGTGAGAGGAAGGATTGTGAAAGAAGGCTTGTGAGATAGACAGGGGCTAGGCTGTGCAGACCTTGCAGGGTGAGATAAAAGCATTTAACAAATGAGAAGAGAATATAAATCAGTAAATAATTACATAGCCCCAAATTTTAAAATGTATTCTATTTCATTCTGTAAATATGCTAAATTATAGACATTATTCAATCTCTTGCTTACTAAGATATTTAAGTAATAGTACAAATTGTTCATAGATGTGATTTTTTTTTTGTTTGGTGTACCTGCCACTAGATAAATGATGCCCCTGAGTCATGATAATACTTTTCAAAGATTTTCCCTGTTAAATTGCAGGATGTTAAAGTAGCATGTAGACTCAGTAAGAGGAGAATTCGCTTAACTTCAATGATATTTTTCAAGATGCTGAATTTCCTCTCAGCATTTTCTGAACTAACAGCAATTATGTCAACAAAATTTCTTAGCCTGTATAATACCGTCTTAGATTTTGTCTGTTCAATATCTCTATATTGACTAAGTGGTGAGAACCATACACTGAAATAACATCCTTCAGTCTAACCTAATCCTTCCGGCTTGATGAGAGGCTCTAGTTGGCAGTTAGGTACCAAGCCTCAAGTTTAGAATCCTGGCTCAACCACATAGATTTAAATGACCTCTCTGGACTTCAATTTTCTCATCCAGAAAATGGAGATCATGACACCTACAGTCCTCAGCCGACTTAAGATACATTTAGAGTGGAATAGAGCGGGCGCTCTATACCTATTAGTTCCCACTTTTATTTATTTATTTATTTATTTTTGCCGAGGAAGATTCACCCTGAGCTAACATCTGTGCCAAGCTTCCTCTACTTTATATGTGGGTTGCCGCCACAGCATGGCTGATGGGTGGTGTATATCCACGCCCAGCATCCTAACGTGCAAACCCAGGCTGCTGAAGCAGAACATGCCCAACTTAACCACTACGCCACAGGACTGGCCCCCTAGTTCCCACTTGTAGTAATAAAATTAATATTGTAAATGCCCAAGACAGGTGGGCATCAGGTGGGTTTTAACCAAGCCCTTCCAATAAATGAAGGAAGAATTCAACAGGGATCAATTTCACATTAGTCTCCAAACCATCCCTATGGGTGCCCATCTTTCTCAGGAATGTCCATCATTACTGAAGAAACCCTGCCTGGCACCTAACCAGGCCCTGTAGGGACCTTTTACCATCCATCCAACTGCTTTCCCACTTTTAATACCATTCTCTGGGAACCCAAGTCCAGTGGAGGCTGAATTGGCCTGGCCCCATGTGGCCAGGTGAGGGTGATTCTGAGGGAGCATTGGCCTATGGTAGTTGATCACAGCCTCAGAGGGCACTGGGGTGCCCATGTGTCCACCAGAACCAACATTACCCTCCTACAATGGAGCTTGGGAACACTCTGGTTAGAAGACTTCACTGGGACAAGGCCTGGAGTTTGGGAAGCATATTGGGCTGGTGTGCTGAAGAATACCAGGATGATCTCTAATTAATACCTCCCTGGGGTTGAGGGGAGGGGGGGCACCAAGACACAAGCATGAGCCAACTCTCTCATGGTGGAAGCCATGACAGCACCAGTAGTCCATAATTTTGGGAGTACTGACTGGCATAAGCATGAACCAATCGGAACAGATTCAGCATTAACTCTTTAGTTGATGGATAGTGAGGAGGTAGGGGAGGTAGTTCCAAAGTATGGGAGAATTTCAACATTTAAACAGCTAGGACAACTAGCTATTAGCCTTGGGATCTTGGAAGCCATGTTAATGGCTCTGGCCTCTATCCTAAGGGTATGGAGAGCTACAAGAGTTTGAAGAGATCTGATGTGTGTTTTTGACAAAGCTTGCTGAATACAATGTGGGTTGAAGGTTGAAGGAAGGCAAGACTGGAGACAAGGAAACCAGTTGAGATGCCCTTGCAGGAGTTCAGGTTGGAGATGGTAGTGGAAATAGGTGGTTCGGAGAGATATTTAATATGTACAATTCTCAAGACTTGGGGATTAATTAGACATGGGAGGTAAGGAGAAGGAAGAGTCAAGGATGACTCCTAGGTTTCTTGTTTGGGAAATGAGACAGATTATGTCACCATTTACTGAGAGAGGGACATCAGGAGACTGAGCAGGTTTGAGGAGGGGACATGATCGGTTTAGTTTCGGATAAGTTCATTTTGAGGTGCCTGTGACAGATCTGGGCAGAGATCCAGTAGGCAATTAGAGATATAGGTACCATGTGTGGAAGAGGCCTGGCCGCTGGAGATGGTGATTTTGGAATCCTTGCATATTGTGTGCATGAAATTGCCCAGAAAGAGAATATAGAGTGAGAAAAAGATAGGTCTGAGTCCTGAGTAACAACAACATGTATGGAACAGGTAGAAGATGAGGCACCATAGTGTTGGTGGGAAAATCAGAATATTGTGCAACAACAGAAGGCAAGAGAAAGGTGTGTTGGGTATGGTCAATGGGCACTTAATATCCATTCCTACCTTCTGTTCTGTTTGTCTTCCTCGACAGCTAAAGGCTATTTTTCCAAAATTCCCTTGAACCAGAGGTCTGAATGCAAATTAGTTTCCAGCAATTACATGTACCACTCAAGATTTAGAAGGTGGAACTGAGGCAGAGGCTATAGTCCTAATGCTCTTGGCTGATTTCTGATGAAGTTGTAGGCTTTTCTGCAGCAGCCTTCCAGGGTCTAGTTTCCAGCTTCATGGTTGTTCAGTTGTGGTGGTGGTGGTAGCAGCTTCCTGACACCTAGATTATAGCCATAGTAGTGTGTTCTAATTCCCTGCCTTCTTAATTTTGGCGAAGCTACCATCTCCCCTGGCAGGCTAGTTGTGACGGCATTCTTAGAGATCCAGTTATATCTCGAGCTCTTCCAACACTTTAATAAACACCTAATTTCTGTATTAATTCTCTTTTGCTTAAAATATCTAGAGTGGTTTCTCTCTATCTTTTTGAATCCTGACTGATAGGAAAGGAATATTTCAGGGAGGAATCCAGTGTGTACGTGTTTGTTCCACACCACCAAGCAATGAACTCAGTTTGATTCTGACACTATCTACCCAGAGATAGCATCAAATCTCACAGGTTAAGGGCTCAGCCCTACTGCCCCACCTCCCACCTCAGAGGCCAATCACAAGTCGAAGTAGTCACCTGGGCTTCTGACCAACCACTGTAGATCAGAAATTCCCAGGACCCCTGCTTTAGGTTTGATTAATTTGCTAGAGCAGCTCATAGAACTCAGAGGAACATTTTACTTATGTTTACCAGTTTGTTATAAAAGGATATGACTCAAGAACAGCCAGAGGGAAGAGATACATAGGGTGAGGGATACGGAAAGGAGTGCAGAGCTTCCATGCCCTCTCTGAGCACACCACTCTCCCTGAATCTCCATGTGTGGAATTTCCACTTGTCAAATATCCACGCGTTCACCAACTGGAAACTCTTCGATCCCCATTCTTTTCAGTTTTTATGGAGGCTTTATTACATAAGCACGATTGATTAAATCATTGACTATTGGTAATTGATTCAACCTCGAGCCCCTCTCCCCTCCCCAGAGGTCAGGGGTTGGACTGAAAGTTCCCACCGTCTGACCACAGGGTTGGTTCCTTTGGCAACCAGCCCCATCCTTCAATGCTTTCCAAAAGTCATTGCATTAACATAAACTCAGGTGTGGTTGAAAGAGATTTGTTATGAATATCAAGACACCTTTATTGCTCTTATCACTTAGGAAGTTCCAAGGGTTTTAGGAGCTCTGTGCCAGAAACAGGGATGAAGACCAAATATGTATTTCTTATTATAGATCACAGTATCACAGATCTTCACTCCTTTTCTATTCAGGGCCTATTATGCCACTCTAAAGAGTTTCTATTTAATCCATGAGCAAAGGGAAGCCCATAAATAGTTTTAAGCAGAAGAATTACAAGAGCATATCTGCACACTTAGGAAACATCTGTCAATCCAGGGATGGTTGGGAAGGTAGCGAGGATGGAAAGGGGTTTCCCACTGAGGGTTGTTGGTCAGTCCTCTGGGCAAATTATGGTGGGCCTAAACTCAGGCGGTGACAGTGGAGATGGTGAGAAAGAGGATAGATACAAGAGAATTTTAGGAATATGGAATGAAAAATTATATCTCAAATTTAGATTAACCTCAGGTAAAACTGAAGACTTAGGTCACTATGATACTTTTTGAGAAGCTCTGTAAAGAGAAGTGCTGTAGATTGAATGTCTGTGTCCCCCCAAATTTCACATTGAAACTTAATCCTCTACGTGATGGTAATTGGAGGTGGGGCCTCTGGGAGATGATTAGGTCACAAGGGTAGAGCCCTCATGAATGGGATTAATGCTCTTGTAAGAGACCCCAGAGAGCTCCCTCATGCCTCCCACCGTGTGAGGAAACAATGAGAAGGTGGCTATCTATGAACAAGGAAGGAGCCCCTCACCAGACACTGAATCTGCCAGCACCTTCATCTTGGATTTCCCAGAACTGTGAGAAATACATGTTTGTTTAAGCCACCAAGTCTACGGTATTCTGTTACAGCAGCCCAAATGGACTAAGACAAGAAGAAATCACATTGTTGACATAAGTACTTTAAGAAATTAAGTGCTGTGTTATTTATTGCCCTTCTCAGCAAAATAAGGAAGAAAAGTTTATAGAATATTCCATATTCAGTTTCTAGCGGCAACAGGAGTATAATGAAAAAATAATCCACATGGGGCAAAGATCTCAAATAGGATTAAAATGTACATGTTCTGCATCTCGAATTATGATGCCGGTTCCTCTCTATGGTTAAGACTTTCAGGGAGAAAGAGAAAGAGGTTTGCCAAGATACACAACTGCTTACAGAGCTTTTATTTATTCTCTCAGAAACGTAACATTTAAAGGCTTGTGATAACCTCAGAGAATAGAAAATGCATCCTTTTAGCAAATTGTTTACTTAAGTCATAAACGTGTTTGTTATGGGAAAGTGAATTTGTTTGCTTAGGTTGTCAGTGAACTCAGTGATTGTGTTAATGAATCCACCACTCCATGTATTGTATTAGACAGAAAGTGCCTGGCTGCTTAGTCTAGTTTTCTCCCTGCAAAGTGTTGAAATTAAAGCATGCCTTTGGCCAATTCTGATCTAAACACATGACAAAGCTGTTCTTCTGTGAGTGGTAGAATAACCAGGACTTGGCGATTGGTTTGAAAGAATAGGCAAGGAAGAATCTCCAAGAATGATGCCCAGGCTGCTGGCGTGGGTAACTAGGTGGGTGGAGAAGATGTCAGTGATGCAGAGGACACAGGAGGAAGAGGAGCAAGTCTTCCAGGAAGGTAGTGAATTTGGCTCTGAACATGTGGCATTTGAGCTGCCTGTAGAGTATTGGAGTAGAGCTGATTGACAGGCAAATGGAGGTATGTGTATGGAACTCAAGGGAGAGATCTAGAAATTTAAATTTGGAGCCAATGGCACATGACTCAGATAGAGCCATTCTCAGCTACGTTTGAGACCCTTGTAATATAATTTGATTCAGGAAGGGTCCAGTGTTTCTTGGTACCTTAATGCTTTCTTCATTGAGAATAGAACATGTCGACTTTGGAAGAAAATCAGTGTTCACTGTGGTGAATATTGCCCTTGAATAGTTTAGGAGGAAACCGGCCTTAGCATTGATGTTGAAAGACCAAAGCTCATGAAGAACCCTCCAGCTTGCCCTGACCAGGGTCCAGAGTATAATAGGTACTCGATAATATTTGCTGAAGGAACAAATGGTTACATATCCCCATTCCCCATAGCCTGTCCCAAAATATGTCCTCATCACCTAATGAAACTGAAAATACAGAGGCTAGAAGTACTTGTTTCAAATTAGAGGATCATCCCCAAGTACTTCTGGGAAGGGTAGTCCAGCAACCACCATGGGTCACACCATTTCCTGGTGGATAATTTCTGGAAAAAGGAGGAACAACCATGGAGGAAAGTGGGAGGGATGGAAAGGATCAAGGGAGCCACAGAGGTCAGGCAGCTTCCTTCACTCTTTCCCTGGGGCTGATCTGGCCTGGAGGCCTGAGGCCACCCACCCAGGGCACTCTTAAAGATACCAAAAACGTCCCTCCCATCCTTGCCATTACTTGCTTTCAAATGTACTTCTGGGACACCCCGCCCCAGGAATATCAACAGAGGCTGAAGGCTTGCCTACAACATCCACCTATTCTTTTGATTTCTTCACAGCATTGATCTTTGTAACTAAGCAGCAACTTGAAAAGCCAAGGAACAGAATGCCTCCCCAACAGCAATTTTGGAACCTCTTAGGGGACTAATGAGTTCCTGAGGTTTACAAGAGGTGCCACATCTTTGTGGGGTGGGGAATGTGGAGCTGGGGGAGTGGTGGGGAAAGGAAAGCTTTTGTTGCAGTGACAGAGATTTTAACAAAGGCCAGCAGCCCAGTTGGAGTGAAAGGAGTTACAGACCTGGGCGGGAAGGCTGCCCCCACCCCCACCCCTGCTCTGAGTTTGGCCTTTGCTTTTTATTATGTTTCAGCTTCTTCTCTCCTTAAGTCACTATTGGCTCCTATCTTGAGCAACAACTCAGAAAGCATAAACCTGTCCCTGGAACGTCATCCTTTAGAGCCTGAAATGGAATATTTCTGGAATAAACTTCCCCTCAAGTCTGCACACAGCCCCAGGAGCAGCAATTCTGCAAGAGAGGAGTGGAGAGGGAGGCCAGTGCCCAAGTCACGGAGGCCTCCAGAATGCTCTTCCCTGATACAAGTAGCTAATATACGTAACCATACTTGGGAGGAAGGGGGAATTCAGAATGATCAGGTTAAGAACCTCAAGTAGAGACCTCTCCTTCACCAGCTGCCCTCCTCATAGAGCAGAAGCTGAGTAAATATTGGCACAGTGTACTGGGGGTTGAGTTAGATTAACACCGTCAACATTAAATACCAGCCAACCCGTCTCCTGACTCTGCTTTGTTCCAAGAGCTCTAGGGTCCTGCCTTTAACAACAGCTAGGGAAAAGACTCTACCAGGTTCCCTCCCCTCATCCTCCAAAATCCTAGTGAACTCATCACCTGAGTTAAAATGGTCCTTTTGCAAAGCAGACCCCAGAGACGTGGGCTGTTCTAACTCCAGCTGCTCTTTATACGCAAAGCAATCGGACTTAATTTAAATGAAGGAATGTTGGTGATGAAAATCGATCACTCTAAGAATGACCAAAGAAACAGACTCTCAAATTCCCCGAGGCTCTAAATTCTGAGGCCCCCTCAGAAGACGTGGAGGTGTGAGGGAATGTGAGGTGCACTTGGTCTGAGCAACACCTATTGTTTCAGGAGCCAAGACTTTATTTGCTGAAGTATATCTGAGGAGTCTGGTTTGGTTTTTCTGCTTCCCTTTTGGGCTCTGGGGCTTGATTTTCCTTTGCGAGGCTCTCAAGGGACAGGTGCAGCCCATCTGCTGACATCTTGTTGGCTCCAAGGTGATACATTCTCATTAAGACGGCTCCTATTTGAATGTTGTGTCTTCCGCTGTTTCAGTCTCTGCATCTTTCTCCTTTTCAGTTTTCTTTCCCTCCACTGGTCCCAGTGGACCCAAATGGACTACTTGACATGCTCCTGCCTTCAGTCCTCCACCTGTATTCCATCAGCGTGAAATATGGTAATTGCTTGATTCATCTTTCAATTCACTGGACTGTAAACAAGAGCCAGGGAAAGCCAACAATTCCATTTTCCACTGGAAAATGCCCAGGGGCTGGTTAACAAGAGAAGTGTTCACAGGAAAGGAAATTAACAGTTTGATGAGATTTCAGAGTGAGTGCTGGGGAGGATTACCAAAAGGAAGCCTCTTACCTGAAGCTGAGGCCATGAATCTACTCTCTACCAAAGCAGGATTGGAAGTGCACATCCACACCTGTACCTCAGATTTCCCCATGAGACTTACTTCTTAGGCATTCTGGTAAAAGATAAGTGTTTAACTGGGTTAGGGCATTTTATTTCTGAAGTGGGAGGAATGGGGTACACCAGAAATTGTCATTGTCATCGTCACCATTGTTGTATAATAAAAGAGGTGGCTGGCCTCTCTCCCTAGTTCCTGGGAGGTAACCTCTAAATCTTTGGAATTCCCTGAGGGATAAGGGTGTGTTTGTTGTTCACGGTGGGCCCCTCGGACCATAACTGAATTTACACCAACAAGATGACTCAGGATGGAGGCTGGCTATGCCAGAAAGGCTGATCATGTGATTAGAGGATAGGGCTTGGAGCACAGGTGGGGAATAGAACTTTTTTTAAAGATAGTTATAAAACTGGAAGTTGTTCTTTTTTTACCAAAAAGTCTAAGTCCATAAATTCCTTCTCATCACTGAGGATCATCTCAGGATGTAAGCAAACTTAAAGATGTAGAACACAATACTATACACAGAAAGAAAACATGCCCACGCAACAGGGTAACAAGCAACAGGCATTTTATAGACCCTGCATCGAATGTCCCAGAATTGCACAAATCTAGTGAGAAGAGAAAAATTAAAGTTATAGACCAACTTCATGAAAACTATATTTAAATGAGATCATTGTGTATTATGCAAGACAAAGAATCAATATTCCTAATGTACAAAGAGTTCAATAAGAAAAGACTAACATCCCCATAGGAAAAAGCCAGCAGAACACATAGACAAGCAAATTTAAAAATAGGTAACACAAATGGCCAGTATACACATGGAAATATGTCCAACATTTCTGGAAACAGAAAAAATATCAATTAAGAATAGTGAGATATCATTTCTTTGCCCAAAAGATTGGCACATATTGACAGTACGTAGTTTTGGAGACGTGAACACTCTTATTGACAGTGTTGGATGTATAAACCAGCACAACCTTTCTGGTGGGAAATTTGGCACTATGTATCAAAATGGTACGTGGGCATTCCTCATTCCCTTTCACCCATTAATTCCATTTCTAGAAATTTATAATATGGTGATAATTATACAAGTATACACGTGTATACGCACACACTTGTACATACATGGATGCAATATATCTATTAGTAGATGGTTAAAACAGATTATGGTACATTCCCCACGTATGGAATGATATGCAACCATTAAAAATTAAGATGTAGATCCATATACGTTGTGGCTACAACACATGGTTAAGTAAAAAAGCAAGTAGCAGAAAAGCATGCATGGCATATTCCCATTTTAAGTGTGTGTGTGTGTGTGTACACATATACATGTGGAAAAAAAGTCTGGGCAGATATTGGCAAATGTTAGCAATTGTTCTATTTGTGAGGTGGAAGTACAGGTGATTTTCCCTTTTGTGTTGTTTGAATTTTTTTTTGACTCTTTTTTTACAGCAGTTTTAGGTTCATAGGAAAATTGAGAGGAAGGTGTAGAGAGTTCCCATATACCCCCTGCCCCAACACATGCATAGCCTCCTCCATTATGAACATCCTCCACCAAAGTAGAACATTTGTTACAGTTGACAAACCTACACTGACACATCATAATCACCCAAAGTCCAGAGTTTACCTTAGGGTTCACTCTTGGTGGTGTATATTTTATGGATTTTGACAAATGTATAATGACATGTATCCACCATTATAGCATCAGACGGATTATTTTCACTACCCTAAAAAATCCTCTGTGGTCTGCACAGAGATGAAAAAAAATCCTCTATTCATCCCTTCCCACCACCCCCCACAACCTCTGGCAACCACTAATGTTTTACTGTCCCTACGGTTTTGCCTGTTCCAGAAATGTAATATAGTTGGAATCATACAGTATGTAGCCTTTTCAGATTGACTTCTTCCACTTAGTAATATGCATTTAAGTTTCCTCCATGTCTTTTCACGGCTTGAGAGCTCATTTCTTTTTAACGCTGAATAATATTCCATTGTCTGAATGTATCACAGTTTATTTATCCATTCACTTACTGAAGGACATCTTGTTTGCTTCCAAGTTTTGGCAATTATGAATAAAGCTGCTATAAACATCACTTCGCAGGTTTTTGTGTGGATATTAGTTTCAACTCCTTTGGGTAAATACCAAGGAGCATGATTGCTGGATCATATGGTAAGAATATGTTAAGTTTTGTAAGAAACCACCAAACTACCTTCCAAAGTGACTGTATCATTTTGCATCCCCACCAGCAATGAACGAGAGTTCTTGCTGCTCACAGTATTTGGTTGTTAGTGTTCCAGATTTTGGCTATTATAATAGGTGGATAGTGGTGTCTAATTTTTGTCATAAATTGCATTTCCCTTATTACATATGATGTGGAGTATCTTTTCACATGCTATTTGCCATCTGTATATCTTCATTGGGGAGGGGTCTGCTCTGATCTTTGGCTCATTTTTTAATTGGTTGTTCATTTTCCTATTCTTGAGTTTTTTCTTAGGTAACCTGGCTAGAGATCATTGATTTATTGATCTTTTCAAAAAACTAGCTTTTGGTTTTGTTGATTTTCTCTATTGATTTCATATTTTCAATTTCATTGATATCTTCTCTAACTCTTATTAGATAAGAATAAACTGTTATCTGTAGATCAATTAAGAATAAGAAAATAAAAGTTTTTATTTTACCTTCACTTATTCCTTCTTTGATACTCTTCCTTTCTTTATGTAGATCCAAGTTTCTGACTTATATCATTTTCCTTCTCTCTAGAGAACTTCTTTTAACATTTCTAGTAAGGCAGACCTACTGGCAACAAATTCCTTCAATTTTTGTTTGTCTGAGAAAGTCTTTACTTCTCCTTTACTTTTGAAGGACAATTTTGCAAGGTACAGAATTCTAGGTTGGTAGGGTTTTTTTCTCTCAATACTTTAAATATTTCACTCCACTCTCTTCTTGCTTGCATGGTTTCAGAGGAGAAGTTAGATGTAATTCTTATCTTTGTTCCTCAAATAAGTAAGATGCTTTTTCCCTCTGGCTTCTTTCAGGACTTTTTCTTTATCTTTGATTTTCTGTAGTTTGCAAATGATAGGCTGAGGCATAGCTTTTTTGGCATTTATCCCCCTTGGTGTTCTCCGAGCTTCCTGGATCTGTAGTTTGGTGTCTGACATTAATTTAGGAAAATTCTCAATCATTGTTGTTTCAAATATTTCTTCTATTCCTTTCTATCTTCCTTCTCCTTCTGGTATTCCCATTATGTGTATGTTACACTGTTTGTAGTCGTCCTTTGATATTCTGTTCTGTTTTGTTCAGCTTTTGTTCTTTGCTTTTCAGTTTTGGAGGTTTCTATTGAGATATCCTCAAGCTCAGAGATTCTTTCCTCAGCCATGTCCATCTACTGTTCTACTAATAAGCCCATCAAAAGCATTCTTCATTTCTGTTATAGTGCTTTTGACGTCTAGCATTTCTTCTTGGTTCTTTCTTAGCATTTCTATCTCTCTGTTTACATTGCCCATCTGTTCTTGCATGCTGTCTAGTTTATCCACTGGAGACCTTAGCATATTAATCATACTTCTTTTAAATTCCTGGTCTGATCATTCCAACATCCCTGCCATATCTGGTTCCAATGCTTGTTCTGTCTCTTCAAATTGTGTTTTTTGCCTTTTGGTATGCCTAGAAATTTTTTCCTGATAGCTGGACATGATGTACCTGGTAAGAGGAACTGCTTTAAACAGGTTTTAGAATGTGGTGATGAGGTGTAGGGGAGGGGGAACATTCTATAGTGCTAGGATTAGGCCTTAGTCTTCTAATGAGCCTGTGCCTCTGAACTGGGAACTCCACAAGTGTTTCTCAGGGTCTTTTCTCCCCACTTAGGTGGGAGAGAATGGCTAGAGCTGACTGAAGCTGGGTATCTTCCATCCCCAGGTTAGTGTCATAATATCCCAGCACCTTGGGCTATGGTTAATTAGTTTCTCCTGAGGGCAGAACTTATTAAAAAGAACAGAGTGCTCTGGTGTATTTCAAAATGGTTTCTTTTCCCTTCCCCCTGCTGGGAGCACAAGGAGATTTTTCTCCAATAATTACTGTGAGAACCTGGTCAAGCATCTAGAGGTAAATCTCACAAAATTGTGGAGGCACCGCTATGTCTGGGTCCCCCTGAAGTTTTTAACTCTCAGACTTGTCTACACTGAGCTTCCAGCAATTTGTCAATTATAGTTCAGGTTTTCCTACTCTGGCACCAATTCCCACAGTGGTTTCTACTTCTGAGACTGTTCCAGTCAGCCATGACTCCCTGTATTCACCTGTCTCTCCAATCTTGGGGGCAGCAGTTTGCCCTATGTCCTCACCTCTCTTATAGATCCTAGAAGAATTGATTTTTCAATCTGTTCAGCTTTTTACTTGTTGTTAGGACAGAATGGTAACTTTCAAGCTCCTTACATGAAGAATGGGAAATCAGCAGTCCTTCAAAATTTTTTTTTACAGTGAATACAGACTTATTTTATACTCAGGAAAAATAGCTAATTTCACTTTGGAATTTTAAAAAATAAAAACTTTTAGAAATTTCAGAGAGATGAAGACAGTTCTCTGTAATTATTGTTAAAGATTCTGATATAAAAAAAAATCTACCACTTCCATTCCATTTAACACAGCACAAAAAACAGGAAGACAATGAAAAGGATCAGCGAATGATACAAAATGACAAAAGCCTAAGTGAGAATAGGTCATATTTCCTTAACCATATGGCTAAGGATTTTACCACATCTTCATAAAAAGAAGCAATTGAGGTTAACCTCAAAATCACACTGTACTCTTAAAACTCAATGATAAAAACACAACCCAACTTAAAAATGGGCAAATGATTTGAATAGACACTTCTCCAAGAATATATAATAATGGCCAATAAGTTCATGAAAAGATGCTCAACATCATTAGTTTTTAGGGTATTGCAAATCAAAACCCAATGAAATACCACTTCTCATCCACTAGGCTATCAGCAAAAAGACAGGTAATATGGGACCAGCCCAGTGGCGTAGTGGTTAAGTTCACGCACTCCTCGTTGGTGGCCCGGGGTTCGCAGGTTTGGATCCCGAATGTGGACCTATGCACCACTTTTCAGGCCATGCTGTGGCAGGTGTCCCACATATAAAGTAGAGGAATATGGGCAAAAATGTTAGGCCACGACCAATCTTCCTTAGCAAAAAGAGGAGGACTGGCAACAGATGTTAGCTCAGGGCTAATCTTCCTCACACACACACACACGAAAGACAGATAATAACAAGTGCTGGTGAGAATGTGGAGAAATTGGAACTTTCAAACATTGCTGGTGGGTATGTGAAATAGTGCAGCTACTTTGGAAAACAGTTTGGCAGTTCCTTAAAGGGTTCAACATAGAGGCACCATATGGCCCAGCAAATCTACTGCTAGGTGTTCACTCAAGAGAATTGAAAAACATATGTTCTTACAAAAACCTATACACAAATGTTCATAGCAGCATTGTTCATAATAGCCAAAAAGTGGAAACAACCCAAATATCTATCAACTGATGAATAGATAAACAAAATATGCTATCTCCATACAACAGGATATTATTAATTAAAAAAGTGAAGTACCAATACTTGCTGTATCAAGGATGAAACTTGTAAATATTATGCTAAGTAGAAGAAGTCAACACAAAAAGCTATATGTTATATGATTCCATTGATATGAAATATCCAGAATAAGAAAATCTATAGAGACAGAAAGTAGATTAGTGTTTCCAAGCACTGGGGGGAAGAATGAGGAATAATGACTAATGGGTATGGATTTCTTTCTGGAGAGATGCATACATTCTGGAATTAGATAGTGATGATAGCTGTATAACTTTGTGAATATACTAAAATCTGCTGAATTCTACACTTTAAAATAAATAAATAAAAGGATTTGGAGATTTAAAAAATACTTTTCATGTCTTTTTTATTGCATAAATACCTTATATCCCCCAAAAAACCCCCAGAAAGTACACATATGCAAAGAAGTTAGTTAATTATCCTGCTACTCAGAGATATGCACTAATATTTTGTTTTACATTCTTCCAAATTTTTTAAAAGTTTTTTATTTTATGAAAATAATAAATACACAGAGGTTTTTATTTCTTTTTAATATTGTATTTTTTACATTATTATACAGTAAAATTGACTGTTTCTTTCTTTGTACTATTCTATAAATTTTAATACATATATGGATTCTTGTAACTACCACTACAATCAGAATAAAGAACAGTTACATCACCTCAAAAACTCCCTTATGTTGTCTACAGTCACTCTTCCCCTGTCCCCCAGCAACCAATGATCTGTTCCTCATCAATACAGATTTATATTTTTGAAGATGCCATATAAATGGAATCATTCGACATGTAATCTTTTGAGACTGGCTTCTTTTACTCAATATAATGTCTTTAAGATTCATCCAAATCATTACATGTACCAATAGTTCCCTCCTCTGCATTGCTGAGTAATATTCCATTGTATGGGTGTACCAGAGTTCATTTATCCAATGAAATAGTACTCAAGTATAAAAAGGAACAAATCATTGACATGTGCAACAATATCCAGGAGTGGGATTGCTGGGTCATATGGTAAGTATATGTTTAACTTCATAACAAACTGCCAAACTATTCTCAGTGTGGCTGTACCCTTTCACATTTCCACTAGTGAGGCCTGGGAGTTCCAGTTACTCTGCATCCTCACCAGCGCTTACACAGAGTTTGAAATGTCAAATATTTGTTTTAAGTCCACTGCTCAGCTGTCTTCTTGAACTTCTCTCTGCTGTTATCCTGGGAATTCCCTTTGCTGTTCTCATGGTTATGTTCCCTGCTTCCTTGACCTCATGTCTTCCTCTTCCCTGCTTTAGTCCCTTGTTTGGGAGATATGACAGTCTCAGCAACATGCTGCATTCTGGGCTTATGGCCTTCTGCCTCTGGAGCACAGTTGTCATCCTGAGATCTTGCTTTGCCATCATCCTGGAGATTCCTTTGTTTCTCTCCTGTGTTGGATCTCCTATTTCCTTTATACTAAGCCTTCCCCTCTCTGAGTTTAATCCCTTCTTTTGGTATAGCACATCCTCCAGTAGATTCCTGAAGAAAAGATCATGGAAGGCAAATTTTTTGAGACCTTAACAGTTTATTCTGTGCTCACATTTGAATGATGGTGTAGATACATTGAAAACTCCAGGTTCAGAACTTTAAAGGTGTTGCTTATTACCTTCTGGCTTCTAGTGTTGGTACATGACAGGCCTTTCCAAAGTGGAAAACCATCTTCTTCAGTCTGGGAAATTTTCCTGAATCATTTCATTGGCAATTTCTCCCCCCCACCCCCCTTTTCTCTGTCTTCTCTTTCTGGAATTTCTGTTATTTGGCTCTTAGACTAATCCTCTTAATTTTCTATTTTCTTTGTATTTTTGCTTTACTTTCTAAGGGCAAGGGTCCAACTTTATCTTCCATCCCTTCTTCATTTCTCCATCACATTCTTAATTCCAGGAGCACTTTTGTTCCCTGAACGTTCCTTTGTGTGTGAGGGGAGACGGGGCACACAATGTCCTATTCTTATTTCAGGGATACAGTATCTTCTCTTAGCCCTCTGATATATTACTCACAATTGTTTTCTTTTTTAAGAAAGTATTCTCCCTATTTCCTCCAAGTTGTTTTTTCTTTGTTTGTTTGCATCTCTGTCTTCCAAATTAGAGACTTTCCTCAGATGTCTGGTGTCTTTTGACTGACTGCTCGTGATCTGCTCTTTGAAAGCTCTGACTATGTAGGTCGGGTTGACAACCCTGAGCTTTACTGTAGGGTGATCTGGGTAGGCCGTTTGTTGGGGCAGACCCACCTTTAAATCTTTCCCTTGGACTGGCCAAATAAACTAGAGAGATTTGTTCCTATCTCCTTCCAAGAGGGTAAAGGACTGGGTGCTACCATTCTGGAACTAAGGGAGGGAAGGGCTGGAAGTTTCTATGTTCAGCATTCAGAATATATAGTCACTTGAGTCCCCTGTTTTAGGTATTCACTGTACCTGTCAACCCATTAACAGCTCCAGTTCCAGAGGAAGCTGGTACTGCTTTTTTCTGAGACTTTGGGTTTGGTTCTTAGCTTCCCCAGCACTGGTTTAAGATTATTCTTTCCTAGGTCTCAGAAGGAAGAGTTATTATGGCAGAAAAGCTGAGAAGAAGAATAAAATCTTAGTTTTGACATTTCTAAAGTCTAAACCCTGAAGGACCCAGGACATAAAGTTTATGTCATTATGCAAGAAAAACTATCTAAAACTTGGAAATAAGGCAAAAATGATGGCTGCCTGACCTTTCTAAAGAGTCTGTGGAGGGTCATCTGACTCACTCAGGGATGTTGCCTGGTTGTGGCCCAGATAGTTTACAACCCTAGTACATTAGAGATTAGCTTGTAGAAAAGTTATAAGGTGTTGGAGGTGATATTTTGGACTGGGTGCTGGTAGAGAAGATAACCCCAACACTTGTCTATAGAATATTTTTGTCTAGAGTATTGTCTTGTTTTGTATCTGTTTAGCAATCTTGTTTCAGTATTCCTTTCCCCACTAACTATATAATCCCTGTTTCTCAAATTTTCTTCAAACCAGCTCTTGTCTTGCTGCTGGTTCCTTCATTAATGAGTTAATAAAATTTTGGCATGGATTTGCCATCTATATGTACGGAAATTATACACCATAAATGAAAGATCTGGAAGAATATTGCTTAGTGATGGTAAGTCATTTTTCCTGACCTTCCTCCCCAGGCTAGATGAAGGTACCCCAGACTGGGAGAGAGAAGAGTCAGAGGGAAGCAAAAGAGCTTAGAAACTGGAAAGTGCTAAGAAGATGTCTGAGCTATGGAATGTCAATAATTTACTTTTTATAAAAAATGGCTCACATTGTACTTACTATTGCATATTGCACTCAATAAAATAGCATGAACATCTTAATAGGTCAACAAATAACTCTTCTAAAATATGATTCTTCATTGCTACATGGCATTCTACCACATGAGCTAGTCTAATGATTTAGAAAAACTGCACATTTCTCCTTTCAACTGTAGCCACAATCAGTCTCAATTATTTTAGTTATTAAATCCTGAGTTAAAAGAATATCTCCTTATTGAAAAGAAGCCTAGACTGGGTTGACCCCAACCAACAATTGTAGTCAAGGATCTAGTGACCAGAGTTGGCAAAAACCAAGTTAACCTCTCTTTCAGAAAACCCCTTAATAAAGCCAGTCATGCTTAATTCTGGCTGGCCATACAAGAGCAACAGTGATTTGACTCCTCAAAAGGAGAGCTCTAAGCATGAGGACAGTGGGTTCAGGGAGCCTCACTAATGCATGTCTTAAGTAATAGCAAAACCCAGCTGTCTGCCCACCCCAAGCTCTGTGTTCCTGCAGCCCATGATCGGGGGCAGGGCAGGGACGTGCCTGCTGCCTGCAGGCTGGTGCTGGGCCTGAAAGGAATAAATGGGCCTGCTGGAGAAGGCATGGGGGAGACTGCTGTGGGCTTCCCTAGTTGAAGGAAGGACTCCTCTCCTAACGTGGACAGAGATACCAGTATCTAAAGAGCCTCAATCCCATGGTAGGACCTGCAGTGCCCTCAGCAGCCCCTGAAATTGCACTTGGGAGCAGAGGTCCCAGAGTTGATCACTTACCTCCCCCAGGATGCTGGTTTTAATCATTCCCTATTTCTTTTGGGAGCTTACATTTACCACAAATCAAAGTTCCTCCAGTTGAGACCTATGCTGGGATTTTGGGATTTTGCTATTTGTGTGAGTGCATGTGTGTGTGCATGTGCTTGTTGCTTTGAAAAGTCACAATGTGTTTGGATCTAACAATAGCATTTAGATCAATATGATTTGGTCAAAACAGATTTCTATCTGTTCTTGCTATTTTGTACTTTTATTCTGAGAATCAAAGACACTTATAATCAGTTCAACAAGGTCACAAGAAACTTTCTAAAAGCTTGTTACAGTGATAGAAACGAAATCCAAATTCCTAGTTTATTTTTATAAGAGAAAAAAATGTCATTTTTCTACAAATGTTGAGAGTAAAAAAGAGTATTTACAATATGAATCCTGATACTAAACCAATTACAGGCAAAAATGTGACCATTACCCTGTTATTTTATTGTTTAAATAGTGTGGTGTTATTTTCAGGGCATATTATCTTCATTAGTTGAAAGACCAAAATTAGAATCATATGCAGGCCTTCTTGGTAATTCATTTAATTTCCTGTTTTCTATCTTTTTGGTGACTTCTGCAGAAAGACTATTTAAAAAGTTTCCCCTTTGAAAATGGCCCAAGGAGCAAAGGAAACCTCTATTTTAATGCTCTGCGAGTTGGTGGGAGAAAAGCATTTCACAAAGTCTAGCTTCCATTCTAAACAGTGACAGGAGACAGCGGACTGAGTGAGAGAATGGAGCGGGGGCAGCGTCATGGGTTCAGGGAAGGGAGGTTAGCACTCCTCTGCTTCATAAAGGATAGTGATGTTGTATTTTTCACATGTTAAAGGCTAGAATGAGTGATGTAATTGTCTGAACTGGGTTGGAAAAATAACATCGACTTCAGAAACTAATACGTAATAATACACTTAACTTGTACACATCAGAAAATAAAAAATGATCATACCATTAAGGGTTCTCAGAAGTAAGCTAGCTCTTTCCGCTTCTTGAAAAAGAAAACTTGGGCCAGCCATAAGAGCATACCTCAACCCTCCCAGCCCCCGCCCTTCCCCAAGCGGGTCCTGTGGGCTGGGACGGGGGCATTGCTCCCAGAGGCAGTTGAAATAATAAAACAGCTTCATCCTGGATTCCTGGATCCCTGTGCAATGCATTCCCATAAGACTCTAGGCGTTCCAGTCTGTAGGACCCACCCCTTTTCCCTTACTTTCCTCCAGGAAAAGGAGGAATCCAGGGGCTGCCGGGAACATTGTGTCTCCATTCACAAAGCAGAGACCCTTGGAGAGGTGAACGTCCATGATCGGATTATTGAATTCATTATACTTTGTGAAATACTGTGGTCTTGTCTGGGTTTGAAGTACAAAAGCTGGTGATTCCAAGGGGGCTGGCATCTTTGCTAAGAATAGAACAAGGAGGTATAGCCACCCACATCCTGAACCCTCCCCGCTTAGAAAAGAACTGGAATACAAATAAAAGGTACACGTCAGGAAATCTGATCTGGAGAATATGTGATGCAGTTTTATTCTCAGGAAAAGAAAATGTTCTGTTTTTCCCATTAGAAATGCCTGAGTTCCTGCCAAACCTCTTCTTATCCCAAATGTCTTGGAATATCTTGGTATAACTCGCACGGATAGGGCAGCACAAACACTGAGTTATAATTTAATTCAACATATACTCATTGAGGACAGTTATACTAAGACTACCTTCCTGAAACCCCTTCCCCTGCCACAAAGAAAATAGCTTTTGATCCTAGGAATCTTATTTTTTAAAATTCTCCCAGTAAATAAGACAACAATGTTTCCATTTGGACTTTGCCACAGGCAAGGTGGGCTGGAAGAGGAAAATGTGGTCAGTCTTTCGCACGAGGGGACAGGCTCTCCTGGCCCAGCCCTGGCAGCACCAGTTTGGGCATCTGGCTGGGGTTAGGGACTCCACAGTGGGGCCAGCCTGACCATGTTACTGCCCAAGGCCAAGTGGCCATGAAAGACCTGGAGGGCAGAGGCCTGCCACAAAGTCGGTGGTGAATCAATGTTCAGTGTTGAGATCAGCACCTTAGGATCTGAAATCTCAAGATCGGAATGATCAATATTCACTTTATTGGTTATAAAAATAGCCTCATCCCTTCGTGCACTGGCTCAGGGAAGTGTGAGAGCTGGAGTATTCCCGCGGTAGGGGAGGTTGTTTAAGGCAAGCAAAGCTCTGTTCTTTTTCAAACATGCCTGTTTCAGACATACTGTTCTTTTTTTTTAATGGCTTCTATTTCTCCTCCATTGCCTTAATCATTTGAATAGAAGGGCACCTCTTCGAGGCTCTCTGAGCCTCAGGTAAAGGTTCCATCTAACACCCTTGCTTTGCACAGACTCCCACCCCTAAATCTATGTCTGCGTCCACAACCCCCTTGGGCTACCTTCACTCCAGCTTACAACACTGGTTGTTATTTCTCTATTTCCAGCACCCAAGGAGGGAATTATACTTGCACGTGTTGTGGGAGGGGGCATATCCACATCAGCTCGGATCCTCCTTATTGCAGGAAGTTCCTTCCATCTCCTTTACATCGTGGAAAAATATTCTACTAAGTTCAGAGACCTTGTGAGAGTAATGTCTGATCTTTAAGGAATGAATTTCAATAAAATAATAATAGCTGAAAGTAAACAGACTAAGTTTATAGTGATCCTATAAACTCTGTTTCTTCATTCTAGAGTTCAAAACTATTGCTCCCCTCACCCACCTTCACCCATTGGGTACCATTGGGAGTGACGCAGGATCCAGTCAATGGAGACCTCAAGCCCCATCGGGAGATTTTCAGATTCCATTTTAAAAACCACTAAGGTCCAAAACAAACCATGTGCAGGCTGAATTCAACCCAAAGCACACCAGTTCACCAGAGCTAATTAGCCCAAGGTTCCTCATTGTGTAGTGGGAAATGAAATTTAGACAGAATGAGTAATTTGCTCAAGGTCATATAACTACTTAGTGAGAAGTCAGGATGAGTCTGGCCTCGGGTTTCTAATTCCAAGATTGGAGCCTTTCCCCCCCGCCCCAGGCTGGCTCTGGCTCTTAAAACACCCCTTTAAAAATAAAGAAGGACACACATACGTGTTGCTCTGATGAAATAAAATATGGCCAAACTCCTTGTCTCCAGATTTCCTTTAACAACAAATTCTGAATAGCACCTGAATATGGATAAGTTAATTGGTTAAAAGCCCGAGCAGACAGGCAGGCCGGGCCTGTTTAACGAGAAGGCTTGAGGACCGCGGCGCAAATGTGCAGCTTGGGTCTCACCTTGGCAAGGAAATGAAACAACTACAGAAAGCCTTGGAAATCACATAGCAAGTCAGAACCTCGCAGCTGTCTCACTCAGGGGGGGCTCTAGAGCCCCGACACCATCACTTTCCAGTCACCGGCTGGCTGGGGGTGAGATTTTCACCTGCAAATCACCCCGAGAAATTCTTTTGGCCCAGCTAAGGAAGCCTGGCTGGAATCACTTCTGACACATAGAGCCTGGCCAGCTACACTGTGTGACCTCATGCAAGGCCAAGACTTGCTTTTGGCCTCTCTGTGGCATTACGTCTGTCTTGAAGAAGTTCGATTATTTAGGAAAGGTGCAGTGTGGTGTGGCAGCAAGAACATGCTTTTGGAATAAGACAGACCCACTTGAATGCCTTCCCTGCTGCTTCATTCATTCAGTCAACAAACATTTCGTGTGGGCTCACTATGTGCCAGGCACTGTTCTAGGCGCCAAGGAGACAATGGTGAACAAAACAGAAAAGTCCCTGTCTTCATGAAGTTTATATTTTGGTGGGAGGAGACTGGCAATGAATAAATAATTAAATTACATAGTATGTTAGAAGGTGATGGGTGCTGGGGCTAAAATTAAGTAGAGACAGAGAGTGGACAGTGCAATTTAAAGAGTGTGTGCAAGGGAGCCAAATTATAGATTGTGCTATTCTATGAGCAGGTGACATCTGAGCAAAGACTTGAAGGAGGTGGAAGAGTGAGCATAAAGACACATGGAGTTCCATGCAAAGGCCCTGAGGTCAGAGCGTGTATGGAGTGTTCAAGGAACAACAAAGAGGCCAGCCTGTCTGGAAGGAATAGGGTGGGATGGGAGTGGTAGGAGATAAATTGATAGATGCAATGAGGGCTGATCAGGCCATTGTAAGCACTTGAGTGAAATAGGGAGCTGCTGTGGGATATAGTTTGAAGAATTTCCTGATGGATTGAATGAGGGCTCAGAGAAAAAGAATAGTCAACAGTGACCCCAAGGTTTTTGTCTTGAGCAACTGG
Source organism: Tapirus indicus (assembly GCA_031878705.1). Lineage (NCBI taxonomy): Eukaryota > Metazoa > Chordata > Mammalia > Perissodactyla > Tapiridae > Tapirus > Tapirus indicus. The sequence goes on from CM062925.1 coordinate 7,762,513, forward strand.
AAGAGTGGAGGTGCCAGTAACTGGGATGGGAAGTCTGTGGGAGGAACTGGTTGCAGGGAGGGGCAGAATCAGGAGTTCACTTTTGGAAATGTTAAGGGAAGAGGATGAATCAACAGTGGCACATGAGTCTGAAGCACACGAGAGAGGCCTAAACTGAGGATATAAACTTGGGATCATATAAATGGTATTTAAAATTGTGAGAATCAATGATATCACCAAAGAGTGATTGTAGACAGAGAAGAGAAGAGGTGCCAGGACTGAGCCCTGGGACACACCAACATGAGGGCGGCAGGCTACCATGTAGGAGCTGGTGGCTGCAGGGCACCGGGGTTAGGACCAAGGCTCTCATTCTCCATTGCTGACAGCTAACAACCTACCCCTCTCCAGGAATTGCCCTCAGAGGAAGGGGGCTACCACAGCCAAAGTTATGCCCTCATCCCAGGGACAGGTTGGGTTCAATGGTCAATTTGGGGGCTCAAAGCCCACCCCCTTTTGCAATTCAGAACAATTCTGAGGGACCTTCCCAGCTCCAGAGCTCGTGGTACCAACCAAGGCCACTGTGGCACCTGCTCCCCTGCTCAGCTTCTCCCTCCGTCTAACCCCGTTGCCTTCACACCCTCACCAGCGGTATTTCTGAGAGCACCCTGTGCACAAATCTCCATCCTAATCAATTTCCCAAGGAATCTGTCCTAAAACAGTGGCTTTGGGCATAGTGCTTGCTTTCACAGTTTCCACCCTTATAATAAGGTGATAATTATACCTACCTGGCAGGACTGTTGTAGGGAGAGGAGACATCATATGTGAAGTGCCTAGGATGAAGTGTGGTTCAGAGTAGGCACTCAAAACATGGCAGTTACTCTTGTCGGAATCAGATTTTCACTTTTCCACCTTCTCAAACCCTAAAGAAGATTAGACAAGGTGCCATCACAGTACTTAGGAGGGCTGTCTGTCCTCTCCCTGAACTACATTCAGATGCTTCTTTCATGTGCTCTGACAGCACCCTCCACTTCTCATATCATAATTATAGATTGCACTATTCTATATTATAATTGCATATTTAATTTTCTCCCACCCCTCTTTCCTGTAAGCTCTATTTCTGTCTTGTTCATGATTGTATCTCCAGGCTCCAGGGACTAGCACATTGCAGGCTTTCCATAAATACTTACTGAATTGAATTGAATTGAGTGGAATTGAACTGAATTGAATTGACATCTATCTGAATTTATGGACTAAGTCCTGCCTCAATTTGGCTCAGCTCTGGGAATCATAGACCCAAGTGACCTTTATGAGGAATTTGGTCAGGTCCTATGAAGCCCCAAGAAGACTACCCATCTACCAATCCATCCATCTATCCATTAATTCAAAAATAATTTTAGAGCACCACTCTGTGCCAGGCACTAGAAACTGAGCAGCGGACAAGATCTTATAGACAAGCAGTGAGATAGACAATGAACAATAAACAAAATAATTAACAACCATGAAATCTGCTGTGAAAAAGAAACCAAAGAAGGGAGAGGGAGGGCAGTGGGGCCTCATTTAGACAGACCAATCAGACTTCTCTGAGGAGAAGAAATTTAAGATGAGATCTCAAAAATGAGTAGAAGCCAGCTGTGGGAAATGTAGGACTATTTCAGACCAAGAAAGATTCTGAAAGGGGAAAAAAGGTGGATGTGTTGAGGAAAGGAGAGAAAACTAGTGTGAAGGGAGCAGAGGGAGAGGGGTGAGGGGCAGTTCACGCTGAGCATTAGAGATTTCGTGCAGAGCAGTACACACTTTGAGAGAATCATCCTTGGTGCCACCTAAGAGAACGGACTGTGGGGGAGCAAGTGTGAAGCTGGAGGAACTAGGTAGAGGTTGTTGCAAGAAATGATGACGGTAGAGATGGAGAGAACTAAATCTTTTCCAGATATACTTTGAAGGGAGCCATGACAGAACTTACTGAAGTTGGAGGAGAGGGAAAAGAGAATCAAGAATAGCTCTTCGGTTTGAGGCTTGACCCACTGAGTGAGTGGGGATGCCAGTAATGGAAATGAGGAAGACTGAGGGCAGAGGGCAGATTTTAGGAGAGAACTGAGTGCCCTTTAGGAAATGCTACATTTTGGAAACTCGAGAGCCTTCCACAGGACAGCCAGCCACAGTCATCTCCCTCCCTGGGCCTGCCCCTGCCAAGAACGGAGTCCAGACTCCACTGGGGTTTCCTGAAGTTCTGGGGGCCCCCGGAGAGCCTAGGGAAGAAAGGGCCAGCAGTGCTGGGGATGAGTAACCACGGAGAGAACAAAGCATAAAGCAGCACTTGTCTCCAGCAAAAATCAACACTCAATGTTCTTGGAAACCGAAGTGCATGAGCTTAAACGTCTGCAGTTCATGACCAGAAGGAAAGGTGTCCCCAGTCAGGAAAACTGCTCTCGGCATGCTGCCCTTGATTCCATGAAGAAGGGTCCCTTCGTCCCACACGCCACTGGAATGGAAACCAGATCTGAAAGCGACACAGGCCTGCCAGCTGGGTGCCGTTCAGACATCTGTGGGCAATCAGGGGCTTCCTCATGGGTTGGGTCCTGCCTATGACCAGCTTCACGCTAAGAAAAGCAAATTTCATCTGTGACCACTGGTTCATTAAATCCACAGAGTGTGCTTTGGGACTCGCTGGGCTTCTGAGGGCCTAGGATGGAAGAGGAGGGTGGCCAGGAACCTTAACCCCTAGCCCAAGCCCTGGGGGATGTGACAGCACCAGCCCACAGGTCACTTTTTTTCAGGCAGGTGTCAGGAGCAACTCAAGTCCTAATGTGCTTTGGCCACGAGCGCCACAGAAGTCCTGTCGCTGGTCAGCCTGGGTCACGGAGCTCCCATTCCTTGGCCCTGGGGGGCATCTATTTTTTGCCACTGTGATTTGGCCAGTTCTCAGTGCAGCCCAACGGTGCACTCTCTGTCCATCAGGGACGAAGGAGACCTTCTACCTACTACCACTGTTCTGTGCCAGTAAGATTGTTTGAAAATAGTACCCACCACTGCCATTTCCCCTCTGTGACAGGGCTCTCATTAGCAAGATGAGAGACTGAATGGACAAATGGAAAATGGCCCAAACAAATGTCAGCTAGAACCCTGACCCACAACTGGAACACCTGCCTGGAAAACCAGCCCAGGAAGTCAGCCTGCTGTCAGTCAGACTTGTAGGAAGCCAGATTGGTGTCTCCAGTCACGATCCGGGAAGCTCAGCAATAACTTCTCTAACAATGATCCCCAAATGGCTAGGACTTAATTAATAACTTCCAGCTTCCCTAATTTTTGTCCCCGCTTCCAACTTAGGACCAACCAGAGAAAGCCAAATATGCCCCCCAACCAATCGCATGGGATGCCTGGCTTCTAGTTAGCCCGCCCATGACTTCCCCATGCCTCCAATCAGAGCACATCTGAAGCCTTCCTTTCTCCACTAGAAAGCTTTCCCCCTCCTCCGCCTGCCTTTGAGTCTCTGCCAAATGCAAGTGTCAGTGGCTGACTCCTTTGCTGTAGCAAGTTCTGAAATAAATAGCCTTTGCTTTTCTCATTTGCTGGTCCTCGTTTATTTCCACAGCCATTTATTGACTTTTCCTTTAGGAGTTTCCAAAAGTAATTTAATAGTGCCTTTGAGCAACCATATTGAGCCCCAGTGTAACAGTTATGGTAGAAATTAACCTGCTGTAACCAAGAGACCCCAAATACTATGGCCCAATATAACAGAAGTTCACTCCTCTCCTACGTACCTATGTAGTGGTGGTTGAGGGCAGTGGCAACTCTGTTCCTTGAGGCCCCTCAGGGACCCAGATTCCCTTTCCTGTTGCCCTCTTGTTCCCTGGGGGTGTAGAGAGACCAAGCCGACTCAGCCTCACCCTGTCCGTGTTTTGGTCACAGGAAGGAGGAAAAGCTTCCCTTCCAAAAATGGGGTCTGGAAGTTGTAGGTATCACTTTCTCTCACACAGGCCAGAACTCAACCATGTGGCCACACTTAGCTGTCAGGAGGCTGGGAAACGTCTCCACGGTGTCCACCACCTGTGGAATGGGAGGAAGTGGATGTCAGAGTACAATTGACAGCCTCACCCACATAATGCTGGACACTAAGGGATACAAAAGATACACACCTTTGTCCTCAAAGGTAACCAAAGACTAGAAGGGTGAAGACCAGCTCTTCTAGCCAGGCATTGAAGACCTACTGCACTCTGACACTTACCTCTTTCTCCAAAAGACCCCCCTTTCCCTTCCCTCCCATGTGACAAATGGAGCCCTGACGCACCCTGCTGTAAGAACCACTTCCAAATTCAAATTGATTCCTTTAAATATTCATTCCATCAAAGTGTTTAAAGAGTTTTGAAATTCTGCCCCTGAACGCTGGTGAGGGTGAGGCAGAGGGTGGCACAGCCCCCACTGTTGGTGGAGTATCCCCTCCGTTGCACTTCCATGCTTGCTGTCATGAACTCTTTGTCTGTCTGCTCTGCTGCACAATCGTGAATCAGTCAGGGACCAAGTGCGTCTTCTCCATCTTTATATCCCCAGCACCTAGCCAGGCCCAGGCACGTGGAGATTGCATTAGACAAGCAGACTGGGTCACAGCCCTCATTTTTTAGGTCTCATCCAAGGAAAGCCCCCTGTGGAACACGGACCATCCTACCTTGGCTCTACCATTCTCAGGGTGCCCTTGAGAGTCCACATAAGCATGTTGGAGGAATAACAGAGATTTAAGCTCATATCATCATTGTGATGGTTAATTTTACGTGGCAATTTGACTAGACTAAGGGAGGCCCAAATAGCTGGTAAAGCATTATTTCTGAGTGTGTCCGTAAGGGTGTGCCTGCAGGAGATTTTGCATTTGAACTGGTAGACTGAGTACAGAAGATCGTCCCTACCAATGCAAGTGGGCATCACCCAATTTAGTGAGGGCCTGCAGAGAACAAAAAGGTGGAGGAAGAGTAAATTTGCTCTCTCTGCTTGAGCTGGGACACCCATGTCCTCCTGCCCTTGGACATCAGTGCTCCTCTTCTCAGGCCTTCAGACTCAGACTTATACTCCTGGCTATCCTGGTTCTCCAGCTTGCAGATGGCAGATTGTGGGACTTCTCAGCCTCCATAATTGCATGAGCCAACTCCTATAATAAATCTCCTCACATCTATCTCTATCTCTAGTTCTATCTCTATCTAATCTCCTGTTGGTCCTGTTTCTCTGGAGAACCCTGACTAATACAATCATAATCTGCTTGATGTCACACAAATATCACAATCTCAGAGAGGCTGCTGGGGTGCCCATTCATGGGTTAAAGAACTGGGAAGACTTCATGCCTATAGTAAAGCAGCAGTTCTCAGGCCCATGTGTCTGGTCACTGGCATGTGACTTTGATCTGCTACTCTATCCCCTGGAACAGTGTGTCCTGTAGCTCATTTTGACGTGGCACAGTCAAATCCCCTCCCCACAGACCCTGGTCATGAATCAGCAGCCATTCTAGGGATTCAACAGGCTCTGCTTTCACTGCCCTACCCCCTCCCCCCCAGACAGAGCCCCAAGCCAGGCCATCTCAGGCCTATGGGTGTCCTGAGCAGTTTGAAATCTCTTCAAACCAGTGAAAGGTTTATTCAACATCTATTTAGAGAAGAGGCTGAATTAGCAGCTCTGTGTGGCAGAAAGGTTAATATGGAGGCTTCCTGGTAGCAGCATTCTGCCTCTCCTCTCTTGGTCTAAGCAATTCAGCTCTGACCCCAACTTGCATCCTCTGTTCAGGCAATCAAAAGCCCTGTATGAATTTTACTTGAACTGGCCCCTAGCAGTCTTAATGCTTATCCTTAAGCGGCTCATCAAACAATTCCTTTTAATTCTCTTCCTGAAAATATTTCTGGTAAATACAGTTTTGTCCATTCTGTTCCATTTCCAGGAATGTTTTAGCATTCTTACAAACTGCTGCCATGCCCCCTAACCCAGATCTCACCTCCAACAGCTCAGCATCGGCTGCTGCTGACCTGCCCCAGCAGCGCAGCACCTCCCACCAGCCCCAGCCCCCGCGGCAGGCTTCTCTGTCTCCCATTCCCGGGCTTGAAGCCCGCACCACAGTGGTCTGCCTCCCATCGAGCGCTGCCTTGGGGATACTGATGGGAAAACAGCATCAAGAAGTCACCTGCATTTCATGCCTCCTGGCCTCCAAAGAAGAAAACTGGGGTTTTAAAATAAGACAAACTAGGCTTGAGTGGGAGCGGGAAGACTGCCAATTACAATCTTTTAATTCAAGGTTGCTAGTAAAAAGACTGGAAATATTTCCATTTTAAACAAAGTGAACCTTTGGTGTTCACTCTGACCTAAAAAAAAAAAAAAAAAAAGAAAAAGAGAAAGAAAAGAGATGTTTTCATCCTGTGATTTCAGCCCCAAGAATTGTGTTAAATCAAGCCCTTAAAGGTGCAGGGGTGGGAAGGCTTTTCCTGACTCGCGTTGGACTCCAAACTGGTCGGCCCAACCCACGCGCTGCACCGCGTTCCGCGGGCGCGCCAAACCCACAGGCTGCTCCGGCCCCTCCTTCCACAGCGTTCCCAGCCTTATCCACTTAGTCTCAGGAATCTGGGGTGGAAGTTAGTTAGCAGTTTCTTTACATTTAAATGATTACATTGTTCACGTTTCAACACCTGCAAACATCCAGAAAAGTCCCAATCTATTCCAATTATCTCACCATTAGCATGTTCAGCTTCCCCCATGTGCTAATAAGAACGGAGCTGTGGGTTGAGGTAATCTCTTCAGAAGCTATTTCGTGTATGCAGTAACCATTCCCGGATCATGGTACACTCCACTGACATAACAGAAACAAAGACGATGAGTCAAGTTGCATGCTTTGCAACCACAGAAAATAATTTTGGCTCATCCTTTTCTCCAAACAGGTTATACATTCTTTAATATCTGAATTTTAAAAGCAAGGACTAAGATGGCAGAGGATTTTTTAATGACAACATATTTAGTACAAGTACGGCTCTATGAATCATCGTGGTGGTAGGAGCAGGAAGAAGGGGGGAGATGGATAAGAGAAACTGGGGAGTAGGTGAGAGAAAAGAGTAATGTGTGGGCTGCTTCAGGCTGTTTCAGGGGAGCGCCCGGGCTGGGGTGCCCCTTGAACCCGCTGACTCTTCATCACAGTGCACGGCGCTTTCTGCATTGCTCCTGGGCCATGCCCCTCACCACCTCACCCACCATCACAGGGAGATTTTACACCTCCTTTTGGGTGAGGGGGTTACTCTGTCTTCTGGCTCTTCCAGGAGCCGAGTCGTGCCCCCAGCAAAGAGGGAGGGCGGGAGCAGTGACTCATCGTGACGAAGTTTTCACAAGTCTAAAGTGAAATGAGAAAAGCAGAGATAATTATAAACATATATATAATTATAATCATATATACATATATATATACGCGGGTGTAAGATTACTAACTCATTCTGGGGGAAAGGCCGTTCATTATACTGAGATTATGCTTTCATCACTTATTTGGGGTCAAAAAGTCCTGTTAGGATAAAGGTGTGACAGAAGATGACACGGTTCTGGTTTTGGTCAATCTGTCATTTGGCAAAATTAAAAGCTGACGACCCTATGTAGGTCTCCCCCCCCCCCCCGCCCCCCGCTTCTTATTAGAAGTTTAGTAATTTGGGAAGTTATAGTTCCGAGAAGCTACTGGCCTGGAACTCCATGTCCCCTGGGCTCAGGCGTGAGCCACGCACTGGGCATCAGCACCCAGACGCCCTCTCCACTGGCTTGCAGGGTGTGCCCACTCCCCCCACCCCCCGCCCCCACTGCTGTTGCTCCATCCGTTGAGCTCACGGCCAGGACCAGACAAGTGTGGGGTGGAGTCTAGTGCCACTTACCTCTTTGCCTTTCTCCTTCTGTGTGAACCTCTTCTTTGGGGTCCTAACTCTTCCAGGGTCTCCTCCCAAGCTGGAGGCAGCATTTCAAAGTCAGGGCCATCCCTTCTGGGCAAGGGAAATTTCCATGCTCCCGGCCTCCCCCTTCAGGACTGACATGATGTCTGGTCTGGGTTAGGAATCCTGTCTTGGGGACCTGCGAAGTGTGCATAATCTAGGAGAACTGTTCTAGCCCCTTCCCTTGTACAAGAGGGGATCAGTGTTCTCTGGCAGCATCTAGATAGACACTGCTTGTATCTAACACTGGGTACTTTGGGGTACAGCCCCCAAACAGCTGAACGCTTCTGCTGCACACACAATATCAGAGAAAAGTGGGATTTAGCGATTTCTCTTTCTTAAGCAATGATGGTGAGGAGAGGTTTACAGGGGGATTGCTTTGGGGCCACCTAAACTGTTTTACAACTTAACCAGATTATTGCCCAAGGAATGTACCACAGTGGCCTATGCAGATACATCTTTTGATGTATGAATCAGTCATCAATTGCCACAACAATACTGCCTAACAAACAACCAGGAAGCCTAGTGGCATGTAACAGTAAGCTTTTATTTAGCTCCGGGGCTGCAGGTAGATGAATTAGGCTGGGCTCAGATGAGCTTATTCACACATCCGGGCTCAGCTGGATGTTGGCTGATCTAGGAGGGCTTTGACTGAGGTCACTCAGCTCTGCTGCCCCTGGTCATCCTCCTGTAGGCTAGCTTGGGTGTGTTCTCATAAGGACTGCAGAGACGCAAGAGGATGGAAAGGCACAAGCACTGTTTCAAGCCTCAGTTGACCTCACCTTCGCCAACATTCCATTAGCTAGAGCAAGCCACACAACCTGGCCCAGAATCAGGGGAAGGGGGTGCTGCAGAGTCAGCTGGCGAAGGATGTGGATGAAGGACGGAGGGGTGAAGGATCAGGACTATTAACGAAGTCGGTTTACCGCGCTCTACTTTTTAGGTTTCTGTTGAGAGTGAATCTGAATTTGAAGAAGAGAAGGGAAGGCAGATATGTCTTAAAAACAACACCATTTCTTTCACTTCCTTCCCACCTACCTGTGCTCCCCCAACAGGCAGACTGAGCCTTGCATAAGGTGATGGGTGTGCTGTGGAGCATTATTAATAAATAACAGCAAACACCTCTCTGGAATCCCTCAGATATGAAGAGGTGATGCAGCCTAGTGTTGCTGTTTATATAAAATGAAGGTGTACTTCCCATACCTACACACCAAAATCTGCGAACTGTTTACCGCCAAATAAATCTGGTTCCAGCAGCACATCTGTCCCCAGTCTTCCGCAGCGGTGTTACTGTAGCAGCACCACTGCCACACCGCCCCCAGTAGAAGCCTTGAGGGTCTTAGGCTCGGTGACAGCCTTTGTGAGTGGAGATGTCACTGCAGGGGTGGAGGTAACAGCACGGGGGTGACAGGGCCTAACGGTGATTTGGGTTTGATCTCTGGGTCTGTCACTTCCTGGCTCAGGGTCTTGGGACTCCGCGATTTCAGGCGAAGCCGAGCTCAAGCAAGATTAAGATATGGGGGTGTCTCATAGGATCCAAGAGCGGGACTGCAGGGGAGCCTCCAGAAGGAAGCTCGTTGGGAGCTGATGAGAAAGAGCAGCCTTGCTCTCTGCTCTTCCTCACTGCCGCCCTCTGGGCCTGCTTCACCAGCTCCTGCCCATGAGACAGGCAGGTGACGATGGCCTCATGTCTCCTGGGTTTACACGTTATAGGTCCAGGCACATGGGGACTGTGACCATCAGTCCCAAATTCAGTTTCCTGGGAAAGGACATCTGATTGGTTGAGCCTGGGTCAGGTTTCCAGTCCTGCTCCAGGAGGCAGTGACATGGGACAAACAGGCCTGCTGCGGGCCCACACAAGTTTCCAAGGAAGGTCGACTCATTGCTAGCAAGTATGCACTGTAACCCTGGGCGAGTTATTCAGCCTCTCGGCGCCTGTTTCCTTATCTGTAAAATGGAGATGCTAGACCCCACCTCTCTGAACTCTTGTGAAAATTGATTAACATCAATATATTACTAAAAGAGAAGCACCTTTTTGTGAGCTATAAAACACTACAAAGCATTAATTTAATGTCTCATATAATAAATCTTTTATTCATATCCTGTGAAATTATGAAAAGTATAAAACGGGCAGGTCTGAGATCAGGCAGGAGCACCCATGGGGCCAGTTACTGTTTCTAGATCCCAGGCATTGTCAAAAAAGTGACTCCAAAGCTATAGAAAATATTTTTAAATTATCTTTATTTTTTCTAATTATAGAATAGCATATTCTTATTATAAAGCATCCAAATAATATAGAAAAGTATTCAACAATAAGTGAAATATCCCCCATGACCCACTCCTCCACTCACCCTGAAAAACCCAACAACAACACTGCTACAGTTTGGCATTTACCCTTGTAGGTGGTTTTTATGCCTGTGTGTGCGTGCATGCGTGCACACACACACACTGACTCAGGGTTGTTGCTTTTTCCTACAAAATGGAGTCATACAATACATAAGCTTTTGAATGTGCTTTTTATTAACTCTTCCTGGGTCAGTATATATAGATCTGCTTAGTATTGCTTTGCATGGCTGTACCCCAAAGTATCTATTGTTAGATACGAGCATGTCTATCTAGACGCTGCTGGAGAATATTGAAGCCAAAGCAAAGTTTGTTCTTTTTAAAAAAAAAACCTTTTTATCTCTTTTCTTAGGATATTCCAAAAGCTCTGGCAAGAGAGAAGTGGTAGGAGATCCAAATAGAGGCAAAGGCAAAAATAACTGCAGTCCCTCACCAAGTAGGCTGCTGAGCCATGACAAGATGTCTGGCCCACTGCAGTGCTGGTGACCCCGTTAGAACCCCAGGGTCAGCTGAAAATATAAATGGCCTCAACTCTAGCTTCAGATGTAAGAGCTCAGAGTAGCATGGAGGCATGTTAAAGGCACAGTTCAAATGACAGCCTGGAGGTGTCCACACATTGTGATATCTTTATTCTGATATCCACAAATCCACCCCAAATTCACAGGCTGAATCATACAGGCTTTAAAGAAACACAATTTTGCACTTACGGCAGAATGGGGTTTCTTTCCACCTGCCACTCGCCACCAGAGAGGAGGGACTCAGGTGTCTCTCCAAGGGGACAGAATTGAAACCAATTCACTGTGACAAATGAGAAAATGTGTACCCAGAATGTCAGCTCCACATGGCAGGGATATTCGCTTTGTCATGTCCCAAACTCATAGCCAAGTACGTGACACACAGCAGGCATTTAATAAATGTGTGTTGACTGACTGACTGACTAAATGAATGAACGCATGAATGGAAAGTAAAGAGCCTTTTTTTTCCTTCTATTTTTTCTCTGTCTCCTGGACTCCATGTGTGCTTGATCACCTAATAGTAAGATTTATCTTTCTGGAATAGACAGTTGAAGATAACTAAGACCTTACAAAGACAAATGTCGACAACCATAAATAATTCCAAACCCCAGCCAAAGGCCTCCTTCTTTCCAACAAGAGCTGAGTTTTCACAGTTCTCTAGCAAGGGAAGAATTGGTGCTGGCCCCTAGAGTTGCTTTCAGTACATTTAAGGAATGTGTACTAGGTCAGTGATGGGCTTGGACAGCTCCTCCGGCCTCCATCTTCACTGCACGCGCATGCCAAGATTAGCAAGGCAGAGCGGGCACAAGGAAGTTGAGAAAAGAAAGACAAAATATATCATGCCAATCCACAAATATTTTTGAGTCAATAGAAACTAATACATAGAAGAAAGATAAATTTGGCTCTATTAAAAAAAATACAACTTCTGTACAAAAGACACCATTCACAAAGTAAAAACAAACAAGGCAAAATCTGAGGGAAGATTTTTGCAAAGCATATAAATGACGAGGGATCATTATTATTATTATTATTATTATCATTTTGGTGAGGAAGGGAGCCCTGAGCTAACATCTGTGCCCATCTTCCTCTGTTTTATATGTGGGACACCACCATAGCGTGGCTCGATAAGTGGTGCATAGGTCCACGCCTGGGATCCAAACCTGCAAACCCTCGGCCACTGGCATGGAGCACACAAACTTAACCACTACACCACCGGGCCAGCCCCAACAAGGGATTATTATCTAGAACACATAAACAGCCCATACAAACTCCCTGTCCCAAAAGATACCCCTCCCTCCAAAAAAAAAAAGAAAAGAAAAACAGAAAAATATGAATAGGCAATTTACATAAGCGAAAGTACAAACAAACTTAAGAAAATATGCTCAATCTCACTGACAACCAGGGACAAATTTGAATAATAATAATATACCCATCATATTGGCAATAATTAAAATATTTGATACCATTTGGATTGGCAAGGGTGTGGGGAAGCATGTATGCTCTCACAATCCCAGGGGAAATATAATTAGTACAACCACTTTGGAGAGCAATCTGGTAGCGTCTACCAAAATAAAAAAGAAAAATTCACATGTCCTCTGACTCAGCAATTTCACTGCTCAGTAACCATTCCCAAGAAACACTCATCCTTACGCACAAGAAGCATGCCCAAGATGTTCATTGCTTGTAATCATGAAAAGTTGGAAACTATCTAAATATCCAACAATGTGGAATTACTAAATATACTTTAGAATACTATGCAGCCTTACAAAGAAAGAAATATAGAATGGGTAGATCTTCAAGACATATTATTGAGCACAAAGAAGAAAATTGCAGGGCCTGAAAATATGATACTACTTATGAAAACACACAACTATATAGTACCTATGGGTGCATTTAAGTAAGTATATAACAAAAAAATCTGGAAGGAAACACGCCAATTGATAATAGTGACTTAACCCTGGGGATGGAGAGAGAAGACCAGAGGTAATTTTATTCTTACAAGGAAAATTAATTCACATATTACTTGAATACTTCAAAATCAATTATACAAATATATTAAAATCAATTATAAAAATTGTAAAGAGATTGATACAAGAACAAGAGGAAGTCTCAGCCTGAGGGCATTGCTGAGCTTCATGAGAGGGAGGACTGTCATTGGGGGCTCATCAGGAGCACTCTATAGAGGGGTGGGACTTGAGATGTGGGGTGTCACTGAGAATAAGTGAGCAGTACCCCAGGGCAAGAAGGGACAGGATGGGGGAGAGGGCTGCCTTAAGCAGGATGTGTTGGAGAACACAAAAGAGCCTGCCTCACTGGATCTTTCTACAAATGGCTGTATAATTTTTCTGATTGTAAAATAACCCATGCTTATTGCCCCCAAATCCAATCAATACAGAAAAATATAAAGAGGAAATAAATACCACCCACTACTCCACCTCCCGGAGATAAGCACCATAAATATTTGGGTGCACACACTTCCCTTGACTGCCCCCTAGTGCCCAAGCACAGACACTGCCATCAGCGGGTGCCTCTCCCTGTGCACAGCCCTAGGAACTCACCCAGGGCTTACCCAAGTTGGGGTGCAGGCAAAGCATGTCTTCATTCACATCCCTAAGTAGTCCCCACTGAGGATGGTGCTACCCGAAAATTCATGGGGCTAGCGATGAAAGTGAAACGGGTACAAATATCTTCTAGACAAGGATAAATGTTATTTCTTAAAAAAAAAAAAAAGGTGGGAGAAATACCTATTCCTCAAAACTACATTTTACCCCGTTAAAATGTCCAGCTTGTATTGCCAGTCAGCAAAAGGCCACCTGAAAAGTCCTCTGTCGGTGTTGTTTCCCAGGAGAGGAAGAGCACAGGGCATGGCTGGACCTCCTGGCCTTAATCCCAAAGTCATCCCCAAGGTCCTTGGCCAATAGAACAAGGGCAGCCAAGTTTAAATGCTTGGATGGGAAAGTGCTTTTCTTCATTCCCATTGATAACTCCTAAGCCTTTTTGGCCAGATGCTTGTCAACAAGAGAGAAATGTGTACGTTGGCGTCGGACAACGGGCAGTCACTGGGGCAGGCACTGCAGCTGCCTGACTAGTCTATGCTTGGGGCAGGCGCCTCTCCCTCCTCAGAAGGACAGAAGGTTACCCAGATGGCCACAGATCCAAGTCACTGTGTTCAGACAGACCACATGTCTGAGGACCTGTACGACTAGGGGATTGGGTAAGGACTTGGCTGTAGTTAACAACAGGTGGTCACGATGGCTTTCTTGGATTCTAAATCAGTACAAGTGGACAACACAGAGTCTTTTGCAAGCAGCCCCATGTCCACGCTGCTTTCCACTAAACACAACCACAATGACTGAGGTCTGATAACATGTGCAGGATTGTGCCAGATTCCGAGACACCAAGATGAATGAGACACCATCCTTGACCTCAAAGAGCTTACCATCTAATGGCCCAGACAGATATGAAACAGACCGATACTAATACAGATGAAATAACATAAGTCAATTATAACTAAATACTAGCAGAAAAGAGAAAGAAAAAAGGCTTCCAGTGAGCTTTTGCAAAATGCTTTCACATGAATATACTAACTCAGCAGAGTTAATGTAGGAGTGCCATTAGCAGCATGGGGTTCCTGCTCTCTGCCAGCTAAGCCCTTAAACACTCAGGGTGTACTTACTGTTTTCACAACATTAACCTAACCTCCTGGCTTCCTTCCACTTCTCTCTTCTGAGTCAAGTTTCAAGCTCCACCTAGTTTATTCTTTCTCCTCATCCTGACTGATCCTGGGCACCCAAGGACAATCCTTAGGTGTTGGGTCAAAGTGTAGTGTTTATAGACCAAGTTGGATCATGTATTGGACAGAGATGTGGATAAGGATTACCTTGAAGGTAGAGAAAATCTACCTCTTACCTGACGAAAAGAATTTGCAAATGGAGCCTTTTTGCTGTGGTAACTTCACATATTGCTCCTGCTGGTGAGTAGGGGTGGTCAAGGATGGATGCACTGGAACTCTTCAGTCTACTCCTTGCCCCCGTCCTTCCTAGCTACACCTGGAGCCACCACTCCCTAAGTGACCCACCTCATGTTTCCCGATTCATGCCTTTGCTTGAGCTGAGTCTGTTTTCGGGTTTGAGTAGTCCAGGACCATCTACATCTTTCAGAAGCCCCCTCAAAAACAGAGTTTGGTGGGATTCAGGTTAAGATTCCACCCTGCCTCATGACTGTGGAAGCATAGCCCTGGGTCAAGTGATATGCAGTGGTTAAAATGACCCTCTCCGTGCCCCCAGCTGCACCTGGCAGCAGAACCTGTGTTTCAGTCCTGGGTTTGACACTTCTTTGGAAACCTACAAAAGCTCTTCCCTTCACTGTGAATAATTCTTGATTTCATGGTTGTCCTCACAAGAACTCAGCTTCCATTTGTTGATGTGTCATAGGCTCCAATTTTAGTTATTTTTTTTAAACTTTTTCCCCCCAGAATTTGAAAACATTTTCTGGGGGATTATCCCCTAGAATCCTCTGAAAATGTTAGCTCCTTGGTCCCCTTTCCCCATCAAGCCTAGTCTGGGCTGTCAGATGCATGGACTCCACAGAAACTTTTTGAAATTACCTCTAATCCTCTGATCTTGGAAGAAGAGGGATCCAGCAAGCAACATCACAATGCTGCCAGGGAGGCCACAGCCCTTGATTAAAGAAAGGTGCCCTCGGGAAAGGCAGGGAAAAGCCCCCAGTAGCCCCCGAAGCTGTGGCCATTCCTCCTGCAGCCCCTCTACCTGCTCCTAGCCACCCCTCACCACCCACCACACCCCCACCCGACTGGAGAGAGGGAAGGGTCTATGGCCCCACATTTCTGTGGTTCCATCAATGCCCCATGCTCCACCACCCGCTACAGGTTATTGAATTTTAGAGCTCCATGGAAATCTTGAACTTGAAAGCACTTTTGGCCAGTTGGCATCCATTTTACCTTCTTGGGGTTACAATGCCCCAATTTCCTTTAAGGAACTGCCTTTCCCCTGCAGCGTCTGGCTTGGAAGAAATGTCGGTCAGTATGCCCTTATCTACCTTCCCCAAGGGGTGGGCATGTGAATGTTACTGAGTGGGACAAGGATGGGGAGGCTGTCAGAGCTCCTGCACTCAAGAGGCCCCCCACCGCCGCCTGACAAGACCACTGAAATCCTGCTAACTGCAACCGGAAGCTGTCCTGGTTCCCGTCCTTCAAACTTGGTTCTCCCCTCCTCCCTTCAATTCTGTGAGCAAAAAGATATTCTTAGATTTCAACTAGGTATCAACTTGATTTCTTTTTTTGCTTAAGTTTGTTAAAGTCAATTTTTGTTGCTTGCAACCAAAGCATTGACAAAGGATTCATGTGATTTATCCACCTTCACTTCATGAGGAAACCGAGGGCCAGAGTGGGTCTTGCCTGGAGTCACACAGCAGAAGGGAACAGAGGTAGACAGAGAGCTTGGGTCCCCCCAGTCCCTTTCTGGGTTCTTCCTGCCCCACCAGGCTGTCTATCTTTGGTAATCCAGGCAGGCACAGGACACAGGAGCTCTGCCCTCCGTGACTGGGTGATGGTGGCCCCACAGCTTCAGAATCTTGTCTTCTCTCCATCTCAGGTGCTGAAAGCTGAGAAGACTCTTCAGCATCTCTGATATGGTCCATCATCTCCCTGCTGCTCTTTGGGCCTGAGTCACTGAGCACCTGCCAAGAAGACAGCTCTGTACCAGACTCTGAGGAGGGAGGAGAAGGTTACAGTGCAGGGGAAAACGCTGTCTCAGCACCAGGGACATAGGACCAACTCTTGGCCCTCAGCCTTGGCCAAGGGTGTCTGTTGTGGAAGTCCAGCTGCCATCGTGGCTGGCACCTCTAGGGAGCGATACCTCCAGGGTGATTGTGACATCCCCACTCCCCTCACCTCCACAAGTTCCTCACTTGTGTCCCTGCCTGGAGAGAGACAGCCTCTCTCTGAGCACAGGCTTGCATCATTGCTTTCCTGGACGTGTTTCAACAGCCTTCGAGCAGGCCTCCCTGCCTCCTGTTCTTACTTACTCCTTCCTCCCTCCCATTCTCTCTCCCATTTTGGGAGATAATTATGAGGACAGGTCAAGTCACACTGCCCTTTCCAACCTTAAGTAGCTTCCCACACCTATGGAAGAAAGTCAAAGATAGAAAGGCAGCCAGAGCCATCCCAACCCTTACATCTGGCCTTAATTTCTACTCCATGACACTACACACACACACACACACACACACACACACACACGTGCATGCATGTGCGTGAGCATACACACAGGCTTCAGCTGTGCTTCCCATCCTACCCTCAGCACATCATGCCCTTTTCACCTAGGCTGTGCTTAGCTTAATCCCCTAAGGATTCCCTCGGTTGAATCCCTTCCTTGTTTCTCCTCCTTCAGAAACTCTTGTGTTTCAGGAGCTGACTTTACTCTTCTTGTTTAAAGAATTCTCTGCCCTCTTCCTCCTCTCCCCAAATTGATGGCCTCTCCCCTAGGGCTCTCCACAGCAATTTGCTAAAGCTCGTATTGTGCTACTGTTTCCATTCTGCTTTGCAGGAGCTCAGTCTTGGCATAAACTCTCTCTCTCACTGATTGTAAGTGCCTTCAAGGCAGGAACCGTGGCTTATCATCTCTGTATTCCACCCACAGTGCCTAACACATAATGCTCAATAAGAATGTGCTGAATTCCTCCCTTCAACAAATCTTTGTTGAGTATAGAACAGTAGGCATATCAACCTAGATTGGTGCCAGTTCTGGCCATTCTCTTCTCCCCCAAAATAGATTTTTCTCATTTTCTACCGAGAAGCTCTGGTTCTCCTCTATCCCTCAACTTCCTTTTGAAGCTGGGTACCTGAAGATTACTGTAAATATTCAGTAAGAACATGGTTATCCTTCATCCTTGTTCCCAACAAAGTCACAGATGAAAAGAAGTTAGTACCCTTGTAAATCCTAGATAAATAACCTTAGTGGCTGTTAGATGTATTTGTTGAGCCCAAATGCTTGCTTTGCAGCCCATGCATCAATATAGCTTATTAATTTGTTGTTTTCTTATTTAACTAGAGGGGTGACTCAAGGGTCACAAGGATTTATGAGCTTGTTTTACAGAAGAAAAAGAATGCCTTTAAGGAAGTTATGATCACCAGATAACCAGCCCCCAGCTGCCATTGAGGCCCAGAAGTCTGACTGCCCAAGGGCTTATCTGGAGAGAAAGAAACACGGACTTCCCCTTTGTTTTCCCAAAACTCCTCCTCCCAAGCCCCTTAGCTCTATAAAGACCCCCTGCTTTCTTCTTTTGTTAAGGCAGATTTGAGAGAACCTATCCTCCCACCTTCTTATTTTGGCCAATTCAAAAAAGTCTTTCTCTACCTCCAAGCACCGGTGTCTCAGTGATTGGCTCACTGTGTATTGGGCACATGAACTTGAGATGAAGACATTCGGTATCACTTCCACCCTATAGGTTTACACATTGCCTTCTCTCAGTTTAATCAAATCATAACATTTTATCATACTTGTTTCCTATGCTATAAAGACATTTAGACACATCACATTATAGACATTACAGATACATTACATCCACTAAGATGTCTTCTTGATCCCCTTCTCTTCCCCCTCACCAGAGGTAACTACTTCCCTGAATTTGGTATTTATATATTTCACATGCATGTATCCTCTATATGGTCAAGCCATTGAACTGGAACCTTGAAGAGCCTGATGCTTTAGCAAATAAATAAAATGTGGGTGTCTGTAACTGTGGTGTAGCAAGAAATTCCTGTATGACAATACACTGATCCCTCCAGCCCAAAAGGGTATTAGAGGCAGTGGGCTACAGTTCAGGGGCCTATGGCCCAGAGGCTTCACTCCATGAGGGCTGTGAGACCCCAGAGCTTCATGCACATGATCTTGAGGGTCTGGGGAAGAGACTCTCCTCTCACCTCTACCCAGTCTTGATTTCTTCACACAGTCTCCGTAATATACCAACATGGGGGTCATCTCAGCCCAGCTCTCTACCCGCCAGCTTGGATTAGACTGTGTAGACTGTTCTAGCTTATTATGTATCCTGCATCCACAATAGTGGACTAAGTTTGCATACTTTCAAGTTTTATAGGAATAGTGTGCTATGCTTGTATGTATCATTCTGTAAATTGCTTTTTTTCCCCACAGCTTAATGTTTTGAAGGTTTATAACCATGTTAAATTTCGAAAAAGTATTCCACTGTATGCATATAGCAAAATTCATACCTTTTTTTTCCTGGTGAAAAATTACCCAATTAAAAAATTATGACAAACAATACTGCAGTGAACATGCTCGTTCACATCTCTTTGTTAGTATGTGTGAGTGTGTCTCACTTTCCCCACTTGAGGCTTTATGACAATCTGATGGGTGAAATGGTATCTTCTTGTGGTTACAATTTGTATTCTTTTATTATTAGAAGGAGTCAAACCATTGAGGCAAGGGTCAGCAAACTTTTTCTATAAAGGGCCAGATAATACATATTTTAGACCCATCACCCACTGTCGCAATACTTGACCTTGAGCTAGTAGCACAGAAAGCAGCCACAGACCTTCGTTCATAAGCTAATGGGCCTTTTCTGATTAAACATTTCTTACAAAAATAGCCAGCCGGCCAGCAGGCTGTAGTTTTCTGACCCTTGTTCAAGAGACACTTTCAGAAAAACATAAACCAGTAGAAAAATAGGCAAGACCTGAAGAGGCAATGTACAGAAGATAATGTGCAAATGGCTAATAAATATACAAACAGTCTCCCAAGTCACCAGAGAGTTTGTGATCAAATTCCCTCCCTGACACAGCCCCAGAAAGCCTTCAGGAACTTCTAGGATGGCAGGAGGCAGCCAGGCAAATGAGACCAGTGATTAGAGCATCCTGGGGCAGCTCTCCCACCCCCCACCCAGAATGAGGGGCAGGCCCTGGCTGGCCTTTATCTACATTGAGAACATCTAGGACCCTCCTGGGCACCCTTGGATGCAGGTAAAAAATGTATCTCCTGCTGTTCAGCAAGAGGGGGAGGCAAGAACCACGCTGGTGAAATCACTAATAAGACAAAGAAAACTTCAGACCATCTTTCCTGAAGGTTAAATTCTTTCTTCGTGAAAGGAGAATTGGACAATGGGATAATAGAGAAAGAGGTTTCCAGAGGCCTTTCTGCTGGCTCAGCTCTTTTATGTTTCCTCTGAACATTGCTGATATCATACATTTTAAATGACTCAAGCTTAAAGAGAGTTTACCATTAGAAAAACATCCCACTGCCCTGAAGTGTGATCAGCAGGGAAACTAATAGCTGCAGAATTTGCAAAATACTCCACCTCCCCTGGGTTAAGTTTGCAACCTGGGAAAACACTGGGAACAGATGGTTCTCCATCAGGGTTTAACAAGCAGACCTGAGAGGAACTGGATTTCAGCCTGCGACCAACTTGTGGAGGAAGCCCAGAAGCCCGTGCACCGCCCCCAGGTAGCTGGAGGACCCTGATTATACTGGTGCTGATGATGCCGGCCCTGGTATCAGCTCCCCTGTGTTAAACCCAGCACATATGGGGTTAAAACCAAAAGCACTCATTCGCTTTCCCTGCTTCTCTAAATTACATTCATACGAAAATATTGGGTTTTTTTAAACTTTGTATCCCTGAACTTCACAAGGCAAATAGAAGCTACAAGTTGTTAAAAGCCCAGGGGGCCTCAAGCTGGGCTCACACTGAAGTTTTAGCTAATTACCAGTTCTTGAGGTTTATTACAGGGAAACTGACATCCAGAGAATGTCAAGAAACTAAAGCTTCCCAGACCTCACCTCCTTGGGTTCCTGTCCACCACCGAGACAGACAATCAAGGACACCCACCTGCGATTCACTTATCTCGCCATCCCCCTCCCTGCCAGCAGCCTCATAGGGCCAACCGCAGGCTGGTGGGAAAGCACTGACCAGCAAGGTCACAGGCTCCCCCTCCCTACAAGCAGCTGGATTTCTCCCAACCTTTAAAGCCTTTGTCTCCCATCTTTCGGGGCGACAGGACAAATTTGAGAGCTCTTGTCTCCTGGCTGACGTTGACTGAAATAAAAACTCTTTCCTTGCCATAAGCCTGGTGTTCCGGTTTTATTTTGGCCCCTCTAGTGCAGCGAGTAAAGAACCTAGGTATGTGTCTAGTAACGCTAACATCAGGGAAGGACCCCAAGGAACAGGACTTCAAAATGCAAGCCTATCTCGCCAGTTACAACAATGCTAGTCCTGCTCTAACCTGCCCAGGATGCTCTGAAGCTTTCATTACCTCAAATGTCAAACAGCTCTTGGCTGGGTGACATGGCAGATGCTGTGGGCCATGCCCAACTCAGGCACATAGGATTTGAACATAGGCCACCCTTCTCCCCTAAGGAACCCCAAACCATATTCCATCCTGGAAATCACCCCTGCAGGATGATCCTCTCATCCTCACCCCATCCCCTTCCTGCAAACCAAGTGAGGGAGCAAACCGCCTGAAAAGCTGAAATCTGCTGACACCACAGCAGCTGCCTTGGGGAGACCAACCCATGGGGGCACAGGACTCCTGTTTTCTGTGTTAGGTCGGATTCCATAATTAGCTCCTCTAGTCAAAATGTCCCCAACACAGAACATCTCTTGTATGATATCAATTCAGTTCTCTGAGAAAGAGCAGTGGAAGGACACCTTATAATCTGGATGACTGTTGTCTCTCAGGAACAGTCGTCTGGTTTTTTTTTTTTTTTTTTGGTGAGGAAGATTAGTCCTGAGCTAACATCCATTCCCAATCCTCCTCTTTTTGGTGAGGAAGACTGGCCCTGGGCTAACATCTGTTCCCATATTCCTCTACTTTATCTGGGACGCTGCCACAGCATGGCTGACGAGCAGTGCGTCCGTCATTCCACGCCCGGGATCTAAACCTGCGAACTCTGGGCCGCTGAAGTGGAGCACGTGAACTTAACCGCTATGCCACCAGGCTGGCCCTGGGAACTGTTTTCTTAAAGACTGTGTGACTCAGCTTGTGCCTCTTATCTTGTCAGAACGTAGGAAGAAAGGTGTCTAAGTGATAGTACTAATTTGGATTACACAGCCTCCTGTCCATTGCTGACTTGCTCAAAATGGGTGTCCCATTCCCCAGAGGCCACTCACTCACACTCCCAAATAAGTCCTTTTCCATGGCAACTGCCCTGTCCGCCAGGAATCACCCCCATTCTGCTGGGCATGCATGTACTCATATACATCCTGCTGGGACCTTTGGCCACCAATGGTCCCCTGCTGAATCTGACGGGGTGCACACACTCGTACACTTCCAGCCCAGACCCTGTCCAGCACCAAGCTGTGCAGGTTCCTCTCAGGAACAGACAATTAGCCCATTCCCTGACTCTGAGTCTCACTCTGCTACTTGTACTAGAGTACCCCACTTGTATCCCCATGTCTCACTGAGCCTTTAATAAAGTCAACTCTTTCAGCTTCTGTGTGAAGCCTTTTTCTCAGTAAGGGCTCAGATACAGCTGACAACATAGGGTTGAGACTCACACCATCCTCTCTGTCTTCTCCCTCCTCTCACATCCATCAGCTCTCCAAGCTACCCTGGGGGCCAATATCAGAAGGCCCCCTGCAAACCACCTCATACAAAGTGACACCACATAGGGCTGCCTCCTAGCTCAGGAGACAGACCCAGATATGCTAGGACATCCATTTGAGTTCAAGGTTAAAGACCCACTTCACCTAAGGAAAGGAAACACAGCAAAAGCACACCAGACTAAAGGGAAAGGTTGTCTGAACTATTAAAAAGCCTACATTTCATAACTTTGAAGAAATATATTCATTTGTTTATTCATCAGCAAACATCAATTGTGCATTTACCACCAGGAGGACAGATGCATGGCAAGCATGCCTCCACTGCTCGCACCCCAGCCCAGGCAGACATTGCTAATCAATCAGGGACTTTCCCACTGAATCTAGATGAGACAGTATCTTTCTCAAAATTGTATCCAGGCAATCGTTACCAATCAATAGGAATTGGCCTGTGAAATAAAACCAATCTGCTATTCCTAATCAATTGTACATTGGTAACAGTAGATCCTGGAGATATCAAGATGGATAAAAATAAGATGCTTGCCTTTGAGCAGCAGCTGTTTAGCCAGATACATGGCTTCCGTCAACACAGATTTTGAGGGAGGAGGGCTGTGGTAGTTGGGGCAGGCTGAACCGAGGAGGTGCTATTCACATTTTTTAAAAAGTAGGAAACTATCAGGGCTGGCCCAGTGGTGTAGTGGTTAAGCTTGTGCACTCTGTTTTGGTGGCCCGGGGTTTATGACTTTGGATCCCAGGCACGGACCTGCACACCTCTCATCAGGCCATGCTGTGGTGGTGTCCCACATATAGGGTGCAGGAAGATTGGCACAGATGTTAGCTCAGCGACAATCTTCCTCAAGCAAAAAGAGGAAGATTGGCAATGGATGTTAACTCAGGGCCAATCTTCCTCATCAAAAAAAAAAAGGAAAGAAAAAACAAAAGCAGGAAATTGTCGCAGCGGGAAGGATGAGGTAGGGCAGTCCAGGCAGCCAGAGCAGCACGATCCCAGACAAGTGGACACGAATGTCCATGGTGTGTTGGGGCATGTCTCCTGGGGATGGGTGCAGCACACGGAAGGGAGGGTGGGAAGTGCAGTCTGAAGGCAAACTTTGAAGGGCCTGAGGAGACTGAATGTCGATCGGAGGACAATGAGGAGACAGTTGAAAGTTTCTGGAAAGTGTAGTGATAAGGTCAGATCTGAGTTTTAGAAAATTAGTTCTACTACCAGGAGGACAGCAGATGGTAAAGACATGTGACTGGACCTGGAGGCCCAACTGGGAAATAAGTGGATGGACGAGGTCAGTGGTTTCAATTAGTATTCATTGAATGAATGAAGGAAGGATGGAGGCAGGGGGTGAGGCCGTGGGGAGCCAGCCCCACTCCTGCTGCGAGTAAAGCAGCTCTCTCTTGTTTATAAATGGGACTTCCACACAGATTTTGTTAGAAGAAAGTATTCCGTGGTTTAAAAAAGAAGTCTGAAAACCATGCTGAGGGCAGGAGGTGATGAAGGTGAGCTAAGGCAGTGTCCCTGAGGGAAGGGGAGTAAAAGGCAGGCGGAGAGAGATTTCCTAGAGCGCAGAAAGGAGGTGGTGGCCAACAGGATGTGCATATGGTTTTGGTATGTTTTCAAGAACAGAATGACACAACAAGGTATACCCAGATCTGTTTCAAAAATATTTGTGTTTTTAATGCAAATTGACATTTTAACATTACTTTAAAAATCATGTTCCTAGACAGATTAAATCTTTCCCTGTAAATCTGTTGTTTGATTTGCTTGGTCAGTTCCCCTCGCCCCACACACACTTCATGCGGTAGTAGCTCCAACTGAGTGATTAGTCTCTCTCTGAAATAGCAGACATTTCGAATTAGTCCCAGTTAAAGTTTAAGACAGCTACCCTTGGCTCACCCATAATTTGTCTTCTAAACCATTAGAGGAAGTTTACAATCCCACTCAGACCCTCCTTTGGGACATTTAATTCACGAGTGAGCCACAAGCTTCCATGCACCAACGGTAAAGGACTAGGGACCCCAATTCCCATCTCTCCCTGACTTCGCCTTCAGTTCACCCCTCCCAAAGCCCTGAGGAGTGAACACTAGAGCAAAGCTTCCCTACTCTCCAGAGCAATGGGGAGGTGTGGGGCAGTGGTTCTCAGAATGAGTTCCCCAAATTGTGGAATGCAGTTCTGGGGCCCAACAACACAGGATCACCAATATGTCACTTTCCCGAGAAAAAAAATTAAGTAAACATGTACCACTGACTACAGTCATTTACAAAAAGAAAATTCAGCACCAAAAAGCAAGAAACGGCATCTCGAGAATAAAGCATGGTTCTTTAAATTGAATACACTTTGCTTTGTGAAAAGCCTTCTGTACTGGACTTAAATGTCGTATGTCACTTTAGAGCAGTGAGCCCTTTGCCAGTGACCAGCACCCTCCAAGGGCCAGGTGTGAGTGCCAGCAGGGTAGAGAGTTAGCAAGTTCCCCGGGCCTAGGGGAGAGTTGCTGCCTCTTCCCCTGACCCCAAGGCCCTGGACCCCCAGGTAACCGGAAGGGAAACCACTACTTTGGGAAGAAGGGGAAGGTGTGTTGCTGCCTTCTGAGCTGGAGCCTGGAATTTGCTTTTCTATGGATGAAACAGACTTATAAATGTGACATTACAATTGAAATATCAGGAATAGTCAGGTACTTCGGGTAAAGTTAGATATTAAATAAGCTTCTCTGGATTGCCTTGGGAATTTAACCATTTATACCATTGTTTCTCTCTGGAAGGATACATGGTTTCCCAACAAATGACTTGAAAATGAACTTGGAGCACAATCTGAAGTTGGAGGCATCCTGTATTCTTGGCCTCCTGGTCCCTTTGGATTCAACATGCAGTGTTATTCTCATCCTTGATCCCCAGATACAAGTACTGAATGGTGTTTAAATGGCACCTTTTCATTAATGAGCTTAGAGCACTCTCTGTAAATGTGTGCATGTGTGCTCTTGCAACCTCTGGGACATCTGCCTGGGTGGTGGAAAGGGCCCCGGCTGGGAGAAAGGAGAAAGAGCTCTGGGTTCTGGTTCTGAGGCTGCCATACGTTCACTCTAAGCCTTTGGGCAGGGGTGAGTGACTGTGCTATACCTTTTAGGTCCTTCCATTGCCAGCACTCTATGATTTATGATCTTATGGCAAGTAGATCATATTGGTGACAGAAACTTTCCATAGCTCCCTTTTCTGGTCAAAATGTAGGGAAAATAGTCCAACCACTTTATTAGGATGTCTTTATTTTTATGACTTTTCCACCAAATGCATTGCTTTCTTTAGTTGGCCTGGGTTTTGGGGACATAGACTTGGCTATTACATCCACAAACGCTCTTGACAACAGGCAACAGAGGATGAGGGAGCCAGAAGCTTTGAAAGTTCTATAACTTACAGTTCCTGCTCAGATTTTTATTTGATGAAACTGTTTTACCTTAATAAATTACTGAGGCTTCTCTTTCCCCTGAATCTTTTCTTGTGTCTTTGTTCTAAAACAGGCCAAAGAAGATGCTCTAGAAATTGGCCATCTCCCCGTTTTGAAGGTGGAAGATTGCTGGGTGTCACCCTGAAAAAGAGACCTCTCCCATTAGATGTTTCTGTGGTTCCAAGCCCACTGCAAGCTGTGCCTTTGACTTGGCAAAGGAAGTCATCGTTTGAAAAGCTATTTCTAGCCCAGCACAGCTGTTCATGGCTTAGGTTCAGCAAATGCCATCATTTTTGCAGACTCAGTCCCAATACCCTCAGAGAAATTATGATGACCCACGTGTGCGACTTTGATGAGTGAACAAAGAGTGACCACTTGTCCAGGGTCTCACAAAAGTCCCCCACTGGACACCTGATCATACTCTGTCTTCTCTTAGCCGGCCTCACACAAACTTTTAAACACAAAAGCCTAGTGAGAGTCTAACACCCTCCAGGTTCCTGTCTTGCTCTCTCACTAGTGAAATCAAGGGATCAGATGATTATAGTGACAGTAATAACAACAACGACAGCAGCGACTTTCATTTATTTGGTCCTTACTATATGGCAGGTAATATGCTACTACTTTATGAAACTATTATGCCCATTTACAAATGAGGGAAAAGAGATCATGTAATTTGCCAAAGAACTTGATAGCTAAGAAATAGACCTGGAATTTAAACCCACGTCCACCCGGGGAAAAGGTTCGTCTTATTCCACTGTGGTGCACGGGTTAAAATACTGACGTAGAGACATGGATGTGGGGATCTGTCACTGCCCTGGCTCCTTCTAGCTGACACATCCTTGTTAAGGTTTCTAACAGCCCGTCCTTAATTCTAAAATAACAGCCACTGCCCCAGCCTGTTCCCACCTGCACAAAGACAGAACTTCTTCCCTTAGCCTTTCCTCCTGGTCTCTGGGAATCCAAGTCGGGCACACGCAGGAAGTTGTAGCGCGCAACTCACACTCCTGCTTGCTCTTTCCCCGTTCCTCTCCGTTGTCCTCTTGATCAGCCACGTGATGTGATCCTTAACTTCCGCTGACCTGCCAAAGTTCCTGGGTGGTGCTAAACCACCTGTGACCTCTAAGAGACTCTGGGCCATCAGCACTCCTTTCTCCAGCTGCTCATGGCACCCGTTGGTGTCTGTGCTTACCCCCAGGCCTCTCACTGGCTGAAAGGGACAGTACTCTACCTCCTGTGTCCTGCTCTTCTGTGTGTTCCATTTGGCCTGTGTATGGTAGGGATGGGAAGATGCAGACCAGCAGCACCCTTACCTGGGCACGCTCTGGGGTTACTGTCCTCACACCCAGGGCATATAAGCACCTGGGGCAGGATCAGAATGGTCCCCACATAGTGGGCACTGTGCTCAGGCGACTGGGCCAGGGCTCCTGCCTCAGTTATAGGGAAGTTTTTCTCCCAGGACCCTGATCCTTCCCTGTAATTTGGTGTACATGTCTGTATATGAACTCACAGGCTCCTGGGCCCATGGAAATCAGGAAATGTGGCTAGAGGGAGTGAGGTGGTGTTTCCTAACAAACACTGGGTGTCCTCATCTCAGGAGAGGAAGTCGGGGGAGGTGTGTGTTCGGCTGGATAATATTTGGAGCTATCCATCTATCTATTGTGATTGCAGCCCTGTTTTTCCTCTTTTTCTTCCCCCCCATTCAAGCAGATAATAGCTGACTCTGTGCCCCTCAAGGGAGGTTTGTGGCAGGGCACAAAGCAAAGACTTTCCTTCCAAGCTTCGGGAAAAAAACCTATGCCCTTAGAAGAAGAAGATTCAATTTAAAAAAGAAGAAGAAAAAAGACAGATTGTCCTGAAGGAACAGGGAAGGAAATAAGCGATTTCCCCAAATTAGAAAGAGATTCTGTTCAGCTAGGAGGAGGCGAAGGTGGAGGTGACAGAGAGGAGGACTTGTAAGCCCTGCTTCCTGGGAGTGACATCAGTGTGCACAGAGGCACCTCTGCAGAAATGCCTGGGAGCAGGGTGGCGGGTGGGAGGGAGCTGCACGTGGCCGGCAGTGGAGTGGCTGGGCCCCGGGGGCATGCAGGCTGGGCCAAGGCAAGGCTGTCTCCCAGATGAACTGTGCAGACAGAGAAGCGAGGACCAGGCGGGCCCCACCCCAGAGGGCTTGGCACTGCAAAAGCTCCAGAAACTCTGGCATAAATACCCTCAGGAGTGGACCCCAGGAAGGACTGAGGTTACACATTTTTGGTTTTTTCTGCCAGCCAGGAGAAATAAGAACGTGAGCTGTTACAGAAAATGAAGAACGTTATTCTTAAACCTCGAGTTTGTGGGCTGGGATTCCTGCCCTCTATCACCCGTCTGTGCACCTCCTGCATGAACCCAGGAGAGAAAAGTCTGTGCTCGCACTCTGGCCTCAACATCTGGCAGGACTCAGACCTTCTGTCCTGGACCCAAGAATAAGTAGCCTTGACCACAAGTGCCTTCATATTATGCTTTCTTTTCCATTTCAATAATCATTCGGTGACACAGTTTTAAACGAAAAGGACTCAGTAAACATTGCTGAGTTTTTCCAGGACCTTAAACTTCAGAGGGATGTCACAAAACCATCTTCAGAGAAGTTGAGTGCTTGTAAGGCCAAGAAAACAAGAGTCCTTAAAGAAAAGTTCTAATTAAACATTGCAGTGCACTGAATTTCCTGCCTTATAATTGCGATGAATGATATGACTTTGTTTTTAAACAACATCTAATCTTTAAAATGACTCTGCTGAAAAGCCTAGCATGTTTTTTCCAGAACATGCCCACTGTGTACATTAAATTGACTAAACATTCAGAAGAAGGAGCACAAATCAGGCCCAGGAGAGTCTACTGCTCAGTGTAAGTAGGAGGGAGGGAGATGTTACCAATACTGAAAATACACTAAAATTCTGATTAAAATACCAGATCCACTTCCAAGCAAGCCTCTTAGGAACACTCGAACTGTTGAAAATAAAATGGAAAAAAGCAATTACCGACTGGAATCAGCATTTAATTGTTTAATGAACATTACACAGCCTGGATCCTATTACTAATGTCTCTCTTCTTCAACATATGTCCACTGATGAAGGAAAGTTCTTTTTTGGTTGCAGAGTGGTCTTCAGAAGTTGGACGCCCTGAGAGATGACAAACAGGCACATCTTTTTCTTCTTGCTCACAAGTGAAGTTCTGGCAGCTTTTGACAGGTCATAAACACACATGAAACGTTCAGCTTAGTGGGTTGTTAGATGCTTTGCTTAAAGTTGAAAAACATTTTTAAAATAAATTTTCCTTATGTCTACTTTTTTCCACATTCTCAACTGTGACATTCAAGTGTACTTCACCAACCAACATGGAATAACATTTGAAACCAAATTCAGAAAACCCTCATGGATCCAGACTCCACTCTTAGAGAATTTGCAAGGTGTTAGGCAAGGGGACCACAAGGAAGCTTCTCTTAGCATTCTTAGGGACACACAGATGAAAACTGTAAATGAGGTTGTTAAGAATAATGTTTACTTAAGTAAGAGAAATTTTCATGTATGTTAGATACCTTCAAGCAATTAGTGACGTTGAAGTTGTCCTTGTTTTGGTCTTTTTGTTAGAGCATTGACATCCATCAGACCCTCTTGGAAAGGGTCTTTTCTGTTGGTTTCCAACTGGCTCTCAGGACACATCTTCTCAAATCCTTTTGTAGGCTCTCCTTCCTCACCCACGTACTTAAACAGTGGAGTCCTCAGGATTCCATCCACGGACCTCTTCTTTTCTCCCTCTCCACAAACTCACTGGGTGGTATCAACTCCAAAGGCTTTACTTAATTCTATGGAGATGACGCTCCCATTTATGTCTCCAGCCCTGACCTCTTCCGTGAGCTCCCTCATATGCCTCCTGTCTCCGTGGGTGACCTCACATCTACCGCTAGCCCAAGCCTTACACCTGGACAGCATCCTTAATTCCTCTCTCCCTCACCATCACCATCCTACACGTCACTTTAACCATCCACTCTGTCTCTTCACACTGTCACCAACTTACTCCTGCCATCATCATCTCTTGCCTGAACTTCTATAACAATCTCTTAACTGACACATCTGCTTCCAACACCTTCCGCCCACTGAGACCACAGGCGTCTTTCTAGAGTATCAATCTGAATGTGTCGCTCCTTTGCTAAAATCTCTTGTTCAGGACTCTCACTGCCCTCAGGACAAAGTCCAGACTTTACACAGGCTGCCGAGGGCCTCCAGGAGGGAGACCGCGCTCGCCTCTCAGCATCGTCTGCCTGCCCTTGCACACCTGACTGAACGCACTGTGTTTGCATCTTCTGTTCCACCTGCTTAGAATATCCTTCCCCTCACCCCTCCTCTCTCCTGGATCTATTAAGCTTTCTTTTGACTAAGACATCACCTCCGCTGGGAAGCTTTCCCAGCCTTCCCAAGACTGCATGAGGCACGGCTCCTGTGTGCTCCTTGTACCTCCCAGGTCGCAGCACTGAACACACTGCACAGCAATGGCAGGTTATGCGTCCGTCTTCTCAGACGAACCGTAAATGCCTTCAAGGAGAGACCTGTCTTGTTCATTTCATCCCCGATGGTCAGTTCATTCCAGACGCTCAATGAATATTTGAAGGATGAATGGCTGCGGTTTGTAAATTCTGAACAGAGAGGATCCAATTAGCCCAGCACAGGTCAGTTTCTCTCCCTGGTCCCACGAGCTGAGTTACGGTTGTGAGGGGGATGGAATCCCTTAGAAAGGAGTGTGGGGGTGGAAGCAATGGGTGGCATCCTTATTAGAATTATACAATGTCCTTCATTGAAACAATAAACTGTACTTTATTTTTAAAATCATACATTGTATATTTTTCACTAATTCATACAGCCTCCTCCCATTAGTCCATTACAAAGTGAAAATGTACTTTCATTAGTACATTTTCATTTTATTTCACAAAATAAAAATTATATAGTCACTTCTTACTCAATATTAGTCACTCATCCACCCATCCATTCACAAATATTACTAAGTGCCTCCTATGGGCTAAGGTCTGTGCTAGGTACTAAGTGGATAGTGGAAAATAAACCAAAATCTTGTTCTCATGGTGCCTACTTTAAAAAACAAAGACACCAATGTATAATTCTCAATTATGAAATTTACTATGAAAGAAAACAATAGGGTGATATGAGAAAGAATAACTGAGGGTTGTAATTCAGATATGGGGTCAAGGAAGATTTCTTAGAGAAAAATTACATTTAAGCTAAGACCTGGCTTCTTTGGGAGAATGACTGGGGGTGCTGAGCTGAGGGAGGCGGGGAGGACAAGAGTAGAACTGGAGACCTCCAAGGAATGATTAGGACAGTCTCGGCAAAAGGCTAGGGTGGTGCCAGCTGTGAGGGAAAGAGAAAGATGGAGTCAGGACATTTTTGGAGATTGAACTGTTTGCACCTCTGATAAGTTGGATGTAGGGGTGAATCAGAGGGAGATGCCAAGAATAGAGGTTGGTGTAGAGGTTAAGCACATGGAATCCGAAGTCAGATCATCTGAGTAAATCCCAGTTCCACCATTAGTAAGCTGTGTGACCTTGGGCAAATTACTTAACCTTTCTGTGCCTTGGTTTCCTCATCTATAAAGTGGGTGATAATAATAGTAGGTACCTGGGGCTGGCCCGGTGGTATAGTAGTTAAGTTTGCACACTCTGCTTCAGCAGCCCAGAGTCTGCAGATTTGGATCCCGGGCCCAAACCTATGCACCACTTATCAAGCCATGCTGTGGCAGGCATCCCACATATAAAGGAGAGGAAATGGGCACGGAAGTTAGCCCAGGGCCAATCTTCCTCAGCAAAAAGAGGAAGATTGGCGGTGGATGTTAGCTCAGGGCTGGTCTTCCTCACCAAAAAAAATAAATAATAGTAGCTTACAGATTTGTTAAAAGGATTAGACAGGTTATTATCTATAAAACACTTCAGACATTGCGTGGCATATTAGTAGGTTTTCTTACAAACTAAGAAAGAGGTAAATTTTCAGGTCTCTGACTTGAGCAATGGAGTAATGCAGGCGACACTTATTGAGATGGGAAAGACTAGCAGAGGAAGAGACTTGGGCAGAGTGAAGATCAGAGGTCAGCTTTACATACAAGTCTGAGGCTGCCGCAGACCTTCTGGACACGTCCTTTGGGTAGGAGCCCGATCTCAGAAGAGACGCCTGGGCTGGAGATGTCAATCTGTGAGACTTCCAAATACAGGCAGTGTTTAAAGACCGGGGAATGGAAAAGACAAACAAGGTAGGTGTGTAAAGTGAGTAAAGTGTAAAAACAGGGCCAAGCACCCGGTGGCATAAGTTTGCGCGCTCCACTTTGGCAACCCAGCATTCACAAGTTCGATCCCGGGCACGTACTGAGGTACCGCTTGTCAAGCCCTGCCATGGTGGCGTCCCAGATAAAGTAGAGGAAGATGGGCACAGATGTTAGCCCAGGGACAGTCTTCCTCAGCAAAAAAGAGGAGGATTGGCAACGGATGTGAGCTCAGGGCTAATCTTCCTCAAAAAAAAAAAAAAAACAGGGCCAAGGACTGAGCCATGAGAGTTCTCAAAGCTGAGTAGAGAAGAAACCAACAAATGATTTACGTGCTGTTACACACGTGCATTAGACAAGTGGAAAGAGAGACATTTAGTAAAATGTGAATATCAAGAACACTGAAACAAAAGACCTCCCTTCCATTTCTATTTTAATGGAGCCTAAAAATCTAATTCTCTGTTTAGTCTTGTTAAATTGATTTTGTGGCTTCTTCTGTTACTCACTGGAGCCACTTCATGCAAAGACGGAAAAGGAAGTATGGGGTGTTTGGAGATTTAGGTGGTTTTGGCGGCTGGATCTTCAGTGGTGAGGACAGAAGGTGGGGCTGAGTTGAACTTGAACCATGCGAGGAAGTGTCTTATAAGCCGTGTTAAGGAAGCTTAGATTTGATAACAATGAGAAGCCATTAGAAGGCATTAAGCAAGGGCGAAGCGTGATCAGTTTGCATTTTAGCAAGATCTCTCTTGAACAAGGTGAATAGTTTGGGCAGGAGCAAAACCAGAAGCTGGGAGACCAATGGTGTACCTGCAGCAGGGACCCAGGAGAGAAAAGGGGGAGAACCGTTCAGATTCGAGACATGGCCACAGTGAGGAACAGGAGGGATTAGGTGACTGAGTAGATAGGGCGAGAGAGAAGATGACACCAAGGCTTCTGGTTTGTTTTCAAACTAGTCTGTGTCTTTAATACGCTGCATTTTCCCTAATACTGTGTACTTATGCCTCACACAGCAGCCTCAATGCTTTCTGTAGCGATAACCCTTTAGTTTTCTAATTTCTCATCCTGTCCCCTGATGAATGCACAGAGTCATTAAGTAGCTCAAATGGAAAATAAACATGCAGATTTACTTCATTTGGGCTCAGTTCTCTGGGCCCCAGCCTCGGTAGAGGAAACAAATTCTATTACCTAAACCACAGAAGCTGAAATCCCCCAGAGAAAGAAGCAAATACTCCAGTGATTGACTTGGTCTCTGCATCATCTGGCTTAACTAAGTATAAAAGTATTAATATGCTAGACCTTATTTACAAAAGAAAATAATTTAGCTCAACATTATGAGAAAAAGCTCATGTTTAAATAGCAATATTTTTGTAATAAATAAGAAGTCTCTTGACAAACTCTGCTAAACCCCATTTGGATCTCTGTTAACGGGGAAGATCTTCTAATGACCTAGCTTAGCACTGCTGGCTGCATGCGGAATTGATTTGCAGCCATACATAAATATCCATAAATAAACAGGGGGCTGCCTCCTTGCTGGGAGCTCAAGGACCCAGGGGAAGGCATTTCTACCTCTAGATAGCTTTCCCAGCCCTGTCGTGCTGTTTACAATTATAGCATTCATCATTCGTTTCTTCTCACACTTCCCAATTCCTCTCCTCTGAGTCCCTCTTGAACCTATTCCCACCCACCACTCCACTGAAACTGCTCATCAAGGTCACCAATGACCTCCACTTTGCTAAACCCAGTGGATAAGTCTCAGTCCCTGTCTGACATGACCCAGCAGCTGCATTCACTGTGGTCAATCACTCCCTCTGTCTGGACACACATCCTTCATTTGGCTTCAAGGACACCATATTCTTTTGATTTTCCTCCTATTTCATTGGTATCAGCCTTCCTTGCTGCCTCTCTCCATGATCTCTTCACCTTCAGATGCCCCTGGGCTCAGTTCTTAGCCCTCTTCTCTTCTCTATAACTTAAACCCTTGATGATCTCATTCAGTCTCCTTGTTTTAAATAACATCTTTATCCTCATGACTCTTCCATTTGTATCTCTAAATTTGTATCTCCTCAACTCCAGACTTATATCTACCCAAGTGCTTACTTAACATCTCCACCTGGATGTTTGATTCATCACAAACTCACCACATCAAAAATGGAACTCCTAATCTCCCCTCAAAAGCTCTTCTACTCATAGCCTTCCCCATCTCAGTGGATGGCAACTGGATCCATCCAGTGCTCATGCCAGAAATCTTGAAGTCACCCTTGACTTCTGTCTTTCTCTCATAGCCGTCTAATCAGTCAAGAAATCTTGTTGACACTACCTGCACAACACATCCAGAATCCAGTCTCTACTCATCACTCGCACTGCATCCTAACCCATCTGAGCCACCACCATCTCTTGGCTGGGTTACTATAATATACTCCCAACTTCTCTTCCTGCTTACACCCTTGTCCATCCTCAGCACCACAGCTCAAGTAATCCTTCTAAAAAGTAATCAGTGACATCACTTCTTTACTCAAAACCTTGAAATGGCTCAGAGTAAAAGCCAAAGGCTTACAAATGCCTACAAACTCTTACTGATCTGCTCCCACCCTTAGCTCACTGACCTCATCTCTTACTTTCCCCCTTGCTCCCCCTGCTCCAGAGACCCTGGCCTCCTTGCTGTTTCTCATACATGCCACACAAGCCCTACCTTAGGACTATTGCTCCACCTGTACACTAGAGCCTAGAATGCTCTTTGTCAGATACCTGAAATGACAACCCAACACTTCTTTCAAGTCTGTGTTTAAATGTCAACTTCACAATGAAGGCTATTCTGCCATATTTAATACTGTCACTTGCCCCCAACCCCAGCACTCCCAGCCCCCTTACCCTGCTTTACTTTTCTCTTTTTCCATAGCACTTATCACTCTCTACTGTATTACATAACCTGCTTATTCACTACGTGCACGGCTAACTGTCCCCCTGCTAGAATGTAAGCACCGCAGGACAGAGATCTCTCTTTCGCTCACTGACGTATTCTCAGTACCAAGAACAGTGTCTGGAACATAGGAGGCACTCAGTAAATACTTGCTGAATAAATGAATTTTTTAGCCACAAGGGGCTCCTGTTACAGGGTAAATATTACTGGGGACAGGTGACACATTCAGCCTCAAGCTTCCAATCTGAGCAGAACTGGAACTACAAGCACTGTGTCTTTGACACCTCTCTTTTCCAGCTCACTCCTTCGACATGTTCTTTGCACCCATGTTCTAGTCTTCTCCTCAGGATGCGGAGTGGATATAGTCAACATCGCCTGCTTAGGGTTTGTCCTCCCTAGAATAATTTGGTCCTCTTCCTCCTCATCTCCATGGGGTCCTCACTGTGACCCAATTCCTCAAGCCCTTGTAACTGAAAAAAGGAGAAGTAGAGGCTCCATTAAAAAAAATATTAAAGATTCCTAAATTAGGCCAATAGTGCCAATAAATCTGATTTAGTTTATTGACTTCTAGAGGAAATACAAATGATCACTAGACTTTTATAGCAAGAGAGAAGGACAAGGGATAGTAGGAATCATGCAAAGGGCTGGGATGGGAGCTCTATGTTACCAGAAGTTTACATGAGGACACTGGAAGAGAGAGGGGAAGGGCACGGCTGGAAGGAACAGACCACCTCACGGGGCAGCCATTATGAGGCACAAGTCTTATTTTTTTAAGCTAGAGTCTTGTGCTAACTCACCAAAGCTCTTGTGGAGCCCCCATCGAGCTGCTGGCAACTAGGACAGCCTGGAGGAAACTGCTCCAAGAATTCTTGGAAACACCCACTGAATGAGAAACAGCCAGGTAGGAATGTGGCAAATGATCTTTCCCCTAGAGCTTTTCGGGAAATTCCAGGCCACTTCCACAATGCTCTCTACACTGACACCACTCTAACGACCATTAGGAACAACTAGAGGGAGGATGAGCTTTTGTGCATAACTAACCCTCAAAAACTCTATTTCTTACCCAGTACTCAATTGCTTAACCTTGATCAAAAAGAAATCAACATGGAAAGTACCAAATCATAGTACTGGGCATTCAACTACCATTAGTTCCTGCTTCCTACCGCTCTTGTCCTCCTCTAATCCTCCCGCGGCCCCCAACCTCCCTTGAGATGACTATTTCCCATGTTTGTCTCTTTCAGGGCATATCTGTATTTCTTCTTATTTGGCCCAGATGTCAGATTGGCTTGCATTACTCCAGGCTGAATCATTTGATTTCCTGTCCATGTTCCTAATCTTTCCAGCTCCTCTTGTATCATTTCTCAGTCATTCCTGCTGTTTACACCACCTCTCAATTTAAAGCCATCTGCAAATCTCATTAACGAACCACTGACTCCCGCTCCCCCACAATCACAGGACATGCCGAATAAAACAAGATCTGACACCAATTCTCCTCCTTCCATTTGAGGCACCACAACTCTGGGTTACTTTAACTTATTACCATTTTTTAATATGACTGTATTATTAGTACACTAACTCCTAGTCTAGGTAAATCTAATAGGTGAAAATCGGGATTAATCATTTTTAAGTTATTATTCATGTCACAAAAAACATAATTATTAATTCCTTTAACTAGTCATCTTTCCTAGTATACTTAAAATACTCTTTAGCTTACAAAAAAAAAAAAAAACCTACTCAACTTTTCAAGGCTAGTTATAGCCTTGAATGTAGATGTTTAATGTCCTTCAGTCACTTCATTCAGTCCATAAGAAATTGTTTCTTAGTAGAGTTTTGAGACTAAAGCTTAAATTCTTCCATTTTGATAGTAAGCTTTGGAGGAACCCACCAGTTTTCTCACTGCTGACTCACTGGATCTTGCTCCAACTTTTCTCACTCCTTTTCCTGATATACATAAAATGTTTTCAAATCCTACTCCTCCCTCAAAACTTTGTGAGTCCCTTCTGTGTTCCAAGCACTGTGCTAGGCGCCAGGGTACAATAAAGAAAAGAGTCTCCATCCTCTCGGAGCTCTTAATCCAGGAAAGAGCATGAAAGGAAATGATACTGTTGAGCACCTGCCATATTCTGGATCTGCAATGTGTTATCCCACTTAGACCACGTGGAAACCCCGTCTTACAGCTGAGAAAACAAGGTTTCAGAGAAGTTAAATAATTTGCCTTTCATGCAGAATATGAGTAGACAACTTACAGAAGAAATACAAATGGACAATAGACGTATGGGGAAAATATTCAACCTTACTAGTTATCAAAGAAAAACATATTAAATAAAAACTACTATTTTTTTACCTATCAAGCTGCTGAAGAGAGAAAGGATATGCAAAGCTGGTGGGGTTGCAGTAATTCAGGCTCTCCTACACTGGGGTGAAGAGATTATGTGGTGCAATCTTCCCAAGAAACTATTTAACAATATGTAACAAGGTCCATTACAAGAGGAACTGACCTTAGCGTCCATCACAAGAGAATGAAATAAACAATGCTATATCCATACATTGAAATTGCACAGAGCCTTTAAAAATCATGTAGAATATGTAACGACCTACCAGATTTTCTGATTTTTAAGTGAAAAAGCATATTATGGAATAGTGTATGGGATGACAATATATACAGGATTGTGTACGTGTTTGTGTAGAAAACAAAAGACTGGAAGAAGAGATACCAATATGGTAACAGAGGTTACTCATAAGAGGTGGGATGGGGCTCTTTCTATTAGTACCTTCTAAATTTTAATAATTTAAAAAACACACACATAAAAATCTTCATTCAGATCCAGTTATTCTACTGCATCACAATAAACAGTAACGCAGACTAAGAATCAAGTAACTTGCTCAAAATCACAGATTGGCATATTGTGTTAAGCCTGACTTATTAACTCTAACATCCAGTCTTTCTACATGCCGTTCATATTCCTCCCCAGAGCCCCAATTACACCATCTCTAGAGTTCCTTTCTCTTTGGTTCTTTTTCTCCTTCACTTCTACATTTACTACATCCCTTCCCACATTTGTCTAATCATTTTAGCAGTAATCACCCTATGAATTGGATATTATATGTAATACAAAATGTAAATCATGTTCATTAGATGAAAAAGGCAATTTCCCCCCTCATGGAGAAAACTGGGACAATGCATATCAGAATAGGTACAATCTGACAGTCTTCAAATAAGTCAGTTTGCTTCTTGCACTTAAAATAAAACTGAAATCTGTTTGGTCTTAACTATGATATTTGGAAAGTGTCATACTTTCTTCTACACCAAAGATTTCTTAACTTCTTCATAATGTGAATTCTTGAAAGTACCACCTTCCCCAAACTAGGATCTGAGAAACCAATCCTTAATTATATTTATAAATGTTAAAATTTCCCTATTCTTTTCACTCGCTCACTCAAAAAACTTGATAAATATAATAGCCTCTCTCCCACTCGGAAAAGTACAACTTTTGGAGCCTTGAGTTGCCTGTGTTAAAAATTAGAAATGTCTTTGATGATGCACAGCTGTCTTCATTTCTTCATCACGGATGTCTAAAGCATTCCAGGAGGCTGACTTAATGTACCTGGAGAAATGGACCATGTTTTCTCATTCTTTCTCCTGAAGCTCTGTCAGTTAGATCAAGAAGGGACTGGTTTCTCCATTGCT
Organism: Tapirus indicus; assembly: GCA_031878705.1. Taxonomy (NCBI): domain Eukaryota; kingdom Metazoa; phylum Chordata; class Mammalia; order Perissodactyla; family Tapiridae; genus Tapirus; species Tapirus indicus. Next base: position 7,801,179 of record CM062925.1, read on the forward strand.
CTGCAACTAGGAACTTATAAGACGATCTTGAGTAAGACAGATCCTTACATTTCTCTATCACTTCCTTCTTGTTCTTGTAGGCACTTGTCTCATACATATGGCAGCACTCAGGGATCTTACTGCTTCCCCTTTATCTCAATCTTTCCCCTTTGGAGGTTCACTGGGGACAAGATCCCAATATGGCAAAACTGACAAGTTCCTGCCAATACCTGCTATTAGTGGCCAAGGAAAAACAGAGCACTGTTTCTGTCGTAGCTGACCATCCACTGAAGGACATTGAACCAAACAGTCATCCAGGAGTTTTTGAGCACCCCAAACAGTCGCAGACCAAAGTCTAGCCTCTGATTTGAGCAACTAAGGACCAAAATTTCTGAAGTTCTTTGTTGTACTGTTCTCAGCTTTGTGACTCCAAATAGTTACCTTTCATTGAAAGAATTCCATTATTCCATGATACCCCAATATCAACTCTTCTTTCCTGCTGCTGCATCATTACTAACCATCTCATTCCACTCGAGAACCTTTCATCTAGAACCCAAAGTTCATATGCAATTAGGATTTGTGTTCTCTGGGGATAGAAGTATCAACAAAGATGTAGCTGGCTTCTCATGTGAGAGAAATACTCACCTGAACAGCTTTACTTGGAAGATCCATGCATTTTACTGTATGTAGATTACATCTCAATTTAAAAACCTTAATTCTCATCCCAAAGACACTCATCCCCTCAGGGAACCTGCCCTTACGTGACTAACAGCTTTGACAGGGTTCTCTATACCCATGTATCCTACCCCATAAAAAAAGCAGCAAAAGGGGCCGGCCTGGTGGCATAGTTAGATCAAGGGGTTAACTAACTTAAGTTAGTTAGGTTTGAGCACTCTGCTTTGGCAGCCCAGGGTTCCCGGGTTTGGATTTCAGGCGTGGACCTACACAGTGCTCATCAAGCCACGCTATGATGATGACCCACACACAAAATAATAGAGGAAGACTGGAACAGATGTTAGCTTAGGGACAATCTTCCTGAAGCAAAAAGAGGAATATTGGCAATAGATGTTAGCTCAGAGCGAATCTTCCTCACCAAGAAAAAAACAAAGCGGCAAAAAACATGAATATCTTCCCTCCTAGCAAAAATTAATTATTTTTCTCAGTGTTATGTCTTCCATTCACTTACATGGAACATCACTGGACTATCTAGGTGGGCACAAGGGAAATTTTTAAAGAAACTTACAGAGCCAAAGGGAGGAGATAACTGTAGCCCTGAAGTCGTGTGAGCTGTCTGAGGTCACACACATACCAGGGCCTAGGGAGCAGGCCTCTAACCTCCCTTAACATGGGGTAGAAAGAGCACAAGTGATCTTAATGCATCATAGAAAGAATAGACATTGTAAAAGGAACAACCTCCTATCTCGCTCAGGCCCAGCACTGAATAACTATTTTCAACCACCCAAAAATGCTTCCCAATGAAAATATCCACCTGAAGGAATAAATAACATTAAGTCAGGAATTAGTAAACATTCCGGCAATTTGAGATTTTATTGTGAAAATAACTATTTTGACATCATATCCAGTTTCTCATTTATCAGAATAAACTCTTTACAACATTGATCATCATCATCACCACTTCTGGGTATTTATACATCATCTCTGAGTAAAATATATTCACATTAGGCAAGGCTAGAATATTGAAATTATGACTAACATTGCTTATTTTAAGATTGCTTACTTTATAACAAAACTATAGTATTTGTACACTAGTACAGATGTTTAAAATGTTTAGCATTCAAAGATAGACTTGGTAGAACAAAACCACTATGTGTACACATATACTTCTTATTTATCTTCGTTGCTGTCAATCTTCCAGAAAGCTAAAGTTACCTTACAAACACCTCAAATTTCTACTTCAAGGATGAATAGAAAAGTAGAAAGACATTATTTCCTATTTTACAAATAAAACATTGAGCCAGAAGAGGAATAAAGCTCGTGTTTATGCAATTAATGTAACAGCTTGAGTACACCCTTTCTTCTCCAAGAAGTAAAGATGCCAGCATTGCAAGAGAAGTAGCCAACTGTCCAGAGAATGAATAGCCAGCACAACCTTCTCTACAGTGCATGACTCGCTGAGGACTGACGCAAACTCTGGCAGATCATTTTGCTTGATTTCCAAGGATCTGGCATATGTAAACTAAATGATTAAAAAGCATTTCTCTGAATTTGCATGAGGAAAACTCAAGAATCAGAACCAAGATCCAACTGCTTTTCCCCTGGTTAGATGTTTAGCATTACACCACAACTCAAAACCCAAACGCAGGCCTTCAATCCAACACACAGCCACAGCATGGAGATTCAAATATGTAACTAGACACATTGCAGAAAACAAACAAAAAGCATCCTTATGTTGATCAGTGATCTGGTTTTGTACTTTGAAATGAAATCAAGCATACTAAGCCCTCTGAAATCTGGAGGTCTAGTGAGATTTAAGTTTTTTAGGATATAGAAGCCGCTGAGAATTTATGAAAACTGTAAACCCTCATCCTAGAAAATGCACACACATACATACAATCCTTGTTTAGACCACGTCTTCAGTAACAATGGAATTTGAAAACATTAAACTTCTTTGTCACTGAAGCAGCTGTAAACTTTCTACGACACTGTGTGTGTGTGTGTGTGTGTGTGTGTATACATATATATCTGTATGTGTTTATATGTATAAAATAACCAGCTTGAATGGACTTTAGTGCTATAAATACCCAGCACTTTTTTGGCACTTTTAAAAAGTGGTTTGTAAATTGTTCTGGAATTCCAAGTTGGTTTCCCTTGACTCAGACACCTAAGAGTTAGTTAGTTCTCTGAAATGACCAGTTCATACCCCTGTACAGCTGTTCCAAGCCAACTGCTAGGGAAAGGGGTGGACTGACCAGGGGCCTCACATGTGGCTAAAAAACCAACCTGTCTAACCCACAGCCACCCCTCTCTCAACATCCTGGTCCAAGGGAATCCTGACCTGTCTCTTCCATTTGATCCACTCACTAGAGGGGCACCCAACAACAGGGACCCTTGGCAATGAGCACAAAGAAGCAAAACACGCCAGGGCAGCATTTCCCTAAGCGTGTTTTCTCAGAACACAAATCCCACAAGACGCCTACTTTTAAAAAAATCCACATAAAAACAAATTAGGGAAATGGTGTATGAAATGCAAGCCCTTCTTGGAGATTGAAACCACACAACAGCACATCAAAGGTTCTGAAAAGCCCACAATAACTTAACTTTATAACCTAGCATTTCCCAAACTGATTGGCCACAGAACCCTCTATTCACATAATAACAATATTTTCTGCCAAATATACCCTACGAACTACTTCTCCAAAGAATGAAAAGATGGTTTTTAAAGATCTTACAGTACAATTTCAAAATACTAATAATGAGGATACAAAAAGACTTATTTTCCTGTTTTCTTAAAGAAACTACTTTGTTTTGCTCTGAATTCTCTTCTATCATAACATTCCCCTGTCTAGTTATAAACATCCAACTCGGAGTTGCCCTTTCTTGTATCGTTGTTCAAGAATGTTAATTCTCATAAGTAATCATGGGCCTCCTCGTCTGGAACTAATAATTTTTGTACACATTTTGATTCCGAGAATACCTCTCCTCCTCAATCACAATGGTTTTAAGTCTAGAGCAGGTAACCTGGGCTCCTAGCAAACACTACATCCCAACAAGAGTTTTGGGTAAATTATTTTACAAACCCTTAAAGAAAAATCTCCACCTTTACATCTCTGTGAAAACCAGCATTTTGTAGATCTAATGAAACTTCAATTAAACCTTTGAGAATAATAAGATTACTGACCTTTGGTTCATGTAACCGACAACAAATTTCTTAATATATCTGTTTAAGAAATATGAAAACATTGAAAAGTAAATGTAAATTCCATAGAGCTGAACAAGAAAAAAAGCAAAAGGTAATTCTTCATGTCAACAACATATACAGGAGACCATCATCACAACCCAAATTCTACTCTGTGACTCTGCTCAGGATTTCAATTATAAAAATAACCAAACCGAGACAAAGTCAATTACTAAATCTCTGTGAACTTAAAACAAAAAGCAGGCAGATATGTGCCCTGTCTTCATTAAGGCGTGCTCCTGGGCACATCCCGGCCCACTGTGCTGTTAGAGAGACCACACGCAAAGCAAAGGAGGACAACCATGTGGAGACACAGAAGCACTTAAATATTTTATCCTACAGTACGTAGGAAGAAAAAGATATATTCACAAACATAAAATCACAGAATTTTTGTATCCTAGGAAAAAAGGAGTTCTTGGTACTAGGTTATTCTTTTCTTTTCTAGTAAGGCAAACAGATCTTTAGATGATCATTTGTTACAAACCTGAGCTGTTTTTTTTGTTTAAACTCAAGAATGAAATAAATTATATTTAATATATATTATGTATTTATTCATCTGGAAACGAATACTGAAAACTATATTTGGAGCAGTAATTTAAAATTATAGTTTATGTAGATAATGATAAATTTACTTTATTGAATTTACTTTTTAAAACCCTTTTATTTTGAAATAATTATAGACTCACAAGAGGTTACAAAAATAGTAGAGATCCTATGTATCCATCACTCAGCTTCTTGTCTTTACATTTAAGCATTTATATTTTGGTTTTGAAGGGTTAAAATTTTTGACAGTTTATCAAAAACTGTCAAAAAATCTAATAGGCCAGGCAAATGTATATTCTTGGAAGAGGCTCTAAGAAAACATTCTACCAACTTCAAATACCACTTTGATCACATAAAGCTACCTTAAAAAATTGGTTTTCTGAGATACTATCACTGTTACCAATTTCTGCCTCTTTTGACGTCTAGTTTTTTGTTTTTGCAGACTTCTGAAAATTGTAACTTATTTCTGACTGAAATAAGCTTTCCCCATTCCTTCATGTGACTATATCTAGTAACAGTAAATGAATAGAAATTACAAATGGAAATCAAAATCCTTTGGATTTAATATAAAATCTCCAATCCTCTAGTACCCCCAAAATAATACAAACATACCTAAGTTGAAACTTCATTTGTCAATGCCAACCTTTGTAGGGGGAAAAGACCACTGTGAAGGAATGACTGTCCTCAATGTTCTTCACAGTTTCTTTAGTGTTGAGACTGGCCCGTCTCATGGATGACTGATGACAGTTTGTTGACGGAGGATCTTTATCTTATGGGAATTATCTGACCAATTTTCTAATCCTATACTACCAACAAATATAAACACAAACATAGTCCCTTTTATCATATTATCCTCCACCATCACCTCTAAAAGAAAGTGGCTCACAATATTTTAAGACTGTGGACCACTTACCTCAGTGAACTCAAACTTTATCCAAAGGCACATCCTGACAGGCTGATCACAAGCTCTATGCCCAGTCTGGAAAGTCATTCCTTTCCAAGAGCTTCCTATACGTGTGGCTGATCTCCGGAGTGGTTTGTGCTCAGTTATAGCTTCCTAGCATCTCACTGGCTTACGCCAAAAAAACTCAACTAAGTAACCCAACATATAAATTCTTACTTATCTAAATCACATGCTGCATCTTAGGAAAGGTAGCCTGGAAGCATCATGATCTATACATAGTGTAAGGCTAAAGGCAGTTCAAAGCAGGAATGACCAAAAGTAAATAAATCATATTTACAGTCATCCTCTCTACTAAAAAAGGACAAATCCTTGTTATTCTAAAATGTCATCTTTTGATTAAACTTTCAACACGTGAAACATTACAGTATGCTTATTGATGGAAGCCTGTGCATCCTTAAGAACATGATCTCCCACATTCTTATAAAAATTGAAACATATTTTTCTTACTCACAGACATTAGTAGTTTTATTGACAGGAAAATTTACATAGCCCAGTATTATCTTTTGACTTTGCCCATGGAGAAACTTGGAGTTAAATTTACCATTCAATTTTAGAATCTGTTAGGAATTGGTATAGCTCTTTTTCTGACAAATTTTTTATTTTTCCAAAAACTAACTTTAACTGTCCTGTGTTTGACAACTGTAAGCCACTTCAAATGCTTTTTGGAAGTTTTAATATAAATCATAATTGAAAATGACTAACCCTGACTAAAGCACAAACAGATGTCTGATTAATGTGCTTAACCACCCTCCACCAATATACATCAATCCTAGGGGATGATAAAGTCCTGTGGTCATGATTTTCAATATACAATATTCCTACAGACTTCAGATTGGTGGAATCTAACAGAAGAGTAATGCATAACAGACACACACACACTCTCCCACCTGTTGCAGAAGGAACGTGAAATTCATTAGTTATTTCGCTAAATGCATCCAAACAGATGAACAAGATTTTAAGGATCACCTTGTTTCTCATTTAATTGAAACTTTCAAGAAAAAATATTTACAATAACTTAGACTCCTGTATAAATAGCTACCTAACTAAACACAGAACAAACGGGGAGGATGCAGGCCAAAAACAGCTGAGCTCCACTCAGCTCAAATCAGACGAGACCTGAATACAAAGCTATTTTCTTAACATGGGGGTTTCTGCAGGACGTGGTAAGATTTGCTGAGCACCATAGTAATCTTTTAAGACACTAATCAAAAACATGGTCCTATATTTTAAAAACCCCAGAAGTGGTATTAGGACAACAGAAGCACCTCAGCCACTAAAATAAGTAAGATTCTATTTTTAGTAAAATTACCTGCACAGCAAATCCTTTAACAGTTCAGCAACCAATAAACAGAAAATATTCTTAAAAATCTACTGCTATTTCTGATTATTCCATTGGAACCTTCATCTGTAGTTAAACTACATGGAAAATAACTACTTGTCATAAAGCTTTTGACTACATGACATGCTTCTTGTGAAAGAACACCGGTCTGAGCCAAGCCTGGTGAACTTGGACCAGACGCACAGTAGGTGCTTCTCTATCACTCTGGCGGTGGGCTCCTCCTGAGTAGTGTCTAACAATTGGGCAAGTTTCAGTAAGACTTTACAGCCTGGCATAATAACGATGACCAACACATTCAGTTCTCCTGAAATCAATCCAAGAAAGAGATGACTAGAGTTAAAGATGTACTACAAATACATGGGTCTAAAGCTGCCACGTTCACTCAACAAACTAAAAGAGCCTTTGCTAACCTATATTGAACAAATCAGCAAATACTAATGTTATATTAAAGTGCATATAGTCAGATGAATACTATACGTTACCATCTTTAACATTTATGTATATGGTACTAAACCCCCCAAAGATTAGACTCATGAAAGCATCATTAAGAAGCACATTCTTCACTGCTTTTTAAATGCAGGCTTTTCTGTTGAAGTAAATAGAATGTTAGAATAATATATTTTTCCTAATGTCTAAAATAGGCATCGGATTTCTAAAAAGAAGAAAAAAGCCTCAGCCAAAGAGCCACATATTAGATATTCAGACTGGTCTAAGAAAACCAAATTAATAAATTAACTGAATAAATTAAGAGTGCACATTCAGAACAGAATTGTAGCTTCTGGTCAGCAACATGTGAACCAAAGGCAAAAATCTGCCAAGATTAAGGAAGGTTTTTTTATATACAGTACAGTGTGTTTTCTTTCTCCCCCAAGTTCATTTAGCATTCACTTTGATGTTATTTAAAGTGCACTGCCAAGCTAAAAGACAAGCTTCCTAATTAAAAAAAAAATAGATGCCATAGAAAGTTTCTTTCGTTTTAGTCTTCCTTATAACTATTAATGACATTTTCTTTATGCCTTCACACACTTAGTGTAAGATTACTGCAACAATCATCTGCCTTTGGACACAAAGCAGGATGACTGTCAGGGTGACAGCCTTTGTAAGGAATTACTTTCTTCTTCTGCTGGAGTCAACTTAAGTGTTGGCAGTTTCCGAGGAGGAAGTTGAGGGCTTTGGCGAAGATTGTCATCCATCTGTGGAAAGTACAAAAGGTACATCTGACTAATGGCTATGGCACCACTTATCTGGACTGTGGCCTCCCCATCCAAACTAGAGCCTAGAAGAGTACAGAGCCATATGTTTCTAGGACTGCTAGAGAAACCTTTTTCTTGCAAACAATCTCTCAAGAATTCTAAATGTCATACCTCAAATACCAGCTGACTCAGTATATGTATAAAAGCAATATGGCTCATCCTTGATGCCTTCACAAAACTAGAGTAATTCCACAAAATGAATATTCTACTGAACTCAACCATAGCATGACTTGGTTTACGAGGTTTTCTAATAGGAAGTGTAAAACCAATACTTCTGTTACACTAAGCTCCACAGTTTACAAAGTACGTTCATGTACAATACCTCATTTGATCTTCCCAACACAATTGTGAAGAAAAAAAAGGCAGACATCATCATCCCCTATTTGCAGATAAGCAAAACGAAGCATAGAAAGGTAAAGGAATTTGCATTAGGTTGCAAAGCTAATATCAGAGCTGAAACTTGAACTTAGCTCTTCTTATTCTAACACTATCATTCTCAACTATACCTCACTGTCTCAATGAAAAGGACCTGTACTCCACCCAAAAAGAAGAGCTCTTTTAGGCTGCAAGTACAGTCATGTGCCGCATAACAGCTTTTCAGTCAACAACAGAACGCATATATGACGGTGGTCCCATAAGATTAGTACCATATAGCCTAGGCGCGATGGCAGCTGTACCATCCAGGTTTGTGTAAGTACACACTATGATGTTTGCACAAGAACAAAATCACCTAATGACGCATTTCTCAGAACATATCCCCGTCGTTAAGCGACACATGACTGTACTTAGACCAAGGAAAGCTAGGAAAAGAGACAGAAAGAAGGATCAATTCTTTAGACCTAATCCAGAGGCATTCCAAACACTGGATCAGTTCTAAGTCTGCTCTAGAGAAACAAGTTAATATGGAGCATATTGAGAAAATGTCCAAGAGTTTCAGACTTACCCTAAGGAGTACATTAGCATCTCTGGAAACACTAGGAGTGGGACTATTTAGAACTGAGTCAGACCTTAGAAAACTACCTTTAGCCAGAGCACCCCACAAATGGAGTGCAAGATTCAGGCCCTGGTGTTGAGCTCACTATCAGCTTAACTTCATAAAAGACTTGAGAGCAGTTGCCATCAAAGACCCCAAACCAACAGAATATAGTATCTTATTACCCACTTGATAGGCAGGCTTTTTGAGTTTTGAATATGTGCAGAGCAAAACTCTCCCTTATCTTCTCAAGATGCTCTTATAAAGCATAGAGGAAATGTTTCAGCAGAGGTACACATGATTTACAAGAAAGGAAAGAGAATAAAAGATTAACTTTTAATTTTCCAATGGAAAAAAGTATTCCCAGCGAAATATTTGAATCAATTTGTTGTCTTTTCTTCTGCAAAAACTAAGTTCCTCTAACACAACTCTTTATTCTTTTAAGCTCTAGATTTTCTGTCCAAATGGTGAACAGTAGTAGCCAATAGGATTTGTTGCTCCAGTATCTTGTAGCCTACAGTGAGCCATACTGAAGAGCAGATATGAAAGGGTGGGGGAGTACTGGGGGGATGCCTGATACAGGGTCAGGGAACTTTCACATATTGATGACAACCCAAGACGGAAGTGTACAAAGTGGTGACAGGGCCTCTCGGTTTAACTTTCTGCACATGTAGGTATTTCATGGTTCCCTTTACAAGTCTGCCATGAATTTCGCACGTACAGAAAATGGAAACTATGTTGGATAGCCCTCACCCAGCAGGTAAGTTTCTAAAACAGTCTGAGTAATCTTTCCATTATCCACACTTAACACTCAATATTTTTCCTCTCATGAGATTTACTGGGTTGGCTAAGAATTAAGACAAACTTGGCTTTCATTCAGATTACTCAAACCCTAATAATGGACTCTTACAATTTTACTGTGCAGTTTTACTCACTTCTCAAGTTCTAACAACACATGAAATACTAGAAAAAGAAATAGAATGGTCATTCCAGAGCGGCAGCTACAAACCTGGCTCTTAAAACTACTAATAATGGATACATAATCTCATTCATGAGTTAAAGAGCTGACTAACTGCAAAGCCCATGCTGGAATCCAATTTCTAGGGTTCAAACTCCTTCTCTACCTCTTGCCAGCTGAATGACCTTGGGCAGGGACATAAGCTACTCCTCCTCTGTGAAATGGGATGATCAAGTCCCCCGCACACATAAAGCTGTTGTGAGGATTAAATGAGATAACTCAGATAAAGTTCATACAACACAGTGCCTGATACTCAGACCTCAAAAACTGCTAGCCCGTGTTTGTGCCCCATTAGTTTGTGAAAGAATGAATTCATTTGCATAAGAAAAAAGCAAGTTTATCAGACAGTTAAGAAAAAAATGTGTAACTCTCTTGTATTTTTCCAATGAGAATCACCCTTGAAATTTCCATTATTGGCTCTCTCCTCACCCAGTTCCTCAATATCTCTCTCGCCAAATGAACACCCCCAAAATGGCCAAATATCCACATTGGTGAAAAATTGTAGACAACATATAAAACAGTTTATGTGGAAGAAAGAAAAAGACATCACAGTGCTATTAACAAGAAAGGATAAGCATAGGTGCCTATAATCGCAAGAAATGTTAACCTTCAGAGACAGAAATAGACAAGCAAGTAAGAAGTATTTTTGTTTTGTCTTTTTTTTTAACTCAGGCTTTTGGGACTCCTAATTTGAAAAATACTAATTGTGTGGTAAAAGTAAACCCAATCCCATAATCAAATCTTTCCCCAAAGCAATCAAGCCACTACTGGCTTCAAAACATTATTATATACAACTTCAGTAAATGTATATTTAAACAACTTTCTGAAAAAATAAACTCCTTCAAAAAAACTAAGAGGGTAAAGTTAATGTATCACCCAAATTATAAAATTAATTGCAGAAAGGAAAATACTAAACTACTATGAAATAATGATTGAAGTGAACTTGACCTTTTCAATCAAGTTGGATTCCTTATTTACAAGCTGGGTGAGTTTCTGCAGATTGGCGTCTACCGTTTCTTGTCCAGCAGGAGAGATGCCTAAGAAGCCAGGACAGAAATCAGAAAGACAGGAAGTTTTGAAAGCCTTTAAAGCGGTTTAGAGTGAAAGAATTTTGAGTCTATCCACCTCCCAAGTGCCCCACCCTCCAAAGAAAAAAAAAAAGGCAAAGAGAAAAACCATTCTGGGTTCAAAGGCAAAGTTAAGAGGGATAGTAATGCTCCAAAACCAAACCCTAAACAAAGGACTCAAAGTGTCCACTAAGCAGACACTGTTGGCCACGTGTTGGGCAGCCAGCCAAAGTAACGAGGACAAGAGCACAGCAGTTCTCGTTTCCTCCTCGAATCCGAATCATGCCTTTTCCCCAGCCATCCCAACAGGTCTTTAGACACAACTGTTGGGACAGCTTTCTAAGGCAGTGACTCCCAAACAGCTGCCCGCCAGGCCTCCGGAGTATTTGGAGGGACTTAAAAAATACAGACTCCTGAGATCTATCCCTAACAGATTCTAATTCAGTAATCCTGACACAGGATCCAAGATTTTGTATTTGTCCTGTAGTCAGGTTGGCTAACTACTGCTCCAAAGTAAGAAAGTTGAAAGTTACTTAATTTTATGACTCCCAAACTACTACCCCTCCTCACATACAAAACACATAACCCACCATAAAAAATAAACTGTCCCTAAGCCAGCTATCCTTACAACTTCTGCTTCTTAAACGGACAATTTCTCCCAACTCTCCCAATACAAACCGAGCATCCCAATCACTTACACACAGGGCCCCACACTCCCAAAGAAGCATATCCTAAGTGACAGGTGCCCCTATTTACGATACCTCCAGTCTGATGCAATCAGTTTTCAAGGAGTGGAATCATGGGAATGTACCTCACCAAAATCAGTCTGCTGCTGATTTTCTGTTCACGCAGGAAAATGCTAGAAGCAACATTTAAAGTAATTGCCCATTTGCATTAGGATAAATGCTATCTTTCAGCAGGGACTCAATAAATACCTGTGGTTAACTTTTAGAAGAAAATGATCCACTTCAAAGGGGCAATATTTAAAAAAGAACAAGAAGCAAGAAATGTATAAAATTCTGAAGAATAGACAAAAGGCAAATATCTATTTCTCTATTTAAATAAGAACTTACACATGGGAATAAAAATAAAGTTCAAAAAATGCAACTTTTTGAAGTGCTATAAACCAGCATTTAAAGACAATACACAAACTTCTTTAATAAATAACAAATTCTGCTTACATATCCTTAGGAGAATATGCAAATATTCTACAGAAGCGAAGATTAGCTGAAGGGGAGCCCGCTTACCTCCAAGACTATGCCTAAAATAAATGTTTAGGATGTCATCACAAAAGCGACACAGGTTGGAGAGCTGTTTCAAATGTTCTTGTAACTGCACTTTAGGAAAGCGTACTTTATAAAGAGGTGCGAGAAAACCGAACACATAGGCATCCAGGGTAGAAGGCCTAAAAATAAATTAATGATTTTTTTAAATGCACATAAGAAAATATTAACTTGGGATCATGTTAAAAAAATTTTCTCAAATATATTTGTCAATTCTAAAGTATATAATATAGTCTTTTAAAAGGTTTACAACCATTTTAGCTTATAAAAATGATGCAACTAGGGTTTTACTCATTACTAGTTTTTTTAAAATAGTCTAATCATTTATTTTATTTAGAATAAAACTAAGTTGTAACTTAAAGATTCATTTTTACTTTCAAGTGTTACATAGAGACCGGAGATAGGGTGGGAACAGTTTTAGATGTTTTAAATTCACATATGCAGCATATTAAGTCAATGTTAGATTACCACCAACAGAAAAAGTTTCCTACAGTAAAGATCTATTAAATTTTTTTCTTTAGGTGAAAAACTCATGGGAGGGGGCAAGGGGACTTGCTTTAAATAACTGCTCATTGAATATGTGCACACGAAACATCAAAATGATTTTTAAGGGAATGCACTCACGTATCTCCAAAGAAGAACTGAGAGGTTCCCAATCTGTTTGACAGAAGATTTAGGCACTCCTTGGCATCTCTGTATATCTAGTAAGGATGAAATTACATCTCAAAGGTAGGAAAGATGCTCTAGAACTCTTTTTTAGGCAGGTATCTCTATAGGTAAGTTCGTCTCTGCCAGCTCCCTTGCTCTGAAGACAATCCCAACCATACCTGTGCCTCCACTTCTCGAAGCTGGTAGAGGGGAGGCGCTCCTCTGGTCAGGAGAATCCTATTCAGTGCTCCCTTAGACATTCTTCCAGGCAGGATCAGACTCAAGGGAAAAGGAATTCGTGAGGCAAACCATGGCTTTGTCACAGTAAAGTAATTATCACTCTCAACCCAGAATGTGTGAAGCTGCAAAAAAAAGGGAAAAAACACTACAAGGATGTTCTTTTACTAAAAGAAAGATCACTCAATCCGTGTGAAAGTTTTTTTCATAAGTATCTTTGTATAAAGTGACTTCATATAAATTTTCCAGTCAGAAAGACTCAAAGACAAAACAAAATTTTACACGTGTGAGTTTTGTTGATTGCTATATCCAGGCACCCAGAACAAGGCCTGGCACACAGTAGGTGCTCAATAAATATTCATTGAATGAATGAATTACAGTTCGCCCAGTTCTATACATGGAGTAACAAACTCCATTTTCCACAAAGAATTTTTATGTTCAAAACGCCATTATCTTTCACTTTGTTGTTTCACATACTAGTTGAATGTCTAACAGAATCCAGTTTCACAGTTAACATGAAAGAATCAAGATTAATACATAAATGAAATTTCCTCTCTTTTTTCATTATTTTTCTTCTAAATAGACTAAGCACATTTTCAGTAAGTCACTAAAATACTGTAATATTCACCAATGCTCACCACTGCAGGAAGCAGCTTCTCCTCGAGGAGAGCGATGTAAGCCAGTGTATCTGCCCCTTGTCTCGCTGAGAGTTCATAATCGGCATTATATTTCTATTAAAAAATATAAAACCAAAAAACCTTGGAAGTCAAGAGCATCCCAAAACAGTGAAGCTAAATAAATTAGGATTCCTATTCTTACTCAAACATGGCAAACATGATATTAAAAGGGGAAAGGAGAAATACAAATTCAGTGACAAATACTGCTTAATGCAGACAAAGTTCTTAGCAAAGCATCATGCATGCAGTAAGGTCAATAGATGTTAGTTATGATTTTTTTATTAACTGCTATTATTTCAATGATTGTTAACGACCTAGTTTATTTAGTGATTGGCATGTAGTACAAACTTAATAAATAGAAGCTATTATTAATTTTGTTAACAATAAGGAAAATTGGTTGCATTTCTATCCTCATTGGTTACATTTTTCCCCATGAAAAAAGAAAGAAAACCTAATTTATAAAAGTTCTATGTTGACATAGGATTTCTTTTAAAAAAAATTTGTACAACCAATAGTAACTTTTACATTTATATAAATCTTTACATTTTAAACATTTTGGATACATCATATAAATCTTTACACGGTCAAACATTTTAGATACATTATTTCATGAAACATTTAACAGCAACTATTAGCTAAGTGCTTTTAAAAAATAAAATAAATAGTTGCTAGTTGGTGGCAACTCAGAAGTCACACACAGCACAAAATGTGTAGCAACTATTGGCTAAATTGAGTCATATCAATAACTGTAATAGTGAAGATGGCTAAAAAGAATCTGCTTTTAACTAAACTTCAAAAAAATCCAAGCAAAGTGCATGAAAATATAAATTGGCTATACCTCACTATATGACTTTCAAATCACAGTACAACTTACGATTTTAAGCCGTAATTTTCAAATCTATTTTTACATCAAACCCTAGGTATTGCCAACTGTCTTGTCTACTGAGTTGGCAAAAAAGAAGTCTAAAAAAAAGTTCCCAAACCTTAAAATGTATTTTTTTTTTAAGTAACATGCAGGGATCAGCAATCTACTTCTTCAAAAGGAACCACCCACCTGTTTTCTTAAGAAGTTTAGTATTTTTGCTGGCTGAGAAACAATGTTGTCTTCAGTTGTCAAAATTGGTACATCGCCTATAAGCAAAAAATAGTTTACATACAGGGAAACATTTCTATTTCCTCTGAAGAGATTCCAATACCCTAGAACTATACCAATTGCACATTTGGAGGGGGAAAAAATGACTAAGCTCATCTCGTTTTTTTGCAATTTCACAAAGAGTAATTTTAGAGAACATTTTCACTTCTCATAATTTCCACTGATTTAGCTTGTCCTTTAAAGTATTACTCAGAATGATCAAACCATAAGCAACACACTGCCAAGGTCATGGTAAGAAGAAACTAAAACCCCAAGGTACTCCATGGCTATATGCCTCAGTTTTCAATGGGGGTGGGGGGCGGGGGGCTGACGGACACACTTAAAGAGGGCAGAAAAAAGTGTTTAAAAGATTACACTGTACCTCTTGAACCTCTCCAGGTGTTATCTATGACGCTGACTTTCAAGGGTGCACCAGAAAACTTGGCGTAAGCCTGAAACAGAGTTTGCAATAAAACATTTTAGACTGAGTACGTAATGCAAATCTGCAGAGCAGCGTTACTTCACAGCCCCGTCCCCCGAAGGCAGAAACGCCTGACACCGGGGCCGCGTCCCTCCCCCGATCTCTGACCAGGGACACGCGCGCAAGCTACACGGCTTTCGGGGACGTTTTCCCCCAAAGCTCCGGGGGCTGCAGAGCGGGGCGCGGGCGCCCCCTGCTTCGAGCTTTCACTCCACCGCCAGAGAGCTTTGCAAGGCTGAGAAAACTCGGAGCCGAGCGGAGAAGCCACGACTCTCCCGCCAGGCCTCGGCGGGGTCACTGGCCAGGCTGTGACTCGTCGACGGGAGGGAGCCCAGGGCGGTGCAGCGAGCAGCGCCCCGGCCGGCCGCGGCCCCGCAGCGCCCCGGGGAACAGCGTCAAGCCGCCGGGCCCAGCCGGCCTCGCGCCTCCGGCCCCGCCCCTTCTCTCCCGCGCCCTGGCCCGCGAGGCGGCCTCACCATCACCACCAGGGACTCGCTGTGTACCGAAGGGAGCCCCCAGCCGCCTCCCCAGCAACTGAGCTCCAAGGGGGCCGCCATCTTGCCGGGGCCGACCTTTGCTACCCCGGAAGTACTCTTGCCGCCCAATTTCCGGCACATGGAAACGCGGGGGCGGGGCGAAGAGAGAGAAGGGTAACTTTGTGCTCTGGAGAGAGACAGAAAGGACCCCTGGAGGGGTTAAAAGAACGCTTAAATCAGCTTGGTCTGGGGTTGAGGCCTCGTGGGCCTTAAGTCAGACAGACCCACCAGTCATTCCTCAAATATTTATTGCAAGCCTATAGTGTCCCAAGCCCTTTGACCATTACTACCCTGGGCCTAAACTAACACGTTTGTAAAGTAGGCATGGCAGTTTATTTACAAGATTGTTGTGAGTGTTTCAGATTATGACAAGGGGGGAAAGAAGTTGGTGTACAGTTGTCACTCAATAACTGTTCAACCCCTTCCCCCATGTATTTGGCCTCTGCCTCTTTCCACTCTTAATCTCAACTGTGTCACCCTCATGTTCACTTGCTCCTCTCTCCTTAAAAGTAACCCTATTCCTGAAATTTGCTGAGTGAACTCTGCCTTCCTTCACTCTGGAATATTTTTCTTCTCTGCCACTGCTCCCACAAAAATGAGCTAAACTGTCACCTTCTCTGGGACGATTTTGCAAAGTAAAGAACTTCTGGGTTCCTGCAGCCCCCTCTACATACTTGAATTGTAGCTTCTATTCCATACAGATCTTTTGCCTTTTGCTGTACAGGAAGCTCTTTGAAGAGAGAACAGGGCTGACTTCATAGATGTGAGAGCTGTGCAGTCACACAGGACCCGGTGCTTAGAAGGGCCCACACTTGCCTTAATGTTCAGCTGTTATCATCTTGAAATTCTTAATAATTTTTGAACAAGAGCCCTACAGTTTTATTTTGAACTGGGCCCTGCAAATCACGTAGCCAGTAGTGTCTGTGGGCCTAATGGGCATAAATTGTTTCTTGAACATCAAACTGACAATTTCTGAGAAAAACTGTTAAAGAGGGAAGATAGGCCTTGGGAATGCTGTGATCCTAACATGCTTACTGGGTCCTGGAGTCAGGACTTGGGTGCTGGGTCTTTATTCTAGAAGGCACGGTAGTCTTTCTGGGATACCCTCCAGTCATTCCTGTGAGTTCTTTCTTGTCCTCTGCCCCACTGAGATGATTGGGTTCCTGTAAACAACTGAGAGCTCAAAAGAAACCTCTGCAAATGTTCAAAAAATTACAATTCAACAAATAATTGCTAGGCACTCCCTTACTGTTTATATAGCCATCTAAATTACAGTGTCGATCTGCTAAAGTTTTTCATGTTTCAAGGGCAAGAGTTCTAAGAAATGGGGAGGAAAAAGTATGTCAAAGGTCAAATCCATTAATAATACTTAAAACTGGGAAATGCTTAACATATGTACCATTAAAACTAAATATCAAACATTTATTGAGCAGCTTCTATGTCCAAGACACTGTAAGTCTCTGGGATAATACAGAGATAAATAAGATGTGAATTCTACCCTCAGGAGTTTATAGTCTACAAAGGAGACATACAACTGGATGTAACGAGTCAGGTTATCATGAGTGAAGTTAGAGATATAAATAAAATACTATAGAAGCACAAAGCAGGAATGATGCATCCTCTGTGGGATCAGTGGAGGCCCTCTGTTCAGTCTTCAGTATAAAGAAGGTAATTCAACTTTCAGATTCAAGTAATGGGACCTTCTTGTTTTAAGGATTAAAATCCCAAACCATAAAGCTCGGAGTCCATACACTACAATCGGGCATTTTAAATAATTGTAAACAGAGAATGTGGATTCCCTGAGTCTTGTTTGTAGGGTGGAGGGGGCTGGAAGTGTATGCACATTCTTTGTGGACACACGATATAATTACTCAATTTAGCCTTCTCCCTTATTGCTGCTGTTACATATGATAATTTCATTTGCATTAAAGAGAAATTAAACCTCTTAGCATTGAATTGAGACAGAATAGCATGCTGTTGCATCTGATGAGAGAATCCTTACACACAGGTTTATTTGTGCCTATTTAATAGCAATTTTTTATTGCTTCAATTCCTCTCGAGAGTCTGTATTTGCTAGATTGAATTTTAAAACACTAGCACAGCTGATTGCACAACCAGGCTGAATATTGTTCCAGAGAACCACACAGAAAGATGAAACCTTCAGGAATTATGCCTGGTATGGGTAGTTGGCCCCTGTGCCTTTTTCTGGCTGCTAAAGTGTATTGTTCAGAATTCATCAAAATCATAATTTCAGATTCCTAGCAGGAAGCACACTATCTGCAAAACATTCACGTAAGTGTGGGATGACTTGAATCACAGCTTTATAATGAGTATTCCAGACAATGTTTTCCCTGAAAAAGAAATATTTTTCAAAAGATAGATATTAAAAATGGCTTCATCTAATGATTGTCATCTGAACTCAGGGGACCTGACCTTGGCATCCATTCCTATCCCTCACATGTTTCTTAACTTGGGAGCCGTGGTGCAGGTTCTGTTAGGATCTTTTTGACCTGGTGATTAAGAATCTGTGAGGTGGTGCTGTCAGCAAAGATGAAAGGTGGTCATGCATGCAGCATGGTCCCTTATGGAAAAGTTGAACTAGAGAGACTTGAATGTCCCTTTCAACTCTGAACTTGTGTAATCCAGTTCCATGTGCAGATACAGTGTCCTTCGGGAGGAAAAAAAACCAAACACTGAATGGAAGTCAGGAGAGCTGGTTTCCTGACTCTGCTTCTAATCAGCCATATGACCATGAGCCAATCATTTTACCTTTGTTCCTCAACTCATTCACTTACAAAACAAAGATTTTTTTAGCTCTGAGATACTGTCATTCTATGTGTAATGAGCATTTAATAATAGTTGACTTTCATGGAGCAATTTCTACATGCCAGAAATTGTTTTTAAGTATCTGACAAAGCTCATTTGATCTTCATAATGACCCCAGGAGGTAAGTACTGTTATGTCTCCCTATTTTTCAGGGGGGGGCGGGAAATTAAGGCACAAAGATGTTAACCTTCCCAAGGTCGCCTAGCCGATAGGTGATGGAGGCAGGATCTGAACCAGACAGTCTGGGCCCCTACTCTTAAACACTACGTCATTCTGCCTGTGGCCTTCTAAATAGTCTTAAAAATCCTTGTTTCACTCAAAGTAAAATTATCAATGCCATGGTATTACTTTCGTTACTAGTTTCAATAATACTTGTTTAGTATTAAGCTGTTAAACAAATTCATTAAACAACTTTAGGTGTCCAGCACACTGCTGGGCTGTCAGAGAATAAAACCTTGTGTTCATGCTTTCAGAGGGATAGTTGATAAAACAAGGCCTGCATATTTGAAGTAATTACAGATAATTAGGAGGTAGCATTTTGTCAAGCAGAACACAACTCTAATGTGGTTTTAGGCAGAGGCTTTAATGTACTGCAATGCTTGGCAAAGGCCTAATGGAAGAAGTAAAACTTTAGCTGACCTTGAAGGATGGCTACATTGGATTTAGATTGGCACAGAGGAAGGCATTCCTCATGGGCTATGCTACATGAGTCAAAGCATAGAGATGGGAAGGACTATGGCAAAGAATCTGAAAGATATAAATGGATGCTAGATTTGATAATAAGCTGGAGACTGATTGGGAAGAGTGTTGATTGACTAACTTGAAAACTGGAATTGGTGATATTGGAAGACATGACGATATAGTTTTGAGGAAGTTTAAAAAAAGAATAAAAGCCTAAATACAGTATTAATGAATTCACATAGTCATGGATGGGAGATGGAATGCTATTGTTTCATGGACGTCATAGAAGGAAGAGTTTTATGAACCCATAACTTGTATTAAATGAAGCAAAATTTTATGGAAAATTAAGTGAGGAAATGCTGCTGAATATTATTAGAAGGAAGGCACCTGGCATCCTTGAACCAAGATCTTTTCCATTGAATGGATTGTTAAAAATCAAATTGCAAGAGGTTACTGAAGGAAATGGTATTAGGAATAGGGGAAGGTATAATATCATGAGAAATATGACAGATGAAGGAAGGAAAGCAGTGAGACAGGAGCAGAAGACTTTTTGAAGGAGATGACAGGGTGAATCTCCATACATGTGAAGACAAAAATAACTACTAGTGAGCAAAAGCCTGAAGATGCCAGAGAGAAGAGGGATGGAGTCCTAGAAATCACCCTAAGGGTTGAGAGGCTGAGATCAGAAGATTGAGCTGTGGAGCTGGCATTGAAAACAGAAGACATGCTTACTCTCTGACACTGGAGGAAATCTCAAGGGGAGCATGGGATGCTGAGTTAGCTCATGTCAGTTACCTTCACATTTCCCTGTTACCTTAGAAAAAGAATCAAAGAGCTGAAGAGAAAGAGATTGGGGCTTTAAAAAGAGAGAGAACAATTTAGAGAATGCACCAAGGAGTTAGCAAAAAGTGAATAGAAGTATTGCTGACAGTGGCAAAGGTCAAATTTAAATTATGAGGGAGACAAATCAAGTGAGAGCCATGGGCAGGCTAATAATTAGGTGCCGTTTCAAACAGATATTCTTTAAACATTTATTAACGTTTTTTTATGGAGATGAAGTTAGCTAGAGAATATAACAGGATCAATTTATATTTTACCAATTCCATCTGTTAAAAGTCCTGTGTGCAGACCCAGGTTTTAGTACCACTTTAAGTTTGGTCTTAAGGATGATGGGGAGAAGAGGGAGGGGATCCTAGGAATTGCCCCAGGAATTGAAAGAAGGTGGAATCTATAGCTTGAGCAGTGGGGCTCAGCCATCTTTAAGTCTAGCTAAGTTAGCACAGTTGTATGGCTTTCTCCAATGGTGCTTTGTTGCCCAGAAGTTTAAATGGAGAGCCAGGTTCACTTATTCATTTGATATTAAAGCTATCGGGCAGTGATATATATTGCAAGGGATTCATTTTGCTCCTCCAGCATACTGAAGTTGTTGTCTGTGTTTTGTACTAAAAAGAATTAAATGAAACAAAAATAATAATATCATCTGATCAATTTATGTAGAAAAAGAAAAATTTTATTTTAAAAGTGAGGATGGCAAAGGGTCCTAAAAGGAAATAAGGTTTCTATACTTCAATCAAAGTGATAAAACATCATATACTAGCAGACTGTGATATGTAATATATGTACATTGTAATACCTAGAGCAACCACTAAAAATCCTGTACAAAGGATTTAAAAAATTTTAAAAAACAATTTAAAAAACATTAAATAAATCAAAATAGAATTCAAAGAAATGTTCAAGTT
Organism: Tapirus indicus; assembly: GCA_031878705.1. NCBI lineage: Eukaryota > Metazoa > Chordata > Mammalia > Perissodactyla > Tapiridae > Tapirus > Tapirus indicus. The sequence goes on from CM062925.1 coordinate 7,822,471, forward strand.
ACCCAGAAGAAGGAGAAAGAGAGGGAAAGAGAGAGAAAGAAACAGAGGAGTGATTAGCAGGGAACAAATAGAAAATGAATAATAAAATGACAGACTTAATCCTACAAAAATCAATGATTACTCTAAATGTAAATGGTCTAAATACACCAATTAAAAGACAGAGATTGGTGAAGTGAGCGAAGAAAACACAGCCCAAGTATATGCTGTCTACCAGAAACTTTAAACATAATTACATAGGTAGGTTGAAGATAAAAGGATGGAAAAAGCTATACCATGCAAACACTGATCAGCCAAAAAAAAGTAGGAGTTGATGTATTAACATCAGATAAAGTAGGCTTCAGAACAACAACAAAAAACTACTAGGGACAAGGGGGATATTACGTAATGATAAATGGGCCAGTCCACCGAGAAGACATAGCAATTCTAAATGTGTGCACCAAACAGTGCTTCAAAACACTTGAAGCAAAAACTGACAGAAGTGAAAGAATAAGCAGACAGATCCATAATTATAGTTATAGTTATGCCCCACTTTCAGCAATTGGTAGAATTACTAGACAGAAAATAAGTAAAGATCTAGATGAATTAAACAACAGGATCTAATCAATATTTATAGAATGCTCCATCCAACAACAACAGAGCACACATTCTTTCCAAGAGGTCATGGAACATTCACCAAGGCAGACCATATCCTGAGTCATAAAGCAAACCTCAACAAAGAATTTTAATGAAATCATACAGAATCAAACTAGACCATTCTAGGCCATTTTTGACCATACTAGAATCAAGGTAGAAATCAATAACAGAAAGACAACAGTAAAGTCTCTAAACACTTGGAAATTAAACACACTGTTAAATAATCAATGGGTCAAAGAGGAAGTCTCAAAGGAAAAATACATTCAACTGAATGAAAATACAACATATCCTGTTAAGAGAATGAAAAGAAAAGCCACAGACTGTAAAAAATATTTGTAAAACACATATCTGTTAAAGGACTTGTATCCAAAATACACAAAGAACCCTTGAAATTCAACAAGAAAACAAACACCCAATTTAAAAATGGGAAAAAGATGTGAACAGACACTTCATGAAAGTGGATATATAGGTAGAAATAAGCATATGAAGAGATGCTCAACATCATTTGTCATTAGGGAACTGCAAATTAAAACAACAAGTTATCACTACATGCCTCTTAGAGTGGCTAAAATTGGAAAAACTGACAATCCCAACTGCTTCACAAGGCTGTGGAGCAACAGGAACTCTGATTCATTGCTGGTGGGAATGCAAAACTTTGCAAGACAGTTTGGCACTTCCTTCCAAAGCTAAACATTGTCTTACCATATGTTGTGGGTTAAAGTTTTTCCCCCAAAAAATGGTATGTTGAAGTCTTAACCCCAAGTGCCTTTGATGTGACCTTGGAAACAGGGACTTTATAGATGTAAGTTAAGATGAGATCATACTGAATTAGGATGGACCTCAAATCTAATGACTGGTGTCCTTACAAAGAGAAGGAGACACAGAGACAGAGAGACACAGGCACACACGGAGAGAAGATGGCCATGTGAAGACAGAGGCAGAAATTGGAGTGATGCACCTACAAGGCAAGAAATACCAAAGACTGCTAGCAACAACCAGAAGCTGGGAGGAGGCAAGGAAGGTTTCTTCCCTAGAGTCTTCAGAGGGACCACGGCCCTGCTCACACCTCATTTTCAGACTTCTAAAACTGTGAGATAATAAATTTCTGTTGTTTTAGGCCACCAGTTTGTGGTAATTTGTTACAACAACCCTAGGGCCGGCCCAGTGGTGCAGCAGTTTAGTTCGCGCTTGGCACCCCGGGGTTCGCGGGTTCAGATCCTGGGCGCCAGCCGATGCACTGCTTGTCAGCCATGCTGTGGCGGCATCCCATATAAAGTAGAGGAAGATGGGCACTATGTTAGCCCAGGGCCAGTCTTCCTCAGCAAAAAGAGGAGGATTAGCAATGGATGTTACCTCAGGGCTGGTCTTCCTCACAAAAAAACCAAAAAACAACAACAAAAAAACAACCCTAGGAAACTAATACACTGTTACAATCTAGCAGTTGTGCTCCTAAGTATTTACTCAGCTGATTTTAAAATTTATATCCACACAAAAATCTGCACAGGAATGTTTATAGCAGCTTTATTTATAATCACCAAAAACTGGAAGCAGCCAAGGTGTCCTATATATGTACTCTGGAATTGAACAATTAAGTAAATTAATGGCAGATAGTGGGAGCCATCATTTTTGGAGTGGGAGTTTACAGATTAGGTAAAATCTAAGGAAACCTGAATAAAGTATGAGCTTTGTTGATAATGCATCAATGTTGGTTCATCAATTGTAAGAAATGTACCACACTAATGTAAGATGCAAAAGATGTTGTGAAGAGGATGAAAAGGCAACATACAGACTGGGATAAACCACATATCTAACAAAGGACTCTTATCTAGAATATATAAAGAACTCTCAAAACTTGACAGTAAAATAAACAAACAATCCAATAAGAAAATGGCAAAAAGACATGAGCAGACATTTCACTGAAAGGCATTGCCTTATCATGCTGGCATACAACCAGCAATGGCAATTCTGAACATTTATCTAGAGAAATGAAAACCTATGTTAAGGAAAAAAAACCGTACACAAATGTTCATAGCAGTTTTACTCATGATTGCCAAATACTAGAAACAACCCAAATATCCTTTGATTGGTGAATGGTTAAACAAACTGTGGTACATCCTTGCCATGGAGTACTACTCAGCAATAAAAAGAAATGAGCTATTGATACACACAACAACTTGGATGAATCTCAGAGAAATTATGCTGAGTGAAAAAAAAAAACCAACCTCAAAAGGTTACATACTGTATGATTTCATTTATATAATATTCTTGAAATAACGAGAGATGGAAAATAACAAGAGATCAGTGGCTGCCAGATGTTAGGGGTGGGGGATGGGGTATGTATGGTTACAAAGGGATAGCTTGAGAGCCTTGTAGTGACGAAATAATTCTGTGTATTGACTGTGGAGGTGGTTACAAGAATCTACACACATGATGAAGTTACATAGAACTATACAAGCATACACACACATACACACAAGCAAATGAGTGCATGTAAAACTAGTGAATCTGAAAAGGCTCTGTGGATTGTACCAATGTCAATTTCCTGGGTTTGATATTGTACTACTGTTAATGCAATATGTTATCATTGAGAGAAACAGTATGAAAGGTATACAGGACCTCTCTGTACATTTGTTTTGCAACTTCCTATGAGTCTACACTTATTTGAAAATAAAAGTTTTTTTAAAAAGAATTAAATGTGATGTAATGCTGTGTGATGCAAAAAATGAGCACATGAAATATCCAGAACTCTCTACCACATGGCAGCTAAAAATGTGGACCATCTGCCTGCATGGACATTCGTATTTAGGACGTCTTTTCAACAGCAGGGCCATGACAGTTAAATGTTTTCCCAAAAGTAGTGCTGAGCTATGTTCAGCTGACCACATGGTTCTCTATAATCAATGACAATGAATAAGGATAGACAGCTGGGATTAAGGAGCTCTCCAGGACATGATCTCAGCACTTGATAAAGTCTTCTATACCACTGGGATTGAGTCAACTTTGGAAATCACTGGAATCTTTAATATGACCTACAAATAATCCAGCATCCTCTATTTTGGCTAAAGATATATTTCAGAGTTTTCTTTAAGAAAAAAAAGCAATGTATAAAAATGCTTTGTTTGAATATATATATTCAAATATATTGTACATATTCAATTCAATGGAGGAAATATAAAGAAATTTATATACATATATATTTATATACATATATTTGTATTTATTATATATTTATACCTGCATCTATAATGCATATATAATATCTAATGTATACATATAGAAATATATGTTATATGTGTTACATATAAGTATATTTTAATTAATATAAGTATTATAATTAATTGTTATGTTTAATATAATGTCATGTTACATATAGTTAAATATGCAATATATTATATTTATGTGCCACATATAATTTGTGTATGTATATAAATTCCTTTATGTTTCCTCCATTGAATCAGCCCAATTTACTAGGGAAAAAACATTAAATTCACATGTCTTATTTTTTTATGGTGGTAATTAAAAAGTTATAAAGTACCATTTTCTGAAATGTTTAAAAATAATCTTGGTTACTTCCAGAACTTAAGTCTTTCCATGATATCATTAAGTCTTTAGAGAGCTGCATTCACTTTTCCAGATTAGTAGGCTACCACTGACAGTAAAGAACAAATAAGCCATGCCTCATGGAATCCTGGCATTTGGATAAGTAGGGATTCATTACTGAGGGATTCTTTGCTTTATTTGTAAATTGTTTTAAATAGCAAACTCTCCTAGCATTTAAAAATAGTCTATATATATAAATTCTATCTACACACAATCAGATCAGTTGTGTAAAATCACACATATCTGGTCTGATACCCCACTTTATGGAATCTCCTCTTGAAATGTCAACCAGTGCTCAAGCAGACTAAAAGAAGTTAGTGTATGTTCTGAGTAATGGAAGTGACTAAGGAGGAGTAAAGGACAGAGTCCAATGAGTTTGAAATGGTGTCACAGGACAGTTTGACACTTCCATATTGTTTATAGCTGTTGAAATCTTCTTGCTTCCCGTATTCATCAAAGTGCTGGGGCAACAACATTAAAATCAAGCCAAAAGGTATACTGACTAGGTATATGGGAGAATGGAATATATGTTGATTACTTGATGAAAGTCTCTGCATGTAAATACTTGTGAATTATTATTAACTTTGGATTATTGTATTTACTCACAACATATGGTTGCCCACGCATAAAGTGGCACCTGGTTTTCTACTTCAAATTCAGGGCCTAAGTCTTATATTCCCCATTGCATCCAGCAAGCACATAATAGATGCTCATAGTTTAAGTTCCCCTTTGGGAGGGAGGGACACAAAATGTGTTCAACTATTAAAAGAGCAGAACTTTTATTGCCTCTTCAGTTTCCAATGTGTCAGACTCAACCGTTGCTTCTCATCACAATGCCCACCCCTCCTTACAGTGGTTTCTTCTGATGTCTGTGTTCTATCTTGCCATTGCATCTTCTCCCTACTTCTAGAGCCTCCCTCCTTTTGCTGACCCCTGCCTCTACAAGTTATATCCATCCCTTGGCTTCCCAATACTTCATGCCTCTGTTACTGCCACCACAGATTTCCACTCTGCATCTCTGATCCCCATCATAAGGATGTGACAACAAGACTATTATGTGAATAAACACAATTTATGTGCCTTTTCTCTTCTTTGTTGGAGTAGATAATTGAGTGATCTTGAACTCTTATCCAAGTTATTCAAGACTAACTCAATACTGAAAACCAACAGGATAAAGGAGAATGAGCAAAAAGAATGAGCAAGTCCAGAGGGGATTCTCTTGGATGTATTTTCCACCGTGGAGCAGTAACTCATTATGATTGTTCAGGGGTGGTGCTCCATAATATGTATGTGTTTGCAATGGTGGGTGGAGGAAGTGTCACAAGGTGGGAATTGTTATAGAAGCTTCCTCAGGCAAAAGAAATATTCCCAGAGGGTCTCCATTTTGAAGAAAAAAATTCTCTTCTCTCTAATCTTTTTTATGTGTAGGTGTATTCATTATATATGTAAACCTGTTTTTAAAATGGTTTAATTTTACATTTATTCTTCTTCAAGATAATTTGTACTTGCAGATATGGCCAACAACTTACAAAATAATTAAGAGAAACCAGTTGACTCTCAATTAAACTTCTCATCTGGTTCATAAGTATCTTCCCTCTATGTGGGTTTCATAAACCAAATGATGCCTTAAAATTGGCAAATATAGTTGCAAATCTGTTGAACATATTTTTCTATGGAAAATGTTATGAGTACAAAGACAACTTCTAGAGGTGACTGTCAATATATATTTTCTTTGTATGTGCTATGTATTTGTTTCTGTGTTTTAGAAATACCTTAGGAGAAGGTTTAGTAACAGAATTAGCAGTAGCTTTTTTAAATTCCTCCTCTCAATAACGCTAAGGATAGTATATTCATTTCTAGATATATCCCTTTCAATCCAACAAACATTTATTGAGTTTATTAAATGCTGGCACCAGTGACACCAAGATAAATAAGATGTAGTTTTTGTTACTGAGTGGCTTACATCAGAGGAGATAAGCATGCAACATCCATTGTGTGTGGTTCGTGCTGATGTGATAAATTCAGAGACCATGAGATTACAGGGGAAGGAGAATTCACCCATCCGCGGGGCTTGGAGGTGAAGCAGTGTCAGGCAATCGTCTCTGGAGGCAGCTGACAAGGGAGGAGTTCCCAGCAGAGACAGCAGCTTCAGCCAAGATATGGAGTTGAGAAAGTGTGTGTTGTCATCTGAGAGCTACGTGTAACTCAACATTTCAGGAGGGAAAGTGAGCCATAGACAATGATGAGAAATAAGACTATAGACATAGTCATAGGCTTATGCAGCCAACGGTAAGGAATTTGGACTTGGAGGCACCAAGAGTAAATATCTTTTTTCATGAGGATTTTTACCCGGTTCTGTTTGTCTCCAACGCTTTTTACACTAAACCATAGACATTCTTGAAATTAACTGTTTACCAAAGATGTAAACAATATTATTTGTTTAGGAGGAAAACAAATAATACCAATTTGGAAAATACGTAAATAACATTATTTGAAAAAAGCCAGTGTTATAACTCTACTTTCAATATTCTTTGAACTTTGAGTCTATTGATTAGACATCTTTCACTCTAATATTTTGTACCATACCATGCACTCTCTTTGTTTTTGCTGACTGTCATCAATATTAAAATAGCAAAGTGACCACCGTCTAACACTGGGCTTACACTTGGGGGGCGCTCCACTAGAGGCACTCTGTGCTTCAGACATCCAGCCACTGCCTCCAGTAGCTGCCTGACATAGAAGTGGATCTGAGACCAGACCTTCACATCAAGGGCACCTCTATGAAGGCACATCTGCTGGGCCCGATGGGAGCAGAGGTCTCTCCCAGTCCTGGCATCAGGGACTGACATCCCCTCAATGGGTGTCAGGGGAGGCCCAGTTGCTAAGGATGGCTCTGCTGCCCCTAAGCCATTAGCATTTTCTGAAGAGGAGCAGAGGCCCAGGGACCATGCCCTCTGCTGTGTTTACCAGTCATACTGCCTCAGAAGGGCTGGGAAGCACCCCTCTCAGTGACCTCATGCTCCATCCTAATGGGAATGGTCTTCATCCTTTTCCACCAAATCACTTAAATAGAAAGGGTGCAGAGAAAGTCAACTATAATCACTTAGTACAGAGCAGAGAGCAGAGAGAGAACATTTTATGTTCAAGAATAAATTATCCAAGTAGTAAATGTCATTGGTGTGAATCCTATAACAAGACAGGAGAGAAACATTGGACAGTTGAGGAAACTCCAGAAGGAGAAAACAAGGAAAGGCTATGAACTAAAGAAAAGAACATTAAAATTATACTGATTCAGAAAAAGACTTCTGAACAAAATTGCATTGATGGTGCTGGGAAGCTTGGCTAGTACATGCCCCTAGAGCAGGAGATGGGTGGAGGAACCATTATTTCACTGAAAGTTCACTTGAAAAACTTAATTTCATCCTTCACTTTAAAAATTTAATTAAATGTCCTGATTCTTATTATAAGAACAAAGAAGGTAATTTTTTTTTCAGTAAGAACAAGTTTGCTTTTTTTGAAGTTCCATATTACAGCTAGGTGCACGAGTGGCAAGTTAAGTATTGTGCCTAACTCCTGGGCTGGAGAATGGGGAACGGATGTTATCAGGAGAGGGTGTAGGAGGGACTCCAATTATTGGCAAGAACAAACTTGGCTGGGTAGCAGGAACGAATGTTTGTTATATTATTCATTGTACCTTTATATGTGCCTGAGGCATTTCATATACTTTTAAAAAGCTAATTGGTGATTCAGGCAATATTTAAGGAAAGGAGAGAGGGAGAAAAAAGAGAACAGAGAGGCAGAGGATGAGACAAAGAGGAGAAACAAGTAGGGAGAAAGAGAAAAAGAGGAGCAGGGATGGTTTTGAACCTAGAGAGCTTTTTGAAGGGTGAGTTTGGAGGTCACACCACGCTGTTTGCTAGAGACTTTCCCTCTCAACTCTTGCCCTGACCAAGTAAGCTCTCTAACCATCTCTCACCACACCTGAGGCTCGAGCAGCTGCCCACGACATTTCTGGTCTCTACAGCCCAGACACGGAAGCAGTTCTTCCAAAGGAAACAAGAAAAAAGAAAAAAATGGACAGCAAATGCAATTCCCTTAAGAAAAGAAAAAACAACAAACATATATGTATGAATGAACCTAAAGCAGCTCTAAACTATTCCCCTTGGGGGGCAGAAGCGGATGCCCTAGCCAAGTTCAAAATGAAACCCCATGTCCCTCCAGCCCCCTTTCTTGCCATTACTGTATAATTTACATGCAAGTTGTCTGCACAGTTAATCTTCCTCCATAGCATCTGGTATTTATCATCAGAAACAGATTGGTGAGAGCTTCTGGAGAAGCTCTTCATATATTGTGGGTTTTAAACATTCCTCTACAAGTCTGTTCCATTAAAAGTTACAAGTGCAGCTGAGCGCAGGGAAATATGTGACAGGAAGTAGAGGGATGGTCATTTGTGCTCGGGACTCTCCTAATGTGGCATAAAAGAATCAGGTGAAGCCAAGAGAGGTGAAGATAAAGGGAACGAAATTTTACAGCTAAAGGACTTTGAAAATCTTCCAGTTCAGCTTCCTGATTTTCTACATATAGCAGTAAACTTTCACAAGAAACCCTAGCACAACAGCTGAACTGAAACTAGAAGCTAGATTTTCTGAAGTGTCATTCAGGGTTGCCTTCAGGGTTTTTTTTCCCCCAAATGGAGAAAATGGCACAGTTTTAGATTATCCATTTTAGAGTGATGACTAAGATGTGTAAAAGATACCATTCAGATTCTGTAAGTGGCATCAGTACTGCATTTGACCGGCCTGGGGAAGTCAGGACTCTGTGCCTCCGGCCCGGCAAATGCTTTCCAATGTTGGTGACACGGAACATCTCTTGAGACGTCATCTTTGAGACGCAGATCTGAGATCCTGCAGACACGTCGTGCAGGCTAGACCCGTGCAGGAGATCGGGTTGAACCCTCCTTGTTTCTCACCACCCGAGTCTTCCCTTCTCTGTAGCCCATGGATTTGATTTAGAAATTCAGAAAAATCTGTAAATGAACAAATAGATGAAAGATTAGAGTAGTGTTTACCTATTGGGGTAAAGCTATAACTTTTAGCATTCTGCAACTGTAGTAAATGGAAAAATGAAAACCAATTTAAAAAATTAAGTAATAATGAGCGCTCAGAAATGACAGTAATTAGTCAACATTCACGTGCAAAAGTTCCACCCGATATCTTTTGGAACAAGGTGGGTTTTCCTTGTTCTTTTTCTTAGTTCCTTTTGTGACTATTTATTTTAGCACTTCAGTGCTACTAAACAGAAAATATTGAAAATGTCTTCCTTTTTACTCTGATATTCTCCAGCTTTTCCTATGTTGGCAAAAAGTAATAGATTATGGATTTCTTAAAATTTAGCAGCTTGTAGTTCCATGTGTAATAAAAATAATTTTAGTTAAAGGTTAATTTAATTAGTAAATTTGCAGTTATCTGAATTAATTATCCTTAAAAATTTAATTTACCAGACATGACAATTTTGTGATTAAATTAAGCCATTCCTAATATATTTTAATATACCTAAACCACAAAGCATCTTAAACTTTGTATGGAGAGAGCCTGGCTCACAGGGATGAGCACTAGATGCAAATTTTAGCAAGTCGGTGTTGGGCCAAGTTCTCGCACATGTTAGCCTGAGCAGTTCGCTTTACTTCCCGAGCTTTAGAGTCCTGCTTTGTGTCAAGGGGTGCACGGATCCCTCTTCTGCCTGGCTGGAGGGGTGTTGTAAGAATCCAGAGAGATGAGAAGTGTTAGAGATGGAACCTGGAACACCGTGCACGAGTATATGTTTTGTTTGTGGCATTGTTTTTAAAGTTTTAAAGGGTTTTGTACGCATTTTAGTTTTCCTGAAAAGTAATGGTTTCCAGAAAGGGAATTGGGAAACTCTTTTTTTTTTTTTTTTTGTTCTCATAGCTATAAAATATTGAGAGGTTTCATTTCCCCAGGTAGTCACCTCTCTTCTGCTCTAGCTCTTTTTGGAGCAAGACCTCTTCCCTCAGATCCTCTCGCCTCTCCCAGTCAGACTGGGCACTGTTGTCCCAGTGGACCTCAACATCGCCCTGCTGGCAGATCCCACAGGAGTGAAAATGTCTGAAGTGGGACTGGCCAGGGGAGGACTCTCACTGCTATTCAAGAGCTGGCTTAGAACAAAGGAGGCATGCCAGTCCCTCATCCAGTCAACATTTACTGGGCACCAACTATGTGCCAGGCACTCTTCTGGGTGCTTGGGATGCATAAATGAACGACACAGGCAAAAATTCTTTCTCTCTGGAGTTTACATTCCAGAATATGAGGCCAAGGACATCAAAATCCCAGAAGGCTCAGATGGGGGGAGAGTCGATGATGCCTGGTGAACAACAGGACAAAGCCCAGGAGGTGTTAGCCCTCAGCCGTAACTCCATGGCCCGTGAACTTGACCATAATGTGCCTGGATGCTAACAGGGAGTAATTAAGCTTATTTTTTCTTATGAATTTCACACATGTATACAGTAACACGATTAAAAGGAATAAGTTAATTTAATGCTGGTAATTTTTTCAAACTTGCTGATGTTTAGTGTCAGTTCCTACTTGCCCCAGCCATGCCCACCAGTAGGTCTGTGGGCCTTGAAAGGACAGTCCTCATGCTTCCCTGAGGCAACAAAAGCAATGTTGAGTGTGGGGGAAGCCTGTGCCTCCTGGAATTAGTCTGTACTGTGAAGCCCGGTGGCTGGTGTTTGCGGTCAGCCCCCCTAGGAATCAGGCAACCCTCCACTGTCCGCCATCTGTGCCCTATCTGTAGGACTCAGCTGCCACTCAGGGGCCCAGCTTGTCTGTGAATGAAACTGAAGCCCAGAGAATCGGCCAGAGGCTCAGAATGAGCCAGTGGCAGAACCTCGACCAGAACGCAGGTCTTCTGACCCCAGCCCTCGGCTCATACATATATCGCATATTTTATGACAGACAGACATTATTGTTTTGGGTCTTACTGTCACTTTTATTCTGGTGATGTGGATAGGATGTTGGATTTTGTCTGAGATCATCAGAATCAATTATTCATATTCTTCTCAAATTGTAACTACTTAGTTTTATTTTGATAGTGAAGAAGGTAATAGATACTTCTGCAGGAAAGGAAAATGAAAGACCCTGATTTGTGTATTTGGGGTGAGAACTTTGGACAAACTGGGCCCAGGTCCAGAATAAATTTGGACCATTCCTAGCAGAGCAGAAGAGCATTAAATAGTTTCTTATCGCATCACAGCAACGTTAACAAAAATCAGATTGGTATAATTTTCAGAGAAGAAACTAAAGATACTCTCAAGCTGTGTTCATAGTAATATGGTCTTTCTGAAAGATAATTAGTTTGTTTATGTACCACATTAACATAAATTAAAAAAAAAAAACAATGAGCATCTTCTAACTAAAATCAGTGGTTTAAATTAAGACATAAAAGTGGTTCTACCACTGAAAAACTAAGGCAAATGTCTCCATCTAAGGTAAGGTTGCCAGAGAAAATACAAGATGCCTAGTTAAATTTGAATTTCATATGAATAATGGATAATTTTTCATATAAGTAAAAACTTCAAATTTAACTTGGCTTTTCCATATTTTTATTTGCTAAATATGGTAACTACAATCTAAAGGGCAAATTTTGTTTCCAAACACTACTCCTGAATAAAATTCAAAATATATGATAGCCAATTAATTAGGAAAGTAATTCAACACAATTTCAAATCTTACTGAGGCAGAGTTTACAACATCGGCACTACTGACATTTAGAGCTGGAGAAGTCTTTGTTGGGGGGCCATCCTGTGCATTGTAGAGTGTTTAGCAGCATCCCTGGCCTCTACTCACTACATGCCAGTAGCATCCCCCAGTTGTGACAACCAGCAATGTTTCCAGACATTGCCAAATGTCCTCTGGAGGTCAAAATCGTCCCTGGTTGAGGACCATGTTCTGAGGGAAAAAGCTTACTTATAAAGAAGTGTGGTACATGTATTTTGGTAGAAAACTAGCTTGTTCTGGTCTTGAAGAAAGAAAAGGAAAGCCATATTTTATGTAGTTTTCATTTTAAAGTATCTTGGGAGAGACACCAATGAAGAATTGATGGGAAATGGTTGAGGGGTTGAAGAGCTGCTATAAGGGGATTTTTGGCCATCTGAGGCTCTACTAGAGAAGCTTCTGTTTCCTCTTTGAGAGAAAAAGGCAGTAGAAAGTACTTGTGAGAAGGCTTAGCTTCCCGATGCTGCCCTTCATCCAGGCTCAAAGAACAGTTAGTACAGAGTCTGCTGATTTCTGGAAAAGGAGTGTTTTATTTGGATAGTAATAATTGAAATTCCAACCTAGACCACCTAGCTGAATAATCATGTGTGTGTGTCCAAAAAAAACCCAAATTGCCAAGAGATGAATTGAGAACCAGAGTGGAAAACTGTTTACTATTTGGTTTTCAGAAAACAATTTGACAGGGAATTTTGCTATGGTGTTGTTGCTTCTGTTTTCCCCAGAAAACACACGAATTTAGTTTGCTGTCTAAACCAAGAAAATAATGTGGTTACACGTATTATGGGGAAGTTTTTAAAGAATTAACATTTCAAGTCTTTGTGGCTCCAATTACTGTTCTTCGGTTGTATAGAGAGAGTCACTAATCATTCCTTCCTCCAAGGAATTTTCAGCATAATCCTATTTTCCACTCAAGTTCTACATGATTGCCAGATTGGAGTGAAAAATCAAATCGACTTCCAGTGAAGAGAGACTCAAAAGAACAGTGGTTAAAACAAAATTCCAAAGAGAACACATGAACTTCTTATTCTGCCTTTATTAATTTGAAATCTACAATTTTGTATTTTATGAGGATAATGCAAAAAAATTCTTTTAACTGAATCATTCTACCCAAATTTAGGGAACAAATATCCCTATTGATATATATTTTTTAAAGTTATGTCAAGGCAATTCTGCTCTAAGGGAGAAGCAACTCAGTTCTGGTCCACAGTTCTTTCTTTAGACAAATAATATACACAATACCTAAAGATGCAGCCAAGCCCCATTGCCCTTAAGATAAAGTCCGGAATCCTTACTGTGGCCTACAAGGTCCCAAATTAGCTGACTGGAGTTGATCACACTTTCTCCAACTCTGAGGGTAGAGAGTAAGCAGCTCTAACATAGAGACTCAAAAATAGAGTGGCTCAAATAAGATCAAAGTTGATTATTCTCTTATGGAACAGATTAGAAGTATGCAGGTGGTCAGTGGTCTAGGGTTCATGGGGATCTTGATCCACGAGGTCATCCAGTGACCCCAGTTCTTCCTATCTTGCTGCTCCTCCACCCCCTGAGGCATTCTCCTCATCCATATGGTCAAAGCTCACTCACCACCACCCTCTCTCTTTCCAACCTGCAGAAAGATAGGCAGTAGATGAGCAAAGGGCTTTCTTTTTAAAGATGTGTTGCCGGGGGCCGGGGTGGGGGGAGGTCCCAGGAAACAGATTCTGAGATGGAGATTAGCGTGCAGGAGCTTTGTTAGGGAGTGCTTCTGGAATCAACAACTGTGGGGGAAAGGAAGGAAGCAGAATTGGGCAGAGGGAGAAGTTAGGCTGCAGGACTGTCAAACAAGGCCTCAATTGACCCTGTAGGGAGCCCTGAAGCTGAGATGGCCCTTCAGAGTTGGGATGGAGGTTGGACCTTTATATCCCTTGACCAGTTATTGGTTGTGAGTTGCTCCAGGAAGGGGGCATGACCTTGGAAGGGATGGCTCTTTTCAGCTGAGGCAATTCCCAAAGAGGGCTGTCAGCCAACAACCTTCTGGATGGCTAGATGGCAGCACAGCATCCAGGACAGGATGTGGCCTGGAAGTTGCACAAACCCCTTCTACTTACATTTCGTCATCTAGAATGTCTGGAATGACCACCATAGCTGCAAAAGAGGCTGGGAAATACAGTCTTTAGCTAAGAAGCCATATGCCTCACAGTAACTAAAAGCAAGAAGGGGAGAATGGATATTGGGGAACAATCACAAGAGGGAAGGAAAATCTTTGCTTGAATTTGTTCAGCTTGTTGACTATTTTAGATCAAAAACTATTTAATTGAGGAAGCTACCCACAAAGCACAGAGGCAGAAAGAGAGATAAAGGAGGAGCAAGAGCAACTGAGAGGTTTCTCATAGGCAGTGATGTCTCTTGAGTAGTGATGACTACACCAGACTTAGCTGGATTTTGGAATGAGCCAGGGGCTGACTCCCCAGAGCTCTGCAGGAAGAGGTCCTAGGGGTATACTTCCCATCTGCTCCCCCAAACCCCAAGCCACAAGGAGAACTGAATAAAGCAGTATCTCCATGCAGGGCCCTACTTTGAGCCCTATCTGTGTCCACCTCTGTGATTAGATGCTTTTCTAAAACCTGCCACGTATCAGAACAAGTCACTTAATGTAGAAGATAAAATTTACTGGAATATGATTCTTTTTCTACAAAGAAAACAGTAATTGTATTGACCCAATCAGATAGCACTAATACAAAGTTACCACTTCCTGTGAGTGGTACTTGGATTTTCAGCATAATAACGGTGTGTGGAAAGGAAGAAGACTAAGAAAAGCTTAAGTGCTGCTACCTCTCCTTCTGAACAAAGCAGCCAGACCAGTTCCCACCACCGACTGGCCCAGGGATTGAACCTAACATAAAAGCTACCATCTACAGGCTAACATAAGGAGAACAGCAGCCTCTGCAGAAGCCTGGTAATAAAACTCTTACCAAGAGCAGCACTGGACAGTGTTAGATAGCTTGGAACCAACCAACAAATGGATCCTCTTGTGCACTTGGAATAAGACAGAGAGAGGAGCCAGGATGCAATAAAAGGAAAGTCATAATGAAACTATGGAGACCAAAACAGAGGGAGTACCAGGGGCCATAAAATGTCTGACATCTAGAATGGCCAATAGGCTCCTAGAAGTGTTCCTCTTCCTTTCCCCTCTGCCTGCATCCTCATCCTCTCCCACGCACCCAGGGCTGAAATATAGGGGACTTGTTAGCTGCCTACAGCAGGGCCACAGGGATCCTCACAATGGGGCAAGTTTCTGCCATCCCCCCTAAAAAGTGTTTAACTTCTTAACTCCAGAGGAGTCATGTCAAGTCCTGCATACTGATATTTTAAGAATAAAGTGATATCTCCATGAAGGGCCCAACTTTGAGCCCTATCTAAGTCCACCTCTGGGATTTAGCCATAGCCAGGCGCACGTGATAGGTGGTGTGACAGCCTGTCCAAAGTATATTTATACCTGGCAGTGTGGAATAAAGATTAAGAAAGCAGCCTCCAGAATTCCACAGATCTGGGTTTAAATCTCAGCTCTGCCACGTGTTAGCTGTGTGGCCTTAGAAAAGTCATGTGTCCTCTCTAAGACTCCACCTCCTCATTTGTAAAATATGGAGATAATAATAGTATCTGCTTCACAGGGCTGTTGTAAGAATTAAGCGAGGTATAATTAGCTCTTGGCACAGGGCCTAGAACGTAGTAAACACCCAATCAATAACAACTGTGATAGTAGCCACCCCATAAGTAAGCTTCCTTGGAGGAAATTTACCCTAAGGTAAGAAGAAAGTCAACTGGACCCAGGAACAAAATCTCAGGAGAGATTCTGAACATCGTTTGGTGCCCAGCTCTTAGCTCTGTCTCCTGGCCCAGCTTCCCAATAATTCATTTTCAAATCCCATATAGAGGGGGGAATTATAAGTAAATTACAAAAAGAGCTGTTTCATCGAAAACTTGTTAAGGCTTTGGGCTACAAGGCAGTGTTACTTTTGGAACCACAATATCTGGCCCACCTAACCGGGAAAGAGGTAATCTCTCAAACTTCACTTCAAAATGCTGCACAGCTTTGGAATCTCACAGGATCCAAAGCATCACTGGCGGTACTCAGCAGATGTGACGATGATTTCCAGCAGACATGAGTATGGTCCCTGCAAGATGTGATCATGGCACCCAGCAGACATGACTGTGGTCCCCAGCTGGTATGACAACGGTACCTGGCAGACATGAAGATGGTTCCCAACAGATGTAGCAATGGTCTCCAGCAGACATGGCTGCGGCCCCCAGCAGACATGACAGTGGTCCCTAGCAGATGTGGTGGTGTCTCCAGAAGAAGCAGAATGGGGCTCTGTGGATGTAGCAGGTCCCTTGGAAGCAGCAATAGTCTTAGGTCGATTGAGACCAGGAGTGGTGCTGGAGCCCAAGGATGTGGTATTGGCCGATGGCTGGGGTAAGAGAGGAAGAAAATGACTGATGCCGTGGAGTAGCTGCTAGTATGTGTTTATGAACATGTGTAGATTATAGCCCACGGGACACGAATTTGGGGTATGAGGGAAGCGGAAAAGAGACTCTGAATTGGGCCAGAATGAGGAAAATAGGCAGGGAGCTATGAAGTACACTTCTGTTATCTGGGATCTCCATAAGAGTCAAACGAGGAGCTTCATTTACAGCATCACGTTTCAACGAGGAAGTGGAGAGGGTATCACACCAGGAGCCTGGAGCACTGGGTTATCCTCCTAGTCTGCCACTGCCTCTCTCTGGGGAAGTAACTTAACCATTTTGAACCTCAGCTTATCTGTGTGTAGAAAGGAGGGAAGGGGGGTGTACTTGATAACTGAGGCCCTTTCCATGATGGTTTTATTTCATTACTACCAGATTCAGATGAAGCCAAGGTCTCCCTAACACTCCTTCCCAGTTGAAATGTCAAACTCCCAAGAACTTGGAAATGTTACCATTCTGGTAATTTTATTGGAAATCTTACATCCTTTAAAATAACTAACATTCAGTACTCAACCTTAGAACATTACCCAAAGTTAGACGAGAAAAGATGAAGCAAGAAAAAAGGTGTTACCCTATCATACTTTTTCCTTTTAGCATTAAAATAAAGACCCGATTAGGGAATGGGGAAAGTTTTAGTTTCTTAATACTTTCACTGGGGCAGTGAAAGCTAAGTAGGAGATGACCGTCTCAGGTATGGACTTCTCCTAGGTGATTCAGGGATCAGATACAGCCAGGGCGAGTGATGCCCTCTGGGGCTTGCATACCTGGTCACAGGCGAGAGGCCTTCTATAAAGGCCTACAGTCCCTGGAGAGACAGGAAGGCACATTCTAAAGGGCTAAAGCCTGCCCTATCTATTAGGGGGTGGGGAGATAGCCAGTACCTCTATGAGATGTAATAGGAGAGGTGAATCCATGTTCTGGAGCTCATCCCTACACTTTCTGGCACATTCCCCCTCTGATGAGGAAACTCTGATAATCATGTGTTTCACTGGAACAACGTCATCCTCATCATTAGTAAAGTGATTGCTGATTGTTGACATTCATGGAGAAGGTCCCTGGGGAGGCCAGGTGTCACAGGCAAGACTGGCAAACTGACTCCCAAGGGGAGTGTTCCTTTCCATGGTGAAAGTACCAGAGACCGGGGTCAGGGATTCAGTCTTAGAGGTAGAAACTCTTCTCTTGTCAGTGTGTGAGGGAGGCTGTAGATTAATAAGCAGACTGCCAGTATTGTCGTTAAAAGGCAAGGTGTCTTCTATGAGGTGGACATTAGCATCAGCCTGGCAGACACATTCTTAAACAACTGCAAGAAAGCCAGTTTAACAGAAAGTGCTTGGCAAGTGACAAGGATGATGTTTAATGGGGTCAGCCTGTAATTACCTGCTGCATCCATTTCACCATGTGGCCTGTCTGCCTCTTGGACCAGATAGGTTGTGTTTGGGGCCAGGACAACCCATCCCTGGACAGTGCTTACCGGTCCACTGCCAACTTTTGCCTCACTGACTCTTCTCGTGCCACGCATTTCCAAACTTCAATGTCTGACCAATTCCCTTTCTGACTGTGTTAAAATCTTTCATCAGGACAGGTTGAAGTCAAGTTTCTGTATTCTAGAAGATGTGGCTGCACACTGGTTACACGTGCTCAGCTGGCGAAGGCTCTTTCCTTTTGTAGTCTAATTCTTGGGGTCACCCATTCTTGCCCTCCTCCCACGTAACACCTACATTGTAGTCTTAAAATGTCATTTTGTTTTATTTCATTGCATTTTTATTTTCTGTGTTCTTTTGAATGTCGCCACTGATTTTTTGAGTGGGATTGCTCTGAGAAAGGATGTTATTTTTAGCATAAATTGAATCAACTGAGATGAAATCTTATAACAAATCCAACTGCCATTACCAGCTTCATTATATCAAAGGAGGGCAGATTCTTTCCTCATTTACAATTTCTATTTGAGAGACAAAACCGTATTCATAAATGGTGAGATGCATACACGTATATTATCATGTTTAGAATTACTACTAGCTGTAAAAGTTGGTCAGTGAAGTGTTGGCAATGTGAGGTCATAAGTGTTCATTTCTCTCTTTCATGATAGGTTTTGCTCGTCTTCTTAGTGGCTTGCACCACTAGCAGCTACTAAACACCCCAAGAGTAAACACGCTGCTTATAAGTCCAACCTTGGAGGAACTGATTCAAACAGGGGAGATTAATGCATCCCACACTCCCTGTGTTGCCACTAATGAAGAAGCTAAAGACCAGATTTCAATCTTCTATTTGCTTTAATCATTTTATTTTTATTTATTGATCCATTCAACTATGTATTTATTTACTCTTACCTAATTTGTTCCAAGCCAACCCTGGTAGCCTAGTGGTTAAGATTCAGTGCTTTCACCACGGTGGCCAGGTTTCGTTTCCTGCTCAACCGAACAACTGCCCGTCTGTCGGTTGTCATAACCAGGGCGACTGTGTGTTCCTGTGATGCTGAAAGCTATGCCACCAGGATTTCAAATACCAGCAGGGTCACCCATGGTGGATGGGTATCAGTGGAGCTTCTAAACTAGGACAGACTAGGAAGAAGGACCTGGCCACCCACTTCCCCCCAAAATGGCCATGAAAACTGTAAATAGCGGCAGAGCATAGTCTGGTATAGCGCAGGAAGGTGAGAGGATGGCGCAGAGACTGGGCAGGGTTCCACTCTGCTGTCCACAGGGTCTCTAGGAGACGGAATCAACTCTACAACAGTAACAACAAATTTGTTCCACAGAGAGTTTAAGACAGATGACAAGAACACCAGATGAAAATCAGAGTCAGGAAAAGTGAAAATACAGGCATACCTCGTTTTATTGTGCTTTGCTTTATTGCACTTCACAGATACTGCAGTTTTTACAAGACCCTCAACCAGCAAAAAGATTACAACTGGCTGAAGGTTCACATGATGGTTAGCATTTTTTAGCAATAAAATATTTTCAAATTAAGGTATATACATTGGTTTTTTTAGACCTAATATTATTGCACACTTAATAGACTACAGTATAGTGTAAACATAACTTTTATATGCTCTGGGAAACTAACAAGTTCGTGTTGACTCACTTTATGGTAATATTCGCTTTATTGCAGTGGTCTGGAATCGAACTTACAGTATCTCCAAGGTATGCCTGTAAATGTTAGACTGTCAAAGTGAGAGGGAGGAATTAAAAGATCTATAGGATAGTAGTTCCTATATAATTATTAAAGTGGAGGCTAATGTTTGGGCTGGGCTTCCTGGTAGCAAAAGCAAAAATGAAAATATAATAGATGCAAAATTACCTAGTCCCCATTAAAAAAAATCTCTCAAAATAAACAAAGCTTTTTCTTGGCACTTATATCTGAAAGAAATTTCTTATTTATATCTTTATATGAGAAAAACTCAGTGATGTGGATGACACAATTCCACAATGTAGTTTGGCAACATGCAAACCAAAAGAATTTTGTGTTTTTTGAGGGATTTTTTTCCTTGTTCAATTTCCTCCTTCTACTAGTTTCTGAGCAATACATCCTCTGTCTATTCTTCCAGTGGTTAGCATAAATATTTTAATATTTAATAAAATTTAAGTTTAATCAGTATTTTTGCCTGCTCCTGAAAATTACAAGAACATTATAAGACCATATCAAATCGCTTCCCGCCCAACTTTATAGTTTATAGTACTTTAAGTTCTATCTTGCTTCCTAATTCTACAAATTAAACATCATTGTTATTGTTTTATATGACCAATGTTTAAATTTATTTATTTCTGAATGTCTTTGCTCACCATTTCTTCTTGCATTTCAGACTTCCAATCTGAGTTCATTTTCTCTGAGTCTGAAGCGTATCCCTTAGAATTTCATTTTGTGAGGATCCATACTCAGTTTTATTTGTCTTAAAATGTATTTTACCCTTATTCTTAAGGATCTTTTCACTAATTGTAGAGTTTGGGACTGATAATTCTTGTTTTCTCAGCACATTAAAGATAATATTCCCTATCTTCTGGCTTCATTAATGCTGTTGAGCACAGTGCTATAACTCTAATTCTGATTCATTTGAGGTGATTTGTCTTCTGTCTTTGGCTGCTTTTAAGATCCTCTCTTTGACCTTGATGTTCTTTCACTATAATGTGCCTACGAGTGATTTTCTTCTTATTTATCCTGTTTGGGATTTGGGGGATTCTGTGGGATTCAACAATTCTGAAAAACTCGCAGCCATTATCTCTTTGACTGCTGTCTCTTTTCCCTTCTGTCTAATATCTCCTTTTAGAATTCTAATTAGAAATGTGGACATTATCACTTTAAACTCTTTTACTCTTAACTTTTCATATTTCCTTTTAATCTCATTTCTCTGTGCTATATTCTGTATAATTTCTTTAGATTTATCTTCCACTTCACTATCTCTTAATTTTGTCCAATCTGCTGTTTAACTCATACATTGTTTTTAATTTCAATTATATTTTCCATTTCTAGAAGTTCTGTTTCAAATATACTTGTTTTTTAATTTTCTTTTTGTTTCTTGTCCTTATTTTCAGAGTTCTCTTTCGTTTCTGGAAGCACATTAAATATATGTATTGTATCGTTGGAACGTCTGTGAAAGTGTGATTCTGCTATCTGTTGTTTCTGCTGGCTCTCATTGATGGTGTCTTGTTTCTTTAAATGTTTTGTAATTTTTTTGTTGTGGACTTATATTCTTTGGAACATCATCTGTAAGAATTTTTTGAGAAGTGGTTAAAGTTGGTGTCCTAGAGAGGGGATTTTCTTTGACTTCAATTGCCTGGAGGCACTGCCAGTTCTCTACTGATATTTTTTCACACCATTCGGTAGTGTGAGTTTGGGACTACAAAACCACAAGAAACAACATCAACTATGAAGCATTCTTGACAAAAATATTTAACCTGAATCTAAAAGCAACATGACAGTTGGCCTGAATTCTTCTAGTCATTGTCTCACACAACATGCAAAAGTCCGGATACTCTTCTTAATTAAAAGAAACTATAGAACCCGAACAATCAGATGCATTGCATGCTCTTTGATCAGCTTCTGACTTTCTTTTTAAGTCATAAAAGATATTTGGGAGACAATTAAGAAAATTAGAATGCAAGTCATATATTAAATGACATTATGGAATTATCATTACTTTTCTGAGGTGAGATAATGATATGGTGATTATACAGGAGGATGTCCTTATTCAGAAGATGGTTGCTGAAGTATTTAAGGATGAAGTATCCTGTGCTTGTAACTTAATTTCAATTGGCTCAAACAAAAACCCCAAATACTTATGTATACATACAGACACACACACACACACACACACACATATAGGTATTGGTATATGTTTAAAGAGAGAAATTGGTGACTCTAGGAGAACTGTTCATTATGCTTTTCTCTCAACTTTCTGTAGGTTTTTAAACGTTCAGATTTTAAAATTTTGTGAAAAAAGGCAAAAACAAACAAACAAAAAGCCACATGAGGGATAGCGGTAGTTACAAATTCTCGGGGGGGAGATTTTCTCTCCCGCACCAGAGCCAAGACCAAGACAGCCGAGTTTCCTTATTCTCCCCTGAACAGGCTGATTTCTGATTACTCCTACACTGAGGTGGTGACTCCTTGAGGTCCCAGCTTCCTAGCGGAAGGGAGATGTCTCCCATTAGATGCTTCACACAGAAGGGCCTGGGGCTGTTTTTATCCCTTCATCCTCTGAAGCTGATAGAACAGAAGTTTAATATCACAGGGTTTGTAGATAACTCTCAGGGTAAAAGCTGACTTTGGCGCTCATTACCTCCCAGGATTCACGCTTTAACTTTAGATTTGGCCTCTATGAATTTCTTGCCTTCTTGCAGCTCAGTAATTCATCTAATTTTTAAAATATTTTCTACCCCCAATTTTTAATTGTCTTTATTTACTAGGAGGATCTTTCAGGGTATCTTGTTCTATTAATAAGACTACTAGAAACAGAAGTCTTTATGCAACAACATTTTATTTTATCTTTTCATAGATTTATGAAAGCCTTTATTTTATATCAAGCAACTATTTTTGGTAAAGATTACTGCCTCTTTTTAAAAAATAGAACCCACAGGATTTTAAAAATTGAGGTAAAATTCACATAATATAAAATTAACCATTTTAAAGTGTACAATTCAGTGGCCTTTAGTACATTCACAATGTTGTGCCACCATTATCTCTATTTAGTTTTAAAACTTTCTATTTTTTTATTTTATTTTTTAATTGCGGTAACATTGGTTTATAACATTGTATAAATTTCAGGTGTACATCATCATACTTCTATTTCTGCGTAGATTACCTCATGTTCACCACCCAAAGACTAATTACAATCCATCACCACACAGATGTGCCTAATCATCCCTTTCGCCCTCCTCCTGCCCCTCTTCCCCCCTGGTAACCACCAATCCAATCTCTGTCTCTAGGTGTTTGATTGTTGTTGTTTTTGTCTTCTACTTCTGAGTAAGATCATACGGTTTATGACCTTCTCCCTCTGACTTATTTCACTTAGCATAATACCCTCAATGTCCATCCATGTTGTCACAAATGGCTGGAGTTCATCGTTTCTTATGGCTGAGTAGTATTCCACTGTGTGTATATACCACATCTTCTTTATCTGCTCATCCCTTGATGGGCACTTAGGTTGCTTCCAAGTCTTGACTATTGTGAACAATGCTGCAATGAACACAGGGGTGCGTGTATCTTTACGTATTGGTGTTTTCATGTTCTTTGGATAAATACCCAGCAGTGGAATAATTGGATCATATAGTAGTACTATTCTGAATTTTTTCAGGAATCTCCATACTGTTTTCTATAGTGGCTGCACCAGTTTTCACTCCCACCAGCAGTGTATGAGAGTTCCCTTCTTTCCACACCCTCTCCAACTCTTGCTGTTTCCTGTCTTGTTAATTACAGCCATTCTGAAGATGAGGGCGTGAGGTGCTATCTCATTGTAGTTTTGATTTGCATTTCTCTGATAGTTAATGATGGTGAACATCTTTTCATGTGCCTGTTGGCCATCTGTATATTTTCTTTGGAGAAATATCTGTTCAGGTCTTTTGCCCACTTTTTGATTGGGTGGTTAGTTTTTTTGTTGTTGAGATGTATTAGTTCTTTATATATTTTGGAGATTAATCCCTTATCAGATATATGGTTTGCAAATATCTTCTCCCAATTGTTAGGTTGTCTTTTCATTTTGTTAATGGTTTCCTTTGCTGTGCAGAAGTTTTTTAGTTTAATGCAGTCCCATTTGTTTATTTTTTCTATTGTTTCCCTTGCCCAGTCAGACACGGTACTTGAAAACAGGCTGCTAAGACTGATGTTGAAGAGCGTACTGCCTATGTTTTCTTCTAGAAGTTTCATGGTTTCAGGTCTTACATTCAAATCTTTAATCCATTTTGAGTTAATTTTTGTGTGTGGTGTAAGATAATGGTCTAATTTCATTTTTTTTTTTTTTTGCATGTGGCTCTTCAGTTTTCCCAACACCATTTGTTGCAGAGACTTTTCTTTCTCCATTGTATGTTATTGGCTCCCTTGTCGAAAATTAGCTGTCCATAGATGTGTGGGTTTATTTCTGGGCTCTCAGTTCTATTTCATTGATCTATGTGTCTGTTTTTGTGCCCATACCATGCTGTTTTGATTACTATAGCTTTGTAGTATATTTTGAGGTCAGGGAATGTGATGCCTCCAGCTTTGTTCTTTTTTCTCAGTAGTCCTTTAGCTATTTGGGATCTTTTGCTGTTCCATATAAATTTTAGGATTCTTTGTTCTATTTCTGTAAAAACTGTTGTTGGAACTTTGATAGGGATTGCATTGAATCTATAGATTACTTTAGGAAGTATGGACATTTTAACTATGTTAATTCTTCCAATCGAAGAGCACAGAATATCTTTCCATTTCTTTCTGTCTTCAATTTATTGCAACAATGTTTTCTAGTTTTCAGTGTACAGATCTTTCGCCTCTTTGGTTAAGTTTATTCCTAGGTATTTTATTCTTTTTATTGCAATTCTAAATGGGATTGTATTCTTAATTTCTCCTTCTGCTACTTCATTGTTAGTGTATAGAAATGCAACTGATTTTTGTATGTTGATTTTTGTATCCTGCAACTTTACCATATTCATTTATTATTTCTAGAAGTTTTCGGTGGATTCCTTAGGGCTTTCTATATATAAAATCATGTCATCTGCAAATAGTGACAGTTTCACTTCTTCCTTTCCAATTTGGATCCCTTTTATCTCTTTTTCTTGCCTGATTGCTCTAGCCAGGACTTCCAACACTATGTTAAATAGGAGTGGTGAAAGTGGGCATCCTTGTCTGGTTCCTGTTCTTAGAGGGATAGCTTTCAGTTTTTCACCATTGAGGATGATATTAGCTGTGGGTTTGTCATATATGGCCTTTATTATGTTGAGGTACTTTCCTTCTATACCCATTTTATTCAGAGTTTTTATCATAAATGAATGCTGTATCTTGTCAAATGCTTTCTCTTTATCTATTGAGAGGATCATGTGATTTTTATTCCTCCCACTTGATCATGGTGTATGATCTTTTTAATGTATTGTTGCATTCGATTTGCTAGTATTTTGTTGAGGATTTTTGCATTGATGTTCATCAGTGATATTGGCCTGTAATTTTATTTTTTTGTGTTGTCTCTGTCTGATTTTTGTATCAGGGTAATGTTGGCTTTGTAGAATGAGTTAGGAAGCTTCCTCTCCTCTTCAGTTTTTTTGGAAGTTTGAGAAGGATAGGTATTAAGTTTTCTTTACATGTTTGGTAGAATTCACAAGGGAAGCCGTCTAGTCCTGGACTTTCCTTTTTTGGGAGATTTTTTTTATTACTGTTTTGATCTCCTTACTGGTGACTGGCCTATTCAAATTCTCTATTTCTTCTTGATTCAGTTTTGGAAGGTTGTATGATTCTAAGAATTTATCCATTTCTTCTAGATTGTCCAATTTGTTGGCATATAGCTTTTAGTAGTATTCTCTTAAAATCTTTTGTATTTCTGAGGTATCTGTTGTAATTTCTCATCTTTCATTTCTGATTTTACTTATTTGAGCCTTCTCCCTTTTTTTCTTGGTGAGTCTAGCTAAAGGCTTGTCAATTTTGTTTATCTTTTCAAAGAACCAGGTCTTGGTTTTATTGATTTTTTCTTTTCTTCTTCTTTTTTTTTTTTTTAGTCTCTATTTCATTTATTTCTGCTCTGATTTTTATTACTGCCTTCCTTCCACTGATTTTGACCTTTGTTCTTTTTCCACTTCCTTTAGGCACACTGTTAGATTGTTTGAGATTTTTCTTGTTTGTTGAGATAAGCCTGTATTGCTAGAAACTTCCCTCTTAGAACTGCTTTTGCTGTGTCCCATAAATCCTCACATGTTGTATTTTCATTTTCATTTGTCTCCAGGTATTTTTTGATTTCTCCTTCTATTTCTTCATTGATCCAATCGTTGTTCAGTAGCATTTTGTTTAATCTCCACGTATTTGTGGCTTTTCTGATTTTCTTCCTATAGGTGATTTCTAGTTTCATACCTTTGTGATCAGAAAAGATGCTTAGTATTATTTCAATCTTCTTAAATTTATGGAGACTTGTTTTGTGGCCTAATATGTGATCAATCCTGGAGAGTGTTTCATGTGCATTTGAAAAGAATGCATATTCTTCAGTTTTTGGATGGAATGTTCTGTATCTATCTGCTAAGTCCATCTGGTCTCATGTGTTGTTTAAGGCCAGTGTCCCCTTGTTGATCTTCTGTTTGGACGATCTATCCATTGGTGCAAGTGGAGTGTTGAAGTCCCCTACTATAATTGTGTTACTGTCTATTTCTCCTTTTATGTCTGTTAATAATTGCTTTATATGTTTAGGTACTCCTATGTGGGTGCATAGATGTTTATGAGTGTTATATCCTCTTGTGGATTGTTACCTTGATCATTATGTTGTGCCCTTCTTTGTCTCTTGTTACAGTTTTTGTTTCAAAGTCTATTTTGTCTGATATGAATATTGCTACCCCAGCTTTCTTTTCATTGCCATTTGCATGGAGTATCTTTTTCCATCCCTTCACTTTCAGTTTGTGAGTGTCTTTAGGTCTGAAGTGTGTCTCTTGTATGCAGCCTATGTATAGGTCTTCTTTTTTTATCCAATCAGCCACCCTATGCCTTTTGATTGGAGGATTTAGTTCACTGACTAAATGTTAAAGTAGCTATTGGTATGTATGTACTTAGTGCCATTTTTAAACTTTTTTTCTTGATGTTTTAGTAGTTCTTCTCTGTTCTTTTCTTCTCTTGCTGTCTTCCCCTGTGGTTTGATGGCTTTCTTTGGTATTATGTTTGGGTTCCTTTTGCTTATTTTTTTGTGTATTTATCATAAGTTTCTGGTTTGTGACTACCATGAGGTTCATATATAACCTACGTACATAGCGATCTGTATTGAGTCCACGGTGTCTTTAGTTTGACCTCTACCTGAAAGCTCTACTCTTTTACTCCCCTCCTCCCATACTTTATGTTTTTGATATCATATCTGTCCTCTTTTTTGTGTGTTTGTATCCATATGTAACAACATTTTAAATGGAAGTTCAATCATAATTATTTTTCTTCCACTTCCTAGAGAGATTTAAATAGCAGTTATAACCACAAGCAAGTTTTGAAAAAATATTCCTTATCATAGCATTATGAAAAAGCCCCTGGCCTTAGTACATAAATCCACTATATTTTCCTTTCAACTACCCAGTTGAAAATATAGTTATCTGAACACACAAAAGTACCCTATCAACCCAATCTTTTCCCCTAATTTATGAAGCTCATTTATTCAAATCATTATAAAGTCATAATTCTACATTCTATACCAGAAAAATGTATAAAGAGAGACGAGATCATGAAAGAACACCTTCTCAGGAAATCATAAATACCTTTCATAACAACAATGGAAATAGCCCTTTTGAGAGGTGCAATACATCTCTTTTTTCATGCTTTTTTATTTGCTTATATAATGAGCAGACTACTAAAGCCAGTATCGCCCATGTTTTCTTTTTTATTGTCACAAGCTTAGGATGCTTTGGACCAAGCTACTCTGAGGATGTCCTACTTCCCTTAACTCAAGCCCCCTTTAAGTACCAGGGCGAAACTTTCCCTAGGTAGCTGAGTAGGTTACCATCAATTTCCTCAGCTGCGTGAACACCAGCCTCAACTGATGAACAGGAATATTTACTAAAGATAAATAGGGAAAGAAAAGTAAACAAACAGTAGCTATTCTGCAACAAGCAAATCTCAGAATCACAGCATTCCATGACATCCCACAGTCCCTGATTAGAGTAGAATAATTATTCCCCAGTGTCGATTACACGTTGTAGATGAAGGATATTTTTACCCTGGGACCTTCCTTGGCCTGAACCAGCCCCTCCAGACTCTATCTTTCTGATCTGTATGTTGGCCAACATATCTATCTGCTCCTGCACACACAGAATTACCCCCCAGTGAAAATACTGTGTTTCTATATATAGTAACAGCCTCCCCCTTGGTTTTAGAGCTCAATTTTTGTCCTAGGTTACCAAGGCAGCCAAAAGCATTAACTCTGCTTGTAGTCAGGGTAGGTAAAATCTCCTCTAAGTTCTGCTGTTCTTCCCTTTTTTGTAATAAGAGGGTTGGGTGCCCCTTCCCTATGAGAATATGCTGTACTTGTTTAAAGATTGTCAAGGCAACCTACTGCTTTCCCATTTCCTCTCATTTAGGCTCTGGATAATAATAGATTAACAAACTCAATTATCAATGGAAATACATGAATTCTATCAAAAAAAAGAGAGAGAGAGATGATAATACTAATGAAACAACTATGTGCCCAGCAATAGGTTAAATGTTTTTATTTATTCTGTCACCTAACAAGTGCTAATGGCATCTCCACTCACCTTACAACAGGTACTATCAGCATCTCCTTCTTACGAATGACACTCCTGTCTAAGGAAGACAGCCATTCAGTGGCTGCCCAAGGGCACACAGTGATGGAGCCAGGATCAAGCTAGGCAGTGTGGCTGCAGAGCCTGCTGCATTTCTAACCAGGACACTACCCCTGCCTGTTTTCACCGGCCTTTCTCGGAAATGCTTCAAATTCATGCCTCCTGGGAGTCAACTTCAGGCCCCAAACCAGGAATAAACAACCAGTGCAAGTTGAGAGCCACAATATCAGGCACCATTCTAGAGGTAGTTCTCATACAACTCACAAGGTGGGTGTCATTCCCACTTCCCGGTGAGGAATCAGAGATGCCACCCCCTCCCCCAACAAGGACTTCAGGGCCCACCCCATGGCCATAGACCCGGTAAGTGACTGAGCTGGGTTTCACATGCGGGCAGACATAGCATCACTCTGCAGATTCACTCTGCAGATCAGACATAGCATCCCTTCACAGGACAGGGCTGGATCATGATATATTTTGGCAATGGTCTTTAAAAAGTGTAGAGGAAGAAAAAGCAAACACTAGAAACTGAGTTTTTGGTTTCACACAATATATTAGAAGTAAGCAAAATTAACAGCAAGAAATTCATTCCTATGGCCTCAGTTCACTCAGACTGCCCAGGAAGCAGAGTGCTCTGCATTGATCAGAATTTCATTCTCCCGAAGGCGGTGCAGCAGAGTGCAGGGTACTGGGCACGGGGTCAGGGACCTGAGTTTGAGTCCCAGCTCTCGCATTTCCTCGATAACGTTGTTCAACCTCCCCGACCTTTAGTTTTTCTCATCCGTACAGTGGGAATGATGACCATCCTATCTATCTCACCTCATTGGTGTGAAGATGAAATGAGGTCAAATATAAGACAGGGTTCTATATCTGAATGAGATATTTAAAGTTGATTGCTATTATTATGTGGGTTACTAAGAGGTAACGACTTACCGTACTCTTCCACAGAAAGAGAAAAAGACGGGTGTACTTATGCATATATGTGCACACATATGCATGCATGACAAGTACATATGTATAAGTTGTGTTGTGCAAATGAAGATGAGAACAACCAGTCACAGTCTCACAAGCAAAGCCCTGATCAAGTGTGCTAGGGCAAGTCTGCAGGTCTCTGACTTTAGCTGCTTAGCTGTCAGATATGCAGACAATGTTGAAAGATTGCTGCTGTGAGCAAGATAAGAAGAACAGCAGCCCTTGGAGGACCAGCACAGCCGTGCGTGACCCCACAGGCGACTTTCCCAGGGCCCTAGCCCTACTCAGAGGGTGCTGGGAAATGAGCGCTTGCATTCCAGGCAGGGGGGCGGGAGGGGGAATGAAAGATGGAAGTATTAAATGGGGCATGGGACTCTGACAGGTACTTTCAAGGGAATCAGCCCTCGGCATCCCTGACCACACTGAGCTTGTCCTGAGGGACCCTTTGCTGCC
Organism: Tapirus indicus; assembly: GCA_031878705.1. Taxonomy (NCBI): domain Eukaryota; kingdom Metazoa; phylum Chordata; class Mammalia; order Perissodactyla; family Tapiridae; genus Tapirus; species Tapirus indicus. The sequence goes on from CM062925.1 coordinate 7,852,346, forward strand.
TTCCTACCTTTCCCTCCCAGGTCCTCCCTCACTCCCCCTTCTCTCTTCTTGTTCCCAATTCCTCTGCTACCTTTACTCACTTCTGGTTTTTCTACTAAAGTTTTTACCTTATTGGATTTGTCACATTTACTTTCCTTCCTCCCTGGTCAATTTTTAAATGTGGTAGCCAAAATAATCAACATCACTAGTAATTGCATCCATACTCACAATTACTTTTGTGAAGGGACATGCCAGAACTCCATAAGCAAATCCCTTTCTGAGAATATGTAAGTTGGAATTTCACTTTCTACTGACATGTATGATGAAACACGTGCTATATACCAATGAAATTTAATGCTCAAGTGGAATAATAAATTATGTTTGCAGTTCACATTTCCCTAGATCCATAAAAGGAATCGCATTTTCATTAGACAGTTTTTTTCAAGTCAGTGACCAACTCCCTCCCATTTCCCTGAGACTGACAGAAAGCTGGTCCATTTTAATACCACTAGAAAAATACTGTACCTAGAGTAAGGAAGGAGAGGAACAGTAGACTTAATATTTATTGGTTTGTGGTACTAGGGAAAAGATGTAACTCTAATGCCCCGTGCCCCTCAACTCCTAGGTCTGAGTAGAAGATAGGAAAGTAAGGAGTGGAATCCAAGAGAAGGAGTCTACTAGTATTTGCTTCTCCTTCCTTCCCATCCGTTCTTCTGCTTAACACTAAATAGTATAATGGATAGGATGGCCAAAAAATGTATGGTCTAGAACAGGGGTCAGCAACTTTTTCTGTAAAGGGCCAGAGAGAGTAAATATTTGAGGCCTTTTCAGGCCATAGGGACTCTGTTGCAACCACTCAACTTTGTGATTGTGCCACAAAAGAAGCCGTAGACAAGTGAATGTGGCTCTGTTCCAATAAAACTTTATTTATAGACCTTGAAATTTGAATTTCACATGATTTTCACATGTCAAAAATAATACTCTTCTTTTTAACTTTTTTCCCAACCATTTAAAAATGTAAAAGCTATTCTTAGCTTACTGACCCTACAAAAACAGGCAGTGGGCCAGATTTGGCCTGTGGGCCACAGTTTGCCAATCTCTGGTCTAGAATTTTTTATATATTGAGTATTCTTCACATTAAACCCATTGAAATTGAGGTTGTCTTTTCTCTTTTCGTCCATCCACTTTTCCCTGTCTGTTATTTTGTCCCCACACTCTTCCTTCTACTCTGATTTACCAGCACATCACTTCTCTTCAAGCTTCACCTGTTTGCTTTTTCATGCTATGAATCTCACAAGACAATAAGGACCATTTGCCAAAGACCACCTGTGAGCATCCAGCACTGTGGTGGGCACTAACGAAGTGGAAGACACAGAGCCTGTGGCTGACCGTGTTGACACGGTCGGTTATCCATTCTCTTCTCCCTCTTCCTTCCTGGTAGACTGCTTCCCAGTAGAGGCTGAAAATATCAGTCATCACTTTCCCACCCTTCCTGGCAGACAAGACACGGGTTTGTCTGTGACCCACTCACAGACAATAAGACCTGAGAAGTCTGTTTGGGTGCTTCTTGGGAAGATTTTCCTCACTGGAAAAAGAGAGAGAGAGACAAGAGCAGAAGCCTCACTTTCTCCTTGTTTCCTACTTTTGGATGCTGTCATGTAAAGATATGATGTTTGGAGCTGTAGCAGCCATCTTGCAACCATGAGGGAAGTCCAAGAGCTGATACAGAGGCATAACATTGTTAATTCACTGAACCACTTCTGCAACTCTCTCCCTCTGGACTTCATGTTATAGGAGATAATAAACCCTTGGGTTGGGAAATCTGTTACTGTCTTACACAGACAGCCTTCCTTCTTGTGAAGCTTATGTTGTTAGAGGGGTTAGGTGACACAGAAAATGAAAAACTATTAGAAGAAAACACAAAATATCAAATGTCATAGACCACCACACGATACCAGTCATACTTTCAGTGCCTCTTGATTAAGAACAATCACATATCAACTACTCCTTCCCTAGCAGCCCTGTTCCATCTACATTGAAATGTGTTCATCTCTCCCCCAATAGCTACTGCCCTATCTCCACCTTCCACTTGACATGCAAGCTTCTTGAAAGTTCTTTTATTTTTATTATTACCCTTACCATCTCCACTTCCTATTCTGTCCTCCTCACTCCTCAAATGGCAGGACTCTGCCTTTCTTTCATCCACACTACTCTGCTTTCAACAGAGTCACCAATGACTTCCATGTTGATAAACCCAAGCATAGTTTTTACTTCTTATCTTCTCTGACAAGAGAAGTCTCCACAGTGTTGATACTATTCACCACACCTCCCTGACGCCACACTTTCCTGGTTGTTTTTTTTTTTTCTTTTCTTTACATCTTTCCATCTTTATTGCTGGCTTCTCCTCTTCTACTGTCTCTGAATGTCAGTGTTCCTCAGTGCTCTTTTCTCATCTTACACACTCTTCTTAGGTAGTCTTATCTACACCTATGGTTTTAGTTGCTACCTATAAATTAACGATGCCCATGCCTATAAACCCGTCTCCTGAGTTATAGACCCATGTAACTAAATGCCTAATGGGTGGCTCTATTTGAATGTCTCAAAGGTGCCTTAAACTCAACATGGCCACGCCAAATCATAATCTACCCCTCATATCTCAGTGAATGGCACTACAGTCCACCAAGTTGCCCAGGTCAGAACCACAGACATTATCTTGACTCTCCCTCCTTGGTCTTGCACATAGCATGCATTCCCTCTCCTTGCAATATTCTTCCCTCACTTTGTCACATGGAGAATGCCTCCCCATCCTTCATAACCCAAGTGAAAAGCCAGCTCTTCTAGGAAGCCTTTTCTTACACTCTCTAACAAGTTGCTTTCTCCTCAGCACTTCTTTATTTCTTAGGACATATGTCTATTATAACCCTTATCATATTGTTGATATCTTCTGTTTGTCTCAGTAGACCATGAGCTGGGGAACAAGAACTGTGTTTCCTTCATCTTTGTATGCCCATGTCTAACACAGTCTGGGCACATTCTAGAATACTGTCAATAAATATTTTTTGAGTGAATTAATGTATGAACACACAGTAATAATTTGTTGGATAACTGATTACATTAATGAGAAGAAACTCTAAGATTTCATGCCTGATCGGAAAATATTTTTTTCAAACACAACACTTTTGTCAATGATTGGGTAAGAAAAACCTACATAATTTTAGAATTTAGAGTTGGAAAAAACTGCATATATCTGGTCCAACTCCTTTATGAACTCATTAGGGCTCATTAGTAATTAGCAGTACGAATTTTCCTAATTTCCTAGTAATTAGCAGAACTAACACATGAAGGAAAAAATCCTTCATGTGTTAGCTCTTTTAGTGAGGTTAAACATGCCCCCCAGGAACTCAAGTAATATTCATTTGCTTACAAATCTTTTTTTCCCATAGAGGAACTTAAATCAAATCATCCCAAATTCTAAACTCCTTACATCCAAATGAATAGAATTTTAGCATATTTTGCAAGTTTGCTTTATGTCCTATTATTTCATTGCACTCTGCATCATATTTTCTTAGCAAATACATTTAGACATCTGGCATTAAGTTTGGGATTTTCCTGGCACAATGATCATTGTTATCACTAGACATTGCAGGGACCACCATGTGGATGGATTAATGTATTGTTTAATGAAGGAGAGCAGTTACTTTAAGAAATGCTAGTTGTCAAAATCCTCTCTTGACTTGTAGTTGGGTGGACATAGTTATTAACTGTAATAAATGCCCTCACAATTGCTTTTCTGGCTATTTTTCTAAGGAATTTTTACACAGTATTTAGTAAAGTGGGGGACTAGTGGTTAAGATTCAGTGCTCTCGCCACCATGGCCCAGGTTCGTTTCCCAGTCAGGGAACCACACCACCTGTCAGTCGCTTGTCATACTGTGGTGGCTGTGTGTTGCTGTGATGCTGAAAGCTCTGCCACTGGGATTTCAAATACCAGCAGGGTCACCCATGGTGGACAGGTTTCAGCAGAGCTTCCAGACGAAGACAGACTAGGAAGAAGGGCCTGGCTGCCCACTTTTGAAAACATTGGCCATGAAAACCCTATGAATAGCAGTGGAGCATTGTGTGATAGAGCCCCAGAAGGTGAGAGGATGGTGCAAAAAGACTGGGCAGGGTTCTGCCCTGCAGTACACAGGGTCGCTAGGAGTCAGAATGGTCTTGACGGAACTAACAACAAATTTAGTAAAGTATATTAGAGAAGCTTAATGAGAGTTTTTTTAATAGTCTACTTAGACCCTTAGTGAGATTGAAAATGAGTGATTTTACAGATTTCTTTTCTTGCTTTACCAACCTTCAGTGCCTAATTGCTAAAGCAACATATCTTTTAAATTCTGAAAAAAAGTTTTTTACTTTTAATTGCACTCTAATCAAAAACCCCCTGCTTCATCTACTGGGCCCTCATTTGTGCTAACTAGTTTCTACAGAAGCTATTTTCCTGTCACTTAATTGAGCACCTTCCTTTGTTATCAACACTAAATGAAGTAGTAGCCCAAAGAGCTGTTGTGTAAACACCACCACATGTTAGAGTGGAAACCATACTCCCTTTAAACCACCTTGAAATATTAATGATCATCTTCCATCTCTATTCCTGTCAAGAATTCAAACGGAACACTTGACATAACTAATGATAACTTTACACAAATGTCTATTAACAAATGTGTATGAAACTTCTACCTAGTTGTGCCAAATAGCAGTGTGTAATATGAGTAACCGCCCCACTTCTGAAGAACAGCAGGAGCAGGATGGGTATCCCCACACCCCAAATTGGGTGTGGGTGTTGAGATCGATGGTGCTGCCACACAGTCAGCAAAAGGGTTTGAAAAGGTTTGTTACTCGCCTAACGAGGCTTTCCAGCAAGAGCAGGACAGGCTCCCAAGCTGGTCTGAAAATGGCTTGAGAGAGCAGGGGAGGGAGAATGGCTTTGGGGTTTTTATGGGGGTTAGCAGGTGAGACTGGGGTGAGGGTTCCTGTGCATGGTCTAGGGCTTGCACAGCCTGAACTTCCTGCCAGCACCAAGGGAAGGAGGACCCGGGCCTCCTTATCAACTTGCTCAGATGTGGGGCCGAGGGGAGGGGAGTGGTGTGGGAGAGCTTGAAAGCTGTCAGCAAACATCAAAAATGGAATCAGCCTCTGTATTACAAGAGTTAGAAGTGGAAGGTAATCTAGTATATCAGTTATCTATTGCTACAACAATATGACATAACAAACAACCCCAAAATCTTAATGGCATACAAAAATAAGCATTTACTGCTCACATGTCTGGAGTCAGCTAGACAGCTCTGCTGATCTTGCCCGAACTCACTCACCTGTCTGAGTCAGCTGTCAGCCGATTCTGCTGGCTTAGCCTAGGGTGACTGCGGTGACTCAGCTCTGCTCCACGTCTCTCGTCCTCCAACAGGCTAGCTTAGCCACGCTGTCATGGCAGAGGCAGAGGTGCAAGAGCAAGCAAGCCCAAGCACACAAGTACTTTTGAAGCTTTTGCTTGTGGCACTTTTGCTAAAATCCTATTGTCCAAGTAAGTTATATGGCCAAGCCCCGATTCAAAATGGGAAAGCAAAAGATGTTTATATAGAAGACCAAAGACTGGGAACCGTTTTTGCAACCTACAAGCATGAATGTATTACCAACATATCACAACTTTTAATCCTACTTAACAGTACTAAGAGAAGGAAAGTGAATTCAATGGGCTACTCACTATGAAGTGCTGGTCACTGGACTTCGAATTGGGGCTATAAAAATAAATGAGACAGTGCTAAGGAGCTCACAGTCTGATACTGGGAAAATATTAAACAAATTAAATTAAATTATTATTAAAGTATTAAATTAAAATTCAATGTGATGAGTGCAAGATACTCTAATGAGGTGGCACAGAAAAGAAACTGATTAACTCTTTCACCTCTTTTACCATAGATTTCATAGCCGATTTAATGAATTTTATTGTGATCAAACTTCCTCTTGATTCTGAGGACATGAAGCAAAAGCTGACTGAAATTCCTAGTGAATGGCTTCATAAAAATGCAGGCTCTTTAGAAGCAAAACTAGATTATAAGTTCTATTAGGCTAGCAGAAAGTCATTTGAGAGACTTACACTTTGTTGCTCCATTACACTTAGTAACGGATGACTATCCAGTTTCAACCAAAATTTATTGTGTACCTACCTGCGCAAGCTATTTTGCTGGGAATTTACTAGGAATTGGGGAAGCCTAGCAAAGAAGACTAAAAAATGGTATCTGCCTTCAAATAACTTACAGTTTAGTCCTGCTTACTCTCAAGTCCACTGTGTGAAACATATACCAGCAAAGCTGTCTGCTTGAAGCAGAAGTTGGGAGCCTGGAGCTCCCTCTGACCCAGGCCGCTCCTGGGGACACAGTTTGGAGACCTGAAGATTCTCCAGTCTAATCCATCTCATTGTCTACAGTCACATTGCAGAAATACCTTACAATGTAGAAATACAATACTCCCCTAGTCTCTTTGGTGCTCTTCCATGTGTAGACATGGTGACCCATTCCATACAGTAAGTTTAGTGTAATGTGACATTAAATAAAGCCTGGATTAGAACTATGTTAGGCCTCAAATAGAAGAGAGCTCAGAAGGTAGCTCACCAATCTCTAGGTCATTAGCTCTAAATGGAATCATAATTGGTGAGGGATTATTCTAGCACAATTTGGGAATAAAATGATGAGTTAACCTTCCAGCTTGTCTTCGATAGCTTCTTAGACTTTGCAAGAAATTCTTTGAGACACAAAGATAGAGAGAGAAATACTTTGTTGGATCTTCTCCATTAGTCAAGATTGTATCAGAGGGAAAAGTTTGCCACTGTTCTAAAATATTTTTTCCTCTAGTTAATCCACAGTATTTTTCAGGGTCTTTGCCTAGGAGGAAGACTAATTCCTTATCTTCCTTCCCTCTCTCTCAGGTCCTACTCCCATACTTCAAACTGTCATATGGAATCTTTCGGGAGTGCGGCACAGAAGTGGGCAGGCAGAGTGTTTGCAGAGCTACTGAAAATAAATTCCCCATAAAGCACAGTTCACTGTCCTATAAAAAGGTTCTGTCCGGAAGGATTCCTTGAGATGTGTTTTATTTCCATTAAAAACTCAAAAACTTTCAAACGTTCACTGTTCGTGTCTCAAAACTTGATGGGAAAAATATGCAACATTTGAAGTATTGTAGAAAAGCTTAAAGAAATAAAAGAAACCAGTTGCTCTCTGGACCTCTTTTTAGGAGGCAGAACGTTCCTGGAGAGCCTTCAGGGTTCGTTGCGAAGGGGACCCAAGATGGGTCCAAATGTTCTTTTTAGAAAAAAACCCGAGTACGAGAGGTGGGGGGACTGATGGTGCCCAACGCTAGCGGGTCAGGGTCACTTTCTTCCTCCTTTCGTCCCTTTCTTCTCCATCTCTACCCCGTCCTCCTGTGCGCCTCTCGCCCAGCCCTCCCTCCCTCACCACCCCCCACTGCCCATCCTCGCTCTTCCCGCCCTCCTAAACCCCTTGTCCGAGGGGCCCGCACTGCGCCCACCGCCGGACAGGGTGGGGCCGGGGCGGACTCCCTCGCGTCCCCACTCTCACGCCCTTCTCTCCGCCGCCCGCGCTCCCGCTCCGGCCGCCCCCTCTCCTCCCGGCGACAGGGGATCCCAGCCAAGGGGGCCGCCCCGGCCCCGGCCCTCCCCCGCCCGGGCCGGCCAGACCATAAAGAGCCGGGCGGCGGCCGCCGAGCCCAGCCGCCAGCGCCCCCAGCTCCGCGCGGCGCAGGACACGAGCGTGCCCCCGACGGCAGCCCGGACGCCGCGCCCCCGCCACCTGCGCCGCCGCCGGGCCGGACCGCGGGCAGCGCGCCCCGGGGACCCCGAGGCAGGGCCGACGCGGCCGTGGCTGGCGGGCGCCCGCGGGGAGCGGGAAGAGCAGACATGCTGGCCCCGCGCGGAGCCGCCCTCCTCCTGCTGCACCTGGCCCTGCAGCCGTGGCTGGGGGCCGGCGCCCAGGCCACCCCCCAGGGTAAGTGGGCTCGAGCCGGGCGGCGGCCGCGGGCCCGGGGCCTCGTTGGCACCTCTTTGTCTCTCTGGGGCCCGAGTCAACGCATACTGTGATTGGAAGCGGTGATTCGAGTATGTATGGAATTTTCTGGGATTCGATTATCCAGCGATGAGACCAGTTCCCTAAACAATAGTTTGGGGGATGCAAAACTCATCTTCAGTCTATGCAAAGACGCGGGGTTACTTCAAAGCTTACCACACGGCCCTAGACCTCTAACATGTCCTGTCTGGAGCAGGGTGAATCTGGGTTCTGTCCCCTGCCTCTCTGTCTGGGCGGCCCTCCCCTCAGCCCTTGCTCCCTAAATCCTTCGACGCGGAGGGAGCGATGCTCGCCGGGGGGTCTGAGACGGACAGCCCGAGGGCGGCGCAGCATCGCGGTTTGCCCGGCCACGCGCCTTTTTCTGCTCCGACTTTGCTTGGACCCCAAAGCCTCCTGTGGGAGTTAGCTTGATCTCTTGATTCCTGAGGTAAATAGAACAGGAAGGGCTGAGAAATCGCTCTTTCTCTATGAAGAGAGAAAAATTCGATAAATAATTTGAAAAGACACCTGGAGAATCCTCAGACCCCTTTGTGAGTTAGTGTGAAAATAACCGTTGGACAGAAAGCATTTAAGCTTAAACAGAATTTTTTGTAAAGACCAAAAGGAAGAAATTTAAGCAAGAAAAGATCTTAGGGTCATCCGTGATGACCTTCATCTGTTTGAAATTGGTGCCCGGGCTGATTTATTACTGACCAAGGAAATAAAGCTGGAAGAGACACACAACTTGAAGTGAAAGTTGTTCTCACAAAGCCAGAGTGAAGGGTTCCCGGGAGGGCATTCTTAAATCCCTTCCCCTCCCATTGCTGTAATCACCCATTTAAGCTTTGCATTTCACCAGATAACTCATTTTGATTCCAGACTAGACAACCAGAATTGTGGTTTCAGGGGGTACTGTACTGTTTTTAGTTTGGGTTGAAATACTGCAGTCTATAATGTTTGTTTGTTGTGACCTTGCTTCTGGGAAGGTAAGAAAGGAAGCTTTTAAAAACAATTTTTGAAGTATAATTGACATATAATGTCATATTAGTTTCAGGTGTACAACATAATGATTTGATAATTGTATACATTGCAAAATGATCACCACAATAAGTCTAATTAACATCCATCACCATAACATAGTTACAAAATTTTTTTCTTGTCATGAGAACTTTTAAGATCTACTCTTTTAGCAACTTTCAAATGTGCAATACAGTATTATTAACTATAGTCACCATGCTGTACGTTACATCCCCATGACTTATTCATTTTATAACTAGAAGTTTGTATCTTTTGACCTCCTTTACTCATTTCACCCACTCGCCACCCCCTGCCTGTGGCAACCACCAATCTGTTCTCTGTATCTATGAGCTTGGGTTTTTGTTGTTGTTGCTGTTGTTGTTAGATTCCACATATAAGTGAGATTATACAGTGTGTGTCCTTCTCTGATTTGTGTCACTTAGCATAATGCCCTTAATGTCTATCCATGTTGTTGCAAATGACAAGATTTCATTCTTTTTTATGGCTGAATAATATTCTATTGTATATATATAGCACATTTTCTTTATCCATTCATCTATTGATGAACACTTGTTTCCATATCTTGGCTATTGGCAATAATGCTGCAATGAATATGGGGGTGCATATATCTTTTCAAGTTAGTGTATTCGTTTTCTTCAGATAAATACCCAGAAGTGGAATTGCTGGATCATTTGATAGTTCTATTTTTAGTTTTTTTAAGGAACCTACACACTGTTTTCCATAGTGGCTGCACCAATTTACATTCCCACCAACAGTACACAAGGGTTCCCTTTTCTCCACATCCTTACCAGCGCTTGCTATTTCTTGTCTTTTTGATAATGGCCATTCTAACAGGTGTGAGGTGATATCTCATTGTAGTTTTGATTTGCATTTCACTGATGGTTAGTGATGTTAAGTACCTTTTCATGTACCTACTAGCCATCTGTATGTCTTCTTTGGAAAAATGTCTATTCAGATCTTTTGCCCATTTTTAAATTGGATTGGGTTTTTTTTTTTTTGCTATTGAGTTATATAAGTTCTTTATATATTTTGGATATTAACCCTTATCAGAGATATGATTTGCAAATAGGTTGCCTTTTTTACTCTGTTGTTTCCGTTGCTGTGCAGAAGCTTTTTAGTTTGATGTAGTTCCACTTGTTTATTTTTGCTTTTGTTGCCTTCGCTTTTGGTGTCAGAAAGGAAGCTTTTTAACACAATTTGAAAGTTTTCTTATTGGCAGGTTTGAATTTATGGATGTAACATTTTGTGTTACATGAATTCTTGACATTTGAACACACAGCTTCATGGTGTGCAGGTATGGATTTTGCTTCTCCTTACACATAGGTGCCTGTTGTATGGAGATTTGAAGTCAGGGTATCTTACCTAAATTATCTGGTTAATTTAGTTGTTGTGGATTATCAGATTAAGTGAAGTTTCTGATAGATTCTTTTATTGAGTTAATTAGTCTTGCATTTATCAGCTCAACTGGATAATTTGCTCACCTCCTTTCTCCTCTGAGCTGCCTTGCTAATCTTACTAGTATGTATTCGATTTTCATACCATGGTATTGGGCTCATTGGCAGCAGTAATTTCACCTGTGACACTAGAAGATTGTGCGTAGATCCTGGCACTATTACTAAAATGTAGTAGCATTAATAGAAAACTGTAGCATCTCATTTCCTTTTCAAAACACTCTCCAAACTCGTTACTAACTAATCCCAGCTTTGCCTCTTGAGAGAGAAATCAGTGGATTAGACGAACCATACAGATTGAAATACAGTACAATTAGCTTGAGCTAAATTATGGAAGTAATCATAGTCAAAGCAAGAATCAGGAATACCAAGAGTTTGGTTTTGAATTCAGTGCCGAAAGCATAAACACACATCTTTTCTCTGAAGATGCCTTATCTGAAGAGAACTTTTAAACGCACTGCCTTATTCCCCTTTGCCCTCACTGGTGGAAATGTAAAGTTTCCAGTTCTCTGGAAGTTTAAAAACTCTGTTTCCCACTTGAAGTACAGTAGGCAGCACTCTTCAATTTGGGGGAATGTGGGGTGCTAGAAGGAACATAACAGATATTCCAATACTTCTAGTGTTAAATTCATTATTGCGTAAGGTCCTTGCTACACGTGAAGGAAACAATACAGATCCAGTCTGAAGACAGATTGTCTTTTAAAAAGAGTAGACATTCTTGAGTAACTGGGTCTTTGCCTGTTTGTTTTATAACTTTTATTTATTTTTTCTTATTACAAAAGCAATACTTGTTCATTGTTAAAACATAGAAAATCGGATAAGCAAAAGAAAAGGAAATAAAAAATTTATAATTATACAACCCAGAGATAGCTACTAGTTATGTTAACATTCTGTTGTGCTGTCTTTCAAATCTTTTTCTGTGCAAATATATATTTCAAATGGGATCATTTGTATGTATAGTTTTATAATCTTTTTTTCCATTTAATATATCATGAACATCTTTCCATATCTGTCAGTATTCAGCTGCATTACCCTTTTTATAGATAAAAAAGGACCAAAATGTATTTATCCAGGGCTCTAATACTGGGCACTTAAGCTGTTTCCAGTGTTTTGATATTATAGATAATAGTTTGTTGAACCACTGCAGTGCCACAGGATGGCTGAAATCCACTTAGTCTCTGCTGGGCCCTTCTTCCTCTGCTGAGGGCCATTTATGTTTTCAGAAGTGCTATGCCAACACAGCTTCAGGTTTCCCACCTCTTCCCATTAGATTGTCATATAATTCCTTCCTAAATAGAAACTCTGGAATTACCACTGATTATCTTTGTACCTAAATAATTTACCATGTTATCCATTATTTCCTTAGGATAAATTTCCATAAGTAGAATTGCTAAGCCAAAGAGCATATATGTCTTAAGGTCTTTGATACTGTTCTTTAACTGTCTTCAAAATGTTTATACTAGTTTAAATCTTGCCCACCGATATGTAAGCGTGCCCATTTCCCTGAACCTCACTAACAGTGGGGTATCATTATATCCATTGTTTTTCCAATTTGATGGTGAAAATAACACCTTACAGTTTAAGTTAGCAATTTCTTCATCATTAGTTAGGCATATGAACATTTATATATATACTTACTTGCCATTGTAACTCTTTTTCTGTAAATTGCTTTGTCATGTTCTTTGCCCATTTCTCTATTAGGATGCTTATTTTACTGATCTGTGAGAGTTCTTTGTAAATTCCGGATACTGTTACCCTTTGGTAACCAGATTATTGTCTCCAGGAAAGAGCTCTAGAGGCTGAAGTTACTGCAGGCTATGGAACTGTTCAAACAATATTTGCATCAACCAACAGGAATACTAAGTAACTTCTAGTCAGTATTACCCAAATTTGGCCTTTGCCTTTTAAATAACCCTGGACATACTCTGTCATAGCTTTCATAAATATTACAAAGTGTGAGAGAAAGTGTTGCTGGCTTCATCAAAAGCAGCTTATACAAATACGAATGCAGGTTCTAGTTTTTGTAGACCAACTATCAGTCAAGTTATGGTCAAGAAATAGAAACCATATTGTTTTGTTTTGTTTCCACATTGGGATTTTGTAACAGAGAAATATTGGAGAACTATAAGTGCACAAAGGGAACACTTAGGTCTCACAGAGGTAGCAAATCGTTTTGCTGCCACTATATCTTCTACCACCTCCCAGCTTTCTGCTGTGATCCCTGTGTCATTTATCACTGACCAGGAAAATACAGTTGGCCCTGGTTCAGGAGGCATGTGCGGGACCCCGAGACATAAGAAGAACAATGACTTGGATGCTCTCACCTGTCCCCCTGGTACTTTAAGCCTTTAGTGCTTTTCATAGTGGGCATTGTCAGAGCCCCTTCTGCAGCCGGATGCAATTAGGGTTTGCACATTTCGTCTCGTGGAGGCTAGAACCTAGTGACGAATATTGTGCTGTTTCTTCTGGTTCAAATGTGCAGCCACTGTATGAGTGATAAGGAAGAACTGATGAGTCCGGCAATGTGGAAGAATGAGTACGGTGTTAGTTTACGTTACTTCATAGCTTACTGTCAAACTGTACCCCTTCAAAAAGCATGTTTGCCCCAAAGTTAAATCTTTCACTGATTATCCCTTTCTCCCCATTCTCCCCAGTCTTTGACCTTCTCCCATCCTCCAGCCAGAGGCTGAACCCCGCTGTCCTGCAGCCAATCCTGATGGACCCCTCCCTGAACGAGCTCTACGTGATCTTCACCTTCAAGCTGCAGACTAAGAGCTCAGCCACCATCTTCGGCCTTTACTCTTCAACTGACAACAGCAAATACTTTGAATTTACTGTAATGGGACGTTTAAACAAAGGTAAGCACATTTGCAGAAATCATTTTCTTAAAAATCCTCTTTTCCTGTTCCAGTGTTTGGGGTCTACTTTCCTTAAATGGTTCCCTTGTATAATTTTATTCTCATCTGCCGTTCATTTCAGTCTTCAATACCAAATTCCTCTAATTCTGCATTTACCTCTGTGGGGAGGGTGAGTTGATACTGGGAGAAAGAATGAAGAATTGCTTGTGGCCAAAATGCCCTTTGACGTTGTCCCATCCTCAAATTATTCTGGATCCAGCTCTGGAAGGGACAGGACCCAGGACAATTAGGCCACTGTCTTAGTCAGCTTGGGCTGCTATAACAAATACCATAGACTGGGTGGCCTAAACAGCAGACATTTATTTCTCACAGTACTGGAGGCTGGGAAGTCCAAGATCAAGATGCCAGCAGATTTGGTTCCTGGTGAGAGCCTGGGTCCTGGCTTCTAGACAGCCAGCTTCGCACGGTGTCCTCACATGGCCTTTCCTCCGTGCATGCCAGTGGAGAGAAAGAGAGCTCTCTGTCTTCCTTTTCTTGGAAGTTCCACCCTCATGACCTAATCTAAACCTAATTACCTCCCCAAAGCCCACCTCCTAATACCATCACATTGGGGGTTAGGGTTTCAACATATGAATTTTAGGGGGACACAAACATTCAGTCTGTAACAGCCACCCGGCACCATTCTTATGTTCCCTTGGAAGCATGTGGCTTAGCACACCTAACTCCTCGCTTTGCAAGCACCTTCCTGGACTTGATGGAGAGAATATACCTCAGCCAGGAGAACTAAAGGAACAGCTCTCTTTTCCACCTGTTTCATGCCAGTTTACACAGGTCTGTCGCTTGTTTGGTCCCTTTGCTGTCAAATGTTTCACTGTCAAAGTGAGTTACTACAAGTACTAAGAAATGACTCCCAAAGAAAAGGTCACTATTTTTTCATCTCCTTCCCCTCCACCCGTGCCCTGGGGACAACACCTGTTCTTGCTTATTGAGGAATGTGACAGATACGTGTCGTGCTGCCTCATGCTTTTAATAAAAATAGGAGGACCGGTCCTTCTGGCTGGATTTTATATTTATTTCAGTTTGCTTTACAAAGTAGATACTTCTAGTGCTTCAGACTCTCTTAGATTCTAATTGCAATTGAACTCTTAAATTTGCAGGAGTTAGGAGCTGAAATTCCTAGTTCTTAGCTTTCATAGGACTAGAGAGTTAAAGGCAAGAAGGAACGGGACTTTAACCCCTTCTTTTATGTCAAGTTCCAATATCCCCCTTCCATCCTCCAACCCCACTCACTAGTCTACTTTCTCTGCCTCATGGCCTCTCAGGGCTGGGGTGAGGTTTCAGATAACGAAGGGAGTCCAGGGACACGGTTCATGATTCCACAGATGGGTCAGCCATTCCTGCCCCCTCTGCCACATCTTCAGCCCTGACGGCAGGTAATTTTGCCCACCACCCTGCCTTGAATCAGCCCCATTTTGCCTCACATCTTTTGAAAGAACTGCTCATCTTCTAACAACCCAGCTACTCAGTTTGTGATCTGTAAAATTCATCCTTTATCTAAAGATCGGTGGCTTCTCAGCAAACTTTCTATTTTAGATGCATTAGGAGATTTTTCTTTTAGCTCATTCAGCTTCGTGGCTAAAAGGCCCTCTGCAGAGTGAAAAACTCTGCTTCTAGCTTTTTGCCCTCACTGAATCTCACCCTCTATTTCTAAATTGGCCAGTATGTGGGAACCTGTTGTGGAAAGTCTATATTGCCTGGAAACACAAGGAGGTAACTTCCCCCAAACTGATTCTTTCTGTTTATATAGGCAGGGGTAACACTAGATATATGGGCAGGTAGATAGATAGGTAAGGGGGTTGTTAGTGCATTTCCCAGAAGAATCACCAGTCATGTGATTCAGCTGTAAATACCAGCTGATCACCATGTTAGAGGAGAAGATGAAAGGGTTGATGAACATCCTTCCACCCTCCAACCTACTAGACAAGAAAAAAAGCTCTTAGAAATGTTTTTTAAAGTCCTAAAAGAATCCAGAAATGAAAATTCTCAGAAAACAAAGAGTAATTTATACTAATATTAGAGTTTGGAGAGTTGAAGAATTTGGCATAGAGACGTTTCACTGGAGCAATAGGAAAAAGTACAGAGATTTGCCGTCACGGGTGAATCTGAAAGTTCTAGGAGGGAGCAGCAGCCCATTTTGACTGGAACAATAAGGAGAAGTCACTGGGTCCATCAGGTCTCAGAAAAAGATGTGGCGCATGGTTTTGACTCTCTATTGACGTATTCAGTGGTGGCCATGCAGGCCTGACACAACGTATGGAGAGTAGGGGGAGAATCATCTTCCTGGAAGGTGAGCCCAGCCCTTATTCAACGGTAAGGCTCAGCTCATCTCCTCTTCTGTTGGTTTGCATGAAAAACAGTGAAAGAAGAAACCAAGATGTATCTCTCCTGACTTAAAACACCTGAGTAGGAAAAAGGACCCACCCCTCCCTCCGTTAAAGGTCGTGACTTGAGAGAGGGTGACAACATGGATAGTATTGAAGAGCAGGATTTGTTGTGTGGGCCCTAGATGAGCTCCATAGTAAACTAAAATGTAGCTCACGAAGACTGCAAAGAATGACTTTGCCACTGAGCTCTCTGCTTCATTCTCACACTCTCCAAGTCCTCCTACCCATGGCCACCTCATTGCTGTTCACAAAGCGTAACTTGGATCAGGTTATGCCTCACTCCAGAGACCTTTAGTGGCTCCCCATTCCAAAGTGAATAAGGTATAAACGCCCCTGCTGGGTGTTCAGGGCTTTCCGCTGCATGACCCCCAACCAGCCTTTCCATATCCCTCCTTCCAGCCCCCCATGCAGCTTGTGCTTCAGCTAGATGGACCAACTACCATTCCCTGAACCCACCTATGCTGTCTCTCATTCCCCATCCTTTTGCTTTTACCCTCTGTTCCCTCTGATACATGTCCTGCACTATCTCCAGATACCAAAATCCTACACGTGCAAGACCCATCTCAAAATCTCTCTGACATCTTTCCTTATGTGACTTTGTACCTCTATGGAAGGCACTAAGCTTTGTTTTTCTTGTACGTGAATTATTTCTAGGTCTTCTTGCCAGTAGGTTGTAAGTTCCCTCAAGGCAAGGACTGAGTATCTCTTAACTCTCCTTTGTGTCTACTGAAGTCCCTGGCACAGTACATAGCCTTGTGGTACTGTGGTATAGCCTTGTACAAAGAAGTAGCTCGTGAACAGATTGAGTAATAAATGGAGGCTGAGAAGAGTAAGTAGCCTTGTTTGTTAAAGAAGACATATGCTATTGTGGATATTCTGGAAGTACACAATTCAGATCCATTTTTTGAATGAATGAATGTTGAAGACCATTTGGATTAAAAATAGAAAAGAAATACAAGTAGTATTTCTGATAGAAATGATCTATCAGATTATTAGTAATATAGGTGATATAGTCCTGATAGAAGTAAGCGTTCTACAGAAACCGTCTGGCTGAATGGAAGATATGGTGGATGCTTTTCTTATATCTGACATAGAGGCAACTTTTCGGTTAGTATCCTAAGTTTGAGTCACAGTTAAATATCCTGACAACAGTGTCACCACGAGTACATCTCTGAATCACTCTTAGTCTCAATTTACTGCCTCTAAAGTGGAGATGATAATGGCTACTTCACACACTGATTGGAAGAACTGAATTATATAAAGTATAGTACATTTTTTAGACTGTGCAGCTCACTAAAAATTTCAGGTTCTGAGAGAGAGAGAGAGAGGGAGCGAGGTAGAGAGATCTACTATTTAGGCAACTGTCTTCCAAAGGTGATGATTTGCTGAACTCTGGCTTGCCTTGATGAAAGCTTCACCTTTCATAAAAAGAAATGCATAGAACTGCTTCTTAGTCTTAGTTTGATCACCGCAGAAGAACAACTTGGTGCTGTGGAAATGAAGAGAACCCAAGAGTTTGCAGTAATGACTGGAGAGAGTCAGTCAAGCTCCTTAGCCTAAGGATAGGAGATGTCAAATAATTCAGAGTAGTGGTTCTGAAGCCTGCGGGTTAAGGAGAGAGACAGCTTGAGAGAAACGGAAGAGCTTAAAAATTAGAATTCTGAACTCAATAATGAAGGAGAAAAAATGAGGTGCCTCAAACATTAATAATAATATTTATGGGGCCCTTACAGTGTACCAGGACTGTGCTACAAGCTCAACGCTCATTTTCCCTTTTAACTTTCACAGTAATCTTATGAGGTGCCCTTGAGTGAACTCAATTTTAAAGTGGTCATATGCAGAAAATGGAAAGAACTTGAGTGAACTTTAGGACAAACCCCCAGAGGGTTATGTTATTATTCATGTATTTTGGGATTGCCTGGAAAAGAAATCTGGGATTATTTGAAGATAAACGAGTTTACTAAAATAAGTCATGCCAAACATTTTTTTTTCAGTAAAGTTTCTAAGCTGATAGATCAAAAAGATGCTGTGAGCATAACGTATCTTGACTTCGGAAAATAATTTTATGAAGTCACTCATTATACCCTTTCTGAATAATATAAAAAAGCTTGAGCTAGATAAATAGTACTGTTAGGGGTTGATAAGTTGCCTTATAGCAAAGTATCTAGTGGTTTTCGACAAGGCTCTATCTCGGACGTTGAACTGTTCAACATATCAGTGACTTAGATGAAAGCATAGAGAGTGTTTTATCATGTTTGCAATTGGCACAAACCTGGAAAAGACAGTTGAACATATTGGATGCTGTCATCAAGATTTACAAGGTCCTATCAGGCTGACACAATGGGCCACAATCAGGCAGATCAAATTTAGCAAGAATAAATGTAAATCCATCATCTAGGAGTGGAAAGTCAGTTGCAGAAGTACAGGATGTGGGAGACCTACCCTAAGAGTTCTACTCACCAGCACTGAGAACCAGTCAGAGTGGAGTGCAGTGCCTGACACATCATAGTTGCTCAAAAAGGTTTGCCGAATGAATGAATCAACAGATACGGTGATGCAACTGTTTTTAAGAAGCTTCTTAAATTTTAGCCTTCGTTAATGCATCCATGTGGCCAGATTAAGGGAGCTGATAGTCCCACTGTCCTCTTAATTGTCCAGGGCACATCTAGAATGTTGTGTCTAGTCCAGGGTACATTTCACAGGGGCACTGTCAAGTCAGAGATTACCTTGAGGAGAGTCACCAGTCCACCCCTCTGGACCCCATTTTTTACCACATCACCAGTCAAAAAGTTAAAGGAACTGGAGAAATAAGGAGCCAGACAGACGACATGAGAGAGATGGAAGTTGCCTTAAAAATTTGAAGACTATCATGTGGATTGAGGATAAGACTAAATCTGTCTATAGCTCTGAAGAGTAAAATTAGAACCCATTGGTAGAAGTCAGAGGAAACAGATACTGGCTCTGTATTAGGAAAATCTTGGCGAGCAATCCAAAAGTGAAATGGGTTTTTCTGCAAAGTAATGAGTTCCTTGTTACTGGAAATGTGCTGGTAGAGGCTGTACTTTTATTGAAGGGATTTGTGAAGTGAGCTATTAAGCTGGATGACTTATAATGCTGATATTCTGTGGCTCTCCTAAGGCGAGAGAGGTTCCATGGGCACTTAAGAAATTGCTCTGCAGCTCTCTCCTGTACCATGACCTTGGGATTCTGTGCAAACTCACAGCTTTGTCACCTACCAGATAGTTGTGGACAATGATGGGTCTCAATTTCTCCAAATATAAAGCCTTCTGCAGATGTTCAATATAATTGCTGTGCTTCCTTTCACTGGATGGTTTCTTTGCTCTGTGTGTGTGTGTGTGTGTGTGTGTGTGTGTGTGTGTGTGTACTCTATACACTTTACATTTATTCAAACCACTATAAGAAAATTTGGAAACACACAGGCTGCATTTATCACACCTGGGAGTCACCCAGAGTACTTCCAGGAAAAGCAATTTGATGATTTACCTTTTATATATATTTCCAAAGCACTAAAGTTACAAAGACCTAGTGTATAGGTCATAAAGATAAATAATCAAAGGCAAACAAGGTTATTCATCACAAGAGACATTAATGGCAAGAAGGCTTTTTTTAAATGTACAATTATTTAAAAAGGAGAGGAAAGGTTGACAGCAATGGCTTTCATCATATATTTAAAAGTGCCAAAGAGCAAAGCCATTTGCCAAGCAAAGCAGAAAGTCCCAGACTACCTTCACTAGTTTGCTGCCTGTGGGCCAGATCACTCAAAACTCCTTTGCCCAAGCAGACAAAATATTATCATTTCCAGTTCCTTAAAGCTGGCCCTCTGCTTCATTGCTCTGACTTTCAACACATCATAATATTTTTGACTACCAGGTCCACTTTCCAAAAACTCTTTTAAAAATCCTTCCCCAGATAGCAGTATTTCCAATCTTCATTGCTTGGGTTTGCTTTTTCATCTCCTGCCAGTCACTGAGATGGTATTTAAGCAGGCTAGGCAACGTGGTTCCTGTGTCAGGATGGTACCCAAGCATGGAAATGTAGCCATGAAATCAGGTCTCGATTGTCAAGTATACAAAGATGCAAGTTTGGAAGGAAAGGACTTATATAAATAAACCAATACAAACTGCCCCCCACCTTTTAATAAAAGATTGTGGGTTAAAAAAAATCAGAGTGGACACATGAATACTCTATTTTATCTATTTTTTTATTCAATAAATAGTTGTACTTGATGCCCTCAGGTGCTGTGGTCTATGGGAAAATTAGTAGGAAACAGACTCCTGGTCCCAAGAGTTTCTGCTCTAATAGAGAAGATAAGAAATAAATAAAAATAAATACACTCATACCTACATTTGTATAGCAGTTTACAGTTTCACATTTTCTTATTTGACCACGAAAAACAAAATGAAGTAGGAGGGGCAGCTTTTATCAACTCCATTTAATAGTTTAAGAAATGGACACTTAGCAAAATGAACAGGCCGAGGGTCACAGAGCTATTCAGTATCTGAGCCATGACTGGAAAAGTACACCCAGAAAAGTATGGAGAAAGTGTTATGGGAATTTGAAAGAGACAGATAACTCGCTCTGTAGTATTTTCCCCTCACTTTGCTCCCCTCTGCAGTGTGTGTGTTGGGCTAAGATAGGGCGAGGTGAGCACTGGGAAAGGGGTTCAGGAGAGCGGAAGCGAACTATGTCTGTTCTCTCCATCCAATTTTGCCACCTCTGGAGAAGGTCAGGTAGACTCCCATCCAGTAGGCTGCAGGCTCCCGGGGCCAGAACTCTAGACTGTTTCCAGACTCAGTCTGACTGATGTGAAAACATTGAATTTCCTAAGCAGGTTCCTGTCTGCCCTCTGGAGTAGTCTTACTGCTCTGAAGATAAAATAAGTATGGAAGCGCTGAAGTAAGGACATTGCAATAAAAAAGAAAAATGAAAAATGGAAGCCATAAGAGAAATGAGAATTACTGGATCAAGTATGAAGAATGGTAAATGTCACAGCACTTTGATAATTTTTCTGCCGACAGACATTGTGAAGATGGAAGTTTCCATAATCCTTCTTTTCCTTTTTTTCCTCTTGGTATTGTCACAAGATCTAGGAGCATGAAGAATTTGTCATTTCAGTGTTGCATTGCAACACACAGCAAGGCAGAAGGATAGAATCTCCTTCAGTGACAGCATGAACACACAAGTAGGTTTTGCTACCTGCTGTAGACATTGAATTGCCATTCTCTGAACTTTTTCATTTATAAATGAAAAGCTCTCATTAAATGCAATCATTTAATTATTCATTGAAAGTTCATATTCACAACATTTAGTGTGTACCTGTCATGTGTAAAGTACTCCACTAGGTACTATTTATAAAATTAAACTTACACGATTCCATTATGAAAATAAATCATGGCCCACATACCCTGGGAGAAGACCTGTTAAAAGCAGGCAAGATGCCCATGAAAATATGTTTCTTTTGAATTCCACAGAAATCTCAGTTTGGGGAGGAAAACCAAGGGTATTTGTTTGAAGCCACTGTGTGTATCCATTTAAACTATTAATGTGCGGAACAGCAGTTGTGGCTGCACCAATAAGGAGAAATTGAGTATACGTGTCTACGACCGAACTGAAAGTTGGTGGTCCAAGTGGTATTTTTGTTGGCCTGTCAAAACTCCAGGTATTTGCAAAACTGTTCAAAAAAGTAAAGAAATAGAAGTTTTAAAAAGCTGAATTAGTGCATATGTTTGGGCTCAATTTTCCCCATCTTTTGGGTACCATATATGCCTCCAATTTCCAGCCATGCAGTTACCACTGTAAATTCTCAACAATGTTAAATAAAGGGATAAAAATTCTGTTGAACCCCATATTTAAAATTCCTCAAGAATGTCTACTCATGTCTGTTTTCTTTCTTCCCACTACTTTGTTTTTCTTCGTACCACATTTGTTTAAGTCTTACCAATACTTCATTTCAGGAAAAATAGGATTATGCTACAGTCATAGAAAGGTCTTCTACCCAGTCTGTCTTGCCAGGTCTTAGCAATTCTTTTCTCTCGGTAATCAAGTGGTGGTGACCACATAAGCATATGAGAAGATCTCCTGACTCCACCCAGCATCTCTCTACATCACAGAACCTGATGCCACCTGGCCCACTCCAGCCGTGCTCAAATGGAAAAGCAAATCTAGACAGATTTTAGAAGGGGTGGGAAAATCAACCTAGAAAGTCTAGTATATTTGGAGAAAGTCCTCAAATACATCCTGAAAGTTTCACAGTAGTGATTATTTTCTCTGGCAATACTGCAACATAAACAGGTATTCCTGGCTGGCTCCTCTGTGAGACAACACCGAGTTGGCATTTACACTCTACAGGAAAGGTACTTGAGGAAAAATGGTCTGAGTTACTTTCTGCAAATCTCTCAGACTGACAGCAGCACAGTGTGGGTATATGTGTGTAATTCATTTCTTTTTCACTTTTTTGTCTTAAATAAGTAATGCATGTTTCTTGTAGAAAAATGAGACAATGAAGATGAGCAAGAGGAAAAAAACACACATCATCCAAGCACCCATCAATGACCATATTAATGTTGACATATTTGCTTCTAATTATCTGCATTTGCATATAGACATATATATACATACACACTTTTTTTCTGAATGAAACTGTACTGACTCATAACCTTTTTTTCACTCCACAAAATACTGGGAATGTCTTTTTGTGTTTTTAATATGCAACTATTCTATAGTATTTTGTTTTATGATTATACCATAGTTTAAGTAGCATGCCCTCCCTCTCTCAAATGTTTGTTATAATGTTCCTGAAATGATTGTTTCTGTTGATGAACTTGGCAGTGGTACCTATGGATGGACCTGGAGGTGTTCTTGGTAGACCCACTAAGCCCTTGGAAGCAAATCACTCTGGTCTTCACAGGAAACCTCACCCAATGGGCTTCACTCCCAAAGGCTCAGCATCCAGGCACAGACTGTAGCTCAAGACTCAATATATTCAGGACAATAATGGAGTAAAAGCAAGGCAGGAAGCCAGAATTTTAAAATTCGAATGAATTTTCATTTAGTGAGCTTAATAACATATGTGAATAGATAGCTACCTGCATAGAAAAAACAAACAGAAAATCAGGTAGTGGATCTCTCTCCTAGTCCTTCTTTTGCAACCATGGATACCTTTGGTTTTCTAACTGAGCATTTTCAGTTTGAGGATGGTTGCTAAGGGACAGAATGACAGATTACACTCGATTGTTCATATGCTTACAAAGGCCTATCCATGCCTGTTCTTTTAGTGATGGAATAACCACACTTAGTTTCAAATTCTAGTCCTGCCACTTATTATGTCCTTGAGCAAGTTCCTTCACTTATCTGAGTGTCACTTTCCTCATCTCTAGTTGTTCCAATTTCATAGGGTTGCAGTGAGTAGAAATTCAGTGTTTAAAGCAACTAAGCGCAGCACCCAGCCCCATAATAGTGCTCAGTAAATGTTTGGTGAATTAATGAATTCGTGCCCTCGGGAGCTTAGTTGGATTTTAGTTGACTTTTGATGGGTTCTGCTGGCTCATTGTACTTACCGTTGTCTGAAATTATATTGTTTATGCTCATATTTTCCCTGAGCACATCGCACCCCCAGCAGCAGAATGGGTTGCCAGTGCCTGGAACAACGCCTGACCTACAAGATGTCGAATATTTATGGTTCCGACTTGCTTGCATTCTTTCCAGTGACCCAGCCTTGCAACCTGGAGGCTTATCAGCACAGAATCGCCCCTGTTCCCCTTATCTCATCGTTTGTTGATCTGTGTTTGGTTGCAGCCATTCTCCGTTACCTGAAGAATGATGGGAAGATTCACTTGGTGGCTTTCAACAACCTGCAACTGGCCGATGGCAGGCGGCACAGGGTCCTCCTGAGACTGACCAACTTACGGCGAGGGGCTGGCTCTGTGGAGCTCTACCTGGACTGCAACCAAGTGGATTCCGTTCACAATCTCCCCAGAGCCTTTTCCGGCCCCCCGCAGAATCCTGAGTCTGTTGAATTGAGGACTTTCCAGAGGAAGGCGCAAGTAGGAACCCACAAACCATTCCCCGAAGAGGAGAGATGGGTTGCTGAGGCTCAGGGAACGCAGAGGAGTGGCTGAGGGCGTGAGGGGTCTAAGTCTGGCTGCATGTTGGAAGCACCTGCAGAACTTAAAAAACTGCCAATAGAGGGCTCACCCTCAAGACACATCGAATCAGAATCTGTAGGGGTGACTCCTGGGCATCAATATTTTTAAAAATACTGATTCTAATGTGAAGCCAAAATTGAGAGCTTCTGCTTTAGATGATAAGTGGAGACTTTTTGGATATAATTGTAAAGTTGGAAAGGAATAGCAAAAATTTTGAAACTATCTTAGGATAATAGGATGATCTATTTTTAATCTTTCTATAATGTTATTATTTATTATTTTTTATGAAAGTAGAAAAGAATGATTGGAAACTGCCAAGCACTAGGAACAATATTTTTCACAGGTCTTATTAGAACTTCCCTGACAAAAAGGACCTTACTGCCAACCTAGTTCCATGAGGCCTTAAAAATCCCATCACCTCTATCTTCTGTTTTATGCCATGTTAATAGTTTTTTTTTTTCATTTTATTGTTGCACTTACTGTAGAAATTGCCACATATATTTCTTTTAGAATTTTGTGCTAGGAAATACTTTGTGTCATATAGAGAAAAAGTATTCTTTGTCCTTTCCATTAATTATAACTGGTCATAGTTCCTGAATTTTATCTGATGCGAAAGTCAATGCCAAAATCAGTTAACTAAGTTCATCTGTTACAGCCCATAATATTGTTGTCTTCTATCTCTCAATCCTCATTTTCCATTTCTATTTTATTATTTTATTATATATGTGCTTTAGTTACAAGCTGCTCTGAGCCCTTTGTACAAAGAGGCAGGTGTAAGCAATAATTTCCATTACAACCAGGAATGTTGAGAAGTTTTAAATAATATAAAAACTATGACTCTGATACTAGGATTTTGTGCTTAGAAAATAGGAAGCATTTTCAAGCAGAAATTGCAAGAAAGCTAAAATCCAAGGTTTTTGTGTTTTGTTTTTGCAGAGAGAGAGAGAGATGTATATATATTTAGTGTAGATTTATACAGAGAGAAGAAAATTAATGAATAGAAATGCTAAACTTTATTTGTGAATCCCCAAAGTAGCCCAGATAATCAGAATGACAGTCAGAAATTGTGTGACTGACCATTTCAGAAATTAATGTCCACTACCAAATAAGTCAATTTCTAAAAGCCAGGAGTTAGCCATGACAAGGTCATCAGAAACTACACTCCTTGGAATTTTCTCACAAGTTCTACCTCCTTAGACTATTAGCAGGGACCCAGCCCTCTACCTTCAGAGTCACCATCTCATTCATTCATTTAGTCAATTAGTCAACAAATAGGCACATTCTAGACATTAGGGATACTGTAGTGGGCAAAACTGTCATGGCCCTGCCTCCACTGAGCTTATAGTCTGATGTCCAACACAATGTCTATTACGTAGCACATGTCGCATACATAACTTGGCTAAATTAAAAAGTAGAATTCCTCTGAAAATCCTTAGCATGCTCATTTCTGAAATAAAGTTGATGCCTTTACATTGGCATATATATTGATGACTTTTTCTGACATATATATTTAATAATGGATATGAATAAAAGTTACAAATAAAGGGGTGAGGAAATTGACTTTGTGACTAACAGTGAATAATCAATATCAACCAGTAATGTGAAAATATGATGCCAGCTACCTAATAATCCTAGAATATACTGTTTATTCACTCTCATAGCCCAAGGAAATCAGAAATTTTGATAGAATTTGGAGCCAAGACATCCTAAAAACAACTGTGTTTAAAAGTGGGATCAGGGGGCCGCCCGGTGGCGCAGCGGTTTAGTTCGCGCTTGGCAGCCCGGGGTTCGCGAGTTCGGATCCTGGGCGCCCGCTGACGCACTGCCTCTCAGCCGTGCCATGGTGGCATCCCATATAAAGTGGAGGAAGATGGGCACGGATGTTAGCCCGGGGCCAGTCTTCCTCAGCAAAAAGGAGAGGATTGGCAACAGATGTTAGCTCAGGGCTGGTCTTCCCCACAAAAAAAAAGTGGGATCAGTATCTTATTTATTACAGTCTAAACTCCATAAACAAATTCCAGACAAGTCTTAAGAGCCTCCTGCCACAAAATAACTTGTTTACCATGAAGGAAAAAGCCTTTCCTCTTCTCAGAGCCACCTTGATGAACTTTCAGGCCAAGTTGAATGTCGGCATTTTCCTAGGCTACTGGCTCCTTCCATATTTGCGTCAGTCAAAAGGACAGGGTGGGCAGGCTTTAAGAAAAATGCAAACGCACAAAAGTATGTAAGATGTCAGGGCCCAAGTATACAGGGCTGCTCTGTTATGAAAATGGTGTGAGAATGCACACACCCTGGCTTTTGAACAGTGTCAGCTATGTGTGGTATGAATGTGATTTCTTCCAGGACTTCTTGGAAGAGCTGAAGCTGGTGGTACGAGGCTCGCTGTTCCAGGCTGCCAGCCTGCAAGACTGCTTCCTGCAGCAGAGTGAGCCACTGGCCACCACAAGCACAGGTGTGGGCTCTTGGGCAGTTTGCACACCTTCATCAGTACAGACAAACCCCCAGGCCCCTGGATGGGCTGGTTCCCATCGCGGAAAGGTGGGCTGTCAGCACAGCAGCCCCACAGGGCGTGTCCTCGGAAATCCGGCTCTTGCCCCAAAGTCCAGGGCAAGAAACGTTTCCACTGCACTTCTGTTTTTATAACTCATCTGAATTTGGACTAACTAGCCAGTGGGATCATTATCATCATTTTTTAGGTGAATTAGCTGACCTGCCCCAAGTTAAATTCCTATACCCTAGGTTTTTGTCATGATGATTCTCTGGGAAATAATTTGTTTTTGAGTCACTCTAGAGATAGCTGTCACTGGCTGAATGCTCCTTACCTTTTGCTATTCCTACAGGAGACTTTAATCGGCAGTTCCTGGGGCAAATGACACAACTAAACCAGCTACTGGGAGAGGTGAAGGATCTTCTGAGACAGCAGGTAACAGCGAGGACAAACCATCAGAAAAGCCCCAGTCTTCTCAGAGAAGCTCAGTGTACGCGCTAGTGGGGTTGCAGGCCTGCAGAGGCAGGGACGTGGACCTGGAGCCAGACCTCACATGGCCCCATACAGCCCACGGCCCTGGGGCTCTGCTGGAGGGGCTCTGGAAATGGGGGACAAGCATGTCATAAACACACCATGGCTCCAAGCAGAGCGGGAGCCGTCAAGGGCTAAGTTAGCACTCCTTTAAGAACTGTTCAATAGATTGCTGCACATGGATTCTTTCATTCCTGGATTATATATCAGGTACTCCTTTTCCATCTTTTCTTTTCCCTTCCCATTTCTAAAGGTCAAGGAAACATCATTTTTGCGAAACACCATAGCTGAGTGCCAGGCTTGTGGTAAGTGCTTTTGTAGTAACTGGCTTATCCCAGCTGGACAGGGCAGATGCAAGCTGATGAAGGGCCTGGGGTGAGGCTATGTTGGCTGTGGTTCCTGGAGGTTTGGCACAGAGTTGGAGGGAAGGGACGTTCATTGGGGAACCAAATTTCATTCTGTATTAGCTGTATTTTCCTGGTGGTGAATAAACCTATGGATTATTGTTTTTCTCTAGGTCCTCTCAGCTTTCAGTCTCCAACCCCAAACACACTAGTGCCCCCCGCACCCCCAGCACCCCCGACACCCCCAATGCGCCGGTGTGACTCCAACCCGTGTTTCCGTGGCGTCCGATGTACCGACACCAGAGATGGCTTTCAGTGTGGGCCCTGCCCCGAGGGCTACACGGGAAATGGGGTCACCTGTTCTGATGTCGATGAGGTAAAAGTTCAGCTAGACAGGCTGGGGGCTCCCTACGTATCTTGCATACCCTACAGCTTATGAAAAAAGAAGGCAAGTTGTTGACTAAGGGATGACTTGAGTTGTCCTCCAGGTCCCTACAAGTTACTTCCTTTTGAATCCTTAAAGACCGTGAGACACTGTGAGTGGTGGGAGGAAGGAGGTATGACACATGGTGTGGCTGTGTTTGTAATCTCTCTCTCTCTGTTTCCAGCTCTTCTACTGCTCCATGTTGCTACAATGCTGAGATTTCGGCTTTATATTCTAACACTAATGATTTCTCTTAAGCAGTCTGTGTTACAGTTTTGATTTTTCCAGGCTTTTGCAAACGTGGGAGGGGGAAGATCTATGTAAGGGTAGATTTCAGGGGTTGCAACTAATTTCTTCAGGCTTCCTAAAGTAGAGGAGTAGAAGGGAATCTGAAACGAACAAGACCTGTTGAGGAGGACACATAAC
Organism: Tapirus indicus; assembly: GCA_031878705.1. Lineage (NCBI taxonomy): Eukaryota > Metazoa > Chordata > Mammalia > Perissodactyla > Tapiridae > Tapirus > Tapirus indicus. The sequence goes on from CM062925.1 coordinate 7,880,598, forward strand.
CTGTGAGTAGCCAAAAATGCCCGGGGATGGAGGCAGAGAGACACATACAGCAAATACAGGCTGTTTGGGCAGCTGGCAAAGCTTCTGAAAGGGACTGTTTCAAGACCATGGTTAGCCAGTCACTACTCCAGTCCCAAAGCAGTGTTAATAGTAGGTAGTAAGCCTGCACCAGAATGTACCTTTCCCTGCCACCCAGCCAGAGGAAGGCTGGAAGAAGAAATGGAGGGAGCCAGGTGCATGCAAGGAGCTTAGGCACATGCTGACACACAGGCATTCAGACACACACACAAACTCACACACGCACATGCAGACACACACTCACAAGCTCACAGACACACACCACACAGCTCCTGCAGGCTCCTGGTAGCACTCAGCTGATTCCCTCCCCAAGTAGTAAGAAATTAAGATGATCTCTAATAATCCCTCAATTGAAGAAACATCTGCACGTATTTTATAGAACTACATCTGGTTTTTATCTGTGAGCTGGAATTTTCCTCCTTTTGAAAGGACAGGAAGTGGTCATGTTTTATACATTAGTTGAAGTGGTTAAAAAAAAAGCATCAGAATCAGTCTCCTAGACTCCCAAAGCCTTGGGACAGCCATGGACTTGATAGGGCACTGATGGATCGCATTTTGCTGAAGAAACAACTGCCCTGACTGTCTTCTCGAGGTCTTTTCGTTTGAGTGGCTGGTTCAATAATGCCTGTGGACTTATCTAACAGCCAAGCTGACGAGTGGTCCAGGAGCAGCATCCTTTCACAGAGATTTTTAAATTCCAAATTAGAGTATCAGGGAATTTACACAGGGAGGTAGACTGGTTAACATGAAGGACTCATTCTACTTGGCTGTGCCATTATTTGTAACTAACAGGCAGCCCCAGACTGTGTGGCTCAGGGATTCGTGGGTGACTACAAAGTTGGAAGCTTCTATTTCCTTTTATCATTTGGCAACCAAAAATGGATAGTTAAACGAATAAACGAGCATGTGCAAATAGATGAATGAAAGCTTGAGACTGTTTCCTCCATGTGGCTAAAGACTTTGAATTTTTTTCTTTTTTTGTCTCCAGTGCAAATATCATCCCTGCTACCCGGGCGTGCGCTGTGTGAACTTGGCTCCCGGCTTCAGATGTGAGGCCTGCCCAGTGGGCTTCACGGGGCCCATGTTGCAGGGTGTTGGGGTCAATTTTGCCAAGTCAAACAAGCAGGTGGGCTGAAGTCATTGTCTTTCTATTCATTTTTTATCTTAATTACCAACAGAAAATCTTTAATTGTTTCCCCTTCTTCTAGTATAACCCTTTACCTCCTTGAGCAGCCAATGCCACGTGGAATGTCATGGTGCACAATGGGCAAGTTAGGTCGTTTTCCGACTCATTTCTGAGTCTATATGTTCATAAAGTCTAGTAGGGAGGAAGCTATTAAATTGGGATAAATGAGGATCACTAGAAAAACAGTGAATGGGGTGATACTGAATACGGGGCATGATTTCAGGCTTCTTTTGTTGGTAGCCATTGCACGTTTTGTCCTGCAGTATAACTTGAGAATCAGGGAAACAAATAAAAGCTTTGAAAAATCAGGCTACTTTTATGGAGTCATTGTTGCTGATCAGAAGCTGTTTTAGAGATGAGAGGATTTCAAGAGAGGAACTAATCCCCTGGGGAAACCCCCCTTCTTCTTATATAAGCTATAAATTGCTGTAAAGCACTGGAATACTTTGTGACAGTCTCCATTTATTTCCAAATGTTCTACTGCATCCTGGTCATTATTTAACTGACTGACTGTGAAATTCTTTTTGATGTTTTCAGCCCTTAAAGATGGTTGGTCTATAAATATATTTTACTACCTTAGGGAAATTATTAGCTTTGAAGATGGGCAGGGGTTCATTATTTCCTAGCTGCCTATCAAAGGATTCTAGAGGGCATCATTTTTTTAACTAGAGAAAGGAGGCAAGCCAGACACATACAAATGACAAGAAGCTGTTCGTGTAATGATCCAAAGTTTCTCTTCTCTCCTCTAATGACAAAATCTCCAAGACTAAACCAAGGAAAATAGACAAAATAGAAGGTGCTTTATGTAAGCTGGAAGGAGCACTCACCAGTGGATTTCCAGCAATATGGAAGACTGAACTGAAGTCGAAGGGAGCCATCTTGCTAAAATTTAACAGCAAATTTTAATGCATCACCAATATCAAAAGAAACGAAAGGAAAGGTGCAGGTTCTGGAAACAAAAACGGCACTCAAAGCCAGAACTGTGGGTGGAAGCTGATGCCACAGCAGCTCGTGGGAGATGGGAACTGGGTGTATGTCCTAGGAGTGGGGAGCTGGGGTTTGAGCACCTAATTGAATAGAGCAGATGTAGTCTTGGGCCTTTAGAAAGACCTAACACCCCTGCATAAAGCCAGGAGCCTCAAAGAGCTACCCTATCCATTATAAGGAGATGAGAAAACCTTACTAGCCCCCCAAATCAACAAGGAAGCTTAATGTCTCAGTTTTGGGGCATGGTTGACAAAAATGAAGATTGTCCCCAACAAACCAAAGCTCCAAGCTTGTACCACACACAGTTGTGAGCTCCAAATCCATGTTACACATATAATGCGAAACACAAGCCAAAAAATTAGCATAAAGAACAGCCCAGTAAAATCCCCAGGGCCCTGGCTCATGTCAAAGCCATGCCACTTTGTGAAGAGACTCCAAAACTCAGGGCCAGTGGGACACCCACAGGCAAAAGCAGGGCCACTGAGGACGTGCTCACCAACAAAAACAGCAATTTATATGAAGAGGCCACCGTGAGGAAACATGACCAATGTAAGGCAAGTTCAAAAGAATAAAGAGAAAAGGGAAGAATAGATGCCATAATTAAGGAATAGGGCAATGTCGGGGCGGGCGGAACAGGCAAGTTTGAAAAATAGCCAAAGTAAAATTTATTCAATGAAAAATATAATCATTGACATTAAAAACTCACTAGATGGGCAAGACCACTAACAGGGAATTTATAGACTGGAAGGTGGATCTAAGGAAATCATCCAGAATGCAGCACAGAGAAATAAAGATATGGAAAATATGAACAAGAGGTTAAGAGTCAAAAGAAGAGATAATGAGAAAGTCTAATATTTGTTTAATTTAGTTGCAAAGAAAGAATAGAATAGGAGCAGAGGGAAGCTGAGAATTTTCCAGAATTGAAGAAGGATAGGAATCCTCAGATAGGAGAAATACGTTGAGTCTCAAGCAGGATAGAGGAGAACCTTCCTGACTAAAAATGTGGAACCAATTAATCATACAAGTTGTCTTTTCTGAACAACTTTAACTACCAAGTAGGCAACTATCGCTTGAAATTAGGGTAAGTACGGACTGGTACAAGCACAGGGAGATGGCTAAAATGATGCCCCAATTACCATTCTACCTAAAATTCTGTGTCTTTACTTCACACAAAGATATCAAAACAAAGCAAAGTTTATTTGCATTTCTACTTAAACAGAGTGTCTCTTTAAACTTTTCTGCACTAGGTCTGCACTGATATTGATGAATGTCGAAATGGAGCGTGCGTTCTCAATTCCATCTGTGTTAACACTTTGGTAAGTATTTCTCCTGGCTGTTGTTATCAAAGCAGACCAGTCGTTAAAACAAGGATGTGTTTATAATCATAACCCCAAAACACACATGGAACGTATGGGCATAATATGTTTGATTGGCAAATCAGGATAAAGATTTGTGCTGAAAAACAGTTTTTAATGTAAGAGTAATTTTATAAGTAATTTTTTATAGAAGAATAATTTTATAAGTGCCAAACTTGTTCTTTATCTTCTATTAAAGTTGCAATGTTGGACTTTTAAGATAAATATTTATTGAATAAAATTTTATCATTCTTGTATTTTAAAAATATGAAGGGCTTCTTAGTTTATATTAATAGTTCAATATTCTAGAATATAGCCAGCCCTAATATAGGTTAAGATTTGGCGCTGTCACCGCCACAGCCTGGGTTCATTTCCTGGTCAGGGAACCACACCATCTGTCTGTCGGTTGTCATACTGTGGCGGCTGCGTGTTGCTGTGATGCTGAAAGCTATGGCACCAGAATTTCAAATACCAGCAGGGTCACCCATGGTGGGCAGGTTTCAGCGGAGCTTCCAGACTAAGATAGCCTAGGAAGAAGGACGTGGCCACCCAGTTCTGAAAAAATTGGCCATTCCAAGATGATAGGTGTAGCACAGTAGACTGTCAACGAAAGAACTTTTGATTCCATGTGTGACTGCTTCTAACTTACCATATGTGCCTGGGAAAATTATTTAATCTCTAGGTTCCTAGTTTCCTTGTGTGTAAAAGCATTTTATAGATATTAAGTCACTTATCTTAATTTTCACAACAACCCTGTCAGTAGGCATTATTATCCCTATTTTACACTTGAAGAAACTGAGGCACAGAAAAGTTAAGCAATTAGGCTAAGGCCACACATCTCATAAGACTTCCAGTCTGGCTACCTATGTTCTTACCCACAAAGATTTACTCCCTAGGAATATACAGGGATTTATTGCTCCTTAGCTTTTTACTGGGACAGAGCTAGTCTGCAGAAATAGATTTGGGAGACATTGACATAAAGGTAATAACTAAAGCCACCCAGGGAGAATGAAAGTAGACGGTGAAACTGCCTAGAAAGTAGAACTCCAGAGAACCTCAAAAATGAAGGAGGCAAAAGAAAAGGAGCAGAAGCAAAGGAAAGGGGACAGCTGACCAATGGAGCAGTCCAATGAGGCTGTTAGGTCAAGAAAGGTCATCGAAGGGCATCTCTTGAATTTGGCAATTAAGGGTTGTAAGTGACTAAAATCATTGAGTTGTATACATTACGTGAGTGTCTTTCATGATATGTAAATTTTATCTCAGTAAAGCTGTTTTAAAAAAAAGTCTTGCCTGGCCCTAGAAGTGCCATTGCGATGGGGCTGACGGCTTATTTGCCAGGTTTCTCCCACAGCAGCTTACCTCATCAAGAGTTCTCAATGCAACGCCACCAACATTTCTCTGTATGCCTGTTCCTTTGTCACTCAATTGTAAAAAAGCCAAAGGAAAGGTAAAAAAAAAATTTCTAACTTGCTTTTTAATCAAACCATCCCCTTTGTCCCCAGAGTAAAGCCTCTCACTCCACCTACACTGGAACTTTCCACCCTTTCCCCTTGTGCCCCCCACAGTGGAGCTGGCAAGTCAAAGTGACGTGGGTTCACTGTCTAACCTTCTTCTGCCTCAGTTCTGTTCCTTCATGGCTGCGTGGCTGGCTCCATCTTCCAATCTGGTGGTGTCTTCCCCAGTATTCACACCTTCTTATAAGACGTACGTGGAAGCAGAGGGGCAGGCGTGGGTCTCCCTTAATCCTGGCGCCCCTGAGGACATATGAACATAAACACCATCGCGGTACCTTTGCTCACGGCTCTGAGCCCCTGGCTCATCGTCTTGTCTTTGCTCCCTGCAGGGGTCTTATCGCTGTGGGCCTTGTAAACCAGGGTACACTGGTGATCAGACGAGGGGATGCAAAATCGAAAGAAACTGCAGGAATCCGGAACTGAATCCTTGCAGTGTGAATGCACAGTGCATCGAAGGGAGGCAAGGGGATGTGACATGTGTGGTAAGTTGTTTGTTACTTGCTTTATCATTTTTCCCTCATCCATTTGAAACACCACCCCCTCTGGTTTCTACTTGCTTCAGGCTAAATGTACTCAAAAATGAAAACATTTTGGTCAAGATAAACACAGGATGTAATAGTAACAGGGTCAACTGAGTTTGTGGGGAGCAACCTGAAGTCCATCTAACCATCAGCTGCCTTTTCTGTCCGTCTTGGCCATGGGTTGACACCATCCCCTTGGGCACCTCAATGGTGGAGCCCCAGCTCCCAAGCACCCTCTGTGGAAAGCCTGAGAAGTGAGCAGCAGGAGGTGAAGGAGCCTCCTCTTTCTTCTGTCTACTGCCCTAGCTTGTTTATATGACTTATTAGCATACTGCTGTCATTTCTAACTATCCTCACCCTAATACTGGCCTAATACTCCAGGAGGTGGGTGGCACTGGAGAGGTGGTAGGTTGTATAGACCCTCAGAGAGAGACCTTGTGTCTCTCACAGGTGAGGGGAGAGGGTGGACGGCGCCATGCTGTGTGTCTGCCTCCACCCAGACTCAGGAATAGCTCAGTGGATGGTCACTCTTCCTCCTGTGCATTTCCCGCCCTGGAGCCAAAATGGGGAGGAGGAGGCTGCGAAGAGAGCAGGCAGTCACAGCCCGACATGGGTCTCACGCCACCCGGGTGTGTAGTGGGCTCTTGGTGAAGAAGAGGGCTCGTTCCTGCCACCTACTCCCAAATCCCAGCTCCAGAGTCCTGGGGAATTCTAGACACAGACAAATCAGCCACTTTCAGCAGCTCACCTCCTCCTTCCTTCCCAGTGAGCCAGGCCCCTGACAGGTGGCCCTTCAGAGTCGGATTCACAGGTACATGGTGATCACCTCTGAGCGGCAGGATGGATTCTGGGAGACTTTTTCCCTCTTCTTTATATCTCAAACTTAGACTTTACCTTTATGCTTGCAAAATTTTGTAGAATAAGCATATCACTTTTCAAATCAAAAAAATGAGAAGAATCAAAACTAAGTTAAAGAAATAAATGTAATGATGTCAGCTTCTCCAGCAATACAGAGAGTCTATATGATGAAGGAATGAGCTGGGGTAGAGGGAAAAAAAACCCCAATGATTTCCCTAATTCCTGTTGCTTGGGCATGTTTATTACCATTGAGAGGTAAGTGTATTATCTATGTTTAAATCCTAGTTTTCTGTGAACAAATTAACGACTTCCCTGGGATGGTGGGTGATGGGACTCTTAATATGTTTTTGAATTTGTAATAAGGCACAATGACAGATGGTAAAGGATTAATACACTTGGTGTGACTACTAAAATAATATAATCTGCCAGAAAATGGCTCATTAAAAATGTATTTGTTCCTAGAGGAAATTTTTTCTTCATTAAAATGAGTCAAGGACCATACCCCATGGCTGAGCCTTCCAGGTCTTCTGAAGGCCCTGCTGAAGCAATTGAGCGGAAATAGGGGTGGTTTTGGGAGGGGTGTCTTTGGAATCCTGCCTTCTAAATCTCTGGTTGCAGAAAAAGAGTGCAGATGATTAAGAACTGGCAGGCTGCAGCTTAGGAAGTCACTGGTCTTAAATCACCTTATTTTGATTAGCGCCGTCAGGAAATTTAACATTTACTCATGTAAGGTTTCTTTTCCTTTGGCCCTGTGTTCCTCAGACTCTTTCCTCTCTCTGCCTTTCTGGTTCCCTGTCATTTTCCAGGCCCCATTCTCCCCTGTTCCTTCCGCTGTTCTGTCTGCCCCTCTTGCTCCTGGGCTGAGCTCCCAGGGACCCCTCACACCAGGATACCACTTGTGGAGTGACTTCCTTTCTCTTGGGATTGTCAGTCATCCTTTAACTAGGCCAACTAGGGTATTGAATATCAGAGGAAGAACTCAATGTGCACGTCAATCAAATAGAAATGGCAAAAGACAATGGACCGGGACAGGCTTGAGTTCAAGTCTCATCTCTGAGACCTTGAGCAAGGGACTTAACCACTCTGAGCCTAGTTGACTCTTTTGTAAAGAGGGATAACGATGACCTTGCAGCATCATTGTAAGCGTTGGAGAAAATGGTCATAGAGTCTGGTTTGGCATACCTGTTATTTTAATGCCTCTTCTGCCGACATTGAAGGCTTGCTCTCAGTGGCTGGTGGTGACAGGATACTTGGGTAGACCCCTACAGGAAAGTGGAGAACACACAGACCCAGCATTGCACCTGTGGGAACCTTCTTCTGTTCAAAGAAAAGGGTATGAACAGAGGTATAGCACCTTGGAAGGTACCTCCTTTGGTGGAAATTGATTTAGAAGACTGTTAGATTCCGAGATATGACTGTGGCTCAAGAAGATAAGGAAAGTGCCACAGAAGCCAGCCCACCCATTCCTGCGTTCATTTCCACTGGGAGAAGACCTCGGACCATCATATGGAGAACATTTTGACAATAACTCAAAATTACAAATACCCTTTGAACCAGGAGTTTCACACTAAGAAACTGGTACATGTGCAGAATGACAAATGTACTAGACTTAGTTGTTGCAGCATTGTTTGCAACAGAGAAAGATTTTAAAAACCTGACACCCACCAGTAGAAGACTAGTTGAATTAATTGAGGCACATGCATGCCACCTTATGTATGATGTATCCATGGCCAAAAAGAATGACATGAATCCACGTGGGGTGATATGGAAAGAGCTCCAAGATATAACATTAATTTAAAAAAATCAAGGTGCAGAACAGTGTACGTGTGTGTGCTACCAATTGTGTTAAAGGACAAAAAGAGAGTGTGTCTGTGCATTTGCTGACTAAGCACAGTGTAGCTCAGGAGTGGGAAGGAGTTTTCACTATTTCTCCCTTTATACCTTTTGAATTTTGAACCATTAGACTACTCAAAAACAATCGAATAGTTTTAAAATCCTACCCAACAAGGTTCTCTGGCTCTGGGCCCTCCCTCTGGGGATGCACACACAGGAGCAGAGGCCCTTGTCAGCCACCAGCCTCCCAGGCTCAGCTTCCCAGGCCTCTGATGGGCTTTCCCTTCACAGTGCGGAGTCGGTTGGGCTGGTGATGGCTATATCTGCGGAAAGGATGTGGACATCGACAGTTACCCTGACGAGGAACTGCCATGCTCTGCCAGGAACTGCAAGAAGGTAAGGAGGGCAAGCAGGAAAAAATACACACATACACACACACACACACACACACACACACACACACACACACAGCTTACCAAAGCCACATCTTATACGGGGGAGAGGTTCTGTGGGTTCCATTTAAAACTGTGTTTTTAAAGTAGCTGGATCTTGAATGTAGCAAAACAGCCATCAGCAATAAAGCCAGGCAGCCACAGTCAGTCTTGAGGTCAGAAATGGTTTTTGACTTAAGACAGATGTAGATGGGGGTGGGGGAAACAGGGAGAAGTTGGTAAAAGGGTGCAAACTTTCAGTTATAGGATGAAAAAGGTCTGAGGATCTAATGTAGAACATGGTGACTATAGTTGATAACACCGTATTGTATAACTGAAATATGCTAAGAGAGTAGAACTTAAATGTTCTCAGCCAAAAATGGGGGAGGAGGATAATATGTGAGGTGATGGATGTGTTAATTAACTCGATGGGGGGAATCCTTTCACAGTATACACATATATCAAATCATCACATTGTACACTTTAAATGTCTTACAATTTTGTCAATTATGTCTCAATAAAACTAAAAAAAAAAGACAGATGTAAATGTGTCTCTGAGCTGTGTTTCCTCCCCTTAAGGACAACTGCAAGTATGTGCCAAATTCTGGCCAAGAAGATGCAGACAGAGATGGCATTGGAGATGCTTGTGATGAGGATGCTGATGGAGACGGGATCCTGAATGAGCAGGTACCTGCTTTGCTGGGAGGTCCTGTGAATTGCCACATACCAGGGACGGTGGAAGAAAGCCTGTGAAGTCAGCTATTTATATTGATCATCCCAAATGTTGGTCTCCATGCGCACACTCCCATAGCACTGCAACTGTTTATTCTAAGATTCTCAAATGTTTAAAATATGAAACTGACAAACTCGGGCCCCCCCATGGCGATGGGGGTGGAGGTTGGTCGGCATCCACCACACGACCAGGCACACAGGAGGGATTCAGTGACAGTCTGAGTAAATGTTCAGTCTTCTGATCCTTTAGGATAACTGTGTCCTGACTCACAACATGGACCAAAGGAACAGTGACAAAGATATCTTTGGGGATGCCTGTGACAACTGCCAGAATGTCCTCAATAATGACCAGAAAGACACTGATGGGGACGGAAAAGGGGACGCCTGTGATGATGACATGGATGGCGATGGTAGGTTTGTCTTGCTTTCTCTTTTATTTGGGACTCATTCGTCTCTTTGCCCTTGTCCTCTGTTAGGAGCAGCCATGGACTTACGGACACGGAGGGCCTTCCCACTCAGGGGGGTTCCAGCCGGCCTGTGCCTGGGGGAGCCGAGGTCCACTTGTTTCTGTGGAAGGAGATTCCACACCTCACTCTCTTATTTAGTAACCCTGGCTGTTTCTGGAACTCTGCATCATTGCCAGAAACCTTATAGGAATCCTTTCAAGCAGTGTCATGTCAGAGCTGTGCCTGTGTAGGGCATCTGTCTTCCAGATTGTGCCTTTCCCCCCACCCCCACTGTCCCTTTCACACAAGAGAGTCCTGGAAGTGGAGAATTGAACCATGGGGCCTTGAGCAGGGTCGCAGGCTACAGCCTCTGGGTCAGGCTCCTCCTGCGGAGAACCAGGCATTTCCCGGAGATGTGGACATCCCCCGCCTGTTCTGGGAAGGGCTGTGGAGGCAGGGCGGCTGCATCGCCCCCCTCCAGGGTCTGTGTGAATGGCACCCCCTGGAGCTTCACGCTACTTGAGGATGGACATTTGTTGACTATCGTCAAAGTACAGGCTGGATCCAATAGTTTCTGAAAGGCCTTGAAGGAAAATCCTTTTAGAAATACACTCTCCCCCACCCCGACACATACACCAGAATATCCACACCTCACTAAAACATGACCTCACCTTCTACTGGCCCGGCTGATGACCCGGATCCAGTGGTGTGCTGCTAAGCCAGCATAACAAAACATACCAAAAAAGCCCTAAGTTGTAGTATTTGCCGATTTCCATGATGTAAATTCCACCCCCACCATCGCTGATTTCAAGCTAGCAAGTGAGACGACAAGGTTGAATGGGAAGCGGGGAAGAGAGGGGCATGGGGGGCCTGGGGCCAGCATACCCCTGCCCGTCTTTGGTCCCAGTCATAGCTCACACTCCCCAAGTCCTCCCTCTCCAGGGTGGCCCCCTAGCCCTCGTGACCACTCCTCTGGTGGCAGTGATGGCCCTCACTATCTTGGACAGATTATACCTTGCTGGGTAAATGCCTCAGATCACCCTTCGTTTTCAAGTCTCCCAGAATCCATCCTTGGACGTTACGTCAGAGAACTGCTGGAAGTGTGGTGGCTCCCTGCGGATGGCCCAGGCAGGAGTCACCACAGGCCTGTGTGAGGCCTGGTCCCCACAGCACCTACAAGTCTGTGTTCCAGAGCTCTCCATGATGTTCGCCTGCCTCAGGGAAGCGTTCCTTTCTCGTAGGAATCAAAAACATTCTGGACAACTGCCCCAAAGTTTCCAATCGTGACCAGCAGGACAGGGATGGTGATGGCGTGGGGGATACCTGTGACAGTTGTCCCAATGTCAGCAACCCTAACCAGGTTAGTAGATATGGGGAGTTCAATCTCCAGGCTGAACTCCCTGTGCAAAGACTCATTTAAGACCAGCATCTAGGAAAGCGCAGCAGAGCCCACCGGCTCAGGTGTCTGCTGTTGTCGTGTCCCTAACAGAGCAGAGGTGGTGAGATTGTGTACTTGAGGCCTGGAGGTGACAGGAAGGACATTACAAGACATCTGAGGCCCTCTGGACTAATCTCCCAGGCTGTAGAGTGTCTGTGACGTTAGTAATATGAGTTTAGTGATGCCCAAAACAAATTTTCTCTGCCAAAAGGAAACTAGTGCATGGAAATTAACCCTTTCTTCCCCAAACCCCTACACAGCCCGTGTGTAGACATTTCAGATGAAGTTCAGGCGTGACGTGTTGTTCCCCTGCTCACTCCTCCCTCCTGTCTGGGTAATTGGCTATGATGGGTTGTGGGTTTTTAAAGCCCTGAGAAAGGGAGTCATTGTTGTCCTCTGTGACTCACTCCCCTGCTGGCTCCATCCTGTAAGATCAGTGTGCCCCGTCCCCCTGCCTGTGGCTAGCTCGCCTCCGACCCATGCCAGAGTTGCACGTCTCCACCTGCTGCCACGCTGCCCTGGCGCCCTTTCCAACCAGCTCATCTGGTGTGTAGGCAGCCCATCCATGGAGCTTGATATTTTGGAAGGCCTTTTTTGAAAATTCAGCGTTGTGCCCACACCAATATGGTGTTGTCCTTTTGCAGTTTTGCACCACCCCAATTCCTGAGACCCAGTGAGGATGGGCCAGGTCTGCCTTCTCTGGAACATTCGGTGCATGCAGGCCCAGGGATAAGTAACAACACATTCTGTTCTCTTCACAGTCTGATGTGGATAACGATCTGGTTGGAGACTCCTGTGACACCAATCAGGACAGGTATGACATGTCTCCCAGCTGCATAGGCCCAGATGAAAAACCTGGAGAGAGTTTTATCTTTCAGAGCTTTCTGCTGCTCCCATGTTTTGGGATCTCTCTGGGTAGACTGAGCTGCTGGGCGGACAACAGCCCTGCCTCTCCTCAGGGTCACCACACCTCTCTGAAAGTTCTGATGGGGGGGGGACAGTATCAGGAGGGGCCACTAGCAAGTGAGATTCTGTTACAAGAGAGGCAGCATAGCATCATGCTGCAGAGATAGGCTCTGCAGTGCCACAGCTAGACGTAAGTCCCCGCTCCTTCACTGACAAACCAGCTGACCTTAGGCAAGTCACCTAATCTCTCTGGGCCTCAATTCTCTCATCTGTAAAACGGGGATGACCATGGAATGTAGCTCATAGGTCTATTGTGAAGATTATTTGAGTTAATTTATGAAAAGTGCATATTACAGTTTCTGTTACATAGATAGCACTCAACAGATATTAGCTCTTTTGCTATTATACTTTCAGCTCAGGAAAGCTTCACCATTGTCCCAAAATAGAAAGCTGTCAGTTTGCTGGGAGATCACTGTTATTTCATTGTCCTTAGAATTTTTTCTTTCAGTTTCCTTTATTTGAGTGGAATTGTTCTGTGCAAATGAATTTTGTTAACCCTCCTTGCCCCACATGGATGAAGTCCTTCGTTAAGACACAGGGCTGTCAGATGCTGTAGGAACATCACCGAAAACATAGACATGTGCAACTCTGCCCCAGAAGCCCCTGCAGTCCCCAGCTCTCAACCCTTTCATCTCCATACAGAGTCCTTATAGAGGTAGCAGGACAAGATGAGAGAGGGAAGGGATTCTGAAAGGCAAAGCAGGAAGAAACATAACTTTCCCTTCTCAACCTCTTCTGAGAGGTTGCCCTGCAGACAGCAGTTCTTGAGCCAACCTTGCTCAAGGACAGCTATAAAGTCCCATCCCCATCCTTGTGTTCAGTGTCCTTGCTGCAAAGTACATGCTGGCTAAGTGTATTTAAACATGCTTCTCAATCTCTCAGAGTCCTGATTTCTTCATCTGCAAAGGAGAGATAATTAAATGCATCTTGCAGGTTATGGTGAAAATGAAAGATAGTGCAGGTAATGCTCCCAGCCCAGTGCTGGCCCTCGGATGACCTGCAGAAAATGGTGGCTGTGTCATTATTGTTGTTGCAGCATGAGGAGAGGCAAGTCAGCGACAGAGCCTGACATAGGAAGTCTCCGTTTCTGAGTGGAAGATAGAACTGGTACCTTGACAACCTGGCTAAATGATGTACATCAGGGATGTTTCCTGTTGCAGGTCATCCTGCACTCTGAATCCATCAAAGTAATTTCTAAAATATCCCATCCCACCAGCCTCTAGACATCTGCCTAAAATAAATGGCTCATTTTGCTACATTTTAATTCCCACAAACTTGAACCTGGGGGAGGAGGACAGGAACTGCTTGCTTTTGCATAAAAATGTTCAGGGCTGTATAGAATGGCTGCTAATGGAAATAGCTCAATCTTGTGATTTCAAAAGCAGCCCTGCTACATGCACAGGAATGACACTGTCTGAGCCATGTCATCTCTGCTTGTCCAGGTTGGCCTCACTTTCTCTGGGACTCCCTTGGGAAGCATGGCCTGAAGGACATAGACTGGCCCCTGGCTTCCCTCTCCCGTCCCATCCTAGATGGTGTAGGGGCAGTTCCCGGCCCAGGACAGCCCATGGGTAGGGCTGGGTGAAGGGAGCGTCTGCTCTGATCCAGAGTGGTCATAGGCAGTCTTCGTCAACTCAGGGAAACCTTTGGAGACCGGGCAGACTCGTCCTCGGGCAGCCATTAGGCCTGCAAAGAAGAAAAGTCAGGTGGGCAGAGAATGGGGCTTCTGAGAAGTGCTTTAGAGCAGGCCTGAGCCCAGCCTATATGTCCATCTCTCAGGAAGGGGAGGCCCTGTTCTCTTCGCCGTTCTCCTGGTGGCATTCACATCTGATTCTTCTTGGGTCCACTGGCCCAGGATTGTGAAGAGTAATGGAAAGGAAAACATTGTAGGGCTTCCTGAGAGCCCGGCATTTAGAAGTGCTCTTTCATTTATTAAAATTTAACATGCACAATTCTCACCACTTAATCTTCATGACAACCCTATGCGGTGGGCTCTGTTATTATTCCCATTTACGGAGGACACTGAGCCATAGAGGGGTCAAGTATCATGCTTAGGGCCACGCGCTAGTAAGCCGCTAAGCCAGGATTCACACCGAGCAGTCTGCTCACTGCCTCTCACATTGTTCCCTTTGCACATTCTCTCAGCAGGAGATCATCACATAGTCCCAGGGACTGATAGGAACATCTGGTCACAAAAATCACAGAAATTGACCCTTATCTTTCTGAGTAGGAAATGATCTACTTGTTTCAACAGGTTGAGGAAGTGGGAACATGGTCTCTGAGACCCATAGGGCAGTCTTATCTAAGGACATGTGGGTTTGATGAGAAACCAAGCCTGGTTAAAACCCCAAACTCAAACTCTCCCTCTTGAGAGCTGGACTCTTCCTGCCCTCTGCCGAACTGCCACGCAAACCACCTCTCCTTCCTCCTACAGTGATGGAGATGGGCACCAGGACAGTACAGACAACTGCCCCACTGTCATTAACAGTGCCCAGCTGGACACTGATAAGGATGGAATTGGTGATGAGTGTGATGATGATGATGACAATGACGGCATCCCAGACCTGGTGCCCCCTGGACCGGACAACTGCCGGCTGGTCCCCAACCCAGCCCAGGAAGATCGAAACAGTACGTGGGCACAGCTTAGGGCTGCATGGGACCCCAGGCTCCCTTCGGCCAGGCACATGGTGGCACATCTCTCCCAGGGCACCAGATTCTCAGAGTCGCTGCAGCCTGTGTAGACAGTAGATATCTACTAGACACTGGTCTCCAACTCTGTCAGAGAAAAGCTGCTTTGCAGCTTCTGAGCAGCCCTAGGACGAGATCACATGAGGCAGGGAAACAGCCACATGCATCTGCTCCAGGGCCTTAGAGAGCTGCTCTGCCATGTTGCTTGCTCCTGTCACCGGGAGTCACGGCAGCAAACGGCTTAGGTGGGGTCCACAAACTCAGATGCCTGCAGGGGCCAACCAGGTAAGGAAAGGTATGCACAAAGCCAGAAACGAGAGACAGAGTGGGGAGGACTGTGGTGAGCTGGGGAGGGCATGCCCAGCCACAGCTACGCAAATTCAGATATTTTAGTACCATCATGACAGCTGAACAGAACACGCTGTGGGCCACATTCAGCCTAAGAGTCACCAGAAATTATTGTCTTAGAGATATTCTGGTGACAATAATTCCCCTGCTTTTTATACATTGTAGTCCAGAAAGTACTAGAGACATTTGCTTGTATAAGGTCAGGCTTAAGATCCTCCAGTTGGTGAACCCCACTGTCCTCAGAGGACACCTGGAGTTTCTTGTCAGGTCAGTTTTGAACAGTTGCCCTCTACTCTGTCCCCAGGAAGTTCTTTTGGTCACATACAGTGGGGTTCACCAACCCACCACAAGGGCTCCAGGCTGGAGTCTGGGGCCAGCTCAGACGCGGCTGATTCCAGGGCTCCTCTCCCGACGTGGGTGGAACACCATAGCCCTGAAGGTGGAACTGGGCTCTCTTCTGCTCTCGCCTGGCCCCTTTCTCTGTCAAGGAGCCGTGGGGGTGTAGGTGGGGGTGTAAGCGCTATCGAGCTCCTCTCCTCTCCTCCACCCCACTCAGGAGACGGCGTGGGAGACATCTGTGAGACCGACTTTGACCAGGACCAGGTCATCGACTGGATCGACGTCTGCCCTGAGAACGCGGAGGTCACCCTGACTGACTTCAGGGCCTACCAGACTGTGGTCCTGGACCCTGAAGGGGACGCCCAGATCGATCCCAATTGGGTGGTCCTGAACCAGGTGAGTGTCACATGGTTGGCAACAGGTCAGCTTCGCCTCGCACCACAGGCCCTTCTGACAGTAGCAGGTAACATTTGGAGGGTGCTGACCGCAAGCCAAGCACTGTTCCACATTGCGTTTATTCCTCGCCATAGCCCTGTGACAGCACTGTCATTCGCCCCATTTACAGTTGATGAGATCGAGTCTCATGAAGCTTTAATGATGGCTCATGGTAGCACTGCACGTAAGTGGCTGAGATTGCTGGACTTGGGACCCAGGCAGTCTGACCCCAGAGCCACACTCCCAATCTCTCCAGGAGGCTGCCTCCCGCGTGTCCTGGTCATTGTGTAACCAAAGGAGGAAGGCACAGAGATGCGTCAAGTTTCTAGCATCACCCAGCAAGTCGCATTCATTAGAAGTGTATGTTCTCCAATTAAGGATTTATTGAATCAGCTTAAATGACAATTTGAGCAAAATTATTTCTATTCAGCTTTGAACTTTTTTTTTTTTTTAACAACTTTGTGCTTTCTTCGAGCACATGATAAGGTAGAGCAATTCGTCAGATAATGAGGTCTTTACGTGGAGGTCAGACATTGCTGACTGTTCACCCATGATGCCTGAGGTTCTGGGCTTCCTTGAGCTCACCCCAGCCCCTCTAGGATTGTTCTAAACCCCTTCAACTCTCTCTGCAGGGCATGGAGATTGTGCAGACCATGAACAGCGACCCCGGCCTGGCAGTGGGTATGTCACTACCACTTACGTAGCATTCCCTCTTTCCCGCTATTCGTGTGGCTTGTCTTTCTCACCTTATTCTGATCTCTGCAGGGTACACGGCTTTTAATGGAGTTGACTTTGAGGGGACCTTCCATGTAAATACCCAGACGGACGATGACTATGCCGGCTTTATCTTCGGTTACCAAGACAGCTCCAGCTTCTACGTGGTCATGTGGAAGCAGACAGAGCAGACGTATTGGCAGGCCACCCCGTTCCGAGCTGTTGCAGAACCTGGCATTCAGCTTAAGGTATTGGTGGTTTAAAGTCCCTCATCTCCCTTTTTTCCGGGCCCTCTACCCTCCTTTTAAATTCTGTGTTCTCCCATGTGGCGTTTAGTTCATCTGAGAAATTGATGGATTCGTGCTGGTGTTCAGGTCAGGGCCCTCACTGCCTCCATTCCTACATACGAGCTACATTCTAACCCCTGGTGACTCTGATGGTGAGAACGTCAACCCAAGTGAAGAACTGGGGGTACATCTTCAGGCACGCCATGTTGGAAACTGGCTCATCTGTTTCCTTGATGGGGCCGACTTTGTACAGGAAGGCTGAGAGGCTACCTCTATCATTCCTGCTGGAAGAAAAGACTTCAGAGCCCCCATCAGACGAATGTGGGGAGCAATGGATTTACAGCAGGAAAAACACGGAATGGGTTAGTGGAATATTGGCCAGTGCTGGTTACTAAAGGGTTGCGGTCACCTCAGCAGAAATGGCATTTAAAAATGTGTTTATGCTTTTGTCTGAATCCAAGGCAGCCAGATCGTCACCAGGAATTCACCACCCCAGGGATCCGGGAAGGGTGGTCTGTGCCTTCTGTTCTAAAGCCTCGCCCGTGTCGTTGTCCAGGCCGTGAAGTCTAAGACAGGTCCGGGGGAGCATCTCCGCAACTCCCTGTGGCACACCGGGGACACCAGCGACCAGGTCAGGCTGCTGTGGAAGGACTCCAGGAACGTGGGCTGGAAGGACAAGGTGTCCTACCGCTGGTTCCTGCAGCACAGGCCCCAGGTGGGCTACATCAGGTAGGCGGAGGACCCAGCTCCTCAGCTCGCTCTTGACACACAGCGCCCCCTCATTCTGCAGCGCGGAGCCTTCGCTTCCCTGAGCAGTCCTGACCCAGGATGACCCTCAAGGGCATACCAGGCCCTCTGAGACCTCAGACTGACCACTGGACAGGAGGGCCAAACTGGGGGGGGAAGGACCTTCTGGGGGAGGCCTCAGCATTGGGGGCCTGGTGCGCTTGAATGGCGATCCCTTCTGCCATGCTCTTCAGAGAAGCCTGAGAGTGGACACGCTGACCGGTGTGAGGTGAGACGTGTGGCCGGGTCTCCATCCACACCCCCCGTGACCCTCTGGGCCCTGTATGATCACTTATTCATGAATATGTCACCCTGCACTGCAGTGAGTCCCTTACAGTCTGTCTTCCCTCCTGGACTGTAAACTCCTTGAGGGCAGTGCCTGTGTCTTAGTTTCTCTCAGTCTCCCCCGTGCCTGGCACGATCTCTGGCATGTAACACACATGGCACGAACTGATCTTCATGCCAGCCAGTGTCATCTGCCTATTTCCCTATAGGACTATTTCAAAACAAAAACTAAAGACTATTCTCAGAAGCTAAGATGGCTTAGGACTACATCTTTGAAATTTAGACTGACGTATTTAATTTAGCACGATTACTGTCTCATTCCTCGGACTAACAGATCAACACCCACACTAGCTCCTGTAGTGCATTTGGGAAGGCGTACCGACTGCATCCTCCTGACCAGGGCAGGAAAGCAGCCTAGTGGAAAAAAGGAAATCATGAGGACTAATTCATATTTTGTTCTTCTCTGAGACATTACATCGAATGTACCGTGTTTCTATGTCTCACAGTAAGATGATCATGTTCTCAGCCAGTTAAGCCTAATGCCTCTTTCTTAAAACAAATATTTTGAAATGTACCCTCTTCTGTCCCAAAACAAAATCATAGAAAATATAACCTACCTGCACATATAATTTTAGAAAATCAATCTGATCCCTAACAACATGATAGAGAAAAGAGGATAATTTATAACAAAATCATGTGAATACTTGGACACAACCACACCAGAATACAAAGTGAAACAGACACTTGCACCTTTACCTAGAATCACTGTGGAGGTGACAGTCTAACACACGTTGTTGTGTTGGTGACTTAAATACTACAGTGGTGTTGCCAACGATGAGGGAAATTTCTGTAATGGTGAACAGCTCTTAGTTTTCAAACACAACAAAGTACTCAACAGTCTCTCAATTTACCCTGGAAAATTCAGTTTATATGAAAACAGTGCAAAAAAATACTTGATGTTCACAAGTGAAAACGAGTTAGGTTCTGGGCCTGGATAATTATAACCAGGCTCTTCACTTACCCAAGTGTCTGGAGGAACATTCCAGAAGTGCATGGGATGCAGGACAAGTTTTGATTGTTCTCTCCAGGGTATTGTAAGCCATCAGCATCCCTGGTTTCTGTCACTAAATGCCACAGTGACAGCCAAAAATGCCCCCACAAATTTCTACGACCCTGCTGAGGGAGTGTGTCGCTCCTGGTGAGAACCCTTGCTAGGAGATTCCACCAAATGGTATCAGTCAGACCTAAGGGAAGCAGCGGCTTTTCTGCGTGATGCCAGACAAGGTAACTCTCAGGACAGTGAAGTCACAAAGCCTCTTGGTCCTGGGTTGTTCTGTGATTTCTCTTTAACTCATCAGCAAGTACCTGTCAAATGTGGCTCTGTGCCCAACATGGTGTTCAGCCTTTGGAGAAACAGAAGGTGGAGGACGTGGACACACGGTCCCTGACCTCATGGAGCTTCCAATCAAGCAGGGAAGGGGGAGGGGGACAGCTGGAGCACAATGCAGGTCTGTGACAAATGGAGTATGAAGGAGAGAAAGACGCAGGTGTCTGAGAAGTGGGACCCTGGGTCTCACGATGGGCACTTCACCATGACCTTGGTTTGAGTTTCATGGAGACCCGCTCGGGCTGTGTTGTCTGCAGGGTACGATTTTATGAAGGCTCCGAGTTGGTGGCTGACTCCGGGGTCACCATCGACACCACCATGCGTGGAGGCCGGCTTGGCGTGTTCTGCTTCTCCCAAGAAAACATCATTTGGTCCAACCTCAAGTATCGCTGCAATGGTAACATACATTCTTGTTACTGCATGGTATTATTACTACTATCAAACAATGCCACCTTATTTTCATAGCACGCTTTCCTCCCAGAAGCTCAAAGCTCATGCCACGTTAAAACCTGATAGTCCCTGTGTAATCGAAGTAAAAGGTAGATTTCGTTTTTCCTATTTGATAGATGAGGAAATTGAGACCCATAGACTTTAACTGCTTGGTTTAGGATTTGAGGTTCAGTGAGAAATTCAGTCAGGTTTAATTTACAGGCAGCCTTTTATTTTCATATGGCTCAAACATAATCAGACTCAAAATTTGCTCCGCCTGCTAATTTCCTTTAGGCCTGTGAATGAGCACTCCTGGGCTTTAAGCCAACAGTTTGCAAAGCAGCCTGAAGTAGAAAGTGGCTGCGGGCCTGTTGGGGCCTGTTGGGCAGGCCGACAGTGACCCCTACAGCATGCCTGCACAGTGAGTGATGGACCAGGATCCTGGGCATCAGGCTTACTAACCCCCTGTGCCTCTTCTTGTTTGCAGACACCATCCCAGAGGACTTCCAAGAGTTTCAAACCCAGAATTTCGATCGCCTGGATAATTAAACTGAGGAAGCAATCCGTAACTGCTTTTCCAAACACTAAAGTCATGTATTTTTTAACTTCCTGCAACCTTCTTTATATACCCTGTGGCTTACTTTTACCAGCCCAAATATATCAAACTTTTTATATGAATGTGGCAATAAAGAAGAGATAATTTCTAAAAACCATGGTACTCAGACATCACTCATGTGGGCTCAGGCTATGATGGTGTGTGTGTTGTTCCCTGAGGTAGCCACATTGAACTTGCAGGGGGATCATTTTTCCTCAGACTGGGAGATTAAGCATGAGTGT
The DNA here is from genome assembly GCA_031878705.1 of Tapirus indicus. Taxonomy (NCBI): domain Eukaryota; kingdom Metazoa; phylum Chordata; class Mammalia; order Perissodactyla; family Tapiridae; genus Tapirus; species Tapirus indicus. The sequence goes on from CM062925.1 coordinate 7,901,478, forward strand.
GAATCTGAAGGCCCAGGCCAAAGGTCTCATCTTCGCTCAGTTACTTTCGCTCAAAAGCCCAGCAGTTCAGTGTTCACCTCAGCAGCCTCCTTATTCTGGGTCAGGAGCCTCAGAAACACGTGCTCGGGGGCACCTTCCCTATGAAGACTTTTCCTGACCAATCCTGGGCCAGATTTGCCCAGTTCTTTCTGGTACCCTCCCCCACCCCCACCCCCCACACCTTCCACACAGACTTCTATCCCAGTACCTTCAACACAATTATGCTTATGTATCTATTTGGCTCCCCCTAGTGGAATGTAAACTTACTGAGAAGAAACAATCAGTATCCCCATTGTCTCACATAGTACCCGGCATGTAGTAGATACCCAGTAGATGTTTGCTGGGTGGATGGATGAATGGATGAATGCCTCTTAAGCAACAAGGACAATAGTGCCGATGGATGATGGAAGCCCTCCTACAGCTCAAAAAGCTGCTCACAACACATGCTCTAACCACAGAGCTGTCAGTAGCATCACTGTATGTACAGGGCAGAAACTTGCCTAGTTTGTGTACTAGCCTTTCTTCCATTCCATTTGTAAGGCAAAGATCCAGGCACATTTTTATTAATTCCCTAAGAATTTGTTTTAAAGAATATTGCTGGGTACTAATATATTCTCCTATTCCAGAATTCCTGGAAATATTTTAAATCACAAATAGAAGATAAACACTCTCACCACAGTTTTATCATGATTTCGACAGTCAGAAGATGCCATGGCATATGCATGACGTCCCCCGACGTGGGAAGCCTGGAGATGGGTGTGACCTCATCGTTCAGGATGTTTAGTCTCCTGCATCCAGGTCTTCAGTGAGTGGACAGAACTCAGGCCATCTACCAATTGTTCCCTCTGCTGACACTGTCTTGTCTCCCAGGAGGATCCTGCTACTGGAGCTGCCTCCCAGGGATTTCTGGGCCACATTGCTGTCATGGGCTTTTTTCAACACGTGGTTCCACATCTACAAGTCTTTCCCAATTCCAAAAAACCTGAGAAAGAGAAGTAAATTCATTGGGTTGGAGGTTGTCATCTGTCAATCTTCCCCCTTTTCCTCACTTTTTGTGTCTCACCAAAAGATTGTTTCCTGAGCCCTTAGGTTCTCTGGCCCACTTGGTACTCCCCCCGACTCTGTGATACAGTTGGGTTCTACCTTTAATGCTATTTTAATGCCCTTTCTCCAGAGTCCTGGGCACTTTACTAGGCAGTCTGTGATGAAGGCTACAGACCCTCCTCTTGAGAGATTTCATTCTAATCATTGAAGTACATACCATAGCCTACACATGAAATACACTGGTCTCTAAGAGGAAAGTGTGTTGGTTGCCCAGATCTGGATGTGAATCTGAGCTGAATTCTTGCAGTATCTTGATCTGACTTTCATTGAGCCTGGTTTCCTTATCAAAACCGTCCTGTAGCTCCTAATTCTCCCCTACACTGCCTCCCTGAGCCTGGGAGAAAGAGGAGGCAGCATCCCCAACCACCCCCACCCAGTCTCCCTGCTATTACCTATGCTATAACCATGCTAGTACCATGGCCCACAGGAGATCTAAAACATTATTGCCTCCCTTAGGGAGCTTATGACACTGTTGTTGGGAAGACAAAAGTTATTATATACAATCAGAGAGCAGATAGAACAGGTAGATCCAGTGGTGTGCTGAACCCAGGACACACCAGGTCAGGAGAGCCAACCATTACATTTTTAGGAACTTTGTGAGCCAGTTGTTAAACTGTTGATAGTTTGAAATTTGCCAATGGGGAAGTATTTACACCACAGAAATTGTCAAACACTACAAATCAGGGCTCCAGAGAGCTGACTGTCAAACACCAACACACAACTGGGGACCCTCTCTTGTCTTATTCCTAGTCGTCCCTCCTCAGTACCTTGGAAGCTGGTATAGAAAGCTTGAAACTCAGAAAACTCCAAAACTGGCGATGATGTTTTGGATGTGATGCCAAAAGCACAAACAACAAAAGCAGAAATCAACAAATGGGACTATATCAAACTCGAAAGCTTCTGCACAGCAAAAGAAATGATTAACAAAATGAAAAGACAAACTATAGAATGGGAGAAAATTTTTGCAAACCATATACTGAATAAGGGATTAATAACCAAAATATATATAGAACGCATACAACTCAATAACAAAAAAACCAAACAATCCAATTTAAAAACAGGCAGGACTAAATAGACATTTTTCCAAAGAGAGCATCAAAATGGCCAAAGGCACATGAAAAGATGCTCAATATCACTAAGCATCAGGGAAATGAAAATCAAAACCATAATGAGCTATTACCTCACACCTGTTAGAAGGGCTATTATCAAGAAGAGATAACAGGTGTTAGCAAGGATGTAGTAAAAAGGGAACCCTTATACACTGTTGGTAGGAATGTAAATTGGCCCAACCACCATGGAAAATAGTATGGAGCTTCCTCAAAAAATTAAAAATAGATCTACTATATGATCCAGCAATTCCACTTCTGGGTATTTATCCAAAGGAAATGAAAACAGGATCTCAAAGAGACATATGCACTCCCATGTTTATTGCAGCATTATTCACAACAGCCAAGATAAACAACCTAAATGCCCATCAACAGATGGAGGGATAAAAGATGTGGTGTACATATACAATGGAATATTATTCAGCCATAAGAAAGGAGGATATCCTGCCATTTGTGACAACGTGGGTGAACGCTGAGTGCACTATGTTAAGTGAGTTAAGTCAGACAGAGAAAAACAAATACTGTATGATATCACCTATATGTGGAATCTAAAGTCAAATTCATAAAACACAGAGAGTAAAATGGTGGTTACCAGAGGATGGGGAGTCAGGGGATGGGGAGTCAGGGGATGAGATTGATGTTGTTTAAAGGTACAAACTTGCAATGAGTAGTAAATAAGTCATAGAGATCTAATGCACAGTATAACGAATATAGACAAGAATATTGCACTACAGTCATCAAACTTACTAAGAGACTAAAAGTCATCCCAACCACTAAAAAAGAAAGGATAGTTATTTAATGTGATAGATGTGCTAAATATCACTACAACGGCAATCATATTATAATACATAAATGTATCAAATTAACACATTGTGCACCTTAAATTTACACAGCGTTATACGTCAAATATATTCAATTAAAAAAAGAAGTAGAGAAGTGGAAAAAGTTGTGAAAATCAGGAAGCCCTTGAGAGAGGCTAGCCAGATGGCAGATACACACCATGGGAACGGATTAGCAGGTGTGGTGCCCTCTCCTGCAAGTCGCAACCTAATGTTGAATGTCACACTCAACATTAGCACAGTGACTCGAATTCCTATTAGAGTTCTGTTCAGGTTAGTCAGGTCCTCACTGGAATCTTATTAACACCTCTACGTGTCTGAGCCATCACTCACTCACCAACTCAGATGAATTCATTTCACTGCCTAGTCTCCTCCTCCCGACTTCTCACTGAGATCAAGAGAGGATGGGAGGTGTGAGTGGGAAAGAGAAGAGGCATGCTGCTGTGGGGAAAATACTGTGCGGGTAGAATCCACGGGATGTGGGAAGAGTTCTTGGGGCAGGAGGAGGACGGGAGGCATCAGGAGGAGGCCCCAGGGCATGAGGGCAGGTGCAGGGAGGGAGGTGGAGCACGTTTTGCCTCCACCCCAGAAAGAGAAAGGAAGCTCTTCCCTCTCCCCTCCCAGGTTATTATTCCTATGTCTCAGAATTATTACAGGTGATTGTCCTTAGCTTAATTTTGGCACCAGGCTCTAGAGTCAGGAAGAATGAGAAAGATGCAGAATCCAGTCACCTATTATCTAAACATCTGTGAGCACTTTCTATGGCCCAGATTAGGAAGATAACTCAGAATGTACTCTATGCAACAAAAAGAGTCTTGTCAAGAGGTGAGGACACTCGAGAACTAGGTCATTTAGAACATGAATCTAGGGGAGTCAGACTGAGGCACCCCCGTCTGGAGGGCAGACACTTGGGGTCCCTAACAACATTGGGACTGCAGAAGAGGGCTCAACCTTTCCTTCGAGCCATGAGAAAACCCCCCTCAGTGAACAGCTCCAGATGTTACACCCTTGCCAATGTCTTTGTAGTAAACAACCTCAGTCCACTGAGAAGTTCACCCCAAATTTCTTGAGACGGTATAGTTCCCTTAGTGGGTAAGCATCTTTCATTCCTGAGAAAACTTAGAACTAAGCAGAGACGTGCTGAACCCATCATCCTAATATTTTTGTGTGGTGTTGGGAATTATCTTTGAACATGTGGGACTTAAAGTACTTGAAATATTCAAGAGAATTTGGCATATTAGAGATGCTAAAGAATTGAACTTGTGATTTCAACTAAAAATGTATCGTTGAGTATTTGATTTAGACCTGTGGTTTTAAGTTAAAAGGTATGGGAGAATTTGGTTAAATACATAAACAATAGTGAGGTGGTTAAGATAACTTATACTTCACAATATTTATAAGTTTCTTATATTTAAGAGTTACTTAGGTATCTAGGTACTTTTTGTGAGACAAATGACAGAAAAAATAAATTTATAAATGAAATCTAAACATATTAAATTTATAATATATTACAAATTAACATAGCATTTTATTTATTATAGGTTAATAAATTTACAAATGCAATTTAAAATGCTTAAGGAAATTTAATTAACAAAGTTTGCAAATGGGACTAAATATTAATCAAAATCTTAAAAGTGATTATAAATTTTGCTTTAGGATAATAAGTAGACTTGTGTATTTATAGAGTATAGTAGAGTAATAGGCTTTTCAAGTTGAACTTAAAACTTAAGGTTTTGCAATTTGTATCCTTAATTAATCAAATACTAATTTTAAAAACCAAATTAGCCATAAATTGTGTTTTTTGTGTATAAAAGCTGCCCTTATTAGCAAAAACACAAAACCAACAAAAAACAGCCCCGTGACAGTCAACACTGATAGGATTATTTTATTTTGGAGGAGGCTGGGGAAACACATGGTCAACTCCTAGTAAGTGGCTGACAATTGTTCCAGAGCACAGCCCATTTCTGCAGTGGGGACTGTCACCGTACAAAGGGGGAAAGGACCTTGGTGCAGCTCTCCTTGGCTCTGGGGTGTCACCAAGCAGCTGGCTCAGCACTGCAGAGGGGCCTGCGCGACCCTGCTGGCAGCTCTCAAAGCCCTCACTTGCAGGCCACACAGCCTGAGGACCGCACCAGCCCTGACCTGAGGCCCTGTGTGGGGATGTGGCAAGGAGCACCCTTCTTTCCTCGCCCCCTACATTAAACCTTACAAGGACGCCTAAACACGTCCGCCGATCTGGAGGGTTGGGGTGAATGAGGCCTACAGAATTAAAAGCTCCCCTTTTCTGGCTGAACACCTGACCGAGAAGTAACTGCAGCCTGTTCCTTAGTTTATCATAAAAGAATGAAAAGTATTTTCCTCACATCGCCCACCTCCTCAGCTGTGTAGTGGACATGATTTGGGCCTTCAACTCAGGTTTGTGAGAAAAACAACTTTAATCCCCAAATTTCAACTTGTTTTTATTTTGAGAGCTCATTCTGCCAGACTCCAGAGAAACATTACTTCAGTCTTGGGGTTTCTGTTCTCCCAGGATCAAGACTTTCGGGTGCGGTCTCAGTACCAAAGTCTTGCAGGGGTGGGCATCTGTCCACTCAGATTCCTGCTGACATGACCATGGTCAGTACCCAGCCCCCTTTCTCTGAGGCTAAAAGACCACAACTGAGACCCCCAGGTCTGTCTGCACCTGTGCAGCCTTTCTTTCCTGGCCATCACCTGTGGGGCTGCAGGAAGACCTATGAGCCTCCCCTCCCCTCTTCTCGTTCTCCCTCTCTGTGTGGGAGAGTCCTTCCCTGGTCTTAGGAGGAAGCCTCAGCCTCCCCTTTGCTTTTGGCCAAGACATTTTGTCCCTTCCGGGTCTTCCTTTACTTACTCCTGCAAACCCCAAACTTCCCCTAGGAAGCCAGCTTGCAGGCTGGTTCCAACTCGTACCTGCCGTGCCCTCTGAAGCAATAAGCTCAGAGTCCACCCTCCACCTGGATGAGAGGATGGGATGGGTCAGTGACTCAAGGTGCTACCCCACCACATTCTGATCTAGGGTGTAGGGTCATCTTTGGGTTTCTGGTACCTACCTGAAAAAATAAAATAGCCACCAGGGATACTGTTTGGAAAAGTCAGACTTAATCAAGAAGGAAACTGGAGTTTCTCAAGAGGCAGAGGGGGTGGCCAGAGGAAGGAGAGAAAGGGATTCCCCAAGGCTGGTGGAACAGAGGGGTGGCAGGGTCTGGAGGAGCCACGTCTGCCCCACTCACAGGGTGCGAGAAGGTGGGAGGAGCCTCTGATGGGGCATCTGCTGATGACTGTGGACTGGACACTTAACACACACCCTGGAGCAGAGGCAAGGACCCCAGGTAGCCAAGCCTGCAGTGGCAGGCAGGCCCCTCGTGAGGAGAACCGATGTAGCCATTCTGAAACAAGTGTTCCCACCCCACCCCGCTGTGCTATGGTGGCCCAGACCCCCACAGGAACATCCAGTAGCCGAAGAGCAATGGAGCAATGGTAGAGGGGGTAACCACCAAAGATAACGCCCCTCCTCTCATCTTCTGAGGCTATATAAGCCCAGGGATCCTGAATGGGGGGATGGGGTCCGGGAAGGAGCCCTAACAAGGACCTATATTGGAGGTCTGCTGGGTGAGAGGGCAGGGGGTAGAGTGAGAGCAGAGAGCTGGGCTCTGCTCGGCCCTAACAGAGGGGAGCAGAGGGAAGAAAAGTCGAGGAAGGGAGGACTCGGGGGGCAGGGCCAAAGGGACCTGCACTCAGAGAGGGAAGTGGGCGGCAGGGAGAGCCAGCACCACCTCCACGACCTACACTCCCAACCCCTAAGGGGGATTCTTTAACACTATCCCTCCAGCCTCCAGTCACCAGAGGCAGAAGCAGGCGGCCTCAGACCCACATGCAGAAATGCATCACTTAATGACAGGGATACATTCTGAGAAATGTGTTGTTAGGCAATTTTGTGGTTATGGGAACACTCATAGAGAGTACCTACACAAACATAGATGGTACAGCCTCCTACACACCTAGTCTCCATGGTAGTAACGTCATGGGACCACCGTCGTATGTGTGGTCCATTGTTGACCGAAACATCGTCATGTGGTGCATGACTGTTCCCTATTCTGAAACTCCTGCACGTGTGTTGTTTCTATAAGAAGGAATAGAATAAAAGTTAAGAATGCGTCAAAGAAACCAATGAGCAGTTTAAATTGGTTCACCAGAATATCGGCTAAGAGAAGTACGAGTGATTAATGATGTAAATGGGAAAAACTAAAACAGAAATAAAACAAACAGCGTGAGCTTTATCTCCCAACTCAGCTTCTTTAGCCACCATAGACTGGACCTGCATTGTTCAGCTCCTACTGTTTAGATTTGTTCTGAAAATAAAGATGCCTGTATTTAGACCAGGCCACCTCCTTCACCCTAGCAATTCCACAAACAGCCCCGAACCAAGTGCTCCAGGTGGGTGGTGGAGCTGGGTCCCAACCCTGCCCTGGAGGGGTAGCCCCTGGAAGTCACAGCTTTAGTTCAAAGTACCTGAACAATGGATTCATTCCAATCCTATATCCACACTGTGATCTAGCACACAAGTCTCCCCTTCACTAAGTTTAATTTGCTAACTGAAATCTAATTTATACACCATAAAACACAACAGGAAATCACTCTTGGGAGTACGTGTGTCCACAAAAAGAGTTGTCCAACTAAGTGGGAACATCTGTTGACACATTTTGAGGTGTTTTTCTAAATAGTCATTCATTAATAGCTTATTTTATAGCACCCACAAGAGTAAACAGTAGCAGACATCTAAAGACTAAGAAAAACTAATGGACGGAAAATTCATCTCCATTAGTTGTTTTTAAGTTATCCTCACAAGTCCGCCGGCTCCCACGCCTCTCCCACCGGGATTCTGAGGATCGGTGTCTGAGAACTAACGTCTGGAAAGTCCCTTCCAGCCCTGTGGTTTCTGTAAGCTCCTAGAGGAGGGGGACTGTGTACTATTCCCTTCCGTGCCCCATCCTCGGGCCCCCCTCGTGAAGCAGTAGTTGTTGAGCTGGAAATGCCAACTGGGTGAAGCCCAAAGCGGGAGGCTTCAAATTCTTGTCTTTCTCCATAGAATCCCCTAGGGGGCAGCAATCTTCCAAAAATAGCCCTATTATAAACAAGCTGCTCTTTTTTAGCTAAAAGATGACTCCTAAGGTTCGTTAAAAGTAAAAAATGACGACTACAATTTATTAAACACTTACTCTATACCTAGCGCTGTGCTTAAGAACTCTTATTTACCAAAACATACAACTAGACAAGAAACAACCTCACACAAAACAACCTAAATTTGAATTATTTCAAATTAGGCTCTGAATGAACATTGAAGCCTCATTTTCTTAGTTTTCTTTCAGGTATGGCCTAAAGAAGACTTTTCCTTGTCCCTCAGCCTAAATTCACGTGATAGTCTTCTCTGCGACGCATGCAAAGAGCCATTCATCCTTCCATTCGTCACTCATTCATTCACTCACTCATTCATTCATCAAACACCCATAGAGCAATTATGTGCCAGGCATTTTGAGGGACACAAAAAGGACACAAATCCAGTTGCCTTTAGTCCAGGCCTCTGTGTGAGTGAAAGCCATTTTCATTCTAATACTGAGCATAATTGCAAAAGTGGAATTTATTTTAGAATTGGATGAACCTTAAAGACAAAGTCTAGACTCCCTTGCTCTCCGTTTTTAAAGCATTTGTCTGTTGGAAGAACCCCTGCTTACTTAACCCTCAGAGTTCTCGGTCAGGTCAAAAAGAGCCTTGCCCTGAATGTGCCACCAGGAAGCATGATTTTCCAGGGAGCAGAGGGCAGCTTCCCAGGCCCGGACAGGTGGCTTGACAGAAGTTGATTGAGTCAAAAACTGGCCTGCACAGTGTTTATATTGTTGTTGGGTTTTCGCTTGTTTGTTTTGTTAACTTGAGCAAACATTTAAAACTTGGAAGAGTTCACATAAAAATTTGGATTTTTCCAAATTTCTCTTCAAAAATCAAAAGCTCTGGGGGCCGCCCGGTGGTGCAGCGGTTTCGTCCGCACTTGGCAGCCCGGGGTTTGCCGGTTCGGATCCCGGGCGCCCGCCGATGCACTGCTTGTCAGCCACGCCGTGGTGGCGTCCCATGTAAAGTAGAGGAAGATGGGCACGGATGTTAGCCCAGGGCCAGTCTTCCTCAGCAAAAAGAGGAGGATTGGCAATGGATGTTAGCTCAGGGCTGGTCTTCCTCACAAAAAAAATAATAAATAAAAAATAAAACCATGGAATCACCAGATCTTACATCAGAATAAAAATTTTTTTTTTTTAATTTTCTTTTTCAACCTCCTCATTTTACAATTGGAGAAACTGAGGCCTAGTCCCCTCTGTGATGTGTCAGGGTCACACAACTAGTTAGGAGCAGAGCTGGGACTAGGTCCTGGGTTTGGGGACTTGCAGGCTCATGCTCCTCCTTCTGCTGTGAGAACCACCTCAGCTGGGCCAGGTCAGGTGAGGCCTGAAAGGCTGTTCTCCCCCAAAGCACTCAAACAGGAAGTGCTGCTGGGATTGACATGACCAAACCCCAGGGCTCTCCTGGGAGGCCATCCCCACTTCCTGTTTTGATGGAGAAGACCCAGCAGTGAGAGGCGGGCACATCCTGGGACTTCAGAGGCCCCAGCTCTCCTCCTCGACACCTTCCCCTCACCCTCACCAGACTTCATGGCTTCACCTTCCCTCAGAGTTTGAACCCAGGTCTCCTGGGAGTGCCTCTGACCCATACGGTGCTTACTCACCGGACCAGGGCTGATTTCAGTGCCTCCTTGGCCAGCTGCCTTTATGAAGCACAGAGGACCAACAACTTTATACAGACGCCCTGGCCATCCTCAGGCTTGAGAAAGCTCACTGGGATCCAGCTTGCTTCCCGGTGCACACCTGGCCTCGCTGACATCAAGGGAACTTTTGTTCCTACTGAGAAACACTGTGGCAGATGCCACCGCCCGGCCACTCACTGATATCAAACTGCCAGCACCTGCAGTTCTTTGTTTCAGAGCATTCTCTGGTGCTAAGACCACTTTTTCTGCCTGTGCAGCAGGCTGGAAGTGCAGAGGAATTAAGAGCCCCCAGGAACAGCCTCCAACAAGCCCACGACACCCCGGTTAAGAACCACTGCCAACACACCAACACAGAATATTCTGCTGTTGCATCTATTTGAAAGACCTTTAAGGAGCCTTTCTATATCCAGTGGGCTTCCTTATGTCTCTCCAGGCTAAATCTTTCCAGTTCCACATGAAAGAATGTTCAACCTCACCAAGAACCAAAGAAAGACAAATTTGAATGATAATGAGAGTTAAACAAAAATGAGTGTTATTTTGTACTTTTGAAACTAGCAACAATAAAGAAAGACTCGAAAATCATGTGCTTGAAGGGTTGTACTCATTCGTTGCTGCTGACATTGGACCTCACTCCACTACCTTTAGAAAGAAATCTGGCAACACAGAGAAGAGTGATGGAAATGCCCACCAGCTTCTGACCTGATAACTCCACTCCCAGAATTTATTCCAAGACAATGATTCAGATGGAAATAAAAGCCATATGTGGAAAGATATTTATAGCAAACTCACCTCTAAGAGGAAAAAAAAGGAAAAACTTAATGCCCAACCAAGCAATTGGGAAATTATAAGTAAATATCATCATTAATGTAATGGCACATATCAGACAATGGAAAGTGCTATAATAATATTCAGAGAAGGAGGTGGACCAGAGAAAGCAGCACCATGATTGTTGTTCATTATGGGGCTATGGGGTGGGAATGCCCAGGGAGCTTTCAAATTCGTGTTTTAGTGCCTCTCTCTAAAAGGCAAGAGATCAGACTATCAGAACAAAAGCCACTCAGAGTGGGGAGAGGTCATAAAGGGAGCAGAGGAATACTTAAAAGAAAAAAACCATAAATAGCACCCTCCATGAAATATGAGAAGATATGTGCTTATGGTCTGGATATTTGCGTCCCCCCCAGATTCATATGTTGAAATCCTAACCCCCAAAGGGGATGGTATTAGGAGGTGGGACTTTGGGGAGGTGATTAGGTCATGAGGGTGGAGCCTTCATCATCGAGATTAGTGTTCTTATTAAAAAGGCTCCAGAGTGAAGACAGGCGCTGCCTATGAACCAGGAAGAGGGCCCTCCCCACAAGGGGACCATGCCAGAGCCTTGATCTTGGACTTCCAGCCTCCAGAACTGTGAACAATAAATTTCTGTTGTTTCTAAGCCCCCAGTCTGTGGTATTTGTTGTAGCAGCCCCAAAGGACTAAGACACTATGCATCTGTGAAATAAGAACGGAATGTTATATTTAGGGAAGGAAAAGAATATTCAGAAAACAGAAAAGAGCTCTCAGGAGTTGGAATTATGATAGCTAAAAAATAAATTCAACAGAAACTCTGGAAGATAAAACAGAGGAACTATCCAGTAAAGGGAACCAAATAAACAGAGAAAATGGGAGAGAAAAGATGACTAATCTAGAAGGCTCGGTATCCACCTAACAGGAGTCCAGAGAGAGATCAGAGACAATTTCAGGACAGAGTTTAACTGGCCAAGCCAAAAGCATGTGCCTGACCCCCAGCGGGTAGGACGGGAGGGATCTGGCCCCTTTGGATTCTAAAGGGAAAGGGCACTATCCTCAGCATGACTCCAGCAGGTGTGTGGTCCCCGAAAGTGAAAGTGACAGGTGCTATTAGGAAGTGAGGGTTAGATGATGGACAGCCCAAAACTACAAACCTCACCACACAGGAGCATATGTTGACACCTAGGAAACAAACATTCTTCTCTAACTACTGAGAGAACACCTCAACTAGGACCTTAGCTTCCTACCAAATGCAAAATCTCCCCCTCTAGACTGTGCCTCATCACAGGTGAGATTTCTTGCGCACGTCCTACTTGCCAGATGCTTCACATAGGTTATCTCAATAAAGCCTTACAACAAAGCAAAAAAGAAAATAGTCTTAATATCCCCGTTTTACAAATGAGGAAACTACTCCCCAGAGAAGTCAAGAAGCAAGTTCACCAGCTAATGAGGAGGAAAACCAGGGTTTGGACCAAGGTCATCTGACCATGAAGCATGCCCCCTTACCCGTGCACCACAGGACTTTGCATGCCTCTCCCAGAGGCTGCCCAGGGCTCCCCAAGACCCGAATGCCCCACTGAACTCAGGACCCCAAAGTTGACCTAAGGTGGGTCATTAAATGGCCACGAGAGGCTCACCAGAGCCACGTACCAGGAGCACAGAGCTCAGCACCTCGGCTCAGAGAGCCCCTGGCATCCCTGGTGACCCATGGAGGGCTGTCAGACCTCCCCTGGTCACTTTCTTTAATTGACATATAACACTGCATTATTTCCAGGTGTACAACGTAAGGATTTGATATTTGTATACATTGGGAAATGATCACCACAGTAAGTCTAGTTACCATCCATCACCATAGTTACAAAATCTTTTTCTTGTGATAAGAACTTATGATTTATTCTCTTAGCCGCTTTCAAATATGCAGTTCAGTATTATTAACTATAGTCACCATGCTGTACATTACATCCCCACGACTTATTTATTTTATAACTGGAAGTTTGTGCCTTTTGGCCCCCTTCACCCACCACCCTGCCTCTGGCAACCACCAATGTCACCCCTCCTTCTTTTCTCACAGCTCACCCAGGGGCTGCCCCCAGGTCTTCTCAGGCTATGGAACAGGAACCCTGCTCTTTCCCGTAGGGGAAGCAGGATAAAGCAGAAGCTCGGGTGGTTTCGAGAGCCCCATACAGCTGACACTTCCTCCCAAGTAACAACAGACAAGGCCCTCAGTGCTTCACCAGCATGCGAGCAGCTGTGCAAAGAGTGGGCTGGTGGAACGTTCTGTGGGCACAGGCTGTGGGTTGGGTGGAGACCCGCCTTGGAGCACCCTCCTCTACCTTTTCTGCCTCTCTCTCCCTTGCTCCTTTCCTTTAAAATGCTGACCTGGACAGAGAAGCTCTCAGCATTTAAGAAAGATTAATTCTAACTCCATCGGGCATGAGATCTCTATAAAGTTCCCGAAGTGGGTCCCAATCTCAGGCCACAGATTCAGGTGTGCAGAAAACTGTCTTTGTATCGCTGAATTTAATTTGTTTGGTCCCCATCCCACCGACGTGGCAGAAACGTAATCTCAGTTTGGAATGTACCCACCCCTGGAACCTAGGATCTTGTCAAAGTCCCCCAGGCTTTGAGGGATGGGGCCTTCAATGTCTTCTTGTTGCCCACATGTCTGGAGGGTGTCACATATGGTCACTTACTTTGTGCCCCACGCAACTCCAGGTGAATCTATGGCTGCTGTAACCAATTACCACAAATTCAACAGCTTCCAACAACACAAATCTATGATCTCACGGCCTCTGCAGGGCAGCAGGCCAGCACGGGCCCCCCGGGGCTGAAATCAAGTGTTGGCTAAGCGGACCTTCTGTCGGAGACTTAGGGGAGAATCATCTTTAGGTTTTGGGCCCAATTCAGTTCTTTGCAGTCAAGGGACTGAGTCCTCGTTCCCTTGCTGACCGTATCCAGGGTCACCCCCGCTCCTAGATGTCTCTCTCCTGGCCCTGCTCACAGGCCCCTCAGCACCAGCAACAAGGCAGCAAATCTTTCTCACGCTTGGAAGACCTCTGACTTGGCCGTCTGCTGCATCTCTCTGCCTTCCTCTTCTGCCTTCCTCTTCTGCTTGATTCCACTGGGCCCACCTGGATAATCTAGGCTGATGTCCCTATTTCAGGTCAGCTGATTAGTAACCTTAATTCCATCTACAAAGTCCCTTCCAAGAATGTACTAAATTGATGTTTGATTGAATAACCAGGGGATGGGAGATGGCACCGGGAAGGGGAAGGGCTCTTTGAAATTCTGCCTTCCACCTAGACCCCAGTGTGAAGGCACCCCAGAGGTGTGCAGGCAGCGTCCTGCATGCCCTGTGAGACATCCCATGCCCCTTCGGCCCACAGTCACTGGAACATGAGATGTCCGTTCAAGGTCACGGTCCTCTTGAGGCTGAAGTTTCACTGCTGCTGCTCTACTGCGGCTGTCTTGGGAGGGCACCCGTGCTGCTCTGACCCACCCTGGGACGGGAGCCTCTAGAGGCCAAGGTGTCACCTCTGCCCGATGACACCACACAGGCCGTCTCCTCTCTGGGGTCTCCCAGGGCACTGCACATCCTCACCCTGGGAACCACCCTTCTTGTTCTGTCCTTGCTTTTCCTTCTTCCTCCCTCCCCCACCCCAGAGGAATCCTTCTTCACATCCAGAGGAAATCACCCTCCCGTCAAACCCCTGTATCCCAAATAGTCTGGCTAGAACGGGAGTCTAGTCTGTTCTGGCATGGCTTTAGGCTTCCAGATTCTGAGGCCTGGTCCTGCTTTCCTCTCTGTCACATTCCTGACCTGAGGCAACGGGCCTGGAAGCCAGCTGCTTTCAAGTTCAAGTGTGTGTAGGGGAGAGGGGATGGGGCGGATGGCCAAGTTGGGAAATACTTGAGTTAATATTTCAAATATGTTTTCCTGCCGCCCTCATGACCTGGTCTAGTTTTTAAAATGCGCCTGGCAATGGGTCCACCACAGGCTTCCACCCCTGGTGACTAAGTTGAAGCCAGCACCTCCCCACCCCAGGCAGCACCGTCAAGTGCTGGGCAAGGAGGGGCCATGGGCAGCTTTGAGGCCTGCACTCATTTGTCTTTTTTGTTAACTCTTCAGAGCCTAATTTAGAGGTCACCTCTCTGTGTGGCCTCTCCTTCCCTGCAGGTGGGTGTAATCATCCCTTCCTTGGGGTCCCAGGGCACTTCGTCCAGTTCTTGCACTGACCAGAAGGCTGGGCCCTTCGTCCAGTTCTTGCACTTGACATGGCCAGAAGGCTGGGCCCAGATTAAATCAAAACCAACCCAGAGCCTCAGAGCAGACCCCTCCACTGGGATTACAAATTCCAGCCCCTCCCTGCTCAGAAACGCCACCACCCCTTCCTCCGGGAGCACTTCATCCTCTCTCTAGTCCACTGAGTGTCTTCCCCAGAGATCCAGCTGGGCTTCTAATGCTCTTGCCCTCCCACTCAGCTCCCCGCAATGTGCACAGCGAGGGTTGCCCCTGAGGACAGAGCAGAGGCTGGCGCCCCAGACTCTGAGGTCGTCATCATCAAAGTTCAAATCAGACATGTTCCAAGAAGGGGCTGCGGGGAGACCAAGGTGCCCACGGACCCTGGAGGAGAGCTGGGTTTCTGTGATATCTCAGGACATCAAGGAGACTTCCAGGAATGGGCAGCCAGAAGGCTCTTCAACCCAACCAACCAGGTCGCCCCTTTCCCCAACCTCACTCAAAACCCATAGAGGCCCTCTCCAGAGCCCAGGGCCTCTTGGGGAGTCCCATGTTTACTCTTTGATGTCCTTTCAAGGTCACGGTGACAACTCCACTACTGAGAGGGCTTGTTCTCAGGATCGGACTGGAAGGTCAGAGAGAGACCAACTCACAAGAACCTGCAACCTGGATGAGTGCACTGCTGTGACCCAGGCCCACCAGGACCACATTAGGCTCAGCCTCCCACCCTCACCATGCCAGAAAGTCTAAGAGCAGAAGGGGAACAGGAAGGGAGGAAAGTCCTCAGATCAACATGGTTTCACTGGTCTTCCGGCCAGCACTGGGCAAGGGCCAGTGGAATTTTAAAAAGGAACATAATCCTGGTCTTTGCCCTCAGGAAGCTTATGATCATTGAAGAGAAGCAAGACTTTCACATGACAAGACACTGTTGGGGGATAGAACAAGGCCTTGCATGAGTCGAGTCTGTGTGTAACGGAGGAGTGAGCTGGGCAAACGAGGAGAGAGAAGAGGGTGGGGCGGGAGTTACCACAGGCGCTGCACTCGTTTGCCAGGGCTGCTGTAACACAGAACTGCAAACGGGGTGGCTCACACAACAGAAGCTTATAGTCTCACGGTTCTGGAGAATGACTTGGTCTTGGAAATGAGGGAAGGATCTGCTCCAGGCCTCTCTCCTTGGCTTGTTGATAACCACCTTCTCCCGTGTCTCTTCACATCGTCTTCCCTCTGTGCCCATCAGAGTCTAAATTTCCCCTCTTTATGAGGACACCAGTCATATCAGATTAGGGCCCACCCCAATAACCTCATTTTAACTTGATTACTTCTGTAAGATCCTGTCTCCAATAAGGTCATGTTCTGATACACTGGAGGTTAGGACTCCAACGTATCTTTTTTAAGGGACACAATTCAACCCACAACAGGTGGCTTCAGGGAGGAAGGAAGACTTGAAATTTGCCCATTTGAAGGGGCAGGTCCCCAGGCACAGGTGGGCACTGGCTGGTTCTGCACTTGGTGATGACTGAATAATTCCCCAGGGAAGTTCTTCCGGGGATTTGGAACTGTAGGAACATCTTCAGGGCCAGAAGACACCGTGTTGGGCAGGCCTTCTGCATGCATGCCCCAAGCATGAAGGCAACAGAGTGCTGGCTCCTGGGGAGACTCTGCCTAGCCGTGAGCACTGGCTGAAGCCAAGCCCTTGAATCTTCCCACCAAAGCAGAAATCTGCTGGGATCCAGATGAGGACCATGGTGGAGACTGGTTCAGAGAGCAGCAATCAACCAGAGTAGGTTAAAGGGGAGGAAGGACATTTCTCCCTGTTCCCACCTCACACACAAAGACAGGAAAAATCCTCCCTCTGCCCACTTCGATGGCTTCTGGGTGCAGGACACAGACAGGATAGAGGGAGGAGGGCCACTGGGCCTGGGCCTTACATTCATGAAAGCACTTTATTTTAGACTTTCGATGTTATTTCCAGATGTTTGTTATGAGCCAAATTGTATCCTCCCAAAATTCAAATGTTGACGTTTCTCACCCCCAGGACTTCAGAAGGTAACTATATTTGGAGATAGAATCTTTGAAGAAATAATTAAGTTAAAATGAGGTCATTAGGGTGGGCCCTAATACAAAATATGACTGCTGACCTTATAAGAAGAGGACACTGGACCCAGACACACAGAGAGAAGACCATGTGGCGACACAGCGAGCAGACGGCCAACTACACGCCAAGGAGAGAGGCCTCAGAAGAAGCCAACCCTGGAAACACCTTGGTCTCAGACTTCCAGCCTCCAGAACTGTGAGACAATTTTTGTTGTTTAAACCACCAAGTCTGTGGCACTTTGTTATGGCAGCCCTAGAAAACTAAGACAACGTTCAATCTATATTCACATTGTAAGTGTTTTTAAACATTAATAGTTTTAAAGGTGAATATTTTTAAAAGACTGTAACATTTTAACCTGTTTCGGCATTTCTGCATTTTTAATGAATTGGAAACCACCACCACCACCTCTCAAAAAATCAAAGTGGCCTGGGTGTCTCTGCCCCTCTGAGCAGCCCCAGTGCAGGGCCTCGGCTGTGACGAGAGAATCCAGCAGCCCAACTGGCAACTGCCTGGAGATCTGGAATGATGGTGTGCCTGGACACAGCCTTCATATCTGGCCCGAGAGCCAGCTGGCACCATTAGACCAAGGAGAGGGCTCTGAGCTTTCTCAGCAGGCTGGCAAGCTCCCAGCCTCCTCCTCCCAACCCCCAAAAGACCATCTGGAAAATAAAAATAATACCTTCTGCTTCTTACTAAGCTCCAGGGACCCTGTGAGGGACAGGGAGAGATTATCCACTAAGCCCCCCCATTCCTAGAGAAGGTTGCCCTGGAATAGGCTAATGTCTGGCCTCATTTGCCCTAAATAGCAGAAGGAAAATGCTAACCAGTGCTGTCTCCAGCTGCCTGGCTTGTCCTCAGGTCCATTTCTGTTTCTAGCCCCGCTGATTGAAGGTGAGGCTTCCCACAGGGCTCCCGCTCCTCGGGTGGTGTCCTCCTGCTCCCGCTGCCTGTTCCCTGCAGCCCGTCTGAGGTGAGTTGAGCAGTGCTATGAGAACCCGGTGTGCTCTCCAGCCACCTGGGGATTTGTTGGAACGCAGATTCTGATTCAGCAAATCTGGCCGAGGCCCTGAGCATTCCCCTTGGTGATGCAGATGTTACTGGTCTGAGTGGAAAAGCGCTAGACAGCACAGCAGGAGGGCTTTTAGTCTCAAATGTGTTCTCGAAGAAACCTGGACTCCCAGTCGAGCAGCCTGATGGTTGTTTGGAGGGAAGTGTGATTCTCTCCCTGGCGGCTCTGGGGGGATGCAGATCCACCTGAGCTCCTGCCTAGCCACGTTTTTCCTCACGTTTCATGGCGGGCACGCAGCCCCAGAGTCAAGGAAGCGTTTATCCAGCTTTCAGTCCAGCCCAGCAATTAATCTTTAAGTCAGGGCCCTGGGAATCCATACGTGGGCACAGTTCAGTTTTGGAGCATCCCTGAGAAACAACGCAGCCCCTCTCCAGATGGGCTTCTCTGCACCTTCCCTCCCTCTAGCTGGGGCTGGCCAGGCCCCAGGGTGGATTCATTCTGGTTAATTGCATTTTTCCTGGCAGGGCTTCCAGGCTCATGAAATTCATCTGTTGCCAAAGGCAGAGGATCAGCTGGCAACAGAGAGCGCAGGCTGCAGCTAATCAGGTGCAATCATTTTTTAATGACATCTTTTTTCCCCCTAATTATCAAAATCACACAACTCACTTTAGAAATTTTAGAAAATGTTGAAAAGTATAAAGAAGGAAATAATCATGCGTCCTACAACTCAGAAATAATCTATTTTAACATTTTTTAAAATGTCCTTCCAATCTTTTATGTGCTTAAGTGTAATCGGTATACAGTCCCACATTGGGCTCCCCAAATTCTTTGAAAGCATGATTTTCAACAGCTGCATAATAGTTTCCCCAAACAGACTCTGAGCAAGTTGAGGGCAGGACTTGTTCCTTTTTATATTCCTTAGAATTTGACAAGCAGGAGGTGGTCAACAAAATTTTGTTGAATAAATGAAAATTTCCTGAGTTTACAGTTTACTGCATAAAAGATTAGACATTTTGCTATTTTACATTTACTTCTTTAAAGGTATCAGTGTGCTGAAATTTGGTAAATATAATTTCAATTCCAATTGAATCTCTGAGGCTTGATAAGAATATTGCAAAAAATATAAATAGAGGTCAAGTGCAGTTATCCTCTGCAAGCAGGGCCACCTAGAACTCCTCTGTGGCTCTTAAACCTTGAGTGGGATTCCTGCCTCTGCTGACAAATGGGGAAAATTCTAGGAAGGAGGGACATCCTTGATTTGGGTGCTTAATGGATTGGTCACAAAGTTAATTCAACCTTGGAAGGGGTAGAAGACGTCGATTCCACACAAATGTAAAAGAAATCAACAGTCTGGCGTCACCTGGAAAACCCATGCCGGGGAAGGTGGGGTGATGGATGAGGAGTGTGGGGTGGAGGGGATAGCCTCCTCTTTGCTGGGCCATGCAAAATCAGGCCTTTACCTTTGGGCCCTCTGGCACCCATCTTGTCTCTTCCCCTCGGAGACAAGCAAGCTATATCCAGCCAAATTTACAAATTCTAAAACCAGGCTTTCCTGTCACAGTCAGGGCCAGAGATTTTCCATTCCCTCTTGCACTGAGGATATTTTACCTGGGCCTTAAGTCTATAATGTTGGTAGTTTCTGGGAAAGGAGTAGAAATGAAAATCTAGCCTTGTGTCCCCCTCCTCCAACTGAGCAGAGGGTGGGACCAGCCCAGTCAGTCCAGATCACTAGGAACCTCATAGGAAAGAAACTTCAGTCCCTATTCCCCATTCCCTTCTCTGGGATTTACATGCCAGGTCTCCACTCCCTGCACGTGAGGCAGGGAGTGAGAGGCAGCACTCACCTCCTCTCTCCCCCACTGTGGGCGGGAGCTCAGTTACAGAACTCAGAAACTGGTGGCTTACCTCCAAGAGGGTGTCAGACACACCTCCAATGGCCCTGAAGGAGCCAGAGCTCAGCTGCCATCCCATCCCAACCATTCACTCACTTGTTTACAAACACCCTCAGAGCCAGGCCTGCTCTGGCCTGGAGGGGGATGCCGTACACTAGAGGATTCAGCTTCACGGAGACCATTACTCATCCCAACCCTCTGGCTCCAGCCACCGGAAATAGTGGAGCCCTTAACTCAAGGACTAAGCTTGTGCACGAGGACTAGCTAAAAGGGAAGATGGTGTAAGGAACTGCTTAAGCCAAGGCCTGGGGGCTAAGACAGACCTGAGTTCCAGTCCTCACTCTGTCATTTGCTTTACAACCACAGATGGGAAGTCACCTGTCTGAGCCTCAGTTTCCTCATCTGCAAAATAGGCTAATACTACACCTACCTCATAGAACGGTCAGAGGTTTCACTGAGGTGAGGCAGGTGAAGTGCTGAGCTTGGTAGCCAGCACAGACTCAGTGCTATGACGAAAATGATGACGATGACAATATAAGTCTGACACCAACAAGACAAAGGGACAGATACTGACAATTCCAGAGCCATCTGACTCCAGGTTCAGTTTTCCCTGGTTTTCAGGGTTTTTTCACTCTGCCCTGAATGCTCCCTGAGGCTTATGCTTAAAGCAAACACGTTGTATTAGTTTCCGGTGGCTGCTGTAAGAAAATACCACAGACTGGTGTCTTATAACACAGAAATTTACTTTCTCACAGTTCTGGAGGCAGAAGTCTGACATCAAGGTGCTGCCCGCCCTCTGCACACTAGGGTGTCCATCCTCGCCTCTTCCAGCTTCTGGCGGCTCTCGGCGTTCCTCAGCTTGTAGCTGCGTCACTCCCATCTCTGCCTGGTCGTCACATCACCTTCTCTTCTGTGGCTGTTTTCTGCTCTGTGTCTCTTGTAAGGACATTTGTCACCCACCTGGATAATCCAGGATGATCTCCTCCATCTCGAGACCCTTTACTTCACAGGTTCTGGGGATTAGGAGGTGGACATATTTGGGGGGCCACCTTTCAGTCCACTACTCGAGGGAACGAACTAAGAACAAGGGTTTTAGAATCAGACAGAGCAGGATACCAGCTCCACCACCACTAACTGGTTAGAGCACCTTAATTGAATTACTTAACATCTTTGAGTCTCAGTTTTTGTAAAAGGACCAACAGTGCCAACTCCTCAGGGTTGTTTTTAATAAGCTAATATGTAAGAAGCCCTTGGGAAATGGTAGCTCTCATTACTAATGGTAGGTTTACCCTGCTAGGCTGCAAGCTCCTAAGAGCAGGCACCACCTCTCTCTGCTTCCTTCACAGGTATATCTAGCACAAGTCTGCAAACAGTCCATCCTCAGTGAAGACAGGATGATAAACTGGCTGAACCTAGACAGCCCACGTCACCGATTACGTGAGATTCCGCAGATGTTAGGAAAGTTGGGTTCAAGTTCTCCAGAGATCTGAAGGAGGCTGTTAGAGGGTCTACAGGTAACCCCAACCTGAGCATTGCAGGTCCCAGCTAGGTGGGCTTTGAGCAGAGAAGAGGACCACTAGGGCAGGCGTGGCCTGTACTTACTTGGCTCTGTTGCTACCCTTCTTTGAAATACCCTCTCCCATGACCTCACTCCTGTGGGAGGGAGATGCCTACTCTGGAGAAGTCCCAGAATTTCATACACAGATCGGGACTTTAATTCCCAGAGAGGGGCATTTTTCCAGATCACAACTGGGAATTCACCTAATCATTTCCCCTGTTCCAGAAGAGTCAGCTGCACTGGCATGTTACAAACTTTACAGCACATCTGAATAACCCAGGGAGCTTGCTCGATGCAGATTCCTGGGCCCCACCCAGCCTGCCTGAATGAAGCTTTAGTGGGGGTAGCAATAGGAATTAAACATTTTAAACAAGCCCCTCAGGTAATTCTGATTCACTTGGAGAAAACCAGCCATAATAATCAAATTATAATCCAACCCATCTCCAAACATGGGCTTGATCTCCAAACACTCCAGCTAGGAGCCAGTATGTCAGACTGGAAAGAATAACAGCTTAGGAGTCAAATAAGATTGAGATCCAAACTTAGGTCCTCCATTTAATAGCTGTGGGACTTTGGGTAAATTACTTGACTTCTCTGGATCTCAGCTTCTTCTTCTGTAAAGTGGGAATAATATATCTCTCAGTGTTATGGTGTTAATTAAATGAGAATTACATAAACTGCCACCCTACAGTAGGTTGAAGCAGAGACTGCTACTGTTCCCCAATCCATTTCCTCTTCTTCTTGATGCACAGCTAGACTGTATTTCCAAGTACTCTGGACATTCAGGCCCAGTCATGTGACTAGTTCTCACCACAGGAATGATTGTAAGTGACATGTGCTTATGCCAGAGAGAGGCTGAAGGAACAGATGCATCTCTTCCATATTCTCTTTCATCTTGCACCAACTGGATGCAGGTGACAGGCACTAAGGAAGTAGGGAGCTACAATATGGAAGGAGCCTGGGTGTCTGAATCACTAGGTAGGAATGCCACTCACCAACCAGAATACCTGCCTTGGACTTTTTTGAAAATGAGAAATAAGCCCATATACTTTTGCAATCTATTTTTTACAACTAATATATAGGTGGTCAGGAAATGTTCATCCCCTTTCTCCACCGCCAAATAATAATTACACGTTACCCAGAATTGGTACAAGAGTTTTATTCTACTTAAAATTCCTTTATAGTATAAATCATGATCTCTCTGTGGTAGGTCGAATTCTAAAGATGGCCTCTCTGAGATTCCTATCCCCTGGTTATTCAATTAAACATGAATCTAGGCACTTCTGTGAAGGAATTCTTCGGAGGTATTCAAGTTCCAAGTCAACTGACTCTAAAATATGGAGATTATCTGGGTGGGCCTGATCTAGTCGCACGAGCCCTTTGAAAGAAGAGGAAGTCAGAGAAATTCGAGTGTGAGAAGGATCCATGTGCCCTTGCTGCTTTGAAGGTAGAGGGGCCAAGTGAGAAGGAATAAGACAGCTCTGAGGAACTGAGGGCAGCCCCTGGCCAGCAGCCAGCAAGGAAACAGGGACCTCAGACCAATAGCCACAAAGAACTGGATTCTGCCAATAACTTGAAAGAGCTTGGAAGCAGATTCTGCAGAAACTCCAGATAATAGCCCTGTCTAGCCAACATCTTGATTTCCAGCCTTGTGGTACCCTGAGCATAGGACCTAGTTAAGCCCACCCAGACCTCTGACCTACAGAACTGGGAACTAATTAATTAGTGTTGTTTTCAGCCACTAGGTTTGTGGTAATTTACTAGAGCCACAATAGAAACTAATACGTTCTCTAAATCTGTTTCCTCACAATTTTTTCAGACGTTCTGTGGGGAGGTGGTAGAAAGTAGATTGGATGAGATCCAAGAACCCTTTTAGTTTCACATCTGCTCACTCATTGTGCTTGGTTGTATATTAGGGGCTTCTTGCCCCATGGCACGTATGAACTGGTGGGGACATGGCACAGGCTGGGGATTAGCTGCAACTTTACGAGCAGAGACGATCCACTCCCCATTTCATCAGCCCCCAAAGCCAAAACTTAGGAGGAGAACTGCTGTCAAGAAAAATAAGGTTCAGAAAAATGATTTCAAAGCCCAATGTGCTCACCTTCAATCTCCCAGTGGATTTCAAAGCCTGAGAATGTTGAGGATCCATCAGTACTTCGATGTTTCTCCACTAGCCCTGGGTGTACAGAAGGGGAAGGCAGCTTATTCTGATGACAGATCCTGGAACCCTCCTGGCCTGATGCATATCCTCTTATTTCTGTGCCTCTTATCCTAAGACACTCTCCAAAAGCAGAAACTGTTTCCACACACATTACACCCTTAACCAGATGAATTGAAGAAGTTCTTGAAAGTTTCCCGGTAAAGGAGACAGATACGGGTATCGTCATGAGGCACCGAATATACAAACGGACAACGGCCAGACTGAAGATAAACCTCTGACCCACCACCTGTAGCAACCAGTCCAGGAAGCCAAACAATAACTCCTGTAGCAATCCACCCAAAACGCCCAGGATCTGGCTGATAACTGACAACTTCCCTAATTTTTGCCACCACATCCAATTTAGGACCAACAGGAGAAAGCTAAACATGGGCCCCTAACCCATCACATGGGATGCCCTGCTTCTAGTTAGCCCGCCTACAGCTTCCTCACACGATCAGCCTCCAGGCAGGGCATAAGTGAAATCTTCCCTTTTCTCCACTAGAAAGCTTTCCCCCACCACTGCCTGCCTTTGAGTCTCTGCCAATCGCAAGTGATGATGGCTGACTCCCTTGCTATTTAGCAAGCTCTGGATAAATAGCCGTTGCTCATTCTCATTTAGGCAGTCTTCATTTACGTCTACCGTACTTA
The DNA here is from genome assembly GCA_031878705.1 of Tapirus indicus. Taxonomy (NCBI): domain Eukaryota; kingdom Metazoa; phylum Chordata; class Mammalia; order Perissodactyla; family Tapiridae; genus Tapirus; species Tapirus indicus. The sequence goes on from CM062925.1 coordinate 7,925,820, forward strand.
CTTTACAAGCAGATTTAGGGCTCTGAGACATAAGTGATACAGTAGTTGTTTTTAGTAATGTAAATTATTCACACCAATTCCAATAATAAAAAGGGAAATTTCATACAAGGCTTCAGGAGTATTTTGTGGAACCTCCAGATCAGCAAAGTGTCTGGGCCATCCATAGAAAGATCCTAGAACCAGAGTCTGGAAAAGCCATCAGAACTCTCTCACTATCTTGCATCTTATCTCAGAAAGCCTTTTCTTGACTTGTTGCAAACAGGCTTCTCTGCTTCTCTGGTCCACATGGCTGAAAACATGACCATGGACAGGGCCTGTAATTAATGGTGCTTGTCCAGTCACCTGCAGGAAGATGACTCTCTCTGTCCCAATTCCAAGTTCCAGGGGAAGGGATATAGACTGAACCACCTTGGGTCAAGTGCCAGCCTAGAATAATTTACCAACTAAGTCCCCAACCCCCTAACCTGGATGGAGAGTGGCTGTGGGCAGTCTTGTTTATGAAAGTGGCAATCAGAAGCCCATCACTGTAACTCTGTGGAGGGAAGACTGGGGAAGGGATTGTTCCTGGAGAAAATGTAGAGGAGCAGACAACCCAACTGGGGTTCACTCCATTCCCGATGGCACAGTAAGAGAGTAATGACATGGAGCTAGACTCTGTGCCTCCCAGTATCACTATCCACTGTGGTCTAGTCACTGATTCTCCTTGTGAAGGCATTCATCCATCCATTCATTTAACAAACTGCAACTGCACAGCCCGGCAGTATGGCAGGTGCTGGGTATACAATGGTGAAGAAACCCCATAATCTCTGGCCTAATGGAAAGGGGGATATCACCACATAAATGGGCAATTACAATGCCGTGGGAAGTATTATGTTTCATCTATAAATCAGATCAGGGGTTAGGCAGAGGAAATGCCTCCTTGGGGCCGGCCTGGTGGCATAGTGGTTAAGTTCGCGCACTCTGCTTCAGCAGCCCGGGGTTTGTGGGTTTGGATCCCAGGTGCAGACCTATGCATTGCTCATCAAGCCATGCTGTGGTGGCATCCCATGTACAAAATAGAGGGAGAGGCACTGATGTTAGCTCATGGCCAATCTTCCTCACACACACACAAAAACACTTCCTAGAGGTGGCCCTGAAGGCCTAGTGGTTAAAGTTCGGCACACTCTGCTTTGGCAACCCAGGTTCGCTTCCCAGTCACTGAACTATGCCACCCATCTGTCAGTTGCCATGCTGTGGTGGTGGCCCACATAGAAGAACTAGAACAACTTACAACTAGGATACACAACTATTTACTGGGACTTTGGGGAGGAAAAAAAAAAAAAAGAGGAAGATTGGCAACAGATGTTAGCTCAGGGCAAATCTTTCCTGCAAAAAAAAAAAACCCAAAAAACTTCAAAACAGCAAAAATTAAAGAAAAAAAAAAAAAAAGAAATGCTTCCTAAAGAACATGATACCCGAAAGGAATCTTGAAAGATGGGGAGGTTGGTGGAAATAAGGGAAGGAAGAGTGTTCCAGGCAGAAACAAAGTTCATTGTCAAGGAAGGACATTTGGGAGGACCAGAAGTAGGATAATAGTAAGGTTGACATGAGGTGTATTAGGTTGAGAGTACTGGGAGGTACACTAGAAAGGGGACAGAGACTAGATCTGAAGGGACTTGAAAGCCAGAAGTATGATGGCAATGGGCTTCCTACACAGGAGTGACCTAGATGACTTGATTTACATTCCTGAAAGGTCACCATGGCTGAGAATGGATTGGGGGTATCTATAGATGGGGAGACCCAGTTGGGCAATTGCTGCAGTTACCCTGGGGTTGCTAAGGTGAATTAAGACAGCAGCCTTGGAGATGGAGAAGAGCAAACTGAATTCAAGAGATGTCATCACATGGGTCAAAAAAAGGCCATGCAGTAGGTAGGGTGGTGAGAGGTATATAAAATTATTACGTGAAATAATGGAAGAAAGATTGAGAGACTGATTCTATCATTTATCCGGCAGAATCGCAAGAGTTTGTTCAGTTCAGAGACTATCTGAGTGAGGAGGAGCTTATGAATCACCCATCACTGTGGTCTTGTGGGTTTTCTCGTCTCCACGGGACAAAGAGGAAGTGAAGAATACTTTAGGGTCATCCTTATGAGAATTCAGTTAAATACACTGAAAAGCCAAAATGGTGGGGTTGGGGAGAACTGAAAATCTGATTTAGTCTTGACCTCCAAGTAGAAGTAGAACAGAAACAACCAACTAGGCAGAGATCCAATTTGGATTATAAAAAGCCAGTTCATCAGTAGGATCGGTACAGACTGGAAGATCAGAAGCAAATGAAGGGTCAATTAAGCACAAACGTTTCGCTGTGGCAATATGCAGCGAGATTCAAACTGCACCAAATATAAAGTTTCCTGCCAACGAGAAATCTAATCTTCCCTGGGGGCCAGAGAACCACAAAAGAATGTATCTCATAATACAAAATGCCTCTAAGCCACCAGGAGAGTATGCTCTCCCCACCCAGCTAACCAACATTCATCATTCACATTCCGTGTCATGGTCACATTCTTTCTAAGCTGACAGGTTGAATAGAGATATACCTAAAACAAGCTCTCCGATGTACATTTTTTCCTTCAGTGTTGTGAGACGTATCTTTCTAAAACACTGTTTTACACACACCACCCTGCCTGTATTAAAAACAACAAATTAGTTATCCACTGCCTTTTTTCCGTCCAAATAAAATTTATAAATTTTAATCTGCCTACAAAAGAAATTTTTTATTTAAAGTTTTAATCTGGCTTCAAAAGAAGCATATTTTCTTTTTATTGTATTTTTTTTTTTTTTTTTTTTTGTGAGGAAGACCAACCCTGAGCTGACATCTGTCACCAATCCTCCTCTTTTTGCTGAGGAAGACTGGCCCTGGGCTAACATCGTGCCCATCTTCCTCCACTTTATATGGGACGCCGCCACAGCGTGGCTGAGAAGCAGTGCATCTGCGAGTGCCCGGGATCCGAACCTGCGAACCCAGGGCTGCCAAGCACAGACTAAACCGCTGCGCCACCGGGCAGCCCCCAAAAGAAGCATATTTTCAAAGAAGAAAATTAAAATCACCATAATTCCAACAGCCAGAAACAATCACTTCTGTAAGTTAGGACACATGGATAACATGTGTGACAGGGGAAAAAAGTAAATTATAAGAATTTTTTAAAATCTCCTTATTCCTCCATTATGGTAGATTGTGTTATCATTCAAAAGATTTGCAGCCCCACCCTGGGGAGGACAACACTGCCCTGCCTCATTGCATCAGTTGGAGGCACCCCTCCCCGTGGGAGGATTATATATCCCCACCCTGTTGACTGCAAGAGTGGCCACAGGACTTGCTTTGATCAATGAGGTGATAACAGAAGTGGTGTTAGCAGAAGCATTAGGAGTCACCATGTGGTTCTGCCATGTTCTCTCTCTTCCACGAGACTGGTGTAGGGGAGGAAAAATAATTTTCCTTCTAAGTTCTTGGCTGGGGCCCCTATCACAAAAGAGATTAACAAGAGAAAAACAGAACAAACAGAAGTTTATTGACATGTCGTAGGGGAGGAAAACTAATTTTCCCTCTACCCTTCTGAGTTCTTAGCTGAGATCCCTGTAATAAAAAGATTAACAAAAGAAAAACAAACAGAAGTTTATTAACATGTATGTTCATATATACATTGGAGATGCCCAGGGAAAGATGAGTCACTCCCCAAAGTGGCTTAAAATTCACTTAAATACCATCTTTTATAGGAAAAGGGGAGGAGGGATGTAGGCCTCTTAGGGGAGAGTAAGTGGTTTTTAGGAAAGACGAATGGGCCCTCAGAAGAATAGATGGGAGGTGTGATAGTTTGTGACAGTTTGTCTGGGTGTGGTGCTGATTTCCAGTCTCCTCTCCTGTGATGGGTCAATCCTCCCTGGTTGATGCAACTCCTGGGGAGGGGATCTAGAACAACTGAGTTTTATCAAATTTTTTCTGTGTGTGAGGAAGATTAGCCCTAAGCTAACATCTGTTGCCAATTCTCCTCTTTTTGCTGAGGAAGATTGGCCCTGGGCTAACATCCGTGCCCATCTTCCTCTACTTTATATGGGACGCCACCACTGCATGGCTTGACGAGCGGTGCACTGGTCCGTGCCTGGGATTCAAACCTGTGAACCCTGGACCGCCAGAAGCAGAGCACTCGAACTTAACTGCTACACCACCGGGCTGGCCCCTTATCAAATTTTTTTAATTACATTTTAGAAATTTCAAAGTAACATCTAATTTTAATACGTCTGATTTTCTCAAGCCCTTCAGAAACTCAACAAAGACGACTCACATTTCTATAGACAAAAATCTTTCTAAATATTTAAAACACATTAAATCTAAAAAATTTAACCTCATAAATTTAACAAATTATAACTTAAACATTTAAACATTGATTTCAAATTACCTGTATCTTCTTGTGAATTATTACTCATATTGTAAGTCTAATTCATCAGTCTCTTCCCTCACACTCACCTTAAAAAGAAGAAAAATAAACACAACATACTATACCAATTACAAAACATTTCTAGATAAAATTCATTACTAGACATAACTTAGCTTGTCATCAAAGGGTCTTTGAAAGTATTCTTGCTTTCTGGCAATAAGAAGATATTCCAGACCCTCATATTTCCTGCCTTAAAATATCAACATGCTTCCCTTCAGGGAGCCCCGCGCCCTTCCTTGGTCTTCTGCCTGGAACATAGATAAGATGAATCTGCAAAGCAGCCCCTGGAGTCCACAAAAGAAAAGCCAGACATTCACAGTAACCTTTGTCCTTGAGACGCAGAACCAAAATTCCAGGTGTTTAACCTGTTGAGGTCCAGTCTGTTACTCAAATGCAATTCCTTACCAATATAATCATTATATGAACAGAGAAGCCAAAAGAAACCTCTACATACGAAAAAGAAAAATTGACCTAAAAGGGAAGATGGTGGGAGGGCAGTGGTAAAGCAGAGAAAAGGAGATGAGCAAGTGGGTAGGGAGAGAAGTGAGATTTGGCAACCTCTGTAAAAACAACTGCATTCAGTAAGGATTCTTTAAGTTTGCCTTTTTTTCCTCATGTGTAAGATGAGGATTAGAACAGTAACGTCCATAGGGTCATTGTGAGAAATATGCCAGGCACACATCAAGTGTTCAGTAAATATGAGCTATCTTTATTATTTTAAGCTGGGCCTCCAGAATGCACTAGAACTGGGGACTGGACACCATAGGAAATCCAGAGGTCCATTCTCCCCCTCCCTCCCTCTCCTCTCTTTCACAACTCTTTTTCCCTCTCCTCTGCACATCTGCTTTAATCCTGTATCTTCCTGTACATTGGCCTTTTTCCCTGTGTCCATGATTCCTAAAACAGACATTAACAACAGCTTTTAAGTTTCTCACTCCTTGGTTCAAGACAGCAGCCAGTCTAAAGCTACATTTTCAATTCTACACCAAAATTTCCAGAGTGGCTGATTGCCCAGCCTGGATGGAAAGTCCACTCCTGGATCAATTAACTGTAGCTGTGATGGAGGAGTGGTACAGGAAGAACATAGCTGCTCCTGCTATAACCATGAGAACAGTTTCCAAAATATGGAGGGGAAAGAGCAGCCTGGGTGTGCTGCTGTGAAGACAGAACAGGTGAACACGGGTACACTTTCTCTGAGTGCACGAGCATGTGTGTGTGTTCTGAGAGAGATCCTCTCCTTGACCAAACGTTAGTCATGCTCCTCTGAGCCCTCTTCTTGACTAGGCCTCGACCTTGGCCTTCCATGTCCATCCTGTCCCTTGCCGGGCCTGCATAGCCCAGTCTTAGCAAGAATCCTGCACCCACCCTTGATATCTGATCACCCTTGATATCAGATCAAGTTCTTCATCCCCCATCTTTGATGTATAATTCCTTCGCCAGCCTTTAGCAAGAATCCCCCTATCCTTAGCATCTCTTCTTGTAATTTTCCATCCACCGACCCCTCCCTCTGCTCATTGGCTATAAATCCCCACTTGTCCTTGTTGTATTTGGAGTTGAGCCTCATCTCTCTGCCATACTGCAAAATCCCTATTGCAGTAGTCTTGAATAAAGTCTGTCAAGAGATTTTCACACATTGAGATACATGCGGTAAGTTTTCCAGTTCAAAACTGATTCAGCTTGAACTCAAGAAGCCTGACTTATGGCCTATCAAACATACATTGTAGATCTGCTTTAACCATTAAAGAATGCACTCTCTTAAGATAAGAATGCACACTTCCCCTCCTACACTCTATGGGTAATGCCCATATTACTCTTTCCCGACATCAGAGTTACGTTGACCTGCTAATTTGCAACTAAATACCTCTTTGAAACTTTGAAAATATATCCTGGGTGAGTATAACGTATGTTCTTTGTTCTAAAAAGATATAAGACTGTACTGAAAACCATGCTTCTCTGGAACGTTCTTCCTTTCTGGAAAAGGCCTTCTCGGATTAGAATCCTCACTCTGGCTCAAGTAAAACTCACCTTATTTCTCTTATCTATAGAATGGTTATTGGTTATTTTGCATGGACAAATCTTACTGTTTTAATGCGTCAGAACAATTTTTTCTTTAATAGTTCGCACACATGGGCTTTGGATTGCACTCATACAGTTTTCTAAATTACTCATTTAACAGTACATCCAAAACACTTTCAATGAAATATTTTTCAACACTTGTATTAGCTACTTATCATTTCTAAGATACCACAAGTAAAATGTAGCCTCAGGGTCAAGATAAAGCCCTCTGTTGAGACCTCAGAAAGACTTAAAGAAGTGCTTCTCAAATCCTCCTGGCTAGACAAAAGGTTTCTAAGAACCTTGAGTGTGCTTCCTAATCTCAGGCAGAAAAAAGTGCTTCTGCAAGAATACAGTTATGTGTCACATAAGGATGTTTCGGTCAACACTGGACTGCATATAGGATGGTGGTCCCATAAGATTGGTAAAAAATAGCCTAGGTGTGTAGTAGGCTATACCGTCTAGGTTTGTGTAGGTACACGCTGTGATGTTGGCACAACAATGAAATTACCTAACAATATATTTCACAGAACACATCCCCATTGTTAAGTATGTGTGACGTAAGGGCATTGTCACACAGCACTCTGACCTGCAGTCCAAAGTGGAGGGGGTGTGTCTGGAAAAGACTGGTGGAGATGGTTTTTATCTAACCTGGTGAACCCCAGTAAGAGTCACAGAAAACACAGTTTTTAAGAGAACTGAAGTAACAAAAGCACCACCAGATTGCACTACAATAGAGACCGTTCAAACTGAAGCCACTGGGCTCCCAACATTTTATGGGCAGGAAGCAGGATTAAACTAATCAGCTGCAAAATGAGGCCTTTTCTTATGGAAAAGAAAGGATGACCCAGAAGGTGGAGCTAAGAACTAAATCAGGTCCAGTTGTGGATGGTGCTTCCCTGGGGAGGTTCCTTGGGCGTGGCTCTATGGGTGTAGAGACTTGAGAACTAAAAAGGACAAGTTATCTGCTTCCCACAATCTTAAGTGCAGTGTGAACAGGGACAGGATAACTATAATAGATAATCCCTTTCAAATCATGGGGATGAGTTTATTTGAAAATCAGTGAAATCCGAATAAGGTTTGTAATTTAGTTAATAGTGTCAAGTGCTTCCGATAGGTGAAGTCAGTGGGAGACAATGCATTCAGGAACAGGGAGGCTTCCAACGACCCTGAAAAAGTTTGCAACAAATGATGTGTAGAAAGCTTCACTGCAGTGGGTTCAATTCCAGAGTGAATGGAAGAAACGATGGCAATGGTAGAAGCATAGTTTTGGGATCTTACTGAATTCCCACATAAAAACAGAGCAACTAGATAGCACAACCAAAAACCCATGGACAACATTTACAACAAAAAAGAGGTAAACCCCAAAGCACAAGTGGACAGGATGAACCATCAAAAGCCAGAAGACCTGGATAGTACAGCATCTATGTGGAAGAAGCAGAAGGCAAAAAGATGGAGCAAATGACAAATTCACAGAGACAGAGAGTAGAATGGTGATTGCCAGGGGCTGGTGGGAGAGGGAATTGGGGAGTTATTGTTGCATGGGTGTAGAGTTCCAGTTGTACAAGATGAAAAGAGTTCTACAGATTGGCTGCACAACAATGTAAATGTACTTAACACTACTGAACTGTACACTTAAAAATGGTTAAGTTGGTAAATTTTATGTTATATGATACGCATAATTTTAAAAATCAGGAAACCAATCTCATAAAAATGATGATTAGAAGTATCAAGATTAAATCCCATACAAAAATATTTTAATAAAAAGAAAAGTATTACACAATACTGAAGCCAGGTACCTGAGGGTTACAGTAAACATTAAATAAGATTACCTTTAGGTCCTGTTATGAAAAGAACTTAATCTTGTCAATTAACAGCAATTTTCTTGTTTAACCTGAGGGGTAACTCAAGGGTCACAAGGATTTATGAGCTGTTTTACAGAAGAAAGAGAACGCCTTCAAGGATCACCAGATAACCAGCCCCCAGCTGCCTTTGACACCCAGAAGTCAGACTGCCCAGGGGCTTATCGGGAGTGAAAGAAACCCCTCCTGCTACACCCTTTAGCTCTACAAAAACCCCTGCCTTCTTCTCTTGTTAAGGCAGATTTGAGAATGCATGCTCTCGCCTTCTCCTCTTGGCCAATTCGAATAAACCTTTCTCCATCTCCAAGCATCAATGTCTCAGTGTTTGGTCTACTGCACATCAGGCACATGAACTTGAGATTAAGAGGTTTGGTAACAATTTCACTAGAGAAATTAAAGAAAATCTATATAAATAAAAGATATAACCATAGATCAGAAGGCTCAATGTTGTTATTATGTCAATTCTTCCCAAACTGATCCAAACAATTAATGCCATCCCAATCAAGGGAATTGACAAGTTAATTCTAAACTTTAAAGGGAAATGCAAAAGACCTAGAATAGCCAGACCTTGAAAAAGAAGAAACATATTGGAAGACTTACACTACCTTCTTTCAAGGCCTACTCTCATTGTCATATTTCAGACAGCGGCTCACTAGCATAAGAACAGGAAAAAGGAAGTAGGCCACAGGGATATTCAGTAGATAAGAAGGCAAAAAGCATGGGTTTTCAGGTTTGTATTTTCCTTCTCAAGAATCAGAACAGACTCTGTGAATCTGACTTAAGAGAGAGCTGATTAACATTTGAAAGCAACATCTTTGGAAAACTACCTGGAGGACTTTAATTAAATGTATCCAACAGCAGGGAGAAAAAACAACCTGATTTTCAATTTTAAATTTTATTAAAGTACAGAGTTAACAAGTTTTGAGTTTTCTACATAGGAAAAGACTGGTCAACTTCAAACACTTCATAGAAAAATTAGCATTCAAAAAACAAATATAAATCCATAGTTGCCTCTGTGACTAACGGGAAAAAATAACTATTTTAAAAGTAACCAAAACTCTAACCATATCCGAGACCATTAGAAATTTCAAACAGATTTACCACACATATTACATTTTCAAATTCTAATAGCAAGACACAACCACATAATTTGGCTACAGCTAATTGTTTCAGAAAAGTTTAAAAAATTAACAAAGTTATGACTATAAAACTTTCTGCCGTTTTTTTTTTTGCAAAGTAAAAAAACCCTTAAATCTTCAATAAAGGAAAACAAAAACAATCCTCTTAAATTTCTTATAAATAGCTCTCGAGACATATATTACGAATCTGTTGCAAGCTCTCTTTACCTGAGAGAATTTCCCAGGATCCTTTACCCCAAAGGATTACCTTAAAGAATTCTTCCACTATGTTACTCACATAAATATGATTAAACTTTTATAGAAGTGGATGTGGACATATGCATTCTTAATCCACCCTTTCCCAATTAAACTTTTTCTGAAAAGATTTTGCTTTAAGGAAAAAAAAAACAACCTCTTTGGTAAAAGCCAAATATTTTCCCCGTTCAAAATGAATGCCTCTTGCAAATGATTTTCTAAGGGGAAAAAAGAGAAAGAATGGCTAGTGTTAGTTCTAAAGACCTGTGTAAACACCTCTCTGGTCCTGTGAAGTAGGTCCAACATTAGCCCATCTCTGCCTGAAATGCAACACTAGACTAAAATGTCTGAGGCTTTACAGATATATTAAAGATGGCAGGAAACATCGTGACCTGAAGAACAAAGTCGCAGGGAGTTAGTTCTATTAGCAAATCACGGAGAATATCCCAGTGAATTCCGAGAGCCAAGTGGCCACTGCACTGTCCCTGATTAAGGAGGGCCCAGTGTTCTTTCTGGACATGCAGGGTCTCAGCTCAAGGTCAGACCCTCCTTAGCTGTAGGGTGAGACCTCTTTCATTTCCCAGAGGGGTAGGACACGAATGGATACCAAGCTGAGATGCTGTTTAGAAAGGCAGGAAAGGGAGAAGAAGGCTCAGACAGCTTAAATAAAAACTCTGGGATTTCCTTTGCAGGGTGACATGAAGCACCAATGATGGGAAACTGGCCAACATTAAATAAATACATACTCTTAAAAAGGCAGAGTTGGGCCAGCCTGGTGGCACAGTGGTTAGGTTCGCACGTTCTGCTGGGTTCGCAGGTTCAGATCCCGAGCGAGGACCTACATGCCGCTCATCAAGCCATGCTGTAGCGGTGCCCCATATACAAAAAATAGAGGAAGACTGGCATAGATGTTAGCTCAGGGACAATCTTCCTCACCAAAAAAAAAAGGCAGAGGTGACAATGTGGGTGGAGGGAATCAGTACTAGAATGAAGGATCCTCTGAGGACTAGAAAGAAACAATGCACCGTGGGAGCCTCCCTGCTGGCCCTTCCTGATGGGCACAGGAACCCTGAAGCCCCCGTCACCCCACAGACACACAGTCCATCTACTCTACAAGAGAGCTCCAAATTCCTCTGGCAAACAACCCCTTCAAGCCATTTCCCAAAAACCTGTGAGGACAAAATCAAAATCAACTAACCAGAATTATAAAAACTTGACCCAGTAAGGACAAAGGAAGGTTTCCGAAGGCTTTGATAGAAAAGCCTCCAGTCTTCAGTCAGGTGACATGTCTAGGTACACAGGAACACTCCCTTCCCCCACTTAAGAGTTTTTACTCAGGAAAATGAGAGGGGAAAAAATTTCCATATCATATGAACAGCACAGAGGAAACATACACATACAGTTTTTAAAAAATCTTTTTCAGCTTTCATCGTTAAAGGAATCTGACCAGCAGTTCTGGGAATGCACTTTTTAAATCATGTACAAAAAGTTGTAGGAAGCAAAGGTCTACTATTTTAAAAAGATATCAGTGAGTTTATCAGATGAACACCATCATTATAGCAACTCAAAGCAATTGGCACAATTTTTCCAGTTTCTTAAATCACAATAGCACAAACATGTAGGTTCTTTAAACCCATGAATGCTGACTCATCACCTGAGTATTGTTTATTACAATTAATAACATGCAAGTCAACTTCTTTGTTATATCCCCTCAGTCCTCGGAGTATACCCATATCTCTCTTGATCATTCAGATAAACTTGCTTAAATTCTCAGTTGAGAATAAAAATCAGAGTGACTGTAACTCTTCCTCTTGCATGAGACCAAACTTCAGAAAGGAACTTCAAGCCACAAACCGAGTCTTACGTAGCTGGAAAACATGGGTTGGCTGGGCAGGCTAAGGAAGGAAGCTCCAAGGGCCCTACCACTGGCAGTGTCCTTTCCTTCGTGATTCCCTGAGCTTTTCTGCAGGGGAAGGGGCCCAACGAAGGCCAGCCAAGGTTACATGGCCTTGTCAGCCTGACTGTGACCTGCTGTAAGGGCCAATTCTAAAGGCACACAGCTGTCCAGACCCAGCTAGACCCGGTAGGAAGAAAACATAACGAAACAAGTTACTGATACCACCCTGGGTCTTGATCTGTCTCTTCTCGTGGCCTTTCCTAAAGCCAATCTCAGGTTCCCTAGAGCCTTGTGGCACTGCACCAGCCACCGCTACCCACACAACCCCATTCCTTCCACCTGACCCACCCCACAGTGCTCCCACTCCCACTAGCTTAACCAGGGGCCACACATAGAGGCTCCTCATTCATGACTTTAACCTGCAGAGCCCAGAGCTCCCGGCCTATAAAAAAAGAAACTTGATCAAGTTTACAAAACAAGGCTCTCTTACACACACACATAAAGAGTGCCTTTTAAAATTGAATCTCAAACATTGTAAATAAGGCAGTTCCTAGAGGAATTCATCCATCGTATTTTTTCCTCCCTTGTTTTCTTGGGAGAAGGGCAAAGGAGTAGAAATGAAGAATTTGATTAATTTCCCATGCCAGCATTTCGGGACACTGGAGCCTAGCTTGGGTGGGACCCGACTCTGCCCAACTCATACAGTAGGGCACAGAAAGAAAGCATAGGGCCAAGTCTTCTCATTCTCAGACCCCCTCTGCCACGAAGCTCGAGAGGACTTCCTTCCATCCTACATGAAACACTAACAGGAGCATCCCCACCATGTCTCCACTGGGGTCTCTAAGGGACTTTCCACTGAGTAAAAACTCTTCCCTGACTGAGAACATCAACACTGAAAATGGACATCTTCTTGGGCAGCTGCCTAAAGTCAAATCTCTCATGAGTATTACTTCACAAGTATGTATTCCAGAAATTTCTGTGGATGTTGTTTATGGCTTAATTAAACACCCCCACCACCTACCTTTTTTTCTAAATATATGTGGTCACTTTCCAACTTGCACAATAGGCCTTATCTCCTCAGCCCTGTTTGAGGTACTCCCTGGAATCCTCACTTCAGAAAATCTACTCCCCAAAACCCATACTGGACATGAATGGGGTGGTCGCATTACAGATCTGGAAAACAAAAGTCCTTTTGCTTTTAGGCCTCAAGGTGGAGGAGAAACTGGAGGCTGACCTTAACAACTGGAAGAGGGGTACAGCAGGCTTCAGTCAAGAAGCAGCTTTTCAGGTAAGGTCCTAATGTATTATTACTATTAATAGCACAAACGAGTAAGAACTATAGCCCTCCGCCTTTAAGGCAAAGAAAACAACACGAATATTGTTCTATAATCACATGAATAACACCACAAATAAGAATCATAATTATTGCAGTAACTCAGATCAGGTAGTGATAACACGGTGAGGGGCCACACAGGTGGTGACGGCGAATTGTGCTTCTTCACATTATAACAAAAGATGCTGAACCCGGGGAGGACGCGGGACCTCTAGGAGGGGCAGGGGCAGAGAGTGAAGTCTGATTCCCAGCATCACAACTTCAAAGGGAAATGCTGGGGGCCAGGAGGAAACAGCACAAAGGTGGAGTTCAAAGCAGGTGCTTCCTCTTGTACCCTATAAATAGCAGGGGGCTGCAGGCCGAGGGGTGGGGGTGGGGTCTGCGTTCGGTCAGGGGCTGAGGGCTCAGGATTTTGGCATATTTTTCTATTCCAAGAATAAGAATGATGGGCCAAACATGGTAAATTTTTTATCCCTGTGCTAACACGTTGTGCCCCAAACTCTGTTTTGGTAAAAACATGCAGAAGGAAAATACTTGCCTAATTACTATCCCAGTTTTCAGGCATAAAACACATACAAAATATATTATCACTCCTAATCACTTTAGTTGAAAATTTCAATTCTTTTGGGACAAACTGATAGTTTCTTTTCGAATTTCAGAATTAAAAAGCTAATTAGGAGATTTTTTTTTCTGAAAGCTTTTTCAGACCCATTTAAGCCAGCCAGGGGATGCCAGCTTTTCACAAAGCACCAGTCACTGCTCAGACCCCTGGGGCACTTGTTCAAAGGCCGTCACTTCCACTCCGCAGGCCTGCTGAACCAAGGGGGCTGCTCAGCTCCTCACACGGAGAACTGCCGAGTGGGACAGCAGAGGGGAGCGACCAGCGTCCACAGGTATAACAGCACACACATCCAGCAGGAGGCCATCTTGACCCAGAAGATGGACCAGCTCCTGCTGAAGAAGGTTTCAATGTTGGCACTTTCATAGCTGTGGAAACAAGAGACCCAGCTATGGTCAGAGCAGGAAGAGAACGGGGGGGCGGTGGGGTGGGGGGAAGGTGTCTTCCGCCCAGTGTCTCCCTGCTTCTGCCCCCTACAGCCTTTCTCCTTTTTCGCAACAACTCAATTCAGATAAAGTGCACAATTCAATGGCTTTATTATGTTTGTAGACTTGTGTACCCACCAGCACAATCAATTTTAGAACATTCTCACCACCCCCAAAAGAAATCCTGCACCCTTTAGCTGCCCTCCCATTTCCAGCACATTTGGTTTATCCATTCATCAGTTGATGGACATTTGGGTTGATCCCACTTTTGGCGATTATGAATAATGCTGCTATGAACATCTGTGTATAAGTTTTTGTGTGGACAAACGCTGTTGTTTTTTTCTTGTGGGTATACACTTAGGAGTGGAATTGCCAGATCATACCATAACTGTACATTTAACAGTTTGAGGACCTGCCCAACTGTTTTCCAAAGTGGCTGCACCGTTTTACAATCCCATCAGGAGTGTAAGGGTTCCAACTTCTCTACATCCTCAATAACATTTGCTGTTATCTGCCTTCTTGATTGTAGCTTCCTCTACTCTTCTTCAAGTTTCCCAATGAAAAATTTCCCAGGAATTCTCAAAGTATCAGTGGGAAACACTAGAAACTCCCTCCCCTGCCCCCTTCTCCCTCGGGAGGATGTTTGGGAAGAATTTCCTCAGTGAAACCTTCCTGATCACTCTGTCTGAAACTGCTGTCTCTGCCACCCCCAACCCCACGGGGCACTCCTCATCCTCTTCCTCATTTTGTTTTTCTCCCCAGTCCTCATCACTGTCTGACACAGTGTGTTTGATCTGATTCTCCCCCATTACAATATAAGCCCTGCCACCTAGGACAGTGTGCACATAGGAGCCACTCAATATTTGCTGAAGGAATGAATGAAAGAGCACAGTGAGCCTGAATGTCTACCCTAAGTATATTCTAAGTTATAACAAATCATGATCCAACAGAAACTCTGGATCAGTCAAAAAATCATCCAAAAAGAATCTCTATGATTCAAAAAGAATTTCTATAGTTCAAAAAGAATCTCCATGTAGTGGCAGGGAAGTCAGGTCCAACATGTATTGCCAAGTTAAAAAAAAAAAAACCTCAAGGAGGAAAATATGTGTAATTGCATTTATGTTAAAAAAAATTACATAGGCTTGTAAAAGCATAGAAAAGGAATGAAACGATGCACACCATACTGTAAGCAGTGGTTATTGGGGCGGGGGTAAGGTCACTGTTACTTTTCTTACTTCCACACTAGCCAGTTTTTTAAAAAAAGATGTTTCATATTTTTGTAATGAAAGTGTACAAACAGGAAAAAAAAGACCAACAAAATACAAAGTAGAAATGGGGATATTTTCTCTTTCTTAAAACGAGATGATTGCTTAAGAATTCCAAGTTTTTCCTCCCTCTCTATTACTATGTTCTTGACTGCCCAAACAGAGTTAACCTTCCATTTTCCTAAAGGTGCAGTAAGCATCGCCAACTTCCAGGGTTAAAAGCATGCTGACAGACTGTTAAGAACTCAGAACTGTTTTTGTCAAGGTTGTGAGGACAGCAAGACTTGGAGAGGAGTTTAGTGGACTCCAGATCTGATCTGTGTCTCAGCACTTTAAAGAACAGGACTTGACTTGAATTTTTAAAAGACCACCCCCTTGAAACGTCTAAGACAACAGGCCACTCACTTGAACCAGTTGGTGACGGTCATCATCACATAGAGGGAAGCCAAGAAGAACACGAAGTGGAAATAGGAATAGCTGTAGACGGTGCCTTTCTTCTCATCATAAATGACCCGCGGTCCCTCTTTCACATTCTGCTGCTCTTCAGTGTCTGTGAACCACAAAGCAGCACAATCTCAGTGAGTGAACACGTGCACACGTACTGTTTTAGCAAAGCCACACTCACTAATTTCAACCCCAAGGGCTGCTGAGTGGAAAAGATGTCAAAAGCCATTTGTACCCCCAGGCGATTTTCATCTATGCCCTAAGTCAAAACCCCCATCCACCCCAGAACCTTCCTTAACAGGATGAGTCACCTAACATCACACTTATTTAAACAGAACAGAAGATAAACTTAAAAACAAAATTTATTTTAACCTCAGAAGAAAGTGAGAGAGAGACCCAAGCCCCTGGGATCCTCCACTCCAAGAAGAAAGCCGAAGGAAATAAACGGTCCAACAACAAGGTGTCAGGGCCTCTCGGTATTTTCCAAATCGTTCCTTTAAAAAATGTACTTCCTGCTTCTCTAAATCTCACTGTATAATTTAACAAATACGAGCCAAAATATGGACTGATTCTCGCCTGCCAGAACCAACACAAACAAAACCCAGCAACCCTTTGGTAAGAATGTGAAAAGTATATAAACAGTAAAGCAGCTTTGGAATAAAAATTTCCCCTTACCATTTTAGTCATTTGTGTCTGAATCCCAAACGCCTACAGACTAGAGCTACAGGTCTGTAGGGCTGTACGGATGCACAGAAGGAGAGCTCTCCACTTACCCTCTCCACTGGGGCCGAAGCAAAAACAACACCGAGCTACCTGGGAAAGCAAAACCAACAGTCAGGTGGCTTGCTTTCTGCTCTTCTCTCTCCACATCAGTAAAGCACTGAAGGCCACCCACATGCTAAGCCTTCCCCTGTCTGAACTACATCCCAAGCCCTGAACTGCACGTTATCCCTTCAGAAGGTTCTAAGCATCTGTTCTTCCCAGATGCTCGGTGCTGGTGACAGGAAATACAATGGACATGGAGGTGAGCCACCTGCATCCCCTTGAAAGGTGCACGCTGAGTGCTCGCTCAGCTACTGTGAGTGCTGGGAGCAGACAGAGAGCAGCAGCTCCAGGCTCTGCTCCAGCAGCAGAGTCACCCTGCCCTAGAGCAAACCCTTCCTGGGCAATCCCACCGAGTGACTGCTGCCGGCCAGGGTGTAAGGGCCCAGCCGCTGACCCCCGGGCACAGCTCTGACGGGTGCTATCTGCTCTGGAGCCCTGTGGGGTCAGCAGAGGCTTTGTCCAGCCTGCAGTGCCCTTCAACTTCACCCTCTACCCAGTGCTGCCTCCTTCCCCTTCCTTCCACGTGTGTTGATCCCTAATAAACATCCTACATATCCTGCACTCCATCTCAGCAGCTGCTTCTGGAGAGCTCAACCAGAAATGCAGGGTGAGCAAGACAAGATGCTCTCGTGGAGCCCACTCCTGCGTCACTGCTCTACTCCCTACTCCGTTCAATCCCTTTCTACCTCCAAGGCTGGGGCTATCATCCTGTTTACAGCTGAGGAAACTGAGGTCAGGTGGGTTAAATAACCGGCCTGAAGTCACAAAACTAGGCTGGGACAGAATGCAGGATGGGAACTCTGAGACCCATGATTCACAAGAGGCAGTAGGCAGCATCCAGAGACGGTGGAGCCGACAGAGCCAGAGCCAGTAAAGCTAAGGGGTCTGGAAGCAGGAGGCCTAGCCTCATCTCCTATTAAAATCAGGCTGCTGAACTGCTGCCTCAGTGGAGGCAGGGGTGCCGGGGATGGGGATGGAGAGGATGCTGTCCTTCGAAGAGTCTTTGGTACGTTTCAGATTTCATACCATGTTTCTGACCTACTCAAAACAATAAAGTTAATAAAAAAAAAATCAGGTTATGAAAAATCAGTGCATGATTCCAGAAGGGCTCTGGTAAACAGAATAAGGAACATTTCAGGTATCAAGACAGTCTGGGAAGTGCTGGGTCCTCGGCACTTTCTGGCTGATGATATTTTTACTACAGAGAGCCAGAAACAAGGACATGGGGGCTTGAGCCTTCGTCCCATTTATACACCTCAAGGCCAAGCCCTGGTTTCCCTCCTGCATCAAGGAAACTCGTAAAAGAGGGATTGGGCCTGATGGAATCTTGGATCAAGGACACAGTCTAAGATTCACTAATCCATTCAGTGGGCCCAAGACATGGTGTGCCGGGGTCCTCATGCTTTTGAAGCTCATGTTACCACAAGAAACCACGAACTCTCTTTCAAAGGTATATCCTGTGAAATGTGATGTGAGGACAGCAGACCCACTTCCGCCCTGCATGCTCTCCAGTTCCGAAGGAAACACTGGGACATTTCTCCTTGGAATGAGAAGAAAAACATCCTCTCTGAAATCTGACTGAGAGACTCACTGTTCTTTGAGCTTTAACTCTGTACACGATGTGGATACTGAAACCGTCAGGGGCAACCTCAGCAGGTGGCCACCCTGTCAGTGGTGAGAACAAAAGCCTGCCTTCTAGAGACCATTCTCTTCTGTAGAATAGGCAGGAACCTATTCAAACTCAACACAGTTTTCTCCTTTTTTAAGTGACAGAAAGAGCTGGTGAATGATGCTGGCAGACTGACAGCCCTTCATAATGCTTCACTATCTCTAGGTCAGGTGCAGGAAAGACCATCCCCAGAGACCCAGCTGCAGAGAAAAGTGCCCATTTCTGCACAGACAGCAGGGCTCTTGCATCCAGGGAAAGCGATCAGAATGCAGCCAGGGCCGGATGCAGGCCGGGTCAGCAGCAGGGCCAGGAGACGGCAGCTGAGCTCTTGGGCAGCAGCGCTGAGGCACACAGACTGGAGCCAGAGTGCACAGTTTACATGCTGGCAAGTCAGGTGTAAATGGCTTAACGTTTCTGTTTTCCTTTCTGTAAAATGGAGATAAAACCCGCATTGGGTCTTCATGAGGATTCAATGAACTCACACATGTAGCACTTAGAACAGCACCTGGCACATAGCAAGTGCTCTATGTCTTAGGCATCAGTGGAACCTCTGGTTCTTTCCATCATGGGGTCAAGGCTGGGTCTTTTCCTGGCTGCCTCCATCTGATTAGACCTTTTCTGATGGACGTTTGGGGGGCGTTCCATCGAGGGCCCCAGAAAAAGACTTTTACAAAAGTAAGAAAATACATCTGCTGACTGATAGGCACCTGCTGACCAGCCTGATTCTTGGGACCTCCATTGTTCACAATTCTTGACCCAATGAAAGGCCCATGGGATGGAACTGATGCAGTTAAACAAGCTAATATACGATGCTCAGCAGTGCGGCACAGAGCAAATGCTTATTCCTTCCCTTCTGCATCTTACTACCCTCTTCAGAACAGCTATTACTTAACCTCATGGTCGTGCTATGTATGGAGGGCACAGACAGGTACAAAACAGAGGAATGGACTAGAAGTTTAAAAAACCACACACATTCCATTATGACAGAGGAAAGGAGCAGAGAGAAGCCTGAAAAAGCCACCCAGGTTTCTGGTGGGAGACGGGCAACAGGATGCCGCACAAGAAGAGGCCAATTTTGTTGGAGGAAAATCAAAGATTCATTTTAATCCCATAGTATATACAGGACATTTCTTTTTCTGTACAAAAATTGTATTCTTTCCTGAGGAGAAAAATGGGATCATAAAATGCAGATCAATAAAGATGCAAATAAACATAAAAAGGCTTCCTGGAAAACGGGTCTTCTGAGATGAACAGGACAAGAAAAGGAAATGAACTTACTTCCAGTTCAGGAGCTGCATACCGCCCCTGCAGAGCATCAGAACTCGATCTTGTTGTCGATGTCAAACTAAGAAACAAACAAAAAGGTCAGCAGAGCAATATTAACATATCATCACATCACAGAAAGGGCAGAGCCGCCTGGTCAATGCTCCAGGGAGAGGCTCACTGTACCTACAGTTCTGGCTGTTCAAATAATAGTACAGTCATGAGCCACACAACAACATTTGGGTCAATGTCGGACCATATATGCAGTAGGGTCCCATAAGATTAGCACCATATAGCCTAGGTGCGTAGCAGGCTAGACCATCTAGGTTTAAGTACACTCTATGATGTTTGTACAATGACAAAATCACCTAACGACGCATCTTTCAGAACATGTCCCCATCATTAAGCGACACATGACTGTAGTCTGTTTTAATATTCCACTGTATTCCAAAACTGGCTGACCGATTCTACAATTGGGACTGGATTAGATCATTTTGTGCAAACAGAAGTTTGTAGGTAAAGAAATAAGATGTCTTTTGGTCCTATGATCTTGATTTTCACTATTGGTTTTTGCTTCTCCTCCCTCAAATGCAAAAATAATTTTCCAATTTCACTTTTATCTTTCCTCTCCCTTTGACTAGTCTCACAAAAGCAAGGAAAGAACCCAGAGATGGCAATAAAAAGCAAGGGCCTGAAAAGCAGAGGTCATGGTTATTCACTGTGATTATTAGCCTATGGCAGAACAAGGTTTTCTGTTGCCACCGAGCAGGTGTCAGTATGATAAAAAAAATTCTTCCCACCATGTTCCCCACAATTAGAAGCAAAATGCTATAAAATTTGGCTTATAGGGGTAAAAAAGGTATTTATTTTTCCTGGAAAAAAAAGCTAGGGGGAACACTTTAAGCAAATAGAAATATATACAATACTTAGAGCTCCAGCTAACTGTATAGGTTCATTTAGGAATCTTTACTGAAGGCCTGCCATGTGTCAGGCCCTGTTTTAAGCACTGGGGACTCAGTGAAAAAGACCAATGAGGCAGCGGCAGGTGTTGGCTAGTGGAGAGGCAGGAATTAACAGACTCATTTCAACCAAATAAACGACATGAGGCAACACTGCCTTCTCTGCTTCTTCTCCTCTTTTCCAAGGAGAGAAGAGACCAATGAGACGCAAATAAACAATAAAAACCCTTCCTCACAAAAAGGTCCTCTGGGATCCAAACGCATTGCTTCTTCTGTGGTCCACTCAAGTCCAATGAGCATCACTTTCATTTCTGCTGTGAAGGGATAGAGGCTAATCGAGGCCCACTCCACTCCCGCTTCCTGACTTTGAGCCTGGTCAGAGGAATGACAGAAACAATGTTTCCCAAGGGCTGTGCACCTAAGAAACACAAACACCTTGCTCCTGCATTTAAGAGTGTGCTATATTTTGTGCATATGAATTATGACTTAATAAAGTATATAGTTTCCATGGGGGAAAATGTAACTTCTAATTTTAGGAAGAGATCAATATCTGGAATTTTCATCTGAAAGACAATATTCATTCTTTAAATAGTTAGAATAAATATTCCATTTTATAAGTTCTTTGTAATAAAATGGTTTCAGAAAAACAAACTCGATTCTGGCACCTTTGCCACTTTCCTTCCACCATCAGAGAGCACTGAACAGGGAAATATCATTCTTACTTCTAAAAATACCTATATTCAGTTCATCATTAGTGACACGTGACTTCTACAAGTAGATGTTTCTGAAAAATAAGGTCTTTATTCAGTCATGGCCTTTCCCTGCAAAACACTCTTCTTGGGATTATCAAGAAAATATTGTTTTTACAAGCTCTTAAAAGGCACTGGAAATTCTTATTGTCTGCATTCTGGCTATTACTGACCCATTTGTTTGGTCAGTGCAAGACAAGTTGCTATGAAACAATTCCCGGATTATCCATCACCCCTCCTCTTCCAGGGCTAAGGTATGAATGACTTTAACCCAGTCCTTCCTGTGCGGGGTGGAAGGAGACTAACAGCATTTGGTTGAGACAATGCTTCACCGAACAGAGAATGTCAAATGCACCAAGCATGTTTACTAACTCTGGCCCCCACTCACGAAAAGCCAGCTGCACCCTGCAGTCTGTGACGACCAGCCTGGCAACCACTGCCATGCCCAGGACCTCTTCCATATTGGCAGAGAGATTCGAAATGCAAGTGCCCCTCTGTACCTGCTTCAGTTGCTTTTAGAACTGGCCAAACTCCCCTGGAGTACAGAAAATCTCTAAAAACCATGTGCAGACTTTCCTATTAGAGACCATGGATGCTATTTTGCCTCCCTGACAAACTTACAGGGCGGGCCCTTGAGGGATCTCGTGACTATTCCCAGCCTTTGTGTGATGAAGTTCAATTACATTCCCCCTGCACCGTATAATTGGTGACTCAGAGCTCCCAAAGGAGACCAGAGTCCTGTGTGCGCTGGAGGCAGCCTTCAACATGCCCCCTGGCACAGAGCCATGAAGATTTCCAGCTAGTAGGTTAGGCAGTGGCAGGAATCCCCAAATAAAGATACAACACCTTCCTTTTTTTCTTAAATAAGAGTAGCAGATCCAGAACACACCAAAAGAATAGATACCCCTCCTTGATTTGCCAACTTTTCTCAGTTTAAGCCAATCTTCTCTCCAACACCATCTTACCAACCTATTTCACATGGTCTGCCATATTGCTATGAATGTCCCACTTTGAACGAGCAAGTTATTTGACATTTTATAAAGATACTTAGTTTTTCTAATTTTGTATTCAAATTCCTAGACAGCTTAAATAATAAATAGTTTTTCTCTTATGCATAGCTAAAACTGAAGTAGCCAGGGAACGTTTTCCAGCACAAATGCCTCCTAATAATATAATTATGTGAGTCATCCAACTTATCTTTCTAACTCAGCGAAGAACCTACCTTACTCCAAGCCATCCCAGGACAAAAAAAAATGACCCGTCTCTCCAAACACTCCAGCAAAGGAGACTCGAGGAAAGGTCTCCTGAAATTGGGGGTGGAGAGCTACAGGATAGGCTCCATGCCTCAGTTTCCTTTTATCCACAGTGAGGGGACTGAACTTGATTGACTCCAGGATCCTGTCCAACCTGGCAGCTTGAACTTGAAGCCAACAGAATAATAATTTCAATAAAAAATCCAGAGACCAAGGAGGGAATTAAGGAATAGTTGGAGGAGGCTGGGGCCTGTCACAGCAAGGATCCAGGCCTAAGGGGTGTGGGGGATCAGCTTATAGAAGGAGCCATTGGGGGAACTTGTGCATGGGGTCTAAGTTGGGACACTTCTTCACAGCAGTAATGCCTGGGTGCAGCAGAAGGGGCTTCTGGAGCAAGGGTGGCCTCAGTCAGAAAGCCAGGGAGTGGGTTTTGGCTGAGCCCTTCTTCCAAGCTGAGACAGTGCAGAGTGAAATACACTCACAGTGAGTGTGCCAGAAGCAGGACTGGGGACAGAAAACCAGCAACTGAGGCTGTCATCATGACAGCCCCCTAAAGAAGTGTGTGTGTGTTGTTGGGATGGGGTGTTTAGGGGGGATTCCAGAGGGGTAAAAAGATAGCACAGTGAGCCTTCTATGGACCTTAGAGAAAAGTCAGCACCAGGCCTTCTTTGACTTTCACTGAAAATGGGTGATTTCTTCCCCCTTTAACATAGACACTATTCAGTCTTTTGGCTTCCTACAATTTTATTAAGAATTCTAGATATTCCTGCAATCATGTTCAAATGATAGTTTCCATCCAGCCTCTTTTTGTGACATCTTCCACCCTTTCATTCCTCTGAGTCTGGGAGGAAGAGGTAACGTCTAGGAGTCCAGACGTGAAAACTTCCTCACCAGGCCCCCTCCCACCCCAGCCGTATTCTCTTTCGTCAAGGTCCTACTTCCCCGCGAGCTCCAAGACGCCTGCTTAAAAAGTTCTTAAAAGTGACTCCTCCTGGAGCTGCAGTGGATAATGACCCAAAACACAAACTCCCAGACCCCGGTGCGGCCCTTCACTGACTCCTGGGAGGAACCAGCTGCCGTTGCCAGCGAGTGTGCTCGGGCCACGTGTTGCACAAACACCCCAAACTACGTGGATCCCCCTCATCTCCACTTGGTGTGGCTGCTGTTTTCCGTCTCCTCGTGCCATCAGGCACTAAGGGTTTGCAGTTTAATGACTAGCATTCAATAACGTTTGTTATTGGCATTTAGACAGGTTTTAAGCAGCACCCGTCAGCTTTCAAAATTGTTATCTTTTGGGAGCATCAGACTAGACCACACCAACCCCCACCAGGGAGCCTCTAAATTCCAGAAGAGGCTATATTTATCATCTTTCACTCAAGGGTGGCAGCAAAAATCTGATAGGGTGAAAATTCCATGCTGCAAAATAACGCCATTTGTGGCAATTCTATCAGCCTACTAAGTAGAATTTTTGCAAATTTCCATTGATGGGTTTATAGCAAATCCAAGCCCTGCTCTATCTGAGGGGCAAACAGTTTCTTCATGTGTTATTAGGAGTCCAGCAATCCACAAAAACATGTGATTTTATTCTGCCGAGTTATCTTTATAGCTATTTTTTCCTGATAGTATGAAAACAAACAAGAAATACTAGCTTACTGTAAAAATAATTTTTATGAAAAAGCAGAAGAAGAAGAGAAAAAAATAAGTTATCCCTAATACCATCATGACTACAAGTTTGGTTTATCTCCTTCCAGGATTTCTTCTATATATGTAAACACAACTATATTTTATTTTAAAAATGGAATACTCTTTATTTACAGTTTAGTAACCTACTTTCTCCTCACTTGGTTTACCAATATTTTTTATCTACCAATACAGAAAAAAACCGAGTGAACAATAAAATTTGCCATGTTGCTGCCATCTCTCCCCAAAGCCCAACAATATCAGACTCAGCAAGGAAAAGCTTACTTAAGAAAGAGTAAAGAATCAGGATTCAAAATTTGTGTGCCTTTATGGTAGTTTCCTAAAAACGTTCATTGATTTGGGCCCAAATCCCATCCATTGCTTTGTATACAGTAAATACTCAGTGAACAATTATGGAATTAACACAAAGGAAGGCCAGAAAGTGGTCACCAGGGTCCCTTCTGCTGCAACAGGAGAATCTGTTGCTGTGTCAGAAACAGACTGAGAACCAGTGTTACACAACCTTCACTGTAACCACCACCTGCAACACAGCAAGAAGTCCACGGTTGATGCATGACTCTGAACAAGTACTTAATAAAACTCAGTTCTCTCGTCTCCATATGTCTGAGTCTGTTGGTCCCTTCCTAGCATTAGGGTGTTAGAAGCTGTAAGAGAAAACGCCAACGTGCTCAGACAGGCATATTATTTATACAAGCTATCATCACCAGGATTGTTTAGCTTTAGCCAAAGGAAGATTATAATGTGACTATGACAAGTTGAAATTTTTATATGCTGAAACATACCACACAAAATGTAAAACACAGAAGTAAAACCTAAATGTGAAAAGATGTCTGTCAAAGGGAAGTTTATGTATCAGTGAAATATGTACCCAGAATAAGAAACTAACCATTTCTATCCCTCTAGCAACCTGTGAAACATCCTAAAGGTGGCATCAATCCACCATAAGCATCTGAAATATACGTACTTTTGGAGCAGCTGCTTCCCCTCCTTAACAGCACTGTGGGGTTTTACACAAAAGAGAAAGGACATTTCCTGTCTTTCTTGGACCAAGCACAAAATGACCCTGTGTGTAGTGCTTCACACTCTTTCCATCAACAGCAGAACAAATGGTATTTCCCTTGGATTAGAAAGTTGCCAAAACATTCTGGGTCACACCATGTCTTCCTCACTTTGTTTGTGCTTCTTTGTCCTCCAATAATGCTTTAGCAAGTAATAGTCAACTGTCTTTTAAAGGGTGGCAACGTACCATATATTTATTTTATTTACCCCAGATAAATACAAGTAAGGCAAATGAAGTCCAAACACCTAGATTTCATGGTGTAAGACTACCTTTTTATTTCGGGCTATTTTCCCTCTTCCTCAGATGGTATTTGTTTTGCTGCCTCATGGCTGCTGAAACATTTAAATTCTCCTGTTCTTTAAAGTCTGCAAAGATGGCCTCAGGTAACTTTGAAGACTTACCATGAATATAAGATGCACGCAATTAAGAGAGTGGTACCCAGTCCAGTAACCAAGTTTTCGTCTCTGTACAGGTCCTGACCAAAGTCAGGCACACAGATCGTAACGTTCTTCCCATGTTCATCTAGAACTTGTAAAGAAAAGACAAAGTAATCGTAGTCAAATTACAAAAGCCTGTTGTAATTCACAGAAACATTCATTTTGGGAAAATTCAAGTACCTTAGAACAGTGAAGACTTATCACCGGGAACTTCCACTCCACAGTCCAACTCGACTCAGACTAGGCTGCTGCTATGTCAAAGCACCCCTCTCCCACCTCAGCACCCTCTTAGAACAAGACCCTCAGATTCCAGCTCAGTGCTAAAGGGCTCTTCCGTTCCAGGATCTTATAAGAGTCTTGCTCTTTTTCAGTATTATTTAAACAACAGTAAAAAGTAAATTTAGATCCATTTATCAGTTGATCCAGCAGCCTCTGAACAGAGCTGGTGTGCAGATCGTTGAGAGCTTCCTCCGTGTCTGTCCTCTCTGGAGGAGTGTCGAGGCTACTCAACAACCAAACACATACCAGCAGCATAAGGGCCACCTGGCCAACAGCCTCCACCCAGAGGAGAAGTCATTTTACCATCAGTAACAGGATGGTCACAACATATTTCAAGCTGTACCCTGAGAACCTCCGAGGTGTCTGGATTTTTTAAAAATTTGAGAGGCTACATAACAAAGATTTCTATAACATGACCATCGGTAGTAGTTTACTTTGTGTGTGCGTGTGTGTATGAGGAAGATTAGCCCTGAGCTAACATCTGTTGCCAATCCTCCTCTTTTTTGCTGAGGAAGATTGGCCCTGGGCTGACATCCATGCCCATCTTCCTCTACTTTACATGGGACGCTGCCACGGCATGGCTTGATAAGTGGTGCGTAGGTCCGCGCTCAGGATCCGAACCTGTGAACCCTGGGCCGCCAAAGTGGAGCGCACAACCTTAACCACCATGCCACCAGGCTGGCCCCAGTTTATCTAACACAGAGTCTTCAATTTTGAACACACAAGCTAGGTCTGATTGCCAACTGTGCCCAAAAATAAGGAACAGAAACACAAAATAACAGTCTAGAAACCATTTTACAAACATGCGTGGTCTAAGTGTTTGAAGTTGGACTGAAATTATCACTGGTACTCACACTTGAAACAGTAAACATAACCGTGTAGGCTGTGGTTTAGGGAATCTTTATTCTTAGTCCAATGAAAAACATTTTTTAAAAAATTGACCAAAACATGAACTTTGCTATTTAAGTAGTGCCACCTGAAATAAAAATAGAAGAATTTTTTTCTGTTTTTAAGTGATACCTGCCATTAAAAAAAAATTCTGTAACCAAAATCCCCATTAAATTAAAACCAGAGATTCCTACATAAACAATCATAAAAGAAAGTCTTAGAGAGACAAAATTTAAATAAACTTACAGAGCCAAGAAAGAGCTTTTTTTAAAAAAGTTATATCCAGGACAGACTACAATTAATATAAGACCTACAGTACATCACTCTGCACTATAAATGGCTATAAAGACAAGACCCATACATAGTACGTGTATATACTAAAACTATCAAAATTATCTTTGTATTTGCTTTATAAATTTAAAAAAGAAAACCTTCAATTTTCTATTTTAAAGAGTACATTTATTTAACTTGATTTATACAAGATCAAATGTACCCAAACTTGCACACATTTATACACACTTCTGTGCATATGTGTGTATATACATTTATATATCACAAAAGTGACAAAGATGATGAAATACAATGAGTTTGGGGTCAAAATAAGCTAACCCTTGTATAGCACCTACTACGTGCCAGGAAGTGTACCTACATATACACACATACTCACTGAGTTCTTAAAAACCATCTTATAAAATAGGAATCTTATTTAATTATCGGTTAAAATAATAATTTAAATTCTTATTTTAAAGGTGAGGTGTCTAAGCCAAGAAAGACAGGTAACTTCATACAGTTACTTAAGTGGCAGAACCAGGCCATAAGCCCAGGCAGTTCGACCCCAAAGCTCATGCACACTCTGTTGTCTCTATAAATCAATGTCATTTAAGATGGCAATTCAAGGTCACATAGCCAGCAAAGGGTGGAGCTGGGCTCAAACCCTGTCTCCTGCTTCCCACTCCCATGTTCTTTCCACTCTCTCTGTTACTGTCAAAGAAAGGACCACCTGAAGAAAAGTAAATTAATAAACCACTAAAAACCAAAACAAAATAAACAAAGCACAATACAAATGTTCCTTGAAAACACAGGGCAGGAAAATGCAGATCAGGCCTAAAAGCAATCTCAACAACCCACGGCTGTCCATATCTTTCCTACACAGCAGGAAGGCTCAAAAGAAGGAATTTTCATTATCAGATCCCACCTTAAGGACTTTATTTAATGAAAAAGTCTAGATCATCTCTCTATTTTGGTTTATTGCAAGCAGGAGGGTACAGCTCAGTGGAAGAGCACGTACTTGGCATGCATGAGGGCCTGGGTTCAACTTCTGGCACCTCCAACCTTAACTACTCAGCCTTCAATGCCACTCCTGGAGAATCACAGGCTCAGCTTGATGTTTTACACCCCTGATTTTAAACAATAGCTCATAGAGACATATTTCTTCGTCCACACATGAAAATATTCATACTGCAAGCACACGCTCCCTAACAAGGCTGGCTTACCCACTTCTACAGGTTTGCTGGACAGAGCTGAGAAAGTGAGGTACGTGACATAGCAGCTTATGAGACCCGACTGTAGTAACCCGGAGTTTGGCTGTCCTGGAAAATGACAAGAGACACACTTTAAGACAGTGTTTTAAATTTCAACAAGAAAGCATGTACCAAAGAAAAAATAAGTCTCCCCACCCCCCAAATGACATTCCTTCCCCCACCTCTAAAGGAAAGAAGAGCACATAATGTGTCTCTCAGATAACCCTAAAAAGATTTGAGGGGGAGGGAGTTATACACTGACCCTAACTGCTATTGTAGGGATGGCAAGTTCTGCCAAGTTCTCTACCAACACCTTATTTTGATAATAACTACAGCTGTACTTAAACATACTGCCTCGTCTCCCTGAGGTTCATAACATTAGTTCTTAAATCACAGGATCTCAGAAGAAAATTTACTATCATTATTTGTGAGATCACATAGCTTAGTGGGATAAACGATAGATTTCACAGGGCATGGATTTGGATTCTACAAGGTCATCAGACACTTAGACATCAGTCCATGACAATGGAAAAAAGCCCTTATCTGTCAATGGCAAAAACCTTTGGGAATACAAGAGTTGGTTCAGGCCCAAGAGGAAGGGTATGGGGCTCAGCAATCACTGGGAGAAGGGCTTTAATGTTACAATATTTAAATTAAACGAAGTATCTAGATTGGTGAGAGTAATCAGGATGTGATAAAAGGGATTTAACTTTTTTTGGTGAAATTTTCAGCCACCTGCTGACATGAAAAGATTTAGTTTTACCCAGTCTTCCCTCTGGCTAAATTGGTTTCCAGAATTAAAATTATTAAGTTATAATGATCAATAAAGGTATAGAAATAGACTGTTTTATAAAGTTGCTCTTTGGCATTGGCATAAGATTTACCTTAGCAACTAGTGGCATTAAACCAAATATTTCAAAATATTATAACTATTTCAAAAGGTAGGATTTAACCCAAAGGATATTTTAATCTGAATACTAATAACATTTTAGGAAATTCTTAACTGACCAATTACAGGGATTGGGATAATAATACTCTCAATTTCAATAATGGACTTGAAATTTTCAGTACAGAAAAACTTTTAAATTATTCAATACTAGCGGCCTTTTAAAATCACCATTTTAAGGCCAGCCCCGGCGACCTAGTGGTTAAGTTCGGCACACTCTGCTTCAGCGGCCTGGGTTCAGTTCCCGGGAGTAGACCTACACCACTCATCTGTCAGTGGCCGTGCTGTGGCAGCAGCTCACACACAAAAAGAGGAAGATTGGCAACAGATGTTAGCTCAGGACAAATCTTCCTCAGCAAAAAAATAAATGAATAAATCAATAAATCACCATTTTAGAAAGGACTCAAGGAGCTATATATTTTTGGCCATATTTTCCTTTTCCTATCCAGAAACCTCAATGTCACGTGCGTCTTCATCATCTGTAGAGGAAGACACCTACAAAGGACCTACAGATACCTACATTTTACTATAGAGTGAGAGACCTACACTAGACTAGGAAGGGGCACTTCTTTCTATAATCAAAGACAGCATACTGGCTTTCAGACATCAGAAGTCATTTATAAAAGACAATCTACGCCTATGCTTTCTAAAGCACTTTCAAATCCCATCGTCTCTTCCTTTCGGCTTTGAAACACTCAGGAGCAAGGTCAGGCTCACAGGTTTCTGTTGGCTTTTCCAAGGAAGGACGTGGGTCTGAGGAAGGTTAGCTTATGGGGCCAGCTGCTGGCTGAGGTGGGATTGGATTTCCTGCTTCCTGACTCCTAGATCACACTGTCCCTGATTTCTGGTCCACAGGCCTTGAGTGAAAGGTGAACCCAGAAACAGCTCCTTCCAGAGCCTTCTCATTCAAGTTATACACAGAGATTATAGAGAAGATCTTAATACACACTAAGGGCATTTTCCAGTTAAAGGCTCCTTATGGTACATGATTTAATAATGGCAACATCTATCTCCTTATTTATTGACTTCACTACGTTCAGATCTTTCTGGACACGAGGCATGCTCGACTATCACATTCAGTCCAAGTGTGGAGTATGAGGAAGAGACTGGAATCCCACCTTTCCTATTGCTGACCCATCCACGGCAAGTTAAGGAATGACCATAATTTTTTTAAAAAATTGGATTTGCTCAAAGACACTTATAAACAAGGAAGAATAGAAAAAACTGTGCTTACGATTTTGGACACAGGGCAAGATGGCTACCATTGAAATAAGCAGACACAGGCCTCCGTTTGCCCCCAGAAGAATTTTGTTTTCCATGCAGCCATCTTTCTGTGTATAAAACACTGCCATCAAAATCAAGCCTCCGGCGGCAATGGAGTACATGACGAGCGTCACCAAGGCCAGAGAGGCGTACCACAGCTTGTTGCTGGCTGTGCCTGCAGTCCTGTTTCTCCAGGAAGTGGGTGGGAGGGAGGCGAGAGAAGACAAGTCAGTGAAGTCCTCCCACCCATTCTCTCACAGCATCTACCATCCCCGAGGCATGAACTAATGCTATCAGTCCCCAGGCCATCTTAACCAAGTTGCCCAGAAGACCTATCATTTTACCAATGATGATGCTGCATCAAAGCTAGAAGGTACAGGTAATTATGCAAAAACTTCTTGCTTCAACCTTAGAATTTTTTCTAAACAGTAAAAGAATTCTGTTTTTGACTGAAGTGTATTCATCAACTAAAATGAACATCCATTTCTGAATGTCTCCCCATTCTGAATCTGAATTACCCTGGGACAGGTTTTGGCAGTATTAAAAAGTGGTTCAAGTTTTCCCTATAAACACAGAGCCTAGAGGTGCCACTGTCCCTTACTCCAAGTGCTGCCAGCCCCTCCTGCTGATGCCCATCCTCTTTTTAGGGAGAGAAGCAAATTACCTTCACTCAGAGAAAGACTGGCTGACTTCAGTTCTTTCAACTCTGCACTGAAAAGGGGGATCTGTAACAGCACTCTTCTCCAAAACAAGGCCAAGTATGATGAAGGGAGAATTTCACATTAAAAAAGTGGAGAATAAAATCAGCTAGAGAAAAAGTAAAAATTCGAATGGGATTTATAATAAAGAATCTTAAAGAAGAGACTAATGTGCTTTCTAATTTATATAAATATTAATAAAGGGATGGGAGAAATAAGTGGTGGTTTAACTATCCATGGAAATTGTTCAGAACAAAGAAAAGAGTGTTTATAAACGCTAAATGAAGAGACAGAACAACAATAGGGAGCAGGGACTGAATCACTGTCATCTGCCTCATGAGTAAATTGCCCTTTGTAACCACATTCTCACAGACCTTCACAGAGAAAGCAACTTAATGTTTCACAAAACTGGAAAGTGTTCAAGAAACCCAGCTAAAATGTTTTAATGATGAAAAAGTTACTGCAGCCAGAGACAAAGAAAATAGGGAGGAAAGGCCAAAATGATAATGACCATCGTATTCCTGAAACCAAGCCAGACGCTCCAATGACCACAGAATAAATTTATAAAAAGGGACAAATAGGAAATAAGAGAAAAATGAGACTCAAGAAAGAAGAAAAAAATGTCAAAGCCAAACAGTAATCCGTGACAGACAGAACGCATTATATAGAAAAAGGTAAACAGTGCTGACAGTGTGTGGGTGGGGTCCAATTGTTTCTTCACTAGTCTTTTGGGTTGTGTTATGAGGATATGAAGGACTTTCTTACAGTCGATTTATGCTTATATTCCCAAAGTGAAATCTCCAACCCTAACCTCTCCCCTCGACTCCAGACTCATATCATCCAACTGTTCAACATCTCGCTTGGAGATCTAATCAGTATGCCAAACTAAGCAGGTCCAGACGAACTTCCCGTTATTCATACCTCTATCCCCCAAATCTGCTTTTCTTCATCTTCCCAACCTCAGAAAATGGCAATTCCATTCTTCCCTTTGGTAGGAGAAGAGGGGAATAAAAACAAAGAGAAGAATGCAGTTGCTCTTAACTGCTGTCTTTCTCTTCCTGCTGCTCCCCCTCCCCCACCACCATGCCATCGCCATCAGCAAATCCCACTAGTTCCAATTTCAAAATAAATCACAGCATGACTGCTGCTACCACCTGGCTTCAAGTTACAGTCGTCTCTCACCTGGATTATCTCCCACTGGCCTCCTGACTTGCACTTCTGACTCCCTTTAATCTTTCCTGGACATAGCATATACATTAGCTCACGTTCCTCCCTTCCAAAACCCTCTGATGCCCTTCCGTCTCATACAGTGGCCCCAGAACCCCTACATGATCTGGTCCAGTGCCAGCTCTGATTTCATCTCTTGCATCCATCCTTTCCCAATGGGGTCCAGACACAGCAGACATCCCTCTGCTCCTTAAACAAGCCAAGCACGGGCCCAGGGAAGTCCTGCCTTGAGCTCTCCCCTACCTCCTTCCTTTGTAGTATCATGAAGCCTTTCCCTGCCCTGCTCTCAACCCCCATACCCTGCTTTCTTTTTCTCCATAGCTCTTTTCACCATTGAACCTGTTCCTTATTTGCCTGATTATAAATTACCTATCCAAGTCCCCTACCCCGCAGCAGAAGAATGAGCTCCACACTCAGAGCAGGACAGGGTTGTGTCCACCGCCATTCTCCTGTTGAGCGCCTGGCACACAAGGGGTGCTTAATGAATAGTGGTGCATGGATCGTCAACTGTTAAAAAATAACTTTATGCAGCAATGTTAGCAGAGTGGCTGCTATTCCTGCTGCTCCAGATTCACTTGGTCCTTTGCAGACATCCCAAATAAGTGTCGTGACTTATTTATCTTTATGCTCTTGGCGCCTACCCCATTGTCTGGCACACAGTTAATACTCCAAAAACTTGAATAAATGCTAAACGGAAAGCACTTGGATGGAGATTAGAAAATGACCAGGCAGGGCCGGCCCGGTGGCGTAGTGGTTAAGTTCGCACGCTCCACTTCAGCGGCCCGGGATTCACAGGTTTGGATCTCGGGCACAGACAGACGCACCGCTTGTCAAGCCATATTGTGGCGGCATCCCACATAAAGTAGAGGAAGATGGGCACAGGTGTTAGCCCAGGGCTGGTCTTCCTCAGAAAAAAAGAGGAGGACTGGCAACGGATGTTAGCTCAGGGCTAGTTTCCTCACAAAAGAAAAGAAAAGAAAAGAACCAGGCAGCAGAGCAGAGTGCACAGACGCAGCAGGAAGCAGGTACCAGGCTGGGAATGTTGGCTGGGCTCGGGCTTAGGGTGAAGGTTAGGAGTAAACAAAACCCAGCAACAACGTGAATTAACAGGCCAGTCCACTTAGAAAATGGGTCTCCATCAGAAACACCTGAGTATACTATCTATTTTTATTTCAATTTTGATGTAGAATTGACACTTCAAATCACAAAATTTGAGCTAGAAAGAAAAAAAACACATTCAACATCTAGTCCAACCACATCATTTTACAGGTGTGAAAACAGGTCAGAGAGGCCAAGTGATATGCCTAAAGTGAAACAGCAAGCAGTATCCTGGTCTCCAGGCCCATGGCCTTTCCTGTCTACTGCCTTCAGGATCTTCTCCTTCTCAGGATGTTTAAAGGGAAGAAAAAGCACTTTGGCTGTTCCATGAAGAGTGACATGAGTATTGTATTTTCTAGACTAACCTTGTAAGCAAAAGTCTCTGTTAAAAAACACAGCAAAAAAAAAAAAAACCTACGAAATTAGATGAATTTATCTGAAAATAACAGTATTAGCGAGCTTCCTAGCTTAATCCTAACTTTAGGCAGACAAGTCAACTATGAATACGCTGACAAAAGGGATTTTGTTGGGATATTGGCCTCAAAGCCCAGACAACAGCAACATCATTTGTTGCAAAGCTCTTAAGCCATTCTTATTTAGTGGTTTCTAGAAAGTTTTTAAAGCAACCAAACTCTTCCAAAATGCCTGTTAAAACTTGGCACCAATAATTAGTCCCAGAAAATGGCTTCAGAATCAATCAAAATGTTAAAGTCAGAGTGAAGAAGCACAAGTATTGTCAAGAGAACAGACTATTAATGGGCAAATCAGGCACTCAGTATTTGATACATACATTTGATAACATCTTTGAGATGTTAATATTTTACCATGAAGTTCCCTATTTTGAAGTATATTTGTGAAAATTTTAGGAAAAATTTAGCATGATGTATTTATTTTGTCTAATAAAAAAAAATTCAGAAAGTACATTAAGTACATGAAAGTACATTAAGAATTATTACAGAAAGAGTGATAATTAAATTAATATCATTAAAATGCATTTCTAACTTATTGTGGGTATTTCTTCTGCACAACTGAGAAAATAGGGTCCTGTACAAGATAGTTACCCATTTGGCTTATCTTTAGGAAAACTCTACTGCCTCAAAACAAGATCTAGTGGAGACCCCAAACAAAAAGCCTGGGTTTCAAGGACGACTCAAAAAGCAGGACAGCATGTAATAGTTCATACATGAGCATAAGTCAGATCCGGAAATCGGTGTTGTAGAGATTGAGACTTGAAAAAATACCAAAACACATCTGTAGTGCTATTTGTATAACTATTCAACGCATCATAAACATTTCAAAAACAGGCTGCAAGCGTTTGAGTACTTACTCCAATATTTACCAAATAATAAAACGATTAACATTATCCTTCCACTCATGCATCTCATGATTTGATTTTTTAAAAAACAAAACCAAAATCAAACAGCAACTACTACCACCAAGCCGAGGAATATAATCAGAATGAAAAGTATTCTGAGAGAATTTGGACAGTACGTTTTGTTTTGTCCAAGATAAATAAATAAAATTCACATTCATATAGTACTTTCTGATTTTTTTTTCCAAAACAGTATAAAATAACATTAATGCCTATAAAATCTACAAAATAAAAGCCTTACTGGGTACAACAGGCAGTTATTTTCATTCATATTTTGTAAGTAAAGTAAGACAGCAGGTGAGTGCTTTGCCCAGAGTCACAGAAAGAGTCAACGTGGCCTTTGCACTCCAGGGGCTGGACCCTTGTCTAGCTGTCATTTGCTCAGTGTGGCCCAGCAAGAAATAAAACTAGCTATTAATAGTTTGGCATTTCCCACTTATCCCACTGGGATGTGAATTCTATTTTCAAGGCACTGAGAAAGAATCTGTATTTTTAAATCTCAGGATGGCTTTCCAAGGTAGCACAACAAATCTTCCTAATGAAGGGGTCCTTCCACTCTTAGGCAGTTGAGAAGGAACACAAACTTTTTTTAAGGTAGAGAACTCTTCCATCGCATATTCTTTGCGGAAAGTGAACCTCCAGCTCCAAAGTACATTTTTTTTTTCAGCCTCCTAAGGATGGGAGTCTAGGATAAAGCCGACCCAAGTTTTCAGCCGCCACCACAACCACAGAGCCAGGACCGAAAGGCACCAGCAGTAGGGTTGAGCGAGGCTAAGTCACACCATTGATTGACTTAGAGCCCAAATGAGAGGGCGTGGGGGAAAAGAGAGCACAAAGTGAAAAGAAATGAAGTGGAAGAAGGAAAGTAGAAAGGAGAGAAAAGTAGTATGGGAGAGGAGTGAATGAAGAGGTCCCAAGAGCAGGGGTGAAGGGAAAGTGCCAGTAAAAGCTGTTTCTGGTGTACACAGACTGCTGATCCCTGCCAATACAACTCAGAGCAGAGCTTCATCAACACTGTTCCACGGGCAGTTATCCGAGTCGGGGAGTGAGTTCACTGGAAGCTCTCCAGAGAGGCACATACCAGTTCTTGTTCCACTTATGTGCGAACTCCACAAGCAAGATGAGCTGGATGCCTATAAAGATGAAGCTTCCGATGGCCCCCACGTAGCGCCAGGCTGCAAAAGAAGACCATCCAGAAGGAGATGAGGTGACTGTTGCAAGTGTTTAGCTCAAAACAGAGTAATGACTACAGCTGATTTTTACTGCATGCTCACCATACCTGCAATATACTTAATTCCCACACAATCGTCTGAGTTGGGTACTACTATTATACCCACTTTACAGATGAGAAAAACTGAGAGTAGCCAGTAAAGGACGTAGATGGGATATGAACACAGGCAGTCTGGCTCTGGAGCATCCAAGCTTAACTTCCATGCTATCACTGCCAGATATCCTAACAGATGCAGTAATTCATAAAATCAACGACCCACAATTTAAAAATAAAAACATGCATCACCAGAAAAATCAAGGGTTCAAATTTTATTGGATAGGGAGCCACCAACGTCTGGTGAGGAAACGAGGTTCAGACTTGGGGCCAAGGACTGAGATCCGACTTCTGGCTCTGCTACAAAAAAGCGTTAACCTTGGATGAGCCATGTCACATCTCTGGGTTACAGTTTGTCTATAAAAATGACCGAGCTATTTCTCATTCTAAATATATTAACTAATACATAAAAGTAGGTCTGTGGGGAATAGAAAACTAGTTAACAGCACTTCAAGTAAAAATGAGACTTGGGTATGACGTTCTTAAGGAGTAGATAAAACTACTATGACCCTGATAACTAGCTGGACCCTGATGTGTGACTATTTGAGGGGCTATGGCTGTTCCTTGTGGACCGACACAAGGTGAGCGTTTTACTCTCTTAGTGAGCAAAGTGAATCCATTTGGGTTGAACAGTGCTTTGAACCACTGAAATTCAGGCTTTTTTTCTCCCCAGCTCATGGGAGGAAGAGCCCCCTGTTTCGGCTCTGATTAAAGACTTCATATTAAATTCATTTTGGTAGGTTCTATCAATAAGGAGTATAATCCAGTGTTACGCAGCTTCACATCAGGTACGTTTAGAAATAGACTGGAGGATGCCTTTCTCATCCCACGAGAGCTGCCACAAGTTCAGAGCTGCTGGCAAGCCCTGTGTTCATTGTCCCAGGCTGTCCTGGGCGGTGCTCAGAAAGAACAAGGTCTCCCCGGGCCTCTTTAGTCATGGCCGGTGGTGTCATGCTGACATGCTTAACTGGCTTTCAAACAAATTTTAAGTGCTTCATTTTCCTTTCAGGTCAATAACCTTAAAATTATCACTTCAATCTTCATCCCACAGAGTAAGTAAAGGTCCTCTCACCCCTGCAAGGGACGGGAGGAGGTGGGGGAGAGTGGGAGAAGAAGGCATAGGGAGGGAGGGGGACCAGGGGTGGAGAAGGTAGACCAAGTATGGGCAGGTAAGACAGGAATTCTTTTCAAGCCATAAGAAAATCAGTAATTCAAAATATGAAAGGCACCCTGGACTATGCTTTTGAGTAATTTTACAAAATGGATAAAAACAAGATAGGTACCCAAAATACCCCATTTGTACCGTTCAGAAAGGTCTCCTGATCTGGAATGAAGAAGGCTCCTGAGCACATGGCCCCCAACAGCAGGAGTTTGAAGAACCAAAAGCTGGAAGGAGAAAAAAAGAGGAAATGTATTTAAATGATATTCAAGGAAGGACAAAAGGCCTCTTAGAAGGTAAGCATGTCAGTCCATGATTCTGCCACTGGTAGTGTTCTCTCCAAATCGAGGGGAAGTAATTAAGTGACTGGAGACTGCCTTTTCCCATAATTAGACAGCCTCGGCGTGGCCTCTGATTGTGCAAAACACCATTTCATTGCAGGGGTGGAAATGACCTGGGGAAAAGGTCTTAGCAGAAGAAATTAACTCTTGTCTCTGCCGCTTGTCTCGTTATGGTACCAGGTGTTACAAATAGGATTCTAGTTCTTAGGCCTCTGTGTGGGGGTAAATCCCACCTTTCCTAAAGTTAGTGTCACCAATTTCAACTAGAGAAAGAGCAGTGAGGGGGCTGATGAGTAGAAGAGGTCCTGGAATACTGTTCTGAAGCTAAGGAAAGGGGAAACTACCCCCATGAAGACCCAGGACTTACCCATTGTGAATACGGGCTCGACAACTTTTACTGTTGTTGATGTTTAAGGTCAGGAGGCAGAAGATGAAGAAGAAACAGGCCATTCCAAAACAGACTCTATACACGGCAGAATACCCCACCAGATTCTGGCAGGTGTCTCCAGCTTTAATGCCTTTACAAAGGTCTTCATAAAAAGGAATCTGAGGAAAAAGAGAAAACAGTCATCTGTTAAAACTGGGTAAAGAAGGGCTGTCAGGAAGTGCTCATTCAGCCTACAGGTCGAAATCCAACGTGGAAATGCACCACGTGCATAGAGAACAAAGACTGAGAGGCAAGTCTCTCTTCCAAACACTTTTTCTTAATTTTCTCTGACTCTTTTTAAAAGATATAGTGTTCATAACGTACCACTCAGCCTTTACTTACCCCGAAGGAATTCTGAAATCCAGCATCAGGATTTTTTAAAATTACACTTGTAACACATGGATATATTTTTCTTGAAATGCATAAATATAGAGAAAAAAGTGAGAGACTTCCTTCACTCCCACTCCAAAATGTCACTCCCCTAGTCAGGAGAGTTAACAATTTGGTGGGTATTTTTTTTATTTTACATATATAAATGTGTGTGTGTGTATACACACGTCCATAGTATACAACACACATATACATACAGGTACTTGTATGGTACCATATATATACATACAGACAGACAGCTTAATTAAAGAAGAATATATATATTGCTCTGCAATATGTTTTCTTTCCAACTAACAATAAGCCATGGAGATCCTTCCCTATTAATACGTAAAACCCCACCCCGCTCTTTTTAACCACAATGTAATATTTTATAGTAAGGCTAGATCAAAATTGATTAGCATGCCCATAGTGATCTTGTTGGGAGGGTTTTTGTGTATTTGTTTTTTGCTATTACAAACTCTGATTCAACAAACCCTGTTGTGACGCCTTGTTGCACCTAGAAATGGATCAATGGGTCAAGTAGTATCAAGAAATAACATCAAATCACACTTCCAAAGGCTGCACCAATTTATATCCCACCAATAATATCTGAGATTGCTTGCGCTCCCCACCTGAACAGCCAATTTAAAGCTAAAAAACACTATCTTGTTTCAATGTCCATCTTCCTCATCACTAGTAAAGTTCACATCTTTTCTTAAATTTATGGTCATCTGTAGTTTTCTCTGTGAATTGGTTGTCAATTGGGTTTTTTTCTTGATCCACTGAGCTCTTTACGTGTCTTAGTCTTCTAACAAATGCTGACAATGGTTTATTCCAGTCCAATTAAAAGGTCTTGATGTAAAATCTATTTACATTATCAGAATAATTAAAATCTTACATAATGAGAATAGCAGTACATTTCTATTAATGTCAAAAAATATGGATTTAGTCAGTGGTAAAAAAAATTGCTTATCAAAGTTGAACATTCTTCAGAACAGAAAATCAGTTGAAAATCACATTATAGCTGTAATTCATAAGACAAAAATATTGCAGAGAAAAAAGTGACACAAAGTCGGAAGTAAAATTGAAGTATGATAAGTTTAGTTTCTTCTCCAGAAAAGATCTTGAAGAAACAACAATAACTGAGGCTATTAAGATTTCCATAAACAAAAGGAAGACTGAATTTAACTGGTATTCACTTTTCTGAATGAGGATTCCCTCCCCTCACAAAAGGTCTGCAGTCATTACTACACCTGAATCTCAAACATGTTCTTCCAAAGCAAAACATGCTTTTTCAAAGTAGTATGTCAGGCAAAAATGCATTGTTACCAAGACCCTATAAGTATAGCTCCATTTTCATGAATAGATACGAAAAATTTCATGACAAAATGTCAAACATTTTATATTCAACAAGTTCCTGCAATTGCAAGTTTTTTAGATCAGAGCAAGATATAAATGCATAAAGAGAGACTACTATATTTTTTGACCAGGCTACAAAACAAAGTAACACATGTGTAGGGTTGTCTGATAAATACAGAACGTCTAGTCAAATTTAAATTTTGGGGCCAGCCCTGGTGGCCTAGTGGTTAAGTTTGGCACACTCTGCTTTGGTGGCCCAGGTTTGGTTCCTGGGCACAGACCTACACACTGTCAGTGGCCGTGCTGTGGTGGCAGCTCACATACAAAGAAAGTGGAAGATTGGCAGATGTTAGTTCAGGGTGAATCTTCCTCAGCAAAAAAATAAAAGAAAAGAAAAAAAAGAAAAGAAAAAAATTTTAATTTCGTATAAACGAGGACTAATTTTTTAGTATAAGTGCGTCACATACAATATATGGGACATGCGTAGACCAAACATTGCATGGGACATATATTAAAAAAGTATTCATTGGCAAGAGATGAAGCACAAAAGGCAACAGGGTCTTGCTGGGAAGGGCCAGGTGTATCCCATGTTCAGAAGCCCAGCCCCCATTCAGTAAGCAAGGGGAAACAACTGTTGAAGCTGGAATTACTGCAAAGTGGAGGACACACTGGAAAGGGGACAGGTTTGTGGCAGGAGGATCAGTTAGAAGGTCACTGTTTAACACTCCAGGTAATGGAGGAAGAGGGTCAACCAGCGGCAGAGAAAACAGAAATTCTATGGCTAGAAGTCACGGTTGGTAGGACTGTACTGATGACAAGAATGAAATGAAGGATGGGGGAGGGTTCCCTTTTGCTTCTTTTAAGGCGTTGCTGTTTGGGGTGCAGGGGGACTAGGGTTGGCAGAGGACAAGGTGTGGAACTGG
Source organism: Tapirus indicus (assembly GCA_031878705.1). Classification (NCBI taxonomy): domain Eukaryota; kingdom Metazoa; phylum Chordata; class Mammalia; order Perissodactyla; family Tapiridae; genus Tapirus; species Tapirus indicus. The sequence continues at coordinate 7,966,675 of CM062925.1, forward strand.
AAGAACAGATCGGGAGTCTGTTTTTAACATACAGAGTCGGAGGCACCCTGGGCATCCCAGGGAGAATGTCTGGTCTGGAAATTGCTTCAGAACAGCAATTAGAAGCAGACACGATACAGGAAGCGCCCCTAGGAAGGTGCGAGCGAGGTTAGCAAGTGCTTTCTGAAGGGCTCTGAATTTGCAGCTGCGTTTCATCATGAGAGAGCAAACTCACAGGGTTAACTTCAGAGACTGAAGTAATAGGGGACCCCACACAAAGCGAACACTTCAGAGCCTCAAACCGGACACAAAAGCTGTACCCACTGAGTGGTTCGTATAACGAGGAGGTGAAATTATTGCTTTAAATCTGGAAAAGCTACATTCATGGAGGAACCACGCCACATCACTCATTAGGTTGTTGTATTTACATGGGATTTACTTACTGCTCTATAATACTCATGCTCTATAATACTCTTTTCTTCCCTCCCTTCTCTCTGCCACTCTATCAGCAAAGCTAATTCCTGACACCCCCCAACCCCCTACTATAACAATACATGCATGTCAGCACCCCTTTCATCTACACCAGCCTGTCTTGCACTTCAGGCTCTTCTCCACCTCCCTGCCCCAAACCCACTTCTCTCCTCTCCTTCCCCTAGAATCCATTTCAAGCAGAATGCTAATGCCAGTAGACCTGAGCTCCACACCTATCAGACCTGATAAATGCCCCCCTTGTTTACTCCCAGAGGCCCCTTAGGCTCATCAAAGGGTGAGTATGTGGCATCGCATATTTCACCCAAAACACAAGTAGGCAAACATCCCGCTGCTCCACATACTGAGCCCTGCTTTATGCTCTGTGGGTGGCTCAGTCATTTAGCCTTCAGTAAGCGGTGAACATTTTCAGGCAAAGAACCTTCCAGCTGAACAACCTGGCAGGATTTAGCAAGGGGAATTTGCTCTGATCAAATATTTGCTGTTCCAAGCTCCATCCCAGTTTTGAAAAAAGAAAACATACATCACACACAGATTCCACTGTGGGGGAAGGGGACGGGCCCACTCGGGCTGCTGCCTCTTCAGTCTGGCTCTGGGCATCCAAGGACACTGCACCCGTGTTGGTTCTGTACACACCTGAGGGCAAGGGGTTTCCTCCCAACACTCAGGGCAACCAGACTCAAAGTCACAAACTACCAGGAAGAATAAACAGCTCACGTGGACTTCCAACCCCAACTCCACCACTAACTTGGGGAAATCACACACCCTCCCTGAGCCTCAACTTCACTATCTGTACAATGAAATAAAACTGCCATCCACCCCATGAAGTTGCCCTGAGAATTAGATCCATTAATCCCTATAAAGTGTTCACACAGTTCCCAATCCACAATAGCCATTAAGTAAACTTCCTTAATTCTAAAGTACTATCTATTTTACAGAAAGAATTTCTGAAGGAAGGAGTCAGGCACATTACATGAATCACTGACTGGTTGATGCATTCTGATTTAAACATGCGGGGAAATGAGCATCTTAGAACTCAGCAGATGCTCTATTCACTTTACCAAAGGATTCGTATGGAAAGACACAGGGTAACTTTCAATAAGGTGAGTCCTTCTCTGGCACATTTATATAAGAACTGAGCTCCAAAAACAGCAATCACTTATCTGTCCTTCAGAGACCTGGGCACCACCCAAAAGGAAACACATCGACTCCCAAATCAGGGAAGACATTTTTAAAACATCAACACAAGAATTAAACTCAAAGAGATGGGAGCTAGAAGAAAATCCACATAGTTTCGTCCACATAGGAGAGATGTCAGCTATGCCCCCAAAATAACTCCAGTCTCAGGGAAGTAAGGATAAAGAAACAATAGAAGAGCTACAGAAATGCTTGCAGGTCTAGATGACCAGGGGCCCAGCCCAGATGCTGCAAACTTAGGAATAAAGGATAGACTTTGGGAGTGGTTCTTACAGAAACGGAAGATGAGAGTTGTGTTCCCGCAATATTAAAGTATTATTTGGGAGAGATGAGAAAACGGCCTATTAGCAAGCTAATGATTCTTACATTTCATCATATCAGATTTCTAGGGCACTGAATGAAACCAAGCTGCCAAGAAAGCTTTGGGCAGCTCAGCATGAGTAATACCATGAAAACTAGAAGAACTGGATCTACAAATTCTGTTTAATATCCCTCACTTGAAGATGAATTTCAGAACCAAGAGCCTCTCTCAGTCTGCCTGTCCTTTCTGATATTTTCAAACTTGCTAAGACAATCTACTTGTCTCTGTGGAATAATTCCCGGGTCCCTGACACTGACATCTGCTACCCACCAATGGGCAGGAGCTGTGAAATGGGAAACGCTACAATCAGCTTCCATCTTCCCGTAGACAGCCTCTAGGCAACCAAGACTCATTTCTTGATAAGTCATTATCTTTCAGGACCTTTTTGGGATGTGGGGGCTATATAAAAAACAGTAACAACAACCAGTACTCCATTCTCTTTTGTTTGGGTTTCTAAATATTTTAAGAGAAAAATCTGCATTGTGTCATTATTAAAAGCCACAAGAGGGGCCGGCCCGGTGGCGCAGCAGTTTAGTTCGCGCTTGGCAGCCTGGGGTTCGCGGGTTCAGATCCCGGGCACCCGCCGACACACCGCTTGTCAGCAATGCCGTGGCGGCGTCCCATATTAAGTAGAGGAAAATGGGCACGGATGTTAGCCCAGGGCCAGTCTTCCTCAGCAAAAAGAGGAGGATTGGCGACGGATGTTAGCTCAGGGCTGGTCTTCCTCACATACACAAAAAAAAGCCACAAGAGGAATTAAAATTCTACAGAGTCTGGTTTTATTTGACCCGCCAGCTCTGAAGTCAGGAACTTAATGCCCCCAAACAGTAACTCCTCAGAACCTCAGAAGCACACAAGACAGAGATAGATGTGAGTGCTCACCGCTCCTCCACCATGAGCATTTCATCAGGACCAAAGAGCCACAAACATGATTAGACAGTTAGAAAACAACTTGAATCAAACTTTAAACAATAAGCTTTCAATCCAAACAAGACAGCCCCCGGAGGACTGACTAATTATGATGGTATGAAGGGCTCGTCCACAGAAGGGGAAGAGGGATCAGCTACTGCCAATCTCTGTTTAGAGAATTAGGTAACGTGGAGGGGGAAGGTACAAACAAGAACCACACCAGTTACCTATCTTGAAGGAGAAATAAGAGTTAATCCAGTGAAAACTGAGGTAGCCCTTCATGAGGCAATGGCAGTGGGGGTTAAGGGCCATGGAATGGAGAGGTCCTGTTTGCTGATTGGATGTGGCCCATGAATAAAGGCAGAGGAACCCAAGACTAGGAATCCCAGTTTCCAGCTTGGCAGCCAATCTGATGGCAGACCAGTGGTGGATAGGAATCATAGGAGAAGAGCGGTTTCGGGGTGGCAGGGCAGTAATTCACTTAACAACAGGTTATACTGGAGGCGCCTCTATCAGGGGGAAGTGTGGGCTGATGGCTAAGAGTGCAGTGCTCCAGAAAGATGGCTGGACTAGAGATGAAGCTCTGGTAGTGACCAGCAGAGATGGCAAAGGAGGCCATGGGAGTAAATAAACTCACAGCAATGGGAGTAAATAAACTCACCTGGAGAGGAATGCAGTGAAGGAGGAGGAAGACAGAGGTGGGCACAGCCCAGAACCCTGGGGGATGTAAACATTCAGAGGCCGGGAAGAAGAAAAAATCCAAGGAAGAAACTGAAAAGGTACAGAACCAGAGAGAAGTTGAAGGAGTGGCTTTCAAGGAGCAGAGCGTGGTCAGCAGTGTCAAATACTGCCAATGGGATGAGGCCTGAGAAGTAACTGGATTCGGCAGCAAGGAGTCATCTGGGACATTGATCAGAATACTCTCTAGAGCAGGGTGGGAGAAGAAGCCGGACTGCAGACAGCTGAGGAGACAATCAGGGGGTCCGAGTCTGGGTCAGGAAGTGAACCCAGCAAACCTTTTACGCATGCTTTCAAGAAATCTAACTGCAAAGGATCCAAGGTCCAAGGATCACTCCTACGTTTTATTTATTTGCAATTACACAAGCAATATATAATTATATTCTTGTTGCCAAACAAAATGTAAATTACAATAAAGATGCAGAAAACAGAATTGCCTCGACCATCATTACCCCAACCCTAACTTGACTGTTTCTCAGAGGTAACTACTATCGCGGTCACATGTGTATCTTCTAGACTTTTTGCTGTGTTATTCTACACTCAGGATGGCTTACAGATTGTTGCACGTTGAACACATAAATCTATTTGCACCCTTTTAAACTACTATATAGAATTCCACAGTCTGGACCAACCACAATTTAGTTTCTGTTACCCAACTGGCAGACACTTAAGTTGTTTCTGATTTTTCACTATCACAAATAATGCACAATGGATATCATCTGTATTGTGCACATCCATGTAAAGCATAAATAAGCACACATACCAAGAAGGTGAATACTGGGTCATAAAGTTGGTATGTTTTAAATTTTAATAGATACTGCCAAACTGTCCCCAGGGAGGGTTTTTGAAAACTCTAGGGTTGGAGGTAACAGGAGAGTAGAAGAGAGAAACAGAAGTGCCAGCAGAGCCACACACACACACCCATCTAGTAGCCAGGAAATCTTCTGCTGCCTCTCCCCACCAGGGTCAGCATCTCAGTCCTCATTTCTGAGGCCCATAAGCAGTGCCCCAGCAATCAAAGGGAGTGGGGTGGGAACTGGGCCCTCTGAGTCAAGAAAAAATCTACACCTAACCCCAGAGACAATGTAAAACCGTGGCTATTGAGGTCTGGGCTTTGCTTTAGCTGGAAAACACGGTCACTGTCCCCCACCCCCTCCCACAGAACACAGGGTCTGATGGAGGGCTTAGTGCTGCCCTGAGACAAACAAGGGTGACCGAAGGATATCTCCTGAACACAGAGATGCTGGGGTTTCTGCAATAAGAGGACTAAATGTCTAAAGAGGCAAAGGTTTTCATTTGGAACACTTCTCAGACGGAAGACATGCTTATAGCCTAAGTGAGCCCCAAATCAGCTTTCTTCTTGAATGTGTGAAGCCGGAATACAGCGGTGACCTATTACATGCAAACTCAACTATGTGCATGACTGTCTTCTGTAAATAATTTTTAAAAACCCAGTGAAATTAGAGTTGGCGTGTGCATTCTTTTTTCCATACTATACATTACATTATACAGTTAAACATATATTCTTGCAGAGTTTGATCTTTCACATCTACTGGGTGCAGGTACTGTTCTAGGCTATGGGGATATAAGCAGGGAATAAAAACGGGTTTAAAAAATCCATGTTGGGGCCGGATCCAGTGGCCCAATTCGGTGCACTCCACTTTAGCAGCCTGGGTTCAGTTCCCAGGTGCAGACCTACACCACTCGTCCATCAATGGCCATGCTGTGGCAGTGGCTCACATACAACAGAGGAAGATTGGCAGATGTTAGCTCAGGGCAAATCTTCCTCGGCTAACAAGGAGCTAACTTTCTAGTGAAATGCTGTATACACAAAACTATGTGTGCTCTACTTATGGTATTTCAAGCATTTTCATGGTTAATTTTGACTATTCATGATTTTTGCCTTAGATGAGACATGAGAATCTAATATTCCCCAAAAGATTGGACTCTATGGTACCTATAACCTCAAGATTCTGAGAATCCCTAGTTACTTGTTGCCCAATCCTAGTACTGAGGACCAGGACGTGACAGACATTTAGGTTTCTGGCCCAGCGTCTTTCCCATTTTACCATTTATTGGACCTGGAATTGGGGGTCCCCGGCAGCAGAGGAACTAGGGTACCCCCACACTCATTTTCTCCATACCCACTTCTTCCTGACCACCAAAATGCTCGTATTGCTTACATAAAAAGAATAGTAATTATTTTTACCTGTGAATGATTTACCATTTATTTCAAAAGATCACATAGAATATGACATACATACCATTAAACATGTCACACTAAATTTATTGCTACATTATTCTTGTCTGGTCGACCCAGTACGTGGTTCACACAGCCCAGGTACCTGCAACTGAAGCAAGAACTATGGTACCCTCAGCACAAAGTTCAGGCCATTGAGGTTTCCCCTTTAGAGAAAAGGAGAGAATAACTGGATGTGATACCCATAGACCCCTGAGTCTAACACAGGCGTCGGCAGATGACGGCCTATGGGTTAAACCCAGCTAGCTCCTGTTTATGTACGTAAACTTTTATTGGAACACAGTCACGCTCATTTGTTGGCATATTGTTTTGGCTGCTTTTGCCTTACAATGGCAGAGTTTAGCAGTTGCTAAAGACCATGTGGACTCCAAAGGTGAAAATGTTTTCTAGCAGGCTCTTTACAGGAAAAGTTCACCCACCCCGGACCACCAGGAAGAACAGCTGAGGAGCTGTGCTGAACTGCTGAAGTATAAATTAACATCTCAAAGGCAAATGACAGCTGGTGATAACTAACTCTACAGATCAAAAGCCAGAGGAGCAGCAGAGAGCAGAGCAGTTCACTGGACTGTCTTCCGAGAGTCCCCACATGCCGTCCTCCATTCTTGCCTCCACCTAGACTCTTCCCCTTCTCCACAGCTCACTGCTGTCCCCAGATGGAACTGGTGCTTTAAGTGAATCAAACTGTCTATCTCCCATATGTCATCTTTAGAGCAGCAATTTAAGTATTTTAATTTATCTGCCTGCAAAAAAATTTAGTGGAGGGGGTGGTGGAGGGACTGGGGGGAAGCACGCCTGTGAGTTCCAGTGCTTTTCTCTGTGGGTCAGAAGCCCTCAATAGCTCTAACAGAAAAAAGTCCTCACATCTGTTATGCAAACACAGCTCATGGTACCAAAAATAAAACCCACACTGATGAAAGCTGGCATGTCGAAAGATAATTTTAGACTTATTTGAAGACTGTAGAAACAGTCTCGCTGAAATTTAAAAACCACACCCCCAAAATACCCAACCTCCTTGTGATTAAGCTCAGCCCTGCTTTACAGTGGTTATAACACCCACCACTCCCTTCTGCAAACCTCCGACCTCACCTCAGCTCCCAGTCTCCAGACAGGGACGGAGAGAAACCACCCCTGAATTCTAATGGGACCCCAAAGGTCAGCAGAGTCATAGCTAAGCTGACACCACCGTCTTCAACAGCTGCTAATGGAGTTCACATATTTTTAGCTTTCAAACAATCATGTGCACACACAATCTAATGCTGGGGGCTCCTTCTGTACACGCTTACCAAACTGTTCTCTCTTGCCCCTACCTGTGGCCCAGTTCTCTAAGGACAAGATCGTATGTCACTCATACCTACATCTCCAGCACCTCGCACGGTGCTTGGCACCTACATGGGAAGGAAGGAAGGAAGGAACAGAAGGAGGGAGGGAGGGAAGAAGGAAGGAATTATGTGACTTAAAAGATTTTTTTAAAGCGTGAACTCGGATTACAGTTTAACCAAGTAACACGATCACCCTTTAAACTCTGAGAAGAGTATCAAGACTCAACAATTCACAATATTTACGTTTCCTGCTCCCAGCATTTTGAGGCTACTGTCCCTTAGTTTGTTCTGTGTTGTGCCATTTATTTGTCTGTTCCCTCTGGCCTCGTTTTCATAAGGACAGAACTGTTTGTTTCCAACTGCAAGCTCTCGTCTGTCCCATTTATCTGCAGAATGCTCCAAGCCCCCATCTGCGGACAGTTGCTAGCACTTTTGCTAGTGCTTTTGATGACAGAAAAAAGGGTTAGGAAAACTTCAGTTCCCACATCTCTTCATCCTCCCCCTCCCACAGCCAGACGGATCCTGAAACAGAGATCCTGTTAACATCCAATACCCCCCCAACAGCTTCCGGGTAACGGATCCTCCAGACCAAGGACAATAAGCATTGTTTCTTGCTTTCTGGCTCCTGGCAAGCTCATTACTACTGGACAAAGATCAAACCTCTTTGTCTTTTGTTCAGACTCAAAAAAAGACTCTCAGCAGGGCACACGTCAGTTCAAGTCGCTGCCCGACTACAAAACTATTTCCCACCTCATTTTCCCGGCATCCACTTGCATGTGGGAGGGTGAGGCCTGAGCTACAAGAGGAGTGAGGGATGGGAGGGCTGCAGGGACTCCTGTTTTCTCCCACATGGTGCTATGGGGGATGGAATTTAGACCAAAGATAAAGTTGTTTGGAAACACATGTCCCCAGAGCCACCCCTACTTGGTGGGGAGGGGGACACAGAGGATTTAAGAAGTGAAACCTCACTGCCAGCTCCCTCCAGGGAAACTCTGATTAGACCATAGTGAGAATTTTACCTCCATGTTCTACAAAGGGCTTGAGGGTCGATGGCCCAAACCCACCTTTAACCTCAAAAACGTACTCGTCGATACACTTGACACATATAAGGTACAACAGTACAATGAACTCAGTTGCTGATCAGAAAGAACTTTTGAAAAGCATTCTATCTCAGCTGGATTAAAAAAATACTCCAGAATCAAAGAACTGGGTCAGCAATATCTTTTTTCGCTAATTTGACACTTGTTCCTAATGCAAAAACATAAAAGCCAGCTAAGGATGGAGAGTTCTACCTACAGATGTTTGGTGCTCTATAGCAACACCTGATGCTACGTCTCAGGTACACAGTTCTCTCCACGTTCAACCAGTAAACACCAAGATCAAAACTAGAGCCAGGCTTTCCAGTTCTGCATGAATACCTGTCATTCTATGCTGGGACAAACTACACGGTGTTTCAGATCAAAGTGGAATATTTTTCATCGCTGATGTTTACTTTAAAAAGATGGTTACACCAAACACAACTTGAAGGCAGGTTCTATTTACATGCAAAGCCACCGAATAAATAAATACTAGATTTGTGGTTGCCCCTATTTTCTACTTCAGACTAACAGTTGTCCCTTGAGCCCAGCTTTTGGACTTCTCAACAGGAAGGAGGTGGGTGGGGAAGATAAGCTAAGAAAGCTGCCAAAGGCCCAAGGTGATGCTGTTTCCAGAAGGAATCCTTCCCCCTCACCATCGACTCCAGAAGACTAGGAATCAGGAGGAAGGATAAGTTTGCTAAGGCTTTTCCCGTTACTTCCATGAACTTCTGAGCAACAACCACACCTAGTCGCACAGTCAGGAAAAGCACTGGCCTGGTGGCCAAGCGACCAGGAGTCCTGGGTTCTAGTCCCAGTTCCACGACTGTCACCACCTTGGACAAGCCACTTCCCTTCCCTGGGCCACATCCTCTCACCTGTCAAATGAGGGGGTTGGTTAGGATTATGACTTGATTCTTTCCCTTTCAAAAAATACTAATGTTTTATTCAAATTATACTCTAAAAGAGATCATTATTTTCTCTGTATAACACTTCACACTGCCTGGTATTTGCTATCTCTTTCCAAGGCAGAACACTTATCATAATTATGAGCTGCATCGTTTTTCCCATTTCTTACCTCTTTAACTAGATCCTTTAACTAGTAACTTTGTTTCACATATTTTTTTACCCCCTGTCACTGGCACAGGGAGGCCTTTCCCACAAACAACACTTACTCTACTGCCTTCATATTCTTCCCAATAGTGCAGGTTAAAAATAGACAGTAGCTCATCTACCAATTTCAGAGCCTCAAACATATCGGATCAAAGCTCTGTCAACTCCAGGAACCACCGAAGTGTTGTTGAATGTCACCGCGACTAACTGAAGGATGCACTTATTATAACAGCCTTCTGAAATCTAAGTTGTTTCCAAGGGAAATAGCTTCTGTATTCATCTACAGTCACTAACTATGGTGAGCCCAGAATTTGGAAATGGGGTATCATCTGGGAGAAACACAAGTAGCAAAATCATCCTCAGGTCGCCATGGGATTGGTTATCTGGAGAAAGAAGTCTGAGGGAAGGGACTATGTGAAGCTGAGGACATTCAGGAACAATCCAAGTCCAGATAAGGCCACTGGAATGTGACATCAGGGATCCTGGTGGGGCTGAATCGGGACGACAGGGATGCACAGTGGAAACCCAATGCTTTTATGACCTGTCTGGGGAAAGTACGTGGTCAGCACTGGATCTAGAAAAGAGGAGGGAAAGGATCCATCAGCGTTCCCAGCCCTGTCCTGAGAAAAGTGTGCCATAAGTAGCAGATATACATATAGGATAACCATACCCAGAAATGAAGGAGCTGCCCTGGGGGAAGCAGGCACGTGAGAAGGGCAGCAAGTGGTATTTAAGGCTCAGGAGAAGAGGAGGTGACCACTGGTTCTGGATGATGGGTAACAAGATGCAGATGTGGCCTTGGGACTAGACTGGCTGCAAATAATCCTTCTTCAACTATTTCACTTTCATCTGCTTCCACACAATCTTAGACTAATACTGCTAATACACATGAAATTCCCATTTCTGCATCTCCTTCTCCTTTCTCCTTCTGATGAACAGTGAAAATGACTGAGAAATACAGACCAAAGAAAGTTTACATATCACCTCTAGGGAATGTGTTGTGAGAAACTGGATTTTCTGAATAAACAGAGAAAAATCCTTTAAATCCATCCTGCTACCTTCATTCAAAGGGCCTAAATCCACAGTTAGCAGCCTTAACATACATCCCCTTTCCCCTTCCCTGGCAAATCTTTGACTTCACAAAAAATGTAGAAACTGATTAGAACATGTACTTGAGATGTTAAAAGGGGGTGGGGGAGGTGACGAATGTAACTTGGGGAAGGAGGAGCTAGTTTAGATCCAACTCACTGTCACCTCCACCCCACACTAGTCCTGAAATTGAGTGGTCCATTGAGTTCAATGGACCAAAGTGACCAGGACAATTTCTAAACAGTTACTTGGATAAAAATGCCAGACTCCAGCATCTAAAGAGGTAGACTAGAGGGGCTTCTGAGGCCTCAACCTGGGGCTATGCATGTAGATTTGCACAGACCACTCTAGCACACTCAGCAACTTCCCTACTGTCCACCACAGGGGTGAGATAAGAGAGCTCTCCTGTCCATTTTGACATTTACAGCCTTTTCAGAAATTTGTGAACTCAAAGGATTTGAGCTATTTCAGGAGTTGCAAACTCAAATGCCTTTCTTTGGGGGCTAGAAGAGTAAATGTGTGCAACGCGTGCGACACCATGTAAGTAAACATCCAGTGATGGGGCCTGTGGTGAGCTACAGCATGCTAGGCCTTCCACAGGCAGCCAAATTTAAATTAAAAAAAAAAAAAAAATATATATATATATATATATATATATATATATATATATATATCTGCTGGCCAAACAGGAGCCTGTAGGCCAATTTACAACTCCTCGGCTAGATTCCCAGGCTCTCCTGAAATCTCTGGGTGTGGCACTAGCTAATGGGTGGGGCTGGGGGCCAGGGCTCCAAACATCAGACCAGCTGACTTTCATCAAGTCCAGGGAGAGAATGGAATTCAGGAGCTGCTTTTATGACATTGAGGAAACTGCAGCTCTGAGCCCCCACCACGTCCAGATCCTGTTAGATCTCGTCCAACGTCCCTCTGAAGCCCACTTGACCCTGCAACACTATCATCCTTTTCATCCAGGGCGAGAGTAACCAATCATAGGAGGATGCAGTTTCCACACCACCACTCACTCAAAGGAAAACTGACCCAAATCCAGCAGCAGAAAATAATGTGTAAAGTAAAACAGGTCCCCAAAAGAGATCAAGTAAGATTACAAACAAAATAGAATGCCTTTGAGACAAATGAAGGCACAGAAAGACAGCTGTTGAAGTAAGCATCTTAGCTGCCTCTCCTCTCAATACAAGAAATAATGCTTCAAATTTTAAATTTAAAACAAACACATAACAACACAAAAACCAGTCTTCCACAATGTGGGAGATGTGTTTTGGTTCTGAAAAAATAAAATGCAAAGATTCAGCCATCTCAGACGCTACCTACTGCCCAGCTCCACGAATCCGAGCAGCCCGGGGACCAAGCGGAACACGGACAACGAGAATGGACCTAAGATGCTCCCGGTGAGGAACATTTCAGGCTCTTCCTACCTGGGCCTGGCACAGAGCTTGCAGGGAAGAAGGCCTGGGGGTCACATAGGTCACCTGTCCTCCCTTCTCCAATGGAGGCTTGGTTTTAGAGGCCTCTCTTCCACAGAAAACAAGAAGAAACTCCCTTTCTCCTCCCTCCCAAAATGTAGCTTCTCAGGGCGCCCAAACTCAAAAGTGTCATCATCCACCTCCAAACACAGAAGGTCATTTAGCAGTGCAGGGCAGGAGGCTGAAATCTCTCACCATTTTTATTTTTATTTTTTTGGCATTCTACATTCTAAAATGTAGATTTTTAATCTCCCGGGCATCAAATCTCTCAAGACTGCACCCGCTTGAATAACATGATTATTGACAAGAACGACCTGCAATCAAATGGCTCCCATGTTTTAAGACGGGAAAAATGCTCCAAGAGAAGACAGAAATCACGCCCTGTTCAGCCAGCACAGTAGAACTTTCTCTGAGCCAACATTCTCATGGGAAAGAGGAGTTTCCCCTGGGAAAACAAACAGGATGAAGCTTGGCCCAGCAGCTCCTCACAGTTCTCTCTCACTCAGACTTAAACACAGGCTGCATTCTGAAACCAGGACAAAAACCGAAAAAGGGCTGCCCTCACGTCCTTAACCCACACACTAGAGGCCACGTGGCCCTGGACAGAGCCCCGTCCATCGCACACAGAGGCAAGAACGCTGAGTGGGAGGCTATTCCACACTCCCATCCACGCTGTTAGAAGCATACATGGCTTCTCCTCTTCCCGTCACATCCTCAGACATTTCCGCAGGCCAACAAAGAGGGGGCGAGGACCGCCACAGAAGCCCGGTGTGCGTCCACACAAGGGACCTTTCAACGCCCACCCTCAGGCACCGCCTGAGGATGAGGTCACCCTCCATTCTATAGGCCACGAAACAAGCTGACTTTGTGACCAGCTGGCCGGACCCTGTGAGGCCCTAAAGATGGAAAAGGATTGGTCTCGCCCACAGGGACCTCATCCCTATGCAGGAAGCCCAGCCAAACCATTTTTAAATCAGTCCGTTCAGGGGACAGGCATCGAGACATTTACAGGAGCCTCTGTGAGGCGTCAGAGTCACCCCTCCCTCCTGCTCTGACCCCAGATCACACTGCACACCACTGCAGGGCTCACCTCCCTAAATGCCTCCCTGTTTCCATGAGAGCCTCCCACCAAGAATCAGTAAGAGCTGCCCATCTGCCATCAGACCATGGTCAAATGCCTCATCCAGCACTGAAATTCCTGCAAGATTTCGTCATTTGACCTACTCACATCTCTCTGTCCTTCTACACGTGCCTTGTCCTTGCTCTTCTCTACCTACCAAGCCTAGCAGCTAAGAATACATTCAGCCTGCCTTCAAATCCCAACTCTACCACTTAGAGCAGGAGACCTCAGGCAAGGTACTTAAATGACTCATTACCCCCATTTCCTCGTCTGGAGAGCAGGATAATGAGAGTACCTACTGCTCAGGTGAGCACAGAAGTGGTGAAGGGAGATGATACATGTAAAATGCTGAGAATAAAAGCTGGCACATGGTATCACCCAACAAATACTAGCAGTTAAAATACTTATTATTATTAAGCAAGTCATTTCTTCCATGAAGCCTCCCCTAGCAACAGCAGTGTACATCTTCTGTTTCTTAAATGTTCTATGAACAGTCAGAAAGCAGAGATATTGGCTGGAGTTGTCAGGGACTATTTCATGGGGCAGGTGACTTGAATGGTAATCAAATGTTAAAATTATTATTATGAAAGTCATATCCTAAAATATAGACCTGTGGCTCCCAAATTATCTCCACCTCCAGTCACAATGTCTCCAATGGGTTCACCACTAGGAGATACTATATATTCATATAGTTTCAGATTTTGTTTCTTGGATCCAAAGCTTAATTCTACCGAGACTGAAAACTTCTAAAGAGCTGGGATCGCACCAGAGACATCAGTGCACACTGGGCATCCCTACTACACTACCCCAGTGGATCTTCAAGCCAGTGCTAGTTGAATTTAAAAAAGAAAACATTAAGTTACCCGAAAAATGAAGGTAGTAAATGGGAGATTAAGTAGACCTACAGAATAAGAGTCAAAATCTACCCTTTCAGTATTCCTCCTCTCAAACTGCTTGTCACAAACACACAAGAGGAAGAGAATGGGAGGCAAACACCCCGGAGACGGAGCAAAACCTGCTGGAGACAAACGAGGCAGCCTCAGTTCTGGTCTCCCTGCCTCCAAACCTCCACAGCACTCCGTGCATTCTCTCGTACAGCACTGATGCATTTCCACCTTGTTTTATGCCTCAGAAGACTTTGGACCTTGTCTTCTGGATTATAAGCTCCATTTCTCCCAAGTCAGAATGCCCCAAAGCTCCCACTGTGGTGCCTTACTGAGTGGAGATCCAGTATTTAAAGCAATCAGAGGAGAATCTAAATTTCACAAGTCCGACAGTAGTTCCACCACATTCCAGACCGTACAACCACAAATATAACAGCATTACCCAACAGAAAACTTCTAAGGGCCTACTCTAACAAACGGATGAGAATATATCAAGTGCTTTTAAGAAAATCGTTGTTTTGAAGACCTTGAGTGTATATGAAGTAATCTGTTGTTTCAGCCTACAGTGGGGAGAACAAACACTTCCCGGGGAGCTGCTCCTGGAGATGCTATCTCCACTGTGGGGGGTCCATCAGAGCGCTGCCCTGGACTCTCTCCCCCGCCTCACTCCACAGTGCTCAGCTGTCAGTCTGTAAGGCAAATGGGGTTTCGATAGCTAGGCTTTCCTCTCCCCCCTTCCCTCGGATGAGAGCAGCCCCGAGGGAACATGCCTGCTGCTCTTCCCAACAAACCGTGACCCTGCGGAGGAAGTCTGGCCCAGCCCAGCAAGACTGCTGCCTGGGTGGGGTCCCCAAGTAGGTAAGTCTGGCTCACTTTGGGGTTCAGTAGTAGGAAGCCCATGTCCCTGCAGACACGAGCTACACCGTCTCACATCAGCTTTACGAGGGATAAAGGTGATGTTTGGCATCTGCCTGCTGACATTGTAGTCTTTTTTGTCAATTTGCTCAGAACCTGGGAAGGAAAGGATGGTGTTTTTATTGGGCTCCCTCAAAAACCCCAACACACCTCCCCCACCCCCACCCCCCCATAATCTGGCTGACCAAGAGGCCTACTATGGGGAAAAAAGGGAAATTCCAGGAAAGGGTCCTATATGTGTCTCCATCAGCAACACATACCAGGCCTCATTCTAGTATACACTGCCCAAGAAATGGCTGAAAATCCATCCCTTATCCTTGGAGACATCCACCCTACAAGCAACATGTCCAGAAAAGTAAAAATCACCCCATAGCCCACTCCTCACTATCTGTGGGATTATATAAGCTTTATCATACTTCCCATATAGGCCAAATTGAGTATTCATAACAGCTGCCACTTGAGATACGGCAGCCATCCTTATGACAAGGGAAAAGTAAGACAGTCTACAAGACAAGACTACTTGTATACATCCAATCAGGAACAGCTATCAACAAGGCTAAGACAAAACACACAATCCCCTGAAATAAGCATTCCCACCAAAAGCATCAGACCGCATCTGTACCACTACTAAAGATCAAGACATTGAATGGTTCACCTGCTTGGCAAGAAAGCGCTGAAGAGGCTTCAGGAAGGTTGAGAGAGAATGAGAGAGCAAGTGTACCCAAAACCACACCAAGGTGGGTGGGCCCCATCCTCCACAACCATCAGAAATGGGAAGAGTAGAAAAGAGGCCCACTTACGTGCTCTTTCATCTCCTTCGGCATGGTTTTTGACATCATGATGCAGCAGAGGAGGGCAACCAGAATGAAGTAGAGCGCGTACATGAAGCGGGTGCTCCGGGACTGTCGGAACTTGGGGCAGCAGCCGCAGCACAGGGTGCAGCCAGCAGACCCACAGCAGCAGGCCAACTAGAAAAGGAACACAAAACATCCTCGTAAAGCCACTCCTTTACAAACCTATTAATCTCAGACCTCTGCTGCAGGTTGACCTTTCAAAGCTACCATTCTTCGAGGCATCCTACCCATAGGACATGCATGAACAGTTTAGTGTGTGAACAAGCTTTCACCAGAACTGGTCTGATACTGTCTTTAATGATACACATTATGGCTTGAGATATGCCCAATAATCAAACAGAAAAGGCACAGTAAAGAATAATCATTACTCCTAGACAAAGATTTCTGGGATCGGTGAAGAGCAAGAGAAGAAGCCAAGAACTAGGAAAAGGACAAAATGAGGTGGGAAAAACAAGAAGTTGGGCCCAAGAAAGGGACCTGTCAAAATCCCTGAGCCTAAGAATGCATTGTACGAAAACACGGGGACATGTGGGATGGGAAAGGCTATGTAAGCTTGCATCCGTTCACCTTTGCAAGAGATGACGGGAGTGTGTAACCTGAAGCTCAAGGGGAATAGGTGCCTCCTGAAATGCACTGTTGATCAGAGCATCATGCCCCAATGGTAAACTTTTAGGCTAATGAGTGGGGCATGATTGGGCTTTATTGGTCAATGCAACTGGACATAATTTGGGAATATTAAATAAAATAGGGATTAAGTTTTCAGGTTTGGGTCTGGTGTTAATTTTTTTAAAGACTTTACTTTTTTAGAGTAGCTTTAGGTTTACAATAAAATTGAGAAGAAGGCACAGAGATTTCCCATATACCCTCTACTCCTATACATGCATAGCCTCCCCCATTATCAATATCACTCACCAAAATGGTACATTTTTTTTTATCAAGCATGAACTTATCTTGACAAAACACAATTCATGGTTTTATCCCTTTATTGGCACATAAAAGTTAATGGTTTACCTAAGGGTTCACATTTGCTGCTGTATATTCAATGGGTTTGGACAAATGTATAATAACATATATCCATCACTATAATATCATATGGAGTGTTTTCACTGCCCTAAAAGGAAACTAGATCTTTAGGAAAGCGAAGGGCAATAGAATACAGTTTTTAAAAGCTCAGGCTCAAAATCAGTCCGCCTGGGTTTCGGGCCTGGCTCTGCCACCTACTAGCTATGAACCCTGGGCAAGTTATTTACCCTTTTAAGACTCAGACTCCTCATTTGTTAAAGTGAGGGTGGTGACAGTACTTAGCCATGGTCTCTTGGACAATCTAATCAGACACACATGGTGTTAGGGAGGGATTTCTGTTTAGCAAATAGGGAATTCTACAAAAGAGATTACCGTAAACTGCAAATAACCAAATCTACATGTATTAACTCTATATAAAACCTAACAGCTAAAAATTCAATCTCTTGATGACGATTTGGAAGGAAGTTCAGTACTTTGCTTCAAAGCAAGTATCAATTAGAAGGCCACACTACAAACATCACTTACAATGAGAAGAGATCAAGGGTACACAGGTATAAGACAACAGGTTGTAATCACAGTGGTGGTTATGACAGATCTTCGAAACGTATACATTTCCCAAATTATTTCACCTACTTCATGAAACTGCCATTGTTGGAGCCCTTTGACATTCTGTACTATTTCATTACTTAAAATTTTTGCAAATGTACTCTCTCCATCTTACATTCAGTTTTCCAAGCCATCTTCCTCAACAGACTCTTCTTGCCTCATAAGACTAGGCCACTACTTTGTAAGATAAGCTATTCTGTTGGGCTGAGCTAACAGATCACACAAGCGGGATCCTAACACTACGCATGTGTGGTGTTCTTATAGGCCCAGCTTCCTTTACAATGCTCTCTTTCTCTCCCCCCAACCTGCACTGGCTTAGCTGGCTTTTCTCTGGGCCCTGCCTCCCTCCTCCTCTGCCTCCCAAATTCTTTCCCAACTGCCTCCTCCTTCATTGGTTGCCAACTCTTTAAGCTCTACAGTCTTAGATAACCAGTCTTACTACATTTCAAATTCAAATGTGATAAACAAAATATTTATCCTATTTGGAAAAAGAAATATTTTAGAAGCAGTTGATGTTTTCCATGATAGAACTTTCCCACAGCAGAATCAACATTTAAATTAACTTTCCCACAGAGGGGAAGATGAACAGATACATGCATAATGTGAGACTAACTGGTCATTTAAAGACAGACAAATAGTGACAGAGGGATGACTATGGAAAATGTGAAAAGAAAATCATACTGGTTTAATCCTATTCTATCATTAAAGTCATGTATCATTGTACAGATCTGATTTTTAAATTTTCCTTATTTTTCACTTTAACTCTACATACTGCTATGATATTAAAAAATATATGTGTGTGTGTACAGATGTGTGTGTATATATATATATATATATATATATATATACACACACATGCCTAATATTAGAATGCAACAGCTGTTCTCTACTAGCCTAAAAGTTATTTATCAAAGCCAATTATGCCAATAACCAAAGGTACAAGTGCATTATCTTAAACTAAACATTGATATATACACCAAATGGAAATTCAAAACAGCATCCAAAGAAATGTTATGTTAGCATTCAGGAAAATTTCACAGTCCTGCTGACTTGCCGCTCCTTTCTGGAAGAGCATAATTTAGAATACAGTGGGTTTACATCCAGCCCTGCCACTTACGGCTTTATTACTCTGAGCACGTCACTCCCCAGATCTTCACCTACAAAACTGGAAAAATCACCTACTAGTCAGTCTAACTTCCAGGGCTGTCACAAGCTTGAAGAAGTGCCTCTGTCTTTTTACCCCTGGTTCCAAAGGACCTAAATCTTTTACTGAATAAATCAGGATATAAAAAACAAATAAAGGTAAGATGTACAACAGCAAGAGTGAACCCTAATATAAACTATGGACTTTAGATGATGATGATGTGTCAATTCAGGTTCATCAATTCTAACAAATGTACCACTCTGCTAGGTGGTGTGGAATACGGGGGAGGCTGTACACACGTAGGGGCAGGGGGTACATGAGAAATCTCTGTACCTTCCTCTCAATTTTGCTGTGAACCTAAAACTGCTCTAAAAAATAAAGTCTATTGAAAAAACCAACATATGAATAAATGGATACTGAATGAATAATATATGGTAAAGTCATAATTGCAACACTCCTCAAATGAAAGGGCTGGCAATCCCACCCCACAGGGCCAAATACACAAGTCATGTGCTACACTCTGAATTTCTCACACCAGCATTATATCACAGAGTATTAAGGCTTTAATTTGTAGATACCACACACTCTCCTTTTGCTTATAATAAGAAGAAATTATTATACATTCAAGAGGAACCCAAGACAATCTCTTTGGAGGGCAATGCTTGCAATTCTTCTAGAAGTTTACCCTGCAGGTACACTTGCACAGGGCACAGAGATTTAGGTATAAGGTTGTTCATTAAAATCATGGAAACAGTCTTTTCTCCAGCTTCTTGGGGCTTGGATAAATGAATTATGGACTATCCATATAATAGGATATAGTTTAAAAAAATAAGTCAGTGTTATGGGCTGATTTGTGTCCCCTTCCATCCCCCCAAATTCACACGTTGAAGTCCTAACCTCCTGAAAACTCCCTAACCTTGGAATGTGATTGTATTTGGAAATATGGTCCTTTAAGAGGTAATTAAGGTTAAATAAGATCATTGGGTTGGGCCCTAATCCAATAGGACTGGTGTCCTTGTAAGAGGAGATTAGGACACAAACACACACAGAAAGAAGACCATGTGAAGACACAGGGAGAAGGTGGCCATCAACAAACCAAGGAGAGAGGCCTCAAAAGAGACCAATCCTGATTCCTCAATCTCGGAAGTCCAGTCTCCAGAGATGTGGGAAACTGAATTTCCATTGTTTAAGCCACCTGGTCTGTAGCACTTTGTTATGACAGCCCCAGCAAACTAACACAGTCCATGCCCTGATATTTTATATCTGTGCATCTCTGTATGTGTGCATACACAAAGACCACGAACACTGATTACTTGTAGAGTGGGCCTAGATGTGGAGACGAAAAGAAGACACCTACTTCTCA
This sequence comes from Tapirus indicus, assembly GCA_031878705.1. Lineage (NCBI taxonomy): Eukaryota > Metazoa > Chordata > Mammalia > Perissodactyla > Tapiridae > Tapirus > Tapirus indicus. Next base: position 7,986,595 of record CM062925.1, read on the forward strand.
CTGTTCTGCTCTCCTGTTTGGGTTTTTACCATCTGCATGTATGACTCTTATGATTAAAAAAAAAGAAACTGAAGAGCCAGCCCAGTGGCATAGCGGTTAAGTTTGTGTGTTCGCTTCAGTGGCCCGGGGTTCGCTGGTTCAGACCCTGGGCACGGACATACTCACAGCTCATCAAGCATGCTGCAGCGGCATCCCACATAGAAGAGCTACAACTCTGCAACTATGATACACAACCATGTATTGGGGCTTTGGGGAGACAAAAGAAAAAGAGGAAGATTGCAACAGATGTTAGTGCACTGCCAATCTTCCTCAAAAAAAAACAAAACCTGACTATTTAAGAAAAGTAACTAAGTTTGAAGACATTGATACAAAAGCATTTTCAAATATGGCATTGACTTATGTGATTTTTTTTTCTTTCTGAAGAAACTTCCCCTCCCCCAAACATACTGAAAAAGAAAAATTTCAAAGAGCCCTGCACACCCCCTATCTAACTTCTTTCAAAAAAGCAAAGCATGAATAGCAAAGGCTAAATAGAAGGTACTTTGTCCTTCCAGGGCAGAATCTAAAGGAAAGGGTCAGCCAGCTGCTACCTGGAGCTGGGACTCCCTGGTAGTGTTGTTACTGTTCTTCTCCTATCTAAGGACCACAGACACACACACACACTACCAGTCTATACACACACACACTACCAGTCTACACACACACACACACTACCAGTCTACACACACACACTACCAGTCTACACACACACACACACTACCAGTCTACACAAACACACTACCAGTCTACACACACACACACTACCAGTCTACACACACACACTACCAGTCTACACACACACACACACACACACACACACACACACACTACCAGTCTCCCTCCTTGCTCTCTCCACTGGCCTGGGGCACAGATAGTTCTTCTAAGGACTGATCCTCAGCATGTAAAGAAATGATCACAAAAACATGAGCGAGGACTGGTAGTAACTTCCAGTTCTTCTTTTGTTAAATTAAGAACAGTTCCTTTATTACCTAGAATTCCCAGCCAGCAACAACGCCAATACGAAATAGCAAAGAATTAGGAAGAAAGCCAAAAACATGTCACGGAATTAGCGTGTGCGTGCACACATACACACACCATGTATCTTACTCATAAGAGTCTCTCTCTCTCTCTCTCTCCCCCTCAAGTCTTCTTTTCACAGTTCGTCCAGTCTTGCTTAAGCCCACAGTGACTAAGAGGGACAATGGTGGGAAGAGTACAGGTCCAAGAACCAGAGGGCCTGGACTCCAACTCTGTGCAGCTCTGGTCTCGGTTTTCCTCCCTTGTGAACTGAAGGCGCCCAGGTAGATGAGAGGTGGTAGGTAAATAGGTTTCATCTCACTTTCAACTCATTCAGCTCGTGGGCAGTGGCGGCCTGGAATGCTGTGTTGAGGAGGGTTCTAAGGCTGAATGTCTCAGCGGGGAAAAGACAATGATCAATGAGTACTATCCGCCAGAGGCATGGGGGCATCCATGCCACATCTTGTCATCCCTGCAGGAGGTGATCTGACGTCCCTACCTCCACAAATTCGTAGATAGGCAAGCACACGCACACTGAGTTAACTAACCCCAAAGCCAGAAAGAAGAGAGAGAAATCAATGCGAAAGAGAACTAAGCAGCGAGGCAGTCGAAGCTCTCAAGCGCCCCACAGTAACAGGAGCGTCACTCTACTGCTTCACGGTCTCGGTTCCTGACGGTAGTGCTCACACGGCAGTGCGATAACTCACTCACGACACTGGCCCAGGCGTCACATCAACTCACGTTCCATCCGGTCCACTTAGGAAGGCAAAGAAGTGCATAGGACGCTTCTGTCACAAGAAGCATCCCAAATGTGGGTCTCATTTTTCAGTTTCGGTGCTTTAGTTTTGGCGAGTGTCCATCCCTGAGTGATGTGGAAACACCCATTCAGAAGGACTTATTCCTCGAGAGCTCTGGAGAGCCAAGTTGGCTTCAGTGCGACTAAATAAGTCCAAACTGCAAAAGGAAAAAATCTTCCCATGATCTGACACCACCCTTCATTCAGGCCTTCTTTCTGACTTGGAAATACAGGAGCCCTAGCAGAACTGAGGAAGGACATGAGAGATTCTTTTATTATAATACTATCCCTTAATAAATGGTGCGGAGAAGGGGCAGCAGCAAGGAAGTTCCTCAAAAATTGAAATTGTTGAAGCCGTGAGAAGCAGAGCCCAGGTGTTCCTGGGCATGCTGGAGGGTTATGATATCAAGGAAACAGAAGAAAAACATTAAAGGCGGAAAATTGCATTCAAAATTTTTTATTAAAGTAGACAGTGCTCTCTACATTTCAACTACTATATTTCGATTTCCATGTCTTTCTGGAATATACAATACCACTCATGCAATGTCAAGGCCCACTTTCCTTCCTTCTTTGAGGTTTCAGGATCACCTATGAAACATGTGTGGTCAGCAGAGAGGCAGTGAACAACTGACTCTACTTTGAGAGCTAAATTCATTTAAGTTCTGGACCCCACAACCAATATTTTGCCACTCATTCTCCTTACTCCAACCTCAGAAACAACTTCCCATTGAGCTTATACAGACCTTTTTTTCCTCTACAAGAAGAAGACAGTGGTGGGGGTAAATGACAACTCTTGCCACCATGGTGCCAGATGCTACCCTTTATTGGTAGTATGCAAGGGAATGATGCAACTCGAAAGCTAGGAGAACAAGAACAAGCAATTCTTCTGCTCAACAAAGGAGTATCTTACTGCACAACCAGCACAGCTGCGGGTAGTCCCCAATTCACAAAATGATCGTGTTTTAGAAAACTCAACACATAGTATACATGTGCTAGTAAGTAGGTTTGTTTGGGGCTTACTCTGGATTTCTCCCATACAAAAGAACACAGAGCAACCTACTAAAAAGCTTAAGCCAACCCTGACAGCCTAGTAGTTCAAGTTCGGCATGCTGTGCTTTGGCAGCCTGGGTTCGGTTCCTGGGCACAGAACCACATCACTTGTCTGTCTGTAGCCATGCTATGGTGGTGGCTCACATAGAAGAACAGGAGGAACTTACAACTAGAATATACAACTATGTACTGGGACTTTGGGGAGGGGAAAAAAAGAGAGAAGAAGATTGGCAACAGATGTTACCTCAGGGCAAATGTTTCCCTGCAAAAAAAAAAAAAGCTTACTTAATCCATAACAACACTAAACAGAAGTTAACACTTAGTAATCTCTTACTCTCTACAAGGCACAACTATCACTATTATCTATTCTATCATCCCTACTTCCAGAGCTGAGAGCAAGGCTCAGAGAGGCTGGGCAACTCGAGGTCAGAAAGCTGCTAAGTACACAGCCAGGACTAAATCTGGTAGGCTCTTTGCCATTCTGCTCGACTTACTGCTGGAATAATGCGGGTGAAAAGAACAGATAACACTGGCCTGAAACTTCGGTTTCCAACAGAAGGGAAACTGGCCGTGTGGGAAGGAGGAGGCAAAAGAGGAAGCAGTTTTTCTCTCCTGCCCTTGGGTGTACAGTAAGCATTCAACAAATATCTGAAGAAGGCATCTCTCTTTCTGTGCCCCTTCCTCTCTGCCAGGAAACCTCTGGCCTCAGTGGACCTGGACGACCTCTATTAGAGCCCTGTGCCCAGCAGCTCACCCACCTCAATCACCAAGCTCCTCACCTCACCACCAAGACCCACCCCATATAAAAAGCCCTATTCCTAATCCTATGGAAATAACCAGGCCATTCACTCACTCAACTAATAATTATTATACTGCATACCTACTATATGTAGTGGTAATTCCTGGGAATGCAGCAATAAACACGGGACCTGGTTTCTGTCCTCACTAAGCAAGAATACAAAGATAAACGTAAGAATGACCACCTATGTGTTGTTTAGAAGAAAGGAGACCTGGATGTTCAATGAAAGAGTACTGATCACTGAAATTATGACACATTCATATTATTGAATACAATGCCCCCACTGAAATGATTACACAGATTGCACAGAAAAACTCACTGCCACAGAAAGATGTCCACACTATATTAACTGAAAATGGTTAATAAGACAATAGCATAGAGTATGATAGCATTTGGGGTAAAAATATAATAAGACATAGATCAGCAATAACAACAACAAAAAACAGTCTAGAAGGATAAATACCAATATGTCAACAGCAGTTAACAGAGTTGTAGGATTATGAGTGACTACGCTTTTCTGTATTTTTTCAACTCTGCAACAAGCACATATCTTATAATTAGAAAAACATTACAAGTTTCTATTTTGAAAGAAAACAAAACAACATTCCTGTTCTACTCCGTAGGTGGTAAGCACTCAAATATTTGTTAAATGAATCAGCCAACAGTAAATGAAATCTACTTTAGCTATGTGATTGGCAGAAAACAGCCAGAGTGAACTATCACTGTAATTGAGGCATAAAACTAGAAAACTCCTACTGTACTGCACCTTTAAAAATGGTTAAGATGGTAAATTTTCTGTTTTTTACCACAATAAAAAAAAAGAAAATTCCTTAACTCTTGTGATATTTTTTACATTTTAATTGATATAAATAAACCTCTACCTGGTAGAATCTGAAGCAAATAAAAATGAAATGAGAAAAATTAAACAGTTACTGAAAAGTTCAAGGAGTGGAATACGAAGCTATACACATATTTTCCCAGCCCAGAAATTAGCTCTTGTATTTCCTTCATCTCAGTTTCTCAAGTTTTTCTCTCATGAGTTCAGAGAATCCCTTAACGCTCCAAGGTTTTCACAACTGTTCCCATAACTGCAGCGATAGGATTTTGGGGGTTTGTCAGAAAGGAGTTTCTCACAGGTGGTTTCTCACGCGGGTTTCAGCATACTAGAATGTACGAGTTTCCATCAACAGCATCTCCAAGAAAAGCACCGTCGAGGGTCAATGTCCTTCCTTAAATGGCACTTAGCACCCACAGGCACTAGGACTGAAACTGAAAAGCACAAGGACGGGCTTCTGGGCGACCGTGGGCCTGGACAAAACTGTTCTCCTTGTGGGAGTCTCTTTTGCACGGGGTTAGGGTTACTTTCAGCACCAAGAGAATGTTGATCAAGGTCTCCGTTCTCAGACAGCAGTTGGATTCTTTGAATCATTCCATCACACCACCCTCCACTTACAATACTGTCTAAACAATACCACACCTGATCTATTTTAGTAGGTTGGAGGAGAGAATCTATAAGGTAAAAGGTAAACTAACTCCACTCTCTTTCCGACACTTCCACAGAAAACATTCCTGGGAGCAGATCATCCAAGCAGGATTTGTTCAACTCAGCACCATGACATCTGGGGCCGCATAATTCTTGGCTGTGGGGGCTGTCCCGTGCACTGGAGGAGCTTCAGCAGCATCCTTGACCTCTACTCACTACCTGCCAGTAGCAATGGCCCCTCTCCCTCACGAGTGGTGACAATCAGAAAGGTCTCAGACAATTGCTCTCCCCCTTCTGGTGAGAACCACTGATTTAGGGGCTAAGAACAAGAGCTATGGAGTCAGGCTGCCTGGGCTCACACCCTGGCTCGAACACTGCCTGGTTATGTGGCCTTGGACCAATGCTTTACCTCCCTGGGCCTCAATGACCTCATTTGTAAAATGGGAATAAAAATACCTACTTCATAGGGTTGTTAGGAGGATTAAATGAGACAAGTCAGGAAAAGTTCTTAGCACACAGCCTGGCGCAGGGTACTCAGAAAAAGCCAGCTGTTCTCATCAGCTCCCTCCTCCACAGAGACGTCCATTCTCCTCAGTCCATCAGAAGTCCATACAGAAAGAAGTAAAGATGGGAGGAGGATGGAATCAAATAATTAACAACTGATTTATAACGATGTTTTCATTTTCTGCTCTAATGTGGATGATAAATGCATCTGCTGAAGGAAAATACTTTCAGAAATAAAACTCCTGAGATCTGACCCAGGAGAGCATCCTAGCCACCTGGGGAAAAGCTGTTCCATGGTTCCATGTGTGTAAAAGCACTTGACATGTGCTTGAAAGCTAAAGCCATCGTTGTACTTTTGTTTCCACTAAGTCACAAACAAGGTGGTTGGAACATTCATTTGTACCCACTGAAGCCACAAACAAAACAGGGCTGAGATGAGTTAAACAAGTTCTAGAAAAAAAGCTGTCAGAAAATGAAACCTTAAAATTCAAAACAGAAACGTGTAGGATGATGGGAAGAAAAGTGCTCATTAGGTTTAAACCATTTTTAAAAGTTAGTTTTAATCTTCTCATCAAAATAAGAAGGGAAAAATCCTGCTGCTTCTACTTTATAATAGCTTTATCAACAAGCAGTCAATGAAACACAAAACCCAAAATTTGCCTGATTGTGTCATGGAGATTATGCTGCAATGGAGAAACCTGCCAAACCCTTTCCAAGAGGAGCTATACGCCAGCCCAATCCCCAAACCCTGCCAAGCCACAGAATGCTTCACAGGCTGGTGACGGAAGCCACAGAGCCAGCTAGATCCAAGTGTGCTCTGGGATGGGGACCAGAAATGAGCTTGTTTCACCTGCCTCGGTGGGGATGACCTCAGAGTTCAGGTGCGCCAGCAGTTTCTAGGAGGTAACAGCACACTCCTCTCCCCATCAAATGAAATTCTATGTGCAACTCCAAGGTATAAAACATATGGATGCACTACAAAACTACAAATACACTTATTTATTCTTAAGACTTATTTATTCATTAGTAAGCATTTGTGGAATGCTTACTAATAATAAACTATACAACAAATATTTATGGAATGCTTACTAGTGACCAGGCACTGTTCTAGGAGCTAGTAGTACAGTCCCTGCCTTCATGAAGCTTACATTCTAGCAGATTTACATCCAACTCAGCATCCCCAAAATTCTACCCAAACTGGGACAGGTCATAGCACCTAGGTTGAAAGCCTCTGGTCCAGTCTGGTCCTCTCATGTTCCTAATGTAAAATCTGAAGCCCAGAAAGGTCAGGTGGTTTGGCTCAAGGACACACGTAGTGATGGGTATCAGTAAACCAGCATAACACACACCAGTTCAAACAACTCAATGATCTGGAGAGGGATGAGCTAAGAACTCAGCCTTTGGATCCCACACATCTGTATCTATAGCGAAATAAATTAACAGACATTCAAAGTAACCGAATGAAGTCATCGTTAATAGGCTGCAACGATGCTCTGTTGACCCTAGTAAGAAGGCAGTAAGTGTCTAAGTATCTAGTACCTTTTGAAAGGTTTTCATTACAACAGTTCAAATGAAAGGCTGGCACATGATGAGTTAACCCTGGGGTGGCCACAAACTGAATGCTCCTGAACAGCTCCGGGCTATGGCTGGTAAATGCCCGACCCCCCGATGTATCTCCCTCCCCGCTTCTGAGAAGCAGATGCAGGAAAGTCCTCCCCCCAGCCCACACACAACCCATGTGCAGGGTCAACTACTGGCCACTCCCCAAGCCGCCGAAAGGGACCACTACTCAAAAGACCCTCTGACCCACTGACCAGTGACAAGACACCTCTCTTTCACGGTTCCTCTGGCTCCAGTGGCTCTGTGCTGGGAAGAACCTGCACACCACACCTCCCTGAGATTGTGCAGCAGTCAGGATCTCATAGAATCCTACTCTTTACGATTCATGAAATGCCCAGTAAAAGGTGACATCTCAATCTGTTTTCACATAAATGAATAGATAAGCTGGAAACAGAAATGTCAGACAACAACCCACCACCGTACCTGGACGCCAGCACTCGGGCAGGAGCAGGGAAGGGGGAGCGAGGGAAAGGCCCACACGCGCTTAGACCCCTATTCCTCCCAGGGAAATGCAGGGCTCACGTCCCTCCCACAGGGTCACCCTCACCCCGCACTCCCTCTCTCTTTCTTGGAGGAAAGCCTGGTGGCCACATGCAAGGTCCTGGTTTCACAGCTTTCTCTGGGAGCTGAAGTAACAGCTGCGGCTGTTTTCCTGCAGCTGAGAAAACACCTTCTCACAGTCATTCTCACCTTCATCAGTTCCTCCAAACTTCAGGAAGCCTCTTCCCAGCTCTCTTCTCCTTTCCTCCTCAAAATTCACCTCCTTCCCCCAGTTCTAGCTTCAAGAGGAAGGAATAAATAGATGTGCACCTTTCCCCAGAGCAAATAGCCACAGTTCATTGCCTTTTTCAATGGAAGCACTGCCCCGGCGCCCAGTGGATTTTATCAGCACCCCTACCCTCTTCTGAAGCAGGTCCTCAAGATGAGGCCGGCTGGAACAACACCTAGGAAGCACTGGGAGGACGCTTTTATCCAGGCACAGGCTGCCTCGATGGCACCAACTGGCAGAGAACTATCCCACACATGCAACTCCCCCCCCACCTGCCCACGCAACTTGAGAAACTTCCTGTCAATGCTCTTAAAATACATATGCAGGGCTGGCCCCGGTGGTCTAGCAGTTAGGTCAGCACACTCCACTTCAGCAGCCCAGGTTCAGTGTCTGGGCACGGACCTACACTACTCTGTTAGCAGCCATGCTGTGCTGGAGGCCCACATACTAGGGAAAAAAAATAGAGGAAGATTGGCATGGATGTTAGCTCAGGGCAAATCTTCCTCAGTGAAAAAACAAAACAACCAATACATTTGCAGAAGGAAGCAGGGCCAAATGTAGGAGCTCATGAATCATATTTTTTCTATCTAAAATACCAACAGAAATGAAACTATCCTTATATAAGAGCCCCCACCCCAACCTTCACCTTCTTAATTTTTATTTATCAGGGCATTGGCTAAGCCACCAAGTAGGGCAGGGGAGTCTAAAGAGAGGTTTCCCCTGGGACCTTCTTTTTAATGAAGTAAGTCACTTCCTCACGTTGGGAGTGGAGTTCCCTCTGCTTCTTAAAACCACAAAGATCGAGCTCTTCTACCAGCCCTAGACTGAGAAGAACTGTAGCCCAGTGTCAAATCAAACACAAAGGACCAATGAGCTGGGCTGACACACACACTAAATGAACTGTTGTTGAGCTGCAAGGTAAACAGGCCAAATGTAGGCAGTTCAGGAAATGGACCTTAATCACTGCTATTTGTTCAGTCAAACCTAGCATTTCTGGAGTCAGCTGGGTGGAGTGGACGTTGGACTGAGGAGAGGGCTCCTTTGAAGACTCTGGATCTGTCTCGCCCCTCCTTCCTTCCCCCAGGGAAAGCCAAAGCCTTGGTGTTCAGGGAGCCCCCCTCAGGAGGAGCCAGGTTGGGGGCAGGGCAGGGCTGACAGACCTCTGAAGTGGGAGCCCACCTTCCATGGAGAGAAACGAATCAGACAGCACTAGGCCTGAGCTCCCAGACAGGAGCCGGGCGGCGGGGGAGGCGGGGGGAGGCAATAAAGTAGGATAATAAAATATCTATCTGGACCTGACTTGGCGGTGGTGATGGGAGGGGAATCTTGGGGAAACTGAAGTGCTTGCTGGAGTGAGGAGAGCAGGTTTGGTGGGAATGTGGGCATGAACACAGGACAACAGAGAAGAGCGGAGCCTTGAGCAGCCTGTATGAAGGGACGGAAAAAAGGAAGTGGAGGAATGCCCCAAACAGACCAGCCCAGAGCGGAACAAAAGCAGAGACTGCTTCACAGCAAAAGCAGAGAGCACTCGGCAAATTCTGAAGGACCTTAGCTCAGCGGTGCTCCAAGTGTGGTTCCCGGGCCAGCAGCCTGGGCGTCACTGGGTGCCTGTCAGGTCCCACCCCAGACCTCCGAACTCTGAGTTGGAACCTGCATTTTAATAGGCTCCCCAAAGTCCCACCCAGCTCAGGAGCTATGGTGAGAGCTTTCTTTCTGCAGTGGCAGGGCTCCCATTCTGAGTATCTGAAACACACCCAGCGGCAAGCACAGGTGTGTGTGCAAACAGTCCTGTGTCTAAAGACGACATTCCACACCCTGACAGCAGGTTTCCCAGCCCTTCATTCAGAAGAACTCTTCGCTGATGGCAAACAATGAATGCCAGTTTCCAGTGAGATCAAACAGTACTTCAATATAACAAGATAAAGGAATTATGCAGTTGAGTAGGCAGTCCCTGAACAAAACGTCTTTAAATAATTTAACACGGAAAAATGCTAATGGACACATCCTCGGGAAAAGATAAAGTAAATACACTAAAATACTAACCAGAGTTGTGATGTTAGATGATTTTTGTTTTCTTTATCATGTCCTGGCTTTTCCAGGTTTTCAACATCAGCATGAATTTCATAATACATTTTTTAAATTAAGAGAAAATTGCACAAAATTTTAATAGATGAAGAATCAAAGAGGAGAAATCTTCTGATCCAGAAAAAAAATTAAAAGCCCTGTTAATTTGCTATCTTCCACATATGCTATGACTTGCTGTCTATTTTATTTATAAAATTCATTTTACTAGGGTACTTCAAATGTCAAGACAACAACCTTGGCAAAATCAAAGAATATCAGCAGGAAAGAAATATCATAAAATGTGTTTCAAGGATAACTTTAATAAAAATGTTCCCAATCTCACTCTCTGGAGTAAGCCCTTCTAAGACACTGCTTTGACATGTGGCAACATTCTATTTGCTGTCCTCCCTCAAGAAGAATCACCCACCGAGCAACCACGGATGGGCCACTGTTCTGAGATGATTTCTCAGTGACAGGACAAAAAGTGCTGATGCACTATCTCCAGCCATTACCTCTTATCAACACCAGCAAGTTCGATGTCTATGTGGCAACTTGAGAATTTACAATATGGTGGCCCCTAAACAGAGATTCACTCTAAGAACAAAACTGGGCCACACAGGACCAGACCCAAAACTGTGACCTCATCTGCTCCAACCCAGAAGTCCTTACACCCTGCTCATTTTACTGCTCCTGTGTCACATGCTGGATCAAGGGGTCCATCATTGAAATTAAATTGGGGTAGTTTTCTCTTAATTTGCCAGAACAAAATATAATATAGTTATTTTCCATATTTTTGATGTTCTGGCATTTGGGGCCTTGCTGACCCAGGAAGGACTGCCCTTCCCAGGGCTAGCTAACTCCTAGAGGTAGCAAATTACTCTGCTGTGTGTATGCCTTTCATATGCAAACCAATCAATCCAGGGCCCATATTCTGGACCACCTCTTCTCTCTGGCTCTTACACTCCAAGAGGTAATATTTCCCTGTTCTAACCATCCCAGCACCAGGTACCAGACAAACAGAGATCACTCCTATACTGGGGGCCTGCTGAAATTATTCAGACTAGCCAATCCTAAGCCTGCTTATCCTGCCCTGCCTGGCCTTTCCCAAGGAAGCCACAATAAAGGCCCACCCGTGCTTTCCCCTTGCTCCTCTGTCTCCTTTCAGACTCTGGTGCTTCACCAAGTGGGCATGTATGGCATGGGTACCCCTTCTTCTTGGGAACTGTGAGTAACAAACTATCTTTTCAGTGGCAGTTATCTCTTGATCTGTTGGCTTCACCATACCTGAATAAAAACAAAACCTACATTTTAAAACAAACCCAAAAATGGCTTCATTTTCTCAATTTTCATTTTTTTAATCTCATAAATTTTCCTTAAGCCTTTACCACCTACTCCCAATTATGTATGGGCAGGTGGCAAACAGAAAGAACACATCACAAATATTCACAGAAAACTAAGAATCAGAAGATGATATTTTGCTTGCTTTTTTACAAACAAATATGCCTGGGATTCTATAGAACATATATAATAATCATATTCTGCTATAGAATTGTATCTAGTTCCTGTCACTAACTTTCTTACGGTACTCAGCAAGGAGCATCACGATTTACAAAGAGTATCCAGTCCCGAGAACAAGTTTGAGAGTCAATGTTTTAATCAAATTAAAACTCATTTTACAGACTAACTTTCTCGTACCCACAGGCGTCCAGAATAACTTGAAATGAAGAATTCCAGAGCAGGAACAAAACAAAACAAAGTAGCTGTCAGGAGTAAATGGAAACCCAAAGATTTACCCTTTGATGACACAACTTCCCACTCACCGACTAGAAAGTGAGAAGGGCTTGACTGGCAGGCATTTTAGCCAATGTCCAGTCTTCCCAAAGAAGGCAAGAGAGAAACTGGGGAAATACAGAGAAAATAGGGTAAAACAGGCGGCAGAACCAACTGTGACAGAAGCAACAGCTACTGGCAAGTGTGTACAAATGTGCAATATACACTTTACAAGATTGGTTATATACATTACAGAATTTAATGTTCATCATAACCCATGCTGTTATCATCAACCTCCTTTACAGATGAGAAAGTGGATCAAATAACAAAGACACACCTAGTAAGTGAAAGAACTGGGATTTCTGCCTCAGTCTGGTGCCTAAGTCCATTTCTTTCCACAATTTTATAACGGTGAATTATCAGGGTACGACCTTGATCACGCCTTCACAAACTTCCTCTCATTCTCTGCTGATAACCACCCTACCTGGTAGCCAGGGAGACCAGCATTATTCCCAATACAGAGATCAATGTGCAGCCTGGATGAGTTACATTACTTTTGGAACCCATTTCCGGTTCGTCTAACATAGCACCCTGCACGATGAGAGCAATGAGCAGCAAAACCTCGATGGTGTGAGCAGAGAGAGGAGATTGGTAACACCAGAAAAGACAAAGATAGCAGCTCTGCTACCTCCATGCAGGCTTGAAAGCACAGAGTTATTCCGTGTGCATGTGTAATATGCACTTGCACGTGTGCACATGCACCCAAGAAAAGCAAACAAAACTCCAGACACAGAACAAAGCCCCAGAGCCCCTACTTCAAAGTGTCAAACTTTGCAGCAAGTTCCATAATTTAAGAAGGCAGAGAATTACATGCTGTGCTGCCATCAAAACACCAAAAATGAAAGATGGGAGTGTCTTAAGCAACCAAGGAGATCCTTCTTCCCAGTACTTACTACCCATAATAGTTACATATACTTCCTCTGTATCAAGGCACTATATACCCTATGCTGCTTTCAAGACATTCTTTCATTTAATCTTCAAAAGAGCCCTGAGATGTAAGTATCACGATCCCCATTTTACAGATGAGGAAACCTCAGTCTCTGATTGCAAAGTCCATCAGGATTTCAAAACTGTTTTTATATCATGACATCTCCAGGAGACCTGGACTACACTATTTTGAAGGCTCCTCCACCTGCCCCCATATAGAAACATAAAATGAAGAGACCCTAAAGCAAGTATACGTATGTAAGGCCTGAGGCAGCCAGAAGAGCCCACCAGACCTGTGTCTTCTTCACCTGTCCTCACTGAGCACCATTCCAAAGGCTCGCTGTGAGAAAAGTGCCATGGCCCTAGGCATCCCAGTATCATTCTGAAAGGCATTCTTCATTCTTTTAAGTTCCAGCAGTGTTGGTAATAATAATTTTTTGAATAATATAAAATTGTATTGTGTATTTTCTAGATGCCAGGGAGAGTCCTAAGCTCTTGACACAGATTCATTTCATCCTCACAACTCCATGAGATAAATACTCATTTACCACATTTTTATTGGTATTTTTGCCATTTTTTTCACAAATGAGAAAGTATTACTTAATTTTGTGGCATAAAAATGTACTACTTTTATAATTAGAAAAAATTGTATAAGCTATGGTGACTTTGAAAAAGTGATGGAAAGACAAAAGAAGTAGAGAAAAGACACAAGAAGAGAAGAGAGGAAAAAAAGAAAAAAGAATGTTGATTCCATTTTTTCACAAATGAGAAAAGTGAGGTGGACAGAAGCGCAGTAACCTTCCTAAGGTCCTGAGATGAGAACTCAGTCAGCCCGGTCCTAAGACTCTTACCCAAACTTCTACAGTGCCGTCTCCAGAGTGCAGCACCAGTAAGAGGTGCTGACTTACACTCATGATAAAAAGATGTTCTACAGAGAGGGAGGATGTTTAAGTTTCCAGCAATTGTTCTGGACTCCAGTTAAAAATACAGACCCTAAGCATAAAACAGAGCAAAAACCGAGGTTGGCACTGGTAGCAAGCACAAAACCTGACCCATGGGCCACATCTCCTTTCATCGTCAGCCTTCTTCTTCCAACTATTATAGTAGGTAAAAAATCTTAAAGTTGCCTACATTTTCATTCCCTGTGACTCTGCACAAAATGTCCATTACCAAAATGTCCCACGATTCACATTTTTCCCATTCCTAGCATTAGAATAACTCCCACTCTTTCTAAGATACATAAAATGATCATCCCAAACTCTTCAAAGTTAACTATTACAAGATACAAAGGCAAAAGACAGAAAACAAAAATTATACTTAGGCTTAAAGCAAATTTAGAGAGAAGTTCAGAAAATTCTCTTTTCCTCAAAATATCACCTAACACATTACATACATACAAACCAAATTTTTTGCTAATTTAACATCTTGGGATCATGATTTTCAGAGACTGAATAAAACAAAATAGTCTTGCGACCAACCTTGGAAGTTATGGAATAACTGACAAGTGATCAATATAAACAAACCAGAATTTGAACTCAAGTACATTAAACATTCATGGTTTAAGTCAACACGAGGAACCGGTAAAGTAAATAACAGAAACTTGCTCCCTAACACAGCGGGGAACCTCCCAGCCAGTGGAGCAATGCAAACACACAGACTTGTTCCCGTGTATCAAAGTATGACGATGGACATCTGCAAGGATTACATGAGATCAGCCACGTAAAGAGCTTAGCCCACGTGCCTGCATATCATAAGTGTTCAACATGAGCTCGTATTAAACGCTCACCGCATTCAACCAAGGTTGCTTAATGCTCCTCAGTCACCTCATCTACAAAATAGAGATAAGAGTAGTTCCTACATCATAGGATTATTAGGATGGGAAATGTATTCAAAGCACTTAGAACAACAATGTTAGTTAGCAATATCATTCTTAGTGTCCTCAAAAGAGAAACTCAGAGGTTTACAGGGCTGGGACCTGAAGCTAAGTCGCTCCAAAGCAGCTAGTATCTCATTTCCTCAAACTCAACCTGGAGGTGATGCTTAGGGAGACTTACCTGGTTGCCAGCTCTCTTCCCCCTGCCCAAGGAAATTCCCAGGGTCAAGGAACCCAAGGGCTCCCTTCCTCTTGGCAACTCAACCCACTCCAGGAACTTGCAAGCTTTAGCATCCTCAGTCCCATCACCCAAACCTCACATCTGATCACAGATGTGTTTCTGTTTGCCAACTTTTTCCAAAGGGGCTTTGGGGGGAGTTTTGTAACTATCTAAACAAATAACATCAGCGAAGGCAACGGCTCCCATTATGTAGCACTCACTTTCGAGTGTTGTGATGGACTCTATTACCTGTGGACAACTTCTCCCAAAGAAGCAGTTACTTTTATTATTATCCCCAGTATAGCAACGAGAAACCTGGGCTCAAGGACATAAGTTCCCCAAGGTCACAGCTCATTACAGGTGAGGACAAGGCCAAACCCAGGAGCAACTTCAAAGCCAGCATTCTTAACCGCCTCGCCAAACTGAATAAGGAAAAGGAAAAAGGGAATAGCACTTTTTTAAACAAATAATTATTTTGGAAAACCCAATCAAAATTCATTTCCCAAATTAAGTGATTGCTTAATAAATGAAAACACTAAATAAAGAACCAGCTACTCCTCCATATGGCAAGGAAGTGTACTTTAGTCCCAACGATTCCACCACTCAGGAGCATAGTTTAACAGTGCTACACGGATGGCTCCAGTTTCTGCTGCCACAGTATTTACATTTTATGATTTGCATAAACAAAATCATGTCTCATGCCTCTAACAACATCTACTACAGTCCTGTGTAACTTACAATTAAGCCTCTGTAAATATTTAATCTCATGATCACACAAAGATGAGTCAACCATCTAAGAATGATGTCACCAGTCCCCAAACTGCAATCTGCAGCCCACTGAGTGGCAGTCCCACTGTGTCTAAATCCCAGACAAATAATTCCTCCACTGTAGATTCAATTAGAAAAAATTAATAGAATTGAGAGTCCAGAAATGAACCCTAACATTTATGGCCAATTAATTTTTGACAAGTGGGCCAAGATAATTCAATGGAGAAAGAACAGTATTTTCAATAAATGCTGCTGGAACTGGATATCCAAATGCAAAAGAATGAAGTTGGACCTCTTCCTTAGGCCAGACCCAAAAATTAACTCAAAACAGATCAAAACCTAAATGTACGAGCTAAAATTATGAAACTCTTAGAAGAAAACACAGGACTAAATCTTCATGATCTTGAGTTAGGCAAAGCTTTCTTAGACACAAGCAACAAAAAAAGAAATAGATAAACTGGACTGCATCAAAATTAAAAACTTTTGTGCTGCAAATGATACCATTAAGAAAGTGAAAAGACAACTCACAGAAGGAGAGAAAATATTTGCAAATCACATATCTTATAAGGAGCTGGTATCTAGAATATATAAAGAACTCTTAAAATTTAATAATATAAAACAACTCAGGGGCTGGCCTGGTGGTGTAGTGGTTAAGTTTACACACTCTGCTTAGGTGGCCCAGGGTCCACGAGTTCAGATCCCGGGCGTGGACCTACACACTGCTCACCAAGCGATGCTGTGGCGGCGTCCCACATACAAAATAGAGGAAGACTGGCACAGATGTTAGTTCAGCAACACTCTTCCTCAAGCACAAAGAGGAAGGTTGGGAATGGATGTTAGCTCAGGGCCAATCTTCCTCACCAAAAAAATAAAAATAAAACAACTCAATTTAGAAGTGGGTAAAGGGTCTCAATAGACATTCTTCTAAGATAGATATATGAATGGACAATAAGCACCTGAAAAGATGTTCAACATCATTAGTCACTAGGAAATGCAAATCAAAACCAAAATGAGATACCACTTCACACCCACTAGGATGGCTATAATTAAAAAAAAGTCAGACAATAATAAATGTTGGTGAGGAAGTGGAGAAATTAGAACCCACATACACTGCTGGCGGGAATGTAAGATGCAGCAGCCTCTTTGCAAAATGACTTGGCAATTCCTCAAAAGGTTACCATGTGATCCAGCAATTCCACTCCTAGAGAGAAATGAAGACATGTGCACAAAAAAAACCTGTACACAAATGTTGATAACAGCATTATTTATAACAGTCAAAAAGTGGAAACAACCCAAACATCCACCAACTGATAAAGGGATGAGTAAAATGTGGTATATAGTCCATAAAAAGGATTGGGGTACTGACTCATGCTACAACACGGATGAACCTGGAAAACATGCTAAGTGCAAGAAGCCAGTCATGAAAGACCGCATATCATACGGTTCCATTCATGTGAAATGTCCAAACAGGCAAATCCAGAGTCAGCAAGGAGATTAGCTGTTCCCAGGAACTTTGGGGGAAATTGGAAATGACTACTAATGGTCACAGAGGTGACAAAAATGTGCTAAAATTAGACTGTAGTGATGGTTGCACAATTCTGTGAATATACTAAAAACTACTGAATTGTACACTCTAAATGGGTGAGCTGTATGGTATGTGAACTTTATCTCAATAAAACTATTTTTTAAAATTTTATAAAGAATTTCTTTAATTAAATAATAACCTAATGTAGTCCTTTTTTAGACAAATAAGGAAGTGTCTGGAAAAAAAAGAAAATCTCAAATAATTTTGAAAGGTTGGACATTTCTGCTCAACAGAGAAGTAAAAGCTTGGGCATTTCTCCAGCTCTACTTTAAGAATAAAAATAAAACTATGAGGTTTTTTTTGAACACCTGTTAATTTAAACAGGAATAAAGTATCCCCAGGGGCAAATTCCTAGCACTTTGGAGCTGAAATTGTTTCATGTATTTCTTAAATTATTGGTGGGCTGTAAAATGCTTTGTAAAGTTGACGCAAAGTATTTCATGGATCTTTCACCGTTTAGTTTTCTTAAGAAAACACATTGAAAATGGCTGAATCTCAGTACTGGAGCTTCCATTTCTCTAACAATTTTCTTGTCTTGTACCAAAGCAGCCCTTTCAATAACTCCTAAAAATCCACAGCCAGCTGGGGCACTCCAACAAAGACTGACTTAACAGTTGAACTATAATCTTGGCACCCACTTTTATGGGCGGCATACTCTTTTTCTAGTTCTATTCACCTCAGTACACTTTAGTTAAGAAAAATCTACATTTACATTATGTAAATTACACCACATATCCATACCAGCTGTGCAAGCTGATAATCTCAGTTTCCTGTCTTAATGCAACAATAGGTTAAATGTGTTATCTCTCAACCCACTTTCTAAATACATCACACACACACACACACACACCCCCCCCTAGCCCCCACCATCTCCTCGAGGGGTAGGGGTGATATCAAAACAAAAACAGTGCCAGAAAATGCAATTACACAACATGTTGAACTTCACACGTTTAGGTTTGCTAAAACAAGCTTGCAGACCAACACATGCTCATGATAATTCAAACAGCACAGCAAGGTGTCAAATGAAAAACAAATGCCCCAACATTGTCCCCGACCCCCACCTCCTGTTCTTACTCCACTGCAGGAACCACTGTTGACAGGTTCAAGTGTACCTTAAAAGCTCTCAGAAGTCTTTACACATATAGAAGCATCTATAGACTTCAATACATATGTGCCTATTCCTTTTGAAAACCATACACACGAGTTCATCATACACATACTGTTCTTTAACCCCTACTGAACACCGTATCTTGGACATCTCTCCCTCTCTGCACACACATATTTACCCCATTCGTTTTAAAGGCAACACAGTATTCCACTGTATGAAAGGCTAGTAACTTTATTTTAAATTAGTCTCCACTATCAATGGTCCACTGAGATGTTCTGAGTTGACTTCTAATACCAAAAATAGTAGAATTGCTAGATCCAAGAACATGGACATATTTAATTATGAATCAAAGAGATTATGCTAATTTAAATATTCCACCAAAGGTGAATGAACATGAACCCACGAAGGTAGGTCTTTCTATCAGCTTGTCAACTCTGGGTATTATTCTTTTTAACTTTGCCAATCTGATTAGTGAAAAATATCTTTATTTTGAATTGTACTTTTTAACTATGAGTAAGACTGAGCATATTTTCACATATTTATTGGCCACTTGCATTTTTTCCTAAACTATCCGCCCCGACCTTGGTCCATTTTTCTATTATGTGTCTTTTCTGTTGATTTGTAGGAACACTTTTTGTAAATTAAGGAAAACAGATCTCTGTCCTATGAATCACTGTGTGTCATCTGTGTTTTGACTTTGTTTATATTTTGCTATGGGCCAGTTTCTAATTTTTATATAGTAAAATTAATCAATTTGGCTTACTTACGTATCTTCTGTCACAATTAGAAAAGCCTTGGCCATTCCAAGATTATAATTTAAAAAGTTCACTCATCTTTTCTCTTAATAATACTTTTAATGGACCCACTTTTAACCTACTTTAACATGGTTTCATATTAGAGCTACATACTACTTATTCTGATGTAAATAAAGGGCATGGATCAAACTTCAAAAGAAGCTTATTCACAACTTACGTTTTGGGTACTGCTATCCCAAGGGAGAGTGCCAGGCCTCCCCATAACAAGGAATATTTATGAACACACACTCTGGGCCACCTACTGTTTCAAGTGCAAAATCCTCTGAAGACACTAGTGATTACCCCCCATTTTACAGATGAGGAGACTGAAGGACAGATCAAGGGCACGGCACTGGTAAGGGGCAGAGACTACATCTGGACTCATGCTGCCCATCACCTGAATCAAGAACCAGCTCTGAACTACTCAACTATACTGCCTCTGGATGGGCAACCAAAAAGCCTGAAAAGGCACACCAGAAATACATCTAAGTGAATTCTCTCCTTTAAAGCATGCTTTCCCTTTTCCTATTAAACACATAACTTTAACTAGCTTAGCTTAAATGCTAAATCTTAATATGATACTTCTGAGCAACATTAAAGTGAACTACATCATAACCCGCCATGTTCACACCAAGTTGTGAATGTATGTTACATACGTCAAGGTGATGCTCTGGGAGAAGCATCTACCTTGCTTATTGTGTCCTTTTTCATCTCCAAAGCTGTGCACCACTGGAAGTAGGATTCAGTCCATTTTGCAGGAGTTTTAAACTGTATGAAAAGCCCAAATCACTCCGTGGTTCTAATCTGAGCAGTACCATCCCATCCCCCCGGGGCCTTGTGAGTTGGTGGTCATAAAGATGGGGGCAGTGTTTTCACTGAGACTGGTGAGTGCTGACATTTGCGGGTTATCAAGCATGCTAAATATCAGCTCCACAAAGGCTCCCTCAAGAGAAACAACTGCCCCACTCAAAATACCAACACCCCAGCCCCCGGGACACACTAGCTGAAATCATTCATCCCAAATGCCGAAGCTCACTTAACAACTTTATGGATTTTTCTTTATCTCTTCTAATAACAGCCTTACAGAATAAAAACTTCTTTGATCAGAAGCTCTGGACTTTGTTTACAGTACCTAATTTTTTTCACTCTCCAAGTCTTACAAACATCAGGAGAGGGGAATGGAAGGACAATGCTGAGTGGAAGAGAGGGGGCACCTCCCTAGTAATCTGGGAACACCCTCAGGCTCTCCACAACCAGGGGCAAGTGGAATGAGCATCAGCCTTGTTCTCCAGCGCTCCGAGCCCTGCTTTCTCGCTGCCACGTCACAGCAGGAAAAAGAAGTCAGAGACTCAGCTCTGCTGGACCTACTGCTTCCAAGAAAATGCAATCCCCTGACAACCCTCACCCCTCCCCTCCCGCCAACATAAGGAAATAATTTACTGCTTCATGCTTTTCAAAGCCTGCAGCCAGAAGCCGCTGCTGGGCATAACGATTTGCATAGAGCAGCTCATTGGTCAACCAGCTTTCTAAATGGCCTAATACCCCTTACTCAGCAACATGCCACTTTCACATACCACACAGCTTGGTAAGAAAGCACACTCTTAAAACTCCTTTCTGTTAAATCCTACGATCCATAGACAGAACAGAACTTTCTGGAAAAAAATTTAAACTGCTTGGGAGTTTAAGAAAAGAGAGGGGACAAAAGGTTTAAACTGATTTTATTACAGCAAAATACAGCGTAAAAAAAACCAATGTGAGATTTCAACCATAAGATTATGCTTAAAATCCATAGCCATGAGCTCTTTGTTGAACTGCTCTGCAAAGACAGCAGATGTCTTAAAAAAAAAGCCCAATATCCACCCATTCACTCTCTTGTCATTTACTAAGTGTCAACTGTGTCCTGGGCGCTGGAGCATGGCAAAGGCCAGGAGAGCAGGTGGCAGCCCCTGTTGTGCGCTGATAAGCCTTTTGGCCTTGAAAGAAGCCCTGACCTCTGGGGGCCTATCTCCTCCTCAATAACATGAGAGGGTGGACAGCCACTCCCTTAAGATCCTTGGAGCTCTGGAAGACCGCTGTGTGACTCCCCAGATTCTCAGTCCATAAGCCATGAGAACAGCAACCCACGACCAGGAGTACGAGCATCACTCTCGTCAGAAACCTCCTGGTCAGCAGCGAGACTTTCTCTGCTTGCTGCCAACCAAAGACTTCCCAAGATGGGTCTCATTTCAAACTGCCTGCCTGTTATCCTCAAAATCTATGAATGCGCTAAAAGTTCCAATATTTTGGCCTCCAACTTAAACTTCTCATACCCAGAGGCATAATTCCCCTTTGTCAGCATGTCCCAAGGTGCAGTTTACGGTTTGGGTAGACACTAGGGAGTCCCACACCAGGAGCTGCAGCATCAGCCCAGCTGTGGTCCTCCACGGCCCATGAGCCATTGTCCCTTCTCACCTTCGATGCTGCCTCTTCTACTATACAAAACTACTGCATCCCTCCCCAAGATCAGGCGAGCAAGTCATTTCAGCCTTGGGAGGCTAGCAGGAAGAGAACTAAACCAGAGCTCCCTAAAATGAAGTTGTGCTGCTTCCGAAGATAGGAAGTTCCTGTCTCTGGAGTTGTTCGCTTATTATAGTACAAGAAATCTGAGCACAATTGGGCAGGAGGAGCAGAAGACCCTTCCAGCCACTTCCAGCACTAACTTTCTGTGAGTCGGTCCAACGGGAGGCGGGGGGCCAGCTCCTCCCTCACACAGCAAACAGGTGTGTGAGCTGGAGGTCTGCAAGGGCCAGGGCTTCTGAGCTAATCATCCTATAGTCGGTTCTGCTATATGTACTTGCTCTGAACATGCAAACTTGTTCCAACAGGATTGATACTGAAGGAGTTCAGAGCACCTCACCCCAAAATATGCTGCCTTTGGCATATTGATTATTTTGAGTTAAAGGCACTTGAGAAAGAGCAGGTGCAAAAAGGGCACTGTGAACTTCCTTTTTCTTCCTGGAAGCAGGAGATAAACTCCCACATGAAAGGTGCCCTCCCTGTACCAGGAGGAAGACATTCTTATCAAGGACGAGAAGCTGAGATAGAATTCTACACAAACAAACCTTGTTAAAACCATTCTTATCTTCCTTTCACCTCCCCAGAGTTTAGTCACTTTTCCACAATTGCCTCTCTTCATTCAACCTACTATACAAGCAGTAGTAGGTTGCTATTTCTTTGTAGGTTTTGCTCTTTCTTCAAAAGTAGGTTTTGCTATTTCTTTGGGTCTTTATTCCTTATGGGATCTCTCAAGTCGCATAAAATTTACATTAAATAAATGTGTATGCTTTTCTCCTGTTAATCTGTCTTCATCAGTTTAATTTTAGACCCAGCCAGAGACCCTAAAAGAGTCAAGGAAAACTTTCCTTCCCTACCATGTTAGGGAACAATTTGAGCATAAGAGGACGTGTAATCTTTGTCTGTGAGAAATACTAACTGAAGGCAGAACACTGTGCCCAACTGAACTGAGCTTCATCCAGGAACGCACACACCTCAGTTAAGCCAGCGAGTTAGAGTTGCTCCAAAGCACCTCTGGCGCTACAACATTCCATCCAGGTTTAGATAACCCTTCTTCCACCATTTCACAAACAGTCACAAGCTGCCACTCTTCCAACACCCACTTCCACAAACAAATTTCAGGTCTTTTCAGGTCAAGTGCCAAATTTTTCACAATATTTATATATTTCTTAACCATTTAATATTTGTAAAACTATAATACCATTTTTTCTAGGTTCCTTGTTTTTTAATGTGTCACTAACAAAGTTTTTGAATGCTGTGCCCTTAAGCCCATTTTTCCCATAAGGCCTGTGGTTTTTATTATGTGATTTCACATAGTGTGATTTTCAGGAATGCATATTCACGTTGCCTTATAGCAGGACTGCTCCCTTTAGGTTCTACCCTAAAGTAAGAGGATGGGCTTAGAGAAAGATTACATGAGTTATTTACAATAATTTTCTAAAAAAAAAGAAATATACTAAATGTCTAATAAGAGGAAAATAGTGAAATAAATGTTGATATGATCAATTAAATGTGATACAGCCATTAAAATGTTTGCTTTTAAGAATTCTTATGATGGGGCTGGCCCAGTGGCATAGTGGTTAAGATCGCGCACTCTGCTTCAGTGGCCCAGGGTGTGCAGGTTCAGATCCTGGGCACGGACCTACACACTGCTTATCAAGTCATGCTGTGGTGGCATCCCACATAAAGTAGAGGAAGATGGGTACAGATGTTAGCTCAGGGCCAATCTTCCTCAGCAAAAACAAGGGGATTGGCAGCAGGTGTTAGCTCAGGGGTAATCCTCCTCACCAAAAAAAGAAAGAATTCTTATATGTGAAAATATTCACAATGTTATGTGAAAATGAGTTAAGATACAAAACAGTGCATAGAGACTAGTCTAATTTATTTTAATACTAGGATAAAATAAAATACTAACAGAGTTTGTTCTCTCTGGGATTACAAACAATATTTTCTTTATACTTTTCTGTATTTCCCAAATTTTCTATGATAACTATATATCATTTTTATAAAGAAGAAAATATTGTTTTAAAATTGGTTTTCATATAATGGTACTTAATTCATCATTTGCTATAAAGATTCAATCAGCATCTAGTAAGATGATCTGCCTGTGTTTCCATCACCAATGTTGAAATTCTGACTCTTATCCCTTCTTTAAGGTGCTACATACTGTAATCTTTACAACATTTTAAGAAATAAAAAACAATAGAGGAGATAGAATACTGAAAAATATTCAAGTAATGCCCTCTCCCCCCCCCCAAAAAAGATAAGAAAGAACAAAGAACAGAAGGGGGAATGGAAATACCAACAATATATAGCCTTAAGTTCAAACATGAATAATTACATTAAATGTAAAAGATCTAAACATCCAATTAAAAGGCAGAGATTGTCAGACTGGATCAAAAAGCAAGGCCCAACTATACATCATTTATAAGAGACAGCTTTACATACAGTACACAGATGGGGAAAGTTAAGAGGATGGTATGGCCATCAGACAAAGACCTGAAGACAAAGAGCATTACCAGAGATAAAAAGGATCATTTTATAAAAGGATCGATTCATTAAAGAGATATAATACATATATATTAAATATATATTATAATTATCTAATATATTAAACAAAAATTGGCAGAACTAATGACAGAAAGAAAGAAACTTTAATATCCTTCTCCCAGTAATTGATAGAATTAGATCCCCACCCCCACCCCCAAAATCAGTAAAGATGGAGAAGATGTGAGCAACATCAGCAACCAACTTAAACCACTATACCCAATAATTGTAGAATATGTGTTATTTTCAAGGGCACATGGAACATTCACCAAGATATACCATATTCTGGGACATAAAACAATAGGTTTAAAAGAAACAAATATATACAGAATATGTTCTCTGATAACCACAAAAATAAATTAGAAATCAATAGCAAAAATACTCCTGGAAAATCCTCAAATATTTGGGAAATAACAACACACTTCTAAATAACCCATAGGTCAAGGGAAAAAAAATCACAACAGAAATTAGAAAATATTTTGAACTGAATGATAATGAAAATACAACATACCAAAATGTGTGGGATGTAAAATATGGCTTTAATTACTTATTTTAGAGAAAAAAAGATTTAAAATAATGGTCTAAGCTTCTTGCTTAAAAATCAATAAAAGGGCAGATTAAACTCAAAGTAAGTAAAAAGAGGAAAATAAAGAGCAGAAATCAATGAAACAGAAAACAAACAATTGACAATGAAAAAAATTGTTTCTTTCACAAGATTAATAAACTCCTAGCTAGGGTCATTTAAACAGCAGGGGGCGGGGGCACAAATGACTAATATCAGGAATGATTGAGGGGACATGTATTAAGTACATTGTTATTTAGAATATGTTATCTTGAAACAAACCCATAACGGAGTCCTACAAAGGACTTGAATTTAGAAAATCCATTACATTAACCCCAATCAGTGTTGAAAAATCAGGCAAGGGATGACATGATTAGAACTATACTTTAGTAGAAGGATCAGGGTGCTGGTGGGGTGGAAAAATGATCACGCAGTGAAGGGACTAGAGGGAGGAAAATCAGTTATACAATACACACTTCCATCTTCCTGCCTCTAAGTCAACCCCATCAACGCTGGCCTTACTTCTGAGGTTGTCATCCCCACTTTGGTCAAGCCACAATGGGCAGGAAGTACGGTGCTCACTAGGCTAGAGTTTATCATACTAATTCCTCATAGCTTGTGCTCCACACAGACGACTGTCTCCCTCAGCCTCCATTCCCACCTTCTTGTATGGGTCTTCCAGGACTGAAGAGTTGGGGAAGTGAAACCACATTTCCCAGACTCTTTGCTGGTAGGGTCCTGACAATTAGCAACACTCACAATATTTGGAAGGTGAAAACAAGGTGGGGGTCACCCTCCTGCTGTCATGTCACTGCCAGGCAAGGTCCTGGGACAGGACAGGCAGTTGCAACCACCAGACTCAGGGCTCCTACGTTAAGCCACCGGCTGCGTAGGTGTCTAGAGGCAGTCATGGTGGTAGCAGCAGCTTCGCTTCCAGACTTCTGGATTACTGCTGCAGTGGTGTGTTCTTAAATCCAAGAGCTCCAAGGGTGGCCCCCTGATTCTTGTTCCTCTAGTTCTTTTATTTCTTACACAGCTAATTCCCTACATTAAATCCCCTTCTGCTTAAAATACCTCAAGTGGTCTCAGTTTCCTGCAGTGAACCCTGACACACCTGCATTACCACTTTACAGATAACAAGGAGTCTTAATATCGTCTTGTTCTGATCCCTTTCAACAATCGTATGAGGGAGACAAGATATAAATCTCCCCCATTTGATAAACAAAGAAACCAAGTCTCAGAAAAACTTAAGAACTGGGAACAGTAGTGAGCTCCCCCACCCCGAAGAGGTTCAAACACACCAGACGTACACTTAGAAGGGGCATTAAAAAGGCATCTAAGCTTCAGATGGGGAATTAAAAGGGATGCCTTTTAAAGTCTCTTCCAGAAGTTTCCCTGATTTCATGACCTGCCTCAAAAATCACCACACAAACAGCAAAACCTGGATCTCTCCCGAACTAGACTTGCCTCTCCAAAATTTTCCAAAGAAGAATAAAATCCCAGTGGAGTAGATTCAACAAACTTAAACAGAAAAAAGAGGGGGCGGGGTTGAAGGAGGAGGAAGAGGAGGAAAATCTGGAGGATGAAGGCTACCTCTAGCCTACATTTTGGCAGGATACAGGAGAACTGAGAGTAAATGAACTTCAGCATCCTGCAATTTGGAGACAGGAAGTGTCCGAGCCTCTTCTCCACCACCCATCACAGGCCAGCTCAGGCTGTAACCTGCTCCTTCGCCTTGGCAACCTGTTCAGATCCCTCCCTAAAATCAACCCAAACCACATTCCACTGAAACCCCACATCTCCCACTAGCTACTGGTCTCCCGCTCCATTGCCATAGGTCTTAAAAGATAATAACTGACGCGCTCTGGATAATAACCCACCCTCCCTGGCTTCAGTTCCTAAGCTCCCCAGCACTCCCCAATCCATAGCACTGTAGCTTCTGCTCCCTGGAAACCAAGGCTGCCAAAACCCCCCAAGATTCTTGGTCTCCCTCTTACTGACTTCTTGGTGTCATCTGACAAAGCCAATATCCGCCCCCCCCCCCACCCGGCCCCTTCACTCGCCAGTCTCTTGCCTCTCCAAGGCAGGCTGTACCCTCACTTAATTTTCTTTCTTTCCTTGTTTGCTTCAGGGAATGTCTGCCATTTAAATGGAGATGTCTCGGTTGTCGGTCTGTCCCTTCTCATTCTACGTCTGGCTTTTTAGGTCATAAGATTCCTTTGAGAAGCTAAGGACTCTATTCTAGGAAAAGTGTTCAGAATACACAGAACCCACACATCTATGGACAGCTAATTTTTGACAAGGGAGCTAAGAACATACAATGGAGAAAGGAAAGTCTCTTCAACAAATGGTGCTGGGAAAACTGGACAGCCACATGCAAAAAAATGAAAGTAGACCATTATTTTACACCACACACAAAAATTAACTCAAAATGGATTAAAGACTTGAATGTAAGACCTGAAACCATGAAACTTCTAGAAGAAAACATAGGCAGTACGCTCTTTGACATCAGTCTTAGCAACATATTTTCAAGTACCATGTCTGACCGGGCAAGGGAAACAATAGAAAAAATAAACAAATGGGACTACATCAAACTAAAAAGCTTCTGCACAGCAAAGGAAACCATCAACAAAATGAAAAGACAACCTAACAATTGGGAGAAGATATTTGCAAAACATATATCTGTAAGCGGTTAATCTCCAAAATATATAAAGAACTCCTATACCTCAACAACAAAAAAACTAACAACCCAATTAAAAAATAGGCAAAAGACCTGAACAGACATTTCTCCAAAGAAGACATACAGATGGCCAACAGGCACATGAAAAGATGTTCAACATCATTAACTATCAGGGAAATGCAAATCAAAACTACAAGGAGCTATCACTTCACACACATCAGAATGGCTATAATTAACAAGACAGGAAACAAGTGTTGGAGAGGATGTGGAGAGAAGGAAACTCTCATACACTGCTGGTGGGGGTGCAAACTGGTGCAGCCACTATGGAAAACAGTATGGAGATTCCTCAAAAAATTCAGAATAGAACTACCATACGATCCAGCTATTCCACTGCTGGGTATTTATCCAAAGAACATGAAAACACCAATACGTAAAGATATTACACCTGCCCGTGTTCATTGCAGCATTGTTCACAATAGCCAAGAGTTGGGAGCAACCTAAGTGCCTGTCAAGGGACGAATGGATAAAGAAGATGTGGTGTATATACCCAATGGAATACTACTCAGCCATAAGAAACGATGAACTCCAGCCATTTGTGACAACATGGATGGACATTGAGGGTATTATGCTAAGCGAAATAAGTCAGAGGGGGAAGGCCAAAAACCTTCTCACTCATAATTAGAAGATAAAAACAACAACAAACACATAGAGACAGAGATTGAATTGATGGTTACCAGAGGGGAAGGGGGAGGGAGGAGGGTGAAAGGGATGATTAGGCACATGTGGGTGGAGATGGATTGTAATTGTATTTGGGTGGTGAACATGATGTAATCTATGCAGAAATAGAAATATAATGATGTACACCCGAAATTTATACAATTGTTATAAACCAATGTTACCTCAATAAAAAGAAAAAGAAAAAGAATACACAGAGACACAACTGTGTGTGTGACCGCAGGGCTGCATGGAACCCCTAGAGCCCATTTCTGGGGACCCAGCTCTCCACACTCCCTGGGTGGGCTCATCTACTCCCGGGGGAGTGTCTCCACCAAGGGACCCCCTGCTTCCTTCCCTTTCCCAGGCATAAAAGGTCCAAAGCTGAGGTACACAAACCTCAGTGTGGGTCTGTGAAGAAGTTCTGCCCAAGGAGAAATCTTATTTATACTCAAGGAAGTCCAGCATCAATTCACTAGTTGCTCCCAAGCAAGAAAGTCGGCCTAGTTATGGCCTTTGAATTATATTAGGCTAGGTACCCAATGAATATTTATCAATTGACATATTGCTTTAGGGGTTGTTGGCTTTTTTTAAAAAACATCAAATGAAATAAGTCAAAAATGTCCTAGGGTCCTTAGGAGTAATGCCACCAAAGCCAAAGAAAATCCATTTGCTAGAGAATCCTATTACAGAGAACAGTGTCATTACTATGGTTACAAAATACTGCCCTTGTTTCTGAGAATGCCACTGGAGGAGTTCAACGAGCATGGATGGAGTCAAGAACAAAAGGCTGAATTCTTCCCCAGTTCTGGTGAGCCACACAAGCACGGATCGGAGCATTAGGAGACTCAGCCCTCTGTTAAATTACTGAGATACAAAGGGAGGACAAAAACCTGGAAAATAAATCCCAGAAAGAACTCGCAGGCTTTGTTTCAAAGCGCAGTTGGCCAGTTTATAAAAACAATACTTAAACAGAAGTCTGACCTTCTATCTCTCCTGGTTATCTTTGCATAAATAAGATTGAAGGGCTCCTGTGTATGTGTATTTCCTACTTTTGTTTTGACTACACAGTTTTCACGAGAAGGGAAAATGCTGTCTAATCAGTATATATTGTAACCTTACTTCAAACCCACAAATTGTCTCAAAATTTATCCTGTGATAAAAACCCACTCTAAGTTTTTCCATAACAGCTGTTTTCCTTACACATCAGCTCAATTTTAATCTCACAATGCAAACTACAGAAGAAAAGCCCAAAGTAAAGTTCTGTTTCCTTTAAAATTCAAACAGATGTTTTATGTAATCAAACCAATCCACTATTTGAATGTCCTACACACACCACACTGACTCCTGGATTATGTTCTAAAATCTTTTAAAATATCAATACACAAGCTAGGCGACAAGAGGATATCCTCACTGGAAATATTTTAAAATACATTTTAATCAGGGATGCGAAGAGTCACTTTGGACTACTTGGAAAACTTGAACGTCAGGGACAATCACAGTGGTTTAGATCAGTAACTTGAACGACGTGGCTCTCAGCCTCCAATGTCAACCCTAAATTCAACTGACAACAGCAATATGTAATGAAAATTCACCAACAATCCTGCTCAGGACACTAAGAGAACACAGGATCTTTATTTACAATTACAAATACTGAAAAGAGCTGAGTCAAAGGATAAAAGGGAATTGCGTCTAATGGCTAGTTCTGCAGACAAACCACCTTCTACAAGGACTCCCTTTTTAATGTCAAATTATCATAGATGAATTGGCCATGTACTGCTCTGAAATACAAGTAGACGATGCCATCATTATGGCTCTACCCTCTCTGAGGCTTCTAAATGGTGATTTACATTAAAATACCTGGGAAAAAGTAACTTTCAAGTCTCAGAGTTGACTCACTCCCAGATATTCAATATCTGTGGGAAATCTACAGGTGGTATTTACACAGAAAATAGGGCAGAAGCATGTAATGGGGACAGGGATGTTACCTTTTACCTCATCAGCAGAGAGGTGAGTCAGAGGCTGCCTTCCACTCCCTACAGGTCGGCCCTCCTCAGCCCTCCCAGCAAAGTCATCCCACCCAGACTGGCCACAGCCCAAAGCTATTTGCCAGCTGGCCCAGATCAGCTATAAAGTAGCCCAAGAAAACAAATCTGACAGAGCAACCTTCATGCTAACTCTCCAACTAACACAGCAACCTTCACTGTCATTACTGTTCAAGGTAAGTGACAGACTGAGCTTTCCAACAGCCCAAACCTGGCCAGCTACACAAAGACGTCTCCAAACCACTCTTTCTGCATCAGCTCACCAGTGAGCTACAGGAGCCAACAGTTCTACATCAGCCAAATCACCACCTTTGTCGCTGTGGGAGAGCAATTATGTGGGCATTTTACTGCATTTTATAAAAATGAATACAAAAATAGGGGCCAGCCCCATGGCTGAGTGGTTCAAGTTCCACACACTCTGCTCTGGCAGCCCAGTTTCATGGGTTTGGATCCCAGGCACAGACCTACACAACTCATCAAGACATGCTGTGGTGGTGACCCACATACAAAATAGAGGAAGACTGGCACAGATGTTAGCTCAGGGCTAACCTTCCTAAAGAAAAACAAAAAAGAAAGAAAGAAAAATAAAAGTGCCAATACTAGTGACAGGAAGCACAGGATTCAAACTTAATGCAACTGAAACAGCGATGAGCACCTTAATACAGCAGGAAAACAGGGACTCAAACATCATCTAGACATTTGGTATCTGCATAAGTAACTGTAAAGAAAAAGATTCAAGTTAAAGAAAATGTTGAAAACGACTGAAATATATTGTTGATGATGGCATCTAAAGGTGGCATAATTGGGGATTTTCTTCATTTTTAGCCTTTTGGGAATTGAAACACACAAACCTATTAACACAGAAGCCTATTAACTGACTTTCACACATTCAACTTTATTTAATGCCACAGGAAAAACCATCACGTTTGAAGGCAGAGGACAAGCTATACCTGAATGTAAGCCCAGAAAACATTCACTGCTGCAGAGGAGTGGCTGGTACATGTTAAAAACTTCCTTGTCACCCCACAATTCAGCAAAAAGAGTGGGATCACATATAGCACCTACAACATAATCCCAATTTTGCAAAGTAAAATCATAAATATTAAATGTGAGTGACTGGTTTACAAAACATCAAAATACGGTTCTATCTGGGTGATGACATGCGGGATTTTTCCCGTGTTTCATAAATACCCCAAATTGTTCAAAAAGCATCGGTCATGGAAAGAGTGAACTTTTGTGCCTTCATCCCTTCCAAGGGTGGAAGCAACACGGAATACGAGGAGCTAACATTTCCAATCACTATAAACAAAGAGCTGTGGAGAGAAGAGTTTTGTAACCAAAAGCACTCAACGGGAAGTTCAGCCAGGTCACAGCATGTGCTCGTCTAGGAGAGAGGAAACACAGCCACGCAGTCACCAGGAGTCAATGCCGGTGCATCAGATGTCCCAGTGCCGGGTGGTGTGGGCAGGTCTAAAAGCAAGTTCTGAGAGGATGCTCGAAACAAGGGGAAGATCATTACCGAGGAAATGCTTCTTGAGCTTGAAAGTAGAGATTTAGGTTTTACAGGGAAGAAGGAAGGACATTTCAGGGAAATCATTACTTTATTCGGTGTGTAATTAACCTTTTAAAGTCTTCATGGACTGTGTGTTTCTGTTTTAGGCGACAATCTAGACGTGATCAGATACCCCGGAAGAGGAAGTCCCATTCCAGCTGACATTTAGTCAGAGGCCACGCTCTAAAAGTCTCCGTGGACTTGGGTTACCTCTCATTCAATGACCGCAGGTTTTGTTAACCAGCAGAATGGCAGGAAGGGTGAGAACTTCAAGAACTCTTGGCACAAAGCAAATCTGTCCAAACTCCTGCACGAAGGGACCCGACCAAACGTTAGCATGGCTTCTAGCGGCCTTAGACTGCATCCCTGGGATGACCCGGTTGCCTTTTGCCTTTTGAGTTCTTGTCTGGTAAAGCTCAGGGCTGTCAAAAGAAATTTACTGTTTGTTCTAGCCAACACCTCAGACAGGCCCTGGCCCCCCTTTCCTAGAGCGTTTATTAAAAAGGGCTTACAACAGTGACTCCTTCCTCTGTCCTTTGAGGTGTTTCTGTACTTCCTACAACTCTGGAGTGTCTCTCTCAAGGACCCAAATGCCATTCCTTTGAAATGCAGTCATCAGGAAGGACAGGGCCTGTCTCCCAGTCTCTGTGGAAGGACAGAAGCTAGCAGACACAGCTGGCCTAACTCCATGGACACTGACCAACCCTTTGTAACTTTTTACTTCCCTGACTACTCGGGCCCCCACTCACTCCTGCTCCCTACTCCTCCTCTCTCCCTTTAAAACTCCCAGTCACCCCCATGCAACCCGGAATAGAGCTCAGCTGTTTCCCCTCCTGTCAGTGGTTACTGAATGAAACCTGTCTCACTGCTTTAACTAAGGTCCG
Organism: Tapirus indicus; assembly: GCA_031878705.1. Classification (NCBI taxonomy): domain Eukaryota; kingdom Metazoa; phylum Chordata; class Mammalia; order Perissodactyla; family Tapiridae; genus Tapirus; species Tapirus indicus. Next base: position 8,019,378 of record CM062925.1, read on the forward strand.
GCTTCAGGGATCTTTGACAATGGACAGTCCCTGGTAGTACTCGAGGCTTTGTTAACTAACATAAGAGACATTAGAAATGGGCTTTCATTGGGGAAAATCTCAGGGATCAAGTATTAAGATCTGGCTGGAAGTACCTCAGCCTGGGCATTGCCGCCCTTACATGAACTGGCTGAGGACAGAGGGCGTCTTCACCCGAGAATGGCGCTGGGGGCTGGGTCCATCCACACGGTCCTGCTGGTTCGGCGGTCTTGGTCAAGTTCTGCCTCCTAGAATGTTGTCGCACCCGCCTCAGGTGAGCATGCAAACTCTGTGTCGGAGCACCAAGAAGGGCGAGAGCCGGACTTGGTGAAGCCTTGGTTTAGGCTGCAGGACTGTTCTGTGTCTACCTGCCAATAAAGGTCTGCATGTGTGGCAGAACCGGCTTTCTTCACAACCTGGACCATGTGATGAGGAGGAAGCTATACCTCGCCCACCCATAACTACTGGCAACCACCAATATCCACCGAAACAGCCTAACAGCTGTGTATTCAAAACTGCCTTTGGGCCATTAAAAGCAACAATAATGAGCAACAGTTACTCATCTTTATTCATATTGTAATACAAATAATAAGGAATAGCAGTCTCACAGTTAAGAGCCCCAACTCGAGCCAGGTGGACCAGGGTTCAAGGCTGGCTCCACCACCACGTAACATCAGTCAAGTTCATTTATTTCTCTGTACTTCAGTTGCCTCACCTGCAGAAGGAGGCTATTTAGAACATTACCACTCCAACTTGTGAAGAATGAAGATATAATGTAGGTAAAAACAGCACAATGAAGGCATGAAATAAACCTCAGTATTGTTATTATTGTCATTAACACTTAGACTTCCCCGGAGGAAACCCTGCCCAGCCTTATTCTCAAAGTGCCTTGAAAGGGTTGTCCAGATTTTTCAATTACACATCTCATTGCACCTCTGACAGTGTGTACTGTCATTTTCTGTGGCTAGCTTCCTCACACTTCCACACCCAGCTAGCCCTTAAGTTCCAGGAGAGCAAGGACGCTCTGCTCCTCACCCAGTCCCCAGAGGCCTACCACAGTGCTGGGTACCCAGAGGGTGTGGAGCGGCCACTCTCCTGTAATCTCTGCTTCCATTAGCATCCACTAGCCAACAGCCCAAGCAAAATCTAAGCATATATCAGAGTCAGTGCAAAAATAAAATAAGATGACCTGGAGAGTGTCCAGGAACAGGTGGGTAATAGCCACTAACAAATTAAGATTTGAGGGGTTCCTTACTCTGTGCCAAACCCTGGGCTAGAGACTTTATGTCTGTTATCACATGCAATCCACATAATAACCCTAGGAGGTATTATCACACCCATTCTACAGTTGAGGAAAACTGAGGCTGACAGAGGGTAACATGTGCACAGCCACCCCAACCCTCGTTGTCCAGACTTCCCAATTCAAACTCGGACCTGCGTCCAAAGCCCAGGCTCTTTTCTGGGTTACACACTGTTCTTGATTGTCCTCAGTTAAAGTCCTCAAAATTTCTATCTCCAACCTCAAAATTCTGACTTAAATATCCAACTGGTGACTTGCCATCTCCATTTAATTTATAATAAGCATCCCCAACGTAAGAAAGCCAAAATAAAAGCTATGGGTTTTTCTTGCCAAATGTCCTCCTCCCTTCAAGCCTCCTCCCTCACCTCAGAAAATGGCACCATCAGCTCCCCAGTTGCCTGGGACAAAACCAGAACCTCTCTCATTCCCGCACCCCACTTCTAACCCTCGCAGAAGTCCTGCTCGGCCTCTACAACACGCCCAGAGGCTGGTGCCGTCCACTGTGAGCACCACTCCTCTCTCCTCCTCGGACTGCAGCAACAGCAGATGGCCAGGACGCAAGCTCCATAAGGAAGGATTTCTGCTCACTGCTGAAGCCTGGGACACCGCTTCCACACAGGAGGCAGTTAAAACCAGTCACTGAATGAAGAGTTCCCTGCTCTCCCCACCTCCACTCTAGTCCCTGATGCAGTCGAGCCTTCACAGCACTGAAACAGGTCTTCTGAGTGTAAGTCAAACCATAGCTCTCACTGTAACAGGCATAAAACCCAAACTCCCAACGGTGGCTGACAGTCTCTGGCCACATCTGGCCCTGCCTGCCTCTAGACCTCATCTGTGACAGTCCAGCAACTCTGGACACCCTTCTGTTCCTCGAACACCCTGGATGGCTCCATACCCAGACCTTGATATGGGTGGCTCTCCTCACTGATTAGTCTCAATTCCAGGGGCATCTTCGCAGACAGGCCTCGCCAGCAACCCTACCCAAAGCCACTCTGCCACCCAGCCTCATCACAGTACCAGTACTTACTGTGTCGTTGTTTACATGCTGATGGGACGCCCGCCGACCCCCAGCCCCAACTGGACCCACCACTGAGGGCAGAGATGACATCTGTCTGGCTCACCAATGTACCACTGCTCCAGCTCCTGGCACAGTAGGTGCTGTGATAGTGTGATATAATCAGAAATATATATTTGGTCTTTGTCCCCAGTAGGGGAGGCCCAGGAGACTTGTGATTGGAGTCCGAACCTGGGGAGGGCACAGTCTTGTGGGACTAAGCCCTTAACCTGTGGAATACTAACTCCAGACAGTTAGTGTCAAAACTGAATTGAATTGTTACACGTCCAGTTGGTGTCCAGAGAGCTGGGGAATTGGTTGGTATGGTGGGAAAAAAAACCCTATACATTTGATGTCAGAAGTGCTGTGAGTAAAAGCAGTTCATAGGTGCTCAAGTTAAAAAAAAGGTTCCTAGACTTAGCTTCTGATGGTGCTGAGTCTTTTTGAATGTAAACTTCTTAACAGCCCCATGCAGAGGAAAACATAGTGTCATCAGCCCCTCACTGCTGAGACCCACCGCAGTGATGCCTCAAGCGGTCCCACGAAAGCAGAAGTCAACCTCCCTATGATGAATGGTCAGGATGGGGTTCTTTCCAAAGTCCTAAGAGGGGGATTTTAGAAACAAGTCATTAAATCCTGCCAAAATATCAACCATACCAATTATTCTTTTACAAGACCCACTTGAGTACTGGTCATAATTTTCAGAGCTCTAAATTAGCCACTTGGAGTCACAGACAGCCTCAGGGGGCTTTCAAGGGACTAGAGGACAGACGCCCCTAAATCTCTGTAATGTAATTCCTATATAATGAAAAGTGTTGCATCAGATTGGAAACAAAACAATGAAAGATTTGGAAAGCTTTCTTGAGATTCGGGACATTCAGAAAACAGCCTTTTCCCGTCCACCTTGGTCTCAGAAGCCCTGGTAAGGTAGTAAGCATCCTCTCTCTCTCCCTGCCTGACACACAGCAAGTCATTACACTTTAAGTTAAAAACCTCAACTTCCTCATCTCTGAAAAGGCCAGCCTGAATGCATGCCAAGTACAGTATTAGACCTCAAAAACCAAGCAATAGCTTCACATGGCTACTCAGAAGAGGACCGATCATCTGCCGGTATAATCCGCCGGTTACGGAAACCCACACTTAACTCCCGCGTCACTCACGGGCTGGCCTCGACTGTCGGAGGGCTGGTATGTATTAGGAAGCAAGAACATCCTCGTACCTGAACGCCCCGCAGTCAGATTCATTTGCGAAGACACACCATTAAAACTCTATAAGAAATGCTGATAATCAATATCGGTAAGGAGGAAGGTGCTGGAGTACGGAAGATTTTACCTACTTCGTTTTTTTCTAACGCTGCAGGAAGGAGTCAACTTGGCATTAAAGGGTTAAAACCGACTAATCCGGCCCTGATGCACCACTAACCGGTAAGAGACGCCTATCCCAAGTGGACATACGTGTTTTAAGATATCATGAGTTGAACAGGCGAGAGTTGCAAAACAAGTTTAGACAAGTTCAGTTGGAAGGGCGGACGGGAAGGCTCGCGCTCTGCCAGGCAGCCGTGTTTGGGTCCCTCCAGGGCTGGGTCGGGAACCTCAGGAAGCAGGGCTGAGTCTTCCCTGCGCCCAAACCTGAGCACCGGAGTTTGGAAACCAGGCTTTGAGACGTTCTCGAAGACACAGAGCTAATGCCACGCGCAACTTGTTTGGGCCATATGACCCAAGTTTCGTTCAGGGCACGGGAAAGGAGACGTTGCCCAAACCCACGTCTTTCCCAGGGTTCATCAGGTGGGCAGAGCCGGGTGTCCCTCGGAGCTCAGCACCACACACTCGCGCCCTGGGGGGAGGCGACGGGATCCTCCGCCCGAGCCCTGACCGCCCCGCCCCAGGCGAAGTCCCTAAGGCCGGACGGGAAGACCTCGGGGTCGCCTCTCGGGCTTCCCCGCCTCCCCTTCCCGCCCACCCGCGGCACAGGGTTTCCCCGATGGTTGAGCGCCGCGCTCGGGCCCGAGGCACTCACCCAGGCGGCGCGGAGTCAGCCCCCAGCGACCCGCCAGCCGCCCCACTTTGGGACGCGGAGCTGGGGCGCGCACCCAGCGAAGCCCGGGGTGCCTGGGCTCCCGGCTGGTCCCTGCTCACCTGGCCCGCACAGCACTGCGCTGACATCGCGGCGGCCGACGACCCCGGGCGCGCGCGCTCGCTCCCAGCTCCCCTCCGGCCCTCCTGGCTCCCTCGGGCCTGGAACGCCCCTCTCTTCCCCCTCACGCCTGCACACGAGCAGCCCCAGCTGAGCGCCAGGCACCGCGGCCTGGCTACAAACAAGCGCCGCCAAGCCCCGCCCCGCCGCCGCAGCCCCGCCCCGCAGCCCGCCCCCTCGGGCCGCGGCCGCCGCAGCCCCGCCCCGCGCCCGCCCCTTCCCGGGCGCCCGGCCGCGGAGCAGGCTCGCCCCGGGCTCGCACTTCCGCTGGCGTCAGGCGGATGGCGGCCGCCGTCGCTTCCCGGTGAGGCGCCGGGCCCCGAAGTCCGCCGACCGACGGGCCTGCCCGGCGCGCCCGGGCTCCTGCGCAGGTCCCTCGCTGAGGAGGGCGCAGTGCCCGCCTGGCCCCCGGCTCCCTCGAAAGAGCTGGTTGCCGACCCCCATAGAGCTGGGAGCCTTTAGTGAGCGAGTCCCGAGAGTCCCGCCCTGAACCGGCGCAGTAGGGACCTCCGGGTGCCGGTCTGCGCTCGGCCTCGCGCCAACTGGGATATCCACGGGATCCCTGTCCCTGAAATCCCTTTCTCTCCTTCATCTGCCAAGAAAAAGCAGCTTTGGGGAAAGTCTCCTCGACTCCTTGGGCACTTGGCTGTTCTGCCCTGACGTTCCCACGGCACTTTGGCGGATCTGGTGAGAACCTTTTCTGCGCTTCCCTGGATATTGATCTACTTTCCAGCCTCTCCTCCCCGCCCGCCGGAGAGCATATCCCGGCCCACGGACTCAGTTTGCATCCCCGTTTCCTCACCCGACCTCACTAAAAAGATGGTCCGCGATAACTGCTTGTTCTATGCAGAAGGCAAAGAAGGCGTCCCTACTTTTTCTCCCTACCCAAATCTGCTGTCCTCACAGCCACTTCCCCAAGAAGGGTAAGGGAATTTGTGTTAGTGCGAACTTCGCGCCAAGCCCTTTTACTCTTTAAAACCGACAGTACTGTACCCACTTTAGAAATGAGGCAACGGAAGCCCAGACAGGTTAATTAACTTGCCCAAAGCCTCACAGCAAAGCTGCAGAAGCAGAAATGGGACTGGAATCCACGTGTCTGACCCCTCGCTCAGGATGCTGTCTAACTGGACTCGCTTCTAGACAGAGCCTTTGGCGAAGGCGTGTCTTGTTGGGCACTTCAGGAGCTGGAGACTAAGAGGAAAGTCACGTGGGAGCCAGGCCTCGGTTATGAGCTGTACAGAAACTCCTAGACTCTCAGATGTGGCGTTTAGAGAAAGAGAAATAATGGAGCAGGCCCTATTCAAAGCCATGGAAAGTAGTGAGAGTTGGCTCTTAACTACAATTTAAAAATAATAAAATAAAAATTTTTTTAAAACAGCATAAAGAGTATCAGATCAGCGCAGGAACCTGCTTGGTTGTGGCCTGTGATACATCAGAAGCCCAGGATCTCACCACGACTTTCTAGTGAGCTTCATTCTTGGCTGAGGCGGTCACTGTGACCCAATTCTCGCCTAAGGAGATTAGTTGGGCACCGAGAGTTTCCGCCTGGTTGGTGATAAATAAATGGCAAGCAATAGGATATATTGGAGTAGACGAAGCCGTTTCGTGTAAAACTAATTCGGCCTGACCTTGTTTTTCCAAAAGGGCCTGATGTGGCCTTTGAACATGTATTGTATATTTGCTTTAAGCATTTACCAGGTCCCAAAGAGAACAAATGCCTTTAAGATAAGGGTGCAACTTCCCCCACATTGGCATTTCCTTAAGGATAAGCATTTCTCCCTAGGCTAGGATTTGATTGCTGTGCTCATCCTGTGACCAACCAACTCGAGACCGCAGAACTGCTACCTGCTGTGTCCATCAATTGCTGTGCCTGCTAGGCAGGCTAGGAAATCTTGTGACTGTTGTAAAAGGGACATCCCAATCGTATGTGATACATGCTCTTTGACAGTATATAAGCACTCTGTACACCCCATTTCTTTGATGCCCTTCCTTCCTTAGGGAAGGAAGGCCCTGGGCTATATGGTCCTCAAATTTGGCACATAATAAACTCACCCCAATTTTGATTTATAGGTTGATTATGGATTATTTGCATCGACTCTGGGAAGAGCCAGGCAGCTTCCGGGGAAGGGAAAAGCGTGAAATCTACATAAATTTGAGCCCGCTGGGACTCCAGCCCTCCTCACCTTTAGGGGCTGGGTCTCAGGAAGGCAGAGAACCGTCACCAGGGACCACTGAGTTGGAGGCAGAGCAGGTTGTAGGATCCGGGCCTCTTGAATCCTGTGCTCTTTTTGCCAAATCAATTCTAGTGTGGGAGGATTCTGTGACTATATCAATGTCGGCCTCACAGAGAAAGAGAACCCAAGTCTTATTAACCTGGGAATTTGTAGATTGTGCCCCAAGGTAGCCGAAAAGCATAGTGGAAGCCTAAGCTCTTGGAGCCAGGAAGTTGCAAATTTTAACTCCTCCGAGAACCTCTAAGCCTCGATTTTATCATCTGCCAAACAGGGCTAATACTCCATTCTCCAAGGATTAGATAAACTCACCCAGACAGCCCGTGTGGTACAGAGCCTGCCCTTCTTAAGCAATGACTAAATAGTAGCCCTGACTGGTGTTAATAAACGAGTTAAAAAGATGTTAAAATATAACCTGTGCGGGCTGACTCTCCTTCCCTGCTGGAAGATCGCAGAGGACTGTGGCCCGATCTGGAGGTTTACCACCGGCCTGGCTCCGAGGGCCTCACAGTTACTATTTAAGGTCTGGTTGGTCACATCCTTTGCGTCTGTGGTTGGTTAACAAGAATAGAGGTAATGTCAGCAGACATAACATAAAACAGTGACACCCTAATTTTATTTTGAGTACTCGGCAGACTTTTTCAAGGAAGACCGTTGTCCGTGGTGGCCCTACCATGCAGGCAGTTTTACAGTCCGTCTCTTTTGATATGGATTTTTCAGGAATAAGCGGTAATAGGCCTGTTTTCTTAAGACTGTAGCTCTTGGCAGACCATATCAAATATTTCCCCCACAAAAATTTTCTTAAATTAACTGAATTAGCTCCTTTTATACAATATAATTATATATGTGTATATATGACATAAATAACCAGTTTATAATTTGCTTTTTTTCCTCTCCTGAATTTGAAGATATGTTTAGCTTTACATTTTCAGGAAGGAGAAAATGTCGAGTTTAAAAACACCACTCACTGAACTGAAAACAAGAGTGATATACATTAAAGAAAAATGCATAATCATAAACACTCACTTTTTTTTACCTTTAATGAATTTAGAAAACTGCATTACAAATTTAATTTCTAGTTCAAGAATGGCTTAGAAGCAAATAAAATTAATCATTCTAATTCCCTAAAACTTTCTCAACTTTGAAAAAAGCCTAATGATGTGTTCTGTTGGTTTTTAAATATAAAAGAAAAAATTTCTCTAATCTTCACTTACAAAGTCTCTAGGGACCTCAATGTAGTAGTGGCAGTTTAATTTCAGTTACAAGTAAACAAGAATGTATTCATTTAGCATAGCTATAAATTTGGGGCCCCCGGCAAAAAATAATCAGAACCTTTTAGTGCTCCCACCCCACTCCTGGTAATTTCTTTTATTTCCTTCTCCTTTATTTCTATTAAATTTTTTTAATGTTTTTTAAATGTCAAAATATTATACGACATCAAATGAAAAATAGCTCTCCCTTCCTCACACCCTGCCTTTCAGTCTCCTCCCCAGAGGCAACCACTTTCAATTATTTTAGCAGTTTTCCCCTATTTATCTCCATATTTTCTTTGTTTTGGTTTTGGTGAGGAAGATTCGCCCTGAGCTAACATCCGCGCCAAACCTCCTCTATTTTTTGTATGTGGGATGCCTCCACAGCATGGCTGATGAGTAAAGTATGTCCACGCCAGGGATCTGAGCCCGCAAACCTGGACCGCTGAAGCAGAGTATGCAGAACTTTAACCACTGAGCCATGGGGCCAGCCCTTCCATATTTTCAAATAATATTCTTATGGTGTTATTTCCTGGTCTGTTGACTGTATTCATTGTGTATTATCTTTTATGTTCCATGTGGGCTGAAAGCTTAACCCACTGAGCACTTTCATTTGCTATCTTGCCAGTTGAACTATATCACAGTTTTCAAAAAAATAACAGTCAACGTTTATGGAATTATGGCTAGTAAAAATTATTCATTGCATAGCCACATAGTGTACAATGATAGCACTTCTTTCATGTCAGCCTTTTATTTTTCAATCCCATCCCCTTTCCTGGAGAGCTAGGATATTCTCGTGTTTAGTGGTGGGGACTCTGGAGCCAGACCCTAAGATCAGATCTTTGCATGGTCACGTCTTAGGTCTGAGGATTTTGAGGAAGTGACTTCATCTCTCTGCACGTCAGTTTCTTCCTCTATAAGATGAGGAGGGTTAATAAATGTATGCACATTAAAGCACTAAGAACAGCACCTAGTGTGTATTAAGTATTTGGTGTTATGTTTTACTTGCATGGTTTTCTATGTACCTAATCTTGATTTCTCTCTATTTGTGTATCTAATCTGTCATAATTCTTTTTTCCCAGATAATCAACCACGTCACATAATCTATCAATTTCATTTCTCCCAAGAGTCCTATCTTTCTCCCAGAACCCTCCAAACTACTCCAATCTGGGTCCCTCTGGGCTGCCACTGCCCCACAGCCATCCTGGCTTTCCCCTTGCTACTGTCTTCTGTTACATATCTGGCTTTCTGGACTCCTCTTTCTTGGTTTACTCCCTTGTTTTGGTGAGCACATCAGCAGCTTTGGGACTCCAAATGCCTGCTTTTAACCCTACACTGCCCTTCCTTGAGTGGTCCAACTTAAAATAAAAATTATCTTCCTTTTTAACACTGTGGGGGATCAGAATTGGCCACACCAAAATGTGCCTCTTTGGCTTGATTATTTTTAAGAACAAAAGACTCTAAAAGAAATTTAAGATAAAAGGCATGTCCCCAGGACAGGCCATCACCATAGATAATCTGGGTATCTGTAGACTGGGAGGATCCTTGCTAAGCCCATTCTTGTCAAAGTTCTATCTACCAAACTTTTCCTTTTCCATTTCCATGTGAATTGCCTTCCTCTCCTTCGAAGCCCCAAACCACTACCCCTTCCCCACACATACATCCTCCTTTGTCTTTAGGTAAAGATGCTATTTAAGGTGGCAGCTTCAGCCATTCTGGCTGAGATACCTAGTTTTCCTGGGTTTCTCCCATGTATACATGTTATAAAGCTTGTTTGATTTCCTCCTGCTATTCTGTCTCATCTTGATTTAATTCTTAGGCCAGCCAGAAGGACCTAGAGAGGGTAGAGGATTTGTCTTCCTCCCCTACAACATGAATCCTTTTGTTGTTCCCTTATCTTGCCTTTAATTCCATCACCTCCTGTCCTCTCGATTTTCTCTCTTCCAGGCATTTTCAATCCTTCCTTTCTACTGAATCATTCTCAAGCTATGGTCAAATTTCTCCTAAATTAAACAACACATGAAAACCTCTCTTAGACTTAGCTACCACCCTTTCCACTTTTCTTTGTCTTAAAACTTCTAGAAAATAAAGATTGGTGCTCCGCTCTCCTGAAGCCTGTGGCCTGACTTCTGTCCCTCCAGGCCACTGGAGCTGCCACTTCCATGGTAACTGGTGTCCCTGCTCTTGCTCCTCACCCTCCCATTTACTTTGGACAGGAGGAATAACTCCTCCTTAAAATAATTTTCTTTTCATCTCTTTATCCAAAGGCAGAAAGAAAATTGAATATAATTCCATTGATTCCCATTAATAGTAATTTTTAAAGAAATGTATGTTATTTTTCCAAATTCAAGTAAAGACTGCAAATAAGCTAACATTGTGTTGCCAGGTCAAGAATTTTGGGGTAGATTCTTTGGGGAACTGGAGAAATCTTTTGTAATCATCCTCAGTTATTTCCTAAGTACAGAAAGCTAATGATTCTTCAGCACTCAAATGATGCTTTAAGAGGTTTGCCTCAGTATTTTAAAGATTCTCCCTTTAATCCATTTCACATTATTAATCTGTTTGTCAAGTCCTTTGAGTATAGATGATACAAAGGACAGTGCTTGTTTATAACACCCCCGGGAACGCAAATCCAAATTAAGGAAGCCGGTAGACAGTTGTTCAACAGTTTCTTCAGCATTGCTCAACCCTTCTGGGAACAAATTAACTTTTTAAAAATCCTCTTAGGGGCCTAGTCTTAATATGCAGAGAGAATATATATATATATATATGTATTATCCCTCCACCCCCATTTCTGAGTTGTATCACGTTCACTCTGATTTTGAGTTAACCTTTCTGTTAAGAAAACTCAGTGGAAATGTTTACATAGGCTTTGCCTCTTTAACTTAATTAAAATATGCAATAGTCTGAGTAGATTTTGGAAAGTCTTCATTTTCTTGTCTTAGAAATAAATATTTGGGTAAATCGGGCAAGTAATGATTATAGTCACTATTCAACTTTGTTATGAACTTTAGAAAACATTTCTGAAAACAGCATACCAAGGAAAATTATTCCGACTTCTTTGGTTTTAAAACTCAATCTAGAAAACTTTCCAGATCCCGATTTCTAGTAAACGCCTTCAGAAAGGGTTGAGGTTGAGAGGGGAAGAAAGACAAAAGAGAGGGCAGGCGCCCTTCTCAGCGTTCCCCATTGAGCCATTCTAATTAACTTCCTGAGGGGAAGTACAAGAGGGGAGCCCATTTCTTCAAATCAGAGCACTTTGTGTTGTTACCTTTTTAATGTGTATTTGCAGGGACTACTCCTGTTGGTTTCTTTTCAATTTGCTTTTTTTGATGCATCCTTTAAAGTAAGCGCTTTTTGGAGGTGATTGGTTTTAAAAGAACCACAGCCAGTGAACTGTCTGCGAAACCATATAGTTTCATGAAAATCAATAAAAGGCTTTCTTGGAGGGTTTCACTTGAAAGATGTTTACATTGTTGTGTGAAGAGGGGAAAAGCGGAAGGAACTTCCTGAGGTTTCACAGAAAAACAATCCAGCTTATTTATTCATAATAGGATTTAGGTTACAGGAGAACGTTTTAGATTGAACAGTAGGAGAATTTTAAGTGGCTGAGAAAAGATAGTAAGAAAATGTTCAAAGACCATTCTATTTTCACTTCCCTCTTAAATGCAAAAGGAATAATACACCCAACGAAGAAATTAATGACTCTGAAGCCCAAATGAGAAGTTTAGAAACAGCTGCTTTAAAAAGAAAAAAAATAAGATTGGCAACAGGCATTAGCTCAGGGCCAATCTTCCTCACCTAAAAAAATAATAATAATAAAGAAAGAATAAAATAAAAAAGAAAAAAGTATGCATTTATTGAACTGACATCAATCAATCAATCAACAATTTTGAATATTTTCTTTTTGTGTTTTTTCCCTATCTCAATTCTACAAGTTCAAAGCAAGACTAAACACTCCTGCTCTTTTGCTTTATTTAAAAACCTCCTCTATTCTACAACCGGGCTTCATTTTCTGAAGAAGCAAATGGAGCCTTAGGTATATTCGTTTCTGACCCATCCCTCCTAGAATGAAATCCAAAATGGGTGTGTGTGACTTGAGCCACGGTAAACTGAGGCAGGGACCAGGCACAAAATTTTTTTGCTGGGACGTGAGATCAATTAGTGGAAAAAACGTAGTTAAAGGCACATTGTAGACTTGAGGGCAAAGGAATAGAGACAAAGGAGGAAGGGGGAAAGCAAAAGACTGGTCATTTAGTGGAGAAAAGGCTCGACTGAAATCTCTCACTAGGAAAACCTTAGATACCAACTTGTGAAAGGCCTGTGCTGTTGTCAACCTCCAGACTTACCATCTAGGCCCTGAAAGGCTAATGGCAATGACTTTGTTACCGCACAAAGGGCACGATCTGCTCACCGCAAGACAAAAGCCAATCGTCAAGAGCAAGATGGTGGAAAAAAGAAAGGGTTTATTACAGTTTGCCAGCAAAAGGGAAGATGGCCGACTCATGTCCAAAAGAACCATCTTCAGCGGGCACAGAATCTTACAGCAGTTATATAGGCTGGTGGGTTACAGGGGAGGGGGTTAGGAATGTCGACCCTCAGGTGCTACAATCTGGGAGTTGCCACACTAGATTTTTCTGTTGCCCTTGATGATGACTGTTCAAAGGTCATCACATTCCTAAGGAACTCAAAAGAACAAATTATCGTCTTATCGCAGCTGGGAGATACATGCACAAGCAGGAGTCGTAAAATCTACAGAGTGGTTAGATCTCCTGGAGGGTGCAAATCCAGCTGGGTTAGTTAGTCAGAGTTCATTCAAAGTTACAATAGGTTTCTTTTCTACAGTATGGCTTCCCTTATGTCAACCTTGTGTTGAGCCAGTATCAACATCACACCCTCATCATGAGATAACTTTGGAAGATTTCTCTTGTAGAAATATGGCCAGATTTCCTGGTGCTGTTATTCTTAAATTCCTTTGGAACACAGAGGTTTTGGAAAAATAGGAGACAGTAGAATGTCTTAGCTTCTACCCTAAGAATAAGTGTGAGGTTCAGAGTTGGAAGGAAGAAATACCAGTCAATGTAAAGCATTCTTAGCCTTATGTCTTTAAGAATGTCAAATGCTGCCTCTGCCTACATGCCCACTGCAGCTGGTTGTGGGCAGAGACCAGCATGGGGTCATCTGTACAATAGGTGATGTTTGTCTCCACCTTCCCTGAAGCAATGCTCCATGGAAATCCCCAGGAGGAGGCAATACCCTGATCTAATCCAAGTTATCTAACTCTGGGAATCAGTCACACAGGGAGTTCTTGGAGGCAAACAGGTCTTTGAATATCTGTTAGTTCAGACGGGATCAAAATTTTCGGATGTGAACCCCTGTGGCCTCTATTTTACCATAGATGATATTGGAGCCCCTGATTTTCAGGGAAGAGACTGAGTCAAGAGCTGCCACCTTTTGTGTGATAGGAGGCTGGGGCAAGGGAACCGCATCACATCCCACTGATTTCCAAACTTATATACAGTACGTATTTCAGCTCTACTGTCCAAAGCAGGACAGGGGTTCACAAGGGCACTGCAGGATGAGGACAACCCTACAGCTAGGCTTGCCTTATATTTTCATTCTAGTGAAATAATTTTAAAACAAAGGGGAAGAGGTTTCAGTTTCAAAATGGCAGACTGAGTGACTACTTATCTCTCCTCTTAATATCTACATTTATTTTTTTTCCTATGAGTTCAGTTTTATTAGATTTCACATATGAGATCATACAGTATTTATCTTTCTGTGTCTGACTTACCTCACTTACCCTAATGCCCTAGAGTTCCATTCATATTGTCACAAATGGCAAGATTTCCTTTTTTTACAGCGGAACAATGTTCCATTGTATATATAGCATATCTTTTTTATCCATTCATCCATCGACAGACACTTAGGTTGTTTTCATGTCTTGGCTATTGTCAACAATGCTGCAGTGAACTGGGTGAGCAGATATCTCTTCCAGATAGTGATTTCGTCTCCTTCAGATATATACCCAGATGTGGGATTGCTGAATCATATAGTAGTTCTATTTTTAATTTTTCTTTTTTTTGAGGAAACTCCATACTGCTTTCCATAGTGGCTGTACCAATTTACATTCTCACCAACAATGTACAAGTGTTCCCTTTTCTCCACATCCCCACCAACACTTGCTATTTCTTGTCTTTTTGATAATAGCCATTCTGACAGGTGCGAGGTGATATCTCATTGTAATTTTGATTTGCATTTCCCTGATGATAAGTGATGTTGAGCACCTTTTCATGTACCTGTTAGTCATTTGAATATCTTTTTTGGAAAAATGTCTGTTCAAGTCCTTTGCCCATTTTTGAATTGGATTATTGCATTTTTTGCTATTGAGTTTTATGAGTTCCTTGTATTTTTTAGATATTAACCCCTTCTCAGATGTGTGGTTTGCAAACATTTTCTCCCATTCCGTAGGTTGCCTTTTCATTTTGTTGATCTTTTAAAACTTTTTTTGCTGTGCAGAAGCTTTTTAGTTTGATGTAGTCCCACTTGTTTATTTTTGCTTTTGTTGCTTGTGCTTTAGATGTTGTATACAGGAAATCATTACCAAGACCAGTGTCAAAGAGCTTTTCCCCTATGTTTTCTTCTAGGAGTTTTATGGTTTCAGGTCTTATATTTAAGTCTTTAGTCCATTTTGAGTTAATTTTTGCTAGTGGCATAAGATAGCGGTCTTACATTTATTCCTTTAAAATGGTAGTAAAGGAATAAAAGGAACAAGTTCCCCACATTAAAGTAAATGGGGGTGGATGAGAGATATGGACAGACTTCTTAAAGAGAGAAAGCAGGAAGAGGAGAGGTGGTGGATGAGTCCTGGTCGGGGAAGATGCTACCTAGAGTACCAGCCACAAGCCAGGGAGATACCCCCAGGGAGGGCACTAGTCTGACCAAAGAATGCTGGAGAGGTCCTCTCGAGACAACAGAGAGCCAGGGTGAGACTCCATAAAAAAGCAAGAAGATTATTAGAAATTCTGTAAAGAGCTGTAGATTCCCCACCGCCAACCGCACCCCCCACCCAACCTGTGGATAGAATTCTGGGGAGCAGCATTCCCCCTACCCCCAGTCCCCAAAGTCAAATCAAGTTGGCATCAGGTATCTCATTTGCAACACTGGGCGTCAGTAACACAATGGAGCAACACCTTCAAAATTCTAAGGGGAAATTGTTTTGAGCCTAGAATTACATTATATATTACAATAAAGTAAACCCTGTTTACTGATTTTTCAGCTTTTAGAATGAGTCCATAAACAGAGCACAAATTATATAATTATGGTGATAGAACAGTATATAAATGACAAAAGTTTGGCGACATCAAAGTGTAGATGAGAGAAGTCAGAGGATGAGAGGTTTGAGGCCGGGAGGTTAAAGGAAAAGTAGAACCATTGATATCCTCGTCTTGCTAAGTCAGGAGCTGTGGTTGGCAGAACAACGTCCCCTCAAAGATGTCCACGTCCTAATCCCAGGACCCTGTGAACGTGTTAGGTTACATGCAAAGGGGAATGAAGTTTGCAGATGGAGTTAATGTTGCTAATCATCTGACTGTGAGATGGGGAGATTCTCCTGGATTATTTGGGTTGGCCAAATATGATCATAAGGCTCCTTATAAATGGAGGGAGAAGGCAGAAGAGAGAGAACCAGGGAGATGGCAGCATGAGAATATCGATATGCGGGTATTCGTTTGGGATAAGAAGGTGACCATCCAAAGAGCTAAAAACAGAAACACTGCGATTCAGGAAGCTGTTCCTGAGGAACACATATGTGCTGGCGGTGGGAATGTGAACTGGTAAAACCATTATGGAAAATAGTATGGAGGTTCTTCAGAAAATTAAAAATAGAACTACTGTGTGATCCAGCAATCCCGCTTCTAGGTATATACCCAAAGGAAATGAAATCTGGATGTGGAAGAGATATCTGCACTCCCTTGTTCAGTGCAGCATTATTCACAATAGCCAAGATAGAGAAACAATCTAAATGTCCATTGATGGATGAATGGATAAAGAAAATGTGGTATAATATGCAATAGAAAATTATTCGGCCTCAAAAGAGAAGGAAATCCTGCCATTTGTGACAATATGGATGAACCTGTAAGATGTTATGCTAAATGAAATAAGACAGACACAGAAGGACAAATGCTTCATGATCTCGTTTATATGTGGAAACTAAAACAGTCAAACTCATAGAAGCAGAGAGTAGAATGGTGATTGCCAGGGGCAAGCCCGGGGTGAAGGAGGGGAGAGGAATATGGGGAGAAGTTAGTCAAAGGGTGCTAACTTCAGTTATGCAAGAAGAATAAGTCTGGAGAGCTAATGTACAGCATGGTGACTATAGTTAACAATACTGTACTGTATGCTTGAAACTTGCTGAGAGCAAATCTTGTGTTCTCACCCAAAAAAAGAAAGAAAATGATGACTATGTGAGGTGATGGATATGTTAATTAACCTGATTGTAGTGATCATTTCGTAATGTATACATATATCAAAACATCAAGGGGGCTGCCCGGTGGCGCAGCGGTTTAGTCCGCGCTTGGCAGCCCAGGGTTCGCAGGTTCGGATCCCGGTCGCCCGCCGACGCACTGCCTGTCAGCCATGCCATGGTGGCGTCCCATATAAAGTGGAGGAAGATGGGCACGGATGTTAGCCCAGGGCCAGTCTTCCTCAGCAAAAAGGGGATGATTGGCAACAGATGTTAGCTCAGGCTGGTCTTCCCCACAAAAAAAACAAAAACAAAAACAAAAACATCAAGTTGTACATCTTAAATATGTATAATTCCTATCTGTCAATTAGAAAAAAAAAAGTTGTCCCTGAGGAGCAAGACCAGTGATGAGGAGAAGTGGGGTGGAGGAAGCTGCTTTTCATTATGAAAATCTTCTTTCAGGATTGAATTTTAAGACATATGCAGAGGTGACTTTATTTCAAAAAGGAAAGGACAACTACTGGTTTCAGAGGGGACATCACAAAGGCCCAAGGAATGTCAGATTTTCCAAATCCCAATGTTGACTCTGTCTGGGAACTTTTTTAAGAGGAGGTTGACCTCACACCTGGGACCACGCACATGATCAGTGCTGATATGTACGGCAATGTTTCATCATTTAATAATTAATGTACCAACATTCTATAATGTTTTGCTTTAAAAAACTAATTAAAGCAGTTCTAGGTTATCTGTCCCTCAACTGTATTCCCAAGTGTTTTCTTAGGTAGATTAGAAAGGAGTGGAGCCTAAATTTTGTAAGGGCATACTGCCCTGGTATGCCATGGGAGGTGTCCCAGGAGTGAACGCCATCCATCATGGGTGTCGAGGACCAAAGCCAGAGAAATACTGTGCTAGAAGATTTACCCTAGATAAAGAGCTGGGATAAAAACCCACCCACAGCTTTGGGAGCACCTGCCTGCATTTGTTTAACTGTAAAATATAACAATCATTTACTGAAAGCATATTGGCAGCAGTTTAAAGAATAAAGGGAACACCTGTGTACGCCTTTCTTCCCCCTCAGAGGGAACATGTATCCTCCATTTTGTCTTAATCATCCTTTGCTTTTCTGTATTGTTTTACCAAATGTGTATTCTGTTTTGAGTGTTCTGTAAATGAAGTCTGATTATATACATATATTCTATAAATAGTTTCTTTGGCTAGAAAGTTATATTTTTTTAATTAAGCAGTGTTTATGCACATAGTTGTAGTTCATTAATTTTTATGGCTGTATAATATTCTCTTGTAAGAATTAATTGCAATTGATTTATCCTTTCTACTGTTGATGGACATTTAAGTCATTTCCAGGTCTTTGCTATTGTGAAGAATGCTGCTGTGTATGTGTTGGCAGAGGCAATCTACCATGAGCCCAGAGGGTCCCTGCAAACTCCTGCTGGGAATGCCAAGAATACAAGGCCCTGACTGCTCCTTGCTTGGGCAATTTCAGAGTTGCACTTATAGCCAGCAACCTTGAAGCGGTGGAATAATGTTTCCTTCCAGGACAAAGAACTGGCTTGCTATAAAAGAGGTGGATTCTCCAAGCTCAGCATTCCTCAGCTGTGATGCAAACCATTAGGTATGCAGCATCCATCTGGGCCCCTCCAGTGTCCCTTCCTTGGGACTTGGAGGACAAAGAGAACTCTTATAAATATGGTACTCATGCAGCTTTATCACTCGCAGCACAGCAAAGCTGCATGAGTACCATATTTATAAGAGTTCCCCTTGTCCTTGCATCACGTGGGGTTGCAGGTATCTCTTCCACATCCTGATTTCATTTCCTGTGAGTAAATACTCAGAAGTGGGATTGTTGTATCATATGGTAGTTCTATTTTTTTTTTTTTGAGGAACCTCTATATTGTTTTCCATAGTGGCTGCAGCAATTTACATTCCCATCAACAGTGCACAAGGGTTCCCTTTTATCCTTTTCCTCACCAACACTTGTTATCTCTGTCTTTTTGATAATAGCCATTGTAACAGGTGTCAGGTGATATCTCATTGTGGTTTCGATTTGCATTTCCCTGATAATTAGTGATGTTGAACATCTTTTTATGTACCTGTTGACTATTTGTATGTCTTCCTTGAAAAAATGTCTTTTCAACTCCTCTGCCCATTTTCAATGGGTGTTTCTTTTTTTTTTGCTATTGAGTCATATGAGGTCCTTATAAATTTTAGACATTAACCCCTTATTAGATACATGATTTGCAAATATTTTCTCCCATTCTGTAGGTTGCCTTTTCATTTTGTTAATTGTTTCTTTTGCTGTGTAGAACCTTTTTAATTTGACACAATTCCACTTATTTTTGCTTTTGTTGCCTGTGCTTTTGGTGTCATATGCAGAAAAATCATTGCCAAGACCAACATCAAGGAGCTTTCTCCCTATGTTTTCTTCTGGAAGTTTTACAGTTTCAGATCTGATGTTTAAGTCTTTAATCCATTTTGAGTTATTTTTTGTGAGTGGTGTAAGATAGAGACCCAATTTAATTCTTCTGCATATGATTATCCAGTTTTCTCAACACCATTTATTGAAGAGGCTGTCTTTTCCTGATTGTATATTCTTGCCTCCTTTGTCATAGATTAATTGACCATATATGCGTGGGTTTATTTCTGGGTTTTCTGTTCTCTTCCATTGATCTTTGTGTCTGTTTTTATGCCAATACCATGCTGTTTTGGTTACTATAGCTTTGTAATATAGTTTGAAATCAGCAGGTGTGATGTCTCCAGCTTTGTTCTTTCTCAAGATTGCTTTGGCTATTCAGAGTCTTTTATGGTTCCATACAAATTTTAAGATTGTTTGTTTTATTTCTGTGAAAAATGTTATTGGAATTTTTGGTAGGGATTGCATTGAATCTATAGATGGCTTTGGGTGGTATGGACATTTTAATAATATTAATTCTTCTGATCCATAAACACGGGATATCTTTCCATTTGTGTCTTCTTCAATTTCTTTCATCAATATCTTATAGTTTCCAGTGTACAGATCTTTCACCTCCTTGATTAAATTTATTACTAAGTTTTTATTGTTTTTGAGGCTATTGTGAACAGGATTGTTTTCTTTCTTTTTCAGATATTTGGTTGTTAGTGAATAGTCTGTTCTTTCCCCATTCATCCACAATACTCTCTACGTCATGAATCAAGTTTCTATATACACATGTATCTGTTTCCTGGGCTCTTTATTACACTCCATTCATCTGTTTGTCTATCCCTGTATCTATATATACTGCTTTAAATTCTATAACTTTCAAATAAGTCTTGATATCTGATAGATTAAGTCCCACCACCTTCTTTAGTAGTATCTTAGCTGTGTTCTTGGCCCTTTTGCACTTCCATGTAAATTTGAGAATGACCCTGTAAAGTTTCACAGAAATCTACTGGAATTTTTATTGGAATTTCATTGAGTCTGTAGATTGTGAAGAATTGACATCTTTACAAGGATAACTGTTCCTCTCCAAGGAAACAGTATACATTTCTCCATTTATTTAAGTCTTTCTTATTAACTTTCATTAACATTTTATCATTTTCTCCATGTAGATTTTGCACAATTTTTGTTAAACACATTCTTGGATTCTTTTTCTTATTGTTATGGCATACAATATACTTTTTATTTTTCATTGTGAAATACAAAATAGCTACAATGAGTATGTACACATACATGTACAATTTAAAGAATAATTATAGGGAGTGACATCAGCATCATGGCAGAGTGAGATTCCCTCTTTGAATCTCTGCCCCCTACGACACAATGAAAACATCATTCACATTCCAACAGAGCTCAATCAAACACTATGAAGGACTTCTAAGAAACCCCTGCTGCCATACATCGGACAGTGGAGGCGCAGGAAGCCCAAAAGGACAGGAGGAGAGGTAAGAAGTTGTACTCCCCCTCCCCAATCGATCAGCAAAGACAGCGCGGTTTGCAGACAGAGGGGGGAGGGGCGGCCCACAGTGGGGAAAACTATCGCCATCCAGGTGCTCTCACAGACTGTCGCGAGATCCCCACTGGGAAGCGACGATGGACTGCTTAGGGGGTGTAGCAAACACCCTAAGAGAGCCAGAAAGGAAACCCCCGGGTCAAGCAGGAGAAAGAGAGGACCCCTCCCCCCCCACACCCGGCATTTCAGCATAATCCCTCCGGAGGCTGCAGCCGCCTCAGAGCAAACCACTCGCAATCTCCATCCAGTGGCAGCAGGGGGAAACTGCAGGACCAATTTTATCATGAGGCAAAAAAATAAAGCCGTCCCCGTTGGATCCTTGCGACAATTTGTCATGGCTACAGACCAAAAGGAAACTGATAAACACCCAGAAACCAACCCTGAAGGCACAGAATTTGATAACCTGAATGAGAGAGAATTCAAAATAGCTATCATAAACAAAGTCAACGAAATACAAGAGAACACACAGAAACTAATCAACAAATTCAGGGATTTTGTCACAAAAGAGATTGAAACCATAAAGAAAAACCAATCAGAATTATTGGAGGTGAAAAACAAAATCAACAAGATAGTGGAAAAAATGGAGTCTTTAAAGAGCAGAACTGACAATATGGAGGAACGAATTAGCACTATTGAGGTTAGCCATGCAGAAATGCTCCTGATAGAGGAGGAGAGAGAGCTAAGACTAAAAAGAAATGAAGAAATTCTTCGAGAAATATCAGACTCAATGAGAAAAAGCAACATAGGATAATAGGTATTCCAGAAGGAGAAGAAAGAAAAAGGAGCAGAGAGTTTGTTCAAAGAAATAATAGCTGAGAACTTTCCCAACCTAGGGAACGAGAGGGAAATAACAGTGAATGAAATCAATAGATCACCTAAATATATAAACAGGAATAAAAAATCATCTTGCCACATAGTAGCAAACTTGAAAAATACCCGTGACAAGGAAATAATATTGAAGGCAGCTAAACAAAAAAACAAAATAACATACAAAGGAAACCCCATCAGGCTCTCAGCTGATTTCTCGACAGAAACTCTACAGGCTAGGAGAGACTGGAATGATATATTCAAAATCATGAAAGACAAAAACCTTCAGCCGAGAATACTTTATCCAGCAAAAATATCCTTCAAATACGATGGAGAAATAATAACTCTCCCTGATAAACAAAAGCTAAGAGAGTTTGTCACCACAAGACCCCCACTACAAGAAATGCTCAAGAAGGCCCTTAGGCCTGAAAAAAAACAAATGAGAAAGGGGATACAAAGATTTCAGCAAGGAGAAAAGCAAGGAGACTAAACCAGAACAAACTACAGTTGGATAACATCAAAAATTAATTCAAGCTCATCACTGGAAACACACATTCATGACACAATCTGGAATAAAGAGATAACAAATAAGGAGGGGAAGAGGTAAGGGATTGAACTGACCCAGCCTCAGGAAAAAGGAGGCATCTGAAAATGTACTTTCTTATCCAGGAGATCGCTTATATAAACCGCACGGTAACCACTAAGCAAATAACCAGAAGAGAACCACACATGACAAATAAAGAGAAAACCAAGAGAATGAGCATGCAGAAATACCAAATTGAATTTGCAGTCTGAAACACAAGGGACAAGAAACGAAGGAAATGCAAAAGAACCAGAAGATGAACAATAAAATAGCAACATTAAACCCTCATATATCAATAATCACTCTAAATGTAAATGGATTGAATTCTCCAATCAAAAGACACAGAGTGGCAGGATGGATTAAAAACCAAGATCCAACAATCTGCTGCCTCCTGGAAACACATCTCAGCTCTAAAGACAAACACAGACTCAAAATAAAAGGATGGAAAACAATACTCCAAGCTAATGGCAAACAAAAGAAAGCAGGAGTAGCCATACTTATATCAGACAAAGTAGACTTCAAGATAAAAAAGGTAATGAGAGACAAAGAAGGGCAATATAGAATGATAAAAGGGACACTTCACCAAGAAGACATAACACTTATAAATATCTATGCACCCAACACAGGAGCACCAAAGTACATAATACAACTACTAAAAAACCTTAAAGGAGATATTAACAATAACACAATAATAGTAGGGGATCTTAACACCCCCCCTTACATCAATAGATAGATCATCCAGACAAAAAGTCAATAAGGAAATAATGGACTTAAATGAAAAACTAGACACAATGGACTTAATAGATATATACAGAGCACTCCACCCAAAAAAAGCAGAGTACACATTCTTCTCAAGTGCACATGGAACATTGTCAAGGATAGACCATATATTAGGAAACAAGGCAAACCTCTATAAATTTAAGAAGATTGAAATCATTACAAGCATCTTTTCTGATCATAATGCTGTGAAACTAGAAATCAACTGCAAGGAAAAAACTAAGAAAGGGACAACGATGTGGAGACTAAACAATATGCTACTGAACAACCAATGGGTCGTTGATGAAATTAAAGGAGAAATCAAAAGCTATCTGGAGACAAAGGAAAGGAAAATACACCATACCAACTCATATGGGATGCAGCAAAAGCAGTCCTGAGAGGGAAATTCATAGCAATACAAGCTCACCTTAACAAACAAGAAAAATCCCAAATAAATAACCTTAAATTGCACCTAACAGAGTTGGAAAAAGAAGAACAGACAAAGCCCCGAATCAGCAGAAGGAGGGAAATAATAAAAATCAGAGCAGAAATCAATGAAGTTGAAACCAAAAAAACAGTAGAAAGGATCAATGAAACAAAGAGCTGGTTCTTTGAGAAGATAAATAAAATTGACAAACCCTTAGCCAGACTCACTAAGAAAAAAAGGGAGAAGACTCAAATAAATAAAATTAGAAATGAAAGAGGAGAAATTACAACAGACACCACAGAAATACAAGGGATTATTAGGGAATACTATGAAAAACTTTACGCCAACAAATTGGACAACCTAGAGGAAATGGACAAATTCTTGGACGCGTACAACCTCCCAAAACTGAATCAAGAAGAAATAGAGAATCTGAACAGACCAATCACAAGTAAAGAGATTGAAACAGTCATCAAAAACCTCCCAAAAAATAAAAGCCCAGGACCAGATGGCTTCCCTGGAGAATTTTATCAAACGTTCAAAGAAGATTTAGCACCTATCCTTCTCAAACTATTCCAAAAAATAGAGGAAGATGGAATACTTCCCAACACATTCTATGAGGCCGACATCATCCTGATACCAAAGCCAGACAAGGACAATACAAAGAAGGAAAACTACAGGCCAATATCACTGATGAACATAGACGCAAAAATCCTCAACAAAATATTGGCAAACCGAATACAGCAATACATCAAAAAGATCATACATCACGATCAAGTGGGATTTATACCAGGGACACAGGGATGGTTCAACATCCGCAAATCAATCAACGTGATACACCACATTAACAAAATGAAGAATAAAAACCACATGATCATCTCAATCGACGCAGAGAAGGCATTCGACAAGATCCAGCATCCATTTATGATAAAAACTCTCAACAAAATGGGTATAGAAGGAAAGTACCTCAACATAATAAGGGCCATATATGACAAACCTACAGCAAACATCCTACTCAATGGGGAAAAACTGAAAGCCATTCTTTTGAGGACAGGAACAAGACAAGGGTGCCCACCCTCACCGCTCGCTGTTATTCAACATAGTACTGGAAGTTCTTGCCAGAGCAATTAGGCAAGAAAAAGGAATAAAAGGACTCCAAATAGGCAATGAAGAAGTGAAACTCTCACTATTTGCAGACGACATGATCTTATACATAGAAAACCCCAAAAATTCCATTGGAAAACTACTAGATATAATCAACAACTACAGTAAAGTGGCAGGGTATAAAATCAACTTACAAAAATCAATTGCATTTCTATACACTAATGATGAACCAACAGAAAGAGAACTCAGAAAGACAATCCCATTTACAATTGCAACAAAAAGAATAAAATATCTGGGAATAAATTTAACCAAGGAGGTCAAAGACCTATACAATGAAAACTATAAGACACTATTGAAAGAAATCGAGGAGGACATAAAGAAATGGAAAAATATTCCATGCACATGGATTGGAAGAATAAATATAGTTAAAATGTCCATTCTACCTGAAGCAATCTACAGATTCAATGCAATCCCAATCAGAATCCCAATGTCATTCTTCACGGTAATAGAACAAAAACTACTGAAATTCGTATGGGGCAACAAAAGAGCCCGAATAGCTAAAGCAATTCTGAAAAAAAAGAACAAAGCTGGAGGCATCACAATCCCTGATTTCAAAATATACTATAAAGCTACAGTAATCAAAACAGCATGGTACTGGTACAAGAATAGACACACAGATCAATGGAACAGAATTGAAACCCCAGAAATAAAACCACACACCTATGGACAGCTAATCTTCGACAAAGGAGCAAAGAACATACAATGGAGAGAGGGAAGTCTCTTCAATAAATGGTGCTGGGAAAATTGGACAGCCACATGCAAAAGAATGAAAGCAGACCATCTTCTATCGCTATACACAAAAATCAACTCAAAATGGATTAAGGACTTGAAAGTGAGACCTGAAACTATAAAACTCCTAGAAGAAAATATAGGCAGTACACTAATTGCGATTGGACATAAAGGGATCCTTTCAGATTCCATGTCTACCCAGACAAGGGAAACAAAAGAAAAAATAAACAAGTGGGACCTCATCAGACTAAAGAGCTTCTACAAGGCAAATGAAACCAAGATCAAAATGAATAAACAACCCACCAGCTGGGAGAAAATATTTGCAAATCGTTTGTCCGACAAGGGATTAATCTCAATAATATATAAAGATCTCATACAACTGAGCAACAAAAAAACAAACAACCCGATCAAAAAATGGGCAGAGGATATGAACAGACATTTTTCCAAGGAAGAGATACAGATGGCCAATAGACACATGAAAAGATGTTCAACATCACTAATCATCAGGGAAATGCAAATCAAAACTACACTAAGATATCACCTTACACCGGTTAGAATGGCTATAATCACAAAGACAAATAACAACAAATGCTGGAGAGGTTGTGGAGAAATGGGGACCCTCATTCACTGCTGGTGAGAATGCAAACTGGTGCAGCCTCTATGGAAAACAGTATGGAGAGTCCTCAAAAAATTAAAAATAGAAATACCGTATGATCCAGCAATCCCACTCTTGGGCATCTACCCAATGGACATGAAATCAACCATCACAAGAGGCGTATGCACCCCTATGTTCATTGCAGCATTATTCACTATAGCCAAGAAGTGGAAGCAACCCAAGTGTCCCTCGACTGATGATTGGTTAAAGAAGATGTGGTATATACATACAATGGAATACTACTCAGCCATAAGAAAAGACACAATTGTCCCATTTGCAACAACATGGAAGGACCTAGAGGGTATTATGTTAAGTGAAATAAGCCAGAGAGAGAAGGACAGACGCTGCATGAACTCACTCATATATGGAATATAAGTGAACACACGGACAGAGAGAACTGATTGGTGGTTAGCAAGGGGAAGGGGGGTGGGGGGGCACAAGGGGTGAAGCGTTACATCCACAAGGTGACGGACAAACAAAAATGTCCCACAAACTAAAACCCCACAGTGTTATAAACTATTAAGACATCAATTAAAAAAATGGTAAAAAAAAAAAAAAAAGAATAATTATAAAGTCATCACTCATGCAACCTCCACCCAGGTGAAGAAATAAAGCCTGGCCTGTACTGTAAAAGTGTCCCTGTGCCCCTCAGTCACGTCCTGCTCGCTCCACCCTGGAGATGATCACATTCATTGCCTGTCGTTACAGTTTTATTGCCAGTGCATGCGTCTCCAGATAGTTTAGTTTCGCTTATTTTTGAACTTTGTACAAATGGCATCATATTGTACGTAGTATTATAGACTTCTCCTAGTCATGGCCATTTTGTGAGATTCATCCATTTTAATGTATAAAGCTATTTTCATTAATGTGTATTCCATTGTATGAATATACTACAGTTTGTTTATCTATTCTGCTCTCATTGGATATGTCTTATTTCCAGTTTTTGGTATTAAAAACAATGCTGCTATAAAAATTCATACTTATAAGATATTTATTTATTTTCTGGGGGACATAAGCCAATATTTTTCTAGGTCAGCAGTTCTTAAAATGTGGCCTGAGGACCCCTGAGAATCCCTGAGACCCCTTCATGGCTTCTGGGAGGTCCTCCCTTTTCCAAATACTTATCTATATGAGTCCAAATTTTCTTCATATCCTTCAACCCAAACAGTATATCACAGCATATTGGAAGCAGAAGCAGATATGAAAATCTAGCTGACTTCTATTAAGCAAACATTAAAAAGGTTTTTAAAAAGGTAAAATAGCAATTGTTTTGTATAATATACTTATTTTACATAAAAATATGTTATTTTTGCTAACATGCAATGGGTTTATTATATTTAAAAATAAATTACATATTTAAAATTTTTCTGTTTTAATTATTGCTACAGTAAATAGATACAACCCACATAAAAACATGTTATTTGGTGTCCTCCACAATCTCTGAGTGCAAAAGGGCCCTGAGTCTGAGAACCGCTCCTCTAGGCACAGTCTTCAATCTGGGTGCACTATCCAAGGTGTACGAAGGGTACAGAGAGTTTTCAGGAGTCTATTTCCAGATGCCTAACGTCCATCTGGTCTCTGTCCTAGCTTCATGTAGTTCTCCTTTCCTGCCTCCCCCTTCGCAAGACTCTACCTCATTGATCCTAAGATGCTCTTTCCCGCCTTCACTCCACGTGTTAATATTTCTGAAAGCTGATGCATGTCACCATCTGTATCAACTGGTGACAGTCTTGCCAAGGTTGTCTTTGCCTGACACCTTCTGGTCAAAACAAGAAAGTGCCAGGCTCAAATCTTGAAGAGGAGATGTCAGTGACTTAGAAGAAACCTCCTGACACCAGAGTGGGGGAGTTTTCAGGAAATGCTACTTCACCGACGCTCTTGATGCCCAAGACATGGGAATAAAGGACACCAACTCTGAGTGGAAGGAGATTCATATGAGCCAAGGCAACAGAAAGACAGTTTAAAATTACTTTATTTTACAATGTAAAAAAAATCAGTCAATAATTTTTTAAAGCTCTTTTAATAACATGTCAATTTTATATTACTAATAATCATAATTTATAAAACTTAGAGCCTTATGGTCACAGGAAATTAAACAGAACAAAAATTTCAACTTATATACACATTTCTGTTGCAAAGAATTACGAGAAGTGATATAAAAAATCTTTCAGTTATACATACATGTTACGTTAGAATAAAATTCTGAGGGGAAAATGGATTGGAAATATGAGTTCAAGGAGAAGAGGACTGATGTAAAATTTCCCACTGTTAAAGAGGAGCTTGTTTGTGTATTTTTTAAATGAATGGTGGTGCATACCAAAATCACCATAGTATTTAGATTCCATTGGATACATATAAAAGAATGATATAACAGTAAAATTTATGTCAGAATTTTAATGTGCAGAAATTATATCCTACGTACCTAAATGAAAATTGCTGAGAAATTTTAGCTGTCAAACTAGAAATACGTGAGGAAGTGCATACTCTTTAAAACTTTCACGTAGAGTATAGTAGCAAAAAGATTTGGAGACTGCTAATCTGGAACATTGAGAAACATGCAGGAATTCACAAGATCCAATCTAGCGGTAGGAAAAGGAGCATGCATCTGGAGTTGTGGCGTTCAGCGGGGTTGGAAGGGCTTTATGAGTGTTCTACCTTTTGCGTTTTGTTGGGACTGGGATAGAGGCTTTAAGTCAGCGGTCACATTCCAGATAAAGGAACTCCCTAACGCACTACAACTCGGGCTCAGACCAGCATTGTGGCCTTGAGCCCAGCGCTCTGCACGTGAGATGGGGGGGGCCTGGTTTGCTCAAGGGCAAGGCACTGATTCGCAGATAATGCGAGGCTCCTTGAAGGAGCACAGAGAGGCAGGTTAGGACAGAGGAGAGGAACTGAGGAATGCAGAAGACTGGATTTAGGTGCAGTTCAAGCCTAATACTTGAAATAAGAGCTCTGACAAGCACATCCAGGAAAAGAGATCATTCAAGAAATATTTAAATTGTATTGGACCTTTCTCATAAACACACACAAACTCACAATTTTTTTCCTCCTTTCTGAGTAATTCAGCCCCAAATTCCTCTCATTTCCAGCCTTCAGAATGTTCCCAATTAGTTTGGAATGAAGACAAAAATAATTCACTTCATCTCCCTCCACGTTCCATCATTAATTACGGCTTGTTTTTCAAGGCAGTTATCTTGGCTGAAACTGAGACGATCCCAGGCTGGAATCTCCTTTAAAGAGTAAGAATCCTGGGGTGGCCCGTGGCGTGGTGGTGAAGTTCGGCACACTCGGCTTCAGCGCTCCAGGGCTCTCCGGGTCCGATCCCAGGTACGGACTTACACCACTCATCTGCCATGCTGTGGCGGCATCCCACATACAACGTGGAGGAAAATTGGCACAGCTGTTAGCTCAGGGCAAATCTTCATCAAGCAAAGAGGAAGACTGGCAACAGATGTTTGTTCAGGGCCGGTCTTCCTCACCAAAAAAAAAAGAATAAGAATCCCTCTTGCTCTTGTGTCCATTTTGCTTCTGCGACACCCTCTCTGTGTCTCATTCACCTCTTGCACCAGGGAGGCAGAGATTGCAAGTCATCTCCCCCAGTACCTTTCTCCCTTCCTAAGACTTTCAGACCAGACAAGGTCAGCACAAGGACAGAACATTCAAATTCAATCTCATTTGTGAACATACATGGAAACATCCTGAATGAAATACTAAAATCATTTCCACTGGCCAGAATATATAGTCACATGACCACATCTAGTTGCAAAGAAGACTGGGAAATATAATCCTTACCCCAGGCAGCCCAAACAAAAATTGATTTTAGATTCTCAAGGAAGTCATTTCCCTCTCCCTCCACTCAGCAGCAAGGTCAAGATAAGCGTTTCCTACTGTCCCCTTCATTTATTTCTACTTGACCCTTATCTAAAGGGCTTAGTATTTTGCAGACCCAGCTTCATAAAGAAGTCTTCTATTAGACTCTGAGATGGGTTTGTCTCCTGTCCTCCTATATTAGACTCAACTGTCAAAATTGAAATTCAGGTTTACGAGGATTTGGAGATGCCCGAGGGAAGAATCCGGTTTCTTGCTTCCTCTGAATTTCTACTTTCTTTCTTTTTTGATTTTTTTTTTTTTTTGCCAGCTCAGCGATACGGTTACATAATTAAAAAAAATTTACTCCAGCATGCGTAGCTGTTTTACTGGGAAGTTTGCGCAGGGTCTCCAGACACCATCCCACCCAAGTGGAAGTTCACTCTGATATTTTTAGCAGTCTGTTTGATTAAACTTCAAAGGACAGCTAGTCTTCATCTTATACAAATGATTTCAGAGACTAAAAGAAGGAAAGTTACACGACTCATTTTACAAGACTTGTTTAACTCTGACACCCAAACCAGACAAGAGAAAATTAAAAATCACTCTCACTTATTAACATACATGGAATTACCACTGGCATTTTCAGTTAAATAAGCTAATAAGCTCTCTTTTGTGCTTAAAACATTGTTTATGGACATAGACAGAAATGTTCTAAGTAAAATACAAGCAAATCCAAGTCCAATAGTATATTTAAAAAGAACATGATTCCAAAATAATTCAAAGATGGTTTAATATTAGAAAATCTATCAATGTAATTCACCAGATTAACAGATTTAAGGAGAAAGCCACGTGAGCCTTTCAATTGATGCAGAAAATACATTTGATAAAAGTCAACACCCATTCACGACAGACTAGAAACAGAAGGAAATTCCTGAACTGATAAGTGGACTTTATTTGGACCTTTAACACTCATTTATACTGTAGCCAAAATCTGCAAAATTAGAAGCTAGACACGGCCCTGACTTTTCCATGACAGAAACCTCAGGAAAGTGTCAGGCTGCTGGTCCAGGTTGGGGAGCACGACATGGTCCATTCCTTCCGGGTAAGCAATTTCTCCCAAGTCCTGGCATCCTAGAAGAGCAGCAAAACTATTTCCAGGTTCCCCACTGTTCCTTCAGTCTGGTCACTGACCCCTGACCACTGGACAACCCTCACGGTCATCTGGCTCGATCCACTTATCTTACGGTGACATCTCTGAAGCCTGGAGTGAAATGCCCGAGATATCCTGGCTCAACTAACGGCATACCTGGCCTTGGGGCCCAGGCCTCATGTTGCCCAGTCCCACGCTCTGTACACTTCCCTCTCATGAGCAATTTGAGATCCCCTCAAGTTCTTCTCAATTTCTTATCCAGGTTAACCATCTCCTTTAAATTTGGGGGGCTTCTATGGATACTCACGACCTCGGGGACTTACCTTCGATCCTGAGTAGCAATAGTGGGAGGGGCTGGAGCAACAGGGAAGGCAGATGGGATTAAAGGAACTTCCTTCCCAGAAGGAAGGCAATGCCTATTTTTAGGATCATTCTAGGGTAGGGAGTTAGAGAAGCCCAAGGGGGCTCTGGGGAAGGAGGTCACATTGCAGGGGACAGGAGGGACAGGCCACTGAGTCTGATTGTGCAGGTTGTGGATGGCATGACTGAGGGGACACCAGTCACATCATACTCATTGTAGATTTGTACGTTTATTACAACCATCTTGGGGCAGATGGCAGGAAAGCATCCTGGAACGAGTGTCTGTTTCTAATTCCTGCACAGGTGCCGCTGGGCTACATGTGCTGCAGAGGAGAGGGTCTGACTGAAGCAGGGCTGGAAGAAGATCTGGGGATGGACTAGCCCCGCCAAATTCTGGAATTGAGATCTGGGAGCCAGGGCCAGACACCGTAGCACAGGAAGTCCTGGGACACCAATGGATCCTGAGTTCTAGCTCTTCCTTCTCCTGGACTTTTCTTCTCACCTGGCTCTGCCAGGAGTCAGCTTCACCTGGTGCATCCCCACCTGTTCCTGGGCCCAGGCTCCTGTCTCTGGTGCCTGCTGGCCTCAGCCTTCTCTCTTCACCATGGCACCACCCTCCTCTGTAGTCTCCGCAGCCTGATTTTCAATAGATGCCCTGGGAATCACTAAGTATAACTGCCTTACTAGGAAGTAATTACTTTGGCATTTCCTTCAGGGAGAATGCTTCTATCCATAAAGAGAAAAAGATATGAAGTGCCTGGCAGCACACTGTGCAGAAATTTAGGAACCTCTTTGGGGACAAAAGAAATTCTTAGATAGTTGTCAGATTATCAGCTGATCATCAAAGCTACAAGGAAGTTTTTTGAGGAACCCAAGATACAAATAAGAATAAGAATCTCTTTGAGGAAGTTGGATTAATGATGCAGTCGCAGAACTTGAAGGAAGAAATCAAATGCCAGTGGTAAATCCACTTGTTATTTTAGGCCCCAAGAACAGGAATGTAAAGACCCAGTACAAAATATTAGAACACGAGAACTCAGTGGAAATAGTACCGGTTTTTACAAGGGCTTTTGCAAAGTTTCAGAGGTGAAAAGAGCCTTTAATGAAGTTAATATAAATAGAGGGACAAAACCTGAATTCCAAAGGGTTAAAAAACAATACCCTGGACTTAAGAGCGTCGGACACTTAAAAGTGGAAGTAGAAGACTGAAACGAGCTCAGTGAGCTAATCAAACAGTGTCAGAAATTTCCAAAAAACATAGCAAGTGCTCTTGCTCACAAAGAAAATGAAATTCAGGTTTTGAGTAATGGCATTGTGCAGCTGAAGTAGCTGGCAGGTGACCAGACTGGGAAGTTAAAAAACAGATGATGGATGGCTCACAAAAGGAAGCTTTGTTAGCAATAGTTGAAGAAGATAGAGGCATTTCCAATCCAAACTGCCTGCTGAGATGCTGGCTCGGCAACGGCTGGAAAACAGAGAAGTTGGAACACGAATCTTGCTCACTGCTTTAGGCCAAAGCTCTACTGGAAAATGAATACAGAACTTTGCATCAGAAAGCTGATATCTTTAATAAACTCTTGGGCAGAAAGCCGGCATTCTTCCAAAGACACTGTTTCAGGAAGAGTAGGAATGGGAAGAGAGAGCAGAAATATCAGCTATCGGGGAGAGAAAATCTACAAGCAGAAAATTCAAGAAGTGGAGGATGAAGCACAGAAAACAAAGATCTTATGAAACACAGATTTCTCTTCATGATAAGAAAAGCCACGACAGCTGGCTGATTGCACATACTACAGAACGAGCTCTAGTGAGAAGATGCAGCTGCTAGGCCAAGACAGATATTGATATGTGTAGATCAAAGGACAACAATTTTTCAAAACTCAGGGAAGGTCCAATCAATCCCAGGAAGACCATAATGATAAAAAAATCAGAGATTTACTAATCCAAGGTTGGTCTTCTGGTCCACCTTTAAAACCAGTGAAAGCCTCTGCTGTTATTGATATTGTATCCACGTGGAAGCTCTTACTCTTCTCTTACTGGAATAGAGGTGTTAAAGAGAACCTGCCCTGTCAGTGGTCCTGTATCTGGTCCTAGGAGGTCATTTCAGGTACCTAAAATAGTATGTTTCTTATCTGCATCTTAGTATAGATAGCTTCATCAGTAAATCTTACCAGGGAAACTTACCAAGATCTCGCATTTATTCATTCATTCCACAAACATTTATTAAGTGTCTTTCATGAGTCAGGGATTTTATAAGTGTTAGAGGCAAAATAAGGAACAAGACAAAATTCTCGCCTTTGTAGAGCTTACATTCTAAAGAGAAAACAGTAAGTTAATAAAGCAATTGGTGATCTAATCCCAGGCAGGGATCAGGTCTCTAAGGACAACTAAGCAGAGTAAAGGCGTAATCAGGGGAGGCCACTTTACCTATGGTGGTCAGGGAAGGCTGCACCAAGGACATAACGTTTGGGCAGAGACATGAGTGGAGAGAGGAAGTGAGCCCTGTGAAGATCTAGGAAAGATTCTCCCAGGCAGAGGGAATAGCCAGTGCAAAGTCCCTGAGCTGGAAGAATGTTTGGTGTGTTGGAGAAACAGCAGGTGTTTCAGGCAGACAGAACATGTTTGAAGGCTGAGAACTGAGAGGTGAGAACTGAGAATGAACATTCTATGTTCTCGTATATTCGAGGAAATGAGATTTATAATGGCTCGAGGATAGGGTAGGTAGGGGAGTGATGAGAGCAGATGTTCGTGGGGTAAACCCCTGCCAGATGCTATTGTACATTATAAGTCATGTTCAGGAGCTAGAACTTTAGTCTAATAATATATTACTATCATATGTTGAGTTCTTACTACATGTCAGGCAATGTAATATATCCTTTACTAGGATTTTCTCACTTGATCCTCATAAACATCCTAGGAGCCAAGCACTAATGTTATTTTGGTTTTACAGATGAGGAAATTGAGTCACAGAGTGGATAAGTAATTTACTCAAGGACCCAGAGCTAGTAAATAGCAAAGTTGACATAGGATCCCATGTCAACCTGAGTCTTAAGCCGGAACTGTTATCCTCCACTATTCTGCATTTTTAAGTGATCCCGATGACTGCAGTGAATGGAGGATGTGGAGGGGGAAGAAGCCCATTAGAGGCAGGGGTTAAAGGGAGAGATGATAGTAATGGGACTGTGGTAATGAGAGTGGGGTTGAGAAGAAAGAGATGGCTTGAGAGAGGTTTGGGAAGTGGAATGGTTGGGATTTGGTGTTTGACTGGATCCAGGAAGGGAGGGAGGGAGAGAGAGAGGAGTCAAAGATAATTTCCAGATTTCTGGTTTGTGAAATTCTGTGGGTGCCATTTAAGGAGACAAGAAACCAAGCAGAAGGGCAGTTTGGGGCTCAGGGGGAAGATAGTAAGTGGTTTTGGATTAAGGATGGTAGAATAAGGACCTCTGAAAATCCACTCCTCCACGTAAGCAACAAGATCACTGGCAAAAAATAGTCAAAATCAACTTTTAGAACTCTGGAAATTAACCAAAGACTTGCAAAAACCCAAACAGCATTTATTCAGGAAAAATGACTGAATCTCAGTAAGAACAGTGAGCTTTGTGGTGTTTTAACTTGCCCTACTCCCATCCTCCTCTCCCCAGCTCTGAGGTGGCCTCACAGCTTGAGTAGCTATGAAAACCAGCAACCTAGTAGCCACCAGAGGGGGCAGAATGGGTTTGAAGCTCCAAAAAAACCCCCACCCCAGAGAATTGTCACAATTTGACCTATCTGGAAGCTTCCTGAAAAGCTCCACTCTCAAGACTTGTCTCTATTTAACCTAGGGGGTCACAGTGTGGGAACAGCCCTATCCCCAAGGCACTCATCAAAAACTATTAGCAGCAATTGTTTAACACTGCAGCTGCCTGAGGTGGCTAATGAGAGGCTGACCAAAAAGCTTAAATGGAGATATTCAAAGGGGGCTTTGAAAAGTGAAGGCATATTCCTGGGAATCTAGAAAGCCACGCATATAGAAAGGACTGAATGAGTGACAGAAGTGAGGCAGAAAATCAGTTGGTGCTGTGAAAGAAAAAAAGTCACAACACACTCAATGCTTATTGAGTGCCCGATATTGTGCTCTTGCTTACAATATCCTGCCTTGTGGGTACATATCATCACAATCCCTATGTAACAATTAAGGCAACTGAGGCTCTGTGAGTTTAGGTAACTGGCCAAGGTTGCAGGGCCAGTAAGTGGCCCAGATTTGAACTCAGGAAGGCTGACTTCAAAATTTGTTCTGGATCTAGAAGTCTAGAATGGCCAAGAGTGTAAAATGCAGCTGAGGGGACTTGTCAATAAAGACGTAAACTTGTCCTTTGGATTTCTCAACAAGGAGGTCTTTGAGGAACTTCTTGAAGTGCTGGGGCAAGAAGGAATATTCTAGTAGTTTGAAGAATGAGTAGGAGTGAGGAAACGGAATAGTGTTTAGCTGTTCACTTGGAAGGAGAAGAGAGGTGGGGCCTTAGCTGGAGGATGAGCAAGGATGCAGTGTTCTTTTTTATTTTTTAGAGATTTCATCATATGTAAACAGTGCCCTGTAGCCAGTAAAAGGCCTGGTCCCTCAGGAGATGAAAAGGCCTGGCATTCCAGGCCCGGAGGAGAAAAGGAAGAAGGGGATGCTCATCCTGATAGGCAAGAGAACTGAAATCTGACACCTAGAGACAAACTACCTGCGTTCTTCTTAACCTCATTCTCCTCGATTTCATTGTTTGCCCTTTTTGCTTTAGAGATAAAAGCTCGTCTTTAGAAATTAAGAAACAAGGCAGATTTGATGACGAAGAAACATCACAGTGAAGGAAGGTTAATTATTTACCTCATCCAACTCCTCTGCAATTCTTTTAATGTAGTTACATGATCATTGGTCTTATTAATTGCCATAAAAGCATGCCAATGTTAAGTTTAGAGCATGTCATCCTGACACACTGTCTGTCTTCAGAGCGTCCTAGGGATCCTCAGACACTGTCTGCAGGAGGTAGAAACTGCTTGGTCTAATTGGGCAAGCAGTGAGCTCTAAGTGAAAACCAGTAAGTCGAGAGATCTAATGTACAGGCATGAAGACTATACTTTTTTTTTTATTGAGGTAACATTGCTTTACAACATTGTATAAATTTCGAGTGTACATCATTATACTCCTATTTCTGCATAGATTACCTCATGTTCACCACCCAAAGACTAATTACAATCCATCTCCACACACATGTGCCTAATCATCCCTTTCGCCCTCCTCCCTTCCCCCTTCCCCTCTGGTAACCACCAATCCAGTCTCTGTCTCCATGTGTGTGTTAGTTGTTGTTTTTATCTTCTACTTATGAGTGAGATCATACGGTTTTTGACCTTCTCCCTCTGACTCACTTCGCTTAGTATAATACCCTCAATGTCCATCCATGTTGTCACAAATGGCTAGATTTCCTTGTTCCTTATGGCTGAGTAGTATTTCATTGTGTATATATACCACATCTTCTTTATCCATTCACTTAGGTCGCCTCTAAGTCTTGGCTATTGTGAACAATGCTGCAGTGAACATAGGGGTGCGTGTATCTTTACATATTGGTGTTTTCATGTTCTTCGGATAAATAGCCAGCAGTGGAATAGCTGGATCGTATGGTAGTTCTATTCTGAATTTTTTGAGGAATCTCCATACTGTTTTCCATAGTGGCTGCACCAGTTTGCACTCCCACCAGCAGTGTATGAGAGTTCCCTCATGAAGCCTATACTTAATAATACTGTACTAAACACTGAAAATATGCTAAGAGAGTAGAGTTCAGGTGCACTCATCCCACACACAAAATACTATGTGAGACAATATGTTAATTAGCTAGACTGTAGTAACCATTTCAAGATGTATATGTATATCAAATCATCATGTTGTACACCTTAAATGTATACAGTTTTTATTTAAAATACATAAATAAATGAAAAACAAATAAATCTATTCACTAAAAAAAAAGAAAAAGCCAAGGAAGGGACTCTACTGGTTCTCAAACTTGGCTGCACGTGGAAATCTATTGGGAGCTTTAAAAAGGACTGATGCCTGGGTTCCAATCTACAGACTATATTCAGATTTAATTGTCCCAATAATGTCTTTTAAAGGTAATTTTTTTTTCCATTTCTGGATCCCGTTCAGGGTCACACATTGCATTTAGTTGTCACATCTCTTCACTTCTCCTTTAAACAGGCCCTCAATCTCTCTTTGCTTTCATGATCTTGAGTTTTTTGAAGAGTATAGTCCAGTTATTTTATAGAATGTCCCTCAATTTTTGTTTTTCTGCTGTTTTCTCCTGTTTAGGTTCAAATTATGCACGTTTGGCCATGAATATTACGGAGGCGATGTTGTGTCTTTCACAGTGCATCCTGGGGGCACAGAAAGTTTTATTTGTCCCATTACTGGTGAAGTTAACCTCAATCACTTGGTTAAGGTGGTGGCTGCCTGGTTTCTTCACTACAAAGTTACTATTTTTTCTTTTGCTGTTCATAAGTATCTTTGGAAAGATGCTTTAAGATTATGTAAATATCTTGTTTCTCATCAAATTTTCACTCACTAGTTTTAGCATACACTGATG
Source organism: Tapirus indicus (assembly GCA_031878705.1). NCBI lineage: Eukaryota > Metazoa > Chordata > Mammalia > Perissodactyla > Tapiridae > Tapirus > Tapirus indicus. The sequence continues at coordinate 8,056,902 of CM062925.1, forward strand.
ATTCGTAATTAAAACAACTATTACTATGGTGGTTGCTGACTGGTGATTTTCTAATCCCATCCTTACTTTTGCATCTACTAGTTGGCATCTGTTGTAAGGAAGAGTTTTCTCTTCTCCCTCATTTATCTCTCATCTCTCTGTTTTATGTGGGTCAATAAGGAACTCATGGATTCTTATTTTATTCTGTTGGTAATGTCTGTTAATACCATTATTTATTCTGATGTTCAACATCCCATATTTGACAGTGGGAACTTTTTCAAGCCAGCTCCTGCGTCCTTTTGACACCTACTCTCTACGTTTCAATCATGCAGGGCTAAGATGAAGACATGAATTTCTTAGGTAACACAAAATTTCACTTTCATAATTAATTGAAATCACACTCTACCAAATATCTCAGTGTTGCCAAATAAAGGATATGACTTTTTAAAATAACCTTTTTATTTTGGAACAAAGTTTTAGATTTAGAGAAAAGTTGCAAAGCTAGTTCAGAGAGTTCCTGTATACCCCTCATCCAGTTCCCCTATTGTTAGCATCCTACACTGCTGTGTACATTTGTCACAACTGAGAAACCAGCAATGGTGCATTACTGTTAACTAAACTCCCCACTTCATTCGGATCTCACCAGTTTTCCCCAATGTCCTTCCTCTGTCCCAGGATGCATTCAGGATCCCACAGTAGTTAGTCAACGTGTCTCCTTAGTCTCCTCTGGTCTGTGACAGTTTCTCAGACTTTCCTTGCTTTTGGCGACTGTGACAGTTTTGAGGGGTACTGGTCAGGTATTTTGTGGAATGCCTCTCAATTTGTTTCTGCCTAGTGTTTTTTCTCGTGGTTAGACTAGGGGTAATGGGTTTGGGGAGGAAGACATAGAGATGAAGTCTCATTCTCATCCCCTCGGGGCAGGCGCTATTGACAAGACTCAGCACTGGTGATGTTGACAGGCCCAGGTGGTGTTGGCCAGGTTTCTCCCTGTAAAGTTACTGTCATTCCCCCTTTCCATACTCAACTCTTTGGAGGCAAGTCATTAAGCATTGTCACAATCTGCATTCCATCCTTTGTGTCCTCTGACCTCCTGGTTGAATTTTAAATTTTTTTCATACATTATGTTGAACTCTTCGTGCTGTATGTTCTATGGGTTTTGACAAATGCATGGAGTCATAGATCTATCACTCCAGCAGCACACAGCTTAATTCCATCACCCTAAAGGATACCTTGTGCTCTCCCTAGTTAACTCCTTCTTCTCCTAATCCCTGGACACCACTGATCTGTTTTCCATCCCTACAGTTTTGCCTCTTCCGGAATGTCTTAGGAATGGAATCATTTAATATGCAGCATTTCCAGTCTGAACGTTTTCCCCGTGGAAATGCCGTTTGCGTTAGACAGGTTTGTTTGCCAACGTCCTCGTGAAACAAACCAGCCTCAGCAACTTTGAAAACCCGCTCTCCCGCATAACCCTTTTCCTGCATAGCACTTAGCAGATATTGAGCAGTTCTTCCACAGCTTCCTGATCTGCAGGGCCTGCCTCCCTGCAGGGTTAACAAGTTCAGGCAGGAGGCTTGGGCTCTAAATCCAGCTCACATCATGCTAGCTGTAACTGTGGGCAAGTCACTTAGAATCTTCAGTCTCAAGCTCTGAAAAAATAAGACTGTGGATGAGAATATGTCCACGGTTCCACTCATTCTAGAGTTCGGTATTAAAAAAAAAAAAAAAAAGTAACGTTTCTGTAGTAATCTTAAAAGCCCACAGCACCATCTGGTGGTCAAAGAGAAGAGGACATGCGGAGAAAAAATGTTAACGTGTATCCAGCCACGTCTCTATTTTGCTTGTTTGAATAAAATTTCACGTTTTCAAACAATTTCTCCTCTAAACTGGCTACATACAAGCGCACTATTACACATAAAAGCAATCATACAGGTCATTATGTTTAAAATCACACCCTGCATAGAATCCTTTGTGCATATACTCTAACGCTTGAATAGTCATCATAGATCAGCTATTATGCTTGGGTTAAAACAAAGCAAAACAAAACTAGTGAACAATTAGAACAATTACACAAAATAAAAATATACTTCATTATACCAAAAAACTTCCATCATATTAAAATTATTCATGCATATTTGAGCAAGAAAATAAGTGATAGTATTCAATTATAACCCAAAAAATAAAATAAATGTCTGTGAATTCATACTTATATAAATATATGGTTGAACGAATGAATGAATAAGTAAATACAGGAAAAGAGACAGCTGTTCTTTACAAAATGATTCCAATCAATAAATATAAAAGGAATGAGAGAAAGAGAAAACCATCATTAGACCCACACTGTAATAATTGTTGCAGGCAAGATCCACTTCTGTATGCTAAAATTATTCTGTATAGGCAAAAGTCTGAGGAGAAACAGAATAATTTCATAGTTTCAAAATATCTCCCCCAAGATCTTTGTTAATTACAAAAAAAAGAAGATAGTAACTTTGTGGTGGTTAATCCAGCAGATATCACTTAATAAAGTGACCAAGGTTAACATCACAGAAATAAGACATATTGACATCATATGCCCTTTGATATGATTTATATTTTTGTTAAGGCTAACTGGTTTTAAAGAGAGAGAAAATTCGATACAAGTTGTCTAATAATTTTAGAAACAGCTTTTTGCTCTTCTTTTTGCATTTCTTCTTTTAAAGTCATTAAGTGATGGGAAACTTAGTAGATAGCAACTGTAAGACAATCCAAATGTATTTGGCTTCCATAGTTATCCGCTGGGAATGCGGGTCAATAAAGAAGAGAGGACCACTCTGGGTATATTTTAGCATCGACGGGAAAGTCGAGTTTCAGTAAAATTAACAGAAATGTTATTTGAAATTTGGTATATTTGTAAGGAGGAAGGAAATATTTAACCTCCTTTTTGATGAAAGGAAAAGAATTCTCTTGATATCTTGACCAAGTTACCTTCAAACCAGTTTCCATAAAAATGAAAGTCAAAAGTAATATCAGATTTATGTCCAAAAGCATCAAAAAGTTACAAGCACAAGAAGAAAATAGAGAATACATTGTTTTTTCAAGTATCCATGAAATATACATAAACATTGATAATTTACTAGGCCAAAGAGAAAATATCAATTTCAAAAAGGAGAAATATTTTCTGATTACAATGCAATAAGCTAGAAATAAACTACCAAATCAGAAAAAGAAAAAGTTTCCTTGTCCTGAAGATTAAAAAATTTTCTTAAATGATGGCTTGAGTCAAAGGGGAAATAACAACCAAAGTTGGACCTTATGAGATGGAATCACAGCAGGAGGGCGATTGCTAGCCTCTGTGGCATCACTGTGTGAACTAGAAAAAGTGCTCCTTCTTCAAGTTAAAAAAAACCCTACACTGCTGTGTCCGTGGGTGGTCGTGAGGCGATGGCTCTGAGCCCCGCTGGCTGGAAGATGAGTGTGAGGCTCAGGGAATTAAAGTCAAAGTGAGCCGGTAGCTGTGAAAGAAATACATAAAAATTTCTCCTCTCTAAAAACAAAAAAAAGCTACTAGGGTATGAGTTTTCCTTTAAGATGGGAAGCAAACTTCCAGTTAGTAAAGTGCTTGCTGGCAAGATTGTGTAAGAAAAAGTCTCCAAGGAATGTTTTCTTTGGTTGAACTTAATAGTTTCAAGGTCCTGGCCCCTAAGGACAAAAAGACAGGAACGCACTAGATTTTAGACTTCAGTGACTTTTCTACAACCCGCTATAGGATTTAGCTGTTTCAAATGCTTTAGATAAATTATGCCGTTTTAAACAAGTTCTTGTCAAAAGTAATGATTAAAGTTTTACATCCTCTGATGTAAATGATTCGGGAGCAAGCTTGCTCAGCCTGTCTTAAAGGATGTCTGTATTCAAAGCCAAGAAAAGTCCCAATTCATAACTGTGTTGTTAAAGAACAGATATTCTCTTCTTACTGCGGTAGGATATTTTTGAATGGAGTGATTCTTGACATTATTTCCCTAAAATCACAAAAAGATGCAGCTCTTCTGGCGTTCTATTTTGTAAGGATAACTTCCTTTTACAGTAGCATCTCTTCCAGAATGGGAGCAGTAAGTTGTCCACATGCTGTGAAAGAAAGGGGATCCTCACCAGGGAGGGCTTCTCTCAGTCATGCACTCAGAGGGTAGAAAAACATACCACAGTTGAGGCCAGGTTGTGGGCGGTGCGGATGAGAAAGGGAAGTCACTGACCACAGTTAGAATGAGATGAATAAAAGCCAGGTGAGTAAGGAGAGGAAGGACTGGCAGAGAGATCTTTCTGGGGTGAGGAGTAGAAGTAGCTCAAGGTTGATTTTGATGCCTGAGTCACTGGGTGGGAGTTTAAGAGGCTTCTATTGTGACACAAAGGAAACAGAAGCTGGAGATAGGCCACAATCGTGCAGTGACAGAATAAGGACCTTGTTGCTAGGGTCTGGGAATAAACACCAGAAGCCTGGAGGAGGAGAGAAGGAGCCCTAGCTCCTGGTCCCCTTTCCCACCCCCCCTCCCCTCAAGTTGTCTGAGATGTCGCCTTCCACCTAAACATCACCTTCCTGGCTTCGAACCTTAACTCTGGTCCCTGACTTCTGCTTAGTTCCACATTCTCTAGCCATTTGCACAGAAGACGGCCACCTTCCCTTCCTGGAATCTCTGAGGTTTTCTGCTTTCCTCATGCCCTGATCACCAGCCCTACTGACTCAGCAGAGATGGAAGTGCCCTTCATCTCCGAAACTCTTAAGCCTACTGGTGATGTCAGTCAAGAGTCTCTGGAGCCCAGGATTATCATTGCCTTATTTGAAATCGGATCACTTCCCCCGGTCTCCTGGGGTTCTCTCCCTTCCCTAAAGAGTCATGGCCATCAAGCAACTGAACAGCAGGCTGCAAAGTTTGAAAATCTCTTAAGAGAAATTAAGGATATTCTTAAAAACGTGACAGGCTGTGAAGAAATCACAGAAGCAAAAGAAGCTTTTGAGGAAACCAATATCTCTGAGGATGTGTTGGAACTTAAAGAAAAAATCAGAGGACTTGATAAAATAAACAAAGTGCTATTGAAAAACCTGCTTGGTAGTTTAGACCTAGAGAAAGAACAGAATGCAAAGAAACAGGAGATGATATTGGAAAACCAGAACTCCAAGGACACAGTACAAGGTTCTGTAAGGGATTTGGTAAATCGTTCAGAAGAAATAAGAGCCCTTGATGAAATTCAACTAAGTAAGGAAAAAGCAAAGTACGAATTCCCTCATGTTCAAGAAAAAAATATCAAACTTAGGAACAACATGGAGCAGTTACTACAGGAAGCAGAACACTGGAGTGTGCAACATACTGAGCTTAGTGAACTAATAAAACTGTACCAGAAATCTCAAAAAGACGTAAGAGAAACTCTTGCAAATAATGGAATCCATGTCCAAACTCAACCGAATAACGAGACATCAGCTAAGTGTGAGCTGGAGGAACAAGTGAGGAAATTGAAACATGACACGTATTCATTGCATTTGATTGCCGCTTTGCTGGAGAATGAATGCCAGATCTTACAGGAGAGAGTAGAGCTTCTCAAGGAACTCCATCATCAGAAAGAGGGAGCTTGGCAAGAGAAGCCAATTCAGATCAACTATGAACCGGATAAGAAAGAACCGAAGCTATCAGAGGCAAAGAAGGTAGACATTCATAAGCAGAAAATGCAAGAAATGGAGGGTGCATTTCAGAAAAGAGACCAATTCTACAGAAGCCTGGATGCTTGTTATAACAAGAAAGCTCATAATAACCGGTTCAATACTCATATTGCAAGAAGAGCTCTTGCGGGAAAAAAGAGGCCAGGCAGCAGCCCAAGATAGAGAATATCCAAAGTAGAAGAAAAGGCAGTTCTTCAAAAAACTATTCTACATCAAACTCCAGGCATAATCAATCATCAAACCTAGGATAGATCTGTTGGTTCAACCAGGAAAGAGCTATAGACAAGAAGATTAACACCGACATGGTTCCTCACCTCAGCAGTTATGTAAGTTTGGTCTTTAATGACCATAAGTGTGAACATCAAGTTCATAAAAATTTTTCATCTTTATGATCTGCTTGTTTTTGTAGTTATTAGACAGAGATCCTACGACGCTTTAACCAAAAGTGAGCAGTTGCAGGTCCAATTAAATAAAGATCTAATTAAAAACCAGATCAAACAGAGGAAAGTGTTTTTTTCTTTATTTGAGGATTACCTGGGGGGGAAGTTCTGGGGAAAAAGTTCACAATACTTTAGTTGTGAACTTTTAAATCTTGCTTTGTAAATGCATGTTTCTTTTTCCTATTATCCACCGAAGTGTGGGAAGCATGGGAGTAAAAAAAAAAAAAAAAAATGCTGATGAACCACCCCTAAACAGTTTTTCTCTTCTCATAAATCTCCCCATCCCCTGGATCTACTTTTTCTAATAATCCTCCCTGCTCCTCAACTAGGGAATGGTGGGTATACCAGGCAGCAGAGGCCTTTGGGGAAGGACACTTTGGCTTGTTTAGAAGAATAGATGTGTATCTAGATTTTGTTTAGTGCTGGAAAAATTCCTCCAGGTGGAGGCAGTAGAGTTACCCAGGGTAAAAAGCAATACCTCTGTTAGGGGAGCTAGACTTCTGGCTCCAGAAAAGATGGAGCAGATGCATTTCTCCCTATTCCTCCCATTAAGTAAGCTAAAAACCCTGGACATTATGTATAAAATGAACATGAGAAGACTCTGAAAGATGGAGAGAAGGAGATGGACTGGCCAGGGACCCTGAGACTTAAGGAACAAGTTGTTGAGTTCCCTGGGTTTTCTTTCTGTCTCATATATCCTGGACTAAGTAGTGGAGGAGCACACAACCCAGAATAATGCCAATGTGTTTAGACAAAAAATGCCCCCCCACCCCCATACACCTGCTTTCTCTTGCCAAAGGATGAGGAAAGGGACAGTCTGGCAAGACAGAAAACTCTTGACAAAAACTGCCCTACTTTGGCCAAACTGCATGGAAAATGCCATGCCTCCACCCTCACCCCTGTCAGCAAATACTGAGTGGAGAGCCTAGACTTAAACTCTTGCCTGGAGGTAGTGAGGCACTCCTCCCCCTTTCTTCTGGAGTGGTACAGAGAAGGCAGGGTGGGGACCCTGAAGTTCCACCCCCACCCAATGGTGAAAAGGTGTTCCTGCCTGACCCTCTTCCTCCAGTGGTGTGGAATGTCAGTGGAGTCCACACAGATAGCCCAGATTTCTACATCCTTCCCCTGCTGGCACAGCCTCAGAAGAAGCCTGCTAAAACAGGAGATTTAAATAAGATCGAAGCTCTCATTACACAATGCCCAAAATATCAAGGATATATATAGAAAAATCACTCATCCTACCAAGAATCAGGAAAATCTCAACTTGAACGAGAAAAGACAATTAACAGATGCCAACAATGAGATGACAGATGTTGGTATTACCTGACGAGGATTTCAAAGCAGTCATTACAAAAATCCTTCACTGAACAATTGCAAATACGCTTGAAACAAAAGAAAAAATAGGAAGTTTCAGCAAAGAAGTAGAAAATATAAAGAAGAAACAAATGGAAATTGTAGAATTGGAAAATGTAAGTAAAATAAACTCACTGGATGTGCTCAGCAGTAGAATGTTGATGTCAGAGGAAAGATTCCATGAACTTGAACATAGAACAATAGAAATTATCCATTCCGAACAACAGAGAAAATAGGCTGAAGAAGAATAGAGTCTCAAGAATCTGTGGAACAGTGACAGAAGATCTAACATTGGTGTCATCAGAGTCCTCCCCAAAAAGGGGTAGAACATGAACTGAAAAAGTATTCAACAGAAAAATGCCTGAAAATTCTTCAAATTTAGTGAAAGGCATAAACCTACAGATTCAAGAAACTGAGTGAACTCCCAATAGTATAAACTCAAAGAAGTTCAAGTCACTTATAATCAAATTTCTGAAACCTAAAGACAAAGTAAAAATCTTGAAAGCAGTGAGAGAGAAATGACTCATTAGATGTACGGGAACAACAACCCAAAGGACAGCAAATTTCTCATCAGAAACCATGCAAGCCAGAAGGAAATGAACATTTCTCAAGAACTGAAAGAAATGTCAACCCAGAATTGTTTGCTCAGTGAAAGCATCCTTCAGGAATTAAGATGAAATCAATACATTCTCAGATAGAGGAAAAGAGAGAGAATTTGTCACTATTTGTTGGGAGAGCCCATTTGGTTACATAACTAATCCTCCTTTCTTTTGCATTCAAGAAAATGAGTGCTCCTGTTAGCCTCAGACTTTGTCCTATTCCATCTCCAAATACGAATTTCACATACAAGGTACTAAATGAATGAAACGAGAAACTACAACATCGCTGAACCAAACAATCACTTGTTGTGTTTTAGCTTGTTCATATGCATTACCCAAACAAATTCTGTCAGTGTGATTTGTCTGTCAAATGCTAAGGGGCTAACCCCCTAGTTCCTCAACTGTGCACTGAGGCTCCCCTGCTACCACAACAAACTCACAGGGGAATCGGAGGATTTTTAAATTTTTGAGAGAAGCACAGCAATATGTGACATCTGTTGCACATGACACAAACTCAGTCATAGTTTCAACATTCGATTGCACATAGCCCGATAACCAGAAGTGACATTTCCATTGGTGAGGAGTCAGTCACAAGGCCACATCTAGCTGAAAGCAATTGGGAAATGAGGTTTTTAGCTGGGCAGCCATGTTACCCAGGCAGAAGGAAGAATTAATTGTGAAACACTGTGAGGTGTGGAGAAAATATTTCTGTGTTTCTGCACAGTTAGGGCTTTCTGAGCAAATTTTATGGAAACGTGAGATCCTGGAGTAAAAGCAAGCCCTAAAAGATAATTTACAACCATATAAACAATGAGAACGCAAAAGACTCACCTAACTTTGGAGATGTGTGTTTACATTTCCAGTTGGGGCGAGCCAGGCCTGGACTTTGGAGACATCTCTGGGTTGTAAAGTTGGAGACACTGGACTTATCTGGCCCCTGAGGAGATTTATTTACATTATAAAATGGTTAAAGCGAGAACCGAGGATCCTTTATATCTTGTCTTCAAGCAGCAGAGGTCCCCCGCCCGCCACGTTTTAGAAGGGGAAGACAGCTGCCTTTCTGGTCTACGTAAATGCCTGGATTCATTCTCTCAGCTTTCCCCACTTACGGCACAGACCGTGTTGCACACAGGGCGACATCTGGTTCTCATCGCCTCTCTCCAGGGGTAAGAACTGGGGCGCAGTTATCATGTAAGTAATAGTAATCTGTCTCAGATCCAAGAACTTCCTGTGTGCATTAAGGACAAGATAAAGATGAATACTAAAAACCCAACGAAGACAATCACGGTCTCCACCACCAGTTCTATTATGAATGAAGCCTCGGGCATAAGAAATTCTCATATGCTGAAGTACTGAAAAGAAAATTTGAAATATTGCTCCCTATTCCACAAACTAACATTTCTTTCTTATGTTTGGAATATGGATCACTTTGTAAATAATCTAAGAGCCAAAATTTTCCCATTATAGCCGTTGGTAAAAGAAAAAGATTTCCAGTTAACCCGTATTGAGGTACTCAAAGAGTCACATATTTCTTTCCATCTGCCTTTGCCTCTGATGGAAACTATGCACCATCTACACTGTTTTATTTTCCAACCATCTTGATTAATAAAACATTGTGCAGTTTATTTTTGTACTTTACCAGATATGTGGTTCATATTACCAAGAAAGAAATTGTTGCTAAAATAAATTACAGCTGTTTAATTAAGTTTCAAATACAGCAAGCAAGCTCTGCTACATCAGACCCTCCAGATGTGGCATTGACTTGAACATTTTATATGTGTAATGAAATTCTTCTCCTACCACAAGGTCATATGTATGTTTTTATCCAATTTCAAAACATGTAAATGAGAATTTCTAAAAACAAGGCATTTTTAAAGGTGTTTCATGTCGATTCCAGTGGATAATAATCGATTATAGTCCTTCAATTAATGTAAAATTTATTTGGAAAAGTATCATGGCATTTCTTATGTGGAAGGATTTTTAGGCCATCGCTTGTTGACAAAAGCCAAGGTGTGAAATCAGTGAAAATCTGGAACAAGAATCAATATTGGCCTAGTCCAGAGTTTTTAACACTGTATTTTCTCATACCTGAGGGTCAAATTCCAATAAAAGTCAAACTATGTTTTTGGAACTTTTAGATGTTCATTCCCATCATCAGTAGACTTCTGTCCAACAGCAATAGTAATTTTTAAGATATATATTTTTTGGATAATCATTCTAGGAAGAAGAAAAAATCCATACAAAGTTCTTTGTCAAATAAATTTTTCCCAATAAATTCTTGATACTAGTGAACTAGGGATTCTTGATTTTGAAGTACTTGAATTTCTATAAAGTCTTTCCCTTCAAGCCATAGCAGTTCCACAGATTAAAACAAAACAGTTCTTTATAATATTAATACGGTAGTAGGAATAAGCACCTCATTTCCCCTTTAAAATATATTCCATGACCCAAAAATTATTTTCAAAACTTTGGCTTCCGTGTAGGTCCAGATAAGGGTTTATTTACTACCTTTTAACTCTTAAAAATTATGAAATGTAACAAATATACAGAAAAATGCATAAAACTTATATGTACAATTTAACAAAAAATTAAAAACTTATTTAACCCCCCCTTGGGTCATGTCAAACTGTTTTCTAAAGTGGTTGTACCAATTCACATGCCACCCATCACTGTAAGAGTGTTTCTATTGCCCTATATTCTCACTATAATTGGGTATTGTCAGACTTTTTAATTTTGTGGTTGTGTAATAGCACCTCATGCTAGCTTTAATTTGCATTTCCTTGATTACTGAGTTTAATCAACTCTTTATGTTTTTTGGCCGTTTGAATTTCATTTTTTATGAAGTGCCTGTCTTTTGCTTCAAATTATTGACTTACAGGAGTTCTTCAAGTATTCTGAGCCCCAGGCCTGTGATGGTCATGGGTTGTAAACATTGTCTCCCACTCTGTGGCTTGTCTTTTTTCCTTTCTTAGTGGCGTCCTTTGATGAACAGAAGTTCTCAATTTCAGTGTAGCCCAATTCATCAAGCTTTTCCTTTTTAATTATGGTTATGTTTTATTTAAGAAACCCTTACCTATCTCATGAATGAAAGTCTTCTAAAATCCTTTTAATTTCACATCTTTCACATGTATTTCTTTACTCTCTCCGGAATATATCTAGACAGAGGGATTCATCAAGGTGTTTAGGTTGGCTGCCCAAGGATTCTGCAGTTATGAATGTTTTCATGTCCTTTTTGCGTGTCCATGATTTCTGAGCACTTTTTAATCTTTCTAATAAGAAAAATATGAGAAACTTTACATAAGACAAATGATGAAGATAGTATAATGGAAGAAGCACTCCCCAGGAGGGAAGTGATCCTGTGTCCTGGCTTGTCTGGGTCCTAACGGTTCCTCATACAAGGTGGAGATGTAATTTTCTTTTCGACCAAGGACTAGTAGTCAAAGATTCCCCAGCTCCCCTCAGCTAAGGTCTTGTTGTCCTCAGGGAGTGGGAACAGATTAGACGAGAGAATGAGAAACTAATCAGAAGCAAGCGTGTCCAAAAAGGAGGTGAACGATAGCAAATCATTTAGGCCTACAAGATGTCCAAAAGTTGGGGTCATTGATATTTTGCAAGTAAAAAGAAAGGTAACATTACCTAAACAGAGCAAGATGTACCGGATCAAAGTGAAGTAGAGGAGTGGATTTATCCTCATCATCACAGTATCATTATCATTATTATTATTTTTTATAATGTTCTTCCACAAGCCTGATTGATGTAGAAAACCATTTTTAAAATACTTCTTAATGTAAGTAAAGGCCTCAGACAAGGATTCATTGTAGGAGCATCACAGTCAGTTGAGTGTCTTTCTTTTCTAGCAATTACATGGTTTCAGAGGAAACCACTAACCACTAATCCATACTTAATTAAATCTTCTCTCACAGGGAGGCACACATCAGTTTGGTTGGCACTGGTCTCATATGGAGCTTCGTTTTATGAAGAACTACGTGCTGATGTTTGCATTCTGTTTTGATTTTAAGGAATGATGTGTGTTTTTTTTTTTAACTTAGGAGAAAAGTACTATTCAGTGGTCCTCAGATTTTTCTGAGGAAATATTCTATTTTATTTATTTGTATCTTTTCTCTTTTTCTTGATCTGCCTCATTAATAATTTCCAAAAACTGGACCTGGGTCTGCTAATCTTCTTTATCATTTTTAGTATTCTATTTCAATAATTTCTGTCATCTTGGTTTTCTTTATTTTTTAGTTATTTTGTTGTGCTATTTCAACCTCTCTCAACTTCTAGCTTACTGTGGTTATTTTTAATTTTTCTTGTTTCCGCAAAACTATCTCTGAAACTATAAATTTCCCTGTATATACTGCTATGGATGTGGATCACAAGTGTTCATATGAAATGCTTTCATTATTATTAATTTTAAGTTTTAAAAAATATTTTTTATGATTTCCTTTATAACCCAAACATTATTAAGTGAGGTAGTAGATACACTGGGATGACTTTAAGTATTATTCTTTAAATTATACATCAAAATCATATGGTATCCTTTGTGTGTTTGATGTATTCCACAGGAAAAAAATTATAAGGAAAGAAAAATAGAATACATTTATCTTACAACCCAGTAATTTTACTTTTACTTATAAACTCTATAGAAATTCTTGCACGTTAGCAAAAGTAGACGTGTATAATGATATCCTTTGCAACACTGCAATACTGTAGGAAGTAAAGCTAATGTCTATCAGCAAAGAATGGCTAAACTGGGCTATATTCATGAAACATAATAATATAGAAATTAAAATGAACTAAATTTACATGTATCAGCATGGAGAGATGGTTTTTGACATCTTTGGTCAGAACTTTGGGCTGATGTCAGTTATGATATCTAATCAAAAGACATTTATTTTATTAATCTATCAATCTAGTTTTATATTTTTCAATGAATAGAGTATGTACACAACAATTTTTATAACATTACTCTTTATCATTTTTCATTATTTTTCTTATTATATATTTCCATCAACAGTAAAATACTATCCAATATTCTAACGTATTTTTAAGTCAGTTTTTTTAAAGGATAATCTTCCAAGGAAGAAAAGAGAATGGCAACTTTAACCAGTCACTGTATTCCAAATACATTGATATCACTTACAGCCATATTTAGACTTTTCAGCTGTGCTTTCTGAACACCAGGCCTATTGGTGAAAATTATTTTTAAAAAGAGTACATTAGCACCTCTGACAGGTATACACTCAAATGTGCCTATAACCTTCTTTATATTAAGGTTTGAGGTTTTCAAGGGAAGTGCTATAGCTCTAATAGCATCTTTTCTTTACCTGGTACAATTCTTATTTATGAAAAGTATAATCAACAATATGCTTTTCTTAGTTGACTTCCAGTTATTAGTTCTCTTTTTGGCCTTGAAGTCTTTTGAGGTTATGCATTTATTGTCAACATGGGAGTTTTACCTTGTTATAAGGCTTTTTTTTATATACCCTTATTTGGTTGCCAAGCTGGGTTTGGCTTCTCCTTAACAGTTTCTGCTGGGCAGTTGTGTCATGGAAGACACAAACTTAGTGGGAAAGCATTCAGTCTTTTGCCATTGAATATGAGGTTAGCTGTAGATTTTTGTAGATATTCTTTATCAAGTAGGGAAATGTCCCTCTATTTCCAGGTTTCTGAGAGTTTTTATCAGGAGTAAGTGCTGAATTTTGTCAAATGCTTCTTCTGCATCAATTGATATGCTTATGTGTTTTTTTTTATGAGCCTGTTAATATGGTGGATTACATAGACTGATTTTTGAGTATTGAACCAGCCTTGCATTACTGAAATAAACTCACTTGGCCATGGAATTATTATTTTTTATATTGCTTAATTACATTTGCTAATATTTTTAATAAGAATATTTGTGTCTATATTCATGAAGGATATTGGTCTGAAGTTTTCATTTTTGTACTGTCTTTGCCTCGTTTCAGTGTTAAGGTAATATTGACTTTACAAAACGAATTGGGAAGTGTTCCTTCCTCTTCTAATTTCTGGAAGAGATTGTGTACAATTGATGTTATTCTTATATGTTTGGTAAAATTCTTCAGTGAAATTTTTGGGCCTGGAGATAATTTCGGGGGGAGATTTTAAATTATGAAGTCAATTTTCTTAATAGTTATAAGGCTATTCAAATGATTGGGTGAGTTGTGGTATTTCACAGCTTTTGAGGAATTGATCCATTTCATCTAAGTTGTCAAATTTGTATGTGTAGAGTTGTTGTATTATCAGCTTAATTATTCTTTTGATATCTGCAAGGTTTGTAGTAATATCCTTTGTTCCATTCTTGATACTGATAATTTGTGTATTCTCTGTTTTTTTTCCCTGTTGGTCTTGCTAGAGGTTTGTCAATTTTATTGATCTTCTCAAAGAACCAGTTTTTTGTTTCATTGATCCTTTCTATTGCTTTTTTTGTTTCAATTCATTTATTTCTGCTCTAATTTTTATTATTTCCCTCATTCTGCTGAATTTGGGCTTTGTTTTTTGTTCTTTTTCTAGTTCTGTTAAAAGTAGTTTAAAGTTGCTTATTTGGGATTTTTCTTGTTTGTTAAGGTGGGCCTGTATTGCTATGAGTTTCCCTCTCAGGACCACTTTTGCTGCATCCCATATGAGTTGGTATGGTGTATTTTCATTTTCATTTATCTCCAGATATTTTTTGATTTCTCCTTTAATCTCATCAATGATCCATTGGTTGTTCCATAGCTTGTTGTTTAGTCTTCACATCTTTGTCACTTTCTCATTTTTTTCCTTGTAGCTGATTTCTAGTTTCATAGCCTTATGGTAGGAAAAGATACTTGTTATGATTTCAACCTTCTTAAATTTATAGAGGCTTGCCTTGTTTCCCAACATATGGTCTATCCTTGAGAATGTTCCATAAAAAAATAATGATATTTTTAAAAATTGGTTTTACATGCAGCATCACAATGAAATAGAAACATCTTTTAGATGTTGAGAATATGTACCAAGAGAGACAGTACTAGAATTTTGTAGTAATGTAAAATAATAGAAGACTAAAATGCATCATTTAATTTTGGATAAAATGTAAAGCTAAATGGCAGAGGAAATGATGTTTGAGAAACATATGGACCAAAGCAGCATTTATTCTAGGGCTAATTATTCCCCATGACTGAGACAAGTCCCTTCTAAGCACTCTTTCCAATTTTCAGTAAATTACAAGGTTTTCCCGTCTGGCTGGTGGGAATAGGCACTATTCCTAGCCCCGGGTCAGCTCTGGCTTCTCTTCTATCCAATCCTAACTTCCTGCCAGCCGCAGATGGTTTCATCATGTACCTGCTCTTATCAGTACTCGGCTGAATCTTTGAAGGGGACCCTCTGCCAGTCTCTGGGCTTCTCTGTCTGCGCAGCTGTCTCCTCTTTGGTGCTCTGACCTACACACTCTGGCTGCCTTGTGCTCCCTGGACTCCCAACTCTGTCTCCTCAACTTGGGAAGTCCACCAGGCTCTAGTCTAGTCTTCCTGGGTGCTCTCGCTCTACTCCAGGGCCTCGAACCTCTCTCAAGGCAGTAAGCTGGGAAAGTGTAGGGCTCACTTTGTCATTTCCCATCTCTCAGGCATCAGTGGCTTTCAACACATGATGTCCAGTGTCTTGAAAACTGGTTAACATATATTTTTGCTTGATTTTTTAGGTGTTCCAGCAGGGAGAGTGAATCTGATCCCTGGTACTGCATCTCAGAGGCTTTGCACATTCATCCTCTCTCCCTTTCTCTACTTTTGGACTCTCCACAAAAAGGGGGAGGGAAGGACTGTTTTTTGATATCTAAAAGACGACAATTTGCCTCAATAGTTAAGTGCTTGGTTTGAGGAATCCTGTAAAATTTCTTAGTTATTAGTTTTCACCATCCTGAGATTCTCTGACTTGCCTTTGAATATTCCCACTTTTACTTTTAAAATTCTCTAAATTGTCATTAAGGAAAAAATAACAGGACTAGGAGTAGTTAGGATATTTTCACACAGCAAGACAAAATAATATATTACCCAGCATTTCACATGATTTCATTTGATACAGCTTTTAAGATGGAATTCTGGGGGTGCCAGATCTTGTAGATGATGAACGTCATATACATTGCCTATAAGAAATTATTATTCTTTGTTGGAGCAACTAGGGTAGGTAAAGCCAGTTAGAACTTCTTAACTAATTCTTTCTAATCTTTCACTTCTTGGTTTTGAATCAAGAGCATCTGGAGTCCCTTGAAATGTTTGATTTAAAAAAAAGAAGAAGAAGGAGATTATTGCTCAGGAAACATATACTGTCTGTAAGATTGCCTTCACAGAGGTAACAGATCTTGAAGTAAGCATCTGAAAGTTAAATACAAGAAAATTTGTTTATTTTCTTGTTCTTCCTCTTTTGACTCTTCTGCTAAATTGTGGAAGTGTAGAAAACCTTAGAAATTTGGGACTGAGAGCATAGGTGAGTACTTGTCACTTCACTGGCACCATGTCAGTCATGCATGAAGTTCTCAAGCATTACAGAATGGGCAGATTCTCTAAGTACTCTCACATACATTTCATTATTTCACATGAACTCTGTGTATAACATGTAGTTGTAATTACCATCCCATTATACAAATGTGGAAACGTGGGCTTAGAGAAGTTAAAACCCTTTCCCAAGGTGACACGGATCAGTTAGCAGTAGAGCCAAGTCTTAAACGTGGATCTGCTGACTAAATGCTAATTGTTTAGAGGGTACTTTTTAAACTCCAGCCTGGAATACTAAATGCCTTAGCACTGTTTTGGAAAAGAAAGTAAATCTCAGCAAAAAGGGTCCTGAGGTAAATAAAACAGGATTAACTATTCTCTTAGAGGCAGCACTCAATCATGAGGTTATGAAACAGTCTCTAAAAACAAGGTATAAAATAAGCCCATCTGTTTTGTAATGAATATTTTTTTCAGGCAGTGGAAGTCTAGAAGGTAAGTTCCACATGAAAGCATTTGCAACTTTACAAGCCTGGCCTAAAATGGTGAACAGAATGTCCCCATTAAATGGTAGAAATCAGATTTTTCTTGGGAAGTAAAAATTTATTATTGGTTGTTAAAATGAGTATCAAATGAAGGATTCTTTATTTTTATCACATTTTTGGTGAGTTAATCAGATCTAAACTCCATGTACCATACTTGCATTGGGATAAACAATGATATAGAATTAACTCCTAATCATCTGTGCTAATACAAGGGATCAGGGATACAGGGCTTTTTAAAACAGTAGATCATCCAGGAAATCTTTTCTTTTTGTTTTAAAAATGTATGATAAGACTGTGGATTGTGAGGTGTATTTTTTTAGGGGAGTAGAATCGTTGGGTGCTTGTGTTTTACTCAACCATATATTATAATTCATCTGTCATTTCTTAACTTATAGCAGCCAACACTGGAAGGACCTGGCAACAGTGAATGCCAGGCAGCAGTGGGAAATCAGTATGGAATGCTAATTTGTCAAGAAAAATCCACAAAGTACAAATGTACATGTGGATATACACAAGTGTTATCTGTGAAATTAGGCCAAATTCTTTCTGAGGATTTGTAACTGCTGAAGGCAAATGCCAGGGCTCAAGGATTTGACAGCAAAAAAGGGAAAGGTAGGATCATATTTCACTCTCTATTTCAAGTGAAATCTACTCATTTCTCATTTGTCATTAATTTCCACTTGAAATCCTGGCCCTAGCACTTCTTTGGTTCACGCTTTCCTTTCTAGTTTCTTTGGACATGGTGCTTGAAAAAATAATGTACAAACTTTTGTGTGCCCGCCCTTATGTTTATGGGCAAATAAGGTACCGGGATGCTTTTCAGATTTAAATCTTGTATTGCTTAAGACTTGCCTCCATTATGGCCCCTGTTCCTTTGCTAAAAGTGTCAGCTTCTCTTAGGAATTAGCTTCCACCATTCAAAACAGAGGTTCAGTAATTAGGTAAAACTACTGTTTGGTTTTGTCTCTCCATTTTTTGTAGAATAAATGGAAGTATCTGTTCTGGGTTAACTTCGTTGTGGAGCTCAAAGGATATTGAAACATACGATTGAGTTTATGTGATATAATTAACTCATTAACTAGATTTTGTTTCCATGGTTCAAACATACAAATGGTAGTTGGAAAGACAGTTGAAGCCGTGTACAATTGTTGACCTAACCAAGACGCAGTCAGTTCCCTACGCTTGTACTTAATATTTCTTAAATTCATATATCTTTCATGTGGCTCTAAAATTACTATGTAAGTATATAATAAAACCTATTTCTGCTTATTAAAATCACAAGGATGAGCAAACACTGATTAACGTGCAGGTAGGCATGGAGTGTGTTAGAAAAGTGGAGTGGGGTAGTGGAAAGCACTCTTCTCGGACAGATGTAAGTGTGAAGCCAGCCTCACTGCCTACGAGCTACATAATCTTGGTCAAGTTTCTTCACTTTTCTGTGTCTCAGTTTTCTCCTCTGATAAATAGGGAGTAGCAACCACCTTGCAGATTATTGTGAGGGTTCGAGAAAATATTTGTGAAGTGTCTAGCTCACTATCTAACACTTAATAGGGATTCACCAAAACAGAAGCTGCTATTTCTGATCTTAAAGGAATAAACACCTGGAATATGATTCTAAAAATATTTCACTTTTATAGAAGGTGGGTAATTTTATTTTAAACTTTCAGAGTAGATATGAAAGCAAATACGAGCAATGCACTGGGGGGGAAAGTCTGGTTATAAGCATAAAACTAGAGCAGGTATTAGCAACATATGGCAGGAATTTGAAAAGTAGCCATATCCGTCAGGGTTCAGGCAGGAAAACAGAACCGAAGGCATTTCATAGAGGAAATTTAATGTAGGGAACTAATCACAAAAGTGATGGGAGAGCTGAGGGGGCAATCAATCAGAGGTCAGTGAGGCAATATAGAGTTTACCAACGGCAGGAAACTGCTATTGCTCCAACAGCCAGAAGGACGAAGGAAGGAGGTGGTGGAACCAGAGCTTAGAGCTTAGGAGGCCTGGAGAGAGAGGGAGCTATGGCGGAGATGGAGCCCTTCCTGAGCCGTCACACAAAGCAGAGAGAGAAAGGAGGAGGAATACCCTGGTTTTCAGGCTTCTTAACCTCCAATCTCCGGTCAGTGTCTACGCAGCGGTCCATCCTAACTAGAAACCAGTTGTCAAAGAGCCTGGGAAATGCAGTTCTTCGGAGTCGGGGCCCTGCAGTACACAGCAGAATGGGAGAGGGGCACGGAACAGATCTGAGGACAAATGGACAAATGACCAGCACAGTGACAGTCAGTTATTTTCTGCAGAATTGTTGCATGGCCTGGGACAGAACTGCGAGGCGGAAAATTTATTGCTTTTGCTTTTTCCCTTTTCTCGCCATCAGCGCCCTTCTCCCTGGATTTGGTGTAGGGCAGGTCCAAGGTAGTGAGATCCAAGACTGTGATGAGACCGGAAGGAGGCTCACAGGTCCCGGAAGTCAGAGTATCAGTGGTCAGGTCCAGAGCATAACGCTATGGCAGGGAAAAACAAAGGTAAGTGGTGGTTTATTAGTCCAAGCAGATAAAATAGATTCTTTCTTGGCAACAGATCAAAAATCAACGTTAGTGGAACAATCTGCAGTAGAGATCACAGTGGCTTGCACCAGATGGTGAGAAGTGGATATATTTTGAGGGTGGAGCCAAGAGGATTTACCAATTGGTAACTGTAAGTGTGAGGTGAAAAAAAAAAAGAGGAGTGAAGGATGAGCCCAAGTTTATTCTGAGCAACCAGAAGGATAAAGCCACCATTTATCAAGGTGAGCAAACCGTGAGAAGAGGTCTGGGGAGGATAGCAAGAGTTTGGAACTCTGAATTTTGGAACTTTTTGTTTTCAAAAGGCCCTTTTTAAAATTGCCATTTTTGTTTATTTTTTACATAATGCAGAAGGCCCAGTACTGAAACCAGAGAAATTATTAAGTGAAAGTGCACATCAAATGGTGAAACCCCGTCTTTCTTCCCTCCATTGATTCTTAGAAAGTTGGCAGCCAAGATTTACCCATTCTCGGTCCCTCAACCCTTCCCCCAACCACAAGAGACTGGTATGTTACTCTTTGGGGAAAATGACTAGCTCAAGAGAAAATTCCCAAAATTATCAATAATTAGGGATTTCCCACAGGAATATCTGAGTCCACAATCACTGCAAAGTAATTCCTCACAAATCCCCAAGCTCTGACCACGCATACTTCCAGCGTATTGTTAATTCCACACACTATGTGTGAATGGACAGTTAAAGATCGCAGTCTTACTCTAGACACAGTGTTAGGCCCTGGGAGAGACCGGAGGCCCAGAGACTACATTTGTTCATCCACCTCAGAATTTAGGCAAGAGTTGTTCTGGGTTTGTCTCTGACACCTGGTAAACATTCTTTCAAAAACACTTGGAACCTATATTCATAGCAGCATTGTTCACAATAGCTAAAACACAGGAGCCACCCAGGGTCCATTGATGGATGAATGGATAAGCAAAATGTGGTACATACATGCAATGGAATGTTGTTCAGCCTTAAAAAAGAAGGAAATTCTGACACATGCTACAACACTGATGGACCTTAAGGACATTATGCTAAGTGAAATAACCCAATTACAAAAAGACAAATATTGTATGATTCCACTTAAATGAGGTACTTAGAATAGGCAAAATCATAAAGACAGAAAGTATAATGGTGGTTGCCAGGGGCTTGTGGAAGGGGGAAATAAGCGTTAAGAGTTAGTGTTTACTGCATGATCTCACTCATATGTGGAAGATAAACTAACACACGGACAGAGAGAACTGGTTGGTGGTTACCAGGGGGAAGGGGGGTGGGGAGTGGGCACAAGGGGTGAAGGGATGCAGACATATGGTGACTGATGAACAATAATGTACAGCTAAAACCCCAAATGTTATAAACTATAAGACACCAATAAAGATTAAAAATAAAATATATATAAAAAAAAAGAGTTAGTGTTTAATGGGTATAGAGTTTTAGTTTTACAAGATGAAAAGAGTTATGGGGATGGATGGTGGTGATGATAGCACAACAGTGGAATATAGTTAACACCACTGAACTGTACACTTAAAAATGGTTAAGATGGTAAAAAAAAATATTGGGGAAAATAAAACACTTGGAACCTCTGAAAAAAGTAAAGAGGAATTTACACAATGGCAGATGTTCTCTGAATAGTCTTTGAGCAACAATTGATCAAGAAAAAGAATCAGGCACTAAAATTGGCACAAATGGACAAAATGTGTAGAAAGAAAAATCAAAACAGATAAATTAGAGGCACCTTAAAAAGAATGTTAAAATATTGTTCTAGGGGCCGGCCCGGTGGCGTAGCAGTTAAGTTTCCACGTTGTGCTTTGGCAGCCCAAGGTTTGTGGGTTCAGATCCGGGCACGAAGTTACTCACCACTCATCAAGCCATGCTGAGGTGGCTTCCCACATAGAAGAGCTACAACTCTACAACTATGATATACAACTATGTACTGGGACTTTGGGGAGAAAAAAGAAAAAGAGGAATATTGGCAACAGATGTCAGTGCAGGGCCAATCTTCCTCAAAAAAATAAATAAAAAATATTATTCTAGTAACAATGATCAAATATAATTTTTGTCATTAAATATATTTATTTCAGTCATGCTCAGTTTAAGCAATGCTATGATTATAACGTTTCACTTACAACTGTAATCCATTTAAACATGTAGCATTTATGATAGAATAACAAAGGAGGTCATTGGGGGCCACAGCTGCCAATGACCTATTGTAATAATGAAATCATCTTTTCAAATTAACAGCAGAATCACTGCTTTATGCTCTACTGTCTCATGTAAACAATGCAAGGTTTAGTGAAAAAAACTAACAAAAGATGTGGATGATTTAAAGAAAACTCCCCAGAAAGAAATAATATTGATACTTTTGATCAAACCCACAGCTGAATTTTTCTGTCTAATTTATTCAGCCATTAATAAGTGTATGTGATTCTGGAGGGAACATTGAAGGGCGAGAGAAAATAATCTTGTCTTAAAAAATTTTTTGAACTAGTCTCATTAAAAATGAAATAGTACTGTGGATGAGAGAAGGGGGAGTATATAGGAACACTGCACTTTTGCTCAATTTTCTGATAAATCTAAAATTTCTTCAAAACATAAAGTCTAATTAATTTTGAAACATTTAAATGAAATAGCCCTTTAAAAAGTACTTTCAGCTTTGTAAGCCTACCAAAATTTTATGGCAATTTGCATTGCAAACATTGCAATTTTTTGCATTGCATTTCCTAAAAAAAATATAAAACAGCATGAGAGAATAAAATGACAACTGAAGAGGTCTTACAATTTAAATAAAGCAGGTCATATTTTTTAGAGATTGTGTTTTTGCTAAGTCTTCAATATACAAAACCAATTCTAATTTACTTTATTCAATAAAATTCATGATGTGTAAATTAGTAATGCAAATCAAATCACAATTTAAATCTATTCATTGATGATTTCCAAGAAAGATTAAATTGAAATTTAGAATATATTTAAATGTTTGTTATTGCAGTATTCAAATTCTGAGAAGATAATTCTAAATATCTTATTAAATTTCTTGAACCTTTAACCCTAACTTCAATTTTTCTTATGTATTTGCAATGACTCTCTGAAATGATAAATTTCCTTTAACATTAAAAAAAATACATAACATAGTTGAAGAAAAGAAAATCTTTCCTTAAAAGATTTTTTGTGGCTTAGCCTAAAGGAGATCTATCTATCATCTATCTATCTATCTATCTATCTATGTATTTATCATCTATATGTTTACATAGAATAAAATAGAAATAGAGAGTCAGTCATGAAAGAAAGTAAATTTGATTTGCCTTTTAAATTCCTAGCAGCCAGCACCAAACCCAGAAAGATTTCGTAGATTTCAGGGAGGGAGAAGCACACCTATTCCTCAAGACATCATTCTTTCAGGCTTTAAATTCCAATAGCAATTTCTGGCAAGAGACCCAAAGAGGCCATTGGGCTATAAAATGACTTTGCTGAGCAGCAAAATGACCTTGTTTTGCTTAATAACAAAACCAAGACCAAATTTTATATGACTTTTTCTTATAATAACTTTGATAGAAGCTGGGACTACAACATTGCAATTCAGCACAGTATTGGTGATTTTGCAAGGGGCTAAGTAAGGTAGTTCAAGTATGCCTTCTCAAAATCTTATTTAATCCAAGGAAAAAACATTCCTGTAGATAACTCCTCAAGAACTACTTGTCTCAACTAAACTTTTTATATGAGTTCAACATTAGATAATCCAAAAATTAACTCTGAGGAGGATCCAGGAATGCTAATGCAGCCAATGCTTTGGAAAGCAGATGTGTACTGACTGGGAGTGGGCATGAAAGAATAGAAGACCCTCATGTTTGCAGGTAAGTAGGTTGTGCGAATAGGGGTCAGGAGGCAAAGCCAGGGATTTCCCTTAAGAAGTAGACGTGGATTCCCTCTAACTACTTGTGTAACCACTCACTTGCTGTCTTAGTGTTCCACATTAGAACACCCACAACAATTATTTTGGTCTGAAAAAAATTCAAAACAAACGTAGCCAAATTTCAGTAATGTCCCACGGAGAATAAAACTCCGAGAGGTATAGCTTGAAATGTCTCAGGTTTATTAAGGTATCTGTGGTATACTGAATTCTTGTTAAAGCTTTTGAGACACTTCCATGTACGTTGGTCATTTAATCTTTACAACAATCCTGTGAAGTAGGTGGTGTTGTCCTTATTTTATAAATGACTAAACTAAGGCACAGAAAGACTCATTATATCACCTTATACTTATCCCTAGAAGGGTTTAAAGTTGCTATTTGTGCACATATAATTATGTATATGTTGCAAATACATATGTATATTTGTATATAATACATATGTTTATTCTCACTGTATTTTAAAATTCTCAATAAAAGAGACATTGCCTTTAGTTTCTCTTCTTAAATCCTCAATAATATTCAGAGAATGTGTCTGAGAAACAGCAGATACCTAATTATTTATATTGGTTGACCGTTTAAGGAATGAAAGACTAAACATTATGATAATAAGCTATAACAATATTTTTTCTCTTAATATGGCTATATAATCTGGGTTTACTGACAAGCTCTCACATTAAGATTTTTGTGCATTCAGATGGATAATAAAGAAGCAGCTTTAGCTAATCAAAGACAAGTTAATCACTTGCTTGCTCGGGCATTGAAAGAAAAAGAAGATACTGTACAACAGAATAAAGATCAAATTGTAGGTGTAGTTTTGGGAATCCTCAGCACGTGGTGATAATTGAAGCCTGCAGTAACTGAATGCGTCTGTGTGTAGTGGGGGAGAAGAGAAGGACTTAGAACTGAGCTCTTAGGAGAGTGATCATTTTGTGTTCTGATAGAGGAGAAGCTCACAAAGGGGACTTACAAGGAGCTTCTGGAAGAGTGTTGAGTCAAGGAATGCAACAGAAGAGAGGGTTTCAAGAAAGAGGAAGTGTCAGCTTTGCCAGATGCTGAGAAGCCAAGGAGGATGACAGAAAAACGCCTGATTAATTTAGTTTCATGGGGGTCGCTGTTGGCCTCAGCAAGAAGAGAGGAGTAATTAGGGAGAATCCATTCTGGAGAAGGTTGAAGATAAATAAAGGAAGTGAGTCAGTGAGAGCAGACACTCCTCCTAAAAACATGACTGGGGAGGGGAAGAAGGAGAGTGAGGGGTGGAGGGAGGGTTTTTGTATTTGACTTTGCAGGTGAGGATTACACCCTGACAATGTAATCATTAATAGTGTGTTCCAGTGTGACTGAAAAGTCAGCCTTTATTCTGCAGCCTTTATTCTTAATCATGCAGAGCCTGCTCAGATCCATTCTATTTGGTGAAATATTGCTGTGTTGTTGCAACAAGGGAGTTCCCAATGGCACCATCGTTCAAATAGATTGTGGCAGAAACTGCTATTTCCTCTCAATATCCATTCTACCATTAGAATTTTCAGCTGGACATAGGGCCTCACCAAATAAAGACAGTTCCCCGGTCTTCCTTGCAATTATATGTGTGGCCAGAATAAGTTCCGACCAATGGGTATGAGCAAACGTATTCCTGTAGCAGCTTCAGAGACTCTTCTTTAGGGAACAGCTTACATGAACCCTTTGACCCACTATGCCTCTTTCCTCCTTCCTGCTGATTGAAATATGGACATGATTGCTGGACCTGATGTAGCCATCTTGGGCCATGACATGACCTTGAGAATAAAGGGCACAGATGATAGAACAAAAAACTAGAAGGATCCAAAGTCTGTGTTGACTTCATAGAACAAAGTTCCACGGTAGCCTTAGACCACTTGTATCTGGATGTTAATGCAAAGAAACAAGCATCTAGTTTAAGCCTCTGATATTTTGGATGCTACTAATGCCGTTAGCCAAATTTAAATCTATCTACCATATAGAAGGACAGCAAGAAAAGCCCAGATTGTAGTAGAAATGACAAGCCATCATTGAAATGAAAACAGATTAAAAGTCAAGGAAGAAAATTCTATTTAGGAAAAATAATAGCATTAATTTAAGACCAGGAATCCTGCCCAGGAGTCCTTGATGTTAGGAAGGAAATGGGCAGAGAAATGACCATAGTAAGAGAAGATACCACATGAGGAAATGTGGTCCCATATTGTCCAGTCTCCTTGTATATCACTGGTCAACCACAGCAGACACTCTTGCAAAGCCCTACTTCAAGAGGAAAAATGAGGCGGGTGATGAGTTCCTTTTCCTATTTAGTGCATACTTTCATACTTTCTTTTAACCTGTTGAACTGTACATATATATATTCATCCTGCTTCACTGTATGTGTGTGTGTGTGTATATATATATATACACACACACACACATATATATCTGTCTCAGAGTCCACATGATTCTTTTGTTTTTTTAAATATTAGGGCAAATTGTAAAGTATACAGAAAAGATTCTTCTGGTAATCACTATTTCTCTTTCTTGATTTGAAGGAGTAAGGCAAAGAAATTTTATATGAGAAAATTCACTTTTGAACTGACTAACAAATCTGTTCCAAAAATGCTAATAAAAACATCATCTATCATAGAGAACAGGAGGATTTCCATTCTATTTATATGCTTTTTATTGAGAGATCACCATTATAAAACTACATAGAATGGGTATGAATTTTATTCCACAATGCCAGGATTCAAGAAACAACACATTCCCTTATTTCCTAAGTCAAATATAATCTGTTCTGAGATTGGAGTAGAAATTCAATCAATCATTTTTGGGACCCCCTTCTCTCTCTCAGTGGGTCCTGCAACAATCCTGGGCCTCTGCGATGTCAAAATCAGGAGGTTGGGCTGTTCTTTGTCCTCTGTGGTTGCCATTTTTGCCATTGCTCTGTCTACGGCAGGATGCTCCTAAAGAGCCCTGGAGCCTGCCTGCTGGTCAGTGAAGATCAGGCAGGCTCAGAGATGCATCTCACAGGGGATCTTCCCACTGACTTCAGACTGTTCCTCTCATTGCCAAGTCCCAGAGAGGGTCACTGCATGCCTGCAGGGCTGGAGCTCTGCCACTCCTCCTCTTCTCCCCAGCTGAAGAGAGCTAAAACTTTCTCCCGATGTTTGGAAACATGATCTCTTTCCTTGAATATACATAAGGAAAAGAGGTGGTAACTCCAGTTCATTTTTCTCCTAATTATGCACCATGTTAAACTTATATAACTCAGAAAGGATGTTAATCTTTGTTTTGAGCTTGTTCTTACGAAATATCATTATTCAAATAACTAACAAGTAGAGTAATTAATTTCACTTCTCTGATTTGAATTTCAGTTCTCCTTTGGGCTCTAGTTTACACGCTAGCTTGCAGTGGAATTAGATCACTAACAGTTGGTTCTTCTCTCTCTATGTTGCCTGAAACTGTTAATTCCATCTTAACACATTGAAGCCCTGGTGAGTTTCCTTATGCCAGGGTCAAACACAAAATTGGTATACTTTGATATGCCTGTATCTTTGAAATTTGATATGACGTGCCTATATCTTTGAAATTTTCATAGATGAATTCAGTTGTGATTATCCTTTGATATATAAAAGCAACTAATAGTTTTGAAAACCTTTTCTTATTGACCTGTTTTATGACTTAATAGAAAAAGGGGAAATCTAACATTAAAATTATAAGTAAATCCTAATCTGATTTAAATTTAATTTATGATTCCTTTGACTATTTTAATAATATTCTCAGTATTATAATTATGGCAATGGATATGACATGGGTTTATTACAGTATTAAACATTGAGATTAACAATGGTGAAAATACTTAAATTTGTTTACAAAAAGAATCTAGAGAACTGGTTTAGTATCATACATGCATATATATATATATATTTAGTTTACATATATTAACCCCACCACCACCACCATTGGTCTCATTTAGAGAATACAAGGGAACCAACTCATTCTTCTGAAAACTGTCAGTAAAATAAAAGGTCAAATATTTAACTTCCCTTTCCTATATGAACTATATTTCAGGAAAACTAAACAGTTGTTGAGGGATTTTTTTTTTTCTCTATAGAAGAATTCCAGCCAATAAATAAAAAAGAAATAATATATTAGAATGTCACCATTTTGCCAACCCTAAATCAAAGAATGGATCCAAGCAGTGATTAGCAATGGTTGCTAACATCACTGAAAGAGAGCCAACGAAATATTACATGTTTCCTGGTGGAGGCACACAATACCACTTATGAAATAGCTTTGCCAAGAAACTGAACCTATATCAAACCCAGCCTCTAGATCTAGCTAAAAGTTTATAGGAAACTTAGAGGCAAGAGAAACATGTTAAAAGATGCTATGGGGAGGGAGGTGCAGAAAAATCCAGATACTAAAAATTCTACGGGGCAAAAGACATGGCTTTTTCAAAGGCTAAATTGCAAGGAATGAAAAGAAAGAGGGAATATTTTTAGACATCATCCAATCTCAATATGTTGACCTTATTTTGATTTTGATTCACACAAATTATTTCAAAATTATAACATTTATGAAACAATTGGAACTATAAACACCAGTGCCTAAATATTTAGTATTATTGAAGAATTATTGTCACATTTTTCAAGTGTGATAATGGTATTGTTATTATGTTTTGATAATGAGCTACTTCTTTTAGAAATGTATATTGATATTTATGGATGAAATGAAATGATGCAAGGGATTTGCTTCAGAATAATATGGGTGGGTAAGGGTATGGATTAAACAAAGTTGTCCATATTAAAGCTGAGTGATGGTATTGGATACAAGGGAGTTCACTGCATTATTATTTCTACTTTGTAATGTGCTTATCTTTTTTTTAAATTTTCATTTTTATTGATGTCTTAATAGTTTATAACATTGTGGGGTTTTAGTTGTATATCATTATTTGTCCGTCACAATATGGATGCATCCCTTCACCTCTTGTGCCCACCCCCCACCCCCTTCCCCTTAGTAACCACCCACGAGCTCTCTCTGTCTGTGTGTTCATTTATATTCCACATATAAGTGAAATCATGAGGTGTTTGTCCTTCTCTCTCTGGCTAATTTCACTTAACATAATACTCTCTGGGTCCATCCATGTTGTTGCAAATGGAACAATTCTGTCCTTTCTTATGGCTGAGTGAATTCCATTGTATATATATACCACATCTTCTTTATCTAATCATCAGTTGAGGGACACTTGGGTTGCTTCCTCTTCTTGGCTGTAGTGAATAATGCGGCAATGAACATAGGGGTGCATAAGCCTCTTGTGATGGTTGATTTCATGTCCATTGGGTAGATGCCCAAGAGTGGGATTGCTGGATCATAAGGTATTTCTATTTTTAATTTTTTGAGGAATCTCCATACTGTTTTCCATAGAGGCTGCACCAGTTTGCATTGCCACCAGCAGTGAATTAGGGTTCCCATTTCTCCACAACCTCTCCAACATTTGTTGTTTTTTGTCTTGGTGATTATAGCCATTCTAACTGGTGTAAGGTGATATCTTAGTGTAGTTTTGATTTGCATTTCCCTGATGATTAGTGATATTGAACATCTTTTGATATGCCTGTTGGCCATCTGTATATCTTCCTTGGGAAAATGTCTGTTCATATCCTCTGCCTATTTTTTGATTGGTTTGTTCTTTTGTTGTTCAGTTGTGTGAGTTCTTTATATATTACGGAGATTAATCCCTTGTCGGATATATGATTTGCGAATATCTTCTCCCAGCTGGTGGGTTGTCTATTCATTTTGATCCTGATTTCATTTGCCTTGTAGAAGCTCTGTAGTCTGATGAAGTCCCACTTGTTTATTTTTCTTTTGTTTCCCTTGTCCGAGTAGACACGGAATCCGAAAGGATCCCTTTATGACCGATGTCAATTAGTGTACTGCCTATATTTTCTTCCAGGAGTTTTATAGTTTCAGGTCTCACTTTCAAGTCTTTAATCCATTTTGAGTTGATTTTTGTGTATAGCGATAGAAGATGGTCTGCTTTCATTCTTTTGCATGTGGCTGTCCAATTTTCCCAGCATCATTTATGGAAGAGACTTCCCTTTCTCCATTGTATGTTCTTTGCTCCTTTGTCAAAGATCAGCTGTCCGTAGGTGTGTGGTTTTACTTCTGGGCTTTCAATTCTGTTCCACTGATCTGTGTGTCTATTTTTGTACCAGTACCATGCTGTTTTGATTACTATAGCTCTATAGTATATTTTGAAATCAGGGATTGTGATGCCTCCAGCTTTGTTCTTTTTTTTCAGGCTTGCTTTAGCTATTCGGGGTCTTTTGTTGCCCCATACGAATTTCAGTATTTTTTGTTCTATTTCTGTGAAGAATGTCATTGGGATTCTGATTGGGATTGCATTGAATCTGTAGATTGCTTTAGGTAGAATGGACATTTAAACTATGTTTATTCTTCCAATCCATGTGCATGGAATATTTTTCCATTTCTTTATGTCCTCCTCGATTTCTTTCAAT
Organism: Tapirus indicus; assembly: GCA_031878705.1. Classification (NCBI taxonomy): domain Eukaryota; kingdom Metazoa; phylum Chordata; class Mammalia; order Perissodactyla; family Tapiridae; genus Tapirus; species Tapirus indicus. The sequence goes on from CM062925.1 coordinate 8,086,920, forward strand.
AGTGTCTTATAGTTTTCTTTTTATAGGTCTTTCACCTCGTTGGTTAAATTTATTCCCAGATATTTTATTCTTTTTGTTGCAACTGTAAATCGGATTGTCTTTTTGAGTTCTCTTTCTGTTAATTCATCATTAGCATATAGAAATGCAACTGATTTTTGTAAGTTGATTTTATACCCTGCCACTTTGCTGTAGTTGTTGATTATTTCTAGTAGTTTTCCAATGGATTTTTGGGGGTTTCTGTGTATAAGATCATGTCATCTGCAAATAGTGAGAGTTTCACTACTTTGTTGCCTATTTGGAGTCCTTTTATTCCTTTTTCTTGCCTAATTGCTCTGGCCAAAACCTCCAGTATTATGTTGAATAAGAGCAGCAAGAGTGGACACCCTTGTCTTGTTCCTGTCCTCAAAAGAATGGCTTTCAGTTTTTCCCCATTGAGTAGGATGTTAGCTGTAGGTTTGTCATATATGGCCCTTATTATGTTGTAGTACTTTCCTTCTATACTCATTTTGTTGAGAGTTTTTATCATAAATGGATGTTGGATCTTGTTGAATGCCTTCTCTGCATCGATTGAGATGATCATGTGGTTTTTATTCTTCATTTTGTTAATGTGGTGTATCACGTTGATTGATTTGTGGATATTGAACCACCCCTGTGTCCCTGGTATAAATCCCACTTGATCATGGCATATGATCTTTGATGTATTGCCGTATTCAGTTTGCCAATATTTTGTTGAGGATTTTTGTGTCTATGTTCATCAGCAATATTGGCCTCTAGTTTTCCTTCTTTGTATTGTCCTTGTCTGGCTTTGGTATCAGGGTGATGTTGGCCTCATAGAATGTGTTAGGAAGTATTCCATTTTTCTCTTCTTTTTGGAATAGTTTGAGAAGAATAGGTGTTAATTCTTCTTTGAATGTTTAGTAGAATTCAACAGAGACATTGTCTGGTCCTGGACTTTTGTTTTTTGGGAGGTTTTTGATTACTGTTTCAATCTCTTTACTTGTGATTTGTCTATTCAGATTCTCTATTTCTTCTTGATTCAGTTTTGGGAGGTTGTACGCGTCCAAGAATTTGTCGATTTCCTCTAGGTCGTCCAATTTGTTCGCACATAGTTTTTCATTGTATTCTCTAATAATCCCTTGTATTTTTGTGGAATCCATTGTAATTTCTCCTCTTTCATTTTTAATTTTATTTATTTGAGTCTTCTCCCTTTTTTCATAGTGAGTCTGGCTAAGGGTTTGTCAATTTTGTTATCTTCTCAGAGAACCAGATCTTTGTTTCATTGATCCTTTCTACTGTTTTTTTGGTTTCAATTTCATTTGTTTCTGCTCTGATTTTTATTATTTCTCTCCTTCTGCTGATTCGGGGATTTGTCTGTTCTTCTTTTTCTAATTCTGTTAGGTGTAGTTTAAAGTCATTTATTTGGGATTTTTCTTATTTGTTAAGGTGGGCTTGTATTGCTATGAATTTCCCTCTCAAGACCACTTTTGCTGCATCCCGTATGTGTTGGTATGGTGTATTTTCCTTTACATTTGTCTCCAGATATTTTTTGATTTCTCCTTTAATTTCTTCAGTGATCCATTGGTTGTTTAGTGGCATGTTGTTTAGTCTCCACATCGTTGTCCCTTTCCCAGTTTTTTTCTTGCAGTTGATTTCTAGTTTCATAACATTATGATCAGAAAAGATGCTTGTAACGATTTCAATCTTAAATTTATAGAGGTTTGCCTTGTTTCCTAATATATGGTCTATCCTTGAGACTGTTCCAGGTATGCTTGAGAAGAATGTGTAATCTGCTATTTTTGGGTGGAGTGCTTTGTATATATCTATTAAGTCCATCTCATCTAGTTTCTTGTTTAAGTCCATTATTTCTTTATTGACTTTTTGTCCGGATGATCTATCCATTGATGTAAGTGGGGTGTTAAGATCCCCTACTATTATTGTGTTGTTGTTAATATCTCCTTTTAGGTTTTTAGTAGTTGTATTATGTACTTTGGTGCTCCTGTATTGGGTGCATAGATATTTATAAGTGATATGTCTTCTTGGTGAAGTGTCCCTTTTATCATTCTATATTGCCCCTCTTTGTCTCTCATTACCTTTTTTATCTTGAAGTCTACTTTGTCTGATATAAGTATGGCAACTCCTGCTTTCTTTTGTTTGCCATTAGCTTGGGGTATTGTCTTCCACCTTCTACTTTGAGTCTGTGTTTGTCTTTAGAGCTGAGCTATGTTTCCTGGAGGCAACAAATTGTTGGATCTTGGTTTTTAATCCATCCTGCCACTCTATGTCTTTTGATTGGAGAATTCAATCCATTTACATTTAGAGTGATTATTCGTATATGAGGGTTTAATGTTGCTGTTTTATTTTTCATTTTCTGGTTCTTTTGCATTTCCTTCGTTTCTTGCGCCATGTGTTTTGGACTGCCAATTCAGTTTGGTAGTTCTGCATGATGATTCTCTTACTTTTCTCTTTATTTATCATATGTGGTTCTCTTCTGGTTATTTGCTTAGTGGTTACCATGAGATTTATATAAAAGATCTCCTGGATAAGAGAGTCCATTTTCTGATGCCTCTTGTTTCCTTAGAGTAAGTCAATTCGAACCCTTTCCTCTTTCCCTTCTAATTTGTTGTTGTCACTACTTATTCCATCTTGCATCATGAGTGCGTGTTTACAGTGATGAGTTTAAATTCATTTTTGATATTTTCCAACTGTAGTTTTTCTGGTTTAGTCTCCTTGTTTTTCTCCTTGCTCAAAACTTTGTATTCCCTTCCTCTTTTATTTTTTTTCAGGCCTTCAGGCCTATTTTTTTAAGGGCCTTCTTGAGCATTTCTTGTAGTGGGGGTCTTGTGGTGATGAACTCCCTTAGCTTTTCTTTATCAGGGAGAGTTATTATTTCTCCATCATATTTGAAGGATATTTTCGCTGGGTATTCTTGGCTGAAGGTTTTTGTCTTTCAGGATTTTGAATATATCATTCCAGTCTCTCCTAGCCTGTAGAGTTTCAGTCGAGAAATCAGCTGAGAGCCTGATGGGGTTTCCTTCATATTGTTATTTTGGTTTTTTTTGTTGGTTTGTTTAGCTGCCCTTAATATTTTTTCTTTGTCATTAACTCTTCCTAATTTAGCTACTATGTGGTGTGGAGTTTGTCTTTTCCTGTTTATATATTTAGGTGATCTATTGACTTTCTTCACTGTTATTTCCATCTATTTACCCCAGTTTGGGAAGTTCTCAGCTATTATTTCTTTGAACAAGCTCTCTGCTCCTATTTCCCTTTCTTCTCCTTCTGGAATACCTATTATCCTTATGTTACTTTTCCTAACTGAGTCTGATATTTCTTGAAGAATTTCTTCATATTCTTTTTAGTCTTAGTTCTCTCTCCTCCTCTATCTGGAGCGTTTCTGCATGGCTATCCTTGATAATGCTAATTCTTTCCTCCATATTGTCAATTCTGCTCTTTAAAGACTCCAGGTTTTCCTTTATCTCGTCCATTATGTTTTTCATCTCCAATATTTCTCATTGGTTTTTCTTTATGGTTTCAATCTCTTTTGTGAAGAAATTCCTGAATTAGTTGATTTGTTTCTCTGTGTTCTCTTGTAATTTGTTGAGTTTTTTTATGATAGCTATTTTGAATTCTCTGTCATTTAGGGTTTAGATTTCTGTGTCTTCAGGGTTGGTTTCTGGGTGTTTGTCATTTTCCTCTTGGTCTGGAGACTTAAGATACTTTTGCATAGAGCCAGCTAATTTACCTTTGCTATTCCTCATCTTGATAATTTCTGGTCCTGCAGTTTCCACCTGCTGCCATTGGGTGGAGGTCACGAGTGGTGAGTTCTGAGCCTGCTGCAGTCCCTGGAGGGATTGTGCTGAAGGATGGGGTGTGTGGGGGGAGGGAGTCTCTCTTTTGCCTGCCAGACCCAGGGGCTTCCTTTCTGGCTCTCTTGGGGCATTGACCACACCCCCGAAACAGTCCATCATTTCCTCCCAGTGGGGATCTCTCGACAATCTGTGAGAGCACCTGAAGGGCAATAGCTTGCCCACCAGAGGGCCACCTCTTCCCCCTCTCTGTCTGTGAGCCACGCTGTCTGTCTTTGCCGATTGGATGGGGAGGGGGAGTAGATTTCCTTACCTTTCCTCAAGTCTTTTGGGGCTTCCTGTGTCTCCACCATCAGATGTATGGCAGTAAGGGTCTCTTAGAAGTCCTTTGCAGTGTTTGATTGACTCTGTTGGTATGCGAATGGTTTTTGTTGTGTCTTAGGGGGCAGAGATTCAAAGAGGGAATCGCACTGCACCATAATGCTCGTAATGTGCTTATCTTTTAAATGTACATATAGAAAAATTTAGAGATGAAAAGATATAATAAATGAGATTTGCCTCAAAATAATCCAGTTATGGGAGAAGGGGTAGAGTGGGTGAGTTTATGGATAAAATAAGATCTGTGACCATTGAGTTGTGGATGTTGAAGCTGAGAGGTAGGTACATGGTTTATTATACTATTCTCTCTACTTTTATATGTGATTGATGTTTTCCATAATAAAAAAGTTAAAAGTAAAAAAAATTTCACTATCACCCTGAGAAGTTGTTGAGGTAAGTATGCATTTAGAATGAAATGTATTTACGTGGCAAATTATAATAATCATGACTATAGAGTAAATTCACTTATGAAGGAAAAATACATTAGGAAACAATATGGCCACAGATATCCTCATTGAAGCACTGTCTCAGTTTACCATGCAGAATAGCCACCCCCAAATCTCAGAGGCATAAAACAAAGTTTATCTGCCAGGACAGGCTATGATGTTGCGGTAACAAATCACCCCAACAATCTCAGTGGCATATAACAACAAGATTTATTTCTTGTTCTAGTAGTGCTCTATTCATTAGAATCTCTCAAGGACTCAGACTGATGGAGCAGCCACAATATGAAGTCTTGCCTATTGCTGTGCTAGAAGGAAAGAGGGCTCTGGAGGGTCTCACACTGATGAGTAAAGAATCCAGTTTAGAAATGACACATTACTTTTCACAATTCATTTGCCTGAATCAGTCACATGGCCCTATTCAACCACAAGGGAGCCAGGAAGTACATTGCCACATATGCCCAGAAGAGAGGAGAACTGGAAATATTTGGCAAAGAATTCTAATGACTTCTTTGCTAAGAGAACCTGTGTCACGATGTTGAAGCTATATCATACTTGAGCCCTGGGGACAACTGTACCTTGTTGCCACCTCTAAGACAGTATCCAAACACAAGTACTCATCCGTCCTTTAGGGTTATTTCTCTCTTAGGACTCATAGTCATGCAATACATTGTATGCCGTGACTGCATACTGAATGTAAGGTAACCGGTTGACTCAGTTATGAATTCAGCAATACTTTTTAAAAGAAAGTGTTCCATTTTTCCTTTTGGATTATTAAAGTAATATGTTCTCATTGTAAAAAACTTGGAAAATATGGAAAACTAGAAAGAAGGGGGAGAAATCACTCAGAATTTCACCTTCCAAAGATAATCACAGTTGATATTTTAGTGAATTTCCTTCCAAACTTTTTCTATGCATTAAAAAAAACTAGCTCTCATGGTCACCAAAACTATAACCATTTATTCATTAGTAACATTGCTCCAAACAGCTGATCTAACTGGCCCTGGACCAGCAGATAATTCTTTAAAAAGATGTTTTAGCCCTTTTCCTTGTAACATGAGTTTTGAACATGGTTGCATAGCATTTAAATCCTAATTGTTAACTGACAGTTCCAGGTCATAGTCTGTGTTTTGGAGCAATGAATCCCTAGTTCTAAAATTGCTTGTTGTTATAAGACCAGTCATGAAACAATGAATAATTGTAATAGTTATTTTCATTTGCTTCTGGTATTTTCTCCACCCAGATTATTTATGAAAAGGGCACAGCTTTGGAAGTTCATATTAATTTGGAATTTAAGCCTCTTAAAATCATCAAGATTCTGGTTACCTTTCAAAATAATAAACTACTGATGATCCAAGCAATGACCAGTTAGTCTAAGGAATAAATTGGCCAAATATGTTACAAATGGGATGATTTCCTCATGTCCGGGAACCATTTAGTTACAAATTGGGATCTTTAGAGGTTAAAGATGATACATGGAATTTTTCAGCAATTATTACTCAAACTTTGCCAAGAACTCTTTTTTGTTAATATTTTATTTGACACTGTATTTGATGTGCAGATTTCTTCTTCATTTCAGTCAACAAATAACAGAAAATTTAATTGACCAAGAATCTACACAAAGCTCTTATAATCTTATTATATTGCAGCAATCTCTCAACTATTTATGTTAGTAAATAAAAGAAGGGCACAGTGGATTATGAATTTCAGGGCAAAAATCATGAATTATCCATCTTTACAATCCTTACAACTCCCAGCATAATACACTGCACAGAAGAAACACCCGTAAACAAATAAATGTGATACAAAGTATAATTGCACTGGTATGTGAAAGGCATTTCAATTTGGGGTAACTTGTTTATTTACCTTACTGGCTATTCCACACAAATCTTTGTATTCTGGAATATCTTCTTATAATTTCTAGAAGGGAAATTATTGGATTAGGTCATATGAACATTTCTTGATATTGACAAATAACTTTCCAAAATCTTTGTCCTAATTCATATCTCCAACGGGATATGAGTGCTCATTTCACTCTACCCTCACCAATGGAGTTTATTCACATTTTAAACAAACTGGCTAATTAGATCCATGGGAAATATTTCTCCTTTTCATTTCATTATTAATGAGTTTGAACATTAGAATGAATATTAGTAAATATGTAGTAGGCATTTAAATTTCCTATTTTGTGAATTGATCATTCATGTATATGCCTTTCCCTATCTAAGGTCTTAGTGTTGTCTATTTCTATTCTTTGTCTTCATACTATACTATATAAATACTTCTATCCCAAATATATACTTGTTTACATGAGTCTCCACTATTAGACTGTGGTTCCATAAGGGCAGTGACCCTATTTTATTTATCTGTGAACAATACCTAACACACTACAGAAAATGCATACTGTACTTTATAGAATTATTCTTACTTAGGATTACATGAGATAATGTAAACAAAGCATCTGACGCAACGTGTGACATAGTGGATGTTTGATAAATTATTTTAAGCAATCAGTAAGTTTCACTAAAACCACACTCTTCCATTTCTGAGTTCTAAAAAATCAAGATTAGAGAAAGAAAATCAAGATTAAATATCTTTGAAAGATCACAAACTATAGATGTAAATTGCAGATTTAGGATTTGAACACTGATTCTCAAATCTTTCACCACAAATCACGTGTGACTAAACTACTCCTGAGATACTATAACTCTTGAAATTTTCAAAAGACCAGTATGAATTTTGAGCTGGTAAAACCTTTTGGCAACCGATGGATTCTTTTCCCCACTCTGTAACGATACCCTGATCCCACACAGATGTCTCTTCTTCCCTCTTTTAAACTTATAGGAAACTTGTGGTAAAAATAGGAGTTCAACAAGCACAAATATACATCACATGAGTGGCATTTTATTTCTCCATCAGATTAGTTAGCTTTTGTTTTTAGACAGAGGAGGCAGCTGTTCTCGTGGCCACTTTACAAAAGCAGAACTAAAGCCACGAGAGGGAAGGGCAGAGCCGTTGGGAATGGCCAGTCAGCTGGAGGGCCTGAAGCTCGAGGGTGGGTTGGGAGCACTTCTGTTGCAGCCCGGGGAGAGAGACGGGTTGCAAAACCAGTCTGAAGTAAAACGTTAGGTTTTCCGGGAGGGCAGCGGCGCGGGGAGCAGGCCTGGTCAGCTGCCCGGCAGGCGGGCGTGTCCGGTACAGGCCGGAGCGCCCACCGGCTCCGCGGACGCAGGAGGCTGGGGCGGGGGAAGCTGGGTCTAGGTCAGCGAAGGGCAAAGGAAGCCGGACACTGACGCCGGCCGCCTCCCGATTCCGGCTCCAGGGCGTCTAGTGGGAAACCGAGTCCGATCTAACGCGGACGTTCGGGCGTCCAGTCGCCGCAGAACCTGCTCAGGTACTTCCGGTAAGAACCCCGGCGCCCCGAGCTCAGACCCGGCATCGCAGCGCGCAGGCGCCTCGGGCAGGGGGAGGCCGCAGACGCGGAGGGAGGGGGCGTGTGAGCCGAGGAAAGCCTCCTGTGCGCCTGCGCAATCTGGTCTCCCGAGGTCCTGGGGGGAAAACAAACCCGGGGCGACGTCGCGCACTCCCGGGACTCTGGGCCGGGGTCGCTCGTCAGTCCTCAGCGCGGCGCAGCGCGGCGTCGCGTCGAGTCCCCAGAGAGCTTCGCAGGGGGGCGAGGAGGTAAGAGCCCGCCGAAACAGGCGTCTTGGCCTCTCCTCAGCCCCGCTGCCCTCGCGGAGGGGGCGGGGTGGCCGCTGGACCGGCCGACCGGGGCGCCGGGTCTGGCCCTCCCCTTCCTCCAGGGTCGCTGACCGGTTCCTTTTCCGAGCCCCCGGAGCTGGCCGCGGAATCACGGCCGTCAAATCCCGTGTCTCCTCGGTAGAGCCAGGGGGGCCGGACCGGCAGCGGGGGCGATCTCGGCGGCTGTTTGCGGGTCCACCCACCCGGGCTGCCCGGAGTGCTCGGCGTCGCGGGGAGCGGCGCCCCCGGGGCGGCCTGTCCCGCGGGGGGAGGGCTGCGCCTGCGGGAGGGTCTGTTGTGCCCGCGGAGGGGTGGCCTCTGCGCCGAAAGGACTCGGCCTCCGCGCACGGATCCGGCGCCGCCGCCCGTGCCCTCGCAAAGCCGGTTCTCGCACCGGTGCGTTTGCTCATCGTTTTAGACCAGAAAGATGCGGTAGTGTTCTTTCCCGCTCCCTTTTCTTAGGTCCCTTTGAAAAATTCTAAAAGATGACCTAACTTTTGACTGTTAATTTATTGGTACTACCGTGATTGCAAATTATTATAGTCTAGACTAAGAATGTTCTTGTTAGTTTGACTCGTATGGAAACCAGCCCAGAAATTTGATAAGTTAATCTTTTTCATTTAACAAAATAGGCAATTTGTTGGTCGAATTTGGGTCATTATTATTTTGAGCTTGTTGTCTTTTAAATTGGCAGTTTAATGGTTTGACCCAGTAGAACTATATATAATTTTTCACCTGATTTCTTTCTTTTTTTGCCCCTGGAAATTAAACTGCATGCTTAGTGTCCAAAAGAGATTTTAAATCTAGTAAAGAATAACTAGAATTCCATCACTGAAAGGTAATCAACCACAGTTAATATTTTGACTTTTGACCTTTGAGTCTTTTTTTCATGGCATTTTCTTAGTTGAGATTTTATATATAGTTGGATTGACTGCTTTTGTAGCTTGAAATTATATTTTAAGCCTTTCCCCATGTTTTTGAAAAACTTCATAAACGTAACTTTATGATTTTTGACTACACAGGTAATACATAGCAAAATATCTTTTGAAACAGTTACGTTACAGATAAATCTAAATTCCCGTTTAGTTTTCATCCCTAATCATAATGTTACATAATATGATGGTATCACAGTGTATTTAACCCCGTTGGTCCCTTTACACACTTAAAAATTATTGAGGACTAAGAGTTTTTGTTTTCTAATGCAGTGTATTTACCTTTTTAGAAATTAAAACTCAGAAAATTTCAAAATTTTTATTCATTAAAAATAAACCCATTGTATATTGAATTAAATAATATTTTTGAAAATAACTATTTTCTTTAAAAATTTAGTGAGAAGGGTGGCGTTGTTTTACATTTTTGTGGATCACTTTAATGTCTGGCTTTATAGAAGACAGCTGGATTCTCGTATTTGCTTCTCCCTTCAATCTGGTGTGCTGTCTTTTCAGGCTGAAGCATATTGAGAAAATCCAGACTTGCACAGATAGGTATTTGGAAAAGGAAGGACCTCACAGACCCCCTAAAAACTCTTGGGGTCTTCCAGGAGTCTTCAGAGCACAGTTTGAGAAAGCTGATAAATCATTCTTGTATTGATGAGCTGTTAGGTTCTTTGCAGTTTTACACGATTACAGACATTGCAACATTGAAAGTTCTTTGTGATCTTGTGCACAAGTGCTAGTGTTTCTCTAGAATTGCTAGTTCAGAGTATGTACTTAAAAATATATTTTTTTGTTAGATATAAATGTTACTTTTGAAGCCTGCAAAATTTTGTGTGTCCTAATGTTGGTGTTTAGATTGTTTCAGTTAATGATTTGGCAAAATATTTTTGTCTGCATATTTTCAGGTGTTTTGGATTATATTCTTAAATTTCTAAAAAGAGAATTGTTGGATCAAATGTTAGGAATCTTTTTGAGGCTATTGATACATATTGTCACATTGTTTCCTGAGAGAGTGTACCAGTTTACTTCCTATCAGAAGTGTCTGAGATGCCCTTTATCACACCCTTACCAACATTGAGTACTTTTATTATTAAAAAAATTATGTTCTGATTTAGAAGGCAACAAGTGGTGTGTGTTCTAATTCACATTACTTTAATTGTGCAGATTGTGCATTGAACATTTTTTCAGAATCATACTGGTTGTCTGCTCATATCATTTGCCCATTTATAGTCGTGTCCAAGTGTTTTTCTAACAGAGTTTTATTATCTTTTTTATATTGTAAGAATACATGCTATAATTTTTTTAGGAAAGGAATAATCTTTCTTTTTCCCTGTTTACAAAAGTAGTACATTTTTGAAAAAAAATACTGTAGACACATAATGTAGACATCAAAGGTTTACATAATCTCAGATAGATGCCATTATTAACAGTTTGGTGTTTGCTTCTCTATATATTTTTTTCCCATGCCTTTGCTAATACTATTTTTTTGACAACTTATTTGTAAAAATGGGTTTGTACTATGCATGCACTTTTGCAATTTGATTTTTTGTCTTTTAATATTATTTATAGGATATTTTTCTATGGAAGTACATATAACTCCAGGCAAAGTTTTATCCAGAGTGGCTTTAGAACACTGATTGTGATCTTTGGTTATCTCATGTCAGGCTCTTGTCCTTTTCTATATTCTTTTCCTAGGTGATCTCATCCATTAACAGCTGTGTGCTGCCAGTTCCCAAATCTCTCTCTCAGACTTCTCTCCTGCATTACAGATCCTTATATTCAACTGCCTCTTGGACATCTCCCCCAGGATGTTCTCAAGGTACTTGAAACAACAGTCCAAACGTGAACTCGTGTTTTCCCTCAGTCCTGCTCCTCCTCGTGTTGCCTGTCATGGTCAGTGGTACCACCATCTACCCAGTCACCCATAATCGGAACCTGGCAGTGATTGTAGCTTTCTCCCTTGCTTTCGCTCTCTAAAAGTTCCCATTCTTTAGCCACTTTATATCGATCTCCTTGCCATCTGCCCAGCAAAGGCCTTCATCATCTCTCACCTTAACCATTCTAGGAGTCTCTTTTGGTTTTGTTGGTTTTCTGATTAATCTTCCATGTTGCTGCCAGTTTTTTTTTTTTAATCATGAAGAGATTTTTCAAAACCATTTTTTGTAAATATTGCAAATATTTGTAAGTCTGAGAGTACATAAGTGGCCAAGTTAGTAAAAATATTACCCAAAACAGGTTATCATATGTACACATAAATAAACTTCTTTACATTGGGGAGTACATATTATGTATCTTTTGTGTCTTCTACTATACGTAGTAGATTACTGGCACAATAAGTACATCTTGGTTAATTGAAATGGAAAGTATGTGCAGCTTAAGATTTCATGTTAAAAGGTTTTGATGCACAGTTTTTGCATTGTCATACCTTTTACAAATTGTTGCAGTATATTATTATTATTTAATTATCTTACCTTTTATATATCTTTTTAGGTGCCTCAAATAACATAATGCTTAGTAGTACATTGCTTGTGTAGATAGAGATACTCTGTAAATAAATATTGTTTAATGAATTCTGTAATTTTTTCGAGAAATTCTCTGGCTTTTCTAATGAGAAACTATTTCTAGACCTTTCAGCTCCTGTGCTTTATTATTTTTCTATCCGTTCTGTATTCAGAGTTCTTTTACTACTTTTTGCTATTGTATATATTTTTAATATAATGTTTATGTTTATCAAAGGGATACCTGTACATAATTTAAAGAGTCAAATAATACTACAAGACTTACAAGGAAAAACAATAGTCTTCTGCCCCATCCTTCTCTCCCCTGAAACCCACTCCGTTGAAGCAGGCTTTCTCAATCAGCATTCATTAACGGAACCACAGAACTCAGACAATGATTTGAGTAACTATTTTCTCAATTCCCCCAAGGATGGTTTATAACTATTAACACGTTAGATGCATAGGAGAGAAGTTAATTCATTACACAAAGTGGATGCCTTAGGGCATTAAGGCTTAATTCTCTCACAGAACCCTTATTGAGGAAGGCTGCTCCAAAGTCAATGACTGTTCAACTCTTTTTCACCTCTAGGTTTTTAAATAACATGCTTACTTAAATAGCTGTCTCTCCTCCCTACCCCCATCCTACCACAGTTTTAGATATTATTTACCAATTTGCTATTATAGAAGATGGGAGTTTAGGTTTGTTATACCAGCCTCCACCTTTAAAGACTGCACTTCACCCTTCCTCTATATTTGCAAATTAGTTATATGTTAATTTTTAGTTAAATCATTAGTGTTTACATTATTTAACTATGTAAATATTGTGTACAGCTGAGCCGGGTAGTGTATTGTGATATTTCCACTCTTATGTAATTTTTTGTTTTTCCTAGAATTAAAAATTATCTTAGTTCTTTTATCTGTCTTGCATCTTTATAATATGTTTTGTATCTTTTTAATGTATCTTTTATATATTTTATTTAATCTACTAACAACCCTTCAGACAAGATATGTAAATCTCCTTTTGGTAGATTGAACCCATCAGATAATCTGTCTGTCTGTCTTGCAACGTCTTTCCTCTAATGGTCTGTCACCCTGCATCCATCTTGATGGGTTACCCTCCAGGCTTGTTGCACAGCTGTCTTCCTGGAGTGTCCTTTCACCACCATCTGTGAATTCCCTTTGTTTCTCCCCTGTGTTGGAGAGCCTGTTTCTAGGACTTCAGGTCTTCTTTTTTCTTGGTGTCTCCTCCATGTTGGTAGAGTACATCTAGTAGCTTCCTGAGAAAGACTGATTGGGAGGCAAATTTGGGGGATTCTTGCATGTCTAAATATGTTTTTTTTTTAATTCTACCCTCACACTTGATTGATAGCTGAACTGAGTATAGAATTCTAGGTTGTAAATAATTTACTTTCAGAATTTTAGATGCATGGTTCCATTGTTTTCTAGCTTCTAGTTTTGCTCTTGAAAAGTCTGTACTAAATTCAATAATAAGTCCTCTGTATGTGACCTGTTATTTCTCTCTGGAAACTTTTATATTTATTCACAAAGTATGTATTAAGCACATTTTATGTGGCAGGCACTGGTCAAGATACTTTGAATATATGAGTAAACAAAAATACAAGATCCCTATCCTCCTGGAACTTAAATTTGTTGGAGGAGGAGTTGTTCAGATGGTCAACAACGCATGGAATTACTACATTATACACAATGTTAGAAGGTCATCAGTAAGTAAGTGCTTTAGAAAAGAGGAAAGGAGATCAGGATGGGATGGAGAGGTCAGGAGTGTGGGGAAAGGAAGGGTGGAGGATATAGATTGCAGTCTGAAATGGGGTGATCGTCCCTTAAACCACTCAGGTGTTCTGAAATTTCACAATTATTTGGCTTGGTAAGGGTTTTTCGTTCGTTGTGTTGGGCCCTAAAGGGACCCTTTCTACTTAGAGACCTATCCTTCAGTTCTGAGGTATTTTGTTTGAAAACTTCTTCCTTTTCTTCCCCTATACTTTCTTTCTGGACTTCTTGTTATTTGAATATTGAACCTCATTAGATTGACTCTCTAGTTTTCTAATCTTCTCATGTTTTCCTTTCCTTTCTTTTTGTTCTACTTTCTAGGATATTTTCTCAAGTTTATTTTCCAATGCCTTGATTTCATTTTTTTAACATAATCTTTTTATTTTAGAGCAGTTTTAGATTTACAGAATTATTATAAAGATAGTACAGAGAGTTCCCAAATACCCCACACCCAGTTTCCCTATTATTTCATCTTATATTAATATGGTACATTTGTCATGATTAATGAACCAATATTGATACATTATTATTAACTAAAGTCTGTACTTTATTCACATTTCCTCAGTTTTTCCCTAATATGCTTTTTCTCTTCCAGGATCCCATCCAGGATACCATGTGACACTGAATAGTCTTTTCTCCTTAGGCTCCTCTTGGTTCTGACAGTTTCTCAGACATGGTGTGTTTTTGATCCTTTTGACAGTTTTGAAGATTACTAGTCAGGTATTTTGTACAATGTCAATTAGGATTTGTCTGATGTTTTTCTCATGATTAGATTGGGGTAATAATGTGTTTTGGGAGGAAGACAACAGAGATAAAGTGCCATTCTCATCACGTCATATCAAGGCTACATGCCATCAATATGACTGACCACTGTTGATGTTAACCTTGATCCCCTGGCTTGAGGTAGTGTTTGTCAGGTTTCTCCACTGTGACCTTATTTTCTTTTTCCTCCATTTCCATACTGTACTCTTTAGAAGAAAGTCACTATGTGCAGCACACACTTAAGGAGTGGAGAGTTATGTTCCACTTACTTGAGAGCAAAGTATCTAAATAAATAATTTGGAATTTTCTGCATGGAAGATTTGTCTTGTTACCCATTTATTTATTTAATCATTTATTTATCTCAGTATGAACTCAGATTTTTTTATGTTTTGGGTTATAATCCAGTATTACTTTATTTATTTTGTTGTTCAATTGTTCCATTTTGTTCTTTGGGAGCTCTTTTGGTTGGCTCTTGTATCCCTTTGATATTCCGTCTTCATTGTGTGTGTGTGCATGTGCATATGCACTTTCTGGCATTACAAGAAGCTCCATGCTCATCTTGGAACTTGCACATTTCCTGCCCCAATCTTAGAATCAGCTGTTTCTCCAAGGAGCCTTGGTTCCTTTTGTTGGAGAAACCAGGATCTGGGCACTAAATGTGCCTGTTGTCACTGGGATGCCTTGCTTCTAGGCCCTCTTAGCTGACATAACAAGAGTTATGTGCGTTTATACTAACATCTATAAGTATTTCAGATAAAACATTAGCACAGATGTAACCATCTGTGTCCATATTAAGCTCAATGTGAGTTTCTACTGATGTCTCCAAGTCCATTACCTTGTGGATCATTCTGGCTTCCTCCTCTTGCTTATCTAAAACCTTCCCCTCTAACAGTGAAAAACCTGGTTTCCCTTTGAGCCATCCATTTACTTAATTTCAATTCCAGTATACATGTATGATGGTTCGGAATTGTGAACCCATACCCCCATGGGAAACAACTTTATCAACTAGAGTAAGTGCTTGTGTTCCTTTTGCCTTTAGTCTTAGAGATTCCACTCATTTCCAAAGGTAGCATCCCCTTCAGTAAGGTTGTTTTATACATTTGTAATACATTTAGACTTTTTTGTCACATTCTGCATTCCATCCCCCAAGCTTCTAAATAATTTTTTTAAATTTGCATGCATTGAGGTTTATTCTTTGTGCTATAAAGTTCTGTGGGTACTGACAAATGCTTAATCTGTATTCATCATTATAGTATCATACAGAATAGTTTTACCACCCTAAAAAATCCACTGTGCTTTACCTGTTCAACAGCCCTCCCAACCCACTGGCAGTCATTGGTGTGTTTACTGTCTCTGAACTTCTACCTTTTCCAGAATGTCATACAATTAAAATTGTACAGTATGTAGATTTTTTTTTAGACTGGCTTCTTTCCTTTAGCAATACGCATTTAAGATTCACCCATGTCTTTTTTGTGGCTTGATAGCTCATTTCTTTATATCACTGAATAATATTCCATTGCATGGATGTACCACAGTTTATTTATCCATTCATTTACCAGAGGACATCTTGGATGCTTCCAAATTTTGGCCGTTACGAATAAAGCTGCTGTAAAAATTTACATCTAAGTTCTTGTGTGGACATAAATCTTTTAAGTCAGTTGAGTGAATACCTAGTAATATGACTGCTGGATCATATGGTACGACTATGTTTCATTTTGTAAGAGACTGCCAAGTGGCTATACCATTTTGCATTCCCACCAGCAATAAATGAGAGTTCCTGCTGTTTAACATCCTTGCAGCGTTTGGTATTGTCAAGTTTTTGGATTTTAGCCGTTGTAATAAATGTGAAATGGTATCTCATTGTTTTAATCTGCAGTTCCCTAAAGACAGATGATGTTGAGCATTTTATCATTTGCTTATTTGCTAAGTCTGTGTCTTCTTTGGTGAGGTATTTGTTCAGAACTTTTGCCCATTTTTAAAATTGGATTGTTTTCTAGTTATTGAATTTTAAGAGTTCTTCGTAGATTTTGGATACAAGTCCTTTATCAGATATGTGTTTTGCAATTTATCTCCCAGTCTTTGGCTTGTCTTCTCATTCTCTTAACAGTGTCTTTTTTCAGAGCAGATGTTTTTAATTTTAATAAGGTCCAACTTATCGATTGTTTTCTTTCCTGGATCTTGCCATTGGTGGTGTATTTAAAAACTCATCACCAAACCCAAGGTTATGTAGATTTTCGCTTATGTTTTCTTCAAGAAGTTTTATAGTATTGAATTTTACATTTAGGTCTGTTACCCATTTTAAATACATTCCTATGTAAGGTGTAAGGTCTGTATCTAGGTTCATAGTTTTGCATAGGGATGTCCAGTTTTCTCAGCACCACTTGTTGAAAAGACTGTCCTTTCTCCTTTGAATTGCTTTTGCTCCTTTGTCAAAGATAAGTTGCCTATGTTTGTGTGGGTCTATTTCTAGGCCTGCTATTCTGTTCTATTGATCTATAAGTCTATTCTTTTGCCAATACTACATTGCCTTGATTACCGTAGCCTTGTTGTAAGTTTAAAATCAGAGAGTGTGAGTCCTCCAAGTTTGTTCTTGTTTTTTGGTATTGTATTGGCTGTTCTAGGTCCTTTGCTTTTCCATATACACTTTAGAATCAGTTTCCTGAGTCCTGCAAAATAGTTTGCTAGGATTTTGATTGAGATTGCATTGAATCTAGAGATCAGGTTGGGAAGAATGGACATCTTTTTTTTGTTTGTTTGTTTTTGTGGGGAAGACCAGCCCTGAGCTAACATCCGTTGCCAATCCTCCCCCTTTTTGCTGAGGAAGACTGGCCCTGGGCTAACATCCGTGCCCATCTTCCTCCACTTTATATGGGACGCCGCCACAGCATGGCTGACAGGCAGTGCGTCGGCGGGCACCCGGGATCCGAACTCGCGAACCCAGGGCTGCCAAGCACGGACTAAACCGCTGCGCCACCGGGTGGCCCCAAGAATGGACATCTTAACAATATTGAGTCTACCTATCTATGAACATGAAATATATCTCCATTTATTTAGATCTTCTTTGATTTTTTATTGGTATTTTGTAGTTTTCCACATATAGGTCCTGTATATATTTTGTTAGATTTGTATTCAAATGTGTTTAATAATGTATATCTTTTTGTTTGTATGTATTATTGCAAAATTTATGTCGTTTTGTTGTGTTTTACAAAACAGTTTTAAAAAAAGTAACAGTTTGCAACAGATTGGAAGTTTTAAAAAAAAAGGTCATTCACCATAGACAGTTTGAGGAACATTGCTGTAGAGTGTTCCACCTTCTGAATTTAGCTGATTGCTTTTTTTTGATATCATTTAACTTGTCCCTCAGTGTTTGAATTTCCTACAAACGTGTGGTTAGTTCTAAAAGCTTGCTTAGATTCATGTTCAATTTCTTGAAGCGGCAATACTTTATATGCGATGCTGTATCTTCTACACGAGGCACATAGTGTTTGGTTTTTCCACATTTATTGATGGTGAAATTGATCACTAGGTTCAGATGTGTTGGCCCAATCCTGCTATTATAAAGTTCCCCTCCAACCTTTCATCTAACAGTTTTAACATCCATTGATAGTCATTGCCTAGTCCATTTATTGTATTAGGGACTACTAAGAGATGATTTTTAAAATTTTAAATGAATTTTGAAATCCTTTTGCATTTATTATCTGGAATTCTTATCTAAGGAACTTTCCCTCAGCAACTATTTTGTTACTGTAAAGTACATTTTGTAAATAAAGGGCAGGGTAAATTCTTGGCTCTTTTCCCTTAGTGTATCAACTTTCAGGGTAATGGTGTTTTTGTTTTTGTGTTAGTATCATTATGATCTCTTGGTTTTTTTTATCTGTTTGATTTCTGTTCAGTCCTTTGTAGTCTTCATTCATTGGATGTTCAGTTGTCCCATTTAAGCCAGTGGGAGCCCCTTTAACTTGGCTCCTGTGTCCTTTTGGTATTATTTCATTAGTCTTTGATAGAGTCCTTCAAGGTGTCTCAGGCTCATTTGGTGGAATTCCTGCCACAGATCAGAGGTTCATCTAATTTATTTATAAAACTAACTTTTAGTTTTCTTGTACCTCTCTTATATGCTTGTTTTCTATTTCTTTAATTTCTGCTCTTAGCTATTAGTTTTCAATCTTTCTTCTTTCCTAGTATAAGCATCTGTTGAAGACTTTTGCTGAATCCCACAGTTTTTATATGTGTATTTTTATTTGTATGTAGTATATTTTATGTTATTTGATATATGGTACTTATAACTATTTTTAGTTTTCAATTTGAATTCTTCTTTGACCCGTGAGTTATTTTAAAATTTACAATAGTTTGTATGTGCATATTATGTCATTAGAGTTGGTTTTCATGTCATTTTTGTATATATAAAGGCAATTTGCCCAACTAAATCATAGAGTCCTCAAAGCAATACTCTTAAATTTTATTTGTATCTATTCTCTCTGTTTCTTTGCATACAGTAGATGGCATAATATTTATACGTTAGAGAATTAAGTCAACTATCATATTTTTTATTTTCTAGGCGTACAAGAATTAAATTCTGAATAAGTCTTCAAGTAGGATGGACAGTTATTTTAAAGCAGCAGTCAGCGACTTGGACAAACTCCTTGATGATTTTGAACAGAATCCAGGTTTGTTGATTTTTCATTTTTGTCACTAATGGAATTTTAAAATGTCTAATTCAGTTATCTTGGTTATAGAGTACTTAGCAAAATTTGGTTTCAATTTTGGTCACATGGTTATCTTTTGTAAAAAAATTCACTTGTTTTATTATAATATATTAGTTTATTCTTATGCTGAATAGAGCCAATAGCCAGAAATAGAAGTAAGGAAACTAGAAGTTTCTCTCCAGATACAAATTTAGCTAAAAGAAAACCCAAAACCACCATATGAGCCAGCTAAAAGCTACTTGAAAGCTCTATGTAAATTGTTATTTCATTACTATGAGAGATGGTATTTTCCTCATCTTAGAATGAAAACTAAGAAGCTGGAGGGCAGAACAAAGAAGTTAGATTGTTTTTCAACTCTTCCTTAGTCTGGTTTTTAGAGTACAACTGAGTTATTTTGAGTGAAATTTCTTTCATTTTATGACGATAAAAACTCCAACTACTTTAAATCCAAATAAAAGTAATTTTGGAGGTTTTTACCATTTTGCAAGAGAGTAATCTATCTCTGGTCTAAAAAAAGTTTAGTTGGTTTGGAAGTCTTAGAAAACATGACATCTTTGTAATGATTTTGATTTGAGTCTCCTGAATAACATTGTGTCTTTATTTTAATTAGACGAACAAGATTATCTCCATGATGCACAGAAAGCATATGATTCTAACCACCATTCGGTTTCTTCAGAGTTGGCTTCCTCACAACTGACTTCACTGCTACCAAAGGATCAACAGTGCATTAATTGTGCCTCATCAGAAACATGCTATGAAACAAATCAGATTTCCCTGAATGAAAAAACACTTGAGGGACTAACTTCTATACAGAATGAAAAAAATGTAACAGGACTTGATCTCCTTTCTTCTGTGGATGGTGGCGCTTCCAATGAAATCCAGCCTTTGTATATGGGACGATGTGGTAAACCTGTCTGTGATCTGATAAGCGACATGGGTAACTTAGTTCATGTAACTAATAGTGAAGAAGATATCAAAAAATTATTGCCAGATGATTTTAAGTCTAGTGCAGATTCTTTGATTGGACTGGATTTATCTTCAGTGTCAGAAACTCTTTGTGTTTCTTCAACAGACCATGGTAATGATACTGTCAGAGAGGAACAGAATGATGTCATCAACTCTGAATTGCAAAATAGAGAAATCACTAGAACTAAAGAATTGGGTATAAAAGTAGATACAGCACTTTCAGATTCATGTAGTTACATCGGAAAAGAAAACATACACGATAAAAAGATCTCTAATCAGTTGGAACCAGTTGTTGATTTTAATACACCATCAGCCTTGATTCAACAAAGTTCCAAAACATTTGATGCCAAAGACAACCTACAACACAAGAACCAGCCATGTGAATTAGTAAAAGCTGATGGCTGTTTGGTAAAAGAGGATATACATGTGGCAGTCATAGCTACCACAGAATGTTTAAAAGAAGGAAGCAGCACAAGTACTTTGCCTTGCGGACTTCCAAAAAATGAAGATTTATGCTTAAATGATTCAAATTCAAGAGAGGAAAATTTCAAATTGCCTGACTTTTCCTTTCAGGAAGATAGGACTGCTATATTTATAAAACAATCTGCGAAAGAAGACTCGAGAGATTTAGATCTTAAAGATAATAAAGATGTAATCCAAGATTCCTCTTCAACTTTACATATTTCAAGTGAAGATACATACTCCTCATTGTCCTGTCTTCCGGTACCTGGGTCTTTGTGTGGATCATTAATTGAAAGTAAAGCGCATGGTGATTGTTTACCTCAGAATGAACATAAAGATAATGTACAAGATGGAGCGACTGTGCATAAAGAAATACAAAAGAGTATGATTCTAGGTGGGGAACCATTGAAGGAGACTGATCTTTTGAAACAGGAAAAATGTGAAAACATAGTTCATCAGCCATTCATTGAAGAAATGGGAGATAGAAAGGTAGATCCCCACCAGGCGGTAAACAGAGTTGAATCTTTAGATTCCCCTTATAACACCAGTTCTTCTGTAGCTGCAGAATCTCAATTGGAGCTTTCTGGTGCTAATGCCCCAGAGTCTCCTGATCATTGTGAAGGTCTCACTTTTTCAAGCAATGATATCGATGGGCAAGACTTAGATTACTTTAATATTGATGAAGGCATGAAAAGTGGTGCACTAATTAGTGATGCAGAACTTGATGCCTTTCTGACTGAACAGTATCTTCAGACCAGTAACATAAAGTCATTTGAAGAAAATGTAAATGACTCAAAATGTCAGCTGAATCAGATAGATGTGAAAGGCCTAGATGATGGAAACATCAGTAATATATACTTCAGTGCTGAAGCAGGAGCTACCGGGGAAAGTTCTGGTATTAATATGATTTGTGAAACAGTTGATAAACAAAATACAACAGAAAATGGTAGCCTTTCTTTAGGGGAAAAAAGTACAGTTCCAGTTGAACAAGGGTTATCCAGTGGTAAGTCTGAGATTACGAATGAATTATCAGTCTCTGAGATTCATAGTCAATCTGTTCATGTTGGAGGGGCCAGACCTAAGCAATTGTTTAGCGTTCCATCAAGAGCAAAGAGTTCAAAGGAACCGAATAAGCCAGATGTTCCAAATATGCCTGAAAGTGAACCCAGCATAGCAAATACCACTGCTCCAACCACTTCTACAACAGATTCTACAACTGATCCTCAGGTTAGCTTCAACTCTAATTACATTGATATAGAAAGTAATGTTAAAGGTGGATCCAGTTTTGTAACTGCAAACGAAGAGTCTCTACCTACAGACACTTGCAGAGAAGGCCTGGTTTTGGGCCAGAAACAACCTACGTGGGTTCCTGATTCTGAAGCTCCAAACTGTATGAACTGTCAAGTCAAATTTACTTTTACAAAACGGCGACACCACTGCCGAGCATGTGGGAAAGTAAGTTGTAAAAATCTTTCAGTCTTTTATTCTTTCAAGACACTTTAAATGAAATTTAATGTGACAAAATAGCTGATTAATAGCTGATTGAAGATTCAGTTAATTTAAAATCATTGTTTTTCACCTACATGGAAATATGTAAAGCATCATCATGTTACAGATTGCTTGAGAGTCAAATAAATGTCACACTGTCATGGTTACTAAGTACTGGGAAATGAGGAACACTTATTACTAATTTTTGTGAAATCTAAGAATGCATCTCCTTATCTCTAACATTAACACGTCAGTGGTCCAAATTCAGCTGGATCCCCGTTTGTCCTTGTATACTTGATTTCAAGACCACTCTGCAGCTAGTGTTGTGATCAAGACCCAGGGAAACACTGAAAAAGCAGATTGGCTTGTACGAGGTTCAGAACATGACGCTGACCTTATTTGCACTCTGACTGCCTTAATCATCTGTAAACTCTGAGATGCCTGTAGAAATCACATTGCATTTTTTATTCAGCATTTTTCAGTAATATGTTGGTCTCAGATCAAATCTTTTAGAAAAATAATAATATTCTGCTTTTAAAAGTGTTAAATAAAGAACCACAGAAAGCTTTTTAAATTATGAACTTATTCATTAAAGAGTTTTTGTTCCCTTCCAATTAACAGGATTGATTTAAAGGAATTCCTGTCAGAGATATATTTTAAATTGCAGAAACCTCATTTAAGTAATAAAGAATTATTTTAATAACTACTTATGATTATGGTGATTAGAAAAATTATTTATATTATCAGAAAAATGGCCTTTGATTAGTTAGATTTGGGGCCTCCCCTCCCCCTAACTTACTTCAGTAGGTATAAGTATACTTGAAACAAAATGAAATTTGATATTTTATTCCTTATAGGTATTTTGTGGTGTCTGTTGTAATAGGAAGTGTAAACTGCAGTATCTAGAAAAGGAAGCAAGAGTATGTGTAGTCTGCTATGAGACTATTAGTAAAGGTGAGTATTAACTGGACATACTTTCTTCTAGTAATTAAATATATCTTAAAAACAATTGAGTTGTGACAAAGATAAACTTCTTTATTCCTAAGGCAAGGACCTAGTGTTGACTTAATCTGGCTTAGGTGGGACATCCCAAGGCTTGGTTTCTCTTCTTTTTGTTCCACTCTCACAGTTAATACTACCAGTCTGGAAAGGAAGCATTCAGTTTCTGGAGTGGCAGTTCATTAACTTTTAACAGGTACCAAGTCCCTAAATGCTGCATTTCATCTGCCTATTTGTTTTTGTCATCATTATCATCCTCATCATGTTAATCTAAACATTTATAGAATACCTACCAATAAACAGTATTCAATCTTATATATTAGTAGCAAAAGGCAAGATAATAGTTCCCACCCTTTAGGAAATTACAACCTAAAATGGAAATAAAAGATAAGGTAGTAATATCTATGATTTTATAGATAAATTCATGGGACTGCCACACTATTTGCACATTTTTGTCTCTCATATTTTTTCTCCCTTCTCAGTTCTAGAGTTTTGTTTGTATGTGTTTCCCATTGTTTCTCTGGCTCCCTAGCTAGCTACCATTATCAGCAATAATCTTGGTGGTCTTATTTGAGTTCTCACAGTTATGTGTGTGTATTTTTTCCCCAAATACACTTTTGTTCTTTTGAGTACTTCTCGGCATTTTCAAAGATTTATTGACAATTTAATTCCCAGCAAATGTTACTTGGGACTTTTTAAGACTAGGCCTGTGCACTAGCTCAGGCTCTGCTTCCTGTTAGCTAGGAGATAAATACGTGATAATAATTTGTTTTTCTCTTTTGAATGAAGATAAATTTTTTCAGCAATTCTCCAAAAAGCTCTGATGTGAGTCTGTTAGCCTGAGGTAAGCTGCTTTACTCCCTGCTGTTGACCTCTGCTCTGGAAGATAGTAGAGTGTACATCTTTTTATATTTCCATATTACCACCATTGTTCGTGAAGAGGTTAGTTTAAGTGCTTATAGTTGTTTTGTTTTTTTCTTATGCTCTCTGAATAGCCTAGAAGATGACTGCTGGTGCTGTTAGCCAGGGTAGCCTGCTAGAATTCAGAAATATTAGAGCAAGCTCCCACATAATTCTCTCTCCCCACTTAAAAATAAATGAAACAGCCATGAAGATTTGAGACATTATTTGATGACAGGCCAGATTTTTGGGTGAGAATTAAAACATATTCTGACTGTAAGGATCCAGGAGGGGAGAAAATCTAGTCATTAAAGAGACTCAGTAGGATATTGAGCTCAAGCTTTGGTTTATCAAAGAAAATATTTTGGAATGGACTTGTTTGTTTATTTGTTTTTTAATTCTGTTTTGACATTTTATAGAGTAATTTTATTTATGGTTATCTGTATCATTAATTTATACACCACAAGAAACAGAAATAAAAGCTATTTCAACATCAGCTTTAAGGTTGAAAATGGTAGAAGTGATCATTTAAAATAATGTTAAATAGGAGGGGAAAGATAGCTCAAGGGTTGTGAGACAAATTTCATGAAGGATTAGAAGAAAAGATAGTTTGAATAGAGACTGTGGATAATGAGGAAGTTGTGCTGAGACTGTGTAAGTTTCAAGGAAGCTGTGTGTGTGTGAGTATGTGACTGCGAGTGCCATTAGGTAGATTTGGAGCAAGTTGGAAATTACTTTGAAACCCAGAGTAAGATGTTTGGATTTTGCTTGGTTAGTGGAAGCCATTTCATGAGAGTGCTATCATTGAGTGGCACTTGAGGAAGATTATTTTAGCAGTGGCAGTGTTTATAGCAGACCAGTTTGCAAAAATGCTGAAGGGAGAGCTACCAGTGCTGTTCCGTGTTATTTGGGTGAAAAATCATTCAGCAATGTTCAGGCACTATTCTGCATTTTGGAGCTCCAGCTGAGAACAAAATAGACTCCCTGTCCACATGGAGCTAATGGATGTGGGAGAAATGGACAGTAAGCGAAGAGACTATCAGGTGATAATATCCTAAACGAAAAAAAGAGTATAAGAGGGATAGACAGTAACAGATTGATGGCAAGAGGTAGTATTTTTTATAAGGTGGTTATAGTAAGGCTTTATGATAATATGATATGTGAGCAGAGACTTGAAAAACGTAAGAGAATAAGGCGATGTGATTATCTATAGGAAAAACATTCCAGAAAGAGACAATATGAGGAAAGACCCTAAGCTCAGAGAGTGCTTGCTTGACTTGTTGAAGAACAGGGGGGCCTGGGTGGCTGGATCGTAGCGAGTTGAGATTGTAGTGAGAGATGAGCTCAGACAGCTAACGGGGAAGGCAGAGGAGGTAGGGATGCAGACCATGTAGGGTCTTGTGAGCCACTGTAACAACTTCAGTTTTCACTCCAGCTGGGAAACCATTAAAGGATTTTATTTTCTACAGAGGAATGATGTGATGTGATTTATGTCTTTTTTTGTGTGTGTGAGGAAGACAAGCCCTGAGCTAACATCCGTTGCCAATCCTCCTCTTTTTTGCTGAGGAAGACTGGTCCTGGAAGACATGCCCATCTTCCTCTACTTTATATGTGACGCCGCAACAGCATGGCTGACGAGCAGTGCTTCAGGGGGTGCCCGGGATCTGAACCCACGAACCCTGGGCTGCCAAAGCTCGGACTAAACCGCTGCGCCACTAGGCTGGCCCCATGATTTATGTCTTAAAGGAATCTCCTTGAACTATGTTGAAAATAGACTTTAGGGGTACAGGGCAAAAACAGAGACAGTCTTATTAAATAACAGTTATTTTCTTTAGTAGATATCAAACATATGCCAAATATAGTATTGAAGTAACTAATTGGTGGCTTATTCTGAAGTGGGGTGCTGCCAACTAAAGTAAGGACAGGACCTTTGCCAAGTGCCACTTCTTTTTCTTGCTTTGCCATTGATTTCTTTCCCCTTACAACATGAAAAATAGAATATTTATCATAATTTACTTTGAAGTTCAAAAACATCTGAGATTTTAACATTATTTTTTTCCTTTTATAGCTCAGGCCTTTGAAAGGATGATGAGTCCAACTAGCTCTAATCTTAAATCTAATCATTCTGATGAATGTGCCACCATCCAGCCTCTTCAGGAGACTCTCACATCCAGTATAACTTCACCTACAGCTTTGCCAATCTCAGCACTTAAACAACCAAGTGTTGAAGGTAACTCGAAGAAAATGCTGCCTTAAACTAAAGATAAATTATTAAAATAGAAATTTTCTGGTGTTGACGGTCTAGTGAGGAAAGAGAAACCGGACTAGATATCAGAAGGAATTTAATATGGGCAACTGGTTATACATGTGTGTTAGAAGCCTGGAAGAACAAAAAGGGCATGCTCAAGTGACTCAGAGATTAGTAACTGCAGGAAGCAGCCACCACCCCTAGGGTTGGGAGAATAAAAGGGGAGAGGCAGTCTTACTGGAGCTCAGTTCAGGAGCACCAGGAGGTGCTTGGTTCTCAGACCTAGGATTCAGAGGTTGGGGTACCATGTGGCTGGTGCTGTCCTCTAGGGGAGCACCAAGTGGCAAATGCTAGAACCACTAAGGAGCCTCATAGGGTTAGTGCTCGGATGCCTGAAGGAATGTTCCAGGGTTGATACAGGAAGCACTGAAAGTCATGGGGCATGCAGCTGTATCTGGTGGTGCTGCTGCTGCAAGAATCCTGGCAAGAACTAGAAACAGAATTCCTTCTCTTCCCACCTTCCAGTGCCTACCATTGGCAGAACCTGACTTGAGGCAACTAGCAAGAAGGTCTGAGGGTTGCACTTTTCCTGACTTCTAGCCTGGCATCAAAGAGCATGGTGGAGAAGGGTGGGCTTGGGTTCGAGAGACAATAGGATAACTGGCATATCTCCCTTTCCTTAAAACTCTGTTTTTAAATGTATATTTTACCACAATAAAAAATGTTTTTTAAATCTATTTTTAAATGTTTGGCCTCTGTTCTTTTTTACAACCTGTTGTAATTTAGGATCTTGAGTAAAGCCAATGTACATTTTTAAATATAAGGTATTAGTCTGTAACATGCTAGAAAATAACTGTAAATGTCAGTTAAAGGCAAATTCATATACTTCTGACAATTATTTTGGATTTCAGTTTCTCTCTCACTTAATAGCTATTTTCCATTTATCATTATAACTTGAGATTCAGCATATATGGTTGTATATTATACTCTAAAGATGAATAAATTTGCTTTTAAAAATATTTACATACTCTGAATATTGACATCTTAAATTATTAAAGTATTGCAAATACAAGAAAGATACCTTATTTAGTATGTATATCCATACTGCAAAAATTATATATGATCCCAGTGTTTTCAGTGTTATCTGTATTCTGTTCTGGAAGGTAGATATTGATCCTTTTGGTTTTTATATTGTTCTAAAATCATCTGGTGGCAGTTTTCATAACCTTCCTTTGTAGATACTATTGTGTAACAAAAGAAAACATATGCTGATATCTAGTTATTTCCTCTAAATATGGGACGAAAATAACTATTAATAAAGTTCAATATCCACATTATAAGAACCAAATGTCATGCTACTCTTGTTAAATAAATTAAAAGTAAGAAATGACTTCTGATGCACAAGTGATCCTGTTTCCTTTTTTATATGACTCTTTCTGTTCTTCATATGTTTTTCTTTGCTTATCTGCCATGCTCTGGTCTAGTCCATTTCCCCCACTCTGTGTCTTACTCCCTAAATTTTATTCAGTCTCCACTCATACTCACAGACTTAGCCTTAATAATATAGGCTTTAAACCTGCCCCCGTGTCTTTAAGGTGAAACTGCTCCTGTCCACTCCTTATTCAGAGTAATGATTCCCAGGGCCACCCCTGCCTTTGTATGAATTAGAAAAAGACTTCCACTCTGGGTAGATGAATCACAAAAGGGCATTCTTCTAGGCTTTTGCAACCCTGAGAATACAGGGCTTGCCAATGGATAGCAAAAAGCTCTTAGAAACATTTCCTGACCCATTTAGTATTAAATCATTGCAGTATTGCCAAATTAAAAATGCTCTGCTTTTTTTAACTGATTCTAGGGTTCTGCTCCAAAGAACAGAAGAGAGTATGGTTTGCAGATGGCATATTGCCCAATGGTGAAGTTGCAGACACAACAAAATTAGCATCTGGAAGTAAAAGATGTTCTGAAGACTTGAGTCCTCTCTTACCTGATATGCCCTTGGTAAGGAATCTAAAGAATGACTTTTTAATTTAATAAAATTTTATTTTGTAGATAATTCCTTATGTGATTGTTACTGTATTTATTTGCTTTTTTTTTTTTTAACACCGTGAGCTTCCTAAAATGAGAAACATATGATGTAGTGAATATATTTTAGATCTTACCTTTTTAAATGTCAGTTTAAGGCAATGATTCTCAAACTTTTTGGTCTCAGGACACGTTTATGCTCTTAAAAGTTATTAAAAATCCCAAAGAGCTATAGGTTATATGAATTATACCTATTGATAATTACTGAATTAAAATTAAAATTGAGAAAAATTTTAAGTTAATGAAAAAATAAACTCATTACAGTCATGTCGCTTAACAACTGGAATATGTTCTGAGAAATGTGTCATCGTGAAGTGATTTTGTCACTGTGTGAACATCATAGTGTGTACTGAAGGGGAATAAAATTTGCCACCCCAAAATGTGTCTCTTTAACAGGATTATTATAGGCTGATTATTTTTAAGAAACAAAAGACTCAGAGTTTTTCTTGTTACCTCTCCCTTAACTGCCTGAAAGAACTCAGATTAAAAAAAAACCTGTCTCAGGAAGTGAGCTATCACCTTAGTGTAACATGAACTAGGTGGTAGACAGGGAGGAACCTAGAAAAGACTGTTTTGGGGGCTCCCCTGTGCTCTTCTGTTTCTTTGTGGCCAAAAAAACACTTGTTTTCCAAATTTGCTACTTTTCACCTACCTGTGAATTACCCACCTTCCCTTTGAAGTCCTTGACTCTCCCCACCCCCAGCATCTTTTGTCTTTAGCTGAGGATGGTATTTAAGGTAAGAGCTTTGGCCATTTTGGCAAGTTACTCACTTTTCCTGGGTTTCTCCTGTGGATACATGTTATTAAACTTTTGTTTTTGTCTTGTTAACCTGTCTCATGTCAATTTAATTCTTAGATCAGCCAGAGAAACGTAGAAGGTAGAGGAAAATTTCTTCCTCCCCTACAGTACTTACACAAACCTAGGTGGTATAGCTTACTACACGCCTAGGCTCTATGGTACTAATCTTATGGGACCACTGTTGTATTTGCAGCCCATCCTTGACTGAAATGTTGTTATACAGAGCATGACTGTATATTAATAGAAATAATTTCTAGAAATATTTAATAGAAAAATATAAATAATTAGTAGAAAAATTCAAAACAAAAGTTTAGTGAGAGGAATAACATTGTTTTACAGTTTTGCAAATTTCTTTAATGTCTGGCTTAATAGAAGACATTCTCACGTCTGCTTCTATATTCAATCTGTTGTGATATGTTGTTTGGTTAAATTATATGAAGAAAATCCTGGGACCTCACTGATGTCCTAAAAGGATCTTGGGAACCCCAGAGATCCCTGGACCACGTTGTCTTTTTTCTTCTTTTTTTTTGGTGAGGAAGATTAGCCCTGAGCTAACATCTGTTGCCAATCCTCCTCTTTTTTGCTGAGGAAGATTGGCCCTGGGCTAATATCCGTGCCCATCTTTCTCTATTTTATATGTGAGATGTCTACCACAGCATGGCTTGAAAACCATCGTGCAGGTCTGTGCCCAGGATCCAAACCCACAAACCCCGGGCTGCCAAAGTGGAGCGTGCAAACTTAACCACTATGCCACCACGCCATCCCTGGACTACATTTTGAGAACAACTGGTGTAGGGATACAGAACTGAGATTTAGTAATTTAATTTAGACTAATATTTGTTTAATGATTTTCAGACATTAAGTAAAGTATTTGATGGTTATATTTATGTTTGCATTACACAAATGTGTTAGGTGTTAAATAGAAGATAGATAATATAGAATCCCAGCCCACTAAGAACTCTCATTGTAAAGGAGCAAAATACTCACAGAAGCGAGTGTTAATACATGAACTAGGAATGTTTTTATTCATTAAACAGTATTTATTGAGCATCTACTCTGTGCCGGTTACCTGGTTTATCCTGGGAACATACATTAGGCAAGATGGATATGTATCCTGCTCTGTGCAGTTTCACATACCATATAAACATATGCTGTTTGCCGATAAAAATTTATGAGCTCGATTTTACAAATAGCCATAATTACCAAAAATATGTTTCGTAGTCAATATTTTAACAGAATGAAAGTTCTAAACAGGCTCTTAAGTATTGCTTGAGTTCATCAGTGGTTCTCATTTAATATTGACTCAGGTTTGGCCAGTCTAAAAAGAAAAGGGCTTTACTGAAGCAGACCTGAGGTGCAGTTTATTCCAGGTGGTTACTATTGTGGCATATATTTACCACTCTGCTTCCTAACCACTCCCCTCCCCATCTTCCCCGCTTTTCCTCTCCCTTGCCCACCCAAGGCTTTTTTGGCCATCATGAGAAGGAGAGCCTTGGGTTGAGCTCACCTTGCTCACTGTATGATATGGTATAGGATTCTGATGTTCTCCTTGCCTCTTTTTTCCAGTCTATAAAGTTAAAGCCATTAATACGTACCCGAGCATATGGTAAAGCCAAATGTTATGCTCCTGAATATGAAAAAGCAAAATGGTACTGTTTCTCTGGAAATTTGGCTTCTAAAGAATTTCTGAGCCCATTTTGGTTTTATATATTCTTATTAAAAAAAGTCTGTTTGGCTATAGATATCAACATTTCACAGTTGAACAGAGAATATGAACTGATTTGTTTTTCTTATTCCATATTTTATAGACCGTAAACACAGCGGATCATGCCCATTCTCCTACAGTGGAAAAGCCAAACAATGAGATAGGAGATATTACAAGAAACGAGATAATTCGGAGTCCTATTTCTCAGGTTCCATCTGTGGAAAAATTGCCTATAAACACAGGAACTGAGGGGTTATCTACTTCTGGTTCTTTTACACTAGATGAGGATGTTTTTGCAGAAATTGAGGAACCATCCAGTCCTACTGGTGTCTTAGTTAACAGCAATTTACCTGTTGCTAGTATTTCAGATTATAGGTTACTGTGTGGTATCGACAAGAATGTTTGCAATAAGATTAGCCTTCTACCTAATGATGAGGACAGCTTGCCCCCTCTTCTGGTTGCATCGGGAGAAAAGGGATCAGGTAGGATAACAGTTATTTAAATTTTAAAAAGAGGTTTTTTTTTTAAAAGGATGTACTGATGGATTTTGTCTGTGTTGTATGAAATGCATTTTTTTAAACTTAGACAATTTGGTTGAAATATGTACTGTGGCTCGGTAACTTTAGTTTACAAAAAGTCTTATATAAAAACAAATTCTAAAAAGATCTGAACTTTTGAGTTGAATCGAATATGATTCATCTATCACATCGAGTCCCTAATTTAGAATGAGACAAAAGTCCAATACAACAGGGAAACTCATAGACTTTTAGCCCCGAAAATATTTCCATTGTATTAGAGTTTTGACTCTGTGTCATTTTTTTTTCAGGAAGCATAGTGCGTAAAGAAAAGAGTATTGGATTGGATGACAAAGCTAGGAATTTTAGATCCTCATCTGCTACTTAATACATGTATGACTTGTAGCATGTTGTTTAATCTCTTTGGACCTCAGTTTCCTTTGTAAAAGAAAAGAACCTAGATGATCTCTAAGGTCCTTTTCAAGCTAGAGATTCTGTGGCTAGCTCCCACCTCAAGCGTAGTTCCCTAGGATATATCCTTGTCACCCCAGGCATTAAGCTGCATCCTGCAGTGTGAAATGATTATGTTCTGTTCATGATAAGGTAGGGGAATGAAGCTTAGGGTCTCTGTTCTGTCAGTAGAATCTATTTCATGAACCTAGCTATAGTAGCAAAACTACCTTAAGCTTTGTTCTTTGTATGCCACGTGTATTTTCCTGTTGATAGTCAAGATCTTTTTTTGCTACTTGTCACTGACATAGGGCATATGGCAGCAAGCAGCATGTGCAACTTGGGTCTAGATTATTTTCACAGATTTGTAAATTTCAGAATGTATAATTGGAGTGGCTGGCAGACTAGAATCACTTTACAAAAATGTTTGTTTTAAAACTTTAAAGGTGCTAAGATTGTATGAATACGCTATTTAGTTAACATATTTGCCTGTACACTATATAAATAATATATCAGGATTATATGCATTACAGTATTGATATCTTTACTAAATAGAAAAGTAAAAGTGAGTTGTCTAGGGTGTTGATTGATTTTATGAAACGTTTGCTTTTGTTTTTAAATTTGATTAAACCATTGGTAAATTTATAAATCTGTTTTTTCATTGCAAGCATATTTAACAGGAAGTCATACTTATGCTAATTAATATGTTATTTTCATGATTTAGTGCCTGTAGTAGAAGAACACCCATCTCATAAGCAGATTATTTTGCTTCTTGAAGGCGAAGGTTTTCATCCTGTTACTTTTGTCCTAAATGCTAATCTACTCGTGAATGTCAAGTTAGTATTTTGTAAGTAATGATTCATCTTTCTTTGCCTAATTGGTAAGCAGGATTTCTAAATTAATTACATCTTCAGGTTAGATTTTGACTGACAGCCATAAAAAATAAGCCGCATTGGATATTGGTTTTTCAGCCAAATATGAATGTAAATAAACTTGGCAAGGTTATATTCAGTAGGACTTGAAATGCAAGCTTACAGATTTTTACTAGTGTCCCTCAGTCAGTCCTAGGTTAAGGTCATGGGTTCATAGCTGAGCTGTATTTTGATGCCCATGATACAACTGACCCTTACATATAGCTTTTAGATAAACTGAAATTTGGTAATTGAGATAAGGAAGAATCCCGATTTAGTAGCAATAAAGACAGGTTTAAAGTAAGTGATATGTGACCTAATTAAAAGTAAGGAAATAAATAATCCTCAGTAATAAATAATCCTCAGTACTCAACAGTGCATCTCAGATTTTCATTCTCTTTGAAACTAAACTGATTCTTACTACATTTCAGCATATTAGTGCATCTTTTATTTTAGTGTTATTTATTAATTGACTCCATAAGATAATCTTTCATCCTTTATATTTTTTATATTAATCTTATACAATTCAATTTAAAGTTTTTGTGAAGAGAACTTTGGGAAAATAAGGAATTTGGAAAGTTGTGCTTCATGCAAAGGACAATTATATTTAGTATTTTTGGTTAATAAAAGTTGACATTTATAATTGTATGCTTTTATCACTTAAGATTCCTCAGACAAATATTGGTACTTTTCAACCAATGGATTGCATGGCTTGGGACAGGCAGAAATTATTATTCTATTGTTATGTTTGCCAAATGAAGATACTATTCCTAAAGACGTCTTCAGACTATTTATCACCATATATAAGGATGCTCTAAAAGGTATAGCATTTTATTTTGAACTGTTCAGACTAGGGGATGGGTAAATTAATTAAAGGCATTTATGCTTTTTTGCTATGCTAACTGTACTAAAGATTTGTTTTGTGAAGAGATTGTTGATTTCTTAAAAAATCTTAATCATTTTCAGTCTCCTTAAATCTAGCATTTTATGTGGTTAGTGTCTTTATACAGATTTTTTTAATTTTACAAATGAAAATATATTTGCCTTGATTTCTTTTTTTATGTCTGTATACTTTTCTTACTGTCTGTATAAGATTGGGAGACATGATGATTTTTCACTTGACCATGCGGTAAGGAGAAAAATTTTAAAACACCTATGGTTAGAAACATTTTCAAATTTTTGTTCACAATTCCCAGTTTCCAGGAATAACTGACCTTTGCACACAAGGTATTCAATTGATGCTTCTTCAAGAGTGAAAATAAGAAAAAAAAAAATTCTACATTGCCTTTATTTAAGAAAGTTTATATTGAGACATTCAAACTCAGAATGCCTCTTTAAAACAACTTAAAATCTTTTTATTAATGATTTTATTTCCAGGAAAATACATAGAAAACTTGGACAATATTACCTTTACTGAGAGTTTTCTCAGTAGCAAGGATCATGGAGGATTTTTGTTTATTACACCTACTTTTCAAAAACTTGATGATCTCCCATTACCAAGTAATCCTTTTCTTTGTGGAATTCTCATTCAGAAGCTAGAGATTCCGTGGGCAAAGGTTTTTCCTATGCGTTTGATGTTGAGATTGGGTGCAGAATATAAAGGTAAGTTTTAGAATAATAAGTTAAATTACATAGATTCAAATATACTGATTGTAAAATAAGAATTTCAGGGATATCATTAAAATCAATTTTTTAATGGATTAATGGGACTACTTTTATATTGATGTACTTTTAAAATTCTGAAACAACCCTCCTCCACTTCCAAATTAGTCTATACAACCTTGGTATGTGGTGAAGTTTCTGGATGTTCATAATTATTATATTAACTTACCTTAAAGAAATTTTTTTTGAATTTCAGAACAAAACATACAAACCTTGAAAAGTTTTCTAAAAGCATGTACTTTAAGGAGTTCATTTTGTTATGTTGTCTACATATTAAGAAGGTAAATTTTTGCCCCCCCCCCCAATTTGTGTACATCATAAAGCCAAACATAAAGGATTTTTGGATTATCAGTGCTGTTGCTTTCAGTTACTTAGTATAATCAGGAATTGACTTTTTAGAGAAGGAAATACTTAAAAATAGTGGGTGCCATCTTTTTTAAACTTGAGGTTCCTTATTTTTATATTCCTGATTCTTATTTTTATATTCCTGATGTGTAGCCTATCATCCAAAAGTGATATAGACTATATAATTTATGTATATGTATATGTGTATATCTGAGTGTGTGTGTGTGTATTTACATACCTACCCTAGACATAACTGGATAGTCTAAAGCTGATATGAAATAAGGGTCGAGGTTTATGTTTATGATTATTTCTGAGTCAAAATCATTTCTAGTGTTAAACTTTTTTGAATTCCCACCTTTTCTTTATCCCTCACTTTTTTCAAGAAATAACTTACTTATTGCATGTGAAGTACATCACATGTAATGAAGTTTCAGGCATTTAATTCTAATATAATAGGTATTTTCTTGGAGGAAAATTAAATGTGGGGAAGTTATAAAAGTGACCATTACTGTTTCAAAATGGACAAATTCAGTGAAAGAGATATTAATTTAAATCCCTCTATTTGGCAAAGTTATTAAACTATGATTTTGAGGGAGGTCCTTACCATTTAGGATTTAAATATGTAATGCTATTAAATTGTGTGAAAAGAAAGAAAATTTAACTTTCCTCTCAGGTTTTGTACTGTGTAAACCAAAGAGCTTAAGAAATTTCATTCTGAGCCAGGTGTTTCATCCATTCAGCCTAATATTTTCTCTGAGATTAATATTTGAATGCTGTTTTTATAGGTTAGGTCAATATACTAGCTAATCTTAAATCATTATGGAACATATAATCTGTAAGTCTGGCCAGTATTTTGGCCAGTATCAGTTCTAGATACTAAGTCTGTTTTTCTCACACTGCAAGTAGGAAAATCATGGAGCAACATGAGGAACTTCTCAAAAAAATTCCAGGGGTTGGTGCTACAAAGCTATGACAGCTCTTAGTGATGATGAGGGACAAATCACTAGTTACACACAGAAGTTAACTAGTCTCAGCTGTTTACTAAGTTCTTTATTGTCTGCTGGATTTTACATAGACTGCCATTTGATGTTATTGGTGTGCATGCCCCTTTAGACGTAAACTTGGAAGTGTGATGTGTGTGTATGTGCGTTTATTTTGTTATAGAGATACATATGTATGGAAAAGTTAATGTCAAATGTTAGAGTTCCAAGATTAAAGACTGAAAATGACCATCCGAAGTTAGTAATTTTCAACTGGGGATTATCTGTGCTTTAATGTTGAGACCATTTGTTTGGAATATTGTCATTAAATGTTAGATTAGATGATTTATGAGGTCCCTTTGTAACTCTGACAGGATGTCATTCTAAGCCATAACCTTTTATAGTGTTTTAAATAAAATAACCTCTATCAAGTTTTGTAAGGATGCTCCCCTGTTCATAAAAGATGAAGTAAAAAGTCAGCATTTACCTTAATCATATTATTTATCATTTTAATGTCTTTTACACTGTCTTATTTTTTTCTAGTCTACACCCTCTGTCCTCCAAATAACTTAGTTGTCTTTTTTATTTATTTTATTTTTTTATTTTTATTTTTGATGAGGGAGATTAGCCCTGAGCTAACATCTGTTGCCAATCCTCCTTTTTGCTGAGGAAGATTGGCCCTAGAATAACATCTTTGTTCATCTTCCTCTACTTTATATGTGTAATGCCTGCCACACCATGGCTTGATAAGCAGTGTGTAGGTCCACGCACGGAATCCGAATCTGCAAACCCCAGACTGCTGAAGCAGAGCACACAAACTTAACCACTATGCCACTGGGCTGGCCCCTTAGTTGTCCTTTTTAAAGCTACAAAATATATTTGTGATAGCAAAGGGGTGAGTTATTCTGACTTAAGTTTTTAAAATAGATAATGTCAGGGGCCGGCCCGGTGGCATAGTGGTTAAGTTCATGTGCTTCACTTTGGCGGCCCTGGGTTCACATCCCAGGTGCAAACCTACACACCACTCATCAAGCGATGCTGTGGCGGCATCCCACATACAGAATAGAGGAAGACTGGCACAGATGTTAGCTCAGGGACAATCTTCCTCAAGCAAAAAGAGGAGGATTGGCAACAGATATTAGCTCAGGGCTGATCTTCCTCACACACACACACACACAAAGATAATGGCAGGTGTGTTTTCTTAGAATTTTAAGGAAGTATATTTATATAATAGGTATTAGAGAGGTTTGTTTGCTTATGACCTAAGCTGAGAGCTGAAGGTTAAAAATGTGTCTGCTTTTTGTCATCATAGAAATCGTCTTAGCCTTCCTTTTTTCACTTTCCTTTTCTTCCAGAGGCCCTGCTCCATTGCCAGCAAGGTATCTTTTCCTTTTTGGTGCACAGTATTTATCGTGCCCCAAATAAAGAGAAAAGTAGTTAGGTGACAGACTCCATGTCCCTTCTCCTTCTCTGCATTGATTTCACTGACTCTACATGCCCCTTTTATCATGCTGACACAAGAACTATAAAAGTTTACTGCCATCTGTAATTAGCACAATTGAACATTAATTGTAAATGCCCTAAAAATCTTTAATTTTTTGTATTTCTTTTTTAAATTATGAGAACTTTATAGAGGTCTAGTCCATTATTGTAATTTTCCAACCATCATAATTTTGTGGAAACATGTATAATGAAAAGATTAAATGCTTTGGAATCAGGCATGCCTAGTTTTAAGTCTGTTTGACCGGTTATTAAGTTAGTCACCGTAAGCAAATTTATTAATCTCTTTGTCTCTACTTTCCATTTTGTAAAGCAGGGATAGACTTGCCTCATTGGGTTGTTATAGGGTTTAAATAAGATAATGTATGTAAAGTTCTCAGTTCAGTGTAGCATCTAGTAGATACATAGTATGGGTTAATGTCATCTCTCACTTTCCTAGAGAAAGTGGTATTGGGTGGTATTTATCCACAATGTTTGAAAAATGAGAATTAAAGGTAATAAATTCAAGACTTTTTTGAGTTTTTGTTGACAGTAACTGGTTGTCCTTTCTTATGTGTAGCATATCCTGCTCCTCTGACAAGTATCAGAGGCCGAAAACCTCTTTTTGGAGAAATAGGACACACTATTATGAACTTACTTGTTGTGAGTAATTGAACTATTTTTATTGTGTTCTTATATTGTTACTTTAAAAATTTATTTAGCAAATTTTACACGTTTGTATTTTCCTATTTTAGTTTGGCATATTTGGTATAATGAAAGTTCATTGGTGATAAACCCTGATTCATCTAACATAAATAGGTCCTGTTTTTGATGAATTGTTCTTTAGAAGACATCTCCTAATT
Source organism: Tapirus indicus (assembly GCA_031878705.1). Lineage (NCBI taxonomy): Eukaryota > Metazoa > Chordata > Mammalia > Perissodactyla > Tapiridae > Tapirus > Tapirus indicus. The sequence goes on from CM062925.1 coordinate 8,124,825, forward strand.
TACGTGTACCTGATTCTAATTGCCTTTTGATTCATTCTGCTGCAGTGCTTACACATTTAGGTAATGTGAGATTTACACAATTGTTGAAGCTTTTGAAGCTTTAGTGAAAGTGTTAGTAAAGTCAGTCAGTTTGGTGGTTTTGAGCAAATTGTGGCCTAAGTTTCCTCATTTGTAATAGGAAGGATTGGATTAGATGAAGTCTCAGGTTCCCTTCCACCTCTAATTTCTGTAATTTTGTGTTTACCTGTTACCATAGAAAAGTATTTCAGTGAACTTTACTTTTATTTATACATGTTCAGTTTGAAGACTTATTCTATTTTGGAAGATGTGTAACTAGGAAGAGATCATCCCCAAATACTACAGAATTCTTCCTGAGAATGATATTCCTTATTACTCTTATGGAGGAGCTGGAAGGATTAGTTGGTTTTTTAAGTTGATAACTGCTTTCTGGATGGCATTTGGATAGTTATGTATCCCAAGTCGTAAATTGATGGATCCTCCTAAAAAAAAGATTTAATGAATGCGTAAATGCTTATGGATAATAGTTTAAGATTTATGAAAATGTCATTATTTTATGTAGGACCTTCGAAATTACCAGTATACCTTGCATAATATAGATCAGCTATTGATTCATATGGAAATGGGGAAAAGCTGCATAAAAATACCTCGGAAAAAATACAGTGATGTAAGTATAATTGCTTTATTCAAGTCTGGAAGATAATTATTGAACATTAGATTTCCTTAGAAATGTGTCAAATTAAATGTTTTGAATTAGACTAATATATAATGGCAAAAATTACTATTTTTGAAATTTTAGATTTGTTTCCTAAGGGATTTGTTTAATCCTATTTTTTCATCTTTTTTCTTTTCTGTTTTATCCGTCTATTAATTGAGGTGATTTTATCTTAAAACATTTGTTTCTGTCATTCTCAGAGAGTTGTCTAGATCAAAGCTTGATAATTATGAAGCTGGTCAGAAATGTAACTCTTTGAATTACTGTAATAAAGGCATAAAATGTTAATAAAAGTGTTTCTAAATGGATGTTGTTTTTTCCAGGTAATGAAAGTAATAAATTCTGCTAATGAGCATGTCATTAGCATTGGAGCTAGTTTTAGTACAGAAGCAGATTCTCATCTAGTTTGTATACAGAATGATGGAGTTTATCAAACACAGGCCAACAGTGCCACTGGCCATCCTAGAAAAGGTGAGTGTTGGTTCCTAGTGTTGACCCATAAAATCACCTCAATAAATAGAGTTCCTCTCAAAGAGGAAATATATATATTTTACTTATTTGCTGAATCGATGGTGATAAAACAGTATGCTTTAAAATTTTAGCTACACAGATTTAAAAATTGCTTTTAATTTGTGTTTTTCTCTTGGGCTACATTAGGTTTAAAGACTTGGAATACTGTATTTAGGTATCTTCAGGTTTAGTGTGTCCCTTATGGTGGGAGTCTTATTTTCAGTAAGTTCTCTCTGGAATGAGGTTTTTTTCGCCTTTGTTTGCTGTCTGCTTCAACTCCTCTTAGGGGAACGCGGGGTGGATAAGGATCAAGAACGACTTATAAAACCATAAGTGGCTGGGGATATAAAAATGATAAAGACAGGGGAGTGAGTAGCATGTGTGAGTGACATTACTCTCAGCTCTGGCTGAATGGCCTCGGTGGCTGCCGCAATTACCAAACCCTTGCAGTAGAGGGCCTAACAAATTGAAAGTTAAGTGGAAGTAAGTATTCCATAAAATGAATACATTATTATAAAATAACACATTTAAAATAGTCTGACATTCTGGCAGCTAATAAAATGTTTTCTTCTGATTATAAAAGTAATGTCTACTCATTTGTAGTAAGCTTGGAAAAAATGTTTTGGTTTTTTTTTTTTTTTTGTGAGGAAGACCAGCCCTGAGCTAACATCCGTTGCTAATCCTCCTCTTTTTGCTGAGGAAGACTGGCCCTGGGCTAACATCCGTGCCCATCTTCCTCCACTGTATATGAGACGCCGCCACGGCCTGGCTGACAGGCACTGCGTCGGCGGGCGCCCGGGATCCGAACCTGTGAACCCTGGGCTGCCAAAGCACGAACTAAACCGCTGCACCACCAGGCGGCCCCGAAAAAATGTTTTAAAAAATAGTAAAAGAAAAGAAAATGCTAAGATATTGTTGACATTTTACTATATTTCTTATATTAATATGTATGTTAAATAGATGATTTTTTACTAAATATTTATACTTTTATGTTGAGCTTAAGTTAACATGTCATTGACATTTTTGTCATTAAAATTTAACAACTATTTGATATTTGTTGAATAGGTATATATTTCTGTGGTATAAAATTCAAAAGATAATATTTATAGTGAAAAATCTCTTTCCTCCTTTGACCCCCAAGCTACCCTCTTCCCCTCCCCAGGCAATCAAACCAATGTTACTAGTTTCTTGTGTATCCTTTCTGAGACATTTTTGCTTGTATGTATAATTAAGCAAACACACATACACATCTTTCGTTCTTCCACTTTTTTAAACAAGTCATAACATTTGTTCCATTCTGCACCTTGCTTTTTCTTTTGTTAACACACCTTGGATATTATTCTATGTTAGTATATAAAGAATTTTCACATTCCACATAACTTTCCACTTCATACATTTACACCATTTAATTGTCCCTTATTGATGGACATAGCCATTAGCAATCCTTGGCTATTTATAAAAATATACTGTGTGGGCTGGCCCCATGGCCTAGTGGTTGAGTTTGGTGTGCTCTGCTTCGGCAGCCTGGGTTCGGTTCCTGGGTGTGGACCTACACCACTCACCAGCAGCCATGCTGTGGCAGCGACCCACATACAAAATAGAGGAAGATTGGCATGGATGATGTTAGCTTAGGCTGAATCTTCCTCAAGCCAAAAGAGGAAGATTGGCAATAGATGTTAGTTCAGAGCGAATCTTCCTCAGCAAAAAAAAAAGAAGTACTCTGAATAACCTTGTATTTGTGCCATTAATTCCTAGATGTAGTATTGGTGCATCAAAGGATATGTGTATTTGTAACTTTAATAGATAATTTTCAAGTTGTCCTCCACAGAGAGAGTTTTGATTTATGCTCTCACCAGTAGCGGATATTTGATTTCCCACAGTCTCTCTGACACAGACGCAAACATAATAAATAGTCCAATAGTCCATCAGTTGTTAAATACAAACATTAAATTAGATATAAACATTAAATTACATGATATAAATATCATATGAAAAAGAGAAAGTTAAAACATAATTGTTGTATTTTTTTTTTTTTATCAGTGACAGGTGCAAGTTTTGTAGTATTCAATGGAGCTCTAAAAACATCTTCAGGATTTCTTGCTAAGTCCAGCATAGTTGAAGGTATGAGTACCATCTTTAAGGTTGTTTTAATGTAAAGATGTTTTCCATTTCCATTTCCTTTTAAAACTGTATTTGGTACTTACAAAAGAATATATGTAAGCTACAAAACATAGCACCACAAACTTATGTGAAATGAACCCAACCCAAGAACTAGAACAGGACCAGTATTTGAGTCTATTTATGCCTTCTTCCTCCTCTCTCCAAGAATTAACTATTAGACTGAAGACTGTGTTTATGATTCTCTTGCTTAATTTTTTTTTTACTCTGTATAAACATATGCCTAAACATATGTTATTGTTTATGCTTATTTGGGAGATTTATAAAAGTGATATCATTCTTCATATAGTCTTATGGAACTATATTTATACATTATGTCCCTAAAATTTATGCATGTTGTTGCCAGCATCTACAGCTTATTTTCAGTACTATTAAATACTTCATTTTGTGAATGTGTGACAATCGATCCATCTTTTGATCATGAACGTCTGGTTTTCTTGTTTTTTGCCATTATGAACAGTGGTGCTTGTAGCATTCTTAGTGGTGCATGTGGACGCTGGGCACATGTCTGAGAGTTTCTCGAGAGTATATATCCAGGAATGGAATTTGCTGGCCAGTAGATTAGTAAATGTTCAACTTACACAAAATATTGCTAAATTGTTTGCCAAAATGGTTGTACCAATTTCATTACCCTCAGAATATATAAGATTTTCCACTGATCTACATATTCTCCAAATGTAGTATTTATCAGACTACTTAATTATGTCAATCTGGTAGGTATCTCTGAACATGGTCATAATTATCATACCTCTAATAAGTAGAGCATCTTATGACATTTACTGGACATATATGTTGCCTCTTCTGTGAAATGCCTGTTCACATCTTTTGCCCATTTTTCTATTGTGTTGTGTCTTTTTCTAATTGATTTATAGTTATATAGTTTTGTATGTTTTTATAGATTCCCCCACCATTTCATAGTGTCTTTTTAATAGAAGGCTTTCATTTTAATACAGTATAATTTATTAATCTTTTATGATTAATGTTTTTTATTTAAGAACTCTTCCTATCCTATGGTTAAAAAGATGTTCTCCTATCTTGTCCCTGAAGATTTAAAGTTTTACCTTTAACACTTAAGTCCATAATTTATCTGGAATTTATTTTTATGCATTGTGTAAGGTAGGGATCTAGTGACGTTTTTCTACATTTGAATAGGAATTGATCCAGCATCAGTGATTGAATGGTCCCAGTGAGACAGGTTTTTTACTCATACCACCTCTGATATCAAATGTGTGAGTTTTTTTCCTCACACTAACCAATTCTTTCCAATTTCCGATTGACACCAACTGGGTGTCCAACAATTCAATTCACTTCAATTCTGATATTAACTACCCAGAGTTAGCACAGACCCCAGAGGTTCAGGGCTCAGTCCCACAAGACTGCCCCCCACTTTAGATGCCAGTCACAAGTCTGGGGCCTCTTGTACTTCTGACTGAGTGGCTATAAATCAAGGGATCCCACCACCTCCTCCTCAGGTTTGATTATTTGCTAGAACGGCTCACAGAACTCAGAAATCACTTAACCTATGGTAGGAGGTTTATTATAAAGCATTTGAAAAGGATACGACTCAGGAACAACCAAATGGAAGAGATGCGTAGAACAAGGCATGGGGAGAGGGTCACGGAGATTCCATGCCCTCTCCAGGTGTACCACCCTCCCAACACATCACCCTTCCAGCACTTAGATGTGTTCACCAACATGGAAACTCTCCAAACCCCATGTTTAGGGGTTCTTATGGAAGTTTCATTACAGAGGCATGATTGATTAAATCATTGGCCATTACTGATTGAATTCAATCTCCAGCCCCTTTCCTCCCAAGAGGAGGTGGTGGGGGATGAAAGTTCCAACCCTCAACCTTCTAATCATGCCTTAGTCTGTGTAGGGATCAGCCCCCATCCTGAAGCTATCTAGGGGCTCTCAGCCACCTCTTATCTCATGAGCATATAAAAGATACTCTTATCACACTGGAGATTCCAAGGGTTTTAGAAGCTGTGTGCCAGGACACAGGGACAAAGACCAAATATACATTTCCCGTTATACCACAGTCACTTTTCCCCAGTAATCTTTAATGCCATTCCCATTGCATATCAGGTTTTACTTGTGCAAGAATCTGTTTCTGGGCTCTGTGTTCAGTTTTTATTATTATTTTGTCCAGTTTATGTAATGGCACCAGTACTGTACTCTCTTATTTTTATTTTTTCATTTTTAACTTTTGCTATGAAAACATCAAACATACATAAAAGTAAAAAAGAATAATGTAATAAACCCTTACTGGAGCCATCATCCATCTTTAATAATTGTTAATTTATGGCCAATCTTACTTTAATTATACCCCTATCCATTCTTCCCTCATTGGATTATTTTATTATATAATTTCCTTCATAAATATTTCAATACATATCTCTAAAAGAAGCATCTTTTCAGAAACATAACCACAATACTATCATCACACCTAAAAAATTTATCGATAATTTCTGTATATCAAATATCCAATCTCTAGTCACATTTCCCATTATCTCACTTTTTAAGTTTGTCCAAATCAATATCCAAATGAGATCCAATCACTTCAAATGATTATGTCTCCTCAATCTCTTTTAATATGTAATGTATTAGTCCACTTGGGCTGCCATAACAAAATACACAGACCGAGTGGGTTAAACAACAGAAATTAATTTTCTCACAGTTCTGGAGGTTGGAAGTCCAAGATGAAAGTGCCAGCAGGGTTTGTTTCTGGTGAGGCCTCTCTCCTTGGCTTGCAGATGGCACATTTTCACTTTGTCTTCAAATGGCCTTTTTTCTGTTCATGTGTATGGCAAGTGAGCTCCCTTGTCATTTACACAGATGCCAGTCCTATCAGATTAGGGCCCCTCCCTAACGATTTCATTTAACCTTAATTACGTCCTTAAAGGCCTTGTCTCCAAATAAAGTCACAGTCTTTTTTTACTGGTCATCCTAGCTAAAGGTTTGTCAATTCTTTTTTGTTTCTTTATTCCTCCATTACTGCCTTCTTTTGTGTTAAATATTTTCTAGTGTACCATTTTAAGTCATTTGTCATTTCTTACGTATCTAGTTTTTGAATTATTTTCTTAGTGGTTGCCATTGGCATTACAAGTAATATCTTAATATATTTCAGGTAGATATCAACTTAATTTCAATAGTATACCAAAACTTTGCTCCTATATAGTTTCATTCCTTCTCTCCTCCTTTGTATTATTATTGTCTTACAAATTACATCCTTATACATTGTGTGCCCATCAACACTGATTTATAATTATTGCTTTATGCAGTGTCTTTTAAATCAGAAGGAAAAAAGAGTTACAACCAAAAATACATTTATATTGTCTTATATATTGGCCTATGTAATAACCTTACCTGTGCTTTTTATTTTTTCATGTAGATTCGAGTTACTGTCTAGTGTCCTTCAGTTCTGTGGGACAGACTCCCTTTAGTATATCTTGTAGGTCGGGTGTGCTACCAACAAATTCTCTCAGTTTTTATCTGGGAATTTCTTAAATTCTCCTTCATTTTTGAAGGACAGTTTCCCTGGATATAGAATTTCCTGGTTAACAGTCTTTTTCTTTCAGCACTTTGAATATGTCATCCCACTGTCTTCTGCCCTTCATAGTTTCTGATGAGAAGTTAGCTGCTAATTTTATTTGGAATTGTTTGTATATAATGAGTTGCTTCTCTGTTGCTGCTTTGATGATTCTCTCTTAGTCTCTCACAGTTTGATTAAGATGTGTCTAGGTATGGATCCCCTTGAGTTTATCCTCATGAAGTTAAGTTTCTTGGATGCGCAGATTAATGGTGTTCATCAGATTTGGGAAGTTTTCCATCATTATTTGTTTACCTGTCCTTCCTCTTTCTCTCTCTCTCTCTCCCGTCTCATTCTGGGACTCCTATTATGCATACACTCATACTCTTGATGATGTTGATGTTCCCACAGGTCTCTGAGACTGTTCCTGTTTCATCATTCTTTTTTTGTTCATCAGACTAGATAATCTCAGTTGACTTGTTTTCGGGTTCACTAATTCTCTTTTCTTCCTACTCAAATCTGCTGTAGAGCTCCACTTGTAAATTTTTCACTTGAGTTATTGTATTTTTGAAATTCAGAATTTGTTTCGTTCTATTTTATAATTTTGTAATTTCTATCTCTTCACTGATATTCTCCATTTGATGACACATCATTCTCATACTTTCCTTTGGTTCTTTAGATATGTTTTCCTTTAGTTTTTTGGACATATTGAAAGTAACTGATTTATTGTCTTTGTTTAGTAAGTACAGTGTCTTGGTTTTCTCAGGAACACTCTCTGTTACCTGCTTTTTTCCCCACTGTGTGTGAGTCATACTTTACTGTTTCTTTGCACGTCTGGTAATTTTATGTTGAAAACTGTTTTCAGGGCAGCAGTTTGCCCTGTGACCTCAATTCTCTGATAGATGTAAGAGTTCATTTTCACTTTGTTCAGCTTTTTATTATTGTGAGGATGAGAATGATGACTTCCAAGCTCTTTACAGGTTGGAGCAGAAACCAGAAGTTACCAGCAAATTTTGTAGTACAAATAGGTGGGCTTTCATTTATCTGAAGCTATTTTTGTTTCATCCTTATTTTTGAAAGACATTTTTGCTAGATATAGAATTCTGCTTTGAAAGTTTTAATTTTCTTTAAAGATGTCATTTTATTGTCTTTTCACCTCCATTGTTTCTAATGAAAAGTCAGTAATAATTTGTTTCCCTGTATTTAATGTGCCCTTTTCCTCAGTCTGTTTTCAAAATATCCCCTTTATTTTTGGTTTCCACCAGTGTTACTGTGATGTGCCTCAATGTGGTTTTCTTTTTATTTATCCTGCTTGGCATTTATTGAGCCTCATGGATTTGTGTGTCAATATTTTTCATCAAATTTGGGAAATCTCATATTAATCTGTATCTCCCAGTCTTTCTTCTTTGGGGAGATATCTAAATATAATCTGTCTGTGTGTCTGTCTATCTATCTGTCTGACTGTTTTATACCATCTCATGGGTCTATCTATCTATCTGACTGTTTTATACCATCTCATGGGTCCTTGATGTTCTGTTCATTTTTCTTCAGTTTTTTTTCTGTGTTCTTCAGATTGGATAATTTTTATTGATCTTTCTTCATGTTCTCTGATTCTTTTGCCATCTTCAAGCTACTATTAAGCCTGTCCATTGAGGTTTCAATTTCAGTTAGATTACACTTTTCAGTTCTAGAATTTTTTTTTTTTTGGTTCCTTTTCCAGTTTCTGTTTCTCTGTTAAGATTTTTTAATCTGTGTATTCATTTAGCCCATATTTACTTTTCATTCTTTGAATGTGTTTTCCTTTAGGTCTTTGAATATATTTAGAGTAGATGTTGTAAAGTGTTTGTGTGTTTAATCTAATGTCTTGGCCATCTCATGGTTGGTTTCAGTTGTGTAGGGGCTCACATTTTCCTGTTTCAATCTAGTAATTTTTTACTATGTATTTGCCATTGTTGATGTGCTTTACAGACTTCAGATTCTGTTGATTTTTGCTGAAGAAGGCTTATTTGTGTTTTCGAAGGCATTTTTATAACTGATCACCTTCAGCTTGTGTAGACTTTATTTTTCACTTTAGGATGGATCTGTGGAAATCCTAACATGTTTACAAATCTCTAATCTACAGGACTCATTCTCCAAATCTGTTTTTTCTGTAGATGTTCTAAGGGTTTTGTTTGGGCTTTGCTACCGTGGAAGTTAGTGAGGTGCCAATAAAGTTTCTCTACTTTGGTTGGGCCAGGCTACCAATATCCCCTAACGTTGATTGACTTCTAGTATCTCTGTTCTGTTCCCAGCCCTATAATAGCTGTTCTCTGTTAGGCTTCATTTAGTCTCATTGTGTTAATGTGTCCCCAGTTCTAGTCCAAGGACTCAAAAGGACCCTTACAGAATCTTCTAGTGCCTCCTTCTTCAGTGTCTTGACCCCAGATTCCAGGCTTCCCCAAACTCTTATCTCTGACTTCTTAGCTCAGTAGGGCCACTGTAGGCTTAATGGGTCACCATGTAGAAATTGTGCCCAAGCAGAGAGCCTGGGCAATTGTGGGCTCACCTGTTGAGTTTTCCTCTAGGGATCATAGTAGTGCACTTCTACTGTCCAGTACCTGAAAACAATTGTCCTATATATCTTGTCTAATTTTATGGTTGGTTGTTATGAAAGGGCTAGTTTGATATCAGTTATTTCATTATAACCAGAAATGGAAATTCTCACCTTTATTTTTTTAACCATCAAAAAAAAAGAATCCTTAACTTTGTGAAATATTTTTCTTATTTCCTAGTAGAAAAAAAAATTAAGATAATTTAACAGATGATTTAAAACTTGCACAGAACATATTTTGATAGCAAATTTTATAGCTTAGACATGCAAATTGATATTTAGTAAAATAAATGTGAAACATAACTCATTTTTAGATGGCTTAATGGTACAAATAACTCCAGAGACCATGGAGGGCTTGCGTCTAGCTCTACGAGAACAAAAAGACTTTAAAATTACATGTGGAAAAGTTGATGCTGTAGACCTGAGAGAATATGTGGATATCTGCTGGGTAGATTCTGAAGAAAAAGGAAACAAAGGGTAGGAATTTTTTATTACTAAAATGTAATTGATTTGATGGATGGGGGAAAGATAGAAACATCCTGTTAATAAAATTAAATATTTATGAATAATACAGAATTACACCATGAATGTAAATGCTTATATTCCAGTTAATGAATGCAGTCTGTTTTTTTCAAACATGTACCTAACCAGCCTCATGTGTGGTTTTTTTGGCCAGGATGCTGCAAATTATTATAGGGGGGTCATTTTGGGAGGGGGCCAATGATAAAATGTCCGTTTGTTTAGCACTGTGGGCTTGATGCCAGGGCTGAGAAAGACACTTTTTCTGTCTTATGTTACCTATTTTCATCAAGTAAGTAAAGGATTCCCTTTGGATGTTTATTCTGCATTATGTTGATTCACTGTAAATACAAACAACTGAACTCAATAATATATACATTAGAGGCCTTAGAGAATATTACTGCCACTCCTTCCTCTTTTCAGTTACCCATTTTCTTTCTTTTTTGGAGATTGGCTAAGGGTTCTGGAGCAAAGAAGGAAGAAGAGGGCTAATGCTGAAGGATTCCAAAATAGAGTTTTTGAAATTCATGAGACAGCTTTTCTGTTAGGAGACTATTTAAGGTATTTTAAATCTGAGGTCTGAATTGGACATATGAAAAAGTAGATATAATTTGCTACACAATCAAGAAATCTTGGTAAATGAATATGAACTACAGTTTTAATTATTTTGTGTGTAATTGAGATATCTTACTGCTGCTTTAAATTTATAGGTTTCATAATTTTTCTCCTTATTCCATTTGTTCAAATCTAATAGTTCATTTCATAGGAAGCACTTTGGTACTAATAATAATTCTGTTGTATTACATTGTATTCTGTAGTGTTATTAGTTCAGTGGATGGAATATCATTAGAAGGATTTCCGAGTGAAAAAATAAAACTGGAAGAAGATATTGAAAATGATGAGAAGACTGTAAAGTGTACCGAGGTAACTGAGAAAGAAGATTCCTTCCCTTTCCATGCTGTGTTTGGATATGGTTTTTGTTTTTGTTTTGTTTTTTGTGAGGAGGACTAGCCCTGAGCTAACATCCGTTGCCAATCCTCCTCTTTTGCTGAGGAAGACTGGCCCTGGACTAACATCCGTGTCCATCTTCCTTCACTTTATATGGGACGCCACCACAGCATGGCTTGACAAGCAGTGCATCTGTCCGCGCCTGCAAACCCTAGGCTGCCTAAGTGGAGCGCGTAAACTTAACCACTACACCACCAGTCTGGTCGCTGGTTTTTGTTTTTTTAACATGAAGATTTTGCAGTACTTAACCTCTGAATGTTTAAGTGCAGCTTATTACACCTTTTACATTATACCTTGAGACACACACACGTATCCACCCCAGAATGCCTTTTATACACCAGCTTTGGATTTCCATAGGATTATTTCAGGCTGTTGTTGGGTGGTACTGCCTGCCAACTCACAGTTAAGTTTTGGCAGCATTGCCATCTTTGTACAGTAATGTTATTTGACCATATTATTTTCATTTTTCCCTTATTTTACAAAAAATATTTTATTGACATCAGTTTATAATTAGCATTCACATACAACAGTTATTTTCATATGTTCCAATTTTTTTGGAGGGGGAGGAAGACTAGCCCTGAGCTAATATCCCTTGCCATTCCTCCTCTATTTTGCTGAGGAAGACTGGCCCTGGGCTAACATCCTTGCCCATCTTCCTCTACTTTATATGGCATGCTGCCACAGCATGGCTTGACAAGTGCGTCTGTCTGCGCCTGGGATCCGAACCTGCGAAACCCCGGGCTACCGAAGTGGAGCGTGCGAATTTCACTGCTACGCCACCGGGCTGGCCCCCTCCAATTTTTTTTTTTTTAATAAGAGGATATGAAACCATAGACTCCCAACCCCTTAGTTCATGTCCATACTCCCCCTCACTCTGCCTCCCAGGTCAGGCAATCAATGTTACTCATTTCTTTTTTTTTTTTTTTAATTTTTAATTTTTATTGATGTTGTAATAGTTTATAATATTGTGACATTTTAGTTGTACGTTATTGTTTGTCAGTCACCATATAAATGCATCCCTTCACCCATTGTGCCCATCCCCCATCCCCTTTGCCCTGGCAACCACTAACCAGTTCTCTCTGTCCATGTGTGTTAGTTTATATTCCACATGTGAGTGAAATCATGTGGTGTTTGTCCTTCTCTCTCTGGCTAATTTCACTTAACATAATACTCTCTAGGTCCATCCATGTTGTTGCAAATGGGACAATTCTGTCTTTTTTTATGGCTGAGTAGTAGTCCATTGTATATATACCACATCTTCTTTAACCAATCATCAGTTGAGGGACACTTGGGTTGCTTCCACTTCTTGGCTGTAGTGAATAATGCTGCAATGAACATAGGGGTGCGTAAGCCTCTTGGGATGGTTGATTTCATGTCCATTGGGTAGATGCTCAAGAGTGGGATTGCTGGATCATAAGGTATTTCTATTTTTAATTTTTTGAGGAATCTCCATACTGTTTTCCATAGAGGCTGCACCAGTTTGCATTGCCACCAGCAGTGAATGAGGGTTCCCATTTCTCCACAACCTCTGCAACATTTGTTGTTTTTTGTCTTGGTGATTACAGCTGTTCTAGTGGGTGTGAGGTGATATCTTAGTGTAGTTTTCATTTGCATTTCCCTGATGATTAGTGATGTTGAACATCTTTCCATGTGTGTATTGGCCATAAAATGTCTGTTCATATCCTCTGCCCATTTTTTAATGTTACTCATTTCTTATGTATTCTTTCTGATTCTTTGCATGTACAAGATAGATCAAAACTATAGAGGATACAGAAGTTATAGAATATTATTTCTTTATTTGATCTTAACTCTATTAAGATGTCCTTATCAGATGGTGATCTTATAGGGTGGAGTCATTAGTACCCTTCTCTAAACTGAGTTAATAAGGCTTTCATTAGTACAGGTTAACTTTAGGCAAAAATAGCTAAGTCATTTCCATATTCCATAACCTTTGGTTTTAGGTTTTTACTTAATAGTGTAGATCTGGGGAGGGGGGGTGGTGTGTGTGTGTGTGTGTATTCATGGCACTAACATTGGGATTTTATTAAGGTTGAATTGAAAGTAGCAATTGTTGCATTTTTAACGCTACTTTTAATCTTAATCATGACTTGTTTCCTAATTAAATACATTTCAGGTGTTTTACTTTCTAAAGGACCAGGATTTATCTGTTTCAGCAAATCGTTATCAGTTTGCAAAAGAAATAGCCATGGCTTGTAGTGCTGCACTGTGCCCTCACCTGAAAACTCTAAAGAGTAATGGGATGAATAAAATTGGCCTCCGAGTTTCCATTGACACTGATATGGTGAGGCATGTTTTTTTGATATCTTTTTGAAATGAATGTGTCATATATTAAAAGAATCATAAGTTTTTTCCTTTAACCTTTTATTTTGGGGTGAATGAAGAGAACTCACATTTGTTCAACATCAGTGTATGCTACACACTTCATGTACATTATCTCCTTTACTCTCCACAACAGGGGTCAGCAAACTCTTGTGTAAAAGGCCAGACAGCAAATGTTTTAGGCATTGTGGGCTGTATGATTTCTTTCACAGCTACTCAACTCTGCGATTATAATGTGAAAGCAGCAAGAGATGGAATGTAAACTAACAAGCTCAGCCGTGTTCCAGTGAAACTTTGTTTACAAAAATGGTGGGCCAGATTGGCCCTCAGGTTATGGTTTGCTGACCCCTGCTCCACAACAGTCCTGCTTGATGAGTAGGTTTTGAAATTTATTATTCTGACTAGATTCTGTATTAACGTGATTTAAAATTACAAAGGTCTAACGGTGTGTCTTGAACAGGACCACCTCACTGAACATTTCCAGGGAGCAGCATTCACACGGTAGTCTATGTACTTGGTGGTCCCTGGAGATAACTTGAAGCTGCTATGTAATGGTTCCCAATAGAGTTGTGTAGGTTACAGTCCTGGAAAGATCTTCCTAGCCCCATCTCCTAACCCTTTAGTCTACCTCTGTACTCCCCTTCATCCTCTCTTCCTGGTCATGCAATCAGATGTTATCTGTTTCTATGTATTCTTTGTGATTTCATGCATGTACAAGGAAGTAAGTATGTGTGTCCTTTTCGTGCCCCCCTTTGCACTGTTATTTTTTTTACCTTATTTAACTTAATATATCTTAAGATATATTTCATATTACTACATATTCTTTTTAATGGTTGCGTAGTAGTAGTTGATTATATAAATGTACCATAATTTATTTAACTAGTTCTTATGCATGTTTGGTATGTACTGATTGACGTGTAGGTCAAACAATATTTTGCTTTTGCATAAGTGTGAGTATATAAGAAACATTCCCAGAAGTAGAATTGCCAGGTCCAAGTTTGTACTCAATAGATATTACCATATTGTCTCAAATAGAGGTTTTGCCAATTTATATTTCTCCCACAATTTGTGAGAGTGTTCTTTCGCCTACATCCTTATCAAAGCAGTATGTAATCAAACTTTTGAACTTTGTCAATTTGATAGGTGAATAATGGTACTCCAGTATTATTTTCATATGCATTTCTAACTGTTTCCAATATCCAGTTAGAAGATTTCAAAGCAGGTTCTTAATTAGAATGGTTAATCTAAACATGAATGAGTTCATATGCTCAAGGTTTGCTTTTCTTCAGCCAGGATATGTTATACTCATAGTTCTCATTGGAAAGAAGAACTTATATTTTCATCTTACTGTTACAAGTTCCTTTATCAAGGAAGCATCTGGTAATTGTTGAGTAAGCACTGTTAATTTTAGTCAAATGTATTAAGATGTAATTTTCACCAACATTAAATTCAAATGTTAAATATTATTGCAACAACAAATTCGAAATATTTTAGATTTTTTTTTAATACCATGGGGTTTTTATTTAAGTCATGTTGTTAATCATTCAAAACCGTAGTCTTCCAATGTGTTTACGTGTTCATTGAGAAGAAACCTAAAGTATGAAGTAGTGGCAGTTTTTAAAATTTTTATGTTATCTGTAGGAGGGACGATTATAATGGATGTAGTAGATGGATAAAAGAAGTATAGGAGAATGTAAAACATTATTTTATGAATGAAATATCAAGTATTTTCTTAAGATGCTTAAACTGAATGATATTTTTAAATAGTTTAATTATTTTATATTCATCTGCTGAGCTAAACAAGATTGCTCACTTTTCTAGGGTTGACTTATCCAGATTTTTTTTTTTCCAGGTTGAATTTCAGGCAGGATCTGAAGGCCGACTTCTTCCTCAGCATTATCTCAATGATCTTGATAGTGCTCTAATCCCTGTGATCCATGGTGGGACCTCCAACTCTACTGGTTTACCACTAGAAATAGAATTAGTATTTTTCATTATGGAAAATCTTTTTTAGTGCAAGGATGTGGGTCATATTATATATTGCAAACTGATTTGTTAAAACTAACTCCAGCACTAAAGCTGAAATGCCACAAACACTAAAAGTAAATATATTTAATGTTTGAAACACGTAAGCTTTGCTTTAGGCAGGAATGATTTTTTTAAATCATTAGCACAATATTTAAATCTCTAAAAATTTAAGAGATCCACAGTTTTTGATGCTTTACACTCAATACAAGTACTAAAAAGACAAGGATTTCTTCTGCCTTTAAGACATTCGTAGCATTTACTGTGTTATTTAAATGCTAAGCCAAAGTATCTGCACTTAGGTATACCTCTTTATGCCAAGAATGATTTTAATGAAGGCTCTTTTCAGATGTAACCTTAAAAGGGAAATATCTGCTTTGTGTATTTGGTTTCTAAACTCTATTAAAAATGTATTTCAATGGCACAGACCAGTTTCCAGATCTTAGACTCATATGATTACTCTTTGAATAAGGCTTATTTGTATAATTGGAGTGGAGACCTACCTCCATGATTAGATAAACTCTGTTTGGATTAAAGTCAGAATTTTGCCTTTTTTCTTCTCAAATTATAATATATATGGTTTTTTCTTGATTAAATGGGTATTAAAATAATTGTGGGTGCTTCTATATTTAAGTATATTGTTTTTATAGCAAGAACATGTGATTCGGTATGTGTTTTATAAATCTTTAATAATTTATAAATAGGTGATATTTTTGTATTGCAGTACATTATTTTTCCTCCTTTCTTTCCAAAGTATGCCATTGTATTGACCACTTCTAAGAGTGATTGACCACAGGCCAGATGACCCTTAAAGTAGTCATTATGTAGCAATAAATGAAGCCTGAAACAGGTTTTTTTTACTTTTTACTTCTTTAAACCTTAGAAGTTTCTTGGCAAGTCTGCATATTTTCATTGACACCAGTGTATTAAATATAAATTTTAATGAACTAAGTACTTTTGCATATTTTAAATTCTTTATATGGTAGTTATTTTTTATAACAGGATATTAACATAAGTTAAATTCTGTGTATTTGAAACTGTTACAGAGCTTTCCTCTTTGCTTCAAACAGCAAAAAAAAAGTATGTTGCATTAAAAAAAGTAAAGGGCATATTTTAATTAGACCTATCATTTAAGTTATATAAAATACCATTATTGTGATGCTTTTTTATTCTCATGTGGAATATGTATGTTTTTGTATCAAAAACACTCGTTGTATATCTCAAGAAAAAGAAACTACACTAAATAAATAGCCCTGTTTTAAGAAAAATATTTACAAATCATCTCAACTTGAAGACCAAGTCAGGGTTATAACTCAGGATCTGAGATCTCAGGCTAGGAGAGACTGAGAATGTTAATCGGTTTGGTCATATGGTTCTTAACTGAATCACATCTCCAGTACTAGCCAAAGACACAGTATGGAGGAGAATATCCGTCTTCTGGAAGTAGCTACTTCATAAATAATGTAAAATGTTGCAGATATCAAATAAAATGGCAACACATAATAACTTGTGAAATTTATTGAAATGGTGTAAGATAAAACCAATTACATATCAAATTCAATTTATATTACTTTTCTTTATATAGTGGGTGTTCCTTTTGCAATTTAAGTAATTACACAATCTGTGAATACTGAACTTTCAACCTTAAAATAACCAAACGGTGGAGAACTCTTCCCATGATGGGATAACTGGATTTGTTTTCATAAAAGTCTCTACATTTAATAAAAATTGGAATTATGTGCTTTTGGAGGCACATTTCAAAGTATTCTTTGTAGATGTATGTTTCTGAATGCATTTGTTACTTATTTGGTCATGTTCTTCACATTGGTACTTAATTTGAAATTTTAATTTTTTTAAAGGTGAAGAAATAGAATGGTTCTTTGTACTCAGTCTGCAGTGATCTATTTTTGGTCTTATGCCTTTTAATACTACTCTCTTTCTCTGAATTTTGAAGTATGAAGTAAAATCTAGCTCATTTGTTTTATGCAGCCATCCAGCAAACTGTGCGTCTGTATACTTGCTGTATGCAGAGCACTTTATTAGGCTTCATTGGTTGAAAGATGAATAAAATAGTTCTTTCCCTCTTGGAGCTGAATGTGTGAAGCAGAAAATTAACAAAGTAAAAGTAATTGCTATAATAGAGACATGAATCTTGACTAGGTGGTTGGAAAATAACCCAGGAGGATAGCCACACCAGTAATGAGAAGGCAACCCAAGAATCTGTTAGTTGGTGGGCATTAGACTTGTCCAGGCAAGAGTTGAAAATCTGAAAAGTAGGTAATATGTAGAAAGACTGAGCTTTCCCTTTTAAGGTAATTTAAAGAGTCTTCTGTGTTGTGTGAGTATCTTACCTTATAATTCAATCATAAAAGTAGTACCCTGATTATGGTGTCTCAGTTGCCTAAGTCTATAACAGCCCAGATTTATAAGTAAAGAACAGAACTTTTTTTTTAATAGTAACCATAACTTTGATAACTTGACTCAAATTTTAAAAGAAAATATCTTGATACAAACCATCCTAGATTTTAATTTTTTCTTTGTGACTAAAAATAATGTTTCACGTAGGTAATATATACATGATTCAAAAATCAGAAACAATATTAAGAACTTATCAATGTTAAGTTTTACCTCCCACCTTGCATGTGTCTACCTGTTCTTCCCACTCTCCAATCTCACAAGTAATCATTTTTATTAGTTTCTTGTGTATCTTCCCACGGTTTAGGTGCACTAGCAGCAAGTACAAATATTTTTTTTCTCCTCTCATTTTTTTTATACAAAATTTGGCATGCTGTTTACAGTGAAGAACACAGTGCCACCTCCTCAATTACTTTGAGTTATGTGGTTTATTTATATTTAGAATCTTAAAGGTTTCATTGCTTCTCAGACCACTTTTACTCGGTGATTAAAAAAAAAGCTTAATTGCAGAAAGGCAAGAAGAAAATCCAGTATTGGAATTATGACCATATGTTTCAATAGGACTTATTTTTCTCAAAACAAAATTTTTATTACTAAAACACTTGCAAGGTTATTTTCTATTTCAGCTGTATTTAAAAGCTTTATTTTTTTCCTACCAGACTCTAAGCTTCACCATCTAAATTTATCTTTTACCACTTAATTGACAGATTGGTTTTTTTTTTCACAATCAGATTTTTAGTAGTTTTAAATCTTTCCTTATATTTTGTGTTTTGAATTTAGCTTGGAATGATACACAATTTAATATTTAACACCTTGGAGAAACACTTTCTGCATGTGCACTGATAAAATTACAATCATATTTTCATTCTTTTACAAATAAAGAGGTAGATCTAATTCAAGTGCTTTATTATGAACCTCTGAATATAATAAAGGGTTTTTTTCTTTCCTTTTTTTTGGCAAAATAAGGTGCTAGACAGCCTCCAAGATAGCCCACAATGATCCCTACCTCCTGGTATTCCCACCTTTACATAGTCCCCTCCCATGCTGTACCATTGTTGGTCTTTGTGACCAACAGAATAAGGCAGAAGGAAGGGATGTCATTTCCAAGATTATGTTATAAAAGACTATGGATTCCATCTTTGGTGCATTTCTCCCTACTCCCTCTTCCTTTCATCCCCCTCTCCCCACCACTCTCTCCTGTCTGTCTCTCTCTCTCTCTCTATTGGATCTCTCACTCTTGGGGAAGTCACTTGCCAGGAGTGGGCAGCCCCATGGAGAGGCCCATCTGGCAAGGAACTGAAGCCTCTTGACAACAGCCACATGAGTGGAAGTGGGTCCTCCAACCCCAGTCAAGCCTTCAGATTGCAGCCCCAGCCAACAGTTCAACTGCAACCTAATGAGAACCACTCATCTACGCTACTCTCAGATTCCTGAATCTCAGAAACCATGTAAGATAATAAATGTCTGTTGTTTTAAGCTGCTAAGTTTTCTGGTGATTTATTATATGCAGCAACTAATATTAGATAACTAATATGAGACACCTATATCTTTGAGCAGCTATAAGTTAAAATTGCTAAAAATGATTAATTGCCCTGACAGAATTAAGCATATTTCTTATCAACATTTATGGATTTCATGCCACAAGTAGTATGTGCTAAGTGTGGACAATACCAAGAGAAAGAGTAGGATTTGGCCATGTAGGAGCAAAGATGCAATTGTGGGAAATTTCCTGTTTCTGGAAATTGCATACTAGATGTTGAGATGCATGCTTCTGCTGAAAAAACCAAAGCTGATTAAAATACAAAAACCATTTTAAATCAAGGAGATTTTAAGACAGAAATGTCCAGTCCAAAAGTAAAGAGAGAAAGAGATGTTTGATGAACATGGAGCCCTGTTGTGACAACCTTATTGGGGTGAGGGGGACAGATATCAAAGTTCAAGGTTCACACAAGGTGGTGAATCTAACAGGAATCATGAATCTAACAGGAGAACTTCCCCCCTCAATAGGCTGAGACCCCCCCAGTCACACAAAGTGTTTCAGCCTTTGGATGAGGCTGAACCGGAAGTATAAATTATGTAAAATTATAGCCAAGTTTAGAATTGCCTACATCACCCAAAGAATCTTAAGCATTTAACTTGCTTAAGGTGGTCCCACACTGGTGATGCCTCCAGGTGCTAGGAGGAATAAAAATGTAAATCTCCCTAGAAAAGTAACTTCACTGTAGGCCTCAAATTACTTTTCAAATATAACATCTACTAACACAGTAAAAAAAAAAAAAATAGGCACGTAAGGAAACTAGACTCCAGAGTCAAGGATTACCAGAAACAATGAAAACGAACTCACAGAGACTTAGGTATTAGATTTACACAGTCTGTGTTTAAAGAAATGAAGTCAGGTGTGAAGTACCTGTAGTGAATGGGAAACTATGAAAAGTGATGGAGCTAATTTGGGAAATAACCAAATACAAACGTTGCAGGAATATATAAAAACTGAATTTTATGGGGGCTGGCCTGGGGCGTAGCAGTTAAATTCATGTGCTCCGCTTCAGCAGCCCAGGGTTCTCAGGTTCAGATCCCGGGGCGCAGACCTAAGCACCGCTTATCAAAGCCATGCTGTGGCAGTGTCCCACATAAAATAAGACGGGCGCAGATGTTAGCCCGGGTCCAATCTTCCTCAGCAAAAAAGAGGAGGATTGGCAACAGATGTTAGCTCAGGGCTAACATCTTTTCCTCAAAAAGAAAAAGGACAGTGAAGAGTTATTTTGAGTCAGTTGCTGTAAAAACCTATGAAAATATTGATCTAATACTGTGATCAATAGGCCATAAAAACTTTTGTACTGCAACTGATACCATCAAGAAAGTGAAAAGACAACCTGCAAAATAGAAAATATTTGCAAATCATATATGTTAAGGGACTTTATAAAGAATTTTTACAATTCAACAAAACACCCACAAATAACCCAATTAAAAATGACCAATTGATTTGAATAGACATTTCTCCAAAGAAAATACACAAATAGCCAATAAGCTCTTGACAATATGCTCAACATCATTAGTCACTAGGGAAATGCAATTCAAGACCACAGTGAGATGCTACTTCATTTCCACTTGGATGGCTACTATAAAAAAAAAACATAATGACAAGTGTTGGTGAGGATATGGAGAAATTGGAACCCTCATACATCGCTGGTGGGAATGTAAAATGGTACACCTGCTTTGCAAAACTGGCAGTTCCTCAAAAAGTTAAACATAGTTACCATATGAACTAGCAATTTCACTCCTGTGTAGACACCCAAGAGAAATACATCCACATACGTCCACACAGAACTTGTACATGAATGTTCATAGCAGCATTATTCATTAGTAGCCAAAAAAATGGAAACAATGCAAATGTCCATCAATTGATGGACAAATAAAATGTGGTATATGCAAACAATGGAATTTTATTTGGCCATAAAACAGAATAAAGTACTGAAACATGCTATAATATGGATGAACCTTGAAAACATAATGCTAAGTGAAAGAAGTCAGTCACAAAAGGCTATATATTGTATGAATCCATTTATATGAAATGTCCAGAATGGGCAAATCCATAGAGACAGAAAGTAGATAAGTGATTGTGTAGGGCTGGGGAGGAAATGGGGAGTGACTGCTTTAGGGTCATGAAAATGTTCTAAAAGTTGATTGTGGTGTTAGTTGCACAATTCTGAGTATACTATGAATACCCTGAATTGTACACTTTAAATGTATAACACTTTTAATCATTAGAGAAATGCAAATCAAATACAAATCAATCAATTGTATATCTCAATAAAGCGTTTTCTTTTTTAAAGGCCACTGCGGTCATTAAAAGTGTTTTCTGAAACTCAAAATCTTTTTTATTGAACTAGAGAACATCAGAGAATACAAATGTCTGATAGAAGATAAATTGAAATCACAACTCAAGTCTGGAAAGAATATATTAAAATCTCAAGGGCTGGGCAAGAAGAGCTGCCATTTGTCTTGTGTCCGGTGATGTATTATTCTAATTTTATAACTCTCAGAGTTCTAGTTGTAGAGTCACAAGACCAGAAAATCGCAATGCTATGTTACCAATTCAGATCCGTCTGCCTCTGCTCGGCTGTGGAGACTGAGGCAGGAGGGCAAAGAAGGCAGCAGAGAATCCAGCTGCTAGAACACTGGTAGAGAGAGAGGAAGAGGGTGTGAGGGAACAGAATTGGCCACCTCAAGATGTGTCTCTCTCTATCTTGCTCTGAAGGAGGCTTTGACCTTCACCTCCCCCACCCCCAACTCTCTAAAGGGATTTGGGATGGAAGGAAGGCCTGTCCCTGGGACGGCCATCACATCACCTTGGACGACTTTGGGTATCGATAGACTGGGAGGGTCTTTGCAGCACCCATTCCTATCAAAGTTCTGTTTACCAAACAGAACATTTGTAAGGGAAATCTCCATTTGTAAAGGTATCCCCTGTGTACTGGCAGGAGGAGTGGATGACCTCACCTCTAGAAACTTGTCAGTGTGGAAGGTGAGGCCTTACATCCGCATAACTTTACTGAGCTTTTCTTGTAATCCCTCGTGGCTGACATTCCCAGCTCCCCCCCAAATCCTCTGTCTATATAAGAGGAGAATCTCCACCATTTTGTTGACAGAAACTACCTGGTCTCTCCCACTTATACGTGTTTTATAAAGCTTTGTTTGATTTTCTCCTGCTATTCAGCCTCATGTCAATTTAATTTGTAGCCCAGCCAGAAAGGACCCAGAGTGGGTAGAGAATGCTCTTTCTCCCCATCAAGGGGCACAGGAAACTTCCAAGTTATCACTTCAGTATCCTCGTGCAGAAACACTCATTTTTACGGAGAAATGATTCCATGTCATTTTAGGGTGTTACTAAAATTAAAAAGGGAAAATATATCCAACTTCAGAAATTCGTACCCCACACCAGCAACCGCTTTCAACCCTGGGTCTCATCCTCCGCCTCCGCCGCAGCTTTCCTCAGAAAGACTACCTACCTGTCTTCCGACTGCCATGCAAAAGAGCAACTCCCGCGACACTTGGCCGGTCGCGGAGACCGCGCGCAAGTGAACCGCGAGCGCAGTCTCTGCGCGTGCGCGCCGCTCCCCCACCCCTTCCGCCTGCGCTGTCAAGCTCCAGCCGGGGCCGGAGGCCGCTCCCCTGTCCACCTGTGCTTGCTGAGTCGCGTTTCCAGCCGCCTGTGTCGGGTCAGGCGGCGCCCACCGCTCGGCGCCTGCGCGGACTGCGGGTCCGTCACCATGACAGCGACCGCTGGGGGCCCTGGTAAGCGCCGGTCCGCGGCTCCGCACGACTGGCTGGAAGTCGGCACTTTCCCGGCCTCGTGCCCGTAGCGGGGGCGCTTTGAGAGCCTCCTTTGGCGGCACCCCTCCCTTTCTCGGGTCGTCGCGGTCCGCATTCTCAGCGCGCCCGCAATCGATTGGCCCAGAACCTTGCTTCCCGCGTGGGCGTTAAGCGAAAAGCGTTTGGGGTGGTCAAGAATGGCAAGAATATGCGCCCTTTTGAAAAAGGAATTATTTTTTTTAGAGCAGTTTTAGGTTCGTAGGAAGGTTGAGTGGAAGACACAGTGGAAGACATGCCCTGCCTCGACAGGTAATAGCCTCCCCACTATCAACATCCCCCACCGGTGGTGGTACATTTGTTACAATTGTGAACCTACATTGACACATCATGATCATCCGAAGTCCATAGTTTACCAGAGGGTTCACTCTTGGTGGTGTGCCTTCAGTGTATTTGGACTAATGTATGGGGACATGTATCCATCATTAGGCTATCATACAAAGTCGTTTCACTGCCCTAAAAATCCTCGGGGGTCCACATATTTATCCCTTTCTCTGCCCCCCCATCAGCCACTGATCTTTTTACTGTCTCCGTAGTTTTGCCTTTTCCAGAATGTCATATAGTTGGACTCACAGTATGTAGCCTTTTCAGATTGGCTTCTTTCACTTAGTAATAGACATTTAAGATTCCTCCTGTCTTTTCATGGCTTGATAGCTTGTTTCTTTTTGGCACTGAATAATATTCCATTGTTTGAATGTGCCACAGTTTATTTGCCCATTCACCCACTGAAGGACATCTTGGTTGTGTGAAAGATCACGTGAATGGAGTCGTATTAAATAAAGCCAGAGCCTGTGCCGGCCGGGTGGCATAGTAATTAAGTTCTGTGTGCTCCGCTTTGGGGCCCGTGGGGTTGCAGGCCCGGATCCTGGGCATGGACCTACACCACCCATCAAGCCATGCTGTGGTAGTGACCCACATACAAAACAGAGGGAAGATTGGCAGAGATGTTAGCTCAGGGCCAATCTCCCTCACCAAAAAATAAAATAAAGCCAGAGCAGCCAGTTCAGAGGTATTCCCTTGCACATCTTGCTTGCTTTATCTTCCAAACTGGACCAAACCGCCAACATTCCAAGTCAGTAAGGACAAGACGACCCTGTCTGTAAGGAATGATGAAATGGCACTTTGCTGATGACCAAATGGCTAACCAATCAATGAAGGACAAATGTAGCCTTACATCATCTAGCACCAATGAACTCTTCTTTAATACAACTCACCTCATCCTCCTTTTTTCCCATAAAATACCCTGACTCCTTCTCCTGTAATCAGGACACTATTTGGTTTTCTACCTGAATCTGTGTTCCCCAAATTGCAATTCTTTGCTCCCAGATAAACACTTTGCCTCTTAAACTGGTTCTGTTTTTGTAGATTGACAGTTGCTTCCAAGTTTTGTCAATTATGAGTAAAACTGCTATAAACATCCATATGCAGGTTTTTTTATGGACATAAGTTTTCAACTCCTTTGGGTAAATACCAAGGAGTGGGATTGCTGGATCATATGTTACGAGTATGTTTAGTTTTACAAGAAACTGCCAAACTGTCTTTTAAAGTGGCTGTACCATTTTGCATTCCTACCAGCAACGAATGAGAGTTCCTGTTGCTCCACATCCTTGTCAGCATTTGGCATTATCAATGTTCCAGATTCTGGCCATTCTAATAGGTGTGTAGTGGTATCTCATTGTTGTTTTAATTTGCGTTTTCCTAATAACATATGATGTGGAACATCTTTTTATGTGCTTGTATGTCATCTGTATATCTTCTTTGGCAAGGTGTCTGTTAAGGTGTGTGGCCCATTCTTTTTTTTTTTTTTTTGGTGAGGAAGACCAGCCCTGAGCTAACATCTGTTACCAATCCTCTTTTTTGCTGAGGAAGATTGGCCCTGGGCTAACATCTGTGCCCATCTTCCTCTATTTTATGTGGGATGCCTGCTACAGCATGGCTTGATAAGTGGTGCATAGGTCCGTGCCCAGGATCTGAACCTGCAAACCCCAGGCCACCGAACCAGAGCATGTGAACTTAACCACTGTGCCGCTGGGCTGGCCCCTTGGCCCATTTTTCAGTCAGGTTGTTCATTTTCTAACTGTTGAGTTTTAAGAGTTCTTTGTGTATTTTAGATAACAGTCCCTTGTCAGACATGTCTTTTGCAAGTATTTTCTCTCAGTCTGTGGCTTGTCTTCTCATTCTCTTGACATCATCTTTTGCAGAGCAGAAGCTTTTTCATTGTAATGAAATCCAGCTTGTCCATTATTTCTTTCATGGATTTGGTCTTGTATCTAAAAAGTCATCACCGTACCCAACCAAGGTCATCTAGGTTTTCTTCTATATTATCTTCTAGGAGTTTTATTGTTTTGTGTTTTATATCATGAACTTAGTAGTGGGTAGTGTCATCACTTTGTTCTTCTCCTTCGATACTCTGTTGGCTATTCCATTTTTTTTTTTTTTGTCCCCCATAGAAACTTTAAAATCAGTTTGTCAATATCCACAAAATACTTGGTGGGATTTTGATTGGTATTGCTTGAATCTGTAAATCAAGTTGGAAGGAACTGACATCTTGTCAATATCTTGTCTTCCTATCCATGAACATGGAATATCTCTCCATTTATGTAGTTGTTCTCTGATTTTGTTCATCAGATTTTTGTAGTTTTCATCATATAGATCTTGTACATATTTTGTTAGATTTATACCTAAGTATTTCTTTTTTGGGGGTGCTAATGTAAATGGCACTGTGTTTTTCATTTCAAATTCCACTTGTTCATTGCTGGTATATAAGAAAACAATTGACTTTTGTATATTAACTTTGTATCCTACAACCTGGCTATAATCACTTATTATTAATTCCAGGAGTTTTTCTGTTGATTCCTTCAGATTTTCTGCATAGACAATCATGTCATCTGTGAACAAAGACCGTTTTATGTCTTTTTTCCTAATCTGTATACCTTTTATTTCCTCTTGTTGTCTTGGTGCATTGGTGCATTAGCTAGGACTTTCAGTATGATGTTGGAAAGGAGTGGTGAGAGGGGAGGAATATTGCTTTTTGAGGTCTTGGTTGAAAGGAATGTGACATTTACCTAATCCATAATTTCAACAGACCAAATGGGAGAAGTTTTGGTCAGTCCAGTTTCTCTTTGGGAATTGGGTGAGGATGGGAAATGCAGACAAAGGGATGTGGCCGAGTGTTATTCCAGCGTTTCATCGGCAACCTTTGGAAGCTGGTAATTACTGTGTCTCTGTTATTTGACCCCGGAGTCAGAGGTGTTTTACACCAGGCAATTCTACTCCAGGAGGTTCAGTATCTTTTACATAAACATATGTAGTCACATTAGACAGCTTTGATGACACATTTCTTTTTCAGTTTAAATGTTTTCTTGATTGTAAACATAATAGATGCTCACTATAGAATACTTGTAAAGTGTACTGAAGTAGGGGGAAAAATCCACATAATGCCGATACTCAGAGGCACCACTAGTAACTTTTTGGTATATTTTCTAACAATCCTGATTTATAAGAAAATATAGTTAAAATCATAGTAAATATACATTTTTTATCCTGCATCTTTTCATAACATACTATGTCACAAAAGCTTTTTATAAACATAATTTTGAATGATTGATTATATTGCATCATACAATTATACTGTAATTTACTTAACCAGTCTCCTAATTGTAGACGTTTATCAGTGTTTCATTTTTCGTTGTTGTTGTTTTTGCCATTAGAACTCCTGCTCTGATGAACATCTTTGCATTGTTTTTCCTCATTTCTGATTTCTTTTTAACCCTAGACTGAACCCCATTAACAGGAATTACTGGATCAAAGGATATGAACATTTTTTAAGGCTTGTGCTAAACCTACATCAAACATTCTATTCAGACCAGGGCTTTCCTTTTTAAACCTTGGGCTCTTCCCTTACATCTTATTTTAAAATACATTTAATGCCTACTTTTCCTTAAAAATCCAAATCTGGGTCAAAGCTCACACTCAAAGGACTTTCACCATTCTCATTATTAGGCTGCATAAATACAGGTTCTCTTCTGAATTAATGCAAGGTTTACAAAATCTCAGAATGAAATGTGTTCTCAGGTGAAAAAGTTCCAGATCCTGACACATGCCATTAAAAAAAAAATTCTCATTGCTGTTACCAGTGAGGCTAATTCTTAACCAGATTTTTCCATTATGTGAATTATTTCCTCCTCTTTAAAAAAAATAAGTAATACATTCTCAACGTAGAAAAATTCAAAAGCACAATAAGATTTGTAATAAAAACTTCCATCACATCTCATCCCTCAGCCAATCAGTTCCCCTCTACACACTCATTCTCTTACTAGTTCCTTGTGTGTCCTTTCAGAGGTGTTTTATTCACATGCCACTATTACTATGTAGCTCTCTTTTGTTTTCCTCTCATCTTTTTTTTTAACATAAAAATTAGTTTCTTAGAGCATTAGTTTTTAGTGGCTTAGAAGAACACAAACTTATTTTCTTAGTTCTGGAGGTCAAAAGTCTGAAATGGGTCTCACTGGGCTAACATCAGAGTGTTAGCATGGCTGCATTCCTTCTGGAAGCTCTAGGGGAGAATCAGTGTTTCTGCCTTTATCATCCTCCAGAGACTGGTTGAGTTCCTTGGCTCATGGTCTCTTCCTCCATTTTCAAAGCCTGCAATGGCCGGTTGAGTTTTTCTCCCATTGCGTCACTGACACTGACTCTCCTGCCTCCCCCTTTCACTTGTAAGGACCTTGTGATTAGATTGGGCCACCTGGATAATCCAGGCTACTCTCCCCACTTCAAAGTCAGCCGATTAGAAACCTTAATTCTATTTGCAACCTTAATTCTCCCTTACTATGTAACATAATGTATTCACAGTTTCCAGGGATTAGGACCTGGCCATCTTGGGGGCCATTATTCTTCCTACTATAGGACCTATACATGTTGTTCTCCACCTTGCTTTTTTTTCAGTTAATATGTCTTTGAGATTACTCTGTGTCAGTACATATAGATTTGCCCCATTCTTTTTCATGAGTGTATAATGTTCCATCGCATGGGTATACCATAATTTTTTTAGTGACTCCACTGTGGATGGATATTTGGGTTACTTTCACTCTTTTGCCATTACAAACAATGCTGCAATAAATATCCTTGTATCAAATGTGTCATTTCCTGCATATAAGCATATCTGTGTATGGGATAAATTTATGAAAGTGGAATTTCTGGGTCAAAGAGATGTA
The DNA here is from genome assembly GCA_031878705.1 of Tapirus indicus. Classification (NCBI taxonomy): domain Eukaryota; kingdom Metazoa; phylum Chordata; class Mammalia; order Perissodactyla; family Tapiridae; genus Tapirus; species Tapirus indicus. Next base: position 8,153,258 of record CM062925.1, read on the forward strand.
TTTTTTGTTGTTTTTCTTTTTTTAATCTTTATTGAGATATAATTTGCATACAATGCAATTCACTCCTTTAAAGCATGTAATTCAGTGGTTTTTAATATGTTCAGAGTTGTGTAACCATCACCACAATCAATATTAAAATATTTTTATCACCACAGTAAGATGTAAAAATAGGGAAAATTGAGGGGAAGGGGAGGAAACATAGGAGAATTCTGTACTTTTCACTCATTTTTTTCTGTAAACCTAAAACTGCTGCCCCCAAAAATCTTAATTAAAAAAATTGCAACTAATTTTGCCTTTCTTTTGGCCCTGTTTTCAGAGTTACAGCATACTTACAATAGTAATAATATCCTAGATCATAGGTAATTGGAGCTTTCTTAAAGTCTAAAGATATATATAGTTGTGGCTAAGTATAAGGTAGCAGTTTCACTCATTAACAGGGCAAGGAGAACTCTTTACTTCAAATGGTTTTAAATTCTGGAGTTATGGTATTTTATTATTAGTTTGTTAGTTACCCTTATAAAAATTTTGAATGCAGTGTGTTTAATTGAAAGGTGCTGCAGACACATCCAGTAGGCACCATGAACTATCATTTAGGTTTTTTTCGTAGCATGCATAATTACCATTTCTGAGAGTCTTTTGGTGTACTTCAAAAATGTCATATTTAACAGCCACATCAGTCACATTTTATCATGAGAATATACTATGATTTAATTATTTTCCCATTGTTGGACATTTCTGCTATAGCCAATAATTAAAGTGCCTTCTAAAAATGCCTAACTTAAATATTAAAAAAATGATGGCCATGAATTTTCATCTAAGTCTGAAGGGTCTGTGACTCTGTTGCATATGCTAAGTAGAGGCGTTGTTTTTAGTAGGAGACAACTTGAGGACTCGTGGATCCCACAGATGACTCTCTCCTTTCTTCTGTAGTCTGATGTAGAATGGTTGCTAAGTTCATGTATGTTAGTTAGAAGTCATTTTCATATGCCCCTCCCTCCTCTAATCAAATTATACTTCTTCCCAATGTCTCAGTGGCAGTTTCTGATAGTCATTTTTAGGTTTTTAACTGTTGTTACGTGGAGTTAATAAATAATTAACAGAAGACACAATCTCATGCATAGCAATTTGCAGCCACTTGGCACTTAAATGTTTAAATGAATGAACAAGAATTAGAGAGGTAAGATTATAGATAACTGTTTTCACTGTTATATTGGAATAAGGCATAATTTGGAGTGGACCTAGATTCAATTGTATTAGTCTGGGTTAACTCACATATTTTCGTGCTTAATTAAGAGAAAATCTTGTCTGCCAAAAAGTAGTTGATAAATATGAGAGTTGTGTATATTTGTACATGCTCAGTGAATCTGTGAGCACTAACTCAGGAGTTTGCTTAGTCACTCGTAAACGTTGCTGAGACTCGTGAAGGTCGATATGCTCAAATGTGGAATTTAAGACTCTAAATTATTAATATAAATAGAGAATGGGGCTTCAGGTGGAGAAAACAATTAAGTTGTACAAAATATAGAAGTTTTTAATACAGCTTTGGCTTTACATACATTTTACTTATTTATGAGGCCGGGATTGAAGAGGATGTCTTATGAAAATTCCTGCTTTAAAATACCTGCTTCTTACCAGTTTTTTTCCTTCCTACCTACTTTCTCATGCTTCTGAGGTCCAGACTATCCTATATGTTTACTAATTATTATAGCATGTTTATACATATATATATGTATTATATACCTGCTACATCATAATACTTGTTCTCAATATTTAAAGTTTTGTATTTTTTCCAGTTTAATTACTTAATTCTCTTTCGATATGTGCTGTGCCCTTTTTCATTAAAAAAAATTTTATCAGGAGCCAGCCAGGTGGTGTAGTGGTTAAGTTCACATGCTCTGCTTCAGCGGCCTGGGTTCATGGGTTTGGATCCTGGGCACGGATGTATGCACTGCTTATCAAGCCATGCTGTGGCAGGCGTCCGACATATAAAGTAGAGGAAAATGGGCACAAATGTTAGCCCAGGGCCAATCTTCCTCAGTAAAAAAGAGGAGGATTGGCAACAGATGTTAGCTCAGGGCTAATCTTCCTCACCAAAAAAAAAAAAAAAATTTATACTCCATAAAAAAAACCTATTTTTTTTTAATGTGAATGCTGTTATTTTAGGATCTTGGAGTGAAAATATACTGGAATATTTTCTAAGAAATAACCAGATCACAGCAGAAGATGGCGCCCAGATCACCTGGTACCATGCAGCTAACCACAAGGCACAAGTGAGCGAGGCGCTGAAAAGTAAGTCAGCATACTTGTATTTACATTGGATAGTAGATGAATTCAACTCTTTTTTTGATATCTGGGCATATTTGCAGGTATCAGAGACTTAGATGATCCAAATGTAAATTCTAAGCTGACAAAATATTTTTATAAAAGATCCCATTTTGTTTACAAAATGAACAAATTTACATAATGGAAAATTTTCTTATTTTTCAGAGTTGATTTGCCTTTTCTATGTTCTAGTTGAAACTCATATATTATTACATTTGCTTATATATTATAGTGATTTTAGTAAAATTTTTAAGATCAGGGTCATATGTTTTACATATTTTTGTGTTTTTCACAGTGTACTAAGGAGATGCTCAACAAATATTTGTTGAATGGATGGATGAAGCCACTGTATACTAATATATTATTAATTGCCTTGGTCAGTACTTACACCTAGGCTAGAAACCAAGCCTTTTGGTTTACTAACTCAGTGTATAATCGTACATATCCCCCTTTATTATGTAGGTGAACACTATGGCAGACTCTTGGCCTTTTCCTATGAAGTGCTCCTTTTGGCTGCAGCAGCAGAGGAGAATGAAGCCATATCACCAGAGGGCTGAGGCAAAGCTTGAAGTGATCTGGTCCAACAAGGAAAATTCCTTGAAGTCCCATGTTTTACTCTAAAAATTTATGCATTTTTTGCATCCTACTCAATTATGCATCTGGATAATATATCTGAATAATGCATCTGAATATGTATTTCTTTCATTGTAAAGATACTGTTTTAAATTGCTTTTCTTTGCTCCTCAAAGGGAGGAACTTTGTCTTGTTTAATATTGAATCCCTAGTACCTAAAACAGTGCCTAGTACATAATAACCACACAGTGATTATTTAATAAATGAATTTTAACAAGAGCAATGCTTCAGGAAAAAGTTAGTGATTGTCAGGAGCTGGCAGGAGTAGGAAATAGGGGGTGAATGCTAATGGGTACAGGGTTTCTTTCTGGTAGGATGAAATTTTCCTGGAATTAGATAGTGGTGATGGTTATGCAATCTTCTGAATATTCTAAAAACCACTGAATGGTACACTTCAAAAGGATAAATTTTATAGTATGTGAATTAAATATCAATTTTTTAAAAAATGGAAAAAGGATAGGAAGAAATAAAACAATTATTTACAAACAATATGGTTGTGTATATAGAAAATCAAAAAGATTCTACATGTAAATGATTGTAATTCACAAGTAAATTTAGAAAATCTCAGGATACAAAGTCCAAATAGAAAATAAATTTTATTTCTATGTAACAACAACTAAAAATTTGGAAAAAAATCTTAAAAATTTATAATTTGTACTAGTATATGCAGAAGTCTCATACCTAGAAATAATCTATTAAATATGGATACTTTACTTTTAACCTTGCTTTAGAAATTACTAATGGAAAGTCTCTTCCCATTGCTGGCAGTCTGCTGTTGAGCTGAGAAGTTTTCAGAGGTTACTTAGCCTTCAGATACTGTCCTCTGTACTTTCTGTGAGGCAGCCAGAGCCCCAAGTTTTATAGTTTGGGGAATGCTCCTCATCGAGTCCCTTTTCTCAGCCCTGGCTGGTCTTGCAATTTCTTTCTAGTCCAAAGGAAAGAAAACAGGTTCCTGGAGACATGAAGGCTGTATTTCAGGGATTTATCTCATTTCTCTCAGAATACTTAAATTTAGTACAACTATTATTGTACTAAAGGCAGCTGTTTCTGTCTTTATTAAGATGTGAAACTGGATTTTAGCGATGTCTATGATTAAAAAAACAAGTACAGGAGGAACAACATAAGAGCACCCCTTGGTGCTGCACCATCAGTACATCCGGATCCCAGAAGAGTCAAAATTATTCACAGAAGTTATTACATATAATGTAATTTTATATTATAACATTTCTGCGTTTAGATTTTAAAAGCATATATATTAAAAGATATCCTGGTTCAAAAAGTAGAAAACATTGTCTTTTTGAGAATAAAAAATGTGTTTCTTTAGTTATTTATTTTTTTCCCTCCCAAAGCCCCAGTACATAGTTGCACGTCCTCTGGTTCTTTTACGTGAGCCACCACCGCAGCATGGCTACTGACAGACGAATGGTGTGGTTCCGCAACTGGGAACCAAACCTGGGCCGCCCGAGCAGGGAGAGCACCCAACTTTAACCACTAGGCTATCAGGCTGGCTTTAAAAAAATGTATTTTAAAAAAGCCTTTGTAACATCTTTAGGAAAAGTGTGACTGTAGTCATGGAGGAAATGTATTAATGAAACTATACTAAATTGCTGCATTACAGCACATAAACAGTATAGGCAAAATAGGTAAGTTTAACTTCATTTCTATAGACATACTTCTCTGAGTTTTGATTTGAGTGTAGATAGTAACTATTTAGGAGTTTCTTCTGTTTTCTTTTGAAAACAAAGCTGTACAATTATTTGGCCTTTGGATAGATAGATAATATAGTTGAACCAATAGTAGTTAGAACCCCTTCCTTTTGTTCTCTTTCTTGGGAGAAAATAAATAATGAGAAAAAAAGCTCTTTTGATATCACAGCCTGAGGAATGGGAAATGTTGGTTTTGCTCTGCAGAGCAGGAGTTGATGAGGCCAGGGGAAGCAAGGCAAAGTCTGGTCTGGTCACAAGCTGGGGCTCCTGTGGTTGGGACATATGTCCTGATATGCAGACCTCCTCCTCTGGCTCTTTCTTCTCTGGGGAAATATGGTGGCCAGGCAGTCTCCCAGAGCAGAAGCATTCCTTCAGAAGCCTACCAAGGCCAGGGTGGGAGAATTGGGAGAGAGGCTGAGCAGCTCCCATTATATGTCTCCAGGCCAGGCCTCCCTCCCTTCTGAGTATTAGTCTATCCAACTACCTATTTGATGTTTTCACTTAGAGAGCTCACATTTATCTCAAATTTAAGTTATTCAAAATGAAATTCTTAATTATGTCTACTAATCTGTACTTCCTACAGTCTTTCCTCTCTCAGTAAATGGCACCATAATCCACCTAGATGCTTAAGCCAGAAATCTGGGAGTCATCAATTCTCTGTTTGCTTTATTCCTTGCATCTGATCTGTTATCCAAACATTATAGTTCTATTCCAAAATACATTTTAAATTAGCCCACATCTCTCCATCTCTGCTGTCATCATCCTAGTCCAAGCCACCATAATCTCTTTTCTCTACTACTGTAGCTTCCCTTCTTATTTTTAAAGGAGACCTTCAGGAACATACTTTACATGGGGCCTGAGACTCCTTGACACTGCCGTTGAGTGATTTTTTTTTCCTACTCATGGGAATGGAGTTAACAAATGGAGACTCTGACTATTACTCTTAAGCATGGAATTCCAAGGCCTATGTGCTCCTTTATAACTGCACTGATAGAGAAGATAGAATGCCTACATATATTTTGTAAACCCCACACTTCATTGAGAAATCATGTTTGCTTGATGTTTAAAAAATTAGACAGAAGCTTGATCCATTGCATCTCAAATATGGCAGTAGAAAATAGAGTTGGAAATACCATGGACCCACAACCCATTCCCCCAATTTCTCATCCTGGGAAAGTAATAAAAGAGATTAGATCATCCGTCTTTCTGCTAATTCATTTGCTCTGTTGTCCCTACAGAGATTTGTCCATAGGCTGAAAGAAAGACTTATCTGCATCTTCCCCCCATTGTCAGGTGAACCACACAAGCGTCTTCAACCATGTGAGCAATCCCACCTTTGGCAGGGGGCTGGAAGCTGTTTCGATAGTACCTGGATATTGCTTAGAATTGCATTTGTAGAGCATAAAGGGAGTGTAAAACTGTGATTGGCCTTGGTCTCTTATTCTGTACTTTACCTCATTATAAGCAAAAGAACCTAAAATATGGTGTAGCTTAGGGAAGAGAGATATAACAAACACCATTGGCTGCTTACCCTATCACCATTCCCCTTTTCTTCTTTTCCAAAGAACTTCAGTGTTATAAGGGTATCCATCTCTGCTCCATACAACCATATGGAAGCTGACTCCTTTTCTAGCCCCAGGGTGGATTAGAATAAGTGAATCAGTACTTGGAGTTGCCTTGATGATTCATATTGTTCCCATGGTGGGCAAGCGATCTAACCTGGCTCAATCAGACCCAAAGAAAGTACTTATATCCATGATTACTGAAGAAGAGTTCCATCTTAAAACTGAAATGTGTGACTGTGAAAGTGGTAGCCCCAGTGGTCGGTAGCCACCTTACAGTCATAATAGAAACCAGCCTTAAGATGAAGACAACACCAGGGACAGTAAAGAAGAGCCATGAAGACTCTGATACCATCATTGAGCTGCCGATTATACCACACCTGGAGCCCACGCTACCTCTGAACTTCCAGTTACACGAGATGATACTTTTCTTGATTAGCTTGAATCTGAATTTGTTAACTTGCAGCCAGAAGCATCCAGTAGGTATATGAGTCAGCCCTGATTTGGCAAATCATTTTCCCCGTTTCCACCTTTGGTCCTGTCCAGTTCATTTTCCACCCAGCATCTAAAGTGGTGTTTTGAAACATAAACCAAGCTTTTTTTGCTCAAAATCCCTATAATGGTTTTCCATTTAAAATCCTTAATATAGCTGTTAGATGGGAACTCTTTTAGTTCCACCACTCTGGTTTCCAGGAGGAGAGATTTTTTTCCCTAAATGCTCTGGCCTCTTGCCTCACTGATGATTCCTCTCACAGAGGTAAAGAGTGTTTTTGGGTTTGTGCTTTTTGACTGGCTGGACCTGATCTATCAAAGGTGCTGGGCAAAGGAGTGTGCTCCTCGCTCCTCTCCCACCTGGGCAGTGGGAGGCAGCAGTCTGGGTATTTGTATTTGCTGGAAATTTGCTTCAAAGGGGCTGTTCCAGAGTTTGGACTGGGAGGTGATGGTGGAAGTTAGGAGTCAGCAAGCTCATCTAGCTCTCAGCTAAGTTGCATCCTCTGACCTAGCTTTGTAGGTAATAAAGGTGGTACTGTGAACCCCATCTACTGACTTGGCTATTTTAGTTCTCAGAATCCATCTGGAGAATGGGATGCTGTTTATTGGAGTCTTCAAACCACCTCAATAACCTGTAAAACCCTGCGTAAACTGGCCTATTTCTCCAACTTCTCCTGTCACAGGGTTCTTACATTCCTGCTATGCTGGCCTTACAGTTCCCAACATAGCTAAGCTCTTTTCCTCCTCAGGCTGTCATAAATATGCTTTCCTGGAATGCTCTTTCCCCACACTTTGCTTGCCTAACCTCTTACACATCCTTTGGTATCAGTTGAATTGCCATTTCCTCAAAGAGACTTTTCCTGATCCCAGAATCAAAATTCAGGGTAGCACCTTGTACTTTTCCTTCATATGTGGCCTTTTGTGATGGGCTTCTTTCACTTAGTGTGTTTTCAAGATTCATCTGTGTTGTAGTATTTTTCAGTGCTTCATTCATTTTTGTGGCTGAATAATATTCAATTGTATGGTTATACCAAGTTTTGATTACCAATTTGGGTTTGTTTCCATTTCTTGGGTTCTATAAATAATGCTGCTATAAACATTTGTGTACAAGGTTTTTTGTGGACACATATTTTCACTTCCCTTATATATGTGTCTAGGAGTGGAACTGCTAGGTCACATGGTAACTCTATGTCCAAGTTTTTGAGGAACTGCCAAGCTTTTCTAGAGCAGCTGCACCTTTTTACATTTCCACCAGCAGAGTGAATGAGGGTTCCAATTTCTCCACATCCTTGTAAACACTTGTTATTGTCTGTCTTTTTCATTATAGCCATCCTAGTATCTGTGAATTAGTATCTCATTGTTGTTTAGATTTGCATTTCTGTAAAGCCTAATGATGGTGAGCATCTTTTCATGTGTTTATTGGAAAATTGCCCATATTTGCAGCTGAGTACCTTTTTCAGCCTGTTTTCTGCCTATAGAAATTTGAGAGCCTGTCTCTTTTCATTTTGAACTATCTTTTTGGGTCCAAGTGGATACAGCTCCATTAAAAATGCAGTGGGCTTTCCATATATCAAATTATAAACCATTCCTTTAATCAAAAGCCTCACCCCCAAATCTCTTGAGGTAGGCCTCTCTCTACTTAGGTCTGCTAGTTAGAGTGTTGTGGGACAACACCCTTAATATTCTAGAAGTTCTTTTGTCTAGCTGTGTGGGTCCGTGAAGCACCGTATTTTTGAGTTCTTAACAAATGGTCTCGTAGTTACTTCCTTGATTTGATCTTGACCCTGAGGCCATAGTTTACTGACAAGCATCCCGGATTTGACTTTTGGCCTGAGGCTGTCTCTTACTTTGAGAGTCTTGCCAGCTGGAGAGGCTGGGTTTTATTTTCTAACTCAGCACAAGTTCTAAATTGGAGATGTTTTCTATCTATGCAGCTTAAAATTTGACTAGTTAATTATTTAACTAAGGTCTGTCTTCGCATTTTTTATCATAGTCAGCTGAAAGAAGCCATTGGTGCTTTCAACATTCTGTGGGGAAACCTCCTTTGCCAAATCTGCAAATTCATGAGGTACCCTCTCTGTCTTCCACCAGTTGCTACAAGTGACAATGTTGTCAAAAGTTTCACCACTGTATAAAATAGGTTTTCTGTTCTCAAGCTTCCAGTAATAATTTCCTCACTGCCCTTCCAACTTCCGTTAACAGTGCACTCCCTGCCTTTCTTGAATCCACCAGATCCTAAAGCCAGTGCCACGTGTTTCAGGTTTTTGTTATGGTAATGTCCCACTTCCAGGAAACTATTTGTCTGTTTTCTATTGCTGGGTAATAAACTATCTGTAACCACAGGCCCATTTAGAGCCAGTTTGAACAGACCCCATCTCTTATGAACAGAGTGATTAAGGATTGCCTTTCAGAAAAACCGCAGAGTCACACAGCCAGGGCATGCGCAAAAGAAGAAATCATGACCTGAAACGAGCTTGGAACCAAAGCCCTTCCTCCCCACGGAACCCAAGGATATGAGTGGAACTTGAAAGCCAGACTCTTATCAGAAGCGAGGGGTCTCTCATCCAGGAAGATCCAGTGTTAAAATTCCTCCCTTACCTCGTACAAAAATATTTAGAACCCCATCATAAATGTTTAGAATCTCATCATAAATGTGTAAAACCTTACCACAAATACCTGAAGCCCACCAATCAAGAACTGTCCCACCAGCGTTTCTGCATGCCAACCTATTCTGCCCAAACTCTTCAATTTTGTCCTAAATCCTGAATCGGTGAGACAGATCTGAGGGCACATGCCCCTGGTCTCCCTGGAGATCGATCTCGTAGAATAAAGTTGATTTCTCCCCTCAAAGGCTGGTGCCATAATTAATTGGCTTGTTTATGCACATTGGGCAGAGAACCCCAATTTTGGTTGGTAGCATACCCCCAAACTTGGTGGCTTAAAATAACAATGATTTATTATCTCTTGTGATTTTGGGAGTCAGCTGGTTGTTCTCCCATTCTATATGGTGTAGGCTGGGGACACTCACGTTGCTGCATTTGGCTGGGAGCTCAGCTTGACCCAGAAATTCTACAATGGCCTCACTCACATGGCAGAGGTCTTAATGCTGTCTGTCAGGCAGGAAATCTTAGTCCTCCTCCAGGTGGCTTCTCTCCCTCCACGTGGTCTCTGAGTCTTCAGTAGTCTTGCCTGAACTTCTTTGCATGGTGGCTGGTTTTCAATAGGGTGAAAGCAGAAGCTGCCAGGCCTTGTAAAGGCTAGGCCTAGAACTGACAGTTTTACTTCCACTACCTTCTATTAGTCAAAGCAAGTCACAAGGCCAGCCCAGACTCACTGGGAGGAGAAAGAGATGGGAAGAGAGGTGTCTATGTATGGGAGGAATTGTTTTCTACCGTCTGACCTGGGAGTCAGCCTACTACCACCAGCTAAACACAGTCACACCAAGGGACTGGTGAAGCGTATTGCCTATTCCAGGGATGTGTGCTTTTAAACAGAAGCTAAGCTTTAATTCAAAGAACGGAATCTCTAACGTAGGACTTCAAACATAAGCAATAAATATCTATAGTTTCTAGTTTGAGGGGTGAGAAGATGAAAGTACTATTTTTATTCTCAGAAACTTAAACAAATACTTATTAAGCCTCCCTTTGTATACTCACTTTGCTATGTACTACTGGGTAGAAATTACATAGTATGACAACAGTTTCCGAGCTGTGTGACCTGGGGGAAGGCACTGAACTCCTCACCACCTGTCTGCTCATCTGTAAAAAATGAGGACGACATGTACAGGCCTTGCCCAGGGCCTGGCACTTAGCAGTTACTCAGTAAATGTTCGTTTTCTTTCCTTCCTTTTATCCCCTCAGAAGGATACTGGACACGGCATCTCCTGCAGTCCCTGTTTCATTAGCATTAACTTAAGTTCTTTTATTTCGACAGGTACTGCTCACATGATAGAGGCCGATGTCCTTCCAGGTGATGGATCAGAACATGGCCAACCAATCATGGCCCATCCTCCTGAAACACACAGTGACAATACTCTACAGGAATGGCTGGCTGAAGTTATGAAGAGCAATAAAGGCATCAAGCTGGATTTCAAGAGGTATTTGTACAAACATGTTCAGTTTTCTGGCTATTACAGAATAACTTTGGGGAATAAAAGATTAATAGCCTCATATATCTGTGCCTGACTAACTTTGTACTTTTATTTAAATTGAAAATGGAATTGCCAACTAATATTTTTCAGGATTTAAGATCCACTGAATTATTTGCTAAAATTGTTTCTTGAGGATCCTTTGAGGCTAAAATTAAGTTAATTTTTATAAAGGAATTTATCATAAGTGACCATTGTGATAATAGAATGGTAAACTTAAAATGCTACTTTCATTAAAAAGTAGTCACAGAGAGAGAATTGAGAGAATTTTGTTGAGGTAGTTAATGCATATCCTACTTGATTTATGTTATTATATTTGTGTACAGGGAATTATTTAGAATTCTTCAATAACTGAAATGTTCCTTAAAAATACTATTTTGGAGGCATTGATAATGAAGAGCAAGATTAAGTGTCATTTCCTTCCCTGTGGCTGTCACAGGAAATTTTACTTTTGTGGTATTTTGGCAGTGTAAGAATTATGTAAAGCTAGGAATGTATTGTGATACCACAAAAGCTCACCATAAGGCATGAAGGCAACTTCTAGGAAAATCTGGGGTTGGTGGCAAACCCACCTCATCTCTGAACAATTCAATTATTATAAATTGAATTATCTCAAGACATTAATAAGGATTTGGAACTCTTACTCGTAGAGTTATTGAGATGACTCGAATCATTTGTTGTGGAGCTAAATATACCAGTAAACCTCCTTATACTGTTAGTGAATGAAAGAGCTATTTAAAATTGAAAAGTTTTTAGGATGGTGAATGGTCCAACTCCATTTAATTGACAGAGAGTCCCAGAGAGGTTAAGTGATTTACCCAAGAACAACAGCCAAGCATGGCAGCTGAGCTAGGACCAGATCCCAGGTTTCCTGGAGCCAGTTCAGTGTTCTCTGTAACAGGAAACAAAGCATTTGATCTTTAGTGCTTGGTGACTCAAAGTTTTAGATCTCCTCGCCTTTTCATGTGCTCAGTTTTTCATACGTTTACTATTGTCCCTTGAATTGTTCCCTGTGGCATATTCTTTGGCTCCTCACCAGTCGGATCAGCTCATTCATTCCTAAACACCAGCGGCTACACAGAAGTGTTGAGCCACTAACAAAAGATTTTGCAAGTTTTTTGGTCATAACATATTGAAGGGAGCTGCCAGTCTGGCTGGAGAGTTCACACTCTGAACCAGAACTCTGCACTGCGTTTGTAAGAGTAGCTAAACCACCTGTTAGTGATACCGACTCAACACAAGGTTGACATAAGGGAAGCCATATTGTAGAAAAGAAACCATATGGTAACTTTGAATGACTCTGACTAACTAGCCCAGACATGCTCTGTGGGTTTTGTGGCTCCTCCTAGCAGCTGTAAGTGGATAACTTTGTTCTCTTGAGTTCCTTAGGAATGTGATGACCCCTGGGCAGAGAATCAATGCTGATAGCCATCATCAATGACAACTGAAAGATCAGGGCATAGGGCATTGCTCCCATCTCTGATGCATATCAAGTAAAACAAAAGACTGCCAGGAACTAAGACTAGATGGATGCCCCACCCTGAGAACAGATGCCCCCCCCCCCAGGAGACCAGCCCCCTATATAACTGGCCTGTAGTCTTTGTTCTGTAAGATGGTTCTTTGAGACATTAGTCAGCCGTCTTCCCCCTTGCTAGCCAGTTGTAATAAACCCTTTCCTTTCCACCATCTTGCTTCTTGTTGATTGGCTTTTGTCACACAGCGAGCAGATTATGCCCTTTGTGTGGTAACATTAGTCAAATTTTACTAGTTTTGTGCCTCTAGGTTATTTTGTTTAGTATACAAATAATAACTAAGTAATATATGATGGTTTTTAAAATTTATGTGGAGTTTTAGCAAAAAATTATTTTCCCTTAGAATGTAATTTTTCCCTTAGAATGTGTTTTGTGCCTCTAGGTTATTTTGTTTAGTATACAAATAATAACTAAGTAATATATGATGGTTTTTAAAATTTATGTGGAGTTTTAGCAAAAAATTATTTTCCCTTAGAATGTAATTTTAAATGGTTTATTGCAATTTTAAGTATGATTTTTATTTTGCCATCCCCAATTTCTAAATGAAATTAATTGGAAAGTAAGATATGATACTCAGAAGTTTGACTTATTTTAGGGAAAAAAATCTAGTCTATAAAAACTAAGTTTATATTCTTTCTTAGATATTTGAATAAATGCTACCAAAAAGAAATTTTAGGTAGTATTTTGACCAGAGCTTCTCTCTTCAAATGATCATCTTGGCAAACCTTTTGGCAGTTCTTTATGCGAAACTTAATAATAATACATGTAAGAAATTAAGAATGTTAGCCACAGGTATTTTTAATTAGAGTTACATGAAATTTACAGATTAATTGGGAGGGATGTATCATTTTGCAGTATTTACACTATTGACTCTTCCAGGCTAGGAACATGGTCTGATATCCCTTGTAGTATATATTCTATTTTGCTATTTGGCAAAGTTTGTCCTCAGTCCTTTTGTTTTTTTCCCAAAAATATTTTGGTTTTTCCTCCACATTTACTCTTTTAGGATTATTTTGCCAAGTTCCAGAAAAATAAGAACTACAACAGCGAGTTTTATTTTCCTTAGTAAGGTTTTATGTTTTTCTTAATGTAGGTTTTGTTTTTCTTATTTAAGTTTCCACTAAGGAAAAGTGTCACTACTGTAGTCTATATTAGTGATAATTAAAATATTTACATATAAGGGGGCCATCCTAGTGGCATAGTGGTTAAGTTCACGTGCTCTGCTTCAGAGGCCCAGGGTTCTCAGGTTTGCATCCCGGGCACAGACATATGCACCACTCATCGAGCCATGTGTGGCTGCGTCCCACATATAAAATAGAGGAAGATGGGCACAGATGTTAGCTCGGGGCTAATCTTCCTCAGCGAAAAGAGGAGGATTGGCAACAGATGTTAGCTCAGAGCCAATCTTCCTCACAAAAAAAAAAAAAATTACATATAAGATGGAATATGATTTCTGGTTCAGAGTGTGAACTCTCCAGCCAGACTGGCAGCTCCGTTCAAGTACATTATGACCAAAAAACTTACAAAATCTTTTGTTAGTGGCTCAGCCCTTTCGTGGTAGCCACTAGTGTCTAGGAATCAATGAGCTGATCTGACTGGTGAGGAGGCAAAGAATATGCCACAGGGAACAACTCAAGGGTCAGTAGTAAACATATGAAAAACTGAGCACATGAAAAGGTGAGGAGATCTAAAACTTTGAGTCCCAAGCACTAAAGATCAAATGCTTTGTTTCCTGTTACAGAGAACACGTCATAGCTTCTTCAGTTTAACTGCACAGTGCGTTGTGTGTAGTAAACACTTAATATATGCTGGTGGAATTTCAATTTGGGGAGAAAATGCTGTTTGAGTCTAGTATCAGATGGAGAACCTATCTTAAACAGCCCATGTCAGCTTACTAAATTGAGAAAGCCTAAAAAATGCCCTCTGGAAATGAGTGTTTAACCCAACCTCCACAGGCACCACATTCCTTAAGAAACCAGAGTCCTTTCTGGAAAAAGAGAGGTCAATAGTGGCAGATGTGCATGGGTTAGTTTCAGGGTTTCCCCTGCTTCACCAGTGAAGAGCAGAACCCACTGGGGACTTGGCTGCTGCTGTGTGACTTGCAGACAAGCAAGCTTTAGAGTCATAGGCACAGGTTGCTCGCTACCAAAAATGGGGGACTTCTGTGGGAAGTACAGTGCCAGATCTCAGAAACGTGATTTTAACATGGTACTGATACCCTTCAAGGCAGAAAGCATTTGAGACAGAGAAATGACAGCATCTAAATCAGAGTCTGCAAGGTCCAGCATTAGAGCTTATTAATACACTAAAATCCAGGGCCTCCATTTCAGGGGCAGAAGAGTGAGAAAAAAGAAGCTGACCAGCAGAGTGGGAGCAGAGTGAAAGGCTAGAGGCTGGCTCCCTTTGGTTTTAATGCACAGTATCCTTGCTCATTAATAAATATGACCTAATAAGTAGTGAGATTATCAGTGTTTCCTCTTAAAGTAGAAGGTCCAAAAGGAGTAGAATGAAGAGTGGTGGAAGTGTAGGCAGAAGGATTCTAGTCCCTTAAGAAAAAAGATGGAAAAGTGAGGAGGGGGTGCTGCACGTCCTCCCCTTCCGTACCCATCTCCCAGATTCTTAGCCCCTGTGACAGTATTCCCTAAAAGCTAATTTTCTTAGAAATGAATATAGGTCCTAAAGGTTCAGAAGAGATTCAGAATTATGAGTGTAGTTTTCCAATAAAGTTCGTGTATGTATTTTTAAAAAGTAAAAATTATGTCAGCTGATTAAAACTTTATTGTTTTAAAATCTATAGATGTCAGAATAGATGTAGGGAAGTAAAACGAATGAAGCTGCTTTTATATTTAAAAGTAACTAAAGTATAGTTGTCTCTAGTTTCTAGAAAAGGTGTTTACAATAAAGGGGAAAAAATGAAGTTTATAAAAGCTTGAAGGAAATGTTATAATTTTATACTTGGCAGTCATTTTAGAAATGTGTTTATGTGTCCAGACTCACACAAGAATACATGAAGGAAAAGAGATTCTTTTCTCCAAGGTCATGAGCCAGTATTAGTGACACCGTGCCTGAGAGCACTTTGGGTATTTTCATCAATGTGAGTTTGCAGGTTATGAGTATATCTAATTTTAAAATCTTATTTATACATTCTCTGAGGAATGAATATTTACATCTTTTCTTGAATTGTTTTTATACTGAGTGATCCTAATACAGAATTTTGAAACCTCTGTCCACAGGTAGTGGCATTATTCATGTATTTATAGAACCTTTAAGGTACTTTCAAGAGTAATAAGTATAAATCAACATTTGGAGATACAGCATATGTTAACTTTCCCGTCTAGTGCTGTGTGATCTTTAATTTTCTTTAATTCAAGTATTATTGCATTACACTTTTATTATGAATTTGAGAACATTAAAACTACTAGTCTAAAAGAACTTCTTTTTACTTTTACTTTAGGAATATGTCTCATTGACAACAAACTATGTTTTCAGTCTGGCAGCTGTAGAACCATCCATGATGCTCTTGGAAAATGTGAAGAGGCATCTGAAGCGTCCCGTATGGATTAATGCTGATATTCTTCCTGGTCCAAATGGAAATAGCAGAGTAGTGGATGCAAAACTTTTTATAGACACTGTGACATCCTTCTTTCCAGATGTGACACTTTCCCTGGGTTGGACAACAGGATGGCATCCTGAGAAAGTCAATGAAGGTAATAATTTTTAAAATGTATTTCTTATTGGTCAAATTAAAATATACTACAAATATAAAAATAACACCTTTAAATACAAAACCAAAACACATTCCACAAAATCTAAGACCTAATGGAGAGAAAGGTCTGACCTTAAAATTATGTGTATGACTCTTCTTTCTGTTGTTTCAGACAAACAAACAGACACTGCATTCATTGGTGATGCTTTGTCGCCAAGCTCCCATGGGAAATTTTTATTTACAAGGTCTAGAATCACCAAAGCTGCCTCTTTACATACTTTAAACAAATCCTAAGTTGGTCTCTTTAAACTTGTCAAACATTCTGTACTCTTTTTTTTTCTTTTTACCTTGGAGCAAACTCCCTATGTCAGGTGAAAGATAAAGAAGTGGTAATCAAAGCTTTTCAAGCACCGTGAGGCCAGAAGCAGGGGAGTGTGGCTGAAGAGCACAAGTTCTGCCCCCTGGAATTGGAAGGGAACTGCAGCGCCCTCCCACGGTCTTCAGCTGGACAGGGGTGGCCATGAGACTCTCCTCTAGGCTGGACCCCTTCTTGCCCTTCACAGATTCCTACACATGGACCTCATAGTCAGCTTCTTTTTCCCAGCTGAAACTTATTACACTATTTGGATTCATCTTTCTATTTCTTCATACAGTCATGCACTGCGTAATGACATTTTGGTCAACGACAGACCGCATATACGACAGTGATCCCATAAGATTAGTACCATAGAACCTAGGTGTGTAGTAGGCTATACTATTTAGGTTTGTGTAAGTACACTCTGTGATGTTCACACAACGAAAAAATCGCCTAACGACGCATCTCTCAGAAAGTATCCCCATCGTTAAGTGACATATGATTGTACATCCCTAGGTAGTGACTTCCAGGTAAACAGCCAGTAAGCAATCAGATGCTCTGGGACACCTGTCCACGTGGTAAAAATAATAAACTAAGAAGGTATTTAGAGTCTATGGAGATGTTATCCTTTATCCTGTGTTCAGGGCATTCTTTTTTCACTTAGTTGGTATTGTTTTTAGATGTAAAGTTTTTAAGTCTAACATGAAATTAGAGTAATTGCTATCTAGTGAGTAGTGATATTTAGGTTATAATCCCCTGGACCAACAGTTGATATGATTGAGAGAAAAAATAATATGCTTTAACTTAATTCTATTTTAATTTTGTAATCATTTAAATTTTTATTAGTTTCATTAAAGAATATAGCATATAATCCAAAATGTTTAAAGAAGGTAAACTAGAAACAATTTAGTAACTTCCTTACTGATTCTAAACTCCTTGTAGTCACTGTTTGGTCTGACTAACTTGAACCTTAGACTTGAAGTGAGTTAACCATATGTCGATCTGTAAGTCATGCTGGTGTTGAATGTTTCCAGGCTGCTTTACCCCCTGGTCTCTCATCATTACCAATGTGTGCTTTATCCTCCCTTATTTCTTATGCCACAAATTTAGAAAAGAGAGTTTATAAGTTTATAGTCATGTAAGTATAGCTCCTGTTAGCAATCCCTTTTTCTAATTAAAAAGGTATAATTTTCCAGATTTTAAAAGAAAGTAGTCATTTCCCTTCTTTCATGAGGAATTTAGCTGCTAAACTAACATATTCATGTAGGCTTTCTGTAGTGTTCCTTGACTGACCAATACTTTTTACAACCTGCTTTTGAAAAAGTTCAGGTTATTTAAAAATATATACATTTTTTTCTGAAACTATTTATAAACAAGCAAGTGTGTTTGCCACAATCTCTTAAGATGATTTAAAACATATCTATAAAATTCAATTTTACCACTATTTCTATTTTAGATAAAATGTATAAGAAATTTGGACTAGCCAAAAAAAAAAATTGAAGTTAATTATTACTTAAACAGCTAGTAAATACCTAGCAGCCATCTTTCTTTTGAAAAAGAACACATAATTAACACAAATGGCAAATCTAAGTTTATAAAGAATATTAATGTTGCAGATGTACCTAAGGGCCTTAAAATCTTTAAGGAAATATAGTGTCAAAATTTGCTTTTTTTTGCACGTGAGAGATTAGTAAATTCTTTTTAATATTTGGATTTTTTGTTAAATTTGCTCTAGGTCACTTGTGGCATGATTTTAGATTTAATTTTTTGTCTACATTTTCCACTCAAAATATTTTCCTCCATTAAGTGGTATTTTAATTCAGTCTGACTCCAAATGGAATTTTTAATGAATTACCTATGAATTTACCTATTCATATATAATTTAGTTTTTTATTTAATTGAGTTTTAGGATTCCAATTAGAAAAGTTAAATTTCTTTCTTTTCATTTCAGGTTACAGTTGGACAATGGTGAAGGAGATGGAATGTATATGTAATGAGCTAAATCAGCCTGTGACATTTCCTGTCAGAGCAGCATTAGTCAGGCAGTCTTGTCCTCAGTTACTTTGGCTGTTGAAGAAATCAAACAGGTACGTGTAAATTGAACAATATAGTGTGTGCGTGTGAGCGTGTGTGAGAGACAGAGACAGAAAGAGGAGAAGACCTGATTGTGTAAAGACAGTGTGTGTGAGGGAAAGATAGAGACAGAGAGAATGGACACTGGTTCCGTCAGCGCACAGACCCCGGCACTAGCACGAGGCTCCTCGGTGAAGCTGAACTTACTAACATCGTGTCTCTCACCTCTGTTCCTCACAAAAGTTTTTGCACATAGTAGGTGCCCAGTAAATGTGTGTCATTTTTTTTCATTACGTTATACATTTGCAAAAAGTTATAAGTGGATAAAATAGTTTCCCTTTGAATTCTGTCATAATTTCAGAAGTCTTTTTCCATATAAAAATTTTATTATTTTAATATGTAATAAAAATTAGTGGGACCACCCATGAAATTTTAAAATATGTTATAAAGGTACAGATTTGGAAACAGTTTTGCTATACCGTCTTTTTAATAGAGTAGTCAATGGAACAGCAGGGAAAGTCCAGAAATAAATGCAACTCTATCATGGAACTTAGGAAAAAGCTGGCATTTCAAGTCATTGGAGGCAAAGTTCAATAATTTATGTTGGGACAACAGGCCAACTGTGTAGGAAAAACAAAGCTGGTACCTTCCTTAGTCCTTCCTCCAGAATCAATTCCAGATGAATTAAAGACTTGAATGTCAGACATAAATGCATAAAGCAAAGGGGCTAGCCCAGTGGCGCAGCGGTTTAGTTCACACTTTGGCAGCCCAGGGTTCGTGGGCCCAGATCCTGAGCGACAGCCGACGCACTGCTTGTCAGCCATGCTGTGGCGGCGTCCCATATAAAGTAGAGGAGGATGGGCATGGATGTTAGCCCAGGGCCAGTCTTCCTCAGCAAAAAAGAGGAGGATCGGCAACGGATGTTAGCTCAGGGCTGGTCTTCCTCACACGCACACAAGAAATGCATAAAGGAAAAACAAGAGATGATTTTTTATATAGTCTCAGAATGGAGAAGACCTTTCTTAGTAAGGCACAAAACCTAGAAACTATAAAAGGAAAGTTTGATACATTTGAATACATAAAAATGGAAAGATTCTGGTAAAAATATCCTCAATACATATGTCAGACAGATACAAAGAATTCTAACAAATAAAAAATTTTCACAAATCATCCAGGAAAAGACCCAATTTGATAATTCACTATATTGTTGAGAGTAAGGGAAGCTAACTCTCATACATTAAAGAAGTATCCAGATTCCTGCGGTTATTGAATTTTTACTAAATGCCTTTTCTGTTTCTATGAAAAACCATACTTTTCTCCCTATATCTATCAATAACATAAATTATATTAATATTTCATTATATTGAACCATCCTCACATTTCCAGAATAAACTGCACTTTATCGTGATTTATCATCCTCTAATGTGCTGCTAAATTTTATTGCTAATATTTTGTTAGGATTTCTGCATTTGAAAGTGAGATTGGTCTGAATTTCTTTTTCTCTCTCAGTTTTAGGTGTCAACATCATGTACATTTCATTAAAAAACTAGGGACCTTTCTTTCTTTTTATGTGTTCTGGGATGTTAAAAAAACATCGAAATGGCCTGTATCTGAGTTTTGGTAAACTCAGCAATAAAACCATCTAAACCTAGTGCTTTGGGGAAAGCTTAACTCATACAGTCTTTTCTATTTCTTATATGGTAAATGGTCTGTTTTGATTTTCTATTTCTTTAGGAGCCAATTTTAATATATTGTATTTTCCTAGAAAATTGTTCATCTCGTCCAGGTTTTAAAATTTATTTACACACAGATGATTAAAATAGTTTCTTATTCTTTAGGTTTCTTCTGTGTCTTTAAAATAATTTCCTTGTTTTGTTTATTTGAACTTTTCCCCTTGTTTCTTGATTAAACTAGATAATGATTTCTCTCTCTTTTTTTAAGAAGCAGCTCTTGGATTTATTTATTTTTCTGGTTTATGATTCACTGATTTCTGCCTTTTATCTTTCAAAATTCTGCTTTATGTAGTTTCTTCTAATTTCTTGAGTTGGATGCTCAACTTATTTATTTTCATTTTTATATTTATTAATATAAGTATGTAAGACTATACTTTTTTTCTCTGACCACTGCTTTAGCTGTATCCCATTGTTTCTTTCTTTTTTTTTTTTGTAAGGAAGATTAGCCCTGAGCTAACATCTGTTGCCAATCCTCCTCTTTTTGCTGAGGAAGATTGGCCCTGGGCTAACATCCCTGCCCATCTTCCTCTGTTTTATGTGGGATACCTGCTGCAGTGTGGCTTGATAAGCGGTACATAGGTCTGTGCCCGGGATCTGAACCTGTGAACCCTGGGCCGCCAAAGTGGAGCACGCAAAGTTAACCGCTATGCCACTGGGCCAGCCCCCGCATTGTTTCTTATGTGTAGGTTTTTATTGATTGTTAATTCATTACTATTCTGCAATTGTGGCTTTTTCTCCTTTGTCTCAAAAGTTTTTCTAAGAGAAATTTTTTTTAGGCATGTAGGTGGTAGAATTATTTTTTTTGTTTTGGCTTAATAGTTTTCAAGGTTTATTGTATTGTAATCAGATAATGTCTATATTATTTCTACTTTGTAGACCTTATTAAGGTTGTATTGATGGCTTAATATATGGATATTTGTATGAGTTCATGTATTATATGAGGATATAGTTTGGCTGTTATAGTGGAAACCTAAGCTAACAATAGCTTAAAAAAGTCTATTTCTCTCACATATAACTGGGAAAGCATAAATAGTCCAGGGCTGATTTGGTGCCTCCACAGTGTTAGGGACCCAGAATTCTTCTATCTTGGTGCTCTGCTTTCCTTAGAATATTGACTTCAGTATATGGTCAGATTGATTACTGCCATGTCAGAGTTTCAACTGGTGGGAAGGAGGGAAAAAAGAGAAGCTCACGCCATGCCCCTCTCTTTCAAGGGCATGACTTAGAAGTTGCACACCCTCACTGGCTACAACTTGGTCACATGCCAATACCTACCTGCAGGTGAAGCTGGGAAATGTAGCTGTTATTCTGTACAATCTTGTGCCTACTTAGAATTCAGGGGATTGTTATGTAATAAAGAAAGGAGACTGGATATTGAAGTAAAACTACTAGTTTCTGTGACACATTAACATACATTATTAGTTACATTAAGTCTTTTATGCCTTATTTTTTGTTGGGTTTTAAAATATTTTTAATTTAATTCTTTGAATAAGTAATATGGTCACATGGTTCAAAAACCAAAGAACAGAGTTATACTGTGAAAAGCTTCCCTCCTATCCACCCAGTCCTGCCCAACGTCACTGACCACAGTTGTTAGTTTTTTATGCAACCACAGTTAGTAGTTTCCTTGTGCATGTGAGAGTGAATTGCAAATATAGACTCTTATTTTCTCCTCCTTTTTAAAACAAAAGGTAGCATATTATATATCTTGCTTCTGTTCTGCTCTTTGCTTTTTTTTTTCTTTAACTTAGCAATACATCTTGGAGCTCTTTCCAAGGTTCCTCATTTTTCTTTTCTGGGTGAATCATATTTATGTATGTATTATAATTTATTTATCCAGCCTCCTCTTGATACATATAGAGGACATTTCTAATCTTTGATATGACAAACAATGCCATAATGAATAGCCTTATGAGTGTGCCCTTTTGTATGTATGCAAATATATGCCATCTTTAATTTTTTGGCCGCTTGCTCTCTAGTGGACTAAGAGAGTTCAAGTCTCCAACTATTAAAGTATTTTTGTCTGTTTCCTCTTATACCTTCATAGTTTTTGCTTATTAAATGTTCATGATATATTATTTGGTGCATATTCCTATCTGTTTTATCTTCATTAAGAATTGTACCTTTATTATTAAATGGTTTCCTTCTTGGTCTTATTTAATGATTTTTTCACCTAAATTCACGTTGTCTTCCTTTTTGTTTGTCTTGAATAACTTTGCCTTATCTCTTCTCTGAAAAATAAATTTATAGGGTTTTATTTTTCATTGACTTTTTAAAGGGTGATTTATTGTCATTTAAAAAAATAGTTTTAAACCTATAAAAAAATTGCAAAAAATTACTACAGCTCCTTTACCCAGATTCCCAAATTAACATTTCCTGCATTTGTCCATTCTCTCTCTCCCTCTTTTACTATTTGTATTTTTTCTGGCATGATGTCTCATTATCCTTCAGTTCTCCAGTGTGTTCCTCCCCAAATGGGCACTCTTCTGTGTTACTACTATGCAGCCTCCCTGTCAGGAAACCAGCATTGAGGCAACTCTACCCTGCAGTCCACAAATTGTATCAGCCATTCCAATAGTGCTTTTTATTTCCTTGTGGTCCAGGAGACTCTCCAAGAATATGTACTGCATTTAGTTGTCATGTCTCATCAGTCTCCTCCAATCTGGAATAGTTCCTCGATCTTTCTCTCTCATATACTTGACCGTCTTAAAGACGGTCTTTTATTATGAAAGATGTCCTCAATCTGAGTCAGTTCGCTATTTCCTCTTGAGAAATAGGTCTTGCATTCTTGGCAAGCTCATCATTTACTTTCCCTGTCACAATTCTCAAATCAGTCACTTCTTTAAGGATCTCTGCTTGATTATAGTGGCAGATGGTATTTCGAAAGCAAAACCTGGGAGTTGAATCATTGCTACTAGTGTGTCATTGCTTCTAGGACCTCTCAGTGGACGGAGCTGGGAAATGTGTATATGTGTGATTATGGTCTGTGTATGTATGTACGTATGTATATACAGACACACACACACACATCTGCCTACATGTACATCTATAATCATTTCTATATCTGTCTGTGTGTGTGTATATATATATATATTTTTTAAACAACCCTTGAGTTCATACTGATACTTCCAACTTCAACTTCTTTCTAGCCTTCTCGCTTTCTGTGTTGTTAAATTCCTCATCAGATGCTTAGATACCAGGCTCCCATTAATCTAATCTAACAGTCTTCTTCTTTTAAAAGAAGAATTTAACTTATATACATTTGTTTATAACACAGATATGTTTGTCTTGTTTCTGTTATTTTTTTAAAACTAATATACTTGCTATTTTTATAGCTTTAGGAAACATTTCACAGGCCAGCCCCAGTGGGCTAGTGATCAAGTTTGGCATGTTCCACTTTGGCGGCCCAGGTTCGGTTCCACAGTGTGGCCCTATACCCTGGTCAGTGGCCATGCTGTGGTGGTGGCCCACATACAAAATAGAGGAAGATTTGCAACAGATGTTAGCTCAGGGCAAATCTTCCTCAAGCAAAAAAAATATTTCACTGTAGTTGTTTTCTTTCTTTTGTATTTTTAGTTCTGATAATTTTATTAGGTTAGTTTTTTTCCTATTGGTTATTTATTACTATTACTTCATAAAATATGCTTAATCTACTTCTTTACAAGTACCTGTTAACTTCTATGAGCAATAATAAAATTAGTATATTTCTTCCCCCTTCTCACCTAATTTTAGTTTACTCTCTCTCTTAATGTCTAACTTTGTTCTTCATATCAAATGATAGATTGGCTGGCTGTAAATTCTTGGCTCACAGTGCCTTTCCTTGAGGATTTTGAAGGCATTGCTCCTCTGCTTTCTAGTGTGGCATTGACGTGGAAAAGTGTGAAGCCAGCCTGATGATTTTTTGCCCTTGTGAGTGACTTGATTTGCGGGGGCTGGGAGGAACTGAATGTGGAAAGGGCTTTTTGTCTTTGAGGCTCAGTAATTTTACTAGAATATGTTTCAGTATGGACCATTCTGTACCAGTTTTTTCAGGGATGTGGTGTTCTTTTCAATATATAGATTCAAATGTTCTTCTTTTCTGACGCATTTCTGTGAATTTTGTTTTTAAATACTTGTTCTATTACACTTGTAACACTGTTTTCTCTTTCAAGGACTCCAGTTATGAATATGTAGATCTCCTTTGTCTATCTTTGGTATCTATTATTTTCTCTTTAGTCTTTCCTTTTCTTTTTATTTATTTGCATTTTATTTTACTTGATTTTATGATCTGTCTTCTCTGTTCCTCACAATATTTTCAACAATATCTGTTCTCCCTTGTATATCTTCAGATTTCACATTATTTCTGTACTAGTATTAATTTTCCACTTTTATCCTAAGATGTGCCAATTAGTGTTTCATCATCTCTTTTGTTTTGTCTTACAGCCTCTTCCATGAGCTCACATCTCTGCTTTGTGCTTTTTCTTTAAAGAGGTAATGGCATCATTTAAAAATGTTTGGTCGTGGCTTTCATCTGCTTTGTGGCATTCTTTTTTTTTTTTAAGTTTTATATCTGTTTCAACTGACAGTTTTTTAAAGATCAGGTTTTTATTTCTCCATTTGCCATTTGTTTTTCCTTATATTTTCTTGTACTCTCTTGTATAAAACCTCTGCCAAATTTATTTTGATTACTTTAAAGAAAGTGAGTTTTTCCTGGACCAGCTACTTGCCCAAAGTTCATATTGGAGAGGCACCAGGGCTGTGCTCCTTATGCCCCGAGAGTCACCTGTTAGTTTGTTTAGCCTTTGACTTCTCCTCCATCAGTGGAGATGGGCAGTGTAGTATCTCTAAGTAAAACCTTTCATCTGTCTCTTAAATTTAAAATTTTGGGCTTCCACCAGAACAGGCTGATTCTTACAACTATGACTTCCCTGTGTTAACTCTTTCCTTGTCTCCACTGCTTCTTGGGACCAAACATAATCCAGGGACCCATTCTCACTGTTGCAAAGTGTTTAGGTGGAATATCCCTCTCATCTAGAAGTGTCTTTTGTAAGCTTTCTCTGTAATCTGCATACCTGGATAAAGCTCTCTACCTCCTCACGTGCCCATCTGGCCTTAACCTCTGTTGCTACTGGAAACATTTTCACCTATTTTGTAATTTGCAGTTTCAGCTCTTTCTTGATTTCATTCAAGATGGGATTTCTATTTTCATTCTTTTGTTCTTTTTGCTGCATTTGGGTGATTCCTAGGAGAAAAAGGAGGCAGTGCTAACTTTATAAAGGCTGCAATGCTCAAATAGGAAGTTCCTACCATCCCATTTCTTTCATTATCTGCTGCCTCAATTTCCTCACCTTCCACTTCCTGTATAGTCAATTACTCTCCCCAGATTTCTCATTTGAAGGTCATACTGTGTTCAAGCCAAATTCTTAACCACCACAACATTTAAGTACTGCTGGTCTCCCCCTTCCGTTTGAACTCCCTGTCCTTAGGCTGGATGGCATGGCTCTAAGCGGGCTCTTCTACTTCTCTGTCTCGTTCTCCTTTGTGTTTTATTGTCGATTTGTTTTCCTCTATCCCTAATTTTGGGTTTCTCTTAACTCTCTCTTTCAGGGTCTTTTTTTAAATATGAAAGGGTAAACAACCAAGCTTTAATGAAATATATCAGTAGAGAATATTTTCATATTTGGGGATGGAAAGGAATTCTTAAACAAGACACAAAAATCACTAGCCATAGAAGATATGTTTGAGTAGTTGGAATATATTAAAATTCAGAAATTCTTTCCATCTAAAGATACCAGGAAGAGCATTAAGAGGTTAGGCACAAAGTTGGGGAAGATTGTTGTAACTCAGAAGGGCTCTACCTCACTAAAAATAAAAGAGAGAAATAAAATATAAAAATTAATGAGAAAATTTATAAGGAGGGGCTGGTCTGGTGGTATAGTGGTTAAATTCACATGCTCTGCTTTGGCGGCCTGGGGTTCGCAGGTTCGGATCCTGGGTACAGACCTATGCCATTCATCCCGCCATGCTGTGACAGTGACCCATGTACAAAATGGAGGAAGATTGGCACAGATGTTAGCTCAGAGACAATCTTCCTCACCAAAATAAATAAATAAATTAAATGATTTTAAAAAATAAAAGAAGGGCTCTAATAACGGAATTTATAAGGAACTATATATTCTATTATTTGTATGTCACTATCTGCTCTATTATTGAATGACATTTGGATTATTTCATGGTTTTGACTATTACAAAGATTGCTGCTGTGAACATTCATATATTTTATACACACACACATCCTGGTGCGCATGTGGCTGCATTT
The DNA here is from genome assembly GCA_031878705.1 of Tapirus indicus. Taxonomy (NCBI): domain Eukaryota; kingdom Metazoa; phylum Chordata; class Mammalia; order Perissodactyla; family Tapiridae; genus Tapirus; species Tapirus indicus. The sequence continues at coordinate 8,179,817 of CM062925.1, forward strand.
ATAAAGGTTATATAGGAAGGGAATTTCTAGGAATAGAATTTCTAGGTCATAGATTATTCATGTGTTCAACTTTACTACATAATGCTAAATTGTTCTCCAAAGAAAATGAATAAACTGCAGCTACATGTTTCAACTTGAATAAGTTTTACACACAATATTCAGCAAGAGAAGTGAGACTGAAAAAATATTATATACCATATGGTTTCGTTTATATAAAATTAACAGGCCAAAATTAAACTGTATTGTTTAGGGATGGATATATAGGTGGCTAGCAAGAGGAAAGTACTAAAGAAAGAAAATAAGGAAAAAGAAGAAGATGGCTACCGCAGACGTCAAGGTCGTGAGGACTCCAGGGGAGGGGCGAGGTTGTGGTGGGGGTAACGTACAGGGGCCTCCCAAGGTGCTGGCCACGTTCTATGTCTTGATTTGTGTTTTGGTTACACTGGAGTTCATTTTATAATAATTTGTTAAAATGTACATTTATGTTGCATGCGTTTTCCTATATATGTTATTTCACAATAAGAAGGGCTTAAAAAATGAAACCAATGAAATGAGAATTGATTTGAATGAATACAATTTAAGATACCCTTCAGCAATTTTATTTTTCCTATTTCAGATTAAATACAATAGAGGGAGGATTAAAAGAGACAAAAATAACAGTGGAAAGCTCTTCTTTTAACCTAAACTCATATCTGTGTCTTTTAATAAGGTTTGTCACTATGGTGCTCAAATAAAGTAATAAAGATGCCATTTTAGCAAAAACATAGGTTTTTAAAGTAATTCTCATTTTTTCTTTTCTGCATTTTCAGCTATAGTTTAAAAATTCTTTTTCATTTTTCACATAATACTGCTGAGGAACAAAATCCAAAGTACTTTCTTCTGTTACATTTCCATAATGGTGTCACCATCCTTAAGGACACAAATGTCAATATAACAAGAATGTATACTGCAGTTAGACTAGTTCTTAACATTAGTAGAAGAAATGCTTTGGAGATTTTCCCCTGGGTTCTGACATGTTTATGGGGAAAATAAATATGAAACTACTTAGCTTTGCATTTTCCTAGACTCTCAAGCAACGGGAGTAATGTAATAGGAGTAATGTCACTGGAAAAAATGAAAATATACAATTTAAATAACATTAAAATTCTGAGCATATTCTTATATCTGTAATGAATTTGCATGTATTATTATTGCATTTTAACTCCAGAAATAGATCTAAATTTATTCTGTTTGGCCTTAGTGACATCTCTTGGCATTCTTGTGTCTCATACAAAAACCCCCAAAAGGGACAGCAGGGCCACTTAGAAGTGAGTGTGAATGTTGGGAATGTCGGTGACACTCGTGTCTCCTCACAGTCCCTTCCAGTTGTGCTTTTGACTCTGAGCAGGCTACTGAAGAAGCCCAGGTCAGAGCTGTAGTTTTGTGCGGGGAACAGATTCCTTGACCAGCAACACAATCTCCTCAGTTCTTTTGTCCCAAATTTGGCCCATTTCCAGTGCTTCCAGTCTGGTTTCTAAAGCCATTTAACATTCCTGTAATTCAGATACAGCAGTTACCTAATTTAAACAACAGCCATGTGAGTTTTTTTCTCTCTAGTCCCTTTGATGTTGATGAAGGAGTGAAACTGGAAAGTATAGTTCTGCCATTGCTAATTAATTTTTTCATCTGGGTGAATTTGGGTTAGAGACAAATGAGTAACTATTTTTAGCTGTATTGGAATTCCTCATCACTGTTTCTTATCTTTCACTGTTAACTATATAATTCTGTTTTATTTTAATGCAGGTACAGCCTGACTATTTGGACTGGAAAAAATGATAACTATTCCATTGAAGATTTACTTTGTATTAGAGACAGTTTTGACAAAAAACAAGTTTTCTATGACATCTTGGAACCACAAAACCATGAATTTAAACAAGCCATTGGAATCAAAGTTAATCTCTAAGAAGAAGATTCTTCTAAATTATTTCATGTTTTGGTTTCATAATTCTTCTCCGCTTTGGTCTGAATTAATTACCATATAAGTTATAATGATTGATTTATGCTCCAATTCATCCAATCAAAAAAGTGCTTATTGAGTGCTTACTCTGTTAGGCATATGTCCTTATAATCCTGTACTTACCTAAAAGATTTGGAAAGTGGGCCTAATCTAATAATAATTTAGGGAAATGATGCTTTAAAATCCTTTATAAGAAATAACTTTGATATACTGAAGATAATTAAAAGAATCCACGTGTCATACATAATACAGGTATAAATCATATTTTGTTGGCATTTGCTTCAGAGATTCCACAAAAATATGGCACCCTCTTTCCTTTTTCCTGGAAAACTGGTTATTTCAGAGACTACAAAAGAGTAACTGGGCTTTAAAAATGTTTTTCACTTTCACAGGGGTGAGCAGCTTTCTCATAACAAAATCAACTCCATTTACTGAAAACAATATAGATTAAATTAGATGGATCTAGAATTTCCGTATTGTTGGGAGCATGCTGACAGCTACATGTTTTTTGGATTCTTTGTTTCGATCATAGTATCTTATCTATAGTGAGCAAAATAATGTTGGGGAGCAGAATATTAATCCTGGTGATCTATCATTCTATTTCTGTTTCTCACCAGTACCACCTGAGTCCAGGTCCTTGTACTACTAGAACTTCAAAAACTAGTTCTTCATGACTCATTCTTCTCACTCTACTCAGAGACACCCTGAGTATTTCTGCTGAAGAAACCTCCAGGGTCTTCTTAAGTTCAACTTTACTGAATTTTACTCTTTCAAGACCCAGTCCCTCTCAAAAAGTCAACTCAATGTCCTCCAGCACAGTCCACTTCAAAAATGCCTACAACATCAGTGCTCTCTAGATCTTACTTTAACAGTTAACTTTATTTAATGTTGTTCACTAATTGTGTCTTACGTGTTAGTTGTGTCTCCTCAGCTGGATTATAAAATAAGGGAACATTCTTAACTATCCTTTACAGTGCCTGGCATAGTCCTGAGCAAGGCATTCAGAAAAACGTGTTGCTTCACAAAAGAACAAACAAGCTGATCAAAAAATGGGCAGAGGATATGAACAGACATATTTCCAAGGAAGATATACAGATGGCCAACAGACACATGAAAAGATGTTCAACACCACTAATCATCAGGGAAATGCAAATCAAAACTACGCTAAGATATCACCTTACACCCGTTATGATGGCTATAATCACCAAGACAAAAAACAACAAATGTTGGAGAGGTTGTGGAGAAATGGGAACCCTAATTTACTGCTGGTGAGAATGCAAACTGGTGCAGCCTTCACAGAAAACAGTATGGAGATTCCTCAAACAATTAAAAATAGAAATACCTTATGATCCAGCAATCCCACTCTTGGGCATCTACCCAATGGGCATGAAATCAACCATCCCAAGAGGCTTACGCACCCCTATGTTCATTGCAGCATTATTCACTATAGCCAAGAAGTGGAAGCAACCCAAGTGTCCCTCAACCAATGACTGGATAAAGAAGATGTGGTGTGTGTATATATATATATATATATACAATGGAATACTACTCAGCCATAAAAAAAGACAGAATTGTCCCATTTGCAACAACATGGATGGACCTAGAGGGTGTTATGTTAAGTGAAATAAGCCAGAGAGAGAAGGACAAACACCATGATTTCACTCATATGTGGAATATAAACTAACACACAGACAGAACTGGTTGGTGGTTACCAGGGGGAATGGGGGTGGGGGGGTGGGCACGAGGGGTGAAGGGATGCATTCATATGGTGATGGGCAAATAATAATGTACAACTAAAACTCCACAATATTATAAACTATGAAGACATCAATAAAAATTTAAAACTTAAAAAAAAAAAAAAAAAGAGGCAGGAGGAAGGACACAAGAATAATCCAAGGGAGTCGCCAATGGCATGAGCTGAATAGTTTGAGAAAAAAAATAAAGGATAGTATTGGGTTAAAGTGGATAAAATAAGAATTCATGAGTTTATACTGATATAAATATGTGATATAAAAAAAAGTTGCTTCTTTGATTTATTGAAAAATAGTTTACCAATGAATGTGTAATTTGCCTTTTGTTTATCAAACATTTTCTCCCAAAGAAAGTAGTAGTTCTATATAAAGAAAAGAGGTTGGGTTTTGAATTCAGACAGACTTCTCTCACAGCCTCACCTCTGTCCCTTACTAGCCATAGATTTTGGGAAATATTTAACCTCATTGAGTCTTGGTTTCTTTATCTATAAAATGGGTGTGGGTGGGAATGAGGATTCTCTTCTAGTGCTATTGTGAAGATTAAGAGTCGTGTAAGGGAGGCATCTGGCTCCATGCTCATCACATGGCAACCGCTCAACAGATCAAGTTGTTTCCTTCTTTTATCTCATCATGTGATCATATCCAAGGAGGTAGGTAGGTAGGTAGGTAGATGGATAGACAGATGGCAGTAAGGGATATAACATGAAACACTGTAGACATATAAACACTTAAAGAAAATAATTATATTTCCACTTTAAATTTTAGCTCCAACTGAATGCAGTGCTATTTGTCAAGTAACACCTAAAACTTCGCTTTCTATGGTGGTTTGCCAAAAGCAAAAGATGCAGTTTCATAATTATAAAATTTTAACAATTATAACAGTAACTTAAAATTATAGTAAAAAGTAATGTTCAATTTATAAATTTTCTAAAATGACCATGCTTTACTTTTATATAGAAAGTTGAATTTATAAATGACCTCCATTTTGATGAAGTTTGAAATAAAACTTACTTGTCCATTAGATTATTTTTACTACTTGATTATCTGGTCATTGATAATATTTTTGAAAATATTAGTCTTAAGGCAAAAAATGTTTTATATTGAGAAATTTATCAACTGAATGTCACTTAGATTAAGATTTAAAGGCATATTTTAAAGTGTTCTCAGGAACAAAAAATATGTAAAAGAATTACAAAATGCATTCTGTTGAAAAGTAAATTTTTAATGGATGTCCATATGGAAAAAAATAACCTTGATCACAACTTTACACGATACAGAAATAATAATTTGAGTTGGATCTTAGGCCTAAATGTGAAAGCTAAAATTATATAAAGCATTTAGAAGAGAATAAAGGAAAATGTTCTCATGACTTTGGAGTAGGCAATGATTTCTTTTTCTTTTCTTTTTTTCTTTTTTTGGTGAGGAAGATTGTCCCTGAGCTAACATCTGTGCTAGTCTTCCTCTATTTTGTATGTGGGATGCCACCACAGCATGGCTTGATGGTGGTGTAGGTCTACGCCTGGGATCCAAACCCATGAACCCAGGCCACTGAAGCAGAGCATGCGAACTTAATCACTACACCACCAGGCTGGCCCCCTCTTCTTTTTAATTTTGGCTTTATTGAAATATAATTGACATATAAAATTGTAAGATATTTCCAACCTCTCCCTATTTCTCCTACACCCCAAGGAAATGATTTCTTATAACACAACATTAACCATAAGAGAAAAAAATTGGCTAATGGGCTTTATCAAAATTTAAAATTTCTTATCAAAAGACACCATTAACACATATCTGACAAAGTGTTCATACTCAGAATCTGTGAACTCTTATAAACTGATTTTTAAAAAGAAGGTACCAACCTAATTAAAAATGGACAAAAGACATGAACAGACAATTTGATTTTAAAATAATATTTTAAAGGACTTAATATACAAGAATACACTACAGTACTAGGTAGACACTGAAAGTCTACATTTACTAATATAGAAAGATGTTATATTGCAAACTGCAAAACGGATGTATGGTATACTATTTATGTAAAATTGTATGTCTTTATATGCATTTATATACATAGGAAAATATTTGAAAAATTCACAGACAAAATAAGTAAATGGTTAAGTACCACCTATGTTTCCCCTCTGGGTTCTCAGGTCTAACATATTGGTGTTGAGATCCCATAGCATCTGGGGGCTATTTCCCAAGACTGGCAGAGCAATCCTAGCCCTAGAAGAGACTTTGGTACAAATCCAATTGTTAAAAAAATCAGAGCTTTAAAAAGTACGGTAGCTTAAGGCCCTGCAGGAATGATGTAATTGCTAATTAGCCAAGTATGTACTCATTCATCCAGTGAGAAATCGTTAAAACTTATTCAGAACAGCTTGTTTATTTGCTTGTTGGAACTAGAGTCTTGGATTTTTTTCCTGGTAATTAAGAAAATTAAGTACCTAGTGAATAATGTAGAAAAATGCTAGTTCTCTCACCTTGGAATTCAAGATGTGAGCCTACCAAGTAGGAGCCTACAATCTGTTTATAATCCTAAATTCGTGAATCAGTGCAAGGAAAACAGTTGCGTGTTAAGAAGATGAGGAGAGTGGTGCTAAAGAACGTCTTTTTCTAGAAAACGGGAGTCTGATGAACACGTGCAACCAAGGAGCGCTGAAGAGCAGGTCTCGAAGAAGCGGGGCCAGGAGCTCCTGGGACCGCAGCAGCAGAGTTCAGGTCTGTTCTAGTTTCCGCGCCAGCGTCCTGTCCTTCTTCACTGAGACTGCTGCTCTCTCCTCTGTACCCAGCAGTTTTTGGTCCAGGGACCCTGATTTGTCCAGTCACTCGTGTCTTTCCTGAGGAGGAAGTGAAGGGACCCCAGGGCTCAGTAGGAACTCGCGGGGGAGGGATTGGGGCCAGCACCTAAGCGATGCTGACGTGCTGAGGCCATGCAAACAATTCCGGACTGAGTCCTTCCTCAAGGTCTTACGGCCCAGCGCGGGGAGAGAGTGTAAACAGTAAATTGGACATAACTCCCGTGGTGCGGCTAGTGTACACCAGGTCGCGTGAGAGACAGCGGTCGGTTCTAACAGAGAAAACGCTTGAGTCGTGTCTGGACGCTAAGATTCACCAGGAGACGGAGAGCGAAGGGCCTCTCGGGCAGAGGCACCGGAGCAAAGGGTCGCCAGGTGGGAAGGAGCCTGATCTCACCTGCTCGAACGTGTGCGGCGGCGCGGGCCCGGGAGGCTGCACCTGCAGGCGGGGGCCGGGCGCGTCTGCCGAGCTGAGGCGAGCGCCGCGGTCCTCCTGCGGGTGGGAGCCGCGTGTGAGCAGGGAAGCGTTATCCTCAGGTCTGAGTGTTAGGTGATTGCGGCGGCGTGAGAGGGAGACACGGCATTCTCGCAGTGAAAGGGGATGAAGCCCTGATTAAAGTGGTAGCAAAAGGGGATGGACAGGCTCAAGAGACAGAGGACAGGTGAAGAAGGAAGAACTTGTCAGAGGTTTTCAACCAGTGCATGGGGAGTGTGGGGGAGAGGGGAGAGTCCAGCATTTGTATTTCTGGCTTGGGTAACAGAGGTGGTGCCACCGACCCAAACAGGATAGGACAGAAGCCAGGTGTGGCCAAGTTTCTCAGTGATTTGTTAATATTGCTTATACTAACTTGGAAAGAAAAATGAAAGCCCCATCTGCCTGTCTTGGAACTCACCTTCCACGCTAATTTTAGAAAGGATGCTTTTTTATTCAATTCTGCCAGTTTCTTAAAGACCTCCACCCCCAAGTAATTGCCTCTTTACTACATACTTTACGTGATCTTATAATTTTAAACAGTAGAACTAACCCCACAGTCCCACCATCGGAGTAGAGAGAAAACGGGCCGGGCTTGAAAGGGGCTCCCCAGCCTCCCCCCCTCTAGGAAGGCTCTTTCATTTCTGTGCGTCTGCTCACAGGAGGGACCAGGCTGACTAGTCTAGCGTTTGAGCTGTTCTGCGTTTGGTTGCTGCTTAATCTTCTTTCAGGCTGCTCATTGCCCCTTTCTTCTTTATCCCTTCCTTGGGGTGAAAGAATGTAATAAGAGTTCAAAAAATTTAATTGAAATATTGGCCGTGAGAGTCTGCTGCTAGTTCGTGAATTCAAGAGCTGATCAAAAAACTCCAAAGTACAGGGGCGTGACCTCTTCACCAGCCTGTTGAGCCCCGCCCCTAAACCAAGGTTCCTTTAAGGAGCCTTTCGTGACTTCCTCAGGCAGACCTGTGGGCTTTCTCCTGATGCACATCCTCTGCTAGACTACGATTATTTTACAGATTTGTATTTTGCCCTCAACTGTGCTGTTTTGGGGAATGAAACTATTCATTTTTATATGATGCCTGGTCAGAAGAGGGGATGGATGGATGGATGGATGGATGGATGATGGCACAAAACCTCAGTAATTCTCTCAGAGCACTGTTCTTAAAGTGTGGCCTGCAAACCCCTCAGTTGCCGAGACACTTTTAGGAGATCTATGAGGTCAAAACCATTTGTGAAATTCTTATTGTTTCACAAATAATGGTATTTGCCTGTGTCACTGTGTTGACACTTGCACTGATGGTGGGAAACAGTGGTAGGTTAAACTGTTGATGCTTTAGTGTGATCAAGTTCATGGCATCAACTAGCAATCATATTCTGGACTGCCACACACTCACATTAAAAAGGAAGAAAAAAAGACAATATCATCAATGATTCAGTAAAAATTATTAATTTTAGTAAATCTTGTCCTTGAGTACACATCTTTTTAATAGTCCATGGATGAAATGGGAGGTAAGCACGAAACAGTTCTGCATACTGTTCAGTGATTGTCTTAAAGAAAAGCCCTGTTGCAAACTGAACTAGCCATTTTTTTCACAGAAAAAAAATTTACTCGAAAGAACAACTGACAGACTAAGTTATTCAGTCTTGGGTATTTGGCAGATATTTTCTCAAAAAGGAACTTCAAGGAAAACAACTGACAGTATCTGTTGCCAATGATAAAACCTGAGCTTTTACATGAAAAGTTATAGTTTGAATAAACTTGAATCCATCATTGTAAACTTGATGATTTCCAATACTTAAAGACTTTTCTCTGATATCAGTGGTAATATTAATAAACATTTTTTTATGTTATATAATGAAATGTGTCAACATTTGGAAGATCTGCATAACTCAAGGAATCAATATTTTCCAAATGACTAGTGCATGATGTTATAAAATCTTGTATGGCTAAGGAATCCATTCAAAGTGCAAAACAACAATGAAATTTAGTGTAACAGAATATGGAAGTTCATTGATATGGTTTCAGATTCCACATTACAACTAACCTTTTAAGAAACTACCACTTACCAAGTTTGGGTACAGTATCAAAGAAGACCATCCACAATTATCTGAAAAGTCTATTAAATTATTTCTTCTTTTCCAATTACATATTTGTGTGAAGCCATAATTTCTTCATATGCTTCAACTAAAACAACATATTAAAACAGATTGAAGGCAGAAACACAGAGGAGAATCCAGCTGTTTTCTATTAAGCCAAACATTAACAAGATTCGCAAAAACATAAAACAATGCCACTCTTCTCACTAAATGTATTTTGGAAAATGTAGTTATTTTTCATAAAATATTTATGCTAACATGTAATGGGTTTATTGTTATTTTAAAAGAATTAACATTTTAAAAATGTCCCAGTTTTAATTTTTAATGTAGTAAACACTGATACACATAACCCAGATTAAAAAAAAAACAAAAACCTTTAGGGTCCTCAATTTTTAAGAGTCTAAAGAGTCCCTCAGACCAAAAGGTTCAAAAGCCTCTGTCTCAACACATTTCAGGTGTTGAGCCCACGTAGACAGGAAAGTTAATTCCATTTCTGCTTTAATCATTTGGAATTCAAAGCATTGTTTCTTTAAACTATAAAATGCATGTAGCACATTTAAATGCATTTTGTGTCTAAATAAATTTAATTCTTAAAACATAGTTCTATTACTTTTTAATTGAAAAAAATACATGCAAGTGGTTTTAAAACATTCAAACAATACGAAAGTACATTTAAGTTGTTTTTGAGTTAAAAAGGATGTATAAAATGAAAGGCCCACTTGGAACTTTGTAGGGGAAAGAGTATAATTATAACTATTGTTTTACTAATGTATCAAATAAATTAATGCTTTTGAGTTTTCAAAATTCTTTATCCTCACATTTATGATGATGATAAGAAGCAGTAAAATTTTGGAGTGCATACTGTATGCCAGGCATTGTTCTAAAGAGCCTCTGTGACAATGACAATGTCACTGATGAAGACACTGTCTGCTGATACTCTCTTCAAAGCTGAATCCTTAGGTGCCAAACCTGCCGAGTTGGAACTCTCTGTGCATGAGCCATGCAGTCCTTGTTCTGTTAATAATCATCTTATTTCTGGACCATATTTTCCATTTTGATCCAATTATTATTGCTTTAGGTACTGTTTTGGTCAGATGCAATAATAGAATCTTACTCAATTCACCCAAACAAAGGAGGCTATGGAGGAGATTATCGTAAGGAGACATATCCAGAAAATTTAGGGAAAAGCTGAACATTTAGGCTGCAGGAAGGGCAAGAACTGAGAGAGGGCCCTCAGCAGTGGGAGGTCATGGACTCCAGTGCTCCACTAAACAAATTCAGATTGCTGAGAGAAAGCCCCCTTGGCTCATCCCAGTTTGTGGTTTTGTTCCCTTGGGGCAGTTGTCCATCCTTGGTCCCCTCTACCATCAAGAGGAAGAAAACCAGTAGGTTGTATGATACCTTAGGCTGCCCCTTCCAACAGTTGTGGGCAGAAACAGTCAAGAAAGTACCTTGTGGGGTACCCCAACCCTTCCATCTTGAGGGTTCTGAGGCTTTGATGGTCCTGCCTGTGTGGGATTCTGATAACCTACATTGACCACTGGCTATGATAAAGGGACACCCCAGTGAGTTCCTCAGATTCCAAACATATTCCTTCTAGTTCCTGTGTGTAGTTCTGACAGTCACTCCAACCAACATCATGACCCCATTTTCCCCCAAGAAGGAGACTGGAATGAGCTGGAATGGTTATCTCAGTTTCCACTTCAGTGGAAATACGATTGCATCCCTTGGTGGAAGTGTTCTTCCCTTGGATGTCAAATTCTTCATATTAAGAGTTTCAGGGATACTATAGCAATTTTTTTTTTTTTTGGAAATTGACAAGAGGATCCTTTTTGAGATGTTTTGCCTGGCAATCAAAATTTAAATATTGTGCCACTATAACCAACACTTAATGAATGTGAAAATAAAGCTAAGAAGTCATGTGGATGATTGAAATCCCAAAACGTTATTTCAATCATTAGTTTTCAACTTTTCCCACTGAATCTAGAGTTGTTAATAAGTAAAAACTGTCTCAAAGCACCTTCTAGTCAAAACAACTTTAAAGATTGTTCAATAAAAAGAAACTCCTTTGTTAAATCTCTGATTAACACCTACCTTCTGCCTATTTCCAAAAATGATGGTTCGTATCTTCCTAGGACAGACTTTTCCATAGATGGACAGCTCTAGTAGCTAAAAGAGTTAAAATATTTCTGTAACTTCAATTTTCTGGTCCTAGTTTATCTTAATTTGCAGGATTCTACACTAAGTCAGTGCATCAGTCCTTTTATATTTAAAGTCAGCTGTCTAGTCTCAGTTGAGTCTTTTTATCTCCAGGCTAAACACCACCAATTCTTTAACCTATTTTAAATTTTTTCCCCAGACTTTTTATCATCTTTTTCATTTTCTTACATATGTACTTTAGGATGTGGTATCTCGAATTAAAAACACTATCTCAGGATCTACCAGTGCTAAGATTCAGTAGCAGAAACTCACTAATCTTTTAATAATATAGTCTTAGCCCTGTTAGCAGTCCCAACAAACTTGGATTATATCAGGCTAGTATTTAACTAAAACTATCAGATGTTTTTCCACATAAATTTGATCATTCTAACCTTATGCAATTGATTTGCAAAACTGAAATGTAGGCTACTCGTGACCATTAAGCTTTAGTTTATTGGTTTTGATCCAATATTCCAGCTAATTCAGATTCTTTTAAATTGTTTTTGTTGTTATTTGTTGTGTTAGCTATTCTTCTCAGTTTTTCCTTTCCTGGCCTCCTCTTTAAGAATTGTAGACATTCAAAGAAGGTGCACAAAGAGACAGGATGTCACCTTGGAAAGGCCAGTGGGCAGCTCCAGTAAATCTCGAGAATTTACCATGGTCCATGATCTGGCCCTTTTCTCACTGAGACTTGGAAATAGGATATAAGGAATACTGGCATTAAACAAGGCTCCATACTGGCCCGGTGGCATAGTGGTTAAGTTCAAGTGCTCTGCTGTGGTGGCCCAGGGTTTACGGGTTTGGATCCCAGGCATGGACCTACACACTGCTCATCAAGCCATGTTGTGGAAGCATCCCATGTACAAAATAGAGGGAGAGTGGCACAGATGTTAGCTCAGGGACAGTCTTCCTCAAGCAAAAAGAGGAAGATTGGCAGCAGATGTTAGCTCAGGGCCAATCTTCCTCACCAAAAAAAAAAACAGACTCCATAAACTCAACTATTGATTTATTTACTAAGAATTATGACTTCCAATTGGACAGTGCTTTCTTGTTTTAAAATGTGGGCTTTATTATTATTCAGGTGTGGTGAAGCCAACAGATCAGGAGACAGCCGCCATTGAGAATACAGTGTGTTACAGTTCCCAAGAGGAGGGCCTGTCATACCACACAGGGCCACCAGGGGAAGCACCAGCATCAGTCCAGAGGCAGAGGGAGTGAGGGAAAAACAGGGACAAGAGACTATATCGTGGTTTCTGTGGGAAGGAAGGAGCAGCACAGGGCAAGCAGGCTTAGGATTGGCTAGCTTGAATAACTGAGCGGGCTCTGGGTGTAGAGGCTGTCTCCAGTTGTCTGGTACCTGCCTCTGCGGTGATCAGAGCAGGGGACAGTGGCCCTGAGGGTGACAGCCCTATAAAGGTGGTGGTTGGAGTGTGTGCTCTGGATTGGCTGGTTTACATATGAGAGATATACTCCTGGGGCAAGTTGTTGTCTACCTCCAGGAATTAGCTAATCCTGGGAGGGGCAGTCCCTCCTGTGTCAGCAAGACCCCAATATATCAAAGCATTAGAAAATATGAAAAATAGAAAACAGGATTACTACAATTCCTCTCACCCTGACAAGTCTGTTCTTTCCTTTAAATAAGCTATGTGGGAATCAAATTACTAGAAGGCTACATGGTGAGTATCACTCAGAATAAGGGCAGTTAGTGTTATCACTTGAGGTTTTTGAAAGGTTCAGGTACTGGATGTCTGATTGGTGCGCCTCCACCCAAGAATGTGCCGGGCAGGTGTCTGCCGCCTTCCCTGGGCACTGTCCACACTCGTCTCGGTAACGGGCTGCTGTGTCCTCCACAGAATTACCCTTGCCACGGCTGTACGCTGGAAATCCCAGCCACCAGTAACTGAAGACGGCACCTGTCAAACTAATGAATGAAGCATCGTCATACCTTTGTTAGGTTAAATCATACTTTTATGTTAAATTAAAATATAACTTTAAATACACACACACACACACACACACACACGCACACTTGTCCGATTCCTGTTGCAAACACCTGTGACTTCTTAACATTGGGATCCCAGTGACGTATCCCACTTAATGGAGTGAAAAGCCCCATAGGGTAGCTTTACAATCAGGCTCAAACAATCTCAGCCCCTAAAATGTGCTTAGGATTGCTAGAAAGCTAAAAATTTTCCAAATATGGCCAACAAAGCTTTAATCCTAGTATTTTTTTCATGTTGAGATGAGAATAGCAACAAAAGTTATTCTGTCTTTGTCTTCTATTTACTCAGAGTAAACATATGGGGCACACATTCTCTTGTAATTATGTTGAAATATTTACCATTAGTATTTGAGATAAATAAAAATCAGTGATAATCAAAATGACATTTTAAATCTTTATTGATATCATTTTATGAACTAATGTATTTACATATCCTTCCAAACTGCATCCTTACAGCTTAAGGCCAAGTACTTTTCTCAATATTAAAACTTGCAAAAAAGCATTTAGCTACCTATAAACATCAGGTACACTTCTAAATTCTGAATCAAAAACTATTTCTAATGTAATTAATATTAATGTTCTTCAAAACATTAAATGGAGAACTCCAATTATTTTTTTCAAACAAAAGCCACAAGAAATTAAATAATTACTATGTACATCACAACTTGCTTATATCAAATTACCCAGAAAAGCAGCATGCCAATTGTTAGGATCTTCTCCATTGACAGAAGGCGAAGAAATAAAGTTGTATACGACAATCATCAAATTCACACACTCAGGTTCTGTATAGTTTGATCTATTCTTTGCTGTAAAACGGCTAGATTGAAATAAGGATTCTTTATATAAACACCACATTTTGAAATCATGTAGATAATTTAGTCATTTTATAATATTTTACTATAGTAGCATGGTACTCATTTATTTTGTTAGAAGTTACAGGTCCTGCTAGATGACTGGAATGTTACACAAGGAAATTATCCTTACATATCCTTATTATTTAAATGCCTAATAACTATATATCAGAAATAAAAAGATATTGTTTAATATTCATCGAATATTTAGTATATTTTGTAATTAAGTTTCTACTGGCTTTCTTAATTTTAGCTAACCTAAGATAATCTAATAATCAGTTTTTCTGTTTTAAAACAAAGCAAGCATTTAGTTTCTATTTGTGATAAATCCCAAACTTTTTTTTTTTGGTTGTTCTTAGAAAGACAAGAATAATTTGATATAAGTAAAGAAGATTGCTTTTTAACTTTTATAATATCTTGTTACTGGAACCTATGCATAGGCTTCAAAAAATAACAGGAATAAAAAGACAGGGAGAAAGAAGAATTCCATAAGATAACATTATAGGAAAGTTAAAAAACAAAATAGAGGGGCCGCCCGGTGGCGCAGCGGTTTAGTTCGCGCTTGGCAGCCCGTGGTTCGCGAGTTCGGATCCCGGGCGCCCGCCGACGCCATTGCGTGTCAGCCATGCCGTGGCGGCGTCCCATATAAAGTAGAGGAAGATGGGCACGGATGTTAGCCCAGGGCCAGTCTTCCTCAGCAAAAAGGGGAGGACTGGCAACGGATGTTAGCTTAGGGCTGGTCTTCCCCACAAAAAAAAAAAAAAAAAAAAAAATAGAGCAAAAGACAGCACACAGACACTTAGCCTAGATCGTCACTAGCTTGTAAAACTCTGAGCTCCCATTTTGACAGTGACGAAGCTGACAACATGAGTATTAGCTGTCCAGTCTACTATCACACTCGACTTTTTAAATTTTTAATTAGATTTTCACCCACCTGCAGTCAACGTTTTTTACGAATTAGTTCATTCTTTCCTTGCAGGTTAGGCCTATTGATCATAGAACATTTTATAGCTGTCAATGTTTTCTTTTATGCTTTTGACATCATGGAAAATTACAACCTTATTTACTATTTGAAATGTTTAAAAAAACGTATTGACTTGAACACAATGTTTCCTAATTGCATTTGGCAAATCTGAAATTTTTTTAAGCTATCTCTAATATATGTGACCTTCTTTCCTTGCTGATTTTTCTTTAAATTAAAAACTCGGACCACATGAATGCTGTTAAATATTGGAGGTTTTGAGGAAAATAGCTCTAATTTTGTTTGAGAGAATCTCCTCAGCAGAAACTATATATTATTTGTGTGTTCACAGTACTTAATATGATACACAGCACATTTTGATCCCCCTAACCATTATGGACTAACCAATTACAAGATTTAAAAGGATGAACATTTGAGATTTCTTCTCTAGTTCTATATTTCTGATATAGACATTTGAACAAAATGTGTTTTCTAGCCCTCTCTTAAAAATTTACTAATTGCTTAATTTGTTCTGTTTGCAATGATTGTCTCCTTAACAACATTTTTTTACTTTTGAATTCTTTAGGGAAAATAGGAACTGTTGGCATAAGCACTTTTTGACCACAAGAAAGAAGGCTGGAAATCTTGTTGCTGACATTGATATCTGAGACGGGAGGGTGCAGATTCACATTTAAGGGTGGCAGAAATCCTGGTCTGGTTTGGGTAATACTGTGATCTAAAGGGAAAGCTCCCGAACCACGCCTTTCTAAAATTGCATGATTTCTCCTGCTCAGGGGACCTGGGGGGATATTCTCCAACAATTCTTTGGACCCTGACAACAAGGAAGAAGATGGCGAGAGGATCTTTTTTTTCCCTATAAATGCTTTACCATCTTCTAAGTTTGCAGGAGTCAGACCAGCTGACAGCTGGGAATCAGAGCTGTAGTGATTTGCCCCGGAGTTTCTTTTCTGAACTATACTTCTCAAGGTGGAAGCAAATATTGTCTGCTTAGAATCTGGGTCCTGGTCAACAGGGATGTCAATGCATTGTTGATTTCCTTCTGAAAAAAAGGACTGACAATTTATTTCATCATATGACATCTTTCTTGAGCTGGCCTGATCAAAGGCTCTTAGCAAATGTGTGGTGTCTTTTATATCAATGCTTTGGTGCCTGGTGATGAATCGCTTGGAAAGTGCCAGCGCACTGGTTTTGTAGGATAATTCCTCCTCTGGAGTAATATCCTGGAGCTCCTCTTGCAAAGAGGCCACTCTGTGCTGGTGCATTAATGAGGGGGGACTCTTGATCCAGGCTGGGGCCTGGGGTAGCTTGGGCCCATTAGGAGCCATAGCGGGCTTCCTCACAGGGGAGCCTGGGTCCAGGGTATCATCACTACTTCCTGAGGGTTCCAGATCTTTAAAGCCAAAAAGTGTCATTTCGGCTTCAGGAGAGTGTGAAAGTGGCGACAAGCCTGTTTTTATGTCTATTTCTGAAGGAGTGGCACAGGTGGCTGGCGCAGGACTCCCGTCTGTGTCCCCGGGAGGCATGTTCAAGTACTGTCTGGTCGTGTGCCTGCCAGAGGGCGATTTTGCTGTCGTTATGATAATGACCTCTTTCCCTTTTGCCTTGCAAGCACTAAGCAGAACTTTCAGGGTCTCTCTGTCTTCTGAATTTATGGCATAAACGAGGGCCGAGTAACTAGAATGGTCTTGCAAGCTGAGGTCAGCCCCGCTCTTGAGGAGCAGAGACACAACTTCAGGACCGGCTTTTTCCAAGCAAGCATGCATCAGAGCGGTTTTCCCAGACTTGTCCTGTATGTTGGGATCAGCATTGTTTTCCAGCAAGTATTTAACCATTTTGGCTTTACTGACACTCTGGTGATCAACGTGTTTGGTCTTACAAGCGATCATTAACGGCGTCTCCCCGCGGTCATTGCTCTCGTTAATGTAGGCACCGCCTTCCAGCAAGAGTCTTGTGAGACGAAGCCGGCTCTGATGGACAGCTTTGATCAGGGAATTTCCATCACTTGAAATTTCTACACCTTCATCCATCTTCAAAAGTCAGAAATCAATACCTGGGTATCAAAGAAGATGAAGACCAAAAGATTGGCCAGAATGAATGTCCCAATTTATATTCATGTTGTTATTCACAATTTCTCAAATATGTATACAGAAAGAAGACATAAATGAGATTATGTTACTAACAAATACTGAGCAAAATAGTGAATTGCAAAATAAGAGAAATTTTAGAATAGTAACAACATTTAGGGAATTACAAACAAAAATTTACTTTCAAAATCTTCATTGAACATTTATGACACAATGCCAACATAGCACTTCCCTAAATCTGACATTAATTAAACAATCCACTTATTTTCCACTTGTGAAAAATATTTTTAAAATAATACTAAAGTGCAAATCTAAGCAAAAAAGCCAAAATTCTGTGTAACTGCAACTGAATCAATTAAAATATGGCATCTTTATGGTAGCTTAATGTAAAAACTTCCTAGTATTAAATTACTTAAACAAGTTCTTCAGTTAAATAACGAAACTAATATCAAGATTTTCAATTTGAGGGGCTCTGTTTCTTTTAAAGGATGAAAAATTATTTGGACTACCAGGTGTTAAAATAACTGACACGGGGCCAGCCCATGGCCTAGTGGTTAAGTTCACCTCACTCCACTTCAGCTGCCTGGGTTCAGTTCCCGGGTGTGGACCTACACCACTCATTGGTGGCCATGCTGTGGAGGTGACCCACATACAAAATAGAGGAGGATTGGCACAGATGTTAGCTCAGGGCTAATCTTCCTCAAGCAAAAAGAGGAAGATTGGCAACAGATGTTAGCTCAAGGTGAATCTTCCTCAGCAAAAGAAAAAACTGACACAATGTCTGGAATTCACACTGAGATACAAAGGGTGAGCGTGTAATTATGCATTTTTCTTGATTCCATTCTTCAAATCCTATGCTGACTAGATTATGGGGTTAGCAACACACATTGGGTTAAATTTTGACAGCAGTACATTTGCTCTGAAAAAGGAGTTTTCTAAGCTACAAATGTGAATGAAGACACATAGACTTTATAAACATTTTACTTTTTATCATTAAAACTGAAAATTATTTGTTTAATTTATCTAAATAATTCAGATTCAAACTCCAACAGATAATTCCATTAGTTGATAAGAATTATGTCTTTATCTAGAGCTGAGGAAATGTTTGCCTTTCATAGTCCCTTAGGAGCTGGGGAGAAAAACCCGATGGAGAAATCTATTTCATTTAATTAGGGAGTTTTCAGAAATTGAGAAGTAGTATTTATTCTACTCATTTACTTTTAAAATTGAGAATATGGGGGGCCGGCCCAGGTGCAGTGATTAAATTCATGCACTCTGCTTCAGTGGCCCAGGGTTCATGGGTTCAGATCCTGGGCATGGACCTACGCACAGCTTCTCAGGCCATGCTGTGGCAGGCGTCCCACATATAAAGTAGAGGAAGATGGCCATGGATGTTAGCCCAGGGCCAATCTTCCTCAGCAAAAAAAAAAAGAGAGAGAAAGAGAAAAAAATATCGGACCTGAATTTCTATTGGATAATAGACTTGATAATAAATATAATGACCTCTTAACAGACAGAAGAAGAGATGAAGAGAGCAGAAAGAAAGTAAAGAAAAAGGGGAAAGAGAGGCTGGCCCCATGGCCTAGTGGTTAAGTTCAGTGCACTCTGCTTTAGTCGCCCAGGTTCATGGGTTAGGATCCTAGGTGCCAACCTACACCAATCGTCAGCTATGCTGTGGCAGAGACTCACATACAAAATAGAGGAAGACTGGCACAGATCTTAGCTCAGGGCTAATCTTCCTCACTAAAAAAAAAGGGGGGAAAGATAGACATGCACACAGAAATTAATTAAATTGTTAACCAGCTGTAGGCTCCTAACATGTGCAGGGCACTGAGCCACAAAAGTAGGAGCCCTGGCCCTGGGGGGCTGATAGAGTTGTTTGGAAGAGATGCTGGATAAGCAGCTGGTTATGGGTTAAAGTCAGGAGAAAATACAGGCTTTAATGACTTGGGGACTGAAGGGGGCTTCACAGAGGCCAGCCATTTGAGCTTGGTCTTAAAGACCACGTGAGTTTGGCAAGCAGACAAAGGAGGAAGAGAGTAGAGAACATTCCTTGTGCAACAACCTAGAGGCTTAAAATAGCACAGCTATTTATTATAAATCAGGCTCTATTTACACTGATATAACTAAACTTTAGGAAACTATTTTAGCAGATGGTTATAGTCCAGGGTGAATATGGCAGAATACACACATCTAATTTTGCCCCTTCTTGAAAACCCCTAAAACTAAAGAATTTTTAGAAAGACATAAACTCACAAAAATAGCAGGAAAAGGTGAGATGAGAACATTTCGGAAGCCAGAAAGCAGATGGACCAGTGGTAAGTGACTCAGCCAGCCTGAAAAGGCTGTGCCTCGAGTCATTGGTGGTAAAGCTGAACACTAAGTCCATGGACACCAAAGAATCCTCGAAAGAGGCAGCAGCAGGAAGCTCTAGAACTGGGGGGTGGAGAGGGCAGCTAAAACAAGGACTAGGTGAGAAGCTGTTAGAGAAGCAGTTGGGTCCCTAGGTCCTTGATTCTCGAAGTGTGATCCCGCCTTGGACCAGCAGCAGCAGCATTACCTGAAGTTTGGCAGATTTGCAGAATCTCAGGCTCCACCCCAGACCTACTGAGCCAGAGCCTACATTTTAACTAGATCCCCAGGTGATTTGTACGCACATCAAAGTCTGAGAATCCCTGTCTCAGGTCTTTCCTCCACTCTAAGCCAGGAGACAGGAGGCTGTCCCTCCCAGCTGAGGAGATGACCAGAACTTTATTCTCCAGAAACGGTGAAACAGAGAGTCTCTGAACTGGGAGACACCGGGCATGTTTGAGGACAAGAAAATGGGGGGAAAAGTGATCGTATGCTTACTGATCACTGAATGAAGGGACTCACAGCCCTCTCCACCAACCTGGCTCCAGGAAGGCTGGCAGCCATGCCCTTATCCCTCAGGAGAAAACTGCTCTACTCTTCTTTCAAGAATCTGACCTGCCTAAGAGAAAGTACCCACGTCCTGACCACAGGGAGGCCCAGCATGCCACCCCTGTCATTCCACAGTGAGGCTTACAGGCCACCCACGTGCTCCAGGCTTCACAGTAGCTTTTTAATCTAAACCCTTTAATCATGAGCAGTCAACACAAAAAACAAACCAAAAAGCCTCTTATATTAAAGATAGAGATGAGAAAAAAGCAAGTTGGAGAAGATAGATATTAGTCAGGAAAACTTCAAAAGCTCATTATCCTCAAAGGCATAAGAAGATGTTTTAACCATGAAACAAGAATGAGATTCTCTGAAAAAAGAATATTCAGAGACCATAAAAAGCTCTCAAAAGATAAAAACATGATACAAACCACAAAATTCAATAGAAAGGATGGATAACATTGATAAAATCTCTAACACAGTCAAGCAAAAAGAATAGAAGAGAAAAAAAATAAGAAAATTAGAGAGCTAGACCGGGAAATCCAACATCCAACTAACAGAAGTTCCTGCAAGAGAAAAGACTGAGGGTGGGGGAGGAGTGAGCTGGAGAGGAAATGATCAATGAGATCAAGAAAATTTTCTAGACCCGAGGAACATGCATTTCCAAATTGAAAGGGCCCAATTAGATCACAGCATAATGGATGAAGACAGACTCTGACCACGGCACATGGCTGTAAATTTCCAGAACACTGAAAACAGAGAAGATTCTACAAGCTTGGGGGCAAGAGGTGGGGAGTGGGGTGGAAAGGTCAGGTACTAAAGGATGGGGAATTAGAATGGTTTCAGATACATCAACAGCAACAGTGAAAGACAGCGGAGGAATGTTTTTAAAAATCTGCAGTAAAAATGATTCCCAGCTTAGAATTGTATATCTAGCCAAACCATCAGTCAGGAGTTGGGACACATACTTAAGAATCTACCAGCAGATGTAATCTAAGATGAAACGGTAGAACAAGAAAGAATAAATGAGACACCAGAGGCTGGAGATCCTAACAGAGATGAGGCATCGAAAATCCCCGGGAAGGATGGTGAGAGGAGATGCCAGGATAATGGATGTACACAGACATCTCTGAGATCACACTGCCACCTTGTTAACTGGGGACCAAATGCCCAGGTGAGCTTGCCCTCAGTTCTTTGATCTTCTTGCTTTGTCCTGACCACATCTCTGCTCTCTTCTTCATGCCCTGCTTTCTGGGGCAGCCAATGGAACTCATTTCGACCTGCTCAATTGTTCTGCTTTGACCTGCTCTGAGACCTGGGGATAAGTTGTGGGGAGCGTAGGAAGAGAAAGACCGAACACCCATTCTCTTTGGTTACCCAGTATACATGATAGCCCTGCCAGAATCCCTGTAATGGTAAGCCCCATGTTTCCCAGGACTCACTCATGACCTTGCCCAAAAGGGGCTCTTGTAAACACTCAGGGACGCTGAGCCAAACTAAGACCCAGAGACTGTTCAACTGATATTCTCCTGAGGGCTTTCATCGTGTATTGGCAATATTGACCTTTCTTTTACTCATCTAATTTTGTGCTTGCTACCCAGTTTTCCAAAAATAAACACTTAATTTACTTAAAGAATATACACAAGTGGGAAAATGGAAAAGAAAAAAGCAAAGGGAATGATTAACACAAAAGTCAAGAGCAAGTTTCTTTTTGGTGGGCGTAGGGAGAACAATGCAATTTGGGAGGGACACTCGGAGGCTTTTCAGGTTCAAGTAATGCTCCGTTTCTCAACCTGGTGGTATGTACATGGGTGTCCACTTTACTCATCTTTAAATGGTACATATTTCACATACACTTCTTACGATACTGCTGTTATCTGTTTATTGTCAAACAGAACATGTATACAGAAAAGAGCATAGCGTTTATGTAAGATCTGCTTCACAATTAAAGTTTATGAAGAGCCATATTAGGTCTTACTTTTTGCAACACAATTCAGTTTTTGTGATATTATCAATAGTATTTGTGCCTAGACTTTCAAGGAGTTTCAACTAGTAAGTTCCTGAAAAGCAGTATTCAAAAGAATATACTTTTGGTTTCCACTTGAGTATCATTCATGATGTTAAGCAAAGAACAACTACTCAATAGATACAGACATAAATACAATGAAAGCGAATGATATGATTTTTGTCCCCCTGTGCAATATTCTGTAAAAGCTATTCCAGAGCCAGACATACCTGCAATGCAGAAACTTGGGAATTTAGGATTGTCGACAGCTTGGGTCCAACTCGGAGGTTTATTCTGAATGCAAAGCATCTGAAAAGAGCTTACATGAGATGCTACTCACAAAAGAAACCTTCTGTTAGCATTTTTCATATACAAATGGGTTTAATAAAGCAAAGAGACTTAGAGAAATGAGCTGGAACATAACATCAAATACAGAAAACACTTAGTAGCTGTAATTCAAGAAGAGATACAGTATCAATCATGTAAAAATACCTTTGACCAATAGTAGCATTTGAGAAACAGACACTCAAATGAAAACAAGTTGCCAGACAGCAGATTTCAATACTATGCTCTCATATAGTCCAGTATTTGGGCCAATCTTGCTTAAAAAAAGAAGTCTTATAAGAATCTTTTGGAAAGATTTTCAAACCTTTTCACCTATCCTCTTATAAAGGCCTTTCTCCACGACACGAAGCCTGACCACTTTCTGTCATAACTTTCTCTCATCAAGGTTGGTGTCAGGAGGTTCTGAGAGAAGAAGGGGAGATGGCAATGTACTGCCAGCTGGGGTGCCTGAGGGGGGCAGCGGCCCCATTGCAGTCCTGTGGAAAGGGAGTGTGCTGTGGGCTGCAGGGCCTCAGAGAAGCTGGGCAGTGGACCACTAGCTAGTGGCAACGAGCGAATCTATCTGCCAGGTGGACAAGGCAGACCCCTCCCTGAATACTGGAAGACCATCTAGCAAAAAACAACTGTCTAGCAAAAACATCAAAGGCTTCCTCTTTGTTACAAATTTTTAAATTGTTCACATTTAGTAGAGCAATTTTGAACTTGTTTAAACATTAAATTTGTCTGAGAAAAAAGTTGTCAGATACTTTATTCTCCACATGTACACGTGTTTGGTTTCCTAGTGTCTTGTTTTGTAATCAGCATTTTATTGGAATATTCCCCTTGTCTTTATGCCTTCACCCTCTTTCAGCTGGTTCTTTTATCATGCCTCATCCATTTGCACACCAAAAAGGCTGATATTGAAGTTTGACTAATTTACTCTTCATAGAGGCAAGCCCTACGTGTGGTGAAGACCACTTCTCTAGCCTCCAGTTATCTCAGTTCAGGAACGTTCTCTCCTGTCTCCTCCTGTGAAACATCCTCACTGAGCACCCGGGACTGATACTGTATTAACATTCAGGTGGACCCTTTGTTAAAATCCAGCTTAGAAATGATTCCCAAGTTCAGTTACACCTTCCAAATAGACAGCAGTTCAACTGGAGAAAGTTGGGCGATCAGACAGACCCAGATTTCCATCCTAACTCCCCTACTGACTAGCTGTGTGCTCTGTCAAATCTCTCAGCCTCTCAGTCCTGGGTTCCTCATCTGTGGGACAACGACCATATCACAGCCATCTCCTGGGAGCACGGTGATGAAATCAGACAACGTTTAGAAAGACTGTCCTGTTGTGCTTCCTACTCACTGCATTCTTCTTTTTAAAAATTTTGTCTCAGAATTTAGCCTTCTTTTATTTTTATCATGTCTCTAATCCACAGGCTATTTAAATAACAGATAGAATATTTAAAGCGTTGTTTTCTTAGGATCTGTAAATAATGTTTGTAAACATAAATGGAATCTAATAAGTGAAATATGGAAAAAAGATATCCTTTAAGTGCATTTTCCTTATATTTTCCAAATACAATAATTTCAGCATTATTATAAGATATTAATTATTAAACAGCTGGATAAATTGCCTTTTATTTTAAAATTAGAATGTCTTTAACATATACAATTCATCATGGCATATTTACTATACTTTTTTAGTGCCTCTCTCTATTCCCAAGACCCCACTAAAATTACAGTTAAGTTATTTAAAAAAATAGTAAAGATATATATTTTGAAGAACAAAGAAAACTGGGGGAGAGGTATCATCAGATGAGCAATTTCAAACAAGCTTGGAAACGGAGGGGGATGGTGGTGTGGGAAACCGCCTTAGCATAGCAGAGGCTGCAACATAAAGCATCTGGGGAGGTGGCTCTGATGAGAAGGGAGCCGGCTTACCTGCACGACCCATGAAGTTTAGGACCTGGAGGCCCCAAGTGACACAGAAAGTGGCAATGAGGCACAGGGCTGAAATGAGAGGATGATTCAAAGTCTGTGGACGGAATTGGACCCCTAGTTCCTTTACCTTCTCCCCCCACAAGTAGACAGCCCCTCTCTTAGGCAAGAAAACAAAGATTTATTCTCTGAATAGATTGATGAGAAAGGTTCCAAACTCAGAGGCAGAAAGCTGAAAGCAGGGGATAAAGTAAGAGTCTATGGGCTGGGTGGTGGAATTCCCAGCCCTCTGCCCTGCTACCAGGAGACTGGAAGCTGAGAGAAAGAAGTAAAAAGCCCTGGATCTTAGCATTATGAGCCCTACTAAAAATATCTGTCGATAAATGAAGCAATTCAAACCATAACTACATTCGCCCCTCCAGACACCCACTCTGAATGGAAATAGAAAGTTACCTGAAAACGCTATTCAAAATTTCATACTTCACTTATGTCTTTCCTCTCCCTGGATGAGTTTTCTGTCAGCCAGCTGCCAGCTCCTACTGAAGGAAATCAAAGCTATTCAGAGTTACATAAACACCGATAATTTGTTCCACACATCTCTCCCATTTGGAGTCTGGTTTCTCAATTCCTTGTGAAGACATTGCTACAGCGTTTGTTCAGTTACTCATATTTCACTGATTATCAGTCTGTAAAAGCATCTGGAGTGGATCTTATGCATGACCATCCTCTGTGTGTGTGTGTGTGTGTGTGTGTGTCTGTCTGTCTGTCTGCAGGACTCAGCCTGCTCTGCAAGGACTGCTGGGATTGGAAGGGCTGCAGCCCTCACCAGGTCTGGCCCCCATTCTGTGCAGATGGGGAGGCAGAGGAAGGTAAGGGAGGGAACTCTCCCAGTCACTCCTCTCACTGCCTGCTTCCCAGGACTTAATCAGATGTTCCGGTGCCCTTTCTCTTATGTCCCCTTGCTTCCTGGATGGCCAGCTTCCCACAGAGTAGGGTTCTGTTTTGAGGACCTGATTTGTGATGTCTGTTACATGGCAATGCCACATGGGCTGAGGAGCTTTAAAAGCCATCTTGGAGGTGACAGGTCTTGCCTTTCCTGTGGCTTTTTCTCCCTAAGCCACCCTGTTTTCCTCTCATTCAGAGAGAAATATTATTTTCCTTTGAACCTCTTACTTCACCTCCAAATAGGATTTGTGCTCCCTCCCATAAAGTTAGTTGTCTGGGCATGGTGGGAGAGGCTAGCAAGGGGGGTGGAAATTAACAAATGGGTTTCCAGCTGGAAATTCAGCCCCTGATCCTTGCCCCAAGTTGCCCTGTCTTTGTGCTGCCCAGAGGGGGACCAGGGCAAGCTCAGAGGAGGCAGCAGGCGGTGCATCAGAGACTGGGGCTCCGTCTCTTCCAAGCTACCAACCCTCGGCAAGCTGTGCCTCTGAGCCTCATTTCAGGGACAATACCTACTTTAGAGAAGATGATTGTGAGAATTTAAAAAGACTCTAATACACTTGCCACTTGGGAATTCAACAAATGTTAGTTTCTAAACATGCACGACTGACTGTGAATCCTCCGGGCTGATGGGGTCTGACAATCAGAGGGCCAAGGTGCCTGACCGGTTCTCCACCGTCTGTGTTCATAGGAATCACACGGAGAGCTTGTTCAAAATAAGATTCCAGGCTCCACTCCCAGATATTCAATAGGGGGTGCTTCCTATGCACACTTGGAGAATCTGCGACAAACTCTCCCCTCCTCATTCCAGTCCCACTTCCTGTTTGCTATCAACCCCTGCCTCAGGCTCCCACCAGGCCGTTTCGTCTTCACCTCCAGGATGTATGATGCTGAACTCTCTCGCAGAAGCAAGGGCAGAGATGACTGCCCAGGCCTAGAGAGGGGTACAGGGAGCCCACAGGTCCAGAGAAGAGTGCAGCCTCCAGTTAGAATGAGCCAGGGACTGGAGGTTTGCTGTCCTGCCCTTCCTAGACAGGTCTGCAGAAATCCAGACTTGTAGCAGGCAGCCCAAGGCCAGGATGCCAGGGCCAGCTGCACTTGGAATGAGGTGGCCTGCCTGCCACAAGCAAAATACGTGTCTCCTCCCCATGCAAGGAAAGGGGCAGAGCCAGAACAAAAGATGCATCCGAGATTGTCCCAGAAATGTAATGACTTGCCAGGAAAAGTATTCTTCTCTGGCACCGGCGTGTAAGAAATATTTAGAAACTGCCCAAGGAGAGGAGGAGCTGGTAAGGTTTGCTGTGTTTCCCACACATACCCCAAAACGGCTGGTGTCTTCTAGTTACTTCGGCTGTCCCCCTGCCCTCTGGGGCTGGGCCCTGGGTGAGCCACACCCCCATCTCTCTCAGCAGACCCCCCTCCCAGCACACACACATACACACACGCAAACCTATACCTTCAAGTCTCAGGGAACCAAGGTGATGGATTTCCAAGCTGTTGAGGATTCTAGCCGCGTCTCCACGGTCCCCGCTGGCTCCGGGAACCGAGTTCGTTTCCTCAGCTTTTCCCGAAAGCGGGAGGGAGCGAGCCAGAGGTGCTGTCGGAGAAGGGCAAAGGAAGGTGACTGGGGCGACAGCGCCGGGGCACCGGTGGGGGCAGGGTGCGCGTTTCGTCGCCTGGTCTCGGAGCCAAGGCCGGCAGCTGGCGGGCTGAGGCGATCGCCATCCACGAGCAGGGCTTCTGCCCAGAGCCGCTGCGGAGCGGTCCCCGCACCGCCGGACCGGAGGACGCGGCCCTCCCCTGGGAAATGGCGCGCCCGAGGGCAGCAGCCATGGCCCCATCCTGGGGCAGGCGCACCTCTGGACCCCGGCTCTCCGGTAAGGGATCCGGGGTCCTGTTGTTAAGGCTGTGTTCCCCGAGAGGCGCCAGGACCGGGCTACCCGCCCCTGTGTGGCTCCCATTTGTCGAGCCAGTGGCTGCAAACGGCTCCGCAGCCCCCAGCCCGCACCTCCCGCTGCCCGGCGGCCCGAGGCACCTGCGGAGACGCGCCCAAGTCGGACCCTCCGACCCGCGCGCTCCTGCGGCCGAGCGCGCGCCGCTCCCGCTGCGGCGGCGACCCGCGCCCGCGAGGCCCCTGCCCGGATCCTCCCCGACATCCCGCGGCCGCAGGCTGCCCCCTTCCATTCCCCGGCGCGGCCAGGCCGAGAAGGAGGCGAAACCCGCATCCCGGCGGGGACCAAGCCCGAGCCGCCGCAAAGCCCGAGCCGAGAGCGGGCGGGGACTGCGGGAGGCGCGAGAGTGGGCTCCGGTGGAGCGCGCCCCGGGATGGCGGGGTAGGGGCTCCGGACAGGCCCCTGCACCCGGCGGCCCGCGGTCGGCGCCGGGTCTCTCCGCGCTCGGGGCACTGCCGCGTCAGGGTGCGCGGGAGGTGCGGGCTCCCAGGGCCCGAGCGCACCCGGCGGGGCGCACGG
The DNA here is from genome assembly GCA_031878705.1 of Tapirus indicus. Classification (NCBI taxonomy): domain Eukaryota; kingdom Metazoa; phylum Chordata; class Mammalia; order Perissodactyla; family Tapiridae; genus Tapirus; species Tapirus indicus. Next base: position 8,207,627 of record CM062925.1, read on the forward strand.
AGGCCGCGGGGCCCTGGGCTGCGCCCTCGGTGCCCTCCGCCCGGCAGCCAAGACTGCAAACCAAAGTTTCCCCAAGTGCCGCCTGCAGAGACGGCGCCGCACACTAACCCCGACGCGCTGTCGGCCGGCGGCGGCGGCGACTCCCACCTCCCCTGGTCGGCTCGGACCCTCCGCGCCGGCGGCTCCAGGGCGCCGTCCGGGCTGGGCTGTGGTCCTCCGCGGCTCCTCGGCGGCTCGAGTCGCGGATCCCGGGATGTGCCGCCCTGTCCCCGCCCCTGCTCGGCGGAGAGAGGCGGGCGGCGGGCTCCGAGCCGCGAAGCGCTGGAGCGGGGGCCGCGAGGCGCGCACCTCGCCAGACGCCCGGGCGGCGCGGCGCTTCCGCGGAGAGTGACGCGCGGCTCGGGCTTCGCTGCAGGTGGGGGCGGCGGGGCCGAAGTCTGTTCGGGCTCCGGGAGCCAAAGTCTGGCGTCCGAAGCTCTGCCTTCTGTCCCTACAAGTACACCCCCCCAACACACACCCTAACCCGGCCACCGTGCTCTGGCCGGGGCGTCTTGGCCCAGAGCAGGGGCGGCAGGGTCTTCCCCACCGCGGGGAGACGGCCACCCCTACATCAGGGCCCCCTGGTTCCTCCTGTTTGCGTCTGCATCCCTCCCCCCAGTTCATATCCACCCGATTAGTCCACGTGTCTGTCCTCCACGGGTCCCTCTTCCCCCTTCCGGTGCCTATACGCCCTTTAGGTAAAGCCGGAGTCTCACTTCAGGTTGGGGCGTTGGGGGGAGCAACGGTTCTTGTTTTTGTTTTTATGAGTTTATAACATTATTATACTATTATTAGAACACTAATATAACACTTTAACAAAATTTCACCTAGTGTATTTTGTGTGTTCAACTCCACTGCGGGATAAAGAGAGACGAAATTAAGAAGCATCAATGGTTTTAACTGTTCGTTTATCAGGAATCGTCAAGTGGAGAAAAGACCAGGACCATTTTTTGTTGTTGTTCAGATAATGTCAATTAAAACTAGTTTCTAGTTTTGGGTCCACAAAGAGGTAAAGTAGACTTATCTCTGTGCAGACTTCCTTTATTAGGAAAATAATCCGCTGAAAAAGGGCCGATAGTAAATATATGAAAAGCAAGTTCACGGGACATTTTAACTCAGAGTTGGGCTCTAGGGACCCGGAATCCTGGATCTCGGTTGCCCTGTGCCTCCACCACTTGTTTGGGGGAGATTGGAGGTTCCCAGGGAGGGACTGGGCAAATTTGCATTGCAGGCTCAGGTCTCCTTGCCCCCATTAAAAAAAAAAAAAACTTTTTGTTAATGTATAGTACATATTAAAAGGTGCACATTTCACAAGTTCAATGAGTTCACACAAACTGAAGCATCATTAAGATCAGGAGACAGAAGATTGCCAGCTCCCCGAAGACTCTCTCATGTCCTCCTTTGTGGGGACAGGGTAGTGGCTTCAACCAGCATAGATTGCTTTGCTTGTATTTGCACTTTATAGCAACTGACTCATACAGGATATACTATGCTGTCTGGCTTCTTTCACTTGACGTTATGTTTAAGAGATGCACACTGTCTGCGGTCATAGTTTGTTCATTCCTTTTGCCGTGCAGTATTCCTCTGTGTAAATGTACCTCAATTTATTCATTTCGCTACTGGTAGACATCCGGGTAATTCTCAGGTTTGAGATGTTAAAAATAATAACATTGCTATAGTAACGTTGTAGTGGACGTCTTTGGTGAACATGCACACATTTCTGTTGGGTACGTACCTGGGAGTGGAATTGTGAGTCATGAACGGGCATGTGCTCAGCTCATGTAGATATTGCCAAAAAACAGTTTGTCAAAGTAGATGATCTAATTTTCACTCCTATTTTATTAGTTTCATACTGCTGCTTGTAACAAATTACCACAAACGTTGTGGTTTAAAACCACAGAAATGTATTCTCTTACTGTTCTGGAGGTCAGATGTCCAAACTGCGTTTTACATGACTAAAATTAAAGTGCTGACAGGACCACGTTGCTTCTGGGGCTCCAGGGATAATCCATTTCCTTGCATTTTCCAGCATCTGGAGCCTGCCTGCATTCCTTGGCTGGTGGCCCCTTACTCCATCTTCAGATCGCAATTTCTCACTCTCTCAACTCTGCTTCTGTTGTCACATGTCTTTCTCTCCCTCTGCGCCTTCTCTCTTTTGGACCCTCTTGCCTCACTCTTATAAGAACCTTTGTGCTTATACTGGGCCCACTCCGATAATCCAGAATAATCTCACATCTCAAGATCCTTAGTCTAATCACATCTATAAAGTTCCTTTTGTCTTGTAGGGTAACATAGTCATAGATTCCAAGGATTAGGACGTGAACCTCTTTGGGGCCCCGTTATTCAGCCTACTACAGCCTACTAGTACTACAGCAGTGTGTGGGGACATAGAGATGGAGAGAGGCCAGACCGAAAATAAAAGGACAATGAAGCCCTGAGATACACTTCATCTGGAGGACTGGCACTGTTGACCTGGGTGCTGTGCCAGGGCTGGTAAGCAGAAGGAGGCTGTTGCTACAACATCACCTCTGGCCAGCATCATCCTGGCTCCACCAACATGTCTGGGGCAAGGGGCTTTCATATAGTGTATGAGAGTCTGGGGTGATTTGGGCCTGGGCACCCTGCTGAGGGAAGCATTAGGGAAGGCAGACCCTCCTTTGTTTAGGTTGGTAACAGCAAGAAAACAATGGTGAACAGATCACATTTTGCACTGCAGGCAAGGCCCTGTGTCAATGGACCGTGCCCCCACCCCATGCCTTGTCCCTGTCCATCCGTCCCAAGGCTCTGGGGACTGGTCTGTTTCAGGGTTGATGGTGGAGTTGTGGAGACTGACTTCCCACAGTGGGTGGAGTAAGGGAGGGGGGATGGGTGGCAGAGCCTGCTGACCTAGGCAGCTGTGCCCGTGCCTTCACTGTCACTTGAATGTTAAAGGAAGACAACTTTAACATTCAAGGCTTGAGGATGAGGACATACAGTTTCGACCCACTCCTGGTCTCATTTTAGTCCAGCAACCATACCCAGGAGACAGGACAGATGTTATTATCCCCATTTTACCAGTGAGAATCAGGGCTCCAAGAGGCTGTCTGGTTTACACAAGGAGCCTCAGGAATGGAATCAAGAACAGAGTGAGCCTTGCAGCTCTTCCTGCTGTCCTTGGTGCTGCTCCACCACCCTAGTGTGTGCGAGTCACTAACACTGAGGTGATGGGAGCTGAGAGGCAGAACTGACCCAAGGTGTGCAAACCAAATGGGACACAGCCTACTTTGTAGGTGATAAAGTGGGATTACCTGGAATATGAGATCTCCTGTTCTCGCGGTTTTATGCCATTAAAAATATGTTTTGGTGGGGTCATGGGAACAAGTTAAAGTAGATGCCTGTGTTTGGTAAGCATCTTGATCAGACATCCCTCCACCCATTTTCTGCCTTCCAGAAATAAGCTGAACACTTTGGTCTACTGATGGAACCCCTCCAGTTCTCTTCAACACTGTGGTTTATACTACAATTTATTTACTATCTATTTAACTCAGATCTCAAGATGGAGAGGAGATGTGTGGTTAGTCTGCCATTTTGAATCAGAGTCATCCTTAGGGTTACCATCATCATTAATAACTGCTTTCCTTTCTTGAACAGCTTTTTTCCCCCTTGACTTTTTGTCTTCCTTTCCACCCCCACTCAAGTTTCTCTGCCTTGATTGCTTACTTAGGTTGTTCCAAATTCCCAAGAATAGTGTCAAATCTTTGGAATCTCCTTTTACTTTCCCCATTCAAATTTTGATTGACTGCATCCTGGGAACACTGCTCTGCTGTCACCCTGGGACTTTGTTCTGTGGTTCTCCTGGATGGACCCTGTCTTATAGATCCTGTGTCTTCCTCTTTCTTAATTCGCTTTCTCCATTTGTTGGTACTTATCTCCAGTAACTTCCTAGAAAGGGTATGTGGAAGGTAAATTTTTGAGTCCTTGCATATCTGAAAATGTCTTTATTCTACCCTAACACTTGTTTGATCATTTTTCTGGGTATAAATTTCTAAGTTGAAAATAATTGTCCTTCAGAAATCTGCAGGCATTCCTCCTCTGTCTTCTAGTTCCCAGAGTTATTGAGAGAAAATCTGAAGCCATTCTGATTCCTGATCTTTTATTTGGGACATTTACCCCCTCTCTCTTTGGAAACATGTCGAATTTACTCTTTTTCTACAGTACTCTGAAATTTCACTATTATTTGCCTTGGTCTGGGTCTATTTTTATGTAATGTTTTATGCACTTAGTAAGCCCTTTACATCTGGAAACTCATGTTCAGTTCTGGAAAATTTTCTGGGAAAGCAGTTATTAAACAGTGCAGTGAACAATATATAGGCAGTCAGAGTGGTCTAAACACTTACTTGATTTTTAATTTTGAAGACCAAGCACAGAAGACTTAATTATAATTGCAGAAGAGAATAAACTTTTATCAACCTTAGTGATATAAAAATAAAAGTATAGATGAGCAGGGAGTTAGTGAGGGGAAGGAAAGTGGGGTCTCTGAGAGTCTCACCTTACAAAGCAGGGGGTGGCGATGCAAAGATCCTGTCCACATTTGATTGACTAAGAAATGACAGATGTAACCACTGGAGACACTGGAACAGTAATCCAACCCTCTGGGGAACAGCCAGGTGGCAAGGCGTGAACACTAAGGGAGCAAACCAGGGTTTGGAGAGGAAGTGACCTGTGCTGCGGATGAGGGGGCGGGGGGTGGCCAGCATTTAAACAGGTAACCCTCCTTGACTACTTTTTCTGCCTGTTTTTCACTTACTTTTTAAAAATATCTTTTTTAAAGAAATTTTTTATATTGAGGTAAAATTAACCAATTTAAAGAAAACAATTCAGAAGTTTCAGAGACAGTTTTTCAAAGTCTTAAGTGGTATGTCCCAGAGCAGCTGTGGCAGACAAGGGATGACAGGCAACTCTGGCTGGCTCAGGAGATCCTGGAGTGAGGGGGACCTCCGGCTCCAGTGCTCCTGGGACCCACTGGGCCTGGGCAGCTCATCTCCCGGTCCAGTGGCATGCAGCTCTCTCCTCCGTGCCTGACATCCGTGCCCCTGATCTTCTCATCCATACAGGAAAATATTTAGTTTCAGCTCTTGGGATGCAAATGCACTTTTCAAGACCTTTTTCATTTAAGAAAAAAGTCAAATACAGTGACTATTATCTTTTAGGGGGAGGGTTCTCTGTAGGACAGGAAAGCCTGTAGGAGAACGTTAAACACCAGGCTGCTTTTCACACTGAGCCAAACTGAGTGTGTTCCACTTCCTGGATTCAGAATTTTCTTTTCCTGGTTCCTTTCTGCTCATGTCTTCATCTCTCCCTCTTTCTCCATATTCTCCTGGTAAGGGGAGTCCTGAGCTGAGCCTGTCCCCAACACTTTCTAAACCTTTACAGCTCAGGGTGGGGATGGGCTGCTATTTCCAAGCTGCCAGCAATTTTCTGATCCATCTTTGGGAGAAGGTTGCTTTCCTGTTCTGGGAAGGAAAAAAATGCTTCTGATGTGCTAGAAAGATTAGAAGAGAGGGCTGACACCTCCATTTGAGAGTCCACACTTAAAATCCATGAGCCTTAGATTCGGATGTGCCCAGTCTCCCCAAACCCCAGCTGTCCACAGACAGGTCCCACACACCAAGCCCTTTCTGCTAGGAGGAAGAAAAGTTGCATGAACAAATACCTTCATAATAACCTTTGAAGGTTACCCGATGGCAAGAAAATAAGTTTTATGTCCGACCCTGGGTCTGTAGGCCACAATCTTTAGGTTAGGCCATCCTTTCCCTGGGGCAGGAGCTGGGCCCCTGTACCTGAGCAGATGAATATTCAATATGGCTTTTTTGGATTCAAGATTGAGTCCTTCACAGTTGAGAGGCCCACTTTTTGGCTTCTGTGACCGTACAAAAGGGCTGGGATTTTCTAAAATTTAGAGGATGTCTATGATTCTTTTCTTGGACTTTGTAAATGGCTCAGCAAACATAACTGCACGACACAGCAGTGAAATGGAGTTACCCAGTTTCAGGACTGCTTCCTCAGAATCTGTGGGTAGATCCAAAATCCTCGTCTGGAATTCAGAAGTTCAAGACCATGAGGAGGTAGACTGCTGTGCATTATGACAGGAAAGGTTGACTTCATTGGGGGTAAAGTTGTCATTAGGGCCTGATGCAGAGAGAATGAGTATTGGACTCAGAAGAGAACACAGGGCAGGCCTAAGGAAGGAGAGGCCAGGAGGTGTACCACTAAAAAGGGATAATTGACTTGTGGACTTTGGGGCTGTCAGGACCAGGATCTAGATTTAAATATCAGTGAAGATGCTGTGGGTCCAATTCTAGTGTCTTAACCAAATGGGACTCTCTCTCTCTCTATATTTTTTCACATAACAAAGAAGTCAGGGCTGGTGTAGCTGGTTCCTCCTATCTTCCCATTCAACCATTCTCAGTTTTCATCTCATGGTCACAAAATGGCTATTTAACTTCCAGGCATCATTCCAGACCCGAAGAAGGGTAAGAGTCAATGGGCAAAAGATGTATGCCATCTGTATCTCTCCTGTTTTTGTTTTGTTTTTCAGGAGAACAATAGTTTCCCTTGGTGCTTGACCCAATGATTTCCACTTATATTCATTGGCTTGAACTGGGTCACATGGCTACCTCTATCTGTAAAGGAAGGAAGAATTTTTTTACTGAGTTCACTGAAGTTACAATAAAACCAGGGTTCTGTTGGTAAAAAAAAAAAAAAGTGCAGATTAGTCTAGATTTCTAGCTGTGACCATGGATAGTTACTTAACCTCTCTGTGTCCCAGTTTCCTCATCTGTAAACAGCACTGGACTGTGACTGTGCCTATCTCAGAGGGTTGTTATGAAGATTCAATGAGCTAATTTGTATAAGCACATAGGACTATAAAAGTGTATGTTAAATATATCAATAAAGGGGAGAGTATGCACTGGTGGGCAGTTAGCAGGGCCTACCATTAAGCATGGCTATTCTGCCTGGTAATTCTCTTTTGCAGGAACAGTCTGTTGAACATTATTACAACCTAATGTTCGCTGTACCTCAGGACATTAAGGGAAGGGTTGCTGCCCTCACTTGGCAGGGCACTTGGCAGCAGCCTGGAAAAGTGTTGTAAGGTGAGAGTGGGCCAGGGGTTCAGCTCCTTCAAGTAACAAGGCCCAGCCACAGGAGTGGTAGCTGAGCTGTAGCCGGGATATAGTTGCACTTCCCAGCTTCCCTTGCAGCTCGTGTGGCCATGTGACTAAGCTTTTGCCAATAGAGAGTGAGCAGAAGTGAAGTGTGCATAAGGGAACACCCTGGCCTTTTGCCTTCTGTTCTTTCCCCATCCAATAGCAGGAACGGCAGTGACTGGAGCAGCTTTGTGCAGATGGCAGAGCTGCCAAGAAGCCTGGATCCCTGACTGACTATGTGGAACAGAACCACCCACTGACCTGGAACACCTCCCTGGACTGTTATATGAGAAAGAAAGAAATTTCTATTCTGTTTCAGCCATTACATTTTGGGACATCTTCATTCTAGCTTTTTACCTCAACTAATACAATTATTTTCATAATTTAAAATAGTATCTTTAAAAAACACATTTGCTGGGGCTGGCCCAGTGGTGTAGCGGTTAAGTTCATGCGCTCTGCTTCTGGCAGCCTGGGGTTCGCAGATTCGCAGGTTTGGATCCCGGATGTGGACCGACGCACTACTTGTCAGCCATACTGTGGCGGCGTCCCATATAAAGTAGAGGAAGATGGGCATGCATGTCAGCCCAGGGCCAGTCTTCCTCAGCAAAAAGAGGAGAATTGGCAACGGATGTTAGCTCAGGGTTAATCTTCCTCACAAACAACAACAAAAACACATTTGCTTATAATATGCATAACATGTTTCTGGAAGGATATTTAGGAAATTATAATAACTTAGGAGACCTATAGAGATGGGAACTGAAAGGTTAGGGGATAGTGGTGGAAGGGAGTTTTAACTCCATATCTATTTAAAATTGTTGAAATTTGAACCATATAAATGTAATACTTATTCAATCAATTAAAAGAAAAATTAATTAGTTAATTAGAAATATTGATATCGCACCACTGTAGTTTGTGCAAATTCATCACCGATTAGCATTCAACCTGCACTTGAGTCCCTTATCCACTGATCCTACCACCAGGGAAAGGAGAAAGTGTTGGAGAAAGCTGGCAGAAAGGAGCAGCCGGGTGAATCCCTGAGTGGAAGGCAGAGCTGCAGTGCTCTGTCTGAACCTCTGCCCAAGATGGCTCGTTTGGGCACCAGCGACTGGACTCCTGATCTCCCATTAGACTGAGTGTCAGCATGAAGGAGGTGATCCCTGCATGCTGGTTAATGTCATTTCCATTTCCTGAGCATCCTATGTCCCAAGATGGTATCTTTTAATAGGAGGCATTCCAAGAGACTTGTCCTGAATTTTTGATTGGATGAGCAACGTGACATTTTATAACCAATTAAAGGAGAATTCAGTTTCCATTCTTGTAACTTCAGTTGATTTTTGCTGCCTCCTATACTTCACGTTGGTATGAAAGGGTGATTTATTATTTCCCTGTTGATGATTTCCAACAAGACTCCCATTGCAAAACCAAAAGGAAGGGGGCAGTATAATATTGAGTAATCTTCTCCTCAGGGACAAAATGAGGGTTTCTTATTTACTATGGAGCAAGGGAGGGTGTCGTGTGATTGATCCTTCAGAGTTTTTCCAAGACCTAATGAATATTTGAAATTATCGTTTTCTTCTTACTTTGTTTTCTTTTACCATATGATGGCTCCTTTCATAAACGCTGGCCCCTGGGAAAACACTGACCCTCTTTGCTGGAGTACACAGGTGGCATTTTCCCCTCCTAGGCTTCCTTGAACTCAATGCATTTTTCCCGGAAGAATTTGTCAGGTGAAATATTTGGTAAATTAGTAACAGAAGAAGGATCCAAATAGCTTCAGAAAGCACTTGTGTGTGTGTGTGTTTGTGTGTAAGATCAGCCCTCAGCTAACATCTGTTGCCAAGCCTCCTCTTTTTGCTGAGGAAGATTGGCCGTAGGCTGACGTCCGTGCCCATCTTCCTCTGTTTTGTATATGGGATGTCGCCACAGCATGGCTTGGTAAGCAGTGCGTAGGTCCGCGCCCAGGATCCAAACCTGTGAACCCTGGGCTGCCGAAGCAGAGCACGCAAACTTAACCACCATGCCACCAGGCTGGCCCCAGAAACCACTTTTTTAATAGTTTGAAAGTTAGAACATTAAAAAACTGATACAGTGTTGGTGCCAGTTGAATCATCCCCATTGGCTCTCAGTTGCCCACGAGACTAAACTTGATGCTGGCACCTCGCACAGCCGGGCAGGCGCTCCCGGCCTTACTGCCCAGGATTCCCTGTGGGATTCCCGGGGCCCCAGCCAGACTGAGTGCTGCTGGTTCCCGGGGGCACCTGGCCCAAGACTCACCTCTCAGATGCCACCTCGTCATGAAGTACTTCCCCCCTCAACCAAAGGCTGCAGCCACAGTTTGTGGATTGTCTGGGACACTTAGCACTGTCAGGCTTATATGACAGTGATTTGGGTCCATGTCATGTGGCCTTGGAGGCAGAGAGCAGGTCTCAAGCGTCTTGTCTCTCAGTCGCCTCTGGCCCAGTGCTGGGCACCTACCACATGAATTGCTCTGAACGTGTAGAGGGGTTAAAGAAATGAACCAAATCTGGAGATTCTTCTTTGTCAAAAATGTCTCTCTGTCAGGGGTTGGCAAACTACGGCTTGTTGGCCAAGTCCAGCCGCTGCCTGTTTTGCAAAGCTCGTGAGCTAAGAGTGTTTTCGTGTTTTTCAAATGGTTGAAAACAATCAAAAGAAGGAGAATATTTCATGACATGAAAAAGATGTGAAATTCAGATTTCAGTGTTCATAAGTAAAGTTTTATTGGAACCCAGCCACGCCCATTAGTTTCCACATTGTCTGTTGCTTCTTTCCTGCCCCCACGGCAGAGCTGAGAAGTTGCAACAGTGATCACACCGCCGGCAAAGCAGAAGATATTTCTTGTAACTTTACAGGAAAAGTTTGCCGACCCCAGCTCTATAAGCTAAGGCTTTTCAAACAGAAATATTTGTTCTTGCTCTCTTCCAAATCTGCAGTTGTGCTGGGGCATAAGTGGTGACTATTTCACTGTTTTGTTTTTCACACCGTTTACAATGTTGAAATCTCTGAGCAACAGCCCTACATATGATAAACTCGAAGCATTCAATCCCCGCCACCCTCAAGAACAGTCAGCCAAGGTACATTCAGCACATCAACTAGGCACCTGTGACGTGCAGGTGGGAGGAGGCCCTTTGGAGATGGTGATGAGCTGGATAAACACAGTCCCTACCCTTGTGTTGCTAATTCTAATGTGGGGAAGAATTAGCCAATCCATAGCATCAAGTACGATGATTTTGATGGAGAAGTTAGAAGGTGCTCAGAGAACGGAGAAAATACCTTAGCTTGTCTAGGTGGCATCAGGGAAGGCTTCTCAGAGGAGATGATGTTTCCAGTGAGACCTGAAGGACGAGTAGGTATCATATCAGTGAAGAGTAGGTGAACTTTTACATGGCGAGAAACAACTTCCATCTTATTTAAGCTGTTGTTATTTGGAGGTCTCTGTTACTTGCCTCCAAACCTATCTCATCACGAATACATTCTTTGTACCAGAATGGATGTGTTCTTAAGCAGCTGGCTGCACCCGCTTCTCCTGTGGGACTGGGAGTCAGAGCCTCTGGTGGACCAGAGCAGGGAGAAGCCTCGGGTTCCAGGACAGAGGACTCTGGGTTGCTGGCTGCTTATTTCTCTCTAGGGAAGTTTTCCTTGTTTGGCTCCTGAATATCTTAAAAATGTAACAAAAACAAAAGGCTTCTTACATGCTGATACCTCTGCAGTTCCTCAGACGAGTTCTCCGGGAGCTTACCTTGGATTCGGGAAGACTGTCTCAGTCTTTGAGCTCCTTGACAAAACTGCCCTCTATTACCTTCATCTTGGGAGGGGTCCCATCTAAAGGTGGCAGTCCCACGGGAGCCTTTTTCCACTGTTGTTTTCAGGGTGGAAGCATTGTTTCGGAGGCTTTAGTGGCTTTGTTCTCGGGAGAGGCTGAGAGGACTTAACTCTGGTGTGTCCTCTGACATCTGTCACCTAAATTCCAGGTAACTCAGACATCCCAACTGATCTGTAAAACCAGGACAATGCAACGTCTTAGGGAGATTAGCGTCAGCTCTGTGAAGAACTTTAGACGAGGAGTAAATGCCAGATGTTATTTTTACTTTAAAAATCAGTGACAGCGTGTGCTCAGAATGAAGATGTGTTTTTACTTCCGGTGATTCATTATTCATTCCAAATACTCATTTTGTCATGCAGAGGAGCCGTGCAAATATGAAAAGCCAGCCCAGTAAATTAGTCAGTATACTGATGAATATGTTTTCATTAACTGGACCAATTACTGATTCATGTAAATCAATGGAGAGAAGAAGTAATGCTGGAATAGTTGATCAGATGTAAACCTCTCCATAACATGATTAACCTCTTACACATGCCTCCAGGATGTGTTAAATTTGTAACCACAATTGAGAAAACTGTAGTGAACGTTTGTCATTTTTGGTTGTCCAACATCAAAACAACCTTTCTATTTTGGCGAATCCAAGATGAGTGGAGGCCAGGATCTGGCTTCCCACTCTCAAAGCTGGAGAGAAGCAGATAATCCCCCTTTGGACTCCTTGGACCTGTGTGTGGACATTTGACCAAGGCTCAGCCAATTAGAGGCTATTTCCTGAGACTTGGGATCTTCAGGGAGTGATAACAAGACCAGAGACAGTCAGAGATCATTCAGAGTGGCTGGATGCGATTGAGACTTCGGTGGATTGGTGACAAGTGTCCAGGGCTGATGATGCCAGAGCCAGCACCCACGCTGACTGAGCCTCTGGGGGGCTCTTGACTGTGCCGTGCACCCCTGAGCTCCTTTTCCAAGGCTAATTCTCTAGTCTTCCTGAAATTCTTTGATACACTTGGTATCTTTCCAATAAATTTCTTTTCTGTAGAAGTTAGCTGGTGTTGGTTTTATGATTTGCAAAAACACTGGCTGTTTCATACCCCATGTGAAAATAAGATACATGGTATTATTCTGTACTAGGTCTAACTCTAGACAAGGAAGAATCAATTTAAAAACTGTAGTTACTTTAAGGGTCCAACTGACGGGAAAGCATATATTTTACAAAGAATGTTGTGTTGTAACATGTCTGTTCAGTGCACTTAATTGCTACTCACCCTTTCAACAGGCAAAGGACTAAAGGGACAGGCCACAGTCTCCGAGAGCCTGGCAGAGAGGCAGTGGTATTTTAGAATTCAAAGAGCCCCTTGAAACAGTCTCATCCAAACCTCTCATTTTACAAATAAGAAAATTGAGGTTCAGGATAGCCAAATGATTTACCCCAAATTGCATAGTCAGTTAGTGGAAGAGCAGGGGTTATAATCAGACACCACTCCTGGAGGATTGTGTTATTTGGCAAGAAAGACAGGCAGGGTGGGAAGGGAGGGGCAAAGACAGGTATCTAGTTTGCAGAACTGAGATCCAGAAGTGTCTGTTTGGTTACGAGGCCAGGGCAGTCACAGAATCAGGTCATGCAGTCAGAGCATTGCTGCACAGAAAGGCCAACTAGGTGCTGAGATGCTGCTGGAGTGCAGGGTTGGCTAAGAATAGGGGAGTCTCAGAGCCAGGGCCAAACCTGAATCCCTCCTCTTGTCCCCAGGATGTGCAGGCAAGGAACTTAAGTGTTTAAACACTTTTTCTTTTTTTTTTAAACCCATAGGAACTTGTCACCTTTCTCAAACTCTCATGAATCCAGCTATAACTTCTGGAACTTTGATCCCTTCTTCCTTTGGTCTGGATACTCACATGCCTAGTGGATTCACACTGCAATTGGACTTGTCACCAGGCTGTGACACTGTCTAGTCTTTAGGTAGAATGATTCTCCAGTTTCAGGTGTTTGCTTTACATGTTGGGCAGACATTAGTTATATGGGCCCCGCCCCCTGCCAAAAGAACTAGTAAATAATTTGGAAGGATGGAATTTGATTCATTTAAAATTGAAAATAGATATTTTAAATAAAACTGCTTTCTCAGGCATGGCTGCCATGCACTGTGCTTTAATGTTACATTATTGACAGATGGGATGTGTCAAAAGCAATGATGTGCTTCAGGATAACTCACAGGATAACTTCTGCGTGCATTTGCCATTTAGAGTTGCTTTTTGTTTATCATTTGATTTATGCCCCATATAGATCTTCTTACCATTTTTTAAAGTTCTGATGCTGGGTGAGCAAAGGATCTGCAGGGAAAACAAAACTGTCTCAAACCAGGCTGATGACTATGTAGGAAATGGGGTGTCCCTGGACAGAGAAGACTAGCAAATCCAGGCAAAACTGGGGCAAGCCTTAGTGGGCAAAGTCCAGCATATGTTGCCAGGAAAAAGGAGCATTCAAACAAGAACTGTTCCGACAAGGCAGAGGCTGTATCTCATATTTAACAAATATGTCGAAGGAAGAAAGAAGATGAAGATGTGACCACCTGGTTAAGATATAATATTAAAACATATATTTTTAAAACTTTGAAAATATTTGGTGAGTTTTTCATAGTAGTGTGATGAAAATAACTAATTGTTATATTTTGTATCAAAGTAATGTTTAGATGTTGATAACTAATCATTGTATAATAGGATAGTTCGATGGTTTATGGATTTCAGTCAAGGATGTTCTATTTCTTAAAGAATGGGGAGGTTAAGAAATAGAAAATTAAGAATTAATATCACTTCCAGTTTCGCTTCCAACTCAAACGAAATCATTTTAAGTATGAAATATTAAAATGGATTGCGAGGCCTTCCATACTAATGTAATAAAATCCATATCTCTTAAGGTCTACGGAAAAATACCTAGGTGTCAAGGCTTCTGGGAAAAGAAAGTCATCTTTTTTTTGGTTTAGAACCCTTTCTTTGGCTGAATTTTAAGTGTTCCTTGATCTCGGTTGAGACTGATTATGCCTGTGACTAGGACAGAGAGTTCACCCAGCATAATCTGTGCAGACAGCCTGCAAAATCTTATGCGAGGTAAGGCTGAACTGTGGTTTGAACAGAACAGGAAGACATTTCCAATCCTAATAGATTCTGGTTTACCATCCTGACCAGTATTCAGTAGGGCATTAATCAGGGTGGGTGGAGTCGCTGTCACTACTGGTCAAGTTATTTCTTGGAAATGGACTGGATACATTCCTTGTACTGATCCTTTGCTTGCTCATTTTGTCCTTTCCTGCCCCACCTTCTCCTCTCTGCTTTTCTAAACCTTACTCTTCATTGGAAACCCAGCTCACCTCCTCCGTGGAGCCTTTGCTGACCATCCCAGCCACTACCGCATATCCCTGTTGTGAACTCCTAGAATACTCACATGGGAGCAGTCATTAGGTCCTTAGTTTGTATACAGACTATTCTTTACATCCCTTGCTTTCTTGGCAAAATTCTAAGCTCTCTAAGGTCCAGGGTCATGTCTCCGATCTCTGAATTGCTGACAGTGCCACCTCCATATAGGCAATGAGCACTGGGTGACTGATCGACAGCCCCCCTCAGCATGATAGCTCATTTTAAACTCTGCAGAGAGAAGAAACCAGCATGCAGAGAAGAGGGCCACCTTCAGAGTTCCAACTCAACACTCAGCCTGGGGCTAATGCTGGGAGTCCTGAGATATCCCATAGCCTCGTAATAAACATCCCCCAAGCTTAAGCTGACACAAGATGTTTTGTTATTTGCTACAAAGACCGGTGGACCAGACTAAATGAAATGCGATCCTGGAATGAAGTTGTAAAAGGAAGCATGCAACTTCTCAGATGATCTTTGATGATATCACTGATGGGAGCAGGAGGCTCTGGGGGCCACTGGAATGGATGAAATGACTCAGAAAGCTTTTACTGAGAGTCTTCCAAGTGCAGGGCAAAATTCTAGGGATGTGAGCAGAGCAGGCGCTTTCGGTGTCCCATGTCACATCGCTTTGGAGCACCTCGTTTCAGCCAGGATCCCATTACCGTATAGTGACCTTGAGAATACACCCTTTAAAGACCTTTCCTGCCTTATTCTCTCATTTCTGCTTCCTAGATGGCATCCCAAATAAACTACCTGTTTCCAGACATTATCTAGGTTCTGCTATAGGGGGAACTTGAACTAAGAGAGATATACAGGATATATATTTGCCTATAGGATTTGGCTATAGGAGTCTTATAAGTTTAGATGGAATATTTGGACACACATCATTGGAAAACAATAAAATGAAAATAAAAGGCAGATTTCAATTAAATGATACACAAGTCGTATGGATTCTAGTCCATTATGGTTGATATAGATTTTATTAAATTTTAGTAATAATTCTTTCCATCCTGATATCTCTAACTAGGAAGACTTGGTTCTTCCACAATTATTATTTCTTTTGATATTTTATTAATCTCATATCTCACTGATGTGCTCTGTTCTCTGCTAAGTATGAAGAGGTGGGATTGGGTACATTTTGTACCACATCCTTAGTGATCTGTAATTATATCTTGTCATTCAAATGCTATTCTATTCAACTTTACAGAGCTTAAACATCACTTAACATTTTACTTCTCCTACTACTAAATGGAACACTTAGGTCTTCACAAAATTATCTTGGAACATGTCATGAGAGTAAACAAAATGAATTAAAGCTATTATTTTGTACTTGGAGCCCATTATTTTAAAGGAAAAAGAAAAGGAACTTAATTTTTTAATTGCAAAACTGATATAATAATATTAAGAAAAATATTGAGTGAATAAAAACATCAAAAGAAACATACTATCAAAACTTAACATTATAGATTTTTACGATTGGCTGTATTATAGGTATGACTTTTTCACACAATTGTGTCATTTGCAAAATTTTGTATTCAGTCCTTTAGCAAGCAAATTTTGGAGCTCTAAGAAGTCATTTGAGGAATTTGCTGGTCACGTGTGGTGTTCTTTTAGGCATTCATTAGGCTTTGCCATCGGGTAGACAGAATTCTGAGGGAAGACTATTTCCCGGGTTCCCTCTCTAGCCACCTACTTGTGTCCTCCAGCCTCGTTTAGATCAGGGAGTCTTGGTTGCCATAATTATGAAAGAAGTTACTTTAGAGTTTCTTAAAATAGCCAGCTTTTAAAATGTTTTTATGATTTCTTTTAGCTTTGTTGAAGGGAAATATGTACACGCAGCCCTCCGTATCCGCGGTTCAGCATCCACGGGTTCAACCAACCTCAGATCCAAAGGTTTATGATGGTTGCGCCTGTACTGAACATGTACAGGCTTTTTTTCTTGTCGTTATTCTCTAAACAATGCAGTATAACAGCTAGTTACATAGTATTTACATTGTATAAGTTATTATAAGTAATCTAGAGATGATTTAAAGTATACGGGAGGCTATGCTGTAAGTTACATGCGACTACTACACCATTTTATGTAAGGGACGTGAGCATCCACGGATTTTGGTATCTGCGGGGGTCCTGGAACCCACCCCTGCGGATACCAAGGGACGACTGTATTATAAAAGCAGGACATTGTTGGGATTTGCATTTCAGAGTCTGGGCAAGACGCTTCTTTACTGCTAGATTTTGATTTCTACTTTCTTCCAAGCCTTAGGATAATAAGAATTTATCTTCAGAGACAATGATACTGTGCCTTACTGTGGGTCTTTTAAATGTATTTTTGCTGTGCTCTCAGTAGCAGGATCTTTTACCATGAACACTCCTGTGCTTCAGTTCTAGGAATTTTTGTTTTATTATTTCTTTCACAATTTATTTGTTTTCATTTTCTCTATTCTATTTTTCTGGGTCTCTTATTTTCAGCATGTTAATCTTCTTGGATTAATGATATATATAATTTCTCTCCTATTATTCATCTCTTTGTCTTTTTGTTCTACTTTTGGTAAGATTTCCTCAAATATATCCTTCAACTTCATAACTGATTTTTGATTACTAACATCATATTTTAAATTTTCATTTATTTATTTTTGACAACTGATATTTATTAGTTGTCAGCAGAATCCAGGCAGCTCAGTAGTATAATAAAGGTGATTTATTAGGCCATCTATTGAATGGAGCATGCTGCTAAGGACACTTGAGCATGGCCTCTGTACATTGATCATTGATTTTTTCTTTTTTTTTTGGTAAGAACTAACATCATATTCTTTAATTTCCAAGAACTTATTCTTGGTATCTGAATATTCTTTTGCTATAACATCATTCTCTCATTTCACAGATATATTCTTCACTCCCTCTAAGGCTATTGATAAGATCATTTTGAAATTCTTTTTTATCATCTCTAAATTCATATTTCCCACATCACATTCTCACAGTTTTAAACCTAGTGGAGAAGAGTCTTCAAAAATGTAAGCAATGGGCCACCCAGTGGCATAGTGGTTAAGTTTGGGTGCTCTGCTTCAGCGGCCTGGGGTTTGCAGGTTCGGACCCTGGGTGTGGATCCTGGGCGTCCCACATAAAGTTGAGTAAGATGGGTACAGATGTTAGCCCAGGGTCAATCTCCCTCAGCAAAAAGAGGAGAATTAACAACAGATAGCTCAGGGCTAATCTTCCTCACCAAATAAAAAAAAAAGTAAGCAAAAATCACAGAGTTTAATCTCATTGGCTCTGACTGGGTTATTTGCTCATTCTTGAACCAGTCACTGTGTAGGGAGATCACAGTTTTCCAGTTGGTTGGGAGTAGATCAGTGTTCTTCCCCTAGAGCTAGACAGAGAGTAAGCTCCATTAGAACTGAGAGTGGGAGAAAAGTGGGCCTTCAAAAGAAGCAGGAAGCTGTTGCTAGGAAAAGAGCAAAGGGATATTGGACAGGCAAAAAATAACAAATATGCTTAATATAGCACCTGGTACAGGAATTTCCTCTGCAACAACCTGGCCTAGAGGTCAAAAAAATAATGTCTGAATTTCTGCAGAGACCAGGTTTCTGCACAATTTCAAGGCAACCTACTTTATCCCCAGGCAAAACTACTTTTTAGGAAAGTCTTATATTATGCCAAAATCTAGCTTCCTTTAGCTCTCACCTGTGATCCTAGTTCTGCCCTTGGGTGTGCCCTTGAGTTGTGGGAAGGCAGCTCTCATGTCCCCAGGTCTTTCTTTTCAGACTCGGCATCACCTGTTGCTGAAGGTGTCCTAATCTCACAGCATTTTGAATCCTCTCTCCATCTTAGACTCTCTCTTTTTTCCTCTGGGTTTGTGCATTTTGGTACATCAGCAGCAGCCTAGATTATAGAGTACCAGCATATAGTACTTTCAAACTGATTCAGATTAGTTTCTGAACGTAATCTAAGAATATGTAGAGTTCATTTACTCACTCAATACGTCTTGAGCTTCTACTACAATAATTCTTCAACCTTTGATGCACATTAGAATCACTAGGGAAACTTAAAAGTTCTGATGCCCAGGCCGTGCCTGGGCTTGCTGGGATTGGGGGATGGAAATGCAGGCACCAATGTGTTTTAAAGCTCCCAGGTGATTCTAATGTGCACCCAGAGTAAAGAACCATTGCTCCAGCGTGTGACAGATCTTCGTAACCATACGATCTCGGTGCTCGTGGGTTTGCTTAAGGTATGTTTTTCAGAAAATGAATTTGAGGCATGTCTCCGTGGTTTGCCTTTGGCTAAGCTAGTTCACTTTCCGCGTCGGATTGTTCGTTGAGTCACATCAGAGATGGCAACCTGCGGCAAATCAGCTCTCTGGCCGTGTGCAATTACTGAGGTTTCTGCAAAAAGTGGTTATATTAATACTAGGTAAAACTTTGCTTTTCTGTAATTTTCTCACTTTGGTTGATAACTCCTGGAGGACAGTATCTGAGTTTATTTAACTGACCTCATGCAGCATCAAGAGAAACATTATGTTCTGCCGGGAACTTAAGAAGAGCTTTTGAAATTATTTTCAACCAAAAAAATGTAGTCTTGCCTTTTATGACTATGAATTAGAGGCCATCGGTGAAGCTGCTGAGTTGTATGGAAAAGCCTTCATTTAGACTGACATTTATCTTGTAACGTGGCAGTAGAAAAAATTCCAAAACACTTGCAGAACAAAGGTTAAGGCCAACCTTTCTCAGTGTAATGTCTGTAGAACATAAGACTGCACAAAAAAGGGGTAGGTTTATTATTTATGTTTAACTACAGTGTCTGTTGTGTGTTTTAAAGTCTCATATTACATAAAGTAGATTCACTGAGAAAAAAAAGAAACGAGGGAGGTTGAGAATAAGGGACGGAGAAAGTCTAGTGAATCTTCATAGGAGCCTCCTTTGAACTGTCTCCTGACACTTCCTGACTTCAGAACATTTTCCCCAATTTTAATTTTGAATATTTTCAAACATGGAGAAAAGTTGAAAGAATATTGTAATGACATCTCTACATCCTCATGTATTCTGAAGGCCTGAGAACCAGGAGAGCTGATGGTGTAGTTCTTGTTCAAAGGCCAATAGGCTTGAGATCCAGGAGGAACCAACTCTTCAGTTCACATCTGAAGGCAGGAAAAAATTTGATGTCCTAGTTCAAAGAGAGTCAGGCAGGAAGAATTTTCTGTTACTTGGGGAAAGGTCAGCCTTTTGTTCTATTTCAGGCCTTCAACTGATTAGATGAGACCCACCCACATTAGGGAGGACAATCTACTTTACTCAGTCTACCTATTTAAATGTTAATCTCCTTCAAAAATATCCTCACAGAAACATCCAGAAAAATGTTTGACCAAATATCTGGGCACCCTGTGGCCCAGTTAAGTTGACACATAATATTAACATCACACCTTAGTTTTCTGTTGCTGCACAAAAATATTATCACAAACCTAGCAGCTTAAAACAACACATATTTATTATCTCACAGTTTATGTGAGTCAGGATTCTGAGCATGGCTTACCTGCGTCCTATCCTTAGGGTCTCACAAAGCTGCACAGGGTGTTGGCCAGGCCTATGATCTCATTTGAGGCTTGACTGGGGAAAGATCTACTTCTAAACTCACTCAGGTTGTTGGCAGAATTCAGGGGTTTTTTTTTGTTTTTTTTTATGGTAAAGGAGATTGGCCCTGAGCTAACATCTGTGCCCATCTTCCTCTCTTTTATATATGGGACACTGCCACGGCATGGCTTGATAAGCAGCACATAGGTCCACGCCCAGGATCCCAACCTGAGAATCCTGGGCTGCCGAAGTGGAGCACGCGAACTTAACCACTACGCCACTGGACTGGCCCCAATAGAATTCAGTTCTTTGAGGCCTTCAGTTCCTTGCTGGCTGTCAGCTGGAAGTCATCCTGATCTCCTTGAGGCCACCATAGTTCCTTGCCATGTTGGGGAACCCAACTCAAAGCTAGCAAGGGAGACAGAGACTCCAATAAGACAGAAGCTACAGTCTTATGTAATTTAATCACATAATCTTGTACATATTGTCACCTTTGCCATATTTTATCATCTAAAAGTACATTGGTCCTGCCACACTCAGGGATAGGGGGCACATAAGAGCATGAACACCAGGAAGTGGGGATCATGGGAGCCACTCTAAGCCTGTACACAACAATTCTTTACTTAGATTCAAGAATTGTTAACATTTTGCCACATCTGCTTTCTCTCTCTCTCTCTCCATACATATATGCATACATACAAACACACACACACACACATTTTTGTTTAATTATTTAAAAATACTTGTCATGATTAACATTTCCCTCTAAATACACAATATTCGTCTCCTAAGAATAGTACATTGCTACATACTACAATACTATTATCAAACTATTTTCAAGAAAATTAACAATAATTCCACTCAGTCATTTAATATTCATGTCATGTTCAAATTTCCACAATTGGTAAAAACATGCCTTTTATAAATTTTTTAAAACCAGGATTCAATCAGGTTTCATGCATTACATTTGATTATATCATTTTAGTCTCTTAGTCTAGCTCAGTTATGCTACTAAATTAAAAAATTTTCAAATTATATTGTACATACAGAAAAGTACAAAAGTCATTGGAGGCTATATCCAGCATTATAAGCAAGAAAAAGAAAAAATAGGTCTAAAAATTGGAAAGGAAGAAAGAAAACTGTCTTTATTTACAAAGGACATGGTTGAAGACAAAGAAAACCCAAAAGAACATACGAACTGTTAGAATAAACAAATTCAGCAAGGTCTCTTGATATAAGGTCATTACGCAAAAATCATTTCCATACTAGCAACAAAAAATGAAAATGATAGGTTAAAAAATATCAATTATAGAGGCTGTCCCGGTGGTGTAGTGGTTAAGTTTGTGCGCTCCACTGCAGCAGGCCGGGGGTTGCAGGTTCGTATCCCGGGCACGGACCTACGCACCATTTATCAAGCCGTGCTGTGGCAGATGTCCCACATATAAAGTAGAAGAAGATGGGCACAGATGTTAGCCCAGGGCCAATCTTCTTCAGCAAAAAGAGGAGGATTGGCAGCAGATGTTAGCTCAGAGCTAATCTTCCTTACACACACACACAAAATATATCAATTATAATATCATCAAAAAGCATCACTCCCACAAACAACCATAACAAAAGATGTGTTAAGACCTCTTCTCTCCACTGAAAATTATAAAATGTTGATGAGAGAAATTAAAGAAGATCTGAATAAATGGAAACATGTTAACTCTCAAAAATTAATCTTTTAGATTCATAATAGTTCCAATCAAAATCCCAGCAGGTATTTTTGTGGAAACTGACAAGTTAATTCTAAAATTCATGTGGAACTGCAAAGCATCTAAAATAGGCAAGGCAATGTTGAGTAAGAAGAACAAATTTGGATGATTTATACTGTAAGATTTCAAGACTTATCATAAAGCTAGAATAATCAGGATAGTGTGATATTAGCTCAAGGAAAGACAAATAGATTGATGGAATAAAACAGAGAGTCCAGAAATATACACAAACATATGTTGTCGCTTGATGTATGGTGAAAGCATCACTGCAGTCCAGTGGGGGAAAGGATAACCTTCTCAACAGGCAGCTCACACTATATACAAAAATTATCGTTTCACTTCACACGTCTAGGTCTATGATCCACCTTAAATTAAAGTTTCTAAAACAGAACAGAGGAAAAAGTCTCCCTGACCTTAGGGAGGCAAATATTTCTAAAACAGTAAATCTAAAAGAAAGAAAACCATAAAAGAAACAAAAAACTGATAAATTGGACTTCATTAAAATAAAGAATGTCTGTTCATCAAAAGACACAATAAAGAAAGTAAAAAGAAAACCACAGATTGAGAAGACAGCTCAGTGCTTATATTTGACCAAGTTCTCAGATATCCAGAATATACAGAACTACTACAAGTCACTAAAAAAAACCCCCCAAAAAACAACAACCCAAGCTTTAAAAATATGGGCAAAAGAATTAACAAGCACTTTACAAAAAGAGATATCCAAATGACTAATAAATGCATGAAAAGGTGTTCAACATCATTAGTCATAAGAGAAATACAAATTAAAATCGCAATGAAATATCAATACATACTCATTAAAATGGCTACAATTAAAAAGATGACAAATCCAAGAGTTGATAAAGTTATGGAAATATTAGAACTCTATATATTGCTGATAAGAGTCAAGTGGGTACAACCACTTTGGAAAAATGTTTGGCAGTATCTACTAAAGCTAAGCATATGCCTGCCCAGTAACTCAGCACATTCACTCGTAGGTTTATGACCAAAGAGAAATGAGGGCCTGTGTCCGCAAAGACATGCACAGGAATTATTCATAATTCAAAACTGGAAATAACCCAAATATCCACCCACAGGACAATAAATAAACATAACGTGCTATATTCATACAATGGACTACTCTACAACAGTTTTTAAAAAAAACTATTGACACATGCAACAATAAGGATGAATCTCACAGGCATTATGCTGAGCAAAACAGGTCAGACATGAAAATAGTCAGACACAGAAGTCAGACGCAGTTCAGCACAGGAAAAACTAATCAAATGTGATATAAGTCAGAATAGCAATTATATGTGTGTGTGTGGGGGGGTGATATAGACTGGAAAGGGGTATCATGGAACTTTCTGGGGTGCTGAAAATGTTTTATATCTTGATCTGGGTGTTGGTTACAGGGTGTATATAAATGCAAAAATCTATCCAATTGGATACATTCAGATTATTGCACTTTACATACTTCACTGTATGTGTTACAGCACAATAAAAAAAGTTTTTTGAAAAATAAAAGAAATATAAACAAATCCCAAGTTTATAATTCTGACTTTTCACAAATTGAACAGCTCCTGCTCCCTTCTCCTCACTGTCCCACTAAGGGTAACCGTGATCCTGACTTCCAACATCAAAGTTTGCCTGTTTATGAACTTTATCTGAATTGAACAGTAGAGTATTAAGTCTTCTGTTTCTGTTTCTCTTACTCAACATCGTATTTGTGAAATTTCTCTATTTATTTGTGTGTAGTTCATTTAGTCTTGCTGTATAGTATTCCATTGTGTGACTATACCAAAACTTATTTATCCACTGTTAATGGGCATTTGGGTCATTTCTAGTTTACGGCATTGACATTTTTTAGGGTCCAGTATAGTTTTCTTAAAAAATGTCCAACATTTTGGTTTTATGATGGTGCCATTTACTTGGTCCTTTATCCCCCGTATTTTCAATACACTGGAATTTAGGTCTGGGGGTTTGATTCAATTCAGGTTAAATTTTTGGCAAAGACTACATAGGTAGTGCTGTGTCCTTCACTTTGCCAAATTCCCCTCCACAGGGGTTGTACTAGAGTATGCTGTCAAGCTTTCAGTTTTACGGCGTAGTTTTAATTGGCATTTCTCTTATGTTTTAGTGATATTGAACAACTTTTCATATGTTTAAGGGCCATCTTTATCTTTTTCTGTGACCTTTCTGTTGATATCTTTTGCCCAATTTTCTATCAGCATTTGGCTCTTTTTCATCTCTATTCTTTAGTTCTTTTTATATAGTATGGAGACTGAAACTTTAAAAAAAATGTGCTTGCTTGCCCAGACCTTAGTCCCTGTGTTTTCTCTTAGTAATCTCTATGAATTATTCTGGATTTACAAATGGTCACTTTCCCCGGGTCCTTTTCTACTGAAAAACTGGAATATATGAAACATTCACATTCATCCCCAAATATACTTAACTTTCTTTGACAGATACTATGTACACTTTCCTGTAAATATGCATTGGCTTGTTCTTCATATGTCTGTGGTCCCTGTCTCTCTTGCATTGCTGCCTGTTCTGGAGCCCACACTGCATGAGCACGTGCTCCTCTCCTCAGAAAGCCTTGCTCCATCGACCCATATTCACAGGGATTTAAGCTCCATGTGTGGACTATCTCCTGTTCCACATGTGACTTCCTTTCCCTTCACCTCCCCATTGAGCTGGGCCACCCTCCTGACTCCTTCCTTCTTGCCACCTCCTATCCAAGACCAGCCCCTTCATCTCTGCTCTGGAGCCCTCAGGGGCAGTCTCCGTCTCCATCACTTACCTCTCTTGCTTCTGTCTATCTTCAGTCTCTGCTTCATTAATGTCTTTACTTTCAGCTAACCTAGAGGTACATGAATTCCCCATCTTAAATCTTTCTCTAGGACAAATATTTCCCAGTGCAGTTTCTTGTGTCCATCAGGGGGATAGCCAAGTATATTGCTAGGCAGAGCAGTGAGAGTTCTGGACTGGGCCAGAGCTTCATGGAGTATAAGAAAGACAGCCCATTACTGAGCCTTCAGAGGACATCTACTCCTAAGACCACACACACACACACACACACACACACACATACCTACACACACACACAGCACTGATCTTTGTCAGGGAATGATGATTTCTTCTGACTCTGTCCAGAGCATACTTCTAAGTGGCTGGATGGGAGTGAGCAGCTTGTCTTAGGGAAGATGGGGTTTTCTTCCCATCACAGTGAGTCTCCCTTCACTGTCCCCACCCCTGCAGACAGATGTCTGCACATGGCTCCCACCGTGGGTCCTTTCACTCTCATGCTGCACCTTCTCTTGACCCACAGTCCCAAACACTTCTGCATTTTCATGCCTCCGCATCTAGACCTCCATCCCAGCCTCCTGTGTTGAGCAACAGGCCTGCAAATCCAGTTTCAGAGCCACTCAACATCTCTGCATGTTCCAGAGGCACGTTCAACTCCACCTGTCCACCTGGGAGTTAGCGCCTCCCTGCCTGCTTCCTTCCTGAACTCCCTCTCTGGGGTTCAGCCCCTCTCCTCCCTAGTCTCTCAGGCTAGAGACCTGAGAGTCACCTTCTCACCTTTCCTCTTCCCTACTTCCAAAACAATCAGCAAGGTCTGTCAGTGCTACCTTCTAAACCTCTCTGGAGATGCTCACCTCCTCTCTCACCCACAGTTGCCCCATCAGTTCAGGTGCTCATTGCCTCTCCTTGAGACTTTCATTGTGAGACGCTCTCATGTGAGACGCTCATTGTGAAAAGTAAATACGAGATAATTCGGATTAATTACTGAGATTAATCCACTACTCTAAGTTCTTTCATGACTCCCCATAGGGCATGGGATAAAATTTAAAACACTTAGCAAGGCATTCAAGGTTCTACATGATGATTTGGCCTCTACTACTTTTCTAGCTTCATTTTTTGCCACACTTCTTAAACTTTGTGTTCCAGCAATCCTAGAGTATTTCTCTTTCTTGGAAGTCCCCATAATCTCTACAACTTCTATGCTTTGCATGTTATTTTCCTTGCTTGGAATGTCCATAGTGCTTTCTCACCCTACCCCCCTCCACTGCTTGAACACCTGACAAACTCCTCCTCATCCTTTAAATCTCAGCTCAGGTGTCACCTCCCCTGGAAGCCTCCTTTGACTTCCTCAGCAAAGCTGAGGTTCCCTTTTTCATATCTCTTACTCTGCCTGCTAACTTGTGCTTTTGCCTCATCACTGTTTTCTTGCATGATTGATTCTCAAATAGTTTGAGCTCCTTGAGATCAGAAACTGTGTCTTATTTATCTTTGCATCCCTACTGCCTGTGTGACTTACAGTAGGTGTTCCGGAAATCCTTGATGAATGAAAGAATGAATGAAGGAATCTTAACATTGGGTCTGTAATGGGGCTGCAAGTGGGAGGGTGGGTCTGAGTTTTTATACATACGATCTTGTTTGATCCTGGACTGTCAACTCCAAGGGCTGATATGCATCAATTTTGTTCACCCCTGTATCCCCATTGCTGAGCACAGTGCTTGGAATAGAAGCTCATAAATGATTTTTGAGTGCATGAGTGATAGCTCTGTGGGCGGGGGTGGGGTGGTACCGTTGGAATACAGTTGAGGAAACGGGGTCTGAGAGAGGTCAAGTGGCCTGACCAAGTGTTTTGGACAAGCCAAGCCTTAGAATGCCACTTTTAGAGAGGGAAGTAGGCTGGACCAGGCAGTTCATTGACCAGGGGAGGGCCCTTATCCCACAAACAGCCAGTCCTTACTGGGCTATTATAAGGCCTGACTTTAAAAGATGAGCTGGGACAATCATATTATCACTTGAGAATCTGAATTAAGAAACAGAGAAAATGAGGAGTTAATAGTGGGATCCCAAACAAAAGCCTTTGTGGGAGGTAGGCTGGAGTTACAGGGAGACACAGAGGACATGAGACCCAGCAGGAAAGAAACCACAACTGACAACCAGCCATGCCCCCCTGGTTCTGATGGCCTTCATTCTCCCCTTTCAGTTTGTGTGTCTTTACAGTCAACACGCTGCCCCACCCAGTCACAGGAGGTGACTCTATTAAGGGTTTTGCTCCTTGCAACTAAGGATTTTAATGAACATTCCCAGGTGGACCCTGGATTGAAATCCAGGCCTCCTCTCTTTGAGTCCAGTGCTCTCTTTCCACTATTTCAGGGCTAGGGACACTGTCTTTGTGCAGAGTTTAGCACAGGGCCATGCAGAAATGGTGCATATTAAATGCATTTTAATAACAAAGAACAAAGCTGTCATGGTGAATACGAGTGGGAGGAAGCAGCCAGTGAGGCAGACCAAATCCCCTCTCAATTTAAGCTGGACCAGTAGGAGGGTCCCAGGAAACCGAAAATAGGCTCTTAACGGAGCGCTTATTTGTACCTGGCGTCCGCCTTCTCTGCTCTCTTTCCACCCAGATCCCGGGGGGTTCCGGCCGCCCCCTCCCACCGCCTCCACCTGCAACCCGGGCTCTGGGGCGGGCGCGGAGACGGCGGCCCCCCGGGCACGTGGGCTTCTGCCCTTCAAGTCTCAAGGCTGCAGAGTGCAAAGAACGCCAGAATCATGGTTTCTATCCACGTGTGGCCTTTTCACACACAAGCTGATGAATATATTCCAGGTACAAATCGTTCTTCCCCACGAGCCGTTTCTGTAGGTCTCCAGCGAGACAATTACCCGGTTCCACTAACAGCGCGAGTCAAGGACGGATCTGAGGGCTGGCTCGTGTGGAAGCCTGGCTATTTTCCTGCCCTCTTGCCCAGCTTTAGAATTTGTGTTGAAAAGTTAAAACACAAAACGCTGCAGCTCCCCCCGGGGCACCCCACGCACTGCCTGTGGGGGCAGCAGGCTCCGCAAAGCCCCCGCTCGGCGCTGCTTTCCCGGCGCTGAATGGGCGGGTCCCCGACCCCGGGCGGCGGCGACAGTGGCGGCCCACGGGGGTTCGCTCACCCCCTCGTTTCTCTGAAAGGACGCCTCTACTTGAAACCGGCTGAATAGAGCTTATCTTGTAATCGACATTTCCCAGAAATCACTCACAAGCCACGGGCTATGAAAAGAAACAGATTTTGACAAACTGCATTCAGGGCACATTATTGTGAAGTTTGCAGAGCTGAAGGCCAGCCCTTTGAATATTTCCAGGTTTGGTTTTCCAAAGGAATGCTCTTTGAAGCTGCAAATACCTGGAGTCACGGATAAAAAGTAAGAATGAGATGTCCTATTGGAGCTGGATTTTTCAGGGGCATAGGGGAGACAATCTTGAAAGTTAGACTTCACTTTTCATTTTTAATCTAAGCTTGAAAAAGCACTGAGCTATGGAGAAGGAGGTGACAGTTAAGATACAATCATAAATCAAAAACCTCCGGTGTGGTTGACATTCTGTTTAGACCGAACCACAAACTCTTTAAGAAAAAGTATCCTGATAGACCAACAAATGTGACATTAGTGCTTAAGAAACTGTTGCCTTTTTTCCCCCAAAAGCTTCCTAGTGTGAAAAGGAAATAACTCCAAGAAGGCATGTAGCACAATCACATTTTTTATTACCGCGATAGTTTTCTGTTAAGTTGGCCACTACTTGTTGATTTAATTAAACACGAATCTAGGCGTTGCTATGAAGGTATTTTGTAGATGTAGTTAACACCCACTATCAGTTAGTTGACCTTAGGTAACGATTACCCTCAACAACGTGGGTAGGCCTAATCTAATCAATTGAAGGGCTTAAGAGCAAAAAACGTTTTCTGGAGAAGATATTCTCTCTCAAGATTCCAACGTCAACTCTTGGTTGAATTGCTGGCTGCCTGGCCTGCCCTACAGATTTCATACTTGCCAGTCCTCATAATCGCATGAGTCAATTCCTTAAAATAAGTCTCTTAATATATGTATCTTATTGGTTCTGTTTCTAGAGAAAACCCTGGCTGATATAATCACATTTATGTATCCGAGTAATAGCTAAAGTTTTTAAGATGGAAATTCAGAACCATTCGATGCCCCACCATGAGTCTGTACCAAGTGAATTGACAACATACTTAGTGCTCAACACAAGATTGACATCAGGGAAGCCATACTGTAGAAGAGAAACCTATTGTAATTTTGAATGACCTCTGACTAACCCAGTTGGATTTGCACCCCCAGGAGATCTAACTACTCTGTAGATTTTACGACCCCTGCTTGCGCATGTACCTCCCAGCCACGATAAGAAAATAACTGTTCTTTTGAGTTCCTTAGGAATGTGATGACCCTCGAACAGCCATCATCAAGGACAACTGAAAAATCCAGTGTGGCGACTCCCAGCGTGTAGCACCCGAGGGTCAACATTCCTAACCCCCTCCCCTGTAACCCACCAGCCTATATAACTGCTGTAAGATTCTGTGTCCCCTTAAGATGGTTCTTTTGGACATGAGTCGGCCATCTTCCCTTTTGCTGGCAAACTGTAATAAACCCTTTCTTTTTTCCACCATCTTGCCTCTTGATGATTGGCTTTTGTCTTGTGGCAAGCAGATCGTGCCTTTTGTGCAGTAACATTAGTTTTGCCCCAAATGGCACAAGTGTTGCACAGGGGGGATGTGAGAAAGATGTTTAGGTTGTCACGCTGCCTGGGGATGTACACCAGAGAGCTCTGCATGGTGAGAGGACCAGCAAGGAACAACTACCGCCTGAGGGCCCACAGGGTTCAGACCTCCTTCCCACTCACAACCTGGGCCAAAGACCTTCCAGGAGTAAGTTTTGGGGACAGAATGTGGGGAAGTCTATATTACTAATGGCCTGTTGGGGAAGGACAGGCTTCCTAGTCCAGATGGAAAATCCAAACAAGAATATATCTCACAACAGAAAAACACTTTTTACCAAAAATAAAGACATAGGCAATGAGAATACAGGTAATATAGAACTAACAACCAAGCCAGATGTGTAATATTAAAAAAAAACCCTTCTATATGATAAAATTATTTCAGTGTGCAAAGAATGGTAGTACTCTTTCCATTCTTTCCAAGAGAGAGAATTCAGCATCTAGTCTCTGTCCATGAATGAGTTACTTTCCTAAAATATGGAGTTCTTTTCTAAAAAGACCTGAACTCTGCTTATATTTCTCACAACCATTAAAGAACAATTAGCATTAACTCCTTTTAGTCTTCTGGTTTAAACACCTCAAGGACCCTCGCTAGAAGCAAGATGCATTTCCAATTCATCCACCCAAATCTCTTTTTCCCAGAAAAAAGATTCAAAAATATAGAAAAATGGGGGGAAGCAGAAGTCAAGTTGTTAGCCTGGTGTCTGTCTCTTTCCCTTTGTGGGTGTGGCAGAGCCTGGCTAGCTCTTCACCAAAGAATTTCCTCTTGTTCCTGGTCTGTAGCTAGACTACATTTCCCAGCCTCCCTGCAGTTGGGTATGTGACAAAGTTTTGGCTGGTGGAATATGGGGGAAAGTGGTATGTGCCTCTTCCCAGCCTGCCCTCCCCACCAGACCTCCTGCACGTGATCCTCCACACCTTTTCCTTTTTGACAACAACCTTGGAAATCCCTAGTTGAAGCCACAAGAAGCCTGGATCCCTGAGTCACCACCTGGAGAGCTGCCTGCTGATCAGAAACACCTGTGTTGGACTTCATTCTTGCAAGAAATAAACTTCCGTTATGTTAAGTCATTGAGATTTGGGGTTTATCTGCTAAGGCAGCTGATGAATCTTTAACCAGCACAGCAAGTGAACAGCATTGCTTTCCACTTTTAATGTACTGCAGGGAAACTGCACATCAAGTTTGTTTTAATCTACAGGTTGGGAATATAATTTATAGCAATGTGGCCAATATAATAACATGCCAAATCAGCCCCCGATGTGGATGCCACATAGAATTTATTACAATGAGATTGAATATGTGGTAGAAATTAAATATGACAGTTTGATTCTAGACTGCAGGATTCTTCCACCCCCGCCCCCAGAGTGCTGTGTTGGTATGTGTCACACGGTCTGAAGATTTCTTATCAGCTGTGGAGAGTGGAGTTGCTGATAACCTGGGAGGAGAGTGGATGCAGGGGCTGGGGACCATGGGAAGCCGATTTTTCCTCTGTAGGTCCTTTGCTTAACTAGGTTTTCACTTAGGACACACAGCCACCAGACACACAGTGAATAAGAGATTAGTTAGCATGATTTTCTACTCAGTTCTCATGGAATAAAACCAACTAAAGAACACCTCATTAAAGGAGCTAAGTATTGATTGTCTCCTACTAATGATTTTTTTTTCAAATAGTTCATTAGTAAATTGGTTGTTTAAAACTTGAAGCTCATTTTCCTAAAGAATGTTATACAGGTTATGAGGTTCCAATGATGATACACAAAATTCTATTTAACTCATTTTGTTATCTATCTAGCCCTTGGGAAGCGCAGTCTCATATGTGCTTTTCAACTCAAACAGCTGTATGGCACATATTTCAACCCCTCTTTGGGCACGTAAGAATGGGCCTTGGGCCAGGAACACTTCATTACCAAGAGGTGAAGAGCCCACACAGCCTGGGCTGGGCTTATCACCTGGGATGGGAATATCTTTCCTTGTGTCAGGCTCATGGTGTTCTCCTTGGTTCTGTTTCAGCATGTGCGTCAATGACTTCAGGCATAACCCCAACTTTTGGTATTTCAGCTCCACTGGGGAGGGGTCAGAGTCCTTCTACTGCAGCACAAGAAGGGTGTGTGTAGGCCAGTTGCCCTGCGTCTGCTAACAAGGGCACCCGCTAGCCATGGGGGACCATGCACACTATTGGAGCTGGTCTTGCTCTGTCTCTTCTCTATGTGAGTAAAAGTGTTCCATCCCGGGCTTGACTGAGTTGTGTTTTCCTTGGTGACTCCGATACTAAGATGCAGTGGGCAGTGTTTGTATTTCTACTTCTGGTGGCTGGCACTGTGATGACTTTTGTTATCCTCCATGTAGTTGGGGTCCCCCAGGCACTGGCAAGTGGTGCACTGTGTTCTGCTCAACTATCATCTGTCTATCTATCTATCTGTCTATCATCAACAGTTTTGAGATGCTAGACATCTCGGGGGGAGATAAAGGTGAATAAGATATAGTTTCTGCCTTGAAACAGCTGGCAGTCTGGCAGAGTTGGTGTAGCAAACACTGTTAATTGTATCCTCATATCCATCCTTTTTTCTTCCTTGCCAAGAGACCTCCGATTTTGTTGGGGTGGGGGGAATATGCCAGCCCCAGATGATAGATCAAGGTTAGTTTTAAGCCGGTGATCTAAATTCTGATGTGTGTGAATTAGAATTAGACTTGAATGCTAGGAGGATTTGGGACAAGTTTTGCTTTCCTGATGAGAGGGAAACATGTGCCTGACACAGCTCTTCTCCTCTCTTCCTCCCACTGTGAATGTGGACTTGATTTCTGACGCAGTAGTAGTCGTCTTGCAACCTTGAAGGAAACCTGAGAGAATCACAGAGTCAGCAAATCCCAATTTGTTCAAGCCACTGTCAATTGGATTTTCTGATACTTGCAGCTGAGGACATTCCTAACTGATAAAGGAGAGGAGATGAGAAAACAGCTGTCAGGCCAACCGCATTTAAGGGCTGTAACAGAGATAGGTGGTGCTGGGTTATTCGGAGGAGGGAGAGAAGGAAGGCTTCATGAAACAGGTAACATTCTGGGTCTGTGCAGGCCTCCGAGGAACAGATATGGCTCAGACTGGTGCATACAGGGAGGAGGAATCATAGGCAGAGAGAACCACATAAGGAAGGGCATGCGTGTGGTAAGCTTGGATCTATCTGGGGATTTGTGAGGAGCCGCGGGTGGCTTGTGTATAACATGCAGGGAGTGGAAGTGGTAGAAAATAAGTCTGGAGAGGTTGATCAATGCCATCTGTAGAGGACCTTACATGCCAACGTGGAGTTTGGCCTTACTGGGTGAGCATTAGGGGGTGAGACAGTGACATAATCAGAAGTGCAGTTGGGAAAGTTTGTCTTGGTGGCCATGTTTATGGTAGAAAGTTGGGGAGGGAGATCAAAGACTGAAAAACCACCAGTTTAGGTTACTCTAACAGTCCAGGTGAGAGAAAATAAAGACCTGAACTAGATGTGGTTATGAAAAAGAGAGAACAGATTGAGAGGCCCCACAAAGGTGGAGTAGGCACCGGCACTTGATGGAGATGGGGCCTGATAACACCTGCCCTGCCTTGGTAAAGCCTTGTCTTGGGTTTTGGAATCTGGAAATGAAGTTTTTTCATGGCTTTTCCTCTGCCTTCCTCTTGACCCTCAGTCACCACCTCTCTAGATCCTTCAACACCAGGCTTAAATCCCACTTTAAAAGAGCGCACATATCCATCAGTGGGGGAGTGGATAAATAAACTGGTACAGCCATACAATGGGATACCCATCAGTTATGACAAGGAACAAGTCACTGATACACGCACCAGCATGGGTGAATCTTCAGTAAATTATGCTGAGTGAAATAAGCCAGACCAAAAGGGTACATCCTGCATGATTCCATTCATATAAGTTCAGGAAGAGGCAAAAATAATCTATGATGAGGAAAAAACCCAGAATGGCATTGCCAGAGCAAGACCAGCTCCAGGGGGTGGGGGATTGACTGGGAAGGGGTAAGAGGGAGTTTTCTGGGGTGAGGGACAGAGGTTTGGGTCACCTGGGCATATGCTTTTGTCAAAACCTGTAGAATGCTACACTTAAGATTTGCATTTCACTTAAAATTTGTAAATTTTACCAAAAAAGTAAACAAATACTGAACTATAGTTAGCGATATACAAGATGAAGAATCTAGGGATGAAGCGGATTGATATCTACAACTTACTTGGAAATGCATCAAAATGTAAGATGGCTAGATGGATGGATGGCTAAATATGTGATAAAGCAGAGACAGCAAAGTGTTAATAATGATTGATAGAATCTAGGTAATGGGTAAATGGGTGTTTAATGTTTAATTCTTTCAACTTTTCTGTGTGCTTGCAATAGTTCATAATAAAATGCTGGGGGGAAAATCTCGAGTTTAAGTTTTGCTAACTCACCTATCAAAGAGGACTGGCACTGAAAATCAACCTGCAGGCAACTTTGGTCCTTGAAGGGGATACGACCAGGGGCTGAAAAAGGGGCATCTCATTCGGGGTCCCTTTCCCAATAGATTTTGGCTGGTAGGTGTGGGAGAAAATCTCTCCAGTTTTCCTGAGCTCCAGCATCATCATCAAGTCTTCTTGCAGACTAACTATCCTCAGGGTTTGCTTCGGGTGTGTCCTATGACCCTGGGGCAAAGAAGTAGAGAACACCTAAAATTTGTCTTCCAATAAATAAATTTCACCTTTACTTTGATTATTGACTGTGAAGTTATTTGAAATACCACACAACAATGTAATTTGTTCTCTCCTTTTTTTGTTCCAAGAATACAGAGGCTTAACAGAAATGTCAATGTACTGACAGAAAAACCTCCTGGTCCACCTGAGGTCTCCTCGGGAACAGAAAGGGCAGGGGCCATTACTTAGAAATGGTCGCTAATGCAGTCTCCCCTTTGTCACAGAACTAGCACAACTTCATGTAGATTGAAGGGGTCTTTCCTCTGTGTTTGGCTGGAGGCTCTAGCCCCTTCATGAGCGATGTCTTTTCATTATAGAGTCTCTAATTATATTCCTGGTACTCAATTAATTATGTATGTATTTTTTTTTCTCCCAGTTGGAATATCCTTGATCACAAGGATTCAGTCTTTCAAAGATAATTATTTTTCAGAACTCTCAGCAGCTGGCCAGCCAAACTTGCCCTCACAAAGATGTGTTGCTTAATTAGATCTTTTGGTTTATTATAACTTTTAGTTTATTAACTACATGAAAAAGCATCTTGTTATGGGGCATCTATTATCAAGTTTGCTTACTATGTATCCCTTTGAGCTACTGATATTAAAAATACTTTCATATGTATTTCTATTACATATTTATTAAATGAAAGTCTTTAGTTCTTAAACTAGATCAGCAACATGTAGATCTAATCTTTACAATTTTACCTTCTCCAATCTCATACATGTTGACTTTTTTTTTTTTTTCCTGAGGAAGACTGGCCCTGGGCTAGCATCCGTGCCCATCTTCCTCTACTTTATATGGACGCCGCCACAGCATGGCTGACAACTGGTACGTCTGTCTGCGCCTGGGATCCGAACCTGTGAACCCCAGGCCGCAGAAGTGGAGCACGCAAACTTAACCGCTAGGCCAAGGGGCTGGCCCCATGTTGACTTATAATTTGCTCGTTTTTCTGTTTGCTTCACTTAGGTGTCCGAGAGATAGGAGATAAAATTTTAATTTTTTTCTTCCTTAGGGTGCAAAAGCACTCTGAGTGATTTACAAACTTGACTAGGCTTCAGAATCATTTGGGGGGCTGTTTAAAATGCAAACTCCAGGACCCATCCCTGATCCACGTGTATTGGGGGCAACATTTTGAAATACTGCTTGTTAGGACACAGGTATGTTACATCATCTCAATCTCACAGAAACATAAAATGTGCTCATCTGAGTATTTAGAACACATGTTTTATTATTTACATTTTTGCCTCAAATTATCATCATCTGATAGTGCTGTTTCATAAATCAATCTGGAAAAAGGGAGACGATTCCTGTCTTGAAAGATGAACTAATTAGGCACAAAAGAAAGCCTGATGGTTTCCTAACAGCTGGTCTTTGGGCTGTGTGTGACCCTTGGCTAATTAAATATTCCTTTCTACATTTTTAAGCTGACTTTGGAAATAAATTACGATAATGAGACTTTGAAATTTTATGTGAGGTGTCCAAAGAGTAACAGGAAGCCAGAACTTACGAACTAGTGCAACTTCTTATTAAGAAAGTTTTTTATTAAAGAAATACAGGAAACTATTTACATACAATCAAATTGTCCCAAGTCTTGTGAAAACAACAGTCCAATGCTCTGTCTCTCCCCAACCTCAATTGTCCTCCTCAGAGGCAAGTGTTTTCCTTTTTCTTAGCTTTTCCTTCTGGTGGTTACCTTCATGTTTCTTTTTCAGTTTTTCAAATGAATGTAAGTATTAATATGTGTATTTCTTTTTAGCCTCTGAAAGCTTATAAAAAACCCTAGCAGTCTCCTGTTCTACCCCTCCCAATTCTTCCAGAGCAATGACTTTTCACTTTTAGCAGTTTCTTCTGTTTTTTTCTCAAATGATTATTTTGTCATTTTTTGATGTTACTCTACGTTATCTAGTCATTTTCTGATATGATAGATGAGGATTTAGCTCCTATATCACCATCTCCACTCTTCCCCCCTATTATCCCCGAATAGTTATCAGATTTAGGGGTGTCTTAGTTCATTCTGGTTGCTATAACACAACACCATAAAGTGGGTGCCTTTTAAACGACAAACATTTCTCACAGTTCTGGAGGCTGGGAAGTCCAAGATCATGGCAGACCACTGGCAGATTCAGTGTCTGGTGAGGGCCTGCTTCCTCGTTAATGGCTGTCTTCTCACCGTAACCTCGAATGAGGAAGGCCAAGGGAGCTCTCTGGGCCTTAAGAAAACCACCCTCATGACATAATCACCTACCAATGGCCCCATCTCCAATTACCATCACACTTGGGGTTAGCATTTCAACATATAAATTTTGGGGGGACACAAACATTCAGACCAGAGCGAGGGTTGAGCACTCATCACATCTTTTTTTTTTTTTTTTTGTGGGGAAGACCAGCCCTGAGCTAACATCTATTGCCAATCTTCCCCTTTTTGCTGAGGAAGACTGGCCCTGGGCTAACATCTGTGCCCATCTTCCTCTACTTTATATGGGACGCCGCCGCGACATGGCTGACAAGCAGTGCGTCGGCGGGCGCCCGGGATCCGAACTCGCGAACCCCAGGTTGCCAAGCGCGGACTAAACCGCTGCGCCACCGGGCGGCCCCCTCATCACATCTTTATGACTTTATGTACGTATATCTCCTTGAGAAAAACACATTATGCTTTTACTTCCTTTCTTGTACAACCATTTTTTTTTCCCCTGGAATTAATGATGGCCTAACCCACTCTCCTTTTTTTACATTTGCTATATCTTCAATGAACTTACCTCTTTCCAAATGCTCCAGATCTGTCAACAACCAATTAATATTTTTACTGTTTGCTTTCTAAGCCAGCAACATAGCTGGAATATTGCCTGTGTTGGATCCTATTTCCTGGATGCTATGTCATCTTCTTTCTTGTTATATTTACTTCTTCATTTTGCTGGAGGGTTTCCTCCAGTAGCTTTCCAGTCTTTTGAGTCTTTGTCTAAAAATGTCTTTATTTTACCCTCACCCCTGATTATTTCGCTGAGTATAGAGTTATTTAAAAATAACTTCTCAGAAGTTTGAAGGCATGGTTCTATTGTTTTCAGTTTCTTTTTCTTTTATTCCCTCTCCTTCCTTCCTCCAAGACATCTCAAATTTAGTAAGTCCAAAACTGAAATCAAAGTCCATCAGAAAACCCCATTACCTCCGACTTTAAAAATATATCCTGAATCACAATTTTTTCACTACTCCCAACCTTCTCGTCTAAATTACTATCATCCCTCACCTGAACTTCTAACTGGTCTTCCTGCTTTATTTTTTTAAATTGTAAAATATTTCAAACAAACCATGTGTGGCTTTATACTTTTTACTACATAAAAAAGTATGAAGATCTTACATACACAACCATAAACATATGGAATTGCTTTAAGTGTTTAGCATAGCATTCACTGTTCCTATGCATGTCAATAGCTTCTTACTGCAAATTCTTGGGACCCTCCATTTAGTAGCCGGAGTGTGTTCAGCCCATATACAGGGAACACTCCCTCAACCAGTGATGAATGGAGAATACTCCAGCTTTCTTCCCCTCCACTTCCCAGATAGCTCAGCAGTATTGAGCTTGTTACCCAATGGGCACCTGCTCACTGACCTTGAACTGACTTTACCTTCCCTGTTTCACTTTTCCACACACTAATTAGTGCTTTCTGGCATCATCTACCAAATAAAATGCTTTCACTTGAATTTAAGTCTCGGGATCTGCTTTGGGGGAAACCCGATCTAAGACAGTAATGTATTTGTTTCCTGTCAATGAAATTCCAGGTTGTTTTCAGTTTTTCACTATTACAAATGAGGCTGTAACATTCTTCTACAAACCTCTCGATATGTAGGTAGGAGGTTTTCTCTTGGTATTTATCTATAGTGGAACTGCTGGGTTGAAGGGTATGTGCACCTTCATCCTTAAATATTGCCAACATTTTAAATCTGACAACGTCAGTACTGGCAAGAAGGCCACATCTGATGCGTGTGGAATGGTTCTTCACTGTAGTTTTATTAGCGTTTCCCCGATTACTAGCGGGAATGTATTATCTTTGCAGGTATTTTTGGCCATTTGAGTTTCCCCTTCTCTAAATGGCTTGCTTCTTTTTCTTATCAATATCTGAGTTCTATAAATTTGGGATACTAATAGTTTTCTGGTTATGTTCCTTGCAGAGAGAAGCACTGTTTTCTTGTGGTTTGTAAGATTTATGCAGTGTTGATTCCTATTCTTCTGTGTGATTTTTCTTTTTCCCTCTGTGGAAGATTTTAGGAAATTCCTTTTTACTCCTCATGTTCATGAAAATAAGCACATAATGCTTCAAAAAACCTAATCACAATAGACACATCTAGTGCGAGAATAGCACTTCCAACTCTGATACTAGCAACAGTTTGCAGCATACTTTTTCTTATACATATTAATATTTATTAAAAATTTTGAATATTATACACAATTTGCTTCTTTCACTTAGCAATTTTACGTATTTTTCCGTTAGTACTTCATTCTTTTTAACTGCTACAGAACATTAAATTTTATAGACATTGGTTAGTTATTTCTTTATTGATTGACATTTGGGCTGTTTCCAAGTTCTGAAAAAATGGTTCAACAAATATTCTTGAGTCCATCTCTTTGTTCACAATTAATTTCTAGAAGTGGAAGTACTGAGTCCAAACCCAGAATATTTTGAATTTTAATTGATGTTGCTAACTTACATCCTGAAAAGGACAAATTTACAGGACAGAAAATGCCACTTCTTTGGATACCTAATAATCTAAATCTTTGCTAACATGATGGGGAAAACATTCTAATTTTCATTTTTTTAATTCTGTGAAGTTTAGTTTCTAACTTACAAATTTTGGTTTCTAGCAATATCCATTCTCAATACACTACCTCTTTGAATTTTTAATTTTAGCTGTATGCCTGTTATTAGATTACTTTTTTGGTAAAGAGCAGCCTATTCTTGTTCTATCATTGTAACGTCCCAAGGAATCTCACCGAAGATCAGAAAAAAGTTTTTAAAGGTCTCAGACTTTCTCTTTGAACCACCAGAAAGGTCCTTTCCTACCTACCTCTTCACTATCCCTACAGAATATACTGGAGTTCTCAACTGACTCATTCCCTGTCTGGGTGAACAGAACTTTTTTCAGAAGTGTGATATGCATAGAGTAACTCATGGTCCCTATTTTGAGCTAATTTTCTTTTACTAGTTGAGTTCTAGTTCTTCTGTTTGTAACTCATTTCTGACCTCTCAACTAATCTGTCTGGCTCCTATCTCTACAGGCCTGGCTCCTTTCAACTCATGCTACCAGGGGACTCTCCCACTTTGGGCTGTCTTGATAGACTTGCCACCCCAGGCAGGTGCCAGGGGCCTAATCCTGGCCCCCGATGGGCATTCAGACAGTTATAGCATGAAATATTTCACCAATGGTATCTGATATGGTCTAGTTAAGATTAATGGGCAATAAATACACATTGCTTAGAAATAATTATCCACAGATCTAACGTAAAAAAAAAGTCTTTTTTTTCTAACGTTAAGATATATAATTTTTTGGAGGGGAGAGGGAACAACTTGAAATAATCAGAAAACATCTTCATATTAATCATTCTTTTCATATACTTCAAATTTGTACTTAATGCCTTTCTCCTCCTGGATATCAGAAAGAAC
The DNA here is from genome assembly GCA_031878705.1 of Tapirus indicus. NCBI lineage: Eukaryota > Metazoa > Chordata > Mammalia > Perissodactyla > Tapiridae > Tapirus > Tapirus indicus. Next base: position 8,247,335 of record CM062925.1, read on the forward strand.
ACCTGGGTATCTGTAAAATAAAAATACATAAAATTAAATAATCTATCAATTAAAAATATAACTTCCCTGACTCTCAGTCAAAAGGCATCAAGAATGCACAAAGCGAATCAAAGTCTTCCCCTCTTTCTTCACAATGGTAAGCCACTGTTAAGTTGGGTGAATACACTACATATGCAAACAAAAACAAAAAATTTCAAACTGTATAGAAAGTTAGAAAGCAAAAAGTGCAATTTCTGGGCCAGGCCCGGTGGCCTAGTGGTTAAGTTTGGCGTGCTCCATTTCAGCAGCCCTGGTTCAGATCCTGGGTGCAGACCTACACACCACTCATCAGGCCATGCTATGGTGGCATCCCATATACAAAACAGAGGAAGATGGGCACAGATGTTAGCTCAGGGCAAATCTTCCTCAGCCAAAGGAAAAAAAAAAAACAAAGAAGTAATGTTACACTAAAAAAAAAGTGTAATTTCTTCTCCTCCTTTTCTTCTGACTCCTAATTCTCTCCCAAACTAACCACTATTGGCAGTTTCTTTTTATCTTTCCACTCTATCATCTAGCTAATATGAAATTCCTTAAGAGCTTTATGCAAGTCTTACACTTGGTATCTAACTTCTTGTGTGAGCAAAAGAAAAACACAGTCTTTAGCTGTCTAGAGCAGAACTGAAGTTATGTGTGGTACATGGTTGATTGATTTCTGTTGATTTCTCTTGATTTCTGTTTAATCAGCAGGCACCACAGTGCTCTATCCCCAGTGTGTGGGTTGTTGCAATTCCTGTACTAGAATCACCATTTATCTGATCTTTTCTACTGCCTAACCCTCACTTAGGTCTGTATTTCCTCCAGCTTTCAATTCAAAACTCAGGCCCTCCTTTGGGTATATACCAGGAAGTGGGATTGCTTGATCATGTGGTAATTCTATTTTTAATTTTTTGAGGAACCACCATATTGTTTTCCTTAGTGGCTGCCCATTTTACATTCCTACCAATAGTGTATAAGAGTTCCAATTTCTCCATATCCTTGCCAACATTTGTTATCTCTTGTTTTTTTCTTTTTCTTTTTTATAACTCAAATCAGGATCTTGAAGAGATATCTGCACGCCCATGTTCACTGCAGTATTATTCACAGTAGCCAAGATGTGGAAACAAATATCCATTGACAGATGAATGGATAAAGAAATTGGTACATACATACAATGGAATATTATTCAGCCTTAAAAAAGAAGGAAATTCTGCCATATATAACAACATGGATGAACCTGGAGGACATTATGCTAAGTGAAATAAGCCAGTCACAGAAGGACAAATACTGCATGGTTCTACTTATATGAGGTATCTAAAATAGTCAAACTCATAGAAACAGAGAGTAGAAGGGTGGTTGGCAGGGGTTGGGGGAAAGGAAAAACAGGGAGTTACTGTTCAAAGGGTATGAAGTTTCTGTTGTGCAGGATGATTAATTTCTAGAGATCTGCTGTGCAACACTGTGCCTGTAATTAACAATACTGTATTGTATACTTAAAAATTTGTTGAGAGTAGATCTCACGCTGCATTCTTACCACAATAAAAACAAGTTTTTTTCCACTGAAAAAACACCCACCACCAACAAAAAAATAAAACCCAGGTCCTCCACTGAAGGCTGTTCTGACCACTCAGTCTAGTGCACCGAAATCCTGGTGCACTTCCTCAGTATTGTGCGGGCAGACCCCAGTACGCTCGAGGTGGGGGTCAGGAACACCTGCTTTAATCAGACTTGTGTTTGATTCTGGTTCTGCTGTGTGAAACTTGGCTATCAATAAAAAGTCTTCCTTCTTATAAAGAACTTATCATTGTGAGTTCATTATTTTAAGTGCTCTACAAATGTTAACCATTAACATTACTAGTTTGTTTTGTCCCCTTAACTATTTTCTTTCTTTCTTTTTTTGTTGATGAGGAAGATTGGCCCTGAGCTAACATCTGTGCCCATCTTCCTCTATTTTGTATATGGGATGCTGCCACAGCATGGCCTGATGAGCGGTGTGTAGGTCTGTGCCGGGATCGGAAACTGTGAACCCCGGGCCACTGAAGCGGAGCGCGCAAATTTAACCACTATGCCAGCAGGCCGGCCCCAGTCCCCTTAACTATTTTCTAAACTCACTGTAGGGCAGGAATAATACAGGAAAAAATTTAAATCTTTTATGATATCCAACACACTGATGACTAATAATAGGTATTAACTTTTTGTTGACCAATTAGAGATTATGACATTTTGATAAAAAATAAGAGACATGAAGTAACAATAGCATAATAATGTGTAAGGAAAAGAAAAAGGTGTTTTTTCTTGAATAATTTATATTTCAGGGGAAGAACCCATGCTTCTTTTTACTAACCATTTTCTAAGTTGTTTCTATTCCACTGTGTTAGTAACAGTATAGCTTTTTTTCTTTCTTTCTTTCTTTTTTTTTTTGGTAAGGAAAATTAGCCCTGAGCCAACATCCATTGCCAATCCTCCTCTTTTTGCTGAGGAAGACTGGCCCTGGGCTAACATCCGTGCCCATCTTCCTCTACTTTATATATGGGATGCCGCCACGGTGTGGCTGACAAACAGTGAGTAGGTCTGAGCCCAGGATCTGAACCTGCGAACCGCAGGCTGCTGAAGCAGAGTGAGTGAACTTAACCACTACACCACCGTGCCGGCTCCATTTTTTTCTTTTTTTGTGAAATGATTTTATTAGGCCAACTATAAACCATAATTTTAGTTTCTTTGGAATGAGTCATCAAAAAGCAACATTTACATTTTTGTGTGTGTGTAAAATTCTCAAGAGTATCAAGATTGTCAGTTAATAAGATAAAAGCGAAGTATCAAAGTTATTTCTAAAACCTTGAAGAATAACTTAGAAATAACTATGCTATTGGCTGATATGGTCACTAGCCACAGTATTAATGTTAATCTTCTCTGTGAAACTAAAATTTAATTCTGCTTAAGATTAATTTTACTTTCCACAATATTCACATATTCAGTCTGCTTTAATAATGATTATAACGACCTCATAATCCTAATTCCAAACATTTTTGAAGAGAAAACTGCCTAAAAGCCACAATTGGACTCTGAGTTTAAATCTGACAGGATTTGGACATTTGGACAGGATAGAGACTCCCCTCTAGAATCTTCAAGCCTTAAGGAAGCCAATGACTAAGAATAAACATAAGATCTGAACTGACGAAGGATCACGAGAATAATACAGAGAAGATTTGATGGAAGGTCTAAGAACGACGTAAACAGAGTTCTTGAACAGGCATCAAACAAACCACAGCTAATATAAAATGAAGATGCTACAGGAAGCACAGGCTCAGGAGAGGGATGTACAAATAATGTGGACCAATATGCTAGGATCCTGTTGGACAGTCAGGAAGTAATGGGAGCAGAGGAGGAAACGTCAGCCCATCAAAAACCTACTTTCAGTTGTCCATGGTGAGGGGGATCCGTCTCAGCTCTGGAGCCAACTACTGCCTCGAAGGCCTCTTCTGGTCTTTAATCCTCTTTGACTACATGGTCACATGGAAGGTTGTTAACGAGAAGAAGTCTGTTTGGGCCTCATTAAGCAGAAAACTGCTGGTATAAAATATTTGGGCCTGCTGGTTTGGTTCGAACCTAGTGTGAAATAGTCTGAGATAGAAAGATTTCTTCCAGGCAAGATGAATGAGAGCAGAGCCTTAGAGGACAGGCTGGCATGGTGCTGTCAAAAGAATAATTGCACAGACAATGACCCACGGGGGAAAAAGGCAGACACAAAGAAGAGCCATCTTACTTCTGCTTTCAGTTTTCCACCACTTGTGGTTTCACCTACACTCTAATTTTATTCTCTTCATGCTTCACAATAGTCCTCTTTCATTTTTATTTCATTATACTAGTGCTTTTATTACCAGGAAGTATGGTGTTAATAAAAGATACTGTGTTTGAACTGAAACCTATGTAACCACAAGAGGCCCACTGTTAGGGATAATGGAGGTCTAAATTAAGTGGTAGCTGTGGGGAAAGAAGGAGTGGAGAATGATCAGAGTTCACTTCTGGACAGTAGGGAGCAATTCTAAGTTCTCCAGTGTACAGAGATCTGGAGAGAAAGCAGCTCAAGAATTGAGCAATGTCACAGACTTCCAGGGACAAAGTATATTCTCTTTGTCTTCAGAGGTTTCCTTTTTCTTTACTTCATGAAAGACTGGCCTACTCCACATCTCCCCGTAGGGGATTCCCTCCACTCATTAAAGAGGCTGTTATTATGCTGGGATCCTGCATCAAATGCAGGACCAAATGCTGCAATGGACAAAAAGGACTTCTCATTTTCTTCCATAGATTTGTTTAGAATGTCCATTTTGGAACAATTTCCTTGGATTTTGGTTTTGAATAGCAATTTCCTATCTCAGTCTACTCATCATCAAAATTTTCTAAGACATTTAAAGAAGAATTAATATCAATCCTTCACAAACTCCTCCAAAAAATAGAAGAGAGAGCATTTCCCAACTCATTCTATGAGACCGATATTAACCTGACACCAAAACCAGGCAAAGACATCACAAAAAAAGAAAACTACAGATTTATATCTCTTATGAAATAAATACAAAAATCCTCAACAAAACATTAGCAAACTGAATCCAGCAACATACAAAAAACACTATACATTACTACTAAGTGTATTTATCCCAGAAATGCAAGATTAGTTTACCACAAAAATCAATCAATGTAATGTACCATATTAATATGTATTAAGTATTAATTACTGTATTTTTGTCTTATTAAAGACAAAACCCACATGGTCTTCTCAGTAGACTCAGAAAAAGCATTTTGATAAAATTCAACACCTCTTCATGATAAAAACACTCAATGAACTAGAAATATAAGAGATCTTCCTTAATGCAATAAAGGGCATGTATAAAAACCCCACAGCTAACATCATATATAATGGTAAAAGAATGAATGTTTTCCCTCTAAGATCAGGAACAAGACAAGGATGTCTGCTCTTGCCACTTCTATTCAACATTGTACTGGAGGCTTTAGCCAGGGCAATTAGGCAAGAAAAAGAAATAAAAACCATCCATATTAGAAAGGAAGAAGTAAACTATCTTTACTTGCAAGTGCTATATCCTGTATATAGAAAATCCTAAGGAATCCACTAATAGTTAGAATAAGTGAGTTCAGCAAGCTTGCAGGATACAAGATCAATAGACAAAAATAAATTGTATTTCTATGTATTACCAATGAACAGTCTGAAAATAAAATTAAAAAAACAGTTCCATTTACAACAGCATCAAAAAGAATAAAATTCTTATGAATAAATTTAACAGTGAAGTGCAAGACTTGTATACTGAAAGCTACAAAACATTGCTGAAAGAAACTAATGAAGATCTAAACAGGAAGAAAGACATCACATGTTCATGATTTGGAAGACTTAATATTGCTAAGCTGAGGATACTCTCCAAAGTGATCCACAGATACAGTAAAATCCCTATCAAAATCCTGGCTTGCTTTTTGGCAGAAATTGATAAGCGGATCATAAAATTCATATGGAAATGCAAGGGAGCCAGAATAGTCAAAACAGTCTTGAAAAAGAAGAACAAAGTTGGAAGACTCATACTTCCTGATTTCAAAAGTTATTACACAGTTGCAGTAATTAAGACAGTGTGGTTCTGGCGTAAGGATATACATATAGATCAATGGAATAGAACTGAGAGTCCAGAAATAAACCCTTACACTTATGGTCAACTGATTTTTGACAAAGGTGCCAAGACAACTCAATGGAGGAAGGAATAGTCTTTTCAACAAATAGTGCTAGGACAACTGGATAGTCATTTACAAAAGAATGAACTTGGACCACTTCCTTACACCATACATAAATTAACTCAAATGGATCATATACTTAAAGTAAGAGTTAAAACTATAGAACTCTTAAAAGAAAACATAGGAGTAAATCTCAGTGAGCGTGGATCAGGCAATGGTTTCTTAGGTATGACACCAGACAAGTGACAAAAGAAAAAATAGAAAAATTGGACAACATCAAAATTAATAACCTTTGTGCTGCTCCTGCCCTCAGGTCTCTGCACTAGCTATTTCTCGTTCCTGGAATGCTCTTCTCTGCTCTTTGCCTCGCTGGCTTCTTGCCATTAGACCTCAGTGTAGACACCACTCTTCAGAGAAGACTTCTCCAACCACACAGTATCTACCACAGCCCAATACTTCAACTCTCCACATAGCAACTCTTCTGATATTTTTCTATCGTTTGCTACCCTTCTCCTCTACGACAAAGACTGTCATCTCCTGGAGAGTAGTGACAGCATCTGTCTTGGTAATCACTGGGTCCCAGTGCCTAGGACAGTGTCTGATGTTAAGCACAGACCCCATATAATGAACTAATGCTACTCTCCAGATTTCACTAAAATCATTAAAACTTGAACATTCCCAAGCCTGTTAAAGCAGATTTCCCAAAATTCCTACAGTATTTGTCTATAAAACACACTACTACTCTGAATTCAATCTGAAGACACATACTCTTCTCTATAACTCTTAAGCAGGAAATCCAAAGTGCTTCAGACTAAGTAATAACATTTATACTTTTTTATATTTATATTATACTAATTAATAACATTTAATACTTACTCTGGGAGAAGTTTATATTTCTTGAAATCAATTTCTGGAAAAAATGTGTCACTTTCAAATTCCTGCATGATCCTTGTCACAAATAGTCTAAGATGGCCTGGCTTGCTCATGGCTTCCTTTGAAATAAAACAAAAGGCATCAGTTTCCTTACTTGTCTATGTCAAAAGATGTAGAAACTCTAAGATTTTTGTTTGTTTTAATTATATAGTGAAGTCTGTACTAGGTATTAAAGACATGCTATATAACTTGTTACCTCATGCTATTTAAATATACATATTCTTTAGTGTGAGGACCTGCAAAGTAGGCTTAGTTAAGAATGACATTAATCATTACCAATAATTATGAGTGTTTAAATATATTCTGGCCTCTAGTTTGCTTATATGAACTCTTTTTTCATGTAAGCATTCAGTTTTGTCTTTTTTCTTTGGTGTTAAGAATTAAGAACCTCAAATTATCTAGTTACTCTCCATAGAAAAATTTACATATGTATATGTAAATATCCATATATATATATATGGATAAAATAGTGTAATTTCATGAGACTTTGACTATTGAAAATCCCAAGGGCATACTTAGTACATTTACATAAAATTTAGTACTGCTTCCCTTTCTCAGGAGATAGTTACAATGCTAATAGGTAATTTATTCTGCCTTTTGTTGCTAATGATTGTATTTGGCCTTATATTGTTAATGACTTTTCTAACTACTGCCTATAGTACTGTTGATAGTTTCTACAGAAAAACTGCCTGGAATGAATATCTTAAGATTCTAATAAAGAGTCATGAGTCCTAATTGCAGCTCCAAGAAAGCAATAACTTTAAAAAAAAATTATTTTATTGAGGTCACATTGGCTTATAACATTGTGTAAATTTCAGGTGTACATTATTATATTTCAGTTTCTGTATAGACTGCATCATGTTCACCACCAACAGTTTGGTTTTTATCCATCACCATACATATGTACCCCTTTAACCCAGAAAGCAACAACTCTTGATCTTCAAGTAGCTTATGGGGGGTGGGGAGGGGAGAGATATATATGTAATTTCAGGTGTTATCCTTAAAATTCCAAATAAGGGCATAGACAAATTTTACTTTTTATTTTCAATACTACAGCTTACTTATATTAAATCATTTATTCTCTTGCCCCAACCAAATAAATATTTCTACCAATTCTTGCTGTACCAAAAAATTAGAAAAATTGACTAACCGCAGCAACATCTGAAGGTCTGTATCAAAGTTGATGACATATGGCAAACCTTTTCTCCAAAGGGTCAGAAGGAAAATATTTTATGCTTCGCGGGCCATGTGGCTTCTTACCTTTGTAGGCAAAGGCAGGCACAGACAACACCATACCAACGGGCCTGGCTGTGTTCCAGTGAAACCTTATTTATAAAAACAGACTGGTTGGCCCGATTTGGCCCGCGGGAAGATGAGCCTAAATGTTCAACAAGCTATTGTGATGTGGGGTAGGTGGATAATGCAGAATTATCACCTGGAGGTTCTACTTCCTTATTATTTATTTATATACACACAGATAATATCAAATTATATAAATGTATTTAGTTTTAAGCCCTTATATTGCTTAAAGAATACATTTTTCAAATGAATATGGTATTGAATCATTCAAAATGAATAGTAGACAAAATAAATGACTTGTTTTCCTAAAAGTTCATATTTGGCTGAAAGATTAAAGGCAAATGTCCATTTCCCCCCCTATTAAATGGAGAAAATAAAAGTTGTAGAAACAGGAACCTAAGAAACAGAGGTTTTATAATCCCATCTAGGAGCCTGGTCTACCTCTTCTTTCTAAAATAATTTCAGTGTACATATGTTACCACAAGCCACCAAAGGGTAGGGGCAGATTTTTTTTCCTCCTCATAAATGTTAATCTTTTATTAGTGTTTTAAAAGAGTCAAAGAATTCTATTTATTGTCCTCAAAATGTTTTAAAGCTGGAAGTTATTTGGTATCAAGAAAAATGAATGTTTTCTCTTTTACATAGTATTTTCACATGCCCTCACATTCTATGAAAATTGCTGAGGGAAAGTTTCCTACTTTGAACAAATTCATATACATCTAGTCAGTGTCCATCAACTGAGAGCCCTGTCCTTTTCTCAGTAAGATACACATTTATCCTTGAAGGAAAGGGGATGACACAGTGCACCTCGGGCACATCTGAGGAGTAGGAAACAGTGCAGGCAAAGACCGTTCTCAGGGAAGAATTTAGAATGTTTTTAAAATTGGAACCATCAACTATTTTGAATTGAAAACAGACTCGTGCAGACCTAAAAACTTACTTTTATATTTAGTTTGTATGATAGTATAAAAAAATAAATAATTCAAATTGACAGCGTACCTAACTTACAGTAGGGGTAATGAGCTTCCTCTGCTCGCGGCTCAATTTTTTTAAAGTTCAGAAGGGAGGGAAGCTGAAAGAAAGTGGCGTAGATTATTTCTTTATATCTACAGACAACTTTACTTACCTTATAAACAGAACTGCCTCCCACGATCCAAACCATGTCCACTCTATTTGTTAATTCTGGTTGCTCAATAAGTCTTAAGGCATCATCCAAACTTTTGGCAAGAAAATGAGCTCCTTCTGGAGGTTCCCTGAGGTTAAAAGAAAGGATTACACATAATTTCAATAAAACCCTAGTCAAAATACTAGTCAAATAATCTGAAAGAAGCAGTAATTATAAAACTAAAATAATCATAAACATGAATCCTTTCAACAAAAAGCACTTCACATCAGTATGGCCCATGACCAATAATTCAACCCACATTTGTGGATATATGGTCCACAATGAATCAAAAAGCAGAAACACCTGAGATATCACATATTTGTGGTGGAAAAGAATCAGAACAGCAGTTGCCTCTGGAGGGATGGGTAAAGATTCACAGGGACGGGGCATGAGGGAACTTTCTGAGGGTGATGCTACATCTTTGACATGGGGTTACACAGGTGTGTACATTTGTCAAAACTTAGCAAATGTACACTTAAGACTTGTACATTCATTGTACATATTTATCTTAAAAAAAACAGTAAAGTAATATTGAACTCTAGTTAATGAGATGTATGCTGAAGTATTTAAGAAAAAGTATACTAATGCCTGCAATTTACTTTGAAATGCAACAAAGAACAAGACTGACGGACGGATGGATGGATGATAAAACAAGCAAAGTAAAATGTTAATTGTAGAATCTGTGTGGAGGGTATACAGGTGTTTGCTGTAAGTTCTTTCTGTATATTTGAAAGTTTTCATGACAAAGTATTGTAAAAAGAGTGATATGTTTGAATGCCTGTAGTTTGGAATAATATTCAAACTCTCACTATGTGGTTACCTTTGGGGGGTGAGGAAAGGACTTTCATGTTTCAAACAACATAGAAATGGATGAAGTATTAAAAAATGAGCATGTTATTACTTTTGTAATTAAAAATCCAAAAGAGGAAAAGTTAATTTCAGTGTTTACATTGACCAGCTCAATCTCTCCCAACCTCCACAACTGTTTTTTTTTTTTAGGGGGGGGTTTGCAATTCCCTTTATAAATGAAGAAATATGCAGAAATAGGCTTTCACAGTAATTACAGAACAGAAATTACAATTCAATATCAAGTTCTTAGACTGATGCTTTAAAAAATTATATAATTGCCTTTGAATGAGTAGTTATAACACTGCTTAACCAAGAGCTAATGGGGTCGATTCATTCTCTTGGCTGCCTTCTCCCTCACCTCCTTGATATATATTTTACTTACTTCACTCTTTGTCATCTCTAAAGAAGTCAAGATGGCAGAAACAATATATTTTGACTAAAGGCTGGAAAAAGACACTGAGGCCAGGGTGAAGTTAAAGGAGCTGAGGGATCCTCTAAGGCATCAGGGCAGTTGCAGCGACTAGGTTGGGCTAGGCTGTTCAAGGGGAGAACTGAATCTAGAAGAAACAGATCTGGAATTGGGGGAGAAGATAGTATAGTTCATAAACCATGTCTAGAATGACTGAAACAGAGTCAAGGTGGTTTTAGTATCTGGGGATGCTGAAGTCAGGACCAGACAGGAGACAGGGTAGAATGGAAAATGGTGATTTAGGAACTGACACATGAGGAGAACTGAAGAGGTATCCTGGAAGTTGGTGCATTATAGCAAAATGATTTAGAAGGTGGCATAAATGGTTGGTGTGGACTTCAAAGAAAGAGGGCAAAAGTTTTGTGAAGATTGTGGAACAATGGCTTGAGAAAGGTGAAGACTTCTTTGCCCTCTGGAAGTGAGTCTGGAAAAGGAAAACAAAGAACAGATTAAGGATTTGTTTCAGGTTTTAGTTAAAACAAAGACATGGAGGAAATGCTTCTGCAAAATGTTGCTATTCGGCAGTTTAGAAATAAATTTCACAGGAAACACTGGACCCCTAGAGGATGGAAAAGAATACACAAAGTTGAGCTAATGTTTGAGTTCATTGGCCTCTTCACAACACAAATCCTAGAAACCAACACGGTAAATAGCATATAGCAAGCACTCAATATTGTGACTTCTTTTTGCTAAATTTCCTTTCTATAATTATCTCAAACCAGTCAAGATTGGATTTCCCTACAAAGGAGAGTTGATATGTGGTGGCATACATATTCTGTGTCAAGAAGCACGTGGACATGCTTGACATCTTGTTTCTAACTCAGAATCTTAAATTCCCTCAGAGGGCTGGCATGAGGGTTAAGAGAAAACACACAGCAGGCCCTCCAGTGCACTTCCATCCCCTTCCCTACAAGCCCTGTTGAAGGGAGGCTATTTTCACCTGATGGACAGTTGTATTGGAAAGAAAATATCTAACATTACTGAGTGCCTACTTGCTCTACCAAGTAGTAAGGTCAGGCAGTGCTTTACACACATCACAGCAGCAGTCCTACGTAGGTACTACTGTTCCTTTTGATAGATGAGGAAATGGAGGCTGAGGGGTTAAGTAACCAATGGTCACACAGCTAGGAAATGGTGGACCTGGGGTTTGAATTCCAGCAGCCTGACTTTGGAGCCTGAGCTGTAACTTCTTACACAGACAATAGTGAGAACTGGTGGCCATGGACTACAAGGGTGTCAGATTCTGGTCCCCTCACACCTCAGGACGGTGTGGCCAGGTTTAGGCAAAGCCTTCAGACCAATGTCCTCTGGCCTTGAGCATCCTCATCTGATCACCCCAGGGTACCTTACAAACATTACCCTTTTTCAGTGTGCCTGATATGAAAGAGGATGACATGGCAGACGGAATTCTGGCCTAATTTCCCTGGTGACTGTTGGGAAAACAAACAAAAAACCTTAGGGTAGAATCACATCTTAACCAGGATTCAGAAATATGTTCAATTTAAGACCTTTCATACTCAGTCATTAAAAATGTGATTTCCAGCTATTAAAAATTGGTTCAACTATGCTCCATCCTCATAAGCGAATACTATGCAGCCACTAAAAATATTTATAGAAATTCGTCTTTTAATATATCAAATGAGGAAAAAAGGCAGGTTACAAAGTGATATTATATGGGATGATCCCATTTTCATAAAGCACCTATGGACCATTCAGTCCATGAAAATTTCTGAATCCCTACCTTACTAGAGATATGCTAGATGCTGGCAATAGAGAAAAAAAAAAATGCATTCCCTGTACCAAAAAGATGGCAACGGCAGGCAGAGAAATATCCAACAGTGGCCATAAAGTGAAAAGGACCTGCAGTGGCGATGGGTGGAGGGTGCTAGACAGGCACAGAGGAGGTGCACCATCTGGGTGCGGTGTGTGGGAGAACACTCCTTGGAGCACAATCCCTTAGCTGAAACTCGAGACAAAAACAAGTGCAAAACAGACAGGCCACCACAGATACTGTTGAGGCTAATGCTAAAGTTATGAAAGTTGTTTAATACAAGAAAGCTCCAAGAAAGTTGAGGGTAGAAGAAAAGTAATCTGTGGTGAGGTTTAAAATACTAAAGGGTAGGACAAGGGAGCAAGGTCTTGAGGACAGAAAAAAATGGAGTTGAGAAAAAAGTGGTGGGGGCGAGGGAGGGGACTGATTTTGATAGTAGGGGATTATTTGTCTCAAGATTGAGGGAAGGATAACAAAGTGATATGTTACAGTGAAAAGGAGTTCACAAGCCCGTTCACTGTGATTTCATTAATATTAATATCTTCTGTAAGCTCTAAAGTGAGGTAATGGTGCTAAAGTAGTAGTGATTGGGGGAGCAGGGATCTGATATCTGTAGGATATCTTCTGTGTGCTAGAAATTTAACATATAAAATTTCAATTAATCCCTGAAATTACCCTAAGAAGTTGTCATTATTAATCCCACTTGTTAGGTAAGAAACTGAGGTTCAGCAAGGCTTACTTGCAACCTGTGTGAAGCCAAAAAGTTAACAGGCCCCAGAGTGGGTGTTGGAAGCCAGGTCAGTAAGGCTTTGCTGTACCAAGTGTGTAAGTGGTGGGGAGGGAACTGCAGCTTTAGGAGGAGAAGTTTTAATCACTGTGGAGAATATGACCGTGAGACCATAAAAAATTATTATGCCATGGAATGTGAGATAACTTTTATGGATCAAAGATAATTTACAACATCTTATATCATGGAGGCAATTTTGGGTTTTCTACAGATGCTGTTAAAGCTACAGCATTGCAGTAAAATTTCTTTATTTAATTTTTGGTTCCAAAGACTTAAAAAAATGCTTTATTTAGATATAAATCACATACGAGTTACCCTTTTAATGTGTACAATTCAGTAACTTTTCAGGACATCCATAGAGTTGTGCAACCATTACCACTATCTGCTTTTAGAAGTAGATTTCCATCACCCCAAAGAGAAACTCTGAATCTATTATCAGTCATGCCCCACTCCCTACCTCCTCCCCCCAGGCAACCAATAATCTACTTTCTGTTTCTATCGATTAGCCTATTTGGACATTTCATATAAATGGAATCATACGGTCTTTTGTGTCCGGCTTTTTTCACTCAGCATATTGTTTTCAGAGTTCATCCATACTGTAGCATTTATCAGTACTTCATTCCTTTTTATTATGAAATAATATTCCATTGTATGGGTATAACATTTTGTTTATCCATTCATCAGTTGATGGACTTTTGGGATGTTTCCACTTTTTGGCTATTATGAATGATGCTGCTACAAACATCTGTGCACAAGTTTTTGTGTGGTCATGTTTTCATTTCTCTTGGGTACATTCCAAGGAGTGGAAATGCTGGGTCATATGATAACTCTATGTTTAACATTTTGGGAAAATGCCAATCGGTGTTCCAAATGTGGCTGCTTAACATTTATTTTAAAGCTGCAACTTGATTGTCTAGAAAGCTTTGGAAAAGCACTTTTTCCCTTATACCTTATCAAGGAAATAGTTACCCAATAACTAGTATCTGGCAGCAAATTTTGGGGTTCCTTTGAGGATTCAGTTTCTTCTTACATTGGGGGTGGTGGTGAAAAACTGAGTATTTCTAAAGCTTGCATGCACAACAGTGATTTACATGTGCAAATCTTCCCCTTTTATTCAGGACCCAACAATGCCTGGCACACATCAGGTGCTCAGGATATGTGTGGAATTCACCAGCAAGTAGGGAAGCAAAAGGAAGGACCAAAAAAAAAAAAAACAAAACCTCTAAAACATTTTCCTAACTGGTATCCCTATCTATTTCCTGGCACACTTGATAATAAAGACTTTAAATTTTCTCTCTGCCTTAAAAAAAAAAAAAAGCGAAATACACCAACAAGTGTTCGTATATAAATACATAAGAAACAACCAAATTCAATTACATACACCACAGGGGGGTCATCATTTGAGGAGATTTGCTGGCTCAAGTGAACATCTCCCCCACTGAGATTTCTTTGTTTGTTTTAGCTGAAGCTCATCATAAATAAACTTGAGTAGGATTCAAGAATAGTTATTAAAGAGTCTCTGGGAATGGCAATACAATCTGTGAATTTGGATTCTACCGAGTAAAGAGATAATCAGGATATCCTAGCAACCAGGAGAAAGAGAACACTATGAAGAGTGAGGCAGATGGCAAGATGCACATCAACATATTCCCCATCACCCAAAGGCACTCAATGCACATATTCTGGTATACTTTCTCTCAGGTTTTTACCTATGCGTTCTAGAAGGGATCTGGGAGAAAATCTGTACAAGCCTGAGTCCCCTTAGCCTATAGTTGTGCAAGGTTTTTTCCTTCCCTTGGTGTGATGGTCTTTGATGTGTTCACTTGGCTAGGCTACAGTTCTTGGTTATTCAGATACTAATTTAGGTGTTGCTGTGAAAGTATTTTGTAAATAAGATTAAAGTCGATAACTGATGACTTTAATCTGGGTGGGCCTGATTCAATCAGTTGAAAGCTTTAAGAGCAGATCTGATGCCTTTTTGAAGAAGAAACTTCCTGAAGACAGTAGCTTTAGCCCCTGCTGGAGAGTTCCAGACTGCCCTTCCTGATGGCCTGCCCCACAGAGTTTTGCACTTGCCTAGCCAGCCTCCACAATTGTGTAAGCCTATACATACATATATACGTGGGAAAAGAGTATTAGGACCACTGTCCTCAAGTGAGTAGTGCCCTAGGACACTGCATTCTTTTTGGGGGGGTTACATTATTAGTTTAAGGAAGAACTATTACCATGCCAATCCCAAACTTTCCCTTAAGGTCTAATGCAAGTCATCCCCCACTCCCCCTAAAAAGCCCCCAAGGTCAGTAAGTTATTTTAGTGGCTTAGGACCAATGTAAACAATAATAACAAAAAGTAACAAAATAGAAATCAGGATATATCACATATGGAGTAAATGACATGGAAGCCGTGTGAAGGTCAAACCACTGGAGCTGACTTTGTTGGCAGTCAATGCTATTAACTACACCCAGCCTCTCATCCCCCAGGTCCCCAGGGCATTTCCAGGCATCAGGAACTATCTACTCCAATGTTAGATTGGAGGACAGGAAAATTCCTAGCAGAGGCCAACTGGAGACACTCCTTTCTCTCCAGGATTCCTAGGACCATTTCAATACTTCGATATTTTTTACCTTCCGACACTGGGTAAAGAAAACAAGTACAAAATATTATTTGCGTGTTGTGGTAAACTAGGAATAATAGAGCACAAGATTATGATTTTAAGATTAAGATTTTCAGCCCATCCTAAAATTTACATCTTATTGTTTTTAGGACAGTGTTCAGAGAGAGGATAACCACCTAATTTTGGCAAGTCTCAAAACACGTATTTTGATTTTATGTGAAACCAGAGAAAAGTTATTAATTATATCGTATAAATGATATTTGAGCCTACTGAATAATGGTTCAAGGAAACTTGCAAATCTGTTAGCATAGTGAGATTTAATGTAACTTTTCAAGGTGATGAAACCAATCACTTAAGGAGCAGAGTAAGTTATTGTCCTGTGACATAAATAACTGCTTATTTATTTCCTGTAATCACCTTAATAATATTAAGCAGCTTCATCAACAGAGCTACCTTCATACTGTTTTATTTGTCATACACTGACCTCTACCACAAGAAATACGACATGATCTTCTTGTGGTGAATTTAAGTCATAGTACTTACTTGAGTTCTCTACTGAGAACTAAATTAATTCTGTCCTTTAAAGGTCGATTCTTCTCAGGAATGGAGAACCAGGTCTTCCTACCCATAATCACCAAATTCTGCTTACCTATAAAATCACATAGAAAGAATAAGTATATTTTGGGAACATACATATATATTTTCATATATTCATATAAATATACAGAGATATGATTGTCATAGTGACATCTAGTGGATCTGCTTTAAAAAAACTAAAATTTAAAACAGCTTTACCAAAATTTACATTTATCACCCATTACCTAAATATAGTAACTATTTTCCCCTTTGGCTTTACCCAATATTTAGTTTTAATCAACTGCAATCACATATACTATAAAGTCATGTGTCGCTTAATGATGGGGATACCCTCTGAGTAATGCGTCCATTAGGCAATTTTGTGGTTGTGCGAACATCCTAAGAGTGTACTTACACAAACCTAGATGGTATAGCTTACCACACACCTAAGCTGTATGGTGCTAATCTTATGGGATCATTGTCATATGTGCCGCCTGTTGTTGACCCAAATGTCGTTATGAGGCACATGCCTGTAGTTGTGAAGAGCAGAGCCTGGGTCAAAGTTCTCAAGTTGAATGTATTCTGTCATCTACTACGCAAGTCATGCTAACCTTCTGTGCCTTACTTTCCTAATCTATAAAATGGAGACAACAATAGTTCCTACTTCTAGGGTTGCTGTGGGGAGTAAAGACTTAGAACGATGTTCAGTATCTAATAAGTACTGTTGTAACTGTTTGATATAATAGTATTCGTATTTGTGTACTTTGTAGATTTGCATTAATAGTTATACTTTCTTTTCATTTTTAAAAAAATTTTTATTTATTTATCTTTTTGTGAGGAAGACTAGCCCTGAGCTAACATCTGTTGCCAATCCTCCTCATTTTGCTGAGGAAGACCAGCCCTGGGCTAACAACCGTGCCCATCTTCCTCTACTTTATATGGGACGCCGCCACAGCATGGCTTGACAAGGGTGCGTCGGTCTGCACCTGGGCCTGCAAATCCCGGGTCGCTGAAGGGTAATGAACTTAACTGCTACACCACCAGGCCAGCCCCTATAGTCATACTTTTAAAGACAGCTGCTTAATATTCCACTCAGCTTAAAACTATATCTATTGTGCCTCTATCCTTCTCTTTCAAGTATGATGCTTCTGTAAAAATTTTATACATATAGCTTCCATTTTTGGTTTCATCACTTAGAAAAAACCTTGGGAGTCAGATATCTGGATCAAAGAAACATGCACATTTCTATGATTCTTGATCTTTTCTGATAGATTACCAAAAGGAGTGCATGTGTCTGTTTTCTTAAGGAATCTTGATTAGTTTGGTTTCATTTAAACAAAAACACCAGCATTTACAAACTACAAGTAGTAAGACTAAGCATTTTTCCATATTTTGCTTCACTACTCATAACCAAATATTACCTCCTAATATTGGGAAAATTTTTTTTTCCTCGAAGAATTAAAGGGAAAAAACCCCTACAATTCATTGTACCCCTATACAACATGCACCGCACTTTCAGGAAGACTTTAGGTGTTCAATGAGGAGATAGCAACTATCAAAAACAGCGTCAACAGGTGAGAAATTCTGATGAGAGACGTGGTACAGACCTGGAATAACAACTAAGGTGGAGACGATGAGTGAAGAACACAAGGAGACATCAAAAAAAAAAGCCAAGACACCTTGGTAACTTTCATTCATTCAGCCAAGAAATACTGTACAGTGGGCCCCCCTTATCTGCAGTTTCATTTTCTGTGGTTTCAGTTACTGGAGGTCAACAGTGGTCAAAAATATTAATTGGAAAATTCCAGAAATAAACAATTCATTAAGTTTTAAATTACATCCCGTACTGACTAGTGTGTGAAATCTCGAGCCCTCCTGCTCTGTCCTGCAGGGGATGTCAATCATCCCTTTGTCCACCAGATCCACACTGTATCCACTACCCACCGGTTAGTCACTTAGTAGCCGTCTGGGTTATCAGGTCGACTGTCACAGTATCACAGGGCTTGTGTTCAAGGAATCCTTATTTTACTTAATTCTGGCCCCACAGTACAAGAGTAGTGATGCTGGCAACTCGGATATGCCAAAGAGAAGCCGTAAAAGGCTTCCTTTAAGTGAAAATGTGATAGTTCTTGACTTGAAAGAAAAAAAATCATGCTGAGGTTGCTAAGATCTATGGCAACTTTTATTACAATATATTGGTATAATTGTTCTATTTTATTACATAATTGCTGTTAATCTCTTACAATGCCTAATTTATAAATTAAACTTTACCACAGGTATGTATGTATAGAAAAAAACATAGTATATATAGGATTCAGGCATCCACTGGGGGTCTAGGAATGTATCCCCCAGGGATAAGGGGTGACTACTGTATTTACTGAAAACCAGCAAACAGGCCAGGCATTCTGATGGTCTTCATATTACCAGACCATACTTAGGATTCTTGGGGGTGGTTCACGTCAATTCTTTAGCTTCAGGCTCTTATCTTTGTCACCAGTGGCCTAAGTGTCAAATCCAAGGACCCGGTATATGACCTGTTAAAGTTATGCAGCACCTGCTCCTTTCCAACTTACTATTTCCCTGTTTACTGGGCTATTCCTCCTCCTATGATCAAATATACATGTCTCTTAGGTTTTAAACGGGGTACCCCCAACCCCACATTCTTTTCCTTGGTTATCTTCTTCTCTCCAGTAGATCAATTCACCTAGTTCTCTGTGTCTGAAATTATCCTGGATACCCTACAGGCATCTCAAAATCATCATCATTACAACTGCACACCATTCTCCACTCCTTTATTCTCCATGTCACCCAGGCTCACACTGAAAATCTGAGAGTTCATCCTTGATGCCTTCCTGCATCTCCTTTAACCCCCTGATCTCCAAACCCAGGATCATGTACCTGTTTTTTGAACTTGTATGTCCTCCTCCCCACTGCCCTCCTCACTTCCAGCCCCTACAACGAAGGCCTCCTTCACTGGAGTCTCTTAACTAGCTGCCAATTTTGTCCAACATCTCAATCGTATGCACGCCCACATAAAATTTCAAAGACATTTTTTCCAAAAAAAAAAAAAATAGGTTTAATGAATAAGGTTTAATGAACCTTGGGAACTGCATACAGATCGATGGTAAGAGAAAAGGTTCCAGATTAACACGGGAAACAAGTAAAATTTGCAGTGGTAAGCTTACTCGAGAAAGACTGTCTGCGAATCTCAACCACTTAAAAATACCATATTACCTTCTACTGAAGAGGTTGTGGTCATTCTTTGGAAATACTTGAATTCATTCCTACAAGTTAGAGAAACACAGCGTTACTCAGAACGTTATCCAAGCCGGACAAACGGTGCGCTGGGGTGGGGTGGGGTCTCCAGGACTGGGACTTTGCTCTGGGGTGGGGCGCCGCGGGGAAGGGCCTCGCGGGGCAGCAGGAACGGGACGGAAACCAGAAACTTGGCCTTCCGGCTCCTGACATAGAAGGAAGCCCAGTCCCAGGCCCGGTGAGTTCATGTCGCAACCCTGACCCCATCCTCCCGCTGCCAGTCGGCCTGGCGCCGTCCCGCCCAGGTGCCTCGGTCAAGGGCATCTTACTCCAGCTTCGATCCTCGCACACCCCAACCCTCCACCGCCCAGCAGGTACCTGAGTGGGGGCCAGGGCAGGTCCCCGTTCTTGCCGATGCCCATATTCTGGGACACGGCGACGATGCAGTTTAGCGGACGAACCATGACAGCGGCAGCACACTTCCGAGCTCGCTCGCGACACCTGGATTCTGCGTCAAGTTTGGCGCGAAATTGCGGCCACCACGCCCCTCAGTCCCATTTGTGCAGGCGAGGTTCCGCCCCCGCCCCGCCTCCCGACCCGGCGCACGGCAGGGTCGCGACGTGCTCGGGCCCGCAGACGCCCGGGACCTGCGGCCGCGGGCTCGCGCTCCCGGCTCGGCCCTGCGCTTGGCCTGTCACTCCTGGCCCCGCGATGTCGCGCCGGAAGCCTGCCTCTGGCGGCGCCGCTGCCGCCGGCCCAGCCCCTGCAAGGCAAGCGGTTCTGAGCCGATTCTTCCAGTCTGCGGGGAGCCTGAAATCCACCTCCTCTCCCGCCGGTGCAGCCGAGAAGGCGGACCCTGACTCCGATTCTGCAGCGCCCCTAGCATCCTCTTTCCCGCCTCAGTTGCCGCCACAATTGGTGGGTTTGGTCCAGGACGGGGCGGGGCCATCGGGGCGGGGGCGGGGCGAGGTGGGCAGGGGCGGTGCTTGTGAGTGGAGCAGGAGGAGGCGGAGACTGTGCGCGAGAATCCGCGAGATGACACCGCCCGTGAGAAAGAGGCGGGCCCGGCGGGGAGAGGGAGGGAAAAGCTAGGCGGGCGTCCATCTTGTATTTCAAAGGCCGTAGTTTCCATTTTTGGGGTGAAAGACTTGAGGCTAAGGTCGCACAGGTTCTTAATGGCAGACCTGAGACGGAAACTCAGGTCTCCTGACTCCCATTCTGATGAGGATAGGGGCCTGTGGGCAAAGGATACATCTTTTAACCTCCATCCTCCCTCTTTTTTTTTCTGCATCGAGGGTTGGAGTCTTGTCTATATATGTTTGGTTAGGTGCTAACCTCCATCCTTGCCCCTCTTTTTTTTTTTGTGGATCGAGGGTTGAAGAGGAGCTTGTTTATATGTGTTTGGTTAGGTGACTAGAAGGAAACTGCCATTAAATCTCTGGTCTTGGGGCCGGCCCGGTGGCGCAGCGGTTTAGTTCGCACTTGGCAGCCCAGGGTTCGCAGGTTCGGATCCCGGGGGCCCGCTGACGCACTGTTTGTCAGCCATGCCGTGGCGGCGTCCCATATAAAGTGGAGGAAGGTGGGCACGGATGTTAGCCCAGGGCCAGTCTTCCTCAGCAAAAAGAGGAGGATTGGCAACGGATGTTAGCTCAGGGCTGGTCTTCCTCACCAAAAAAAAAAAAAAATCTCTGGTCTTTAAGGCTGCAACAGCGTTGCTGAATATTTCAAGCGACTATAGGTAAAAGCAGTTACATTGTGCAGTTGCCCAGTGAGTACACCCTTGTAGTTCAGATTGTAAAGTCTAATGTAAGTTTGGGTGGATAAAGTTTCTTAAGATGGCACAGATGTGACGGTTAGTCATTGGATTCTTCCTATTGCTTGCCACCCTTCAACTGAGGAAAATAAGTAGTTTTTTTGTTTTCTTTTTACCAGGGACATTACCAAAGGGTGCTCCCTCTCTGGGGCTCCCTGGTGCAGTATTTCTCAGAATGAGGCTGTGAAAGGGGATTGCAGACTGGCGCTTAGCCACCCTTCCAAGTTTTAATGCAGCTGACAGCTTGGCTGCTTCAAAATCTCATTCCCTTCATTTACATTTCTTCCATGGAGTGATTGCTCGTCTCTTGTCCTTGTGTTCTGACATTTTCATGAATTCACCAAGATTTTATGTTACACCATTTAGAGGGTATTCGGTGAAGGATGTTTGACAGGTTTCCTGCCAACAAATAGTTCATAATCTTGTGGCATCTTTAGTGGTGAACATAGAGATAAATTACAATTAACATTTCAAAAATGATGCTGTTCTTTTATTATCTATTGTCTAATTTCATCTTTCCTAAATAAATAATACTTTTTTTCTTAAAGGTATTTTACTTAACATATACAAGTAGGGTAATTCAAGTTATATAATTTGAGATAGGTGAAGGCTGATTGAGTATAGAAAGGTAGCAGCCTTGGTTCTAATTCTAGCAGGGGTTGAGGTTCTCAGGCTAATGACCTGCCAGTTTCCACCTTGTCTTTGATGACGGTAAACGTAGCTCACCTGTAGGTCTTCCCAGAGCTCAATGTAGATGATTCTGTGAATGGTGGATAGCAAGGACTTTGCTGTCTTTCAGAAGTAAGGTTTAAATTATTTTGCATATATCATGTTTTGAGATTAGAGATAACACATAATTTTCTAACCCCCCTGATATAGGTTGCAGAAGCTGACAGAAGTAAAAAGAGACGACTGGAGAATGATGGGCCTGTTAAAAAGAAAGCAAAGAAAGTCCAAGAAAAGGAAGGAGGAAGTGATTCAGTAGTGTCTGGGAACCCTGGTGAGTTCTGTGGCAACGATTCTTCATTCTCACCAGTCATGGCTCTGATATTTTTGCATTCTCCAGAGGGCAGAGAAGGCTGTTGGAGAGTTGTGCCATTTTTTCCTTTGTGGAGAAAAGTCTCCATTGTGTTTGAGTAGAGGGGCCTCTCTGTGAGCTGCAGTGGTGTGTGTATGAGGTTGAGGGAGTGGAGGTAAGAGCTGGAGTTCTGCCGGGTTTCTCTTTTATTCTCTCTAGCTAATTTTTGTCCTGATTATAAAAGTAAAACATTCTTGTTATAAAAATTTCAAGCAATACAGAAGTGTAGAAGGTACACAGCAAAAGATCCCATAATCCCTCCCTTTCAGTGAGGCTTATTGCTAATTTTGGGGAGTATTGTATATTCTTTCAGGTTTTTCTGTTTATACAAATATATATGTACACACATGGACCCACAAATTAGTTAACTAAAAATAATATTTTATAAATTGTATTATGCTATGCATACTACTTTGCAGCTATCTTTTTCCACTTAGCAGAACATTTTTTTTTTTTTTTTTTTTGTGAGGAAGACCAGCCCTGAGCTAACATCCGTTGCTAATCTTCCTCTTTTTGCTGAGGAAGACTGGCCCTGGGCTAACATCTGTGCCCATCTTCCTCTACTTTATATGGGACGCCGCCACGGCATGGCTGACAAGCAGTGCGTCGGCGGGCGCCCGGGATCCGAACCTGCGAACCCTGGGCTGCCAAGCGCGGACTAAGCCGCTGCGCCACCGGGCAGCCCCTAGCAGAACATTTTGAACAAGGTTCAGTGTTGGGACATGTAGGTCTACCCTGTCCTCTTTCAGCATAGAGCTACTCTGTCTGTCTACCAAAAGGCTTTGGATAAATCCATCATTCCTGAGCTCTGGGACTGCTAGAGGTGATGTGGGATACAGACGGTTGAGCAGATTTTCCTCTAGTTTTTGGCCTCAGAGAATTTGTGATAAGGGAAGACAGAAAATGCTTCTTTCTTTATTATCCCCAGGAAATTAGGTAAAGAGAATGAGACAAAAGCAAAAAAAAAAAAAAAAAAAGAGGAAAAGTCTCAGTTCAGTGGATCAGGCGTGTAAGATAGCTATCTCTCCTCAAAAGGTAAAATTTGGATTTAGGGTCAACATGAAAGCCTTAGTGTGAAATAACTGTGGAAATGGAGATGTATGGCTAAAGAGAAAGATAAATCTGAAAATACCCTTTTCCTCTTCTTTTCTGAAGGAGGCATAACTTGACAGAATTTACCATGTGTTAATGTTGTATTTTTCTGGGGCTGTCTACCTTTTCTAATTCATTACTCTACACAGACCTGATCTATTCAGTTTTTCAGTCAATTCTCCAAGTAGTTATTGAGCATCCACTGTATGCCTGCCATTGTTGTAGAGGCTTTTTGTAGCTCATTTATTCTTCCCAACAACCCCTGTTGTCCTCCTGTAGAGGAAGAGGTAGGTGATAGATGAGGAGAATTGAGGGTTACCACGGTTAAGTAACTTATCCAAGGTTACACAGGAGAGCTGAGGTGAAAAGTTGTGGAAATAAGGCAACAGACTTGGAATGTTTGAAGTAAGACCTTTGCTACTTGTTAAAAATGACAGTCAGGAAGAAGAGAGAGGAGCATATCCACCAGTCAGAAGCTGGTGACTGCTCCACCTCAGTTGTTTTTTTAATTACAGAATTATTAAGATATAATTCACATACCATAAATTTCACCCATTTAGCATGTACAATTCAATGACTTTTAGTATATTCACCAAATTGTGCAACCATGATTATTAAAGTCAATTCTAGAACATTTTCATCACCCCAAAAATAAACCCTATACCCATTTGCAGTCACTTCCCATTTTCCCCCAACTCGCCCCCGGCCCTTGGTAACCACAAATCTACTTTCTGTCTATAGATTTGCCTATTCTGAATATTTCATATAAATAGAATCATATAATATGTGGCCTTTCTGATTTCTTTCACTTAGCATAATGTTTCCAAGGTTTGTCCATGTTGTAGTATGTATCACTACCTCCTTTTTTAAAAAAATTTTTTGATTTAATTTCTTTTTATTGTAGTAAAATACACATAACATAAAATTTGCCATCTTAACCATTTTTGAGTGTATGATTCTGTGGTATTAAGTAAACTAACTTTGTTGTGTGACCATCACCACCATCCATCTCCAGAGGTGTTTTCATCTTGCAAAGCTGGAACTCTATACCTGTTAGACAATAACTCCTTATTCCCCCCCTCTTCAGCCCCTGGCACCCACCACTCTACTTTCTGTCAATGATTTTGACTACTCTAAAGTATGTCATTCCTTTTTATTGCTGAATAATATTCCATTATATGGATCCACCTCAGGTCTTAACTCTTCAATTTACAAGTTCTTTTTTATACCTGGGGATCCACAGGGGAAGGAAGCTTTTATACTCACAAGGAAGCTTTACACATTTGAAAAGCAATTTAAGTATGTACTTTGAAAATTAAAGGGAATAATAATAAAGTAAAACATACATTTGAAAAGAGATTCAAAGATGTATTTCTAGAATAAGAGAAGTCACAGTAAACTAGGTAAAGTATACATTGAAAAAGTCATATTATTTGAGAAGAAAGGGAGTCACAGTATTCCTTCAAAGGTTCTTAATCTTTAGTAGTATGTGTCATCAAGGTGTTTTTTAATTATAGGGTGTTGATTTCCCTAATATGTCTTTTTTTCCTCTGACTGCTTTTAAGATTTTCTCTTTATCACTGGTTTACACACATTTGGTTTTGATGGGCCTTAGAGTAGTATTTTCAAAATCTTTGTTTGTTTGTTTGGAATTCATTTAAACCTTCTTGGGTCCATGGGTTTATATTTTCATCACATCTGGAAAATTTTTTTTGGTCTTTATTTCCTCAAATATTTTTCTCTCTCCTCCCTCTCTCTTCTGCTGGGGGTTTATTAACAGGGCTGCTCGTCTACTTGACATTATCCTTCACTTCACTGAAGCTCTTTTCTTTGGTTCTCCACTCTTATTTCTCCTTGTGCTTCATTTTGGATTAATTCTCCTATGTTTTCAAGTTCAGTGATTTTTTTCTTCTGTAGTGTCTAATTTGCCATAAATCTCATTCAGTGAAATGTTCATTTCAGATGTTGTATATTTCATTTCCAGAGGTTCTATTTTGTTCTTTTTAAAAAGTCTCCCATTTCTCTATGTGAATCATATCTCAGTAAAGCTGTTACCAAAAAAAAAAAAAAACTTCCATTTTGCTCCTCTTTACGTTCATGTTTTCCTTTACATTCTTGATTATGTGGAGCATATTTATAATATGTATTTTCTTGTCTTTGTATGATAATTCTGTCATCTTTGTCATTTCTAGGTCTGTATCCCTTGGCTGATTTTTCCTGCTTTTTGCATATGTAGTAGTTAATTGTTTGGATCATAGAAATTTTGTATTCTGTGTTGTTGTGTGCTAGGTTTTCTGTTTCTTTAAAGAATGTTGGGCTTTGTTCTGGCAAGCAGTTAATATCTTTGTGGATCAATTTGATCTTTATTTTTTTGGTGAGGAAGATTAGCCCTGAGCTAACATCTGTTGCCAATCCTCCTCTTTTTGCTGAGGAAGATTGGCACTGACCTAACAGCTGTGCCCATCCCCTTCTATTTTATATGTAGGATGCCTGCCACAGCATGGCTTGATAAACAGTGCATAGGTCCATGCCCGGGATGTGAACCTGCGAACCCTGGGCCGCCAAAGTGGAGGGTGCGAACTTAACTGCTAAGCCCTGGGGCTAGCCCCAGATCAGTTTGATCTTTTTAAGGATTGTTTTTAAACTTTGGAAGAGAAGGTCTAGAGTAGCTTTGTTCCTAAGGTTTGACTTTCTAGAGTTTGTAAGGGCTGCATAATAGTAGCACCATTATATAGTATTTCCACCATATATAGACAATACACATTAATAACATTGGAACGTAGATAATAGTAAAATGTAGCAGAAGTTTTAGGAAGTGATTAGGTTTGAGTATTGCCTTTATTTTTAGTATAATATGTTTAATTGTAGGTTCGTATAACCTAATTTTTAACAATGGCTGTTTTTGACAACTGGTTCACAGATTCTTGAAGATTTAACAGTTGCCTCTCAAGAGCCAATATGAGTTGGCTCGAGCACACCGCTGGTCTCTCTGTGTGGGCTAGGCTGAACTTCCTCATAGCATGGTGGCTAGGTGCCAAGGATGAGCACACTGAGAGAGAGCCAGACAGAAGTCGTATTGCCTTTTATGATCTAGTTTTGGAAGTCACATGGTGTCACTTCTGCCATACTCCATTGGTCGAGTTAGTTACAAAGCCCTGCCTAGGCTCAAGGGGAAGGACATAGATCCCACCTCTCAATGCAGGAGTGTCAGCATCGTGTTGTAGGAAGAGCATATTGGGTGGGATATATACAGGTTTGGCTATCTTTAGTAGGTAAAATCTCCCACATAGGTCAAAAGTCAGACTTGACTTTTTATGTTATTAATATTCTTATTTTAATTACAGATAAGCATAGTGTAGAACTCTGTCTCAGAAGCATTTTGATGAATGTGAATATCCATTATCTTAACGCTGTATGTATATATATATTTGGACTTTCCAAAGTCAATAACGATTTATAAAATATAGCCAGAGTATATTAAAGAAAATACAATTTTAAAAAACCCAGGAAGGGGCCGGCCGGGTGGCGTAGCAGTTAAGTTCGCATGCTCCACTTCTGATGGCCCGGGTTTGCAGGTTCGGATCCCAGGTGCAGAGCGATGCACTGCTTGTCAAGCCATGCAGTGGCGGCATCTGACATAAAGTAGAGGAAGATGGGCACAGATGTTAGCCCAGGGCCAGTCTTCCTCAGCAAAAAGAGGAGGATTGGCAACGGATGTTAGCTCAGGGCTAATCCTCCTCACACACAAAAAAAACCCCCAGGAAAATGTATTGGATATTACACCTTTAAACCATACCCAAAAAGTTCAAATGGAAATTTGCCTTAAATTCATAGTTACCAGTTTATCTTGTTCCTCCTAGAGCCTTTTTATAAAGGACACCAATCAGTATTTATAATTAATACACAGTGCAGTTCATATCCTAAAGCTAAAGCCTACTTGTTTTAGTGAAGAAATCAAATTCATTCATGGAATCAAATATGCCATTTCCCAAATGCCCAATTTTGTGTTCTGTAATGACTATACTTATTAAAAAGGGTAAAACATATAATTTTATCCAGTGGATTTTTCTTTTTCTTTTTCTTTCTATGCTTTTAAAAAAAGAATCACCTTGGGGCCAGCCTGGTGGCGTAGTGGTTAAGTTCCCATGCTCTGCTTCAGTGGCCCAGGGTTCTCAGGTTCAGATCCTGGGCGTGGACCCAGACACTGCTCATCAAGCTATGCTGTGGCAGCGTCCCATATACAACATAGAGGAAGATGGGCACAGATGTTAGCTCAGGGCTGATCTTCCTCAGCAAAAAGAGGAGGATTGACAATGGATGTTAGCTCAGAGCCAGTCTTTCTCACACACAAAAAAATCACCTTTTGCAGTTTAAAACAACATGCCCAAATTTGTAACGAATGTTTAAAAATAAGGGCAGTGAGATTAAAAATAAGTCTTAATAAGGAGGAGCCAAGTTCTGCCCCTTACTTGGGATTCTGCTGTTACCTGGGTTTCTGCTATTAGGCAAGATTTGAAACTGCCTCTTATATTTATTTACTTTTCATTGTAAGACCCTAGCCTCCTTGGCTTGTATCTTATTCTCGTCTGCTTAAGTTTAAATATCTTCTTTTGAGCTTAAACTCTCAAAAATGTTGGCTGGAGGTTGTCTTTCCAAACAGACAATTCTTGAGACCCTGAGATTGAGGAACATTGATTTGTTGTTGTTGTTTTTTAATTCTTTACTGATGTTTAAACATATATAGAGAATCATAAGCTTGATAAATTTTCACAAACTGAAGTCACCTGTGTAACCATCGTTTAGATCAAGAAACTATATTACTAGGACACCCAGAAACTTCTCTGTGCCCCTCCCACTCACAACCTCTCCCACCCAAGGATTACCACTATCCTGACTTCTAACAGCATAGATTAGTTTTGCCTGAACATTGTATTTAATTCAACAGACTTATAATATGTTTGTAACACTCCAAAGGTTTTCCTTTTTTAAGATGGCAAATTGTTTCATCTGTAAAACAGATTACTTTACAAATTAAAATAAATTTGTTTATAGTGACACATATTTGCATTTTAGCATCCACTCAATGCCTTCTTCTAGATTAAGATTCTTAATTTAAAATATGATAATTCTTCTACCTCCTTTGATCTTTCATAACCTAGGCCTATTCTGAGGAGAGGAAGTAACTATGATGTATTTCCATTTACGGTACACAAAAAATTAAGACAAACAGTGAAGGACTTAATTTTAATGAAATATTTTTAGGGAGGAGTTTTTGGTCCATTTATTATCATTGGGACAGCAACCAGTGGCCTTATTTCTAGGGTTTGTCCTCCTAAGGGCTCAGAGACTTTAGTGATAATGCTTCCAAGGCTTAATCTCATATTGTGGCAATTTGATAGTTCATTTAATGGCACCTTCAGAGATGGAAGTATGAAGGCTTGTGGTACTTGGTACAAGCAAGGTTTCAAGTACAGGAGCAGAAGATGGAGGTCACTAAGGTGTATTTGGGCACTCAGTTTTCCAAGAGCCAGGTTTTCACGGTGGTTCCAATTTCTTCCTCAAGGCCCAATGGAGGGACTGGGGCTATGCTTGTCTCTCTTCTCTGGTATAACGGTTTTGTAGCTCTTGGGACTTTTCACTTGAGAAGGCTTCCATTTTTTTCCCCCCCTGAGGGCCTTTTGTGGTTTTAAAACTTCTCTTAGGTATCTGTGAGGGAGGCAATGAATGATTTTGTCTTTCCGTTGTAAGCTTCGTTCTTCCCACAGATAACATGCTCATATTTCCCTGGTTTTCTTTTAGATGACTCAGGATATGATGGTCCTAGGAGCATTAAGAGAAAACTGTAATTTTGGGTCATTTCTTATGTACCAGTTTTTTCTCTTACTGTATTTTATAGTTCAGGAATCATATTGGCGTAACATAAATGAACATGGGGGGGACGCCTCCCTTCCTGACTCTTGAGCTGAGGAGCACACATGGAAAGTCAGTCTAACCTAAGGATGAAAGTTGGGCACTCAGAAAAAGGAAAACAAATTTTAAGAGGTGTGGAAGGGTTGCAAAGAGGTTAGACAGACACAAGCTCAATCCAGGATCCGACCTGAGCTGGCGTAAGCCTTTCTGAACTGACATCAGCTCAGGAAGGGAGCTTTGTGGTGATCTTCCTTGGCAGTGGTGGGAGTAGGGTAGGACATGGGAAGGATGGTAAGGAGGAGGGCATGAAAGTAAGCCATCAAGGGGTCTTACCACGCACACACTAACTCCTATCTCCAGATCTGGCCAAGTGAACCCCGAAATTTGTGGAAATAAGGCCATAGACATGGAAGTTTTAAAAATATGAACTTTACTGCTTACTTTAAAAAATAAATAATGAGAAGAAAAGAGGAGCATCCACCAGCCAGAAGAGTCGCTGGCTATTTCACTTCAGCTTTTAACACTTCAGTTTTAGATATTCTTTTTTTTTTTAAATTTTTTAAATTTTTTGTGAGGAAGACCAGTCCTGAGCTATCATCCGTTGCCAATCCTCCTCTTTTTGTTGAGGAAGACTGGCCCTGGGCTAACATCCGTGCCCATCTTCCTCTACGTTATATGGGACGCCGCCACAGCATGGCTGACAAGCAGTGTGTCAGCGGGCGCCCGGGATCCGAACCTGCGAACCCCGGGCTGCCAAAGCGCGAACCAAACCGCTGTGCCACTGGGCCGGCCCCTAGATATCCTCTTTTTTATGTGAGTACAGCCCTAAGGTTTGCACCCACACCCATCCTAGGGAAGTTTTTTATATATTCATAGGAGGGAACTCCTTGTATAATGTACAAACTTATAGTATACTTATGAAGAGTGATTCAGGTATACATTTGAAAAGGGGAGAGTAGTATTTTATATAAGGTGAATATATACATTTGAAAAGAGATTCAAATATACATTTTTCTAGCTATGAGATTATTTTTCTAGCTATGAGATTAACAGGAGAGAAGATAAAGTATATGTCTGAAAAAAGGTTTAAATATAAATATGAAAAGTTTAAAACTTTTAGAAATGAACAAAACACAACCCTTGCCCACAGAGTGTTTTTGCTTTAAAAGGGAACATAAGAGATGATAAAGGCAGTCCTAGTTTCCTTATATTTAATAGTAGCTACCTAATAGTATTGCTTGGAAGGGTGGAATAATGTATTCTGGCATATGGTAGATATCCAGTAAATGAGAATTTCCTTTCTTTTATGGATTGCTTGCTTGTGAATAACTGCTAATTGACAGACTATGCTAAATGCTATAGAGAGATATGATCTTGTTATAGGAACACAGAGAAAGAAAAGATGATTTTAAGCTGGAGGAATTAGCAGAGAGTTTCATGAGAAAAGTAGCTTTGAGATGAGTCTTGATGAATGAGTACAGCTTTGACATGTGGAAATTGGAGTCAAGGACATTCCAGGGAGAAAGAATAACATGGGCAAAGCTGTGGAGGCAGGAAAGCAGGTGTGTGTGGGGTGGCAATCTGATTTCCTCGGTGAAACCCTGGTGGCAGTATCTTTAGGTCTTTCCCTTTGAGCTGGTCAGTTTCCCTAGTCCAGAGTCTTCCCATCTCCTGCATGGAGGGGAGAGCTCTGGCTGCCTGTATTCTGAGCTGGTGACTGGAGACTGGGTTTCTCAGCCTACATTGAGCCTGTATTCCCATTATTCTGGCTTAGGCACAGTACTGCATCTCAGCTGTGCCTGTTTGCCTTTTCCAGAGAAATCTCCAGTCCTCTGCCGAGGTGGAGGAAGGACAGCTGCCCTGGAGCTTGGAGTAGGGTAGGGGTCTAGGAATCAAATTGTTTTGACCCAATCCTCTTTATTTTAGAACCTCCCTTTATTCCATTTCCAGAGGGACTGGTATCCTAATGCCTAAGCCTTTTAAGCATTTTGTGTTGTAAATAGGATTGGTTCTTGGTTTTCTTCACTACTGACTTAGGATTTGGCTTTCAGGTGTGCTAGATTGATTATTGCTCATTCATTTTTCCTTCTAGCTCCAGATATTTCATTTGCAGTTGTCACCTCTCCTTTTCTCTCTGTCCTTATGGGCTTATATGCAAAGAAAAAAGAAAAAAAAAAAAAAAAAAGCAAAACCCTACTGTAGTTTTAATGGGGTTTCAGGACCAAGTGAAATTAGATATATGTTTCAATATGCCATCTTTACCCTGAACCCAATGTTTTTTTATTTCCTTGTCACCTTATAGTTAGATTCATTGCTTTCCTGAGGCGCTCCCTCTTTAAAAATCCTATGCTGGTTATGAGTCGGCATAACGTGACAAAATATTATTGTTATATTTTCTTCTGATTTGCTAACAAAGAGCCAAAGAAATGTCTGAGGACCAGGATTGTTTTAAAGTCTCTGGAAAAATTGAAACAATTCTGCTGCGATTCTGCCCTTCCTCAAAATAGAGGCCAGACAGAGCCTCTTAAGGAGAGATTTGCAGTTCTGCCAAAATGTACTGATTTTGACGATATCACTCTTCTGCGTGCAAAGAATGCAGTTTCTTCTGAAGATTCCAAATCTCAAACTAGTCGAAAGGTATGTAACAGCCGTGTGGATGAATATCCAACTACCAAGAATAGTAGGTTCTGAAGTGCCATTGGGTTCTGTGGGTTCACTCAGGGCGATGGTTCCCAAACTTGGCTGATCATCTGAATTAGTTGAGGGAGCTTTTGCTTTTTATTTTATTTTTAAATCCCTGGAGATTGTGATTTACTGTGTATTAAGGAGGAAAGAATTGGTTTATGTTAAAACAAAGCAAAAGCCTCTCAGGTGATTTTGGTGTTCAGCCTAGATTAGGAGCCATTGACGTGAGGGGATTCTTTATTGATTATTAATACAAGCACAGTTTCTTATAGTCTTCTTCCTGATTTCCATGATTAACCTGGGCAATCATGATGGACAATTTATGGATGTTTTGAGGTTTTCAGTTGAAACCTTGGCTGATATAAAGTAAATTCAAAGGTAAACCAAAGCTCTTTACTTCAACTGTTTTGTGATTTATTAGTGTTTTTCATCATTGCAAAATCATGGCATTTAACTCTTGCTCCATCATTGAAATCTACATTTCAGAATAGTGGTTCTCAGCCCAGCTTTAAATTAGAATCACCTGGAGAACTTAAAAAACTACCAATAGCAAGAATCTTTCCTCTGAATCACATTTAATTGGTGTTCAATAAGAACTGGGCATGGGTATCATTTAAAAGCTCTCATTTTAATGTGTAGTCATGATTGAGAACCACTGAAATGGAGAAATAGTCTTAACATTTTTTTGGTCATTTAAATCTAATGAAAGCTATAGATTCTTTCCTCAGAAAAATACTCAGACCAACGAGATTTTGTATGTGATTTTCAGAAGTTCACACTCCTTCCCACAAAGTCCAGATCCATGAACAACTCCTTCAGCCAGGCTAAAATTCATTGACTTGTCTTAGATCATCAGGAAAAAAAGTGTTTTTGTTCTTATCTTTAATCTCTTTTATTACTCAGAAGCAGTTCACCTGAGTGTAGTTATCATAAAGTATAGAGGTCAAAAGTATGTCTATTAAAGTTTGCTTTATTAATCAGACAGTTTACCCCAGGGCCTTATGAGAGCTTGTTTACTATTGCTTTATACATGGAATGACCAACTTGGCATTTCTGATTCACAGCAAATTAGAAGTAACCAGTTAGAAGGGATACCTAGAAGTAGTACATGGATATTACTACAAGTGATAGCTGACTATTTGATGGCATGGAAGGACACAAATGAATGAACTTACATGCCCAGTGTTCTGGGACCATTAGTGTGGGGGTCAACAACCCCAAAAGTCTTGATAGGTCCTGAAATTCCCATTTTATTATTTTGATCACCCTGAATTTTAAAGACAACATTATATTGAGTTCAGAATGCTGTTGCTGGGAATATGAAAAAGAGTATAATATATCTGAGAAGTATTGCCACCCAAATGGTGAGAAAAAAGTTGCCTAATACTCAAGTGTTCAGATTGACTTGTTTATTAATATCTCATTTGGATAAAACTTTTTTTCTGGGTGCCTGCTCTCATTTCATATATGAATAAGGTATAAAGTACAAACTTTTTTTCCTAGGAACTATATTTTTAAAAATATTGAGTTCCTCAATATGTAGTATTCCTGGATTTTACATAAAAGTCATGGAAACAAAGTAGGAAATCCCCATCAAAAATTAAAAGCAAATACGTTCTCTCCTCTGATATATTGACCTACATTGTCTTGCCACACCTCTCCATACCTCACTTTCTTATTATTGCTGATCTTCGAGGTTTGCTAGACTACACTATTCAGATAAATTGCATCTCTATCTGCCATCCTAGCTAAGCTGAATTTTTTAAACATTTAGCAACTGTAAAGTACGTGTTTCTGGGCTTTCTCTCAGACTGGATTTCCCCTCTCTGAGCCATATAGGAGCTTTCTCTTTCTCTCTTTTCTTTCCCTGATGGTCACTAGTTTTTTAGACCATATTTTTAATTCTAGGGATAGCTGGTAAATTTTTAGATGTTGGCAGTGACACAGTGATAATTAGAAGTTGGATTTATCCTAAAAATTTGTCTTATTTTACTTTTTGTGTAAATAAGTCTCATAAGCAAGGAATTTGCTCTAAGCTGCGAATTGGAATTGATTATGCTTTTCATATAGGAAAGTAAGGATACCAGGAATACTAAGGTTGAAAATGTAACCTTGTGCTTTATGCCTTCCACAAGTTCTAATCGTGATTCTTTCTTGAAGTAAAGATTTAAGGGATATACTATCTTTTAGACTGTGCTTGAAAATGTAAAATATTGCAGCTTTAGCTGCTAGCATGCTTGTTAAAAGTGGTTCTGCCTTACTGCTGAGAAAGAGATTTATGCCTGCTGACTTTTTGTGCCTTACATACCTGGGAATAAATAATGAAAAGAAAAATGTTAATTACAATAGGTTTAATGAAATCAAATTTAAAAAGAAGTATATAAAACATTAAAATCTCTAGGTTTTCAAATTTGCTTAAATAATTATACAGTAGTTTAATTTGGCTCATATTTTTTTAGTCTTTTAATTTGAAAAAATTTCAAACCACAAAAAAATTTGCCTGAATATACTATATACCTCTGTAAACCTTTCACTTACTATTCGCCAATCGTTAGCTTTGTGCTGAATTTGCGTTCTCTCTGGGAACTATTATTATGGTTAGTTCTCTTTAAACTATAAAAATCTTTTGGTTGCCAGGATAAGACACTTTTTGATCGCAGCCATTCTGGATCATCATCACATGGGAGTTATGACAACTTACAGAAGGCTTCTGATTCTAAGCCATCTAACAAACGGACCAAATGCATCTACACACCATTAGAATTACAATACATGGAAATGAAGCAGCAACAGAAAGATGCCATTTTGTGTGTGGAATGTGGATATAAGTATAGATTCTTTGGGGAAGATGCAGAGGTAAGTTGTTTTTTCAGACACTGTTTCATGTTTTTCTTGTCCAGGCTCCAATATTTTCTGGTATTTTTGTTTCATTTTCTGACCTTATGAAAAAGCTAATGTGATCAATTACCCTTTAAAAATGCTGTCATTTAAAGTATAAACTAAAAATAAACATAAGGAAACTTGGTGGGTGCTAGACTTGTGGGGAAGGAGGTGAGGGGTCCCTATTGGAATGTTGGTGCTTATTCTCCATGGTATCTTTCATCCATTGAAAGTTGATTGGATGAATCAGTTAGTGAAGAATCATGTGAGTATTTATGTTTCCGAATGAAGACTCAAGCAGGAAAAAAATTTTGAGATGTATGGAAGTTCCTCTTTTTACCTTTAATTTATAAATTTTCATAGCCGGGAACATAGTTAAGTCTCAATGGAAGAGCACATTAACTGTGCCAGCAACAGGCAGAAGGTATTTGAAGTCTTACAGGTCTCTTTGTATATGTCAGTCATCTTGCTATCTTAGTCTAAGTTGGGTTTGTATTCAATTTTGGGTACTTGATGTAGGTCCATGTTAAGAAGGTTAGAAGTGAATTTGAGCATTTAAGGGCAAGGTGAGGGAAAGTATTGCTGATGACGCTTAGTTGGAGTCATGGATGATTGTGATGATTCCATAGTTTTAGGCCTGGTTTGGTCCTCCATCATCAGAGAGTAATGAGATGGCATGTCTGCTGCCTCATGGATGGGAAGTGAAGACTTGGTCAACTTTTTCTTCCAATTTCCTAAATCCTGTTGTGGCAGGGAAGTGGTGTTCTCTAGTTCAGATGACATTATACTATGTTCTGTATTATGAAATTAGACCTTGAAAGAGTCAGCATATTTCCTGAGGACAGGGACAGATAGGTAGTTGGCATCCTATAGGTGAAGGAATGAAAGGAAATGCTGTTCTCTGCTCTCCTCTGCAGATCAAATGATAAATTCAGTCTTGACCACAGTAAAGGCTGATGTTTTCCTGCCCTGCAGTTATGAACCAATGCAGTTCAGGGATGGGGGGGGGTAGGGGAGTGAAAGTGTTGGCATGAGAGTTCCATGGCTTCAGTGGTCAATATCTGAACCATGGTGCTTTCTAGAAGAAAGCAGGGAGTCAGGTGGTGCTGCCTGGTTCTGCATTCTGATCACTCATGCACCATTCGTTAGCTAACCAAACCAGGGGGTTCTCTTCTCACTGCCTCAGGGATGCCCACTGTCCAAGTCGGTTCATAATACTCTGTAGTCTCTCCTAATTTTCAGTTATTTGCAGATGCTGTGTAGCAAATTCTTATTTCCTTCCGGTCTCATGCTCTCTCTGTTGAATAGTTCTTGTGCAGGGAAGGCTCAGCACTTTAAGATTTGATAGCTCTAAGGATATAGAAGAAGGCCTGTCGTATTTTTGTGAGTCGTTTATAGATACAGATGTTGGCCCTGAGGTTAGGCCCTGGGAACGGCCAAAAATAGATTAAACCGTAGGCTTCAACACTGGGAATGTCTTTTAAACTTTTTATTAATGTATGCATAGATAGAGAAGTGCACAAATCCTAAGTGTGTACCTTGATGGACTTTTAACAAAGTGAATAAACACCACACAGGGAATCTTGAAACAGAAATTCACTGATATTCTCTTTTTAAATTTTTCAGATTGCAGCCCGGGAGCTCAATATTTATTGCCATTTAGATCACAACTTTATGACGGCAAGCATTCCCACCCACAGACTGTTTGTTCATGTCCGCCGCCTTGTGGCAAAGGGGTATAAGGTCAGCTTTGGCTTCACCTTGTGGGAAAAGGGGATTGGATTCTCTTCCAGAGAGTGAGAACATATTTTGTAAGGTGGTGGGCTGTAATTGGTCTTGAAACTTGGCATTTTGGAGAAATGAAAGTTGTCATAATTATTAGCATTATATCTTCATGAGTTTTTAACATATTAGATAATATTTAGGGTAAAAATTTTTTTAAACTCTGTGATAGTGTTTCTTAGTGATTTATATACACACACAAGCTCCTTGTGGTGCTTATTACTTAAGCCCTGCATCTGGACATTGTGGCCTAATTTGTTTAAATATTTCAGATTTAACTTTTTAAAATCTTAAATATGTTTTCTTAAAAAAATTTCCATCACATTTGATATTCAGTATTTCTGATTTTTGCTGAAGGTGGGAGTTGTGAAGCAAACTGAAACAGCAGCATTAAAGGCCGTCGGAGACAACAGAAGTTCTCTCTTTTCCCGGAAATTGACTGCTCTTTATACAAAATCTACACTTATTGGAGAAGATATCCTTTTTGAATAGGAATTTTTCTCTTAAATGTTACAAGGGTTTTGTTTAAAATAAAGTTTTTTTTTTTAAACTGTTCTTTAATGGGTATCTTTTTGGTGAGATGAGGTGGTATAGTTACTTTGACCTTTGATCAGTGCGCTTCTGAAGGGAGAGGGTTGGTGATGGCTGGAAACAAGCATTTTTCAAATGTCATAGTAAAAGAGGAGCTCGTCATACTTTAAGAGCAAGAAAAAAGAGGGCCTGATGAAAGGTGATGGCAGGTTAGCGACTTATGTGAAATCGCATCTTCCCTAAACCAGTGGTGGTTAGGTACCTAGGGCCTCCGAGCTCCTCCAGATCTTTCTAAGATGAGACCTAAAAAATAACAAATTCAAAATGAGAAAAGAAAACTACAAAGTTAGCACAAAGTTAACTGCTTATAAAACATAATAGTAAGCCATCTTCATTAATTTTAGCTTCATAAAAATTTTACTACTTTTGAAAATGGATATTGTAAGCTTTCTCACTTTGCAGAAATCCTCAGTATACACAATGATTGCCCCAAATTTATGGTCATTTGTAAATTCAATGAGTTACTTGAAGCAAAATGATTTCAATAGCAAACTCATAAAATTCTGTCAAATTTTTAAAAACCAAATAATTATATATAAAATGAGATAAGGATGCATTTTAAAATGTGTACTATGGGATGGGGTCAGGTCTCAGAATAAAAAGTGTGGGGATAAGGTCTTAAATAATACTGTCTGAAAGTAATATTTCTGTTATGGTTTATTACAAATCTGCTTATTTAAAGTCCTGCTTAGCTTCTACCCAAATTATGAAGACTGTTTTGTTTCATTAATACCATGAATAGGGAATGGCTATCACTCAGAATGGACCTCAAACCACAGACACCTCTGTGTTGTTCTGAGCTGATCAGGCTGTAAGAACCTGGTAGTTTTATTGTTTCTTTTGCCTGAACTTGAGTATCTTGTTTGAAGCATGCTTCTCAAACAGTACCCCTCCCTTCTCCTTCGCTGCTGCCGTAGCTCGGATCTGCTGATGCCCGAGTTGGATGTTCCCAGACTGACTTCATCCTAAATCGGCTTTCATCCCTGAGAATGTAATTAATGGGCACACACACTCACACACAAGTTTGTATGTTTCTGTTTTCTCATGTCTTTAAAAAATTCTCTTGCTATTTCTGGGAGCTATTAGGCACTATAAGGGAGGAAAGTAATTTACACTATGTTAGTGTATTCATGCTTTGATTTGTGGAATTAAACACTGGGATTGTTAAAGATTCAAGTCTTAGCACCATCCAAGTAAAAGAAGAGGGTTAATATTTGGGCTTCCACAGGGTCCTAGGGTACCTCCTAGGCCCTTTGGAAGTGAGAAGATAATAGTTACCTGTCCTCATGAACCTTATATCTTGGGGAAGATAAGGCAGGTCATTATAATCAGAGTAAATCAGAAGAATGAATGCTGCGTGGAAGATTTTTGCACAGAGAAAATGCCCAGGAAAACGAACCATTATTTTAAAGGAGAAAACACTTAATATTAATGGGAATGTAGCATATGTTTTTCTTTAATCATTGTTACATGTGAATCCTTTAGTCAAGCTGGATGATGCTATAAATGTCAATGAGATACCGACTGATACTTCTACAAGCTATCTTCTGTGTATCTGTGAAAATAAGGAAAATGTTAAGGACAAAAAAAAGGGGAACATTTTCATTGGAATTGTGGTAAGTACTTTGTAGGTGAAAATCAAGTGATAGATGTTCATGGTATCTCTGAATATGAATAATCGTGTGGTCTGTAATGAGGATCTCTGATGAATTGTGCCCTCAAGTAATTGTACTGGAAAGACATTTTCCTCATAATTTTATATGTTAAATCACTAGTTATAATTTTATTCTCATATGGCTACTTGGCACTCTGTGCTGTGGAGAGATCCAGATGGTTTCTGTCCATGTGCTCCAGGCGTTTAGGGTTGAAGATAGACACAGTGACAGGCATGCATGTGGACAGTGTACAGATGGCAGAATAAAACACTAAGCCAACAGATGCATGGATAGCAAAGGGTTTTACAAATTTCCTCTAGGGATTTGAAATTAAACACAAATAACTGTAGGATTCTCATATGTAGATTTGGAGGAAAGGATAGTTAAGGGGAAATGATAATTGGCCAATACTAAACTCCACGTTTAATTAATATTAGGAATATTTACAATGAGGCTTCCAGATAAATATAATCTGTGAATCATAGTTTTATTGATCTTCCCTTCTGGCAGTTTGTGAGCAGATTTGCCCATTTACAGACCTACCTGGACTCTGCTCAAAATCTTAGACTTTTTAGGGCCCTTCAGGACTAGTAGACTCCCTTATTCTGTTAAGCAAAAGTAGGACTCCTTTCCTAAGTAATAACTAATTCTCTTACTTTTTTCTAACTTTTGCAGTCAGCTACAATATCAGCAAAAATTCTTACAACCTGAATGTCTCCAAAGTACCGTTTACTACCTTATTCTGGCTGCATAGTTGTGCTGACTTGACATTTGCTTAATCAGTAAGCCTTTCTCTCAGGGAGTTAGCATTGCTGTTGGATGGCTCTAAGTGATTTTTTTATCCTTGAGAAGCACTTTTTATCTAGCCACAGGCAATTGGGCCTATCTTCAAATAGTAAGGTTATTTGCTTTCAAGCTTTAACATATGTAATGTGCTATTTTATGTTTACCTGGAACTCAGTTTAAAGAACAAAGTTGGCAGTACATAACTCCTACTTAGTGCTTTTAGAAATACCCTCTGGCCTAACCATAGCATATGAACTGGGATGTGAAAAAAGTGAGAAATGATAGTTTGCCTCTCAAGCGTTTTTCTGGGACCTGTCCTTGATCTCAGCAACCACTTTTGGGCTGATGACATCCAGAACTCTGGGTCTAGGCTGCACCGTTCTCCTGAGCTCCAGGCTCCTGCTTCCAACTCGTTATTGGACAAGGCGCTCAGAATTTGCCCTGACTTCTCAAACTCAGTGTGGCTGAAATGGACCTCATCTTCCTTTACCCTCAACATGTTCTTGCTGGATTTTCCCTGCTGTGATGAGTGTCACGTGTTGCCCAGCTACTTCCTAGGAGTCATCTTTTGAGTATTGGTAGTTAGTCTGAAATCAGAGGCTTTCCTATTGTGGTACCATTGTGATTAGGCCCTTTCCCTTCAGTCTGGGCAGCACACGGTTTTATACAAACAGGGTTTCTCAGTTGTCTCATATCACACAGAGTAATAGATATTGCAAGTATTACAATATCGACCATTTCTCTGATTTAAAAAGTTACGGGGAATTTGGCTGATCAATTTGTTACTAGAACTTCTGTAAATGTTTGGTTTGTAGATTGGGAGATAAGCTTATATATGTATACTAATGTATTTATAGTCCAGCTATCTGAACACTAGAGAAGTCGTCTGGACTAGAATTAAGAAAGTTCCGGGGCCGCCCGGTGGCGCAGCAGTTTAGTCCGTGCTTGGCAGCCCAGGGTTCGCGAGTTCGGATCCCGAGCGCTCGCCGACGCACTGCCTGTCAGCCATGCCGTGGCGGTGTCCCATATAAAGTGGAGGAAGAGGGGCACAGATGTTAGCCCAGGGCCAGTCTTCCTCAGCAAAAAGGGAAGGATTGGCAACAGATGTTAGCTCAGGGCTGGTCTTACCCACAAAAAAAAAAAAAAAGAAAGTTCCTTGAGCCAAAATTGAGGGATTTTAAAAATTATAAAATAGTCAAGAGAAAAAAATGCATAAAACAGAAATTTACAGTGTAATGTGAGACAACCACCCAGGTCAGGAAGTATGACACTGCCTACAGAAGGACCCCTTCCCTCTGGTAACCATGATCCAGACTTTTATAATAATAATTTCCTTGCTTTTAGTTCCAGTTTTACCACTTACCACCTTAAAGTGTATACAAATGCATATTATTATTATTATATATTATCATATACTATATTATAATGTATATAATAACATATACTATATAATATATTAAATGTATAGTTTATTATGCATAGTATATCGTTTGTGTACAAACATGTTGTATATATCCTTTTGGATCTTGCTTATCGTTGCGTATGTGAGATTTGTTGCATATGTGAGATTTGTTTACATGTGTTACTGTAGTAGATCTTTCATTGTTATTGCTAGTTGTATTTCATTTTGTGATCTACAGTTTATTCCTTTTTCTGTCGGTGGACACATGGGTACTTTCCAGTTTTTGGTTGTACAAAGAATGCTGCTATAAACCTTTTTCT
The DNA here is from genome assembly GCA_031878705.1 of Tapirus indicus. Lineage (NCBI taxonomy): Eukaryota > Metazoa > Chordata > Mammalia > Perissodactyla > Tapiridae > Tapirus > Tapirus indicus. The sequence continues at coordinate 8,288,789 of CM062925.1, forward strand.
ACATGTCTTCTGGTATACATGTGCCTGAGTTTCTCAAGAGTGTATACCTAGGGGAGGAATTGCTAAGTTATAGGGTATGGATGTTTTCAACTTTCCTAGAAAATACCAGGCTGTCTTCTGAAGAGGCTGTGTCTGTCAGTTGACTTTCCATTAGCAGCGTAGGAGTGTAGGATTGGTTGTTTTCCCTCCTGTCAGCTAATACAGTCTGTAACTAGCCCCATGCATTACTTAAGCATCAGTAGTGGATAATAGTGTGACCTGTGGAGTCGGACTACGTGAATCTTGGCTCCACCACTTTATCACCCTGCGACCTTGGGTAAATTACTTAACTTTTTCCATCTCTTCCAAATGTGATCTTTTCCAGTTTATCTCTGCTATTATTGGCTTGGGGTGGTGAAGGTGGCTTTTAGTTAACATGGTTATTTCCCTGGATAGACTATCTACATGGAGTTCATTCAGGCTTGTTATGTTTGATTTTTTTTTCAAAAACTGTACTTTTTATTTATTAGTTTTATATAATGAAATAGTAATTCATTACTAATCTGGTGGCCAGGTTGCTAGGAATGTATCACTTATGACTTTTAGTGATGGCAACTACTATTTGTACAGTGCTTTATAGTTTACAAGCATTCATGTTTGTTTTCTCATTTGACTCTTATGTTAACCCTATGAGGGAAGTAGGCTGTTTTATTCCTACTTACAGAGGAAACTGAGGCCCAATAGGGTTTGGTGACTTGTCACAGTCACTCTGTCAGGTGTGTTAGATCCAGGACTTGGACTCAGGGTGCCTCTCTAAAATCCTATGTAGCATAGTTTAGATATTGATGAATCTGACTTCTTCAGTAAGAGTCTTGGAAAGCAGACAGGTTTTCAAACACGTTAGAAATGGAGTACATAATAGTGAGTGTGGTATCTTCACTATTTCCATGTTTATTTATGCTGTGTCATAGTTATAATTGGGAAAAATATATCTTTTCTGTGACATTCTATTTTGATTTGTTTTTAGGGAGTGCAGCCTGCCACAGGTGAGGTTGTGTTTGATAGTTTCCAGGACTCTGCTTCCCGTTCAGAGCTAGAAACTCGGATATTGAGCCTGCAGCCGGTGGAGCTGCTGCTTCCATCAGACTTGTCGGAGCAAACAGAGATGCTCATCCGGAGAGCCACAGCTGTTAGGTAAGTTGGCACGTTGCTGGAAAATAATATTGATTCTGAAACTTAGATTTAATCCAAAACTGATACTTATTAAAGTTGTTAAAAATAGTTTTTACTTATAAAAATGTTTCAACAGTAGTAGTAGAAATTTCAAAAAAAGATAAAATTACCCGTAATATCACCTTAATGTAAGACTTTAGAAGTTGATCTTTTTAAAGGGGTTTATGATATTATTTTGTAATTAAAGAGTTGATGATATTTAATGATATTTTTGGTAATTAATCTTCAGTTTCTGGAGATAATTTAGAGTTCATTTTTTAGGAAGTTTATATAATTTTGAAAATGCTTTATCTCTGCTGCTGCAAGTTTAAATCTGTGGCTGTGTCCAGTAATTTTATTTACTAGATCTAAGGTCACACCTCTTATTTATGAGGCAGTGTGCTAGGCACTAAAGCATACAGAGGAAGAAGATGAGGTTGTGGTCTGTGTCTGGCAGAGTTTATAATCCAACAGGAGAGTGTACATACCTGACTGGATTCACAAAGCAGGGTGTATTAAGTGACAAACATGGAAGTGCCTAGTTGGGAAGATTCTATACTGCTACCTGGAGGAGTGTGGTAGGCGAAGAGACTGGAAAGGTGGGCTGGGGCTCGAGTGAAGAGGACTTTATATGTTGAGGAATTTGGACTTTAGACTAGGCAGGGGAGCCATGAAGATTTCCATTTTAGTAGGCTGACAAATCAGTTAGAAAATCAAACTAATTGATTAAGTGAAGCTCCATATGTTTGTTTGTGCTTAGAGTAGAGTGTTCCTAATCTCATTTCATCCATAACCCTTCCTCCCTGGATTATTTATTTGAAGCAAATCCTAGAGAGCATCATTTTATGTGCTAATATTTCAATGGGTACTCATGAAAACAAAATGACTACCTAACATTCAGTCATATAAATGGATCATAATTTATTCCCCTTTCGTTATGTTGTATTTTTTTTCAGTATTACAAATGTTGCTATTAAGAATATTCGTGCATAGAAGTATTTGTGTGCATTTCTGATTATTTCCTTAAGCTGAATTCCTAAAAGTGGAATTTCTGGGTCAGAGGGTATAAACATTTATAAAGCTCTTGATTGCTTGCCAGAATTGGTAATATCAATGCATCCTTCTACCGCTGTTTTCTAGGAGGGTTGTTTGCACCCTTGCTGACGTTGGGAGTAATCATTTAAAAATCTCTGCCAGTTGGATAGATGAAAAATTCCACATCAAGTCCTTTTATTTTGTTCTTAATCCTTTTCTGACAGTGTGTTCAAACTTAAATAATTAAAAGTCACAGTAGACTTATAAGGGGTGTTGCTCTCGGAAAGCTAAAAAAATTAATAAAATCTCTAAAAATTTTTAAGGCAGTCTTCTAAAACTTTATTTCCAATAATTTGTCTTTAATTTTTTGAATGTTTATTCATAACTGAGTGTATATTCGATTAATTTAGATGCAGTTGAGACTAAAGTTGATCAGTTGAATCAGCACTCACTTTTTTGATTTCCACTTAATTTTTTATAACAATAAGGGCAAAATTCAGTAAAATATCAAAACAGTTGACAAAGACATTGCCCAAACTGAATTTTTTGGGTAGCATGCAGCATTGCCTGGGGATGTTCCAAAATGCTTATTTATCAAATGAGATTCAGAAGCCATTTGGCGTACCAAAGATAGTTTGGGTGTCGTATGTGGGTTTTATCAAATTTGATGACTGCCTTTGTCTTGTTTTAATTTGTATTTCTCTGGTTGGAATTGGGAGTGTGTAATTATTCCTGTGTTTACTTTAAAGTTTTATTTGCATAATGGACTAAACAAAGTCAAAAATTAATCCAGATTTCTGTGGAGTATCTAAAGCTAATTTATATCTGTGGACAAAATGGAGTAGTGGAGATTCAGAAGTCAAATAGTCAAACAGTGTGGCTCTTGTGGGATAGGGTTTGGGCTGGAAAATTGGCTTTCCCCTTAGTGACTTTGGGTAAATTACTCACTTGTGTTGTCCTTCAGTTTCCTTTTTTAAAAAATAGGAATAGTAAGAGTGCTTACCTCATAGGATCGTTGTGAGGATTAAATAAATTAATATAAAGGTAAAGGGCTCGAAACAGTGCCCGGCAGGCATAGAAAGCTCTCTGTAGATGGAAGCTATTCTTCTTTTTGTTATTCCTATCAGCCATTATCTCTGTTAATACTGCTTCTCCCCTGTTCTTTTCTGGAACTCCTATCAGAAGTATGTTGGACCTTCTTACTCCACACTCTGTGCATGGCCCTTTATGGTGTCATCTCCCACCTGTAGCTGTGTTCTCATATTGTTCTTGGCCCTTGGGGATTTCCTCTTTTTTTTTTTTTTTTTGACTCTTTTGAAAAAACATTTTTGATTATACTTTAATTCACAATTTCTGTGTGTTTTTAGTAGACTGCCTGGACCAGTTAAGTCCTCCATGCTTATGCTAGCATTCCACTATTTTTATATTTAGAAAGATCTCTTCTCATTCTGAAAATACTTAAATAATCATCCATATTTTACTTTAGTCGATTTATTTTTCTTTTAAGTTAATTTTTAGCTTTCAACTTTTAATTCACTTTTTAAAAACTTTGCTTTGTCGTATGAGGTGTGGTCCTACCTTTATTTCCCCCCTAAATGCTAGTGGGTCCGTTTTAACATCTATAAAACTTAGCCTTTATAAACCTCAGATACAACTCCCAGCCATATTTTAAAAAAAGAAAAGGAAAAATTAGCAATGAGGATAGAGAATGCTTTTAATCAGGCATGAAGAACATAGCTTGCCAAAATTCTGTTCCATATTTAGTACCAATAAACAGTAGAGCACTGAATTTTCAGAGAGAAAAATTGTTTTATGTTTTTGGTGGTATCTTCTTGTCCGTTTTAAATGGTGATAGGTAGTTTCGTGTGTCTCAGACTCAGAATCCCTTCTTTTTCTTCCACTGTCAACCTGAAGGTAAAAACAGCAGCTCTTGTCAGTTAGCGATTGGTATTTTATTAATAGTGAAGAAATAATAAAGCTGTGTGAGAAAAGGCAGAAAAATGGCTCAGAATTATAGAATATCCATTTTAAAGTTAATTTTCTTTGGTATTCTTAACTTTGCCCACAAGAGGTCTCCAAAGGATTTTATATTTTGTGAATTACAATTTAAAGACTACTAAAACCTTTACATTTAGTTTCATATCTCTAGGTACAGACTTATTTACCTTGTATCATGTAATTTAGAATGACTATTAGTCAAAGATGGTACTAAGCTAAAATAATTATTTCTAAATAATGATAAACTATCAGTTTTTCTTAGCTTAATTATGTTTATGTAAAATGTGTTTATAAGATTTCAGTTTTGATCTTAGGAAATCAGTCTTACTATCTTAATTTTTACCTTTTCCATTTGTTGTAAGAATGTATAGAGAGACACAAAGGGAAAGCAATGATTTTAAGCACTGTATTAACTGTAGTTAAGATCTCTTTAGCTTAGAGATGTTATATGTTTATGAAACTGGTCGAGAGGAAAGCTATAGAAAGCAGTAAACATATATTAGTTAGTATTGACTAGTTCTTAAAGTGATTTTTAAGGCAAGTCAGATGAACAGAGCCTGTGATGCTCAATTTTGAGTTCAGAGGAGGAGAGCTTCTTGGGCCCTGGCATAGTCAAGGAAGGCTTTGTAGAGGAGGTGGGCTGGGCTGGGGACATTTGCAGGACATTTGAATTGGTCGTGGGGAGGAGGATAAGGTATGTTGTGTGTGTGGAAACGATATTAGCTCTGAGGCATATAGGCTGGAAATATTAGAGGAGGTGTGAAGACAAAGGGGAGACTTTTCTGATTGGAGGGGAACTTTCATGTTGAGAGTTGGGAAAGAAAGGGTTGAGGACTATAAAATCCAGCAGACGGGTGTAGACTGCTAATGGAAGGCAGTAGGTTTCTGGGCAAAGGTAAGGCACAAGAAAAGAGAAGAGGCGAGGCTACTGCTGAGAGGGGAGAGTTGAATTTAAAAAAGATAAACAGTTTCCATACGGGGAAAAAAGTATACAGAGAAAAGAATAAGACCAAGGAGTTTGGAGGATGCCAGTAGTTGGGAGTAGGAGGAAGAATAGAGAGAAACAGAAAGGAGGGGATAAGGAGCTAGGTGGAGAACCAAGACAAAGTAGGGATATGTACTCTGTTGCAAATGGTGTGGTCAATGGGATGTGTTAGTTTTTTGCAATATTGACTTCAAATTTTCTGAAGCTGCATGACATTCAGAAAGATACTTGGGTAGCAACTAACCCTAACCAGTTGGCATTGATCAGCCTGGTGAGAAGGGAAGTCTAGGCTCCCCCGTCGGCCTTTGCTAGCCTGGGTGGGAGTTGGACCACAGTTCTTTCTGTGGTGTTTGGCTAGAGTAGAGTGGTTATTGTCTAAAAGTTTTCTGTCTTGGCTGGCTGCTCCTTTCCTGGGGGTTTGTCTGGGGAGAGCAGGCTTGTTGGGGCTTTCTGTCTGCTGCTGTTGGCCTTTCCTGATTGTCAGCTTCTTCAGCTCCAAGTCTGGGGTATGTGTGGCAACAAGTAAACCTAGTGAACTCACCGTGTCATTCCTCAGGTCTTGAGGTCCCTAGCTTGTCTGCTTTCTGTCCACCTTTCAGGGTTGTCTTATGTTTACTTTATGTATAATGTCCCGGAGTTGTACTCAGCAGGAGAAATAGGGAAAAGTACGTCTACTCTTCCTTCCTAGAAGCAGAAGTACTTCTAGTCAAGATCTGATTTTAGAGACTGCTCTGAGTATGAATGAACTTTGTTTCCTTGATATTATTTTAATTTTAATTAATAAAATTTAAAAAGCCCTTTGATTAAATTGATAATGCCAATGTGCAAACCTTTACTGTAGTAAAATTGAGTTTTGTACATGGATGAATCTGATTAAGGGAAGAAGAAAGCTCCCTTTTCAAATTTTCTATAATTTAAACGGCTTTTTATTTTTTCAGTGTCATCTGAAGTTTAAGCACGTTAGAATATTTTTAAAAGCACAACCAATGGGGAAAGTCCTTGTATTCCTTGGTGAATTAACGACCTAAGCATACAAAAAATAGCAGTCAAGTTTTACCAGTCCTCCATCAGAATGCTGTCATGACGATGAAGTCATATTACTTTTTTATAAAGCTTCTCCCTTATTGCTCATTACAAAAATATTAAGTATTTAAGTTAAAAATCAAAAGTATAAAGGAAAGTCAATACCTAGTGAATTCAGAGAGCCTGGAGAAGGGCATAAATCCTGTGCGAGTCCTGGGTGGAAAGAGGAATGGCCCTGGGGTAGGGAAGGTCAGGAGATGGGTTGTACAATGCATCAGCCACCACGGGGAGCGCAAGGTGCACCTGGTTTACTTACCTGATAGAATTCTAAGTGGTTCACAAATAAACATTTTTTACTTTCATAGTTAAATATTTACTTAGGGTGTATAAAAAACGTGTAATTAGTGAATCAAACCTGTGATTTCATAATTTTTTTATGGTGCAGAAAGATTCTTAAGTTGGTATTTGAGTTTAAAAAATGTGGGTTGATTTAACAAAAACTATTGGGCTGTAGTGGTGATGTGCGCAGAGGTGACTGTGTTCCTGAAGGTGGAGGGGGAGTGACAAGGTAGGGGAACAAGGCTGGGGCACCTTGTGGGGAAGCATACAACACGTGGATCTGCTTCATTCTGTATGCATGTTTGAGCTAAATCCAATATAAATGGGACCATTGCTTGAACGAGAAAAAAATTCAAACCAGAGTTTTAGAGAAATGTAGCTGATGGATTTGAGGCCCAGAAGGGGCATTTAAGTTTCCTGAAGATGGGCTCCTCTCCATTTTTCATAGTGGTTCATCTTTCTAATTGAGGCTTTTTTTTTCTGCCTTCAAGTTTATTTTATTAATGTAGATAGCCAGCAGTAAATGCTAATTGATTATTCTTTTCTTATTCCTAAAAAATATCTGTACTAATAGATATTTCCAGTAGATTCTCACCTTACTGATATATCTTCTGAGTTGCGCATTATTTTACATTCATTCATTCATTCTTAAAAACGTTTGTTGGGTGCTTGCTGTGTGCCAAGTTCATTACTAGATGGCAAAGATAAAAAATGAATAAGATCCCTACCTTCGAGATTCTTACAGTATACAGGATGATAGTCATGGAAATAAACAATTGTAATGAGAGTGCCAACTTTTGAGGTCGTACAGGGTCACTGGTAGCATAAGAATATGAAGCTTTGCCTGAAGGAGTTAGGTGAGGCTTCCCAGAAGAATATGCCAGAATTGAGACTTGAAGAATGACAGCCTGGCAGATGGAGGTGTGAGGGAGCATGGTTTTCTTGGGGAGCAGAAACTAGTTTGGTTGGCTGCTGTGCCAGGGTGAGCATGGCAGCCTAAGGCAGGACGGATGTGGGGTTTGGAGAGAACGGTTGTGTAAAGTGAAAATGAAGGGGATCGAGGGTGAAGCAATGGAGAGAAAGCAGTGCTGAGGAGGGGTTGAATAAAGAGTTTCCTGTGAAAAAGACTGAGAAGGGATGGCTGGTGGCAGACACTGTATCATAATGGTCTACTGTGTCCCCAGCACCTGTCGTAGTAGCTTGCATATAGCAGATACTTAATAAATGCTTGATGAATGAATGATTAAACAAATCACTTTTGGAATAAGGAGAATAATGGATATTTTTTATTTGTTTTTCTTAGGAAAAATGATTTGGGTTTTATAAACATAGAGGGATTGCTGTAGTAGCTGGAAATTCATACATGTAACATATGATGATAAACATGTACTTAAATGCTATGCATCTAGCCAACACATTTTGGGAAGACCATATTAATTTCCTATCATTTCTTTCCCCATTTTTTTTATTCTTCAGAAAATTAAAAAAAAATAGTCTCACTTTAAATTAGTTTATTTAAGCATCCTGACATTTCCGTGGACATTCTCTTACAGTAAATGTTAATGGAATCTACATAGCTAAGTTATCCTGGGCGAGGAGTTAAGTAACCATTTTAAAGATTGATATTGATGGTAAGATTCCGACCTCTTCTCTGGCGCTTGAAATCTTTTCTGTTGTGGTGCTCATAGGAAATCTTTTTTTTCTTTCTGTTCTGTCTTTCTCATCTTCCTCATTCCTTTCTAGAGTAGAAGATAAATATAAACGATTCCTTTGTCATTCTATTTCGTTATGTTCAGTATATAATAATTTCACTTTACTATTTAGAAAATTCAGAATTAGAAAATTGATTGTGGTACTAGAGATGGTGGTGGATTAAGTAGCAGAAATAAATCTCACACACAGTAGGAAAATGTTTGTCTCTCGGAAATCATTTAAAGGGGAAGTCTTCTTAATAATAAAAATCTGTTTCATATTGATTTCCTTTTAAAAATTACATTAATTTCTTGCCTAGTAGAAATGCCATTGTATTTTCAGTAGCTTTCTTGGTACTACTAGTTTTTACATATCTAGCACTTTTAATGGGTGTGCTTAACTCGTATATGTGAAAATCTGGATTTTAAAGCATGATAAATTAATAGGTGGTAGTTATTCTACAAGAGTGTTTGCTGTAGGGTTTAAATGATGAGTTTCTTTGTGCATTTTCATTGAGTGTAACTCTTCAGGAATCTCTCTACTTAAAATTATGGGGTGTATGTGCAATAGGTGTATTATAGTAGTTGAATAGGAAGAAACAGCATGTGAGGAGTCTGGAGGAATGATCATACTGGTTACACAGAGAACTCCAAGGTGGGGCCAGATAGCTTGAACAGAAAGTTCAGAAGCAATTGTGTGAGATGTGCAGAATTGTTTTACTACTTCTACTTGAGTATTGTAAATACGCCTGTTCATTTGGGGTTGAAGATTTAATTACATAACGTCTCCTAATTAACTAAAGCATTTTATTCAGAAGTTGCAAGATCACCGAGGTAGTAAGTAGCAAATAGGATCCCCAGTCCTATTTGATGCTGGTAAGTCCACCTTCTATAATCATTAAGATATAATCTAATAGCAACATAAAATACAAAAATCTCCTTAATTGAACTCTTAATACAAGTAGCCATCTGTCCTTAGGATCTCTTCAATTATTTTTTTCTTCTCTTTCCCTCTTAATAGTTCAGAGGGTTTCCTTTCATTTTATTCCCTTCTAGCGAAGCTCCCTTTGACTATCTACCTTCAGTCAGAAACTTGGGGTCAGCCTGGTTCGCAGCCCTCTGGGCGTGCTTATCTCTGAGCCTTTGTGGACTTAGACTTATCCATTAGTTTTTTCAATGACTCCTTCCTGTCAAACCTCCCTGCTGAAGGGAGATTTCTTACTAATTTCCATTATTTTTCTTGATTATTCTGAGATTATTCGCTTATCGCTTGTTTTCAGATCAGGAATTTCTTCCCCCTCCCATCCTCTTTTTGTGAGTTCTTTTTAGCCACTAGCCCAAGTCTTGATCCCTAGAGCAATAAAAGTCTGTGACGTCCTGGTATGTTCTTTCACCTCTACCATTTTTCTTCTCTACCTCCCTCCCTCTCTTACCCTTCCTCCCCTCGCCTTCTTTAAGAAAAATACCTGTCTGGTATTTGATTTAATATATATATTTAATATAACATATAATTTGATTTAATGTACGTAATACTGAGGTTGATGACACTTCTCCAGGTTTGCTTGGGAGCTCCCCCACACCCCAGCTGTTCGGAAAACTCTGACACATTTCCAGGACTCTTTCACTCAGTGCCATCATGAACTGTCTCTTACTTTGTACCTTCAGCTCTGAGCAACTCTTCTTGGCCAGGCTGAGTTGGGCTCTGCATCTCATGGGAGTGGACATGGACCCTGAACACACCATGTGGGTGTATTAGATTGCTCCCAACCCTAATAGAAAGGCTGGTAGGCTGGTAGAGAGAAGAATGCACGATCAGTGGATTGCATGCCTTCACTGCTGGCCATGTTGGACCATGACCACACCACAGGGTCAGTCATTATGTGGTGGGGCCATTGAAATCAGGGGAGTGCTAAGTATCACATGACGTCTTTAAGATGGTTTGTGTCCAGCCAGAAAGGGCCTGCACCTGACCCATCATAGCAGTGCTTTTTGAATTGTGGTCACAAGGCATTAGTGGATTATGAGAACAGTTTTATGGGTTGCAATTATCACTCAAAAAAATGGATAGAATAGTATAGAGTTGAAGATAGATTGTATGTAATAAGCTAAGTATTGTTTTATGAAATTTTTTGTCATTTGCTGTACATCCTAATTCTGTCTTTAACCCAAGAAAAAGTTGCTTTAAAGAGTGACAAATTGATTTCTGAGCGTTCCTGTTAACAACAAATCAAATGATTTATGTAAATAACACATTAGCTGAATAATGTTTCCCTTTGCATTCAGCTTCATAGACATTTATTGTACAATTACCATGGATCTTATTGAGATTAGAAGATCCTTGGCTTTTGCCCATTAAGGGCTACCAATCCACAGTTACGAGTTGCTTAACAACGGGGAAATGTTCTGAGAAATACGTCATTAGGTGATTTTCTCATTGTGCGAACATCATGTGTGTCCTTACACAAACCTAGATGGTGTAGCCTACTACACACGTAGGCTATATGGTACTAATCTTAAGGGACCACCGTCGTATATGTGGTCCGTTATTGACTGAAATGTTGTTGTGTGGCGCATGCCTGTGTTTGGAGGGCCAGCACATTTACAGATCGCTCCATTACAAAGCAGACTGATACAGTGTATGATTGGAAAGCAAACTGAGTACTGAGAGAGTACATGAGAGGGAGAGAATAATTCTGTCTAGAGCAGCACCGCTCAGTGGAAATATAATGGGATCCATAAATGTGAGTCACATATGTAATTTTAAATATTACGGTACCCACATTAAAAAGTAAAAAGAAACAGGTGAAATTAATTTTAATAATACATTTTATTTAATTCAACATATCCAAAATATCATTTCAACATGTAGTTCTTTTATATTCTTTTTTATGTACTAATTCTTTGCATTCTTTTTTACATACTAAATTTTCAAGATCTAGTGTGTATTTTACACTTACAGCACATTTCACTTCTGACTAGCCATATTTCAAGTGTCAGTAGCTGTATATGATTAGTAGCTACTGTATTAGACAATGCAGTTTCATAGAACATAGGAAAGCTTCATGCAAGAGAGGCCTAGAAGGATAGGTAACACTTAACTAGACAGGTGTTGGGAAAACACATTCCACAATGAGAGAAAGTTTAAACAAAGATGAAATAAGAATTTGTAAAACATAGTTAATGAAGCTCTTACTATATACTAGGTATATTCTCTGAGCATTACTCATATTAATCCATGTAATCTTCATGACAACCCTTTGAAGTAGTTCTATTATTATACAGTAACAACTATATAATTTATAAATTATTTGTTTTTATAAATGAGGAAACAGGCACAGGTGGTCAGGTAGCGAGTGTGTGTGTTTATGTGTGTGTATTTATCTATCTGTGGTAGGCGGAATGGTGGCCCTCCAGATATATCCACATCCCAGTCCCTGGAACCTGTGAATGTGTTAGGTTAAATGGCAAAGGGAAATCAAGGTTGCAGATGGAATTAAGGTTGCTACTCAGCTGACTTCAAGATAGGGAGAGTACCCTGGATTAGCCAGGTGGGCCCAATTAGTTATGAGAGTCCTCTTTAAAGGTAGAGGAGGAGGAGGAAGAGGTCAAAGTGATGTGATGTGAGTGTTTAAGCCACTGACACTGGCTTTGAAGATGGAGGAAGAGGCCATGAGCCAAGGAATGTAGACTGCCTCTAGAAACTGGAAAAGACAGGGAAACAGCTTCTCCCCTAGAGCCTCCAGAAAGGAACACCGCCCTGCCAACACCTTGATTTTAGCCCTGTGAGACCAGTGTCGGAATTCTGACCTAAGAACTGTAAGATAATAAATGTGTTGTTTTAAGGCGCTAAATTTGTAGTAATTCGTTACAGTAGCATCAGAAGAGTAATACACTGTCAGTGTGTGTGGATACTGGGTAATGATGTAAAACATTTTTCTTAACGTGGATTGTGGCTTTAAAGAACTTTTCTTTGATCGGTAGCTGTTCCTGGAGTTGTCAGACCACTGCCTGTCTTCCTTGGATGCCCAGTTTCTTGTGCCTCACTTTTCAAACTAGCTAAAAAATGACAGGTGTTTAATACTGTTTAAGTAGCCATAACTTTTCTTGCAAATAGGAATGTAAATACTAGTTGTGGTTCTGACTGAAATATTGGGAGTTTGAAAGTACTCGATAAAGTGATTACTGCCGTTTTTAAGTCTGAGCAATTTCTAGTTGCTAAGTCAGGGTATCATTTATGTATGAATTACCTTTAGGTAAGTATACTTTACAGTCTTTTATGTAACTCTTAACTGTCAACCCCCAGATATCACAAAGTTTACTTGTGGGTGATTAAATTGAGTAAGACAAGAGATTGCCCACCCATATAGAATAAAATCCTCTCTCTTCTCCCTGCCAGAGAACAGTGGGAACAGCCTGGCCTGCAGGTTGATTGTCATATTCTGCCTCCTTCCCACCTACTTATTGCTCCAGAGAGTCATAGAGCTTAGCCTCTTATCACATTCTGTCATTTTGCTGGGGCTGCAGAGGAAAGGGCTTTCTTAGGTTAGTTCCAAGGCCCTGGGCACACTGAAATATATGCTTCTAGAAGGAGAGAAGCTTCCGTCTTGCTTCCAGCCTGCATATTTTCTTCCGCTTTATCTTTCCTTCTGTACTAACAGTGCAAAGATTTTACTTCAGGGATGTGTGTTTCATTCACTCCTGCCATTATCCTATGTACTGAAATGCTACCTTGGTCAAAGTGCTGATATATTAGAATGCTCTGCAAACACACACATGTAGAGAATGATTTTTTAAAAAGTAAAATTCCAAGTTAAATGCTGGCTGAATGTAGAAAACAATGCTGGAATTCAGTAGTCCCCTGAGGCCGTGGTGATGTGACGTGTTTGTGGGTGTTTTTCTTCTTTCTTCAAAAGTGGAAAACGTGCTTTTCCTGCTTAGTGCTGCCCATGCTCCAGGTGTGTAGTGAATGCAGCCTCATCTTCCAGAATTCTCTTTGTGGCTTGGGCATCTGTATGATTTTCCTGCTTTTGTTCTCAGAGGTTCTAGGCCATGCTGATTGCTCCTACGTGATTACAGGTGCTTTTTGCCTGGTAAGCAATCTTTTTATATAAAAATCAGGATTTAGACACAAGATAAGGATGAAGTGATTTTGTTTTACAGAGAGATTTTTCACTTGCAGACTTTTAGATATTTTCAAATTCTAATTTGATTTGGTGCATTTAAATAACAAGTTATTAAAAAAGGTTTAAAATGATCCATTTTATGAAAGTTTGACTTGTAAACCCATTGCTTGTATAAAATAACATACCTGAGGCCAGAAGTATGGCACACTTCCTCCCACCTGGTCCCTTGTCCCTCACTCTGGGCTTTAGCTACACCAGGCTAATAGCCACCCTCTAAACGTGTCATACACAGTGAGAGATGCCACAGAGCGGTGGTCCGAGTGCAGAGTCTGGGGCCAGACAACCTGAGTTTGAATCCTAGAGTTCTCACTTATTTGCTGTGGGTCTTAACCTCTCTGCGGCTCAGTTTCCTTATTCAAAAGCAGGTGTGTAATAACAGAACTACGTCCTAGAGTTGTCGTGAATGCATGTGACGGCTTAGCCCAATGCCTGAAGGTAGAGAGCTCAGTAGACGTCAGCTCTTATCTTTCATTCATCATGTATTTTTTTCTTAAGCTATTCCTACATTGTGCAGTGTGTTTTCCCCACATCTAAAATATACCGTATCCTAACAGTCTTATTGCTTTTATGAAGCTGCCCCACAGTTTTTATGGTTCTGACTTTGACTGTACATTGGAATCACCTGTGGATATTAGATACCGTTGCCTGCGTTTTTGGTCTGTGCTAGAGCTGGCTTGGAGTGGCTTTCGAGAATGGGTTGTGAAATTTCCAGGAATTTTCTATCATGTTGTTAAAGCATTGGTAGCTTAAATTCAGCTATGGTGGGAATGTTTACACTGTTGAAATGGGCAGATACTACCCTAGCATTCTTCTCAATCTGCTTGGTATTCTAGTGCTTTGTTTATAAGCATCTCTAAATAGATGTTGAGCCTTTTAATATGATGTATTAGTTTGCTAGGGCTGCAGTAACAAAGGACCACAGATGGGGTGGCTTAAAAACCAGAAATCTGTTGTTTCACAGTTCAGGAGGCCAAAAGTCCAAAATTACAGTATCAGCAGAGTTAGTTCCTTCTAAGGGCTGTGAGGGAAGGATCTGTTCCAGGCCTCTCCCCTTGGCTTGAGAACAGCCATCTTATTCCCATGTCTCTCTATCCCGTAACTTCTATGGTGTCTCTGTCCCAATTTCACCTTTTGATAAGGACACCAGTCATATTCGACTAGGGCCCACCCTAATGACTTCACTTTAACTAGATTACCTGTGTAAAGACCCTATCTCCAAATATGGTCAGATTTTGAGGTCCTTGGGGTTAGGACTTACACAGTGAATTTTAGAGGGACACAATTCAATCCATTTCAACACAGGGCAAGGACCTTCTTTTTTTCCATTTGTCCCTGTAGTACTTGCATAGTGAAGATTTGTTGCCTTGAAAAGGAAACACCATTTAGCTGGTGTGTCATTTGTGTATAATTTTTTATTCCTTGTACTATGAATTCCAGATAGTCAATTTGTTCAGTTTTTTTTTTTTTTTTGAAGCAGCTCTGTCTTGGGATAACATCAGAGTTAGTATTTATAGAGAAAAACATTAGTTTAGGAAGATTAGGTTTTTTAGGTTGTCTGAGGCAGGCGTGAGCTTGTTAATGAACTCAAGAGGTGTATGATCTGAGTGAAATTGTCTTGATTTTGTGTCTGTTGCTGAGACAGTGCTTTTAATCATGCATGAAAAAAATGTTTTAGATGAATTTCCACTGATCTGAAATGTTTTAATGCTGATTGTTCTCTTCAGGGTTATGTAAGATTATAGCATTCTCAGAAAAGTAGGATTTCTTTTGCTTTTTGTCAAAGGCAAGTATAATGTCAGATAATTTTGTGGTTTTGCACTTGAAAACTTTTTTGAACCACAGGAAGGATAAATTATTTTATCCTTTATCCTTACCTTGTGTTAGGTAACACAAGGTAAATTTTACATATATATAAATAGTGGATTACATTTAAACTATGATCATCTCAAAGCATGTAAATATGGAATGTTAAGTTAAATATTTTTCTTCAAAATGTGATACTTCTCAACACCATTGCATTTTGTTAAGTAAATACTGAAATTAGAATCTTACTCCAAAATGTATTTGGAATACACATTTGCACAGGAATTTATTAGTCTAATTGTTCAGATTTTTTTAAATAGAAAATTTTCAGCTATAAATTATATGGCAAATATCAAAAGCTTTTTTTAAATCAACTTTAATCAAGTATAATTTACATGAAATAAAATTTACACATTTTATGTGAATGAGTCAGTCTTGACAAATATGTACATCAATATAACCAGCACCTCAGCTGAGAAGGAGAACATTTCTGTCTTCCCAGAAAGTTCCCTGGGCCTCTTTGTCATCATTTTCGCCCAACCTCCACCTCCTTCTCCAGGCAAATACTGATCTGATTTCTGTCACTACAGGCTATTTTAGACTGTTTTAGAATTTCACACGCATGGAATCATTACAGTGTGTACTCTTGTGTCCAGCTCCTTTTAGCATAATGCCTACGAGATTCATCCACGTTGTTGAGTGTATCAGTAGTTTCTTTCTTTTTATTCAGTAGTAGTGCGTTGTATGAGTATACCGAAATTTGTTCATCTTTGCACTTGCTTAACATTTGGGTTTTTAGCTATTTTCAGTAAAGCTGCTAAGAACATTTGTATACTAGTCTTTTTATGGACATATGTTTTTATTTTGAGTAAATACCTAGGAGTGGAATTGCTGGATTGTACGGGTAGGCATATATTTAATTGTATAAGAAACAGCCAGACTGTTTTAAAGTAGTTCCCCAGTTATGCACTGCCACCGGCAGGCTGTGAGAGCTGTAGTTACTCCACATCTTTGCTAGCTCTTTGGTGTTGCCAGTCCTTTTAGTTTTAGCCATTATAGTGGGTGTGAACAGGTGTCCTCATTTTGCTTTTAACTTGCTTTTCTTTTTGATGGCCCATGATGTCTTCCTGTACTTATTGGCTAGTCATATATCTTCTTTTGCCCATTTAAAAATTTGGGTTACTTGTCTGATTATTGAGCTGTAAGAATTCTTTCTACATTCTGAATAAAAATAAAAATCCCTTGTCAGATATATGTATTGTGAATATTTTCTCCCAGTCTGTGGCTTGCCTTTTAATTTTCTTGATGACCTTGGAAGAACAGAAGGTTTTAATTCTGATGGAAGTCAAATTTATCAATTTCTTCTTTTATGGTTAGTGTTTTTTGTGTCCCAAGAAATCTTTGCTTCGGGTTCATGAAGATTTTCTCTTATGTTTTCTTCTAGAAGTTTTATAGTTTTAGCTTTTACTTTTAGCTCTGTTTAAGTATTTTGATTTAATTTCTGGGAGTAGTATGAGGGTAGGGGGTGAAGTTCATTTTTGTCCATTATAATTACCAGTTGTTTTCACACCATTTGTTGAAAAGATTGTTCTGTCCACATTGAATTATATTGGTGCCAAAGACTTTATTCTGCATTTGATTCTGAAAAGTGACCAATATTTTTATGTTCCTGTAGTAGATATATGTTAGACACTGACTTTCAAGGATGTCATTTAAAAAAGTGTGTTTTGGGGCTGGCCCGGTGGTGTAGTGGTAAAGTTCACATGCTTGACTTTGGCAGCCCGGGGTTTGCAGATTCAGGGCCTGGGTGCAGTCATATGTACTGGTTATCAAGCCATGCTGTGATGGCATCCCATATAAAGTAGAGGAAGATGGGCACGGATGTGAGCCCAGGGCCAATCTTCCTCAGCAAAAAAGAGGAGGATTGGCAACAGATGTTAGCAAAGGGCTAATCTTCCTCTCACGCGCATACACACATACACAAAGTGTGGGTTTTTTTGCTCTTAAAGGTTGTTTACCACGTGTTAGAAACACAGGGTGCGATGGGAGCTCTAGAACCCACTGTGCCAACTTTTCCCTAATAGACCCAATTAGAGATGAATATAAAGTAGATGACCATGTGTATGTATGAGTGTGCCTGTGTGTGTGTGTGAGAGAGAGAGAAATTAAGCTAAGAAATTCATGGGACATTTAGGAAAACGTGTAAATGTTGCACAATTGGTACAATCTTAAGTAATCAATTTTAGAGTTTAGCAACTTTTGTTGTTAATTTTTCTTACATTTAACTTTAAAAATAACTTTAGTATAGATAAGCCCTTCTATACCTTTTGTTTTTTCATCTTTGAAGACTGCTATTTAAGTACCTTTGAGTAACTACTTATGTTTCTACTTGTGAAATGAAAATGCTTTGTGTCTTTTTAAAGGTATTTCAAGCATCAGAAGTAGGTTGAGGTGGGTATTTTGGGGAGGGTCTGTGGTTTCTGAAATCGCTCATTAGCCTTTCCTCGCCTTCATCCTCTGTTCCCATAGAGTGAAAAAGGTTCGATTAGAGACATTTCTTGTAGCTACTGATAATATTCCTTACTGCTGACATGTTCTTTACTTTGTGCCTGTCCTGCCCAATTACATCCATTCTATGGCTCTCTCCCTGTTTTCCCGTTTCCTTTGAGCATGAGACTACTCCTTTCTCTCATTCTTAGGTGTTAATAATACAGTAGTCCCGACCCCTTATCTGCAGTTTCACTTTGTGTGGTTTCTGCAAAGTTGACCCATGGTCAACTGTTGTCCAGAAGCAGATGATCCTCCTTCTGAAGTATCGCCAGAAGGTCAAGAGTAGCCTGACGCTACAGTGCTTCCATCACTCACTCCAGTTCATTGCATCTCGCAGGTATTGTGTCATCTGCCTACGAAGGCAGAAGAAGAAGGATGAGTACAGTACAATAAGATGTTTTGAGAGAGAGGGACTACATTCACGTAACTTCTATTACAGTATATTGTTAAAATTGTTCTATTTTATTACTATTGTTGTTAATCTCTTACTGTGCCTAATTTATAAATTAAACTTTATCACAGGTATGTACGTATAGGAAAAGACAGCATATATGGGGTTCAGTACTATTCCCGGTTTCAGGCATCCACTGGGGGTCTTGGAACGTACCCTCCATGGATAAGGGGAGACTACTGTAAGAGCAATAGTTAACACTATGTATTAGGCACTGTTCTAAGGCCTTTATATTTATTGACTGATTTAATCTCACAAACACCCTGTGAGGGATCTACTGTTCTTTTAATACAGATTTTATAGATGAGGAAACTGAGGCAGAGGGATGTGAAGTCTAGGGTTATACAGCTGGTAATGGTGGAAGTGGGATTTGATCCAGACTTCCTGGCCCTGAAGCATGTGCTCTTAACCCACTACGTTATCTGGCTTCTCAGGAGAAACACACATGGAAGCAAACATTCGTTTCCTTCACCTCTGCTTCTGGACGTCAGGGGGAGTAATGTTTTATAGCGCAGTTGACGTTATTTTGGTTAATATTTTATGAGATTTTCGTTCCTTTTTAATGCATATTACAGTTTATATTTCTAGCTCTGCCAGTAAAGTTCCTGACAAAAAGCATGTATGCTTAAAACAAAGTAGCTTTATTTCTAAAGGTATTACTTTACATACCACAGTCCCACATGTCCAGTAGAAAGCACAGGCCGCCCTCGCATGTGGCTTTTCTTCTGGGAAAGCGTCTTGGTGGAGGTGAGTCTTGGCCCACTTGTGAAATAAGAATGTGCGCACGGGGCTGGGGGTACAGTGTGTGGAGATGGGTGATAAAAAGACCCGGAAGTGTGATGGGCTGAGACATTAAGAAAGGATGGAGTTTTTAAAATATTGTTACAAAGGAGTTCGTCCTTAGAGAAGATTTCCAGGATCAAGGAAGAAGCTGGAGGTCATGACTGCAGGCAGAAATGAGTGGCTCCTATCTATGCCCTTGGGCTTTCTGCCCCCATTCCCTCCCCTTCACATTTTCCCCTTCTCTTTGGTTTCCCAAGTTCGTGCACTCGACTTAGTTTTCCTGAACTCTCTGCAGATAGAAGTATTTTCCTGTCAGGTTTGCCAAGATAGATTAGAAATTTTTTGATGGAGTTTTACCTTAGAAGGGTAAGAATCACTATAAAAGAAGGAAATGTAAAATCAAAAGTTTAGAAACAGCCAGAGAAAGGTTTAGAAGGACATGAATTTACCTACTACAGACTTCCTACCTTAAGATAATACCTCCCATTTCTCTTAGTCTGTTGAGCAGCACAGCTGCCATGCATGCTGGCCTTGATTATTTCCTGGGCCTTAGACCTCTGTCTGAGACCCCATGGAGGTCACACAGGGAGTGAAGACTTCTCCATCTTCCCTCTCGCTCCCCAGTAGACCTGTCCTCTGTGGGTAGGTCCCAGTGTGTTTCTTTACCTAAGCAAGCTCTCTCTAGTCCTGCAGGGGGCTTGGCCCTAAATCTGCTTTTAATTTCTAGTCCCCAGTGGTAAGTTGGCTAAGGTCCCTTTACCTCTGCTTGGTGGGAAGGGTTGGGAAAGGGGTCCTCTTGGTCTCTAGAATCTCTGACTTGTACTGTGTGCCATTGGTTTGGTCTGAAGCAGACTCACCAGCTGAAATCAAACTTTGGGTCTTCCTCACCTTGGTTCACTGTTGGCCATGTGGTCTTCAGTAGAGGCTGCCATCTTTCTAAGAAACTGTCGGTGTGATTGTATCCACTTCCTTCTCTGGACAGTAAAAGACTCCTTTTTCTTTTTGAACACATCACGCTTTCTAGTGAGTTCTTATTGAATTATTTTTAAGTTGAGAATACACATTGGCTCACGTAAGGGCAAAGCTCGAAAGTAGGCTAGAAGGTGTGGCTGGATCTGGGGCTCTTCTTTGTTTCTCTCCCTTCTGTTCGCCTTCCTTTCGGGTTCCACAAGGTGGCAGGGTGGCTTTAGTCACTGTGCCCCAGACTCCCAGCCTCCCAGGTTCAAGTCCCAGATGGAAGCTCCTGCATAAATCCTGTGTTCCAGTCTTTTCTTTTCTTTCTCTTGCTGATTTTAAACAAACAATTTAATTTTTGAATAAGTAGCGTATTCCAGTGGTTCAGAAATCTGAAAGTATTTTAAGGATATGGGGTGAAAAGTTTTTCTTCCATCCTGTCCTTTTTATCATTATAAAGTACCTCTCTGTCTTGTTTAATGCTATTTGTCATGAATTATATTTTACCTGACAATAAAATCTTGTCCTATGCTTTCTTTTTTTTTTGCATTGTCTAGTGTATCCATCTAGGCAATTTTTTTTCAGCCATCCTTTTATTTTTAATCTTTCTGAACTCCTTTGTTTTAAGTTTTGCTCTTGTTTGTGGCATAGAAGTTTTTTTTTTTCCTTTGTAATCCAATCTGAGGTTAATTTTACTTTAATAGGTGTTAATATGGCATGGTCTCTTTTATTCAGTTTAGACCTCTATTACATTCTGTCCTCAGAGGAGAGAATTAATCACTCAGCCAGGAAGCTTGATACTCAATCAATATTGTTGTTATCAGTAAGTACGCTGTCAGAAGAGGCGTAGTGAGATTTCCTAGAGTAGATTGTCAGCCTTTAACAAGGCTCTTTTTGTCTATAAAAATTATAGTTTCTAAAGTCAGCATGGATCATAAAGTTGGTAAGCTGACTTTTGTTTGGTCACAATTGAACGTTAGTTCTCAATCTTTGTAGGTGGTCTGTTATTCAACACCAGAGAGTCACCAATTTTATGTCCAAGTTGACACTGAAAGATATTATTAGGTCTGAAGTTCCCTTTTTTTTAGTGTGGGCTCCACACTTGTTGAGAGCTTTATCACCATTTAATTTTTCAAAAACAATATATTTGGCAACAGAGAGGCATGTTACATATGAAAAGGATTTAGAATTAGAAGTCTTAATTTAAAGCCGTCCAGCTTGGCATACCGTGTGTGGTGACAGACTCATATCCTGACAGTAGTCGTCCCATCCAGCGCAGAAGGGGAGTCACCGCCCTAGGCCCAGCGAAGAGCACAGCCTCTGTTCAGCCTCCTCTCCTTTCAGGAGGCTTCAGCCCTGGGCCCCAAACAGCCTCTGTAGAGAGTGGAAAAGGGAAGGTGTTTGTATGATTTTTAGACCCAGGTCAATTGTATGACCATAGTTGACGTCCTTAATTATTTTGGTGAAAAGATAGTTGCTGTCTTCCTCTAGTAGGGCAGCTGAAACCTAGACTGTTGCTGGAGAAGATTTACATTTGCACTTAGTGCTCTAGCCCCCGATGGCTGCCAGTATTGTTGGTGTAGACTAGTGTTTTTAGTCTGCAGTTGCCTGTGAATCACCCCAAGAACCCTGTTGAAAATGAAAATACCCCCTCTCCTCTAACTTCCTGCTGAATTTGGATTGAACACATTTGGGGTGTGGAATCTGTGCCTTTAATGTGTCTTGCAGGTGATTCTAATGTTGGTATTCCACAGACTACAGTTTGAGGAAATCAAGATTGACAGTTCTGTGTTTAGTGTAGAAATTTTACTAACACCTAGTTTGACAAAATTCTGGTTGGATTTGCTTGTTATGTATACAGTGTTTCAAGTAGACTTTGTTTCAAAGATACAGTGGTTTGAATTTATCAACTTTCTTCAATTAAGAAATCTAGGAAAACACAGATATGAGATTTTATAACTCCAATCAGGTTGTGAAAAAAAATGTTTGCATGAGGATGTTTAATATACAAATTGCAGAACGATGAATTTCACACTCTTGTAATGCTTCCATGAAAGCCTCAAGGATAACTGACAAGTCCATTTTTATCAAATTTAATGGGTTTCTAAATCCTTATGTGCTTATCAAACAAAACGTTAATTAGAACAGTAATTGAGTAACCAGATGCCTCTTGTGTTCACTGTAGGAACTTGTACAAAAACATTGTGGAGCTCATGTAAGGTCATTCATTGCTTTTTGATTTGCTAAATAATAACTTTGCTGCAGGCTTCTAAAAATCCACGTGTTAAGGGAGTCTACAGGAAGATAAAAATTGATAAGAGATTTACAATAGTTAGTCTGACACACTCTCTTCTAAGGTGGAAAAATCTTTCTTCAGCACCACAGATGGGAGGAAATCCTCCCTTGTGGATTTCTTCCTGAATCAGCTTATGCCTGCCTAGTCTTGTAGTAGAACAGAAAAAGCCTTTGGAGCTAGGTATGCGTACACAGATTTCCTGGAAAAAAAATAAAACTTTAAGAAATCAAGTTTATAACTTTATTTAAACAACACAGAACATCATGACAAGGATGATTCCCAGGAATGCAAGGATCATTCAGCATCAGAAATATGAATAATATATTAAGAAATTAAGTGACGGAAACCATGTGATCATTTTAATACACATAGAAATAGCATTAGGTGAGATTTAGTAATTCTTTATGGCTTAAAAAAATTTTTTTGCAAAAACTAGGAATGTTGCTAAACCTTAAGGTAAGAAGTCATTTATTCTAAAACCTACAGCAAACATACTTAAGAGTTGAAACTTTAGAAGCATTCCCATTAGTGTCAGTAAGAAGACAGAGGATGCCTGTTAGCTTTACCTTTCTTCGACATAACCCTGAAGGTCTTCACCAGTAGTGTAACGAGATAGGAAAAAGAAATGAAGAATAGAAATTTGTAAGGGAGAGAGAAAACAATGTTTTTCTTCTTAACAGGTGATATTAGTACATACATAGACAATACAAGAAAATCAATTGGGAGAGTGTTCGGCACAGTTGCTACATATAAAAATTGATAGGTTCATGTACATCAGTGATAACTCTTAGTAAATATAATAGAAGAAAAGATTCCCTTCACAGTAGTATTAATCTATAATATATCTAAGAGAGGACACAACCACAGATATGTAAAACATGGAGAAAATTATGGAAAGTTATTGTTAGATATAAAAGACATGAATAAATAGAGAAATTGTACCATCTTTAACAATGGGCTATCTCGATTTGTTAAGATATCATTTCCCTCTAAATTAATTCATTGCATATCTAGTCAAAATCTCAGTAAGGTTTTTGTGAAATTTGACGAGATGAACTCAGAATTTATCAAGAAAAATCAAAGGCCCAGGAATAGCCAATACAATCTTAAAAAGCAAGATAGGGCCTTGCCACAGATCTGAATACTAAGCCATGGAAATGAAGATACTGTGGTCCTGATACGGAGATAGAGCAAAAGATCAGGGGAACAGGATAGAGAAACCAAAAACAGGGCCACACGTACATAAAAATGTGATATGCATTGGAGGCAGCATTATAAATCTGTAGGAAAAGATGGAATGTTCTATAGATGGTGCTTTGATCATTAGTTGATAATCATATAGAAAATCAAATTGTATTTCTGACTTCAAGCCACCCCCCAAAATAAACTCAGGTGAATTAAATTTGAAAAGCAAATCTTAAAAATGTAGTAGAAAATATAAGAAATAATGAACTACTTAGCAGTTAAAAATTTAAAGAGAGGTACATCTGTCTTCACGTATAAATCTTAGGAATATAGTACTGAGTGCAAAAGCAAGTTGTAGGAGGATATATGTAATAAAGTACCACCTATATAAAATTTAAGACATGAAATAATACAATATATTGTATGAAGATGCTAAAATATATCGTGAAGTATAAAAACACGTGGTAATAGTATACACCAAATTAAAGATAGTGTTTACTTCTGAAAACAGAGAGATGAATGTGACTGAGGAGGGATGTGTGCAGGCTACAACTGTATCTGTACTGGTTTATTATTTTTTAGATAAAAATGTTCTAAAGCTACATGTGACAACATGTTAACACCAGGTGAGTATCTAATAATAAAGAAATGGTTGAATAAGTTATGGCGTTTACATACTATGAGATATATTTCAGCCATTAGAAAGAATGAGTTGTAGGTAGGCCACTTTATATGGAGGGATTTCCAAGAGTTACTGCTCAGTGAAGAAAACAAGATGCAGAAAAGTTTGAATAAAGTCATCCCATTTTTATAAAACAGTGACATGTATGAATGTGTCATGAACGTGATACAATCTTGTATGATCATATGAATGTGGTAAAAGTATGGAAGGATTCATCCTAGGCTGCTGACATGGGTTGGGACTGAGGTGAGATAAGGAAAGGAGAGGAGAAGGAGGGGGGCACGGGGAGCCAAGCAAGACAGCATGGAGAATAGGATTTTGTTTATATACTGACATAATCATACATATATATGTACACATATTTTAAAAAGACTGTAGAACCACTTTAAATAAAGAGTGAGAGCCAACGTAAGGGGAATTTATTATATGTGACTGGCGGCTGTGGTAGAAATGGACTTAGCAAAAAGCCGACCAGACGAAACTGCCACTTCAGAGAATTACTCAACGATGTATTCTCTTGCTGAGTATTTAAACAAAAGATGTAATTAAAATAAAATGTTGCTTTTCCATTTTTTCCTCTTTGTATTTCTTAAGGTAATTGACCTTAATTTCAATGAGTTCTTGATAATAATATATATAAAGTACTTACAGTGTGCTAGGTGATATAAAATACTAGTAGTAAAACTAATAATTATATTTAATGAAATGGGGCCTTTTGACAAGGAAACTTTAGATTTTTCTCCAACTTGGGAGAGAAGAGGAGTGAGTCTATTTTTTTGGTCAGGCCACGGCCTATATACAGATAGTTCAAGAGTATTGATAATTATCTTTAAAATTTTCATTTTTTTCTTTCAGTGTGCGGGATGACAGAATTCGAGTAGAAAGGATGGATAACTTGTATTTTGAATACAGTCATGCTTTCCAGGTAGTTACAGAGTTTTATGCAAAAGATGTAGTTGACATCAAAGGTAAGTATTTTATATATGTTAGCCATATGTACTCAAATTTAACTGAGTTGGGATTTGGATAAAGGTGCAAGTTTGACTCTCAATTTAATGAAAACTAAATAGTTACCAATAAATAACTGGAAGAAGCAGAGAGGAGAGTTCACTGTTCTTGTGTTCATCAAAAACACCACTGCAGCTTCTTCTTTGTAGTTATGACCATTTAGTAACTGGATATTTTTTACATGTTCATTGAAGTGTAAGGAGTTAGTTACTGAACAGCCTTACTTTTTGCTTCTCTTCAAAGATGGCTCATTATTTTCCTTGAAATTTTATAGACTGTTTGGGTAAATTTCCTGGCGAAGGCTAGCATTTCCAAAGTGGTTGCCAGAATTAAAATACCAGAACATTAGTGACAGGATCTTAATATGGTCGGTAACCATTATTTGTCTAATTCACATTTCCTCAGCTAGGTATCAGTGTTTGATTTGGTCTGTACCCCTCATTCCTGCCAGTCCAGCTTATGTTAAGGTCCGTTTTTATCCCTTATCACGTGCTGCAGACCTTTCACCACTAGACCATAGATAGATCAGCCTCCCCCAGCTCCCTCCCAGGCATCAATGTCTTGTTAGCATTTCTCTCTTTATCCCTTTTAATCTCATGGTGCCTTGGCCAAATTGAGTCAAGTGTCAGAGAGTCTAACCCACTTATGACGCCAGTCTGTGTTATCACCAAGGAATCATCGTCTTATGCTCAACTAAAGACAAGACTAAGTCACAAGACTACCATAAACCACTACTTGGAGTCAGATTCGCTTAGAAGGATGTAGGACAGAAAACCTAGCTTACTGGCAGGTTCCTCTTAGTGGTAGTCCTCCAGAGCAGTCTTGACAGCAGTCCACAGAGCCATTAGGTACTTAGATTCCACCCCCTCCCCTAGTGACGGCTCAGCTGCAAAGAAGGGAAACTCTCATCAGGTGGGTGCAGGACCCCCCCTGGCTTAGAAGCCCCTTGCGGTACAGGAACCCATATCTCTTGCTGGAATTTCTACAAAGGATGTGCCAAGCGCAAAGAGTCAGTGTACTCAGGGAAGGCCAAATTCTGGAATCAGGTATTTATATTTCCTCCTAGTCCAGATGCAGTTTACTGATTTCAGGTCATTTTTATCATATGCAGTGCTACTGGATAACACATTGGCACTTCATCTTTATTAGGTTTTCTGGGGAACAGAGCTAGAAATTTAAAAGATGAAGTTCTCACTAGAAGGGGAAAGGGTTTTGTTAACTCTTTATTTATACCTTGGTATTATAAAAAGCTATAGTTGAAATTAATAAGATATTTTGTATTACTGATTTGTAGGGGATACTTTATAATATTTTTTTTTATTTCTAAAGGTAATAAATGCATATGGCTAAAAAAGTCAAATCATAGTTGTGTATAAGGAAAAAAGTAAAAGTTCCTACCCTCAAATCCTTAAGAATTTTTTATGTACAAATCCAGACATACACACATAAACATACATACATATATAATTCTGTATTTGTTTAATATAACTTGGATTTATTCTTTCAACTAATTTTTATTGAATGCCTATTATGGGGGGCATTGTGCATACAATAAGGAATAAAACAGACAAAAATTCCTGCCCCCTTTTGGAGTTTACATTCTAATGGGGGGAAATATACAATAAAATAAGTTAGATAGTGTGTTTGAAGGTGATAATTGCTATGAAGAAAATAAAATGGGGAAGAGGGTGAACTTTTGAATAGAGTGGTGAAGGAAGGCCTCACTTAAACGAAGATTTGAACAAAGATTGAAGGATTAAGGGGGAAAGTCATATGGACATGTGAAAGAACAGTGTTTCAGGCAGAGACAACATATCTTAAGTGACTAGTATATTTAAGGAATAGCAAGGAGCCTGGGTGCTGGGACAAAGTAACTAAGGGGGAGAGTATTAGGAGGTGAGTGGAAGGCAGGCAGTGCAGGGCCTTATAGACCGCAATTAGGGTGTGAGCTGCTTCTCTCAGTGAGTTGAGGGATGTTGGGGGATTTTTAAGCTGAGTAGTCTAAATGATCTGATGTACATTTTCAAAAGGATTCCTTTGGCTGCTCTGTTAAGAATACCCTATAGGGCCCAGTGATGAAACTGGGAGACCAGATGGAAAGCTGTTGCAATATTCTTGCTGAGCAATGAGAACGATCAACAATATATTATTTTTTCCCCCTCGCTCAACAATATATTATGGATAGTTTTCTATATCAGTACAGGTAGCTGTGAGTCATTCCTGTTAGTAGGTTCATAACAATCTGGATTTACCAAAATATACTTAACTGTTACTCTATTGATGTTCAGTGAGGTTGCCTCTAGTTTTTACTATTACAAAGATTTTTCAACTCACTTCCTTGTATACACATTTTTGACAAGCATTTTGGAGTATTTCTGAGTCAAAGGGGATGAGCATTTTACATTTCGAAAAGTTAGTCTATTGCTCTCCAAAAAAGGTTCATTCCACCATCAGAAAATGCCCTTTTTTCCATGCTCTAGGTATTCATAATCTTCTACATTTTTCCAAAGGGCAATTTTAGGAGATATTGTCTAAATTATTATTTCAATAACCATAAACTAAATTTTCTTTAACTTAAAGTTTGTTTTTAATAATGGTGAATAATAATTTTAATGAATGTATATGTTCTGTTTTTTAGGTTCTCAGAATTTTTCTGGCATCATTAACTTGGAGAAGCCTGTGATTTGCTCTTTGGCTACTGTAATAAGATACCTCAAAGATTTTAACTTGGAAAAGGTGCTTTCCAAACCCAAGTAAGTTTTATTTCTCAAAAATAAAAAAAGGGGTGGAGTTACATTAAAAACACTTATTGGGCCGGCCCCGTGGCTTAGCGGTTAAGTTTGTGCACTCCACTTTGGTGGCTCGGGGTTTCGCAGGTTCAGATCCCGGGCGTGGACAGATGCACCGCTTGTCAAGCCATGCTGTGGCGGCGTCCCATATAGAGGAAGATGGGTAAGGATGTTAGCCCAGGGCCAGTCTTCCTCAGAAAATAAAAGAGGAGGCTTGGCAACGGTTGTTAGCTCAGGGCTAGTCTTCCTCACACACACAAAAAAACAAAACAAACTTCTTAAATTGAATTTGGTAAGTACTATACTCAGAGAAGTTTACCTGCTGTTGAATACTGTTTTCGGGGGCAAGGATAAACTGTGTGGTATTGTTGCAGAAGAATACTAAAAATATTAATGGATATAAAAATATTGATAGAATCCTTAAGAATTCTGTTAATTTATATTCATGATAGCTATTTAATGTATTATAGTTTTGACTACAAAACTGCTTTATACTAAAGCACAGTTAATTGACAAGTAGTATTAAGAAGTAGAATTAAGAAGTGGTATTAAAGAGCATTCATAAAACTTCACCACCTTTCTTATTCTTAGTTTCAGTTCTTAATTCTTAGTTTCAGTTCTTATTTCATAGACCATAAAATTGGAGATAAAGAGGACAGCTACTAACATAGACAGCTTTTTAAAAGAGTGATTAACTTTATAGATTTCAGAGATATAAAAGCTGGCAATTGACATTCTAAGAAAATACTAGTTTAAAAACCAGTGGAATAAAAAGAGTTAGTGGGATAATTTTCTTGCCTTTCTGTATTCCGCCTTCACCAGTCCCTTGTCTTTGGCTCTGTGAAGAATTATGCTCCATCATGTTGGTCCTGAATAAGTAAGCTACTTCCTGTTCTACAGAGGCAGGTGGACAGATAGGAGCTATCTCAGTAAAGTGACAAAATATGAATTGGGAAACAAAGAGATGGTGCTGGTTTGAGGTTGTTGGGGAGGGTGAAAGAAAGGCAGGTCCCTTGGGAATCTTTTCATAATGTCTTTTTTGGTATGTGTTCTACTGTGTGGTATTTAGGATAGAACAGAATATCGTTTCTCTGGAAGCAGATTTGTCCTGTTTAAAAGCAATCTAAATGTCCATCAACAGGAGAGTAAACTCATGTGTTAGATTCAAGCAATATAAATACAGCAATAAAAATGAATGGACTAGAGTTACACGTATCAATATTTTAAAAATTTCATTAACATTGTATTGAGCTGAGGGACCGGCCTGGTGGCATAGTGGTTAAGTTCGTGCGCTCCACTTCCACAGCCTGGGGTTCATGGGTTCGGATCCCTGGCATGGACCTACACACCGCTCATCAAGCCATGCTGTGGCAGCGTCCCACATACAAAGTAAGAGGAAGATGGGCACAGATGTTAGCTCACGGCCAATCTTCCTCACCAAAAGAATAAAATAAATTAAAAAGCACATTATATTGAGACAAAAATCAACTTGCTGAAGAACACACAGTATAAACCATTATATGAAGTTAGGAACATGTGAAACAATAGCGTTTGTTGCTTAAGAATATATACATATATAGGGAAGGTATCAAGACAGGCATGGGAATGACGAACAACAAATTCAGGAGAGTGGTCTCTTCCAGTGGGGAGGAGGGGCAGCACTGCGGGTTGGTGGGGGAAATGGCACAGGGAAGTTCTAATTGATGTTTGTCTTTTAACCTGGGTACTCTATTAATCTGTGTTTCAGTATGGCTGAAACGTTTTATTTAAAAAAGTAGCGGCCTGGCATTATACCTCATTGGATTCCACTTTAAGCTCCAGTAATAGGAGACTTACCACAGAGATGGATCTGTATAGTTGATTGCGTTGGATCCCCATAAGCAAAGGATGACAAGCTACCTACCATTTGACTTGTTTGTGATAGGGAGACCCTGACGAAGTGAGGTAGAATTAGTGACTAATTGCTTGCTCATTAAGATTTGTTTCTGTCACTACATCACCAAGCAATGAAGTATTAATATTGGGATAAGGAAACTGACTTTTTTTTTCAGTCAGTCTCTCATGTGTTTAGAAGTAGATGAATTTGTGTCTGAAAACATTATTATGTTCTTATGTTTAATTCAAAGTAAAAATAATATTAAATGGTAAAACATAAAATGTTTATTTGTACTGAAATTAAAGTAGCTTATTTTTAAATTACCTTACCTGATAAATTGAGTAAAGCTGAACTTTCCTCATCTTCTGTTTGGTGGTGGTGTTGGGGGGTAGTCAGGGAACTGGATCTGCTGGTGGTTTAGTACATGTCTGATCTGCCTGTTGGATAATCCCTCCTCACTTCCACAGAGCCAAAGATGAAAAAGATATCAAGAGGTCCAGAGTGTTAGGCCCTCACAGTGTGTATCACTAACTGTGTATATGTCAGTACCTAGTAGGCAGTCAGTAAATATAGGATTAATGAAAAAGAAGGAAGGAAGGAATTCTTCATCCTGTAAGTGGGGATTTGATTTTAGAAATTGCCAAAATGTCATTGGGAGCCAAGATTAATTAATGAAGATTGTGATCAAACTGGTACTGTTGTTTTGATTAAAAATGAAATGTGAGTGATGATGTTTTGTGGGTGACGTGTGATTCAACTCTGAAGATAATTCCAAAGGAGTAATTCCACAGTTCTTATATTTTGGAAAAAGAATGTTGCCTCTCAAGGCGATTACTTTGGAAAATGTGAATGTTCTCCTTGTATATTTAAAATTCAGTTGTATTACTCTAAAACTTCATCTGCATAAGGTATGATTATACTTACTTTAAGAGCTGTGATATTGGGGGAAAATTTAGTAGCCTTGTTTTGCAAATGCTTTCACAAAAATTGCTGCATATTTCATAAAAATCTTGATGTACATTTATTTAAAGGTCTTTGTGCCTTTACAATAGAATTTCGGGTTGTTTGGGGAAAGTATACCGTTTCAGGAATTGTTCTTAAAGATGGATTAAGTGAGACTTTATTATTTATTAGATAAGGCAAATTTTGAGGTTCCAAGTTTATTTTGAGAGTTTAAGTAGGTTTGTTCCAGAGCAAAATAGTATAATAGAATGAATAGAACGTAAAGGGTATTAGATAGTTATTATGACTTAATTAGCCTGATTTCTAAATCTATGAAGTATTAAAGGAATTGACTTGTTTTGTTTTGTTTTTGGAAATGAGTGCTTTTGTCATTTCAGATGACTGTTATTAAGAATGATGTGGACAGAACTTCAGATAGGTGTTGGAAATTTAGGAAGGAATGATATAATCCACCCAAGGTGAACTGCCAATGCTTTTTCTTAGAAAACTTCTTAAAACAGAATGATAATATAGAGTGCTTGCTTTCATTAGTGAAACTAACATAAAACTTACTTTAATGACATCTAAATTTACTATAAAAGCTATTTTAATGACATCTAATGGGTGGACATCAGAGATACTGCTAAATATCTTAAAATGCACAGGACATCCCCCTACAAAAAATTATTCGGCTCTTGATTTCCTCTGGGCTTTTCCTTATGTACCTTCTCCCTTTTCTGATTTTGCTTTGTATCCTTTCGCTGTAATAAATCATAGCTGTGAGTATGACTGTATGTGGAGTCCTCTGTTCCTAGTGGATCATTGAAGCTCACAGTGGTCTTGAGGACCCGTTATATGCCTTTCTTATTATTTTCCTCTCTAACGTGCTTACTGGCAGTGTTTATGAATGCAAAGATAGTCGTTTTGTTTAATTACAAATCAAGTAGAAGTGAACTACAATAAAACTGAAGTTTTGTAATATAATACAATTTATAATCGTAAGTAAAATACTACCAAAAGATTAGGCAAATGGTGAATATATGAACTTTGTAAACTGTACATAGAGAACTATTTTCCGCTATAGATTTCAGATGTAATGTGGTAGTTTTTTTTCCTTTGTTTCCATTTCAAATAATAATTATATTTCAATAGGATTTTTGTGAGGGGTTGATTTTTCAGATAAGTTCTGTAGCTTTACTGCCTTTGTCTAAGTCAGAAAGATTAGTTTTCTTTTTTTTAAAGTTGTGTAGGAATGATATAGAGTGTTGAATTTCTCTGGCAAGTTTTCAGCAAGGACATTTCCTCCCATTATAAAACTTGAGGGAAAAAAAAGCATCCTTTGTATTTTTGTTGTCTGAAATATTGATGAAGTATTTTCTGCTGTTACTTATGAGATTTCTATCCAGGTTCACACAGCAGGAGTTCTAGCCAGGCATTGTTTAGGAGGTTCATTTCAAAACACATAAAATTTGGCTTCTTCCAAAAGGATGAATAATTTAGAATAGAGTGTTTCAGATCAGCAATCATATACCGTTGAGTTCCTAAGAATGCTGGCAGATACAACTCTTAGTTCAAAAGTGTATATAATTCCTAATGGAAATAGGCACTGATAGAAGGAAATTTCTTTTGTATTTGGAAGGAAGAGTCCCAACTCCAGAATATATTATCAACCAAACATATGGGAAACCCAAAAGCATAGTTAGTTGTTCTTACTGTTGCTTGATAACTACTCTTCCGTAGGAAGCAATCTGATTTAATGTTGCCTAATGGTTGATCTCTTCATTAAAACTAATGCAGATGTCAGTTTGTAGAAACTCTTTGCTTCTCACTGCATCTACTTTGAGATTTAGATGACGTCTTCAGTAAGGGCAAAAAAACCAAAAATAAAACAAACAAAAATCCATATGCACATCTCATTAATATTACTAATTAAGAAAAGAACCTATACTTTTCTCTCTAAAGATCTGGTGCTGTGAGCTAACTTAAGCCAATTTGGTTGTTCATAGTCATTGGATTCTTTTTGATATTGTAGATATTGGGAGGAATTATATGTAGGTAAGGGCTCTATGCTTCCTCTCCAACTGTCTCTCTACTAGGTTGTATGTTAGTCCAAACCAAATTCTGCCACACATATACTTTTTAGCAAGCAGGCACAAGAAGAGTCACGTAAACTCTTCTGTAAGCTCCATGAAATTCCACTTCTCTGTCTTCTTGATGTCCTCTTGGTGGCTTGCTTCACAGGTTCACTTGAGGCATAGAAGGAACACTTTTATTTGGAGTTAGGTGACAAAACCCTCCAATATTTGGTGGAACAGAGGATACTTTCAGAATCCTAAACCTAAGCCACTGTTCCTGAGGATATGGACTGTTGGGTTTACAATTTCTTGTCAGGGTGAAGGCAACTAAGCAGTATTTCTGGACAGTTTGTACATCTTAAATGCCACTTATTTATCTCATACCTCTGGTGTTCATAGGAGATAAAGGCAGCTAACTGAGGTATTTTTAGGAAAGGCTACTCAATTATGGGTTCTTGATGGTTCTTGATTATGGGTCTTTCTTTCATGCCAACTAAGCATCCCTCCAGAGTCCGTGTCTGATTAAGGTACTCAAGTGTTAAATGTGTAGGTTAAACCTAACTGTCAGGAACAGGGGAAGTAAAGGACTTATATCTAAATGCATGGCAACTGGGGTAGATACCAACTCAGAGTTCAGGCTGTCAGCTCTTCCAATTTCAGTCATGAAGCTGTGTGAACACCTGTCAGCTACACAGCCAATCACTGCCTGTTATTTCTTCCTGAAAATAATGTTTTACGTATTATTACTGTCCCTGGGTGTTTTACAGACATTTCTGAGCTTTGTGACTCAAAGGAAACAAACAGACCCAAACTGGCTTTCCCATAGGAAGATGGCAGACATTTTTGGAGCATGTGCTTTCTATTAGGCTCTGCAGATGCTGTAAAAGGTATAAGACATAACCCTTGCCTTCATGGAGCTTAGAGCTATTAATGAGGGTAGCAGAAGAGCATAAATTGCTGTAATGCAAGGCAAATTAAGTTAACTGCCTCAAGAAGCAGACAAAGGGCCACACATACCTACTAGAAATCAGTGTTGGAGTTGCTTCCGTTTGAAAATCATTAATAAGTTATCCTCCTTTGGCAGCTGGGTCAAACCTGTCACAGATAAATTTACACTGCCACAGGACAGCGTTCAGTTACTAGGCAACAATCCGAATATGCAGTAAATTCTTTCTTTTTCAGGGCTCTAGAGCTTTGGTTGGAGGAGTCATCTAGATGAGCACTGGCTCTGATTTTAGGCTCTGGATTCTTGGATGAAGGCTGGTTTCCATAACTGGCTCAGGAAACTGGGTTTTATTTAAATCCCATTACAGCTGTGATAAGTGTGGTTAGATTTATAATGCAAACACCCATGCTTTCCCTTCAAACAGTTTAGCGACTGCCATTATTTTTCTTGCCTTTAAAAATAAGTCATTAAGTCTGTAAAAGCTGTTGATAGAAAGGTCGAAGAAATGGCTTATAAAGGAAATTGAATTACTGTATTAGTAATGCATTGATGAATATACTTTTTAACATTAAAGACTAATAAGGACAAAATTGGAATTGTGCATACATTTATTAAACATATTGCAAATCAATAGTCAAGTCTATTTGAAACTTATTGAATTTTTAATCTAGTTTGGGATAGTTACAGGGACTTGAAGAACGTGAATTCTTTGAGCTTAAGGAAATAATTTCTGTTACTTTTTCAGTTTCATACTCTACAAAATATTAGTGACACCATTTTGTGTTGTTAATTATAGGGTAAATAACATTTGTTGCACATATCAAACTGTTGATTAAAAGCTGTTAAAGGGTTTATCAAGATGATCACTTGCTAAAGAATAAGGAAGACGTTTTTAAGGATCTTGACATATTTTTTAGCTAATTGCATAGCTTTTCCTGAAGATACCACCACATGCTCTGCCAATAATAAAAGACTATGTTTGGTTCTATTCCTGGAAATGTAAAGAAAAAAACAAGAAAATGTTGATACCATTTACTTCCCTTCCTTGTTCTTATTTTTGGTGTGAGAACAACTATCCTTCTTTTGCATTACTCTTTTTAATGGCACCAGCATCGACGGAAGACAATATCCCAGTGAATATTCTTTTTGTTCCTTTTGGTTTGATTTCCTAACAAAGAGCTAACTTTTGTCATAATGTTACCAGAATATTTTCAGTGCCTAAATTAGTTTAAAAAATTTTCTTTATGCACTTACCTCATGGCTCATCATTTCATTCTTTTACAGGAATTTTAAACAATTATCTGGTGAAATGGAATTTATGACAATTAATGGAACAACATTAAGGAATCTTGAAATCCTACAGAATCAGGTCAGGTAAACATAAAGGCTAGTTGATTCAAAATGGTTTTGAAAAAAAAATTTGGAATAAGGTGACAGTCTGTTTTTAGGAGTGTAGGTGAAAATAACAGTATTGTCTTCAGCTGACTGCTCTGACTGTCATCTGTTTGTTAGTTGACTGTAGCACTCAAGTTTTGGAGAATTAAATACATTAAATACTTCTCTAGGGGTTACTGTGGGACCTGTAGAGCTGTCTTTTTTTAATGATTGAAATGACATGCTCATCTTGATAATTTCTGTATCAAATATTTCTTTGGAAGGACATCATCTTTGAAAATTAATATGAAGTGGATTGTTTTGGTCTGCTTGGTTATATTTTTTCAACCTACCTTTAACTTTTTATTGAAATGTCTGCAGTCTTATTTCACTATCCAGCATATAAAACAAGTTACTGTGATACTCAATTAGACTGTAAGATGCACAATATTTCACTTCACAAACTTTCATCATTGTTTGTTTGCTCTTTATTGGTGAATTAGGAAGATAATGGAGACATTAAAATTATTGCTTTCATTTATTAAATTATCACTTGGAAATGTGAGATATTATATTGTAAAACTAATGTTGTTATAAAGTTATAGAAATAAAAAGCAGTTCCAAGTCACGTTAGTAAGTAGTGGAGAAGCTGAACCATCTGAGTCAAATGGTTTCAAGCTCTTCAGAAATATTTATTACTGCTGTGAGTTAAAGTAAATGCTGAATTTATTCTCCTGACTCCTGGATTTATTACTAACTAGTTTCTCTCACTTAGTTTCTCCCTCTTCCAAGCTATCTTTATCTACTAGAGTCAGCCTTACTTTTATTCAATACCATTTTTATCTTGTCATTCCATTTATCCAGAAGTTGAGAGTCTTTCCCACAAGTCTTTCTCATCAACTCTACAGTCATGCACCGCATAACAGCATTTGTCAATGATGGACTGCATGTACGATGGTGGTCCCATAAGATTGGTACCATAGAGCCTAGGTGTGTAGTAGGCTATACCATCTAGGTTTGTGTAACACTATGATGTTTGCACAATGATGAACTCGCCTAATGATGCATTTCTCAGAATGTATCCTTGTCATTAATCGATGCATGACTGTTTATACATCCCCATGGTAGGACACAAGTAGTAGGAATACAAGGACATTTCCTGGATAAAGAAGAGCTCACAGTCAAAGCCTGCAGACACAACCCTGGCATTTCAAGCTTTTGTGGAGTCAGTTCTGAAATCAAATTCCCAAGGCAAAAATTAACTCTGTGTAATCAAAATGCCCTTTAAAATCTCTTTGAGTGTTAGGATGTGAGCCCTTGTAGAAACAGAAGCTGAGAATTAACATCTTCTGCTTGTCTTTGCACTTCAACTTTGGCCTTCCTTACCATAAAGCAGTGGAAAGGGGTGATCAGCAGGGAGCTGGGTATCGGGGAGAGCAGAAGTGTAACAGGACGTGCGTCTCTCCCGTCCTTCCCCCTCTGGCCTGAGCCTGCTTCTCCAGGGAGGCTAGGTAACTGGAGAACGATTCCTCTCCACCGTCCTCTTCATGGGGCCCTGTGCTGCAGTCAGGCCAGTCGGGCTCTTTTTTCAGAGGGAAGGTGCAGCTGCTGATCTGGACTGTCCTCATCAGCCAGTTCTGCCTGCCCAGCTCATCCTTGGGGGAGCCCTCCATGACCACTGTAGCTTCTGTGTGTGCTCTACTTTAAACTTCTGAGGCCTGGGGAGCATATATCACACCTTTTACAGCTGATTTCTGCCATATGGCATTGTGCCCTAATTATGAGTCTTTTCTCCTAGACTTGGATATAAGTGCCCTGAGGGAGGGGCCGTGTCTTAATGTACCTTTGCCAGTCATAGTACTGAGCACATAGGAGGTGTTCTCTAAGTACCTACTTGTTGATTTGAAGGAAAAGGAAAAAGTTGAAAAAAAAATTCGGGTGAAAACCACAATTTTATGTGCCAAATAAGATTCAAACCAATTAATAGACTTCTTGTAATACAGTGAAACCTTGGTTAAAATTAGCTACCGTTTCTAGTTAATTGTAAATGTTTTTATGCCTTTACTTTCAAGTGGCAAGGCATAGATAGAAAAACTTTTACTTAGGATTTAATAAAACAGACAAAAATAAAACTCTTTCAGGGTAAATTCCTAGAGTGTAGTGCAGGGTCACTTCTGTCTCCAGTAGTTGGTTGGTGTTGTCATGAGAGCATCGATCTTTAGAGTGGTGACTCTTAGGAAGTAGAAGATACTGAATTGCCAAAAGAGAATTAAGTTATCTTCACTGTCCTTCCCAAGACAGGAAAGTATACAGTTATATGTTTAAGAAGCTTAGGACAAACATATTTAAAAGAACCTTCTCAGTAATTTATTCTTAGTTTCCTAAAAACTACACATAGACTATACAAAAACTACACATAAACTATCCCTTTTCTGTACAAAATAGAGAGCTTTATATTGTGTGTGTGTATATGTGTGTGTGTATTCATTCATCAGATATTAAATGAACACCTATTGTGAGCTGTACTTTGTGCTAGGCACGTATTAAATGTGTGTTAAATGTAGGCATTTAAAATTGGGGTTTATGGAATAATTAGGGCACATGAACAACTAGCAATTTTGGTACAAATATAATTGTCTAGTTAATAAAACTTGTTTTCTGGTCTTTCTTAGACTGATATGAAAACCAAAGGAAGTTTACTTTGGGTTTTAGACCATACTAAAACTTCATTTGGGAGACGGAAGTTAAAGAAGTGGGTAACCCAGCCCCTCCTTAAATTAAGGTAAAAGGAGTTCTTTTTTTGTGTGTTTAATCTGAAATTAGATAAAATTATGAAATTAAAGGTATGTTAGGCACCTTAAAACCAAGGTTACCATGGTTTATAAGAACACGATTTTAAATTGCGGAACATTTTATTTTGTATTTGGCAGTAGACTGTGTGATATTGTGAGGATTCTTTTACTTGTGCCCAAGAATGAGCCTGCTTGCAGATTGGAGGACATGGGGTGTGTCCGGGGAAAGTGAGTTATCCCATTAGTTTGGGTCATCAGTAGCATGAGAGTTGGGGGGGCTGGAAAAGATGGGGTGCTGCCTTTAGTAGGGCTCTTTGAAGGCTAGGCTGAGGAGTTGGTAGCCAGAGGAAGTTAATTTGATGATGTGAGCATGGGAGTGATGGGATCAGAACAAGCTTGTGTGTTGGAGGGGACAAAGTGGTGGTGGTAGGGGGCAAGTGAGCAAGTTCTTGGAGAGGTTCTGAGACATGAGCTAGAGCAGTAATGGTAGGAGTCCAGAAGAGAGGTCAACTGTGAGACATTTAGGAAAGCAGAATGAATGCACCAGGAGCTCCTGCAGGAAAGGAGCTGAGTCTAGTCCCTAGAACACAGTGGTTTCCAAGCTTGTCTGCACTTTGCAATCACCTGGGAGGCTTCACAAATGCTCATGCCTTTGTCCAGGCCCCTCTGCAGAGGTTGTGATTTAATTGGTCTCCAGTGTGGCCTGGGAGTTGGAACTTTTAAAAGCTCCCCAGATGATTCTGATATGCAGATAAATTTGGGGACTCTGACCTAGAACAGTGCCTGTCTCTTAGTAGGAGCCCAGTTAATGTTTACTGAATGAATGACTGATGCTATTATTTATTGTGCTCTTACTGTGTACCAGTAGTTAATACTCAAAGTCATCTTCTGAGGTAAGTCCCTAAGATGAGTAAACAGATTGAGAGAGCTTCAATACTTGCTGAAATGTTTCATAGCTGGTAGAGCCCAGATTTAAAACCAGTACTAACTCCAAGCCCGAGTGGACACTTCACCGTCGTACTGAACGGCTTCCCTTATGGGTAGAGCAGAATGTCGTGTGGTGGTAAAGAGAACTGCCTCATGTGGGCTCTGTCAACTGAGTGAGTCAGTCCTGCTAAGCCCCAACCGTACCGCATTCTCACCTTTGAAATGGTTAATTCCCTCCTCCCGGGGTTGCTGCAAGGAATAAAATGAGGCAGGAATCCTAACTACCATTTTTGAGCCCTTTGTTATGTACCAAGTACTATGCTGGAGGCTTTGTTTGCATTGTCTCTTTTAACCTGCACAGCAGCCTCATGCTGACTGCAGTTTATGCTGTGCTCAGTAAATAGTTGTCTTCGGTGAAGGATAGCTGATGTTAGTGTTAGTAGGGAACTTTAAGGCATTGTTTTGATGATGATGATTATCAAATCGCTTCAGCTTTTACTCTGATCTCTGATCAGAGTCTGATCTGGGTCACTTTGATCTCTGGGTCACTCTGATCTGTCTTGACCATTATGGCCTTCAGACAGGGGAAACTGACTAGATGAAGAAATTGTTAGAATAGAAGTATCTACTTTGATTCAGTATTCAAATGAGATAAGGATACTTCATGGAGCAAAAGCAGACAAGATGGCTTCCTGCAGACAGTCTGTGAGAGATGTCGCATCCTGGCTGATGGAAAGACATCTATCTAAGCATCCACAGCAGTTCTTACCATTTTATTTGCTTGGTCAAAATATTCAGCAGAAACAGTCGCTAGCAACCTTTTTCATGTAAGTTAAAATTTTTATTTCTATTGTTAACTTTGTTTTGTATAACCAGGATTTATTTGAAATAAATTCAGTAAACCATGTTGTAGGCTTTTTAGGGGCTGAAACTTTCTCTTGGGATCCTGCCTTCCCGGAAACATGAGAAACATGTCATGCATTGAACACTGTTACTTTCCAAGTATGAACTTTAGACTGGCCTAACTCTTACATAGCTGAAAACAAACACGAGTCTTTCTTCTTTGCCTTTTTTATTTTAAGTCATAGTTTTAAAACTTTTATCCTCCTAATCCATTAAAATCCACTTGAAAAGAATTCCAGTTAAATCTTAATGGCACTTGCAACCTATTCCAAACAAATACCTCGAGAAAATCTTCAGCTGATTAGTCAGTGGTTCAGCTGTAGATTTATCTTGTTGTTTTTTTCTAATGCTAACATAGGTGCCATGCTGATTACATCAGTGGTTCATTTAGGCTAATAATCTGTCTCTGACATTGGCAGCCAAAGGTTAGTTTACGGTCTGGTTTTCTTTTATAGTGAGATAATAGAACAAATAACTGGTGACAAGGGAATTTTGCAAGATAAGGCGGATCTCCCAAGTTCTCCAAGAGCACATTATTTGTCAGTCATCCATGAATTCTCTTAAATCCTTTAAGATCTTCTTTATATTTTTAGCCTATTTTAGCTCTCAGGGCAATCACACAGTTCTTAAATCCAGGACCAAGTGTTTCAAGTTTCAGAGGATTTTCCACCCCACCACCTTTTATTCTATAAAATGGCCTCTTTGGTGCACAATTTTATTAGTGACTTTTACAGAGTATAAATGGCTTTTACCTACACTTAATGACTGATTCAAAGAATTCACTTAGATTATTGAGACTGGATTTTACTTTACTGAAACTCCATTGGCTTGTGGTTAGGTTATGCTCTCTTATGTGTTGTCACCTATACTTTTTATCAGTTCTGCTAATTTTAGGCAAGAAGATTCTTCAGTGGAGTTTTCTGTCTTCTATAAGTGAATGTCATATTGGCAAGCTATTGGTCCTAAGACCTTTTAAAATTAAATTATACTGAATTCATTTTTTTGAGATTCCATCTTTGAATTTCTCCTGCTTCTTTGAGTTGATATTGTCTTGTCAATCCTTTGTACTGTATACACCATGTGTACTTCATTGGTTCTTGTCAAAAAGCCCAAAAATGCAAATTCTGCTTGTAAATATTTAAAGAGGGGGGGAAACTTTGAAAAGTATGGGATGAGTCTCTAAAATTGTGTTTTAGCAAAATAATTGATTTCCAAGGCAGATTTGGTCATCTTAGAAGTATTCAAGATTCAGTAACTCACTCTATTTTTTTAATTGATGTCTTAATAGTTTGTAACATTCTGAAGTTTTAGTTGTATATTATTGTTTGTCAGTCACCATATGAATGCATCCCTTCACCCCTTGTGCCCACCCCCAACCCCTTGACCCTGGTAACCACAAAACAGTTATCTTTGTCCGTGTGTTAGTTTATGTGCCACATATGAGTGAAATCATGCAGTGTTTGTCATCCTCTCCCTGGCCTATTTCACTTAACATAATACCCTCCAGGTTCATCCATTTTGTTGCAAATGGGACAATTTTGTCTTTTTTTTATGGCTGAGTAGTATTCCATTTTATACATACACATATATATGTATATGTGTATACACACACACACACACACACACACACCCCACATCTTCTTTATCCAGTTATTGGTTGAGGGACATTTGGGTTGCTTCCACTTCTTGGCTATAGTGAGTAATGCTGCAATGAACATAGGGGTGTCTAAGCCTCTTTGGATTGTTGATTTCAGGTTCGTTGGGTAGATACCCAATGGTGGGATTGCTGGATCATAAGATATTTCTATTTTTAATTTTTTGAGGCATCTCCATACTGTTTTCCATAAAGGTTGCGCCAGTTTGCATTCCCACCAGCAGTGAGGTAGGGTTCCCATTTCTCCACAACCTCTCCAACGCTTGTTGTTTTTTGTCTTGGTGATTATGGCCATTCTAATGGGTGTAAGGTGATACCTTAGTGTAGTTTTGATTTGCATTTCCCTGATGATTAGTGATGTTGAACATCTTTTCATGTGCCTGTTGGCCATCTGTATATCTTCCTTGGAAAAAATATCTGTTCACATCCTGAGCTCATTTTTTGATCAGGTTGTTTGTTTTTTGTTGTTCAGTTGTGTGAGTTCTTTATATGTTATGGAGATTAACCCCTTGTTGGATATATGACTTGCAAATATTTTCTCCCAGCTGGTGGGTTGTCATTTCATTTTGATGCTGGTTTCATTTGCCTTGTAGAAGCTCTGTAATCTGATGAAGTCCCACTTGTTTATTTTTTCTTTTGTTTCCCTTGTCTGAGTAGACATGGCTTTCAAAAGGATTCCTTTATGAATGATGTCAACTAGTGTACTGCCTATATTTTCTTCCAGGAGTTTTATAGTTTCAGGTCTCACTTTCAGGTCTTTGATCCATTTTGAGTTAATTTTTGTGTATCATGACAGAAAATGGTCTACTTTCATTCTTTTGCCTGTGGCTGTCCTATTTTCCCAGCACCATTTATTGAAGAGACTTTCCTTTCTCAATTGTATGTTCTTAGCTCCTTGATCAAAGATTAGCTGTCTGTAGATGTGTGGTTTTATTTCTGGCTTTCAATTCTGTTCCATTGATCTGTGTGTCCATTTTTGTCTATTTTTGTACCAGTACCATGCTGTTTTGATCACTATAGCTTTGTAGTATATTTTGAAGTCAGGGATTGTGATACCTCCAGCTTGGTTCTTTTTTCTCAGGATTGCTTTAGCTATTTGGGGTCTTTTGTTGCCCCATATGAATTTTAGGATGCTTTGTTCTGTTTTCATGAAGAATGTCATTGAAATTCTGATTGGGATTGCATTAAATCTGTAGATTGCTTTAGGTAGTATGGACATTTTAACTATGTTTATTCTTCCAATCCCTGTGCATGGGATATTTTTCCATTTCTTTATGTCATCATCAATTTCTTTGAATAGTGTCTTATAGTTTTCATTGTATAGGTCTTTCACCTCCTTGGTTAAATTTATTCCCGATATTTTATTCTTTTTGTTGCAACTGTAAATGGGATTGTCTTTTTGAGTTGTCTTTCTGTTAGTTCATTATTAGCATGTAGAAATGCAACTGATTTTTGTAAGTTGATTTTATACCCTGCCACTTTGCTGTAGTTGTTGATTATTTCTAGTAGTTTTCCAATGGAGTTTGGGGGTTTTGTATGTATAAGAGCAGGTCATCTGCAAATAGTGAGAGTGTCACTTCTTTGTTGCCTATTTGGAGTCCTTTTATTCCTTTTTCTTGCCTAATTACTCTAGCCAAAACCTCCAGTACCATCTTGAATAAGAGAGGGGAGAGTGGGCATCCTTGTCTTGTTCCTGTTCTCAGAGGAATGGCTGTCAGTTTTTCCCCATTGAGTATGATGTTGGCTGTGGGTTTGTCATATATAGTCTTTATTATGTTGAGGTACTTTCCTTCTATACCCATTTTGTTGAGAGTTTTTGTCATAAATGGATGTTGGATCTTGTCAAATGCCTTCTCTGCATCGATTGAGATGATCATGTGGTTTTTCTTCGTTTTGTTAATATGGTGTATCATGTTGATTGATTTACGTATGTTGAACCATCCTTGTGTCCCAGCTGTAAATCTCACTTGGTCGTGGTGTATGATCTTTTTGATGTATTGCTGTATTCAGTTTGCCAATATTTTGTTGAGGATTGTTGCATCTATGCTTATTAGCGATATTGGCCTGTAGTTTTCCTTTTTTGTATTGTCCTTGTCTGGCTTTGGTATCAGGGTGATGCTGGCCTTGTAGAATGTGTTAGGGAGTGTTCCATCTTCCTCTATTTTTAGGAATAGTTTGAGAAGGATCAGTATTAAGTCTTCTTTGAATGTTTGATAAAATTCTCCGGAGAAGCCATCTGGTCCTGGACTTTTATTTTTTGGGAGGTTTTTGATTACTTTGCTTGTGCTTGGTCTATTGAGATTCTCTATTTCTTTTTGATTTAGTTTTTGGAGGTTGTATGAGTCTAAGAATTTATCCATTTCTTCTAGGTTGTCCAATTTGTTAGCATATAGTTTTTCATAGTATTCTCTAATAATCTTTTATATTTCCGTTGTAATTTCTCCTCT
Organism: Tapirus indicus; assembly: GCA_031878705.1. Classification (NCBI taxonomy): domain Eukaryota; kingdom Metazoa; phylum Chordata; class Mammalia; order Perissodactyla; family Tapiridae; genus Tapirus; species Tapirus indicus. The sequence goes on from CM062925.1 coordinate 8,332,671, forward strand.
TTCATGTCTAATTTTATTTATTTGAGCCTTCTCTCTTTTTTTCTTAGTGAGTCTGGCTAAGGGTTTGTCGATTTTGTTTATCTTCTCAAAGAACCAGCTCTTTGTCTCATTGATCCTTTCTACTATTGTTTTTTGTTTCAGTTTCATTTATTTCTGCTCTAATTTTTATTATTTCCCTCCTTCTGCTGACTTTGGGCTTTGTTTGTTCTTCTTTTTCTAATTCTGTTAGGTATAGTTTAAGGTTGCTTATTTGGGATTTTTCTTGTTTGTTAAGGTGGGCCTGTATTGCTATGAGTTTGCCTCTCAGAACCACTTTTGCTGCGTCCCGTATGAGTTGGTATGGTGTATTTTCATTCTCATTTGTCTCCAGATATTTTTTGATTTATCGTTTAATTTCATCAATGATCCATTGGTTGTTCAGTACTATGTTGTTTAGTCTCCACATCTTTGTCACTTTCCCAGTTTTTTCCTTATAGTTGATTTCTAGTTTCTTAGCATTATGATCAGAAAAGATGCTTGTTATGATTTCGATCTTCTTAAATTTATAGAGGTTTGCCTTGTTTCCTAACACATGGTCTATCCTTGAGAATGTTCCATGTGCACTTGAGAAGAATGTGTAATCTGCTGCTTTTGGGTGGACTGCTCTGTGTATATCTTTTAAGTCCATCTTGTCTAGTTTTTCATTTAAGTCCATTATTTCCTTATTGACTTTTTGTTTGGGTGATCTATCCATTGATGTAAGTGGGGTCTTAAGATCCCCTGCTATTATTGTGTTGTTGTTAATTAATATTTCCTTTTAGATTTGTTAATAGTTGTTTTATGTGCTTTGGTAGATTTGTTAATAGTTGTTTTATGTGCTTTGGTACTCTTGTGTTGGGTACATATATATTTATAAGTAATATGTCTTAAAAGTGTCCCTTTTATCATTATATATTGCCCCTCTTTGTCTCTATTACTGTTTTTTGTTGAAGTCTACTTGAACTGATGTAAGTATGGCAACTCCTGCTTTCTTTTGTTTGCCATTAGCTTGGAGTATTGTATTCCATCCTTTCACTCTGAGTCTGTTTTGTTTTTAAAGCTGAGATGTGTTTCTGGGAGGCCGCATATTGTTGGGTCTTGGTTTTTAATCCATCCTGCCACTCTGTGTCTCTTGATTGGAGCATTCAATCCATTTACATTTAGAGTGATTTGATATGTGAGGGCTTAATGTTGCTATTTTATCGCTCATTTTCTGGTTCATTTGCATTTCCTTTGCTTCTTGTCCCATGTGTTTCGGATTACCAATTCAGTTTGGTAGTTCTGTATGATGATTCTCTTAGGTTTCTCTTTATTTGTCATATGTGATTCTGTTCTGATTGTTTTGTGATTACCATAAGGTTTGTATAAGAAATCTCATGGATGAGATAGTCCATTTTCTGTTGGCCTCTTATTTCCTTAAACTAAGTTGATTCGATCCCTTTCCTCTTCCCCTTCTAAATTGTTATTTTCACTACTTATTCCATCTTGTGTTTTCTGTGTGTGTGTTTAAAGTGATGAGGTTATATTCATTTTTGGTGTTTTCCTTCCCTTAATCTTGATTTTTATAATTAAGTGTTTACTATCCTATTGTGATAGAGAGCTGCAATTTTTCTGGTTTAGTCTACTTATTTTTCTCTTTGCTCAAAGCTTTGTATCTCATTTCTCTTATTTTTTTTTTTCAGGCATGAGGGCCTTCTTGAGCATTTCTTGTAGTGGGGGTCTTGTGGTAATGAACTCTTTTCACTTTTGTTTGTTAGGGAAAGTTATTATTTCTCCATCGTATCTGAAGGATATTTTCACTGGAGAGAGTATGCTTGGCTGAAGATTTTTGCCTTTCAGAATTTTTAATATATCATTCCAGTCTCTCCTAGCCTGTGGATTTTCTGTCAAGAAATCAGCTGAGAGCCTGATGGGAATTCCTTTGTATATTACTTTATATTTTTTTGTTTAGCTGCCCTTCATATTCTTTCTTTGTCATTGACTTTTGCCAGCTTTGCTACTATATGCCTTGGAGTTTTCCTTTCATGTTTATATATTTAGGAGATCTATTGACTTCATTCACTTTATTTCCAGCTCTTTTCCCAGGTTCGGGAAGTTCTCAGCTATTATTTCTTTGAACAAGCTCTCTGCTCCATTTTGCCTTTCTTCTCCTTCTCCTTCTCCTTCTAATCCTTATGTTCCATTTCCTAATTGAGTCTGATATTTCTCAGAGAATTTCATCGTTTCTTTTTGGTGTTAGTTCTCTCTCCTCCTCTATCTGGAGCGTTTCTGCATTCCTGTCCTCAATAATGCTAATTCTTTCCTCCATATTGTACCTCTGTTCTTTAAAGATTCCAGGTTTTCTTTTATCTCATCCATTGTGTTTTTCATCTCCAAGATTTCTGATTGGTTTTTCTTTATGGTTTCAATCTGTTTTGTGAAGAAATTCCTCAATTCATTGAATTGTCTATCTGAGTTTTCTTGTAATTCGTTGAGCTTTTTTATGATAGCTATTTTGAATTCTCTGTCAGTTAGGTTATAGATTTCCATGTCTTCAGGGTTAGTTTCTGGGTGCTTGTCATTTTCCTTCTGGTCTGGATATTTGATATATTTTTGCATAGAGCCTTTGGATTTTGGCTTACTATTTCTCATGATGAGGATATCTGTTTGCAGTTTCCACCTGCCGCCACTGGGTGGGGGTCAAGAGCTGTGTGTTCTGAACCCACTGCGGTCTGTGACCAGATTGTGCTGAAGTGCAGGGTGTGTGGGTTGAGGGACTCTCTCTTTTGCCTGCCCGATCCCCAGGGGCTGCTTTCTTCCCTCGCTATCTGCTCTCATGGGGTGCTTGGATGTTGACCGCACCCCCGCAACAGTTCTGTCGTCGCTTCCTTGTGGGAATTTCTTGACAGTCTGAGAAAACTTGGAGAGCAATAGTTTTCCTGCAAAGGGCTGCCCCTCCCCCCTCTCTGTGAGCCACATGGACCAGAGTTCCGATTGAACAGGTAGGGGGAGGATTTCTCCTTACCTCTCCCCACTTCCTCCAGGGCTTCCATCACCTCCACCTTCAGATGTACAGCTCTGTGAGTCTCTTAGACGTCTTTTGTGATGTGTGATTGTCCTCTGTTGGTATGTTTTTGTTGTATCTTAGGGGGTTGTATCTTAGGAGAATGATGTTTTTGTTGTATTTTAGGGAGCAGAGATTATAAAGGGGAAAGCTCAGTCTGCCATCATGCTGTCATCACTCTCTAACTCACTCTATATTTTAAAGTATTAAACAAAAATAACTTGAGTTTTCTTGGTGGATGCCTCTTCTGCCTGCACCTTTAATGTTGATCCTGGGGCCTCTTCCCACTTTCAGCACTACTTAGGATCTTATCTGTGGCCATGGCTTCTCCCGTAATTCATGCTCATGACTGTCACCATTATCCCTAGCAGCTCCAGACCCACACGTCTGCTAGGACGTCTCTACCTCAGGAAGTGTTCAATTTGAGTGCGCATATTGATTGGAAATGCAGGTGTATGTGTGTGTAAGCATGCACACATACAGAACAGCAGATTATTAACCACAAAGCAAAATCTGAGAAATCAGTTCCTCCTCTTCTAGTGGATGAATTGTTCTGGTCAACAATGAAAACATTGAATCTCTGGCAATAAATCATATTATATCATCTTGCCTTTTTGTAAAATCATTTTTTATGAAAGCCAGTCAGATGAAAGCCTTTTCATGAAAGACTTTTTGTTTATTACAGAAACTAATACAGAAACATCTCCATGCCTCTGGTCTTGCCTTTCTCTTTTTCTACTTTGCACTTCCCATAGATTTTTTTTTTTTTTTTTTAGTGTATATCTGATTATGTTACTCCCTACTATTTACAGTTCTCACTATAAGGCATTTATTTCTGGACCTTTGTACAATCTCTTCCATTTTTCTAAAGTGGAAACTTGTACTCATTTTCGTTTCCCTCCTAGTTTGCTGGCTGCTTCTTCAAAGTTTCCTTTGAAGCTTCAAAGTTCATCCTCTGTGTGTTCTTTAAATATTGGAGTTGCTGAGATGTGAAGCTTGGGAGCTCAGCCTTCTTTCTTCCCTTACCCTCCCGTCCCCTCCTCTTCTCACTCTCTCCTACCTGGCCACTTTGAATTTATCTCTTCCCATGACTATAAATATGAAAATATCAGTCATTCCCAAATTTGTATCTCTGATCCTTACTCTCTTCTATTCTCCAGGCTTATATATTCAGCTTAGATGCATAAACACATTGGTGTATCACAGACATCTGAAACTTGACGTATTCAGCCCTGTTATTCTTCCTGGTTTCCCCATTCTAGGAACTAGCACCTTTACCTAATGAGCTGGCTAGGCCAGAAACCTGGGAGTTATTCTGGACATTTCCTTTTTAACAACCACATCCAATCTAAGACTAAATCCTAATTGTTTTCACCTCTAAAATATATCCAGAGTCTGTGCATGTCTTGCTGTTTCGACTGCCATCGTTCTGGTCTAAACCACCATCAGCTCTTACTTGGACTGCTACAGTGTCCTCCCAACTGATGTCTTTTTTCAAAACAAAGACTGAATCATGTCACTCGCCTGCCTCAGGCTCTTCATTGGCTTCCCATTGTGTTCAAATAAAATAAAAATTCTTGAACATGGCTCTTCTGTCTGACTCTACATGCACGTGTTTGTTGTCTTCTCGTCACTCTGGCCCTCCTTTGGTTCCTGAGCATCCCAAAGCTTTTCCTCATCTTGTGGTCTTCACATTTGCTGGTCTCTCTAACTAGAATGTTCCTCCCTTTCTCTTCAATCTTTACATAACTAACTCCTTATCCTTTAGGTCTCACCTTAAAGTGTTACTTCTCCAGAGAGGTTTTCTCTGACTTCCTAATCTAAATTATGTTCCTGTATCTTTCTTTGATACCATATAGGACATAACATGATTGATATTTGTTTGTTTATCTGTTTGTTTAGTATCTGTCTCACTAAACTGTGTATTTCATTTATAACAACTAACCTAACTCAGGTAAGTCCTTCTTTTTCTCCTTCCTCCCTCTGTAGAAAGTTAACTCCTTTCAATTTTGTCCAGCTTCTTCCCCCACCCCAACACACACACAGAATGCATTGGGGGCTCTTAGTGCTTTGAATATAGTAGATGATCAAGAAATTATGAACAAATTAATCCATTTGAAAATCTTAGGGTCCTAAGTAGGCTTTGAAAATAAAGGCACACATATGAAAGGGAAATTTATTTTTCTAAGAAAAACTCCTTAATTTTAAAAGAACCATAGAAGCAGTTTTCCTTTATATGATTCTTTGTTTTAGTTTCTCAGAATTGGTTCTGAGAAATCATTTTTCCCTTTTAGTGGAATAATTGCTTGGTCAGGTATGAAAACACTGTACCTAACACTGGAAGAAATGGCTTGGCAACATCTTGCATTCTTGTCAACCCCCTAGTGGAATTAGAGTGGCATGTGCCTTAGTAAAGAATCCAGGCTGGGTGACAGGAAGGGAATCTTCTGTCTTCCACCTCAGGCATAGCTAGTTTTAAGCATCGTGTAAAAGGTCTAACTCATAACTCTAAACACATCTGAGTCAGAATTAATTTGCTTAGAAATATTTGGGCACACTGTGATTTTCCTATGGCTCTTCCTGTGCATTTGAATTCCATAATGGGTGGTTTAAATAGTGTATTAGTTTGCTAGGGGTAACAAAGTACCACAGACTGCATTGCTTAAACAACATAAATTTGTCTCACAATTCTGGAGGCTATTAAGTCAAAGATCAAGGTGTCAGTAGGATTGTTTCTTTCTGAGGCTTATGAGGGAGAATCTGTTCCATACTTCTCCCCTAGCTTCTGGTGGTTTGCTGGCAGTCTGTGGTGTTACTTGACTTGTAGGTACATCTCTTTATCTCTGCTTTCACATTCACATGGTGTCCTCCCTGTGTGCATATCTCCTCACATGGCATTCTTTTAATAAGGACATAGTAATACTGGATTAGGGACCTACCCTATTCCAGTATGACCTCATCTTAACTAATTACATCTACAGTAACCCTGTTTCCAAATAAGGTCACATTCTGAGGCACTGGGGGTTAGGTCTTAAACATATATTTTTGGGGAACCCAATTCAACCCATAACAGATAGACTCAATTATTTCATATCTTTCCTCCTTTTGGCACAAGTAGATGGAATATACTCACCTCTTGAATGGAAACAAGTGTTTTGATTATCATTTAAATGTACTGCACATTTATTTAACACCTAGAGCGATGTGAAAAACTGTTGAATTTTGTAAATTGCAAACATCTGCAGTTTTATGCCCATAGTACAGTACTCTGAAAAATCATCCATCTATCTTATTTTTGAAAAACATTCTGGACTGCATCTGTCCAGGTGAAGGTGTTTATGCAAAATATTAGATTGATTTTAGGGATGAAAAGAAAACTATTTGTTTATGTATTTATTTTGGTGAGGAAGATTGGCCCTGAGCTATCATCTGTTGCCAGTCTTCCTCTTTTTGCTTGAGCAAGATTGTCACCAAACTAACATCTGTGCCAATTCTCCTCCACTTGTATGTGGGATGCCACCACAGCATGGCCTGATGAGCGGTATCTAGGTCCATGCCCGGGATCTGAACTGGTGAACCCTAGGCTGCTGAAGCAGATCGCATAAACTTAATCACTACACTGCAGGGCTGGCCCCCAAAATTTTACATTTAAAAAAAAAAAAAGTAAAGGAAGTGTTTGGGTAGAAAGGATCAGAGGTCTGTATCTGAGTTGAGGACAGAAAAGTAGAGAAGGGGGTGAGGGAGAGGCTGAGGCCGAAGAGGTGAGATCTGTTACTCTGTGAGTCTGTATGGGAGATGCAGAGGACTAAAGCTCGAGGGATCAAGCAAGTAAGAAAGTGACAGGAAGAAAATGGCAGGGTGAGAAGTCAGTGTCTAACTGTGCTGTGTTTTTCTTATCTGTATTATGTCTATTAATTCTTTCAGCCCTCATCAGAGATGGTGCTTGCCTCATTTTATAGATGAGGAAAACTGTGAGTCAGGTTAATCATCCACGATCATCCAGCCAAGCACACAGGGGCCATCTGAAAGCACAGTTTTGGAGTCAGTGAGACTTCAGCTGAAGTTCTGATTCCCTCATTCAGTTGTGTCACTTTGGACAAGTTATGAACTTTTATACACCTCAGTTTCTTCATCTGTAAAATGGAAATGACAATACCTACCTCCTAGTGTTGTGAGGACCAGATGAAACAGTATATATAAAGAATTAGTGTGTCCCAGCATCAGTTATGTGGTCAAGAAGATAGCTGTGGCCTCTATAGTACCAAAAAATTGGAAACAACCTAATTATTAGTAGGGGAATGGAAGATAAATTATCTAGTCATACGTTACGGTATTATACAGCAGTTAAAATGAATGACTTAAGTTTACATGTATCAACATGGATAAATCTCAAAAAAACAATGTTGTAAAAGAATACATAGAGTATGATACCATTTATTTAAGTTTTGTAACACACAATAATACTCTGTTTTATGGGTTCAGACATAAATCATAGAAATATAAAAACAGGAAGTAAAAAGGATATTTACTAATGTCAGGAAGATGGTTACTTCCGGGATGGGGGGAAAGGGAAAGGAATACAGGTGGGATAGTGTTTTATGTGTGTTTGCAATGTTTTATTTAAAAAAAAAATAGAAAATATAATATATCCACACATATACATCTGTGAATTTTTTAAATGGTGCTACCACACCTTCACCACCATCATAATCAGGTGAAAGTGAGATTCAAACCCAAGCCCATCTGTCTGGAAAGCCCATGTTAGACCCAAGAGTGTACATTTTCCAGCACATCTTATTTTAGAAAGATGGGAAGACGGTCATAAGATAACCCAACGAGGCTTCCAGTGGTGACAGGGAGGAAGGATGCCTACGTTTCAGTTGTCCAGAATCTGTCCTGGTCACTTCTTCTCCTCAATCTGGTACTCGCCTCTGTTTTATCTTTTGCCTGCAGCTATAGTCAGGATTGTGAGGAGAGTTTGCAAGGACAGCTGGTGAGCACGCAGAGTCTGTGTGAGTCCCCTCTCAGAATGACACAGCCATAGTGATTGAGCTCTGTCATTTTATGTGGTGGGCGTGGATCACAACCTTTCTCTTCTGTTTAATGCTTTAAACTTGACTAAGTCCTGGGAATTTAGGAAGCTCAGCTTGATGTTCCGATTAAGTATGCATTAACATGTTTGTTAACACTGAAGATAATGCATTGGTTTAGGGAAATTGCTAACAAAAAGAGCGCCAAAAGTTTAATGGCTTTACTAGAGTGGACACTGATTTCTCCTCTTTCTTCTTTGCATGAACAATCTATGGCCTTTTCAGATTGAGAGCAGCCTGGGACTCTCATCATGTAGGCGTTTAGGAACTCTGGAGGCTCTTCAGTCTTTTTAATTTAATTAATTAATTTTATTTTGGTGACATTGGTTTATAACATTATGTAAATTTCAGATGTGCATCATTATACTTCTTTTTCTGCATAGATTACATCATGTTTGCCACCCAAATACTAATTACAATCCAGCACAACACACATGTGCCTAATCATCCCTTTCGCCCTCCTCACTCCCTCCTTCCCCTCTGGTAACCACCAATCCAATCTCTGTCTCTATGTGTTTGTTTTTTGTTATTTTTATCTTCTACTTATGAGTGAGATCATACAGTTTTTGACCTTCTCCCTCTGACATATTTTGCTTAGCATAGTACTCTCCATGTCCATCCATGTTGTCACAAATGGCTGGATTTCATCGTTTCTTATGGCTGAGTAGTATTCCATTGTGTATATATACCGCATCTTCTTTATCTATTCATCCCTTGATGGGCACTTAGGTTGCTTCTAAGTCTTGGCTATTGTGAACAATGCTGCAATGAACACAGGGGTGCATGTATCTTTAAGTATTGGTGTTTTTGTGTTCCTTGGATAAATAGCCAGCAGTGGAATAGCTGGATTGTATGGTAGTTCTATTCTGAATTTTTTGAGGAATCTCCATACTGTTTTCCATAGTGGCTGCACCAGTTTGCACTCCCACCAGCAGTGTATGAGAGTTCCCTTCTTTCCACATCCTCTCCAACACTTGTTGTTGCCTGTCTTGTTAATTATAGCCATTCTGAGGGACATGAGATGATATCTCATTTTAGTTTTGATTTGCATTTCCCTGATAGCTAACGATATTGAACATCTTTTCATGTGCCTGTTGGCCATCTGTATATCTCCTTTGGAGAAATGTCTGTTCAGGTCTTTTGTTCACTTTTTAAGTGGGTTGTTAGTTTTTTTGTTGTTGAGATGTATTAGTTCTTTACATATTTTGGAGATTAATCCTTTATCCGATATGTGGTTTGCAAATATCTTCTCCCAGTTGTTAGGTTGTCTTTTTGTTTTGTTGATGGTTTCCTTTGCTGTGCAGAAGCATTTTACTTTGATGTAGTCCTATTTGTCTATTTTTCTATTGTTTCCCTTGCCTGGTCAGACATGGTACTTGAAAATATGTTGCTGAGACTAATGTCAAAGAGCGTACTGCCTATGTTTTCTTCTAGAAGTTTCATGGTTTCAGGTCTTATGTTCAAGTCTTTAATCCATTTTGTGTTGATTTTTGTGTAGGGTGTAAGACAATGGTCTACTTTAAGTTTTTTGCATGTGGCTGTCCAGTTTTCCCAACATTTGTTGAAGAGGCTTTCCTTTCTCCATTGTATGTTCTTGGCTCCCTTGTCGAAAATTAGCTGTCCATAGATGTATGGGTTTATTTCTGGGCTCTTTCTTCTATTCCATTGATCTCTGTGTCTGTTTTTGTTCCAGTACCGTGCTGTTTTGGTTAGTATAGCTTTGTAGTATACTTTGAAATCAGGGAGTGTGATTCCTCCAGCTTTGTTCTTTTTTCTCAGTAGTCCTTTAGCTATTCAGGGCCTTTTGTTGTTCCATATAAATTTTAGGATTCTTCGTTCTATTTCTGTGAAAAATGTTGTTGGAACTTTGACAGGGATTGCGTTGAATCTAGAGATTGCTTTAGTTAAGTATGGACATTTTAACTGTTAATTCTTCCAATCCAAGAGCACGGAATATCTTTCCATTTCTTTGTGTCTTCTTCAATTTCTTTCAAAATTGTTTTATAGTTTTCAGTGTACAGATCTTTCACCTCTTTGGTTAAGTTTATTCCTAGGTATTTTACTCTTTTTGTTGCAGTTGTAAATGGGGTTGTATTCTTCATTTCTTTTTCTGCTACTTCACTGTTAGTACATAGAAACGCCACTGATTTTTGTATGTTGATTTTGTATCCTGCAACTTTACCATATTCATTTATTATTTCTAGAAGTTTTTTGGTGGATTCTTTAGGGCTTTCTATTATAAAATCATGTCATCTGCAAATTATGACAGTTTCACTTCTTCCTTTCCAATTTGGATCCCTTTTACCTCTTTTTCTTGCCTGATTGCTCTAGCTGGAACTTCCAACACTATGTTAAATAAGAGTGGTGAAAGTGGGCATCCTTGTCTGGTTCCTGTTCTTAGAGGGATAGCTTTCAGTTTTTCACTGTTGAGGATGATATTAGCTGTGGGTTTGTCATATATGGCCTTTATTATGTTGAGGTACTTTCCTCCTATACCCCTTTTATTCAGAGTTTTTATCATAAATGGATTCTGTATCTTGTCAAATGCTTTCTCTGCATCTATTGAGAAGATCATGTGATTTTTATTCTTCATTTTATTAATGTGGTGTATCATGTTGATTGACTTGTGGATGTTGAACCATCCCTGCATCCCTGGAATAAATCCCACTTGATCATGGTGTATGATCTTTTTAATGTATTGTATTCGATTTGCTAGTATTTTGTTGAGGATTTTTGCATCGATGTTCATCAGTGATATTGGCCTGTAATTATCTTTTTTTGTGTTCTTGTCTGGTTTTGGTATCAGGGTAATGTTGGCTTCATAGAATGAGTTAGGAAGCTTCCCCTCCTCTTCAATTTTTTGGAAGAGTTTGAGAAGGATTGGTATTAAGTCTTCTTTGAATATTTGGTAGAATTCACCAGGGAAGCTGTCTGGTCCTGGACTTTTCTTTTTTGGGAGGTTTTTTTATTACTGTTTCGATCTCCTTAATGGTGATTGGTCTGTTCAGATTGTCTGTTTCTTCTTGATTCAGTTTTGGAAGGTTGCATGATTCTAAGAATTTATCTGTTTCTTCTAGACTGTCCAATTTGTTGGCATATAGCTTTTCGTAGGATTCTCTTATAATCTTTTATATTTCTGAAATGTCTGGTGTAATTTCTCCTCTTTCATTTCTGATTTTACTTATTTGAGCCGTCTCTCTTTTTTTCTTGGTGAGTCTAGGTAAAAGTCTGACAATTTCGTTTATCTTTTCAAAGAACCAGCTCTTGGTTTTATTGATATTTTTTCTATTTTTTTTTTTTTTTTTGTGAGGAAGACCAGCCCTGAGCTAACATCCGTTGCTAATCCTCCACGTTTTGCTGAGGAAGACTGGCCCTGGGCTAACATCCGTGCCCATCTTCCTCTACTTTATATGGGACGCCGCCACAGCATGGCTGACAAGCAGTGCGTCAGCGGGTGCCCGGGATCCGAACCCGTGAACCCCAGGCTGCCAAGCACGAACTAAACCACTGCGCCACCGGGTAGCCCCCAATATTTTTTCTATTTTTTTTTTTTTTTTAGTCTCTATTTCATTTATTTCTGCTCTGATTTTTATTCTTTCCCTCCTTCTACTGATTTTGGGCCTTGTTTGTTCTTCTTTTTCCAGTTCCTTTAGGTGCACTGTTAGATTGTTTATTTGAGATTTTTCTTGTTTGTTGAGATAGGCTTGTATTGCTATAAACTTCCCTCTTAGAACTGCTTTTGCTGTATCCCATAAATTCTGGCATGTTGTATTTTCATTTTCATTTGTCTCCAGGTAGTTTTTGATTTCTCCCTTGACCCGGTTGTTGTTCAGTAGCATTTTGTTTAATCTCTACATATTTGTGGCTTTTCTGATTTTCTTCCTATAGTTGATTTTTAGTTTCATACCTTTGTGGTCAGAAAAGATGCTTGGTATCATTTCAATCTTAAATTTATGGAGACTTGTTTTGTGGCCTAATATATGATCGATCCTGGAGAATGTTCCATGTGCATTTGAAAAGAATGTGTATTTTTTGGTTTTTGGATGGAATGTTCTGTATCTGTCTACTAAGTCCATCTGGTCTAATGTGTTGTTTTTAAGGCCAGTGTTTCCTTGTTGATCTTCTGTTTGGATGATCAAACTGCTGTAAGTGGAGTGTTGAAGTCCCCTACTTTTATTGTGTTACTGTCTATTTCTCCTTTTATGTCTGTTAATAGTTGCTTTATATGTTTAGGTGCTCCTGTGTGGGTGCATAGATGTTTATGAGTGTTATATCCTCTTGTGGATTGTTTCCTTGATCATTATGTTGTGCCCTTCTTTGTCTCTTGTTACAGTCTTTGTTTTAAAGTCTATTTTGTCTGATATGAGTATTGCTACCCCAGCTTTCTTTTCATTGCCGTTTGCATGGAGTATCTTTTTCCATCCCTTCACTTTCAGTTTGTGAGTGTCTTTAGGTCTGAAGTGTGCCTCTTGTATGCAGCCTATATATGGGTCTTCTTTTTTTATCCAATCAGCCACCCTATGCCTTTTGATTGGAGGATTTAGTTCACTGACTAAATGTTAAAGTAGCTATTGGTATGTATGTACTTAGTGCCATTTTTAAACTATTTTTCTTGGTGTTTTAGTAGTTCTCTGTTCTTTTCTTCTCTTGCTGTTTTCCCCTGAAGTTTGGTGGCTTTCTTGGGTATTATGTTTGGGTTCCTTTTGGTAATTTTTTCGTGTATTTATCACAGGTTTCTCGTTTGTGACTACCATGAGGTTCATATATAACCTCATACATAGCGATCTGTATTGAGTTCATGGTCTCTAGTTTGACCTCTGTCTGAAAGCTTGCTCTTTCACTCCCCTCCTCCCACATTTTATGTTTTTGCTATCATATCTATCCTCTTTTTTGTACCCATTACCCTCTTATCGTTGAAATAGATAATGTTTTCCTATTTGTTGTCTTCTCTTCCCCCTTAAATAAGTCCCTTTAGCATTACCTGAAGGGCTGGTTTCTTGGTGATATACTCCTTTAATTTTTGCTTGTCTGGGAAACTCTTTATCTGTCCTTCCGTTCTGAATGATAACCTTGCTGGGTAGAGTATTCTTGGCTGTAAGGTTTTTCCTTTTCACACTTTAAATATATTGTGCCACTCTCTTCTAGTCTGTAAGTTTTCTTCAGAGAAGTCAGCTGATAGTCTTACGGGGTTTCCTTTGTAACTTGTCTTTCTCTTGTGGCTTTTAGGATTCTCTCTTTATCTTTATTTTTTGGCATTTTAATTATGATGTGTTTTGGTGAGGGCCTCTTTAGGTTTGTTTTGTTTGGTGCTCTCAGTGCTTCCGGTACCTGGGTGTTGCTTCCTTCCTTAGTGTAGGGAAGTTTTCAGCTATTATGTCTTCTAATGTATTCTCTACCCTTTTGTCTCTCTCTTCTCCTTCTGGGACACCTATAACATGGATGTTAGTGTGCTTGATGTTGTCCCAAAGGTCCCTAAGACTGTCTTCACTCTTTTTAATTCTTTTTTCTTTTATCTGTTCGGGTTGGGTGATTTCCTGTAGTCTTTCATCCAGCTTGCTGATCTGTTTTTCTGTATCCTCTACTCTGCTTTTAAGTCCCTGTAGTGAATTTTTCATTTCCAGTATTGTATTCTTCACTTCTGATTGGTTCTTTTTTATATCTTCCGTTTCTTTGTTGATGTTCTCACTGAGTTCATCCATTCTTCTCCCAAGATCAGTGAGCATATTTATGACTCTTTGTTTGAACCTCTGTCAGGTAGATTGCTCATTTCTGTTTCATTTTGTTCCTTTTCTGGGATTTTGTCCTGTTTTCCTTACTTGGAAAGTATTTCTTTGCTTCCTCATTTTGCCTCTTTCTCCGTGCTTGTGTCTGTGTGTTAGGTAGGTCAGCTATGTCTCCTGATCTTGGAGAGGTCACCTTATGTAAGTGATGCCTTATGAGGTCCAGCAGTGTGCTTCCCTCTGGTCACTAGTTACAAATGTTCCAGGAGTGACCTCTCTGTGGGCTACATGTGTCCTTCTGTTGTGGCAGGGTTGCTTTTGCTGTAGGTGTCCAGGGAGGTTGAGCTGTCCCCCTGGCTGGCTGGTTGTAATGCTCAGCTGTGTGAGGTTGTTGTAGGCCCTTCAGTCTCTTTATCTGGTGTGGGTTGGCTGCAAGGTCTAATAGCACATTCCTGTTGCAGTTTTTCTATTAAATGAGTAGGCCCCCAGCGTGGCTGGTTGTTAGGCTCAGGGGCTTAACAATTGCTATAAGCCTCTGGCCTATTAGGCTCTTGTCAGCTCTTGGAGGGTTGCAGCTGGGTGTGGCTGGCCCCAGGCACAGGAGTACCCAATTGTTTCAGGCTTTGGAGGATGGGGCTGATCCCTTTCTTGGCTGTTGGAGAAGCACAAGTCTTCTGCAGCTGAGAAGCCCTGCCGCCCATGGGGCCACACACAGTCAACACAGTCATGTCCCATGCACACGCCCCAACCCCCTAAAGTGGACCCAGTTGCTCCAGTGCAGGGGCCCCACACTTGCCACCTGCTCCTCGGGCTTGCCCTGCCCCACAGAGGTGGGCCCACTTGCCGGGCCGCTCCCTTAAACAGGGCCATAAGTTGCCCGAGGGCTTGTTGTTGGGTGGGACTCGTCCCTAGGGCGGGCTGCTTTCCTTGGCTGAGCTGGATTAAATCAGTGCTCTTGTGGGTGGGGCAGACCTTGGGCTAGCAGGCCACAGGGAGAACTCCAATGGCATCTGCCAGCCTCTGTGTCCGCATGCCCACACAGGTCACAACAATGACCGCCACCAATGTCCCAGTCCCTTGAGAGGTCTCACCTCTCACCAAGATGCACCCAGAGCATATCAGATGAGTCTCTTTTCACCAAAGGACTGTGGACCTTTCTGGTGATTTTAGATTGCTTTCCGAAATGGGTGAGTTTGTGCATGGGCCCTTTAAGAGCCAGCTTTAATTTCTTTGTGTTCCAGCTTTTCCAGGGGTATTCCCTGTTGTTGTTAGTAGCCAGCAAAACCAGATATTATGACACTCATCTCAGTTGTGCTGGGTGCAGAAAATGTCTGTAGCAGCAATGCTCCCCAGCTCAGGGGTGCCCCCCTCCTCCAGGGAAGGCTGTGTACCTTTGGATTGCTCCCTGGCGGCTGTGAAGTGTTGCAGCTTGTGAAGGTGGAGTTTTTTTCTCTCCAGAAGGGAACTTCTGCCTCTTCCACCTCAGTTAGGACTGTTGTTTGCTGCAGGGTTTCCTCTTAACCAGTTTTCAGTTCTCTCTCAGGGGTAATTTTTCCAAGATTGGTTGTATATCTGTTGTGTCTGTGGGAGGAGGTGAGTTCAGAGTCTGCCTACATCACCATCTCTTGACCTCACAGCTCTCTCTTCAGTCTTGAACCTGTGACTTGCAAGCTCATCCTGGGCATTCACACCCAGCCAGTGGAAGAGGAAAGAGCATGGACGTTATATGTTTTGGTTTTTATGAGCCAGGTCTTGTGGTGGCAGATATCACTTATGCTCATATCTCATTGGCTAGAACTCATTCTGATGGTCTCCCTTACCTGCAATGGAGGCTGGCAGATGTTTGTCAAGGATGAAGAAGAAATATTTAGTGACCACCTAGCAGTCTATTGCTGGAGATGGCTATTTTTTCTTTACTTTTGTGTTGTTGTTTCAACTCTATTGTACTTTTTTTTTTAGTATTTAAAAAAAAAATTAACATATTTAAAATTTCTGAACAGACAATAACTTCACATAGTTCCAGAGTTTAAAACTGTGAAAATATGTATAGTGAAATGTTTGCCTCTCATCCTTGCCCCACATCTGCCCAGTTCCTGCTGGATAATCATGGTTATTATTTTCTTGTGTATCCTCCCAGAGACTTTTTGTTTTAAAAAGCAAACAAGCAAATGTGAATTTATATCTCTCCCTCTCTTTTTACAGAGATGGGGGCATAACATACACAGTACTCCATACTTTGCTTCTTTCCCTTAGTAGTATAAGATAGAGGGAACAAAGAAACATGTGTGTCTTGGCCTAGTCTCATCAGGGGCAAAAGTTTCCAAGAATTCTTAACTGCAAGCCCACCCTCACTCAGGTTTGTTATTCCAATTTGTACTATCTGTGTGGTCTGGCAATTTCCAAGTGGTGAAGTTTATTTTAAATGGTCCCATTGTGCCTCAGGGTTCCTAGCAGAAGCAGGTGCAAATCCTCCCTGAAGGGATGCACCCTCAGTCTAGGTCTCCTAGGAATCATAAAGAGAAAACTCTACCATAAGCTCACAAACCATAATCACAGAAGATGTGGGGAAACAAGTAAACAAGTAACCGTGAGTGTGAGTCAGCAGAGATTAGAAACAGTAGAGTTAGAATCCCAAGACCTTCAGATGATGGGGTTATAAAGATAAATATCAAGCCACCAAATTAAAAGAAATACAGAGAGAAGAAAAATGTGAGCACAGAACAAAAGTAACATCAAAAGATCAGGTTGATTTTTAAAAAGAACCATGTACAACTTTTAGAAACATTGGGTGGGTTAAACAGGAATAGGTGCAATAACTGAAATGCAAGATAATCTGAAGAAATTACCTAGAGTGTAGCACAGAGAGACAATGTGATGAATGACAAAATAGAGCATTAGGAGGTCTAACATAATCCTCATCAGATTTCCAGTAGAAGAAAATTGGAATAGGAAGAGAGAGAATATTCAAAGCGATAATAAAGAATGAGAATTCCTCATATTTCATGAAAGATGTGATTCCTTAGGTTTAGAAAGCATAGTGAATCCAAAGTGCAGTTGAAAACAAACAGGAAATCCCCATTTTGCTAAATCATAGAGAAACTATATGACACTAAATCAGAGATAAAAATTTTACAAAGAGGGAGAAAGCAAAGAAAGAGCATCTGTGAAGCAATGAAAATCACATAACTGATTTGATTTCTAATTTCCCTGCCTGTTCTGTGCTTCATTTACTTTCTTTTGGCAATTTCTATTGGATTTATTGAGTATTGCTTTTTATCATTCAGTACCCCCTCTCCCCTCCAAAGCTTGGTAGTTTGTATGTCTCTTCCTATTGTCTGTTGTTTCTATTGATTCTCACTCATCTGGTTTCTTTTTGTGCTTGATTATCTTTGTGTGTGTACTGGTTATATTATCTGGAAATTTGTTTTTAAGAATAATGTGAGAGCCAGAATGAAGGTGCCTTCTCCCAGAGAGGATTTTTGTTTGCTTCTGCCAGATTCTTGGCAGCACTTGGACCATCTTAATTCATGTTCAGTGTTTGGCTTGTTTTAGTCCATCCAAATGATGCTAACCTAGACAGCAATTCACCCTTACTATGAGGCCAGCTCATTTTTGCAGCAGATTCTTCTGGCATATCTCTTCAGTGCAAAAGTGGCTTTGATTGCTGGATTATTTCTCTGGGTTCTTGCTCTCTTTTAGATTTTGGTATAGTTATTCCTTACCATTTTGTTTGTCCTTTGTGAACATGTTTTTTTGTTTCATTTGGCTTTTTAAATTGTCCTCAGTAGAAGGGCTGGTCTGAAAGTACCCATTCCCACTATTGCCAAAAGCAGAAGTCATATTCATGCTCTTTTCAAAGGCTCAGGTTTATGGCCTAAACTGATAATGGAAGGTAGCTCTTAGAAAATTGTTCTATTTAATATTCTAAATTGTTGTCTGTTGGTAAAATGATGCCTCATTGGAACACAAGTAATAAAAGTCCTTCAAAGCTTGTTGGGTGATTTACAATTTGCAACAAGATGAATATTCAGAGTAGCTCTTTAGAATGTAATTTCATAAATAAAATAAAATCTTTCTTTCCTCATCTTTAAGGTTTTGAGCATGATATTTGTGGATGGCATCATAGTGCACCTCCCAAGTTACTCCTTCTTCTATCTCCTTCCCTCCCCTATCTAATCAATCACAGCTTCTGTTAATTTTACTTCCTTAATATCTCTTGAAACTGTGTGCTCTTTCCATTTCTGTATCCTCTACCCGAGTTCAGATCATCAGTGTCACTCCCCTGGATTAGTTGAAACAGCCTTCTAACCAGTCTTCCTACCACTGTTCTTAGGTACTTTCAAACATTTAGCTATTGGCTCCCATTGCTCTCAGGATAAAGTCAGAGCTCCTGTGTGGTCTGCATTAACTCACATGACCAGGTCCCTGCTTACCTTTCTAGCTCCTGCTGTCACACTTTCACCCTCCATCTTCTACTACTTTTACAATTGGTACTTTGTAAGCACTCAGTGATTGTTCATTGAATGAATGAATGAATGGATGAATGGTGTATGTGAAAGACAAAGCTAGGTAGATCCAAGTAGTGATGCCTAGGCCCTAGGAGGAGGCCTAAGATTCATGTTTATACAAAGCTGTTTAGGTACTTGGTTTAGCCATATCACATGACCAATGTGTTAATGTCTGAATTTAATATACTCATTTTATATCATCCGTCTTCAGAGTAAAACTCGCAGTAAAAAATCAGAACAAAAAACAACCTCTTCCCAGCAGTTTGTATTTTAGCTCCCCTGCCCCCAAATAACCTTATGTTAGAATTATAGAGGCATCTCCACAAATAGCAAACAGCAGGTAGAGACTCATCACATGTCTTTACAATGGCAATAGCTGTAGGTCATGCATTGTGTTTCTGAATGACAGCCACAAGCAGCAGATACTGACATCGTCATCCAATTCATCCTCAAATGTGAAGGACTCCAGTGACACCTACATTTAGTCCTTGGGTCTTTGGTGGTAAAGAAGAATCATTGTCATCCTGAGGACCTCAAGTCCGTTGTTTTTTGTCATATGGAATGAAATGACTCAGGTGTTGTCTTTTCATTTGTTTAGAATGTATAATGTTGTAAGATCAACTGTAGAATACTGTGGGGCATCTTGGAATAATATCTTTATCATAATCCAGTTGACAGTGATAATTCCTGTTTTGTTGACTGTCACAATCATCAAATCTCTCTAATTGATTGCACCAAAATAATTGTTCTCTATTCTGGTGGTCTGACATATTATTTTATTACAGTTATTTGGAAAGTCTTCTTACTCCTGCTAGTTAAAGAACAGTTCTAAGGTATGCAAACTATTTTATTTAAAAAACTTGATTAGAAATCATTTTTATTTATTTGCATCCTTCTCTGCTTATAGGAGATAAAAGTGGAATTATAGCTGCCCCAATGATGAGAAAATTGTGGTAAACAGTGCCACACACACTTTCATCCTCTCCCTGTCCGTGTTAGACATATATATTCAGTTTTGGTGCTCTTTCTCAACGCAGCCTAATAACCAATCTCAACACCGTACTTCAGGTCACCACTACCAGTCAGAGTTAGCACTTGGGATCCCAGGACTAGCTTTCCTTTTGTAATCCTTCCCTGTTCACTTTGCACAAAATACCTTTTTGCGTATCTATGCCTTAGGCTTGTCTACGCCTAGTTATTTCCAAGCTTGTATTTTAGGTGCTATTTCTTCCTTCCCATGCTGTTCTTTGTGGTACCTACCAAACAAATTGTAAAAGCCAACAAAGATCACCATAATAATGACATGGTAACAGCTAACGGGTATTGGGTAGTCACTGTGTACCAGGCACTGTGCTAAGTGCTTAACGTGTATTATTTCATTGAATTCTTGTAACAACTCTCTGAGTTCGGGGCCATTATTCCCACTTTATAGATGGAGAAACTAGTGCAAGGCTAAATAGCTGGTAAATGGTAGAGCCTAGATTTCAACTGGGGTCACCTGCCTTCTCAGCCCAGATTCTTAACCTCTGAGCTATTACCTCCCTAACAGATGAAGGCTGGGTTGAAACCAAAATGATTCATAGTGAGTGTGCTTTTGCCTGTGCTGTCACTAGGCTAAAATAAAAGCCATCACCTGTGTGTTTTTCCTAGATTGCAAACCAACTTAGCACAACCTTTTCGCTCTCTTTCTAAGAAATTTATAGTTTTATGTCTGTTTTTAAAAACTCTTTTGGAAGACCTCATAAATATGATTTAGGTTTTTATTAACCCCTTTTCCTTTTATCTTTCCATAACTCAGACAACCTGTATAATTTTGGGGAGAGTAGCTCTCTTTGTAGGCTGTTTTATATGTTCACAGATGGCATCATTTTATCTGTCCTCATACCATCTGTAGCATCAACTTAGTCTGTTCCAATTGGTGTCATCTTTCATTTATGCAGGAGTGAGTTATTAAAATACATCTTTATATTTGTATAGCATTTTGGGTAAACGTTAGGGTAAAACATTGATTTATTTTATCACAACAATCCTATGCAAAGAAAATTTAATTTTTTTTCACCTCATCTTGATTTACTTTATATGTAGTCTTTGAAATTGAATTGAATTGAATTGAACAACTACTTATTGAGCACATATTGTGATCCTGGAACTGTAGGAATGAAGAAATGATCTCTGTTCTCATTGAGCTTACAGTCTAGCAGAAAAGACAGTGAAGATGGAAAGAAAATAGAGGATGGTATGGAAAAGGATGGCAAAGGATTAAATCTCGTCTAGTGAATCTAGAAAGCCCTTTCTGGGGAAGGGTGAATAGGAGTTTGCCAAACAAAGTAGACCTGGTTGGCAGGAGGAAAGAGGAAATGAGTCTTCAAGGCAGAGTGAACAGCAAATGAGAAAGCCCTGATGTTAGAGAACTTGGAGTGACCGAGATGTTGGAACATGTTCGGTCTGACTGAAACTTAGAGTGAGAGGGAGAGAGTGACAGGTGTTCTGAGGTGAGACTTGAGAGGTAAGCAGGGATCAGTTGTCTTGAATGTCAGTTAGGGATTCTGGATTTGAATCTAAGATTAATGGCAAGTCATTGATGAGCTTCACACAGAGATATGACATGAACAGATTTGGGTTCTAGGAAGACTCCTCAGGCTACAGTGTGGAGAATGGATTGGATAAAGGGACAGAAGTGGATGTGGGGAGGAAAGTGAGGAGGCTGTTTTGTTAGTCTTTGTGAGAAATGATTTTTACTTAGACTAATATAATGGCAGTGGAGATGGAGAGAAGTGGGTGGATTTAAGAGGCCACCCCTCTGAGAATGGAGGAACCAGTCTGTGTGTCTACAAAGCTCTGGCTTGTTTTACTGTGTCATGCTAAACCAAATGCCTGTTCTACATAATAGAGCATGAGCTGGAGAAAAATGGAACAAAAATGAAACTGAAGTTAGTATCCGTATCATGAACAGGCATGACCTCACAGGGTAGTTTTAAGGATAATAAGGATAAAAGCACTCAATTAATTGCAAAATATTTAATAGTCATCTAGGCAGGGTTCTGCTGTAAGGTTTGCCTTCACATCAGTGTGTGTGATATCAACAGGACTTTGATAGACAAATGAGTACTCAGTAGCTGATGTCTCCCTTTCCCCCCAAATGTCAGTTCATTCCTTCCTTTGCTTGCTTGTTCGTTCATTCATTCATTCAAAAAAACATTTATGGAGGGCCCACTGTCCACAAGATTTGTTTACTTACCTCAGTCTTTAATATCATATATGGCCATTATATCTAGTGTAGGCCTTTGATGTTATAGGTACTGGATAGACCACGTCTCATTTAGGACACATTTAGTCAGTTGAGTTTCCATTTTAAGTTGACAGTGCCTCACCATTTCTCCCCAAGTGGCCCATCACTTAGGGTATCGCCACTGATACAATCCTGCGACCTCGGTCTCCTGTGTCTCCTGATGTCATGTCCTCTGCACTTTCTTTTGCTGCTCCCAGTCTTTGCTCAGGCTCAGTATGCCAAATCCCATTTCAGTCCAACAGCTGGTCAATTCAACCACCACCACCAAGTCTTCTATCAAATAGTTGGTGAACTGAGTGAGTTGTTTTTTGACTGAGGTGATCAGTCATTTCAGTCAGAGTAAAATCAGTTGCCCATTGTAGACCTTCATATTGGCTTAGGTAATGCAAGCAGTTGTAGCAAATAAATCCTCAATCTCAGTGGTTTAAATGCAATCAAAGTTTATTTCTTGCTAATGTGAAGTCCAATTGGTAGCAATGTGGAAATGGAAGGTTTTCTGTTCCACTCACAGATCAGGCTGATGGAGTCAACAGGGGGCTCATAGGATTGCCCTGGGCTCAGCATCCACTTGGCAAAGCGGGAAAGAGTGAATGTGAAAGATCCACAGGAGGTTTTTGTGGGCCGGGGCTAGAAGTGGCTTAATCATTCCTACTGACATTTCACTGGCTAGAACTTGGGTATGGGTATATGGCCATACCTAACTGCAGGGGAGGCTGGGAAATGTAGTCTGTGCGTTTGCCTAGGGAAAGGAAAACCTGATGAGCCAGTCCTGCCCCACCTAGCTAATGACTTTTCTTGTATGGTACCTGCTCATTGATTCAAATGATAAGGGACAGGGAAGGTCCAGAGATACGGAGGAGGAATCTCCTTTTTGCTTTTCTAAGTGGCTGCAGTCATAGTGCTGGGCATTAGAGTGGGAAATGTCTACATTCTGAATTCTTCACATATCTGAAATTTGCTATTACTCTGTTCTCACAGGGAAATAAATGCTCGACTTGATGCTGTATCTGAGGTTCTCTATTCAGAATCCAGTGTGTTTGGTCAGATAGAAAATCATCTCCGTAAATTGCCCGACATAGAGAGAGGACTCTGTAGCATTTACCACAAAAAGGTAAGTGTGATAGAAATCAAATCTGTTAAAACTGATTATGTTCTTCAGCGTGAGGATTATTTTGTAAAATCTTGCAGGTAGTGTGAGAGAATCCTCAGAAATTTTAATTGCGCAGATTAAGATTATTCCAATTTTTGCATTGTGAAAAGTAAAGTTTACCCACTTCTGTTAACTGTGGCAGCACTTAGAGGCCCTTCTGTTAAAATACAAGATATTCTTATGTTTCACCCTCAAAGTGTGGACCATCAGCAAAATAGGAAATTTACTTAGACTAGCTACTTTTAAAAAGAGATGCCTTATTTCTTTTGACCTCAGAACAACTTTTTGTTGGGCTTAACCAAAGGAAAAATCTGCTAGTGTAATATTTGTGGTGGTATTAATATGCAAACAAGTTTGGATATTGAAGGTAAGTAAAAAGCATTATTTTGGTTTTTGTCACTTAAGCTGTACAGTGTAAGTCATGACAATAACAAGAGAAGTTTTCCACACTTAGGGAAATAATTTATCTTCAAAATATGCCTAAAATTTAAAAAGTTGTCAGTTATATTTATAATTGTTAATAAACTTTATAGTGTTTTACAATTGCAGAAGGAATTCACATATGTGAGACCCTTTGTTTCTTATAAAAACTTTATGAGATTGAAAAGATACTCTGTTTATCACCTTCTTACTGAAGGGAAATTATGTGAACTGCTATCTGTACGTATATAATGCTACAACAGCTTACATTATCTTGGCTAAAATGATGATGCTGAGAAGAGGGTTAGTAACTTGCTAGTCAGTCACAGAATTAGTATTTAAACCAGGGTCCTTCACTGGGTTTTTAGTGGCTCTACTTTTGGACACTACCATTTTTGTGATAGTAGTTTTGACTACCATTCCATTTTTCTCCTAGTTGTCCCTACGTAAACAAATTGTATTTTTTGCCCAAATGTAAATCCTTGCCAATTTAATAATTTTATTGTAGAACAATTTTTATATGCCCAGATTTTAGTTGTGACCAATTTTTCATTAGTCTTTACTCTTTTTAGGCCTTTTCCCCCACAAAGTTTTACTGGAATGATAAGTACTGCTTCTGAGAATACTTGCAGTGCCCAAGAGGACTTATGTAACTGTTCCATATGCTTCAGCTAAATTTGAAAACTAAGAACAAGCCAGAATTGGGAAATACTGATCCCTAGGAAAAAAATGCATGAGTTGCTCGTAGGTTCAGTGGAGTCTGTTGTACCGGTATTTGGTGCCCTGTGTTGTTTTGCTGGCAATAGCAGAGGCTGGTCCTGAGAGTTGAAAGTTTGATGGTTGACTTTTTTGTGTATGTGTGTGAGGAAGATTGGCTTGAGCTAACATCCATTGCCAGTCTATATCTTTTTGCTCAGGAAGATTAGCCCTGAGGTAACATCTGTGTCCATC
This sequence comes from Tapirus indicus, assembly GCA_031878705.1. NCBI lineage: Eukaryota > Metazoa > Chordata > Mammalia > Perissodactyla > Tapiridae > Tapirus > Tapirus indicus. The sequence continues at coordinate 8,356,860 of CM062925.1, forward strand.
TTCCTCCAATTTTATATATGGGATGCTGCCACAGCATGGCTTGATGAGCGGTGTGTAGGTTTGTGCCTGGGATCTGAATATGCGAAACCCTGGGCCACCAAAGTGGCCTCAACCAGTCTGCCACCGGGGTGGCCCTGATGGTTGAGTTTTTTGAGGCTACAGAGTGACTTGTCAAACCATTTGTTACTTTGTATCCTTGGTCCAGTGCCTGACAATCAGTGCCTCTTGCCCTTCATCAAGCAACAGATCTCCAAGCACCTTGCCTTCTCGACTTGAAAGGATTTATTGACAAATGTTAGAGACTTTTATTTTTCTCAAGAAAAAATAGGAGCAAAGCTGAAACAATTATCAATTGCTAATCAGAAGAGCTGAGTCAAAGCATCCAGACATCAAGATGGCAGCCTCTTTCCATACTTCTGTGATTTCTCTTTCGCCTTGCTGCCTCTCTTTAAACTTAGCTTTGATGTTTGCATTTCATAAGATTTGTGTATTTCAGAAGTTTAAAAACTCTGGTAAAAGTCAGAATCTAATTTTTTTTTACCATTTTTTTTATTGATGTCTTAATAGTTAATTACACTGTGGGGTTTTAGTTGTACATTTTTGTTTGTCCGTCACCTTGTGGATGTAACCCTTCACCCCTTGTGCCCCCCCCCGACCCCCTTCCCCTTGGTAACCACCAATCAGTTCTCTCTGTCCGTGTGTTCACTTATATTCCATATATGAGTGAGTTCATGCAGTGTCTGTCCTTCTCTCTCTGGCTTATTTCACTTAACATAATACCCTCTAGGTCCTTCCATGTTGTTGCAAATGGGACAATTGTGTCTTTTCTTGTGGCTGAGTAGTATTCCATTGTATGCATATACCACATCTTCTTTAACCAATTATCAGTCGAGGGACGCTTGGGTTGCTTCCACTTCTTGGCTATAGTGAATAATGCTGCAATGAACATAGGGGTGCATACGCCTCTTGTGCTGGTTGATTTCATGTCCATTGGGTAGATGCCCAAGAGTGGGATTGCTGGATCATACGGTATTTCTATTTTTAATTTTTTGAGGACTCTCCATACTGTTTTCCATAGAGGCTGCACCAGTTTGCATTCCCACCAGCAGTGAATGAGGGTCTCCATTTCTCCACAACCTCTCCAGCATTTGTTGTTATTTGTCTTTGTTATTATAGCCATTCTAACCAGTGTAAGGTGATATCTTAGTGTAGTTTTGATTTGCATTTCCCTGATAATTAGTGATGTTGAACATCTTTTCATGTGTCTATTGGCCATCTGTATCTCTTCCTTGGAAAAATGTCTGTTCATATCCTCTGCCCATTTTTTGATCGGGTTGTTTGTTTTTTTGTTGCTCAGTTGTATGAGGTCTTTATATATTACTGAGATTAATCCCTTGTCGGACAAACGATTTGCAAATATTTTCTCCCAGCTGGTGGGTTGTTTATTCATTTTGATCCTGGTTTCATTTGCCTTGTAGAAGCTCTTTAGTCTGATGAGGTCCCACTTGTTTATTTTTTCTTTTGTTTCCCTTGTCTGGGTAGACATGGAATCTGAAAGGATCCCTTTATGTCCAATCGCAATTAGTGTACTGCCTATATTTTCTTCCAGGAGTTTTATAGTTTCAGGTCTCACTTTCAGGTCTTTGATCCATTTTGAATTGATTTTTGTATATGGCGATAGGAGATGGTCTACTTTCATTCTTTTGCATGTTGCTGTCCAATTTTCCCAGCACCATTTATTGAAGAGACTTCCGTCTCTCCATTGTATGTTCTTTGCTCCTTTGTCAAAGATGAGCTGTCCATAGGTGTGTGGTTTTATTTCTGGGCTTTCAATTCTGTTCCATTGATCTGTGTGTCTATTCTTGTACCGGTACCATGCTGTTTTGATTACTGTAGCTTTATAGTATATATTGAAATCAGGGATTGTGATGCCTCCAGCTTTGTTCTTTTTTTTCAGAATTGCTTTAGCTATTGGGACTCTTTTGTTGCCCCATACGAATTTCAGTAGTTTTTGTTCTATTACCGTGAAGAATGACATTGGGATTCTGATTGGGATTGCATTGAATCTGTAGATTGCTTTAGGTAGAATGGACATTTTAACTATATTTATTCTTCCAATCCATGTGCATGGAATATTTTTCCATTTCTTTATGTCCTCCTCGATTTCTTTCAATAGTGTCTTATAGTTTTCATTGTATAGGTCTTTGACCTCCTTGGTTAAATTTATTCCCAGATATTTTATTCTCTTTGTTGCAATTGTAAATGGGATTGTCTTTTTGAGTTCTCTTTCTGTTGTTTCATCGTTAGTGTCTAGAAATGCAACCGATTTTTGTAAGTTGATTTTATACCCTGCCACTTTACTGTAGTTGTTGATTGTTTCTAGTAGTTTTCCGATGGAATTTTTTGGGTTTTCTATGTATAAGATCATGTCGTCTGCAAATAGTGAGAGTTTCACTTCTTCATTGCCTATTTGGAGTCCTTTTATTCCTTTTTCTTGCCTAATTGCTCTGGCCAGAACTTCCAGTACTATGTTGAATAAGAGCGGTGAGAGTGGGCACCCTTGTCTTGTTCCTGTCCTCAAAGGAATGGCTTTCAGTTTTTCCCCATTGAGTAGGATGTTTGCTGTAGGTTTGTCATATATGCCCCTTATTATGTTGAGATACTTTCCTTCTATACCCATTTTGTTGAGAGTTTTTATCATAAATGGATGCTGGATCTTGTCGTATGCCTTCTCTGCATCGATTGAGATGATCATGTGGTTTTTATTCTTCATTTTGTTAATGTGGTGTATCACGTTGATTGATTTGCGGATGTTGAACCATCCCTGTGTCCCTGGTATAAATCCCACTTGATCGTGGTGTATGATCTTTTTGATGTATTGCTGTATTCGGTTTGCCAATATTTTGTTGAGGATTTTTGCGTCTATGTTCATCAGTGATATTGGCCTGTAGTTTTCCTTCTTTGTATTGTCCTTGTCTGGCTTTGGTATCAGGATGATGTCGGCCTCATAGAATGTGTTGGGAAGTATTCCATCTTCCTCTATTTTTTGGAATAGTTTGAGAAGGATAGGTGCTAAATCTTCTTTGAATGTTTGATAAAATTCTCCAGGGAAGCCATCTGGTCCTGGGCTTTTATTTTCTGGGAGGTTTTTCATTAGTGTTTCAATCTCTTTACTTGTGATTGGTCTGTTCAGATTCTCTATTTCTTCTTGATTCAGTTTTGGGAGGTTGTACGCTTCCAAGAATTTGTCCATTTCCTTTAGGTTGTCCAATTTGTTGGCGTAAAGTTGTTCCTAGTATTCCCTAATAATCCCTTGTATTTCTGTGGCATCTGTTGTAATTTCTCCTCTTTCATTTCTAATTTTATTTATTTGAGTCTTCTCCCTTTTTTTCATAGTGAGTCTGGCTAAGAGTTTGTCAATTTTATGTATCTTCTCAAAGAACCAGCTCTTTGTTTCATTGATCCTTTCTACTGTTTTTTTGGTTTCAATTTCATTTATTTCTGCTCTGATTTTTATTATTTCCCTCCTTCTGCTGATTCGGGGCTTTGTCTGTTCTTCTTTTTCCAATTCTGTTAGGTGCAATTTAAGGTTATTTATTTGGGATTTTTCTTGTTTGTTAAGGTGAGCTTGTATTGCTATGAATTTCCCTCTCAGGACTGCTTTTGCTGCATCCCATATGAGTTGGTATGGTGTGTTTTCCTTTTCATTTGTCTCCAGATAGCTTTTGATTTCTCCTTTAATTTCATCAACGACCCATTGGTTGTTCAGTAGCATGTTGTTTAGTCTCCACATCGTTGTCCCTTTCTTAGTTTTTTCCTTGCAGTTGATTTCTAGTTTCACAGCATTATGATCAGAAAAGATGCTTGTAATGATTTCAATCTTCTTAAATTTATAGAGGTTTGCCTTGTTTCCTAATATATGGTCTATCCTTGAGAATGTTCCATGTGCACTTGAGAAGAATGTGTACTCTGCTTTTTTGGGGTGGAGTGCTCTGTATATATCTGTTAAATCCATTGCGTCTAGTTTCTCGTTTAAGTCCATTATTTCCTTATTGACTTTTTGTCTGGATGATCTATCTATTGCTGTAAGGGGGGTGTTAAGATCCCCTACTATTATTGTGTTATTGTTAATATCTCCTTTAAGGTTTTTTAGCAGTTGTTTTATGTACTCTGGTGCTCCTGTGTTGGGTGCATAGATATTTATAAGTGTTATGTCTTCTTGGTGAAGTGTCCCTTTTATCATTATATATTGCCCTTCTTTGTCTCTCATTACCTTTTTTATCTTGAAGTCTACTTTGTCTGATATAAGTATGGCTACTCCTGCTTTCTTTTGTTTGCCATTAGCTTGGAGTATTGTTTTCCATCCTTTTATTTTGAGTCTGTGTTTGTCTTTAGAGCTGAGATGTGTTTCCTGGAGGCAGCAGATTGTTGGATCTTGGTTTTTAATCCATCCTGCCACTCTGTGTCTTTTGATTGGAGAATTCAATCCATTTACATTTAGAGTGATTATTGATATATGAGGGTTTAATGTTGCTATTTTATTGTTCATCTTCTGGTTCTTTTGCATTTCCTTCGTTTCTTGTCCCTTGTGTTTCGGACTGCAAATTCAATTTGGTATTTCTGCATGCTCATTCTCTTGGTTTTCTCTTTATTTGTCATGTGTGGTTCTCTTTTGGTTATTTGTTTAGTGGTTACTGTGAGGTTTATATAAGCGATCTCCTGGATAAGAAAGTACATTTTCGGATGCCTCCTTTTTCCTGAGGCTGGGTCGATTCAATCCCTTACCTCTTCCCCTCCTTATTTGTTATCTCTTTATTCCAGATTGTGTCATGAATGTGTGTTTCCAGTAATGAGCTTGAATTAATTTTTGATGTTATCCAACTGTAGTTTGTTCTGGTTTAGTCTCCTTGCTTTTCTCCATGCTGAAATCTTTGTATCCCCTTTCTCATTTGTTTTTTTTCAGGCCTAAGGGCCTTCTTGAGCCTTTCTTGTAGTGGGGGTCTTGTGGTGACGAACGCTCTTAGCTTTTGTTTATCAGGGAGAGTTATTATTTCTCCATCGTATTTGAAGGATATTTTTGCTGGATAAAGTATTTTCGGCTGAAGGTTTTTGTCTTTCGTTATTTTGAATATATCATTCCAGTCTCTCCTAGCCTGTAGAGTTTCTGTCGAGAAATCAGCTGAGAGCCTGATGGGGTTTCCTTTGTATGTTATTTTGGTTTTTTGTTTAGCTGCCTTCAATATTATTTCCTTGTCACGGGTATTTTTCAAGTTTGCTACTATGTGGCGAGATGATTTTTTATTCCTGTTTATATATTTAGGTGATCTATTGATTTCATTCACTGTTATTTCCCTCTTGTTCCCTAGGTTGGGGAAGTTCTCAGCTATTATTTCTTTGAACAAACTCTCTGCTCCTTTTTCTCTTTCTTCTCCTTCTGGAATACCTATTATCCTTATGTTGCTTTTCCTCATTGAGTCTGATATTTCTCGAAGAATTTCTTCATTTCTGTTTAGTCTTAGCTCTCTCTCCTCTATCTGGAGCATTTCTGGGTGGCTATCCTCAATGGTGCTAATTCGTTCCTCCATATTGTCAGTTCTGCTCTTTAAAGACTCCATTTTTTCCAGTATCTCGTTGATTTTGTTTTTCACCTCCAATAATTCTGATTGGTTTTTCTTTATGGTTTCAATCTCTTTTGTGACAAAATCCCTGAATCCGTTGATTTGTTTCTGTGTGTTCTCTTGTATTTCGTTGAGTTTGTTTATGATCGCTATTTTGAATTCTCTGTCATTCAGGTTATCAAATTCTGTGCCTTCAGGTTTGGTTTCTGGGTATTTGTCATTTTCCTTTTGGTTTGTAGCCCTGACAAATTTTTGCAAGGATCTGACAGGGACGGCCTTATTTTTTCCCCTCATGATAAAGTTGGTCCTGCAGTTTCCCCCTGCTGCCACTGGATGGAGATCGCGAGTGGTTTGGTCTGAGGCGGCTGCAGCCCCCGGAGGGATTATGCTGAAACGCTGGGTGTGTGGGGGGAGGGGTCCTCTCTTTCTCCTGCTTGACCTGGGGGTTTCCTTTCTGGCTCTCTTAGGGTGTTTGCTACACCCCCTAAACAGTCCGTCGTCGCTTCCCAGTGGGAATCTCGCGACAATCTGTGAGAGCACCTCTCCTCCCGTCCTTTTGGGCTTCCTGTGCCTCCACTGTCCGATTTATGGCAGCAGGGGATTCTTAGAAGTCCTTCGTAGTGTTTGATTGAGCTCTGTTGGAATGTGAATGATGTTTTCGTTGTGTCTTAGGGGGCAGAGATTCAAAGAGGAAATCTCACTCCGCCATGATGCTGACGTCACTCCAGAATCTAATTTTTTTAATTGAGATATAAATGACATATAACATTATATTAGTTTCAGGTGTGATGATTTGCTATATATATTGCAAATTGATCACCACAATGAGTCTAGTTAATATCCATCACTACATATAGTTACAGTTTTTTTTTTCTTGTGATGAGAACTTTTAAGATCTACTCTCTTCAGTTTCAAATATATAATGCAGTGTTATTAACTATCGTTAATAACAAACTTCACCCATTTCTCCTGTGCACCACCTCTGGCAACCACCAATCTGTTCTCTATCTACGTGTTGGGCGTTTTTCGTTTTTTGTTTTTTGTTTTTTTTAGATTCCGCATATAAGTGAGATCATATAGTATAGAATCTAATTGATTTTAATAGTAACCAGTATGCAGAGCAAGAATTACTTTTATTTTAGAGTTTGAACCTGTACTTTACTAAGGGAACTTGTGACTCACTTAGAAGCTGTTTCTTGTTGCTGTTTTAATGTTTACACAGGAATGTGCCTAAAGATTGATTTGAAAAGTGAAAATTGGAAATGATTTGATAACAAACCAACTTTAGGAAGTCTAAACGCCTTAAACCAAATTTTTATAGATTAGTTAGCTGGCTCTTGGAACACGCCATCAAACACATGTCTGTTCTTTATTATTAGATTACTCTAAATAAGCTTCTGCTGTATGCACCAAATGGTGAGTGATATCCTGGGTACAGACTGTGCCAATTATGTGAATGTCATAAAATGGTAAAGAACACTGTTTGGATATTGTAGAAGTGGTAAGTCTAGGCCATATGGCTGTGTGGAAAGTGCCATGAAATAGGCACAAATAGGTATTTTTATGATGATAATAATAGAAGATACTAAGTGGGCCAACTCTGAAATAAAATAAACACTTCTTTTGATAGTAAAACTTTAAATTTAAATCTTATAAAATAGTGCTAATCATAGGAACCCATATTAACTTTGCTCAAGAACTATTTTGTAAGAAAGTGATACATAACTGCTAAGGTTGGTGAATACATTTAAAGGATTATAGCACTTAGTAAATGTTGAAAGGAGAACGTTTCCAGAATTTTGTAGGCAGGAATAGTTTCTTAGTCAGACTGGTATAAGCCCAAGGCCATGTTTTCAGTATGGAGCTTAGGCCAGAGTTCTTCCAGGCCTGTGATGACCTGCCTCTGCACTTGGGGGTGTGTTCTGAAGCTCTTCCCCGGAGAAATTTGCTGCCTGAAATGGGGTTGAACGTGCGTGGCTCCAGGAGCGGTCACCTTACCCTTATCCTCAGTTTTCCTGCAGCTCCACTGAGTTGTTTAGCTTGAGAAGCTGGAGAACAACCTGCTTCGGCCACTAAGGACTTGGTTGCAAAGCACTCCAGGTTTTCACTCTGCTGCTGTTGCTAATTTGAACCTTGTATCATATCTGAGTGTGAAAAATCAGTCCCTTTCTTACCTCTCAAATTACTGTAATCACAAGAAATTATTATTCAAAAATTATATTGAAAATGTTTATTTTCAGTTCTTCACTTTTGTTAGAATGTATCGTGAAGTGACTATTGGCCAGAAAGCTTCTAGGCTCCACATTTATCCAAAAAGTCCAGCTTCCTGTGTATCTTTCCCAGCAAATGGTGGCCTTTTTGGAGAAGACGTGCTTTATGACATACTTTGAACTCAAATTTTGTTCAGTTGGACCTTCTTATTTTTCTGCATAATTTACTTCATTCTTTGTAGTTAATAATTGTCTTTCTAAATTTTTTCTTAGTATTAATCCATTTTATAAATACTACTTATTATGTGTACTTGTCATTAACACAACCTTAAATTGTCCCCTCGTCTCAAGATGTTTATTTTCATCAAATATTCTATTAATTTCATTTCCTTGAGCCTTCTGACCTGATTCAACCTGAACTGGTTGCCCCCTATACCTGTGTATAGCTACCTTCTTAGATTCTCTTGAATTTAGTTTTCTATTTTCTGTTTTCCATGACTTCCTCTTGGTTTATTCCTTCATTTGGGAGGAGTACATCCTGTAGAAGCATCCTGAGAAAGAGTATTAGAAGTAAATATTTTGAAACATTGATGTCTAGAAATGTCTTTTTTTCTATTCTCACATTTGTTTGGTAGTTTGACTGGGTATAAAATTCTAGGCTGTAAATTGTTTTCCTTTAGAATTTTGTGTTACTCCATTGTCTTCTAGCTTCTGCTATTATTGTTAAGCAGTCTGGAGTCATTCTGATCCCTGATTGCTTTGTGTGACTTTTTTTTTCCCTCCCCTTCTAGAAATTGAAGATTTTCTCTTTGTCTCCAGTGTTCTAAAATTTCATGTTGATTCGCCATGATTTGGTTCTGTTTTCATCCATTGTATTGGACCCTTTCAATCTGGCAACGAAATTTTGGGAAATTTTTCTGAATTATTATTATTATTTTTTTCTTAGTGAGGAAGATTGGCCCTGAGCTAACATCTGTGGCTAATCTTCCTCTTTTTGCTGGAAGAAGATTGTCCCTGAGCTAACATCATTGCCAGTCCTCCCCTACTTTGTATGTGGGATGCCGCCACAGCATGGCTTGATGAGCAATGTGTAGGTCTGCGCCTGGGCTCCAAACCCATGAACCCTGGGCCGCTGAAGCAGAGTGCGTGAACTCAACCATTATGCCACCAGGCTGACCCCCTGGATTATTTTTTTGATGATTTCTTTCTTTCTGCAACTCTATTATTTGAATTGATTGAATCTCCTGGATCGATTATCTAACTTTCTTCTGTATTTTCCATCTCTTTCCACTTTTGTGTTACCTTCTTGGAAATTTTATGGCCTTGATCTTCTACCTCTTCTATTGAATTTTTCATTTCTACTATCATAGTTTAATTTCCAAGAATTTTTGTTGTTTTCTTGTTCTCTGAATGTTCCTTGTTTTTAAATAGCATCCCATTCTTTTATGATTGCAATATTCTATTTAACTGAGCATATTATTAATAGCATGTTTTTTTTAGAAGCTTTCTTCTACTTGTGTAGGCTCCGTTCCCTCTAGTATTTGTTGACAGATTTATTGATTGTTTTGGTTTTTGCATTTCATGTTAGAATTTTTTATCTGATTCTGATAATTTTTTAAGAGTGGGGACTAAAATCCTGATAGGAAGCACTGTGTAGTCGAATGTGGCTTATAAAATATGAGGTCAACTGTAGAATGAACCAGCTGGTCCATTTATTGGGAGAATTCCTATAATATCTTTAGGATTTTCCTCTCGGGTTTGTGACATTCCCCAGGGACTATTCAGCCTCCTGACTGGCTAACAATGTTCTGGGAGCTAGATGGAGATAACTGGGAATCTCAGCATTCGGTTTGCAACCACATTCCTTTGATCCCTTGCTTTTGGTGGTACTCTTATCCTTCACTGAACCTGAAGCTGGTTCAGACCCCATGTTTTGTGTTCTCCAGAGAATAAAACTAGTCTTCTGCAGGGTAGGAGAATGGTGGTTGCTCAGTGACATGGAGAGGAATAGGGGATTGAGGGGTTTAATTGCTTTTTAATTCACTTTCAACCAATCATTTTCTTCCCCAATCTCAACTTCCACTTCCAAAGATAATTGGCACCACCAGTTCCTGAGTCTTTTAGGATTCTTGTTGTAACTCAAGTTGAGTCCTAGTTTTCCTCATGGCCAGTTTAGGGTTCAAATACCTTGAGTCTTCTAAGTCAGTTAACACTTGTGCATTTACTTTATAGCTTCTAAGATGTTGTTGCTATTGTCTTTTCTCCTAGTTATTCTTGAGGTTTTATGCCTTTTTAAACAATCTTGGACTGTAGTTTCAAGATAGAGTGAAATTAGATGCACCTGTTCAGCCCACTTTCTTTATCAGAAGCTCCAAAAGTAAAAATTATTTATATTCATGTTAAAAAATTACAATGGTATACAAGGGTATAAAATAAAGAATAAAAAGTCTCCATCACTGCCCACATACCCACTACCCAGAGGTAACTAAAGTAAGTTACATGTGTACCTTTCGAGAAATATTTTATTTATATAGAATAATATATATAATTTAAAATCACAAATGAAATTTTACTGTGTAAATACATATATGGTATATAGTGTAAACATATACTATGTGTATTTAATATATGTTAAAATTATGGAGTTCTGTATTGATCTGTACACAGAATGTTCAAATGTCTTAATTTTTTTAACTGTTTCATAGTGTTACATTGTATGCCTTTTTCCTAATAAGATCTTAGTTGCTGGATATCTGCTTATTATTCATCTTTTTAATATTATTATCAATGGTGCTACTATAAATACTCAGATACACATTTTTTTCATTACTTGTTAAAGTATATTTTTAGTTAAATTCTTAAAAGTGGAATTGTTTAGTCAGAGTATATGTACTTTTTTATTATGAAGATATGACAAATTGCTCTTCAAAAAGATTATGCCTCTACCAATAGTATATAAAAGTGTCTTTTTTGTATACCCTCTGTGACTTAGCTGTTATCAAGCTTTTAAATCTTTGACATTCTGATAAGTGAAAAATGCTGTCTTGTCATTTTAATTCGTGTGTCCTAATTGTGTGTGAAGTTAATCACGTGCTTATTGGATATTCTTTTTCTATGAGCTGTATATTCCATTCGTTTAGCCATTATTCTTTGGATTATTCATCTTTTCCATATCGATTTGTAAGAGCTCCTTATACTTGGGAGAATTTTGCCCTTTATCTCTCATATGTCTTGTATATATTTGCCCAGAAATGTCTTTTTATTTTTGCTATTGTTTGCTCTATTTGTGCTATATGGTCAATATATTTTAAAATGAAAAAATACTGAACAAGTATTTGCTTTACTGTCCCTGGCTCAAATTATTTTCTTTAGAGCTTTAGCATATTATTTTCTAAAGTGTTTATAAACTATTAACATTTAAAAGGTATCAACAATACTTTATTTCCATTAAGTAATTTATACAATAAATTAAAATTTTCTCTTATTCTGATTTTAACTTGAAAAGGACCACTAAGTATCATTTTCGTGTATCTTATGCTATTTAGGTAAAAAGTATTTCTCTTTTCAGTGTTCTACCCAAGAGTTCTTCTTGATTGTCAAAACCCTACATCACCTGAAGTCAGAATTTCAATCATTAATACCTGCTGTTAATTCCCACGTTCAGTCAGACTTGCTCCGAACATTTATTTTAGAAATTCCTGAACTCCTCAGTCCAGTGGAGCATTACTTAAAGATACTTAATGAACAAGCCGCCAAGTAAGTAGCATTCCCTTAGTTCTTCCTTTCTAGCAGTGAAAGTAATCTAGTGTGTTTGCCATTTGTTGTGTGAATTCTTAAGCTTCCCTAGAAGTAATGGTGGAAGTTGCATGTGAAATTAAAAATGTGATTGGATGCTCAAGGTTCTGTATTACAGCTGGAAGTAACACTTTGCTGTCTAAAATTTAGACAGTTCATCACTTGGGACAGATGTAGTACTTCTCCAGGTATCAGATGACGAAAAGATAAAGTCCAGGCAGAGCGAGTAGTAGCAGTTTATTAATCCAAAAATGGGTGTCAGATGGCATCTTTTATTCATTTGCTAGATATCCAGGGACGGTCTGTTTTATATTTAGAAACTGCAGAAGCAAAGTTATCCTTTAAAAGGTAGTCATTTTGCAATTCATCCCACAAACAATTCTATATAAAAAAGATTTTACATTTGTATTTATTTTCTGAATAGGCAGACAACAGATATTTAATTTTATCTCTTGGTTTCACCATGGGAATCGTGAACTTACAAAACAAAAATGATGTTAGAGTGATTTTGTTTGTCTTTAAAGAAATCAAGAAACCCATAAATATTTAGTGACAGAGCTAGAATTAAAACGTTTTCCTGACTTCCAACCCTTTGATCTTTTATTATGCCGTGAAAAATAATTAATAATTGGTATAAATAATATGCTTCAATATACGTATTTGCATTTTTTCGTTTTTTTAGAATTGGAGATAAAACTGAATTATTCAAAGACCTTTCTGATTTCCCTTTAATAAAAAAGAGAAAGAATGAAATTCAAGAAGTTACTGACAAGATCCAAATACATTTACAAGAAATACGAAAAATAATAAAAAATCCTTCTGCACAATATGTGACAGTGTCAGGACAGGAGGTAATGTCAAACATACTTTTATTTTGCATTAGTTTTTCTCAAGTAGAAAAGCTATTTTAAAATGTAAATAAAAATCTGAGGATAGGATGAAAGTATTATTTTTTTTTCAGAGTTTCTGTTTTGTTCCTTGGAGATATGTTTTAATACCTTCTTTTGATAGGAATTATCTTAATAGCAGTATTTTGTTTATTTACTCTAGTGTCTTGGTAAAATCATGCAACTTAATGTTACATGTGTTTTAGTATTATCTATTGAAATTATATTTTAGAAAACCTTGACTAGTGTAAATAATAACCTATATGATTCATTTACCCTGAGTCCAGGAGAGAAAAGTTAGTCTTTGATCCCTGGCCTGCTGATGATCAAATGATAAGTGAACCATCTACGTTGATTGGATTACACAATGATTAAATGGCAGGGCTTCTGAAGTTAGGAGTATAGCTGCTAAAAAAACAAAAAACAGAACTATAATGAAAACCTACGTTTAGTGAGTCTCCCATAAGATTATGGTGTTGTTTAGAAATGTGTTTTTTGGTTTGCATACTTCTGTTTAAAGTTTGATATTAGTATCTGAGTGAGAATAGGGAAGAAGTATGCTTCTTAAATGTACTTGCGCCTTTCAGTCCTATTCTGAGTCAGAGGCATGCTACTTCTACATCTTATGTTTAATAAAATATAAAGATTCCAACTGAGGGCATTTGAGAAGTTCTGTGTTGTTAAAATAACAAATTAGGATATTTGTGAAAAATTTCTACAGGATGAACATTTTATTAAGGATTTTTAAAAAATAGATATTTTTCCCAGGGGGAAAAGCTTAATTTCAAATTAAATTTTTGAATATTTGCATTGCTTTATATAGTTAACAAAAAGATTGTTGATTTGTATGAGTATTCGAAATAAACTGTAGTAAATTATAATCTTTATTAAAATGTTTATTAATGTCATTTAATAGACCATTGATTAAGTCAGCCTGTCTTCTGGACTAAAATTAAGATGTTATACTCAGGCAGACATTTCACAATGTATTCCACATGGAGTTCTATATAACAGGAAAATGATTTGACAATTTTTATACTTACTCTCCTCCCCTATCCCGAACAGGAAAATTTCAAATATTAAATTGTATCTCTTGGTTTCACTATGTAATCATGACCTTGCAAAGCGACAAGTGACCTTAGCACCGCTATTCTGGGCTATATGTTGAAAATGAGATGACCAAAACTGCTTCATCACATTAATAAAGGATAGGTAGAAAAGTGGTTGCCTGGTATTACAGTGGGGAAAGCTGAGTGTAAGTGCCAGTTCTGCCACTTACATGCTAGTGACCATGGAAGAGTCACGTCTGTCGTGAGACTGCTAGGAAGACTGGTTGAGTTAAAATACATGAAAGTGCTTTTTAATAATAAAGAACTATGCAAAGGTTATTCATATAATAATAGTAATTACTATTTACCAAGCACTTGTTAAAGTTCAGAATGGTGCTAAGTGCTTTACCATATATTATTTAATCCTTATAACAGCACAAAAAGGGGTTATTCCAGTTTTGCAGAAAAGAAAACTGAGGTTCAGTGTAGTTAGGTAAGTGACCCACGTCAGAAACCCAGTTCCAGCCCAGGTCTGCCTGATTCGTCTTTCCACCATGTCATTATTCCACTCTGCTCACAAATATTAACACAGGGATTATCAACATCATGGATTTCATTTGATAAAATCTAAACATTTTAGAGCTCGTACTGTTCAAACTAAAATAAAGCTTAAGTCTTGGGAAGACAGTACTGGATTCAGTTGGCAGTTTTAAAGTACAAATGGGGAAAACTGATCAGGAATTCATAAGGGATAGTAGATTAGTTATTCTTTATCAGTGTAGCATTGAAGTTTAAGAAAAAGCACAGCATGGAGATTAAGTAATTGGATTACAAGTGATTAGGTAGGAAGATAAATTATCTTATTATTCTTTACTTAACCTTTACTAGGTGAAGGTGATGAATTTGAGGCAAGAAATTTCTTAGTTATTAACAGTAGTATGGATTCCTGTTGGATTTTAAAAACCTCTAGAGGTTTTTTGGTTTTTTTTTTTTTTTTTTTTGGTGAGGAAGATTTGCTCTGAGCTAACATCTGTTGCCAATCTTCCTCTTTTTTTTTTTTGCTTGAGGAAGATTAGCCCTGAGCTAACATCTGTGCCAGTCTTCCTCTATTTTGTATGTAGGAGGCCACCACAGCATGGCTTGATGAGTGGTGTAGGTCCATGCCTGGGGTCTGAACCCGTAAACCCAGGCTACCGAAGCAGAGCACGTGAGACTTAACCACTATGCCACAGGGCTGGCCCCTAGAATTTTAATACTATATCAATGCAGAATCACTTTTATAACATTTTTTGAGAATTAATAATTCTGATTCAAACACCAAATTAATTCTAAATATCCAGCATTGTTATAACCAAATTTTGTTTAAAAAAATTGAACTAAAGTTATTAGCAATACTTAAAGAACTAAGAACAGACTCTGTCAAATATTACCTCTGAGAAGTGAGGGAGGAAGAGAGAAAAACCCTCATTTTATATGTGTGTGCTTCTTATTTTATACCTTCTGTTCTGTCTAAAATTTTATTTCCATACATATAACTTTTGTAATCATTCTTTAAAAACCTGTTTTAGCAGCCCCACATGGTATGTGGATCTTGTTATTATTAGTAAAAGTGGACAGACTGTCAAGCCAGTGTTACTTTTGACAACATTCATTTTTCACCTCTATTCACAATTTTTAGGTACAGGCATACCTCGGAGATGTTGTGGGTTCGGTTCCAGACCACTGCAATAAAGCAAATATTGCAATGAAGTGAATCACACGAATTTTTGGGTTTCCTAGTACATGTAAAAGTTATGTTTATACTCTACTGTAGTCTGTTAAGTGTGCAATAGCATTATGTCTAAAAATCCAATGCACACACCTTAATTTAAAAATACTCTATTGCTAAAAAGTGCTAACAATCATCTGAGCCTTCAGTGAGTCATAATCTTTTTGCTGGTGGAGGGTCTTGTAAAAAATGCAGTATCTGCGAAGCATAATAAAGTGAAGCACAGTAAAACAAGGTATGCCTGTACTATTAGAATACTAAGCCTTATTGACTCTGATGCATTGTTGCCTCTCACTCTGAATGTATTGGTTTATAAGAAAATAGTGAAAGCAGAAACTTACGTAGCTTTACATAATTAATTCGCTGCTTCTGTGACAGTCTCTCTCATATTTTATGAATATAGAGAATTATCTCAACCTTGAATCAAATGTGGAATGGATATGGGGTGATACTTAGATTTGGGGCAGTATTGATAAGTAGTAGTGTTCTTAAGGAAAAGGAAAGAAATAGGGGGGAGAAATCTTTAGAAAAAATTCATTAATTCACAGCAGGTATCTATCCAAATATCTGCTTAATATGTTTAAGATGTGGAAAACATTCTCTGTTAAATCTTGCTTGTGAGAAAGAAAAGGGGAAGAGTAGGAATGGGTTAAGTGTGGTGTTGGAGAAAACAGAGAGCAGTTTCTGGAGTGAGTTAAGAATTCTAGCAAACTTAGCAATGACGTCAGCCGAGTGATACCACAGGCCATAGTTTGAGTAACAACATCTGACATTTAACCGAGGCAGAACTGGATCCCGGGAGAAGAGTATGAGGGATTGTTAGAACGGATCAAGGCAGACTTCTCACATGAGCACCTAAGAAACAAAGTCAGGAACCAGAGAGTGGGGAAAGTTGCTGTGAGAACTCTAAGATTGCTGGGATATTTGTTAATTTCCAATTGTAGTTAATTTCCTTTTCTTTAGCAATGAAATCCTTAAACAAAAGGCTTGTCTGCTCATTCTTACAATGTTTGTAAAAGGAAATAGAAAATTTCCTATTCCATAGCCAGTGAAGAAGAGAGAAAAACTGCTAGTTGATGACAATTCTAAGGAGAAACACAGGACCAGCCCCTGTCTGAGGAAGTGACCCCAGCGGTTTAACAAACAGGAGGTCCATGTCGGCTTTGCCTACTCTCCCTCTGTCTGTCTTCCACCTTGTATTGGCTTGGTATCTGGCTTGCTTGAGGAGCTGTGGTCCTTAGAGTAGACCCTTGATACTTACATATTGAACAGTATCTGTGACCGTGACCAGTAGCAATTCGTAATGTGTATAAGGCACAGATTTGAGTCCAACACTGCCATGCCGCGGTGTTATGGCAGATTACGTAAGTAAACCAGCCTGGCTGGCTGCCCAGTGACCTCACTGAGGCAGTTTTTAGCTTCTTTTAAAAATTTCCACCGTTCTTAAGGCAGTAACTCCTGTGGAGCTCTGTATTAGTCATTATGGATCTGGATGTGTCTTTCCCAAATATTAGTGAACCAATGTGATCCTGAATTTTGCTGTTTGCCTTTGGCATAGTTCTTCCCAGAATTATTTTATAAAAAGATCAATATGTCTTCTCTTAGAACATTTTAAAATAGTATGTAAGCAGAATTTTTTAGCATAGTCTTAAAGTGATCTTATCTTTCCCATCAATGGTATTTATTTTGTGGGGGTTTTCCTCAGTTACTTTTTGTAGCCAAAGGGGACTTTTTTAGACTCTTAAGTCTTAACTGTTTAACTGGGTGTGGCAGATTTGAAATTAATTCCTCTCTATACAAGAGGACATCATTAGTTCCAAAATTTTTGTTAAGGATGAAAATTCTTAAAATTAACCATTAATTCCTATTATAATTAATGTAAAAGCTATAGTGTTTCTATTAATAGAAAAGTGAATTCAAGAGCTAGGCTGATACTGTTAATATGCATTTTATAAATAACCTGAAATGTTATAAAACTGATATATGTAAAAAAGTTCCTGTAGACATCTCAAAATTAGTGGCAGCCACAGAGCTTCTGAGTTCCATCTTCTACAAAATAAGTGTATTTGTTTGTTTATTTAAATAAAACATTGAATTTCGTTGCAATAATACAGGAAAGTGAACAGGAAGAAGAGATGATATATAACTGATGCTAAAAATGAAAGGTGTGATAGAAGTTGATTTCACGTGCTTCCTGGCTGATTTCAGAAAAGCTTGCTTGCAGAGCACAGTTGAATCTCTAAAGATATGGTTCATATATGTGACTACTTAAAGAAAACACTCATGAGAGGAAATATCTTCCCCCCTTAATAGTTGAAGAAGTCAGTTCTTTTTTATGAGGATGCTTTTAGAAGACTTAGGTCCCCTGGATAAAAACTATTATAATAAATCCTCTTCTGTTCAGAATAGGGGATGGGACTATATCTCAAACTGGTATAACATCTAATAATCGAATATTTAAAAATTTTATATACTTATAAATTCAATCTTATTGCTGAGTAATAGAATTCTTAAGATAAGTGGGTATTGATAAATGGAAGAGGTCATTAAAGAAAAATCACTGTTTGTAGTATGTACATAACAATATTATAAACATTAAAGCACCAAGGTATATCCTTTATGACAAACTTTTTGCTCAGTACAAATTGTACTTTATCCCAAGTATTAAAACCCTAATTAATATTTGACTGTACAGATATATATGTGAACTCTCCCAATAACAATACTGGGTTTATTTTGAATGTTTAGAATAATATTTACTAAACTTATTTAGCACAATTTTGAGGAAGCTTTAAAACTATAATGGTTAACCATTTAAATATCTAACGTTTATTTATATTTATTTTAGTTTTTGATTGAAATAAAGAATTCTGCTGTATCTTGTATACCAACTGATTGGGTTAAGGTTGGAAGGTAGGTTTAAAAATACATTTTTTTCTTATTAATGTAAATTATAGTGACATCTGTATACCTGTGTGCTACTAGACTGAAATAACCACAACCCTGACATTAAAAGCAATTCTTCGCCTTTGGTTTTCTTATGGTACTTTTAACCAAAGAAATAATTATCTTCAACTCTTTTCATCATTGATTTTAAAACATTTTTTCCAAAGGGTATCTTATTTATATGTATTTGTTTTCTTGTTTTGTAAGTGACTATTTTATTCTTATACCTCAGAGTATACTTTAAACACATGAAAAAAAGAAAGTTTAGGAACCTTCAATTATAAGATTAATTTGGTTGCTTGAACTTCTTGATGAGTGTTATACCCGACATTTCTTTTAAGAAGCTGAAATTTCATTTTCTACCTCACTGAGCTTTGCATTTCTTTATTCTTAATACCTTCCATGGCACACAGTTATAATAGTTCTTTACATCTTCTTTTTTGTAAGTTATATCATGAATTGATGAAAATAAATTAATCAAAAGCAAAATTAGAGAACCGCATTGAGACTCTGCCTTTTCTCATTTGGTTAGGCAGAGTCCTAATCCCCAAGAGGGGACTCGTTGAAAGAAGTATTGTTAGAGATGTATATACTCCTGTGAGTAGTATCCTTTGTGGAATACTTATTACTACTGTTATTAGTATGTTTGCATGAACTTGAGATGAAAATGTTACATTCGCCTCAGAGAGTAGAAGAGGGATGGTGTGTAGCTGGTGATGGTATGAAGGAACTCTGTGTTAAGGATGGAAGAAAATTTTGACATGATGTATGAATGATTATTAACTTATTATTTTAAATAAAAAAATAAAACTATTTATTATATTGCCACTATCAAAGGGCCCTGAAGGCACAGTCATGAGTTTCTTGAGCTCCAATACCATCCTTTTTTTTCCTATGTTACCAGCAGCTGTAATTGAGATTTGAGTATTGTTGGTTGTAGGGGATGTTTTCTCTCTTTGCAGGCATTCTTGCCTTTATCTACTTTTGTCCTATACTACAGCTAATGAATGGAAATGTGCATTATGAAGAGAAATTACTAAAAACCATGTTAGTCTATCTAGAACAATAACTGAAATGTCTCACTAAATGTTTTGTCAGAAGAGAAAGCTATGATAAATATGTTTGCACAGAAATCTAGATGACATACCTTAAAAGCAACAAGCAGGCATGAATCAGTGCCAGCATCTTTTGAACGTTCAAAGATGTAAATTGAATGAATAAATAAGATGATTTAGGGAAGGTTCATTGCTATTTTTTATCTGTTGTGTGGCCATCAGAGCCTTGACAGGGATAGGTTAGAATATCATCAATCAGAATTCTAGTGTAAAAGGCTCACCCCTAGTCCAGTAACCTGCCAAATTAAAGGTAATTGTGAGAGTGTATTACAGGAGTCGGGGAGCAAAGATCAGAGTACACTCTGTCATCACCTGGCTGTCACTCAACCCTGACCTTTTCTTCTTAAAGATCCCATCATGCTAACAAATCAAGAGCAGTAACAACCCACCACCACCACCCCAGGACAGCTCCTCACATTGAGTACCAATGAGATAGGTACTCTGCTGAGCACTGTCTGTTTGATCCTCTCAACTGTACCTATGAGGTAGATACTATTATTATCCCCATTTTATAGATGAGGAAAGTGATCTTCAGAGAAGGTCAGTTATATTTGCCCAAAGTCGCACAGCTAACAAGTAAGTGGCAGAGTTGGAGCATTGGTCCGGATTCTCTGACTGGGGACCCTTGACATCCCCCACTGTGCTCTACAGCTTCTTGATGAAGAAGCGGAGATTATACAACCTAGAAGGGGAGCATGTGGTATTTCTTCCCTTCCAGGGCCACTGTACATCTGCAGTTAGATCATGAAGAACTCCTCTTCTTTGACTGTCTCCTGAATTAATGCATTGCTATTCTTTGTAATGCTTTATATTTTTCTTTTTTCACTGAAATACTTAAATCATACAGAAAACTATAAAATATCAAGAATAATATGACCCTCACCAATGTATCCACCTCCCAGCTTTGTCAGGACTTATTTTACCCTGTTTGCTTCTGATCTTTTTTTAAAAGCAAGCATTTTCATTTAATATAATTTAAAGAAAAAAAGTCCTGCTTATGAAATAGAAATTCTAAACTTTGACTTTGCCATATGGATGTAGTTTGAAATGCATTTTAAAAGCTTCCTGAACAAAGTCCTATGAACTCTGGTACTTTATTTACAGCAAAGATCTTTGGAATCAATAGAGTTTCAGGACCATAATTAAAGAATGTTCTCTATTTACAGCTATTTACTTTCAAGGTTCATCAGAGAATAATAAATAACTACTTTAATTTTCTGAAGTGATGGCATTACTGATTTCTTAGTAACCTTGATTTCCTATTTGTGTTTTTCCCCCTCTTCTAGCACAAAAGCTGTGAGCCGCTTTCATTCTCCTTTTATTGTAGAAAATTACCGACATCTGAATCAGCTCCGGGAGCAGCTAGTCCTTGACTGCAGCGCGGAATGGCTTCAGTTTCTAGAGTGAGTTTACAATGAAAAATATAATCTGACTGTTTGCTATGAGAAATAGACCGGAAAATCTTCCCATCAAAAAGAAAAGTAGAGATTACTGTTTGTGACCTGCCGTAAAATAGTTGAGTACATGTGTTCTGTGATTTTTTTTTTTTTTATCCATTGAAATGTAAGCTCATCTTAGTCTTTGGTGAGAGACCAAAGGTACTCTTCATTGTTATACTTCATTGTTACTGTACTGACATTTTGTTGCTAAGAATGTTTAGTAGAGTCATTTTTTGAAATTCCACCTTGGACTTTGTTTACTTTTCTTATATAAAGGCTTAACATTTTCAGAATGGGACAAGTATGGGTTAGTTGTTTTGTTTTTATCATCTCCATTTAATGTTTTTTCTTTTTTTTTTTTTTTTTTACATCCTGTTTATTTTCCCCCTAACTTTTTATTTTGAAAAATTTTAAATCTATGGGAGAGTTGAAACAAACACCTGTATACCCTTCACCTAGATTTATCAAGTGTTAACATTTTGCCACATTTATTTTATATCTCTCTCATATACTTTTTTTCCCTGAACCATTTGAAAGTAAATTTTAGACATTGTAACACTTCACCCCCGAAATACTTAAGCATATATCTTTTAAGAATAAGGACATTTTGGGGCCACCCAGTGGCGCAGCGGTTTAGTTCACGCTTGGCAGCCCAGGGTTCGCGAGTTTGGATCCCGGGTGCCCGCGGATGCACTGCCTGTCAGACATGCCGTGGCGGCGTCCCATATAAAGTGGAGGAAGATGGGCACGGATGTTAGCCCAGGGCCAGTCTTCCTCAGCAAAGAGAGGAGGATTGGCAACGGATGTTAGCTCAGGGCTGGTCTTCCCACCAAAAAAAAAAAAAAGAAGAAGAAGAAGGACATTTTGTTATATAATCTTAACACCATTAATCACACCTAAGAAAAAATATTAATTTAAGAAATGGATTTCCTCAGTTTCCCCACCTCAAATTTTTAAATGAAAGATCTAATCAACTTTCACAGATTATGTTTCTTTAGTGTATTTGAATCTAGAATAGTCCCCTGCCTTTTTTGTGTTTTATAATATCAGATTTTTTTGAAGAGTCCTTGCTGTTGTCTCAAAGAATGTCTCATATTCTGGATTTATTAATAGTCATGTATTCATATTGACAGGTTTAAGTCAGTGGTATGCTGGTTAATGGTTAACAGCCAGATCTCTGGAAGAGTAGTAGTGTTTGTGGTGTTTGCTGATTTCTGTAGTGTAAATACTCCCACCATGACTGATTTCAAGCTCCCGCTGGACTAGAGTTGGGAAGAGGTGTGCACAGCTGACTTTCATGAGTCCATAGGAGCCAGCTCTGGACCACCACTCATCTAAGAACTTGATATGTATTAGCTCATTATTCCTTACAAGAGCTCTGTGAGTGAAATATTTTCATCATCCCCAATTACAGATGAATACAGTGAGATGCAGAAATAAGAAGTTGCCCACAATAAGGGTCAGGACTGGAGCCCAGATTCAACCCAGGGTGTTTGCTGGTAGAGTGTGGGCCCTTTACCATCAGGCTGTAGCACCTGGCCACGATGAATCCATAGGCATCACTCTGACAGAGATCTGTTAGTCTTTCTCTCTAAAAATTCAAACAGCAAATATTCAGTGAGGTCCTTCAGGGAGCTTTCTTCCATTTAAAGTAACCGATCTGACAAGTGAGATAAAAACAAAAAAGATTTTATGTGACAGTTTTTAAAAGGTAGTAAGTTGGTACCATGTCTTTTCACCCAGGGGAATCTTGAATTACAGGATCAGAAAGAGACTCCAGTTTACTAATCCTGAATCTTTTGAGGTTGTCCTGACTCAAAGTCTTGCATCCTGCCCTGGAATGTGGTCTGGTCAGTTCCTTTCCAGTTTACTTTCAATTTCTCACTTTAAGGGTTTTCAGAGCCCTTGAGTCTCTCAGTTCTCCTGCCTTTTCCCTTGGTAGTATCAGTGAGAACGTGAAAATAGGACTAAAATCACTCTTTCAAACTTCAAGGGCCACATTCGAGGGTCCTGGGATTTGGTGGGTAATTCATATTCATTCTGTTCATGGTATATGTGATTTTACAGATCTGGGTTATGTTCTCCCCATCATTATTCTAGGTTAAAGAAAGTCCAGGTCTCCCAGGCTAAAAACTTTGGCATTATCCTTGATTCTTTCTTTCTTTTTGTCCCTATATCTGTTATCAGATTCCTGTTTATCTTTTTTTTCCCTTTGAGATGTCTCTTTGATTTGCCTCTTCTTCTCCTGTTCTCTTCTGGCGCCCCACTGTCACCTCATACCATTCTTACTGTATCAGCCCTCTGCCAGGCCCTTCTACCAGATTAACCCAGGAGAATTCTGCTTTCATCATAATCACCCTTTTGCTGTAGTTGAGAGTTGCTAAGAGTGAGCTAACATTAAATATAATATCACAGAAGAATCTGATACTCATGATATATTGCTAAGTGAAGAAAAGGATGCAAAATAGTGTGAAATTATGATACAATTCTGTATGTGTAAATTCACATACATACACAGCATACAAATCTTTATATTTTTAAAGGTTAAGTATATAAATGCTTACTGTTATATTATTAATATGCTTATTGGCCATTTGTATGTCTTCTTTGGAGAAAGTCTACTCGTGTGTGTGTGTGTGTGTATATATATATACATATATATAGTCTCTAATATTAACTGATTAGTTCTGGATGGTTAGGTTACTGGAGATTTTAATTTACTTTGCAAATACATGATTTCAAAAGTTTCTATCATGTACACATATTACTTTCAAAATAAGAAAAATATATTAAAATTTTTATCTAAAAAAAGACTATTGGTTGAAATTTGGCTAGAGCATTTGCAGTGAGCCCCACTTGAGAACAGCATAGATTGTTATGCACACCATTTATTGAGATGCCAGATGGTATGAATATGATGTCATTAAAAAATTAACCTCAATGAACCTGACATCAGGATTGAATACCAGCTATACAAGTGTATTTGTCTCTTACTGAGATACTAACTGTTGTACATTAGTCATATCACTTTTGATCCAAATGTTGGAAGAAATCAAGGCTGTAGGAAACTGAATGGAACCCTCTCAAAAACCGTGTGTCTTCTTTTGTGTTCTAGAAGGTGGGCTGTGGGTATTGAATAATCTTCTCAATTGCACATTTTTTAAAAAATGAATTTTATCTCTCAGACAGTTCAAATATTTTAGAAATGCATTTGCAAATAAAAAATAAAATATTTTCTGTTTTTATTAATTTCGCACATCATTGAGCAACATCTGGTGGTGAAGTTCTCTGGCTGTCATAACAGCTTTAGAACCCAAGTGTCTTAATCTACTTGCCATGGACCTAGCAATATCTTTTGGCCAGAGATTAAATCATAGTGCTTTGACTTCATCCTTAAATGGGTTGGTAGCTTAGTGACAAAGTTGCATGTTGTTATGGTATAAACTCTGTCTATCAGATTGTTACCTGAATTGCCCATTTTTCAGCTTGCCATTTTTCAAAGTATGGATAAATTTGGCAAAGAGTAGCAAATAGACAAAGATCAAGAAGTCAAGTAAAGCTTTGTAAGAGTTATGATGATAATGTTTAAGGCTTATGGTGGTTTTTCATTTTGTTTACATGTCTTATTTCTGTAATTGGCATGAGAAAGAACATGTTGTCCAAATCAAAGTAATTGCTTATCCTTTCCTGTCTTTTTTTTTTTTTTTTAACTGAAATGGTACCTGAGAGCTGTGTCACTCATTTCAATCCTGGAAACTAGAAGATCATCAGGGACAGTTACCCTCAACCTAAGGCTGCTGGGTAGCAGCAAATTAGGGTCTTGGTGGCCTGGACAAGACCTGAGAAGGAGGGAGTGAGAATAAGAAAAAATTGACTTCATTTTTAGTGCCAAAGGTACTTGACATTCGTCTAGAGAGGCAAGAGCAGAAACATCAAATGTGGCTGCTCCCTGGCGAGAGAGAGCGAGCTAGGATAGGAAGACCAGGTGGGTCAATAATTAGAACAGGGACAGAAAAGGCCATAGTCCAAGGGGTAAATGAGTGGTCAGATCTAAAATTGAAGCCAGACCAGGAATGACAAGGCATGATCACTGGGCAGCCACTCAGGAGTGTTATGTCTGTGCAGCACATGTGTCATCTTCAGAACTAAGAGCCTTTTTTTTGTTTGTGAGGAGGATTGGCCCTGGGCTAACATCCGTGCCCGTCTTCCTCTACCTTATATGGGACGTCGCCACAGCATGGCTTGACAAGCGGTGCATCCGTCCATACCCGGGATCTGAACCTGTGAACCCCGGGCCGCGAAGCGGAGCACGGGAACTTTGCTATGCCACTGGACGGCCCCAGGCATTTTTAAGGTGGCAATTGAGTGCTGCCTGTCTGATGCCAGGGGCCAATCTGCTTTGTGTTTGGGGTTTTGCACAGACTCGTAACACTGTTAATAGGGTTTGTGTTGTTTGTTTTGGTGAATTTTAATTCAGTGAGAAATAGAAAAATTATATTCATTATGCTCTGTCTACTCAAAGAAGTATAAAATATACTTTAAATATATTTTTAATATATTAATAGTAGACATCTTTGTATAGAAGCTGTTTTAAATATATGTAATTCTATCCAAATGAAACAAAAGGAAGCCTCAGTATTGAAGTTATTATACTAAACAGAAAAGTAGTTCAATGTAATTTCCATCTCTCTTAACTGCTAGATATGCCTGCTTATTTTGTTTATGTTCCTCTTAGCTAATAAAGTGATTACTTACTGTCCAGCTTTTATAGGTCTGAAAAATCAGTTTGCTCACCTTTTTGTTGTTGTTGCTTCTGTAGGAATTTTAGTGAACATTATCACTCCTTGTGTAAAGCGGTACATCACCTAGCAACTGTTGACTGCATTTTCTCCCTGGCCAAGGTCGCTAAACAAGGAGGCTACTGCAGGTAATATATTTTTATTTCCCCCTCTTTTCAATGCTTTAGATCAGATGGCATTATTCAATTAATTTTATTGTTTTCATTATAAAATATTAAAATTACTCAAATATATTGGACTCTTGATAAAGTTGAATGTCATACACATATGGCTTGATTTAAAATTAGCAATTCCTTTCTTGCTTGCCCTGTCACTGAGTACAACGAAAGCAGATATTCACTGTAACTCTAGAGGTAAATGTTATATATTTCAATTTTTAAGTTTATGTGGGTGATGTTTTTATAAAGGAGCAGTCCTTTCATTTGTTCGCTTTGACTTGAACATATAATACGTTTAACTTTATAATTATAAAAGTCTCATTTAAATATCATTTAAATCAGATATGAGTGAGACTTAAGGTATGATTCATTCTGAGACAAATTGCTCTCTGTTGCTTTTAAATTGCTCTTCCTAATAAGTCTAAAACCTTAAGCTTGAGCCAAATCTTCCGCTCAATGCTTTGCCCTCCAGACCTACTGGGATGGGGGTCCTGCCTTCCAGACCCATTGGGGTAGAGGGTGGGGGTAGGAGGGAATGGGAGGAGTTCTGCCTTCCAGATCCACTGGGGCTGTAGTCCTGTTCTCTTAGCTTTGCTGGGCAAAGGTTGGGCCCCCAGGGCTCCAGGCCACCCTGCCCCCATGGTAGCTTTGCTTGGGCCCTACCTCTGAGGTGGTTCTCTGTGTTGGCCCCATTTCCCCTGGTGCTGTGTGCCTGGGCAGCTCCTGCGGCTCCCCCAGGCTGGAATTGCATGCTGGTGACCCTCTGTGGCTCCAGTGGGCATTGCCTCATCAGAGGCTCTCTGGGGTCTCTTGTAAGATCACTAGCCCATTCATGAGGGCTCTGCCCTTATGACCCAATCACCTCTCAAAGGCCCCACCTCCTAATACCATCACATTAGATATTAAGTTTCAACATATGAATTTTGGAGGGGACACAAATATTCAGTCTATAGCACAAAGCCTCAGTTTTTTCCTATATGTAAGAAAAATTAAAAGAATATTTAACTCACTGGCTTATTGTGAGGACAAAAAAGAAAACATGGAAGAGATATTGCCCATCAGTGCTTGTGGCATACACAGTTTATTAGTAGATATGTTGTGCTTCATACTTCCTTCATAACTTGGTTCCCTCTCTAGTTTGTGCTAAATATCTTTTTTTTTTTTAAGTTTCAGTGTCCTCTATACCTAGCATAGAACCCATAAGTGGATGTTAAAAAATAGTTTGTTTAATGTAAAGCATTTATTTGTGGGAGGAGAGTTGGAGGAATTGGCTACACCAGTTATAGACCCAAAGTGTACTCAGTTTGCTGTTTTGTTTCGTTTTGTTTTGCTGTTTATGTGTGGAGTGTATCTACAGTGTCAGGCACAACGGCTTTGCTTAAAATAGATTCTTTGCGTTTTCATTATTGCCTAATTTTTTGTCACATCAGAGAGATTCAAACATACAGGTTTGCCTACTCAGTTAACTGTAGGCATTTTAGAGCTGAAACTTTACAGTGCAGTAAATGGGGGAAAATTATATCCTATTTATCGTCTATAAAGAATGCAATACGTCAGTTTACTCCAGTTGAATCTAGTTCTGGAAGAATAAGAGCCTACCTGCAGTTGACTTGATTTTTTCCTTATGTGTTGCAATCTTAGTAGGAGTTCTTTCTCGGTACACAAGACGTGTGAAGCAAACTTTTCCTCATGGATTCTGTGTCTGAATTAAGTAGAGGATTGGCTACAGCCTCTTCACTTAGTGTGTGTTCAGATAAAGTTCTTCCCATTGAAAAAGCCTGGTTTTTCCCTTCTTATACTTCTTCAAATGGCCTTTTGCCATTTGCTGCTGCTGTAGCTAGTGAAGAAAGAAGGGCATGTCTATGGTATGTGGTTTGCTCCATTACACCAAACTGAAATTTTCTTATCTGTGTGTGTGTGTGTGTATATCTATAGGTAACCTAAACATAACATATATATTACAAATAATGTATAATTTAAAATAATACATAATTTTCAGTGTGTTGTGGTAACCAGAATCTAGATTTGATGTCAGAGGCCTGGTTTTAGCCCACCCTCTGTCACTAACTAGCCATGCACTGTACTTTTATTTAAATCTCAGGTATCCATATATAAAATCATAAGAAATAAAGTTATGAATTAGTAAATGGGATAAATCTTAAAGTTGTAGGAATTCTTGATTGAGATGTGGTTTTGGCAGAAACTCTGAGGAGTAAAAATATATACCTTATTACATCACTGTAAAACTATATGATTAATTCCTAGACTCATCGGATTTAACAGACATTTTTAGAGTATCTACTGTATGCAAGTTTGGTGCCAGATTTTGCAGTTTGGCACTTCTCCTTCTTCTTTTGGCATCTGCCAGTATATATCAAAAGATTCCTTGATTTGTATAAGTAAAATTTGGATCTCTCTTTTAGGCGTGTCCTTCAGAGTGTAGACATTGGATCAGACAGGCATGGGTTTGAATAATAGCTTAGGTATTTAACAGCTGACCTCAAGCAAGTTACTTAACCTCTCTGGTTCTCAGTTTCTGCATTGACAAAATAACACCTACCTCTCAGAGATGTTGTGCAGATTAAATGAAGTAAAGATATATGAAACTTCTAAGCAGGAACAGGCAGATAATAAACACTTACTAAATAGCAATTATTACTCACAGATGTTTATTCAAAAATCAGAAAGAATTAAGTATTATAAAAATTCTTTGTGGGGCTGACCTGGTGGCATAGTGATTAAGTTCATGTGCTCTGCTTCAGCAGCATGGGGTTCGCAGGTTTGGATCCTGGGCATGGACCTACACACTGCTCATCAAGCCATGCTGTGACAGCATCCCACATACAAAATAGAGGAAGATGGGCACAGGTGTTAGCTCAGGGCTAATCTTCCTCAGCAGAAAGAGGAAGACTGGCAACAGATGTTAGCTCAGGGCCAGCCTTCCTCACACACACAAAAATTCTTTGCCTTTAATAAAAAATATCTGAACTTAAGGATTGTCAGTATCTTCTATACCTATAATAGTTTGTTTTTTAAAAATCATTTTTTAGTTGTCAGTTCTCAATCTTGTCTCTTTGAACACAGTAATTATAGTTATCTTAAAGTCTATCTGATAATTCAAATATCTGGAGTCCTTGTGGGTCTTTTTCTATTGTCTCTTTTTTCTACTAGTTTTCATTATTGTATCTCCTTGAATGCCTGGTTATTTTGATTATCTTCTGCATATTTTGCATTGTATTTGAAAAATCATTTGTAGAAATAATTTGATGTTATATTCCTTCTGAAAGAGTCACATTTTCTTCTACTGGGCATCTTAAGACACTGATAACCATCTGGCATCACTTAGTCCATATCAGGACTTGAGATGATTCAAAGATTCAAAGGCTGCTCTTCTCACTTCAGGTGTACTCTTGTGCCTGGTGTGCAACCCCTTGGTGTCTCAGTCCAGAGCAGAGCTGTCTGTAGTGCTCAGCCTCAGCCGTTCCCTTATGTCAGAAATCAGCAGCCAACCTCCCTGGGCCTCTGTCCTACCCCAGCTCCTGGCCTGGTAATTCTTGCTGTCTTGTCAGTTATCAAGGTGTCTTTGAGTAGCTGTTTATTCTTTATCCAACTTTTTATTTGTGCTCAGTAGAGATTGTTTCAAACCACGTATTCTATCAGTAAGACAATTTCAGGAAATATTTCACATGCTAAAATACTTCCCAAATTGTATACTATATATTTTATATTAAGAAAAATCCACCTGAAAAATTTAAATGAAAAATTATGCCATAACCTTTAAATAATGTAATCAGTCTCTTTTAGTAGCCATAAAATTGAGTGTAAATAGTCATGAAATAGGAAACTTTTATCTAAAATGCATTTTAAGCTAGTATTTAAGTATCTGAATTTTATACTTTTTTTTCTTAGATTTTCAGCTTATTTAAAAATTTTAGTGCATTTGAGCTATTGCAGTTAGTTCAAATTATTTGGCTTCATAATTTCACTTTTCTTTCTAAATGCTATTAGGACGTTTTATTCACTGTAGTCTAAAACTTGAGGCAAAAAATGTTGTGCTAGGTCTTTCTATCCAATTTGTATTCTGGATATTAAATTGTTTTACTAATATAAATTAGGTTCTGTTTCTCTGGGGGCATTTAAAGGAGAGAAATGCAATTTTAAAAATATAAAATAAATTTATTCAAGTTCAATGTTTCATTCTTTCTAGGTAACATCTGGATTTCCTCAGTTCTTTTTCCTTCAGTGCCATATCATCAACATGATTTTCATATCTTTCTTGCTATAACTGTCCTATCCTAGTATGTCATCTCAGCTCTCTGAATTATCATTTGCTTCTTACTGTATCAGGAAGTGTTTTGTCATTATATAATTTGATAGCAACAGAATAAGGCAGTGTAGATTTTAGAGCAGAACAAATCACTCAAAATTTTATTCTAAAGTGAAAACCTTCCTGGGAAATTGTATCAATGTCATGAATATGATTTATTGATTTCACTTGGCAGAGCACCTACGATTTTATTTTAAAACTGATATCACTTACAGATGGTTTCATTTTTTTTTCTTTTACAGTAAATTCATAACCCATCAAGATAAAAATCCTGTCTTTTAGAATTATACTCTAAAATCCAAGAACTGTTCTTTTCCTGTAATTTTAAATATCTCTTTCCAAAGAATGATTTCAAAATTGTTTACTCAGAAGATACTTCAGTCGCTTTCTTTGAGAAATGGCAGTGTACATTCTTGGGGTTTTGTTAGCCAGATATATTTAAGAAGAAGAATTTAAGTAATTAGGAGGGTAGTATTTCTTGGTGTTATGAGTAAATTCAGAAGTGTGGTTATATGTGAAAGTTCTGAGTCAAAGAACTTGATGGGGTCATTGATAGGATATTATGATGAAAAAGAGCAACAAATGGCCAAGAAATTGATGAAAAAATGTTCAACCTTTGTAATCAATGAGTGCAAATTAAAACAAGGAGATAACAATGTTCCCTCACCACATTGTTAAAAATTAGAAAGTTTGATAATACCAACTTTAGGTGAGAGTATGAAAAAAACAAGTCAACTTTCATATCCTGCTGCTGGGAAGGTAAATTGATATAGCTACTCTTATTTATTAAAAAATATGCATACTCTATGACTTAGAAATTCCATTTCAAGAATTTCCTCTAGCTTAGAGAAATACTTGGACATATGCACATGGACGCCTGTATAGGATTGTTCATTGCAGTTTTGTTTATAACAGTGAAAAGAGAGACAATCTAAATGTTCAACAACAGAGAACAGCTAACTCGTCTATGCAGCAACTTCCAAAGAATGCTGAAGATCTGACAGGAAATGATCCTTAATATTCAGTATACCATACCATCAGGGTCCGTTGGACCTAATTTCAGTTTTTAGTTTTTTTGTTTGTGTGAGGAAGACTAGCTCTGAGCTAACATCTGTTACCAATCCTCCTCTTTTTTTTTTTTTTTTTTTTGGCCCTGGTCTAACATCCATGCCCAGCTTCTTCTACGTCATATGGGACGGTGCCACAGCATGGCTCGACAAGCGGTGTGTCTGTTCTTGCCTGGGATCCGAACCTGTGAAACCCTGGGCCGCCAAAGCGGAGTGTGTGAACGTAACCACTACACCACTGGGTCGGCCCCTAGTTTTTTGTTTCTTAAAGGTCTTCCAAAGAACAAAGAGAAAATTTACTTTTTTTTTTTTTTAAGGAGACTAAAACTCATTCTGTCTTGCATTTACCACATGGGTCCATTGGGCCCTTTTATAAATCTAAGATGCATTTTGGGATCTTTAATCATTTTATCTTTCCTATATCTGAAACATTTTACTGTTTCATCATCCTAGGAATTTATTTCATCATTGTTTATCTATTATTCCCACTACTCTATGAAAATCTAAAATAAGAAGAAAACTGGAGAATGATGATGCAAAAGTGAGATAGAAATCACTATCACATCATTCTTCAGTTTTCTCATTGTATTGCCCGAAGTGTTACATCCTCTTTCAAGAAGGTATGAAAGAAGACTAGAGATGCCACTGTTGTAGTCTGCTTCTGATTTTCAGTGAACATAGTTGAGAATTCAGAATTTTTCATTTTTCACCATAATAGCAAAGAGAAAAAAATTGACAGAAGACCTTTCACAGTTATTAGATTAATCGAAAGATGAATATGAAGAGAAAGGTAGCAGTGCTCTAGATACTAATGATGATGGTGGAATTCTTGTGTAAACAAAATCACAGATTATGAGTGTTCAGATAATTTCCTAGATGAATTTTCTCAAACTCGAGAATCAGTGTGTGAATAATTTATTTGTAAAGGCAAAATGAAATGTAGTATTCTCATCCAGTTAGTTATTCCATAGGAAGCACACATCATGCAATATTTGGAGACAAGAATCTGGACCATCCTGTTTTGTAAAAGGACATGTGGCAGTATTCTTTTATCTTTCATGATGTTTGTGTACTTAAATGTATTTGATACTGTTTGTAGGTGGACAGGTGCTGAAGGTAGAAGATTGAAAGGAAATAGATGATGTAAAATAAAAATATTCATTTGATTGATTATTCTAATTGTATTTATAAATATACAAATGAAATTGGGGGCTGGCCCAGTGGCGTAGTGGTTGGGTTTACCTGTTCTGCTTCGGCAGCCCAGAATTTGCTGGTTTGGATCCTGGGCACGGACCTGCTCACCACTCATCAAGCCACGCAGAGGCAGCATCTCACATAGAAGAGCTACCACTCTACAACTATGATATACGACTAGGTACTGGGGCTTTGGAGAGAAAAAAGAAAAAGGGGAAGATTGGGAACAGATGTTAGCGAAGGGCCAATCTTCCAAAAAGAAAGAAAATGTTTTGCAGTTATGAAGCAGAGAAGATGGCTGTCTTCTCATCAACAAAATTGTGAGCTTTAAAAGATTTCAAAGAATTCTTCAAATATCGCATTTTTGTTAATACAGGTAGGAGAAGAACCAGAAATAATGATAAGCTAGAACCTGTTAGAAATGTATTGAAATCTGGAATTAGTATTTATAAATGAATATGGTCCAGGTTATGTGCATGACAGCTGCTGAGCAGTTATTCAAGTATATATGCCTTTAAAACAAGGAAGATATGGACTAAAAATTTGAGATTTGCTCTGTTTAAATTCTTACTAAAATTTGTTGTGAGGTTTTTTTTTACTACCCCTGTATTCTTACTTCTGCAAATTATTTGTAAAGTGACTTAGAAATATTAAAAAAAAAATGAGTCCAGTGGATCCATATGGTAAGTGGTGAAATCTATTTTTATGCATACTGAGGGTTAAGGAAAAAAAATAATTGTGGAATGATATATTACAGTATGATTCTATTCTTTTTTTAAAGAAATCACAAATCAATACGATGGGTGTAAATAAACGTAACTGCATAGAAGGAAGTTGGGAAGGGCGGACACCAAACTGGTCTCACTGGTGACCTCTGGTGAGGAGACTGAAAGTAGGACAGTGCTCATGGAAGCTTCAATAAATAGATAAAGCTAGAGATAGAAACAGAAATACGAAAGCTTGCAAAACAAGACCAGCAAGGCAAAAAAAAAGTGAAAGATAACTAAAGCCCATAGAAAGATGTTTTAATTGAACAGAATATGAAAATTTTAGGTCATTGTGTCCCCAGTCCAACTCCTAATGTATATTAGTGTAATAATTAAATCCAGAAATAATTTTTCATGATTTCCTTTATTAAGCTTATTACTGAAAATGGTTTAAGTAGCAATAGTCTGAATTGTAATTTTTATTAATGAAAATATCTTGGAGAATAGTAGAAAAATAAAAAATAAAAAGGGTCTTGTAAAGGTAGGTCTCTAGTGGAGCCATCGTAAGAGTCTGCTGAAATTTGTGCTTCAGAGCACTGTCGTTATAATACCTGTCTTTCCAATTCTTATTTTATAGTTAAATTTAACTCTTATACTCAGAGCCTTATTCTGAACATATGTTCTTAAAGTCCATGTTTAAGGTTTTGTTGTCTGACAGACTGGCCACAGAAATTTTTCATGCTCAGAGATTTTTTTTTTAAAGGCTGTCTCCATGCCTAGTAAATTGAAACATGCCTCCTTTTGCAGACCAACTCTACTGGAAGAAAGGAAAATCACAATAAAAAATGGCCGGCACCCTGTGATTGACGTGTTGCTGGGAGAACAGGATCAGTATGTTCCGAATAGTACAAATTTATCAGTAAGTACCACGTTATCCCCCCAAATAAGTAAAAGATGATGACATTGATCCTCAACTTTTAAATAACAAATGTTTTTTAAATTTACCCAAATTTTAACTTTGGCTTTAAATGGACTAATCCTTGGCTATAGTTTTTTATTCACCACCAAATATGAAATTGGTGCTATTTCTAATGAGAGATTGTCCATAGAGGGAAAGATTTAGCTGCTAAAGGATTAGTTTTAATTAATTATTCTAGGTAACCCAGTAAAAATATTTTGTGTTTTAAATGCCCACAAAGGCTAGTGGGGTGCGATCATACTGTGGTTTTGCAAATTCTTGGTAGTGTGTAGTCACATGCTTTGTCTTGTGTTCCACTATTTTTAATTTGTTCTGTGAAAGAATGAGAGATGCTTCAGCTGATTTCAGGTGAGAATTTTTGTCACATGGGCTCAAGTTCTCTTACAGAACATTAATGAAAAATATTTATTCATTTAACACATACTTATTGAGTGCCTATTTGGCCCTAGGTAGTGAGGCGCATATCTAGGACAGAGAGTGGTAAGCAAGACAGAAGTATTCCTGCCTTCAGAGAACCCGTGGTCTAGCAGAGAGGACAGGTTATTACAATAGAGTTTGGTAAGTGCTGTGATACAGGAAACAAGGGTGTCCCAGGAGCATGGAGCAGGTCGACCTAACCCAGTGTAGGGGGAGCATTTGGGGAGGTTTCCCAGCGATGAGACATTGACTGAACAGTGAGTCAGCGCAGGCCAGGGAAATGGAGAGGAGTGTTCAGGTTGAGGAACCACCATGGCAGAGGCTGGAAGTGAGGCACAGCAGGGTGAATTCAGGGAACAGAAGATGCTGAGTAAGGTTGGAGCATAGAGTGTAAAGAAAAAAGTGTTCAGAAATGAGGAGGCCAATTTGCTTCTATGCCATATTAAGGAATTTACATTTTTTCCCCCAAAGGATTGAAAATACAGCAAGAGAGTGATTGAAGCTGGGGACAAAAGTGAATTTGTAGGAGGGGAGGGGTGTGTGTGTGCGTGTGTGCGCGCGCGCGTGTGTGTGTTACATAGAGCTACATTGTCAAAGCCATACACCAATTAAAGCAGTAAGGGTAGTTTTATTCAGTAATATTAATGCAATAGGATAAAGAGTCCAGTGTGAACCGAACTCAACTTCAATTTGTGCATAGTGACTGGGCGTTTTAAAGGGAGAAGGCGGAAATAGAGAGGAGCAATAGGGGTGAGGGGTGTCTTGAGCAGGTTCAGGGAAGTGAAAATTTATAAAAAGCGGGGAAAGGGATTGGTTACTGTGAAACCCAACTGGCTTTACTAATTGGCAACTGGTGTTTATACCCACCTGCAGGGACTGGGAAGGAAAGGGAGAGTTAGCTTCTTGAATGTTTGCGTTTCAAAGAGGTGACTCTCAAGTCCTTGAGAACAGAGTTCTGGGTGGCAGAAGATTTACATCTCAGAGTGGCAGAGAAAGGATTTATAATCGCAAGCTTTCTAAAGTAACTGCTCTAACAGGAGGTTCAGGGGCCATCACCAGCTTTTGTCTGGAGCAAACAGTAAATTCTCCTGGCAGCCTTGTGCTTTCTCAGGTAGGCACCTTAAGGGGGACTGGGGTCATCCTACAGGTGTCTCCTTGAGCTGTTAGAAACTATGCTAGTATTTGTTCTGGTCTCTTAGTAGAGAGGGTAAATGAAATCATTTGTGCTGAGAGGGTGCACTTTTTATAGGCCCAGGTTGAGGCCTGGTCAAGAAGAGGGCTCAGAGGAGCCTGAGTAGAGTTTGGTCAAGGAGAGTCTTCGTCAATGTAGAGTAAAATAATCTAGTGATGAGACGAAAGAATTAATATGTAGGGAGTAGTTAAGTGAGAGAGGTTGTATCAGAGAATGAAATGTCTGACTTTAAGATTTCAGAGGTAATGTTCTTCTGAGTGATGGCAAGATCCTAGGTATGGTGGTGGAAGGTGGGTCGCAGAAGTAGAGAAGGTCTTTGGAGATGAGGAGATTAAGGAACAGAGTTTGGGAAAAAGTCATCCACATGAATGTTGAGATCATCTAAGATAACAGGAGGATTTGTAGGGGAAGACGAAGGTGGTCCAGGTGTCAAATTCCAAGGGATGGAGACTGAGACCTGGAGGTTTGTGGATGTCTGCAGTGAGGACAAGCAGAGGTAGTAAAGCTCTAAAGAAGCAGATAAGGAAGAACTCTGAACCCTGAGATATATGTGGTAGATGTGGCAGAAAGCTCAGCCTCCAAATGAAGGGCTGCAGAGGAGTAACAGCCAGGTTTCAGTGTAAGCCAGTGTAGGGGATGTTAAGCAAGGAGGTTAGAAAGATAGAAGGATTGGGGAATTTTTCAGAGGACAGTGGGAGAATTAGAATGTAGGGGAGCAAGTGGAAATTAGGTCGAGAAAGGCAGCCCAGAATAGCAAGGGAGTTGGGAATATAAGTGTTCCATCTTGGGCCGTGAGCAAGGATGACAAAGATGTGCACAAGGAGAATTTGGCTGGCCACAGGGTGGTAAGTGAAAGGAAATGCTTTGAATTATGTCTAGTTTAATGTTACACTTTGATATCATACAAAGATTTTTTGGTATAACCTGATCCCCAGTGTCTATAAACTTGCTCATGCTCAGTAGGGAATTTGTAAATTACTAATTTGTCAAACCAAGTTAATAAGTACTAATGCTTTTATTGTCGTTTAAAAGAAGACTATGTGAACATAGAATTTCTTTTTAAGTTCCCATGATGCCAGTAGGGTATAGCTTTTCTTGACAAGGTAATATAGTTGTAACATTTAGTACCTTGATTTATATTTTACTTATAAATCACTTAAAACATAATTTCCTGTTACTGTTCCCATCCCCCAGTATGCCAACCAACTTGATCTCAAGTATGTTCTCTTTGACATAGATTTTTTGTGTCCTTATTTCCTTTTTCATTCTTTTTTTTCTTTTCCCTCTTTCTTTTAAAAGATATATTATACTGTTTAATAAAGCAAGATTTGAGAAAATAAAATAGCCTTCTGCCTAATTACAAGAACATTTTAAAGAAACATTGAACTCTTATATTTAAATTTCTACAAAATAAATGGAGTGATTTATTTCACCAGGCACCTCAGAATATTCCAGAATATTTGTTTCTTTTACATATGCTTTTTCTAACTTGAGTAGGAGTTGATACAGAACTGTTGCTATGGTGAAGTGCATTCTGTTTTGCAGGGTATAAATTTATATATAGGGATAGTGTTGAAAAAGAACTTACTATGTAAAACTCAATTTAAAATATTTTATAGGTGTTAATTGTAAAATGTAGCCTGAAAATAATTTCCTGAAAGTCAAATGGCATGTTGCTTTTGATAATCATGTAATTTTAAGAAATGGTCTTTTGTACATGTAATTATACTTTTCTGGATTCTGTATTATATGAACTTATTATAGTGCTTCTGAACAAGCGAACTTCCTGCCCGCTATTCCTTTCCCAGTTTTTAAGAATAGTCTTTTTTCCCCTCACACTTCATAATCTTGCATTTATTTATGAATTTTTTATTAGCATTCTTTTATGAATATTCCTATGGATTTTGACACACTTTATGTTAGTATTGTGTTTGATGTCAGGCTTACAGAGAAGAAAGAGACATATAATACCTCCCTAATCTGGTGGGAGATATACCTAGTTAAATTAATACCAATAGAATATATATTTATAAAGGCTATGAGGAAACTCATAGATTTTTTTTCTACCAGATTACGTGGTAGAAAAATTGGCAACTGACTTGAACAGGCATTTCAGAGTAGAGGATATCCATATGGTCAATAAACTCACATTTTTGGGGGGCTGCTATACTAGGTTTTCTGACCGAAATATGGGAAAGAGTCAAATAGAGAGGAACTGTGACTCGGAGGTGCTTGTGGGACATTGGGTGGAGATCCTAAGGTAAATGTGAATATAAAGACCAGGAGAGAGGTCTGAGCTGGAGTTACGGGTGTTAGAATGGTCCTGATGTGTGTACCCGGAGTTTAGACTCGTATGAAATGTCAGGAAGGCTGATCAAAGCCCTCAGGCACTAACGCTGAAGGAGTAGTGTCACTGAAAGTAGGTTTACATGAAGAGAGCTTCTCAAGAATCTTTTCAACATATTTTCTCTACCTTGTTTTTTTTAGAATTTAGAGTTCTAGTTTAATCTGAGCATCAAAAAAAATACAATGATAACAAGATGCTATTGTGTATTCCTTACTATCCTTTAAGACCTAGCTCTGCCTCAGCTTCTGGGAAACCTTGTTTGACTTCTCCAAGCAGAACTGAAAGGAATACTCTTTTAAACTCTCTTATTGTTCTCTTCCCTGACTCACTGCATAATCTGAGTAGACTTAGCAGCCACTGGATCTTCCCACTTCCATCTTGTCCACCTCTGGTTCATTCTCCACTCTGCAGCCACAGGGCTTTTCCTAACCTGGCACATTGCTCTCCCATTTGAATTAATGCTTACAGTCCAGCCGTGTAGTTCCCAAGTTGGTAGGTCTCCAGGTCTTGGCAGGTGGTGTTCCCTCTGCCTAGAATGTCATCTTTCCCCACACCATCCACTGCTGCCTCACACACTCCACCCCCTGCCCCACTGCTCTGCAGCTCCTGCTTGTTCTTTGAGTCTTGTCTTGGATGTCACCTCTTGAACTGAGCCTTTCCTAAGTGGGTACCCCATCACATTCCCACAGCACTCCGTATCTCCCCATTTTAGTGCTTATTCCACTATATTATAACTGCTTTCTTTTTTGGCTGTGATCCCCAGGGACTAAGCTTGAAGAGAATGGGGAATGTGCTCCTCTGGTTTGGTTGTAATCCCACTGTCAGTCACAGTTCTCTGGCACAAAGCACGCACCCGGTCAGGTTTGTTGAGTTAACGAGGATTAGCTAGAAGCTTTGCGCTCTCTCCAAGTCTCACTTTCAATTTTTGCCTTTTTTTCTTCACAAAATGTTATTTTTCAGGATATCATATGGGGATTTCACAACTTTTGGAATAAATATACTGTAGAACTAGAAGGGAAATTAGGGATCATTTAGCCTAGCTACGTCTTCATACCTGTGAGTAAACTGAGGCCCACTAAGGGGAATTGACCTGCCCGAGGTTACCCATGTCGGGTAATCTTGAACTCTCCCAAAACACAGAAGTATTCTAAGGCGAGCCAGTGCTCTCCACCCTTTTTCACTTCACAGCACACATAGCAAATACTTGGAATAAAAGGAGAAGGAAAATGTTGCCCAGAGCAAAAAGGTTGCCCAGGCTGTTTCAGCCCCACCTGCCACCTTGAGGGTCAGGAGGTCAGCATCTTGGCACACTTGCAACCTGAGAGGCAGACCAAGGCACGGTGTGCCAAGACATCCTGCCTGGGAAATGCCACTGCAATCCACTGCAGTCTCAGGACTGTTTGCTTATTAACTCTAATGATTTTCTAATGGATGGGTTTTTGACAGCAGTTAAACTTGGGGTTTTTAGTTTGTTTGTGGTTTTTTGTTTTTGTTTTTAATATAAGTAATACAAATTCACCTTATTGGGACAGGGGAAAGGGAGAAGTGGGGTTGATGTTTTCTCAGTTTGTGGGAGGGAAGAGAATGAGTCAAATGTGCAAAGCTGGAAAATTCCTAGGAAGCGACAGAACCCTGTGGCTCTCTGTAGCCCAAGGGAAACCCACAGCTGTTCTAGAGTGGGCACTGGAATCCTGGTCACAGTCCCTTCCCCTGAGACCAAGAAGGGGCCTGGGGTGCCTCAGTCCCTGGCATTGTGTGTGGCACAGCGTGGGTGGTCACATATTTGTTACATGAATTATGTTGAAACTGGTGAAGATGAGGGAGTGCGGGAGGGGACCAAGGACCACAAACTTCCTGTTTCCTCCCTTCTCCTAGGACAAATACTAATAGCTGCCCTGGCAATGCTTGCTTTGGCTATATTAAAGTTAAAAGTAAGACTAATTACAATGATATTCATAAGCAGTTGACTCTTTGTATCTAATTACCAAGCAGAACAGCAACAATGAATACCGTAAAAGATGTCTGAGTTTTAAGCTTAATTTAATTCCGTGGCTGGATTATTCTCATAGATTTTGCTCTAAATGTGTTTTTCACATAGCACGGTCAAATTGGATCATATCATTCAAAATTAGAGGAAATATTAATGGCGTTTGAACATTGTTTTTGTCTCTTCTCTCCCCTTGGGCCCCTTTCTTCCTGCTTCTGAAACAGTGAGATAAAGTTATCATTTTGCATGATAACTGGTTACTTTTTAAAGTGTGCTGAGCTGTGCTGCTCCCTCTGCCCAGAATGTTTTCACTCTTTCTGTCCCTTACCCATTGCCATTGATTGAACTCCTACTCATCCTTCAAGACCCAAAAGATACTACCACCTCCTTAGAGCCTTCATCATCACTCCGGCCAAAAATGATCTTTTTTCTGTTCTAGCAGTTTCTTCGTTCTGTTTTTTAAAATTCATACCATGTACCCCTTTTTGGTATACGGGTGTAGTGGGAAAGTGCCTAATGGTGATAGGAGATTTAAATTCAAATCCTGGTCTGCTGTTATTTTACTGTCATCTTGGATAGGCCACTGTGCTCACTGGGCCTCAGTTTCTTCATCTATAAAATGAGGGGGTTGGCCTGAGTGACAACTAGCTCTCAGTGGAATGTAAATTGGGCAGCATTCAGGCGTCGGAAGGATTTGCACCCTTACCTCAGCATCTCAACATCCAGCCAGTACTCCTTCCAGCCTGTGTTTGTCATTCACCGTAGGTTAACAGTGTAAGGATTTGGCTGAGAGCTTGTCTGGGGGAGCTTTCATGAGGGTGAGCTTTCCCAGGCTCTTACTGTCACCTGCCATTGATTAACATTTTCAGGGAATAAAACACTTTGAAACTGCTAAACTTTTTCAGCAGTCTGCAGCTATTATAAAAATGGTTCTACTATGATTCTTTTTAAAAGATAGTTGTCAATATCTCTACCTGTCAAGGAAGAAAGCATTTTTTGCAGAAAATGAGCTGATGCTCAGGTCTTAGAAATTAACATGTGACAATTTTAGTTGTTTTATTTATTTTTTCTGCTGTGCATCTCCTGACTTCAGGGATATTCTGCCTGATCTTCATTCTAGTGTACCCAGTGATGGACCCAAGGATGCTGGCCCTGAGCTAGGGCAGCTCTTCTCTTACTTAGCAGTGACTATGATTCCCTGTCATTGAGCAAGTATCCCCTTTGAGACATCTGTCAGAGGATGATCTTCACTTAAGATCCCAGTTCTGCTACTCAGTAGCTGTGCATTACTGGGCAAGGTACTTAGCTTCTCCAAGCCTCTGTTTCCCCACTTGCGACATGGGAATACAATGATACTAGTATTATCTGGGGAGACTATTGTGAGAACTAAATGAGATGATGCACATAAAATCATTAGCACAGTGTCTGGCACTTGTTGCCTGTTTTTTTCTTATGATACCTTAAAATATACCTTTTAATTTTTCATCTCCGCATCTCTTTTTCTCCCACAGAAGATGGGAGATGTGGAAGTTGATTAGTTATCTCAAAACTTACTGATTTAGATTCAGTGTTTTGACTCTTCATACACAGTACCAAGATCTTATTGACTGATGCTATCCAGACAGACATTGCCAATACTAAGGAAAATCTTTAAAGAATGAAATTCTGGCCTCGCCAAAGGTTCATTAAGGCAGTAGGTGCCATCCAAAAACATAGTCCCCTTAGTGCAGTACTTCAGCTTTTGTTTACTGTCACTCATCCATCCATCCATTCATCTGTGGTTTCTTAAGAACCCGCCCTGTGCGTGCATCATGCTCAGTGCCTAGCACAGGTCTGGGCACTCTCCAGGCCGGTCCGGTTTGGTGCATTCCCAGTAACTTCAGTAGGCTCCAGAGTGGGTAAAGAGGTGGTTTTTGCCAGCTTGCAGTTTCTAGCTATTCTGTTGGAATGCTTACTCATCCTAACTGGTCGTCTGGATGGATTTAATGGGTTTTTCTTATCTGAGACCTTTTGATGTGTGGTGCCTCAAATACATATAATCTTTGCTAAAAGATAGATGAGCACATTAGATATGTGAAATTTCTTGATCATTTCCTTACTTACTGTCTCATCTTTGGTACTGTAGAGGAAAGGGAGTCATATATTCCTGCCTAGTTTTTATAGAGAATGCAAATGATTTTTTGAAATGTAGGGGTGGTGAATAAACCTATTGTGATGCCTTTCACATATTAAATTCATCTGTATGATCAATATTTATTAAATGTTACTTTATTTTATTTATTTTTTATTGAGGTAACATTGGTTTATAACATTGCATAAAATTTCAGGTATACTTCGTATTTCAATTTCTGTATAGGCTACATTGTGTTCACCACCAAAATTCTAGTTGCCATCCATCGCTGTGCAAATGTGCCCCTTTACCCCTTTTGCCCTTCCCCACTCCCCTTCCCCCCTGGTAACCACCAGTCTTTTCTCTGTATCTATGTTTGTTGTTGTTGTTTTATCTTCCACGTATGAGTGAAATCATATCGTATTTGTCTTTCTCCAGATAGGTATTTTTCTGTCTGACTTATTCACTTAGCATAACACTCTCAAGGTTCATCCATGTTGTGGCAAATGGCAAGATTTCATCTTTTTTGTGGCTGAGTAGTATTCCATTAGGGGTGTGTGTGTGTGTGTGTGTGTGTGTGTGTGTGTGTGTGTATATATATATGTGTGTGTGTATGTATGTGTGTGTATATCACATCTTCTTTATCCGTTCATCTGTTGATGGGCGCTTAGGTTTTTTCCAAGTCTTGGCTATTGTGAATAATGCTGCAATGAACATTAGGGGTGCATAAAGCTTTTCGAATTAGTGTTTTCATGTTCTTTGGATAAATACCCAGAAGTGGAATAGCTGGATCATATGGTAGTTCTATTTTTAATTTTTTGAGGAATCCCCATATTGTTTTCCATAGTGGCTGTACCAATTTACATTTCGTACAGCAGTGTACAAGGGTTCCCTTTTCTCCACATCCTTTCTAGCACTTATTTCTTGTCTGTTTAATAATAGCCATTCTCATGGGCATGAGGTCATATCTTATTGTGGTTTTGAATTGCATTTCCCTGATAATTAGCAACATTGAACATCTTTTCATGTGCCTGTTGTCCGTATATCTTCTTTGGAAAAACGTCTGTTCGGATCCTCTGCCCATTTTTTAACTGGGTTGTTTGTTTTTTTGTTGTTAAGTTGTTTGAGTTCTTTGTATATTTTGTATATTAACCCCTTATTGGCTCTATGGTTTGCAAATATCTTCTCCCAATTGATCGGTTGTCTTTTTGTTTTGTTGATGGTTTCCTTTGCTGTGCAGAAGCTTTTTTGTTTGATGTAGTCCCAATTGTTTATTTTTTATTTTGTTTCCCTTGCCTGAGGAGACATAACTGCCAAGACTGATGTCAGAGAGCATACTGCGTATGTTTTCTTCTAGGAGTTTTAAGGTTTTAGGTCGTACTTTCAAGTCTTTAATCCATTTTGAGTTAATTTTTGTGTATGATATAAGATAATGGTCTACTTTTATTCTTTTGCTTGTGGCTGTCCAGTGTTCCCAACACCATTTATTGAAGGAACTTTACTTTCTCCTTAAGTGCCTTCTTTATGCCAGGCCTTGTTCTAGTCAGTAGGCATGAACAAGATGACATGTCTGCTTTCATGGGAACTTACATTCTAGCAGTGATGTTGGTAATAAACAAGTAAGCAAAGAAAATTAAGGACATTTCAGAGAGGGATAAAAAGTATAAAGAAAATAAAATGGACTGACATGATAGAGAATGACAGGGCAGAGGGTTTAAGTAGATTGGGTGGTCGGGAAAGATCTTTCCTGGGAGTTGATATTTCAGCTTAGACTTGAATGGCAGAAAGGATCCAGTCTCAGGGAAGAGCATCCCACATGGAGGGAATAGCTGTGGAAAGGTCTTATGGCAGGAATGGGCTTGGTGTCATGTGGCGGGTGGAAGAAGAGCAGAAATTGAGTCTAGCTAGTGCTGAGTGAGCATGTGGAGGGTGGGAGGAGATAGGCCAGAGAGGCAGGCATGGCCTTCAGACCATGGTGAGGAGTTGGGGCATTTTTATAAGTGCTCTGGGGAGATTTATGAAGGCTTCTGGCAGGAGACCAGTTCTGTTTTACTTTTTAAGACAATCACTCTGGCTGCAGT
The DNA here is from genome assembly GCA_031878705.1 of Tapirus indicus. NCBI lineage: Eukaryota > Metazoa > Chordata > Mammalia > Perissodactyla > Tapiridae > Tapirus > Tapirus indicus. The sequence goes on from CM062925.1 coordinate 8,401,052, forward strand.
GTGGAGAATGGACTGGGGGCAGAGAAGCCAGAGGCCAGTCAGGATCCATCACAGTGGTCCACCAGGAGACGGCAGTGGTAGAGATGGAGACAGGTGGTATTTATGCATCTCACAATATGTCCTGATTCTTCACAGTTTTGTATCTTTTTCTCTGTTAGTGTTTACTAGAGTGCCCAGTATACAGTTTAGCTCCCATGGGAGGTCTAAATATTAGGGCTTATTAGGAAAGCAACCATTTTATCACCTACAAATAGTTGAGTTTAATGAGTTGAAAACATTTCACCCCTTAGAGGCTCAAAGTTAGTTTTTGTCTGAAATCTTCAAGTCTAGACTAGGTCTGGAAAATCCACTTCCACAATAGTGACTGCATGTGTGACTAGGTTCCCCCTGCACCCCTTTTCCTAAGTACCTGTACAAGTGAATTCCATGGCTTCCCTTCTTCCAAGCAAATCTGGAGCAAAGCTCTGGTGCTCATTTAGTTTCTGCCCTTTGATTCTACCCAGGGCCGCATGTCCGTGTAATATGCCTGAATTTGGACATATTATTTCTCAGAGAATCATAGAATTCGGGGGTGAGAGATCATTTAATTCAGCTCCCTCATTCTAGAAGCAGGGGGAACTGAGACCTAAAGAATTGTATTGACTTGCCCAAACTCTGGACTAGAAACTACCTTTTCTCACTTTTGGACCAATTCTTTGTTCATTTTCCCCCTCTGTCATTTGTTTGTTTGTCAAGGTTCTCACAGAAATCGACAGTACAATGAAAATGACTGGATGTTAGTTCCCTTCATTGCTGCAGAACCCATTTACAGATAAATTATGGATTGAGATTTGGGATACAAAAAAAGAGAGAAAGAAGGGAAGAAAATTGCTTCTTAATCCCAAAGACAGCCACTGTTAACATTTTGGCAGACTTCCTTTGTCTTTTCTTTGCATTTTTTTTAAACATAGCCATGATTTCTTTCATATAAATGTTTTTATATCCTGATTTTTTGTCACAATATTACAAAATAAATATTTTCCTATATTATTAAAAAGTCTTTCCTAAGATAATGTTTTTTTCTTTGGGTGAGGAAGATTGGCCCTGAGCTAACATCTGTTTCAGTCTTCCTCTATTGAGGGATGCCACCGCAGCATGGCTTGATGAGTGGTGTGTACATCTGTGCCCAGGATCCGAACCCGTGAACCCCAGGCCAGCAAAGCGAAATGTGCAAACTTAACCACTAAGCCACCAGGCCAGCCCCATGAGATAATTTTTAATGGCTTCGTGATATTCAATAGTATGGATGTACCATAATTTTCATAACAATTCCTCTTCTGTATTCACTTTTTTGGTATTAAAAATAATTCTGCAATGGTACCTCACAGACTTGATTCCTAGAAGTGGAATTGGTAGCTCAAAATGCTCATGGTAGAAAACTAGAAAACTATAGAGAAAATAAAAATCATCCATAATTTCGTAACCGAGAGGTAACTGTCAATAATTTGGGTTTTTCCTTTTCAGTCATTAAGTGGCTTGTTGTTCAATGAGTAAATAACTTTTCCTAAAATCATTTATTGGAGTGTTGTGTTTAATTAGACCAAATGTTTAATTAGGCAGCAGATCATGTTGGTTAAAAGTATAGGCTCTCCTCTCTCATTTAAGTTTTAAATCATCTTTCTGGGTCATAGAACTTTTAAACGCTAAAGAAGCTAATATTTTAGTGTTGAAAGAGACAACGTAGAGTAATTTTGGTCTTTTCACCTTCAATATGGTGTCTTTTGATAACCAAAAAGTTTTAATTTTAGCAAAGTTGAATGTATCAATCTTTCCTTGTATGGGTGAATGTTTTTGTGTCTTACTTAAGAAATTCTCTATCCCTAAGATCGTAAAGACATTTACTTATAATTTCTTATAAATATTTAAAAATTTTACTTTTCAGATTTAAGTCTTTAATGAATCAACCTAAAAGTTATTTTTATATATGGTGAGATGGAATTCCAATCTCATATCTTTCTATATAGATAATCAGTTGTCCTGTACTTATTTTCAAGTAATCCATCTTTTCCCCGTCAATCTCCAGAATTATTTCTGTCACAAGTTTCCATATTTTCATGGAACTGTTTTGGACTCTATTATTTTTCACTGATCAGTTTGTTTTTTCCTTAAGCCAAAATCACAGTCTTATTTACTATAGCGTTATAATAACTCTTTATGTCTGGTAGGGAAAATTCTCTCCACCTGTTCTTCTAATAGAATGTCTTGAGTTTTCTTTAGCATTTGCTTCTCACTTTCATTTTAGAGTCAGTTTATCCAGTTCTTTGGGGGAAAAAATTTGAGATTTTTGTTGGAATTGCATTGACCTTATAGATCAATTTGGGGGAAGTTGACATCTTTATGATACGGATATGACGTATAAATTTGTCCTCCATGAATGTAGTAGATACTTATATTGGTTTTCTTTAAGTCCTTTCAATAAAAATGTAAAATTTCCTCCATAAAGGTTTTTTTTACGTCTTTTATCATATTTATTACTAAGTGTTCTTTTTTGCTATGTTGGTCATATCTTTTTTACAATTATATTTCCTAACTATTTGTTGCTTTTGTAAAAAAACACGGTTGATTTTGCATTTTGATCTTAAATCTAGCCACCTTGCTAGACTTGCTCATTAATTACAATAATTTGCCTAGAGATTCTTTTTGGTTTTCTTTGTAGGTCATCATGTGTCTGTCAGTAATGACAGTTCTGTCCTTTCTAGTCCTTATACCTTTTATTTCTTTTATTGTCATATTATCCTGCCTGGATAAGGTTGACTAAAAGCAGGAATGGGGAACGTCCTGTCTTGATTGGTCTAAAGGAAATGCTTCTAGCACATCACCATTAAGTCTGCTGTTTGCCATAGACCTTTGGTAGATACCCTCTACCTGATTAAAGAAGATCTCTTGGATCATTTTGTTCTATCAGTCATTCATCACTTACAGGTGTATAGTGTTAGGGAGAGACCTGTTTCCCAGCTAAATAAACATTGTTTCAATATTACAACTCTGAAGTCTAAGTTTTTTATATAATATTTTCTCTGTATATACAAAGAATTGATTTTTGTATATCAACTGGCTCTGAAATCCTAAAGTTCAAATAAACTAAAAACTTCATTATCCTGTACAGAATGCAGGAGAGATGAAGTAGTCAAGGAACATGTACTTGATCCTGTGGTTCTAAGAGCCAGCAGTTTCTGTGTAGTTCAGTATAACAGAAAATTGTCATTCCTTCTGAAAATATTGGGAAGTGTCAGACTTGCTTATTCTCTTTTCACCAACTTATATGTAATTTAAATTCAGAAGAGAGTAATGTTTCTATTCATGTAAGTGCCATACTTATAATTTTAGTTATCAGATTCTTCAAATTAGTTGTTGTTGTTGTGTGTATGTGTGTGTGTGTGTGTGTGTGTGTGTGTGTGTGAGGAAGATTAGCCCTGAGCTAACATCCATTGCCAGTCCTCCTCTTTGTGCTGAGGAAGATTGGCCCTGGGCTAACATCCGTGCCCATCTTCCTCTACTTTATGTGGGTTGCCGCCACAGCTTGACAAGTGGTGCATTGGTCTGTGCCCAGGATCTGAACCTGCAAACCTCAGGCCGCCCAAGCGGAGCACGTGAACTTAACCACTACGCCACCGGGCCGGCCCCTAGTTTCACATTTGAATTTTTCATAAAGCCTAAGCCAAATTTATTTTCATTTCCTTTTTTTCATTTTCTTTAGTTAATTTTTTCTTTTTCAGTCTGTAGTGCATTGGAACTTTTTCTTATGTGGCTGCTTTAGGCCTCTTCTAGTTTTAAGAAATAATGATTTACAAACTTACAGTGTTTGTACTTTCAGAGGAATTTCACATATATTTTCTAATTTATTTTAAACCTCACAAAATTCATGTAAGGCCAAGATTTCTATTAATCTTACAGATGAGGAAATGGGGCGTACCTAGTTAATGGTAAGGCCAGAACCCGAACCCCAGTCTTCTAACTCCAAATGCATTATCACTGCAAATCTTATTTATTAAAAAATTCTGTTTGTTAAATTAAGATTTAAAAAAATACCCTGTCAAATTATTGATTCTCACTGGATGAAAAAACTGAATCAAACGGTAAGGAAAAATACTCTTATCTTTCAAGGCATTGGAGGGAATAAGGTGTCTATAAGATAAAATGTGTATGGTTTTTTTCCTCAGAGCTTTCCTAAATTACTGATTTAAAAAAAATTCTGTTCCTGCATCCCGTCAGCCACCCACATGTGCCCGTTGAGTTGGTGATTCCACTGCAGGCAGCTCTGGAAACGGCGCCTTCCCCGTGCAGGGCCTCAGCATGGCAGTGCCCCCTCCTGTGGGGTTACTCTCCCTTCCACTTTAATATATGCAAAATGTCATTTGGAAGTTATGTGAACTTTCCCTAAATTATATAAATGTGTTTGTAAAGAGCTATTTGATTGGTCATGATGATTATCCATGAAATCAGTAATTAAATCAATAATTCATTTAAGTAACTTTTAACTACCTAATATTTCACACAAATGAAAAAGTATAGAAAACAGTATAACAGACACACATTTACCCTTCACTCAAATATCAGAGATTGACGTTTTGTAATATTTACTTTAGGTTTTTTTAAAGTAAATAAAATGTTACAGATATAGCTGAGGTCATACCTAATTAACTGCCATGCCTTTCCCTCTCTCTTCACCTCCTTCCCTCATGGGTGGCCATTATCCTGATGTTACTTATTATCCTTATGAATGGTTTTCATTCTTTTGATATACATATGTCAGTATATAATTATGTTTTGTGTATTTTTAAAATGTACATAAATATGTCACACTGAATCTATCTTGTGGTATTCTGCATTGTAAATAATTGTTTTAATAATTGTGCAGAGTAGATCTATTCATTTTCCTAATGATAGACAATTTGATTGTTTCTATTTTTTGTCTATTGTGAATACAAACAGTACTACAGTGAACAATTTAATAAGTATCTTTTTGATCACTTGTGTATTTTTCTAGGGTAGAGTCCTAAAAGAGGAATTGCTGGGTCGTATAGCCCAGTATATGAAATCTTTAACTTTACTAGACATTTCCAAATTGCTCTCCACGTCTTTGCCAACATGCTGCGTAAACAGACTTTTAAACTTTTTCAAAATCTGATGAATGTGATGTTATCTTGTAAAAACTGATCCTTCAAAAATTTTCACTGTTCATACTTCTTTATTCTTTTAAATGCATGTTCAGAATAGCTTGTAGGTCCCTTGAAAAATGCTGCTGGTTTAATTTTCCTTTCCCTGATTAATAATATGTTTCTGGCCTTTTGTGTTTCTTATACTATAAATATCCTATTCGTGTCCTTTGCCCATTTTCCATTTGTTTTGGTGTTATTAATATGTAGGAGTACTATGTCTTTGTTATATGTCTTTTTGTTTTATGTTGATGACTTCTTTTAACAGAGTTTTTAAAAAATTTATGTCTTTTCCTTTATGATTTATATTTTTTGTGTTGCTTTTCCTATCTTGTTCAATAAATCATCCTTTACCTTCATGTCATTAAGCTATTCTCCCGTGTTTTCTTCTAAAAGTTTAAGGTTTACTTTTCACATTTAATTCTTTATCCATCTAGATTTGATTTAGGGACTCTGTGAGATTCAGGCCTAACTCTTTTATCATATGAATACCAAATTGTCCCACCATTGTTTGTTGAAAGTGGCATATTTTTTGCTTATTCGTAATCCTACCTCTCACATATACCAAGTGCCATATCTAGGTTTGTTTCTGGGCTTTCTTTCTGTCACTGCTCTGTTTACCTATTCCTAAAGTGGTGCCACACTTCTAATTACTATAGCTTTACAATATAGTCTTCCCTCCCAGTTGTGGTTCTTCAAAATTGTATTAACTTATTTTTTTTTTTTACTCTGTCAAATAAATTTCAAAATTAACTTCTAGAATTGTATTGCTTGGTAGATTTGTGAGAATAAATTTCCTTTTGAAAATAAGCTTTATTGAAATACAGCATACATACAGAAACATGCACAAAGGATAGTCCTAAGTGTACAGCTTAGTGAATTTCCCCAAAGTGTACCCACTCAAGTATCCAACACCCAGATCAAGACAGAACAAAAGAATGGAAATAGAACATATTCTAAAAGCTCCCCTTGTAGAGTAAGTGAGGTCCTCCCAGTAGCTACTTACCCCCCAAAAGATAATCACCATCCTAATTTCTTTTACCATACATTATAGTTTTGCTTGTTTTTGAGCTTTATATAAAGAGACATACAATATGTACTCTGTGTCTGGCTTCTTCCATGTTTTTTGCATGTGGTTTATTTCCATTGTCATAGAGAATTTCATTGTATGAATATATCACAATTGTACTGATAAACCTTTAAGTTACTTCCAATTTAGGGCTTTTGTGTACTGCTGTGAACATTCTTTTACCTGTCTTTGGGTATACATGCTATACATTTCTGTTGGACATACATGTGGGAGAAGAATTTTTCAGATGTGTCTATTTTTAGTAGATTCTGCCAAACAGTTTTCCAAAATAGTGTACCATGTATCCCCACAACAGCAGTATATAAGAATTCCGGTTTTTCTACATCTTTGCCAAAGCTTAATATTGACAGGTTTTTTTCTAACTGTAGCTGTTGTGTACATATGAAGTGATACTATCTCTTTATGATTTGATTTGCATTTTCTTAATAATTTGAAGTTGAACATCTTTTCATGTGCTTTTTGGCCATTTGTATATTTTCTTTTGTCATGTTATTTTTAAATATTCTTGACCATTTTTCTTGGGGTTATCTTTCTTTTGATTTGTAGGAGTTCTTTATGTATACTGGATCAAGTCTTTAGGAAATGCATAATACATATATCTTCTGTTCTGTAGCTTTTCATTCTCGTAATGGCATCTTTTGATGAATAGAAGTTCTTAATTTTAATGTACTCCAATTTTTCAATCTTTTCCTTTAAAATTAATTGTGATTTGTGATCTGTTTAAGAAATCTTCTTTGTCTACTCCAAGGTCATATGTTACTATCTAATAACCTCATTGTTTTTCCCTGTCTTTCAAATCTATAATCTAGTGGAATTGATTTTTGTTTATGATGTAAGTTAGGAAATCAAGATTTTTATTTTTCTATATGGATATCCTTTTGACTCAGCACCAGTTATTGGAGAGACCATCCTTTGTCCACTGTGCTGCAGTGTTACCTTTGTCGTAAATCAAGAGACTGTATACACGTCAATCTGTTTCTGGACCCTATTCTATTCCACTGGTCTGATTGTATGTCTTTGTGCTAGAATCACACTAGTTTAATTATTGTAGCATTACAGTATTGAAACTTCTAGTCTATGAACATGGTATATTCCTTCATTTAATTAGGTATTGCTAAATTTCTTTCAATAATGTTTTGTAGTTTTCTGTGTAGAGCACTTGCTCATATTTTAGATTTATTCCTAGGTATTTGATTTCTTTTGATACTGTGGTAAATTATGTCATTAAATTTTTTATTTTTAATTACTTGTTACTAAAATGTAGAAATAAAGTTGACTTTTGATTACTGAATTTATACCCAAAGATTTTACTAAATTCATTTATTGATTCCAATAATTTTTATAGATTTCTTTAGATTTTCTGGGAACACAAGCATGACATATTGGCATAATGACAGTTGCATTATTTTCTTTCCAATCCTTATATTTTGAATTTCCTTTTCCTGCATTTTTCTTAATGCATGACTATTGAATTTTTTTATATTGATATCTTAATAGTTTATAACACTGTGGGGTTTTAGTTGTACATTATTGTTTATCTGTCACCATGTGGATGTATCGCTTCACGCCTTGTGCGCAGCCCCCGCTTCCCCTTGGTAACCACCAATCAGTTCTCTCTGTCCGTGTGTTCATTTATATTCCATATATGAGTGAATTCATGCAGTGTCTGTCCTTCTCTCTCTGGCTTATTTCACTTAACATAATACCCTCCAGGTCCATCCATGTTGTTACAAATGGGACAATTGTGTCCTTTCTTATGGCTGAGTAGTGTTCCATTGTATGTATATACCACATCTTCTTGAACCAACCATCAGTCCAGGGACACTTGGGTTGCTTCCACTTCTTGGCTATAGTGAATAATGCTGCAGTGAACATAGGGGTGCATACGCCTCTTGTGATGGTTGATTTCATGTCCATTGGGTAGATCCCCAAGAGTGGGATTGCTGGATCTTAAGATATTTCTATTTTTAATTTTTTGAGGACTCTCCATACTGTTTTCCATAGAGGCTGCACCAGTTTGCATTCCCACCAGCAGTGAATGAGGGTTCCCATTTCTCCACATCCTCTCCAGCATTTGTTGTTTTTTGTCTTGGTGATTATAGCCATTCTAACGGGTGTCAGGTGATATCCTAGTGTAGTTTTCATTTGCATTTCCCTGATGATTAGTGATGTTGAACATCTTTTCATGTGTCTATTGGCCATCTGTATCTCTTCCTTGGAAAAATGTTCATATCCTCTGCCCATTTTTTGATCGGGTTGTTTGTTTTTTTGTTGCTCATTTGTATGAGGTCTTTATATATTACTGAGATTAATCCCTTGTCGGACAAACGATTTGCAAATATTTTCTCCCAGTTGGTGGGTTGTTTATTCATTTTGATCCTGGTTTCATTTGCCTTGTAGAAGCTCTTTAGTCTGATGAGGTCCCACTTGTTTATTTTTTCTTTTGTTTCCCTTGTCTGGGTAGACATGGAATCTGAAAGGATCCCTTTATGTCCAGTCTCAATTAGTGTACTGCCTGTATTTTCTTCCAGGAGTTTTATAGTTTCAGGTCTCACTTTCAGGTCTTTGATCCATTTTGAATTGATTTTTGTATATGGCGATAGGAGATGGTCTACTTTCATTCTTTTGCATGTTGCTGTCCAATTTTCCCAGCACCATTTATTGAAGAGACTTCCCTCTCTCCATTGTATGTTCTTTGCTCCTTTGTCAAAGATGAGCTGTCCATAGGTGTGTGGTTTTATTTCTGGGCTTTCAATTCTGTTCCATTGATCTGTGTGTCTATTCTTGTACCGGTACCATGCTGTTTTGATTACTGTAGCTTTATCGTATATTTTGAAATCAGGGATTGTGATGCCTCCAGCTTTGTTCTTTTTTTTCAGAATTGCTTTAGCTATTTGGGGTCTTCTGTTGCCCCATATGAATTTCAGTATTTTTTGTTCTATTACCGTGAAGAATGACATTGAGATTCTGATTGGGATTGCATTGAATCTGTAGATTGCTTTAGGTAGAATGGACATTTTAACTATATTTATTCTTCCAATCCATGTGCCTGGAATATTTTTCCATTTCTTTATGTCTTCCTCAATTTCTTTCAATAGTTTCTTATAGTTTTATTGTATAGGTCTTTGACCTCCTTGGTTAAATTTATTCCCAGATATTTTATTCTTTTTGTTGCAATTGTAAATGGGATTGTCTTTTTGAGTTCTCTTTCTGTTGTTTCATCATTAGTGTATAGAAATGCAACCGATTTTTGTAAGTTGATTTTATACCCTGCCACTTTGCTGTAGTTGTTGATTATTTCTACTGGGTTTCGAATGGATTTTTTGGGTTTTCTATGTATAAGATCATGTCGTCTGCAAATAGTGAGAGTTTCACTTCTTCATTGCCTATTTGGAGTCCTTTTATTCCTTTTTCTTGCCTAATTGCTCTGACCAGAACTTACAGTACTATGTTGAATAAGAGCGGCGTGAGTGGGCACCCTTGTCTTGTTCCTGTCCTCAAAGGAATGGTTTTCAGCTTTTCCCCATTGAGTAGGATGTTAGCTGTAGGTTTGTCATATATGGCCCTTATTATATTGAAGTACTTTCCTTCTATACCCATTTTGTTGAGAGTTTTTCTCATAGGTGGATGCTGGATCTTGTCAAAAGCCTTCTCTGCATTGATTGAGATGATCATGTGGTTTTTATTCTTCATTTTGTTAATGTGGTGTATCACGTTGATTGATTTGCGGATGTTGAACCATCTCTGTGTCCCTGGTATAAATCCCACTTGATCGTGGTGTATGATCTTTTTGATGTATTGCTGTATTCGGTTTGCCAATATTTTGTTGAGGATTTTTGCGTCTATGTTCATCAGTGATATTGGCCTGTAGTTTTCCTTCTTTGTATTGTCCTTGTCTGGCTTTGGTATCAGGATGATGTCAGCCTCATAGAATGTGTTGGGAAGTATTCCATCTTCCTCTATTTTTTGGAATAGTTTGAGAAGGATAGGCGCTAAATCTTCTTTGAATGTTTGATAAAATTCTCCAGGGAAGCCATCTGGTCCTGGGCTTTTATTTTTTGGGAGGTTTTTGATTACTGTTTCAATCTCTTTACTTGTGATTGGTCTGTTCAGATTCTCTATTTCTTCTTGATTCAGTTTTGGGAGGTTGTACGCTTCCAAGAATTTGTCCATTTCCTTTAGGTTGTCCAATTTGTTGGCGTAAAGTTGTTCCTAGTATTCCCTAATAATCCCTTGTATTTCTGTGGTGTCTGTTGTAATTTCTCCTCTTTCATTTCTAATTTTATTTATTTGAGTCTTCTCCCTTTTTTTCTTAGTCTGGCTAAGGGTTTGTCAATTTTATGTATCTTCTCAAAGAACCTGCTCTTTGTTTCATTGATCCTTTCTACTGTTGTATTGGTTTCAATTTCATTTATTTCTGCTCTGATTTTTATTATTTCCCTCCTTCTGCTGATTCGGGGCTTTGTCTGTTCTTCTTTTTCTAATTCTGTTAGGTGCAGTTTAAAGTTATTTATTTGGGATTTTTCTTGTTTGTTAAGGTAGGCTTGTATTGCTATGAATTTGCCTCTCAAGACCGCTTTTGCTGCATCCCATATGAGTTGGTATAGTGTATTTTCTTTTTCATTTGTCTCCAGATAGCTTTTGTTTTCTCCTTTAATTTCATCAATGACCCATTGGTTGGTCAGTAGCATGTTGTTTAGTCTCCACATCTTTGTCCCTTTCTTAGTTTTTTTCCTTGCAGTTGATTTCTAGTTTCACAGCATTGTGATCAGAAAAGATGCTTGTAATGATTTCAATCTTCTTAAATTTATAGAGGTTTGCCTTGTTTCCTAATATATGGTCTATCCTTGAGAATGTTCCATGTGCACTTGAGAAGAATGTGTACTCTGCTTTTTCTGGGTGGAGAGCTCTGTATATATCTATTAAGTCCATTGTGTCTAGTTTCTCGTTAAAGTCCATTATTTCCTTATTGACTTTTTGTCTGGATGATCTATCCATTGCTGTAAGGGGGGTGTTAAAATCCCCTACTATTATTGTGTTGTTGTTAATATCTCCTTTAAGGTTTTTTAGCAGTTGTTTTATGTACTTTGGTGCTCCTGTGTTGGGTGCATAGATATTTATAATTGTTATGTCTTCTTGGTGAGCTGTCCCTTTTATCATTATATATTGCCCTTCTTTGTCTCTCATTACCTTTTTTATCTTGAAGTCTACTTTGTCTGATATAAGTATGGCTACTCCTGCTTTCTTTTGTTTGCCATTAGCTTGGAGTATTGTTTTCCATCCTTTTATTTTGAGTTTGTGTTTGTCTTTAGAGCTGAGATGTGTTTCCTGGAGGCAGCAAATTGTTGGATCTTGGTTTTTAATCGATCCTGCCACTCTGTGTCTTTTGATTGGAGACTTCAATCCGTTTACATTTAGAGTGATTATTGATATATGAGGGTTTAATGTTGCTATTTTATTGTTCATCTTCTGGTTCTTTTGCATTTCCTCCGTTTCTTGTCGCATGTGTTTTGGACTGCAAATTCAGTTTGGTATTTCTGCATGCTCATTCTCTTGGTTTTCTCTTTATTTGTCATGTGTGGTTCTCTTCTGGTTATTTGTTTAGTGGTTACCGTGAGGTTTATATGAGAGATCTCCTGGATAAGATCGTACATTTTCAGATGCCTCCTGTTTCCTTAGGCTGAGTCGATTGAATCCCTTTCCTCTTCCCCTCCTTATTTGTTGTTGTCACTATTTATTCCATCTTGTGTCGTGAGTGTGTGTTTTCAGTGATGAGCTTGAATTAATTTTTGATGTTATCCAACTGTAGTTTGTTCTGGTTTAGTCTCCTTGCTGAAATCTTTGTATCCCCTTTCTCATTTTTTTTTTGTCAGGCCTAAGGGCCTTCTTGAGCATTTCTTGTAGTGGGGGTCTTGTGGTGATGAACTCTCTTAGCTTTTGTTTATCAGGGAGAGTTATTATTTCTCCTTCATATTTGAAGGATATTTTTGCTGGATATAGTATTCTCGGCTGAAGGTTTTTGTCTTTCAGGATTTTGAATATATCATTCCAGTCTCTCCTAGCCTGTAGAGTTGCTGTTGAGAAATCAGCTGAGAGCCTGATGGGGTTTCCTTTGTATGCTATTTTGGTTTTTTGTTTAGCTGCCCTTAATATTATCGTGGATTCTTGTCAAATTTGCTACTATGTATCGTGATTATTGTTTATTCCTGTTTATATATTTAGGTGATCTATTGATTTCAATCACTGTTATTTCCATTTCCTTCCCTAGGTTAGGGAAGTTCTCAGCTATTATTTCTTTGAACAATCTCTCTGCTCCTTTTTCTTTTTCTTCTCCTCCTGGAATACCTATTATCCTTATGTTGCTTTTCCTCATTGAGTCTGATATTTCTTGAAGAATTTCTTCATTTCTTTTTAGTCTTAGCTCTCTCTCCTCTATCTGGAGCGTTTCTGCCTGGCTATCCTCGATAATGCTATTTTGTTCCTCCATATTGTCAGTTCTGCTCTTTAAAGACCAGTTTTTCCACTATCTCGTTGATTTTGTTTTTCATCTCCAATAATTCTGATTGGTTTTTCTTTATGGTTTCAATCTCTTTTGTGACGAAGTCCCTGAATTCATTGATTTGTTTCTGTGTGTTCTCTTGTATTTCGTTGAGTTTGTTTATGATAGCTAGTTTGAATTCTCTGTCATTCAGGTTATCGAATTCTGTGCCTTCAGGGTTGGTTTCTGGGTGTTTGTCATTTTCCTTTTGGTCTGTAGACATAACAGATCTTTGCATGGATCCCACGGCTTTACTTTTTCCTCTCATCTTGAAGTTGGTCCTGCAGTTTCTGCCTGCTGCCACTGGATGGAGATCGCGAGTCGTGTGCTGTGAGCCCGCTGCCATCCCTGGAGCAATTATGCTGAAATGCAGGGCGTGTGGGGGGAGGGGTTCTCTCTTTCTCCTGCTCAACCCAGTAGTTTCCTTTCTGGCTCCCTTGGGGCGTTTGCCACACCCTGAACAGTTTGTTGTCGAGATCCCTAGACAGTCTGTGAGAGCACCTGTAGGGTGATAGTTTTCCCCGCAGAGGGCCGTCCCTCCCCCCTCTGTCTGCGAGACATGCTGTCTGTCTTTGCCGATTGATTGGGGAGGGAGAGTAAAACTTCTTACCTCTCCTCACGTCCTTTGGGGCTTCCCTTGCCTCCACCATCCGATGTATGGCAGCAGGGGTTTCTTAAAAGTCCTTTGTAGTGTTTGATTGAGCTCTGTTGGAATGCAAATGATGTTTTCGTTGTGTCTTAGGGGGCAGAGATTCAAAGAGGGTATCTCACTCCGCCATGATGCTGACGTCACTCATGACTATTGAATTTTATCAAGTGCTTTCTCTGTGTCATTGGAGATCATCATATGTCATCATATGAATTCTCTTCCTTATTCTGTTAATGTGAAGTACATTGATTTGCTTTGGAATATTAAACCAACCTTGTATCCTTTGAAAACTCTAAATGATTTATATATCCTTGGATTGGCTTCTTAATATTTTATTAAGGAGCTTTGCATTTATATTTATGGATGAAATTGGCCTGTAATTTTTCTTTCTTGTAGTGTTCTTGCTAGGTTTTGGTATCAAGATTATGGATTATGTTGGCCTTCTGAAATGATTTGGGAAGAATTTCCTCTCCTGTTCTCTAGAAGAGTTTTTGTAAGATTGGTGTTATTTCTTTTTGTATGTTTGCAAGAATTCTGTGGGGAAGTTATCTGGGTTTGGACATTTTCTTGTGGAAGGGCTATTAAATTACAGATTTAATTTCTTAGTAAATATAGGATTATTCAGATTTTCCATTTCTTGTCATTTTTGCCAATTTTAAGAAAGAAATCTGTTCCTTTTATTTAAATTTTTTATAATAGACTTATTATTTTTAATCTCTGTAAGGGAATTCATTTTATTTTAATCACTAGTTGCGTCATTCTACTCATACCAAGCTTCTTTCCTTGTTCTCCCTGTGTCAAGAAACATAGATTCACTCAGATTCCTTCAAATAATGGAGATTCATGAGGCTCATTATAAAGCCATATGTAACCATAAGAGAAAGAAATCACACAGGAAGAGCAAGATCTCTAGCACAGCTTGGCTTTAGGGAGACTGGAAATGTATGATTAATTACAATATTGGACAGCTTTAGAGATGTAGCAGGTTTTCTTTTTATCTCCTCAATAGTAAGAGTTTATACTGTTTTACTTTGAAACCCATTTGTTTACATGAAGTTTCTCAGCTCGTCTTGGCTCTTTCTCTATTTTTTCTTCCCCTTCATTGCTAACTATCCTCTTTACCCCCTGCTCTATAATAATTTTCCTTCATACCTCTTGTTTCCTTATAATTACTTACTCATGGTCCCCAGTGCCTTATGACCTTATTCTTTTTTTTTTTTTACCTCTGCTCCAGTTACCAGCTGATTGAACCTCTCCATGGTTCTCGGTTTAAACTCCCAAGAGGTTATTGATTGGCCCAGTTTCAGAAGAGCTTTTATGTGAGGCCGCCTCGTAGGTTGTTGGTCAGTTACAGATTGGCTCTTCTTGGCCAGGCAGGTATTGCCAAGGTGATGGGTTCATGTAGCACAGCACGTGGATGCCTTGGGCTAACTCCTCTGCACAGGGCTGCAGTGGGACAGTTTCCCTTAGGATGAGTCTATACATGGCAAGTACTGTAATTGGTTAATACAAGCAAGTTCTAGAAATAAAATCATTGCAAGTGTTTTGGCTTTTCTGCCTCTTTCACATGCTCTGTTGAAGTGCCAGTGAATAATTAAATGCTGATAAAACCAATATCTAGAATTTGGTATTATCAATCTCTTTAGTAGTCATCCATCTATAACTGAAAAAATTCATGTCCTATCAACCCAAATTAGGGCTTTGGACAGTTAGATATCTAATACCTGGAGCTTTAGGATGGGCAAATGGAAATTGATAGATTTTAAATGTAAATAATATAAAACACACACACATGTAGGCAGATGAATGAATATTTAATGAGAAAACCATAGTAGTTGTCTCATTTAGGTTGCTTCTTTTTTTTTTTTTTTTTTGTGAGGAAGACCAGCCCTGAGCTAACATCTGTTGCCAATCCTCCTCTTTTTGCTGAGGAAGATTGGCCCTTGGCTAACATCCATGCCCATCTTCCTCTACTTTATATGGGACGCCACCACAGCATGGCTTGACAAGTGGTGCATCTGTCCATGCCCAGGATCCAAACCTGTGAACCCCGTGCCGCTGAAGTGGAGCACGCTAACTTAACCGCTGTGCCACTGGGCTGGCCCCCTAGATTGCTTCTTGTTATTTCCTTTTTTATACCCAGAAACAACCATGTGTGCTGCTAAGAATTCACTGGTCTGCAATAAATAGCACAGTTCAAGTTGAAGACAAAGAGGTCCTCTTTCCCTTTGTGATACTTAATTGGTGACATATTAAATACCACAAAGCGATCTTTTGCCTAATGCTTTCCCATTTATGGAATAAATAATAGATATTACATATAAGCCCCTCTGGTACTATAAGTGAAATTGCTTTTTAATTTTCTAGGGGGACTCAGAGAGAGTAATGATAATTACTGGACCAAACATGGGTGGAAAGAGCTCCTACATAAAACAAGTTGCATTGATTACTATCATGGCTCAGATTGGCTCCTATGTTCCTGCAGAGGAAGCAACAATTGGAATTGTGGATGGCATTTTCACGAGGTAAAAACATTAGTTCTATTTAAATATATTTCTGAATAAATCAAGCCCACATTGTCACATGAATTTTCTTTTTATGTACATGTTTAGATGAATAGATTTGCTCTTAAAATATTTAGAGCTTAGGAGCTTAAAGAAACCATTTCATCATGAATATTAATACCAGAAGAGACCTAGGAAATCATTTTGTCCAGTAGTTTTCAAGTTATTTTTAGTTATTGGGTTCTTACTTTAAAGAAAATCTTATGTTAGAAGATTGATATTTAGACAGATAAAAGCGGATCTGTTCTTCCTTAATCGGAGGTGGAAGACTTGGAGGCTTGGCTGCTAGGCTCTGTAGAGCAGTCTGAAAACTAGCCCACTCTCCTCCTTTTATAGGTGGGGAACTGAGAACACACCAAAAAAGGCACCAGCCCAAGATAATTTAATTCATATTCTTTTCTTTTTTATTCTAAGAATGTTACATGCAACTGATAGGTCTTACCCTCAATATGTAAACCCAAAAAACCTAAAATGGATTCAGAGGTAACCAGAAAATAGGTTTCACCATATTAGGAATATGGGTGAAATATCCTAGTCTCACTAACTAGAGTTCATAGTTTGATCTAATTATTCAGATATATCAGTTCTTAAAGTACCCTTTACACTTCTTATATGTACAGTTTTAGAAAAAAGTAATCTATAGTATACAGTCAAGCTATGTGTGTAGAATGTCTGATCTATTGTCCAGCTTTATGTTTATTTAATATTTGACTCTGAAATCACATCAGAATATATCATATGCTACTATTGATGTGCCTGAGTAGACATTAAAATACTGAAGAGCTTGCTTTTTAATCTGAGTGTGAACAAAGCAAAGCAACCTAAATTCTGTTTGATGCCATATCACCAAACAGATGTTATTTTGATCTCCATATATTTGGAAATTAACTCAATATAAGAAATTTAAAGAAACTTTCTTTAGTTTTTAAAATTGTAATCTTCTATTTTGTAAGAAAAATATACTAGGTGTTTTATTTTGATTACATTATTAAGAAGAGTGACAGAGAAGTTTAATAAAGAGAAAAAAGATAAAAAGAAAAAGTAGAAAGAAAGAAAGGAAAAACATCTTGGGCAATGTAAGGTGATTTATCTGGAAGAGAATATTGTTAGCAGAATGAGTTTACTTTTTCATATAATAAGAAGACTTGAAGTAGGTGGCTGCTTCTGATGTTTCAGTGGCTCTGCAATTCGTTGGCCTTTCCCTCATAGTTGCAAGATGGTTGCTGTGACTCCAGACATCGTATTCATATTCACATGAGGAGAAAGGGAGAAGGAATGCCAAAGCTTCCCCTTTTTTTCAGGAAATCAGTACCTTTTCAGAAGCCTCCCAGAAAACTTCCACTTATATTTCACTAACCAGAATTGTGTCTTATGGCCATAATTACAAGGGAAACAGAAAGTAAGAATTTGGTTTTGTCCAGCTTTTATAATGGAGTTCCGCAAGGGGTACAGTGTTTGGGAATGGATTCAGAGGTAACCAGAAAATAGTTTCTGCCACAGGAATGAATTCAGTGATGATAATAACAGCTAACCTTTATGATGGTAACGTATTTACAGTGGTAATATAATGACATTCTTGTCCATGCATAGGTGTTGTTCTGTGCCCTTTATATAAAATACTTTCTATTAAGTACATTCAATCAGAGCAACTATAAGCCTTCTGAAAAAGGATAAACCACACTAATTTCAAGAAATTTGGGCACTTATCCTTTCATTTTCATTTGTTCATTTGTCCAACATATACTAACTTAGCATCTAACATATGACAAACACTGGGAATACAAAGCACCCATAGGTTCTCTTCTCATGAAGCTTACCTGGTGGAAAAGATCAGCATTAACCAAAAAATTGTAGAAAGAAATGTAAAATTACAGCTGTGACACGTCCACAAAGGCTGTGTACAAGATGCTGTGACAGCCTGGGACACTGGGTAAGGTCTGGTCAGGAGAGTCAGGGGAGGGCTTCCCTAGCAGGTGACTCTTGAGCTCCCATCTGAAGGATGAGTTAACTAATCAAAGAGAGGAAGAGCATTTCAGACAGAGGGAGCAGCATATGCAAACATCCTTTCACATTAAAAAAAAAAACACAGTGAGACAAGGGACTGATGGGTGGCCCTCTAGGGGAGCAAGATTCTAGATGAAACTGAAGAATAGGAAAGGGCAAGTTACCCAGGGTGTGGGCCATGGTAGGAGTTTATACTAAGAGCCTTGGGGAACCATTGCAGGGTTTGAAATGGGGGTTGGCGTGATCACATCCACATTGGCTGCATTGCAGAGATTGTTTGGAGAAAGGACACAGCAGGTCAGAGTAGCCTGATCAGTAAGCTCTTGCAGGGGCCTTGGTGAGAGGTATCAGTAGTTTGGACTAGGTCTGTATTGTTAGTTTAAGTGGAAAGGAGTCATATTTGAAAGATTTTCAGGAAATAAATCAGCAGGACTTGGTGCTAGATGGGCTATGTGGCTGAGATAGATGGAGTTGTCAGACATGACAGTGGTTTGTGCATCTGGATTGAGGATGCTGGCATTTACTGGAAGAGGGTGATTTTTTTTTTGTAGATCCTGACTTTATCTTTGTGCATAGTAAGTAAAAATGCTGAGACATTCAAGGGGAGCTGTCATGTAGGCAGTTGGACATTAAGTTTAGAGTTCAGAGGGAAAGATGAAAGGTAACACTATAAATTTGTTGTGAGAAGTCTTTGTATGAGTGGTAAGTGAAGTCCTGGGTGTGGGTGAGATCGTCTTGGCAGAGAGTATCATGGAGAAGATAATGTTCCAAGATTGACCCTTAGAACTGCCAACATGTCATAGCTGAGTAAGAAGATAAGCTTGAAAAACCAACAGAGGAGGAGTAGCCAGAGAAGTAGGAGAAACCCAGGCCATAGAGTCATGGGAGCAAGGGGAAGAGTGCTTCAAGGAGGAAGGAAGTGGTCACCAGCGCTGAAAGGTCAGGTGAGATGAAACCGGAAAAGTCAACTTGGGTCTTAGCAAAATGGCTGTCACTAGTGACCCTAGTAAGAGCTGTTTTGGTGGAGTGGTGGGGCAACACTCCAGTTAAAGGGGGTGAAGGAGTGAGTGAGAGGTCAGGAAATAGAGAGTGTTAGTACAGGTGACACTGGGGCAGGTTGTCTGCAAAGAGGAGGGAGAGATCTGGTAAGGGACTTGTTTTGCTTTTGAGTGGTTGATTTGAACATGTTTGAGTGGGATATGTTGTATATGTGAATTTATGGTTCTAAAAAAATGCATTGATTACCTTGGAGGATATTAGAATGAGTTCATAATGATACTTAAAACGAAAAATCATTAGTTACTTTGGAGTATGAAAATTGAAATATAAAGGGGAAGCTATCTTGCCTTTCCAAATAGGTAATGAGAGGAATTTTGTCTTTATAGGAGTGTTCCAGCTAATAAACAAAGAAGGAATGATAGAATTAGATTATCACCCTTTTTTTGCGACCTCTTTGTAATAATAGAGCTAGGCAATAATTAGAAATGGCTGCTAATGTCACCAAAAGAGAGACAACTAGACATTCAGGAAAAGTTTGTGACACAACCTGTGAAGTCTGGCACGAAAATCAAACCTAAATCTATTCAGACCTCTAGGTCTATCTGCCAATTTATGAGGGAAGAAAAGATAGAGGAACATAAACAACAACTTGGGGATGCCATCAGCAATATCTAGACTGTGGGAAATTGCAGGACAAATGACTGGTTTCTTCAACAAATAAATAGCAAAAGCACAAAAAGTGGGGGGAGAGAGAAGAGATCCAAAGATGGCTTTCTCTAGCAGCTGGAGTGCAGGCTTGAAATAGACAGTTGGCTTACTCCAGGGTGGAGTTTTGCCAGACAAGTGAGTGAAAAAGCACAAGGAGTTTAAGAATTGGCAAGTGTGTGTTTAAAATGATGGACTGTGGACTTTGAACATAGGAGAAGGCTGAGAGAACAGGAAAGTAGAGTGGTAAGTGGGCTGGAGGCCTGAGAGGGTTGAAGAACAGTCATGGTGGAAGTATTGTATGAGCTGGAAGGATGGAAGGTTGTCGGAATGGCTGCTTTTGAGGTGAAACAGTTCATGCCTATGATGAAGTCCAAGATGTGACTGGTGTTGGATGGCTGGGGTAAAGTAGAGGAGAAGGAGATCGGCAAAGAGGAGATCTAGGATTGATCTAGATAGTCTTGGCTGGTTTAGCCACATGGGCATTAAGGTCTACTGAATGAAGGGAAGTGATTTGAAGTTGAGTAGCTCACAACATGGAAAGAGGGAGGATGTTATGGTCAAATGGCACAAACTCGAAGGTGCTGGGGTTTTTTGTTGTTTTGTTTTTGTTTTTGTGAGGAATACTAGCCCTGAGCTAACATCTGTTGCCAATCCTTCTCTTTTTTTGCTGGGGAAGACTGGCCCTGGGCCAACATCCATGCCCATTTTCCACTACTTCACATGGGATGCTGCCACAGCATGGCTGACAAGCAGTGCGTTGGCAGGCACCCAGGATCCAAATCCGTGAATCCTGGGCTGCCAAAGGGCAACTGAAACTGCTGCACCACCAGGCCGGCCCCTCAAAGGAGCTGTTTTTAATACAAGAAAGTAGAGCCTAGAAGTGAGAGTGGTGAAGAGGAGAACCCCTGAGGTATCACATGGTGTAAGGAAATGAATAGCCATTTCTTGAGAGGGCTGCAGGGGAGTGGCTGGAGGGGAAAGGGAGGGAGTGCCCTTGAGGAGAAGAGACTGAGGACATAAAGTTTGCTGGTTATTTGGCAGCTTATCAAGGTGCCCAGTATCTGATTTAGGAGGTGAGTGAGGCAGAGAGTTGGGTAAAGTCTAAGAAGCGTCGAGCAACACAGACTTCTGGTTGGATCCAGGAACCACAGAGGAGGACACACACTTAGGGTTCTGACTGATGGAAAGGAAACGTGGTGTATTCCACCTCATTGCTTGCCTTTAGAAGAGTGGGGCCTGGGCACAGTGTCTTGGGGGTGAGTCTCACCTGGCTTGTGCAGTGGTGGATCTAGAAGCTGTAGCTGCCACACACTGCAGCCTAACTGGGCTGGCTGATGGTAGCCCTGAAACTTCAGGCGTGTACTGTGTCACCTGGGTTCAGAAGCTCATCCATCAATCTGGAAAGAAATGGATAAAATATGTGTGAGAAACTGATTGTGGTGTCTCCAACAGATATTACTGAGCACTCACTTTGTCCAGTTGTCATTCATTTTTCACTGCTGCAGGTCTAATTCCAGCACCCATTACTTATTACCTATTATTGCAGCAACTCTTTTCGCTGCTTGCTCAGCCTTCATTTTCTTCTCTCTCCAGTCAGTTTTCATGTCCCTGTGAGGTGCTTCTCAGAGCACAGCTTTGATCAGGTCATTCTCCTGCTCCTAAACCTCTAATGGGCCCCATTGTAGTGAATACACATCTCTGAGCATGTCAGTCAAGACCCGCCAGATGACCACTAACCTTTCCAGTCTTCTATTTCTTTCCCTCACCTGCTTGTGTGTCAACCAAACAATTCTTTCTGAATTCCAGAAAGCCATTATGTGCTTTCCTGTTTGTCTTTTTCAGTTTATACTATTTCCTGTGCCAGAAGTACCCCTCCTATTTTTTTTCTGTTAAAATCTCATGTGTTGTTCAAAATCTAGCTCAGATGCCTTCTTCATGGAGTCTTCCTTGATTCCCATAGCCAGAAGTAATCTAATCTCTCATCTCTGTACTTCAATCATGCATGTATTTTTCCTCTTTTAAAGCTTTGCCACTTCTGGTTTTATAGTTATTTGTGTACATGTCCACCTCTACTGTAGTGTTGTCCATTACTGGAAGATGAGTTTCATATTTTGTACATTTCTCCTTCCCCTCCCTTAACCTATGACTGCTTTGTACGTACGTAAGAGACACTCAAGAACAGGGTTACTGAATGAATTGACCCTGAAGTAAAGATCAGGCAAGTGGAAACTAATCCCATAGACATTAGGGAGTCCTTGAAGACTTGTAGGTAGGAAAGTGATGTGATCAGAGCTACAATTTTGGTTTCAGGAAGATTAATCTGGCAGCACTGTGAAAGATGGACTCTCTGAAGGGATGATGTAATGTAGTTGTTCTTGGGGAGATCCTGAGCATCTTAATTCGACTTAATCAGTCGATGGAAATGGAAGTGGACAGAGTACAGAGGAGAGATGTTGTAGGGCTAGAATTAATAGTCCTTGGCAACTACATTGGTTGAAGAAAGGCAGATGAAGAGCTAGAGACAAAGATTAAGGCTTCAAGCCTAGGTGACCAAGAGAAGAGAATGCTGGTGCTTATTAGTAACACTGGGAAATTCAGGAGGAACATGTGATTTCAGAAATGATCTCAACTTGTAAACTTAGCTTGTAGTGTGTGGCCCAGCAATGAGGCTACATGATGGGATGGCCATTACATCTCCATGTCATAAGTAGAAACTATAGAACTGTTAGGAGATTTTAGCATTGGCCCAATAACGAGATCAAAACTCTGTTGTGCTAAACATATATTTTTATTAAAATCTTATGGTGCACCAGAGTTTTATGCTAGACGTTAGTGATGCAAAGCTGACTAAGACAATTTTACCTGCCCTCAAGGAACTCAAGTGTAGTAAGGGAGATGGGGAAACAAATCACTACAATGCAGTAAGATCGTACAGTACTAGAGAAGTGTTTGAGTATGTGTGTTTATATCCTTACTCATTCATTTATTCATATGTATCCTGCCATCTCCCAGAAAGGAATTAAGGCAGCTTACATGAAATCCAAAATAGCACAGGTAGAAATGAGGATGAGGGCTTAAAATTGAGCCAGGAATGAGGCTTAAAATATGTATCCCATAATGACCAACACTGCTGTGGATAAGCCACAAATTTATCTCAGAGGTTTTCACAGAGATAAATTTGTTCAGTTAGAATAGTTCACAGTACCCAGAAAACCAAACAAATTACTTAAGAAAACAACTTTTTAAAAATACTTTTTACTGTTTTAGACAACAATTTTTAGAATAAGACTAGCTAGATGTATATACTGAGTAATATCATGCAGCTAGTTTTTCTTGGGTCTGTTTGGTTAGAGCTCATGAAACAGATGCTTGATTATGTTATTCTTGAGCCACAAGCTCCACTGAGACGGAAATTGTGCCTGTTCTGAACGTGTTTGTGTCTCTTAATACCTGGTGCATAGTAGGTGTGCAGTAAACATTTGCAGAAAGACTGGCAATAAAACTTTTAATATAAATAAGAAAATAAGTAATATATTGACAGAAGTATGTTCCTTACTCTACATTTCTGGAATCCTGCCAAAACATCCCCTGGGATTCAGATACCATCTAAAATAGTACATTGGAGCTTGACTAGGTTTTTCCACAGGATTCAAAAAGTCATCAGATTTATTTGTTATATTTGGTCTTATAAAGAAAACATTCAAGTCTAGGTATAGGCAGAATAAATTACCAGTAATACACAGGTAAAGAGTAAAAGGTTAGTTTTCCAATGCCGTGAACATTAGTCTGTCCTGGTGACCCTCAAGTGTACCTGCTCTGTGATGCTGAGTAAGAGGAGATCTGGACTTCTTGAAAGTCCACATTAAGCTTGATTGCCCAGTCTGTGGTGAATCTGGACTCCCGTCCATGAGATGGGAAGTCTCAAGCAAATCTGAGTATCAGACCATGCTGGCGGTTAAACTCTCTGAGCTTCAGTTTCCTTCTCTGTACAATGGGGATGCTCATGATACTTATATTCTAGGGTTATTGTTTAGTTTATGTTAAATAATGCACATAAAACACTGAACCTTGAACCTGTCGTATAATAGCTGCTCAATAAATGTTAGTTATTATTTTAAATTTCATATCCATGAAGCTTACCTTGACCATTTCATCTTACCATAATTTGTTTACTCTGAGCTCACAAAGTGCTACTTATTTGGACACTGAGTTATTTCAATATCTGTTTGAAGTTCGTAGCTGGTTATCCCATGCCATCATGATATTGTATATTATTTGATGAAAAGAACTCCACTCCATTTTGTATCCCATAGCCAGCTCAGAATGGTAATAGGTGTAGGTATTAATAATATAAGGTAACGTTAATTAGAAATGAAATTACTTTCACCCTGTTTTCATTAATCTGAAACACACAGAGATATTGACCTCCATATTGCAAGATTGCTCACAATTTTAAAACATTAATTAATTAGCAAAGGATCATTTGAGTCAGTTAAAAAAGAAGTAAGTGGATTAAGAAGATTTAAACACTGAAATATGGGACGTTCTCCTATGCTTTGCCATTTGAGTAGCTATTGTTTTATGAACCTTAAGATCTGTTTATAGACGCAATCTGCCATGGGCCCTGAGTGTCCCTGCATGTCCTTACTGCATATGCCAAGAAAGCCCCTGATTGCTCTCTGCCTGGGCCATTTCCCATTTATCAGGGTTGTGCTTGCAGCAAGCAACAGTGAGGGAAGAGGTAACATCTCCCCTTAAAGAGGAAGCTTGCTTCTGTTTGTTATACAAGCACTGAATCCCCCAAGCTCAGTGTTCCCATCATGTAATGCAACCCACTGCATGCACAGCATCTATGGTGAGCCCTTTGCATTGCCCCTGCGGGTCTTGACAGCTGGTGCAAACCAACATGGATAATAGAGTCTTTTGTCTCTGACCCAGGGTTTTCATGTCTTCTGCCAGCATCCATGAAACAGTTTGGGGCTAGCTTGATGTAAATAGGGTAAAATCCCAGACTTTACACAGTTCTGGTTGGGTCTATAAGATTCTCTATTCTCTTGCAAATGTTAAGTGCCCCCAACGTGTGAGTAGATAGGCTATATGTGGGAGAGGATGGAGGCTTTAGAGGCAGAAAACTCAGGTGTCAATACAAGTTCACCAGTTTCCTTTCCATGAAATAGTTACTTCATCCTCTTAGGGCCTTGAAAGAAGTATGGTGTCATGATAAAAAAAAAAATTAGACATATTATACTTGGGTACAAATCCTGTTTGCTACTTAACAACTATGTGACCTATGCCAAATTACTTCTCAATGTCTCAGTTTTATCCATAAAATGGAGATAATAGTTATAAAATGGAGATAATACTGCTTAAAGCATAGATTATTATGAGAATTAAATGAAATTAAGTACATAGAGTGCCTAGCACATGGTAGGTACTCAGTAAGTTTTAGTTTTCTTCCTTCTAGGGTCTGTGTCACTAGTATTTTGGATTTGAAAGTCTGTCTTCATATATATGTTAGTATAGTATTCCCTTTTCTAAACTTAGCCTCAGTTTTTGCATCTATAAAATAAAAAGTTTTATAGTACTAACTTCACAGGTTTGAAGTGCTACTCAGGAAGTGGCTGACACAGGACGGTGCTCACTTGGAATATAACCCTCCTCCACCGTGCTGAAGGCACGATGGCATGTCTGTATCTCATGAATCAGGAGCACCTGAAGGTGCTGAGTCCATTGCCAATCACTGTGTAAAATAACCACTAAGCTTTAAACCTTACCAACACCAAATTCGTTGTTCCAGTATAGTCGTATTCATTCTGAATTAACTCCTCAAACCCATCAGTTTATTCAGCTACTTGGGGATACATTTTACAGTTACCTGATCTTGGTGGCCCATCCAGAGGTAGTATTTCATGAAAGAAGATTCTTGTGCAATGCATGAAAAAAGAGCTGGTTGCAAAGCCTGACATTCAGTATGACTCCACTTTTGTATGAAAAATTATGTATGTAAATATATGGAGAGAAAACCATTTAGATAGAAGGCTGTATTCCAGAATATTGTGAGGGATATAGGATTATGGTGATGTTTTTTTCTTTTCCTTATGAATATGTTTTTTTTTTTACCATTTTTTTTATTGATGTCTTAATAGTTTATAACACTGTGGGGTTTTAGTTGTACATTTTTGTTTGTCCGTCACCTTGTGGATGTAACCCTTCACCCCTTGTGCCCCCCCCCTCCTTCCCCTTGGTAACCACCAATCAGTTCTCTCTGTCCATATAAGAAAGTACATTTTCGGATGCCTCCTTTTTCCTGAGGCTGGGTCGATTCAATCCCTTACCTCTTCCCCTCCTTATTTCTTATCTCTTTATTCCAGATTGTGTCATGAATGTGTGTTTCCAGTGATGAGCTTGAATTAATTTTTGATGTTATCCAACTGTAGTTTGTTCTGGTTTAGTCTCCTTGCTTTTCTCCATGCTGAAATCTTTGTATCCCCTTTCTCATTTGTTTTTTTTTCAGGCCTATGGGCCTTCTTGAGCATTTCTTGTAGTGGGGGTCTTGTGGTGACGAACTCTCTTAGCTTTTGTTTATCAGGGAGAGTTATTATTTCTCCATCGTATTTGAAGGATATTTTTGCTGGATAAAGTATTCTTGGCTGAAGGTTTTTGTCTTTCATGATTTTGAATATATCATTCCAGTCTCTCCTAGCCTGTAGAGTTTCTGTCGAGAAATCAGCTGAGAGCCTGATGGGGTTTCCTTTGTATGTTATTTTGGTTTTTTATTTAGCTGCCTTCAATATTATTTCCTTGTCACGGGTATTTTTCAAGTTTGCTACTATGTGGCGAGATGATTTTTTATTCCTGTTTATATATTTAGGTGATCTATTGATTTCATTCACTGTTATTTCCCTCTCGTTCCCTAGGTTGGGGAAGTTCTCAGCTATTATTTCTTTGAACAAATTCTCTGCTCCTTTTTCTCTTTCTTCTCCTTCTGGAATACCTATTATCCTTATGTTGCTTTTCCTCATTGAGTCTGATATTTCTCGAAGAATTTCTTCATTTCTTTTTAGTCTTAGCTCTCTCTCCTCCTCTGTCTGGAGCATTTCTGGGTGGCTATCCTCAATAGTGCTAATTCGTTCCTCCATATTGTCAGTTCTGCTCTTTAAAGACTCCATTTTTTCCAGTATCTCGTTGATTTTGTTTTTCACCTCCAATAATTCTGATTGGTTTTTCTTTATGGTTTCAATCTCTTTTGTGACAAAATCCCTGAATCCGTTGATTTGTTTCTGTGTGTTCTCTTGTATTTCGTTGAGTTTGTTTATGATAGCTATTTTGAATTCTCTGTCATTCAGGTTATCAAATTCTGTGCCTTCAGGTTTGGTTTCTGGGTGTTTGTCAGTTTCCTTTTCGTCTGTAGCCGTGACAAATTGTCCCAAGGATCCAACGGGGATGGCTTTATTTTTTCCCCTCATGATAAAGTTGGTCCTGCAGTTTCCCCCTGCTGCCACTGGATGGAGATCGCGAGCGGTTTGGTCTGAGGCGGCTGCAGCCCCCGGAGGGATTATGCTGAAATGCCGGGTGTGTGGGGGGAGGGGTCCTCTCTTTCTCCTGCTTGACCCGGGTGTTTCCTTTCTGGCTCTCTTAGGGTATTTGCTACACCCCCTAAACAGTCTGTCGTCGCTTCCCAGTGGGGATCTCGCGACAGTCTGTGAGAGCACCTGGATGGCGATAGTTTTCCCCACTGTGGGCCGCCCCTCCCCCCTCTGTCTGCGAACCGCGCTGTCTTTGCAGATCGATTGGAGAGGGGCAGTACAACTTCTTACCTCTCCTCCTGTCCTTTTGGGCTTCCTGCACCTCCAGTGTCCGATGTATGGCAGCAGGGGATTCTTAGAAGTCCGTAGTGTTTGATTGAGCTCTGTTGGAATGTGAATGATGTTTTCGTTGTGTTGTAGGGGGCAGAGATTCAAAGAGGGAATCTCACTCCGCCATGATGCTGACATCCCCCTGAATATGTTTTTAAATTCTGAAATAAACATGTAACAAAAGTCCACCCCCACCCCCACCCCCACCCCCCCGTAAAATAAGGACAGTATCAGTCAAAATGAGATGTTTTATAGGAGTCTAGCGAAATGCTTATATGGTGTTTTTTTTTCCAGGGCAAATTTCTCTTCCCTACTCAGCATGGAATGTGGTGTTGTAAGCTTTAAACCTTTCATGGGCCGGCCTGGTGGCACAGTGGTTAAGTTCGGCGTGCTCTACTTTGACGGCCTGGGGTTCGCAGGTTTGCATCCTGGGCATGGACCTCCACCACTCATCAAGCCATGCTTTAGTGGCGTCCCACATACAAAATAGAGGAAGATGGGCACAGATGTTAGCTTAGGGCCACTCTTCCTCAGGCAAAAAGAGGAAGATTGGCAACAGGTGTTAGCTCAGGGTCAGTCTTCCTCACCAAAAATAAATAAACAAACTTTCCCAAGTACTTCATCATATCAGAGCTTACTTTTCCAAAAAGTTTTTGACCCAGCCTATAAATAACCCCAGTTCTTCCTCCTTTAGGAATTGATGGCTTTCTGTCTGGATCAGTATAGAAGATCAGTGTCTTTAATTTTCATAACAGAAACATTGCCATTTGCACATCTAACATCTAAGACAATGATTTTTAACCCTTAATGCCCATTGGTTTTTTTCTTTAATGAAGCTTTTCAAAAATACTGATTCCTGGACCCTCCCCTCAGAGGTTCTAAGTTGGCCTGGGGTGGGGTCTGGAAGTTGAATTTTACAAATGCCCAGATGGTTTTGAAGTACAGCCAAGGTTGAGAAGCATTTCCCCAAGCCCTTGCTGGAGAGCTCAGTTGTTTAATTATAAAAGTAATAAATACTTATTATGAAAACTATTTAAGAGTATAATAGGGTATAAAGTGAAACTTTTACCTTCTCCCCAGGTCAACAACTATTAAGGGTTCTTTTTATAAGTTTCCACAAATTTACAAGTATACATAAATCTCTTTTTTAAATGGTATTATACTAAGCATTATTATTATGTAGCTTGCTTTTATTTCCCAATATATAGGGGACGTATTGTTCTATCAGTTTATATGGATTGGTCTCATGCTTTTTTTTTTGGTGAGGAAGAATGGCCTTGAGGTAACATCTGTTGCCAGTCTTCCTCTTTCTGCTTGAGGAAGATTGTCACTGAGCTAATACCTGTGTCATTCTTTCTCTGTTTTTTGTATGTGGGACACCACCACAGTGTGGCTTGATGAGCGGTGTGTAGGTCCACACCCAGGATCCAAACTCGCGAACCTGGAACGCCAAAGCAGAGTGTGCGAACTTGACCACTATACCACCAGGCCGGCCCAGTCTCCTAATTTTTAATGGCTGCAGTGTATCTGCTCTGAAGAGTTTCCCTGGTCTCTGTAACGTCAGAGAGCTCCATCTGGGATGCACTGTCTGGTATAAGGACCCTGTTCCCTGTCCATTCCCCCATCCTCACCCTCTCTTCCTGTTACCATTGGAAAGGAGTCTACTTGGACCACATTCAATTATATCCCCAGGATCTTTACTAGAATATGGTTTAATATTAATCATATTTTTATTATGAAATAATTCAGACATATAATAATCCCCCATGCAGCTACCACTCTACTAAAGAAATAAAGTGTTGCCAATACGACTGAACCCATAATCCCCCCTAATCCTGTCCCCCTCTACCCCATCCAGAGTAACTGCCTTCTTCACTCTGGTTTTCATCTCATGCACTTCTCTATACTTTTACCACATAGGTATGTTTTTTGAAATGATAAATAGAATTATTTGGCATGCCTTTCAACTTTATATGTAGCATATCACACTGTATTCTTCTGCAAGTGGCTTTTTTCCCCTCAGTGTTATATTTATGAAATTCGTCCATATGGATACATATAATTCTAGTTCACTCATTTTTCTCTAATTATGATATTCCACCGTATGCATATACCACAGTTATCCATTTTCCTTCAGAGACGTCTAACATGATTCCAGTTTGTTGCAAATGCAGACAGTGCTGATACTTGTCTTACACACGTCTCTTGTGCACATGAATGAGTTTTCTGCGTCTGGCTTTATCTGGGAGCGGGCCTGTGGAGCATGAGGAATGTGCATCTTGCTGATTCTTCAAGGAGGCTGGAGCAGTTTAGAATCCCACCAGCAGTGTGTAAAAGTTGGTCCTTATGCTTTAAATTAAGTTAGAATAAGAAATACTCATTTGATGATGTTTCTATATATTCTCCAAAATTGCTCACAAGGATATTTTCATTTCTGTTACTTAGTATCTTTTACATGAAGTGCCATCTGATAAATAACTTTTCATTTAATGTTAAGGAATTTTTTTCTCTCTATGTGCATGCTGTGACTGTTAACAGAAAGATTTGAATTATTGGCCTTCCCTGACAAACTGCCAGGCCTCTTGTGATCAGCCAGTGGCTGCTTCCTCTTTACTTCCTTTAGTCTTGGCTGCCAAGAAGGCAAGAGCCAAATTCAAGGCTCAGGTGTAGAAACAAATTTGGTTTAGTTTTCCCCTTCTCTTCTCGCATGGGAATATTTCTCTAGCATGATTCTTAGAACAGCTGCTCAGAATCGTAGAGATGCTTGTTAAAAATACTGCTCTTTCTAAGGCCTGTTGCAGACCTATTATATTGGAATTTCTGGGGTGAGACCCCAGAATTAGCATTTTAGAAACTTGTGCTAAATTTGCTGTCTCAAATTTGAGAATCTACTATATGGCTTGTAATCTTAGTTTCATATTTATTGTAATTCTTTCATTATAAATATGTTATTCTAAATCACTTCAAATCCTTTTTGTACTCAGTGGAAAAATATTAAAATCTAGCTTTTATATGCATAAAATTTGGCTCCAAACTTTATCTTTAAATTGCTTATTTTTGTATTATGAATTGGACATTTGCAATATGAAGTTGAAAGCCATGCCTTCCATCAGTACTCATTGAGTGCCTGCTCTGTGCTGTGTGCTGTGCTGTGAGAACGACAAATAAACATGTGGGAAGCTGTGAACAGACAGGAGGCTCTAGGAGACTTTCCTCTGAAAGTTATAACCTCATATGAACCTTTTCCTGAATAAGAAGCATTTTTTTAAGGTAGAATTTTGGCAAACATATGCGTTTGGCTCTATTTGGTATATTTTTATCAGTGTAATGTGATATATGCACTCATCAGTGAAATATTTCTAGACACATATTTCCAAGGATCATTAGCATCTTTGAGTGTATCACTGAAACAAAGTCTGTTGTTTATTATCCTGATAAATGCAAACTTAAACCTCATTCGGCTCTTCAGATTCAGTAATTAAGTTTTAGAAAAGCAATGAATTATTGTCTGGTTTAAAAAAAGCAAAACAGGGGCCGGCCCAGTGGTGCAGCAGTTTAGTTCGCGCTTGGCAGCCCGGGGTTTGCAGGTTCGTATCCCGGGCGCCTGCCGACGCACCGCTTGTCAGCCATGCTGTGGCAGCGTCCCATATAAAGTAGAGGAGGATGGGCACAGATGTTAGCCCAGGGCCAGTCTTCCTCAGCAAAAAGAGAGGAAGATGAGCAACGGATGTTAGCTCAGGGCTGGTCTTCCTCACAAAAAAAAAAAAGCAAAACAATTGTTTTCTCTCAGCATAATTTATTTCTATTTATGTCAGTTAAATGTTGGTAGAAACGAGTATTTACATTGTATTGCCCTGGTTAATGATTTTTATGCTATGCTACCCAGGTAAACTCTCTTAACGGCACCCGCTTCAGGAATGCTGTGTACTCAAAATGGCACCAGTGTGTTTATTTTGAGAGAGACTTGGAAGGTAACAGGCATTCAGATGCTTAAATTATTTTAAATGTTTCCTTTTGACTGTGTGGATGATAACTGATTTGTTTGCCCAGTTTAGTTTAATTCATCAAATATTGATTGAGCACCTACTGTGGAGTATTTATACTCTTTTAAATATATATATATTGGACAGAAAGAAAACATCTTGAATCAGTGCATATCTTCTTCTTGGTAGTAAATACCAACACTGAAAACCACACGATAAGTGATATTTTACTAAATGAGTCGGCTGTTATGAATTTTATTGGCATCAGAAATGTTGCCTTATGAATGTCTCTGTGGTTTATTTAGCTCCTGTAGCTGTGTCTGGCAAACAGGAGATATCTCACTTCATCTTTTTGATGGGAAGTGGTTGTATGAATTTAATGCTTCCAGATCACCTGAGGGTTTGGCTTGGTTTCGTTTGAAGTGCAGCTCCCAGGCACGTCCCCTGAATGCCAATCCCTGGAGATAACGTTGTCATCGGTATGATGAGGGAGATCCTTGGACTCTGTATTTAAGAATTTCTGCAGGTGACTCTGAAACATATCCAGATTTAGGAGCCATTGTTCAGTTTCAACTCGACATTTTACAGAAGGAAGAACAGAATCAGATTATGATTGGCCCGAGGTCATAATGTGTGTTCAGTTATAAGGATGCATCTTCTGGTTGTGTTGGCTTTCCCTCTATTAGTCTTATTAATAAATCTTACCCCTGATGACTGATTAATTTTATCTTTCCTTTGATGACCTTAATTACTTATGGTTTTCACAGATATAGTTAAGGTTGGGAAAGAGCATTTGCTTTGCTAGTTATTTTCCTTTGAAATTCTTGGAACTTTCCCATAGAGTGTTGCCCAGTCAGCACATCTTGGGTTTCCTTTGATGGGATGACATACCCATGTCCTTCATAAGTGGCCTGCGTGTGCTTTGTAGATAGTTCCAGTGAATATGGTTTCCTGTGAGTCAGTACAAGTTTCGCATTTTCCTGGATTGCTGTCTTGATTCTTAGCAATGTTTCCATTGACATTGAAAGGTTGCTACAGTGGTTTTTGCTTGGTTATATTTGCAGTTCAGTGTTACAGTTTTTATAAACTGACTTTAAATACTGTAGTGTGATCTGATTGCAATTGTTAGTAGAAACAGTTATGCTAGAGAACCTTTTTCTTGTCTATTATAATAATTTCATCGCTGCTAATAAAGTATTTTTGACATTGCTAGAAGAAAACTGGTTATTTAACCTGATAATTACCATCATTTTGCCTTATCTTAACATAATGATACAACAGAGTATAAAGTGTCCCTAAATATATCATTTGTGATTTTTAAAAATAAAATTTGTTTTTCTAATTACATCATAATGCTTTTTCATTGTGCAAAATTTAAAACTATAGAAAAGCTCAAAAAGGAAAACAATTTTAATCACCTGTAATTCCACCACCTGGAAATCCGTGTTGTTTAGGTATATGGCCTTCTAGGCTTTTTTTAAATACACACATGTAGTGGTAAATCATTTGTGATTTTATTCCATTTCTGGATTAATGTTTATGTTTAAATAAATGCAATACAGATCTACTACACATTTTTTTACCTTTTAAATACCATGCAGTATCTACACATCTTTTAATGATTGGTATTTGTTTGCAGCTTTTTCGCTTCTTGGACTTGAAATTTTTGGGTTTTTGTCTTCCTTCCTTACAACATGCTTCTCAAGAGAATAGAACTTCTACAATTTCAAAAAGAAGGCAAAATAAGCTAACATAAAAACCTTCCTACAAAAAGCACTTAGAGGACAAATAGGGTCTGTTTCCACTTACATGAGGAACCTAGAATAGGCAAATCCATAGAGATGGAAAGTGGAATCGAGGTTGCCAGGGGCTGGGGGAAAGGGGAATGGCGAATTATTGTTTAATGGGTACAGAGTTTCTGTTTGGGATGATGAATAAGTTCTGCTAACGGATAGTGGCTATGGCTGTACAACATTGTGAATATGCTTTAATATCACTGAATTATACACCTAAAAATTTTAAATGGTAAATATTAGTTATATGTATATATTTTACCATAATTTTTTAAAAAGCACTTAAAGTATGTCAGAAAATCCTGATGCAATACAAATAATCATTGCCTCTATTTACCAATTTTGATATTTAAGCTCCAATTACTTATCATTCAATATGAAAAATCCTTTTTCCCCCTCTTAATTGTAGTATTTCTCCCCCAGGCTAGCATATTCCTTGCGTAAGGCCCAGAGATTGTGATTTGAAGAAACAGAGGCCCACCCCATTGGCTATAATTTAGAAACATCCAGAATGTTATCTTAAAATGTCAAGATCTCATAAAAACGAACTCTTGTTCAAATTATCATGAAAATGTTCTTGATTTTAGAAACTGATTCAAAAAAGTAATAAGTTCTTTTCTCCATTATGCCTTATTAAGCTTTGTGACCTATATAAGGGTTATAGGCGAGGCGGGAGTGGGGGGATTAGAAAGATTAGTCAGCCACCACTCCTAAAAATATCAGAGTGATTTTTTTTTTCTTAATCACATAACTGTAACCTGTCTACTCAGAGCAAACTCACTCTAAGATGAAACCTAAAGAATGCACTTTTCATTTTTCATTACATTGGAATATAACTATAGACAGAATGATAATAATGACATATGTTCTGGAATTCCTTCAATGTCTAACATATTTTAACATTTGAAAAATTTCAGAATCATTGTCCAATAGTTTGTCTTGTAAATGCTTGATGAGTTAATAAAAAATTATAAACTTTTTGTTAATTTATACCCTGCCTTGCTCCAAAAACTTATTTTAGGTGGTTTACTACAATATATACAATAGAGAAGGATAATAAGAGGGTAAAATGGTGTCCAAAGACATTGGATCAAAAAGAAAAAAGGATAGAAATATAAGATAGAGTCAGGGTTGCTATTTGTTATTATAAGGTGTTCAGTTTCCTAGTAACCAAGACAAAAAGGAAAATATGTTTAATGATAAAATTCTGTGTCCATCAGAATCATATAAAGTCATTATATTGCTGAAATTTATTGGAAAAATAAACTATATTTCTTAAGAGAAGTTAACAGAAAATATTTTTATCAATAAACAGTTCCCACAATTACAAATGCATGCTTCCCCAGTGGTCTCAATGACTGGTTAATGAGCCAGCATTTCTTCAGCGTCTGCTGGGCAGCATTGCTATGTTATCATCAGGTGCTGTGGAAAAATAGAATTTTAATAGAAAATTTGTTGGCTTCTAATGCAGTCGCTTTCAAACTGTTCTACAGGGTGTTAAGAGTCCCACAGAGCGTCCTCTGGACGCGGAAAAGGGGCCTAATAGTGCTGGATTTTTGACCAAATCAGCATTCCTTTTATCTCATCTGCAGAGTGAGCTCTTTGTAAATTTCCTTTGAACAAAGGATTTAACAGCTAAAAAGATATTTGAAAACCACTGGCCTAATAGCAGAGCTGGGACCATTGCTTAATAAAAATACATCCAAGATCCTCTAAAATCTGGCCTGGCTTCCTTAAGGACAGAAACCTTACAATACCATGAGGCACACTAGTACTATGTGCTTTTGCTGTCTACACATGTTTTGGTGCCGTGTATATAAAGCCACCCACCCACCTGTCCAGAGATTAAATTTCATCTATACTGCTTGGTATGTTTATGGTTTCTATTTTTACATTAAACTTTAAATCCATATAAATATATTTTAGAATATGGTTTGAATAGGGACACATCTTTATTTTTTTTTCTGAAATAACCAATTAGGTAGCACCTTTTTTATTGATTGGTCATTCATCTTTTCCCCCTGATTTGAAATCTCACCTTTGAGTATCTTTCCCAAGAGCATTCTACAATATTGTCCTGAAATTCCCAGTGAGACCACTCTATTACCATAGTGTTTCTAGAAAGCACTTAAGTATAATACATAAACTATTGCATTAAGATCTTATCCACTAAGACCTTATGTTATTCTAATTCTTGAGAATCAAAGACACCCCCCCCCCAAATATTTGCCATATCAGGGTATTTTATTATCACCCAAAAATTTGTTCTTATCAGCTCATGATCTGTCCAGAATAAAAGCAAATAATGTTAACTGGGGTCAAACTTTATGAGTCTGAAGAATTCAGAGTGGTTGCAGAGATGGGAAAGCTGAATCTTCTCGCTTTGTGGTAGGGGAAATATTAGCAAAGCAAACATTGAAAACTGAGGTAAATAACAGTATTTGAACTTTGCAAAAGTAACCAGAATGCTCCTAAGTTAGCAACATTTCAGAAATTATGTTTTGTAGTTATTGATTTT
This sequence comes from Tapirus indicus, assembly GCA_031878705.1. Taxonomy (NCBI): domain Eukaryota; kingdom Metazoa; phylum Chordata; class Mammalia; order Perissodactyla; family Tapiridae; genus Tapirus; species Tapirus indicus. The sequence continues at coordinate 8,436,949 of CM062925.1, forward strand.
AAAATGGGTAAAATTGACAGCACTTGGAGTAAAACAATATCAACTCCATCATAGATGTAGTTAATTACAGTTTCTGAATGCCACTGATGACTGGAGTGGTTCTCCTAGGGCTCCATGATCTGTGGGGAAAACATTACACTCTGTCTCCCCTGCCCAGTCCAGGGGTCCAGCCAAAGGGCAGGTAAGACTCGATTTCACCATGAGTTTCTCCAGAGGTAAAAGGTCCATTATGCTGCTGTGGGTCACATGTGAGCTGTTACAGTAAAACTAAATTGATGAAGGTATTTTGCTGAGAAAATGGTTACCAGAATTTACAAAGCTAGCCAGCAGGGTGAAAACCTGAATTCTAGGTTTTGCTATTAACTTCATGACTTTGAGCGAGTATTGCCTTTTTATTTTCTCCCAGGTTCCTTTTGTAGTAAACAGGCGTTTTCCCAAATGTCTTCTATAGACCATTATCGTCACAAGGTGCTCCAGGAGAAGTTTTAGGGATCCGTGGTTACACAAGTTGGAGAAGTACTGTATACTAGATCCCTCTCTAGGAAATGCACCATGTGCAGCAGAATAGTAAAAGCTCTAAGAAATCTTACAGGGAAGAAACCCTTATATCTCTTGGACCTATTTCTTGACATCTCTAAGAACTATGTTCCATAAAGTCCACTTGAGGAACCTGTATTAAGTGTCTGAGGTTGCTAAACCTCTGTAAATGTAGTTCTAGTAAAATTTTTTATCTTATATAAATGAGTTTTTTCAACATGGTATTTTAATTCGAAATATCAATGTGGAATCTTCTTAAGGAAACAGTGGGAAAAGCTTATAATTGTACAATATCCTAGTATTTGTGGATTTTAAAAACAGCAATGCAGAGAAGCATTCTTTTCCCCTGTAAGTACCAAAACTTTGGTTTGAAATGACTGGTCAGAAAAAGGCAGAGTCAGAGATTTCTGTACTTTTTAGGAGCTCTGTCCAATACCTCAGATTCTATCCAGAATGTTTCTACAGGGTGAAATTTGATGTTAGACACTCTTTGTATCCAGCGTTTTCTTTTGTTTAATGTAATTTCAGCTGTTATTGGCTCAAAGTATATAGAGCCTTAGGGATCTTTTATATTTATTGTTCATAAAATAATGCCTGGTTTCCTAATAATGAAGTTAAGAGGGAAATCAAGGTGTCCTCATCTTATTTGTAGGATGGGTGCTGCAGATAATATATATAAAGGACGTAGTACATTTATGGAAGAACTGACTGACACAGCAGAAATAATAAGAAAAGCAACATCACAGTCCTTGGTTATCTTGGATGAATTGGGAAGAGGGACGAGCACGCATGATGGAATCGCCATTGCTTATGCTACACTCGAGCATTTTATTAGAGATGTAAGTACCTCTCATACCTTTGTGAACATGAATGGTACATACTATACAAACTGTTTTCCTGACCTGAGCTTCTAAATATTCAAGATTGTCTTTAATTGTTATAGTTGATCCTATTCCTGCAATTGATCATTCCATTGCTATACATTGAACTCTGATAGATTGGCCCTAAATAATGTCTGTAATTCTTAGATGTTGTTCTTTTGCTGAGGCAAAATAAACCTGGTCTGGTCAGTAGGAGAAAGACCTCCCTGGCAATATCTCCATGTAGAATGTATTTTATTATCCTTGGCAAACTCTAAATCAAGAGCAGGGACCATCCACCTACAAACCAATCCTTGAGAAAAGAACACAAAGTAGATAGTGCCATTTTTGCCCTGTGAAATGCTTTTTTCAGCATATCCTACCAGATCGCAGTTTAAGGCCTTTGATCTGATCTCGGTGTCTCTCTTTCAGCAGCCGCACTCCTTCAGTGCAGATCTCTTTTTTCAGAGTGCATTTCTAAACATCTCAGTGTGAAATTTTCTTTGGGTCAAACTTTCTATCCCTGTCATCTCCCTCAAACTCTCCCCTTTATTCACTCTCTCTGTCTTTGTACAGTTTGGTCTCTTCTTTTCTCTCTCTCCTTCTCAGCACCTGCCGCTGAACCTTCCTTCTTTGGTTTTTCTTTTTCTGTTTTGTTCTCCACTTTTTACTCTTTTCTTTGTCTCTGTGTCTTCATTCCATTTTCATTTCTTTCATTTCTTCCTTTTCCCATTTTCCTCCCATTTCATTTTCATTTCTTCCTCTCCTTAAATAGCCAATAAAAGCATATTTTTTACTTTTATTTCTTTGAAAAAACATAATGCAAAAATAAAATCCCTTTTTCTTTAAAATTTTGTAGCCCTCAGTTTTTTGTTTAAACAGATTACCTAGTTCTACTTTGAAATAAATTTGATTTTTCTTTAAAAAGAAATTATTTGTTAAAAGATAGCTCAGGAACTTTTCTTTAATCATTGTAGAAACTACATATCACAGGTTCAGTAAAGTGCTATCACTGCCTCCAAAACACATTGTAAACATGCAAGAGCCTTCAGGAACAAATTATGACAGAATTGAATTGGCCACATTTGAGTTTGATTTCATTGTATCTATTCTACAGCAGTGTGTCAGTTACTATGACTGCGTAACAAATCACCCCAAAACTTAGTGGCGTAGAACAACAAAAATCATTTATTACCTCTCACGGTGTCTGGAGGTAAGGAATTTGGGAGCAGCTTAGCTGGGTGGTTTTGGTCAAGGTCTGTCCTGAGGTTGCAGTCAAGTTGTTAGCCAGAATTGCTGTCATCCAAACGCTTGACTGGGGCTGAAGGATCTTTGTCCGACATGGCTCACTCACATGGCTGGCAAGTGGGTATGGGTGGTAAGCCAGGGCCCTCAGTTCCTTTCCCTGTGGGCCTCTCCACAGGGCTGCTTGAGCATCCTTACAGAGTGGTGTCTGGCTTCCCCCGAGGAAGCAATCCAAGAGGCCAGTTAGAAGCAGCAGCCTGTTTTATGACCTCATCTCAGAAGCAGCCACATGTTGTCACTGCCATCATATTCTGTTGCCCACACAGGGCCAGCCCTGATTGAGTGTGGGAAGAGGCTACTTAAGAGCATGAACACTAGGAAGTGAAGATCTTTGGGGCCATGTTGGAGGCTGGCTACCAAAAGCAGTTTGGCGATATTTCAAAGATTCATTTAAGAACCTTCAGGAACAAATTATGACAGAATGTGTCACTTCTGTTTTCATTGCTTCTATAGCAGTTTTTGGATGTTTTAAATGTTAAGAAAGTATTATTTTTAGATAAAATTTACCTTACACGTAAGTCATTGAAGAGGATTCTGCAGGAGCAAGAGTCCCTAACCTTTTTGTGGAGGAAAGTCTTTATTTTCATGGTGTCTTTGGATTGCTGGAATGTGGAAGAGAAATCAGAGAGGAGGAATGGGGGAGGCTGTGTGTTGTTGCTGCAAGCTGAAAATGGCCTTGAGGAGAGCAGTGTTGTAACCAAAACCCTTAGGTCTTCTGGCTGGAAATGCCCATCAGCTCGGAGAAGGGACACCATGAAGACAGCTGGTCCTAAGATCCTTCAGGGCGGATTTTAAGCTCAGCCTGTCAAAGAAACCCTGCCTTGATAGGTTTATTTGGAATTGTTATGAGAGAGAATGCACATGTTGTGACTTTTAATGTGGGGGATGGCAGATGAGTCAAAACTGGAGATCTTCGATCTAATTACCCTCTTCAGCTAATTTTTAGACCAACATTTGGTGTTAACTTCCCTCAAGATAGGGACTTATAGAATACATAGTAGTATGTGCTTTAAAATAATGCTTATTAAAGAATCCACAGATCCATACTGTTACTATAAATTTTAAAATGATGGGGGTAAGGTTGGGACAAGGGAAAACTTTATGTTATAGAATGCCAACTAATAAACATAGAGAGAATTTAAAAAAAAATCAATATTTACTAACCACCATAATAGTAACTGATTCCAGCAATGATGATTAATAGATGGTAAAACTTTTGCAATTGAAAGATTGTTGAAGAAAAGGACATGTACACAGTCTCAGAGTATCACCCTACAAGTTATTTATTAATTTTAATTACAAAGGAGCAAGGTGTCAGTTCCAGGAAGAAATCTTCTGGGCACCCACTTAATCAGTCAAATTTAGCATCCCAATAATGGGTCAAATTGACATCATGTGCCTCCTGATATGATGTGCTGAAAAGGGTCTGTCACCTATATATATATATATGTAATATTCCTGGCAGTAAGGTTTAATCTTAATCTAATCAGGAGAATATTCAGCCAAATCCAAACTGAGGGACATGATGCAAAACAGCTCTCTTGGATACTTCAAAATGTTAATGTCATAAAAGACAAAAAAGAAAAGGCTAGGGAATTCTTCCAGATTAATGGGGACTAAAGAGACATGACTAAGTGCACTGCATGATCCTTGATTTTTAAAAAAATATATATAAAAAACATAAAGAACATTAGTGGGACAATTTAGGGCAATTTATATAGGCTGTATATTAAATAATAGTAATGTATCAATGTTGAATTTCTTGAGTGTAATAATTTTATTCTGATTGTGTAGGAGAATTTTTTTTGTCCTTAAAAGATAAAATCTTAAGTATTTAGGGCTGAAGTGTCATGTCTGCAATTAATTCTCAAATGGTTCAGGAAAAAAAGGTGTGTGTGTGTGTGAAGTGGGGGAGGGAGAGAGGAAGGGGAAATATGGCAAAATGTTAACAATTGACTGACTAGATGAAGAGTGTATGGATGTTCATTGTACTTTCTTTGCAACTTTTATGAAGGTTTGAAATTTTTAATTTCAAAAAAGTTTTGGAAAGTTTTAATTAAAATAAAATTTTAAAATAAAGTAACTTTTATTATATGTCTTATTGCTTTAGGTGAAATCCTTAACCCTGTTTGTCACCCATTATCCGCCAGTTTGTGAATTAGAAAGAAGTTACTCACAGCAGGTGGGGAATTACCACATGGGGTTCTTGGTCAATGAGGATGAAAGCAAACCAGGTAGGAAATATTCCTGCAGTAGGTACAACTAGAATGTTTGATAACTCAAAGTTTGTAGGAACATGAACTTATTGCTTATTAATAATAAAAGCTGTGAATGTTGATTGTGAATAACATTTGTCCAAATTAATTTTCTCTAAACTTTGGGTCAAATAAAATTTGCATTTGTTCTTGCCATCTCTGAGTCTTTTTCTGGTGTTCTTTATCTCATCATTCTATAAGAAGAGAGTGGGGTCAAGGAGATGTTTAGGTTTTCCTCTTAGGTTCATCTCAGGAAAGATGCCCTAACAGTCAAGTGCGGAGTATTATTAGTAATCTTCAAAATGCACAGTATATTTCCCAAAATATCATTTAACAATTACTAAGAGCCATATGCTATACTAGACGTGTTTTCTCTTAGTTTGGCAGGAAACTGAATCTCAGACAGGTAAAGTGGATTGCCCCTATCGGCCACCTGGTTTGGGGCTGAACTGAGCCTAGAATCCATGTCTTCTGTTTTCAGGTCTCTTCTCTTCTACTCTGCTAGGACTGCTTTGTGGGATCTACAGTGTTTTTCCTAGCCTTTCCACTTACACTAGGGCACTAGAGTCACAGAAATGAGACATTTAATGAAAAAGAATGCCATTAGCCAATAGAAATAAATTCAAGTGCTGTAAGTAACGTAGTAGATTTTAGCATAAATTTTTTCCTGTTCAGTAGTAATTTTTTTTAAGCTACCAGCCTGTGGGCCAGTGATGGTTTACACAGTTGGTGTGCTACAATGGAAAATCCCATATCCAAGACACTCCAGAGTCCAAATTTTATTTTGGAAAAGTAATAAGGATGGACCTGAAAAAGAAATCAGGCAACTGGCCCAAGTAAAACAAAGCACTGGACCTAAGATAAAGGTAACATTAGGCAATTCTTGCCTTTTGCCACCATGCAGTCTTGAAAACACATCATAAATTCTCTCCTGGAAGCCGTTTCCTGTCTATTAATCTGCATCCAGAGTGACAGGAGGAGCTTATAAGCTTAAGCCCAACCAGATAAACAAAATCGAGTACACCAGCGGGGACGGGTCCTGATACTCATTTGATGCGAGCTGACTACTAACCCAGAGCCTTACATCTTAAGTGTTTGGCGTTTTATTTTATTGATTTAAATTTTTATTTGTGAACATAATTTAAAGCATTAAACGATGCTGAAAGTCTCCTGCTAACAGACAGCTGTCCCCTGCTTCTCTCTCTTCACTCCAAGCCCCTCCCCGTCCCAGTCTGAAGGCAACTGCTCTCAACTCTTTCATCTGTTTCTTCCGTATTTCTAAATAATATGCTTATTTTCCTGTCTCTTGTTTCATCAGCTTGACACGTTATTGATTGACTTCTCATTGTGTCAGAGGGAGGTCTTCAGCCTTCCCTTCCTCTGTCCTCCCAGTATAGTCATTTCACGTTTTCTCTGCCGTTCATATTCGTTGTTTCACTATTATTGCCGGTAAGTATTGCTTACTCGTGAGCCAAGTGTGGAGACAAGTGCATTTCCTTTCTTCTACAACTTTTGTTTTTGTTTTCTTGAAGGTAATGATTACCTTGTTTTTATTTTTTCATTTCATTGTTTTATTTGAATCTATAACTGAATCTTCCTATATCCTCCAAAAGCTTTGTAAAACACCTCTCTAGACACTTTTCCATATGATCAACCTGTTAGTTCCACTTTTCCTCCCTGGGGTCATTCCTCCTGGAGCCCCTTGTCCTCCTGCTCATCTGAACTGGTTGCTCCCTAGGCCCTGCTGCCCAGCTGTTGTCCTGAGACCTGCCTTTACCGTCCTCCTAGGAATTCTCTTACCCTCTCTTCTGCACATTTGATTGCAAGTAACAGGATGCTTGAACTCACACTGGCTCAGACAACGAGGATATGTGTTGTCTCGTGTTACGGGAACCTCAGAGGAGGAGTGGGCTGCAGCTTCTCTTCTTTGCAGTTCTCCAGGCTCTGTCTTCCTGCCCTGCTGGCTTCATCATCAGGCTGGTGGCAAGGTGGTTGCAGCTCTTTCAGGCATCGTGTCCAGAATTGACCTTGTCCAAAGGAAGAAAAGGGACCAGCATTTCCTGTGACTCTTTCTTAGGAGGAAGGGAACTTTTCTCAGTTGCCCACTAGCATCTCATCATTGTTTCATCTCATTTTCAGAATTGAATCACATGCTTATTCTTAAACCAATTCCTAGAAGTGAGAATGTCAGGGATGACTTTGATCAGCCTAGATTAATCAGGATCAGCTTTTGGAGCTGCATATGAGCACACTTCCCCCTGAGTTAAATGGTCAGGGAGTTAATTCCTTATAAAACAGGGTTTTCTTAGGGTTGGAATAGATTTTGGATAGGCTACTAATAATAACAACTAAAGGAGGTAAGATTTTTAAGACTTTACATGAATCAAAATGTCTCCATTATACCTTCAAACTTGATTTATAATTTAACTAGGGCTAGAATTTTAGTTTGAAAATAATTTTCACTCAGAATTTTGAAGCATTTCTCCATTGCCTACTCATTTCCAATATTATTCCTGGCCATATCTCTGCTTCATCCATTACCTCTAACCTAACTCCTCTTCTGTCTACTCTAGAGGCCATTACATAGGTCATCAGTAAAATGCCCCAAAGGCCTTTTGGGTGGCTTCTAAGGTACTGTGGTTATTTGTTTCCCATGGTGTGGGAGATAAAGCAATGGACCAGCAGTCAGAAACCGTGTTTTAGTCTACTGCAGTCTATAACATCTTGGACAAGACACCTCATCCTCCTCTAAAATTTTATGAATCTATCCTAAAAGTGACTTCAGAAACTTCAGGACACATCTCTTTAATAATTGCCTAGAGAAGTTTGGCTTTAAGACAGATTTTGCTAAGTTCCCCTGTAATAAGCAGAAATATGAATTCTTACTTTCTTTGACTCTAAGCAGTGTCAGATAAACTTTTCAATAATATCCATTTAAGAAATAGTCATAGCTTATAAGTCAAGTCCTCACCAAGAACTTTTATTGTGAGGCTGTAAAGAAATTAGTTGTTTTTACGATGTTCTCTCCCACCTGGCTCTTTCTGCCCCTTGTTTCCATCACACACACTCTCTCCTTCTCCCCTGTCCCCTCTCCCTTGTATCCCTTCCCTTCTCTTCTGTCCCCTCTCCCCTCTCCATCACACACATGCACTCTCTCCCCTCTCCTCTCAAAGAGGGGTGAAGGACAGTCTTGAGGTAGAATATAACTATAAAAAGAGCTCCCTCAGGTGATTTTGGAAGAGTGGTCACAGTATTTACCTTGATGGTGTAAGAACTACCATAATTAGTACTAAAGTGGAGACCAGCATGTGATAACAAATTCAGCAACTGTTGTACTGAGGTATGTTAGCGAGTTATTCAGTTATATAATATTTTATATAACTTTGCTATATTTTATAGCTATATTATATATAAAAAGCAATTTATAGCTATATATGTGTGTATATATCTATATACAACATATTATATATAGTGTGTATATATATATATATATATGAAACAAAAAAAAGCTATCAGCAAAGCCATTTTTAAGTAAGGAGTTTTGGTAGCATTTAGTGGGCTTTCAGAAAAGGATGGATGGGGTGAATGGATGGATAGATGGATAATTAATGGACAGACAGATGAATGAATCTTTTTTTTTTTAGAAAGACCAGCATGGAGGCTAGATTATAGAGGAGAGGCTGGAGGTAGGGACGTCAGTTAGGACTAAGCCAGTTGAAGTGATAAAGACTATTTTTCTGTCTTAAAGATGAGAAGAGTTTGCTTCTTAGATTGCCTTTTACTGTTCACTTCACTTTTGGTCTTGTGAGCATCGAAGTGTAACAAAAAGTTACCCCGGTTGGCAGGCACTGGTTTCTACTTGCTTCTTTCCCAGTCTATGCCCACCCACTTCCTCACCTGTTCTTTGTGCTCTTTAATTTTTATTTGGAGGCAAAAGGTATTCTTAGCAGTTTGTAATGTCCGTTTTAGTCTATGTATTCCTGAGAGTGTCAGCATTCTTTTCGCCTCCCACTTCCAGCACCTACCCTTAGAAAGGTATTATTTGTCTGTTGCTGAATTCTTAGAGGAGGTTACAGAAAATTCCATTATCCTTTTTCTCTGTTGTGTTCAGTCTTTTGGCTTTTTAGTTTTTAGCTGATAAAAGAATAAAGCATACACATTTATCAAGTGAAATAATGTATGAGAACAACCCTTGATAAACTTAAAATAAGTATGCTAGGGTCTCAGAAATTCTAGATCTGGTTCATCTTGGACATTTTTGGAACACAGTGCAGTTATATAGAATTTCATAATAAAAGCTACATAATCCTGAAGTACTTTAGATTCATCCAAGATTAAACTATGCAGCATTGTCTTTATATTATTGTACTTCATTCGATCCCAATTCTTTACAAGTTTTAAATCCATGTGTATGTATACGTGTGGAAGACTGAGTTCCCCAGGAAGCAGATTCTGAGATTTGCGTGCCAAGTTTATTGGGGAGTGCCTCCACGATCAACATCTGAGGGCAGGACTGGGCTGTGTTGCAGTCATAAGGCTTCAGCCAGCCCTACAGAGAGCTCTGAGACTGGGATGGCCCTTCAGAGTTACCTAAACTTGGGGTGAGGGAGACAGGAGGCTATTGTTGCATAACAAATTACCCCAAAACATAGCGGTTTAAAACAGCAAACTATTATATCATAATTTCTGTGGGTCAGGAACTCAGGGGTTCCTCTGCTGAACACCTGAACTGAATCCCTTTAGGGCTTGAGCAGAACACCTCTACCGCACAGTCTCTCACAAGGCTGTAATCAAGGTCTTGGCGAGGCAGCAGTCACTTCACGGCTTGACCGGGTCAGTCCACTTCCCAGCCCATTCACATGGCTGTTGGCAGGCCTCCGAATATCTGCTTTCAAGCTCGCTCACGTGGCTGTTGGCAGGCCTCCAGGCCCTCACTGACTGTTGGCCAGAGACATCAGTTTCTGTCCTTGTGGGTCTCTCCATAAGGCAGCCTGCAGCATGGCAACCGGCTTCCCTCAGAACAAGCAAGCAAGCGAGAGTGCCCAAGACAGAGGCCACAGTCTTTTGTAGTCTAATCTCAGAAGTGGCATCCCATCATTTTTGCCATATTCTGTTTATTAGAAGCAAGTCACTGGGTCCAGCCCACACTCAAGGAGAAGGAATGACGGAAGGGCATGTACACCAGGAGGTAGGGATCTTTGGTGGACATCCTAGAGACTGCCTGCCAACCCCCATAGCAACCAGTCCCTGGATGCAGACTGCCCAAGTCACTGTGACCTTGGGTGGAGCAGCTCTCTTCGGCTGAGGCCGTTCCCAGAGAGCGCACACAGCTGAGCACTGCAGCCAGCCATCTTCCTGACGGTTAGGGCAATAACCTTCAGTCCTCAGTGGGGTTGTAATACTGAACAGCATCCACTTCAGTATGTATAACTCTTAGTTAACTAGGGTATTTTATAAACCAGAATTTGTCAATCTTGTTATTTAAACTGTGCAACACGTAATATTTCCTTATCTGTTTTTGTTGTTTTGTTTCTAGCACTTAGAAACATCTTTTATATATGTTACTTTACAGAGCATATTACATACAAGACTGTTTGGCTGTTCTTTCACTGGAATAAGACTTTTTTTTTAAATCTGTTTTTAAAGGAGAAATTATATTGTACCATGTATCAGAATCACTCTTTTTAATATACAAGTTTGGTTCAAATTTTTCAGCAAGCAGCATAAAACTAAATACTTCTTAGCTTACAATGAATCATTGTTGAAAACCATTTTAAGTGAGCTAAAAGATAGATCCTAAATGCAAAAGCATTTTCAAAATAGTATTTACCCTTTTTGTAGATGTGTAAAATTGATAAAAGGAGCTAACAGGTGATTAGGAACAATGGGTTTCTTTTCAGATTGTAAATTTTAATCAAGTTATAAGAACTTATATGTCTTCTTTAATCCTCTAATCTTTTTCAGTTTTCAGCCATGGTTTTCTTTATCTCCTATTTTTTTTAACTTATTTTGTAGGCGAAGAAGAACAAGTCCCTGATTTTGTCACTTTTCTTTATCAAATAACCAGAGGAATTGCAGCAAGGAGTTATGGACTAAATGTGGCTAAACTAGCAGATGTTCCTGGGGAAATTTTAAAGAAAGCAGCTAGCAAGTCCAAAGAGCTGGAAGGATTAGTCAATATGAAAAGGTCAGAATGATTGTGCTGCATTTTTTGATTTATAATGAAACCTTCCAAGTGGTCCAAGGAAGAGGATTGTCCTGTAAATGAACATCAGATCTATCTTTAAGCACCTCTTCAAATATCCAGAAACATTTAATTACAATAAAATGAAAACAGCCCTTCCCCAAGCTCATGTGAATTCAGCCTGTCTCCTCTAGTCAGATCTTTATCTATTAAGTTGCTAAATTGGTTTTTCAATCATTTTTCTAGTTGACTCCTTAATGTGTGCCAACACATTAGTTGCTTAAAACATTCATTTATACAGAAAATTACTAAAAGAAACCTCAATATATAAAACCTTTAGAGTACTTCTTTTATCCATGTGTTGCATTCAGATGTGCAGTGGTTGCATTGTGAAATGGAGAATTCTGTCAGGATGTGAATGAACATAATGTCATTATATAACCAGGTAATTGTAGTTGGTGTCCACACGTCACTTATTTTGTGGATTTGTTTGTGACCAGTTTTTCATTCTAAACTGACTTCTCTCTGTCACCTAGCATGCTTACGTGAATGCGTTCTATCTTTTTACACTTGATATCCAGCCAGGAGGTTGTCAGTATATAAATGAATCTTAATATAAACCTGAGATATGCTTTGGAAGGAAGGAAGATACTCCTAGGAAAACATTGTATTAATAAATAATAAATTACAGTCTTTTGTTTCCCAAATATAAGATTATATTATAAAACAACATAAGCTCCTCATCCGCCTCCTGTCCTGCCCTTGCCCTACCTGGAGAATCTGATCTGCCTGGGGCAGGACATCACTGCCCTGGTCCATAACCATATGACCATGAGTGAACAGATTATTGGTCAGGTGGAAAATCTTGGCTGGCCACCATACCAAGTTTAAATATTGAAAGATTAATACCTAATATTAGTTAAAGCCAGCCTGGTGGTCTAGTGGCTAAGATCTGGCACTCTTACTGCCTCGACCTGGGTTCGTTTCTGGTCAGGGAACCACACCACCTGCCTGTTAGCTGTCATACTGTGGCAGCTGCGAGTTTCTGTGATGCTGAGAGCTATGCCACCTGTATTTCAAATACCAGCAGGGTCATCTATTGTGGACAGGTTTCATTGGAGCTTCCAGAATAAGACAGACTAGGAAGAAGGACCTGGCCACCCACTTTTGAAAACATTAGGCATGAAAACCCTGTGAATAGCAGCGGAGCCTTGTCGCATGTAGCAGGGAGAACACGGTGCAGGGAGGGCAGGGTTCTGCCGTGCTGTACACAGGGGCACTCAGAGTTGGAATCCACTGGACACTAACAGTAGCAACAAGTATTAGTTAAAGAAACAATCGCCAACTTGTATGCTGAAGTACAGTTGTGCAACCAGCTTCTTTCTCCTCTTCCTTCCTCCTGCGGTTCTGCCTTGCGGTCCACACCTTGCAGTGGTGAATGGTGGTTGACCAGGTCTGAAGTGCTGGAATACTACGCGTGACATGTAGCTTCCTCTCTTGACATTCTCTTCTGGATCGTTTCTGCAATGCCAAATTAGAAGGAAATGATGTAATCAGTGGCAGCCTATTTCTAATTACTTGTTACAAAGTAGATTAATATAAAATTTTTCCAGAGAGAAAAGTTATGAGAGTTTAAAAATGAGCTTAGCCTCTACTTCTTCGCAAAGTCCAAAGACAAATTTAATTCCTCTTTTGTTGTCTTACTATTTTTCTTTTTCCCTAAAGATACAAGAATAAAACTTTACTACAAAAGATGTACATGCAAGATGGCAATAAAATATGATAGTTTATACTTGTTGCTGCTATATAGCCTATAAAGCATGAGCAATAAAATGCACAGATTATTTATAAATATTTCAACTCTTCCAACTAATATGTGACATTTTAAAATCTAGAAAGTTATCCTGACAAGACAGGGAATTGTAGGAAGAGATTGCGTTGGAATGGATTCTGATGATTTATCAGGACACTATACTTATCATTTTACCTTTTCACTAGCAGTACTTATACATCAATTCCCTTGGCCAGGTCAAAGAAACCAAACCAAACCTGTGTGTTCACATGGGTTTGTTATAATCGCTAATATCTATTGACTGCTGCGCACAGAAACAAGCCTGGGGAGTCGTTTGCAGCAGGCTAGACACTGTGCCAGTTACTGCTCTTCCTGCTTTACATACATTAACTCACTTAATCCTTATGACAACCTTTTGAGAGAGGTATTTTTGTTGTCCCCACGTTATAGTTAGGGTAAAATGAGTATAGCGAGGGTAGGAAACCAACCAGCAAACTGGAGTCACACAGCTAGTTAGAGGCGGAGCAGTAATTGGGACTCTGATACTCCCGCTCCAGACCCTAAACACTTAACCTGGGTTGCTCTCCTGCAGGAGAGTATATATTGTGTTGGCAGTTTACTCCTTCATTAGCTAGCTGTGTTTTATGAAATCCCTTTAACTTTTCATCCTCTGAGCACACACAGCCTCTGGCTGAGTTAGAAGAGGGAGGAAGCAGGCGTGCTGATCAGCAGCCTCACTCCCTTGATGACCGCAGCGGCACTGAACACTCATTTCTCCAGGGGCTGGTGCTGATCTGCTTCCTCACTGCAGAGCCCTGCCTCATATTCTGATGTCATAGACTCTTCATAGCTTTCGATGAGATGTTTTATCCCCCAACAATTTCATTTATAAAATAAATAGTATTTTTTTTTTCTCCAGGACAAGGCTAAAGTGTTTTGCAAAGTTATGGACGATAAATGATGCAAAAGCCCTGCAAAAGTGGACAGACGAGTTTGAAATGGAAGAAATTACAGACTTCTCTTCCTGATTAAAATGAATACTACATTTCTGAACAAAAAATAGAGAATTAAAAATATCAACTGTACAAAACTCTCCGGTAACGACCCATCTTTGTGTGACCTGAGCGTAAACCGTGACCGTGGCGATGCCTCTTGGAAACAGAGAGGCCTTTGTCTAGAAAGTCTGTTTCATGTTCCTGTCATCCTGACTTTTAAAAGTATAAACACTTGTGAATACTGAGACTTATTCTTATGTAATTAGAAAATTTCGTGGAAGGTAAGCTGCACATAAAGTCAGAAACTTCTAAATAAAGCCTAAAGTGATAGAATACAGTTCATGAACTTTTAAAGAATGATATAAAAATTTAATTCATATTTTTATTTGCTTCAGTTTAGATAATTTGCAACTGAGTGAAATGTCTGGCAGGAATACACCTTTTAATTTGAACTAAAATAATTTTATAATGCCACCAGTTTATTCACTATGAGCATAAGAATTTTTGGTAAGAAATAGAAAGAATTATCAAGCTTTTAGAAACTAGAGCACAGAAAGAATAAGATCATATGACATTTGAAAAGTTAAATATTGTAGTTTTAAGTGACTTGAAGATTATTGGATGAAATTATTTGTCATTCATTCAAGTAATAAACATTTAATGAATATTTGCTATAAATTAAGATTTTTCCTGTTGAATTTTGGGATTTTCAACTGTCTGGCAATTGTTATTTTTTAGGTTTAATTATGGAACCAACATTGCAGCTCCTACCAAATACACGGAACCGAGCTTATTCATTTTGGACCTTTGTATTAACCAATATAGCAAGTGTGTGATCTCCCCACTGTTGGACCTTATAGCATTGTTGACTCATAGCAGTGCTCCCTCCCTGTGTGTTTAGGGTGACCCGTGCTCAGCCGTGTCCCTGAGTTTCTTACAGCACTTATAGCCTGGCTTCTCGTATGTGTGTGCTTTTTGTTTCCAAATATATGATCCTTCATGAAGGCTCTCCATTGTATTTCCCACCCATTTATTATTTCTGCTCAGTTAAATGTCTTCCCCATATTCGATTGACATATTTCTAGTTCCTTCTGTAGATCATTTCCTACAGTGGCCCTCACAGTGGCCACTGGACACAGGAGTCAACATAGTCTCCCCACGCTGATGAAGAGTGGTTGGTTGCTTCACTGTGGAGTCACTCACACTTTAGCCCTCTGATTCCCCACCTTTTTGGAGTTAAGAGTGTGACGTAGTTCGATTGATTCCACCATCCCTCCAGGAATATTAACATATAGTGAAATTCTCAAACATGTCTCAAAATAGAGTTAGTTGGAATTTATTCTTTAAATTTTAAAAAGAACAGTGCTTTTTAAATAATGTTTCAATACTCTGTATGACTAAATATTTTATATCCTTTCTAACGATTTCAAAGGTAGTGCCGTAACCTTACCGTCAGGCCAGCAAGAAAAGGGAATGAACCCAGGAATGTCATGCCCATGCCTGAGGGAGCTGCAGGGACCAGCAATCACTGGTAGTGTCCAAGTGGACACCTCTGGCTTGCCCAGGCCAGCATCGACATTCAAGCAGGTGAGGGATCCAGGAGCAGTGTGTCTAGGCAATGGCAGTACACAGTGTCTGGCAAGTGTCGATGTGGAACATTACAAAATAGATTCTCTAACATGAAGCAAGATGTCTGTCAGCCAGCCAGTGTGCAGGAGGTCAGGCCTGCTCCAAGTTTGAGAGAAGACCAGCGCTGCTAAACCACATTTCTTAGTGAGGCTCATACCCAGCCAGGTTACTGAGGTGTTGAAGGGAAAGTTGTGGCAGAGTCCCAGTCGTGAAGATTTCACAAATGCCACAGAAATTGGTGGGAAAGGTGCAGTTGATTGAGTACATACTCCAGATACAAAACTTAGGGCTGCAATTCTAATGCATTAGAAGTTACATCTTCGAGATAACTGATTTCATTTCCTTTGGATGTACACCCAGCAGTGGGATAGGTGGATCATATGGTAGTTGTATTTTTCACCTTTTGAGGAGTCTCCATACTGTTTTCCATAATGACTATACCAATTTATGTCCCATCAACAGTATAGAAGCGTTCCTTTTCTCCACACCCTCACCAAGGCTCATTATTACTTGTCCTTTTGGTAATAGCCATCCTAAGGTGTGAGGTGATATTGTGGTTTTTATTTGCATTTCTCTGATGATTGCAATAGATTTTGAACATTTTCATAACCCTAGAAAAGAAAACTGTACTCATTAGCAGTCCCTCTCCATTTTTTCCCCCAAATCCCCAGTCCCAGAGAGCCACTAACCTGCTTTCTGTCTCTATAGATTTGCCTATTTCGGACATTTCATATGAATGGAATCATATGATATGTGGTCTTTTGTATTTGGCTTCTTTCATTTAGCATTCTGTTTTCACGGTTCATCCATGTAGTGGCATGTATCAGAACTTCATTCTGTTTTATTATGAAAACTATTCCGTTTTATGTGTATACCACATTTTCTTTATCCATTCATCAGCTGAGGCATGTTTGGCTTGTTTCCATTTTTTGGCTGTTAGGAATAATTCTGCTGTGAACATTCATGTAAAGTTTTTATGTGATGAGGCACAGGATTTTTTTTGAAAGCTCCCCTAAATAATTCTAGTGTGCAATCCAGTTTGTGAACCACTAGTCTCAGTGATTACAAATCACTGAACAATATTTTTCATTGGATCGACAATCAGTTGGTCTATCTCTCCTTTGCTTTATCTACTACTTAGGACAAAGCATGACATACTGTAGACCCCCAATATTTATTACAATAGTAAAGGAAAAGCAAAGCCTTTCAAATTAGAAACATAATGAAAAGACTCTTCCTTTCATAATCAAGACACCATTTCACTAGGGATTCAAGATCTACACAGAAGTGTACTATATCTTAAAACAAGAAAAAAAATAAAAATTTCTTCTGACAGTTTGTCCAAGTTTGAGCTTGTGTCATGGCGGTAGTGGTAATGGAGCTGGTGAAACAGTGCCCACTGCGTGAATTCTAGTTAAAGACTGGATTGAATCAAACATGGTCTACAAGTTAATGCTGACCTTTACTAAGTTCCAAGATCAATATTAATTACTGCTGTGCTATGTAATTATAAAAGTGCTATTTGATGTTCCACACCAAGGATATGGATGGAGAGAGAGAGAGAAAGGAACTTGAATTAATACCATCTGTGGGTTCTAACTCTGTAATTACAGTCAGTTCCTCTTTGGAACATTGTCATTAGTGTATATAATTATTGTTGGGTTTATTACTGTCCAGAGAAGTATCACCCTCAGGGGGATGTCCATTCTTGTCTTTCTGGGGCAGTCCTGCTTGATACCTGTTTTCCTGGCATATTTACTAAAAGCATCTTTCACTCAGAAGTGTCCTGTTCTGGATAATAAATTATGTGGTTACCCCAGTTACAGGTGCTGTTTCATGCGCACACTCACCTACTTGATAATTTTGAATGTCATCTTTAAAAATCCATTTTTGGGGCCGGCCCGGTGGCGTAGTGGTTAAGTTCACACCCTCCGCTTCGGTGGCCTGGGGTTCGCAGGTTTGGATCCCAGGTGTGCACCCACACACTTATCAAGCTTATCATGCTTATCAAGCCATGCTGTGGCGGTGTCCCTCATATAAAAAAGTACGGGAAGATGGGCACGGATGTTAACCCAGGGCCAACCTTCCTCAGCGAAAAGAAGAGGATTGGCAACAGATGTTGGCTCAGGGCTAATCTTCCTCACCAAAAAATAAATAAATAAATAAATACCCATTTCTTTCCTTACCCATTGTATGAGCTAATTTTTTTTTGCTTTATATTGTGGCACTTAGAAACTACAGTTCTCTGCTAATTGGCATGTTAGAGCTTTACCCTGATCTGTTTTTGAGACTCAATTCCCAAAGATAACTTTTCATCTTCCTTGTTTCCATGGAATCATGGTGAAGAATGTGCACCTGCATGACTTCCTGAGGCATGGAGCAGGGATAGCAGGGCTGTCTCCTTGCAGGAATAATTACTGCACTCCAGACGAAGAATCCTTTTCTCTAGTTGTTTTGTCCTTTGCTGAAATCCTCCCTTCATTGCCTTTGACTATATCCTCTTTTGTTTTACATTCAGAACAGTTTTTTATTTCTACATCAGAAATATTGTGTGCCATTTTAACCTCCTTTTCAACTTCAAGCTCTTTTTTTTAAACCTCACTTCCATGAAGCTCCCTCATTGGATGTAGGAATGCTCCCCACCATCAGAATCACCTAAGGAGTTTTTTAAATGCATATTTCTAGGCCCATTCTAGCCCTACTGAATCTGAATCTCTGATGTTGGTACCCAGGAATATCAGTCAATGCTAATTTCTATCCTCATCTCTTCTTTCCCATTTTCTCTCTCTTTTCCCTTTCTCACCTCTTCTCTACATGGCTAGTGATCTTGAACTTTGCTAAAAATCATATTCTTTGGATCATAACCCCTCTCCAAGATTTGTCTGATTCAGTAGGTCCTGCATGGGCACCAGGGAACTTTATTATTTTTTAAAATAGACTTTATTTTTTAGTGCAGTTTTGGGTTGAGCAGAAAGTACGGAGAGTTCACATATACCTCCTGTCCACACAAGCACAGCCTCCCGCATTATCAGCATCCCCCACCAGAGTGGTATATTGTTGCAATAGACGACCCTACATTGGCACATCATTATCACTCAAAGCCCATAGTATATACATTAGGTGTTGTACATTCTGTATCGTTGGACAAGTGTGTAATGACAGATATCTACCATTGTAGTATCATACAGAGTAGTTTCACTGCCCTAAAAATCCTCCCTGCTCTGCCTATTCATCCTTCCCTCTTCTCTAATGCCTCGCAACCACTGATCTTTTTACTGTCTTCATAGTTTTGCCTTTGCAGAATGTCATACAGTTGGGATCATACAGTATATAGCCTTTTCTTAGTGGCTTCTGTCACTTAGTAATATGCATTTAGGGTTCCTCCAGGTCTTTTCATGGCTTGATAGCTCATTTATTTTTAGCACTGACTAATATCCCATTGTCTGGATATACCACAGTTTGTATATTCACCTGCTGAAGGACATTATAATTGCTTTCAAATTTTGGCAATTATGAACACAGCTACTTATAAACATCCTTCTGCAGGTGTTTGTGTGGACATAAGTTTTCAATTCATTTGGTTAAATGCCAAGGAGCATGATTGATGGATCGTATTGTAAGAATACATTTAGTTTTGTAAGAAACTGCCAAATTGTCCTCCAAAGTAAGAATTTTGCATTCCTACCAGCAATGAATGACAGTTCCCGTTGCTCAACATCCTCACCAGCATTTCGTGGTGTTAGTATACTGGATTTTGGCCATTCTTTTAGTGTGTAGTAGTATCTCGTAATTTGCAATTCTATAATGACATATGATGGTGAGTATCTTTTCATATGCTTATTGGCCATGTGTATATCTTCTTTGGTGAGGTGTCTGTTCAGGTCTTCTACCCATTTTTTAAATTGGATTGTTCATCTGCTTATTTAAGAGTTGTTTGTATGTTTTGGATAACATTCCTTTATCAAATGTGTCTTTTGCAAATATTTTCTCCCAGTTTGTGGCTTGTCTTCTCATTCTCTTGACGGTGTCTTTTACAGAGCAGAAGTTTTTAATTTTAAAGAAGTCCAGCTTATGAACTATTTCTTTCATGAATTGTGCCTTTGGTGTCATATCTAAAAAGTCATTGCCATACCCAAGGTTATCTACATTTTCTCCTGTTATCTTCTAGGAGATTTATAGTTTTGCATTTTACATTTAGGTCCATGATCCTTTCTGAGTTAATTTTTGTGAAGGGTGTAAGGTCTATAACTAGATTCATTTTTTTAAATAGACTTTATTTTTAGAACAGTTTTTGGTTCACAGCAAAATTGAGCAGAGAGTATGGAGAGAAAACTTATTTTTAAAATGAGTATCCTCAATGATCATGATGCAGATAAAGAATCGAGTTTTGAGAAGCGTGGTCATAATGTCTTCAAATTCTTATTCATCAGAAGAAGTTACTTCTGCAAATAAAAGTGGCCTTTAATTTCGCCAAACTCTTTGGATTTCTTTTTAACAGACTATCAGGCAAAAGCAAACACTTAAAGTGCCTTTTTTTGTGTTACGAGATTTAAAGGAGTGTCTAAAAACGTGCCTGATACCCCAAGCTGTTCATAAGCTCTCTGCTATGGGTATTTTATATTCTAAATAATATTCAAACCAATGTGTAGCATAATCAGGAAAGGAGATAATGAAAATATTCCCAAGCACCACCTCTGCTTCGCAACCTTGAGCTCTGCAGTCTTCCAGAGATCCATAGCTTTGGTAATAGTACACAAGCTAGGTTCTAAACTGTCCTTCCATTGTAGGTACAAAAACGTGAGAGCCTTAGTCAGAAGAGTTGTTGATGGGCCCAACAGCACTGAGCCTTTCTTTAGGCTCCAAGGACATGCATCTAATAATGACTTGCCTGATCATTAGTTGGAATTTGAGCAATAGTGCCTGTAATGTGCCTACAACTAAGGCTCCATGGTTCAGTGCAAAGAGCACTGGACAGAGAGTCAACAGACCACTTCTGGTGCTGGCCCTGCCATTTAGTATCTTTAAAGTCATATAAAATATCTCTGGGACTCGATTTTTTTAATCTGTGAAATTTGAATCAGAATAGTAATAAATGCCTTGCTTATTTTGTAGGATTGTTCTAAGGGTCACTTGGAAAAATGAATGGGAAAGCTTCATGAACTGTAAAATGCTTGTGGATATCTAATTTTGTTACAAAATGATATGCTTGTAGTTTGAGCCTGACTGGTAGAGATGACTAAATAGCTCAGGTAAGAAATCACACGATACTGGTATTGAATGTATTATGAACATATTTAGTATCATTACATATTTGGGGGAGACTTAATTCAATCTAATTTTGGATAGTCTCTAAAATAATATTAAAACTTCTCTCATGCAGAATCAGATTCTAACAGAAATTGTTTCTAAGAGAAAAATTCTCAAGAATTTTCTCCTGGGGCAAGGTCCAGGATTCTTTCATTCCTTACAATAAGGTTCTGACAGTCCTGGAGCCTACTGAAAGCAGATGAACAGTGAATATTGAATTTCCTTCATTGAGAAAATTGCTAAAATTTCTAACTCCCCTATTCCCCTCCCCTTCTTTGTTTTCCTCTAGAGAGAGAGGCTGGTCTATCCTTTTTCTACCTTCTTATTATAATATTTAATATTGTCTGAGTGATTACTGTATGCGTAGTGCTGAGCTGAGTGCTTTATAGATTTCTCATTTAACCTTCACAACAACGCTGAGATATTATCTCCATTTTTCAAATAAGGAAATACAGGCTTATAGGGAAGCAAGTAACTTGCCTGTGATCATACACAACTCAGCTCTGAACATTGAGTCAAAGAGTCAGTATTCAAACCAAGGCAGTTTGACTCCAGGGCCCTCCTGTTTAACAACCACACTTGTAAGTAAACATTTTTAAAGCTATGAATTTTCCTCTACAGTTTTGGGTGTAATCCCATAAATTGTGATATTTTCATTGTAGTTAATTTCCAAACATGATACAGTTGCAGTTGTGGTTTCTTCTTTGATCTAAAGTTGAGACAGTTTTAAAAGTCTTCAGGTGGTTGGGTTTGTTTTGGCCAAGTTCTTAGTGACAGGCACACCTTTCCTTTCCACGAAGATGATGACCAAACACCAGATGTTCCACTGCAGCTGCTGCAGAGAAGCCCGGCTCCAAGATGCTACCCGCCTGAGGAGCCGTGTGGCCTCCACCTTAGAAAGTTCAATTCTGCCTTCCAAGACTCACACAGATGCATATTCGTGGTGAAAGGCGGTCCCATAACAGAACTTCAGCTTCAAGTGAATGGGAGAAATGGAGACCTTGGCTTTTCAGCTCTTGTCTATAGGAGAAAATGCTACAAATGTGTTGGAGTCGTGTTGATTGAGCCATTTTACAATATCTGCCACATAGTTATATATGTGGTCTGCAAAGCCTAAAATATTTACTATTTGGTTGACCCCTGTATTAAAACCTATATAAATTGATTGATTATATTAATAACATCCTCTATATCCTATTCTATAATTATTATTTCAGTCAATTATACTTCACAGATTCTCTATGTAATTTTCCTCTCAAATTTGTTCAATCTGTCTAGAACTGAGAAGCATGTTAAATCTGCTGGTATTTCTTTGTTATTTATGAAGTTTTTGTTTTATATACTTTGATGCTATGTTACTTGTTGCATAAAGGTTTATGACAGTTATATATCTTCATTGTGGATTACAACCTTTATCATTCTAAAGTAACTCACATTGTTCCATTTAATGCTTTTTGCTTTGAATTCAACTTTGCCTAATATTGACATGATGAGACCCACTTCCTCTCAGTTTGCATTTGCCTGGTATATCTGTGCCACTCCTTTTATGTCTTGGTGATTTAGGTATGTCGCTTGAAGACAACAGATCATTGTTTGTTTCTTAGACCTATTATTTTTTTTTGTAATAGGTGAAATTATCTCTTATACGTAACTGATATATTTGCTGTTACTTCTGGAATCTTATTTTTTTCTTTTTTTTACATATGTTTTTGTGTTTTTTCTTTTTCTGTTTTGCTGTATGGTCCCCTTTGCTTTGTCCATCACCCCATTCCCCGTGGTAACTTGTTTTTAGTTCTGTTGAGTTTGTCTTTATAACTGAAAATAATACGTTTAAATTTTTATTTCTCAATATACTCCTACAGAAAAAAATAATATATGGTGCCAGTTCTCTTACACTACTTCCCTCCTCCCTCCATCACCTCCTTTTCTGTGTGTGTGTATTCTGGAATTTTCTCAAAGTCTATTAGTATTAAATTCTTTTTTTTAAACATTATTCAGCTTTTCTTCCAAAAATTTTAACAATGATAGTCTGTTTAGTATCTATATTTACCACATATATTTGTATTTATTTCAATGTTTAACTGGAAATGATGCTTATCTCCAGCTCTTTCATACCAGTGCTTTCTAGTGAGTTCTGCATTATGATCTGTCAGCTTAGTTAGATTATATTTTCAACGATATTTTTTAGAATGGATTCATGGTTGCTGTGTTTCCTGAATTCTGTCACATATGACCATAGGTTTCTTTTGCATGTACATATGAATGGAAGCTTGCCTTTTTCGGGTCTCATTGTTTCATTCAAGCACTGTAAACGTTGCTTCATTGCCTTTTTGTGTCTAAAGTTGCTGAAGAAAAATATGAGGTCAGTCTGATTTATTTTCCTTTTGGATGACATTTTTCCCATGCATGGATACTTGTAGGATTCTTTCTTTATCCTTGAAGTTCAGCAATATAACCAGAATTTGTTTCATTAATGACCATATTCTATTCATTTTTCCTGAAACATGGTGAGCCCTTTCATTCTGCATATTCTAGCTTTCCTTTCATAGAGAAAAATTTTCTTCTACTACGTATTTGAGCATACTTTTTTTCTGTTTTGTGTTCTGTTCTCTTCTTTAGAAAACTCAGTTTCCAGCCGTTGACTCTTTATTGTTTGAACTCTATTTTAGTAATACCTTTCATCTCTGTGTCCTCATCTGTTATACTTTTATCCTCCAGTGCTATCCCCTTCTCTTTCCATTTCTTCTTTTCAGATCCTAAGATAGCATAGGGCACATTGTTCTCTAAAAGTTTCTTAAATTTTTAGGAGGAATTCTTCAAATGTATATTTTGCATTTATCTTTTCATGTTATAGCCCTTTTCTTAATTATAAAAATTATTTTTGTATAGGTCATATGCAATTGTTTTGATGTTGTTGTTCTGTGATGGTTTTATTGCACAAGGAGGGCAGGGGCCCAGTCCTTCCTGGCCACTGCCTTCCTCATGGCCACCAGGAGGTTGCTCAGCTCCTCTCTCTTCCTCTTGGCATAGATGTGTGTCCACACCCTCCTCCTGATGAACTTGAGGGCTCGCTTGTCCTTGGAGACCTTGAGCAACTTCATGGCACACTGGTCATATGGGGCGAAGCCGCACACCTCCTGGATCATGTCCCACACGAACGTGGTGTGCTTGGTGAGGTGCTCGTGGCGGCGGCTGTGTCTCAGCTTGCTCATGTTCTTGGTCACCTTGTGGCCCTTGTTGAGGCCCACGGCCATGGGGCAGCACAGAGCCATGGCTGCTGCTTTTCAGTCACTGCCACAGCACCTACAATTGTTTTCTCATCTTTGAATCGGGGCAGTTCTACATAGACCTGTCATTTGTCCAGCATAGTGAAAGTAAGTACTAATTCAACTGCCTTTTTCTTTATGTTGTCATCTTTAATCTTTGTGCAATCATTCAGTTACTTTCAGAAGAGGAAGGCAGGGAGCATTGATTTGGGGCAGCAGGAACTCAGCCAACCCACTTCATGAATGCTCTCTCCAAACACATAATCACCATATCTATTGCATCTTCCATCGCTGGGGTATATCTAGTTTGGTGTAAGGTGGAGAGGAGTGGAAAACTCCAGATTTCTCATGCCCATCCCACTTTGGAGTGCAGGACCATGTGAGGTGTTGTGGCTCACAGGCCCCTTGTTTAGAAGGTGCAGTCTTATTTGTTTCTGTTCAGTCATCTTTGCTCTGAAGCTGTTGAGCTGGTTTCCTCATCTCCTGGCCTCCCTCCCTTGTTAGGAAACCTGAGAAGGAGAAATAAAAATGGCATGGGTGATAGACATAACCATACATACTGGATGGCTCCATATGTATCAAGTACAAAAAAAAGCAAAACCAGTTTATGCTGTTAGGAAGGCTCCTTTGGTAAAGGACAAGGAGGGCTTTCTGTGGTGATGTTAATGTTCTGTTTCTTGAGATGATGCTAGTTTCATGGGTGTGTCCACTTACTGCATTTTGTATGTGTACTAGACTTCAGTAAGTTTTTTTTTTTAAATAACATGCTAAAGGTCATCTTTCAAACCTGCTTCACCTATAGGGTAGGTGTGAAAGTGGGTGCTCACCACCCTTGCTGTATTTATCCATGCCCCAGTCTAACCATATCCAAGGTAAATATTGTTGAGAGAACTCACCATACTCTCCCCCTCCCTCCCTACACCTGTCTCCTGCTCGAGATAAGACTAGATGTATTGTCAAATCTCAGCGTCGTCCTTCAGTTTTTTTGGTCCCAGTTTTATTGTATTTGACAAATGTTCTTCAGAATCTTTTCAGTGGGATTGTGGCTGCCCTGATTTTGTTATAGGTATTCCTTTCTCAATGTTTGGCCCTGTTTATTACTTCTGGGTTTCAAAGAAGGGGAAGTAGAGTGATGCAGTTTATGTCCCTCCCACATTTCCTGGGAGACTAGTCTTTCCTCTTTGTAAAATGATGAAGATGAGGCATAATTTTGACTCTAAACCTAATCTTAGCTATTGGGATCAGCTCTATTTTTTAAAATGAAAAGTCAATCACTATTCCTGCTAATGAATTCTTTAAATATGTATCTAATTCACATAGTTTCTGAAGGCTATTAGGTGTGTTCTGAGAAGGCCTCTGTTGAAGAATTGGGGCCAGTCTGGTGGCATAGTGGTTAAGTTTGCACGCTCCACTTCAGTGGCCCGGGGTTCACAGGTTTGGATCCTGGGCATGGACCTACATACCGCTCATCAAGCCATGCTGTGGTAGCGTCCCACAAACAAAACAGAGGAAGATTGGCACAGATGTTAGCTCAGGGCCCATCTTCCTCCTCCCCACCCAGCCCCCAAAAGAAGAATTCCTTATTAGTTCTCTGATGCCTCCTTGTAATGCAAGTTGCCCTGGTGAAGCAGCACATAGAACTGTTTCTTTGTGTAAAACATGCAGCTAATTACTGTAGTCTTATGAGTTTTAGTGATTATTTTGCTTTGTACTCAAGCTCTGAGGTATGCTTGTTGTAAAGGTTGTAATTTTATGAGTCAAACATGAAGTAGAGGTGTAGCAGTTTCCAATGACCAGAGAAAGAAGAAAATTCAATGATGAAGGAAATGATGAGAAAATCCAATAATAAGGAAATCTGCCTTAGGAGCTCACAGTCTGTGTGGGCTGTGACTGATTTTTCTGTGCTTTATTGTATTGATAGTATTAGA
The DNA here is from genome assembly GCA_031878705.1 of Tapirus indicus. NCBI lineage: Eukaryota > Metazoa > Chordata > Mammalia > Perissodactyla > Tapiridae > Tapirus > Tapirus indicus. The sequence continues at coordinate 8,463,007 of CM062925.1, forward strand.
CATTGTTGAAATAATTATCTATATTAAATCGACTACTTGTAATGTTAATATGAGCAGTAGTAAGAGAGATGATAAAGCATCTAATTCCCTTCCTGCTTATTTTCCCAAGTGTTCCTTTTCCCTGATTGAGGAATAGTAACAAGTCACTTAAAAAATGAGTGCAGACTTCAGTTTCCAGGTAAGATGAACTAAGCACACTCCACTTTATCTTATCCAATGAATACAATGAAAAACTCTGGAAAAAATACATAAAGCAGCTAAGAGTCTGAACAGTTAATAGTAGCAGGCAGATTGGTGAGGGAAATAAAAACTCAAGGTGTGATGGATACTGGTGAGTTTCCTGTTATTTTTCTTCCTCTTGTATCTCTTGGCCTAGACTGAAATGCAGAACTAACCCTCTCATCACAGGACAGGGAAGGAAGACCACCTGTGGGGTGGATATAGTTGGGGAGATCCTCTGGGTTTTTTTCTCTCAGTCTTGCCCCAAGTCAAACCCCAGTCATGCAGCTTCACTCCTGCAGTGGCAGCATCAATAGCAGAAGCAGGGGCACCTGAAAGTCTGAGGAAACATTCCATCTCTCAACAATTTACGCCAGAGGTGGGCTCAGTCACAAGAAGCGCACTATAGTGCAGGGGGGATAAAACCTTGGATTTCTAGTTTTCTAGCCAGACAACCAGGAAAAGAGGCTCTTGGCAGCAGGAGAGTGTGGGAGAAACCATGGAAAAGAGGGAGCTTCAGGAAAAGATACTTATAAAGCTGTGTATAAAGTCCTGGGCTCAACTCCAAGCTGCTCACGAGTGGAACTGACCCAAAACAACATACTAAAGGCTTTGAGAACTAGCTCCAATGTCGACTACCACCAGGTCCAAGATTGACCACCTGAACAATGCACCTGTGAGATCCAAACAGCACTGCAAAGGCTTTGAAATTGAAGTGATAAAACCACAGCCCACTGATCGCAGGTCAGAATGTATGGCCTGAACCAAACAGGTTGATCAGCAGCTAAAACAACAAAATAAACACTGACCAAAAGACTTTAACAGGACCCAGAGAATGATGACATAATATGCAAAACATTTAGGAATAATCCAAAACTGCTCAGTTTATAAAGAACCAGGAGAATTTCAACAACCCACAAGAAAAACTAACCTCAAGATGGCTCAAATGTTGGGCTTATAAGACAGTAACTTCAAAGCAGCTTTTATTGCCAAGCTCCACGAAGTAAGAGCACTCTTAAAATGAATGGAAAAATAGAAATTCTTTGCAGAAAAATAGAAGTTATAAGAAAGAACCATGGGGGAAGTGGGGGGTTGTTTAATGGGTACAGAGTTTCAGATTTGAAAGATAAAAGAGTTCTGAAGATTGGTTACCCAACAGTGTGAATGTACTTTATATTACTGAACTGTACACTTAAGAATGATTATGATAGTAAATTTTACGTGTATTTTGCCACAGTTTTTTAAAAAAGGGATAAAGTAAATTGATAGGTACTTACCCGGGAATATATCCATAATATATTTCTAAGTAAGAATAAAGCATGTTTCAGTGTGGGAGGAAAAAAAGAACCAAATGGATATGTACTAACTGAGAACTGCAGTAATTGCAATAAAAAGTTCACTAGATGGGCTCAATTGTAGAATGGAGATGACAGAGGAAAGAGTCAGTGAACTTGAGATCAATATCTAGATCAATATGTATTGTCCAATCTGAGTAACAGAAAAAAGACTGAAAAAGAATTGTCAGAGTCTCGTGTACCTATAGGACAGTATCAAAAGGTGGAACGTACATGTCTTTGGAGTCCCGGAAAGAGATTGGTGCAACCAAATATTGAAAGAAAGAAAGGATGAATTGACAAAAGCCATGACTATTCAAGAAGCTTAGGAAATCCCAAACAAGATAAAGTAAAATAAACAAATGTCCAGATGCATCATAACCAAACAGCTAAAAATTAAAGAAAAATTTTTGAGAGAGAAAAATGGCACATTATGTATAAAGGCAAAATAATTCAAATGATTGTGGATTTCTCATCAGAAATCATGGAGGCCAGAAGGCAATGGAACAATATTTTTTAAATGCTGAAAGAAAGGAAATGTTAACCCAGAATTCTTCATTTTGTGAAAATACCCTTCAGGAATGAAGGCAAAATAAAGGCGTTCTTAGATGAAGGGAAAAGAAGGGAATTTGTTGCCAATACGCCTGCTCTAAAGGAAATGCTACATGGAAATGGAAGTGATACCAGAGGGAAACTTGAAACTTCAGGAATGAAGGAACAGCAACAGAAATAGCAATTATATGGGTAAATATAATACTTCTTACTCCTCTTGAGATCTTTGTACTATGTACAGTAGCTACAAGCAAACAATATAACATTGGTAGGATTTTTAGTGTATAGAGATGTAATACATGTGATAACTACAATGTAACGGGTGGAATGTAAAGGGACCTATATGGTTGAAAGTTTCCTACATTTTACTTAGCATGATAAAATATTAATAAGTAGACTATAAAATTATGTATATTGTAATCCTTAGAGCAATCATAAAAAATATTCTGCAATGTATATAGTTTAAAAAGCCAAAAGATAAATTAAAATAGAAAACCAAAAGATATTCAAATAATTCAAAAGAAACCAGAAAAGGAAAGACAGGAATGAAGCAAAAGAGGGGACAAACTGGAAACAAATAATAAAATGATACATCCAACCATATCAACAATTACATTAAATGTATATGTTCTAGAAACACCAATTAAAAGACAGAGTATGTCATTTTGGTTAAGAATACAAGACCCAATTATATGCTATCTATAAGAGGTCCACTTTAAATAATATAGGTAAAAAGTAGAAGGATGGAAAAAGATGTATCATGCAAAGACTAATCAAAAGAAATCTGGAGTGGCTATATTAATCAGACAAAGACTTCAGAATAAGGAAATTTAACAAGTATAAGAAGTAAATTACATAATAACAAAATGGTCAATTCACTAGGGAGACATAACAATCCTGAATATATATGCCGATAAAACACAGCTTCAAAATACATAAAACAAGAACTGATAGAAATGAAAGGAGAAGATAGATAAATCCACAATTATAGATGGAATCTTCAACAGTCCTCTCAGTAATCAATAGAACATGTAGACAGAAAATCAGCAAGAATATAGAAGGCTTGAATAACACCTTCAACCAATTTGATCTAGTTGACTATTATAGAACAGTCCACCCCCAAACAGTAGGATACATGTTTTGTTCAAGTGGACATGTAATATCAACCATGATAGACCTTTGGTCATAAAACAAACAACGAACTTAAAAGAATTGAAGTAATACAAAATATGTTCTCTCACTAAAATTTAGGAATTGAACTACAAATCAATAACAGAAGATATCTGAAAATTCTCCCCAAAGGCATGGATATTAAATAACACACTTCTAAATAATCTATGGGCCAAAGAGAAAGTGTCAGGGAAAGTTAGAAAATATTTTGAAGTGAATGCAAATGAAAATACAAAATATCAAAGTTTGTGGGATACAGCTAAAGCAGTACCTCTAGGGAAATTTATAGCATTAAATGCTTATGTTAGAAAAGAACTGTCTCAGGTCAATAATCTAAGCTTGTGTTTTAAGAAACTAGAAAAAAAGGTGAGCAAAATAAACCCAAAGGAAGCAGAAGGAAGGAAATAATAGAGAAAACTAATGAAACCCAAAGCTAGTTCTATGAAAAGATCAATAAAACAGATAAATCTCTAGCCAGACTGACCAAAGAAAGAAAAAAGACACAAAATATCAGTATTAGGAATGAAAGATGCAAAAACACATGGATACCATGGATAATAAGGAAATACTATGAGCAAGTTTATGCCCAGAAGTTCAACAGCTTACATTAAATGGGCCATTTCCTTGGAAAGACGAATGATCAAAGCTCACACGAGAAGAAACAGATAATCTGAATAGTTCTATATCCAATAAAGGAACTGAACTTGTAATTAAAAACCTTACTACAAAGAAAATTCCAGGCCCAGAATTAAGGAAATAATACCAATTCTGCCCAATCTCTTCCAGAAAATGGAAGAAGAAGGAATACTTTTTAACTCATTTTGAGAGCCAGGATTACCCCAGTACCAAAACCAGAGAAAGACATTTCAAAGAGAAGACCAATATCTTGAACATAGATATAAAAATCCTCAACAATATTTAGCAATTTGAATTTAGCAATATTCAAGTAGAAAAATGCATCAAGACCAAGTGAGGACCAGGAATGCAAGGCTGATATCACATTCAAAAATCAGTCAGGGTAATCGACCATATTAACAGACTAAAGTATGAAAACCACATGATCATATCAACAGATGGAGAAAATGCATTTCACAAAATTCAACATCCATTTTTTGTTAAGAACAAAAAACTCTACAAACTGGGAATCTGAGAAATTCCTTAACTTAGTAAAGGGCAGCTACAAAAAAACTGATCACTAACATCATTCTTCATAGTGAAGAACTGAACACTTTCCCCTAAGATTGGGAAAAAGTCAAGAGTACTCTCAGCATTTCTATTTTAACATCATAAGTCCTGGCCAGTGTGATAAGGCAAGAAACAGAAGTAAGAGGCATACAAGTTGGAAAGGAGAAAACAGAACTTTTCTCTGTTCACAAACAACATGATGGTCTATGTAGAAAATCCAAAGGAACCTACAAAAGAAAAGAAAAAAGCTGCTAGAACTAATTAGTCAGTTTAGCATGGTTAGCAGGCAGGATACATAGTTAACATATAAAAAATCAATCACATTGCTATATATTAGCAATGACCAATTGAAAGTCAAAATTTAAAAAGAAGTACGATTTACATAGTCCCCCCCCACCACCAAATGAACTACTTTGGTTTAAATCTAACAAAATATCTGCAGAATCTGTATGTTGAAAACTAGAAACACCAATTAAAGAAATAAAAACCTAAATAAATGAAGAGATAACTATTCATGGATTAGACGACTCAATATAATTAAGATGACAATTCTCCCAAATTGAGGTATAGTTTTAATGAACTCTAACCCAAATTCCAGCAGGATTATTTTGTAGATATAGACGTGATTGTTTTAAAATTTATATGAATCCTCTTTCTGTTTTTTTGTGTTTTTTTTCACGCATAAGGGCCTTCTTGAGCATTTCTTGTAGTGGGGGTCCTGTGGTGATGGACTCCCTTAGCTTTCCTTTATCAGGGAGAGTTGTTATTTCTCCATCACATTTGAAGGATATTTTCACTGGATAAAGTATTCTTGGCTGACGGTTTTTGTCTTTCAGGATTTTGAATATATCATTTCAGTCTTTCCTAGCCTGTAGAGTTTCTGTTGAGAAATCAGCTGAGAGCCTGATGGGGTTTCCTTTGTATGTTGTTTTTTGGTTTAGCTGCCCTTAATATTTTTTCTTTGTCACTGAATTTTGCCAGCTTTGCTGCTGTATGCTGTGGAGTTAGTCTTTTCCTGTTTATATATTTAGGTGATCTATTGACTTCACTCACTGTTATTTCTAACTCTTTCCCCAGGTTTGGGAAGTTCTCAGCTGTTATTTCTTTGAACAACTCTCTGCTCCTTTTCCCCTTTCTTCTCCTTCTGGAATACCTATTATCCTTATGTTATTTTTCCTAATTGAGTCTGATATTTCTCGAAGATTTTCTTCATTTCTTTTTAGTCTTAGTTCTCTCTTCTCCTCTATCTGGCATGTTTCTGCATGGCTATCCTCAATAATGCTAATTCTTTCCTCCATATTGTCAGTTCTACTCTTTAAAGATTCTAGGTTTTCCTTTATCTTGTCCATTGTGTTTTTCATCTCCAATATTTCTGATTGGTTTTTCTTTATGATTTCAATCTGTTTTGTGAAGAAATTCTTGAATTCATTGAATTGTCTTTCTGAGTTCTCTTGTAATTCGTTGAGTTTTTTTATGATAGCTATTTTGAATTCTCTGTCATTTAGGTTATAGATTTCTGTGCCTTCAGGGCTGGTTTCTGGGTGTCTGTCATTTTCCTCTTGGTCTGGAGACTTAAGATACCTTTGCATAGAGATGGCTGATTTTCCTTTGCTATTTCTCATCTTGAGGATATCTGGTCCTGCAGTTTCCACCTGCAGCCACTGGCTGGAGGTCACAAGCTATGTGTTCTGAACCCGCTGCAGTCCCCAGAGGGATTGTGCTGAAGCGCAGGGTGTGGGTGGGGAAAGGCTCTTTCTTTCGCTTGCCCATCCCAAGGGCTTCCTTCTTCCCTCACTATCTGCTCTCCTGGGGCACTGGGACATTGATCGCACCCCCACAACACTTCATCATTCACTTCCCAGTGGAATTCTCTTCACAGTCTGTGAGAGCGCCTAGAGGGCAATAGTTTTCCCGCAGAAGGCCACCCCTCCCCACTCTCTGACTTGAGCCACACTGTCTTTGCTGATTGAACAGGGAGGGGGAGTAAATCTCCTTACCTCTCCTCAAGTCCTTTGGGGCTGCCTGCGCCTCCACCATCAGATGTACTGTGAGGTGGGTCTCTTAGAAGTCTTTTGTAGTATTTGATTGTCCTCTGTTGGTGTGCGAATGATGATTTTGTTGTGTCTTAGGGGGCAGAGATTTAAAGGGGGGATCTCACTCTGCCATGATGCTGACTTTGAGCAAGGAGAAAAACAAGGAGACTAAACCAGAAAAATTGTATTGGAAAACACCAAAAATGTATAAGAACACATCACATTAAACACTCATGACACAAGATGGAATAAGTAGTGACAACAACAAATTAGAAGAAGAGGAAAGGGATTGAATTGACTTAGTCTAAGGAAACAGAAGGCATCAGAAAAGACTATCCATGAGATTTTTTGTATATACCTCATGGTAACCAGTAAACAAATAACCAGAATAGAACCACATATGACAAATGAAGAGAAAACTAAGAGAATCATCATGCAGAACTACCAAACTGAATTGGCAGTCCAAAACACATGGCACAAGCAATGAAGGAAATGCAAAAGAACCAGAAAATGAACAATAAAATAGCAACATTAAACCCTCATATATCAATAATCACTCTAAATGTAAATGGATGGAATTCTCCAATCAAAAGACACAGAGTGGCGGGATGGATAAAAACCAAGATCCAACAATTTGCTGCCTCCAGGAAACACATCTCAGCTCTAAAGACAAACACAGCCTGAAAGTAAAAGGATGGAAGACAATACTCCAAGCTAACGGCAAACAAAAGAAAGCAGGAGTTGCCATACTTGTATCAGACAAAGTAGACTTCAAGATAAAAAAGGTAATGAGACAAAGAAGGGCAATATATAATGATAAAAGGGACACTTCACCAAGAAGACATATCACTTATAAATATCTATGCACCCAACACAGGAGCACCAAAGTACATAAAACAACTATTAACAAACCTAAAAGGAGATATTAACAACAACACAATAATAGTAGGGGATCTCAACACCCCACTTACATCAATGGATAGATCACCCAGACAAAAACTCAATGAGAAAATAATGGACTTAAACGAAAAACTAGATGAGATGGACTTAATAGATATATATACAGAGCACTCCACCCAAAAACAGCAGATTACACATTCTTCTCAAGCACGCCTGGAACATTCTCAAGGATAGACCTTATGTTAGGACACAAGGCAAACCTCTATAAGAAGATGGAAACATAACAAGCATCTTTTCTGATCATAATGGTATGAAACTAGAAATCAACTGCAAGAAAAAAAAGTGGGAAAGCAACAAAGATGTGGAGACTAAACAACTTGTTACTGAACAACCAATGGATCGTTGATGAAATTAAAGGAGAAATCAAAAACTATCTGTATACAAATGAAAATAAAAATACACCATACCAACTCATGGGATGCAGCAAAAGTGGTCCTGAGAGGGAAATTCATAGCAATACAAGCCCACCATAATAAACAAGAAAAGTTGCAAATAAATAACCTTAAATTACACCTAACAGAATTAGAGAAAGAAGAACAAACAAACAAAGCCCCAAATCAGCAGAAGAAGGGAAATAATAAAAATCAGAGCAGAAATAAATGAAATAGAAACCAACAAACAGTAGAAAGGAACAATGAAACAAAGAGCTGGTTCTTTGAGAAGATAAAGAAAATTGACAAACTGTTAGCCAGACTCACTGCAAAGGAAAGGGAGAAGACTCAAATAAAATTAGAATGAAAGAGGAGAAATTAAAACAGATACCACAGAAATACAAAGGATTATTAGAGAATACTATGAAAAACTATATGACAACAAATTGGACAACCTAGAGGAAATGGATAAATTCTTGGATGCATACAAACTCCCAAAACTGTATCAAGAAGAAACAGAGAATCTGAATAGACCAATCACAAGTAAAGAGATTGAAACAGTAATCAAAAACCTCCCAAAAAATAAAAGTCCAGGACCACATGGCTTCCCTGGAGAATTTTACCAAACATTCAAAGAAGACCTAATATCCTTCTCAAATTTTTCCAAAAGATAGAGGAAGATGGAATACATCCTAACACATTCTATGAGGCCAACATCACCCTGATACCAAAGCCAGACAAGGACAATACAAAGAAGGAAAACTATAGGCCAACGTGGTTGATGAACATAGACGCAAAAATCCTCAACAAAATATTGGCAAACCAAATACAGCAATACATCAAAAAGGTCATACACCACGATCAAGTGGGATTTATACCAGGGACACAGGGATGGTTCAACATCTGCAAATCAATCAATCTGATACATCACATTAACAAAATGAAGAATAAAAACATGATCATCTCAATAGATGCAGAGAAGGCATTTGACAAGATCCAGCATCCATTTATGTTAAAAACTCTCAACAAAATGGGTATAGAAGGAAAATACCTCAACACAATAAGGGCCATATATGACAAACCTACAGCTAACCTCCTACTCAATGGGGAAAAACTGAAATCCATTCCTTTGAGAACAGGAACAAGACAAGGGAGCCCACTCTCACTGCTCTTATTCAACATAGTACTGGAGGTTTTGGCAAGAGCAATTAGGCAAGAAGAAGGAATAAAAGGGCTCCAAATAGGCAATGAAGAAGTGAAACTCTCACTATTTGCAGACGACATGATCTTATACATAGAAAACCCCCAAAACTCCACTGGAAAACTACTAGAAATAATCATCAACTACAGCAAAGTGGCAGGGTATAAAATCAACTTACAAAAATCAGTTGTATTTCTATATGCTGATAACGAACTAACAGAAAGAGAACTCAAAAAGACAATCCCATTTACAATTGCAACAAAAAGAATAAAATATCTGGGAATAAATTTAACCAAGGAGGTGAAAGACCTATGCAATGAAAACTATAAGATAGTATTGAAAGAAATCGATGAAGACATAAAGAAATGGAATGATATTCCATGCACATGGGTTGGAAGAATAAACATAGTTAAAATGTCCATACCACCTAAAGCAATCTACAGATCCAATGCAATCCCAATCAATATCCCAATGTTATTCTTCACAGAAATAGAACAAAAAATACTGTAATTCGTATGGGGCAACAAAAGACCCAAAATAGCTAAAGCAATCCTGAAAAAACTGAACAAAGCTGGAGACATTACAATCCCTGATTTCAAAATATACTATAAAGCTACAGTAATCAAAACAGCATGGTACTGGTACAAAAAAAGACACACAGATCAATGGAACAGAATTGAAAGTCCAGAAATAAAACCACACATCTATGGACAGCTAATCTTTGACAAAGGTGTGAAAAATATACAATGGAGAAAGGGAAGTCTCTTCAATAAATGATGCTGGGAAAATTGGACAGCCACATGCAAAAGAATGAAAGTAGACCATCTTCTATTGCCATACACAAAAATCAATTCAAAATGGATTGAGGACCTGAAAGTGAGACCTGAAACTTTAAATCTCCTGGAAGAAAATATAGACAGTATACCAATTGACATTGGTCATAAAGGCGTCCTTTCAGATTCCATGTCTACTCGGACAAGGGAAACAAAAGAAAAAATAAACAAGTGGGACTTCATCAGACTAAAGAGCTTCTACAAGGCAAATGAAACCAGGATCAAAATGAATAGACGACTCACCAGCTGGGAGAAAATATTTGCAAATTGTATATCCGACAAGGGATTAATCTCCATAATATATAAAGAACTCACACAACTGAACAACAAAAAAACAAACAACCCAATCAAAAAATGGGCAGAGGACATGAACAGACATTTTTCCAGGGGTGATATACAGATGGCCAACAGACACAGGAAACGATGTTCAACATCACAAATCATCAGGGAAATGCAAATCAAAACTACACTAAGATATCACCTTACCCCCGTTAGAATGGCTATAATCACCAAGACAAAAAGCAAAAAATGTTGGAGAGGTTGTGGTGAAACAGGAATCCTAATTCACTGCTGGTGGGAATGCAAACTGGTGCCGCCTCTATGGAAAACAATATGGAGATTCCTCAAAAGATTAAAAATAGAAATACCTTATGATCCAGCAATTCCACTCTTGGGCATCTACCCAACGGACATGAAATCAACCATCTCAAGAGGCTTATGCACCCCTCTGTTCATTGCAGCATTATTCGCTATAGCCAAGAAGTGGAAGCAACCCAAGTGTCCCTCGCCTGATGATTGGATAAGGAAGATGTGTTATATATATGCAATGGAATGCTACTCAGCCATAAAAAACAAAAAAAGTCCCATTTGCAACAACATGGATGGACCTGGAGGGTATTATGTTAAGTGAAATAAGCCAGAGAAAGAAGGACAAACACCACATGATCTCACTCATACGTGGAATATAAATGAACACACGGACAGAGAGAACTGGTTGGTGTTACCAGGGGGAAGGGGAGTAAGGGGTGGGCACAAGGGTTGAAGGGATGCATTCATATGGTGACAGACAAATAATAATGTACAACTAAAACCCCACAGTGTTATAAACTATTAAGACATCAATAAAAATTTTTAAAAAATTAAATTTGAACAATATATAAAATTTATATTAAAAGGCAAATCAACTTTGAAAAAGAAAAAAAAATCTAGGTTGGAAGTCTCATCTTAGCAGATTTACGACTTACTCCAGGTACAGTAATCATGGCAGTGTAATATTGTCAAAAGGACAACCACATAGATCAATGGACTAGAATAGAGAGTCCAGAAATAAACCCACACAAATATGGTCAATTGATTTTTGACTAAGGAGAAAGGTAATTCTACAAAGAGAAGATAGTCTTTTCAACAAATGATGTTGGAACAAGTGAACATCCACTTGCAAAAAAATGAACGTGACGTCTTCCTCACTCCCTGTACAAAAACTAACTCAAAATTGGCTGTGGACCTAAATGTAAAACATAATACTATAAAATTACTAGAGGAAAACATGGGAGAAAATCTTCATGATCTTGGATTAGGCAAAGAGTTTTTAGATATGATACCAAATATAATCCATTTAAAAAATGGATAAATGGATCTTCCATCAAAATTAAAAGACTTTTGACCTGCAAAATACACTGTTAATGAAAGATTAGTTAGAAACTGGGAAGAAATTTGTGCAAATCACACATCTAACAAAGGACTCATAGCCGTAACATATAAAGAACTCTCAAAACTCAGCAATGAGGAAACAACTCAATAAAAGAATGGGCAACAGATTTGAACAGACACGTCACCAAAGAAGATATAGGAATGGCAAATAAGCACATAAAATGATGTGCAACATCATTAGTTATTAGAGAAATGAAAATTAAACTCACAATGAGATACCACTGCACATCTATGAGAATGTCTTAAAACACACACACGCAAGTAACTGACAGTACCAAATGCTGGTGAGAATGTGGAGCACCTGGAATTCTTACCCATTGCTGGTGGAAGTGCAAAATGGTACAGCCACTATGGAAAGCTGTTTGGCAGTTTCTATTAAATATACAGTTGCCATATGATTTAGCATTCACACAAAAATTTGTACGTGAATGTTTATAACAGCATTATTCATAATGGCCCATTACTGGAGACAACCCAAATGTCTTTCAACTGGGGACTGGATAAACAAACTGTGGTAGCTCCATACAATGGAACACTTTTCAGCAATGAAAGGGAACAAACTGTTGATATACACAACACCATGGGCAAATCTCTCATGTTTCATACTGAGTGAAAGAAGCCAGTCCCAAAAGATTACATACTCTATGATTCCACTTATAAGACATTCTGGAAAAGGCAAACTATAAGGAGAGAACAGATTAATGATTGCCTGGGGTTAGATTTGGAGGGGGGCAGGATGTGACAGAGGAACTCTTGCAGGGTTTGGTATTATGAGTGTGTTTGTGATTACATGAACCTGTGCGTATATTGAAGCGCACAGAACTGTACATCCAAAAAAGTGAATCTGACTACATAAATTTAAAATATATATATTTAAAAACAGTGCAGGTCATTTTAATGTCCATATTACATAAAGCAATCTACAGATTCAGTGCAATCCCAATCAGAATCCCAATGACATTCTTCATGGAAATAGGACAAAGAATCCTAAAATTTATATGCAACAACAAAAGACCCTGAATAGCCAAAGCAATTCTGAGAATAAAGAACAAAGCTGGAAGCATCACAATCCCTGACTTCAAAATGTACTACAAAGCTACAGTACTTTAAACAGCATGGTACTGACAGAAAAACAGACACACAGAACAATAGAACAGAATTGAAAGCCCAGAAATAAACCCACACATGTGGACAGCTAATCTTTGACAAAGGAGCCAAGAACATACAATGGAGACAGTAAAGTCTCTTCAATAAATGATGTTGGGAAAACTGGACAGCTACATGCAAAAGAATGAAAGTAGGCCATTGTCTTACACCATACACAAAAATTAAACGGATTAAAGACTTGAAGGTAAGACCTGAAACCATAAAACTCCTAGAAGAAAATATAGGCATCTTTGACATCAGTCTTAGCAGTATCTTTTCAAATACCACATCTACTCAGGCAAGGGAAACAAAAGAAAAAATAAACAAATGGGACTACTTCCAACTAAAAAGCTTTTGCAAGGCAACGGAAACCAGGAACAAAAAGAAAAGACAACCCACCAACTGGGAGAAAATGTTTGCAAATCTTATATCCAACAAGGTGTTAATTTCCAAAATATATAAAGAATCAAACAACTTAACAGCAAAAAAAAAAACCAAACAGCCTGATCAAAAAATGGGTAGAGGATATGAACAGATATTTTTCCAAAGAAGATATACAGATGGCCAATAGGCACATGAAAAGATGTTCAACATCACTAATTATTAGGGAAATGCAAATCAAAACTACAAGATATCACCTTACACCTGTCAGAATTGCTATAATTACCAAGACAAAAAGTAACAAATGTTAGAGAGGATGTGGAGAAAAGGGAACCCTAATTCACTGCTGATGGGAATGCAAACTGGTGCAGCCACTATGGAAAACAGTATGGAGATTTCTCAAAAAATTAAAAAGAGAAATGCCATATGATCCAGCTCTCCTAATACTGGGTATTTATCCAAAGAACATGAAATCAACAATTCAAAGAGATTTATGCATCTCTATGTTCATCGTAGTATTATTCACAATTGCCAAGACGTAGAAGCAACCCAAGTGCCCATCAACTGATAAATGGATAAACAAGACAAAATAAAAAAAGACAAAATCGTGCCATTTGCAACAACATGGGTGGCCCTCAGGGTATTATATTAAGTGAAATAAGCCAAACAGAGAAAGACACCACATGATTTCACTTATATGTGGGAGATAAACACATGGATAAGGAGAATAGATTAGTGGTTACCAGAGGAGAAGGGGGTAGGGGGATGGCGAGAGGGCTAAAGGGGCACATGTATATGGTGACGGATAAAAACTAGACTATTGGGGGTTAGCATGATGCAGTCTATACAGAAACTGATATATAATAATGTACACCTGAAATTGCACAATGTTATAAACCAATATGACACCAATAAAATAATTAAAAACAAACAATGCAGATAATTTTAAAACACATTATCATTTATGTCTATGTAAAAGTTAAGACTTAAAAAGGAAATTCTGACACATGCTACAAATGGATAAACCTTGAACACATTATGCTAACTGAAATAAGCAGTTATAAGAAGAAAATAAATTATGATTCCACTTATATGAAGTACCTAAAGTAGTCCAATTCATAGAGACAGAAAGTAGAAGGGTGATTTGGGGAATGAAGGAGTGAGGAGTCATTAATAGGTACAGAGCTGTTTGGGATGATGAAAGAATTCTGGAGATGGATGGTGGTAATGGTTGCACAATCTGAATGTACTTAGTGCTACTGAGCTATACACTTGAAAATGTTTAAAATGATAAATGCTGTGTATATTTAACAGAATAAAAAAGTTAATAGGTCGCATAATATTGCTTTTACATAGGTCTTGATTTAGAAATACTGGGGAAAATGCCTTCTGTATGCCCTATTCGAGTTCATTTTGAGTTCTGTAAAGAACAAAGTTAATCTATTAACTGTTTCAAAATGTCATATATGATTTCTGTATAATATGTTGCCATAGAACTTTGTTAATCACAAAATAAATTAAAATAAGCTCTAAGAACAAAAAGCTTGCTTTAAATGTTTCTGCAGAGCCCCAGGCAACAAGAAAAGCAATGTTTCCTCCCGTAATTAATTGTAGAGAAATCAGACAGTTACATAATTGCCCCGATTCTCATCCTGAGGGTACAGGAGCCGAGTGTGAAGGAAAGAATGCTCTGGGAGGGAGTAGCTTTGCAAGAACTTCCTAAGGCCGGGTCCTGGGAGGACTGGAATAGAGCTTTAGAGGTGTGAGGTTTGCCCCCGGTATAAACAAGCTTCTCGACAATAAAACATTATGCTTTTTCCACCTAGACCACATCTGAACTGTGAACTATTAGACTATTGTGGTTTTATCAGAACTATCCCTTGAACCAGCCCAATTCCAGATCAAAAAGAGCATGAGATGTTAGAAGGACAGTTAAAAACCCTTTCTGCACTCAGAGGGCTTAGAGCTGACGAGAGAAAAGGGGAGATGGAGCTCAGGAAACTGGACTTTTAATGGCTATTTTAAATTGTTTTTAATATGGTTGCATTGTTTATTCTATTGGAAAAATTTAACATAAGAAAACAACAAATGCTATTGTACATTGACTTGCTTCTTTGGGTGGCTTATCATCATAGAATAAATGGTGAGGTCTAGCTGCTATGCTTTTAATAGCAACAGAAAAGCAAGAGTGGTTTTACAAAAGCTTAATGCTGAGTCACAAATGTGCATGACCATAACGAAGTAAATAATGGCTAAATGACACATCCACATTTTTAGTAGATTGCATCGTCATTCACAATATTTGTTGCCCCTCCCTGAGCTCACTTTCCTGCAGGAGGATTATACTCCCTGGCTGTGGAACTCAGGCATGGCCCAATGACTTACTTTGGGCAATACATTGTGAGCAGAAGTGACATGTATCACTTTGGAGTAGAAACATTAAGAGCCAGCATCTAGTTTGCCATGTCGTTTATTCCTCTGCTACAAGACCAGCAACATCCCAAATAAGGGCTGCTCTGTGAGCCTGGGTCTATGGGTGAAGCAGAGTTGCGGTGGACCCATGATAGACATGAAACATGAGTGGGAAATAAACCTCTGTTTCCTGGGGGTGGTTCATTCCTGCAGCATTGCTTAGCCTATCCTGACTGTTGCATGTTTCCAACCACACCACAGCAGTGTCATAAACATTTATGCAGTCTGTATAACATTTTGCTTAGGCTTCTTATTTACCCATTTACTCTTTCCCAAAGGCCAGATTTACAGTTTCCTCTTCTTTCCTTGATAACAGAATCCCAACTTCATTCTAGCTGCAATGTGCCCAGCTAATAATTTGATTAGTCTAAGCCATTCATAGCAACTCAGTTCCTCCTTGACAGTAGTTGTTCTAGAGATGAGCACGTGACCCAGTTCTGAACAATGAGATTTCAGGGGAATCTGCCAGAGAATTCAGGAGAAATTGTTCCTTTCTGATAAGAGCAGCATGCAAAGAGAAAGTTGTTTTTGTCCACTTTCAGCTTTGAAAGCTGTAAGAATGTGATGCCTGAAACTGTGACCATGAGGATTAACAGCCATGTGCTGAGAGCAGTGGAGGCAGGATGGACAGAGCTGGAGTCCTGGATGACAGAACTGAACCACCAAATCGACCTTAGAACTGCCCACCTGGGCTTCTTACTGAACTGTTACTGTCGTTAAAGTGCAAGCCATAAGTCTGATTTTTCTGTTGCTTGCTACCAATGGCATCCTAACTGATACAGCACGTGTGGGCAAAGCGTTGTTCACTTGGCCTGTTTCACAGGGGATTCGTCTTTATGACTGCCCTAGATAGGCCTTAGATTTACCAGTTCTTTAAAAACAGTCCAGTAGAAGTCAAAGGATTTGGGGGTTTTACTTAATTCGGCCACCCTAGTGCATCTCTAACCTTGATGAAGTCCTCTCTGGTGTATGCACTGAACAAAGCTCTTGGCTCTCTGTGGCCATCTGGCGTAGGGTCCTAGTAGTCCTAGAAGCTACCTGGGCTGGGTTTTTTCCACAGTGGGGAAATAGGTTTTCCGACCACCAAACCTCCATATGAGATTTCTCCAAAAAAGATAGTCAAGCCAGAAGAGCTGCCAGTGCCATTTTCTTGAGCTCTCTCTGTTACACCGTGTCCTAAAGCTGCAACATAAATGAGTGCAGAGAGATCTCAGGGCATAAGCCTCCAGGAGTGCTCTGGGTGTCATTCTTCTAAAGCCAGGATCGTCCCCGCTCCAGCCCCTGTCCTGAGCAGCAGGCACCACCACAGGGCGGATCCTGGATTTAGACAAGTCAGGCCAGCATTTAAATGCTCCACATATGTTTGGTCTTTTCACAGTTTCTTGGAACAGCCTCCACTTTGGCATGCTGTTATCATCCATTATTTCCAGATGTTCCTTGTTTTTATGCTAGTTTTCTATTTCACAAACCATGTTTTGTTATTTTTAATCTTTTTCTTATGTCTGTGTTTGTGGATCCCAGAAAAGGTCTCAGAAATGTGATCGTTCTTTCATTTTTCTGGGTATCTCTTTTCTTTATTGTCATAGCTGAGTGTGGCTTCTGGACACCATGTAGGAGCATTACTTTAATTTCAGGTTTCTGGAAACACATAACAAATATCTCAATTGTTCTCGCACCACTTTCTTTTTATCTCCGTTTTACATATATTTCATTTTTGCCAAAAATGTTGTTTTGATACTTGGTGTCCCTTTTTGTTGTCTGTGCTACATGTACTGCTTTTCGCCTTGTGAATAAGAGAAAAATATACAAAACTTGTCTTGTGTAGTTATTTAAATCAATCCTGGAAATTGTTTTGAAAAATTCCACTTAAGAACAGTTAAGTTGCTGTTAAGCTAATGGTTTTTTTCCCCTGAATGCTACAAATTCATATTAATCAAAATAACTTCTATTTTTAATTTGTATTTTCCTATTTTAATTTGCTTAGTATAAATTAGATAGTAATTGCAGTTTTTTTCCACTTTCTCCTCCAGTTTATAGTTAGACTGCCGCAGGTCAAGTTTTGTTGCTACTCAGCACCTGTGAGTTCTTAGCATTCTTTCTTAGATTTATGCCTTGAATCAGAAAAGCTTTACAAAAAAAATCTGTTTCTGCACGTAGTCCCATAAAATTTTCTTTGGATGGACTAACGCACTGAGCTCTTATGGAGTTTAATGGCTGTTTCACCTTGTTGATTTATTGTGTTTTTTTGGTTGTTGTTGGAGCTTTTCCATTCTTCCATCAGCTCACAGAAGCCTTGAAATCTCTGTGTTTGGGAGAACAGTGGTCACATGGAAGTGAGAAGCACATTTAACTGCTTTTTGCTGCATATCGTGTGGCAAATAAAAGTCAGAGGCCCTTGACGTTCCAGAGAGCCAACGGTGTGCAAACAGCTCATGTTCTAACAGTCTGCATGTCAGCTGGTTGTTCGAAATGCATTTCCCTATGGAAACAAGGTTAAAAGGGGCACTAAGGTTTCTAGGTTAGTTTGTAAAAGCCTATTTCACCCAGAATATAACTAAAATTCTGTACATTGCAATGAATGAGAGAATATTGTTGTAATACTGATAACTCTTAAGTAGCCAGAAAAGCAATACAATTGAATAAGAAAGAAGCTTTTAAAAACATATGTTGAATGCTGATTGTCAAGGAAAAACAAATTTAACTAGATGGGGATGTAGAAGAATACTCTTATGACAATTTCAACAGGGACAACGGAAGGACAAATGGCACTAGTTTTCTTTATTATGTCTGTTTCCCTTTGAAACAAACAGCTTGATAAAGTTTCAAAATATTCTTTAATCATTATTTTTTATAATCATGTCAAAGATGCTAAATGTTGATTTAATAAGAAATGAAAAACATCATCGTTTTCTTCTTGCCTGAGATAGTTCTATGAGAGACACTTTTGATATAATGGAACAGTCATGACTTTAGTCTCCTTCAGTCCTTCCATCAATTGAACAGGTGAGTATTGATTATCCACTAAGTGACAGGTGCTGCTCTGAGGCTACAGGAGAGGAAACAGCCTGGTTGGTTTATAGAGAGAATGAAGAATATCTGTGTGAGGGATTTTCCTGTGGAAATGGGGCAAGAAAGGAAAAGGTGATGGAAGGAGGAGTTACTGAAGGCATGGATAGGAGACAGATTTCCTGAGAAGGCATGAATTCACCTGGGAATAGGAGAGGGCTAGAGCGAGAGGGTAACCCCAGAATGTTGGACTCACTGGGGAGAAGAGAAAGCAGGGAAGAGAGAACTTGGATCAGACAGTGATCAGCCCAAGCCAAGGAGTGACCCGTCCACCCCAGAACAACTGAGTGACCTACGGTGAGTAGAGTGAGGAGGGTGGGGAGCCGATTTCAGCCCTAGTAGAAGGAAGGGGCCATTTTGCAAGACGGATGTTAGAAATTAGAGAAGGCAAAGCCCAGGGAAAGGGCAGGCTGATTTGGCAGAGATTTCGCTCAGATAAGTTCATGGTTTCAAAGAGTAAATCATAAGGGACAATTTGAGAAATGTCTAAAAGTTTCAATTCGGATCTGTTTTTTCACAATAAAATGCTATTTTATATTTGTCACAATGTGATACTGTCTGATTACAAATTGTCCATATATTTGGAGGGACAGAGTTGGAGAGGGCTAGCTGAGCATCTGGGACCCCAGGAGCTGTGAGTGAATCAGAAGTGGCTCCCCATGCTCACAAATTGACAACTTGCTCCCCTCGTTCCAGCTTCCTTGAATTGCATTTATTTGTATTGATATATCCTCATTTTCTCTGGGCCCCAATTCCTCTTATGTAAAGTGGCATAATAATAGCACCTAGATCATTGGGTTACTTTGAAAATTGAGTGGATTGATGTATCTGAAGCTCTTAGAAAAATGCCTGGCTTCAAGTAGCGTCAGCTTTAAAAAGCAAAATAAAACTAAAAAATTCCTGCACCAGTTATTTATATTAACAGACACAATAGCAAATGTTGCTGCATTCATATTAATTCCAGTAAATGCTTGCAATCATGTAAATGGTTAGAAGCTGGCTCAGCCCACCCCCAGCACCAACTGTCAGAGGAGCTCTAAGTCTGTCCCCTCTGAAGCTGGCTCACTTCAGGTCCTTGACTAGGGCCACATTTGCTGGTTGCACTTCTCTATAGCCATGTTAGGAACTGCATACATAAGTGCTCTTGGTTTTCCTACTCAAACTTGGTGATGATTTTTATCTGTGTGGATGTAGCTGAATTTCTTTTAAGTAGGCCCATAGAGGGGAAAATACTCAAAAGTCTCCCTTTATTCTTTGGATGCCTTCCTTCTAGCAGTTTATCTGGAGCAAAAAATTCTCTCTCTCTGGCCACATCTGACCCCATATAAGCCAGTGATGTAACCAATGTTCATCTTTGAGGCATGTCCCACGCGGGCTTTAACCCCCAGTCAGAGCCCTGTTGCCACACACACCCCATAACCACCCTCTGTCTTAAGGAAAATCTATATTTGAACTTATTTTAAATTGGTAAATGTTAGGGGCCAAACGTACACCTCCCCACCTCTGAGAAGCCTGCCTGTCTCTTGTTCTTCTCCCATGAAAGGCATCCCCTACTTCCTCTCTCTCTGCATTTAGATTAAATATGCCACCAATTTCAAAGGGAGTTTTGGGGGAGAGCCACTAATAAGGAAGTGGACACCAGATGAGATTCTTTTCATCATAGTTGGAGAAGGAGAAAAAGGTGGAAAAAATCAAGAACAACAAAATAGTGGAGAACCAAAGCAGAACAGGAGTGATTGAGAGTAGAGAAGAGAGCTACTTTTGTGGTTGGTGTTACAAGAAGCAAGTTGAACAGGGTAGGATTCAGGAAAGAAGAGTCCAGTAGCCAATTTAGAAAGTCAGGTAGGGAGAGTTACTGAAAAGCCTTTATCATCAGCACACTGAGGGGACAGCACGCTCAGTCAGACTGGGGCTGTAACAGAGATATTAAGTCAATAGAGGTTATGGCCCAAATATTGGTCAGGCAGGCTCTGGCTACTTAAACTAATTGGGCAAAGGTCAGCACCATGGATAGTCCCAAAGGATGATTACTGCATGGACTCTGGAGAGAAGCAAAATGAACCCTAGGTATTTGGAGATAGACTGAAGTTTATTTATTTATTTTTCAGCTTTGCCCCTGAGACAAAGCCTTCTTGTTCTGTCTATATTCAAAAACAAGAAAACATTTGTTGAGCACCTACTGTGTGCCAGGCACACTTACTAGTGCTGGAGAATGACAAAGGAATAAAATAAAGCTGTCTGCCCTCAAGAAGTGTACTACCCCGGGATAAACTAGAAATTTATAAAAACAACAATAATGATAGCTAATCAATTATTATGTGCCAAACACATAATACCAATTGCTATAGATAAATGACTTAATTCAACAACCTTACACAAGAGGTATTATCATTATATTATAGGTGAGGAAGCTGAGGCACACAGAATTTTAAGAAACTTTAAGTCACGTAGCTTATATGAAAGACAGCCAGAATTTAAACCCAGACATTCTGAGTGCAGTGTCCATCCCTATAATTACTACACTATATCGTTTACATGTCATGACAACACCATGTAAGGAGACCACCTATAGCAGAGATACACATAAAGTCCAGGAGACCACCTATAGCAGAGATACACATAAAGTCCAGGAGGCCATATGGGAGATGTTCTTGAATCAAAACTGGCATTGGGAACATGGGAGAAATTCAGGGAAGTCTTCTAGCAGAGGTGGCATCTGAGTTAAGTGTTGAAGAACAAGGAGGAATCAGTCATGGAAGATGTACGGCAGAAGGCACAGCATGCTTAATCTTACGGGGCCAGGCCTTTTGGAGGTCTGAGGAGCCAATCAGCTCTCCCCTCCATTTCTCAGATTCTAAATGGTGGATAATGGACTCAAGGAACTAAATGAGAACCAAAGTGCTAGGTTTATCTAATGCCTTCCCAAGTACAGGACTCCCCGGAGGAAGTTTGGAAAATAAAGATAGAACAGAGAGAATGGGAGATAGGTCTCATTGCCTTTGCATTCCTGTACCTCAGTCAGAAAAGAATTGAGATTTCAGTATAGTTTCTGGATAAAAGGTCAATATTCAATAAGAAATACCTTTTATACTAAAAAAATCCTCAACAAAATATTAGCAAAATAAATCCAATAATATATAAGCAGGAAAATTCATCATGACCAAGACGGGTAATGAAGTAATGATGCTGAGTTTCTTTTTAGGTTCTTACTGGTCATTTGTATAACTTCTTTGGAAAAACGTCTATTCAGGACCTTTGCCCACTTTTTAATTGGGTTGTCTTTTTGTTCAGTTGTAAGTGTTCTTTACATATTCTGGACATTAGACCCTTATTTGATACATAATTTTGTATAATAAAGAATTGGGCTGGCCTTTGTCCCTAGTTCCTAAGAGGTAATCTCTAAACCCTTGGGATTTCCCAGTGATAGCAGTGTCTTGGTTATTCATGGTGGGCCCCTCAGACCACACCTGATAGTTTGTGCTAATGAGGTGACTCAGGGTGAGCTCCTTAGAATAAGCTGAATCCCTTTACTAGGAACCATTGGACCAGATATGTCAATTATTGGCTTAAAGGGATTGTATTCCTTTTCCAGTTACACGTTCAAGTTTGGAGACATTATAAATTAAATAATAATAATTTAAATCATAATGATTTGTAATGTTTGACAAATAATGTTTGACATTTAAATAATAATGGTTTGTAATTAGTAAATATGGTAGGTTCATTACAGTCCCTCATAGTAACCCTTTATGTCTCAAAGGCATCTTTTGTCTCCCCTTGGCCTTCTCAATCCAGACACAATAACTCAAACTCTAAAGGCACTTTCAATTTCTTTAATAATTCTGGTGTATTTTTTTTCATTGCTTAAGTGATCATAATCTGTTAAATTATAAATATGGGCTCTGTATTCATGTTATGTAGCAATTCCTTAGTATGGTATGTTATGAGAGGTAAAATATACCTTTTTTCATATAGGTAGTATGTTGGTTGGATCGTAGATGCAGTCAGCCGGTAGCAATAAGTAGAAAGCACGTATACTTGACCTTTTTTTTTTGCTTCTTAGACCCTTAATATTCAACAGCGATCAGTTGTCTCTATAAAAAATAAAACCTCTGTTTCCGTGGAGAACAGGATGATTTCACTGGGGCTAGCAGGCCAGCATTTTCCACCTTGCACTGACATTTAGAGCTGTCCTCCTTGCCCACAGTGTCCCGTTTCTTTTGGTCACCTGATCAACACAATGATAGTGTTTTGAATGCGTCTTCTGGGGACAGAGGGAGAAACTGTCAGTTTAGTACAAAGCAGTTTAGACTGAAGAGTGTGCCGGGTTTCTGTGAATTTTCCAATAGTTTGACTTCTTTCTTCTCAAAGATCAATGAAACTAAAATAGTATAGTAACAAACTGGCCAAAAGAAAAATCAGCCATTCACGTTTAACATTCCTGAGGGATCACTGTAGAACTATGACAACGCAGAGGAATTGAAATTTGTTAAAGAACCCTTTATTATTAGTAGGTTATTACTAGATTGAAGAGGATTACCAGTGATTTTTATTCTGTTTATTATATTTGTGGTACTGTCTATTTTTGTTTTTAAAATGAAAGTCTACTTTTTTGGTGATTTTTGTGTGTGTGCGGGAGGAAGACCAGCCCTGAGCCAACATCCATCCCCAGGCCTCCTCTTTTTGCTGAGGAAGACTGGCCCTGGGCTAACATCCGTGCCCATCTTTCTCTACTTTATATGGGACGCGGTCACAGCATGGCTTGACAAGTGGTGCGTCAGTCTGTGCCCAGGATCTGAACCTGTGAACCCCAGGCTGCTGAAGCGGAGTGCGCACAAACTTAACTGCTATGCCATCGGGCCAGCCCCTTGTGATTTTCTTTTTATTGTGGTAAAATATACTGAACATCTACTTTTAAAAAGTAGAAAAACTAAGCTGTTTCCATTTTAGGATAATTGAAACCTATATCAGTGGAAGAATCTTTGCTTTGATTTGCATTAAGACCAGTTCACGTGAGACATACTGAAGTAAACATACACATACCCCTGATGGCGTGATTCAGTTGCTGTGCTTTTAAAAAAATGGTATGAAATAGTGTTTTGAGTCCCTGATACATGGCCATATGTCCTCTCTCACTCCCCACTTGTGTTATCCTAGTCACCCAACCTCTACGGGTGTCAGCTCCCTGGTCTGTAAAATGGAACAACCCTTACTTTGTTATGAGGGTTAGAGCACTCAGCAGGGTGCCTGACATATAGTAGATACTCCAAAACATGGAGCTATTTCAATCTGACTGGGAAAGACTAAAACTGGCAAACAGGCATTGATGATTAAGCAGCTGGTAACTAGGGGGGATCAGAATTGGCCACCTCAAAATATGTCTCTGCCTGAAAGACACTTTGACCTCCACCTCCACTAACTGACCAAAAGAGTTTGGGATGAGAGGCCTGCCCCCAGAACAGGCCATCACCATAGACATCTCTGGGTATCTGGGAGGGTCCTTGCTAAGCCCATGCTTAGTTCTGGTTACCCTTTGTAAGAGACATTTACATTTGTAAAGGAAATCTCCATTTGTAAAGGTATCTTCTTCCCAGTACCAGGAAGAAGGGGCAGGGCCTTACCTAGAAACTTGTCAGAACGGAAGGTGAGGACTTAAATCTGCATGATAAACTTACCCATTGTTAACTGTGCTATGTGACTCCCACTAAGTTCCTACGGACAATATCTCCCTGGAGCCCGGGTCTCCATGGTACTGGGTGTTCAAGCTATTTTTTTCAGGAATTCGAATCCCTTGCCCACTTCAGGCCAGTGGAGATCACCAGCCCATCAACTGAGCCCATGCAGACATATGTCCAATAAGTGACCTTTTGATGTCAGGAGGTTAAAACTCCACCCTCAGGGCAAGCTAACGTCACCATTCTGTGAACATGCATCCTATGAAGAGGCATGAAGCCTGACTACACTTGCGCAGATCATCAGTTACCTCATCTCTCCTCACCTCCAATCACTTCAGACCACCTTGCCTCTACCCCATAAATATCCCTGAGTCCCTATTTTAGGGAAAGTGGATTTAAGATTCATTCTCCTGTTTCCTCACTTGGCTGCCTTGTAATTATTAAACCGTCTCTCTGCTGCAATCTCGTCATCTCGCTGTTTGGCTTTCTGGGCAACAGGCAAAAACGGACCTGGTGTGGTAACAAGACCAAATGTTTTATTCAAATACTTATTTGACCTAATATAGAATTTCATCAACATTTTGGATTCTGGACACTATGTCTCCCTATAGTTAATGTTTCCTAGTGGTCACAACCTTCAGGTTTCCTGGACAACCGCTTTTTTTCTCAAGAGGTTCTTGACAACTGTGTTGTAAAGAAAAGAAGATGTAACTTTGATGAGATCAAGCTGTTCATTCAGCAAAGATTTACAGTGACACATCTAGGTTGTGCATTGGTCCAGTTTGCATAGTCAATATCAAGTTCCCAAATTGTGGCTTGTCTGTTATGAAGCTGCCCAGTGCCTGGGTTTTCCCACTACTGACTGAGGCTGGAAGGTCTGAGCATCACCAGACCCAGAACTGGAGGAGGCCTGGGCAGGGTGCCTGGGCCACTCTGCTAGAAGGTGAATAAGGTGAGGAGACTATTGGCCTTCTTGGAAAGAGGCGATGAATAACAACAGAGTGAAGGGTCAAGCCACACGCATTAATTGTATATAAGGTACTGGTGCTGGCTGCTTTGGGAACTGCAAAAGGAAAATAAAGACAATGTCCCACGAACTTAGTCAAGATGGGCATCAAGGATCAGGTACATGAATTAAATTGAGGCCAGAGTTAAGTATCAACACTGAAGATTCCGGCCTGTGAATACAGTTGATTGACAGAGACACTGTAGGGTGATTCAGAGGAAAGAGAGAGAACTGTGGGCTGGAGGGATCAGGAAAGTCTTTATGGGAGGGATGGAACGGGATGGATGGTAGAATTCATGCACCAGAGGAGAGCGATGGCACGAGAGCAGGCGTGTCAGGGAGTGTTTGGGGAAAGACGTCAGAAGCTTTGTGAGGGGAAGCAGTGGGGTATGAGGCCACAGAGATGTGGTTTCATTTCGGTAAGTCACGGGACCTCAGTTCCTCATCTTCCTGACAGGATGGAGCACATGCTCCTCATACTGCTTATGGTTCCGACCTTTTACGATCCTGGGCACTGGCCTGAGGATAACAACTTGCTCGACAAAAAGGGGATCAATTGGCTCATGTACCCAAAGAGGATGAAAGAGGATCTGGGGAGGCTTTGTTAGAACTTACTCTGCCCCCTGTCCCTCCAGTTTGAAGGGCAGGTACGACGCAGTGGCTAAGACTGTGGGCTCCTTGCACACTGCCGGGGCTCACTCTGAACTTTCCCGGTTTCTAGCTGTGCTTCAGTGTTACCCTCCAACACACGAGGATGACAATGACAGCACCTACCTCCCAGGGTTCTTGTGTGGAAGTGCTCAGCACAGTGCCTGATGCATAGTGAGGACTTAATAAATGTTACCATGAGGCTCCTCTCTGCTTGGCTGACTCCCTCAGGCTGCAACTACCTAGAGGCTTCTGCTCTCCAGAGGAGAGAGTGGCTGCTGGCCTCACACCTCATCTTTGTGACCCAGCCTTACAGCTAGGAGGTGGGGACACTATGACTGGCTGCCCTAGAATCAATCACATGATGGGACCCAGAGAGGAGCCTGGGGTGGGTCAAAATAGAGTGGTAGGTAGATAAAGAGAGGTCCACTACATGCACATCTGATCTGACAACCAAGTCCGTGGAGAAACAAAGCACATACTGTACATTTTTGGGTGATGAAACCAAGATACCAAAACCTTAAAAGGTTTGTGGGAAAGTGAGAGAGCCAGGAATCCATCCAGGCCTGTCACTCCACAATCTCTTTTCACTCTATTTCACTGTTATAACCAAATCTCAAAATACTTTGTTATCATAAAATAAAGGCTGCCTTCCATCTACCCAATGGACATGAAATCAACCATCACAAGAGGCGTATGCACCCCTATGTTCATTGCAGCATTATTCACTATAGCCAAGAGGTGGAAGCAACCCAAGTGTCCCTCCACTGATGATTGGATAAAGAAGATGTGGTATATATACACAATGGAATACTACTCAGTCATAAGAAAAGACACAATTGTCCCATTTGCAACAACATGGGTGGACCTAGAGGGTATTGTTAAGTGAAATAAGCCAGAGAGAGAAGGACAGACACTGCATGAACTCACTCATATATGGAATATAAATGAACACATGGACAGAGAGAACTGATTGGTGGTTACCAAGGGGAAGGGGGGTGGGGGGTGGGCACAAGGGGTGAAGGGTTACATCCACATGACGGACAAACGAAAATGTACAACTAAAATCCCACGGTGTTATAAACTATTAAGACATCAATAAAAATAAATAAAGGCTTCCTTCTATTTCCTCTAGAGATGTTTTTACTATGAATGGAGGTTGCTTCATAGCCAACACGACAAACATCTTTTGAGCACCTACTGCATGCAAAGTGCCAAGCACTGTCAGGGAAATCAAAGCACAAAGATGAGTGGAGCATGGCTCCTATACATGGAAGCTTCTTAAATACAGTGGAGAAGACGGCACACTCAAATGCGCTTGGATGCAGTGTAGCTTGTGAAATGAACAGATTCGTGGATCCAAAGATTGTTTTTTTTTAAATGGAGGTTGGAGAGTAGAGGGCAATTTGGGTTGTCAATTCTTTATTTTGCTGAGGATATTTTTTTTAAACCTACTATTAGCAATCACTATCATTTTATATAAAAAGGACATTTTAATTCCTAAAATAGGAGGGGCAAAATTTTCAGAATAAAGGACGGGTCTCTAAATTTTAATCATTGCAGGGGCTGGCCCAGTGGCATAGCAGTTAAGTTCATGCACTCTGCTTCAGTGGCCCGACGTTCACTGGTTCGGATCCTGGGCGTGGACCTATGCACCACTCATCAAGCCATGCTGTGGTGGCGTCCCGCACAGAGCAACTAGAAGGATGTACAACTATGACATACAACTACCTACTGGGGCTTTGGGGAGAAAAGGAAAAAAGGAGGAAGATTGGCAACAGATGTTAGCTCAGGGCCAATCTTCCTCAAAAAAAATTCTTTAAATGCAGTTGTATTACAAACTTATTACATTGTCCTTATTTTTCCCATTTCAGAGAAGACCAGTGAAACTTTTTATAAACTAATGTTTTAAGAACCATGGTCTAAATGACGTCCTAGATGTCATCCCTGCAAGATGACCTATGGGCACATTTTGATAATTTTGAAATAAAAGCCTGCTACACACATGAGGAAGTGCTACTGTTTCATTCCATTGCCCATGCAGGGCCCCAGCAATTGCTCTAATGGGAATATTCCAGTGGTCCAGACTCACGGGCAAATGTCCCTTCAGGATGAGCTTAGAATGGTGCCACTGATGGAACTGGATGTGGCCCAGGAGAGGTTTAGCTGCTCTCTGCGGTCAGGCCAAAGTTAACCAGAGAAGTGCCTATGATAAAGGACTGGAAAAATAATATATTTTTTTCTTGACCACTGTGACAATTTAGAACGGAAAATGCTCAAAGGATAATGTTACTATGTCTTACAGCAAAGTTAGTAATAAAGTTCCAAGGGGGTCTCAGCGACTGGAAATCCAGAATTTCCCAGTGTCTCAACATCTGTTCGACTGTGCCAATCCTAACCAGCAAGACTCTCTTTCCAGATACACTGAACTCCACCCTGTGTGATCCTGCACAAGTATAGTTTTTTTCCACATTTTGATTTCAAAGCAATTTCAATATTAATTTTTATTCTTAAAAAAAAATAGCGGGGCCAACCCAGTTCAGATCCTGGGTGCGGACCTACTCACCACTCATCAAGCCATGCTGAGGCGGCGTCCCAAATAGAACTAGAAGGACCTACAACTACGATATACAACTATTTAGTCGGGCTTTGGGGAGAAGAAAGAAAAAAGAGGAAGATTAGCAACAGATGTTAGCCCAGGGCCAATCGTCCTCAAAAAAAAAAAGCATATTCCTCACCATTAAGAAAATTGAATATATTTTAAAAGTTCAAGTTTATTCTCGCAGTAATCTGACAAGCTATGGTAATGACACAGGAAATAAAAGCAAGAGACCATGAGCTGATATTCAGCTCTTTAACTCCAAAAATGTCATCACCAAAGTCAGGGTAGGGGTTATGATCAGAATTGGGGCAATTTCTCAATTTTCGTCAGCTGCTATCAAAAAATAAGGTTTAAAGTATCCCCAGAATATTTTGTCTTCCATAAAGGCAATTTATAATTCAGCTTCCTTGTCCTCGTCCGCAATTACAGCACTTGCCAACTTGTATTTGAGATTAAAATAAGACAAACATGGATGTACTCTGGGAGTGAAAACCTGCTCCACTTACCAACTGGAGTTAATTTTGTCATAAATAATGATCACAGTGGTAGATATAAGCAACTGCAACACCATAGGAGTCACATAAATAAACTCATTGACAGTTCACTTCACACGATTCATGCAAACAAAGGCAAATAAAAGTAAATGAAAATGCATATGCAACACAGTGTAAAAACTCAGACTTGAGTCTTCTGAGGTTATTTCTCTTACCAGCCCAGGGCATATGGATTCCTGAGGTTTCCATTCCAATCTCTCTGGTTCATATTGCCTTCTGAATAGAAACAGCACAGGATTTACGGACTGGGTCAAGACCTAGAGATTGCTGTGACACAGAAACCACAATTTTATGAAATGAATGTGCATTTCAGACCTAATTTTCACATTTGTTTCCAGCACTAAAGGAGAGCAGAACTGTAATTTGAATGAAATATGACTATTGAATCCTACAAGAGAAAATGAAACACACTCTTATGCCAACTGCCAGGCAATGCTCCTGGCTCCAAAGTACAGCCTGGGGCAATGCCAGATTGTCCTTCCCAGGAAATTGAGCTTGTCCCCAGCATAAGAAATCTTAACAACTCTACCCCTCAGGAAGTGCTTTATCATCCATTACCATACACTTTGTGGGAAATAAAAGAATGAGGGTGGCAATGGCTGAAGACTGATCAAGGAAGGAGGCTGTTAAATAATTGAGACTTTTGCTGATTTCTTGGCATTTTGGCGAAGACCAGGGATTGTGGTAGAATTATTATGTGGGTAGAATAATGAATAATAATAGCTAACTAATGAATACATATCCTGTCCCCAGCACTGTGCTAAAAATTCATATACACCAATCTGTACAACAACCTATGAGGTCAGTGTCATGACTATCATCACCATCCGTACTTACAGATGTGGAAAGCAGTGGACGCGTTTCCACAGGATTCCGAGGCACCAACCCACAGAGTTGCCCTTAGTCTTACTTTTGATGACTGACAGAGCCCGGATTTGAGCCCTGATCTGTCTGACTTCAGAGTCCACGATCGGTATTACGCATAACAGTGTCATGACCCCTGCCACCCCGCGTTTATATGAAACAACACTGCCTCAGACGTGCCATCTTTTGAGTGTTAGGAGGCTCCATTGTGCTTTGCCTTGCTCAGATAACATTTGTGGGGAGCTTCTCTATCTTGCTTTTTGCTCCCCAGATCCTTACTGAGGTGTCTCATCCGGGCTTGTCCTCTTTAGTTCAAATTACATATGCTCTGCTCTCTGCCAACAACAGGGTTACGTCCACTGAGCATCTCTAAATGTGGCTCCAGTGGTGGCATTTCTCCTCTCCTGAAAGAGCCTTCTCACTTTCATGCTGCTGTGGATGGGCCACACCTAAGCTTGGAAAAAATTAAAATCTAGGGTAAGCCAAACCCTAGAAATTCTAATATTATTTGGACAGTTGAATTTCTACATAGGTTCTGAAAGGTGATAAGTAGAGTCAGACTAATAATATTGCTCAATACAGGGCCTGTACAGGTGTGAACAGGGATTCACTGAAGCTACCTCTGCTCTCCCTTGAACCTTTCCCTAGCAAAGCTCCTCCTCGCCCAGGTCCAAAGTCAGGCACCTCATCTTTATGTTCTGAGACCTGTGGCTCCTGATGAACTTTTTAAAAGTGCTCTAGAGTTAAAAATAAGACCGAAAAGATATTATTAATTATAGCTAACATGCGTGGTGCACTTAGTATGCCGGCTAAGCGTACGTAAATTATCATCAACTACGCTTTCAAGGAAGTCCTATGACCCTGAGCAGTTGAATAACCCCCTTGAGTCACAGCCAGCAAGTGGCAGAATCGGGATTTGAACTTTGAACCTGTCTTCCTAGGCCAGGCCCTGTGCAACACCTTGCAAGGAAAGTAGATCAGTCAGCTATGATTGCTCTTCAAGAAGTCCACAATATGACGAGTAAGATAAAATATAAATACTCAAAAGATATTGACCACAAAAAAGTTATATTTCAAAAGATGTTGCTTAGAATACAAAATCGGTTGTCAAGTACATCTTACTAATCCTAATTGCAACAAGAGTTCAGAGGAGGCTGAGGGGGTCTCAGGTTCAGGGTGGGAGCATCAGAGTGGAGGTAGGGCTTAGTTGGCCAGCAGAAGAGACTAGATTTCCCAGAGTTCCCAGGTGGTGGGGCCCAGGTGAGAGCAGGCCAACCCCAGGAGTTGGGGCAGGCGAGTACGGCCCTGGCTGGACATGGGTTGAGGCTGGACTGGAAAGACTCTTGCAGCTCAGGTTAAAGAGCTTAGATATAATCCTCCAGTCCACAAGGAACTACTGAAGGTTTTGAGCAGGAGATGGATGCAAACAAAATGATTCATTTGCTTAATCACTTAACAGAGAGGATGGCAATCTGACAATTGGTGATTTTATCATTTATGTAGCAGCCCAGCATATATTTGTAAGTAAACGCTTATTGAAATATAACACACATACAGAAGAGTGCACACATCATTGCATATAGCTCTTCGAATTTTTATAAAGTGAAAAAAACTTGTAACCAGCACCCACATCATGATTTAGGAAATTGCCAAAACTCTAGAAGGCTCTCAGATCCCTCCCAGATCCCACTATTCTGATTTCTATTGCCAATTGTTAGTATTGCCGAGCCTTTAATTTTATACAAATGGAATCAAATCATATACTACATACTCATTAGGGGTGGCCTTTTTTTCTCAACCTAATGTTTGTGAGATTCACGTAGACCCCATACTTCATTCATTTCATTACTGCCTATCATTCCATTGTTTGGATACACCGGAATTAACGTATCTGTTCTAATGTCAATGGGCATTTGGGTTGTTTCCAGCTTGGGTCTATCATGAGTAATGCTGGCGTAAACATTCTGATGCCCAGCATACTTCTCAAACTCAGGTTATGAGTTCTGCCTCCCCAAAGTAGAAATCAGAACTCAACTGCCCACTTTGAATGCCCAGCATTGGCATATGACCCAGGCTCTGCCAGTTAGACGGACCCAGCCATTACTTCAGTTTGAGGAGAAACTCATGAGGAAGCAGCTGATCAGCGTGGCGGAGTGGCCAAGAGCCTCTGAGCTTCCAGGGGCCGAGTGGCAGGGTGGTGCCCTGTGGCTGACACCTGCCAGGCCAGCGCCGTACGTGGCATGTGATGCCTCCAGGCCTGGGAGGTCCCCAGCTACTGTTCCTGGCTCCGTGACCCAACTTCAAAGCCTGATTCTCTAACCAGGGTTCTTGGAGCCCCTTTATCAAATTCCTATTCTGCTTAAAGAACCTAGAGTGGGTTTTGTTATTCTTTTTTTTTTTTTTTTTTTTGGTGAGGAAGACCAGCCCTGAGCTAACATCCGTTGCTAATCCTCCTCTTTTTGCTGAGGAAGACCGGCCCTGGGCTAACATCCGTACCCATCTCCCTCTACTTTATATGGGACGCCGCCACGGCATGGCTGACAGGCAGTGCGTCGGCGGGCGCCCGGGATCCGAACCAGCGAACCCCGGGCTGCCAAGCGCGGACTAAACCGCTGCGCCACTGGGCCGGCCCCGGTTTTGTTATTCTTGAAGAGGAGGAACTATTAGAACAAGACTAGATGAGCCTCATTTGACCAGTATGGGAACAGGAGATATAATGTCCCTTTTAGAAAACTGGACAAATTCCTTATAGTGCTTAAAAGCATGGATTCTACAGCCAGACAGCCTGGGTTCAAATTCTGTCTCCAAGACTCATGAGCTGTGTACCCATGGGCAAGTTACTCAACCTCTCTGTTTCTTCATTGTAAGATAGTGATAATAATAAAAAGGCAGATAGAAAGGTAGTTGTGAGTGTAAATGAGTTAATTTATGAAAATGACATGGCCCAACACCTGGTACATAGTAATGTGTGTTTGCTGCTATTGTTACCTGTGACACTACCAGGCCCTTGGGCTTTTTCAAATGAGAACTTAGTGGGAAAATGCCAGTCGGGACTAAGTGACTCACCTGAACAGTATTATTTGTACAGCAGGAATCTCAGCGTGTTCAGTTCACAAACATGGATGGAGGGCCCCGCAGTGGTCAAAGGGAGGCTTGGGCGCCCCACCTCCAGGGTGCTAAAGGCTCACTCTGCCCCTCACCACTCCCTTCTCTTTATTTGTGCCCTCCTCAAACGCTAATGTCTGTTTTCTCTACCTGAAATCGCGAGAGAGAGAGAGAGAGAGAGAGAGAGAGAACTTTCTGAAGATACAGAGAGGAGAGCTCCGCTGTGGGAGGCAGAGGTTTGCTGGGTAGATTTTGCCTCTGAGGCGGGGACGCCCCTCATTTTGTAGGGTAGGTGGGGCTTGCAGTGTGAAAAGCCAGAGACAATATCCGAGACCCCTTCCCAAGAGCCAGCACTCTGCACTGCAAGGACTGGGGCCATCGGGCAAATCCTACCGAGCGGCAAATCTGAGTGGGGGTCCAGGCCCGGGATTGGGGACGGGACTGTGCACCCCCTTCTCTAAGTCCCTCCCTCGGGCGCAGTCCAACTGCTCTGAGCAGCTGAGTGATGAGTAAACCCTCTTGTGTGACCAGGACTGTCCCTACTTCAAACAGTCCTCTCTGTTCAACCCTCTCATAAACTCCAATTTCTCAGCCCAAGTGCCCTGGTTTCTGATTCGGAAAATTCGATTAGCACAGTGTGAGTCCCCAGTCTGAGGGGGCGGCGGAGAGGGAAGGTGGTTCCCCTGAGCCTGATCTGGGGTGCGAGCTGCAACGCATTCCGTGGAATAGATGGGGCGGGGCCCACGGGTGGAGACAGCTCAGGGCTGGCTCCATGGCCAGCGCACCAGCAGGTCATATCCCTTAAGCCCAGATGCTCCTTCGACTCACCCCTGAGACCAGCTGCATGGGGCCCAGGGGTGTCAAAAGTGAGTGCAGCTGAGGCCCGGTCCCGGGGGATTTACACTCCGAGGAAAGGACTGGACAAGCACATCAAGAACCACAATATGAAGAAGAAAACAGGGAAAGAAGTGCCCACAAAGGGCTGGGCTGGTGACTGGAGTTCTCTTATTTCTGCGTGAGAATCGTGTAGTGTCTCCGATGCTGCCCTTCACCGTTTCCTGATTTTGTGCTGAAGTCTAGAGATACCAGTCTTTTTCTCCTGTATCACGCAAACCTCGTGATACTGCACATGACAGAAAACCCAGCTGAGAATGCAGACTTCAGTGCTGGTTTGATCCACACATTCAACAATGTCATCAACCCCCCCCCAACCCTTTTAAATCAAGTCTTTCCGTTCTGTCTTCCACAGCATTGACCCCCCGAAGGCTGGCTCTCCTCATGGCTACAAGATGACTGCTGATGGTCCAGACGCTACTCAGTTCTCATCCACATCCAAAAGTAAAGAGAAAGCCTTAGTTTTGGCCCCAGAATTTCAAGCAGAGTCCTGAGAGTCACTCTGATTGGACTGGCTTAGATCACATGCCCAGTCCTGAACTGGTCGCGCTAACTGGGAGAGAAGGAATGTGCTGGTTGGCTCGAACAGATGAGATCCCACTTCTAGAATTACTCCTATTCTAGGGTATTGTTAGGAAAGAGAAATGAAGAGAGGGATTGGGGTAGCAATCACTAATGTTGGTGATAGCTAGGTTCAGTTCAGGGCGGCCATTACAGCACCCAGGACTTGGACCTCTGCCAAGGCTCAGAAATGAATAAGACAAGGTCCCTGGCCCCGAGGAGCTTACAGGCCAGTATCAGGGAGACAGACATGTAAGCAGAGAATTCCCACACAGTGTGGTAACAGTAAATGAGAGAGAACGCAACTGAAGCACATGGAGAGAAGACTAAATCCAGCTGGGAGTTCAGCCAGGCTGCCAGGGAGGAGAACCGTCAGGTCTTGCAGGACAAGCACGCATTTGCCAGGTGAAAACAGAAGGCTACTCTTACGGAAACAACCAACCAAACAACTGGAGACGTGAAACATTCACTGATTCAACAAGCACTGTTGAACACAGTAGAGCTGAGATCTACCAGGAGTCTGGAGCTACTGGAGATTAATATTTGAAGTGGTGGGAGATGAGACAAATCCGGAATCAAGACCAGATCACAGAGGGCCCCCTGCGCTGGGGGAAGAAAGCTGGGCTTCATCTGTGAGAGACGGAATTTGAATCGGGGAATCTGACGTGGACTGGTGCTAAAGAAGTTCCCCTCATCGGCTGCAGCATCTCCCCTTTTCTCAGTCATATTGTATCTCACCAGCCTGAGAAATACTCACAAATTACGAACTATGATTTACTATCTATTTTCACAAATTATGAACTATGATTTACTATCTATTTCCTTTTGTAAATCATCCAACTCAGTCACCTTGCTGTTCCAGTGGCCATAAGTAAACCTTTTTTTGGCATTTTGTCTTGTCTTGCAGTATAAACAGTTGTGTATTTGCTTGTCCTCTTGTGTAAAATGGGGAACTCTTTTTTTTTTAATTTTTGTTGATGTCTTAATAGTCCATAACATTGTGGGGT
Organism: Tapirus indicus; assembly: GCA_031878705.1. Lineage (NCBI taxonomy): Eukaryota > Metazoa > Chordata > Mammalia > Perissodactyla > Tapiridae > Tapirus > Tapirus indicus. Next base: position 8,498,556 of record CM062925.1, read on the forward strand.
TTTAGTTGTACATTATTATTTGTCCGTCACCATATGAATGCATCCCTTCATGCCCTGTGCCCACCCCTCGCTCCCCTTCCCCCCCGGTAACCACCAACCAGTTCTCTCTGTCCGTGTGTTAGTTTATATTCCACATATGAGTGAAATCAGGCAGTGTTTGTCCTTCTCTCTCTGGCTTAGTTCACTTAACATAATACCCTGTAGGTCCATGCATGTTGTTGCAAATGGGACAATTCTGTCTTTTTTATGGCTGAGTAGTATTCCATTGTATATATATATATATATATATATGTATATATATATACACCACATCTTCTTTATCCAATCATCAGGCCAGGGACACTTGGGCTGCTTTCACTTCTTGGCTATAGTGAATAATACTGCAATGAACATAGGGCTGCATAAGCATCTTGGAATGATTGATTTCCTGTCTGTTGGGTAGATGCCCAAGAGTGGGATTGCTGGATCATAAGGTATTTCTATTTTTAAACTTTTGAGGAATCTCCATACTGTTTTCCATAGAGGCTGCACCAGTTTGCATTCCCACCAGCAGTGAATTAGGATTCCCGTTTCTCCACAACCTCTCCAACATTTGTTGTTTTTTGTCTTGGTGAGGATACCCATTCTAATGGGTGTAAGGTGACATCTTAGCATAGTTTTGATTTGCATTTCTCTGATGATTAGTGATGTTGAACATCTTTTCCTGTGTCTGTTGGCCGTCTGTATATCTTCCTTGGAAAAATGTCTGTTCGTATCTGCCCATTTTTTGATTGGGTTGTTTGTTTTATTGTTGTTCAGTTGTGTGAGTTCTTTATATATTATGGAGATCAATCCCTTGTCAGATATACAACTTGCAAATATTTTCTCCCAGCTGGTGAGTTGTCTATTCATTTTGATCCTGGTTTCATTTGCCTTGTAGGAGCTCTTGAGTCTGATGAAGTCCCACTTGTTTATTTTTTCTTTTGTTTCCCTTGTCCGAGTAGACATGGAATCTGAAAGGATCCCTTTATGAATGATGTCAATTAGCATACTGCCTATATTTTCTTCCAGGAGTTTTAAAGTTTCAGATCTCACTTTCAGGTCCTTAATCCATTTTGAATTGATTTGTGTATGGCAATAGAGATGGTCTACTTTCATTCTTTTGCATGTGGCTGTCCAGTTTTCCCAACACCATTTATTGAAGAAACTTCCCTCTCTCCATTGTATGTTCTTTGCTCCTTTGTCAAAGATTAGCTGTCCATAGGTGTGTGGTTTTATTTCTGTGTGTGGGCTTTCAATTCTATTCCATTGATCTGTGTGTCTATTTTTGTACCAGGACCATGCTATTTTGATTACCATAGCTTTGTAGTATATTTTGAAGTCAGGAATTGTGATGCCTCCAGCTTTGTTCTGTATTGTTTTAGCTATTTGGGGTGTTTTGTTGCCCCATCTGAATTTTAGGATTCTTTGTTCTATTTCTGTGAAGAATGTCATTGGGATTCTGATTGGGATTGCATTGAATCTGTAGATTGCTTTAGGTAGTATGGACATTTTAACTATGTTTATTCTTCCAACCATGTGCATGGAATATCATTCCATTTCTTTATGTCGTCATTGATTTCTTTCAATAATGTCTTATAGTTTTCATTGTATAGGTCTTTCACCTCCTTGGTTAAATTTACTCCTAGATATTTTATTCTTTTTGTTGCAATTGTAAATGGGATTGTCTTTTTGAGTTCTCTTTCTGTTAGTTCATCATTAGCATATAGAAATGCAACTGATTTTTGTAAGTTGATTTTATACCCTACCACTTTGCTGTAGTTGATGATTATTTCTAGTAGTTTTCCAATGGAGTTTTGGGGGTTTTCTATGTATAAGATCATGTCATCTGCAAATAGTGAGAGTTTCACTTCTTCGTTGCCTATTTGGAGTCCTTTTATTCCTTTTTCTTGCCTAATTGCTCTTGCCAAAACCTCCAGTACTATGTTGAATAAGAGCAGTGAGAGTGGGCACCTTTCTCTTGTTCCTGTCCTCAAAGGAATGCCTTTTAGTTTTTCCCCATTGAGTAGAATGTTAGCTGTAGGTTTGTCATATATGGCCCTTATTATGTTGAGGTACTTTCCTTCTATACCCATTTTGTTGAGAGTTTTTTATCATAAATGGACATTGGATCTTGTCAAATGCCTTCTCTGCATCGATTGAGATGATCATGTGGTTTTTATTCATTTTGTTAATGTGGTGTATCACGCTGATTGATTTGTGGATGTTGAACCATCCCTGTGTCCCTGGTATAAACCCCATTTGATCATGGTGTATGATCTTTTTGATGTATTGCTGTATTCGGTTTGCCAATATTTTGTCGAGGATTTTTTGCGTCTATGTTCATCAGCCATATTGGCCTGTAGTTTTCCTTCTTTGTATTGTCCTTGTCTGGCTTTGGTATCAGCATGATGTCGGCCTCATAGAATGTGTTAGGAAGTATTCCATCTTCCTCTATTTTCTGGAATAATTTGAGAAGGATAGGTATTAAATCTTCTTTGAATGTTTGGTAAAATTCTCCAGGGAAGCCATCTGGTCCCGGACTTTTATTTTTTGGGAGGTTTTTGATTACTGTTTCAATCTCTTTACTTGTGATTCGTCTATACAGACTCTCTATTTCTCCTTGATTCAGTTTTGGGAGGTTGTATGCATCCGAGAATTTATCCATTTCCTCTAGGTTGTCCAATTGGTTGGCATATAGGTTTTCATAGTATTCTCTAATAATCCTTTGTATTTCTGTGGTATCCATTGTAATTTGTCCTCTTTCGCTTCTAATTGTATTTATTTGAGTCTTCTCCCTTTCTTTTGTAGTGAGTCTGGCTAACGGTTTGTCAATTTTGTTTATTTTCTCAAAGAACCAGCTCTTTGTTTCATTGATCCTTTCTACTGGTTTGTTTGTTTGTTTTTGGTTTCAATTTCATTTATTTTTGCTCTGATTTTTATTTCCCTCCTTCTGCTGATTCAGGGCTTTGTTTGTTCTTTTTCTCATTCTTTTAGGTGTAGTTTAGGGTTACTTATTTGGGATTTTTCTTGTTTGTTAAGGTGGGCTTTATTGCTATGAACTTTCCTCTCAGGACCTCTTTCGCTGTATCCCATATGAGTTGGTATGGTGTATTTTCATTTTTCTCCAGATAGTTTTTGATTTCTCCTTTAATTTCATCAACGATCCATTGGTTTTTCAGTAGCAAGTTGTTTAGTCTCCACATCTTTGTCCCTTTCCCAGTTTTTTTCTTGCAGTTGATTTCTAGTTTCACAGTTTTATGATCAGAAAAGATGCTTGTTATGATTTCAATCTTCTTAAATTTATAGAGGTTTGCCTTGTTTCTTAATATATGGTCTATCCTTGAGAATGTTCCATGCGCACTTGAGAAGAATGTGTAATCTTCTGTTTTTGGATGCAGTGCCCTGTATATATCTATTAAGTCCATCCCATTTAGCTTTTTGTTTAAGTCATTATTTCCTTATTGACTTTTTGTCTGGATGATCTATCCTTTGATGTAAGTGGGGTGTTGAGATCCCCTACTATTATTGTGCTGCTGTTAATTTCTCTTTTTAGGTCTGTTAATAGTTGTTTTATGTACTTTGGTGCTCCTGTGTTGGGTGCATAGATATTTATAAGTGATATGTCTTCTGGGTGAAGTGTCCCTTTTATCATTATATATTGCCCCTCTTTGTCTCTCATTCCTTTTTTTATCTTGAAGTCTACTTTGTCTGATATAAGTATGGCAACTCCTGCTTTCTTTTGTTTGTCATTAGCTTGGAGTATTGTCTTCCACCCTTTTACTTTGAGTCTGTGTTTGTCTTTAGAGCTGAGATGTGTTTCCTGGAGGCAGCATATTGTTGGATCTTGTGTTTTTTTTTTTTTTTTTATGTGAGGAAGACCAGCCCTGAGCTAACATCCGTTGCTAATCTTCCTCTTTTTTTTTTTTGCTTGAGGAAGACTGGCCCTGGGCTAACATCGTGCCCATCTTCCTCTACTTTATATGGGACGCCGCCGCGGTGTGGCTGACAGGCAGTGCGTCAGCGAGCACCCGGGATCCGAACCCATGAACCCCAGGCTGCCAAGTGCGCACTAAACCACTGCGCCACCGGGCCAGCTCCCAGGGATCTTGTTTTTTAATCCATCCTGCCACTCTGTGTCTTTTGATTGGAGAATTCAATCCATTTACATTTACAGTGATTATTAATAATATGAGGGTTTAATGTTGCTATTTTATCGTTCATTTTCTTGTTCTTTTGCATTTCCTTCATTTCTTGTCGCATGTGTTTTGGACTGCCAATTCAGTTTGGTAGTTCTGCATGATGATTCTCTTAGTTTTCTCTTTACTTGTCACATGTGGTTTTATTCTGGTTATTTGTTTAGTGGTTACCATGGGGTTTATATAAAAAAATCTCATGGATGAGATAGTCCATTTTCTGATGTAAAATGGGGAACTCTTGGAGGCTCTTATTTGTTTCCATCATAACTAGTAGGAATTCAATAAATGTTTGTTGAACTGACTTCTTAATGGTCTGGGTCACAGAGGCCATCAAGCTGAAAACAGAAGAAACTCATTTCTAGTTTGGAAGAATGGGGTTGGGAGTTTGCAGAGTTGACTGCAAGGTACTATGTTTTGAAATCTAGGGCTAGAGTACTCCAGCGCGAGAACGGGCCACTGGTGAGGCAAAGGGATTCCTTGTCTAAGTCATGAAGCAGAGAAATAGATATTTGTCTGGTGTTTGCCAGGCTTGGGCTCACCTGCTCTCGGATGCACTCTTTGCCCTCCCCCTGCCCTATCTGTCTCCCAGGCTCAGGCTGGGTTCAGTCAAGGAGAGCCATTGGTGAGTTTGGAAGGCAGGAGAGAGAGTGAAGCCAGTTCTCTCCCTTCTCCCCCATCTCTGCCTTGGCTGGTGTCTGCAGCACTGGCTGAGTCTCCTCCATGGCGTCAGCTCCGGTCAGACAAGCTCACATGATTCCAGCTCCTGCCAGGTGATCCAGGTGCCCAGGAGTTTGCCTTCTCCCTTTGTCTCTCCAGCCCAGAAGTTTTAGTGGTTCCTGCAGTTTCCAACTTCCTTTGATCTTCCATCCCTGAATTAAGTTATCTCTATTTAAAATATTTAAATTTTCCTTACTGGATCCTGAATGATATAAGATCTCCCCATGTCCCTCCCCCAATTCATTTAACTCTATATTTTGCCCAGAATTTAATATCATACTCCACCTCCCTTTCCCCTCCCTCCCTACAATTTTCCTTCCTTTCAATCCAGGGCTTTTGTGCTGTCTCTTTCTCTTGTAGGAAGGAATACGGGATGATAAATTCATTCACACAAAGATGTGTAGCCCTACTGGGAGTATATGCATTTTTAACAAATGCACAGGGATGCAATACTGATAAATTCAAAGTGATGATTCACAGATGTAGAATTTCTCTTAGTGTCCTTCAGAGGCCTACACTATTTGTGCATACTGCCACTTCTGGATTTTGTGTGAACCACTGAGCATTGCTCTGCCCCCCACAGCATTCTCTGGTCCAGATGTCTATCCTTGGCCCCAAGTTGGGCTTGATGAAGGAATGTGGATGGAGCACCAAGTGCATCTCTGGCCCTGGAAAATCAACTCAGAGTACATGTTTTGCTATTGGTAGGTGAGTAATGACTTTTCCAAATATAAAGTACACACATATTGTTATTCTTTATATATATATATATTTTTTTTTTACAATTTGTAGCAAAGCCTGCACAAATAACAATAATCCACATTTTTAAATTGTCTTCCCATACTACTTGAGAACTAAGACTAGCAGTTACAGAATCTCATTTTACTTGACTCAGGCAAACATATGCTATTCTGTGTGTGTTTTTGACTCTGACACATTTACTGCCTCTGAACATGACAATTTCACCACTTAAAATAAGCTGGAAATTCGACTACATAAAGATTTGATCATAAGCTCCAGGTAAGCCTCAGGTCATCTAGTAAAGTGCCACTTCCACCGTCCCTCGCTAATTAGATGGACTTGAACCATGAATGGGCTTGAAGGCAGTTGGGAACAAAGAAGTCGTGCAACGGCACCCAGGGTTAGGGAGATCAACCCTTCCATTTGTTGGGGACTGTGGGGTTTCCTAGGTCAGTGCTAAAACCAGGAAAGTTCTGGGCAACCTGGGACAAGGTGGTCACCCTATGAAGGCCAGATTGCAGGGGAGAGGTAAGGCTCCGAACCTCACAGCCAGTGGGCTGTGGTGGACCAGGTTGCCATAGAGAAAGAAAGCAGCTCTCTGATTGGCTGAGGAGGTAGCCACCCAGAAGGAGGGCAGCTCTCTGATTGGCTGTCCATGGCTGCAGGCAGTTAGCCTTTTAGCCCACCGAACAGCGATTACAGGTGAAATAACCCATGGAAGAGACAGAGTGAGGACAAATAGGAAAAGAGAGAGTAGTGAGGGGGTGTGAGAGGAGCAGTGGTCACCAGGCAGCCTGCAGTGCACCCTGGCAGAGGAGGAGAGAACATGAAGAGGAAGAAGACAAGCAGTTCCGCCACGTGGGCCCAGATGAGATGATGGTTTTGTACAGCTCAGGATATGAGCCTCAAAGGCCCAAGGCAGTGGTTCTTAACCCTAGCTGGCCATTAGAATTACTTGGACACTTTTGAAAATGCAGGTGCCTGGGCTTTACCCCAGACCAATTTGAATGAGAAGTTCTGGGGGTGGGCACAGTCACTGGTCTTTTTGAACACCTAGGTGATCCGATTATGCAGCTAAGGTTGAAAACTACTCTCTGCACATCTGCGTGTATGTGTGTCTTTTGTGTATTTGGGGAAAGAACTTTGATCTCAGTCAACTTAAAGGCTATCCATATGCACTCCCAATGGGACATGGGCCAGTTCACCTAGCAGTGTGTAGGGTGTGTGTATGTGTGTGTGTGTGTATGAGACAGTATGTCCAGGCACCAACAGTCAGGGATGGTAAATAGGAAACACGTCCATTAATATCTAGATTAATTACCATGTTTCCATGCCCCTGTCCAGCTGACTGTAGAAAATTCATCATCTCAAAATGTTTCCTTGCTACTACTAGGAGGCCACTGGGGTGCTTCCTTACAAGGGTTCATGGAAAAGTCTGCCTCTGGTCTCCTGCTGCAGCCTCCTCAGTGAGTCACCAGCCCAGGGACCTTTGTCTGTTACCCCCTTGAGGCTGGAATCACCTCCATGCAACTCTGGGCTGCTCTCCTCCCCCAGGCCAGTGGGGATGGAGGCCTCCAGGGGAAGCACTAGTCATCTTTACTAACCCGTCCCAAGCATGGAATAGGTCCTTTCTTTAATTTCTCTCAGAACAGTGAGAATTGAGGATTGGAAGAAAACAGAGAATTGCAGATGTTAACACAGAGACTGACTCAGGATTCCCTGCTGGAGAACAAGCTTCTCTCTCCCTTCAATCCAAGCCTTTCCTCTCTGGTCCTCATTTCTGGTCAGAGAATCAACCCTCTCTCAGGATTATCTTTTGGAAAGGAGATTCACTCTCATTAGGGGAGAACATCTGCCTTCCTCCCAGGGCTTACTTTAGGGCTCTAATGGGACTGAATAGTCCACCAGGAGCCATCTGTGGTCTTCAGTGTTAAATAATACATCTCAGGGAAGTAGGACATCGCAGCCCAGGCCATGGGGAGAGCGTGCTGAGCTTGGGGCTGTTTCTCTTCAGTCTCTCCTGCATGAGGGTTAAAGTTCCTGCCTGTTGTTTCCATTGCAGACATCCCAGCAATGTTAACTCTTCATCATGTTAGCAACTGGCAAATAACTTCTCAAGAACAAAGACAGAATGTCTAGTTCTTTCCTTAAACAACTACAATAGGACAAAATACATGAAGCAGTGGTTTCCAGACACAGGACCACAGGCAGTCAAGGCCTGTGATCCTCGAGTGAAGGAAGCCAATGGGACAAGCCCTACAAGTGCCCCAGCTACAGCCTGAAGAGAGCTGCCAGGCTGCAGTGCTGAGAAAGAGAACCCAAAGAAGGTCTGGGGGGCCTCGCCGATTTGAAGAGACAAGATTTAGAGTTCAGGGAAGCTGGTGGCTAGAGAACACAGGACAGATGCCTGGAGAGGAGACAGCTGCATAAGAGAGAGCTCTGGATCTGCAGAAGGTTCCCTCCAGTCTTTAGCTGAGTCCTAATTAGCTCATGCATGTGAGAAAATGGCTAAGGCCAGAAAAAGAACCTCCAGCAAGAAGCAGGAGGAAAAGCCCCCAGAGCTTACACCACTTTCTAGTAGTCAGAATGGAAAAGTCCCCTAACACGTGGGTATGCAGTAGAGTCCTCAGATGGGTGGGCCACATTAACTGACACTGAAGGCTGTTCTGGACCTACCTAAAAAAGCTTAAAGGCAAATCTCATGTGGATCAAATCATTTTCAAGTTACCTGAGTTCCAGAACAGTATTGAGAATATTTAAAGGAATATATTACAACAAACAAACACAGCAAGGACAACAATAGAACCCAAAAGGTAAAATTCACAATGTCTGGCGTCTAACCAAAAATGGCAAAGCGGGAAAATGTGGTTCAGAGGAAGAAGAAAATGCAATCAGTAAGAACAGACCCAGAAATGACAAAATCGGTAGACAAGGGCATTAAAACAGGTATTGTAAATATACCCCATATGGTCGATAAGGTAGAAAAAAGCATGAGCATGATGAGGAGGAAAATGGCAGACAGACAGACCCAAATCAAACTTTTAGAGATGAAAAAATGTAATGTTTGAGATGAAAAATACACTGAATGGGGTTAACAGTAGATAAAAATATCATGATAAACTAGAGTTTATCCCAGGAATGTTTATTTAACATTGAAAAATAAATGATTACTTCACCATATTGAATGATTAAAAAAGAAAAACCATATGAATAATAGAAAAAACATCTGTCAAAATTAAATATCCAATCATGATGATAGAAAAAAAACTCACCACAAACCAGGAATAGCTGGGAACTTCTTCAACCTGATCAAGGGCATCTATGGAAAACCTACAGCTAACATCACACTTAATGGTGAAAAGACTGAATTCTTTCCTCCTAAGATCAAGAACAAGCAAGGATATGCACTCTCACCACTTTTATTTAACATTTTTCTTCTAGAGATCCTAGCCATAGCAGAGGCAAGAAATAGAAATAAAGGATATACTGACATGAAAGGAAGAAATAAAACTATCTTTATTAATAGAAGACATGATGATCTATGTAGAAAATCTTAATCAATGAAAAGGTTACATGAACTTGTAAGTGAACACAGCAAGGTTGCAGAGCATATCAGGATATCAAAATCAACTTTATTTCTACTTACTGTCAATGAAAAACCACAAAATAAGTTGAAACATACCATTTACTATTGTTATGGACTGAATGTTTGTGCCCCCCCAGATTCATATGTTGAAATCTAATAATCCCTAACGTGATGGTATTTGGAGGTGGAGCCTATGGGAGGTAAGTATGTCATGAGGGTGGAGCCCTCATGAATGGGATTGGTCCCTTAAAAGGCAATGAAAGGACCAGAGCTCTCTCTGTCTCTCTCCGCCATGTGAGGATACAATGAGAAGTTGGCCATCTGCAACCAGGAAGAGGACTCTCATTGGAACCCAATGCTGCTGGCACCATGATCTTGGAATTCTAGCCTCCAGAACTGTGAGAAATAAATTTCTGTTGTTGATAAGCCACCTAGTTTATGGTATTTTGCTATAGTAGCCTGAGCTAAGGCACTCACATCAAAAAACATGAAATACTTAAGAGATAAACTAGATAAGAGTTGTGCAAGACCTGTACACTGAAAACTACAAAATCCTGCTGAGAGAAATTAAAGAAGACCTAAACAAATGGGGAGATATACCATGCTCATGGACTGGAGGACTCAATATTGTCAACTTGTCAGTTCTCCTCAAATTGACATATAGATTCAACCCAATCCTAATATAAACCTCAGAAAGACTTTTTTTGTAGAAACTTACGAGCTGAATCTAAAATTTATATGGAATTGCAAAAGACTTAAAATAGCCAAAACAATTTTGAAAAAGAAACTAACCTGAACATCTTAAACTACTTGATTTTATGACTTTTTAAAAAGTTAAACTAATCAAGACAGTGTGTTGGTGTAAAGATATACATCAGTGTAGATTTGTATATATATAAAGATATACATCAAAGGAACAGACTAGAATCCAGAAATATACCCACATATGTATAGCCAATGATTTTTGCAAGAGTGCCAAGGCAATTCCACAAGGAAAGAATAATCTTTTCAACAAATAGTGCTGGAACAGTAGGATAGCCATCTGTAAAAATATAGACCTCAACTCATACCTCACACCATTGGATCACAGGGCTAACTGTAAGAGCTAACACCAGAAAGCTTCTAAAAGAAAACACAGGAGAAAATCTTAGTGTCCTTGGGTTAATCCAAAGGACAACCCAGATGTTCATCAATAGGTAAATGATAAACAAATATGGTGAACCCATATAATAGAATACTACTCAGCAATGAAAAGGAACAAACTATTGATAACACACATCAAAATGGATGAATCTCAAAATCATTATGTTGAGTGAAAGATGCCAGACAAAACGAGTACGTACTGGATGAATCCATTTATATAAAATTCTAGGAAATGCAAACTAACTTGCAGTGACAAAGTAGACCAGTGGTTGCATGGGGATGGAGAGGAAGGAGAGGTGGGAAGGAAAGGATTTCAAAGGGGAATGAGGAGGCTGTTGAAGGCGGTAGAAATGTTTGTCATTTTGATTGTGGCTTACCACAATAAGCCTGTTTTTAAAAAGTACAAAGAACAGTTTGTAGTATAGTGTACTTTAAATCCATAGAGCATAATATCAGCCAGGGCAATTAACACTAGTTGTAACAAGAAACCCAATATCTCAGTAGTTTAATACAGCAAAATTTTAGGTTTTGCTATGTCACAATTTCACGTGGGTTGGGCTGCTCCTGGCAGCTTGCAGCCAGGCAGTGACTCAGGGGCCTTTGGCTCCTTCTGTCTTGTGGCCCTGCTGACTTCAACATGCTGACTTCAACATCCTTCTTATCGAGTGTGAGAACAGAGAGCAGAGATGATCATGACTGTCCCTACCAGGAGGTACCCATCATGTCTGCCCACATCCTGTAGTCCAACCCCAGTTACACGGCAGGGAGGTTGGGAAATAGAGTTCTCTCCATGCCAGGAAGGAAGAGTAGGGCTTTCATTTGTATATCTAGCCAGTCTCTGCCAGAAGAAAAAGAAATGTCTCTTCCCAGAGGAGCTATGCACACAATAACACGTATTACAAGAGAATGCTGACCTTCTGAGCCAAAATACCTGCCTTCAGATCCCTTCACAGTTTTCTCTCTGAATGATGAGAGGGCATCTGCTTTCTAATTCTGAACTAAAGAGCCTATTCAAGGGCTTCTTCTCATGCACAAAGGGGAATCCAAGTCTCCAACTCCTGGGAGACAGAAAATTGGTTACAGTTTTCAAATCACTCCCACAGCCTCCCCCACTCCTTTTCCACTCCTGCCCCCAAGGTTTCAAAACTTTCAGAGTCCAGTCTAAAAAAAGGCAGGCAGTTTGTGCCCTACACCATCTGCATCTGCACCCACAGCGCGAGGAGAAACCGACTCCAGCATGATGACACACAGCCACCGTGAAAATCTGCTCAGGGTCCTTGGTGCTGCATAGCAGGATAAAGGGATTCCTTGCCTAAGCAGCCAGATAGCCACATTGTGGGACCATTTGGATGGGCAGTGACCGTGATAAGATGTGGATTCAAGGGTTTATACTACCAGTTGTGTGACCTTGACAAGGTTTAACCAGGGGTCTTTTCTTCTGGCAAATTCTTCAGTGAGTCTTCCCAAACCCAGCAGGGCTTCTCACCTAGGTGTATGTGGTCCTGGGGCTTCTGATGACCTGACCCCTGTCAGAATGTCCCTGGAACTTACCTGTAGTGGCTAACAGCTGGCTCTGCTCAGAGTGAGATGATTGGAGTGTTGACCTTCCAAGTCCAGAACAGGTAAGTTGATTGATACAGTTTTTCCTAATATTTTGGTTTGGATCGTGGATTTTGAGTGTAATATATATACTGTGTGTGAATCGCTCGAGTGAGTCTTTTTATCCCCACCACTCCACTGAAACCACGGTTGTCACAGTCACCAACAGTCCCCACACTGTCCAGTTCAATGGGCAGTTCTCAGTCTGCATCTAACTTGACATCAGAACAGCATTTGATATAGCTGATCACTCCCTTTTTCTTGAAACACTTTTTTCACTTAGCTTGTGGCACACCACACCCTCCAGGCCCTACCTGCTTCCCTGCTGCTTCTTCACCGTCTCCTCTGCCGTCCTCCTCTTCCTCACTTCTGAACGAGATTTTGCCTCAGAGCCCTCTCCTGGAATGTCTTCTTCTGTAGGAGTCAGGGGTTTTGAAAAGCTATCAGCTAGGTTCTACACGTGTGGAATCAGCTCCCCGCCCCCACCTTCCCAACCTTAATAGTCGGATAACTCAGATAGAATTTTCCTTCCCTCCTTTCCTCCCTCCTTCCCTCCCTTCTTTCTTTTTTTGTCAGGTTATCTAGATAACATCTTCCTCTACAAGTGGTAATTAGGGTTTCCAGATATGGCAGTTCATCGCTAATTGTTTTCTCTCAACTTGCCTAGAAAAAGGCAAAGAGGACACTTTCACCGTTATCAGTGAGAAAGGCTTTGTAGCCCTTGGAAATCAACTTATACTGACCCTTCAGGAAAGAGTCCATGAAACGCAAGAGGGAAAAACAATGAATTCACAGAAGAGCTTGGTCCCACCCACCTGGAACATAGTCCCTTTTGCCAACCTGTTTGATCAGCTGGGGAAAAAGCATCCTCATTTACATAATAACCTCCTGGCCCTTTGTGTTTCCAGATGGCACCATTCCAGATGCAGTTTCCATATGAATGAAGGAGGCGAAAGGCCCAAAAGAAATAGTTTCTCTAGGTTGTCCAGAGATTTCTGCTTGTTTCCATCTCTTACAATCTTGCAGGATGATCTAATATTTGCAAATGCGTGTGCCTTCTGTAAGAATTCAATGACCAAATATTAAATTAATTTAGAAAATATTTATGAATCACTTGTGTGCCTACTGCATGTAACCTCTCCTACTGGGTGGTGCAGGGATTGTGGAGACGGCCCTGACCCTGACTCGGGGAAGCAGGTGGTCAGGTGGGAAGGAGCCTGTTCCTAGCAGACTGAGCAACCCAGGAGCAGAGGCACCGTCTTTCCTCTATATCCTCCACATCACCTAAATCTGGTGTTGAGGACATAAACAGGTGATCAGTAAATAGCTCTGGCAGTGAATTTCCATAATTAAAACCCGCAATGGTCACCAGCCCAATTTCAGAGGAAACCAGAGTTCCTTTCTCTCACTGTCAGGGGGCCTGTGACGGCCACACCATCTTACATGGCAGGAGAGATGACAAGCAAAAGGCTGAGAAGAATGCTTCCTGTGGTTGAAGCAGAAGGACATCTGAGCAGACAGGAAGGATAAATCGGCACTGAAATTAGCTTCAGCTCCGGAGACATCGCTTAGTGGGGAAAAGGTTTCACATCTGAAAAAACACAAGTGGTTAGATTTGAATGCTCATCGCAAAATTGTTTTGGTGCTGAATTCACACCCTTAATGATTTCCGCTCAAAAATGGAGTTCATCAATTACACAGGTGTCAACTCGCTTGCGGTTTTCAGAGCTGGGATTGGACCGCAGAGAAGGACATAAAAGGCCTCCTGAGGCCGTTGCCATCTCCTCTGCATCTAGAATCTGGCTCACAACCTTGTCTACATTTACTTATTGTCTCTGTACTTGTATCTCCTCTAGAGAATGACGCAAGCTTCCAGCTGGGTTAAACCCAAAGCAGCACAACACTGTCCCTTAGATATTCAAAAATATGTAAAGAGAAATGGCCACTCTTCTCACACTGCAATTTCAAATGGCAATTTCCCTATTATCTAGTTCCTAATAGGGAAATTTTTTTTTAGGTAAAATGGAAAAAACGCTCAGCTGCTCAGTGAGGCAGAGTTAAAATATTCTGCAAAAACAGCACTTATGGAACAGGCAGAGGCCTTGGGCTACCACTTTATGAACACACAACTAGTGGGACAAGACAGGTGTATTGTCACAGATTCATGGCCCAGAAAAGGATTTTGTTATTTTTTTTAACAATAAATACTTTATGGCAAACCATTTTTATAAGTGACAAAGGAGAATAAAAAAAAATGTAGATAGAATCAAATTCTGGCACTCCCTGGGGCTTTCACTAGCTTTCCCCTGCAGCAGCTTCCATTTTATAGCAGGGGTCTTGGTTTTCTGGCCGTCCCTGCAAGATTCGAGATTTGTTAATGAAACGACTTCCAGTTCCAGCATGGGTATCTGGTGAACCTGTAACAGCCTGGCCTCTGGGGATAGATTCTGCCAGGGGCAACAAGTCTCCCTTATTTGGGTATTTTTTCTGGTTGAAAACTCCATGCTTAAAATTAGTTTCTTTTATCTTAATCCTGAAGAATCTTGGCTGAGAGGGAACCGGCAGCATCTGATACCTTCCTGGGAACAGAGTGGTGGCACTCGCTAGCCTTCACCTCAAGTTTTCAATACAACTGTGCAAGTACACATGGAAAGGTCAAGATTGCTGTTATGCAAAGCCACCCTACTACTCCACCCGCTGCCATGGAAATGCATTCACAGATGAGTGTGAGTGCATGGATGTGGCAGGTGAGTGTGTCGTCAGTATGCATGAGTGGGTTTGTGAAAGTGTATGAATTTGCACGAATGTGTATTTGTATGTTCGTGAGTGCTTGTGTATGAGTCTGTATTTGTATTTTTGAGTGAATGTGTGCATTTGTGTGTTCATGTGTGTATGTTTCTGTATGGCTATTTGCCTGAGTGTGTTTAATCGTGAATGTGTGAGTATAAATGTGTTGTGTATGGGTGTGTATTTGTGTGCAGTTTGTGTGTGTGTTGAGTGTAAATGTGTGCATGGGTCTGTGTTGCGTGTGAGTTTGGGTTAATCTGTGTATGAGTGTATGGTTTGCGTGTGTAAACGTATGTTTGGGTGAGGGTATCAGTGTGTGCGTGTGTGTAGTTGCCTGTGTGTGTATTTGTATTTTGTATTTGTGTGTAGGAGTGCACATTGTGGGTGTACTTGTATAAATGTGAGTGCATTATTTTGCGTGTAACAGTATTGCCTTATGTGTGTGTATTTGTGTGAATGTATTTGTGTGTGTATTTGTGACTGTGTATTTGTGTGTATGTATACTCTTGTCTGTATGAGTGCGAGCGTTGTTAGTATTCGTGCAAATGCGAGCATTTGGGTGTTGTGACTGTGCGCGTTGTGTGCGTTTGTGTGTCCGTGTGTGCGGGAGCGCGGGTGGGAGCGGGCGTGTGCCGTCGCCGCGCGCCCACCCTCCGGCACTCCGCCGCCGCGCGGGAGCAGAGGCAGCGGCCGGCGGGCGGGCGAGGGCGGGACGCGCGCCGGGGGAGCGGGCTGCGCCGCCGTCACCGCCGCCGCGCCGACTTTGCCCTTTAAATCGGTCTCCAAGCCGATTACAGCTGATCTCCCACGTGACGTGTTACCTTCTGTCTCCCGGAGCGAGTTGCCCGAGGACAGTCCTCCGCAGACAGCCGCGAGTCGCGCGCCCCAGCCCGCCGCGGGGCTCCGGCTCCCGCAACTTTGGGCGAAGCGGCGGCCGGTCCCGGCGCCCTCCCCGGGCCACCCTCCCTGCGGGCGTCGGGGGCTCCGGGGGCTCCGCTCGTCAGGAGGGCGGAGGTCGGGGCCGAGACCGTGCCCTGGCCGCAGCCCGGCGCCCCTCGGACCCGCGCGGAGCCGCGCCCCGGAGGCCGGCGGGGTGCCCTGGGCGCCGCGTCAGGGAAGGGGGCGCCCTTCGCCAGCCGGCCCGCAGCGGGCGCGCCCTCGGGGAGCCGGCCGGGAGATGGCGGCGAGGTAGGGGTGAGCCCCCTGCGCCCTCACCATGCAGAAGAGCGTGCGCTACAACGAGGGGCACGCCCTGTACCTGGCCTTCCTGGCCCGCAAGGAGGGCACCAAGCGCGGCTTCCTGAGCAAGAAGGCAGCCGAAGCGAGCCGCTGGCACGAGAAGTGGTTCGCCCTCTACCAGAATGTGCTCTTCTACTTCGAGGGCGAGCAGAGCGGCCGCCCGGCGGGCATGTACCTCCTGGAGGGCTGCAGCTGCGAGCGGGCGCCCGCGCCGCCCAGGGCCGGCGCTGGGCCCGGCGGCGCCCGGGATGCACTGGACAAGCAGGTACCACGCGCCCTCCCTCTTCCGTCTCCCTGCCTCCGCCCGCTGCACTTCTTAGCTGTTCTAACCCCAGAGGGCGAGGGCTCGACGAACACAGGGACCATGCTCCGAGATCCGAGATTCCCCTGAGGCGACAGTGGCAGGACATCTCCACGCGCCTCCACATCTCCATCCCACCTTCCCCCCTATCTCCTTGTGATCAGTTGGAATAGGGGCTCGGCTTTATTTCTTCACGACCGTGAAAGCGGTCTGGTCGGGTCGGCTTCATTGCTAACTATCCATCGCTTCCCTAGACCTTGTTTGGAAGGATTTAGTGTGGTGACGTGTGGTGACACCTGTTGGATTTAGACTGGCAAGACGGAACTAACTTATTTGGAAAAGTTTGGTTTCTCCCTTGCCCGGCTGGGTAGGTTTCTCTGCCTGCAGATGTTTGATGGTGGCTCTGCAGGGAACGAGCGGGGCTCCCCGGACAGACAGGCACTTTCTGTTGGCCGTTTTTAATCTGTCTTTGTGGTTTATGTCAGTTACCTTGCTAACATTTGACCTGCTGGGTCTAATTATGAAGGTAAATGTGTATCCATTTCCCTCAGAATTAATATTTGGTAGCCACATTCCTCCTATGTTTAAACATGTGGACATTTTTCAAGAACGCTTCTGTGTACTTTTAAATGAGTGCTTTGAAAATGAATGTGACCTTTTTATTCTCAGTCATAATTTTATTAGTTTTGCTATGTGCGTACTCAGGAAGGAAAAAAATCTAGATTTAGTAACTCCCGCCCCCCATTCCTGCAAAGGCGAAATTTGTATTTTTTTCAATCACCATTTGGTTATTAAAGTTAAAGCAGACTAATTTTATGCTCCCAAATGTTCTCACTTCGCTTCTAGATCTCCACCTTGGAAAAAAAGAAGCTGATTGTCTTTGCTATTGGCATAAAAATATTTCTCAGCTGAATTTTCCTTGCAAGTCAGACCAGACAGCTTCTATTGCAAACCATCTAGGGCTGCTGTGGGAGGTGCTAACGGCGGAATGATGAATAGGATGCCTAAATAACCCCTTGGGGCTTATAAAACAATGTGTAAAATTAAGAGGAGTTAAAACTAGATCAGTTAGAAGTATGATTTTTTTTCCACTTTGGTTTCACTATAAATCATTAACAGACTTTAACTGATTAATCTTGGTATAATGCTTATAAATCTGAAATTTAAAACATATGTCCTTTGGTTTTTGAGGGCATGTTGAGGGTCATTTGAAAAACTGATTTCCACTTTTGTAGATATGGATACTGGAAGTATAAGTTTAAATTTTGTTGTGCAGTTTAGAATTGAAATTGAGAGCAGGAGAAGGGTTTTAAGGAAACAGGTAGAGATTTTTTTCAGGATCTATATTCTTTTCTTTTCTATTGGTGAGTTTTTATTTTTAAGGTATGTGTTCCAAAGCCCCACAGGATCCCAAACTAATAGGTTTTTAAGTGTCATTATGTCTATAATAAAATAGGGTACTTTAAATTTCTCTGAATATATATCGACTTAATTCCAAATTACTTTTCCTCTTTGTATTTATACTAATATCAGGAGATAACCACCTTTTCTTTTTGATCTGGGAGTGGGGAGTTGTTACCTGTTGCAACGGATATGGCTGTCTGACCAGTTAACATTATATGAAAACCAACATTTTTCTACTTGGAAAATATTCAGACTCTCATCTCCAAACAGTTTTCTTTAAACCACACTTTCATAAAGAAATGTAACCTCCGAATAGTTTGACTTTCTTGCCACTTTCTAATGGAAGTCCTAAACAGGTCATTTTAGGAAAAAGATTTTTCTCTGTTTATCATCATGCAAGTTCTGAGTATTTCTCAGTGATTTTATACATTTCTATGTGGTTAGAAATTAGAACCTTTGGTGTTGGTAGATAAAACTGAGATGTAGGGAACAAGCATTTTAAGATGGATTAGGAGCTGGATTGGGAAACTGGTCAAATTTTGACATACTTCTGTGACTTGGATTAGCTCAGCTGACTGATGTCTTTCTCCAGCACTGCCTGTCTGGGTGGGTTTGAAGAATTAAGAAAACTCAAAGATGAGAACCAAGAAGAAACATTGTACCTTAAATCTACAGTTTATGCAGTGGGTTCCCTTTCAGAGAATTTGTGTTACCAGTGTGCTCACATCCTCTCCAGCACCAGACATGGTGGGCCTGTGAAACTGGTAGCTACGTTGGGGGTGGATGTGAGGTGCTGAGCCCGGACCATCTCAAGGTGTGCTTCTGGAACTTTCCACATAAATATCTCCATCAACCTCATAAACATAGTTGAGGGCTGGGGCTTGAAACAGGATTCAAGGACACAGAATGGGTTTCCTGTACCATTTCTATGTGACCTCTTTAGGCAAATCTCTTAACGTTTCCTCTTTTTTCCCCCTGTTAACGAAATCTGTTTCTTATAGAAAAATTAAGAGTTTGACTAAGATGATTTCCAAGTTGCCTTCCAATAATGACATCTCCTGTTTCTAAGGTTATAACCGACAGTGTGAGCTTTTTGCTGTGTAGAGGATGTGAAGGACAATTTCACAAGATTTAAAGATTACCAGTTTGTAATAAATACTGCATCTGAGAAGCTAAGGACAAGCAGGTGATTGAAGTGGACATCCTGATAAATAGTTAAGTCAGCAGGTGCACAAACCCAGAGTAACGTCACCATCTGAGACCGAGATATTCTTATCATTCACGTTGGAGGGTGACATACTGTAATGTTGTTGACAGTTACTATAGTTGATGCAATTCTTGCTATAAAATGCCTGTAATCATTCTTGCCAGTTTAAATTCTACCTCTCCTTCAAATAATTTTAAAATTCTAATTAATTGTGTTTTTAGATAAGTTATAAGAAGAAAAGAGTCATTGGTTTGCTTCATCTAAATAATAATTCTAAGTGATTGACAAAAGAAAAAAAATTATTTTTTTACCTCTTTGTCTTAAACTGTTTCCAGCTAAGAAGAAAAAAGAAAGGTGTTTTCCACTTTCCAAATATGCCTAAGTTGAAGGAATATTTGCATTGATCCATTTTTTTCAATAGTGTCCCAAGATTTCTCTTTGGTAAATCCTTGGGCGATGGTAAGGCTCTCTTAGCTTCCATAGGGGCTGCTTCTTAGAGACTGTAATTGGTGATATAATCAAAATGAGTTCAGTTAAAAAAATTTTTTTAAGTGGTGTTCCTTTTCTCCAAAATGTGTGTTGGCGATTCTTCTTTCTCAAAAAACTCCATTTATGGAAAATGAAGAACTTACCTTTCGTTCCAGGTGAAGGTGTTTAAGGGGAAAGGGAGTTTGCATTTAGTTTGTACCTTCTGTATGCCAGGCTCAGTGTTATCCTCTGTCATCTCATCTAATTTGAATCCACTTCAGCTCTTGGAGATTGATGGTATTTTTTCATTTTTACCGATGCTAACCTGAGGCTCAAAGGGTTCTAGGGAGATGATCAAAGTCCAACTCCAACTGAATAATTGTGAAGAGTGCCTTACCAAGGACACTATTTAAATCCACTGAGCTTCAAGAAATTTCAAATCTGGGTGGGATGGGGCTTGGGGTTGTAGTGTGTGAATCACTGTTTTGTTTATTCTTATTTCTCTTTAAAAACTGTTTAAAGGGCGGTTGCAATTCTTGGGAAATACAATTGCAGACCGTTACATTTTCAAAAAAACACGAGATTTATTTTTAAACAAGCAGTTTTACATGACATTCATTTTCTTCAGTAGGGGATCTTTAAAAATATTTGTGCTTAGTGTGCAAGTACACATCCCAGCTAGTCTGGTCAATTTAAGCGGCTGTGTCTGTCTTGCCTGCTAGCAGGAGAGACGTTTAGGAACACAGCCATCTTTATTCTTGTTTTCCTGGTAATGTTGTGTTCTGTTCAGCCTGATTTCAGTTGTTTTTTGGGGAAAATATCTCCTTCGTTCTGGAGGTTTAAAGTAGTAGATACTTGTAATCTTTGTGCTGAATTAAACATGTTGACTTAATTTCAAAGAGATTGTAGGTTATGGGATTTCCCCTGTCACCTCACTGTTGCCTTCCTAACTTGACCATTTTGATTGTGGATGGTGGATTTCATTCTAGTTCGTGTTTAATTGATGTCTAATAACCAACTCAATATTTTCTTTTCAACCTTTGCTTATTGAACACAAATAACGGGAAAATGGAATATAAGACTTTCTAAATCTTATAAAAGGTTTAAAAATATGGTTTAGGGAAGAGAAATGATTTATTACTTGAACTTTGTCATTATTCTTCCATTTAAAGGTAAATGAAGAGGGGCCGCCCGGTGGCGCAGCGGTTTAGTCCGCGCTTGGCAGCCAGGGTTCGCGGGTTCGGATCCCGTGCGCCCGCCGACGCGCTGCCTGTCAGCCATGCTGTGGCGGCGTCCCATATAAAGTGGAGGAAGATGGGCACGGATGTTAGCCCAGGGCCAGTCTTCCTCAGCAAAAAGAGGAGGATTGGCGACGGATGTTAGCTCAGGGTCGGTCTTCCTCACACACACACAAAAAAAAGTTAAATGAAGAAAAATAATTCATGGATTAGAAAAATTTAGTTATTTTAATTTTGGCTACACTAAACCTTACCATTTATATTGTTATACTTATTGTTAAGAATTCAACATAGAAAAATACGTCTTTGATATGACAGATGTAACAATGCATTTTTATTGTGAAAAGTATTTTTTCCATGGGTTTTAGTAAGTGATAGCTAAATGCACTATTAAATGGTGGAAAATATTAGTAGTGTGATAACATAATTTTTTTCCTTTTTTGGGAATTAAAAAATAGGGATATTTTCCTCTCATTGGGTGTGATAACCAAATGTTTCTGATTTTAGCAAGCAAATGTTAATGGTCTGTTAAAACAGTTGATATTGCTGTTTGTTTAATGCAGATTATATATTTAAGATGATTTTGTCCATGTTTTTTAATAAACATGCATGCTACAGTCAATATGATTTTAATTTTGTGGAATAGAGAAATGTAGTCTTTAAGATTATTTTGTAATGAAATAAGCTAGATTGACGGAACAATATGGATTTACTCAGGTCTTAAATCCTAATCTTCACAATTTTAAAGTAGTTTCATGTTTTTATGCCTGTTCATTTGTCCTATAAGAAAGGGATATGTGTGTGTATATGTGGGTGTATGTATATTGAGTTTATCTTCTATCATTAAATATTTGTTATGCAATTATATATGCTGGAGATTACAGATTTTATCTGTATCATTATCATTTCAAGACGTGAGTTGTAAATCCAATCTGTCTACAATCTGGGGAGCTTTGTTTTTCAGGACTAAGGATGTGAAATGATTCTGTTAAATTAATCACAGTATAAATTCCTCTCTGAAATTAGTTTACCTTAGTTTAAGGCTGTATCTAGTAAAATCTTAGTTAATATTTAAATGAAACTAGAGATGGTATTTGTTAGGTATCAATATAGCAGCACTGTGGTAAATGGTTGTTTTATACATTTGGCCATTATTCTAAAAATTAACCATTCCAAATTTTACATTACCATTGGTGTAATTTTCTAATTTTAGCTGATTGATAAGTTATAAAACATTATTTTGGCTCCACCAAAGAGTATATTTTAGCATTTTTGCCCAAGGAACTCAGATGATTGTGCGTATATTTAGGGGAAAAAAAACAGTAGCAAGTTTTTCTTTTCTTTTTTTTGTTTGCAGAAAACATTGGTATCAGTAGGTGGAATAGAGATGCAGAAAGCACACGTTCTCAGTTTTCCTTTTTACTGGCACTTGAAAAACTGATTCAATGAAAAATAAGAATTCAAATAATTTTTCGTAAAATTCCTCACAGTGAATGCAAAATGCCCCAAATTGGGCAACTTTTAGGGAGAAGCCAGACAAAAAAATAACAAGTTTAAATATTTCTTTTCTTTTTGAACTGTAAAGGAAGAAATGAGACAGAAAGTTGGGGAGGCCTATAGAAGCGTAACTTACAGCATCAGAGTAGAGTAAGTTAACGAAAGTTAGAAGTCTCAAGACCTGAAAAGATACAAATAAAACGACGTTAAAAAAGCTATGCTTAAAAATAAAATTTATTGATCCTTCAGCACTTTATTTTTTAAAATGTAGGCCACAATTTCTTTTATTAATTCTTCCCATCCTTACCAATGTGACATCTTGAGACCTGTGATGACTGGAACAGCAGGGATCTGAGGGACTCTGGTTACTGGTACTTTGCATTCTTTTCAGGCTCCTGAAATGTTTTGTCGTTGTCTGATTTAATTTAGACAATGCCTGATTCATTTCCGGAGCTATATTATGGGGCCATGCCATTCGCGTGACTAATGTAAACTGTGGGGTTAATGCTGTCGAGTAGAGGGACGCTGGGAAAGCTGGGAGGTTTCCTAGGGTAAGTGATGTGGGAGTGGGGAGCTGGTCACCTGGCCTAAGCCTCGTTATATGGCATCGCAACTCATTACAGAAGTCATGACTCGATCGTGTCAGTGATGCACAGGAATCGGAGGCCACTCATGTCTAACATGAATTTTCTTTCTTTTAACTTGAAGAACATCAGTTTCCGGGTCAGGTTGTAGTCCTGTGTGTGGTTCAGTTCAGGGGTTAAATTTCGGGGCTTTCAGTCTGACTCAGCTCCTTACCAGATACATGACCTTGAGCAATTTCTCTTGAAGCCTGTGAGCTGGGGGGTCAGGGTGGCACCTACTTCATCAGGTTGTTACGAGGCGCACAGGCGTAGTCCTCGCCAAGCCCTTCATGTAGGGGCTGGCTCGTGAACAGTCAGCCGGTGTTTTTATGATGCCCTCTCTAATATAATTCTTCTCTGACTCTCTTTTTGTTTTCATTACTAGGGGTCACTTAGAACGTTTTTTTCTTTCCTTCCTCTTTGAAAAATACTTTTAACATGCACAAAATAGAATAGTTCAGGGAACGCCAAAACCCATCACCAGCTTCAGCAATCTTCAGCATTCTGCTCTCCTGTTCTCTTTGTTTCCCTCCATGCATGCTTGCTTTTTTTTTTTTTCCCCCTAGACTATTTTAAAGCAAGGCCCAGACATTGTATTATTTCACTTGTAAATAAGGAAGTTTCCCCTTTTTGGCATAGCACTTGTTTGGCACTGAAGATTGTGCTAGATGTAGCTCTGAAAAGAATGATCTTGGAAAGAGTTTGTAATGTGTTTCTGTTTTAATGTGTGTTATAATGGTTGTCATCTTTTTGTTTCTTTGATATCATCATAAAGGAAAAAGCTTAAGACTGTAGTTGTGAAGACATAAAGGTGGCGGAATTAGCTTTTAAGTAAGTTCCAGCATGTTAAATCCTAAAGAAAAGAAATTTGAACTCAGTTGTTTAACCATGATCATGTTGTAAAGGTATTTTCATGATCTGATCTCACTCTAGGGGAAATTATATTATCGATGATTCTCTTACTGAAGAATCTCCTTTTCTTTCTTTAAGTCCGTTTACCAAACTCTTCCAGCTGTGCAGCTGGAAGAGTCTTGTTTAGAGTCAAAAATAAGTGCTTCCACCTCTGATGCCATTAATGCTTCTTCTCACTCAGTATTTTGTGTAGTTTTGGAACAGTTGGGATGTCATCCATAAACCAATGTTTCATCCATCTTTCAAAATCAATTCTGAGACCCAGCCGCTAGTCAATGTTATTTTAAGGCAGTTACTAAGGATTCATTAGTCAAGTGTGTAGTGTGCTTTTTCCAGTGTTGCTAAACTTTTCTAGGGTTAGTCGGTTTCTGTCATATGATAATTTGCTTTAGGCCCTTTTGATTGCAAGGGAGAGACATGAACTCAAGTTGTCTTAAATAATGGTCACTTCTGTGTGTGCTGGGGGCATGGTGGGGATATCATTAGGCAATATAAGGGTGAGTCTTGATCTACCTTTATTGTAACCAAGCTATTCTGCTTACCCCAGCTTCAGGCTGCCATGCCCCTCGTGGTACCGACTCAACACGTTGTGGCCCCTCTCTCCCTATTTTTTTCTGCTTCAATTCTCACTGCAGCATCTCTTATTCACTCAGTATATTCAGGCTCGATTCTTGGGAGAGAGAATCTCAGTTCACATTTTCGAGCTAGACGAAACCACCGATCTCTGAGTAGTCCATGGATTGGCTGTCAAACAGTGGGGGCCACGGGTGAGGGAGTTTCATGGAAAATTTGGTGGGTGTGGTAGACATTGTTATTGACATGTCTGGTGTATTCATCAAGCTAGTTAATATTATTTTCACCAAATTGGGGTCTGAAGTATTCCCTCTCCAGGTGCTGGATTGTTGCTCTTCCTCTAGAAACTCGTACATGTATATGCACCAAAGACTTGTGCAAGAATGTTCGTGGCAATATTATCCGTCAACCCTGGGTGTCCAGCTCCAGTAGCTCTAACTTCACTTTTTTTCCAGTCACCTCCTACTTGCACCTACACCTTTCATCTGGAAGGGTCAGGTGCAAAGGGGCAAGGACACTTTTATAAAACTTAACCAGAGTTAACCTTGAATTCCTGATGTCCTCTTAGCTATGCTGCCACTTGGAGGGTGTGTCAACCAGGCTGGCTGTTAGGGAAAGAAAAATGCCTCGTGCCCAGCAGTGGTGAAAACAGAACCTTCAATTGTCAAAATATATCTGTATAATGCCCTATAACCCTCCCTGCTTTCGTCCTGATCATTACCCAGGAAGTGACCAAAAAGGGATGACCCCTTTCTCGGAATACCTGCACTCAGTGATGAAACGGCCTTACTATAGTGTATGGACCAGGAGAGAATGAGGGAGAGAGATGGACAATCAGTCCATTGATAAGTACACAGATTGGTTTCACGGGGCACAGTGGTGTGGCTGGAAACAGCTAATCAGTAACCTGAAGCAGTATCAACAGTGGTGAGGGAGCGCTGATAGCCCCGAGAGGGGTTTGAAGGTCTGATGTAGCCCATCTGCCAGGAGTGGGAGTGGGTAACACGCCTTGTGACGTGGCCTCTCTCATTGTGAGACAAATGGGTCAGCTTTTGGCAGGAGCCACAAGTCTGCCCTACAGTGGTAGCCCCTGCATTAGAAACAGAGTTGGGCTCCGTCAGCAGCTCGATTCCAGGCGCTCCCAGCAGAGAACCACCCGCTCCTGTGGGCATCTGCGTGAGTGTTCCAGGCAGTTCAGTCAGCAGACAAGGAAGGATTTCTTTAATCTGCAACTACGTCTGCTTCTGCTTCTGCGTGGCTGCCACTGAGGCTGAGTAGTCACTGCACCCCAGTGGGTGCCATGGGGTTTCAGCTCAGCCAAACCCTCAGTGAACCACAGAGATTAGGGAATCTCTGTGGATTGAGGGCCCCAGTGAGTCAGTGGCTTTGCCTTAGGTAGCAGAGCAGATAAAGTTCCTTGCAAAGGGATACCTGTTACTTTTTTCTAAGGTAAAACTGAGATGCTTCTGGGGTCAGACCAGCTACATTCTTGAATATACCTTTTCCAAGTGACAAGCAAGGTTGTGGCCCTTCTGCCTTGTTCGTTCATGAGTCTGAGTTGATTCATCCTAAAATGGGAATTTCAGGCTGGAGAATTACAAGGCCTCTATGGGTCAGTTTCAACAAGGACTCAGCAGTAAGCTCATAGTTGTCTACATGCCTTGTAATTTGTTTGAATGCTGGACATTGTGTATGAAAAATCAAAGAGATACTTTGAGGCTCTGCACGATGTTATTTTCCTTCAGAGAGGATTTACTTTGCTTTCTTGCAGGCATTAGCATGGGGTTGTGTTATATTAATCTATTCCGGGATTGAGCAGGGGAAAGCTAGGTTTCAGGCTTGATGAGAACTCACCTATTTCCAGTTTGCCCTAATTTCTAAAGGAGAGCCTTTCCAGGGTCTTGTCTGGAATTCTGGGTGTTTTCACAATTCCCTCCTCCTTGGTCTCCCCCCAAACCCATGAGACTGCCAAAAACTCAATGTGGGTTTCCAGTCGCTTAGCTGCTGCTTTCTGCTTGGCCTCTTAGCCTCTTGGCTCTGTACCACTTAGAAACTGGCAAATTCCTTGAGGGGAACAGCTTCAAAGACTATTAAACTCACTAGTTTACATCCCTTCTCTAAGATGTCTTTACTCCTTAGGTCCTGGCTGTCTTGTTAGCTCACTGAGACTTTCAAATTTTTTGTGTTGTGTCCGGCTTTTCAAATTGTTCTTAGTGTTTGCGGGCCGTGGGGGAGGGGTCTGTAACAAGCTACTTGGCGGTAACTACTTGGCAGTGAGCTTTAATAGGGAGTCTAAAAATGAGTGCAACTCCTTTCAAAACAGTGGAAGAGTTATCTTGTTTTTCTTCTGGAAATTTATCTGTTAATTGCTTCTAATTCAGTAATGATAAAATACTAGGAAGTCAAATCACAACTAATCCTTATTTTGTCAATTTTATTCTGGACATCTTTGAATATGGTGTTTTTGAACAAAATGAAACAAATATTTTGTAGGCATAAGATTTTTTTGCAGATGTTTATCTTTATCCTACTACTGAGTGGTGAGGTGTATATTTTGAGAGTACCGAGGTGTAAGTCCCATTTTATTCCTTACACAGTGGATTTAATTTGAACTTTTGTCTTAAGTTTTCTCATATCTGATGTCTGTCTGTCTATCTTTCTATCTATCTATCTATCTACCTACCTACCTACCCATCTTAGTTGATGAGTATTTAATTTAAAGCAATCATCTTTCTCCAGGCATAAGTCAGCCCTTTCTTCTTAGAAAGTAAAACAAAATAAAATTAGACTGTTTCATTTAGGATACTAACTTGTTAGTTTTTCCTGAACATTGTTTTGTATTATACAATTGTAAGAGCTACTGTTTATGGAGTGCTAATTTGGGGTTAAAGAGCCAAGCACATCACATATATTATCTCTTTTAATCTTCACAACCATCCCGAGATGGCAGCATCCTCTATTTTGCAGGTAAGGATACCGAGGCTTAGTGTGGTTTAGTAATTCACCCAGGGCAAAACTTTATTAAAGGGCAAACTTGGTTAATGGAGCCTAATTTAGTAACTTAGTATTTGTTGAGCTTGGACCTTAGCTAGGAGCTAGAAATATGTAACCAGGAGGGAAAAGTTTTTGTCTTCATTCTCATCCTTCTCTGTCTTGGTACATTTTCAGTTTGCGTGGAAAACGTCTCAGTTTCATCTGGCCACATTGATAAAGCCCGTAAGTCTGGTGATTGTTTCCTCCCTAGATTCATGAAAGTATGTCAACAAACCAAAGCTCTGAGCCCATATTTATCTAAGGGAAGCATTAGAACCAGTTTACATAACCTCTGTATCTCTATGTGCTTGGCCCTGTGCTGGGGGCCTGCGAGCTGGGACGTGGTGGAGAGTGGGGTGTTGGGGAACAGGTCAGTCTGTCTCTGAAGCATCCCCGTCTTTCTCTTGTGCTGCTGACTTCAGCACAGGCTTCCTTCTTGGTGTCTGCCCAGCACCATGAGGGGCCCAGCACTGAAGATGTAGAAGACACAGCCCTCCATGCCATTCCAGACCTTTTCTATGCTATGGCTCTTGACTCTGAGAACATTGCTTATATTTTGATGTGAGTCCACATCCTCAGTGCCTTGATTTATGATATGACATCTTGGCCACTAGATCTAACTAGGTTGTAGTCTCCCCTGACGCAGAGCAGCGAATACGGTTGTCTGAAACATTGGGCAACTGAGAATGATACTTGCAACTTGTCCCAAAACATAAACATAATCGAACGAGATGGGGCATTTATATGTACACATTCTTTCTGTTCTGGGCGAAAGTATCTTCTTGTATGTGTTTTGTTGGCAAGTTTCACTTCTGTCTCTGAAATTGTGCATTCAAATGGTTGAACAGTAGCATCCTGTGGTTGTAGTGCCTTAGCTGTAATTTCTACCTGTGCACATTATTATAAAAGTTCATTTTTAGCATGCCAGTTTGAGCTGAGACCATCCTCTTTCCTGCTCGCCTGCCATGTCCTTGTCACAGCACTGAAGATGCAGTGGCATTCCATCTGATTGAATGGTACAGAATGCCCAGTATATTGAGGCAAGGTTCCTGAGTTCAAGTTCTAAGCCCACCTTTAACAAGCTGTGGCTTCTCCAGCTTAGTCACTTCCTCATCTGGAAAATGGGCATGATAATAGGTACCTCGTCAAGAGAGGGGGAATGTTAAATTGATTGAGATAATCTATGTGAAAAGTGTTTTGTAAACTAAAATGCTACAAGAATATTATTTTAAATTCTTCACAATTAAATTTTTTTCATTTAAGTGAGAGTGACTTAAACAGCAAATCATTTGACGTTTGGTTACTACAGATGTGTATTCTGTTCATTTTATGGTCCATTTTGAGAACTGGAGAGCTTCCCTGCCTAGGCTGTAAGCACCTCTATGAGTCCAAGGTTTTTAAGTTTGTGGGGGAGGAAGAAATTTTCCTCTACCCTTTTAGGTTCTTCTGGCTGGTCTAAGAATTAAATTAACATGAGATAGAATAACAGGAGAAAATTAAACCAAGTTTAATATCATGTATACATGGGAAAAACCCAGGAAAACTGAGTAAGTTACCAAAATGGTTGAAGCCACCGCCTGAAATACCACCTTCAGCTAAAGACAAAGGAGAGTGTTGGGGGAGTGGTTTGGGACTTCAAAGGGAGGAAAGCAATTCACATGGAGATGAAAAGCAAATGTTTGGTAAACAGTGTTTGCCACACCTTGCAAAAACAATGGGAAATTGGGAGGACTTTGATTAAATGGGCCTTGCTAGGTTCCTCTCTGACTACCACACCTAGTTTATTTTATACTACAGTTATCTTACGGTATTAGCTCCTTCTTGGAACAGGCTTTCTATCTTAAATTCTTTTAGGCAGTTAGGGAGGAGTCAAACTTTCTGAGTCTTTTGTACTTAAAAGTAATAAAGTCAAAGAGACACATTTTGGGGTGGCAAATTCTGATCCCCCACAAGTTCTGTGGAGAATATTTAGTGAATGACAAATTCCTTAAGAAATAATTGGAAGATTACTTTTACTAAGTGCAGGAGAATATTACCTAACAGGATAGATCAATGTAGTGGTTTTTCTTTGTCATTTAAATCCTTTCTGTTGTGTAGATTCTTCTGACTGTAATAAGTATTAAATACATTAAAGTGAGATAATAGGTAATTTTTTTCAGAAGAAAAATGCAGCTAAATTGATGTTTGTGCTTTAAAAGTTCATTTTTTTACAGTGTTTAAAGTGTATACCGAAAAGTAAATAGATCCACAGTTAACTCTTTTTTCTCCCCTTTGGTATAAACTGCCATGTTAACAGGACATTTTTTAAAGCAGTTTTTTATTTATAAATGTAATGTTTCTGGGAATCTAAGTTACAACATGGTGACTATAGTTGACAATACTGTATTGAACACTTGAAATTTGTTAAGAGGGTAGATCTTAAATGTTCTCACCACACACACACATATACACACACAATGGTAACTATGCAAAGTGATGGATTTGTTAACTAACCTTCTCATGGTAATCCTTTCACAGCGTATAGTATGTCATCATCACATTGTACGCTTTAAACTTACACAATATTATTTGTCAATTATACTTCAATAAAGCTGGGGGGCGGGGAGAAGGAGATCCGTGAATGAATATAGATTGTATATTTTCTGGTTCCACAAATTATTTATAGAAGTGATTGGTTGTTCTGGCACCATTGTACCCCAAATGGATACCGGTCAAAATACTTGCATCCTATTCAAGTTCTTTGAAAAAATAACTAAGGCACTCTGTAATTTCTTGAGCATTTGGTCAGGGACAAAAAATACAGCTTGTTTATAAATAATTGAGTGTAAAAGACTGAAGTTTGAGATCTTGAATTTGTCTTGGTATCTCAGATACGAACTCATGAACCCAAGTAGACCTCTACCTTAACTAGTATCTAACCTTCTATTTTTATGCAATTACTATGGAAATTAAAATAATAATTATTATTAGTATTTAAAAGTTAAATAATGGTATGCGTGTATAATTCTGTTTAGCTTTCAAAATGCACTCACATATTTTATCTATTTGATTTCTTACTAACTCCTTGTTACTTGTGTTTTCTTTACGATTTCTAACTTTGTTAGACACATTATTAAATGTTAAAATTTATTCTCAAAAAAGGAGTATTTATTGTGTAAACTTTGAAAGTCACAGAGAACCATAAAATAAGAAAATTAAAATCTGAAATCCTGTCCCTCAGAGAAAACTGTGTAATGAATCGTTGGAGGATTTCCTTCAACGTTTTTCTCTGTGTATGCATATGATAAATAGACATTTTTAAAGGGAGGCATACTTGGGATCATATTGTATGTAGTGTTTTGGACCCTGTTTTTTAGTTGAGTATTATATTGTGAGCATTTTGTTTGTCAGCAAATATTCTTTGAAAACATTATTTTAATGACAATACAACATTCTTTCTATCACACAGATGCACAATAAACATTCTCCTACTATTGGATATTTAGGTTGTTTTAATATTATAAAGTTTTGCTTTCCTTTGTATGTAACGCTGCAGAGGACATCAGGATGATGTTTGTGAATAAATTGGCAGGGCAGGTGGAGGCACATGCAAACAAGTAAACAAACAAAAAAGCAGGAAGTGAGATGCATCCTTTTAACCATTTTATCGTGGGATAAGGGTATTTTCCCCAACTTCTTCACGTTAATTAAAAACTATTCTCTCTAATAAACACCCCATTTGCATTTCAAGGTAGTTTTGTACCTGGTTGAAAACCCAACATAATACATAAATTTCTGGAATGAAAGTATGTTCTCATCTGTGAATAAAATACAGAAATAAATATGGCCAAATGTGGTAGTCTAATTTCTGAAAATAAAGCTCGAGTATGAATGCTTTTTGGTGGAATTGATTCTCCCGAGGGGTGATATTTGTTGTGATTAGTAGAGTGCCTGGGACCATGATCAATGAGTTCCATTTGAATGCACAGAGTAGAAATGCCTAAATTTACCATATTCCATTGATTTTAAGTATACTTGGATTATAACGTTTTATATTTTCTGAAATGACGTGTTTTCAATCAATGTGCACATTTGATTGATATGGTAATTCTTTTCCTATAAACTTTTACTAACTTATGTTGCATTTTACAATACCATCATAGAAACAGAAAAGTGGTAGCTTCCAGACTAAGATACTTGGCATTTATTTGTGTTTTCAAAGCTCTTTGCTGTATGTGTATTTGCAAGAGCATAGAGTTATATTAATGTCTATATTGCATCATATACTATAAGCCTTTGACCTAGTGATAATAATTAAATATAAGGATAGGGAATATCATGGCCATGTGAGAAAGAAGAAAATTCAGTGCTTGGCTTTCAAAGTGTTTACTCTGAAAGTCTGCTTGGAAAGCTGGCAGATGTTAGTACCAGCCGATCTTTACCTTGGTTGGTTTTTCTCTCTTCCTGCAGCCCCTTTGGGCCAGAAGATCTTTGGTCACTAAAATTCAAGATGCTGCTTTCTTAATACAACTACAACATTATCTACTGTTTTTTGGCAGTTGGTTTTCATTTTTCATATTCTTCCACTGTGGTTGGAGAATGGCTCATTTGACTGTCTGGTAATTTTAGCCCATCCTTAAATTTGATTGTGTTAACTTTTGTGATTTAAAAAGACCAAAACAGGGGCTGGCCCGGTGGCGTAGCAGTTAAGTTCGTGCATTCCGTTTTGGTGGCCTGGGGTTCATGAGTTCGGATCCTGGGCACGGACCCACACACTGCTCATCAAGCCATGTGTGGCAGTGTCCCATATACAAAATAGAGGAAGATGGGCACAGATGTTAGCTCAGGGCTAATCTTCCTCAGCAAAAAGAGGAGGATTGGCAACAGATGTCAGCTCAGAGCCAGTCTTCCTCACACATACACAGAAAAAGGAAGATCAAAACAAAACAGTTAGGCTCTCCTAGGCTATGATAACTCATTCTTTCCTACCTTTACTGTTGCTAACAGCTGCCTTGCCTCCTTGGGTTTACTGTTATCCTTTCCACTGGGAACATCGTGTCCCCGGGGCCCCACCCGTCCCCACCCACCCTCCCCGGTCATGGTTCTCCCTGTGGCTTTTGATAAGGAGAGTAATTTTGGCCAAAGACAGGACTCCTGAAAGAATACCCCTGAACTTCTTATGTCGTCCTTCTATTTTAAAACTTATGCCATGCTGTGAATTTCAATAAAGGGGTTTTCTAGCTTTGATGTTTAGATAAAACATTTTATTTGAAGATTATTTTAGAGTCCTGGAAGGCATATTTATTTGGAGTCTCTCTGTCACTTTGAGTAAGGGAGGAATGTCTATCAGCTTTTCAGCTGGCAGCCTTGTTGGCTAGTGAAGTGGGATGCTTCCAGAGAGTCCATTCGCCACACCCCCTGCGAGCCCAGTTCCCAGATTCCTCGAGATTGCTGCTAATGACATCACAGTAAAATCCAGGCAAGCGTTTTCTACATACCTTGTAGTCTCTTTTGCACATTTGTCTAAAAGTCACTTAAAGTTTTGGAGCTGTGTATTTATATATTGATCGTGTCACTGTAGTCCCAGTACACTAATACTAGTTATTTACACTGTCGCTGTTAAGAAGTGAAAACCTTCCATTTTAAATTTTACTAAGACTTGTTGTTGTTAATACTTTGGCCTCTCACTGCTTAATTGATATCACACGGTGGGTTCCAAGTTTTCCAGGACAATCTTTTTTTTTTTTTTGATGAAGAAGATTGGCCCTGAGCTAACATCTGTGCCAATCTTCATCTATTTTGTATGTGGGACACTACCACAGCATGGCTTGATGAGTGGCATGTAGGTCTGCACCTGGGATCCAAACCCTCAAACCCCCGGCCACTGAAGTGGAGCGTGCAAACTTAACCACTACGCCACCGGGCTGGCCCCTCCAGGACAATCTTGATTTAAAATATTTTATCTCTATAGCCCCATAAGAACATTTGAGTTTCCAGGCTATGGGGTTGTGATTTGCTTTGGAAATTATAGTATCTGTACTTCTTGATAGTTTGAAAAAATTAATAAAATGCTGGTTAAACTCTTAAATGGTGTCCATGTGGTACAACTGAGCTAGAAAGAGACTTTCTTACAAGAGATGTTGTTTGTTGTTGCTGAGGCTTGTGAGGGCGTGTGTGTGTGTGTGTGTGTGTGTGTGTGTGTGTGTGTTGTGGTGCTTTAGTAACTAACCTCCTCTTTAGGAATTGTCTCAGACAGTTCCTTTCTCATACTAAAAAGTGACTTTTTGAAGCAAAGCATCTAGTTTCAATGGGAAAATTACAATGGATTAAATTTGTCTTTGGAGAACAATTATGTAAAGGATAAAGTGTGTTATAAAGGGAAATAGAAGTTTGACCATGAATTAATTCACTAGCAGGGGAGCACTACAGTGATGTGGCTCATCCCTAAGATGATGAATCAGGACAGGGGTTAGTGTGGCTTTTCTGCCTGTGAAGGTCTGAATGTATATCCTCACTTCAGGTGTCTTTTAGGAGACCTGACTGTGCTCACAAGCCAGATCCCCCTTCATCAGAGCCCAGGCACTTCATTCCTCTGTTTATTCACTAAGCAGGTTTTGAGCATTTGTTGCAAAGCACTGTACTGAGGCCTGTGAAAGAAGCGTGAGGTCTGGTCTGCTGTCCTGAAAGTGCGTATCTAGGGAGGAGATGATGAGGTGGTGCATTTGAAGGAGTTCTCTGGTGATGCGTGAAGCTTAGTAAATGCTGTACGTGTTCAGGGGATGAGGAAGACCTTTCTGGCTTTGTGGTCAGGAAGGGTTGCAGGAACATCTGAGGTCCTTGGTCTTTGACAGAGTTTAACTGGTAGGAAGAAGGAAGCACTAAGCTCATTTTGGTTTAAGCTGGGGACAGGTTCAAGTTGGAAGTAACATCTGCGCAAGACCGGAAAGGCTGACGGGGCAGACCACATCCGTTGGCTTGTGAGTCGTGGAGGGCCATGGCCGGACACCAGTGCGGGGAGGGGAGGGGCAGAGCTGAGCTGAAAATATCATCTGGCATGGTGTTGGGGAAATTGGAACAAGGAAAGACAGGAGTTTGAGAAAGAACCTAGGGATTTTTTTTCTATTATTAATAGGGTTTACTAGGAGGAATTTTTCCCGATATCAAACAGGGCTTTGCAAAACTAGCTTAGAGTGACGTCTCTCAGCGTGAGCCACATATTATGGGAAACATCCACTGTGCGCCTTGATGTTTGTTACTTGTTAAAACGAGTTTGCACCAAAGAAGTGTGGGGAAAGGCTGAGTTACCCAAAGTGAAGCAGATTTCTCAGAACTTTTACCATGCAAATTGCTCTGTTAATCCTCCCTTAGTTGATAGTCTATCCTGCAACCAGGGTGGGCTGGCACAGTGAGCTGCAGAGACCAAGCTGCAGCACCCGCTTTGGCCCGTGCCCCCTCTGGCCCGCTCTGGTTGCCACCAACATGTTGGGGTCTCTGCCATGGCAAATGCAGGACACCGAATGGTGGAGTCTCTGTCTAGGAATCTCCGTCACCGAGTCTCCTCTTTTCCAGCCACCTGCCCAAGTTTTAATGACCTGGGCTCTTGGGAGGAGACAGGGACTCTCTGGGATCTGGGTTCCAGCTGACCTTTGGGCCAGTTACTCTTTGTCCTGAGAATGTCTCCAGTGGAGGGCACTTGGGCGCAAAGCTGCTCACCACTCTGGATGGACCACCCAGGCAAAGGGTGCTGTGTAAGTACCTACACAATATCTTCGATTTTGCCTCTTGGCTTGCAAACCCTAAAATATTTACTGTCTGGCCCTTTATAGTAGAAGTTTGCCGAACTCTGCTCTAGTCTTGCACCGTCCATGATGGTAGCCATGAGCCATATGTGGCTTTTGAGCACTTAGAAAGTGGCTAGTCTGAATTGAGATGTGCTGTAAGTGTTAACACTTATACGTTCTGGAATTTGAAGATTTAGTACAAAAAAAAATGAACGTAAATTATCTCATTACTAATTTTTTTTTCCTGAGGAAGATTTGCTGTGAGCTAACATCTGTACCAGTCTTCCTCTATTTTGTATGTTGGTCGCTGCCACAGCACGGCCACTGACAAATGGTGTAGGTCCATGCCTGGGAACAAACCTGGGCCACCAAAGCAGAGTACACCAAACTTAACCATTAGGCCACAGGGCCAGCCCCTCACTAATAATTTTTTATATTTGATTAGGTGTCAAAAGGCTATTTTGGATACACTGGGCTGAATAAAATGTTATTACAATTAATTTCACCTGTTTCTCTTTACTTTTTCCCATGTGGCCACTAGCAAATTTAAAATTACAGGTGTGGCTTGCGTTTGTGGTGCACATTGTGTTTCTGTTGTACAATGCTGATTATAGTATAGCATCTAAGTTTATTGCCCACAGAGCTCTTTCTTCAAGGAGCTTCTTATATATACCTAGCTGGGATTTCTTGGGACATAAGTTTAGCAAACATGACAGAACCCTACACATATTCTAGTCTGAGGGTTTGTGTTTTGTTGACAGCCAAGCTATAGTTTAATAGATGTAAATTCTTACCTTTAAATAAAGATATGTACTTTCCTTTCTGTTTTTCAAATAGAGATGTATTTATTATTTTATGTTTTGTTTCAAATCAGATATTCCTTTATTATTCTCATTATGTATATTTTAAATAATCTATGAACTATATGTTTCCTGAGATGTAAAAATCATGATCTTGGGGCCTACCCAGTGGCATAGTGGTTAAGTTTGCATGCTCTGCTTTGGTGGTCCGGGGTTTGCAGTTTTGGATCCTGGGTATGGACCTACGCACTGCTTATCAAGTCACACTGTGGCAATGTCCCATATAAAGGAGAGGAAGATGGGCACAGATGTTAGCCCAGGGCCAATCTTCCTCAGCAAAAAAATAGAGGAAGATTGGCAACAGATGTTAGCTCAGGGCTGGTCTTCCTCACACACACACAAAAATCATGATTTTATCATGTCTACTCTGATTCAGCAGTTCCACTTCTAGGATTCTGTCCTAAGGAAACAATTGGATGAGTGTGCAAAGATGTCTGTATAAGTATGCTCATTATAGCATTGCCATTAATAATGAAAAATTGGAAACAACCTCGATGCCCAACTATAATGATTGATTACTTAAATTATGGACTATCTACATAATTATATTGCCAATATAAGTGATGACAAAGAGTTATTAAAGTTATAAAAATTATTTTAATTTTTTCATGCCTACTTATAGGGCCTCATTTTCTATAGCAGACTTGTCTATCTTATATAATTAATTAAAATAGTTATTTAACCACTTAGTAGTTGATGTATGAAATAGCTCCTTGGAAACAAGAAAAGTTCAGAATTCCAAGTGAACATATTTATGTGACATGGGAATGCATAAAGATAGATTTTATTGTCACATAACGAGGGATATTAGATAAAAAGCATTTTCCCCCTGATTAGTCACATATTATAAACAAACTGTCCTGATAATGAGGTAAGCAGTCATTGGTAGGGAGTAAAGAGGTTTGTACTATCTTAAACATAAAGTTCTTCTTATCTGAAAAGCTTCTGTGGTCTGCCCTGGGTTCTCTACCTCCCCACAATTGTGATAGTCAGTGATTTTCCCACTAAAATAACTTCCTGAAATTTTTAAATGCTTCATGGCTAGTTATTTTTAAGTGACCAGCACAGGAAGGATGTGGAGGGGGTGGAGTACCATGGGAACGCCTGTCAATTAATGGAAAAATTGTTTGAAAGTGGACTAAGGTCACCAAAGTAGTCTGAGGAGAATGCTGTGTACAAAGCAAAGGTTTGTCCTGGGGCAGGTAAGTACAGAGAGTGTGCTTGATCCCAGTAGGTCTTTGGATATTTTTTGGCATTCTGTTTATTTCTGTAGTGACATTCAATGCTAAGAATCAGTTTAACAGTTGAAACTTGAAAAAGTAAAAAAATGACTTTCATTGTAGTAGTTCATAGGTGAGCCCCAGCTAGAAGCAGAGCTCCACAAGTGGGATTTACCTTTAACATCCACAGTAGTAAACAAAATTTCACAGAATCCATTAATATTATATCTTGTATATAATATATATCAATAGATATACGTATATATCTATATATGTATAATATATGCATATATACACATATGTACATAATATATACATATATATTATACATATTATATGTTGTAGACATTTTATGTATAGCTTCAGCTGAGTTAATGAGAAATGTCACTGGCAATTGTCTATATCATTTAAAAATTTGGTGATAGGTCCTTTACACTATTAAGACATTAATGGAGTCAAATGTGACCTTCTCTGTCCCAACCAGGCAGTTTGTAATTCTCCTCCGTGCACCTACCACCTGATACACACCTCTTACAGCTTTGGGACCAGTGTGGTTACTATCTATGTATCCACCTGTCTTCTACTGAACTTGGAGCTCCTTTCTCACTTGCTTTTGTATCCCTACCTACCAATACAAGACATGTAGTTAGTGCCTAGTCAATGTTCATTGAAAGAAGGAAAGGAGAGGAGCATTCTGGATGGTAGAATTATTAATTAGTCCCTGTATTCAAAAGGCAGTAGTCTGAATTGCTCCATGTCAGATGCTTTTGGGACATAAGAAAATCCAACAATCTCTTATTTGGGAGCTTAAGCTACATTTTGTAGGGAGAAATCTATTAGTATTTGTTAAAAATCCATCCTTTTATTTCACTCATCACTACTTGAGTTCAGACCCTCATCTTATTTCAGTTGAACCTCTAGGTGACCTCCATGCCTCCTTTCCAATCCATCCTCCACACTGCCATCACATCTGTTTCTTGAACTTAGTATGATCATACCATTCTCCTGCTCAGTGTCTGTTATTGGCTCGTTGTACCTGCTCAGTAATCCTGCCCTCTGTGCAGGACAGTGAGCCCTCTGTGCTCTGGCCCATTTACTCTCACTCTGCCCATATCTGGGTCCTGGTCACACCACACAGAGGTAGTCATCATTCTTTAACAGGCCACGTGGTTTGCTGTGTTCTCTGCTTCACATGCTCTCCAGCTTCCTATTTCTGCCAGATGTGCTCTTCTTCTATAGACGACCAGCTGTCTGACCCCTCCAGAGAGCTTCCACACCCTTCCAGTGGTCCCTGTTCAGTGCTTATTACCTCTCTGATTTACAACAACCTTGTGTTTTTGTCTTTTGCTTCTTGACCTCTACTTCAATATCCCTTTGTTCAGCTACAATGCTCAAGAAATAGAAGCTCCCGTTTACTGAGTGCCAACTCTGGGCCAGGCATTGTATAGACTCGGTTCCCACTGTATCAAAAAGTCCTTGGGGGCAGGAACCACAGCTTACCCTGGGCTGAACATCTAGTTGGGCAGAGGCTCTTTAAATAAAACATATTGGTTGAGTGTAGACCTTTCCATCCTCTTTTAAAATAAACGGACAAGTAGCCTAAGTCATTTGAATTCAACACTAATTTTATTTTGGTTTCACCCAAAGATAATTTTTGGAAATAAATTAAGTGGTGGGTGATTGTGTAGTGACATTTGTTTACTCTGCTAGTTTGTTTTTGAGCAAATCATTGCACACTAGTGGGAGGCAGACCAGGGAGGGAACACAGGGAGAAGGTTTCCACTTAACACTCAGCGTTGCCCTGGAACACTGAGACGAAAGGAGAATAAGCCAGAATAGTGATAGTGCTAAGTGTAAAAATGTAGATTCTTGGTTAAAAGGAAACCACTGTGAAATAGCTCATCACAGTTTCATATGATTTGGAATACTTCGTGACATACATTCTGTTCTCCAACTGCCTCCTCCATCTCTCCTGTTACTTTTTGCCTCTATTTTTGATCATGGTGTGAAACTCCCTTCTCCCCTCACTCTGCCAATCCAGGGAATACTTCCTTAGAAAGCTACGTTAGGGATCACCTCCATGTCACTTCCTGTCATCTCTCCCTTTATCGCGTGTATACCACAATATCATGTTCACTTAGAAGTAGCACTGAAATAAATGTACATGTATATATTTTTATCTCTTTTATTAGTCTGCAAAGTCCTTGAAACCAAGGACAATATCTTATTTTTCTTTTAAATTTCCTGGAGTTCTTAGTACCATTCTATAATGGTTGTTATTAAATGTTAGTCTTGCTGAATTAAGTCACCTCTAAGTGTTTAAAATCTTAGTTGATGTAGATGTAGTCCAGCCCTGATGGATACTGTTTGCCTTTATTTGATAGCAATTGGGAGAGACACATCTGCCTGGCTTCAGGCACTGACTGCTACGTATTAGCAGTCTAACCTTTCTGTGCTTCAGTTTTTCATCTCTTAATGAGGCTAAAACTCACATCTACCTCGTAGGTTCGATGCAGGGATAACAGTGTTGAGAGAAGCCAAATGTAAAATGCTCAACAGTGTCTGGCACATAATAAATGCTTGACAGATGTTAGCTGTTATGTATAGTTTGTACATACAAACAGAAAAGTAAAACATGACAAAATATGTGTAGTTTGTGCATACATAATTTACTCTAATGATTATAAAATTGACTTAATGCAGGCATTTAAAAAAATTAAGGTGACATTAATTGTGAATCAGAAGTTGAACATTATTACTTACTAGTTATTTTTTTGTGTGTGTGTGTGAGGAAGACCGGCCCTGAGCTAACATCCATGCCCATCTTCCTCTACTTTATATGGGACGCCGCCACGGCATGGCTGACAAGCAGTGCGTCAGCGGTCGCCCGGGATCCGAACCCACGAACCCCGGGCTGCCAAGCGCGGACTAAACCGCTGCGCCACCAGGCAGCCCCCTTACTAGTTATTTTTTAAAAGAAAGAACTCCCTTATTTTGTTGATACTCAAAATCAGATTAAGTCCACTGTATAAAGTTGAGCCTAAAGACACCAGATGTTAAAAGAATTGAGTAAAAACATACTTATGGAAATGTTTTTCATGATTTTGCTCATTTCGGTGCAACCATCTTTAGTTTAGACATTCCACTGCAGTGAGGGTGCCTTAAAGACTCCTCTGTGTGAAATTCTGTGTTGCAGCAAACTTTATCATTGGAGCAACTAATAATGTTGCTGCAGTTTGGAGCTGTTGCTGTAGTGTGGTGAAAAAAATATTTTCATACAGTGCCCCATCGTGTTAGCAAATGAGAACCGGGGATGGAGATGGACCATGAGGAGACCAGTTGTCCTCCCCGCTCCCAGGCTGAAATAAACAGCTCCATTTTTGAAGCATGGCCATTATTATATTCTTGCATTTTGAAATGTATTCCATTTTTGGCAACGTAATACAGTGCAGCTATACTGTTGTTAATCATGCCATCAGTCAATTTATAAAACTCAATATAATCATTTCCTGGTAAAATACATTTACAATAAGGGTTATAATGAGATGAGAAGGATGGATGAGCCCCCTGGGAACTCTTCCTTCACTTCTGGAACACTCTTCTTTGTCCGGACTGTTTATTGGATTCTGAAATTCCTATGCTGATGTCCTCTCCCTTCCTCTTCTCTCCCACCCTGCCTTACAGGCTGCCAAGGTGGGGAGGGCAGATGGCTCTGGGTATAAACGTTGCGTGCATGTTGATGCTGGGGGATGAGTGGGAGCTAGGTCCCCTGGTGAAAGGAGGGCCATTTTCTCAGCACACAGGTGCCTTCCATTTGCTAATCCCAGTACTCCATCACCCAAAGGAAAGGACTTTTACTAATTGACTGCCAGAGGGTTTTTCTTTTTCTGCCCAGCTGGAGACCCATTTTCTAAATTGCACGATGGCACACAATATTGTCTAGTAGTGGCTTGATTTCCAGGTTCTGCAGGAAGTAGGTGAGTTCCCTCACACCCACGGTTTCATGGCTGACCTGGGGCCGTTCTTGGAGCCCTGGGAATCCTGACCACTCCTGTAGTCTTGTTGCTCCTGGAAGGAGTGGGGGCGGGGGGGAGCTCCAGCCAGAAGCAGTCAGGACCCCCATTGCTGGGCCAAAGGAGTTCTGAGGTTGGGGCTTCCTGTCTGTTGGGGGTATTTTCTTTCCTCTAGCTGGCCTACATCAGGAGCTCTTAGTGGCAGTGGCCCTGTTTTATTGAGCAGGGGTGTGGTTCCAGGTGAAAGCCTGGTGGGGCCTGGGGTAGGGGCTTATCAGGGCACTGCTCTGTTCCCCAGCCCTGTGCTGGTTGGGGGTACAGCCAGTCACTGGGCCTGCACCTGTCCCCCACTCACCCCCAGCCTGAGCTCTGAGCTCCCAGGCACTCTGGGCCCCTGCGTGTTGCTGGGCCTTGCTACTTCCCTGCTAGGTTCCATTCCCATGGGTTGACTTGCTGGCTGGTGGCTGGCTGGTATGCCCCTCATTCTGGTGGTTTCTAACTTCTATTCTGTGGGAATTCCCTGGTATGACTCTGGGAAAGAGCAGAGTTCAAATTGTCATCGTACATTAGAAGTGCTGACTTCTTAGAATATGCAGTTTCACACAGGG
This sequence comes from Tapirus indicus, assembly GCA_031878705.1. Classification (NCBI taxonomy): domain Eukaryota; kingdom Metazoa; phylum Chordata; class Mammalia; order Perissodactyla; family Tapiridae; genus Tapirus; species Tapirus indicus. The sequence goes on from CM062925.1 coordinate 8,540,302, forward strand.
GAGGTGCATAAACCCAGGTTAGTGACGGTGTTTCTGTGGGGCAGAGAGTTTGTAAATGAAACTAGAGCAGAAACATTCACCTCCAGGAAGGTCAACACCGCAGTTCACTTTACTATAAACTTCTCAGGCCCCATGCTTCTATCAGTATCTCCTGATTTTATGCCTTCACTGATAGAATATCTGAACTTCAGGGACCTTAGAGCAAGGCCTCTTAGCCTTACAAAGGTCTATAAATCACCAAGGGCCTTTTAAAATGCAGTCTGTGATTCAGTATGTCTTGGGCAAGGCCTGAGGTTGTGCATTTCTAACAAGCTGGTGAACACCTGATCAGGCTTCTCACACTCAATAGGACCTTTTTCACCTTTTTCCAGTTTTACCTCCAAGTCTCACTTTACGCACCCCTTTATATTTTGTTTTGTTTTATTAGAGCTATTTCTGGTGTGTCTGTCTGCTTTGATATTACTGAGATGTATTCTGATATGCATTTGAAGAACCTTCTCAACTACTGAATGTGTTCCCAAGATAATATATACAAAAGAAAAATAGCTGCTTTTATTTTTTTAAATGGGTTCCTTTTTAAATTGTGTAAACATGTTCAAATTTTACAGAAATATTTTGAGCGCCTGCAGTTTACACAGGTACTTTACCAGAGAAGGTGTCTTCTAACCTGGTTAACAGCATCAATATGAATTCTGGAGGCAGAAGGCCATTAGATAAGTAAGTGCTGCCATGGGTAAAGTTTTTAAATTTTATTTTATTGAGGTCATAATAGTTTATAACATTGTGAAATTTCACTTATACATTATTATTAGTCACCATATATATGTCCCCATATATATGAGCCAGCTATCCCATATATATGTACCCCTCCATTATGCCCACACCCCCCAACTCCTTTACCCTCTGGTAACCACTAATCTGTTCTTTTTGTCCATGTGTTTATCTTCCATATATGAGTGAAATCATGTGGTGTTTGTCTTTCTCTGTCTGGCTTATTTCACTTAACATAATATCCTCAAGGTCTATCCATGTTGTTGCAAATGGGATGATTTTGTCTTTTTTATGGCTGAGTAGTATTCCATTGTGTGTGTGTATATATATATATATATATATACCACATCTTCTTTATCCATTCATTGGTCAATGGGCACTTGTGTTGCTTCCACTTCTTGGCTATAGTGAATAATGCTGCAATAAACATAGGGGGTGCATAAGTCTCTTTGGATTGTTGATTTCAAGTTTTTTGGATAAATACCCAGTAGTGGGATAGCTGGCTCATATGGTATTTCTATTTTTAATTTTTTGAGAAATCTCCCTACTGTTTTCCATAGTAGCTGCACCAGTTTGCATTCCCACCAGCAGTGTATGAGGGTTCCCTTTTCTCCACATCCTCTCCAACATTTGTTATTTTTTGTTTTGGTAATTATAACCATTCTGATGGGCATGAGGTGATATTTCATTGTTTTTTTTTTTTTTAGCAAGATTTGCCCTGAGCTAACATCTGTTGCCAATCTTCCTCCTTTTTTCCCTTTTTCTCCCCCAAAGCCCTAGTTGATAGTTGTATGTCATAGTTGTACATCCTTCTAGTTGCTGTATGTGGGATGCTGCCCCAGTATGGCTTGATGAGCGGTGCATAGGTCCACACCCAGAATCCGACCCAGTGAACTGTGGGTCGCCAAAGCAGAGCGTGTGAACTTAAATCGCTATGCCACCGGGGCAGCCCCTATCTCATTGTGGTTTTGATTTGCATTTCCCTAATGATTAGTGATGTTGAACATCTTTTCATGTGCCTATTGACCATCTGTATATCTTCTTTGGAAAAATATCTGTTCATATCCTCTGCCCATTTTTTGATTGGGTTATTTGTTTTTTTGTTGTTGAGTTGTGTGAGTTCTTTATGTATTTTAGAGATTAATCCCTTGTTGGATATATGATTTGAAAATATTTTCTCCCAGTGGGTGGGTTGTCTTTTCCTTTTTTCCCATGGTTTCCTTTTCCTTGCAGAAGCTCTTTAGTCTGGTGAAGTCCCATTTGTTTATTGTTTCTTTTGTTTCCCTTGCCTGAGTAGACGTGGTATTTGAAAAGATACTGCTAAGACCAATGTCAAAGAAAGTACTGCCTATATTTTCTTGTAGGAATTTTGTGGTTTTACATCTTACCTTCAAGTCTTTAATCCATTTTGAGTTAATTTTTGTGTATGGCAAAAGATAATGGTCTACTTTCATTCTTTTGCATGTGGCTGTCCAGTTTTCCCAACACCATTTATTGAAGAGACATTCCTTTCTCCATTGTATGTTCTTAGCTCCTTTGTCAAAGATTAGCTGTCTGTAGATATGTGGTTTTATTTTTGGGCTTTCAATTCTGTTCCATTGATCGGTGTGTCTGTTTTTATACCAGTACCATGCTGTTTTGATTACTATAGCTTTGTAGTATATTTTGAAGTCAGGGAATGTGATGCCTCCAGCTTTGTTCATTTTTCTCAGGCTTGCTTTAGCTATTCAGGGTCTTTTGTCGCCCGTTTGAATTTTAGGATTCTTTGTTCTATTTCTGTGAAGAATGCCATTGGGATTCTGATTGGGATTGCATTGAATCTGTAGATTGCTTTAGGTAGTATGGACATTTTAACTATGTTTATTCTTCCAATCCATGTGCATGGGATATCATTCCATTTCTTTATGTCATCATTGATTTCTGTCAATAATGTCTTATAGTTTTCATTGTATAGGTCTTTCACCTCCTTGGTTAAATTTATTCCCAGATATTTTATTATTTTTGTTGCAACTGTAAATGAAATTGTCTTTTTGAGTTCTCTTTCTGTTAGTTCATAATTAGCATATAGAAATGCAACTGATTTTTGTAAGTTGATTTTATACCCTGCCACTTTGCTGTAGTTGTTGATTATTTCTAGTAGTTTTCCAATGGAGTTTGGGGGTTTTGTATGTATAAGAGCATGTTGTCTGCAAATAGTGAGAGTTTCACTTCTTCGTTGCCTATTTGGAGTCTTTTTATTCCTTTTTCCTGCCTAATTGCTTTGGCCAAAATCTCCAGGACTATGTTGAATAAGAGTGGCAAGAGTGGGCACCCTTGTCTTGTTCCTGTTCTGAGAGGAGCGGCTTTCAGTTTTCCCCTATTGAGTATGATGTTGGCTCTGGGTTTGTCATATATGGCCTTTATTATGTTGAGATACTTTCCTTCTATACCCATTATATTGAGAGTTTTTATCATGAATGGAGATTGGATCTTGTCAAATGCTTTCTCTGCATCTATTGAGATGATCATGTGGTTTTAATTCTCCATTTTGGTAATGTGGTGTATCACATTGATTGATTTGCGGATCTTGAACCATCCCTGTGTCCCTGGTAAAAATCCTATTTGATCATGGGTGTATGATCCTCTTAATGTATTGCTGTATTCAGTTTGGCAATATTTTGTTGAGGATTTTTGCATCTATGATCATCAGCGATATTGGCCTGTAGTTTTTCTTCTTTGTGTTGTCCTTGTCTGGCTTTGGTATCAGGGTGATGTTGGCCTTGTAGATTGAGTTAGGAAGCATTCCATCTTCTTCAGTTTTTTGGAATAGTTTGAGAATGACAGGTATTAAATCTTCTTTGAATGTTTGGTAAAATTCTCCGGAGAAGCCATCTGGTCCTGGACTTTTATTTTTTGGGAGGTTTTTGATTACTGTTTCAATCTCTTTACTTGTGATTGGATTCCTGATTCAGTTTTCCAAGGTTGTATGAGTCTAAGAATTTATCCATTTTTTTTCAAGGTTGTCCAATTTGTTGGCATATAGTTTTTCATGGTATTCTCTTATAATCCTTTGTATTTCTGTTGCATCTGTTGTAATTTCTCCTCTTTCTTTTCTAATTTTATTTATTTGAGCCTTCTTTCTTTTCTTCTTAGTGAGTCTGGCTAAGGGTTTGTGAATTTTGTTTATCTTCTCAAAGAACCAGTTCTTTGTTTCATTGATCCTTTCTATTGCTTTTGTTGGTTTCAATTTCATTTCTTTCTTCTCTAATTTTTATTATTTCCCTCATTCTGCTGACTTTGGGCTTTGTTTGTTCTTCTTTTCCTAGTTCTGTTAGGTGTAATTTAAGACTACTTATTTGAGATTTCTCTTGTTTGTTAAGGTGGGCCTGGATTGCTATGAATTTCCCTCTTAGGACTGCTTTTGCTGCATCCCATATGAGTTGGTATGGTGTATTTTCATTTTCATTTTCTCCAGATATTTTTTTATTTCTCCTTTAATTTCTTCACTGATCCCTTGGTTTTTCAGTAAAATGTTGTTTAGTCTCCAAATATTTGTCACTTTCCCAGCTAATTTTTGTGGTTGAGTTCTAGTTTCATAGCATTATGGTCAGAAAAGATGCTTGATGTGATTTCAATCTTCTTTTTTTTTTTTTTGACCATTTTTTTAATTGATGTCTTAATAGTTTATAACACTGTGGGGTTTTAGTTGTACATTTTTGTTTGTCCGTCACCTTGTGGATGTAAACCTTCACCTCTTGTGCCCCCCCACCCCCCTTCCCCTTGGTAACCACCAATCAGTTCTCTCTGTCCGTGTGTTCACTTATATTCCATATATGAGTGAGTTCATGCAGTGTCTGTCCTTCTCTCTCTGGCTTATTTCACTTAACATAATACCCTCTAGGTCCTTCCATGTTGTTGCAAATGGGACAATTGTGTCTTTCTTATGGCTGAGTAGTATTCCATTGTATGTATATACCACATCTTCTTTAACCAGTCATCAGTCGAGGGACACTTGGGTTGCTTCCACTTCTTGGCTATAGTGAATAATGCTGCAATGAACATAGGGGTGCATATGCCTCATGTGATGGTTGATTTCATGTCCATTGGGTAGATGCCCAAGAGTGGGATTGCTGGATCATATGGTATTTCTAGTTTTAAATTTTTGAGGACTCTCCATACTGTTTTCCATAGAGGCTGCACCAGTTTGCATTCCCACCAGCAGTGAATGAGGGTCCCCATTTCTCCACAACCTCTCCAGCATTTGTTGTTATTTGTCTTTGTGATTATAGCCATTCTAACCGGTGTAAGGTGATATCTTAGTGTAGCTTTGATTTGCATTTCCCTGATGATTGGTGATGTTGAAGATCTTTTCATGTGTCTATTGGCCATCTGTATCTCTTCCTTGGAAAAATGTCTGTTCATATCCTCTGCCCATTTTTTGATCGGGTTGTTTCATTTTTTGTTGCTCAGTTGTATGAGATCTTTATACATTACTGAGATTAATCCCTTGTTGGACAAACGATTTGCAAATATTTTTTCCCAGCTGGTGGGTTGTTTATTCATTTTGATCCTGGTTTCATTTGCCTTGTAGAGGCTCTTTAGTCTGATGAGGTCCTACTTGTTTATTTTTTCTTTTGTTTCCCTTGTCTGGGTAGACATGGAATCTGAAAGGATCCCTTTATGTCCAGTCTCAATTAGTGTACTGCCTATATTTTCTTCCAGGAGTTTTATAGTTTCAGGTCTCACTTTCAGATCTTTGATCCATTTTGAATTGATTTTTGTATATGGCGATAGGAGATGGTCTACTTTCATTCTTTTGCATGTTGCTATCCAATTTTCCCAGCACCATTGATTGAAGAGACTTCCCTCTCTCCATTGTATGTTCTTTGCTCCTTTGTCGACGATTAGCTGTCCATAGGTGTGTGGTTTTATTTCTGGGCTTTCAATTCTGTTCCATTGATCTGTGTGTCTATTCTTGTACCAGTACCATGCTGTTTTGATTACTGTAGCTTTATCGTATATTTTGAAATCAGGGATTGTGATGCCTCCAGCTTTGTTCTTTTTTTTCAGAATTGCTTTAGCTATTTGGGCTCTTTTGTTGCCCCATATGAATTTCAGTAGTTTTTGTTCTATTACCGTGAAGAATGACATTGGGATTCTAATTGGGATTGCATTGAATCTGTAGATTGCTTTAGGTAGAATGGACATTTTAACTATATTTATTCTTCCAATCCATGTGCATGGAATATTTTTCCATTTCTTTATGCCCTCCTCGATTTCTTTCAATAGTGTCTTATAGTTTTCATTGTATAGGTCTTTCACCTCCTTGGTTAAATTTATTCCCAGATATTTTATTCTCTTTGTTGCAATTGTGAATGGGATTGTCTTTTTGAGTTCTCTTTCTGTTGTTTCATCGTTAGTGTATAGAAATGCAATTGATTTTTGTAAGTTGATTTTATACCCTGCCACTTTACTGTAGTTGTTGATTGTTTCTAGTAGTTTTCCGATGGAATTTTTTGGGTTTTCTATGTATAAGATCATGTCGTCTGCAAATAGTGAGAGTTTCACTTCTTCACTGCCTATTTGGAGTCCTTTTATTCCTTTTTCTTGCCTAATTGCTCTGGCCAGAACTTCCAGTACTATGTTGAATAAGAGCGGTGAGAGTGGGCACCCTTGTCTTGTTCCTGTGCTCAAGGGAATGGCTTTCAGTTTTTCCCCGTTGAGTAGGATGTTTGCTGTAGGTTTGTCATATATGGCCCTTATTATGTTGAGGTACTTTCCTTCTATACCCATTTTGTTGAGAGTTTTTATCATAAATGGATGCTGGATCTTGTCGAATGCCTTCTCTGCATCGATTGAGATGATCATGTGGTTTTTATTCTTCATTTTGTTAATGTGGTGTATCACGTTGATTGATTTGCGGATGTTGAACCATCCCTGTGTCCCTGGTATAAATCCCACTTGATCGTGGTGTATGATCTTTTTGATGTATTGCTGTATTCGGTTTGCCAATATTTTGTTGAGGATTTTTTGTGTCTATGTTCATCAGTGATATTGGCCTGTAGTTTTCCTTCTTTGTATTGTCCTTGTCTGGCTTTGGTATCAGGATAATGTCAGCCTCATATAATGTGTTGGGAAGTATTCCATCTTCCTCTATTTTTTGGAATAGTTTGAGAAGGATAGGTGCTAAATCTTCTTTGAACGTTTGATAAAATTCTCCAGGGAAGCCATCTGGTCCTGGGCTTTTATTTTTTGGGAGGTTTTTGATTACTGTTTCAATCTCTTTACTTGTGATTGGTCTGTTCAGATTCTCTATTTCTTCTTGATTCAGTTTTGGGAGGTTGTACGCGTCCAAGAATTTGTCCATTTCCTTTAGGTTGTCCAATTTGTTGGCGTAAAGTTGTTCCTAGTATTCCCTAATAATCCCTTGTATTTCTGTGGTGTCTGTTGTGATTTCTCCTCTTTCATTTCTAATTTTATTTATTTGAGTCTTCTCCCTTTTTTTGTTAGTGAGTCTGGCTAAGGGTTTGTCAATTTTATTTATCTTCTCAAAGAACCAGCTCTTTGTTTCATTGATCCTTTCTACTGTTTTTTTGGTTTCAATTTCATTTATTTTTGCTCTGATTTTTATTATTTCCCTCCTTCTGCTGATTCGGGGCTTTGTCTGTTCTTCTTTTTCCAATTCTGTTAGGTGCAATTTAAGGTTATTTATTTGGGATTTTTCTTGTTTGTTAAGGTGAGCTTGTATTGCTATGAATTTCCCTCTCAGGACTGCTTTTGCTGCATCCCATATGAGTTGGTATGGTGTCTTTTCCTTTCATTTGTCTCCAGATAGCTTTTGATTTCTCCTTTAATTTCATCAATGACCCATTGGTTGTTCAGTAGCATGTTGTTTAGTCTCCACGTCTTTGTCCCTTTCTTAGTTTTTTCCTTGCAGTTGATTTCTAGTTTCACAGCATTATGATCAGAAAAGATGCTTGTAATGATTTCAGTCTTCTTAAATTTATAGAGGTTTGCCTTGTTTCCTAATATATGGTCTATCCTTGAGAATGTTCCATGTGCACTTGAAAAGAATGTGTACTCTGCTTTTTTTGGGTGGAGTGCTCTGTATATATCTATTAAGTCCATTGTGTCTAGTTTTTCGTTTAAGTCCATTATTTCCTTATTGACTTTTTGTCTGGCTGATCTATCTATTGATGTAAGGGGGGTGTTAAGATCCCCTACTATTATTGTGTTGTTGTTAATATCTCCTTTAAGGTTTTTTAGCAGTTGTTTTATGTACTTTGGTGCTCCTGTGTTGGGTGCATAGATATTTATAAATGTTATGTCTTCTTGGTGAAGTGTCCCTTTTATCATTATATATTGCCCTTCTTTGTCTCTCATTACCTTTTTTATCTTGAAGTCTACTTTGTCTGATATAAGTATGGCTACTCCTGCTTTCTTTTGTTTGCCATTAGCTTGGAGTATCGTTTTCCATCCTTTTATTTTGAGTCTGTGTTTGTCTTTAGAGCTGAGATGTGTTTCCTGGAGGCAGCAGATTGTTGGATCTTGGTTTTTAATCCATCCTGCCACTCTGTGTCTTTTGATTGGAGAATTCAATCCATTTACATTTAGGGTGATTATTGATATATGAGGGTTTATTGTTGCTATTTTATTGTTCATCTTCTGGTTCTTTTGCATTTCCTTCGTTTCTTGTCCCTTGTGTTTCGGACTGCAAATTCAATTTGGTATTTCTGCATGCTCATTCTCTTGGTTTTCTCTTTATTTGTCATGTGGGGTTCTCTTGTGGTTATTTGTTTAGTGGTTACCGTGAGGTTTATATAAGCAATCTCCTGTATATGAAAGTACATTTTCGGGTGCCTCCTTTTTCCTGAGGGTGGGTTGATTCAATCCCTTACCTCTTCCCCTCCTTATTTGTTATCTCTTTATTCCAGATTGTGTCATGAATGTGTGTTTCCAGTGCTGAGCTTGAATTAATTTTTGATGTTATCCAACTGTAGTTTGTTCTGGATTAGTCTCCTTGCTTTTCTCCTTGCTGAAATCTTTGTATCCCCTTTCTCATTTGTTTTTTTTTTCAGGCCTAAGGGCCTTCTTGAGCATTTCTTGTAATGGGGGTCTTGTGGTGACGAACTCTCTTAGCTTTTGTTTATCAGGGAGAGTTATTATTTCTCCATCATATTTGAAGGATATTTTTGCTGGATAAAGTATTCTTGGCTGAAGGTTTTTGTCTTTCATGATTTTGAATATATCATTCCAGTCTCTCCTAGCCTGTAGAGTTTCTGTCGAGAAATCAGCTGAGAGCCTGATGGGGTTTCCTTTGTATGTTATTTTGTTTTTTTGTTTAGCTGCCTTCAATATTATTTCCTCGTCACGGGTATTTTTCAAGTTTGCTACTATGTGGCGAGATGATTTTTTATTCCTGTTTATATATTTAGGTGATCTATTGATTTCATTCACTGTTATTTCCCTCTTGTTCCCTAGGTTGGGGAAGTTCTCAGCTATTATTTCTTTGAACAAACTCTCTGCTCCTTTTTCTCTTTCTTCTCCTTCTGGAATACCTATTATCCTTATGTTGCTTTTCCTCATTGAGTCTGATATTTCTCGAAGAATTTCTTCATTTCTTTTTAGTCTTAGCTCTCTCTCCTCTATCTGGAGCATTTCTGCGTGGCTATTCTCAATAGTGTTAATTTGTTCCTCCATATTGTCAGTTCTGCTCTTTAAAGACTCCATTTTTTCCACTATCTTGTTGATTTTGTTTTTCACCTCCAATAATTCTGATTGGTTTTTCTTTATGGTTTCAATCTCTTTTGTGACAAAATCCCTGAATCCGTTGATTTGTTTCTGTGTGTTCTCTTGTATTTCGTTGAGTTTGTTTATGATAGCTATTTTGAATTCTCTGTCATTCAGGTTATCAAATTCTGTGCCTTCAGGGTTGGTTTCTGGGTCTTTGTCATTTTCCTTTTGGTCTGTAGCCCTGACAAATTGTCACAAGGATCCGATGGGGACGGCTTTATTTTTTCCCCTCATGACAAAGTTGGTCCTGCAGTTTCCCCCTGCTGCCACTGGTTGGAGATCGCGAGCGGTTTGCTCTGAGGTGGCTGCAGCCCCCGGAGGAATTATGCTGAAACGCTGGGTTTGTGGGGGGAGGGGTCCTTTCTTTCTCCTGCTTGACCTGGGGGTTTCCTTTCTGGCTCTCTTAGGGTGTTTGCTACACCCCCTAAACAGTCCGTCATCGCTTCCCAGTGGGGATCTCGTGACAGTCTGTGAGAGCACCTGGATGGCGATAGTTTTCCCCACTGTGGGCTGCCCCTCCCCCCTCTGTCTGCGAACAGCGCTGTCTTTGCTGATCGATTGGGGAGGGGGAATACAGCTTCTTACCTCTCCTCCCGTCCTTTTGGGCTTCCTGCACCTCCACTGTCCGATGTATGGCAGCAGAGGTTTCTTAGAAGTCCTTCGTAGTGTTTAATTGAGCTCTGTTGGAATGTGAATGATGTTTTCGTTGTGTCATAGGGGGCAGAGATTCAAAGAGGGAATCTCACTCTGCCATGATGCTGACGTCACTGATTTCAATCTTCTTAAATTTATTGAGGCTTGCTTTGTTTCCTAACATATGGCCTACCTTTGAGAATGTTCCATGTTTACTTGAGAAGAATGTGTATTATGCTGATTTTCGATGGAGTTTTCAGTATATATCTATTAAGTCCATCTGGTCCAGTTTTTCTTTTAATTCCAGTATCTCCTTATTAAGTTTCTGCCTGCATGATCTATCATTGATGTAAGTGGTATGTTGAGGTCCCCTACTGTTGTTGTGTTGCTGTTAATTTCTCCTTTTAGGTCTGTTAATAATTGCTTATGTACTTTGGTGCTCCTATGTTAGGTGCATATATATTTATAAGTGTTATGTCCTCTTGATGGAGTGTCCCTTTGATCATTATATACTGCCCCTCTTTGTCTCTCATTACTTGTTTTATCTTAAAGTCTACTTTGTCTGATGTAAGTATGGCAACACCTGCTTTCTTTTGTTTGCCATTAGCTTGGAGTATCATCTTCCATCCCTTCACTCTGAGCCTGTGTTTGTCTCTAGAGCTGAGACGTGTTTCCTGGAGGCAGCATATTGTTGGGTCTTGTGTTTTAATCCATCCAGCCACTTTGTTTCTTTTGATTGGAGAATTCAATCCATTTACATTTAGAGTGATTATTGATATAGGAGGGCTTAATACTGCCATTTTATCACTTGTTTTCTGGTTGTTCTGTATTTCCTTTGTTTCTTGTCTGGTATATTTCCAACTGGCAATTTAGTTTGGTGTTTCTCTATGATGGTTTTCTCTTTATTTATCGTTTGTGTCTCTGTTCTGACTTTTTGTGTAGTGGTTACTGTGAGGTTTGTATAAAAGATCTTGTTGATGAGATAGTCCATTTTCTGATAATCTCTTATTCATTAGTCTAAGCAGTTTCCATCCCTTTCCTCTTCTCTGTCTAAATTGTTATTGTCACAACTTATTCCATTTTGTGTTGTAAGTTCGTGATTAAAATGAATTGATTATAGTTATTTTTGATGCTTTCCTTCCCTTTATCTTTAATGTCATAATTAAGTGTTTGCTAACCTGTTCTGATAGAGAGCTGCACTTTTCTGATTTTGTCTATTTATCTCCTTGCTCAAGGCTTTGTAAACTCTTTCTTTTTCTCAGGTATGAGGGCCTTCTTGATCATTTCTTGTGTGTGTGTGTGTGTCTTGTGGCAATGAACTCCCTCAGGTTTGTTTATCTGGGAAAGTTTTTATTTCTCCATCATATCTGAAGCATATTTTTGCTGGATAGAGTATTCTTCACTGAAAGTGTTTGTCTTTCAGAAGTTTGAATATATCATTCAACTCTTTCGTAGCCTGTAAGATTTCTGCTGAGAAATCCGTTGAAAGCCTGATAGGGTTTTTTTGTAGGTTATTTTCTTCTTCCTTGCTGCCCTTAATATTTTTCTTTGTCATTGACTTTTGCCAGTTTTACTAATATATGCCTTAGAGAAAGTCTTTTTACATTGATGTAATTAGGAGTTCTGTTAGCTTCATTTACATGTAATTCCAGCTCCTTCCCCAGGTTTGGGAAGTTCTCAGCTATTTCTTTGAACAAGCTCTCTGCTCCTTTCTCCTTCCCATCTGCCTCTGGAATACCTATGATCCTTATGTTGCGTTTCCTGAGTTGGATGTTTCTTGCAGAATTTCTTCATTTCTTTTTAGTCTTAGTTCTCTCTCCTTCTCCATCTGCAGCATTTCTATATTTCTGTCCTCTAAATTACTTATTCTGTCCTCCATAATATCAGCTCTATTTTTTAAGGACTCCATATTTTCCTTTATCTCATTCATTGTGTTTTTCATCTCTGACATTTCTGATTTTTTTAATAGTTTCAATCTCTTATGTGAAGAATTCCCTCTGTTCATTAATTTTATTCCTGAGATCATTAAACTGTCTTTCTGAGTTTTCTTATACCTCACTGAGTTTCTTTATGACAGCTATTTTGAATTCTCTGTTATTTAGAGTGTTAATTTCTATGACTTCAGGATTGACTTCTGGGTACTTGTCATTTTCCTTCTGGTCTGGAGTGTTAATATACCTCTTCATGCTGTTTGATGGGGTGGATTTGTGCTGTTGCACAGTAGTAGTATCTGGTCATGGAGTCCACCTGCCACCACTGTCTTCTGAGCCCTCTGCAACCCCTGGCAGATGTGCGTGTCCATTGGAAGCTCTGCTGACAGAGCCCATCTGCATTTGCCCACAGGCCACTGCTCCTTTACACACGTATGCACAGGCATTCTGGCGGGGATCCCCTATTCTGGCCGACCAGCTGAGCTAGTGCGCCAGGTAGGAGGAGGGTAGGGGGGCTTTCTTTTGCGTATGTGATCCCATGCGCCCCCACTGTGCACTCACTGTCTGCAGGCTTGGGCTGTTCAGCTTGGTGTGGACACCTCTGTGATTGCTTAGCTGCCTTGGTGTGGAGCATTCCCAATGGCTGGGAGGCAACTCCGAGAGCACAAGTGTTCCTGTGGAGAGCTGCCTTTTCCCCTTCTCCTCTCAGTGTCATGTGCCAGCTGCTGGCAAGGTCCCATGCCCTAGATCTCTGCTGCTTGGGGAGGGAGAGGAGATCTCCTTACTTCCTTCCACTGCCTCCTGGGGTCGTCCAGCACTCCCACCTTCCGATGTATGGCTGTGTGGATCTCTCAGATGTCTATTGTGTTGTGTGAACGTCCTCTGTTGGGTTATGAATATCCTTTTTGTTGTATCTTAGTGGGGACAGACTAAGGGAAGAGCACTCTGCCATGTTGCTGACGTCACTCTGACATGGGTAAATTTAACAGGCTGGCAGGCTGGTGGACCCTATAAACAAGGGAATGACTCTTTGGATAGGCTGTCCTGGGAGGAAATTCCCATTAGGATGGTCATAATGCAGACAGTCTTCCATATCAGTGTCTGCCACATTACTTCCCAACCTCTCCTGGCCCCATCACACCCCCTCCCTGGAGCAGAGAAGCCCCACTGCCTTTAACATAGAGAATAGCACTCTTTGCACACACAGACACACAGACACACAGACACACACACACACACACACACACACACACAGACTGAGAGAGAGACAGTGAGAGAGATTGATTGAGACTGAGAGTCCAAGACCTTAGTAAAGCCAGTACTGTCCCTGCTGGACTCTGCCTCTCGGATCTGCATGTTCTTTTGGTGTTGATGCTGCAGGAGGAATGGTCTCTCCATCCCACTCAGGAGCACCAGTGACCTTCCCATGCCTGTCAGAGATGTGTCGCAGGGAATTGACTTTCTTGAGTGTTGCTGCAAGTTCACCCAATGTGGTCTAATATCTGTCCCATTTTTTTTCCTGGTTAATAAATTGAAATTTTATGTTCTAATTTGCAGAAGAAAATAGGAGGGAGGTACAGCCAGGGTCTTACTTGTGAGAGATAGAAGAAACTCTTCAACAAATAGGAAGGAATTGGTTCTAGGATAAGGTTCAGGGTAAGTTATAAAGGTTATCATCCCAATTCAGGCTTCTTTATGGTTTTAATGCAGTTTTAAAATATAGATTGAGCTTCATGAGGAAAGATACATGTCACTATTTTCAGCCTTTTTTGAAAGTTTGTTCTGAATTATCTTCATCCATGCCTCATTTCAAAAAGGATTTGATGCAGCCTGTCTTAGTCTATTTGGACTTCTATATCAAAAATACCATAGACTGGGTGGCTTATAAACAACAGAAACTTATTTCTTACAGTTCTAGAGGCCAAGAAGTCCAAGATCAAGGCACTGGCAGATTTGGTGTCTGGTGAGACCCACCTCCTGGTTCTTAGATGGCCATCTTCTTGCTGTAACTTCACGTCAGAAGGGGCAAGGGAGCAATCTGGGATCTTTTTTATGAGACACTAATCCCATTCATGAGGCTTCACCTTCATGACCTAGTCACCCTCCAAAGGCCCAACCTCCAAATACCATCACACTGGGGATTAGGTTTCAATATATGAATTTTGGAGGGACATACACATTCAGGCTATAGAACAGCCCACAACGATTAAAAAATATAAAATATGTGAGGAGATGGGGTGGAAAGAAAGGAAGCTGGGGGAGGGTCAACACACAAGACATTTCCTAGAAGATGCAGTTCACCTGTGAGAAGTTAGCTACGCAGTTGGCCGAGAGCTTCCGGGCTCCCTGAGTCAGTGAGAGGATCCTCGATGGCCCACAGATGACGGTGAAACAGTTTTCCTTGTGCTTAGACTTGAAAGAAACACCTCATAAAGGGAATACCATATGTGTAGTGAACTACGCTCTCAGCAACATCCCTCAAGTAAACGGTAGAGCGCTTCGTGGGGCTGTTTTTCAAAAGGTTCTTCGATATAGGCTGATGGCATGTGTATGCATAATTTAGTGAAGACCTTTTTACAACGGCCCCAAATGATGAAGTCTACGTGTACGGCTCTCTGACTGCCTCCAGGCATAAAATTATAGCGTCTGGAGGAATGGATGGGCCTCATATCCATTATGCAGCCTTCCATGAGTATTATTTTGCTCAACTGATCTATATTTTGAAATATGTTGTTAAGTTGTTTAAAAAAGGAAGAAAATTTGTGACTAAAGCTTGTTTTAGCAGAAAGCCATCAATTTTAATTTTAGGGAAAATATATATAAAATAGGTTAAATCCAGTGACTACTAATCCAGTGGTCACTCAGTTTCCTAATTTTAACAGTGAGAGAGTTTAAATATATCATCCAGGTCCCTTTTGTCTCCAAAGTCTTCTGTCAGGTCTTGGCTTTACAGTAAGTAAGAGCTGATATTCTCAAACTGGGTAATTGAAGCGCCTTCAATAAAGAGACTGTTTACGTCGGAGCGGGCAGGGTTTTGGGAACCAGTAGGGCATAGTGAAGTTCCCAGGGCTAGCTAGAGCAGGGAGCTGTTACCACATCCAGGCCTGAAGGCAGGAGGGGAGGAAGTGGTTCCAGAAATTGCAGAGATTAGCTTTACAGAACTATTTGACAAAAGCCACAGAGATGCAACCAATCCTGGTAGGGAGTGGAGCTGGAGGAATGGCTCCCTCAGCTTCACTCTTTCCCCCTCCCACCTCCTGATGGTGGCCCAGTAGAACGCCAGAGGGTTCCCATGCACCTCAGCCTCCAGGGGCGCAGAGCAGGTGAAGAGTGGAGAGGGGGAGCAGCAAGTGGAAGACAAGCAGGGCTTTCCTTACTTCATGTTCCCAAACAAATGCTTTGATTTTTTTTTCTCAAGATAAAAAGAATCTGTCTTCTTGTTAGCCTCGTGAGGGCCCTTGCTCCGGTTTACTGCTCCAGCTCCAGGGCTTAACAGGGGACCTGCGCTCTGCGAGAGTTCAGTAAATAAAGGGCAGCTGGGCAGCGAAGTGCATCTTAAGAAGGGGCAGGAAGTAAGTAGCAACAGTCAGATTGCAGTGCTGGAGAAATGAAACAGAATGGGGAGCTGATGGCTTTGAGTCCTCGTTCTAATGAAATCTATGCGAGAATGGTTTTTGGACTGCAGTGCAAAAATAAAACCTGCATAAAATTTCATTTGCTGCTTTCATCTTTATAGTGTTCGAGAAAACTCATTTTCTGATCCATAAATCTCACAGATGAATGACAAGATGTACTGTGGCCTTCCTGTGTCACAGCCTCTGTCGTGAAGAGCACTGCTCTTAGCTTGTGTTCACTGACATGTTGGCTTGAAGCAAAATCGGCTGTGCCACAGAAATGTTGTGATTTCAAATCAAGTATGGGAATACATTCTCCTGAGGGAATTATGGTGGATTTTTCCGCAGCTTCTCACAATTAGTACATTTTTCAAAAAGTTCCATTGGAGTATAGTTTATGTACAATAAAATTCATCCATTTTAAGTATACATTTCCATGAGTTTGGGCACATTTATACAATTGTGCGATCACCACCACAATCAAAATATAGAATATTTTTATCACCCCAAAAAGTTTACTTGGGTCCCTTTGTGGTAGATCTGAACTCCTGGCCCCAGGATATCTCTAATCTGAATTTTGTCATTATAGCTTTGCCTGTTATAGAATTTTATATAAATGGAATCATACATGGAATATAGTATTTAAATTTTAGGATCAGCTTTTCAATTTCTGCAAAAAAGCCTTCTGAGGTTTTATTGTATATCTGTATATACATTTGTACAATATACAATTTGTATATTGTATATATTTGTATGTTTATATAAGTTAACAATATTTATCCAAGTATATACACATGGTAAAAATGATCTGAGTAGTATAAAAGGGTTTGAAATGAAAGACAAGTCTACCACCCACTCTTGCTCATTTCTAATCCCACTTCTCAGAGCCACAGCATTTAACTGTCTCTGCCTTTAGTTCTTCGGGAGGTTTTAATTAATATACCAGCCGCCGTTTCTTGATGGTCTCTGTGGACGTGGCCCGTGAGAGAGGTGATTTTGCTCATTACATTACCACCCCACTCTTCCACCTCCTCGCCCCTCCTCCCGATAGTTCAATCACTGTTTTTATTTCCTCTGTTGCTTACTTTTGAATCTTAAATGCTTGTTCTTGATTTTATACCTTAAACTAGCACTTTGAAGTAGAAAATAATTACAATTCTTGGACTCAGTAGGCTATCCTTTATGTAAAGTAACTATGCATTTCAGGGATGGGGCTCAGGCATGATCAGTTAAGTTATTTTGTCAGTGTGGTGTGTGTGTGTGTGTGTGTGTGTGTGTGAATTGATATGATTCACTTTCATTTCAGTTGTATATATATTACAAATCAGCTAAATTAGACCTCTGATGTTCAAAACTTAGTTTTTGTTAATATAATGAAGAAAATTCAGAAGGAAATTGCAGGAGACTTGAAAAAGCTTTAAGTGTTTGTTTTGCTTCTTTGGGGTACACGGGTTCAGTAAACCGGACTAAGAAGGAAATTTCCTCTTTTTAGTGAGAACATGAAATTTAAAAGCTTGAGGCACATGATAAAAATTAGCTAACCATAAGGATTTTGCAACTAAAGACTCCTTATAGTATTGGCAATTAACTGAGTTAAAACGTTATTAGCCACGTTACAAAAAAACCTTTCAGAGTAGTATTTATGAGCACAAGCATACTTTCTTTGTACGTATGTAAATAATCATCTTTCAGATATTAAAAGTGGATTCTGATTGTGGTTTTCCTCTAGTATGAGGAGCTGCAGGTGCAGACAGGATACTTTAGTAATTTATCTTCTCGAAGTCTGCTGTGGAGGCTGTCGGATTTGACTTCAGCATCTGCTGTCCAGTTTGCAGGTCACACTTCTCCATGGACTCTGCAAACTAGAAAGTCTTCACCAAGCAGAGTCATTTCTGTGGTCGCGGATACTAGTGACTCTCAAATGCTTGATGACTTCACTTAAGACGGTTTTGAAAAGACTTCTTAATACAAGAGCAGACCCCTCTTACGTCAGCCACAGTCTTGAGAAATTTGTTTAGTTAAATCTGATAACAACAAAAATCTATGATCTTAATGAGGCCCAAACAAGCGTTTTTCTTTCCTGGTATATTTATCCAGGCAAGATGGCTAAAGTGGGAATTCACTGAAACATCAATAACTTCATAGTTCATATCATTTATTTTATCACAAAATGCAACAATTTCTGTAGCTCAGACAAAAGTGAGATCCAAAGCATAGAAGAAAATCAGCAAGTATTTCCTTTAAATCTGTTAAGGCTTTGATCTCTCTGTTGACAACAGCTACATTTTTGAAATAGGAAGATGACAGTAGGAACACAGCCTCAGAACTGGTGTTGAAGGAGAGTTTGAATGACCAGAACAAGAAGACGTTATGTTTCCTTAACTGTTTCTTCCAGAAGCTGAAATGCCCAGGGGAAGGTGCTCACATGTCGGGCAAATAAGGCCTGAGGTGACCTTCCCACAGTGGTTACCATATTCCTATTTTATAACTTTTAATAATATTTGTAAATTTCTTTCTTGTTTCATCAACTTTCAACAGTACTTCTTGATTCTCTAGTTTCTGCCCTTCCTCCTCTTCTCCTCCCCTCCCCTTTACTGTGAAATTATCGTGATTGAAACTATGCATTCTGAAATTTAAATAGTCACCTGTGCTTTATATGTAGGTTGATTTTTGAAAGACAAAAGCTGAAAGTAGGTTTTATTGCAGCTGGCAGGGGTATACTGTGATTAGATTTCTCTATGCAGATGGCTCTGATGGCGTGGGACTGGTGTTTGAATACAGCAGGTTTCATGGGTTACATTGTCTTTTGTTGTGTTCTATGCACCTCTGCATGCTAGTGACTCAATAAAGAAGGCTTTGTTCAATTTGGGTTTCTTCAACATGGTACCCAATGTACATACTGCAGCCGGTAATGTTGTTAGCCGGCTGCATTCCGACACAGCTGCAGCCCCGACACTTATCATCTGACCGCAGATGAGGCCAGGACAACGTGCTTAAGAAAGATCAGCCACTTGCTGCTGCACCTAGCCTCCGTAACTCTGGAGCGCAGTGCTTCACAAATGAGAACCCGTGAGCTGTGAGGGTGGTGAATTGTTGCACAGCCGAGTTATGTGCCAGTGAGTGTATCACAGTTATTTTATACTTTTTCTCATTTACCACTTAAATAGATTGGGCATGTACCAAACTCAGGGGTGCATGCAGCCTTAGGTAAGATGCACTGTTCTAAAGAGGTCAACATGATATTTGTGATCCAACAGGCTTTTTTTTTTCTCTGTTGTTAGTACGTTTTTACTCCTGGGAAATACAGTTGGCACCCAGACAGTAGTCTTCCAGCAGCAGGCTTTTGTATTAGATTTACAGATGAAGCTAGTCTGTATTACGTGGGTCTTCTCTGGGATAACTTTAATGAAAGATAAGATACTCAGATGGGTTTGAATGGTGAGTTACCTGCCTTTGTTGGGCTGCTTTGCTGTCTAAGTTTGGATTCATTGCAGGAGCCCACAGCCCGCAGGTGCACTATTTGGTATCCCTGCAAAATGTGTCCCTGCAGTCTTGGTGTGTTTTATTCTTCTTAGACACGAGCATCTCAGTTCTCACTGGCATTTTAGGACCCTCTGACTTAGTCCGTTAGGGCTGCTATAATAAAATACCAGAGACTGGGGGGCTTATAAACAACAGAAATTTGTTTCTCATGGTTCTGGAAGCTGGGAAGTCTAAGATCAGGCCCTGGCAGGGTAGGTGTCTGGTGAGGGTGCACTTTCTGGTTCATAGATGGCCATCTTCTCACTGTATCATCACATAGTGGAAGGAGCAAGGAGTCTCTTTTAAAAGGGTGCTAATCCTTTTCCTAAGGGCTCCACCTTCATGACCTAATCACCCCCCAAAGGCCTGCCTCCTAACACCTTCTTATTGGGGTTAGGATTTAACAATATGAATTTTGGAGAAACACAGACATTTAGTCTGTAGCACCCTCAGACCTCATTACTTTTCTTTTGGGACTATGAAGATGCCCCTCGGCACTCTGACAGTCAAGGATTCCCTCTTTTTTGAGCACAGATGCTACTCCTGGGCAATTAAAGGGTATGATGTAGATGTCTGATGCCTGAAGGGCTTTCTCACAGACAAACACATGCATGTACTGTTCTCTTTTGAAAACCCGGAGCAACTTGTGGGAGAAACTTCATGACACCTAATTTTACTCTGACTTGTATTTATTTACTTGTTTTCTTGCCTCTGTTTTGCTGTAGGATTGTAACCTCTTTGAGGGCTGAGAAGAAGAGTTTCTCATGTTGATAGACAAACAGTGCCCAGCATAGTTTCGGCCATATGGTAGACACTTAGAAATCTGTGTTTCATAGAAGGGAAATCTGGGTTTCCCTTCATCCGCTGGTTTGGACAAGGGCTTTTTCTTCTGTGTCCTCTTGAAAGGTGACAGAATTGGTGGTCTCTAGGGAGTGGGAGGAAACTGTCCATACATTTCAGTTGGAAATGGGTTCATCTGATCAGTTTATCTATGAAGAGACATTTGTATGTAGAATTAGATAATTTGGTTACTACTGTAGTTTTTAGCAAATGACTTTTTATCAGTAGTGCAGTTGGCAAACTACTGTATATATTCCGTGGGAAGTCTATTTTTGAAAGGATTATCAACCAACTTTTCTTTCTTATAGTTTTGCTTCATTGGAGGAAGTAAAGGTGGCATACCTTAGCATTTAACATCCATTCCCATTTGTAGAGGGAGTAGTTATCTAATTTGTTAACTTCTTTTTCAGGGCTTTCTTTTTTCCCTGCAATACATCTAATTATTTACTTGCTTTTCTTTCCTGCATTTGTGTTCTGGATATTGGATTTAGTGCTATGTTTTGATCAAAATGTTTATTAAAATAGCTAGATGGTGATTGAAATGCCATTCATTTGCTACCTATTTTAAATGATTGATGATGAAAAAAGCTATAACCAAGGGATACTTAAGGAGCATCTGGACAATAACTTGTGGTGACCTATCTCTCCATTCTTAATATTTTCTGTGGCTCAGAAGATGCAATTTTGTCATTGTAAACAAGTGATTATATGATATTACAATGAAGGGCCTATGATTACTACTGGGTAAATTTGCATCTGTGGAAGAAGTGAAAAAGAAAAAAATCTTTCTGTACCTTTACTTAGTAACAATCTAGATTTTAAAATGTATTAGTAATTGTGGAATATCAAGATCATGTGAATAAGAGTATACATTATGTAGATCTGGAAATTTTGTAACTAAGCCATCATTTTCCAGCATATTGCAAGATGTTATCTCTCTTGACAGAGTGAAATGGAATATTTGATAATAGGATTATAATTTTCCCCAACAATAAGTTATCAGCATTATATTACATTTATTATGACAGATTTGGCAAGCAGAACAGCAGGACTGGCTTTGGTCATTGGGCTGCTTATGGGAAAAAATGCTTTTTGGATGTCTTCGAACCAGATGGAAACTGTCAACAAGAGTTTCTTGAACTCCTTTGTCCAGTGGATGAGAATTTGGTCAAAGTAACTGATTACTTGCCAGACGAGAGTAGCTATCTCAATTTTTTTTAATATACGTCACAAAGAGTCAGCTTTTTTTTTTTAAATAAAGTAAAAGTAAGTTGGTTTGGATTTTAAGGTTTATTCATAAAAACAAACATTTTTTTCAGCTTTATTGAGGTATAATTGACAAATAACATTGTATAAAAACAATTTGTTCTGATTCGGTCATCAGAATAGAAATCTATGTAACACAGGGTCGTTGCTGAGGCTGGACTGTAGACCTAAAGAAACAGAATGGCTCCTTTTTCTGAATTATTATGGGAAAAGAAACCTATGTCTTCCTCCCCAAGTTCTGGCGAGCCGAGCCTTCTGACGTTGTTTACCATTGTCTTGGGGCTTTGACGAGAGTCCTGCAGATAACGATGAGGGGGCTTTGCCTAGAGAGGTGATCCTTTAACTTCACATCAGTGGTGCTAACAGGGTGCCCGTCTGGGGCACACATCCCCCGCTCCTGAGACGGGGTTCCTGCCTCAGAGCTACTGGGGAAATGAGAGCGGGAGCTGACGTGTGTGCCTTGCATTTGTGTCCATGTTGGCAGGCAGCCCTGGTCAGAGCCTGAGAGCATCTGAGGTTCTCTGGATGATCTGAGGCCTGTAGCCAGAATAAAGCACTCGCCTGCTGCTGAACTCTGAACACAATGTGCCGTTTCCTGTCATTCAACAGGGGAGGAAAAATAATGCTCAGCTACTGCATTTGGGATACACTTGGATTTGATTTGAAATGCGATAGGGTGTGGCACATTACAGTGCACGCCCTTTTGTTCCAGGCAGTGATTGACCTACTGATCAGAGTGGTATTTATTTACCAGTGAGTTTGGAGACTCTCTGTGGGTGAGAAGTGGGGCTTGCTAAAAGGCTGCTTTGGGTGTGGCTTTAGGCCCTGAGGTTGCACGTCCAGTGGCAATATCCCACCAACTGGCTCGAGAGTGGGAACCACCAGGCACCTAATTACTTGGTCAAACCATTTGAAGCAGATTCATTTCTTATGTCTTAGTAACGTACTGTTCTTCAGAGCAGGTGGGTCTCTTGGCTAACCCTACTTGTTCCACAAGATGGTATACACAGCTATTTACACTGGTCATTTCATCAGTCGAAATGACTCTGGAGCATTTACCATCTTAACAGATGGAGGCAGGAGACCCAGAGCCTGGGTAACATAACCAGTTGCAGTGCAGCCAACAAATTCCCTGATTGAAACCATAGTCTATGTGGATGATGGTGTTCTCCTCACTGGGACATCATCAGTGTTTTTCTTTACTTGGAACAGAAGAGCAGTGCATGCTGATGCATTTTTGGTATTTGTTTTCAGCTGCACTCATCACCACAGTGAATCTTAGAACATTTTTGTTACCTCAAAAAAGAAACCTCTCATCCCTTAGCTAGTACCACCTAAACCCCCAACCTCCCCAAGGAGGCCAAGGCAACCACTAGTCTACTTTCTGTCTCTATGGATTTGCCTATTCTGAACATTTCATATAAATGGAATCACATAATACGTAGTCCTTTGTGACTGCTTCTTTCACTTAGCATAATGTTTTCAAGGCTCATCCATGCATGTATATAACATGTATCAGTACTTCATT
This sequence comes from Tapirus indicus, assembly GCA_031878705.1. NCBI lineage: Eukaryota > Metazoa > Chordata > Mammalia > Perissodactyla > Tapiridae > Tapirus > Tapirus indicus. Next base: position 8,563,179 of record CM062925.1, read on the forward strand.
CCTTTTTATGACTGCATAATATTACATTTTACTGATATACTATATTGTTTATCCATTCATCAATTGATAGACGTTTGAGTTATTTCCACTTTTTGGCTATAATGAATAGCGCTGCTGTGATCATTCATATACAAGTTTTTGTGTGGACATATGTTTTCATTTCTCAGGATACATGCCCAGGAGTGGAGAGACATTATATTTTGCAGTGCTTTTTTCTTCCTATGTGGAAAATGGAAGGGGCCCTTTCCTTGGTGATATAGGCTCAGTGTTGGAGAGCATTGATCAGGAGGCAGGAGTTGTGGTGCAGAGTTCTAGGTCTACCCCTGACTGGCCATGTGCTAGGAAATTCACTGTTTCCTGAGCTGTAGAGTGAGGTATTTTTTATCAGACTATCTTTAAGGTTCCTTCCAAGTTAAAAATTTTTCCTCAGTGATAATAAAAGGCTTTCAAGATATGAAGGAAGACATTTCCAGTGAGCTCTAAATAACAAACCACACCCCACTAAAGTCCCTAGGTGCTGTTTTTTGTTTCCTTGTTTGAAAACAACTTGTACTTTAATATTTACTTAGTTAAATGTTTATATGTTTTTCAGTAAAAATAAGTAAATGCCCCTTTAAAAAACTGGATAAACATAGAACCAAAATTACTCAAATTTGTATTACCCAAAGACATCTACTTTAACATTTTGGTGTATTTCCTGTCAGCTTTTTCTGCTTTAGTTTGTTGTTCATTGAGCTGTAATCATACTCAGGTCATAGTTTTCTGTTGGGATCCTGTTTTGATTGCCCTTCAGACTCATCTTGATTTTGCTTTGATGCTTCTGACTCTGATTGAAGGACCTTTGAAAGTGGAAAGCGTTTTGACTGAAATGGCTTTGGGAAAGCCACAACAGTTTCGAAACTGTAAAGGTGTTTCCAAAAGTGTGTTCCAGTTGGAGTAGTCAGTAGAAAGATTTGTACACCGGAGACAGAGATGAGGCTGTAAATGGGTTAAAATCAGTAGTTTCATATCACGGAGCAACTCATCCATTTCCTCTTCTTGTGTTTTGACCGATTTGGACGCCATCAAAATCATGTGCTTACTCTTTTCACAATGTAATCCGTTTGAAAGTTGCTAATTGTGGTTTCAAATTGACCAAGTCTTCCCAGAAAACATGCTCCCAGGATTCTTTCCTGTGTTGGAAGGAAGGTTGAACTTGTTTCCTTTTGCCTGCTTGCTGGTTTTCAAGCTCAGCAACTTGAGAATTTACACTGACCCTTTCTGGTTCCTGAGTGACCACTCTATGCAGGAAGCAGGCCCTTCTTCCCTGGGGCGGAGGGTCCACTCCTTCCTGGGACCTTTCCCACACTGGGCTCTGAGGCTGAAGTCTCCCCTCCCCACTGGCACCAAGGCCTTCAGAGAGCTTGAGTGTTGGTTTCCTGGACACCATCCCTTCCTATTGTGATGTGAGTTAGCTGGGCATACTCTCTCTCACTGTTTTTTTCCCATTTTTTTCTTATTTTGCTCTTGCCGTCAAACCCAACTTTCTCACGGTGGTCCTTTTTGCGGTGAATATTGTTTTGTATTTACTCAGTGAACATTATGGAGCACCCTCTCTGTGTCAGACACTGGGATTAAAGAGATCAAAATCACAGTTCTTGCTGTGATGAAATTCAGTATTCTATGCAGAGTTCTTAAAAATCTGTCCGGAAAATGTGAAAAAAAAGTGTTGTTGCTTCTTTTTTTTACCTTTAAAATCCCTAGTTTGAAAGAGTGCAGAGATTTCTTGCAGAAGGTTGTGTATAGCTGCCAGGTTAATCCTTATAAAACACAGCTTTCGTTATCTCATGGTTCCAGCTCAAGAAAATATAATAAAGCACTATTGCCTATAGAATAATCTTTATTTTATTTTCTAATAATTTCTGCAACTCCTTGAACTCTGATAAATGAATTGAGGCAAATTACAGCCCTTCTGTTGGGATTTGGGTTCCTTTTCTTCTCTAGGGCTCTCACCAATGGACCATGTGTAGAAGAATATTCAATCAAATGAGAAACAAAGGCCAGATATTAATCTGGGCACACTTCACCCCTTGACTATGTGGGACTGTGTGGCCTGAGCTTGAAAGAGGAGCCTCCTATTTCCCTTGAGTCTGAAGCTTTGAACCTGTGCACCCAGGCCCTGCAAATAAAGAGTGAGGCAAACCTGTTTGTTAGTGGAAATACTCCATGTACATAAGCCGCTTACTTGTAAGAACTCATGTAGTCCTCACAAGAACTCTGTGGGGTAGCTCTGACAATTACCCACATTTTTAGGTGAGAAAACTGAAGCACAGAGAAATTAAGCAACTTGCCCATGGATATGTAAGTTCATCAGGGACATTGATGGGACCTGAACCCAAGGAGGCTGGCATTAGGAGCAGCAAAGTCAACCATTAGGATCAGTGCCCTCTCCATGATGAGTGCTAGCCTTACTCACCTAATTGCAGGTGCAACTGAGAGAGAAGGGCCACCGACTGAATGTTGTTCTTCAAAGCAGTGGCCCCATCCACAGGGGAAACCAACCCATTGAATGCAAAATGCTAAGCAAGCAGATCATTTGGGGCTCCTCATTTGGGAGGAAGTGAATAGCAGATGGAGATGTGAATGGGAAGAGCAATGGAAGTGTCCACATCCCTTGGCAATGGCAGTAATGGAGAGATTCTAAAGGCCCCAAAATTCCCCAGTACCATCCAGCAGGAGACCTCTGCCTCGTACTTGCCGGTCTGTTCACTCGTACTCTTTCCATATTCTGGACCGTCCTTCTTATCTGGATGCTCTAGTTCTCTGGGACTTAGCCTTGGGGAGAGACGCAAATGTGTTTTGATCTGTTTGTGAAATGAACTCCTATAGCATTTACTGTCTTCATCTATAGAAAACATTTTCTAATAAGCCAAAATCATGATGCACGGCCTGATATACAGGACCAACTATCTCGAATGTATAATAATGTGAAAAAATGAATGATGATGGTTGCCATTTTCATACAGCTTATTTTAGCACTTTGACACATCTTGCACTGTTATTTAATCTTACATTGTTATTTAATTGCTTAATGAGTGCCTAATTTAGCTCTTTAGCTAAATTGTAATGTCCTTAAGACCAGAGTGTGATATATATATATGTGTGTGTATATATATATATATATATACAATAAGGTGGTTGATAAATACTTAATGGATTTTTTCCTTTCTCCTTTCTCTTTTTCCCTCCCTCTCTCCTTTCCTTTTTGTAGCACCTCCTGTCTCTTAGGCTGTTGACGTAAAGATTATAAATGAGGATAGAAATGGTTAGGGCAGCAGATAGGAGCATTATAAAATTCAAGGGCAGAATAGAACTGTGTAGACTTGTAATTTTTGGAAATTTGTTTTCTGGACATACTTATTGTCTATCCAGGTTGGAGCCCATCTATTTCTTCTTCCCGATGTGGTCCATCCTTTTGTGGTAGGTTGGCTCAGCAGAGTAGACTGCCGTGTCAGAGTCCTCAGTTTTGTGCTCATACAATCTGGTTAGCTTTGCCACATACAAAGTTTTCGTGACAGAGAGTAGGGAACGCACTGTAGGTGGACGAGTGTGAGTCCCTTAGTACTGTGGGGCCTACAGCTTAGGGCACGTGCCTTGGGGGATTGGGGATGACCTCCAAGCCTCTATAAGCTTATTTCCTCATCCATAAAATGGGAATAATTGTGGGGTCATTATGAGAATTAAATGAGCAAATGCAGGAGAAATCTTAGCACTGGCGTATGTTAAGCACTGAATAGATGTTGGTTGTTATTATCATGCCCAGATGTGTAGGCATGAGCATCATCATGTGCTATGCAGGTGAAAGAAGCTCCCCTGAGAGAGTGAGTCCTAGAAAGTAGGAGCTATTCAACTGCTTATAATTTCCAGTTATAGTGTCACGTATGGAGCCGAAACTGTGGTGAGTGTTGTCCAGTAGCTGATTATCATGCCTGTCAGATGCAGCCTCACATCCACTTTGGCAAACATGTGGAGCAAAGATCCCTAAAGAAAATCTAAAAACAAGTTTAAAAAAACAAACTATTCATTTCTCTTGCCCACTCTTGAGAATCGTAACTAACGGACTAACTCAAAATTCACATCAAAAGTTTTATGTACCAAGATGTTATGAGGAATAATTGAAAACCTTCTAAATGTTTCAAAAATAGGCAACTACATTTAAGTAAACTGTAGTATATCCTCTCTATGTGACATTATATAGGCTTTATGAATGTTTACCGTATTTTAAGTAACATGGAAAAATACTTAGGTTTTCATGTGACTTGAAAAACACTGGAATAACATTGCATATGCAGCATGAGCTCAACTATATTAAAATGGTTTTAGAAAATAGACTGGGTTGAAATACATCAAAATTTAACAATGGTTGTCTTTGGATGATGTTGGGATTATGGATAAAATTTCCCCTCTAATTTTGCTTTTCTGTATTTTTTATATTTATATGATATATGTGTATTATTTTCATAGGCAAGAAAAAAACTTTTTCATATGGGGTAAGTAATGTACATGGATGGTCGACAAAAGCTGTGGTGTATATGGGCTTGTATTTTCTTTTATTTTGTTTATTTATTTTTTGTTTTGTTTTTGTGGGGAAGACCAGCCCTGAGCTAACATCTGTTGCCAATCCTCCCCTTTTTGCTGAGGAAGACTGGCCCTGGGCTACCATCCGTGCCCATCTTCCTCCACTTTATATGGGACGCCGCCACGGCATGGCTGACAGGCAGTGCGTTGGTGGGCACCCGGGATCCGAACTCGCAAACCCCGGGCTGCCAAGCGCGGACTAAACTGCTACGCCACCGGGCGGCCCCATATGGGCTTGTATTTTCACAAGGAGAAAAAAAGTCAAATGCGTAAGGTGTAGATTGAACTGTTTGTTTTGTTTTCCCCAAAGAGAAATAAGAGTGTGGCATAAACTAAGTTAAAGACATACTACTTTGGAGAATTTAAGAGAGATTTAGCTTTTTGAGGATTTTTGGAGAAGCAGCAAAAATATAAAGCTTTAGCTAATGCATATGTGCATGTGTCAGTTTTCTTTTCCAGCACTGAAGTTTGGTATTCTTAGCCATTTTGATTGTTGGAGATTTGAGACTGTCATTTTCTTCGAAATGTCTGACAGCTATAAGCTTTCAGCTATCAGCAAATGAGGTGAAAATGTATTTTTAATTTTAAAAGTCTTTTTAGGGAAAGAGGCCCAGCAAAACCATCATTTATGGTTCACATTCAGGCAACATTTTAAGCTCCCTTCCTAATCCCGCTCCTATGGTATTTAATAGCCAAACATGTCCACCAGATGTGCTTCAAGTCCATTTATTTACGTAAAGGTTTCCAGCAATTCATTGTATATTTTTCTACTTATAAATAAATGCATACCGAATAGCCTTCCTTTTCACATTGCTATGCTTCAGCATATTTGTTTTAAAGCAGGAAAATGTCTAAAAGGCCCTGGGTGTTTTTCACGTCTTTACCACGCATAGGACTATGTTTTTATTTTTATGTCTTTAAAATGGATATGCTTATTATGGCTAATTTGAAATATGCATAAAATGTATGAATAAGAAGATAATAATTACTCAGGGGTAACTACTGTTAACATTTTGGTAGGTTTCTTCCACTTATTTTAATGATCTTTTTTCATAAATCTTACCAATTCTGTATTTTTTCTCTAGCTTGCTTTTCTTGCTGTCCTATTTGTGTTGGTACATACAGAACTCATTCTCTTAAACTACTTATTCATGGTATGCTATAGTGTAGTTAGCTATTCTTTTATTGATAGACATTTAGATTGTCTTTTTTTCCATTAAAACAATATTGCAATGAACATCCTTGCAGGTGCTCTTTGAGCATGTGAGTGTTTTTCTAGGAAGTAGAATTACTCCATGATGGGGTTTACTTGTACATTTTCTTTATTTAGTATATGTTTTCAGTATATTTCTTTATCTATTTACAAATGTACACACTGTATATAAATAGATGTTCCATATATTTATTTTTAGATTAAAGAGTTAGTTGCATTACCCCTATTGCTCTAAATCTTGCTTTTTTGACTTACAGACATAATATTGACCTCTCTCCATGTCATGTATTCAAAAGTGGTACAATGTTACAGGTGGTCTGAACTTTTACAGCAGATCCACAGATACCTGGAGATGTGACTGAGAATTTGCCTTCTAGCAACGTAACTTTTGAGAAACTTTGCATGTCCTTTACCCAGATTCACTAATTATGAACATTTTGCTCCATTTACTTTCTCTCTCTGTATCCCTCTCTCTGTTACTATATGTATGAACTCATAATTTTTCTTTACCTTGTTCACTTGGCTATGGTGGTGTCTGCCAGAGTTCTCCACTAAAAAGTTATTATTTTCCCTGTGTAATTAGTGACAACTTATGGGAGAGATTCATTCATGTTGATTTAAGTGTTAGTAGTTACGATTTTCTTGTGGAATAGTTTTCCATTGTGTTAATATACCACACGTTGTTTATCTATTCATCTGTTGATGGACACTTGGGATTTTGCTAGACATGGAGGTGCATCAACCAGATCACCCTTAAAAGAAGTAGTTGCTGCCCAGCTGTGGAGAGTGTAGTGAGCAGACAGCCTCTCACTGTCAGCTCCTTCAGAGTCTGCTACAGCTGCAGAGAGCTGCCTTGTCCAAGGTTATGTTCTTCCTGAGGCAGCCGACGTTCAGTGGCCGAGTGAGGTGGTTGTGTAAAGGTCCAACCATTTCAGCCTGAGATGGGACAACTCTGACGTGAAATTTTTACCCTTTACTTCCATGGCATCCATCACTGTTACACCAGCACCCCTTTCTCAGCTAATGCCTATGGCTGTTTGGGGGATCCTGTACTACTAGATGAAGGAGAAGGAAAAATCCCAAGCATGAGTTATGGATGAGTCAGTTCAATATGGCCTTGAAAGACTATGAGAATGGGTAGTTCTTCCAGTGCAGGGACCATCAGGTCATGTACCTGGTTATCCATTTTGTGTGGAAAGAGAAGTGGTCTGAGGTTCAAATGTATACAGACTTATGGGCAGTGGTGAATGGCCTGGCTGGCCTCAAGGGCCTGGAAGGAAAAGGATTAGAAGTTTGGGGACAACAAGGCCTCAGTAGAAGCGTGTGGGTGGACATTTGGGAATGGGCCCCAAATTTGATGATCTCTGAAGCATCCACCAGAGAGTTTTAAAGACTCTGGATTCTGTTATTTTCCTCTGAAGAATGTTCATTTCTTGTTCTAGCAGGCAGTTTACTTGGCACTAAACCAAATCAACAAACTGACCTGGCCACTTTATATCAGCTAATGCCTGTCATTGGCCACCCCAGTGCTGACACAATGAGCATATGAACAAAATGACCATTGTGTTGGAGGAGGAGGCTACACATTGGGCCAACAGTGTAGAATTCTTCTTTCTAAGACTGATCTAGCTACTATTGCTGCTAACTGTCCAAAGTGACAACAACAGAGCTTACCACTGAGCTTTCACAGGGTACCATTCTTTAAGGAGATCAACCACTTCTCTGTGGCAGGTTTACTACATTTACTCTTCCATTTGAAACAGCTGTCTCTAATCTGCAATTATATTCATCCATTTGATATTTTGTTTTGGATGTTATGCTATTAAGTTCTAAGATTTCCATTTGGTCCTTTTTTATAATTTCATTTCTCTGCTGAGATTCCCCATCTGTGTTATGAGTGTTATTATGACTATCTTTTCATTTGTCTTTGTACATATTTTTAATAGCTGCTTTGAGGTCCTGTCTGCTAATTCCAACATCTGTGTCATATTTTCTCATGATCATCACATTTCCCTGTTGTTGTTTTTTTTCTCACGTGGCTAGTAACTTTTTAATGTATACTGGACATATTAGATGATACATTTTAAAGACTCTAGAGTCTGTTATTTTCCTTTGAAGAGTGTTCATTTTTATTCTAGCTGGCAGTTTACTTGGCTGACTCAATTCCAAACTCTGTCTTCTTATGGTGGGTGGTAGCTGAAATCTTTGATCAGTGTTTTCAGTCTTCTAGCTATTGCTTTCCACTGGGCTCCTTGGAGTTTTTCCCCTGCATGCACAGTTCAGGGGCCAACCTGAAAATATTCTTAGGGAGCATGATTATTAATTTAATTGCTCAGAGTGTTCCAGTTTAAATATCCCATAATTTATTTTGCTTGTCCACTATTGTTGGACATTTTTATTATTAATGATGCTATGAACATTCTTGGACTTAAGTCTTTGAATGTATTTCTAATTATTTCATTGGTATATAGATTCCTATATAAAAACAGGGAAATATTTTAAAGCCTGTGATACAAACTGCCAACCATCTCCATAAAGATTGTAAACATTTTTATTTCAATCAGCACATTACACTTCTAACTCTGGATTTTATTATTTTTAAAAATTGCAATTTGAAAAAATGGCCTTAAAGTACTCATATGCATTTCTTTTTCATATTTTCATGTGTTCATGTCTTTTTTTGTTTTTGTTTGTGGGCATGAGAATATTCTGTTCCTTTTCCCACATTTCTATTAGGATATTTGACTTTTTCTTATTGATTTAGAAAACTTCTTTATATGTTAAATACATTAATTAATCCTTTTATATTATCCAGTTTTTGCTTCATGAGCTATACCATTGTTGATATATATGATAATTTGATCGTTATTATTTGATTATTATTGTTATTAGGGCTTCCATCTTTGAGGTTTGCTCAATAAATTTGTGCTAATAATTATTGCTGAGTAGTTAGCACTTAAAATGTAGAAAATGAAACAACATTTCAAAGGATTCTTTCTGTCACTTTTATAATGTTATGAACCCAATACTACTGATTAAAAACCATCAATACAACAGTGGTTCCTAGTTAATATGATAAGTGTAACTGATGATTATCAATATAAATCAGGTACACTGTCTTAAAAGACTTTCCCTCTTACAGGCACTAATGATTTCTTTATTTAGATGTGTATTTTCTTTTAGTCCCATTTTGGTAAATTGCCGTGTAGTAAAAATTGAGATACTGAACAACAAAGTCACAACAGTGGTCTAACCATTGTTTATACGCATCCTTTGTTGCACAGCTTAATGGTAAAATTTTGGATTATGTTACATCTACTTTTAAAGGATTTTGGTAGTGTGAGATCTTAGAGGCCATCTGGTTCTGTTTTTCAAGGTCAAGAATCCCTTTCTAAAGACCAGGTCAACTTGCTCTGGCATCCCATTCCATTTTTAGAAAGGTCTTCCAAATCTCTAACTTTAACCCATTTTTCCTATTTGTGCCTTCTGGAGCCTCACAGGATAAATCTGAATTCTATCGCATTATCCGTATATCCTCTGCCCATTTTTTTGGTATAACCGTGGTACCTCTTTGACAGAGCATCCAAAGAATTTGCTTGCAGCAGCAGAGGAACTCTAATACTTGCTCCAATCTCTGTGTTGAAGTATTCTCTTCTCTGCTAAGTGGTACTAACTACCCCAGGTGTTAATAGCATACATTTTCATTGTACATATTTTTTGCACAAATGAGAATATGGTTGGTAAATGGAAAATAAATAAAACCAATGGCTGAAATGAGAAAGTGATGAAGATGGCATGAAGTAAAAAGGTTTTGGAGGTTTCATTCTTTAGAATCAGTGAAGTTAGAGGTTCTGGATTAGTTCAGGAGAGGCCAGGATAGAATGGACACTGGAATGATGATCAAGTTTAGTCACCTTGCTATAAGAGAAGGCTGTGACAAGTGACTGAATTCACATGTACTCAGTCATTGGCTCTAGGCTGACCAGAGTTAGATCTCTCTCTCTAAAGATAATAGATGAACAGGAGGACTGGGGATGGGGTGAGGCCAATCACGTAGATCGAATGTTATTTTCAACAGCATCCGTCCCTGACTGGAGTGGTAATACAAGAGAAAGACAGGAACTTGTATGAGAATTGAATGAAACATGGAGAGGAATTGTTGCCTTTTCCTGCGAGTCGAGGATGATGACTTAAGCCACCATGCGTCATGCTTCCCCTTTCACAAATTTCAGTATGCCTGGTGATTTATGGGAGCCCAAATCCCTCGGTCAATGAAAGTTTCTCTGTTCCAATTTTTATATGATGGCCTTTCAAAGATTTGAAGAGCAACCAGATATATCAAGTTCTTTTAGCCGTTCTTAAAATGACAGGTTTTCTGACCCCTTGTCTTTGTCACTGTGCAATGAACACAGTTTAATTTGACTCAGTTCTTTGTGAAATTTGGAAGCCAGACACAATATGTTGTTCCTGTTGTGGTAGAAAACCACTGTAGGGGCAGTTAAACCTATACTGCTTGAGCTGGCTTCTAAGTTAAATTATTGTCCATTAAAATATGTTTAATAGAGGAATATATTCTCAGGCCGTTCTTAAACACTGATATTGTAGCATAGTGTGGATTTTATGTATGCTATTACTTTACTTTATTCATAGTTTCAAATTTACAGTCTATGTGTTGGCTTCTATAGGGACAAATCATTCAGCAAACTCTTGCATGTCACTGAAACTTCAAAATACAACTCCTCTCTAAGCCTTTGGGAGGATTAGAAATCTTTTCATCATGAATATCAAACAACCACAAAAAAATCCACAAGAACATAAGAGCGAACCAACCAACAACCACCACAACAAAAACAGTAAGACCTCTTCTTAATTATCATGTACCCAGTGTACTGGATCACAATTTTAATACCTCCTTTTCTTCTTTTCCCTGTGCACTTTTACCTGAGGAAAGCAGGGGAGAAAAGCAGGAGGAGCACTTGAATCAGGCAGTTTGGCAGAGCTGGAATGAGTCCGGGGTCCTAGGCGGACTCAAGGTGACTGGTTCCCAGGTGAGGTCTGGTAATTCCACCACCGCAGTAATGACTAGATGCACTTCACGCTTTTCAAGGCACTTCGATGTGTGTTACTGCGTTTGATCTTCATCTTGGGGTTACTAGGAGAGGTGGCCTTGTCTTCACTTGGCTCAAGAACAAACTGAACAAGAGGAACTTGCCAGAGTTCACAATGTGTCACCGAGGCAGGACGAGAATCCTGATGTCCCACTTTCTAGCCTGGGGCTCCTTCTGCTGAACCATGTGCTTACCCTGATGCTGGTGTGAATCTGTGAAGTCAGCTTGTACTGAAGTGAATATGCCCATGGCAAAGCCTCTGAATCTCAGCATTGAAAAGGAAGCAAACTAATAGGGAAGGGGAAAAGCCTTCAGCTTCTTAGATCTTTGTTCCTAAGAAGACCTGGGGAGGTAGTTGGGTGTTTTGACATATGTTTTAACAATAAAGAATGAGCTTCTGCATATAACCATGATATGAAAAGACGGAGTCTATAAAGTAGTTGGAAAATCAGTCTCCTTTAATTTACATAAAATCTTCTTTGGAGCTACAAGTGTCTGTCAGATAGAGCTAATCTTACTCTATGTAAAGAAATGATCCTACTATGTAAAAACAGTCACTGAGGCAGGAAAGTGAAATGTTTTCTCTCCTAGAGACCAATGGTGGTTGGGTCAAAGGTATAATGCTTTAGACTGTTCTTCAGTTAATGCCCCAGCAGCTGGCACAATGGTGACCAGATGGAATGGGCAGAGAAGTCACTTGCCAGTAATCTTTCAATGTCAGGAGAAGAAGGGGAGGGAATGGTATCAGAAAACATTAAGTGTTTCCCCCTTTTTTATGCCTACCTGACTGTATTTTCAGTCTGTCTCCTCTTATCTCTCTCTCACACACTGGGGCAGTGGCAGCAAATCAAATTTAGAGTGATCTGTGCCTCCGGGACTCCGGGACTGGGCACTTTCTCTTATGAGGGGCTGGTCATGTCCCAGGAAAACATTAATTGAAGTTCCTGTGAATGTTCGATAGCTCAGTTGTCAGTTCTGATGAGTTGTGAGATATGTGAAGTTAAACCCCTCAGGGTCAGAAGTAGTATAAGTGCACATAAAACTCAGTTTCATCAATATATCAAATGTTTAAAACGTATTTCATTTCCACTTCACGAGCAGTTACAGAGAGAAGAAGGAGGGGAAAAGAGGAGATAATGCATAATAGGAAGAACAACAAGACCATATGCTTTATTATTGCTTTGCAAACACACCTAAATGGGAGAACTGCTGTCCGTGGTTTTTATCCATCTCCACATCCTGAAACACTTGGAATCTCCCGTCTGACTGGGATGAATGGTCACAGCAACCCACAAGGCTGTTGGGGGAGAAATACACTTTGGGCTACAGAGAGCCACTGAGTAGTGTTGTTCATATTCTTGGGGACTAGGAGGGCCGGGGCCCAAGGCCCAGGTGGGGATGGAGAGCTCTGCCCCACTGCAGAGCCGTGCTGGGACCCAGAGGCACTACCCCCCAGGCTGCTGTGTTATTGGGATCGCTAGCCCCATTTATGTACGTCACTGAGCGAGGGATGGTTTGGAAGGTACTCATTTCTTTATCCATCTGGCATCTGACTTGTGGGGTCAGAAATTGGGCAGCCTGAGAGGAGAGGACCACGGGGCACCTCCCACCCCTCCCTGGCAGGGGCCGCTCAGGGAAGAGGATGCACTGAGAATATTCTGCCTCAATGGCTGTAGACAGGGTTGGTTTTAGTTCTCTTAATCCAAAGCTGAAACACGTGAAGAACATACATCGTAATTTAAAACCCCACAGTACCATCCAAATGATAACACGTATGGCGCAGCATTTGTTTAAAAAGACTATTTTTCTGCTGTATACTTTTAAAAAAACCCACAGAGGTTTCTAATTTTCTTTTGAACATCACTGATTTGACCAACATCATCTACTTTCTCTCGGTATTTAAGTAGTATTATAAATACCTGGGCATAGTTTTCAAAATCGATAAATATCTTTATTGTTGGTTATATAGGTATATGTGTCTGTTGTAAATGACTCAGTTTAAAAATGGAATGAGCATATTTTTCATTAGTTATATAGCTATATGTGTTTATTGTAAATGATTCAAACAATATAGAAATGTAGAAAGTAGAAGTGGTCCTGTAATACTATCCCCCAGCAGTTGCCACTGTTAACTATAAATTTTTTAACTTGCAGAAGCTTAAGGACCAGAGTTTTAAGGGAGCTTGTCTTCTCATATTGGGTTACATTTGTTTTCTCTGTAAACACACAGCATAAATAGCAGCAAACCCATTATAATAAAAACCAGAAAACTGAAAAATAGAAATTCATATAAAGCTACAATAGATACCAATAAGATCCTGAACATTTAAATTTCCTAAATCTCTTCATTATGTTGTCTTTCTGGCATTGTATGGTCATTGTAGGTAAGAAGTAAGACTCTTTGGTGAATCTGCCAACCTATGGTATTTGTTCTTACTGCTCTTCTCAGGGTTTGTGTCATAATTCTGGTTTTCCATCTTATGAAAAAATATATATTTGGTATCTTAAGGGGTCTTTTTTATCCCTTTTCTGGATGCCTACCTGAATAGGAATATATAGTCATAAAATTAATCATCATGTGTGGCTGTTTGAAGCAAATTTATTAGGATAGTTACACCTCATGTTTCTTTCCTGATAATCATTTATTCACCAAACATTACTGAGGGCTTTGTATATTCCTGGCACGGTGCTGGGATCAAGGATACAAAAGGACAAGGCTGGCAGGGAAAAGACACATGCATAGATGACTCTAAGACGATGTGAGAAGAGTGTGCACGGGGTTGCTGAAACCCTGAGAGAGCGACTCCTTTTTGCCAGAAGGTGCCAGAGAAGGATTCTTAGAGGAGTTGACATTTCAGTGACATGAGTCATGAGAATTCAGTAAGAGTTTGTAGGTGGAGAAGGGACTGGGGATGAGGAAGAATGTCAAGATAAAGAGAGACACTGAGAGAGAAGGGAATCAGCATTTATTAAGTGCCCCTGGGTGCCAGGCACTGCGTGTCCGCTAATTCAGTCCTAAGACTTATATATCAGTGTCCTCATTCTGAGTGTCCTCAGTCTCATGAGGAGACTCAATCTCAGAAAGGTTACGTGACTTGCCCAAGGTCGCAAACTTGATCTACCACTTGGATGACTGAGGACCCAGGTCTGACGACTCCACAGACGGTACTCTGTCAGTAGCATGAAGCTGAGGAAAGAGCTTGTCTTCTTGTGGGAGTGATAGGTTGATGTGGCTGGAGTGTGGCATACATTGGAGGCAACAGGCAGAAACAAGATTAGAAATGGAGAATGGGGCCAGTTTGTGAAGGGCGTTTTCAGCCTGCATAAGATTTGTTCTTAGAGGCTGAGAATACAGCAAGGGTTTGTAAGCAGACGTGACAGCTCAGATTTATCTTAGGAAGAGAACTCTGGCCACCTTCTTGGGTTGGAGGGAGCTGGGTAAGACTGGAGGCAGGGTCACAGATCTATCCTCACTACACTTAGATGCGCAAAGAAAATATTTTTCTAAATTTGACCTGACTTTCTCCTTAAGATCCCCTCTGCACCCATAATGTAAAAGGTCTCTTTTGGTAATTCATTCTTCCCTCTGCGCTTCACTAAGATGGTGTCTCAGGAAGTGGGGGCTCACATGTCCTTGAGATTGTGTGTATGTGTGTGTATCAGAGGTTAGGGGGTCTGGTGTTGTTCTGGCTCTGCCTTGGGCATCTGTTGGCATCTCTTGCTGAAGTGTGTGGCTGCTGTAACTTGTGGTTCATTTTCTCTTAGGTCAGTCACAGCCTGGTTGTCCCTTTTGCCTATGTGGTCCCACCTTAGCTCTGCAAACACCAGCCCCCCCAACCCGCCATGAGGTCTGAGAGTGCCCTTCCCCCCCCAGTCCTTCACAGTCCTCAGTACTCTTGGGAGCATCCACACCACTTATCCAGGGAAGCTCTGGATAGCTAAACTCAAAACTTAAGCCCTTTCTTTACCTAACCGCTGTGACACCAATTTTACTGATTTACATGACATGGTCACCACCCATGGGGTCACCACCCCAAGTTGTCATGAGGGTGGGGGGGGCAAGAAGACATTCTGTGAGATGACATCCTTTATGTCCCCAAAGGGAAAGTGGTACAGAAGCTCCTTGGCTTTTAGCTTTGTCAACTTTTTAACTCCTCACCTTCTCTGGGATTTTAGCCCTGAGTGGGGAGAAGCTGTACCATATGTGTTTCTGCCACCTCCTGCTTTCTTTGTCTACCTTGGCCCCTTCTTCTCTCCACACTTCTCCTTATGTTCCTAACTCACTGAGACTTCTCTAGGTCATCATGTCCTCCTTCTGGAGGGGCCATTAACCTCCCACTTTGGGCTGTAGTAGCAGCCAGGATATAAGAAGGGAGAGGCACCAGTTATAAGAAAGGAAACTCAAGCTATAAGGAACGTCAATTGGAAAGTATTTCAAAGCTGTCATGTCTGTCACCCCATGATAAAGCTGTTACAGTAGTCTAAGAGAGAGATAATAAAAGCCAGAGAGAATCCTAGGAGGGAGCACTGGTAGAACCAAATGTGGGCCTGATGAGAGGGAGCAGCTGAGGGTGACTTTGGGGTTCCTAGTTGGGGCAACTGTTGGATAAAGATGCACTTGGCAGAGAGAAGACAGGAGAAGGAATTTGTGGGGGCGGGGGTAAGAGGAGCAGCATTAGGGGGTGGGAGGGAGGGAGAGAAGGAAGGTAAGGAGTGAGTTCCATTTTGGACATGATTGAAATTCTGTCTAATGGGAGAGATATGGGGCTGGCACCTGGGAGAGAATCTGCCTGGAGAAATAGATTTGGGAACAGGTAAGACTATCCAAGGAGAGAAGGAAGAGAAACTCACTGTCATTGTAGATGTTGAATTTAAAGACATAAACAAGGTCATTGCTCTGTTTCAGTTCTTCCTTGCACTTCACAATGACCCAGTACTTTGGAACTTCTCCTGGTTCCCACAGTGGAGCAGGTCAGAGGTCATAGAGTACGTCCAGGGTGTCTGCTGCTACTTTTGATCCCCAAGGGGACCCCTCAAGCCCCAGGTCCAAGACAGAGATCCATTGTATGCTGAGTTCATGTCAGAATGAGGCCAGAATATACAAGTAAAACTTTGATGAGTGGCTAAAAATAAATAATTTGCAGGTACATTGCAGAGGCAGTGTTTAATTTTTTGTGGTTGAGCTGAATTTATTAAGCAAACCAAATTTATTAAGGAAACTTAACATGTGCTTCTCAAAACTCTTTCCATCATTGTTATGCCTGAGACATGGTCTAACCTTTGAATGTACTCTGCTAATATAATTGCATTTCTGTCTTGTAAAGGTGGCTTTTAATTGCGTTCCCGAGCAGCAGCTGCTGTTGAGGTGCTGGTTGCAGACTTCCAATAGATTGGGCCGGTTCATTAAATGTTTCCTCTCCCTGGACTGGGCATCCGGGCTTGGGTGGTGGCCAGCAGTTACTGAAATGCCATCACTTATAGGATTGCTCTTTAAGCCACTGACGTGTTATTTTATTGAGTTTCGACTCTTTTCCTCTCAAATTTAAATGGAGCTTTATTGAATACAGTGCTAAAGTCAATTCTTCACATTCTTAGTGACCTTTTCATCAGGTTATTTCCCCCATGTTCATAGTATTTAGTCCTCTGACTGGACAGGAGGTTTCAGAACTAAGCTTGTCATTGATGGGGCTCAGGTCTGTCCGTGGGGACATGTGGTGGATTATCTCACAGGCATGACGCTGAGTCCTCCGTTGGCTGATGATTTATGTGTGGGTAACCTGAGAAGTCTCTTAGCCATTTTTTTCCTTTTTTGGTAAAATTGTGGTGAAAATTCTTATCTCCAGGATTATTGTCCTGAAAGTTTTTAAGTTCTAAGTTTGAGTATGTAAGTGTCACACTGAATGCTTAGAAGTTTGGGGTGGGGTGGAAGGTGGGACAGCTGAAGGAACTGTTTTTGTCTTTGGTTCTTCCTCTCAGAGCAGCTTGTAGGGCTGGATCTTTTCATGCCCCGGGAGGAAGTCTTGGGCAGGCCCGATGTATCTGATCATTCTCATGTAATAGAAAGCTCTCCAGTCATGTTTCCTTCCCAGACAGTCTCGGTTTGGTAATTATAATATGTCCAGCCTCAAGTAGAGTGTTTAAAGTGAAAGCTGCTCCTGTCCCTGACTCAGATTTTAGATTCAGTTTGCCAATTTCCACCAAAAAAAACCCAAAACACCTATTGGTATTTTTGTTGGAATACGTTGAAATTATAGAAATAATTTACTTCTTAGAGCTGATAAACATTTTCTTAGATTTATTCTTAAATTATTTATATTTCTTTGCTGTTGCAAATGTCGTGTTTTCAAAATTAAGTTTTCTGTTTGTTGATATTGTACCAAAGTGCAATAAATTTTTCTATATTGATTTTTATATCCAATTTTTTAATATAGATTATATTTTAATGTAGATTTAATGTAAAATTTTTAATATAATTATATAATCTGTGAAGAATTATTTTTTTCCTTGCTCTCCATTTCTTGTGCCTCTTTTCTTTTATTTTTCTATGTTACCCTCCAGACAGAATAGGTAAATAGAAGTGGTGATAATTGCCATCTTTTTCTTATTTTTGATTTTAGAGGAGATGCTTGTAATAGTTCACCATTAGGTAAAATGTTTGTAGTAAAGTTTTGGAAGATATCCTTTATTAGGTTCAGAAATTTCACTTTCTAGTTTGCAAGGAATTTTAATCACATTATTTGTGTAGAATTTTATCAAATACCTTTTCTGTATCTAATGAGGTGTTGTGGGGTGACTCTTATTGAGGAGTGTTAACAGGTACCCTATGGTATCTTCTAGGTGCAAAGCCATTGCCAGCTGGACTGGGAGTGATATTATATTTTGAAATATGAATATGATTTACATAATGCTGATGCATTTTGTAAACATATGCCCTTTGTAGAGAAATACTGTGTTGTTAGGCTGTCATGCTTGAAAAGTAAAACTAAACTTTGTTTGTTTGTTTTCCTCTCCAGTATTACTTTACTGTTCTTTTTGGCCACGAAGGCCAGAAACCACTGGAGCTGCGCTGTGAGGAGGAGCAGGACGGTAAAGAGTGGATGGAGGCCATTCACCAAGCCAGGTACGGGCTCACCTCCTCTGGGTGACGTGGATTGTCTGGGTCTTGCTTTGGGGGTTTCACCATTGGTGGTAGTTTTAGAAGAACTTACAATTCCAAGATGGGTTTCCCCTGGATACCTCTTCCTTAGTCCTGTATGAGATGACTCCTTGCACTGTCTATGGCTGTATTCCAACTAAAGATGAAAGGTAATGGATATAATAATGACAATGATGATAGGTCACTTTTGTGGATTTGTTCCTATGTGCCAGGCACTGTTCTAAGTGCTTCTCGATCAAGGACTTTATTAAATGTATTGATTCACTGATCCTTTCAACAATCTGCAAGAGGGGTATCATAATTACAGCCTCTTTTACAGATAAGGAAACTGAGGCCTGGAAAGGTAGTTTGCTTGCCTGAGGTCACACAGCTAGTGAGGGACAGCACCAGAATGTGGACCGAGAGGAACTGCATCTGTGAACCCTGCCCTATGCAGCCTGGTTATGGAGAAAAGTGACGCCACCCTCTCTCTAGGGCAGTAGAAGAGTGTGATTTTGCTTCCTCCTGAGAAATACCAGGAAGATGGAAAGGAATACATTAGGCCTCAAAAGGGAACAAGAAATCCAAAAGAGACACAGGCAGATCTTGCTCTTTTATTTTTCATATTCAATTCCAAAGTCTCGTCCATTTTTCCTTCAAATGGCTCCCGGGCTCACCGCTTTTTGCCTGTCCCCTCCCTAATGCAGGCCCTCGTCACTCCACAACTCCCCTGCTGCTATCCCTGGTGTTTCAGTGGCAAACTTGAGCTGGTGCACATTTTCTTTTCTTCACTTGACATGCCTTGTCTTCTCCTAAATGTCCCTCATGTCTCGACCACCCCCTCCCTGAAACTTTCCCCCACAGGTCAGCCCTCACTGGCCCCCTTCTCCAAATTGCCGCAGCCCTTGCATTACCACAGGTAGAATATTTAATTTAGATATTTAATATATAATTTACACTTTAGGTTATTTTTTGTGTATTTCATGTGTGTGCTTTACGTCTCCTGAGCTGCACCTTGAGAGTGAGGAGGACGAGGGCGTGTTATTTCTGAATGAAGCGCAGCAAGAATCATATCGTGGGTGATCAGGAAGTCTTTTCAAATTGATTACAAAGAGAATGAGGCATTTGTTCTGAGTGAGTTTAGACTGTTCTTTGAACCCTTGAGACTTTTTCTGTGAAAGTCCCCTCTTCTTTCTTCAACTTTGTTATGATGACCACCTCCTCTGTGGTGGGCAGCATACTAAGTGGTTTACATATTTATCTTATTTTATACCTCACAACTACCCAGGAGGATATTATTAATTCCATTTTACAGATGAGAAAACAAAGATGCCTGATGATTAGGTGGATTAAGATCTAACACAAAGTTGTTAAGTTGCAGACCCAGCTGATTCAAACCCAGGTCAAGCTGACTTAAGAACCTTACACAATGTTCTGTATTGTATCTCTCTCCATTATCATCTCTTTTTCTCTTCAGTCTTTCCCTCTTCTGTGTCTCTTTCTCTTCCTCCATTCAAAGATGAAAATGGATTTACGTGAGGCCAGGGCTGAGATTAGAAGATGTTATTTGCAAAAGATTTCAGTACCTGTTCTTTCCTTCCCTCCAAAATATTTCTCAGAGATGCACACGGTTGGCAACCAAATGCTGCTCCCCAGGTGGGCCCGGGAGCGGCTTGCTGCCGTCATGGTCCAGGCACACTGTTCAGCTGTCTTTGCTGTCTGTGCTCTCTGGGGGTTTTGCTCCAGATTTAGGATTGATGTAGAATGACTTGCTGTAGAAAGAAGGTCAAGTCTTCAAAGGTGAAAGAAGTATCAAGTTGGCAAAGTAGAGCCCTTGGGTCATTTCCAGACACAATTTTTCTGACCGCTTCTGTTCCTTTCTACCTGGGAGTCAAAAGGAAGTAAATAATTTAAGCATGTGTATTTGCCCATCTTTTTCATTCCAGAAAAGCCAGATACCATTAGTAGTCCAAATGCCTTTGTGGTTGCCAAGCAAGTATTGTGGTGAACCAAATACGGAGTATGAATTACTTCAAAAATGGTTAGATTTCAAGTAAGAGATTTTTGTCTATACCGTGAAGACTTTGTCATATATGTGGAAGTGAATCAGTAACCATTAGGTGTTGATTGACATATGATCAAAACCAGGGTGTCTGTGATCTTGTCAGGAAACAGAGACTTTAGAAACCACTTAGTGGTTTATGTGATCGAATGGTAAAAATTCTCTTTTTTTTTGGACTTGAAGATTTGGTTAATAATTGATCTTTTTTCTTGATGTCCTGACTTTTTGGTCCATTAGACTTGTTTTTGCTTTGACTTGAGGCCTGGGCCTGTTCTTGGATGACTTCCTTTTGATCTGACTGCTTTATACCTGAGTTCTTATATTTGACTTTTTGCATTGAGATGCTTCTTAAATTTTTGTTTTTAAAATCAGGGAAGATAATAACTTTTTCATAAATTTCATTAAGTAGAGTTTTTGGTGTAAACTTGGATCTGTGAAATTCATTCTATTCTGACTTTATTCATATATGAGCAGAGCCAGAAAGTTAATGAAGCTGATTCAGAGAAAGAATTTGTCAGCCATTTTTGCTTGGCATTGTGCTAATTAGACCACTGGTTGGTTGACTAAACATTTCACCTTTAGAGGACAGTCTGATGGCATTAATTTGGTACTGCTGCCTTTTTAATGGATCACGCTCAATGATTATGGTCTTATTGATCCCTCTTTTTAAAAGTCTGAGCTTTTGATTCACTGGTGACTATTTTAGTCTGAGACTAGTCCTTTTCTGAGCTACAAATCCTCCTGCAGATGTTACATAGAAACAGGGGCTGCTCAGAACCCCTCTCTTGGTCCCCGCTGTTTTCCTGGGATGACTTGTACCTTGCTCCTGGCTTTTGTACCTCAGAGCTGAATCTACTTGCCCCAGTTTGCCTTCAGAGAATCTTTGGGTCATTTTCTGGGATGTGGAATTACATGTTTTATTCCTTAGATCTGGCCCAGGGAAAAATCTTTTTGGAAATTAAATTCCCCCTTTGAATTTTGACCTGGCCAAGGAAGCTTGTTTTACAGTTTTGCTCTCATTTGGCTGATATTACATTTCTAGAACACTGGCACATTTAAAATATCATTCCATCACATATTATTGGCACCAGTTAATGGGAAGCTGCTGGCAAGACTCAGTTTTGTTTTGTCTAAATGAGGTGAAGCCAGAGCACTTAATAGCAGTGAAGTATGGAACTTTGGACATTCCTAATAACCTGATATTTCTTCTTTGTTCTCTTTGCCATACATGTCCACCGTGGTTAATTTAGTTGTGGACATTAGGACAATCATAAACGCTAACCCAGTTGATTATGGATCCTTGGGGCTCCTTGGTTGAAAAGACAGTATTTGCAGTGCTTTTTCTCCATGTTTCATCTACTGAAACACTGACCAAGTGAAGCCTTGCCAGCTAGAAGGTAGTCATGGCCTGAAGTTGGATCCAGGTGTACCTCTTCCAAGGCTCTTCCCATTCTGGCCTAAGCATAAGACCCAAAGGGCCTGGTCTGTGACAGTTGGGAAGAGAGGTGGAAGGTCTTCCAGAGATGTAGGAGGTAGACTTCAAAGGACTTTGTGACCACCTGGATGTGGGCAGTATTAGATCAGGATGGCATCTAACATCTCTTAGGTCCCTAGTTTGGATGAATGAGAGAAGGTCTGTGGGGCAAAGATGATGTGTGCTGGCCAGAAAGGGCCTCTGCAGGGAATTGGAGGGTATGATGGCCTAGGAGGGGCCCTTGGTATATAAGATATGAGAGGATGAGTGTCGGGGGCTACTAGAGAAGTAAGATATGTCCTGAGGGAAGAGCTGGCTTTGGGCTTCTGCCAAGGTTGAGGTCGAGGGAGGGCTTGTGAAAAGTTGGAGGCATTGAGAATATTGTGCCTGTAAGTGCACCATGGAATGTGCATAGCTTTTTTTGGGCCTGGGAAGGTATAGTTTATGCTTTCAAGCGTTTGAGACTGTCCCGCTATCTTTTGCCTGCTTTCTGATTTCACCAACTGACACCCTGCTCAAATCCCCACCTCAATTCTCTCTCCTCCGCTCGGTGTGTGCCTGTGGCAGGTGGATCTTGGATCTTGGGTTTGCCTCTACGGGGAGGGCATTCTCAAGGGAAGAAGGAATTGGGTGTATGCTTCCCTTCCATAAAGCTCATCAGATTTAGCTGGGCAAGGGCTTGACATAGTCCTTTCCTTCACTCTGTCAGTCTAGAACTTGATGAGCAGAGAGACTCAATCCTCCAGTTAAGTCTTTCATTTAAGCCTGGTCATCTTGTCCACTAAAGAAAGCTATAATCCGGCCTCTAGGGTCTGTTTTTATCTGTTGTCCTTTTGATTACATGTGCCCGAGCCCCCCGTTGTTCACTTTCTCTCTTTCTCTCTCAATGTGTTTCCCTTTCCCCCAATACAAACAACACAATACAACACACACACACACACACACACACACACACACACACACCCATGGTAACTGCACCAAACACCACGCACCTAATGCTTGTAACCTCATTCTTTTTAATTGGATAGAGGCTTGATTTAGAGCAAAGTGTATAGTATAAAAATCTCTCCAACACTAAAGGCCACTGTGTATGTCATATCATTCCCATAAAATCAGCACTTTATAGAATGTGCATGGAGAAATCCCTCAACAAATCAGAAAACAGTGATTACATAGAAAAGTTGAAAATGCTTCCTGTATCACAGCAAAACCACAGGACTGGAAAATCAGAAACAGGCAGTGATGTGACAACCTGAAGTGATCCTGAAGCTGCAATTTGCATTCTTCTTGTAGCAGTAAGACCATCAGTACTAGAAAGCTGAAAATGTGGATTTTATTCATTTGAGACATTATATTTTTTTATTCTAAGAACTTCTGTCAAAGCTTTGCCTCCAGATTTGCCACAATGAAAAGAAATTCAACGTTTTCTTTCCTCAGAGCCTGCAAAGCGTAACACGAAAGAAAAGGGGTAGTATGTGTGTGAAGTATGGAAGCTTTCACTTGAGTGGATGATAGAACTAGTTTTTTATAGGGGAAAGTTGGGCTTGAATTTTCTTAGTTTCAGCCCTTTGTTAATCCTTTTACATGTCAGTTATCTTTCCTATTCCTCACAGTGTTTTTGCTTCAAAAGCTTCTCTCTCCCCTTGAGCATCCAGCTGGCACTGCAGTACGACCTCGTGTCCTCATTCACAGAGCAGGCGCTCCATCCTCATGGGCACAGGGGTCACCTGTAGGAGGGTCCCACCCTCACCGACTCTCCACCAACCCAGGAGTACCATGTCTGGTTCAAGGCACATCTCTGCTATGAGCCTCCACCCTCTGATTTTCTTCCTCCATCAGTTATTCCATTTCTTTCTTATAGTTCCAGTCTGTTTACTGCCCCCTTGGCTTTTCTTCCTGTATTCTTTGATTCTCCTTCAATCTCTCCCACAAAAATTAAAAGCCCTCCCTTGGCCCCGAATCCTCCTCCAGCTGCTGACCTCTCTTGCACGCACAGCCAGGCTTCTTAGAGAAATGGTTTGCTTGTTCTCCCTCTGTACGCAGCCCCTGCTCTCTTTTCAGCCCTTTGTAATGGGTTTCTGTCCCTACTCCACTGAAACTCTTGTCACCTGGGTCGACAATGACTTTCCAAAGCTTTTCTTTCCTTATATAACTTCAACTTTCCATTTATATTTAATACTTACTTATTTTTGAATTACACAAGTAATACATAAATGCAAGCTCTCTAAAAAAAGAAAATTTAAACAATGCAAAATTATAGAGAGTAAAACCTTATGGTTTTTATTCATATCCCCCCTCTCCCGCCATTCCCCAAGCCCACTTATTTCCTCAAAGGTATTTACTGGGAACAATCTAGTGTTTAGTTTTTCTACATATTTGCATATATGTAGACACATAAATAGATAGATTTTATAATAACATCTCTTTTTAATTACTATTTACATTATTGTCAACCTTCCTTTCACATGAATTTGAAGGTTTTGTATTTTAACATCAGTATATGGAGATCTAAGTCTTCTCTTGAAATTCTGTTTCCTTTTGCTTCTACAACATCACTTGCTCCTGATTCTCTCCCTCTTTCCTTCACTTCTCATCTTCTCTCACTGCCCACCGTGTTGCAATGCTGGGGGATGCTCAGAGTTACTTGATACTTAATAAGTCCAAAACCAAACTCATTTTTCTCAATATCCTCTTCTTGTCCCCTTCTTCCTACCTAGGGAATAATCTCCTATACACTCAAGATGTCATCCTACACCTTCCATCCTCACTGCTCACAACCAATAAGCCACCACTGGTGGATTCGACCCCCGCAACATGTGGTCTCCCTTCCTCTCCATGTCCACGACCATTACCTGGGCTGTTGCTCAGCAGCCTCACCTGTCTCTCTTCCAAGTTTGCATCCTTCTAATCCATCCTCCGCACAGTTACCAGAGTGCCCTTTCTGAAGAAAACATCTGATCTGCTGGAAGAACTCCAGGGCTCCCCATAGTTATTTTAGTTATTATATTCAACTTCCTTCTTCTTATAGAAAATTTTAAACAGATGCAAGGGTAGAAAGAATAGTATAATGGTCCCACATGTTGCTTTTATGAAAAAAAACCAAACATTCATTCATTCAACTGATATTTATTGCTTCCCTACCACGTTCTGGGATGCAGCAAGCCAGTCCAAGCGAGGACCCTCCTACTCTGACCTTTGCGAGCTTCTCATGCCGTCCCCTTGCCTATGTCCTGGACTCCGGCTATAGCACCACATAGAGGAACTGTAATGTGCTGGGATGACCCCTCCGGTCTGACTACACCAACTCATCTTTCAGGGCTCGGCTCTCAGTTATCTGCATCATCTTCCCCGATCCTCTTCCTCCCTCTGTAGGAAGGACCGACCATTCCCTTCTTTGAGCCCCCACTGTAACCTCTTATTTCTCTCAAAGCACCTACGAGATTATTGCATTGATTTGTTTGTCTGCTTCTCTCTGCCAGCCTGAATTCCTTCGACACAAATGTGTACTGCTCATCTCTTAGCCCCTGCTCCTGGCAGAGTGCCATATTGCTTTGCAGGAATGTGTACCAAATTAATCTCCCTCCAGTAGGGCATGAGAAAGCTGGAATCATTTAAAAAAAATCTTTATTATATTGATGAGTGAAAAATGGTATCTTTGTGTAGGGAGTGTTTCCTTGATTATTGGTGAGACTATTTTTTGCTATTGTTAATATTTGTCTATATTTCCTGTATGAATTTTCATCACACGTCCATTCCCTATTTTTCCTGTTGGTGTTTTTCTTATCAGTTTGTTTATGAGCTTTTTGTATGACAAAGGTATTGTCTATTTGTATTTAATATTCATTGTAAATTCTGTGCCATTTTTTTGTCTTGTACTTACATCTATGACTTTTTTTGACATAAAGAGTTTTTGAATTGTAATGCAATGCAAATATTGCTTTTGGGGGAAGGTTTTCCAGTTGCTTTTTAAAAACATTATTATTTTTAAAATTAAGATATAATTCACCTACCATAAAGTGTACAATTTAGTGGTTTTTGGTATATTCACAAGGTTGTGCAGCCATCACCACTATATAATTCCAGAACATTTCAACACCCAAAAAAGAATCTCGCTATCTGTTAGCAGTCACTCTCTATTCCCCACTTTCCCTCGCCAACCACTAATCTACTTTCTGTCTCTATGGATTTGCCCATTCTAGACATTTTGTGGAATCACACAGGCCTTTTGTGCCTGGCTTCTTTCATTTGGCATAATGTTATCAAAGTTCATCCATGCTGTAGCATAATCAGTCCTCCAACCTTTTTATGGTTGAATACTGTTCTGTTGTATGGATATACCACATTTGTTTATCCATTCATCAGTTGATGAACATTTGGGTTGTTTACACTTTTTGCTATTATAAACATGCTGCTATGAATATTTGGTACAAGTTTTTGCGTGGGCATATGTTTTCAATTCTCTTGGGTATATACCTAGGAATAGAATTATTGGGTCATATGATAACTCTATGTTTAACTTTTCGAGGAACTGCCAAACTGTTTCCACAGTGACTGCACCATTTTACATTTTCATTAGCAATCTGGGAGGGTTCTAATTTCTCCACATCCTCACCAGCACCTATTTCCATTGTTATTCTGTTTAGAGTCGTTGTAGTGGAAATTAGATGTTGGAATTTATAAAGCCCTTTAATCTGTTTGGGTTTAATGAATATAGTTAGATGTAAACTCTTGCTAAAGAATTTTTGGTGATCATAAAGGGAATTCTACCAATACCTATTTGTGAGCATTTGTAAAGAAATAACTTTTATCAATATAAATTGTGATATAAAACATTTTCTTCAGTTTTGTAACATAGTACTATAAAATGTATTTACTTTTAGAAGCATTCCTTAAAATTTCTTTGTCCCAAAGTACTAATTTTACCATTATTGACTTTGTTATATTGTAACAATATTTTGCTTGTTTTTTGTATTTAATGGTATTTTAGAAAGGATTATTGACAACTTTCCACATGCCCTACAGTTAGTCAAATGTTTAGGTAATGAACCACTAACTGTGAACTGGAAAGAAAGAGCAGTGTTTGGAACAGAGGGTTTCGTCTTTAATTTTTATTCCTCTTTTTGTGTCTCCTAAAAGAGATTCTTGAGTTTCCATTCATTGTAAAGGGGACAGCTTAGGAGAGGAGAGCCTGTGAGTAGAGAGAGAAGAGATTAGTGGGGGTGATATAGTGATACCTGAAAAATGTGATACCTAAAAATGTGATACCTAATGTGATGTCTGAAAAATGTAGATTAGTCAGTGGAGTGGAGCTGTTGGTGTAAGAGAATTTGAGAGCCAGAAAAAGTGAATGATAAATGGCTAAAGTGGCTGTGAGTAACACTGGGGAGGTGCAGTCTTGCTTAGATAAGGGCAGCTGCTGCCAGTGCTCGAACATTCTTAGACAGGAAGTGCACTGCCGCCAGCTAGGGCTGGATCCACCCAATTCCCGGAGCCATCATGATGATTCTGATATGATGAACGCTGCTTCTGGAGGTTTCTCAGTAAAATTGAGCATGATCCTGGAGCTAGTGGGAATTTTTCTTCAAGTTACCTGTTATATGACCTTTCAGTTTAGGTTTTACTATAGTTCTCATTATATATATATATCTCACTAGCATATACGTCTAGTTATATTTATTATATATATCAGTAGCAAATATGTCTTCAATCAGAATAACTAGGATGACGTTCTGGCCCATCTAACAATTTCTTGCTAAGCTAATATAATTTTTACCCATCTATAAAAATAATTAAGGCCTATGAAACACTACTGTTTCCTCTTCTCTGGACTCTTCAGGGTTCTATGGGAATGTTTCCTTTTCTCCTGTATGGAGTAGTGGTGGTTTGATTTTGATTGTAAATATTACACGTGAATATTTTACTCCCATCTGTTGGTACTCAGCAGATGAGTTTGGCTTTCATCATGTTGATTTATATCACTTCATTTTATTATTTCCCTTGGCAGTGAGAAACCATTTTTTCCCCTGGTGGAAATTAAACTAAATAACAACAACAACAAGAAATCAGAAATAATGAATAGATTAGGCAAAAATTCTTAAACTTGAGCATTATTTAGCAACTGGAAAATTTAATCAGATAACACATAAATTGGAAATATAGTAGAATGGAAATACCAATGCTCTGAAAATTCTTACATTGAAGGGAAGCCATCCATACATTTTCAGTTGATTTGATGTCCTCGAGTAGACATTCATTTATTAGTGGGATGCATAAAGAAAGCTTTGTGATTTAAAGTTGAGAGAATATCCCAGCAAGAGTAATAAACTAGGGCGACTCAATGAAATACACTAAATGACTTGAAAATTATAAGAAATGAAAATTATTCTGTGAAGAAGAGTAAACCATGCAAAATAAATCTTATTAGATGGCTTTTTTCATTTGACGATGACTCTTTACTTGAATGACTGTTTTGTGCCAGGCTCCATGCCCGGTGCTGGACTAATCTTTAGTCTTTAACATTTTTGCCTGGATTATTGCAGGGCTCCAATTGGTTTCCCTTCTCCCCTTGCACTCTACCCCCCACCTCTGTCCCATCACAGCGGTCAGGGTCACATCCTGCCACACCTCTGATCAAAGCTGAACATCTCATGCAGGTTTTACTAACCTGAGGTTTTATTACTTTCATGATTATTTATTCTCTGTTTATAAACTTTTAAACATTTACTTTCTGTTCTCTAAATTTACTTAAGCCTCTGTTTATTCTGAAAATTAAAAAACAATAAGGTCATCGACATCATGGTTATACAAATGTTATGTACCAAAGTATCAAGGTGGTGTTTGCTTCCACAGAGAGTGAAATGTAATCATGTGCAATTGAATATTTGCTCCTTGCAGGAGAATCTTGCATATGTTAACTTCTCACTTCTTTCTAGCTTCCTTTACTTCATTTGGCTTGTGTTCTTGCCTTCCATGTTGTTTTATGTCTTTCTTTTCTGTTTTCTTTGGTTGGAAAACCTCCTCTTAATTTTTCTTCTGTAGTAAGTATTGTGGTTAGTGAACTGTTTCTGTGTTGAACTGACACTTTGTCGGTTGATTGGTTGTCTGGGTGTAGGAATTTAGGTTCATAATATTTTTCTTTCAATTCTCTGTTATGATGTGTCATCCCAGGTTACTGGTGGGAAGTCCACTCAGCTTCATTCTCACTTTCTTTAGATAACCCATGGTTTCTCTTTGAAAGCTTTTATGATTTTTCTCTATCCTTAGAACTCTGATATTTTACTAGGATGTGTCAGGGTATGAAATTTTTTTCATTTATCCTGTCTGGCTTTTGGATTATCCTTTCTATTTGAACTGTGCCATGTTCAGTTCATGGAAGGTTTATTCCATTTCTTGATTATTTCTTCCCCATCACAGCCTCTGTTTTTTCCCTTCTGGAACTCCCATAAGATAGATGTTAGACCTCCTGGATCTATACTCCATGTCACTCAATTTTTCTTTCATATTTCCAATCTCTTTCTATTTTTACTCAGTGTTCTTGTTTATCTCTCCAACCACCCAGGTTAGGTTTCAGTCTGGTTTATTGGTTAGCACATTCACTGACCTGTAAAATTTTAATCATCAGTTTTTGTTTCCAAGAACTCTTCTTGTTATCTAATTACTTTTCCATGCAGCCCCTTTTTGCCTTATGTCTCTAATATCCTTTCATATCTCTGTGAAGATAACAAATCTCTGTTGCCTGAATTAGCTTTGTTTCCTCTAGGACTTTTCTGTTTGTTCATTTGGGGCTGTATTTATTATCTATTGCTGCTCAACAATTTACTCCACAGTGCTTAAAACAATAAACAATTTATTGTCTCCCCACAGTGTCTGTGGGTCAGCAATCCAGGCAGGATTTAGCTTGGTGCCTCTGCCTGAGGATCTCTCACAGGGTAACGATCAGGGTGTCAGCCAGGTCAGCAGTCTCATCTGAAGGCTCAGAAGGGAAAGGATCTGCTTCCAAGTTCACTCACATGATTGTTGGACAGATTCACTTCCTTACCAGTTGTTGGACTGAAGCATCAGTTCCTCATTGGCTGTTGGCCAGGGGCCTCTCCCAGTTTCTGTTTATGTAGACCTCTCTGTACAGCAGCTCACAACATGGCTCTGGCTTCCCTAAGAGCAAACCAGCAAGACAGCAAGAGAAGGCAAGCAAGACGGATGCCAGAGTCTCCTTGAAAACTGATCTTGGAAGTGCCATCACATCACTTTTGTCATATTCTATTCCTTAAAAGTGAGTCAGCTAGGTCCAGCTCACACTCAAGAGGAGGAGGTTGCATAAGGACATGAATACCAGAAGGCAGGAATCACTGGGGGCCATCTTAGATGCTGCCTACTACAGAGGCCTTTCTTTTTGGGGTTGGTTTTCTTAAGCGTCTAGTGATCTTTGTTTCTAAATGAAGGGCCTTGTGGGTCATTACAGATAGCTGGCCTGGGTTTACTCTGTGACTGTGAATCTGGGGTCTGTGTCACTTGTGTAGGCTTCCTTTTCAGGTATGTGGGCAGAAAGCAGGAAGCCTGGCGGGGACTCCCTGTTGTATAATTCCATACCCTTTAGTGTGCATGAGTGGAGCCTGTCATTTGCTATCAGCCACTAGTATAGAGCAAACATGATAGGACTGTCTCTCCGTTGATAAGGTTACATTAGATGGCAAAGGAAAGAGGATCTTGCAGATGTAATTAGGGTCCTAAATCAGTTGATTTTGAGTTAATTAAAAGGGAGATTTTCCTAGGTGGGGCTGACTTAATAAGGAAAGCCTTCAAAGAGGGACTGGGGCCCTCCCTGAGGTCAGAGATGCTCTCCTGCTGACCTTGAAGAAGCAAACTGCATGAGTTCTACAGCTGCAAGAAAATGAATCTTTCCAACAACCTGAATGATCTTGGAGGAGGGTTCTTCCCCACTCAAGCCTCCAGATGAGAATGCACCTTGGCTGACGCCTTGATTGCACCTTGTGAGACTCTAAGCTGAGGATCCAGCTAAACTGAGCCTGGACTCCCGACCCATGGGAACTGTGAGATAATAAGTATGTGCTGCTTAAACCACTAAGTTTGTGGTAATTTGTCACACAGTAGAAGATGGATGCTGAGTATTTCACTCCTAGTCCCTCTCAGGGCCTTTCCTTTTTTGGTTCGCCCTGTGTCTCCAGTGGATGTCTGGAGTAAAGCCAAGCTCTGTTCTCTCTCTGTCCAGCTTCCTCATTAGGAGACTTCTTTAGGGAGGTGGCCTCTTTCCACAGAGAGCAGGTCTTGGCTATGACCTGAGCTCATGTCACTGCTGCCAGTTGTGCCTTTTATTCCTTTATTTTGGGACGCGGGAGGAGGGGAAGCCTAAATTCCAAATGTTCTGAAGGGGCTTGTTTAGTGAAAGGCCCTAATGATCGTCCCCTTGCCTCCTCCTGTCCTTTAGATTTGTTGATTCTGAGCCTGGAGCTTCTCTGGCCACTCTTGGTGGGAACCATGCTTCGGCGAGGTGTCTGCATGTGTGGTTTCCTCTACTCTAATTTTCCCACCACTCTGAGTCTACTTGGTTTTTCTCTTCATGGGATTTCATAAAGCCTCTGGTCTGTTGATGGCATATTTTCCTGTTTTATAATGCTATTATGGTTTCATTCTTTAAACAGAAAACAATTTTCCTAGCATTTCAGTGGGGCCTTGGAAGTGATAGGAGGCAGATGTCGATGATGATTCTGCATAAACTCAGCTGCACATCCTGGACTGGACTTTTTATTTTTATAAGAGAAAATAAAATAGTTTTGCTACCTAATGCTGATATAATATATTTGTAATAAATTTGGCATATTTCTAATAAAGTTGATGAGAAAGGGCAGAATTTTTATTATAATTACTTTTCTTATGCTCTATGATTACTTCCTCTCTTTAAAGTTCTTCTTTTCCCCTTCTCCCACTTACACTTACGCAGGCTTTCTTTCTGTTCGCTTAGGGTAATTTCTTAGAACAAGTGGCTTAAAAGTATCGCTGACACTGTTTTTTTCTAACACTAAGGGCACACATGATGTAAGTGCTGAGGATGTTGAGATAATTGAACTAAAATTGTGATTTTAGAATTGTCTTAAGACTCTTTTAGTTCCAAGTAGCACAAACCTCTTTCAAACTAGTTTAGTTAAAAAGAGAATTTATTAGATGGAAACTGCAATATCTCACTGAAATATTCAGATGTCATTAGGGTCTGAAACCAGAAGCTAGAAGGCCAACAGTAGCCCAGGTAGTCTTTACTTTGCTCTTGTAGACTTTCTGTCTCTCCTATCTATGTTTTTCTGAACATCTGCTTATTCTTTTCTCTCTCAGCAGAGTCACTTTGTTTTGGCATGGATGTGGCCAAATATGGCTGCCTCCCAATAGCAACCTGAGTTTCCAAGTTCATATCATCTCAGTGCAAGCAAATAGATCAGAGGCACAATCCCAGATTCCAAGGAGAAAGAATTTAATTGGTTTAGCTTGGTCCAGTTATATCTTTTTAGCCCAGTTTAATGTGGTCATGAGGGCAGGTTTTGTGGTATAAATATGGTTGCCATGGCCCAAGTTCCCAAAGAAGAGGTAAGTGGGTGGAAGATTGGGCAGATATCTCAAAACATGTCTGCTGCAACATTCTTGCTTATGTCCGGTGTGCTATTTCTCATTAGAGAGACAGTTTAGCTAATGGTTAAGATGATGGGCTAGGGGGCAGACAGACCTTGATTTGAATGCCAACCCTGCCACCTGCTAGTTGTGTGACCTCTGTGGGGATCAAATTCTTTCTCTGTACATTTGGGATGATAAAGTCTCTCTCCTGGGGTTCCTGGGAGGACAAGATGAGAATATATAGGGTACATCCTATGCACTTAATAAATAGTAACTATTATTAATTATTGCTGTTATCATACCATTTGGGAAATATTATGTGAATGAAGGAACATACATTTTAACATCCTGAATAGTGCAAGAAGATCTGGAGGTAAAATTCCAGATGCCACAGAATTGCATAATCAGTAAGAATCCAAGGGAGAGTTTTGCTTTTACCATACTTGGCCAAAGAAGTGGACACAGGTTAGGTTGCTGGAGTTTGGGCCCAAAGAATCTACAATGAAATTTTTGCTTCTGTTGGTTTTGTACTGAGAGTAGTCAGTAGTCTCACTGTCCTACAGACAACCAAGCAGGGCTGGTGGTCACTGGTACGTCATCATACTTCTTTCCGGCCAGTGCCTGTTCTAATGGTCACTGCATTCATTCTGCTTGGTGGCAGGTCTATTCTGATTGGGTAATACCTTACCTGGTGAAATATTTTGAATATCATCCTTGGAAATCCAGTATATGCCACCAATTCAATGACTTTGGTTTCTTTGTTAAAGGAGATGCGCTATTTTCTTTATAAAGCAATAGATTTCCTTGGCACTTTTCTCACTTATATGATAAAATTGTGGGTGGCAACCATCATTAAATGAAGTCTTAGTAGAGGATATGTAAAACAATAATGATTCAAATTCTGTATAGCTAAAGGATGCCAAATGTCAACCAAAACTTAACGTTTGTATAAAGTAGAGTTAGCCAAACAAACTATGTTCATGACTTCTTTTTTAAATGTAGTATATGCTGTTCTGTATGGAACTGTAGTAGAACAATATCTCAATGACTAACTGTGTAATTTTCTCTTAAGTTATGCAGACATATTGATTGAAAGGGAAGTGTTAATGCAGAAGTACATTCATCTAGTTCAGATCGTAGAGACAGAAAAAATTGCAGCTACCCAACTCCGGCATCAACTTGAAGATCAAGATACAGAAATCGAAAGGCTTAAATCAGAGGTATTTCCCAGTTGATAGACTCCTTCTCATTTACTGTCATCTCATGATTACTTAAGGCCTATTAGGGCAAATTTTTAATTCCAAACTTAGTTTCTCTGCCATCAACATGTACATGGCTGGGCTACTGAGATACATTAGAAATGAATCTAATGTCTGTGTTAGGATTAGGTATATGCACTACAACAAAATATCAGAATAATACACTATTTTTTTAAATTATTTGTGCTCCTGATGTCCTTCATTTGATCAGATTTTCAGGAGATGACTATAATATTTAACTGTTTTCAGATTGAATCTTGTAATTATGATAGTGAGTTTGTCATAGATGTAATTAAAGTCCAAAATGACAACTATGGAAGGACCAAAAATGAATTCAGAAAGACTTTACTTTTTCTAGATCTAAAGAATCCAACCTTCTCCACTCTAGAGTTTTGAAAAACACATTTGAGTTGAAGTATAGGACATTTGCTAGGATACATTTTTTCGTGAAGTTGGAATTCCTGCCTCCCTCCACTTCTCCCCCCACCTCAAGTGTGAACTTCTCAGGCCCTGCCTGCCCAGAAAAGCAAGATTGACACCAAGTGAAAAGAGAAGGTGGTCATGGAGTCTGCAGCCATGGTGGTAGGCCTGGCTCCTCCCTCTCTCCCAAGCACCTGTGTTTATACTCAGAAACCCAAGTGTACCTTTCCTTGCTGTCCTGTCATTCCTCATAGGGAGTAGTCAATAACTGAAGAATTGAAGAAGAATGTGAAAGACAAGGATTTTCCCCCTCTTTCTGTCTAGAGGTGCATTAGCATCTTCTTAGCTTCAAAGAGAATAGGACAGAATGAAACCTACTACTAATTGTGTCCTTGTTGACAGAGCAATTCAGGTTCCTCAGCAATGGTAACTTTCTTGTCACTTTTACTGTCACTGGACAACATTTTCCTCTTCATTTCCTCACACCTTCCTCTAAGACATATTCTGTGAATCCTGTGAGGGGGTTTTGCCTCCTGCTGCCTGTGTGCATCATCTCCAGTGGACAGAGCCTGGGTGCAGGCTGATTCCAGCTGAGATCTGATTGCTTCTCTTGTGATGATAAGTTGCAGACCGTGTTCACCATATCATTAGAGTTGTTAACTTCCCAATTCAACTCTGAAATTTGATATAGTGAAAACAACAACAGAAAACTTAACAAACCTGCATTTTAAAAGACTATATCAGGCACTGTAATTTAAAACAAAATTATTGTGTTCTTTCTTTGCCACAGTAAGCTAGAGCAGATGCTTGTCTGCTAAGTGAAAGAGGTTGGCATTTACTCCATAAGAGAAACTCAGCACTAAGGGATGTTCCCCAGTATTTATTTGTGTGTGCTTCTCTGTCTTCACTATGTTCTATTTTAGTCTGAATGTAGATTGCAGCTAAAAACTGTCAGTAGCAGGTATGTCTTGTGTGGTCGCTTGACAGGAGCCATAATTTATTTCCTACTCCTTTTATTTCCCAGTTCCCTGCCAGAAAATGGCAGAGGAGTGGATTTGGTATTGGGGACAAAATGTAAAGACAGGTCAGAGGGGACGATTATGATCTCTTAACTTATTAAGTGTTTGCTTGTTGGTAAATCTGTATAGGTTCTTACATTGGTAAGAGCCTGCCATTGAGTGGTACTCTAGAGAGTTTTTTTACTAAGTGTGGTTGAGAGTCCACCTGGTCTTGAGTTACCCCTTACAGGTGACAGAACTGGGCTGGAGATATAAAGAGATCCCAGGCTGTTTTAATACTTGTTACCTTTTTACCTTTTCTTGGCTGGCTTGGACCAGCCCCAGGGCTCTAAGGTTCACTTTGCAGTTACCATTTTCCAAGGAGATCTGTGAGTCAGCTGTACTGTGCGTCCTTGGAAGGCCACAGGTCGAATATGGGAAGCAAGAACTTTGAGCTGAGTGTCACTGCATTTGGAGACCACAAGACATTACAGGCAACTGACTTCAGGCATGTCACTGAGCTCCTGAGAAGGCCTTGGCCTGGTCATCACTGGCAGTCAGGGCTGAGTTTTGGGCTAACATTTCTCCTAACCCAGATCCCAGTTCACACTTTCCACAGTCACTTCTTATAAGCACTTTTGTTAGTAAAATAACCAAATAGGCTTGGGGTCAAGTTCATGCTTACCCTACCTCAGCACCAAAGGAAGAGAGGGCGCATGAAAAGTGAACGTCGCTGAGGATCTCTTAAGCTACCTTGTAGGCATGACTTCATATGGGTTATGGTCATAATCCAGTATTTCCCAAATCATGAAATGGACCAATTTTCTCTCATAGATCATTGCTCTTAATAAAACCAAGGAACGAATGCGACCTTACCAAAGCAATCAAGAAGATGAGGATCCAGACATCAAGAAGATTAAAAAGGTAGGACACCAGGGGTTTCCAGCTTTGAGAGAGCATGGGGACCAGCTGTCTGTTCTGTAGTGATGTCTTTGCCACCCTGGCCCTGAGTCGAGGACCACCTTAGTGGTTCTTTTCTAATGGCTCCTGGACTCACCCTTCAGAGTGACCAGAAATGGCTACTTCTCTGGAAAAGTTTCAGCTCGAGATTTCTTTCCAATTCTGGGAATCTCCTTTTGGACTGTGTGGGAAGCATGCCAAAATTGGACATTAAGTCAATAGTGTTCTCCAGTTGGGTTAATTAAGTGCTGTTGAAACTCCTGATTTTGTGCTGCTTTCATATTTTGGGGGAGTATTTTTTAAATTACATTTCAGAAATATTTCTTTTAGCTTTAATCTTCAGAGCTTATTTGGAAAAGATTTTTTTTGAACATACGAGAAGATTGAATAAATCAATACATCTACTCATATTTCAGGTTTATTATTGCTTTTTTCTTGTTTAACATCCACATAATCAGCAGATCCTTCCGTCTTATTGTCATTTATAGCTATACAATTTTTGCAATTAACCAGATGCTGGCACTCACTCCAGTCTACCGTGTTTGATTTATGTCCCCTAGGTTTTAATTCCATAAACTTGTCCTGTGTAAAGCACTTACTCAGTTTTGTTAACATTATGTGAAAAGCTTCATAGTTAAAGAACTTTTCTTGGATACACATCTTCAAATCTTTATTTCTTTTCAATTTGTTCTTATTCCTGTTCTTCTTTGCTAAGTAATTATTCCTCTTTAGTTGTAACAAAACTTTAACTAAATAGTTCTCAGAATTTGAAATAGAAATTATTCTTAGGACTAAGTTGCAATGTTCTCAGTTTTCGAGGGAAAAAAAAGGAAAATAACACCATTTCTTTCTTAGAATTAAAAAATTTTTAAATTGAATTTGGTTTATGTTATTGTGTTGCAAGATTAATGCTTTGCCTTTCCTCTAATAGTCTGCAGTTGTGTGGAAACAAAGATGTCAGTGAAATACAGTTGTCAGTCCCCTTGTAGACACTGTTCTATTAATAAGTAAGTGAACCAGCTATTTCTTAGCAGATTATACCTGCCCAAGTAAATGGAAAGGTTTTATTTAACACAAAATTCAATTAAGTTGATTTTTGAAAATACTTCTATTGAATAGAAGAGTAGTGATAAAATAAATACTTTTTTACATTTTCTACCTTTTTCTTTTATCATATTAGTACTTAGTTTTCTTTCTTTTTTTGAGGAAGATTGGCCCTGACCTAACATCTGTTGCCAATCTTCCTCCTTTCTTGCTTTTTTTCTCTCCAAAGCCCCAGTAGATAGTTGTATGTCATAGCTGTGCATCCTTCTAGTTGCTCTATGTGGGACGCCGCCTCAGAATGGCTTGATGAGCAGTGCATCGGTCCACGCCCAGGATCCGAACCGGCAAACCCCAGGCCGCCAAAGTGGAGAGCATGAGTTTAACCGCTATGCCACCGGGCTGGCCCCTGTCTACCTTCTTATTTTTTAATAGAAGTGAACATTTTTAGAAACCTATATTTGAACTTGTTAAATAGGTTTTGAAATTAACTGTATTGTCTTTATATCCCAAATCAAACTAATATCTGCATGGAAAGGGGTGGTTACAAATGAATTAGTTTTTCTATTCTGAGCTTAGCAAACGTCAACATAGTTTTTTAACTTCAAGAGACCAAAAATTGAAATTGGTTATAATTCACAGAAAGTTCTCATTAGATTTCTCCAAAATAATGTGCATATAATTTCCCCCACATAATTCTATTAAAATGTGGTTAATTTTTATTGTTTAAGTATGGCAGCTATATGAATGCCTGTATCAAAATTGATAGTATGCTGGCAACATCAGTAGATAATGAGAGAATTTTAAACATTACTAAAGAAGAGTAGTTGTTTAAATGCATGATAATTTAGACCATATGGGTGAAATAGTATGGAAAAAATAAAAACCATAAGAATGTGATGAATAGATAACAATGATACTAAAAAAGGGTTTGATAGTGATTTAATGCTTTCAATTATATGTGAATTTGCAACCTGCTTTGTTGCTGAATCTACCACTTAGATATAACAAACACTAATAAATTATCATATTTTTTTATATTCAGAAAGGACTTCAGATTTTTGGGGTCAGTTATTTTATAGATGAGGAAATGGATGACCAGAATTCAAGGTCACCCAGCAGGTTAATGGCAGAGCCCTTGGGTTAAGGATTATGACATATACCTGTCTGCTGAGCACCTGGCATTTACCTGGTCATTTAAAAGATGTTCAGTAAGTGTCTGTTGGTTAAAACGTACAGGCCAGTGCACTTCATCAGGTTTGCCTGTTATTTTTCAAATCATACCTAGGGAATTCAGATCAATTTTAGAGGCTATCTTGTTTTCTACAAAACTGATTTTTAATTATATTTCATGTTTCTTTTCACTAAATAATCACCATGGCAAATCATTAATGTGTGTTTTGCCCATGTGACTGGGAAAGAGAGTCCTTACAGTTGACAAAAGGCAGGTAAAAACACCAAGTCTGGTTGCGGCTTTCTTTCCTAGATGTGTGACTTACTGTGCAATTTAGTTTACTCATCTATCAAAGGAAAAGATTGGATGAGGTGATCTCTAATACTTATTTTTTAAGCTTAAAAAAAAATCTCATCAACAACAAAAAATCAAACAACTT
Source organism: Tapirus indicus (assembly GCA_031878705.1). Taxonomy (NCBI): domain Eukaryota; kingdom Metazoa; phylum Chordata; class Mammalia; order Perissodactyla; family Tapiridae; genus Tapirus; species Tapirus indicus. The sequence continues at coordinate 8,601,693 of CM062925.1, forward strand.
GATTTAAAAATGGGCAAAGGACTTGAATAGACATTTCTCCATATAACTGAGAAATGGTCATTTGTATATCATATTTGTAGAAATCATATACATATGAAAAGATGCTCAGTAGCACTAAGCATCAGAGAAATAAAAATCAAAACCACAGTGCAATGTCACCTCACACCCATTAGGGTGGCTACTATGAAAAAAAACCCCAGAAAACAATGTATTGATGAGGATGTAGAGAAATTGGAACCTTTGTGCACTGTTGGTAGGATTGTAACATGGTGCAGCTGCTGTGGAAAACAGTATGAAGGGTCTTCAAAAATTAAAAATAGAACTACCATCTGATCCAGCAATCCTACTTCTGGGTATATATCCAAAAGAATTGAAAACAGGATCTTGAAGAGATATTTGCATTCCCATGTTCACTGCAGCATTATTCACAATAGCCAAGAGGTGGAAGCAACCCAAATGTCCATTGACAGATGAATGGATAAACAAAGTGTTGTATATATACACAATGGAATATTAGTCAGCCTTAAAAAGAAAGGAAATCCTGGCACATGCTATAACATGGGTGAACCCAGAGGACATGATGCTAAGTGAAATCAACCAGTCACAAAAAAGACAAATACTGTATGATTCCCCTTTTATGAGGTATCTAAAGTAGTCAAATTCACAAAACAGAAAGTAGAATGGTGTTTACCAGGGGCTGAGGGAAGGAGGAAATGGGGTGTTGTTGTTTAATGGGTATCGAGTTTGAGTTTTGCAAGATGAAAAAGTTTTGGAGATCTGTTCTACAACAATCTGACTATACTTAACACTACTGAACTGTACACTTAAACATGGTTAAGATGGTAAATTTTATGTTATGTCTTTTTTAACCACAGTTAAAAATTTTTTTTAAATATCTGATTTTATATTGTTAAAGAATAAACCTTCAATTTATTTCTTTCTTGATTGTTAATAACTAAACATATAATATTATTATATTCTGGTGTCCATATAGGCAGGCCTAAAGAGCTTAAGTTTATGGAAGAAATTTGTGAACCTGAGGAAAAATATTATTTTTGAAATCATCTTTTTTCTACTATCTGGAAAAAGCCTGCCATTACTAATCTAGTGGTGGGACCATTAGTGCACCAATGAAAGAGCAGTGCTTCATATGGCACAGGATGGACACCCTTACTGACAGCCTTAAGAAAGCCAGTCTCACACCTCTCTGAGATTGTTTTTCAATTTTTGCTGTTCTGTAGGTTCAGAGCTTCATGCGAGGATGGTTGTGTAGAAGGAAATGGAAGACCATCGTGCAGGATTACATTTGTTCTCCTCACGCTGAAAGTATGAGGAAGAGAAACCAGATTGTGTTCACCATGGTTGAGGCTGAATCGGAGTACGTACACCAGCTCTACATCCTGGTCAATGGCTTCCTCCGGCCCCTGCGAATGGCAGCCAGCTCCAAGAAGCCCCCCATCAGCCACGACGACGTCAGCAGTATTTTTCTCAACAGGTCTGTGTTGGCATAAATCAAAGAGTCATGTGAAAAACCCACTTGAATTTCTTAAAAGAATTTTTACTTTACTCTTGAAAGAATAGGTGTCATAAATTCACCTTTATGAGTTTATGATATTGAAAATAAGAAAACTATCACTTGTGTTTCATTAGTCCAGATTTGCATATCTTGAATCTTGGAATCTACTTTTCCGGTTTTCTTCTCTATTTGACATATGTTTTCTTGTCGTTGTGTGTGTTGGGGAAGATAATCTCCCTCATAAACTGAGAGAAATGGAGTGATTAATGGGTCTTTACATGTAATTTATACAGAAGTACGACAGGTAGAGCAAAAACTAACAGAGGGCCTGAGAATCTCTAGTAAATTTATTCGCTCAATAAATATATATATATAGTGTCATTACTGCTGAGGATTCATCAGTGAACAAAGCAGAAAATCCCTGCCTTCATGGAACTTAAATTTTGATGTGAGAAGACAGACAATAAATACTGAATGAGTGAAATATGTAGTGTATTGTATGGTGATAAGTGCTGTGGAAAAAAGAAAGAAAGGAAGGAGAGAGGGGGGAAAGGGAATGCTTGGCTGCTTTACTTAAGATTTCAGTTTTTTTTTTTTTGAGTAGATAATACATTTACATGGTTCAAAAGTCAAAACAATGTGGAAACATCAAACGACAGTTAGAAGTCTCACTCTTACACTCTCTGGCCACCCCATTTTCTCATTTTGTATATGTAACCATTTTCATTAGTTTCTTATATATCCTTCCAGTGTTTCTTGATGTAGATCCAAAATATGAATTTTGAGTCTTTTTTCTCCCCTTCTTACACAAAAGGCAATGTACTTTAACATGTACTTGCTTTTTTCACTTAACAATATATCCTAGACATCTTTCCATGTTGATATTTAAAGAGCATTCTATTTTTTAAAGAATCACTCCATGGTAGGAGGGAGATTCCACACACTGGGTGGCGAGGAGGCCACTCAAGTGTGTGAGGCATCCTAAGGGAGCTGGAGGGGACTCTCGATCCTCAGGCTGTACGGCCAGCATTTTGGTGAGACTTCGGTCACCCAGATAGGCAGTTTCAGCAGTTCTGATGACAACGGACAAGCCTGTGAACTGCGCTCTGACAGTGATGCCATCACAGCCTGCCTCACACTGGTCTTAGGTTGCCTCTGGGATTTAATTCCATCGAATTGCCTGATCTGCAGTGTGGATGGCCAGGTTTGTCATATTGTTTAAATTTGGAGTAAAGATGCTGTGCCTCTTTTTGGAAGCTGAGGCCTTAAGCTCTTCATACAGACTAGCGATTGTTTACTACACCTAGTCGTAGATGGAGATTTGAACAGGTATGTTTTTAAAGGGGAGTCTTATAGGGCATTTGTTATCATTGCTGTCATTTAACTAGATTCCCTTTCCTTCTCTTTGAAATTGAAGCCCTAGACAGGTCAATTATTTTAAATTTCAACACAGAGTTTATACTTAAAAATATATAATCGGGGCCGGCCCGGTTGCATAGTGTTTGGGTTCACGTGCTCCGCTGTGGTGGCCTGGGATTTTGCAGGTTCGGATCTCAGGCACGGACCTATGCACCGCTTATCAAACCATGCTGTGGCAGCGTCCCATGTAAAGTAGAGGAAGATGGGCACATGTGTTAGCTCAGGGCCAGTCTTCCTCAGCAAAAAGAGGGGGATTGGCAGTGGATGTTGGCTCAGGGCTAGTCTTCCTCACACACATGCAAATATATATATATATATATATATATATATATATGTAATCTACCTATCTACATGCAGAATTGTTTTATTTGTTTTCTAATCATCCATGTGTCAAAATATATATTAGTTAGTTTTCAATGTAGGAAAGGGTAATCTCTCTCTGAGTGGAGGGAATTCTCTGCTTACAGAATTCTTTGGAAGGGCTGGAGGAGTAAAGTCAGGGAGCTGCCCCTGGACCATTGAGTTCAAGGGCACAGCACCATAGATGTTATCCAGAGGTTAGGAAACTACTGCCACTGCCATTTCCACCGCATCTGCCTCTCCGATCCATGAAGCTGGTACCTAGAAACTAGAATGCTGAGGCTGTGGGCTGAAACTGCCCCTAAAACACTCACATCTCCATGACTGACTTTCAGCAGCCGGAAGATGGCCTCTACTTCCGCCTTCTGTGTCTTACCAAGCGCATCTATTGGTGGAACTGAATTTACATCCAGAACCCTATCTGCAAGGGAGTCTGGGAAATGCAGTTTTAGCTCTCCTTCCTCTCCACCTCGGAGGGTAGAACAGAGATTGAAAGAGTAATCTACAATATCTACCAAACTAGATTTGGTTGAAATCCTTGAGCAATTTTAACTGCTTAGTTAAAATTCTATAAAAGAAAAACAAATTACCATCTCCAAGCAGTGTCTGTTTTGTTTCATGGGCCATTTGGAAATAGTAAGGACTTCTCCTTGATATGTCTTATAGTGGAATTTGAGTTATAACAAACCAAAGTATTCCACTGACATAAATAATTCTGTATTTGATTATGTCAATGTGTGAGTTCAGAAGAGGCTTCAAAGGCTCATTTCAGTAGGGTAATTCTAGTGAGAGAAAGCAAAAGATATTTTGACTTTAGTAACTACACTTCTTGACCCTTTTAGGAATTTAGATCCCTAATTTATGCATAGTTCTCATTTTAGTATCTCTGTGTGGGCTCCATCCTTTTCAGAAGGTTCTTTTACATTTCTGTCTTGGGTGTCAGGAGTGGTTACAGTAGTTCTGTCAAATCTTTGCCATGAATTTTTTCCCTCTCTCTCCTTCTGTCAAAACTCATTTTAGTGAAAGAGAGACCTCTCCCTGAGTTATCATCTAGAATCAAATCTGAAGAGAAAAAGAACCATAACTAATTTTAATATTATCAGTTGAAGTGCTACATTCTAACTGTAGAAAGCTGTCTTTATTATAAATTGGTAAAGAGGGTTGTATGAAAATGACTTGGTGCTTACTGTCTTCCAATGTTTGAAGCTCAGCTTAGAATTTTCTTTGAGTTTTTGAGGTTGTCTGAAAGATATAATTGCTTTCTGGGGGCCAATATAATTCATATTATTATTGGGTATACAGTTTGGATGCCCTAGGAGACATGTGTATCATTTATTTATTAAGGCTTTAAGGACTCAGTGTACTTCTTTAATAAAATAGACACTTTGTAGTGGCTAAATTATATTATTTTTCCATTTTTTAATAGTGAAACAATCATGTTTCTTCATGAAATATTTCATCAAGGACTGAAGGCAAGGATAGCAAACTGGCCTACTTTAATTTTAGGTAAGTGCGTGCTTTAGAGATATGATTTTCTATTAATACAGCTACAATTTGGGGCCGCCCGGTGGCACAGCGGTTTAGTTCGCGCTTGGCAGCCCGGGGTTCGCGAGTTCGGATCCCGGGCGCCCGCCGACGAACTGCCTGTCAGCCATGCAGTGGCGGCGCCCCATATAAAGTGGAGGAAGATGGGCACGGATGTTAGCCCAGGGCCAGTCTTCCTCAGCAAAAAAAGGGGAGGATTGGCAACGGATGTTAGCTCAGGGCTGGTCTTCCCCACAAAAAAAAAAAAAAAAAAAAATACAGCTACAATTAGAGTAAAATAACTTCAACATTTTTCAGCCAAAGCTGTCTGAATTTCCCTTCCTTTTGACCTGTGAGCTCCCTTAGCCTCTGGGAATCTGTTTCATTGCCCTTCGGGTCCTACCTCAGGACTTACCTTTCCCCTGGCCTGTCCTGGTTCATCTGGGGCTAGAGTCAGGCTTTGCCCCAGGGTGCCTTCTATTAGTTCAGTCATTTAGGCATCTGGACTGGGGCCCCGCGTATGCGTGACATCTGGTGCTGGGAGCCACCCTCTGCCATTCCTGTTGAGTGAACACAGTCTCTCCCTGTACCTTAGATAATTTACCGAGTACCAAGAGAAACTGCCATGTTTACTTCTTCTTTCCAGCTGATCTGTTTGATATTTTGCTCCCCATGCTGAACATTTATCAAGAATTTGTGCGTAATCACCAGTACAGCCTCCAAGTGCTTGCCAATTGTAAGCAAAACAGAGATTTTGACAAACTCTTAAAACAGTATGAAGCCAACCCTGCCTGTGAGGGGAGGATGCTGGAAACGTTCTTGACCTACCCAATGTTTCAGGTGAGTCATCTAGGATGCATTTTGTAAGTCATTGACTCCAACTTGGTGTTACTGATAGGCAGTGTGACCAGAATGAGATGTGAAGTATCCCCTGTGAGGTGTTATGACGGTATGCATCATCTGTCGTCTTGAGCTTGACCCTGAGATAAACAAACACGTCACATATTCTCTGTCTAGTAGTCATGCGTCGTTAGGCAATTTCGTCGTTGTGCGAACACCATAGAGTGTATTTAACAAACCTTGATGGTATAGCCTAATACACACCTATACTATACGGTACTAATCTTATGGGACCCCTATCGTATGTGCGGTCCACTGTTGACCGAAACATCATTATGCGGCTCATGACTGTATAGGTAAGAAAACTAGGCATTTTGGGGGCAGTTAAATCAGGAATGATTTTTTTTTGAAAAGCAACACAATTTTCTCTTTACAGAAAGATGCCACACAGACTTCTTCCATGGAGTCTCCTCCTCCAGCATGTTTAAAAATATTATTAGGTTTACAGAAATAGGATGCTAAGCAAATGTTCCAGTGTATGCTGCTTGCATAAAAGGTTCCTGGGGAGAGGACTGACTGTGGGAAGGTCCTTGTTTCCTTGCCCTTCCTCCTGCCCTGCTGTGATCGCTGCTGAGTCTCCCTTGGCTGGAGCTCTGAAGAAAAAGGGGGACTTCCCCGGTCACAGAGGCTGTGGGGACTTAGGAGCCAGAGGCACTGGCTGCACCTGGGGACTCTCGGCCCCTGGTCAGATCGCTGCATTGAGGCTGGGGCTTGTCCTGATGTTCACTTTGGGATTAGAGCAACCCAGTGGATCAAGTAGACTTGTGTTCTTTCTTTCTTCTTTTTTTGTTTTACGTGGGTCTTGACTGATTTTATTAAACAGAGCACACGTGATGAACACATCATTACACTGACATCATGCTACACAGATGCATCAAAATTCTATCACTGTCGAAACACATTCTATACATGTGACATACGTGGTGCATTCCATGCACCACAGAGTGGTGAACATATCTGCAATGAAATGATACTCTCCTTATTCACGTATACAACTAGCATTCTTATAAACGTCTTCTATACCTGGGCATTTACAAAAGTCTTTCACAGAAATAAGGCAATACGATTATAACAAAATGCTGTAACAGAAAAAACATTTTTAATATTTATTTATTTTATTGAGGTCACATTGGTTTATAACATTATACAAATTTCAGGTGTGCATCATCATATTTCGACTTCTGTGTAGACTGCATCGTGTTCACCACCACTTGGGTTCTTTCTGTATCTGGGGCTTTACCGTTAAGAGCTCTTGAGTGAGAACTACAGAGACCCAAATGTGAACTGAGTCTCCTGTTCTTTTGAAAAGTGTTGATTCTGTTCTTTTGGGAAGGCATTGAGTGTTCCTGTTGTGGAATTTATGGAGCTTTCTGGCCAGGCCTCCAAATTGTCATGTGGGAAACCGATTCTCCTAATGATGTGTGTTAGGGTTGCTGTGGAGAGTCTGGTCCCCTGAACAGGCATCTCCGACCCTGGCTGATCATTCTCTAGCCTGGGGGAGAGAAATGTTGCTGTGGTTTGTAACTGTTTGTCTTAAAGTTTGTCAATCCTGCTTGAAATCGTGGGAGTCACCACAGAAGTTTAGTAAGATTTTTAAAAACCAAAAGGATGCATTTGAAACAACTTAAGTATAGTGAAACTTTATAATGTTATTGTGTTTTTTTCATGGAACTGAAGTATTTGAACTCTTTGCCTCTTTGAGGAAATATTTCACAAGAAAAACTTGAAAGCAAACAAAAAATTTTGCTTTTTTTTTAACCGTAGGCAAAATTGTAATTTTTAAAAATTTACAGTGAAACAAATTTGAATCTTTGGCAATTACCTCTACGTTATGATTAAATACCCTAAATTGTATCTGTTCAGCAACTGCAACTCAGGTGAATATTCGAAGGTAGAATTGTGAAAGACACATGGAGCATTCAGAGAGGTACCTTGCTCCCTTTCTGACAGCCCATTATTGTCTTTTTAATGTCTATTTAATTCCCCTTGGTGTGATTCCTCAATGTTTTAAAATGGCAGAACATACTGGCACTTTAGATGATGTGTCCAAACACAGTGGAATGTAGGGCCTTGGAAAGGCCTTCGGATTTCTTACAAATTCTGAGATACTCTCCCCACACTGTCCCCACCCTCCCCTGAGTTTAAGCCCAATAACAGTGACTTGGCACTTTGATTAACCCCAAGGGATTCTTATAGTGTCAGAAAAGGACCATTGGACTTGGAATCTTTAGGAGACCTGGATATCTTGCTCACTCCTCAGTCATAGCCTCGGGGAAAGTAACTGAACCAGTCTGTTTCTTACTCTCGAAATTGAGGCAGCAGAGCCCTAGTGATTCCCCAGAGCTCCAGCTGTCCGTGATCCCGGGGCGCCTAGACTGGTTCTGAAAGTTGGGGTTGGTTAACTACATGGTGGTGCAAGGAGCCTGGAGTTAGTCTAGGACCACCCCCCTGCCTCCGAGGCTGTGGTGGCCCCAAACCCTCGAATTTAGCTGAAGGGTCAGATGTTGGGATTCTCTGGCTTCTTCCAGACCAGGGTAACCAAAGGCCTCAGCTTATGAGAGCCATTGCTCTGGGAAAAGCCTCAACATAAACAATTTAGCTATAATTAGTCCAACTGCAAGAAATCTGCAAATTGAAAGAGCACTGAATTGTGCTCTTTCTTTCTTTGCTTTCCCATAATGATTTTGAACAGACCAAGAGGGAGAATAGTCAGAGTTTGCTGCCCAAGGCCCACATTCTCCTTGGTGTCTCTCATCTCTCTTATTCCCTTGGTATCTCTCCCTCCTGCCTTCTCCCCAGGAGTGGCCGTGTGGAACACTTCGGGGGAAACCACCCTTTTGAGAAGCTTCAAGGTTTTTTCTTACTAGATTCATTCTATCCTTCCTGTTCCCTTTTGGTCCTTTCACAAATGAGGTGCAATAGTCCTGAAGGTGTTTGCTCCCGTAGATGGTGCTGCTGTATCTGCTTCCCTCGGCATACTTTGTATCAGCAGTGGCACTTCTGTGCTTCTACCTTGTTCTGGTGTAGGCTGGACACCTCGGGATGAGGCTGGGCCACTACACTTTTTTGCTGTTGGGCAACAGTGGAAGAGGTAACCCTAGTTCATACCACCACGGGGCCTCTGCCCAGACTTTTTCTTGAGCCAAGATATGAGGGCAGATGTTAATGCGGGGCAGAGGGAGGAGGAGAGGTGATTGGCAACTTTTAGCCTGTGTATGTGTAGAAGAGAGAAGTGTTATATTCTTCCTCTTTCTGGGCCCTTTGTCGAGTAAGTCAATTGCTGGTCTTAATGAACTATGTTGAGCTATGGAAACATGGAGGATTGTAGAATTTGAATGATGCAGTCAATTTATCCTCAGTTGAACCATCAGACAAGTAAGTCCAAGTGTTGCCAAGAAATTTGTTATGGAAAATAACGTAGTCATTAACATAATTTTTATTTAGCAAAGACAGTGGCTTGGCTGGTATTGTTTAAATTGGCTTCAGCTGCTCATAAGTCCGTAGGTAAGCCAGTCATGAAATCTGCTCCTGCAAAAACAGTGCTGTTAGATGTTCTCCAGAAAGTAGCCACTTGGTGCCTTAGCCACCTATTTACTATATTTGGAGAGCAAGTTAATTAGTGACTATAAAGTGACAAGTATTGTTCCATAATTGAAAGCAGAATTATGATTCATCTAGACGGTACTTACTATGATTCTTGTTTTTTGGGGACCAGATTTATAATCAGCTCTTAAATATACAGATGAGCTCTTTGGAGAGCCGTCCACTTCTCTGCAGAACGTCCTTTGCCTGCTTTTTGGCAGTTTCAGGCTGGTTTGTTCCTCCACCAGAAAGTGGAAAGGGCCAGTTACTGAATTTCGAATCCATCCACTTGAATCTTAGCCAAGGAGCTCTGTTAAAATAGATTTCATTCATGGGGGAGGATCATGAAGCTATTGACTAAACTTAGTTTTGTGGGTTTTCAGTGCATTATACATAGCCAGGCTCTCCCACTCCTGCCCTCTTTGTTATGAAAAATTGAGTACATTTGCTGTCAATCGCCTTGATTGTCTTCTAGAACTACCAACTTGGAGGCAAACTATTATGGATCATGGCATTGTGCAAAAGGGATATTTGAAAGTGTATTTTTCCCAGGAGGCTTCAGCAAGTGCAACAGCCCTACAGGCTGTTTTAGTGAGAAGTTTATGGGATGGAGAGGCAGAAAGCCTCCTCCACTTGTCCTTCAGAGGGAGGAGTCTCCCGGGCCCCACCCTCCTGTAATTAAGGAATCTGTCTGCACTTCTGAAACCTTGGCTTGATGACATTCCCTTGGACATGATCCCAGAGTGTGAGCTGCAGATTGATGTCTGTGCTGAGGGCACTGCCCTCTGTACCTATGCATTAATGTGGGCATTCAGTAAATATTAGTAAATAACCCAGTGAAGGGACCACCTGCAAGAGAGCAAGAGCTGATCCATGGATAGAGCTGCCAACACCTCAGGACAGAGTGGAAGGAGCTACCTACAGGGCCCTGGGAAGCTGTTTTATTTTCTTTGTTCTCAGAGGTCCTTTCAAGTGCTGAGTGAGACCCCAGTCCTTGTAGAAGAGACCCACTGGGTTCATGCACTGGCCAGAGCAGGGCTCATGGCTGGCTCTGCCATTTACTATGAGGCCACCTTGGGCAAGTTACCAAACCACTTCACCTTTGTTTCCTTGTCTGTAAAATGTGAAAATAATCCTTATGATGCTGGAAGATTTAGTGCACATGCAAACCTCGAGCTCCGATCTGACCCATAGCGGGAAGTGTTTGGTAGCTGTTGTTCATGCATGTTATTATTAAAATTAAACTCACTGCCCCTGCTTTCTAAAAAATTTTAGTTTATAAGCCAGTCAAAAATAAATATATTGAATCACTGTAACTTGAGTTAAATCTCTACTGTAGTTTATTAAAACCTTCATAGGGTGGGTGAAGTTTCTGCCTTTGACAGAATTCAGACAGTCTGTTCATAAAGAAAAGTATAAGCAAATAATCTAATTAAACAATACTTTTTACTGCTAGAAGGGTGAGTTAAGGTAAAGTAGAATCAGAATGTAATAACAGTAAATATATCTTCTTCTCCTGAGTTTTAATTCTTAAAGAGAACGTTGCAGCAGTAGAACTGTCAATTTTTTAAAAAATTTTGTAAACAGGCAAATATATCTAACATACAGACTCAAGTGATTTGGTGATAGCTATATCTGTTTCCCTGTGAACCAATTTTCAAAAGTTATGATTAAGAAATGTATGATTCTATTAAAAAAAGCTAAAGAAACAATTGTTTCTTTGTAACATAATACTTTATTACGCTTTTCATGTGTTCTTGGTGAAGTTTGTGTGGTGTGTGAAATTTGAAGTGTAGTTTATTTTAAATGTATTTTTTAAAAAATGTATTTGTAAAATAAAAACTGTAAGAGTATAGATGAGCTTCTGAAAGTGACGATGGCACAGGAGAGAATGTCCCTGTTAATGATCCTGACCGCTTGCTCACGCTGGCCTTTGTTTGCATTCAGATCCCTAGGTATATCATCACACTTCATGAACTCCTCGCTCATACACCCCATGAGCATGTGGAGAGAAAAAGTCTGGAGTTTGCTAAATCAAAATTAGAAGAACTGTCCAGGTATGTGGAGAACTGATAATAAAGCCTTTTTATGGAAAAGCAACAGGTTAGTCTCTGTGGAAACCTAATATATATGTCCAGGGAACAAGAAGCAAGACACAACCCAGCTTCTCAGATTTTCCTGAATGATAAGTGCTAGCTCTTGAGATGGTACTGAATCAGCATGCACGTTAATGTTAACCAAGAAAGACGTATGTCTTTGAAAGAAAATTATTTTTCCCCAAAGCCCCAGTACATTGTAGTTGTAGGTCCTTCTAGTTCTTCTATGTGAGCCACTGCCACAGCATGGCTACTGACAGACGAGTGGTGTGGTTCCACACACAGGAAACAAACCTGGGTCGCTGAAGCAGAGAGCACCGAACTTGAACCACTAGGCCATCAGGGCTGACTCAAAAATGTTTTCATAGCATGTGAATTTATGTAATTGAGATGAGGTGTATTTTGATTTAACTTTGAAAATGTTCACACTTCTTTCAGCATAATAGAAAAATGATTTTTAGTTGCATTTTTGTATTCGTATTTGGCAAGAAGCTAGAGAATGTATATTTTGGATTTGTCAGTGACTTTTCAGTGTCTCAGACAGTTATTTACATCTGTGTTTCTATAGCTTGTTTGGGGGTAAATAATATAAAGGTCTTTCATTTACTCCACCACTAAGAAATGATATCCTAACGTCAATGAAGGAAGCAGTTTATAAAATAATACGTTGCTTTCCTGTTGCATTTATGAACAGTATTCCCAGGATACTCATTGGTCGCTGACCCATTCACCGTTTGGAATCATGATGAGTGTTGGCCTTGCTTTGGCTCATGACTTGTTGAAGCCTGGAGGTCCAATTGGCTTCCCCCACAGCCCCAGTTAAATTGATATAAGTTCAAAACTGAGCTTTGCAAATGGAGCTCTTCTTTGCTTACCTGCTAGGGCAATAGAGAATACTCTTCCTGTGATTCTGTCTGGGTTGTGTCTGACAGGGTAATGCATGATGAAGTGAGCGACACTGAAAACATAAGGAAGAACCTTGCCATAGAAAGAATGATCGTTGAGGGCTGTGATATTTTGCTGGACACCAGCCAAACATTCATCCGCCAAGGTAAGTCCTTGTCAACGGAGCCACCATCTAAGTGATCTCTGCGACTGTTGCATAATCACTGGCAGATCCAGGAAAGCATTTTGGAGCAGGCTTGATTTAGCTGTGTGACTGATGCTGTTCATGCAGGACATCCCCATGGCCTTGTCCGACGCTGTGGTTGAGGCCCACCTTTGTGCTGTTTCTTTTCAGGGGCCATGAAAAACAGCAACACAATAATAGTAAAGCACGAATGGGACAGTAACTTACATTCTGACTGGACTCTCCTCCTCAGTGGACCGGACGTTCTCTACAGCTCCAAGGAGGACAGATCGGTCTGGCCGATTGGAGTGGCAGTGCCAGGTGGTGACGACATCCAGGCAAAGGCCCAAGAGAAACTTGCATTGCTCAAAGCCCTTTCACATAGCAGTGGGGACAATGTCCGAAGTGAAAATAGCTGTCTTTTGTTCCCATTTTTCATCAGCACTTCTGGATCGGCCCCACATGATATCATTTGATTCAACTGGTAACTCTAGTTGCCAGATGAAATGTTTCACAGTCGCCCCCTGCCACGCTTTGGTAATGGTGATGGTATCTTGTTTGTGGGGTGTGCTTTGGGGGCATCACCCAGTAAATTAAGCTTTTGAGGAGTTGAAGATATTTGTGCCAGAAACTGTGGAGAAGCAACAGCCTAACAGTGCAGATCCCTCTGTGGCTCTCATTCCAAAGCGCACGAAGTAGACCACATCCCAAGCTCTTTTTAAGTGCTTAGATGTTCAGAGAGAGGGGAGCAGGCCCCATGGACTTGATTTGAGATAATATATTGCACACATTTATAATTTTGAGCTTGATAAGGAGTGGCACATAAATTTGGAACTAGGATTAATTTAAGTAGTTTCTGTTTATAATGTGCCAATATCCTTTGAAGATATTTGCATTTCCGTTGCCTACCAAAATGTGCTGCTTAAAATATTTTTTTACCTCATCACACAGACATTATTTGTGCTGTGCACATTAATTTTTGCACAGAATACTTAAAAAATTTAACACATGCTGTTCTATTTTCCATTATTTATTTACAAGGAGAGAAATCACACATATGTTGAAGTTTGGAAGTGTATTTTAGGAAATGATAACTTTTCTCCTTGTTGGCTTTCGATATTAATTTTTCTGTAAATAATAGTGGAATGTAATGCTGACAATGTCAGGCCTTCCTAATTCCCCCTCTATTCCTCCACACAGACTGTGACCCCATATGGGCTTCCTGCCTTCCCGGCACTTGCCTGTCTGTGCCTTTCGTGTGCTGTCCCCAGCCTGGGGGCGGGAATGCCCTTATCCACCTCTTTCATGCCTGTCGAAGGTCTACTTGTCCTACCAGGCTCAGGTCAGATACCTCTAAGGAGCCTTTGAAAATCTCCTCCTCATCTTCCCCTCCCCCTTCCTCTAGTTAGAATGAATTTACCTTCTTCCTCGTTTCCAAGGCCCTCTGTTCCTGGTGCATGTATTTCAGCCTCTTGTGTGTTATCAGTACCTGTTTGCTTGCCTGTCTCACCCAGTAATTGTAACTCTGAAGGGCAGTGTTTATGGATTCTCTCTTGCCTAATGTGCTGCTTTCCATGATAGATACCTGAAAACTGGGCATTGGATTCAATTGAATTGCTTGTCAAATTGCAGTTTTGATTGTAAGGTGTCTTATTTTGTATTTCTCTTGTGTTTGAAGTTCGCTGAAGAATACTTACTAATTGTCTTGAGCTTTATAATATGTGAGAATGGAAACAAAAGCTTCTATAACTAGTATTCAATTTCTGAAAGGACTTTTGATCAAAAAGTATTATTACCCATAAAGATTTATTATATTTCTACAAAAGTAGACTGTTTTGATCTAAGTTTGAAAAAACATCTATAATGAAAAATGCTAGAAGGCCGAATTTATTGAATAAGTCATGTTTTTTCATTGCACCTGGAGGAGAACAATCATGAGCCCCTCTCATTTTGATTCATGTCCAGATGTTCTTTATTGCTTGTTCCATACCACATGCTTAAGGCACTTCTGTCAGCTATTAATATATCTGATGTTATTATGGTGTTGATGTTGATAAAATGATTTGCCTTTCAGCAGTATTTTTCTGTATTGTTTGGTTTGGTTAGTCTGTTTAGGAATTATTCAATAAAGGTGGTTTTAAAAAATCAGGCCTTAATCTGAAAGTAGAGAGTAATCCAATTACGGACAATTTGGAAAGTTTGTCTTTTTTGCTCTGGTTGCTCCTATTGTCACTTTATTAAATACTCTCAATGGGCTTTAAAACCCATGGAGGTGGCTTTTTTTCTTTATTCTTTTAAACTTTGAGGATTCTATTTTCTACGAAATGGACTACAATTTATTTCTAATTGTGTGCTAGCATTTGTGTTATTTACTTTTAGGGACGATTTGAGGTCTGTTTCAGGGTGTGTGGATGCACACACATTCATATACACAAATATGTGCTTGGTTTCACTCTTAAATGAATTTTTATTCTGAGGACTAGAAAACATAAGTCATCCAGGTCGTGTGAACGGCTCCTCAGAGGAGGGGCATCTGCCAATTTTGAATGTCAGTCCATGGGAATTCAGTGATTGAAGTTTTATTGTAAGTTGTTTCCAATTATCAGACAGCTGGTGAGAAGGATGCAAAAGACTGTATCACAGCAGTCTGATATTGTCATTTATTTTCCAAAATCTATTCAAGTTTGTTGAACAAACGTGTGAGGCAATAATAGAAAGACAGTATAGCCACATCACGTCTCCCCCGGTTCCTTGCTGTGTGATATTGGGCAATTTACTTAACCTCTCTTTGCCTCAGTTTCCTCTCCTTAAGTAGAGTTAATAGTAGTACCCATCTTTTAGGATTGTTGTGAAGATTAAATGAGCTAATGCTGGGGCCGCCCGGTGGCACAGCGGTTGAGTCCGCGCTTGGCAGCCCGGGGTTCGCGGGTTCGGATCCCGAGCGCCCGCCGACGCACTGCCTGTCAGCCATGCCATGGCAGCGTCCCATATAAAGTGGAGGAAGATGGGCATGGATGTTAGCCCAGGGCCGGTCTTCCTCAGCAAAAAGGGGAGGATTAGCAACAGATGTTAGCTCAGGGCTGGTCTTCCTCACCAAAAAAAAAAAAAAAAAAAAAATGAGCTAATGCTCACAAAAGCATCTAGACTAGTGTCTGTGAGATGATGACATAAAGTTTAAAAACCAAGATCCAAATTTTGGAATGAGTTTCTATTTTCAATCACATCAAATATATATGAATGCTTAGTAGAAGATAAAGGCACTGTAACTTGACATTTTGAATAAACCCAGTAAGCATAGTCAGTGCTGTCTTGTGGAAATGTGAATTAGGAAAATTAAATAAAGGTGACTGAATTCAGAGTGAAATGATTGAGATTGAGACATGGACCTCTTGGGCACCTTAATCATTTCCAGAGTCAAAATCATGTACTTTTAATGAACCAGTGTTCTTTGAAATTGTAACGTGGCATTACAGTAGTTATACTTTCTCAAATGCCTAACCCAGTAACCCAAGAGCAATGAAATTGCTCTTCATTCTTTTTCACTACTGAGTGGAATTAAGAAAAAGGGCATTAGCCAGTCTTGAATGCCACTCTATGGGAATTTAGTGATTGAAATAACAGAAGTGTTGTTGTAAGCTGACCCCCAATTATTCGATAGGCTGATGATAGAGATGCAAGGGACTGTATTATAGCAATGGTCTGATACTGAGGAATTGCTAATTTAATACTAATTATTTTCTAATTTGTATTAACTAGAGAAGGATCTTCAAGTCTCATGGCTGTGTCAAATATTTCATGTTCACATTTCAGTCAAACACAAGATGAAATGTGAAAAAAATCCACTTAAAATGTTTTTTTCCAATATGAGTATTTTATAAACCGAACAATAGTGTTGAAATTGCTCACTTTTAATTCAGATGTATGGATTTCTGTACCTACCTAATGCACATAGTCTCCCAGTTGGATAGGAAATGAACAGTTATAGATTAACCATATTAGTGTATAGTTGCCAAGGAAACATTTATTTTTCTACCTCAAAGCTGAAATTCACAGTAACTACTAATATATGAGCTAATGGTGTATTCTGTAGTTTCTGATAAACAAAATCATTAAATGCTAGAAGCACTTAACAATGAACCCATTATTTCAGATTTTCCTAACCTTGGTTATAGCCTTTCTGAAGATGACTCCCAATCCCCTTTATCCCCCAGGATATTTGTCCTAAGCCCCAGTGTTTCACTGCACCCTAAGCGATCTGCCTGGATGGCTCACGACCACCCATGGCAAAGCTGGAACTTACTGTCTTTTTCCATCCCTTCCCCTTCCAAGTGTCAGTTTTTATGTTGCTGAATCCACTGCCGTTTCCTGGATATGCCACTCAATTAGGTGTGACCTTGGGAGAGCTGCTTAGTGTCTCAGGCCTCAGTTTCCCCTTCTGTGAAATGAGGAGGTGAACCAGGTCCGATGAAAGGTCTTTTCCAGCTTTGATTCTGCTCCGTGAGTCCCTGAGTACAATCCTTCTGCTGCTGTTACTTGCTTGTCTACTTCTGTCAGCATTCTGCCCTCTGCTCCCCCATCTCTCCTTTACTCTTCTGATTTCATTACTTGCTGCCTGCGCTCTCGGCCACTTTGCTGCCACCTACCTCTCCGCTTCATTCACTCTCTTCTTGCCCATTCCCTTCCGTGGAACCAAGCCTTTGTTCCCTAGTCCCACACCCTCCCCTGGGATTGCTTCTCTGCTCTTCTTTAGGCCGGAATAGCTGGCTGCTCTTCCTCTCAGGCCGCCCCATCTAAACATTCACCTGAATCGACAGCGTCAGGAGGAGGCATGGGCTCTTTCCCCCGCACGTCTTTAGGTCTCTGTTAAAAAGTAGATGCTGTTTGGAACATTCATAGGTTAATGTGAATGTTTTGTGACCCATAATCATAGTTTTACTATTTTATGTATATGAAGAATTTTAGTGTTTTTTTTCCCACTTATAGAAGTAGTCTGTGCTCATTAAAAAAAAAAAATCAGGAAACCCAGAAAATATGTGAAGAGGGAAACAAGATTGCCTGCATTCTCATCTCTTAGTGATGACCACTATTAATATTTAAGGGTTGAATATGCATTTAATGGTTCTTATGAGGCTGATATGAGTCTTTGTAAGGCTGCATTTCGGTGGGTGGTGGATTAAACACAGAGTAGAAATATTACTGGCTCAGGGCATTTCAGAGGTCAGAGTCAAAGGTATTTGCAAGACTCTTTTAGTACTTTTCGGTTTGATATTTAACTTAGATTGGAATTTAATTTTGGGAGGAGAGTCAGGTCATTATTAGGGTGAAATTATATAAAGTCTTTGTAGAGCTTCTCACATGGAATGGAAGACAGCTTTGCTCACAAGAATATTCTGGGTATAGACTTTACGTGGTTTCTTTTCCATTTAGATTCACAAAGAATTTTTATCACACATAATTTAAATATAACCTGAAGTAGCTGCCTTTTAAAAAGTCCTTGACTAAATCGCATTGAATTGTGTAATTTGTGTATTTTTATAATATACATATATTGTACATTGTATTTTTTAAATATAAAATAAACTGTATTAATATGTTACTTATCTACCTTCAGGAAGAATAAATTCTATCTGGTTTTTATTATGTTATTTTAGTACTATGTGTAATTGTACAATATGTACCTTATTCTTAAGTACATAAGTTGATTGAGATCAGATCACCAAGGACAGATGGCAGAAGTGCCTTGTTCTTTGAATTCAAATTGGCTTTCTTTCAAACTTATTTTCTAGCTTATAGATGAATAATCAAGTTTAAAATGTTTTAAAAAATAATAGGAATTAGGGTGACCCTTAAAACACAAGGCATTGTTTCTTCTGCTCAGAGTGCAGGGGATTTGTTTGTTCCAATGGTGCATCCAATAAATCCTTGGTATCTTGGGAAACAGATACTGTTTCCTACTGTTTATTGCATCAGAAATGGCTCTCACTTGACAACGTTTTAATTGCTGTGTGTTCTTCACTTTTGTGATCACCAGGTTCTCTTATTCAAGTACCTTCCGTTGAGAGGGGGAAACTTAGTAAAGTTCGCCTGGGTTCATTGTCTTTGAAAAAGGAAGGAGAAAGACAATGCTTCTTATTTACAAAACACTTTTTAATTTGTACGAGAAGTTCAGGAGGAAAGCTGCATCTGCTCAAGGTACTGGTTTTACGTGACTATTCCATTTATATTCCATGCACTTAAGAGGCATCGAGTTTAATGTAATTCTGACTTTCCCAGGCCTGGTATCATAAAACGCATTGTCACAATTGCATAGTGAGGTAATCTACAGTTACCAACCTTGACATTTACTTTGCTGTCAATTGGATCCAAAGTAATAGAAATTTAAGTGTGTATTACTATCAAGAAGTGAAATTAAAATCATAATCTGGGCAAAATGATTACTAATTGATGACTACTGAGCTACAAAAATCCTGTCAAATCACTACATTGTACTGAGGTAATATTTGCTAAAGGCTGTTTTATCTTGCTCTATACCAAGAGTCAGCAAACTATGGCCCACAGCTTGCTGCCTGCTTTTGTTAATAAAGTTTTATTGGAACACAGCCATGCTTATTTGTTTACATATTGTCTGTGGCTGCTTTCAAGCTTTTTAAAAAAGATTTGAGTAGTCTATGATCATATGGCTTGCAAAGCCTAAAAGATTTGCTGTGTGGCCCTTTGCAGAAAAAGTTTGTCTATCTATACCTTCTGTTATTAGTGCCTAAAAACATTATCCAACATCACGACAATGGCTTTCTACTGCTTAAACCTCTTCCTGGTTGGTGAGTTCAGCCCTTTGCTGAGCTGCGTTCACTCTTGAGGGCCTCTAAGGTGCCATCTAGCCTCCCATACACTGGCTTGCTAAATTTTATAAACATCGGCAGTGAGAGTGGGTTGGGGGAGAAGAATGATGACGTTTAATGAGTCCAATTACCTTTACATGTCTAAGTTTAATTTTGGGATCTATGAAAAATTATTTATGATGCAGAATTGCCATGCCTTCTTTTATGGCAACTCGAACATAAGGTTTACAAATCAGAGCTTCCCGAGCTATGCAAGACTCTCAGACTCTAAATGAAAAATCGGTTTGTTTCCAGACAGGTGGGGTTCTCTCTCTAATAGAATGCACGTTGGTTGAGGAGCCCGATGCAAGCGACGACGACTGTAAGTCACATTCTGTCACTTAGAATTATATCAGAATAAAAGAAGCCCCATGCTTTTTGTTCATTTAGAGCTAAGAAGAGCTGTTTAAGGAGGCAGGAGAGATGCTGAGAATAAACTCCCCGAAGTCATTTATATGAAAAATTCTGTTGAACCATTTAACCCGTGAGCCTTGTTCAACCGTTTTTGGGAATTCACATTTCATTGAAGTTGTCTCATGATGGTGACTTTTCAGTAGCAGGCAGAGAAGAAAGGAATTGAATTAGAGTGTTGGAATTCTGTAGATTGTGGAAATTAAAAAAACAGAAACATGAAATGAGGACATCAGCATTCCTAGTCCTGAGAGTACTGACCTCAGCTTCTTCATCTGCTTATGAGCTTAAAAGAGCCTTCCCTGTGCCGGAGAAGGACCATATTGCTGGGATGAGATTCTGGACTTGAATTCACATCGATCGCATCACTAGAACTACGTGAAAGCAGCCATCGCTCATATTTTTGTAGTCACATCTAATTGTTTGGTTTATGTCTGTTGAAGCCAAAGGTTCCGGGCAGATGTTTGGACACCTGGATTTTAAAATCGTGGTGGAGCCTCCTGATGCTGCCCCCTTCACTGTAGTCCTGTTAGCGCCTTCTCGCCAGGAGAAAGCTGCCTGGACAAGCGACATAAGTCAGGTCAGCGACCGCCTTTTGCCATAAGTTGTTCTTTTTTAATTTCACAACATAAATTTTTGGAGAGGATTTTTAGAGTTATTTTATTTTTATTAAATTACCTCTGGTTGCTGTGGACACTGCCATCACCACTGTGGATCTTGATATGCTGGGATCATTTGTTGTTGTTTTTCTTTTTAAGGTTAAAATTTACCTGAAATGTAGTACTTGCATTTTGGTTCCTGGGCATTTTTGTACAAGCTGTAAATGTCATCTCTTGTGTTGAGCAGTATTAAATTGCCCTGTTAGTAATAAATTCTCTAATGACCCCACTAGATTTTTTTTTTGCTTGTTTGTTTCTGATGTAGGAAAATGGTGAGAGATACAAAAACAGCTAACGAGGGCTATGGCGAGTACTCATAAATTCTGCTACTGTCTGGGGTATGAAATCTGAAAATGAGCTCCTGTATTTTGTGTAGAAAAAAATAGGAAACAGATTTGCTTACCTTTCCTTGATCAGCAGTGCCCAGTCAGGGAATTGCTGCATTTACTCAGGATTTGGAAACACGTCAAACAAAACTAGTCGTGATCGGAGTTGGGCATTCCTAAATCCAAGCTCCACATTAATTTTGGCTCCATTAGCCAATATGGGAGAAAAGTGAAGTTGTGTAAGGAAAGTAGTAAAAGATCATCTTGGAAGTTGTTAACTCAAGGAAGATTAGGGCAAACAGGAAGGGCATATACTGTAGATTCCATTGCCTTGTTTTTCTGAAGAGCTCATAGTAATTTGTATATAAGACTTAGGTAAAAACATGCACCATATCATAGTTCTTCAGAAACTTCATTTTTTTTTTCTGAGTGACTAAAAACTGAGGGGAAATAGAGAATGAATGGCAAAAATAATTATTTTTATGCATTAAAAGAAATTTTACAGGGGCCGGCCCAGTGGCACAGTGATTTAGTTCGCGCTTGGCAGCCCAGGGTTCGCTGGTTCGGATCCCGGGCGCCTGCCGACACACTGCCTGTCAGCCATGCTGTGGCGGCATCCCATATAAAATAGAGGAAGATGGGCACGGATGTTAGCCCAGGGCCCGTCTTTCTCAGCAAAAAGAGGAGGATTAGCAACGGATGTTAGCTCAGGGCTGGTCTTCCTCACACACACACAAAAAAAGAAATTTTACAGACTTAATCTCATTTGACCCTTACAATAGTATTCTGAAGGTAAACAGAAATATTAGTCTCATTTCGTGGGTGAGAAACCTAAGCTTTGGAAGTCTAAACGTTTGTCCAAATTTACACAACTGAGTCAGGACTCAAAGCTAATTCAGGTCTTTTATTAACACTCTAAACCTCCTCTACAGGAATGCTGAAGTTTTCCTTATATACCCCCAGGACTGCTTTGCTGGTGAATAAATAGCTAGACGTGAAGGAATTTCTTTTCTGGCTAACAAAGGAATGAAAATATGGGCTCTTGTATATTTGCATAATTACATCCTTCTGGTGATTTATTAATACTTTCATTAGCTCTATACTGTATGAATTAATACTTTAAGTCTCTGTTTGTAATGCATCTCTTAGCTTATGAAACTCTGAATCATTCATTGATTCTATGAATGTTTATTGAGCAGTCACCAGGTGCTGCCAGGTATCGTATATGTCCCAGGGATATGGGATGGTCCATGCTCTCAAGGAGACAGTCAGGCTAATAGGGAAGAAAGGGAAATAGACAGCTTAATGCAACACAATTTTGTAGGTGTTGTGAAGCCAAGATAATTAGAAAGAATGGGGAGAATGGGAGTGTAGGCAAAGATGTTTTTCTAGCTGCTTCCAACTTCTGCCTTATGATGTAACTGGGGCTCCTAAGATACAGAGTTGATAAAAGCCTTAGGTGACCTTCCTTAGGGTGCCTGGTGAGGCGTTGCTAAGAGAGAAAGACCCTTGGGTGCATGAATGATTCTATGCCTGGTCCTTTAAGGAAAGGATCCAACGCTTTGCCTGCCAGAAGCATCCAAGTGGGTCTTTCTACTTAGACTACATCTTGAGGCAGAAGTGTACAACTTCCTCCTATTTCTCCAAGTTGCTATGGCTATGCTATGTTGAATTGTACTAGAGTATATGTACAATTGAATCAGAGAAAGAAGCTAATAGAAAGTTGTATCTTTCTGAGTGAGGGTGATATCATGACATGCAATTACTATGTTCAGTAGAGCCTTGATATTGTGTGGCTTTGACATTTCTGGTTTCATTCATTCAACAAATATATTCATGCAGTGACACTATATGCCAGGTACTGCTTAGGCACTTGTGATATATCGTGAACAAAAGAGGCAATGGCAACAAAACATTCCCTAACCTTGTGTAGCTTACATTCTAGTGTGGGGAAGACTAAACATCAACAGTAAACATCATAAATAGGTGTGTACTATTTTATGTTAGAAGGTGATAGGGCAGGTAAGAAGGATTGGGCTACTGGAGGTAGGTGTGAGTCAGTACAGTTTTGAAAAGTTGGTCTTCTCATTCTGAAGAAGATATCTAAACAAAGACTGTAGCAGGTGATGGAAATATTATGTAGATATGTGATGAAGGGAAAGTCATTCCAAAGAGAGGGAACAGCCATTGCAAAGACTCTACAGTAAGAAGACAATGCATATTTTGAGTAATAGCATGAAGGCCAGTGTGGCTGAAGTGGAATGTGTGAGAGGGAAAATAGAAAAAGAGGAAGTCATTTAAGTGGAATTGTTAAGTAAACAATGGGATGTAGATGTTCAGTATTTGGGGGCGAGGTCCAGGTGGAAGACTCTGTGTCATTTAGGTTGTATTTAAGGCTGTGAGACTGTTGAGATCACCCAGGAAGTAAGTGTAGATAGAAATGAGAAGAGGGCCATGGACTGAGTGAGGGGTCAGGGGAAATGGCCAGAGGACTGAGAAGGAACCACCAATGCCGTAGGACAGCCAAGAGGGCATGGTGTCCTGGAAGTCAAGTGAAGAAAATGGATCAAGGAAGGAGTGGTCACATGTCAATGCTACTAAAGACTGAGTATGGTAGTGAGTGTTCTGAGATACTCGGTAGTTTCCTGGTGCAGGGCTTGAATGGTGGGTGGTGGGCACAGAGCACTCTACCGACTGAGCCGAGCCTGCTGTCTAGCAGCCTGCATCTCAGCTGGGCTTTGTTCTCTGCTTAAAGCACTTTCATTTTAGTGGGGAAATTATGTGCTGTACGTACATTAATGGAATTTGTCAGTCTCCCAAGTATGTCTCTGGACATATTCATTATTGATAAGATGAGCCTACCAAATGCTTGAAAATGTACTTTTTAATATTTTATTATATACAATATATGTAAAAATATGGACACAGAAAGGAACTATAAATACTCCCAACACCCCTCACACTAAATAAATGTTTATCAAGGTATTTTCCACAGATACTTATATTAGAATTACCTGAGGGTTTCTTTTTAATGCAAATTCCTGAACCCACATTCCAGACACCACCCCCCCAGGTTTAACAAGCTCCTCAGATCACTTTTGCACAATTAAATTAAAGAAACTCTGTCCTGAAAGTCAACTGTTTCCATCTCTAAAACCCCCACAATCCTGCCATACCGAAATAATTTTGCAGTTTGACTCTCAGTGTATTTATGCATCAGTTTTTTGCCTTTTACTTCATTTACATCTTTCTGTACTCCTACAAATTCTTCATATTGGTGTCTTCTAACAGGTGTTGATGTCTTCTAATTAGGCATATGGGCCATTACCAAGTGTTTGCTTTATTGTATGATGTGGTGCTAAGCGTCTTTCTCCCCTTTCAAGGTCCCTCGTTGGTATGTCTTCCCCCTTGCAGGTAAGGCTGGTACAGAGGGCCTGACCACGTTCACTATCTCGTGATTTGTGACTTGACAGACTGCACTAATGCTCCAAGAAATATTTAATTCCTCATTTCACTACATCATCAGCAAGATATCTGTGCAAATTTCTTCTAAGTCCTGCCAATGTTGAGTTTGTCACATTGATCACATTTT
Source organism: Tapirus indicus (assembly GCA_031878705.1). Classification (NCBI taxonomy): domain Eukaryota; kingdom Metazoa; phylum Chordata; class Mammalia; order Perissodactyla; family Tapiridae; genus Tapirus; species Tapirus indicus. Next base: position 8,626,025 of record CM062925.1, read on the forward strand.
CCTATTTAATGGAAAAGTGGTATTGCTTTCTAGTGGCTTTAATTTACATTTCTGTAATTATCAATGAGATGAACATTTTATACTATTTCTATTTCTTGTCTGTTTATACCAGATGGACATTTATTCATTGGAGCTGTCCTTACAGACTAGGGAAATGAACATTTTCTTTCAATTCAAATTATGAATATGTTCTCCATTATTTTGTCTTTTTATTTTTGTCACTCTTTATTTTGCAAAATCTTAATTTTTTGTGGCTTGATTTGATGCCACCTTGCTAAGCTATTGTACTGTGTTACACTAATCACATGTGACTCTTATTTGAGATAATAAAGTGGCTCCTGAGTATTGATACAATCCCCGTTTCACATAAGGAACTCTATATGAAAATAAAGACTTTTGGCTTTGCCAAGCCTCTCTCTCTGAAGCTGTAATTTTTAGAAGTAACAATTGCTTGAATGACTAATTACACTTTTAGTTACACCAGTAAGGCCATAATTAACCATTGGCGCCTCCAATAAAATGTGCAAGTGGCTAATGGTCTTGGCCAATAATTCTTCCCTTTTTCGTCTATTTATAGGGAAAAATTTGAGGCTGAAGATTTGACCATTCATTTCACTATAGTGCATTCATTCGTGCTTGTCTTACTGTCGTACGTAATGGGGTATTAAACAGATTTTTCTATAATTATGGGTATTAACTAAAATGCAGAATTAAAATTCACCTCTGAGCTTCTTGGTTTGGATAGATGTGTCAAAATATAGACCTTTTATAGACAAATATGTAGCACACTGACATGCTTTCTCCCTTAAAATATCTTCTCTGGAATCAACAGGGAATTTTCTACTTTAACGTAAATAGGTGAATTAAAAGAGAAAAATTGAATCTAACCTTTCTTTCCACTACTTAGAAGTATTAAGAAGGTAAAGCAATCTGGTGACACAGTAGACCACTGACCTCTGAACAGGTATCGCGTTAAGCAAGACTCTCAAAATACCCTGCTGGAGAAGTCATTCTCAACACTTGTCCAAGGATCAGCTGCATCAAAATTACCTGGGGCTTTTGTGAGCATTCAGATTCCCAGGCCCCACCCTAGTCACAGTCATCACAAACTAACTAGAATGTCCATGCCTAGCAATCTGCTTGGTTATCCTATTAATTTCAAGATTTACTGCAATTCACATAAATTTAACATGGTCTTAGAGATATGTGACACTCTGGTTATTTTCCTGTGTTTCTTTTTAAATGAGTAAACTGTATTCATTTTCCCAGGGCTCAATCTCTTTTCTCCAACACAACCAAGATACATGCTTATAGGATCATGAATATATACCATGCCTTCCAATATAAATATATTCATACACATTTATATATACAAATTCTATTGTATTTTAACTTCTTTCTGGAAAAGAATTCTTTCTTCAATGCAGCATTACTGAAAGTCCCCAGTGGAGGTAAGGTAAAAGCATAATACTCTGGTTGAAGTAGGTTGGTGGACCCAGAGGCCCCAGGGGTTCTGTTTGTTCACACCCATGTTGTCACAGAAGCCTGTCTGTGGAGCCCTAAGAAATGAGGAGCCCATTTCAAAACTACTCCTCTATTATCAATACACCGGGATGTGTTTTATGTATACATGTATGTATACGTGTGTATGCATACATATATATATATATATCTCCATCCATCCCACAGATAGATTAAAGATTGTGTGTCAGTTATCAAAGACCCTTTTGTACAACTAAAATATGACTTTTCATTACACGGTCTTTTGAGATATGGTTCAGATTGCATGTATGTTTTGTTCTCCTGAAACTTGAGTGTGAGTGAAAATTTCTTTTTCTTCCTGTTGAAAATTATTTTAATGCTCACACAGTGAATCAGAAAGATTTATGAATGAGATCTGACATTGGATAATGAGATGTTCCAAAGTGGTCACATAAATCTTCTCTTTTGGATCTAAAACATTTATCTCAGGTTCCAATTCCGACAGTGTGGAGGACTGGGCTGATTTACATCCCTGCTAGCTACAAAACCAGATGTTTCACACATAGAATCAGTACAATAAAAAAATTTAATACATGGGTGGTATTTATAGATATAAACAGAAATCTCTAGTTGCCAGAAATAATAAGGGCACTTAAAGTCAGAACAGAAAGCTTGTAAGCTGAAGACATAGAAACTTGGGAATGATTTTGGATTGGATATTGGTCTCAAGCCCAAGGGGTATTAACAAAGGGAGTGAGGGGTAGCCTTGGCCCCTTAAAGAAATTGAGATCCCTGTTTAAAGCTGGACATTGGAAGGCTGTTCCTTGTGTGCAATAAGAACTCAAAAAACTCTACCCTTCAGCCCAGGAAAAAAAATAAAGTTTGTCTTTGTCTTGGGTTCTGAATTTTTAAAAATCTCCTTTGAAAAAAATGAATATGGTCTATGGATTTGACATTCAGATTTATAATATTCACATGGTGTGAAAATTCCAAACTGAGAAATTAATGTAAAAACAATTTTTGGACTGTTACAATCCCAAGAATGCTTGGTAGAAGCAAACACAAAGTCACTCCATTAGCAACACTTCTACAATTCAGGGCTCATGACAATGTGCTCAAAATCAAAAATTATAAATCTTGTGAGTAAATTATCTATCATGAGTCAACAGACACAGTGAACAGTATAATTAGCACTGCTAGAACCTCAGATTATAGAGTGACAACTTGGAAAAGACTGTAAAATGTTTTAAAAATAATAAAGATATTAAGAAAGAAAGAGAGTGAGAGAGAAGAAACCAAAGAGAAAGAACAGATCACCATGTGAAAAGGACGAGGCTGGTCTGTCAAAGAACCAAATAGAGATTCTAAACATGGAAACTTAGTCCTAAGTCATCCTAAGGCTCTTGTCTGTGTAACATGCCATTTGCTTAGCATGTTAAAGGAAATTGAAGGAACATTGTTCATTTTCCACAATTCTCGCCTACACCATCTCTGCCCTCCCACTTCCTGTATTGGTTACCCAGGTGGCGTCCTCCTGGTGCTTCAGAAACACTGAGAGTGAAAAAATCTCTGAGGAATAGCTAGAAAGGTCCCTGGGGTGAAGGATTATGTATCCTCTCCTGCTCTCCCTGTCTGTGTGCAACCTCTGTCCCCAAACAACTCTTTTCCCCATACCCCCCACTCATGGTTTCATAAAATAGGGATAATGTTAATCCATATTTTTCCATTGGAATTAGGAAAGTGAAGTTGAAGTGTTTGCCTTATTCATCTTTGAAGATCTTTCATATATTCTTGCTCTGCTCCTCACCTTCATCTCCCTGCACTTAGCCCCGTGTCTGTCACAAAGTAAGTATTCAATAAATGCAGACATGAGACACATTTGATAAAATCCCTAATGGTATATAATCAGTGCACCTTCTTGGTGCTTTTGAGAATTCAAAAGATAGATTAGTTTGGGTTAAGCTCTGTGTCATTCAAAAGACATTTGGCCATGCTTTATTACTTTTAAATGTATTTGCATCAGAAAAATTTTAAATTGTCTAATAGCAATGGTCATCTTTGACTTTTATCTTGTTTTTTCCTCTTGATTTTATTCAAGAACATCAATGTCTATTATTTCTTGCTTAAAATATTTATCTCCATCCCTTCCTCTTCATTCCCTTGGTCTGCCTCAGGGGAGTCATGAATTGTTTCATTTATTGACTCAGAATATCATTCTGATGGTCTCTGGGTCTCCATTCATTCCTCTCTCTTCCAATGAATACCACCATAAGATCAGCTATCGATCTTTCAACATAAATGGACCGCGTAGAAACCTTCAGTGGCTGCCTACCAGATAAAATCCAAATTCAAGACTCTCTCCCCCATAGCCTGAATCCAACCGACTTCTTCAGGCCTCTCTTACTGTCTCCTCCGTTATAAACTCATGTGCCAGCCAGCCCCATCTCTTCATTTTTCCACGTATGTTGCCACTTAGAAATTGGTCATTGGTGTCTATTTTCATCTGGTCCTAACTGAGAGCTGTCCCTTAGAGGTGGTGTGGCTTTTCTTCAGGCCCAAGAGGGTACCCCAGGAACTGGTAGCTTGGCTCACTGGCAGAACCCTGACTCTATATAACTGGACACTTAGTGTACTGCAGTTCCAGAGGTTTTGGGAGAATCCCATGTCCAGCTTCCTGCTGCTCAAAACTTACACAAACTAGGAAATGAGAAGCAGCATTTAGTTAGCCTGAAGAGAACAACCTCTCCCCTTTCCTGGAGAGTGTGCAATCTGCACTTGGACCCAGATCAGCAGGGTCAGGATGGGCCTCTGGATCACATTCTTTGGGGCCTACCCCCCAAGGTGGTTTGGTTGGAATTATAGTTTTCTAACCAATGTTAAGGGAGTTTATAAGAAACAGTGTGGTAAAACTTGTAATTACTCTAAGGATGTTGATGAGGACATTGTTTACTACATCATTCAATGTTTTCTTTCTGAGAACCCATGAGATACTTTTTCTCTGGTCTCAGACTCGGATTAATTGAGCTTCTACTAAACCAAATTTTGTAGCTGATCACGTGTCCCCTTTTGAGGTGGCTGCTCCATAGCCCAGCTAATTTTGAGGCCCACCTACAGCAAGTGTTTGGGACTCCTCAACATAAAATATGTGTGGTGGCTTCATTTCAAGCTTCATCTTACTGTTTCCCACCCTTTATTCAAATCCTCTCTAATTTCTCACTTATCTTGACTTTTGTCTTATTATGTGTGTTTTTGTAATCTACCTTGTGGGAATAAAATGGAGTATAAATTCACATGTAAGCACATATAACCAAATTGGTAGATAGGTAACCATAATTATTCATACACAAAGATAACTCCAAATTATTTCCAGATGCTGTAGTTTAAGGAAATGAATTGAAGGGGAACTTTAAAATGTCCACTTTATTCCCAGAAGTTGGGATGACCTGGTCATTGAAATAATGGGATGAGACATGAGGAAACACATTTTTATGGGAAAACAAGTATGAAAATGGCTGAAATCCTAAGTGGACTGAATTGTCAGGGGATACCAGTGACCCACAGTTTCTTATCCACATAGTCACGCCTTCGTTAGACATTGGGGTTCAGCATGAACCCTGAGTTCAGGATCTACGTGAAGGCACTTGGCAGTCAGCCTCTTTACACCATTCAATTGCAGTCATAAAGCACTACATGGTATCCTAGTAACAAGAAGTAATTTCTGATTTTAAAAGTTGTTTATATCTTTTCTCATTTTCTGTTTTGTTCAAAAGTAGTATGTATAATTCAAAATAAATTCTTCTGTAACCCAAAGTAATTGCAAAGGGAAATTTTAAATTGATGAGACATAGATATAAATAAAGAAGGCAGAGAAAATTAGCAAAAGTTCCTGAGTTTTCCTCTTAGAAAGAAAAGAGGAAAAATGAACAGGGCTTTATGTGTGCCAGAAACAGGAGAAATTATGCAATGCATTCTCACCAAACCAACATGGTGCCAATAGAAACTGCTAGAGAAACTAGTAAAATGTGGGAATTTATTGGCAAAAAGCTCCTGAGAAGCAGGCACAGAGCTTACTAGTGAGACAGAAGATGGATTCCATCCAAGGAAGCCGCCATTTCTACTCTGCCTGCCCCATACCATCCCCTAGGGCACAGAATGAATATAGCAGAGGCATCACCCTAGGAGATTGTAAACCTCTCAAGTTCACAGTGCTGCCACTGCTAGAGAATTGTGACCATGTGATGCTGTGGTCAGAATCCTTGGGAAACACATTCCAGGAAAATATAGCCCTTATATCTATCCTCAGGTATTTGCCAAGTACACTGTTTGGTATCTGGATATTGAATCTGTTCATCAATGTGTAATGTTCACCTGCTGCTCTGTGGGTGTTTACCTGCTCATGTGCGCAGATGAGAAACTGAATTGTCTTTGTGGCTATAAACAATTCTGGGAATATATGATCTGCCTAGGTTTTCATTCAGGTTGTAACTGTCTATTTTTTAATTTCACAGTGTGTGGACAATATACGGTGTAATGGTTTAATGACTATAGTATTTGAAGAGAATTCCAAAGTTACTGTGCCACATATGATTAAGTAAGTGTGATAATCCTTTCTCTTACATTTTAATCAAGATAAAATGGGTAGAGAATATAAAACCCTGAATAAAATATTGCTTCAGTAGGATTCTGCTTTGTATTATAAATATGTTTCTTGACAGTAATGTGATGATTCTTAATATGCCATTATAAATAATGAGACTATCAAAGTGGTTTTTCAGATTCATTGCTTATTGACTCACAACATAGAAAAATTATTTTTCATACTGTTACATATGCCTTCACTCAGGACAAAAGCCTGTCGAGATTTTCAAGTTCCATATAAAAAGTTGTGACAGCCAAATGTGTCCAAGGTCAGAGAGTGGACCAAAGTATGGCAGATTCTTTTGGCGTCTTCCCAGTGGGTGTGAATCGTATTACTCAGATTTGTTTGTGGAGATACGTTTAGATTTTCAACGTGAATCTCAGCAAGATACTCAATATGAATCAACTGGCTTTTCCATGGTACCGTCTATCCACTGCCTAGATATGGATTTGCCCCAGAGGCTAATTCCCAGGGCTGCCATCCTACCTCTATGTGTTTTGTTAACAAAGGAAATCCTGTAATTTAAAGTGATCAATTGGGAAACTATAGTTTAAAATGAGAAGTTATATTAATAGCAATGTGCCATCGCTGTCTGTGTTAATACTTTTGTCTCTACATACTTTTTTGTTTCCAGATTCAGAAATTGTTTTGGGAGTATTTTGAAGCTGACCAAATTGTTCCCTACTCTCATTTTCTTCATTATTTGCATTCCAAATTCTAAGAATAAAATGTATTTTTAAAAGCATTCCTGTTATATCTTTAAGAAAAAAGTTACATGAAACTAAGAAAATGTCTTCCGTGCCTTTTTACGTGGATTTTTTTCTAGGTCTGAGTTGCTTATGCTAAAGCAGTAAATAACATTAACTTTCGTCTTCTGATAGCTATTAACTATAATTGTCATTATCCCAATGGTACAAATTTTAAAATTTATTAATTATTGTATCAGATGAAGGTAGAGTACATTATACTAGTGCCATAATTACTACAGAAAAAAGTAAATTGTAAAAGAATGATAGTATTTTAAATTGCTAGTCAAATTGAAAAACATTTTGGGTAGGATCACTTTAAAACTCCAGCGCAAAAATTCCTTTAGCATTTAGTTTTCTAGGTTTTAAATTTAGAATAGTTTCTTTTAAACCATAAATCTTTATGCTAAGATTAAAACCAAGTATGGAATATTAAATCAAAAGGTCCAAATTATGGCAATTTTAAAATTCACATCATTGGGTTAGAATTTTATTCTTCTTATTTCTTCTTCTTATATTATTTCTCATTATTCTACAATAGGATTCTTATTTTAATATTTCACAAAGTAACATATATTATTTTTATTCATTTTTTAAAAGTGCTTTCTTGAAGGTTAGACAGCCATGAAAGTTCAACTGCTTTAGAATGAGAATCTGTAAGTTAGATGTTGCAGCCAAGTTATAAGCTTCTAAACCTTAGGGCAGCTGCACACCCACTACACATACATTTTGTTGACTTTAAAACTTAATATGGGTAAAACCTTTAGTTTTATAAAGCCTGACCAGTTATGCCTGGCACCCAAATGCATCTTCAGTCCGCTATGATAGCAGTTTAACCAGTGCCCATGTCCAGTCTTATTTGCATAACTATCTCTTGTACGGATCAAGACTGTCCTGCTTCTGGGTGCACAGGGGTGACACTTAAATGAGGAGGAACCACTCTCCTGCGAGGACAGAAACCTGTATCTTGGGCTGTAAGGATTTTCTATTACAGTCACATGTGTTTTAATGCCCATCCATACTATGCTAGATGTATTCCCAAGGCAAAGTCTCATGTATTTCGTATATTTCTTCCTTCTATTTTTCCCTGCCTCATTGAGCCTGGTTCTCCTCAATCAGGGAAGGGGATGATTTTGCAATCTCTGTTCCTTCGATGGTCTCCTCCGTGGCCCTATTCTACTCTAAATTCTATATTCTTGCCTCCCTGTGCATCTCTCTGGGTACATACCATGAAAAAAAAAAGACATTTTGCAGAGTTAAAAGAAAAAATTATCCTATCTAAATTGTGTCTTGTTACTGACACGGCATCACTTTGCAGGCACTCACTTCCTGTTGAAACTTACTAATTATAATAGGTGATTTGGATTTGATGTCTCAAGATTGCTTTTTAAAGTGTTTACCAAAAAGGGGTTGTTATTATCCTAGGAGGTTTAAGTAATGCATTATATCTTTCTTGAGAGTCCCTTAGGAAATAAAGTAAAATCTCGTTCAGTGTAATAAAAGAAAATTAAATAATTTCATAATATTTAATTTCTTTTCTTAAAATGAAAATATAATCACAATTTTGAAGGACAGTGGTGTAATTAGTCAGTTTTATTTTAATTTCATGTTGGCTACAACATATTTTCCCTCCTAGTGTTTTGATTAAAATAATTATAGCTACAAGATGCAAAGCTCAAAACTATGAATAGAATGAAAAATCATGACATTTATTAGGTGAAAATATCCCTATAAGTGGTGTTTTACATTTTATGTATATAGGTTAAGGCTTGCCTTCTTTTAATAATAGTTGACCTCAACTTTCTTAGAAAATAGAGATTTGGGGTGGGAAAATGGTGGAGAGAAAAAGTGATTACCTCTATCAGCCATCTTCTAGACAGACAGATTCATAGAAGCTTCTAAGGTCTTTTTACAAATGAGAAAATTAAAAACTAGAAAAGTTAAGTTGGTTGAGGGCCACATAGTGAGAGGAAGAAGGAGCCACAAGAATTATTTTCAAGAGTCTCAAAAGATGCACTTGAGTATTTTTGAGATCAGTAATGTGGCTAAAACTAACAGGCTACTCTTAGTTTTTCAGCAGGGGTAAGCTGCTCATTTAAAATGCTCTTTCAGGCACACATATGAAGTACTTCCACCTGCACTGAGCATACTTTGGGGTGGGAACTTTTCAAGAGCAAGCTAAAAAAGCTATTGATTCTTTTTTATTCAAAAGAAAGTAAATATGTGATTTAAAATCCTCCTAAGTGCTGAAAGGGCTAATTAAGGGCATTCAGAACAAGCCAGCTGGTTCTCAGCAAGCAGTTCCCTCACTGAGCATCACTGGCCCTGCAGTGTATCCTTTAATCAAGTGGTGAAATCCGGGACTCATTGATGGCCTGTTCTGAGATGCTGTAATGAAGGGGAATGAGGGGTCTCAGGAGGGAGTGGGAAGGCCCCAGGCAGTCCTAGAGAAGGTGTACATTTCTTTGAGCCCCACTTGGATTCAGACTCTACTTCCAAGCTTTTCCTCTTGCAAACTTTGCCTCTCTGCCGGCCTCTTTCCCCCTGTCTAACAAATGTGCACCACTGACTGAGGGCTCTGAGTTCAGCCAGGTATCGTTAGGGCTGCTGTGTGAACCTTCCCCCAAGTTCACTCAGCCACCTGGAGAGGCTGCTCAGGCTTCCTGTGTATTGGTTGGGGTGAGGAGCAGCCAGATGGCAGGTTTTACCGAATGAGAAAAATCAGAGCACTGTCAGGGGGCAGTGGTGGGTGCTGTTCATGGAGAATCTCTAGAAGGGTACATGGCCTATATTTCACCCATTACTTTTTTTTTTTTTTTTTTGCTGAGGAAGATTTGCCCTGAGCTAACATCTGTGCCAATCTTCCTCTATTTTGCATGTGGGTCACTGCCACAGCATGGCTGACGAGTGGTGCAGGTCCATGCCCGAGATCTGAACCCATGAACTCAGGCCACCAAAGCGGAGCACACTGAACTTAACCACTGTGCCAGGAGGCCAGCATCATTACTTTTTTTAATGAAGATATTTTTAATACTGCAGAATATCGAAAACACAACATTTCACACAACTTATGGATTAAACTGGACTTATAAAATGGATAGCCTTAAATGCATGAATAAGCCAGGAAGAATGAAATGAATTAAGTATTCAATTCAAGAGGTTAGAAAAAGAATGACAAAATAAACTGTAGGAAACTGTAGGAAGGAAATAATTAAGATAAGAACAGAAATTAATAAAATATAGAAAAATGGTAGAATTGGTAAAGAGCCAGTTCTAGAGGGAAAAATGTCTAATAATATAATCTATTAGTCAGTTTCATCAGGAAAAAAAGGGGAAGCACAAATGCACAAAATTATGAATAAGAAAAAGAAATAGCCACAGCTGTAGCAGTGATGTCTGTGTCCCCCTCTGTCCCCATCTCTGCGTGAGGAGAATGTCATCCATTGCTTTTTAAGTGCACTTCTGATATTCTGATTTAGGGGCATAAGCAATGCCCCTCCTAAATAGGGCTTTTGGTTTCATTTCCCTAATAAAATGTAATTGAACTAGAGGGAGAAGTGAAGGGTAGCAGAATATACCATCTCAAAATGTGGCCCTTTGGCATATTGGTTATTTTGAGCTGTAAGCACTTGAAAAACAGTAAATGCAGAGAGAGGCTCTCTCTGAGCTCCCCTTATCTGCCTACAGACAGATCCTCCAAAAGGAACTCACTTGTCACAGATCCCCTCCCCAGGAGTTTCATCAACCGGGGAGGATTGACCCATCACAGGAGAGGAGACTGGAAGTCAGCACCACACGCAGACAAACTGTCACAAACTATCACACCTCCCATCTATTCTTCTGAGGGCCCATTCATCTTTCCTAAAGACCACTTACTCGCCCCTAAGAGGCCTACATCTCTTTCCCTATTAAGATGGTATTTAAGCCTGAATTCTAAGCCACCTCAGGGAGTGCCTCATTTTTCCTTGGGTCTCTCCCATGCATGAAGTGTACGTGTTAACATATGTGTTAATATGTGTTAATACATGAAGTATAATACATGTGAAGTATACATGTTAATAAACTTCAGTTTGCTTTTCTCTTGTTAATCTGTCTTTTATTACAGGGGTCTCCGCTAAGAATGCAGAGGGTAGAGGGGAAATTCTTTTTCCTCCCCTACAGAAGGAATCCACAGAGTGAAATGGATAATTATTACGGATAATTAAACGTATTATTATTATTATTAATTCTGACCTCCCTAAATTATAATGGCATATTTGATGTTTTTATAGCCATGCCTTGTTGTATGTAATATGTCGTATCAACATCCCTTATCAAATGCAATGGGAAGCCCCCACACAAGTGTGGTTATAAATACTGAAATACTCAGTGGCTGAGAAGAAGCCGCATCCTGGTTTGGTTCTCATGTTCCTGTTTTGTTTCTCATGTTCCTGTTTTGTGCATAGGTCTGATGCCCGTCTTCATAAGGACGACACTGACATTTGCTTCAGTAAAACACTCAACTCCTGCAAAGTGCCCCAGATCCGGTACGCCAGCGTGGAGCGTCTCTTGGAGCGGCTGACAGACTTGCGGTTTCTTAGTATCGATTTCCTCAACACCTTTCTGCACACTTATCGGATTTTCACTACGGCAGCTGTGGTGCTGGCGAAGCTCTCCGACATATATAAGAGGCCTTTCACCTCTATCCCTGTCAGGTAGGCCTGGGATTTGCCAGTCATGAGAGTATGGCTCTTCTGGTTCCTGGGTCTCCATGCAGATGAGCAGCCCCACTCTGAGGCATTGGCTTGCCTTTGAACTTACCATGCCCTGCCAGTAGAAGGGGGTGAGTAGAGGGCACATAGTTCCTGAGGGAAGAAGTTGAGAACTCTGAAGTCTCCAAGTGGCCTTTGCTTGCTCTGTGATTATTTGGAAGCTCACTCTATGTTTTAGACTTTTATTTTATTTTTTAAATTGTGCTTTTCAGATTTTAATATGCATAAGAGTCACCTAGGGGTCTTGTTAAATTGTAGGCTCTGATGCAGCTAGGCCTGCATTTCTAACAAACTCCCCAGAGATATCAGTGTTACAGGGCTTTGGACCACAGCTTAGTAGCAAGGGATTAGACAAGGCCTAAAAATGTCTGCATAATCAGACATAGAAGGAATGTATCTCAACATAATAAAGGTCATAGATGACAAGCCCACAGCTAACATCATACTCAGTGGTGAAAGGTTGAAAGCTTCTCCTCTAAGATCAAGAACAAGACAAGGGTGCCCACTCTTACCACCTTTATTCAACATAGTACTGGAAGTCCTAGCTAGAGTCATCAGGCAAGAAAAATAAATAAAAGGTATCAGAATTGGAAAAGAAGTAAAATTGTCTCTATTTGCAGATGACATGATTTTAAATATAGAAAATCCTAAAGACTCAACTAAGAGACTGTTAGATCTAATCAATGAAATCAGTAAAGCTGCAGGATACAAAATTAACATACAAAATCAATAGCATTTCTATACACTAACAATGAAATTTCTGAAAAAGAAATTGATCCCATTTACAATAGCATCAAAAATAATAAAATACTTAGGAGTAAATTTAACTAAGCAGGTGAAAAATCTCTACTGTGAAAACTACAAGACATTGATGAAAGAAATCAAAGAAGACACATATAAATGGAAAGGTATCCCATGTTCATGGATTGAAATGATTAATATAGTTAAAATGTCCATACCATCAAAAGCCATCTATAAATTCAATGCAATCCCTATCAAGATTTTAATGGCATTTTTTAGAAGTAGGAAAAAACTTTTAAAATTTATATGGAACCACAAAAGACCCCAAATAGTCAAAGAAATTCTGGAAAAGAAGAACAAAGCAGGAGGCATCACACTTCCTGATTTTAAGCTATACTATAAAGCTGTAGTCATCAAAACAGTATGATACTTGTGTAAAAACAGACAAATAGACCAATGGAACAGAATGGAGAGCCCAGAAATAAACCCAAGCATATATCATCAACTAATATTTGACAAAGGAGCCAAGAATACTCAATGGAGAAAAGACAGTCTCTTCAATAAATGGTGCTAGGATAATTGGATATTCACTTGTAAAAGAATGAAACTGGACCATACCTTACCACCACTCACAAAAATTAACTTGAAATGGATTAAAAAGTTAAATGTAAGACCTGAAACTCTTATAAGAAAACATAAGAATAAAGCTCCTTGACATGGGTCTTGGTAATGAGTTTTTGGATATGACCAACTAAAGCACAAGCAACAAAATAAAAAATAAACAAGTGGGACTACATCGAACTAAAAAGCTTCTGCATGGCAAAAGAAACCATCAACAAAGTGGAAAGACAATCTACAGAATGGGAAAAAATATTTGCAAATCATTTATCTGTTAAGGGGTTACTATCTAAAATATATAAAGAACTCATACAACTCAATAGCAAAAAAACAAATAACCCAACTGAAAAAATAGGCAAAGGACTTGAATAGACATTTCTCTAAAGAGGATATATGATAGGCCAACAGATATGTGAAAAGATGCTCAGTGTCACTAGTCATTAGGTAAATGCAAATTAAAACCACAATGAGATATCACTTCATACCTGTTAGAATGGCCATCATCAAAAAGACAAGAGAGAACACATGCTGTCATTGATGTGGAGAGAAGGGAACTCTTGTGCACTGTTAGTGGGATTGTAAATTGGTACAACCACTATGGAAAATAGTTTTGAGGATCCTCAAAAATTTAAAAATAGGACTAACATATGATCCAGCAATTCCAGTTCTGGGAATATATCCAAAGGAAACGAAAACACTAACTCAAAAAGCACCCCATGTTCAAAACAGCATTATTTACAGTAGCCAAGACATGGAAACAACCTAAGTGTCCATTGATGAATGAATGGATAAAGAAGTTGTAGTATATATATATATATATACACACACACACACACACACACACACATATATATATAGTGCATATATATACACAATGGAATATAATTCAGCTGTAAAAAAGAAGGAAATCCTGCCATCTGTCACAATATAGATGGACCTTGAAGGCAGTATACTAAGTGAAATAAGTCAAACAGAGAAAGACAAATACTACTGTATGATCTCACTTATATATGGAATCTGAAAAAACAAAACAAAACAAAACCCAAACTCATTGATCAGACTTGGTTACCAGAGGTGGAGACTGGGAGGAGGGGCCAATGGAGGAAGGTGGTCAAAAGGCACACACTTCCAGTTATAAGATAAGTAAATACTGGGGATATAATGTGCAACATGATGACTGTAGCTAACACTGCTGTATGATATATAGGAAAGTTGTTAAGAGAGTAAATCCTAAGAGTTCTCATCACAAGGAGAAATCTTTTTTCTTTTTATTATATCTATGTGAGAAGACGGATGTTAGCTGAACCTATTGTAATCATTTCACACTATATGTAAATCAAACCATTATGCTGTACACCCTGAACTTATACAGTGATGTACATCAATTGTTTGTCAATAAAACTGGGTGGGAGGGAGATTAAAAAGAAAGTGTCTGTGATCTTTTGGCAAGTGTGTGGTATACAGCAGTGCGATGATATTGTGGCCTTTTAATTTAAGGAGCATGTTCTTGAATGACATCAGGGGAATCATTGTCACTTGGCTACATCTGTTAATAGCCTTTGCTCTTATTTTCAGGTCGTTGGAATTGTTTTTTGCTACCAGCCAGAACAACAGAGGTGAACATTTGGTGGATGGGAAATCCCCACGCCTGTGTCGCAAATTCTCTTCCCCACCACCGCTGGCTGTGTCCAGAACGTCCTCCCCAGTGAGGGCCAGAAAGCTGTCCTTGACTTCTCCCTTGAACTCAAGGATAGGAGCGTTGGACCTGACCACCTCCTCAGCGTCCAGCAGTCCTACCACCACCCACAGCCCAGCTGCGTCCCCTCCGCCACATACTGGTAAAGTACCGTTGGATCTTAGCAGAGGCCTTTCTTCTCCAGAACAAAGCCCGGGATCTGTAGAAGAGCATGTAGATAACCCCCGCGTGGATCTGTGTAACAAGCTAAAGCGAAGTATTCAAAGAGGTATTATCCAGCTGCCACACCCCACGTTTGCTGGCCACCTGCTTCCCCACCATCCCTTCTGGAACCCTAGTTCCCTTTCTTTTTGACTTTCCTTCATCTGCGTAGAAAGTAGAATGAACACAATGGCTAGTTAGAAGAGAAAATTCCTGTAGTTTCCTCTAGCCTTTATGGAACAGAGAGCAAGGTTAGCTGTCCTTAGGCCTTCTATAGTAAAAGGCTGATTGCAGTGGGTTGTTATCTAAACATTATTACTAGAAGGTTCTTTGTGGGATTTGATTAAGGCTGGTTGGCCAAAGAGCCCAGCACGATGCTTTGCAGAAAGGTAGGTTGTGGGCACCTTATCCAGGAGCGTGAACCTCAGAGCCTTCCCTTCCTTCAGCGTCTGCCTTGAGCACCTGTGCTGCTTAGAACCCCCCGTCCCTGCTGAGGATGACCAGCCTGGAAGTGTTAAGATGGCTTCTTTAGTTTAGTTACCAGGGAACGTTCCATATTACAACAGAGATATAGGGAGAAAAGTAAAATCTGAGATAGTATTCATTGTCCATGACACAGCAGTGGTTTTTAAAAATGTGGGTTAGATCATATGGTTTCCTGATTAAATTCTCTAATGACTTGCCTTCCCACTTAGAACAAAGTACATTCTCCCTCTCGAGGCTTTCAGATCCTATGAGACTTCGATCCTCTCTCTCCCTCCAGCCCCTGCTCCTGCTATGCTCCCTCACCTACCAGGCTATGGTCACGTTGATTTCCTTTTTGTGTCTCAGAAAGACCCCGGTCATTTCTGCCTCAGGGCCTTTGCACTTGTTCGTCTCTCTGCCTGGACAGTCTTTCCCCATGTAAGCTCATGAGATCAGCAGCTTTGTCTGTCTTGTTCATCTCTGTACCCTCAGTGCCTTGGCCAGCGCCTGGCAGGTAGTAAATTTTTGTTAAATGAATGAGTCAAGCAAAACACTCAGTAGACTAGTGGAGGGGTCTGTGGCACGTTGCCTTACCTTCCTTAGCTTGGTACAATGTAGGGGTTGGAGGAGGTGATCCTTGTTGCTTTTATAATCCAGTGTTTCTGTGATAAAAATGAAAAAGGTCTCTCAGCCAAATTAGCAAACAGCTTTTTTTTTTTTTTTTTTGCTGTATAATAACTGATTTACTGATAACACAAAAATTGGGCAATAAATCAGACAATGTGTTCAGATTTCAAGGAAGATCACCCAGATGGAAGCATAGACCCCTGCTTTTCTGCCTGCTTGAAGCTTCTCTGTACTTTCTAGCTCAGATCATTTAAATAAGCTTCCTGAGTGAAGTACTTAATGGAATTTTAGCTGGAGTGGTTGTCATCATCAAAAGTAGTACCCTTTTAAGTAAGAAATTCTTTAAACTGACAAGTTAGCAACTAAAGAGGAGGAAAGGGGGAAGACAATTAAAAAGTCATTAGAACAACAAGCTTCAGCAGAATCAGGGCGATTCTTCTCTGGAATAATGAAGCAGCTCACGAACTGACAAGTGCACGTGGGGTTGGATCCAGCTCCAGCGCTTGGGAACCTCAGCGCAGGGAATGACTCAGGGAGGCTTATCTCCGGGGTAGGGTGGCCTGGGGAGTAGGAACAGGAGTTTCCCAGAATATGGGAAGTTCTTTTCCCTCCTTGATTGCATTGTGGTAAATGGGAGAGGAGAAATCTGGAGATAAGTCTGAATTGTCATGTTATTTGGGATTAGGAGAGCTTTAGGAATAAGCGTGTTAGTGTCTAGTGTCAGACGTTTGTTCATTCGTGGCTACAAGGGTTTGGTTTGATCGCCCCTGGGGCTGGGATGAGAACACAGTAAGGTCTGTTTGGGAGTCATTGCGTGACCTTGTTCTCTGTGCAGTTTGCTGTGCTACAGAGCCCATGGTGGAAAATAAGATGATGCTCTGGCCCCTTATACTCTCGGTATGTGGAGAAGGTAGACACCACATAACTATAAGGGCAGGTGGCACGAGGTTTAGACAGAGTGATCTGGAAGGTGAAAAGCAGGGGAGATCATGTCTAGCTGAGAAGAATTGGGAAGGGTCATTGACATGAACCAAGAAGAATGGGTAAGTGGATTGGAGATGGGCGAACTTCGGGCAAAGAGAACATATGAGCAAAGGGCTGATGTCAACCCCCAGTGGTGAAAGCCATTTCTGAGAGCAGGAGACATCATTGCTTCTGAAGGGACAGCTGTTGTCCAGTTCTGATGCCATGTGCGGCCCTGTAGAGCAGACCCTGTTACTAGTCTTCCTAGGGCTTTCTAGCATTGAGTAAACTTTTGTTTTTTTAAACTCTACTAAAAAAATCTTCTTCCTCTTCATCCTCCTTCTTTTTTGCCATCTTAACCGTTTTTAAGTGTACAGTTCAGTAGTGTTAAGTATATTCACATTGTTGTGCAATAGGTCTCTAGGACTTTTTCCTTGTGCAAAACTGAAATTCTGTACCCGTTGAGCACCTCTTCATTTCTCTCTCCCCCCAGCCCTTGGCATCCATGATCTGCTTTCCATTTCTGTAAGTTTGACTACTGTAGATACCTCACATAAGTGGAATCGTACAGTATTTGTCTTTTGTGACTGGCTTATTTCACTTAGCATAATGTCTCAAAGTTCATCATGCCAGGATTTCCCTCTTTTTTAAAGGCTGAATAATATTCCATTTTATATATATTATGTATTTTCTTTATTCATTCATCCACTGATGGACATTTGGGTTGCTTCTACCTCTAGGCTATTGTGAATAATGATGCAATGTACATGAGTGTGCAAATATCTCTTCAAGATCCTGGCTTTCAATTGTTATGCAAATATACACAGAAGTTAGATTGCTCGATCGTGTAGTAGTTCTATTTTTAACTTTTTGAGGATCCTTCATACTGTTTTCCATAATGGCTACACCATTTTACATTCCCACCAACAATGCACAGGGTTCCAATTTCTCTTCATCCTTGCCAATACTTATTATTTTCTGTTCTTTTGATAGTGGCCATCCTAATGAGTGTGAGGTGAGAATCTTCCTTCTTTTTTGTAATTTCCCCAGAGATTGCATTTCAGTATGGTTAAGGCCTAGTCGTGTGGATATTAACTTTTTTCTTTAATAGAGAAGCAAAAGAAAAATCTATTCGTTTCTGCATTACAGACAAAATGCATATCATAGTTCTCAAGGTCCTCAATCAAGCTGCCCATTGACCACCCTAATTAATTCTTTAACTTGTTACACATGGATTGTTCCATGATGGCCACCATTTCCGTAGTTCTGATCTTCAAAGCCCAGAGTGTATAGTGATGATCCAATGATATATCATAAAATCTGTGTGGCCTACTGTCTAGGATAGAGGTGTGGTTACTGACATGAACCAGTAATTTTTCCCTGGAGCAATAAGCTGAAAGAAAGTTTGACTCAGGGAGACCAAGATAAATGAGAAAGAACCGGATCAACCTCCCAGGGAAGGACAATGACAAAGGCTGCAAAGACCTGTCACTGCAGATGTTGGACAGAGGTGGGATCGTTGTGGACACAGCTAGCGGTGGCTGGAGAACTTGTCATGTGGCAGCATTTATCATTTATGACCAGGGCCAGCAGATGGAGAGGGCCCATGAATAACAGTGTGGCAGAAATATTAGGGTATCTCTCACATTAGAAAAATAGCTAAAGTTGAGGGCTTACTGCCTCTGTTTCTGACTGGATTTCCCCAAAACAAATGATTTGCTGTTAGAATTTCAGTGGTTAGTTTATCCACTTGTTTCATGGGTTAGAAGCGTCATTTTGCGGTTCTAGGTCACGATTAAATGCAGAGCTCCTCTCGCTCTGGGGGATGGGGAAGTTCCAAGATTGTGTCCACATGGAGCCCATGGCACTTGGTGAAGCCCATCAGAGCCAGCCTCTACTCCAGAGATGTCAGCTCCTCTGCCCTCTGTGTTTCTTAGTCACATCCACCCACTGACACATCCTTCTTTATCTCTCATTTTTACCATGTTTGCCCCCCACCCAATCCTTCCATTAAGCAGTTTCTTTTGGGCCACTTCTTTTCATCTTTATTTCTCCTCCCTTTCTGTAGCTGTCTTTTGATTACTTTTAATGTACTTACTTCCCATCTTGTTCTTGAATGTATTTAAGGTGGTAGTTCAAAGAGGCAAATGGTACAACTGGATTAAAAATAAAATAGATACGGAAATCAGGCAATGGAGAAAAATTGTGTGAGGACAAGGGTATGGTTAGTGAACAGATGAATACCGTGTGGTCTTGGGCAGTTCCTAGAGTCATCCTGATTTTGGGTCTGAATGCAATCCATTACATGATTCATATTGAAAGCTAAGACTAGACTGGTGTTCAGGCACATCTTTTCTTGCTACTGAGACTTGAGAACAATTTATCCTGTGGATCTTCATAAAGGAAATACTGTGAATAGAAATCTTAGAATTAATCCTGGGGGCTAGGGAGCTCTTTGGCATTTTTCTGAACAGGTGTAGAAAGGAATCATAGACTTAGTTGTTTTTTTTTTTTTTTTTGCATTGGAATACAGGCAATATTGGTCATAAATAGTCCTAGAAAAGTCATGGGTGAAACACTACTTCAGCATCAGTCTGACAAGTTCAGTGTGTGTGTGTGTGTGTGTGTGTGTGTGCACGCACAATGTCTGTAGAAGCCAAGAGTGCTGCTGTGTTAACTCTGCTGTCTCGTCTTAAAAATTCCAATTGGCAAAGAAAAGGGAGACGCTGATCTGTCTTTAATTTGAAAGATGTTTGCGTGTGCCTTCCATAATGTTAACACTTAAAACAGTTGGCAAACTTGAAGAAGAATCCTGTGCCAAGAGTTTATACATTTTCTGCTTTTCCCTTCAGGGTACAACTCCACACAACCTCGTTGCATAACACCAGCTTCGCCCATTAGGTCCACACTGAGGCCATGGGTCTCTCTCACTGTGGTCTAGCTAGATGGTTTCAGGGGGCACTCTTTGAAAAATGCTAGTGACCTTTGTCCAATTTTATTGTCTTTGCAATTATAATGCCAGATTTGCAATATTTCCTGGCAAGAGAACTTCAAATGACATGAAGGGAAAAAAGAGAAATAGGAAATATCTCTCCAAATGAGGGAGTCTGTGAACTTCTGAGGGAAAAAATAATGCAATTTATTTCTCCCCACCCAGTCCCAACATCTGTTCCAGGCTCCCCAAACATGCGTTAGTGCCCTGCTTTCTTCCTACCAGGCAGTCCCCACCTTCTTCCCTGGGTTCTTCTAAAAAGCACAAATATCAGCCCAACTCACATCCAGATTCCCCTCGATGGTGGGATCTGAACAAAAATCAAGCCAATGGCAGGCAAGAAAGGAGAAACTCACTGTATTTAGGCCCCTTACTCCTTGAGTGTTCACTTGGGCCACGGAGGTGCAACCCCCATCACTAGTGTCTGTTTCTGTGTTCTTAGTTTGGAAATTGCCTGCCTGTGGGCTGAAAGTGCTCCCAATTTTAGCATTTGTTTTGAGCCCACATCTGCCCACTCGTCCTGCAGGCAAAGCTGTTTGCATGGAACTTGATTGAAAGTGAACATGCCAGAAGGAAATGCTTCTTTCCCCTCACCGTGCTGGCATGGTTTCTCCTCGCTGTAGGTGCCTGCTTGCTTAAAGTGTTATTCTTTGCTTTCCCTTTCTTCCAGTGGACATTCAGGGCCTGTCCAGCTGTCTCACTGGAAAGTTTTTTGGGTTCAGTGTAATTGCTGACTAAATGATTTTCTCATTTGCCTCAGAGGAGTGAATGATTGAATCAGACCAAGGACATGCATTTGATATTCTGCTTGCTCTTGCAGAGCAGATGCCTTCCATTACTGAATTTTGAGGAAGTTATTTAGAAAATAATAAAACTAACAGCTAAGCACTGACTTTTTTGTCTGCATTCTGCATCATTGCCAGCTTTGCTGTAATTATGCCATTCAAGGAAAGATTCTAACCATTTCCCTTTCCTGGCCCCTTTGCATTTCAAAAGAGCAGAATTGTGGCCATATTTCTAAAGGAGTAAATCACTTGCAAGTGTAAAAATGACTTCATATGAAGTCATTAGGGATTTTGTAAAGTTTATTGAGTGAAATCTTCGATGGCCTGGCAAAGGGAGTTGAGTTGAGAGTAGTTCTGCAGACAGGGGTGATGTAAAATCAGTGGAAGTGATGCAGCTTTTACTGATTAATAAAAAGCCCAAGGAAAAAGAAATGGAAGAGTTGTTGGAAATTCATGAAATTTTTGTAGTGCTTTTCCTTGAAAGAACACACACAAAGTTGTTTTACCTGGTTAAGAAGGCGTGAGAGAGGTATGGTAATAGCCTAACTGTGACCCTAGAATGTTTCTTTTGTTCATGGGATGTTAGCTGCAGTGAGGACACTCGGATTATCTTAAAACCTCCCAACTGTTCATTGTAAAAATTTCCACTTGCCGCCTGTTGATCTGTAGCTTTGCATCAGGGCTGTTCAATAGAACTTTCTGGGAGGATGGAAATGCTCTGTATCTGTGCTGTTGAATACTGCAGCCGCTAGCCACATGTGACTACTGAGCACTTGAAATGTGGCTAGTGTAAATGAGGAACTGAAATATTAATGTGAGTTTAGTTAATTTTCATTTCGATTTACCTAGCCACATTTGGCTAGTGCCACTCTTTTGGACAGTGTAGGTCTAGATCCTTAGGAGCCCCCAGAGCTTCTTGGGGGGCCACAGTGGTCGAGATTCAAACTTTAGTTGGCGTAAGGGGGCAACCCAAGCAAAGAACTAATGAAGTCCCAATTTTAATTTACAATCTAGAAAAGTCCCTCTCTCCTCACTCTAAGAAGGCAGAAACATCTTGGAGGGCAGGGGACCCACTGCATATCCCCCATTCTTTTTAACGTCTGCTGTTGTGTTGAACAGAAGGGGGCTGGGTAGGATCAGCCAGGCTCAGCAGGGTCAGCAAGACAGGGGGAGAGAAGATCCACATTTAGATTTAGTGTCATTAGCCTTCTGCCAGGAGGAATGACTCGATTTCATGTTAAAATCCTTTAAAAATGTAGACTACTATGAAATGCTTATTATCCATAACAAACTTTTGTGTTTCCATGCATGATACTGACAAGAAGCTCTTGAACTCATGGCCTGGTTATTAAAATGCATGATGTTTTAAAGCAGCAGTGCTAGAGTCTGCACCAGTGGACCGAGCAGGAGTGGAAAGCTCCCCGGCAGCGGACGCCCCAGAACTTTCACCCAGCAGGTCACCCTCGACTCCTCGACACCTCCGCTATCGCCAGCCTGTAGGTGAGAGCTCAGAGAGGGACTCAGAAATCTAAGAGGGAAAGATGATTTCTAGCTCCTGAATCTTTTGTTTGCTTTACTGTTTCATTCTCAAACTATTTTTTAGTCTCAGTTGTGAAAATTAGCTGGAAGCAAATATTGTTACTGTAGGACCAAGTAGTGGAAAAATGAATGATTAGAGAATATGTCATTGGTATAAACAATATTTATTTGACTCCATCATTACCTTGCACTGTGTGTGGAGTAACATGAATCAGGAGGCCTGTTCTTAGATGATTGGTAGTTGAAGAATCACAGTGCTGGTTTTACCAGAATGTTCCCAGACTCTGATACCTTACCATGAATCCTGGTGTAGTGTGTATTAAATAGGCTCATCTGGGACACCAAAATTTTGAGGGGACCTTATTAAGAACACCATTTCACCTAAAATAAAGTCCAGTTGCATGGGACCCCACTCATCATTATCGCTAGTGGCTGAAACTGGTGTATTTTTTTGTAGTCATGAAAATTATAAGACATTCTCCCATAATTTGTTTTAGAACATACCAAATGTCTTCTAATTGGAGGAAAACCCATCAGAGCAAAATGTAAATATCTTTTATCTCCCCGTTGCTCAAATAGATATATCCAAATGACAGTTGTTTTTGAAATATTTCCTTTTTTCTCCTCAAGCCAATTATTTCAAGTCAGAAGGGAAAATTATTCAGTTATGAAACCAGATTCACCCCGAGTACCCAAGTAAAATGTAAACATTTTTTGACTCTCACTCTCCTGCTTCAAGTAGGGCAGTTTAGCAAAAGAGCACGTGCATGGCTCCAAGTGGTCATTTCATTTGTCACCTTAGCCACATGGTGGAAGCTGTTGTCATTGCCATCAGCTCCAGGAGAAACCAGGCTGTGTCAGGCTGTTGTGGGAAGATGTGCCCTGATGGATATCAGCCCTCAGGGAGTGGACTGATTTCAGGCTCCGCATCAGTCACGGGTCACTCTGATGTTTGGGTGGTTCTCGTAAATGAGGGTGACACGCTAAACTTCCTTGGCTTATTATAGGAAACATGGAATTAGCCTAATCTCTTTACTATTCTTAGAGGCTTGGTCAGTCAAGGCCTCGGCAGCTTCTTTGACCATTGCCACATGGGACAGACCCTCTTGAGTTCACCGTAACCCGGAAGAGTTTGGGGCCAAAGCCCATGGAAGCAAAACTCTACCAAGGCAAGAGAGACATGCTCTTCACTGGGTTACTGTGGTTAGGGTTCTGTTTTATAGTCTCTGTCCATGTATTTATATTCATAGATAAAATTTTTAAATTTATATAAGCATTATTTGGAAATCCTTATCCTGTTTATGGATTAACTAAGTCTTTTATTTCTTCCTTCATATGACTAAATCATAGAGACATAGGAACATAGGAAGAAAGCTGAAATCTGTGATAATATGGAGGATCCAAAGGGGACAGTATCACACATTTTCACACTGTGGAGCTGAAATTTTGCCTGTTCGTCTGTCTACTTGCCACCTTTTTCCACAAATGTTTTAAGGCTACTGCTGAAGGAAAGGGTAGAGCTGTTCTGTGCTTTTGTGCTTGGGCACAATAAGCAGCTCTTTGCTTCTCCACTGATTTATTGATTTTAAATATGACTATATAACTTTAGGGTCAAACTAATAAAAACCCTTTGGGTCAGAATCACAGTGAGCTATTTTCACTAAAAGCCTGAGTGAGGAAAAACAGTGAAATTGCATCAACATTCTCAAATATGTGTAAAATATCTGAGAAATGAAAGGGACTGTAAAAAGGTGCTCCATGCATCCTTTCGATTTTAGGATGCATCCCTACTTTTAAAGGTGTTTTGAGAAGAAAATTCTATTGGTGACATGATGTAGAATATATTTTTTTATATCGAGATATAATTCACATACCATAAAGTTCACTCTTTTAAAGTATATGGTTTAATGGTTGTTATATATTCACAAAATTGGCCAGCTATAACCTCTATCTCATTCCAGAACATTTTCATCACCCCCGAAAATAAATCCTGTGCCCATTCATAGTCACTCCCCATTCCTATCTCCTCCCAGCCCCTGGCAACCACTAATCTATTTTCTGTGTCCATGGATTTGCCTATTCTGGACATTTAATATAAATGAAATCATACAATATGTGACTTTTTGTAACTGACTTTCACTTAGCATAATATTTTCAAGGTTCATTCATGTTATAGTATGTATCAGTACTTCATTCCTTTTTGTGGCGAAAATAATATTCCCTTGTATGGATATACCACATTTGGTTTGCCCATTTATCAGTTGCTGGACATTTGATTGTTTCTACTTTTTGGCTATTATGAATAATGTGTTTATTATGAATAATGACTATTATGAATAATGCTGCTATGGATATTCATGTATAAGTTTTTATGTGGACATATGTTTTCATTTCTCTTGGGTATATACCTAGAGTGGACTTGCTGATGCAGAATCTTATTATTTGCCTATTAACAAGGAAAATATAGAGTATTTGGCCCAACCCTTCCTCCAGTGCAGGAATGAAAATGAGAATTTCCATCACAGCATATTATCCATCTGCCTCACCATGCCATTTCCATTCTTTTTAAATAACCAGGACAGACGGCTGACAACTCCCACTGCTCTGTTTCTCCTGCTTCTGCTTTTGCAATTGCCACGGCTGCAGCAGGACACGGGAGCCCACCAGGTGAGTAGGGATGAGCAGCCAATACAGGCACATGGCAACTCAGATGAGGGCAGTGGGCCTCGCCCTCCAGGGTCTTGAGGAAACACTAGGCAGCTTAGTAACAAAGCATGTTCCCAGCTCCCATTCTCAGTCAGTGCTTCTGGGTGCAACTCATTTAAATAAGCCCCTTCAGGTGAGTCTCAAACAGGTTGCCTGGGGGTAACACTTTTGAGAACTTCTGTCTCAGAGAAGGATGTATTATTTCTCCATGTTGTTTTATGGAATTCTATAACCTTTTTAGCCAAATTACAGAGAACACGTGTTTCCCTGTTAATTGAGTACAATGCTAAAAACATATGCAAGGTGGGAGGGAAGGTTGTGGAGCAGAGAGGGAGGAGGGAACTATTGCTTTAGCTGACTCATAACTCATCTCCAGTAGCTCCATGATGCTCTCTGAATTGCTGTCAGTTAATTTTCAGGGTAAAGAAGAAGTACTTAAAATAAAAGTACAGTATTTTAATAGATGAAAATCATATTCATTATCTCTGCCCTCTTCTCTCACGTGCAAGGAGGACATTATGTTAAAATAAATCAGTACATGGTTTAAACAGCCTTATTGCTATGTCTTCACCTAAACCAACCCTGTGGGTGCTGATCATCATCCTTTGCAGAACCGTGAATGACGGTGTATTTTGTTCATTAGCCATTGTTCACCTCCCACAAAGGAGTCCATTTCTAAAGCCTGTGAACCTATATTCAACAATTGTAACTAGTAGGTACTGTCTGTGTGAATTCTTTCTACATTGAAGTAAGAACAGAGAGAGATGTTCTGTAATGAACATGAACCACCGTAGTAATTATATGTATCCCATCTGAATGGAAGTCTTTGCAGATTGGCCACATTCTACTTCAGTGTTTTGCCATGCCCACTGCGTTGGATGTGGTCAGGCAAATTGGGGTGTTCTCTGCCCCAAATGTTCCCAAAACCTTCTCCCAGAAGTCCTATCAGCATAACACAAAACAGCCTATAATGGTAATAATACTGATGTCGTGTCAGTCCAGTTGCCTTCTATTGTTGCCTACATCCTGTAATAAGGGACATTTCTTTGGTGAAACAGTAAAGGAGTCTACCATGCTCCCAGCAGAGCTGGTTGTCAACTGTGATTTACTAAGACCCTCTCCTGTCTTTCCTTATCACAAGCTACTGTCTTTGGAAAAGGTGAAGTACAGAGCTTCCTCAGAGGTTTCATAATTTGATTGTGGTTTGTGAGGGAAGATAGCTTTTAGGTTAATTCAGGATGAGCCCATTTCCCCATTTGCTGGTGGCTGGGTAGGGGGAGGTCCTGTTTTCATGTGAGAGCACAGCAAAGTTCTGATGAGCTTTGGAAAATGGCTGTCT
This sequence comes from Tapirus indicus, assembly GCA_031878705.1. Lineage (NCBI taxonomy): Eukaryota > Metazoa > Chordata > Mammalia > Perissodactyla > Tapiridae > Tapirus > Tapirus indicus. The sequence goes on from CM062925.1 coordinate 8,652,315, forward strand.
GACTTCGGCTTGTCCAGGCATAGTGGATAGAGTACAGAGGATAAAGTAACCAAAATAGCCAAGTCTTCCTTACTGGACACTGCTGCTTCTGCTCCCTTTTTTCCTGCTTCCCCCGCAGCTAAAATGGCCTCAGGAAGAAGCTCTTTTCAGTGAGCCGGCTGAGGAGGGTGCTGCCGCTGACCACAGCCAGTGTTGCTAGGTGCAGGGTGGCCTGATCTGCTCTTCTGTTACAGCGCTGTTGACGCTGCTTGTAATGCCGTCTGGAACCACATGATTCAATTTTAGAAATAAAGGAAATAAAGAATTGGATTTGGTGGTGTCCGTGGCCCTGCTGTAAAGGCAGCAAGTTGCACATGGGTTAGTTGCAGGGGCTAACGGTGGTAAGAAAGGGGTCTCTTTTGGAGTGGGGACCAGTACATTCCTGGGGCTCAGCCACTCAGGGGCACTGGCCCTGGGGGGTTCCACCTGCTTGGGACAACTTGGCAGAAGAGCTCGGGTTCATAAGTTGCTGAGAAAGGTGGACTTGGAACAGAAATGGGGAGGTGCTAAGATCCTGTGGCCTTATTGGCCAGCCGGGGAGAGCATGGTGCTGCCCCGGGAGGGGCTAGACCCCAATGGACAGGCCTTCAAAGGAAGGGAGTCTAGATAATGGTTAACTGCCCAACCAAACTTTATGTCCCCTCTCTGAATCAGGAGTCGCTGACCTGAACGCACCCTAGCACCTGGAGAGTTGCAGAGGCGAGCAGGAGGGAAAGTTGTGTAAACGGGTGAACACCTCATGCTTGCGTCCGTCTTGGCAGGCCTCCTGTCTGCTTGTATGGCTGCACTGTGGGCCCCCCTGGCAGTGTGGCTCTGCCATGTCCTGGCACATAGCAGGAAACAAGGTACCGCCTGGCCATGTCATGCAGTTGGCAGAATGGGTATCCACGTTTCAGGCTTCTCTTCGGGTTCCCTCCTGCTTTAATCCTCTCCCACCTCCCTACCCCCACCTCTGCCCCCATCAAAATACATAGGAATCTGGCAACTCTGGGTTAGAACTGTCAATTAATGATTGCTCTTTCAAATATTCACTGCAGGCATGTTAAGCCATTTTTGTTTAATTATTGCTTGGAAGGCTTTCTTCCTTCATTGAAAGGAATTGCAGATTTAGCAAGAGATGGACAGAAAATTTTCTTTGCAAAGAGGACAGACAAGATGCTCCTGCCTGGCCCTGAAGGCAGAGAGAGCTTATTTTATTTGTTGAGGGTGACCTGGGATTTGCTCAGGGTCGCCAGCCCGGCCCCTGGTGTCTGAGCCTGCCTAATTTCCACACACACTTGAAAAGCCTGGGTTTTTTCTCCCTGGTTTCTTTTAGGACCCAGAGCCTGCCCTTTCTAAAGATGGGTCAGTCTCTTCCTGCCATATCACAGCCCCTTTGCTTATAGCTCAACAATAGTGCCTCTGTTGGGTGGGAAGAAAAGCCTGATTCTGTGGGTCTGATTGCAACATTAACCAGTTCTTGTTAACTTCACATTATGAAGATTTAACAGTTTATGTAGTGTTTGCCTTCTGATTGGCAGCCAAGTTACATTAGGCCCACTTCTGGATAGATCCAGGATTTGTGGGGCCTCACACTTACACAATTTACCTCAAGGAAGAGAACACAAAATTACAAATACAAACCTTTAGGGCACCTCCCAGGGCTTTGGAAGAGGCCCGTACACTTTGAGAGGCCCTGAAGCTTAAGCTTCATTGGCTTCCTGGTAAATCTGCTTGTGGCTCCAATCCATATCATTCTTGAAATCACAGCAGCTTTAGGAAATTTTGTTTGTTGGGGAGTGGGAGTGGGGGATGGGACCAATGATCATCGGTTAGTCAGATAAGTCCCCTTTTTTGTGGTGGACCTTTATACAAGGTTGAAATGAAGGACACTGATGGGGTCTGGTGTGCCACCACTCTGGTGGCAATGTATTTTCAAGCATCTGCTCAAATTTAGGAGCTCAGCATTAAAGTAGAAATTAAAACGTCTGCGTTTCAGATGGCTGCTGATACAGGGAATCTGCAGGTGCAGGATGGATATAGTTATGTTATGAATAGAAATGCAAATCCAGTGAATACACATATTAGGGCACATCATGGCGCTTACTATATACCTGAAGCTCTGGGATTAATTATAGAGTTTATGAAATGATATAAAATGAAGTATGAAAGTGTGAGGTGGGTTATTTTTATGAGACTAGAAATAATGGCAGTGGAGGTACTACAAGCAACTCTTGATTATCTATGAAAAGATTATATGTTTTCCTGTTCTGTGCGAGTCAAAGTAAATTAACCAAGTCGAGGAATAGTTGAATGCACTTATAGGAAGATTAATGGCACAGTTACAATTGCTGAGAGAAATAGTGAGTTCTTTATTGGTGATTACTTGGTACTTCTAAAGTAGATAATTCATAATCTGTTTTCTCTTCTGTCAGACCACTCAGGCCTGTGTAGTCAATGGTAGGTTTGAGCTTGCTGTGAATTGGGCTTGGACCCATTTTTAACAATCTGATACCTGGTTCCACCCCCAGAAATTCTGACTTGTTGGTCTGGGTCCATCCTGGGCATCAGGACATTTTAATGTTCCCCAGGTGATACTAATGTGGAGCCAAGATGGGGAACCACTGGACTAGATGGAGGAGGTGTGTTCGTTCTCTGTTTGCAGCGTTCCCAATTTATTTCCTTGAAACACTGACCCCTGTCGACTATGTTATTTTCTCCTTAGGTAAGACAGAGAAGCTGAGGGGGCTGGAGTGGGGGGCATGCCCTTCCCCAAGCTGAGTAAGGCTCGAGCAAAGTTTTTCCCTGGAGAGTAGACCTTTGTTATGGAGAAGGCTTTGGGCATCTTTTGCAGTGGTACTCTTCCCCTTTCCCTGCAAGAGCCAGGAAGAGATCTTTCTCCACTCCTTACTGTGAGAACCTGGTGTGGCTCCTGGAGGTAAAGCTCACAAAACGTGGGGGGCTCCTAAGAATGTCCTCAGCAGTTTCTCATTCTCATGCTGGTCCACATTCAGCCTCTAGCAATTCTTCAAAATGACCCTTCAAGTGTTGCTACCAGGTTATGGCTCCAGCCACTTCTGCTCCAGGTAAACAGGTTTCAGCAGTGTCTCTCTCGATGCACCTGTCTCTCCAGATTTTGGGGTGGTCGTTTGCCCTGCAACCTCAATTTTCTGATCTTTCCAAGAAAAGGGATTGATTTTCAGTTTATCCAGCTTTTTCTTGTTGTAGGGACAGACATGTCAACTTCCAAGTTCTTTACATGTCAGGGCTGAAACGGGAAGTCTCACGTGGTGGAATTTTTATAGTGATTCTGTTCACTCGTTGGTCAATTTGGGGACAATTGCCCATCTAAACAATATTCAGTCTTTCAGTCTGTGAAAGTGGAATGCCTCTTCATTGGTTAGATCTGTTCTCATTTCTCTCAGCAATGTTTCATGTTTTTCAGCATTTGAGTCTTGCATTTGTTTTGCTGCGTTTAATGCTAAATAACTGACTGTTTTTTTTGTTAGTTTTTTTTTCCTACTGGAGCTATCCTAGTTGGAGACATGTTTCCTATTTATTTTCCTAATATATGAAATATGTTTTTTCATTATTTCATCAAATATAGCTAGTTGAAGCTTTGGGGATAGAATGATCTAATTTATATTTTTAAATAAAAGCATTATTATCACTATTATTAATGAAAAATAAAGAGCTTTGGCAAACCAAATTTAAATTAACAATGATTCCAAGTCTTATTTGTAGACACACACACTGCCTGGAATTAGAATTTTGGAACTAAGAAGTTACGTCTTTAACTGGTGTGAGCCTGCAAAGCAGCTCATGTCAGGTGGCCATTGCATCCTCTTCCTGGGAAGATGCCCCACAGCAAGCTAGATCACCTGGAACCTTCTGTGCTCATCATATGCCTTTGATATGCCTTTCAAGCAGACCCAGAGCCTGTTCCAGCTGGCCTGGGCACCCTCTTTCCTGACCATGTTGCACTGCCAAGTTCTCTTCTTTATGCTGCCCTTTCCTGGGCTCCATGCAGACATTCTCTATTACTGTTTCTCCTCGGCAAAGGTGCAACACGGTTGACTGTGCCTGTTCACTTCTTTATCCACTCACATTGCTTAATTGCTATTTGATTGCATAATAGTTCATCCATTTCCCGGCCAGGCAGGTAACCGAAGTGGGGGCTGGAGGGCTGATGCCATGTGTAGAAGGAATAGCACTCATGTCTGTCAGGACAGAATACAGACCAGGGCTGTCAGATCTGTTTTCTTTCTTTCTTTTCTTTTTTTAAGAAAAACCAAGAATCTGGGTATTTATGTGAAATCTCCTTTTTTGAAATGTTGGAAGGGAATTCATACTCTTTAAAAAATACTGTCCAGGGCAAACAAAATACTTCTGTGGACCACATTTTTTGTGAGCCACCAGTATGTGACCTCGGGTTTACTGTGATCACTTACAGCTGGAGTGTAGGTTGACACAGATAAGATTTCCTGAGATAAACCTAAATACTAGCATTGGACCCCTGAATCTCCTCAGTACACGCCCCCCAACTGTTTCCTATTCCTCCGGTGGGGCTGTTTGACAGAAAGTCTGTCTCTTCTTGTACACTGTGGTTTCACCACTTTGCTTTCACAGGGTAATCTTGCCCCAAAGATCTGGAGGATGCCTCATTGTCATGCCTCACCATGGAAGAGACAGTGGGGACCATCTATCTTAGTTTATAGATTCTGATCAAGTGTGAGACCCATAGTGGTGGAGGACCCAGGTTGTCAGTTCCTGAGAGTGAGATTCACATCTGTCCACCACCACATCGCTGCTCTCTGGGCCCTGATATGGCCTCCAATCCACATTTACTTCAAAACGGAAGACTCTCACTGTCTAATAATGACTCCAAGTAATCGTAAAACAAAAATAATCATCATATAAGACTAACAAACATTCTGGTTTCCTGGACTTTTTGGTTATTTTTATAGTAAATGCAATAAGGCAAATAAACAATAATAGGCATATCAACTCTACAAAAAACTGGAAATCATCACTCTGAAAAGTTAGGAATAGTAATATGTACTGAAAAATGAAATTTCTCAGTGTATTTTCCACTGGGAGAAAATAGTCAATGATAATGTTGTGATTATGTAACATTACATCAGCTCCATGCGTTAGAAAGGATGAGATAATCTTTCAAAGTAGTATGTTGGTGCCGGCCCCATGGCTGAGTGGTTAAAGTTCCACATGCTCTGCTTTGGTGGCCCAGGTTCGTGGGTTCAGATCCTGGGCACAGACCTATACCACTCGCTGGCCATGCTGTGGCTGCGTCCCACGTACAAAATAGGGGATGATTGGCACAGATATTAGCTCAGGGCTAATCTTCTTCAAGCAAAAAAGAGGAGGATTGGCGACAGACGTTAGCTTAGGGTGAATCTTCCTCAGCAAAAAAAAAAAAAGTAGTATGTCAAAGATTAAGTGTGGTGGTTGAAGTCACCCATAGAAATGAACTGCTTTTGCATGGTTAGTTATGCAAATTAGCCAGGTAAACTGAGACTTAAAACTTCTAAAGTCCATAGTAAGGGAGAAATGGGCTTTTCATCTACCAGAAACTATCCCCTTAGAACACAGGTCCTTATGTGTCCCTTGTTCCATGCAACCAAACAGCACCTGTTGCAGGTTGTTTATCTTACCAGTATTTGTAGCCTATGGCTTCACAAGTGCTAGGGAGACCTGAGGAGGCAACTTGATAACATGTAATTAGCCTGTTTTATTGATTGTGGATACGTTGTAATTGTGGGTAGCATTTGCAGAGGGCGTCCCAAAGTCACATGCATCTTGCATACCCCTATCCTATCCTGCCCTGTTGGACATTTCTGTATACGAATTGAGTGGTCGCGCTTATTATCAATATGATTATAACCACAACAGTAAAGTTACGTAATTCTATAGGGTATACTATACACCAAGCACTATTCTAAGCTTCACATTTGTTAACTGATATGTGAAGTAGTTATTATCATTATGCTCACTTTCCAGTAGAGGAAATTAAGATACAGAAAGTTAAGTAAATCCCCTAAGGTCACATAGATAGTAAGTGGCAGATGAATCCTGTCATCTGGCTCTGGAGTCTTCTTCTAACCACCACCCTGCTTGCTTGGATTTCGCCACTATTTTACTGCCTTGGCCCAGTGGGCACTTGATGTTTAAAAAAGTAAATGAGAGAGCCCACAGGATCTGTTACCAGTCCCAACCTCTGCCTTTCATATATAGAGCAGAGCTGGAACTTCTTTTATGGGCTTCTGCTGTGCTGCCATTTTGTTTGGTGGAGTACATGAGCATTTCTGTTGGGTGATCTGGTGGTTTTAAAAATATGCTCACAAATTCTTTCCTACTCCTCCCTTCAAGAGGTGGAGCTTAATTTCCCTTCCTTTTGGTGTGGACAGGACTTAGTAACCTGCTTCTAACAAATAAAATAAAGCAGAAGTGATCATGTGTCTTTGGAGGCTAGATCATCAAAAGGCACGGTGGCCTTTGTCTTGGTCAGTCTCTCTCTTAGATCACTTGTTCTGGGGGAAACAAGCTTCCACGTCCTGAAAAGAGGCTCATGAGGCCAGCAAGGAACTAGGAAGCAGGCTTCCTGCCAATAGCCTTGTGAGTGAATTGGAAGTGGATCCCCCAGCCCCAGTTGAGCCTTCAGATGACTACAGCACTGGTGGACATTTGGACTGCAACCTCGTGAGAAACCCTGAGCCAGAGCCACCCAGCTGAACCACTTATGAAATCTTGTCCTGAAGAAACTGTGAGATAATAAGTGTTGGTTGTTTTAAGTCTCTACGTTTTAGGGTATTTTGTTATGCAGCAAGAGATAACTACAGGTGGTGTCATGAGAGCCAGTAAACCTTGGCCAAATTATTGATAATCAGATTGAATTTAAGGAGCATATTTTCATTTTGGGAAGAGAAGCGTGTCTAGGCTGTTCCCTGTGGCACAGAGCACCCTGGGCTTATTCCCTATCAAATATTTTGAAATCGAGGGAATAGATCTAAAATTAACATGTAGCTTAAATCTACCTTATGTTTCAAGGTCTCTGAAGAGTCTTTCTCTTCTCCTTTCACTTGTAGTTCTCTGAATTGAATAGAATGATCTTTCTGTTGTTTGAGAGCTGAGAGCAATTTGATTTTAACACGACTGTTGCTTAGCAATAGGAAGGAACTTAATGGCTCTACTCTCTTCTGCAAACTGAAGGGAGCCTCCCTGTGTAGCTATTGTCTGTCTGTAATGCTGAATTTAAAATCGTAATTATCATTTTAAGATAAGATTGAAGCTGGCCTGTGTGACACATTACACTTACCCTAGCATCTCGGCTACCCAGGGGTTGCACTGTCCCAGTTTGAGGCCCCTTTGCAGAAAAGCTGGTCTCTTGGAATTATGGGGCATTTAGAAGTCAAAGACGAAGTTCTAAAGAAGCTGGTAAATTCCTCATTGGCAGGGGGTTTGTATTCCCTGTATACTGACCTTGTGATTTGGAGACTGAAAACTTGGCTCTGTAAATGTGATTAGAAACTGGGCCAATGATATCAGGGAAGGGGCTATGGAGGAGTGAGGATTCCAAAGAAATTCTGGGGAGTAGGAGAGGGTGGCAAGTGTAGCTGCCACTAACCTTGCTACCCAGCTCTGTTGGAAAGGCTCCTAGAAAGGTCAGCTGCTTACAATTTTTAAACACAAGGTCTAAATCCGATTGTTCACCAGAGAGGTTGGTTTTGAGATTCAGAAATCTCTGCCCAAGTGAAAAGTATTATTCTTTCCCACTCTTTGGATTAAATGATGCACAGGTCTATTTGATTTTGTTTAATCTTCAGTTAGTTATGTAGGTCTTTCCGTGGGCACCCAGTGCCATACACGGTACTGTGGAAAGATAAAAATGAAAGAGGAGGCATCGCCTCTCCTCCCTAAGGACCGACGATCCAGGTGAGGGGGTTAGATGAACAGACACAAAGTAAATCTCAAATGATCAAGGTGTAAACTCCAGGATACTGATCATAATCAGTATAATTATCAGCCATGTTGTTAAACTCTGGACTTCAAAACCAAGAGAAAATGTCACATTAGAAAAATAACAAGCCTTCAGTGCATGACCCTGAAAGAAAAGGTTAATATAGTTTCAAAGTATTTTGTACATGCTTCCAATTAGTCAGCTTTCTCTGAAAGTAGGTTTTTGGTTGTTGTTTTTTTTTTTAACTTGGAGGCAATTTTTTCCTCTGGGTCTGCAAGTTATTCTTTATGGGCGCACACTTCCTAGTGTGTGTCATAGTCTTAGGAATTTAGCTGGTATTAGATTAGGTGGAAGCAGCATCTGTCATTCTGGACTAAATTAGTGTTGCCAAGATTTCTACATGTGCATCATAATAAGTGATGAAAAACTTACACTGAAGCAAATTATATTTCATTGGCTTCAAAAATCAGGAACCATAAACCTACAGAAAACCCAAAATAGAAATAGTTGAAATAGAGTAAAATAATAGTATCATAATGTGTGGGTGTTTGTTTTGTTTTTTTTTAATAAATGTAACAAATAGTCATGGAGGGCCAAACATCTCTTTTTTCAGATATTGTTGGATTGTCAGCTGTAAAGACTCTGAGGTTAGATGCATAATTGTGTGTAGCATTCGATGGCAACAGCACAGGTGTTACCTGCCTGTAATCTTCCTCGTCTTTCCAGACTTTTCTATGTGCTTGCTGCTAATTCAAGATTCTGTACGCAGTTCAGAATTAATTCAAGGCAGTTAATTCAAAAACTAAGAGCATCTTAGTCAGGATAAAGCTTCATCTGGCAAATAATGTTATGCTGCCAGTTAGTTCCCTTGATTTCTGTGGATTGTGCATAAAACAAGCCACAGCCCCTTTAGCGGCAGGCACCCAAATGCCACAGTCTTAGCAAAAACCAGAGTCTCTAACCTCTGTCTTATTTACCTTCCTCCCTGCAGCATAAATGATTTGTAAGTGGTGTTCTCATTCTCTTTTTCCTATCCAAGTATTATGGATTCATAAAGATGTAATACTGTGCCTTACGTTTGTATACTGCCTTATGATTTCAAAGCCCTTTAATAAGTAATAGCCTGTGTGGCTGTCACAACAAGCCTGAGAAGTGGGAAGGCAGATAGTATCTTCTTTTTCTAATATATAAAGAAACAGACCCAACAAGGTAAAGTGGCTTTTTCACAGGCAGTTATAAATTGCAAGAATGGGAGTGGAGACCAGGTCTCTGAACTCCTAGTCCAGTGCTCTTTCTGTTAAACCAGATTACTTTTGTAAAGTGGTATTTCAGAGCCATGTACCTCTGATATTTCAAGGGACAGTTGAACAATTCATTGGTATCCAATTAATTAATTGGTCTCCAATGACTTTAATTATCAATGATCTTAAATGTGAATGTCCACTTCCTTCCCTCTCAGATTCTGTCACTCCCTGCACATAAGGAAGGTCAAGTGTTGCCTTTTACCCCTGATTTCCTTTATGTGTTTCATAGTTTGTGTTTAAATTCCCGACAGGGCTCAGGACCTAGCACCAAAGCATGCCTGAGGGGGGTGCTGGGACTGACTGACATACAGAAAGACATTTTTAGGGATTTGAACATATTTCATTTTTCTCTTAAACGCTTCTTCAGACAAACATCATGACAAGTAGAAGAAACCCCTGAACTCGCCAACCAGATTTTACTTATTTACTTTGTCATTTTAAAATCCACCCGCCATGCATTTCTCTGAAGTATATTCTGCCACTCAACCACCTTTGATGGTGACATGGAGACAGAAGCCTCTCATTTTCAAAGATTGGCTGCCCTGTCATTTTTAAACAGTCTTATTGAGATACATTTCATATACCGTACAACTCCCCCATTTAAAACATACAATTTGATGGCTTTGGTGTTGCCCTGCCATCTTTAGGGGGCTTCCAATCTTGGTTTGTTTTTTTTTTGTGGGGAAGACCAGACCTGAGCTAACATCTGTTGCCAATCCTCCCCTTTTTGCTGAGGAAGACTGGCCCTGGGCTAACATCCGTGCCCATCTTCCTCCACTTTATATGGGACGCCGCCACGGCATGGCTGACAGGCAGCACATCGGCGGGCGACTGGGATCCGAACTCGCAAACCCCGGGCTGCCAAGCGCGGACTAAACCGCTGCGCCACCGGGCGGCCCCCCAATCTTGGTTTTGAAAACAGGCTGCCTACTGTGGGAAGCAATTCAGTCCAGATCTGTGTCAGACTCAGAGTGTCTTGTCTTGCTCGACACGATGGGGTGGGTGGAGCATACAGTTAGGAAGCCCCCTCGCCCTCTGGGGAGCTAACAGTCAGTCCTGAGGATTTGAGCTTCTTCTCATAGAAGGTGGGAAGAAAGGCTGCGTGCCTCTTCCCAAGAACTGTGCTTGCTGGAGAAGTGGCCTCTGATTGCTGGTGTCTGGTGATCTGGCGGTGGGCAGAGAAGTTATTCAGGGAACAGGGGCCATGAGGGCCTTAAAGACAATGGAGTATCAATGAGGGCACCTAAGAATGACTCTCCAAGGAGTCAGGATTGAAAAGTGGTCAAGAGGGTGGATTTTGGTGTCAAATAAACCTACATCTGAGTTCTGCCATTAGTCTAAGCTGTGTGATGTAGGGCAGCCTCTCTGCGCCTCATTTTTCTCATCTTTAAAGTGAGCGTAATGATTGTATCTACTTCATAGAGTTGTCATGAGGGTTAAATGAGATGATCCACGTGCAGTTCTTAGCTCAGCATTTCGGACCAACTAAGTGCTCAATGAATATTTCCTGCTGTTATCATTGGCTGTTCCCTCCACATGATTTATAAGCTTCCTGAGAACCGGGACTGTTGTGTTTACCATTGGATCTCCAGCCTCTATCATCGTGACATACCAGAGTGATGAACTGAAATGAATGCATTCCCGTCACCCATTTAGTCTCTCTCTTCCTGCCTTATTTATGTGCACACGTGTGTGCATGCATACATACACATACCACAAATGTACGTGCTACCCGACCAGACACACACACACTGACTGTTACATGGGCAAGAATTAGTCAAATAACTGAAAAAGAGTATTAATTATGTGTCATCCCGTGGTCATCCGAGGAAAGGAGTGTAGTTTCTGGGCACAATCAAGAGACCTAGAAATAACTTTGTTAAATGAGTCTATGCTATATAATGGGATTTGCTACAGCCTACTCTTGTGTATAATGACAGGTAACTGGGGAGAGAAGAGGCGAGAGACTCACCAGTATGTTTTTATAGGAGATGCTTAGGACTCTCACTGGACTGTTCTGGATGAGGAGGGAGTCTGAGAAATGTTAGTGAAGACATTTTTGATGGACTATATGTAGGACATGGTGAAAGAGAGAGAAGCAATGCAGATGCTTAAATTGCGAGTCCAAGGCCTGAAAGACTAAGTTAACAATACGATAATGATCTCAGTTCACAATTAGCTAAGTGTTAGGTGTCAGCAAGAAATCTAAGTGGGGAGAACCGAAGAGAGGGGACTAGATGCGCTTCTAAGATGAGCTCGTCCAGCCCCTCACCCCTGGAGAGGCGTCCCCTGAGATTTATTATGCCTCATGTCATTTTGGCAAGGGCTTGAGGCAGATCCCTGGCTGCACTGAGAGTCAGAGGACCTTGCCTGGGCTCCATTCTGAATAGAGTCCAAAGGAGGTGGAATCTTTGGTCCATAGGAAACAGGTATCTTAATAATAAAAATTACGTTTGCAACCTTCTAACCTGAAAGAGTCACACCTCCCAGTGAACAAATCTTGTGCAAATTGTCACCATTATCAAAGACAAGGTCATCTAGCATAGCTTTTGTTTTCATGCACTGGCTGTACATATTAGTGGATCGAGGGACTGGTGCTTGATTGCCCTTTATGTACAGCCTTGACTTCCGGGTTAAGTCACTTACTAGCTCTTTTGGACATCAGTTTCCTCACCACCAAAAAAGGAATAATCATGTCTAGTTTACTGGAGATTTTGAGAATTCACTTATTTTATTAAGCACAATGATAATCAGAAGGAAAGGTGCTACATGAGGACAAATTTGTAGTATGAGTTGCAGGATGGCAAATGGATTAAACTCCATTTCCTGGTGCCTGGGACTTATTTATGGCTGTTTCCTGCCCATTGATACTTTCCTACTGCCTAGTTGACCAGTGCCAGAAAGAGATGATTCTGTTGGATATAGAGAATTCTGAGAACGGAAGAGCAGAGAGTCTGGGATCAAGGAGAACATCTCCAATATGACTGAATAGCTCCCAGTGGCTTTATTTCACCTACTGTGGCCAGTTCTGGTATTTTCTTACACAAGGATTCCTTGAGGCTTCCCTTGACACTGCCCCAGCCATCCTAGTATATCACAGGTCTGGCTGCTGGGATGGACATTCCCATGGATGATTTTCATAGGCACTATGTTGGACCATATCTGGGGTTGGACTCAGCCATACTGTTGCTGTGATCATATATATGCTCCAGAATAGTTGCCAATGTGGTTCAATTCAGTTTATGATTTTTTTTAGTCTTGATTAATTTTTATGCATAATGGTTATAATACTTTATCATTTATGTTGTGGTACTGAACACACTGGGTTTTTCCATAGTCAGAAGGATCTTGAGAAGTAATGCTAAATCCATGGAACAAAGAGGTATTTTTGTTCAAATTCAAATAAAAATTATAGGTACTAAACTCAGGCTTTGGACAATTATTGCTAACAAATTGAAGCTGTCACCAAAAACCTCAATACTCTTTTTTCAGCATATGAAATGGTTTAACATATCTAAAAAGAAAAATGGATATCCAAATTTAGGTTATCCTTTCTCCTTTCAAATATAGATAGTGGTATATGACTCCCTTCCCACTACAAAGCTATTAGATTCAGAAACAAAAGTGACTTTATCTACTCCAGATGAAGATTTTATGATGTTTTATTTGCCAAAATTTTATGTGCTTAAAAATAATATGGGAATGGTGGAGTGAAGAGCTTAGCAAATTTTCTTCCCAAAAAGCAATGATAAAATTGGACAAAATTATCACAACCAACCCTTTATGGACTCCTAAAATCAACCACAGGCATACAACGAACTAACAAGCTTTTATTCAAGAAGAACTACTGAACTGCAGGTAATAACAGTGGGAATCTATGGCATTTTAGACTGGGGATGCTCTCATCCCCTCATTCCCAGCTCCTTCAGCGTGGGACAAGCTGTGAAAACCAGCAACTTTGTTGTCAGAGGGTGATGACTTGATCTGGAGCAGAGCAGAATGTGGAAAAACCCCATGATGTTGGGTGTTGTCAGAAATATTAGTGACCTCAGTGGCAAACAGACAAGGAATACCAATGTTGCAGTAAGCCTGAGGCTGTGGTTCTGGTTGGGGCATAGAAGTAAAAAAAAAAAAAAAAACAAAGGAATTAGAATTAAAATGGTACATTATAAAATATTTCTCTGACACAAAAGAAGGCAGTAAAGGATGAACAAGGGAACAAAAAAGGCATTAGACATTGTGATAGACAGAATAATGGCCCACAATATGTGCACATCCTAATTACTATAATCTCAATATATTACCTTACATGGCAAAGGGAATTAAGACTGCAGTTGGAAGTAAGATTGCTAATCAGCTGACTTTCAGATAGGAAGATTAACTGGATTATCCAGGTAGGCCCAATGTAATCACAAGGATCTCTAACACTGGAAGAGGGAAGCAGAAGAGTTAGTGTCAGGGTGATGCAACATGAGAAAGCCTTAACTGGCCATAGCTGGTTTTGACTCTGTAAGGAGGCCTTGCACCAACTAATGTAGGCAGCCTCTGAAGGAAGAAAAGGCAAGAAAATGGATTCTCCTTTAGAATCTCCAAAAAATGAACACAGCATTGCCAATACCTTGCTTTTAGCCCAATGAGACTTGTATCATACTTTAACCTCTAGAACTGTAGGATAATAAATTTATGTTGTAAGCCTCTAAGTTTGTGGTAATTTGTTACAATGGCAACAGGAAACTAATACAGAATAAATAGAAAACAAAGAGCAAAATGGCAGATGTAAATCCAACCATATCAAATTCCATTAAATATGAATTCATGAAACATGCAAATCAAAAGGCAGATATTATCAAATCATATAAAAAAGCAAAATCTAGACATAGCTGTAATGAGACACATTTTAGATTAGAAGACACAAATAAGTTGAAAGTAAAAGGATAGACAAAGATATTCCATGCAAACAGTTATCAAGAGAGACTGGAGTGGCTCCACTAATATCAGGCAAAATGGAATGTAAGACAAAAAATGTCACTAAAGGCAAAGAGGGATGTTTTATAGTGAAAACATGGTCAATTCTTTAGGAATACATAATAATTATAAATGTATGTGCATCTAACAAGAGAGCCCCAAATACCTGAAGCAAAAACTAACAGAATTGAAAGAAGAAATAGACAATTCAACAATAATAATAAACTTCAGTACCCCACTCTAAATAATTGATAAAATAACTACACAAAAAATCAAAAGGATATAAAAGACTTGAACAACACTATCAACCAACTTGACCTAATAGACATTTATAGAACACTATACCCAATGAAGCAGAATATATGTTCTTTAAAGCGGATATGAAAATATCTCCAGGATAGACCATACATTAAACCATAAAACAAATCTCAACAGATTTTAAAAGATTGAAATCACAAAAGGTATGTTTTAGGAACTCAGTGGTATTAATTTAGGAATCAACAACAGAAATAAATTTGGAAAATGCCAAATATTTAGAAATTAAACAACACATTGCTAAATAACTCATGGATCAAAGAAGAAATCACGAGAGAAATTAGAAAATATTTTGAAATGAATGAAAATGAAAACACAACATATCAAAATTTACAGTATGCAGATAAGCAGTCTTTAGAGGAAAATTTATAGCTTTCAATACCTATATTAGAAAATATAAAAATGATCTCAAATCAATAATGTAAGCTTCCACCTTAAGAAATTCATAAAAGGAGAGTAGACTAAACTCAAAGCAAGGAGAAGGAAGGTGAGATTAGAGCATAAACCAATGGAATAGAAAACAGAAAAAAAACCAGAGAAAATCAATAAAGCCAAAAGTTTTCTCTTTGAAAAGATCAACAAAATTGACAAACCTTAGCTAGATTGATCAATAAAAGGAGATAAGACTCAAAAATTAGGCATGAAAGCAGGGACATCACAACCAATCCTACAGAAATTAAACAATTATAAGGAAATACTATGAAAAACTTTATGCCAACAAATCAGAAGAAATAGATAAATTTCTTGTAAGACACAAATGACCAAAACTGACTAAAAAAAGAAATAGAAAATCTGAACAGATCTATAACAAATAAAGAAATTAAATTGGTAATTAAAAATCTTCCCCAAAAGAAAATCCCAGACCTAGATGGGTTCACAGGTGATTTCTACCAAACATTCAAAGAATAAATAATGTCAGTCCTTCACAAAATCTTCCAGAAAGTGGAGGAAAAAAAACCTCACTTTCCAACTCATTTTATGAGGCTAGGATACCGTGATACCAAAACCAGACAAAAATATAAGAAGAGGAGAAAACTACAGACTAAGAGCCCTCATAGCCCTCATGAATATAAATGCGGAAATTCTCAATAAAATATTAGCAAACCAAATCCAGCAACTTATGAAAAGAATTAAATACTGTGACCAAGTGTATTTTATCCCAGGAATGCAAGATTGGTCTAACCTCAGAAAAATCAACTAATATAATACATCACATAAATATAATAGAGGATAAAAATCATATGATTATCTCAATAGAAACAGATAAAACATTTCATAAAATCCAACCAAGAAAGTAGGAATAGGAGGGGAATTCCTTAGTCTGATAAAAGGCATCTATGAAAAACGAACAGCTGACGTCATACTTAATGGTGAAAGACTGAATGCTTTCCTCCCAATGTCAAGAATAAGATCAAGGATATCTTAACCATTTCTGTTCAGCATTGCACTGGAGTATCTTTCCCGTGCAATAAGAGAAAAAATAAAAAGCTAATATAAAGAGATACGGATTGGAAGAAAGGAAGGAGGTAAAATTGTCATTATCCACAGATGACATGAGCCTCTATGTAGAAAACCATAAGGAATCCACACACACCAAAAGAAACTACTGGAACTAATGACCAAGTTCAGCAAGGTTGCAGGATACAAGATCAATGTATAGACATCGATTGTGTTTTATTTACTAACAATGAACAATCCAAAAATGAAATTAAGACTTCTATTCATAATAACATCAAAAAAATCAAATTCTTAGGAATAAATTTAACAAAAAAGTGAAAGACTTGTATATTATAAAGTATGGAACATTACTGAGAGAAATTAATGGAGAGAGAAACCAAGTCCATTGATTGGAAGACTCAGTATTTGTTGAAATGGCAATTTTCCCCAAACTGATCTATAGATTCAACACAATTCCTATCAAAATACCAATAGGCTTGTTTGCAGAAATTGACAAGCTGATCCTAAAAAAATGCATAGCTTTAAATGTTTACTTTAGAAATCTCAGCAAGGTTTTTGTTTTTATTTTTTGGTAGAGTGCTAACATTTCTATGGAAATGCAAAGGACTCAGAATGGCAAAGACAATTTTGAAAAAATAAGAACTAAGTTGGAGGCCTTCTGTTTCCCGATTTCAAGACTTAATAGATGACTACAGTTAGCAAGACAATATGGTACCGGCATAAGGATAGTCATATATGTCAATGAAACAGAAGTAGGAGTCTAGAAATAAATCCTTACATTTACGGTTCATTGATTTTCTATAAAGGCATCAAAGTAATTCAGTGGGGGAAAGGATAGTCTTTTCAACAAATGATGCTGGAGCAATTAGCTGGCTACAAGCAAAAAGATGAATTTAATCCTGAATGTAAGGGCTAAAATTATGAACTTGAATTAGTAATGTAGGAGAAAATCTTAGTGCATTGGGTTGGGCAAAGAATTTTTAGATACAACATCAAAAGCAAGACCCATAAATGAAAAAAAAAAAAGATAAATTGGACTTCATCAAAACTGAAAACTTTTGTGCCTCAAAGGACAGCATCAAGAAAGTGAAAAAGACAACCCATAGAGAAATGGGAGGAAATATTTGCAAATCCTATATTTGATAAAGGACTTCTATCCAGAATATATAAAGAACTCTTACAACTCAATAGTAAGAAGACAAACAACCAAAGTGAGAATGGGTGGAAGATTTGAATAGATATCTCACCAAAGAAGATAAACAAATTGCTAAAAAGCTCATGAAAAGATGCTCATTAGTCATTAAGGGAAATGAGATACTACTCCATACCCATTAGAATAGCTTTAATAAAATTGACAAGAAGTAACCAGTGGTAGTGAGAGAGTGTGGAGAGACAGCAACCCTCATACATTGATGCTGGGGACGTCAAATAGTACAGCCACTTTGGAAAACAGGTTGCTGGTTTCTTAAAATGTTCAACCTAAGCTTATCCTACGGTAAGTAGAATCCAGCAATTCCACTCCTGAGTACTGGGCATCTACACAAGAGAAATGAAGTTTTATGTTCACACAAAAACCTGTACATGATTGTTTATGGCAGCATTATTTACAATAGCCCCAATTAGAAACAATCCAGATGTCCAACAACAAGTGAATGGATAAACTAATGTGATGTATTAGTACAGTAGGATATTATTCCTCAATAAAAAGGAATGAGTGACTGATACATGCTGCAACATGGATGAACCTCAAAAATATTGTGCCGTTAGAGTCAGCAATGTTTTTTTTTTTCCTTTTTTTTTTTGTGGGGAAGACCAGCCCTGAGCTAACATCTGTTGCCAATCTTCCCCTTTTTGCTGAGGAAGACCGGCCCTGAGCTAACATCCGTGCCCATCTTCCTCCACTTTATATGGGACGCCGCCACGGCATGGCTAACAGGCAGTGCGCGTCCGCGGGCGCCTGGGATCTGAACTCGCGAACCCCGGGCTGCCAAGCGCGGACTAAACCGCTGCGCCACCGGGCGGCCCCCAGCAATGTTTTTTTAAAAGGTCATGTAGTACATATTTTAGGCTTGAGGACCGTATGGTCTTTGTGGCGACTTCCCAACTCTGCCCGCATGCGCTGAAGCAGCAGCAGACAATCTGCAAATGATTGGGTGTGATTGTGTTCCAGTAAAACTTCATTTACAAAAACAGGCAGCAGGTAGTTTGCTGACCCCCATGCAAAGTGAAAGAAGCCAGATGCAAATGACCACACAGTATGATTCCATTTATATGAAATGTCCAGAATAGATGAATCTATAAAGACAGAAAGCAGGTTCATGGCTGCCTGGCTTGTGAGTGGGAACACGGATTGACTGCAAATCGGCACTAGGGATATTTTTGGGGTGATGGAAATAAGTTTATAACTGGATTGTGGTTATGGTTGCACAACCATATAAATTTACTAAATATCAGTGAATTAATTATACACTTAAAATGGGTAGATTTCATGGCATGTAAGTTATATCTCAATAAATATGTTTAAAATTACATATATTTTTATTTATTCTTGTTTCTGTTTTACTGGCTTAGACATTTTATCCTCATATTATTACTTTTCAGCAAAAAACTTATTTTATTAGTGACTCTAGTGCTCAAGCTAAGAGCAGTGCTTAGAGAGTTTTATGGGTGCCTTGTAACTTTGAACTCTTTCCTCTAGAGCAAAAGTTGACATGATTAGGTGAGTTCTTTCTGAACTCTCTCAGGGATCTTATTATAAGGAAAACACTAGTGAGAACTCTGGAGGAAGCTTTATGGCATCAATGCCACAATATCTGGAACCAAATGTCAGGGACTATGGTTTTGCAGGTGGATAAGAAAGGAGCTTTTGATTGTGTGTATTTTCTTCCTGCCTTCTTTAAAAGTTCTTATAATATCAAACCTAGACTAGAGTAGGTTAATTCATCTGATGCTTAAGGAATTGTCCATGCCTGTTGAAGATTATTTTATGCTAAGAAGAGAGCATTCATGTGTGCCACTTGTCTGCTATGATCGTGGCATTCCCCTCTTGTGATCTGAATCTCAGATGGGTCAAGGACTCAATTCAGGTTTCGTCTTGGGATCATTGCATGATTACTCACTGCATCTTACCAAGAGATTAAGTTAGTAAAGTTTAGAATCATTGACATTTCTGATACATAGGCAAGCTCTCAAAGAGCTAAACATTATCTTGCTTGTGCATAATGGTCATACTGAGAGGAAGAGGGCCACGTGATGGCTGGTGCGGTGATCTGCTGATTTGGTTACCTTTCTCTCATCAGAGAGCATTTCTGAGGTGTGACCTTCAAAGAAAAACAGCCTTTTATCTGGGCTGATGATAGGGAATAAACTCTAATGAATGACCTCACTGTATAATTGAGATGCTATTAAATCCTCGCCCTTAGACCTGAATATAAGACCCGGCTCTTAGAATCTTCAGGAGCCAGAGGCGAAAATGTCCCTCAGAAGGATGTACTATTTATCAGTCATAGGCTTTTATAATTTGCTGAGCTGAATGAACATTATACAGCTGGAGAGGGCCTCTTGGACCAAATATAAATATTGTTCTGTGCCTACCTGTAGCCTCTCTCCCCTTTGTATATGAAGATTCCCATATATGAATTGTGTGCAAATGGTTTGATGCCTTATTAAATCCTCGTAGTGAAGGTATTATTATGAACATTATCGGCACCAGTGAACTTGCTGCCTGTGTGTTAGTCTGACGTGCATTATCATCTTCTACTTAAGTTCTTTCATTTTGTCGGTCAGCCCTTTTTTCTGAATCTGCAGAATGATCTTTGGAGGGGTTTGATGTTCATTAAAATGAGAGATCAGGTTCTGCCAGGCAGCAGAGACAGAGACAGGCTTTTAAAAACTCTCCCAGGCTGTCTTCTAACATCTATGGGCTCAACAGTGCCTAATTCACCCAGGATTGTCCTCCAGATGAGAGAGAAGCTTCTGTGTGGTCTCCTTACCTCTGCTGGGATTCCTTCCTTCCTTCCTTCCTGTCTTCCTTCCTTCCTTCCTTCCTCCCTCCCTCCCTCCCTCCCCTCCTCCCTCCCCTCCTTCCTCCTTTCCCTCCTTCCTCCCTTCCCTCCTTCCTCCCTCCCTCCCTCCCTCTCTCCTTCCCTCCCTTCCTTCTTTACTTTCATGGGGGCCAGAGGTGGAAAGCAACTGTGATCAGTATGAGGATTTGTGTAGCAATTATGCAGGTCTGTTAGCAGGCAGGCTTCACCATAGCAAAACCAAGGTGCCTCTGAATGTGGACTGTACTGTTTTAATTGAATGCCAAGACTTGCTCAGGCACTGTCCCCTCATCTGCCTCTGACATCTGACAGAAAAGGTAGCTCCGGTTTCTATTTGCAAATATTGAGCATCGTGGGCTAATTCCTGGACATTTGGCATTGGGCACTTGCTATCTATTATCTTTGAAAGTTTGGTTGTGGGGAACAAATAAGCTATTTTTCTTGGGAAGAGATTTATTACAGGGAATTGGGTTCGTAGGGAGGGCTGGAGGAATAGGCTCAAGGCTGGGCTTCAGGAATCACTTTGGGGACACCGTGTAGAACTGATTCACCAGGGGGCGGATGGTGGGCAAATGGGAGATCCCTTTGGAAACTGCTGACCTGAGAAAACATAGACTTTGCTGCACCCGTGATCAGGAACCTGCTGCCCCCTCTGAGAGGCTGCAGGGACACAGCAAGGCTGCTGCAGCAGGAATAGCCTCCGTCTCACTTCCACCTTCCGGGCCCTAGCAGACGCTCTAATTTGCATTCAGAACTTGAGTTGCAGGAAATTCTGGGAAATGCAATTTTAGCTTTTGAGCCCTCCAGCCACAGAGTACAGGCAGGAACACCTCTCCATCTTAGCCTTTTTACATGTAATTAATGTGCTTTTTTTAACCATCTTAATTCAATTACAGATATGAATATATTGGAAGAATGTGCAATAATGAGAGAGGCAAATAGGCATATAAGGTGCTCTCCCAAATTTAAATGCACCTCTGTTGACCCCCAAACTCACTAAAATATCTTCAGGCAAAGTGATGTTTATGCAATTTGTGGTCCATCTACAAAAGAAGTGTGCAATCAGAGCGTTCTTGTGGGACCCAGTTTGTGTGCACGTGAGTGTACATCAAGTCCTGTGTTTAGAACAAGGGGCCCTTTTTTACTGACCTGGGGAAAGTGCAGATGTGATGTGTGTCCCAGCATGCGATGCTGTGTAGTCAGGGAGCTAGTCTGGCTGACTGCAGCAGGAGGTGTTTGCTTATTTGAGAACTCTCGTGAGATGCGGATGTTAGAGCCTATGACCGCTGTAGTCGCATCTGTAGTTGACGTGAATGAGACCTATGACATTGGGCAGTGCAAAAACTCTGCTCCCTCGTGGGGTTATTGTGGGGGTTGAATAAGTTAATATGTGTAAAGTACTTAGAACAGTGCCTGGTGTATAATAAACACTATATAAGTAATTGCTTTTATTATATCGTTGTTTTCTATAAAATAACTGTAGCTTATAGGATTGTTATAAAGCTTAAATGAGTTTAGTCCCTGGCATAAGTAAGCACTGAATGAGTGTTAGCTATAAAATAATCATAATCATAATGTTTTAACTCTTAGAATGATGCTTTCACTGTAGTATATTGCCCCAGGCCTTTTAACCCAAAGACCTCCTGTCTCTGTAGTAAGACAGAGTTGCTGGCTTGAATTTGAGAGAAGAGCACAAGGATCGTCTTCATTTCTTCAGGACAGGGCATTTTCTCAGCAAAGTGCACATTTACTCCATGCGTTTAGTATACTTAACAGTCTTTCTGTAGAACCTCAAGTCCAAGAAGTTAGTTTACTTTTGGAAAATTATTTTTCTAACCAAAATGACTTCGCACCACACTTATTCACTGTGTGAATTAAGGTCTCTGCCCTTAAAATTGAGCCAAGTTTGATGAAAAAATAAGTCAACCTTCATGAAGTTTAGGAGTCAATATGGTTCATTAATTCATATTTATATTAACCAAATTCTTTGACCTGATTTGGTAGAAAATATTTTTGTACAAGTATCTGGTAGACTGTTGAATCATTTCTAGACTGTTGAATCATTTTTGGGAAGTTAAATAGAACATACTTTCAGAATTTGTGGTTTCAGAAAAGGACTTTCTCTGGCCTGATGAATAGTGACAGTAATATAGACTTAGGGAATGGAATTCTTGGGGAGCTTCTGGTACCTTCTGGTGGTTGCATACCAATTAGTAAGTGTTGGCCTGATCGGCAAAGTATGGATTCTGGAGGGAAGAATGATGAAACTCTTATATGGAAGTTAAAGTCCTGTGTAGACAAGGTGAAGGTGTCTGGGTAGGGCAAAGAGGAATTTTGAAGCTCTCAAACACGTTTTAAGAATGGTTAGTAATCTATTTGAAAGTTTTCAACATTGAGCATCAAGCAGCCATCTTCCATTGAAATGATACAAATAGACTTAGTCTGAAATATTCTGTGGAGACACGGAAGACAGGCAAGGCTGACCCCCAGCCAGGGTGGAGGGTGCCCCAAGGATAAGGCCCAGTGGGACCCTGCCTTGGTGTGCAGGGCATTTTTCTGGGGCTGAAGGGTTCATAACTGTGTACAAGCCTCTCTTCTGAGTCCTCAGTTGCTAAACTGAAAGTACTTTACGATGCCTCAAGTCTTGTGGTTACAGACCCTGGGGAGGACAGGATGGGAGAAGTGCGGTAAATTCCAAGGCAGGGAGGTTCAGGAACCTCCTGACTCAGGAAATACCAAGGTCTTTCAATACACGGAACCAGTCCATGTTGGTATATTTATCCACAAGTGATAAAGTGAATAAAAATTCTTGGATTTAAAAAAAAAACAGGGGCCAGCCAGGTGGCATAGTGGTTGAGTTCACGTGCTCCACTTTGGTGGCCCCGGGTTTGCCAAGCCACGCTCTGGCGGCATCCCATATACAAAATAGAGGAAGATGGGCACAGATGTTAGCTCAGGGCTAATCTTCCTCAGCAAAAAGAGGAGGATTGGCAACAGATGTTAGCTCAGGGTCAGTCTTCCTCACCCAAAACAATAAATAAATAAAAACAATTGAATAGATTCACTGAGTCCCCACGGTGGAAGGCCCTTTGCGTGAAGGGAGATGTAAACGTAACCCTATGTCTCAGGCCTCCAGCATGGGAACTCAAAGTAAGGCCTGATTTCTTCTGATACCTGAATTAAAGTAATTTAAGAATTGCCTTCCCCACCTTGCACCCAACAGAATTATCGTTGGAAAGTCAATTTTTCAAAGAATTCCTTGGAAATTTTTCCAAGACCTCCCAGTGCTGTTTTTCCCTGTCCTTGCTTGCCTGCTGGTGCTCCTCTAGGTCAAAGGTCATGTCCCAACTACATCAAAACCCCACCCACTGGTCCTAGTTGCTTCTGCTGCTGATGCAGAAGCTTTGGTCAATTCACAGAGATGCTCTTGTGAACCCCACTTTCTTCATGGCTTTCTTCATGGCTGGGGCTGGTGCAGATCTCTGCCATTTTGCCCAGACTACATGGCTTACACCTTCCCTAAGTCCTGGGACTTATTCTGGGGCACCAACTCAGATTCCTTCTTGCTTCTGGTGACTTGACTTTTAAGAGACCCCATCATCCTTTCCTACAGTCTGACTTGGTTCTTTCTGTGCCATCCGGGTCCACCTGATGCATCTCAGTGTCACTGAACCTCAAAGAAAAGAGATGGAGTTGTGGTCTATTTCCAATCAGGGGGCCTTATGTAAACTCATGGATGCAATCAGATATATGGAATTGGTGTTGCCCAACTTTACCAAGAAGCACTCAGGACCAAAGGATTATTGGAGCAAGGTGACTCTTCACTCCTCGTGCAGAAAGCCCTTGCCTGCTGATAAGTACTCTAGGGCTACTTAAGATAAGCAAGAAAGACACAGCTCTACTGTCACATGTGAGGGAGTGGCAGCATTGAGGAAAGACCTTTGTAAGCAGAGGGGGGTATCCATGGAGATTGAGGTGCTAGGGGAATTATGGGGGCAGGTAAATGATGATGCCAGAGAAGCAAGGGTGTCAGACGCACAGTGGGAGGTCTGAGCTTTGTCCAAGGAGGCACTGAGGAAGGGACTTTAGGGGCACCTAGATAAGCACCTCATGTTACCAAAGAGGAAACTGAGAGCCTGAGAGATGAAGGGACTTTTCCAAGGCCACTCAGTGAGATAAGCCCATTGAAAAATCCCCAGTCCATTGTTCCTTCTATCACGTCTTGCTGCTTTCTCCAGGAGTGAAGGAAGAGTGTGAGGATGGAATGGCAGAGAGATTTTGAAGGGAAGGGGAGTTAAGGTGTCCCCTGATCTCCCTCATGATGTGACTGCAATCCTCAAGTCGCAGGTGGCCAGGTGTGCTGGCAGTGAGCACCTGGAGTACTGCCACGTTGCGCTGTGAGCAGCACTGTGAGTTTGACGTTGCCCTCGGTGGCTAAGGGGATGGATCCAGAGCTGTTGGCATAGGGATCTGGAGTGAATCATCGAGCAGTCAGCATTGTTAAACTAGTTCACTGGAGTGGAATTATACAGCAAGCTGCGCAGGATCGGTCTGAAGTCCCGGGAGGGTCTTTAAACTGCACACTTCACTACACAATCGGATGGCAGAGATATTCTCCTCGCTGCACTTTCTGTGAGTTTCAAAGCAGGCACAGATTTCAAAATGAAAGGCCACAGAGCAGCTGCAGGCCTGAATGACTGCCTTCTGACCCTCTGCCTCTCTGCGGCTGCTCCCAGGGCGCATGAGGAAAAGCAGAAGCCTCGCTTGGCAAGTTCGGATGGTGTGATCAAAGACACAGGGTATGGAGGACCGAGACGGTGACGGAACACTGACGCAATCAGACGGACTTGGTATTCAGAGTGGAGCTGTTCTCTGGTGTCTCCCAGAGTTGTGCTGCCTGGACTCACTTTACCACTTTGGATCTCAAATGGGCATTCTGCACTGCAGATGATCCTAGCAAAGGCACCTTCCTACGCTCCATGATGACCATTTCCCGTCTTCTCCCTTTGGATCTCCACACCCCTCTCCAAACTTGGCTGATGATCTTGCCTCATATTTCATAGAGAAAACAGACACAAATGGTCAAGGATGACCTCTTTCCTCCGCTAATTTCACCAGCCCACTGCACTTGGATTCATCCTCTGCCTTCTGCCAGTGGTTCTGGAAGAATCATTCCTGCACTGCTCTTGGGTCAACCCCTCCACTTTGCCCCATCCCATCCCTTTTCACCTCCTCAAGAACTTTTCTCATGCAGTTACCCTATTCTCCGTCATCCTCAGTTTCTCCCTCTACCCAGTCATCCCCATCAGCATGCCATCATGTCTTTATAGCCCCCAGCTACCGGTCCATTTCTCTGCTTGTTTGCAAAGCAAAATGTCTTGGAAGAGTATCCAGGCTTAATGTCTCCACTTCATCACCTCCTTTTTTTCCCTCAAGGTATTCTCCTGGACTTTTACTCTGCCACTCCTGAAATGACTCTCATCCAGGTCACCAATGTCCTACATCTTGCCGAAGCCAAAGCCTTCATCTTCTTCAGCCTCTCAGCAGCTAGGTCACTTCCTCCTTGTTGAAACACTTCTTTTCCACTTTGCCTCCATGACACCACACACACGTGGTTTTCTTTCCACCTGGCTCTTGTCCCCTTTTTGGTCTCCTTTGCTGGCTCCTCTTCTGCTAAATCTCTACTGGTTGTGGGGCCACAAGGCTCTGTCTGGACTTTTTCCCTGTCTACACTGTCTACCTAAGTAAGCTCATCCAGTCTCAGGATTTTAAGTCCTATTTAAATGCTCCATGCTCTCTAATTTACATTTCCAGTCTGAACTGTTCTACTTGAGTTTCAGGCTGTTATGTCTAATAGCCCCGTTGATATTGCCACTTAGACATCTGCAAGAGACATCTTTCAGTTTAAAACCAAACTTGTGACTTTATTCCCCAAACCTACCCCTCACCCATGTCAGGAGGTGGCATCATCATCATCTACCCAGCTGCTCAGGCTCCAAAGAGTGGAGCCATTCTTGGTTCCTCTCTTTCCCTCAGACCGTGTATTAGCTTCTTAGGGCTGTTACCTCAAATGGGTGAATAAAAACAACAGAAATTTATTCTCTCACAGTTCTGAGGCTAGAAGTCTGAAATCAAGGTATCGGTAAGGCCTAGCTCACCGAAGGCACTAGGGAAGCAGTCTGCCTTGCCTCTTCTAGCTTCTGGTGATTGCTGGCAATCCTTGACATTCCTTGGTTTGTGGCAGCATAATTCCAGTCTCCCCTCCATCATCACATGGCCTTTTTCCCTCTGAGTGTGTCTGTAACCAGATTTCTCTCTTCTTATAACCACACCAGGTGTTGGATTTAGGACCTGCCCTAATGCAGTTTGACATCTTAACTTGATTACATCTGCAAAGACCTTATTTCCAAATAAAGTAACCTTCACAGATTCTGAGTGGACATGAATTTCGAGGGGACAGTATTCAATTCAGTACAGACGTCCACATCTGATCCATCAGCAAGCCACAGCCCCTCCATCTCCAATAATTCTTACCACTCCTGCCACAACCTTTGTCCAAACCTGCATCACCTGGATCACCTGGGTTACCACCTCTTACCTGGTCTCTCTCACTCCGCTTTTGTCTCCTCCAGTCCACACTACACAAAGTGGCCAGAGTGACCTGTCCAAATTGTAGATCAGATTATGATTCCCACGTGCAAAACCCTCTGGTGGCTTCCTAATACCAGAGAATAAAATCCAGCTCTTTCACTTGGCTTGAAAGATGCTCGGTGATCTAGTCCGCCCTCCAACTTCATCTCCCTTCTCCTGCCCCCATATTTGCTGGGCTGCAGCCACACTGGGCTGCTTTCTGTCCCTCGGTCCTGCTGAGCTGTCTCAGGGCCTTTTCATTTGCTGTCCTACTTGACACACTCTTCCTCCCCAATCTTCATATGACCACTTCCTTGTCATCGTTCAAGTCCCAATTCACATGTCCCCTCCGTGGAAAGGCCTTCCCCAGCTAGCCTAGCCAAGGTGCTCTCTCTCTCTCTCTCACGTTAGCCTGTTTACCTCCACATGGCTCTTCTCAAAATCTGAATTTACCTTTTTTATTTGTTTATAGATAATAATACCACTGACATGATTTATCATTTATCATTTCTGTCTCCCTCCAGTAGAACGTAAGTTCCTGTGAGCAGCTTATGAGTTTTCCTTGTCCACTGTTGTACCCTCACTGCTACAAAAGTGATTGGCACAAGGACGCTCAACAAATATTATCTCTGACTAAAATGGGCTACCTTTGTGTTTTGTGGCTCCCACCCTCCCTCTCTAGGTATGTTTCATTTTCTGGTGGCAGAATCTACCATTTTTATAGGTTAAAAACTTTTTGTGGGGCTGGCCTGGTAGTGTAGTGGTTAAGTTCGCACACTCTGCTTTGGTGACCCAGGGTTGCGGGTTCGGATCCCGGGTGTGGACCTACACACCACTCATCAAGCCATGCTGTGGTGACATCCCACATACAGAAAGTAGAAGAGGATTGGCACAGATATGAGCTGAGAGACAATCTTTCTCAAGCAAAAAGAGGAAGATTGGCAACAGATGTTAGCACAGGGCCAATCTTCCTCACACATACACACACACAAAAAAAAAACTTTTTGCATAAATTCTTATATGTTAGCAATTGAGAGGGAGAAAATGGCCTGTTTTCATACCTCCCTCCAGCCATCTCTAAAATTGTCTGCTTTGGCTTTCTCAGAATATCTCAACTAATTTTGTGGCCATCCCCTCCCTGCTCCTGCATACACAGGTTCATGCTCATTCACAAATTTATATACACTTTATATACATCCTTCTCAGATAAGAAGCTACCATTCATTCTCCCCACCTCCACCCCCGTGGAAAAGCATTTGTAGATGTGTATGTGGGATTCTGTAGAAATATAGAAGGATTTTAAGAATTATTATTATTTTGATTTTTATTGTTAAATAATAATCAGAAGGATTTTAAAAATATTAATATTTTGATCCTACTTCCAAGGATATGAATATTATTTCCTATCAGGTGATGGGTCACATCTTATCCAGAGGAGGTAGTGAATGCCCATCAGTGAATTCAAACAAATGGACAGAAAAACCTTCCTCCCTTCCTTTTTCAGATAGTTTGTTATGAAATTGGGCAGAAAAGAAAATTATCAGGAAATTTGAAGTTTGTTCTTTTTTTTTTTTCGTGTTCTTGTTCACCATTTCTAGAACATTCACTGTATTTTCAGAGGCCTCTCTGGGTAATACTGATTTTGCTGTCAAGAAACTCTGACCAAGAGTAATATATTTCTTGAACTCTTTTCTTTATAGATTGCTGTATTTTAGTTTTCAAGCTGGTTCAAGTTATTGTCTCCCACAAACCTGTGTCACCTCTCAGCACCTAGCCCATCTCTTTCCTTCTTGCCTCAGCAATTTTCTTTCTTTCTTTTTTTTTTTTGCTGAGGAAGACTAGGCCTGAGCTAACATCCGTTGCCAATCCTCCTCTTTTTTGCTGAGGAAGATTGGCCCTGGGCTAACATCCTTGCCCATCTTCCTCTACTTTATGTGGGACACCACCACAGCATGGCTTGACAAGCGGTGCATATGTCTGCACCCAGGACCCGAACCCGCGAACCCTGGGCCACCAAAGCAAAGCACGTGAATTTAATCACCATGCCACCCGGCCAGCCCCAGCAATTTTCTTGAAAAGTCATTTAAATTTGCTTACCCTGTAGCTTCCCTGCTCACCAACTCCTCCAATGCCCCCATTCTGCTTTGGCAGAAGTCGCCGTCATCCTCTGTCCTGGCAGGATGTTCTTGTTGCATTTCTACCCCAGCACAAGAGCTGATGGCAGCAGCGATGGCAGGGCTGAAGATTACACAGCAATAAGCAGGTGCAATTTGCGCTCCTCGTGGACAGGCACTCAGGCAGTGAGTGTCAGTGGGAAGAGCCTGGATTTTAGAATCCGAAAATCTGGCCATAAATCCTGGCTCTACTTTTACCAGCTGTGACCTTAGGTGGCTATTGAATTTCTCTGAGCCTCAGTTTCCTCATCTATAATAGCAACAAATGTGTTTTATAGAATTGTGAGCGTTGAAAGAAGTAACACACAAATGTTCTCAGTAAGTTTTATTTTAAGCTCAGTATATAATCATTCCTTTAAGAATCTAAACAGCACATATTTTTAAAAATCTGTAAGAACAATTCAGTTGACAGTCTTAGTTACTGATTTCCTTGAAAGATGAAAGCAAAAGAAAGATATTGATTTTGCCATTCTTCATGTATTTTCATTACAAATAATGATAGACCTGCTGGGCTTCTTTTCCTTAGTTTAGAAGGATGTGTTTTTTTCATTGTAACAGTTGATTGCACTCAGAGAAAAATCTCAAGTAAACCTGAGTAAGGAGAAGAACTTAAAAACTGAAGGATAAGGGCACACTGATAAAAAGGTTAAAAAAAACCCACCATGCAGCATTTGTTCATTACCTCGTTAGTATCTTGCCAATTGCACCTTTCAGAAACTGCCTCTCCACATTCCTGGCCATGTGCTTTGAGTGGGAGCTTACACACTCGCAGCTTCCCGCCATCCCCACCCCCCTCACCATCACCACAGTGATGGGTTCGAGGAAGGTGAATGATGCACTTTGGGCCAGTGAAATGCAAGGATTTGTTTGGGAGCTTCTAGGATAGAAATTTCTCTCTCCAGTGGAAGCTACTAGAAAGAATGCCTTCTCATTTCTCTGGATGGTGTGTTGGGCGGTTATAAGACTAGCATGGCCTTACCCACTTTTGCTACCTAGAAATAAAAGAAGGAAGGCACTGAAGAGAAATAGACAGAGGCCAGGCTGACATAACGTGCCTCTGAATCAAACGGAATCTGAATCTCACTCCAGAGATGTGAAATAGTAATTCCCTTTTTAATCTAAGCCACTTTAGGTTAAATGTTCTATTCCTTTTGCAAACAAAGATTTCTAACTGATATTCCTTTAGAATGGAAGCAATTGAATGCACCAGTAGATTACAACACCAAATGTTCTACCCTATACCGGCTAAAGTCCAATTTCTGCAGTCATAACTATTATTCTAGATCGTCTCTCAAGAGTGAGTGTATCAATTCACAGACTCTGTGAATACTGTTATCACAATGTTCACCACAGTGTATGTGCAAATCTCCTTGTCTGCATTTACCTGTTTTTTTTCAGGTTACTAGTTATGTGACCTTGAGCAAGTAGCTTATCATCTTCATGTCTAGGAAAATGTTCTAGACTTGGTTCAGTGGACAATAGGGAGACATTAGAAGTACTTTTGCTGGAACAGTAACAAGTTAAAGGGATATTTAATCTTATTCTTGAAGAGACAGGTAACTTGCTCATTTGCAGTGTTTCAAATTATACACTCTTGGTGTTTTACTTGTTTGGAGGCTATCTCCTCCCCATTTAAAGAGCAAACTCTCTGAGAGCAGGGAGCACATCTCTTTTGTTCACCCAGCACCTACACAGTCCCTGGAACAGAGTAGATGCTCCGTAGATATTGACTGAATAATTGAATTATGAATGGAGGAAGAATAGAAGGACAGAGAGAATGGAGAATGGAGAAACATCTAGGAGCCAAGAGCTACAACCCATGTGTGAGGTACCTAGACTTAGGATTGTGGCAGAAGAACGGAGAGAAAGGGATAAATCTGACAGATGCTACTAAAAAGTTAACAGTATTTGTTGACTGAATGGGAAAAACCAAGGAGAGACAGAGAACAGTGGGGTTTCCCACCTGAGAAGCTGAAACCATGGTTATCCCATCAACTCAACAGGAAAATTAAAATGGGGAGGAGCTTGAGAGCAAGAAATATAAATTTGATTTTTTGATATGTTTCTTATGAGGGGAGAATGTGTCATTAATATGGAAATGTCTCCTAAGAAGCTTTAAATGAGGGATTTGGGAAACTGTCAGAACTGAAGGTGTCAGGTGGGAGCGCATAGAAAAATCATGAGAGAGAGTTATGTCCCCAGGGGAGTGAGAACTGAACCAAGTCAGCTGGAGAACAGCCCAGGAACCAAGGGATGAGGCAGAGGTGGACAAACTGGAGGGTTGGATGGAGAATGGGGAGAGTGTTTGGTGACAGAAGCAAAGAAGGGACAATAAGAGAAGCATCCTCTGCTTGTTCCTCTAGACATGTTTCAGAGTAAAGAACAGACTAGTTACCCAGGATTTGTGAGAAATTAATGCAGATAGTTTAAACATAGTCTAATAATCAGATTGTCTATATCAGTCACTTTCAGGCATTTTTATTGCAACCCATTCTAAGAAATATATTTTACGTTTGACCCAAGATACACACACACACACACACACACACACACACACACTTGATACAAAAGTTTCCCTGAAGAATACTCACCCTCATTATGTACAATCTACTCAGATAGTTTTCATCTATTCCATTTTTTTAATGCTGGTAACAACTCACTAAACTGGTTTCACTCCCCATCAATAAGTCATGACTGGACATTTAAAAAGCACTGGTCACATAGGAAATGTAATGAATTTGGGGAAAGAGCACATTTTGAGGAAATTTTAATTCCAGTTAGATAAATAAAAGTTTTTGTTTAAAATCCATTACAGTATGAAACACACTCTTATAATGGTGCCATGCTCTCATCACACTTCAAAGTGTATAAGAGAGAATTAAAAGGAAAGCACTTAATTTCCCCAAATATTCAAATAGCATCTGCTCTTGTAGCTTTAAGTGTTGGTTTACCAACTTGCAGGAAGAACTTAGAGCCTAAACTCTGGATCCAGGCTGTGAGGTGTAATTAAAAACACTCTGGCTTTGAAAATGGACAGACCTGGGCTCAAGTCCCGGTGCTGCCACTTGTTAACTCCATGAACTTTGCCAAATTTCTTAACCTCTTTGTTGTCCTTTTTGTCCATAAATGAGGATAACAGGATTTGCCCCACTTGGTTGCTGTTGTTATTGAAGAAGCCACATTACTCACGGAACCATACTCAGCACTTGCTGGGCATGCAATAAATGGCAGTTGTTGTTGTTGCCCTTGGTTGTGAGGGTTAAATTATAGATGACCTGGTAGCAACTCTCCACCCCTGACACAGACACAAAGGGACCAGTGGTGGCTGAAGTTTTTTCTAAAATACATTAAAGAAGTAGCAGCTCTCTTAAAATTGCCTTTCTCTCTTAAAATTTCATTTTGATTTCCATCCTTCTGTCCCTTCCTCACTCCCATCTCTCACCCATTCTGTTCTCATTGCAATGATTAGCCATCTTTATACTTATATGTGTGGGTGGGGAACTCTGCCTCATCTCACTTTTTCAGTGTTTCAAGAACTTTTGACTTTCATCCTCCAGCAAAATGACTCCTTATTATTCCCCAGCTCTCACTCCAGTTGAGGCATCTACTCTAACTTGATTAATCTGAGCCTCTGATATACTTTCCCCATTTCTTATACCGTTTCCCATCCTGTTCATCTGCCTTTCGATTATAGATTACATATATATTCTCACTGGTTTCTTCAACGATATCTTTGTCTTGCAGTTAGGCCATTTCACAGTTTGTCAAGTGTGGCTTTTGTTTTATTTATCCTGCTTGGGGTTCATTATGATTCTTGAACCCCAAGATTCATGTCTTTCATCAAGTCTGAAAAATCCTTTTCCTATATTGCCTCTCTCTGATTCTTTTTCTCTTCTTTTGACACATTTACTAGATGTATGTTGAGAATTCTACTTCTTTCCTCCATGTCTTTTAACCCCTCTTTTTTGTTTTCTATCTCTTTAGGTCTTTGTACTGCATTTGAGTAATTTTCTCAGATCTATTTTTCAGATCTCTTTCCAGTTTACTCTTTCTTTATTCGATGGGTCTAATCTGTGTTTATCTGTCTTATCTCTGTTTTGAATTTCAACTCATCTGTTTGTCAACAATAATTGGAAGAATGATTCTACTAATTTGAAGAATTTTTATGTGGTTCATGTAAAGTCTGACTTTTTAAGTACTTTTTAAATTCTTTTCTCATGTTTTCAGTTGCTACTTTCATATCTTGAGTCTTTGTAAACGTCCTAATGTTAGGATGTTTAAACTAGAACTCTCTACTAGTTTTAGTACCTGAAATTCTTGGTCGAGGTGGAGTTCCTTATCCCTGTGTCTGCTTATCCTTGTTCATGGTGGATGGTTTGTGTGTTTTGTAATTTTGGATTGTGAGTTTTTCTTCAGGGACTCTCTTGATGGTAATCTAGTATAGGCTGAGGTTGAGTGTGTGTCCCTGCAGGGAAAGTCTGTGTGTGCTTTTGTCAGAGGCCCAGGGTTATCACTGCCCTGGGCCACTTTTCATTTTAACTTCTCACCTAGAGGGTCAGACCATGTGCAAGTGGTTCAGTCTGAGTTCAGACCTACACAAGGTGGGCCTGTGGTCATCAATTCCTAGGGAGGCTTTTTTCCACCCCACTGAGATCCAGGTTGAGGCAGACAAGTTTCTTAACTGTCTCCTTGTGCAAGTTGGAGAATTTTTTTTTCCCTAGTCCACTATTTCCCAGAGGGGATGGTCTTCTGACAGTTCCAGCTTTATGTGGGAGTCTCATTTCCCATTCCCTCACCTATACTTCATGAGGGCCCTGCAGCTGCTTCTTCTGAACCACGTGAATTTATAATGCAAATCTCGTGTTACCAAGACTGGTAACCTGCCCTCCTCTCAGGGCAGCCAGCATCAGTTCAGAGGCTTGGTTTTGGTTTTCAGATCTCTCTGTGTTTGATCCTGGAAAATTCCTTACTTTCTTGAGAACTCAGCTATGCATTTTAAAAGATATTTATTATATTTTACCCAGAATTTCTAAGCTTTTAATGGCAAAAGATATTTCCAAGACATCTAGTCTGCCAAGAGCCCATCAGCATCATCCTCTGACAGTGTCTACAAATGGTTGGAAGCTGCCTGTCTACATTCAAAGAGGAGTATGGAGAAGGGACCTCTGCTCTTTAGGAGCTCATAGTTTTTTTGTTTAATTCATTCATAAGCTCTGAGGACTGTTCATTTCAGTCTTTCACTAAATCCTCCTTATATTCATATCACATTCAATAAATACTTAGTAAGTTCCTATTATCCAGGCTTTCATTCATTTATTCAGCAAATATATATTGTGTACAGCATCTGCTATGTGCCAGATATGTGCTCATGCTCAGCAAAAACATACCCAATCCCTGTCTTCATGGAGGACACAAATGTTGATCTGATAATTATACAAATAAATGTAAAATTACAAATGTAGCAAGTGCAAGAAAGTAAATGTGCATGGTGCTGTGAGATGTGTATTGGGGGATTTGTCCAACTCAGGCTAGGAAGGGCTTATTTGGAGAAGTGAAATAAGCAAGAGTGGCTTTCATTGATTGAAAAGGGGAGCAATAATTGTGCCAGATATGGAGCAGTATATGCAAAGGCCCTGGGGTGAAGATGAAGGACTAAAAGAAGGGTGGTGAGATTGCAGCAGAAATAGTGAGAAGAATGCAGTTCCAGAAAAGGCAGAGAGGGACCTAGAGGCCAAACCATGGAAGACCTTGTAGGCTATGTATTTATCATAAGAGCCATTGAAGGACTTTAAACAGGGGAGTCACACATCTGATTTGCCCTTTGAAAAGATATTTCTGACTTTAGAGAATAGACTTGAGGAGTCAAGAGTGACAATGGAGACCAGTTGGGAGGCTATTATCAGTAGACCAGATGAGAGTTGCTGGTAGGTCAACTCTGGTTTTGGCTTTGTAGAGAAGAAGATATGGACTGATTTGAGATTTACTTAGCAGGTAAGATTATCAGGAAGAAGCAGAGAGAAGGGCCGAGAACAGTTCCAAAATTTTAGGCTTATATAACTGGATGGTTGGTGGTGTTCCTTTACTAAGATAGGGAACACTGGAAAGGGATGAGGTTTTGTGGAAAGGTTGTGGGCTTTTCTTTTGCACATATTGAGTTTGAGGTTTTTGAAACATCTAAGAGGAAAATATCAAGAGGCAGTTGGATATATGGGTCCAGAGCTCAGAGAAGAGATCTGGGCATATAAATATGTGAGTAATTTGCTTGTAGGTGTTTATTAGATGAGATTTCCTATGGAGAGATGATAGATATCTCTTGGATATAGAGACGTGGAGGTTATTGGTGACCTTCATGGGA
Organism: Tapirus indicus; assembly: GCA_031878705.1. NCBI lineage: Eukaryota > Metazoa > Chordata > Mammalia > Perissodactyla > Tapiridae > Tapirus > Tapirus indicus. Next base: position 8,687,552 of record CM062925.1, read on the forward strand.
GCTGTTTTGGTGGTAAGATGGGGTGAGAAGCTTGGAGTAGGATACAGAGAGAGTAGGAGACGAGGAAATGGAATCAATGAGTAGAGACAACTTTCAAGAAGTTTGCCAGTGAAGTTATGTAAGTCTTGAATTCATTTTTAAAGCAAACATGTCACTTAATTATGATTGCAAGGCAAAATCTTTTAAAATAGAGAGTCAGCAGAAAAATATTCAAATGGTTTCTTGATGGTGAAAACGTGGCCAAGATAGAGACATAGGCTGGCACAGCGAAGACGCACAGACACTGAACCAATATTGATGTAACAATAGCTAACATTTATTGAGCTCTCACCATTGTTCCAGGTACCATTCTAAATGCTTAATGTGTATTAACTAACTTAATCTCCACCACAACTCTGTGAGGTATGTACACTTATTATCCCATGCAAGACATGAGGAAACTGGTCCCCAGGAAGGTGCTGTAACTTACCAGGGTAGGAAAACAGGATTTCAACACAGACAGTCTGGCTGTGAGGTTCATGTGCTTAACCACTATGCTCTCCTGCTTCTCAGTATGTGGCTGCACAATAAAGTATCTGTATTATTTATGAGCCAAGATATGGGCTCATCCATCTACAAATATTGAAAATGTTATTGGTTATATAATGACCTTGGGGCAAAAGTATAAACTAAATAATGCTGACTCAAATACTTTGTTAAAACTCTTTCTTGGCTTTATATTATAGAACAAGACAGGCATAAATAGAAGTGTCATTAGACCAGCTTTAGCTTTAATCAGTGGCTTTTAATAAATATGTGCACATTATTCATCTAATTGCACCGGTAACTACACGGTGGCCTCGCTGCTGAGGGTGTAATAGGTAAGTCAGCAGAGTTCACAACAGTCTGAAGCCACTTGCACCTCTTTGCCAAGATGTGTCACTTGTAAGTTTCATTAACCAACATCTTAAAATAAGTGACCTTTCCAGGTCCCTGGGGATTGGTTTTAACTACAGTGTGTGTGTGTTTCTTTTCCTCCTAAGGATTTAACAACACCGAGAGAACATGCGACAAAGAGTTTATTATACGTAGAACAGCCACCAATCGAGTGCTGAACGTCCTCCGTCACTGGGTCTCAAAGCACGCACAGGTAATTCAGTGGCCTCGTTAATTATTTTCAAGAATTTTTTGTAAACCAACTTTTTAAGTTGTTACACATATAAAACACCTCCTGATTCTTTGGAGTTAGAGTTTGAAACCTTGAAATTGGAACATAGGAAGAGAAAAAATAGGAGGATGGACATACAGATCAAAGCGAACACACATGTATTGCCAACACCCACTGTTTCAGATCTACAAATGGCATGGCACAGGAGGGGAAATAGGGCTCCCCTCTTCCCTCATCTTCTGAGGCAACAAGTCCCACCTGTGGGCACTGGAGCCAGTGTACTGTGCCACCCGGGAGCACCATTCACAGGACCCTCTCTGTAAGTGGAGTTGTATCAGCTGCAGTGGTGCCCCCTGGAGGTAAAGAGAAACTGCCTCCTGGAGGTAAACAGCAGGTACTTCCCTGAGGTAAACAGCAGATGCCCCCTGGAGGTAAACAGCAGGTACTCTCCTGAGGTAAACACCAGGTGCTTCCCTGAGGTAAACAGCAGATGCCCCCTGAGGTAAACAGCAGATGCTCCCTGGAGGTAAACTGCAGGTACTCCCTTGAGGTAAACAGCAGGTACCCCCTGGAGGTAAACCACAGGTACTCCCTTGAGGTAAACAGCAGGTACTGCCCTAAGGTAAACAGCAGGTGCCCCCTGGAGGTAAGCAACACTCTGGTATCTGGTGAGAGAGTGTTTTCTCAGCCTGATTCAGGAGATATTTTGCCTCATGCCCTTTGATGTTTTAGTTCCTAGTATTCCATTTTTGAATTGCATCACACTGACAGGAAACCTACTTGTTATCTGTGTGTTTTCAGTGTAAGTCTGTAGAATTTATATCCACTGCACCATTTCACAAAATAAAGCCAGAGCCCCTTTGCCTCACTGGTTGGAGGCATGCATTGTGCTTTTCTCACCCACGGCCAACTGATAGTCGGGCCCTCCTGGGCACGTGGCTGGCTAGCACCCTGCAAGAAGAGTTTTGGAGAGAGAGAAGGGGCCCTGTAGGGCTCAGACCAGAACATGTGAAACCTATAAAATGTGAGTTAGCTAATGAGCAGAGAAAAAGAGAAAAGGGCGAGGAGGCCCCAGGTCTCACTTCAGTATAGAGGCCGTTGTAGGTCTGCCGCATGGTCCTTGGTAATGACTGTTCATTGGATAGGGTCACATGATGGCCAGGCCCCTGAAATCTCTGTGGTAGGAGAATTCACTAATTGGGAAAGGTGAGATGTGGGCCTCACCACCAGTTAGCCCATGACAATTCTTAAATATTAATTAAAATAAAAACAAAGATAGCACATTAAATAAAGGATGTAAAATTTCAGCTTATACATCTTAAATAAATAAAAATGGATCCTACATGACTGAAATTCCAAGAACCATCCTTAGCTCATTGGAAATGTCTAGTGTCTCTTCTTCATAATCTCAGCAATCTGCTTATAAGTCCATTTTGCTCACTGTAGATAAAACATGATAACGAACTATCTCCTGCATCTGACTGTCCACCCCATTCCTCTCTGGTTTTGACTCAGGGTCTTGACTTCTGATTCCTGGGGCCTACAGTGGCTTTGAAGATGAAGAGTGGCTTTGATAGACAGGGCTGAGCAGATGCTGCTCAGTACTCTTCCCCGGTCTCAGCTTGGCTGATGTCAGTTCATGCCAAGACTCATACAGTCGCAGGACGAGTCAAAGCCCTGGTTTACGTGGCCTCAGCTCCCTCCTCTTCCAAATTTTCCCTCCAAGAACTCTAACCCTGCTTTCCTATCAGCCTCACTTCCCTTTTCTCAAGCCCCAGTGCCCTCTTTTTCTAATGATCTCAAGCAGGAATCCCTCACAATTCACATATAACTCTTAGAGTAGCCAGGAAAGAACCACAAAGCAAATTACAATATCCTGGGGTTGTTTTACTTTTGCTAAAGAGAATTCATACGTGGGAAGAGACTGGTGTACTGAACCCTCACTTGTAATAAAGAGATTTTGAGGAAGGTGGTATCATCTGATTTGATAGCTGCATTGTACATACATACATACATACATACATATATATGTACATACAGGCAATAATAGGTTGAATAGCACCAAGTCATTAGAATAGAAAATGGATTGATGTGAAAACAAAGGTCTCTTTATTCAGATTGTGTCCTGGTGGCTGTTACTTCTAATCCAAAAAGCACCCTAAGTGTTAGCTTTTGCTTGGATGGTTAGATGCTTTGCAGCTGTTACCTCAGATGTGCTCATATACACAGGAAAGCCCTTGGTCATCAATTCCAGCTAGAGGGCCCCAATGGGAATCCCAGCTTCTCAGACTCTCGCTATGTCAGGGGCATATGTGGATGGTACAAATGGCTCTGGTATTGGGTCTTTTCTCATGACATGATTATTATATAAAATTTAGAGCCTGATGTGCCAAAGGAAGTTCTGCCCACTCACTCATTTGCCTTTTCTTCCCTTCCCTGCACATGTGAGTGGATGTAGGGATCTGTGGTTGGTTTCTAATTGTCCTGGTGTGACCTCATCATGTGCACATCCTGTCCCCTTCCTATTCCAGTGGGTCTTCATCACCCTCTCTGTGTCAGCACACGATGTGCAGGACATATCTGCAGCATTTTTGCTTATTGGCAGTTGCTGTAGGACATTTTTGGTGGCTTCAGTGTCCAGACTTCTCTTCCTCCCTCTACTGACTAGCTTTTGCCACCTGGGCTCCATGGTGGGGATTTGAGCCAGTCAAGGCGGGCTCGTGGTGATGGATCAGTGAACAGTGTGAACAGACAGAGCTGGTTTCGGCTTGTGGTCCCGGAGGCCACCTTGTGCGCCTGCTGCCTCCCCTCACCGACTGTGGCACAGCCTAAGCCAGGGGAGTTCAGAGGCCGTGTGAGCGTGGCCCCTGACTTGGTGGCCCCTCTGCAGGCTGACCACTGTGGTGCTTAAAGACAGAGTAACGACTCAGCCAGGTGCCTTCTCCACATTTATCTAAGGGTCTTGACTCTCTTAAAGGCACCGTCTCGCTATGAGATGAGCCTGCTGGTCCAAAAACTTGGGCTACAATCCGACTCTGCCAGTTAACTCTGACCTTTGTTGTCTTTGGTTTTCACATCACGAGATCAAGGGCTTGGACAAGAGCATTTGTCATCCTCTGCTTCCCTCTGTGTCTGTTGAGTCCATTTAAGGAAGAGTGTAGCGTTATTGTGGCAACCTGATTATTTTAATCAGTAACTTTAGAAAAACTGAGCAGGAAATTGTGCTCATTTCCAAAATACACACAAACATGGTAATAAATGTGTTTTTCCTCACATGGTAGACTACCCCGGGGCACCACTTCAATTATAGAAAACAGAAAAGCCACAGTGTGGCAACAGTGTCCCCAAATAATCTAGAGAATTGAGTCTGCCGCAAAGTATTAGGTATCATGTATCTATTTCTCCTCAAAGGTAACTAATATTGGCAGATACTACCCTGACATTAATTCAGGAGAAATAAAGAGTTGCCAAAGTATGGGCATTGGTTTTTCAGAGAAATAAAATTTCCCTAGGATGTCACCCCTAACTCCCTACCCACCCCGTGTGGTGCTAGAATGCCATTTCTTCTCCTAGAAGAAAACCTTCTACCATTTTCTTTCGTAAGTAGTTGGTAAGGCTAGAATGTTTCATTTTTTTCTGATTCTAAAAATTTTCATCTGTTAATACATTCTGCCCTCATTTCTCCTCATTTTGTTGTGCTTTTTACTCATTTGTTGCCTTTTATGTTGAGTGTGAAATCACAAGGCCCAGCTGGATTTCCCCCATGTGCCTGTCTGTGGACCAGCAGAAGTAGCAGCAGCCCAGAGTCGGGGACCTGTGTTCTTCCTCCAGCTCTGCCTCCATGTCTTCTGTGGGGCCCTGAGTCAGTCACTTGGCCTCTCTGGGTGTAATATCCTCTTCTGAAAATGAGACCAGCCATCCCTGTTTTACCTCCCCCAGGATGTGGTGAGAATTAAAGGCGATGTTGAATTAAGAAGCATGAAATACGTAAGGCGTGATATAGGTGTGTGTGACTAAGGACAGGAGAGACGCACATTTCATCTCCCTACGACTAGCCCACAAGCTCCTTGCAGACAGAGCCTGTCTCCTTCATCTGTGCATCTCCTTTCACAGGGTTCTGCAATGCTGGGCGTAGGATAGACGCCCAGTAATAGTTGTCAAATCGAGTTTGTTAATGTTGCTGTTGTTCATTCTCTCTAGGAGGTCATTTTTTAGCCTTTAAAATTTCCAAAATCAGCCAAGACAGAGACTACTACCACTAATGGACCAGGACTCAGGGCTGTGTGTGTAGAGAATCTGCGTAAAGGAAGTGTTTTCGTTAGGTGTCCACACACTGCTCGAGCACCTCCTCCTAGGAGGCCTTATGTGTCATTTGCACAATTGCAAGGTGTCTGCAGGTCCCAGGGCTGCGGAGCTGTTAGCCAGATGCTCCTGTGCTTGCTTTTGTCTTCTGTGCACAGACGGGCAGGGGAAGGACTTTGGGGCTGACTATAGACAGTGTAGATCTGCGCTCCAGTCTCTGTCGAAGGCCTTGTATGTATAATCTATAGCGATTTTGGTTTTCCTGAATTGTCGTCTTGATCGACTAATTCTGAAAAGATGCTCTGTCCACTTGTTTGATGAGTTTTACAGACCACGGCACTGATAAAGGAGCCTGCAGCTGCATCTGCAGCTTGCGACTCACTGCATCACACTCTGGGTACTGTCTGAATGACAAGTGGCCGAGAATGACACAATCACTCATTTTCTTCATTGTCGGCTAAGGGGAATGTTTTAAAAGAGTGATATCAGGCAGAAATGACCTACTTACATAAAAATCTCCTTCCTAAAGGAGTTTATGGAGGGAACGCTGCTACTCCGTTCTCTGTTTTCTCACTTCCTTCATTCACTAAGAAGAATTGGGCACCAGAGTGTGCCAGACAGCAGGGTAGATGTGAGCATGAGCAAGATGCAGATGGCCTGAGTTGGGGTAGCTGGCCTTAAGTCTCCAGCAGAGAGGTCTCCAGAAACCTCACAAGTACCCCACAGGAGGAAGAGCTAGCCACTGTCCATCTGCCACGTCCCAAGGGAAGCAGGGCTGGGCTCCACCTGCTCCAGCACGTCAGGCTGCATTCCTTCCCCTGGAGGGTCAGAGTGAGAGCAAGGAAGTGGAGGGGAGGTGGGAGGGAGAGAAGGGGCCTCCCATGCAGGCCTCCAAGGTCGAGGCAGGCCATGCCATGGCAGGAGGGAAACGTCCTATTCCAGGCTGAACTACAACTTTGATTAATATATTGGACTTGACATTTTGATTGAAGCAATCATTCCTGTAACTAAAGGTTCTGGAAGACTTTGGTGCCTCCCCAGAACTGCATGCAGGGTGGGGGAGGACGGCCTACAGAGCAGTTGAATGGGCTTTGTGAGAAGCAGTCCGCTGCTTGATGATTTCATCATTGTTTATGATATAGGAAGTGTAGGTCACCTTAGGAGAGCAATTTCACAGAATATATCAAAATAACTCAGCTGTTAGATTTCTAACCCACTTATGTTCATTGTATGATGGACAAACAGAGCATATTTAGCTAATGAAGAACTCTTGAGTTTACATTTCAGTTTATATGCATTGTTGCATTTTATTGAGATACTACATACTTCATATGAAGGGCACTAAACTTAGGTGTGTAGCTCAATGACTTTTTACCTGTGTACACACCTGCACAACTACCACCCTGATCAAGATATGGAACATTTCTAGCACCTGAGAGGCCCCTCCCACTCAATGCCCCTCTTCCTGGGCAATGCCTAGTTGTCTGTTAGTTTTAGTATTGTTCTTATTGATATTATGTAATTTTTATATATTCAGGATAAAACCCTTTATCTGCTAATTACCTTCATTTCCTCCAGTTTGATCTTTTACTTTTAACATGGTATATATTTCCTACATGCATATACCCTTTTCCCATTTATAAGAGGGTTTATGTATACTTTATCCTATAAACATACACAGTCACACAGGCCCTATCATTATTTTTATTAAAATATATATTCTATAACACCTCCTGAACACAATTGACAAATAAATCTAGTTTGGGGTATAAGACAAGAATTGGCAGCTCTCACAGCCCCACTCTGGGGTCACTCGTAGCAGCTGACGTGAAAGTTTGTACACCTCCAAAAATCCCAGTAGGAGCTGAACTCAGGCCGTCTGTCCATGGAGCTTGGATCTCAGAGCTGAGGGGGCTTCAGGATCCTGTTGGGAAAGCAGTGGGGCTAGAGTGAAGAGCATGGGCTTTGGGGTCAAAGTTACCTCGACTGAAATCCTGCCCCACAGAGATTTTATTAGCTGTGTGGCTGAGCAAACTATTTAGCTTCTCCGGGCCTCTATTTCTTCCTCTGTGTAAGTGGGATGATACTACTTATTCCTTCCAGTGATGGTGAGGACTACGTGAGGTTATACCTGTTACAGTAACTGATATAGACGGATGCTCAAAACACTGTGGAGGGTTGCTCCTGGTAGAGCCCTGTGATGTGGTATCTGGTCTAAACCCAGGCCTTGAGGCAGGCAAAATGTTGTCACCCCTGTTTCACCAGTGAAGCAATCAAGTCTCAGAGAGGTTCAGTCAGTGGCGCGCAGTGAACTTCTTGTAACGGTGGAGATGTTCTATAGTGTCTGGTACAGTATTCTCTAGCCACGGGTGGCTAAGTGAGCACTTGAAATGTAGCGGGCATGGCTGAAAAACTAAAGTTTTAACGTTATTTAATTTAATTTAAATAGCCATGTGTGACTACAGGCTGTCATGTAACTGCCCAGTTCTAGACCACTCAAAAATAGAGCAGCAGGCCAGACCCAGCTCTCGGACGTCAGCTCAGAATTCCTTCCACCGTCCTGCAGTGCCCCGTTCCTCTGAAACAGGCACCTGAGTGGTGGCCTCCACTATGGCCCCAGTAAGGCTGCCGAAGACCTATATTGGGTTTATGTAGATGAAAGCAAAACCTTCATGTGACATCAGTGTGGGGGTTATAAATCTCAAGGAGAAGATGATGGCTTTTTCCAAGGAAGGGAATGTACCAATGGGCATCCATATGTTGGGGACTTGGGCCGCACCCCAGGTTGGCGGCACGGTGGGAACATGCCCTCTTGACTCATTGAGGTGGACGAGTGGGTGCTGCTGTGGAGGCCTGTCCTTAGTGTGTTCAAAGACCTCAGGGATCTGGGTGTCCTGAAATGAGAGTTCCCGCAGCTCATCTCTTCTCTTTGTTATCCTGACAGATGACAGGGGGCCCTTTTAAATTTTTTGGCATTGCTTAGTAAAACACAAAATCCTGCGACAAATTAGAGCACTAAGTTCAGCTTTATTCTTTGTTCCAAATCTGAAACGGAGGGTGGGCCAGGACAAGTGTGGTACAGACTTTGGATGTGGGTGGAGAATGAAATGTGCAGGGAAGAGCCAGCCACTCAACAGGCAGCTCCCGTTGTCTCTGCTGACAGCTCTCGGCCTGCTTCCAGCTCCGTCCTGTCCTCAGGCTCAGCCCCCTCCTTGTCTACACTTGCTCCCACCCGTCTGCCATGGGCGACTTTCCATCGGCTCTCACTGCCCCTCGGTCTCTGCTCTCGAGCCGTGGATCTTCTTTTCCACTTGCAAGGCGGTCTTCAGAGTCCAGATGCCTGATCTCTGAGCAGTTTGCAGAAGAGAGACTGTGTCCCTGGGCCACAGCACTCGGTGACATGTGGGTGCTTCCTGTCTCCACGCCCCTGAAGATGCCCAGGACTTTACAAACCCCCCTTCCCCAAGTCCTTACCACGGCTGGATGAGGAGATTTCCCGAGTCCCCTTCTGGGGAGACCGAGCTTGGAGGAGGAACCGTTGGCTTCCAGAGACATGATCTCTGAGCCAGCCTGAGCCTCGATACTCTTAGTTATGGTGTGGCTCACGGTCTTCTACGGGCAACCTAAAAACCTCACCCCCACGTAGAAGGCAGTTTCCTCGGTGAGGATGTATTCTGAATGACAGACTCCAAATGTTTTAAAAAAACTTATTTAATAAATGACAACTGTTCTAAGCAGTTTTCAAATATTAAGTCATTTACTCCTCACTCCAACCTTCTGAGGGAGGGAAGGCAGATATTGTTATTATCCCTGTTTTACAGATGGGGAAGTTGAAGCCTAGAGAGGTTAAATAGTTTGGCCGAGGTGACACAGACGGCAAGTGGCAGAACCAGCTTGCATACCCAGGCGGCTGGCTGCCCAGCTCATGCTCTGAACCCCTAACTCACAGCTTCTCCATCTCACCAGCCACCTCTGGGGATGCAGGCGGCTCAAAATGTGCAATGTAAAAAGTCACTCCTGACTCAAAACACTGAGAATATATATGCGGACACTGATAATGCTTCCTCTCTGTTTCTAAATCTTTCCTTAGATAAGTTACTTTTGTCCCAGAGCCTATTTTGTGTTGCTTAAACAAAAGGTCTGCATTTGCAAAGGTTGATGTGGGGCGGAGCCCTGCCCCCTCCTGACAACCACTGCGGTGCCCCCCATCAGATGGTGATTAGAAGACCCCGGGGTCAGCCTCCAGGGGGCGCTGGCCTGTGCTGTCCACAGGGATAGGTCAGGAAACCCCTGCTGTTCTTCAAGCCCCGGGACCCCAGACATCCCCCCAATGGTGGATTAGGATGCTGCCCCCCTGCTCAGGGGCCCCAAGTACAAGCAGGCTCCTAGGCCTGTCCCCTGTCAGTGGGTGCTGATGGGGATGCCGGGAATGAGAAAAGAGAGTTTAGTCGCAATGTGAGATGCCGGCAGCTGTGAAATATTTCTTTTTAATGACAAGTTAGTTGTCTACTGCTTCAACTTTGCAAATGGTTTTATAAAATCACCAAATGGGAAGATCATCCCTGGGCTGCATACTTTTCATGTTAGTCACGTCCTTATTAATCAGGGCACATGTGCTTCTGGTTGTCCACGCCACTTCCCGTGGACCTCTGCATATCTAAGCTAAGAAATCCCCAATGTCCACCAGGTACAAACCAGGGTTTGTTCACAAACTCAGATTTCCCATGAAGGCAGCCAAAATAAAATAGAGAATGCTCTATTTAATTCAACTAGGCCAGCAACTTGAGTTCCTTTTGGCTCTTCCCAATTTCCTGGACACACAGGCTGGTACTTGTTCTCATCACTGTTGTATTTGATCCTGCTGTATATATATGTATAATTTTTGACATTTGTCCTCTCCTTCTCCCCTCAGAATAGACTGCCTTGGGCATCACATTTCACCTCAGTTGCTGAGTCAGAAAGGACTCATGTGAGGAGAGAAATCTGGAAACCTGAATTCTAGTTCAGATTCTAATGTTAGCTTGCGGTATTCCTCATTTGTAGAATTGGCTAAATGATCCGTATGGGGTTCTTCTGCACAAATGAATTATTTGTCAAATTGCTCTAGAAAATATAAAATGTAAGAAACTATCATCTGATAAGTATGAGTTTTTCTTTTTTCAGGTGTGATTTTTACTTTCTAACTCTTTTTCTCTGGTCCAGGCAAACAACCAAGTAAGAAGATCCCAGTTCCTTGAACTACTCACCAGAGTTTTTTCTAATCTTTTAAACATCTCTATTGTTATCCTTTCAATTCTCCTTAAGCTTTCCATGCTTGTCTTAAAAAAATACTTGGCAAGACATTTACAACAGGATTTATTTAAGTCAGTATGAAATAGAATTAAGAGTTTGAGAAGCCAGTGTCTCAAATGGAACTTATTTTCAGTTTCCATTAGTTAAGACAGAAATTTAGTTTTCTCTGTAGAACTCATGGGCTTCTCTAACCTTTTGTGGGTGAATTTCATTGACAGCGGAGACACGGAGGAGCATCTCATGGGATTTATGCACACGGATGGCTTCTTATCTCTGTTCTAAGAGTTTCTGATGAAAGTGCCGTGGACAGTCCTTATTTTTCCTAATTGGCATTCCCAACGCTCATGGTCTCTCTTGGGCCTTTGAAGCATTTCTGGAGGCCAGGCCCGCAGCCGAGTCCTCAGGCCCTTCCCTCCGTCGCTTCAGAGCCGCCTCAGGACTCCCAGGAGCTGGCTTGACACCGGCGTGTCACCGGTTGTTCAGGTCCTGAGGTGTTGTGTCACCTGTTGTCCTTTTCTTTGTGCTCCTCTCCTCCCCACTCTGTCCCAGATGCTACCAACCTGTATCTGCTAATCTCTTTGCATAAGGTTCCCTGGATGAATGTCCAAGGTTCTACTTCTCCCGCGTTCCTGACTCTCGGTGTGTCTTCTCCATGCGGAAAGGGAGGATGTACAGTCTGCTATCAGCTTTCTTTGTCAGTCTTTTTCCCTCTATGGATCAGGGCAGGGAGGACAAAGTACAACTTACAGACTGCTTTCTAGTATTTTCCTAAGGCTTATATTTGAGCTTAACTCAAAGATCATTTTGTTGGCATGTGGCATTAATTAACTAAGAAAATTTAAAAATCAAGATTAAAACCAGGCCCTTCCAAACTTTTCTTTTTCCCTCCAATCTTTGTCATTGTCTTGAAAGCTAAAATCCATATCAATTAACCACCTATCTAGAAACCAGTGGAAAACACAGCATCTGGAAAAATTCTTTTTTCTGATAAATGCTTTTTAAACTGACTGATTCTCTTGAAGCTTAAAGATGTAAGCTTGGGAACTATCTGATTTCAAGGCAGTATTTATTATCAGGAAAGCCATTCCGGCCTAGAGGCTAAATTTTATCAAGTCATTCAAATGCAGAGTCATTTGTTAGAAAATGATCTAATAAATGTTTTTCTGCATAGTTTTTTCCTTCTCACTGATTTGGTGCCATTCATTGCCATTTGCCTCTTCCCCGTTATTTTTGTTCTAGCATATCTTTCACATTTGCATTGTGCCTTCTCCTGGTAGCCTCCCACTTCACATCTGCTAAACTAATTTCCCACACTGCCAGTTTAAGAACTACATAGCTTATTACTACTTGTCTCAAAGTCAAGTACCCTCCCCAGGATCTTCTGTCCATTCATTCAACAAACGTTAGAGGGCCCACTGGGAGCACCTGTATTTACCAAATTTGGGGTTTAATTAATTTTATATATATATAGAAGCTCCTACATGAGAGTCAGGTACCCACTTCCTATATATTCTGTTCCTCTTTGAAGATTCTAGAACCTTCTGAGTAATTAATGACTAGTAAGTGTTGCACAGGTATTGGAAAGTTTAGAATTACTATGGTATGGCTATGTAGGTTTCATCCCAAACTTAATGCCCTTCCTTATGTTTTTCAATTGGATTGTTCTTTCTGTAGTGTGAACAAAGAGGTTTTTAAAATATTTTTGTAGTTAGGTGATAGAAAATGCTGGAAAACCTTGCCTTTCACTTCTCCAGTGAGAAACCTTGATTCCGAGTCTAGGTTGCCCAGGGGTGGTGAGGAGGCAGGCAGACCCGGGCTGGGGTGGGGGGGGGGTGCCCCACGGACAAGGCCAAGCAGCTGACGTGCAGCGTCCCCCATGCCAGCTTTTAGCCAGCACGACCTCCCCTGGGACAGGGTTGCAGGATTAAAGTTCTGAATACAGCTTCCCCTCCTCAAAAGAGCTGAAAACCACACTGGTTTGAGGCTTGTTATTTCTAGATATTTAAAATGAGGATGCAGAGGAGGGCGTCCTAGACCTGGCAAGGTTTATTTGTACAGATCTTGGGACGGTCACTCAGTATCTTTGCCTCAGTTTCTCAGTTGACAAAATGGTCCAGATCTAACCTAAATTTACCCCACAATTTCAATTAAATTCTTCGTCTTCTGTAGTCAAAGAAAACAGAAAACAGTGGTATGCTTTTCATTTTCTTGAAAATCATTAAGTCAGACCCCAGGCTCTTAGTTTTGAGCTTAGTACATCCTAAGCCCCTTCTTTATGAGCCCTTTGTTCCAGGTTTTAAAATTATTTATGTGGTTTTACTCCACTCTGCAGTATTTCCACTTTCCTTTTAAAAACTCTGGCCACTGTGAGGAATACACTGTACTGATTATCTGAGAAAATCACTTTCATAATTCTCTTTACCCTCAAACTCTGTTTATTGAGTCAAATTTTCCCCATGTCCAAGAGTTCCCTTGGCCATATGCAGTATATTACTAATTGTTACCCTGCTCTCCTGAAAGAATGAATGTAATTTCCAAGATGCCTAAGCTGTCAACAGGGATTGGTTTTAAAGTGCTGGAGAATCTATTTATTGCCTCACAGATTATTTTTCTGTTGTGTGATCTAGGCTTAGTACAGAACTGTCTCAAGATCTCTGTCTCATGTGGTTGTTACTATAGGTGGGAAATAAGCTCCAGCTGTGTTCGCTGTGCCTTTCAGTCCAGGCCACCAGCACTAATTCACTGATAGCCCCTTTTTCTGGAGAGTCTGTGTGGTGTAGCAGTTAAGGACTCTGGCTTCAGCCGGCACTGCCTGGGTTCGAGTCCTGGGTCTGCCACCTGCTACCTGTGTCACTTTAGGCAAGATACTTAGACTCTCTGTACCTTAACTTCCTCATAGGTAAAATGGGAATAATAATGATTGTAACTGTGTTGCTATTGAGGGTTAAATTAGATACTAAACTGATTAAAATGTCACCTAGCAAGTGGCAAACTCTAAGTCTTAGTTATGATGATTACCTCAGGAGTTGTTCACTAACCAGAGAGAATACTGACTTTCTGATCATTTATGAATGTGTTTGAGTCAATAAAATCCTAGTGAAATAGCCTCGTCTCACAATAGGAGGATTCTAACATCATCCATTGGTAGCTCTTTGTTCCTAAGCTTTTGCTGGGCGCCCCACTCTGCTCCCTTACACTCGGCTTGGGCTTCACCCCTTTGCAGGGGTTCCCAGGCCCAGCCCCTCTCCTGAGCCTCCATGGGGCACTACCACGCTCTCACCTGCGCTTGACTCCTGCGTTTCCTTGGTTAACGTTTCCCTCATCTGCCCAAACGCCCGGTCTTCTGGTCACTGCTGGGCCTCCCCCGAGCCTCATTTATTGAGATGCTCAGTGACTGTTGAAAGAAGAAGGGCTATAGTCTCCTTTTCAGAGATTGAAATGCACAAATCACATTTTCTGGGCTCTCCGCCTTTGAAAGCAGTGCGGTTTCTTTTTTTTAATCTTGTCTCCTTATCCCTGCTTCATAAATTGGAAACAAAAACTAACCTAAATAAGCTGTTGCTGTGATAACTGCAGTGAATGCCTCAGGGCCTCCTGGGAGCCGCGGGGTTCGCTCATCTGGAGCGTGAAGGGTTGTGAGAGAGTCTTCTGGAGGCCGCTTCCCTGCTCTGCGCCCTGCTGGCTCTGCACCGGGCCGGCCGGTCCAAGTGGAAAGGCGACGCCGACTCCCGAGTGGCCAGACGACTCAGGAGCGCCATCTCGTGGGCATCTCGATTGCTGCCTCTGGGAGGGAGCAGGTGTTCGACCACCCAGTATTCTCAATTCCCGTTTCAGGGTTTGGGGAAATGCAGCCAAAAATTAGATTCTAGATAATTACAAAGTGGCTGCCTTATTATTGTCAGACTTATTATGAATAATCTACCTCCGAATTTAAATAGGGCAAGTGCCTTGTAGCTGCTTCCGATTTCTTTTTATTGAGTGGTGGCTATTGTATTTTGAACAGGGAATGGCCACTTCTGCATTTTACATGCATTGGTAAAAAAGAAAATTTTACATTCTAGGTGGTACATTGGAGGATTCAGATTTTTTTAGTCAGTTTTTGAGGGGTTTTTTTTTGCATTAATTAAAAAAAAAATAAACAACAGCAAAGTCTTGCTACTCAAAGTGTGATCAGCTCACCCAGGACTTCATCAGAACAGTAGAATCTCAGTCCCCATTCCAGACCTGCTGCAGCAGAATCTGCAGTGATTGGTGGGCACGGGGCAGTTTGAGAAGCGCAGGTGTAAAGGACTCTTTCCAGAGTCAGAGGGAAGACCTGTATTCTGGTCCCCACACTGCACATCCTTCCATGTCTCATCTCAGCCCGTCTGACCGCATCCCTCAGCCTCAGTGGCTGGTCTGTGAAACAGGATTGTGGTTCCTGCCTCATCTGCTCCTGGGTCGGCTGAGGAAGAATGGAAATCATGTTCAGGAGGTCACTTTGAACATGGTAAAAACCTATGCAAATGTAAGGGGAAATTATGAGTGAGAATTCTTGCATTTCATACTCATCATCAGAGAATCTGCTTTCTATTAGCTACGTCAGCAGCAGAGCTAATATTCACCTGTAACCATTCATCACGCTTCAAAGCGTGTCTGGGCAGATTTCACCAAGTTTCCAAAGGTCTCTCCCAGACTAGTCTTCCCAGAGCTGAGAATTATAAAATTGCATTCTGTTTTCCTTAACAACATCTTTCACACCCCTTGCCTTCCTGGAGTCTCAGAAGCATTCCTACTGCTGGGCCCAGGATGGGGCACAGTGGGTGCTCAATGATGCCTGTTGATGAAACCACTAGTGAGTCCTCAGCAAAGTCCAAAGCTGAAGGCCCGAGGTCCTTCACACTAACCCATTTATAATAATCAGATTCTTTGCATCACTAGAGACTCGACGTAGCTGCAGGAGAACTGGGTCTTCTCACTAATGAATGTCAAATGTTCACTGAGGAAACAGAGTCCTGATGGCTGAGCAGTCCTCTGGTGGTGCACGCATATTGAAGGAGGGAGGGAGGTCATCATCTGTTTACACGGATCGTTCCTTGTACCTTGAAATGGGGGAGGGGGTGGGACAACGGAAAAAACAGCAGCAAGATGTTACTCTCTTCTTTGTATACATTTTAAAAGAAAAATCAATAGCCAAGAAGCTGTTGGACAGTAAGTAGGTGAAATTTTAGGAAAACATATCCTCCGAAGGCCTAAGATTGATAAGAGATACTAACATCTGGTTGCCCCGGGCCCGAGTGTCTCCTGTTCCCCAAGAAATGGTACTGATTGTCAAACAGTGAAAGTGAAATATTGAGGAAATTTATTACGCAGTTCTCCACTAAACTGAGGCACAAAAATATTCAAATTAGGTTAGACTTTTGCATTGTCTATAATTTGTGAAAATGAACACTTCTGCCGCACATCCGAAAATGGAGTCTCTTAGATCCCTGAAAGCAGCACTCGGCAGGGTGCAGCTCGGCTCTGGACGCCTGACAATCCCCGGATGCTGCTGGGGTCTTATAAGAAGACATTTAAGTAAAAGAGTGCAAGAACCACAACTCTACCTTTTTATTCTTTTTTTCAACTTTTTACCTTGAAAATTTTCAAATCAAGAGAAAAATTGTCAGAATAAAGCAGAGTACACCAATACACGTCTAGAATCACTAGTCATTAACACGTTTGCCATATTTGTTCTCCCCGCCCCCACCAAGGACCTGCTCTTACATAGCCTCAGTAAAATGATCGAATTCAGGAAAATTTAACATTGATACAATGCTTTCAACTGATACATAGTCCTGACTCAATTTCTGCCAGTTGTCCCTTTATAAAGGGCATTATAAACGCCCTTTATAGCATTTCCCCCTTGATACCAGATCTAATGCAAGTTCACATGTTGCATTTAGCTGTGGTGCCTTTTGTGTCCTTTAAAGTGGAACAGTTACTCAGTTTTCTTTGCCTTTCATGACATCAACATTTTTGAAGAGTATAGGCCAATTTTTCCTCACAATTACATCAGGATTATGCATTTGGGGCCAAAATACTGAGTGATGCTTCTTCACAGATCATTGCATTAGTAGGTACACAATGTTGGTTGGTTCCATTATCGGTAACTGATTACTTGGTTAAGGTGGTTTCTGCCAGAGTCTCCTTCTGTAATTAATAAACAATCTCGGGGGGGGGGGGGCAGTTACTCTGACACTGTTAATTCTGTTCCCCATTAGATTTCATCTACCATTTTAACATCTATTCATGATCCTTGCCTGAATCGGTTATTACTGCTTTGGTCAAAAATAGTGATTTTCTAACTGCTGTATTCCTTTGCATTTGTTAGTTGGAATTCCACTATTAAAAAGTGGTTTTCTCTTCCACTTTCTTTATGTATTTATCTATTTACATATTTGTTTGTGAGCATCAGTAGGGACTTGCAGGTTCTTTTTATTCCACTGGTTATTACTTATTACTCTCACTATTCATTTTGATGCTCATATTGTCCTCACTTTGCCTAGTGGGTGCCCCTTCAGTCTCAGTCCTGTGTTGGTTTGACACAGCCCCTTCATTGTGTATCATTTATTCTTCGACCTTGAGCATATGTGTATTGAACTTCTTCATTCAAGTCACGGCCCAATTATCAGATTTTATTCTTGCAACAAATCTTTTTTGAGCTGTTGCTCTGTTCCAGTTGCTGATCTTACTCATGGTCCAGCGGGAAACCAGACAATTAAATTGGCCCTTACAACACAGTAAGTTTTGACGGGGGCACCATGGGAGCACCAAGGCAAAGCTCTTTACCCCACCAGGTCAACTAAGGAAGGCTCCTGGGAGAAAGTGTGTCACCTCCTAGACCTGAGAGATGAATAGAAATAAACATGGGGAGGAGGCTCATATCTCTTCATCATGAGAAATGGTGTCACATGTCATGGAGCTAAACCCTTCAAAACTAAAATTTAAAAAGATCCATTTTATTTTATAGGATTTCGAACTCAACAATGAACTAAAGATGAACGTCCTAAATTTGCTAGAAGAAGTTTTGCGAGACCCAGACCTTCTTCCCCAAGAAAGGAAAGCCACAGCAAACATCCTGAGGTAAAGGCCACTGCAGGTGCCTGTGAATGGCGTTGGTTCCTCTGTGCTATGTCCACAGAAAATAAGATCCTATCCACCCAGAAGGATATGTCTGAGACTCCCGGGGACAGCAGGGTTCTCACTGGTCAAGTGTTACCTATCGTCTTCTCTCTTCTGTGGGCGGGTTGGGGTCTGCTGCCTCAGGAAGGCTCTGGACTGGGCGACAAAACTTGTGTGGAATTGAGTCACTCCTCTTCGTGTGGACAGACAGTGGCGTCCTGGGAACCAAAAGTGAAGAGGAGGAAGCCCGGAGGGTCCTCTCCTGCACGTCCAGCAGGCACTGCAGAGAGGTGTTTTTTCCCTCACATGGGTTCTAATTGTTCATCATAAGCTCTCGTTTATGGGTAGGGTGGTTGGTAGTGTTTCTGTGGAGTCTTGTGCCCCTGGCTTGTGGATGTGCCACCATAGAATAGTTGTGCATTCTCTTCGGCTTGTTTCACCGATCCTAGACCAATTTCACTGTCAGCTTCTTAGCTTGGCATTTCCACATCATGTAGGTTGTATAAATTTACACCCCACACGTCTACACAATAAAGGCTTGAACTTTGGGTTTCCCACTAGAGACTTGTTTGTGTCTGTCCACCCAGCATCTTACAGCTTCTTGAACTGAAGGGTGGATTGTTTTCTAGTCCTCTCTGTATGAAGAGGGCAGTCATCAACTTTCCACCTCACTCATGGCCATATGGTTGTCCCTACTTGGGGATGGGAAGCTCAGCATCTACGTACTAGGGCCTGCTACTCCTTTACTATTCTGACTTCTAGTTCCCTCTTCATTTGCAACCTCTGGAAGGAATCCTTTCTTCTAAGCTTGGCTATATTGTTTCTTTGTTATCCAGAATGCTTGTGTGTGGACAGGAGTCAATTTTAGCTCAGTCCACCATGTTTTTGGAAGTCCCTGCCTGATTTGGCAATGCCAGATTTGGGTCTGTAACATTTTAGCAACTGGCCCATAATTCATTCTTAGCCCCTAAGATCAAGATCTCATAGCCAGCCCCTTCTTTGGTTCAGGATCTGTTATGGGTTGAATTGCCCCACCCACACCGCCAACAACAAAAACATGTTGAAGTCCTAGTCCCCAGTAACTAAATTTGTGGCCTTATTTGCAAATAGGGCCATTGCAGATGTAATTGATTAAGATGAGGTCATACTGGAGTAGGGTGGGCCCCTAATCCGACTGGCGTCCTTATAAGAAGATGGCCATGTGAAGACAGAGACACAGAGAGAAGGCCATGTGAAGATGGAAGCAGAGATTGGAGTTATGCAGCCAACGATTGCAGGCAAACCACTGGAAGCTAGGAAAAGGCAAGGAAAGGATTCCTCAACATGATCCAGGGAGCACAGCCCTGCCAACACTTGGACGTCTAGGCTCCAGAACTTCAAGACAATCAACTTCTGTTGTTTTAAGTCACTTAGTTGGTGGTACTTCATTAGGGCAACCCTAGGAAACTGTTAAGGGCCTTCTTCATGTTTTTCCTTCTATGAAAACATCTAAGTAAGCTTAGGGACTCTGTTACCATGTTTATTTTCAGATTTTAAAATTGTGAATACATGTTTCAGGTAAAGCCTGGTTTCAGTGGATGAGTGGTTATGTCTGTGAGTGACTACTGTTTTTTTTCTCCTCATACAAACAGTTTATTATGCTTTTTGTATTTAAAACACTGATATTTAAAAACTACATTCTAGAAGTATGTGCCTCCAGGGACATTTGACTGGATAGCTGTCAGGGAAATGAGGGAAAGACTGTCAGGATTGGGGACATGAAGCCCTCATGCTGTCTGCCCCTCACAACACCCACGCCGGACATGGCCAGTCAATCCTGAGAGCTCTCTGCCTGCACCAGTAAGCGCAGAGCTCAGTTGACTGACACTACTGTTCACTGAAGTTGGCACTTGAGATGATTCCTATTTACCGTCCTGGTCTTTATTGTCCGTCAGGCTTAAGATGTACAAATTCTCTTTGTTGAATAAATGACCTGAGAATTCGAGGTGTGAGACAGATAGGGAATAGAAGTTTTAGTAGATGGTGCAGCCTGGGAGTATAACACCAGAGTCTGATTCTAACTTGGCGGGATGTCACAGGTTTAAATCGTGGCTCAGCCACTTACAGCTCCTTAAACTTGGTCAAGTTTCTTAACCAATCTAAACCTCAGTTTCCTCGTTTATAAAATAGGGCTAATAATCCTACCTATGTCATTGGGGAAGATTGTATGATATAATATGCGTAAAGAAGTCAACACAATGCCTGAAACATAATTAGCACTCATATTCCTGCCATAGTTGTTATTATTAGAAAGCACAGACAGTAGCTCTTGGGAAAAATAGTTCCTGCCATCTGGGCAATATGGCCCACCTAAAATCAGGCTGGATCTTAGTCAAACTCAAGTTTCCTTAGGCTTCATCATCTTGTCTATACAAAGATATAATATATTAAAACCCAATTCAACTTTGCACAAGGATGTGAACACAATAAAAAACCATTCAAAGGTACACTATAAATGGGTGAATTGTTTGGTTATGTGAATTGTATCTCAATAAAATTGTTCCCAAAAAACCCCAGTCATAACCCACTTACTACTATTTTGTAAAAGAAAAAGGAAGTCAAAAACAAAACAAAAAAGGAATTCCATTGATGGAGTGCCCCCAGCTGCCCACCCAGAGTTCTAGTCCCTTGCAAAGTCTTCCCCAAGTATTTTAAAAGTCCCAAGAAATGTGTGCTCAGGAACAAACCTAGTCACTGCTTCAGCATCTGTATTCAAGCTCACCACCCCCAGGCCACTCAAGGGAGAGACCCTGTCAGTGCCAACTGTGAATGCCACCATTTCTGTTGAGAATGCTGCCTGACGATCTTCTGAAGCCACCATTTCCTGATCAAAAAGCTGAGAAGGATGCCACCTGCTCCATCCCTGAGCCTCCTGGGCCCCAGAACAGCCTCACTCAGTCCAGGATCTCAGTCTCTCATGAAATCAGCGCCTTTGACTCCTGGTTCCACCTCTTTCACCATAATTCAAAATCCACCCAAGGAGCCAAGCAGAGAATAGACGTTACAATACCCCACCTTTCTCCCACCTCTGACCATCCTTCTTCCCATGAAGCCAAAATAAAACAAAAGTCTTTGTTTAGCCCTGAGCATATCAACTAAAGCAGACAGACACCAGTGGAGTCACCAGCCTGTTAGCTGAGCAGACAGCCAGACCCTGAGTCCCATTTGGGTCAGCTGGGTCTCTGGGCACTAACTTACCTTTCCAACAAGCCAGTAAATAGATTTGTGCAAAAAAACCCTGGTGCAAGAAAGCTACTGATTCTTGATTGAATTTCCCTTGGCAAGTAATTCATTCCACCTGTGCTGTGCTTAAAGGGTCCCTGCCCTGTCACATAAGATTGTGATGATAGGAGGAATAAATGATACTTTAAATTTTTAGGGTCTTTGATAATTTGCTCTATCAGATATTTATGCTTATATGTATGAAATTTATATATTTAAATTTTTAAAAATCATGTTAGAATGATTAGAAATTAGAGTAGGCAGTAAGACCTAAATATAATCTTCAACTGAAGGAATGCCACAGTTCACGAAATCCCTCTGTGAAAAAAAACATCGTGGAGTATATGAGAAGAAACAGAAATTAAAAGGATTAACAACCCTGAAAATTATAAAAATTTTCTTATTAGTTCATTTCTTAGTTCAGAAACAGTTAATTATTTCCAGGCAAAGCCAGGAGATTTTAGCATTAAAGGTTTCCATGCACTTATGGACATTTGCCTTTTTTTAATGTGCCAGAGCATAGGTAGCAATGGGCTCAGATAAGCCTGGAGGGAAGGAAAGCCAGCCTTGAGAAAGTGTCAGAAGGAGGAGATGGTCCGGCAGGTCCCAGAAGGTGAAGCAACAGGAGACTAAACCATTCACAAAGTCTGCTGTGGTGGAGGAGCAGGGTCTGAGGTAGGCCACGCCACGGGCTCAAGCCAGCCAGGGGCAGTAGTGAGCAAGCAGCCCAGAGAGTGTAGACCAATCTGAGGGCAGAGGCTGGGTGCTCTTGGCTCTGTTTTTAAGACTAGCTGATTTCTACAATTGAAGGAGGAAGTCTCCAGTCATAGAACTGGGATAATCCTATTTCCTTTCAAGTTGATCTGGTGTTTCATTATAAATGCACAACTGTTAAACTGATCCTACTGACTGGTAGACGTGGGGGCAACCCAGGATCCTGGAGAGTTCATCAGTGCTCTAAGTTAGTCAGAAGACTGGAAGCAAACACTTCCTGTTTTGGAACTGGACCAGAGGTAGAGGGGCCTTCACATCGGAAGGGGAACTTTTCTGAACCCGGTGAGTACAAGTTATGATTGTGAGATATAAAAGCATACCATATTGAATTAAATGTAGCCCTGACATTAGAGATTTATATGCATTTGAGTCATACACCAGTGAGATGTAAACATGAAACACATATTTAAACATATACTACATTAATACAGCAGAGTGAAAGCTTTCTACGATGAACCAGTCTCACAGAGTCTCACGGGGGTTACTTTAGGATGAATAAGCTTAACTGGCATAGGTAGTTATTTGCCCTGTTTGTGAACAAAACCCTCTGCTCAAGACATTTATATTTCTAAACTAGCTGTCTAACTAGTTGGCTTCTGAATCTACGCAGTGTAGGGTCTTTTGTAGACAACTAACATGGCGCAAAGGGAAAAGAAACAGTGGTTGACTTCTTGGATGGTCAACTGGAATGAGCTCAGGTTATGAGCCACCCCCAAATATCACAAAACCCCGGGCAGCATCAGCAAGGCTCTCGTGAAGAGAGAAAATGCTAGATAACTTAAGGGGACCAGAGTGTATCTTGGAACATTGGGTAAGATCATTGAGGAGAGGAACATTTGAGAGAAGCTAACTAGCTTGTTGATCATTTCTTTCCAAGGGAAGAATATTTCCCAGCCTCATAAAAAAGATCTTTTCCACGGGTACACATAGTTATGTGGCCACTGATCTTTCTCCGGGAACCTAGACTATAGTGGAAAGAATGACACACTTTGGGAAAGCGTCACCTTTATCCCCTGTGTGTAATCCTTAGGTGTGATTTAAGGATTTCTTTGGAGAAAGAGTTGTGTTTTGTTTTATTTTTCGCTCCTTTACCATATGATGACTACTTCTTTCTGCTCACAAAAGTGGCTAATTGCTGGCAAGAGGCCTGCCACTCATATAATCTAGAAGGATTCTGCTCCCTTCCATTAGCCTGCTAAGAGAAGCACAGAGTGACAGGAGAGCATACCTGGATTGAACTCGGGGCAAGTTAGTTGATTTCTTGAGCTTTGGTTTCCTCATCTGTAAAACAGAGATAACAATGCTTACTTTGAAGAAATCTTTTATGATACGAGAGATAGTGTATGTCAGATGCTTAGCACATGCCTGGCACGTAGGGGGAATACCGTAAACCATCTCCATTGATTTTGTATTTGTGCGGGTGGTAGTTTTGTTTATTCAATTCAGAACATAAGAGAACATCACATCATTATTTCTTTTAAAACTAGCTTTCTCCAGCAGACCAGCTACATAGTTTGGGACTGTTTTGATGTTTTAGTACTTTTAATATGTGATTGTGCTTTCATTCTGGAAAACTTAAATGCGTGGCCCAGATGGCAAGTTATATAATCAGTGTAATCCTCTGGAATCTGAACTTCCGTGGTACATGAAGTATCACTCCCACTCTGAAACCAGCACCCACTTCAGTATTAATTAACTTCCGTATTATTCATTCATTCACTCATCACTTATCAAAAAAAAAATGTATTGAAAGCTGAATAACACTCTGTGTGGGGATACAGGACCCAGGAAAGTCCATCAGGGAATCAAGGGGGGAATTGACCTGCTGGCTTCTGCCTCACAACGTTCAAATTCTTGCCACCTAGGAGCTTCCCTGAGCTTCTGGTCTACTTATGCGTGGGGAGGAGGGGCTCTGCATCTTCTGCCTGAGCATCAGCGGGGAAGGGCCAGATTAGGAGCTACAGGAGTGTTGATGGGGCACTCATCCTGTTTGAATCCCTGACTCACAGTATTCCACGATGCCCGAATTCAGCATAGATCCTCTAGGTAGCCCAGAGCCCACCAGCTCACCCTCAATTTCCCTTTGATGCTTGGTGTTTGATTCACAACCTTGTGTGTAACAAGTTGTCTTCTGTTACAAGTCAGCTCTCTTGATGAGCCTCCGGTGCCTTTGACGTATTTTTCTGTTTCCCCGACCGCCTGCGTCCAGCTCAGGTTCCACTGCCTCCAGCTGGCGGCACAGCCTCTCAGAGCGAGCCCTCCGACTTTCCACCCAGTGCAAACCCAACTGCATTTTGTCATTCCATTTCTGGTGTGTCTGCTTTCTTTTCATGGAGGCTATTTTGATTTTTTTTTAGGGCCCTTTCACAAGATGATCAAGATGACATCCACCTAAAATTAGAGGATATAATTCAATTGGTAAGTTCAGCCACAGTCTTATCTAGCACAGTTATGTGCAGACTACCTCTCAAGGGCAAGCAGAACGCCTGTAACTGATAACTGAGTGCTAGCCGGATGTTCTGTTGATGAAGCTCTGTGAGATGAACACATTTGACTTGGGGTTTAGCAGCTTGTCCACGACATTAATGGTGGCTGATACTTCTGAGCTTCCTGCCATTTTCTTTCTAGTTAGACTCTGTAATGGCCTTTGTACTTCAGCAGCTGCAGAGAGTGGATGGACGCCTCCCTCCAGGGTGTGTTTCATTCTCCACCCTCATCTCTTGCAGATGGACTGTCCGAAGGCCGAGTGCTTTGAGACCTTGTCAGCCATGGAGCTGGCGGAGCAGATCACCCTCCTGGACCACATCGTTTTCAGAAGCATTCCCTACGAGTGAGTGCTGCCCTCACAGCAGCAAGGCCCTCTCAGGCGGGACTAGCCCACACAGAGTTGACGTTAGTCCTAAGGCAGATGTGTGTTCACAGAGGTGTGAGTCTATATCTTTTTTTTTAAAGCATGTGTGCAAGCACGCTCACACACATGCACACATAAAAACATCTTTTTTTTTTTTTAGGAAGATTGGCCCTGCACTAACATCTGTTGCCAGTCTTTCTCCTCTTTCTTTTTTCTCCCCAAAGCCCCAGTACATAGTTGTGTATCATTGTTGTAGAGTTGTAGCTCTTCTGTATGGGATGCTGCCTCCTCATGGCTTGATGAGCAGCGAGTAGGTTCCCGCCCAGGATCCAGCCAGCGAACCCCTGGCCTCCGAAGCGGAGGGCTGGCCCCAAGAGTCTATATCTTAAGATGGTTTTGGTTCCAGTTTATGTTGGCAATATTGATATGGAAATACAGCTGGCCCTCTGTATCCATAGGTTCCACATTTGCAGATTCAACCAACTGCAGATCTAAAGGCCTATGATAGTTGTGTCTGTACTGAGAATGTAGGAACTTTTTTTTCTTGTCGTTATTTCCTGAAAAATACAGTATAACATATTCACATAGCATTTACATTGTATTAGGTATTATAAGTAATCTAGAGATGATTTAAAATATATGGGAGGATGTGGATAAGTTATATGCAAATACTGCACCATTTTCTATAAGAGACTTGAGCATCCGCGGATTTTGGTATCTGCAGGGCGTGAGGGGGGCTGGAACCAATTCCCTGCGGATGCCGAGGGATGACTGTGTTGGAAATATTGGGGACTGTCAAGATGGTCACTCTTGTTCTATATGTATGCAGCTTTCCACAGAGTGTGCATGTCTCTGTACTCAACATCCTCGCACTGCAGAAACCTTGCTGCAGCCGTAACTGGTTTTCAAACTTTCTTGTGCCTAAGATCATTTGGGAAACTTATTAAAAATGTACCCCCCTCAGAGATTCTGATTCTAGTAGGTTCGAGGCCCAAGAAACTGTATTTTGAATGAGAATCCCAGGTAATTCTGAGTGGTCCAAGACTTTGAGAAAGACTGATCCTGGACAAATGCTGTAAATTCCGCTAGAATCGTTCGGCCGCTTCCATAAACCAACAAGTATTGCTGAACTCTGAGACCATGGGCTCCTCACACAGCCTTTTAATTTCCTCATGTGTAGAGTAAGGGGAGGCTCTTTAAGGCCCTGCCCCCCAGCTGTCATATTCGGTAGCTCCACAAACAAGGCCTTTGTTTGGACAAATGCCCACTGTTGGCACACCTCCTCTGTGAGGTAATAACGAAACTGAAGGTAAGAAGAGGGGCTGGGCAAGAGATATGAATGTGATGCATGTCGTATGTAGAGAAGAGGACGTCCGTGGTGATGGAGGGAAAGGGCGGCAGGGTAGATGGTCAGAGGATGGTTAGAGGGGCGGAGCTACAGCTCTGTCTGAGAGGCATAAGGGGCAGGGCCAGAGGATGCCCTTGCAGACTTTTCTTTTAAGTATTTTATCTTCTTTCCCTACCCCACTTCCAGTAGACCTAGCCATGAACATGAGAAAAATAAAACAGGAATGTGGCCCATTGGCCATTCCAGTGAACCCAGTGACTACTTGAAGACTTGAGTTAGGAAGCACAGTGCCTGATTCCTGCCTCCCCTGATACTTCCACCACTGCCCCCGCCCCCTCCACCTCCTGATTACCCTCCAGCATGGTGAGGATTCAGGAGGAAGAAGAACGTGACCTCTGTGGAGGGGGAGAAAGAGCAAAGCTCGAAACTTCGTGGGTGCCCCTGGTGTGGTCTCTTCCTGAGACTCTCCCCACCTCTCCTCCCTGTCCCCTGTGTGCCGGTGTGAACATCCACCAGGTATTTTCATCCGTGGAACTGGCACACCTTTATCTCCAACAGCCTAGCAGGATGGGAGCAGAACCACCACCATCAGGGAACAAAGAACCTTGCACAGGGACTCTGGCAACATTTCTGGATTAAGAATGTGTCAGAGTAATTTCATTTCAAGTTTTTTTTTGTAATGCCTCTACAAAATAATTTCCATATGCTCCATCTTGATTGTCCATTGCTTGCTGTGATCTGTATCTTGCTCATTAGTGAAGTGAAGAAGCAGGGATGTTATTTGGAAGACAGACCTTCCGCTAGGCTGAGCTCCCACCACTGTGACTGCCATCATCAGATGAACGGGCCGAGAGTGGTAACAACAGCGTGTGTGTGTTTATTCAGCCTTTACCACATGTACTGTTCTGGGCTGTGGGGGAACAAAGGCAAGTCCCTGCCCAGGGAATCGACGTTCTCCTGGAGAATGTCGGAGCAAAGCAGAGGAAAACGTGCTGTTCTTGAGCAACATTTTTGGTAGCGATGGATTTTTCGGAACTTCTGCTAAGGCTTAAAATTTTTTAAGCTGATCTAGGGGAAATAGTCTTGGTTTCTGAGTTAGTGCTTAATCTCTTTATTCCTCCCGTGTAGGTCATTGTTTTCCAACTTCAGAGAAGCCTTTATAATGATCCTAACAGGGACAGACTTCCAAATATTTATAAGAGAAAACTGGAACTTGAAGAATCTTTTGGCATCAAGTGGTGAAATGCTAGAGTTGAGCTGAAATTCATTTGAGAGGGTCAGGGCCTCAGGGGTTGGTCAATGCCTAGTTTAACGTTTATAATATTCATAATAATTATTCAGGATCATAGCCACCATTAAAAAAACTTAATTAGTTTTGTATTTCGTTTTGAACTTTCAGAGAATTTCTCGGGCAGGGGTGGATGAAGCTGGATAAAAATGAAAGAACACCTTACATTATGAAAACCAGCCAACACTTCAATGATGTGAGTAAGCATAAAAATAACACCTTGGGCATGTTACAGGAAGGTGAGTATCAGGGTAATCTTAAGACTCCTTCTCTAAAATAAAGCAAGCAAGTCTGCTACCCACTTTTTAAACAGAACTCATGGAATGTTAAAAACACACTTAAATCTTCTCTAAGAGTTCACAGTGATGTAGTCACTTCCGGTTAACTTGTAGGTGTACGAGGTTTACTTTTGGTGGTGCCCAAGTCTGGTAAGTGCTCGATAATGCAGAGGTTGCTGCTGTTGTTTTTATCATAACCATCATTACTTCGTGGTCATAGATTGACTAGTTCTAACAGAATGAACAGCACCTGTGTCACTGGCCCCTGCTGGTGCTGGTGACGGTAAAGTTGGGTTGGTGCAACTCCTCCTCATCACTGAACACTCAGCACAGGTCACATTCCAGGGTGGGAAGGGACCTCTGAGCATACTTACGGTGTTGCTGTGGCGTGTGCAACGGTGACCAGCTGTCAGTCCATCTCCCTGCCTGCTTTCTTCTGCACTAAGATGGAGTTGCTTTTATGCTCACCAATTCTAACTGGTTCTGTTCTAATGGTCTTCGTCCAGTGGTGGAACCACAGATGTGGGAGTGTCTTCAGGCCTATCCAGGAAAAGGGAAGGCTCCCTTCCCAGTTCCACTAAACTACAGCAAAAGGAATAATGATAATGTTTAAAAAAAAAAAAGACTACAGAAACCCCCCCATAGATAAGTTAATAAGTCATCAAAAATCAAAATACAAATCAACAGGGTATATTCCCAAGACAGTGCTTTGCACAGGGTCCCTGTGGAGTACGTATATGCTGAACGTTACCACTTAATGAGTATTGATGCCACTGCTGCCTAAAGGACAGGACACGTGAGCCATCTGGGCCACTCTCCGAGGGCAGAGCCCCTTCTGGGGAAGGTCAACCTCTAGTGCCTGTGCCATATACACTTGGGATATAATGGATGCTCAAATCAGAGGCTCAGTCCCAGGCTCCAGACTCACATGTCTCCATTCGGATGGCCGCTTGCATCGTGCCCTCAACAGGTTGCAAATGGAACTTATCCTCAGCACCCCCCAGACCTGCCAAGCCTGCTTCTTCATCTTACTCTCTGTTCTCAGTCTTGGGTAATGGCCTCACTGTACACTCACTCACCCAAGCACGGAATCTAGAGGTCATCTTTGACTCCTTCTTCTCCCTTACCCACCCCACCCTCACCCCCCAGCATGTTAGTGAACCTCAATCTACATACGTCTCACGTTCTTCTTTCTCCTCCTTTCCCACTGCCAGAACCTTGATTTGGTTTTTCATCCTCTCTCTCCAGGAGCTCCTAAGTCACCATCCCCCCTACCACCTCTCTGCTAACCCATTCCTCACAGTGTCATGGGAATAACTTCTCTGAGAGGACAATATAATTACATCACTTTCTTTGACGAAATTCTGTCCGTGGCTTCCTCTCACCTTCAGGATAAGGTCCCAACTTTTCAACCTGCCCTACGAGAGCCCTGCCCACCTCTCATCCTTGTCTTTCATGACACTCATGCTCCTCAAACAGCTGCTGGATCCTCCAGCACGCCATGCCTTCCACCTCTGTCCCTTTGCAGGCCCTCTTCCACTTTGATGGAAAGCAGTGGCTAACTCCTACTCATCCTTTAGGGCTCAATGCAGGCACAACCTCTTTCCAGAAGCCTCCTCTGTACTAGCGGGACATCCCATGCTGCCTCCATGTTCTCACACCCCTCCATGCAGACTTAGCTTTGCATTTCACTGTGTGCTATTTCCCTGTCTATGTCTGCCTCCCCTCACCTTCCTGCCTAACTAGGCTCGGTGCCTTAAGGTCAGGGATGCTGCGTTATTTGTTTTTCCTGTTCCCAGAACCTAAAAGAAGGCCTGGTCCATGCTAGGTGCTCAGTACAAAATAATTTTTTTAATGAACATGCACCCTGATAAGTCTGAGGCACCATGAGATCGAAAATACTTACGGAATTATTAAAGAGTGGGTGTACCCATCAGATTCAGTGTATGGATATAAGATTATGGACCCCACATTCCCTTTGTTAGTAATCAATCAGATTCTGCCTTCTTCCTTCCATATTCTAAGTGCTGAGCTTCTTAATCTGCCTCTTTTTCTCTTGGCTTTCACTAACAAAATGACAGTACTTAGCCTTGAACAATAGGTCCTTTTAACTGCTGGTGGAAAAATTTCAGCAAGATAGGAAGGAGAAATGTTCTCTCTTCTCCTGCACCTAAGTGTTTCCGGTTTGAGAGTTGATCAGGTTAGAGTTTGATTTGATTGGGGGTAGATGTGTTTTCTTTCTCTGTGAAAACTGAGGCTTCCCAGAGAGAATATCCCCACACTGTTGGGGGCCAAGGAGTGTGTGAAGAGGCCCCAAGAAGTGAAACCCATGATCTGGAAACTTGCCATTCCTCAGGGGTTAGCTCCTTCTATTCCATTTTCTCAATAACTGTTGGAAATAACTCCTTCCTCAAAATGACTTGTTCACACGGTCACCTCTTCCCCCAGCAAGCTGGTTCCAAACAAGCCCTCTCTTCGTGCTGAGGGTGAGCAGGTGCTCGTCAGTTTGTTATTGCAGACTTTGGGCTCTTCAGAAAGTTGATATCTAAATGTGGACTGTGATCTCCGTGTCCCTTGGCACCCTGCCTTCCTGATGATTCTACAGGAAATTCAGGTATTTTGCCTAAATGCTTTTGTTGGCTCTGAGCCGCCCTTCTCGGCTTTCCTGTTGTGTCAGATGAGTAACCTGGTGGCCTCCCAGATAATGAATTACGCCGATGTCAGCTCCCGGGCCAACGCCATTGAGAAGTGGGTGGCGGTGGCGGACATCTGCCGATGCCTGCACAACTACAACGGCGTGCTGGAGATCACCTCAGCCTTAAACAGAAGTGCCATCTACAGGCTGAAGAAAACCTGGGCCAAGGTGTCCAAGCAGGTGAGCGTCAGCGTGTGGCACATCCCACTGCCGGGAGGAGGAGAGGCTGGGAGACCAGAGCCAAGATGAATATTACTAATTAGGAAATAACTGAACTGAGCAGCTCAGTTGCCAAAGAAAGGTGCCAACGTGGGTAATTACTGTGTTCTTACCACTGAATTGATTCCACTCCTGTGCATTTCTAAATGGTTAATTTAGGAAAGAAAATACAACCCAAAACATTCATTATAACATATTTGGGAGCAACCTCAGACAATGTGGTTGACAGTCAGGATTGTCTCCTGAATTACTTAGAGAGGGCACACTGATTCCTTGTGAACACGCGGTGTCCAGTGGATCCAGTCTTTCTCCCCTAAAATAAGAATACAGATGCCTTGGGGCCGAAAACTAGGGACAAAAGGCCTCAACATCACCCTTTTCTTTGTCCTTCACGGAAAGTGTTGGCATAATGACTTAGATGTGCAAAAATGTGACTTTCTTAATTTTCTTTTAATTGGACTCAGCTTGTTCATGGCTATCATTTTCATTCAGATAATTTAAGGATTCAAATTAAGTCAGTTTTCCCCCCTGCCCTGTCTCCTGGCCTTCTCCCTGGGTGTTGGTGGGAGTTGGGGAGGGCCTCTTCCAGCTTGTGGGAGGCTGTGTGCACCCACCGGCCTCCTGTTGTAGTCTTTTGCTGCTTGGTCATTGGATGCAGGCTGCCATGAATTGCCTGTGCCAGCTGTTTGTATGGTCACCTACCCTGCCCAGGAACGGGCACAGTGATTCACCCCGGGAGCTTGGCTGACCTTGCCTCCCCTTCAGCTCTCATTGGCTCTGCTGATCCTCTGAGGTGGGGTGCGTCTGACCTCTGCTTCAGGCTGCCCTACTCCTTGGCGATCCCTGGGGGGCAGGCTAACTCTTCGTTAGTAGATAACTACCTTGGCCCTCTCAAAGGGCCTTGGGGAATTTTCCAGGGTTCTCCATGTCCCATTGGTGCCACAGGCTGGGAGAGCCTATACCAGGCCCTGTCTGCCTAACCTTCCTCTACAGACCACTCTGCCTGCCTTGTTGTGACCACTCAAAGTCAGTGAAGGGCATCTGCAGGGTGCCTCCCTCCAGACTCCAGTTGGGAAGAAGAGCATCTATTGTGCTGACATTTCATCAAGACTATTTGGTTTCTATTGCCCTCTCTGAGGATTTAAGCCCCACTCAGAGACACTACTTTTTACGCTATTCTATCTTCTTGTCTCTCTCCAAGTCTTTTGAACTCTTCCCTGTGCAGCAAGAAGCCAAGCTTACGTCATCCTTAATTCCATCCACCCTCCTTGTTCCTTAGTAAAAATGCAGTGCTCCGAGAATCCCAAATTTGGCCCCCTAGAACTCACCAATTCTTTTTCTGTGAACAAACCTGGACCTTGCAAATAAAAGCCACAGCTTTTATAAATACCCTTTTTAAAAAACTTTTAATGTTGAGACAATTGTAGATTCACATGCAGTTGTACGAAATAATAGAGAGATCCCCCTACGCCCTACACCCAGTGTCCCCCAGTAGTAGCATCGTGCAAACTATAGACGATGTCACAGCCAGGAAATTGACATTGGTACCATCCACCAACCTTATTTAGACTTTGCCGGTTTTATGTGTCCTGATGTGTGTATTTAGTTTTATGCACTTTGATTACCTGGGTAGATTCGTGTGACCACCGCCACAGTCAAGAGACAGAACACTTCTATCAGCGAATCCCTCACACCACCCTTTTACAGCCTCAGCCACCTGACTCCTGGCAGCTACTCATTTTCCATTTCTATAATTTTGTCATTTAAAAAACGTTATATAAATGGAATCATACAGTATATGACATTTTGAGATTGCCTTTTTTTTTTCACTCAGAGTAATTCCCTTGAGATTCACTCAAGTTGTTACATGTATCAACACTTTGTTCCTTTTTATTGCTGAGTACTCCATGGTATAGATATATTACGTGTTGTTTAACCATTCACCCCTTGAAGGACATCTGGGTTGTTTCCAGTTTTGGGCTATTACAAATAAGGTTGTTATGAACATTCGTGTGTAGGTTTTGTGTGAATGTAAGTTTTCATTTCTCTGGGATAAATGCCCAAGAGTCCAGTTGCTGGGTCTTATGATAATTGTGTGTTTAGTTTGATAAGAAACTGCCAAACTCTTTTCCAGAGCGGCTGTACCATTTTACAGTCCTGTCAGCAATGTGTGAGTGAATCAGTTTCTCCACATTCTTGCCAGCATTTCTGGTTATTGCTATTTTTTATTTTAGCCATTCTGATATCTCATCAAGTCTTAATTTGCATTTTCCTAATAGCTAATGGTGTTAAACATCTTTTCATGTGCTTGTTTGCCATCTGTCTATCCTCTTCAATGAAATGTTTGCTCGTGTCTTCAGCTCATTTTTTAATTGGATTGTTTGCTTTTTTTGCCTTTGAGTTGAAAGTTCTTTCTATATTCCTCCCACTTTATTCTTCTGTTTCAGAATTATTTTAGCTACTCTAGGTCCTGTGAATTTCCATATAGAATAAAAAACTATGTCTAAAAAAACTTTACTGTGATTTTCATTGCTATTTCATTAAACCAATCAATTTGAGGACAATCAGCATCTTTACTATGTTGAGTCTTCCAGCCCGTAAACACAGCAGGTCACTCCACTTATTTAGGTTTTCTTTGCTTTCATCATCATTGAGCAGTTTTCAGCATATGAGTCTTGTATGTATTTTGTTAGATTTATGACTAAGTATTTCATTTTCTTTGCAGAAATTTTGAATGTTATTGTGGTTTTAATTTTGGTTTCCACATGTTCATTGTTAGTAT
Source organism: Tapirus indicus (assembly GCA_031878705.1). Classification (NCBI taxonomy): domain Eukaryota; kingdom Metazoa; phylum Chordata; class Mammalia; order Perissodactyla; family Tapiridae; genus Tapirus; species Tapirus indicus. Next base: position 8,720,932 of record CM062925.1, read on the forward strand.
ATACAACTCTGGTTGATTTTTGTGTGTTGGTTTTGTATCTGCAACCTCAGTGAGCTCAATTATTAGTTCTAGGAGTTTTTTTGTAGATTCCTTGGGATTTTCTACAGAGACAATTATGTCACTGACAAATAGGAACAATCTTCTTTCTTTCTTTCCAATTTGTGTGCCTTTTATTTCCTTTTCTTGCCTTATTGCTCTGGCTAGACCTTCCAATACTACATGGAATAAGAGTGGTAAGAAAGGACATTCTTACCTTGTTCTCAATCTTGAGGGGAAACCAGTCTTTCATCTTTGGTGAAAGGATGATGGTAGTGTAGGTTTTTGTAAATGCTTTTTATAAGATTGAGGAAGTTACCCTCTCTTCCTAGTTTTTTGATAGATTTTATGATGAATGGGTGTTGAAATACTGTTTTTAAAATGGGCTTCAAACCGCTATATTAGAATCCAGAAGCTGAACATTGACACCTTTGTTGTGGCTAGGTTTCGCCTCCCTCTAACACAGTGGTGGCCTCAGCCATTGGGCTCTGGATATAAAAAGTGTATTATCCTGTCACACACATGTCACACTTCATCAGAGTCAGTAAGTCACTCCTCTGCCTTCTCTTTCCTTCTCCTTCCCCTGTTTCTTTTTTCCTCTGAGGTTGGCACCAAGGGATTCTTAATCCTCTTTAAGAAAAGATTAGGCCTTCCCTGTAGTTGACATAAGTGGTATTCATGTCTTTGAGAGGATGCAGGTTTAAGGATAATGGAACTGACTATGGAATAGGGATGAGAAGACTAATATTGAAATTATTTTTTCAAATTTTGAATGTACTACTTGTAGAGGCGTTAAATAGAATATTCCATTTCAGTCACGTGTATGGGTCACTCAAAGTGGCTTTAGCATGGGTGATGGATTACCCTCTAGGGCCCAGTGCCTCAGTCTAGTCACAGTAGGTAGGACCTGGTTGCAGATATGCCCAGCTTCAGATGGTATTTGGTAATACCATCTGCTCTGTAGCTATCCCTTCTCCAGATCTGAGTCCAGTCTGGGAGACATCCAGAAGGCCTGGTGGAATATGCAGTCTGGAGCCCACCAAATGTGGTCTATGGCTATAGGACAGACTATATTTCTGCAGCTTCTTTGAGCCACAGGCCAGCCCCAGGCCCGGCAGGAGGCCTTTCTAGCCCCATCCCATCCCTCCAACCCCCTACCCCTGCCCAAACCTTGCTGGCTGTCTTCTCCCAGAGTCCTCAGAACCAGGACTGGGGGTGGGTATTACCGGGAGCGGGTCATCATCCCCAGGGGCCACCCCGCCATTCTCCCATGTCCATGGAAGAAACTCCAGACCAATGTCAACAACAATTTTATTTCTTGGTAAATGTGTTATACTTTTCTAACAAATTGTTGAAGATGATCACAAAAGAGAGGATGTGGAGTAGAGGATATTGGTTGGTCAATAGCCAAGCAACCAAGTATGTGCTTTGATGATTTAGAAATTAGTACTCACAAAGATTCATCATGAAAACTCCCTGACTTGAGACCTCTCCTTTAAGTTTCCACATATCATATCATGTGACAACTGTCTGGCACCTGTTACTGTAGAAGTAGTTTTCATGACGTACTAAGTTATTTGTTTCTTTCTAGACGAAAGCTCTTATGGACAAACTTCAGAAGACTGTTTCATCTGAAGGAAGATTTAAAAATCTCAGAGAAACCCTTAAAAAGTATGTTTGTCTTATTAAATTATTCATAACTCAGAAGTATATTTAAATAATTTATATAGTATACAAATAGTGGCCTACCTCCTACTTTGCTTTGAAAGAAAATGGGAAACAACTTCCATCATCTAGGTATTTTTCTGATTTTCCTTTTCATTTAGAATATTGTAGATACAGAAAGTGTCTTATGGACATACCCATGGTATGCAGAGTATTCCAAATAAGAAGGAAATATCACCATAGTCAATCAAATTGTCTTTTACTATAAGAAGTTCCTTGGTTTGGTATTTCCTTATCTAAACACAATGATTTCCTGTGATTTTTTAATTTAAATATTCCAGTACCTATTGATTATTATTATTTATTTTTGGCCTTTTATTTATTGCTGGATCATTCTTTCTTTCTACACACACACACACACACACACACACACACACACACATACACACACAGGGAGAGGGAGAGAGAGAGAGGAGAATCTGTCTGCAGCTGGTTTTCTTATCATCTACCGCACGTATTTGACTCACTCTGGGAAAACATTAGTCCTGTGATTCCATGAGTGAAAGAAAGACTCCCAGTAACAATAACCAGAATAGAGCAAGAACTAGTCACTGAATACTTGCTAACTGGCAGACTCCATGAGAAGTGCTTGATGGGTCTTATTTAAGCCTTACAACAAACTAATAAAGAGATAAGTTTTATTGTCTCTGTGTTACAGATGAGGAGACTGTGATTCAGAGAGTGCGCCCAGCATCCCTTAGAAAGTGGGTCAAGCTGGGACTCAAATCCAGTTCTCTCTGATCAAAAGGCCATGTTCTTGTCCTTTAGACTCTGGGACGACCAAGTGCATCCCACTTCCAAAAAAACAAAGGTCTTGCTGTCGTGTGCAGTTGCGATGTTAATTAAGTCTGTACCTTCTAAAACAGTTACATAATACCTAAAACAAGTTCTAATCACATTGATTTTTCCATCCAGTTCTTTAAGGTTGAATGTTTGCGCTTTAATGAGGTGAGAGCAGAGAGTTTCCTGCATGTTTTTACCCCTCAGAGAAGTGTGGCCAATTTACGAGTACTGCAAACTAAGTGCTGCTGGCAAATGTTTTGTATTTGTCTATCAAACATCCTGTTTGAATGTGCCATTGTCACAAACACATCGGAAAGCATGGGCTGTAATTCTGTATTGTTTTCAATTGTCAGAGGTATTTGAAACTCTGCACATCATGAGTGTGCTTCTGAAAATGGAATTAAAATACTTCATTCATTCTTCAGAGGCAGCACAATTGCTTCCTGTTTAAATGGGGAGGGACGTCGACATTTGTGTTAATGGGCATGAGATCAGTGCCTCTTGGTCTTGCAGTTGTAACCCCCCAGCCGTTCCTTATCTGGGGATGTACCTGACAGACCTGGCGTTTATTGAAGAAGGAACACCAAACTTTACTGAGGAAGGCCTTGTCAATTTCTCCAAAATGAGAATGGTAGGTGATAATTTCATAATCAGCCTGTTTCAGCGACTTCGGTGGCTTATGGAGAAGAGGCTAACTCATGAAAGTCACTGTTTGCTTTTTAATCTCAAGGTGGAAGAGGTGGTGGCCACTGGGTCTAACGCCTGATGGCCAGTGGAAGAGACTTTTGGCAGGGCCATGTCAGCTTGCAGTCTGGGCAAAATGGGTGGTGAATAAGCCACTGGGTGACTTCCTAAGACTGACCAGTGATGGACTGATGCTGAAGGCTTCTTACTGGACAACCGGGTTCTGAGCACCAAGTTAGAAGCAAGGAGCCCATGGACAATAGCACTCAGACCTTGTCACTACCCCGCCCTCCCCCCACCGCCACCAAGGCTACCCAGTGCCAGCTGTTTCCCTGATTGTGAATTCAGTATCTTCTTGCTATTAGCATTTCGTGTGGCTCGTTGAAAGGCAAGAAAGCCCTGAGCATAGAGAATGATTGGGCAGAGCTCCAGCTACCTCACTGGAGGAGGTGACTGACTACTCTGGGGTGGGCCCCTGGAGCAATGTGCTATAATACCGGGAAATACTTTGCTTTGCTTTTGTTGTTGTTGTTTCTCTGTTAGATATCACACATCATCAGAGAGATACGCCAGTTCCAGCAGACTTCCTATCGCATAGACCATCAGCCAAAGGTAATATTGTGTGATTGTAAGAGAATTTAATAAAGGAAAAAGTGGAAATTCATGAATTAGAAACAGAGGTAGAGTTGATCAATAATACCAAAAGCTGACTCACAGAAAAGACCAATAAAATAGACAAATCTTTGGCAACTCTGATTAAGAAGAAAAGAAGGCAAGAAGAACATCAATTCATCATCAAGTTCTATCAATTTTACATCCTATATTTCCTGTGAATCTGTCTATACTACCACCACTCCTGGTCCAAGCTACCAATATCTGTTACCTGGTCTACTTGCATTCACTCTAGAATGCAAAATCCATTCTACAAATTACAGCCAGATAGAACTATCTGAAACACAAAATGGAATATGTTTGCCCCTTGCATAAGATATTTTACTGGTTTCCCATTGCTCTTAGGATAAAGAAAGAAAAAAATCTTGATGTGTCCAAGAAGTATTGCATTATGTAGCCCTTCCTCATCTTTCAAGATTCATCTCACATCATCTACTCCCTTCCTCTCTCCATCCCAGCCACAATTGGTCTGTCTGTCTTTTTTTTTTTTCTTCATTTTTTAATAGACATTATCTTTTAGAATAATTTTAGCTTTACAGAAAAATTGAGAAGGTAGTACAGAAGATTCCCATATAACTCAGAGCCAGTTTTCCCTATGATTTTGTGGAACTTGACAGACTTATCCTGAAATTTATAAGGAAGCTTAGATAGGCAAAAAACAGGCAAGGACTTTTTTGAAAAATAAGAAGAGTAAAGGAGAGCCTTCCCTACGAGATACAGACACATATCTTAATACTACAGTGAATGAAACAGGACTGTATTGACACAGGAATACAAATTCAATGGAGCAGGATAGAGTTCAGGTGCAGATTTTGTCTATGTGAAAATCTAATACGGGATAAAGTAGGCATTTAAAGAAAGTGCCAGAAAGAAATTGACCATTCAGTAAATGGAATAAGAATTTTGGCTCTCCATCTTACTCCATCCACAAAAATAAAATCTAGATGAGCTCATTACCTAAATATAAAAAGAAATATTAAATTATTTGAATAAAATATAGGACGAAATATTCATGACCTTTGGATTTGAAGACCTTCTTAAGCACAGAATGCAAAAACTGGAAAAGACAAGCTTGATAAAGTTTGCTGCATCAAAATGAAAAACTTCTATATGACAAAGGCAATTATTCAAAAAGTCAAAATACAAGCAGCAAAGACTAGGAGATTATATACATTTTTTTTTTTTTGTGTGTGTGTGTGTGTGTGAGGAAGACCAGCCCTGAGCTAACATCTGTTGCCAATCCTCCTCTTTTTGCTGAGGAAGACTGGCCCTGGGCTGACATCCGTGCCCATCTTCCTCTAGTTTATATGGGACGCCACCACAGCATGGCTTAATAAGCAGTGCATATGTCTGTGCCCGGGATCCAAACCTGTGAACCCTGGGCCACCGAACCGGAGCGCGCGACATCAACCATTACACCACTGGGCCAGCCCCTAGGATACGATATTTTTAACATATAGAACAGAGAGACAGAATTAAAAGTATTCCTATAAATCTATAAGAAAAGCATAAACAACCCAATAGAAAAATTGGCAAAGCTATGAACGGGGAACTCACAGAAGTTGAAATAAAAATGGCCAATAAATATTTGAAAAATGCTCAACTTCATTGTTAAGAAGAAAAAAATGCAAATTATAATGAGGTATCATTTCACTTATCAGATAAAATTTTAAAATATTGATGATATCAAAAGTTAGGGTATAGGATATCAGATACTCTCATGTACTATAGGTACAGCAGCATGGGAGGTCATTTTACATCATCTTTTAAAATTAAAAACTGATATACTGAGTAACTAGAATTCATATGTTACTGGTGAGAGTAACATAGTACAACCACTTTGAAAAACTGTCATTTGGAGGTTTCTTAAAACATTAAATGTGCGTCTACCTTATGACCTAGCAGTTTCTCTCCTAGATATTTATATCCAAGGGGAAGTGAAAACATGCCCATTAAAAGTCTTGTATGAAACAGTCATATCATTTCTTAATAATGGTCAAAAACTGGAAACAGTCCAGGTGTCCATAAATAAATGAATGGATAAACAAATTGTGGTGTATCCATACAATGGAATACAGCTCAGCAGTGAGAGGACAGACTATTGCTGCATGCCATGATATGGATAAATCTCAGTACATTATGCTGAGTGAAGAAGCTGGACACAAAAGAGTACATATGTATGATTCCATTCACATAAAGTTCTAGAGTAGACAAAATGAATCGTGGTGATAGAAGTCAGAGCAGAGGTTGCCTCTGGGAGCAGATTGGGAAGCTGCATGAGAGAACTTTCTGGGGTGATAGGATTGTTCTATATTGTGATATGTGTGTAAGTTACATGGATGTATACAATTGTCAAAACTAATCAAACTATTAATTTTACTTATGTAAGTTATATCTCAATAAAAATAAAGAAATATTTTCATGGAAATACCCCATGCCCCAACATTTTCATTTCAGTGTCATTTCCTTTCCTTTCATTTCCTCTCTATCTGAGAGGGACATTCACATGTGAGCACTAGGAAGCATGCCAACAAGGATTTCACTGTAACTTTGCATAATAGTGAGATATTCACAGCAACTAAGCATCCATCAATATGACAGCATTAAATAAACTCTGATATGTCACACTAGTGATACTGTACAGCAGTTAGAGCTCTATGTACTGACCTGGGGAGCTCTCCATGACTCATAGTTAAGAGATGGAAGCAGAATAAAATGTACAGTATGATACCACTTATGATTATAAGAGGAAGAAAGATTTCTGTAAGTACATGCAGTATCAAGAAAGACAGTAGAATATTTGGGAGAAAGCAAACCACCTGTAAACAGTGGTGCCTCTTGAGGGAAGTGCCTGGGGTTGGGAGCTGGGAGAGGACTAGAGGTGTTTGATATTTTTTTTCTTTTTTACAATGAGAATATGTTCTTATTATAGAAAATTTTTCAGTGTTTAAGAGAAAATGTTGCATTGTGTCAGATTCCATTCAGAAAATGTACGTACTGGTGTTCTGAAAGAACTAAAAGCTAGGATTTCCCTTTTTCTCCAGGTCACTCAATACTTGCTCGACAAAGCCCTCATCATAGATGAAGATACGCTGTATGAGCTGTCGCTAAAAATCGAACCTCGGCTCCCTGCTTGAAGATCAGCCTTGCCCCTGAGTGTGGAATTTTCGTGGAAAGCAGGATGGACAGAACTGTGCATGCCATGCCTCCCACGGTGCAGCAAGGACGGGAGATGGAGACGAAGCCAGTCTCCCTTGTCCACGGAGGAAGACGGAATGGAACTGGAATTCTGTTGTCTCTAGCCAGGAAAGCTCAGCTGTTTGGGGTCAAAGACAGACTCGGGTGGGAAGGTGGAAAGATTGATATTTGGTAAAACTGATGGCACGTTTTCCATAAGGGAATGTAAGATGGGAGATGCTGGTAGCCATTTTAATGAAGCAGCTAAGAAGGTGAATTTTAAGCCTGCCTAGTGTTCTGTTAGAACTCGGGGACAAGGATCCATGCACAAGACCTGTGATGTTTCTCTGGCACTTACTGGCCTGGGTACACCCACCAATCTTCTGCTAGGATTTAACTGCTTCCGTTACATTTCCTTTGTTCCAAGCTTCCAGAAAAGCCGAGGCTTTCTTTGTAGGGATGGACCGACACATGAGCAGTTTCACTCTAAGCATGTGCATGGTCTTCAGTGCATCATCAACATTCACACTGGAGGAGTAGCATGTTCTGAAACTGCTTTTTGAGTCTTTAGGCAACAGGACAGGAAAGACAGGCCGAAAGACAAGTGGATCTGTACGTAACATTTGCTCAATTAAGAACTCAGTAGGCTGTGCCCCCGGAGATTCCAGCCAGTGGCCATCTTGAGGTGGCCCTGGGGGCTTCTTCCTGAGGCTGTGGTGCCCAAGAAACCAATGCCCTTGGGGAGGCAGGTGCAGCATTTGCACAATGGTGCCCGGGCACCTCACCGACAAAACTGTGGGATGTGACCAAAGGCCACAGAGTGCTGTGGGAAGAGCGGTTTTCCGTGCGGATTGAAAAGATAGCCTTCTCATAGTAAGGTGGAAATCTGTTCTGATTTACGCAAAACATTCTTGGGCTCGCCATGAACATTGGTTGTATTTTTTGAAAAGCTGTTCACTGGGATTTTCTTTTTAAAACTCACACTTCCTTATGCTGTTGGTAGAGAGTTCTTCCCCAGTCATCTTTGTTGTAAATTTTGAGATATTTCTGAGTGAAAATATTGTTGGTGTATGAGAAATGGGCCCAGCCACTCAACAGCTGTCAGAAAACCTAATGCAGGAGTCGGTCCTGCTACCCTAGGCTGGGGAGTGATCTTACATTTCCCAGGATTGTTGGTTGTCAAAGAAGTAGGGCTATCTCATGTTTACCTCCCTCTTCTCTTCTCAGGGAGACCTCTGCTTTAAAAGAAGGAAGAGAAAAAATAGTTATTGTTACCTAAGCCTATTGCACCTGACTTTTTCTCTTAGAGGCATGAAGCGTGTTGATGCTGGCAATGAAAAAATTGATCTGTCTGGCTGTTTTCCCTCTTTCTTTGCACTTTAATTATGTTGTTAGAGCTAACGGCTGACTCATATATTCAACTTGCTGGCTCACAAGACCCAGTGGAAGCTCTAGCATTGATAATGTACCATAGAGGTGGAGAATGTACATTTTTCCTGCATGGTAAAGGCCATCTCTGTACATAACTCTGTAGTGAAATATCAAGTAAGTAAAAGAAAATATTATAATATTTGAAGACCATTCCAAAAATATTTCCGATAGCTCATATTAGCCAACAGTGTAGCACTAAACCCAAAGAGGGTAACTTACAGATGCTTTATTTTTCTTTTTTAAAAAAAGTTGCTTGTTTGTTCTCTTGAGTTTCAAATAAGAGGTTGGTGCATCTTGATGCATGATCAGAAGCATGGGTTTGGATCCTAACAATGCATAACTTGCAATTTATTTCTCAGTTCAGAAACGGAGGGTTTGAACTAATATATGTCCATTGTGTCAAACACCTCAAGGTCTCGCAGAAGAAAAGGAAAGTAAAGGTTAACTTTCTTGGCTCAAAAACATAGCCTTGGAAGGTGAACTAAAACCAGGACAAATCAGTGAAGGGCCACACACAGTAGTTTCAGGCAAAACAACATGTGGAAAGGTGGACACATTCAACTCTGCCTGGGTGTCCCCGAGGTCTTCTAGAGGGGAGAGGGTGGTTCTGAGTGCACTTTCCCTGGAAGGTTGGACTCTTATTTCTCTGACCCAAATTTTCCAGAGACACTACAGCCATTCTTATTTTAAAAAGATAGAAGGTAGAGGAATTTCCAAATGCTCCTCCCCTTTTGGGAATGCAGTTTTCCTCAACTAGTGACAAAGCTTTTGCACCCATTTCCTGCAGAATGTTGGAGGCACCCCCCAGTGGCCAGCTGTGGGCACTGTCAGTTGCTATGCTGACCAGCGTTTTATTCCGAGTTACATGACCCCCCTTCTGCGTCCCTGAGTCTGGAGCCTTGCTGTAGTTACAAGAGAAAGAACGCCTCCTCCGAGGGAGCTCCTTTTGATGACTTGCACCATTTCTGGGCCAGAATAGGAATGCACATTTTTTAAAAACCTCAATTTGGTCATATTTAAAATCCCCAAGAGCAATTTGTGGTGTGTCTTCTGATTGTTAAAGCACCCATCCTCCTGCTTTTTAATCTTTGTGTGTATTTTGGAGCGTGCACTCCCAGCTGTGTCTGCCTGTATTCCATTACATGAGACCCATTTCTAAGAGTAGATGGGATGTCAGCCTCCAATGGCCAAATAGCAAACACTTATAGTATTGCAAAATTAACCTAGAAAATCAAAAGTAAATCCAATTTCATGCTTTCAGATGAGTACCCACATTCTGTGCTGTCAACGAAATTATCTTAGGGCTTTTAGAGGATGCCTTTGGTTATTAACTAAGACATCCAGTTTTGCCACAGGGACAAATCTCTTACTTAAGCCAATATATTATGTGACAGATTCAGGCATGAAGTTGAATGTTGTCACTTTTCCTTAGTGTTCTCTGAAGGAATTTAAAGTGGGAATTTTAAACTACTGTTGCAATATTTTCAAGTGGCTCTCACACAAAGTCCCTATTACTATTTGTTAAATCTCAGTACCTCTTAAAGTACTACTTAAAAACAAATGACACTCATAGATACTGAATAACCTGGAAGAGAAAAATCCATTATGTTCCAGTTTGGAGTATGTGTAATGGACCAGCCTCTTCCTCTCTCACAGTGTTATATGGGGCAAAACCTTGGGCTGGCATTGATTGGGCTGCTTCTAAATTCTTTTCTAAAAAGAGTAATGCAATAGAAGAGTTATTCTGCAGTAAAATTAACTTTTATTTTAAAACAAAGGATTTTATTTAACTTTTCAACGTTTGATTTTTATTCCCCCTGAAAAAAATCTTTCCTTTTACTTTAAAGTGTAAGATTTTTATTTTTTATCCAACCTGCAAAGTTTATCATTTTTACTACTCTTGAAATGGGTTAAAAGATAACATATTATTTATGGCTAAAGAATGGAGCCAGGCTAATGTCAACAGCCAGAAGAATAAATGAATATACTTCATTTTCATTTCAGTAAGACAACAGATTGTAAGTTTAAGTAATGACTGGATTACAGACACTGCTGTGTGAATCCTGGTAATAAGACTTGAGTCAGTGAAATCTAATCAGAATGTCATTTCTCCGTGCCTATTAGTGACTTAAAATTAAGGCAGGGCAGAGCTAACGTAGAAAACAACCATTTTGTTGTAGGTATAAACACGTGACTAATTCAGAAAAGTATTCATCTTGGCTGCCACACAGCATGACGTTAACATTATCGTTGATTGTACTTGATCTCATCTCCTCAAGAAAAATCATAGTTCTATTAATGATGTTGAAAAGCTGTGTTTTACACAACCCATTTATTTTCCCCAGAAAGGCAGGTGTGAAAGAGCACTGGACTAGGCGTCTTGGCCCTGAGTCCTAGGCCCAGATCTACATCTACAAGCTGGGAAACCTTAGGCCAGGGCCAAAACCTCTCTGAGCCTCAGTTTCCTCATCTGCAAAATGGAGTTAATATTAATTCCTGTGCTGCCTACCTCGCAGGGCTGTCATGAGGACAAAATGAGTTCGACCACAAACTGTAAAGTGCTGTCCAAATGTGAGGTAACATGATTAGCATCCTTATCTCTCTTTTGCAGAGGATTTAAATGTATTTCTTTGTCATTTGTGTGTGTATGTGATGGACAAACCCATGTGTTCCTTTGAGAAGCATATTGTTTGTGTCCAGTTACTTTGCGAATCAGCTGACATCTGTGCTTCCGAGAGAGGGGTTTGTCTGTGGCCTAACATTTGCTGGGGGAGGTGTGGGTTATGCCTGTATGCAAATTAAACTTCGCCTTTCTTGAATTCTCAACATCTCATTAGTCTCTTCATTTAATTCTTTTCATATTCTTCTACTTTGTCTTCTTTGTAGTGATGAGTTCCTTCAGATATTCTTTTACGTCTAAAATTCGGGGAAAAAAAGTTTAGAAGAAGCCCATGTTCCAGGCACAAGAATATCAGAGAATTTGGGGGATCTCAGAAAAGATGCTGAGATCATCTGGTCTGACTCTCTTCCCAGTGCTTAAATCTTTCCTGTGACATTCCCAGCCCATGTTTGACTACCTCCAGGCACACAGAACTGACTACTGCCCCAACAGCTCTGTTCATCTGAAGGCAACTCAACGCTTGCAAATGGCTGTGGAGAGAGGAAAAGCTGCTGAGGGGAGGCCCGTCCCAGCCGTCACCAGCCCTGACCTCACGTGGGCCCCCGAGCCTTCTGACGCTGAGTTCCTCATCTATAAAATATGACTCAACTCTACCCCTAGAATTACTGCAGTGGTTACATGTAATAATATCTATGAAAATACTTTAACTTCTGTCAAGTAGATGAAGTCGTCCTAACATGTAGAGTTGAAGAGAACATGATGCAGCTGTTGAACACAAGAGAGAACTGAGGAAAGTTCTCTTTGTCCCCTCCCGTCCCACTGGCTTCCTTTTCCAGTTCTGAAATGAGCTGTCAGGCTGGGGGGGATTCAGGAACCCAGGTTCCTTTCAACTTACTACTGGGCCATCCCACACGACATTGCCCTGCCTGCCCGTCAAATCTGGGTCCTGCTACATCCAGGCTCCAGCAGGATTCAGGAACCGAAAAGAGAATAAGCCCAGGACAGGAGATTTCCTTCAAAGCGAGTGATGTGGCAGTTGTACACTTCACTTCTGTTCCCGACCGTATGGCAAAAGCCAGCCCCATGACTACGCTGGCCACTAGGTGTGGATAGAGCCCCTGAACTTTGAAAGGAGTTGGCAACGATAAGAGAGGAATAAATGGCATAGGACAGGGATTGCATTTGAAGGATTTTTGGAAATCTGGAATATTTGCAGTGAGTCATTTGTAGAGGTTGCCACCCCTATCATACCACCTTTATAAAAAGCTCAAAGATGGCCAGGTCCCCCTTTTCTCAACAATACCCCAACTTCTCTTCTGACCTTACTCTCCAACTTATATAAATTACACTGTAAAAAAATGAGAGGTTGAGGTAAGGGGTGTGTGGGGAGGGGGAGGCTGTGTTCATTAGCAAGGAATTGGGAAAAAAGAAAAAGAGGAAGTGTTTCTCATTGTCACCGCCATCCTTTAAACTCTGCATTTGCATGCTTTTCAAAAGCCGCATCATTTTCTGGGCTATTTCAGGGTCACTAGATTTATTTCACCGGGCGCCTGCAGTGACTTGAAACAGTGTGCATGCAAAAGAGCTATTTTGGGAAGAAATAAGCCTAGACTCCTTCCCACAACCTGCAAAGCCCAGGCTACTGAGCAGCTGGTCAGCCCCACAGACCTGCGGTTTGCTGCCTGTTCTGCCAAGCGAGGCCCCAGAGGCCAGAGGGACCATGGTCCCTTGTGACAGAACATGCTGAGAACTCTGAGTCTTGAGAGGATCGTGGAATCAATTCGGTTGGTCCCAATCTGCAATTGTTTCTTTGAAATCACATAGAAGAGTCTGGAAAAATATCTGAGTATATCATATGTAGAAAGGGTAAGTATCACTTTGTAAAAACTTCGATTTAACATAAGTTAGGTCATAATGAGAGCATGCATATTAACTGACGTATGACCAATACACAGTGAAGTGTGTGCATCTTAAGTGTACAGCTTGAGGAATTTTGACACGTGTGTACACCCATTCAACCACCCCCAAATCAGGAATCTTTCCAGCCCCGAGAAGACCCCCTCATGCACTCTCCCAGTCAGTCGCCCCAGGCAAAGGTAAAATACATATTTGTACTTTGGGTCATATTGAAAAGAATTGGAAACTGAAAGAGAACCGCTGTAGGTCGGAGGTTATTCCCAGGCTCCACCCCCTGCTGCTTCATCCCCTCGGAGCCTGGGCTGGGTCCTGAGAAGGAATCAGTAGGTGGTGTGCACGTGGCCATAGGAGCTGGGTACGTGACTGTCACCAGAGGCCTAGGCAGCTCCTCTGAAATGGCAGGGCTGCTGTCCAAAGTCCTGGCGGGTCAGTGCTATTTACAGTCAACCTTTCGGTTTGCGGTGGACGTCCCTAGGAGGGCTATTTTTAAGCAGGGATACGGCCTGCAGGGCCTTCTGGGTGGCATATTAAGCTGGTGTGGATAGAAAGTGAGATCGTCTAGCAACCTCCTTCAGATGGCCTAATCTAGAAAAGAAACGTGATTGTGATTGCCCCTAATCCAGGCCCCAGACAAAGGTGGGAAGGAGAGCCCCTGGCCAGAGCCCGATTAGCAGCTGAAAGGAAGGAGCTTTAGACATCCTCCTCTCGGACTCTGGCTGGGGGTGTAGGGGGAGGGGACCATTCTCCAGACCTAACCAGGCCCCAGGGATGGATGGGGCTCCCGGGGGAAGGTAGAAACAGATCCCCAGATGCGGCAGCTTCCTCGGCCGGCCCTCCCGTCCTGAGGCCGGGTCCTGCAGGGCTGCGCAGCCAGTTCGCGGGCTGCAGGCCCGAGAACCCCTCGTAGAGCCCTGGAAAGGCAGCCTCCAGGGGAGACGTGGGGGAGGGAAGGCCTCGGAGGAAGGGCAGGTGCTAGGAAGGGCCCGGGGCCCGGCGGCAGAGTGGGCGCCGGCTTCAAGGGCACGGGGGCAGCCAGCGCGCCCGGCGGCCCGAGCCGGGATTGGCCGGGGTGGCCCCGCCCCGCCCCGCCCGAGCCCTTCAAGGGCGGGCCCGGCCCGCGCCGGGGCGCTTCCCGGCGGTGTGCGGCGCGGGCGGAGGACGCGGGCGACCCCGGCTCCAAGGTCAGTGAGGCCGTGAGACGCGGCTTCCTTCCTCCACATCGGGGCGTTGTGAGGGGCCTGCGTGCGGCGGACGCGGGGCTGGGGGCCGGGCGCGGCTCCCGGCTGAGGAGGTCGTGGGACCGCTCTACCGCCCGCAGTGTCCCCTTGGCTGAGGCCGCCCCTCTTCCGCGCGCCCGGCGCGGTGACCATCGTGGGACGGCACCCTGCTTGCTGCGCCTGTTTGTGATAGTGAATCAGGAATTTTTATCAACGGAAAAAAATCTAAATGCCTCTGAATTTAGACTTGAACCTTCAACTTTCTTTCCCTTGTAATTTACAGAGACGAATCCATTCGTTTCTGGGAAAGGATTCCCTCAGCAGCATTAAAAGAGGTGCACATCAGAGACTTGGGATAAACTAACCGAAAAGTGACCATTTTGAGGCCCTCAAAAGGAGCTAATTCCTAACGGCCCAGTAGCCGGACCCAGTTTAAACTGGTTGGTATTATTGGTGGAGATTCACTTTTGAAATCACTAACCCGTTAATAATGAGCCAAGTAACTGTTTTCCCCTCACCGGAGCTAAAAATGCTGCAGAACTGACCTAAATGTGTTTCGTCTCTGGCAAAGGCCTGTTCATTGCTTGCTTGCTTGGTTCGCAGGGGGTTACTGTCAGCCCTGTTTTGGTCCCTTGAGCGGGTGACATCTCTGCCTTCGAATGCTCTGCTGGGAGTGGAGAGTGACAGAACAAGCTGAAGCTCTTCGGCTGTCCTCAGGGCTGCCCCTCAGACCCTCCCTCGAGCGTCGCCCTGGCTCTGCGACCCCCAACAGGGTCAGCTGGGATCTCGTGAGGTGGCAGTTAGTGCCCTCACGACAAGGCTACGCTAGTTCACCTGTGTGCTCTTTCTAGAAGGGCTGCTTTTCCCATCTGCAGCTCTCACACTTCCTCTGTTTCTGAACTCGTGTCCTTGGTCTGTCCTCTCTGTCCTCTTGGAGAAGAACACCACCACCAGCAGAACTTGTCAGGGGACTTCCTGACTGAGCAGGCTCCTGGAGGACATCTGGGCGTTATTAGGAGCACTGCCCTTCCTCTTCTACATTTATAGGCACCTTTTGCAAAGACCCCAGCCTTTAGAGTTAACCCTCTTGTGGGTTAAGGCTCCGTTCAGCAAAGCGCACAGTGCCACGTGCACCCATGGACTCTGCCAGCTTCATGGTCAGATCACATCCTCAGAGAATGGGCCATAGGCCAGGTCAGTTTTCCTAAAGGGGTGGCTGAGGAAGGTCCAGGAAACCGTGGTTTGGGGGTGGGATAAGGAATGGGGAGTCCTGGATGTTCAGAGGCAGGAGGAGGAGTGGTTCTGACACAGATGTTGCCCTGGCTCAGCGGCCCTGAGTCTCCGTCTCTGCCCCAGCTGAGAGGAGCCATTTGTCGTCACAGAGGAAACCGGGCAGGACCTTGAGTCTGTGCTCTGGGAGTTCCTGCTCACTGAGCCAGGAGTCCCATGGGGAGCCAGGCCTGAAGGTGACTGTTGGAGGTCACACCTACGCCTGCCTGGGAAGCCACAGAGAATCCTTCCCTTGGGCAGGGAAGGAGGCACTCATTTCTTTACAGCATCTCAAAGGACTAGATGGTTCCTTACTTCCTATTTTCTTGAAACAATTTACGCTTGAGAGGGCGTGTCTGGTTATGGTCTTAGGTCTTCATCACCAGAAGGCCTAGAGAGGCCTCTGTTTAACAGGGAAGGACTGTAAACATCTCCTGCTTATGACTTTCTGCTTGCTAAATAGAACAGAGATGCCCAAGGGTGCCCATTAGGGCAACGGGATATCCAGTGGTGGTGAAGGAGCTTGAACCCTTTGCTCTCTTAGAACTGGGAAGGGACAGTCATTTTCTGCAGCCTAGTAGACTGGCATCATGGGAATTTGTTCAGAGTGTTCTGTGGAGCTGATCCAACCCAAGGACATCCTCTGTTTTGGGGTGACTCTCTCTGGTTGGAAAGCTGACACGTGGTCCTCCCCTGGCCTTCCACTGCCCCAAGGAGCTCAAACACATGGACGCCATGTACAGCTGGACCGGAAATAGCTCTGAGTCAGCAGAAAGGCGCCCATGGCGTCCCCATCCAGGACATTCAGGACGACCAGGAGGCTCAGAATTGAGGCAGGGACAGAACCCAAGGCCTCCACATTCCAGAATGTCACAGAATCAGACAAGATCCTTAGACCAGGACCCGGACCCCCAGGTGCCTGCCTGGGACAGAGAAATATGCAGCTCTTGGGCACTCTGACAAAAGGGATCGATGGGGTGGTTCTTGTTTTTTAATGGAGAGGGCAAGTGTAGGAATAACCACAGCATGATTGCCTTTGGCTATAATCTTGCACGCCATATAGAAATCTCCCTGGCTTGGAGCCCTGGAATTTTGCTAGATTTTAGCCCTGATGCTGTAAATAATGCTTTTCAAATCAGGAGTCTAGAGGTGTTCCAAGGTAGGGAAACTGAGGCAGACAGCTTCTGTGGGGTGAGGGCTAGAAACTACATCCCTTCTCACCCCTGCTTTCTCTTTTTCTGTATGAGACAGGAGAGAGGAGGGAAGGAGAGGGAAGACAAGCCCGTGCCCCATCTCCTCAGAGAAAGGCAGGCTGGCCCAGCATCCCCAGCATGGCTGGCAGGCGCTTTGGGCACCTGGCGTCAGAGTTGAGTGGGCTGAGTGGCACCTGGCAGCTGGGCCACTTCAGCAGAAGCCTGAGGACAAGGAAAGAGAACAGGCCTATAATGTTCTTGGACCCTGGGGGAGTCACATGCTCTGAAGTGACGGTCCTGTGCCTAGGAGCTGCTGGGGTAAATGCATTTCTGTGGTCTGGGGGCCTAACTGAGTGGAGTGATCTGTGCACTCCTGGGTCCTAAACCACAAACGTGGTTTCTCTCCAATGCCTGGTCAGTGCAGAGCTGCCCGTGACGGGCTGTGGTCTGCAGGGAGCCTGAATCCAGGGCCAAGGACAAGCCTGGGTTCAAATCCCAGCTCTATCAACGTGCTGACCCTGAGAGCTGGAGCGGGTCTTAACCTCTCTTAAGTCTCAGTTTCCCCATCCACAAAATAATGCCTGCTTGGCAGGACTGTTGCAAAGACTGAAGACAGTGTTTGTAAGGCCCCTTGTGTGGTGCATGGCTCATGGTAGGAGCTCAATAAATGATAGTTTTTTTTAAAAAAAAAGACAGTAAGGTTTGACTGGGCGTGCTGGGATAGAAGAGACATTCCAGGTGGAAGGAAAGGCCAGAGCGAAGGGTCAGGGTCTGGAAGGAGAACTTGGGAGCCCAACTAGTTAAATCCATTTTGCAAACCCTGATGTAGGTTTTCAGAGGATGATCAGTGGATCTGAAAGTACATGATGGGCTCCTTCTGGAATAAAGTCTTGTCCTCAGAGAGATTACAAAATAAAACAATTAAATGAAACATTTTAAATGCTAATAATGTAAGCTAAAATCAGCAAACATTCCGAGGAGGGGCAGACCAGTGCTGGCTCGGATAACCAGGGGTGGCTTTCAGGAGAGAGTGATAACTATCCTGTAGCCCTCGGGTCACCGAGGAAGGGACTCTCATTTATTCACTGCCTGCTGCAGCCTGTCACTTAATCCTTGCAACACCTGGGAGAGGTCTCACTGAGCCCATTATATGGAGGGACTTGCTGAGGCTCAAGTGGGTGACACGCGGGGTTCCCAGACTCAGCAGGGCTTGGGAACCACCAGTGCAGCTTTACCACAACATGTGTGACAGCCCCATTTAAAAGACGGGGCCTAGAAATCTGGACTTTTAACACACTTCACAGCTGATTTTTTTTTTAGCTTTTTATTTATTTTTTTTATCATAAAAGTAATACATGTTTATTTTTACAAGGCATGCAGTACAGATTCTATTAAGAGAAAATTATTAATCTGCCTACTCCAAGTCTACTGCTCTGAAGTAATGCTTTTAGAAGTTTGATGAATAACCTTCCATACTTTTCTTTATGTTCATACAAACATATGCAAATACATACATGCATCATTGTAACAAAATTGGAACTACTCATACTCATTACTATGCAAGTTTTTTCCCTTTTAACCTAAGAATATGGCATAGACATTCATCCAGGTAAGTAGAGCCACTTTTAACTGATTCTTTAATAGCTGCAGAATATTCCATTGTCTGAATATGCCAGACAACCCTTCTCCCTCTGATGGACAGGTTACTTCCAGTTTTATTGCCTCTACAAATAGTGAGTCAATAAACATCCTTGTGCCTCTCTCCTTATATCCTGGCAGCTCTATTTCTGCAGAGCAGATTTCCAAAGTGTGATGCTGGGTGTGCACATTTTTAATGTTAGTAGATGTTTCCTGGTTCACTTTCCAGAATAGTTGTAGCATCTCACAGAGCAGTCCAGCTGACTCTGATCACGGCTGGGGAGCAGGGGGGCCACGCAGAGCTGCACCCGTCTCATCTCCTGCCCCCTAACTCTCCTCAGCACTACTCAGTAGGAGCCTTTTAGGACCAAAAGAAGGCCCCACCTTGCCCTCTGGCAGGGCCTTTAGTTAACTGTCTCCATAGGAGCAGAATTCCTAACTTGAAGGTGCCAAGTGTACTCGGTTTGCAGAAAGGCTCTCCCCCAGCTCCAGGGTGCCCTGGGAAGGCAGCAGGTGAGAAGTGGACAGGGCCTTGGGAGAGAAGACCTCAGAGGTGAGGGAAGGGAGGGTGCCCGGGAGCAAGCTGCAGGCACGGACGGGTTGGGGTCTGGAGGCCAGAATCAAGCCTGGCCTGTTGGGATGCACATGCCTGGAGGACCAGGTGCCCCTGCTTGGCTGACTTTCACACTCAGGACCAGAGGGAAGCTGCATCCTCAGGAGAGAGGGGAGTTTAAGAAACAGGCTCAGGGGCCGCCCGGTGGCGCAGCGGTTTAGTCCACGCTTGGCAGCCCGGGGTTCGCAAGTTCGGATCCCAGGCGCCTGCCGACGCACTGCTCGTCAGCCACGTCGTGGCGGCGTCCCATATAAAGTAGAGGAAGATGGGCACGGATGTTAGCCCAGGGCCAGTCTTCCTCAGCAAAAAGAGGAGGATTGGCGACGGATGTTAGCTCAGGGCTGGTCTTCCTCACAAAAAAAAAAAAAAGAAAGAAACAGCCTCAGTCTTGGCTGAGCCAACCCAGGAAGGCACTGGGAGACAGCCTGGCCCAGGAAGTTGCCTGATTAAGGTGCAATACAGAGGGTCCCAGATGAAAGCATCCTGGAGAAGAGCCTGATGTGGCTCCAGGCAGGCTCTGAAATCACCCTCTGGGGCCTTCCCCAGTCTGGGGGGGCTCTTTCAATGTGTTCAGCGGTAACTCTCTGTCAGAAGGAACAAGGGAGCCCTAAGACCCCTTCCCTTGGACAAAGCCAAGTTACCAGCTGCTGGGCTGTTTGCTGAGGTGAAGAGAGAATGTTCTCGAACACTCTGGGCATCACCTAGAGGTGACCTCTCAAAAGCAGTGCAAAGTGAGAATAACAGATGCAAACACATGTTCAGCACTTAGTAAGTTCTGTTCTGCAGACTTGACAAGGATTATCTCTTAATCCTCAGAATTGTTACTATTATTATTATTATATTCATTTTACATTTGAGAAAACTAAGACTTGGAATGTGAAGTGATTTTCTCAAGGCAATAGAGAATCATAAGTGGCAGAGCTAGATTCAAACCCAGGCCCTCTGTCCCCAGAGCCTCTGCTCACGAAGTTACCATGTCTGTTCATAGTCATGAGCTCCCCGTCACTGCTGGTGTCCAAGCAAGGCTGGATGAGCAGCCGGGAAGGCCGCCATGAGGGGATTCAGAAACAAGTGGATGTTTGGACAACTGCTGTCCTTTCCAGTCCAGCCCTCTCTTGTGAGAGAAATCTCTTGTAAGCTCCATAATCACGTTAGAAGACACTCCCTCCAGAATACCTCACACGTACCTCCAACTCAGCCTGATCATCATCCTGTCCTTGCCTGTCCCCCAACCTGCTCCCCAGCTGGGATTCCCAATTGTGGGGAATACCCAAGTCAGAAACCTGGGTGTCCTCCAAGACTCCCTCACGACTCTCACACCCACGTCCGACTGGTCACAAAGCCCCCTGAGCCCACCCGCTAAGGACCTTGGAAATTCTTCCATGTCCACGAAGCCTTCCCCCCGCCACGGCTCAGGTCAGGAGGATGTCCTGCCTGGATTATTCCAGGACACTAGGAGCTGGAGTCCCTGCCTCTAGACCCCCTTCCCTTCCTCACCAATTTAATAACAGCCACAAGAACTTCTAACGTTGAGTGCCTGCTGCTACATATCAGGATCTGTGCTGTGGGCACATTTATCCTCACAAAGCCCAGATCGGTAGGTCCTATCGTTGTCCCCATTTTATCGCTGAGGAAACTGAGCAGCGCTTCTCAAACTACCTGTGGCTTATTATTATATCTCTGACCCATTAAAAGGTTGTTATTAATCTCTAACCCATAGGAGACCAATACATTTGCAAAATACAACAAAGTGCAATTACTAGAAAAATAAAAGACACAAAATACCAGCTTACATTTTTAAAATTAAAATAACTCTACCAAAGTGCTATAAACAGTCTAAAGTCTGCACTTACCTAGTGATGAACTGGTAACAGTCCACACTTCGGCAACAGCAGCCTGGGGTCAACCCTTCATAAATCTAGTAAAATTACCCCTCTGCTAAAAATCCTGTTTTCGCTTTTCACCACCTCCAGAACCAAGTGCCAGGTCTCACAGTGACTTTCCTCTTGCTGTGGCTGCAATGCCTGTCACGATGTGGCCCCTGGCTGCAGTCTCTACCCCTGCCTTTCCCTTCCCTTGGTGCCCCACTGCCCCTCATGGCTCCCGCCTCTGAGCATTCTGTTCCCTTGTCCACCTGGCAAAGTGACATTCCCTAAGGTTTTTCACCTCCTCCAGAAAGACCTCCCCTGATCCTCCCTGGGTCTTCTCTTTATTCTCTTTGCTCTTGTTACTTGGGTTATGATCTGTTTTTTACAATGATCTGTCCCCCTCAGCAGACTGTGAACTCCTGGATGGCAGCCCCCGTATGTGAGACAGGGATTGATCTCTAATGTTTGTTGAATGGATGGATGGACAGACAGGCAGATAGATGGACAAACAGATGGCTGGATGGGAGAAGGAGTGAGAATTGAGGCTTAGCTCTCTGGCTGTGATGAGATCTCCTCCAGCGTGGAAGCTGCATGCCCACTGCGCATGGGCCGTTTGCTGGTGGTTGGCCTGGGCCCCTTCAGACCCGTCCCTGGTGGCTGCGGGTGTTCTGGAATGTAGAATCAGTCAGGGTTGTCCCCACATCATAGGTTTTCCCTGGATCTCTGGGGATAGGCAACCACCAAAAATTGTAGGCAAATTCAGCCCCGGTTTAATTCAATTCTCCAAATTTCAGGGAATTATCTTCTGTAGAGCCCCCGCAGAGCCAAATGTGGATTAGTGACAGTGGCCCAGGATGCTGCCATCTCAACCTGAAGGTTCTGGACCAGGCATAGAACAGGGGGTATATTCAGCCTCTCTTCCTCTCTTCCTTCCTGCAGCATTCAAAGGTAGATTACGTCTGGTATGGGCTGAGGACATTGGCCATTCCCCCACCTGAAAGATGCCTGGAAAGCAGCTGTCCACAGAGGGGCAGTGCACACAGGCATCCACAGTCATCTATCTATGCCCGTGGGTGCCTGGGTGTTGTTTCTGCTCTAATCCTTTGCAGCCTATGACCTGGCACTAGTCCCAGGGCAGGTAGAGGCAAGCAATCCCTTGGTCTGGTTAAGACCAGACAGGTTCCCTCAAACGGTATAGCTAAATGGACTGGTCCCAGGCCAGGCCCTCCCAGGAGCTCCCACGGGCTCTGGTTCCCCTCACAGAACACTTACCACATGACTTGTAGTTGCCCAGGAGGGGTCTGGTTAAGAGCAAGGACCATGAAAACTGACTGCTGGCCTTGAATCCGGCATTGCCACCTACCAACTGTGTGGTTTGGGGCAAGTTATTTTACCTCCATTTGCTCATCTGTAAAATGGGGATAATAAGAGCATCAACCTCATGGGTGTGTTGTGAGGATTAAATGGGGTAATAACTATACAGCGAATAGAACCGCATGCCCAGCACGTAGTAACTGCTGTGCGAGTCTTCCCCTCCAACTATGAGCTCTGTCAAAGCGGTGCATAGTAGGCACTTAAATATTTATCCAACGAATAAGTAAAAACTACCTATCTTCACCTCCTCATCGTCCTCCTTCCTCCCCCTCCCTCGCTGCCCACTGTGACTTCTCCCCACCTGAAGCTCATCAGTGTCATTCACGGTGACCGTGACTCACAGTGCCTGACGACCCTCTGGAAGTCCGTGCTCAGTGGTGTCCCCGGGGGGTGGAGGAAGCCCCAGGGCACACTCTCTGTTTCTGCCTCCCCTCAGGGCTGCCCAGAACATGCCTGTGAGCGGATTAGCAATTTGGCCCCATAATTATCCTTCCCTGAACCCCCTGTGGAAACCCTGACTGAGAGACACCACTCAGTACCCTGAGAGACCATGAAGGACTGGAAGCCACTAGAACTGTCTGGCAGCTCCATTCCTTGGGAGACAGGGGGTCGACTCCATCCAAACGTACCGTAGTATTGTTTACTATAAAACCTCTTAAGTAAAAACAGGATCATCATTTAAATGAATGCCTATTGATACTCAGTACATGTGATTTCCCTTTAGCTGTGTGACCTTGGGCTGTTAGTTAACCTCTCTGTTTTCATGTTACCTCCTTGTGACATAGGGCAAGATATCTTGATGGGGTTGAGAAACAAGGAAAACTGTGATGCCGTTGGGTCTTGTCTCTTGGAAATGAGGGCTGGTTCTCAGAGATGTCCACCCTTGACTAGAGCCTTGCTGAGCTCCCGACACTGCTCCCCGGCACGTGGGGGAGGGGAGGAAACAAAATTAATGTCCAAGTGAAAAAAAGGGAAAGACCCCATCACACACACACACTTCTCTTAGAGCACTTCTTTTAGAAAACTTGTAAATTCTTTCTCCATCCCTTTGAGAAGTGTGTAAATCTTAAAAGCTGAGTAAGCTTCCAGCCGGTTTTACAACCCAGGAGTGTTTTTCTCAAGGGCCTGGAAGCCAGCTCTCTGAGATGGAAACTTCAGGAAGGCAGCGCCCCTCCCTCCCAGTCTCAGAGGGGTGGCAGTAGTTTAACTTAAGTGCAGGGCTCCAGTTGTACAACTCCTTGCTGTCAGAGACGGGAGAAGTTTATTTTTCCTTTGGGTAAAGGCAATTAGCTAACACAAATGGCCACCCCAATTATCAGGTGAGTTTAGGATGAACTCTGTGTGACAGACGGTGCTGTCATGTGCTCTTACTCGAGTTACCTCGAGAACATGTAAGTAACGGGTCCTAGCTGCACGGCTCCATTAGAGGGGTGAGATTTCATTCTGTCTTTGCAATCTCTTTAGCAAATTGCCTGTGATGTGCATCACGGTCTGGTTTAATGCTTATTCAATAATGAAACAGTTTTCTTTTTTCCTGTATTTTATGGACAGGAATTTCTGGGTGGCAGGAAATTTTAGTTAAAGTTCCCCAACACCTAGCACTTGCTCCTCATCTGACCCCTCTTCCCCACCCGCCTGCTCAGTCTAAGGAGGGTCTCCTGAGGAAGGAAGGGCGTGCACCTTGTGCTCTGTGCTCTGCTGGGAGGCTTCTGTCTGTTATCTGTGGGGCAGCCTCTGCTGGATCTCCCTTGGAAACCACTGAGGAGGGGCTCCGTGGGCTCCCAGGGGTCCAGCAGCCTGTCATGGGCGAGAGGGCAGGAGCCTGCGCTGGGCTGGCCTGGCTTAACAGGCAGCTCGCAGAGACCAGGAACCTGAGCAGGGAAATGCTGAAAACCAGCCTACCAGCCTCGCTCCGTTGCTGTTATAACAGGACTTCAAAACCAGTGGCTGAAAGGAGTGTGTTTAGTGTAATGGAAGGAATTCTTTTTTTCTTAAGTTCTGATCCAGGAAGCTAGCTCCAAAATTGATTCTAAACTGACTTGGATGCCAGGCCTGGGGCTTCATAGCAGATTAAAAGTGAGAAGTTCTTGGGGCCACCTGGTGGCGCAGCAGTTTAGTCTGCACTTTGGCAGCCCAGGGTCGGCGGGTTCGATTCCCGGGAGCCGGCCGCCGCACTGCTTGTCAGCCATGCCGTAGTGGCGTCTCATATAAAGTGGAGGAAGATGGGCACGGATGTTAGCCCAGGGCCAGTCTTCCTCAGCAAAAAGGGGAGGATTGGCAACGGATGTTAGCTCAGGGCTGGTCTTCCTCACCAAAAGAAAAAAAAAGAGAAGTTCTTGGGAGCAAAGGAGCCAGGCTAGAGGGGTGGGTGCCTTGGGGAATGGCCCCAGGAAAAGGACTCATTCCCCTAGAGCTACGTGCAGTGTCTGAAAGGGGAATAAACAGGAGGCTGGTAAGATTTCCTCCTTCTGGAAATCAGGCAAAGCACTGCTCACAGATAATTATATGAAGTCAGGGAAGAAATGTTCATTGAGCAGCTACTGTGTGCAAGCATCTGTGGCAAGTAGATTCCTGTCCTTGAAGATTTTACCCACCAGCTGGGAAGACAATCCACACACAGTGGGGAGTTCCTGTACATGACAGTTGAGTTCACCAACAGGTGTCAGAAAACCGTGCAGCCCAAGCGCAAACGATGAGCAGCCCTTGAGGGCACTGGGAACCCAGAGAGAAAGCAGTCACCTTGGGCTGGACGGGCACTGAGGCACCAGGCTGTGGTCCAGCAGGCAGGGAAAGATGGACAGCAGAGTCCACACTGGAGGGGCAGTAAGAAGCTATACTTTTACTAAACGGTAATAATTTTACTAAAACAAATTATTATGGTTTATTGCATTATTATTATTGCACTAGCACAAAAGTACAGACAACAACCTGATACTTTTAAAAATAATATATAAGGATATAGATATAAATGCATATATATGCACATGTGTTTTTAAAGTTGAGATCGTACAGGGCTCTAGAGCTGTCAATCTGACTGTCAGGCTGGCCCACTGTGTCCTGGGCCCCCATGACAGTCACTGGATATGTGTGTACATGTGCTTGTGTGAGCTTTCACCAAATCCCTAATATGAGCTTATTCAGTTATTTGCCTCTTCCCCTCAAAATAGATCAGGATTCCGCTCCCTGCTGGTATCACAAGGCTGAGGGAAGCTGGCTTCTAAACTTCTCTGTTGCCCGCTCGGCTCTGTTCTCTGGCCTCACATCCCCCACTGTGCCCACTCAGGTGACACCCACTCTCTCACGTGGACCCTGGCGAGCCTTAGATTGGCTTCCAACCCAGCATGAAGCACAGAATCCACCTAAGAAATAAGGCCACCAAGAGCCTGCTGAGTGTCAGGCCCTGTGCGAGCCAATGGTGATACAACAGTGAGCACAAGAAACAGCGTTCCTTCCTTTGGGGCTTATACATTTTGGGGAGATGGTCAATAAACAAGAAAACAAACAAAATAATTGTAGGTAGGGATGGGTGCCAAGAAGGAAATAAACAGGACATTATGCGGAGAAACTGGGAATGATGCCCACTTGTAAGGAAGCTGTCAGGCGAGAACAGCAGAAGTCAAAGCCTGAGAGTGGAGCCCACGGTGAGGGGTCTGGAGGCTGGAAAAACCCCACGGCTGCTCGGGCCCCTCAGCTCCTCTCTCAGTGATCCACCAGAACAGTTCAGGATGTTGTGCTAATGCTCGGGGCATAGAGGGAATCAAAACAATTCAAAAGCCTCAGATTTTTAATCTTAGCCTCAGATTTCTTTATGCTCCAAACTTCTGTCCCAGTGGTTTCACAAGATACACTGACTTATAAAGCCACATGCTGGAAACTAGGCAAAGCCAAATACGAAGCACTTGGTGGACACAGGTTACCTCTTACATACCCCTTTCTGGCTCAACTTATACCACATGTTGCCATTTGTGCAAATAACAAATCGAGCCTCTTCTGAGCAGGGGTTTCTGCTGCAGACAGTGCTTAGGTAATATCTGGGGCCTCCCGGGTAACAGGGAAATCTGTAAGACAAACCAGTGTTCTGCCTCTGTGGCTTTTCAAAGACTAACTTGTAACATGCCATAGAGATTTAGTTCAGTCATGAGGAAACTGATTTCATTGCAAGCCTGACTCTGGGTCTTTGGGGAGCATGGCGCAGCCATTCCCAGGATCATTAGCCTGTTCAGTGAGACCCTTGTTTCAGTATCATATCCAAGTTTATCAGTTGGGACCTCAATAGTAAAATTCAATTCTCTGTGTGTCTTAGAGAGAGAAAAACATGGAATCTAGGAAGCAGGAATTCTTCACTTCACCAAAACTTTTGAGTCTGTGTCAATTCTCTCCAAGGAGTCGAAGCAGGAACACTAAGGAATTTCAGTTCCAGAATTGCTTGGCTTTAGATGACCAAAGCCTCCACAGGATTATTGGCATGAATCGTACATCGTTGCCCAGATACCAGTGCAGTGTTGGAACTCTCGGATGTAAATTAATATTATTATTTCCAGACAGTAACATATGGATATGATGACATTTCAAGCATTAATATTTTGAGTCAGACACCCACCCACAGATCACCCTCACAGGGAGGAAGATCTCTGAAGACCTCCAGCTGTCAACGGGCCGCACATGGACACCATCCCTCCTCTTCCTCCTGACTCTGCTTCTTAAGATTTATCTTCTCAAACAGAATCTGATGTGAACATGTATCCATGCTGAAGCAAATCAGGGAAAGAAAAATAAAGATCAAGACATCCGAGTCACTTTAGAAATGAATGCATATCCTGTTAGCTTAGGGAGATGGTGTCCTGGCTAATTTTTTGGCCCATATATTGTCTGGAAAGAATTTGGGCAGAGCTTCTTTTCCTTTGCTGAGTTCTATGGTAAAACTCAGAGATGACTGCATTGCTCTCTGCTCAGGAAGCAGATTGGAGGGTGTGGCAGCAGATAAGATTGGCCTGAAAGATGTATATTAGTGTTGCCTGCCTCACATGAGGACCAGGAAGCATCAGTGCAATTCTTTGAGGAGCCCTCACCTGCTCTTGGAAGGAGACAGACAACAGCCCAAAGTCTAGTAGGGAGCAAAGAAGTACATGTGATGAGATTAATGTTGCGTCATTACAAGTCCCTAGGACAACATTAAGAAATGGCCTATTTATCTTGCCTGCTGATTACTAAAGTAATGCGTGTTGTCTTTAGGACTGAGGGAATTATTTGTAGACATCAGTATGAGGAAAGGCTGTCTGATAAACTAATTTCCTGGGCAAATGTAGAAAAATAACTTCCTAAATTTTTTCAAGGATTTTGATGCTTTTTGTTGAGACATTCAAGTTTCTCCCTTGTATCACTCAAAAAGATAAGTAGAGACTTCCAAGTGGGGAATCTGGAAGCATGAAGTTGATGGACTGATCCCAGTTCCCAAAATGCAGTCAAGGAAGAAAGTGGCTCAGAAGGCTACTCTTAGAATTGTGAGTAAGGCCATGCCAACCTTACCTTATTAGGAGTTGATCCTCCACTGGGAAGCCCCAGTTTCCAGCCACAACCATACACATCAACAGGCTCTTTGCAGCCAACCAACCTACCTAAGCTTGGAGACTCTTGTAGCAGAGTCTCAGGAACTTTCTAAATACTAGGGAAAAAATTCCACACTCCCTTTATCTGGGCATCACAGAGACCAACATAACAAAAGAGTACTGAGAGTTACCTGTTCTGTGGTTTTCCACTCAACAACCCACATTAAATAGCTCCCTGCTGGGTGATGCTGGGGATTAATTGTCCACTCTGATCTCTGGGCAGAAACAGACACAGCAGGGTATCCATCTGGGCATGCTTATCCTGATTTTCATCCCTTGTTGATATTATATAAACATTTATTTTGATTTATACATGTGTTCTCCATTTTATTTGCATCTCAGGCTGTCCTTCTGGTGCCTATTTCCTGTGTCCTAAAGTATATATTTGGTAGTTCCTTTGGTATTGTTCTGTTCTTTTCTTAAATTGCCTTTTCATTCTCATTTTTGAAAGATAGGTTGAGTAGGTCCCCAGTTCTAGGTTGATAATTATTGTCTCTTAGCCCCTTAAAGACATCATTTCTCTGGCTTCCACTATTCATTGTTAAAAAATTAGCTGATGTCTTTCATTTCTTTGTAGATGAACTGTCTTTCCTTTCTGATTGCTTTTGATATCTTTGTCACCAATATTCTGCAGTTGACTATTATTTATCTAGGTGTGGATTTATTTTAATTTTGCTTTGGCTATGCTGTGCTTCTTGAATCATGGATTTTTATCTTTCATCCATTTTGGAAGATTCTCAGCTATTTCTCTTCAAATATGGCTTTTTCTCTGTTTTCTCTATTCTCCTCCGATACTTCAATGAGATGTGTATTTGACTTTGTCATTCTGCCCTTCGTATCTCTTAACTTATATCTCATATTTTCCATGTTCTTATTTCTCTGTGCTACATTCTGGGTAATTTCCTAAGATATATCTTCCAGTTCATTTATTCTGTCTTCAACTGTGTTGTATCCAGTAGTTCAATTTGGTTCTCTTTCAAATCAGGTTGGTCATTCTTAATAGTCTCTTGTTGCTTGCTGATCATTGTGATTCCACCACTTCTTTCTTTAAACATTCCACGTAGAGCTAATCAATATTCTTGTCTGACAATTCCAGTATCTTCAGTCATTGGAGGTCTAAATCTGTGGCCATTTCTTTGTTGACTCCCATTCCTCCTTGCATGCTTGGTGATCTCTGACTGAGAGCTTAATGCTTGATCTTAACCTTAAACTAGAGCCTAAACTGAGCACAATTTCCTCAGAGAAGATGTGAGTCTACTTCTGCTGGGAGCCAGGGGCTGGGGGTCTGCTGACCTTGGGCTACTTCAGCCCCTCTCAAGGGTCCTAGCTCACTAGAGGAGTCA
This sequence comes from Tapirus indicus, assembly GCA_031878705.1. Classification (NCBI taxonomy): domain Eukaryota; kingdom Metazoa; phylum Chordata; class Mammalia; order Perissodactyla; family Tapiridae; genus Tapirus; species Tapirus indicus. Next base: position 8,750,098 of record CM062925.1, read on the forward strand.
TAGACTCAGCTCCCCACCTCAATGCTGGAATCCTGACCTTTGTGCTCAATCGGGCATCCACTCTCAAGACAACCCAAACCTTCTGGCTGGTTACTCTGAGCTCTGACACCACCTCACCTGGGGCGAGTGGGGTAGGAGAGTGGTCCTCAGAGACTTCCTCTACCTCTTACAGGCCCAGCGATCCATGCTGTTCAGGGTCTAGTTGTGATGCAGTGGCATAGACCAAAAGAGCACCTGGTCTGTCAAACAGCCAGAAGTAGAAATCCTCTGTTTTTGTGTATTTTTCCTATATCATATTACTGGAGAAAATGGCATGAACTTTAGGCAGTTTGACATTCGCAGTGTCTAAAGCTACCCAGATTTTTCCAAGCAGTGTGAAGGGGCAGTGGGGAGAAAGGAAGAAAGAGAAAAACAAAACGAACCAAAAGAGGAGCTATGGCTCCTGCGGTTCTTTCTCTTGCTTGTTGATCTCCACGCTGTGGTTCAGGGCCATCCTGGGGGGGCTGTCTAATCCGGTTTCTCTGTTTTCCAGACACTCACCCAAGAGGAAGGATGGCCAGTGCCTTCTCTAAGTTGCTAACTGGCCGCAATGCTTCGTTGCTATTTGCCACCATGGGCACCGGTGCCCTGACCACCGGGTACCTGCTGAATCGGCAGAACGTGCGTGCTGAGGCCCAGGGGCAGCACAGGCTGTTCCCTCCAAGGTAAGTCCTCTTGGCTGTAAAATAACTTTAAATGCCAGCCAGAAATATGCTTTCCCCTGCTAGAAAGTCCCTCTTTTTGACTTTGAGGATGACTAAGTCAAATTAACAATCGTTTTTGAGACTCATTAAGCACAGTGACCTGTGGCGAATACAAGGAAGCGTAGTGTCATCATTCCTGCCCAGAGCTTGCAGTCTAGTTGAATAGTAATAATAGTAATAGTTAACGTTTGTGGAGCACTTTACCCGAAGTATCGATTTTATTCATCTTAGAATCCCTTTGTGATGAAATGGAATCTTAGAAAAATTGAGCAGTGCCCAAGTTCACACAGCTAGTGCAGCCAAATGCAGATCCAGGGACCCTGATTCCAGACCATGCCTCACTTATGCTGTACCGCCTTCTGGAAAGTGTGATGTTATGGTACTGATTTTAAGTACCAGCTTTAAAGGACGTTGCAGGTGGGAAGTGGAGTAGTGGCCTGAAGATGGACAGTTTTCTCAGCTCTTGGAATCCTGCGATGGATGAGACATCACGCGCTGCATAGAGTTGAAGTGGAGTGCTGACTTTAAGGGATTCCATCTAGGCAGGTGTGGATGAGAGGGACGAGGAAAACCTGAGGTGCTTCTCAGAGACCTTATTGGCTCTTGTGGGAATCAGATCTCTGAGGGAATTACCAGCACCCGCCAGGCACCTCAGGAATGCCTGAGGTGAGATTACCTGGGTTTGAGCCTAGGTCCTGAATCCCCTATTCATCAACCAGTACATCTCCCAGGGTAAGAGAGCACCTGCATTTGACTTCTTTCTATGTGTTATTCCAAGAGATATTTGCTGAATGCTTGTGTCTGTAGCCAGGCACTGTTCTTAACAACACAGATCATCATGGGGCTTGCGGCATAGAGGACAGATAAATAAATGAATTTCTATGTAGTTCCACCTGCAGCCTTTCTAGCCTCTCCACGAAAGACGTAAGGGACCAAAATATGGCTGCTGTATTTTACCAAAACTTCTGGGTTAAAAAAAAAAAAATTCTGCATATGATTTCAACTTATTTTCTAATTATTTCCACACTACCTTCTCTTTACGTGGACATAAGCCACAGTCCCTGGGCTCCTGAGCCAGCATCATGGGATCCTGTAGGCAGAGCCAGATCCCTTTCTCTGGCTTATGTCTCATGACTTGTTATGACTCCTCGCCAAGGGTCCCTGTGCCCACTGGCTGAAGAGAGCCTGCTGGAAGAATGGCCCTTCCACAGGCGCCTCCCTCGGGGGCTGCGCCCTGACCGCCCGTCTCCCCGCAGCGCCGACTACCCGGATCTGCGCAAGCACAACAACTGCATGGCCGAGTGCCTCACCCCCGCCATCTACGCCAAGCTCCGCAACAAGGTGACGCCCAACGGCTACACCCTGGACCAGTGTATCCAGACGGGAGTGGACAACCCCGGCCACCCCTTCATAAAGACGGTGGGCATGGTGGCTGGGGACGAGGAGTCCTATGAGGTAGGACTGCTGGCTGCGGGTTCCGGAGCCAGGGGTGGGGTGGGATGCTCTGGGGGAGAAGAAGTGCGCCGTCCCAGAGCCCTTCTCCTCTATGGGGCCAGCTCTCTGCCCTCTCAGGAAGGGCTCCCATAAAGAGAATGCTTTCTGGAACAATGACATCTGCAGCTTCCCGGGGACAAGGCTTCCCTTGCTCTAGTATCCCTTGCCATGGAGGAAGGAGTTGCATAATAGAGCTCTCTGCGCTTGTCAAGGGGAGGAATTGGTACAGAAAAGAATAAAATCTTTTTATGTTTTTATTCATTGGTGCTGTGTATTCACCAATGAGGCATTAGGCAATGGTGCATTTGTGGCCTGGCTTTGTTGAGCTGGGAGGATGGTGCCGCGTGTCTTTAGTTTGGGAATTACTGATTACACAGCCACTGTCGTCCAGACTACTGAGTTCACCAAGTCTCTTGGAGAAATCCCATGATCTCAGCATCCTCCTCCTCGGCGCAGAAGCACAGCATGGTCCGCTGCTAGCGGAGCTCAGCCGCCATGCGCCCCTCTCCACGGATCAGCCTCTAGGTCATGGCAGATGCCTCCAGCCCTCCTCCCTCAGGTCCACCCTCTTTGCGCCCTTCCGTTGCAGGGAGCTGCAGGCAGTGCCCTGGGAAGGCAGCCATCAAGAGGAGGGAGGGGGCCACCTGACTAAACAACACTGGGAGCTCACTCCAGACAGCGGTGCATGACTGCCAGCTCCCAGAGACCAGAGTAGAGCTGGCTCCCGGGACCCATTTCCCACGGCTCTCAAAGGCTGCAGGGTGCTCTGTTATGACTTCTCTTAACGTTGTGTTACCTAGAGGATGTTCCTGAAGCTTTTGGTGTTTTAAAAATAGATTTTGCACAAGATATTTTGCACAGGGTAAGTGGTCCTCACTGCCCTAACTGCCACTGCCCGCTTTTCTTCTGGTGCAGCCGGTTTCCACCAATTGATTGTGCTACTTAAACTCTAGAACCTGAGCTTCCCTTTTGACGACAAAACTGCTTAGCCTCTGGTCTGGCAGCTTCTTTCATCCTGCAAAGGCAAGAACTTCTGGGGAAAACCCTCAAATTCTTAGACACAAGATTTTCTTGCTCAGTCTGATGGCAGTGAGCTTGGTAGAATCAGTAGGGAGGAGGTCACGGTGACAGAGTTCTGCAGCCCTGCCCCCTCCCAAGGGGCAAGGTGCCTCGAAGAGGTTTTCTCTAGTATAAGCCTGTTCTTCTTATTATTATTCACCACCAGTCCACACCTCACACCCATTTCCTGCATGGGAACACTGAGAATTTCAGAGAAGGAGGGCATCAGCTTTGGCCCTTAAGGTGAAAAGGGGCAAGTGAAAGGAACATCTTTTAATAGTAGATGAACAAATTAAAGAGGAAATAAGAGCACCTTCCCTCCTGCAGGTGTTTGCCGACCTTTTTGACCCTGTCATCAAACTAAGGCACAATGGCTATGACCCCAGGGTGATGAAGCACCCCACAGATCTGGATGCATCCAAGGTAAGCTCCAGCCCCTCCACCTTCCCATGAAACCGGTACCCCAGAGCCCACGGTGAGGAGCACCTGAGAGAAGGGCCCCCGGGTCAGATGCCCTTGAAAGCTCTGTGATGGCCTTAGCACAGCATGCTCCCTGGAGGGCCCCGGAGAGTCAGGAAGGTCCCAAAGTCTTTGTTTTCCTTAATAAGTACCACTAGCCTGGTGTTAGCCACTGAGAACTCATGGCCTTTCCCAGAGCATTTCCTTTTTCCATCCCAAACCTAGGACTGTCTGAAGTAGCTCTGCCCTGTACTTCTCCCTGAGGCGCCTGCCCCCATAATTCCAGAACATGCCCAGCACGTCAGAGGTGCAAACTTGCTCAGTGCCTAGGGGGCCCCCTGCAGGCGATACTGCCGATCCGCGGGGTGGAACCCACTGTGGTTGTGGCAGGCCCGTGGTTCGGGCTGGCCGCGGTGACCCCACGCTCTACTCGGCAGATCACCCAGGGGCAGTTCGACGAGCACTACGTGCTGTCGTCTCGGGTGCGCACGGGCCGCAGCATCCGCGGGCTGAGCCTGCCGCCCGCCTGCTCCCGGGCCGAGCGGAGGGAGGTGGAGAACGTGGCCATCACGGCCCTGGAGGGCCTCAAGGGAGACCTTGCCGGCCGCTACTACAAGCTGTCCGACATGACGGAGCAGGACCAGCAGAGGCTCATCGACGTGAGTGGCCCTTGAACCCCTCCCCCGGCTGTCTGGGGCGGGGCTGTGCCCAGAGCCTTGACCTCACAGTGTGGCCTCTCGCTGGGCTAAGGCCCCCTCCCTGGCCGGGAACTTGCTGGGGCTTCAGCCTGTTCAGAATAAGCAAGGAAGATGAGGCCCTAAAACTTTAGGTCAAGCCACGGCAGTAGTCTATGCATAAAACCTGCAGAGGAAACTCCAGTATGGAGTTGGTGGCCTGGGGATGGGCGGGTGGGGTGAGTGGAGGATCCTCTTGCTTGTTGAGAAAGAGGAACACTTGGGTGTGCAAATCCTGCCTGTGCCTGGAGGGTGGTCTCCATTACCACACCCAAAGGAAGTCCTGGAAGTTCGGAAAATCTGGAAAGGACCTTATCCACGTGGAATGCCTGCCTTGACTGGCATGGGAGCTAGCCTCTGGGATTCCGGCTGCCTCCGCATGTCCACCACAGCTCCGCCCTGACACCAGGGTAGACAGTTTTCTCCACAGCACAACTGAAGCAGGATGGCATTTTCAAAAGTAACTTTTAACTGAACTGCAAGGAAAAGTGGAAACGAATTTCTATCATTTCAGAAGATGCAATCCACAAAGTATGCCCCATTTCCAAACCAAACGGGCCAGCTTTCTGGTCGGCGGGCCTTGGTCTCCTGGGCTCTGCAGCGTCCACCTGCCCTGTTACAGAACAAGCCCTCCTCCACCTCCAGTGGCTACTTGTGGTTTCCAGCGTAAGGAACATGCTGTTCCCCGGGCAGTGGCAGTCCACAAGCCTGTCCTGACTCAAGTCTCTGACCTCTTCCAGTTTTTAGAGATTGTAGAATGACTTCCCTCCCCATATCCTTTTGATTTCTGACCTCAGTGTAACCGTATTTGAATGTATGGTATCCGTATTCATATCCCTACTGCGTGTACACTAAGAAAAACGTCAGTCTATTGATACTCATTTTTGTATGTTGAGTAGTATATTGTAGTGGTTACAGGCACAAACCTGAGGGTTATATAGGGCGAGGTTTGAATCTGGGCTCTGGACTTCCTAGCTGTGTGATAACGGGTAGGTTGTTTTTTCTCTCTGTATCTCAGTTTTCTTATAAAATAGAATGATTACACTTACCTCATAATTGTGCTGTGGGGTTTAAAGGAAATAAATTACAATTACATAGCATAGAGCCTGACACACAGTAAGCATTATATTAATGGTGGCTATTTTTATTTATAGATCATTATTTTACATCTCTAATACTTTTAAATGAAAGGAATGATAATAATAAATGAACCAGTAATGCTAGAGACATAGAGAATGGCGGCTGTGTAGACAGACTTTTCTGGATCGCGCCCCTCCCTCGTGCCCTCACTGCCATTGCATAGGGTTGGGGCTGGTGGAGTGAACACACTCCCTAGTGAGTGAGTATTGCCATCGGCCTGAGCCAGTGGTTTTCAACCTTAGCTCTACACTAGAATCACCTGAAGAGCTTTTAAAAATCCCGATGTCCAGACCATGCCCCATAATGATAAGTCAAGATCTCCAGGGTATGGGAACTGGCACTAGGATTTTCTTTAAAGCTGCCGGGTTACCCTAGTGGGCAGCCGTGGCTGAGAACCCCAGTCGTCATTGGTGAGTTGAGACTTGGCCACCTGGCACTTGCAGTCCTATCTGATCTCACCAGTTTCTCCTTTCTGCTTTGTCCCTTTCGGCCTGCAGGACCACTTTCTGTTTGATAAGCCAGTGTCCCCTTTACTAACATGTGCTGGGATGGCCCGTGACTGGCCAGATGCCAGGGGAATCTGGTATGGACGTCACGTTTTGTTGTGTGCAGTGTGTGCAGAGGATCTCCTTCAGATCGCCTGCCCGTCCTAACCTGAGGTTGCTGTGACCTGCTCTTGACAGCATGCCCGGCTTGAGCTAAAGGGAGCAGACAGAGTCCTTAGAAATTGTGTGTGTGTATGTGTGTAATACCTAAGTATTGTGATGTTTCTAAGATGTGTAGGAGTGTTTGCTGGTTTGCATGAATTATGCATGAGAAAAAAAGACTAGATTTTTAAGAAAAAATTAGCTTCATATTATTTGACCTCACAGAGAATCTGTTTCATGACATTAAAACAAAGAGCAGAAAATGAAAAATAAATATTGAGGATTTAAGCAAAACCCTACAAAGAATGGATATCGAGTGTACACATATTTTATCTTGGCCAGCAGTCCTCAATCCACTTTGATTCCTGTACCTTGGTGGATTATTATGACACTACCCGAAGGAGCTGAGATAAAAGTATTCATGAGCAGCTGCTCAGTGCAATGGATAGGCAGGACCTATACAGCAAATGTGTGAAATCTGCACCCCAAATATCTTGGGCTACTGGTAAAATCTTTTTTTTTAAAGCATCACAAAATTTTGGTTGAATCTATTAGGAGACAGAATACTCTTGTTAGCGTCAAAGCCATTACCATAGTTGAATTATTGTCATTCTAGTCTGAGGAACTAGGGAAATTATATTCTTGTTGGGTAAAAACACGGCATCTTTAAGGGTTGGAGTTGGTCGTCTTTGTTCTGTCAAGGTAACATTATTTTGCAGTACTTGTTCAGGCACAATTAAGAGATTAGGGCCATCTAGGAAATGAGGAAGGTGAAATGAAGCAATCACGCTACAGAGGTAATGGGAGTTTTCGTGTGTTGAAACAAATGTGATTAACACTCAACGCCATATTTCTCTCTTCATTAGGCATAATCATGATAAGACATTTCTCATCTGGATTAATGAAGAAGACCACACCAGGGTAATCTCTATGGAGAAAGGAGGCAATATGAAAAGAGTATTTGAGCGATTCTGTCGTGGACTAAAAGAAGTAAGATGTTATCAGAGATTTCTGAATATTCATTAAAATAAAATCTCTTTATTTTTTGTTCTTGAAAGACGACTCTATGGAGACGTCCAAGATGGGTCTAATTTTTCCTAGGGATCAGGGCACTCTGTGAGTGGGACTTCCAGGCTTCAAAAAATGGGTGACTTCCTTTTGTCATTAGCAAGGGACTGTGCTTCCCTCCCCAGTCCTGAATGGTTTGGGGAGGTCTGTGGATCATTCGTATTTCTGGTTTCTTTAACAGTGCTCGTGGCAATTCCAAGCATAGAGACAGCATAGGATGTAACTATGTTCCTGAGTAACCTGACCGTAGGCTTCCTGCTGAAAATTCCTATAGTCTCCTATTATCCTCATGTGAAAAATAATAACAGTAACTGACGTTTATTGAGTGTTTAGTATGTGCTAGGTACTGTGTTCAGTGCTTGACATGGTTCATCTAATTCAATTGGGCCATTTTAATATTCTGAGAGAAGAGGTATCATTTTCTATTAAAGAAGTAGTATAAATTGACCTAAATTTCATTCGTGGCAAATGCAAAGTGCACATGTCTCTCCCTGGTGTTTGGGATGTGCTGAATGAATGGATATTTGAGAATTCCATCATTTGTTCATTGTTGTAGGTAGAACGCTTAATCCAAGAACGAGGCTGGGAGTTCATGTGGAATGAGCGCCTCGGGTACATTCTGACCTGCCCTTCGAACCTGGGCACGGGATTGCGGGCTGGTGTCCACGTTAGGATCCCAAAGCTCAGCAAGGTAATGTTACGTAGCCAGCAGCCCTGTCGGGTTCTGCCAGGATCAGCTCAGAGGTGACTGCTCTGTGGAGGGAGAAAACGTCACTGCCCATTCATTCACCCCTACTTTCTGCACCTGTCATAGAAAGTGATGAGAAAGGGTTGTTTCCCTCAAAAGGCTTTTGTTATCAGTAGGATGAAAGGTTAAGTGGCTGTAAGAAAGGGATGTGACTTCAAGACCAAGTTTAAATTTTCCCTCATAAAGCAAATCTGGACAGGCAGGCAGGCCACGCTACTCTGCTCCCTACAGTTCCTTCTCTCTCTGTCTCTCCTAGTGCAGAGGTTCTCAGACTTGAGTCTGCATCGGAATCACCTGGAGGCTCATAAAGTTGCAGAGTGCTAGGCCCTGCCTGCAGAATTTGCATTTCTAACAAGTTTCCAGGTGATCCGATGCTGCTGGTCAGGGAACTACACTTGGAGGACCGCTGTCTGAGGGGACTGTCCCCTTTGCATGGTTACAGCCAGGCCCCACGTTCCAGCGTGTGGGAAGAGGAGAGAGCATGCAGGTGTGTCCATGCAGAGATGTAAAGTCTAGGCCTGGGAGCGGCACACATCCCTTCTGCTCGTTCCATTAGCAGGACCTTAGCCGGTGGTCACTTCCTCAGCTCCACCTGTGGATGACGAGGAGCAAGGGTCCTGATGGGCAACTGATAGTTTCTGCCACAGCTCACCAAGTGAATCAAATACTGTAAAACAATTTTAGAAAATGTGCTTCCTGCCAAAAAAAGTTTGAAGATTTTTGTTATTCAAAATTCCAATGCTAAGGAAATGATTTGATGTGATTTAATTTCATGATTTTAAGTATATCAGTGACAACTGTTACATAGATGAATAATAAACTCACCAAAGCTGGCATCCAGATGCCAGAAGAGTGGTACAGAAGTTAATAACAGCTCTGCTACCTTCTGGCTGTGTGAACTCGGACAAGTTAATTCCTCTGAGCCTGTTTCCTTGTCTGTGAAATGGGGGTGAAAGCTACCCCTACTTTATGGGGTTGCCATCAGGTTTAAAAGTTCCAGCACAGTGGCCCAGTACATAGTACATATATGCTTAATAAATAGTACTTGTTATTACCTCTCCTTATACGTCTTTTCTAAGTGAACGTGCCAGTGATGGTGAATCGATTTTGCTTCTTATGACACTAAGTATTATCCCGTGTCCTAGGATCCACGCTTTTCTAAGATCCTGGAGAACCTGCGACTCCAGAAGCGTGGCACAGGTGGTGTGGACACTGCAGCGGTGGCGGATGTGTACGATATTTCCAACATAGATCGAATTGGTCGATCAGAGGTAACATCTCTCTCCCTTTCTGAATATGAACTAATGAAATCAGCCTAAGAGATAAAGAAGGAGCCTAAACAGCCTTACCACATTCACAGAATTTGAGACCTGCTCTTTCCCCATTGAGACCTCAGTGGTGGTAGCATTTCATTCTGTAGGACTATTCGTCCATGGGAAACAGCTGCATAAAGCCAGGCACAACATAAGTGAGAAGGTACAGGCACATAAAGGAAGTCACAGCAGGACTGTCGTCACCAGCCTACCCCTGAGAGCCATTCTTGCAATCTTCAGCAGCAGGAGCTCTGTTACGCTAAAGGAAGCAGTATTTTATCACCGTAAAGGCAGGGGACACATGTGCTCTCTCTCTGAGGGTGGCAAAATAGTGGAATTTTCTCTTGATTCTGAATTTCCTTTGGTGAAAGCCACATACTATCATCTTCACTTTCACATTTTTAGATACTTGATACTTTCTAAAATTTCATTTTTAGGGCTAAAGAGAGCAAATAAGATGGGCACTATATATAAGATTGTGCTCATAAAATCATCCTTCAGATTCTGTGAATACATAGGATGAATAGGATTCATAAATTATCTGTAAGCCTGGAGCGATGCATGAGATGAGGCTTAAAGAGCTAAATCCCAGGCCTGGCCCTGTAGCAAGCGGTTAGAGTTCCTTGTGCTCTGCTTCGGCAGCCCGGGTTCGTGGGTTCGTATCCCAGGTGCGGATCTACTTCACTCGCCAGCCGTGCTGTGGTGGTGTACCACATATAAAGTAGAGGAAGACTGGCACAGATGTTAGCTCAGGACTAATCTTCCTCAACAACAACAACAAAAAAAGAGCTGAATCCCAAACAAATATGGATCTCAGTAAGTCAACCAATTTATCTGGATGTGGTCCCATTGAACATGTTATGTCCATCATTAACTTAAAAGCCTCTTATAACATACAACTGTTAATAACTCAGTAGCTGGTTATTAAATCTAGATTATTGGCGCTCTTTCTTCTTCCTTGCCAGCTTTTGACTATTTCACTGCCCATTGTTTCCCTACCAGTAAACTGAGGAAGCACTCAACACAATTCAATCAGCTGTGTGCTACCAGCTCTGGTAAACTACCCGAGGAGGAAGCAGCCATATAGCCACAACTTCTGAAATTTACTGAATGTGTGGGGTAGTGAGGAAAGACAATCTGGGGTCTACCCGTGTCTGCTTCTAACATTAACTACGTTTTTATTATTGAAAAGCAAAGTAGTTATCACTTAAAAAATAATTTTTTAAGTCTAACGGTAAGTTAATAGGTGATCATTAAAAAAGCTAGAAAAATACAAAAAGTATTAAAAAAATAAAACCACTTATTTAACCTAACAACCCTAAGATAACCATTGTGAACATTATTCTAAATTGCCTCCCATTTTTACAATTACTCAAAAAACTTTTTTTACAAAATTTAGTATGATAACATATATTTGATATTATAACATACCTTTTTTCCAGTGTATTGTGTCATGAGCATTTTCCCACAATATTAAGTATTCTTCAAAAACATGATTTTTAATGACAGCATTGTAAAGATAGTCCATTATCTATGTAGTCTTTCCCTGATTATCGGACATTTTGTTTGACCATCTCTATACATGACTGCTTGACCGTCTCTATACATAACTCTAATCACAACTCTGATTATTTAGTCAGTATATATTTCTAGGAAGGGAATTCCTGGGTTAAAGATGAGGGGCCCTTCCTTATGACCAAATTTCCTACTAGAGGATTTTTACCGAGATAGAGTCCCAGTGGCAATGACTGAGAGACCCACCTCACCACACCCTCACCAACACTGGGATGGGTCAGTCGGATAAGTAGAAAACGTGTTTCTTTGATCAGTAATGACTAGCTTTCTGACACAGCCCTCTCAGGGGTTCCTTATGCATGAAAAGAGGTGAGGAGAGGACTGGACTCCATCATGCCTCAGGTACGCTCAGCTGGTACACTCGACGATCCCTTCTATCCTTGCTGTTCATTCTTGAGTTTTATCCTGTATTTCAGAGCCGTCTGGAATTAACTAATTCCTTACTATCTTGGTTTGGGTCTCTTCAGGAGTAGCACAAGTAATTTGTTTTGGAGGTTATCCCAGGAAAAAATTCATAGGTAGATGTGTTCTAGTTTAAGAAAAACCAGTGTTCATAAACCAAAGTTCTAACATACTTTTTTTAAGCAGGCATTTTTAAAAGTTTATTTTTATATAATTCACAAAGTTTCCTTTAAGTAGCAAACTTTCCTGGTACAATGAAAACATCATTTAATTGCCAAACATTTGATTTTAAACAATTTTGCAGAAAGACATCCACTGTGTAAATGATAATATCTGAACTGGAGCATATACAGTGCTTGGATAGCTTAGCGGCAGGTCGGAATTGAGATCTGGACCAAAGAACCACAGAAGGGTGTCACTGTGTAGCTTTACTTTTAGACAAACTCTGTTACTTTATAGCAGGGACTGATGGGGGGAAAGGGTCCAAGGTGGAAACTAACGGTTTTTGTTAATAAAAAAAGTTCTCACGCACAAAGTAGTAAGCCTATCTTAACTAAAGAAAGATTGAGAGAAACCCTGTGGTATCTCTGCTTCCCATCACTGGCGGTGACCGTCAGACTACCTCTCCTCCCACAACCCTTTCGGGAAATAATGACAAGGAAGAAGTTGTTATGATGTCCGTCTAACGTGACAAGTTCTCGTCTGCCCCAGTACTGTTCGTCTTGATCAATGCCTTGCCTGTGTCTTCTAGGCAAATTAATCATTCATCTTTTTCACTGTCCAAGGTTGAGCTTGTTCAGATAGTCATCGATGGAGTCAATTACCTGGTGGATTGTGAAAAGAAGTTGGAGAAAGGCCAAGATATTAAGGTGCCGCCACCTCTACCTCAGTTTAGCAGGAAGTGAACTTCCCCAATTTATAAATAATCTGTCTGCTGGTATGACAGACATAAAGAAATTTCTACTCTGAGAGTTTTTGTAGACTTGGAAAAATGTAAAATTGTAGGTCCTGTCTATATGTACAATAAAACTCTCCTTAATATCTTTGTTTCCTTGATTTTTTTAAATGCTAAAGAAGGGCAAACACATCAAATTACAAGTAGCAGGAAGTAGTGATAAAACTAATATTTGTAAGACCACTTATACACAAACCTAGAAACCCTCCAACTCTCTAGATGCTACTGGAGTCAACCCTTTAACCAATCCCTATGGACACCATTGGAAAATGAGGAACTAGTAATCAATTTTCTGGCAAATAGAGCAAGAGGAGATTCATTTCTCCTGACAGTGTGGAAATAAAGATTACAAAAATGAGGACAAACAGAGGCTGTTTATTCAGGGCTTGCTATAGCAAGGGGGTCAGCTGCCATCACTTGAATTTGGCAGAAACTCAAAGGCAGGCATAGAAAAGCTTTCTGGTTAAAAAAAAATGGGGAAAATCTTCAGGTATGCTCTGATTGGGGCTATAGGCGTGGAAAAATTGAAGGCAGGCTAACTAGAAACAGGGGTAACCGGTTTGGGGGAGTATATTTGGCTTTCTCTGGTTGATCCTGAATTGAAAGCAGGGGCAAAAGTTAGAGAAGCTGGCAGTTGCCGACCAAGCCCAATCTCTGGACTGATTGGTAAAGAGATTGTGGTTTGGCTTCTTGAACTGCTTGCTGCAGAGGTTGTGGGTCCGAGTTGTGTTGTTGTATATGGTTTGGCATTATCTGTTTGTATATTCAGTCTCAAAAGCAATCCAGAATTTGATGTCTGAAATACTGAAAATGTGTTCAGTATAATTCGAAAGCTGAATTCTTCTCTCAGCATGCAGATCCTTATCTCGAATCTTGTTATTATTTTCCATCTATCCTGTGATGTCTGTAACCTGAAGGGGCGTGATAGAAGAGGTGGGAGCAACTAATTCTGTAACAAGTTATGAAATTACCCACATACAGAAGAAAAATATTGTTATCGTGAATAACAGAGATGAGATCAAGTTCTGCATCCTGCAAGTGAGTGAGCACTGTAGGTGCCACAGTTAATAAATCACTGCTATAATGTAAGCATTTGTCTTCCCCCACTATACTGAGAAAAAGTATAAAAAGAAGACACTTGTGCTGGTGCTAATAGGTGCTACACTAACTTTTGAGTGACAGATTGATATGTGGTAGAAATTTAGAAGAGGAAACCATGCCCAGTATAATGGGATGGGGTGGAGGGCTCTTCTAGCAATGAATGCCTGTAGACAAAGGAGAGATCAGAACCTCAGGCAGTGGCTGGCATTCTGGGGACACAGGGATAGAGAGTAGAGAAGACCAGCGTCGTGGCCAAGCACATCGACTCTGCAGCCTCATTGCTTGGGTACAAGTCCCAACTCTCTCACCATATGACATTAAATGATTTACGTAGTCTCTAAGTTCCTCAGTTTCCTTTGTATAAAATGAGAACAATGATAATGCCTATCTCACAGGGTTGTTGAGATGATAAAATTAATAGTTGTAAAGTTCACTTAGAAGTGCTCAACACATTGAAAGTACTATGTAAGGGTTTGCTGAATAAATAATAAAAACAAAGGAATTGCTATTATAATATTACAATAATCTATCTCTAAACATCCCTTAAAACCATCCTTTAGGGCAAACCAACACACTTGATGGTCCCTCTTCTGAAAGGTCTTATAAGTGGTCAATGAAACCAAATTCATACAGCCAAAGAAACATAAGCATAAATGAGCTGAAGAGACTAGATGGAGGCATATACCAACATTTAATTTTTTTAGAAGAAAAGCTGAAAAACAAGCGCTGGCATAAAAATATATGGCTACTCATATAAAAACAAGCCTTGTAATCTACACCACAACATCCCAAGCAACATTATCAACATCATTAACAAGAATTAACTGAATATCTAAGGTACAGAGAATACAGCTAACCTTTCTTTCCCTTTTTGTTTTATTTTTACCTAATTCCTTTCTCACCTTTAGCCATTAGTTCTACCTTCAGGAACCGCGCTCAAACGGCATTTGCTGTTGGCTTGCCCACACACTGTTAGTACTTCATCTTTAAATGATCTTATCTACATTTGAAACTCTTGGTTTGTGGAGCTGTTTGACCTTTATTGTGTTAGCAGGAATGTACTTTACTCTTTAAGAGCAAGATATTCATAAGTAAAGACAGTCATTTAAGCCAAGTCTACAATGGATTCCTAAACTCTCAGTCTGGCACCTCACTTTTTGTTGAAATCCTCCATATTCATCAAATATCCTTCCCTGACAGCTCTTCAGACAATTTTCAGATCATGTACTAGCACTTAAATTGGATACAACGATATCCTTTCTGCTCAAGCATTGCCAAGCATTTGAATGATATGATCCCGTTTGCAGAAGATGTGGTAAGTTATATTTTTCCATAAGAAACAAGCACATTGGCAATCTTACAGTGAAAATAAAAGATCTTTTATGTGAAGGATGAGTCAACTGGAAGAGATAGAGACTTGAAACTATTAATTACAATTCTAATTGAATGCCCTATCTTTCAGCCAAGGTAGTCAGAGCATGCAAATAGTTTCTGCTCACTAAGGTCTGGTTCAATCAATAGTCATCAAGCAATGATGTGAACAGAGCATGATTCTGAGTCACGGGACCTTTTAAATTTGCTATATTCCTTGCATCTGAGGCAGAATGCAGCTAAGAGTAGGCTTTGATGGCCGGGAAATCATGCTAGCTCTCTTCCACGGGAGAAGAGAAATCTGGGTCCTTCTCGACTTTTGCACTGCCGCAGTATGTCTGCTTATGGGGAACTGGCTACTCTCCCTCAGGCCAAAAGTCATAAAACAGCATGTTTTAAAACAGCCAAAAGAAGTTGCTTAGAGGTCAAAAGATTGCCTTAAATTCAGGCTCAGCCACTAACCAGCTATATGATCAATATGAACAATTATTTAACTTAATGTGAGTCTTGGTTTCATTTGTAAAATGAAAATAATTCCTGCCTTATGAAGTTTTTATGATGATTAAATAATATAAGGCAGTGACTTACTTTTTTTCTTTTACTGTAATCTTTGGGAAGAAATATATTTTACATTAGAACCCAGAACACACACATGACTGTGCATGTGAGTGTGCATGTGTATGTATATATGTAAAACCCAAATAAAAGTTTCACATAACAATATTTATCTTTACTATTTGAGATGCACTCTGATATTTTCCTATTCTCTACTATCCTATTTCAGTTTTTAAAAAATGATGATTGTGACCCACTAAATTGATTTCACGACACGTTAATGGGAAGAAATTCACATTTTGGAAGACACAGACCTAATTACCTCAATAACATTAAATTCTCTCCTTCTTTCATCTCTTTATTTTGTTCCACTGTCTTCTGATTTCCATGGTTTTGATGAAGAGTCCATGCTTACGCAAATAGTTGTTCTTCTATATGTAATGTGTCATTTTTCTCTGACTGCCCAGAGACTTTTCAGCAATTTGCCCATGATATGTCTAAGTGGTTTTCTTCATATTTATCCTGTTTGGAGGCTTCATCACATAGGCACGATTGATCGTTAACTCAGTCTCCAGACCCTCTTCCCTTCCCAGAGGGTGGAGGGAGGGGTGGAAAGTTCCAAGCTTTAATCATGGCTTGGTCTTCTGGTGACCAGCCCCCATCCAGGAGCCCACTAAGAGTCCCCTCATTAGAATAAAACACTCCTATCACCCAGGAAATTCCAAGGAATTTAGGAGCTCTGTGTCAGGAACTGGGGTCAAAGACCAAATGTTAGAACAAAAGATGCTCCTAGTGTTCTTATCACTTAGGAAATTAAAAGGATTTTAGGAGCTCTGTGCCAGGAACTGGGGGCGAAGATCAATGTATATATTTTCTATTATTTCACAGGCTCTGTTCAATTACTGGTCAGCCCTAGTGGTGTAGTGGTTAAGATTCAGTGCTCTCACCACCATGACCTGGGGTTGTTTCCCATCAGGGAACCATGCCACCTGTCAGTCGCTTGTCATACTGTGGTGGCTGTGTGTTGCTGTGATGCTGAAAGCTATGCCACCAGTATTTCAAATACCAGCAGAGTCACCCATGGTGGACAGGTTTCAGCAGAGCTTCTAGACCAAGACAGCCTTAGGAAGAAGGACCTGGCCACCCACTTCTGAAAAAACTGGCCATGAAAACCCTGTGAATAGCAGTGGAGCATTGTCTGATATAGCACCAGAAGGGGAGAGGATGGTGCAAAAAGACCAGGCAGGGCTCCACTCTGCTGTACACAGGGTTGCTAAGAGTTGGAATTGACTAGATGGAACTAACCAAACAAAAAATATTCAACTACTAGAGTAGATTTCAGAAAAAAATGATAAAGGGGGACATTTTGTACTTATGTACATGTAAATTCATTAAGACTTAAAAATTCAAAATATTCATTCATCTAATAACAAATTACAAACTACATGAAACCCAAACTGACAGAATTAAAAGAAGAAGTAAACAAATACACGTATTCCTCTCTCAGGATTCCATAGAACAAGTAGACAAAGTAATAGGAAGAATCCAGAGGACTTAAACAAGAATATCAACTGTGTTCAGATCTACCAAGAAGCAGATGCCCAGACAGGATGCAACATGAACGTGATCTTTGTGGGGAGGGAGCAGGAGAAGGCAGAGGCGTTCAAACCATGATGCTAGACTGAGGGAAGAAAGGAAGATTGGGTAGGAAAACTCCCAGACTACAATACAGTTCCAAGACAGTTTCATCCGGCCAATGGGGATACTTCATGCCTGTTGGAAGAATCTTGCATCTCCTAAGGCAGGAATGGGCCTTGCTCATTTACGAGCTGAAAGCAGACTATGGGAGGCCTGGTTGCAGTATGAACAAGATGTTATTCTTTGGAGTAGTCAGTCAACTATGCTCCCTGCAAGTGGAGATCTCAGTGACACATTTTCATGGCCACCACAGTTCACTCTTTGCATCATAGACTTACTTCTGGGAGAAGCTCCACCAGGGCACCCATGGATCTCACTTCCTAAGGAAGATCTTCGAAAAGGGGGGTTAGTGGTATGAACTTAAGCCCCATTGTTACACCTGGTACTCCTCCTCAACCTCCTCCATCATCCATTCTAAATTTCCTTCATCCTCATCTATCACCTTGGCAGACTTTGGTGGCTTACTTTGTTGTGTGAGCCAAACCTTCAGTCCTGAGGCCTTGGCAGTTACAGCCTCCTCGGCCCGGGTTGTTTCACGTCCAGTTACAACAGTACAAGGGGGTACCAGGAGGTGTCCAATTGGATCACTGGGGTTCCACACCTATTCCTCCCTGTCCCATGTGTAAAAGCAGCTCTACCTCCTCTGCTGTCAGGATTGATTACCCCTTTCACAATGATGACTCCTCTTCTCACCTGCTGGTCCCCAGACATAAGAATCTCCTCTCCCTTTTTGAATGTCAAAAATATTTCATAACAACTTTTTAAAATTGAATCAGGGCTAATTTTTTTTTTTTTTTTTTTTTTTTGCGAGAAAGACTGGCTCTGAGCTAACGTCCATTGCCAATCCTCCTCTTTTTGCTGAGGAAGACTGGCCCTGGGCCAACATCTCTGCCCATCTTCCTCTATTTTGTATATGGGATGCTCCCACAGCATGGCCTGATGACTGGTACGTAGGTCCACACCCAGGATCTGAACCTGTGAACCCCGGGCCGCCAAAGTGGAGCATGGGAACATAACTACTATGCCACTGGGCCGGTCCCAAGCCTAATTTTTTTAATGTGGAGGGATACATAGCTGCTATTAATTTTAATGGAGGAAAACTTTGGTATAAATTATAGAATATCTACTGTATTTAATCTGATAGGATTAAAGGTAGAAATGAAATAATCACCATCTCTCTACATTAGGAATATTTATTCTTTTATCTCACATATGTAGGGAACTATAAAGGGCTTAAAATTGTACTGAAAAACAACATATATGAGGGAGCCTCAAAACTCTCAAGAAAAGAAAAAGGGTAAATAAAACTGCATTTGAGGATTAAACTAGAAAAAACTGCACATAATGGAGATTAGCCATCTATAAGACTAAATCAAAGTACTGCCTGGGGTCTAAGACTAAACCAAAGAACTGCAAGACTGGAATCAGACGATTCAGAAAAGGAAGCCAAATTAACTACATTTTACCATTTCTGTAAAACATGTATGCAAAGAGAAGGCAATGGTTATCATGGAACCTAGAAAAGGGGGTTGGAAGGATCACATCTAGTGCTGGGTCTTTCCCATCGTTGGAGAAAGCTCTAGCCAGTGGCTACTAACGTCCAAATCCTCTTGTTTGTTCCTCTGGTGGGGATGAGGTTAGACTGTTTGACCTTCTTGCTTCGGGCCCATATGTCCAATGAGTCACTCATCCTAGTGCTGGGAAAACACCCACACCAGAGATCAAGAATCAAAGAGGGGCACCATAATTAATTATGTGTTCATTCTGTAGCATAACTGATATTTGACAATGAGTAAATCTAGTTTGAGAGATGTAATTATGGAATTGCAAAAGCAGGATTTAAGAAGAGGTTTTTTAAAAAATTAGTTTTAGGGGGCCAGCCCCATGACGTAGTGGTTAAGTTCAGCACGCTCTGCTTTGGCAGCCCAGATTCAGTTCTTGGGTGCGGACATACACCACTAGTCAGCACCCATGCTATGGCAGCAACCCACACACAAAATAGAGAAGATTGGCACAGATGTTAGCTCACGGCAAATCTTCCTTAGGAAAAAAAAAATTAGTTTTAGGAAATAGAGATACAGTGGAGACCCAAGGAACTGATATCGTCATTTCTTTTCAACATGTACATCAGCTCCCTACTTTTCAAAAATGCGTTTGACTCACATAGGCTATACCTATATTCAATCCAAAGATCTGGGGAAGAAATGTCATATTTTGGCTTCTCCACAAAATCTTTGTTGGCACAAAACTCAGTATAAAACCAGCTCTGAAAATAGAAATCTCTCTTAAATAATGTAGGTGAAGCCAAAAAGGAAGACACAGGCGCCCTGGAGCGTAAGACTGTGCTGCTGAGATGTGGGCAAGCACGCGCGCAGCAGATGGAAAGAGAGACACGTGCTGTGATCACCCCGCAGAGGGCGGAGTTAGTGGAACTCAGCGCTGCTGCGGCTGACTGCGCTGAGGTGCGCTTCAGTCAGGGCTAGATTACACCATTGAAATTAACGAAGCACGAGAAGACTTGAATGAGTAAAAGAGGGTTGGTCTTAAAGTCGTTTATGTATTTTATTCATTTGACAATAATTTGGTTGACAGAAATCACATTTCTCTGGTAGACAGGTAAAAGTTCTGGTTATTAAAGTTTTTAAGTAACACATTGTATTCAACACACTCCCAGGCACATCTCTTCAACATTCACTTAAATGGCCTCATGGTTTAGCTTGTTTAAAAAAGGGATCAATTTATCTGTCTTTTGCCATCCTGTTTTTTCAAAAATAGAAACTAAACAATTGTTCTCTCTCAGATCCCAGACTTTCTCATCATACTGCTGAGATGTCGTTTTTCCCTCTTTTAAGCTGTCAGCACTTTTCGAAGCCAATGAGGCCCCTGCTTTTCATCTTTTCTAGGAATATATTCATCACGAGTGTGGGGGGGGGAGGGGTAGTCCAACCACCTCCAAATAGGGCCTTACTATGAGATTCAGCAGAATATGATATTGGGAAGCAAAGATGAATATTTACCAGGCGTCAATGTGTATTTTAATAATAGCCTGGCAAATAGAATGAAATATTAGTCAGCCACAGGGAGGTGACATGGCCACCTCTCTGAGCACAGGAAAGCAATCAGACATTTTAAATCCTGGACCCAGCTAAGCTCTCTGTATCTTAGTTTTCCCCAAGTTAAGTGAGTGTTAATGCTCATTAGTATTAGTATATAATGAGTATTACTGTTCATAACTTATTTAGAAGTTTTAGAGCATAAGATAATAATTAGTGACTATTATTTTTAAAATGCTTTGTGCTCTACAAATAGCACTTTGTAAATTCAAATTGATAACTGGCTTTGCGATAAAGGGAAATTATACATGGATAACAACTTGATTCTTACATTTAAGAACAGCTTCTTAAATAGTTAAGATGTAAAAAGCTTTCAAGAGAATCAAGATGAAAATAGTACTCGTAAAAAGGTTAAATATCAGTTTTTCTATTTTTTAAATTGTGGTAAGACATAAAATTCACTATTTTAACAATTTTTAAGTGTACAGTTCAGTGGCACTAAGCACACTTACACTACTCTGTAACCATCACCACCATCCTAAATATGTTTTTAAAACAAATACTCAGCACAGGAAAAGCAGCAATGTATATAGATGGAAGATTGCACAGTTGGACCAGCTCTTAAAAGAAGTCTCTCTATCTGGTTTGCTCTCCTGCTCCGAGACACACTATTTAGTTATCTAAAGCAACATACTCCCAATGTAGTTAACTTTCTATTTGAAAACTTGTAGTGATTTCCATATCAGCTGCCTTGGGCACACCTGCCACAATCTGACATTTGCCCTCCTTCATTCACTCCTTGGGGTATTATTGGCATCACTGTCTGTCTCCTCAGATTACTGTTACTCCAGGGTATGTACCGTGCCCAATGCATCTTCATAGAGCTCACCATCATATGCTCACATCTTCCAGAATATATACAATATGACTGTACATTTTCCTGGTCCATAAACGTTTCTTAAAACATTTGTGGGACTTCTTTTCCCACGATCATTTATTTCCTACACCATACTTTTTGGTGGGCTACTTTTTACCCACTGTGTGATCCTCTTTAATTAGTTCATCCTAAATCATAAATTATTTTTTACCCAGAGACTTACAGGTAGATTATTTCTTATGGTAGTTACTAAATCTGTACTAAAGATTTGACCACTGGGTTATGTTCACTTTCATCCTTTATAAAGTGGTAGCTTCAATTCTTCTGTGTCGGTGTGTCTGTGTGTGCAAGTGTGTGCCTCATTTACACAAAGCGTTTCAGCTCATTGGAAACGATGGTTACCTCCCCGTTACCTCCTTAATCTCTCTCTCCAGTTGTCTGCAATACATTCGATTGTGAAGTTCCCCCAAATCTCCCAGGAAGAATGAATTTAACTGTAATCTGTATTACCAGTGTAATTCCCTCACTTCTTGCCTTACTCATTGTTCACCAGTCTGAATGTCTTACCCTCACAGGCTGTTGGCTGCTTAAAGGCAAGGATTCTGTCATTTTTATATATCTAGCATTTAACAAGGTACTGGCAAACAGTAGATATCAAAAAACGTTTTTCCTTACCTAACCCATTTTATAGAATTCCATTTGAAACTCCAGACCTCCCATTGTTCCCTCTGAAGGACAGTCTAAGGCCCATATCACTTACCTTTTCCTGAGACATAAAGAGGAGGGGAGGAAGCACTTATTTCGGAGAAGACAGCTTGCAAATCTTACCACTTACATGTAATTTAGATTTAAGCATTCATTTGAAGCACTTGACACTCTACCCACTAAAAAGCATGATTAGGAACTGGCACTTGAGAGACACACCAGAAGAGGGTGAGATGAGAGAAAGAAGGCCACATCATTTTTGTGATTAATGTTTCGAATGCTATTGTTTTTCATGTTTAAGAAAAGAATACGAAAAAGATTCAAGCTTTTTCAGGGAGGAACACAAACTTCATAGTATTCCTGTTCCTTAGCAACCTCAAGCACCTTCCGCTAATGGGACTCTCCTGTTAGACCCTTCAGATACCATTTTTTTTCACTTCTGAAATAAAGCGGTATTGCTTGTAACTTTGTCAATGAGTGAGAAAACCAACAATGCAAATGAAAAAAGAAAAATATAGGGCCACCTCCATGTGCATGTCAGGTAATAAAACTGTTACCAGCAGTGTGTCCTATGGCAATCACTTAACTTCTCTGACATTTTGTTTACTGACCTATAAAACAAGAATATAGGATTTTTAAAGGTATGTATTTCTATGTATCTGTTTATGAGTGGAAATTCTCATGTGCCGTCTCAAAATTCCCATTGATTAAAAAACTCTATAATGATTCTAAATGTAATGCATACTCATTAAAAAACATTTATAAAATGAGATGATATTTAAAGAAGAAAAAAAAGGAACTCATAATTCTATTACCCCTGGGCCTTATTGTAAGTGTTCCTAAAGCAGATAAAAATATCACTGGCAGATTTTTAAGAAAGAAGCTGTAAGAATGTCACTGTTCTGAGTCTCATTTTGATTTCCAATAGTAGGGTCATTAATTCTTTTCCTCTCTCTCCTGCTCTATTTTTCTGTATATTCAAATGAAGTTCAGTAAGTGTCCCGAGGGTTCTGACCACTGCATTAGGTACACTTCTCTATACACAACCCCTTCTCTAGATCTATTTTATGGGATCTACTGCATGAACTAAAAACTCTGTATAGTTCTTCATTGCTTAAACTCTCAAGGATCAAATGCGAACACTTTCATTTGGCAAAATCTGGTCCTGCCCTCCTTTCTAGATTCACTATCCTCTCTCCCAAGATACTCCACAGCTGAATATGTTGTTCAGAAGCTGCTTACACTAGCGTGAGACTCAGCTAGAGGACTGGCTCACTAGGCTGGGCCTTGGACACTCCTAGTCCTGCAGCACTTACTGGTCACTTTAGACAGACTAGCCAAACGTCTCTTACTTGGAGAATCTAGGCAAGAATGAGGATGTAAAATTCTAATGGCAGTGGTTCCAATTCTAGGTAAGACGGAATGAGCACACTCCACCCTGTGTCTCCCACTGAATGCAGCTCTAGAGCATAATGCACAGATCAGCTACTTGAGGACTCTGAGAAAATGGTAGCGGGCAAATTAGAGAAGAAAACCAGAATTCGAAGTACCACTGAACCAGTGGTAAGTTTACATTGTGGATTTTATCCTGAACATTGTGGACATTATTTTGTATATGCTCTGAATTCTTTTATACCTCACGAAAAAATTTAAGCAGGCAATTCACTTGTTCAGACTTGAGTTACAGGCTTCGTCTCTCTTTTTGTGGGTGGCAATTCAAATCTCAGTTCATTTCTTTAAGCCTCTGATTTTGTCTTGTGCATGTGGGTTCGGGGCCAACTTGAGACTTGTGAGGGAAGAGAAGAATCCTTGCTGTGGCTCCCTTCCTTCCAGGATCCCCCTCCCCCCTCCAGGGACAGCTGTTGCATGCTATCTTCTCTGGTCCCTCCAC
Source organism: Tapirus indicus (assembly GCA_031878705.1). NCBI lineage: Eukaryota > Metazoa > Chordata > Mammalia > Perissodactyla > Tapiridae > Tapirus > Tapirus indicus. The sequence continues at coordinate 8,773,686 of CM062925.1, forward strand.
CCAGAGAGATGATCATGGGCTTTCTATTGCAGTTTTAGCTGCTCATGCACTTTGTGACAGTGGCCCACTCTTGGGGCAGACACACACACACAAAGGGTCATTCACCCATACTAGTGCTTCTTCTGATTTTGACTCCCCTCCACAAGACTCTGCTTTTATTTAGAATCCTTAGGTAGCTGTTTTTATATTTTGTCCAGAATTTATAGTTATAAGGATAAGAGATGGTTTGCAGAAATCTTACATCATCATAAAAAACTATTTTTATTTGAAACATAAAAATGTATTGCCTGTGCAGAAAATTACATTAATAATTTAAAAGTGTCGGGGGCCGCCCGGTGGCGCAGCGGTTTAGTCCGCGCTTGGCAGCCCGGGGTTCGCGAGTTCGGATCCCGGGCGCCCGCCGACGCACTGCCTGTCAGCCATGCCGTGGCGGCGTCCCGTATAAAGTGGAGGAAGATGGGCACGATGTTAGCCCAGGGCCAGTCTTCCTCAGCAAAAAGGGGAAGATTGGCAACGGATGTTAGCTCAGGGCTGGTCTTCCCCACAAAAAAAAAAAAAAAAAAGTGTCTGTCAATAGTCAGCTTCCTAAACTGTGTAGTATTCACACGAACATGTGTTTTATAATTCATGTTTTATATTCTTTTCTGTATGCATAATACACATCACAATTCTCTAAAAATAAGGTACTTCAGCCCTTAATAGCTAAAATTTTAGCTCCTCACTTAACATTTATCCTGTGGATAATACTGTTATGAAAATAACACATTTACAGTATTTTAATGATATCTGCATGGAAAAACTTGTTACAAAGATAATTCCTTGAACTGTAAAAGTGATTACATTCTTAAAAAATAAAAGCCTTATGTAGGCAAGGATAAATTAGTAAAGTCTGTTTTTTTGTTTTTTTAACAAGTAAGATAGACACCACCAAGTGGGTTTTTTTTTTTTTTTTTTTGCTGGGAAAGATTAGCTCTGAGCTAATATCTGTTGCCAATCTTCCTCTTTTTTTTCTCCTGAAAGCCCCAGTACATAGTTGTATATTCTAGTTGTAAGTGCTTCTAGTTCTTCTATGTGAGCTGCCACCACAGCATGGCTACTGACAGACAAGTGGTGTGGTTCTGTGCCCAAGAACTGAACCTGGGCCACCAAAGTGGAACAAGCCAAACTTTAACCACTAGGCCATCAGGGCTGGTTCAAAAAAGTCTGTTTCAAGGTGGGTTCAAGCAGGCAAACAATTCCCTGCAGTATTTCAAGGTAGTAGAGTTCACACCTTTGAATTGAGATCTTGGTTCAAATCCTGACTCTTACCTTTTACTAGATGTGTGACCTTGGATAAGTAACTTTTGCTCTCTGAGCTTGTGTCTGCACTGTAGACACTGAAAATACTAGTACCTACCTCTCAGGATATTGAGTGGATTAATTAGGTAATGGATGTAAAGCATTCAGCACCCAGTGCTAGGTACCTATAAAATGTTCACTGCAAGTTACCTATTATTAGTAGTAGTAATAGTAATATTTTCTTCTGAATCCCAAAGGATTTCTGTGGCCTATTTACTCAATTACTAATCTTTATTTAATGTACTTCCACAAAAACAAACTGAGATCATGTTCCTTCACTTCCAGAAATGAACAACCTTCTATAGTTTAAAATTCAACATAATACTAAAAAGACAAGTTGTAGTTGAATGCACCCTCTAGTGGTGTAGGCTGTGTGCAAGTACCCGGCTTCTACAAAAGAAAATCTCTTTATGAAATAGCACTAGGTCTGTGCTTAGAACCTGAAGCCAGCTGGTTGAGAATATTATGGTGTGAAGAGCACTACCTTACATCTTTTAGGAAGCTCCCTCTTCAAGAGCTGGAGGATCTGTCTTCTAAAACTTTCCCCACCATAAGACCTAAGACATCTGTCATATTTACCATACCAAATCTCAATATTCCTACAGCATTTACTTTAATCTTTCCTCTTAAAGAAAATCAGGTCACTTTTTAGTTTGGTTTAACCAATACTGCCAAGTACTTATTCTTCATTTAGTTAACAAAAATGCACTGATCATCAGGTCAGTACTAGACAATGGGGATACAATATACCATTTACAGTATACATATACAATATACCATACACAACATACAAATATATCAGGCAATAGGGGCAAAATAAACAACTTATTACACAATTCATTATGTAATTACAAAGTTGAAAAGTGCTATAAGGGAAGTATAGACTGCCATGAGCGCACAATAGGGGACTGATCTAGCTTGGTGAGGAAGGGCATTGGAAGGCTTACTTGAGAATTAAATGTTAAAAGCCTTGAAGAGTGAGTAGAAATTAACTAGAAAAGGAGTACCACCATCCAAAGAGAACAGCATAGGTAAATGCCTGGAGATAGCAAGATACACGTGGCATTGGAGAAACTAAGAGAAGGCTCCTATGCGTGGAGCTCAAAGAGGGGCAGATTGTGCAAGGTGAGGCTAGCTAGCGAAGTAAGCAGGGACTTAATACCATGTCAGAGAGTTTGAACTTCATCCTAAGAACAATGGGAAACTATGGAAAGATTCCAGGAGAGCAACAATCTGATTTACATTTTCAAAAGTTCACTTGGCTAAGGAATGGAAAATGGACTGGAGGGGAGTGGAGCAAGAACGGATGCCCAGTGCAGCTGCCAGTAATACAAGTGAGGCATGACAAAACCTGGGACAAGGGTGGTAGCAGTAGAGATAAACAAATGCACAGACATTTAAGTGGTAAAATGGATCGAGCACGATGATGGCGATGGAAGTAGCGGCCCTGGTGCACTGAGTGGATGTGACAAAGCCATTTTTTCCACTAGGTACAATTGGTGGCCGTAGGTGTTTTGGGAGGAGTTAATGAATTGTTTACGAGACTAAGGTTTTCCTCTTAAAAAAAGAACTTCTTTGGCAGCAAGGTGCGGTATTTCAATTGAATGCTTAACTAGAATTGGGCAGGAGGACCATTAGGCAGCGCCCTCCACCCTAAAGGGCCCCAGACGTCTTTTTCAGACTTCTATCAGTGATCCACTCCCACTGCGCTAACAATTTTACCTTACACCTGCCTGGAAAGCGCTTAACTCCCTCCCGCCGCCAGTGTCACCACAGTTTTGTTTTTCTTAGTCCAGTTCAAAGGTCACCTTCTCAAGGAAGCCTTTCCGGTGTCTCCCACCCACTGACCCTCCCGTCCATCTCGCCCACTGAGCCGCGAGTTCCAGACAGCACGGACAGACGGTCTGCATGTCTGTATCCCCGCCGTCCAGCGCAGCGCCCTTGCACACCCGGCGCTCCACATTCACTCAGCCGCATTGACCAGCCCAGGGAGGGCGCCTGCACGTCTACGGGCCTGCGCCGCAGCCCAGGCTTGTCCCGCCGGAAGTGACGCGCTCTCAAGAACGACGTGCTTCCGGCCCGCGTGCCGCCGCCGCTGCCGCCGCGGGGGGACGGGCATCTCTGGCAGGCTAACTCCGCTGCTCTGGAGGATTCGTGCGTGGTGAGAGGCTGCGCGCGGCGGGGCGACAGGGGACCCCGCGGCCCCAGATGCCGCAGGGTCCTCTCGTTCGTTTCCGGGGACCTGGCGGGAGGGCAGAGGGACTGGCCGCTAGGTCCCCAAGAGTTCCCGCGCCAGGTGGGGCTGGAGTGCCGGGCTCCGCGGCCTGCCGGGGACGACGGCGCAGGGAGCGGCCTCAGCTGTAGGGCCTGGCCGCTCGGACCGCAGCGGCCCGGCCGACCGGGCTTGATACCCGGAGCTGCGCCTGCGCACGTACTCGGGGAGGATGACCCCCGCCTCGTGAACGGCTCCGGGCCCCACTGCGGCCGTCGCAGGAGCTGCAGCGACGAGCGTGCGCGCGCGGAGTCAGGTGGTGTGCGGGTCTGCACCTGGTCATTGGCCCGCGCCCCAGCTGGTGCCGAAGGGATGATTCCGGCGGCGGGAGCGGAGGTGTTAACCCTGGTTGGTGCGGCTTAGTAATTGAAGATGATTGGAAACCACAGGGCTGGAAGTAGCTTATCCCCGATTAGTGAGAGGAAGACCCGGTATCATCACGGGACTGTCAACGCTTCTATATAGTATTTTACTTACCCATCTGTCGGAAAGAGTTGTAATGACAAACTTCATGTTAAAGGACGGGATATCTGTATATTTACTAATTTGCTGTGCACGTTGTTTGCGTTGAAACGGCAGACTAAGCAACAAGGTTGGAAGAAAGGAGCCCTGGGAGTTAGATAGGAGAGTAAACTGCTAGGAAAACTGCAGAATTTGGGAAGAGTAACTCCATTCACTGTAGTATTACTAAGTGGTTTAACTTGTGCGAAATAATTTGGTTTCTTAATAAATTAGTTTCCAATTTTAAGCAAATATTTATATACGTAGGTTTTTTTGTTTTGTTTTTTACTGGCGTGGTGGCTTCTCTGGTAAGGGCTGCATTTACTACAGACATCTCTATGCAGCATATTGTAGAATTAAGTATATAGATATCTAAATGAAGTGAAAAGTATTTTAATAATTAAAACTTTAACATATGGGGGGGCCGCCCGGTGGCGCAGCGGTTTAGTCCACGCTTGGCAGCCCGGGGTTCGCGGGTTCGGATCCCGGGCGCCCGCCGACACACTGCCTGTCAGCCACGCCGTGGCGGCGTCCCATATAAAGTAGAGGAAGATGGGTACGATGTTAGCCCAGGGCCAGTCTTCCTCAGCAAAATAGAGGAGGATTGGCAACAGATGTTAGCTCAGGGCTGGTCTTCCTCACCAAAAAAAAAAAAAAACTTTAACATATGGGCATATGTGATATAGTGATATGTATCTTTAGTTTTTTTCTTTTAAATGATGACTAACTGGCCATGCTTGTTTTAAAGATTGCTAAGGTACCTCTGATGAAACCATGACGCGGTGGGCACGAGTTACTACCACACATAACAAAAGACCCTTGCCTGCAACATCATGGGAGGACATGAAGAAGGGGTCCTTTGAGGGAAAAAGCCAAAACCTATCAAGGAGTAAACAACTTGAAGCCAAGAGACTATCCCTTAAAAATGATGCACCCCAAGGAAAACACAAAAAGAACAAAAAGAAAAAGGAGTACTTAAATGAAGATGTGAATGGATTCATGGAATACCTAAGACAGAACTCACAGATGGTTCACAATGGGGAGATGTTAGCAACAGACAGTCAGGAAGTAAGAGAAGAAATTGCAGTTGCTTTAAAGAAAGATAGTCGTCGGGAAGGAAGACGATTAAAAAGACAAGCAGCAAAGAAAAAGGCAATGGTAAGATGATCACTTCTACCCAAATGTTACTTTACACCTGTTGGTCATACACTCAAACATACACACTTGAGCAGAGTCTGATCGCTGTTATGTACTATGTATCATTATCAAAAAGATAAAGCATCTTTTTCAGGGCTAGTAATAACACTAGAACTTTTTTAGCACCTCCTATATGCTAGGCACTTGATGTACTGATTAATTATCAGGACAACACTACAAAGATGGTGGCATTATTCCCATATTATGGGTAGAAAACACTGACATGCAGACAGGTCAAGTATCTTGCAGAAAGCACTTAGCAAGTAGCAGAGGTGAAATTCAAACCCAGGAAAAAGTGTTAAAATTTGGGGCCAGCTCCGTGGTGCAGCAGTTTAGGTCGCACTTTGGCAGCCCGGGGTTCGCAGGTTCCGATCCCGGGTGCTGGCCAGCGCACTGCCCCTCAGCCATGCTGTGGCGGCGTCCCATATAAAGTAGAGGAAGATGGGCATGGATGTTAGCCCAGGGCCAGTCTTCCTCAGCAAAAAAAGGAGGATTGGCAACAGATGTTAGCTCGGGGCTGGTCTTCCTCACACATACAAAAAAGTGTTAAAATTTGATTACTGGGAATAGTGGCTGGCACTATATATGTGTTAATAAATAAATGTGAACCTAAATGAGCTGCAGTCCAGCCAAAAAAAAAAAATTCAACCCAGAGTCTGGCTTCAAAACCTGTGTTCCTACTGCTGCCTTCCAATAGCCCTTTTTCAAACAGCCATTTTAAAAAAAGATTAAAATAAGGAGGAAGGTTAAGACAACAGGTTAAATATGTGTGGTGCCCGTTATTTGGAAAGGATGTTCTTTTGTCTTTATCCATGAAAAACTGAGGCACAGAAAGGGAATCTAATAAGAATCACACTAGTTAGTCACAGAGCAGAGTAATAGAGTTAAAACTCCTTGAGACTCTGCCTTGATGAGGCATTGCTTCCTCCCTCCCCATGTCACACTCAGGAATGCTGGGGGCTGCAGGTTTATTTCTGGGGTGCTTAGCCCTAGGTTTTACACTATATCAGACCCAGGAAATGAAATACTTAGAATAATTCTTTCCCTTCTCTCAGTGACTTTCCCAAGTCTTCTGGCAGGATTCTACATAAGAATCAGGATTTGTTGCCATTTTACACTTGCATTTTTTACTAGAATTACTAAATATAGAGCCTTGTTTGCACCAGTGTAGGCTTGAGATGTTACAGCCTCCATAAATATGGCTTCTGACTATTTGCAGGATTAGTTCTATGCAGTGTCATATTTAAAGATAATTATTTAGAGATAGTACTGATGAAACGTTCCTTATGGATAAATTTGGATAGGAAAGATCATTTCTATTTGGATCAGGATAGTTTTGTTTAAATTGTACAATTATTTTTAAGTCAAATTAATTAAAGATAAATTAGTTGAACTTAAAGATAACTTCATTGACATAGGCAGTATGGTGAATTGCATACTATTTGAAAAATCTTAATATTGTGACCTTTTAGGAGAAGTTTTATGTTTGTTAGGGAGAAAGACATTGTTTTTCAGAAAAAAGGAATGCTTTATGTTAAAGCATATATTTTAAATAGTATATGCCTTGTTGTGACCTACCTTCAGCTCATTTTCTTGTTATTTTTTTTAATACCTCATACTAAGCATCAGTTCTTGATTGCTAATAAATTGGTTAAGATAGAGAAATTTACCGGTCTGATCTCCACAATCCCATCTATGTTAAATTTAAGAATCATTCAAGAAATTTGTATTTGGTGAAGATTAGGTTTTAATCAGTGAATTGTCAGGTGACTAGAAACCACTTTGGCTTCACCAAGAATCCAAGACTTCCTATGTTGGTGATCCGTTTCTTAGCAGTAGCTTTTCCTGCTGTTGTAGGATAAATGTATTTTCTTTGTTTGGACCAGCTCCATCCTAAATGTAAAAGTTACTGAAGAATAAAGGGACTCATTCTTTTCCAATATGTTATTAAACAGGAAAAAAAGTGAAGACATAATTGCAATACATGTTTTATTTTGCTTCTTGAATTTGCTTTTTAAAAAAATCCTGTGCTGATTTTGAAAAAAAAAAGGATGAACTATTATCTAAGAAATATATATGCTTTTTTTCAATTTAAATAAAATAGTTTAAATATTTGCCATCTTTGACTTTGACTGATATTCTCATTCATTGCAGCAAAAAATATCCTCCCAATTGCTAAGTAGTGTGTAAAGCAACCAAACCACTGTTCAGGGTTATGTTGGAGCCAAATAATTCATCTTAGAATTTTTCCTTTAAGATGTATCGTATATACATTATAAAAATGAAACCTCTATCAATTTCTGAAAATTAAAGAATATGTATTAAAGATACAAAAACTATAAAGTGTACTTTTTGGTATGAAATATATCTTATGAATTGAATCATAATTTAAATGGAATCATTTGACCCAAATTCATTCAATTATGTGAACTTTAAAATGCAAGTATTAATTTTGAGTGATAATTTTTATGGCCATTGTCAACCTTTCCAGAAACTCAGTTTTTCTAGTGCAGACATTCCCATTAATGAAACAGTCTATATTTGCTTAATTCATCTAAGTATCTCCTGCAAAGCCTTTTATAACTTTGTGTCTGAGATTGATGGATTTATGGATTGAGGGTTTTCAGAAGCACTGAGACTCTGATGAAAATGACATTTCTTATTGTTTAGGAGTACTTTTTTCTACAGATAAAATACTGAGATTTCAAAAAACTAGCTAGATAACTTTAAAATGAGAAATGTTTTAAAGATATTTTTGGTAACAAGAAGTTTTTGCAGTGTGGAAACTCATGTTTTGTTTTCCCAGGTATGTTTCCATTGTAGAAAACCTGGCCATGGGATTGCAGATTGCCCAGCCATCCTTGAGAATCAAGATATGGGCACTGGCATCTGTTTTCGGTGTGGGTCCACAGAGCATGAAATAACCAAGTGCAAGGCTAAAGTAGACCCAGCTCTTGGTATGTTTTTTTTCTATCAGTTTTTGATTTGGTTAATGGGGAAATTGGCCAATAAGTAGCCAATTGTTTGTTGTTGTTGTTGCTAACGGGGTTTGTTATGAGTCTGCCACTTAATACTTTGAAATCGTATGAGATTAAATTTTAAATTATGTAAAATATGTTTTCTTCTCAGTATTTTAAAATAATATGAATCACATGACTTGTAATATATGTAACCAACTTAACAGGAACTGTTGATCCTTACAGGTGAATTTCCTTTTGCAAAATGTTTTGTTTGTGGGGAAATGGGGCACCTGTCTAGATCTTGTCCTGATAATCCCAAAGGAATCTATGCTGATGGTGAGTACTGTTACCCTTGTATGTCGAAATGATGAGTCATCATGCAGAGCTGTGATTTATTTTATACTCTTAATCAGTTCTTAAATAAATTCGTGAATAAGTAGCAAAACCTTGAGGATTTCATTATTTTTATCGAGCAGTATTCTATGTACTGGACTTTTTGTGTAATATGACTTGACATATTAATAAATCATAAAAAACTAAGATGTATATTTTAAACTCTGTGCTGGCTTTGGCACCATTTCTGAGAGTATGTTATAAATATCTACTTCTAAACAGAAGCAAAGCGATTATATCTCAAATTAATGTAAGATTTAAAAGGTAGTGGGAATTTAATCTCAGCCTAGCATACTATTTTGGGTAGAAGGGCTGGTACACACTATTCGTATTTGTAGTAATTTTTGTTTCTGAATGTTTTCCTTAGTTAATTATCTGGCATGGGATCATGTAACTTTCTTATCTTTAGCTCAGCTAATGTCTTAAGGTCCCCACATTAAAGTCTGTGATGTCTAAAGCTTTGAGGAGGAGACTGTCATCTGATAAAGTGTCATTTGTTACTGTGATGGCTGGTATCCTCAGGTTGTAGCTGCCTCTTGTGTCACATATTGGGTTTCCCTGGAGAAGTGCAGGGAAAAGGCACAGCTTTTAGAGCCAGACCAATTCCAGCCCCAGCACCACCACCCACTAGCTGTGGGACTGGCCAAGTTATTTAAATTCTCTAGTCTCCGTTTCCTCACCTGTGAAATGGAGATAAAAAACTGTGTTTCATTGACTATAAGATGCACATTTTTCCCATTTTAATATCTCTGAACTCAGAATGTCTCTATCTGACCATTGGTGAGTGCCACATAATAGGCAGGTTTTTTTTTTTCTGAGAGGTATGTAAAATAATGATACATCAATAATGTCTTAGATTTGATGAATTATGGAATTTATCTTGAAGAGTTATGAGGATTAAAATATATTATTCAAGTGCCACTTCTGTTTCACTGTGGCATCTACACAGTAAAGAGGTCTGGGCCTGGAAAATGCTCAGAAGTGCCTTTCCATTTTGAACTTAGGAAACAGGTTATATAATATGACTAATGAGCAAAGATGACTTTGGATGGTCAACTAAAATGACTAGATATAAAAAAGTGCAGCAAGGGGAGTAGATCACATAGAAGTGAGAATTCAACCAAGTTCATATCCTATAGGGTCATTTTTTTGAGTAAGTCACTTAACATTATGAGTGTGAGCATGATAATGCTTGACCATTAAGCAGTAGTGTTTGACCATTAAGTAAAGATTCATTTTAGAAACCACATATGTTATAACTCACACTCCTGGAAAGTTGCTTAAAGTAGGCATTTTTATTAAGGTTAGGCTGCCTAGCAGATAGAAGGCACTGAAACAAAAGTTAGCTTCACTTCTTTCGTAACTGCTCACCCCCATCTGATCTGTACAGCAGAGCAGTGGTTCCTAACCTTTTTTGGGGTCATTGATCATTAGATAATCTGATAAAAATTATGGACATCCTCCTCAAGAAAAGTATCTGCGCACAAATTTTGCTTACAAGTTCAAGAGTTCATTCACCCTTGCCTATCTAAGCGTGGTTAAGATCCAGGCTTCTGTGCAGTGGCTCTTGGACACTCCAGAGGACAAGTGCCTTCCGTCACCTCTCTCTTCTCTTTCCCACGTCTCCCCTAAAGTCCAGGTGCCAGAAATGGTGGGTGGGTGCAGTTTAGTGGTCTGTGAGGTCAAGAGGAATGGAGAATGGACTTAGGAATGGTGGCACCTGCCTATGTTCCTGGCTCCAGCTACCTTTACAACTGCCATGATTGTGAGGATCAAATAAGGTATGAAAGTGCTTTGAGACATTAAAAGCCGTAAGTATGAGAGGTTTTCAGTGACTTTGTTCTTTTAATAGGTGGTTGCTGCAGACTTTGTGGCTCTGTGGAACATTTTAAGAAAGATTGCCCTGAAAGTCAGAATTCAGGTGAGAGCTCTGGGCCGCCATTTAGAAGAAATGAGATGAGTATTCCTCTGTGTTTTTGCTAAATTTTGTTATTAATAACTCACTGAGGTACTACTGATTTTTTTAAGGCAACCTGGTTTCCTACCTCAGAGATGACGTAAATCATTTCTCTGTTAGCAGTAGACGCAGTACTAACTGAGCATTAGCTGGTGTTGTCAGGTGGGAAAAAAAAGTGACCAGTAAACCCTGCAGGACTGTGATTTTATAAAGTGTCTTATTCATAAACATTTATATTCGCTAACCAATGAATTTAATAATAGAGCCAATTCTAGTAAAGTATTGATTCACTAAGAGAAAATAATAACTATGAAAATAACTTTCAATATTCTTATGATTGAGCATCCTCGTATATCCTTCACTTTGTGTGTACTTGAAGGATTTGGAGTTGGTTGCAAAAACTGCCGAAAATATTAAAATTGTGTTATCCACACAGCAACTGGCCAGTTTTATTTTCTACCTAATGAAATACTACCTTTGGTCATCACAAACTTCATATATGTTCACCAGCCCTAATGGCATATTTTTTAGGAAGTGGAGACTATTATTACGTTGGTTTACCTTGATTAGAATGATGATGATCCTATGTGAAAGAAAGCAAGACAGTAGGATAGCCCAGTAGGGTAGTCCAGGATAGCCCAACTTTTTAGGGAAAACACATTTCTTTTTATTTCAGATAGTCACAGTACTACGCAAATAAGTCTGCCCATTCTTACTTCCTATCCCTAACGTTTAAATTTGAAAACCAAGAGTTCTTGTTTACAATCTCGTCTAGAAGAAGATAGTCTTCACTATATTGTAGGCAGTGAGATTGAAATGATGAAGTGGAATTTAAATTCTCCCTCCTGGGAGGATTCCACTTCCCAAATGACAAGACTGACAAGCAGATGTTGTATAATTTCACAGGTGGAATCTTGTGCATTTAAAACTGATGCTCATAAGTCTTGCTGTTTACAGACTCTTGGAATTCATTGGCGATAATGATGAACTCTGGGAAAGAATGAAAGAGCTTTCTCATCAGTTTGTGCATTGCAAAGCAGTAGCTGCGTTTCCCTAATTGGGATGAGAAATTGCCTGTGGTACTCCGAAATCAAGGGTTATAATCAATTACAGAATTGCTCACTTTCCTTCACTGATGGAGTCTTCCCTCCTTGTGATTATTCATGTCAAAACTAGTTCCTTCAGTAAACGAATGCCAATCTGGATGGATGTATTTGATTACTGTTTTTCTTACATTCTGACTTTTCTATTCATTTACAGATCGAATGGTCACAGTTGGACGCTGGGCAAAAGGAATGAGTGCGGACTATGAAGAAATTTTGGATGTGGCTAAACCACAGAAACCCAAAACAAAGATACCTAAAGTTGTTAATTTTTGATAATGACTAGTGCTATCATTAGTCACCACCTCATTGTTAAACATTAAATGGGGCCTACTCCACAAGGTGGAGCTGGGCTCTTCCATCGAAGCCCATAGTGTAGATATCAGTGTGATCTGGGGCTGGTCACACAGTTTGCTATGTTCTGTCCGTCGAGGAGTACTTCTACCACTGTTAGGAAAAAATCAATGAAGAAAAGTATAAGACATTTAAAGTGGATTCTATAAAAGAATATATTTTTAACAGATAGAACTTAGGTGTAACTAAGTGGTTATATACCTGATTGTAACAATCATCTTTTTCTTAAAAACAAAATTATGCATTAATGTGAACCACCCCTAAACAAAGGGTAACCGCTTTGCATTTGGAAATGAATTTTGGGTTATATTGTTTTCTTGGTTCAAAGTATGAATTTATTATTATATTAGAAATTTATTTATAAGATACCACAGAATGCTGTATTTTTAAAATATTTAATAAAAACTCATTTGCTATTTACTTGTTTTTCTGAACATCTAATTCTGGATTGAACTGGCCATTGTCCATTAATGTCCACATAACAATCCCTTGGGAAACATGATCTTTTATGAATCCTAGGTAAGGTTAATTTTGGTTAATTTTTGTTTTAGTTTTGACATAAAGAATTAACAAATTACTGAGGTTGAAAAAGAAGAGTGCTTCAACTTAACAGCAGGTCTTTCTTTGCCCTTGATTTTCAAGAGAGAAATTCTAGTCAAAACTCAGTTTAGGGTATTTAACCACAATGATGGCACATAACATTGTATATCAAACTTAATAGCATTTTGCTCACATGTTTTAGATGAGTCAGGGTGAGATGCAGGTATCACCATAATAGAGTTAGAACGCTCTCAGAGACCCATTAGCTTCTTTGTTTGATTGGATGAATACATGCATACTTAATATATTTCACAAGGCTTAGGCTCCCATTGCACTGTATAATGGAATGACTCTGGTGGATTGTTTCGTGTGGAATTTTACCTGATTGGATACATTTGTAACTGAAGGAAACAGCTGTGATAAGTTACTGATGTTTCAAAAGCAAAATATTTACCAAATAAGAAAAGAAATACTTTTCTCTGTTTTAATGTCTGTACAGCTCAACAGTTCTAGTCTTAATAGAGGCTGTTCTATATTCACAGAGAGAGAAAAACCTGACAGAATACGGCTCAGCATCCCAGAGCTTAAGGAAATGAGTGTCCTTTAAAAGAAATTGCACAAGTCATGCAGCTGGAAAAAGACAGCAGTGGTGCTTTAGTGGTTTAGTTCAAACACACCCAGGTTTATTTCACAGGTTCTCTCAGGAGCACAAGGGTCTGGAAAGCTAAAAACCTGTCAGCTGCAGGTTAAGTCTAGTGTTTTTTATGTCTTCAGTGTGGGGATGTTAGTCTCCATTTTGTCTTCTTTGGGTTACCTTGTTTCCATTTTAATGATTTATAAATTAGTGAAATCATTAGACATAAATTGCAGGTGCTGAATGTAACATTAAAGAAGTGTATGGACAGTTTGTCAAAGGAATTCACCAGAGACAGAAATTCTGACATCCTAAGAGATTGTGTGTTGCTTGAAAGGAACGATAGATGTTGGTTATCTTCTGAGCTAAGAATGCCAAAAAGAGGAAGACAAACATTTAATTTCTCTATTTAGTCATTATTCCCCAAGCACCTACTATCGTCCTTGTACTCTTAGGCACTCGGGATTGTGGCGGTGAATAAGATGAACAAGGCCACGTGCATTCTGATGGGACTGAAGAATGGACAGGAGACTTAGGAAAGTACTTATCAAAAACAATATATCAGACAAATAATAATATTTTAGTCCTGTCTTCTCACCTGCCTGCTGGACATTCCCACTTGGATGTTACACTAACACTTCAAACTCATAATAGCTGTAAACAATCTCATCACTTCCCCTGAAAGAAAAAGTTTGAGGTGTTCATGAAACATCCAAGTAGGAACGTCCAGCAGGCAGGTGAGAAGACAGGACTGAAGCAGGGGATATTAGGGCTAGATGTAGATGCAGGAGTCAGCCACAGAAAAGTGAAAGATAGGCTTGTAAGAAGAGATGACATGTTCAAAGGACTGAAGGAAGAAAAAGAGTGCTAACAACTAAGTCTTAGGGGATTCAACCAAATAGTTTTAAAATGTAATAAAATACCCCTTTCTTATTTCCTTCAGCCCTCTGCTTTACTATCAGCCTAAGAGAGTCTTTCTACTACCAACCTCATAGGAATGAGCAGATCCTTCCTCATCCCGATAACTTTTTGTTCTCTTACTCTAAATGTTCTCCATAATTTATATCCCTACCTAGCACTGTTTGTCCCCTCTCCACCAGCTTAGAGGTTACATGAGGGCAGGAATGTTGACTCGTGCTCATTACTATATCCTCAGAAGTGCTCAGCATAAGAAGCATTCACATTTGTTGAATGAATGAGTGACTTAAATGAATAAGTGGTATAAAGGGAATAAACAGATGATGCAAGTGACTGGATAGCTATTTTGGATTAGATAGGGAAGGCCTCTGAAGGGAAGATTCTTAAGCTGAAATCTGAATGACAAGGAACCAGTTGTGAAGATAATGGGGAAGAGCATTTAGGGAGAGGGTATAATTAGTCAAAGCCCCTAAAGAGGGAATGAGCTTGCCATATTTGAGGGGCAGAAAGAAGATGTGGTCTTTTGTGACTGGCTTCCTTCACTTAGCGTAACGTTTTCAAGGTTCATCCGTAATATTCCATCATGGAAGCATACAGGGAGTAAGCCTTGGGTATCTTGATGTGAGGTAACAGATAAATGCAATTATCCTGAGGAGGAGCATTCCTGGTGCAGGTGAAAAACAGCAAAGAGGCCAACGTGGTTGGAAAAGAGTGAGGGAATAACTAGCAGAAGATCAGACAGTTAACAGGGGTCATATAGGCTCTACCAGTTAGTTTCTGCTGCATAACAACCACAAAGTCTCAGAAGCATACAATATAAGCCTTTATTTAGCTCAGGCCTGAGAGTCAGATCTAGGCTGGACTTACCCGGACAGCGCTGCCAATCTCACGTGTATCCATGTGCAGTTTGGTTTGGGGTCGGCTGCTAAGCTAGGCTCAGAGGAGGCAGCTCTGTTCCTCGTGTCTCTCTTCCTTTTCCTGGGTCCAGCAGGCTAGCCCTGTCATGATTTTCTCATGACAGTGGCAGGGGTGTAAGAGGGTAAGTCTGTAGGCAAGGCAGAATAGTGCACTCCGTTCATGGAGGTGGGGATGGCAGTGAGGGAGTGAATATTTCTGAAAAATTCAATGTGCCACACAGACCCTTATAGACCATTATAAGGCTTTGATTTTTACTCTGTGCAAAATTTTTCATAGGTTTGAGGAGAAATGTGACATGATCTGATTGCTGGGTTGATAACAGAGTGAAGGAGGAGCAAGAATAGAAAGGTTATAATCCAGATGGTGTTTCGGATTCAGGTTGTAGTGGTGAAGTTGATTAGAAGGGGTCAGGTTCTGCCTATATTTTTAACAGAGTTGATAAGATTTCCTGAAGGAAGGGGGATTTGTGGAGGGAAAGGTGGCAGAATTAAGGGGTCTATTTTGGAAATGTTGACTTTGAGATGGCTATTATCTTATTGGAAATGTCAAGTGAGCAGTTAGATATACAGTGTGGAGTTCAGGAGTGGTTAGGGCTAGAGACATAGATCTGGGAGTTAGATGGCTTTTAAAACCCAGAGCCTGTGTGGACTCACTGAGGATGCAAATAGAGGAGAAGAGGCCAGGGACAGAGCTCCTGGTAGTCTAGTATTTAGAGTTCTGGTGGAGGAGGAAGAACCACACGAGGAGGCTTTAAAAGTGTGATTGGTGAGATAGGACATCTAAGAGTGTGACATCATGGAAGCCAAGAGGAGAAAATGTTGCAAAAAGAAAGAACTAGTCAACTTCGTTGAAGGCTGTTCCAAGGCTAAATAAGAACAGGGCCATTAGCTTTGGCAATATGGAAGACGTAGGTGACCCTGATCAGTGAGGTCTTTGTGCAGTAGTGGAGGTAGAAATGTGATTAGGTGAATGAAATAAGGATGTGGAGACCTCATTTATAGATAATTGGAATAGAGATGGGGTGGGAATTAGGAAATGGGATCAGGTGAAGTGTTTTGCTTTGTTTAAAATAAGAGATAATAGTGGCTACGGAAATAATCCAGTGGAGGTAGAGAAACTTCTGAAGCGTAGAAAAAAGATAATTGAAGGAGGGAAGCCTTGGAGAAGGTTAGAGAAATTGTTCTTTGCTAGGGGTAGAGAGATTTCATCTGTTGTAATAGGAGGGACAGTAGAGATGTGGAAGGTGCATAGATGGGAATATGAGAGGCCTCCTGCCTAATGGTTTTATTTTCCTCAATGAAGTATTTTCTAAAGTTGGTGAACTGAGGGATGGTATAGAAGACGTGAGGAGTTTGAAGGAAGAGGAGGCAGTGTGAAATAGCAAACACATGGGGGAACGTAGAAGAATTATCAGAGTCCTGAATGCCCTTTTGAAATTCATGGTCATAAATGACAAGTGAGACCAGTCCACAGTTTTCAGGTGCTCGGTGCAGGGGTGAGATATTATGAATACTTTAATTTAACCATGGTCGTGGTTTTGCCAGACAAGTTGAATGAAAGGAGAGAGGTACAGGTGTTTTCCAGGTCTATTATAATGATGGACCGTGGAATCTAAGCCAGGTAAGGAAAGAAGGGAGGACATGGAGAGGGGTATGAGCTATAGAAACGATAGGAATATTAATTTCTAATCTATTTTCAAATGTCATAAAATTAGGAAGTGAAAGATGGCATCATAGGTGTAATTTTTATATGGTACTTCTTACTTGCGAGTATAAAATAAGAAAGGCATTTGGAATCTGATATTTCTCTGACTTTTGAACCTGGAGATGGGCCACTGTCAAGAACTGTGAAGGGTCTGAGATTCTTAATAAACTAGCCTGTTACTGTTTCATGGATGTTGGCAGAAGACATGAGACTCCTGGTTCAGAGACAAAGAATTATTACTTATGGCACAGCAAGCAGCATGATGTCAACATATTTGTGTTGCTTCCCTTTTTCCCTAACTCCCACAGGGTGACGTGATGGGCCCAGATGGTTGCTGTAGACAACGTGGGTTTGTGTCACAGCTGAGGAACCCAGGGCCCAGCACTCTCTGGGCAAGTTGCAAACACTGTAGCAAGCAGCAAAGAAGATAGGCCCCCTCCACCCAGAGAGTGAGCAGTTATACTGAAGTAATTCTGTGGTCACCTTGACCTACTTAGCTGCCTATGGGACTAGCCATAGATATTGCTCAGAATCGGGAGATGGATGAGTCTTGCAATCTGGCATACTCAGCAGGAACATGCAGGACCACTCAGAGCCCATGGTGAACTGGCCTGTCCCAATAGTTACATTATGTTCAAATGGGTGGAGTAAATCATGAACAAACTTAGTAGTTTACACTTTAATAATTTAATCAAAACCATAAAACTTACTCCTTAACCTATATATTTTCAACATTTATTTTCAAAACTACTCCTATAAATATACCAATAAAAATTTCCAAGATTATCTCTGAAATTTACAATAAGAAATACGAACAAAACCATCTGATGGTACATATAAAAATACTTTGGTTTCTTCCAATTTTTATTAAAATTGTTCATCATTTCCTAAAGGTGTTTGAGTATAAGGATAAACTATATTCTAAACTACAGAGGTCTGAAACTATATAGGTCAATTTTCACATTTTTCCCCTAGATTTCTTTTTTAAAAAAGATGATAGAAAAACTGAATACAGATCAGAAACTCAGTTGCATTAAAACCAGGAAGAATGAATAGGGATGAGCTTCCTTTCTTAATCAAAAAGCTTTCAGTCCTGTTAGAAGCACTTGAAAACCCTCACCATCAAGAAAGGCATGAAATCTTGAGTGTTCTTTAAGGATACTTTGACACTCTTAAGGAAAAAATAAGCATGACTGCATTCTTATGTTTCTTCTGTCCTTAGTCTCCAGGGAGCTGATGGTGACAGCTGATGAACCGGCTTAACTGCTTACCCTTGGAGCAATCATGTTTGCTTAGAGCCTGGGCACCAAAGAGAACAGGGGAAGGCTGTCATTAATTCAGCTCTCTTAATTATCTCTCACTCTAGTCCATCCTCTTTAGTGTTTCTGCTTTTCCTAGAATGTGCCAGAAATATTCCCATCTGAGAGGCATTGCCTGGAATAGCCCTTCTGCAGGAATCATGCTGTATCCAGAGATCTTTGTAGCTCAATCCCTCTCTGCCTTCAGGTTTTGGCTCAAATGTCCCTCAATGAAGCCTACCCTGACAACCCTATTTATTTATTTTTAAACATTTTAATATCTTTCTTTTGTTTTGGTGAGGAAGATTGGCCCTGAGCTAACATCCGTGCCAATCTTCCTCTATTTTGTATGTGGGATGCTGCCACAGCATGGCTTGATGAGCGGTGTGTAGGTCCGCAGCTGGGATCTAAACCCACGAACCCTGGGCAGCCGAAGCGGGGTGTGCAAACTTAACCACTATGCCACTGGGCTGGCCCCTGACCACTCTATTTAAAATATGAACAACCACCTCAGACGCCTCCCCAGCACTCACCTCCTTTACCCCGCTTTATTTTTCCATACAACATTCATCTCCTAAATAGTCTATATTATTTATTTATTATGTAATCAGTATGCTTCTGTTCCTTGCTGAACCCACAGGGCCTAGAATTGTCTAAAGAGCAAAGTAGGCTCTTAATAAATATTTATTGAATGAATGAAAGAGCAGTCAGACATATTTCTATCAGAGAAAGAAATGTAAACCTAAGGGCTGTTGCTGAGTTTTACAACAGGAATGCCTTAGTCAATTTCGGCATGGTTTCAGGCAATAGAACTTTTTTGAGATGCCCTAAGTAGAGCCTGAATGCATTGCTATCTTTTCTGGCATCATGCCCTTTTAAAGTCTCTTTAGTTCAGTAGTCCTAAAGTGAGCGCTTCAACTTAGGCCATGCTGACTGATCCAAGGAAGAGCCAGATGGATGAGCCCTGTGTCTCTGTTCAGAAGCATTTCTTTTAGAAAGGGTAGAAGGGACTATTTGGTATGAAAATAAATGAAAATGGGAAAACAAAAGGACCTGCCCACATTATAAGACTGGGACAAACTGAATAGACCAGTACTATCTAAAGAATCTTCTGTGATGAGGCAAACGTTCTATATCTGCACTGTCCAATATGGTAGCCACTAACCACATGTGACTAATAATACTCGAAATGGGGCCAGTGTGGCTGAAGAACTGATTTAAAATTTTTTAATTTAATTTAAATGGCTACATGTGGCTAGTGGTTACCGTATTGGAGAGTGTTGGTGTAGATTATGCCTGTGTTATAAGCTAGAGTGGGCAACATCTGTATGTCTAAAAGTGATCCAGCCAAAGTTACTCTATTTCTTCAACTTCATAATGTTTCTGTTACTGTTCAGGAAAAAGTTTCAAAAACTATAAATTCAAAGACCTAGGACAGACAGTAGTTGGAAGTGTCTCAATTGTAGGAGAGGTCTGAAATTTTAGTGTAATGTAATCCCTTTACTGCTCATTTTTTCCCTTTTTAAAAATCTAAAAATATTCTCAAAAATCTTTCTTTCTACTTCTGAAATGTAATGTATAATCATTTGAATCTACATATACACTCTTCTTATTGTATATAAATGTTAATTCATAAAATTGGAGCATAGTCCAAAGTTCATATAAGTGAAGACATGCTGACACAGAATAATAAAATAATTACAAGCAGACCTAGATTGGGTGAGTGGATGGGGGGTGGCATAAGCAGGGGGAGCAGAGGGAGAGATCTAACAAACTAACAGCAGGATGTATTGAATCCCTTAGTGCCCTAAACTCTAACGGAGAAGTCCTTCAACTTTTAGAAGCTGTCCTGTAGAGGAGGCTAACTTGACATATCCTGGTTTGTCTTATGAGTTAAGACAAATCACAGAGTACAATAATAGATGTTGAAGTCTAGGGAATAAAGTGCTAATGTAATAGTTATGAAAGAAGATCTCAGTTAATATTCTCTTTCTCTGCAATATCACATTTTGCAGGTACTTTGTGTGTGTATATATCGTAATAGATACTAAATTGGTCAGTCACCTGGAATATATGTTAAATGACACTAGTAAAGTAGTTCCTATTACTAAAATTGATTGGGTTCCATTACGTTTTAATGTCCTCCTAATTTAAAGTTCTAACACATGTAATACATCTTGTCAGATGCTCCTGACATACAGATACCTGCTGAACATGGAATAACCCCACACTATTAATCAACTGGCCGACTTATCATTTTTTATTTTATAAAATTTCAAACAGAACACACAGCCTAAAAATGTTTATGATCATTTTGACCAAATTTGCACCATTTTATAGAACACACAACGTTGCATATAGGCAATTTTCCATAGCCTGTGCCCCCTGGAAGGCAGCAGAGCCACAGATGATCTAAAACAGAGTTTTAAAGCTCTTTTAAAATTAACCCAAATCACTGGTATTTGACTTAGGATGCATTTTGTTTTTTAACCTCTTCGTAACTGTGTTTTGCTTAGACTGATATTAAATTATTTTGTGGCCCAAAAGCTTGCCAAGTGTCAGGGCTAAGGGAGCTTGGAATTAAAAGTGAGAAATCAAATGGCAGGTAATTGAAAGCTGACCATTTAAAATCTGCTTATCAACCCATCGTCAGTAGCATTCTCTATGAATTGTATACAGGACGCAGCTGTCTCTTCAATGGATTTTGACCAGCCACCAAGATTTCCAGCAAAGTAAGGAGAGATGCTGGCGGAAATCTGGTTAAAGTAAGATACCTGTTTCAGAAAGAAAATACAATATTTTAATTTCTTATTGACTTGAAGCTTTTCAAGCGGGGATCTCAATCTTGGTGTAGGGGAGCCTATGACCCTAATCTTCTGGGAACCTTCTGGAATGGATCTGAAAGGATGACCTTAGGACTCCTCCAGCGTAGACACACATTACAGAATTACAATTAATTAGTAAATCCGGGTAAAAGATTTCTCTAAATCTGTGGGAACAAATTAACCTGCAGATGTTTCATCAAGCTTACAGTGCAGGAACTGCTGCCAATAGCATGAATGAGAAATCCGGCACATCTGATTTCACTTCTGACGTACTGTGGAGAAGGTGGGACTGACGGCAGAATAACTGACTTCACTGCCACCATGTACGTCTT
The DNA here is from genome assembly GCA_031878705.1 of Tapirus indicus. Classification (NCBI taxonomy): domain Eukaryota; kingdom Metazoa; phylum Chordata; class Mammalia; order Perissodactyla; family Tapiridae; genus Tapirus; species Tapirus indicus. The sequence continues at coordinate 8,794,930 of CM062925.1, forward strand.
ACTGAAAGATAAAAGGTCATTTTTTAAGTTCTTACGAAAAATGAAGAATAGTTATTAGAAAGTAAATTCCTATAGTTGATGCAATTTACTTATATAGGTAAAGTGAGGCTACTGAGACCCAGATCTTCTAGATGACAGGTGTGCACGTGAAAACATTCTCTATGGCTACATTAAAGCACAGGAAAGAGTAATAAAGGCCACAAGTGTTCTCTGCCTAAGAACTACATACAACTTCGTGTAACTCACAAAGCTGGAGTCAACCTCCAAACCGGCTTTATAGTGCCATAATGGGTTGTAATTGCAGTCTCTTTTTTTAATGAAATATAATACCCATTGTTTTAAAGAACCCTCAAACAATAGAGTACCCTACAGACTAGAAAATAGAAGTCTTCCTTCAGTCCATCCTAGCCACGATCCACTCCCTCCTAGAGATGACCACTCCTAATATTTTGTTGTGTATCCCTCTAGACCTCTTTATAAATATATAATACTTATGTAAGCAAATGTACATAATAGATATTTAGACAAATATAATCATTTTACAAATATTGGTCTATAATTTGATTTTTCACCTAACAATAAATCTTTAGAGGTGTTTCTGTATCCGTGCCACTAAAGCTACTTCATCCTTTTTAATGACGGCACAGTACTCTACCATAATTTATAAGATGGACTTTCAGTTTATTTTTAATATCTTTTGCCATAATAAATGATACTACACTCAACGTCCATGTGCATTAATATTCATACATGGATGGGACTATTTCTGAAGGCCAGCTTTGACATTGGAAATGATGCTGGCCAGTTCCAGGTGTACACCTTAACTGTCCTGGCAGCTTCCACTTCTTGTCTGTTTGAATGCTTACTCTGGGGACATGACACTTCCCCTTAAAACCTATACACCGTGCTCCGAGAAGTCCAACGCCCACGGAGAAGTCAGGGACAGACACTCTGATTGACAGCCCTAGCTGGCAGCCAGCCATTTTGAATGTCTAGCACAATTGAGCCTTTGTAAAGTCCAAACCAACTCCTGTTGTTTTTTTTTGTTTTGGCTTTCACTGCATTTTTACTGAATGGAATGTTTCAAAGGTTTGCTAAATATAAGTTTTGCAAGTGCGTAGACCAAAAGGCAAGGGAAGTGCTTAAGGAATCTTGCATGGTGCTTTGCACACAGGTGGGACTTAATAGATTGTTTTTTTAAAAAGTGATAACTAAAGGTCCATCTAGAAAAAATTCAGATGAATATCATTCAAGACCGGAAATGCCTACATTGACTTCCTTATTTTCATATCAACTTTTTCTTTCTACTCTATACTATAAAATGTTGCTATAACACTTGAATTGCGTGTACTCACCCATCTTTGAGAGGCCTTCTTCGTGAGACAAGTACTATGAAGTCTTTGGGTTTATCACCATTCACTATAGGACAGGTGATATAATATATCCGATCATCGTCACTCACACAGTCTATGACTTCACAGGACCTACGTAAATAGAACAGTGAAAGGAAGTCTGTACTTTCCTACCTGCTAGAACAGAGCATTCACTTCTTTCGTTTGTTTGCATAACTTCATTATTGGTGTCCACACTCACCCTTCTGCTCATCCTCCCAAAGCCAGCACCATTTCTCAAAGGCTGTCTTTAGAAAGAGCTGTTTGATCAGAAGGAATAATTCTGCGTGTGATGGAGAGAATGGTGGCCATCTGCTTCTAAGGTCACTGCCCTCAACGCTTCAGAGAAAGGCATTTAGCTGTTTTCCACAGAATTATTTTTCTCTAGGATCAAGTAATAATATTTTGAAGACACGAATTATATGGACAGTCCAAGAAAGACTCTCAGGCAAAGGAATATGATCTATTGGAAAGGGCACTAAGTTTGGAGTCAAACAGCTTTCCTTTGAATCCCAGATTGCCACTTAGTAGCTATGTCATGTTAAGCAAGTCACTATGTTTTCCTTTGTAAAATGTAGATCATAATACTTATGGGTTATTGTGAGGATTCAATGAAAACTCTGGGCACAGTACCTGAATCACAGTAGGTGCACAAGAAAAGTAAATTGAATTAGAATTCATTCATTCATTCCTCCATTCGTTCAAGTTTAATCTGGCTGGAATGTCAGGTGACATACAAAATAGTAGGAGAAACATTTGAAAAGAATTAACACCAAAGTTTAGGCATTGTTCTTGCTAAAAGCTTTGTACTCACAGAGTATCTACAAGTATTGATGCAACAAAATCATGAAGTGTTTCCTCTTCTCTTGGAGAGTTTTATTACGATAGCATTAACCAGGACATATCACTCTGGCATCTAATGTGAACGTCACACGTGACCCCAGAGATGTTTCACTTTAGTAGTGTTAAATTGTCTATTACATGATATTAATCTCAGTAGGTTTTAGGCATTTTAAAGATGAACCTCTACCTTGTCAAGATTAGGAAGTAAACAATAATGCTTAATATGATAGGAAGCCCATCTCCCCAGCCCTTCCCTTTCAGGAAGGTGTCCACGAGGCCCTCAGCACCATAGCCAGGAGCTGGGACTCCTTGGAGAAGGGGATGTAGCCTGAGGGCAACTATCCCTGTCAGTGCGGTGACAAGGTGCACAGCTCTGTGTTCCAGGAAAGGAGGGAGAGTAGAGGAGACTGGGTTAGGGATGCAGGAGACAGGAAGGAACAGAAGCAGGAGCTGTGGGCTGACAGCAGTGGGCCCCACTCAGACAGGACAAGCAGGAAGGAGGCCTTCACCTCGGTGCCCACTCAGCTTCCGCTCAGCCCCTCATGGGGGAGCGCTGCTCCACAGAAAAGAAGGGACCGCCGGTCAAATATCAAGAGTGGGCAGCTGAAGACACTGAGATAATCACGTCCTCAGGGGCCAGGAGGTTGTGTATTAAAGTACAGGAGTGTGGCATTCAGAGCCTGACAGAGCTGGGTTCCAATTCGGGCTCTGTCGCTCTACTGCCTGTGCCACCTTGGCAAGTCTGGAACCTCTCTCGTTAAACGGGAATAATATCAACCTTGAAGAGTTATTGGTAGGATTACAATAGATGTGGGAAAAGCATGTCAACTCAACATAGGTGATACATAAACGATTACGATAATTGTTGTTTTGTGTCTCTCAATAGCACCTGATGCAGTTTTCTGTGCAGAGCAAGCTTCAAAAAATACTCTTTAATGAATAAAACAATGGGCCATTCATTGGGCAATGGAGATGGACTGCAACGTAGTGTCATCCTTTACATGATGTCAGGGTTAATTAAAAAAATATTTTAAATTTATTCTTACACATAATGAGGGTCCCACAAAGGTCGCTTGGTAAAGTCGGACAAGAGATGGTAAACCAAGTTGGCTGGTCTTTCCACATGCATTTCAACCCAAACAGATAAAATATCGCCCTCTTCCAGAGTATATATTTTTATCTAAAAGATAATAACAAGAAAAAAAATTACAAAAGAAGGATTGGTGTTTTTACTTTAAAAACCACAAACATAAATATGTAGACATAGGTTGATTGCGGTAGCCAAGGCACTTAATCACCCGGATAACAGTGAAGGCAAAAGACGGCAAATTCACTTCCAATGCTCAGATGCCTAGAGCTCGGACTACGAGGCTATAATCCTGTGTCCTCCAGTCAATGTGTGACTTGAGGATAGGTTATTTAATTATTGTGCAACAGTTTTTCTCATGAAAAATCCTTTCTCTCTCTCTGATGTTTCTCTGCCTCTACCCAGGAACAACAGAAAATACCAGACTGCAAGGCCAGTCAGTGCCTCATCTCCCCTGAGGCCTTGGAGCCAAGGCTACAGCCTAGGACACTTTCCCCGGATGTCAGATGTGCCTTCAAGTGGGCTGAGGGACCCAGGAAGCAAGCCGACTACCTCTAGAAGGAACTCAACCTCTCCACAGGGCCGCTGAAGCACCATACTTCTTCAGCACAAAGCATTCTTTCATTTGTGAATCACAAGGGCTCATCCTCCTGGGAGGCCAATTCCTGGGTTTCTAATGCTTATTATTCCTTAGATAAGAGGAGGCTTGTCTTGGGGAGCCATGTGACACATACTTAAATATCAAGGTATCCCTTGTTACTCTGAACTCTCCTTCTACTGCACTTCTGCCAATAATCAGTGGTATGTGTTCAGCTAAGAGCACGTTTCTATCCCGCCCATTTTCTCCATCTCTTTCAGGGTTCTTTGAAGTTAGTGTTGAAACTTGCCATCTTATAATCATTCCCATGGCAACAAGCTGTGAGAAGACAAACAAACATAGGGTTAAGACTTCACTGAAGGAATCAAGCAGATGGAAAAATCAGGCTGTGAAGGAGGAATCCTTTATTTAAACATAAATATCCTCAAAAAGAGAATGAAGAAATGAGAAACTGAATAAAAGCAGCGTAAAAAAGAAAGAGGTGACTATTTGCTTAGGGCATTTTGCCTCTCCAATTGACCTTGGTGCCAAGCCTGTCTTTAAATCGAGCCCACAAAGGAGGACATGACCTCCTAAGGCTGTGGGCACTTATCAAACAGAAAGAAAACCATGAATGGAGCTCTAGTTGGTGGCTGACACTCACTTCAGCTTGGACATGCTTAACTCTGTCCCCTGTACAGCAAGAGTAGAAGGAGGTTCATTGGTGTAAATGCAGAGGGAAGTCACCTTATCAAAGCCTGATGGCCGTGTGCCTCTAAGCCAGAACGCTGGAGCTCTGCAGTCTCAGAGGAGGCAAGGGCGGGTGGACAGGGTGAATTCCAGTCTGTCAGACTCCAGCCTTGGGGCAGCCATGGTGGAACAAGGGTGGAGTAGGGTGTAACATTGGGCTGAGAACTTCTTAAGGGTTGAACTGTGTCCCCAAATTCGTATGTTCAAGTCCTTACCTTCAGTACCTCAGAATATTACCTTATTGGAAACAAGATCATTGCAGATGTAATTGGTTAAGATGAGGTCATACTGGAGTAAGGTGGGCCCCTAATCCAATATGACTGGTGTCCTTATAAAAAGGGGATATTTGGATAAAGACATCTACATTGGAAGAACATCATGTGAAGATGAAGGCAGAGATCGGGTGACACATCTACAAGCCAAGGAATGTCAAAGATTGCCAGCAAATCACCAGAAACTAGGGTACAGGCCTGAAACAGGTCCTTCCTGACTCCCTCAGGAGAAATCAACCCTGCCTACACCTTGTCTCAGACTTCCTGCTTCCATAACTGCGAGACAGTACATTTCTGTTGTTTAAGCCACCCAGCTTGTGGTACTGTGATGGCGGCCCCTGGAAATGATTACGGTACGTTTCCAGGAAGTTGCTCCCCAGGTTGCAGACACATGCTGCTGCTTCCTATGCTGGAGTCAAAGCAAGCATCACGCTAAGAATCCACCATTAAATTGTGCCCTTCCGATGCTGGCGAGACTTATCCACTGCCAAGGACAGTATTGGGTGAGTGAATGATATTTTGGTCTTTCCCCCAGAAGGTGAAGGTAGCAGAAAGTTCTTCTCACTGCTCAGCTGTCAGAATCGATGATACTGATGAGACAAAGCAGACAAGGAAAGGCAGCTGTTGGTGCTGGCTCTCTTTAAACTCTGCTCTTTTAGAAAAGCCAACTTTTGCTTAGTGAAAAAATTCTCCAAGACCAACTTTCCAAGAAAACAAGTTCCCTTTCATGCTCAGAAGAATACAGGTTAAATTCCATTTGTGACCAACTCAAATGTTTTGCCATTTGGTGCCCGGAGAATTTTATTCTATGAAATGAAGCTTAAAACAAGTAGGCTCAAATCTGCTGGAGCTTGCTAACATTTTATTAATGATATTGTTTTTTCATTCTAAAAAGATTCTGTTTAATGTATTTGGACATCTTATACAAATAGCACAAGACAAAAGAACTTAAAATTTTAGAATTTTATACTATCTGTTGACAAATGCTATTGAGAGTACATTGTGGGAAGGAGGACAAAATTGGTTTTGACAGAGGCCTGGGGGGAGTCTAACTTTCCTTGGAGGTGCCTGGGAGATTACCCCAGGGACTACAGGGACAAGACATGAGCAAGCGGCTCTGGGACCAGCCCCACCTCAGCTTCAACAAGAATAGCTCCCTCTGGTCTGCTTCCTGTATGGGGTTTTGTCCTGTGTAAAGGTTTTCAAGTGGTTCTTGCTGTCCAGGCTTTCACCATAATGTTTCTAGTACCCTCTCAGCTACTCCCTAAGTAAAAAGCTACTCCTGTCAGGCCAGTCTCCTACCCACGCTAATTTCTACCAGGAGAATTTGACTCAAGCTACTCACTGCGCAGAAAGCCTCTTTACCCCTCCAGCAATCTACCCCTTACAATCTCTTCAAGGAGAAAAGAATCACCTTCTCCCAGAGATCTCTCTCAGTAACTGTCTACCCTTATTTTGATTGCCTAAGAGCTGACCTTTATGGTTAAAAACTACCATCTCTCACTTGTTTACAAACTACCTTAAAATTGTTTTTCAGCTGTTTCATGTATATGCATAATGTTTCCAAAATAGATTACAAGCTTCTTTAAGATGAAGGTACATCTTTTGCTCCTTGTATTACTATTATTACTAGCAATGAATTATTGCTAGCAATGGATACTAGGAATTATTACTAATTCCATCATTATATATGGGTTAAAACAAGTACTGCCCAATCTCATTACAAACACCAGAAATTTTAGGTTTTTGAAATCTAATTTATATCAAAAATAAGTATAGATTTTTAAAACCCGAAATGAGTGTGATTCTTAACAGACAGCTGTGTTGTAAGAATCATTCAAATAAGGGTGACAAAAAATAAGTGAGCTGTATTTAAAAATTAAAAGCATATAAAACCGTTAACAACTGAGAAAGAAGAGGCAGATAACAGAAAGAAAAAATCAGATTTTTATCATAAATATAATCTAAAAAAAGGAGGGATTCAAATTCAACAGAAAACATACGAACGTTCATTTAATTATACAACATCCTCTAATAAGCATCTGTACAAAAACTGAGAATTATTGATGACTCCCCTAAGACATTAGCATATATTTGTTTCGGTTTGTTTCTGGTTCCAAACTCCAAAAGAGCTGAAGTTTTAATATATTATACACTTTCACTACGTATGTTCTTTTCCTTCATTCCAGACATGCGTTTGTCCTTTCCAACACTGCTCTTGAATGCTCAGATGCCACCACTGATGCAAGAAGCAGATTTAATATTAGTGAAAGAAAACAAAGTCTTGAAGTATCTTTTATGAGGGATGAAGAGAAACAAATAACTTTGTTATGTTAAACCTGTGTTTCTGCCTCACTGAACCAAGCTCAGACAGAAACCTAACTGGATCCAGAGGGGGTAGAGAAGACCTTGAAAGGATTCGGCAGTGAGGACAAAGACATAACAAAAGCAAACAACCAAAACAAAACACACAGAGGAGGTCAAAGTCAGAGTTGAAAAGAATCAGTGAAATAGCACCTGGGTTGACTTGATTTTAGGGTAAGTGATCGTATAATTTATTATCCAAACTGGAACACTGAGCACTGTTAACAATTATGATGGGATGACAGGTGTAACCCAAGACTGTTCCAGGAACACCAGGACATATGGTCACCCTATTTTAGAGGCTACTGCTTCATTGGCGACGAAAACCAGTACACACTGAACTGTGAAAACAGACCAAGAGCTGGCATCACTGAGCACCTCCCGAGCACCAGGCACCACTATGTTCTGGGACTACACTGGTGAGCAAACAGCCCTCAGAGAGCTTACAGGCCAGTCAGTGTGGGCATCAGCTCAAAGGGTCTCCTGACACACCTCTGAAATTAGAGAAAATTAAAATCCACAAGACATATGTTTATTTAAAGTTGATGACACGCAAAACCCTGTAAAAGGTGCTAAGAGAGATAAGTCAAGTCAAGGCTCTTTTCTTAAGAAGTTTATAATCTAGTTAGGGGAAAAGACCACATGTAAAAAGTTAAATTGCTGTGTAAGACTTAAACATCAGTTCAACGTAGCTGTGGAAGAAATGTCACAAGATAGTGCATAATTAATTGACAAATTAATTTTAAAGAAGTGATTGCTAAAGTTGTTTCAGCCAGGGGTGGTAGGAGTGGCTTCATGGAGAAGCATTTGTCTGGGTCTTGAAGACCAAGTAGGATTGGGGCAGATGGACAGAAGGAGAGAGGGGTGGAAGATGAAAACAAAGCTCAGTGGGAGGAATGTGCAGGGCGTGTTTGAAGGATCCCAAATAGCCAGCATGGAGGAGTAGAGACAGGGCTGGAAGATACTTGACTCTTAGAAATAGTTTCCCCAAAAGGTTTTTTACCTTCTTAAAAGCAGCAGTAGAAGCAGCAGAACCACCACCACCAGGATGAATTTCATTTGTGATGGACAATGGGTTGTGCGCACACCCGGGTGCCTCCTACCTGTCCTGCAGCGCTGGTAACCTCCCAACCTCGTTTGGCCGCCAGGTTTTTGAGGGCCTCCATGTTGCTGTCACTCAGGGGTACCTAAAACACAAGTATTTTAAAAGCTGTGAGTTCAATGCACAGACATGTGATAATATTTTCTGCTTAGAAAATGGGCACTGTTAGAGCCAAAGTGAAAATGTTGAGCTTAGAACTAAGCTACAGGTAACGTGATTTCTGTCTCAAACACTTAATTCAGAATTCAGGCAGGGTAACATGAGGCCTGCATGCTTAGCAAATTAGTATCATCGTAATTGATGTCCTGAGCAAAGACAAGCTCACCCTTCAGTATGACTTGTAATCAACATGCAATAAGTACACTTGGATTTCCGTTTACATTTTATGGTCAAAAACATTAAAACGACTAATACTCTGTTGCTGGGTGATAAAAATGCAAGCTGGTGGGCATGTCATTCAGCAAAATCGCGGTAAGACACCGGATCTCAATGTCTCACACTGCTTGAACGCATGTGATGGCAGAGCATCCCAAGTCTGCGATTTGAGAACTGTGTGTATAATTCAAACAAGACGTGAAGCAACTGATTGGTAACCAGTTACTGAGAACCTGGTTTTGTTTCATTTTGAGATGACTGACTGCTATAATTCACCTTTTCATCTAATCTGTGTAGGCACAACCTGAATCAGTTAAACAAGGGGAATCTCATTTTTATAATAATGTGATTTTTACGTGAAGAGCTCCAAATCATAAAGCTGTCACCTGCTTGCTAATATCCCAGTGTACGCAAAGCGGAATCTCTTCTTTGTGGAAAATAACATATTTTCTGGAAAAAAATTAAAATGTTAAATAACAGTTTTCTTCCCTGCATTTAGCATACAACGGTAACTATGACTCTTTCTTGAACTAAAATCTGCAGTTTTAAAAAGCTGCTTTTACTGGCGGAACAATCAGGAAGAACAATTTCCATCACAATAGCCTCCCCAGTCAGAAAACTTCAGACTTTCTCTTTTTACATTATGTGGGACTAAAGACCCAGAGGGGCTCTCGGTCATGTAATTTGTCAGATAAGAAAAGATTCCATAAAATCTTCACACCTATGTCCCTTACCTGCCTAGGCGAATTCTCTTGCGTGCAATAGCTCCATGATATCGTCTAAAATCATCCTTTAATAAAAAAAATAAAATCAATAAATTTCTAAGATTTCAGTGCTACAATCCTTAAGTTCCTCTCTCCTAAGTGAGTTGAAAAGGTTAATTGGGACACAGTGTCTCTGTGTGAACTATCCTCAGGGGAGAGTTGGCAATAAGGCAACTCCAGGACGAGGGGAAGACGTAGTTCCCATGAATGTGGAGCTGCATAGAGAACTGGATGTAACGTGGGAGAGAAGACTCAGAAGTGGGACATGGAATATGATCTGCTTCCAAAAGCAGCACATGGCCAAGTAGAGGTGGGGTCTCTGTAACCATCACAGGCCAATTTGTACTGGCCCTATTGTATCAATAACAAAATAGCAAAGTTATCTTGCAGAAGCAATGAGCAAAAACTGCAAGTCCTGTAGCTGGAGCATGTGCAGAAGAAAGAAACCTTGTCCTCAGATGGCCTCGAGCCGCCTAGGAACCCAAAGTTCCCTAATTATGGAACTGAGAAAAGGGTGCAGGGAACCTAACAAGAACCAAGGGGTCCCTTGATTTGTAGCACACAGGACTCATAAGACCCTTACACTCCCACCATCCAATCAGATTCAGCCAAGCTGGCAGTTTTGCATAACCACTCCCAATCCCAACTCCTTACAAGTCTGTCCCTGCTCCAGCCTGGGAGACAAATCAGTGCTTTGCCTCCTATCTCCTTGCTGGTTGGCCGTGCAATAAAGCTATTTGTTTTCTCAAAGGCTGGCGCCATAGCATTGGCTTCTATGTGCGTTAGGCACTGGGCCCTTGCTTGGTAACATCTTCAGGGCCTCCACCATTTCAGTGAATGATTAGAGTGATTTGGGGAAAAAAAGGAAAAATCCCATTATACTTTGTGATGCAGAAAAGAGAGAAAACCAAAGGGGAATAGCCACGGAGGTTGCTGCTGGTGCAGGGAGAGGTGCCGGGTAGAGCTCTGCATGCACAGCTTCCCCCAGAATAAGTGGTCTGATTACTGAACATCACATGCTTCCAACTGACCTTTGACATGGGTTTGATTCTGGGAAATGTGACCAGTTCTCCCTTATCATCGACAGCATTGTAGATGAGAAAAGCACTGTTGATGTGGCGGCCCCGGCCCTCAGACCACTCCTGGCAGTCAAAGGCCTCCACACGCACTCCCACTTCGAGGCTGCAGAAGGCGACATAGGGCAGTGGGCAGAGAACCAGAGCACACTTGGCCTCCTCTGCACCCTGCCACCACCAAGCAGGGAAGAGAATGAGGGCCTGGGGTGTTTTCTTTGTTGTCTGCAAATGCATGCAACTGTTAAAATCCATTTCATCAGGTTGATAGATCTGATGTACAAGCCCCTGGGAGCATTCCCAGTTTACTTTCCCAGTTTGAAGTGGGAAAAGGGCCCAGTTGGGACTTTATATACATTCATGAACATATTTTGGTAATGGGGAGGAGGGTTAAATTGTGCTAAAGTCAAGTTGTCTCCTCTAAGAACAATGGTTTGTAATTAAAAAGCATCAAACACTGAAACTGGACAGGAAATATAGATATTCTTTTTTACATTTAAAGAGAAAAAATACTAAATGAAATCTTTTCGTTGTGTATCAACAGAAATAAAAATAACTGGGAGGTGGTTTGGACTCCATGGTGGTAAATGACAGGACCATTATGAATTAGTTGACTCTTTTGAGAGTTAATAATTATGACAGGTACAAACCAAGACCATCTTGGGTCAACTGGGACATGCAGTCACCCTTATTATGAGACAAAACCCAATCTATCACAATTTATTTAGTGTAAGGAGGCCTCAAGCGGAACAGAGGGTTAAAATGTCTGTCTATGGATTTTGAAGATTGCATGAAGTTTCAAAGAAAAATTAGAAGGAACCTGCTTACCTTAAAGTAATCTCTACTCTCACCTCCAGATTGAAGTAAAAATAAAAACAATCATTTATGTGCAAGTTGACTTCATTTATAGCAGCCCAAGAGCACTAGACACCCTTTACCAGGTCTGAAATGTGTTGTTGACAATGGCATTGAAGACAAGACGATCTCCGACTGTAGATGGTCCCCGGAACTTAAACATGTCCACGGACTTCAGAATGGGATGTGCTCGACAGAGGCGGCTGATGAAACAAAGGGAAGGAGAGAGAGAGAAGAAAGCCATCATTCTCTAAAATAGTTTCAGCAACTGCCGATTCGCCTAACCAAAGCAACAGACCAGTGTTCAGTGTGCTTTCTAAATAAACATCTCTTTTACCTCAAGAGTGAAATAAATAACCAGATTGTGTGTTGAGACTTGTTCTGTACCCTACCTGCAAATATTATGGGAAATACCACGTCCCCAAGCCGTGGGGTCTTTACTAAGATGCTGGTGCTTCTGCTCTTGGTTTATTCCCTACGGAAGCCCCTTCGAAAAACAAACCAATGTCTTTTGTTCTAATTTAAGGGTGTTCATCCTCACAGGTCATGACTGCGATCCCAGGAAATGGCAACTCCCAGGTTGGAGTGAGCACAGGGAAGGGAACTGCCGGCTGGTGCCATTCACACTAGCTCCTTAGCTGCACAGTTAACTGAACTCACCCACATATCAAAAGATTAATTGTTTTCCCAACAGAAAAATTACCTGGATTGTTACACAAAGCTTAAAAGGCGACAAGGTCTAGATTTTACAATTTTTTTGTCTGAGATATTTTCAAATATCTAAAATGACTATTTAATCTCAGAAAGTTACTTCCATAAGTTTCTACATTTTAGACTCCCACTGTAGTCATTCAATTACTTGGAAGAACTGTGCCAACACTAAGTGGACAGATTCTGCCATAGCTAATTATATTGTAAGGCTTTACAATAGAACAGGTTCAAATGCTTTATTGTCATTAAGAATGACAATCTCGTTTTAAAAACAAGTTCTCTGATATTTGTGTATAATTTATAGGAAGGAAAACTACAGTTTTCTAACATAGTTATAAACTATAGACGTATTGATAATAAAAATCTTTTAATTTTGGGAAAATAAAGCCTTAACAATTTTCAGTGGTTACAAAAATTGTCAGAAGGCAAATCCCGTTCAAATGCATCTTCAGAGTTCACAATGTTCTTTAAAGCTGCTTAATTACCTACATAGTTGCATTAAGAATAAGATAATCTTTTTTGAAACTGAGGAACATTTAAAAGTATTCTTTCAAGTTTTTCCTTCTTTCTTGCCTTATTTTTCAGTTAATCCTTTGGCATAATGATCCTAACCAGCACCTTCAAAGGTCAGACCTAATTGTAAATTGCCTTAAAAAAGTTTGAAACTCGACTATTTTTTTTCTTTTTTTTTGTGAGGAAGATGGGCCCTGAGCTAACATCCGTGCCCGTCTTCCTCTATTTTATATAGGACACCAACACAGCATGGCTTGACAAGCGGTGCATGGGTTCACGTCCAGGATCTGAACCTGTGAACCCAGGGCTGCCAGAACCTGAGTGCACGAACTTAACTGCTATGCCACCAGGCTGGCCCCGAAACTCAACTATTTTTAAGTGTCAAGGCTGTCTTCTATTTCTATTCTGCATCTACTTTGTCATAATTTTTACAAGGAGTTGCTGTGTCACAAGATCAACATTCATAATTCACAATAAAATATTAGAACTTTCATTTCATTTTTATTTTTGGACCAAGAACTTAAATATTCACCTTCAAACAAAAGGACAGATTAATCCTAAGGTAAATAGGTAAGTGACTTATTTTCTCATTTTGATAAAAGGCGACGTTGTCCTTTCCTTGTCTCTTTGACTCGTCCGGTAACTGGGTCTCAGACCCTTCCTATTCTCTCCCTATTATTGTTCCCAACATTATACATCGAAGGTCAAAACCAAGAACCTTGCAGAAATAGTAGCCACGGTCTCCATCCAAGCCATAATCTGGCCACCAAATGTATTTCCATGATGGTTTGCATGGGGTGGGAGGACAAGTTCAATGCTCTGAACAGAGGTGCCCCTTGTGGAAACCGTTCCTTCCTCTTCACCACAAACGGGATCTGAAAAGCAGATGTAAACATTAATGATGGTGGAGTTAACCGCAGAACCCGAGGCTATGGCGTTTCCTTCCCAGCAGCACACTCAACTCAAGGGACTTTTAGGAAAATTAAATTGTTCCAGAAGGTATACAACTCCTGAGGAAATAAATAGGTTTTATTCTATGGTGTGACTTTCATCAGAAAGGTGGATATTTACAGTGAATTGGATAAGATAACAGATCAGAAAAGGCCTTTTAGAGATTGTATTCCAATATATCTTACAAGTCTGCCAAATTTTGATTAAAAGAATGATTAAATTTAAACTTGAGTGTTTAGGATGGAGGAAGGGCAGTCAGGGTGGGGAGGGGCAGAAAGAAATTTGGGGATTGATGACTATGTCATTATCTTGATTATAGTGATGGTTTTATGGGTGTATACATGTCTCAAAATTTATCAGATTGTACACCTTAAATATAGGTCATTTATGGTATGTCAATAAAGTTGTTAAAAAGAAAGGAATTTGAGCTATAAAGGGCCACAGACACTGAGAATCTGGCATAGTTTGCTGTACTATAAATTTCAGAATGGGAACATGGCCTCCTGTGGTTACTGTTTTGTAATGAATGCAGTCACCAACAGAAAAGACGCAACACATTGTACTTTTCAGTGTCCTTCTGCTTCTTTTGAATCATATCTGCTTCATTTACTGACAAATTGGTTTTTACTCTCAACAATGGAGAAATCACTTACTCTGGCTGCAAAGCAGTAAAATGTATTCAGTTATGCTTCCTGCATTATCAAGTGAATCACCATTGAGGCTTAAATCTCACGCGCTACTGTCGAGGAGGTGGGGGGAGGGCTTACAAATCACGGGTACCCTCCCGGTTGTGCTGTGAGAGGCAGAGGGGAGCTTGCAGTGTGAGAGCATAGATGCGCCCAGCTGTTTTTGGTAGCTGGGAATGGGGCCATTCTTGGCACTGTCATATGTAAATGGGCAAAGAAGTGTGGTTATACAGACTTTTAACTCTGTTTCCTAATGGACTTTTTAGATTTATAATTAATTCATGGTTGTTTTCTTTAAAATTTTTTTCTCCTTCATCCACTGATCATTTCAGTCCCCTGCTTAAAAACGTGTCAGTAATTTATCATTGTCTGTACAAAAGCCCAAATCCTTCCCACGGCCCCAAGCCCTCCTTCCTTGTCTGGCCTGTGCCTACCTCTCCACTCCAGCTAGTCCGACTGCCACTAGCACCCCTCACTCCCCCATATTATTCTCTCTCAGTCTCACTCTCCCTTTGTTCCAGCCACACTGGCCTTTTTTCAATTCCTGCAACTAAATGTTGTCTTCCACATCAGGGCATTTGCACATGTTGTTCCCTCTGTCAGTGGTGATTCCCCTGGCCACCAGCACCACCTTCTTCCACTTACTTCCTCTCCTCTCTTGGCTCTCCTCAGTCATCACTTCCTCGGGAAAGCCTTCCCTGACCCCACAGCTAATTTTCACTATGAGCTCTCACACGGACCTTGCTTTCGTGGTTATAGTTTTATGTTCATTTGTGTGATCTTTGATTATCTGACCCACTAGATCCTAAGATCCTTTGGGCAAGGACTGATCTTTTTATTCTAACGTAATTCCTGAATATGGGTGCTCAGTTAATATTTACTGAATGAATGAATGAATGGATGGATGAATAAACCTACTTTGCTGATCTATTCCACATTCATAGTCCTTACTATCAACAGAACATTTTTAAGTAACAAAATGATCTTATTGATTTACACACCTGTCTGGTGTTTATTAGAGTTCCCACTGCTCCCCATTGTCACTTGACCAGTATGGTAGACTCTTCGAGTCTTCCAGTTTCATGGGTGTGAAATAGTATCTCACGTTGGTTATAATTTGCATTTCTTTGATTAAGAATGAGGTCCATCTTTTCACATGTTAAACTTTCTTGTTATCTCTTAATGACACGTCTATGTCATTTGCTTCAAATGTTACTTCTTTCCCACTTGTTTTAGATCAAAGTTCCAGAAGTTCTCCTTCTGGAACTTTGACTGGGTATTTGTTAAACTTCTTACTCCATTCTCTATACCTCTAACCTCTCATATATTTCCCATTTCTTTGCCTATCCCTCTGCATTCTAGGTAACTCCTTCAGATCTGTCTTCCAGTTCACCATCTTATCTGCTGTTTAATTCATTCATTGAGTTTTAAATTTTAATTATTATATATTATTTTAGTATAGAAATTCTCTTTGTTAAATCTTCTAGGTCATTTTCTTGTTCTGGCATAATATTTTTGATACTCTCTTATTTTTTAAACTGTACTAACATTCTTGCTTCATAGTCTCTGCATGATACATTCAATATCTGCAGTCTCTGTGGGCCTCATTCTATTGTCTGGTGCTTCTTCTGGACTTTGGTGACACTTATTTTTATCTTTTATGATTTTTGACTAGGAAGTCAAAATCCTTGGATCTTTATCTGTGGGAATTCTCGAGGGCTGGACTCAAGTCATTTCTCCACAGAGGATTTGCATTCGTGGCACAGATCTCGTGGGGGTACTACAACACAGTACCGCCTCACACTAAATTTTACTTGGTCGGTGTCAAGCCAAACAAGTATGGTGAATTCTGACACCAAATCTGCGTGAGAATGTGCTTGCGATTGAATCCTCAATGGGAAACAGTTGTTTCCATTCCACCCAGGGCCAAGCCTGAGAAAGGAAAGCATCCCCACCAGAGCTCTCTGACTGGTGACTTCTCCAGGTGACTTACTGAGGGTTTCATCTTTGGGGGCTGCAGCTCCAGGTAAGATTCCCTGATCCCACTTTCCACCTCACATGGGCCCCTGGCTTTGTCTCCGGAGCCCTTGCAGGCTCATTAAAACATAGGTTCCAAGTCTCTTAGCACCTTCAGGGCCTCCCCAGCAAACACCAGCTCTGTGTCTCCTTACACGCCTGCATTTGTGTTTTCTAATCATTTCTGGACTTCAAGGTTTTCTCTTATTTTTCTGCCTGCTGAGATGTGTTCACAAAGATGTTTGTAAATATTTTATCCAGAAGTTTTAGTTTTTTCCAGGCACTGAGTTCACCATATTGCTGTAATCAGAATTGGATTGCTTCCTAAAGTGATCTTTAAAAGGCATGAGAAATCTTAAACTCCTTCCACTTCTCTCTCTTTTTAAATTACTGATCTTGTTAGATGATGTTCTATAAATATCCAAAATTAGTATTGATTTCTCAGTACTATTTTTTAGGTTAATTTCTCTTATTCAAATGGTACTTTTTGTTCAAAATAAATTAACATAAACTATCTCTAAAATACATTGTTAAATAAAAAAAGAAAGGTGCATAATTATTTGAATATTGCTACCAGTTAGGTCCTAGTGTCTGCGTGTGTGTGTGTGTGTGTGTGTGTGTGTGTGTGTGTGTGTAACAATGTTTGTTCCTGAGCATGGGAACTGGGTAACTGGGAGACACAGATAGTAGGAAGACTTACCTTTTAACTGAATACTTGCTTATACCTTTTGAATTTTTCACTTGTGCATGTGCACTATCTGTTTTTAAAATTTTTTTAAATAATTATAAAATAAAATTTAATTAAGAGAGGTCCTTATAGTGTGAGAGACATTGTAAAGACTCAAATATAAAGCAACTCCTTCTTTTCTGAGGGCTAACTTTAAAGGAAAAGCTACTTGACTTCTAAGGATGCACATGGCATACACTGGGACCCGTAGGTGGGTATCAGGGCAGGTCCCATGTGCAAAAGCATCTGCTATGGCATGTGTGCAGGACTATACTGAGGGTAGGTGACTTTGGTGCAGAAGTGTGCCTATTTGAAGGTAATTGCCAATCAATGGAGAAATAGAGCTCTCTCAGGTTCAGAGACCAATTCAGGCTCACAGCTCTCACTGGGTACCCAAGTCCAGTACAGCAAACAGACCTCATCCTTTCTGCAGGCTTCCAAATAGGGCACACTCATTTGGCGGTCAATTTCAACACTTGTACTTTGGATGTTCATTAAGTATCGTGTCATCATTCTGCTTGGACAATTTTACACTCATTCCACATTTTCAGGTCAGGAACTCTGACCCTAATTGAGGTCATTCTAGCCCTTGTTTTCTTTCTCACAACGAGAAAGGATCAACACAGGATACTGCTCATAAAGATTTGATTTCTTACTAAAACCATTATAATTAAAATGCTCCAAATCTCCAGAAAGACTGAAGTCTTCCCTAGATGCCAAGCTTCCACATTTCAGTGGTACAGGAGCACATTCCAAAGAAATTCTGCTTTTACATATTCTAATCCCATTTTTTTCCCTTTTCTTCTGAAAGTGTATGATTTGAATTCAACTTTCAAATGCCTTCCAATCATACAACATCTTGAAAAGGATTCCGATCTCTTATGCCTAATATTACAACCCACATAGAACCCTGGTTTTTCTAAAAATGTGGTTCAATAACAAAAATGATCTAGCTGTCTTCCTTTAGAACATATTGTCCAGTCCAGAACAAACTCCATCAGATCTGTGGGGAGCAGGTGGACAAAGCACACACTCTGTGGTAACTTGAAGTTCCAGGGTCTGGCTCTTACATTCTTAAGAGAAATTGTTTTTAAGTTCTGTGGTAGCTGTGGTGGCATGGAAGCTAGCAAAATTTCTAAAAGGAAGATCAAATCAATGAAGTTAGGTTAAAAGTTGTTTTGTGCAAAGGAATGTAGAATAATCTATTTTAGGGCAGATCAGATGAAACAGATGATAAAAACAGACTTTTTAAAATCTATAATTCTAAATTGAACCAGACGTATAGATCTGACCTGCCCAACTTCCCAACAAACGGAAGCTGAAGTCAGTTGCAATGATTTTACCTGTGCATGTGAACAGCTGTAGCATGTGCCTGTTATTAATTAATTCAGAATGTCTCTAGTACCCAGAGTACTGTTGGTGTCGTGGACACAGATAGAGCAAATCGTCTGCTGCTGGCTCTGTTTATTAGCACAACTTGTGCAACACCAGAAAAAGCCAACGTGGCCAGCCAAGTCCACCTGACTCCCGTGACCTTGAGTGGGGAGTGAAGGAGGCTCCGATCACCAGGCCTAGCAACCCTCCCCAGCAGACACGCTCATGAGAAAGGTTGGAGTAGCAGAGATCACCGTAAATTCCTCCCAAGACAAAGAAATAACAATTTCCAGGTGTTTTAAGTACAGGTTTGACATCAATTGTGTCTTTCTTTTATAATCAACCTCTCCCTCAATAATGATTTTTATCCATCAGCCTTGATCAACCCATAACCATGACCAAATATTTCCTATCCTGAAAAACAATGCCCCTTTGACCTTGAGGGCCCCCTCTAGCTCGAGGCTGTCCCTTCCACTCTTCACAATGACGTTCTTTGAAAGGACAGTCTTCAGCTGATGCTTCCAATCCTTCCTATGAAGGGGAAACTTTCAAATAATAACAGTAATAATAATAGTAATAGCACTTTCTGCGCCCCCGGCACTGTTGTAGGCAATCCATCTATATTCACTTATTTAATTCTCACACAAACCTATTAAATAAGTTCCTTTATTGTTCCCATTTTACAGTTCTTTTTTTTACAGTTCTACAGTCTGTTTTTAACCTTGCCTCAGCGAGCTGAGAAAATCAGAGCAAAGTCAGTGATCTGAGTGTGGAAGGCAAGTCCTGCGACAGGAAAATAGAGCAACTTCCTGCTGGCCGGGGACCGCCGGCTGCAGGAGGATGTGGATGAGCCAAAGACTGGGCCCAAGTCTAGCGGTCCAGCCTCAGGAGTAAGCAAGCCGTGGAGGAAGCGGCTATCGTGGCTGTGGGTACCTCGGGAGTGCGTGGGCCCACAGAAGGGCCCCTGCTTCCCGTGGAGGAGCTGGGTCCAGAGACCGGGGAGGAGCAGGCCCCCCCGCCCCATGGCTCGAGTGCAGGAAAACACCATGAAGAACCTGAGTTCCTGTCAAATGCCAGCACATTTCCTGCTGGTTTGGACAGCACTTGGAGATCCAATTCACTGCTTCAGTTTCCCCTGAAGGCAGAGGCTCTAAAATGGCCAAGCTGCTCTAACAGCTATGATGGCCACCATATCTCACCCTGTACATTTACTGCAAAGGACAACACTCAGGCTGTCAGGGGCTAGAAGACTGGTGGCTCTACTTCTGTCAGCATCCACATAAATGTGCTTTAACAAAGCCTAATGTTAAGTGTGTTTAATTTGGAGGTGACTATGACGTAGAGGTTACAGTCAGTTGTTCCCCATCCCTTTATTCCTCTGACTAACACGGGGTCATCGGAATGTCTCCCTTCCCATCCCTTATTTATTGCACTCATGCTTCCACTGACCCTTCTCTTGCAAAGGTCACCAGTGACTTCTCTATTCCCAATGCAGTGGATAGTGTTTATTCCTCACTTCCTGGAACACAGTTGACCATTCGTTTCTTCATGTAACTCTACTCTCTTCCCTGTGACACTACTCTCTCCAGTTCTCCTTGTACCCCTCCAGCCAGTCCCTCCAGGTCTCCCTCATAGATTCATCTTCCTCCTCTGATCATCTCTTAGACGGCCCTGTTCCATAGGTTCCATTCCTGGGCCACCACCCTTGTGTCCCCATGAGCCCTCCCTGGATCACTGCAGGTACTATCTTCATTAATTATGAATTAACATCTGTAAACTGTTGTCTCTCAAACTTCCTCTCCCCAGCCCTGGTCTCATCCTTTTTATTGTTCTATAGGCACCTCAGACTAACTGAACTCATCATCCACCTCCTCAGAACACAACCTCCCCGGCTCCCCATATTCATCATCTCAGTCCATGCTACCGCCATTAATTAACTGGTTGCTCAAACCAGACCCTGAGAGTTGTCCTAGATACCTTCTGATTCCTCACCCATCTCCCCTCATCAGGGACCCCATTCTGCTGATTTTATCCCTTGTATATTTTCTGACTCCTTCCCTCCTCTCTCTCCCCATTGTCATTGCCTGGTGCAGCCACTCCTCACCTCTTGCCTGGTCTCCCTCCCTCTAGACTCCCCTCCTCTACCCAGAGTGACCATATTAAATGCAAACCTAACTGTACAACAGCCCTGCTCAAATCGTCACTGGCTCACATCAAGGACAGAAGAAAGGTCAAGCTTCTTAGCATGGCCTCAGGGAGCCTCCATGACACAGTCTTATCTTTTCATGTCCTGCCTCCTTCTGCCTTGAATTTTCCCTCTAGTAACGCTCTTGTTCTTATGGTTCGGCTGTTTCATTACTTTAGTAAAATGCATTTAAAATATATTTTGGTACCGAGACCATCTTTACGAAAGGCTGTACTCTTCTCAGCACAGTAATTTAATGATGAAATCTTCATTTCCTTAAAAATAACTTGGTAATGGGCATTGTCTTTTAAAAGGTCAGCAATAAACAGAAGCCTTTAAAAAGCTCTTTTCCAACCCAGAGGTCATCAGTGGGGTGGTCCCAGGACCACGATGATGTCACATGGGGCAGAATAAAGCCCATACAAATCCAGCACCCCTGCCTGTGCTGTTCCTCTCCCCTCTGGCCTTTGTGCACACTCTTCCTCCTTCCTCCTTCCCCTCTTTTCACATTCTTATTCTGGCCCTTTTTTGTCTTCTCCTTTCCTTCCTCTTCTTCCTGTGTCTGCCTTCAGAGCCCAGGGCAGTTGGACTTCGCTGAGCCTCCCTGCCCTCCTGGCCATGGTGAGGGGCTCAGGCTGGATCACTCCACTTCCCCCCTCACCCATTGAGCTCCCCACCACAGGTCGTCTTCCCTGGGGCTGCAGGAGATGGGGGCAGACAAAAGGAAGGGCAGAGAAGGGGCAAGGTGGCCTCCTTTCCTGCCACTCTGGCCTCACAGAGCTGGAAAATCACTGCCAGAGAACTAAGAAACTTTGGCTCATCAAACACAAAGTTACTATGGAGGAGCCAGGAAACAGGAGAAGAATCTTCTTGCCTCCATTCATATCCCTGGGGTCTTGAGCAAGGTTCTTCACTGCTCAGTTTCAGGTTCCTCCTCTGTTGAGATTAATGCAGCTCACATGAAAGAGTGGATAAGAAACTGCTTCATAAACTGTGAAGCACCAGATCGAGGTACGGCATTGCCATTCCTTCAGCCATCGACCACTACTGAGCGCACACATAGTAGTAAGGACTGCCTGGTCCCTGTCACCCCTCTCCCCCATCTCCCCCCTGGAGAGATCCTCCAATTTAAACAGGTCTTAGATGTCAGCAGTTATGTTCCGAATGGCCGGCGCCTTCCTTCTCTAGCCACTGGGTTTGTTGGAAAAGATCGAGCATCACCAGGACTGAACTGAAATCATAAGGTGAAAATAAGTGTGCTCTCAGAAAGGACCCCTTCACCTGTCACAGCCATAAAAGTTCCTATAAGTAGACTTACTGACCATCAAACTTGCCGCTTTCCTTCATCAGGTTTTTAAAGGTATCTTCATGTTGTAATCGAACTTTCCTTCTCTCAGAGGCCAGATTATGCTCCACATGATCTTGTTCAGTCAGAAGTGTGACTGGTTTTAAATGAATCTAGAGAAAGAAAAACATTTATCTTTCATTGCCTTGTTAAATTATAAAAGCACAACATGAATTTTGCAAAAACAAATGACATGCTATGCTGTTTTCTAACTCAAAGTAAATGGAGCGTCTACGGGTGTTTTCGCACACATATTATTTTGACTAAATGTTTTTTCTCAAAATATTTTTAAACTAAAAAAATCAAATAGGCTTAATTATTTCTTCATACAGCATGTGCTTTAAAGAATTTTCCAAATATTAATTTTCAATTTAAAAATTTTCAGCAGAACTACAAAATAAGAAATTCTCCAAATTAATGAATGAGGAGAGGGACTTTGACTCCATTGAATTCTTACCAAGAAATGTTTTCTACCTTTTGCAAAATTAAGACATCAAAGGGAGAGAATAGAGATGTTCTAGAGAAAGTTATCATGTACCAAGAGATATTCCCAATTTGGAAATTTCATCACAAGGTGAAAACATTATCTGATAAGCAAACTGAAAGAATCAACATGTTAGAATAAAGCTTTAACTGACCTCCAGAAACCCCGAAATATGATGCAACAGAACCAAGAGCTCAAGCTCCTCCCAAAATGCCTGACTGCTGACCCGTGTGTCTAGGAGTCACCTTGCAGCTGGACTAGGGCAGCTCCATGCTTATTTCCAGGACACCTAAAGGCTGGGGCTGACCCTTGGCCCAGATAAGGATGAAATAGCTAGTGATTTATTAATGCTGCCTAAAGCAAAACTCCCCTGGACTGCCTTGTCTAATTCGTGTAGGACTGTGTGGACTGAGAGCGTGCCCTGGTTTAACTAGTCGCACAACCTTATTTTATTTGTGTGACCAACGGGGTATAAGAGACCACTTGGTAAACTTGTGCCTTGGTTCTTCGAGATGAAGTACATTTTGTGTGACTGAAGAGGACCCTGAGAGCTATGCCTGGAAGTCTTGAGCTTCTCTGATGTCGCCTGATGTCGCCTGAGCTGTCTTTCTCCTGTGTACCATCTCCTTTAGCTTTAGTAAGGCCTTGCCTGAGCACACCCTATGGGGTCTTGTGAGTCCTTCAATGATCTGACCTGTGCTATTGTTGAATGAAGTCTATATTAGTTAATCATTGTCCATCTTATCCTGGAATAAACTCACTTTGGACAGAGATCCAGGTAGGCCTGACGGTTCAAACCAAATCACTGATTTTTCACAGCTCTCTTCATGATGTGCTACATTAACTGATGCATAATTAGTTCTTCAGGCTCAGCAGAGACTGGACTGAAGTGTGACTATTGTATTGTTATTCCAGGACTCCCTGAAGTTGGAGTGAGAAGTCTGAAGCTGGAGAGAAAGAATGATGGCCTTTGTTTTCTCCCCCATGTGAAGAAATAGGATGGGGAGGTGGACTCCCTTCCATCACTTGCTCTCAGATATGAAAACTCTGCACCTACCCCCATATGCTCTCATTCCCAAGAGTTTGGAGATTTGGGAGGATTCCAGGAAAAACAGACTGGCTGGCAAGACCTATCTCAATGTCTTAGATTTTAGTGAACATCGGATCCCTGGGATGCTTTGTCCAAGTACAGATTCCAGGTTCCTGTACTAGTGACTCTAATTCAGCAGGTCTGAGATACAGCCCAGAAAGCTGTACTTTGATTATATAATAGCTGATATGAACTTCAGCTTGGAAAACAATCCCCTTGCAGAATGTGAATTTGCCTTGTGGACTGTTTATTATTGAGCAGAGAGTGGGAGAAGTGTCCCAGTGTACAAAACTCTGTAGGGACACCAGCCACCCAGGCACCCCGGTGGGCTAACTCAACCCTGGTCCATCTCTGTGCCTCCCGGCCCAAGAGAGGAGTAGCTGGGGAGTGCTGCTGTGCTGTCACCTCTGTTGGGTACAGTGAAAACATTGCTTTGTCCTGGCTCTAAAGTGGGAAGCAGTCTGAGGAAGAACACTTTGGCAGAGTAGAAGTGTTCTCTGTCACTTCAAAGTGGAGCTGGGAGAAGTCACGGCACCCACCTCTGGAGAGATCCTTATAGTGAAAGATTTAAATTCTAAATTGAATTATTACAAGTAAAAATGCTTAGGCTAAATGGGGACCCTCCCCCTGGCACCCTGACCCTAAAAAGAAAAGCCAAGAAATTATAGTGAGTAAATCCCAAGCAGACTATGGATGGGCTGCTCTGGGCCACTGGCCAGGCAAGCCTGCCGGCCACTCACACCAGGCCAGCATATTTCTTTTAAGGGTGTTTTTACCTCATATGCTCTGAAGTTTATTTTTAAACTTTAATAACTAGGCAACTTTGACATTCTTCCTTCAGGTATGAAAAAATGAGTGGACCATAACTTGCAACTGCTAGCTAAATTGCTGTTGCTTTTAAAAAAAATTTATTTTAACTCCATTTTGAGTTATATAACTACAAAAGAAAAGAACTAACCCAGTAAGCAATATTTTTGAGAAACTGATATGACCTTCAAATCATTTAAAATACAATGATTTTTCCTCTTTCACAAACTGGCTACATCTCCTTTTCTCTTACGTACAATATTACCACAGAATGATAACTTTTACCACAAATATTGGTGAATAACAAATCTTGGGAAAGCACATCTCATGGTAACAAGAAATGTCCCTTTTCCATAATAATTCTGATGCAATTGTTAATATATCTCTGAATTACATGCTAGATACCTCTTCACAAGAAAATTTACCTTTTCTTTTCCAACTGATTTGGCTACAAATGTAGAGAAAGCCACGCTCACGAGTTTCTCAATGCCAGTGAACGTGTCCTCTACTACAACCTTGATGCTGATCTAAAATGAAAAGAAAAATAAATAACCGTCCAGCCGTCCAGACAACAGATGAGATAGTAGCATTCAAGATTCAGTTACGTATTCAACTTTCTTTTCTTTTGTTTTTTGAATAAAACCAGCATTTTAATTTACTTTTAAGCAATACTGTCCTTTCCATGATGTTCTCTAAAACTGGAAAAATAACTTCTTTCCGATTATAGAAAATACATATTTACCATGGAAAATTTGGTAAATATAAAAATAGATAAATGATTAAAATGGAATCTGATTATCCAGAGTAAATATTATCAGTAATCCCACCACCCAGATTAATAATTACTAATCTTTAGGTGAATTTGCTTCCAGTTTTATGTGTATATATTAAATGTATACATATGTACATATGTATGTGTGTCACACATAAAATTATCTTACTGTATTTACAGTTTTATATTTTAATTTTAAAAAACTGACATTATGTGATAAGCATTTCTAATCCCATTATTACCAAATATGCTTTTGAAAACAAGATATTAATGAATGCCCCATAGCCCATCAGAGAGATGCACAACTCTTTTTAATCTTTCGTCTCTGAGTTTTATAACCAAGTTAATGTGGACAGAATTACATCATGTTATTTGCATCTTTGTTTCCTTTTTCAGGAGTTTTATTTTTTCAGAAATAGCAAGAAGATGACCGAGATACTCAATGTGACACTACAACGGACTGGATTTCCCTGTGTGAAGAGCTTGGAAGCTCGGGTCCTCACGGTCACTCTCTGCAGAAGTGTTGGTAAACTCAGGCTGTCATTAGATTTGGACTAATAAACACTTTCCCCACATATCCCAGAGAAGTAACACTGTCTTCCTGGAATAATGGGCAGCCTCAGGCATCTTAGTTCAGTCCTATGTTATCAGTGATAAAGAACATCTATTTCTACATCTTCACCAAGTACACCATGTACAAAAATAATCAACAATCCATGATTCATTTTAAGTCACTTAAATTATATATGCAAATTAGTATTTGCATGGTAAAACCTAAGGTAAGTAGATGATGATTAACCAAATTTAAACCATCCGTTCTCAACCCCAACAACTCTCAACCCCACATAGCTTTCCACTTTCAGAGAAATAATAGACAAATAAAAATCAGAATAAAACAACTAACAGTAAAAACAAAGCAACAATTCTGGAGAGTTAAAACATTGTCTCTGAAGTTCTGAACATCATCTCCTATTAGAACTGTTCACTTAGTTATGTATGATGACCCAGTGTTTCAAAGACATATGCCAGGGGAGAATTTGTGTCATGAGAGCGTAGGTCAGATTGGAATGACATCCTGTGAAAACAACCGGAAAACTGGACCAAATGTAGGAAGCAACTATTTGCACACACAGGACAGCATGCAACAGCGGACTGTGATCCCAGAGGGAAGGGAACGAATGAGCAGAGCACCTGCATTTCTCAGGACCCCAGCCTGAAGGCAATTCCCACACTGTGGCCAAGGAGGGGAAACCGAATCTCGCTGAATTGAGGAGCTAGAAATCAAGGAGATCAAGGCAGCTGAGAGAGTCCCAGAGAGGAGGGAGCTACAAAAGGAAAGAATTCCAGAAACATGCATACAGTCCCATTGAGTGTTTGGGCTGATACCAGCCTGAGCACGAGTAGGGCGAAAGCTCAAAGGCCAGACAAGAACAACTTCTGAGGAAGAAACAATTACTGGGGAGCTCACACAGAGCTGGGGATCTTGGGCGTTCCCTCCAGCCAGACCTCACCAAGTACACAACACACTCACAGAGCCCGCAGAAGACCCCAACTTAGAAGAGGGGCTGCATTAGCCCCAGCTGAGGCTAGCATTTACATTCCTTAGGATCAGACATCTGTGCTTTCAAACTCACTGGGTTTTTTCTTTGCTTTTCTTAGCTTTTAGTCAAACTTCCTTTGGAAATTCTAGCTTGTCTCAGGGAATAGGAGGAAAAGGAGAAAAGAAAAGGAACTTTTATCTATGCTTGGGCTGAATATAAAGGAGAGTGCCAGCCCTCAGGAGAGAGGCCAAGCCCAGAGGCTACTGTGTAGAAAGGTTGAGAGCCCCACAGTTGAGAAATCAGGGTCCGGAGGCACCATTACAACTGTCACGGACAGAGCTCATTGTATCCACAGCTTTTATTTCCTTTCTGGTTTCTTCAAGTTCATATGGACACTAGGGGAAAGTGACTAAATCAGGGTAAAGCACCACCATTGGTGCGGTTATTGCCAAAATAGTTCTGTTATGGGTTGAATCGTGTCCCTCACCAAATCCAGTACCGCAGAATGTGACCTTTGAAAATAGGGTATAATTAGGATGTTAAGATGGGTGGGCCACTAATCCAATATGACTGATGTCCTTGTAAAATGGGGAAATTTGGACACAGATGCACACAGGGAGAATGCCATGTGAAGATGAAGGCCTAGATTGGGGTGACGCAGCAGAAGGCAAAAAAAGCCAAAGATTGCCAGCAAAGCACCAGAAGTTAGGAGAGGATTGGGGGAGATTCTCTCTCACAGTCCTTAAAGGAACCAACCCTACCAACACCTTGACTTAGGATTTCTATCCTCCAGAGTCGTGGGACAATACATGTCTGTTGGTTAAGCCACCCAGTGTGCAGTACTTTGTTATAGCAGCACCAGAAAATGAATGTAAGTCCCTACATGTCTTTTTTTGCCCAGAGCTCAAAGAGACTGCAGCTGACCAACCCAGAAGTTGCAAAATGGGATCCAGTACAGCAACTCCTCTCCTGCTAATTTAACCTGGATAGAGACTTCAAAAGCCACCAAGAACGTTGTATCCACAACTACTGTAAAGAAAAGAAACCCAAGTGAGGAGATGGAGAACAAGCAGTCAGAATCATTAGGAAATTAAAGCCATGCATGCCTTGCAAAGAACCAGGAGAGAGCCCTTCTCCCTCACATGTTTACTGTCTGTGTATGCTTCTAGTAGAAATAGTGCACTGCATCATGTTTAACTATACTAGCAGAGCTGACTAGGAAACATGGGCTCCTTATCATGTACCTGTGAGCCTGACTACAGATTCAGGGGCCTTCTGAAACTCAGAATCTCATGAACTCCAAATCATTCCAAGGTGTCCGCCTCTGCTCTCTGTAAACCATGCAGAGATGAGCACCTAGAGGCAGAAAGAAGGGCACGGTTCTCTTACCTCCATGCTTGTGCTGAATGCTCTAGTCACTTTTGCTTTGATGGTTATAACTTGTCCAACACTAGTAAAAAACAAAAAAGAAAAGAAAGAAAAAGATCTCAGTAATCCTAGCACATCTCATTTCAGACGTAAAGATTTAGTTGAATACATTTGCCATAGGGCAGTTCTACCTTTCATGCTGATAATGTTTGTGCATGAAAAACTCAGGTTAATAACAAATAAAGCACTAAAAACAGATGCCAATCATTGTAAACGACACATGTTAGCTGACTACCTCTATTTAAACAGAAAAGGGACTTCGCAAAGATGGTGTGCAGATACTTTGACTATATCATGGCTGTTTCCTTAGAGAAAGTTAAAACAAACACACAAGCAAACCTATACAACTGGTATTTAATATAACACGTTAGTTAACAAATAAATGGATAAACATACAAACAAGCAAGCAAGCACATTGATCAGCTTCACTAGGTTTACACGGACCCTCAATGCTGCTAGGTGATCCATTCATTCCCCATGAGTGGGGAGTCTGGTCGTGTAACCTGATGTTGTTCCAAAGCTTTTGTGTTCAGTCCCCTCAGTCACTTCTGATCCCTTCACCTTAGCAGAAGGTAAGGGTCTACCCAATATGAGCCTCTTCAGTGTTTCTCCCCTACTTTCAAAGTTGAACTACATTCTCACTGTTCTTCTCTTTACTCTTTTGTTTCTGAGGAAGAAAGACAGATCTCTCCTAGACTTCTTTCTTTACCTGTGCCCTTGATCCCATCCCCACTACCTCTCCTCCTCCATCGCAGGCTTAGTCAGCTCTTTCCTCCTTTGCACCCTCACCCTCTGCCGCTTCCCTGACTCCTTATCAGTCTATGGAAATTGTCAAGGTCAATTCTCCTTTCTAAAAACCTTTCTCTCAAGCCTATTCTGTCTCAAGCTTTTCCTCTTCTCCTTCATATTCAAACTTCCTAAAATAATTGTTTCTTTTTCAAACTCATACATTTAACAAATGTTTACTGAGTTACAACTAGTCCTGGCATTAAGCTAAGACCTCAGGATACAGTGATGAACAAGACAAGGTTGCTGACTTCAAGGAGACCAGTCTTCACTTGGGACATCAGGATGTAAACAGATGCAGTCCAATGCCAGGCAATTTTTGAAAAGAAGAAAGGATCGAGTACCGTAAAGGCACCCAGGAGAAGTGACTAATTTTGGAAAGTCAAGGGCGGAGTCACAGGAGAGGTGACATTTGAGATGGGTCTTCAAAGATTAGGATTTTGCCAGGTGCAGAAGTTTGGGGGTTTCATCTCCCATTCACTTCTCAGACACTTGATTCTAGCTGTTGCCTCCACGTCTTACTCCTAATCTCTCCAAAGTCACTTCCCAAGAGCTAAAGTCAACATCTCATCTCATTTAACAGCATCAACCAACCTCTTCCTTTAGGAAAGTTTCTCTTCCCTTGGCTGCCAAAACACTGTTCTCTATTCATTCTCAGTTTCCCTTGCTGATTTCTCTTTGTTAATCCATCCCTCAAGTGTAGACATCTCCTTAAGTTCTGTCCTTTGTCCTATTCTCTTCTCACTTCACCCTCTTCCCAGAAGAGCTAATTTTCTTCCATGATCTAATCATCTTTATAGAGATGATTCTCAAATCTACATCTTTACCCTGGACCTCATTCTTGAAACTCAGAGGCATATTTTCAAACTTCTCTCAGCAAATTCAGCTAATAGTTATGGAGGTTCTACTGGGTTCAGTGTTAACTGCTTCCACACACATTACCTAATTTAATCTAATCCCCATATTTAGTACAAGCAAACTTAAACCATTTCCCTTTTTCCTTAAAATTGTTCCTCCTAGACTTTCTAGCACTGTTTTGTAAAGTTTCTAGTGGAGATTTACAGTAATAGTGCATGCAGGGTTAGAGTCCCTCTTCAAAGCTACTGTAGGACTTTGTACTCATATCCTACTAAAATCTTATGCCTCTCTGCCTGTCAGACTTTGAGGAGGGGAAGCATCTGCCACTTTTCTTTGTCTCCTGCCTGTGAAAGCAGAGGAATTCCACAGGACTTGGTTCTTCACCAAACCGAACTTCTGACACTGAATTGTCAAATGAAGGGAATGACTAAAATCCCAATGACATAAAACCAATTTCATAGCATGGCATTCAAGGCCTTCTGTTATCTAGCCCCAATCCACTGCTGGGGCATCATCTCTCTGTAGATCAGGCTTTTCCTGAGCACTCCCTGCTCCCCCTCCTCTCGGTGCTTAGGCTCTTACATGTCCCTTGTCTTGTGAAGTCCTTTTCCTATTCACCAGATGAACATCTGTACCTCATTTGAGGCCCACATCAAGTGCTACCTCTATCATGAAACTCGCATTGATTCTCCAGTTAAAATGTACCTTTTAACTACCCCACAGAACTGAGTTTATCTCTCGCCCCGGGCATGCATCCTATCATGCTTTCTACTGTGATGATTATGTATTTGTCTGACTCTCTCACCAGACTGAGTGACCACCACACTCTGGAACTGTGCCATAATCATTCGCATATCCTACTGAGCCTAGACCAGTACTTTTTGTATAAGCAATAGATATGCGTAAATTTAAAAAAATATTTAATATGGCTTATAACCAAATGATATGGCTTTCTATATGTAGCTTTCAATTTTCTTTTTTATGGTGCAGTCGCCATATAAAAATTACAAGAAGCTTCCTTTCCATGATTTTAGTGGCCACAGATCCTTTCTGATAACACAAACATGAAATGGTACAAAACACCACAACTACATATCAAAAATGAGGTTACCAGTTAAGTCTAAGTTATAGAATTTAGGATTGGAAAGTACATAGTATTTTGTTACAATATGCTGTTGACATTCCTAAGTTTAGTAATGGTGCTTTAATCTATCCCCAAATAAGTGTGGATTTGCAGTAATTCATAATTTTGCTGAGATAGAAACACGTGTCAATTTTTTCTGCTTCATGGAAAATCACATAGCTAGTATGTGTGCTTAGTCAACAGACCTTCATCTGCTTCTACAAGACTCTAGAATGTCAAGGGCTCTTTCAGTAACACTGCAGCTGCCTACAAGCACAAACATCGAGAGACGTTCAATGAAAGTTGCTGATCACAAAAACAGAAGCAGTGGGCTGGGGAAAGCACTGGATTAAGCATAAGATCCAGGCTCTAAGTAAGCACCCTCTGTCCTCTGGGTGGCTCTGGGCATTGGGTCTCATCCGTACAAAGAGAAGATTGGGCTGAGCCCTAACGATTTCTCCGTGCCTATGATTCTAATTCCTGCCAGCAATCTCTTTTGGGTAAGCTTTGAAGAAGTAATTTCTTTGTGCATGTAGTTTCATTTAAGTTAATTTTGTTTGCAAATAAATATAAGTGCCAAATAGATAACTCTAAGCAGCAGGGTTGGAGAGCTGAACTGGGGATCTCACTGGACAAGACTACTTAGAGTTTGAAAACTGGTGGCAACTGTCCCATGGTCCTTGAGAACCATCCTGGACTGGAAACAGACAACCTTTCTCTTGTGAGCTATGCTCATGTCTTTAAAGGATCCAGATAATCAGCATTAAAAAAAAAAAACCCAAAAGGGATACAAACATAAAATCAAAGAAATTAAGTAAAACAATATAATCCTAATTTATTACAGGTATTAATATAAACTCTTTAAAAAACCTATAATTCCTAATCCTGTCCACTGAAAAAGCCTAGAAATAATGACCAACCCTATAACAATGAGCACCTTCCCTGCCCAGATTGTGATCTCTACTTATAATTTCTTTTGAAGAAACTTCTGATTCTAAATTTGTGTGAGGAATATAAAAGATGAGCCCATCTTGTCATACCAGAAAGCAAAGGAGTTATTAAAGACTTCTAACTTGGGGGTTATGTCCAAAGGACTTAGGAACCAAATTGAAGAAGCTCCCACTGTCCAAAGATGGGGCAGTGTGAGCATCCATAAGAATAATCACATCAGAATTAAATGCATCAAATATGCTTAAATCCATGGGTTCATAATGATACTAAATAAAGGGAAAGAATTAAGCCTGCCTTTCCTGGACAAACTTCACTTCAGGGTAACCAAGTAACTAATGAGATAAAGGGTCTCTCGACACAAATATTTCAGAAAATAAATGAAGAAGAAATGATAGAACTAGGATATTACCATTTTACCAATATCTAATGAAATAATGGTTCTAGGTAATGGTCATTAGACATCATGTGCTCTTGACAGGAACTAGTTTTTCCAAAATATCAAACGTTCATTGGATCAATTTTTAGATGTAACTATCAGTTTACAAGAAATACAAATGACAGATGAACATGTTAAATAGGGATACAATGAGCAAATACAGTATGTGGTAAACTCTATAGGACAAATGACTAGGTTTCTTTAAAAAAATAAACTGCAAGAGAAAAGAAGGAAGGGAAAATTACATATTAAAAGACATATCAATCATATTGGATCTTGACTCAATAAACCAATTCTTTAAATTAAAAAAACCATTTTTTGAGACCATTGGGAATGATAACATCATAATTATGTTACTATGTTTTCTAAAAAACAAAAACCTTATCTTTTAGAAACATATACTGAAATATTCACAGATGATGCCTGGGATTTGCCTCAAAATAATCCAGGTATCTATGGGGGGGTATTGATAAAACAAGAGGGTCTATGAGTTGATTATTGCTGTAGTTAGGTGATGGGTCCTTGGGGATACACTGTGCTAGTCTCTCTACTTTTGTGTATGTTTGAAACATTTGTGTACCTTGAAATTTTCTACAAGAGATGGTAAAGCACATACACACTTCCACACATAAAATGTTTTTCATAATTTAACATCTCTACTCAGATGAATTTATGTTTACCCAACAACCTAATGATGAAATTCACCACCATAGAGATACTTATTATCGTTAGTTATTCTTCTAGTGGAGGAAGGAGCCATTAAGCATCAGCTTTTAGCAATCCTGCTATGCCTCATACCAGAATGCATCTAATGCTGAGAGCTATTTCTCAACAAAGTCAGGACTGGGCATTTACACTTGAGTGTTTACTAAAAGCAGGTCCTGCAATTATGTCTTTTACTGGTTTATATTAGGTCAAATGTTATTTATTTTACCAACAAATTGGATCAGTGACTCCAAATGAACAAGCTTAGGTGCCACAAATATATGTCACAGATGAACCAATAAACCCAGCAGAAAGGCGTGATAGAACAATGCCACTTACCTGGCTATCTCCTCAAATTGTATGTCATCCACTGAGGCTGTAACACAGGAAACCCCAGCATGTTTTTCAGCTTCAAAATAATAGGTACAAATGTGCTGCATTAGTAGTTATGTCTGAATATTTCAGCATAAGGGAAAAGGAATAAACGTTAAGTGGATTTACTCTAGTAACTCATCCTCTCATTCAGTATATGACCACTATGCCCACACTCTGGATGACCTGGATCACTGAGAGCTCCTTTGCTCTATAAGTTATAGTTCTACTGCACGGAAATGACTGTACTCCCTTCTAAGTTTTAACTTACACTATTTTTGATTTGAAATTCAATGCCAATACCCAGATATCTAGCTATTTAAGTAGCAATTTTAATAAGTTGGTGCCAACTTTAAATATTTTGTCAGGTACTATCCTTCTTTTGTTTTAACAACAATGCATCAGCGCTGTATCCATTATCCCATGGAACCAGTTGCTGAACATATTTAAACCACTTCATCAGTGTAAGCGCTGAGCTGAGCATGGGAGCCCCTGAGATCAGACCCCAAACCAGAGAGGAACTTCTCTGGACATCAGAGAAATAGAGATGGGCACAGAGTAGGTATTTAGTCAATATTTATTATTTATTATTACGAAATTCACACCAAATTCACTATCCATTAATTATGTTGGAGGAGGAGAGAATTGAGTAGGTGGAGAGAGACTAGGGAGGAGCTCCAGTCATATCCATGTCCCATGTCTGCACTTAATTTGTCGAAATTTTTTTTGATTGTTGGTTTTACTTTATATACAAATATCAGAATTTATTCTCTTTGGGAAAAAGTTTGACATGTGCTTCTGCCAGAATTTGATTTTGAGGAACAGTTAATTAAAACTCCAACAGATTGCATTGGCTTTTTAAGAACTTTTAACCCCATTTTAATTTTGGAGACTTCACTCCTAGAAAAAGAAAGAGACAGTGAATTATACTGAATTTGTATTCTTTGTGTATAGTGGATTACTTTCACTGCAATATATATTCATTGATAGTCCCTGGTAAAGAGAGGTGAGAAAAAACTCCAGAGAGCAGGTCTTTAAACACTCCTCTATGATCCAATTCTGTAGAATATTGGACATTCTGGTTTTACTAGTTGGAAATAACTAACTGTCCCTCCAAACATGCATGTAACGTAAACTGAGTTACCAGAAAATGAACCGTAGCAGAACTCTGTGAGTGAAGGGGAGGGATGGGCTTCTCAGCTATAAAGTTCAGTGAGAGGAAGGGAACATAAAAGTATCAGACTCTAGAAATACTCAAGGTGGGCTCAATTTAACTCAGTGTCTCAAACATTTGTTAAGTTGCCACTGATTTCCAGACTGAGCTGAATCAGTCCTATCTTTTTAACAAGTCTACTTGGTAGCAGTTAGAGATCCAGCCATAGTCCGTGCCCTTCTAGAGCTTAAGATTCTCGGCAAACTACTGAACCCTTGCAAATCCATGCTGTAAAACATTGACTAAGGAGTACCTCATAGACATTTGTTCCAGTTGCCTGACACGAGGGAATGGAATGTTGAGTTAATAAACCATTCTTGTTAATAAAGTGTTACCATGTACACCAACATGTTACCAATTTTGAATGACTTAAATGATAACTAAAGTGCAATAATCAATAAAAGACTCAATTTTTATTGTGTATATTGGGTATCTACTATGTGTACATATAACACTATACTAGATTGCATTAGAGATCAAGAAGAAACACAATCAAAATAATAATTGCCATTTACTAAACATGTATTATTGGCCAGGCCCTGAGCTAAGTATTTATGCACACCAACTACATGAGGTTGATACTATTATTAGTTCCATTTTACATAGGGAAATCTAGGCTTAGAAAGATTAAATGCATTGTTCTAAAGAGTGATTTTGACAACAGAAGCAATGGGAACTCTCAGGAAAGAGAAGACCAAACAAGGAACACTCCCTAGAGAAGTACTTGGCTAGATATGGGCTTCAGAGGCTCACTAGCCATGTTTACATGACAGAATTTCAAGGGCCATTAAATTAAAAAGAAAAATATGGGAACCAACATAGGGCCACTTTTTTTTTACAGGAGATTATACGTGATTGTTTTCTTTTTACAAGAATGTCATATATGAATTCTATATGACCAGTTTGTTCTGGTTCTTGATTTTGATTGTCTTTCATACAGTATGCCAATAAAAGTGGAGAAACCCCAAAGCTATTTCTGATTTCCTGGGGAAACCGAGAGCAGCTGAGGAACAGTTGCAGACTAGCCAAGTGGTTGTAATCCAGATATGAGGTGATGATTGATAAAAATGGTGGCTACCTCCATTCATTCATTCCTGTATCTAATATTGGTTGATCACCTGCGCTATGCCAGCCTCTATTAAGTTGCTGGAAACATGAAACAGCTATGATCCCTGCTCTTATGGAGTCTGATGGAAGAGTCAGGGATTAATTGAATGAATACATAATAACAAAAGGAGTTAAATGCTCTGAAGGAAACATGGATTTTATGGGAGTCTGTAACTGAGCAACCAGACCGAGGTGGGAGTCCGGGAAGCTTCCACGTGGAGGCGATGCTTGAGCTGGGGTCTGAAGGATGAGTGGGAGTAAAACAGATGTGTTTGGAGGGGAAGCAGAGGAAAGGAGAGCATGCTGAACAGAAGGAACAATGACTACAAAGCGCCTGATGAAGGTCTTCATGGCTAAAATGAGGAAAGCAAGAGAAGAGTGGGTAAGTTAAAGCTGAAGGGAAGGCTGAGGATGGACGGTGCACAGGGCCTTGAAGCCCTTGGCTGACAGTTTTTATAATGATTATTATTAAAGATATTGTTCCACTGTCTTCTGGACTCCATTGTTTCTGATGAGGTCAGTGATAATTCTAATCACTGCTCTCCTGTATATAGTATAGTGTTTTTCTCTGCCTGATTTCAAGATATTCTTTTCATCATAGTTTGACTATGATGTATCTAGATGTGGTTTTCTCTGTAGCACTGTATCAATCTTGCTTAGTGTTCAATGTCTTCTTGAATCTGTAAATTTTTGTCTTTCACCATATTTGGGTAAATTTCAGCCATTATTTCTTCAAGTATTTGGTTTTGTCCCATACTTTTTCTCATCTCCTTTGAAACTCCAATTACATGTATGTTATACATTTTGATGTTTTTTTCACAAATCTCTGATACTTTGTTCACTTTTAAAATTCACTTTTCCCCTCTGTTTTTCAGATTGGATAATTTTTATTGATCCATCTTTATGTTTACTAACTCTTTTCTCAGTCTTCTCCAGTCTACTGTTAAGCCTATCCAGTGAATTTTTTATTTCAGATACTGCAATTTTCAGTTCTGGAACTTCCATTTGATTCCTTTTTTTTTTTTTTTTTGACAGTTTCTACTTCTCTGCTGAGATTTATTATCTTTTCATTCTTTATGATCATATTTTTCATTACATCCTTGAGCATTGTAATATTAGCTGCTTTAAAATCCTTGAAGCTTAATCCTAGCATCTTGGGTCATCTGGGGATTGTCATCTCCATTGATTGTCTTTTCTCTTAAGAATGGGTCATGTTTTCCTGTTTCTTTGCATATCAAGTAATTTTCGATTGCATCCTAGCCATTGTGAGTGATATGTTACAGAAACTGTGGGTTCTTATATGTTCCGCTGAAGAGTATTGTTTTGTTTTTTTTAAGTAAGCAGTTAACTAAACTCAAACTCTAAAACTCTGTCTCCATGGAGGTGGGAACGGCCCTTTTCAGTTCTTTTGGCCTCATCTAGCAAGTTAGGAGTTTGTCCTATGCATACACGATTCAAGGTTCACCAGAGATTTGAGCAAAGATTATAGAGAGATTTTAGGGCTCTCTCCTTTCTTGAATTTTCCTGCTCACATACCAGTAGCTGTGTTTTCCCCAAATTCTTTGGTTCTTCAAATCAGCAAGTCTGTGGGTTTGCCATCAAAAATCTAGTTGGGAACAGATTGCGGTCTCTTTTCAGGCTTAAAGTCATTATAAAAAAAACCCAACAAAGTTAGCTAGTACCTTTCTCTTCTTCCAAGTGTGACTTCCAAGTGTTCTAAGCCTGCTTTTGTTCACTTGTCAGTTGCCTTAAGCTGCTTTTAGTTAATGTCTTTTCTTTTTCCAGAGCTTATAGTTGTTATCTGTGGGAGATTTTTTCTGATAGGAGATGCTAGAAGAGGACCCCTTATAGGCCTCAGGAAGGAAGACAATGGGAGAAAATGAACAGAACATGTAACACGATCAGATTAGCACCCTCAAAAAGTACTTTAGATGCAGTGTGGAAAGGAGACTAGAATGAATGAAGACCAGTTTGGCAACCACTGCTGTAGTCCACATGAAAGATGATGGTAGCATGGACTAGGTGGTGGCAATGGAGGCGTGGCAAAGTGGTTGGGTTTGAGAGATTCCTTTAAGGTCACATGGATAGGACTTGGTTCATGGATTGAACCTGTGGAGGGGGAAGCAAGGTAGAGAGAAGTACCCAGGATGGACGACTGCTAGATTATTGACTCACACAACTGGATGGATTGGGTGCTATTGCTGAGAGAGTGAACCTTGGAAGAGATTCACAGATGAAATAGAGAGGGAAGTGTGAGTCTGGGATGTTTCAAAATAAGAAATGGATATGGAGGGCGGAGAATGGCTCAGAGATGGTGTCAAGCATCCAGGCTTGCAGAACTAGAAGAATATTGGGGCCACTGACAGAAATGAGGTTTAATGCTGAAATGATAGTGAACATATTTAACTGTCTTTAAATATTGAGAAGACATTTTGGAATCTAGCAGTTCCTGGGGGTCATGGCAGTGACTATGAGGCCATGACTGTGATCATTATGTATTGTTGTAATGTGGCAGCACAGAAGTGCTAGTCAATAAGGAACTCTGGTCAGGAAAATGCCAGAAAAACCAGTTTTTGTATTACTCCTATTGTATAAAGTAGAACACTAGGGTGGAGCATTTCTCTGCGGCGGATTCAGTTATACTTTGGCTAAATAACGTCCCTCGCTTATGTGGTGCCTCTTCCCACCATGGAGAGTTTAACTGAGGCATTATCCATGTTCCCAAACCAACTTTATCATAAAGGTTTCTTTAATATTGTGCTGTTAGTAATATAATGTTAAGGTCCAGAGTAACTGGTTATCGATTGAATCAGTCTATAGTCTGAGTTTTCAAAGATGCAAAACCACTGAAATTTTTATGAGAATCGCAGGAGGGCAATTGTTTCTCCATGACAGGACAGCGGCACCAAGTGAGGTAACTTTAAAAGTCACTTCAATATTCACACGTATTCATGTATTCAGTTGTCTTGGCAATAGGCGTCATCATTATTAGCAACCCTATAATAACATAATTATCATTAGCATCAAGGATAGGAAGCACTGTTTGCTTCTTATCCTTGTTTCTCCAACATGTGGATTAATTCTATATTCATGTTTTCATTATTACGTTATTATAACCGACCTCAAATCCTGTTAAAAACTGTTAAGCAGAAACCAAACAGACTTAACAAACAGAAAACAAACAGGTTGGCATCAGGTAGCTGATGATTTTGCAGGCGGTTAACACCCAGATGATCAGAAACTCTGTTAATGCTCATTGAGAAGCAGAGTTCTTTAATCCTCTAAACTCTACCTTTGTCCTCTGTAAAATCAGAGACCTGGGATACAGGATCTTAAGCTCCTTCCAGCTCCAATATTTTATCCTAACATATTCTACTTTAAAATGTATGTTTGCCAACTCTATTACGTGCCTGATGCAAAGCCTGGTTTATTGTAGAAATGAGATTCCAAGTTCTGGACCCATCCATCATCCATCTACCCACCCATACAATCAGGGGGTTTCTATTTAGAGCTTACTAAGCACTAGGGAACTAGCTTTAGTTTACATGCTACTTGGCCAGACAGGAAATAAAGAGGTGAACAGATTAATACACAAAATAATTACAGATTGTGCTAAGCGGTCTGAACGAAGTCGGAAAGGGCACTGTGATAAAAGTGATAAAAGCATGCAAATGTAAACAGGTGGTCAGGAAAGACTTCTCTGAGGAAATGATATTTAAGCTGAGATGTCATGCATGGAAAAGGCCAAGAGAAGAGCACAAAGGCAAAAAGAAAAGCAGGTGCAAAGGTCCTGAGCAGAGATTATAGTGTGTGGTAGGCAACAGACTGAACACAGAAGCAGATATGAGAAGTGAGCAATCCATTACACCAGGCATTAAAGAGATTTGCAGAAATGTAAAGCAATGCCACTCCTCTACGCACATTTTTTGTATCGTTGAAAATATAGTTATTTTTCAATAAAAATATGTAATGGGTTTATTCTTGTTCTTTTTAAATGAATAGATTTTTTTAATTTGGCAAATATGGATAAAAATAAACCACATACACAAAAGCTCTCCAGTGTCCTCACTTACTGATGGGGTAAAGGAGTCCTAAGACTAAAACGTTTGAGGAGCCACTGGTTTAGGGCATTCCCAGTGTGGCCCCAGCTGCACAGACCTCACAGCTCCGTAAACATTCTCCACTCCTTCCACCTCTCTCCTGGCCATCGCCGGCCCTGGCGTGGCGCGGGCTGGGCGCCAGGCATCGGCTTCCACACTGCGATGGGTCACCCCGGATCCTCCCAGGTCCCACCCCGGCCATCCCGCATCCCCACATCCCACCCCGCCTCCCAGTTCCCACACAGC
This sequence comes from Tapirus indicus, assembly GCA_031878705.1. Taxonomy (NCBI): domain Eukaryota; kingdom Metazoa; phylum Chordata; class Mammalia; order Perissodactyla; family Tapiridae; genus Tapirus; species Tapirus indicus. Next base: position 8,834,910 of record CM062925.1, read on the forward strand.
CCCTCCATCTAGGGCCCCCGCACTCCGGACCCCGGCCCTGCCCCACCCTTGAGCCCCTTCCAGCCCGCGCAGTGCCCTCCCCGGCCCCCCGCCCGCCGCGCCCCTACCCGCGAGGCAGGCGGTGGCGTCGATCCAGCGGAGCAGCTGCCCGGCGCCGAGCTCGCCGCGGGCGTTGGCGTGCGCCGGCTGCACCGCCTGGCTCATGCGCGCCTCGCCGGCCGCCGGCTGCTCCATGGCCCGACGGACGGGTCCCCCGAGGGCCCGCCCCGCTCCAAAGGGCGCCGCGCCCTCCGGCCGCCCGCGACCCGCTCGGTGCCACCCGCTCGGTGCCTGCCGCCCGGCCCCGCGATCGAGGAGGGAGATTCAAGGCGCCGGGAGTACCGCCGGGAGGGCGAAAGGGAGCTCTTCTGTCGCAGGTGGAGCCAGATCTGGGGCGACCGAGGCTGGCGAAGCGGGGACAGCCCGGTTTCTCACTCTTGAAGCGGGGACAGCGGTCCTTATCTCAAGTGACCGTGCAGAGAATTCGGTGAGATAGAGTACGAAGCTCACAGCCCGCGCCCGGCTAAGGTGAGACGGGGGTTTGTTGAGTCAATAGGTGAGGTTTTCACCCGGCTGAAGAACTTGACGGGCGATGGGGAGTTCGCCGATTCAACGCTGTCCAGAGGGTGCAGACCTTTTGCTTTAGAAGTTGATTTTAGACACTTTTTTGGTTTTGGCCGTTGACTGCCAGGTAGAGTGAGCGCTCACGCCTCCGGCCCCTCTTTCAAAATCCACTTTCTGAATCTTGGATATTATATTGGCTCCAAAGAACTCTCTGTTATTGATCATTTTGTTATGAAATTATCCCCACTGCCAAACAAACCAAAAAAAAAGTGCTGATGTTTGCAGACATATCAGGGTCACCGAATAATGGAAGGCAACCTTTTGGTTTTAATCTAGAGAATTTAAGATTAGAAACTGCCACCTCATTATGAATGATCCAGCCAAATCCCAGATAATCTCTTCTTTATGGAGACAGAATCTAGGACATGAAACAAGAGTTTTCATTCTCAGCCTTTAGCACATAAAAGATGCTACACTTTCCTAGAGCTGAAATCGGTGACTTGACAAAGCAGTTTCTCATTAAGGAAACGGTGACACCAGAAAACCTCCAGCACATCATAGATTCAGAGAGTCAGATTGTTACGGCTGGCTGCACCGGGAGAGCATCTATGGGTGAAGAAACAGAAGCGTGAGACGTGAAGCAACGTGCCAGGTACGCGGCTGACATAACAGGAGCAGTTGAGGCGGTAGAGCAGAGCTTGAACTCAGGGCTCCTGACTGACTGAAGTAGCTTCCCACGAAACCTGATCGACTCCAACAAATCCATGTGCTTCTTCACCCCTGTGCAGATGGCCTGCCCGGCCCCAGCCTGAAGATGTCAGAAAGCAGATGCTGGTGATTTTGCTTCTCCTTTTAAAGATTTTTTGTGAAAGAGAGGAACTAAAGAAACATGGACTTGATAACTTTCAGGATCTTCTGTGGGTAGGCTTCCATCCCACGTAAGCATAAATAGGAATTGGATGTATTCAGTTAGGTAAGTATGAAGTTTGACTTTTACAAAAAGCATGAAGATGACTTTTTTAAACAAACTTGTGCCTCCAAGATGGTCCCCATAAGTAGTTACACACTTAGTTCAATGACAATGTTATTGCTCTTATCACTTATGGCCCTCCTCTTTAGACAATGCCTCTAGAGGTCTTAATACCATCTTGCAGATTAGGTTATTGTTCAGCAAATATTCACTCTATCTACGATAACTCCCTGGGAGGCACTTATTGATGTTGGACTTGGCCATGTGGACTGGACCGGAATGTGGGGAGGTAACAGTGTACCAGTTCTGAGCCTCGCCCTTCGAGGCACCGCATATTCTTGGTCCCCGGAACATCAGAACTCTGCCATGAGAAGACTGTATGCCTGAGCAGCTGCCCCATCAGCATCTGGAAGCCAGACTGGGAGCCACATATTGCATAGCCATTCCAGCCAACCTGCAGACCTACAGCCTGGAGCTGAGCCACCCAGCAGACATGCAGACTCGTGAATGAGACATAACTACTTATTGTTGTACGGCACTGTGATTTGGGGATTGTTTGTTACACAGCAATAACTGATAGTTACACACATGAATTTCATTTATTAATATTTTAGGAAATTTATTAAGTTTAAATTGGGTAGTATTATTTTGGGCAAAAAACAGTGACTAAATAGTAATATTACATATATGCTTATATACTTGGTTTCTTGTAAACTTGAGGAATTTCAAAAATATTTTAAGCATCGGTGTGAGAAGGTAGCTTTCCAAATGATTGTCTGGAAGGGGACAGTTTATATCTGTATCTGTGTGTCTCCGGATGTTTGATCAAAAAGCAGACACAGTATACCAACTCGCTATTGTGTTTTCTTATGTGTATTATCTCCTATTTAGATGTCTTTTATAATGGTTTCATATCTTTTGTTGGTTTCACACTGATTTTCATTTTAATAGCCTCTGCCTAAAACTATTATTCTTATGTTTTTCTGAATGGTCTCTTCCTCTCTTGCACAATGAAAATGTCATCTGCATGTGTGAACATTTGCTATATCCTTTATCTGTCAAGGACTTTTGCTATTATGTTTGAAGAAAAGGCTTCCATTTTCCATTTCTGTTTAGAGACATCTTTTGAAGATGAGCAGACGGTGAAGCCAGCCTGATTTGAAAGGTCATGCACAAGAGCAGGAAAGCTGATCGGGGGAAGGGTGTGGAAGGATGATAATCCCTAGAACAATGAGAATGTCTTTAGAATGCTGGAGAGGGAGGAGACCAGACGGTCTGACCCTCATTCTGGAGATGAGGAAATGAAGTATTGGCCCTGGGTCACATCACAAGGTAGTGGTCAGGCTGTGAAAAAACTGAGAATAAGGAGCATGAAATATAAGAAGAGAGAGAGAAAAAAGTGCTTCTCCCAGAGGCAGACCCTCCAACGAGAATTTGAGCAAGCAGTTTATTTGGAAAGAAACTGCAGAAAGTTCTGGTAGGGGAGTCAAAGTGTGCTCCCAGGACCTGCAGCATCAGCATCACCTGGGAGCCTGTTAGAAATGCAGAATCGCAGGCCCCAGCCAGATCTGCTGAATCAGAATCTGCATTTTACTGAGATCCCCAGGTGAGTCATCAGCACATTGAAGTTGGTGAAGAACAGCCTGGGTTATCCCTCCCAGAGACACGGAAGCTGAGGTTTTTATCTTCCGCCTCCCATCCTTCATTGACTGAGGGCAGCTCCCCGGAGCATAAACTCCCCAGCACTTAGACTGTCAGGCAGAGCTGCCCCTCAGTAGGACGGTCAGATGGTAGGACGCTGCCGGCTTGTGCGGGGTGCTGGAGTGCTGGGTGCCGAGGGGATGCAAGCAAGACACGGGCAGCCATGATTCTTAACATTCCGAACATCAGAGGCAGCTGGGAGCCTTTTCGTTTTAGGAGACGATTCCCAGGCAGAGGGTTTGGTAATTCAAAGTATTTCAGACAGAGATGAACTTGACTAGCTATCAGACTCTATCTCCACCTTTGGTATAGGTTATGAAAGGTGCCAGATCAATGTTTTCAAATTCAAATTCAAATCTGCAAGGGTGTGGTTCAAAGTTTAAATACAGAGTTCCTGAGGAAAAATCCAGAATGGGCTTTCTTATTTCAGTTCCAATTTCTTGCCAGGTTTGTAACAGCTGGATCTTAAGTTAGCATGAGGGAAGCCATCTTAGGGAAAGGAAGCAATATTGTAGCTGTGACCGTGACTCGCTAGTGTCTGTGAGTACATTCTAGCCTGCACGTAGCCTAGGTGATTAAGCACCTCTCGCCTTTGCAAAATACGTGATCTGCTAGTATTATGACTCTTGATTATGATAAGATGATAACTTTGTCCTCTGTGTCCCCCCCAGGAACGCGATGACCTCCAGAGAGAAAAACTCTTGTGCTGGTACCCATCATCGATGACAGAAGAAAAAGATAACGTGGTGCCCTGAAGTTCATCACACTGGATGATCGACGAGCCTAAACCCCCTCCTTCCTTGCCCTTTTTCCCTATAACTGCCTCAAGATTCTGTATGATTTTAAGACGGCTCTTTAGGACACTAGTCCCCCATCTTCCGATTGTGCTAGCTAATCATATAAACTTTCATTTCTCAACCACCGACTCGTTTGCAATTAATTGGCACTGGATTGTGGTGAGCAGAACGAGCCCCTTTTGCTCAGTTACAGGGTCTCTTGCTCTTCTCTGCTCCTGGCCCCTCCTCTTGGGATTGCTCTGACCTCGGAGAATTGGACTGTCCCATTTAGCACCTGGAGCCTCAAGCCAACCTTTCTCCTGCTTGTCCCTGCGCTTCCAGTGGCCCAGCTCTCAGACAGACAAGGCTGCCACCCAGGAGTCACCTAATGTGTATGGCGTGCAGCACTTTATTTTGTTTGAACAAAAGCCATGTGTATGGAGCCAACGTTGTTTCACTTCCCCAGGTTTGCTTGGCCCCACCTTCATCCAAGGCACTGCTCAGTGGAGTCCCCTGGCTGCCACTGCCACTGCTTGTCAATACGCTGGAGCACACTGATTGTTTTCAAACACTGAACCAGCCTCGCATCCCTGGAATAAACCCCCCTTGGTCACGGGGCACTACTGAATTCTATTTGCTAATATTTTGTTAAAGATTTTTACATCTACCTTTTTGAGAGATATTGGTCTGTAGTTTTCTTTCTTCTCTTCTTTTTTTTCTTTTACTGTCTTTGTCTGGTTTTGGTGTCAGGTTCATAAAATGAATCGGGAAGTGTTCCCTCTGTATTCTGGAAGAGATTGTGTACATTTGGTGTTCTTTAAACATTTGCTAGAATTTTCCAGTGAAACCATCTGAGGGCTGAAGATTTCCTTTTTGGAGTTTTTAAAATTGCAAATTCAAATTTTAAAATAGTTATAGGGCTACTCAACTTATCTACTTTGTGTGGGGTGAGTTGTGATCATTTCTGGCTTTAGAGAGATTGGTCCGTTTCATCTTAGAGAAGGTGATTTGCCAAAGGCATAGACTGAGGTGATGTCTGATCTGGCGATTTGATCCCACATGGCAGAGCCCTCCCACCTCCTCTTGGCCCCCAGAGCTGACCTTCCTGTCCCTCTGGTTTCCCCCAGATCTCCCCAAACTCCTCTCACAGTGTTTCCTTGCTTTCTAAGCTGGCTCCCAATTCCCTGCCAGGTAGTGGTTCTCAAGATTCTCTGGCCCTGCCCTGATTTACTGAATCAGAAACTGGGGAGGGGGCAATAATCTGTGTTTTAACAAATCTTCCATACGATTCTGTTATTTAAGAGCCACTGCTGAGCTATCTCTCATCAAGGAGGTAGAGCTTCCACTGCAGTCTTTCCCAAGCTTGTCTTCGGTTTAACAGGAGCCCTTTAAGATCAGTAAAGGAATTGGCCATACAAGAGAAAGAGCTGCAGTCTTGGGTCCAGAGAGATGTGTATGTGTGTCTGAGTTGGACTCCCCTCTTGCTAGTGTTGACCTTGAATATGTCACTCAACTGATTTGTGTCTCATTAGATTTTTTTCCTTTTTATAAAATGGGGATGCTTTCCCTACTGCATAAGGTTGTGATTGGATAATAGAAATTATTATCAAATGTAATCATGACAGACAGTATTTATTGAGGGTCCCTTATTCCTCCCAACAACTCTGTGAGTAATAATCCCATTTTAGAGATGAGAACTTGAGCCCAGATAATTTAATAAATACTCATAATGGGCCCCCAGCCCTATGAAGTCCGGGGACTATTGTAATTCCCATGTTCTAGTTGAGGAGACTGGAAGTAGAAGAGCCAGGATTCAAACCCAGACTGTCTGGCTGTTGGTCTCAGGATTACAAAGTTAGGAAATGAGAGATTGGAGTTGACCCAGATCTGTCTAACTCCAAAGGCCAGGCTGCTACTTCTAGTCCAAGCTACCTTCATTTATTCATTCACTCACTCACTCATTCAAACAGTGCATATTTATTGAGTGCCTGTTGTGTTCTGGGCATTGGATAAATGCTGGTGGGTGAAATAGATGTAGTCCCCGACTTCACAGAGTTTGTAGTTTCATAGATAACATATGTGAAAGTGCTACAAAAATCATTCTAATGAGGATGAAACAGAATGGTAAACACGTATGGAAACTGGCTGATGGTTGTGGGCAGCTCCTCAAATTATATCCTGCAGTTGACCATCTACTAGACTCAAGGTCAGCTGCGATTTGTGTGTGTGTTTTTAAATAATCACAAACTTACAGAAAAGTTGGAAGTTCCATACAGAGAACTTATTTTTCCCCGAACCATTTGAGAGTGAGTTGCCAACCTGATGACCTATTATGCCCAAATACTTTAGTGTGAATTTCCTATAAATAGGAAATTCTCTTCCTCAACCATAAGACACTGTCGACGTGAGGGAGTTGACATCAATGGATGGTTACCACTAATCCTCAGCCCCATTGTTCTTCACCGATTGACCCAAGGATGCCTTGTGTTACAGCCAGTTGTCATCTTTCTTGAGTCTCCCTCAGTCTGGAACAAGTCTTCAGTCTCTCTTTGACTTTCATGACCTTGCCACTTTTGAAGGTTACAGGCCAGTTATTCTGTAGAGTGACTCTCGGTTTGGGTCTGTCCGATGTCTCCTCATAACTGGATTGAGTTTACGCATCTTTGGCAGGGACATCGCGAGAGGATGCTGCATTCTTCTTCATGCATCTTGTCAGGTGGCACACAGTTTCAATCTGTCCCATTGTTGATGATGTTCATTTTGGTCATTTGATTAAGGTGCTGTCTCCAGGCTTTTCTCCTGAAAATTTCCCCTTTGTCATTTATAAGCATTTTGTGTGGAGGTACTTTGAAGCTCTGTAAATATCTCATTCCTCATTACATTTTTGATTTATTCATTAATTTATTTATACCTCTATGGACTCATGCTTTCCTATTTTATTCAGTGGGCTATACTCTGTTATTATCATTATTAATTTTGATGCTCAAATTGTCCCCAATTGGGTCAGAGGGAGCACCCTCAAGCTGGCTCCTGCGTCCTTTTGACCTGTCTCTCTCATTCTTTGTAATTCCTCACTTTCCAGTGCAACCAGATGTTCCAGCTCATCTTGTATTTTTCCTGCCCCAGCCCTGGAACCAGGTGTGTCTTCCAGGAGGCTGGGTTCCTTCTAGTGGAAAACAGGATTTAGAAGCCAAGACCTGGATGCTGAGTACGCTTGTTGCTACTGGAGTGTCACTGCTCCCAGGCCCTCACTCGACAGAGCCAGGAAGGGTAAGAGTGTGTGTGTGTGTGTGTGTGTGTAGCTGTCTGGAGTGGGTTGAACGACGGTCCCCAAAAAGATATGTCCGAGCCCTAATCACAGAACATGTGAATATTACCTTAATGGCAAAAAAGGTGATGAAGGATCTGAGAGGAGGAGCCTGTCCTGGATTATCCGGGTGGGCCCCAAATGCACTTATGTGTGCCCCTATTACGAGGACGCCCAGAGGAGGAGACACACGGAAGAGGAGACAGACTGGAGCGGTGTGGTCACAAGCTAAGGAAGACATGAAGCCGCCAGAAGCTGGAAGAGGCAGGGAAGGATTCTCCCCAGAGCCTTCGGATGGAGTGTGCCCCTGCCCACACCTTGACTTCCGACTTGTGGCCTACAGAGCCTGAGAGAGTCAATGTCTGCTGTTTCAAGTCACCCAGCTGGGGGTAATTTGTCACACCAGCCCTAGGAAACTAGTACACTCTCTATAAAACTCCGGGTTCAGATTGATCCAATCCCATCCTCCTCTGCAGGCCTCCTTCTGTTCCTCCTTCCCCGTATTTCTAAGTCCATCTTCTGACAACGAGGAACCCGGCTCACCTCGTGCTTGTCAGCCCCCGTGTACCCCATCTCGCACCGCCTCGGCCACCTTGCGCTGAGGGGCGCCCTCCTCACCTCCTGGGGCCGACCTCCCGCTGGGGGGCGCTGCATCCTGCTCGGGGCACCCCGCGTGCACGCACCTTGCTCCGCCTCGCCGGATGGCCGAGGCCTGCACTGCTCGGGGAGACCAGGGAGGGGAAGGGGGAGGGGAAGGGGGAGCCCCTCCCCGGGCGCCCTGACCCCTCCGCACTGCCCGCCCACCTCGGGAGCCGCGCGTGCCCACCCGTGGCGGCGCCGGACCTGGCTGTGACCCCGCCGCGCGGCCGAGCGGGGTTTCCGGAGCGCAGGGCCCGGGCCCACGTGGGGCGGCAGGAGGGGGCGCCCCCGAGCCGAGCTGCGCCCCCGGGACCCAGGGCGTCGTCTCACACAGGCGGAGGCCTCAGCCCGGCCTTGGTTCCCGGGGGCGGTGCTGGAGGCTAAAACCAACCTGGAGATGTCAATAGTTTATTTTGAGAGGCATGTACTTAAACAGCAGAGGCATCTCCTGGGGGCAAAATGGATAGTATTTATCCCCTATTAGGTGGGCATCAATCTGTCCTGAAGAAGTCTTCAGATTACATTTCAAGGATGAAACAAGATTAGTCCTGACAGGTACATAGATCCTCAAAGAATGTGCAATAACTTCTCCTAAAACAGCCTAAAAATATTCTTTCTGGAGGTTGCACACTTTGTGAAGAGTCCTTATGACATGTGCTTGATAATAGACTGCCTTAAAGTTTAGAATTGTTTCATACAACCATGTCTTCTCTCTCCAAAGACATTCATTCATCAATTAACTCATTCATTCTACACGTTATTTGAAATGCCTGATATTGATCAGACCCTGGGCTGAGGATAAGATATGGCCCCGCTCTCAGGGAACTCTCTGCCTGGTGGGGACACTGACAGATAAATCAGTGGTGTACTGTGATACGGGCAGATCAAACGCGCAGTGCACAGTCCATGGGGACACAGGAGAGGGAGGTTCCCCTCTGCATGGCTGTCCCCAGAAAGTCTTCATATGCTCTGTCAATCAAGCAGCGGGACCTAAGCAACCTGAGCAAAGGGAGTGCTTTAGGGGCTCCCTGAATTGACTAGATATGGAGAACCAGGCCTGAGAGTGGGCAGGAGCAAAGGCTCTGCTGCAGGGCTGGGAAGCACAGCAGATGTTGCCTGTTAAGAAGATTCTGGTCTGGGCTTGCCCCTGCTCCTTCCTTCCTTGTGGACCTTGGTCAAGATCAAAGTTCCAGGAGAAAGCATCTACCTGATGGAGCTTAAGTCATATGTCTGCTTGTCACCCCAGGGCTGGGGAAGGGAAGGGCACAGGGAGGGGTGAAATCTGTTTCTCTCAGTTTCAGGGGAGATGAGACAGGTGCCTGGAATTACCTTCTTACTAAGATTAAACACAGTGAGGGATAAGTTATTCCCCAAAAGAAAATTGAGCTCTAATTAGGAATTGAGAATGGAAGCTAGACAAATTTTAAAAATTACCAATGACTCGTACAAGGGCATTCAGGAATAGGGAAGACTATGGGGAAAGGCAAGTCCTTGGTAATGTTGTTGAGCTACTCGATCAAAATATTAATTTCTATTTATTTTTTCAATCTCTGAGTGACATCAGTGCTGCTCATTTTTAGCTCATAGCAGGTGAGTGATGCAGCTCATAACAGCACATTTTTATTTTAAGTCATTTTTCTCAGACAATGATTTACTTACAGAATGATGTTTGAATACACCCTTTGCAGTGTCCTAATAAAACAAAGGCAACATTACATTGGAAATAGTTTTTTCTTACAGCAATTTTGAAATCAGTTTTTCAGCCATGCAGCTGACTGTGCTCGAGATGCAGAAACCCACAGTCATAAGTGTGTCCTCAAATCTGGCAACTGGCCAGTCACCACCGGGTGTCACCTGCACAAGCCCTGCATGGGTGCTGTGGGGGACATCAAGCAGCATCGCACAGAACCAGGTCAGTTCCTGTGCCTGTGGGAGACTGAAAAATAAGCCAACTTTATGTAGTGTCACATTCTCCTGAGGGGCTGTAGAACCATTAATTCATTCATAAGAAATTCTGCATGAGTGGTTGCTATAATTATTACAGGTTTTGTTTTTTATTTATTTATTTTTGTGTGAGGAAGACCAGCCCTGAGCTAACATCCGTTGTCAATCCTCCTCTTTTATGCTGAGGAAGACTGGCCCTGGGCTAACATCTGTTGCCCATCTTCCTCTACTTTATATGGGACGCTGCCACAGCATCGCTGACAAGCAGTGCCTCGGCGGGCACCAGGGATCCAAACCCACGAACCCCAGGCTGCCAAAGCACAAACTAAACCGCTGCGCCACCGGGCCGGCCCCCCAATTATTACAGTTTTTAAATGAGAAAACTAAGGTCCAGAAAGTTACCCCAAGTTGCCCACCTAATTCATAATCAAATCTGAATTCCTAAGTAACTCTGCTTCTTGATTCACATGCCCAAGGCACTAACAACCCTTGCCTTGGATTACTATTTAGACAAAATAATATGAATGTTTTAGATATCTTGATAAGCATCATAAAGCATTTGAGAAGAAAAAAATTTCCCCTACTGCACATGTTGACATCTTGTATTTTTTTTCTCCCAGTTTTATCACACACAGAGAAAGTAGAAGAGGAGAAAATGTGGGAAAGTAACCTAATGCCAGTGCACAGCAGTTTACCTGAACCATTACCCATTATTTAGCACGCTAAATGGTATGCCAAACTGCGACTGTGATTGATAAAATTTTAATAATCTTAAAAAATACTTTCTACTGTGTGGTACTCTGAATACATCTGAACAATATTCATATTTAATTGAAAATAACTTTACATTAGATGTCAGTAATTTGTAGGTTGGAAAAATGTTGGTTTACATATTGGAACTTATAAAGACAAACATTTTAGTAAATCTTAGAAAAATTATATTTCCTACCTGTTGGAATTACGACTCTTGTACACGGTCTCCCAGACAGAATCACATATGAAGCCTCAGATATCAACGGGACATAAAAAGGGACCATCATTTCCTATTCTTTTTTGTGTGTGTGTGAGGAAGACCAGCCCTGAGCTAACATCCGTTGCCAATCCTCCTCTTTTTGCTGAGGAAGACTGGCCCTGGGCTAACATCCGTGCCCATCTTCCTCCACTTTATATGGGACGCCGCCACGGCATGGCTGACAGGCAGTGCGTCGGCGGGCGCCCGGGATCCGAACCTGCGAACCCCGGGCTGCCAAGCGTGAACTAAACTGCTGCGCCACTGTGCGGCCCCCTATTTTGCCCCTCTTCTTGTCAGTTAAACTAGGCCAGAAGTTTGGAGACAAATGACTACCATAAATTAATCTTTCAAAATCCTAATGTGAACGTGAGTAGGGATTCAAACGGGTCCTGGATATTCCCTGGGCAGATACTGAGGGCTCGCCCTCTGCTAAGCCCTGCTCCAGGGGCTTGGGAACAGCAGTGCACAGACAGACAGAATTCTTTGCTCTCCTAGTGCTTACATTCTGGGGAAGGAGGGCAGAAATTGACCAAAATAAGCATGTAAATTTGTGTGTGCACATGTGTGTGCATGCAAGTGTGATCCTTTGGAGAAAAGTAAAACAAAGAGAGGGATGGAGGTAGGTGAGCAGTTTTACACAGAATGGTCAGGAAAGGCTTCATTGAGAACCTGACGCTTGAGGAGAGGTTTGAAGGAAGTGAGAGAGAGAGAGAGAGAGGCAGGGGGCCTGTCTGGGGGAGAAGGTAGTCGTCTTTAGGACGGTTCATGAATGTTCTGGTCCTCCTCCTTCTGGCCACATGGTAGGATTGCATTTCGCATCTCCTTGACGTGAATCGTTTTGGCCAATGAAATGTAAGCAGCGGTGGGGGAGTCAGGGCATGAGTTGTCCTGTTCCCTCCCGTCAGCCAGCGGAGCTCCAGATAGAAGAGGCTCCATCTGGTTGCATCTTCATCAGAATGACGTGGACCAGAGCCAAGAGCGGACTCAGGATCTCTGCTGCTTTCTCCCTGAGATTTCGGGGTTGATGGTCACTGCAACATTGCCTAGGTTCTTCTGACTGACACCACGGTGTTCTGGAGGAGGACATGGCAGGTGCAGAGGCCCTCAGGTGGTCGTGTCCCTGGCATTTGAGGACCAGCACAGAGGCTGTGTGGAGCAGAGTGGGCAGGGGCTCCTGCGATAACATCAGGAAGGTAGTGAAGGGAGAGAGAGGTTGTGTAGGGCCTTCAAGGCCATTGTAAGGACTGTGGTTTTCGTCTGAGTGACATGGGAAATCAGAGAGTTTTGAGCGGAGGAATGAGAGGATGTGGATTACGTTTCAAAAGGATCATTCCAGCTTCTCTGTTGAGAATAGATTGTAGGGGCAGAGGTGGAAGACGGGGAGTTAAGAGACCACTGCAGATCATTACATGTGTCCCTTTACTGTGTCCCTAATAGAACACAAGGAGCTGGGAAGCGAGGCATGGAAGGAGGAATGGACCCACTTACCATCACTTACGTTACTTGGGAAATGTGTGATTCCGGTCCTCGCAACTCGGGGCTTTGTCGGTCTGGAGCTCCTGATGCCCAAAGGGGGACACTTCTGCTGGGGGTCCAGCATGAGTCCCTGTCACTTCAGGCTCCTTGTGCCAAGAGACCAGCAGGAAGGAAAGGTGTCACCATCCTGGTGGGGGTAACTGATCCTAATCTCTAGGAGGGGTGGGGCTTCTGGGGAAAGGCAGAAATACATTCGGCGTGCAGTGATTTTCGGGGCATCCCTTGGTTCTCCCTTGCCCCATTTCAGTGATAAAAAGACCTGTGCAGCAGCCATGGCCTGTGAAGGGCTTGGTGACTAGGGATGAACCAGATCCTCAGGGATGAGGGTCTGGTTCACCCACCATGTAAACCACCTAAACCAGTGGAGGCGCTGGCCAGGGGTGGTCCAGAATGTGTCGTTGAGGAGGTGATTGTTAGTATCGTCATGGTTCTGAAACCAGCTGCAGCAGTGGGGGCTACAGTTTGTCCCACTAAACTTCTCTTGTAAATTTTCTCCAGGAAAAGGGACGGGCCAGAATTTTGCAGCAGCTATTCCAAGATGGTACGACTCACTGTGCAAGGCAAGTGGATCTGAGCTGTGAGGCGGGTGGACTTCAGTGGATTTCGTGATGCGCTGCTCAGGTACGCTCCTCAGGACCCAAACGGTCATTCCCCCAGCTGCTGAGAGTGTCCCTGCTCTTGGGTTACCCCTGGGTGGCTCGCCAGGAATTGCCCTTAGTAGAAGGCAACTGCCAGGCTTTGGTTTTTGTTCCCTCCTGGGGGAAGTCGTATTCACTGACTGGCTATTATGGGAAGTAGAAAGGCCTGGCGTCTTGCCTCCATCTGGGACATCTCTGAAGAACATGCCTGGTGGAGACTCTCCATGGGATTGGCTGAGGTCTCTTTGCACCTACAGCACAGTTCAACTTCTCCCTCTGCCCGGTCGTGATCCCTCTCCTGTGGTAGGTGGAATAATGTCCTCCCAGAGATGTCCACGTCCTACTCCCCAGAACCCATGAATATGTTGCCCTACATGGCAAAAGGAACTTTGCAAATGTGATTAAGTTAAAGATCTAGAACCGGAGAGATTCTCCCTGGTGGGCCGAGTGTGATCACACGGGTCCTTACAGGAGAGAATCAGGAGGTGAGAGAAGAGAGAAAATGCTATGCTGCTGGTTTTGAGGGTGGAGGAAGGGGCCTCAACCCAAGGAATGTAGTGGCTTCCAGAAGATGAAAAAGTCAAGGACATGGATTCTCCTTAAGAATCCCAGAAGGAATGAAGCCCTGCCAACTGATTTTGGAATTCTAATGTCTAGAAGTGTAAGATGATAGATTGTGCTGTGTTAAGCCACTAAGTTTATGGTAATTTGTTACAGCAGCCATAGGAAACACATATACCTTCCTTTACAGGCATTGTTTGGGAAAGCACTCCCTGATAAACTTCTGGCATGCAAATCTCTGCTGAGTCTGTTCCCCAGGGAATTTGGCATATAATATTCCACTTGTAGACAGATTGGATTAGTAGTAAGAATCCTATTGAGGATCAAATCAATTTAGTGGCCAAGAGTTTTAGTTTCCTCCAGCTAAATGCAACTGGACAATAACCTACATGTGAACTTCCCCAGAACATGTTAATCTCAGCTTCATTTAAAAAGCCATCTCTTATTCTTCTTGTCTTGTAGTCCAAAGATTGTCTGGTCCCAGATTGGATATTAATAGCAGGTTCTCAGCAAGTTATATCCTCCCAAGGCTTTTTGGAATTAGAAATAGTCCCTGGATCCACTTTGTTTTAGACCCAAACAAAGACCCAGGATTGGAGGTAAAAGAATTGTGCAAGGATGTTGGAATAATTTACTCTTTTCCTACTTTTCTAGGTGGAACTCTGTGACCAGAGAAGTTGCCTGTGTTAGTTACTATGGGTCATTTTTCACTCCTGGAAAGTCTCCTTGTCCCCATGGCGGCTGCTTCAGGGACAGTCTGCAACCTGATGAGGATTGTGGTGGTTTTAAAATGCACTTACAATTCCTTGATGCTCCTCCCATTGAAAGGTGGGGTCTGTGTCCACTCCCCTTAAATTTGGGCAGGCTTGTGATAGCTTCCTACAGTAGGGTGCATACTTGGTAACTATGTGATACCATGTGACTTTCAAGGCTTGGTCATAAAAGGCTATAGGTTTCTACTTTTGGGGGTAGTTCTCCCTCTGGAGCAGTCAGCTGCCTGCTGTAAGCAGTCCACCTGCCCCGAGACTGCCATGCTGAAGAGGCTGCCATGCTGAAGAGGTGTGTGGTCTGCCTCTGGTCAGTCCTCGCGGTGGAGCTTTAACTGCCCGTCACCTGAGCGAGCCTTCTTGGACCACAAACCTGGTCAAGTCAGAGTGACTGCAGCTCAGCTGCCATCCCCTTGCAAATGCATGAGAGACCCCAAGCGAGACCTGCCCAGCCAAGCAATTCCTATGTTCCTGACCCACAAAATTGTTTTCATAATAAAATGGTTGTTGTGAGCCGCTGAGTTTTGGGGTACTTTGTTATGCAGTAATAGTAACCAGAACAGAGATCCAGGGCAGGACACATTCTCTTTGTTGCAAGCCTGTCTCTAAAAGTTGTGGATCTTAGAACAAGAGTCGAAATGTAGACCCAGATACCATATGTCTAAATATTTAAAATTATAAGTGAAGTAAGCAAATTGTTAAGTAAAATATGTTCTATCTCCCCATCTTAAAAATATACACTCATGATGACAAAATAAAAAGTTGGCAAAATATAAAACACATCTGAAGTTAATTAGTACACGTCTGCTCTGTTGATGAGCTGGTGACTTTTGGATGAGTAACTGTCTCAATTTGTGGAAAGTTACACAGCCACAATGTGCAACTGTTGCAAGTACTGCCGAAATTCCCAAGTATCTCCTGAATCAGGAGTGGGAACATGAAGGAAAGAAAAAGAAAGAAGACAGCACTCCCGGGAAATACTGTGGTATGCAACAGCATCTATTGTAGACGTAACCATCCCACAGTAAAGTTTTGTCAAGTGAATTAATTTCTCTTTTAACTTACCTGAGAAATTCTCCCACTCAAATTCTCCCACACTCCAAAACAGTGTTTATTGTGGACACTGAAAAACCACAAACCTTCATAAAATTCAGACACAGCTGCCTTTTCACTGAGGACAGAAGGCAAGCGAAGCGGAGAGGCAGTCCCCTGGGGCCTGGACAGTGTTACCCATCAGAGTGGACATTCAGGGTTAAGGATGGTGCCATGTCAGTGCTGACTGCCAGATCCCGAGAGGCAGAAGACATCATGTTTGCTTTAATAAAAATGTGGGTGAATGTACTTGAGATACATGGAGCCCTTTAAAGTGCGGGACCGGGGCAGGGGCCCCTTTTGCTGTAAGGGCATTGCCACCTCATTGTTCCATGACATAGGGACAGGTATCTGGGAAGAATGGTGGGAATCTAACTATGTGCCAACTCCTACACCCCAACAACAGAGAACAACAATGAGGCTGTAAACCGACTGTTCGGCAGTTCACACTCAGCCGTTGGTTTCCTTCATGTGCTCAGCCCTGACCGTGCCAGATGCGGTTCTAGGCAGAGCAGTGAGCACGGCCATCAGAGTTCCTGCTCTCACAGACGTCACATTTTAGTGGGAGAAGACTGAAGATAAACACACAAACTGTTAGGTAAGATAATTTAACATAGAAACAAGTGCTATGTAGAAGATAAAGCATGAAATGGGGCAGGGTCGGGCAATGTTAGGTAAAGGGGTCAGAGAAGAGCTCTCTGGGGAGGTGACATTTGGGCTCAGACTCAGAATGAGAGCAGGAGGCAATAATGCCTCGGGCAGACCAGCGAGCTGGATTTCCTGATATTAGAGGGTTAAGAAGAACCACTTTTTAAACTTCAACGCTTGATGAACATCTCTCTCATGTACCTTGACCCACTTTTTTGGTATAGTCTACAGTGTAACATACATAGAACCTTTCATACTTCTGGATCTTCCACCACCTTGATGATTTATGCACAGAATATTGATGTAGAAATCTGACCCAAATCCAGAATATACCCCACAAACCATCACTTTAATAGATTTTTTATATCAGCTACTTTTCTGCTTCTCTTTCTCAAATATCAGCAATATCAGAAACTCTTTGAGATTTCTGATTAATTAATATTTTTCTATAACTGATTTTAATAAGAAAGATAATTTTAGACAGGTTTTAAAAAAAAATTTTTTTTTGAGGAAGTTTGGCCCTGCACTAACATCTGTTGCCAATCTTCCTCTTTTTTCTTTTTTCTCCCCCTAGCCACAGTACATAGTTGTGTATCATAGTTGTAGAGTTGTAACTCTTCTACGTGGGATGCCGCCTCAGCATGGCCTGATGAGCAGTGAGTAGATCCGCGCCCAGGATCTGAACTGGAGAAACCCGGCTGCCGAAGCTGAACGCGCGAACTTAACCTCTGCACCACCGGGCTGGCCCTGAGATATAAGTTTTTAAAAAGCTAAATCTACGTAGAATGTGATTCTTGGAAAATTTAGTCCTATATGCATGTCATGAGATTTTTAATTAAAGAATACTTGAAGTTGTAAGTTCTTAGCCAATGTACCACGTAGATTGAAACAGAACAAAACCTTAATTATTTGCCAGTTGGTTTTAAGAGAAATATGCATGCATAATTTGGGTTTTTTTTGTAAGCCCTAAATATTTTATTCATATAATAGAATCAATCTAAGAATATTTTCAGTATTTTCTAATTATAAAAGAGACTCATTAGACTTTATTACCAGTAATAACAGCAATATTTATTGTTGTGCTTGCCACACAGTATACAAGGTGATTTATATGCATCATTTCACGTAATTGTCACAAGACCCTGCATGGATTGGTATAGGGCCCTATCAATAATTTCTATTTTATATTTGAGAAAGTAAGCACAAGTTAAGTACCTTGTCCAAAGTCAACAGTGGGAAATGGTGAGCCAGGAATTGAACCTGGGCAGTCTCACTTCAGAGTCAAATTAATGCTTAAGATTATGCCAATAATTTTGTACTATTTTACTTATTATTCTTTATAATATTGTCATGGTTACATTCTTATTTTCATAATTAATCTGAAACATTTAATCCTTAGGAGTTTGTTTTTTAAATAATTATAACTTTAGAAATTCAGTATAGTTTATCAAAATATTTTTCTGTAAAATGAACTTTATTCTAAAATGTATCCCAAATTGCAAGACACAAGTACCACTGAAAGAGGTAAATGTATATGTATAAAAAATGATGAAACATAAAGAATATAATTTTAGCCTTTTCAAGATGTCTTCATCAATAAAACCCAACATAAAGATTTTTCTGTTTCAAAACAGTTTAAATTATATACATTAACTCTAGCATTCCTAAAACATAGTCAAAGTAAAATACAAAACTATACAAAATTGTGAATTCAAGTACAAAAACAACATATATATATGTACATTTGATGAATCTGTGCAGATAGAGTGCATCAAATTAATTGTAGTCTAATTCGGAGCAAATTGCACAACCAAGTAAAGAAAAACGTCCATAACAAATCAGAGACTAACGAAGAAGATTTAATAAAATGACTGTCAAAGGATTTATTTCCAAAATCTCCTATATGATGTAGCAATTGCCTCCTCTTCCTCCTACCTCCAGAATAAATCAGGCTCTGTCAAGTCTGATGTCAGCCACTGCATGGCTTATTAGATTTGGGGCATTTTAATTAAGACCTTTCCATTAAATTTGATTTCCTGTGACATCTTTCTTCATCAGTATTGCTTCTTAATTCATATTCTAAACATTTCAGGTAGTAAAACCTCATTACTACATTAGTGTATTATTATGGTAGCTTTCTTTCCTCAAGTGGACATTTAGAGTTCTCTTCAAACGAAAAAAAAAAAAAAAAGAATTGCAGACAATCTCCACAAGAACAAGATGACTTCATAAAAATGTATCTTCATGCTTTAATACCTCAGTCCTTGAAATATTATTAGCAACTCACCAGGTCAGGGTTTTAGAGCTTGGATGTAGTAAAAGCTCAGAAGGTAGTCAAGGGGACAAATGTTAGTCCTACAGAGATGTAGGCATATTTTTTTATTCTTGTTAAATATGTGAATGGGCTTAATGAATTGGACAGGAATTTATTTAATCATGTCACTTCTGACTCTCATCACTTCTTAGCTGTTTCTTTCTTTAGGAACCTAGAGTTATCTGAGAAGATTGATATTATTAGACTATTTCCCTGGCATTTTCAGTGATTGTTAACATAGGAAAATTGATTGTTAACATAAAAAAGTGAACTCAAAAATAGTGGTAAATTTTCCAAAAAATCAGGCCCCCAAACTTGCTCTTATTAGCAAAAAAAAAAAAAAAAAGATTAAAACAATTTTTCAGATTGTTTTCTCTACATCAATATACTTTTCTAGCTATTTATATTTCATCTTGACATTAACTGTGCTAGACAAAGCATTATTATTAGTATCATCAAAATGCAATAGCATTAAGAAGAGATATTTTATCATTGTTACTTCATTGAGAAGTTTATGGTGCTTAGAGATATTTCAAATCAATATTCTTATTTTAGAGCTGAACAAGCCGAGGCTCAGAGAGAACATAAACAGCCTGTTTAGAATCACACAGTGACAGCAAGACTGTCACCCACATTTTCTGTCTGACAATACTGTGGTCTGTCACTGTGACACCACACTACACTGCCTCCAATAAGAGGTCTTTAATTTCTTAAGTTTTTAAAATAATGAAAACAATGAGCAAATGTAATAAAACTTTGAAAGTCAATATCTGAGTTTTTTTTTTTTTTTTTGCTATACGTTACACATATTTCTTACTAGGAATATATCTTTTTCTTCCTGTTTGGGGTGAGTCAAATTTGTATGTTTTGTCTCACTTAAACACAAAACCTGATACTGTAGAATAGCTAGAAGAAAACATAGAGAAAAAGTTTCTTGGCATTGGTTTTGGCAATGATTTTTTGGCTATGACACCAAAAGGTCAGGCAACAGAAGCCAAATAAATAAGTGGGATTATATCAAACTAAAAACCTTCTGCACAGCAAAGGAAACAATCAACAAAATGAAAAAGCAACCTACGGAATGGAGAAAATATTTTCAAACCATATATCAATAAAAGGTTAATATCCAAAATATATAAGAAACTCCCACAACTCAATAGGAAAAAAACTGACAACCCGATTAAAAAATGGGCAAAGGACTTGAATAAACATGTTTCCAAAGAAGACTTACAAATGGTCAACAGGCACATGTAAAGGTGCTCAGCATCACTAATAATTAGGGAAATATAAATTGAAACTACAATGAGATATCATCTCATACCTGTTAGGATGTCGCTTATTAAAAAAAGAAAGATAAGTGTTGGTGAAGATGTGGAGAAAAGGGAACTCTTGTACACTGTTACTGAGAATGTAAATTGGTATAGCCATTATTGAAAACAGTATTTAGGTTCCTCAAAAAATTAAAAATAGAACAACCATATAGTCCAGTGATCCCACTTCTGGGTATATATCCAAAGGAATTGAAATCAGGATCTCAAAGAGATATCTGCACTCCCATGTTCATTGCAGCATATTCATGATAGGTAAGATATGAAAACAACCTAAATGTTCATCCACCAATGAATAGATAAAGAAAATGTGGTATATACATACAATGGAATATTATTCAGCCTTAAAAAAGAAGGAAATCCTGCCATTTGCAACAACATAGATGGACCTGGAGGACACTATGCTATGTAAAATAAGCCAGACACAGAAAGACAAATACTGTATGATCTTACCTATATGCAGATTTTAAAATAACCAAACCCATAGAAACAGAGAGTAGAATGGTGATCATCAGGGGTTGGGGGGAGGGGGAAACGGGGAGGTGATGTTCAAAGGGTACAAAGTTTTGGTTATGCAAGATAAATAAGTTCTGGAGATCTATACAGCACAGTGCCTATAGCTAACAATACTGTATCATAAACTTAAATAAGGGTAGATCTCATGTTAAGTGTTCTTACCACACACACACACAAATAATAACAATAAAGGGGGCGGAAGGAAACTTTGGGAAGTCATGGATATGGCTATGGTCTTGATGGTCTCGGAAGTGTATACTTATTCCCAAACATATCAAGTTGTATATATTAAGTATGCACAGCTTTTTACATGTCAATCATACCTCAGTAAAATGCTTTAAAACAAACAAAATATATAGGGTTTAAAAATTTTAAGACTTTTGCTGCTCTTTGATGCTGATCATCCACTGGACTCGACTAGTGCTGGGATTTCTGGAAACCTGTCGACTTTCTGAATGGAGGGGTGTGTGCATACTCATTCTGCTGCCCGGCATCCGTGTCTGCCAACCTGGCCAGAGGTGTGGTCTGCATGGACTCCTCCATCCCAACTCCCCTCACCCTTTACTCTTAGCCTTCCAATGTGCATGGGAGTCATTAGGGACACAGAGTACAACCACAGCATTTTAATCAGCATACTCACTAGTTCATTTCACTTGCCTACCTATGAAGGAGGCAGTCTTATCCCAGGGACGTAAGCAGTTAATTATTATAAGCAATCGTCAAATTCTCAGGTTTGGGAAATATGTTGGACTATGATTAATTGTTTTCCTTAAGAACATGCTTACCATTTTAATTTTTGAAATCCATACAATCAATCAGTTTTACCTGGATATGACTGCCTCATCCCCAACAGTGTCCCCCTCCCCTCCCATCAGATGTTGAAATATTGAATGACTGTGTTTGCATGAAAAATACTGCATTGGCATGTTTTGATGAATTAGGTTCACAGAAAAAATTCATAGATGAAATGAACATGCATCTAAAATAGATTTAAATTACTTACATTTACAGATTTTTAGATTTAGAGGTCTTAGAAGTCTAGATACATTTACTGTAAACCATAGTGGGGAACTGTTGATTGAAGAGGTGGACGCGCCTTGTTATGAAACACTCAGGTCATACTTCACCCATGTGAAGGATCAATAGTGAAAGATGAAGGGGCATGCTCTGTCTCTCCTCCCCTCTCCCCCATTGTTTCAAAACATGGAGAAGTATTTGACTAAAAATGTTACTACACATTTATAATACTCCATTAAAGCTAATAGGTAAAATATCAATAGGCATTTGTCTCAGTGTTATAATACGTTGTGTAGCATAAAAAAGCAGAGCAAACTCAGGATCTTCAAGAATCATACGTCTGTCTGATACGACATGCCTAATATTTCAGTAGAAACCAGTAATCACGTTTAACAAAAATAAAATATATTTGGGTTGTTGTTGAGCTATCATTTTCTACCAGTCACTGCATACTTTCTTTGCTTAAAAACTGCTAAAACCCAGATAGACAGGTAAAAGAAAAAAAAACCCAAAACAAAAGCCAAGCTGACACAACACAAACTACAGAATTCCTAAAGGTATCTTAATAATGAGTTAGAAGTTGGAGGTAAAATTTATAATCAGTAAAATTTCATGGGTCTCTATGAGAACCAGCAGAGACTAGGGGACTGGTGCAGGGCAGGCAGTGGGGGTCACTGTAAGCAGCTGCTAAGGTGGGTGAGAACGACTAAGAAACCACCGTTCCTGATTCAGTGATAAGTGTTTACTGACACGGCTCCTATGTAGGGCTCCAGGGACCAATGGGGAGTGGTCCAAGTAGGAACAGATTGAGAAAGATTACTGTC
The DNA here is from genome assembly GCA_031878705.1 of Tapirus indicus. Lineage (NCBI taxonomy): Eukaryota > Metazoa > Chordata > Mammalia > Perissodactyla > Tapiridae > Tapirus > Tapirus indicus. Next base: position 8,857,103 of record CM062925.1, read on the forward strand.
AACTGGCTTGACTGTAAACGGTGGGTCTTGTGGTGGAGATGAGGAGTATGGTTAGCCCCAAAGCAAAACATCTTGAAGACCGCTTAATGGAGAAATGGAATTCTCTTATCAAATTGTAATCATTCATTAGAGGAAAGAGCACAGCAATTGTGAAATGACATTACCACTTGCCACAATAGTTTAAGATCTGTATCGACTTGGCTTTTAGTTAACTATGTTTTCCCAGAGTCTTTTTTTTCCTTAATAATGTTCCAAGAAAGATTGGACTCTGTTCTTACCAGTGCCTAAGTTACTCCTTGAGGAATAAAGTAGTTGTTTCAAGAGGCTCATTAATCCTTTAGAGCTAATAGCTACTTATGAAGGTACATTAACTTTTCAATAATTCTAAATAGTACCTTACCTACAAGGACTAACTCTAGGTACTAGAGATAACAGAGAAAGCATTTAATGCGCTTCTACTCACAAAAATTATGTGAATTTCTTATTGAGCAAGTTAGATTTCAGTTGGTCAAGATAATACATGATTGGATCACTAATTTCTTCATTGACCTATAAGAGTATTTCTATGCATTCTTCTATTTTGAAAGGAAAATGGGTTCTTTTTAGTCGTCTCTCTTTTGAGGTTCCCATCCTCATCCCCCATCTTAATTCACCCTCTTTGCCTTAACCATGGCTTAAGAAATAAGAGTCCTTCTGATGCAGGCAGAGGCTGTCAAACTTTAGTGGCAGGAAAAGGAGTGTGGTGCTCAGGTTAGGTAAGCAAATGGAATTCTTTCAAAGGAAGACAGAGGAGCCAACCCTGCAAATAAACTTTCCAGCCCCGTCACGTAGTGGTTAAGTTCAGCCCACTCTGCTTTGGCAACTCGGGTTTGCAGGTTCAGATCCTGGGTGTGGACCTACAGTACTCGTCAGCCATGCCGTGGTGGTGACCCATATATGAAATAGAGGAAGATTGGCACAGATGTTAGCTCAGGGCTATCTTCCTCAAGAAAAAAAAGAGGAAGATTGCCAACAGATGTTAGCTCAGGGCTAATCTTCCTCAGCAGAAAAAAAAAATTCCTAGTCCTTTGCAGCAAGACTCCTCCTCTGGTCTCATCTCTTCTGGAATGTAAAGGTCAAAGGAAACTTCACACAGCCGCCTGCTCATCTTAGTGCACCAGCTAAATATCTCAGGAGAATAAAGATTTTCTAATGGGAAACTAATCTTATAATTCTGTGTTTACATCTCAGAATTGTGCAGACTATGCTTTCCAGTTGAAACAGTTCTACATACAAACATCCTCAGAAACCAGTTCTTTTACATCTGATTAATTTGTCTTATAATTAAGAGCCTGAAAAAATTTCAACATACTATTTTAACATAATCACTGAAAGTAAAAATCCATAGCCAGGTAACTAGGTAAGGAATGTCTTGAACTCGAAGCACATTCTGAATATTAACGTTAATTTTCAACTTTTGAACAAATGGTAAAATACAAATTCAGGTTATGAAATAACAAAGCACTTACTCTAAAGGGTTTGAAAGTTGAAATATATTAATAAATCACTGTTTGCACATATATACTCTCTCTGCAAGGCCAAAATTACTTAGGTATTTTTTGTGATTCTCTTTTGGTTAAGTCTCCAGTTTCCCAGTTCTGTATATCTTTTCTGTATAGGGTTTTATGGCAGAAATAGGTTTGAAGTGTTTTAACTGTTGGTATTTGCATCTGAAAACAATTCGAATCATGTAGCTTATTTTGGCAAGCAGCATCAAGACCACCACAAAGGAATCTATAATATAAAGTCTATAGTATAAGTTTTCATCTTCAGCAGGAAGAAATCACCACAGTAGGTTAGGAATTAACCATAGCATTTAACTTCTGAACTGAAGTTTATGTGGCAGTTTAGTGATTCATCACTAATCTTGGTAAATGCCAATTTTCTACTCATTAAGAGTAAGAACATCTATTTGCGCAACTCAGATGGAAGAGATATCTGACTTAATCATTTGCCTGCTCCAAAACGCCTCTTCAGTAGGATAAGCTCATACATTTCCAGTGCCGCCTTAATGCACAGTGGGAACCTCCATTTCTGAGGTTCAGTGCAAGAGCTTGAGTCACAGTCAACTCGATGAGAAGCAATACCGCCAAGTAAACCAGACAGATATTTTGTTCTAAACAGATTTCAAATGAACATCAAAGTTTTCTGGAACATATACTTTTCCAATCTGCATTTCATGCTTTCTGAAGTGCCGACGGCCAGAGCAAAACAACAAAATATTTCTGGTTACTTAAAGGAAAAAACGTTGATATTAGTTATTTACTTTTGCAAATACACAGTTCAGTAACTGTCTCTTACACAGAAACATTAAGCAAATCGTTCCAGAAGTTGAAAACAGTAGTAAATACCTTACCAAGCAAGGTTTTAGATCATCTGGGAAGGGAAGCAACCAGAGAGAGCTTGCCAGACCTCTCACCCCAGGCCACCTCCCCTCCGAGATGACCGGAGAGGCTCATTTCAGAGACACTTCGCAGCATCCATGTTCTACAGAAATCTGGACCTTGAATGCTTTGCATTCTCTACTGACCCTCGCTGGACCATGTAATTTCGTAACCAGAAATCTTTCGGCAACTCTATTTTTGAGAAGAGCCTGTGCTGCCTATTTCAATGGTATTTTTTGCTAAATGGATTGAATTTTAAACTCTGAGGACTCAATATTGAGAACTTGGTTATGGTCTGTTTTTATGGAGATAATTATCTTAGACACACCGGCAGTGGACTTACTAATCCACCTTTTCTGCAAATTAGATATGGCTCCCATGTTGGTTTTGATTTGGTTATTTGGTTCAATAAACATCTTCTTATTAGTAACTGTTATACTGGGCATTTCAGTTTTGACTTTGGGTATTAGTTTGAGAACTTTTATGGTGACATGGATCTCTTGCAACTGCTGGTGCTTCTATTTTCACATAATACTTTTATATATGGCATATATTTTTAAAAGTGTTAATTGTATTCTCTTTTTTTCAATGGATGTAAGTTTAGCTCTCTGGGGGATTTTCATTGAATCAAAAAGTGTGCCTAGGTAAGCACATCTCAAAGAAAGATGAAGTTGGCTAGTAACTGCTTGTTGTAACACCACGCTGAGCTCTCAAAATTAAAATTAATATCACTTTCAGTGATTAATACATGTGTTCTGTTAAAACAATTTTGAGACCATTAAGTATGTGTAATATCCCCTTTAGTTATAAGTGAATAATGACTAACTTGATGACAAAGCAGCAAGCACCATAAAAGGCCATATAGAGAATACATTTGATTTCTCAATGCTTAAACCATTTCTTTCTCTGAAACAATATTTATATAAATAAGAAATATTGAATTATTTTATACAATGTATCCTAAGTTACATATTGTATGCAATAACTGAGATTATATTGTGAGCACATTTAAAAGCAAATTTTTTCATGTGACGACTAGAAAACAAGAGTTTCCTCCCTATTGCCATCGAGAATCACATGCTGTAAGATGCAAAGACACAATCTTGGGAGGAAAATTTGAGATCGTTGCACACTGAGAAATGCAGCTATAGTCCAGCAGAACCCAACGTAAACTTCAAGGGAAGCCTTGCAAACTGAATGAGATGGCTAAACATTTATACGGACAATGTCTATTGGCCCTAGAGCTTTCTAAAAAGCAACACTATATTCCTCATCAGACAATTTGTGCAGGGAGTAAAACTTCTGGAATTTCTCTAATTTTTATGCCTCTTTTGATGTAGAGGATTTCTTCACTTTTAAAGACACACTGAACGAAGGGAATACACACTTGATCGCTCACGTTGTTTGGGGCTGGGGATGCAGACATTCCAACCCTTCCTCCTTCATTTTGGACTTTTCACTGTTTTTTCATTCACCAAGACAAGCCGAGGGGGAACTAAACGAATTTTCTTGGTTTTATTTATCTATGCTACTCTTGTCCTGAATTTACGTAATGCTACTAATAATCATTTTTGCACATTTGGAAATAGTTTAAATAACAACTTCCAGAAAACTTCTTAGTTACATGACTCTGTTTTAAATTCAGGGACCCATCAGCTATCTTGCTACCTACCCTCCATCTCCCAGAAATCCAGACACCTTGCTAAAACTGCCTGACAAGTTCCTTGAGGTAACCTTTGTTCAACACGGTGTCTGGCCAGTGGGATTTATAGCATTTTCCTTCCTAATCACTATGTACAATTGTGCGCATCACTGAACTAGAAGATCTCCCTTGGATCAAAACTATAAGACTAGCAATACTTAATACTTAAATAGTCTTAAGTATCGTGGAAGCAGTATTTAAGAATTTATTGAAAAATGATTTATATATTTCCATTGATATCTAGGATGAATTCCTAATCTCCATTATAGACCTTCCTCCTCCTATTTCTTATTTATCTATAAAATAGTGTGGAGAACCTACTTCAGAATCTTTATTTGGGCAAATATTTATGGTGAACTGAGGCAACCATCTGTATGATTCATCAGAAAGACAAATGTACTTGAGGAAAAGAATAGTTTTGCATGAATTATCTGCATAATTGCTTCATACTTCCATATTATGTGTAATCCTATTTGGAATAAAATGCCAAATTTTATCCATTAATAGATATCTATTTGTTAATAATATTAGTTTTTTGGTATGCAAAGTTTAGTTATCTGACCATATAGCCACTTATCATAGCCTCTTCATTTTTAAATGCATATAAATTTTTTGATATTGGAGACTGGTTTTTATATAAGGTAAAATGTCTAATTCAATTATACACACAGATGTCCATATTAGTCATATTTTATCATTCAGAAAATATCTATGCTAGCTTCATATGAACAATTTCCTTTACTTTTTCAATGAGTAATAAAGTAGAGGCTAGAAAGGAAAGGGTAGAAACTGTAAATGAAAAGCTGTATTTTTAAAATTAAATGTGAAAACATGTGCCAAACTAAGAGACATTTATGTACATCTTTATGGCAACTTTTCCCATTACATGAATAGCTCAAGTATTTGCACAGAAACATTTAGTGATAAATCCATTTGAGAATAAATGTAATAATGCACATGTGCGCACACACACACATGCGCAGACACAAAATTTACAAAATGTGTCAGGTAGCTGGTGGTCATCATTGAATTAAGAATAGTAGATTACTAAGAGTCATCCCAGATTCCAATTATATTTATACATAAATTGTGCCTTTATAAAAACCTTACAAATAATTCTATTTTTCCAGGAAGACATTATAGGTAACTAACACATGTAGTAAGAAAACATCTTAAATTGCTAAAATCACAATTAGATGAATTAAACAATTCTATAAGCTGATGGCTATCACGAATAAAGAATTGTATTTATAAAAACATTTTCATTTTTCATGTTTGAAACAACAGCATGACCTTTAAATTATTCATTCTAACACATAGTTTCTGTTAAGTTTTTAATTGTCTAAATGCAAGGAAAGTAAACATTTTGAAATATAATCTGATAGAAAGTCACACACACATTTTAATCAGTTCATATTAAAAAATTTTTAAGGTGTTGCTAAATTTAAAGTAGATTTATTTGCAAATTATGTAAACTGGACAGATTATTTGACTGTTGTTTCCTAATAAGTAGATGGTTAATTATATTTTACTGAGCAATTTTACTAGGACATGATGGAAATTTAGCTGATAACATAACATACTGTATTATGTTCTGAGAACACTGCGAGAAATCCAAATTTCACTTTCTTGGCAACTCACTGAGGTCATTCAGTGCAAAAGAGAAAGTGGGATAAAGTGTTAATGTTAACTGGGGACAATCCTGTATATCGTTTTTTTCTAAGAATATTAATACTTGTCTTTGTCATGTTAACTGCACACATCACTTAAAAAATGAAATACTAAATATTTCTAGGAAGAGATCATAACATTTCAATGGCTGGGATAATCAAGATGAGTCCAATTTATCTGAGGATAGTAAAACCACCAAGGAGGAGAAGACGAACTGTAATTCTATATATATGAAAACACTTAGTCTCACTTTAAAACTTACAATATCTTATAATTAGTTATGTATTTCACTTTTAAGGATGTAGACAGAAAAATATTCACATCAAACTACTTACAGAAATTATTTTTGTTCTGTTCAGAAAGACCAATTATACTAAGTCAACATGGGAAACGTACCAGAGGAAATTCTCCCTAGGAGACTTATTCAGCTGAGAATTTCTCTTTAGAATATAGTTTATAAAAGTAATTAGAGAAGCCTCAGGTGTTTTTCATCTGTAGGTCATCGCTTCGGATCTGAATTACAGTTCATGGGTCAAGTTGACGCTTTTGGTGAAATAAATTAATAATGTCAATTCAATTTCTTGTTAACAAATGTCTACATCAAAAAACTGTAATTATTGCACAATTCCTGGCAGTGAAGTAACCAAAGATTAAATGACCATTTATGCTCTTACCTTTAGATGCAGTGCCTTCATGAGGCCTAACATGGACAGGCTAACACGAGTATGTTAAAGCTGGGCATAGGAGATCCCATCTGCTTATGTCTTGTATTATCTCTTTCCATCCCAAATCATTTAATCAGCTACTTTACCATTGCAACAAAATGCAGTCAAAGGAAAGAGTTACGTTTGTTATCAGTTGTGCTATAATATAATGTAAATTATAGTGGGGGTGTTTTGTGAGCAAACTTCGTACCACCACCCCCAACACACACATGTGCACACACACACACAAGGTTAGTATGCAAAATGGAAGTGTACTAATAGTGGTTCACCATTCTTTCTTTTACTTCTCCAGTATTCCTCAAAGTACGGTTCACTGGCCCAGGAAGCCTCTTAAACATGTTTACAGTTGGGTACCACCGTTTGAAGCAAACACAGACTCCTGCTCCTCATGGCAAACAGCAAACTTTTTCCTCCAGGAGAGGGTTAAAAAAAAAAAGGGACTAATCTACCTTTTCGAAAATACTTGGTAACTTCCCCCTCCATCATATTGGACTTCTCCCTCTTACACTATACACTCACACGCTACTTATATCAATTAGCATTTTCAAGGAAAGAGAATTAAAGTACATAAAACATAAAAATGAAAGGAAAACCAGTGTCAAAATACTATAATGCATTCCAAAGTCAAGTAGCTGTGATTTGTGGCACTGCCTCTAATTAACAGTGATAATCAAGAAATGAAAATTGTAATTATTTCCCTGGGAAAACTATATACCATGTGAAGAAGAAAATTGTAAGGGCTGAGAAGGTAAAAATGTTCATTCTGTATCTTATTTCTACTGGAGAATGCAGGGATTGGGAGGGAGGCATGGAGAAAGCCTTGAAGAAGCCAAAAGACTTCACAGTATTAAGCACTGTGGGAAACTCTCTGCCAAGGGAGCAGTTCTGAGTGCTTTGCTGTACATTCCCAGAATAATACGATGAAGACAAGCTATGGACAGATGCAGGGCTTCCTCATGTCCCAAACTGAACTCACTTATTTTCATTTTCTGTCTTTTAAACTACAGGAAGAGTGTTAACTGAAGGATCCTATGAAATGCAATGGAGTTCAGATATTTTAGAGAATCATAAAAATAGAAATGGAACTTTATTTTATGCCTGGAAGGAAAAGAGGTGTTTGGAGCACTTTCCATGGCTCAGGGAGCAGAACCGATTTGTTAATTTTTGGCAAAAGAGGAACCTTAACCTCAGATGCTTAGCTGTGCAATTTATATTCATCAGCAACTGAGTCAAATTGGAACACTATCAAGGAGCACTAAGATTCACCCATTGAATATGTGGGGTATTACCAGACCAATGGCACCCCAAAGCCCATAGGCAACAGAAAGACAGCTGGTTAAGTATACACATACCTCAGAAAGAATTTGACGTGTTTTTCAACTGTAGTGAGTTAGGCAGAATGCAAACCAGAGCAATGAGAATTAATGTTTTCAATTATTTTATATTTCACATGTGTATTTTATATGTTCAGTGTAGGCAAGAATTGCTGACATTATTACTGTGAGGTGAAATGTGTAAAAATAACCCAGGAACAGGTAGCATATATCAAGACCAACATATATGCATGGATGGAGATGGAAAACATGAGAGAAAAAGGTTAAACGGTCTTACTGTGAGAGAAAAGGATAAGGTTTAAATAATTCAAAACCTAAACAAAAATTAATATACAGATATACCATCCTCCATTTGGTGCATGAGAAAATTATTTGACATTAAAATTAAGTATCCTTATTTTCTGGTTTTCTTGAATATAATTTTCTCAAAAATAATTTGTCAACTATTTCAGGAATTAAAAAAATTTGAAGTAACTATTTTTAATCTGGGTTCCAAGAATGAAAAAGAAATAAATACTCATGATGAGGTGATTGCTATTCCTTGAAAAAAATCAAATTTTACTTTTTTTGACCAAATAGGCTAGAAATAATGGGACCCATGTTGCCATTCATATTCTAATATAACCCCCAAAATAAGGGCAAGTAAAATGAGGTTCATCATTCTTCGTGATAATAAGAAACAATACCTTCTTAGAAGGCAAATAAAAGAAGTTCAAGATCAGTAACAATGGAGAAAAGAGTCAACAAAACGTTTGAAAATTCTAGCATTGTAAGATTAGGCTTAATAATTACAAGACTGTCAATGTTCTCACAATTATCATAAAAAGTGAAAGTTAAAATTATTCTTGGTAAATTCATGTGTCTGTACAACATGTCATCTTTGGGTTACCTTGGCTTGAGTTAAAGACCTTTTATTTTGAATTTTTCATGAAAGTTCTCTGCAGCTCGAAAGCTTGAAGCTGTTCTCCAGGGTGCAGTCCTAGGCTCCCACACACGGGGTGATTAATGGCCACTCATTTGATTAGAGTTTAAATCTGGAACATAAATTTAATTCAGCTTCTTTTTTTCCCCTCAACAGTTCTGCCTAGCACGTCATGCACAGGCAAAATCTTTATTTTCAGAAGAAGTAAATCATTATGGATTTGAGAGAAATAAGTCACCTGGGACTAGGAACTAGTAAACCTACTGCCAAATTTCCACTTTAGAGACCATGAACCTAAAGAAAGAAGGATTCCTCTTACCTGAGACTGAACAAGGCTTTTCAAGGTCTCTGGAGTCTGGACACATAGTTGATGTTTGTCAACAGCTATCTGTCTCATAATTTTAACAGAAAGGATCACCAACTTATCTGTTAGAGTCTCAAATTAAAGTCTTCACCCTCTTGTATTATGATTTTGGTGTTTGTATGCATGATTAAACACAAAAAACCCAAAAGATCTGGAAAGTGCCATAGAACAAGGTGATTTCATAGGGAAGTACTTTTTAAAAAATTTTTCTAACATTTACTCTTTCTTTTCTAAACAGTTACACAAAATAGATTTAGCCTGCTGAAGTCAATGGCCAGATGAAATATAGTTACCATAAGTGATTTCCCTCTAAATCAGGTCCCATATCCTAGGAACAGAGCAGGTGCTCAGCAGCGAGTGAGGAGGTATACCTGGAAGGGACTGTTACCAATCAATTCTGCTGCTAGTCAGCAAGATACCTGGGTTGGAAAGCAGCCCTCCAGAGCCCGGGGGTGTGGTAGGAACTCTTTTCCCCCTTGTGCTGAAAGCCTCAATCATTTGAATGTATCTTCTTTGCAATGTCTATGTGGAAATGTTCCCAAGAGTCTGAATAAAAACCAGATATCATTTCACACTAGTATGTTATTAAAAATTTAGCTCTAGTAGTCCTGGTGAGAAGTAACAAATTTAAGCAAATGGTTTTGTTATCACTTCTGGGTTTCATCATGTTAAAGAGAAAATACGTTGCTAAAAATATGGCAACCCCTGTCACTTTATTGCTATGGTCTAAGCAATTGGGGCAAATTAATGATTTTTTGACTCATCTAAGACCAAAAAAATCAAGAATTCCATCTACAGCAGTTATTGCAGAAATATACTGTGTTTGGGCCCAGTTTTGTTGATTTGAAATATTTTTCCTAAATAAAAAGTACAAAAATACTTTTCACTGAAGGTAACTGAGAAATTGTTTGATGTGACATAAAGATAAAGACACGCTTTCTTCTTTTTTTGAGACAGTACACTTTGTGATTCACAGGATAACTTGCATCAGACGCAATTTAATGAAAGCTCTCAAATAAGCGATTTTATTCCTATCCATGATTGCAGACATTTACAAAACCATAACATCTGAGTTCACCTTAAAAAATAACTTATATAAAGCAGTGATATACACAGCACAAAATAGTTCAGGGAGGGGCAGGAGCAACTTTTAATAATTAAAATGTAAACGTGAAAAAAAGGATGGAATAAAAGTCCCTACTTATTTCTACGTAAGATGTCGTGATAATATTTTACAATGTCCTGTGGGTCAATGTACGTATGTGTGTATGTCCATATAACATACACATATACAATACATTCTCTTTCCCACACATATACATACACAGATAATTATTTGCAGTTCAGTTTAGGGCAATTCTAATATGCCACTCCGTACAGTTGTTTGAATCACGTTTGGACCCGCTTTCTTCACAAAATAGGGGAGAGAGCAGGAAATAAAAAGGTCGGTTTGGTGTGACTGAGATTCCTTTGTTTAACTGTCCACTGTGATGAATAATTTTCTTCCGTAGTAGTTCTGTGAAGGGCTGACTCACTGTGGTTTTCATGAAGAGACTTGGTAATGGATCACACACTCATTGTCATGCTAGGGGAGTACTAGAAGGAGAGAAGAATCCATATTGTAACAATTCTTGTACAGACCACTAACGTTCCTCCTGGTCAACAATAGGAACTGTGAATTTTTATGTCTTATCATCTTCTATGCTCAAGCTTTTAACCTCATACAACATGAAAATAAGATAGTATCAAAGAGTAAATTTATATAGAATTGACTTAGTCTCGAAATTTTTAATATTTCCTCTGAAAAGCAACCAATCCCATTCTCTCCCTGGACTTAGGTGGTTGATAATTACAGTCCCTCAGACTTCTCCTTCCAGCCAGATTCCTGTTTCATGGGTACTTGTAACAATTTGGATAAATCCAGTCCAAGGCTGAATCATAATGAAATAAGTAGGAGGGGCAGTCTGTGTTATCTACTAGCTATGTAAACTTGGGAGGTTACCAAACTTTGTGCTTCAGTTTCCTCACCTGTAAAATGGGTTTAATAATAGTACCTATCTTAAGGGGGTTTTGGGAGGATTAAATATAAAATCCTTAAAGCCATGTATTTGTTGAATACACAGAAAGAGCTCAGTAAATGTTATATTAATAGTGTAAGGAAAACAAAACAAAGAACAACTCCCAGCTGGCCCTAAGAAGTTCTCATTAAAGCATTTAGAATATTTAAGAGTCTGATTTATACTTTAGCATACAAGCCTCTTCCCCTAATCTGTGGCTCTAATATCAATCCACAATCATTTCTGGGGGGGGAGAAGGGCACTGTTGTTACATGTTATTTGTCAGTCTGATGAGGCCAACAGCTGGTAAAAGGTGAGGCTTTCAGAAATTTGGAAAAGAGATCTCAAAAATGATTGAGAGAGAAACACAGAGCAATTATTTTCATAATTATGCCAATCTATCCTCACATTCTTGAGGACTAGACTGTGACAGAAAAGTTCTAGAGCAGCACTGCCCAAGAGAACTTCCTTCAACGATGCATGTGGTCTACAGTCTGTGCCGTCCAGCACCAAAGCCACTAGCCACGTGTGGCTACTTGTGCGCACGAAATGTGGCTAGTGCCACTGAGGGACTAAAATTTTAATTTATTTAAATTTAAATATCCCCATGTAGCTAGGGGCCACCATTTTGGACAGGACAGTTCTAGACGGTCTGAGATGTGGGGAGGTGATGGTCTCCAGATGAAGAGGGTTTCTAGATTAGTGTAAAGGTGGACTCTTAAATATTTTAAAATGTTTTACTAAAAACCTGTGAGGACCAGGGCAAAAGAGAATTCCTTTCAACATGCTAATAATGATTGTGCCTCACGGAAAGAGGCAGATAAAATCAAGGGGATTGGTCCCAGGCTGCAGGGGCTTCACGGGAACAGTGATCATCCTGGGGAGGGGAGCATACACTTTTTAAAAAGGGAGCAGACAGAATAGAATGAAGTGAATTCCACATAAGCGGAGGTCCTGCAAGAACCAGAAACACGGTATAGGATGTGGACTGAGATAAGGATGGACTCGGTAACACAGAAGAAGGATTCCCTGGGGGAGAACACAGGGTGACAGTGGCTCAGCTGGCATAAGTCTGGACCGGAAGTCACCAGGGGTAAATCTGGGGCTCAAATGAAGAAAACTGCACTGATGCTGAGTCATGGTGATGACTAGGCCTAAAGACGGGTCACTGGATCATAGTGGAGGATTGTTAACCCTTTCAACACAGGTCAAATCAAGGGAAATCTACTTGTTAATCACTTACTAGCCCCAAATTACCTTTCAGTATAGGAAAACTAACTTATATATGTTACTGACTCTGTGTGTTGGATTGCTGTGAGTTGGATGATAAAAAAGGAGACTTCCAGAGAAGAGAAAGGGGACTCATTTTGATAGAAAACCCCCCTCCCCCTTTACCCTTGATAGTGGTAGCAAAAAAGCAAAGGAAAACCAAACCAAATAAAACCCCCCAAACAATCATAGAAGAAATGGAACTTCCTGTCGACCCTGTGCTAGAAGGGGGACACACACATTTCATCAGAAGAAACCATGCAGATCTCCCAAAATAAATAATGACAGCACACTTCAGTGAACTATCCAAAGCCTTTGGTGAAACAGAATTCTATTTTGGTATTTGACTTTTAGGGGTAAGAATAAACAACAAGAAAATAAATGGATACCAAGGTTTTATTAAAAGTAGAAAAAACTAGAGAATACGGCACAATGGGCACAGAAAAATTTAATCTATGCCTTTATAGCTACTGTTATTAACAATAAGAACCGGTGATCCAATGAGTGCCATCCAACAGAACTCTCCATGATGATGGATATGTTCTACTCTGTGCGTTCAATGCAACAGCCATTAGCCACACGTGGCTAGTGAACTCTTAAAATGTAGCTACTGCACTCCAGGAACTGGAAATTTAGCTGTATTTACTTTTAATTAATTTAAACTTAAATAGCACAGCTAGGTCATCAATCATTATTTTAAGATGAAGATTTTATTGGGTATGTTGTGCCAATAATCTCAAAACAGTAAAAGACAGTAAAGCATTTCGGAAAGGACTTCAAAGGAAATGTCTGAAAAAAATTTTCTGGATAAGTCATAATTAACTCTAGAGACCATCTCATTGAATGCACATCCTCGTAAGGATTATTCCTGTTCATTCATATGTCATGTAACATTAGGGAATATAGTTAAGAATATATCATGGGCTTCCTCCTCATACACACTGTGAAAGTATCTACATGTGTAGACAAATACACATGCACATTCTCTGCCACCAACCATGTTTGTTGGTTGCTACCATCTCTTAACACTGGCAATTGCTAAGACTTTTAACCCGTGATATTTTAAATGTTTCAAGCAATTCTTACAGAAAAATGCAAACTTGTCACGGATTAATTGGGAGGTCAGGAGAGCTAGGCTTGTCCAGGGAGGACACTAAGTAGAAAAATAGGGTACAAGAGAGAAAATAAGGGCCAGATTCAGGCCGAAAGGATGGAAGCATTGGCTTCAAGAAATACAACTTAGACAACTTAGCAAGCATCTAATAAAATTTAACTTTGAATAGTACAAGTAGATGTAAAATGATGCTCTGAGGGTACCTGGTGCAGTGGAGCAGACTGTTATGTGTGCATGAGCGTCTACAGAAGCCATGAGCTGTATGTGCTGTGAAGGCTAGAGCCTGCTCATCTGCTGCCGCCCTGATTGAAACTGCTTCAACAGTAAAATTAAGGGAAATCACAAAATTTCTAGGAAAACTCACAGTGTGCAAGCAAAAAGGAATTTCGCTATTGATGACTGTTCTTCAAAGTAGAAGAGAAGTGGTTTACAGTTTTCCAGAAGTAAAGGAAGAGTAGGTGTGAAATGGTGTCATATTTAGAGACATAAAATATTCATGGTGTGCTGCCCTGAGACCACACTGCAATGTTTCTACTGTACTGCTGCATCAATTTGTGATGACACACTGTAATGTTTGTGCCAAGATGCTGTGATATCAGGTTGCCCTGTTTCAAAACTATTCTGTGAGTCTGGTTCTCCTCAGTCAGATAATAAAATGGCTCTTACAAAGCTGTCGACAGCATTAGAGTTTGGGTTAGCAGAAAAAAGTAAAACCTAAAGGTATAATTTTAAACACACACTAACTTATTTTACCTTTTTATGTGAAATATATTTTGAAATGTCATGCTTTGGTATGAATTAGAGAACCTGTGATTTTCCCTTTATTGTTTACAGTTCATGGACCACGGAATCCATCAGAGACATCGTTACATCTTTGAACAACATGCATAAGTCCCTGTTTACACACTTCAAATACTTCCCATCTCACTGCATTACTACCTCTAAGCCTCTATATAATATTTTACCTTCTTAAGGAGAGATAAGTAAAGAATAGTGCAGCTACTTTGAGCTAAACAAAAGCAAGAAATTTAGTGTGTGTGTGACTATGCAAAAAACACTTGGGCATGTGTGATTTTTTTTTTTTACAATAGCAGAAAAATGACAAAGGGCAGTAAAGGGTAATAGGAGATGATCCACCACCTTGTTTATAATCACCTTTGCTCAACTTATTATACTTCATGCCAGGGAGAAAATGTTCTGCTAAATTAATCAAAGAAATAAGATTGCTCTCTTTACTTGAGAAGCATGAAGCACTATTTTTTGAACTAATCCCTTTTGGGATTTTATATTTTCAAAACCAAACATTTTATAGAGTTTGAACAGTAGGGGGCATCTATGTTTCTTCAAATAAAGGCCTTGTTTATGATCAGAAAAGAGGCTGAATAGTGAAACATTCTTGATTCACATTTTTCAATATAAAGTATGTTGGCATTGTAAGGTTTCTGACTTTGGGTTGGGCATTTTTGTGTCTGCACATAATAGGCACTCAATAGATGTTCGCTTCTCTCCAGACCTCCTTCTGTGGTTTAACTTCAAGATAAAGATTGACAAGTCCTCAAAAGGTGGACTGCTCACAAATATGTGCTTTTCAGAGTTGTGTGCATTAAAAAACACTAGAATTTGCATGTGCATTCATCGGAAAATGTTTTCTTTCTGAATTCATTAAATAGTTCTGCTTTTCCCTGACGATACTAAAGCGAACTTGGAGATATTGTCCTATATACTTCTTTAAGGCCTTAAACTTGTCAGCCATGAATCTCTTTTGTCTTCCTTCCTTTCTGCTCTCATTTCTTGATCTTTTAAAAAGGTCTAAACAAACATGTGTGGTGATGTGATAGAGAAAGCCACAGATCACAATGACATCACTTATAATGCGCAGACCCTCCCCAGACAGAGAGGAGCAGCCGGAGTGGACATGCTTCCAAGGTCGCACTACCGTCCAGGCGGCGGAGCGCTTTCTCAACTACCATCCAATTATTTTTCCTTTTGGGACTCTTCTGGTGGGGACGGGAGAGAGGGAGAGAGGAAAAAGGAGGGAGCTTTTGTTTTCTGCTAATGCTGCACAGCAGTCTGGCATTTTACCTTCTTCTTGGCTTCAAGGATGGTGAGGCTGGGCCAGCAGTCGAGGGGAGAAGCCCTGCTCGGCTGCCCTCTTTTCTATGTGCATGACCACAAAAGGACCTGCACTTTTGCGTGTGCATAGTCCCTTGGAATTAAAGGATGAGGATGGTGTTTATTCTGCACAAAGAAGGTTTTCAAGTCCTGTTATATCTGATTCTCCGATCCCCATGAAGAGCTTTCTGAGGCCAGCTCTGAAGTGTCAAACCTATTCTGACTGTTGAAACAAGGCAGCAGTCACCAAGGACAGATCTGGCAAGGA
This sequence comes from Tapirus indicus, assembly GCA_031878705.1. Classification (NCBI taxonomy): domain Eukaryota; kingdom Metazoa; phylum Chordata; class Mammalia; order Perissodactyla; family Tapiridae; genus Tapirus; species Tapirus indicus. Next base: position 8,873,064 of record CM062925.1, read on the forward strand.
GGGAGAGGGGAGGGTTCCTCTTGTCCCTGCCCCTAAAGTTAAAGTCATGTAGAACCTTTTTAAAAATGTTTTGTTCTCCAATCCAAAATTAATAATTTCCTCTATACTTTTAAAATATCTGGTTTACATCTATTATAGAATTTACTAATCTGACATGTTTTCATTAGTTGTATAAGTATGTTCTTCCCGTCAGACTGCACTCTTTGGGGTTAGGGATGTGTATATTTATCTCAGAATACTTGTCCTTAACTTAGTGCTTTGCATATAGCAGGCTCAATAAATGTTGAACTGAACTGAATTAATTATCACACACCTCACTGAATTATACCATTTTATTGCTGGAAGAATTAGCAGAAAAGGAAATAAATGTCTCTAATTAGATAAAGTGAACATTAACTAATTAATTAAAATTAATTAATTTGTCCATAGTCTGGAAGCAAACTAGTGAAAAAACCAGGATCTAAAAAATAATTCCCATAATCCTAAGCATTATGATAAACTGTATAGTTTCTCATGTTTCTCCTATTTTCTCATCACTGACAGGCTAATCTTTTGATTTTTTTATATGAATGTTTTAACTATGCCTTCTTTGTCCTCACTAACCATACACATGCAAATAAAACAGACAAACTAAAGATCAGCATAATTCTATTTCTGGTTTTAACAGAAGTCAAGTCTTGTCCCAAGCAGAGGCGCTAGAGAAGTAAAAGAATCCACAGAACACTTGATCTTGGGTTCCATTTTGGGAAACAGCTATTCTGTGCAAAAGTAGATGTGTTACTGGCCACTGCTTCAAATTCTGATGCAACTGCCTCCGGTAAAGTTTGAGTTAGGGCAAAATGAGCGTAGTTTTCTCTTCTGATTCTGCCTGTAGTTTGGTAGATCCTTCATAATAAATTTTAATGATGGCAATACATGTGTGGGGGCATTGATCCTATGAACTGAAATTAGTTTGGGTTTTGAAATCCTTTATGCTATATTCCAGTTCAGTAGTTCTTAGCACAGGATGTGCATGAGCATCACTAACAAAGCTTTTTCACATTCAAGTGTGCCCAGCCTTACTCCTGGAAATTCTGGTCCACCAGGTCTAAGGAGGGTTCTGGGAAACTGTATTTTAAAAAATTCTACAGGCGCTTCTAATGTGAAATATTAGTTTAAAAAATCATTATATTATGTAATATCTCCTTGAGAAAAGACAGCATTGTTTTTTTCGGTACCTCCAGCGCCTAGCATGTTGCTTTGGCTCGTGGTAAGTGCTCTGTAACTGTTAAATGAATGAATGAATTTTATTGCTTCTCTTTTTACTCTTGTCTACTTCTTGGAGATATGCAATGATACTGCCTTTGCTTAACACTATAATCACACTACAAAAACGACTTGGGTACCCAGCTCAGGTGGAATGCAAACAATAGGTTAACAGACCACCAATACTGGCCTTCAGTCCAGGTCTAGTACATGAAGTAAGCACATCTTATAGATAATTCTCAGAGCCTTAAGGACAGCATTGAGGACACACCTGGTTTTGCAGCGGCCCAAGACATTTTAGTAACGTGAAAATTTGTAAAAACTATCAACTATGCAACCTGTTTCTACCATGTTCCTTTACAGTGGATGTTCTCTATGAGAAAATTAGGGTTGTAGTGTTTGTTCTGTAATTATGTACATAGGAGTAAAAAAGGGAGTTTATTTTTTAATTTTTTCAAAGAAATTCCACTTAATTTTCTAACTTTTAAAAATCAACCTATTGAACTCTAGATGAACAGTCATAATAACGGCTTTACGCATTTATTCTAATAGAAGAGCTTCAGAAATAAAATCTGGATATAATGATATAGTCAAGGGAATACTTACACTCTCACTCTGAAAAGGATTTAAGAAATTTCCCCCCATTTCTCCATCATCCCTTGGAGTGCCCGGTTGATTACTCAGGCTCATATTATTGGGAGAATTCTGTAAACAAGATTTAGAAAACAAGGCATTGTTGAAGATTTTAATTTCCTCTTGCATTGTACTGTTTCAAAAATGGAATCTATTGCAGCATCCCTAAGGACAAAGCAGACATCATTCTAATCTTAGACCCCTACCATGTATTCTAGTTCATTTTTTGCACCTTGACAAGCACTAATGCTTTCCCAAATGAAAATTAAAAAACGAACACAAAACCCAAAATAACCCACTACAACTGTTTTTCTTAGTTTCAGAATCAATATTTATTCAATTTCCCACACTCAGCTTATAGAGTTCCTAGAACTCTGGAGAGTTTAAAAAACACTCCCAGCAGGAGTACGACGAGGGAAGGCTAGACACCGATCAGGCCCGACGGAACAATGGCTTTCCTCAGTACTTTTACTCATCAAACTTTGAAAGGTCACTGTTTTAATAAAAAATTCCCTTTAATTCTACATGCAGTTTACATAGTAACATTATTTTAACCATTATTTTTATATGAACCATGAGGAAAAAAGGAAGATAGTTAACTATAGTTAAGAACAAAAGAAATACTTTGGGACTTGAGAATTCAATACGTACTTTTAGAAGAAAAGCAGGCCCACAGGTAACCTAACCTGCCTTAGAACCTTTTCCTATCCTTAGTTGAAGAGGAGATTTACTTTGAAACTTTCCTTTAAGATAAAACGGCTGACATCAGCAATCTAATCAAACATGAGTTAGCAGCGTGTTACTTCATATTCTATTTAAATTTGCTAGTCTCATCATCACTGTGCAATGTTAGTCGTCTGATACCCCACATCAACAGGAAATACAGAACGGCACTGGCACCATATAAAGTGTGTTCACACAGTACTGCAACTCTGACGGAGGGACTCTTGCAAGCTCCAATTTATTGACTTGTAAAAATAAACTTCAAGGTTAAAAATTTTTATTCGTTATTTCAAATGGAGGAAAGATTTTAGATATTTTTCCTAAGCCACTTTATAGTCTATTTCTGAATAAGTTTTTAGATTTTTTACAGAAAATTGCTCTGAGGATTTTGACTTAACTAAAACCAAGTTACGTCATAAAAATTAAAATTTCATGAATGAGTTAGTCCCAGAAGAATATGTGCTTTTTTAGAATATGGTTAAACTGTAAAGCAGAGACAGATAGATGAGCTGGTGGAAATCCAGCTCATATCTCATCCTGCTGTGCACCCCACAGGGAGGATCTGAGAACGAGGCTCCTCTGAAGTTCACAGGAGCTCCATTTGCCAACGAACCCCAAGGGCTGGAGAACCATAGTTTAATAGCAAAAAGAGGATTCTATTTTTTTTTTTGATAAATTTTTCTCTGAAGATGTTAGCTTCCCAAGTATATAGAAAAGCAACTGTATTTTGAAATGAACATGGGTAACTTGATTTCTTGAAAAAAAAACGAGTAAAATTTAACTAAGTGTAACTAACTAAGCTATAGCTAACTAAGCTATAGCTCATTAATTATTAAAACAATTGATCAATTGTGTTCTGAAAACAGGAATGATCATGCTCACTTAGCTCAAAAAGAGTAAATTTATAAAAATATTGTTAAGATTTACCCAAAATCTACAAGTCTTTTTGGTGAAGGCAGATTTCTGTCATTTCATATATAACGGAGAAATTGGTAATCTTAGAACAAGAAATAATCTAACATACATATAACGGTGTTTGAGGATGCACTTGGAAGCTGCATACTTTTACACACTCAGACAAATACATGAAACAAGCCCTCTCCATTCTTGTGTAATATTCATGCCCCCTGTCGTACAGGAGGTGCCCTGAGAGGAGCAGCATCTCTCTGCTTAAGTTGGGGTGCTCTCAGTTTCTGCTGCACTTTTGCCACTTATCCTTTCTTGATTTACAATTTTGAAAGTTTGGCTAACTTCAAATCTGATTCCTGACTCCAAGTGTTGACTTAAGAATATTTAAAATTTGAAAGTAACACTGCATTATTTAAATACTTACAAAACACCTTCAGTGTTGTTATTTCTGTTTTCCATGCAATCTTTTCATAGGATGGTGGCTCAGCATTATATTCTTTTTTTAGGGGGAGGGGTACATAAGAACATTGAGAGGAAGATTAAAAGGACACATTCGACATACAAAACTGAGCTAATACCAGATCTCTGAAACCCATTCCTATCCAGCTCACTGGGCATATCCAAAAATCTTGAAATGAGAGGACAGTTTTTTTTTTTAATCTGAAGTAATCTCTGCAAAATGTGAAAACAACAAAAGTTTCTCAAAGGGGAATCTTGAGCAACTTGCTCTGTCCATGACCACTGAGCGACATGATGAAGAGAGAGGCGAACGATACGCTCAACACCGGCACCCAAGGACAGTGGTTCTGACACCAGCCCAGAGCAGGTTATGAGGTGGGTGGCAATGCACTGTGTATGTGTTGCATTCAACTGCAGCTACATTTGTGTGCAGTGTCTCCAGTGGATTCCATCACCAAGGCAAGAACATAAAGCACAAAAAGGGCTCAGGTTGTCACAAAGGCTCTTCAATTGCTGGAGCATATAATTAGGGAGTAGGGAGCACAAAAGAATACAAGCAAAGATTACTTTAAGCTACATTAGGCATTTTGGCTGCATTTCCTACTTCAGTTAATGTATACTTTCTTCCCTACTTATATTCTAAGAATTTAGCTTGAAAAAGTATAGTTAGGATTATACTGATCCCATTTTCAAGGGATTTTATTCCATTCTCATTCACTCTTTCTTCAAACTGGAATGCTTTTCCCTTACGTAAACTATGATGTCATACATGAATGTTATTTTTAAGCATATATATGCACAAACACATACACACTTTCTTCTGGCTAACATTTAATCTCTGTTCTATGATTTCATTTCTATTCTTCCATATCATCTCTTAATTAGTAAGTTATTGTCCCTTCTCCCACCCATCCCCAGAAATAATTCCAAACCTTTTCAAACTGCTAGTAAAAAAGTGAACACTTGTAGAAATTTTGGCTCTGCCTATAATTGGAGTAAAATAATATTGACATTTTTCCAAACCTTATGGAAGTAGATTTTGAATTGATTTCTCACAGTTGCCAATAACAAGTTTTATGGAGTGTTGTTTTGACTCTGCCATCCCCACAAAAGAACAAACTGTCAGTCCTGGTTCTCCCAGGGGGTACACATGAGCCAGAACTCAGGCTTCACACCTGAGATGATGGCAGAGATCTAGAGTTGTCGATTAGCTCCCCGTGAATGGTGTGGGATCTTTAACTGGAACTAAGGTTCTTAAGGTTGCAAAGCTTCGGGTTGAAAAGACTCCTTTGATAATTTATTAAGCATGACATGATCAGGTCTTGCCTTTTCTGACACGGTTTGTTTCAAACTCAAAAATATAAATGTCAAGTATCTTAATGTGAACTTCAGAATTTATTTAGGTGATTTCCTTCTAAGAAAATAATTATATGCTCCTCTCCATCCCCAACCCCCACCCCCTAAAACAACTCCAAGGGAAAATAGTTTTGTTCCATTCACCAATAGGTGACTTCTCAGTTGTAAAAGGGATGAAAAGAATTTCACATTTCATTCAAAAAAAAAGTTTCTAAATTAAAGATAAATTCTGCATTTTGAGAAACATACATGTGAGTTTTACTATATAATCCTCAACTGAGCAAGCAATAATTTAAAAACTCTTCATTTGGAGCTTTGAGCTCATTTTGCCACTGAAACAGTGCTATCAAAGTGTGGTTGACAGTGTGAGTTCCTAGCCTTGCCCACCAAAAATAGTATAATGAGGAGGAAGATATAGTACCTGTATAGTGCTTCATAGCCCTGAGCATATGCTGTCATGTGTCACTTAACGATGGGGTTGTATACTGAGAAATGTGTCATTAGGTGATTTCATCATTGTGGAAACATCATAGAGTGTACCTACACAAACCTAGATGGTACAGCCTCCTACACACCTAGGCTCTATGGTATAGCCTATTGGTCCTAGGATACAAACCTGTGCAACATGTTACTGTACTGAATACTATAGGCAATTGTAACAAAATGGTAAGTATATGTGCATCTAAACATACCTAAACATAAAAAAGGTACAGTAAAAATACAGTATAAAAGATAAAAAATGTTACACCTGTACAGGGCACTTGCTATGAATGGAGCTTGCAGGACTGAAGTTCCTCTGGGTGAGTCAGTGAGTGAGTGGGGAGGGAAGGTGAGGGCCTAGGATGTTACTGCACACTACCTTATAGTAGTGTAGCCTACTTTAAGTAGACTTCATAAACACTGTGCACTTAGGCTACATTAAGTTTATAAAAAAACATTTTTCTTTCTTCAACAACAAATTAACCTTGGCTTACTGTAACTTTTTTACTTTATAAACTTAAAAAAATTTTGTTTTGACTTATAATAACAGCTTAAAACACAAACACACTGTGCAGCTGTACAAAAATATTTTCTTTCTTTATATCCTATTCTATAATCTTTTCCTATTTAAAACATTTTAAATTTACTTTTTAAACTTGTTTGTTAAAAACTAAGACACAAACACACATATTAGCTTTGGCCTACACAGGGTCAGGATCATCAATATCACCGTCTTCCACCTCCACATCTTGTTGCACTGGAAGGCCTTGAGGGGCAGGAACACACATGGAGCTGTCATCTCCTGTGATAACAATGCCTTCTCCTGGAACACCTCCTGAAGGACCTGCCTGAGGCTCATCTCGAGGAGTTCACTCTTAACAGAAATGCCCATGGTTGTTTGTTTGGTTTGTTTCTTTTTTTCATCATAGATTTGCTTGTAAGCAGATAATATACCACGAACATTTCTATTAATAAAAACCTTTGGTGTTGGGGTCCATGTTTTCATTTTAAGGAGCTTGTTGAGGTCTACAAAAAGCTTCTGCTAAACACTGTGAATTTTCTTAGGGCTTCTTCTTGTTTTTCTTCTCCTGCAGTTTCCTTTTCTCTTCCTCTTCTTCAGCGATGCATTCCTGTTCTACTTCTAACAACAACTCATTAGTCAGTTCCTCGGGAACCACCTCTAGGAGCTTCTCAATGTCATCCTCATCCACACCCAGGTTAAAGTTGTTTGCTGTCTCAACCACGGTCTTCTTGATTTTTGCAACTGCCTCATCCTTGGCAAATCCTTGGAAGCCACAGACTAACCTCTTGAGTGTTTTCTTCCAGATGCCATTCATACACTCCTTGGTGACATCACCCTGAGCAAGGTTACTGATGCAGCCATAGGTGTTGTAATCCTTCCAGAATTTCATCAGTGTCTTCTCAGTTGCAGCAATAGCCTGGGCAAAGGTCCTCCTCGGGTAGTAGGCCTAAAAAGCTGCTATAACTCCTTGATCCATTGGTTGGATCAAAGAGATTTTGTTTAGAGGGAAAAACACCACTTTGATATTGGGATGAAGATCACCAATAAAAGGAGGATGTCCAGTAGCATTATCAATAATAAGCAAAATCTTGAAAGGTATATTATTCTTCAAACAGTACTTCTCCATTTGCTGGCACAGCAATTCAGGAGGGCATCTTGGAAGAGGAGCTGGGTCATCTGTGACTTCTTACTGCTCCTGTACTCCACTGGTAGTGTGTTTTATTGATATGCTTAAAGGCCCTGGGGTTTTCACTGTGCCAGAGAACAAAGAATTTCAATTTGTAGCCTGCAACCTTGCCCCCAAGCAAGACTGTTACCCTGTCCTTAAAAGCCTTGAAACCTGGCATTGGCTTGGCCTCCTTATGGATGAAAGTCCTTTTAGGCATCGTTTCCAGAATAGGGAGGTTTTGTCCATATTGAATATTTGCTCTGGCAAGTAATTTTCCTCCATAATCAGCTTATCCAGAGTTTCCAAAAATTCTTCAGCTGCCTTCACATCAGCACTCATAGACTCACCACTCACTTTCACACTACATAATGAATAACAATTTTTGAATCATTTAAACCACCCAGAGCTAGTAGTAAATTCAACATTGTAGTTGGGCCCAGCCTTTTCTTTCAATACTGCAAACAAAGTTTTTGCTTTGGCCATGATTATCATAGTGCTGAGAGGGATATGCTTCTGTGTCTGGTCTTCAAGCCAGGTCACTAGAAGTTTCTCCACATCTCTTATAGGCCCTTCTTGAATTTTTGTTAGTCTTGTTGCCTTCAATGAATTAGATCCTTTAACAGCTTCCACCACTTTGTTCTTGTTCTTTAAGATCGTAGCTATGGTGGAATGGGACACGCCTGACCGGCGAGCAATGAACATCACTGATTTTCCACCTTCGTGGTCCTTAATCACTTTTAATTTCATTTCCAGGTCAATCACTTGACATGGCCTCTTACTGTCAACATTAGCAGAGGATTTTGTACGCTTAGGGGTCATGATGAACAAAACAACATGAGATTAAATCCAGCACAAGAGAAAATGATGCAGTCAAGACGTGATAAACATGAGATGTGTGAGGCTGCTGCTGGTGTAACATGGTATACTGTTTTACAGTAAACTTTATTTTTAATAAGTAGAAAGACTACACTCCAAAATGATGATAAAAAGTATAGTATAGTAAATACATAAACTCGTAACATAGTTGTTTATTAGCATTGTCAAGTATTATATGCTGTAACTAATTGTATGGGCTATACTTTTATACGACTGGTGGTGAAGTAGGTTTATTTACAGCAGCATCACCACAAACACGTGAACAATGTGTTGCACTACGACGCCTATGACATCACTAGGCAATAGGAATTTTTCAGCTCCATTACCATCTTATGGGACAACCGTCCCATATGCATATCATTGACCGAAACGTCGTTATGTGGCGCATGACTGTGTTCACACTTGATTCTTGACGATTTTATGAAGCAGGCAGGGAATGAACTACAAGCTCTACTTTACAGCTAAGGAAACTAAGCCTAAGAGAAATCAAGTAACATGTTGCCACAACTTGTAAGTAGCAGAACCAGGCTTTCTGATTCTCACTCATACTCTTTATCTTACATATAAAATGAATAAACTAGAGTATATTTACAATAAAAAAGTAGAAAAAGAATTGAAATAATACTAGTAAACATTTAAAAATGGAGGAAAAATGTTTAAAAAATATGTAATATTGATGCTTGACAAAATACTGGTTTAATTGGAGAAATAGGAAGATGTAGCTGGAAGGTTAAGAGAGATTTTGAACAAAATTGCTAAGCAGTAGTGGTCAAGATTATCTTTCTATTCACAAAAAGAATGACTAGAAAAAGAATAGGTTGGAAAGAAATGAACCCCGAAAACAAAAGGAAGCCAAGAGTTTCTTGAGATAGCCGGACATATGTTGGAAAACGAAGAAGGTGGGAAAAATTGAGTTAGTGACAATGTGCATAGATTGGAGTAAAAGACTAAAATAATTAGGCTCTGAGTGGAAAGAGGTAGGGAGAAAAATAACTGAGGGTGTGTGTGTGTGTGTGTGTACAATACGCACGATGCTGCTGATTAGGGAAAAAGTGACTATAGTGTAGAGAAGTAGTGACAGACACTAGTGTTACCATCACCCAGACAACCTGGCTTGAGCCCAGAGTCAAAGAACCTGGAGTGGCGCAGTGCAGAAATGAGCTGCTTAGGAGCTCATCTGAAGGTGGATGCAACTAGTCATTTCTAGTAGATTGTTAAGTGGTATGTTTATTACTTGGGGATAATTCTTATGGTAACTGAAATGTATTTGAACTTTGCTTTGTAAAAGTTTTTCCTTATTGTATCTGTTTGGTCTCAGTTTTACTGAGCTTCTTGGGGGCAGAGACCATATCGTGTTTATCTTTGGACTTTCAGAGCCCAGAATAATGCCTTGGCACATAAATGTTGACTGAATAAACTCCTGCCTAAGTATAAACCACTTGAAGGCAAAGATTATGTTTATATCTAAAGAAGTCTTTTGTATCTCCCCTTAGTGCACAAGGCAATATCCAGTATACAAAAGTACACAATGGGTGGTTACTTAATGCTTAAAGAATAAGCAAAACACCATTAGGCAAGACAATGCCAGTAGCAATAGGCACAGTGTAGTGGAAAAACTTGTCTCTGGTACTAGGAATGGGAAAATAAGCACAGAAGGAATAGCAATAGAGCTGACATAGGGCAGATTAGAAGGTGGTATTTAATCTGGCATTATGACTCTATATAAAATTTTAAAGTTCTTTATAAATTACAAAGTACTTTCCCATATACAATTTTGTTCACATCTATCTCATGTACAAGGTATGGGTTGTTAGTGGGAATTTTAGGAAGATGGCCTTAACCAATCTAGGTGATCCCCCTTTGTGTAATGAAGAATCACATTTAGAGACTAGAATACGCCTCTCAAATATAACATTAGAAATTTTACTGGGGACCACAAAGCAAAATTCAGCTAATATCAATTGTTAGATATCTAAGATAGTCAATACAATCTTGGTCATCTGACCTGTAAAGGAGCTTCCCAGAGAGAAGGCTTTAATGGAATTATATAGTTAACCTTATTTTGAACACAGGCTTTTTGAAGGCTTACCTAATACTGTTTCTCAATGAGGTAAGCTAGTGCCTATTATAAATATTTACCTATTTTTAGAAAAGAAAAAGACCTTTCTGAGTTTTCCTAAACACAGACATCCAAAGTTCATGTAGAACTTCTAAGGCCAAATATTCAGTCAACGTAGATACACAGCCCTCCATTTCCACGGGTTCTGCATCTGCCGATTCAACCAACCTTGGATCGTAAACGTCTTCAACTAACCGTCCGTAAACAGGATCCGCAGTTGGTTGAATCTGCGGATGTGGAACCCGCGGATATAGAGGGCCGACAAAAGGACGTATCTGTGGATTTTGGTATTCACGGGGGTCCTGGAACCAATCCTCCGCAGATATCGAAGGACGATTGTAATGTCAGGACGCCAATTAAAACTTTTGTTTTTTAGCTTGAAGCCTTAATTTAAAGGGTTTTGTAGCTCAATCAATTTTATTTTCCTTAGCATCAGGAATTTTACATTATACATGAATATAAAAGAATTAAAAACGAAGTCATCCTTTAATGAATTTCTGTATTTATTGGTATAAAGCAGACTTCTAAAAGAGTCGTTCTAGTGGTAGTTAATAATTAGTTCTTAGCCATTCCAAATATATTTTTGACCCACAGAGAACTATTTTAAATTCATCATGATCTAAAAAGTATTTAGGTATTCTTCAAAAAATAAGACATCTTAGCAAAGGATTAATTTTAGATAGTCAAATTATTGAAGGAGGAAAAATGCAGACACATGCTATTGGAAGGCTCACTTTCCTACTTGTATTAATATAATTTTCTTCTAATTACTTTCTTACTCTATTTTGGGGAACTAAAATCATGATCAAAGACATCAGCATTGCCTAAAGAAGGTTTGAAAGACAAATGAGACGTACAATTGCAATGCCCTTATAATAACCACTTTTTCAACTTCACCTCTTTTCATACTGCTCTAGACTTCTTTACATTTTCAAAAGACTATCTAAACTAAGTCAGTTTGTTTTACAAATATGTAACATCATAATGTGATTAAATTGAGTATTACTTGGGTTATCAATTAATCATGTAAAGCACACCCTGTAAATGAATCTTAGCATGTTTAGGAACATTCTTTTTTTTTTTTTGGTGAGGAAGACCAGCCCTGAGCTAACATCCGTTGCTAATCCTCCTCTTTTTGCTGAGGAAGACTGGCCCTGGGCTAACATGCGTGCCCATCTTCCTCTACTTTATATGGGACACCGCCACAGCGTGGCTGACATGCAGTGCGTCGGCGGGCGCCCGGGATCCGAACCGGCGAACCCCGGGCTGCCAAGCGTGGACTAAACCGCTGCACCACCGGGCCGGCCCTGGGAACATTCTTAAAAGACCTGTTTTACCCTTTCCCACAGATTACATGCATTAATATTTTTAACTTCCACTTAATTATACCTGGCCTTCTACTTTCAAACTCTTGTTCAAGAACAAAATTCATAAGGTTAGTCTAATAATCTTAATAAGAGTTCCATGTGGAATAAAATACAGATAAAAAAGCAACACAGAATACAAATACTAACCTTGGAAATACTGTCCATATCTCCTGAGCCTGAAACAAAATATGAAAATGAAAAATACTTCATTAGGTAGTGATTTCTTTTACACATTAAGTATTCCTTTAATAAAAATAAATGCAGTACACTGTATGTATTTTCCAGTGTATATTTCCTGAAATTTTGAATCTTAAAAAATTCCTTTTCTCTTATACTGTATGGTGAATAAGTATTATCTGATGTCAAATGCAAGGAAGAGTTAGACTTCTAGTTCCCAATCATCTATGTTTTTTGTAATGATAGAATGAAGAAAACTATTGTTATAATAAATTCCTGAAAGTGAAATATTAGATACAGTCATTTGTGTTGCTTAACAACAGGGATCCGTTCTGAGAAATGTGTTGTTAGGGGATTTCGTCGTTGTGCAAACATCACAGAGTATGCTACACAAACCTGGGTGGTCAGCTTATTATACACCTAGGCTCTATGGTACAAATCTTATGGGACCTCTGTTGTACATGAGGTCCATCGCTGACCAAAATGTTTTTACATGGTGCATGACTGTGTGTGTGTGTGTCTATGCATATATATACTACTCAATTAAAAATCTTAAAATGTATATACTAATACATATATATGTATATATATTCATATATATGTGGCGAGCAAGAGAGATCTCTAAATATATTTTCTGAAATGCTTCTACCAATTTGATAAAATATAAAATGGACATTTGCAACAATATCTGACAATATTCTGAACCATATTTTACTATAATAACAAAAAGCAAAGTATTCTTAATAATATTAAAAATTTGACAGCCATCAATATTCATGGCAAACCATCAAAAGTGAAAATGTCTTCAATATATAATATTATAGTTTTATTTTAAATCTTAGGAGAAATGAACAATCGATACTAATTTCTTTTCCTATTTAAGAAATGGAATCATAACTTAGGTAACAAAGAACAGTATCAGATCTTTGCCACAATTTTAGCTTTAACTATTTTAACAATGAATTTTCCTGGCATAAAAATATTATAATATTTTAATAGTACAGAATTCAGTCAACAGTCACAAATAAAGTGAGGGCTTATTAACATGATTAGTTTATAAATAAACAGGCATAATTGTTAAATATTGAACATATTATGTAAATATATGTAAATATATACAATAATGTTCATTATAGAAATAAGCCATATTCCAAGCATATGTAAAACTCTTCTGCAAATTCTATTCTAGTGAATAATATAACTAAGAATCTTCTAACTATGACCAAGTGTCATCTTTTTCTTGAGTAATTTCACAAATTAAAAGACTGGAAAGTGAACCATTTTGCAATAAAGTGGAAAGTAAAACTCTAGAATGGTACTGTCTGGTAGAACTCCGTATGATGATGGAAATGTTTCTCTCTGCTGTCCATGATGGGAGCCATTAGCTCCATGTGGCTCTGTGTACTCGAATATGTGGCAGTGCAAGTGAAGAATTGAATTTTACATTCAATTTAATTTAAAATTAAATAGTCACACATGACTAGTGGCTACCATAATTGGACAGTGCAAATTAAGGCTTTGAAATCTAGGCAAAATAAGTATGGATCCTTAAAAGCACAAAAGCCTATCAATATATTGCAAATAATTTCTTGATTATCGAAGTTACATAGCTTTTCAAAGTATCAGAGGATGCCATCTCCTGACCTTGGGTGGGGTTGTGAAATCTGCATATAATCTAAGATATTCATGGGCATAGTTTCTCCAACTTAAGTAAAAGATGGTACCTTTTCAAAAGAAAAAAATAACAAACCTGCACCTCCATTGTCAACCTTTAAAATAGTTTATGATAATGTTATGTAAACATATATAAATATAAAATAAACGTCTTTTTTTTGGTTTTGCGTTCGGCCTGCCTATACCTATAGTGTGCTGTGTGACCTAGTCGGTTCTGTACCATTTGTTTCTCTTCCTCACTATTGTGAAACTTTTTGTTCACTTTGCAGATATCTGGCTTCATTTGGTAAGAAGGCATCATTTATGAAGTATGTTTTCAACTATCACTCACACTACTTGAAATCAGCTTTATCATAAACACAATGTGCGCGTGTTCTTTCTTAAGAGCTTCATTCAGATTATCTAGAATATGATTACCAATTTTACTTTAAAAAGATACAAACATTAAAATGCAAAGACCAAATAAGAAATCCTTGCAGAGAACTGAAGATCCTCTGAGACTGTGTCCATAGACCTTGGGAGACTAATCAGTTGGGAGGATACTGCAGTCCTCCAGGAGAGGCATGCGTGGTATGTGCCCAAAGCAGCAATGTCTCCTTTGATCATAAAACATACAGATTTTGATATGTTAAAGTAAGTACCTGTGAATATGAGGGTAGAACAATTCTCACACTTCTGATTTTCAAATGATTTCCAGTCATCATAACCAATATACTTGGTTTAAACTATCAGTCTGAGGTAAAAGTTGGAAGCATTCCAAAATGAGCTCCTATATATGGAAGAACTTTGCAAATCATAATATCCACTATGGAGAATTAAGGTTTTGTTTTGAATTTGTTTCTAAACATCAAATTTAATATCCTTACCTAAAGAGCCATTCATGTGATGTGACTCCATTCCTCCTAATCCACCCATGGGACCATCTGACCCAGGGCCCATTGGAAACTATTTAAAAAATGAAGAAAATGACTATGATCACATTGAAAACCATTGATTATCTCACTGTTACAATATCTATCTTTAACATATGAGACACTTTCACAACTTATTTTCAAGTCACGGAGATTATTTTGCTAGATCTTTCCAGCTCTGTAGATTCTTGAACTAGGTTGCCCTACCTCCCTCAACCCATCTACTCTCTGTTCTGGATCTTCAGGCTAATCTTCATTCATATCCAAATTTTTCTTCTTCAGATATCCTCAACTAGAAAGTAATACATTCCAGTGCAAATGAGAAGATAAGCATTCTCTTCTATGCTATTGACAAATTTTGCTATTTTAAACCAGAGCTGATTCTTAAGAAGCTGCTAAAGGTATGGGCTTATTAATAAGAATAATTGAACATTATTACGCCAACATTAACATTTTTAGTAGGAGACAATCGATCTTTGTTCAAATGCATATAACAAATAATTTCATCCTGCAAGTTAAATACATTTAGCTCCTTGGGGATAGCTGAATATAGCTAATTCTTCTTGGCAGTCTCAAATATGTCAGTTCAATGACAATTAGACATTATACAGCATTTTTATTTAGCATTTTTTAAAGTAGTGGTATTATTTTATTTTACTTTCAAGTGAAACCTTCCATTAGAAGCCTGGTACAAAACAGATGTGAATAGATGTGCTATGGTTGACCTGGTGGTGGAGTGTCCATGGCCTGCCCACTCAGTCTTTCCCTCAACTCCCTGGAATACTTCTGAGGAAATCCAGACCCCAGTCTGAAGACAAGTTATTGATAATTATCCTACACGTACAGTTAAGACAGCCTACTGAAAACACCTGCTCCTAAAATTTCCCACGTCAAAAGCATTTCTTCCATTTGTATGGTGCAGAATACTGAATGTGATATGTGTATTTATGTGTGCAGATGGGATGGTAGCGGTTACTAATCATACAGGCTTATGGGGGGAAAAACTGCCCTCAGTAGACAACCTGTATACCACCAACTCTGTGTGGAAATAAGACAGCTTTCCATCATTTCTGATTTTTCCATCATA
The DNA here is from genome assembly GCA_031878705.1 of Tapirus indicus. NCBI lineage: Eukaryota > Metazoa > Chordata > Mammalia > Perissodactyla > Tapiridae > Tapirus > Tapirus indicus. The sequence goes on from CM062925.1 coordinate 8,888,771, forward strand.
TAAACCACATGCTTATGTATTTTCCCAGGATGATGCCAATTCTGTTGCCTAAAATTTTGTTGCCTAAAAGCACGTGGACTGATTTTCAGTAAACAATGTGGAATATGTATGCCTCAAATGATAGGTCAAAGAAATGAACTTTGAACTTACTGTTGTTATTCAGCTTTTGTTGAAAGCATAGTTTAGAAACTGGTGCCGGTGAGGCTGACAGCCTGTGAACTTCCCTGGCTTGGCCCTTTTATCAGGCCCCACAGTGCTTTAGAAGACACTGAGACCAGAGGGATGTGTGCGTGAAGCATGGAAACCGCAGCCTAGCCCTTAGCAGGCATTTGCTTTTACTCCCTCTGGCTGCAATGAATGACATTTGAAAAAGTGACGCGTTCATCTTCTACTCTTCTTGGATCTCTTAGCTTTGTAACAAGTTAGAGAACCAGAATGGAACACACTGGGATGCTATCAGCTGAGCTGCCCACAGAAATGTCTTCAGTACCATATGCTCTGGGTTTCCTCCCTACTCCTTCACTTTCCAATACCACATTTTAAGATAAGAAATTGCAGTATGAAGAGCTTCTCTCTATTTTTCCTGCATTTCTAAATGAACATTGTTCATTATCATATTCAATGTTCTTTAAAATCTCTGCGAAAACACTTTTAGACATTACTGACAGGAAAGGGTTTCTTTTTCCTGAAAAACAATTTATTTGATGATATGAAGAGACAGTGATCACTGAAGGCAGTGCTGCTTAACAGAAATCATATGCAAGCTACAAATGTGATCTGCATAAGTAAATTTAGATTTATTAGTAGCCATGTTTAAAAAGTAAAAAAGAAAAGGGTGAAGTTAATTTTAATAACATGTTTTATTTACCTATATATCAGAATTATCATTTCAACATATAGTCAATATAAAATTTTAATGAGATTTTTTTTTCATACTAAGTCCTCAAAATCCAGTGTATTTTATACTGCAGCACATCTCAGTTTGGACTAGCTATATTTCAAGTACTATACCATATTGGACAATTTAAAGTTTCCCTTTGTTGTCTTCACTGCTAGGAAGCTCAGTTGTAATAATTATTTCATTCCTGGTTTTTGGTATACTTATGGAACTTCTTTATATGTCTTCTGATTTTTCTTTAATTTGAGCTACCCTATATATATCTGTGTATTAACTGTATTTTGTTATAAATATTTTTGTTAACATGGAGGTCTTTATATCATAGATAAATAAAATATCATTTTTCTGTAAGCTTTCATGGAAAAATCATGACCATATGTTTTATTAAGAACATTCAAATTCTTTCTGTAGAACTGCCTCAGTTCTATATTTAAACTCCAGATTTCAAAAATCTAAAGAAAAACATGAGTATTGAATTTTCTAATTTATTTTCAAGTTTATCAGGGAAGAAAAAAACAACCGCAGTGAAATTAGTGATGCTAAAAATGAGGTTAACATAAATGATTATACATTATCTATTATTTTCAAATAGTATTAATTATTAGGTATTTGAGATAAAATAAGGCTGCATACCAACATTTTATAATTGATTAGGTTCAGTTTTACATTTAAATTATATTGATATGAAATCTTTTGTTATATATATTATGTATTATGTTTTTTTCAACCCAGAACAAAGAAAGAATTGATTTTTTTGATATCCAATAAGCCCCTGGATAATAAAATATAAAGCTTAAACAGTATCCAGGAAGTGGAATGCACTTATAGTTTGAGTCTTCAAATACATTTCAAAAATTAAAACAAATTCATATTTACATTAGGCCTGTTAGGTCCAGGAGGTACTGCATTCATTAAAGTATACATGTTGTCTCCAGAGTTGGTTGAATCTGAAACAAAATATTACTTAATTAATATCTTTCTTTATAATCTACACCCAAGTCATCACAAAGTAATAAAGATGATCTGGACACATATACATATTAATAGCTGCAGCACTTAAAATAGTCATTACTAATCTTCTGAAACAAATGTCTGTTAAGTCATTTTCTGGCCCAGAAATTAATCATTCTGAGGTTGTAAATTAGGAATATTTACCTAATATATTAGGAGTAATCACTTGAATAATTCAGGTCAAAAGGAACATTACTTTAAAAATCTAAAAAATTACAGTAAAGTTTTTCTTTTTTAAAAAATATGAATACCTTTTGACTTCTCTACAATTCATATGTATCTATATATATAACAAAGATCTCTTAAAATTCAGATTCAGTAGCTTTTCAGTTATCATTATTTCCTTAGGCTTCTTATACACCAATTTAAAAAACAGTTTAGTAATAATTAATAAAAGCTGGTGGAATATCCTGGCTTACTTCCAACAGAAAGAGATTAGAATAAGACTATACAATTAGAATGAAAAATTCTCTTGCTTGAAGTAAACTTCCTCCAGTATAAACTTGACAAAATTTTTTTCACTCATTTCATTCTTCATTTGTTATAATAAAAATAACTGTAGTGTATATCCACACAAATATAGGTAACATTTTATAGTATTTTTAAAATTTTACATTTCATGTCTATTAGCTAATTCTAATGAAGTCTCTGAGTATATGTGTTTTATAATGTATAACCTAGAGTGAAAGGCTAAATATTTTATATTTAGGAACTATCAATTACGAAATACATTTTTCTATATTTCCACAATCATATAGTTTTCTTAAATATAATGTAGTAGGCCTCTCTATTTTGAGAAAGATGTGTTTCAAATTTTTTGTACTGATTCGAGGCATAAGATAAACATCATTTGCTTTTTCATGGCAATAGCCATAGAGTGGGAAATGGCAATTACTTTTCCTCTTATTTTGTGACTACTTATTAGACATTAAAAAGTTTATTATTTTAGGCTAGGTTAGATGCCATTTATCTGTTATTTGTAAACAGTGATCCATAAATCTAAATATTATTATATATTATTTTTCACTTCTAGATTAGTACATCATACTGTTGAAAAAGTTGAAATGCTTACCTCTGGTTGATTTCTATTTGTATATATACTAAATAAGGTCCCAATCTACTTTAGTAGCCTCAACTATTTTTACATCCAGAACACATTCATTATACTCCTGTCAACCCAGGCTACTTGTTCTTTCCTGCATATGATCAACCTTTTCCATGTCCATATTTTTGTTCTTTCTTCCTCCAAGAATCTTCTACCCAATCTCCATTTACTGAAATGCTACTCACTATTCAAGGCCTATTGCAAATGCTACTTCTTCCATGAAGGTTTTTTTTTTTTTCTGATACTCACCACTGAATTCTGTTTTACATTACAGATAATATTTTATTTGTCTTATTCTTCCCTCCTACTTCCAACTAGGTTATAATTTCATCGAGAGAAGGAAAGGGACCATGTCTTACTTGTGCTGAGTACGATAGACAATAAATATCTGTTAACTTAGATTTAATTATTGGAAGAAACTCTATCCCATAAAAACTTATCTTCAGAAAATCTTGGATTGCTTTTTAAACATAAGAAAGCTTCAAATGGTTTTTCACCTTTAATAGCCTTCCTAAATTTACTTACTAATTTTAGTAATTAATTTGAAAGGAAAATGGGCTGTATATTTTAAAATATGCAGAAAGAGAAAGAAATTTATTGTTTTTAAGACCAATCAAGAATATAATTTCATCTGAAAAAGAAAAAATATTGAGGAGAATAAGGTTGGTATTTTCTAGGAAATGTATGACTTCTTTTTATATACAAAAACTTTATAATAAAATAGATCTTCTGGCACCTATTTTGCGGGGGGAGGCTATTGGCTTCATATGATAGGAATGACTGTGATAAAGGATGAGTACATAGAAGAGTATGCAAAAGGCTAGGAAGATATACTGCTGGCAATTTCTAGCTTGGAAGGAAGAAGTGATCAAATTACTTATCACCTGCAAAGTTTAGTGTTACTCCAAAAAATTTCCTTCAGTATTGTAGTGAAGAGTTTACTAACCACATGCTACTTTCATAAATTGACATTAACTTCACCATACAAGAATACAAATGTGGGTAAGATGTTCAATTCACCTAACTCTATTTTCAATGAATTGTTTCACTTCAATGAAGATGCTCTGAGGACAGAGATCCATGAAATATTTATGATATATATTCCAAAGAGTTAGTGAAGCAAAGTAAAATTTTATATTATCAACTCTATGCTTTTTCTAAACTAAAGAATTCAAAACAAAAAATATTATTTATTGGTATGATTAACGATATTTAATTTCAAGCTTCTGTATATCTTAGATTTCAACAAATCAGTTAAGAACATATGAATTTAACAGTGCAACCATAATAAAAAATATTTCTAATTATAAAAATTTCCCATCGATTTCACTACCCAGAAGTTATCACTCATGAAGTTTTAGCCTATTTCTTTGTTGCTTACTTTTGAGATTTCTGTTATATATTTTTAAAATAAAATTGTGATCATATCATATTGAATCATGAACATTTATTTCTCCATGTCATTAAAGTCCTTTGATAATAACTTTTAATGGCTTCATTACATTCCACAAAAAATTAATTTAATAATTTCACTAAAATTGGATTAGGTATGAAGGTTGTGTCTACTCTTTCACTATTGAGTATAGCAAATGAGCATCCCTCTACATGAATCTTGGATTGTATCTCTAATCATTTCCGGTAGTAGGATTATAGAGTCAAATGGTATGAACTTTTTCATTGCTCTTGATACATGTTGCCAGAGCACTGTCTAGGAGGGCTATGCCAACGTAAACTCCCACCATTAGAGTCCTTGAGACACAACACATTTAATAATCTGTACTTAATTCTCAAAAGGAACGGATAAACCTATTTAAAATAATTATATTAAATGATTACAGGAATATTGAAGTATTTTAGTTTAGAAGATTAAAAAAACCTTCCTACAACATAGTGGATTTATTAGCTAACTAACAGATACCTATAGGTGTGTAAGGTAAATAATATCGTAACCACATCTAGATCCATCTTAGTAAGATGATAAATATGGTGGGTCTGTTTTCCTATATTAAACTTAATGGATCCATGGATTTCATGTGTTGCTTATGTAGAATGTTTCTAGGTTGAGAGATTGGGATCTTTTCCACAGTCTCAAGGAACCTTTTATTCAGATAAATTATTGGGCAATTCATACAGATCAACACGGTTTTCATCCTGATTAATCTGTTACCCACACAACAGGAATTTTCTAAATGCTTAAAGTAATTAAACAGTAGTTATTTAGGAACACTACTGCTTCCTACTTGCTACCTCCACTCTACTTGTGAAACCATCAATGAGAGAATGAATACTACTAACTTTCTTTCACAACAATTTCTGTATTTTGCGATTTTATTCTAATAATCAAATACCCTTGTGGCTAGTTTGATTACAATACCTGCTGGACTAGGCATGATGGGTGTTCCTGGTGGCCCTCCACCTCCTGGAGGACCCTAAACAATTATACAAAATTTGAGTAAAAATAAAGCATTTCATTAAACAATATAAGGAAAAACAAAAGAAAAGTTAGACTTATCTCTATATAATCCAATTTAAGAGTAACAGAGGAAATATATTTCTCCATAATTTATTTTCTTTGAATGCACCGTCATTTCAATATTATGCAAAATATAATTTAGCTTAAATATGTTGAGATTGCTTTGACACATTTCCAAAAACAATGAGCCTGTAGCACTGATTTATTATTCATGACTTAATCACATCAGGTATAATGAGGTTAAGGAGAAACTATTTAATAGGGCCTTTACAAATCCATAAAATAGAAATAATTCATGTGTACTTGTGATTTCGTTTACTGTAATTTTCTTATATTTTGTATCGCTAGTTTTTACAGACAACTAAAAACCAAAAGATAGTTTAAAATAATACACTGATGCAATTTCTTTCTTCCCACATATCAACTGCAACACTTCTGGAGCATTGTACCTTCAGCTATCACATCTACTAGAAAGGAGAGGTAATGTTGTCTAGTGCTGAGGGTTACTAAGGTTGTAGCTACACAATCAATTTGAAACGGAGATTACGTGATTCAAAAGTTAATTCAGGGGCCGGCCCGGTGGCGCAGCGGTTAAGTTCGCGCTTGGCAGCCCGGGGTTCGCAGGTTCGGATCCCGGTCGCCAGCTGACACACTGCTTGTCAGCCATGCTGTGGTGGCGTCCCATATAAAGTAGAGGAAGGTGGGTACGGATGTTAGCCCAGGGCCAGTCTTCCTCAGCAAAAAGAGGAGGATTGGCAACGGATGTTAGCTCAGGGCTGGTCTTCCACACCAAAAAAAGGAAAAAAAAAAAGTTAATTCAGTTATTCCAGACAACCAAAAGGGATAATTCAGGCAATGGGTTTTAGAATTTTCAGATGTACAGTCATCAAATTAACTATTAAGTGGCTATATTTTTGCTTCATTCTGAATGTACAGACATAGCCCACTAATTATTTCAAATAATATATATATTAGCTATTTAATAAACAACTTAAGTGTACTTCTGAATAAGTCTATAATTTCATAAAACTATTTATCAGGCTTATTCTTTTTTTTTTTTTTGGTGAGGAAGATTAGCCCTGACGTAACATCTGTTGCCAATCCTCCTCTTTTTGCTGAGGAAGATTGGCCCTGAGCTAACATCCGTGCCCATCCTCCTCTACTTTATATGTGGGACGCCTGCCACAGCATGGCTTGATAAGTGATGTGTAGGTCCATACCCAGGATCTGAACCTGCAAATCCCGGGATGACAAAGCGGAGCACGTGAACTTAACTGCTACACCACTGGGCTGGCCCCTATCAGGCTTATTCTTAATTGACTGTAAGAAAAAAATAGGTTTTATGCAAATTTTCTTACTTTTGTTTTTGTTTCATAGAAAATGTGAAAATGTTAGACTTGCCTACTTTGTATAGTTTAAGGGAATATTGAGCACTCAGTACGCAGGTCTAAAACAGCATGTGCTTTTCATAATGTTCATAAAACACTATTTTCATGGAGGGTAATGCTCATTGATCTTCCTAAGCACTCCTTTTTCCTATTCCAGTTAGCCCCCACATCTGACAATTTCTTTAGAAAAGATTTTCCTTTTTACCATTTTATCCTTGCTTCTCTGTTAGGCATTTCCCTCTAAATATTACAACAAATTATCCTCTATGATGGCTTGGAATGTAGCAAGGATTATAATGTGATGATGGTTAAAAGGTCATTTGTAAGTTCAAGAGATCATGTAAAACTTGTTAATTTGACTTCAGGTCTATATGAATTATTGGAAAATTTTAACATGTCCTAAATTATAATAAGAAAAATAAATGTTTTCAATTTTTAAGAATGAAAAAAACCTAAGAAATCCCTCCAAATTACCAGCCATTATTCTGCTATGTGATTCTCTTTGTAACTGGGAGAAAGTTTAACATCCTCTTAGACTTTGCGTGTGGTGAGTGAGGTCGGGGAAGGGGTATAGATTATTCTCCTGGAGAACTGCAAATTCAAGCATATCATTGTATGACTGGGGGTGGCTTTCTTCAATGATTGGACAGAGTGTATTGTATTGGTTTACAGAAACATATGCTGAAATAAAACACAGTACTCAGGGCAATTTTGGCCAGATTGATAACTGTTTCGCTAATGAACATCAACATATGTACTGAGGTTGGCAGACGAAACAACTCAATACAAATCAGATGTTCACTTCTTGCCCAATACACAGGGGCTCTTCTTAACATCTGGACAACTCTTTCATTGCCCAGATAAAACGTAACATCAATTCTTAATGAGCAAACAAACACAAATGTACTTACTACATAATTCCCAGGAGAAGCTGAGGAGTATGGTATCTGGAACATGAACAGGACAAAAACATATATATTTTGATTCATTTGGCAGTATGGAGACTGACCCAAGATGAATCTATTTTCTTACTTTTATCAAGTTTTAAAATTTATCACAAAGAATAGAGAAGGATAAAGGCATTTATAACTGATTGAGTGCTAGAAAACAGAATAAATGCAATATTATCTTGCATTTACAAATAAGAGTAAATTTTAGTCAAGAGGAATTTAGAAGTACAGCTTCAAGTAATATTAGTTCTAGGGCAGTTGTACTCACTGCTTGATACTAATGACACTTATTCTGTAATTAGAAAGATACATATCTGTGCAGCAAAAAATCAGAAACCAGAATTTTTCAAATTAGTAGCCTTTACAGATGCAAATTCTAATTTAAGCGCATTCTGGGACGCATTTTTTTTTTAAGACAGGTTTCAGGCTACTACGTTCATGCAGTTTGGGTCAATACTTGATATACAGATCTCACCTTTCCCCCCTTTTTCTTTCTAATTAGCTTCTAGAAAAGTAATATAATAAATGAAAAAGATATTATTAATGTAAGTCTCCAAAGACTACTAATTTGTGGGGATCAGATATGGGTAACAAATTCCATCTATCCCTTCAGATCAAGCTCTTAACCAAGCTCTTTTCTAGAGATTAGAAGGTATTAATAACAACATTGCTATGAGAATTTAAGAAATGAACTGGAAAACATATATTTAAAAATAAGCTCTTGAATATGGATATTAATAGAGAAGTTAAATCCAAATATTTTCCTTTTTCACACAAGCTCACTAGGCTCACTTGTATGAAGATTCTGCATATCCAGAAGAGATACTTTTTTCTTATTCTGAAAAAAGCCAATAAATTACTGTCTTCTTAGAGTCAGACAGCCAGGGCCAAAATTGGACTTTAAAGAACAGTGAAAAGATTATAGTGCCTGTACCCTAAATGCGCTCTCCACCCCAACACCTTCAGTATAAATAAACATAAAAATAATAGGAAACCATAAAGTAAGCAGAAGGAAGTAAAACAAAGTTATGCTTTTCCTTTGGTTTTAATAGTAAGCTATTTGAAATTCTCTCTTCATTGTTTGGTGCCCTTGCGTTGCTTTAAGCACACAGCACATGTCTCTGAGGCTCCTGCTTGGCCTGCCTGGGGGTAATTCAGCACTGCAGATGGCCACTACCAGAGTGCCCAGCACCACTAGTGATGAGGATGACTTCCACTCTGAGTACTGGGATCCCTGTGGCACTAAATATTTACTCCACTTGGTGAATGAACATATACATACATCCATGCTCTCATGGGTCCCTTTCAGCACATGATCTACCACCCGTCCTGTGCTTCTTAGTATTTTTATTTATTTATTTTTTTGTGAGGAAGACCAGCCCTGAGTTAACATCTGTTGCCAATCCTCCTCTTTTTTGCTGAGCAAGACTGGCCCTGGGCTAACATCCATGCCCATCTTCCTCTACTTTACATGAGACGCTGCCACAGTGTGGCTGACAAGTGGTGTGTCTGTCTGCGCCTGGGATCCGAACCTGTGAAACTCCGGGCCGCCGAAGCAGAGGGTGCAAACTTAACCGCTACGCCACTGGGCCAGCCCCAAGCTTCTTAGTATTTTAAGCATGTGCATCTGCCCTCTCCAACTCACCTACTTATCTATTGGCTCCACTTTTCATCTCCCCAAAACTTTCACCTGGCTCACGTTCTTCTGCCTGTCTCTATTGCCTACCATCGTTCCTTAGCAACTTCAAGATACGATCTAACCACCCTTAAGATCTTTAGAATTTACACTTCACCGCCTTCCTTTAGTTTACACTATACTTCCCTCTCTTCCATTTATGAGTATGACCATATCCTAGAAGTCTTTACACAGAGATCTAAACAACTCCCTTGCCTGACATCTTTCTTATTCCTCATGACACTCACAAATATTATTCTATATTCCAACCAGAATCTCTCCCATCACAACTCCGTGTTTACTAAGTCCATTATTTCCCTATTAGTTTCCTACTAAAGTCCTCTGCCCCTCCCCCATGCCATTGTCAGCATTTTGCTTCTCTCTCCAATATCTGAAATTCATTATCCTAAAGCCTACTTTGTTAGTGTCCATCTCTTTGATTACCCACTAGGCAACTTTTCTGTTTTACAATAGAGATTTCCTGGAGAGAAACACAAAACAATGTTGACAAGATCCAAAATATAACCATGTTCTCCAACTTCAGTCTCGTCTTCACTAATACCTGGAAGCATTTTGGCTTAGCTTTTCGGGAAACCCTGAAGCATTTTAGTGGTGTGCCAGGAAACTTAGGGTAGGGGGGAGTCCTAATTTGTAGCTTTTGCCAATTTATGTGGTGTAAATATTCCCACATGGCAGACTTTAAGCTACCAATGATTTAACAATCAGCTCACAACATTCCTGAATATTTAACAATTGACTTTTGTGAGCTGGCCCTCATGGTGGTTATTCCACCCTGAGTTGGTACTTTTGTGCTTTTGTCATACATTAAAGCCATCAAATTCTTGCTATGCCTTCATCTTCCACTCAACACTCCATTATTTACAGATTTAAATTTTCGTCCATTCATCTCAGGTAGGAAAAAAAAATCTTTCTGTTTGTTCCCAAAGCTGCCCCCTCCCAACCATCCCATTCTCCTAAGTCCTTGCTCCTTTTATATTTTTAATTTCTCCCTTTTCGTGGTTCCTTCAAACACAAATATAATAAACATTTAAAAATACTATAAAAAATTTGTTACCTCATCTAGTTGTTCAATTTCTTTCCATTTTTGCCCTGTTAAGCTCTTTAATTTTGGCTTACACTTACTGTTTCTACTTCATATTTTTTGATGTCCTCATTAAAAGAAAAGGAGCATTTGGGCTCCTACCCCTGGTACTTGACTGAACCCTGCAGTATTGAAAGTTACCAGCAGTATTTGATAGCCCAGTGTGAAGGACACGAAATATAATGATGCAGGTAGAAGTACAATGTGGGGACAGAAGATATATTTGAGCTGGGCAGCTGGGACTTACAGAGAGTAGGTGCCCACTAGAGAGACAAAGGGAAGGATCAGCATTTAAAAAAGAAAAAAAAGGAACAAAAAGAAATGTGAAAGTACATAGTTTATAAGGGAAATGGTATGTAATTTTACACAGCTGCTGCAGTGTAGCACTTATGGGGGTTGTGGTAAATGATGAGGCTATATGGTCAGACTGTGAATGAATTTATGCTGTAGGAAATAGGGAGTCACAGGTTTTTAGAGAGACATGTTCAAATTTAAGTTTTAGTAAGATAACTCAGCAGGCATCATGGAACATGAATACAAGTTAAGAGACTATTGCAAAAGGTCTTGGGAAGAGACGATAAACAGTGTTTTAGGCAGTGGTAAATAAGACAAGCAGGAGTAACAGAATTTGAAAGACTTTTCACACAGGCTTGTGAAAAAAGGCAGGGCTTGGTGACAAACTGGGTGTGGTGGACAAGGGAAGGAAGAAATTCAGGTAATTCCTAGGTGACTGGGTAGAATGATGTTGCTACTAATTATATATAGGGAATTCAGGAAGGGGGCTAAGTTTGGGGAAATGTCTGACATGTTGAATTTGAAGGCACTAGTAGACATTGAGGTAAATCTGATCAACAGATATTTAGAAATACAGGTCTAGAACTTAGAGATCAGGACTAGAGATAAAGCTTCAATTGAATAAATTTTCATTTTGTGCTGGGCACAATATACTTGATCTAAGAGTCAGTTAGATTTAGTGATAATTGAAATCACATGAAAATGTTAAAATAAAAAGAAAGAAACCCAAGATTAGACTTAGAGAACATTATCAATTAAGAAAGGGTGGATAATGTGTCTAGAGGAAAATCAGAAGAAAATATCTTATAAAAAGTCAAACAAGTTAGACTTTTAGGCAGTAGAGAGTGGGTGCAGCTTGGCTAGGAAATACCTAAACTGGGCTTATTTTTGAGTCCTGTCAGGCTCAAGCCTTTCAACCTTTCTGTGATACACCTACGAATAAATAATAAAAGGGATATGTTAATAAAAATATGGAAAATAAAGAACATTATTAAAATAAAGAAATTATCGGACATTTAAAACAAAACCAAGGAGTCATATATTTCAGAGGCCAGGTATGATGAGGCTAGACAATAAGTCATGATGTTTGGTTGATAACTAGAAGGTCACTAGTAACTTTCAGAATAGGATTTTTGTGGGAATTGAAATGGGTTGAGAAGTCAATTCAATAAATCTTCATTCATCACCTGCTATGTTTCAGGCATTGCACTACCATATAGTAATGAAACCGACAGGAAGGTCAAGGAATTCACTGTCCAGTAGAATGGCGGTAAGGAACTGAAAGTGTGAGAGACAAGGGATGGTTGAGGCTGAGGAAGGGTTGAGAGAAGTTTTCTATCAGCTCTCCCCTCCCAGCTCTAGAGGAGTAGAAGGTTAAGGCTGTCTTGGGATTTTGTTCATTGGCGTAGTGTTGGAGGAGAGTCCCAGCCAATGGAAAGGGATAGACCAAGGACTCCTTTGGAAGAATGAATGAGCCAGATACGCAGAGGCAACAAGAGGTAAAATAAAGAGAATAGATAGAAGTGTTATTAGCATTAAAAAAAAAAAAGAAATTTTTTTTCCCCTGAGACAAAAGGAAAGAATGATGACTAAAGGCCTGATAATATTGGAGGTGAAGGGTAGAATCTGAAGAAATTTGAGTCTAACGGTCTTTTTTTCCCCCTCTGTAAAGTATAAGACAATTTTAGTGGATAGAGAAGGGGCCAAAGATAAGGAGAGCAGGAAAGGTAGCTGATGAAGGAAGAGTGAAAATTACTGGTCAAGCATCAGCAAAGACTCAGCAGAGGTTGAATTCCATAGATTTAAATTATAACATGATGGGTTAAGTACAATTATAGAAATATGCGTTAGGCATTGTGGAAGAATTCAAGGTGGTGTTCTTCAAAGACTTCTAATACAATGTTCCAGAAACAAAGCTCACTGTCCACCCTCTAAATCTGCATCTTCTCCTGTGTTCCTGGCTCAGTTTGTGTTATTCCCATTCTCCCTCATACCTGAATTCAAAGACTTGAAATCACCTTCAACTTTTTCCTTCTCTTTATCCCCAAATCCAACAGGTCACCAAGCATTTTTGATTCTATGTCTGAAATGTATCTCTGCCATTCCTTTTATCACTGCTCTACCTCAGGCTCTGATAACATTTTATAAGGTCTACTACTATAATCTCCTAAATTTGTTTCCCAGCTATCCATTTTATACACTATCTCCCTAAGACACAGTTCCTTTCCACATGGATGATAAATTCCAGATTTCTCAACATTGGAAGCCCTGTACACGTGGTCTCCTTTTTCTTTTGTTCAGCTTTGTTGCCCTCTATGCCTTCCCAAACAATCTATCCTTCCAGCCACTAACAGTCTAATAATTTCCCCCCAAACATTTCCTACATTTCCCCTTCACTTTATTTTTGTCCAAGCTTTCTCCATCTCTAGTATCCAGATTCTTCCCAATGTAATTAATCTCCTCCCTCCACTCCTTCCCTATACTCCATACAAAATATCCATTAACACAAAATGAAAGAGGAAAATGCAGATGTAGAAGATAAGCAAGATCAGAGAGCTAGAACATCAGAATTGTAGAACTAGAAGAATCTTTTATTTGATAGATGAGAAGAATAAGGGCCATATGTATTGTCTGGTCAAGCTAGACAGATAGCTTAAGAGCTGTGACGAGAATCCAAATATTCTGAAATATTCTGACTCCTAATATACATGACTGTGGTGCTTTGGCAGGGGGAAGATCAGAGTAATTAGAGGTTTTTGGCTTTGTTTTTTTAAATGATTAGTAATATTTTAGATAAGCAGCTTTCTTCAACTGTGAAGTCTGTAACTACCTTATAAGCACTGGTTTACCAGAAATTAGGGAGGGCAACACCAAGACATTATCTGTGCCAGCATAAGGTTGAAAATATTTTATTATTTTTAAGTGCTCTTTTAAAAAAGTGAGCATCTATTTGTACAGGGCAGAGCCTATTTGGAGTAAGATATTTGTATTCACTTAGGCTTAATTACTATAATAAATCCTCATTTTTTTTCCTTAAAGGAGTTTCCTCTTCCTTTTGCCTATCAAGTTAGTGAGTTGATGAATACAAAGCTATATTAAATATTTGCTGTTTTTGCCTATCCCCTCTTGTGCTAACAATTCCTTGAACTTTCTTTGGTGAACCATATCTCCCTTGTTTTTCCACGTGGCTTGGGTGGGGCTCAGGGAGTGGGCGTGTGACTTAGGGCTGGCTGACAGAGCACTCCCCCCGGCCATAATTGGTTCATGAATGAGCACAGGACCCAAGCTAAGCACATTAGTTCAGTTAGTTCCTCCCAATTCCTGTGCTTAACTGATAAAGAGTTGTGCTCTTCTGTGCTCAACTGGGAGCTATGAGGATATAAATCTGGAGCCTTCTTGCCATAACGAGGGGAACAAATGTAAACGATGGATAGAGACTGATGAAATTATTTGAATCCTTGGAACCAAATGTGCCCAAAAGCAAATTTATATCTGGATTTTTCACATACATGATCCAGTAACATTCTCGTTCAATATGAGCCTACTTTTGTTGGTTTTCTGTACCTTTTAATCAAAAGTGTCTCCAGATAAGAATAATTAAGATATTTTCAATAAAAGTGCTTGCTACTTAATGATTAGAACTTGTACAGCTAAACCCAAGTGGACAGTTCCTTGCGAAAAATATAAAAAGGGAAAAATAGTCAGTGGATTTGTAAATAAACTTCCAAATAAGCATCTGAGGCCAATACTGTAATGCTCAGATTGAAGGAAATTAAAAGGAAAATCATATTTTCATTCAGAATTAAAAACATGAATTTGTCCTTAAAAATGTTTCTCCTACTGCCATGTAAAAGGGTGCCCAAAATAATTTTTATCAAATACTTCTACATGACAAAACTGTGGATAGATAAAGATTAAGCAAATAAATAAATCTATTGTCGCAATGGTAGGCAGATTTCTCACTTTCAGGGAAGTGAGTTAGAAACCTGGAAAGCAAAAAGTCTAGAATGAAGTCTGTGGTGTTGGAATGAAATGGAAGCACTGATGTACACTCATGGTTTTAATACATATAGACAGATACAGAAAGATACATATGTGTGTGGGTGTGTATATGCACACATCTATACCCTAGTTCTGTTAGTGGGGAGGGTCTAGAAGCTGTATTACTCCAGTGGGTTCTAAATACCACTCTACACTAAAAGGAACCAGGGCTTCTTAAAGAAATGGCTGTTTTTAGGGCTAAGGCTGGGAAAATATAAGGTGAGCTTCAAAATGTTCAAAGAATAATGGGGACAGGTCAGAGGACAAAGGATCCAGCTTGAAAGGTTTCCTACTGGCCAAATATGGAATGATTATAGCTTGAAAAACCCCTTGAATAAAATAAGAATCCATAAGTACATCTGATATACACGAATGAATGAATGGAGAAGAAAAACTCTTCGCTATAGTAGAAAGTCAACTAACAAACGGAGAAGGAAAGACAGAATTAGAAAATAGCCATTTGGCAACCAACACAGAGAGAATCAGCAGTGGATGCCCAAAGGGGCAGATTGAAGTATAAAGAGGAAGAGGATATTTACTGCAGTTTCAAAGTATGTCTCCACAAGTTAATAATTATAAAGGGAAAAACAGCAATTTTAGAGTAGAGAAAGCTGACAAGCGCCACCTTAACTAAGCGATCCAAGCTAACATCATGAATAACGGGACAAATCACCATCACGTGCCTCCTGAAATGATGCACGGAGAAAAACACAAAATGACTTCTGTGGTGTTCCTGCTAAATATGTATAACCTGAATCTAGTCATGAGGAGACATCAGACAAACCAAATTACGGGACATTCTACAAAATAACTGGCTGGCATGGAGCAAAACCGCAAGGTTAAGAAAGACAAGTTGAGGAACTGCTCCAGATGAAAGGAGACAGAGACACAACCGGTGAAGGCAACAGGTGACTGGGGTTTTCTCTTGTTACAAAGGACACTGTTGGGACAACTGGTGAAACCTGAATGACGTCTGAGGATTAGAAAATAGCATTACATCAATGGTAATTTTCTTGTTTTGATCCTTATACTGTGATTATGAAAGACGTCTTTGTTTTTAGGACACGAAGTATTTAGGGATACAGGGTCACCATGTCTGCAACTTAAATGCAACCCAAATGGTTCAGGAAAAAATATGTAAGCAGAAAGGAAATCATAAAGCAAGTGTGGTAAAACCTTTAACACTTGGGAATCTGGGTGAAGGATGAATGGGAATTCTTTGTACTATTCTTGCAACTTTTCTGCAAATCTGAAGTTACTTAGAAATAAACATTTAAAAGAAAAAAATGGTATATAAGGCACATTTGAAAACAGCAAAAACAAAACAACCAACCACTTTAATATGCTGCCCCAAGGAGCCAGAGATTTACTGTATTGATACAAAATGAAATGTGTTTGTAATTTTAAATATGGACAAGAGTCTAAGGAACTTGGAATTCAAAATAATACAGATGAGTTGTCACTACAATATCAATGATTTAGGGGAAAAAAATCCCTAATACTTTTTGCTTTTTTTCATGCAAGCTCTATGCTTTTGCTAGAAAGTCAGTTTTCTATGACTTTTTTTCCTTGTTCTCATAATAAATCATTTTCAGAGGAATGCTTTTCCTTTCTGTGCTTGGGATGATGACCCCTTTCTCTTTCTGAAGAGAAACTGTAGGCCTTCTCCCACTTCTTTTCCCTGTTCACTATTCCCTACAGGCTACTTTGAGTGAGGGGCAATGTACCCACAGGTGGCATATATCAACAGAAGGGACTGCTTTCCACGCTGTTGCTTGCCCACATGTGTGCTGATCAAATGCCCATTTCAGACTGACCAGCGGACAGCAGTTTGATATGCACAGCTTCTACCCTAATTCCTAGTTTTTCTCAGGGTCTAAAATAATGCAGGGCTACTGACCTGATACAGTACATTCTCTTATCCTGAGTGCTCAGCTCTATGAAATCCTAAAGAGATCAAGTATCTGAAAAACTAAAAATCATCAGAGTGCAGAACTCTCTCCTCATCTGTCTTTATCTAACACTCTTACTTGGATGATATATCTGCTAGGTACAAGGCACTATCCTCAATATCGAATCCTGCCCACCTTCCTAAGTGGGTTTTGGGGGACAGAGTCTCTAGATGACAGTATAAAAGGAGGCCCTGCTGGAGGTGGGCAGTGGTGGGTGTGCTTGCACTCTGGCTGCCTGCAATGGGCAGCAGAGGGATGACTTGTTGAGCTGATGGTGAGGAAGGAGAGAAGGGTTTTCTTGCTTCCAGGTGGGAAGGCTTACATAGTTAAGGTGGGCTATCAATCGTGTGTCTTAATCCAGTTTCATCAGACATGCAGATAATAGAAATTCTTTCCAGATTCTGGCAATAGGAAGATTGTCAGAGTTTTCAGTGTCATAAAAAATTGTTTCTTAAGTATCTTTATGGATATTTTAAATAAAGTAGTTGACAGAAGTGTATCTTGAGCTGCTAGCCAGATGTCATTTTAAGTTAAATTTTGAATGAATTTGAAAGGCATATAGCAAGAAGCAAATAGAAATGTGAACTCTTCAAAAGCATATAAGCAAATTAAAAGAATTTTGGAAGAGTAAAGATATTCACATTATAACATAATCCAGCAAAACAGTATTTTAGAAAGATTTGTGGAGATTAAACAGTACACTGAAGACCCAAATGGAGCAACATTATCACTCTCTCCACTCTAAATAATTTTATTTAATTAGCAAATGTCATAGCTATTGAAACTAAGAGAGAGGCAGGTAATACAAATTAATTTTTTTTCTGTAAAAATATGAAGGTTACTTACTTGAGAAGGAAGTGATTTCTGCTTTAGAAAGGCAATGGATTTAGGATGAATATTCCTATACCACACACACCTTACTTTAAATTTTCTTGAAGTTTAAATTAATCTTAAACATTTGATCAGTTTCATGTTTATTTAGCATTAAGGCCACTGCTAGCCAATGAAGGTACCTCTGTACACATTGCCAAGAGGCATCCCTTCTGGGCAGATATTCATAGACTTCACAAGTGGAACACAAGCTGTATTTTAGCCCCCTACTGACTCCCTTGATTCAGGTACCTTTGTGCAGTGCACACACTATACTTATGTACACAGCAGACCTCTCTCACATATTGAAGAACTCAACATTTCAAAGTTAACAAGGAAAAACATCTCCAGGATCATCAAATTAAAATCATATTAATTTTAAGATTGAGAGCTTAATTTTCCAACCTGTGCATATATTTATGACATTTTTAAGAGAGAAAAATATTTGTACAGTCAAACCACTGCCACAAAACATGTGAGGAAAATCCCAAGGTCGTCAGGTACATAGATAGATGTGTAAGGAAGGCAATTTAGCTCACAGGCACGAGGCGAATGTGCACCTGCTTCCTAGGGCAGCAGGAGAGCAAATCCAGGCATAACTAGTACAGAAAATATAATTGTAATAAGTGATAGAGATTGATCGTATCTGACAATTTAGTTATTATTATAGTTCTTTTAGAAGAGCAAAAATTTTATGATAAACATATTTTATGATAAATATAGGCTATGTAGCATACGTAAATCATATTTTTTATTTTTGAAAGTCTGTCAATCTATACAGAATGCATGCTTACATCAGACTTCGAAGTGAAAAAATTACATAATTTCAAAAATTACGCATATTTAAAAAATACATACAAAAAATATATTTTGGATGACTACTTTTTAATAAAGGTTAATATAACCAATTGCAGGGCTTTCAAAAGCAACAGATTTTGTTGTTGTTAAATGGTAAAAAGTGCAAAAAAACCTAAAAAATACATGTACTCACTGAATTGGCATTTGTTGGGTTTGGCCAAGGTCTACCACCACCCGGACCCCTACGAGACAACATGAGAAATGATGTTTTAACATAGGTTAAAATTAGGTTAAAGCCTAAAGCATAGGCTTTGAATTTTTCACAATAAGGAAAAACAAATCATAAAATATTAACATTTACAATTCTGTTACCATGCAGTTCTAGTTCAACACTGAAATTATTCTCTTTATACTTACTTCACAGCTTATTTCTTAAATCAAAAAATTTTATTATTTCACAAAGCAGTTTTCCTCCCAAATCAAACTACTTTTAGTAAGCCCAGTTTTATTTTAATATTCAGTTCAGTTACTATAATAACCACTAAAAGTGATAAGCACCTGTAGTAGAAGTAAATATATACATATACCTAAGTCATTACAAAAACACACGTTTGAAGTAAAAAGCATTAATTATGAAATACATATAAGCTATAATCTTGTGATATCAATGTAAGTGCCACGTGTATCTCATTCAAAATGAAACTGAAATTATTTGTAAAATATTAATATATATAAAATGATTGCTCTTATTAAGCTACAAATAAATGTACATAAAAGATGTCTGAATTTGCCTCCTTTTCAAAAAATCACAGACTATCACAATTACATTATACATTTATATATCAGTCTATCTTTCAGTGCTATTGACAATTCAGTTATTAAACAAGGGAATCATATTTCTTGTGTTTTTTTGTGGAAGATTAGTCCTGAGCTAACCTCTGTTGCCAATCCTCCTCTTTTTGCTGAGGAATATTGGTCCTGGGCTAACATCCGTGCCCATCTTCCTCCACTTTATATGGGATGCCGCCACAGCATGGCTTAATAAGTGGTGCATAGGTCCACGCCCGGGATCCAAATCTGTGAACCTCGGGCCGCTGAAGCAGAGTGCGTGAACTTAACTGCTACACCACCGGGCCGGCCCCCCATATTTCTTGTTTTAATAATTATAGTTCAATACAGTGGCCAGGGTAAATCTTGGGAAAAATAGGAGGTAATCATGCCAAAGTATGTCAATATATTACTTCATTTTAGGGTGGAGAATAATGCTTTGCATTCCATAGCTTAAAAGGACATAAAGCTTTTAAAACAAAATTAATGCCTAATTAGTTAAGTGAAAAGTCTCTTGTCCTCATATTTTAGTATTAAGTATACCTGAATGAATAGTGCCTGATAAAAAGTAGATTACTTTCAGTCAGTTCTCTGTAATTAGGGTCACTCAAAATTCCATTTTCCCTCTAAAAGCAGTGAAAAGATAGTGAAAATTTTTAACAAAAAAAAACACGCCCCCTGGGGTCGGTCCAGTGGAGTAGTGGTTAAGTTCGCATTCTCTGCTTCAGCGGCCTGGATTTGCAGGTTCAGATCCCAGGTACAGACCTACACACCACTCATCAAGCCATGCTGTGACGGTGTCACATATAAAATAGAGGAAGACTGGCACAGATGTTAGCTCAGGGACAATCTTCCTCACCAAAAAAAAAAAAAAAAACCACCCAAGACAACAACAACAAAATTATGTTCCCTGATTCTTATCCTAGGGACCTTAAATCTAAAGTTCTAAAGATCAGATAGAAGCTATCCAAGTTAGCTGTATTACCCATGTTTGCTTGGAATATTTAAGACTGTTTTTAGTTTTGTTTTGGGATCCCAGGGAATCCCCAGGTAAACAGCAGGGAAAGGCATGAAAATCCTGTCCTTGGGCTCTATTAGGATGCCCAAGCGCACTTCTTCCCAATTCTGCTTGAGGAATAGAAGGGGAAAACAAGATGCCAGAGGGGACTTGGTCAAAGTATTGTGCACAGGGAGGAGGTAAGGGGCACTTGTATTGTCTCTGGAAATTGTTGCCTCCCTAAGATGATGATGATAATTTTACAATTAATTATGGAACCACTTTAGAAAGATACTTTTACATACAGGATTCCATGCCTAATGGACAGAAACTAAGGTAAAACATAGGATATATGTTGATCAAATAAAACAATAAATTTGTTTGATGTTAATTCACATGATTTGTTGGATATTAGATAAAAACAATAAAGAAACTGGGAAATATTTATCTTAAAACAATATAAAAAATATACTATATCCAAATCATGGCAAAAATTTGTATACAATGATGTTATGTAGATAACGACCTCATAATTGTGAAATATTAAGTGTAAATAAGGACTTATGAATAAGATACATTAAATATAATAAAATAAAGTTTATTTTAAAATTTGTTTAATGTTAAATTAACACACTGAATTAAATGTTAAAGTAATTAAACATTTTATTTAACTAAATAATAATTAACATTAAATTAAATGTTAAATTTATTACAAGTAACATAAAATACCTTTTGTGCATTTTGATTGTTTGACAAATACTAATCTAGTCTCTGCATACTATATATTTCATATTTTTGGTAAGGGTATTGGATATGATGAAATCGAAGCAACCATAACCACCACAGAGAAAAATCCTCTTTTCTTTTGTAATTCACAGTCATCTTATTTCAAGGTAATAGTTACATAAACTTTATAATTCTATAGGGTATGATTTAGAACAAAAAGGTCTAGATACTTTGAAATCCTTTGTCCTTAGTTTTTATAAAATACCAAAGCATATAAAGTTGAATTAGAAATGCTTTAATGCTGAATCCTAAATTCTTTGGAAATTTGTAAAAATTTAGTTAATTTAGAAATATAGTTTCCTTTAAAAAATAATCTATACTGCAATTGAAAACATTTACATTTGTAAATTCTACTTTAAGTTACTGAAATTGATATTAAGCTTTTACTTTTAAAGATATAATACTAGTTATAGAAACATTAAGAGTATGCTATTATTTTAATTTTAAATGACACTATGTATAATTTATCCTGAGTTTAGAGTATGGAAATGTAAAAATTATATCAGAATAACCATTTTTTTTGGAGGTGACCAATATTGTTTTTAACAACAAAATTATCAAAATTTTGTTCCAAATGGTTTATTCTTCAATAAAAGAGATAAAGTTGCCAGTTAGAATACAGCATTTAAAAATACGTTAGTGACCAGGGTTGGGCATTTTTCATTGTCATTATACTTTCACGGCAAACAAGAAAAAGTGACAACCTAAAGACAAATAATCCAGATATGATTCGCCAGCAGGTCCCTCCCAAGCCCAACACAAAAATATTTTAGACTGCTAAAAACATAGCTTAAGGTAACACTATTTTAATGCTTTCTCCTTCAATTTTTAAGATACCCACCATGCGAAAAAGTGACATGAAGAAAGTCACAAATACCAGTTAGAAATACTTGTTTGCCATAACACAGTAAGATTCACTTTGTTTTAAAGAAAATACATTATGAAGTGAATTTCAATAAAGCTTACTCTATTGAATACAATAGAGATAATAAAGTGTTTTATTTTTTATGTATCTTTAAATTCACTTTCTTGCTTTGTTGGGGTTGATATCAATGCAAGAATTATTCTCTCTGGTTGCATCTTCCATAATTCAGAACTTTCTCTGTTAGAGGAAAATATTCACAAACATAACTATGAAAATAGTTACATTTTCAATATCCTTGAAGGAATCCTAATTTATAAAAAATTGAAAATGATATAAGACCCCAAATAAAAGACAATAGTAAGAAATAATGGAAATCGAGTCTGTAAGGCTTAAAGGTTCTTTAAGAACCAGAAATTATATAAATAGTAAAATATTATGTAATAGAAAATATTTAAAAGTATCTGGGTATATTTACCCAAATATCAACAAAAATAATCATACTAAAATTTTCAGCCACATTTTTAGTCTCCATAGTCTAGGGAATTAAATGTACCCATATATATGTTTAAGTATAGATGAGAAAGGACCTAGACATTTTAAACAGCTATCTGAGTCTCTCAATGGTCACATGAAAATAACTTTTTTCTCTGTACTAGCAAAAACAGGTTGATCTAAAGTTGACCACCACATGGCTGATTATAATGAAGAATAATAATACAAAATAATATTAGATACATTCTTAATATTGAATGATAATTTGGGGTCGATCATAGTATTCAAAATGTGTACTCCTTACATCTATACATAGTATTCAAAAAAAATTTTTTTTCTTTTGCAGGGGAAGAATCACCCTAAACTAACATCTGTTGCCAATCTTTCTTCCCTGCCCCTCCACAAATTCCCAGTATATAGTTGTGCGTAGTTCTAAGTTCTCTGGTTCTTCTATGTGAGCTGCTGCCACAGCATGGCTGCTGACAGATGAGTGGTATAGTTCCACACCCAGGAACTGAACCCGGGCTGCCAAAGCGCAGAGCGCTGAACTTTAACTGCTAGGCCATCAGGGGTGGCTCTATTCAAAATTATATACCTTAAAAGCTATTGCATTTTAAAGTCAGAATCTCAGGTAGGTAAATTTTATATATATCTAAATCCTACTGGTAAGAGTTTCAGCTTTTGATATAAGCATAAAATACCACTCACTCCTTTTTGTCTCAACCATTAATAAAGGCTAAGCCTTTGAGGAATCTAAGAAAAGTCAGATTTCATGTCTACCCATTTTTACTTCTGAAGTGAAAGACATGATAGGAAAACTTGACCTACTTTTTCCCCTCGTTCTGTTAGTTTTGAGTCTGGCTGGTACCCACCTATTAACCTATTTTCTATTTTAGGCAAAATTGCTTTCCATGAAAATGATTTCAGAAACTTAAGAAAATCCCTATGTACATTAAGAGAGCTTATCTCACAGTGTATCTTCAATGTAGTTAAGCAATGGTAGAATTTTAAATTCGATATGTGAGCAACCAAAGCATGGACTGATGGGAAATATATTAGAGGAGACTACTTACAACCCTATATGGAAGGTTTTCATTATTTTTGGTAAGCTTTCCTTAGGCCACATCACAGAATTGATCCTCTAGCGAATTAATGAAAGTCATTAACAAGCACCTGGTGTATATGGAACTTTGAGGGTAAGTCAGATAAGGAAAAATAAATAAAAATTCCTTAACAAATTGCATTATATTGGCTGATAGAAACAAACTATTCTCTTTGGGCTTGAAAGGTCTTTTCAGTAAACAAACAAACCCTGTTAGTTTACTCCTTATCTAAGAGCATCTTGAATTTTCAAAAGGAAATTCATACTATACCATGGAAAATTCTTTAATATAGAAGACACTACCAGAGAGAATTCTTCCATTGTTAAGAATGGCCCCAACAAAGCGAAAGTAAAAACATATTTATATGAGTTAAAAACTCCACTCTTAGGAATCACTACGTATCTGTTAAATGAAGTTAGCAACATTCAATTATCTACTTCTGTAGAGTTAAGTCATGGTTCTGGTGTCAGCATCTCTTCACACTTTTGTATAGACTATCTGCAGACTACGTGCTGATTTATAAAAGATTCACTTTTGTGACAAATAAAATACGAAAATCAAAAAGAAATAGGCTAAAAGTTGGCATTTATGGCACCTGAAAATGGAAAAAACGTTAAAGGTTGCAAGGCAAGGAAGAAAAACACAGAGAATATGTTGTGAAATGAACCATGCACTGCTGCTCATGTTTAGTCCGTTTATACTACAGGAGATTGAGGAGCTCCAATTGTGTTACAAATTAGTGTCACTTCAGAAAACAGAAAATAGAACACTTTAGTAAACAGGATAATATAGCATTTTGCTTACATGTTCATTCCAGGCATCCCAGGGCCACCTAAAGCATTCAGTGGGGGTCTCATTGCACCTCCATAGTTCTGTAATGATAACCAAGGGTCAGACTACCACAAAACAAAAAAACAAAACCAAAGAGGAGGGGGGAAAGAAAGGAAAGCAGGTTAATGATTTCCCTACATCACCCCTGATGGATAGGCCTGTGCAATTCATTCTCTGAAGGCTCCACTCTTGTACCTTTGCTTCTATTTTAACAATTACTTTGGTTTGTGTCTTTTAAAAACGATGTGAATATGTAAGATCATTGGAGCATGTTAATGATCAAGGTATAATTGCAATGTTAATATTCAATACATCTTTACTAATTTCCTAATATTTGTACAACAGTAAACTTTTTCAAATAAAATATTTCACAAATCCCAAACTATTTTTAAAGAAAAGACTTAGTCAACATATTTGAAATTGTCAGAACCAGAACAATTACATCAAGTCTGAGAAAAAAAAAAAACAAATGGGAACCCAACATAAGAACTTCTGTTCACAAAATAATATATCCAACACACAAATGCCCTAATACAAACACACAAAAATATAAGAAAACTAAAGTACACTCAGAATATGTATGCATGAATTATATGACTCAATAGACTTTTGTCAATATCTATTATGTGCATTCGAAGGATACAAACATTTTAATGTTTTAACATGCATATCATATTAGCTTACTTCAGTTTGCAAAGAGGTCAGAAGATTAGTTTTAACATTATACTGTTAATGCACGTTGACACTACCAGCCACTTTCATGCTTGGCTTTCTGACACCACTATTCCTTCAACTTTTCTGACAACTCTTTTGCAGTTTCCTTTTATTTGGCTAACTCTTTAAATGTTGCTTTTCGCTGAGTTCTAGCCACAGCATTTTTTTTTCAATAAACGCACATTTATGGGTAATTTTATCTGCTACCATTAGTTCAACAACTACTTATATGTTAGGTATCCCAAATCTTTTACATTCATGATATTTCCCCTAAGCTCCCAGATAACTCATATGGTGTACTTCATATGGGTTGTTTCCATCGGGATACCACTTCACGCTCAACATATCTAAAAGTAAGCTCAACGTGATCTTCTCACGATGGTGCTCTTTATACTCAGTGTGTTCTGTGGCATCACCTCACACACAACAGTCCAGACTAAGAGCTTCTGGGAGTTCCCTGATGTGTCTTCCTTTTCTTTCAATTTCCAAAGCCAGTCAGTTGCCAAAGACTATTGATTCTACCTGTGAAACAGCTCTTGAAATAGTTTTCTCCTTCATATCACTAATCTTTGTCATTTACTGAAACTACCGTAGTATCTTAATTGGTCTCTCTGACTTAGTCTCTCCCTCTCCCAATCTATTCTCCATACTGCCTCCAGAACTATGCTTCTAAAATTCAGTCCTACTTATGTCCTTAAAAGCCATGATGTCCCACACTGCCTATCAAATAAAGTCTATACTCCTCAGCATGGCTCTATGAGGTTATTCACAGATCAGTCTCAGCCTTTCTTGCCCTCATTTTCTATAATTCTTACCTTTCCCCCTACTCCCAACTATACTCTCCAGCCTACTGGATTCCTTGTGGTTCACAAACACACAATACACGTTTACTAACTCATCTGCTGTGGCCTTCTGTATAGTAGGTGCTAAGACGACAAGGAAATATTCAATGAGAGAAGGTCTGTTAACTTGAGAGAGTAAGCCACAGTTTATAAACAAATTACCTAGGTACATGCTATTCTCATTGTTTATTACTTTTACTTTCAGGAAATCTTATTTAAATGTTCCAATTTTGTGTGCTATGGGATAGAAGAATGGTTTCTATCCACACTGAGGCATTGGTTAAAAGGATAGCTATTCCCCTTAACCTTTGGACCAAGCATGGTGGTCGCAGGAACAGTATTAGCAAGGAGTCTCTGAGAAGAAAGTTAGTCATGGAGAACAAAATCTGGAAGGTAAAGAATAATAGAAATGCTTTACAGGGAAAGTCTCCCTCACTTTTAGTCTTAGAAGATCTGTGTTTTACTTTATCAAAGAAAACATTAGCTTTCTTTATAGCTCTGGACATAAACATTGGCTTGAATCTCTGTTGCCCTGCCCCATTTCCTCTGCCCCCTTTCGATATGTGTGATCTCAGCCCAATGATTCTCCCAATGATCTGTTCAACCTTCATTCCCTTATCTGTAGAGTGATAACAGTATCTCCTTTATAAGCTTGTTGCAGGACAAAAATGAAATCATATAAAACACCTATCATAGTGCTTGGTGCATTAAAAACATGACACTTGGTGCTCAAAAACTGTAGCTGCTAACTCTTTCTTATCACCATTAATGAGGGACCCACTTAAATAAGCGCTCTTCTCATCAGCTTCCCTTGAACCCTCGACCCTAACAGAATTACCTGTTTATGTAATGACTTCCTGACAAAGTGTGCATATTTCTTTTCTAGATGTTTTCTACTGCATAGTAGTTTTTCTTTATGCATCTGCATCTCCTGCCAAACAAATACACTGAAGGCCGAGTCTGTTTTACTCATTTTCATATACCCAGTGCTCAAGTATCACAGTGCTTAAGTGTCACAGGAAATGAGTAAGAATTAACCAATATGTAACTTGACAGATTTACAAAATATTTTAATTTTGTGAATAATCTGAAGCAAAAAGAAAACAGGAAGATACGAAAGAATAACAACTGGTTTTCAAGTGGTATCAACAAAGGCAGAATGGGAAGAGCTAATTTAGAATCACTGAATTTTAAAGCTGATAGCAGCTATACAACAACTCCATCTGGTTTAATCTCTCTCCCAATGCAATGTTCCTGACAAAATGGCTGTTCAGACTCTGCTTGGAAAGTTTATAAAGAGGTTTTCCATGATTGGGCAGTTTAATTTCTAGAAAGTTCTTCCCTATACTGAACTGAATTCTACCTCCCATGTTAGATTTGAAAGTACAGAATCAGTTTACTCTCTCTTTACGTGAGAGTCTATCATATATTTCCATCCCACCAATTCTCCACCCGAAGTATTTGACTTGGAAATCATGATATGTTCCTACTTATACATAACTCACTTATCCTTCAGATGTCTAGAGGAACTAGAACTAGTTGGATGGTCTTGGCAAATTTTTCTGTTAATCATATGGCACCTGCTGAGCATAAGAACACAGGTGAGTGTGAGTATATCTTACTCTAAAAGCAAGTAGAAAAATGACTTCAAATATATTAGAGAAGACATTTTTCTTGATTAAATAGATAATTTTGCTTTTCTATTGAAAAGATACTGATATCAATTTAAAAATCATGTATTACCTCTGAACTCAGATTTAAAATAGATTAACGGGTGGGAAAATATGCCAGGATTTGGAGCAAACTTTTATTCCTTCATCCATGCAATAAAGTACAGATCACATGTTTACTATGTTCTAGGCATGCACTTTTCCTAAATTGACATTATCTAAGAATCATTAGATTAGATATATTTGTTCTAGGAATTCAATTGTTCCAATAGATAACTACCGTCACTTTTCCCACATTGATCTTAAGCTTATAAAATTATGGAAATAACCTATGATAAAAAAGAGATGTATATTTTGTTTCTGCATAAAGCTAGAGCCAATATTCCAGAGACTGTTTCTATAATTCAACAGCAAAAAAGCAGACGCATTTTGCTCTTGGGCCGCATCTCTGTGATTAAATGTCTGCTATGAGAGTTGTTTTCTATTACCTTTCAAGAAATACAGCTAACATTTACTATAAATCTCACAGTTTACAATGCATATGTTTTCTATATCAGGTGTTATAAGTAAATATCTCATAAGAACTCCCGATTTCAAATGATTTTACCTCACTTTTTAACTGTCGTACCATTCATATGAATATGACTCCTGTACCTTTTATACTTTGCATACTGTGATTTAAAAGAGTTATTGTAGGTATTTCTGGTTTCTTAGGTAAATTCATGCCAAAACACTTTATTTCCCTCAAATTATAAAGAAATAGATAGCAAGGGTACTAATCCAAATGGAAGAAACAAACTACTCTCTTTGGGTTTGAAAATGCAAACAAAGTATTCATACTTATGTGATAAACTTAGTTATTGAAACTCATCAATACGAGATTACTCACCAAAAATGTTCTCTCATTTTCTGTTGTAATTTACTTATAACACAAAACATATAAACATATAGCTAGATATTTATAAAACATAAAGGCCAGTATGCTTTTTATTTCTGCATTTTCAGATGAAATCTAAGTGTTCATATAGCTTATGTAAGCATTGGTATATCTTTCAAACACTGCAAAACTGACTTTTAAATCAGACTCTAGTTTCAAAAAGTATTAAAAATATTGGTCTGGGAATGACAAAAGCTTAAAGAGCAGCTAACTGGAAAATAAGTGAACTGAATGAAGAATGATAATTAAATTATAGGCATAAAGTTTTTGATGTATTTTAAAAATGTATCAATTACAAAAATCTTTTGGGAAAAAAATCCCTCAAGTTCTGTATAGCCAAATTGGTAGGCATAGTTCATTAAAGACTAAAAGTAAATTCAGTCAATGAAATATCCTATAGATCTCATAAATTCTAATTGCTATTAATGACTTAATGATGGTTGGTCACATAAATCATCATCCCTAACATGGGTAGAAATAGGGAAAAATAATTTAAGTATCTAAGTCAGAGTTTTATAAGATAGTAAGAAAATACATAGGAAAGAACTGAGCCTAAATAAAAGAAATTGATTTTTTTTGACTTTGAGGATATCACATATATTTATATAGTGGTTTTTTTTTTCATGCAATGTAGTATCTTTGAAAAATTTGGTTATATGCACTTCATGTTTCACTACAGATAATATATATATTATTGTATATTGGTTAGAAACTCCTAAGTCTAAGTCACATTATCTGGGTGTTAGACTCTTAATTCTCTGACTCCATTGAGCAAACAACAAGATATTAATGTAATTTTTAAGTAGCTACATGAAACAAGCTCCTAAAACTATCACTTATGATGCTGTTCTTGGAAAGGACAAAGAAAATAAATTAATTCATTTTTTAACCAGTTATGACACACTAACTTCTGACCCATGAGGTAGAAATTTAAAATTCTGGACTTTGGATTCATCTCTTTGAAATACAATATTATAAAATTAATTTCTACTTCATGCAATTTTCCCAAGAGAGACAAAAGGATTAGCTAAAATAAATGATAGCCTGGAACAACATACTTTAGAGATGTTACCAACAGCTAGGATAGGTTTGACTTCAGTGTACACTTGGAAATTTTGATAGAAAAGTAGGCTACCATCTAATGTATACTGATCGTATTATGCTTGTTCAGTAAGACTCATTTTAATGTTTATTTCTAAGTGGTTCTCTATTGTTTCCAAATTCTATAAAAAAATATGGTTACATATAATACATTGTCAATGGCATTCCTTAAAAGACTTATAGAAATATATTTTATGCTGCTTATTCTATTTCTTATTTTTGATCAACTGTGTTTTATTTAACTTATTTAAATGGTTATCTTTTTATAATAATTACTATAAAATTTTAAATATTTCCTTAATATAACTAACAAAAAGGTAATTATCTTTTTATAATAGTTACTACATTGTATTTTAACACAATGTATTTTCTCAAGTGAACTGAAGGCACATGTGACAGCATCTGTTAAAATATGCTTTGCTGTTGCATCAATTTGGATATGACACAGATACTATGTCCTCAAGAGCCTAACAACCATGTTATATCAAACCTTTAATGCATATAATAAAAGCCAGCAAATAATATAGTTTGTTTATATAAGATGAAGGCAAAAAACTCAGCAACTAGCTTTCTGCACTGATTATTTACCTGTGGTCCTAAGGGCACCATTCCTCTTGGAGGAGTCATTCTCTGCATTGGCCCACCCATATTTGGATGTCCTAAAAAAACATATGAAGATATTAGCAATGTAATCAGCATGAGTGATAAACCAGAGGCTAGTAGCCTCCTCTCCGCTTGGTGTTACAACATCTTATTTACTAAGGACTGAGTTATTGACATCATCTCATCTCAGCTTCCACGGCCACTTTGCTTACTACGACCTACCCACACTCTCCATTAATGTCTTGACATTGAAATTTTCCTCCTACTCTGTGTTGAATTACACATCTCACAACATTTACCTCTCTTTCCTGGGAACAGTACAACAGAGCTGTACATATCTGTGGTATCTAAACATCTCCTTGGAAGGACCTAATTGTTGGGTTTCTTAAACTAATCAAGTCACTTGTTGCTCAGCATCCTTTTTCCCCCTACTCTTTTTTTGGGTGGAATAATCTGTCTATCTGAAAAAGGTAGAGGAAATCATAAGTGATATAATCACTTTGATTCCCACTTGTTAGAAATTAAATACAAAGTTTTAGAAGTTATTAGTTAAAGTATGGATTTTTGGATATTTAATTATTCTATTTCTTATGTTATCACCGCCCTCACTATATTATGCATAATTAAGAGCTGAAAACATAAATCACTTGGCCATATTACCTGCAAAAATGCAACTGGTATAACTATGAAAGATTTATACAAACACAATTTTCCTTAAGAAAGAAAGGATTTCCTTTGAGATTCTGCAACATAAATTTCACTTTTACTTTAGTCACCTTGTTGTCGAGTTGGGTCCATTCCACTGGGAAGTAATGGCTGACTTCCTGGGACACCTCCAAGTGCCTAGCATATTTAGTAAAACAAAATAAAAAACAATATTGTAAAATACTTATATAATAAGTGCTTTAACAATTCTCTTTAAAAATTCCTAAAATTATAGAATGCATTTCAGTATTTTACAAGAATTTTTATATTTCACATTCATTTATAAATTTTATAAGTCTTTATTCTACTTTGCCCAATTTTGTGGCAAACTAAGTATTTTTGGGGCACAAAACTCTAGGTGAAAATTGTCCTATTTCTTACTGAGAAGTATAATGCCTTTCTCTAAAATTAATTTACTAAAGGTACTGCAATAACTAATTTTGCTTCTTAAATATAAACTCTCCATTTCTGCAGAATACTTTATTCATTTGGGATTACAATTGCAGCAGGACTAAAATGCCAAGGGGCCAATGAATATTTTTGTTGTAGTCACATTTTCCCTAAGAAACTATTTAGAAAAATAATACTCCAATTAAATTCAAATAGTTTGGCTGTATGGAAAAAAGAGAACCAGAACTGAAAACTATGGAGATTAACAGGGTTCATTTTACACAGAGTGCTATACTGGATGCATACTGCGTCACAAGATTTTAATAGTTGTCAGAGCAGCACTGAGAGCTATAAGCGATCTGAACTTGTGATCCTGCGAAGTATATGTGCATACTCATATACACATAATCCTGACAATTCATGAGAATGTCCATAAAGTTTCACTAATTTAACTTAAACCATGATAAATCTTGTCTCACTAGTTAAAAATTTCCAATATTTCAGAAGAAATTTAATATTAAAGAATTTAAATATCAGATGAGAACTGTTTCCTTACTTGTTACTACTTGGGATGCAGGAGAGAGCTGCCATTTCTCAAGCCGTTTTTGTAATTCTTTGATTTTTTTTTTTTTTGCTTACAAACACACTCAATACATATTTATTGAGTTTCTACTATAAGATCTGTTCCCTGCTTACCTTTCCAGCCTAATTTCTTGCCACGGACACACTGACAGTTTAACTTCCAGCTATATCGAACTTCTTGCAGTTTTTTTTCAATTCATACATTCAATGAACAATAATCTAAATGCCAACCATTAAAAACAAAACAAAATAAAAACCGAATATAAATTGTCTCTCCTCTCAAGGAGCTCAGAGATCCTGAAGTGCCTCCTGCTGACACACTTTAGATCTCAGTTTAGGGACCACTTCCTAACAAAATTCTCTCCTGTAACTCCAGTCTGGGATAAATTCTCTTTCTAATTGCTTTAAAATGTGTATTTTTTAAAAAATTTCAAACTTACAGAAAAATTGCACATACAAAGGATTCCCATATACCCTGACACAGACTGTCCAAGTGTTAACATTTCATCACATTTTCCCCATGATCTCCTTCTCTCTCTACACACTAGTTATCATAAGCCTTTTTCAGAACCTTTGAGAGCACGTCGCAGACATGCTCATCACCCCTAGGTACTACCAAGTATAGCTCCCTAAACAAGGATATTCTCCTTTGTGACCACAATACAACCTTTCTACTCAGGAAATCAATATTGAGACAACACGACCATCCAAGCTACAGACCTCATTCAAATTTTGCCTTTTGTCTCAACAATGTTTCTTTTTTCTTTCTGGGACCAGAATATATGTTGCATTTGTCATGTCTCTTCATGCTCTTCTAAGCAGAACTAATTCCTTAGCCTTTCCCTATCCTTTCCACAACAGCTTTAAAGAGAATGGGCCTTAAATTCTACAGGATGCTCTTCTGATGCCTCTTCATGATCCAGACTCAGGTCATATTTTCATAGAAGGAATACTGCAGAAATGATGCTATGTTCTTCTCAGAGTATCGCATTAGAGGGAACATGACGTTGACTCAATCCATCTCGAGTGATGTTAACCTTTACCATCTGATTGTGTTGGTGTCTGCCACATTTCTACACCATCAGATCATTATTTTTCCCCTTTGTAATTTATTACTTTTAGTATTACAGCTATTCTGAGATTGTCAATATCCCATTCTTCACCAATCCTTTATCAACCCACCAGCCTTAGCATCCACTGACAACTCCTGAGCACTGTGATAGTTGCCAAATGGACATATTCATGTCTATCTTTCTGTCTATATTTATTAGTTGGCATTCCACTGTAAAAAGGAGCTTTCCCTTCTTATTTATTTACAAATTTTAAATTTAAATATAGACGTATAGATTCCTCTTGTATTCAATGGGTTGTAATCTATTACTATCATCATCTATTTTAGTATTAAAATTATCCAAATTTGGCCAGTGGAAGGCTCTTCAAGCTGATTCTTATGTCCTTTTGACATGTCCCCATCATATACTGAGCATTTCCTTACTGGCAAAAGATGTTCCAGGTTTATCTCATCCTTTTTCTGACCTAGCTCTGGAATCCTTTCTCCAAACAGCCCTGATTCCTCCTAGTGGAGGACAGTATTTAGGCATCAAGATCTTGGTTCTCAAAGTGTTCATTGCTAGTTGAGGGCATTACTTTTAGGCCTTCTCAGTAGATGCTGATCTCAAAAATCTGTGTGTATGTAAACACATATACATCTATGACTAGTTCTATATCTATCTCTGTGTGTGTGTGCATGGTACATACACATACCATAAATTCATACTCTCCAGCATCAATTCAACACCTCCAATTCCAGTCCAAACCTCAGGATTGTTATTTAGCCTTCTTCCTTTTTATGTTTGTAAGTATTTTCTCCAACAGTGAGAAAGATGCCTTTCATGATCTTCAATGTCTTTTACTTATTTGTTCAATAAATGTATTTATTTGCTCGATATAACCAATCTCACAACCACAAGGCCATTTTTTTTTGCTACTTCTGTGTGGCTCTTTCCTATCTCCCTGAATGTCTCAGCATGCAGGGAAGGTAAGGGCTTTTTATGTGCTTTCATAGAATCATATACCTCACTTTCATAGAACTTAAATATGATCATGGCTTGTTTTCATCTCTATCTCCAATAGATTGTAAGCTCTGACAGAGTGTGGACCCTATTTGTGCTTATGGCTCAGAGCAATAAATATTTATTGAAGGAATAGGGTTTAGATTGGACAATTTTAGGAATCATCAGTGATAAAGTCATAAGAATGGAACAGACTTCAAAGAGTGAGAAGAAAAAAGATCAAATATATAATTTAAAAACACCAAGAAGAAGTAGGAAAGGAAACTGAAACTAAATAGGTACAAACTTGGGGGACCAAGACCAAAATTTCAGAATGCATGAGGAGAGTTTCAAGAAGGAAGAAGTGGTCAACACTGCTAAAAGTTATGAAGAAGTGAGTCAGAAAGAGGACTGAAAAAATATGACTTATCAATATTATCTTCAATTATGAGTTTGAAGTTCTTGCTTTTTTAGGTCTCCAAGTAGAGTTTTACACTATGGACTTTGATTCTAAATTTCTAAGTCTCAGTGGAGACATCATGTTTTATCACTGGAAACCATTTTCTTCAACATTTTTCTTTTTCTTGTTTATCTTGGAATATCAGAACAATTGGCAAGTGTTTCTCTGTTTCTATTCAATCACTTAAAAATAACAGCATAATCCTACAGAAATCTTATCAAGTTGTCTTGGTTAAATCCTACAGAAATCTTGATCAAGTTGTGTTTCAAAATGAGTGTCTTTATTGAAATTTAACTCCTTAGTCATCAATGTTTGTCTTTTAGTGTAAGTCAAATCTCTAACTTTTACAAGACTTTTATGAGTCCTGGGATGATCAGATGATGGTTTTGTGCATCAACAGGGAATAATCACTGCATTCTTTAAACCTTTAACATCAGGAAAAAAACCCAAATTTATACATCTTGTGGTAGATATTATGTTCATATTTTTTAATGTGTTAAATATATTCCATTTAGACTTTAATTAATCACAAATTTTGGCACACTTTCTTTGCTCTATAAAAGGTCTTAATTCTTTTTTTTAATTTTAAATTTTTATTGACGTCTTAATAATTTATAACATTGGGAGATTTTAGTTGTACATTATTATCTGTCCATCACCATATGAATGCATCCCTTCACCCCTTGTCCCCACCCTCACTCCTCTTCCCCATGGTAACCACCAACCAGTACTCTCTGTGTGTTAGTTTATATTCCACATATGAGTGAAATCATGTGTTTGTCCTTCTCTCTCTGACTGATTTCACTTAACATAATACCCTCTAGGTCCATCCATGTTATTGCAATGGGGATAATTCTGTCTTTTTTATGGCTGAGTAGTATTCCATTGTATACATATACCATGTCTTCTTTAACCAATCATCAGTCGAGGGACACTTGGGTTGGTTCCACTTCATGGCTATAGTGAATAATGCTGCAATGAACACAGGGGTGCACAAGCCTCTTGGGATGGTTGATTCTGTGTGCATTGGGTAGATGCCCAAGAGTGGGATTGCTGGATCATAAGGTATTTCTATTTTTAACTTTTTGAGGACTCTCCATACTGTTTTCCATAGAGGCTGCACCAGTTTGCATTCCCACCAGCAGTGAATGAGGGTCCCCGTTTCTCCACAATCTCTCCAGCATTTGTTGTTATTTGTCTTTGTGATTATAGCCATTCTAACGGGTGTAAGGTGATATCTTAGTGTAGTTTTGATTTGCATTTCCCTGATGATTAGTGATGTTGAACATCTTTTCCTGTGTCTATTGGCCATCTGTATATCTTCCTTGGAAAAATGTCTGTTCATATTCTCTGCCCATTTTTTGACTGTTTTTTTGTTGTTCAGTTGTGTGAGTTCTTTATATATTACAGAGATTAATCCCTTGTCAGATATACGATTTGCAAATATTTTCTCCCAGCTGGTGGGTTGTCTATTCAGTTTGATCCTGGTTTCATTTGCCTTGTAGAAGCTCTGTAGTCTGATGAGGTCCCACTTGTTTATTTTTTCTTTTGTTTCCCCTGTCCAAGTAGACATGGAATCTGAAAGGATCCCTTTATGACCAATGTCAATTAGCGTACTGCCTATATTTTCTTCCAGGAGTTTTATAGTTTCAGGTCTCACTTTCAGGTCCTTAATCCATTTTGAGTTGATTTTTGTGTATGGCAATAGAATATGGTGTACTTTCATTCTTTTGCCTGTGGCTGTCCAATTTTCCCAGCACCATTGATGGAAGAGACTTCCCTTTCTCCATTGTATGTTCTTTGCTCCTTTGTCGAAGATTAGCTGTCCCTAGGTGTGTGGTTTTATTTTCGGGCTTTCAATTCTATTCCATTGCTCTGTGTGTCTATTTTTGTACCAGTACCATGCTGTTTTGATTACTATAGCTTTATAGTATATTTTGAAATCAGGGATTGTGATGCCTCTGGCTTTGTTTTTCTTTTTCAGGATTGTTTTAGCTATTTGGGGTCTTTTGTTGCCCCATAAGAATTTCAGTATTTTTTTTTCTATTTCTGTGTAGAATGTCATTGGGATTCTGATTGGGATTGCACTGAATCTGTAGATTGCTTTAGGTAGTATGGACATTTTAACTATATTTATTCTTCCAATCCATGTGCCTGGAATATTTTTCCATTTCTTTATGTCTTCATGGATTTCTAAAAGATCTTAATTCTGACAGAGAATAACACTAATGATGAGAGTGCTTAATAATAAAAAACATAATATCGGGGCCCACCCGCTTGCATAGTGGTTAAGTTCGCGCCCAGGGTTCATGGGTTCGGATCCTGGGTGCGGACATATGCACTGCTCATCCAGCCATGCTGTGGCAGTGTCCCATGTACAAAATAGAGGACGACGGGCATGGATGTTAGCTCAGGGCCAGTCTTCCTCAGCAACAAGAGGATGATTGGCAACAGATGTTAGTTTATGGCCAATCTTCCTCACACACACACACACACACACACACACACACAAAGATAATATCAACAATAATATACACTTGTGAGCCAGTTCACTTTTGCCAGGAATTGTGGTAAGCTCTTTATATTTATTTTTTCACTCAATGCTTACAACATTCCTATGAGGTTATTATTATTCATCCTTTCTGGTGATGAGAAACTGAGGTTTAATACATAAGTAATTTATTAATTTTTCCATGGTTATACCATTGGTAAGTAGCCAACCCTGGGCTTCAAATCAGATCAACATACTCTAAAAGTTCTAAAAGACAAGCCTTGAATTCTAGGATTTAAAATAAATGAAATAATACAAAATTTTACTAAAATAGAAATAATTAAATGGAGGAATTTCTTGCTTCATAAAAGACTTATTTGGCTTACAAAGGATTCATTATATGATTCCTATGGTAAGCCCCTCTAGGAACTTCTGATTCTGATATGTATTTCCTTGAATACCATTATATAGTCTATTCATAGAGACCAAATGCTCAGCAGTGATGAGAAAAAGTGAATTTATCAATGCTTTTATGATATAATTCGGATAACAATTTTGATCTACCAAAAATTTTAATGGGCCCCCTCAATTATAGGAAATGAAGCAGAATCATATAATCAAGAAATTTTAGAACTAGAAGGGATTTTAGAAATACCGGAGTCCACTCTCATTTTACTGGTAAGAAAACCAAGGCCCAGAAAGGTGAGTGACTTGCCCCAAGTCAAACATTACTGGGCATTGCTGGCATTTGCACCTAAGATGCTTGACACAATTGAGGTCCTTTCAACACCAACTTTTTTTTTTCCCCGTAAAAAGGCAATATCAATAGAAAAGATATTAAAATATAGAAATGGTACATTCAGTGTAGGAAGATATTTGTTTCCAAAGCACAACTCACCCTTTAACATATATATTTACTTTTCTTTTTTCTGTATCTCAACCACTGTAACCGCACTGTCCAATACATGTCCTTTGCCACGTGCAGCTATTTAAACTTAAATTAAAATCAATCAAGTTCAAAATTCGGTTCCTCAGTCACTCTAGCCACATTTCAACTGCTCAAAGGTGCTCAAAGTACTAAAGCTACAGCATATGACAGTGCAGATACAGAACCCATCATCCCGGAAAGTTCTATTGGGCAGCGCTGCATTAAAATGGCAGATCCACAAGAAGAGGGATTTTCATTAGTTTGTTTACCAATGTATTCCCACATCTAGAATGGTGCATGGTAGATAGTAAACCTCAACAAATATCTGTTGAATGTTTGAATAGTTCTGATAGATTTTGTACAGCCCTATGAAGTTTCCAATCAAATATACGGCAATGCATTTTTTGTACTGGCTATGCCCAAAAAGGGTATATCTGTGACAAAATGGCTATAAGATAATGAAATACGTTTTGGCAAAAGTAGTAAACATTGTACCAAAAAGCTCTATATAACTCTAACTTAAATTGACTAAGATTATACAACATTCACTTTGTAACCTTTTCTTGGTTTGGGAAGGAAAATAAATTTCTTTTTTGCTAGACATATTGAATTTGTTAATTTCCTTTGTCCTACAATGATAGAAAATAATTGGAAAATACATATATCCCAGAATACACTCATAATACTAAGTCTAAAATAATACATTAAAAATGTATTATTTTAATCTACAGTGTAATCATTAGTAATTATAAATTCTGAAGGATCTGTTTATTAAAGGAATGTCTTTCACGTATTTAAAATGACCAATCAACACCATTGAAGAAGTTAATATTTCACTTTTTATTTTCTTAGATACAATCTATCAAAACAAAATTTCATTAGTTTGTGATCATTTTAAATGAAGACTAAATCAAAAAATATTTAACATATTTACCTTTTTATACACATCATTCTAATTAATCACGCAAGTAGTTTTGCCAATTCTAGTTTAATGACAACATAATGAAATTGAAGAACCATTTTGCTGCTTGTAAAGGTCATGCTCCTAAATAGGCTAAAGATTTCCTAAAACAGTATGTTTTCACTATTAACACAATTAATTTACTCAGAAAATTCTTTTTAAAAATAGTATAAATGTAAATTATTATAAA
This sequence comes from Tapirus indicus, assembly GCA_031878705.1. Taxonomy (NCBI): domain Eukaryota; kingdom Metazoa; phylum Chordata; class Mammalia; order Perissodactyla; family Tapiridae; genus Tapirus; species Tapirus indicus. The sequence goes on from CM062925.1 coordinate 8,927,855, forward strand.
TTTGAAAGATAGATGTTTGAATTAATGAAGTTTAACTAATATCTGTGTGCAGGGGAAGGGGGAACAAAAAAAGAGCCACTCAGAAGAGTACAATTCTAAATATACTTAGGTAAAGAGTTCTAAAATATACTTAGGTAAAGACTGTTTAAAATTCTTGATGAAAAAGAGCCTGTATCATAACTCTTTATTACCTTTAACTTTTTAATTGCCTCTTTTAAAATTCCAGAAGCATTACACGTGTTCTTAAAAAAAATTTCAAACAATTTAGATTTATAATTCCACATTCCCACCACCAACCCACTCCTGTTCCTAAAAGTGTGTCTTTCATTTTGTCAGTCTCTATAGATATGGAACCTAGCACAGTATCTTACACATAGCAGGCATTTCAACAATGTCGAATGCAATTCCAATTCTATCAGATTTTCATCACTGATATGGAAAATATGGAGTCAAAAAATTAACTCACTTGTACAAGAAATTCACATTTCCCTAATTCCGATTTTTAGACACCTCTTACATCTATGTAATATACAAAGCTATGGATGAGATGTCTGAAACACCACGAAGACTCCAATGAAAGACACAACTTTCTGTTCTGTAAAAAAAATGTAAAAGACTCAGGCACCTACCCAAGTAGGTCTGACTGTCAATACATACAGGGTCACCCCCAAAGAAAACAAAATTCCTCGATGTTGGAATGCCTGACATCTCTGCACTTCTCTTCCCTATATCATGCCACGTTCCCTGGCCCAATGTACTGAATGCGGATTCAGTCTGAAGGAGAAAACTCCCTCGGCGGCTAATGTGAGGACTTCCAGCGCTGTGACCATGAGATGAACCAGCACTGCTGCCTGCTTAAAGTTCTCCCCTGGAGATGAATGTGGGGCTGGTATTCCTTGCTGTGCACTAGAAGCAGAGAACACTAGCAGAGTGGGACACTTCAAGGCCACTGAATAATTTCAGTAAGAGGAGAGGAGAAGCAGAATTCTGTTGCTATCAAATGTGTTAGTAAGCACAACTTTCTTGTTCCATTTTTGGTCAGGAAGGAAGTGGAAATGGAGAATAAGAATGAAAAAGAGAATTCATTGTGATAACAGCGTTTACTTTAGATCTGGGAAAACACTGAGGTATACAAGATATAAGAAAGTAACAAAATAATTATCTTGACATAAATATTCCATACAGTTGAGCATTTAATTTCTTCTTGTATGTATGTTGTCTACATCATAAACTAAACTATAAACTTCTTGCAAGTAAAAATTGTGCTTTATTCTCTGTAGCAAATAAATATTTACGATATTGATAAAAATCAGTCGAGGACAAAGTTTATGAAATCTCAGAGCTCTTGTAGGTAAAAAAAAGTTGGAAGATCTATTAACAATTTATTTATTAATAGATCTAACTGTTCCAGAAGCAGCTAATTATATGCTTGATACACCATTATAATTTGGCAAAATTGATATGAATGTTACAGCCATGATATTGAAACTACATTACATAAAAATAAACCAAAGCATGTTCAGAGAAAATTTTATTGCCATCCTTTAAATGAGAGTATAATCAGCATTTACCAAAATTACATATATTTTAAAAATTAGGTTGAAAGTATATGGCAGACTCCAAGGGTTGGCAAACTTATTTCTGTTAAGATCCAGAGAGTAAATATTTTAGGGTTGCAGGCCCCATACGGTCTCCTCATGACTACTCAGATCTGCTATTGCAGTGTAAAAGAAGCCACAGACAATATATAAATGAATGAGTGTGGCTGTGTTCCAATAAAACTTTATTTACAAAAACAGTCAGCCAACATATGGGATGTAGTTTGCCAATGCTTGAAGTAAATTATCTACTAGTAGAAGTAGCATTAAATGGGATAGATAAGGGATCATTTAACATTTTTATAGGTGAGAAATATATGTGACATTTTCAAGACCTTTATTGATTCTTAAAAAAACCCCACTTAAGTAGCATGATAAATCTTACCTGGTTAGGTATCCTCAATGGGGGCCTTGGACCTCCAGGGTACCGAGGTGACATAAAAGGCTATTGAAGTAAAACAAACAAATAAACAACACAAAAAAAGAGTACAATGTAAAATACAGATATGAAAGTAAACTGCTTTAAAAATTTTTAGAATTATACAAAACATAAATCAATTTACTTCCGTATGTGGCTGCTTTCAGTAGAATAAATGGTTTTAAGAAAAATAACCATCCTATTTTTTATTTTGTATAATATCTGGAAAGTTTTCCATAGAAAATGTAAAAACATCAGAGATGACTAAAGTAACTATAGCAAAACTTTTTAAAAATGTGAATTATTATTAAGATAATGATATCTAATGGGCAAAATACAAGATTAAGAAATTTAGGGAATTAAATCTCAGTAAAGACTTCAGGAAGAGGCTTACTGGCTACATCATGGTACAAACTGGGCTCTGAGTATATACTTTTGAATGAATTACCCAGTTTGATTATCAGTTTCCTTTAATAATTTTAAAGTTGCCAAATTTCTTCACCTCTTCTTTAGTAGCTCTGTTTAAAATGGTAAAGAAATTTCTTTTCCAAGGGTTATTTGTGGTTTAAAAAGCTTTGGCTTTTTCCTCAAGGGTTTGTTATAATTCAAAATTGATTAGAGATTTTAAAGTTGAAATTTCTTTGTATATTTTGAGCCTAGCAGATTCTGAGGTGTGTACTTTCCACAAAAGAAAAACATGGTCTTATATTAAAACCCAAGTCAATTTATCTTGTTAGATGAATCAGAAGCTGCTAAGATGTGCTGACTCTGTCCATCCAAAAACTATCTGAAAAATATCCTAAAAGTATCATTTTAGTGGTTGTCCAACAGTGAGTGGAAGGAGAATATTTTTGATCACTCAGATTTGGACACCAATTTTTTCTAAATTTATTCCTAAAATTTTTCAAACTTCCATTTTTATTATATTTTCTAGAAATAGAGAAATAATATAATTTTATTTAATTACATCATAATACATAATTACTTAGATTTAAGATTATTCTTTACTTGTAATATAAGCACATTATCAACTCTAAAGGGTTGAATATTATGAAGAATAGTAAGAATGAATTAATATCAATTAAGAATCAATTTAACCAAGGCTCAAGAAAACCAAATCTATAGTACTTTACAAATTAATTTCCACATTTATAACGTATTTTCTACAAACATTTTTAAAAATTAGGCCTGCAGTTCATGGCTACACATATTTTCCAGGGCTATTTAAAAAGCAGCATCTGAAAAATGGAATCCTAACAAATTTATGCTGTACAGGCTTTTTCTATAATATCGTTTGGAGGATCTGACAAACCTACAAGAGGAACTTCAGAATTGAGCAAACAATTTGGCTTTTTGCTCACTGTGTCCTTCTATGTTAATGTACTCCCAGGAGTTCATTTTAAATAGACAGAAACAGTGGGTGGTTCAGGCAATACTGTCATCTTCAGCTGATAAAACTTATGTGGATTTTCCAATTTTAACATTTAAAAAATGTTTAGTTTTCACATATTTGATCAAAGTTGTCCCTCTTTTATCACCTGAAACTCTATTCTAAATTGGATTAATTAGTTAATATACTGCCAACTAGAAGCTTATCCCAATATTCGCACTCGCTCTGCTATTTTCCTAATCACCTAATCTCATTTATGAAACTGTGTTTTCGATTCTGGAATCACTTAAAAAATTTAATAATTAAATATTACGTCATTGGTTTTGGGATGGTTGCCTTTCTCTCACATAGTGATGTTTTATGATATATTCACTAATCCAAAGTATAACATCAACTTAGTTTCTGAAACATGGAGAAATAAAAATAGGTTACTAATAATTCCTGTCTATAACAAATTCACTTTGAAATGAATATAAGGTAGAAATTATGTTAAAAATATTACTAAAAACTAAATGCTGAGATAAATATTGAGATTGTCTCATTTGAAATGGAGTATTTGAGATTTGCATGTTCCTCTGAATGTAACGGTATAGTGTTAATTTGGTGGACTATTTGAAAAGAGAAATTTTTTCTCAAATTGACGGCATTGTGGATAAATGTATTTTAATGAGATTGTCCAGTATTCTCCTATCTGACTGTGAGGCCCCATCAAGTGACTGCTGAGAAGAAGAAGAGAACATGTGGTAGCTGGGGACCTAAAGGTGCCTATGGAATAATATTGGGAGAGACAGAGATTCTCTCTAGTTACTTCCTCTTGCATGCTCTCCTCCAAGAAGTACAAATTTATGTTTTTTTGGGAAAAAAAAATTGAAAACCACTTATAAATTCCAATTTACATCTATACAATTAAAGTAAAAAAGGACAAAAATCTGGTTAATTTAGATAAAAATCTACTACTTTTATCTAAAATACAATATAAATATAAAGATTGCTATGGTTAAAGCATTTTAAACATCATATTAGTGTTGTATAATATAAGCTCTTAATATTTAGATTGATCTTCATCTTAAGTTATCTAGTTAACCACCTAGGTCCTCAACTGTCTACTTCATCAAGCTTGTGTAGTCACAGCAACAGAACCCAAAAGAGTTTGCATACTAGCAACTAAGAATATTCTGTACTAATATTTGTACTTCACTATTCAGAAGTCAATTTGCTTTCAAATATAACTCAAGATACTAAAACAAATTTAAATTCTTTTGTGTGGTAAAATACTAATCTGTCTAAGAGATTACCTACTGATAGTACAAATTATATCTACTAATAGACAAGTCAGTACTCCCTGCATTAACACCTGAGAAGAACACGTTCTTCAAAAGAGTCCTTAGCTATGAAGTGTGCTTACTCTTTATATTTGGGGTAAAATTTTTTTTAAAAGTTTGGGCATTAAAATATTTGCCTGAACGTGTCATGATGGTGAATCAATACTTAGCTGGAAAAAGCCCTCCCCTTGAAAAAGTCATTTATAATTGTGGAAAAAACATTTGACTGGAATTCAAGGGCTTAGATTCTAGTTTTCTGCATTGCCACTAATTAGCAGAGGGCCCTGAGCTAATAACCTTTCAGGGCTTTAGTTTTCTCACCCTAAAAATGAGGAAGCAGGACTAGACGATTTCTAAAGTCTTCTAGAAAAAAAAATTAAATCCCATGATTCTGTGTTAATTATTCTCAGCATTACCTGTAAGTATAAAGATTAGTTATATTGTAGACCGTATAAATATTTGACGTGTGTGGGGTGGGGATATAGGCATATGCTCCTGAGGTACAAACCATCCTTATCAAGGATCTGGGGACACTTATTCCCATGCTCTCCAGAGAAAAAGGAAAACCTAGTTAACGAAAAAAATACTTCAACAAACAATGATGCTCTTCTTTCAGATCAAAGGTCAAAGAGAGAGAATAAAAAAGCTGCACTTATAGATTAAAAGGTATGCTAGAGATTTGTTCATTCAACAAATGTTTATTAAACACTGACAAAGGCACTGTTCCAGGGGGTTGGACATACAGTGAACAAAGTGGATAAAGATCGCTGCCCTCTGCTTAGGACTTTTCAAGGTTCACAGTCTTGTAATTAATAGGAGAAACAATTTTCTGGAATAATTGTTTTCTATATCGTCCCACTAATCTGGAACAAATAGAATGTTCTCTTCACCAAATGGCAAGTATCAATGAAAACCCAAAGAAAATAATATTTCAATCTGGTGCCTTCCCTCAGAAGTCACATTACATCATCCTTACTTGACAGAACATGTAGTGCTATGAATGACTGAAAAGCAAGGCTACGCTTTTAAGAAAGTTTTCCAAATTAGGCAAAACCCAGAGTAAGGTTCTTTATAATATAAGGTAAATTGAGTATCACAGTTAGTGTTCTGACATACGGAAATTACATTTATAGGCATAAATTCTCATGTCTACATGTTTCAGTTATCTGCCTAAAATGAATGGGATAACCCAAAGTGGAAAGGATAAAAATATATACAAAGCCAGAGAATCAATAAATATTTGGTGACTAAATAAAAGAAAAAAAAACTAATAGAAATACAAACCAAGTATCTAGCTCATTTCCTTCAAGCAGTCATTTAGAGAAAAGATCACACCACTTAGAATCATAATTTATTTCAGAATGAATGTCATTCAATTTTAAAGGATTATGATTTTCCATTATATCAAGAATTATTCATAGAATTTTAAACTTTTGCTTTCCTAGAAAAGAAATTTTCCTTTATTCTTTGCCCCTTTTGCTAGTGGAAAGTAGTAGTCTCCCTCTTCCTGCTTGATCTGTCATAAGCCCTTAGTGTTTCATCTCAATTCCCTAAGAATTAGCAGGAAGCAGCTCTTTCTCTTGCTTCACACTAGTTGAAGGTGGATTGTTCAGTCCAGTTCTTTCCTTCTTTGAAGGCCCCAGATGCCCCCCAACCCTCAATGGAATTATTTTTTAAATAATTTACCAGTATTGAAATTAGAGGTGATAAGAACCATTTTAAGCCCTAACTTTTGTGTATATATTATATATATATAATATGTATATAATGTGTATATATTACATATAATCAAAGTGTGTATCTTAAATGCCACATTACTCAAATGTTAATTTTGTTAATATTTTATAACATTTTTAATAGTTTCTAAAAAACATAAATATTATTTATCAGCTCCAGAATATTCTCTATTTCTTGAGATTACTTTTGTACTCTTCTTCCTCTGCCAAGTAAATTTCTATTAATCCTCCAAGGGCCAGTTTAAATGTCACTCCCTCTTTAAAGAATCTCTATAGGCTCCTTTCCCTCTATTTCCTGAGCACTCTGTTCCTACCATTATCACAGAGGAGTTAGTACACTGCAGTATAATATATGCCTTGATATGAAGGAAACTCACTTCAGAGGAAAGAACACAAAACCGTATCAGAGCAAGTAATTACCTTAATGTCAAGGTAATTAATCCATAAAATAAAATTGGTATTTCTTAGAATCCTTAAAATTAATGTAGCAATGTATAAATCATCTTATATCTCATTTTAACTATTTCAACATGGCTTTAGAAACACTTTAAATCTTAATCTTTGAGAACAAATTGATAATAAAGAAAATTTAAAATCATTAAAAAAGTTTCTTTAAAATGCCAATCACTTAAGCATTTTCTATATACTATATTTTATTTTATTTATTTTTTAGTGAGGAAGATTGGCCCTGAGCTAACATCTGTGCCCATCTTCCTTTATTTCATATGTGGGTCGCCACCACAGCATGGCTTGATGAGCGGTGTGTAGGTCCGCACCCAGGATCTGAAACTGCGAACCCCAGGGCCACCGAAGCGGAGCAAGTGAACTTAACTACTATGCCAGTGGGCTAGTCCCTGTATTTTATTTTATGAGCATAATTGAGAACAAATCAATGATGAAGAGAAGAATAACACTAACTTCTTCAGAGTGGACAAATGTAACATGTAGGACAGTTTACACTTCTGAAAATTTAGAAGTCTGAGGTATGTTCTAAAATATGCAATTATACAGGACTTATGTAATTTAAAGTAACTTTGAAGTTTTTGGAGGACAAAATTATTCATGTGAAATTTGCTTCTAGTTTTGAAAACATATCTTTTTAAATGACTTTACCAAGTTAAAGAAAATATGAACTTACAAAACAATTTAGCAAGTGAACACTCACTTAAAAAATAACTTCATACTTCGCAAAATTACTCACTTGAAGTTTTCCAAGTTCTGTATCACACCATTATAATAAAATCTGATTTCCAGAGTTTTATTTGAATATGCCTTTTTTTTTTTTTTTTTTTTTTTTTTTTTTTTGGTGAGGAAGACCAGCCCTGAGCTAACATCCGTTGCTAATCCTCCTCTTTTTGCTGAGGAAGACTGGCCCTGGGCTAACATCCGTGCCCATCTTCCTCCACTTTATATGGGACGCCGCCACGGCATGGCTGATAGGCAGTGCGTCACGCGGGCTCCCGGGATCCGAACCCGCGAACCCCGGGCTGCCAAGCGCGGACGAAACCTCTGCGCCACCGGGCCGGCCCCTGAATATGCCTTTTTGACACATTTTAGAGCAGAAAGTTTTACTTTCTAGAGTTTACTAGGTTAATCTCCTTATTTTACGTAAAAGAAAAACCAAAGACCAAATTTCTTAACTGCCATTTTAGTTTTCTTACTGCTACAAGATCCTGCTACAGTAATACCTTTATAGAATAAAGGCAGGTACACATACTTCATTCTTATGACCAACTGACCACAAATAAATTGCCTGACTTGGCACTTCCTCCTAGGCCCCCCAGCAACTGTGCAACCATTCACTTAATGTAGAATTCTTTACCCTTGCTACCACTCAACCATGAAAAGCTGAAAAGGCAGTGGTATTTAGGTAAGCAAGTTAATTTGCATATAAAGCACCAATTAGCATGTGCTGTTGATTCACTGGACTAAAAGAAATGCAACAACTGAAATAAAATAAATTTAGTAAGCTCTATCTCTTTTTTCTTGAACATTTTGGTAGAGTTTTGATAATATATGTTGTCTTTAGACCATTTATTTGTGTTTTTAAGTAAAATGCCAAAAAAAGAGTGGGTGGGGAATGGTGGTAAATGAATGTGGTATTATTAGAAGAGTATCATCACTATAATCGAACTGTTCATTATAACATGATAACTTATAATGAAGTTCATGAGGAAGGGAAGGAAGCAGTTAGCACATTCGGAATGTACAGAGACGCGTTCAATAAATATGTGTTTGGTTCTGTAGCTGGTCATTGACTGAGTGGATGAACAACACTGATGGAAGACTCTAAAAACCAGCAAAAGATATAATAAAGCTTGGTTCTCTTGTATAAAATTTCACCTGACCAATTTATGTGTCCTGTTAAAAACAGGTAGAATCTATTGATAACATAAAGAGTAGGCCACAGTGTTGGCATAGTATATCTGGTTGTCTAGTGAGAAAATGCTTATATAATATGTATGGGGAAAATTCTGCTTGCGTAAATAGGATAAATTATATCTTCCGGAGGACCAAATAAAAGTAGATAAAGAACAAAGAGTTGGAGACCCCAAGAAGATACCGAATTATAATGACAATATCCATATCAACAACATATAAGAGAACTTATAATTTTACAACTTTTATTTTCTCCTACTGCCTTCAGGTTTCTCTTACTATTTCTGGGGTGTCAGGGTTGAAAACAGTGAGTCTTAGGCAGTTCTACAGAGTAGCAGTATTTCATAACCACTCTTTAGTATAACAGGATGTCAGGTTAACTTACATATGATTAGGCAAAAAAGTGTGATCAACTTATTGATCTTTTTCTGAAGCATAGACCTACCATGAGAACTGCTAACAAACCACAGAGCAGCTCATGTCTCAGTTGTTGGTCTCATATAGTGCTGTGTTTATACATGGGACTCTAGTCTTTTTAGACTGAAATAGATTAAAAAAACTATGACCCTCAGGTCTCAGAAACAACACGGTTGAGCTTACATATTTTGTTTCCATTAAGAAGAGGCTCAACATCTAAGTAAGAACACTAAACATTCTGCTTTCTTAATATCAGATTGCCTTTAGCATATAACCATCTTTAGTCCAAAAATATATAAGAAAATGGTTATTTGTTAAAGAAGTAATTTGCTTCTATCAATATTTAGGCGAAAACACAAGGTACAAAGTGATACATAGCCTGAAAAAATATGGGTTATCTTCAGTAATTATATTAATTACATCTTATCTACCTTATCCTATCTACCTTATTTGGTTGTGTACAGACATGGCTTTAGACAGATTTAATCTTTCTTCTATTTTTGCTGTACTGTTTTAAGCAGACACAGGGAATAAGACACAGTTCTAGACATAAAAATTATTCTAGAATCTTTCAAGGGACAAACTTCTCCCAAACATAATTTTAGAAAATGATAAATATGGCAGGTTACACTTATTTATTTATGGTCCTGGAAAGGTAATAAAAATATGTTCACTTTAAGATTTAACCAAAAGCATATATGTTCTTTCAAAAACTAAATATTACTTTTTACTCATTCTGTCCATTTTTTTTCAGTTAATTCAAATCTCTTTACTGTATATGATTTTCTTATACAGATTTCTATTCTCTATTTTGCTATTCTCTATTTCTTTTAGAAATAAATCTCTTTTTTTTCTTAATAGTGTTAACTTTCTTGGGGTCACATGCTATCAATAATAACATTGAGAATATTATTTTGAAAAATCATTACAGTGTTGTAACCTCTGGATTTCATTTCAGCCATCTTTCATACAGTAAGAATGTTCACATATTTTTATTTTTCTAATTCTATGAGATGCTTCATGAGTTTTCTGTAGAAAAGTAATGAAGCATAAATTATACATCAAATGGATTTCGTCAAAGTTACTTTACAATTCATATATCTTAATTTGTTTAATTTCTTTTCTGTTTTTCATGAAAATTTCCATCAGACATTACTGACACCCTAGTGGATAAGACATTCTTGATTAACACATTTTAATTCCAACTAGTATTAAACTAATTTAGCTCGCAAAATGACATACTTGTGCTGGCACAGTCTGATGATAGCATAAACATGTAGCTTATCTCCCATACATCTTAGATATTCCTTCATCATCAACACTTAATTAAAATAACTCACACAAAATAACTGAAAAGTATTAACAGAGCCAGTTTCCTGGATGTTATTTTGGCAAGGTAATCCAATTCAGCACAGAGTTATAAGCAGGTTGATTCTTTTGATATGGATTTAGTCTAAGTATCAAAATTTCTCACTTACATTATGGGCCTTTTCAAGAAGATGAGACAATTTCTCAAGCCTTCATTTCCATATATTAGATATAGGTGTGTGGCAATGGACTTGTGGATTGTGAATGGGGACTATGCTGTCTGCTGGTCTAATAAACTATAAAAGTTCGAAGAACGTTCTATAAAAAACTTTAATAATTTGTTTTAGATCAATTTATATTCACAAATACCCACAGACCCAAACATTTTTTTGGTATTTGTGAGACAAGTAGCTGGAGAACTACATCAGCTGAATCTGGCTCTGTGCTGCCTCCCTACTGAGTGCAGTCACAAGGACAGATCAACTCACAGTAGTGTATTAAAAAAATACTACTACAGGTATGAAAATAAATATCTGAGATATAATTTACGATAAACTATCAGGCTGATTCAATCAACAAAGAAGCTAAAACACTAATTTTTTTAACCATTCAATTTTTCATTAAAGAATACAAAAGTAATCCCCTCTTCTCCTTTTTCCCTATTTTATATTCATACTTCCACATAAACTTGTTCCAGATGATAGTATGGGAGACAGATACTTTAATTTACTGAAATGGACCACTGCAAAAAACATGCTACTTTGTTCTTACTCTTCTGACATCTTGATAGGCTAGGGAAGTTTCTACTGATTAAGCAGTAGTCTTTTCAAATCTGCATGCAGAGATAACTAATGAAACTTTTAAAGAAACTGGCCTATGGGCTCGGTCTTCTCATACAAGTGGCAGATTATATACATTTTTACTTTCTTTAGAAATGAAATGATATTCATATTCACTTGGTTACTTACCTATAAACATGAAGTCTATACTTAAAGTTACTCAACTCATATCTGAATTATACAAAATGGTCTTTAAACAGAACAGATTTTTACAGAAATTATTAATGCACCAAGAAGCCTGGTTTGAAACTACAGCTTACTAATTTGACTAATACTAAAAGGTATAAAAATAAGCAAGATGAGAGAATTCAAATTGTACAAACTGAAGCTATTTCTCCATCTCCAACTTAAAATATGTATTTTAAAACACATGTATCTTAAATAGATGCATGTACACAATAAAATTGATAAGATAAATTCAAGCAGAAAAAATATTTACTGATGTCAAAGGTATTCGTAATGTCAGAGATCATTTACAGAATATAAAAATAACAGACAACAGCGAGTATTCACATTTGCAGGCATTCTAAGTAATTGTATTTTACTCTTTCTTGACAAGCATCCTACTGTGCACAAAGGGTATTCAATTACTTTATTCTCTGGCATTGTATCTTATACTCAAGATTATACCTGATTGCTGGATAGAATGGATGGTACCTGGCAACAGCCTATATTCTTCCCACAGGTGCCAGCAGAGCTGTTTTCTTTGTCCCAGTTTATAATAGCCCACATTTAACTCCTCAGCAGCATTTCTTTGACCTCTTCCCCATCTCCCTCCAGTTACTGCCTCATCTCTCACTTCCCCTTGAGAACAAAACTCTTTGAGAGAGTTGGACAAACTGGTTGCCTCCAATTTCTCTCTTCCCAGTTTATTCTGAATCCACTTTTATGAGGCTTTCACCCCACGGCTCCATTGAAACTGGCCTTACTAAGGCCACCAATGACCTCCTTGTTAAATCCAATGGTCAACTGTCAGTCCTATACTAGTTTGAACTATCAGCAGCATTTGACACAGCTGATCATTCCTCTCCTTCTTGAAACACTGTCTTCCTTTGGCTTCCAGGATACCACATTGCCTGGTTTTCTTCCTGTCTCATGGGCTGTTCCTTCTCACTCTTCTTTGCTGATTCTTCCTCATCTCCCTGACTTCTTCACATTAGTGTGCCCTCGGATCACCATAGAGCTTCTTGTCTCTATCTATACTCACTATCTTGGTGATGTCATCCAGGCTTATAGCTTTAAATATTATTCATATGCTAATGACTCCCACAGTTATATCTCTAGCCCAAGCGTGAACCATAAAACTCCAGACTCTAATATCTTGTTCCCAATTCAACATCTTGTGAATATCTAATAGCCATCTTAATCTAAACACATTCAAAATTAAGTTGATATTCCCCTCATACCTCCTCTTGAACTTTTACCTGCATCAGTAAATGTCAACTCCATTCTTCCAGCTGAATAGGCCAAAAGTGTTGCAGTCAGCCTTGACTAGTCTTTTTCTCTCACAACAAATATCCAAACCATCGTCAAAGTCTGTTGGCTCTAGCTTCATAGTGTATCTAGAATCCAGTCATTTCTCACCACTGCTACCACCTTAGTCCAGGCCATAATAATCTCTTGTCAGAATTTTGCAATGACATCCAAACCGTTTCTCTGTTTCCACCCTCCCCTCCTACATACTAATCTCAACATAGCAGGCAGAATGACCCTGTTAAAACCCTCTACTCAGAGGAAACTCCAAATCCCTACAATGATCTACAAAGTTCTACTTGATGTGGCTTTCTGTTATCCACTTCTATCCAACTTTTCTCCCCAGCTGACACTCCACTTCAGCTATCTAGACCTCCATGTGTCCCTGGAAAAAGCCAGTCATGCTTTGAACTCAGGGGCTTTACACCTGCTTGTCCCTCAGCCCAGAACACTCCCCCAGACATCATGTGCTTGTTCCCTCACTTCCTTCTGGTCTTCACTCAAACGGCATTTTCTCAATGAGTCCTTCTCTGGCCACCCTATCCAAAACTTCCACAACACTGCCTATTTTCCTTTTCTGTTTCATTTTTCTCCCTAGTCCTTGTCACTATCTAACATATGACATAGTCTAAAAATAATTATTTACTTTGTTAACTGACTGTCTTCTTTAGCAGACTCTAAGTTCTGCGTGGGCAAGGATTTCTATTTATCTTGTTCCTACAGTAACGCTAGCATGGGGGGGGGGGTGGATTGGGCAATAAGTATTTGTTGCTGAATGTCACTGGCAGTCTTAGCCAGTGGTTGTCAAATTTTAGTTTGTTAGATTCATCTGTTAAAAACAAAACAAACAGCAGCAACAACAAAACACAAAGGATTTCCAGCCCCACACTCCCCATCCCCAAGAATTCTGATGTACTAGGAGGTGGGTGACTCCCAGCACTCTCATGTCAGTAGGGCACAGAATATACTTGGAGAAACACTGTTCTTACTCCTCACCCTTTGGATCTCTCATAGGCTATCCAGTGGTGACTATATTCATATAGAGCAGGAGTGGGAAAATTATGGCTCATGAACTAAATCTGGCCTACCACTCGTTTTTGTAAATAAAGTTTTACTGGAACAGCCATGCTCATTAGTTTACACAGTGTCTATGGTTGCTTTTATGTTACAACAGCAGAGTTGAGTACAGCAGTTGTCACTTCAAAGCCCAAAATATTTACTATCCAGCTTTTCACAGAAAAAGTTTGTCGACCTGATATAGAATATAAGGTAAATTATTCCTGAACACCAACTAGTGGTAAGCTATTTTTTGAAAGCTAAAGGCATCCTAATGTATACTTAAGATAAATCTATGCCACCCATACAGCAAATCTGCAATACTCCTTATCTTCAATTCTCCAATGAATGATGACCATTTTTATTTCTGTAGCCAATTGTAAATAAAAAACTAAAATCATGTTACAAATTGCCTTTAAGTATTTGCTAATTTGTTATACATTTTTTCCAAGGGGCTTTAATAAAAACTGCAGCACTCTGGGAAGAATTTTCAATAATAGGATGCTTTCCAAAGAAAAAAGTGTAAATTCAAATTACTTAAAAAATAGATAAGCTCTTATCACAGATGTGATTTTAAAATATGATATTTTATTGTTTCATACTAAATATCCTGACACCTTTAACAGCATGAAAGTGAAAGGAAAACCAACATTGGTCTCGGATGGCAGGGCTAACTTCTTCCTAAATATTCATTTTGACATCAAATAACCAAAAAAAAATAGTAGTGTTTCTAACAGGAAACGATTTCATTCCATTCTAATTGGAAAATCTAAGTCAAGACGTGAACCCTTGACACCCCCTTCTTTGCTCTCTGTCTGTCTAGGCACTGCTGTAGGGTCTTTAGTTGTTTGAAATTGCAATTTTTAAAAAAGCTTCCTTAGTTACTCAAGCTGAGCAGTTTTAATTTGTTCTAATAGTTGAGGCCAGAAAAACTATTACCACAACTGCAGGAAAGCATTATCAAAGACAGCAGCTGTCAGGCACCTTTATTTTTTTAGGCAGCTTTTATCTTTATACTAGAGAAAGACTTGTACTATTTTCGATATTTAGAATCTTGTTCTTTAAAGATTCAAAATTACATTTTTAAGAAAATTAATTTTTATTTCTTGAACTTTGATAAATAAGCAACCTTCCCCACCTCCAGTCTCCAAATCCTGGTGTATTTAATTCTGAGAAATACTATTTTTAATGTCTGAACTTTTAAACTATATATATTGATAATGTTAGACATTATCATTCAGTAAGTCAATTCTACTTGAGATTTTCAGTACCCTACTTATCCAAACGAAGATAAAATATATTAACTCAAGTTTTGGTTCATTATCTAAGATCAAAGATGATGCCTATAACTTCTGGGGAGAGGGAAAGGGAGCTTCTCCTGGTTTAGAATATTTCTGAAGACTAATTTCTGAAACAGCCATGGTCAGGAAGGATGAGAAGAAACAAACCACTGGGAGTGATGACAATACGAAGAATAATGATAGAAGGAACTGAGAAGCCATGTAGATTATTTAACTCTATGTATGACTTATAGGGTAAAACAGGTGCTACTGGTAACAAAATGGTTATATTCTGAATGCCTGAACAGGAAGAGTAGATGAGTATACTTAGTTATGAAGGTATCTTCAAAATGTAGGACTTATTTCCAGAAATAAGTTATATAGCTACCTCTAGAAATATCTAACTAGGGCATATAAAAATATTTATTCTTGTTTCTCCTTTTCAGTTTCAAGTGTTAGATTAAATTATTTTTCTCATTTTTGATTTTGATTTCCTTTTTAAATATCAAGAATATTGTAATACTTTGAGCTTTGTTTTTGTCTTTGTTGCTTTATGAATGTCATTTATATTGAGCTTTTTATAGTTAAGAACAACACCATGGAAAAAAGAGAAGATTTCTTTCTATTTTTTGTTCTTCTCATTGCGTTATTACTATGTCAAAGCATTAGGTCAGCTTGCTACAGTGCAGTCTTGCTAAAAATAGACCCTCCGGAAGATACACCCTGAACAAGTAGAAA
Source organism: Tapirus indicus (assembly GCA_031878705.1). NCBI lineage: Eukaryota > Metazoa > Chordata > Mammalia > Perissodactyla > Tapiridae > Tapirus > Tapirus indicus. Next base: position 8,943,809 of record CM062925.1, read on the forward strand.
CCTCTGCAAAGCACCACTAGATGGCAAAGCAGCTTCACCACTGCTAACATCACGCCTGCAAACACAATGGGACTTAAATCCTGCTGCAACATATTTCTACCATATCAGAGTTCTGATCAATTCAGATTTTAAAATACAGATCACCACCTTAGTCTGAAACTAAATTACTTGGTATACTTTATCTGCAACAAATATTTATAATCTTATTCATGGCAAAGTCTTAAATTTACAGCCCCACATCAATATAATATTATTATTAGTTTTCAATAGTGTCAGTTAAGCAAACTAAAGATCCAGTGACTAGAATACAGCAAATGTATCAAGATAAAAATCAAGACAAAACATAATACAAAGTAAAAATGAATAAAAAGTTATACAGAGTGCAAATTAGATATTTACAAGTATATCCCACATTAGTTACACACTCCAAGATATCTACATTAGCACCTATAAAAGATTATATTGTGTCTTTTTATAAAAGATATGGATATGTTTAGTTAGAGTGATAAAAACAAGATCATTTTCTTTTAAAAAGTTTTCTTGTGGTAAAAAGCAAAAAGGAGAAAAAAATATTTTCACCCCCCTCAAACTTTTTTTGGTTGAAATAAGAAATGTCCATTTCTTTAATGTAGTATAAGTTACAGTAAATTCACAAGAGAAGCTTTCTTGTTACTAGCTCAAGTCTATAAAATTATAGAACTTCATAAGGTAAGAGTTAATAGTCTTAATATTTTTAAAAACCAAAGGAATGAGAACTTTTATTTTACGCATTCTACTAGACTAGTTTGATTATTATACATAAGTGAGAAGAAAATCTAATTGGTTCAAGGAATACTGCTGCCTATTCAATAAAATTGCAAGAATCAAACTTTGCCTGTCTTTTGGTATGTGTGCTATGAGAATGAATAAGTAGCACATTGATGCTTTTAATAAATAATTCTAATTTCTCAGCATATGATGAGACTTTTGAATAAGATCCCAGCACAGGGACAGGACAGTCAGAGTACAGACTCAGTTCTGAGTGCCTACTGTGTGCACTCACACCAACCACAACACTGTATTTTCTTTCACTAAAACTGTCCAGATGACCACTTCTACTTTCTTCCCTCTGACCTCAGTAGCAAGACTTCCCAATTTAAGAAAGCTGTTCAAGTCATTCACCAGTTCCATGGCAGCTCACCTTGAGAATTTATAGGGTTTTATATACAAATTACTCCTTTGATAAAAAGATTCCAAGTAAATAAATATGTCTTACTTTAAATGGTTTTATTTTACTAAACTGATACCTCTTTTTGCATGTCCAACTATTCCCACTGATTTTATTTAATTGGTCTCCTACTCAACAACAGAAGCTCTCCCATTTCAATAAAACATCAAAGTTTAGTATGAACAATGTTAATATCTGTCAGAAATAGACAAAAGTCTTAAGACTGCTTTCCAGGATGGACTTATTAAATGTATGGGGTATTAGTCATAAATATTTATTTTAGAGTTTAAGTTAATTACTATTATTCAAATGCCGTTGTCATGAATTTCACAAATTTAGAGTTTGTGCTAATTTCACTTGGTAATGTATTTAAGTCTATACTTACGTCATAATGGAAAGAAGGGGTTTGTTCTGCAATGCACACAGGAATAAAAGGAGTATGCTTGTCTATTTAGGAGAACTGTTTCAACGTACTTTTTACGGTATAATCACATAGTGAGTAGAGTGCAGAACTACTTAAGCCGGTGCTTTATGTATTAATTACAAATTGTTCTTCTTTGCTTTCATTTATTCATTAAATTCTAATAGGCTCAATCCTTTCCTGGTCTAGTCTCATTCCAAATAAGCTTTGCATTTCCTCACTAATAATGGAGATTCGAAACTGTTCCCATATTCCACATAAAGGTCAAAAGCAATAGGAGGTAACTACTGTCTAGAATTTAGTAGCTGCAACCAAACTGAGAGGTTGGAAAAACTGTTCAGCACCCTCCTATGGCCCTTTCGAACCAGGAATTCTCTGATGTCTAAGTCTCTGGGTTTTGGGAGAGCTGGAGCCTCCATCCCAGTCAGCTCTCTGGACCTGCCTACTTGAAAGAACCATAACCAGCTTTTTTACAGTTGCTTTCCATCTCCCTTGCTTTGCACTGAGCTAATAACCAAGATTGTGCCTGATCTGGGGCATCAGAGTTTATGAACTCTGAAATGATATCCCATCAGAGCTTCTTCAGATTTGGATAATTCTTGAAGGTCAGTATCTCTTTGGAACTGGATTAAAAACTGGTGTTTGGACTTGAATTATGATTGTGTGCTGCTGTTTCCACTCATAGAAGGCAGCTACTCTTCATTAACAATAGACACTCTGTCCTGAATCATGCTGCAGTACAGCCCAATCACTGTAGAATACTAATGTTGATATGTAGGAAACACTTGAGTAGTTTGATTCCATCATTACATGTACCAAAAGATAATAACATCTTATTTCTTTTTAAAAAGTTTGATAGTTTGAGTTTTTCATATTTCAGAAAGGCTGGACATATTTAAGCCTGTTAAATAGGGAAAAGAGTATTTGGGATTAGCTGAAATGATCACCCTGGATAAAGAGGAATGACTTGCATATCAAACTCAAATATATCTAAAACTTTTCCTATCTCCTATCTTTCCTTGGCCAGCCCTGCGGGACTAGCGGTTAAGATTCGGCGCTCTCACCACTGTGGCCCGGGTTCGTTTCCAGTCAGGGAACCCATATGTGGGTTGCCATCCTTTGGCAGCTGTGCGTTGCTGTGATGCTGAAAGCTATGCCACTGCTATTTCAAATACCAGCAGGGTCACCCATGGTGGACAAGGTTTCAGCAGGGCATCCAGACCAAGACAGACTAGGAAGAAGGATTTGGCCACCCATTGCCAGAAAAATTGGTCATGGAAAGGTGAGAAAAGACCTGCTCTGCTGTACACAGGGTCACCAACAATAAATCTTTCCTTACGCAGATAAAGACATTAACATTATTAGAGGCTCTAAGTAGGAACCTCAGCATCATCCTTGATTCCTCCAACTCTGTCTTCTACCCCTACTTTGGTTAATCAACTAAGGCCTATTAAAGATAACTATGAACTGTTTCTTCCTTTTAATCCTCTGCCACTGTTCTTCAACAGGTTCAGAAAGTCTCTTCCTTGGGCTACTAATAACAGCCAAACAACTGTAACGCCTACACCGATACCCCTGCATCCAGTCTCTAGGTCTGTTGCCTTTGTTCATCTTTTAGGTGTCTGTTTTTGGAGTTTGGTTGTATACCCTCTCACCCTCTTATTCTGACCTTTCTCCCTGGACAATTAATTTACCCCTGTGGGTTCAAGTGCCTTTAATATGATGATGATGTTGGAAGTTTTATCTCTAGCCTAGATTATTGTCTTAGGCTTTATCTGTTCCATCTCAAACCTACTCCTCATTTTGTGCTCTCTATCTCAGAAAATGATACCTCCATCTGTCCTGGTTAGAGCCAGAAATGAGGATGTTATTCTTGAATTCGTTTATTCATACCCCTCACATTTATTTGTCTCTTGAATCTGTTCATCTCTCTCCATCCCCCGACACTATCTTAGCTCAGGCCATCGTTAAGTTAACCCTCACCTGGATTACTGTCACAGCCTCCTGTCTCCTTACCTTCAGATTGATCTCTCTGCAATCCTGCTACACCTGTAACTGGAGTCATTTTTCTAAAATTGCAAATGTGAACATGTGTCTCTCCTGCTTAAAATCCTTCAATAACTTATTACTGCCATTAAGATCAAGTTCAAACTCCTAACTAACCTACAAGCCTCCTCAGGGTTCCTCTCAAGCCTCATCCCCAGCTACTCTTCCTTTAGCTAATTAAGCTCTGGTTTTTTTGAAATCTTTGGTCTCTCTCCTTGCCCCTCTGGGGCTGAGTTAATTTTTCACCCTCTTCCTGGAATGTTCTCCCCGCCCCCCTGCCTCCTTTGCCTCATTTTTCTTAACTCATCTCTACATGCCAATTTGGATTTTATTTACCATTTTGACAATATTTCCCTGACGATGCCCCTCCCCAGACTGTGTTTGGTGGTCTTCTGGTTTGCTCTCAGAGCACAGTCTTCTCATTTAATACAGCCATTTTCTCTCTAGACTCTAATTGCCTTTTCTCTCTCTCATTCACCACAATGTACGTTTTTTTGAGGGCAGGGATTTTGTATACAATTCTATCACAGGTGTCTAACAAAGCCTGATCCATTCTACAGTTTGAATTCAGGTCACTGCCCTTAAAGATCTCTGATACCTCCTACATGCCCACTGAATGAAGACTCAAGTAATCACCTTGGCTATAAGGCCTTTCTCAATATGCTAGGGCATATCTTCCCCACTTCATTTCCAGGAACTCCTGCCTACCCTCCCTCTACTTTCTCTATATATTACCCTGAATACCTCTGCACAGGTCATTCTGATGCCTCCACACTTTTGCTTATACTGTTCCCACTTTCTGGAATATCATTTCTCTGCTTGTTTTCCTGGAAAACTTTTCCCAAACTGCTTTTAGCTCCAACTCAGGCAGACTTAATGGCTCTCTCTTCTAGGTCATCACAGAACTTTACACTCTACTCTGTTATAGTACATATCTCGCTGTATTACAGTTATTTATTTTTAATAATGTCCCACTGGCTAGACAATGACCTTCAGGAAGGTACATATTATACAAACTCATTTTTAGATGCTTACCACAGTGCCTGGCATCCAGTAGTACTCAAATATTTATCACATTAGAATAATTAAAACAAAGTTAACTCTATTTCAACTACTTTTATAAAGACCCAGGCAGAAGACAGGTGAGGGGAGAATGGCTCATTCTACAAAATGTGGAAATGAAAATGTATGGGTTTACACATCTTCGTTTAACCCTAGAAAGAAAGAATTTAGTTTCCTTCCCAACCTACTCCCTCTTTTTACAAGTGCCATTTAGAGAGCTTCTACTAACTCTGATAAGTAGATAAACTCTTCTAATTTACTCCCTAACTCCACCTATCCTTGGCAAGAGAAATAAGAGCATGAAGAAAAAAATAAAATAAGCTAGAAATATTTCATGAATAATGGTCAACTATGAATTTTAGAGGTACATTCAATGGCAGAAGTCCAGAAAGCCTTGATTTGAATTCCAGTCCTGAACCTTCTGACTTTGTGCAAACTGCTTATCTGTTAAGCCTCGGTTTTTTCATCTGTGCAATGGGAATGATGATAATATGTACTTCACACCTAGGGTTATTGTGAAGATTAAGAGTTTATATATGTAAGGTATTTAAAACAAAGCATGGCATATGGTAAGTACTTATTGTTAGTTATTATTAATATTATTATCTTAAATGGTGATTGTTTAATTAATAATCAACAGTTACAATATGTTCCTAGATTATAAGAAAGGTCCCTTAAGAAAGACGTGAGCCCTAAAATACTTTTGAATATTCTAGACCACTTGGATATTAATATAGAGTAACCAGACAAATAACCACGTCCTAAAGGACTTTATACTTCAGAGTTGGTACTAGGTTCTAATTAAGATCTTTTTATTCAATTGCTGTACTTTTGAAAATTACCTATAATTTTATTTCTCCATTTTCACATTTGTAAGTACATTGATCTACTCGGTAACAATGGTATGGATTAACTAACAGATGATTATCAAGGACTCTGAAAATATAAAACACTAAAGGACAAATCAGTTTATAAGTACCTAGTGTAACTGATTAACAATATAGCATATTATATTAATTCCTGTAATGTCTTCCAACTCTAGTTTTTAACTGCTAAATTCTTCCTAATTTTCTCAAAGGGTGTTATAAACTAAACTATGTAGTAAAAAAAGAATGAAGTTCAGAATCTATGTTGGTTTGGGTTAGAAAACTGTCAGATTTAAGATGTGGGTGCCATAAAATTAAAAAGTGATGTACTGTAATTCTAAAATCATTATCATCATTGCTAAAGTAAACGGTCTTGTTGAAATTTTAAAATACTAACATATGTATTTTAAAATGTTATGTAATATCAATAAAAATTCCCACTTAAAAGTCACAAAGATGATTCTAAAAATATTTTGATATAGCCTATAATCTTGACAAATGAATAGGTTATGATTTAGCCATATTTTGAAAGTACAGCCAAATCTTGATTATCTGTAGTCTGTGGAGGTATGGATAGCTTGAATGGCTAAAATCCATATAGCATTCCAGAACCTCATCTTTACCCTCTTCTCCCCCCAGATCTTTACCGCACTTAACTTAATGGGCTAATTTGCATTTCAACTCCCTTTTTTTCTTATGTGAACAATGAAATGGCAAAATAAATAAATGAATAAAGATTTGACAACAAATAAAATGTAGAAGGAAGGGTTGATCTATACACTAGATAACCAGTCTCTGCATAATCAAGAGTTGGCTGCACAGCATTAAGTTTACCTTCAGAATTAAAATAGCCTCATTCTCCTTCATATCTTTGAATAAAATCAAACAGGAGTTCCTATGCCTTCACATTCCTAGTCCGAGTTTCTCTGAGTACCTGAAAGAACCCTGGCGGTACAGGACCTACTGGCATGCCATCTCCTGGGGGAATGTTTCCTAGCACTGGGCTGGGAGCTGCTGCAGCACTCTGCAAAGAATAAAGGAGAAACAAACCTATATCATTACAGAGAAGGCACAAAACCAACGACTAATGATAACAGATTGTAGGAGAGGAAGCTCAGCAATCCCGGGAACAAATAGTGGTCACTTCCCCCTCTCCAGAGGTAAACTAAGATACAACAGTTAGCTTAGTATATAACAAAGTTATTTGGTTTAAACAGGTCTCTTTAAACTCTTTGAAGTCACAGAACTTTAGTAAGATGGTATATTTAAACAGTATATAAAAGGCAAGTAATAAAAGACAAAATAATAAAAGTTTAAGTAAATGCTTTATTTTAAGGCACAGGCATCTGAAATGGAAGTATCGATAACAGGTAAAAATCTAGGTAACAAGTTTGAAAATGGTGGTTGTAGGAGTTAGAAAAAAACTTTCTTTTTTCAGATTATGCTTTTCTGTGTCATAAACAAACGTAATTAATTTTCTACTTATAGGTGGCAACACTCACATTATTCACTTTCTGATACGCTATAATTGGTAGCCAAAATATAATTGACAGCGAAAATGGGGTGGTGAGGACGAAAAAGTAATTAGGAGACTGAATAAGAGAAAGGAATTAGATTTGGAGAGATTAGTCTCATATAAACAGATTATGAAAAATTCAAAGTCTACTTCACAAGAAAATTATTTCATGGAATCCTAGTGTCTCATGAAATAGGAGTATGAAAAACTTTGGGTTAGATTCTGTAATCAAATTAAGGTTTTAGATTTAATTCTTACCTATAGTAGTAATACAGACAACTGTTCTACAACCATGGATTTCATCCCTCCACCTGGTTAGATATATTACAAATACTAAGAACAGTCAAGAAGGGACCAGAAATATGTGGAAGACAGATTGGTATGAATCCAACAGTTCTGCTATGAAAAGAACTCAAAATAAGTCCAGAATCTAGTGTGTCTGTTGCACTATCCTCACCTACATATCAGTGTATTCATTCATGCATTAATATTCCATTAGAAGATGCAATATCTTAGTATATTTGTAGCATATATTTCCTAATATATAAATTGATAAAAATACTAAAACATGTTTATTCTATAGTACTGGCAGTTGTTAATAATGAGGACCCATGATTTTAGTATTTCCTGAGGAAATCTAGATTTAAATGTGGTTATCTAAAATGTTGTTTACCCACGAATGCCAAAATTCTGAATTTCTGATAAAGCATATGAGTATAAAAGGAGAAATAATATTTCTTAGATATTAAGATGAAATATTAATCTATTATTCTATTTTATGCAAAAACATCTAATTTCATTTAGTATACATTAATTGACTACCTACCATTTGCCAGATAGTCTTCTATTTTGCTTTATATATCAACACTTATGTTTTTAAAAAGTGAAATGCATATTGCTTCTTTTCATTTTAACTAAACTTGCATAAAATTTTAATACACAATGTTAGAGTAAGAGAAAAACTTACCACGAAAGATTTATCCTTTTTCAGTTTAAATATATATGATTCCAGCCAGATCTATGAAGAAAGATTTGATTTACATCCATTGACAGTCAATTACTGTCATGAGGAAGTTGCTTTTAGTACTAAAAGCTAGACATAGGATGTCACTATTCTAATTAATTGCAGAATAGAAACTTGTTTTACAATAAAAGACTTGTGTAAAAAAGAGACAAGTTTGTAAGCCACACTCACCTATACTTTCACAGAAATGTATACTATCACATTGAGCAGGTTTACAAAAACAAAACAGAATTCAGTGAATTACTGCAACTATTTAGTGTAGTTCAAACATGCTATTTCTCCCTCAATTCTAGTTGCTTAAAGAGTATACAAAAGGAGCTTTTGCCTACCCAAATGAAAAAAACATTCGTTTGCATCTAAACTAAAATTCAACAAGTAAAGATCCTGGGTCATCATTGGTTCCTTTATTTTTTTCTTTTTTGGGGGACTACTACATTCTTTAAGGGTATATGCTAGTTTTTTTTCTTCAAAGTTCTTCATTATATATATTTCCTATGTATTTTTTTCGCTATTATTTAAAAGTGGAACAAAATAAATGATTCAGATAAAGATTTAAGCAAGTTAAATCTCTAAAATGCCTTCCAAATTTTTATTTTATGACTTAAAAAAATTATTTGATAAATTCAATCAAAATATATATTGCCAAGGACTCTTAAGCTTTGCAACATAGCAGTTAACACAATAGGAAAAAAAATCCTTGCCTTTTTGAAGTTAACATTCTAGTGAGGGAAGAAAGACTGATAAGCGCTATGGATGAAAAAAAAGAGCAGGGAACAGAGTTCCTAGTAAAGGGAGTGGGGTTATAATTTTAAATAGGATAGTCAGGAATGAAGGAATCAAACAAACTGATGCATCAGGTTATGGTGACTAACTGATTTAAATATGCCTCTTACTCTGGTGGTGAGATTGCCTTCCTACATTTCAAGATGTATCAAATTCTTACAGTTTGCATCTATTCCCTTACAGTGGCACAAGAATTTTGTGGAAATTTTTCTTTCTTAATAATCATACTTTGGGCATAACAATAGAGGTGTCTTGAAAATAAAGAGTTTTATAGCTGGATGATTTACTGTTTAGAGCAAGATAATTTAGTTTTCTCGTGTGATAGTAATTTCTAGCCTAAGCCAAAGGACACAAAGTGAAGTGAATAGAATACTAGTACTTATTCAGTCTGATTACCCAGTACAAAGCACTAGTCCAGAGCACTTCAGCCCAAACTTCACTTTGTGGACCACATTTTTGAGCTAAATTATCCATCCATTCTTCTGGGATTTAGTGACAAGGCATAATTGCCTCCTTTATCGTACTGTGTGGACTCAAGCTTAGAGCACCATTTGGTACACCATGCTGATCATTAACAAATACTGGTCTGTAGATAATAAACATTACAGAGATACACTAAATGGTACTCTAAGCATCTTATTGTAAAAGAGTATATTTCTCAAACTGCCTAACTTGCTAATTTATATACAGTAGCAATAAAAATAACATACACTTTGAAACAGTAAGCTAAATAAGAATCAAGTTTTGGGGATTACGGCTTTACATAGAAGGAGGATGTACCAAATTTCTTGAGTTTCGTTGTTGGAATTTCTGAGACTTGTCTCAACTTTACTTCCAACTCATGAGACAAATTTATCTCATGACTTGAGGATCCAACAGAAAGTTGTTGCTGGCTTTAACTCATAAAGTATGTATTATTCTGGGGGGTTGTGACTAAATCACAAGAGGAGAGCAAAGAGTTTGATTATATCAAGAACTACTACAAAGCATTAGTTTCACTGAATTTGTGTGAATTCCCATTAGAATACCACGGAAAAATCCTTTATTATATAACATATTTACAATTATTTAGGGTTGACTTTTTATCTCTCTAGTAAAAAAGAAAAACATACAAATAATACGGCTTTAAAATATTTCTTCTAACTGAGCTGAATACATAAGACTTCAGGGCAAATGTAAAAATATTAATTATCATTAAAAGTGTTTTATCTCTTTACTGGATTAATTTGTATGCTTTTCATATATACTTTCAGATATGTATTTTCTAACTGCTCTTAAATCATTTACTTTGTCATGAGACTTAAATTTCAAGGTTTTTCTGAGAGTGACAACTTTACTTTTTATTTCTTTTATATTTTCCCAAATCACTAATATAATTTTACCTACTTTTTATAAATCCAATCTGTTAAATTTGGTGTTTTCAAATAACTAAATTATGGAACAATTATTTGCTTTCCCAAGTATATATTAAAATAAACTTTGAAGAGTCACCATGAGATCTTTCTTCATGTTGCTATATATTTATCTTTGTTTAAGCCTGTGTGGTTATTTTCCTCTCTTGGACTTTCTATGCTTATATCATTCTGCCCTCTAAGAAGGCATAAGTCAATCTGTGTCCTTTCTTTTTTTGTGTTATTTATTTTTCCCTTGTATATACATCTAGTATCATTTCCCATTTCTCTTAAATGCTATTATATAATTGAATTTTAAAAATATCTTTAGATTCTAATTCCCTATTTCTAAATTTAAAGAACAGATAAGTATACTGTTATATTTTCTTAAATAAAAATCCGAAATGAAAGCTCAAAGGGTTCTTATTTTAACCTCACTGGTTATCACTAGTGGTCTCTGGTGGAAAAAAGATAGTTGTATATACATTTGTATGAAGGTTGCAAAACAACAGGCAAACAATAAAAATTTGCTTAAAAATAAAATTAGGATGCAGTTGATTACTAAACATAATTAGTTAGCATTTATCAAGATTCTACACATTAAATAACTAACAGTTTTATTTACTGAGAGTGTTAGAGAACCAGTTACCTAATTATACATGGGCAATCAAGATATAAAGTCTATATTTGCTGGAATAGGAAAAACATCTTAGTATATGTAAAATTGTGGAGGTAATAATAGAGGAACTAACATAGCAATACAATTATTAGAAATAGGAAGGAGGACTAAAGGGAAGGGTGAGTAGGAAGAGACTGGACAGGGAATTACTGATTTTTATTATTAAGTCATCTGTACGATTTTTAAGTCACATGCAGGTATTTTTTTGAGAAACATTTAAAATCGTGATAGTAGATACCTTGTCTTCAAAATTTTAATGCAAAGCACAGTTAAATATTTTGGCTGTTGGTTGAAGACATATTCTTTACCACACTAAGAAATCTTTCTATGCCTAGTATTCTAAAAACAATTTTCAAAGAAATCAGGAATTAAAAAAAAGATACTTTTGTCTTTTCATATTTGATTGGTATTATTTGGTTTTTCTTTTGGGAAGCATGATACAAATAATTATATATTGATAGTTTTCTTAAACTTGAACCACTTCTGAGATAAGCCACGCCTGATCATCATGGGTGATCCTTTTAAGAGGCTAATGAATTATATTTGCTAATATTTTATTTACGATCTTTACATCTATATTCTAAATGAGATAGGTTTAGAATGTTCCTTGCTATATTACATTTTTCAGACTTGAGCATTAGGATTATTATACCTTCTCAAAATGAACTGGATGGCAAACTATCTTTTATAAAGCTGTGAAGAAGTTTATATAGTATGGTGTTTGTCTGCTTTTTGAAAGTTAGAAAATATGCAGCAGTAAAACTGAATACAAAGGCAATTCTGGAAATAATTGTGGTCATTATTCTTTTCATATTCTCTACTTCTATTTGCTTCAATCCTGTTCACGTATATTTTTCTACAGAACACTTCATTTCACTGAGATTTTTAGTTTTATCCATATAGACACTACTTCAAATATTTTTAAAAGGTCCTCTGTAGCAGCTGTGACAGAGACTGCTAGTAGACCAAAAGCATCTGTTTTTCCCTTCTTCCATGTAATAGAACTGTAGCCAGGCACACGGCAGTCCAGCTACATTACATTTCTCAGTCTCCTTTGTCCTCACCAAGAATTAAGTTCTTTCTAGTAGAATGCGAGCAGAAGAGGTGTGCACCACTTCCAAGCTTTGGTCTTAAGAGATTGGAATGCCTCCTATTTACATATAATTAGAGATCTAATTTCTGTCATGCCTACAAAAACAATGCCCAGTACAATGGCAAAGCCCCCACTAGCCTCAGTCTCTAGATGACTTTATGGAACAGAGCCTGCCCACCTGTCCTTGGACGCCTTACTGAACCATTGGTTCTAAGACAAAGGTCTTTCTCCTAAATTGAATTAGTGTTCTCATCATTATCTTTGCAGGAATTATTCTACTAGTTTACTATTTTTTCCATTTTATTAATATGTTTATTTCTTCTTTTTAAAAAAATTATCTCTATTCTTCTGTTTTTTCTTTTTTTAGGTTTTGTCACTTATTTTCAAACTTCTTAATTAAATTAGTAACTAATTTATTTTCTTTTTTTAAATATAAATAATGTAAAATTATAAATTTGGCTCTGAATTTACCTTTGACTGCATCTCAAGGTTTGACCTTGATGATCATGATTTTTTTCCCTAAATCAGTATAATTTTGATTTCCCAAACAGTTATTGGATATAATTGGAAACCAAAATTATACTGATTAGATGATTTAGAAAAAAATAAGGACACCAATATCAAACCTCATAGATGTAAACCAAAGATATACTTGAATTTACAAATGGTTGGAGGTTTTATTTATGATTTTAATTTCTAGCTTTCCCAGTTGTGTTCAGGTAAGATGTAGTATACAATTTCTGTATTTAGGAATTTATTGAACATTTTCTTGTGGTCTAGCCAATAATCAATTTTCATAATTTCCTGATATACTTAATAAAATATCCATGTTCTTGGTCTACGTTTTTATCCATTTGCCTATCTTCATATTGTCTCTAATTTATGTTCCTTTGCTCTTTCAAATATATATAACACCCTACAACCGTTGTTTGCCCATTTCTCCCTTCTTTTTCATGTTTAATAATTACTGCCTTGAATCTATTCTGACCTAAACTAATATTGCAAACTCAGCTTTCCTTTTGTTTGTGTTCATATATTAAACCATCCCTCATCCAATTATTTTTAAACTTTGTGCTAAATTTTATTTAACTGTTTCACTTACTAACAGAAAAGTCCTCTAACATGCATCCAGTGAAATGTCCTTCAAAATTAGAAAAAAGGAACAACTTTTCTTTATCCTAAGTTTTAAAGGTATTAAGTTAAGACAAACAGTATTGTTTACCTTTCCTTATGGAAAATAAAGAGGTTATCTTACTCTTCCTATTCTACATCTCCTTCTTCCACTTCCTAATCCTTACTATAAACATCTGGAATTTTAGGCATAAACTTTTTGTTTTTGTCATCTCTTCTTTCAGTAATAATGTCTGACCTCCACATTCAGTTTTCTAACTATACTTTCAGCATCAAAAATAAAGAACTCCAATTTTATCTAGTTTTATTTTCCCTATCAGTTTTTAAAAAATAACACAACTTTGATTCATGAGTTTTAATTTTTATACATTTCTTACTTGGCTAGAGGTTATATCAATATCATTTTCCAAATCCTTGTATATGCAAATTTCTTTGTTGACTCTCATCAAAACTATAGATACCACTGTTGTCTGGAATTTAGTGTTGCAGAGAAGTCTGATACCATCCTGATTTTTGTTCCTTGGGATATAATCTGTTTTTCTCTTCTAAAGATTTGAAGGATGTTTTCTTGATATTCATAATTCCCAAATGTTTCAATTCCATATCTAGGCATCAATCTCCAAATTACTGGCCTAGAGAGTGATGTGAACCTTTTCAATTATCATACCTGGGTTAGTTTTTTCCAATGCTAGAAAGCTGGGGGAAAATCTTTTCAGTTAATAGGTATAAAGGAAAGATCTGGCAAACCTCAAAGGGTCATTCTTTGCAAGTGTTATTAGCAACTAAGTAAACAGTTATGATATTATTGATAACTGGGGGAATATGCTTAGGGATCTTGCCAGGACAGGATTTTCATAGGTTATTGGTATCATGGGAAAATGGTACACATGAAGAAAGCACTTTACATGTATATATCACATGCAATAAAAAATTAATAAATTTTGACTAAATGATCCTTCTTTTCAGATACTATCCAAATATAAATTCTGAACTATGAGAAAAACAGTATGCATAAAACATATTCACTGTCATATACTTATACTAAGAAATATTCAAAGTAACCCAAAAATTCAGCAATAATGTAATGCTTAAATAAATTGTAGTACATCTAAGTAATAGAACATGACTCAACTATTAAAAATAATGGTTATGAATGGAATTATTTGGGAAACAGGAATTTGCTTATGATATAATGCTGTGTCAAATATAGAATTCAGTGCAACATGATTTAATTATGCAAATGATAAAAATCTATAGAAGACAGTAGGTAGATACATAAAATTAACTGTTAGAATGATACAGCTGACTGATTTTTAAATAAAATGTTCACAAACTTTCTGAAATGTTATATGATTTGTATTTATAGCATAAATTAAAATTATTATAGGTTAAACATACACACTGCCAGTTTTGTCAATAGCTATAAAATCTGACCAAATGCTAACTTTAGACAAATCTAATCCCTAAAATTTAAGATTAAATAAAATGCAGATATTTCTAACTTAAAAAAGAATACTTATTTCAATAAAATATAAAACATTTTAATTTTCAGACTATGAAGAACCAGTTTTTGTGTTCAACAAGTTAAATCCTAGAAATAATCTAAAAATCACTTACATTATTCCTGGGCATTTGTCTGCACTGACTACACAAGTTCCTTTTTAACACCACATACTCTACCCCTGTCTGCTTCACTCAGTCACCCACTTAGATCTGGAGAACTAGCACCATTGATAGTTGTACTACCTTTTAGGCCTGTTTTTAAATCACAAAAATAACTTATATGTTGCTTTCACAAAAAACCCTTAATTATCCAGAGACTAGTATTCAATCCCTTAGGCTTTCAAAAGAGGGACAGACCAAGAAATAGCATTAAAAACAAAATCAAATAAGCAAAAACAAAACATCAGTGAATAAGTAGCCTCGGAGCACCTAGAAACATATAAAGTGACAAAGAGTTGGTGATCTAGACATTACAACTGATGTTTGCCATGCAGAAGAAAAGAGTGCTTTGATTGGCTGGTAATTTCTATAAAATGCTAACTTTTTCATATGAAAGCCAAGAAGTATGAGAAATATGATAGGTAACAGAAGGGAAGAAGCTACTGGTGCTAAAAAATATTTTAAGTGCAAGAGAAATGCAAAAGGACTCTGACAAACACAGTGATGATTTCATTCCTAAAGAATACTTTAGAGGGGCTGGCCCCATGGCATAGTGGTTCAAGTTCTGCGTGCTTTGCTTTCCGTGGCTTGGGTTCACAGGTTCGGATCCCAGGTGCAGACCTGCACCACTTGTCGGCCATGTTGTGGTGGCAACCCACATACAAAGTGGAGAAAGACTGGCACAGATGTTAGCTCAGGGCTAATCTTCCTCAAGTGAAGAAAGAGGAAGATTGGCAATGGATGTTAGCTCAGGGTGAATCTTCCTTAGCAAAAAAAAAGAAAAAGAAAAAAAAAAAAGAATACTTTAGGAGGCAGCCTTTGATTTAGTTGTTAATTTTCAGAACAGCAGCCATGTTTCATGGTTCAGAAATCAGGTTCCTTGAATTCTGTATTCAGCTTCAATGAGAAAAGGCAGACTATAAGAAAAAGGGCTGACGTAGGGATTTGTTTTGAGACAATTAACTTCCAGGTGCTATCTTCACATCTTTACATCCATCCCAAATATTAGGTGCCTACTATGTGTCTGGGCCTGTTCTAAGATGCACAGATTCATTTTGATCACACGAAATTTTGAACTTGGTGAGATTATTCCTCAAAATAATAATTATGAGCTATTAAGACAACTCATATAAATCGCATATAAAATTTTCTGTTTAAAAATGAAATGAAACGGGGATATTTATGACATCACTTTTAGCATTCACATATTACTTATAAGTTCAGCCCTCAAGAAGCATTTATTGTCTTCATATGAATTTCAGAGGCTGGCTAAATTGTTATTAGAGCAATAAGCCTGCATTATGACCACATGGTCAAACTATAGGCGCATGTGTGAGCTTTTCCATTAAATACCCCTCCTCCCCATCCACAAACTAACATTTTAGTTTAAAACTTAATAAAATCACCTTGAACAGTATTTCAAAATACCGCAGATTAAAGAGAAACACAATGAATAGGTGTCAGAAACATCAATGTTGTACCCTCTTTCACAAGTTTTTAACCATTACAGATTCTGGTCATTGCCCTACTTTCTCCTTTTTGACTTCAAAGATGGGAAGGCTTTCTCTCTTTTCTATACTTAATTCAGTATAAAAATCCCTGGGTTCCTACTTGTTTGAGAATCTAGGTATTTTAATTATTCTTACTGGCACCTGGTAAGAGAACTTGGATAATCAGAGTCATCCCTTGGAAAACAAAATTTCCCCTGTGTGGTACTCAGAATGACCCCCAAAGATATCCATCTCTAATTCCTAGGCCCTATGAATGGGGTGGCCTCTAGAAGCTGAGAGCAGCCCCCAGCTGACTCCTACGTCACAAAGGAACTAAATTCTACCAACAACCTACATAAGCTTGAAAGCGGATTCTTCCCAGAGCCTCCTAACAAGAGCCCAGCAGGCCCACACCTTGATTTCAGCCTTGTGAGACCTGGAGTAGAGAAAACAGCCCAGTCAACCCAGACTTCTGACCTACAGAACTGTGAGATAATAAACTTCTGTTGTTTTTTTTTTTTTTTTTTTTTTTAATTTTTGTGGGGAAGACCAGCCCTGAGCTAACATCTGTTGCCAATCCTCCCCTTTTTGCTGAGGAAGACCGGCCCTGGGCTAACATCCGTGTCCATCTTCCTCCACTTTATATGGGACGCCGCCACGGCATGGCTGACAGGCAGTGCGTCCGCGGGCGCCTGGGATCCGAACTCATGAACCCCGGGCCGCCAAGCGCGGACTAAACCGCTGCACCACCGGGTGGCCCCTAAACTTCTGTTGTTTTAAGCTGCTAAATTTGTGGCAATTTATGTCAGCAACAGAAAACTAATACACCTGTCCCCTAAAATGTCTATTTCATTTGGAAGAACATTTTTCACAGGTCATCTAGAAACTAGGGAAGTCTATGGATTCTTAGAGGTTACTGCACTTGACCTGTTGCACAGTATGTATTTGCTAATACTTCTGATTAAAAATAAACAAAAATATCTCCCAGGTTTAACAAAACTTAGTTTTGTGGTTTTCTTGGTCTTACAGTTCTTTTAGCGGCTTTGAATCATGCTCCATGTGAATCAATTTTTTCTCTTCCACAGGTAAGGAGAAGAATGGCACGTGCAGCATCTCTCCTTTGTTAAAATTGCCTGCCAGGCCTCTTACTCTGCCTTCCTCTTATCCACAAAGGAATGGCTCTTCACCTGTTTACTGAAGGTTCCACCAATTCCATCTAGGTTCTAGCAAAGCTAGCTCCTAGTGTAGGGAACATATAAAGAAAACGAAACCATAGTTTAGGGTTCACCATCATGTCAGCTTTGCTAATGGTCCCTGTTCTGACCCTGCACATTGACTCAAAGTAACTAGGATTCAGTCTCAATCCCTGTGCCACAAAAGGTCCATTCCATTTGCTGGGCTTCCAGTCTGAGTTCCCATCTAACTAGCATCTCAGTGTCTCAGAGACTAGAGTAAAACATTCTATTGGGTTCTTTCCTCATATTAATTCAGAGGGAGTATGTTCTGCCACTGGACTTCTACTTCCACAGCTGAGTCCTCACTATTTGCAAGTGGATTCTCTGGATGCCAATAGTTCACCTGCCTAGATCTCCACCCACTGTTTCCTGTCATGCCCCCTGGTGCACAGCATTTTCCATTTGCAGAGCATTTCCATTACTCATTCTATACCATCCTGATGATGACCACTTGCACATACCTTTGCCTGTCGCCTGCTGCCGGTCTCCAAGATCTCCAAGACAGATCTACTAAACTGTCTTGACTTCCTCTCAATGGTTCGCTGTAGGACCTCTCTCCACTGCTCACTCTGTCATCCTAGAATGGCCTTGTCTTAGAATCTAAGACACACCTGTTCTGATTGCACCACCACAGACCCTCTATTTAAGAAGTTCCTTTTTTAAATCTTGGTCGCAGAACAGATAAGTCATGGAGATACATCTCTGTATCAATAGCATGAATCATTATAATTTTCGTTTGTGTGTTTGACTTCCAGGAAGAAAATAATCATTATATACTCATCTTTTAAAAAGTCATATCCCTTATGAGTCAGTTAAAAAGTTTACACAACAATGAATATCTCCTTTGAAATATTTTTTCTTTTGAAATGTACAGCTTTTGTAGAAAGAAATTTGAAGTCAATAATTCTGAGTTTTTTTCCTTTAACAGCATTATTAACATGGACTTGAAACAATATGCATCCAATATAACAATTTCTAAAGGCTCTTAAATTTTATCTAGAATAAATAGTTAAATATGCTTAAGTAGACATTTTAATAGGTTTAAAATTTTTAAAAATTATTTTACTACATCACAATATTTTAGGAGGATCTCCATGCTAAGATTTTTAATTTTTAAAGCTTCAACAATTATTTTATTTAAAATACTTCATTTCTTCAAAAAGTTATTATAGTTAAAAAGAGAACTTGAAAGTAACTTGAGCAGAAATGCTATTATTTCATTTTAAAAGACATTACTGATTTCTTAAAAGTGGCACAACAGATGGAATATAAAGGGCATGAAATGAAAATGATAATAAGATAATAAATGAAAATACTTATTTACATTGGCTCCAAACTGGAAACAGAGACTAAGCCAGTGAACCAGCTTTCTAGTCTTTTTTATTAATATAGAGTACAACACTGCTTAATTCTGCCACTGGTTTTGAAACTCTTTCACTGCTGCCACAAAGCAAAACAAAACATTCCTACACTATATGCTAGCACATATAAACATACAGGTTAAGGGATACCTGCAAAGGGTGCTTTTATATCTGTGTAATGTTTTGGTGGAGAGAGAGTCCAAAAATGCCTTAACAAAGATCCTAATGATAGTATGTATAAAATACAGTAAATTAGACTAAAAAAATGAGAAATTCAGCAAATAACTGGTACACTGTGTTAGAACAAAGAAGCAATGATAAACAAAAGCATGCTAGAGATTTATTTTAAAAAAATAAGTCTCCTGGGACAGGAGTTGAGACACATTCGGCCCAACTTCATCCACCATGTTTTTCTAACCTTCAACTACATGCTGTATGGTAATCACTGATGTCTGCTGATATGAAATCTATAAGGTATTTAGTCATCAGAGAAAGATGGTTAACTACAGTTTTAACATAAAAAAGGTAATGTGACTTTCTTTTTTAAACAAATATTCCAAATCTTACATTACAAGGAGGTAGTGGGCTCTGGAGTATGTCATCACTCCTCAAAACACCTGGAATTCCTCTTCTGGAACTATCTGCCTTTAGACACTGTACCACACGCTTTCAGATATTCTCGAGATAAGAAATCTTTATCCTTAAACAGTTAATTTGCTTTTTGGAAGCAGGCAAAATTCATTTGGTACAGTGTTTTGTAAATAGTGGATAATAAGGAAGGATAAAAAGATTCTGAATTTAAAAAGTTTTAATATGACAGCTTTTTCATATAAAATAGCTTTGAATTCAATTGCAAAAATTTGAAGTTTTTAAAGTGACAACATGATTGAGATGTTTTAGGTTTTTAAATATTTTTAAATCAATCTTTTGACTTCATAATTTTCATTCTTTAGTGCATTTTTTTACCCAAAAAAATATTTGTGCCTACTATATATCTGATACTATACCAGACAGACCTTATTCTTGTTTTCAGGAGCTTATAATCTTAGAGGAGAAAACAGATAATTATATACGTATTTATTTACCAAAGTGATAAATGCTAGGAAAAGAAAGGGAAAGACATACTTGGAAGGATTACAGACGTTTCCTACAAGTAACATTGAAACTGAGAGCTAAAGAGGCTTGGTGATAAAGGGGCAAAAAAGAATTAAAAAGTGAGGCGACAGAATTAAATGATTATAAACGAAAAGAATTAGAAAGTAAAGACCCAACAGTGGGCAGGAGAGTGACAGAGTATAAGAAATATTAAGAAATAGCTAAAGCAATTCTGAAAAAAAAGAACAAAGCTGGAGGCATCACAATCCCTGATTTCAAAATATACTATAAAGCTACAGCAATCAAAACAGCATGGTACTGGTACAAAAATAGACACACAGATCAATGGAATAGAATTGAAAGCCCAGAAATAAAACCACACACCTATGGACAGCTAATCTTCGACAAAGGAGCAAAGAACATACAATGGAGAGAGGGAAGTCTCTTCCATCAATGGTGCTGGGAAAATTGGACAGCAACATGCAAAAGAATGAAAGTAGACCATCTCCTATCGCCATATACAAAAATCAATTCAAAATGGATCAAGGACCTGAAAGTGAGACCTGAAACTATAAAACTCCTGGAAGAAAATACAGGCAGTACACTAACTGAGATGGGATATAATGGGATCCTTTCAGATTCCATGTCTACTCGGACAAGGGAAACAAAAGAAAAAATAAACAAGTGGGACCTCATCAGACTAAAGAGCTTCTACAAGGCACATGAAACCAGGATCAAAATGAATAGACAACCCACCAGCTGGGAGAAAATAGTTGCAAATCGTTTGTCTGACAAGGGATTACTCTCAGTAATATATAAAGACCTCATACAACTGAGCAACAAAAAACAAACAACCCGATCAAAAAATGGGCAGAGGATATGAACAGACACTTTTCCAAGGAAGAGATACAGATGGCCAAGAGACACATGAAAAGATGTTCAACATCACTAATCATCAGGGAAATGCAAATCAAAACTACACTAAGATATCACCTTACACCCGTTAGAATGGCTATAATCACAAAGACAAATAACAACAAATACTGGAGAGGTTGTGGAGAAACGGGGACCCTCATTCACTGCTGGTGGGAATGCAAACTGGTGCAGCCTCTATGGAAAACAGTATGGAGAGTCCTCAAAAAATTAAAAATAGAAATACCTTATGATGCAGCAATCCCACTCTTGGGCATCTACCCAATGGACATGAAATCAACCATCACAAGAGGCGTATGCACCCCTATGTTCATTGCAGCATTATTCACTATAGCCAAGAAGTGGAAGCAACCCAAGTGTCCCTCGACTGATGATTGGTTAAAGAAGATGTGGTATATACATACAACGGACTACTACTCACCCATAAGAAAAGACACAGTTGTCCCATTTGCAACAACATGGATGGACCTAGAGGGTACTAAGTTAAGTGAAATAAGCCAGAGAGAGAAGGACAGACACTGCATGAACTCACTCATATATGGAATATAAATGAACACACGGACAGAGAGAACTGACTGGTGGTTATCAAGGGGAAGGGGGCTGGGGGTAGGCACAAGGGGTGAAGGGTTACATCCACATGGTGACGGACAAACAATAATGTACAACTAAAACCCCACAGTGTTATAAACTAAGACATCAATTAAAAAAAAAAGGAAATATTAAGAAAGGTCAGTATGGCTGAATGGTTCCAATGTGTGGCATGAGAGATGACTATAACTTTATCATGGGATCAATACGAAGTCATCAAAGGATTCTGAGAAAGAAGCACATGATCATCAGATCTATTGTTTTAAATAGATAACTCTGATGGTTCCCTTGAGAATACGAGAGAGAGGGGGCAAGAGAAGATTCCTTCTGAAATAGCACAGTGATGGGTTGAGCTGCTTGGGCAGCAGTGGAAAAGAATGTGGATGGATTCAAAATATGTTCAAAGTTAAAAACTGCCAGGATTGATGAAGGCCATCTGAAAGGGGGTACGGAAGAAGGACATGCCATGGATGACTCCTACATCTCTGACATAAGTATTGCTATGATGCAATGAGACCGCTAACACTGGATGTCCAACAAGTTTGGAGGGAGGAATGCAAGAGGGGCCAGAAGAAGCGTAAGTTCAATTTAGACTGTGTAAAACATTCAGCAAAAACATTTATTTACTAACTCTGTTCTTAGAGAATATTTCCAGAAAGGAAATTCCACACCTCCTAACGTGTTTAACAATCTTATTGACTTTGTATTTTAAATCCATTTCTTTTAATTTAAGTCTTTCTTTTCTATTCTTATTTCTATATTAAAGAGAAAACAATTGACCATGACTTTAGGTATGTAATTATAGCAATAGATACCTTTATGAGCAAATGATGAACAGGAATTCATGGTTTCTGTAACTCCTGCATAAATTCTATTGTAGTACCAACCATATTATATGAGATTTTCTCTGTTCAGTCTAAAAATACTTAGCCTTAAAGGGCCAGGCTTGTGTTCCTCCTTTGTGTATACAAGTGCTTAGCAGTGCCTGGCAAGTGGTCAGTAAAAATTGGCTGAACTGGGGCCTGCTCAGTGGCATAGTGGTTAAGTTCACGTGCTCATCTTTGGTGGCCGGGGGTTTGCGGGTTTGGATTCTGGGTGTGGACCTACACACTGCTCATCAAGCCATGCTGTGGTGGCCTCCCATACACAAATTAGAGGAAGATTGGTATGAATGTTAGCTCAGGGACAATCTTCCTCACCAAAAAAAAAAAAAAAAAACCAACCAAACGAACAAAAAAAATGGCTGAACTGAATCCATGCTACTATGATGACATTTTGTTTCTGGCTAAAATAAATGTTATGTTGTTTATAGAACTAATAAGTATCTTAAATCTAAAGTAGCCTGTGTTATTTTATGTCAAGTAAGCCCATGAAGTTCCTGGAAGACAAATGGACACAAGTAAATGTAGTCAATACTTGCTTCATTATTTTCTAAACAGGCTTGGATAGTTTTAAAGGACACTAAAGTGGAATAAATTATACAATCTTCACATTAGCATTCACTGGAGGTGATGAACATGAATCAATGGTGCTATCACAAAGGAAATGTCACCTTATTTTTAGTAGCATTTCATCTGAACAGTAATTTGACTACTGTAAGATGACCACATAATTCATTTTCAAGATCAAGTTCTAATATATGGTTGCCAATCACATAGCGCCATTAAGTTAACTTCGTTTTAAACACCACTTTGAAAATGGAGCCATAAAATAATCATTTTTTTCATTGTGAAATCACCTTTGGTGATTATTCACCTAGATAAGACTAGATGTTTTGTCTGACAAAATAAAATTTAAGGCAAAAGCATTGGTCAACACAAAGAGGGTCCTTCCTTAATAATAAAAGGAACAATTCACAAGCAAGTTATAATAATCCTTAATGCATCTCATGGTATAACTTTAAAATACATATAGCAAAACTGACAACATTACAAAGAGAAATTAACAAACCCATAATCACAGTGAGAGATCAAGAGACTTCTCAGAAACTGATATATTAGATAGACTAAAAATTAGATTTGACCACAATTAACAAGCTTGATTTAATGGATACTTATAAGACCCAGCACCCACAAATATAAAACATACATTTTTTTAAAACACTTTTGGAATATTCATAAAAAACTGATCACAAACTAGGCCACAAAAAAAGCATCAAAAAATAGCATATATATCAAGAATACATATGATATGGATTATATTCTTTGAACATAATGCCATAAAATTAGAAATTAATAAAACATTTCAAAACTGTATACTTTCAGAAACTGAAAATATATATTTCTAAATATGTAAAATCACAATAGAAAATTGTTTAGATTTGAACTACAAAAGCCCTACATATCAAAACTTGTAAGGTATAGCTAAAGCAGTACTTAGAGAAAGTATGTAGCTTAAGTGTGTATATTAGGTGATGGAAAAGGCTAGAAATATTAGATGTTTTGGATTTATCCCTGCACAGTAATAAATATAGGAAGCTTACTGTTTTGTGCTCCATTTAAAATTTGCAAACATATTTATTACATTTCTACCTTAGACTGGCACTTGCCAGATATAGTTGAGTGAAGTGGAATGTAAGATTTTATTCTTAAGTTTATTGTAGAACAGAAAAAGAGAAAAATGATTAACACTGTAAGGTAATACATATAATCAAGTATAATATAGAGGGGTAACATAGCTATGGGGTAGAACCAACCATACTGTGTACTTTCTAACTCCTGAAATTGCACTGAAGTGGAAAGTAAGGAGACATATCTCAGAAGGAAACAAACACCATTCAGGTTGGGGGAGAAGTTATTACTAACTGTAGTGTATTTCACTGTCTCAGTAAAAATGTTACATATTCTTTATATGTTTGCAAGAAACTTGGGTATTTATGCTTAAGCCGAGGTATTGTCACCTATCCTTCACACACTATTTCCTGGATGCAGCTCAGGTAAGGCGATCCCCAGAGCAGTCTCCACCCTCTCCGTAATACCCAGGAGGCCAGTGCCCCACTAAAGGCATTGGTAATTCAGAACACAGCTTATTATAAATGCTATAGGAACTCACATCAAGGGGAAAACAACCAAACATTAGGGTTAACTTCATGGAAGGCAGTCATGGTTATGCTGAATTTTGAAGAAAAGTTAATGTGATGGAAAAGAGCAATAATAATAAAAAAGTTCAGACCAGAATAAGAACATGGGAAAATGCACAAAGGAAGCAATGAACTACAAAGGAACTACAGAAGATAGAAAACTATTCCCTCCCTGGTCATCAGGGGCAAAAAAGAATTGTATTCATGAAATAAGACCAGCTGCTCGGAATTCTTGAATACCAAGATATGTTTTTGATTCAATAAGTGATAGTTATTATACGTCTCCAAGATATGAAACAACTCAATAACATGATGATAGCACGATTTCTCCAGCAGTGAAAAGAGGAAAGAGGAATGAGGAAAAACTGAAAGCAGAGACACCAGCATTTAAAATTATCCAGGTTTTCAAGCTGGAAAAGTGAATGGCAGCAATAGTGATCTGGAGAAGCGAAGCAATTAAAAGCGAAGGCAGGAGGAAGACAATTCAGGTTTCAGATAATATAGCACTACGGTTTAACAAAAAAAAAAAAAACCTAGAAAAATATGGATCCTGTGTGACATTGGTCAGTTTCCGAAACTCTGTGCAATGGTGCCTTCTTCAGAAAATGTAGATAAAAATAGTACTCACTTTATAGAGTTTCTGGAGGAATAGTGAGTTAATTCAGATAAAGCAATTAGAATAATGTCTAGCACAAAGTAAGGAATCAATAAATACCAGCTGTTGTTACTATCATTATTTATTTCTAGTTTCATCCAATTGAAACATAGATGAAAGGACAAGGCTGGATAAATATCTTTGGTATTTTCCCCATCGATATTCCATTGCCATTGTCATAATCAAGTCTTTCAACATCTTTTATAAAAGACAGGTACAACGGCCCCCTATTTTTCTCCTGTTTCTTTTCTCTCAGGTCCACATTTTATGCTGCCAGTAATTATCTTTTTACAAGCACAAATGTGCTCATATCAAATGTGCACTTCTTCACATGAAAACTTTAAAACAAATGAAGATACCTCACTTCCTATGGGAGAAAGCTCAAACTACTTAGCATAGTGTGATGCGTAACTTATAATCATTTCAGGGTTTTTCTCTCATTCGAGTCAATGAAGTTCTCAGCAGAAGTAGTTTTGCCTTATTAATGATGGAATCTCGTGTGTCTAGGCACACAGGCCGTGTTACAGATATGTTCACTGAAAGCTACATAAACATACACAATGATAATTTTATGGTGCCAAGCAAACATCTGCAAATAGTAGGCTGTCAAAAAAGAATTTTGAGGGAAAAATCAGAAAGGATTAGAAGGCAAGAGAGGAGACAATTTCAAATGGAAGACTAAAATTTTTGAATGACACACTGATGAAAATATTTTAGGAAAGGAAAAGATACGGACTTTCAGTTCAATTTAAAAAATTAATTATGAGCTTATATATCAGATATTGTAAATATAAATATAAATAAGACATGATTACAGCTCTAAAGGAGTAAATACAGTATAAAGTGGGAACTAGACACTCAAACTAATAAGAAAAAGATATTCACAAGGAGTCCATCCTGGGAGTTTAGAGAAGGCTTCTTGGAAATCATTATTCTAGAGCTTAGTGTTGAAGTAAGAAAGAATTAACCAGGCAGAGAAATGTAATTATAGTGAGGTTGTAGTGTGGAAGCTAGTGTGAAGATGGAAGTGAGTTGCTAGGAAATAGAGGTAGTAGCTACAGACTATTCATTTAAAAATGTTGGCTAAGAAAGATAGTACAGGAATCAAAAGGTAGTTAAAAAGAACAAGAATGGAGATTTTGTTCAGATGGGGAAAGACTGAAAGAAAATGGTAAATTAGGAGAGCAGGGTCTCTAAAAGAGAAAGAAATGAAATTCAGAGCACAGTTCAGGAAGGCAAGAAAGGCATCTCTTCTTCTGAGACAGCAAGGAAGGATAAGATTATCATCACCTACTAGTAAAGAAAGTAGAAATTAGTTGGAGTGAAAGCAGTATATCATGCAGCTCATTCCAGATGGTCTCAGTCTTCTCTGTCAAAAAGGATATGAAGTCATCAGCTGTTATTGAGAGGAGTTGAAACTGAGAGCATTTGGAAAAGAGATATTTGAAACAATTACTATGAAAAGTAAGCTATCAACTAATGAGTGAAGAGTAGTGCCAGAAGTATACAGGGCCAAGTTTAGGTTGGGAAACGCACACCTGAAAGGACAAAGTCTATTTGTTGAAAAGAATGTTCTTTAATACAAGGGAAGAAGCGATGATACAATCAAAGTCAAATCTGAAAGATTAATAGGAATCTCTATAAGTAGTACTCATTAATTTTTCCTTTAAAACTACCACCTTCAAACTACAACTCCTTAGTTTAAAATTCTGGTAACTGACTAATGAATGATGTTCACAGTCCACATCAGCAATAATTTTCTATCTTTGAACTTGATTTCCTAAGGAAAAGTAAATTGTAGATATTATAACCTCTAGAACATCACTAAAAAACCCCCAAATGAATAAACAAGTAGAGTCATGTGCCGCATAATGACGTTTTGGTCAATGATGGACTGCATATATGACAGGGTCCCATATGATTAGTACCATATAGCCCAGGTGCGTAGTAGGCCATACCATCTAGGTCTGTGCAAGTACACTCTATGACGATTGCACAATGACAAAATTGCCTAATAACCCATTTCTCAGACTGTATCCCTGTCATTAAGTGACACATGACTGTATACCTAATAGTGGAGATAAAATAGAATATCAAAAATTAAATACTAAAAAATCAGAAAAAAGTCAAGTAAAAAAGAGAGACAAAGATTAGATGAGACAAATAGAAAACAAGATAGTAGACAATCCCAAAATAGAAATCATTATACTAAATATAAGTGGTTTAAACACTGCAATAAAAAAGCAAAGGCATCAGAGTGGATAATAAAACAAGATCCAGCACATGCTGCTCCAAGAAACACACTTTATATATAAAGACACACATAAAAGTAAAGGCATAGAAAAGGATATATTTGCAAATATTATGATAAGAAACCTAGTGTACCTATATATCAGATAAATTAGATTTCAGGACAAGGACTATCACAGATAAAAAAATATCACAGATGGAGTCCAGAACAGTCAGCAAGAACCTCATCCTTTCAATGCCCTCCAGGAATCTTATATGCTGCTCTCCTGATCTGCTCCCTCCCCCAGTCATGGAGCTCCCTATTCAATGCTCTTGATGCTGAAAGAGTAACATGTCTCCTCAGCAGTCTCACACAGCTGGAGAAATCAAGTGTTCACTCACTGACTCTCCTCTTCCCCTCATAGAAGAAATCATGCGCTGTCTAGTTTAATCTTAAACTGTGCTGCCCTTGGGGAGGGTTGACGCCAGCAAAGACAAGCTGTTCCTCTTATCTACTTCAATGCATCATATATATATATATATATATATATATATATATATATATATATATATATATATATGAGGTATATATGAGGTGATTTTTTTTTGCTCCAATGGAGTGCTGGAACTTCTCCTCTGGAAAACTGGACTTTCACAAAGATCCTCTCATCTGAGAGTGACTACCCAAGTCACTGTTCTGCAGGCATTCCCAGACCACAGCTGAGAGGGGCCTAAATTGGTTCATAGTCTCCTGTAGGTTCCACACTTGGTACCTAGGTCTGTCTGCCTGTTACCTGATGCACCGATGATTGAGGCTCCCCCTGAGTAGCCTGGCATATGGTGCAACAACTCCCATAATTCCCACAACCACAAGGTCCACAACTCCCACAAAGGCATTTCTGTTCATAGACGGATGCCAAATTTTTGCTGTTGAAGAGGGGGGAATAGTCGTCTTATGCTGCCATGATGCTTACATCACTCCTCCTGGGCATCGTATATTTTATGGGACAATCCTACCCACAGTAGACTGACATAAGCAAGAAATAAACTTTTACTATATTAAGGCACTGAGATTTGGGATTGTTTTTATAACCAGTTGCCTACTTTGACTAATACAAAATATAAAAATATTTTAAGAAACAGTAATAAAAATAATTAGTAGTAATAATACTAATAATGGTCATAGAAATAATTAGGTTTGTGAATGAAGTCTGAAAATATCCCCACATAATTTACTGTGGTTAAGGTGATAACGAACCAAGTCCCTCTGACTCTCAGGCACAGTGTATGAAATAACTGAGACCGAGGAAATTCATTTATGATACTTGCTGAGTACGTATTAGGTGTGATGTACTCTCAGATATATAACAATGAATAAGACATATTTTGTGCTTTCAGGAGCACAGCAGGGTAGCTTATACAAATATTAAAATAACTCTTGTATAATGCAAAAAGCAATACTTGCCAAATTAGGGGGAGAACCGGTGATAATGCAAAATCTTTAATTCCGACACCGTAAAAGATGTTACAAAAGTGGCAGGAGGAGAAAACCTGACTTGTAAGGAGGCAGAGAGAGTATTTGTCATGAACCTATGCTCCCAGAATCTAATGTCCACTCCATTCTTAGTGAGCTAGACAAATGAAATTTTCTTCTCTTCTTTTGGCCTCTAACAGTTTTAAAGGGAATGCTTAGGCATAAGCCTAGTTGATCTTATTAAAAACAACAATGGCTACCATTTATTGAGCAACTACTGGGTGTTAGGCATTGTACCGAGTGGTTTATATGATCTCATGGAATCATTATAGTAGCTGTGAATAGCATTATATTTTCCACTTTATGAATAAGAAAGCTATGGCACAAATACACTATCCAGCTTATCCAGGTAACATATTACTATGTAATAAAATTACAGGTTTAAATTCAGTTCTAATTTCAAAGCCTGTGTTCCTCATCACTAAGCTATCCTGCATAATGTTCCCTTTCAGATTGATTATTCTATACCTCAACCCAATTAAGTGTATAATCCATGTTTTACAGTTTGAGTTATACTATCATATAGAAGTCAATTTTTAGGTAAAATTTGAAAATGTCTTTCTTTTTCTCTATGTAGGAGCACTAACTGGAAAAAGCATGCTGCTCCCACAAGACGTATGAATACTTTCTCAGTGTCTTGAACCTTAACTTTCAAGAGATTTAGTCCTTTCGAGGCTTAAGTTACCTTTATAATAGGTCTTTGAAGTCTAAAGGATAAAATTCTTTATTGTTAGAATTTTTCATATATGTCCAAAGATAAAACTGCTAGTCTTTGTTTGAAAGGCCTTAATTTTCTTAGAACAAGTGTCATTTCCATTTATCCTCTCCATTGGCTTTAGTAAAATATTATAAATCCATGGTAACTGTTGGTCAGGCTACTAGAGAATAGAAAAATCAGCAGATTTATTGATCAACTATTTTTATGAAAGATGACTTTTCAAAAGAAATTTGTCTGCTAACACAATGCCAATCTTATAAACATAAAATTAAAAATGTTACAGCAAGATATTCTGTAGAGTCTGAACACATACATTTTTCCAAAAATCACTCACAAAGAATTCTTTTGGAATTCATTGGAATAATGATTGTTAGGAGTTTTCACCTAGACTAACCATTCATAGTTTTGGCTTTTAGAGTAAAGGACAACTTGACCAAAAACGTAACGGAGTCTAGCAGGAAATACATGTTCAGACAGTACTAAATCAGGCTTAGAGTTCTTAAGAAAATGTTTTCACTGTGGATCTAATGTATATTACTTCTGCCCAAACAGTATTTCATGACATTTGTATGAATTAAAGGGAAATGAGTAAAAAACAGTCCTTCTTGTTTCTTCTTCTGTTGGATTTACTAATGCTGGCCATGAATATTAGAAAAGTAGTTTTATCTTTTATAAATTAAAATTTTGTACATACTTAATTAGTGTTATATTAATTTATTTTTATCTAAGAAAGAGCAGCCTAAATGCTTAATAAGCAAGGCATATCACATTATTTATATTATCAAAGTAAACTTCTAACCAATGAGCTACTCCCGGACTTTAAGGCTTAAAAATACTAAATTTCTGAATTTTTCAAAATCATCTTTCTCCTCTTTTTCATCTATAATGTTGAAGCCCTAGTTCAGTCATTACCATACCTTCACTGTACCACTGAAATAAAATAGCATTTGATCTATCTTTCTGCCTTTATCTTTCTCTTTATCACTCAACCCCTCATTTTGCTCCGACACTGTCAGATCACACTGTCAAATACCTCTGCTCTAATCATGTCACTGATATATTCAAATATCTTCCATGAGTACCATTTATCTAAACTAATTCTATGTTTCTTAACCTTACAATAAGGCCCTCCATGCTCTAAATCTGAATTGGGTTCCAGGCTTTATTTCTACTATCTTTCTACATGTACCCTACATCTGTTATAGTTTTGTATCTGCATCTGCTCCACCAAGCTAAAGCTGTAAGCCCCTTGGAAAGAAGAACAGTGCCTACCTCAATATCCTCCATATGCAATGGTTTGATAGTATCTATTGAAAGAATAAACGAATGAATTGTACAGAAATTATTTCAATTAAAGAGTTATTATTATGACTGTGATTTTACTGAACATTTATTGATTAACTGCCCGTTAATATCACATTATGATTTTTTAAAGTAACATAAGAAGTCATAATCTTAAGGTCAATGGGTTTTGGTGTATCCATCTTCTCCTTTTGCACCCTCTTTTCCTAGATAGCAATCTTCTCTCACAAGGGCACCATAACCCCTCTACTTTTTTATGTTCTGCTTCCCCATACTCTGCCTCCCATCCCCCATCTTAAAGACACATGTCCAGATTCACAGCTCAAAGAAATAAAAGAGTATCTCTGATATATTTACTCCCGCTTGCTGATGGACTGATTATAAACTTCAGTGTAAATGAATTTTAGCCTATACTGTTGCACTTGAACACTAATTAGTACTTACCTATATTTTATACTCCAAGTCCATTTTCTGAAATTTGGAAAGCATAACTATGCTTCTGGTACTATGTTTATCTCTGATATCGTCTAACATTAAATTTTTTTGTTTAACTTTTCATGTGTTGGGTCCTGACTTTATTTAAATTGAAAATTCCTTGAAGACCACAATACTGTCTTGTAGTCTGTTATTATCTAATGAACCCTCACTCAGCACCTTAGACTTAATAGCTAGGTGTTCAATAAATAGTGTTGTAAAAACATCATATTAAATTACCCCCATTTTTTTTTTTTACCAAAGTAATTTTATTAATGAGAAAATGAAAAGTAACCGTTTAAACATTTTAAAAAGAGTGGGATGAAAAAAATCATACTGATCCATTATTTAACCTTTATTTTGAATTTGCACAAATGGTCTAAAACTTCAAAATAACCTTTAGTTGATTTTAACTGAGTTGAATGGGACAATTTGATCCTGTACAAAAATCTAACATGATCAACAAATCTCTACTTGACTTAATCACATATATATAATTTCAGGATTTGGCCTCTTGTTTATATTCCATGGAATCATGGATAAGAACTTATACTTATCAAGCTAGTTCTAAGCTCCCAAAACACAGGCATCATATTTTATATAAGAGAAGTATAGTAATCATAGAAAAAAGAAAGCTCATGTTATTATTATAATTAACTAAGAATCAATTTCTTTATACTATTAAAACAGCTAATTAACTAGCCTCTAAGATTTTTCTCCTGTATTATCTCATTATGTTATAAAATACATTTGGTTTCAGGAATTAGAAAAACAAGACCTTATTTTTCTTAAGCATATGTATCTGCTTCATAACAATAAATTTGATGATTTTATATTCAGAGGATATTTAACACATGGGTAAGCACAGGTTGCCTAATTAATGGTATTTCAAGGGAAGCACCTTAGGTATCCATTTTTGGAGTTTTATTATACTCATAATTTAAAAACTTTTAGAAATGCAAATGCTGGTTTTATACAGAGTTAACCTATAAAATTCTAGAAGTCTAGAATCAGTCTTTCTCAATGGGAAGGGTTTAATAACGAATGACTCTCTAATGAATTTTCTACTTATTCTCTACTATTTATTAAAAGTATTTTTTTACATAAAGCAATGTAACTGAATTTCTTCCAGTAAAGCTCTCAAACTAAATCTTGCTTAAATTTTTTGATGCTCACCTGTCAAGGAAAGGATTTAGTAATTAAATTTCAGTACTGAAAACAGTACAGAATTAAGAGTTCTAGAATTTAAAAATGTGTAATTTACAAACAACTGAATTTATGCTTATTTTTATGTCACTGTCCTTTTTTATGTGATATGTACATTTTTAAATACCTACAAGACCATTCTTTTAAGATGTTAAATATTACATATTTCTAAGGTAATCATATTTTTAATGCTAGTTCTACATTTCTAAGAACAAGAAGCAGCCTATTTTAAGAAAAGAATTATTGAACATTAAAAGGTATAAGTGTGTCAACTCACGTTTAACCAATCACCTACTATACATATTTGTGATCTCTCTCACATTTCTTTTCCAGGTATACTCATTTGGGATTAGGAAAAAACTGGATACAGATTTGTTTTGTAGCATGAAGCTAATAATAATAACATTGGCTGGGTAAGTCTTTGGATGTGTGAATATTCGTGTTAATTCCTGTATTGAGAGATACAGAAGCAAACAAGAGTCTATGAGGTATGTTCAGCACTAGTTGTCATATTCATATGACTCAGTTGGTTTCACTTAGTATATATTTAGAATATCCATATTTAAGAAGAATAAACCACTTATTTAATTATAATCAGAAACTATATGAAGAAACCAGAGATTTACACAATCAAAACAAACTAAAACAAGATTTACAGAAAATAATGTAAAGTTGTACATGTGGAGGAGGAGGGGGTAGAATAAAATACAATTTGAAGGAGTCTAATTTTTTAGTTAACTTATGACTTGAATGGTGATAGATTTTTAGTAATTATAAAGAGCATGAAAATGCTGAGTAGGTTCGGAATTCATAAATTTTTCTTCATTTTTCACAGCAATGTGTAAATCACAGTATGTTATATTATCTCTTCACTTGAAAAGGCAACATTAAAAATAGGTCAGCGCTTCTGACAGAGGATACAAACTGCAGGATGAGGACTGTGAGCCCAGTAGGAATTCAAGAAACGATGATGATAATGAGACTGCATTACTGTGAGAATCAGACTTGAAGGCTTGAATTCTCATTCCAGCCCTATTACCCATTTTCTGTGTGGCTTTGGGTGAGTCACTTAAACTCTCAGTGAGTTGATTAATAGCAACACCAAGTTTACCTTCCTCACAAATGTATTGTCAGGTCAAACAGAGTCAAAATGAAATGTGCACGCAGTACATATTCCTTTACTCATGACCCTCGTCTTTGTAACTATCTTTTATGTTTTAGTTTCTCTAAGACTACTTGCAGATTGACATAAATCACAAAGGCTGAGAGATTAACTATAAAAATATGAGAACTTTTCAGGAAAAGGATTTATTTCAGAAGGTTTGGAAAAGGGGGGAAACCCTCCAAAATATTGGTTTTACTTTTTCCTCACTTCACGTGTAACAAAACTTGAAAGCAAAGTTGTGAAAATGGATTAGACACTTGATCTTTGACAAACGAAGAGTGGAATGCAACCTAATACAGTAGCATTATAATAATTTGGAACGACAACTCAAATAGTTACCTTTCAAAACTCTAAGAATGATTTAGAAAGTGTCACTTTAATACCTCAGAGTAGTATTTGTCAGCCTTTTAAAGTCCATCTCTGTATAGGACCTCTTCCCTCCATCTTTGGTATACCCTATGAGCTAAGATTTTGTTAAATTTTACCTTCTATAGCTTTTAATATAAAAATAGTTACATCAAGTATGCATGTTCTACTGCTGAAACTCTCCTTCCACACAGGATCTGATGCACTGCCCCCTGCACCTCTCCACTCACTACCCTCCTAGCCATCCCCCAAATTCCAGATTTGGGCAGGATATTTTCTTTACTCATAATGTTAATAAATATCATTACTGAATTAAACTTAGCTATATGAGATGGCTAGCTATTTTCCAGTAGTCATATGAAAATTCCAAAAAAAGTATAACCAGAACAACTCTCCTATATGTTACCATTACTTAGAAATTCAGTAACAGCAATATCATCACCAAAAATATACATATTGCTTCATTTATTTATATTTGAATAGAATGATATCATCAGAGCAGCAGGGAGTAGAAATGAGACAATGACAGGATCTTGCTGTTTTAGCAGAACATTTTACAATTTCTTATGTTTTTATAAAAGTGAACTAAATGTTTGTATAGTTAATTTTCTTGTTTTCCTTTTCTGTTTTTTCTTCTCCTCTTTCTAGCCCTTCCTCCCTTCATCTTTCCCTCCATCCAACATTGTTTTTTGGCTGAGACCACAATTTCAACAAGAAATAAAAACTGCATTACTCAGGAAGGAAGCTAATAAGTCTTCCCCTCCCCAAATGTCATTAGAGACTTCCTGAATAAATGGGAAACGCATTAATTTAAAAAAAAAAAAAAAGAAGAAGAGGGTGCCTGCATAAGCAACAAAAACAGATTCTGGTCTACATTACGATTAAACTCAACTTTAATAATAAATGTCAGATACAGATAAGATCTATTAGGACATCTTGTACGTCTATAGTCAATGAAGTTTGCTACCCACAACGTGTGAATTTTTTCAGTGCATTGTTAAATAACAGGCAGTGAGATTTCTACCACTTCCCCTTAAGATAATTCCATAACATGATGGCTTTCATTAACAGAAAATTTCTTTTAAATATAATTATTGAAATTTTTCATTCAAAATCATTCCATTATTCATTGTCATACTGGTCAGTGATGGATGAATATGATTATACACATACATATATATGTATACACATACACATATATACATGTCTGTATGTGTTTAATTATAAATGTATAATCAAATTGATTTAATTTTATATAATTATTTACATTTTTAATTGACACCCAGGCTCAAATTTTACATTTTACATAAAAATGCTATATATATCCACATATATTCTTGCTCCCGAGGCACAATGTCTACTGATTTAATTTTTTTTTAACAGTTACATAAAAATCCCTCTTACAAGTTATATTTTAATTATAGTTAATAAATCATCATCGTATTTATAGACTCATATTTAAAAGACAAAGAGAACAAGGGCATTTTGGCTTGTTTTTTGCTTTGGTTTTCTGTTTGTTTTGCATGACAATTTATGGGCAAGTCAGTAGTCTGTATCCTAAATTTCAATCTTGAGATTGCTCTCATCAACTGGTTTGGTCACTATAGAGATGATAAATACCATTCATAGTGATAATTTAAATAAAAAATATGTTGACTTAAGAGATGAGATTTGGTAAAAACTGGTTTCTCTTCTGTTTGAGTGATTCCTAACAGTACAGCCACTGAAATCAACTTGAGGCCTATCTAGATCCACTGAACTTGACAGTGAGCACCTGGGAGCGCCACAGTGCAGATGCTGGAATAGAATACCACAGTAAAACTACTTCAAGTCTTACCTGGTTAATAACAGTACTCCACTGAAAAGATTCCCTTCTGTAATTTCTGACTTATTTTTGCCCAAACAAAAGCTGCTCACCTCTTTTTAAAGGCATAATTGTGACTTCTTATAAAAATAAAGCCCTCAACTTCTAGAATATATTAAAGTATAGGTTTTATTTATTGCTAAATAACTGATTTTAATTTTTCGAATTAAAAATAAATCACTAATATAAAGCATTATCTACAAATTACAAAAATTAAAAACATCTCCATAAACTAAACTTTAAAGAGCTACATCTTTGGCAACAGGAAACAAAGCCTAAATGTAATTTATAACATATAACTCTCTTTTCTCTTTTGTTTTTTGTGGGAAACTATGTTCTCAGGCAGTACTCATATCAGACACTGGTTAAATATAAGGAATTAAAAAACCTAAAATTGTTCTTAGTGGCATCATCCAAAAATTTCTCCAATTTTTTGGTAACCAACAAGAAGCACTTTCTTTATGCATTTTCCAGGACATATCTTTGCTTGACCCTGCCAAATTCCCTATTCCTCACATTCTAATTTGCTTTGGCTTCTATGTTCTTATCCCAGTCTACTACTAGTTGGTTTTATTAATAACACAGTAATGCATAATCATCGTAGAAAAATCAGAATCAGTAATAAAATAAAAATCAAGTGTAATCTCACCATTCAGAAACAACTACTATTAATATTTTAAATTTTTAAAATAAAAATGAGATTAAGGTATAATCTATATTGGTTTGTAAAGTGATATTTTCATTTATAATATCTTTTACTTTTCTAATTCCCTTCACATGTTTAGTATCTTAATTTCATTTTCTCAAAAAGTTTTTCCAAGTCTTTACTGCTTTATTATTCTAGACAAGAGGTCAGCAATTTCTTTCTCAAAAGGGCCAAACAGTAAAGATTTTAGGCTTTGCAGGCCATAGAATCTCTGCCGCAATCATTTAACTCTGACACTGTAGTGCAAAAGCAGCCACAGAC
Organism: Tapirus indicus; assembly: GCA_031878705.1. NCBI lineage: Eukaryota > Metazoa > Chordata > Mammalia > Perissodactyla > Tapiridae > Tapirus > Tapirus indicus. Next base: position 8,980,951 of record CM062925.1, read on the forward strand.
ATACACAAGAATGGATGTGTCTATGTTCCAATACAGTTCCAAATAAAACTTCACTTACAAAAACAGGCAGTGGGCTGTAGTTTGCTGACCCCATGTTCTAGACAATTGCTTACAAAGAAATATTGCATATTAGGATTGCTATCACCTCCAGCTGAATGTTTTACAGATTATCTTTATACTCAACCTTTTCTATCAATACAGAATTACCCCAGCACACAATACCAAGTAGTATGTTCACTTCCTGTGGTAATTGCAAATGTGCTTCTTCAAAAGTCGTAGAAAATCCTCCATGCTGGAATGGTACCAGAAAGACTTCCCCAGCTCAGTCTGTGTCTTAGAAACCTGTATTTCAATAGCAAAGTAGAAGGATGCTCTTCCCTCTCCCCTTTAGCCAACAGAAGCCCAAGTTAAATGGGTGGTAACTTGCTGACACAGAGAATTTTCATCCCTGTTTCAAATCTATGAAAGAGAGAGAAATGGGAGATTGAAGGAGTTGGAATAACAGGAAATCTACAAGTTTACAGGCATCCACATCCATGCTTTCCTTCTTCCCCACTTTGACAATAAAAGAGGTCTTCTCCTCCTAGAGGACCTCTATTTTATATTTGCTATGGATCTCATTCCCTTTTCACCTTGGACCAGAAGGTCTCTCTTTTTATTCCCCCTCTCTCATGTCTCTTCAACCCCTCTCTCTCTTTACTTGCCTGCTCTCATCAGTATTTAAACTTATTTAAGATTTGCCTATCTTAAGAAAGCTCTTCCTAAATCTCAAACAGTATTCTCCTATTGCCCCTACTCTTTCTTTTCATATCCCATTTTCATGGAAGAATTGTTTACACTTCCCCTTTCTCATACATTCCTCATTCCACTCCAATCAGGTTTTCGCCCCCACTGATTCACTAAAACTGACTAAAGTTATCAGTGAAATCCTTATTGTTAAATCCATTTGTCACTTTCATCTCTTTTGTTCCTGGTCAAGAGCATAAAATACAGTCAAATTACATGAGTTCAAATCTTGCTTCTGTCACTAGCTATGCACGTTCCTGGACAAGTCACTTAATTTCTCAGTACCTCACTTTACTCATTTGCAAAATCGGGATCCAATAATACCTGGCTCAAAGGATTGTTGAGAAAATTAAATTAATTAATACATGCAAAACTGTTTTCAACAGTGCTTGGTCCATAGTAACCTCTATCTAATTGTTAGTTATGACTGACCTCTCAGCAGCATTTGACACTATTACCCTCTCTCTCCTTTCTGAAAGCATTCTTTCCATAACACCTTCTCTAGGTTTTTTCTCTTACGCCTTTGATTCATCCTTCCTAATCTCACTTACATGTTCCTCTTCCTTTATAAGCTGGTTTCTCTCCCAAGCCCACTTCTCTACTCATATTACATCCTCTCCCTAGGCAATCTCTTCCATTCCCATAGCTTCAGTTACCATCTGGTGTCTTCCAATCTGTTACCTCACATCAAAACTTTTCTCCTTATCCAGATACCTGTATAAATTGCCTCCAGCACATCATCACCTGGCTATCAAAAAGGATTTCATGCTACACATATCTAAAACTCATCGCATCTTCCCACCTCCTAAGCCAACCTTATTTCTTCTCCCATGTTACCTATCTCAGAGGACAGTGCCACCAACTTATCCAGTTTGCCAAGCCGGAAACATGGAAGTTGCCTCGGATTCCTCATTATACTCCATCTCCCACATGCAGTAAAGGTCCTGTCAATTCCATCTTTTAATAGTTATCAAATCTGTTCACAATTCTCCACCTCTACTGTTCTACCTTAGTCTAGAACTATCACCTTGCATCTATATTACTCTATTTCTATAGACTTCTATCTGAAGTCTCTGCCTTGAGTCTTAAGACCCTCCTCAACACATGCTCTACAATGCAATCAAAATACACTCTCTAATTGCAAATCTGATCAATGCAAAAAGTTTAATGGTTATGCATTGCCCTTATGAAACTCTGGGTACCCCTTAATATGGATTAAAAAAGCCTTCACGGCTTCACGGCGTCCCCCTATTTACCTCTCGAGCTTTGTATCACATCACTACCCTTTTCTCACCTCAGGTTTTGATTATTGATATATGAGGGTTTAATGTTGCTATTTTATTGTTCATCTTCTGGTTCTTTTGCATTTACTTCGTTTCTTGTCACTTGTGTTTCAGACTGCAAATTCAATTTGGTATTTCTGCATGCGCATTCTCTTAGTTTTCTCTTTATTTGTCATGTGTGGTTCTCTTCTGGTTATTTGTTTAGTGGTTACTGTGAGGTTTATATAACCAATCTCCTGGATAAGATAGTACATTTTCAGATGCCTCCTTTTTCCTGAGGCTGGGTTGATTCAATCCCTTTCCTCTTCCCCTCCTTATTTGTTATCTCTATTTATTGCATCTTGTGTCGTGAGTGTGTGTTTACAGTGATGAGCTTGAATTAATTTTTGATGTTATCCAACTGTAGTTTGTTCTGGTTTAGTCTCCTTGCTGAAATCTTTGCATCCCCTTTCTCATTTGTTTTTTTTTCAGGCCTAAGGGCCTTCTTGAGCATTTCTTGTAGTGGGGGGTCTTGTGGTGACGAACTCTCTTAGCTTTTGTTTATCAGGGAGAGTTATTATTTCTCCATCATATTTGAAGGATATTTTTGCTGGATAAAGTATTCTTGGCTGAAGGTTTTTGTCTTTCATGATTTTGAATATATTATTCCAGTCTCTCCTAGCCTGTAGAGTTTCTGTCGAGAAATCAGCTGAGAGCCTGATGGGGTTTCCTTTGTATGTTATTTTGTTTTTTTTTTTTTTGTTTAGCTGCCCTTAATATTATTTCCTTGTCACGGATATTTTTCAAGTTTGCTACTATGTGGCGAGATGATTTTTTATTCCTGTTTATATATTTAGGTGATCTATTGATTTCATTCACTGTTATTTCCCTCTCGTTCCCTAGGTTGGGGAAGTTCTCAGCTATTATTTCTTTGAACAAACTCTCTGCTCCTTTTTCTCTTTCTTCTCCTTCTGGAATACCTATTATCCTTATGTTGCTTTTCCTCATTGAGTCTGATATTTCTCGAAGAATTTCTTCATTTCTTTTTAGTCTTAGCTCTCTCTCCTCCTCTATCTGGAGCGTTTCTGCGTGGCTATCCTCGATAACGCTAATTCGTTCCTCCATACTGTCAGTTCTACTCTTTAAAGACTCCATTTTTTCCACTATCTCGTTCATTTTGTTTTTCATCTCCAATAATTCTGATTGGTTTTTCTTTATGGTTTCAATCTCTTTTGTGATGAAGTCCCTGAATTCGTTGATTTGTTTCTGTGTGTTCTCTTGTATTTCGTTGAGTTTGTTTAAGATAGCTATTTTGAATTCTCTGTCATTCAGGTTATCGAATTCTGTGCCTTCAGGGTTGGTTTCTGGGTGTTTGTCATTTTCCTGTTGGTCTGTAGACATAACAAACCGTTGCATGGATCCAATGGCGACAGCTTTACTTTTTCCTCTCATCTTGAAGTTGGTCCTGCAGTTTCTCCCTGCTGGCACTGGATGGAGATCGCGAGCGGTATGCTCTGAGCCCGCTGCAGTCCCCAGAGGGATTATGCTGAAACGCGGGGTGTGTGGGGGGAGGGGTTCTCTCTTTCTCCTGCTCAAGCCGGGGGTTTCCTTTCTGGCTGTCTTTGGACGTTTGCTACACCCCCGAAACAGTCCATCGTCGCTTCCCAGTGGGGCTCTCTCGACAGTCTGTGAGGGCGATAGTTGTCCCTGCAGTGGGCTGCCCCTCCCCCCTCTGTCTGCGAGCAGTGCTGTCTTTGCGGATTGATTGGGGAGGGGGAGTACAACTTCTTATCTCTCCTCACGTCCTTTGGGGCTTCCTGCACCTCCACCGTCCAATGTATGGCAGCAGGGGTTTCTTAGATGTCCTTTGTAGTGTTTGATTGAGCTCTGTTGGAATGCGAATGCTGTTTTCGTTGTGTCTTAGGGGGCAGAGATTCAAAGAGGGAATCTCACTCCACCATGATGCTGACATCACTCTCTATTATCTTTTAATATACACAGAATCTGTAATGATGCCATCTCTCTCATACTTCATATTGGTTATGTCTTTTTTTTTTCGGATCAATCTAGCCATAGATTTATCAATTTCATTGATCTCAAAAAATCAACTTTTGGTTTCATCGATTTTCCTCTATAGCTTGTTTTTTATTTCATTAATTTCCACTCTGAACTTTATTATATCCTTTTCCTTCTTACTTTGATTTTATTTGCTATATTTTTTCTACTTGCTTGAGGCTAAAGCTGAGGTCATTGATTTGAGACCCTTCTTTTCTAATACAGGTATTTATTGCTGTAAATTTTCCTTTAAGTATCACACAATTTTTCTATGTCATTTCTCATTTTCATGTAGTTCAAAATACTTTCAAATATTTGGGAATTTTCCACATATCTTCCTGTTATTGGTTTCTAAATTAATTCCATTTCGCCAGAGAACATAGTTTGTATGACTAGAATCCTTTTAAATTTATTGAAACTTGTTTTATGGCCAAGAATATTGCTTATCTTGGTGAATATTTAATATGCAGTTGAAAAGACTGCTATATTCTGCTATTTTGGGTAGAGTGTTCTATAAATGCCCATTAGGAAAAATTAGTTAACAGCATTATTTCCACATTCCATATCCCTACTATCTACTTTTTCTATCAATTATTGATAGAGGGGTATCTTCAACTCCAGTTGTGGATTTCTCTATTTCTTTTTACAGGTCTATAGGTTTTTACTTCCTGTATTTTGAAGCTCTTCTCATAGGTAAATAAATGTTTAAGATTACTATAGTCTCTTGAAGAATTGACCCCTTTACTACTTAAACGTTTTTAAAATTAAAATTGTATATATTTGAGGTGTACAACATGATGATTTGATATACATATACATAGTGAAATGATTACTACAGTCAAGCTAATTCACATATCATCTCCTCACATAGTTACCATATTTTTTTGTGATAAGAGCACCTGAAATCTACTCTTTTAGCAAATTTTCAGTATTCAATACAGTATTAACTATAGTCATCATGCTGTACATTAGATCTCTAGACTTATTCACCTTATGTAACTGCAATTCTGTACCTTTTGACCAAAATCTCCCCATTTCCCACACCTCTTCACCCCTGGTAACCACTGTTCCACTCTTTGCTTCTATGTATTCAACTTTTTTTAGATTCCACATACAAGTGAGATCATGCAGTTTTTTTTCTTTCAGTGTCTGGCTTATTTCAGTCAGCATAATGTCCTCCAGGTTCTTCCATGTTGTTGCAAATGGTGGTTCTCCATTTTTAAGGATGAATAATGTTCCATTGTGTGTGTATGTATGCATATACATGTATATATATATACATAACATACAAAAATTTCTTCACCTCTTTATTATTATGAAATGACCTGCTATATCCGTGGCTACATTTCTTTGCTCTGAAATCTTTTTCTGACATTAATACAGCCACACCAACTTTGTTCTGATTATTCTCTATTCTTTCTACTTTTAATCTATTTTTTTTTTAATATTTAATGTGGGTTTCTTGTAGGCAGCATACAGTTGGAACCTGCTTTTTCATCCCATCTGACAATCTCTCCTTTTAAAATGGGGTGTTTAAATAATTTATATTTATTGTGATTCTTGATATGTTTAGGTTTAAATCTATCATCTCACTATTTGTCACATCTAGTCTTTGCTCCCTTTTTCTTCTTTTCTGCCTTCTTCTCGATTAATTGAACATTTTATTTAATGATTGCTTTTCATCTCTTTTGATGGATTATTAGTTTTAACTCTTTATTTTCTTATTTTAGTGGTTGCTCTGGGGTTTACAATATACGGTTATACAGTATACATATTTAACTTATCATAGTCTATCTTCAAGAATACTCTACCACTTCATAAATATCATAAAGAACCTTATAACAATATACTTCCATTTCTCTCCTCCCAGTCTTGTATCATTGTTCTCATACGTTGCACACCTGCATATGTTATAAACCACACACTATATGGTTATTTTTTTAAGTCATTTATCTTTTAATGAGATTTAAATAATAATAAAAACATCTTATATATTTATTCACATAGTGACAATTTCTGATTTTCTGTACTCTTTGTATGGATCCATATTTCCTTTTGGTGTCATTTTCCTTCTGCCTCAATGACTTCCTTTAACATTTCTTTTAGACAAGTCTGCTAGTGATGGATTCTTTCAGCTTTTATATGCCTCAAAAAGTCTCTATTTTGCCTTTTTAAAAGATATTTTCACTGGCATGGGATTCTAGATTGATCCCCCCCACCCCCGCCGCCCAGTACTTTAAAGACATTGTTCCACCGTCTTCTAACTTGCCTTGTTTTTGATAAGAAATTGCTAGAATCCTTATATTTCTTCCTCTGTATAAATGTGACTTTTCTACTGGCTGGTTTTAAAATTTTCTCTTTGTCACTGGTTTTGAACAATTTGATTATTGTGTGCACTGGTGTATTTTTCTTCACTTTTTTCTTGTGCTTGGGGTTCTTTGAAATTCTTGAATCTCTAAATTTATAGTTGTCATCAAATTTGGTAGACTTCTAGTAACGATTTCTGTAAATATTTTTTCTGTCTTTCCATCTCTCTACTCCCCTTCAGTCACTCCAAGTATATTAGGCCGCTTAAGGTTGTCTCAAAGCTCACTGCTGTTTTACTTTTCTTTTTTGTTTTTCCTCTCTGTGTGTTCCATTTTGGATAATTTCTATTGCTATGTCTTCAAGTTTACTAATCTTTGCTTCTGCAATGTCTAATATGCCATTAATTCCACCAGTGTTATTTTTCATCTTTAGAATTTTGATTTGCTTCTTTTTATATATTCCATAATTCTACCTAACATGCTCAATCTTCCAACTTTTTGAAGATACAGAAAATTAAATAACTGTTTTAATGTCCTTGTCTGCTAATTCTAATATCTGTGTCAGTTCTGGATTGGTTTTGATTGCTTTTCCTCCTTATGATGAGTCAGATTTTCCTGTTTCTTTGCATTGCCTGGTAATATTTGATTGAATGCCAGACATTATGAATTTTACTTTGTTGGGTGCTGGATATTTTTATATTCCTAAAAAATACAATCCTTTTGGTTCTCACTTTTAAGATATTGTAGGTGGGACTAGAGTAGCAGATAGTCTAGGAATAATTATTTCCCACTACTAGCAAGGCCCTTCTGAGTAGACTACCCAATGATCTGGAAAGGAAGCAAAATTATCTTGAATAAACTAATATTTAATTTCTTTCAAGTATTTTCTGACTTCAACATACACAATATAATTCCCACAATCAGCAATTGAAAAATGAGATTATTTCCCCTGAAAAGTAAAACTTTAATAAACTATACTAAATAATAGAATGCAACAGAACATCGAGTGAGTCTTTTACTATGTGCCATGGTTAATTGTATAACATTTCCTATTTAGTCAGAAAAAAAGAGTCACGCTGCTACTAGATTCTTACGTCATTTCAATTTTTTTAAAAGGTTGTTTAAATTTCAATAGTATGGATATTTTCTTGGGTTTTAAAACATCAAGCCCCCAGATTAACAGTGAGAAAACCTTTATATTCCACTGCTTGGCTCTCTGTTTAGATAGGAACAGAGATGTGACTATCAACTCTTTACTGCCAATGGGTTGCAGGAACAAAAAGGCAGCCAGAGCTTAAGCTTTTCTTGCCAAAACAAAGGAAAACAATTCTTTGGAAGAACTTCCAAATCGACTTGTAGGGAAAGTAGGTGTCATGGCAATGCAGGTAGCAGAAGTATCATTCTAGCTAGTTATGGACAGAAAGCTACCACCGTGTGTATTTTTCTACCCCTAGACTCCCCTAACCCCTTCCTCTCATCACACTCCATTGGAGAGAAGCATCATTGGAAAGCCTAAGAATTCTTAGATTTTATAGAGATACATTTTAACAGACTTGACTGTGAAATTATATTTCATAAATAAGTTCTGTTTTCATTAAGTATCCCAATGGGTAAAATATTTTGAGCAGAAGAACGTGTTTAAGAAATTACAGGACTTTTAGGCACCACTACAATTGCTATAGGATTCAAAGAAAAGTGCTGGTATCCCACTCCTCAGACTTCACCACTGTCCTCTGATCAGAAGAATTTCTCCTATTTCCAGAAATCTTTTTCTACAAATACTGTTTTCAGAAATTAGTTTTCTCATTTACTTGAATAAATAAATATCTAAAAATGCTACAGTGAGTAAAATATCTAAAAGTGCTAGAGTAAAATATCTTCCTAGTCTGTCTTAGTCTGGAAGTTCCACTGAAACCTGTCCACCATGGGTGACCCTGCTGGTACTTGAAACACTGGTGGCATAGCTTTCAGCATCACAGCAACATGAAGCCACCACAGTATGACAACCGACAGATGGGTGGTGTGTTTCCCTGACTGGGAAATAAACTCGGGCCACAGCAGTGAGAGGACCGAATCCTAACCACTAGACAGACCACCAGAGCTGGCCCCTATAATACTGGATAAGGAAAATAACAGCTGAAGAGACTGAGAATAGAAAAAGCAAGCGAAAATTTTGCTAATAGCCTCCTAAAACCTAGAAAACAACGAGTATTATGTCTAAAACATGGCTTTAAGTATCTTTAAAAATCTTGTCTTCTTCTTTGTGGAAGTAAAAGATAGAAATGCAGTGTCTGAAAAAAAATAGTCTGTGCTTTTCCATTTATCAATCCTAAAAAAATAATTCTATATAGTAACTTCTATCCAAACCAGTAGCCTTAGGATATATGCCCACAAACAAATATTGCCCAATAAATAAATAAATAGGCCAGCAAAATTATTAAACTCTTCTACCAAATACTAAACATAAGAAAATTTTGGAACTGAGAGGGAAAAAAAATCTAGCTGGAATCAACTGCATTTTGTTTCCAACGACCCTATATTACTGAGAAGAAATCCTGAGTTGTGGCAATGCAGAAGGAAAGAAATCAATAAAGCACTACAGAGTAGAACTGCATCTAGATAGCAACTGTATACTGTAAATGGATCTCATTCATCATAATCTGTTCAAATTAAAGATCATTTTTAAGGTCTTGAGAACTCACTAAAGCAACATCACAATTCCTTTTTCAAAATCACATAAAATATGAAAGTAGTCTTGAACATGATTAAAATGCTTAGACCTTTTTATACTTATAAAATAATGATGACTAAGTAATGCAAAAAGAAGTACAACTCCAGCAAAAAGGTATTTTCCATTTTTATTATTATCTTAGTTGCCTACAGTAAGTAAGATACACATTCTTTCAAATCCCACTAACAGAGAGAACTATAAGAAACATTCATTTCCCCATATGTTATTTTTCATGAAAACATATCCTAACTATACAAGAGTATGGCATTTTATGTGAGTTAATTGATTAAACTGATTCCTGATACCAAATTATTGACACTAAAAACAACCAAGCAGAGAAAAGCAAAACAAACCGTAAGAATCATCTAACCATATGGCATGTATATAAGAACAACCACCCTGAGATCCTAAGGATCTCATGAATAAAACAAAACAAAATGTGCTCTTTGGAATCCTAAATAGATATCATTGCTTACATACAAACTCCAAAAGAAACTAAAAAAAAGTTACTAAAACTAAAATTTAGCAACTTAACAAGGTAGAAAATCAACATTCTACATATAGGCTATGAAAACTTAGATACTGAAAATTTAAAAGTATCCTTTATTATGTCACAAAAGTCATAAAAATATTTTGCTATAAATCTAACAAAAATATGCACTGAAAACTACAAATCACTAATAAAAGAAATTAAAGAAGACAAATAAATGGAGAGATACATACTGTTTGCTCAAGAATAGGAAAACTCAATATTGTTACTATTTCAATTCTCCTCAAACTATCTGATTTTGACCAAGATGCAAATGGAATTCAATGGAGAAAGGAGAGTCTTTCAACAAATGGTGCTTGAATAACTGGATATCGATATACCAAAAAATAAAAATAAAAAAAGAACCCTAATCCAAACCTTAGCCCATATAAACATTAACTCAAAATGGATCATAGAACAAAATGTAAAACCTGAAACTATAAAACTTCTAGGAGAAAACATAGGAAAAAATATCTGGTTTGGACAACAACTCCTTAGATATATCACCAAAAGAAAAAAATTGATAAATTGGACTTCATCAAAAGTAAGAACTTCTGCTCTTTAAGGGATACTATTAAGAAAATGAAAATATATGCAAATCACATTTCTGATGAAATTCTTGTATCCTGAATATATAACGAACTCTGAAAACTTAAGAAAACAAACAACTCAATTTTTAAAATGAGTAAAAGATCTTAACAGACACCTCACCAAAGAAGACATATAAGGATGGCAAATCAGCACATTTGAAAAGATGTTCAGCATCACTAGTCACTAGGGAAACACAAAGAAAACCACAATGAAAAACCACAGCATAGTTTTGGTTAAAATAAAAAAACTAACAAGTGCTGGTGAGGATACAGAGCTACTGGAACTCTCATACATTGGTGGTGGGAATGCAAAACGGTATAGACATTTTGGAAAACAGTTTGGTAGTTTCTTGTCAAGTCAAATATAGCACCATATGCCACAACAATCACACTCCTAGGTAGTTATCTAAATGAAACAAACAAACAAAAAACACACCACGACAATCCTATGTTTTATATGAAAGCTTATTTGAAAATGTTTATATTGGCTTAATTCATAATTGCCCCAAACTAGAACTCAAATGTCTCTCAAATGAGGAATACATAAACAAATTGTGGTATATTCATACAATGGAACACTATTCAGCAATAAAAAGGACAAACTACTAACACATGCAGCATTGTGGATTAATCTCAAATACATTATGCTAAGTGATTGAACCCAGACTCAAAAGGCAACATACTGTATGATTCCATTTATATGACACTCTAGAAAGGCAAAACTATGGGGACAGAAAATAGATGAGTGGTTACCAGTGGCTCAGGATTGGGGGAGTGGTTAACTACAAAGGGCTGGGGAAATTTTCTTAGGTGATGGAATTGTTCTATATCTTCATTATTGTGGTGGTTGTATTACTTTCGGTGTTTGTCAAAACTTGCAGAACTGTACACCAAAAAGGATGAATTTTACTGTATCTAAATTATGTATTAACATAAAAAGTAGAGAAAAAAACCCACCATAACCAGGCAATGAGAAATATTTAATACTAAGTTATTTGATTATGAATGTAGGTTTAAAAGCCTGATCTCAAATTTCAACTAGTCCTGGATGCTGTTCAAGATTTTACTACTATATGGCAATATTCTATCATATAGTAGGTGAGATAACATTTAAAATAATAAAATAAAACAAAGAACTGGGAAACTATTGTATATACAGGTTTATATACTGTGTGTGTGTGTATATATATATATATATATATATATATATATATATATATATATGCCTGTGTGAAATGGCTGGGTGATCAGAGAGAGAGAAAGAAGCTAGAACCTATGCTGCCTTGGTATCTAACTGTTTTCTAGTTTCAGTTCTTTATCCAGTTTGTATATACAACATACAATATATATTGTATATATATTCTTGAATACAGGTATATTCAAGAATAAATAGGGCATACATGCCCTCTATTCTCGACTATCTCATGTATTGAATATATATCTACTTAAAGTAACAGTACAAGGCAAGATATGTCACCAATGTATAATCAAAGTAATAAGACACTATGGAATGTTTTGGGAAAAAAGTCATGGACTCTGGGGACAGACAGATAAACAGGCTTAACTTCAAATCCTATTTATGCGACTCACTTAAATTAGGAATGTCACTAAAATTCCCTTGGTTGATCACACAAGAAGTAACATAAAGCACCTAGCTACTCGCATGGCTTCTAAATATTCCATGAATAATCCCTCCCTTTTCCCCTCTCCTCCCTTCCTCTCTTCCTTCCTGAAAGCCCAAGTTTTTCCAAAAGTACCAGATCTGAGAATGTAGGTAACTCCTTTTCAAAAGAATAGTGTTCTGATTAAGGAAATCCACATGAATTAGTCCCACCAGCTTCCCCCTCTCATTTATATTGCCACAACCCTTGACTGGGGATGCACCATTGATCTGCTACTATTGGTGAGCAGTTACTATCTCAGGGGCGGCCAATTTCTAGGCTAATCAGTGACCTGTGTGTGAGTGAGGTGGGTAGGCTTGAAGAGTTCTGCTTAGAAAAAGTGATGGTAATTTGTTTAGCCAGTCAGACTGAATATTCTCAGACATAAACAAGAGAAAACTGCCTAATCCGCAGCAAAGGAAAAGCCTATACACAGAGACAAGTAGAATGTGAATGACTGTGGGCATGTGAGTGTGTGTGTGTGGAGAGAAGACATCTGCCATAAGAGTGCCTGTGTGAAATGGCTGGGTCATCGATCAGAGAGTGAAGCTAGAACCTAGGCTGCCTTGGTATCTTCTAGTTTCAGTTCTTTATCCAGCTTATGAGTCCTCTTCCTTTCTCTTAAAATGGTATATTAAACATTGTTCATTGCCTTTTCTACCCTTAACCACCTTCAGAAAAACTTTCCCTTGGGATTGTCATCCCTAAGGACTATACACAGCTGACTGGACCAAAGGAAGTACCTGATCCAAAGCAGCCTACCCATCAGATTCTCTTAAGACTATGAACCATGTTGCCTGTACTTATACAGACAGTGGTTGATTCTCTAGCAAAAAGTCATGCAGAGTTAGGGTTGTAGTCAGCATCTTAGAAAAGCAAAGTCCCATGCAAAATAAGGTTATGAGTTACCAGAAATCAAGAGAAAGCTGAACTAAAGAATGGGCCAGTCATTACAAACCTTGGTATTAAAGCTCTCTCCTTCTAATGCCAAACATCACCTTACTAGAGCCTTTCATTTCAAGAAAATTAGTTCTAGAAACATCCTGCTACTTGCTGCCAAAAAAGCACAACTCTATATACTTCCACTTTTGTGTTCCCTGTTTACTTAAAATTTCGAAGGCAAGACCATGGCACCTGAAAAGAACCAATTCCTATGATTCCTACCCCAACCTCAATCAAACGGAACTCTGCAAGATGATAAAGCATTATGGTGTAGTTTTCTGTGTATCTGTTCCTCTCAATATTCCTTTCCATATGTGATGTTTAATGATTCTTTACCACATAACAGGAGCAGTTTATTAATTTCTTCACTTTCTTCTAGGAATATATTTCTAAATAAAAAAGTTGGGACTGTTTTTTTCAAACAGTCCATAACGGAGCAGAATATCTGAAATCAGCCTCTCTTAAAAAAAATCTAGACAAAGTCACTTCACCAGAAGTTGTTTGTCAATTATCATCCTGTGATAGCAACTATTTTAAAATTATTTTTTTACATATACGGAGCATAGCAAAACTAATTTTAAAAAACTGTAATAAACTCATTTCCTGACATCACTAGAACAGAAGACTACTGGCCTAAAATTTTTAAGATCAAAAGATAATTTTTCAAAAGTCCCATAAGGATTTTCTGAAGTGCCAAAATATACAAATAATACAGGTATAATTTTGATTATTGTAAAATTGTTTCCCCATTCTATAATAATATAAATCTGTACTAAATCACAAGTTTGTCCAACTGTATTCCCATGGCACTGTGTACATACTTCTATCACAGATTTATTAAGTCATATTATAGTTTGAGTTTGTCTCTTCATAGACCATAAGCTTTAGAGAATCAACCACATCCTTCACCTTGGAGTCTTCAGCACCTATATTAGTACTTACTTCAGAGTAGCACATTAAAAAGATTACGAATGAAATAAATAATCATTTTACTGAGATTTCCAACAAAATGCATAAGTAAATTTGGGCTACCAAGCCTGAAGTTTGTAGCATCTCATACATTTAAAGAGAAAATGTTTCCAGCCAACATACTCAACTTCCTTCTTAATCTGGCTAAAAAGTAAGGTTGTTTGTTCATATTTCTCAACTTTCATTCTTAAAAAATACTCAGTTCAGAATAATGCTTTCATTTCATCAGTCACTTAATAATAAGAACTCAAAGGAGAAAATATCAGGCTCAAAGAGGACCATAATAAAGGAAAATTCCTTGATTACTAAATACCTGTGTAGCAACAACTGAAAACAATAATATGAGGATAAAATTTGGGATTATTTACTTGTTAAAGACAGGCTGTGAGTAATATATCTTCATTCAATTTATTAATCTATTTAGACTCTGATAAATAACTGTGCTAATAAATAGCATTGTTTTTATGTTAATGCAGTGTGCATGTAAGGCTCAGATTATAAATGGAGTCCTTATGAGATCAAGGTAACTTTACTCTGTCCCACAGTTTATTCTGAAAATGTGTGCCATTATTCAGAAGGAAAAAGAGAGGAAATAATGTAGCTGCCTATGCACAAACATCACTACCATTACTAAAATAATATGAAGCAAATTTTTAAAACTAGTGAGTTTACATGTTTTATGACAAGTCACATGTATATAAAACACTGTATAAAACAAAGATACACATGTTTTAGCATGTGTATATTTTTATATTTTAAAAAATGCAACCATTTAAAATTTTCCCTTTGTACATAGATGACAACATTTTTGTACATACATAACAAACAAAATTTTTCTCTAGAAATAACAAGCCAATATTTGAAGGTGGATATTTTTCCTGCATGGTCTTAAGAAATCTTGCTTTTATGAGAGTCTACATTAGAAATATAAACATATGTGTGAAAATACCATAAACAAAAGCATGTAGAGGAAAGAAAGAAGGGAGGGAGAGAGGAAGGATTGATTCCATGAGTGGAAATCCTCCAAAGTCTTGCCCAAATATCCAAGTCTTCTGAGGCTCTTCTGAATCAGACAGGACTGTCCAAGGATTCTAGTCAGATGTTACTAATATGGGTCTCAGAGCACAAGAAAGGCAGAGGGTACACCAAGTATCTTTAATAACATCAAATGAACTTTCTGAGGAAAAAAGGATGGCTATATTTTTTATTTTCTTTTTCTTTTTGAATTACATACAGTAAAATTTACTCTTTTTTGGTGTGAACTTCTGTGAGTTCTGACAAAAGTATAGTGGAACCACCAATACAACCAACATATAGAACAGTTCTATGACCCCAAAATTCCCTAGTGCTGTCCCTTTGTATCCTGAGTCTTACACCAACCATTACCTTTAAACTTAGCTATCCCTTGCTTAGTGGAACAGTTTAACAAAAGTAGACTGGATTGGCGGGGGGGAATAACTACATTTAGATGTCCATTTCTATCCCAGAAGAAATCCTCCACGCCTCCCTGATGGTAAAGCAGAATAAAATACAGAGTCAGACTGGTTCTTTTCTCTAATCATCTGATCGCTCTCCAGTGCTGAGAGCCTCTGCTGCTGGTACAGTCATGCCAAATCTACTTTGTTCCACAGAACTAAATCAGTAGTATCCTAAAAAAATTCCACAGCTAACATCAATCTCTACATATATAAGCAGCAACTAATACAGTAATAATTTAAAAGGCATATCAGACTGCTTTTTGCTGGCAGATTTTTTAAAATCCTCTCACAGGTAGAGCAACAGCTGTTACTAAATAGTTCTAGTAACTAGAGAATTTCTTTTAGCACAGTTTGACATCATGGCCTAAATTCAAAGTGACACCAAATTAAAGCTTGTTATGGTAATAATCACAGTGGTGTAAAGTGGTTTAGGAAAACCTAAAGTCTGAGTCTTCAGATATAACTTCAATTATATCACTGTTGACTCTGGCTAGTTTCAAATCTTACTTTAAGACAAAACTATAATGACTTTAAAATGTTTAAAACTTTGATTAAAAAAAAAGACATCCCATAAATGAGCAATAAATTAACAATAAACCCTTCCATTTGAATGATACACTACTTGTCTAACAGAGGAATGAATGAAGGAAAAGTCTTTTCAGAGGCGAGATACCTGACTTTATACTTTTCTCAAGTTTCCAACAGTTAAAAAATAATATACAGAGTGACATCAGCAAGATGGAAGAATAGGAAGTCCCAGTCTTTGTCCCCAACCCAGAAATACTGATTTAACAACCATATACAGATGAGAATACCTTTATGAGAACCCCAGAATCCGGTTAACAAGACGCAGCACCCTAGAAGAGTCCAAACCAAGAACAACTCCATTGAAACAGGTAAGAAGAGCAGTTTCACTTTGCCTGTGTCTCTCCCTCCCCCAAGTCAGCATGGGTCAGTGCCAAAAAAGGTCCCTTCAGCATGCTAGTTCTACCACAGAGGAAAGAGAGAGCCAATACTCCCAGCCCTTCAGGTTGCTGCCCAAGAGATCTACTCCTGTCTCGCCTCACCTACAGTATTGAGATCCAGCATAGTTGGAATGCCTCAGGGCAGCTAGGAACGAGGAAGAGGGGTAGGTGGCTCTCACATTGAGGCCCCCAGTGGCTAACATGGATTAGCAGCAGCTGGCATGGATGGCAGCAGCTGGCACAGACCCTAGCAACTGATGTGGACTGCAGCAACCAGAAAGGATCACAGCAGCCAGTCAGGCTCTTAGCAGCTGGTGGAGTTCTCAGCAGCCAGCATGGATACCAGCCACTGACTTGGCTCTGTGGGATTGGGAGAAGGTACACAATCCTGAGACTTCTTCAGGAGGGAGAAAGAGGAGAGAGAAGGGAGCTTGTACCTAACATCCCAGCATCTCAGTGCACTGCCCTAGGGAAGAGGCAGATGACTCTCAGTACCAAGAATGGCCCTGTGGGATTTGGAGAAGGTGAACAATTCTGAGAATTCTCCCCCAGGAGGGAGGAAGAGGAGTGGAACATGCACATCCATAAAAAGGTTTGAGAGACTCCCAGAAGTTATAGCTGGACTGACTAGTGACAGTCTTTCCCTGCCAAAGCCTATCCATAAACACTGGAAAAGCCAGCTGTTTCTTCAAATGTGCAGACACCAATGCAAAGCTTAAAAGGAACACAAAGAATCAGGGAAATACTACATTACCAAAGGAACAAAACAAATCTCCAATAAAAGACCCTAAAGAAATGGAGATCTATGAATTGCCTGACAAAGACATCAAAATAATCATCTTAAAGAAGCTCAGTGAGCTACAAGAAAACAGAGAAAACTAAATGAAATCAGGAAAATGACACATGAACAAAATAAGAATATAAACAAAGAGAGAAACCATAAAAAAGAACCAAACAGAATTCTGGAGCTGAAATACAGAATAATTGAACTGAAAAATCCACAAAGAAGAAACCTCTAGTAGACACACAAAAGATAAAGAGGAATCAAAGCATGCCACTACAAAAAAAAAAATCAACAAATCACAAAGGAAGACAGCAAGAGAGGAAGAAAGGAACAATAGAATGACAAAATACAGAAACCAATTAACAAAATGGCAATAGTAAGTCTTTATCTACCAATAATTACTTAAACATAAGTGGAATAAATTCTCCAATTAAAATACACACAGTGGTGGAATACATAAAACAAACAGGATCTAACGATATGTATGCTACCTACAAGAGACTCACTTTAAGACGACACACAGGCTGAAAACGAATATGGTAAAAGATATTTTGCTGATGGTAACCAAAATAGAGCAGGGTTGGCAATCCTTATATCAGACAAAATAGACTTTCAGTCAAAATCAGTCACAAGAAACAAAGAAGGTCACTATATAATAATAAATGGGTCAGTTCATCGGTAGGATATAACAGTTGTAAATATATAGGTACCCAACATTGGAGCAAGAATATATAAAGCAAATATTAATAGAACTGAAGAGAGAAATAGAGAGCAATACAATAATAGAAAAGGACTTCAATACCCCAATTTCATCAATGGATAGATCATCCAGACAGAAAATTAATTTAAAAAAACACCAGAAAATCAACAAAAGTCCCAGCAGGCCCACAGATCAAATGGGCCTAACTGACATATACAGAACAATCCATCCAACAGCATCAGAACATACATTCTTCTCAAGTGCTCATGGAACATTCTCCAGGACAGATTATACACTGGTCCACAAAACAAGTCTTAACAAATTTAAAAAGACTGAAGTCATATCAACTATCATTTCTATCCACAATGGTAAGAAACTAGAAATCAATAACAGGAAGAAAACTGAAAAATTCACAGATATGCGGAAATTAAACAACACACTCCTGAATAACCAAAGAAAAATTCAAAAGGGAAATAAAAAAATATCGAGACAAATGAAAATGGAAATAAAACATACCAAAAAACTTATGAGATGCAGCAAAAGCAGTTCCAAGAGGTAATTTTATAGCAACAAATGCCTCATTAAGAAAAGAGATCTCAAACAACATTACACCTCAAGGAACTAGAAAATGAAGAACAAACTAAGCCTAAAATTAGCAGAGGAAAGGAAATAATAAGGATGAGAATAGAAATAAATGAAATAGAGATTAGAAAGACAATAAAAATGATCAATGAAACTAAGAGTTTATTTTTTGAAAGGATGAACAAAATTAACAAACCTTTACCTAGACTAAAAAAAGAGAAAAGAATCAAATAAATAAAATTAGAAATGAAAGAGAATACATTACGACAGACATCATAGAAATAAAAGGATCATAGGAGATTACTGTGAACAATTATATGCCAACAAATTGGATAATCTAGAAGAAATTTCTAGAAACATATAACCTACCAAGACTGAATCATGAAGAAATAGAAAATCTGAACAGACCAATGAGTAAGGAGATTGAATCTCAGCAATTAAAACCCTCTCAACAAAGAAAAGTCCAGGCTTCACTGGTGAATGCTTACCAATCATCTAAAGAAGTATTAATGCTAATCTTTCTCAAATTCTTCCAAAAAATTGAGGAGGAGGGAACACTTCCAAACTCATTTTACAAGGCCAGCATTACGATGATACCAAAGCCACACGAAGACACCACAAGAAAAGAAAACTACTGGCCAAAATTCCTAATAAACATAGATGCAAAAATCCTCAACAATATACTAGCAAACCAAATTCAGCAGCACACTAAAAGAATCATACACCACGATCAAATGGGAATATTCCATGGGATACAAGGATGGTTCAACATACTCAAATCAAGAAATGTGATATACCACATTAACAGAATGAAGGATAAAATAATGTCATGTCACGCAGATGCAGAAATGCATTTAACAAAATTCAGCACTCTTTCATGATAAATATGCTCAGCAAACTAGGCAGAGAAGGAATGTACTTTGACATAATAAAGGCCATATATGATAAGCCCACAACTAACATCACACTCAATGGTGAAAAACTGAAAGCTTTTCTTTAAGGCTAGGAACAAGACAAAGATACCCCTCTCACCACTTTTATTCAACATAGCACTGGGAGTCCTAGCCAGAGCAATTAGGCAAGAAAAAGAAATAAAAGTCATACAAACTGGAACAAGTAAAATTATGTTTCTAGATGACATGATTTTATACATAGCAAACCCTAAGGACTCCACCAAAAAAACTGTTAGAACTAATAAACAAATTCAGTAAAGTTGCAGAATATAAAATCAACAAACAAAAATCAGTTGCATTTCTATACACTAACAATGAGCTGTCCAAAAAAAATTTAATATAACAATTCCATTTATAACAGCTTCATAAGAATATTTACAAATAAACTTAACCAAGGAGGTGAAAGACTTGTACACAGAAACAACAATACATTGATGAAAGAAATTAAAGAAGACACAAATAAATGGAAAGATATCCCAAAGACTTAATATTGTTAAAATCTCCATAATGACCCAAAGTGATCTACAGATTCAATGCTATTCCCATCAAAATCCCAATGGTATTTCTAACAGAAATAAAAAAGGTAATCCTAAAATTCATATGAAAACAGAGAAGACCCCAAACAGACAAAGCAATCTTGAGAAAAAAGAACAAAGCTGAAGACATTACACATCCTGATTTCAAAATATATTACAAAACAAGAGTAACCAAAACAGTATGGGACTAACATAAAGACAGACATCCAGACCAATGAAACAGAACAGAGAGCCCAGAAATATATACTATATATGGTCAACTGATTTTCAACCAGGGTGCCAAGAATACACAATGGGGAAAGAATTGTATTTTCAACAAAAGATGCTGGGAAAAATGGATATCCACATAAAAGAATGAAATTGGACCCCTATCTTACACCACATACAAAAATCAACTCAAAATAGATTAAAGATTTAAACATAAGACCTGAAACTATAAAATTCCTAGAAGAAAACATAGGGGAAAAGCTTCATGACATTGGTCTTGGCAATGATTTCACAGATATGACATCAAAAGTGCAGGTAACAAAAGCAAAAATAGAAAAATGGGACCAAATCAACCTAAAAAGCTTCTGCACAGCAAAGGAAACAATCAACAGATTGAAAAGGCAACCTATGGAATGGGAGGAAAATATTTGCAAGCCATATAGCTGATAAGGGGTTAACTCCCAAAATGTATAAGAAACACCTACAACTCAATAGCAAAAAAACCCTCAAATAAACCGATTAAAAAATGGGCAAAGGACTTGAACAGACATTTCTCCAAAGATGACATACAAATGGTCAATGGGTATAATGAAAAGGTGTTTAACATCACGAATCCTCAAGGAAACACAAATCAAAAGCACAATAAGTTATCACCTCACACCTGTTAGGACGGCTATTATTGAAAGAGTCAAAAGATGACAAGTGTTGGCAACGTTGTGGAGAAACTGGAACTCTTTACACTGTTGGTGGGAACGCAAAATGGTATAGACACTGTGGAAAACAGTATGGTGGTTCTTAAAAAGGTTAAAATTAGAACTAACATACGATGTAGCAATCTCACTTCTGGGTTTATACCCAAAGAATTCAAATCAGGATCTCAAAGAAATATGGTATTGCACTCCTGTGTTCATTGCAGCATTATTCAAAACAGCTAAGATATGGAAACAACCCACATGCCCATTGACAGATGAAGAGATAAAGAAAATGTGGTATATATGAACAATGAACCAGTAATCAGCCTTAAAAAAGAAGTAAAACCTACCTTTGTGACAAAATGGAGTTGGAGGAAATTATGCTAAGTAAAATAAGTCAGTCATAGAAAGACAAATAGTGCATAATTCCACTTACATGAGGTTTCTAAAATAGCCAAACTTATAGAAGTAGAAAATAGAATGGTGGTTTCCAGGCAATGGGGAGTGTAGAAAAAGGGGAGTTGTTGTTCTATAAAG
Organism: Tapirus indicus; assembly: GCA_031878705.1. Taxonomy (NCBI): domain Eukaryota; kingdom Metazoa; phylum Chordata; class Mammalia; order Perissodactyla; family Tapiridae; genus Tapirus; species Tapirus indicus. Next base: position 9,002,216 of record CM062925.1, read on the forward strand.
TTACCATCATATAAGATGAGTACCTTCTAGATCTTTGATGTACAACATAGTGCCTATAGTTATTGATGTGGTATTGTGCACTTAACAATTTGTTAAGAGAGTAAGTAGATCTCATGTTAAGTTTCGTTACCAACAAAGGAACAAAAGGAAACTTTTGAAGGTGATGGATATGTTTGTTACCTTAGTTATGGTGATGGTATCACCGGTGTATGCATACGTCCAAACTCATCAAATAGCATATATTAAATATATGCAGTGTTTTATAGATCAATTTTACCTCAGTGAAGCTGTAGATCTCAAAAAATACATATATTCATACACATATACCCCCCCCATACACATATATGGAGGGGAGGGAAGTCCCTGCAGCTACCTCTAATATTACTACTATAATTGGTGTTAGAAATATTATAATCAAACATAATGGCTCAATTAATAATTTCTGGTTGATTATTAACATGAATAGTGCCAGAGTTCTTGAAAATTAAATCTTCCAGTTATCTGAAATCAGGCAAATTTTAGAACTTTTATTAAAAGAAATTCTACTTCATTCAGAGGAAATAGGTTTTTGAGTAATGATACTGAGTTATGTTTTTTTTAAATTACTCCAACAATAAGATGAGCAATCAGAGATACATAACAAGGTCACATTACACCTGAAATTGGTCTGGAGATAAATGCTCTAAGTACCCTGACCACCAATCAGGGATGCGGTATATGGTTGTACAGGGTATGCACATTGTTCCCTGCATAGGAGCATCTGGCTGAGCAAGCACAGGAGATTGGAATTGAACCCACTTCACTAGTTATGTCATGTTCCTACAGGATAACCCACAGAAAATGTAAGCTAAAATAGTAGAGAAAATCTTTGAAAAATATTACATTGCCCATCATTAAACCAGCTCAGTGTAGTAATATCAGAGGAAGATCTCAGGTAAAATCTTCAAGTTAGAATTAATCTTAGGTCATTGCCTTTTCACTTGCTCCTAAAACAATCCATCTTACACCATTCTAATCTATATTTGAGTACTTCCATGGACAGACATGACCATGAGGTAGTTTTTTGTTATAAGCCAATTGTATCTCCCTGAAACTTCCGCCCTTTGCAAATACTGCTCTTATACGTGATAGCCCCAAAGGATTTTTGAAGACAACTATCACATCTGTTTTTTCTCCTCTTCTTCATTGTAAATAAGTTCTGTTCCTTTAATTCATTATTATACAACATATTTTTAGACCGTGGCTACTCCAGAGTTCCTTTATCAGACAAGCTAAGAGATTTGTCTTGAATTTCAACTTAGCTTTTATAAAACACTATTTTTGTTTCCCTAATAGTCGTTCTATTATACCAAAGATAGATGATAGCCTTTACTTGGTTTCTGACACAAATCAAGCATTGATACATTGGCTTGTAGGTTTTAAACAAACTTTGTTAATTTTCTTTTTTTCTGTCTTTAACTTTTTTGGGGGGGAGGATGGCTTTAGCAAGGATTTAGTTGTGGGAGAGCAGAGGGAAAAATGCATTTTGTAGCCCTCTAACAGAATCTCGGCTAGTCAACATTCTCCTTAAAAGGTCATGTGTAGGAGGAAATCAAAACAAACAAAAACAAATTAGCGTGGAACTATTCCTTCTTACAACACTGGAATATTATATTATATTTAACTTATAATTATCAAAAACTCTTGTTATATTTTCCCTAATAAGCTGCTGTCTAGTCAGGTATCTACACTTGTACATTTTATTTTTTAACTTAAATATAAACTTGGTTTTATTTACATAACTGGCTAATATTGGATTACATATTTTTTAAAAATTGAAATACATAAGTTCAATTAGGTGCATGAAAGACTCAGTTCATTTTTTAGTTATTAGAATAAAGATTCTAAGCGTAAATAAAATAAACTAAAATATTCAATAATACTATCTGTCAGGAAGTCCTATAGGCAGAATCCTTCCTTTTCTTCTGTCTGCCTTTTCCTATTCGAGTTCTAACAAACTAAAAGGAACTTAATGATACTACAAATAAAAAATGCCTTAGGAAAAAATGTGAACTTATTTTTAAATAATGATAGTAATCCATTTAATTCAAAGTAAACTTTTATATTTTTCTGTGCTTCCTAATTCTTCTACCTCAATGAAATTGATTAGTTGCATAATAAAAAAAAGTAAATGTTTTCAATTTAAAAAGTTCCAAGAAATAGCAAATCATCAATTTGGGAAAATCAACTACAAGTCTGTACACACAGTATCACACCAGACCTTTAGTGAAAAGGGCATTCTATTTCTCACATCATTTTAATGACTCTGTACATACGTGCTTTCTAAAGGATACGAATTAATGGGTTTCCAGGAAAATACTGAATAACCAATTAACCCGAAAATAAATCTGGGTAACTATAGGAAAGTTCTGAGTTTATTGTAACATTTTAGAGCATGGAGGACAAGTATTGAAGAATAAATCTGTTTTGGTTTCTAACGTCAGTGAATTCCTTTGTGGCAACTCTGAAACCACAGGAATTATCCCATTCAGAGACTATAATTCTCTTATAAGATGTGCTTTCCAATTAAGGACCACATCACAGGAAGGCATGTCAGTAAACATTATTGGCTCCACAGATAAAACTAGAGGGAAGATTTAAATGGTCATTAAGAGGGTAGCTTATTTACATTAGATTTAACAAATTTATAAATAAATTCTAGCAGTAAAGGAATGGCCTACTGGTGTAAAGAATATAGTAAAAGCTTTAGGGGAACCATAGGATCAATTTTGGAGCTGAAAAGGAATTTTAGAGATCGTATAAGAGGTAAATAGGAAAACCTCCATTTTATAGAGGTAAAGTGACTTGTGCAAAAGCACAGCCATAACTAGAAATTTGACCTCTGAACTTTTCTTCTTTTAACTTGCCCCATCTCTAGCAAATCTAAAACACCATCCTAATAACACAATGCCATCCCCACAGACTGTGTCACATAACTGGTTTTCAGGGTAAGAATGCAACATATACGCTGCTATCATCTCTGTCACCTCTATGACCTGGTAGCCTGAAGGCATAGGGAATGGGAAAAACAGCCATAGTGACAGCGTCTTTCCCCCAGTTCCCAACAAATTCATGGTGCCACAAAAGGTCAACTATTTAATTATTAAAGTTAAAAAAAAAAAGCACAGCCTTACACTTCATGGACATCTACCTATGAGCAACTGGCTATTCTGAGTAGCCAAAGAAACTTCTTTGCTCATCATCCCCAGGCAGCTGTAAACAAATGCATCGGAGGCTATTATTAAGATTACCAAAAGCTTCTTTTCAAAAGTATTCTTTTAAATGTTTTAACATTTAATTACCTTTACAAAAAACCTATTTAGATGGAACATTTTATCAATACCTGTAATGTTTGGATTCTCATCTGGAAGGTGAAGGTATACTCCCTGAGAGACCACAGAATCTGTGGGCTAAGGGGGCTTTTTCAGATGTACAGCCTCTAAACATAAACATGCTAATGCCACATTCCACAAACTTGCGCCATGGAGTATGTTAAATCTTGAAGGGAAACGCAGGAGTACTTAACATATGTTGAGTATTGTGTGAACTACCAGCTCAAGCTAGTTCACAGTTTTGACTGCAGATCACATGAAAATCAATGTGAAACAGGAAATGAGGGTAGTGGTACCCTATCTGATTCCAAGATTTGAGAAATCGTGCAGTGCCCAAAAGATGCTCAGACCCTGTAAGTTATTGAGATTATTTTAAAAAGAAATTAAAATATCTTTTTTCTTTCAACTTGTGTATTTTTTTAAAAATGGCTATTAATTGTTAGATCATGGATACTTATTATGTTTGGACCTGACTATTAATAAACAGAACTATTATGGTTTTGTTTGTTTGTTTTTGCCGAGGGGCCCCGTGAAAAACTAAGACGAAGGGCTCTGTGAACTGAGACAGTTTGAAAACCTCTGCGCTAATGTAACAGTGATGTATGTATACACTGAATAGCTTAAAGATTACATAAAAACTTGACAATAAAATGAAAAGACTAGAATCCGTAGTCGTAAATACAGACATGCCCAAAACTATAAATCTCAGACTCACTTGCTATTATCATGGATTTAGTTAGTTGTCATATGATCTTTCCAGGGTAGAGCACTGGTTCAGACTGTGATTTCTGGAGTTAAACAGCCCTAGGTTCAAACTTTACTTTTGCCATATATTAACTGTGTGCCTTGGCTCTTTAAATCTTTATTTCCTAATATGTAGCAATGGTAATAATAATATAGTAAGTACTGTAAAGATTAAATGAAATAATGCATGAAAACTATACTTGCCACATAAGCACTCAGTAAAGTACTAGTTATCATTATCACATTTATCATCATTATTAAAACAGACTCTTTGCAAAGTTCTACTTCTAGAATTCTCCAAGACAACCTAGGTGCTTTAGACCAATTCTACCATAAGTGTGTCTTAAAAAGTTGGATAGAATATTAAAAAAAACTATTTAAGGTACCAGAGGCTACTGAGGTAGTAAAGAACTCTGGAGTCATGGTTAGGAAAGGAAGTCGACTCAGGGAGGCATTTGAGGGTGATTTTGTGCTCAAGGTTTTTGCCAATGTCAAAAGCATGGCTGAGAGGCTAAAAGGGGCAGCAGAGGTTTTAATAAATTTATTGTGCTGAGGCATAAAAATTAGCATTCACAGCCCACCAAGGAAAATACACAGCTTGGTATGGGTTGGGACCTCAAAGGGTTATACACTTGGAGTAAGTATAAATCCAGATACAGACCATCACTCACAGGAAATAAAGTCTATTTTAAATCACCTCACTCCCTTGGTTGGTTTACAATGATCTGGAATTGCTAGTGCCCCTAGACTTGCTGCCTGTCAGAGCAAAAATACATCCTCTTGGGAATATTGTTGAGAGTCTCAAATTATCTCTATTATTTTTCATATGCAACATCTGGGACACAATAAAAAATATCCACATATAAGAGAAGGTAATATCAAACATCTGGAGACCAAGAGAAACAGAAAAAAATAGAAACCAGACCCACTGTGGATTCAGATAATGGGCATATCAGAAGTGAGCTTAAAAACCATTATGCTTAATATGACCAATACATTAAGCAACAATTTTGAGAACATCAGCAAAAAGGTAAATTAAAAATATCTAAATGGAAATTCTAAGACTAAAAAATACAATCATTAAAATTAAGAATTTAATGGATAGACGTAACAGCAAATTACACACAGTTGAAAAAAATTAGTGAACTGGAAGCTAGGTGAGAAGAAAATATCCAAACTAAAATATGGATGAAAGAAAAGATGGAAAATACAGAGAAGAGCATAAATGTTATACAGGATATGGTAAAATACCTAGCATACAGGTATTTGGAATCCCAGAATGAAAGGTTTTTTTTTAATTTTTTTATTTTTTAAATAGAGGCAGAGGCAATATTTGAAGATATAATGGCTGAAAAATTTCCAAAACTGATTAAAGACATTAAGTCTCAGATTTAAGAATGACTACAAACTCCAACCAGGATAAGTACAAAGAAAATAATACCTAGTCACATGACAATGAAAACCAAAGGCAAAAAAAAAAAAAATCTTAAAAGCTGCCAGAAATAAACAAAGGTGCAAGTATGCTGATGGACTGCTGAAATCTCAAGAGAAACAATGGAAACCAGAAGACACTACAATGATATCTTTAACATACTGAAAGAAAACTGCCAACCTAGAATTCTATATCCAGCAAAAATGTCTTTCAAAAAAAAGGTGAACTAAAGGCATTTTTCAAACAAAAACTGAAGAATTTATCCCCAGCAGATCCACATATAAGTATGATATACTAACTAAAGTGTATTTTTCAGCAGAAAGAGAATGCATCAAGAAGAAAGCTCAGAGATGCAGTAAGAAACGTTTTCTGTAAAAACAGTGATAATGATGCCTCCTAGAGTTTAAAATAAATATAAAATTAAAAAATACAACAATAGCATTTAAACTGAGGGGGGTGGTTGTTAAACGTATTAAAGTGAAAGGTTCTTTCACAGCCCAGGAAGTGGTAATACTACTATATTATATCATACTTTAATAAATCAAAGAAAGATAGTGTAGCTTCTTGGGTTACCATGAAAAGAAAAATAAAGACTTAAATATAACAACCTAATGATGGGAAGCAGGAGGAGGGATGCCATAAGAATAAATAATCAAACTGAAATAAAACAAGAAAAAAGAAGAAACAAGTAACAAAATGGGCAGAATGAGCAGAAAATAGTAAAATGGTAGATTTAAACTCGAATATATCAGTAATTACATTAAATATAAACAGAATAAATGCTCTGATTAAGAACAGAAGATTGTCAGACTAGATTTTTTAAAAATCCAACTATACTTGCCAAGAAACAAACCTTAAATATAAGGATGTAGAAAATTTGAAAGTAAAAGGACAGAAAAAAGAGATATTATGTAGATATCAACCAAAAGTAAGCTGGTGTAATACCAAAGTAGACTCTGAGGCAAAATATAACTGCTGGACTCTGGGGCAGTGTTCAATAGAAGTGATGGGAGAGAAGGCATTGGTAAAAGGGGAATTTGCACAAGAATTCTATTTCTTTGCATTCTTGTCAATTCAATGCACATGCCACATACCTTAACATCAGACCTGAGATGCTAGAGATGCTTTATTTAGTTCAATGCTCCATATGTAAAAAAAAAGAAGAACTGAGATTTCTCTTCATAAAAAGAAGAGGAAACTGAGATTCTTTTTAAAATCTTTCCAGAGAGATGATAGCATGCCATTTCAGGTTACACAGCTATTTTGTGGAGAGTTTAGTTCATATTAACATTCAGACTTCCCAGTGCCAAGTTGAATGCTCTCTGTCTCCTTTTTTTTCTGTGCTGCAGGGGAAGATTCACCCTAAGCTAATACCTGTTGCCTATCTTCCTCCTTTTTCATCCTTTCCCCCACCAAAGCCCCAGTACATAGTTGTATACAGCTGTAGGTCCTTCAAGTTCTTCTATGTGAGCCGCTGCCACAGCATGGCTACTGACAGACAAGTGGTATGGTTCCATGGCTGGGAACTGAATCCAGGCCACCAAAGTGGAGTGTACTGAACTTTAACCACTAGGCCATCAGGACTGGCTCTCTGTCTCCTTTCTTCTTCCTCTATCAGGCTCCTTTTGGGTTTTTTTTTTTTTTTTTTGTCATTTGTTGTTAAAGAATAACTATCAGTCACTGCTATTCACAAAAACTTAAAAATTTTCACGTATTATTTTTTCCAGACCAATTTTATACTCAAGTATAATATTGAGGTTTTTTGAGATTAACCTGCTAAAATATCAGCAAGTACAATATATAATTCACATACAGCACTGACCATATGTTAGGCACTATTCGAAGTATCTTATATAGATTAACTCATTAAATCCTCATAATCAGTATTTGAGATAAGTATTTTATCAATCTAGAAACCAAAGCACAGAAAGGTTAATTAGCAAGATTGCACAGATAATAAATAGAGAGGCTAGGACTGGAACCCAGGCTCCAGACTCTGTGCTCTTAACCAACCAAAAGAAGCTCTTGACTGGGATTTAGGTTGGCTCTACCATGAACTAGACATCTGACCTTGGCAAGACACTTCACGTCTCCTTCCTAATAAGCAGAAATGAAAAATTTTACCAAATATTATCTGAAGTCTATTTTAATTTTTAAAAACCTGATTTTCAATAGCAAAGCTTTATTATGTAATTATATCCTTAACCCTAGATAAACTAAATTAAACAAACACCAGCCCTCTCCAGATAGTTTAATTATAAGTTTTCTAATTCCTGATCAATGTAACTCAAACTAATATTACGGGTAAGAGTAAAAAAAAACTATTGATAAAATACAGGCATATTTTTCTGCAAAAAAAAAAGGTATTTTTATTTTCCATTAAAATGTAGTTCTTGTTTTGGGGTTCAATGTATTTCAGTGATTTTTAGTTTCCCCCCCAAATCCCTTCTCCTTTTCTTAGAAAATTATAAAAACTTTCAATTGAACACATGTACATATAGGTAAAGACCACATTTCCTAGCCTCTCTCATAGCTAGAAAAGGCATATGACTAAGTTCTGGCCAATGGGATCTGAGCACAAGTGATACGTACAACTTCCAGGTCATTCCTTTCAAATGACCTCTCCTTTTCCTTCTTTTCTCTCTCTAGCCGACTAAGAAGTGAGTGAAACTGGACCACTAGATGGAAACTGTGTTGAAGCCAGCCCAGCAACAAGAAAGGAGAAGATTGATTCTCTGATACATGTGGGGCTACCATATCAGCCCAGACGTTTATATGAGTGAAAAATAAACTTCTATCTTATTGAGGGTCTCTTAATTTCAGCCACTGACCACGAATCCTAACTAATTTAGAACTAGAAAGTAAGTAATCATAAAGTGGATTTGTGTCTTCAACAAAAAGCTATAATTAAGTAATATGTTCCTATCCCTAGGCATAACTTCACAATAAATATTGTCAACAATACAATAAAAGGACAAAATAAAAAAATACCATTAAACTCCCTTACAATATAAAGTCATGATATGTTACTATAAAAAGACATATAAATACACTCTTCACATTGATTATACAAGGCTCGTATAACCTATGCATGTAAACATAAAAATACATGTATCACAATTATATATGGTGTATCATAAATGTGACCTAAAATTAACATGCCAGCTATGATCTGACTTGACATTTAATTAATAAGTTTGCTTGCCCCTTGGAACTTAATTAAAGGAGGTTTTTCTTGTTTCTCTGTTTGTTTTTGTAATGATGGAGATTCCCTCATTTTCTTACAAACCAGTTCAGGGAAACTTAAACTATAAACCTCTTCTTTCAAATAGTTTCCCAAATGCAATCATTTTATTGACTAGACAGCTATACTTTGTAAGAGACCCTAAAATTCTTCTTTGCTACCCTTTAGTTTGGCATTTGATGACAAACTTGAAGTGCCATGGGTGATTAATGCAGGAAACTAACCAGAGTTCTAAATAAAACTGCATTAAATTTAAGTAGTTGGGTCCACCTGGATTCACGTGTTTCTAACGAACACCTGAAAGAGTCTTTTTAAAATAAGATTTAATTCTTAGAATTAACCAAGAGGAACCAAAACAACTCTGTGAGTGGTGTGGGTACAGAATTATTTGCCATATCTCAAAGTTGTGGTTTAACCATCAATCAGAGAATTCTATACACTATACTGAAAAAAAGTCTTTAAGGCATAGGGGCATCCTCGACCTGGCTGTGCCTCATTCCCTTCTTGAGTCATGCACTATGGGTTCCACCCTGGTCTAGATGTCTAGATGCATACTGACTTGAGGAACTGCTCCCCTCAAACTTTTCCATTTATATGAGTCCATTTTGTAATATATTAATTTTTTCTGCTTTTGCTGTAAGTCTGGAGGTTCTCTCATCTTTTGTCCATCTCTGATTCTTAGCATTTGTGCAGGAGAAACTCTTGTCTCTGCTGAGTAAGGAAAAACATCCCTCTTCTATTGGAGCTACCCTAATCAGTAGGGTGCTCAGTTTCCCAATGTTATACTATCATGCTAAACTAATCTGAGCTCCCTCCTTGTATTGCTTAAGATTGAATATTTTCATTGACTCACTGGCCCTAAGGAGACTATTCTTTTTTGCCATAAATCCTGTATTTTTATATATATTTATCAAATCAATTATGATATGTTCATATATCTTCCAGTAAAAAATTCCCAACATTTAAAGGTTACTTAGAAGTTGTCAATTATTTATAGAGGAAATCAAATATAATTTCTTCAAAAGAAAAATAATCTTGTATAGAAAAAACACTATTATATTCATTTTTAAGTGGCTCTGAAATCACTCCCTAACAGTGGCCATCAGTGACTAGCTCACAGATAAAGTAAGAATGGAGAAGAATAAACTTAAAATATCCTATGTAGTGGCCTGCAAAAAGAACTTAATAAAAATAGTAGTAGAAGTATTAGTTACAGCAATAGCAGAAGTAGCAGCTAACATTATTAAGTGCTTACTATATACCAGATTGTGCTAAAAACAGTACAAGAATTCCCATATAACATCTATTAGATAGATACATGTTATTATTAGCCTCATTTAACAGAAGAAAGAAAAGATTTAGAGGAATTAAGTAACTTGCCAAAGATGAGACAGCTTGTAAGTGGTTCATATGGGATTTAAACCCAGGCAGACAGACAAAGAGCACACTTACAAACTTTTCAAAAATATATTAAGAGCATGTTGTAATTCTATAATTACTCATTTAGACTCAACTTTTCATTTAATCAGCAATTACCCATGTATAGACTAAAAAACAGGTCAAAAATCACACATTAGTGACTACTTTCAAGTAAGAATCAGAGGATGCTTGAATTAGAGTCACAAGAGTTCCATACTGACAGCATCCTATGAAGCACTCTCTTTATTCTTTTCTCTTGCCAGTCTAAAATCCCAAGGAATTTCAGTGCTTGGTAAGGATCAGAGTAGCATTACAAAAACCACACTGACCTATTATGCTAATTAAAAATAAATTTCACTTATAAAGAGTTGCTATATGATTGAATTTAAATTATTTCTAGTTTTTTAAAAAATATATACCATTTAATGAGAACAAAGGAAAGGGCCAAAGATAAAAAGTATTAAAAGAATGGAAAGCAATAAAAGGGAAAGGAAAAGAGTGAGTAAGGGGGATGTAAAAAAAAGAAAAGAGAAGAAAATGGATAAAGAGAAAAGGAGAGTATTTAAGAATGAGAAAGATTACAAGTAAATTATAAAAGTAAATCAGAAATTTACAAAAGTAATTTACACAAGTAAAGGTAAATCACAAAAAGTAGACTGATAGCAAAAAAAGAGAAAATATGAGAAAAATCTGTGTCCATGACCATTCTTGCAAGCATCTGCTTACCACAGATCTCTTCATTACTTTTTTCCTAGACTTCTGTTCTTTGATAGCTATTCAGACACAGTGCTTGCTATTTTGTAGGGCAGGAAAATACTAATGAGATACCTATTCCCTTACTCACAGTCTCTTTCTCTCTTTTTTATTTTTTGTTTTTGAAGTACATAAACTAAAATTCAAGAGCCTAAATGGTTATATCAAATAGTAAAGGGTATTTTACTTTATCTATCCTTATTTTATCTTAAATGTATTTTCTTAATATGCTATTGATCACTTTATACTGCCTTTCTGCAATACAACATTAAGAAGCATACTTCCTTTCAAAGTCAGATATATTACTTATAATAGGCAAAGTTAGAAGTTCTTACCAACTTGCCAATAATATATTTGTCATAATGAAACTAAAATCAAAAAGAATGATGTTTTGGGGGGCATAGTAGTTAAGTTCGCATGCTCCTCTTTGGTGGCCCAGGGTTTTCAGGTTCGGATCCTGGGCATGGACCTACACACCACTTATCAAGCCATGCTGTGGCAAGCATACCACATATAAAGCAGAGGAAGATGGACACGGATGTTAGCCCAGGCCAATCTTCCTCAGCAAAAAGAGAAGGACTGGCATCAGATATTAGCTCAGGGCTAATCTTCCTCACCAAAAAAAAAAAGAATGATGTTTTTCTGTCTGGTCTTTTTCCAGGCTAACACACATTTATATAAATACCTCCATTTATCCTAAATCTGGAATTTATTACCTATGAACAAACTTAAGAACAAGGCTTTAATCATAAGTATGTAATGTAAACCCGAATTCAACCAAAAGGAAACCTTATTTCACAGAATTAAAAGAATGTGTGATGATACTACAGCTTATTTAAAAACATCACTAATGTTTCTTCTAATTCAGATGAAAATTTGATTATAAATAAAATCTGCCTTTATAAGAATATTCACAAATCCACTGATTCACAACAGGATAAATATATTTATAAATTAAGTTCTGAATGGCTTGAAAATATGTCCAAGAGATCTAACTGGAAACAGACATAAAATGCAACTCCCTTTGGAAAAAACCTGTTTTAAATATGTTCCAGAATAGTCATCCATTCTGTCAAACTAGTTACCAAAAATGCCTGATCTTCCCAAGTCATCAAGGATTGCTGTAGCACAAAATCAAAATGGTAGTAACTTTCCTGCCATTGCAACTTGGTCTGGATACCAGTTCAGCTCTGAAAAATTGAGGGGAAATTTTAATATACTAAAGGAGGAACTACATAATGCAAATGGAATCTATCTTATCAGCTATGTAACTTGTCAATAGATTCCTATGTTAAAAAACAAAATTAAAAAAACATCAAAGGCACTAATACCTGAGAACACTCTAGGAATGGGCTCTAGAACGTGTCAGGCAAAAATTAATCTACAACTCCTTATTACCATAATATCTTAGAAAACAACCAACTTATACTTTTCCCATGCATGATCCACTGACCCAGTCTGGGCAGGAAGAAGAAAATACAAAGAGGCAGTCAAGGAATAACACTGTGACCTGGGATGAACTTCTTGCCACTACTTTTTGGCAAAGGATAGACCCCAAAGCAATGACTACCTTTTCTGATATTGCCACTCTGCCATATCATAGTCTCCTTAGCAGGTATTTCAACGGAAAAATGAGGCCAATCAATCAACTTTGGTGTAATAAATCTGCTCCAGATCCTAAAATACATCAATAATCTTTAAAAAGACCAACATATCAGCACAAGTAAGAGACAGGCTGAATGAATTAAAAAATATTGATATGTGTTTATATACTTGTGTGTGTATATGTTGTTGGGGGCCAGGGCAGGCCACCCCAAAATATCCCACAATAGCATATTAATTTTTTAGAATTAAAGTTACTTGAGAAGCAAAAAGGGTATTCTGACCCTCCTGTCTCTGTTCCCCTGAATGCAGAAAATAAATCTCTCATGTAAAAGGGGCTCTCCCTGCATCTTTATCACCAGAGCTAGGGAATTCAAGGCTGAAAAATCTCAATAAAACCTTGCTAATTTACTACCTCAAGCCTAAACTCTGCTTAAACTCCTCACTAGTTACATACCCCAAATCTAAGTTTCTTTGTCCTGTCAATTTTTCACAAGTTTATGTTTCTTTGTGTGAAAGATATATATACTGCCTGTTTTGTTCACTCTCCGAGCATCATTTCTTTATGGTCTCCAATACATTTGTATTAAACTGGGTTTTTCTCCTGTTAATCTGGTCTTGTGTCAATATTACTATTAGTCCTGCCAGAAGAACACAAGAAGGGAAGAAAGGGGATTTTTGCCCGCCCAGACAATGTTATACTTGAATAAAAGTCCTCTACTTTATATGGGACGCCGCCACAGCATGGCTTGACAAGTGGTGCGTATGTCCACTCCCGGGATCTGAACCCAAGAACCCCGGGCCGCCAAAGCAGAGCACGCGAACTTAACCTCTACGCCACCGGGCTGGCCCCAAAAGTTCACTTTTTATTTTAAAGATCAGGAAATGAGCCTCAGAGAGGTTCATTAACATATTGCCTATGGTACGTGATCACAGGGCATATAAATGGCAAAACATGAATATAAACCTATCCATCTGTCTGACTCCAAAGACACTGCCTGCTCTTGGTGATTATACTACATTATCTTCTATTCAAAATAAGTTCAGCAAAATAATTAATCATTCCATACTTATTAAATGCTTATATGAAATGCACTAAGCATTGTGTTGGGCACTGGAAGCTTACAACTACATAGTAGTAATGAAGTATGCCAGTAATTAAAATTTATTCTTGTTAATACCCTTTGCTATGTATGAGGAAGTGAAAGGTAAGCCCTAAATAGAAGTACATCCACTGAAGGAATCAAGAAAGGCTTTAAGAAGAAAGTGATATCAAGAGTAGCATCTCGAAGGATAGATAAAGTTTACCAGGTGGAGAGAGGGTTTGACCATTAGAAAACCGTAGAGCAACATTTCCAAAGCCATGTGACTGAGAAAGGGCTGGATTGGTTTAAAAAAGTAATGGGTTTGAGTATAGCTTTAATGCAAATTCACAGGACAAAATTCAGGCAAACTTGGCTGAAGTCGATAGGAGTAGAAACTTAATAATGAATATAGAGAATAGAAGCAGATAATCATGAAACTGAATGCTAGGTAAGGAAATCAGGATTTCTTCCTGAAAGTACTAAAAATTATTACACATTTCTGAGTAGAGAAATTACTTGATAAAAGCAGTAATTAGGAACTGTTAGTCTGGTAGCAGGAAAGGTGCTAAGAGGCAAAAGATAGTTTAGAGGATGTTGGCAGAGAGAGAGGGAAGAGTCAAACAATGAACTTTCAAATCATGAAAGAATAGAAGAAATATCAGAAATGGAATCATAAAAGCTAGAAGGGGAAAACAAGTTTCTTACTGTTTTCTCATAAAGTTTTTTGTATGTTCGGGTTTGGCCAGAGGCAGGGTGTTTTAATTATTTTTAAAACATTGAATTTAAAGTGGCAGAATGACATCCAAGTAGAAATGTCCAATGGACCAACTGGCAAAGTAAAGGCTAAAGCTTGAGTGGGACTAGGGAGTCATCCTAATAAAGATGATAAAATGAATTATGAGGGCAAAAGAGAAAAAATCAGCATCAGAGCAGTCCTGAGCGTTAAGGTGTGAGAAGAGGACTGACAAAGGAAAAAGGAGAGATCACATGACATTAAAATGTATAGACCTCATTAAGGATGATCTAAAGATGAGTTACTTCATTACATTTTAAATTTTAATCTTAGCTACTTCTGTCCTTATCCACTGTAGAAACGGAAGTGGAAATATTCTGGTTATAAAAGCTATGGTTTCTACTATATAGTTTCAAGCAGCTGACAGTAAAAACAGCACCTGGCCCCTCAGCGTGTGCACACACACACACATTATATAATCAGATAAAGGCTTTCACAATGAGGAAAGGAAGCTGTCAAACAGCCCCTAGATACTACCTGGCGAATAGTTTTGCCAGTTCCTGTCTTGAGCAACTGCCAGCAACAGTTTTCAAATTAATTAAAACATATGGTTGTTAAATTCACAACAAGAATGCATTACAAATAGGTCTCTTTTGCACCATAGATGTAGTCATAAGAAGTTGCCAGTAAATTTAATTTTTAAATTTAAGAGATGCTTTATTAATTTGGCAGTGACTCTTAACAATTCAGTTTCCAGTTTATCTGCCCTCTAGCCCCTCAGTTAAAGAGTTATATTAAGAAAGCTTACTACTTCAATAGGCATTGCAAAAAGTTTCTGTAAAACAAACTAAAATCACTACCTCTTGGTTTCCACTTTGAAAATTTGGATTGTAGTAAGAGGGTGGTATGAGGTAGGGCAAAGAGGCTTTTCTGTAGAATAAAAACTTCTGTATTTCTATTAAATTATGGTCTCTGATGCAAGATATCAAAGCAGAACCACAGAAATGATTTACTACTGTTAAAATTTTTTTTTCAGAGAAATTCATCTAACTGTACAGCAATGAGACAGAATTCACCTATTTGAGAAAAAAAAGAAGCGCTAGTAGGCAAAGAAATAGTCCCAGTGACACATCCTAAACAGTGGAGAAGCTCTATTAGGTCACATTCTTGGCACTGCTCAGGTGGGCAGTAAGAGACCATCAGCCATGTTAACTCCAAATTCAACTCTAGCTCATTTACTGAGTACCTACTGAGCAAGGCCTGCAGGGCAGAAAGGTAAATAAGGTGACAACTCAACTAAAAGAGAGCCATTGCAAAATCAAAACACATACTGGTTTCCTATGTTAGTTCCAGTTTCAGATTCTACACCTTAATTTTTGGTTGGGAAAAGAGCATCACTGTGTCTAGTCTGCCGATCCTGCATGTTCATATCCCCACGTTTTATTCTGCCTTGTATTAGAATTGTTATGTAATGCTGGTAGATTGGTCCTGGATTTTGAAAGAGACTGATATCTTATTACAGATAACAATAATACAGATCTCTTAGTACAGTCTCAGGCCTAGTACACTGCATCAAGTACATATCTGCTCAAGGTATCAAGGTATTTATGAGGCAAAACATTTTAACTGGGATTTTCCTAAAAATATCCCACACGTAGGTGAGGAAAAAAATGCTTTGTGAATAGAAGCAAGGACATACAATGACACCATATGTTAACACCAAATGCTGATTTTATAGAGCTCAGCTTCTGGTTCCACCATTATCCCAGTACCCAATTTTTAAGGCATAAATGATTAACGATAATCCTCAATATAATTATGTTCATAATGAAGGTCTTTAGACCACTTAATATCTCAGACCTAAAAATGAAGGAAAAATATAGATCAAATACAGAATATTCTGCTTTTCTACTTAGAGAACCAAGTAATCCAGGAGAAAATTAAGTAAAAGCACAGATTTTACAGGGCAAATATACAGTCCACCACTCTGTTTCTAGCAGGTATGTTAATGGTCTGCTACCCAACAGGCACCAAGTGGTTACAATTCAATCACAGCATTTATTGCCTAGGTCTAAAAGAAACAGAGAGAAAAGGATTAGTGGGTGCCGCACACTTGCAAGTGAGATCAAGAGTCCCCAAGGGTCAGAAATCTGAAGCTGGAAGTAACCACAAGCACATAACCCCTGAGGATATGTAGCAATACTAAAAAGGCCACAGGATGGATAGAAAGCTTGAGCTGACATCTGGATTAAATGTAAAATGAAGGTGTTTGACTAGATGATCCGAAAAGTCACTTTTAGCTCTAAAAATCTGTTACTTTATACCTTACAGTTCTGCAGAGGCTATACCACGTTAACAGGAACCTTCAGAGTCAAGAGGAAAGATCCAGCAAAAATAAGAAACTCTACTAAGTTGAAAAATTCAATTTCAGCCTTTTAAACACAGTAGAGAGAAAAAATGATGACTTTTCCCCACAGAAGACAGAAGAAAATGTTTCTGCTGGGAGAATCCATCACTTATAGCTACTTGTTGCCTAAAATTGAGCATAGTACAATGTTTTTTAAAGTATATGAATATAGGAGATAAAGTATATCTTATATTTTGTAGAGAAAGCTAAGAATAGTCTTATTCTCATAACGGAGTCTCTGTGCCCTGTCTCCTCAATACTTCCCATTTGATCAGCTCCTTTTAAGCAAGGATATGTGCAGAAAAATGCAATCTAAAACGAGAAGATCATATAATTGTTCCCAAAACAAAAACTTTGATTAATTTAAACTTTATTCTAGCTATAAATTCTAACTAAAAATTTTTAAAATTCAAAAATTTAAAGCTTACTAGATTAAAAATACAGAAATGTCCTTCTCAGTAGTAATCAGGTTCCATCTCCGCTAAGCCCTTTTGCTTTCACTCAGTTTCTCGAAGGGCTTCTTAACGAACGGAGTCTCAAAGTAAACAGCTTTTTCCTGGGTATATAAGCTCAGTTTGTTTAAGGGTTAGGTTAAAGCTCTGGTTGTTTTGTCCAAGAAAAGCCATCTTCACAAGACAAAAGTATTCCTACTTATTTGGGGTTGAGGTCTATGAACTAGTATTATTTTTTGTTTGTAAACGTTTAAAAAATACCAAAATAAAATGGTTAAAAAAATTAAAGTTTCTTTATTTTGATGAAATTACACTTTAAAAAAATTATGGTACAAAGTATCAGACTTTTTCCATTTTAATCATTTTTAAAAATCTGTCTAGTTCAAGATGGATTCTCATAAACTCACAAAAAGCAAGCATTTTCTGAAAACAGTTCATATTAAACCTCATGTATATGTACTCAATTTTTTTATTAGACCTTTATTACACAGTATAATACCATTTCTAGCATGGATTTCTTATTTATAGAAGATATATAAATGACACAAATGTGAAGAAAAATTTTTTAATGATTATTAAAATCTGATGGTAAACACATATGATCACATAGATTACTGTCCTCTTTTAATATACAGATATTTTAAAATATAAATAAAAATCAAAGGAACTATCCTGAAAACTACATCAAACATAATTGGTGCCACCCACATGTATGTTTCCCCTTCATTTTAAAAAGTAGACATTTTGATGCATTTCCCATCTGAAATGTGGCTTCCCATTGCTGCCCACCTAGTTTTAGAATATATTAGATTACTGGTGATAGATAAAAACTGTTACTAAGGAACAGCTTCTTGGCTTTTAAACAGACATGGCATTTTTGTTCATATTCACCTACCAAATACCCATGTCATTCCAGAAATTTCCACCCATAGTTATTTTCTAGCTTTTCTTATTTCAAATGAAACTTCACCAAATGTAGTTTTCCATCTAACTAGTGTTAATAGAGGAGATGCTCAACATAACATTTGCTGTTCTTGAATTTTTTAATATAACTATCTTGCAGCAGTCTCTGTGCTCAAAAACTAGTTTGAAATAGGTAAATTATAATTAGTCAGTATAACACTGGCGTGTTACATAATAAACTTTAACGGTGTTTCTACACACATCATAAATCTGGAGAGAAGAGAATAAATCAGCCAATTATTGAGCTATTCATTGATAGGTGGTTTTTTTAGTGATCAATGACATATTCAAATATTTAGGGTCTAAAATTTTTATATTTCATCTAGATGTTTACCAAGAGTTTTCTTGTGTTAATAGGCAATGATTATTTAGCTGAATTTCTAATACTTCTTGCAACAGATCTTATATTTGAAACAGAGAATATACTCAATTTTTCACATTAAGACAAATATTTATACATAATTATAATGGGCTAGGCAGCTTTAAGCTAGGCACCAGGAATTCATGAAATATTTTCCACCTCTTTAGTACAAAGAAAGAACTTTTGTTATATAGCTTTGCTATCCTGGACTTGACAACCTTTTACGTTCTATTTTAACCTGAAAAATTTTGCAAGGGAACAAAGCACTGAAGATTCATTCTTATAAAAATTGCTCTCCACATAGCTGAGTGGTGTGCCAGAGGAAACAAAGGCCAAATAAGGAATCTATATGATATGAAGAAGGAGGAAATTCCAAATCACCACATATATAAAGGCTAGAAGCCTACACTATAAGACAGGAAAACCATAATGTTTAGCAGCAAGAGGAGCTTCTGGTATGAATATTCAGTGAGGTGGTAGGACAACAAGCAAGAACAAACTGAAGATACATAATATTGCTATGCACAGAAATTGCATACATAATAAAAATTATATGTTAAGTATATGCCTAATTTAACTCACTATAATTTTTTTAATGATTGCCATAAATACTTTCACACAGCTTTTTCACATATATTATCTTACTTAATCTTCAAAACAACCCTGGGAGTTAAGTAGCTTAAGATTAGGAAACATAACAAAAGAGAAACATATATTATACCTCATATGAACTATTAAATAAGAAAAGTAAGTCTTCCTATAAATAGTTTTAGAATCCACAAAAGCAGAAAATATAGGGATCAGGCATCTGTGTCTCAACAGCACTGATGCAAAAAGTGATTGTGAAGGCACATTTGCTTCAGAGTAATAACATACAATTATCTTTCCCCTCCAACCCACCCCATCTTGTCTTCCCTTGGTCAGGCTCTTCTGTTTCCCTGGCATATTCTTTGCCCTTTTTTTCTCCTCTCCTTATACCACCCATTCTCAGTTCAGTTTCATTCTCCTCCTTAAAGCCTTCCCTCAATGAATCGAATCTAATTTCTTCCTTTTCTGCATACTGCATATAAGAAAATCCTAACTCCAGATTTTATTCTAAAATTTCATTTGCAAATCAGTGGTTTGAAACTTGGAATGGAGTTTTAAGTAAGAAAACTTGTTATAAAATTTCCAGGCTGTCTCACAAAAGCCTTTTAAACTCATAATAGTAGAAATATTATTTGAGGTGAAAAGTAATTGAAAATTATTCATAATGTTATAATAGCTTATAACAAATGCTAGTGTTTGTTCACTTAGCAGAACACGAGGAAACATTCCAGAGTTCTGTACTGATTCTGAATGGAGCTTTTGGATGCTTTCTGGAAAGGCCTTCAAAGACTAACTGTAGCGCAAAAAAAAAAAAGTTAACATTGCCGGCATGCGTTTGCCATCCTTAGAAAGGCCTGCATGCAGGTTGGCCTTTGGCTGGCTTCCGGGAACTCTGATTTCGGGAGGGTTTTCACCATTCACAAAATGATGGCTCACTATGCCTAAACTGCTTGTACAAACAATACAGTTTATACTGAACACCTGCTTTCCTTCTAGGAGTCTGGAATTTTGTTATATACTACGCAGAAGGTGCCTACATGACCAGCCCCCAGGAAAAACCTTAGGTACTGAGTCTCAAATGGGCTTCTCCAGTGGACGTTTCACATTTGTTATCACAAGTAGTTGCTGGAGGAATTGAGTAAATCCTGCATGACTACTGGGAGAGGACTCTTGAAAGCTTGTATCTTATTTCCTGTAGTGCACCACCCCCTACCATTCTTCTCACTTTTCCTCCAGACTTTCCCCACTTTTTTTTTTTTCTTTTTTTGCTTTATAAGCTTTTGCTGTAATGAATCATAGCAGCGAGTATGACTATATGCTGAGTTCTGTGAGTCCTTCTGGCAAATCACTTAACTTTCAGGTGGTCTTAGGGACCTCTGACACAGGTTGTTACTATATTTTGTCTCGTTTCCATTAAATGTATGAATATTTCAAGCTTAATACAAGTAAACTAGTAACAGGATTCTGATTCTTCTCATTTCTGGTTCGGGTTGTTTGAGGTTCTTTGTATATAAAAGGATGAGCAAAAGAGAAAGATTTTACCATAACAACTAAGCCACATTTAGAAAGGAGAAAAGTTAAATAGGATGTCAGTATGCACACGTGAGGGAAAAAAGTAGTGCTTGAAATAGAATAAAGTGAGATGTGAGTTGGCAAAAGGGTACACAAGGTAAAGGGAGGAAAGGAAGGAAATCTGGAGCATCATATTTCTAAGAAGTAGGAAAGGAGATGGAGACACAGAATCTGGTCATTCTCTGGGCTTGCTGCCTTACTGATACAGAACATCTTGGTTGTTAAGGCCCGATGAAGGACAATTATTGACATCCAAAGTGCAAGTAGATGAGCACTCAGTAAATACCTGTTGATCAAGCTCAACTTCCTCACAAAACAGTTATGGAGTCACCAAATTTTCAAAAAAATCATGAATAAATGAGATATTCTTTTCAGAGAAAAGTTTTTTAAAAACACTTAATGACAAGATGCCTGGAAGCTTTACAACAAACTTATTAGAAACAAAAAGGAAATGAAGGTCACTTATCAAAAAATCAGAACTTCAAAAAATATCAAACAGTAGAAAATAAACTGTTACATGGGATACTGAAATAAACTAAAAAAAGATCTTCTAAAGGTAAAAAGACATATTTTGACACAAGAAAATTCTGACCACAGAAGAAAAACAGGGAAGTCTATGAAGTAGAGCATGAGAGATTCAAGTTAGAAGTTAGATAAATTGAGAAACAATTCAAGCCCTTACCAAGAGTCTTTAAACCAATAATAAAAAGTTCTTTAAATAAATCAAAAACAGGAAGTCAGATAGATTATAGCTGGTGCACTTAATCTTGGTAAAAAAATGAATGTACTCATGGGTGAAAAATATATAGGGAAAGGTAATAATAAAATCACAATTCGTATAGAGTTTTACATTTTTCAGAGATCATTTATACACTATATCTCATTTGCAACAACTCTGTAAGCAGAATGAAGGTCTTAGAATCCTCTTTTAAAAGTGAAAAAAAAAATGACATTCAGCTGGAAGAGTGACTGATTCTAGATGAATCAACTAATAAAAGAAGAGCTGACATCAGGACCCAGATTTTTGTAATTCTTAAAAATGAGATTTCCTTTCCCCACCAATGTACTTCAAACCGTGTCTCTCATAAGTCGCCTTAGAGATATGTTTGGGGTGGGAAGGGAAGTGTTAGAAAGACTTATCAGGCTCTAGCCAGAGATTTAAAAAGAATATATCAGGGGCTGGCCCGGCAGTTTAGTTCGTGGGTTTGGATCCCAGGAGCCTGCCGATGCACCACTTGTCAGCCATGCAGTGGTGGCGTCCCATATAAAAAAGTAGAGGAAGATGGGCACGGATGTTAGCCCAGGGTCAGTCTTCCTCAGCAAAAAAGCAGAGGACTGGCAATGGATGTTAGCTCAGGGCTGGTCTTCATCACAAAAAAAATTAAAAGAATTTATCAGAAAGAAAATCAAAGTGGGAATTGTGGACCTTTCAGGTCAAATGTGTAACCCACTAAGTATCATAAGCGACACACTTCAATAGCATGATTATATATTGAGGGACCTACTCATACGCTTTCCACATAAGATGTAGAAAGCTGGAAACAGCATCATTTCCAAGCTTGCAACTAAAAAGGCAGTTAATCTACAAAATCACAAATTTTCTTGAATCTATCTGAGTGGTCATCTAAGGAAAGATAGACACCAAGGAAAAACAAGACATAAGCACTTGATTACCTGAAGCAGATGCCAGGTAGAATACAAGCTGGTAAGAACTCAGCTAAAATTTCTAAGGAATTGTTAAAGGCTGAGTGTGGACTAGCATGAGAATATAGAATCTTTGGGAACCAGGATTCAGGGAAATGCTCATCTACTCACAGACTCTTCTCCACATACCTCACAAGGTGCTCACAAGAAGAACTGGGGGAAAGCAAGATACAGGAGGGAGCCTCCTTCTTATAGCAGGCCCGGCAGAGAGGAAAAGTACAAAGCTCCACCCAGTCCCCTTTCTAAGAAACAAAAGACCTTAAACCACTGAAGGAAGAACAAAAACCTGGTAGTCCTCAGGGCACAGGCAGAGACCCATTATAGCTGAGGGAAAAGAAGAGAAAAACCTTCCATCCCTGGAGGGGGAGGGAGGGAAAACGTCCTGAACCAAGACTGCTAGTGATCCCCCGCCACTGGGACAGGACAAGGTTACTGACAATGTGATACTCTTGAGACCCAGGGAAACAAGCCCGGCCTAACACTAAGGCTGAATCAGAACAACAGAGAACGCCACGCCCTGTCCTACACGGCCAGGCTGGTAAGCATCAAGTGACAAGTAAAGCAGTCAACTTCTAGGGGAGGTGCCAGATAGTAAAAAGAGACCCTCTCTAAGGCTCAGAAGCAAATGGAAGACTTGAAGCTGAAGGCAGACTGGATGTTGAGTAAAACCCTTGAGCAAACCAGCCCCCATCCTGAACACTAAGTAATGCTAGAGAAATCTGAAGCTTGTGGTGCATTGATACAGAAGCAACAACAAAACCCAAGCCCAGCTCAACCCCTGACTAGTTAACTTAACTGCTCTCCCTACACATTAAACGACTAGAAAAGGAAGAGGCACGTCAATTTCTAGGCATGAACAAAATTTACCTCAGTTTCTATTGTCCTACACAAGATGTTTAACTTTCAACCAAAAAGTACAAAACATACCACACAAAGGTATGAAAAAAAGTCACACTGTCAACCAACAAAGAAATAAAGATTAACATTGATTTGACAAAGTTACTGGAATTATCAGACAGGGAATTTAAAACATCTACAATTAATATGTTAAAGGCTCTAGTGGAAAAGGTGCCCAGAAGTGTGAACAAATGGGGAATTTCAGTAGCAAGATGCAAACTATGGAAGAGAATCAAATTGAAATGCTAAAAATAAAAAACACAGTAACAGAGACGAAGGCTGCCTTTTAACAAATTCATCAGTAAACTCAACACAGTGAGGCAAGCATCAGCGAACCTGAATATAAGTCAATAAAAAGTACTCAAAGTGAAAAAAGAAAGTACACAAAGAAAAAAGTGTAAGAATAAAAAAGAGAACAGATCATTTCAGAGCTATGGGACAGCATCAAGCAGTCTAACATATCCGTAAGGAGAAGAGAGAAAAAAGAGAACAGAAAAAATATCTGAAGATATAATAGCTGAAAAATTTTCAAAATTAATAAAAGACAACAAAACACAGATCCTGCTCAGAAAATATCAAGCAGGATAAGAATCTCATCTAGACACATCATCATATTCAAATCCCAAGATGAAAAGAAAATCTTGAAGGCATTCAGAAAAAAAAGACATTACATACAGAGGAACAACGATAGGAATTATAACAAACTTCTCATCATAATTTGCTGCACAGAAGACAATGGAGTGATAATTTTTACAGAGGTGTCAAATATCACAGAGCAGAGACAAGTCATCCCCACTACACCCCGTCCGAATTCCTTGACCAAGGAACCCATGAGTGTAATAAATGACTGCTTTACACCATTACTTTTGGGGGGTAATTTTGTTACAAAGACACAGGAAGTGGAACAATGGTCTACACATCCCTACCTCTAGTTTTGTTTCCTCCAATCCATGCTCCATATTGATACCTAAGTAGACTTTTGTGTGTGTGTGTGTGTGTGTGTGTGTGTGTGTGTGTGCGTGAGGAAGTTTAGCCCCAAGCTTACATCCACTGCCAATCCTCCACTTTTTGCTGAGGAAGACTGGCCCTGGGCTAACATCCGTTCCCATCTTCCTCTACTTTATATGAGACGCCGCCACGGTATGGCTTGATAAGTGGTGCATATGTCTGTGCCTGGGATCTGAACCTAAGAACCCCGGGCCACTGAGGCAGAGCATACAAACTTAACCGCTACGCCACTGGGCCGGCCCCCTAAGTAGACATTTTAAAAACACAAATCTGATGTTATTCCCTCTGCAAAGTCAAAATCTCTATCAGCTCCAATGTGCCCTCAGGGACAATCAAAACTTCTTAACTGAGTCTTCAAAAGTCCTCTCTGATCTGGTCCCTGCCTACTGATCCAGTCTCATGGCTCAGCATCCCCTCATACCTTTTATTCTAGCCATACAAAGATATAAGGAATCTCTTAAATATGCATACTTAGTCTTACTTCTGTACTGGTTTATGATTTACCAAAATTAGAGAAGCTTCCCTCTGGGCCAAACCCTGCTTTGATTCTTAATCACAAAAATTGTAACCCCTCACTGACCAAGAAATCTGACTCTGCCTTTATTCTCCAGACATGTGTGATGGTAGGCAATAATCTGATATGACCCCCCCGCTCTTATTCTTCTGAGGAGAGTAACAGTCTTAAATCATCTCAAAAGCCCAGAACCTCACAGTGGGATTGGCATTTGGGAATGCATAGCGAAGGGAGTGTCTGACAGCACGTACCTGCCTGAAGCTGAGCCTCTGCCAGGGGGACCCTTCTAGGGAGAGGGGAAAAAATGAAGAATGACCAACGTCTTTGTTCCCAGGTGAGAAAATGTAGGCTAATGATGTCAGTCAATCACAAGTCCCTTAAATTATTAAAGATTTGATGGTGAATCCAATTACATCATTTTTACTTTCTTCAGGACCAAAGGAGCAAGTTTCTATGTTTTCCCCTATTCTTCCATAAAGACATCTTTAACAAAAAACAAACAAGCATAATTTTTAGACCAAAAGGGCCTTTGTACAGGGATTTTGAAAATACTACGTTTTATTGTCTAACTTCCGGGAGAAGTCACTGAGATCCTCGCAGCGATTTGTTCAGAAACAACAGACGGAGTCACAGTCTGCTGATACTACAGGGACGGGAGAGACACACAGACAGAGACAGATTGCCCTTGGTAAAGTCTGAGGATCTCTGGCCCAGGAGAGGATTTTACCAAGGACAAAAACCTTTGTACAGGCTGCTCCCTGTCTGGAACAACCTTCTTTCAATTATTCATTCCAAAAACCTCTGTCAAAATTCAGCTAGACATCTTTGCTCTTCTACAATCATCAGACACGTGTGGAGGCTCACTGTATTCTGGGTGCTACAGCAGGTAGTGGGGATACGCATGGGGATATGGCCTCAATATTTCTGCACTCGTGAAGCTTAACAAATTCTAATCTCCTCCTCCTCCTGGAAGCCTTCTCTCACCTGCGAAGGCTAAGTTTAAAGTCCACCCCCTAAATGTTTCCATAACACGCTATGTTTATTTTTCTGTCAGAGCACATTTTATTGTAATCACCTGTTGACTCGTTTCCTTACTAGACAGAAGCTCCTTAAGGGCTGGGACTCTGTTTTATTTTTCTCTCTCAAGGACCCAGGCTTGTGTCTGGCAACGTCAATAAATATATTTTTAATTAAAGAATGAGCAAAATAAAAAGAGGGAGTTGAGATGGTCTAACTGCCTTTTTAAAAATAAAAGACGATGTAGATTAGATGCTGGAAATAAGATAAATCACACAATAATAATTTTTAGATACTTCTATTTGTGGATCACAAATACATATCATACACTAAAGTACTACAAAATTAAGGATCCTCATGTATCTTAGAAAATAAAATTCATGCCAATGTTCCATAACACTTTTGGCATTGTTATAAATAATTCAGAATCATAGGAAAAGATCGTAAGGAACAGCTCAGTACATGAGAGAAACAGGAAAAAGAGACAGAGAAACCAGAAATAATTTGGTAATCAAAAATTTAAATAGGAAAAAACTAAATTCCTTACAAATTATTTCGTCTATTTTTCTTACCATAGCAACAAAACAGTACAGTAGAATAGATAGTAAAGAAAGGCAGTTCTTTCCTTTAGGAAAGCGTTCCTTAAAACTTTTCATACTTGGTTACTTTGGACTGAATATGCTGAACAATAGAGAATAAAAATATCACTATTTAGGGTATACATTTTTCAAATACAAAAGCAAAAGGCATTACACTATTACCCAGTCTATCTAAATAGTTGACCATATGCAAAGGAAGTACTTATATCAGTGTTTTAAACCATCTCTGGACCACGGTGAAAAACAGTAAGCTAAAGTAAAGTAGTCTTTATCAATATAATAGTTGTTTATTAACAGATAAATTCTGAATTTGGAAAAGTCAACTATTATATATCTCTAAATTGAGGCCTTTGTTGGTAATTTCCATAGACTGAATTTAATAAAATGATCCTGTATACAATATATATTTATTTTTTCAAATTGTATCTACATTTATAATGGGAGCTAACGCTATAATAGACATCAGTCTGGCAGGATTGGGAACAGGGTGTGGAGGCAGGTGTGGCTATAAAGGAGCAACAAAAGGAATCCTTGTGGTTCTGAACCTTGACTAGGGTGGTGCATATGTGAACCTACACACGATAAAAATCACATAAAACTAGATACACACACACAAACAAATGAGTACAAGTAAACCTGGGGAAATCTGAATTGGATCCGTGGATTGTATCACGATGTCAGAACCAAGAGGCTAGAGAACAGCACCTATTACAACTGCACATGAATTGATAATTATCGCGAAATGAAAAGTTAAATTTAAAAAACTCAGTCTGGCACAATCCACCCAATGTTCACAACAGTTCACATCCATCCCAACACAAGATACACTCACTCCCTTCCCCACCATCCCCAAAGTCTCTTCCTAATTACAGCATTAGTTAAAAGTCCAGGATCTAATCATCTAAATCAGGTTGAGATGCAAATTATGTTCTTGGGTACTGCAGCTCGAGTACAGCTCCTCAGTAGGAAGACCTGTGAACTGGAGACAAGTTGTCTATCTCCCACACATCCCCAAAACCCTGTTTTCAGGTCTAGGATGATCACAATAGATATTCCCATTCAAAAACGTGTGTGTGGGGGCGGGGGTGGAAGCATGTAAATGTCACCGGTCCATAATAATTCTGATACCCAGCAGGGTACGTGTAACCAGTACCTTGATCAGGGCCCAGTCAGACTCAGTGGGAGTACTTCTCTGTGTTCTGGGTTCTGCCCCCTAGCCTCTCAGTTCCATCATCTGAGTCATGCTCCCTTTTCATAAAAAAGAAGCTCATGTTTGGGAACTTTTCTTAGCTTTTTTCCTGCCTAGGGAAGTTCAGGGATCCAAAAGTCTCTTCATTTTGCGTTGTTTCAGTCCCTCGAAGTCCAGGCTAATATAATTCTTTTTAAAACTTTATAGGTTTCTTATGTATCAATTTCTAAATCAACTCATTCAGGCAAAAGCCATGCCCACAGATCTCTTTGAAATAAGTCCTTTTCTACCTTGGGATCTCTGTGAGGCTGCTGTGGGACAAAGCCCTGAAGATTCTTAGAAGCCCTTTGCTTTAACAGAGGGGAACTAGGAGGCATGCCCTTAAGATACTTGGAAGGCTTTGTGTGTGTCTGAAAGAGTCTGTGAGGGCCACCTCAAATCTTTCTGAGATCTTAAAACAGGTTTTATAATTACACCTTAGTGTCACTCTTACGTTGAGGTTATATTTTCCTAACTCTGCTCTGGATTTGATCTTTTTCTGAGGCCCTTTCTTACTTTGAGAACCTTTTCAAGGCCAGAAAAACTGTCTTGGGCCCTTTAGATTTCCTCCAAATTCTGCTTGAAACAAGAATTCCTTTTTTAGCTCATCTCTCTCCATCCATAACTCATGAGATATAGCTAAAAAAATAGTTGACAACACTTTAGACATTCTGCCTGGAAATCTCATTTGCCAGATCTATTAGTTCATTAAGCATATTTTCTATTTTCCATGTTACCCTGGGTGACAGTTTTGCTAAGCTTTCTGCCACTAGATAATAAAGATCTTCTTATTTCCAGCTTCAAGTAATAGTGTCACCACTTTCTTTTAAGCCCTCACCAACAGTCTCCATGAATTCCTTCCAGGCTTCATGAACAGCCTTCTTCACCCACCAGAGGGTCTCATGTACTTTCAGTTTTTGTTAGAGTAGCATCCCACTTCCAGATATTAAATTCTTTTCTGATTATCTATTGCTATATAACAAACCACTCCAAACTTACTAGCAGAAAAAGCAACAACCCTTGTGCTATGCTTGAGGGTCCTATAGTTCAGGAGTTTGGATAGTCAACAGTGGAAATGGCTGTCTCTTCAGATTCCATATCTGGACCTCAGTTGTGAAGACTCAAATAGCTAGGAGCTTCTTCACTACATGGCTGGGGCCTTGGCTCAGATGACTGGAAGGCTAAGAGACTATTGATCTTGGGACTGATCTTCTCACAGGATGGTGACTAGGTTTTAAGAGGGAGCATCCTGAGAAGGAACAGCCAGAGAGCAAGCATTCCGAGAGACCAAGGCAGAAGCTGCAAGGCTTCTTCTGACAGCCTCAGAAGTCACAGTGTCACTTCCACCACATTCTATTGATTACAAGCATGTCATTAAGGTCAGCCTAGGTTCAAGGGAAAGGAAATTGATGGGAGAATGGCAAGGTCACACCACAGAAGAGCATGTGGGATGGGAGATATTGTTGTCGCCATCTTTGGAAAATGTAAAAAGCCACAGTGAATATGAAAAGATTGATCAGGCTCAAGAGGAAAACAGTTGAGGCTTCAACTAATGACAAGTCTACTGAAGTGATCATAATATATATAATAAAAACAATACAAAAATCATTTCTCAAAAAACTTAAAGACTAGAAAATTATGACAATTATTTTTTATCAGCTTCACCTTTTATGATGATAAACACTGAGTCCTTACCGTGTTTTTATTAGTTAAATTTTATAAAAATAGTTCTACGGCCTCTATTATATACTATCGTTCTGTAAAAAATATATAATGAGCATATACAAGTAAGGCTCTGAATGTCCTTCTGAATGAATAGCTAATATTACCAAACAATCTACACAAAATTTGAACCTAATAATGAGAATATGTGTATACTATCATTCAAAATAATTTACCACATTGCTCATGAGGAAAAAAACATGTTATATTAAACTCTATACTACTGACATTGCAAGAAGTATAACAGATGAGTAGACTACTTCAAAAAATATAATTTCCTACTATTTTATAAGTCCAGAGAAGACTGCCTATCTACCACAACCATGATTCATCAATAAGATGCTAACTATCTTAAAACACGCCAGCCCTGGTGGTCTAGTGGTTAAGATTCGGCACTCTCACCTCTGTGGTCTGGGTTCATTTCCCAGTCAGGGAACCACACCACCCGTCTGTAGTTTGTCATACTGTGGTGGCTGCTGTTGCTATGATGCTGAAAGCTAGGCTATCAGTATTTCAAATACCGGCCAGCCCATCCACGGTGGACAGGTTTCAGTGGAGCTCCTGGACTAAGACAGACTAGGAAGAAGAATTTGGCCATCCACTTCTAAAAAACTCGGCTCTGGGGGCCAGCCCCATGGCCTAGTGGTTAAGTTTAGTGTGTTCCACTTCAGCGGTGTGGGTTCAGTTCCTGGGCATGGACCTACACCACTCATCGGCAGCCATGCTGTGGCGGTGACCCACATACAAAACAGAGGAAGACTAGCATAGATGTTAGCTCAGAGCGAATCTTCCTCAGCAAAATAAATAAATAAATAAAATAAAAATAAAAAACTTGGCTATGAAAACCCTATGAATAGCAGTGGAGCATTGTCTGATATAGTGCTGGAAGGTGACAGGATGGTGCAAAAAACTCCAGGCAGGGTTCCCTTCTGCTGTACACAGGGGCACTAGGAGTCTGAATCAAATGGCACTAACAACAAATCTTGAAACACACAATTATTTTATCATTAAAAAGGGGAAAATACTGCCAAATAATTAGACCATGGCATGAAACTTTCTTATTAATTGATTACAAGATGCATACCAATTTCAGAAATGTTTAAAAATATATGTATTTTTTAAAATTCTTCCCAGAATTTATGAAATATGGTGCTCATTGACTTAACAGGAAAGAGGCTATTATATAAAATTTTCAGCATTTCTTCAACTGGTCATGAGTATAAATGTTGTAATGTCTCTACTTGTTTTTTACAGTGTGTTTATACAGCAAAAAATAAGGTTTTTCTTGTAAATCACTTGACTCATAACCTGAGAAGAAATTCTTAAATGTTTAGATCTATTCTTATCACATCATCAAATAAGTCGGCCAAAAATGTGCTTTGTACTGACCATTTAAAGTAATAGTAGGAAAATGCATGAGAAAAACAGCTCGAATATGAAAAGGGGGGAGGTGCTTTCTAGAATTATTGGAAATGACTAGTAGGCAGCAAGTTCCAGATTATCCTTTTTCATTCTGAAAATTGTTAGCTGGCCCAAGACAAAACTCTTCTTTTTTTTCCTGGGGGCAGGGGATAGGTATGGCAAATTAAACTCTGTTAGCTAAATGGCTGTCAAAAATAAACATGTTACATTAGCTTACATAGTCTTGCTTATATTCTTAACAAGCAGAATAAGCTCAATTTGGCCACAAGGCTACCATGATTTCAATCCCAAGTAAAGTTGCAGCAAAGACCTTAAAAATTAAATGTTTTGCTTCATAATACAAAACAAAATAAATCTTAACTGCTTTAAAATTTAATTTCATACAGATAGGCACTAATGATCAGATCATTTTAATGACATCACTGACCACATAATGTGTGATAAGACACACTGTATTTTCTATTGAAAATATTATTTGAGAAACCTAATAGCAACTCCTCCAAGCTTTCAATATGATAAAAATTTACTTTTTACTTATCTTTTAATATTCTGGACCAGTTTTATCAGAGCATTTTTTTCTCCATTTAAAGATATCAAGAAGTCATGAGATAAGAAATTAAAGTATTTTTAATAAATTTGATCAATGTTTACACATATATTTAAATTAAAGGATTACATTTTTCTCCTCATTAGAATACTAGTTTAATACATAAATTAACCTCTTTCAGAACATTCCTAAATACCAAGGTCTTATCTCTGATTCCTACTCTTTCTCTAATTGTTCATTATACAGAACCGAAGCTTTAAAAAATTATTTGATTAAATAGAAGTCATATTTCTTGTTCTTTATCTTAAAAGCTGATCCTCAGGATGATTCTTTAAAAAAAATCCCTTCTTTTAAAATAAAAACCCTAAACTGAATTACTCTTTACCGTTATGAATTTGTTTTAACTCTGATTCAATTCATTGACTCCCTGCGCGTGAGAGAGAGTTCTTATGATCTCATTCTTGATAGCACCTCAATAGTAAAATAAGTGTCTACTGACTTATACTTTACTCAAGGGAAAAAGATGCACAATTTTTTCTCTACAAATATTTAATGACAAGATCTATTATTCCTCCTTTACATTTCTAATTAACTTCCCCTATTAGTCAATAAATAAGTAAATAAAAAGGGCTTTACAGAAATGGCAGTTTAACTTAAAAAAAGTCTTAAATTTCTTTTTTTTTTAATCTAAATTAAATAAATCAACACTAGTTCCCTAACCACCTCCCTTTATTGCTATTCTAGTCTTTTGATATGAGTAAAGTAAGCAACAGCTGTTGTTTGTTCTGGACAGGTACAAATAGACCATGAGAACTATATACACATTTAAATTACAGAAAACTATATATAATTATCACTTCCTAAACTTCCTAAAATCAGAGAAAATCTTATGGCTCTTTTTTATTTCAAAGAAAATTACTGAGTTTTTGTTTGTTTGTTTTAATTCAGTCTTGCTATTACTTTAACTCCATCAAAGTTTTTAAAAAGGAGAAGAAAGGGTAAGTATTTTAAGCTAATAGTCTGAACAGAAAAGCAAATCAGATAAGAGCACTGACGGCCAATCTCACATTTTAAATCCCTATGGTGAACAATTTAGGAAAGTCCTCACCACAGAGGCAGAATTTGACTTGTACCCTGAATGACAGGAAAGCTTGCAAAGGCAGAAGCAGGAATATTATATGAGGAAGGCTACTTTTTCCCACTGGTGGAAATTGTTAAAGTTGATGACTGTTGAATAGAATTTAAATTTGGAAAAGTAGGCTGAGAGTTTACTGAGACAGTATCTGGCAAACTGATCTGAACAGGCAGGTCCCTGAGCAAGGGCAGCAATCATTTCTGTTCCAGAAATAAGCATCTCTCAGATAATACAGAGGAACTCAGGAGATGATCCAACTGGATGCACACCTTTGACAGGAAAATATAGGAGTCGGCTAAAAGCAACTGAAGGGAGCTAGTAATAGAAGGCAAAAAGCTTCCCTCAGTAACACCTGCCATTAGACCTCATTGGTACTGAAGAAACTAACCCCAAATATTCATTAAGAACACAAAAGCCTAGTTTCTCTCAAAGGTAGAATTACCAGAAAGTCCCAACAAGTGAACAAGCTGAGGAAAACTAGGCAGTAAAAGGCAGCAAAAGAGCCAGGAGGAGAGCCTTTGAGGGTCAGCTAGGAAAGTTCCCTCCTTATTCACTGTGCCCTCCCAGAGAGACCACTTGGAAAATGAGAGGTTTCCAAGGACACCACAAGTTCTAAAGAATCTAGCACTGGTGCCAGCTCAATCCTATCTAGGTCTGAACTCGAAGAAGCTTAAGTTCTCATCCACTCAAGATAGGAGTTAGTTGAGAATGATTCCCAAATAAAAGACTTACAATGACCCACACACTTCACTCTCCCCCGAACCCCTCCAACAAGTCAACATAAAAATAAAGAAATAATCAGGAATGTAGATGTGGAGACAGAATAAGATAAGTTGCATTTATATTTCAAACATAAAATTTTGTTGAGATTCCTAATTCTCTGCAAACTTCCCAGTGTTTGTTTTGTTACCTCCTGCATGTCCTTGCAGTGAATAAAATTAAAATCCTAGGCATAAAGACAGGAGTAGCCTTGTGGGAGGAAAAACTGACAAAGGAAAATGGAAAGCAAAGATCAAAGATTATACTCATGGTCTGGAAAAGGTAAGAAGGGTATATAGGTAGGTGACTTGTGATGGAATAGGTCTGCAGATTTAACTTGGAGCAAGCTCCCAATGTTCTTTCACAAAGATATTCCAGATTAGAGCAAAAAGGAAGGAAGTTAGTGTGATGTATGTGTTGATGAGATTTGCATATGGAAAATATCCTCATAATTTCTGATACATATTACATTACGGTGTACTACTGTAAACAAAACAGAAGTCATTTTGTGATATCTAAAGATTTTCCATTTCCTTTATGTATTTGGGCTTTTGTCCATAATAAAAATTATAATATGACTTCAGCTCTGAAATATTTTCCTTTATTTTCTCTTTTCATATCTATCTGAGGGCTGACAAAGGAAGGATCATGATGAGGAAGAGGGATAAGATAAGGTGATAGACTGATAAGGCAATTATCAAAGGAAAACAAGAAGAAGGAATAATAAGGAATTCAATAATGGATCATATAAGAGTAGTGCAATGCTCCCTTGGAAGTGGGGCACTTAGTTTAGAAAGAGCATGCCTGAAGAATGCACATTCTTTCAAATATTAACTGAGTACCAGTTAAGTACAAGCCACAAGACTACCAAATGGAACATGATATATTTTTACAGTCTTTACATATGCTTATCTCCCTAAGGTATGAGATTTTTGCACTGCTCTTTACTTAACAGGCAATTCAATACATGCTTGCTAAAACAAAGTTGCAATGAAGAAAGACGGTTAATACATTGAGATTTCTCTAACTATTAATCTAAGTTTCAGAAACTTCTGGAAGAAGCCATGGGTCATTTAAGTCCATTTAGTTTTCCTCCTAAATTTGAATCTGCATTCCCCCTATACAATACATGACTGCTTTCTAAAATGAAATTTGGCCTATAAAAATCATTCAAGCATTGACATCATTTGAGTCTCAAGTTTTGCTTTAGAAACTATCAACACCTTTTGAATATCTTAGGAACTCAAGGTAGGACACTAAGACCAAACAAATTTTATTAGTTGCCCTAGGATAGAGAGTTCAATTTGGAAGTGTCCTGAAATAGCGAACAGATTTGGTAAATTTACCGGGTTATAGAACACACCAATCATGCTATCTCAGTCATTCTAAGTATTTACCTCTCTTTGTGTTGTATTTTTCCCCTGTCTTAATGCTAGCCTCTTCCTTCCTGTCACCCCTAAATGTGAGAATTTTTTCCCAATTTTTATCCTCAGGCCTCAAATCTTATTTTACCCTTATTCTCTCATTAACTTAAGCCACTCCTATAGGTGAACCTACTTTCTCTATGTTCTTCCTTCCAAAGTTCAGATTTCTGCTAATGGTATCACAAGTCTCAGTTCATCACTTATGTTAGCTACAAATTATTTTTAATTTTTCTCTTTTCTTCAATCCTTACAACTAGAACATCTCATCTTTTTTATTCTTCATTTTCAATTTCATCTGCCACCACCTGAATTCAAGGGCTTTTCAGCTCACACCAACACTATTAGGATAGCCTCCTCACAGTAATTTACTATTTTTTGAATATGTTCAAATAATGACTTTCCCTTGCAGACAGAACAAAAGTTTCATCCAGTAGAGTTGAAAAAATATTCAATGAAAATTTGGAAAACATGAGTTTTCCTGGCTAAACCCCACGCAGTTTTTAAACAATGGTATATCCTTTACTTCTCTGGGTACTAAGTTCCTTATCTAGTAAAATAACTAAATTGGACCAAATAAGCAGTTTTCAAACTTTTTAATTTAAAGTTTTTGAATTGTTTTGGATTCTGATGCTGTAAATACACAAAAGAGATGCAAAAAAAAGAATTGTTTATTCAAGAGTTTTACCAAGAACCCTTGAGAGAGAGTTGTTGAGCCATGAGTGAGTAGAGGGGAGACAGATGCAGAAATAGCTGTTGTGATGCTGCTGGAACATGATAAAGACTTGAACTAAGGCATCTGCAGTAATCAAATAAGATTAGAGAGAAGATACGGGTGAGAATGTTTAGGCGATGGAATTGACTGGTTTTAATGACCAGTTGGAGATACAGGAGAAGAACAATAAAAGGGATAAAAAGAAGATT
This sequence comes from Tapirus indicus, assembly GCA_031878705.1. Lineage (NCBI taxonomy): Eukaryota > Metazoa > Chordata > Mammalia > Perissodactyla > Tapiridae > Tapirus > Tapirus indicus. The sequence continues at coordinate 9,037,839 of CM062925.1, forward strand.
CATTTATGGCATGGGTAACTAGTTAAATGGAGATTCCATTTAATTAGGAAGAGAAAATAGAAGGAATTGGGAAAGGGTAAGAACTGAGCAGCTTTGGTTAAGACAGAAGGAGGCCAAGGCCTTTTGGGTAGGGTGTTCTCTCCTTTCTCACTCCTAGGCACCATCTATGGCTGTTCCACTGTACCCCAAAGGTCCAGGGAAATCAGCATGAAACCACTGAAAAGGATAATTTCATAGTTTCCTTACAGTTTTAAAATTCTACCATCTGTTAGCTAAGCATTGATTCTGTGTTTGATTTTTCTACTCTGGTCAAATAGCTCTGATTACTATTCCTTAAATACACCTTACACTGTTCCAACAGCAGCCAGTTTCTCTGATATGCCTTCCCCCACACATCTCTTCTTATCCAAATCCTAGTCATCATTCAAAGGAAACTGCACATCCACAGTGTCTAAACTCATATAGTATAGCAGTTATCTAGATTACACTCACGGCAATTAACTCGTGATATACAGCTCATATACCTCTCCAAACAGATTAGGAACCCCTAGAGGGAAAAATATTTATAAACCTTTGCCCTTCCCATAGCCTCATTCAAAGTAACTTGTACATAAATGGGTTCTCAAAAGAGAGTTAACAAAGAAATAAAAGAATGATCCTAGTCTACGAAAATCATTTCCCTCAGTGATAATCCTGCATAGAATTAAATTGTTAGCAGTTGTACACTTTCCTTCTTCTTTAGAAATCTAGATATTTTAACACAATATATCACACACATTTCAAAGTTAAGTTTGACTTTCATAAAAATTCTTAAATCTACCTTTAAAATATCTGTACCTTCTTTTTCAAGATATTCTGAAACTTTCTAGAGTTCAAAGATTCAAATGCCAGCATCTGAGCTTTGGGAACTCATAATATCTATCTAGTGTGGCTGGCTGCAAATAATTCATTGTATTATACTAGTAGTTTGTGGTTTTAAACCCAAGAGACAGGGGAAAGTATCAGCCCAAATATATGTGAGAAAAAAAACAAACGTAATACTCAGTTAAATTAATACTCAATTATACTCAAAATGATTTTATAGACATTTCATGAAGTCTGAAAATAGATAACCCGTTCTTATTAGTACAAAAGAGAGTGTCACATCATTACAGTTCTATCCATTTTTTCTTGAATAAGTAAATATTATTTAAACTCCTAGTATATAGTCTGTCAAGACAGTACTTAAAACTGTGAGGCACTTATTTATTTTAAAAAGAGATATGAACCCCTAACCTCCGTACCAATGCCCACCAAAGCCAAAAAACACAACAGTAATTGAAAACTGTGGACTGGGGTAAGGGAAACATGAGTTTTGCCAATATTTTTAGTTTCTTTCTTTCAAATCAAATGGAAAAGGAATAAAAACAAGACAGAGACTTTCACTTTTCTAAGTTGTCCAAAATACAATCATTTCAAATGAAGTTGTATAATATATAAAAAGTAAAGAAAATAGCTAGAGAAATGTGACTCTACAAATCTAAGCTATTTAGATGTATTTCACTTTTCCTTTTAAAAATCTCCAAAATAACTTATTTTATATGAATTTTAAATTTATGAATTTATTCCTCTAATAGTAAGTTAGAAATGCATGCTATTTTTGAAAGAGTATCATATTTCTGTTGTTTTTTATGTTTATATGCTATTGGCAATATAGTCACAGGCAGTGCAACATCAGCATCAAAAACAGTAAAGAATAAAGGTCTTTCCACATTCATCTTTTCACATTCACTAGAAATTAGATTTTAACAAAAATGAATACATCAGTGGGGGGAAAAGGGCTCAGATGAAGTTCTTTTAAAATACACACTTTGAAAAAATGTATTATTTTTCACAATGAAACAAACTATAAAGTCATCCCTGTTCTGTTTCTTTAACTCTTTTCCATATTAGTTTGTCCATTTAATCTTCATGGATTTCATAATGTCTATATACTGCAGTAAATTATGCTGTAAAAGATCTTTAAGTAAAGTAGAATTCTTCCACAATGCTTTACAGTTTCCTTGATTGTCTCCCTTTATTCATGTTTCCTATCAAATGACTGAAATAACATTGCCCTACAGGAAATCTTGGGATCAAAAGAAATAGGAAAAATAGCTGATATAGTTATTAGCAGTACTTAGACACCACCTGGAGGCAATCTCAGGCCCAGTGACAAGCTGGGAATAGACACAGCACAGGTAAAGTGGTGAAGGTACTTCTTCACATCAACACAGCTTGCACAAAAACAAAATGAAGTAAATAAACAACTTATGCTAGAAAGAATATAAGGTGGCTTATAAGGTTTATATATGGCAAAAGAAATTAAACTGGACCCTACAGGAAATGAAAGCAAGGGCAGAAATAATATAGCAGATAAGAACAAGGCAAAAAATAAATTTCATTATGTCCCTATCAACTGAAGCAAACAACGGCCTATACATATTGACTGATGTGTTGTTAGTGCCGTGGAGTTGAGTCTGACTCCGAGTTCCCCTGTGTACAGCAGAGGGGAACCCTGCAGGGTCTTTCTGCGCCATCTTCTCACCCTCTGGTGCTATATCAGACCATGCTCCACTGCTATTCACAGGGTTTTCATGGCCAATTTTTTTCGGAAGGGAGTGGCCAGTTCCTTCTTCCTAGTCTCAGTCTGGAAGCTCTGCTGAAGCCTGTCCACCATGGGTGACCCTGCTGGTATTTGAAATCCCAGTGGCATAGCTTTCGGCATCACAGCAACAGGCAACCGCCACAGTATGACAACAGATGGGTGGTGTGGTTCCCTGACCAGGAAACGAACCAGGCCACAGTAGTGAGAGCACTGAATCTTAACCACTAGCTCACCAGGGCTGGCTATGTTAACTGATAAACATTAACATACACATACCTACAACAGTTTTTTTTTTTTTCCTAATTACCATTCATTTTATCATCTTTTTATCATTATTTTATCATCTTAATGTATTTTAAATGTAACTTTACTGCTTCTGACCTATTAAGAACTTTAGTTTACATGGACTGTTTAGGAGAATTATGGTCCAATGTGACATTATTCATTATCTGAGCATTTAATTATGCCTACTACATGCCAAAAGCTAAATACACATCAAAAGTTGTGTGTACTTACCCTTCCACAGTCTTACACATCTCTCTGCATATTCTTATATACCTATAAATTTTGACTGATCCTACAATATAATGCTATACTGTATCTCGACCTGTATTTTACTATTTGATATTTCAAATTTCCTGAGGAAAGGCCTCTTGCTAGATGGTGAGCCCATGAGGACAGGGACCGTATCTGTTCTGTTCACTGCTATGTTCCTGGTGCCTTGCTCCTGAGACATAAAACCTCTGCTACCTGCTTTGATTCCTTGTTAGGACTTTACAAGTTGCTGTCCTCTCGAAATTTGTTTTGAAATACAAAGTGAATAAAAGTAGTATTGAATGACCATCCTGCAACTGCATATTCAGTTATATTAAAATAAGAAATGACAAATACTTAGATAATATTTTATCTAATTATTCATTTATATAAATACTAAATGCGATCTGAACACCTCATGCCAGGCACAGGGAATGAAAAAGATATTCCCTAAGGGAGTTCACAAATTATTAGAGAAAACATCTCCTTACAAAAATCTAAGATACAGGGACATTAAGGATGTTACAGGATCATAGCAAAGAATGCACTTAACTGTGTGTGCTAGTTTCTACATAAGTATTTTCCTAAATAATATATGATTATGTGTAAAAAATCTTCATGATGTATGAATGAAAACATTCTTTTCCTATTATTTTATTTACATAATATCGCATGTTTATATATCATTTTAAAAAAGTAGCCCATCACTACAAACTTGTAACATAATCCTTTCTAGATGTTATAAACACTCTCTTAAGCAAGAATACAAAAATCAGCCACATGTCATCAACAATTATAACTCAAGTCTATCATTTTACCTGAACGTTTGAATGATTTGAAACATTTCCAGTTTCCCAACTAACAATCTACTGCCTTCTGCAAATATTTATTGAACATCTATTATTTGACAGACCCTGGGGAAGAACAAATCTAATTCTCTGCTCTCAAAGAGCTCATTGAGACTCCATGACCATCACACTAAAGCAATAATATATTTTGGCTCTATCTTTGCTTTAGGACAATTAAGGAATCTTCCATTCATACCAGAAAACTAAAATTATAACTACTGCATATGTTTTTCATTAAAAGTTTAGTAGGATATATTCATACTTCTAAATATTTTGTAAATGAATGAAAATCAGAAATAAACTGTTAAATAAAACAACATTATGTTAAGATGTAGCAGAAAAAAAAAATCTAGTAAACATTAATTAGCTCCACATAAAAGCACTGCCTGTGATTGCAGAGTAAAATAAAAACACACTAATGGGGAGAAAAGAAAAGCTAGTCCATTAAACTTTACAAGTCAGTAGATATTAATCACTTGAAATGATGGTTTACTTTTCAATGATAATATAATAATAATAATTTTGCAGCTCAGATGAACCTGGTTTTCACTCAGGATAAAAATAACAGGGTCAAGCCAGATATCTCCCAGCCACATGCAAAATAATTGTTCTACAGTAAAATCTCTATATTCTCTTATAAAGTAAATTCCTAATTATTAAATTTTCCTCCAACATTTCTGATCTTATTCTCTACTCCCCCCTAGAAAATCAACCGGTAGACATAGCAGAGAAGAACCCACACAGATTTGTCTGAAGAGCATTCCTGGATTGTCTGCCATCAGTTCTCAAGGATGAACCACAGCATGCCTAAGAAACACATCAGAAACGACTGTGCACATTCTTTTTCTAATATTAATTACCTCAACTGTGTTTTAAAATCTTGCAATTTTAAAGTAAAAAAACAAATACAGAAAACCACACGAAATAAATTTATGGCATTATGAAATTTTATAAAGCAAACACATGGTTATTACAAAGTAACTACCACTGTGGTCAGGAAAAATAGAACTTTGCCAAGCATCTCAGAAGCCCCTTCCCTGAGCCCCAACCCAATCATAACCTCTTCCCGCCTCCCATAAGTAATCATTATCTGACTTGTACAGTAATCATTTCCTTGTGTTCTTTATAACTTTGTCATCCAAAAGTGCATTCCTAGACACTATATTATGATTTTACATTTAGCATTGCACACAGATGCTAAATATTTAAGTTAATATATTTTAAAATATAAATGCAGGAAGATCAAAGTTCTACCCATCTTACATGTTCTCTTTTTCTCAAAGTATGAACAGGGTGATTTTTCGAGGAAAAGGATATTAACACTGCGTCTATAATATTTGGCAAATAAAATAGTGACAAAAATCCATATTCTAAAGAGGCAATGGTCAGAAAATAAGTGAAAAAAATTTTAAAAATCAAAAGCCAAAAATGCTTCTGGAATAGTAATTATCCAAAAAAAGGTTATTAAAAATTATACAATGGCTCAAAATTACATCTATTCAGTTTATAGATCTCTTTTAATACATGTGCATACAACCCAAATGTCTTTCATGAGAAATGCTAAATGCCCATGCTTGTAACACGGTGGTATGAAAACACATGACCACCTCAAATTTAAATTTTATTTTACTTAGTTTTTTATTTTCTAATTTCAGAGGAGAGATTGGAACTCACTGAAAGGTGAAATTTAATCTGCTTTAAAGTAACTTTCCTGAATATAAAATTAATATTAACTATAGATATTTGGAAAATACAGAAATACATATAGACAAAAATAAAAATCATATACAATCCCAATATCAAAAGATAATCACTTTTGGGGCAGGCCCTGTGGCATAGTGGTTATGTTTGGTGCACTCCACTTTGGGGGCCCAGGGTTTGTGGGTTTGGATCCTGGGCACGGACCTACACCACTCATCAGCCATACTGTGGTGACAACTCACATACAAAATAGAGCTAAGAGATATTAGCTCAGGGCTAATCTTCAAGTGAAAACAGAGGAAGACTGGCAACAGACGTTAGCTCAGGGCAAATCTTCCTCAGCAACAACAACAAAAAAGATAATCACTTTTAACATCTTAGCCTATTTTTTAATTAAAAGAATTATTCATTATTTACCTCATTATGCCTCCACTATTTCTTCAAAAAAAGCAGTTTATCTTTCATTATCCATTCGATCTTCAAGATAAGCAGAGTATAAAATAACAAGACTACTTTGTAAACCTTATCAGATTTATACATGCAAGTGAATATTTTTTTACTCTAAAGATGTAGCCAATGAAGAAAATATTTTTCAGAATGCTTCCTTGAGAACATCCTTGAAATTCAATAGTTATACATATTAATTACTATTATAGAAATGGTCCCCAATGTACTCTAATACAGCAATATAACATTGTAGAATTTTACCAAAATCTTATTGTTTGTTCCTGTTTCCTATGTTCTTCCTTGAGTCTTTCAAACTTCTATATCTGCATATTAAACATGAATTATGTTTATCATTTTCAGAAACTGTCTACCATTAAGAATTCAGGATATCCTACTCATGAAAATTACCATAAAAATGTCCTACAGAAAACATATGTACTTCTAAAAATCCAATTGTAATATAAAATTATGTAAGTCAAACTCTATCTTTTCACCAACTTCCATTTAAAAAAAATTTTTGAAGATGCATTACCACTGAAAATAAATTGGCCTGAAGGTATAATAATAAATATCATCTAAGAATAAATCAAATCTCTTAAAACTAATATTTAAGATAAGATTATGAAACATTTGATAAAACGTGGCAATATTCAAAATTAATTATAAAGTCCAAATACTAAATTTTTCTAAACTACATTTTCTTAGGACCAAATTACATGGTAAGGGGTTATTCCTCCTTTAAAATCTACTCCAATTTCACTCCTATCCCTGGCCAATGCTCATTTTCAAAAACCTTGAAATATTTAAGTGGGTTTCTAAAACTAATAGGTGTGAATACTCTCTGAAATATTCAAGGTGCCTTAGGAATGCAAAATGATGATGATGATTTACCTAATGCTTCTAAGAAAGAACTGCTAAATTAGTTCAGTATTCCCTATAAGATCTCCATGGTAAACAGTAGGGTGCATCTTTCCATACAATGGAATTTTGAAAAACTACTTATATAACTAATTTCTTAATGTAGATCCACAAGTATTATATGACCTTTAAAGTAGAACACTAGCACTATCTAATGACATCTAGTTGTCAAAATTAGTGGATATTTTAAAAACTTTTCCCACACCTGGCAGGCCAAATCTAGGCATGTCTTTGTTGGTGTAAGAGACAGGTGAGAAGGGGCATCCCACTCTAGCAGATTTCTTATGCCCTTCATGGTTGTGTCTCTGCTGTACTTTCTGTCATCACCCCAGGGTGAAAAAGGAAAACAAGACTGTTCAGATAAATACTATGTCCTGGGTCCTGCCTTATCTGCCTTTTCTCTACTTTTTCTTTACACGTAGTAGCATCCCTTTCACTCAGCTTGTCCCCAAGAGCTATTGTTTAGTACACACCAAGCTTTATGAGTACAATCAATATCAGAGGAGGGAATCAAGAGCAGTCTCACTTTAATCAGTTTAGTACACATTTAAAGTATTACGCAGTCCCTGCAGATGCCCAAGATGTTCACTTCTCTTAAGTCTGCATGGTCTTCTGTGCGCTATTTTGGGGTTATAACTCTTCTGGATATTTCTACTCTTCAGTCTAAAGCTGAAGTATTTCCTTTGGAAGAACAAGGTCTTTTTCCCTTTTGAGCCCTGGTTCTGGTTTTTAAGGCTCTTGACACAGAATGATGCCTCCCTTCTACCAACTAAACAAGTATTCCTCTGGTTAACTTTCGGGTACTTCCTATCAGATATTTCCTCAGGCTTTAGCCCCAATTCCACTTCTTCCAAATCAAGGAAACTTAGTCTGTCCCCCTTTTATGGTCAGTCCTGCAAACACAGTGTTTTGCCAGCCCCTTCACAATACCGTCTCCTCATTCTTAAATACAATTTTTCTCTAATGAAAATTTTCCTTGTTTCCCTCCCTCTTTTTTTTTTTTTTTTTACAGTTCCATTTCCTGATACCATCAACTCTCTAAAATCACATTTGCAGTTCTTCTGAAAAAAATACTCAATATACATCACCTAGCCAAGACAATTCACTGCCCTTAAGAATTTTTTTAAAATTCACATTTTCGGGGCTGGCCCGGTGGTGTAGTGGTTAAGCTCACGTGCTCCGATCCGGCAGCCCAGGGTTCACAGGTTTGGATCCCTGGCATGGACCAATGCACCACTTATCAAGCCATGCTGTGGCAGGCATCCCAAATATAAAGTAGAGGAATATGGGCAAGGATGTTAGCCCGGGGCTAATCTTCCTCACACACACACACACACACACACACACACACACACAAATTCACGTTTTCATTTTTTTTTGATGAGGAAGACTACCTCACATTTTCATTTTTGCACAGCATCTTTTGCTCTCTTATCTTGCATTTCCCTTAATTCACAATAAATTTTACCAGTGGAACTGAATTCTGTGAAGGGAACATTTAGCCTTATGATGCATAATTAAAAGTTACAAAAAGAGAATATAATATTTCTATATATTTTTAAAATCTTACATGCAGAGGAGGAGTTTATCATTTACAGAATTCTTATAATGGCTCTTTTTGTGGAATAAATAATTACTACTTAGTTTTTATAAATCCGAAATTTCACAAATCAGGCATGCTTAAAGATAAGAAATACCTTTCATAGCTTGGAGTTAGGACTACTCTCTTATCTTAAGCTTCTTCAATAAGACCCAAACACCCATTCGTATTTCACTTCTAAAATTATGAGCCTATTTTTCAAGAAAAAAAGAACAATTTCTTAAGTACTAAAGGAAAAGAATAGATGGTCCAATGCATTTTTCAAGAGCAGGGATTAACAAGAAAACTGATAATATATCTTAGTAAAATTACATGTTAACTTACATAATCATGGAAGGCTTTTGCTTCACTTGAATGTTCACATGTTTCCCGTCTTTCTGGAGCTGCACAGTAGAGATCCCAAAATACACTAAAAAAGTAATTATGGTAACATTAAAGAAATCATATAACCCCAAATGAGAGATCACAATTTCAAAAATAGAAGACATATATTACTCTTTATACAAAATGTGTTTTCTTCTTCAGAACAAATATTTTTTGAAACATTTAAATTTACACAAGGCTCTTCATGCAATAATAAGGTATAACCTAGCTATCATTCAGAAATGCTAATAAGATTCTTTTTTAAAGGATAAAATAATTTTTTTTTAAATTTAAAACTGTCATTCTTAATTGTCTGTTTACATGACTTAAACACACGATAGAAATAATTACAGTTTTCATAACTTTCATATGAAAAATAAAAACAGTAAAAAATTCCTAATTTAATCATTAAAGAATAAAGTGGCTCATTAATTGTTTTCAAGATAATTTTGTTGTCCAACTCCCAGGCCAACACACTGACCATTAAATCACACTGGTCAAATAAATATATTTTCTTAAAGTATCCTCCTGCAATTTCTCTTGCAATTACCAAAATAGGTTAGTAATTTTCAAAACTTAAAAATCCATGCTAACTTTCTATTTTTTGCTCCTACTCAAGAACAATAGGAAAAAGCAAGATGGAACTAGTTGGGAAAAAATAATTATACTGCTTACAGAACATATGGCTCTGGTCATCCTTCCATCTATAAAATTAACAATGAGCATGAGCAGGAGATTCAAAAATCAGGAAAGCAATTGCATAAAGTATTGGTCATAAACAAAGGCAATTATACTGATGAACAGAAATTTTTTTTATTACACATTTCCCACTCTATAAGTGGACAGTAGGCTAAGTCAAGCGGTTAAGAGCACAGGTTTCAGAATAGGACATATCTGAGACAGAAGTCAGCCCTGCTAATTACTACCTCAAGTTGCTTGAACAGATCGGAAACACAATTTCTTCCTTTATAAAATGAGGTTGTTGAAAAACTTAAATTATATAAGCACAGTGTTTGACATATAGTAAGCATATTATTAATAATATCAGCAACACTATAATTAGGTTGTATAAAAGCTTAAAATGCATAGATATTGTTAAGGTGGGTCACTGTGCTGAGGGCACAGTGTATAATGGTAAAATAAAATTCAGTAAATTGAACATGGTCTCCTTGTTTTGACCCTTGAAGTCTCATTTAATCTGGATCCCTCTCTCTTCATCTAGGAGAAAACCTTCTGTAGGTCTTATCACACAATTAATTCAATAAAATAAGATTACCCTCAAAGATGAAAAATATGAAAGATTGAGTCTTGGCATTTATTTCCTTTTAAATTTCTACAATAAGCAAGAAATACAAAGAAAACAATAAAGACCAAAACAATTTAAGAAGTTCCAATTCTTTTAGGAAAGTGAAAGTAGTTAAAAGTTGTACTTGGCCTCCCTATGTCCCTTTTGGGATAAAAAGTATAAGAATTATAGACATTCAAGGATCCAGCTAAAAGTTTTCCATCCTGATCAGGTGTGTTATGAATTACAATATATTGCAATCATTCTTATTTTCATGTTCTTAAGGAACTTCAAAGGTTTTAAAACAAAATTTTATAATGGTAGTCTTTAAATTGTATTTAGTTTAATCATAGAATATTATGACAAACAACTTACTGTCTCTTCCTGTTCCATAATTTCCAGCAAATACCATAAGATCTCTGTTGAAAATTATTCCAATATTACTTTTAAAACATTGTCTTACAAAATGGACTGGGAGAGAAATAATAATTTATTATTGGAGTATGCCCTAAAAGTTTTAAAATAAATACTATAAGTGATTATTTACACATATATAATTAAATTAAATATTTATCTTAAAATAGTAAGACTGCTCTAAGTTTCCCTTTATGGATTTAATAGGAGGTCAAAAGCTTACAAGATCAAGATTAGGGATAATAAAACAAGGTACTAAAGTAGGATAACTTTACATATGGCATTTCTAACAATCCTACATTACCTATACATGATCTCCTTAAATAAAGGTAAAGAAATATATCCTCTTAAAGACATTTACCCAAAGGAGAAATACGCAGTTCTATAATAATAGTCAGAGACATCAATACTCCACTTTCAATAATGCACAGAACAACCAGACAGAAGGTAAGCAAGGAAATAGAAGGCTTAAATAGCAGCACAATAAACCAACTAGATCTAACAGACATATACAGAACACTCCACCCAATAAGCATACATTCTTCTCAAGTGCCCATGGGATATTTTCCAGGATAGACTACATGTTAGGGCACAAATTAAGTCTCAAGAGATTTTAAAAGACAGATATCATACAAAGTATCTTCTCCAACCACAAAGGAATGAAGTTAGAAATCAATAACAGAAGGAAAATGAAAATTCACAAATTTGTCGAAATTAAACAAAACACTCCCAAGGAATCAAAGAAGAAATCATAAGGGAAACAGAAAATACTCAGAGATGAAACAAAAACACAACATATCCAAACTTATGGGATGCAGCAAAAGCAGTGCTAAGGGGGAAATTTAAAGCTATAAACACTTAACATTGAAAAACAAGGAAATTATTAAATCAAAAACCTAACTTTAAAACTTAAGGAACTAGAAAAGAAGAACAAACTAAACCCAAAGCTAGCAGAAGGAAATGATAAATATTAGAGCAGAGATAAATCAAATAGAGAATAGAAAAATAGAGAAAATGAACGAAACCAAAAGTTGGTTCTTTGAAAAGATCAACAAACTTGACAAACCTTTTAGCTAGATGGACTAAGAAAAAAGAGAGAAGACTCAAATTACTAAAGAATCCACCAAAAACCTGTTAGAACTAATAGATAAATTCAGTAAAGTTGCAAGATACAAAATCAATATACAAAAGTCTGTTGTGTTTCTATACACTAACAATGAACTATCAGAAAGAGAAGTTAAGAAAGAATCCCATTTACAATTGCATCAAAAAATAATAAAATACCTAGGAATAAATTTAACCATGGAGGTGAAAGATCTATACACTGAAACCTATAAGACATTGATGAAAGAAAAAGAAGACGACACAAACAAATGGAAAGATTTTCCATGCCATGGATTAGAAAAATATCATTAAAATGCCCATACTACCCAAAGCAATCTACAGATTCAATGCAATTCCTATCAAAATTCCAATGGCATTTTTCACAGAAAAAAACAATCCTAAAATTGTACCCCAAACAGCCAAAGCAATCTTAAGAAAGAAGAACAATGTTGGAGGCATTACATTTCCTGATTTCAACCTATATTACAAAGCTACAGTAATCAACAGACACAGGCTTCCTCTTTCTACAGCCTGAGACGGTGGTGGCTAAGGAGCTTTTCAATTCCTCTAATCCCTACATCTGTCATGCTTGAAACCAAAATATTATCCTTGAAATGTGATAGATTCATCATCATGAAGAATGCTTTAGATTTACATGGTCTCTTTATTTCTAAGCAGAAACAAGTGAAAAATCTATATTTCACAAATGAAGACAAAGACCAAGCACAGAGAAGCAAAACTTGTGATGTACTAAAATCTTTGTTCTTGTATCATTCATTATTATTAAAACTTTCCCCACATTAATCAAAGGAAAACAGTATTCCCAAGTTGAGGATTCTCATCCAAACACTGTTTTTCCTTCTATCCTGAGGATGTGAGTCAAAATGACTTAGCTAACTGTCAGTATCTCTAGGGAAAATAGAAAGCAAAATGGTTGTCAGAGAGTCTATTGGGGTGAATGAACACGCCAGATGTGTCCCAGAAGACAGGATGCTAACATAATTATATAACCTTTACGCCACCAGTCAGATCTAGGACTATCTGAAAATATAAATTAAAAGAAGAAGAAGGAAAAAAAACCTGGGGAAAATATTTTTTGAGTGGAACAAGCCATATTACTATAAGTTCAAGTCTTAATGATTAGGAAAGTTATTCCTCTTTGGCCCAAAAATATATTATTAATGAATGTTAGTTACTCATAATCCATACTGAAGAAAACTCTCTATTCATAAGACCGAGGAGAGTTTTACATGAAATGTACATGTACCTGCTTGTACCCTTAAAACTTTCACATACATGTACTTGTATTATTCCTTAGCATTACTTAATACTTTTTAAAATGTGAGCATTCAATTTTGTCCCACTATCATAGAATTCTCACAACTCTTGGATTAGTAATAAATTCATATTTTAAAGTATCAAAATAGCTTACATTTAATAAGTATGTGCTAAATTCAAGCATCATATACTAAGCATCATATATTCAGCATTTAATCCTCCTATTATTATTCCCATTTTATAGATGAGGGAACTGAGGCTTAGAGAGGTTAAATAATTTGCCTAAGGGTCACACAGTTAGTTAGTGGCAGAGCTGGGCTTGAATTCCCACTTTTTAATTCTTACATTATTTTGCTTCTAATGTGAGTATGGTATTAAGAGTTACAAGAACTCAAGACTATGCTGATTATGTGCAGGTTTACACAGCTCTGTCAGTCTGAGCAGCATCCACTATTAAATGAGTGTGGTAGATACCCATCCTACATAAGACAGCAAGCACTTTGTTATCCTACCTTTGACCCTGTACTACAACTCATTTCCTGCATATCCTATGGCAACCACTTCCCTCACCCTACACATAGCTGCCAGTGATCCATGGGTGCCTCAATATAGACAGGACTCAGAAGAGACAACTTTTCTGAGTCTCATTTATATCTACTATGTGGAATTAGCCACTCATGATGTTCAAAAGGGGAAGTGTAATTAATGCCTTATGAACAGTGGGCCACTGAATTCTGGTCTGTGTTTAAAAAAATAATATGCGACTGAGATGAGCACTGGTGATAATTCAAGAAAATTCAATTCTAATTCTGAATTTTGCATGAAGTTTTCTTATTAACTGAGTAAAATTTGCCTCAATTTTCTTTCTAATCCTTTGCATTTAGTGGAAAATTCCATCAGTTTTTAACAGTCTTCTCCCCACCAAATTTTCCTCTGTATCCCACATCCCCTTCCTGCTCTCCCGGACACATTTTGTCTTTTCTCCATAGCCTGACCACCTCTGTTCTTTGCTTTATCTCTTGCTAACACTCTATTCCCTTCTCACTATGACTATACTCCTCCTTCTATCCTAGTTGTTGCCTACATTGTCTTATATTGCTGTTTAGTTTAATTCAAATAAATAATTAGCTATGCAATGTCTATTACAGGCAAGACACATACGATGAATAAGAACCAGTCTGCCAATTATAAATATTATACTCTTCTGGTAAGCCAGTTGACTAATTCCCATGCATTGTTTTCACATGGGTGTTTGGTTATTCTTAGCTATACCTGATGTCATCCATTAGATTCTAAAATCATTAGCGTGCTAGCATACTGCAAGATTTGACTTCCCACAGCCAGGAAAAAGAAACGGAATTCTCATGATAATCTTAGTCATTAGTTTCTTATCTCTGCAATGTTATATATATTTAATTTCAGGATACATGTATATGGGCTCAAAGTTATTTCAAAAGGTGTTTTATTTTACAAAATTAGAAATGACATAGTTTCTGCAATTAAAACTTTAAATAGGAAGTTTTTAAAAGTGCACATTTTTAAATTACACAGATTGAAAAGGATATTAATTTCAGAGGAAAGAGTTTCCTGGCATTTCTATTTCTGAAATTCATGTAAGAGTTGGGAGCTTTTATGAAAGTGTACAAACGGGAAATAAGTTTTCAAAGGGGATTGATCAAGGCAAAGGTAATGAACGTGGGAGGCACAGAAAAGACAACAGCACTGGGCATGGTGCAAACTGGGGAAGAAAAAAAAGAAGTCATAAGAGAAATCATATCAGAAAGAAAAGACAGCTCCAGAAAGTAAAATCACATACTTTTCTCTATCCCACACTAAAGGCAGAAATTCCCCTCCTCCTCTCCAAGGCCTTTGCCTCTCATCTCTCCTGCACTTTATTCTGCATTTTTGTGCATGTGTATTTCTCTTTCATACATCTTCAATGTCTCCCACTCTTTTCACCTCCATCTACATACATGCTCAAATCTGTTCGATTTTAAAAACAAAAACGCCAGGTCCTCTTCTGTTGTTAATCCTGAAACTACTACACATGCCACCACACAGTTCAACTATTCTCAGCAACCCCTGAGCTGGAAAAATGAATTATAGTAGCCTTCTAAATTTCACTTTCGCCACTCCACTGAAACTGCTCTCCCCAAGTCCACCAAAGTTCACCTTACTTCCCAATTCAGGGAAATCTGTGAGTCTTTTTATTGACACTTGCTGCAGAATTTAATCTCTTCTTTGAATCCTTTCCTGGTTCCCATACATTCTTCTTTCCTGATTACCCTCCTTCCTCTCCAGTTATTTTCCTTTGAGGCTCCTCTTCATCCACCCCGGCTTAAATGCTGACTTTCCCCAGGTCCTGCTCTTCCTTGTTACACTGGGCAGTTGCATCTATGAACACTCTTCACCTACAGTATGGTCTACGCTGATAATTCCCAAACAAATATGGACCTGTCTCAGAACTACAGACCCAGATCGCTGACTTTGATAGGGTATCTCTATCTGAATGTCACACAAGCATCTCAAAATTTAACCTGTCCAAGCTAAATCATGGTCTTTTCTCCAAAGCCTGTTGTCTCTCTATGTTCCCCTCACTCAGTCAGTGGCATCATTGTTCATCCCACTGTCCAAATCTAAAACCTAGGAACCTCCTTCTTCACCTCCAAACTATTCCACTCATTGTTCACTATCTGGGATCCATCGCCTAATCACCTTTTGACTGGACAATTACTATTGCTTTGTAAACTAAACTCATCTCTGTTCTTAACACTCTTCAATCCATCTCTATGTTGATGCCAAGTGAGTGCCCAAAAGTACAAATCTAATCATGTCATGTACCTTGTTTAAAATCTTTGAACTTTAGTCCAAAATCCTTGATGTTACTCCAAGACTTCACAATCTGGCCCCTGCTTTTTTCTCTAGCCTTATATTCTATCACTTCATAGTACCGCATCTACAACTCAGTTGGCCCAAGCTACCTGTGATTCCTTGAATGCATCACTTTCGAGACTTCATACTACCTATTCCTTGTCCACAATACCCTTTCCTCACTCAGCTGTCAGCTCATCCCAGAATCACTTTCTTTCTGTAGCATTTCCTGACTCTCCCAAGCTGACAAGTGTATTCCTCCTGTATTGCTATTATAACCAGTACATACCTCGATTATAATACCATTAGTTGTTTATCTCTCCTACTACTTATTTCCTCGAGGGCAGCACAGTTTTGCACTTTGTAAATATTTGGCAAAGAGGCTTAAACAACAGGAAAACTGCATTTTCAAATACTTGATAAAAAAGAAGCAAGAAGAAGTCATAAAATTGCAACTGGTCCATCCAACAGGGATCTTTAGCTTGACCAAATGAGCAAGCAGTAAGTTCTTGAAGAATACTCGTTAAGAAGAGTAACAATCCTAATTATCTCGACCTCAACTGGAGCAACAGCTTTCCTGGTACAAAAAAAAAGGCAACCATTATT
This sequence comes from Tapirus indicus, assembly GCA_031878705.1. NCBI lineage: Eukaryota > Metazoa > Chordata > Mammalia > Perissodactyla > Tapiridae > Tapirus > Tapirus indicus. The sequence continues at coordinate 9,054,434 of CM062925.1, forward strand.
ACAGTTCTGAATCCCTAACCTAGAGCACAGATTATGAAGCCCAGCTCTAAGAGTTAAGGATAAAAGGGTCGGGCATCTCAGTATTATCAAGATGTCAGTTCTTCCAACGTTGATCTATAGATTCAATGCAATCTCAATCAAAATCCCAGCAAGTTATTTTGTGGATATCAACAAACTGATTTTAAAGTTTATATGGAGAGGAAAAAAGACCCAGAATAGCCAACACAATATTAAAGGAGAAGAACAAAGTTGGAGAACTGATACTACCCAACTTTAAGACAACTTATAAACCTACAGTAATCAAGACAGTGTGGTATTGGTGAAAGAATGGACAGTACATCAACGGAACAGAATAGAGAGCCCAGAAATAGACCCATATAAATATAGTCAACTGATCTCTGACAAAAGAACAAAGGCAACACAATGGAGCAAAGAGAGTCTTTTCAACAAATGGTGCTGGGAAAACTGGACATCCATGTGCAAAAAGAAAAGAATCTAGACACCAATATTACACCTTTCACAAAAATTAACTCAACATGGACCACAGACCTAAATGTAAAACACAAAACTATAAAACTCTTAGAAGATAACTTAGGAGAAAACCTAGATGACCTTGGGTGTGCAATGACCAGATACAACATTAAAGGCACAATCCATGAAAGAAACAATTGACAAGCTGGACTGTTAAATTTAAAAACGTCTGCTTTGTGAAGGACAAAGTCAAGAAAATGAGAAGAAAAGTCACAGACACGGAGAAAATATTTGCAAAAGACACATCTGATAAAGGACTGTTATTCAGAATATACAAAGAACTCTTAGAACTCAACAATAAGAAAATGAACAACCCAATTAAAAAATGGGCCAAAGACCATAACAGAACCTCACCAAAAAAGATATACAGATGACAAATAAGCATATGAAAAGATGCTCCACACCATATGTCATCAGGGAAATGCAAATTAAAATACAAGATACCACTACACATCTATTAGAATGGCCAAAATCTGGAACACTGACAACACCAAACGCTGGTGAGGGTGGAGAGCAACAGAAACTCTCATTCATTGCTGGTAGGAATGCAAAATGGCACAGCCACTTTGGAATACAGTTTGGCAGTTTCTTACAAAACTGAACATACTCTTATCATATGATCCAGCAATTGCACTCCTTGATATATACCCGAAGGAACTAAAAGCTTCTGACCATACAAAAACCTACGCACGGATATTTACAACAGTTTTATTCATAATTGCTGAAACTTGGAGGCAACCAAGATGTCCTTCAGCAGGTAAATGGATAAATAAACCATGGTATATCCAGACAACAGAATATTATTTAGTACTAAAAGAAATGAGCTATGAAGCCATTTGGCCAATGAGGCACAAAGGAACTTTAAATGCATATAACTAAGTTAAAAAAGCCAATCTGAAAAGGCTACATACTATATGATTCCAACTAAAAGACATTCTGGAAAAGGCAAAACTATGAAGACAATAAAAGGATCAATGGTTGCCAGGGTTGGGGGGTAAGTGAAGAGAGACGAAGAGGTGAAACACAGAAGATTTTTAGGGCAGTGAAAATACTCTGCATAATACTATAACAGTGGATACATGTCATTATACATTTGTCCAAACCCATAGAATGTACACCACCAAGAGTGAGTAGTAATGTAAACTGTGGACTTTGGATAATTATGATATGTCAATGTAGGTTGGTCAATTATAATAAATGTACCACTCTGGTGGGGGATGCTGATAATGGGGGAGGATATGCATATGTGGGGGCAGGAGGTATGTGGGAAATCTCTATCTTCACCTCAATTGTGTTGTGAACCTATTAAAAACTGCTCTAAAATAAATAAACTCTTAACTTAAAAAAAATCAAAAGGACTTCTGAAACTTTGAAAAAAAAAAAAGTCGAGCTTCTACTGGATTTAAGGCCCATTGTAATGGCTGGCTACACACAATGATCAAGGAAGCTTGGGATCTGAGCAGTTTTCTGGAAGAAGGGATCCACAGCTTTTCATCAGTTCTCAGAGAACCCCATGACCTCAAAATCATTAAGAATCACTGGTTTATATAGACAAAGTAGGCACCTCAAAGGTTATGTTAGTAGTTTTAGGGGAGAAAATTAAAAACACTATACCTTTTGCATGTGCTAGATTTAAATTGAATAAATATAGTCTAAAAGTGTTTATGTACCCATTATTTATAATTTCTTTGCTATCTCCAACTAAGTACAAATTAAATTACCTAAAATACCAAAACCACAGAGGAAGAGTTCCCCTGAATCTAAGGGCCATGGAAAAAGGAAGAGTAACGGCAGATTTAAGAGCTGTACCTCCTGATAGCTAAGACCAAAAAGCTTAAGTCTCCCGGAAGCAAAAAGCCAAAGTATTCAGCGAGTTACTATCAACCATATCCATATAAGAATAGGTTAAATTCATGAGAAAGGGAGTAAAAGGGAAATAGGCACAAGAAACATAATTAATTCTATAGTGGAAAACTCTTAAAATCCTCACTTTGTTAGCCCACTAATCCAATAGGGACACACTTCTAAAATGGTTTCTTACGCCACTTTGTAGACATAACTGGAAACATACAAAATATAAGGACATCAACAGGTGAAGAGACTCAATTCCATTCAGCAAACAGTTAAGTATTTACAGTCTAGATCTAGATATCATAAATAAATACTATGTAAAATGAAAAATTGACTCATAATATTATACATTACAAGAGATCAATCTTAAACCCCAGGGAAACAGCACGATGACAGTGCTTAACTGTAATGAGCCGTTGTTCCAAATACAGGAACAGCTCTGAACCAAAGGGTTGCACCTGTTCCCGCCATACGTATGCGAGACAAACAAGGGAAACCCACAACCACAACTGACCAAGTGCGGTTCCAGTCACCACGGATCTTCCAGGAAGGCATGTTTCCAGGAGAGAGATTAAAAGATGATGGCATTAAATAATGTACCAAGGAAACCACGTGCATGGCGCTAGAAGAGAGTTTCTCTTTTTTCTTTTAAATAAGAAGCTGAGAGAGGAGTATATAAGGCACTGAACAAGAAATGCTTCTAATTGAAGAAATGCCAAAAAAAAAAAAAGCCCAGCTTGTCCATGCAAACACCTGGACTACCAATTGCTGCTGCAGAAAAGTTTATAAGTTCTTATATCAGCTGGGCCATCAATACTGCCTGACAATCTTTTTGTGTGTTCCTAGTCACTTCCATCTCTGAGTCTATATAGAATTATTTCAAACTTTTTTTGGACTATTCTTCACTCTCCTAAATATTCACCACCACCACCACCTTCAGTATCCTCAAGTTTAGACGAGGCCATGAGGGTGGGGTCCTCATGAGAAATTAGTGCCCTTATAAAAAGAGACACCAGAGAGCTAGCTAGCTTGCTCATGTGCTCACTCTCTGTCTCTCTCTCTCCACCATGTGAGGACACAGTAAGAAGCAGCCATCTACAAGCCAGGAAGACAGTTCTCACTAGAATCAGACCATGCTGGCAGCTTAATCTTGGACTGCTAGCCTCCAGAACTGTGAGAAAACAAATTTCTATTGTTTAAGCATCCAGTCTATGGTATTTTATTATGGCAGCTCGAGCTGGCTGATACAGAATCATACTTACATAATACTATTCCCAATTCCAGCTTGCTTCAATAGTATTTTTAAGTTAAATGACACTAATGCTGGTTTTGAGTTTGTTTGTTTGTTTTTTTATAAGTGCTATCTTTCAGAAAACAATGGTAGAAAATTAAAAAAATAGAACAGAAGCATGAAATCATAGACAGGTATAGTGCAGGCCTACTGAAATGCATCATCAATCTAGTAAAAATGGAATAAAAAATACTTACCACCACCAAGAATGTAAGAATCCTGGTGGTTCCCCCAATGTGATGTTTTTTTCCCATCTTATCTAAAATGAATAAAAGAAATAGTAAATACTTTCCTAATAATACTTTTTTCCACACATATACAAAGCAATATTTTCTCATTTAAAATATTAAGATAGTATATAAGATTTTAATCATTTTCATATTATTCTTTACTTGAGTTTTACAAGTACTCTTTTACGTAGTGATTTGTTGACTGGATGTTCTTTGGAAGAAGATGCCACCATTATTTTCCTGAATTTGCTTCCCACTATGCCAGAATTTCAGAAGATAGTTCAGGATCTTAAGGTATTTCAGGATCTTATAGCACATCAAAGTCACCTTTATTAACACCAATATGAAAATCGGTTATCATCACTACTCCAGAAATTTGCAAGAGATTGGGTTTAATATGCACGGACACTAAACTATGCCTTAAGGATTGAATTCTTTAATAAGTTCTTGATTTGAGGAGGTGGAAGTAAGAAGGCATACGTCTTCCATAAAATAAGAGCTTAAAAAAAGATAGTGATATTAATTTTCCAATTGTTTATATTTCAGATGAGTTGGAGTTCACTATAATAAAAATTTAAAACAAGGTCAATGTCTCTCAAAAGTGAAAAGTTCTGACTAAATACTCTTTACAAATTAAATTTAGAAATCGGAAAGCTGTGTGTTTATACAGTGCCTTTTCTAAGCACTGGGTAGCAGTAAACACAAAAGAGAAAAATCTTTGCATTCAGGGAGATTACACTTTGGTAGGGAAGATAGACCATAAACAAACAAACTGAAAACAAAAGATTGTATTTATATTAGAAGTAGATGGTGACAAATGTCATGGAGGAAAACAAAGCAGTGAAGGAGGATAAAGAGCAAGAAAACAGCAAGAAGTGAGTTATAATTTTAACTAAGGTGATCAAGCCTTAAAAACAATCTTTATGTATAAGTATATGCCTTAGTTTTTTAGCTTAAATAATTAAAAATTATTTAACATTATCCCAATCAACAAAATATGTTCATAGGCCCTTAATACTACTAGGAAGTAAACAACTATAATTACTGATTTCAAAAATATTCAAGGAATCCTTTCTATCACCTACTATGGAAGAAGTTAGGAATTCTTAACCCAAAAACATTAAAAAAAAGTTTAAAATAGGAACCCAGAAAGTGGCCCTAAATGTAAAAAAAGAAAAAAAAAATCTCTAAGGAAGAGGAGGAAAACTTAAGTGCAGTTAAAATCACTGAGATTGATTGCATTTTTTAGAGTTCTTAAGTAAACAGAATGTAAACCTTGAAGTAGAAAAGTAATTTGCTCTCAAAAAACTAAAGGAAATTTTCTTAAGATTAGAAAATTATACAGGTGATAGCCATTTTTAAAAAGAGCTAAAAGGAGAATTCTAGGAATTAATGAACTTGAATTTATAAAGACTAAATATGAACAGTGAACCAGAACATATTATATAAATGTAAGCCAGATCCTAACTAGCATCCTTTTAAATAGTAAGACAAGTAATTTTTTATCTAGTTCTTCCTTTTATCTGATAATTTCACTTGATCAGTATTATACCTTCTTGGTTTATGAAAAAATAAGGAATAGTACTTGAGTCTTATGATAAATAAAACTCTGATGTCTTGCTAAAGTTATAATTTAGTCACAAACCTGTATCTCATCTTTGTCTCAATCTTTTACCATTTTTTCACTAGTTGATGTCTTCTTGAAAGGGCACAATAATGGACCTCTCACATGTGCCCCAGACACACTAATATTCCTAATCACTGGAATCATCCTAATCACTGGAATCATCCTAATCATACGAACAGCAAGTTTTTCAAAGTAGCATCCTTTCATTTCATCTCAGTTCTTCCTGACTTTACATATTATGACTGTGAAATAAGGCAGATAGTACTATTTTCAATTAAAAGGAGAATGTGAGATGCCTATGGAAGAGTTAAAGTGGCATGAGTGGTCTCAACACTGGACTGTGCTGGAGGTAGGATCAGACTCCCAGTCTACACCCCATCAGTTAGGAAGCAGTCTCTCTGGCTCGTCCACAACCAACCATCAGCCATTTTAGGAGATGAAGTACTCTGGGAAAACACCTAAATGTTTACATTTGATATGGTCTCATGTGAGTAAAGGTCTAAAGGTAATGCATTTGTATTTTAAACAGTTTTACATATTGTTATTCCTCAGAGAAACTCAAAATGCTTCACACACATCATCTTTTTCATCCTCATAATATTCTTTACCATATAGTAAAGAATGTGGCAGAAACAGCTAAAACTTTGGACCATCACATTGAAGTTAACACAGAAGTCATCCTTTTATAGTTATTGAATGAACAACAATTAACGTTTAGGTGTATCCAAAGAAGAGATTGTTCTACACAGGAATATGTTTCCACAATGAATGGTATTTTTTGCCTCCAAACTAATTACTCCCCTATATATTACTTGTTTATAGAAAGTATGAGATGATGCTCAGGAAAACAGAACCCTGACCTATAGAAAACTAAGGCACGCTCATTGAGCATTGTTAGAAACAATGAAAATTAGAAACCTCCTGAAAAACATTCACCAATAGTGAATGTGAAATGAATTTTGACACTTACATACTACAGAACAGTGTGCAATCACTAAAAAGAATAAGATATATCTACATGGAAAAGGGCCACGCTATATTAGTTTTTCAAATTGGAGATCTGGAAGGTTGGAGAACAATATATACGGTATAAAACCTTTTCTGTTTAAAAAAAAAGTGTGCATTTGTATGTGTGCATTGGGGTGTATGCATATTAAGGAAATCACACCAAATTTACAACTATCATCTCTGAAAAAGGGTAAAGGAGGACTTCCATTTTAAAATCATATTCATCTAGGTAGTTTACTTTTTTTTTTTGGAGAGGAAGATTAGCCCTGAGCTAACATCTGTTGCCAATCCTCCTCTTTTTTGCTGAGGAGGATTGGCCCTGGGCTAACATCTGTGCCCATCTTCCTGTACTTTATATGTGGGATGCCTGTCACAGTACAGCTTGATAAGTGGTGTGTAGGTCAGCACCCAGGATCTGAACCCGTGAACCCTGGGCTGCTGAAGTGGAGTATGCAAACTCTACTGCTACGCCACCGGGCCAGCCTCTGTGGTTTACTTTTTTTTAACAAACATATATTCATGATGGATGGGGTTGAAGAATGGCCAGAAAATACCTCTAAAGGTCAACAGTCATTTTAGAAACAATTCTTCTGCTATTTGTGAAGAGGTATTTTCTGTTGTACTGAGTCTCATGGGTTTCAGGCTTGTTTGGGTGTTTGAGTGACAAGTATGCAAACAATCTCTCTATCTCTTTATTCTACTTTTCCTTCTTCCACTATCCCAGCCCCAAGGTGTATTCCTTAGTCTTACAGCTTTTTGCTGCTTAATCATCCACCTCCCTTCCTTCCATTACTTACCCAGTTAAAAGCCTTCCAACTTTCATGTAAATCTCGAGGCCCATTCTCACTGCTATATTCCGCATTTGAGGGCCTTGTCTGAGATTATCCTGTGTCTCTATCATATGATATAGCATTATCAGCATTTCTATTTAAATATAGAACCAAGGGGCCGGCCCGGTGGCGTAGCGGTTTCGTCCGCGCTTGGCAGCCCGGGGTTTGCAGGTTCGGATCCCGGGAGCCTGCCGACGCACTGCCTGTCAGCCACGCCGTGGTGGCGTCCCATATAAAGTGGAGGAAGATGGGCACGATGTTAGCCCAGGGCCAGTCTTCCTCAGCAAAAAGGGGAAGATTGGCGACGGATGTTAGCTCAGGGCTGGTCCTCCCCACAAAAAAAATAATAAAATAAATAAATAAATAAATATAGAACCAAATATTGAATCATAAACAAAAGGCATATTGGCAGGGGTAAGACACACCATATGCTTTATAAATGATAATTATAAATTACAAATGCACATACCATCTTAGCAATTCTTCTTCCAGGATTTTATCCCATAAATATGGTCACATGTGCAAAATTATATATATATATATATATATATATATATAAATTTTCATTGAAGCATTGTTTATAATTACAAAAGACAAGAAACAACTTAAATGTCCATCATGTCCATCATTGGGTGCTGGTGAAATATATCATGGCACATTTCATAGAATGGAATATCCTATAACTATAAAAAGAGAATTAGGAAGTTTTGTGAACCAATATAAAATGAATAAAATCAAACAAAAATCAAAGCACAGAACAGTATGTATAATAAACGAACAAAGGAAAAATGACACACATACACACACACACACCATGGACATATACAGGTATACACATACACATTTGCTTAACATTTCATCATCATTTGCTTCTGGCAAGGTGTACTGGTCATTTACCTATTATCTCTCAGCCCCACACCCACCCTTCTATACTCCATTCCATACTTAGTGCTGGAATTCTGAAAATTACATTTCCTAGGCTTCTTGCCAGCTGGTTACCTGTTAAGTTCTGCCATCAGGAGACACTAGCAGGAGATCAAAAGGCAGGAGGAAGAAGAGAAGCTTCCTGCCCTTGGCTGCAAAACTGAAGTAGTTGCTGGTTACAGCAGCAGCAGCAGCAGCAACAGCAGAGGCGGGACAATTCTGGATGCCAGCAGCACCTTTCTGGAGGTTCTAGCCTTGTCAGCGTGGGACCTCCTTGGATGTTCCAGACCCACTTCAATAGCTGCTCCAACAGCACAGCAGCAGGTTTGAAGCTCATGAGCTCCAAACTTTTCAGAGTATTCCTAAATCCTCTCATACTTTTTGAGAACCAGTATTCAAAAAAAAATTTTAATACCATAAAAGGATAAAGCTAGTTGCTGTGTTAAGAAAGGAACCTGCATAACTATATATATGTTTATTCCTAGGCAAAATTCCTGAGACTTCTAATTTAGATATAACCTACTGTTCCCATTAATTTTCTAAAATCTTCCAATTATAGAAGTATGGGTGCATCTATACACAAAACTAAATGTAAAAAAAGGTAAACACTGCTACAGTTTAATTCAAAAAAGTAAAGCACATAGACGTATAACAGGAGGAAATATCTGACTGCATCCAAAACAGTGCTGTTCAATATAGTACCACTAGCCACATGTGGCTCTTTAAATGTAAAATTACGTTAACTGAATGTCCTTCAGTTGCACTAGCCACTTTTTAAGTGCGCAACAGTCACATGTGACTAGTGAAGAACTTACCATACAGCACAGATTAGAAATCATTTGCATAACCAGAGAAAGTTTTACTGAATAGTGCTGCCTGCTTTAGAAGGAAGGTGGAAGTCCTCTAAAATAAGAATACCTTTTATTGGGAAAACTCCTCGATGAATTCTTTCTAATTTTTTTTATTTTTTGGCCCAGAAAGGCAGAACCCCCCTAGGAATGGTTTGAAAGAGAACAAATACTTAGTATTCTACATAATAAAACATGTGTGTGCGTGCGTGTGTGTGTGTGTGTGTGTGTGTGTGTGTGTGTTGAGGGGCCATCTGGGAGGATGCAGAAGAGGAGAAAACAGGAGAGGTTGTGAGGACTCAACAAGATGAAAAGCAAACGGAGCCCTCCAGGCAAACAACTAGTGAGAAATTCCCTGTAGCAAGGAAACCAAAGAACTTAAGGAGAGTTATGTCTAATATTCGGGTTAACGCTGTTGCCTGCGCTGTACAATGCTTAATATTCTCCAGTTTTCCCCCAACCTTCAGTAAGAATCTTTTATACAAAAGAGCAATGAGTTAGTGGAGCTTTGAGGCTAGGAGGGAAATGGGAAACTTCAGGCAAAGAAAAAGTATCAGCCCTGAGAAGGAGAAGCAGTGGGGCTGTAATACTAGGGAGGAGCAAGAACTCAGAGCAAGAGAGCCCTAGGTGCCCCGTCCAGCAGTGAGACCCAGAGCCATCAGAGAGGACAACCCATAACATCAGGGATTAGAGATGGAGCCATTTTGATAGAAAAGGTAACCCCAGGAGACAGGAGGATTGTGGGCCATACAAGTGATAGACACTAGGAGCACATGTGCACATAGGATATATATTTATACTCGTACTGTAAGGAAAGAAACTACATAAGATAGAAAAGAATTGGTCAAGAATTATAAATATAACACTTTTGAATACTTACTACATGCCAGGCCCTTCTAAGCACTTTATATGTACTAATTCATTTAAACCTCAGCACAACTTCAAAGTACTATTACGGTTATCTTCTTTTCATAATTAAGAAAACTGAGTAAGTAAATATGTAGAACGTAATTCAAACCCAGCAGTCTGGCCCCAAAGCATGTGATCTTTACCCACTACACTATATTGTCTCCAAATTAAAGTTCCTAACCTAGAAATGGGTTAGGAAATTATTATTATTATTTTCTCTCTTCACATAGGTGAAAGATAAACAGAGAAAACAGAATTTTGCAGTCTATGGTGTTCGAAAATTTAGTATTCCAAATCTGAAGAAGCAATCTGTTAGACGTTTTTAAGCTTCTATTTCTGGCTAACTTATTGACTAATTTATGGCAAATAAGGGCTAGTAATACAGTATAAACAATGTAAGATTTTTAAGAAGGGGAAAAAATCTAGATCTCTGCAACACTAATTCTTAATTTTATTTGTTAAGGACACCAAGCCTCACTGTGAGGCATGAATACCATGCAAAATTTCTGGAATGAGCAGGAATTATCTTTGCATAATGAAGCAATACAACCAGGAAAAGGATACTTTCCCAAGAATCCAAAGTAACAAAAATTGCTATTGCACTGTAAACAAGATTTCTTGGCATTCTGTTTGTAATTATTCAATATTGAAAGATAATAATAAAAAGCAAAGGAAGGGCTCTCTATTGAGAATATTTCTAAAGAATATTCAGTTTTGTCCCCTTGGAGGTAAGAAAATGAAAAATAATACAAAGTATATTTAGGATTCAGGTAATAGTTTAGACTCTATCATGAATCAGAGGTCACAATAATCTAGTTATGACAACCTGGCTAGAGAAATGTTTTGATTTCTACTGTTAGTCCAATGCTATCTCTTTTAACTAAGAAGAAAAAGATAGCTGGGCTAATAGTGCCCCAGTCTTCTGACTGATAACAAGAACGATCAAGAGCTGTCCAACTTCCAATGGTCCAGGCCAAGTGCACTATTAGAAAGGCTAAGTTCAAGCGAGAGACTGGGTGCTGCGATACACATCTTAGCTGTTCAGATAATGCCTGGAGTGCCAATTTGACCTTCTCACAACTTCGCCCATAAGAACAAACCCATACAAATGAAAGAGGTGACCCAGCACAGTAAATTCTGGTTCCAAAGGGCTCATTAGCAACATAGTCATCCATATCCTCATTCATCCTGAGGGTGAATGCCAAAATTGGAAGACGTATTCTACTTTGCCTTGAACCAGGGTGAGAACATCAAATATTTGAATAATTGGTGCCACTTCAATAATCTCCTTTTTATCACAATCTCCAACCCAAAATAATAGGTCTCATTTTTTAAAGTTCCTTGTGTAACAGTTCTGAATTAGGTAAAAATCTGGGGATAGACTAAGAAGAATTTAGATAACACGGTCCTTTACTACGCAAACTACTTAAGAAGTCATTCCACAAGTAACAGAGAAAGCAATGCTAAACAGAGCACAAAGCTCTAAAAGACTGTATTCTCCTTTCTTTGCTGTCTGTAGTTAGGGAGGAGGGGGGCCATTCACAGACACCAGAGTACAAACCTAATGGTGTTATTCTTTTACTTAAAAATCATCAAAAGCTCTCTTTGCCAAGAAGATAAAGTCCAAGCTTCCTGGCATAGTATGCAAAGGTCTTCACTAAGAATGCACTATCAGCATAGAGCGGTGGAGCCCTGAGAAAGTCTTGCTAGAAAAAGCTACTTCTAAGTTAGTCTGGTAGAGAAGGGGAGGAGATTTCAGGCAGAGTGAATACCATTGAGTAAAGCCCAGATGACAGAAGTCTTATAGTATGTACAGGCAAACACAAGCAGCTAGGTATTGTGGAAACTTACAGTGTGAGGGAGGAAACAGTAAGCTATTAACACTTAACCAATTGAAATTATCTAGAACTCTAGGGTGTACTCAGAAATGGCCTACTATGTATCTACCTCTAGGCTTCCATTTTAAAATTGAGATAATTTTGTATTTTCTCTTCTATTATTTTTATTTTTAAATAACTATACATTTACATATTTCTTGTTTTAAAAAATCCTACAAGTAATGATAAAATTCCCTTTGATCCTTTAACAACCCCACTCCCAGGAACAACTATCTGGCATGTATATTCCTTCAGACCCTTTACTATACTTTACATTCATAAATATGTACCCACAAAAATATACAGTATTGCTTTATGTTCAAGGGTTTCCACATAAATGGCATACTTCAGCTTGCTTCTTTCACTAGAAAATGTTTTGGAAGTTTATCCATGTCAGTACAAATAGATCTAACTTATTCTTTTACACTATGGTAAACTTAAACCTCAATTACTTTAGCCATTCCCTATATTTAGACAACCCTATATTGGTTATTCAGGTAATGAGAATGTTTTTTCACAGTGCCACTCAGAGTTTGGCAAGTTAGAAAGTGACGAATAGTTCTGGGAATCACATACACTCATCTCCAAGGTCCAGAAGTACTGATGACAATAGTTTGTTTATAGCTTAACTGATTCCTCTTATGAAATTGAACCAGACTAATAAATCAGAGAAATCCTCAGTTTTGCATTCCAAATGCAGATGGAGAAAATAAAATCATGGCAAATACTTGTCAAAAATATGTGAATTTCTTCTGAAATTAATTTCATTTCACCAAATAGCCCCAGAAATTTTGGATATCCATTTTCCATTGAGCTCAGGGCATACTGGTACAGTATCTAGTTATCTGCTAAATCCACATAACCCATTTGACTCCAAATATCTGAACTTCCTTAAATAGGTTAGCAGCATTTTTCTTTTTTGATGAAGTTTAATAATCACTGTATCTGATATCTTATAACATTGGTAAGAAAATATAGTCTTGGGAAGCCCTGATGATTAAGCAAGTTGAGCCAATTCAAAATGGTCCTTGATCTAAGGAAAAAGATAAGTAAATCCTTTCATTGTTTCAAGTTTTCAATTGCATTAAAATAAAATTTTTAAATCTCCATAGCCAGCTTTAGTTTTTTTAAAATATACTATACGCAGGCAGTGATTATGAAACAAATATTAAGAGCATCCTTTTTGCGATCTCAATCACTTCCTCTGTAGTATCAAACAATGACTGTGACTTAGAAAGGTCATAGACTGTAGTATTCTAATTAATGACTTAATGAGATATAGATACACTCAACTTCTGTTTTGATTTGAATTAACTTTGAAATCAAATTTTTATTACACTGACTATATTCCTTCTATGGTAAGACAACTGACTTCTTACATGCTATGAGCAAATCTCTCAGGTTCCTTAATTGCAAATAGGCCCTAAGAGTTCACATATACAGGTGTCCCTTGGTATCTGCTTGAGGGGAACTCGTTCCAGGAACCTCACGGATACTAACATCTGTGGATGCTCAAGTTCCTTATATAAAATGGTGCAGTATTTGCATATAACCTATGCACATCCTCCTGTATACTTTAAATCATCTCTAGATTACTTATAATACCTAATACAATGGAAATGCAATGTAAATAATTGTTATACTGTATCATTCAGGGAATGATGACAACTAAAAAAGTCTGTATGTGTTCAGTACAGATACAACCATCATAGATCTTTCCATCCGCATATGCGGAACCCATAGATGCAGCAATTCACAGATAGGGTGGGCTGACTATACTAACTAACTAGATAAAAGATGGGGGCGGGGGCTATGTGTGTTTGTTTACTTGCGTGTTTGTTTGGGGAGCAAGTGAATCTCAGGAAGGCTGTACTTCAGGCAGGGGACTTTGGTCAAGAGTTGCCTGTCATGTCCCTGATCTGGTGGGGGCCAGACTAGTGAGATCACTGGCGACAACGTGATTTTGAGCAGCACTGTCCCACAGAAATATAAACATGGGGCCACAAATTAGAGCTGCATATGTAGTTTTAAATTTTCTAGTAACTGCAGTAAAAAAAAAAAAAAGGTAAAATTAATTTTAGTAATACATTTATTTTACCCAATATATCCAAAATATTACCATTTCAATAATTTTTAAATTATTGATATTTTATACTCTTTCGTTCACACTAAGTCTTCAAAATCCAGTGTATACTTCACACTTGTAGTACTTCCCAGTTGGATTAGTCATATTTCAAGTGCTCAGAAAGCCATATATGGCTAGTGCTACCATACTAGACAGCATAGATATAGAGGGAAAACCAGGGGTTTTGGAATTAACATAGACCTAGGTTTGGCTTCTAGTTCCATAACCCACCAAGCTGTGTGATCATGAGTCAGTTAAATAAACTCTCTGAGCCCTGTTGTTCTCATCAGTAAAACAGGAATACCATCTACCTTGCCAATTTCCCATAAGAATTAGAGATAATATACTTAAAGCTCTTCGGGCACATGATGTACATGGCACATGACAGAACTCAATAAAATCCTCCTCATCCTCATTATTATATAAATTGGAGAAGAAACAGTACCATTGCAAAAAAGCTCAAAGTTTAAAAAAATGTAAAGGAGAAAAACAGAAAGAGAAACAAGAACTTGAAATAAGATTATCAAAATGTTTTCTAACTGAAATTTAGTCATCAATCCACTATTATCAATACAAAATAAAAACAAAAACCATATTTTCCAAAATTGTGAATAATGCCAAAATAAGATATTGCTATAACTAGAGATACGGTGGTGTTTGTTTTCGTTTTTTTTTTTAAAGCAAATTTGCTTTCTTGATTATTTTTGCCAAGGCTAATATTACTTTCCATTTCTAAGGGGGAAAAATGTCTGGAAAGTTGAATAGGAGGTTATTGGCAAGAAATGGCATTTTGGAATACTAAAAATGCTTACAAATAATCTACCAAGAATATATTACACCTACGGATAACTGAGCATTCACTATATAATATATAATGATCAATTTTTTCAAAAAACTATACATTTTTTATTTGCTTATATAACGTATCAAAAATACAATGCAGAAAATATATAAAACATACCTCTGATAAAAATGTTTGGGCCGATTTCTGAGCTCCTACATGGAGCAGATACTCATATACGTAGAGTGCTAACCTGGAAAATGAATAAAATATTTATTGAGAAGAGGAATATTCAAAACTCATTCTTTAAATAATGCACACACCTTTTCATTACAAAAATATTTTACACACTAGTAGTGATAGAAAATCAACTCTTCCCATAACCTTTCAATGGGAGTTTATATATGTATGTTCTGAAAGAACTTTTGAGTAAAATAGCACACAAAGAAAAAGACAAATATATCTTTTTCTGGCAAAAAACATCTAAATATAGATTTTTGTCTTGGATCATCTCACTCATCATACATAACCTCACGGCCTATGTTATACTAATATAATTAATAATCCCTATAGCCTATTTTAAAGTATAATTGCTATCTTTCATTAGTAAAATAAGTGAATTAAGTTACGGGACCTTTCCAACAACTTTATGTCCTTCAATCTTTTTGGTGAATGTTAACATAAACTCTAGCTGTCTACACATCTATATGCCAAAATGAGTGTTGAATGTCCATTTTAATATTTGTTCAGTATTTTACCTTATAAGGCATTCAGATTAACAGCAAACCACAGCATTAAGTAAACTTTAAAGATATCAGATTATATTAAGCATTTGGGTGCTTATAGTTTAAAGCATATAAATTCCAATTCCTGTATCCCAAAATTACATATAAATTTATCACTCAAATATAGAATATTAAGCATGCAGTATATATTTATACTACTCTCATTATCGGTGCATTCAGAATTTTTAAGCTACATCACGTGGCTCAATTTCAGTTGAGCTGTTAACAAAATATTATTCATAAACCCAAATTAGTCTGAGGCAGTATTTTTAATGATATCTTGGACCAATGCCCAGATAGCTCACAACAGTTCAGTTTCTGCTACACTATATTTACCAATACTGAGCCAGGTTTACAGTAAACAAAACAATGTAACAATAACCACAGTTCTGTATAGCTACACCACTTCTCTTGCCAAGTGAATTTCTAATTGTTAAAGATTGATAGATTTGCAAAAATGAATATTTTCTTCATTTTCATGAAACTTATCGTGTATTTGTCATGAAAAGAAAGCCTGTACAAATCTAGTTGCTCTGTCCATTTCTCTTCCAATTCCAAAACTGCCAAACACTTAAAATGAGAATTATTGTGTAGTTATTAAGCACCATAAGAACGCAGACATCTGTTGATAAATGAAAAGCATGTTACTGACAGTGAGTATATGTAAGTGACTTAGAAGCATCTCCTAACCTCAAGTTGAATGACACTTCCTAGATCTGTGCTTCTCAACTCTTTTCTTACCCTAACACACATGAGGGATATGACATGCTCCTTTTGGTAGCAGTATCTACCTGTGGAAGTGTGGCTCATCCCCAAAATACATCCGATGGGATCCAGGGAATTGGAATATTCCTGTAGTTTCAAACACACCAACCAACCCTACTGGTGCTTCTTATCACACATCTTCAAACACACATATCCCACACACCCTAGCCCTCCACTAACCACTCCCAATCCTATCACACGATTCACTGACCATGATGGCAAATTTCATCTTGAAAAAGCAGAATATTTTTGAATTTTTCCTGGACAGACTGGGAAGCCTCAAAATTGCCTGCCAGTGGCAGTGTCACCCTACTGCCTGAGAAGAAACAGGGCCTCAGGTAATTCCTTGTGGCTTGTAAAAACTTGGGCCTCGAGCCAAACGAGTGGCGCAGGCCAGACAAGAACTCCAGGCCTAACTCAAAAGGCTGAACAATAGAATGTTTCATCAAGCTTGGGGAAGTTGGAAGTGAGAGTCAGAGAGTGAAGCAGAGGCACTGTGGTGGACCTGTAGGGTAAGATAACAGACCCCAGAACAGTCAAGGCCAAAGCACAACTGTCGCTGAGTCTTTGCAATAACATCATCCCTTACAGTTAAGCAAGTCACTTCCTTGTAATCTCTTCTTTGTACTATTAAAGGGGCTAATATACTACTTCTATGTTTTCAACAAAATATACTACTTCTATGTTTTCAACAATTATTTAGGTAACAAAAAGGATATCCCTTTATAAGTAGAATTAAAAGCAACAATCCCCACTCTCTCTCTCTATGGGTCTAGGACAGTGATTCTAGAAAATGTATTGGAAGGGGCACAGAATCATTGGGAGGAAGGGCCTCAAACTACATAACCAGAGATTCTAAAGCATCTTCCAAAGGGCGCACCTGCTCTCCTAGCCTTAGGATCTGTGCTGTAGCAGCACATTGCTACCAACAATAAAATGGGATAGGGCTGGGAAAATCTATCCATAATGCCACTTCATATATCCATGTTCTGCAACCTCCTTTGAACAAAACTAATGCTTCCCAGGCAGTCAGGACCTGTGCTCCAGAAAGAGTGGCAGAGAGCACTGCCTGGGTGAACAACTAATTAACTCTATTGCCACGATGACTCCATAATACATCAGCAGTAAATCTCCAATATTTTAACAATTACCCCTGTGCATAAGATTCTCCAAACCTACCTTTTTAGCCCTGCCCTCTCCACAAAGCTCCAAACCTGCTTCTCCAAATTACTGTTTTAAGTTTCTAACAAGGTATTTCTCTCTTAAATTGACCACCTCCAAAGTTAAATTCACCTTCTCCATCTGTTTATAGTACCTGTGCTCACCTTGAATGAAACATGATTTGAGTCTCAGTTTCCTCATTTGTGAAATGGGAAGAATAATACTTCCCTTGTAGTATTGTTGAAAGTATCAGAGAGCACGATAAATAGTAACAATTATTGTTATAATTTCAGCTAATTCTCTTATAACCAGAAACATATTACCAAGTCATGTACTGGATTCTAATGCCACAATCTCTCCCACATCTGCCATTCCTTTCTATCCCCCTTCCTGCTCCTCAGGAACTGCTAGGAAGCACAGCATAGCAGGAGTACTTGCTCTAGCTCCAGACACAGATGCTGTGCACTTCCCCTTAGCCCCCCAGAAATAAGAATCTCCAGAAGGTTCTGGGGGGAAAGCCCCACAATAAAAGATACTGTTTGAACACAAATGATTCCAGAGGAGTGGGGAGTGACACTTGTCCATTCATGCAGGAAAATAAATCATAGTATGGTCCCTTATCCAGTGACATGAGATCACCAAACTGCATAAGACATTTTATTTAGATTCAGTTTCCACTGAACAGTGAAAATTTAAAGACAACAATTGAATATACAAATATTTAAACTGTGTATACTCTTGAATTAATATTTTCTTTTTCCCTTTTGGGGTCCTTTAATAAATTTAACTACTTTTGATAAAGTACAGAGTGGCTATTTAACCTAGTAACTTATAATGTGATCTAAATACATAGAAAAAAAAATGAATACTCATGCAGTTAGAGTTGGGTTGCAGAAGGTAGGCCCACTCTCTTTTTCTTTTACATTGATTAGTGAAAAAGCACATCAATAACCTATGGATCATATACCTTTAAATTATTTTCATTTCATTCTAATTTTCAACTGGATATCAATGACTGAGTTAAAATTGTGACCAAGAATTCTAGAGAGGGAGTCACAGCCAGAACGCAAAATATATCTGAAACAGCTCAAGGCCTTCTTTAACCCCTGGTCACTGCAACCTTAAAGCAATGGCAAAGGTAGAGGCTAAAATGGGAAGGACAGAGAAGATCCAAAGCCTGAGCCCACGGGGCACTGTCCTCTCAGTAATTACAAGTCAACTACACCTGTGATGCACACCAACATTGCTGTCCCTCAGTTACACACGTGCTCACACATGCCATACGAGGCAGAACGGAAAAATCAACCAACACTGGTAAAACTCCACAATTCAAATTCTATCACTCTCCAGTTCAGAGAATCAAATCTCTTTCAACTAGGCCTCATGAATTCAAAATGTCTAATAATTTAGGTGTGGACAGGTCTACTGTTTAACCTTTTAATCTATTTTTAAAAAGCAAAGAGTGGAGGGAAATCCCCCTTACACTCTATTTTGCATATGATTCTAAGAAAAGTGGATTTTTTGTTATTTAAAAACATATATAATTAGAGGGGAATTAAAGATATATAAAAATGAAAACAACAATAACAAAAAATGTTAAATCTCTGACTAGCCCCTCCAAAAATCAAATAAAATTAAAAAGCAATAATGGACTGAGAAAATAGGACATGCAATCACTAGGACAACAAAAGGCCTATAGGCTTAATATATAAAGAGCTTGTATAAAATGACCTGCCAGAATATGAAGATCTTAATTTTTAAATAATGAGCAAGGTATGACAATTAAAAGTCAAACAAGAAGAATGGCTACCTATGGCCAGTAAGTAATCCTGAGGAAAAATATTCAACCTCTCGGTCATAAAAAGTATTTTAAAATTTCACCAATGAATGTAGCGAAGACTCTAAAACTAAAGCAGTCAGTGTCCATAAGGGCAAAATACGGAAGAATAAATGGTACAGCTTTTCAGGAAAATACCATGGCAAGGTGAAAGGTAGTGAAGAAGTGACAAAGGCAAAGTGTAGAACAGCCTATAGAGCACACTCCTATACACTGCTGCATGTATATTCTCCCGCAGGCATTTTATACCCCTGCAGGCACAGGGGCACCAGGTCTCATGCCCCAGGCTGCCCACTCCGGTGGAACCGGGTGTATTCAAACAGTATCTTTCATTGCAGCACTTTTTTCCTAGGGATTGGGGGCCTAGGATAAGAAGATGACTTTTTTACTGCATAAACTTTCTTCCATTTGATTATTTTGCCTGTGCTTCTATCACCTATTCAAAAAGAAATAAGTAAATAGGAAAAATTAAATAAACCTTTTATATCCATTGATCCAGTAATTTTTATTCTAAAATAGCACTCTCAAAAATTAATCAGAAATCCAACAATTTATAATGAAGCTTGTGGCAAATTACAGCAGTGAAAAACTGGCTACCTAAGTATCTGATAAAAGAGGAATAATTAGATTGTGATATATGCATGTGACGGGAAATATATTTTTGCAGACAGATATATACACACACCCGGCACAGAAAAAGAGTAGAAGGAAATATGAGTTACAGCTACTGGTAGAAACATTAATAACAATAAGAAGTAACAGATGAAGTCCAAGGAGTATGGATGGGGCAGAAAAACTAAAGAAAGCAGTAAAACCAGTATGGCCTAGTTAGAGTAGAAGCCAACATCCCCACGCCTCCTTCAGAAGGCCTGAGGGCAACTTGTCACAGCACGGTCCTCTAAATAACAATCATAACGGTAGCTTTGTGTCTCCAGTTAAAGATTAAACTTTGTGCCACTCACACTACACAAAAATCTAACATATTTGGATAGATAAAAATATAAAATCTCTGATATATTTTCTGCAAATATTTTTTCCCAGTTTGTTGTCTGACTTAATTTTGGACAGGTTTTCTTGGGGGGGTGGGAGGGAGAAACATTTAGATACTTTTGACTTTTAAATACAGAAATAGCTAACATGAAAATAAAAACACTAAACCCTTATAGATAAATAACAGAGACAATAACAAACATCACAACTAATCTTAAAACGTGGAAAATGTTTAACATCACTAGGAATCAAAGAAATATATATTAAAGCAACAATGGTAAATTCTCACTTAAATGCATAATATGTAAGGAAATTGATATGCAAACACTGCTGATGGCAATAAATTGGTGGAGCTCTTTTCAAACCAATTTGGCAATAAGTATACATCAAGAACTTTCAAAAAAAGTTTATACACTTTGACCCAATAACTCTGTTACTGGGAATCTAGCCTTAAAAAAATCATCCTAAATGTAGAAAAGCTTAATGCACAAAGACTTTTTAACCAAAGAATATGAATAACAATTAAAAAATAATTAAAAAGGAAACTAGCTGTTTTACATTAGTTTACATTAGTTTACATTAGTCTCATGTTTAAAAATACAATTCAGAATTTAGATATACTCATTCAATAGGCACTTAAATGACTTCTCTCTGCTTAATTCTTTAACTGTAAAATCTGAGAAAATGTCATTACCACACCAACAAAAATTATTTCAAATTTACCCTCTGAAAATTACAAAATCTAACAAAGAAACTTAAATTTTTACCATTCACATGAACGAAATCTATTACATGCTTGCTAATAGGTATCATCTAACAGTACCAGTATAGATTCAGCATTTAAAAAATAAGGCATCTGCAATAGATACTGTCACAGGAGTCTAATTATAGCAAATTCTCAATTATCTTTGTAATGAAGGGACTTCACATTCTGGAAAAAGGGTAAAGAACTTACTTCACTCAATTCTTTCTATAACCTAGCTATCTAATTTAATATTAAATTTCTTCTTCTGAAGGAAATGGTAGAAAACCAAGGAACTATGGGCAAGATATAAAAATAAAAGGTTTCTAAGACAGTACTGTTAATTTGCAAACAAGTTTTCCAAGATACACATAAATAAAAGGTGAATACCAGCCTATAGTTTAGAGCTAATTCCTAACTCTCCTTCTACATACATATATATGTACATATCAATGTCTATGTATGTGTGTAACTTCATCTATATCAAACAAATCATTACTTCACAAAAATCAGCTAATAAAAATGGCCTACTTTTTAAAATATGAATTTATAGAACAGTTAAAGTGGATATGACTGTTTATATCATAGAAAGGATTTTTTTAATCTTGTGAACAGGATTTATCAAGAGTTTATATTATACATTCTAGTCATAATAATATATGATTTAATATTTATAAAACTTCTCAGGAATATATACTATAATGTGTACCACTTGTAGATAACGTTTAATTATGCCTCACAATATTCCTGTGAGGTAGACAGAGTCATGAACTATGCATAAATATCATTAAGTAAGTGTCTATACAATGAAAAGTCCAGCTACCAATAAATGGCCATGTCTAGCAGCCTGACCATAATATCCTGTATCTACTTTTCATACTTAGGTCTGTCTATTATCTATTAAATAGGTCTGTCTTTTGCAAGCTATCTTTTTTTTTAAATTGCGGTATAATTGACATATAACATTACATTAGTTTCAAGTGTACAACATAATGATTCAATATTTGTATATATTGCAAAATGATCACCACAATAAGTCTAATTAACATCTGTCACCAAACATAATTACAGAATTTTTTTCTCGTGATGAGAACTTTTAAGATTTACTCTTAGCAACTTTCAAATATGCAATACAGTATTATTAACTATAGTCGCCATGCTGTACATTACATCCCCATCACACTTGTTTTATAACTGAAAGTCTGTACCTTTTGACTCCCTTCACACATTCTGCCCACCCTCTGCCTCTGGCAACCACCAATCTGTTTTCTGTATCCATAAGGCAAGCTATCTTTTTAACATTCTACAAAGACGTAGTGTTGAAACTGAAAAGCAGGAGAAAGTAGCCATTTAATATGAGAAAACACACATCCATCCCAAACTTCAGTGATGAAAACTGATTGTGAGCAGTTTGCCATCTTCTTACATTCAGCAAGGAAAAAGAAAAAAGATTCAAATAAACATAAAGCCTTCAAATTAATTGATCCCCACTCGTAATTTTAAAATTCTTTTTGTTAATTCACATATGTGCAAAGGTGGAGGAAAGACAGAGTAGGATAATAACCTCAAAAAACAGCTGTTCCTAATTTCTCTTGAAATTAAACTCCTATACTGCACTTTATCTCTCTTGTTTATCTCTGTATCTCCAGCACCTAAAATTTAAGTACTCAATACATATTTTTTAATGAACGAATGACTCTCTTAGACCAGGCAGAAGGGACTTATAGAATCCTTTGATTTCTTCCAATCAAGGCATTCAAAGGAGAAGTGTAAGATATCCCCTGAGACACCTATTTTAGCGTTAGCATCCTCTCAGTATCCTTAAGATTCAGCCTCTCAATAAAATACTATACCGTTTGACAACATGGATGTTACCAAAACAATTCTTTCACACTGATTCCCAATCCTTATATACAAAGGGTGATTTTTTGTTTAAGAAATAAATTAGCCTGGGGCTGCCCGGTGGCGCAGCAGTTTAGTTCGCGCTTGGCAGCCCGGGGTTCGCGAGTTCGGATCCTGGGCGCCCGCCGACGTACTGCCTGTCAGCCACGCCGTGGTGGTGTCCCATATAAAGTGGAGGAGGATGGGCACGGATGTTAGCCCAGGGCCAGTCTTCCTCAGCAAAAAGGGGAGGATTGGCGACGGATGTTAGCTCAGGGCTGGTCTTCCCCACAAAAAAAAAAAAAAAAAAAAAAAAGAAAGAAATTAGCCTATTTAGTTGTGGGCGGTAGATTTTTGTTGTTTTAGTTGTTCTTTTTAATATAAAAAATGCTCAAAAGACACTAACTTTCCTCGCTCCTCTTTATTTCCTTTTAAAAGGAAATAAATCAAGGTTAGGAAATAAACAATAAAAAGATGGTAGAGGGACTAGAAGAGGGGTCTTTTAGAAAGAATGGTCTAGCTGTTTCCATTTAGCACTTGTAAGTAGTATGCATCCAAAATCCTGCATCTAAAACCCACTCCTCATCTTTTGTCCTTAAATCCCAATGTTAGTAACCACAGAAGCCTCAGACATAGAGAATTGAGAACAGATTAGGACTCCTAATGGTCTTATAGAGTCACGTTGGATCTAGGAAAGAGACCTCTTTTATTCCTGAGCTACTGTATAATTCCAGTATTGACCATCAACATGCATCAGTGTCCAAATGTGACTCTTTGGTGATAAAACGCCAATAGTTAGCTGGATCACAGCTAGCTAACAAGGAGTATTTGGCAGCCACTGAGAGGCTGCTCATGGGATTGTAAGTAGTTATTAGCAGTGAAACTAGATCAGCCTGATCAAATTTTCAACGGAGTTTACAACCTAGTGCTAAGGAGGTGTGAAAAATTAGGAATCTGTTTCTAATATTGTCTTTTTAAAGTTCCTCATAATTAACAGTGAAACTAAAAAAGTGTCAAAACCTGTGTCTGTGCAACCACACAATAATACTAACACCCGGCCTTTGTTTTAAACACACTTAAAACATTTATTTTTTGTATATTCTCAATACCAGTTTTAGAGAAATAGATACCTGACGTACATACAGATATTGAAGATATTAAACTGGACATTAAATATTTTAGGGCAGGGATAATTGCGTCAGTTAAGAAAGACAGAGACAGGAATGAAAGATTTAACAATTAGATGGATGGCTGGGCATAAAAAAATACTACTTTGCTGATGTTTCATTGATGTCATATATTATAGACAAGTAATGTGGGGAATATGGATTTGGAATTAAATGATTTGGTGTGCTCAGAAATAGAAATACTTGCCTTATACAGATAGGCAAGTTCACAATTAAAGTGACTACTATCAATTTTGGAAAATTAAAAAGGGCTAAGATAGAAAAACAAGAATTAAAAAAAACTAATCAACATTTTTTAGAAATACAGCTATTCACAGAATGTAGTAAAATTTTCTATACTATCTTCTAGCTAAGGTGTATAAACTGGAAATACAGTACTGGGTACACTTGATAATAGTATTAACTCCACTTCAATCCACCTTGAAGACTATACTTTATACTCAAGCTCCCATTTGCCTATGGAATCTTGATATACACAGTTTGTCATAGTCTTTACTTTCTACCTGTTTGTGTTATCCTTACAGAGAGTAGATTTTCCTTTATACCCACCCAGAACACTAGTAGGTTTTTAATACAGTCATATGTCTCTTATAGAAGGGCATACGTTCTGAGAAATGAGACGTTAGGCAATTTGCTCATTGTGTGAACACCACAGCATGTACTGAAGGGGAACAAAATTTGCCACCCAAAAATGCGTCTCTTTAACATGAGGATTATTTTAAGCTTGTCATTTTTAAGAAACAAAAGACTCAAAGTTTTTCTTGTTACCTCTCCCTTAACTGCCCAAAAGAATTCTGAGTAAAAATACCTGTCTCAGGAAGTGAGCTATTACCTTAGCATAACATGAACTAGGTGGTAGACAGGGAGAAACCTAGAAAAGCCTGTTTTGTTGAGCTCCCCTGTGCTCTTCTGTTTCTGTGTGGCCAAACACTTGTTTTCCAAATTTTTGCTCCTTTTCACCTATCTGTGAATTGCCTTCCTTCCCTTTGAAGTCCCTTACTCTCCCAATCCCCAACATCTTCTTTTGTCTTTAGCTAAGGATGGTATTTAAGGTGAGGGCTTCAACCATTTTGGTGAGTTACTAGGTTTTCCCGGGTTTCTCCCAGTACACACATTATTAAACTTTTGTTTTTCTCCTGTTAATCTGTCTCATGTCAATTTCATTCTTAGACCAGCCAGAAGAACTAAGAAAGGCAGAGGAAAATTTCTTCCTCCCCTACAGTACTTACACAAACCTAGACGGTATAGCGTACCACACACCTAGGCTGTATGGTACTAATCTTATGGGACCACTGTTGTATACACAGTCTGTCGTTGACCAAAATGTTGTTATGCAGCACATGGCTGTACCTGTTGACTAACCTTGGAGACTTTCCTGTACTCTATTTCAATGTTTTAACATCAAAATTAACATCAGAAACCAGACTTCCACTTACACCATGTCAGGAGAGAAGGAGTAAGTGGGACTGAACTTGCCCTCTGACTATAAACAACTAGAAAACTGGATGTAACATAGGAAACAACTGTTTAAGACACTGGACAACAGGGAGTACAGGCCTGCAATTTCCAAGAAAAGGGGAACTATATTGAGTCTGATCAACACTCTAGCTTTCTACCTCAAGGAACATTCCGAAACAGTGCAGGGAGGGAGAAATCCAAGTACAGAATAGTGGTCTCTTGAGTTGAGGAGATCAAGAGATCAAATTTGAGGGAGGTTAAGGCAGCTGGAACTTGTGGGCAGAATATCAGACAGGAGGGAGCGACACACAAAAAAAGCTCCAACAATCTGCATTGGGGTCCCCTTGCACATACGTAGGGTGAAACTCCACCAGGCCAGGCAAGGAACCATTGGTCACACAGGGCTGGGAAGCCACTGATTACTCATAGTAGCAAACCTCAGTGGATACCAAGAGCATTCAGTAGAGACCCATGGGGTCACACTTCAGAGATAGGACTAAACTAGTCCTAGAGTAAAAGTAGACACCACCCTAACAATGGCGGGTAATTTTAACAACCCAAACCAAGTCTCTAACAATACGTAAGTATAGCCAGATTAATTTGGCTAGAAAGCAGTTTTAAAGTACCAAAAACAAAGCAATACTGGGTATCAAGTGAATAATATTAAAAATAACTTTCATGTGGGTGAATGACTTGGCCAAACTGCAAAAACCATATGAACCATTACCTCTACAGAGAGAGCAGTATGAAGTACTAAGAAAAACCAATGTAATGACAACTATTTTGTTACCAAATTTTCATATTAAGCATTTTTATGCTGTGACATTCTGGAGAGTTCACAGTTTTCTAGCAGGTGATATCTCTAAATTTTGAAATGAAATCAAGGGAGGGAGAAGTTTACTTAAAAAATTCAACTGATGAACAATGTCCTACAACAGTTGCTTTATCAAAGGATACCTGCAGTTATATTTAGAGCCAATGTGACATAACTTTCCCCACCTAAGAGAATAATACTATAAATAGTAATGAGTTATTTTTCCCAAATTGAGAAAATGAGCACTGCTTTGTGCTAGGAAGACACAGTGGGTATCAAGATTTAACTAGGATGTAATTACCATTGATAGAAATTTCCTACGAGTTAAATGAAAATCAAGAAACACAATGCATCAACTCAACACGACCCTACAAATCCAGACTAAAAATAGAAATTATACAGAGGTTAAAAAGAAAAGCAAAAGCAAAGTTTTTTCAAATAAATTTTCATTGATCAGTTTTACAAGAGAATTGATATTCCCTCATCAATTCAAATATGAACAGCCAAAGCACGACGACTCTAACCAAATACTCCTTTTTTTTGAGGAAGATTGGCCCTGAGCTAACATCTGTTGCCAATCTTCCTCCTTTTTTGCTTTTTTTCCTCCCCAAAGCCCCAATAGATAGTTGTATGTCATAGTTGTACATCCTTCTAGTTGCTCTACATGGGACGCCGCCTCAGCATGACTTGATGAACGGTGTGTTGGTCTGTGCCAGGATCCGAACCGGTGAACCCCAGGCCACTGAAGTGGAGCTCATGAACTTAACTACTACGACACTGGGCCGGCCCCAACCAAATATTCTTAAGTAGCTTAAAAACAATTAGGCTGCAGGCCGGCCTGGTAGCATAGTGGTTAAGTTCGTGCAATCTGCCTCAGTGGCCCGGGGTTCTCCAGATTGGATCCTGGGCATGAACCTACTCATCACTCTCAAGCCATGCTGAGGCAGCATCCCACACAGAACTAGAAGGACCTGCAACTAGGATATACAACCATGTACTGGGGCTTAGGGTAGAAAAAAGAAAAAGAGGAGGATTGGCAACACATGTTAGGTCAGGGCCAATCTTCCTCAAGAAAAAAATAATTTTTAATTAAAAAAATTAAATAAAAATAATTGATTAGGCTGTGAGATTTTATTCAGCCTATCTTCATTTAAACTAATTTTTCCTTAAAAAAAAAAAAAAGGAAGAAAACTAAGTGTTATGGTAAAGCTTCATTTTTACTTTTAGAATTAACCATATTAAATATATGTTCTAATTCATAAATGATTAATTTCATTTATTATTCAATTTGTTATTTTTACCCAGTTGAATTATTATTTCATGTCCTTTCCTCAAGTTAATTGCATAACAGCACTTTCACCAGGAAATAGGCAAATAAAGCATAAGAGTTTACTAAACTCAGATCATATTAAATCTTTTTATAGGAGATTCTTGGAATGTTCATTTGAAATTAGTGTCTAATCAAGCTTTACATTATATTTATTCAAGGTTCCCAATATTTGTACAGAAAATTTAAAGGCAGAGAAGAAAATTATCTTTGCAAATTACTTCCCAAATAATTTTTGCTAAGTCAAAAAAGTGATCTTAAATAAGAATTTTGAAATTTTTAAAACATGCATATACTTTTTGATTACACAATTTTACCTCTGGAATTTATTCTAAAAAAAAGTATACAAGGGCTGGCCTGGTAGCATAGTGGTTAAGTTTGCACACTCTCCTTTGGCAGCCCAGGGTTCACAGGTTTGGATCCCAGACACGGACCTATGCACTGCTTATCAGGCCATGCTGTGGCAGGCGTTCTACCTATAAAGTAGAGGAAGATGGGCACAGTTGTTAGCTCAGGGCCAATCTTCCTCAGCAAAAAGAGGAGGATTGGCAATGGATGTTAGCTCAGGGCTAATCTTCCTCAGTAAAAAAAAAGAACCTATATGTCCAACTCCATGAAACTCATTAAATTATGGTACACCATTTGTGTGCATAAAATAATGGAAGTATTTAGAATAAAATGTTAAAAATTAACTTCAATGAACACCAACACCATCAAATGCTGGAGAGGTTGTGGAGCAATAGGAACTCTCCTTCACTGCCGATGGGAATGAAAAATGGTACAGCCACTTTGGGGAACAGTTTGTCAGCGTCTTACAAAACTAAACATACTCTTTCCCATACGAACCAGAAATCATGCTCCTTAGTATTTACTCAAAGGAACTGAAAACTTCTGTCCACACAAAAACCAGCACATGGATGTTTATAGCAGCTTTATCCATAATTGCCAAAATTGGAAGCAACCAAAAGGTCCTTCAGTAGGTGAATGGATAAACTGTGGTATATCCAGACAATGGAGTATTTATTAAGCATTAAAAAAGAGAGCTATCCAGCCACAAAAAGACATGGAGGATCCTTAAATGCATAGTACTAAGTGAAAGAAGCCAATCTGAAAAGACTGTATGATTCCAACCAAATACCACTCTGGAAAAGTCAAAACTGTGAAGACAATAAAAGGATCAGTGGTTTCCAGGGTGTGGGGGAGGGTGGGACGAAGAGGCAGAGCACAGAGGATTTTTAGTGATGAAAATACTTTGTATGATGCTATAATGCTGGATATGTGTCATTATACATTTGCCAAACCCACTGAATCTACAACAAAAAAGTGAACCCTAATGTAAACAATGGACTTTGGGTGATAATGTGTCAGTATAGGTTCATCAATTGTAATAAATGTACCACTCTGGTGTGGGGTGTGGATAATGGGGGAGCCTATGCATGTGTTACTATGCATGTGTACATGGTAAATCTCTGTACCTTCTGCTCAGTTTTGCTGCGAACCTAAAATTGCTCTTTAAAAAATATACTTTTTTTAAAAAAAGTGATTATAATAGGTAATAGAGCTTCTTCCTTCTCTATGCTATTCTCAATTTTGCAAATTTTCTACAATTAGGAAAAAATTACTTAAAAACTTAGTCATGAATTTGTAGATCTCCTTCCCAAACTTATTGCACATTACTATCTACATGTAATATTTTCCTCAAGTACAGATGAACGCTAAGAGTTGAATAAGTTATTTCAATAAACTATAACCAAGAAAACATGTTCTTTCTAAATATAGTCATGTGCCCACATAACAATGTTTTGGTCAACGACGGACCACATGTATGACAGTAGTCACATAAGATTAATACCACATAACCTAAGTATGTAGCAGCCTATACCACCTAGGTTTGTGTAAGAACTCTATAATGTTCGCACAGTGATGAAATAGCCTGATGCCTTTCTCAGAATGTACCCCTGTTGTTAAGTGACACGTGATTGTAATATAAATTACACACCCAAGAAAATAAGATGAGTGGAAAAATGCTTAAAAGTAGCCTAATCTTTTTCCTCTGGCTACTAAGCACTGAAAATAACTTATTCAGAATTTCTTCCTAGCTTTACCACTCTTATTTTTCTTAATTCTTCCTGTTAATTCTCTTTTCTAATCTTTGCACATGTCATTTTGGCATTTAGATCCATTCAGCTTTACATCTGCTTTCCTTTCCCACTCACTCCACCTTCCCTACCACTTCTTGCACCGTCTTTTTTAATGTTTCCCCTTGTTTCAGCTTCCTTAACCCCAGCCAAATGCCTATGCTCATCTAGCTGTTAACAGTTTTGGTGATGTCTTTAGTTGGGCCTACCTCCTTACTATCACATTTAAAGTATCCACATTACTATGCACCATTAAGTGAGGCTAGTGCTTATAATCCATTTTCCACTTTCCCTAGAGCAATTCTGGAATAATTTTTCTCATAACAAATTCCAGCAATGTCTCTGATCTGTACTCCTTAGGGCACAGGCAGAACAGGAAAAGAAATGCTTCAGAAGAACACACCTGTAGACACAAGGACTCAGAACTGTTAATACCAAGAAGGAAGTGGGCAGGTGTTCAAAGGAAAACCTCAACTCTGGAAAAACACAGGACAATTCTTTCCCTCTGATTTTCAGAGGGTATTAATGTATGGTAATTATTTTTTAATCATTATTTGGAGCTATTTTTTAAAAGCTCCACATAAAATTATCAGAATCCCAGGGTTTTCTCTCAGGGTTTAATCCATTTCCTAGCGTTAGTTTGAAATATTCAGACATTTACAGCATTTGCTCTTTCAGGCCATTGATTCATCTCTATATTAGACAATTCTTAAGCATCTATTTTGTATAAAGTACTGAGAACAAATGAAACATCATTAATTTAGTACCCACTATTGCAGAATTTGTGGCAATATGGTCAGAGAGTGCTTCTTTACACCAAGAAAGAGTTTATTTAACAAATTAGTAGCATAACAATAATTCTAAATATCTAATGTTAGGAACAAAAACTATTTTCAAACATCCTGAGAAATTTTACAAATAAACACTTACACTCATCACCATCAACAGTTAGTAAGCTCCTACTATTGTTCTAGGTCTTAGACAACAACAAAATGAAGATACAAATCTTGCCCTCAACTAATTTTCAGACTTGTTAATGGGACCAAACATATAATTAAAAACAAGATCAGTAAGACAAAGTAGCGTAAGATGGGTGTGCAGACAACAAAAATATGAAGAATTCAGAATAGGAAGGGACCATTTTAAGCGACTCTTGACAAAAGAGCTTTAAATGACAAAGGAAATGGCACTTAAAGCTAAGTATTAAGGGAAATGGGATAAGCAGGAAGAAAGGGGGATTTTTAAGGAAAGGTTAATAGCATGAAAGAATTAACTATACTATATGCAACACTGGTGGTCAAAATAAAATTCTCTATATACCTAAGAGTAATAAAATGGTTTCATAAATATTTAATTATTGAGACAGATCTCTATATATCAATATGCAATAGAAAGATTTTACTCTACTACTATGGAATATAACACAGTAATAATAGCAACTTATATTTATAGTGTTTTATAGTTTATAAAATGCTTTCACATATGAAACTAAATTATTAATTATTTAGTAGCAGCTTATAATAATTTTACTAAGAATTTCTTCACATAGTTCTCTTTCAATTATTTTTTCAGCTTATATTAAAATAAGCCTTATTATGTGCATTTGTAATTGAAAAAAGGTTTATCTAGAATGGCATTCCCTATGGCATTTCCTTATTAAAATTTAGGTTACCATGAAAAGCTTTGGAATAAATAAATAAATTTATTTTGTACCCAAAAACCCACAATTTTTGTTTAAATATCAGAAAGTGGAATTTATATTTTTCAAATTTAGATACAGTTATTCTGATTCTTCAGTTATATTTATAACTAAAATAAATTTTTTAAATGTATCTCTACATAAGAAGACAAATTAACCAATAGATAAAATGAAAAAACAGACAAGGGGAGGAAAACAGGATTAAACACAAAATGAACCTCTACTAAATTAATCTCCAGATAGTCAATTTCCAATCAATTGCACTAAGAAGCATTTAGCACCCATGAATGCCTAAATCAATGAAAAGAGAGTGAACTAAGAGATCTTGACTTCCTTAAATCCAGACGGAAATAATCTAATTCCTTGATTTTAGATAAGCAATCACAGCACAATCATCAAATTTGAAAATAAAACTAAGGAGATAACTAATATATTTAGATTCCTGAATTAGTATCCTAAAAAACAGGCATTCTGAAACACTGCACTAAATCTGATAAGACTAACAACAAAAATAAATGTAGAGGCCTGCCGGTGGTGTAGCAATTAAGTTCGCACAATCCGCTTCAGCGGCCCAGGGTTCGCCAGATTGGATCCTGGGCGTGGACCTACTCACCACTCAAGCCATGATGAGGCAGCGTCCCAAACAGAAGAGCTACAACTCTGCACCTATGATACACAACCAT
Organism: Tapirus indicus; assembly: GCA_031878705.1. Classification (NCBI taxonomy): domain Eukaryota; kingdom Metazoa; phylum Chordata; class Mammalia; order Perissodactyla; family Tapiridae; genus Tapirus; species Tapirus indicus. The sequence goes on from CM062925.1 coordinate 9,086,733, forward strand.
GTACTGGAGCTTTGGGGAGAAAAAAAAGAAAAAGAGGAAGATTGGCAACAGATGTTAGCACAGGGCCAATCTTCCTCAAAAAAAATAAATAAATAAATGTAAAATCCTGTGTTTAAATCAAAAAACTTGTACAGGATAGACAAATATAACTTAAAACAGCCCAAGTGAAAAGACAGGTTAACTGCAAGTTTAATATGAATTAATAGTGTATTTGACTGCCCTGACAAAAGAGCTAATTTTATCTTTAAACACATTAACAGAGTATAGAACTAGAAAACGAGAGGTAATAGTCCTAGAAAGATGAGGGGGAAAAAAAAAGACTAGTCATGAGCAATGGTTGAAAGTGTCAGTGATGCATAGCCTGTAAAAAGAAAAGGCTCAAATATTAATAGGCACTCAACTATTAGAGGGATTGGTCTTATTTCACATGACTAAAGAGAGGGTGGAACGAAAACCAACGGGTTAAAGTGATAAGAAAGCAAATTGTAACTCAACATACCAAGGACCCTTTTGTAACCATCACGGCTATCCAAAAATGTGATGGGTTGGGAAATGAACCATTTGGGGGTTGGGAAATGTGAGTGTCCAATCTCTGAAAGAGTAAATGTACAGGTTGAAGCTAGGAATACTGCAGGGGTTTTATTCATTGAATAGAAGTTTGGATCTGACGACCTTTAAAATACCTCCCAAGTACAAGATTATATAATCCTATTATTATTAAAACATGGTCCAGAGAAATTGAGTGACTTCCAGATCAAGAGAACTATTTTGTAGGAGAGTTGAGATTAGGATGTATGACTCTTAAAGCTTAGTTCACCATACCTAGAAAAATACTGCAAAACATCAGGATTCCATATCTTCCTCAAAGAAATTATATCACTCAGGAGACATCACTCTGTGACTAAGTGAAGGACAGAGAAGTGGCAAGCTCACCTGCCAAAGCTGAACCTAAAGCAACTGCTGGTACAACCACCACTCCTACCACCCTGCTCCTCCATTCTAACATTAAGATGATAAATTCTGTTTCTCCATAATATCAGTCTGTGTGGTTCCTATAGATAGTGTGGACCAGTGTTCCAAGGTTTCCAAACCAAAAACCTAAGATTAAAGCATACTACCTATACATACCTATGGGAAAAATCTGGCCCTACCAGTCAAAGATTGTTCAACTGACTCCATGTAAGTTGGTTCAATGAGTAAAATTGGAACAAGCAGAGTTTCAATCAATAAAAGGGAAGAAGTATATCCCTATAAAACTATCTAAGAGAATACGCAATTTCTGAACACATTTACTGTTTCCAAATTCCCCCAGATGTTAGCTTTTCAACGAGCAGAGAATTGCTACATCCTATATTAGTTTAATCCTTTTAACCTAATCTACCCTATCATTAGAAACCATACTTTTTATTCAAAAACATTTCAAGGGGATAAATTACATACTAATACTCACAATTACAAAGCCAGCTAAATAGAAAATGTGTTATAATAGGTTCATGGTCCTGAATCAGATTACCATGCCATTTCAGTGTTTTCTTGGCATATCAAAATATAATTTATAGAATGTAAGTAAAATATTTTAGCAAAGATCTGCCTTCCTTAATTGACTTCCCTAAATATCTACAAAATTAAATGTTTGAAAGCAGAAAGGTTTGCAGATCAAAACACTGTCAGGTGCACAATCTATTCCTCTATCTTTTAACAGCTCCCTTTTGATTATTCACAGTACTGTCCAGGAGAAATACATGGAAGCTCCAGAACAGCAGATTAACCAAATCTATGGAGCTTTAGTAAGTTTCTGTTCTCTGCCTCCAAACACACACACACACACACACACACACACACACACAATTTTAATCTCTTCTATAGCACAGGCTATTTGTTGCCTCCAAGGTCTCTCACCTGAGTAGTAACAAACCAAATTTTTTGCTGGACATATTGTTTCCCAGCTAAAAAGATAACATACCCCCATGTCCCTTGAAGTTCAGTGTGTTCATTTGCCTGAAGTGTGGCCAAAGAGATACAGATTGAAGCTGGAAGATTTACACAAGGGGGTACATTCTTCCATGCTCCCTTATGCCTATCAGCCTGTAAGATGGGTGTGATGGCTAGAGCTTCAGCCTCCATCTTGGACCATGATAATGAGACCACTTTAGGAATGCCAGATGCAATGGACCGAATGTTTGTGTCCCCTCAAAATTCATATGTTGAAACCCTAATTCCAACATGATGGCATTTGGAGGTGGGGCCTTTGGGAGGTCATGAGGGTGGAGTCTTCACGAATGGGATTAGTGCCCTGACAAGAAGAGGCCAGAGAGCTAGCTAGCTTTCTTTCCACCATAAGAGGATACACCGAGAAGTTGGCAGTCTACAACCTGGAAGAAGGTCCTCACCAGAACCAAACCATGCTGGCATTCTGATCTTGGACTTCCAGCCTCCAAAACTGTGAGAAATAAATTTCTGTTCTTTATAATCCACTCAGTCTGTGGTACTTTGTTATAGCAGCCCAAGCTGACTAAAACACCAGAATAAAAAGGTATAAGGGGTATAGATCCCTGACAACTCCATGGAACTGCCATTTCAGCCCTGGATTCTCAACCTTCAGACTTCTTTCATTTAAGAGGAAATAAACTTTAATCTTACTACTATTTAGAGTTTTCAGTTATGTGCAACCTAATCAATTCCTAACTAGTACATGTGCCAATAAGTCAGGCTTACTCTCCAGTCTTCCCATAATACGACTTCCACACAACTCTACCCAACTACTCGTGCTGCAGGGTCAAAAGCGGTCACTGTGCAATCCTTGTCTTAGTTTACTTCTTTAAGGTATTTGATTCTGGTTAATCTCCCTCAGACTTAAAACATCAAATCACCCTCAACTCACTCTCCTCCATATCTTAAATTGTCGCTTTGTTTTTCCTACAAGCTTTTCTTCCTCCACCTACCCCTAAAATGTTGGCATTCCTTAGGATTACTTCATGGTCCTCTTCTCATTCACGTTTTCCTCAGACCTACCATGCCAATTAATGGAAAACAGTCAATGTTTACACTACCAAATCTCTATCTCCAACTCAGAATTTGCTAAAAGCTCCAGATCAATTGACTCAACTGTTTACTGGGCATATCCACCTGAATATCCCCCAGGCAACTTAAACACCACATTCCTCTCTGTTCCTCCTCTTAGTTAATGACACATAACCATTCAGCTGTCCATACCAAAAACCTGATGGTCATCCTCAATTCCTTACTCTTGCCTGATACGCAATCAGTCACTAAGTATTCTAGATCCTATAGTCTATGGCTCATATCTATCTTCTCTGGCAATGTCCTCACTGTCACTTTCCCAGATTACTCTAATTGTATTTGAACTGGTCTTCCTTTCTCCTATCCTCCCTCCTCTCCACAGTGAAGTCAAAAGATCATTAGAAAGCACTGCTCTCTTAAAGCTGATTCCCTGGTCATTGGTGGACCCTCATACCCGTAGGAAAAGGGCCAGATACCTAAATATGGCAAACACGGCCTGACCAGATTTGGCAATGGCCTCTTTCTACAATCTCATCCACCTCAACCCACCTAGCATACCCATGTGGAAACCAAACTGAACAGTTCCCTGAATGGGTAGTATCATTTCACAGCTACCTGCCTTTGTAGAGTTCCACTGCATGGAATTCTCCCCTCCTGTGAAACCAGGACAACGGCTCCTCCTCCTTAAAAAGTCTAATCCAGTGTTTCTAAAGTGTGAAACCTTTCCTGATTACCATCTTCTCTCAACTTTCCTTCCCCTCTCTTTGTACCACCATTGCACCTTTGTTATGCAAATAAATAATTACCACAGAGTATTACATCTAGTTCTTCTTTTAGAATTTGACACTGGAAGAAATTATTAACTATCTTTGCATCCCCAGCATGTCTCTGACACCTGGTAGGTGTTAGAAGAAAGGAGGGAAAGGGAAAGAAAGAACAGGAGAGAAGGAAAGTCTATCTAATCAATCCTCACAACTCAATGAGGAAAATTAAGACCCAAGAAGATTTTAAAATTTATTCAAGGTCACTCAGTAATTAATATGTAGGGTAAAAAGTATGATCTTCCATCTGTCTCTCAAGTTTACTTTAGTCTCAACATAAATATCTTTCCTTTCAAGTCTACTCTCCTTTTCCCCGATATTCCAATGCTCTCCACTTTCTCTAACAGTGGCAGGGAACTTGTTTATAAAATTAATGTGCCCTCAAAGCATAAAAAGCTGCCCACCAAACTTCCAGTTTCTGGTCTGGCAAGTGAGGAGCTTAAAAATCTTTATTCCATCCTAACAACAAAAGTAAAAGCCGAACAAACTGAAAAATCAACAACTCTTAGATTTATAATACAGGTGAGGTCACAGAGCAAACCACTGCCCCCAAAACTGGAGAAACAGACAGGCAGATATAGAGAAACACAACTAACCAGAGCAGAAAACCCGTAACCTACCCAGGAACCAGTGCCCAGGTAGGAAAACCTGAACTGCAATTGACGAATTGCCAGATTCTCCATGTGGAAAAGTCTGAGAGATAAAAACTCCAGGGGAACCCAGCCTGAGTTTTACCTCCAGGAGCCCGACCTGGTTCTCATCAGAGAAAAATCCCCTCATGCTTCTGACAGAGAAAGAGGAAAAGCAACCATTTTGAAATACACTAGAGTTGTCTCTTCTTCTTAAGGCCTGCCCTCAGGAAAAACTATTTTGCTAGAGCTTAAACTGCTGGGGTTTCATCAGAGCCTAACCTACCTGCGGTAAGTAACATACCCAACTCCAGCTGGCTCTAGCCTTCCATGGGGAGGAAGGGAAATACACAACTCCAGCCTCCTCTAGGCATCCTATCCCACCTAAGCAGGGTAAAAAACTGAGAAGTACTGGTGAAGTTCACAGTCCAGGGGCACAGGCTCACCAAAAGACTGAGACCTAATCCTGGGACTATAGAATGTGCCCCCCCAACACACATATCTTTCCACTACATTACTAAAGGCCTATTTACCACAGTTCTTTTTACCCAGCACATCATGTCCACCTTTCAACAAAAAGTTACAAGGCATACCAAAGGCAAAAAACACAGTTTGAAGAGACTAAACAAGTATCAGAACCAGAGTCTGACATGGCAAGAATGTTGGAATTATCAGACCAGGAATTTTAAAAAACTATGATTAATATGCTGAGGGATTTAATGGAAAAAGTTGACAACATGCAAAAACAGATGGCTAATGTAAGCTAACCAGATTATTATTGCTAGACACTTTCCCCTTTACTTTGACTAAATGAAGTTTAGTTGGCATATTCTAGATTATTATTGCTAGACACTTCCCCCTTTACTTTGACTAAATGAAGTTTAGTTGGCATATTTTCTTATTTAATAGTGCTCTCCTCTTTTAATGAATTTTTACACTGTTTTTAATTTATGCTAAACGGTATAATTTCATCCTTGAAAAGATTTCAAAGATTATCTAACTTAAAGGAAAATTTATTTAATAAAGAATTTCAAATGTATACAAGTAAGATTTTTTAAACCAATCCATGTGCTCTATGGACATTTAAATATTTTCTAATGATATTACAGATAAAAGCGAAGTGTTAATAAAAGGAAACAGCGTACAGGCAGAACCTGTCTTGCAAACGTCAATCCTGCAAATCTGCCACATCTGAGAAATTCAAGCCACTGGCTAGACTGACTGCCAAGATTCCAGTTCCCCTTTGTGCAGCTATTGTTAAACATTCCCCTTCAGTTCCCTGTTCTACCACATCCAACTTACTCTACTTCACAACTTTAATACCAGCTTGACCCCATCCCAATACTATTCCATCTCCCCTGAACTCCCATCCTTCCTTTTCTAGGTGCCAGAAATTCTCCACCTCCAGAATGATCTTTCACATATCTGTCTCCAGGTACAACTACTTCGCCTATTTCCCTAACTCCCAGAAGCCCATATCCTCTTCCTGTCACAGCTGCAGAGGACACTCATTCTCCTCCTGCCATTGCCACTACCACAGTAGGTGAGGAAAGCTCCTCTCACTGCCAATAGGCTAGGAGAAGAAATGGAAACGCTCCCTGCTGTTTAGGGTGTATGGAAGTCAGGAGGGGAAAAAAAACATTCTTCTGGTTACTGGAATTGCTTGTAAAGCTAAATAGATTCTCCAAATTTTAGATTTACAGCAGGAATGTGTATCCCCAAAGACAATGGAAAATCATAATATTGTCAGTTCTGGAATTCAGCTATATTATGGGTACCACCTGGGAATGTAATTACAATTTATAATATTTTCTCCTTAGGGATAAGTTCTTTGTACCAAACAAGCCAATTTACAAACCACCTTTTGAAAGACAGCCTACTGAAACACTGGGGGAAGCATGTAGAGTTATTCCCAAACTAAGAAAGAAAAAGTATGGGGAAAGAAAAGTGTAAGCTGCTAAAGAGCAGCAGCCTTGCATGTCTTGTTCGGCATTTTATCCTTCACCCTGCATTTGACAAAATTTAAGCATTCAACAAATACCTGGAGAAAGAAGGTGGGTGCAGTTGGGGCTGGGAAGAAGCCTAACATCCCCAAGAGCCCCATTCACGGTGAACTTGTGCCTATGACTAATTAAGGAAGAATAGAGGGCATGTCAGAGATCTAGAAGAAAGGAGCCTTCTTTACTCTTCAGGTTACAAGAGATAAGTGGGGATTCCCTTTTAAATAATCCTAATTTATCCATGGCCAAAATCCTATCTACCCAGGCCAGTCTGCCAAAAACTAGGTCTGTCCAGTTGAAACATGAGATGTTAAGTCATCTTCCACCGCTAACACTACAAGATAACATGATAAATGCTTCCAGTTTTAATCAGCCAGGAAAATAAAATAGAGAGCCGAGAACCTTTTTCTATATAAAACTGAGGAGCAGGGCAAAGACAACTAGCGACAGCAGAAAACCCTTTCAGACTAAATTGTCCAGATTGGTTGCTTTTGGTTCCACTTCTTATTTCCTTCACTCAAATAGTTATACTGTTAGGCATGTTTTTATTATTTTTATTACAATTTACAACCTAGGGTTTATTTACATGGAATGCTTCATTGACATCACTTGCCTGATCTTCTATTTTAATTAGATTAACATCATTTGAAATAAAACCACTGTTTCAAGAAATAAAGCACAAAAAGGTAAATATAATAGTTAATGACTGTGATTACTGGTCCAGATATTTTTAATCTTATCGTTTCTCAAACCACTTAGGAAAAGATCTTGACGAATAAAGTGAAGCAGGACCTGAGGTTCCAGTTCTGCTGTCTGTTGTCCTGGAGACCACTAAAACCCTTAAAGAACGACTGAAATTCTCAAGAGGCAAGGTAAAACAGAGTTGTAATACTACATTGTTATAAGTATAAATTCCTCAAATCTAGTAATAAGTACTCAAATATCCAAATGATACATTAAGATCATAGAAGAAATGAATCAAATGAACAAATATTGACATTATAAAAATATAACCATAATTATTTGCCCCTCAGGTAAAATTATTTACCTAAAATTTCATCTATATATTCCACTGAAAATAACTTCTTCACATGTTTTATATCCCAATTAATTTTCATATTCAATTTCTTTTTCAAGACACTGTATGTCCTAAAAGTTAAAGACGATATTGGGGAATTTATGTGACGATTTAAAATAATCAGACTATGACTAACATAGAATATGAATGAACTACAAAGAAAATACACACCAAGTAAAAGATTTTTAATATAAAATACCAACCATAAAAATCAGATTATAGTCAAAATTAATTTTAAGGTTTTTTAGCAATTAAGCTTAATTCTTCCACTTTATATGTAAACAGTAAAATAGGTGGCCTAATGTAGCATGTAATGCTAAGGACACGATAGGTATTTAATAAATACTTTTTGTCTGGATGTTCCACCTATTTCCACATTTCTTAATTTATACCAGATTTTAAAGATGGTACAATTTAGCTTAACATAAAAAGGTAAAACAGTGAACACCAAAAGTTACCCTATTTTTAACAAATAACTCATTTTCAGCAATAAGGAAGGGGTTGGTGGGTAGCAAAAGCAGTTGGAGGAGAAAAAACACAAACTGTGCATGCTTTTGCCAAGTTCAATAAAATAATAAATGCCAAATTCCATAGTGCAACTTGTAAAAAAAAAAAAATGAAATAGCCAATGGTTGAGAGTAGGGTCTAACAAACCTTTACAACCTTAGTCTGCCTGGAATAAGTTTAAGAAATAATAAAGCAAAAGGAGCACTGGCACCTAATTTAAGCCAGGATTTGGCAAAAGAATTCTGCTTTAATAGGTTTAGGTACTTTGAATGACATTGACATCCATTAGTTTAACTAACTAAACTATCATAACATTTTGTTAGTTACAAAGTCCTCATTCATGACACACTATAAAGTATTAATCTGAGACTGAGAAAGACTCAAGATCAAAACAGTAAAAATATTGCAACAGTCTAAATAAATAACTGCTTACTCTAAGATGGAGTGTTGATCTTTGTTACTGAACACCCAATGCAACTACTTTGGGTAGCCATTCTTTAATTCCCACATCATGAAAAACAGTCCACTGAAAAAATCACTAAGAACCCCCAGGCAGCTCTCCCATGCCACTAGTTTTGCCCAAGATGGCAGCAGGACAGGGAGGTAAAATGATCATCCTACCACTGCAGCCTTCACACCCCCTCAAGAATCCTGATCTCTGCAGCAACTGCCACCCTGTCTATGCCTAATCACTCACAGGAGTGAAAGCAGTGGGGGCAATGGGGAAATCAAGCACATTGATTCCTTGGTCTCAGCAAGCATCCTTCTGTTCCACTGGGTTACTTCTAAGCAAGATACATACAAAACAGGAAGCCAAAAAATGATTAATCCAATGGGTCAGTAAAAAAAGAGAATATGTAAATAAGTCAAAATAAGGCTGAGTTTAAAAAGAAGAGAAGTGAGTTTTTCCCCTATTGTCACTCTCCAATCTACTGGATCCTAACTAAAGGTTTTAAAAACAAGTTTAGAAAAACTAACTACAGACAATTTATGGGAAGAACTGCAATAAAAACAATATAAATCTCAGAGACCATATCTTGCCTGCAAAATTGAGCTATCTAGTCAACTACCACCTGGGGCTGTTGTGACAATTACAGATCATCTATGTGAAGTAACCAGCACAATGCCTGGCACATTATGATTAAAATAGTAACCATTATTATTGTGGTAAATATTTTGGATCCATTGATAAATAGATAAATCTGACCACATTATGAAAGTATAGTTCATTCTCCTTCAAGCAGGACTTAAGGAGCCAGAATTGTAACCCTCCAAGTTGTGAATGTCTTTAAGATTCTAAAGTAAAAGAAGAATATATGGCAGTAAATTCAATTGGCTTATTTATTTCCGATCCAGCAGCACCTTCAGCTGCAGCCCTATAAAGGCACAGACAAAACACCCCAGGTGGAAAGATGGGAGGAAAAATCACCCCTAGATGAAGCTTTATTACAGTCCCTGGGGTAGCTGGCTTCAGAATCCCAGGATTCCTAGGCTCCTGGGTCTCCCAACTCCTGAGTCTCTCCATCCTCCACCTCCCCACCCCCCATGAAGCCAGACAAAGCCAGAGGGATAATTTAGGAAAAATAATTCCTGGAGCAATCAAGGAAGGAGGATTCTACAGAACTACTACAAGTACAATACTGTACTAAGCACTACAAAAAGCCAATCTCATTCTCAAGTCTTTGTATCTCACTGTCCATCCTCAATCAATCTGAACAGAAATTCTCTTCTTTTATTAAGCATCTACTATGTGCCAAGCACCGTGCTAAATGATCCCACTAAAGATGTCTCAAATGAAAAAGGACTTTTTTTTCTTTTCAGATTTTTTTTTTTTAGGAAGATTGGCTCAGAGCTAACATCTATTGCTAATCTTCCTTTTTTTTTTCTTTTTTCTCCCCAAAGCCCAAGTACATAGTTGTGTATCATAGTTGTAGAGTTGTAGCTCTTCTATGCAGGATGCTGCCTCAGCATGGCTTGATGAGTGGTGAGTAGGTCCGTGCCCAGGATCCGAACCGGCAAACCCTGGGCCACCAAAGCAGAATGCATGAACTTAACCACTCTGCCACCGGGCCAGCCCCAGAAAAGAACTTTTTGACTAGGCTGATTTCATAAGGCTTTTTATTTTAGTCATATCAAAACAAACTCACCAAAGTACAAAAGTACTAAGGCAATAGATATCCTTGTCACTTTATTCTATCATTGGCCTCCAAAGAAACCATGGACTAAACAAAATTATTTACTTCAAAAACTCTCCGAATCTTCGACATTATAATGTACATTACAAATCTCTAAAAAGAGATATAGTATGTACCATTCCATAAACCCATCTGACCTCTGAACCCTTTTATCCTAGAACACCAATTTACATAGCAATTAATGTTTTCACAGAGGATTAAAATTTAACTGTATCATTAATAGGGATGATTAAAACAAAGATGTATGAGACTAATAAGGCATACATTGAAAGAAATCAATATCATTAATTTTTTAATAATAAAAAAAGATTTTTTAGTATTTAGAAGAGGGCAAAAGCTATAGATTCTCCCTACTCAATCCTACTCATATACAGGGCTTCCATGCAAAGCTATAGAAGCAAAGCAGTGGAAACTCCAAAACAGCAATGTAAAAATACAAAGTATATGAAACACAATGCCAAAAGTACTGAACAAATGCAGGAATGCTACTTTTTTAAAACTAAGCTTATCATTTTATATTCTCATCCAGAGCATGAGCTCTCTGCTAGTGCTCAATCTGAGTAGGGAGAATCCCTATGTCACACGACTCAACTGCCAGTCCAAACTGGGTCACTACATATTTCTGCTGTTTTACTATAGGAAGAGAGATTGGAATTTTTTTTCCTCTTTCCACTATGCCCCTTTAAACAGCTACATAGTATCTTCATAGCTTTTAGTCACCAGCTAATAGATCTGTGACCTATTCCAAGCTGTCATTAAAGTCTTACATTGAACTTACGGACAATAAAAGAACTTTGATTACCCATGCTAGCGCTAAATCCTAATATACCCAAGCTCCAATAACTGGGAATAAGAGCAGATATTTACACATAGTCCCACTATTTACACAGTCCCACTATTTACTGCAACAGACAAAGTGGTCATTTTAATGAGGGATTTTTTTGTCTTTTTTTCCCCATGTCTTATTCGGTATTCTTTGTGTGGTGGCTACTTTATTAAAGTGGTTCAATATTTAATTAAGGATTAAATGGTAAAGCAGTTTGCCCATTAAATTATAAAAACCTCCAGTGTTTACATAGCTTTTTAAAATTAATTAAATAACTTAATAGAAGTTTAAAAATTAGACTTAAAAGTGAGCTCTGAGGGGCCAACCCAGTGGCGTAGTGGTTAAGTTCATGTACTCTGCTTCGGCGGCCCAGGTTCTCAGGTTTGGATCCCGGGCACAGACCTATACCACTCGTCAGCCATGCTGTGGCGGCGTCTCACATACAAAATAGAGGAAGATTGGCACAGATGTTAGCTCGGGGCCAATCTTTCTCAAGCAAAAAGAGGAAGACTGGCAACAGGTGTTAGCTCAGGGCCAATCTTCCTCACCAAAAAAATAAAATAAAATAAAAGTGAGCTTTGAGGACATACAAGTTATTCTGAAGATACTAAGCCACAACAAAACATACTTGTCCATCATGATAGAACACGCCCCAAAGCTTAGGCCTCCTTAGCCGTTATCTGCAGTGTCCGTCAGATGGACACACAGAGTTTGGTGTTGATATAGTGATTCCCTGGGAAAGGAGAAGCACATCAGGAGGCCCAGAGGTAAACACCACACATATTTCCAGGGAAAAAAAAGTCAAAATAATTATTTTTAAATTCAATTGTTTAAATTCAATTCCTCTTTCACTTAACTGTTAAATACTGAGTCCAAGTCTTTGTGTTTACTTTCCTAGTAATAGAACAGAATACATTGGATTTATTAATGTTTTTTCTTAAAAGAGAAAAACCAAAAAGAAGCCTAATAAAGTCAGCTCATTTCAGATTATCTTTCAGTTTATTTTAAATAACGTTTTTTTAATCCACAGATGCAGAATTTAGTGCCAACTTTTTCCTTGCACCCATTGACAAATTCTGTTTCCTTATTATATTTCTCATATTTTCTTGTATAATAAATATGCTGAGATAGAGCTGAAAATGTTTGCAACCTAAAAATGAATAAATGCCAAGAGTATCTGGCTATGGAGCCTTCCTGCTACTTTAGTTCCTTCAACGTGTGAAGAGAACATTGGGAGTTGAGGCAGTGAGTGAAGACCCAAGCTAGGCAAGGAGTCAGGCGATCTGAGCTATGTGGAATGGTCACGTGATCACTGCTGTCACAAAACAGCACTGGCATTTGTGTTATCTAAGCAAGGAAGTGGAGGGCCGGGGACCCTTCTCCTTCTTACTCATCTGGTGCTCTTTTGTTTTCCATTCTCAGTCCTTCCACTGTGGTACATAATTAATGATGGCATGATTACAATTTGTGAAGGATATGGCAGGCTTTCACTCTCTCTAGTTCACTAACTCCTGTAAAAACTGTAATCTTACGTATGCTCTCCTGGTTACCTACAAGTCTTACAAAATACCATCATCAGCTCCCGTTTCCCTGCCATATGACCATCTGTTCAGTCCCACCACTTAACGCTACATAAAAACCCACTGTTTTCCAAATTTTGCATGTACATACACATACACATGCACACATACATGCCCACATACACAGATACACACAAACACAATTTAAGGATTTAAAAAGTATTTCTATCTTCATTTGGGAAATGCTGAGCTAAATTAAATGAGTTTCTTTACTGCTGGACCACTCAGAACCTTTAATGTGCTAATCTATATTAAGAATTTCTTGACATAAACATAATATGACATATTTCCAAATCTATTTGGCTATTTGTTGTTAGTCCCTGTGTACAGCAAAGTGGAACCCTGCCTGGTCTTCTTGGGCCATCCTCTCACCTTCCGGCACTGTATCAGCCAGTGCTCCACTGCTATTCATATAAATTTCATGGCCAATTTTTCAGAAGTGGGTGGCCAGGTCCTTTTCCTAGTCTGTCTTTAGTCTGGAAGCTCTACTGAAACCTGGCCCCAAGGGTGACCCTGCTGATATTTGAGATACCAGTGGCATAACTTTCACATCACAGCAACACACAGACAGATGGGTGGTGTGGTTCCCTGACCAGGAAACAAACCCTGACCACAGCGCTTTTTAGCTATAGAGACCTTTTTCATAGAACATATTCAATGCCACACACCTTGGAAAACTCTCATCCAAACTACTCAAAACAGAACATATTATTTTATATGTAGACATAAAATATCTACTTAAATCTATATATATCTACATACTGTATAAAACAAAGTATATGTGTCAACATATGTATATTTATGTATCTACATATAAAACAAATTTGTATATTTGTATAAATATGTATATAAAACAAATCTGAATATATTTATTCACTCATCCATTTACACACCCATCCCACCAGCCATCCAACATATAGCATTTACATAGAGTGGCTATATATGTAAACAGTCTTGTGCTTGGTGATATGGGGGATAAAGAAATCTGGAAATATGTTTAACACACTTTCTATCATTCTCTTATTAATCGCCATATAAAATACTGGAGTTTTTAAAAGCCACTTAATATGTTAAAATTCTTAAGGAATCTATTAACAGAAAATATAATGAATCCCCCTCAAGAAACTGTAAGTGGTAAACCAAGGAAACTTTTACTTCACAAAAGTACTTTATACTAAATGCCACAAATATATTTTAAATTATTTTTATTCTACACAATTTTACAGGAGCAACTGAAATAAAATATAATCAACTGATCCTTTTAAGTCTAAAAAATTTGAATGTACTTAAAATCAATATATACTTTAGGATTTAAAAACCACAAACAGGAGTGAAGTCAGCATTATGGTGGAGAGCTTCCCCCTTAGACCATCCCCCTCTTAAGATACAATAAAAAGGACATTCATATACCAACAGAGGACATTCACACAACACAAAAGACGTCTGAGACACCCACATAGCCATACATCTAAAGATGGAGGTGCTGGACCCCCAGAGGAAGTGAAAGGAGGTAAGGAGAACTCCTCTCCTTCCCCAGCAACAGCAACCACGGGACCAGGGCCCCAGGATTGGGCAGGCGAAAGATAGAACCCTCCCCTCCAGGTCCACGTGGCTCTCAGAGAGAGACAGGGGAGGGGCAGCCCTCTGTAGGAAAACCATTGCTCTCCAAGTTCTCCCACAGCCTGTGGGAAATTCCCATATGGAGGGGACTGAACTGTTGCAGGGGTGTCTTCATCAAGCTAGCATCCCAGCAGAGCAGATAGCAGAGGAAGAGCGAGAAGCCCCCGTGATCAGGTAGGCTACAGGAAGAGTCACTCCCCTCGCCCACCGCTCCAGCACAGCCAGTTGGCCAGAGCGCCTGTGGATCACAGTGGGCTCAGAAGACACAGCTCTTGATCCCCACCCAGTGGCGGCAGGTGGAAGCTGTGACCGGACATTTTCAGCATGAAAAAAAATAAGCTCACACCCTCAAGCAGTATGCAACAATATATCAAATCTCCAGACCAGAAGGAAAATGACAAGCACCCAGAAATCAATCCTGAAGGCACAGAAATTTATAACCTAAATGACAGAGAATTCAAGATAGCTATCATAAAAAAGCTCAATAAATTAAAAGACAACACACATAGACAATTCAATGAAATCAGGAACTTCTTCACAAAAGAGATTGAAACTATGAAGAAAAAAACCAATCAGAAATGTTGGGAGATGAAAAACACAGTGGAGGAGATAAAGAAAAATCTCAAATCTTTAAAGAACAGAGCTGACAATATGGAGGAAAGAATCTGCAATATTGAGGATAGGAACACAGAAGTGGTCCAGAGAGAGGAGGAGAGAGAACTAAGACTAAAAAGAAATGAAGAAATTCTCTGAGAAATATCCAACTCAATTAGGAAATGCAACATAAGGACTATAGGCATTCCAGAAGGAGAAGAGAGGGAAAAAGGAGAAGAGAGCTTGATCAAAGAAATACTAGCTGAGAACTTCCCAAACCTGGGGAAGGACCTGAAAATACGAGTGAATTAAGTCAAGAGAGCTCCTAAACAGATCAACATGAAAAGACCCTCTCCAAGGTATATCATAGTAAAGCCGGCAAAAGTCAACAACAAAGGAAAAATATTAAGGGCAGCAAGACAAAAAAATAATAACATACAAAGGATTCCTATCAGGCTCTCAGCTAATTTGTTGGCAGAAACTTTACAGGCTAGGAGAGAGTGGAATGATATATTCAGAATTCTGCAAGACAAAAACTTGCAGCCAAGAATACTCTATCCAGCAAAAATATCCTTCAGATATGATGGAGAAATAATTACTATCCCAGATAAACAAAGGCTAAGGGAGTCATTGCCACAAGACCCCCACTATAAGAAATGCTCAAGAAGGCCCTCATGCCTGAAAAAAAAAAAAGAAAGGGGATACAAAGCTTTGAGCAAGGAGAAAAATCGGTAAACAAAATCAGAAAAATTGCAGCTCTCTATCAGAATAGGTTAGCAATTATAACATCAAAGATTAAGGGAAAGAAAACATCAAAAATAAATATAACCTCATACTTTAAACACAAAATCACAACACAAGATGGAATAAGTTGTGACAATAATAACTTAGAAGAGGAAGAGGAAATGGATGGAATCAACTTAGCCTAAGAAAATAAAAGGCCATCACAAAATGCATGATCTCATCCACGAGATTTTTTTATACAAACCTCATGGTAACTACTAAACAAATAATCAGACATATACGGTAAATAAAGAGAAAACTAAGAAAACCATCATACAGAACTACCAAACTGAATTGGTAGTCCAAAAACATACGGGACGAGAAACAAAGGAAATGCAAAAGAATGGGAAAATGAGTGATAAAATAGCAACATTTAGCCCTCATATATCAATAATCACTGTAAATGTAAATGGACTGAATTCTCTAATCAAAAGACACAGACTGGCGGGATGGATTAAAAAACAAGATCCAACAATATGCGGCCTCCAGGAAACACATCTCAGCTCTAAAGACAAACAGGCTCAGACTGAAAGGATGGAAGACAATACTCCAAGCTAATGGCAAACAAAAGAAAGCAGGTGTTGCCATACTTGTATCAGACAAAGTAGACCTCAAGATAAAAAGGGTAATGAGAGGCAAAGAGGGGCAATATATAACGATGTAAGGGACACTCCACCAAGAAGACAAATCACTTATAAATATATATGTACCCAACACAGGAGCCCCAAAGTACATAAAGCAACTATTAACAAACCTAAAAGGAGATATTAACAACAGCACAATAATAGTAGAGTATCTTAACATCCCACTTACATCAATGGATTGATCATCCAGACAGAAAGTTGGTAAGGAAACAGTGGACTTAAATGAAAAACCAGATGAGATGGACTTAATAGATATATAGAGAGCACTCCCTCCAAACACAGCAGATTACACATTCTTCTCAAGCGTGCATGGAACATTCTCAAGGATAGACCATGTGTTGGGAAACAAGGCAAATCTTTATAAATTTAAGAAGATTGAAAAAGCATCTTTTCTGACCGTAATGCTCTGAAACTAGAAACCAACTACAAGGAAAAAACTGGGAAAGTGACAAAGACGTGGAAACTAAACAACATACCACTGAACAACCAATGGATCATTGATGAGATTAAAGGAGAAATCAAAAAATATCTGGAGACAAACGCAAATGAAAATAACCCATACCAACTCATATGGGATGCACCAAAAGCAGTCCCGAGACGGAAACTCCTAGCAATACAGGCCCACCTTAACAAACAAGGAAAATCCCAAATAAGTAACCTTAAACTACACCAAACAGAATTAGAAAAAGAAGAACAAACAAAGCCCAAAGCCAGCAGCAGGAGGGAAATAATAAAAATTAGAGCAGAAATAAATGAAATTGAAACCAAAAAGACTGTAGAAAGAATCAATGAAACAAAGAGCTGGTTCTTTGAGAAGATAAACAAAATTGACAAATCCTTAGCCAGACTCACTAAGAAAAAAAGAGTGAAGGCTCAAATAAATAAAATTAGAAATGAAAGAGGAGAAATTACAATGGATACCACAGAAATACAAAGGATTATTAGAGAATACTATGAAAAACTAGATGCCAACAAATTGGACAATCTAGAAGAAATGGATAAATTCTTAGACTCATACAACCTCCCAAAACTGAATCAAGAAGAAATACAGAATCTGAATACACCAATTTAAGAGATTGAAACAGTAATCAAAAAATTCCCAAAAAATAAAGTCCAGGACCAGATGGCTTCCCTGGAGAATTTTACCAAACATTCAAAGAAGATTTAATGCCTATCTTTCTGAAACTATTCCAAAAAATAGAGTAAGATGGGACACTTCCTAACACATTCTACAAGGCCAACATCACCCTGATACCAAAGCCAGACAAGAATAATACAAAGAAGGAAAATTACACGCCAATATTGCTGATGAACGTAGATGCAAAAATCCTCAACAAAATATTGGCAAACTGAATACAGCAATACATTAAAAAGATCATACACCATGATCAAGTGGGATTTATACCTGGGATACAGGATTGCTTCAACATCCACAAATCAATCAATGTGATACACCACATTAACAGAACGAGGAATAAAAACCACATGATCATCTCAATCAACGTAGAGACAGCATTTGACAAGATCCAACATCCATTTATGACAAAAACTCTCAACAAAATGGGTATAGAAGGAGAGTACCTCAATATAATAGAGGCCATATATGACAAACCCACAGCCAACATCATACTCAACAGGAAAAAACTGAAAGCCATTCCTCTGAGAACAGGAACAAGACAAGTGTGCCCACTCTTGCCACTCTTATTTAACATAGTACTGGAGGTTTTAGCCAGAGCAATTAGGCAAGAGACAGGAATAAAAGGACTCCAAATAGGCAACGAAGAAGTGAAACTCTTGCTGTTTGCAGACAACATGATTTTACATAGAGAAAACCCTAAAGAATCCACTGGAAAACTATTAGAAATAATCAACAACTACAGCAAAGTTGCAGGGTATAAAAATCAACTTACAAAACTCAGTTGCATTTCTATACTCTAATAACGAACTAACAGAAAGAGAACTCAAGACAATCCCATTTACCCTCGCAAAAAAAAAGGATAAAATATCAGGGAATAAAGTTAACCAAGGAGGTGAAAGACTTATATAATGAAAACTACAAAACATTATTGAAGGAAATCGATGATGACATAAAGAAATTGAAGGATATCCTATGCACGTGGATTGGAAGAATAAACATATTTAAAATGTCCATACCACCTAAAGCAATCTACAGATTCAATGCAATCCCAATCAGAATCCCAATGACATTCTTCATGGAAACAGAAAAAAGAATTCTAAAATTCACATGGGGCAAAAAAAGACCCTGAATAGCTAAAGTAATCCTGAGAAAAAAGAACAAAGCTGGGGGCATCACAATCCCTGATCTCAAAATATACTACAAAGCTATAATAATTAAAACAGCATGGTACTGGTACAAAAATAGACACAGATCAATGGAAGAGAATTGAATGCCCAGAAAGAAAACTACACATCTACAGACAGCTAATCTTTGACAAAGGACCTAAGAACATACAATGGAGAAAGCAAAGTCTCTTCAATAAATGGTGCTGGGAAAACTGGGCAGCCACATGCAAAAGAATGAAAGTAGACCATTTTCTTTTGCCATACACAAAAATTAACTCAAAATGGATCAAAGACTTGAAGGTAAGACCTGAAACTATAAAACTCCTACAAGAAAATATAGACAATACATTCTTTGACATTGGTCATAGAGAGATCTTTTCAAATTCCATGTCTACTCAGACAAGGGAAACAAAAGAAAAAATAAACAAGTGGAACTTCATCAGACTAAAGAGCTTCTGCAAGGCAAATGAAACCAGGATCAAAATGAAAAGACAACCCCCCAGCTGGGAGAAAATATTTGCAAATCATATGTCTGACAAGGGGTTAATCTCCATAATAAATAAAGAATTCACACCACTGAACAAAAAAAATCAAACAACCCAATCAAAAAATGGGCAGAGGATATGAACAGACATTTTTCCAAGGAAGATATACAGATGCCCAACAGGCACATGAAAAGATGTTCAACATCACTAATCACCAGGGAAATGCAAATCAAAACTACGCTAAGATATCACCTTATACCCGTTAGAATAGCTATAATCACCAAGACAAAAAATAACAAATGTTGGAGACATTGTGGAGAAATGGGAACCCTAACTCACTGCTGGTGGGAATGCAAACTAGTGCAGCCTCTACGGAAAACAGTATGGAGATTCCTCAAAAAATTTAAAATAGAAACAACCTTATGATCCAGCAATCTCAAACTGGGTATTTATCCAAAGAACCTGAACTCAACAATCCAAAGAGGCTCATGCACCCCTATGTTCATTGCAGCATTATTCACTATAGCCAAAAGTGGAAGCAACCCAAGTGTCCCTCAACTGATGATTGGATAAAGAAGATGTGGTATATATATATACGATGGAATACTACCCAGCCATAAAAAAGACAAAATCGTCCCATTTGACAATATGGAGGGTATTATGTTAAGCAAAACAAGCCAGACAGAGAAAGACAAACTCCACATGATTTCATTCATATGTGGAAGATAAACTAACACACAGACAGAACAGTTTGGTGGTTACCAGGGGCAAGGGGAAGGTGGGGTAGGCACAAAGGGTGAAGGAACGCATTTATATGGTGACCGACAGACAATAATGTATGACTAAAATTTCACAGTTATAAACTATTATGACATCAATAAAAAAAAAAACATAAACACATCCAGACAATTAAATCTATTCTAATTAGATTCAATTAATCAACAACTGTTCAATACCAATTATTTAAAACGTTTGCTTTGAACTTTGAATTTTTAAGTCAAGTCCTTCTTTCAGTTCCCTCATCTTTTTTCTGACTTTTCTATTGTAAAACCATAGAAAAAAATCTTTCCATTATTTGACCATAACTACGCATACCAAGTAAAACTTAAAAGTGGTAAAACATTCTAAACTGGACATGTTGGGAATCAAATACACCCAAGATTAGTGTGTGCTGTAATTTAGAAACAACCTCATGGTTGTAAACAAATATTACTTAGGCTGCAGCCTCTACACCTTTGCTTTAGATAGTCCCCTGTCCTTCTCCCTTCATCTGTGCATGATCAATACAGCTTCCTGGAATTAGCTCAATCCCCAATTGCGTGCAGTTATTTTCAGATGATTCCCCCCTACAGATCTACCTCACCCACCTGAGAACTCACAGTACCTACAGTCCATATCACTCAGAGGATGCACTACATTACATCTTATATTATTCCTTTATACTACCACTTAACTTTCCACATATTACAGCTTTCCATCTATCTATACTGGAATCTTTCTGAAGGCAAGGAATATTCCTTTTCCTTCTTTGAATCCTGCACTACACCTTCAACAAAGTAAGCATACATTATTTCACAGAATAATAAATTTTCACAGCTGAATCTGCAAATCTTTCATATTGCAGATAAAAAGGAAGCCTAGAAAGGTGAAATAACTTGCTCAAGTTTATTCAATTAGTTGGGAACTAAATCAGGGCAAGAACCCAAGTATATGAATCTGATCTAGTGTTCTTTGTTTTAGCCCATGTTAAAAGAAAGAAATTATGCTAAAATACACTTGTCCACTTTTCAGTTTAAGTACAAAAAGCCAACCCGTGTGTGTATAACCAGAAACTTTGCATTGCCTCAAAATTACCATTTTCTTCAGTATTAATCATTGGCCCTTCCTAAGAATGATGATGATGATGATTGTACATATTATAATACACATAATATGAAGGTGATCTGGTTAAATTTCTATTAACCCAGAAGAGTCTTTGTGTTACTTCTTCCTTTTAAAGCATGATATAAGGGTGGGAATGCAATTAAACTAAATAGGCCAGTTACCAGAGTTGCAGTTAATCAGGATTTTATCTAAATAACAGTAGAGTCCTTGTCTCCCTCTGAATCTTACTGTTCAGGAAGTCTTCTCATCATTTGTTGATGGAATAATCTTGAAAAAAGAAAAACTAGCTACTTGATAGTCTGATTAACCTAAACTTTCCTTTAGACTCTTCCATCATCTGCCTAAGTCCTTGAGGGAAGTGGGGCCATTTAGACACACAGGAGAACAGCTGGAGCATGAAGTGACAAATAGATTAATCTCTTAAAACTTTAAGAGATTAGCCCCAAGAGAAGTGTTTAATTCTCAGTTAACTTTGTGTATTCTAACTTAAGAAAATTCCAGGGAAATAAAATTATAAATATGGGTATTTCCACAAACTAATCATTAGATCACTCTGTGGCCCTAAGAACCAGAATAAGGATGATTCTGTCAAAAATGCTTTCCATTGGTATTAATTTCATCTGAGAGGTAACAGAACAGTGAGGATCAAATGAGGAGTTTCTATTAGGTTATCGGAAAAAAAAAGTCCTCATCTCCAGTCAGGCTTCTTTTGCTAAAAGGTTTAAATGTTATGGCTTACACAGCCCTCCCAAAAAGATATGTCTTAATCCTAGCCCACAATACCTCAGAACATGACCTTATTTGGAAACAAGGTTGTTGTAGACATAATTCATTAAGATTAAGTCATAGGGTGGACCCCGAAACCAATATGACTGGAGTCCTTGTGAAAAGAGGAAATCTGGACAAAGACATGCATACAGGGAAGACAGTGTGAAGACACAGAGGGAGAAGACGGAGACAGGCCTGACAGATCCTTCCCTCCCAGCACTCAGCAGGGATCACCACCACCATGATTTCGGACTTCTAGCCTCCAGAACTAGGAGACAATAAATTTCTATTGTTTAAGCCACCCACTGTGTGATACTTTGTTATAGTGGCCCCAGCAAACTAATACAATAAGCAACAAGAAATAATTTTACAAGTGTCTGTAAGGTAAACAAATAGCACTGAACTAGAAATTCAAAAGTCCTAGAGTCTAGATTTTAAGTTTATAACCTTGGGCATAAATCCCTGCCTCAGTTTCCTTACTTATACCTCTTTTCAGGTTGTTGTCAAGATAGGACTTAATAATGTGTGTGAGAGTTCTTGGAAAAGTACAAAATATTAAACAAATAGAAGATGTTATTATCCAACATTTACAATTTAGTTAACACATCTGGCTTTTAGGTAAGAAAAACAGCAAAGGTACAAAAATGATGTAGGTGATCCCTATATTTTTTCCTCAGAAATGAAAGAGTAATAACTTCAAATGTTAATCAAAAACTAAATTAAATACACAGTGCAAATTAAAGCACATCATGGTCAACATTTCCTTATCTATTAACTTTTAAAACTGCAATCCCCCCTAAAAATAAAACAAAGAAATAAACAAAGAAACATAAAAACACCCAGAAACTTTCATAGCTCATATAATGATTAATTCATCTAACACTCATTTACTATCTGCTATATTCCAGGAACTAGGTTAAATCTTAAAGATACAGAGCTCAAAGACCTGAGCCCTGACTTCAAGGAACTCCCTCTACAGCAAAGGAAATAGGAAGTGATTAAATAAAGATTCATATAAGCTATAACAGAGTTATGCACACAGTACAATAGAGCAGATATAGATATTTGTACCTACATTTGAAGAGAATGTTTAAGTTCCTGTAATTGACAATGCTTTAGACAACACATACAGCGATACTTGAATGAATTGAAAAGTTTTTCAATGTTCCTTCTTAACTCTTTGCTGACTACTGCATCATTTTAGACATAGAGAACTTCATCTCTCAGATTTTTTTAAAGCAGGCTCAAACAAAACCTATTTTTCTTTAAAACTGCTGTATTTGTATTTTATCATTCTCTTGTGCTGGGGAAGAGAATTATATTTAAAGCTGGCTAATTGGATATGTATTTTCCTAAGAGAACATTAGAAAATTAATATTTCAATCCTTACTGAAAATACTTCAAAAACATACCTTTCTTCTCCACTTTGTATGTGTGGGCTGTGTATTCCAATTAAAGCTGTCTTTAATGGCTAAAGATTTTCCAAGTCCTTGGGAGTCAGCTGAGTATCAGTGATCCAGGCATGATCCTATAAACCCTAAATACAGAAGGAACCATATACTGGGTTGATCTTTAGCTCTAGGTGGAGGATAGCTGGGAGAGGCAGGGGCTAAAAGTCAACTTAAAGACAATTAAATCCACTAGAAAAACACCTTTATTGTAAATTGCTTTCATTTTTTTTAAGAAAAACATGTGTGAGATAACTGAATCTAAGTTAAAGTTTGACTATGAATAGTTTGATCTAAGAGCCAAACTACACAGGACTGTAAAAGTAAGCATGAAATAGTGAAATGACTCAAAAAGTCTTTATCACCCTCTTTGCTTACTTATGTCAATAAGAACTTGAAGGCTATATTTGCAAAAGGCTAAAACACAAAGCAGATAATCTCTCAATAGATAACTGAAAGGATCTGGATCTGGAAGTGCCAAAAACAGTAGAAGTAATGCCCCCCATTTTCTGGAAGTTTAAAATTCAATGAGAAAAGAACAAGTGAAATAAATTGAAACAGAAGCAAATAAATAATCAACTATAGCTAAGCAGGTAATTCCCTTCCCATTTTTTCTCCTGATCTCTTTCATCTTTCTTTTCCATATTTCCCCCTTCCCCTTTCCTGCTTTCTCTTTTATAATGTAGTTAAGCAAATACCTTTTTACATAGTTTCTTTCATTTTCTCCACCACTATGTGTGCAGTTCCTAGCAATTCCTTAGTAATATCTTAATCACTCATAATATATCAACAAATCTTAATTTAGCTCATGATAGCTCATAGAAAATACAGACATATGAAAGTGTGACTAAGAAGGAAAAAGAGAGAAACCCTAGAAACCTGACATATTTATATCTAATTTGATCTCCAAGAATTTAAGGAATTGAATCTTGAATGTACAAAGGAAAAAATAGAGACTTTTAAATAATCTGTGATCTCTAAGAATTTAACATAGATTTTCCCCCTTTCTGAAAATTTAAAAACATATCCATAGACAGTTTCTTTATAAACCTTTCCTTTAAAAAGGAAACGGAAAAGTTACAAAAAATAATCAAAGGAAAAGAAATATATAAAAGCCAGATGTGTAACACCTAGAGAATTATTCTTTTGTATACGTTAGGAATCAGTTTGCCTAGGATGCAGAATTTTCTCTCAGTTCAATATTTTAATATAAAAAATTAAAAATTCATCAGGAGAAGGCAAATAAGGAGACATAAATTCTTACCAATACTTTTAGTGTTTTTAATTTTACTTTATCAATTCAATTATTCAACAGACGGTTCTTGCAGTGTCCTCAAATTCAGCAAACTTAACCTTTATTAAATTAGAAGAGAAAAAAATTCAAGAGGATGAACTCTATTAAAAGAATTCAAACTGAGAATACTCTGTTGATTAAAAACAAACAAACGAAAAAAGCAAAAACCGAAAAAAACCACCACTCCCCTTGAACCGAACTGCCATGAATTGGGAAGATTATATGATACAATAGTAACTATGGACCACCTATAATGGGATGTAAAAGGTAAATGAAGTAATGGAGGTGGGTGAATGAGGATTATCCAGTAGACACCTTGGGAGAAAATGTGGCTTCTTCCCAAAGGCAGGGCTTTCTGAAGCTCTACTCTAATTTAAATATGCCTTTGCACCTTGCATCAGTTTGCCTTCTAAATGAATCTCAAAGAACTGTGTGATCAAGACTAGCCTTGGCTAGTGTTACTCTTGATGAGAACTGGGCAGATGATGATGAGTTTTTAAATAACATGATAAAGACCTACATAATTATAAAATTTAGTCAAATGTTTCTATGGAATTGCTGTGTCAAAATTTATTGATCATCTTCCAGAAGCGAAAGTATAATATGAGGGGCTAATGGGTGGAAAAAGAACTAGAGGACCTGAATTAGGAAACAACCTCTCATTCTTGGTTGAAGAATGCAAACTTACGAACAGAAAACTAAAAAGCACATTGCCATGTAACAAAACATTGCCTCAAATATAGTATGAATACATAAGTGCTAAGGAGATCCCAAGCATCACTCTTACAAGAGTGAGCTGGAATAAGTGATAGGTAAATTCTAAAAAGAAATGAGAGAGCTTTGTTCTAAAATAGAAAACAGACAAAAATTGGCAGGGAGGAAAGAACATTACAGTCATGGGAACAAAAATAAAAATCTGTAAATCAAGTAAAAAAATTAAATCTGATTATAGGATTTGTTTATATAATTAGATAATTATTTGTAATATCTTTTAACACCTTACAATAAATAAATTCTAAAGAAGTAGGCAAGGAAATATATTTTTGTATGTACATTTGAATATGACTGTCTAACACTCTTAAAATTGATTTAATAACAAAAATAAACTTGATTCTTCTTTCTTTCAAAATTAAAATAGTTAAGAGGGTGCAAAAGTCTAAAGTAGAGCATGTTTAATTCTATAAAGTTAGTTGTTTATTCATGTCTTAAAGCAGAAAGGGAATTATATAATTAGGCGCTTGTCTTTAAGAGCATCTTTCTTCCAACTCCTACTATAAAAAAAGAAAACAAAAAGCCTGTTTAATGTTTTTAAAGGCCTAAACTCAGATAACGAATTGATTTTGCTCAATAAGTTCTCAGTGAAATACCTGTTCCAAATATACCAAAATATGGATAAGCCACCTTCAAGATAACTAATCTTTGAAATCTGAAAAGGAGACATTTTCCTGTGGCTCTCCACTTTGCCAGAAATTTACCACATGCTTGAGTAACAGTATTATGAAGCAGGAGGTAGTCTTTGAAAAGTTTGAGTCAATGAAACTTCAATAGAAGAGGATCCTCAGAAATATATCCATTGTATAAGGGGGGGGAAAGTTGCACCTCTTAGGACATGCTAGAAAAATCTAAAGTTATATATAAGTTACCTTTAGATAAATCACCAAAGGAAAATAATATTTTTATGTCTGTAGACTATTTGTGATAAATAATGCCTAAAGAGATATATATAAATTGTAGTGGACAAAGAAAAGTGATCATGCTGCCTGATAGAAGAAAATTAAAATCTGTATCTTAACCAAGAGAGATAATCCCAACAGCATAGGGAGGTAGTATAGCATGCTGGTTAAGAGTGTGTTCTGGAGCCAGACTCCCTAAGATGCATATTCATACTCCTCCACTTCCTAGTTTAGCTGTGTTGACTAAGGCAAAGTTACATGATTTTTCTATGCCTCAATTTCCTCATCTATAAAGAGGGATAATAATAGTACCTGTTCTGCAAGGTTGGTGTGAGGTTTAAATGTGTTAATACATAAGTGGAGAGCTTAGACAACTGTAAGCTATTTACACTATTTTTATTATCACTGTTGCTATTAATACAGCCTAAATAGCTATACTGAAATTTCATACATTTCTTTGGATTACCTATTGTAGCTATCATCAACCACTAGCTCTTCATGCAAAATATCCAAAGTTATGGTCTGAGTAAGTCATAAGAGATTTTAGCTGAAATAGAACTTGTGAATAGACAGAGGAATATTCACTAGACTTACTAAAAGGGGGGGGGCTATCAATTAGGAATATGCCTTTATCATGTAGTATATGTTGGAAAAGGAAAAAGATCATGTCTTCGAAAAAATGAAGATTACAGATTTATGGTTAAAGATGGTGGGCTGAACTTACATTTATAGGCACATTCTCCCACCAAAATGATAGTAAAGAGATTTTTTTTTAAGGCTTAAATTCACAAGGACAAAGAGTCCAGGAGATGATACAATAACAAAATTATGGTAAATGACTTTTCAGACTCCAGAAATCTGAATACTAAGCAGGCAAAAGGGAAAGCAAAAACAACTCAATTTACATGACAGGATCTCCAAAAGACAAAGAAGGATTATAAACAGGAGGATTGGTTAAAAATCTGTTTGAAAAGCCATTAGATTCCAGATTCCACCTCTCCACCTCTCTCTCACTTCAGTTAGATGAATGTCCCTCCCCGACCCCTGCAGAATACTGGAGGTTTATTCTCCAGAGCATATTTTTTAAATGGCCTTATTATTACCAGATGACACAAGGCAAGTTTAGAACAGACATATCACACTAAAAAAGAAAAAGAGGAATAAAGAGAAAGTTTATGTGCTTCTTCCCCAATTTGGCTTCCAAAACACTGAAGACAGGGTTACATCCTTCAGGCAGGTAACGGAGTCTTTTCTGGGGAATCTAAGCAGCCTAAAATAAAACACCTAAAAATATGAACACCAGAGGTTCCCCAACAGAACAGCACAGCCAGATTACCCAGAACGCCAGACTACGAGACTGAAACTCATAAATCTACAAGCGTCATCCAGAGACGCAGAACTACTGGTCAACTTTTTAGAACTCTTTTTAGAATGCTTAAGTGAACAGCTTAGCCAAGGGCCATCACACATTTAAGGAGAGCCTAAAACAGGGCAGACAGACCAAAGCAAGCAAACAAAAAAGAGTAAGTTGGAAGAAACAGATAATATGTAAAGAGAAGAAAATTTCCAAAAACTATCATTAATAACTCTCAAAGAGATAAAAGACTATAAACATCCATGTACAACAACAGGATGGTATTAAAAAGAAGTAGACATCCAGTAACAGGAGAATTCTTTTTAATCTATAGAGGGTTGGAAAATAAAACTGAGGAAATCTCCCACTAAAGTAAAACCAAAAAGAAAGATGTGGAAAATAATTGAAAAGAAATGATAAAATAAGTAGAGGACCAGTCCAAAGTTCTACAACATCCAAAGAAAACAGGAGTTCTAAAAACAGAGAAAGAGAATATGAGAGAATTGAAGGAAGGAAATCAAAGAACTAACTCAATAAAATTGCCCATGGTTTTCTAGGTCAAAAGAAGCTACCAAATACTCAGGATGCTGCTGGAGAATATGCTCCACCAAAATGAGTACCCAACAAAGAGGAAATCCGGTAACAGGGCATCCAACACAAGAAAGAAGCAAAAGGAATCCCTAGGATGATGGGGATGATGGGGAAGGGAGAGCCCAAGATAACAACTCTACAGAAGACCAGGAGAGTATCCAGTATAGATTAGAACAGGTCAGAAGAGTCTAAGAGCCATGTCTTCAAGAAAATGAAACTAATAGAATAATTAAGAGGATATTTACACAACAGGGTAGAGTTTGGGGATAAATTAACAAGTATAGAGAAAATTAAGCCACCTTTGAACAAATAGATATATTCCAGGAAAAGCAAAACTGAGTACAAGAAAGAAAAAGTAATCACAGAATACTACTAGATAGCAGAGCTATGAAGAGCATTTACATAATTATAATAATGTAAACATTAAATACTACTATAACCAAAATTAGAATAACTGTTGTGGGATGATGGAAAGGCAGGAAATGCATATGTGGCTGTGAGAATAGGAAAAGCAAGAAGAACAAAATTCTCTTCTCCCACTGAAGGAAGTCAATAAACTGTGTCTAAAGAAAATTAAGTAGCAGCTACATAAGTTTGT
Organism: Tapirus indicus; assembly: GCA_031878705.1. Lineage (NCBI taxonomy): Eukaryota > Metazoa > Chordata > Mammalia > Perissodactyla > Tapiridae > Tapirus > Tapirus indicus. Next base: position 9,115,430 of record CM062925.1, read on the forward strand.
TATTTGGAGATACGACAGTAAATAGCAGAAGTATCAGCTGAAATAGCTGAAGGGGGTTGTCCCTAAGAAATAGGCAATGGGATAAGGGAGATAGTAGACAACGCAGGTTCCTATTACAAGCCTCATAGAACTCTTTGGCACTCTTTAAACAATGTGTTTGTATCAAAATAAAAAATAATTTTCCTAATATTAACACATGCTCATATAATTTGAAGCTGCACAAGGAAACTAAGAATAAAAGAATTCTGGGGCTGGCCCAGTGGCGCAGCAGTTTAGTTCGCGCTTGGCAGCCCAGGGTTCGCCAGTTCGGATCCCGGGCGCCTGCCAACGCACTGCTTGTCAGCCATGCAGTGGTGGTGTCCCATATAAAGTGGAGGAAGATGGGCACAGATGTTAGCTCAGGCCAGTCTTCCTCAGCAAAAAGAGGAAGATGAGCAACGGATGTTAGCTCAGGGCTGGTCTTTCTCACCAAAAAAAAAAAAAGAATAAGAGAATTCTGTTGTCCAGATAAAGCTATTATTAATATTTCTGTATTGCCTTTGAATATTTTTGCTTCATAAACATACACTCATGTATGTAGATTGTTTTTAAAAAAACAAAACTTGGGATTCATGTTGAATATGCAAATTTACATAGTGCTTTTTCTCAATTAATGTTATATCATTTACATTTCCTGATGTCCTTAAACATTCTTTAAAAACACCATCATACTCCACCTTAACTTCCAGTATCATGTATTTAACTATTTGGATTTTCCTATTTACTCTTCAGCATATAGATAGTTAACAAGATTCTCCTCTCTCAACTCCCATCCCTTGACTTGTGGTCTCTCTCCTGACTCCTTCCTCTCTCTAGTCACTTCTGTTTCTCCTTTGTGGAATCCTTTCCACAGCCTATGCCTATATCCCACAGGATTTCATCCTCCTTTTTTCTCCTCACTCTGAATGACTCCAATAACAATATGACGCCCTGATTAATGACAATTGCCCAGTTCTGTCCATTCTACCTTTAAAATAACTTGAATCTACCAACTTCCATCCATCTCCACTACCACTATCTAATCCAAACCATCATTATCACCAGTTTAGAGTCCTAAGTGATCTCCCAGATTCCACTTCTGCCCCCTTCCAAAGCATTCATCACACAATAGTCAGAATGATCTTTTTAAAACACAAATCGAATCCCATAGTACCCTCCTTGAACCTTTCAATACTTACTGTTGTTTTAGAATTATTTCCAAAATGCTTTCTTGCCTACAAGCTTCTACCTACATGGCCCCTGCCTACTTCTCTAGCTTCATTTCACACCACTCTCCCTCTGGTTCTCTATGCTCCAACCACACTAGTCTTGCTGTTCTTTAAACATACCAAGATCTCTCTTGCCTCGAGGCCTTGGCACATGCTGTTTCCTCTGCCTGAAACAATTTCCTCTCCCTCCCCTCAACTCTTTCCTTGGCTAACTCCTATCATCCTGAACAAAACCCTGAAGTTGTTCATTTTATTCTACGTAAACAATGCCCCCTGGAGTTGGGCAACACTGGAGCTCTGGAATCTACGACAGGCTGCACTTTCATAAAAGAATTTACAATTTTTCTGTTTAATGTCTGTCTCTCATGAGAACGTAAACTGCACGAGAACAAATCTTGTTCAACGCTGGTTCCTCTGCACCTAGCACAGTGCCTTACATACAGTAGATATTCATTTGCTGAATGAATGAGTCCCAGACCTGTATCTTGGCATTCAAAACTCTCCTAAATTCTAATCCATATAACCAAGTACCATCTCCACCTAGATCTCCCATAGGCACCTCAAATTCAACATAATCAGGCCTGAAGTAGTTTGTCAGATATTAATTCCCCTACAATCTTTTCCTTATGCTATCTTCCCATTAATGTCAATTCTGCTCCTCAAATCTTTCTTGGATTGGTCCCCTCTTCTCCACCTATTTTGTCACAGCCTTAGTTCAGTCCTTTACCACATCTTACCTGAATCACCACTTTAGCTTAATAAGGAGTCTCCACACCTCCAGCATCAACCTCACCTGTCTTCCGATCTCAGTGCCAACACAGTGATTTTTTTTTTAACTTAAACAAATTTGGTCCTATCACTCCCACACTTAAAATTCTTCAATGATCTTTTCCCCATCTGTGAACTACTACTGCTGCAATACTACCACAGTATAGACAGGTCGCTAAATACAGTAAACTTCCTTATGTCTTGTGCATTTGTCCTTCCTAGTCCCTCCACCAGTATGCCCATCCTCTCATACCAATTTTGCTAACTTTTTATCTTTTAAGACTCCACTTAAAGTGTGATCCTCCAAGACTCTTCCTGACCACCTCACCGGAGGCTGAGTTGGGTGCCCTTCTTCTGTACTTCCACAGCATCCTGGGTATCATGGCATTTATTACACTACGATATAATTTACCTGTCCGTCCCTCCATTTGATCCTGAGTGCAGAGAAGTGCTACATGTTGTTTAATCTTTGAAATCCCAGAGTCTACTAAATAGTAAGACCCCAAAACTATTTGCAGCATGACTGCCTAACATAATGACTTCACTCGTAATATGAAGTTTGGTATAAATTTTTTAATTTTTGCACAATTAAGGTAATATATGGCTTGAACCTCACTAGAAGAATCCATTTTAAAATTTCCTTTAGTTATTGGTTCTTTAAATACTATATTCACAGTTCTAAAACTCAAGGAAACTAGGAGAGTATTTATTGACTCTAATACAACCTGTTGGGAGACACACTCCTCCATGGGTCTCTCACAGTCCTGTATGTCTTGCTGGGTATGCCAGGAATGCAAGATCCTGACCACTCTTCACCAGGGCCACTTCTCAGGGCTGTGTTTGCAGTGAGCAACCTTCAAGGATGAGGGAAAGGCAACCTCCAGGACATAGAGCAGTCTTGCTTACTACAAAAGCAATGGAGTCCCATCTTTGGTGCTCCTCAGCGGCAACCCACTGTACGTACAGCATCTATCTGTACCATACTGTATCACCTCCATGGGACTTGGGGGCAAGGAGAACTGAAGCAAATATGTTAATGCTCATGCTGCTTGCTGTGCCATGAGTAATTAAAGTCCTTCATCTCTTGAAGTCCTTCTACCAGAAGCCATGAAACAGTAACAGGCTACTTATAAGTAAAATGAAATCAAATCCCAGACCCACCAACTTGCCTCTTGACAATTCACACAGACCTCTGCAATCAAATACAAGACACTTAAACTACTGAATAATACAGCCATTTCTTCCTTTACCATCCATTTTAAACAAGCGTAATATAGGAAAATCTATGCTCCCCACAAAATTCAACTTACTGTATGTTTAAAGATTTTCCACCTGATTATTTTTACCCTTTTTACTGCTTCTTTTGTCCTCAACCAAATAAACTTCATAATTCTACTTACATTTTCATTTTTCTCTTTTATTGTATATATTCCCTAAAATGGGAGAGTTTTCCAGTATATTGTCTCTCCAACCGTAAGACATTAAACTCACACCTAAAGAATTCATAAAGCCTACTTAAAAGGTACCAGAACCAATCAGTGGTGCACACGTGGTTGCAGTATCTCCACATAAAAAAGGTTGTCAATATATAACTGAAGCATGTTGGTACCTCTTCTGATTTGAGTTCTAATCTTGTAAGCCCCTGAGAACTCTTTTATATCACCAGCTGGACGGTATGTTTTTTCATCATTTATTTATAAGTTTTTCTTTTTGATACTAGACCTTCACACCCTCCCAGACATTAAGCAAATAACTATGAAATTATATTTCTGAAAAAGGCAGGAAAAGGAGACAAGGCTCATAGTAAGCTTCTCACATGATATCAGGGAAATATTTTTTAGGAATTTACATTAAGTGGGAGGGTATGGAGGAAGAAACTATCAGGGCTTTTCACTGCGGCTATAATATAAATAATGTACTGTAGACAGAGAATTCAGAGGACTAACTGGAATGAGCAGATCCAAAGTGGCTGACTAGCACACAAAAACCCATACAAAAGCTGAGAAAAATAAAAGATAACAGTGATAAAAAAAAGAAAACAGAGACATCAGTTAGCTTTGAAAGCAGGCAAAGTAGGCTAGCTCACCCCAGAGGTCACCAGCAACTACCAGCCAGCTTCCCACTGGAAGCAGAGCTCAGGCTCCGGTGGGAAACCGAGGTGAAAGGATTCCTCACATTCAAAGGAAAGCAACTGAGACTTGAGAGATGAGGAAGTCGGTGGAAGATGAGGCGTTCACCAGCTTCACTGAGCAAGCTCTGAGCTGCTACAGTAGTTAAATTTATTAACACAACTACGGTAAGAATATAAATTTTGCATTTCAGATATTCCCAGCAGCGCCACACATGAAAACAGAATATGTCAATATTCGATGAGACTAAATCCTGAGGGGAATCTATGTAAGAAACACACTGACTAGGGTCTTCTCCAATACCTAGGTACAAGTAATGCCATCGCAAATAAGTCTGTAGCTTCCTTAACACATAAAAGCACTTTGGGCCACAGAAACTCTAATATAAACTTCTTAGGCTACTTCTAATCTAGACATTCCTATAAACCGCTTACATAAATCTCTCACTTAAAATACACTTGATAGTCAATGAACACTCAATTTGTAATTTTTCTTCATTTTCCTCCAATTACATTTTTTATAAAAATGTGAATATATTTTTGCCAGAATTATATAATATCATCCTTTCTTCAGTAAACATTTGTTATGTTTATTCCTACAGTTTTTTTCTACGGAAGCATCGTTGTTTACACATTGGGATCCAGATGAGGTCCCAAAACAAAGTATGATGTTACCCTCCCGCCAAAGAACTCCACAGGCTGCTTTCAGGTCCTGAGCAGCAGGAGGACCAGGGATCTGGTTCCGTGTCTTCTGCAGCAGTGACGAGCTGCTGGTGGACTTCCCTCTGAGGTTCCCCAGCTCCCCTTCTCCAGATTTACAGCCACCACTGCCCCTCCTCTCCCCCACTACATCTCCCCATCCTCCAAGAAGAGCGAAAGCCAATCCCAAAGGAGGGGGTAGGTTACCATCTTCAGCCAGCCAAGCCTGTTACTTCTTCTCGAAAGAGATGCCCTCCATAGATTTCTCAACATCCACAACTAAGGGGGTGGGGAGGAAAGGGTGTAGGACATGGCTTCTCACAATAACAGTGGAAACACCACAGGTGCCCAAGATCTTTCTACCCATCTTGATTATGAGCTTGAATTGAGGCTTGGCCAGAGGTAGGTCAAAGAACTCTAGAAGGGAGCTGGTCCCATGTTTTAAAATGTACCCAGGATTTGTTTTCATTGGGTATAGAGTAAGATGACAGACATGGAGACAATTACCTTTGAAAGAAAAGTTTATTACTCAGTTCCCCAGAGGAGGGGTGGGGTTATGCCACCCCAAACAGGGCCACGTGGGAAAGCATCAGGTGGGTCAGAGGCAGAAAGAGCAAGGGGGAAACATGGGCACAAGGCTTTATTGTGGTTTTCTCAGGAAAGGCAAGGTAGGACAGGGCAAGCAAGCTCAGGATTGGCTAGTTCAAATAATTTCAGCAGGCTCTGGGGTGTAGGGATTGCCCTAGTTATGTGCTACCTGGCCAGCCCTGGGGTGCCATTAGGGCAAGGGGGTAGTGGCTCAACCTGTGAGAGCTCAATGAAGGTGGTGAGCAAGGGCTCTGAATTGGTTGGTTTGCACGTGAAAGGCACACTCACAGATAGTGCTGTCTCTAGGAATCCCAGCTATGTCTAGGAATTAGCTAGCCCTGGAAGGGGCAATCTGTGCCCAGCCAGCAAGGCCCCAAGATGTCAGAGCATCATAAAATACAGAAAATAAAAGTGATGATTAATACAGCACACACTGTACTTCTGGGCTCAGAGATCATCTAGATCACACTTTTTTCATAAACTCTGGTAACACCGCCTGTCCGGAGCTCCAGAGTTTCCCTAAACTAAAAGCCCTCCTTGAAGCACTACCAACCTCACCTCCACCTTGTGCCACCACTACCATGCACTGGTGGAAAACCTATCAGAGTAGTCACTCTAAATGGTCTTCCCTTAGTTCCATACTGATTGTTTACATCACAATCTGAAACCTGTATCACAACACATCAAAATGAAGGCATGGCCTTTGCTACAACTTCTGAAGAAGTCACACCACAGCTGTCAGAATCATTCAGAACACTAAAGCTTCAGGTGCTAAAAAGGCATACATGCTGAGCTTTTCAAGCTAGACTGTTAGCTACTGTTTAGATGTTTGCATAAAATTTCAACAAAAGGAATGCAAAAATAATGCCTCAGGATTTCAAAGATATCTCTAGTGTTTATTATCTTCTAGAAGAAAGGCAAGAAAGCTGACTAGATAAATATCAAGGCATCTCCCTCTCTTCTCTGCTGCAAAGCTTCTAAACAGAATTTTTCTTCTCTAAAATGCCATCAGTCATGCACTCAGAATTCACAACTTGGCTTTAACCATCATTCAGTGCAGTAGATATTTAGCCATAAGAAAAACTTAAATCTCTATATTGATTTTTTAACTGGTAAGATGCCTTTCACTATTGAACTATTATACACGCCGCCTGATTATACCGTGTAAAAGTAAAACTAGATCTGTTTAAAACACACACACAAATAACATCCATAACCAGGGGTTTCTTTTTGCTATATTGTTTTCACAATCACAGGCATGCTTGCTAGGTCATATAATCATCACGAAACAAAATATGAGGTAGAACACTGACATAAAAACAAACCTAAGGAGGAAAAAAGCTACCAGATGTACAGACAGGCTCAGTTTCACATTCTCTAACACACTTATCAACCACCAACTTAATACCGCTTTCATGGATTTTACAAAATAATCACAATAGTAGTAGACCTAAAATCTGCCAGTTATGAATCAAGTTTGGATGGGTACCACAAAAAATATGAAGACTACTACTTGATGTGATGGGATGGTTAGTCACAGCAATAGAACATGGCGATCCAATCTCTATGCTTCATAATAAGTCAGCTATTTATTCCTTCTAGATCAGGCTTGAGGATCACAGGATCTAAAAATATTCCCAAATATCTTTCTTAACTTCCTGAGAACTCTTCCAACTCAGACAACAAGCAAACAGTGGAACTCTCTAATAGGGTGTGAGATCACAGATATGACGTTTTGGTTTCCTGAATCATTTCATCAATGTCATTGTAAGGAATCAAATACCTTAGTAAAAATGAAGCAGAAAATTGCCAAGGTTCACTGATGAAAAATGGACAACTGGTCCAACAAAATCTGACTCTATGCCCCCGGATATGACTTCCTTTTTAGGGTTTTTATACTTTGCCTTCTGTTCTACCCCCACTCTGGTCCATTGGGGCACCCTGATCCTCATGTAAAATATGGTCTGAACACAGAAAAAACCCCTTCCTTCCCTCAGTTCTCAGTACTCCTGACACATTCAAGCATTCATTCAACAAACATTTACTGCACAAACACTATATGCCAAATCCTATACTATTCATTGGAATTTTCAAAAAGATTTTACCAAATATTAATAAAAATAAAAGGGAAATGAACAACAGCAAAAAGAATACAAAATATCCTGGGTTACATTCTAATTAAGCATTAGAATCTTACTAGAGTTAGCAGGTATCCATGGCATGAAGGCCTTGTCAGAAATACTAAGGGAACTATACCGCGGGCTCCAGAGCTGAACTATAACCACACAGGCACATGGTGAGAGTTCCTTGCTTTCCAGCTGGACATCAGTCTCCTTACTCTCCTGGGCCTGATTTCATTTTCTCCACACCAAGGCCAAGAGAATAATTCTAATCCAGCCAATTCATTCTCATTTCTGGACTAGAAAACCTAGCTGCCTTCTATTTAACAACTATAACACTCTTTCACAAGAACGGCACACATGCTGAAAAGAGGCAGTGGAGAAAGGAGAGGAGGAAGGGGGACGCTGGAGGGCAGAGATAATGGGTTCCGTCAGTCACTAGCGAATCCTTTTACACATTAAAAATTAGAAGAGGCTTAACAATAACTGTGGTATTGAGGCAGAGTCTGTGTATTATTCTTGAAGTAGTAATCATCTTAACTGTTGTGGAAACATTCACATCATAGCTAGCAAATGGATATCCCAAGATTATTGTAATAGAGAAACAACTCCAGGCACCAGGTACATGATCTTAAGCAGGTATTTTATTTCTCTAAATTTATTTCCTCATCATATAATGTTGATAAAATGTATCTCATATAGTTGTTATAAGTGTAAAGTATGCCAAAGTAAATGAAGGGCCTGGCACAATGTGTGCTACGTGGTAGAAACACACAGTAGGTCTCTTTCCTTTAAGTATGCGTAAAAGCCCAACATCACAGAACGGACAAAAACTGTGACTCACCTATCTCCTCATGTGCATATAAAATCACAATATCAAAATTCTACTTACTTTTAAATATTCAGCTCAAATGAACCCTTCCCCAATGTATCTAGCAAAAGTGTTTTCTTCCACCTTTGAAACCCCATAACATTTTGCTAGTATCTCTCCAATAACATTATAATTATTTGTATACATATTTTATCTCTTCTATGTGAAAAATCAACTTGAGAGAAACTCTTTTCTTTATTTTTGCTAATTAAAAAAATTTTTAAATAAATTAAAACAAATCTCTTTTAATGCTCATCCATTTAGAAAAAAAGGGCTACCCTGAATAATCGAAAGAAGCTTCGAGTTACGAGTTACAAATGAGTAGTTAGCATCTTGTTTGAGATTACATAACTCCTTCCCAAATTGTTACACACTGTTAGTAAGAATATATATAAATTTGTCCCTTGAGAAAGTTGTTGGTTTTCTGGAAGCTGAAAGATTCATAATGACATTAATGTGGCTGATTATGGTTGGTAGTAGAGTATGGAGGTTCATTTCGCTCAACTCCATTTTTCTTCAACTTGCAGTCCCCATAAAAACAGAGTGGTTTCATTTTATTTTCAGACTGTGAGTATACCCAACTGTATGTGCACGAGATACAGACAGAATAAAAGCTGGACTCTGTGAAAACTGAGGGAATGCATAGCTCTGGATGCACTTGTTTTCTGAGTAGAAGAGCATTAACACCCAAGTACAGGTATTATTTTTACTTTAACCAGTTTTTATTGAAACTTTAACACCCCTTTCCCTGCCACTTTCAACATAACATCAAGAATATATTTAGGAGCTCCCTTTCATTTGCTACATGGGATGCTGCCAATTCATGAATCACTTAATAAAGTCAATTAGATCTTCAAAAAAAAGAATATATTTAAAGCTCTTCCTGATTACTCAGAATCACCATTACTTATGAGCATCAATTACTGAGTTACATCTCAGAGACACCTGCTATAGATGCTATAACCCAGACAGTTAAGTATTCCATACAGACTCTTGGACTAGACATGGTATGTGTTATTAACATGGTATAGAAAAGGCACCAAACTGAAGAACATTATAGGTGGCTGTTTGTCCTCTGTTCTTACCACATTCACTTTCCCAGAGTTGAGGAAGGCGTACGTATTTATCCAACAATCCCTCACTTTTCTATTTTCTATCTTTTCTATGTTTCTCTGTTGAGAGGGCTACTTGCTGCCACCACAATTTCTATCGCTGCTAATCAAAACACTTATCTCTGCTGCTCCCTTCCCTCTTCTCTGCTATCTCCAATCAACTGCCCATTCATGAGAACGCAAAAACTAGTCACTAAAAAATGCAGTATACAAAGTACTATGAAAGTACAGTCATGTGTCACTTAATGGCAAGGATAAGTTATAAGAAATACGTCATTGGGCAATTTTGTCATTGTATGAACATCACAGAATTCTTACACAAACCTAGATAGTATAGGATTCTACACACCTAGTCTATATGGTACTAATACTATGGTACCACTGTAGTATATGTAGTCTGTAGTTGACCAAAATGTCATTGTACGGCGTATGACCATATATACTTATTTTAAAAATTGACACATATTTGCAAACCTTCCAAACAAATTTTAGAATAAATGTGTTGAGGTCTGCAAAAATCTTACTGAAATTGTGCATTGAATTTATAGACTAATATGGGGGAGAATTGACATCTTTATAACATTAAGTCATCCCATGATATTTCTCTCCTACTAGTTATGTCTTCTTTTATGTCCTTTAATAGAGTTTTAAAATACCTCGATAATAGTCTTGTGCCTTCCTTTTTAGGTTAGTTACTTGATTGTATTTGTTGCTATTGCGAATGTTGCTAAGTCAATTTTTAAAAAGAGGGAGGACTTGCCCTAAACAAAAGTTAGGGCATAGTGAACAGAGCCACTGTCATAAAAACATTGTGATACTAGACAGAAATAGACAACTGATCAATGAAATATGAGGAAGAACTCATATATGGCAAGGGTGTATACACTACAAATCAGCAGGAAAAGTACAAAGTTCTTGTATTTCACAGAAAGAAAAATAAAATCAAACACTACACTTCACACCCTATACAAAGGAAAAATCCTGAGGGATAGAGACCCAAATGTAAAATATAAAACTGTAAAGCAAATAAAAGAAAATATAGGGGGATTTGTGATATCAGGGCAGAAAAGTTTTTCTTCAGACCACAACAACACAAACCACAATGTGTTGGTTTATGTGTTGTGATGTGATGGTTTAACCACATGAAAATTAAGGATTCCTATCAAAGGAGGATACCATAGATGAAATTAACAGATTATATTACAAGTCTAAAATCAACAAGGATTAATGTCTGGAATATTCAAGGAATTCCTGGTAAGTAGGGAAAATGAGCAAAGGAGTGAATAGTGAATTCACATTTATTCACTCAGCAAATATTTATTGAGTACCTACTTTTTTAAGTGCTGTGGTTACAGTCATGTACAACACAGATAAAATTCTTGCCTTCAAGGAACTTGAGCAGGGGAAATAAACAAACAAATAAATATGTAGTAAAATTAATATACTATTTTGTTGTGATAAATACAATGAAGAAAGATAAAGTAGAACAAAGACAGAAGGTGATGAAGAGGACTTTCTTAGATAAAATGGTCAAGGATACGATATTTAAGCAGAGATCTGAATGAAGTGAGTGAGCCAAGTGAATAAGGGGAAAGAGTTTTCCAGGCAGAAGAAACAGCAAGAATGGGAAGCTCTAAGGATAACAGACAACAAATATATGAAGAGATAACCAACCTCACTAATAATTAGAGAAATGAAAATTTAAGTAATGATATACCACTTTAAAAATATCAGACCAGCAAAAATATAATGTGAGGTAATACCAAGTGACAGTGGAAATGGAGGGAAAGGGCAATCTCATGTACTGCTATGAGAGTGTAAAGTGGTATAGCCGTTCTGGAAAGCAAGCAGGCAGTACTTAGTGAAATGAAGTGTGTGCGTGCCCTATGATCCAGAGACCTTACTCTGGAAAATCAAGACTTCTCCCAGAAGTCCTTGCATTTCCACGCATGAAAATGGAAATCACAGAGTTGTTTGTGGTAGAGGAAGTTACAGGCAATCTAGGTGACCACTACCAGAGGACCAGATATGTGAGATGTGTAGATGCATCTCTGAAATACCTGCAGCAGTTATGAGTCACGAACTATATACACAGAGATTCCAATAGATAGAGTTTTTTTAAGTACTGAGCAATGAAATACAGAAAAAAAACCCCTCAGATTTGCCTTGAAATAATGCAGTTTGTAGAGGTGGAGTTGGGTGGGGTGGGGGGGGACCGCCAGGGAAGGAGTGGTTAGAAATATTTATTAAGCAAGATTAGCTATGAGTTAATAACTGTTGATGCTGGATGATGGACACATGGGGGTTTGTTATACTAGGATGTCTATGGAGGCAGAGAATGAGAATGGAAATTGTGGATAAATTGGAACTATTTTTAAATAAAATAAAATGAGAGGAGGCTTGTATTTGCCAAACTTGATAGTGTGCCATTATCTGGGGAGTTTGATTAATTCAGTTTTTTTCACCTGAGGTTAAGAAAGAAAACATTAAGAAAATACAAAATCCTCTAGGATCACAGAGGAGGGGTAACTAAATCCAACTTGGGAGGAGGGGGTATTCTTGCCCCACACCTCACACCCACTAAATCACAATCTCTGGGATTGGGCAAAAAGTACTACTGTTCAATTCCCATTTCACAGAGGAGAAAACTGAAGCCAGCAAGCAGAAGAGGCAGAACTCAAGCCCAGGGCCAGAAGTGCCACTCTTCCTCACCGTGACACCAATGCTGCATATTCTAATCTAAAACCTGCACACTACTACCGATTGAACTTCCTAAAATACTACTTTATTCCACAATGCCACTGTTCTTGGCAACCACAGAAAAAAATTAAATTCTGTACAGATTATATACTGCCCCCAATCATCCTCAACCACTTTTCCACCAAATATCATACTTTTCTCCAATATAAATCCTCCCTTCCGGTCACATCAGTCCTCTACTTCTTTTAGGATACCCACAACACCTCCAAGTCTCTAAGCACTTTCTCCAAACTGAAATACCTCTACTCTTCTCTATACTTATTTGTATCCCATATATCCTACAAGGTCCCATATTCAGAACACTTTCACAGCATTAATTAAATGAACTAAAGTCCCAGAGCTACTCCAGGAAGCTTCCCTGATGACTTGGGCACACACCTTTTCCTTTTTAAATTTCTTTTGCACTGACTCTCTGCGCCATTTAATTAGCACCTATTACAGTAACACCTCATTTATCCAGCATCATTGGGAAAAGAAAGTGTTCACCAGAAGTGAATTTTCCAGACAACTTAAGCATTATCTTAGGAAGCAAAAAGCAGAGTGAAATTAATTTAGGAAGCAGCAAAGTAGAGTAGCGCTGACTTCAATCATGGATAGACCTAGGTTCAAATCTCAGTTCTGCCACTTACTAGCTAAGTGGCTTTGAGCAACTTAAACAGGCTTTTGGCCTGTTTAGTCATTTATAAAATGGGGATATACTACTAACTTCACAAAGTTATTGTGGGTATTAAAGCAATCACATGCAAAGAATTGGTACATTTTTAAAACCATGGCTACAATGTTACTCCAACTACTATTATGTACTAAAACAAAAGCATTTTTTATGGAAATATTCATCAAACATATATACTTTGAGCTTTTCCTCAGAGGACAGGGAATGTAAATTAATCATTTCTTGATAACTCATTATTCATTCAACATTCATTCATTCAATAAATATTTATCAATTCAGTAAAGCCACAGGATACAAAATCAAAATACAAAACTCATTCTATACATTAGCAATGAACTATTAGAAAGAGAAATTTTTTAAAAATCCCATTTATAATAGCACCAAAAAAAATAAAATACTTAGGAATAAATTTAACCAAGGAAGTGAAAGATCAGTACACGGAAAACTATAAGACATTGATGAAAAATACTGAAAACAGAAACAAATGGAAAGATATTCCATGCTCATGGATTCAATGAATATTGTTAAAATGTCCTTACTACCCAAAGTGATCTACAGATTGTATGCAGTCTTGATCAAAATTCCAATCGTATTTTTCACAGAAATAGAAAAAACAATCCTAAAATTTGTATGGAACCACAAAAGACCCTAAATCACCACAGCAATCTTAACAAAGAACAATGCTGGAGGCATCATGCTTCCTGATTTCAAACTATATTACAAAGCTATAGGAATCAAAACAGTATGGTATTGGCATAAAAACAGACACATCGATCAATGGAAGAGAACAGAGACCCCAGAAATAAATCCATACACATATGGCCAATTAATTTACAACAAAGGAGCCAAGAATATACAATAGGGAAAGGATAGTCTCTCCAATAAATGGTTTTGGGAAAACTGGACAGCCACTTGCAAAAGAATGAAACTGGACCCGTCTTACAATATACACAAAAATCAACTCAGAACGTATTAGACTTGAATGTAAGACCTGAAACCGGAAAACTCCTAGAAGAAAATATAGGGAGTAAGCTCCTTGACATCAGTCTTGGAAATGACTTTTTTTGGATTTGACACCAAAAGCAAAGGCAACAAAAGCAAAAATAAACAAGCAGGACTACATCAAACTAAAAAGCTTCTGCACAGCAAAGGAAACAATCAACAGAGGGAAAAGGCAACCTACAGAAAGGGAGAAAATACTTGCAAACCATACATCTGATAAGAGGTTAACTTCCAAAATATGTAAGAAACACAACTCAATAGCAAAAAAAAACCCCAAATAAACTGATTAAAAAATGGGCAAAGGACTTGAATAGACACTTCTCCAAAAAAGACATACAAATGATCAACGGGTATATGAAAACGTGCTCAACATCACTAATCCTCAGGGAAATGCAAATCAAAACCACAATGATATATCACCTCACACCTGTTAGAAATGGCCATCATCAAAAATACAAGAGACAAAAAGTGCTGGTGAGGACAAGGAGAAAAGGGAACTCTTGTGTACTGTCAGTGGGAATATAAATTGGTGCAGCCACTACAGAAAATAGTATGCAGGTTCTTCAAAAAATTAAAAATAGATTAAATGTTGATCCTTCCAATAAATGTTTAATCGTAAAATAAAAATTTAAATATAAAACTACCTTATCATCCAGCAATCCCACTTCTGGGTATATATCCAAAGGAAAACAGGATCTGAGAGAGCTATCTGCACTCCCATATTCACTGCAGCATTATTTACAATAGCCAAGATATGGAAACCTAAGTGCCAATGGATAAATGAATAAAGAAGATACAATATGCATACAATGGAATATTATTCAGCCATGAGAAAGAAGGATATTCCACAGTTTGCGACAACACAAATGGATCTTGAGGGCATTATGTGAAGTGAAATAAGCCAGAGAGACAAAGGCAAATACTGTATGATCTCACATGTGGAATCTAGAAAAAAAACAAAACAAAACTGAACACATAGATACAGAGAACAGATTGGTGGCTGGCAGAGGCAGGGTGGGGGGTGGACTAAATGGGTGAAGGTCATCAAAAGGTACAAACTTCCAGTTATAAGATGAATTAGTTATGGGGATCTAGTGCACAGCATAGTGATTACAATTAATAATACTGTATCACATACTTGAACTAAGAGAGTAGATCTTAAATGTTCTCACCACAAAAAAGAAATGGTAAATATGTGAAGTAATATAGGTGTGAGCTAATATTATGGTGGTAATCATTTTGCAACGTATAACTGTATAAAATCAACACGTTGCACATTTTAAACTTACACAATATTATATGTCAATTATATCGCAGTAAAGCTGGGAGGAAAAACTGTATTAATAAGGCCAATATTAATAATATGAACTATATTAATAATACAAGTAGAAATAAAAAAGTTTTTATCAAGGGTCAATTATGTGCAAAGTGACTAAAGATTCAATAGTGAATGAGACAAACATGGTCTCCACACTCATGGAGTTTAGAGTTCACTAGCTAGTAAATAATTTCACTCTGTGTTATAGAGTAGAGAACTAGGCAAGGACCAGATCATTCGGGTTCTCCAGGCCACAGTAAGGAGTTTAAGTTTTATTCTAAATGTAATGAGAGTGACATGACAAGATAGATAATGTAAATGCACCAAGTATTTCAGGAATTGTAGACTTTTTTTCTCATTCTTTTGTGGAGTTAACATTGACTAATTTGACTTAGAGCTTCCATCCCAAAACAAAAGCAATAGTAACAATGATACAGAGCAATAATTTTCAAAGTTTTGTTAAAAATAGTAGCACTTTTTTTAAAATAAAACATTTCTTATGCCCCACTATACAAAAACAACAATGGAGCTACTCTTAGACGTCCTCATTTCCCACACTGTTTCTTCCTTCATTTCCTTCTGGAAAAGATTTTGAAAACATGGGTATACAATTAAGAACACTGGCTTAAGAATCATCAGATTCCAGGTCTGGTCCTGACTATGACTTCATAGCAAAGTAACCTTGTGCAAGTCATTTAATGACTTCAGTCTCAACCCCTCCTTTATTAAAATGGAGATAATACCTGACATGCTTACCACACACAACAGTAGTGGGTCAAAAGCAATAATGTTGAGGAGGGAGGTTTGTCACCAACTAGATTGTAAACTAGAAACTACACCTTTTATTGCTTTTTATAATAAATAAATTCTGGTTGCTTGATTAATGTCCAAATCATATTGAAATATTAAGGCCCCCAAGAATGAATTAACTTTTGAAAATGGCAAAGCCAATTTACAAATTGGTGTGGCATCAAATGGAATCAACACATTTAGTGAATCCCTGCTACATTCGAGATCCGATGCAATGCCATAGCCAGTTGCAAAGAATAACTAAATTTGGTGCTTAGTGGAAAACTAAATTTGGTGCTTATCTTTTAATTACTTATTGAGTTTAAAAACTCAATAAGTTAAAACAGTAAATACTTTTCTAGATTTCTCAATGCTTTCCACATGTTAAACTTATTTACTTTTTATAAATCATGAATTAGTTTATATTTGCCCTTAAATAGTTCATCTGAACTAGCCTAACTTCAAATAGGTTAGATTCTCTCTTTAAAAATATATATATATGTGGGGGCCGCCTGGTGGCGCAGCGGTTTAGTTCACGCTTGGCAACCCCGGGTTCGCGAGTTCGGATCCTGGGCGCCCACGGACGCACTGTTTGTCAGCCATGCTGTGACGGCATCCCATATAAAGTAGAGGAAGATGGGCACGGATGTTAGCCCAGGGCCGGTCTTCCTCAGCAAAAAGGGGAGGATTGGGAACGGATGTTAGCTCAGGGCTGATCTTCCCCACAAAAATAAATAAATAAATAAATAAAATAAAAATACATATATGTGGCAAGATGGATGGACCTAAATTGTTTCATATGGGGCTGGAGGTTGTAAAAATGGGAATTAGAAATAGCTAAGAATAATGAGTGAATGAATTACTGAATGAATGTGAATTAAACAGAAGAAAGGCCTGACATGGACCAAAGATGATAGTGTACCATAAACTGAGGAGTACTAACTCGACCCTCTACACTTACAGTCAAAATAAATAGACAGTTATATAGATAAATAAATCTCATAACTTAAAATACCTAATTCTAAACGATTGGCCCAATATTATCAATCTCTCTTTTTAATCTAAAAGATAAAGCGTAAAGAAAATATAGGTGCATAAAATGAATACTTTAGAAAATATAGGTGCATAAAATGAATCTTGACAGACATGGGAGAGACACAGAAAAGAGACTGGTTTTTTTCCACTGGTTGGTTGTTTTTTAATTGAGATGTTGTGTTTCTACCCTGTTACATGAAAACGCATCACAAATAACTTGGCATCACCAAATATGTAATTCTTGTCAAATACACACTTTTTACTGTATTTTAAAAACAAATGTTTTACTCTCATTACTGCAAAACAGCTACAGAATAACTATTTTTAAAAGAAATTTTACATAGTCAAAAACACATCTGTAACTCTAGGCTTACTTGAGTTTTATCTCTACTGAAAAGTGGACTTCTCATTCAGAGTGACAAACTGAAATACACTTATTCACTGGTACCATAATTCTGATTTATATCTTACCTGTTAACCTTACATCACTGACTAGATTTTTTAAAGAAATACAATCTTCTGATAGTAAGGAAAGAAAACCAGAATTTTATAGTTCAGTCCAAATCTAAGTAGAAACTCAGGTTCCTCTTAAGTGGTAAAATTTCAGCAGTTTCATTTTGGATGAGAAATGAAACAAAATGATGAACATTTACCTCCCATAATTCTTCACTAAAAATTTATTTAATAAGTAAACAAAATCACTTCTAATAGAATTTTTTTATTGTGGTAAAGAACACAACATAAAATGTACCATCTTAACCACTTTTAAGTGCACAGTTCAGTAGCGTTAAGTCTATTCAGATTGTTGTGAAACAGATCTTCAGAACTTTTTCATCTGGCAAAACTGAAACTCTACACCAATTAAAATAACAAATGTTCAATGGAAGAACTGTGTTCAAATATGGATTCTATAAATACTGAATGTATGATCTTAAGTTTCTAACTGCTTTTGCCTCAGATTCTTTGCCTATAAAATAGAGTATAACATCTACCTCATCGGGACTGCAAGATGATCAACAAAGTCATCAGTTTAAGTCATCATTCCTTAGGTCATTCAACAGTTTATTAAGAAATTACACATTGATTCTTTATCTTTTTTAGAGGAACACAGACTCAAAGAGTAATGACTAACATTTTCATGGAGTAGAATTACTGCCCCCAAGACGTAATCACAAAACAGTCCACGTGATTGCCAAGCCAAATGAATCTTTGGCAATATCCTATGGAGAAATATCTTTACTTATGCCAAGTAAGGGAGAAAGATTTCCTGGCTGCCTTAAAAATCTTTAGGCAAAAATGCTTATCCATTTCAAGTGTTTCAGTAACCACTCCAGTAACAAATCGTAAAAAATAGAACGTCAATTACCTTATCCAAACAGAGTTCAATTAATGATTTTTTTCAATTTCCATGTTTCAACACATCTATAGAAGAGATCATGTCCGAGTTAGAAGATATTCTTTTCCTTTCCCTTAAGAACAATGAACCATTTATTTGTAGATTACTTGGGGGGGACAACACCCAAAGCTTTGCTTCTCTCCTCCCTGGTTAGTTCTATCTAACTTGGAAAGGTGGTAAGATAAAACCCAAAAAGGAATTTTCTTGTAGTATAACATTAACAAATAGAGAAATGAAAAGTTCTATCTTCATTTCAATTATCATGTCAAGAGAACAAAAAGTTTTGCTGTTTTAACAATGCTGTGCATTGGAGCATTAGATTTCAAGGCCTTAAAATTGGCTTCAAAAGATGGTCTTTGATTTGACGTCTTATGTCAAATCAAGGTTATATCTGATATCATCCATTTACATGAACTAGAAAATTTTAATAGTAATCCTTAAAATGCTACATCAAAAGTAGTAAAACATAATCAGAACCATAATATAAATTTATTTCAGAAACTAAATATGCAAAAATTAACGGCATATGATGTTAAACCATCTGGCTCTTCAATTTTTTTTCTTAAATCTTTTTTCTTAGTTTCTAAATATGAAAACTATAATTCCATTTTTTCAAAAGTGGTAATCCATGACCCATAGTATGGATAAACACTTCAACATAAACATATATTAAAAGTTACTGGTGTTTATGGAACAAAGGAATAATAATCAAAAGCCCGAAATCCAACACATGCAATAAACAGTAACACCAATGCACTCTGTCAATTTACTCTTAGCATCTTGTAAACAATGTTTTTAATAAAATAGCTTTTACATGTTCAACTACCTATCAAAACTCGACGAAGATTAAATGCAATCTCTCAAACTTAATTTTTTGAACTAAGCTCTGAATCATAATCTGCCAGAAGAAATGACAATTTGCTTGTTTTTCCTGTTTTGTTGCTTTTTATAAGAACTTCCCTTTTTACAAGTACAATAAATTACATATGCAAATAAATAAGGGCAAAACGAGCAATCTGAATGCTGCTTTTATATACGGTATAAAGCTTTGCAGCCTGGTTACTCTGAGTGGTTCATACAGAAGAAACCCTGACGACAGGTAAAATTGAGTTTTGCACAGATGCACCTATCACTAATATAGAGTATCTTATGCCCTTTCTAGCAAATATAGAAAAAAAAGATAATTCCCTCTCCTCAGCTATTTTAGTAGCCTGGTGCATTGCTTGGGTAAGTGAGCTCTTCTTATTTTAGACAATTGGAAAACAGCACGTTCAAGAAACATTCAACTTCTGCCTTTAAAAAAGTTAAATGAATAATTCTCTCATCACTGGAAGGAAAAAGGTCCCAGTAATTCCACATTACAAGACTCTCCATCTTAGATAATTTCAAAAGTATTCTAAAATATTCTAATAGACTTGTTAATATTGTAGCCTTCTTTGTCAGGCAAAATAAATATGCCCAGAATCCCCCAATAATAGATAAAGGTCTTACTAAGCTCATTTTAATGTCAATCAGCAAGATAAAATACCATCAACAGAAAAAAAAATATGAAGGCCCCAACAATCTCAGGATTACACTGAATGGAAGGTATAACTTGGAAGTCAGCCAGAGAAGAGAACTAGTCGTACAGTAATAGACAAACACAGAGGGAACAGAGAGGGCTCCAATGACTTTCAAATCAGAAAAATGAGTCTCCCTTAGTCATAGTAAATTATGATTGTAGGGATTCCCATCAATACAACAGTTGGAAGAGTAGGATCAGAAACCCATTACAGCCACATCGGTGGAAACTCATTAGACTTAAAACTGAGGTATTCTTACTGATAAGCTATATATTTCACATAATGTGAATTTATCGTCATCTACCCAAATTGGATTATTTAAAATCAAACAGGCTCAAGAATTGTCCTTTACAGTCCTCCAACTTTGCTGACAGGTCATATTTGTTAGGAAAGCTAAGAAATTATTAACCCTAGATTTTATCGATTCCTTTTTTCTTTCTATGTAACTCACCTTGATCTGACCAAATGTCACAATTAGACCACACTCACCTATAGCACTGTAACTTGGGAAACTGAAAGATCTCCCATAAGCCTGTCACAGTAGCTATTTTTGTCTGAATAGGGCCCTGAATACTCAACAGTACTTATTTCAAAGAGTCAAATTTTTATGCATTAAAAAAAATATATGAAACTATTCTCTGCCCGGTAAAAGGAAAGGAAGTCCAAAATTTTTAACAAATCATCAGTTTTTACCTGAAAAAAATCAAATGTAACTACAGAGACAATCAGAAACGTGTACATTGTATCATAAATCCCTATTCATTTAAAGTAAATGGAGGAAAGGATGACATTTTCTGATAAGAATCAAGAGTTAAAGACCCTTTATTTTGGTTAAAGCTACTTAAATGAATTGGTAGATGATATGGAAAAGTAACACCAACCTGCATCTGTTTCTTTGCCTTTTATAATTTCTTAAATACGCAGATAAAAAAGTCATTGTTTAATTTGGTGTATTACTTGCACATTAACAATAACTGAGAAAAAATGTGATAAAATAGACAACATAAGGAAGTATCTCCAAGCAATCTTTAATACTTTAAAAGGCTGGTAAACCTAAAATAAGGTATTTTTCATCTTGGTTTTGGTTTGCAGTTTGATGCAAATATCTCCCCCTCCCTCAACTTTACTCTAAATGACAGCAGGCTACTGTAACATATACATAATTCTTATACATTTCAAAGTTGCTAGCCTTGCCAAGAGGACAAGCAAAAGAAATAATAAGAAGCAAACCCATGACACAAACAAATTCTCAGTACATACCACACAAACACCAACCAACCAGCCAAGGAAAAAGGACTTACAAAGCCTCACGAATTTGCTAAGTAGAAAGATTTTTCTGTACTTAAGAAGTATTTATAAGGAAAACATTTAAAGATGGTATGCTACACTCTGAAGTCAGTACCATCATTGCCTCTCCAATCAATAACTGGTTATTTTACAATTGATATCAAGACCATTGCCCTTATTGGAAGATTTTTCGAATAAATGCCACTTTATTCAAGTTTCCAAGAGAAAAATCAAATTGACCTGCATATGCTCCTCACTGTTGATTTTAAATGAACATAAGCATGCTAAATGAATGATCAAGTGAAAGTACTTAAGAATTTTCCTCAGAACAGCAATGGTTGTAAACTTTAGTTAATACATCTCATGCTGGATGTTGCAAATTCTATTAAATATATATTGACAAAACTTAATTTATTGTATCTTTTATAACTATATAACAAAAAATAAATAACAACCCTAATCTTGTCAGTTACATTTCAAAGCTCTAATAAAAATCATGAGATTTATGTAAAAAGCAAGTATGCTATTAATGATATGTTACATAGAACTTATTCTAACATACTTTAAAATTTTTTAATTCAAATATACTTTTAAATAATTAACTAATAATAAGGAATCTGTTTTTTACAAATGATAATTCACGACATATTTTGTAAAATTCCCTATTGACAGGGCAAAAATGTTACAAATTTTATCATGAAATATTACATAAAAGTAGAACATCAATAATAAACCATACTTTATGTCAGTCCTATATGTCGATTTGCTTTCCTCTGAGCTTAAGCTTATCCTGTTACAAATAACAAAACATATTTATCAATCCATCTGTGCTTTATTACACCTGGCTAAAATGGAATTGATATTTTTTAACATCTCAGATGACTGTTTCCTGTTTTCACGATAGTAGAAGTAAATTGATCAAGCCACTTCCCTGCTTAAAAACCTTATAGTGAACCCAAGTGGCCTCAGGATGAATTTGGAATTCTTAGCTTGCCTTTCAGAAACTAGCCTTTGCTTATCTCTGCAGCCTCTACCATCTTTCTTTCCAAAATCAACGCTCCCCTGAGCACTCACACCACTGAAGCATCACTGAACTTTCTGTTTCTCTCTCACTTCTAGACTTCTCCCTAGCACAGACTACGCCAGAAGCTAAACCAGAAGCCCGGTACCTCTCCCGCAGGTTTATGCTGCCCGCCGCACCCCCACTGCCTCCTAGAGCCTTGCAGGGAGGGAGGAGAACCTTGAACAAGTGTTTCACGAGTGAATTAAGTAAATGATTTTAAGTTTTTTCTTTTAACTTTTGTTTTTGAAACAGAGATTTACTGGGAACTTGGAAAACAATAAATGCTCACAAATGTTACCTTTTGTTGCCTTTCTTCCTCTTCTTAAAAGGGTACTTTTTAGTCAAGTGGCTTTGATGTTTTTCTTATTAAATATCAAAAATTTTACATGGACGTATGGATGTAGAAAAAAATCAGGAGTGTTACAGGGCTATTTTTATTTTCTTCATTTCCCTTATCTGTATTTTTAAATTTTTTACTTTGAATATTTATTACTTAAATAATAAAATGGATTTTAAAGAGTACTATTGTGCACTGTAAATAGGAGTATTACTCAAGTCCTCTCATTTGTCCCTCCTGCCAATTTAAAAAGCAGAAAGGAAATTTAGAGATACTCTATAGGGACAAGGTAGAGTACGCTAACCAGGAGAGATTTTAAAAAATACTTTCCCATCAAACTTTTGCTTTAAAGGTAACAGATTGGTAGCCACGATGGGCAGCCATTAAGTTTTTTAAGTATTCCACAGTCATTTCCCAGTCATCACTTGAAAATATTCCCTTTATTCTAATCTCCAATGATTCAAAAAAGCTTTTAAAAATCTGTTGACAAAAGCTAGCAATATAACCCCACACAGTGTCTCACCTCATCCTAAAAACCATTTTTAAAAATTCACACACTCTTAGTCACTTTCTAAGCCCACCTACTAAAGCTAAAAACCACTTTACCTACTGCCTTCTTTCCCTTCCATGTTCCCTAGACCATTCCAGTATCATCATGCTTTAATAAAAGAAAAAAGTGCTTTCAAACCAATTGACAAAACTTCTTTACAAGATGATAGCACCGAATAGTGTTCCCCAACTAACGCCTCCTCCATGAAAAATTACTCACATAAAAAACCTATACCCTCTTCTAGTCAGTCTTCCCTCTATGCTTCCCTTCCCAAGGGGAGGCTGTCCACATTTGCTGTCTCTACTTCCTTGCCTTATATCCAACTTCTCAAAATACTGCACATTAGCTTGGGCTCACTCTACTAAAACTGTTCTCCCTGAGGTCACAGGTGATCTCCTATTCTAAAAATTCAGCCCTTCATTCATTCTACTGTATCTGGCATAGTGACTCGTGCCTCCATCCTCATAAGTCCCCTTCCTTGACTTCTGTGACGCCAATACCTTCTGAGTTTCCCTCATATCTCTCTAATCTCAATCTCAAACTCTTCTTTCACCTGTCCCTTAAGTTTCCATCTTTGATCTCTTCACACCTGCTCCCTGGATATTCCCGTGAAGAGTGACTTCATTCCCATCTCATGGCTTCAAATGATATACAAGCAAAGAAAAATGGGCCATATAAAAGGGGCAAAACAGGCAAAATTAGTCTATGGTGTTAAAAGTCAGGGGCTGGGGACATGGCATGTGAGAAGCTTCTGTAGTGCTGGTAATGTTCTTTTTCTTGATATGGGTACTTGGTCACACTGGTATTAGTGTGAGTTCAGCCAGTGTTAGTGAATTCAACTGGTGTTAGTGAAAATTCATCAAGCTATACACTTATGATATGTACACTGTTCTGAATGAATGTCATACTTCAATAAGGTTATTTTTTAAAAAGAGAGAAAGAATGAGCTAAACCCGAGTTCAGATTCCAGGTCTGACAATTGTGACTTGGCTAAATTACCTATCCTATTCAAGCCTTAGTTTCCTCATCATTTAAAATGGAGATGATAATGCCTACGTCATTGCACTGTAAAGAATGAAACAAAATAAAAATAAGGTGCCTAGACAACAGTGCTTCAAACACAGGTGCCTTATGCTTAGAAACGTTACTTCTCTTTCCCCATCCTTTCTCAGTTCTGTGTCTCAGCCCAGACACCACCACCCGCACTCAAGAACCACACATCCGGTTTCCTCCCAAAGCACTCCATCTCTAGATCCGAATGGCATCTCAAACTGAACTTATCATCTTCCTCCTTACGTGGATCTGTTCTTCCTCCTGTAGTCCCTCGAAGACTATGACTGAAACTTCTACCCACGATTCATCTTAAAAATCCTAATATTCACATTTAGGCCACAAGTCCTGCGTATCCTACATCCTAAGACATCCACTGGACTGCCAGTAGTGTAGTAAAAAGATGTGTTATTACACCAGTTTACTTATTACAATGGCTTCCTAACATATGAGTCTCTCCCTTTACCCCACACTCCATATTACTTCCAGAATGATTCTTCTAAAATGCACCTCAGATGATTTCACTTTTCTGCTTAAAATTGCTTATCTCCCAGGTCATGCTGTCATTCAAGATCATTCTTGAAATAGGTCCTGTTTAACTTACCAGACTTACCCCCTACTGCACACCCAGGCAGACCAACTTTCTTGCAGTTCACCAAATATGCCATACTCTTTAATGCCTCCACGTTTCTGCATGTTTCTCTCTCCCTAGAATACTGTTTACTTGCCCCCCCCCAATTTGGCTAATGTTCGTTTCTCATTTAATAAACATCCTCTTAGAACTATCTCCTGAGACTATCACAGCCCTAGGCTGGATACAATGCCCTTTCTCAGAACTCCCACAGCACTTTCTGCATACCCACTACAGTTCCTGTTACCCAGTGTGGTCATGAGAATGAGCCTCCTCTGGATAGTGAGCTCCTGGAGGGCAGACATCTAGGGCTCCTGGATCTGTTATTCGGATCTGACTCAAGAGGGCCCAACAGAGGCTGACAGTTAACATTTCTTAAATGAATAAAGGAATGGGGAGACAACGGAAAGCAGAAGGAATATTATCCCACCTCATAAAATGTATACAAATTTATACTATCATAAAATAGTTACATGGGTTTTCAAGACTGCTTTTAAATGCTATTTTGACAAAACCCAATTTTTTAAAAACCTCTATTTTCTCAGGCCATTCTATACAAAGAACTGGCAGACTTGTTTCAAATTTTTAAAAAATTAAAATTTGAACACTGTCTTGGATATTATCTATTGGCCCTGCCAGACCTACTCTCTGCCCTGTCTGCCCTGCTGTGACCTGGGAGGCTGATCTCTACAGAGTGTATCATGTCAGCTCCCTTGGCCTCTGGCTTCCAGTGGGGTTCTACAGAAAGGAGGCATCAGTTGATCAGAAGGCAGAAGAAAGAAGACCCCCTCCCTGCCAGGCCTCCAGCTTCTGTTTCTAGTGCGTTTGACAGTGGGCGTGTTCCTCTTCACAAAACCACAGCTCCCGGAGGGTGGCCTTGCTGCAATGACCATAGTGCTCACCAGATTCTGGTAGCTGCTCTCTCCCTTTTCCCCTTCGGATCTAAGAGGGGTAAAGCTTCCTTTGTTGCTAATTCCTGGGTGTTCCTCCATTTCTTGTTGGTTTTAATCCTGCACATACCTTCATTAAACTCTCTTCAATTATCCTTTTAAGGTAGTTATCATGCTGGGGAGCTGACTAATACAAACACAAAAACATTTTGTCAACTAGCAGCATTTTCTCCAGCGCTTGCTATATTATGAGTTCTCTCGTTAATGATATACCCATCTTAACAGAACAGCTTTTTAGTAAAAATTTGCCTACACCCTACTCTTTCTGGCCCTGAATACATAAGTCCAACTCACTTACATAATTGACCCAGTACCAATTTGAATTCAAAATGAATTAGTCATTTCTCAAGATGAACTCCTACCTGAAAACTATTCCCAATATATACACATACAATTTATGTGTGTGTATGTATGTGTAATGTATTTTATGGTAAGAAACCTCACTCAAGTCTTTTCATTACAATATTTCTAAGTGAAAGAATAACAATATCAGTCTCAGTTTAATTCACTGTTAAATTTAATTCACAAGTTAAAAAAAAATGCTTACTGAAACACCTTTAATAGCTTTCTAATAATAGCTATTGCTTAAATGCTCTGATAAAGTGTAATCATCACATAATTTTAATCCAATTAGAAATGACAAATAGCACATGGTGCTGTGAAAAAATGAAACAAAGGAATTGTTTCTATTTTTTATAACAGCCAGTACTACAGAAATGACTATGTAATAGATTCAATATAGTTGTACTATTGCTTCTGGACCACATGGAACTTTCCAGACGCCCTAGTCCAAAAACAAACAAAAAAATCAACAGGCCATATGCTGGTTGGAAGAGACAACAAGTAGAGCAGACTCATAATTAGAGGAGAAAGATTTTTTTCTAGATATTACATATTCCTCTTCTATTTATTTCTCACTCTAAAATTTACCAAATAAAGTAACTTATGCCAGATTACCCTGCTTCTAAATACAAATAGAGGAATGGAGAAACAGCTCTACCTGAAATTATAACCTGAGCTCCTAAATGGCATCTTCTTCTTTGACAAGCATTACATCCAAGTTGTTAAATCTCAGATACCAGCTAAAGAATTTGGAGCTATTTGTGGAGCACTTTTGGTAGCTATAATTCTGCCCACCTTTTTAGCAACTGTAAAATGCTTTCCTTAACCTCTATCTTCTCTACCGCCTTCCACCCCAACTAAAAATGGTGGATACATGTGAGGAGAACTATCCAAGTGTTCCCCTCCTACTCCCCACCCTCACAACTCCCATTATTTTTTTTTCCCATATTAAGCAATGAAACACACTGAGGCAAAATGGTTAAAATGGGCAGTGGAGTCAGAAACGTGAGTTTGAATCCAGACTATGCAACTTACTACATGGCCTTAGACAAGGTATATAACCTCACTGAGACTCAGTTTCCCCATATGTTAAAAGGGGATTACATCTACTTTATGAAGTTGCTGGAGATATTAAGCAAGAAAAGAAGCTAACACAAAAGGACAAATATTGTATGATTCCACTTATACAAAGTACCTAGAATAGTCAATTCATTGTGACAGAAAATAGAAAGGTGGTTGCCAGGGGCTGGGGGGAAGGGAAAATGAAGAGTTATTACTTAATGGGTACAGAGTTTCAGTTTGGGAAGATGAAAAAGTTCTAGATAGATGGTGGTGATGGTTGCACAACAATGTGAATATACTTAATACCACTGAAATGTATACTTAAAAATGGTTAACATGGCAAATTCTGTGTTACATATATTTTACCACCCTAAAGACAAAAACAAGAAAAGAATATTCTATCAATAATCCACATCAAAAGACTTTCCCTCCCTTACTGGAGAGAGGCACAAAAGGTAAAATCCTTCCCCATCCCTACTGTTATCCCAGCTCTCCAAACTGAAGCTAACTGGCAGAGAAATCAAGGAGAGTTCATTGATCAAAATCAGCCTAATCCTTCACAAATTAGAAATCCAAACTACCCTAAATCCCCAACCAATCAACTTACACAACAAAAGCATAAGGATTTCAAACAAAAATCAGATTTTACTTATGATGTAGCACTTTTAGAGTTAAGTAATTATACAGGATTGTGTTTAACTCACACTATAACAATATTTTTCATTTAATCAAAGTATTGACACAAACTTTTAACTATCATCTAATCCACGATTCTCTGTTGAATCAAATCCATACTTTTAAGACTTCTTAAAATATATATGTGAATCTCTCATTTTATAAGAGGTAAGAGGCAGCTGTAGTATAATGAAAGAAAACTGACCTTGGAACCAAAAAAGTAAATATGGCTCAGCTCTGCCACGCATTATCTGTATTACCCTAGCTGCGTAAGTCAATTTCCATTTATAAATCTCAATAGTCAACGGGAACTATCACCTATCTCACAAAATTGTGAGATTTAAATAAAACAAAGCATATTAAAATACCTTTAAACTATAAAGTATAATTCCATTTATATTACTAAATTTGTTGAAACAAAGGAAAAGGAAATTATTCTATCAAAATTTCACATTGAAAATATACACATACTTCATAATACTACAACTAGGTAATCTCCTATAGTCCTGAAATTCACAGAAAGGCTACTAAATGCCTATATTATAGAAAACTCTTCTTTAGAAATTACATATTAATCCTGGTACCAAATATTAGAAATACTGGGGAGAAAACGAGCTAGATACAGTGACAATCCTGTTGTAATATATGTATAATGGGTTATATCCTTAATTCATTTATTCCAAATATCTAATCAGAATGCCAAGCACTGTGCTAAGCAGTGGGAATACATTGATGAAGATGACACCCTGGTTCTTGTCCTTAGGGAACTTCTACTCTAACCAGGAGATGAGACATTAAACAAAACACCACACAAATAATTCACTAATTTATGATAAATGTGAAAAAGGAAAAAGTAGAGGTTGCTATGAGAGCACAAAGTAGGGATTCTAATCCAATCTGGGAAATTTATGAGAAATAATTATGCCAGTTGTACCAACCACTGTCAACTGAACAGGCTTTAAGTATTCAATAAATCTTAGCTATTTCTATCATCAACATTATTATAAAGGCCAAATGCTCTACTGTCCTCATTAGGAACAACTGTATCCCTGAGGTTTGGGAGATAAAAGATAGTCAACCTTATTACCTAGGAAAACCCAGATAAACTAGACCCACCAGCCAATTCCTCAGTAAAAACCAAAACCAGGCTCCAGGAAGCACATCTTCTCATCCCAAATTTGGCTCAAATTTTACATATCCTTGAGCAATTATGCTGATGCTGAGAGGTCCCTCAACGGTAGGTTAGTCCTGTCTGAAATACTCTAACCCCAAATCTTCTCAGGACTGTTTCTTTCAATATTATTCAGGTTTCTGCTTAAATGTCTCCTTCTCCAAGAACTTTTCCCTGACTACCGGATCTATATAGCCTCCCATTTAATCAAATCTCTATTACATCAGCCTACTGTATTACTTTTTCAGCACTTATGACCATCTGATACTGCCTACTACATTTATTTATTTGTTTATTATTATATGTTTCTCCTTCAAACTTGAAAGTAGGTTCCATGAAAGCAGGAACCCATTTTATTCTCTCCAAATCCTGAAGACACATCTTTCTTGCCAAAGACTCCCAGTTTTGTTTAGGTAGTTCAGGTACAAGGGATCAATGTTTCCAGCCCAAAGGATGAAGGATGACTGCTTTAAGCCAATTACGGTAATCTCATTACCTTTGTCAGTAATTGGTTTAGGGGAGGGAATTTTACAGTTCTCTTCAATAAGGTATAAGATATATGCTAAGCAACTTCAAGAAAAGGTTTTCCTCTCTGATTAATGAGACAAGGAGAAGGAAAAACCTTGCCCTCCTCCTGCCTTTACACTTGACTGTATGGGGAAGTGATGCTGGGAACCTGGTGCGGGGATGTTGCACTCACAAGAGGGAAACCATTAGGACGGAGAGAAGCTGGTCCTGAACCCTGACGTTCTTGATTCACTGAGTCAACTCTGAAACTGCCTCTTCCAGGCATCCTGTTATGTGAGATTTATTTTTAAGCCCTGATCAATTAAGCCATTTTCTATCTCCTGTTTTGACACCTGCAGCCAAAAGCATGATAAACTCTTAAGCCTGTTTCTTCTGAAACATTAACAGAAAATAGTACCCACAGTCTAGTGAATTCTTGAGGAGATTAAAATGAGACAATGCAAGTGAACTGCCAAACATAAACAAAATACTCAAATGATAGCATTGCTGTTATTGTTACATTAAAACAATAACTTTCTACGACAAAACTCCACAAGCTCTTTATGTAGTATTTACGATTTTGTTATTTTACAGAAAACATTCATTTTAATTGTTTAAATAAAATCATTTTTAATAGAATAATTCATTTACCTAGCCTTCTTCCATCAATAAAGTAGCTTTTGGTTCTTTCTCAAGTTTGAAGAAGGTAAATAAAAGGAGAATCAAGGCAAATATCAGATCACTAAAGAAAAATAACCACATCAACTTCAGGCAAGAGCCTGTATTTGGCATCAACTCCTTTCTTAACTTACATGGACAGAACCTCACACAAACTTTCATCTACTATTCTTACCTTCACAAATATTTCATCAGTACTTTAATATAGTTTAGATTATACTAATTAAAAAATAAAACTATATTAGTAATTAAAACTACATTATACCTACAATTACAAAAACATTCTTTAAAAAATAGAAAAAAAGAATAAAGTGTTATTCTTCAGTCTAATGTTTTCTGTGAACTACTCGTCTGATATGCCAGGAAGCAAAATTAATACAGATCAAAAATAGGAGATTGCCAGGTCATTGGTTCAAGCTCAGTCCAGCTGAATTGTGATTTAAAATGTTATAATGGCTCATTACTGTTGGAAAGCTGTTTAGGGTCCTACATGAAATAGAATAATCAAAATTCTTAAAGTAAAATATGAGAGTAGTTTTGTCATCACTAAAGAAGTGACAACAACTGAAGTTTCTCTTTTAAAGGTGAACAATGACTATTAATTCCTTCACTGCATTGGAACTATCCAGGATTTTCTGAGGCCAGATAAATTTTTGGTCCAATCAATATTACAAAAGCAGTATTAGCTCCACTTTTCAAAAATCTTTAACAAAAATTACCAATTACTCATTATGACCAATCATAAATTTACACAGCCTGTAGAGCTATTAAAAGCTACCTGGGAAAACTCTATTACTCCCTGCATAGACCATTTTTCCACCTATTTTTCAGTGTCCTCACACTGTGAATAAGATATACAGTTTGGGGAAGGTAAGAAGAGTCTCCACTATTTCTTTAACATTACTGAAAACAAGTAGGACATAAATCTTGGTGGACTATCCTTCAGATAACTTTTTGTAGCACACATGGGGTTTTGGCATAATAGTCAAATAACTCTCATGGTCCTAGTCATGTTAAGTTATATACATATTTTAACAAAGCCTTACATGAATAGATGTTACATATGTAAAATGTATACAAAATCTGATAAGTTTAAAATCTAAATATAACCACTTATTTTTATTCCAAACTCTCTTCAGATATTAATATGTTATTCTGTTGCTTTGGGAAACAATAAGTTACTAATAAAATTAATATTTTAGCATATTTACAGAGGCTCACATATTACTACTAACCAACGTCACAGCATGGAAGTATTTCATATAATTCCCATACCAATGTCAAAGCAATAATGTACACACAATAATAGAGAATATTCCCATAGACGCCAAAGTAAAACTATAATTATTGTCAACACATATTTTTAAATGATATATTCCCAGTAGTATCACGTCTTTTTAAACCCAGTATATTAATCCTGTGTCCCAACATTAATGTAACAGTTGTGATCTCTATGGAAGAAAGATGATTCGAAATTCAAGAGGATTTTTTCCCAAATTTTACTTCTAACTCTAAACTATTGGGGTGAAATGTTAATAAACTGCAACCTAGGTATTCCAATCCCTGCCCATAGTATATGTTTTCATTTTAAAACAAAATAATTCTATTTTCTAGTAGTAACTGAAGATGTAAGACACATTTGGTCCACTACGGCAGAGCAACTAAACTTTAATAATTTTTTCCTCGTGAATCAGTTTTATATGGCAAACTGGCTCTAAAGTATGGGAATAAACCTTTCATTTTTTTCTTTCACAGCTCTGAAAAAATACATTGCAATATTAATACTATTTCTGAGAGTCAAAATAAATCTCTGGGTAAACAATACTAAAACTTAACTCTCAACATCTTATACATTTTTTTAGCTGTGTACCTTTAAAAAACTTTTTTGGGGGATACTTTTTCTGAAATAATGGAAAAGAGATCAATCAAAAGAAACACTCTCACAGCTTAGATGACATATTAGACACAAGTTGTTTAGTATTTTGGAGGAAGCATCCTGGGGATTGGGAAGGGGAGAGTCAATTTAATATCTTATAGAAAATTTCATTCCCATAAAGGAATTTCTTCACTAGTTTTAGAAATCTTAAATTGGATAAGTGCATTAACTGTTCGGCAATCAAGTTTCTGAAGAGATTTGTATTCACTTGTCTTAACTTTATTTCCTTCAGAAAGGAAGGAAGTTTATAATGTTGGGGGGGTGACAATAAAAAAAAGAGGTGAAGAAGGTGATGCTGGCAGATACTAATCCCTATAAACTCTCTTTTATATAGAGTAGTATTTAAATGTTCATTAGACTTTAACCACTTAAAAATAAGCATATGGTACTTGTTTCTTGGTATATTCAATTAAAAAATTTATAATTTAAAAACTAAAGTCACTTCTTAGAGTCCCAGGTTAGATGCACAGTTTGATTTCTGCAGTTTCTGACAAGTTTACTTCATATAATGTCATTGTTTACCATGTGTATCTTCTGTTCAAACTTGCTTTATAGTAGATTCATCTTTCTGTGCTATTATGTAATTTTAAAGGATCAAAATAGTATAATAAAAAAGTAGTGTCACCACATCTATTTGCAGGTGTCAGTTATTCTTTGTGTGGCACACAGTGTGGCTTAAGGTTCAGCAATTTCATACAGGAATTGTTAACAAATACAACGCCTAATTTTAAAATTTAGGTGACCAAACTAAATTCCTGGAAGAAAAAATCTGACGAAACAAGGATTCTTCATTATTTTAGGCTTCCAATTTTCACTCCTAAAATTTCTATGCCTTCCCCACACCACACACGTCTGCAGTCTGCCAAAATGGAGGGTGTGAGCATCAGGGTACACAGGGTGTAAGGTTGCACACCTGACCAAATCTTTAAAGTCTGTTATATCTGATTATGTAATGCTGTCCCCTAAATCTGTAGCATCCTACCCTCCACCAGGAAGACAATCTGGTATACTGGAAAATGTATTTTTCAGCTTCAACCACAAGTTCGAAAGTTAGAGAAATGTTTGTTAGAAAACCAGCTAGTAGTGTATCACCTGGGCAAGGTACCTAATCGGAGTTTTAGCTTGCTTATTTCTTTAATGGAGAAAAAAATTACTATCTTGGCAAACTGTTGGGAGAATCAAAGAAAATATACACAAAGTGCTGAGCACAGTGACTGGCACATAGAATGACAAATAAATAATAATTACCGTTGTGTTATTGGCTATTTTTGAAATACATCTAAGCTAGAGAATGTGAAACTCAAACTTCCAAAGTCCTTATTTTAAAGGTCATTGAAAAAAATTTTTCACACTGAAAAAAATTCCTTTGAGTCTAACGTCTTCACTTATTCAACAGGTATTTACTTGGTGCTTTCAACATTTGAAGGCACTATCCTTAATGTCAAGGATACCTCAGAGAAGAAATTAGAAGTATCATCCCTTGCCCTCAAGAAACTTACATTTTAGAGAAAGCTAGACATTAAACAGTTACATAGTTACTTAATTACATTTGTGATCAGTGTTACAAAGAAAGCCTGCTAAAGGGGGAAATGACCTAACAGGATCAGAATTTAAATTTTTACATAAACATCCCACCTCCCTCCAAGCTTTTTCAATCACTCCCTCCATAATTAAACCTAATCCAAACCTTTGTATAGACTTGATCTGTCTGGTTTTTAAAACAACAAAATAAGTAATTAACCTGATTTTATTTTTATGTTCAGAACTGTACACCGAAATTATAGAAACTGTAAAACCCATAAATTAATTTTAAGTATTCTATACAGTGACTTTTTAATAAAAGAGAAAGGAAAAATATAATAATATAGGGAAGCATTTGTCAGCTATCCACTATGAACTCAAGTTAGAAAACACATTTCTTGATAGATTATAAACCGATACACATTTAAATTTTATGTGCATGCCATTATTCATAATGACACATTTTCAGAATGTTTTTATTAAAGTAAAATATTTACATGTTTATTACTAATTATTTCCAAGATTTTTAAGATCAGAACAATTCTAATTTGCTTCCTAAAAGAGAATTATTCTTTGCTCAGATACTTTTTAAAATCTGCCACCTTAAAATTTTTTTTTATCCAGACATCCATTTTAAAGACAACTTCAGGATTCCTAACTTCAGAAGTTAGTAGACTGTTGTAGAATAGTGCCATTAAAGTCCCAAGTAAACATAAAGGAAAAACAGCGATCAGAACAACTCTCTCAACAAAACGAAACTAAGTTTATTCTATAAAATAGAATCTATCTCAGTGTTTGTCTTAGATTCAAACAACATTCACCTAAAAATTAATGCAACAACAATTAACCCAGAAGAGTCACTGTCAATTCTCCAGAAATGGCCTCTTCACCTATATTTAGTTTATAAGGCAAGCCAGTCCAAAATTCCTGCAGCCAATTATAATGAATGGAAGAAATTTATTTAAATCAAATAGCACCATCTAGCAGAACCCTCACCACTTTGCTTACAAGAGTAGATGTTACTTAGTGTTCAGTGTGGTAGATTTGACAGCAAAAGTGGCAATTATTTGTATTCATGACAGAATCGCAGAATTAGCGTTAGAGAGAACCAGGTCCAACTTCCTCATTATCTCAGATACAAAAAAAATTTTTTTACAAAGTTATCAGGATACAGATTAGACTCAGCTATTCCTAGGAGTCCAACTAAAATCCAAAGTATTTTGATTCTCAAATTCAAGAGCCCCCAAAATAAATAAGATTATGCCTCAATACACTTCAATTCCTTCACTTCCAATAGTATGAAATCCAAGTACTCTGTAATCATTTAAACATCCTCCTCTAAATGTTTTTATTTTATCAGATATATTACAACCAAATGATGAATGCACACATTAGGCTGCTATTTGTAAACTTCAATTCTTTTATATATTCCTTGTCACAGCAACAAGATCCTTAAATGTAGCTCCTCAGAAAATACCTCTAGAAAGAAGAAACAGCATCTCTCCGACAATTTTTTTTTTTGTTTTGCTACATCAAGGCCTGCCACCCCTAAATCCTATGGGAATTGTGTGTGTTGCTGACAACAAGAAGATTAGGAAATGTTCCCATCCCTGGGGCACAAGAAACTTTCAGGAGAACACTACTAACCGCCTAAAGCAAGAAGGGAAACTCGGTCGTCTGCGCACTGGGTTTTTATTTACGCAGCTATTTCCGTGCGCAAGGTAACCAAGTAGCTTTTGAGAGATGCTCTCAGACTCTTACCCAGTCTGAGCCCCTCGGCAGGGCAGACTGCGTTCAGTGACAAGGATGAGCCTCCCCTCAGAGCGGAGGTGGTTACTGGGAATCACTGAGCTGCTGCACAGAAAAGAGGGGTTCTTGCTCAGTGGTCACAGTCACTGTTCGCTCTCATTTTTAGTAACAACCAAATCACCGTTACAAGTACGTAAGAATAGCAGCACAGAGCCCCGCTTCGCAGTGTGCCGTGACCGTGGCATCCCGGGCCGGGAGGGGCTCTGTTTTCGCCAGCCTCCTCCGGGCTCCCACCGAAGTTCACACCTGTATCCCCACACTCGACCCAGCAGCTCCTCCCCACCCAACGCGGCTCCCCTCCCACAAAGGCCTTTCCGGACCCCCGCCCCTCCCCGCCGCGGACAGCCCTCCCGCGCCGCCGCCCGCGCTCCCCCGAGCCCCCCGACCCCCGTCCGCGGGAGCCGCCCAGCCCGCCGCCGGGCCCCCCGACCTTCGGGAGGCAGCAAGTCTCCACAAAAAGTTCTCGGCCGCCGCCGCCGCGGAGTTGGGTCCGCCGCGAGAGGCAGAGACGCAGCCTGCTCCAGCGGCTCCCGCCTCGCCTGCACTTTTCCTCCGCGGGAACGCGGTCCTCAGACTCCCAAACTTCAGCGGCGCCCCCGGCGCCCCCGCCCCCGCCCCGCTCCGCTCCGCCAGGCGCTGGGGGCCACGAGCGCCGCGCCCCTCGGCGAGCCGCCGACAGCCGGGCGCCCCCGGCCCGCGCCCGCACACGCCCTCCGCGCCCCGCGGGGTCCCGCTCGGCCGCTCCGCGCCCGGCTTCCGCCCGCCGCGCGCCGGGCACCGCCGCCCTCGCCTCGCCCGCCGCTCCCGGCCCCGAGCCCCCGCCGCGGCGCCCCCCGGGCCGCCCGCCCCGACCCCAGCCCGCCCCTCCAAACACCCACCTTCCTCCCGCGCGCCCTCGTGCCCGCAGCCGCCCCCTCCCGCGACCCCCGGCGGCTCTCCGGGTCCCTGCAGCCCCGGACCCCAGCTCGAAAGTTACTTTGTGAGGAGATGAACCCGTGGGTTATTTCCCTCAATCGCCCAAACAAGTTTCCATCCTCGCCACCGGCGCCGCCGCCGCCCCCCAGCACCCGCGCTCCCTCCCGCCCGCAGCCCCCCACGGCCGCCCGCCCCGCGCGGGCCCCTCCGGGGAAAGAGCCGCTCCCCGCCCCGCAAGCCCCCACCTCGCGTACCCCTCCCCCTGCCAGCACACCCCCGGCTCTCCCCGGGCGGAGAGTGTCGGTGTGGCTGTGTCTCCGAGAGAGTGTGCGAGTGCGTGCGTGTGTGCGCGCGTGTGAAGGCGGAGGTGGGTGAGAAGCGGAGACACTTACTTCTCCCGGGCCTGGCTGTCGGACGGGACGGCGCTGCTGTTACTCTTGCCTTTGCCGTACATGCTTGTGCCGAGAGCAGCTCCCACTGTCACGCACCTGTCAACCCATCACAGCCTCCCCGGGAACAGCCCCGTCCCCATGGCGACCCACGCAGCCACCCCCACTATTGGCCGCCCCACGCCAAAGCTCCGCCCCCTTCGCCCAGGCAACGCGCGAGACTGACAGGCCTCCCCCTCCCTCCGGCCTTCCGAAGCGCGCGGTGGCGGCTACAGCCTAAGCGGCAGTCTCCTCCCTCCTGCCCTCGCTCCCCGGTTCTCTCCCTCCTTCCCTCTCCGCTCTCCTCCCTCCTCCCGCTCTCCTTCCCCCCTCCCCCCTCCGAACCCCGGCGCAAGGGGGGAATTAGAAACTGCTCTAGAAGGATTTTAAACAACTGGCTGTTCTCTCCGCCGCCGGCCCTCCCCCCGCGCCGCCCGCGCTCGGCTCCTCACTGGAGAGAAGGCGCCGGGAGGAGGCGAAAGTGCGGCCTGGAGTCTCCGGCAGGAGCCGGCGGAGCTGGAGCCCTGGCGGCCCCAGACTTCGGGGCGCCCGCCGAGTGCACAGACAGACCTACGCCCCCAGCCGTCCTGGGGGCGCCCCGCCAGCCCCCTCTACCGCTCCTCTCCTGTCTGTGACCCCGCGCCGGTACCCGGGACTGATCTCCGCTGCCCCCAGCCCTACTCCCTGGGGTGTCGCCCCCGCCCTGCTCCCGGAGGGCTGACTGGCGAGGGACACACGCGCTGTTCCCTCGACCTTCTGGCTGAGCGACCGGGAGCGACTCGCCTTCCCTCCTGGGGAGGGACTGCGCCTCCGGCCCTTGGCGCCGCTGGGGTGGCGTCGCCTGGCCTCTGGGCCCGCGCCCTGCGTCCCAGGGGAGCGCCCTGCCTCGGGCCTGCCTCCCCTCTTTAGAGGTGAGCCTGCCTCCCACAGATGGCCCTGTGACTCATGGGGCCTCAGTGGCCCCCTATTCCGGCCCCTCCACGTCCGGAGCCCGCGGCGCCCCACGCACCAACTCCATCTGCCAGATCTGCTGCAGGAAAGGGCCCCAGGCATCCCCACCTGCCCTGTTTTCCAGCCGTGGTCGGTGATGCCTACTCATCCTGGCCTCTGGAGTGGAAAGGGCCATAGAAGGCCTTTAAAACATCTTTGTCCTTGTCCATCAGAATAGGCTCCAGCCGCGCTCCAAGCCGGAGCTGAAAGGCTGCCCCAGAATATTTCTGGATCCAAGCCCCTAGCCCCATTTCAGTAAATGCGCAAAAGTTTCTGAAACACACACAACCTGGTTCCCAATAGAACTCCATCCTTTATCTTCTCGAAATCCTTGTCTGTAAAATCAGACAGAGTGCAAATGGGGTTAGAAAGAAGAGATGGGCATCAAATATGGAGTGACAGGAGAAGAGGGGGTACAGGTGGGGGTCGGACAGGGGGAAACGTCAAGAAAGGATGAATAGACATGGAACAGCTATAGGAGGGGAGACGAAATAGGATTCAAATGGGGAAAGGTACCTCTCTATTCCTCACATATGGCTTTAAGCTTTTAGTAGGAGGATCATAAAAATGCATATGGAGATACAGAGATAGATGGAATGGAAAGAAATGGGCTTGTGTGGGCATTGACAACAAGTGATAGGAATAAAACATCAACAGAAGGTTAAGGAAGGGCAGTCAGTAAAAATGAGAGACAGAATCAGAAAAGGGGTTGGCAAGCGACCATAAATCAGAAACTGGAAAAAATGAAGAGGAAGGACCTGCTATACTGGTGTTAAGGAAAATGAAAAAAATTGGAAAAGGTAAAGTGTAAAAAGATAGAAAAGAAGAATAAAAGAAAGAATTAAATGAAGAAGCCATAGAATATGATAGCAAAAGATGACAAAAACAATCGAGGAACGAGGTTATGATAAAAGGATATAAGAAAAATAAAAGTACTTTTATTAAAAGGACAAAAATTTAGCCAACAGAAGAAGCGAGGATAAAGAAAGTGAGGAAAATCACATTGATTTAAGTTGATTAATTTCCAAGAGAAGTAATTTGCCATTTCCAACTCGAAATTCTCCTTTCTGTTTCTAATGACCTACAGTGATTTGGTGATGGGGACATGGCATTCGTGGACTCTGAAGAACTGGAATGGGTGACACTGAGCTAGTAAGCCTCTCTCTTTTGATGAATTTTTACTCAAAATGTTCAAATGTGTATAAGGCTGCCACTGTTTACAGACTCTACCTTCAAGGTTAGCGTTATGTAATTTGTTGTTCAATTATCTACTTCCATTGGCTTTAACCCAGAAAATTATTAGTGTCTCAAGACTCCATCACCCATAGAACACTCCCCATAAGGTGCTGCTTAGAGAGTGCTGCTTAGAGGGCACTCTGGCAGCTGCTGGTCCATGCTCCTGCCCACACCAGGAATAAAGTAAGGTTTCCATTAAAAACCAAGAGTGGGCTTTGTACTGTTATCTAAAAAACAAATTTGTTATTTTCCTTGTACTCGTGTTGGGATTCTCTAACTGTGGTTCTCAGTTGTGGCACATTAGGATTAGCCTTAGGAGGATTTATATTTTGTTGGTTTTTGTTTGTTGGTGTGTTTTCAAATATAAGATCTGGGACCCCACCCCAGACTGACTAAATCAGAATCCTTGGGCACAGACCCAAGCATCTGTATTTTTTGTAAACTCTAAGTGATTCTTTTATATAACTAGGGCTGCTTAACTTGGCTCTTTAGTATCCATTTAAAGACAGCCAATGGGCACCATCAGATCTCAAAGCAAGATTTTTAGGTTGTAGCTATACATAGCAGACGACCCTCCCCATGGAAGGTGTAAGGCATCTTTACAGTGGACTTTACTTTCTGCCCACTGAGCCAACAAATCTGTTAATAGGATGAAAATGTATGACCACATGTGTTCTTATAGTACAAGACCACAAATAGCCATAGTTTAATTTACTATTTCCTAAAGAGAAAGGAAAAAGAAGAAAACAAGAGAGGCTGTTTGCCGTCAACTGTTGTAATTTATTCATTTGATTGGTTTTTACCCAGATTTGTTACATGGAAGAGTCCTTTGGGTAATGGCATATTTTCTGATATTTAAAAAAATAAATAAATTATAGATCTGCACAGTGAGGTATGGAATTCAGGACAATTTGGTCTTAGTATCTGGAAAGAATAAAATGCTAAAAGGTCTTAGTTCAGAACTTGCCAAGTTAATGTCAGAGTTACCTTTACAAGAATGTTATCATCCAACAAATATACAAAGTGAAAACATGACTGTTCCTATACATGGTAACCTTAAAGCTTAAGTAATCAAATCAATTATCATTAAAACATCTCAGCAGCTACCTTAACCATCTCTGTTTTATTTTCTTCTTAATGTTTACACTTGTAAATAAAATGCTTCTTTGCCCTTGTTCAAATTATTTTGAGTACAAAGAGTGTTCTTTGCATCAGCAACTGTATCTCATGGGGCCAATATTGTAATTAATGAGATTTGAAACACATATTCAGAGCCAAATTTGAGATCCCAGAAACAGAATTGAAGATCCATTGTTTTGTTTGTTTTCATTTTAAAAAGGGGGAAGGGATAGGAGATTTAAAGCTTCCTGGGGTAAAGAATCACAATATGTTTTTTAGAAGTTTTTGTTGTTGTTTTTTTAACCTCACACATGAGGCTGATTAATTTTGGGGGCTGGATTTTCAGCTGAGCCACCAGAATGGATCATTTGCATTTGAGGTTGATTTTTCTTTTTTTTTAACTTTATTCTTTCAGATATAGAACACCATAGTTACTCAATCATTAGATCTTTTTTTCCTCCCATTTTGTTTGGGCACCTATGCACAATTTTCTTTTTCTGGAGCCTGCATCTTATTCCTGGAAGTCTTTATCATTTTAAACAGGCAGTTCATTACACCACCCTGCTCAAGCTCTAGATTGGCTATACATTTGTTTGATCCTATTTTTTTCTCTAAAACATTAAGGTTAATAATGTCTATATTCTTACCGTGCATGGAACTTCAGAAAAGATTTTCTTTTGCTATATAGAACAAAGAGACTACTTCTTTATGTTTAAGTGGAAACTAATCATGAATTTATTTGTTTGCATCACACAGAATACTTAGCATGTTAACTTAGAAAAGGATTTAGAGTAGAAAATATCTGTTTAGAAAAATTACACTATTTAGACATTTAAATAAATTTTCTTGTTTTCAGGTAATTTTTCCAAATGACAAAACTGGTCTATTATTTATTTGTTTCATAAAACTAATTAGTTTATGAAAGTAATGTCTCCTTGCTTACATTCATATCACTTTTCACTTCAAATCACTTAACAGATATCCATTCATTAATACTCAGTATACCCCAGTTAATTAGATTTTTCTAAGCAG
The DNA here is from genome assembly GCA_031878705.1 of Tapirus indicus. Classification (NCBI taxonomy): domain Eukaryota; kingdom Metazoa; phylum Chordata; class Mammalia; order Perissodactyla; family Tapiridae; genus Tapirus; species Tapirus indicus. The sequence continues at coordinate 9,156,787 of CM062925.1, forward strand.
CTTTTTAAGCTGGGTAAACTGAGTCCTAGAAAGATTCATTAGTATGATCTGATCCATAAAGAAAATAGAACTAGTTCCAGGATGAGAACTCTGTGTTCCTGGCTGACAGTCCTGTTCCCAGACCACGAAGCCGCACCTCTTTCTCTCAGAAGTGACTATTCCACAGAGGAATGTGAGCAAGCTCTGAGATGTTTGTCACTCAAACTACTGTATAAAACTTCACTCCCGGGCAGAGCAGACCAGCATGCTCGGATTCACAAACTTCTCACATGCCATGTAACAAAGAATGGAATGAACAGACTATATTATTATTACGATTATACTATGCAACGTGGACTCTTATTCCAGAATAATAAATGAAATGGGGCCTCGAATTAACATTATTTGACACACTGTTATTGGTTTAACATCAGTTAATCTGAGGCAATGACTGTTTTGTTAACCTATTGCCCTGGATTTTTAAAATCCCAGCTTAGATATTCATAAACTCTTACCAGGGGGCTAGGAGGGCCAGTATGCAGATCTATGTATTCTAAACAGTTTCATCTCTAGAGTGCCTAGTCTTTTTTTAGCATCATCAAGAATTTGAAATTTAGTAACTTGGAATAAAATAAAATAATCCAGATAAAGAGATTGTGTGTAAGCTGAAGATGAGGAAAAATGAAAAAAAGAGGGCTACCATGTATGGCAATTTCACACACTTTAGCACATTTTGCAAAACGAATTCCAAGTGTTGCAGTGTTCACTGGCTGGATCTTTGTCATTAAATGTTGAAAGTTATGTAATAGGAAGTGTGCCAAATAGCGTTCTTTATTCAAAAGTATTACTATATTTTTTTAGTGCATTCCTAAATCTTCACAATGGTTTTTCACCTACTAAGGTTATGCCAATATGATATCTTTGCACTCTTGAAGTTGACCAAAACCCCAGTCTCAAGAGGGAGGCTGTACAACATTCCAGGCAGTGTCATTTCCTTCTGCTGGGAATGGAAACATAGGAGAAAAAAAAAAAAAAACCTACTACATTTGCTTTTCATAATTTTCCATCATAATTGGAGCCTTTCAACCAAGTGTGGCAAAAAAAGATGACAAATTATACCACTATCATATTTTATTTAGCTTGAAATAGTTTGAGAATAAGGGGTTAAAAATACATTATGTTTTTAACCTCTTTAACAGTATTAAAAATCTGTTTAAGACAAGTGCTGAATATGGCCATTGCCAATAGTAAGCTATGAGGTGTAAACAATCTTAGCAGGGTCATATATACTTGCCAAAAATATTTTATTTTGGCTGCTCAAAAGGTCTTTGAAACCAACTGGTCTCCATCCTATATACTGGAGTCAGTTCCCGAAGATTTATAAGTATTCTGAGGTGGTAATTGCTACCCGCTAGCATCACCGTCAGTAGATTATACATGTACAAACCAGATTCCTCATCAGATAAATAATTTTATAATCTCATTATCATCAGCTTTCCAAACTCCTCAGGTCTTTTCCTTGGACCTATATTCTTGAGGCGGAGGATAGAAGGATCCCTCTGCCACATGGTTCTGAGCTGTTGACAACTACAGGGCAAATCCCCAGTAGCCTCACCCAACTTCTAAGACCCACATTGTTTGTTATATTGGGGGCCAGTGTTAAGAAAATTCAGAAAGAATACATTTTCGTCTTATGGTCTGCTACTCTGTGCTTCCAGCTTACACTGTCCTCCTCTAACACTCATGGGACTTTCAGTTCTTTGAGGAGAACCTTAATCAGTGTCTGCAGCCCCGTGGACACTACTTAGGGCTAAAGTTGTTGCTACTCTCTGGGTTGAAGAGAGTTTTGGCCAAGGATACCAACCTCTGGAATATTCTTCTTTGGTACCATTTGTGGTGCTGAGGTGCCTAGAAATTAGAGTCTTCCGGAGCACTATATCCATTTGCCCTGACTTTTCAGCCTGGCCCACTTTCTAGGAGGGAGGCAGACAGAGAGCCCACTCTGGTGATGGATGTGCGTAGCCTGTGGAGAAGGATGGTCAAGGAATAACCCACTTCTGGGCACTTCCTCCCACCCCTCTGGAAGAGTTGTCCCTAAACTTTCCGTACTACTTCCTTTGTCCTTGCCTTGGCTCTTGTTTCCTTCTAGGAGATGCCATCTCTGTTCTACAGTTTGGGTGTTTTCTCTATTTTAAAGGCGTATTTGTCATTTGTGGCACAAGAGGACATTTGCCTTATCCATGTCTCAGGAATTTTCTAAAGACCTAGAGAGCTCACTGAAGGGTTGTGAGAGGGGTGGAGGGTGGGGAACAGGATTACATCTCCTCACTCCAGCTTCCAGTCAGTGCAGGTCGCCTCAAAGGGCTTTATCAGGTAACCTCCCACCTTCCCATTCCTTCTTTCACCTTGCTCTTCCCTCTGTTTCCCCTTCCCTTTCTTTTTCTCTCCCCCTTAGTCCCTGACAAAGGGCAAAATGTGAGAGGAATAGGGAAGTTTAGTGGGAACATATTAAATTGAAATATATGAAACTGCTATTTTTGTAAGTCAAAAATAGTTGACTGTTGGCAACATTATATGGTTCAACCATGCAAGAATTTCAGTCCTTGCAAACCATGCCACAGAATTCTCAAGTATTAACAACACTAACGTTTTTCAAGCTCCTACAATGTGCCAGGCACTGTCTAAGTGCTTTACATAGGGTCTCTCACTCAATGCTCATCACAGTTCTTTGGGGTAGGTATTAGTGTTCACAAATTTTTCTGGTTCATGCAACTAGGGAATAGCAGGACTGTAATTTGCACCCAGGCAGCCTTCAGGTGCTCTCCGGAATCTGATCCATAGATCCTGCCAACCATCCTTGTCCCTTAACATTGACTCATTCATGTACTATGATTCTAGAAGGGCAAGTTTCTCAGTGAATTCAGGTTGGATTCAGTTCACGTGGGACCACTCAAGCAGGGCTTATGGGATCATGCTCCAGGGTGGTGAGCAGCAATGAATTCTGTTCTTAAAGCTAAAACCCTGATGAGGCAAAATCAGAAACACCAAGCCACACCCTGCTTTACAGCAGCCTTATCCTTTGTTAAGTACATCATTTCCTCCCATTTTGACTATTGTAAAGTGAATACCTTTGCTCACTGTAGGATATTAAAAGAAGAAATGATTTGGAATGGACCTATTTCTCTTTTGATATTTGAAAGAGGTTATTTCCTTACTCCTACTAAATTGGTCAGTTCATGTCTTCTTTCCAATCTTTACCTTGTTCATTCCTGCAGTTGATCACATTTAACGGATCTGTGTGAATGTGATCCGTGGTAGGTATAACCAAGATCTTTGTTTTAATTCACACTCTGCTTAGCAAAAGGGATCCCTGGATCCCTGGATCACATCACCGTCCTTTCACTGGATCACTGTAAATAAGTGCCCTACCTTTGGAAATGGTCAAAAACTGGTCCCCTGCATCTAAATCAGCAGATTGCAATTCCCTTTGGGTTTTTTTATTTTGTTCTTTTATCTGTGTGGTTTTCCTTTCCTCGTGGATTACTGTAGTTCACTGTTACTTTTCCTTCTTCTCTTGTTTTTTTGGCTTCACTTCCTCCTTCTATTGTTGTAGCTGTCTTTTTCCTCTCATCACTTTTCCTGTTGCCTTTCCAGTTGGGTGGGGCCCCCTCCAACTCACTCACTGTCTGGCTCTAGAGTCTCTTTGGTCCCAGGAGAGAACAATCATGTGCCAAATAGTCCCAATTCATGGACATCAGAAGAAAGATCCAGAGACTAAGTATCCCTAAAATTTTCCTTTATTGATTTTATATTAGAATGAAATCTAAGGATGCCTAATTAGGAAAAAAAAAAGTACTCATCCTGTTGGCTTTCTAGCCTCAGACCATTCTGAACTCTGACAGCACCAACATCCATCAAATCAAACAATGAAATCAGCTTTGGTTACTTAGCATAATAGAAATAAACTTGTAATATTCTATTAGGAAAGGATCAATGTCTCCTGTCTTGAAAATAAGCATCAGAGCTTGGCCTCAACATTTATGTAGCAGCAGGAGACCATTATTTTGTGACAACATTCGATTACATTGACATCAAGACAGATTTATTAAATTAATAAATAGTACCTGATTTTCAGCCTTTCATTTCCAACCCTTACCACCACCCCACTCCACAAGGTGATCTTCTGAAACCCTTCATCCATATTTTTGACTCATTATCTATGACCTCTATTTCTTTTTTTGTTATTTGTCCATTTATACTCAAATTAATTTTTTAAAATCCTGTACTTTTTTATGATGGAAAATTTTAATTGGTTATTAAGAATAAAGTTAATAATGAGAATCATCAAATTGTTGATTATTAAAATATTTCACTGGCATAGTATTTGAAGAAGTATTTCAGATGTGCTTTTCAAAGTTTTGAATGCGGCTAGTAGCAAAAGCCCATGGTTCCTGCTGCCTCTTCCTCTAACTTCCAACCTCAGGGCCTTTGCCCTGGCTATTTCCTCTGCCTGGAATGCTCTTCCCTCTGCTCTTGGCATGGCTGGCTTTTTCTCATTATTCAAGTCTGCTGGACTGTCATTTCCATAGAAACGTTTTCTCTGAGAGTCCTTTTTAAAGTGCTTTCTCCCCCATCCTCAGTCACTCTTCATCCTGTTGCTGTTTTATTTTCTTTATAGTCACATGTCACTGTCTGAAATGTTTATGGTCTCAATTACCCTATTGGCTTGCATTCTCCATGGGGGCAGCAGTCTTGTACTTTTTCCTCACACAAATCCCTAGGTCCCCAGACCTAGAACAGTACCAAGTACCCAGTGGCTCTCAATAACAAATATTCATTGAATGACCGACTGAATGAAGGAATGGATAACTCTAAAACAATGGTGCATGAATGACCTTAGATCTCAGCTCTCTTAGAGGTCTGCAACATACAGTCGTTCCAGCCCTCTGCCCTACACATACAGCCGGTGGGCTCCTTATATTTTTAGGAACAATAGTGATTGCACAGACAGCATCAGCACACCTTCAGATTTTAGGCTTCTGCTTACTCCAGTTTATTGTTCCAGCATCTAAACCAATTTAGCAGAATTTTGGTGAGCAGGACATAAGAAATATTTCCTCCTCTTTTCTATCATCACGACCTAACTTGCTTGGAGTTCCAAGTGGCTTAATGTTGCTGACAATAAGGAAACAAGTAGCACACAGTCAGCAGATTAAGTTTTCAGTAATAAGCTTTCATCATGTCACTCTCCTGCTCAAAAACCTCAATGCCTCCTCACTGCTTATAGGATAACTTCCTCTCCTCTCCGATTTTTATCCTATCTGATCCATCAGTACCTATAGCCTGTAGTACATTATAGCTACTTATACATGTCTGTCTTCCCTACAAGGGTACATGCTACTTGAAAATAGCCTATTCATTCACCGACATTTACAGCATACCTATTTGAGCTTCATATGGGGGAGTATATTGTTGAGGAAGACATTTCTCTGATTTCAAGTCTCACAATTTACTTCAGTTTGTGCTTTGCCTTTGGGAAGTGATTACTAATGTTTTTGAATCAAATTTTAGTCCCAGTAGCTGAAGTCTGACAACCTGGGTTTAAATTCCCTGTGCCATCAATTGTCAACTGTATGGTCTTAGGCAAGTCACTCAACCTCTCTGTACCTCAGTTTTATCAATTGCAAACTGAGATGGTATTACCAACCAAATATTAGGGTTATTATGAGGACTGAATGAGAAAATGCATGTACTGGGTTTAGCACGGAGCGTGGCATATCATAAGTGCTAAGTAAATGTTTATGAATGTTTTCTTCCTCAGTAGTGCTGGTCTACGCCCTATCTGGTCTGTGACCATACACAAACATACTGTCACATCTGTCAACACTCTATCACTTGTACATGCAGTTCCCCTGCCTTGAACAGCCTACCCTACTCCTCTCTGACTCCTAACTCCTTTGAAAGCCATTCTCTGCTCTTATAATCTGTATCATGTATAATAATAAGCTGCCTTTTACTAGAACTTAACTGCTCAAGTGTTTTGTCTCCCCAGTGAGATTTAAGTGTGAGGATAATGCTGTGATTCTTCATAGTGCCCAAGATGGTCCTATACTCCTAGCTTGTACCACCAGCTCTTATCTGAAGGGAGTAACTGGAGACTGTAATGCCAAATTCAACAGCCTCTTTATTGGTGGCAGTTAGTCACTGTGATGACATCATTTCAAGTTTGACAGACTCAAGGTGAAAATGAGAATTTTGATGTCATCTAGTCACGTCTACAAAGAGGGAGTTTCCACAAAACTCCCTGAATTCTGGTAAAGAAATTCTTTCCTTAACTATTGATACAACATAAGTGTTTTTCCTCGTTGAATCAGCTGTAGCAATGGAAAAAAAAAATTAGTCATCCTCCTCCTCATAATAAACCTACATATACTTCAAGACAGTCATCAAGTAATCCTCTTCTCCCAAATGAACACTCAGAATATTTATTTGCATAACTAATATCACAAACGGTCTAGGCAAACAGACAGAGTAGCTCTCCTGTGAATACTATTAGCTTGTGGTTCATGGTTTAGGTGACTGCTCTGGAGTGAAATAAAAATGGCTTCAGAGACTTCAGCTGGTCAGTCAACACCGAAAATGTTTTTCTAGGCTCCTCCTGGTAGTTGGAATCTTTTAAGCATTTATTGGAGGTAGAAGGGTAATACTTAAAACAACAGCAGTATAGTCATCCACTCAACAAACACTCATTGAGTACCTACAGTGTGTAGTATTGAGCAACACAGTATTTGCTAAGCAGTGGAGGGGGATGCAAAAATCTGATAGAAGCAGTAGCTGTCAGAAGTTTAGAGAGAGATACAAAACTTGACTGAGTGCTTATTGTGAGCTGGGCACTGCGCTCAGTGCTGGGGATGTACAGATAACATTTCTTTTTTTGAGGAGCTCATAGTATAGAGAGAGGACTGTAATAGTCTTACATGTTCAGTATAGTCTTCTAAGTGCTATGAAAGCTGTTAGTGATAGTGGGTCCTCTGGGGAATGGAGGAATACCTCTACCTAGAACTTGCTTGATGCTTGAGTGGAGCCTTGAAGAATAAACCCTAGCTAAATAAAAACTAAAAAAAAATTTTTAAGTGAGGAATGGCATTTCAGCAAAGGGAGCAGCATGCACAAAGGCAAAAGGGGAAGAGAGATCATGCACATTCTAGAAGCTACAGGGAATTTGCCCAAAGTGGGATGACTGGGAGACAGTTGTGGAAATAAAGCTGGAGCATAAACAAAGACTGATTCATGGAGAGTTTCACAGGAGTACCATGAAAAGGACTTTGGGTTCTAAATCCTTGAATAGCCTTAGGGAGCCACTGGAGGATTTTAAGCAGAGGAATGACCTGATCAGATTTGCAACTTAGAAAAATTACTCTGAAAATTGGCTGAAGGAGAAAGAGAAGAGTAGGCAGAGGCAAGGGCATGGAGGGCTTATCACAAGGATCCAAGTGAGAGCTGATGAAGGAATGACCCAAGCTAGGTGCAGGAAGGGATGGAGAAGAGAGGATCGATCACATGTGATCTGGAGACGAAGAAAAATGAAAAGCCGGACTGCTGTGTATCCATTTCAGAAGGCTAGGGAAAGATTATCTATTTGACCAACTTCTTGCAAGATTTATAATATAAGGAGAGTTTACTCATGATATTGCCTGTACAAATCCTATAACTGTAAATTATTTCATGTCATAGAACCAAGTGTTTTTTTCAGCGAGAATACGTCTTTTCAGTTACAGTGGAAATTGATGGGGAAATGAGCATTTTACTCTTGTCAGGTTTCTAATGTAGAAAGAGCTTCCTACAGTTCCTCCCAACAAAAAAACAAAACTCTCCAAACAAACAAAAACAAAATGAAAATTAAAACCACAATCAAACAAAAGAAATATTATTTTTTAAAAAATAGATAGATCCATAGGTAGATTCAGGACAAGGAACATTGCAAAATTCTGGCTTAGATCATTCAGACCTTGATGGGAAAAGCCTTTAGATCCTATACAACTTGCTTCCTGTCGCAGGTTAGGTTCTCTGAAAGCAGTCTGAGATGAGTTTGGAATACAATATGTTTATTAGGGACCAACTCTGAAAGGAAAAGGAGGAGGTAGGATTGGACAGAGGAAGAAGTCAACCTCAATGCAGGCATGACGAAGCCTCAGCCAATCTGGCAAAGATATCTGGAGCAAATATTACCCATCAGAGTGTCCTGTGTCCAGCCAAAATGGCCTGGTTTTTATACCCCAGTCTCACTCATCAGATGCAAGCTACCTCGGGGAAGGCATGATTTCCAGAGAACTATTTCTTAGCAGCTGAGGCAGATCCTGAAGGTACTGACACTTCTCCCAGCTGGGTAGCATGTCCTTCTTTGAAGAGAGATCTCTGTGTCTCTCACACCTGCACACCAAAGTTTGGATGGAACTGGAAGACAGAACCAGGCCGTCTTCCTGGCCCCAGTAGAACTAAATCTATATCACTCCAGCCACGCGGCTATATCTCCTACCTTTAGAAGTGCTGCTTTCAGAATTATAGAAATATTGAAATGGTGTTGAGAAAACAATTCATAACTGAGTTTCAAATCATTTATTAATAATAAAATACTGGTGGGAATTAAAGAAAGAAAGGCAGAGAAATTAATATTGATGTGAGGATATTGTTCTCTTACCTTTCTGTATATATAGTGGAAATCACAGAATTAATAAAACATACAAAGCAGCCATGTAGCTTCATGGAACTGGAAGGAACATTGGAAAGTAATGTTGATCAGTCCTAAACGGTTGGAGCAAACTGAGGCTTCCTTCTCCATGCAGTCAGTTACAGCCTCACCTGAGGGACCTTTACCAAGACTTTTAAATTCTCTTTGCTTGAGTCACAAATAACTGAAGAGTACACATAACGGGAAAACTGTCATGTAGAAATTATGGCACGAGGCACAGGATGGAAGGGGAGAATTTTTTTTTTTTTTTTGGTGAGGAAGAGTGGCCCTGAACTAACATCTGTGCCAATCTTCCTCTATTTTTTGTGTGAGATGCCAGCACATGGTGAACGGTGAGTAGGTCCACGCCTGAGATCTGAACCGGCGAACTCCAGGCCCCTGAAGCAGAGCACGTGAACTTGACTACTATGCCACCAGGCTGGCCCCAGAGGGGAGATAATTTTGAAAACTAATAGAATGACTAGAAAAGAATGGCTCATCAGAGTTTAGAATACCAGGCTTTTTCAACATCATGGCAGAGAGGGGGGCAGGAAATGGTGAAGATCTTTAATTTGATTCCTGTAACTTAATACTATGTACTGAGTTCATAAATTCCTCATCCCTCAGAATTTATCTCTATGGTTAAAACCCACTGATTTAGAGCCCATAAATTTGTAATGTTGCAGTAATACAGTTGTAGTGTGTCATTCTGGCTGAGAAAACACTTTATAATTTGTTTCTCCTGAAAGGAAGGGGCCTGCCAATGCTCTCCAAGCATATCTTCAAGTTCTGGGTCCAACTATTATCCCCATAATGTCGAGGGTGGTCATGATCCACTACCATGGCCAATAATGACTTGTATTTTTTTAACTAATTGACCTATTCTTAATATTTTTTCTTATATTATGCAAATTACTTAGAAAATAATAAAATAGCATATACTTCAAAAAATTTATTTTTCCCTGATTTGGATGGTGTTTTCTGCTTGTCTTTCACACTAGGAGGTTTACGTAGTCCCATTGTACACCCTCTCCCCAACGTACTAATGGGGTTCCTGCCTAGATGCCATGCTGTACACCAGAGAATCTCTGCCCATCCAACCCTAGGAGAAATCAGATTAGTGCAATAATGCAGATGTGAGAAGAGTGGAGGAAAAGGGAGCAAGTTCAGAAATGGGTAAGTGATAATATTCAAACTAAATATGAACCCTCATGTGCCCCCAAAATATCTGAAGGATATCCATGCCAGACTAGTTTCCCACAGATACTTTGGTCTTTGAGTTTATTTATCACAAGCTGTATAACTTGCCTCTGGAAAATAATGCACTTAAAATTTATCTTATTAACTTTTAAAAAATTCCAACAAATCAAGTTAAATGCTTTGATTTTCAGAATGTATGTGTCTAATGAACAATTACATTAGATGCCTTTAATTTTTTTTATTGCAGAGAAGATCTTGGTCTTAGGCACTGGATCCGCCACAATTACCACAGGAAGGTCCCTGTGGTCTCAACAGCCTCATCTCTGAACACTCTTAGCACCGGATACTGGATGCCAGGACCTCCACTGCTCTCCTCCTCCAAAGCCAGAAGCCTCCACTGCCACTTTTGCCAGAAAGTGGATTCTGTGAGGCACCTACTTCCTCTCATTGTTCTCTTCCAAAACAATTTCTCCTACAAGCAAGGCGGATCGCCTGAGCCTAGGTCACAAATTTGCTGTAAGAGAAGCTGGCAAAGTGCATTTGGGGCTTATACAATGGAGAGGCAGGACTCATACTGTGGGGAATTCCTCAGACATAGAAAGGGTATTCAGAAGGTGGTAAGTGGCCACAAAAACATAGGCATGAAAGACAACCAAATCCAGGGCTCAAAACTAGTGCAAGTGACTGTAGTGACCATTGAATTTCCCCAGTCATGGAACTGGGGGAAATACTGGTCATCCTGGGAGAGCTAGAGAGGAGTCATTTGAGTGCTTCTTGCTGACATCTTTCCTTGTGCTCCAGACAGTTCCAGATGGCAGGAAGTCCCTGCTTAGGCCTCTTGCTGGGCCTTTCTCCAAGAGCTGACCCTCAACACCCGCACGGGGGCAAGCTGCCAGAGCAGCAGGGAAAGACAGCTCACCTACACAGGCACAACCAGTTCTCCATAACAATTTGGAAATTTAACTGACACACGGTGGGGAAAAGAACAGGTTTTCAAGCTTTGTTACTATGCATATGCTAATTATTAGACAGAGGGGAACATTATAATTGAGTTATGAAACAACTAAATAAAAATAAAATACCTGACAGAGAGCTTCTTTACATGTCGTTTTTACACAAGAATAAACAATGTGTTCTTTGTAGAGCTTAAAAAAAAGAAACAGGATTAGTTTTATTCTGTAAACTACAGTCTCTCGTTGTAACTAGACTAGTGCTTGTATTTGTTGACATCTTGATTTATAAAAACCTGAACAAGTTCAATTTCAATAATTCTTTTTGTTCAGGCAACACCAGAGAAGGGGGAAAAGATTGATGTCCCCTCCTAAAAATGGCATATGCAAAAGCTTTAGAATTCTCTTTGTTCAACTCTGGGTCAGATTTCATGAAAAAGTAATTGAAATTCCTTTTGCTCCCCATTCTTCCATGCATGTATGGAGGGCTGTGTTCCTAATGAGTACCAAGAAGCTTCCTGCTACAGAACTTTATCTTTGAAAAATGAAATAACCTGTTTCCCTCAACTCTTCTCAGTCTTGTTTCTCCATTTTGTTTACTCCCCCTCCTCAACTACAACAAAAAGTTTGTGCTAATCAATTCACTGTTGAAAAATTCAGTCTAATGCCTAGAAATTAGTGGCATGTGCTAAGTGGTCAAAGTAAAACCAAAAACAGAGAAATAAAGTATTAGGTTCTGTTATCGTTTTTTAACACTGAATCACTGTGGGTAAAACTAAGAGTAATTGTACCTATGAAATGGCAAACAAGTAGTTCACGATGTATTCAGATTAATGAATTTGTTTGTGTAATATACTTTGAGATCCTTTTGCTTAAAAAGAAAGATAAATAAAGAAAGTAATATATAAAAAAACAATTTGGAAAGAGTCCCATGTAAGCCATGCTCGCTCATAAAATGTTACTCTCTTTGCATCAAATGATAAAAGTAACAAAAAGAAAGGAATATCCAAAATATTTTACCAGTTTCTGGTAAGATAAAGCAACCAGATGATTTAAAGGAAATGTCTCTAAATTAGATGCTAATTTGTTTTATCACCAGAGAAATTCCCATTCCCCAAGTAGCCACTAAACCTAAATGCATATATGACCATGACAAGACAGCACCCATTCTTATGCGTGTTTCCTATGTCATTCACCTTCCTAGAATCATCCATGAGTTCTACCATTAAAGTGATGATAATAATAATAATGATGATAATGATGTACACCTGAAATTTATGTAATGTTATAAACTAGTGTTACCTCAATAAATAAATAAAGTGATAAACAATGGAGATTACTTTAAAAATGCACTTGTTGGTAAAGCACAACCACTTTTGCTACAGGTTCCATTTTCAAATAGAGCGAGTAATCAAACTTAACTGCCAATCCAGGCTTAGCATCTCACAGTCTTCAGGATAAATGATACTTTAACAGGTTACTTAGAGCCCTCCTCCTCTAAGTCAGTTCCTGAACCAAAGAGGTTGAATGTCGCTCAAGAATACCCGGAATGCTGTGAGGTAATGTGATAGATTACTTCAGTCCTGGAGCTGAGAGGACCAAGAAACAGACCCACGTTGCTGTTGCCCAGCACCCAGTGACATATTCTTCTCCCTCACATGAGATGAAAAATGGAGAAGTGTGGTGACTGACATTCTCGCTCTGTTGTGGAATGCAGCATTCATGGTGTTACAGATGATGTTGTAGGCTTTGTCAACAGAGGCGTGCTCTCAGTTTTTGCCAATGGGAAGGCTAATAAGAGCTAACAACTTTGGATCCAAAGTTGCCTGAAAATCTAAGGAAGGAGTTTGCCCCAACTGCACTGTTTCCAAATCAATCAGACTCCACTTGAAGCTCAGATATGACAATGACCTATCTTATCCTGATTATCCAGTTTATTAAATGTCAGGCTTCTACTTCCTTCCCTTGATTCCATCTTTGTCTTGGCCACTGCACTGTCTTCCATCAGAGAGAAGATCCAGAAAGTGAAAAAAAGTGAAATAAAAAGTTATGAATTATTCTTTATTACCAGTGTTGGGGAAAACAACTTGGATTGAAGCATTTCAAAAATAAATAAGGTTTGAAGGTTATCTTTGGGTTTGTATTCTTGTCCACATTGCAAAACCAAGTTAATATGGTATTTTTATATATGTATTTACTAAGAAAAGCCTTACTGTTTTCAAAGTGCTTTTATGTCATCCTCTCATTAGATCCTCCTAAAAATTCCTGCGAGCTATGTTAAGCAGGTATTATTGATTTTTATTTTAACATCATCATTAAGCATTCCATCTTATAGATGAAGGAACTAAGGACAAAATGTTGAGTGTTGCTTAGAAATACCCAGCTGATAGTGGTAAAGTCGAGACCCAGACACCAGCTCTTCTGACCTGTGGTCCCAGATGCTTTCTACTTGGTCATCTGTCTCTGTGCTCTGGACAGTCATACAGTTCTTAGCCGGAAGGTCCTACGTGCAGTTGTCTACTTCACGACCTACTGTGTTCCAAAAATGCAGTTGCAGAACTTAGAATGCATGTCCCACTAGAACAATGATGCCTGTAATCCCTGTGTCAATTCACTAGAACCTACGGCTAACCCACAAGAATTAAATATGTTACTTTAAGACTAAATATATTTCACAGAAGAATATTCTTTCAAGAAAGTTTCAACAAAAAAAGTTCCAAGGTCAAATAAGTTTGGGAAACACTACCTATCATATATCTCACTCAGAGATTCATAATGTACATTTGCATTTTAAAGGCTTTAAGAAGTTCTGCAGGAAAGAAAACTGCTTAAAATTGTTCCATTGAGAATTCATCAACCTTCTTTGACTTTGAAACCCTTTTATTGAGTAACAGATATTAACACCCAAAACTAGAGTTCCCCAAAACACCTTGTGGATATTGCCGCTACAGGAAAATACGTCGAGTTTCAATTTGAGATGGCAGGAGCATCTCTGCTGCTCTGAGATTGGGGGTTACCCTGAATAGGATAGATACTGGTGATCGTTCCTGTGATAGTAGTCTGGAGCTAAAATTGGCGATGGATGTTGGGACACATAAAGCAGAGTTAGACATTGAAGGATAAGGAACAGAACAATAAAGGATAGGAATGATGCCTGGGAACACCGAGATGAGACTAGGATGATGGGGCTAGGGACACATGAATGGTGACAGTGATGAGAGAGCAACAACCTGGAGATTTGTCCTCCTTTCCTCTTTCTTCTTCCTCAATTCCTGCTCCTGCTAACACTCCCCTGGACCAAAGTAAGGGTAGGAAGCAGGGCTGAGGCTGAGAGAAGAAGGGGTGGACCCAAGCATTAATGGCTCCCATGGAAGGAAAAGACAGGAAAAGTATGCCAAACAACTGGAGCAAAGAGGACATCTGGTGGGAGTGACTAGTTTCCAGTTGTCATTCTCGGGAAAGGATGAAAACCAGAGGCTGCCTTAATAGCCTGTGTCCTCCAACAGTCAGATGACCATCCAGTGCATCACCCATAATGAGATACTTTTGGACTGAAAGGGGCACAATTAATAACCATGTGAGGACAACAGATGTAAACTGGGACTATCCTAGGCACACCAAGATATGTGTTCACTTTATCCACTTGTTCTTTTCTGAACTTTGAACCATGGCATTCAGAAAAAAAGAAAATGTAGATAGGTGGGTATTGATAGTGTGAATTATAATGGATTCTGCCCTAAATATGTTGTTTAGACAAAAATGTTTCATGACCCCATTCAGTAAACCTGTGTTGAGCATCTCTGATGTGAAAAGCATTGTGTGCTCTGCGCTGTGAAGGATATAAAGATAAGCAATACACATGAATAGCCTCAAGGAGCTTCCAGTCAACACAGTGAATTAGGAGATGTACTCAAAGGGCGAAGCTGCAAGTAAATGATCACAGGCGGTCACAGAGCTTAGAACAAAATGCTGGGAAGTTCTGTGGGGGGCAGACCTGGGGAGGCCTTGGGAATTTGGTGATGTTTAAACTAGGCTGTGAGGGACAAGCAGATTATTAACAGGCCTGGGGTGCAGGGAAGGGGAGATCGAGTTTTCCAGGTGATGGGACAGCATCAGCAAAAGTAGGAAGTAGCATGTTTGAGGTACCAATGGTCCAATTAGGCAGGAGTATAGGATTTGTGAAAAGAAACAGTGGGAGATGAAGTAGGAAAAGTAGGCTGAGGCAAACCTGTATAGAGGCTTGAATGCCAACATGAATCAAGTGGAAATAATTAACTCGGGAAATAATCAAAAGCTTTGATCATATAGTAACTGTCTGGGACAACCACCAAGTAGAATGTCAGCTCCTTACCACTTTGAAAATCTCCCTATCTGTTGATTAGAGACCTTAATTCTCCTTTGTCATGGAAATAACACATTCACAGGTTCGTGGGATTAGGACATGGACATCCTTGGGGGGTTATTATTCTGCTTACCGCAGCAGCCCAGCAGTCAGGCTCTTCCATGATTTTTCATTCTCTCCACTCCCCTTTGCCCCAGGCACAGGCACATGGCCTCTCCTTTATTCCTCAAGGCACCTCTAATACTCATTGTTGTGTATAATGGACTTTTACTGAAGATTTGTGGATCAGAAGGGTGATGACAGTACAGTATAGAAAAGCACTTACATTCGAATAAAACTTTGCTTCTAAAGTTTTCAGCCAGAGGGAGTTTCTTTTTAGCCATTTTCCCCTCTGGTCTGCGCACTCTCCCCATCTCCAGGGACTTTTTCCCCCCTTATTTTCTCTTCTCCAAGTCCTGGGCCTGCCAAAATACTTCCCTCCCAATCCTCACTGGGAATGGAAAATTCCTGTTACTTTATTATTTAGAGCAATTCGCCTTGTTTTATCTCAACCTCTCCCATCCAGGCTATGTCCTGGGCCTTACGTTTCATTACCAAAAAGATCCACCAGCATCTTTGGAGACAAATTCTGTGTCTGTAGTCCATTTTAATTCTTTTTAATAGTTATAATTTTCTTCTCCTTACATGTTATGAGAGAAGGCTTTAATACCAATTTTAGAAAGAACATTCTCTTTCCATTACAGATGGGCAACCTTCTGCAGTACAGGGACTAATTGGACAGTGGTTTACAAAGAAATGAAACCAACTGGCACGCTATCACCTGGGATGATGAAATCAGCTGTGAGTCAGGAGACCTGGGTACTGATTCTGGTTGTGCCTGAAGTGACCTAGTGACTTTGGGCAAGTCAGAACCTCTCTGAGTCACCATTCTGTCATGTGTAAAACAGGAAAGAGGAATTAGAGGTCCTCTGAGTTCCAAAATTCTAGTTCTCTAAAATTTGCACTTTGCACTTTCTTGATGTAGAGCGTGGCTTTTGGAGAAACCGGCTCTAAGTGATCTGGGTAATGTTCAGCCAGTGGGTCACTCCTAAAAATTGAGAAGATTTTGATGAAATGACGAAGTTGGAATTGTGCATTAAAAGCATCCTTTCTAGTGTAAGTACCTCACTGACTGGGCAGAGCTCCTGTTTGTAGCCTGGGGAGTGTCTGTGACATAATAAGCAGTGGAAGCAAACTCGTGTCACAGGAGTTTTGGGGACCCCCAGAAACTCTACTATGGTGATATCTGGCTTAATCTTCCTGGATTACATTCAATTTGGGGACCCTACACTTTTTTTTTTATTTTTGAAAGGGTTGTTGGGATGGTAGCCAACCTGTGGAAGCCACAGTGATGGACTGAAAAGAGAAATATGACAAGACTCAATGTTTTTGAGAAAGATTAATCTAGCAGTTAGGTGTGGGACAGAATGAAATGGTGGGTGATAGGCGGCAGGAAAACCAATTAGGAGACTATTGTAAAAGTTCAGCATAATGAAAATGTAGCAGGGTGCTGGATGGGACTTTTCCTGTTGTCCCAGAGTGTCCACCAAAGCCCAAGAGAAGAGCCTGGCGTGTAAGGGAATTTGCAAAAGTGGAAAGTGCTATAGTTTGTCTCTCCTCCCAAATCGCTTGTTCCCGGAGTTTAGAAAACAGAGAGGCCAATGCCTGACTCTCACCTGGAGGTGGATGGGGACAGAGAACAGCAATGGGAGAGCCTGGCCTTCCAGAATCTGACAGGAAAAGGAGGGTGAATTTCCCATAAGCCAAATAGTACAGGAGGTAGCTGGGTTCCAGGGCTGCCTGCCAGGCCAGAGTATCACTTTCTTGGGAGAACAGAGCAGTGTTTGACATTCTTGACAGCGGGAAGGTGGAAGGGTGAGGGTCTCAGAAGAACCCACAAAAGTGCTCCTTGAAAGAAAGGGCCAATGTTGGACAGTGCCTAGGACCGAAGCCACTTGAGAGACCATGTCAAGAGACAACCAAAAAAGAAGTTTGAGGAGCAGCAGCTACCATCTCCTCTACTCCCCTCCACCCCTTTCATCCCCTACCCCTCATTCTGGAGGAGCCAGAGCAGGTGACAGAGAAGGTAGAGCAAGGAGGGTTGAAGAACAGCCTCCATGTTGCTCCCTCCCGTGTTCTGTGCACTCCTTGGCCAGGCCTGAGCTGGGGAGAGGGAAGAAGCTTGAAACTGGATGGGAAATGGAAGTTTGGTTTAGATTGGAGTAGACTTTTTAAATTCTGAAAACTACACTCATCTAATAGCCTAAAGTAACAGGAAAGTACACAGAATCTGTCTGAGGTGTCATCCAGGGGCAGGAAAGGGAGATAAGACAGAACATGTTTGAAGGCAACGAAATTTAAAAATAAAGCTATTTCCTGTTTGTACTTCATAGAGCCCAGCTCCTATAATAAATTGGTACTAGCAATAAAAAACAATAATGATAATAACAGCAGTAATAATAACAACCATTTGTTAAATGTTGGCACGGTGTGCCAGACTCTGTGTTAGGTACTAAAGACACATTATTTCATTTAATCCTTACAACAATCTCGTGAGGTAGGTACTGTTCAATTTAACCCCATTTAACAGATATTAAAACTGAAGCTTAGAGAGGTCAAGTAATTTGCCGCAAAATACAGTTAATAAGTAGCTAATTTTAGACTCCACTACCCATTTAGGGCTAGAAGAGGGTGGCAGTTATAAAAGAGGAAAGAAACAAAGAATTAATGGATAAAATATCTGTGATTATCATTCTCATCCAAGAACAGATGACATAACTGATAAGCAATGACAAAATTTATGTACATTGATAGCTCTTCAATTATCATACAATGCACAAATAGCATTTGTTGCTAAATATAAAACTAGTAAATGCATTCCTTAAATAACTTTCCTGGTTTTTTTTTTTTTGGTTTCCCTTTTTTTAATTGAGGTCATAATAGTTTACAACATTGTGAAATTTCAGTTGTACATTATTATTTGTCAGTCACCATATATATGTGTCCCCTTACCCCTCAAGACCACCCCTCAACCCCCTTCCCTTCTGGTTAATTCTAATCCGTTCTCTTTGTACATGTGTTTGTGTATCTTCCACATATGAGTGAAATCATAGGGCATTTGTTTTTCTCTCTCTGGCTTATTTCACTTAACATAATACCCTCAAGGTCCATCCATGTTGTTGCAAATGGGACGATTTTGTCTTTTTTAAATAACTTGCTTTTGCTGAGATGTTTTGTTTTGTTGTTTGTTTTTATTTTTTCAAGAAACGTTGCCTGGTCATTTTGAAATTAGTTCTCTGAATACAACCAACATATTGATTTGTCACTTATGCCATGTAAATGTTTGACTCTGCCTAGGATATTTGATGGAAATAACTGAGTGCATGTTCATTGTTTTAGTGATGATGTAGCTGCTTAAAATAGACACCTGAATTCAAGAATAACTTCCCCACTGTGAGCTCCTTGAAGCAGGGAACTTATCTTACTCATTGTGGTGCTCTAGCCCCCAAGCTCATGAGAGAAGTATCTGGCACATTGTAGATGCTCCTTAATCTAGAACCTTTTTATTGAGCCCCTACCACAGTCCCAGCACTGAAGTGAGTGTGATGTGTGTATGACAAAGCAAACCTGTTTGTAGGGTGTGTTCACAGCCCTTGCCACACCCTTGCTCCCATCGAAAGAGAATTCTGGCTTTTGCTCTACAGTTTCCGTTCCCATCCCTCTGAGGGGAATCAGACTTTTGCCAGATTCCTGGACCTTTGTGATACAGGACTGAGAGACTGGGAGCCAGAGAAACAAAAGTAATGGGGTGAGAGGAAGGGGAGAGAAAGGATAGCCCTATGAAGGCAGGACTTCGGGGAGGAGAACGGGGAGAGGTTATTCTAGGGAGTGCTGTTGTAAGTTAGGAACAGGGCCTCCTTTGTTGTGCTCTGAGAAACCCAAGTAGAGGATATAATTTGCTTCTAACTGTTCCTAGTTTCTATTTCTTCTCTGAGATAGGAACATGGGGGGCCCAGATTACATATATATTATTTCTAATCCTTAAAACACCTGCCAATGGAGGCATTATTGTCTTTAATTTCCAGGTGAAGAAAGAGCCTTGAAGCAGATAAGTAATTCTCTCAGGGCTCCACAACCAAGGCTGGGATTTGAATCCAGCTTTGGTGAGCTGAAGCCTGCTCTCTTTCCACAATGCCTTGCTGCATCCTCATAACCGTCTGTTGAACTGAGCTGAATTGAAAGGCTTCCCTTGTGAGGGACCTCTATTTATTCTGGTTATCATACACACATGGGAAAGGCTTGTTTCTGATATTTGATTCAGAAGAGTGAAGCTTCACTCCTAGCCTGGAAAGCAGGCCTGCTTGCTGTACTAAGCTTGCCTGTGGGCTTGATGGTTCATTTTGAAGTCCAATCACTCTGCACCCAGGAAATGGCATTGTTTACTGCAAAAGTTCAGCTAAAACTGTTGCTAAAATTGCTCTGTGGCCATTCGTGTGTCTGGAAATCAATTTTCTGACCAGGTAGCTGCCTGATGCAAAGAAGTGAGGAGTAAAATGTTTCTTCAAACTGCCAACCAAGTTACCCTAGACCTTTCAATGGCCAGGTAGTAAACAGAATCGTGTGCATTTGTTTTGACGCATTATCATTTTAAATGGCTTGAAGTAATGTTCTCATCCTCTGTCACCATAGAAACCATTATAAAATTTCTTATAAATACCTCAGAAACAGGACTACCTACCCACATGGAAATGGATAGTGGGTACAATGGACCTCCAAGGAAATAAATGGCTGCTTGAAAGAAAATAATACGACCCATTAAAAGAAAGCTCTTTATGATCCAAGTTCTAATGGACAAGCTGAATGTATGAACAGGGAGAGAGAAAAAGGGTCTGAAAGTAGCGTGAGGTGATTTTGGAATAGTTTGCAGACACCACTTTCCAAAGTTGAACAAACTTTCTCTCTTGTTGAAGGAACATTCCACTGAGGTGTTAACAGCAGAGTGATTTCATCTATATTCAGAGAGTACGCACCACAGCGCCATTATGGACCAGACAGGAGTTGTATAAAAATGACTTGACAGAGAGAAATCACCAGTCTGCTCTGCCAAAATTCAGAGTGCTCTTCTTCAAGGTGAATCATATTCCATTCCAAAATGTCAAGTAGATTTAGTCATTTTAATCTTTTTATTAGACTAAAACTTGATACCTTTATAGAAGCTAAAGGAAATGACTGGAAGATAGGCTCCACCTTTGATACATTGTGTGATGATGGGCAAGTTGCTTGGCTTCTCTAAGCCTCAGTTTCCCCATCCCTAAATTGAACGTGGTGCTTATATTTATGGCAGGGTTAAATAAAATAACTCATGCAGAGCACTCAACACTGTTTTCAGCACTTCGTAAGCACCCAGGGATAAATGTTAGAAATTATTACTTATCAAAAGGAATAATAAATGTAATGACTGATAATGTTTGCTCAAGACATCAACATATATTGTTAATTTTTACATTTTCTCTTTCCCTTGAACCCATGGACAATGTATGATCTTAAATAATTGAAAAGAGTGTGCTGAAGGATAAAGAAAACATAGATCTTAAAGGCAGAGTAGATACAATTTCTGCATAGCTCTGACCATTCTGGTATGGGGGGATCCGGAAGTTGCCATGGGCGTCCTTCTTGCAGTATTTCCTTGTGATGCTTAAAAAGAATGTCTGTTTTCATAAGACCTTGGGCCTGATTTCCAGTGGGAAAAGGGATGAAGAAACTTGGCTTCGTTTCCAAGTATCTTTGCACTTTTCCCAATTGCACAGAATCTCCAAGCTTCCCCAGATTACCTCGTTTCACTGACATCGAATCTTTCAAAGGGAATGTAATAATTCCACAGAGAACTTAGCATTTCTGACAGCCTACCTCCCACTGTCCTCAGTGCTTCATAAATTATGCTGCCTCTGAATGTGAGCTGGGCAGCACCATTTTCCTGGCCCCTCGTGATTCATGGTTTCTCTTAACTATGTCAGTGCCTCGTCAGCAAAGCTGTTCCTTTTGGACAGAGTGTGATGTGATCTGCTTCTTGGAGGGCAGCTTGCTAATTATGTACTGATTTTACATACTGATGATTTTTTTTTTTTTTTTACAATTTCAAGGTAACTAATAACTATTAACTTTAGGAATTACTTTCAAATTCGGAAAACATTACCGTTTAATTAACGATCTGCTCTCTGCAATACACTGTGACCTGAGAAGGTACTCTAGTGGTAATATGCTGTTATCATTAAAATTAACTAACAAACAAGAAGAATGGTGCTGTTCAGGTCAGATATGGAAAGACCATAATTAAAAGAAAGTGAAACTAAAAACAAGTATCAGACCAAAAAATCAACACAGTGTGGACGGCCACCATGCCAGCCTCCCTGTTTTGCATGGCCAGAGCAGCTCCCTCCTGATCTATAACTCCCCAGGAATTCCAAACCTAGGCCCTCCCCCAACATGGCTGAGCCAATTTGTGGGGCGGTTTAATAATGGAGGCTCAAAGGAAACAGGATGAAAAGTCCCTGAAAATGACTTGCTTCTAGAGTACCTTCTTATGTACTTACGTATATCTTACACATAGGAATAGAAATCTATTCTTATGAATCTTATCTTTCCCTAGCCTCCGGGACTTCCCAGAAGTCTTCCCAGTTACACAGGCCCTTCCTGACTGAGGAAACTCGCGTTTAGGGACACGCGATGGAAGTTGTTATATGGAGGCCTTCCCAGCACATCCTTTGCCCCTGTCTGCTGAGAGAGGGTTCTGCCATTGCCAGGATGCTTCTTTGGGCTTAGGAAATGCAGAATTGGAGAAAGGGGGGTGGGAGAAGAAGAAAAAAGGCACACGGGATATGGCTAAGAAAAAAGTTTTACAGGATTTGGAGAAGGGAATTCTAGAAAAGCTACAGGATGAAGCCAACAGGAGAGTAAAAGGAGATTCAAACAAAATGGTTCCGTGGACTGTGTAATTGACAGCACAGTATTTGAGAGAGGCAAGTATTAAATTATTTCGAGATTACCTCTTAGTTACTGGGCCAGGTTTCTTGGACAACATGATGACTCTGAGATGGGACCTCCTGAATTTCTGCCTCAGTAGGACTACTTTGGGAACGATTAATACAGATAAACCGCTACTACTACTCAGTTCTTCTATGGCCGGAGTCCACCTGACTTCTGAAGCTTACACACGGGAGCCCTGGAGTCAGTGCTGGCACAGGACTCTTGTACAACTTCACTCTCCTGCTCTTGCTCAGGCTCCTCCACCAACTCTGTCTTGTCTTTCTCTTCTTATAGGGTTTTTTTTTTTTTTTTTTTTACTTTTTTTTTTTTTTTTTTGGTGAGGAAGACCAGCCCTGAGCTAACATCCGTTGCTAATCCTCCTCTTTTTGCTGAGGAAGACTGGCCCTGTGCTAACATCCGTGCCCATCTTCCTCTACTTTATATGGGACGCCGCCACGGCATGGCTGACAGGCAGTGCGTCGGCGGGCGCCCGGGATCCGAACCCGCGAACCCCGGGCTGCCAAGCGCGGACGAAACCGCTGCGCCACCGGGCCGGCCCCCCTTCTTATAGGGTTTTAAGAGATCCAAAGCTTATAAGGTGTGGGGATCGCGTTCCCTTAAAAGCGTTTAGAATTAGGCTTAGGTCAGAGGGTTAAAAGCTATTATGGGTTAAGTAGGGCTTTTTTGGGGGCAGGGGGCCTGAATTGATAATCTATCATTTAAACATTGTTTCTATGAGAAAAATGTGTTCTGATTCCAAACAATGAATGTATGTAGAGATTTTAAAAAGACAACCCAATGTAGGTGTAGGGTTGCTTTTAAACACTTTTTTTGGGTTATACCGGTGTTGGTTAGATTTAATTTTTTTATATTTTTAAAATATGTGCATGTAAGTATGCATATAAAGACTATTGGATATGCACCAAGATGTTAATAATAATTATCTTTGGATAGTAGTGTTATAACTGATACCTTCTTCCCCATATCTTTATATTGTCCACAACGAGAAAACAATGAGGATTTTTCAAAAAGCAAATAGGATTAGAAAATGATATTTATAATAGCATCCAAAACATTGTAAATATTTAGAGATAATTTAATAAAAGAAGTATAAGACTTCTGTGCTGAAGAAATATGTAGTATTGCTGAGAGATTTGAAAAAAAGACCTAGATAGAGGTCAACATGTTCATGGATTGATACACTCAATATGGACAAGATGTCACTTCTCCCCAAAGTGATCTATAAATTCAATGCAATCCCAATCAAAATCCCAACAGGTGTTTTTGTAGAAACTGACAAGCTGATTCTAAAATGTATATGGAAAAGCAAAGGACCTAGAGTAGCCAAAGCAATTTTGAAAAAAACAACAAAATGGGAAGACTTAATCTACCTGATTTCAAGACTTATTATAAAGCTATGGAAATCAAAATAGAGTAGTATTGACAAAAGGATAGGCAGATAAATCAATGGAACACAATAGAGAAGTCCAGAAATAAACCCACATTTGTAGGGTCAAAAGATTTTCAACAAAGGTGCCAAAGAAATTCAATGGGGTTGAAAGGATGGTTTTGTTCGGTAAGTGGTTCTGGGACAACTGGATACCCATATCTGCAAAAAAGCGAAACTTTACTCTTATCTCACATCATACACAAAAAAGTAATTGAGATGCATCATAGACTTAACTACAAAAGCTAAAACTATAAAGTGTTTAGAAGAACATACAGGGGAGAATCTTCGTGATGAGGGGTAAGCAAAGATTTCTTAGACTGGACGAGAAAGCACTAATCATTAAAGGGAAATATTGATAAGTTAGACTATATCAAAGTCAAAAAAATCTCTGCTCATCAAAAGACACTGTTAAGAAAATAAATAGGCAGTCTACAGAGGGGGAGAAAATATTCACAACTTATATATTTGGCAAAAGACATATCCAAAACACATAAAGCACATCTACAACTTAACAATAAAAAGACAACACACTTTAAAAATGGGCAAAAGACTTGGAAACAAAAGGAAGACTTATAAATAGCCGATAAGTACATTAAAATATGTTCAACATCATTAATCGTCAGGGAAATGCCAATTAAAATCACTAATATACCACTATGCATCCACTAAAATGACTTGAAATGTGAAGGACTGACCACATCCAATATTGGCAAGGATGTGGAATAGCAGGAATTCTCATAATTGCTGGTCAGAGTATAGGATGGTACAACCACTCTGAAAAATTGTATGGTATTTCTTTTTTTTTTTTTTCTGGTGAGGAAGATTAGCCCTGAGCTAACATCCATTGCCAATCCTCCTCTTTTTGCTGAGGAAGATTGGCCCTGGGCTAACATCCATGCCCATCTTCCTCTACTTTATATGTGGGACGCCTGCCAAAGCATGGCTTGATAAGCAGTGCGTAGGTCTGTGCCCAGGATCCAAACCTGCAAACCCCAGGCCTCCAAAGCAGAGTGTGCAAACTTAACCACTATGCCACCAGGCTGGCCCTGTATGGTATTTCTTATAAAGTTAAATATATATCTAGTCTGTGATCCAGCAATTCCACTCCTAAGTGTTTACTCAAGAGAAATTAAAAAAAATATGTTCACAAAAGACTTGTGCTATATTCATAGCTGCTTTATTCATTATAGCCAAAAAACTGGAAACATTCCAGATAGGAGGCTCTTCCTGATGCATTGTCGTCTTACATGAATCACCTTGCCCTTCCCACCCTTTCACTTATGCACTGAGAACACATCAGTCCCTCTCACCCTCATGCCTCTGAACAGTGAAATTCCGTCTGCCCAGAATTCCCCCTCCCTCTACTCCTGCTCTCCTAGTCCCTCCTCCCAGGATCAGCCTGAGTTCTCTGCATTGCCTTCCCTCCCTCCTCTTTGCAATCTTAACCTTGCTTTCCCTTAGGATCCTGGAATGATCATGCTACATTATAATATTTTATGTGCATGTTCATCTTCCCCACTAGCACGTGAACTTCTGCCTTCATATATTCCTTGCACCTAGCATTACATCTAGCACACAGTAGGTATTAAAAGAAAATTTGTTAAGTATATGCCAGAATCTAACTAATTCTGCACTAATGCTGAAATATATACTTCTCATTTACCTTTATTTCCAAATGCAGGTAAGTTTCATAATAATGTTGCCAAACGAATACTTTCCCTGGCGTGACCCCATACCTCCACTAAGCAGTGCCTGTGGGAAAGTTGAATAAATACTATTGTGATGTTATTAGTCAGTGTTTGTACTGTGCCAATTACCACAACTTCTCATTGAATTTTACCAGTTGCTCTTAGCCTTTTCAATTCTTTGATGATTTACACGCTAGTAGAAGATTCTTAAGTAGATGATCCTCTGAAAAGTGTCCTTGCTTTTTGTAGTGGCCTTGGCATGTAGGTTCATAGTCATTTATAACCTACATATGTCCAAAGAAAATATCATCTTTTAATAGCAGGTACTTTTCAAAAACAGGTAGTTTGTTGTGGAGGGCTGTACTGTGCATTGTATAGTGTTTAGCAGCATCCCTAACTTCTACTCATGAGAGGCCAAAAGCACCCCCAAATTGTGAATATCAAAAATGTCTCCAGGCATTGCCAAACATCCCCTGAGACGCAAAATCACCCTGAGGTGAGAACTACTGCCCTTCAGGTTATGAGAAATGTCCCTGGAATCAAGCAGATCCTGGTTCCCATTCAAGCTCCATCACCAAGGGCTCCGGGTTAGGCTATTACCTCTCTATGCTGGGTTTCTTAATCTGTAAAGTGTGAATTGTAGGTAAAAATGTGAGAGAATTTTAATGGACCAAAAGATTACTAGATGTCTTCAGTTGAAAACAAGGCATATATGTCTGGCACATCCTTCTAGGTTATCTCATTCTATGAGATCTCTCACCTTTCATTGTCTTTAAGCTGCTTCACAATTCTGTCACTTGTAGAAAATTGACAAAAACGTAATTCTTAATGATAAAAGTCCAAATTGTATCTGGTGGGATGCAATCAATTATTCGCCTGTGGATATTAGCACATTTTTCCTGTTTTTGCATCTATTTTAAAATTCATTTCAACACACCTATTTGACCACCTATGTGTGGTATTGTGAACTCCCTTTTGAATCCATTATAATGTCTTAGTGGTTTCCTTATTAATGAATGAATTAAATAAAATCTTTTACATGTGTTAAAAAAAAAGGAGGTGGTTGCTTCTACAGTGATCCACTTATTCTTTTAGGTATGAAAACATGAGACACTTGCCTAAAGACTCCAGAGCAGACGTTTTCAGTATGCAGACTCCTCGAGCCAAACCATTCCTCTCCTGATTCCTTACAACCCTTATAGTTTTTGTAGCATTAATCAAATAAATGAGGGGAATAAAGTGAGTGCTTTGGAAGCAATGGTACTGTCTATAATGCTACTCAGATTCTCTCCAGACTCCTTGTTTTCATTGTAGAACTTTACTAGTTCAAATGTCAATCTGTAACACCTAACCCAGTTGGTGACAATATCTGGAAAAGGATCCCTGACATCCAACAGGGACAAAATGGCCTCATCATTTGTATAACTAGAATGTACTTCGCAGGTTAATTGATAGGAGTCATATTTCCTATAGACGTCATTATTTATAAAAACTAGTTTTATTATTAACTACCCCATAGTGTTTCATTTTAACCTGCTTATTGAAATGAAGTGTTCCAACATGAGCCCATAGCTAAAAGGGCTTCAGAAGTGTAGAAAATATACTGGAATTCCAAAAGCACTGTCCTGAGAACCAGGAGAAACTGGTTCTTTCTAGCTCTCTGCCCCAAGTTTGTGTGTGACCTTGGGGAAGCTCTTGGAACTTCCTGTATCTCCCTTTCCTTGTCTATAAGGTGGTTGTGACATTGTGATTCTTTCTCTATGAGTGTTCTCCTGAGAACCAAGCAGAAGCAATATATACATATGTTTCGTTCGTTCGTTTGTTTTGGTGAGGAAGATTAGCCCTGAGCTAACATCTGTTGCCAATCCTCCTCTTTTTGCTGAGGAAGACTGGCCCTGGGCTAACATCCACGCCCATCTTCCTCTACTTTATATGTGGGACGCCTGCCACAGCATGGCTTGATAAGTGGTGAGTAGGTCCGCACCCGGGATCCAAACTTGTGAACCCCGGGCCGCTGAAGCAGAGTGTGCGAACTTAACCACTACACCACCAGGTTGCCCCCTGAAGCAATATTTTTCAGGGGGACACAAGTACAGAAAAATGTGTTGATGTTCCCTTACTCTCACTCCTCCTAGATTAGGACTCCTGCTGCTGCTTTTGACAGGGCCCTACCTTCTCTTTTGGGTCCAGTAACAGGGCTGCCATTTGGGAACTGATACCCAGGACCTAGTTCCTCCCCAGGAACAGCCTTAGCATGTTACCTTACCTTTGCCTCTCACTCCACATGGTGAATCTCTTTGAGAACATCCCAATGAAGTATTTCCTCATCACTATGGACAAAGGGATTTTTATTGTTGGGCTGCTCCATTATTTGCAAGCCCAGGGATTCCTCCTTTATTGTTTCCCTTTCCTCCAATTCCTTGTCCACCATCTGCTTCTCTTTCATGGCTGCATGTTTCTTCTTTTAGTGTTGAGGGCTAGGTCAGCAGCTGCTGGAGAACTTGATTAGTGCTTTGCCTCTGTGCAGACGCATTTCCCTGACAGCATTGATCCTGGGCGCTTTTGCTTTGCAGGCACCTCCACAGAGGAGGAGCCTGTGCTGCAAAGGAGGTAGACATTTGTCTGGTCAAGGTGAGTTTGGGGCAGGCTACTAATTCATTCCTCTTTGCTCAGCTGTTAATTTTGCTTAAATAGGAACTGCTTGCAAATTTTTATTTAAAATCCACTGCCTGACTGAGACCTTGTGATGGCAAGATTTCAAAGACAATTTTTACTGCTAAGTTAGTAGTCCTTTGAAAGAAGGAAAATTTGATGATTAATATTTAAACAGTTTCTATTTTGCTGAATTCTTTGATATCTGAATGTTAACTGTGTAACCATTTAAGGTCCATTTCTAGAGACTTCTCCAGACATTTAAAGGCATTTATTTGTAATGCCCTTGCATGAAAAATTGCCATCTCTTTCTTGCCATGGTGGTCATTGCCAACAGATATGTCCATTAGGGATGAAATAAAGAAACGTTTTATATTTTGATGCATTTCAGTTTGTCCATTACACTAGACT
The DNA here is from genome assembly GCA_031878705.1 of Tapirus indicus. NCBI lineage: Eukaryota > Metazoa > Chordata > Mammalia > Perissodactyla > Tapiridae > Tapirus > Tapirus indicus. The sequence goes on from CM062925.1 coordinate 9,185,249, forward strand.
TTTCTTGAGAACAGGAATAAATTCCTTTCATCTTTAAAATGTTATCACTTCTTTAAATTTTGGAAAAAATAACAGAATTTAGCACAGAGAAATTGCATTATCTCTGGACAAAGAGGATAACTCCAAGCATTTTCGTTCAATTTTTTTTTCCTTGCCTTTTGGTTTGAGGTTCAGGAGTCATGAATAAAACAGGCACAAGTGTGCCTGACTAAGGGTTCATTTCTCCATGCATTTAAAAGACAGTTCTTCAGGACATCTCCACCTTTATGGAGACTGTGCCTCCCTTAACCAAAATGTTCCAGCTCCACAAAACTGTCACATGACATTTTAAAGGCATATCCTATTACCTGTACAAAATTGAACTACAATTACTCTACAGCCCAAAACAATCTATTCAACTTATTCTTTTCATGGTATCCATAATTCCTACAAGTTTGCACCATACCAATATAAGAAAATGCATTCACAAGCTTCCAGTGTAAACTTTAGGTACAACACAAAAATGTGGTACTATGAAGGGAAGCTAAAACCCACTGTGGTTTCAGATTAGCAAATTCATTCATGAATGCTAATTGTGAATTAACTGTAGATTTAAAACCACCACAACAGCAACCATCTTCCATAAATTGTGCCCATTTCCATGGACAAAGAGGCAGCCTAATATGATGGAAAGAACTGGGCTTTGGTTTCTAGTCCTGGTCTTCCACTTACTTTGCCAAATGACCTTCAGCAAGTCATTCAACCAGTTGGTCATAGTTTCCTTAAGTGTAAAATGGGGATAAATAATTTCAGATCAAAGGAGACTATATGGAAATATTCCAAAAACTCTAAAGTCATATTCATGTGCTTTTTATTTATGGTTGGAGATGTACTTGGAGTGCCTGCTTCACTCAGAGCCCCTCTTTCTTGGAACTGCCCATACCTATAACCCTTACTAAAGAAGTAGGCATAGCAATCATGTTTGTGCCTCCCTCCCTGGTGATAACAGTGGACCCCTGCCCAAGGACACTCAATAGCAGTGAGGAATCAGATCTCTCAAAATTAAAGAGACTTAAGAGTGTCCTCAGATGGCAACTCAGTGATCATGAGAAATTTGGATCTATGGTGACCATTTTCAACTATGAGCATGCTGATGAGTAGACAGAGAATGCTGGAGAATGGAGGAGATGTACAGAGAGAAGCAAAAACAGTAAACCATGTGGTGGCAGGGGAGATGGGAAGTACCTTGGTTCTAGGTCTAGTTCTTAATCCAATTCATAGGCTGTTCATTGATTTTTTTTTTTTTCCCCTAGGATGGCCAGAAGACGGCCTGTTTTTAACCTCATGATAAACTCCCCTTGAGTGGCTTTCTTTTCCTGGCAATGAGTAGAGCTTTGGCTAAATCATTAATACCACAATTGAAAAGGACATTACCAAGAACACTGTAGATTTTGTTATACCAAAAGCAAAAGTTTCCAACTGTCCTTTGTAGCTACCAAGATGGAACTCTATCCAGAAATGCTTTTCCAACTGTAAAATGCAGACTGGACCATAGAAGATTCAAGAACAGGCTCAATTTGCAGCCCACAGTTTGACTAAGGTTTGAAAACGTGCTTCAAACAATATGAGGTGTTATCCTCGAAAGGAATTCTCTCTCTCTGGTCCTCCCTCTATGAAGTTTCAGAATCCACAGGAGGTAGCATAGAAAATGGAAGTAAGATAAATTCTAGAGTTAGTCCCAGATGAAAGTTTTGGCTCCTTTAAATATGAGCTCTGTAAATTTGGTCAAGTTATTTAAACTCTCTTAGCCTCAGTTTCTTCATCTATACATTGAGAATAATATTTCCCTTTCAGTTTATTGTAAGGAATAAATGAGATAATTTATGGAAAGAGCTCATCACATATCAGGTACTCAACAAATGTCATATCCTCCCCCTCACTCACCACGTGAGTCCTATTTTTTACAACAAACCACATAATATAACTCCAAAGAAATAAGCAGGGTGTGGAAACTAGAAAAAAAACACGAAAACTCTTTCTGACTTCTTGACCTAGTCAGCCAGAAAGTTTCTTACAATATTGTCAGAAAGAGGAAATACATAGGGCTTAAAATCAGACTTTAGGCAGAAGGGACTGGAATTGAAGAGAGCACCACAGAGGCCCCCTTTAATTCTATGCATATTTCGGTCAACAAATTACTTTCTCAGTGCAGTAACGTCTGATGCTAATACATGTCCAAGCTGGTGTGTGCTTGTGTCTACGTGCACTAACAGGGAAGATGACAGAGTGGCTTTTTTCATCACATAAATTCAAGATTGACTTGTTAAGCATATCTGCTCATTTGCATGAAGAAATCTGGAATGCTTCACATACCTGGCATCCCGCTTCAAAGTTCAAAATCTATTAAGCTCCATAAGTTGTTATTTAGCTTAAAAGAGGAATATTCTTGACAAGGAAGCCCTATGAGAAATGGACTACATAATATTGCAGGAAATGATTTCTGGAGGACTGCGATGAGTCTGACCGAGTCACTTCAGACATCTCCAGCCCTGTCGGTCCATGTAATGCTATAGACAGACATGTGCGTTCATTAAAATGTCCAATTTCTTATCTGATAGATACAGCAAATAATCTCCTGGAAGCCATACTTCAGTGGCTATGACCAGTTTGCAGTTTAGGACTCGGATTGCATGTTTTCAATGGAAGGGCACAAAAGGAAAAGAGAACAAGAGGATCATGCACTACTAGCTACACACACGAATAATTATTCCTCAAGTAACCTGATGGAAAGCATGCAAGAATCATGACATACTTTTCTAAAGGGTACTCTCTCCAGACTCTCCATCCATCTATGTCTGGTCCTAGTGCCAGGCCGAAATAACCTTAAAATGGATACAAAATATAGAGAAATATTGATATTCTAGAAGAAGAGTTTTATTAAAAATGAGTCAAAATATCAACTATACTCTAATATTATATTCTTATATTAATGTTCTTTCGTGGTTATGGAAAACAATAACTGCATAAAGAATAAGAACAATGCACTTCTATTTATATTATTATTCTTACGCTGTGCACATTACATGCTAATTCAACATTGTAATGAGAGGTATCAACAACGACAGATCAAGTTTAAGCAGGTTATTTAAATTGGGAAATTTGATAGCATACCAAAATTAATAAACCTAATCCATCAGTCCACAGTTTTATACCAGCCTCTGTCTATTTAAGGTCAATTTAGAAAAGTTTTCAAGCAACTACTCTAAACCTTACCCCCTTTTCCATTTTGCTATTTGTTTAGTGTTTAACTAAATAAGTTTATGATATAAGCATTATGACCTCTAAAAAAGCGCTCCCTCTCCACCCCCCAAAAAACCTTCACTAATTTAGGTTAAAAACAAAGTAATGGCAGCAAAAGTGTCTTTAAGTTTTGCAATAATCCTTCCAGTACTTTTGCATCCCAAAAGGCTCCAGATGTGACCAGCCACTGCAAAATGGTGAGTTGTTTATCAGCATTCTACACTGGGAACTGGCACCTGTAATTTTACTCTTATTTTGCATCAGCATTATTAAAACACCTAAAAAATGACCAAGTGAAGGTTTTGTGTAAGCACATGTACACCTTCAGGGTGAAATGCCCTGTTGGCTATCTGTCGTCTTGAAGGTGCTGGCTACAGCATGCAGCTTCCCTCCCTGGTGTCTGTGTGGCTGCTGTGAGCCTCTTTCTATAGGGAGTTTCTGCCGGTAGCTGGAGCTGGAAAATAATGGTGAAATGTTGTTCTCACAGCCTTTAAAGAATTGATTGTTGATCACTTTTGATAATGCAAATAATCACAATCCTTTTCTTTCTTTCATTCACTTTTTTCTTTCGTCGTTTTCCTTCTTCCTTTCTCCCTGTTTGTTGTTAATAGTCATCTGAAGCTAAAAAGAGGCCCCTTGTCCACCTCAGTCTGGGGTGAAGGTTTAAGAAATAAGCAAATTTGGATCATGTGATGACAATTAACCACTTTGTTAAACTGTAGATCCCACTTCACCTTTACCTCCTCTTTTTAACCCTGGGGCTCTGTTACATCCTGCCGCAGTTTAACTAGCTGCCTGCTTCAGCCTGCTCCCATCTTGCCAGTGGTTTAGAAACAGGACAAGCTACCTTTTGCTTGCTGGCACTTTAACAGTGCAGATTCTTGGAACTCCACTTTTGCCCGACTGCTGATTTCTAAGCCTATATGGCAACAGACTGTAATTGGGTACTGATGTAAAATCAACGCAGGCTAGAAGTTTGCTTTTTTAAAAAAAGTTTCTTTTCTTTGTTCCTGTAAAATGATTTCTCACTCAGATGCTTAAAAAAAAGGTCATTTTTAAAAAGTCGTCTTCTGCAAGGTCTTTGCATAGCCGTTAAACGGATACAAGTGAGGAAACAGGAGCAGAGGGTTTAAGTGACTCACCTGGGATTGCGGAGCGAGTCATCACCATGTTGAAGTTGGGACTCGTTGCTCCCAGCAGTTGATGGTCAGCACAATACACTGACTATATTACCTTTGCAGTTAGAGCTCCACAAAATTCTCCTTTCTGGTTTAACTAGGGCTTTGACTAGATTTGTTTCTGCTTCTTATTGATGGCAATTAAACGTGTATTGATACATTAAAATAGCCCCAAGACCAAGGACAGTCTAAGTGAGGTTATGCAGGAACTTCTAATTGCTGCTTGCTGTGCTGAGCATCCTGAAGCTTTGAGTGCTGAGTACCCAGTAAAACCAGGTGCTATCTCTATTTCCCTGAGTTAGTGGTTACATTATCTTTAGTGTCAGTGATGGTCACAATGCTTATAACCATCCGAATAACTTACTGCAAAACGAAGCTTACACCCAGCAGTTCACCCATTGCTCAACATTAGGAGAGTCTCCTATCAAACATGCAAGGCTGTGATATGTGTAGGTGTATGGGAAGACAAAAAGATGTGGAGTGGTTACATCCCTGCTCTAATGTAAGTAAGACTTCATGCATGACCAGCCAGATGAGAGGGACCATGGTGCCCCCGTGAGGGCCATGTCAGGATCCATGAATGTTTCAAACCTTATGGGGTCCATCATTAAGCATGCCTCTCCTCAACAGAGTTTGGGGGAGAGGGGCGTTGACCCCAGTCCTCTGTATGTCACCTCATTTTAAAAGCCTGTTTTTCAAAATTGGGGAAAGATTCCATCATCAGAGGTCTCAAAGATAGGTTCTTTAATGGATAATAGAGTATTTTCTAGTAATATGAGTTATTTTAAAGAAATAAGGTGAGACAAAAACTGGAGCCAAAAGATCCTTCTGATCTGGGTGCAGATGCAGACCTTTACCTTCTCCATCATAAGCTCTCAGTGTAGTAGAGTCCCTTGGGAGCGAAGAGAAGTTTAGAGAGAACCAGATCTCCCCCTGAATCAACCAGAAGCCCTTGGAGAAGTCCTAGAATCACCTGTCTCTAATTAATCTCCTCTACTATATTCCCTCAGCACTTACACACTCATAATTATATTTATGATTGTAATTGTATTGTATTACAGTTCAGATCTCCTTACAGTAAATACCATCATCATGAAAACCTCACTATTTTAAAAAAGACTTCCCAGCTTTAGCCAATAACTTATTTCAAGCACATTCAATATAACAAAATTCTAGTGAAATAAAACAATTTGGATGTTCCTATTCCAGAAGTAATTTAGATGGAATTTGACCTTGTAACTATGGCTTTGTTGTATGAAAGTGCATGGACTCTTCCACTGGATCATATGACCCTTAACAAAATAGTCCCTAACACAAAGTTTCATACATAGTAGATGCTAGAATGAGTGACAGATTCACAATAGAATTGGATGTCAAATGGAAACTAGTTTCTCCAGTATATAGCAATGGCACCACTAGAATTGTTGAACTGCAGTTAGCATTTCCTTCATTCTTCGTCTCCATTTTTATCACTATTTGAAGGGATTAAATGTGAAACTGTAGCCTGTTATGTGAAATCTTCTAGACTCTTGTCTTCATCCCTGATGCCTCCTTCAAAAAGCAACCAGCTCCACATCAACCAATAATTGAAGGGCTGTTTGTGCCAACATGATGCTGTCTGCAATGGCATTAACTGGCTGGTACCCATCTGGCCTGGGGTATTTATGTTTCCCTATACCTGTAACTGTACCATTGTTATAAATCCTTCATTGCTAGTGGAAAACAGTCCTACATGGATACTGTTGGTCCATAGTAGTATTTTTATATACAAATCATGGCACATATTTATCTATTCTTTCGAAAATCTACATATTAAAAAGATAGTGCCTATACTGAAAATGAAACATTTTAAATTTGAAAAGATAAATATGAGAAGCAAAACTAATTAGTTTTTACCAAATGTGAGTGGGATCACTGAAACAAAGAAGCAATATGGGTATTAACACTTCTACCTCTAATTGATAAGAAAAGACAATATCAGAAGGTAATGGAATTGAGGGACTTGAGTGTTAACCTCTGGAAGAATGTTTTTCTGGGTATGTGCTGTCCATACTCATGAAGAAAAGTAATTTAATGTATGAGAAGAAAAGAATTAAACATGTGTAGGCTCTGTGTATTTCATAACCATTTCTTTCATGGTTGGAAGTGGAGATGACATCTAAATAAAAAGGAATATGCTTGTAATTCATATGAATGTACTCACTTTATATGCAAACTAAAGTGACCTAAAGAGCAAAGCACTGAAATCAGAACTGAGGATTTTTTGCGCCGGCAATTTGTGTAAGGGTAAATGGATATTAGGTAAAAATTTTGTTCTTCTGTTGGGTTTATGTATTAGGAAAAGTAGGAATCACCAGGTCTAGTGGTAATGGTTGCACAACCCTGAGAATATACTAATAACCACTGAGTTGTACACGTTAAAATGTTTAATTTGATGGCATGTGAATTATATCTTAAAAAAAGGGAGGGGGAGGGATCACTGGTCTTTTACATGTAGGTCCCACACTATGCATGGGCAGGAAATCGCCAGTTCCACAGATTGCCAGGGAAGAAATCCAGATCCTGAGAGAAGGCTTGTGTTCTAAAAATCAATCAGTCAAGAAACCAACAAGCAAATGATAAACTTGTCACTTGTCTGAGTTCAAGCGTGTGTTATACTCAGACCCTTGGCATTATACCTAAAAACCAACCCATTTCCTGAGCTGTAAAGGCAAATATAACCTTTGAGTCTGTGGCACAGATTCAAGCCAATGGTCAGACCTGTGAACAGGAGACTGAACCGACCGAGGACTCCAGGATTCTAGCAAATGACACATTACTAAACCACCACCTAGTTCTGAGCATGAAACAGAGCCAAGTGGACATTTGATTCTGATAGGCCCATTTTATAGATGGCAGTTCAAGCCAGTGAATCCTACCCTGTAATGATCACCACCAGAATCAACCGTCAACCTTTTAATCAAACATTTATTTAGAAAGGTTGCACATCTGATGCCATGTAAGAAAGAGGAAATATTTGTGAACAAACTATGCCAGAGTTTAGAGACCTATTGCAATAGTTTAACCAAGGGTAGCATTAGAGAAAGCAGATTTTACTATAAATAAAACTACTCTTTCTCGAATGCTTGACAGGTGCCTGCAGATGTTAACTTACCAAATCCTTAAGAATGTTGTAAGGTATGTATCATTATCTCCATTTACAGAAGAAGAAACTGAAGCTCTGGGAAGTTTAATTTCTCTATGCACGTACAGCTAGTAAATGATAGACCTAGAATTCAAAGCCAGAGCTGCTCATTACCACTACACTCTACTCCTTCCACTACTGAAAACTACTGCCCCACAACTGGAAACCGTTCATGTTGAAAGAAGTGTTCAGTTCTGCTTAACCAATAATGGCCCACAGATTGATGAGAATGGAAAATAATCCAATAGGACAGAATTGTATAAATCTAGGAAAAATAAATAATTTAGGGCCATACCCTATAACCTTCAATAAAGATGCTGGTGGTCTGAGAGAAAGGAAGGCCATGGAGGTTAATGTTAAAATTAAATTACTGAATTGCTGATGGAATCATAGGATTATTAAATACAAATTATCCTTCTGTACTACCCTTCTACTTATATGTCTTTACTTTAGCCTTTTGCCAAGTTGATATCCAATATCTAGCCCAAAGGGAGGAGCTAAGATCCTCAAGATCTCTAAAAAGAAGCATTACAGCAACGAGAAATAAGACATAACCTCTGGAGACAGACTTATTCAAATCCCAGCTCTCCTACTTAGTAACTGCATGACTTTAGGCAAATTATACACCCTTTCCGAAGCTCTGCTTCCTGTTAGTACAGTGGAGATAATGGTACTACCAGTATGTAGTTCACAGGACAATTCTGATTATTTAATGACAAAATGCAAAAATCACACTTGGCCCATAGTAAGTGTTCAACATTATTTATTATTTTCAACAGCTCTTTGTCGCCAAACTAAAATTTGACATCCACTTCTATCAAAATTATTTTCCTTTTCTACATGCCCAAATCTCTCTTACTAGATTCAATTGTTTTTTATATTGCTCTCATTAGAGAAGAGAAACTATTTTCTCTTGAAAAAGAGATAAATTCATGATCATGCAAACTTCATTCTTCACCATTTTTGTAGAATTTTGGGATTTTGTAGATCATTCAGGAAATGACACCAAAATTCGATTAAGGTTCTTAACATTATTATTGTAGTTGATTTTCCTCAAAGTTGAAAATTTCATAATAATTTATTCAAGGAAGTTATCATCTGGATTCTAAAATTCCTTCAGATTTATATTCCTGACAAGAAAGAAAGTCATCAGGAGCTTCAGATAAATAATAAATGGGACTGTGGCTTTAGAAGATGCTTGAGTAATACTATCTTCGAAGTTCTCAAGAATTAAAGGAAGTGCATCAGAATAAAACCAATACATTTAGGAGGCGGGGTATTTGCACTGCTGAAGTGCCCCCCTCACCACCCAAACTGCCTGCTCTGGAAAGCCTTCTGGAGCCCGTCTCAGCCACGGGAGTCACCCAGCTCCTCATAGCACCTTGTACACAAGTCAAACATACAAGTTATCACACATATTCCTTGTTTTGGTTTGGCTTATATTGCATCCAATGAGTTTTTTTCTAAAGAATTGAAATCTAAGTATGTTGCCTGCCTGCTCAAAATTTCTCCCATTAACTTCAGGCAAAAAACCCCCCAAACTCTTCAATGTGGCATTACAGGCCGTTTACGATGGGCTGTGCTGCTTTCTCCAGCCTCATCTTTTTCCATTCCTGCCCTCCTTGCCCTTTGTGTGCTGCAACCACAGGGAACTGTCGCAGCCTGGGGCAGGTCTTGGACTTGTTGTTTCCTTACTGGAATGCTGCCTTCACCCTCCCCCTCCTCCTCCCCCAACACTGTTCATTTAGTTGGCTGCTATTAATGTCACTTTCTCTGGAAAGCCTTCCTAGAACTTTCTCCCTCGAGATGGAGTGGGGTGACTCTTGAAAATGTTCTCATAACAACCAATATATCCCCCAATATCACACTTAGCACTCTGAGTTGAAATGCATGTTTTCTTGTCCTTCTTCCCTACTAGACAGTAAGCTCATTGAGGGCAGGTGCTAGGTCTTGCTCACTGCTGTAGCCCCAGCTTCTAGCCCATTGCCTGGCAGATAAAAGACCCTTAGTAATTATCTGTTGAAAAGATGAATCTGAATCTACATACTTAAATTTAACAAACACAATATTACCTTTCAAATAATAAATGATATGTAACATGTGGAGAAAACGCTATCTTCTTACCAGCTGGTGTGAGAATTCCTTTGTAGGAAGAGGCTTGCTTTGTTATAAACACTCTGATAAGCCTGCTTTGGGGTAGGAGCAATGCTCCTGCTGGGATTCAGGCTTTGTGCAGATGAAGAAGACTATGCCTAATAAAGGAGGAAGAGCAGCCAGTGCAGGGCCAAGGGCTTCCTGGAGGATGGGGTCAATGAAAAGAAGTTTCCAGCTGATGGCCTACCTATAAAGGGACTTTGGGGGAAAATGCATAATGGGGGCATTATTAAGTTGTTTATTATGAGGTATGTGATAAAAAAAAACTCTTTCCTCCATCTGGCCTACTAAATCTTCAGTAGGTCTACTTTAAGAATGCTTTTGGGTAAGAAGTTTTGAGATTTGGGAAGCTCAGAGAGGATAAGGGGAAAATCAACATATGGTTATTACACATATTTTTAAGTATACATCTTGCTGAGTCTCTCTATGGACTTCCACACAAGTTAGGCTCCTAAGAGTCTACAATGTGAAGGTATCAGTAACCCCAAAGTTGTCTTTGGATCATGTAGCTCTGTCCTCCTTCCTTGGGTGATGGGATTCTGCAAGGATCAGCTGGCTACATCTTGAGGCGCTAAACCCTTCCCAGCATATCATACAAGCATACCTAACTCAGGGTTACTTTGAAGAGTTATTTTGTGCTGAGCACCTGCATGTGGCTAGGCAAGTTTGGAGAAACTGGAGAAGTTTGGTGAAATGGCTATGCATAAAGCATTGTAAGAGGTGGGGTTTGGAAGGTTGAGCATTACATTACAAGGGGAAAGGAGCAGAGAAGAAAAGGAGGGCTGCTGTGCTGTGGGTCTAGCGGCATGCCGGAGAGATGTGAGCAGAGGGGCCCTGTTAAACAGAGGGAGGGTTTATGAGTGTGTATCATGGGCAGGGTGCAGTGTGAAACCTTCCTTGATCTCCCTTCCAAAACCTTTAGTAAATTTTACATGACTGACTACTGTTTTTGGTTTGAGTGGATTATATATCATACCATCAGTGTTTATAGGTGACTTGACAGTGACTGTAAGGACTATACAGAAACCTTTGTGAGGGGGCAATTGTAACAGTATTTATTCCACAATTCCTTTTGCTTCTCAGATTGCAGAAAATTACCGCTCAAAATTCCCCACTTTTCAACTTATCCTTAAGATATGTTTTTTTGCATCTGCTCTGACCATCATCATCCCAGACTTTGCATTGGGGTAGTTTCAGAATGAGCTTTGCTCTTCCTCCCACGTCTAGTACAACACAACTGGAAGGCAGCTAACAGAGCTTTGATATTAGAGTCCCTTTAGGCACAAGAAATTTGTGTGCTGGGACTCTTCTGCTCTCTAAGAGAGAAATGATGTCAAATATCTTTTGCCTGACCTGGAGTCTACTGGCGATGTTCCTACCATATTTTCCCTAGCTTTCTCATACTCCAAATCCTCTCGAGAAGGAAGAAAGTAAACACTAATATGTATTAAGCATTATGGAGCCAGCTACCATGCTAAACACTTAATATGAGTTAACCTCAGGCCCGCATATTACCATAGGTATATACGGGGAGAAAATGGGCTGAGGACCCTCACCTGATTATAGGCCATTCAGACCATCGCCTGATTCTACAGCATCCTGGCCATAAAGATTTGCAGGCAGATTATTTGAGGCTTGAAGACTGATTTTGTTTAGAGTGAATCTAAACAACCATCTTGATTTAGAGACATCCTGGAGGACCTAGTTCAAGTTTGTACCAGTTGCAGAGATTCAAGGGACTGGGGCTGTTATGTATTAAGAACTTTCTAATTGACAGTTATAGACTATATACCTTAAATATCATCTTGAAATCTGCTCCCAGGATTTTCATCAATTTAGCAGGGTACCTGGGGAACAGGAAGAGTTTCACAGAGGAGGGCTAGCCCCTCTCCCCGAATTATTTGGAACTCCTCATTTTAGGATGGGGAGAGATAATCTAGAACCTTTTTTTCCCTAGGATCTTTTTGAGTCAGAAGAAATCAGCTTAGGTGATTTCTGACTGCAAGGTATTGTCTGGATCCAAAACCAAATGGGTTCAGATTCAAAGCTTCCCAAAGCCATCAAGTTAGTAAGTAGGTCACAGGAGGTCAGGAAACACTGGCCCTCTGTGGCTGCTAATTTCATTAGCACTACTTAGAAAGGGACAAATTGATACCCCAGCTTACATAATATCATGGATAGGACTTCAGTGACTAACACCTTTTGGAAGTAACTGAGATTTAGGTTCAAGGCATATCTAGGAATGTTGAAAAATCTTGTACTTTTCAAGAAAAGAAAAGATTATACAAGAGTTAAAAGGCTTGCAAGTGAGGGAATAGCATTAAAACATAGGTCAGCATCAGAACGAGGTGGACATTTACTTATGAGAAAACTAAAAGTGTAAATAGCTTTGTAGTTCATTACCAATAACTTTAATTCTTAAGGAGAAGGAACATTATGAATCCAGGATAAAAATAAAATGATTTATTAAAATAGTAGCTTAATGATAGGTTATTTGTTTTTATTTTAAAATCTTAAAGCACATAGTAGCATTACCTTGAATAAACATTGCTATTAACCTTCGGCTGTAAAGTGATTTTCAATAAGAAGAGGCATAATGTGAAAGAAAATTTTCTAATACAAATAAGAATGTTTAGAAAGACTACATAAAAGGCGAGACTTCTTCACTGAAACTGGCCAAAGGAAGATGCAAATTAAGAACTTACCCAAAATAGAGTAGGAACCCATTTTATTAGAAGTAAAGCAAAACTAAGGCTTCAGCCACCCAAAGTCACACACCAGTGATTTAATTGGAAAGGTGTTTCCTTATAAACAGGATTAATTCCAATTAATGGAAAATTCAAATTATGTTGATAAACACTAACAAAACGCTATCATTCCATAGCATATTACTTGCACAGCACCTATTCTATAAGACATTTTATGAAAGACAAAGGTTCGTTAATTTTGCTAATTCTCCATTTTATAGATGAAGAAACTGAAGCATAAAGCATTTAGAAGACAAGCCACTGCAAGTTTCCAGAAAAGCTGAAGAAATTTCTTCCCTCTTAGTTCTTTGTTCGTGGTATTCCCCCAATTTTAAACAAGCCCCACGTAGCACAAAATGAAAAGGGGAAAGTTTTATAAGGGTCTATAGCAGCAATCCAGAAGAGATGTGGAATTGAAAGTAAGAAATAAATATTTACAAACTGGGAAGACTTACATTCCCTTCTCCTGGCCCTTCTAAATAAGGTGCTGCCTCATCCAGAGGACAAACTTCTTGATACAAAGCTCTTGGGTTTGTTGCTCCTGACATCCTCTTCTTTAGCACTTGGTAGGCATTTAGCATCCTTGGAGTGAGCGAAGTCCGTGCTATTGTTGACACCACTAGACACAGTGTGACCTGGCAAAGTGGGGTTCCTTTATGGAGGCCTGCCCTCGAGTTACAGCACCAGCTCAACCCCTGGCCTGCTGCACAGGGACTGAGATCTCAATGAGAAAAAGCCCACAGCCTGGCAAGTAGGAGCAAAAGGCTGTCTGACCAATAGCAGAGAAATACGCTTGCTAGATTCTCTATGAGCAACCCAGAAGCCATTGTTATAAGTGATTGTCCCAGGCTGTGTGTGTGTGTGTGTGTGTGTGTGTGTGTGTGTGTGTGTGTATGGAGTGTATGAAAGAGAGTGAGAGCGAGAGTGAGAGTGAAAGAAAGAAAGAGAATAGAAAAAGCAAGCCCAAGGGACCTTTGTTGTTGCTACCTGCCTTCCTTCCAGAGGAGTTCTTGCAGTTCGTTACCCAGCAGAACCTAGGGCAGGAGAGGAGCCCCAAACAATGGGGTTGGGGAGAAAGGTGGAGCCGGGTCACAGAGAGAGGGCCTGCACTGCTCTCCATATTGAAGAGCTCAGATTTCATCCAGAAGGCATTTGGAAGCTGATAAAGATTTTTAGCAGAGAAATGCACTTAGAACGATCCCTCTGGCTGGCTGCAACATGGAGTGAGGTGGGCGAGAACCGCCTTGTTCATCATTGTAGCACAGTGTCTGGAGGAAAATCACTAAGCAGGTGCTCAATAAGTGTCTGTTGACTGGATGAGTGAATGAGTGAACGAGTGAAGGAATAATTTCAGTTGGGGAGAAAGAAGAGCCTGGCAAAGAGCTCACTTTGTTGAAGACTGCCAACAATATCTTAGTCACAAGACAAATGAGGTTTCTTAATGTGTAAAGGCGGGTAACGCTGTCTACTCATAGGACTGATTATGTGTTTTGGGTGCTTTCCTTATAGTGAAGGAGGCAGAAAAAAAGACAGTTAAGTAAACTATTAACAAATTGTGACTGGTATCATGAAAGAAACCAGGGGCCAAGATAGGGAATAACAAAGACCTATTTTAGAAGGTATGATTGAGGAAAATCTCCCTGAGAATGTGATATTTAAGTTGTGCTCCAAAGGAGGAGAAGGAACTAACTATGTCTGAGCTTTACAGGAAGAGAAATAGCTTATGCAAAGGCTCTGAGGCAAGAAAGAGCTTGGTTTGTTCCAAAAACTGCAAGAAGACCAGAGTGACTGGAACTCAAAGCCTGAGTGAGGAAGTAACAGAGGCAGGTCACTCAGAGCTGGGAGATCACTTGACAGCTTTGTCCAGCCACACTCCCTTCCCTGTTCCAATGAGGAATGAAAGAAATTTAAGAGAAGTAGCAGAATGGACAAGCAGCTGGAAGTATGAGGGAATTTCAGACCAGGTGTATTCTAGGCCTTCCTCAAAGGGGTCACCACAGCCTAGAAACACTCTGAAGAGAAGGGAGTGTGTGTATTGAAGATAAAGACTTCAACCTGGTCAAAGGAGATGCTTGGGAAGTCAGCTTTCTGGGCAACCAGCCTTTCTCCTCAGGAAAAGTATCATTCATCTGCCTCACGGAAAGGGAGAGTTTTTTGTTTTTCACTTTTCTTTTAACACTATAGACCACCCCAAAGTAAAATGACAAGGGGAAAAATGTGAAAGAAATAAACAAGAAGGGGAAAACACTGCCAAGAAGGTTCAGAGCATGGGGAGGTGGAGAAGCAAGTCAGTAAAGGAATTGCGCTTTTTTGCCCTGGCTCAGTGCTCCCCATCATCTTCGTCCTGATGGAGACTGGACTGGCTGGGTGTGGGATTAGCTGGCCCAGAGGAAAGAGAGTTTTTTTTTACCTCCAATCCTCCTTGAAGTTGGTGTATATTTTTCTCCTGAACGAAGGTATACCTGCATAGGAAGTTCCCCTTACAGTAGGGAGAATGTCCTTTTCTTTTATTCTCTTTGATAATTCCTGATTAAATTTCTTCAGATTTTGCCTGCAGCTCCTTAGTTCCCTAATTTGTCTAGGAAGAAACATTTTGTAGCTGAAAGCAGACGGGATCCCAGTAGGAGGAGGAGGAGGTGTATATCTCCTATGAACTGAGAAAGCCTGTGAGACGAAGGACTGGTTGTGTCTTGGGCACCTCTGACTGCTGGGTGGGACTTCTCCTCCCTGGAGCCCCTTAACACTCAGCATAATAAATACGGGGAAAATCCTAGATCCACCATTTACACTACATGACCTTGAGCAAGTTACTGAGCTGAGTCAAAAAATAACTTTTCTATAAATCTGTGTTTTCCCAAGATTGGTGACCATTAATTGGTCATGAAATCAATTTATAGGCTCAACAATCATTTTTTAAAAAGAAATCGAACAGAAAATACTGTAGTAGAGTTCTTTGCATATGGTAGGGGTTAAGTGTTGTTCCATGAAACTTGTTTCAGATGTGTGTGTGTGTGTGTGTGTGTACACACACATGTGTTGACTGGTCACAATGTCAAATGCATCACTTATTGTGAGTAGTGATCAAAGAAGTTTGGAAAATACTGATAACTTAGGTTCTAGCTCCCATTCCCACTCAGAAGTAGGAAAAAAGTTTAAATTGTACATTCAACACTCTCAGCATCCTTTGGTTTCAAATTTTCTATTTTGAGAGTTTTTATGTCCATTCTCCCCCTCTCCTTTACTTCCTTCTTCTCTCACTCATGTTCCTGCTCCCTTCCTTAGGCTGCTCAGTTTCGGTCTCAGGGATTGGTCTTAATGGTATTAGAGCTTCAAGGAGATCAACCAACCACCAATAAACCCCTAACTAGCCAAGAGGGAGAAAGACAGCAGGAAATACTGCTTAAAATAACATTCCACATTACATATATAACCTATCCAAGACTCAGTTTCTTTATCTGTTAGATGTGGTGAAGATCAGACAAGCTTACTATCCAAATGCCTGCCACATTTTAGGTACTGGCCAAATGTGAAGTCGTTCCCTCTTTGGGCTCTTATACTGCTCAAAGAATTTCCCTAAGCCAGCCCTTGCTCTCTGGGAACTTAGGCTGGGGTATGGATGTGTATGGTACCTAGAGACAGCAAAATGAAAACAAATCAACAATCAATAGAGTGGAAGGTATTTATATCATATTCAGGTCAAGTGCATTTTATGGCCAATGGCCAAGAGTCTAAGATACCTCAACTGATGAATCCCTCAGGAAACTAGTTCCAACATACTCAGATTAAAAACAAACAAACAAACAAATACCCAATTACAGCTGCATGGGCACAGATCGGGCTACCCAACCCTCAGCAAAATTGAGACTGGTGAAATGTCTGTTCTGGAGCCCTCTGCCTGCCTGCCCTTCTCCCTCGTTCAGAGCCTGGTGACAGTCCTCTCATTGAGCACGTGGTTGTCCTTATGCTCCTTTCACATCCCAACTGCCCAACCCCTGAGAAGATTCTGATAGCATGCAAAATAATTGACACTTTAACCAAAACCCATTCTCACTGAAGTGTTCCTGTGGAATTTTACACACACACACACACACACATATATATATATATGTGTGTGTGTGTGTGTGTGTGTAAATATATATATATACACAATTTTTTTTCCTAAGGAAATTTCCAACAGGATCAAGGTAACTGAAGGAACCTTAATTTAGCCCCTTAGTGTGGCATAGCAGGTTGGGAGTAGGGTGGAAAGGGAAGAGGGCCTATATAGTCTGGCCTGCCGACAGGGCATGTCCTCCCTGGCTGAAGGTCCTCTGACCTGGCCCTGAAGCAAGTGAAATAGAGGAAGATGCCTCTACCCTCCCAGGACTGAAGCTTGCCCACCTAGCAGGAACTGAAAGGCCTCAACCTCCCAGGTCATTGTGCCCTAATCTGTCCCCATTTTACTGCTGTATTGGTCAGAGTTCTCCAGAGAAACAGAACTGATAGAATATATAAAAAGAGAGGGGGGGGATTTATTTTAAAGAATTGGCTTACATGATTATGGAGGCTGGCAAGTCCAAAATCTGTAGGGTGGGCCAGCAGGCTGGAGACCCAGGGAACAGCCAATGTTACAGTTGAAGACTGTCTGCTGGCAGACTTCCTTCTTGCTCAGGGGAGGTCAGTCTTTTGTTCTATTCAGGGCTTCAAATGATTGGATGAGGCCCACCCACATTATGGAGGGCAGTCTGCTTTACTCAAAGTCCAGCAATTTAAATGTAAACCTCATCTAAAAATACCCTCACAGAAACATCCAGAATAATGTTTGACCAAATATCTAGGCACCGTGTGGCCCAGCCAAGTTGACATAAAATGAACCATCACAAGGGTCTGGCCTAGTGGCATAGTAGTTAAGTTTACGCGCTCTGCTTTGGCAGCTTGTGGTCCGCAGGTTCGATCCCGGGCACAGACTGACGCATCGCTTGTCAAGCCATGCTGTGGTGGCATCCCATATAAAGTAGAGGAAGATGGGCATGGATGTTAGTCCAGGGCCAGTCTTCCTCAGCAAAAAGAGGAGGATTGGCAACAGATGTTAGCTCAGGGCTAGTCTTCCTCACACACACACACAAATTAACCATCACAACTGCTGCAGCCAGAGTGAGCCTTCCCCAACACGCCAACTTTAACCCAACTTCTTTTCAGCTCTGGCACCCTTTCAACATTCCCAGATTCAACATGTTATATTCTAGCACATTTTAGGTTGTTCAGAGTTCAAAGATTGCTCATGGCTGTTTTTCCTTCTCCTTGTTTGACATACAGAAGCAGGTACTGGGGGGTGGGATGGGTCCCTACAGTTGTTCTCAAATTTTTTGGTTTCAGGACCCTTTTATACTCTGAAAAATTAAGAATGTAAGAGTTTTTGTTTATGTGGGTAGTAGCTCTAGATACTATGCTTTAGAGAAATATATATATCATATTAGGAATGAAAAATGAGACATTTAAAAATATATATTTATGAATTTCTTTCAGAATAATAATGCTAACAAGCATGTTAGCATAGATAACATACTCTTATGAAAAAAACTGTTTTTCAAAGCAAAAATATTGGTGAGAAGTGTGTCACTCTTTTACATTTTTGCAAATCTCTTTAATGCTTGGCTTAATAGAATATGGTAAGATTCTTAATCTTTCTGTTAAAACTTCTGCATTTAACCTGTTGTGCGATGTTGTTTTGGTTAAAGTTTATGAAAATGCAACCTTACACAAATATGTAGCTGGAAAAGGGATGATTTGCCCAGGCTTCCTTGGACCACACTTTGAGAATCACTGGTTTCATAGAACCTCTACCTGTGAGTCAGAGGCCCCAGGTTCTGGTCTCTGTTCTACCAGTAACCAGCTGTGCAGCCTTGGGCAAGTCACTAAGCCATTCTGGACTGCAGCTTCGTAGTCTAAACAAAGAGAGGAATTAACATATTGTTGAACCCCTCAATGTGCCAGGCACATATCATTTAATTGAATCTTCATAACAACCTACAATGTAAGCGGTTGTGTGGTGGGAAATGCTTAACAACTGGGGAGGAATTAGTCCAAGATGCTCACGTGGATGTGACTTACATTGTAGAATGGGACCTGGAGCCCTGGAATGACGTTCACCAGTTTAGTCTACTGCCTGTGTGGACGAATGCATACCCTGATTACTTCTTCCCACAAAGGACGGTGAGGGAGGGGAGGAGATGCGGCCAAAGGGGAAGAAGCAGTTTTGAATGTGCGTAGTGATGTAGGGTGCTCCAGGAGCAGAAGGGCAGGGGTTAGGCTTAGACACACCGTGAAGATCAGGGGATTGGGGTTAGCATCCTGGCTGAGGGGAGCCCTGATCTGTAGTATTTGCCAGTTTATCTGGTATAAATACTTCCACCACGGCCAGTGTCAAGCTACCAACCTCACATTTGAACAAGGGGTTGGGAAGAGATGCACACACTTGGCTTTCAAGAGCCAGTGCCAATGTAAGCCTCTGCTTTTTGCAGCAGAAGGGAGAAACTGAGGCTTAAGAGATTAAAGGACTTAACTGAGAACATAAAAGCACAAATACATCCCAGGGACAGTAAACAAAGTAAATTTCAGATTATATTTAGTATAAACTCACTCATAAAAAATTTTAAAAAAATACATCTATATATATATTAACTGGATGTAAATGATAGAAAAAGGTCCAGAGAGCTATACCAAACTATGAGTAGCGATTTATTTGGGGGAAAGGAATGAAACAGGAATGAAGATGATAAAGAATTTTTATTTTTTACTCTCTATATTTCTGTATTATCTCAGTTTTTTTTACAGTGAGCCTGTAATTATGTATTCCTTGTATAATCTAAAATAAAACATTTTTCCAAGAGACTTATGGATATGATTAGATATTTAATTATATAGCCTTAACATATACGATTCAAAATTTTCAATAGCAGACTTCAGAGGGGGCTGGCAAGTGTCAGAGAGAGAAAGAGAGTAAAAGACTATATACTGATGTAGTGTCTCCTCTGCCAGGTCCCTTAGCAACTCTCTTTTCAAGTAATTTCTCTCCAATGACTAAACTTGAGGTATTGAACATAAAATGTCTTAGATTCTCCGGCTAATTGGAAAGGCCAGTAACTTTTTGAGTAGACTAATATTAAAATGAAACTTGAATCCCATATATAAGCTGGGGCTCGGGTCTCAGTTTGTCAATACTTACTGACCACTTAGCGCAATTGGCTAAATCTAGGGTCAGCCCAAAGCAAGCTTCAGATTGTCAACCTCCTATTCTCCAGTATGTACTTGTGTGTGTGTATGTGCGCACAAGCATGTGCGTGTGTTGGCAGGGGTGCTTTGGGTGACTCGGCCTAAGTAAGGAAGAACAGAAAGGCACCCTGCCAAGATGGTTTTCTCACATGTTCCACAAATTGATGATTAACTTGACTGGATGAATTCTTCTAAGGGTAAGAGTCATCAATACCTTAGTATAAATTAATTTAGTTAGGCAATTGTCTTGCTTTTTTCCCTTACAACGAAAACTTAAAGAATAGGAAAATTAATTAGGGAGGAGGGAAAAAATTTGTGTAGTATGGGGCACCAAATTTGGGGGGGAGGGGTCTCTGGAGTGGTTTGGTGGAAAAGGCAGCCCTGGGTGTGAGTATGGGCTTTGTCATCTGCTAGTTTTGCTTCCTAAGGCAAATTTCTTACCTCTCAGATGTCAAATTCCTCCATCATAAAGCAGGGATTGTGTAAACCACAGGATTGTTGTAAAGACTTGTATGTAAAGCACGCAGCCTAGAGCCCGGTGCACAGTGACTAAGTGGTAAATAGCGGTTATAATTTGGACAGCAAGAAAGGGTAGCCAGAAAGACTTGAGGGAAACTCTCTGAATGCATTTACATAAGCCTCAATTCTATAAATAACTTCTAATTTAAGCACCTACAGGTGTCAGAAGTTGGAGCCAACCACTTTCTGAACATGGGGTACTTAGTCATAGGCATACCAGGGGCTGAGAGGTACAGAAAGGGATGTGGAAAGAAGCCAAAGGAAAACACTATTCTGTGGTGACAGAGGGAACCCACAGTAGTCGTTTCTCAGATGTATGCCTATGGACAAGCGGAGAGAAGAGAGCATAGGCGATGGGTCACCACCATTCCCCTTTAACTCAGAAAACAACCCCCAGTGGGCAGCCTAGGAAAGTCGGTCCCTAATGCCATCTTTCTAGAGCAAGAACATGGCATGTTAATATCTAAAGTGCCTCACACATAAATAGCAATGATGCTACCGATAACGAATTAGATGAGGGAGGCCAGTCCTCCCCGGGAACTCTCAATTCAAATAGAGGGCATTTACACTGAGAAGAACGGAATGCGTGAAAGGCAGAGCCAGCAGACAGCCGGGAGAGAGATTAGTTTCTGTCATCAGTCATCGCTGACACTGGGCATTTCTGAGATTGTTGTGATGATCAAGGAAAAAGCCTTAGAGGAGAAAATGAATCTTTTGGAAAGATGTGAGGTTGCTTAATCTGGAAAACAGAGGAGGGGTTTGAAGGAGGAGAATAAGACTGGAGCGATGGAAAAGAAAGATTACCGAAAGGCTTCTGAACTGACTGAAGCAAAGAGAGGAAGGAAAATGAGTTTGCAATAGTTGAGGTACAACTTGACACTGGTGAAGGTGGTGTGATGACAATGATTTCAAAGATTATAAAGATTATTACATTAAACTACCCTTACAGCTAACAAATTACTTTCACATTCATCCTTTCACTTATTTCTCCCCATAATGCCCTGGGGGCACATAAATCATCAGAATTCACCAACTGAATTCATTTAAAAACCTGTGAAAATCAGAACTGGGGAGAAGGGGTCAAATACCAAGTTTCTAAACTATTTCACATTCATCATAACTTTAAATGTTGTATCTGAGGAAACAAAGATTTTGTTATTAAACAGAACAGGTAACTGTATTGTTTTTCTAGGACCTTGAATTAGCCGTCACAGAAAGTGTTCCTTAATATCAGCCAGCAGGAGCTCCACCTCCCAGGTAGCAGTGGTGAAAATCCAACCCACTCAACAATGGTCATCCAATTTCAGTGAACTGTGTCTGTACACTGGCCATTTTTCCTCCTCTACTAAATATTATTATAGAATACTTGAAAATCTATATTAAAATAGTTGTTATAAAAGCAGACACAAAGAATTAAACTTAAAATGGCAAGGACAACTGCTAGTAAAAGCATTGTAGAGTTGGCAAATATTACATTTAACTTCATATTTATTCTCTGAAGGAATTTAACACAATTTCTTCCCTGCTAACTCAAAAATTAATTTCTGTATATTGTCCTTGAGATTTGAATTGGGAATGAAAAGGAGGAAACTGTTGAAAGTGTGAAGATTTTATATGAATTAATCAACCAAGAGTTCAGACACTGGGGACTGAAGATTAAACTTTATAGTTTAGAAACCAAGGACAGTACTTTTTCTTGTGAGTGTACCTCACATCAAAAAAAATCTCTATATGTGATATATGTGTCTCGTTTACAATATTCAGGTGAGGAGGTAAACTTTATGACATCCAAATGAGAAGGTACAAAGAGGTTAAACAATTTATAGAAAAGTCAAGGTGGAGTTAAAATTAGAACACGATGGCCTCAGTCCCAGCATTATCTTATTCTAGATGCAAAGATAATGTCATCCCTCCATCCATTCATGTTATAGCCTATGGCTGATGAGACATTTCAGCCTTAAAGACTCATAGAAAGAAAGTTGTTACTGTTTATGGGGTTTTGTTATTCAGAAAGAAACTTTGAAGGCCATAGTCACTACCGTGTTATTCCAGGAATAGTGGTGCTTCCACAGACCTATAACCATCTCTGTCCACGGTGACAGCCTGTTGAAGCTGTCGGTAACTGCTTGAAAGAATTCAGTCTGCAAGATAAGATACAAGTACAAGGCTTGCATATAGGTTCATCTGACTTGTCTTCCTCAGGCCGAGTCAGAAGTAGTCCACGGGACTAAGATACATGACTCACAGTGTGCTAAAGAGCTTACTTGGTAAGAGCTGCCTATTCTAGATATCATAGAGTATCTGAGCCTTCTCCAGAGAATAACCTGAAAAGAAATATGTGAGCAAGTGAACCTATAGCATCTGCCAGCCTTCATCAGTTTCAAGGACCAGTCAACCTATGAAACAGTCCAGAATGCCGTCTGCTATGATTAGGGGTTGGGTTCCATAACCATAGAGTGAGCAAACTTTTCATTTCTGTCATACAAATCAAGTTGGTGGACTTGATGTAAAAGGGATGCCAGGGGTAATTCATTCTGTGTTAGGCTTTAAGGTCCTTGAGGACATGGTAATTTTTTTCGTGCACACCTCTCTGACACTGCCATATTGCTTGGTCTGTGGTGGATATTATTTTTATGTATTCAATCAACAATTATTAGACACCTCCTGTGTTGTTAACCAGGTTGAAAAAAAAGTATAAGATGTGGTCTTTGCCAAAGACTTCACAGTGGAGCTGAGCTTACAAGAAATAGCCAAAAACATGTGTCAAGTATAACATTATACAAGGAAACTATGCATCTAAGTATTAAGAAAGGGTCAGCATGACTGTAGGACTGGATACCTTATAGAGCAGTGGCTTCCTCTGCTTTTTTAGAGCTTTCCAAATATTCTGTTCCTTCATTTTTCCTATACATGGAAAACCTCAAATAAGAGAATTTGTTCACACTTAAAGATGTTGAGAATTTCCCATTTCCGGGAGGATGGAGTAGACATACTTTTCCCTATTCCTCCCACTAAATACAATTAAAACCCCTGAATGTTATATATAAAACAAACATAAGAAGACTCTGAAAGGCAGAGAGAAGAAGGTGGACATAACAAGGACCTCAGGATCTGAGGAACGATGCGGTAGTGAGTCTCCTGGGTTTTCTTTTTGCCCATCTATCCCAGACTTGGAACTGAAGAAGCCAGGAACCCAGAAATGCCAACGGCACAGAGAGAAAAAGCTCCAACAACAGCCTGCTCTCTCTAACCAAAGCACAATGAGAGGGGCAGCCAGGAGAGGGAGAACTTTTAGACAATGACTGCTCTATTTTAGCCAAACACCAAAGAAAGACTGTGGCCCCACCCATACCCACACCAGCAAAAGCCAAGTGGGACCCTTGACCTCCACCCTCATAAGGCTGTAAGGAGGCCCTCCAATACTTTTGCTGGGGTGGTGTCAGAGGTGGCAAAGTGTGGAGCCAGGACTTTCATCTGTGCTGGCCGGTGACTGTGCACTATTGTTTTGTAAGATGTTCCCCTGTATCCTGGGTAAGAGGTGCACAGGACTCCATATTATTTCTTATCACTGCATATGAAGCTACAATGATCTCAAAATAAAAAGTTTAATTAAAGAATTAAAGGAATTGAGGGATTTTTGACCCTTGGGGTGCCTCTATTGGGAGAGAAAATTTTATTCCTAGGGTAATCCAAAACAGTAGTCTAAAAGTTAGGAGTTCGTATTAGTTTCCTGTGGCTGCTCTAACAAGTTACCACAAACTTGGTAACTCAAAGGAACAGAAACTTATTCTCTCACAGTTCTGGATGCCAGAAGTATCACTAGGTGGAAATCAGTTTCTGGTGGCTGCTGACATTCCTTGGCTTGTGGCGACATCACTCCAATCTTCAAACCTCTTTCTGCTTCATCTTCATGTGACCTTCTCCTCTGTGTGTATGTTAATTCTCCCTCTGCCTCTGTCTTATAAAGACACTGGTGACAGCATTTAGGGCCCACCCGGTAATCCTGGATAATCTCTCCTTCTCAAATGCCTTAACTTAATCACACCTGCAAGATCCTTTTTCCAAATAAGGTTACATTTACAGGTCTAGGAATTAGGACCAGATATCTTATTATCAGAATAAAATATTATTCTGCCTACCACAGTGTGCTATGCAATCCATTGTGTGAATGTGGTTTAATATATTTAACAAATCTACAATTTACAGAATACTTGGGGTGTTTTGTTTTTCATTACTATAAACCTTCACAAGGGTATTTTTGCATCAACAAATATTTTTTGAGCATCTACTATGTGCCAACTTCTCTTTTAGGCACTGGGGACAAAGGAGTGAACAAAACAGGCAAAAATCCCTCCCTCATGGAGTTTCTATTCCAGTGAGGGAGGAGGGACATGGGCAATGAATGAGTAAAACATATAGAATGTTCCTTGATGATAAGTGCCATGGAGAAAAATAAAGCCAGGAAGGAGGGTAGAAAGTATTAAGGAACTGTGTGTTGCAATTTTAAATACGATGACCAGGGAAGATCTTGCTGAGAGGGTGCCATCTGAGCAAAGACCTGAGTGGGATGGGAGCTCAGGCCCTATTTATTTATGTGGCACTGCAGTGTGGCCAGAGCAACAGCACAGGTCAAGGCCTGAAGAACAGCAAGGAGTCAGCTGGCTGGAGTGGGGTGAAGGCGAGGTTGGCGGCCGCTGAGACTCTCTCTTAGAACACTTGTCTACTTATTTTCAGATGGGATAAAAGCAAGGACTCTTAATCTGTGAATGTTCCCATTCTTTACTTCCCCAACAGTTTCCATCTCTCCCCATGTTCTGCTGAAAGGGAAGACACATTCTCGGTCTACTTGGCCCAAAGAAAGAGAGAAGAGTTGCCTGGGGCTGGGGTGGGTCGAGTCCTTTAGCGCAGAGTGAGGAGTGCAGCTTCAAAGCGCAGGGGCAATGAGTTGGGGGAGAGGATGAAAATGGATCTAATATATGATTCTGTGATCCATCCTTTCCGTGGTGTCTGACACAAACAAGGAAAGGGCGTGAGCTACTTTGAAATGACTTTGAACTGCGAATTTCCTTTGAATTACGTGGACTGTATATTCTAAGACACCATTTGGGAATGGAGCTTCGTGGGTCATGGCCTTTTTTCAGGATAAATTCCTACAAGCAAAATTGCTGGGCCAAAAGGAACACTTTAAATTCTGATACACAATATCAAATTCCACCCCCCAGAAAGGTTACGTCATTTTACACCCCCAACAACTTGTCCCCCACAAGCTCACCATACTGAGTATTAGCACTCTTGATCTTTGTCCATATGGGAAGAATGATTTGTCAACATTATTTGAAAACTTTGCATCTTGGACACGTGAGGGCAAATATCTCTTCCTACATTTATGGCCATTTATGTTTCCTCTTTGGTGAATTGTCTGTTCATGTCCTTTGCCCTGTTTTCTACTGAAATATGCATCTCTCCTTATTGAATTTGTTAGAATCATTTGTGTTTTGGGGATATTTTGTTTTTGCTGTAAAACTCTGCAAGGAGGTTGTATTGTCAGGGGTTCTCGGGTGCGTGCAACAGAAAGTGACTGGCTTATTCCAGCAGAAAATGAATGCTTTGAAAGGATATTTGGTAGATCACAGAATCCTTGGAATAGCTAGGAAACTGGACTCCGAAAACAGAGCAGCACCAAGGGCGGGGGGCAGACAGCAGCCCAAACCACTCAGAGGAAGCCCTGGGGAGGACCCCGCCGATACTGACACTGGATGCCGAAAGACACTCTGGACACCTCTGCCCCCACTGGCTCTGGATACTTGCTGCTGCTACCAGCAAAATGGACTGTCCTCTGTTCTGATTCAGAGTCCCCGGCCAAAATGTCTGGGTGCTGAGCCTCTGTCACAGCCTGCATCCTAGTTGCCAGGGAGCTGCAAAGGTGAATATGGGGACTTGTCATCTCCTGCGGTGGACCCTGTGTTTGATCTAGGGTCATACAGTGGAGAGGGGGAAGTCAGGCTAGGCAGAGAGAGAGAGACCCTTATAACTAGCTTGTTGTTTAACTTTTAATTTTGTTTATAGTGTTCTTAGCTTTACAGAGAATTTAATTTTTTGGTGAGTATAATGTGAAAATATCCCCCTTTGTGATTTCTGATCTTAACAACTCTGCTGTGACCTCTGCCCTCTCCATCTTCCCACACCCTCCCGGCTGAACCAGGTAGGCCTGCATTTTTTTCCTTTTAAGGACTTTCTGTGCCTGTACCAAGGGCTTTGCAGACTATCCTTTGAGTTTTTAGGCAGCTCTGATGTCCTGGGTCTTCTTCACATATCAGAGATGTCCCTGCCCCTGAGACATGTGTGATCCTGCTCTGGAGGCTAATTATCTTAGGTGGTGCCCCCATCACCTTCTAGGGTGGCAATCTATTGCCTCTCAAATGTTTAACATTCTGCCTTGTAGGTGGGAATTTTTTTGACCTGTTCATCAAATATGTGTTTTCATGGCTAAGGAGTCCCCTGACTCTCCTACTGCTTTAGGTATATTTTATTACTCAGCTAGTTTCAATTGGCCTAGCAAAGCATCATGGGATACTTGACATTTCTGTATCTTAGGCATTAAATTGAAAAGCATGTAGTGGATCATTTTCATACAGTAAGCGAAGTTCCGCTTTCCTACTCAGAGGTATATGTACAGTCTTAAGGACACCTTGAATACTTGTCACTGGTCTTTGAGGGGCTCAGTCATCTTCACTCTTTTGTCCGCATGGTTAAGAAGCCTGTCTACACATGTTGAAGAGACCAGTAACTCTAACCCGCGCTACTTCAGAGAAGCTTCTGGGGGATTACTCTGCTCTTTCAATGTACCTTAAGAAAGCTCAAATGCTGGCTCCCTATAATGGTCCCCTCCAGACTCAGCTGCGGAAGGAGGGGGAAGAATTAGTGGGTGTGAAAATGCTGTGGCCGCTCTCTTCCACAGCCAGGGCACTCCTTGCAGACAGAAGCCCCAGCACGGCACCATCAGGAGTGGAGCTTGGGCCACTGTCGTCAGAACTATGCCTGGAGGAGCGGGAGCCCAGATGTGGGACAGCCACTGTTAGGTGAGCAACAGGCTTGGGGACCAAAGTCCTTGTGGGTGATGGAGGGAACCCTGCCAGAAAGGCAGCATCTGGGATGTTCAGAGACAGGCATTAGGCAGCATCCCAAGCAGGGATCCAGAGCAGAGAGGCCTAAATTTGGGTGAAAGGAGCAGGGCTAGTGGCCTAGGGCTTAGGGTCAGGGCTCCAGCCCCCAGGGGTGTGTGGGGAGGACCTAAGGCCCAGACTTTCATCGCCAAAGCACTCAGGCAGACAGAACAAGTTGGAGAATTGATCTTTATAGTAGGGGAACAAGCTTCGGGCTGAGAGAGGAATAAAAGGGAAGCTTGTTGCAGGCGGAGTAGGTAAGCGCGTGGCCTGTATGGCCAGCCTGCCTGGGTTCAAATCTCCGTCCTGTCACTCACTACCTATGTGACTTTGGTCGAGTTAGCCCCTCTGCCAGTTTCCTCATGTGTCAAGTGAGAATAATAACAATGCCTTCCTCATAGGGTTTACGTGAGAAGTAAATGAACTGATATATGTAAAGCAATTAGAACAGGGCAAGCAGAGAGCAGGTGTTAAAAAAATCAGTTACTATTGTTAATCTTATTACTAGGACTGGCACAGATAATCAAGGCAGGAGAAGCCGCAGGTGGTCCTGATGAAGAATCACCAAAGTTATTCTTATTCTTCAGTTCCCCCTGAGTAAGGACAAGATTGGTCACAAGTCTGGGGTGAGGCTAAGCTTACAGATGGGGGTCACGGGGTGGAAAAGAGCTGCAGAGGAAAGGAACTGGGCAAATTCTTGCAAGTGCAATTGTCGGGAGACTGGCATTTTCTTTTTCGGCAAACTCGGACACACAGTCATTGTGCCCTACGGCCTACCAGAATCTCCAGGCTCCCTGGGGCCCGTGCTAGAGACGTTAGTGAGAGAGAGGAGTCTGGAAGACTCTCTGCTATCCGGGGCATTTTGCCGTAGACGGGCTCCTCTCTACCTCCATGGTAAGCAGTGGCCGTGAGAGGGATCGTGCACCACTGGCCTCACGCTGACCCCACGCTGGCCCTCTTCATGCACTGCGCTTCCCCAAAGTGAAGCTGGAGCTTGAGACATTCAAGTACAGACCCTATTTCATGAGTCACGCCCTCATGGATCCCTCCCATACACATGCAGACAAAACAGGACTTTAAAAAAACAGTTCTTTACAATAATAATAATGACTACCATTGTTGGAGAGTTCAAACATGTGCCAAGGCACCGCGTATGTCCCTGAGTGCTACATATTGATGACCTCATTTATTCCTCATGACAACTCTGTCAGTCCCATTATTGTTCCCATTTTGCAGATAAGGAAACAAAGTAACGTGCTGAGGTCAAATGGCCAGCAAATGGTGGAGCCAGAATTCCAGTTCAAGTAGTTCGATATTTGAGCCTGAGCTTTTAATGAGAAGAAATAAAGAATGTTTTGGAGTTGCCATCTGAAAGGAAATACTGCATTTTTGACAGAAGTGAAATATGTGCTCTTTGCTCCCTTCCTTGGTGAGCTGACACCAACTTGAAACATTGCTTCCCACCACGGGCAGCATCTGTTTTGGTTCTTCAAGGCCATTGATTCACTCTGTGGACTCTCTCTGGGAGAGGCCAAAGTTCCTTATAGCTTCTGGGATCACAAAACCCTTTTCAACAAGATCCCTCAGGCCCAGGCCCCTAAAAACTATATGATAAATTTACCATCAAAACAATCTCACTGGGTCCCTCTGAGACCATAATGGTACAAACAAAGGTAACACGATATTCCAATAAATATTTCTCCTGTGAAGTCATTAGGGTTTTCCCCCCATGCTAAACTGTATTCTTCAAATTTAATATAATTTCATAGTTCCCCTAAATCATCCAGGGGTATATAGACAACATTCAAGTGTTCCACATCCTGTCATTTGAATAAGAATGATTATTAAAGTTTAGGCTGAGTCTAAAATGCAAAACATTTTACTGTTTTTATTATTAAAAATGCTGCAATGAAATATTTTAAAACGTTATAGCAATTATCTTTTCATTGCACAAACCTGCATTGTCAACTATGCCACATTAAAATGTTAAATGACTATTTTAATATCAAATTACAGAAAGAGAGCGAGAAACTGCTAAAATGCATCTTCTGTGCAGTGTTTTTCTCTGCAACGTTCTAGTGCACGTGGGCTGTCATGGCTGAGAGGTGCTGCATTATACAGGAAACACCACAGATTTTGGAGGTCCCAGAGTTGAAATAATGAGGAGGTCTAGAGAATGTGTGCTTCTTCATCATTTTTTAAAATTGGGATAATTAGCTGTTTTTCTGGGTTCCCAAACCCAAGCCTGCAGGACATCACAGGAAAGCAAGCGAAACCCGAAAAACTGGGCTTGCAAAAATGAACTCATTCACGGAAGCCGTTCTGAAGATTGTGTGCTCTGCTCATCAGCATTGTGGTCTCCCCTCATCCTGCTGGGCCAGCTGTGTGGGGCGCTCACTGGGGAGGTGACAGTAGAACGTTAGGGCAGCTCTTGTTGCCCTGGGACAAATGTTAATGAGGAAGAGGTGTGGAGATGAGCCGATACTACAGTCAGCTCTTGCCTTTCAATGAATCCTGCCTGGTTCTCACAGCGTTATCTAGAAGACTGAACTGCATGTCTTGATCACACCGAATATAATCATTACACAGAGGACTTTGACCTGGGGCTTTTGACCCATTAGATAATTAAAAAACAAAAAAGTACTTTTTTAATAGATTTCATGTGGAGCTAATTGTATATGATTCTGGTTGCTTATGGGAAACTATCAGATGAGGTCCACACTGGGTCAATAACTCACTTTTAAGCCCTTGAAATCACGTGGTCTTATTATCTATGCAGTTTTTAAAAATGAGCTTGTTACCATCAAAAGTGAAAATCGTCTGACTAGCACCAACCAACAGGTTGTGTTGTAAACAAACTGCACTATTAGTTGGGACTTTCAGTCAGAGACTAGTTATCTGATGGGGGTGCTTAGTAAATACTTGACTAATTGATCTGTCCTGGTGTTATTTACATTAATACATCAAATCAGCCTTGAGGGATGCTGCAAATTCAAAGTTTATAACCTGAAAGAAGTTTATTTTATTAAGGTTGACTTACAGTGAAGAAGAAACTCCTTCTACCCCCACCCCCACCCCAAACACACACATTAACCTCTTTGTTTAGTTCCTGGGTATCTTAGGTTTGATTTCCCAGGAGACAGACAGGGATGAGGATATGTGTGCAAGAATGTTATCAGGGTGTGCTTTGGAAAACAACACTTGTAAGTGGATGAGGAAAGCGGGACTGGGCAGAAGGAGAAGTTGAACTGTGATGCAGTTTCAACAAGGCCTTAGCTGATCCCACAGGGAGTCTGGAGGTGGACAGCCTGTCAGAGAGGTCCCCCAAAGGAGGCAAGGGAGCTATGACTTAGTACCTCTCATCAACCAGTCATTGGATGTGGGCCACCCTTGCGGAAAGAAACATAACTTTGGGCAGGACAGCTGGAGAAGGGCGATTCCTGGAGAGGGACTCAGCTAGAAGCCATCAACAAGTAACACCCTAATAGCTGGGGGAATAAGTGCCTTCGTCCTGAAGGTGGAATTTGGGTGGCACACCACAGAGCCTGCTACGGGGGGTTACACCACAGATTCACCATGTGGGAACTAAACCCAACCTCCTCTTAACAAGTTGAATTTTCCTTCTAACTTTCCTCTCTTTGTTATCAGCATCACCGTTTTTCCTTACCCAAGGTAGTAGAATAGAAATCTGAAGATTTCTAAAAATTGCCTTGGGCAATTTTTAACAGTCTGTCACATTTAATTTCCAGCATATTTATCCTTTTAAACAATTTTAAATAATTCACTACAAAGTGAAATCTGGCATAAGTCCTATCTGTCTTTTACTCTCTGAATTGCTGAAGAAGCCAAGACAACAGATTTCTAGGCAGTTTCTAGGGGCTGGGTTGGGGACTGGTGATATAACTAAGGAATGGGGAAGTGTCTGTCTTTTCTTCCTATTTCAGAGAAGAAAACTTGAGTTATTGGTCGGGCAAATAAATACTCAACTATTCCCTGGAAGTTCAGCTCTGTTTATTAGGAATGCAAATGAATGACCTTGAAAAAGAATGCTGTTTTACGTAAAAAATAAAAATTTTTAATGTGAGCTTAATGTTTTCAGAGATTGAGATTTTAAAAAAAAATCTACCTAGTAATTGTGGGTACAACCTCACCTTCCACTAGGATAACTATGCTGTCAAAGACCTAGCTGCCACTCCAAACACTGTCCTCAAAGTACTTGCAGAGAAACACAGGGGATATTAAATTATCATGTAATTAAATTAAATTATCACTTTGCAATCCCACCAATAAGGCTGAGATGGCACTTCTGTTATGAATCCTTGCTTGCAAATCCTTTTACTTTGGAATGAGAACTCCTTTCTGGCAGAAGCAGTTTCACCTTAAAGGTGAAGTTGTGGATTAGATGACTGTACACGAATTCTTGCACCCAGAAGATTCTAAGGACAAAAATTAAAACTCATTTGTTTTTAAGATTTATGATTTTTTATTTTGGGGTTTTTTTTTTTGGTGAGGAAGATTTGCTCTGAGCTAACATCTGTGCTAATCTTCCTCTACTTTGTATGTGTGTCACCACCATAGCATGGCTTGACGAGTGGTGCAGGTCTGCGCCCGGGATCCAAACCCAAAAACCCGGGCCGCTGAAGTGGAGTGCACCAGACTTAACCGCTATGCCACAGGGTTTTTGGATAATTTAACTTGTCCAAAACGTGTCCATTCACATTACAATGTGAATGACTTCCCATTGTAAATATAAAGCTTTTTGAAATCTTAAGAACACTTTTTGGTGTTACTTTTTAGTAACATGGGATATTTTAATGTTAGGAACTTTTGGATATGCAAAGAAAATATCTATTTCTGAATGAAGAGGCCAGAAACCAGTACTGACGATTTGAAGCAAGAACTGTGGGAGCCACCAGACATTGTCATCTCCTCCACACCTACTGTACACACAGCACTTATGCGATACCATAATGATGATCACAGTGCGGAGAAAAAATGATCTCAGACTTCTAACAATATAAAAAGGAAAACACTTGGGCTCAGTTTTCCTATTTAAGCCCATGAGGTTTCTCAAGCAAGTCCCATTGGGTGCATGGAGATGAC
The DNA here is from genome assembly GCA_031878705.1 of Tapirus indicus. Classification (NCBI taxonomy): domain Eukaryota; kingdom Metazoa; phylum Chordata; class Mammalia; order Perissodactyla; family Tapiridae; genus Tapirus; species Tapirus indicus. Next base: position 9,217,827 of record CM062925.1, read on the forward strand.
AAGGTTCCTCCAAGAACCACCCCTAAGGTCTCTGGGGCCACAAGAAGCCTGTGTAGCTGACACAAAGAAGTGCCCCTTTAGATGTGGGTGTCTGTGCCTGCACAGGAAAGTACACATTCTCATTGCAGGAGTGCCTTGACGTGAATGAGCCATCTGAGAGACCCCTACAGAATGGTTTCACCCGCCCTCTCCTTACCCTTTAAACTTTCTCCAGGATCTATTTGGGTGACCCAGGGGGCAGTGGATGGATGATGCATAGTGGCATTGTGCATAGTGGCTCCACACAGTGGACACATAGAGGCCTGCTGTGAGAGCGTGTGGTGATGACAGGCCAACATCCTTGGACCCAACAGTCGTCACTAAGAAATGTTTTTGGAGAAACCATCTATACAAGGGACTATTGAAAGGATGGCTTAAAGCAGAAATTCTCAAATTTTAGCCTGTTTCCGAATCATCTGAAGGGTTTGTTAAAACACAGATTCCTAGGTTCCATCCCCAGAGTTTCTGATTTAGCATGTCTGAGGTAAAGCCTGAAAATATGCATTTCTAAGAAATTTACAGGTGATGCTGATACTGCCGGTCCGGGGATCACGTGTTGAAAGCCCATAGTGTAAAGAGAAAAGCCTCCACCGTCCTTTTCTGAGGTCTTCAAATTCATTCAAGTTGCTGGGCCCAGTGGTAAGGATGACTACCAGGTGGAGGTGAGTGAATGTCTTCAGGTAAATAGTTCTAATGTCCTGAGATGAGCCAACGATCTGAGATGGGAGCAGGGAGTGTGGAATAGGTCTGTACGAGGACCCTGGGAAATTAGACAAAGAGAGACCATTTGCTCTTCTGCTTCTTTGCAAATGATACAGTAAAGTTGTATAGCTACAGCTCTTGTCATAGACACGGCTTGTTTTGTCTGCATAGAACAGCGTTCCTGCTCGCTTTAGGAACTGTTCTTACCCCACTCCAATCATATATATCTGGTGGGCTTAGAAACAGACCATTATTATCTTCGCAGTTCACAGGGGTGGGTATGTGACCTTATTCTCTTGGCAAATATTCCTATGGCACGTGACTAAAGACTAGCCAATCAGAGTTATTCCCTGGGAAATTTATAAGTTTTACTGGTGGGGAGAGTTCTCGTTCATTTCTGGTCACAGAGCTGTAAGAATGTGTTCAAGAGCTGCAGTCAGCCATATCCTCCACCATGTAGAATATAGGAGAGAATGAAAAAGACAGAAGCTGAAGAGAAGAAGAGGAAGGGAACCATGTCAGCAATAAGTGTCTGCTTCTAGTCACCGAGGGCTCAGAGCTATTTGGGTTCTCCAATAGTTTCTGCAGTTCCGTGTTCTCCAGCAGTATCTTTCTAACTCCCACTTCTCTCCCATCCCCCCACCCCACCCCTGGTTTTTGTTCCTTAAAGTAGTTTTATTTGGGATTCTGTCACCTGCAAAGGAAAGAATCCTGACTCGTATCCCTCTCATAATCAAACCCGTCAAGGACAGAGGTAGAAACAAGAAGCCACAGAAAGGTGTCAGTGGTGGGATGCTCATATGTACTGGCAGGCTCTTGTAGCCACAAGGAACAGATCCTCACTCGGGTCCCCTAGAAAAAAGTGCAAGGACACATGTGGCGAGACTAAAAGTAGAAAGCCACCAAAGAACTGAGTGGGTTTAGGGCCAGCTCCTCTCTTGTCTCTCTCTTTTGGCCTCTCCGCCATGTCATCTCTGCTCCTCAGTGCCAGTTGCATTTTCCACTTATTCCTATCTGACCAATACTCTCCCAGTTTTCTAGTCCAAATCCCAGGAGGTCAGATCTTTATACTGCTGTCCCTATTGTGCAGAGCCCTTGGTTCTCAGCCACCTGTGGGTGGCCAGCTAACTTCTCTGGGTGAGGCACCATCTCTGGTCCTATCAGGGTCCCTTCTGAACAACAATAACAAAACTGGAGAATTTAGGATGAGGCAGACACTCCATTATGTCCATTGTAAGAGATGTGTGCTCCAGAACACCAGGAATGGAGAGTCGTAGTACAAAACATCAAACAAATATTAAATAAAAACATTTGCACCAGAAAATCTGAAGTGCACCAGAGAGGGAGGTGTGGAGAAGACACAGGACAAGGACTTGGGCCAGAGCCAAGTGCTTTAGGTCCTAGAAAAAGCAGGTGAAGACTTTTCAGCTCAGAAGCTCTCGGCCTCTCACAGTCACAGCAAAGCCACTGGCCTCTGCTTGGCTTGACTTCTACCACCTGACTGGGGGAAACTAGGGAAAGTCCCACATAGTCTACCCTTTCCACCATCTCTGCAAAAGACTGAGGGGTCACACAGACCTAGGTGGAGTCCTAGGAAGTGACTGGGGCAAGTTTCTTAGCTTCTGAAGCCTCAGTTTCCTCATCTAAAGACGACATTATCTGCTTTCATAGGGTTGTCGTGAAGAGCCAGTAAGACAATGCCTGTGAAACACTGAGCCTAGCTCCAGGCGCAGATAAGTGCTAGTTATCATTGCTATATCATCCTCCTCCTCCTCCTCCTCATCATCATCATTTTCATTATAATACTTTCAAGGTGAATGAGTGTAATATGACTCCAGGGATACATTTGTGAACAAAGCTTCTCTCTCTACCTGTTTGCTGATACTGGTCATTTTTCTAACAAACTCCCATTAACAAATGCAATAAAATCCAAATATATTTAAATTGTACAGCTATATGTCCAAAGTGTACACTACTTTATACAATTTAGAAGCTTTTTATTTAAAGAAGGAAGGGAAGAAGGACAGAGGGAAAGAAGGAGGGAGGGAGGGAAGGAGGGCGGGAGAGAAGGAGGGAAGGATGGAAGGAAGGAAGGGGGGATGGAAGGCAATCACTTATAAAAGTCCTCTTCCACTTGCAAGATTTGATCCTTCATTATAAAAGAGATTCCTGTTGCTAATTGAGATATCAATGCAACAACAACAAACAAAACAACCAGAAAAAGATACCCAAAAATCATTTAATTCTGTAATACAGAATATCTGGGTATATTTTCCTAATGTAAAATCGTTCATTTGGTCCAGCATGCCCATGGCATTATCAACAGTTAACTTGAAAAAGATATGAAAAGGTTGGGAGGATGTGGTTTAAATATAATCTACAATTTTAAAATTTAATTTTACATATTGCCATGCTGTTCCATTATATATGCAGGAAAGGGAAAAGCAATATTCTTCAGACTTGAAAAAATTAATCCATGTTTCTTGGCATGGACAACCAATGTTATATTTAAAATACACATATATAATGTGAGATCCATTATCTAATAAAAATTATGAAATCTACCTTGTTCTCTTTGTAACTGATAATAACTGGAAGGTGATCAAAGAAAACTACTTCCATTCTTGTTAGATTGTTACTATTTTTATGAACAAAATTTAAAATATATGATAAAAATCCAATATGCAATAATTGAAACATACAGTCTGACCTCACATTGCTCTGATAAATCTGTTCACTTCTGGCCATTTTCATTGTTGCTATAGTGAACAGTGTTGACACCTGGATGAAAAAAGCTTATAAATGGAATTCTGATCGTAGATAAAACTGAACATGAACTGTCTCCCCACATTTCTGCATGTTGGGAGGCCCGGTTTGTGCCACAGATGGCCATCTCCCAACGACACATAAAACAGTCCGTACTGGAGCTTGGCACACGTTGTTGAATGCACAGGTCACTTGAACAGAACAATAATTCAATTCACTTAATGATGACCTCACTGGGAACAAACACAGACACAGGATGATGCTGTTAGCAGAACAAAATCGTACTGGAGTTTCAAAAATGAAATTCTTAAAAAGCCGCCATGCTCTCCTGTCAAAATAGCACTTAAATGTATTCAGTGTTTAGCGACCAGGCAGGCTCACTGAGTTTATTTTAGTCTCTTGAATTTTACTGCAGTGTCTCTGTGCCATGTTTTCTCTGTTTTCAGGCTGGTAGCTTTCCTGGGAAGGTCAGTGGTGCCCACTGAACCTTCTATTGGCTTATTGGCTGAGCTCATTGATGAAGAAGGCTTGAGTACATCATTTTTTCTTCTCTAATAGCTGAGATGGCAGTCAATGAAGAATGACTGCAGAAAGTTTCAGAAGGACACATGGGGATCATTTCATCAGACCGATAAAATCAGCTATTTATGTAAGTAACAGTTATTATAACCTCAACCATCGAGGCCATATTTCTCTAGAATAATTTTTAGGTTGAGGGCTAATTGTGTTTCTAGCTTATAATGCTTAAAACCCAGGATTCCCTGCACTGGCGGAAATGAACAAACTCAGCTAGGAGAAATCAGAATCTGGAGTGACCCCTTTCTAGCATCTAGATGTCTGCTAACAAGACAGTGTCATGTTTCAACACCACTGACATACACGAGATCAGCCTGACCATTCCAGAGGTTTTAGCCATGATGTTCATTTCTATAATTTAAAACTAAGCCAAGTGCAGTTGAAATTAGGCCCTTTATTGTCATAGTTTTAACTATTAATACCATGTTCTCTTTTGTCATCCACAATTACTGTAAAAGCACGCTTAATAAACAGCAGGAGCTTTAAATATGTTTTTGCTTAATACATTTTATGAAAAATATCCTTCACTTTTAGGATCCAAATCATAAACTTGCAGAACAGAGGAGTTAAAAAAAACCAACAGAGAATGAAGATATAATCTATTCAAATCATTATTGTTTTAATGTTGGAGAACAGGGAGAAAATTTGTGTAGGAATTTTGTCAACAATTGGTTTATAGTTTATTTTATTCTTCTTTATTTTTTCGCCTCCATCTATCCTAGCAGGCTTGAAAAACCGAAATCTCCTTTCCTACAGAGTAGTGCTTTTAGGCTTGGGAAACACATTTCTTTATAGTAACTAACCCATTAGCTTATTTCTGTACCAGCCTCATCAATATCAGCTGGAATACCCTGTAATAGTGGCAATTTATTAACATCTGCGGTAAAAGCAGGAGAGACAACACTCATGCTATTTTCCCATGAAGATGGTGGTTAGGGGAAGGAGTGTTTGGGGATGCAGTGGGATGGGGGGAAGGAGAGGGAGTTACAGACGCAGAGTGCATTTCCCACAACACATATCTAAGTTTTTAAAGATTAAAGAGGTATCCATAATCCAAACAAGACATCCCTTTTTCCTTCTTCACCTTCCTCTCTCTCCTGTTCCTGATACTTCTCCCAGAAGTCATAGTCCTTGCCTCTAAAAGAACTTACTGTTTGAAGGCAAGAAAACACAGAAAGTAAATAAATGAATAGAAAAGGCAGCAGGTAATTTAAGGACCACATTGATGTTATAGGAGTTCAGAGAAATGGAGATCAGGAAAGGCTTCTGGAAGGAATTGCGAGGCAATTGCAGATCCTGCTCCTGTGATCCATCGTAGGTTGTATCTCATTCTCTGTGAGGCTGAGGGGGGATTTCCCTTCCTCTCACTACCCCAAGGGGCTACTTCATCTTCCCATCTCCCAAGATGCAGGAGAACCTTCTGCAGCTACGCCCACCATTTCAGTGGAAGAGCGCAGCCTCTCAGTTTACCTGGAACCTTCCCAAGGGCCGACAGAGCTTGCAGAGACCGAGTAGGATGCTGAAGAGTCCATGTAATTTCCTCTCAAGGGAAGAGGAGGGCGGTGGGGCACAGAAAGCCACACTCCCCTCTGGGCTTAGGTGCTTGGAAAGAGGGAGCAGGAGGGAGGAAAAGTCCATCGAATGCTGCTGATAATCACAATAGTAACATTTACACAGCACTTACTGTGCAGGGAGCTGTTCAAAACAATTCACACGGGCTGTTAACCCAGGTGATCCTCACAACAACCCTAAAAGGAAGTACTATTAATATCCCCATTTTACAGATGAGGCACAGAAAAGCTAATTAACTTGCCTAAGATCACACAGCTACTTAATTGGCAGCGTTGGGACGTGAGCCCAGACACAGCCGGACTCCAGTGCCTCTGCTCTTATATGGTTCACCACTTAGGCTGCACATTGGAATCACTTGGAGAGCTGTTAAACAATATTGATACCTGGGCCTCCATCCCAGAAATACTGATTTAATTGATCTGTAGTGGGGCCGGGGCAGCAGTGCTTTTTAAATTTCCCCAGGTGGTTCTAATGTGCAGCCAGGATTGCCAGCCATGCTATTCTGCCTCTCACTATCCTGTTACCTCATTATCTCGGCATCTCTCCTCTCTTCCCTGTTACTGAGACTATTCTGTCCTGGTCTTAGACCCTTCCACGCTTCTTTTTTCTTCCTCCACAAAATGGCCCTTGTGGTGATTTTAAAATATGTCCACAAATGCTTCAACTCCTCTCTTTACAAGGTGGAGCCCAACTTCCTTCCCCTTGAGTGTGGGCTGGACGTAGTGAGCCCAAGTTCTTCTAATGAGTGAATCTGGTGGACGTGACGGTCTGTGACTTCCAAGACCAGGTCATAAAAGACATTGCACTCGCTTCTGGTCCTCCCTCGGGAACTGTGGATTGCTCGCTCTGGGGGAAGCTAGCTGCTATGTCATGAGATCACTCAAACAGCTGTATGGAGAGGACCTCGTGGCGAGGAACTGGGGACTCCTGCCAACGTCAAGGAACGACTGAGGCCTTCCAGCAAGCAACCATTGAGCAAGCCAAATCAGGAGTGACTCTTCCACCCACTCAATCCTCAGAATGACTGCAGCCCCGGTGACATCTCGACTGCCTTCTCATGAGAGGCCCTGAGCTGGAGCCATCCTGCTAAGTTGCTCCCAGATTCCTGACACTCAGAAGCTGTGAGATAATAAGTATTCATTGTCTTACACTGGTAAATTGCGGAGAGTTTGTTGTGTAGCCGTAAATAACTAATAGAGCCCCCAGCCCACCCCCAGGACCCCGCATTGACTTGGAGCTGGGAAGTTGCCAAGGCTGCAAAAAAGTGTTCTGACATCCCAAGGTGGAACTCTGAATGTATTTACCACAGAAACATAGCTCCATGCATATTTATGTATGTACATATACGTGTGTAAATGCATAGGAAGAATCTGGAAGAAACAAGCCATACTGTTCGTAGTGGTAGAGCCAGAGCTAGAAGAGGGAGTGGGATCAGGGGCTGGGGAGGAAGCCAAGGGGAATTTCCCTTCCTGCTCTGTAGACTACAGTGTCTTTTGGAGATTTCTCACTGAGAATGTGCCTGTGCATCACCTGGGTAATTAAACATATTTTTCCTACATAAAAGCGAGGGAAGTAAAAAGAGAAACATAGTCATACCCAAGGCTGGGCTCTGTTGGAAGCAGCGTATTAGGAATACAGTTCTACAAGTACATTGTCAATACAACAGTATTTTGTAGCTCGTCCTGATGGCTTTAACGCCGGGTGGAACTCTGAACTGCAGGCACCGCGATGAATTAAAGAACAACAGGCCCTGGAGCCTGGCCCTCACGTGTGTTTGATTCCTGGCTCTGACACTTAACAGCTTCGCGAGTCATGCAACTGTTCCGAGCGTGTTTCCTCCTCTGTAAAGTCGGGATAATGATATGAGAATTAAAGAAGCTAAATATATAAGGGGCCTCAGACAGTGAATGGTCCAGAGGCAGTATTCCTTAAATGGTAGTTATCATCCTATGGAAAAATATGTTCCTAGTTCCAAACACATACACTTTGGGATTATTACATGTAAATAAATTGAGGGCTCCATGGATTCTATGTTTTTGTCGAGGAATGGAAAAGGTTCATCACACAAAGTAGACTTTCAAGACCCATTTACTGCGTGAATATTGCAAACATTGCAGTGGTCAAATATTTGTTTTTTATGTCAAGTGGAGAAGACCTGAACAACTCATAATCCACAGTTACAGGGGAGAAACGGGACAGCGGTGATGGACATATAACCCCAAAGAGTTAAACAATGCTAGATCTGAATTCTACTGGACGGTAGCACCGGAGAGAGTTGGCCTATCCCACCCTGTAGACACACGTTAGAGGCCATGCTCTGGAAGCCTGCAGATCCCCGGATGCCAGGAAAGGGGTTTTCTTCGACCCACACGATGTTTTTGAAAAACGTTTGAATTTGTTGCCCACGTTTAAACTTGGAAGATTTCACATAAAAATACAATTTCAGACTGCTCTTAAGAGACTGACCCATCTTGCTGTCTTGGGCCAGCTGGCTCGGACTGAGTCACGGATTCCCCCTTTAGTCAGGATGAGGGTCTACACGAGGCTGCAGTTCCCACCTGCACAGGCCTGCGAGCCTTGGGTTCCGTCCTTGCCCCTGGAGACACTGAGTCTGCACCTCCGACACTGTGGATGTTTACTCCAATGCAAGGAGTGTTATTGAGATAGGATGATCACATGCTTCTATAATTATAAAAACTGCCTGAGCATGCCTGCAATGCGGAGATCCCAGAAATGGAGGTCGTCTCTCTCTGTTTACTTTTTAATGAACTGAAGAAAAGGAATGTGGAGCTCTCTAAAATGTTTCTATGAGGAAATGAAGCGCTGCTATTTATAATCTACTATGCTTCTACAATGAGCTAATATTTATCAGGAGGACCTCCGGTCTCTCAAACGCTCTAAAGTTGCATGTCATCGTAGCAATCTAGTTGTTTGATCTTTTCCATTTGACTGAGTAGGCTGGGATTCTCTCCCTCTACACAGGCTCAAATCCTACAAACAGAAGAAAAAGCTGAACTCTGACCCTTACCTTTGATATGTATGGAGAGAGACTTATCAACTTCGGTGGTATTGAGTTCATTTTTAATATCACCGAGTCACTTGTGAATCAATACCTGTCCAATTCTTGTCTAATAAATGTTCCTGTCTGACCGTTATTAAAAACAAACAAAAAATCAGTCCTATTTCCTTAACTCTGCTTGAAGGTCTCTCCATGGCAAAATTGTTCCCCATAATGAACAAAAGCAAAATGTGAATTTGTAGTAAAAAGAGTGTTTCATTTGCCAGGTATTTTTTTAGTCTAGGTCATTTCCTCCCAACAGTTTATTAAGAAAACTTTCAAACATACAGAAAAGTTGGAAAAATGGCACAGTGAACACCCATACATTGACCATCTAGATTACAATTTACATTTGTTATATTTACTTTATCACATATCCATTCATTCCTCTATTAGTCTATCAGTTCACCTTCATTTTTGATACATTTCAAATAAAGTTGCAGACATCAGTACATTTCATTCTCAAACACTTCAACATGCATATCATTAGTTCAATATTTTTTCTGGGTTTTTAAAAATTTGTTTAGTGTGGTAAAATGTGTGTAACAAAATTTATCATTTGAACCATTTGTAAGTATATAGTTCTATGGCATTAAGTACATTCATATTGTACCCATCACCACCATCCATCGCCAGAACTTTTCATTTTCCCCACCTGAAACTCTGTACTCATTAGACACTAAATCCCCACTCTCCCCTCCCTCCAGCCCCTGGCAACCACCATTCTCCTTTCTGTCTCTGTGAATTTGACTAGTCAAGGTACCCATATAAGTGGAATCCTGCAATATTTGTCCTTTTGTGACTGGCTTATTTCACTAAGCATACATGTCTTCAAGGTTCATCCACATTGTAGCATGCGTCAGAATTTCCTTTCTTTTTCAGGCTGAATAATATTCCATTTTACCTACATAGCACATTTTGTTTATTCATTCATCCATCAATGGACATTTGCGTTGCTTCCACTTTTTGCCTATTGTGAATAATGCTGCTATGAACACGAGTGTACAAATATCTGTTCAAGTCCCTGCTTTCACTTCTTTTGGGTTATTCCCAGAAGGGGAATTGCTAGATCATATGGTAATTCTATGTTTAATATTTTGAGGGCTTTATGGTTTATTTTTATGTAAAATTACACACAGTGGAATGCACACATCTTAATCTACCATTTGATGGGTTGTGACAAACGCATTCTCTAGGGGATATTTTCTGTTTCTTAGGTCCTCAATATAGGTAAGAATCTTTCAATTAGAAAACCGACACTTTCTGTGACCAAAATCCTGATGGAAAGAATCTGGGCTTGGATGACACCAAGCATCCAGTGTCAGGATCTGCTGACCTTATCTATTCACGTATTTTGAAATCTGTAAAGCATCTTGCTGTCCTGAAATCAGGAATTTGCAAAAATAATCTCCATCTTCCACTACTGACTACAAACGCTTTACCTTGTTTAAGCAATGACCACAATAGTTTCAAAGAGGGTTTTCTACACAGAAGAATGCATGTTGAGCTCAATTTTTAAGCTCCTACCCATTACTAGGAATGAGATGATCTCCCCTGCATCTATCATGCAGATTTTCCAGTCTATAATGAGGTTCTTCCTAAAGATTCTAAGCAAGCAGTGAGCAAAGTTGATCTTGCAGATCAAGAATTTATATTATTGAAAATGAAAACAGCAATGTATATAGCACATTTTTGCAATCAGATTGGCAAAAAGTGATAATGGTCTCGTTGTGAAGGGCATGGAGAAACAGGCATTCTCAGATACTGTAGGTGGCATTAAATAGTAGGACAACTTGCTAATGCCTGTTACCATTTTTAATATGCCTTTTTCCAACCCCAGGAATTTCACTTCTAGGAATTTTTCTCACAGAGATGCTTGTACAAGTGCACCAGGATATATTTGTACACTGTTGTTCATTGCCACATGGCTTGTAGTAGCAAAAAACTGGAAACAATCCAAATATCAGTCAGTAGGTAACTGCTAAAAATAAATCCTGATATACCCACGTTTAACTGGTATAACTTGCTTTACCAGCTTGGACACAAATAAGGTTACATCTTTTTTATTTTTTCAAATTACATTAGGCCCAAACATCTATGGGCCAGATTAGTGCCAGAGGAAGTCCACTGCCTGTCTCCTTTCCTAAGGCCTCTTCCCTCCCCTGAATTATCCAACCACCCCGGGGCTTTACTCCTTGCAGAGTGGCCAGTCCCGCTTCTAAATGCCTCATGGAGAGAGAACTAGGGAATCGGATTAGTCTATTAGGAACCTTATTTTCAGCATCTGTTGCTTCTGTTTGCTATAATATGACTGTTGAAAGCTACAAAAGTAATAAATAGGGTCTAGCATTGTAAAATAAAGAACGAAAAAAAATGTTTGGTTGAGACTTTGTTTTGAAAAAATAAAAGTAAAGATTATCTTATCTTTAAATATGATTTATCTTTGAAGATACACATATAACAACTCTAATTGCAACAATGCTCTAATTTTTAGAATAAACAAAGGATGAATCACGTGTTGATTTGGTGAGGGGGATAATTTTTCTAACAAAACTATTTGATAGCAAAATTTGACACCCTACACTTCATACTGACTTTTATAGCAGAATCATACAAAGGTCATTTTGAAAAAAGATGTGAGGGCTTTGTCAATTTTCCTGAGAACCTCTCTTAATCCTTGATATTCAAATAATTCTCCTTTTGGGGCCGCCCGGTGGCGCAGCGGTTTAGTTAGCGCTTGGCAGCCCAGGGTTCGCGAGTTCAGATCCCGGCACCCGCGGATGCACTGCCTGTCAGCCACGCCGTGGCGGCGTCCCATATAAAAGTAGAGGAAGATGGGCACAGATGTTAGCCCAGGGCCAGTCTTCCTCAGCAAAAAGGGGAGAAGTAGCAACAGATGTTAGCTCAGGGCTGGTCTTCCCCACACACACACAAAAAAATTCTCCTTTTGAAGAACTTATCCTCTTATCATCCTTGTTTTTTCTCATCTTTAATTGTTAACTAGTCTAACACTGCCAGACACTCATTTGCCTATTGGAGAGTTCTCCAAAATCACTTTCAATGACTTCATAAAATCCCGCATCTTTTGCAAGATTAGCAATTTTACATGGCAACTGAAGTGCATTTTATTTACATTGTATTGTCAGATGTTTATAACATTTACCATCAGCAAAATTGACTGGCTGAGTGGGGATAGATGCTGGTATTAAGTTGGGAGAGCTATTTGAGTGGGCACTAGTTTAGTAAGTGGCCAGTTCATTAGTGGCTATTTTCCTGTTATGACCAATTTCTGCTTCCCTACACAATATAGCAACTATGGGAATTCAAATAATGATAATGAATAGTTGGATAACAAGAAACTTCTGTACTATGCAGCACTAAGAAGGAACAAGGTGTATGCTGACATGGAAAACCGTTCACAATGCATTGTTAAATGATAAAAGCAAGTTCTAAAAGACTATGAATAGTATAAACATGTTTCTATGAAATAATAATAATGTTAGTATATGCATCAGAAATATGAATAAATAAAACAACCTGGAAGAGTATATTCCAAACTATTAGCAGTAATTTCTGATAGGTGTGTGGGGAATGGAGAAAGCCCATCTAGGTAGCCTTATTTTTAATGCGTATTTATTACATTCTCATCTATGATAAAAGCCAATTAAAAATATTTTTAACTAGTATAGCTGAGATAGGGCCAGAGTGAAAAAAAAAAAGAAAAAAACAGGTTGTCACTACATTAGTGTCTAAATGGGGTACTCCTAGAAAGAGCTTTTATAGGCTCATTTTGAAGGCACATAATAGGATCCTTCAATATGAACCTGTTTTGTTATAAACACCCCAGAGCTCTTTCTCAAAATAATCAAGGCACAGACATTTGCTGAGAGTCTGTTATTTTCAAGGTACTATGTTGCACTTGGTGCTCAGAGGAATACAAGGATCAATATGATGTGAGAGCTTTTCTTCAAAAAGCCAACAGTCCAGTTGAGAAGATGGTAAGCTCCCCAGTGAACGAGGTGGGTAACAACCTGGTCGTCAGTGACTGAGGTCTGAGCAAGATGGTACAACTGTGTGAAGGTGGAGAGATTGACTAGCTGATTTCGCAGAGTCTTTGCCCTGCTTGGGATCCTATGGGTCAAGCATTACATGGGAGTTAGCACTGAGCATAAGTTATTAACCTTCAGAGAAAAATGCAACCCTTTATCCTCCATGGGAGGGGAAATTCACAAATTGGTCCAAAGGCCAGGTAGAGCTCCATCCAGATCTTAGGAGAGGCTCACGGGGCTTTGATGGGGACACAATGAAGTGAGATGGTGAACAGTGGGGTGTGTTTTTTTAATCTTCTGCCTCATTTTATGAATGAGGAACCTGAGGCTGACTCAACGTTACACTGCTGCTAAGGACAGAACCAGGATTTGAACCCACCACTTGTGACTCTAGAGTCCACACTCAATTTTTATGACCCACTCCTTCCTCATTGCAGATTACTGGCTAATTGTCACCTGGTACATGTGGAAGGAAGAGATGTTCGGCATGGCACCAACTGATATGTGTATTTACTGTGAAGTTTACCCCAGGAGAAATGAGGAAACCAGCTGTGTAAATGGAATTTGGAGAAAGGCAATACCTTCTTGCAAATGACAGCAAGATCCATGAAATCTCTATAGTCTTCCTGGATGAGAGGTTGTCAAGATTTCTGAAGACTTGGTCTTCCTCTCCACCCCCAGAAATAATTCCTTTAGGGCAGAGTTGATGCACATTAACAGAGTAACACTTTCTCTTCTGCCTGTGTTCTGCCTAAGCAGTGGATAATCAGAGGTGCTTTGGGTTCTGAATTCAGCTGCAAGAAAAATCACTTTTTAAAAAGTTGCTGTTGAGATACTTCAATTTTGGACATATTGTATGGCATATCCAATATCTAGGATAAAAGTGCTTTATATATGCCATATAGCATAACCTATAGTGATAATGCAGGGTGCCATAACATTTACCACTTAGTTGTACCAACTTATTCTTTAGAACTCTCTGAAATACAAAGAAAGTATTACTGAACTATTATTAGAATTTAGCTTGGATTTATGACCCATTCCAGAAGGGTTAAAAACTTTCAAAAAGTGTACATTATTTAAAAGAAAAAAATCATTTGATCTTTTAGACAAAGTTTATATGTATTAGCTTGCAAAATAGTATCATAGGAGAAACAAATATAGAAAAAAATGGTTTTAGTTCACTACTGTGGTCATTACGAAATACAAGACAAATCATTTAGGTCACTTCCCTTGTTGCAGAGTGAAAACGAACTGCTTCTTACATCCACTCTTGGGATAGTACATGAAATGCAAAAATACCCCTTTTTTATGGAAAATGTCTGGGAGTCATTGCCTTGAAAAATTTCTAAAAAGTCTTCTCATCATCCCACACCATAGAAAAATAATGCATGGATAAGGAGCTACACATTCTTTCTCTCTGAGAACGTGAAGATTTGGCATTGAACATTGCAGTAACGTATGGACAACCTCATAGGTCTATGAAAAATAATAATTTGCAGTTTTGCTGAGGCAAGCATCAGAATCCCAAACCTTATTGTCTGAGAACAAACCATTTGATTAGTGAGTGGGCCCAGCCGTCCACCTGGTATTCACTTCCTAAGCAAGATCTTATGGTTCTCTCTAATTGTCGCATCTGCAATAAATCCTGCGGAGAGATAACTTTGTTTCTTTGTGGAAAATGGCCCTGAGAAGAAAGTTAACTGCTAGTGTAGTGCTGAAAAGTGATGGCATTTATTAATTTGCATGATTATATTTGGATAATTACATGATTATATTTAGATTTAAATTATGTTTAGACTATAATTATATGCATGACGTTGAAGGCCTGTCGATATTCTTATAAATTTGAAGACTCCCTGTGTATATAGGCATTTCTCTGCAGACTGGTCCATGACTTCTTTGAACAGAGATGGGAACACACCTTCTGATTTCACCTGTTAGAAAAAAAAGAAAGAAAACATTATATTACTATGATCTTTTGGGAGCAAGCATCTTTGGACACCACATATACTGTGTAACTGCAAGGGTCTGGGATTACTGCTTGGCAACAAAAGCTCTCTTGGGTCAGTGAAGTGGTCGCTTTCCCCTAAATTCTCCTTTTAAAAAATCCTCTGTAGTTGACCTTGTTGTTCAGTGTTCTGCAGCCGAGAAAGGGCTCATGTTTTCAGCTGAGAGTTCCAAATAGTAATCACAATAATCCCAGAATTTTACAAACCACAGAATTAAGGTGGCTCCCCAGACAGACACCGTCAGGCTGTTGACAGGTGAAGAGCTGACACCGTCTTTGACCACATTCCCCATACCCTCTTCCCGGGACTGGCATTAGGCATGTTAGGTTCTAACTGGAGCACTAAAATTTGAATCGCTTATTATTCTGCACATGCCCCTTACTGGTAGTCAGTGAAACTCAGACGAGAATACCGTATCCAGGACTGGATTGTGATGACACATGGCAAGATGTCAAGCATCTCCAGAGGTCTTAGATGTTTGGCCTATTGCCATTTGAGAGATGAGGATGTTGCAAAAAATGATTCTCATAACTGGTTCCAGGTGTAATTCTTAATGGTTGTCTTGGAAAGGTGGTAGCATCATATAGTTGGGTTTGTAGATTCTGAAGAATCTTTGCTGCCTCAAGAGAACTCAAGGAAACTTAATTTCCTGGACCTGGAAAAGATCCATTTTTTTGAATCACTTGTTTTGCCTTGTTGCCTTGAGTCAAATAACTTGAGTGACTCTTTACTAAGCATGAACAATGCCAGAAACACATCATTAAAATGTTAATCTAATTTGGCCTGTTGAGGTAAGAATCCAGACAGTGTAGTTCACCTAAAAGTGACTGGGATTAATGATATTGTTTCTGACCTGGGGTAATTCTGGTCACGTGAATGAGAGTTCCAAGGCAAGTAGATCGAGCAGCATTATGAAGACTCACCACCTGTGCCATAGGTTCAGGACTAAAGTATAAAACTTGCTTTCTTCAGAGTTGTTGATTTTGTACTTTTGGCAGACATTAAATTCACTTTTAAGAGGAAGGTAAAAGTTAAAATCTATTTGACTAATATGTTGAATTTTGTGACCATGGGTTTTCCATTTGTTCTTCAATTCCCCGCCAACTCTTCTGAACTGAAATGGGAAGATTTCTTTCTCAAATGACGAGCTTACTTTGCAAATCACCAGCAGGTCCGTAGCAGAAGCTAAAACTTTGTAGGCCCAGATATCACTAGAGACTTCTTTTTCTATTTGCCAAGATAAAATCCCAACTTACAGCTTAGGCCCATACTATAAAATGTAAACGTTTTAATGAGCGCTGTAGAGATAGAGTGTGCTGGGCAAGTCACCCACCACTGAAGGGCTGGGTTTAAGTGAACCTTGGGTCATAATGAAACTAGTTTGGTGGTCTTAGCTTCCCCAGACGACATTTTCCCACATTAGAAAACCAGCACAGGAGTTTCTGCAATTCCCTACAAAGGATAGTTGCAGTTCCGTCCAAAACCAGAACTGGAGTGTGGATGGGATAACTGGAGGAGAAGCTGGAGGAGAAACAACAGGGAGCCTTTTAACCCTAAATGAAACTCCTGCCTAGATTTAGGAGGAAAAGAGGAGGGAGAAAATAATTGCTTGTGTTTCTGTCCATATTCTATAATCTCAAATACTATCTAAAGATATCTCCTTGTTTCCATTTCCTTCACTGTCCATGTTCTTGACTCTGCGAAAATACATTTTTCAAAAACATTGAGAAAAAGCATTGTGTTAACCCTCTATACTAATAACTCCAGCTCCTGGGGCTACAGAACTGCCCACATCTCAACTAGACTCCATAGGAACTGTGCTCCTGTCCTTCCCACCTTCCCGGACCCCAAATTCATCTTCTCTCAACCTGTCCCTTAATCCAGGCACAGTCCCAGTTCCTACAGGGAGCCCTCTGTCATGACAAATGCACACCTTCATCTCTTCGTTTTTGTACTTGTCTGTATAGAACAGCTAATGCCTGATCATATAATTCTGATAATCGAATTTCCTATTACTGTTCTCTCCAACTGGTTGAAAACATAAGTGAACATTTAAAAGGTAGAGAAAAAAAACAACTTTGAACATAAGATGCTACATTCCTGACCTCAGTATACCTCAACAAAGAGGATTCTTTAGTCCTTTTTCTCTTTAGAAAAAGACACTGGCTCTAAATCCCTTAATAATTCTACCTGATTTAAATCTGACTTTAATCCTGCATGATAAATTAAGATTCTCTTTCTTTTCATTCTTGCTTTTTGGAGTAATTTGTCTAAACCAATACCTACATAAATAGATCAGATCCTCTGAGTGATCCAAAGGCATTCCATTCGGGTATTGGCTCCAAGAGGAGCAAATGGTGTTAACTCCCACCTCACCAGAGGACTCCTTGACCTGAACAGCGCCAGGGGGCTTCAGAAGTGGTCGTATTTAGAGACCCATTCACTAAAGGAAGGACATCTGATTCCTCTGATTGCATGTACAGTTCCCTGGACGGCCACTACAGGTCTCCTTTTCCAGTATTCCCAACGCCCCAAAGGCCCCTCACAAAACATTCTACTTAGAGGCGGAAAGCATTGTCTCTGGGAGGATCCCAGGTGGCCAGCCAGAAGGAGAAATCCTGAGGTTTGTCCCGGCACAGTACTTCCCTGTAGCAGGATAATGTGCCTGTCCTGGAGCTGGGCCGACTTTGCCCTAAACTTACATTTCCACACAAAGAAGCCTTTAAGGGTGCTGTTGCAGGCCCCCACACTGGAGGTTTATGTCTGTCAATCTTAGAAAAAAGGAGGCCGTAATAAAACTGCAGGAACCAGCAGTGGGGAATTACAGCTCCAGGATCAGCGGAGGTCTGCCTCACAGCCCTGCTACAGGCTGAGCACTGGCCTCTCTAAGGACGGAGAACAATAAAGCGGAAGGAATTTAAGTCAATTGGCTGCTAGATTGCATTAGCAGGACTCAGAGAAGGGGGCACTTGCTGAGGGGGGTGCCCGGATTCTTGGCTGCTGCCATTGTGCCAGCCCAGCTGGACCATCCAGAGTCTGAGAGAATGAGAAAAGTTCACCCAAGTCAAACAAGCCAGGGAGGCCTGCAGACACCCAAGTTGGAGGTGCTGTGTTTGTGGCAGCCGGTGCAACTCCAAGTGTAATTCAGTGGATTTATAGTTAATAAGAACAAATACTAATTAAGGTCTCAGCGAGTGACCACGATGGGCAGAAAAACAGGAAATACATCAGAAGGTGGACCGGAACACTGCAAAGAGACACAAGGAAAAACAAATGTGGTGGCATCTGGGAGCTAGGCAAAGAGAGGGGTGGGGAAGCCCCCGAGTGGAGAGTGGATCCGACTGGTATGGGAGGTGGAGGGAGCAAGTGGGTAATGGAGCTGAAAATAGAGAGGGCATCACTGCCACCTGTCCGGCAGCTCTGTGCCCCTGATTTTGGCAGTGTGGCCCTGATGCCTCCACAGAAGGCTTGTTGGACCCAGTTTGAGAGCTTCCTAAAATATCCTTGGGCCTGATGCAATATCACTCTGTGATGGCACTGCATTGCGATGTGATGACAGGATAACCTGGTGGGGGGGGGGAAGGAGGGCCTTTTATGTCTTCATATGATTGTGTCTGAGCGAGGCCAAGTGAGTGGAGCATTCCCAAAGGAGAACGGGTCCTTTGGAGGAGTGGTTACGCTGTCATGTGGAAGGAATAGAGTTCGCATCCTCCCACTCCCACTACAGAGGCTGGACACCTGGGGAGGGCTCAGTTAGGGAACGGAGACTCTGAAGGATGAGCCCAAGGGGCACCTCAGCAGTCCACCGTGCACTCAAGAAGCAAAGCGAGCAGAGGAAGGAGTGTACAACTTTCACCTGGAGAAAGCAGCAGAAAGAACAGGGTAGCCTCCCCCCAAGTGTGCCTTCTGGGCAAAGGTGAAGGAGTTGGGTTGGGGAAGCGGAGAGGAGACAGGCCTAATCTGGAGAAAGCCACCAAGAGCAACCAAGAGCTGGCAGCAAGGTCCAGGTTTGGCCTAAGTTTCCAAATAAAAACAATTTGCCTAGCTCTAGGCAAGCCCTTGTTCTGCATAATGATTTGAATTTTGAAACGTGAATTAAACCTTGCAAAGGAATGCAACTCTTTTCTCCCTCCCCCAGGCCATTCTACCATTCCTAGAGGGTGAGAGGTGGGTCAGAGGGAGGAAGGTTGAAAAATTTTTGCCCCTTTCCCAAAACATGGAAAGTGTCAACCAGGTCTCCGGACATCCCTGCCCCCAATGCTCAAAGTATTCAAAACTAAAAGCTGCTGCATCTTTTCAGCAAGTAATCAGCACAAGTTGAAAGGCACATGCTGTTGCATTTCTGATCAGACTGTATGTTAAGCAGGAAAATATCCCACCCCCTTTTTTGGGGGCTAAATGCATGTCTGTTTAAAGAAGCCACCAGGCAGTGCCTCTCACTTTGTCTTGGCAGGGCACAACCATCAGACGAAGTGGGAGGAAGAAACATTAACTTCAACAGCTGTTTCTTGACCCCGGCTGTCAGTCTTCCCAAGAATAAATTTTGGAGAGTCCTATTTGAAACAAAGAGGGAGTTTTGGGGGAGAGAAAAGTTGGTTGGTTCCAGGGCGGCTGCCCAAAGAAGCAGGGAACGAGACGTTTGCAGTTACCACGCAGCCTGCAAGCCTCCGCCGGGTGCAGGGATGGAGCAAAGTAACTTGAAAGCTCCCCTCTCGGCGCCCTGTGCCTGCAGCTTCCCCCCCTAACGCGCGCCCAGATCCAGCGCCGGTGGTAAGAGCCGTAGCTCGACTACAGTAATTCCCCAGCTCGGGCGGCTTGAAACTGCTCGGGCTGAATAGCATTTGCTGTTCCGTCCTGCGGCCGCCTCCCGCCGCCGCCGCCGCGCTCCCTGCAAAGCAGCTCTCATTATCCCGGAAGTTGTGCTGACACAGTCTCGCTGCCACCAGAAGTTTGTCAACATCAAACTTCTCCTGTGTGGGGTACGTTCACCTTCCACGAGTATTTAATCGAGCCAACAAGCAAACAAACAAACCCAAATAAACCTGCCCGTGATGTCATGGTCTTTTCTTTCTTTTTTTTTTTTTTTGCTTTCCTGGAAGGCTGGGGCTGTTAAGAATTTGTTGGTGGGCGCCGAGAGCGCTTTTAGGTTTTGGGGGGAGATAAGGGACGCCCCCAGGGTGGGGAGTGGGGAAGGGGCTGCGGGGCGGCGTGCGGGCGGCCGGGGCCGGGCGCGGGCAAGGGGGCTGGGGCTGGGGTCCGGGGAATGGCTCCTGCAGGCTGTCGGCTGCGCTGGTTTGGAGGGTGCACCGATAGGGGGAAGGTTGTTGCTTTGCGTCCCCCGACCCGCAACAAAGGTGACCTGGGAGCGGTGGCGAAGCAGAGCCGGCGGGGGGGCTTTCTACACTCCCACTGCGCCTTCTACACGCCTGCAGGGCATTTCTACAGGCACCTCTCGGGATCTTCCCGGATAAAGGGCATTAAGGTCATAAAATGTATTTTGAGGCTTCAACTGCAACATAAAAAGAATCCTTGCGATTGGAGGGCCGGGATGTACCACCTTTTAGGTCTGTTCTCATACCTTGATTAAACCATTTGGTCTAAACTTAACTGACTCCTTTCCCTAAGCCAGGTCTCCGGGTTAGCTCAAGTTGCTGCTACCCAGTTTGGGTGTTTGTGGTTTCCAGTTGCTCCCCCGCTGAGATGCTTCTGGCGCCCCCCTACTCTGCCAGCGTCGGGGGGACTCCATTAACCCTTTCCCTTCCGTATTTCCATCTGGACACGTTCAATACTGCTCTGACTGCTGGAGACGACAAGGCCTGACTTGCAGAGTTGTGACCCTAGGCATTCATGAAGTAGCGCCACTTGGGGGCCACAGGTTTTCGTGGAGGAGCTGGAACCTCAGACACTGATAGTAACTTTGTATCTAGTTTGGAAGGCCACAGACTGCATTCAGACCCAGGAGAGGAGAGAGGGTCGCGGTATCCCCCATGTAATGTCAAGTCGGGCGTGGGCGGCTGAGAGGGCGCAGTGTCCCTAGAGTGGGCACCCCAAAGCCTGCTCCCTTGAATTGGAAATCTGTCCACTTGTGGGTGCAGCGAAACTCCTCTCTACTCTGCAAAAATAAGTCAGAATGAATAAATATGCTGAAGAGAATGTTACCCATTATCCCACGGTGATATTCCTGGGGCGGGGAGGCAGGTACTCGATTTACTCTTGTTGGATGGCTCTTATTAACCATGTTTTTAGAAAATTAGGTCTTCAGTCATGTGTCTTTGATAACAAGAAGCAAGATGCTTTTTCCTATTTTTCAAACTGCCCTAAACAGGAAAATTGTACTAGTCCCAAGGGGCTAGCTTACCTTAAACACAAAACAGGAGCCAAAGCGGAAAACAAAATCTAAAGAAAATGCAACTGGAGTGTTTCTCCAGGACTGGAAGGTACTTTTGACAAACACAAATCAAACTGATTCAATACAATTATAGAGCAGGCAGTCCTTAAAAAAAAAAAAAAAAAAACCCACACAAAGAAACATGTTTTCTTGAAAGTTTAGCTATTCACTACAGTGATTTTCCCGTTGGCCATGCCTCAAAAATTTCCCTGAATTATTCAGACTTCTTTTCTTTGGGTGATATTTTAATTTTTATTTATTTATTTTCTCATAATCCACAAAGTACTACTTGACATTGTTGTACCTCAGCGTGGACATGAATCTCGAGGGATCTGTGGAGGATTCCATTTCCAAGTCCACGTGCATGAATTATTTGCCCTGGTTGTTAATCTGTCATACTGTAAAAGCCTGATTTACAAAGGCTGAAGGACCTTTGCAAAACGAGGTATTGTATGGTTTCTATGGTTGGGCTTATTTACAAATAAAACTATTTTGCATTTCTGTCCACAATTTCCTCGTTGCACAGGGATAATTGTCAGAGTTTTCAGTTTCTAGTTCCCAAATGGGAGCGGTAAGCATGAGGAAACAATTTCTTTTTACAGTGATGTGAGCTCCATGCTCATCTGGATTTAGTTACTTCATAAGGTAAATATCAGTAAATGTGCACTGGGATCTTTGGGGATCTAAGGTGCTGGACGAGTGAAAATTGTCTACTGCAAAATGCTAGAGAATGTCAAACAACCGAATTCGTTTGCAGACCTAATTGGGTCAAATTATGGTATTCTTTAAAGTGGAAATTAATTTGAACATTTAAAAAAAGTATTTTCAGTTTACTTTTGGATACATTTAGGTTATTTTAGTCACTATGATTTTTAGAATTTTGCCCCAGGAATTCAATTAAAATAGACTCTTCTGAAAAATGTACGCCCTCCAATGAATAATGTCTGCTAATGAAAATGTATGTTGTGAATTTCATGCTAATTGCATTTTTAAATAATGAAGTTCTTGTAATTATTTTTATTTAAAGGCAAAATATCTGTATAGATAATGGCCAAAGCTAACCAAACTGCTTTAAAAATTAATGAATATTAATGAAGTTCATGAATAGCACAATACTGCCCCTGCCTGCCTCAGGAAAACAAATGTATTGACTTCATTCTCCTAAAATAACAACCCTTAGTTATTGATGGTTAAAATAATTTTATTGCTAAAAATATGGTACATAATGCAATTTTTGCAATTCAAAAGACTTGGTCCTGTTTACTAGACTTAGACCTTTTCCCCAAAACTAAGCATATGTTATCTTTTTACATATCTGAATGCTATTTCTTTTTTTTAATTTGCCATCTCAAGACATTTCATTATCATTTTTCTAAGTTCCCCTCCTCTGTCATTTCAGTGGCTCACATGAATGACTCAGGATTTTCAGGCCTTCATTTATATGTGGTATATAGATAATGGCGTCATTAGTCAGCGCTACCATTCATCTAAATTTGTCTAAGCATACTGGAAGCTGCCCATGAAATTTTCCAATGACAGTAACAAATGGGTGTCAATCAAGTGGTCCCACCCATTTCAACCTTATTTTGTGATGTGTAAATGTTTGCGTATATTTCTTCCATAAAGATAGGCTATTTTTTGATCTGGACATCTGCCTGCTAAGGCAAGTTTCCCAGGCAGATCACTGGTTGGCATTAGACTAAATTTGCAAAATTTAACACCAAATGAATGGCGAAAGAAAAGAAATAGTATGTAAAATTAAATAACAGCAGAATCCATTTCTTTAAGATAAGTAATTTCTGATACTCTAAATTTCAAGATTCTACAGTTTTACTTCAAATGAATTTGTAATGAGAAAGGTAAAATCATTTCAAGTAAGCCAGCAAATTTGGGTCAAAATGAAAGCAGTTCTGAAAGAGAAAGAGAGAGAGAGAGATGTTCCTGCTTCCCATAGGGCTGGTTGGGATTTTCTGTCTATTCAAAAAAGTATATATATATATATTTTTTTTTTTCTATGTGTGTGTGTGTGTTTTACACACACTCCACTATACACTGGTGTCCTGCTTGTTTTCCTTCTTTGTTTTTAATAACCAGTCCAATCTCTAGTGCTATTTGGTAGGTGAATGTGCTTATTAGAACTTGATGTCAGTTTTAATCTGAGATTACTTTGACTGCACTTGAAATCTACTGCTGTTTTATAACCTGTAACATGTTTTTGCATGTTTAGGAGTGCTGCTCCTGCTGTAAAAATTTCTGTGTTGATATTATAATGAGTTTATGTGTTTAGCCAAAAAGTGCAGCACGTATGCTAAGATTAGACAGTAAAGACTCTAAAATCCTAAATGGGTTAGTAAACCCTTGATAGTAATTGTAGTTTTATGGATAAAAAATATTTTTAACATTTTAATACTGCAGAGAAGTGTAGTTTTTTTTTCTTCTTAAGTTGTTATGGAATTTCTTTGTCCATAAGGAGTATTATAGAAAAGTTTATCATCTGAAATTATTTTATTTGGAAATGCTTTGGAGTGAATCTAGTCTTTACACCCAGGACTACAGATTGCAATTTCACTTACCATTATCCGTGGCAGGATGTTTAATTTTGCTCCTGTGACCCAAAGAATTTTTAGTGACTTTTTAAAAGTGGAATGTGGAAAGTAGCTTGAGCTTATTGTGAATGTGGGAATTTGACAAATAATGCTCCAAATGACCATTTACTCTATGACTTGTTATATAATGAGTAGATGTGAAAAAGAAGCTGTCAACTGAACTGTGGGTTTAAAGTTTCGAGTATTTTTTGATGGTGGCTGGAGTCAGACTCATCACGGCGATTACGTTTAGCATCAGTATGGTTGTTTGCTCACCAGTGCTTTTCTGTCCACATTTGCTGTGTATGAAGGTGCAAATGAAATTTTTTAAACTGCCTGTTCTGCAAACTGAACTTGCTTTCTAAAAACCAGACTGAGCATCTCTTTCTGTTTTCAAATGGAAACAAAGAATCTTGAATTAGAAAAAAATCTGGCTCTCTTGCTTATGATTTTGGAAAGAAAGCACTATTTTTTTATATATAGATTTATATCAAAGGGCTGACTGCCTTCTTAGGGGAAAGAAGAAGGCTTGGTTTTGTTAATAAACAATACTAACCCAGCTCAGAACCACTATTGGGAATTAGATATGGAAAGGTTCAAGCTGTTCTGACTTAAATTTTCAGATATGTAACATATGTGATGACCACCCACCTAGTGGTTAAATAGTATGTTTACTTTCCTACAATTTTCTGAACCCATTTGACTTTGGAGATTTAAATATGGCATAAATCTCTGTGCTCCGGAACCTGGTGTGGGAATTGTGATGAAGCAGGGGGACCTCCAGCCTTGACTCCAGTTTGTGTCAGTCTTTTCTCCAAGTCGGTAGTTTGTTCTCCATCCCACACACTTGACTCTCCTTTCCCTCTAGGCCAGCCCCCCGTAGTATGCCCCCACTGGGCCTGTTTGGAGCCTCCAGAAGACAGCTGGTGGATGGCTGTATAACATCCTAGGAGTATGGTTTGACACGTTCCACCTCACATACAAGCTCTTTAAGGCTAAAATTAGCCAGGCTTTTTCCCCCCTCCTTCCAACAGGCTATATTTAGCCAAAGGATTTTAAGGATGGAGAAGTTCTAGAAGAAGCCTGTGAGCTGAGGCTGAATTCAGGTTCTGGTTCCTAAAGAATCCACAGCCCAGGGCCCGAAGGCCCTTTCAAATGTTTTACGATCACTGGAGGGCTCGGAGGGAATCCCTCAATGCCTTTGAAAGTCCCATCATCCTCCCTTCTCATTAGCCAGTGCTTACAACCACACTGAGCCCATTCTCTTAACAAGGGCATGAAGAAGCTCTTGAGGAGGCTTGGAAAAATGACAAGGATGGATGTTTCTCATCCCACTGTTCCAAGGAGAAGATTGGAGGACAGACAGCTGAAGGGACAGATACCTGGTGCAGACACTTGACAACTCCTGGGCAGTGGGCCAAGCATGGGCCAAGCACTGGGCGTAGCTCCAGAGGCCAGGCCCAGGCCCAGGGCACTCAGTGCTTTAAAGCTGGCACAAAAAGTACACTCCTGCCGACAGGAAACTGAGTTGAACAGATTGGGAAGGAGCAAAAACAGGCTGCCCGGGAGGCTGTCTCCCCGGCCTAGAGTTTCCAGTTGTCAGCAGCAACCAGGGGAGAGCAGATTCTGGGCTTCCTCCTGCCTGGGGGGCTGTGGAGGCAGGACCCAGTCCAGGGAGTGTGCAGTGCACAATGACCCAGCATAGCAACGCATGGAGGAGCGGTTTGGCGTGTAACTGGCTGGGGAGAAACCCTTCATCAACTTAGGATCCCAGGCCAGCTTTGTCTGGGCTCTGGAGTGCCCCCTGAGAGTGACTTCTGATGCCTTTGTAGTTTCTGTAAAATGTAAGAACTTCCTTGCCCCCAGATTGATCTCAAGAAGTTTCTTTGAGAGGGTAAGGTGAAGAGCTAAATTTTCTTAGCCTCTTATTTCATTTTTCCTATTTAGTGCTTACCTTGTTTATAAGAAAAAGAAAAATTGAAGCCTGTGATCAATCCCCCTCCTGTTGCTGGAATATACTCATATTTTGGATATGTTAAACCAATGCAGCTATTTCTTAAGGGCTAAACGTTGGTAAGTCAGTCCCACTCCCCTACTCCTTGAGGAAGGCAAAGTAGTTCTGAGTTTTATTAAAGAATTCTGGACCCTGGGGATCCCAGGCATTGTGTTGGAGCCGAGAAAACAAGAAAGAGAATGAAGATTTGCAGAAATCCAAGCGAGCTTCAGGTTAATAGTAGGGGATTTCAGCTGGTGGCTCATATAATTAACAGAAAGAAAAAACAAAAACAGAAAAACATTTTTTCTTTCTCTCTTTAAGGTGAGACATGACAGAGAAACTCAGTAGTCACCCACACCTCCTGAATCTTAGGCGGGGAGGGGAGGAATGTGTTTAGGAATCTGAAGTTCCAACAAGTTTCACAAGTGATTTTTATACACGTTGAATTTTGAGAGCTATAGCCAGACAGCTCAAGAATCATGTCATCCTTCTCTTATCCCAAATCATGCAGGTAAATAAAGACTTCATCTGAGGTCACTTTTCTGTTATTTTTGGAAGCATTGCAATCATTTTGCAGCACATTTTCTCTCCTAGTTGTCGTCACCGAGGGCAGATTTTACACTGGTAAATACCCGGCAGCAGAGGGTTACCGAGAGGTTTTAATCTGGCCATTAACAATCATAACAGCAAAAAACGATGCTACTCACTTTTCTAAGTACTTAGATACAGTGTCCCCGTTTTTTACAGATGGAGAAATGTGGCCATGGAGAGGTCCGGCAACTTTTCCAAGGTCAAGATGAGCAGCAGAGCTGGGTTTCAAACACAAGCTTGTGGCATTGTAGCCCCTGCTCCTAATCAGTCTGTTCTGGGCAAGCTACTTAATCTCTATAAAATTTAGTTTTCTTGTGGCTACCATAGGGAAAAACCTACCTCAAGAAGGTGTGAGGGTTAGATATTAACATAAGTAAAGCTTGTGATACATGATAGTCACTCAATAAATGGTTGCTCTTATTATGGCCAAGTAATGGAGTAAACCAAATAGCAGATAATCCATATAGAAATAACCAGTAATTGCGCTTTCTGAATCACCTTCACAGTTACATTTTATTGGGCCTGCATACCTACTTCATCCTTTTTTTAAAATATAAGAAAGTCATTTCCTGGTCTCCCTCTGGTGCTCTGATTTGGGGCCATAATAAACGGGAGGTGAACAAACCACTAGGCTAGAAATGCATCGCCGGTTTGTCTAATGCCAGTCTGGATGAAATCTAAAAATCGTTTCTAAACAACTGGCTGAACTTTTCTTGACTAACGTATACAACATCTAAGGAACATTTCTGAAAGCAACAATGATGCTACATGGCATATCCAGAGCTTCGAAGTCCATTTTAAGAAATTGATCTGGTTACATCACTGCCTTATTAAGGCTATAAAGTCTGTCTGCTTTGCCTGGTTCATCTCCCCAGACAGACTTTCCAACATGCCTTCCCACATGCTGTTCTCTGTGCTGGAATATGCCTTCTCTCTCTTCCTGGAATGCTTCAATTCATTCTTCAAGGCCACATCTCAAATGTTACCTTCTGTGTGAAGTCCCTCCATCCCACTTCCCCAGGGAGAATTACTCTCCTCTGAGCTCCCACAAGACGCAGTTACACCTCAGCTATAGCACTATCACAAGATGTTACATAGAAATGATGTGTCTCGTGAGCACTTCCAGGCCAAGGACCATGATTTACACATCTTTGTGTATGTCAGGAACCAGCGTGGACTATGGCACATTTTAAGTGATGTATAAATGCTTATTAAATGAATGAAAAGTTTTAAGTGGTGCAGGTGTTTTTTATTAAAGGGAACTTGATTGTACAAAGTCATCTGACTGGTTTTCAGTGGGCTGACCTAGGCGTTCTTGGTCATTCCTGTGATGAAAGAAATGAACCTGCCTTCATGCATGTACATATTTCTGCTCTCATCTCTAGTGGTGGAAGTCATGCTTAAGAACCTGACCTTGGATAAATTAAAGAGAACAAACACCAGCAGGAACAACGGCTGCAATTACATTGCTAGGGGTGGAAACCCTGAGTAGATGGCCTGGGCTGAGTTTGGAGTGAAAGATGGCCTTGGAACATTTCTAAGACCAGTATTGTCTGTTATTCAATTTTCTGTTGTCCCCTATTCTGAAATATGCCATATTTCCCCCTCCCTTACTTTCAAACTTTCTATAAGATTCTTTATAGAATTCTTCACAGCAGTCTTGGGCTAGAGGTGAATGGGGAATTAAGGGAGAGAGTAAAGTGAAGTAAGTCCTTTTCTTGATTTATCTTTGGCTAAGACCAGCACCTTGTCAAGACAAATGATGTCCTGTAGTTCCACATGGTGACCAGTGGTGAAGATTCTGGGCCCTGCATATTCTGGCCACCACTTTCCTTTCCAGAATTATCCAGCACAACACACTCTGTCTCTCTCTGCTCCAACCACACAGGACTGATTCTTGATGTGCTCCTTCTTACAGAGACTGCATATACTGTTTCCTTTGTCTAGGGAGCTCTTCCATTCCCTTTTTGTCAAATTAACTCTTGCTCATTCTCAGCTCAGCTATCGTTTATGCAAGAAAACTTTCCCTGACATCCCTGACAAGGTCAGTCTCCTCCTGTTAGCCTCTCCTTAGTAGCATGTATCATAGTTACACTTTTACATTTATTTGTAAGATTATCTCATTGATATCTGCTTCCCCTATGGTTGTAAGCTCCATGAGAACAAAGAGCTTGTCTGTTTGGGCACCATTGTATCCCCAGTTCCTAGCATAGTGCCGGACGCAAAGTGGGTTTCCATAAATACCTGTTCAATGAAGTCGGGCAGAGAAGCAGGCTTCAGCGTAGACTGACTCAGAAGCAGATATGAGACAAAAAAAATTTCCCCAAAGACATTAGAGTAGGTGACCCCTGAAATGAAAGGGAGGAGATAACTTGGGCTCCACATCCACTCATCGAGTTCCTCCTCTGTGTCAGACTCTGTGCTAAGTCTTATGGATGGATACACGATGAATGAGACACTGAGCATTGCCCTCATTGTTTCTTTAAAACTTCTCTTAACCATGTATAAGCTAATGATAATAATGATGATGATGTAAAAGCGATAGTTAATGTGTATAGTAGATTGAGCATCTACTGTATTATAGATACAGTATAACTAGATGCCTTACGTTCATCAATTCACTTGATTTTCACACAACCTATGAGGTAAGGCATTCTATCATATCTAGTTTATAGGTGAAGAAATAGGAGCCTCAGAAAAGTAAAATTTCTTGCTAATGATTACTCTTCTAAAGCTGGGACTCAACCACAGACTCTAATATCCAAAAATACAGGCTATGTATTTTTGGATATTAGAGAGAGGAATGGAAGGCAGGCAAAAATGAATCTGAAATCCCCCTAAAATCTCAAACTCAATATTCTACTCTCTGGTCACAACCTTCTGTCCTTCCAAGCCTGTCTTTCTCTCACTCCAAACCCCAATCAACCTCACGGGGACCCTTAGAGCCTCAACATCTTCCTCTTCCTATTCACTGACCTCTTTCCAGCCTCACTTTTGTCCTTAGCTTTCATGAAGTCTTGGTCGCCTCATGGCCCTCTACTTTCACTGCATCCATCAGTGAAACCTCAATGCCATAATCAACCTCCTCTGCTCCTACATGATTTGATCTTTACATCACTCTCATGGAGTTGTCATGAGGATTAAATGAGTCAGTGCGTGCCCTTTCTAACAACAATGCCTAGCACAGACTTAGTATTACTGTTTTTATTTACCTCCGAGTAGCTAAGCACTGTTGGATGAAATCTTGTCTGTGTTGACTTTGTCAATCTCAGGTGGACCCTTAACTTGTTACTTGGCAAAGTTAAGCTCCCATATATTTTAGAGGACTGTTCCAATTCTCTATTCTTCACAAGTCTTCTACTCAATTCCCAACACCCTGGCCATCAGCAAATGACCTTGGCAGTGGGCGTCTTGTTGCTTGCCCGGCATCCATTCCCCTTTTGTTCTGGTAATAAAACACCCCATTGACCATTCTCATGTCTGTGGTTTGGGTGGACGACCATATCCTCTTGGCCATAGTGATTGGTTCAAGGGTAGGCATTTGACCCAATGTGAGCCAATCAAAATCTTTCCTAGGACTTTGGAAGCATGACTGGAAAAGAGACACTTTCTCCTCTTGAGATCATTGCTGCTAAGTAGTGTAAAAGAATGAAGATGTGGGCACACGGACAGAGCCTGCCTGGAAATGAAGTACAATCAACAAAGGACTACAGAGTCAAGAAAAAGACAGATCTTGAAGCCAGCACTTTGAGTATCCAGTTCTAGTTGCACCTGATGACAGTATACTCCTTTTAAGTTATATGAACTAATATATTCCTTCTTTGCATAAACTATTTGAGATTGGTTTCCATCACTTGCAATTGAAAAAGTCCTTACTAATATACCTTGCCTCCTAATCACTGATAAAATGGAGGGCATTACAATTGCTCTCCTTGATGCCTGCTTCATCTGTACCTTTCTCTATATAATATCATTTCTTCTTGGCCCAGAGAATGAATGCCACCCCCTTGTTCAAGGCTCACACCAACACTGTTGCCCCCCCATCTCACCCTCATTGGTGCCTTCCAGACTTAATCCGTATTTCACCCCCTCTCTCCTCTCTCTTCAACTGTTCTCTTCCTACTTGTCCTTTGCTCTTAACCTAAAATGTGCTGTTTTCCCCTCCTTCTCTAACATACTCCGTCTTTCCCTTTTCACCCAAACTATTCAAAGTATTAGTTTACATCATTCTCTCCACTTCCTTACCTTCCATTTCCTTCTCTGTTTACTGCATTCACATTCCACTACCTCTGGGTCACCAGTGATTTCTTACTGGCAAATCCAATGACATCTTTACATTTGACAAACTCTGTCACTTAACTTCTCAAAACTCTCTGTCTAGGTTCCGAGATGAGAAACTACTCTCTCCCAGTCCCACTAAACCTTCCTTCCACTCCTTCCCTATCTCCCTTATAGCTTCCTCTTCAGTCCACTGCTTTTCTCATGCTACACACTCTCCTTGGGTGATCTAACTACTCCATGGTTTTCATCTTTACCGCATGCTGATGACACTCAAATCTATATATATCCAATCCAGTGTTCTACCTGGAACTTCAAATATTTGCTGTATATTTACATCTTGGTGTTCCAAGGGCATCTCAAATTCAACTTAATAAAAATAGAACTTATCATCTTACTCCCAGATCTGCTTTCTCTGCTATATTCGCTCAGTTTGTAGTACCACAATTTCCCAGAGGTGCAAGGCAAAGTCATGGGTATCATTTTTGTCTTCTGACCTTCACCTCCCATCACATTTTTGGTCTTCCGAAATATTTGTTGAGTCAATTCCCTCCCTCTAGCAGACACTGATGGCCACCTACCTGACAAACATTCTCCCTGCCTTCTTCTTTGCTAACAGAATCCCGATTTTGCTCAGGTATCCACATGATCCTGTAAAGATATGTGCTTGAGGGAAAGCTGGCATCAGTCTCTATCTCAGCTCCAAAGGATGAGTCTTGATTTGTCTATTCTAAGCCAATCATGATCATTCTTGTCAAAGAATAACTCGGAAATATTTAGTTAGTTATCCGCACAGAAATTTTTGACTCATACATGAGGGAAACAGTCATTAGATTGTTGTCAATGAATAAAGGCAGAAATTATGGGGTGGGGGGAGAAAAAAAACCCCACAGACATTCTGGGAACATTAAATCTTGTTTTACGTTTTGGATAAACTGATTAGCCTGCAGTTACTTTTGTTCATTCTGCCACCGCATTTTGCAAAATCCTTTTACGCTCCCCACCTTCCAGCAGCTCAGTGAGCATCATGTGCTCTGAGAAAACTTTCTAGTCAACTACCAACCCCTGCACACACCACATGTAGTAGAAACCCTTCCTTTGTTTCAGAAACACACACAAACAGCATTGCATGCTAGCTGCTAGATTACTCTCATTCCTCTTTCTCTAGTTATAGGGGGAAAAACTCTACAATTTAGGGGGCAAAATATATGCTATATGCTAGATCTACCTGGGTATGGTGGGATTTTGGAAAAGGAAAGAAAAGGCCACATTCATGGCCTCTGATTAGTTGTGACTAAGGAAGCTTGGTGTTCTGCAATTCTAGAGGTTGGATTATCTCATCTACATCATTTCTGAAATGTGTTGTTACTAAAGTTGAACTCCAAAATAACTGGAGAGACACTCCCTTAGGAAACACACGCAATTAGATCTGTCATTTATTTAGCATTTTATTCAAGTGATACACTTATAAAGTGCTTCATAATAGCCTTATTAATAGATGCTTGCCCAAGGCAAGTAATAATTTACTGGACAAGTATAAAGGGTCCCATTTTATTCATTTCCCACTGTATATTTTGTGTGGAGGAAAACAACTCACAGAGTTTTCCATTTTCCCCTTAACTTTTTATTTTGAAAAATTTCAAGTGCACTGAAAACTCATCATACCCTTCACCTAGAATTATCAATTATTAACATTTGCCACGTATGCTCTCTCTCCCTTCTTCCCCTCTACCTCTCCCCAACATGAACAAACACACCACGCATTTTCATGGCTGAAGAGTCTGAAAATAACTTATAGACATCATCACGTCATCCCTTCATCCTTTGGCATGCATCTCCTAAGAATAAAGACATTCTCCTACACAACCACAGTATCACTGTCATACTCAAGGATCTTAGCGTCGATGCAGTGAAATTATCTAATATCTAATCATTTGTATTCAAATTTCTCTAATTGTCCCAAATCTGATTTAGCTTTTTTCTCACCTGGATCTTATCAAGAATCATGCATTGCATTTCGTTGTTATGACTTACAGAAGATTCTTCAGTCTTCTTTCTTCTAAAACAGTCCCTCCACTTTTCTGTAAAACTTTCGTGACATTGATATTTCTGGAGAATCCGGAGCCACCACTTTGTAAACTGTCCCACAATACATAGCTGACTGTTGCCTTATGGTTGGATTTAGGTTAAGCATTTTTGGCAAGAATACTACTTAAGAGATGTTTTCTTCTCAGTGCAGAGCTTGAGAAGGTTTCCATTTTTGGTGATGTTCAGTTTGATCACTTTTTCTCTTTTGTTTTGCACACTTCTCAAGTGAATCATTTCTTATGGGAGCCTCGTGGAGATGAGACCAACATCTCCATTTATTGAGCATTTGGTAAAGTGAAATGGAGACTAAGATAATTATTTTAAAAAATACTTTAAAAATAAAATGGTCAGGTTTTAATTACCTGAATATTTTCATTAAAACATTTCTAGGTTCTTCGGAAACAGAATTATCTGCACAGTTGTCTCAAATCTGCAGTTCTCTTTGTTCACACAGATCTGGCCAGCTAATGGCATCTATTATCTCCAATCTGCAGATCCGCACAAAATTTAAATGGCTTAAAAGCAGCACGGTATAGTAGAAAAAAGAGATTAATCCAGAGTCCAGAGTCGTCAAACTTGCTCATGACCTTAAGCAAATCACATGCTCTTCCTGGGCCTCAATTTTCTCTTCTGTGTAATGGAGAAATAGGACTTTAGGACCTCTAAGATTCTACCATTTTTAAAGTTTATTCGTGTCTGTAGTTAACTGCCACGTACTGTGAATCATTTTGACTCTTCATTATAAGTGCTTATGCCTTGTGCAAGATCAAATTATCTTTAACATTTTTTCCTAGTGGAAATAGCAGAATCTTAGGAATAAGAAGGAGCTATGGAAATTATCCCATCCACCTCCCACGTGATGTGGGAATCCCATCCTGGTGGTGGCCATCTGGACTGTGTGTGACCACTGGGTGATGTGGTAGTAATCATGTGAAGCAATGTATTCGTGTGTAGACCCTGAAGTTCTGCCTCAGCCATTTCAGATCCTTCCTGATGATCCATGATGTCCCCAGACTCTCTATCTTAGTCCATTCAGGCTGCAATAACAAAATACCACAGACTAGGTGGCTTATAAACATGAGAAATCGATTGCTCACAGTCCTGGAAGCTGGGAGTCCAAGCTCAGGCACCAGCATGGTCCTGGCTTGATGAGAGCCCTCTTCCTGGTTCACAGCATGAGCCTTCACTTCATCCTCATGTGGCGGACAGGCGGACAGGAAGGGGTCTCGCAGGTCTCTTTTGTAAGGGCACTAATCTCATTCAAAACATAAGGCTCCACCCTCATGACCTGATCCCCTCCCAAAGACCACACTTCCTAATACCACCACACTGGGCATTAGGATTTCAACATGAATTTTGGGGGACACAAAAATTCGGCCTATAGCACTCACCTTCTCTTGACTTCAGACATCCCTTCCTTCACTCTCCTTCAACTACGCCCCTGTGTGTCTCTACCTGGAACTCATAGCTCAGCTCTTCTCTGCCTCTGAGATCTGGACTTTTGGTCTTCTCCCCTTTGACCATCCTTTCCACTCTTCTCATTACTCTTGAATAACACTAGGATGTAAGATCCCTTGACACTTTCCTTCCTCCCTATCTGGTCCACCAGTTCCTCACAACTGTATTTATCTTCTGCCCAGCCTAGGCAATCACTTCAGCATTGCCCTTACAACTTCCTCAACACCCACAGCATGTCTAATTATACCAGGTGTACTTGAACATTTATTTATATGCCAAATACTGCACAACATAGTTGCATAATATGGAACAGCTGTGCAGGGAAACAAAAAATCAATTTGTGAAGAATACTGTAAGGGGAGTATACACTTTTTAGAATAAAACTATGTGTTTAACTTTATTGTAACCTAACCAAGCAAATACCACTGACCAAATTGTATACTATTCAATAGAATAATAATGGCAACTGTTCCAGGTGAAAATGAGACACCTGTCAATTTGCTAATATGAGGCTGAAAATATTGCATATTAAAGGCCTTAAAATATTGAGGGCTGCAGACACATAAGGTAACAAATATTCCCTCTGATGTGTAGTGATGTGCTATAGTTTAAGTTGGAGACGGAATACAATGATTGTAGATCAAGAAATGTGTCCCTGAAGGTTTGGATGGTTTTTTGTTGTATTTTTTCAAGAGTAAATAAGTACATCATATTTCAAAACAACATACTTTTAATGCTAATGTAAATCACGGGTGCCTTTCTTCATATTTTACTCCCAATAGGTTTCTTTGCAAGGTCTTAATGTGAATAGTTATATTTAGAAATCAGAATAAAATATTGGCACTAGAAGGACTCTTCGAGATCATTCATTCTATAAGTAAAGGAATTGAGGCCAAAGAGGCAGAATCATTTTTCCCAAGTCGTACAGTTGTGGTGAGCGAGCCAGATCTAGAGCCTGGTTTCCAGGTCAAGCTATTTTCCCTGTGATTTTTGAACTGTCTGTCTGGGAGAGTGAGGGGTCTCTGGAGACTCTTAGGATGACCTGAGGGGAGAGAGTTGATTGTTCCTCATTTTCTTCAACTAGAACCACACTACTTTGGAGTGTTTTATATATTATGGTTCTACTTAAAAATGTGAACTAGAGAAAAACATCCTAGTGTTAAAACGTATGTATTTTTAAAAATTGGTAACCATGCCTTAAAATAGTGATGGAATTTTTTCTCTATAGCAACTACTCAATATGAGTATGAAGTTCTAAGTTATATGAATTTCATATATTTTTATTTAAATTGATCCTTTAAGTAAATGCACCAAATGCTTCTACAGATCAAGATGCAGAGGCAGATCGAACTGGACAAAATCCTGTCTTTTGCTCTCTTCACAATCAGGAGCCTTCTCCTTGACTTTGCCAGCATGGGTCAGACTACCCAGCTGTTTCAAAATGAAGAGAAATAAAATATGGTAGCGGCCACGAGATGAAATAAAAAGACAAGCAAGTTTAGATTTCTATCAACTCACCCAGCATCACCTGGTGGGAGCCTGATGGATTGTTGTGTGTGAATGACTAGAAACCTATCAGATTCATACTATTATGTAACAGGAACATTTATTTTCACAGCTGTATTCCTTCTCAAGAATTTCTTCCTAGGAGTACAAATGTTGATTGATATTCAATTAATAACAGCACAGATTTTCCTAAGTTTTCTTCCATATTACTATTAATAGTAAGATTCCCCTTTCTGACATTATGGTGACTGTAGCTATCCACGTCTTCTTGAGGTCATGGAATGGCCTATATTTTGGCCCTTGTGGGTTTTTGGGCTTTCTAGTTAACTGATATTTTCAAAGTTAATTCAGACTATTTAGTGCCTGAAAATTTTCATTGATCATTTCACCCTCTCTTAATCCTAAAAAGGATTTGATTATCAACATAAATTTGAATAGACTGTTAAAAAGTAAAATCCAAGCATGAATATTTCTTGAAGTGGTTGTTTTCTCCATTGGGACAAACTCCGTTTGCACAGTGATAATTCATAAACATTTTGGATTCCAGTTATGAGCTGCTTTCCTTTATTAGAGCAATGAAGTTCCATGAAAATGGAAACATGGAAAAATACCAGGAGCATGGATTTCCCTTAAAAATTTTTTAACTTTTACAGAATATTAAGATGATCTGAGAGATAATTTCACTTTTTTGATGCTTTACTAGGTGTCTAGCTTTCCTCAATCCAGTTTCTTCCTTCATTACCTGTGGTGATGTGGTTGCAATATTAAAAACCAGAGGCGGGTACTAAACTCTGGCAATAATGTTTCTAAACTAATCCAGCATGAGGAGAAAAGTGATTAGAAAGGAGACAGCTCCCAGTGGAAGATGGATAAGCTATTTCTGGAAACTACCATTACTACTGAAAAAACGGATTGCTTTCTTCTCATTTTTGGATATTTCCACCAGTTCAAGAAGGACAAAGTGAGAAGAAACTTCACCTTGCTGCTACTTGTAATGTTTCTTTTCTGAAACGGCAGAGAGCTTTGGGTCTCCAAAGCAATTTTTGGAGACAATAGACTAATGTGCTTAAGAGAGAAAAGATGAAAGTGTTTCTGTCTATGATTGATTACATCAGCAACTCATTGTTGATTTAATAAATATTATGGAGTGCCTACTATGTGGCAGGCACTAAGCTAGACAAAAACAACTAATTAGTATTTTTGCCCTTGATGGGCTTACATATTAGTTCTAATATCACTTAAATAATAATAGACTGTAAGGAAAATTACTATGGAAGTCCCAGGAGAAGGGATGCCACTAAATATCATCACCCTGGTGTCCTTTTAAGGCTTTGCAAAATTTGTTTTAAGCCAGTTCTACAAAAACTTACATTAGGCTAGCAATTTATTATGGGTATGGCAGATAAATTAACTATTTATGAGTTCTACAAAGTTCAACATAACATGCTAATAATATATCATGAGATCTGGCAATATCTGGGCTGATGGCTGAAAGCAAGAACCTCAGAGCTGTCCAAGTCAGCATTCTACATGGCATGGTATTGTGGAAAGAACATAGGCTTTGATCTAAATCCAAGTTCTTCCAGTTATTAATTGAATTAGTAGGAGCAAGTCACTAAGTTTTCCTCAGTCTTGGTGTCCTTATGCGTAAAACAGAGCTAAAAATAATATCTGCTTTGTGAGGTTGTTGTGAGAATCAATTGGACTAATACATGTGAAAGCACTCTGTGAAATTTGAAGTCCAATAAAAAAATTACTTTTTTATAGCAAATACACAACCGTGTCCATTCATCAACATGGAAACAATATTGCCGTAGTTATAGTCCCAACCTTTCAAGTGAAGAATGCTCGTCAGGTTTGTCAGAATCCCTAACTGAAAATGACGGCAATACTGTGCATGTTCATGGTTAATATTACCATATGGTTAGTTAACATTTTTAAGTAATAACTATTTGATTTTGTGGGAAGAAAGATTCTATTTCTTTTCTTGAGGAGGTTACCAATTATTTAAAATACGTAAAACTGAATTAATAAACTGAAAGGGCAAACTGAACAAGGATCATCTCCATAATCACATGACAAAGTAATAAAAACTTACATCTTGAAAGGAAAGGAATAGTATTGGTTGGGACATTTTGGTTTACAAGTATCAGAACCAAACAAACATTGGTTTAAGTCAAAAGGGTGTTTATTGTTCATTTAACAAGAGTCTGGTTGAGGCAATCCCAGGGCTTGGTCAGTGGCTCAACAATGTCAGGGCTCTGGGTCAGCATCTTTGATATTATCTTCATCTTCCGTTGTGCTGTTGCCTCATGGGCAGTCGTGAGATGTACGATTCAGTTCCAAGCATCAGGCCTTTACATCGATATCCCGAATAGGAGCACTCCAAGGAACTCTCTTTGAATACTTACCCTTTGTCAGAAAGCAAAATATTACTGAGCAAGCCCCTTCAGATTCCCGTTTACATCTGACTGGCCAGGACTGGGCCATATGACCACCACTAACTGCGGGGGAAGCTGAGAAAAACAAATTCCAGCAAAAGAGGTTATGGCAGTACATAAAAACGAGGGCCTTAGACCAATCAGGATTCATCTCCCGGGGGTAGGCACATTGTGGCCAAAAGAAACGAGCGTTTTAATAATTAGGATAAAGGAAGATGGAGAAAACAGTTGGAAAATTCCCTGATGGTGTCCCTCTGAGATATTTTGAATGTGTGTATACAAATAGTTAACGAGCTAGACCCTACATGAAAGAAATATTGTCCCCGCCTATTAAAGGAGAGATTCTAAAAACCATAGCTTGAATTGTAAGGTTCTGGTAAAGAAAGCCCAGTAGGGCAGCAAATTAAATATTATAGCAAAAAATGTCAGACTAAAAGCCAATTAATTGCCTCTGTCCCCTCTGAAGCATGTCCACTCTTTGACTCAGTGGTTGCTTTCTCTCTTATGAAGTACTGATCCTCTGAAATGGTTTTATTTTCATGTTTTAGCCAACAAGTTCCTATCTATCCAAGGATGAGTTCTGTGATTAACTACAAGGTGTACAGCTCTTGTCAACCCATCAGCCTTTTCTCTTAAGCTATTTAAAAATTAGTTTCCTAACCTAGACTGGGCTTTGATAATAGAAACAGAAACAGTTAAGAATCAACTCCTACCTGAGAACTCAAATGAAGCCTGTTGCAATTTGCCCTCTTTTCTTGTTGTATCTCATTGATAGTTGACTTTACATCATGCCGTTTTGTTAAAGCTAGATCTAAGTTGTCACAATTGCTTTTTTATAAATGCCATCTCTTCAACCCCCACTGGGTCTAGCGAGAGACATATCATCTCATGATTTCACTGAATATCCTTTGAGAAGGAACATTAGTTTCAGAAGGAACATTAGCTGAGGACAGGCGAGACAGGTGATGGTAGTGTGTATTAGTTCAGACTTTGGATCCCCACTAAATTTTAAAAAGTTATCAGTTCTAGGGCTTATTTCTTTTGGCACTTATTATAAAAGGTCTTGCTTTTTCCTCCCTCACAGTTTTAATAAATTACAATGGTATTTTTGTCACACTAGATATCAGATTAAATGAGCCCATTGGCAAAAAAAAAAAAAAAAAAAAAAAAATCCAAAAGAATAAATTCATACAATTACAACTTCTCCCCCACCCTCCTCCCATTCAGCTTACACCATCTCTCAGTCTGGTTTCAGATATTAGTAAGTAATGGAATAATACACAGGAAATGAATAGCCCCTCCCCTGCCCTGTAAATGAGAAAAGTCATTTACAGGAGCTGAGTGAATGGAGGGAGAGGTATGTGGCAAGGGAATTGAACCTTAATGGCCCCTCAAGAGCTATAACCGTCTATCTCTCTGCCAGTTTCTCTCTTTCCCTCCCACCCTATCCTTCTCAATATCTTCCCTCCTTGTTCTCTTTTCTCTCTTTCAGTATCTCTCTTTCTGTCTCTCTCTCTCAGTTTACAAATCTCTTGAGCCTGGGGGCCTACTGTCTTACTGAGAAGTGGTCTGCATGTTTTAAATATTGAATGAAAAATTCTCCCGAGCACCTAAGTCACTCCTTGGGGGTAAACTTTACTTTTTTTTAAACAAAAGGATGCTTGGTGACTGGTCCTCCCCAGTGGCCCCTGTTTTTTTATCTGTGTAGTTTTCTGCAAGATGTTAATTGCATGATTCAACTCTGTATTACTCTTGAAAGATGTCACAGTCATGGAAAAGTCAAGTTTAGTAAATAAAAATTTCATTAAAACATTGCTTTGGAATATATTTCCTACTTATATTCAAATATGGCCACTGCGGTAAACTGAGAGTTTTCAAAACTTCAAGCAAGATAATAGATAGTTCTATCAAGTTCTGAAGCAAGAGATGTGAGGAGTTATCATTCTTCTTTATCTACTTTCTACTAGCTCCTTTCTTTTTTCCACCTTCAGGCTAGAAATGAACTCTATCACTTCTTAAGACACCAGCAGATCATCTAAACCATTAAAATCCTGATTGTACTTTAAGATTACCTGGGAAAACTCAAAAAGTTCTGATGCTTGACTCTCTCCCAGAAGTTATGATGTTATTGGTTTGAAGTAAGTCCTGGGCATTGAAATCTTTTTTAAACATCCCAGGTGATTATAATACGCAACCAAAGTTGAGAACCATTGATGGTTATGGAAGTAGCTGTAAAGCAAGAACGGAAAAACGTGTTTAGGGGGCAGTTCACTTTGTGAAGGACTGTACAAGGTAGGCTATATAGGTTTGGCTGCTGTGACAGAGATCCAAAATACCAGTGGTTTAAACACAATAAAAGTTATTTCTCTCTTACATTACAGATTGAGCTAGTGGGCATCTCTGCTCTGAGAAGTTGTCAGAGGCCCAGGGGCCTTTTATCTTGTTGCTTTGCCCTCATTCACATGGTTCAGAACAACTCACCACTATGTCCACATTTTAGTTAGCAAAATGGCATGCACTTTCCTTTTAAGGAAACAACCTAGAGACTGCACATGTCACTTCTACTCCCATCCTATTGGCCAGAACTTAGTCACGAGGGCACAGCTTGTTGCGAGGAAAGCAAGGAGAGGTAGCCTTTAATGCAAGCAGCTGTGAGCCAATAACATGGGGCTTCTGTCATGCTGAGGACGAAGAAGAAATATTGGATGAAAACTGGCATTCTTTGCCACAAACTTCTTATTGTCTTTCCAAGGTGAGGTCATAGAGGTCCTGAAGAGGGTGGGTTCAGCAGGAGGGAAGGAATGAGAAGAGAGGAGAGAGAGAACTCTGTGGGCAGAGAGTGATTTCAGTGCTGAAGGTATTGGAGTAGGAAGCGGCTAGGAATTGGCCTGGGTGAGTCAAAAAGGGACAGATGAGATTCCCAGAGCAAAGGAAGTGCAGGGACCACGCTTTACACATGGAAACCACTGGTACAGAGGCTGCTGTCACTGGATCCTGCACCATGAATGCTGTTGCTTTTCCCATCCCGTGTATTTAATAACTAAAATAAAATGAGACTATTTATCAGGTCATATTCTGATCCCTGGATGGGCTTAGAAAGAAATGTTTTTGATAGCACAGGATTGCAAAACTTAGTGCTGGATGAGGGATTTACACTTTTCTTTCAAACACAGGCCACTGCTGGTGGGCACAGAACACTGGGTGTGTTGATTGCTAACATGATTTATGGCAGCCCTGGTGTATTCAGCTATGTTCTATGACCTTTCTTCCACAGTGTCCTCTGCCTTGATAAAATTGCTCTACTCTATGTCAAGTCCTTTTAATCCTTTTTCGGAATCAAGTATGAAACAATTTCCAATGCGTTCAACTCTAACTTTCTTTGCTCAATGTTTATTCCCTGAAGACTGAATGATGCATTTAGAAGTTGAAAAATTGCAAGCTGCTGCTTTGTACACAATACCTTTAACGTTTTGTCCAAGTTTCCAGCCTGGCCTCAGATGAACCTTTTTTTTCCTTCTTTTTTGCACATAAACTTTAGGCCCCCAAAGTTAATCACTTGGGTGTACAATTAATCATTTATATCCTTCAACTATGTGGAATCATCTAATTGGACACATGAGGGAATAATTGTACTTACAAACAAGAATGTTAATGAAGCAGTTATGCACAAAAGTAGTGCTACAAAAAAAAGGGAGGGGGCCTTAGGAAAGGACCTGGAACTTTGGCCTCTAGTGGTCCACTTGTCTATCCATCCATCCATCATTCCATTAAAAAATCTTACAAAGTGTCAATCTCTATAGAACTCACTAGAATTCAAAAATTATTATAAGATGTTCCCAGTCCTTGAAGAGTTTATACGTCATAACTTGAGCAGACTCTGTTGGTTTTTTTTGAGGAAGACTGGCCCTGAGCTAATATCTGTTGCCAATTTTCCTCTTTTTTCCCCTCAAAGCCTCAGTAAATAGTTGTATATCCCAGTTGTAGGTCCTTCTAGTTCTTCTATGTGGGATGCCGCCTCAACATGACTTCATGAGCGGTGAGTAGGCCCACGCCCAGGATCCGAACCTACGAACCCTGGCCTGCCAAAGCAGAATGCATGAACTTAACCACTATGT
Organism: Tapirus indicus; assembly: GCA_031878705.1. Classification (NCBI taxonomy): domain Eukaryota; kingdom Metazoa; phylum Chordata; class Mammalia; order Perissodactyla; family Tapiridae; genus Tapirus; species Tapirus indicus. The sequence continues at coordinate 9,260,047 of CM062925.1, forward strand.
CACTGGGCTGGCCCCAGCACACTCAGTTTTTGAGGCAAGACAGTAAGTTTGTCAAGAAGAAAGGAAGGGAGATTATGTACCAACTGTGTCCTAACTACTATGCAAAGCTTTATATACACAGTCTTATTAATGATTGGGACTAAGGAAGACAAAGGCTAATATCACAGTTTAGCAGAAGAATACAAATGCATAAATCACTGTAACCCCATGTCATTGGTGCTATCATAAAAGTAGGAGCCCAGAAAAGGGACAGGCTGATTCTGCCTGGGAGGGACAAGGAAAACTTTCCAGAGGAGCCCAAATTTCAACTGGATCCTGATGGATGATCAGGAGTGGCCCAGGTAGAGGGGGGGGGGAGGGCATTGTAGGTGAAAAGAACACTGTGCACAAAAGCGTGGAGATGTGAGGAGCGGGGCAGGTTTGGGCAACGTCGAATGGGAAAGTGCTAAGAGGAACGATTGGAGGGGTGGGTTGGGATGCTGTACGCCAAGCTAAGTCATTTGAATTGTATTCTGTAGGAAGTGGGGAGCTATTGAAAGCTTATATGTATGGGAGTAGCATGATGAGATATATGTTTTGGAAAGATGACTGGGGAAAACAGGGAAAGGAGGGAAAAGTCTAAATTCACTCATTTTCTCCTAGTAAATATTTACTGAGTTCTTACTATGCACCTGACATCTTCTAGGGGCTGGGGATAGAGCACTGAACCAAATAGTTAAAAATTCTTGCCTTCATGCGGCTTCAAGTGGTGGAGGCAGACAGGCTCTAAACAAATAAACGTATATAATTATTCAAGTAGTGATAAGTGCTATGGAAAAAATAGAGGAAGGAAGGAAGTTAACTGCAATCTTTGCAACCTATATAATATAGCCTTCCCCCGAGAAGGAAGGGAACATTTAAGCAAAGAACTGAAGAAGAGAGAGCAAGCCACGTGAGCATCTGCGGGAAGAGAATTTTAGGCAGAAGGAATAGCAAGTGCAAGGTACTCTGTGTTAATGAGAGCTCTGGAAACCTCAAGATGACAAAGGGGAGGAATTTAAGACTTAAATTCCCATATTTATATGAAGGGGGCACTGAGCCAAAGAGATACTGATCACCTCTTATATATCATTCAGAACTTGTAGCCATTTGTCTAAAAGTATTTGAATTTGACAGGCTAGAACAGGATCTCCATTTACAGTTCATTGTGGGGCCAGAATTTTGGACAGAGGTAGTGAAACTATTTTCTGCTATCACTCAGGACCAGTAATTTTTCCTTTAAGCAGTGAAGCCCCGTTATCATGCCAAAGCCAATAGAATATAGTTCTTTGTCTCCTTCGTAGTTTTCAACCATTCATTTCATTTTCAGATGCTCAAAATCTGTACTTGATGACCACACTTAAGGGAGCTTGCCCCCAAACCTGAGAGTTACACTGGCTCGTCTGGTACATGTGGAACCCCTTCAGCAAATAAGCAAGATGAGCGAAATTGGGAATGTGTCTGGCTGATCGTGATGTAGCTGAGTGCATTGCACACACAGATAAATATGAATCCAGGATCTGGAATGAGATCATTAGTGTACACTACCCTGGCACTGTAGTCAGACCACACACATATTAATGCACTGAACCCACCTTGAAATGCCCCTTGGCCCCAAGAGAACAAAGTGCTAGAAAAAATAAAGGGGAAGGGAGGATGCTGAGTGATCCATAATGCTGTCAATGTCACAATTCATCCTGAACATCAGAATAAAGTTAATAGGGAAAGTTCTTTAGTGCTTGTTCAGCTGCCTGCCACCTAACTCTGGCAGAACAGCAAGAGGGAAATAGATATATCATTACAGAATGTATCAATAATAAATTATAGAAATGTCTGATAAATAAGGAGTAGCTCCCTGTATTTAATTGAAGTATCAGTCTTCAGGATTGTGTATTTGACCACCCAATGCCAAAAAACAAAAAAGTAGACAGCCTTAAATCATTTTTTAAGACTATTGATATTTTGGTAATTAATTAAATTAATAATGAGTCAAAAATATTGAAGACAATTTAAAAGTGTCAAGAAAATAGAAGAGAAGTAATATTTTTCCTAGCGTTCAATAAATAAAAACTGCCTTGGAATAAACACTAAATCTATTTATAGCATATATAAAGAAATATCTCTAGAAAACAAATATTTTATCTGGATTTTAAGCACTCTTTTTCAGCTCAGAGAATTCCATGGTTTGGAGTAGAATATTTTCACTCCAAATCTATGTACCTTTTAATTCCTAAAAATATTTCCTAAACTCTTCCAGCATTGTACTATTTGGTTGTAGAGTCAAGAACTTATACAATTCAACTAACAGCTGTCAAACATTTATTTAAAAGTTAAACACCTTTTCTGTGCAAGGTGCTAACTGGGTAACTAGGTACTGCAGGAAATGCAAATTGAGTAAAACCTACTGCCTGCCCCCAGGGAGCATTGGAGGTAAAGTCACAAAAGATAGCAGGATGAGGCAGACTATGCTGAATGCCCTAAGGGTTCAAAGGAGAGAGTGGTGACCTTAGGTTAGAGAAATCAAGCAAAGCTTCAAGGAAAAGCAGCATTTGACCTGGGATCTTGATGGATGGGTAGGGTTTCAATAGGCAGAAAGGATGTTGGTTTGAGTAGGGCAGGGAAGGCAATTCAGGTAAAGACAGGGCTTGTTTGAGAAGAGAGTTTCCTGTTTTGCTGGAGTGTAGTGTACATATGTGGAAGCAGTGGGACTGAAGCTGGGAAGGTGGGCTGCAGTCACGGGGTCTCTGGGCTTGGGTGTCAGCCTGAGGAGTCTGGACTAGATTCAGCCAGCAGTGGGGCTCCATGGCAGTCGATGTGACATGATGTGACATGACACTGCTCTGTTTATGCTCTGATGCCCATGCTTTTGTACTCAGTTGCATTCGCCTGCTGAAAGGGTGAGGCTGGTTCTCCAGCCCCTGGGGGAGAGATTGGTTCTGTGCTACACATTTGCTTGGAGGGCAGAGCACAGGAGGGGTCATTGGGTATGTTGCCCCGCTCCCTCAGGGACAATCTTGCTGCTGAGTGTGGCCTCTCTGTCCTGGATATTTAGGTGTTGTCTGAGCTCCTGAATATTTTTCAGAAGTGAAGGAAAAAAATCATCACCCACACATATTTGCTATGTGCCTACCAAATGAATAGCGGCAGTTCAGTCCTCTAGATTGGTGGTAAAGTAGCAATCCTGGCCAGATGCCAAATATAAGCTTGACCTCATGTCAGAATAGGAAAGGCCTAAGGATGGGGCACCCAGTACATAGACCATGAAATCCTTGCCTTTGCAATACTGCACTATTATATAATATCTTCTCACCTAAGTTTTTTGAAGGCATAATTTAGGAAAAATGTTAGATATTTAGGGAGATTCAAAAGAAGTGATAGCCATTCCTGAAGAAGAGATTCAACAGAAACTTTAACCAATAAATAATATACACCACGTTACATGATCTATAGGTAGCATACAAAGTCCCAGAATGTTTTCTGCTGGGTTATGCTCAGCACACACAAGCCTTGTTTAGACACCGTCTTACTGGGGGTTGTGTGCCCTGTTTGTTCATTCTGGGCACCAGAAGCTAGACTGCGGTGGGCAGTTCGGTTCCTGTAGTTCATATACAGATTTTTAATGGTACCTAAAATGTGTCTTTAACTCAAGACTTTTTTTTTTTGTGGGGAAGACCAGCCCTGAGCTAACATCTGTTGCCAATCCTCCCCTTTTTGCTGAGGAAGACTGGCCCTGGGCTAACATCCGTGCCCATCCTCCTCCACTTTATATGGGACGCCACCACGGCATGGCTAACAGGCAGTGCGTCTGCGGGTACCCGTGATCCGAACTCGCGAACCCCGGGCTGCCAAGCGCGGACTAAACCGCTGCGCCACCAGGCGGCCCCTAACTCAAGACTTTTTAAAGACAAAAAAACCTTAATTAAGAATGACTGAAACCATTGGAGAATGAGAACCTCACAGTAGAAACTCTTATTTGATAAGACCAAAAGCAGTAATGGGTCAGTTAATCAAAAAATTTAGTTAAAGCCCCAGATCCTAAAAAAATACAATAACAAAACATGCGTACTCATTTGACAGTATTTTGATGTAGAATCAAGGTCTTTTTTTTTCCTTACTGAGTGTAGATCTTTATTTTGGAGACTTTCTTGCATAAATCGCATCCATAATGCATCTATTTCTAGTTTCAGTGTATTTAAAGTGAAGAAGATGTTCCTGAGGCAGTCGGAATCTAGAACTTGATGGGACTTTCATGATTCCTATTGCAGTCTTTTAAGCTTTTTTTGCTCACATCTACCGTAACAGTAATTTTTTTCTAGTGACTTGGGGTTATTGAGACTTTCCAAAGCATTCAACTTAATTTTCAGAAAAACAGCTACTCTCTTTTTTGCTCTCCTAATTTGTTGATTCATAATATTTAATTAAAATACACTTAATTTAATTAATTAAAATACTACAATCAAAAGTCTAATTAACCCAAACAGACTTGGGAACAAATACAACTGACTCTCGGTTAGTAAACCACAGCAGAAGTGGGAGCAGAGGTCCTTGGGTATATTGGAGAGCAGTTACTGCCCTCAAGTGCTCAGTGTGTTGTGCATAGTAGAAAATTCGGCTTGCAAAGGGAATGGAGAGCATCTCTGAATCTGGCAAGTCAGTTAAGTGGAAGTAGTTGAGAACTCTACTGTATAAAGTTAGCTAAACAGTTAGTTTATGTGTATCTAACTACCCAGAATATGCTATGTGGTTCTGGATTAATATCATTGAAGAACTAGCTAAACACACAGAGACATGTTTATACCTAAAAGTGAAAATAGTTTGAGCAGGTGTGGATAAAGCGAATGTTGGTTTTGGCCTGTTGTGAGCTTCCGTTTATTTGCCTGTCAACATTCTTGAGTGCTCTACCCTGAATGTCCATCTGTGCTGTGATATCTATATATCGGGACTTTGATGTTAATTGCAGAATTTCAAAATATCTTAATAAAATATAGATAATACCTACTTTATAGGCTTTTTAAAACATTAGTGAAACAATGCATGTGGAGTGTTCATCACAGAGCTGATGACCTTTAGCGCCCTCTATCCATTTCGCTTTTGAATGTAATTGTCCAAAATTCAAACCTGAAGCCCACAGTCTTCACCAAAAGCATATCAACCAACTTGAAGCAGTTCCCACCGGCCAAATTTGGAACAATCCAAGCATCAGAGTGAACAATGACATGAACTGACTAAACACATTGAATTTTTAAAATATCTGTGAATTTATACAGATAGGAAATAAACTTAAAGGAGAGGGGGAGAAGGAAAAACCCTTCTTTAGCAAAAAATGCCGACTAATAAATGTAGAAGGAATAATAGAAATAAGAAATTATCATTTTACAACTACCATAGCAGTTACAATTATTCTGTCAAAAATTATCAGTGGATGCTAAAACCATTGGGTGAAAGAACACTGGGGAATGGGATGTTCAAACAATTTCACCCCATAGAGTCTCATTTACCACAAAGGGAAAATATACCTTTAACAATGGAGAAATCTGGTGAATGCCACCTTCACCAAGAGACCACACTTTGCCACCGCCAATGAGGTCCAAGCTGACATCACGAGGCCCCTAATTTGATGTACACAGTGTCAACCACGTAGTATTCCTGCTCCACCTCCCCAAATCCCAGTTTAACCTGAATTTGATGATGAGAAAGTAATCAAACCAATCCAAATTGAGAAACATTCTGTAAAACAAAACGCCGTCATCAACAACAAAATACGTATATCAATATTGTAAAAGAGAGAGAAAGGCTGAGAACTGATTTAGGTTGAAAGAGACTAAACAGACAGTTACGCAAATTTGAATATGGCCTGTAAAACACATAATGTTATCATATTGATGTCAAATTTCTAGTCTCATGGTTATGTAAGAGAATGTCTTATTCTTACGAGTAAAGTGTGAGCAAAATAGTAATAGTAATAATAATAATGCTGCAGATGATGATGTCTGTGTTTATGTGTGTATATATAAAAGCACATATATACATAAGCAAATATACACATGTACCAAGAGAAAGAGAAAGCGAATGTGACAAAATGTTAATAATTGGGAAATCTAGATAAAGGTTATATGGATGTTCGTGCTATTCTTGGAATCTTTCTGTAGGTTTGCAATTTTTCAAAATAAAAGCGGAAGGAAATAAAGGTGCGTATAGCTATAGCTCTAGGTACTGCTCTTCCTGATTTGCTATTACATAGGTCTGTGCAATGTTGGACCATCCAGTGCAGGCTGCACAATTGTCCTCTGTCTGTCATCCAGAAACAGGTTTGCTCTGTGATGTGCAGTCTCTCCCACAGCCACCACCTATAGCAGAATATGCAGAACCATAAGGAAATTTGGAAGGGGCAGAAGACATACCAAAGAGCAGGACTTTTTACGGGGCCTCAGGGGTGCTTGCTAGAATCCCCACTAACTGCATGGAATATTAAACTAGTCACCAGGCTTCCGTATGCAATACTGTAACCTGAAGTACACATCATTGAGAACGTTAGGAAAAATAAGCACACCCAAAAGCTGACATGAGAATTACCAGAGAAGATAGGTAGGTGGCAATCCTGTGATACAAGTCACCACTAAGCTGATTAAGCCTCAGAAGTTCAGCAGAAGATCTCTGACCAAACAGGCCAAAAGGCCAAACAGAGAAAGAGCTTGCCCCACTGGAGGTTTCTCCATGGAGATTCCAGTGAGCAAGAGTGATCAGGTCGTCCCCACAACTCATCAGCAGAAGCACAAGGTGTAACCGCCATGGCTAGAGCAGGTATTACCGCTGTGGAAAACCTCGTCTCTAAGAGCAGTGTAGGCGTTTTCTATACTTGTCTCACAAACAGTCCTGTCAGCAAGATCCAAGTATGAGAAAGGGAATCCTCACGTTAAGGAAAACTACCAAGGTACAGTCCAAACCACAAGATCAGAAAATTCACACAGGCAAGAAGGTGTTCAGGCTGACTTTCTGCCTATAGGGTTGATTAAGAACCATCCAGCTCTTCAGCAGAATAATCGAGAGTGACTGTCTTAGAGATTGGCCAAGTCTGTGTGTAGTAACTCTCTTCTTCAAAATAAGAACTTCCTCTGGTGGTAGCAAAAAAGAGAAGATGCAGACAACAAACCGTATCTAAGAGAATAGTCCCATCTGTGTTGGTTGTATCCTGTAGTCACAGGATCAAAGCAATAAGAACTGCATATGACAGTGACAGAACCTCCTGCCTTTGGTTAAATTTGTTTGAGCCAGACTTGAGGAGCCTAGAATGGGAAGACATTTTAAACAAACAGACAAAAAGTGTCAGTATTAGGAGAAACGTAAAAACCAAAGAGCCAAAGTAGACAGGCCATGGGAACTAGTTAACATAGGAGCTGTTGCTCCGCCTACATTATTATACCTGGATTTCCCGACCAACGGATCAGGTCCTGTAGGGATCACCAACTTTCTAAAGAATACAAAACATCAAAAAATAAAGAAATGTTTTGAAGGTGGTAAGACACATGGGATAATAATGTCTAAACTTGTCGAGGACTTCCTAGATGCCAGGCTCAATTCTAAGTATTTTATCTCATCTATGGGCCAATTCTACGGGTCAGGTGCTACTACTCCCGTATTACTAATGGGGAAATAGAGCCGCCAGGCAGTTAAGTAATCTAGACAAGGCGAAGCCAGGGTTTGAAACCAGGCGGGCTGAACCACGTGCTCTTAACTACTGCTCTCTGCTGGAATGTTATTAAACCGTTCCAGTAATCTTTTTGGAGACTATTTAATGTCATGGCAAAGTGTTAAAAATAATTAAAAACGGTGGCAAATCTGTATATGCAGTATGTTCCCAATTTTAAAAGTATGAAGAATAGAAGATTGAGAGAGAGACCAAGAGAGAGAGACTGAGAGAAAGCAAGCATGAGCGAGCCCCAGAGAGGAAAGATAAGCAGGTCGGATACAAGATGTACGTAGTAATCACTCAATGATGGTAACCTCTCAACATACAAAAAAAATCTCAGTAATTTTTACTTTTTTCTTCCTATTTTTATGAAGTTTTCAAATTTTCTATAGTGAAAATGTAGCTTTTATAATGAAAAAATACACACTATATATAAAAGAAATATTCTGGAAGTTTAAAGAATAGCTATGTCAAATATTCATGGCAGCAGCCCTAGTCCTTGGCATGCTGTTGCCCCACCTCATCGTGCATCCGCCACTTCTACAGTTTGCCGTATGAATTCTGCCCCCACTATTATTTACTTCATAATCCTTTAAATTAACTCACTATTTTTATTTAGCTTCCTAAGTATCTGTGAAATCACGTTTTTGCTATTCTATGGATTTTTTAAAATGTAAATTAAAATAAACACATAACTATTAAAATTTCTTGGGCCACCAAAGTACAAACACCCCACTTTGGAAAGAATAAGCTCCTCCTGTTTCTGGTTCAGAGTCACTTGGGTGAACTGCAGAAAGAGGAAGATTCCCGGTTTACTGAAGCTGAATCGTAGGCAAGGGCCTGGAAACCCACCTTTTAAACAGACTCTCCAGGAGATTCTCTTATGGCCTAAAGTTTCAGAACAATTGCATTATGGGTTCCCTAAGAGGATGTATAATGGTCAAGGATTTGGTACTGAATCTGAGATAATTAAAGAATTTAGCAAGGTAACCAGGATGCAATCTGGGACTATACAAGACCACCCCAGGAGAGAGCTTGTGGAGAGCATTAGCGATCACCTGGATGATGGTGGAGGGGAAAGGCTAATTGCAAAATAAATGAAATCCCTAGTTTCTTTTGGGACCAAGAATGACACCCCCTGGAGAGTCACTTTGCTGTCTTGTTTGAGTGACAGTTCTTACTGCTGATAAATCTTATCACAGAATGTATTAAGGTTGCAGTATGTGACAGTTCGGGTTGAGGTTAAGGCAAACCTAAAAAGACAGGGATGGGAAGCTGCCTCCAAACAGAAGTCCAAACAGAAGGTGAGCTGCTGCAGCAGGGGGAGCAGCAGAACCTGATGCGGGGGAGCCAGTTAAGAGCTGGGTGCTGTGGGCAAAGCGAAGTTGGCCAACCAGTGGGAATCAGAGGTATGAGCTGATCTGATTCACTTCGGACAGGAAGTGAATGAAGAAAGTTTTCAATTTTGTCTCCTGAGGAGCTCCAGGAGAGAACTCCTTGTAGGAAGAGACCAGCCTTTGTTGAGAAAATGCTTTGATAAGCCTGCTGCAGGATGGAAGGAGACCTCAGGGCCTGGTTTCAAGCTGAGGAGAGTCTCTGCATAAGGAGGAGACAGAGCTGGATAAGGCCTGGGGGCAGGGGCAATGTCTGAGGAGGGGGCGCTCTGGTGGCTGCCAGCAGGAGAAGCTGCCTGGGACTTCGGTAGAGGCCTCTAAAGGGGATGTCTCTGGTGAGATGCTGGCATTGTCTGATGCGATCCTTCTCCACTAATTATCAACACGTATCACAAGAGCTGCGTGGGTGACCAGAGTCCTGGAAGCTCGTGAGGGGAGGGGCTGACAGTTGCATCTGTGTAATCTGTACTACATGACGCCATGCAGAGGAAGGGACAGATGCTGCGTGGGTTATACAATTAATGGAGAATGTGTAGGTGCATAAGACCCGGAGGGAGAATGGAGATGACTTTGTTCAGACATGCCTCAGAGGTATGTGGGGCAATGCAGGTTCCGGAGAGTCCCTGAAACACAGCAGAGACCCAAGGAATCTGGTCCAGCTAGAGGCAGAGAAACATTTTTGGAGGGATTTCATTCAGGGACAAAGGTAGAACCTTCTCTGGGTTCCTGCCAGGAGCAATGGGGCTAAGGAGTTTGCAGTGTTAGTACCAAAATGATCTGGCGGAAGAAAATGTCCCCTTCAGATGGACAAATATCTAAGCGACTGGGAGGAGCATTCTCTGTAACATGAGAGTTGTGTATAATACAAAACCAATGTAACGTGTTACCCCTCCTGGGACAATATAGAAACCAGGCTGTAATTTGCAAAGGGTTTGATAAAGATGGCAAAGGGAAAACATGGAAAGAGGACCTGGACCCTGAAATCAGCGCCACCCTAGCCTGTGACCTGGGCGCTGTTCTCTTTCTGTCTTGGTGTACCACCGGGCCCTCAGGACCCATGGTTTGGTTCCCTCTGGCCCAGCAGCCCTTGGTGCTTTGGTTTAACGATTTCATATGCATTTTCCAAATGACTCCATTTTCTCAAAGTCTGTTATTCCTCCTCTGAAATTCTGAAATGCGTAACTTCTATTTGTTCTACCCTCTTGTTTACTAGACAGATATCATTTTGAATTTTTATTCTATTCTTAATATTGATGGTTCTCAAGAATTTTCTGGCCCAACATGTCCTTTGGATTCCCATTTCCCTTAGGCATCACATTAAAACTTCCAGAAACTGTGTGTCTACCTCCAGCCCCACCACACCGCCCCCCATGCCAAAGATCTGGAGTAGCTGACCAGCAAGGTGATTAGAAAAGGAAGCAAAAGGAAACGAGTCTTCCGTGGAATGGGTTCCTCTGAGCACTCGGTTTCAGGATGGTTGAGGCCATGCGCTCTGTCACATAACACAACGCAAACTGACTGTACCCTTTCAAGTGGAAAAGATACAGGTGTCAATGAAGATGAGAGAGGATATCAAGTTTGCTGTGATTCAATGAATGTGCCACCCTAGTTCCACCAAGGGAAATGCATTAGGGTGACGAGGAAGGTCAGCTGTCCAGGATGTCAAGTCTGCTAAACTGAGGGAGCACCCAAAGGGGCTCTTGCTGCATTTTGTACCCCTTACCATGTCATCCTTAGACTCTAGCCCAATTACTTTATTTGGTCACAAAAACTGCTCTGGGCTAGCCATATCATCTGGACCCAGCATTCAGGTTTCAGGAATGGTTTCTTCTATGTTACAGAACATGTTGCCAAACCAGCCACAGATTATAGAATAACACCTGGGCATGTATATGAACAGTCACATCACAACACTGTAATGACAACCAGTCTGTGGGCACATGCTGTCACACATCCAGTGGGCCTTGGGGTCGAGGAGGCACTGAGCTCCTCGATAGGTCTAGGCTGGCTGCCACTAGTAGCTAAGCTGGTTGCAGAAGGAGGGGCCTGGGCTTGCAAATGAACTTTCAGCAGTGAGGAAGAGGGAGGCAGTGGGGCAGGGAAGAGTTGGTGGCATAGAGCAGCTCCATTTGGCCCAGAGACACATCGCTGAGAGGGTGCCCAATATTGTTGGGAAATGTACCGACTGATACCCACTGCACCTGAGCACTCACAGCCAGGAAGTCACTCTCTAGAACTCCCATGCACTTCTGCTGCCCCCAGCTGGGTTCTATACTTACCAAGACTCAGGTTGTTTGCTCCTCAGCCTGCATCATAAATTAATATTTAATTTAATTTATAAACATACAAATATGAATGCAAAAAGAAAGAGTTGTTTCTGTGAAAACTTGTTTGAATTTTTGAAAAGATGCAGTGAAAGTAAATTGCTGGGCAACGGTTAAAGTGAAAAAGCAATTGTAAAAATTTAGAAGGACTCTGCACTCAGTTTACCCAACAAGAGTCTTTAAATTAAGTTTTGTTTTAAAGAAATTATAATCAGAAATAGTAGAGGATGTACAATAGGTGTGGTTTATGCAAGAAAGATGAGGTAGAACTCCAAATGACCAACACTCAAAGAAAAATCCTGGCCCTTATATCTCAAAGGCTTGGCAAAAGAATGCAATTATTTTAACTTAAACTAAAAATTTGATGTGTGTATCTACAATTTTTTATGATTCATCTCTTTAACCAACATCTTCCATTGACCAATGAACTTCCTGTCTGGATTGTTTGATGAGAGGGACTCTGCGGAACTTCTCTTGTCATTATTCTGCTGAGATTCACAGGATAGGGAATTCCCACATCAGTCTCTTCTTCAGGGTACAGGGCAGTGGTGTTACATGAGGGAGGAACTTCTAAAGATCATGTGTAATTCAAAGTTCCTTTATGTCCAGCCTAATCATGACCAAAAAAAGGACAGGTATCCCTACTTATCAGCTAAAAATGACACCACTTGCAATAGCACAAACCCGATTTAAAAATCTCTTACATACCAGCTTTGAAATTGACATTCCTGATAAATTCAGAAGCAGTTTCAGAATTTGCGTTCTTTCAATGTTGTGCGTGAGGACTTTATTATTTTATATTATAGAATTTCAAATTGCCTTAATTCTAATTTACGAAAAACAGAATTGCTCTGCATCAGAAACGACTCTCTCTTTCTGGGACAGTAGAAGGAAGCCTCCTGAAAAAGGCCTTTCTGGGCAACATCTTTCTTCTTGGTGACACAGACTTCTCCCCTTGAGTTCGGTTTTGGCAGAGAAGCTTATGTTCATTAGAAGCAATGATCTTTTCTGGGCTTTTTCCTGGAATGAGTCACTTCCTTGAGCTTTTCTCTTTCCTTGTATGCTGTAAGTCTCTAGCAATATCACTGGGCTTCAGCTCATTCAAGTTCCTCTATGAAGCTTGTGAATGACTTTGTGGGCTATTTTATTTTTAAAGTACAGAACCAAGGTATTTATCTACAAAAGCATATAAGACCTTTAGGCAATTAGGTTTCTTCAACATGTCTTTCTCTATCACTAGGTCTCTGATAAGAGTGTCAGACAACTCTAGATCCTTTCTAAGACTTTCCAATGACTTGTTATAGTCCTTTGGATTAAATATGAGGCACTGATACACATTATCTTGGCTCTACGACATGGCTTTGACCAGAGTCTCTCAAATTGAATTCTAGGCCCTAAAAAGGTCAACAGGCAGTTCTGAGGGCCTTATAGAAATCAGAGGAGCAGAGACAAGGACTCCAACAAAAGGAACTGTTCTGCTCTTCCCTCGCCTCTTCTGTCTGAATTTCCTGCCTGTATTCTGAAATAGCTCCTTTTCCCTCATGCAGTTACATCAATCGACTGCATGTTTGTAGTATCCAGAATCTGAACAAAAAAAGGCCTCTACACTCCCAAACTTGTCAAAATGTCATGCATATTTAGGTCCTTGAGGTTTTTTTTTTAAATAACAGCTTTACTGAAATATAATTCACGTCATAAAATTCAGCCTTTTAAGTGTACAATTCAGTGGTTTTAGTATATATACATTGTTGTGCAACCATCACCAGCATGTAATTCCCCAGCATCTTCATCACCCAGAAGGAAACCACAGCCTCATTAGCAGTCACTGCCCATGTTCCCCTCCCCTCAGCTCTCAGCAACCACTAATCTACTTTCTGTCTCTATGGACTTGCCTATTCTGGATATTTCATATAAATGGAATCATACAACATATGACCCTTTGTGTCTGGTTTATTTCTCTTAGCAAAATGTTTTCAAGGTTTACCCGTTGTACCATATATCAGTACAACATTTTTTATAGCTGAATAATATTCCATTGTATGGATATATCACATTTTGTTTATCCATTCACCCATCTGTTGACGGACATTTGGGTTGTTTTCACCTGTGGGCTATTGTGAATAGAGCTTCCATGGCATTTGTGTACAAGTTTTTATTTGAACATATGTTTTCGATTCTTTTAGGAATATACCTAGGAGTGGAATTTCTGGGTCATGTGGTAATTCTCTGTATAACTTACTGAGAAATAGCCAAACCATCTTCCAGAGTGGCTGTACTGTTTTAGAGTCCCGCCAGCATTTTATGAGGGCTCCAGTTTACCCGCATCCTCTCCAATACCTGCTGTTTTCCTTTTTTGAAAAAAATATTATTATTATGGCCATCCTAATGGGTGTAAAATGGTACCTCACCGTGGTTTTGATTTGCATTCCCTGATGACTAACAGTATTGAGCATCTTTTCATATTCTTATTGGCCACTTGTATACCTTCTTTGGGGAAATGCCTATTCAAGTCATTAAATTGGGTTGTTTTATCTTTTTGTTCTTGAGTCACGTGATGGTGAATTTTATGTGTCAACTTGACTAGGCTATAGTGCCCAATTTATTTGGTCAAACTCTAGTCCACATGTTGCTGTGAAGGTATTTTGTAGATGTGATTACCATTTACAGTTGACTTTAAGTAAAGGAGATTACCCTTGATAATGTGGGTGGACCTCAATCCCATTTGAAGGCCTTAAGAGAGAAAAACTGAGGTTTCCTGGAGAAGAAAGAATTCTGCTTCAAGACTAGAAATCCTGAGTTTCTAGCCTACAGGCCAGGCCCCATAATCATGTGAGCCAATTACTCAAAATAAATCTCTTCTTGTGTGTGTGTGTATAAGTATATACATATATATATATATGAGAATATATATGTGTTTGTATAAATATTATATATGTATATATACACACACAATATACACGTATATCCTATTGGCTCTGTTTCTCTAGAGAACCCTGACTGACATAAATTGTTAACGTTCTTTATATATTTATATATTCTGGATACTAGACCCTTATCAAATATATTCAAATGGAACCTGTGGTTGGTTAAGCCACTCCAGTTGATAATGCATGTAAAACACTTAGAACAGTGCTTGACTCATAACTCAATTAATGTTATTATTATTACCTTCATCACATTTGAATTCATCTAGAAAAATAAGCCCGACACCACTCACTGGGCCTTAAAGATATTAGTCGTTAGTCAGTAAATGCTTATGTATCCCTTTATGTATGAGACACTTTGGGTGGGATGCAGGGCTGGCTTCATGCCTTGTGGCCTGTGCAGTGACGCAGAGCCCCATGCTTAGTTTAATGCTCTGCTGTCATCATCTTAAAATGCTTATTAAGTCTTGAACAGGAAGCTCTTCACCTCTGTTTTGCACTGGGCCCTGCATGTTATGTAGCCAGTGCTGTTATGATGAACAGAAAATTCTTCTTGTTCAGAATAATAACTGATGTTTCTAAAAATTACCATGTGTTATTCAGAAAGCATTAAATTCTGCTAAACAGACTCTGTTTAAGAAGACTGAGAAATATACAGTACCTTTTAGAAACATCCTACCAAACATGATGTAAATAAATGAAGTTTTGACATTTAACAGGTAAGCGTTAGTTATCTGAAAAATTCACTTATTTAGCAGTGAAGGGCCCGATAAATGAAACATCAATATATTTTCCAATAACGAGAAAAGGAGAACTACAGGCTTTGTTGTGGTAGTGGTTATTAGGGGTGGGGAGTTTACATGGCTAAGATTTGGGGGATTATGAAGTAAATTTTTCAAGTAGATATTGTTTCCCCAGTTATTATTGGTATAACATACAGGAACTCGCTGTGAGATGTTGGACAAACTGCTTAACATCTCTTAATCTTAGTTTCCCTTTCTGTAAAATGAAGAATGACATACAACTGAAAGTCTATGCAGGGGATCAGATTTTTAGCACTGTGTCATTTGAGTCAATGTGTCCTTTTCTCCTAATTTTCCCCTTCAAAGATGCATTGTGCACCCACTACGTGCTCTGCTTCATTCTATGCAGTGTGGACACACAGCTGAGTAAGGGTCCTTATTCTCAAGGAGATGATATTCCAGGAAAGAGCGAGTTGATAAGCATGCCTAGAGATGAATATGATCACCTCAGGCTGCAGTAAGTGTTAATGAAGAGGATTAAATGGGTGGGGGCTGCTTGAGTTAAGTGGGTGATCAGGGCCAAGCGCTCCGAGAAGGTGACAGGTGCGTTGAGATCTGAATGATGAAAATAAGGAGAGCAGGTGGAGATCCTGGACAAGCGGATTTCTGGCAAAAGGCCCAGCAGGAGCAAAGGGCTTGAGAGTGGAAGAAGCTTGGTTTGGCAGAGACCGCAAAAGGCCCTGGTGCCTAGAGCACGGAGGCAAGGGAGCGAGGTGGGTGTGAGAGCAGAAAGACAGACAGGTGCCAGGTCAGGTAGGGCTCTGAGACCAAGGGCAGGAGTTTGGATTTTATTCTGGTTCAGGGAGAGGCCTTGGAGGGTTTCAAGCTGAGGAAATGTGTAATCTGATTTGTGCTTCAGGAAGATTCCTCCAGGTGGCTGCTCTGTGGAGGAATCAGATGGACTGAGGGAGGTAGGAGTGGGGCAGTGACCATTTGTGGGGGTGCTGCATCAATCCAGGAGAAGGAAGGTGGGGTTTTGACTAGGGCTGTGGTCTTGGGAGCTAGTAAGAAGTAGTTAGATTCAGGATGTACTTCGGAGGTCGAGCTGCCGGGACTTACTGTTGGATTGAATGTAAGGGCGAGGAAAGGAGAGAGTCGATGAGAAATTTAATGGGTGCTCGCTATCGAAAGCTTGGAAAACTCAGGAAAGTTTTCAGCATGCTACCTGTTTTAATATGTCAAGCTAGCTTTCTCTTGCACAAGCAGAACTCTACCATTACTGCTACCCTTTTGAAGATTTCAGTGCATCTTAACTTATGAGAGGCTTGGAGGATTATTGAAGTTAGGAAAAAAAAAAAAAAAGAAAAACCTGTTTCACCTTATTGAATACAGAGTTTTCTAACCTTATTTGACCTTATTTTTTTGAAGATTGTTTTGTATAACATCCATTACTCTCTATCAATTACCACCAGAAAACATGATCTAATATTGCATTGGATCTTTCCTCTCTTACAGAGAGAAGTTGGATTTGCAGGTGCTAAGCTCAGAATCTTTTACTTAGTGCACCAACCCGTGCTTCATGAGAACGTCATGAGGATTTAACCTCGCACTGGCTTTTAGCCCTTTTCTTAACACTCTAGAGGCAAACATTGTCTGGACTACATTGTTCTATAGTATTTTCAACTGTGTTCCTAATCCAGAGCTGTTCTGTCTACCATTTATTCTTATAAAAGAGGTGGGGAACCTGTGTAAAATTATATTTAAAATTGACATCGTCTCCCAAATACCTTCTCTTTCCAGCCAGTGGCACGTGAACTACACTGATAACATATAACTATCAGAGAGGAGGGAAACTGAGTTTTAAGCCTGAGAATGCACATTTAGGTGTTTACAGTCGAAACTCCTTAATTTAAATCTCTGTTTAATTTGAAATTTGAGCGCAAAAACAGTGGGTATTTAGTGAGGCTCCACATGTCCTGGGGGTAGTAGAACAAAAATATTTTTTCTTTGTCATTGTATGATTTGGAATTTTCTAAAATGTCAGGAAGAAAAAATATCTCATTGTTTATAATATTTAGGTAGCTATTGGTAATAATAATAATGAATGCTTTTATGCCCAGCAGCAGTTGGTGCTGCTCAGACCATTCAGGTGGACAGGGTATGCCTTATACTTAGCTTAATTTTAAGATTTTAATAAGGGAAAAAAATCTGTAGGAAGTGTGGTGTATTATCACACTTAAATCAGCCGATTAAATTAGTCTCCTGATACAGGCTACTTCATAAACTCATTTATCACACAAGTTAGCTTGGTTTGACCTTTCCCCTGCTTCTTGGATAAGGATGGTAGCAATTTCTCAGTAGCAAAATTATTGATTTTTTTTGACAGAGCTTCTTCTCTAGTTTGATTTTCCTTCTTTTCTGCACTTCTATTCTTGCATCACCTTCTCAGGGACTGGAGTCCCATTTACACATTGGCAAGAAAAATGCTGCTTAGAAGGATATGGGAAACTGTATCTTAATGTCCAAACTAATTATCCACACCTAAACAATTTATAAAGGCATTTTGTTCAATACGGAGTATTTCCCTTATTTAATAAACAGAAGAAAGTGTTGATTATCTATTGAAGATCGGCATACCTCGCCCAGCAAATGCCAATCCTTCTTTTGTTGAGCTGTTCAATCTTGTGAGTTCTGATACCTTTTCCTGATTTTTAATACAGATTCCTACATGTTAAATAGTGATACATTTGTCACATGCAATACTGACATAGGTCATTTGCTCAGCTAATTGAGAATGTTTCTCTTTATCAATAATTTTTCATGGTTTGGGCATCTCTTTCTGGGGAATAATTAGGTTACTTTAGCCTCTTACCAGATTTGAGAGATTTAAAGAAAATAACTATCTTATTACAAAAGTTGCGTCTGAAGTCAGTCTTTGTAAAAGAAAAGATTTTCCCAGAAAAATAAGGGGGAAGGATTCGTGGATGCTACGTTTACTGAGTACCCGTTGTAAGCCAGAAACTGTGCGGGGAGTTTTACATACATTATTTCCTTTGACATCATGAGATGTTTCTTTTATCTGCATTCTGTAGGAGTGAAACTGAGGTTCAGAGAGGTCAAGTAACTGTTGTAATCAGCTGATGGATGTTTGGCCTGGGATCTAACATCAAGTCAGTTGGACTAAATTCCACTCTCCTTCTACTCCACTGTGGTTTGCTGCTTCAGTTGGCATGATCAATGGGGTCCCCACACTCTGAGGGTTGCAGCAGCCCATTGACCACAGCTGGTTCAGATTCACAGAGTTCCCTTGACTGCTTTCTCAGCAGTGTTGATAGAGGGGCAAGAGACTCTTGTCCCATGTAACTTTGATCTCTCACCCTTGGTCAAAAGCAGGCAGTCTCCTAGTGTGAGGCTGGGATACTGAAAACCTCTGTGTGCACTTACAGGGAGAAACAAAACTATCACTTCTTCCTAACAGTGGTAGCCTTTGTTTTCTCTTGGTAGCTGATATTTTTGTCCTAAGGAGGGGCACTATTATACATTTTCCTCTGTGCTACTCACACCATTGCTGGTAACCACTCAGGCCAATTGCATGAAGAACTGATGGGTTCAATACCCTAGTGTTCTAGACTTTAATCTTTGTATTCACAACACTGTTAGGATGTCTGTTTAAGAGAAACCAACAAAGAATCATAAGAGTGGTATTCCTGTGTTTGTACACTTTTATAAATGTCAATGCTAAGAAGAAATTCCTTACTACTTTGGATTGTGTTAAAGTTTCCTAAACATAGTCCAGTTTTCTCAGGCCACCCTTCAAAGGACTATCAAGTTCTAAAACAACTAAAAAATATGTGTAGGTCAGGATGGAGAAGTACAAATTGGTCTCAGGGATTTTTTTTTGAACAAAATATACTGGCATTTCTCTTCCCCTAATATATCTATGATTTGCCGAGGCCAAGGTTGAAGTTACCAGGCACCTTATTCTGATAGAACCAAAATGGATTCCACTTGAGTAATCAAGTTAATTGTTTTCCAACAATTAAGGGCATCAGAGATCCAAAGCAATCTCAAACTGTAAAACTTACTTCTTTTCTGACCTCTAAGGTAATACCACTTTACTAAAATTTTTAGAAAATGCACATAAGAGAAAAGAAGAAAATTAAAATGATCTGTGGTCCCACACACCTAAAGATAACCATCATTAACATTTGGTATACATCAAGTCTTTTCTCTTTGCATTTTATAAAATTGATTTACTGGTCAGGATTCTTAGCAGCAAGCAACAGAAAGAGCTGTTACTTCTTTAAGTAGAAAGGAATTTATTGAAAATATATTTGGTAGCTCAGAGATTCACAGGAAAACCTGGAGAAATTGTGTTGGAAAAGAGGAGTAGAAGTGACAAAGGGAGGTTGAGAAACCAGGACCAGAGGCGAGATAATGCCATGAAATTATTCTAGTGAGGCACCCATGCTAAAGACCTACACGGAAGCTGGTGCTTCTGCCACTGCCGTCCCAGACAGTGATGCTGGCTCTGGTGGCCCTGTTGCCCCAGAAACTGTGCTGCCCTCACTGGTGGGATGGAGCTTCCACTGTCCTTGCTTCCATGGGGCCCCGGTTCCCAGTTCCAAGTCTGGGTGAGTCTGGGTGCTTGATCAAATCCAAGCCACATGCCTGCCCCAGCCATCAGGGGGCAGTGACAGAAAGGCTCTTAATTCCTTGCCCCTGTAAAGGTGGGAGGCCTTCACTGCACATGAAAAATCATGGAGGGAAATTCCCCAAACTTGGGAAAGGAGTTTAGATGCTGAGCAGCCAAAATCTCACATGATGTCTGCCACTATGAGCTCATACAGCTTTATATAGCTCTGTATCCTGCTCTTCCCTCAAACATTAAACCATGACTGTTTTCCTAAAACAGGAAGTGTTTTTCAAAATTAAAACTTTCAGTGACTCTGTAATAACAGTCTTAATTTGATCAGTGAATAGCATATGTGACATGAATTGTCCTAAATAAGGCTTGGAAAGCATGGCAGTTACAAAGGTGGAAGCATCCAACTTAATACGGAGCTATCTGAATTCTTTTTCTAGCTTCAGTTAGCACTCAGCTTGGAGAAGTCAGCCTCTGGAGCTCATGCTTTCACATCTTGAGGCCCTGCCTGAGATGACCTAGTTAACCTGAGTGAGGCTGGACAGCCTGGAAAGGGCACATTCAGGAGCTGCCTCTGCCTGCTAGGCTGGGGCGGGGGGCTCTGGGGGCACAGGCCCAGCTGCAGGAGCTGGAAGGGAGTTCAGTCCAACAGCAAAGGAACACAGGATTTGATCTGGTTGCTGTCCAGCTGAGAGGCTGCCAGGTTTGGGGCATGATGTTGAAGGAAGAATCCAGAAGCTGTCAGGAATTGAGAGTTCCAGCCCTTGGAGCTGAGGTTCAGGAGCAGCCTAAGGGCTAAAAAATAGGAACAAGGTGGACTTTAGTTCTAGAAGAACTCATAATAGGTAAATTACCAAGATGGGAAGAAGAAACCTAGCAGGGCTGCAGTTACAAGACCGGTGAAGAGGATGGGGGCAAGTCTTACAACCCCAGTTATCAGAACTAAAGCAGACATTGAATTCCAGGCTCTATTTCCTGAAGTTGTTCCTGACTAAGGTTGGGCCTGGGGAGCTCAGCTGTAGGGAAGAGGTTGACAGAATAGCTGCAGGTGGAGCCCAGGGACCCCCCAGTGAGGACAACTTCAGGGGCTGGAACAAGGCCCTGGGAGACCAGCTCTATTAGCTGAGGTAGTGCATCTGTGTGTTAGGAAGTCAGACCAGAAAGAAAGGTACAGGTGCTCCATGTGAGAGCTCTGAGGAAAGCTTGCCCTCTCTTCATCGTTGGCTCTTCTGAGGCTGTGGAGATCTACCTCTTTTGTTCTCCTCAGAACACCACTAAAAGGTTAGCTTCTCTTCCTGGTCAGTTTGGATGTGGTGGTCCGATCCCTATGGGTTTCTTGAAAATTCTAATACAGGTTTCAGACACCCCAGGAATAATTTACAGATAGCGTGGCTCAACGACTTTGCCCTGGAGATTCTTACGCGAAGGTAGTCTGCAACTTGTTGAACGTTGAGGGATCCAGCACAGCGATGCAGAGCCAAAACCACATATGGAGTTAGAGCCCCAGGTTTAGAGTGGAATTAATTGGAGTAGCAATTGTCATTCTACTTCATGTAACTTTGTGTTTTCGTTCCATGGAATTTTAGCCACAAGAACGTTATTCACAGAATGTGTCTGGCATGTTTTGCACTGACTGACAGAACACTGCATCGACTGCGACATAATCACACTTCCTTCTGCACAACGTTGTCCACGCCTGACATGTGGAATATGCCCAGGACTGGCTGCGAACCCTGGAAAACTGTGGTACGATAAATTATCGTCGTCATTCCTCACCAGGCCCGGTCACGTTTGCCCACAGCCATTCGATGGACCTACCTTTTAAAAATAGATGTTTTTGCACTCTTGAAACTACTTATTTTCTTGCTCTTTGTCACAGCCAGCCTAGTTTAAGCTGACGGTAAAAAGAGGTTTTGGAGGTTTTCCACCACAAGGTTATTTAAAGTTCTTTGAGCTGCCGCCAGACCTTCATTTAGCATTTTAATAAACTTCCTGGGCCAAGGAGTAATTTTCCTGTATCCTCTTTGTCCTCAGCATGAAGTAATAGTACAAAAGAGGGTCATCATTTTTAGGCCAGTCATCTGCATTAATTATAAAATTATCCTTATGAATAACCAGATATAAGGCCTGGGATAGCGAAAAAGGGGAGCAGGCTTCCTTCTGTGGTTAACATTACAAAGGAGGGTCATAGACACATCAAGGATTTAAGAAAGTGCCAACAGAGATATTTTTCACACAGATAGTTAGAAAGGACATTAAAAGAAACTGCACATCCAGTCAAGTTACAGCAAGATAACTGGAATTAAATTGCCCAAACATTTGCTTACTTGCAGTGTCCTTATCTGGAGCCTCTCTGACAGCAGAGGTACCAATAGACTCCCATGTTTACACGGCGATATGGAAGTCAGCCTCCCAGACAGTGAGTTGTAAGGATCCCCAGAGAATTTTTTGGAACCTGCATCTCTGGGTGCAGTGTGATGTCACTTTTCAGTGTTTCTAGGCATTGGGCCAAAACTCAGTTTCAGGAAAATAATTGCAAAAATGTTTAAATAATTTGCATGAGGTTTATGAAAGCAAGGAAAAGCTGCCTGCTCCATTCCCAGAGGAGATTTCAAGACACAATCAATGTGAGGCCGCAAAACACTGTTTAGACAGAATAATTATCAGCCCTTTCCCTTCTCTTTCATTATTAAACTGAGGCCTATTCCCTCTGAGAGTTTCACCTGGCATATGGGAAGACTGTTGCTGCTAAGTCCCCTTTATGGATGTTCAAATAGGCTGAGTAAATTCAGAGTCTATCAAATTGGCTCATTCAGGGACATTATTTGACATGAAGTCGCTTCCATATCATGATTAGCGTTTTTGTTTCTATTCATGTTGTAATCAAGGATGATGGAATTATATAGGATGGTTTCAAACTATGCGGAGAATTCTAGAAAATGCATCCCAGTGCTGAGTTCATGTCATTCATTGTTGACTCCTTAAAACTGAGCTCAAAGAACCCTAAGTGACAGGATCATCAAAACAACGCACGGAGGGATGCAGTGGGTGGAATCGTATTAAGACAAAAAAGTGAAGCGTGTTTAAATCACGTTACAGCTATCAGTGCCCAAATTACAGTACCGTTATTTCTTCAGGGAACTACTTAAAGTATTGTGTGAATTGAATCAAAGTTATTTTTACAGAGATTCTTGAAATGGCACTATCTGATTTAAAGAGACATGGCTACTTTTCATATTGTAGTTTATTGATTTTGATAGTTCAGGAATGAATACACTGAATATGTGACACTGTTAGCACACAAACGCAATTTTACTCCCCCTCCCCCACACTGCCTATTCGAACCCACTCTGTGGAACTAGTTTTCCCCTGCTTTTGGGAAGGGACAATTAATTTTATATATATATGTGTGTGTACACACACATGTACACACACTTAGCAAACAAAATGTCTTTTGGACACTTTTAATCTGAAGACACTTGTGTTAGTAATTAATGCCTAGTTCTGTGTGATAGTTAAAACTTAAAGCATTGATTTCAAGTTCCATGTCTTTTCCTACTATGGGTCTCCAGTGGGAAATGGGGAGAAGTTGGCTTCTTTTTTTTCTCCGGCTTCTCCTCCCTGCCAGTCACCAGGTGGGACTTCTGACCCCTCCAGAGCTGGGGTGTGAGGGAGGGAGGGAACAAGGGTAAGGAAACAGGCACAGGTTTCCTTGGGTACACTCCTGGGCTGCTGCTGGCCCTCTTCAACTTGGTGGATGTTGAAGCCTGACTTTTTCTCTCATGAACACGTCTATGGATTTTTTTTTTTTTGAGACTCCCACATCGTCAGGGATCTCTTACCTGGAAGGTCCTTTGAAAAATACAAACATATCTTCTCCAGCTGGTGTTTTCTGAGGCCTCCATTAGCTCTTGAGTGTTAAGCAGAAAACTTGTACCTTTTTATGCTGAGGTCTTCTCACCCTTACAGATGGTCCTTCTGGGCGGAACCTCAGACAACTCCAGCCTGACTTGCTCATTCATGGCTTAATCTGGTCCACAAAACGCTGATCTGATGTCAGTTATCCTATAGTTAGTCCCTTCTATCCTGCGGCTAAAGGTTGCTTGAGCCAGTTTATACTTTTTCGGGCCTGTATCAGACATGTACATACTATAGAGAGCACAAAGGATACTTTCTAGGGGTAAAGTATGAAGCCCTCTCACATTTGAATGAGGAAGTATCTCCCACCCTGCCTAACCTTTGAGGGGGGCAGACTCTCTGCACAACTCTCTCCAGAGATATCCTCTCTCTTGGCCTCTCTAACCTCTTTTTTTAGGGTAGAGTTGGATAGTTTTTACTAACTCTTTTGTAAGTCCTGCTTAGATAGCCTCAAAACTCACTTTACAATGTTGCTGTAGATGGAATCCAAGATCACTGCAAATGATTATGCAGTTTGTACCCTGCACAGAGATGCCAAGCTAAGGGGATGAGTGAGTGCTGAATTCCAGCCCTTGCTCCCCTAGCAACACGGGGTGCTAGAAGGGACACCTTACTGTAATTCACCTACCCAGTGGGTTTGCTTTTTTGCTAATTTGCCAAAGGAAACTATTACCTTGGAGTCCTGGTTGAAACTGAGACAGAGTCCCACTTAAAATCCCTTTTCATTTAGACAAGTTGTAGACTGAGGAGTTTCTCTGTATAAAAACCAACTACAGACATTGGTGACATCTGTGACAACTATTCGACTGCATGTCAGAAAATTGCCAAGGACACCCATTGTTATCCTACCACTTTTTATTAGAACAAAATATCACTTTTTAAAGTAGAGATTTTTTTCAAGAAGAGTGTCAAGACACTTCAATGGGGAAAGAATAGTCTTTTCAGCAAAAGGTGCTTGAACACCTAGATATCACATGCAAAAAAATGACCTGTATCTCATACAATGTACAAAAATTAACTCAAAATGAATTATAGACCTAAATATAAGAGCAAAAACTATAAAACTCTTAGAACAAAACATAGGAGCAAATCTTTGTGGCCCTGGATTAGATAATAGTTTCTTAGATATGACACCAAAAGCACAAGCTACCGAATAAAAAAATAGATCAACCGGACTTAAATAAAATTAAAAGTTTTTGTGCCTCAAACAGCACCATCAAGAAAGTGAAAAGGCAACCCACAGAATGGGAGAAAATGTTAGCAGATCATATATCTGATAAGACTATATAAATAACAAAAAGACAACCTAAAAACGGACAAAGGATCTGAATAGACATTTCTCCAAAGAAGAAATTCAAGTAACCAATAAGTACATGTAAACGTCCTCAATATCATTAGCCATTAGGAAATGTAATCAAAACCACAATGAGATATCACTTCACATCCACTAGAATGGCTGTAATAAAAAAGACAGTAATGATAAGTAATAAATAGCCTGTATCAATAACGAGTGTTGGTAAGGATGTAGAGAAATTGGAACTCTCCTTCATCACTGGTGGAAGTGTAAAATAGTGCATCCACTTTGGAAAATAGTTTGGCAGTTCTTCACAAAGTTAAGTATAAAGTTACCATATGACCCAGAAATTCCACCTCTAGGTATAAACACAAGAAAAGTTGAAAACATGTCCACACAAAAACTTGTACATGAATCTTCATAATAGCATTATTCATAATAGCTAAAAAGTGGAAAAAAACTCAAATGTCTATCAGCTGATGAATGGATAAACAAAGTGTGGTATATCCATACAGTAGAATATTATTCGGCAATAAAAAGCAATGAAGAACTGATTTGTGCTGCAAGATGGAAAAACCTTGAAAACATTATGCCAAATCAAAGAAGTCAGTCACAGAAGACCACAGATAGTATAACTCCATTTGTACGAAATGCCCAGAATAGGCAAATCCAGAGACAGAAAATAGATTAGTGGTTGCCTAGGGCAATTTTATTTTGGGTTAGTTCATTGCTAGTGTGTAGAGGTAAAATTGATTATTTGTATATAGATCTTGTATCCTGCAACCTTGCTGAACTTTTTTGGTTTATTAGTCTTTTGGTGGACTCCTTAGGATTTTCTGTGTATGAGAACATTCCATCTGCGATAGAGACAGTTTTACTTCTTCCTTTTCAATCTGGACGTCTTTTATCTCTTTTGCTTACTTGACTTCACTGGCTAGAACCTCCAGCACAATGTTGAATAGAAGAGGTGAAAGCAGGCATCCTTGCTTTGCTCCTGATCATAGAGGAAAAGTGTTCAGTTTTTCACCATGAAGAATGATTTTGCTGTAGATATTTTGTAGATGCCTTTTAGTCAGGTTGAGGAAATTTTCTTGTATTCCAAGTTTGTTAATAGGTTGTGTGTGGTTTTTTTTTTTTTTTTCAAATCATGAATGCATGTAGGATTTTGTCAAATGCTTTTCTGTTGAGTTGAACATATGACTTTTGTCCTTTATTCTATTAATATGGTATGTTACATTGAATGATTTTCCTATGTTAAACTAACCTTGTATTCTTAGGGTAAATTCTACTTGGTCATGGTATACAATCCTTTTAGCATATTCCTGGATTTTGTTTGCTAGTATTTTGTTGAGGATGATTGCATCTACATTTATAAGGCCTTTTACATTTTAGATACTTTCTCTCAATCTGTTTGTCCATTTAACTTTGCCCATTGTGTCTTTAGCTGTGCAAAATTTTCCAGCTTTTATGCAACCAAACTGGTCAGTATTTTCCTCTATGGCTCCGTAGTGTTTTTACTTGCTGAGAAAGATCATTCCTCCTCCAAGACCATAAAACTATTTGCTTGCATTTTTCTTTAATAGAATCATTATTTTACTTTATTTATTTTTTATGTTTAGAGAGTTAATCAATTGGGAATTTACCTTTACATAAGCTATAAGGTGGAGACTCAATGGCCTGTTTTTAAAAATTCATTCAGTAATTCACCAATTTATTACAATTCATTCAATAAAATTATTGAACACCTGTGAAGTGCTAAACACCATTCTAAGCATTGTAAATACAACCATTAAAAAACAGACAAGGCCTCTGTTCCCACATAGCTTCCATGGAGAAAAGATTCAACAAAAAATTAAACAAGGTAATTTCAGATAGCTAAAAGGGCTATGAAAGAAATAAAACAGGATGGCATGATGGAGAATAATACAGCTTTGTTAGATATCATGGTCAGGGAAAGCTCCTCTAAGATGGTCCATTTGTGTTGAGACCATAGTGATGAGGATCTAGCCATTGAAAGAGCCAAGGAAAGAATGTTCTAGGCAGAGGGGCAAGCACAGGCAACGTCCCTGAGGCTGGAGCAAGCTTAGTGTATTCAAGCAACAGAATGAAACCACTGTGGTTGGAGTGAAATGAGTGAGATGGAGAATATTACCAGATGAAGCAGAGCTGGGTTGAGGCTAGTTCATATAGGGACTATCAGGCCACATTAAAGAAGGCAGTGAAAGTTATTAGTAGGAGAACATCTGATCCAACTTATATTTTTAAAAGGGTCCCTTGACTACTGTGTGGAGAACGAATGGTAGTGGGGCAATAGAGAAAGTGGGAAGCTCAGTTAGAAAGGATGATGGTGGCTTGAACTAGGGAGGTATACATGAATATGGAGAGAACTGGACAGATTTAAGATATACTTTGGAGACAATAATAATAACTGGCATTTATTGAATGCATAATATGCATCAGCTACTGTTCTAATCTCTTAACAACTTGTTAATCCCCACCATTGCCCTATGAATTAGATAATGTCATTATCCTTGTTTTACAGATGACAACTTGAGCAAGTGTAGGTAGGTTGCCCAACGTTATAGAATTGGTCAATGGTAGAGCCAGGATCTGAACCCAGATAGCTCGGTTCCAGGGCTCACGTTCTGAAGCACCCATATTTCCTTTCTCTCAGGCAGAGCCCATGAATGTGCTGGTAGAGTAAATGTTGGTATCTGAAGGAAAGGCAGTAATCAGAGATGACTTAGGTTTTTGGATTGAGCACCTTGGTGGATAGTGGTGTTATTTACTAAAATAGGAAATATTAGGGAAGCTATAATCTAGGGATGGGTGTATACGTTTGGCGGTGATGGTGGGGAGGGTGGTGGTGGAAGGGGAATTACTTATTCTGGTTTAGAAATATTAAGTTTTTGATATATTGAGTAGGCAATTTAATGTAGACACTAGGGTTTAGGAGCTAGGCAAGGGCTAGAGAAAGTAATTTAGGACTCACTGCTAGAGAGTTGGTATTTAAAGCCAGATTCCTAGATAAGGTAAATCTAATAAAGAAAATGATAGGGTACCTGTTCAAGTTCTGGTGCATTTAGATGGAGGAGAAGCCAATAAATGAGACAGAAAAGGAGCAGCCAGCAAGATATGGGGAGAGCTTGCAGAGTGTGATGTCTTGAAGTCATGAGGCAACTATTCCAAAACTCAATTTATTGAACAACCCATCCCTTTCCTTGTTGATCTGAAATGCCACTTTTACCATATTTTTCCCCATATTTACCCAGGTTTATCTCCAGACTTTTCCACTCTTCTTGTCTATTCTACCCTAAGCACACACACGGTCCTGTAGCAATCATTACCTTACATTAGGTTGTAATTTTCAAAAACTTTCTGGCTGCGCTCACATATTATTTTTTCTAGATTTGTACCAATTTGTCATATTCCAAATAATCCCATTGGAATGGCATTGAATTTACACAACTATTTGGGGGGATATTGACGTCTTCATGACAGTCAGTCCTTTTCACCAGGAAAAGGGGATGCTCCTCTCCGTTCAGTTTTTTTCCGATATCCTCAGCAAAGATTTATAGTGTTCTTTCTGGAGGTGTAGCATGCTTGCTTGTAAGTTTATTCCTAGATATTTTATGGTTCTGGTTGACAACATATATCTGCTTCTTTTTATTGCACTCCTTAATTGATTATTGCTGGGTTTATTAGAGTTCTTTGTTGTAACCCACACACCAACTCTGACCAACTTAAGCCAAGAGGGAACTGAATGGAAGCAAACGGGGGAGTTTGAAGAAAGGGAGATTGAAGAACCAGGCTCAGAATACTTATTACTTTTTAAAATAATAAGAAAGCTATTTTAATTAATAAATTTTATAAAACTAATAGTTAAAATGTGGTTGTTAAAATATTTAAAATGGAAACCTATTACTATCTTTATTATATAAATAACTCCTAAAATTGTAAAACTACAAAAAAAATCCAAAAGATAAATGTACAAAAGACAAAAATAAACACTTTACAAAGTAGAAAACAAATTACCAAATATATGAAAAATTATTCAGTTTCACTAGTAGTAAGAGAAATGTCATATAATAAGGTACTGCTTTTTCATCTGTCAAATTAACAAAGTTTTTTTTTTGTAAATGATTAATTCTGGCAAGGGTTTAGGGAAATTGTATTCTTATCCATTGCTGATAGAAAGTATAGGAAGTGTCAAAAGCCTTAAAGATATTCACAGTTACACTAAGTCGTTGACTTAGTGGTTATACTTTTAGGATTCTACCTTTTGAAAGTGATTCTAAATGTAGAGTAAATTTTTTTTTTTTTTTTTTTTTTTGTGGGGAAGACCAGCCCTGAGCTAACATCTGTTGCCACTCCTCCCCTTTTTGCTGAGGAAGACTGGCTCTGGGCTAACATCGTGCCCATCTTCCTCTACTTTATATGGGACGCCGCCACGGCATGGCTGACAGGCAGTGCGTCGGCAGGCGCCCGGGATCCGAACTCGCGAACCCCGGGCTGCCAAGCGCGGACTAAACCGCTGCGCCACCGGGCGGCCCCCTAAATGTAGAGTAAATTTTATGTGCAGAGATGTTCAGTGTAGCTTTATTTACGAAATAGTAAAAAAGTAGAAGCAGCTCAAATGCTGTGGTTAAGGATATTATAGCACATCCAACTTGGTAGAAGATTGAATGAACTTTAAATGTGAGCTTTAGGAAAACAAAATAATAACTAGGATTGCTAATGTTTAGTATGTGGAGGGAAAAGGCACCCAATTGTCTGAAAGGACATGCACTCTAGTGGATATCTTTGTTTCCTAGGACTTAGGTGGTGTTTCTTTCTACTTTTCTGCAATTTTCCCAAATTTTCTATAGTGAGTACATTTTACCTATATAATATAATAAAAACATGAAAAAATGTCCAGTAGAGCCTATGTCTACTTTGAGCTGGTTGCTCTTTTAATTCTTATCTCCTAAAGGCAAGGACTTCAGACGAATTTTCCCGTCTTTCCTATTCTCTGCCTCTAACCATCTTGAGTGTTCTCGTCCTTTCCAAGGCTAACTCATCTTCTCTGGAATGCTGCTTTGTCAATTTTCCTCAGTCTCCAGCATCTTCAATCTTTTCCTCTTCGTTCACTCCTTCTCCTCAAGCAACACAATACACAGCTCTCATCTTTCTTGAAACAATCATTACTTGACTCTGTTGCTTTTTATCCTCACAGTCCTTCTTTTCCCCTTTTTACCACCACACTTGCTTTCTTTCATTATCATCATGTTTTTTTCTCTCTCACATCTGTTTGAAACACATCCTGGAAGGTCCCTATCAACCTTCTTCTTTGTATATATTAAAATGACAGGGTGAGAAGGGCCTCCACATCAATCCAAGCATCTCATTTTTCAGATTCCAGCACTGCCATTTACTGGCTATGTCACTTTAGGCTTTACTTTAGTGTTCTCTGTGCCTTAGTTTCCTTACTTGTAAAATGGGGATAATATTGGAAACCTACAATAAAGTTGTTGTGGGGAAAAATGTGTTAAAAAGTACAGTGCTTATAGCAGTGCCTGGTACATAGAAACATTCAAGAAAAGATTATTGTTTTATCTTTAACAACCCACAGATGAGAAAAGATTGCACTGGTGTGAGGAGCCTGGCCTAAGGCATGGCCATGCCGAGACAAGAGGCCCAGTTCCTCACTTCT
The DNA here is from genome assembly GCA_031878705.1 of Tapirus indicus. Taxonomy (NCBI): domain Eukaryota; kingdom Metazoa; phylum Chordata; class Mammalia; order Perissodactyla; family Tapiridae; genus Tapirus; species Tapirus indicus. The sequence continues at coordinate 9,290,686 of CM062925.1, forward strand.
AGGTCAACTCTCTTTCACCACGTCATACTTCCTCTTAAATTCTTTTCCACGTCCTCTCTTCTACAACCTTTCTGTGGTATTTGAGATTATTGACGATTTCCTCCTTGAAATCCAGTTTAACTCATGATACCACTTTGTTTCTTTATATTCTTTGATATAGACTTTCTCTTTTGCCCCCTACATTTTCCCCAAAGAGTAATCCTAGCCCTGCACTCCTCTCCTCTTAGTCTTATTCCATCTTGGCTTCATCTTTTTTTCTCCATGTGGTAATTCCCTGTCCTTACCAGATTGTAGCTTTGTACAACTCCAGGGGGCACCATTTACATCCTGGAGTTAGGCAGTGCCCAGTCTGTGTGTCTGTACGCTATGACTCTGGTCCTGACCTCTCAGTTACTACCCAACATGTCAGACTGCACATCAGACATTTCCATTTGAATGTTCCATCATCAGTTCTAACTTGTGTGTGAAAAGTGGTCGCCTCACCTCACCTCCCAGACAAGTGGCTTTTCCTTACCTTTCTACCTCCATATACAGAAAGTCCATTGAACCAATATTCAACCCCAGGTCCTAAACGCTAGCATCACATCCTCCCTCCTAATGTCTTATCACTCATGCCTGACAGGCATGAGTGTGTCAGGCAGCTGAGTTCTGTTTTTGAAACCAGCACAAACCTAGAGAGAATGCTGGTCACAGTAGCCTGAGCTGAGGCCGAGGTCCTGGAGAAGATGCCCAGCTGGGTGAGGCAAGGGGCCAATGTGAACTGTAGTGATGGAGACGGTCAGAGGTCAGAACCAGAGCAGTAGTGTTGGGGTCAAATCCAAAGTGTGAGGGAGAGGTGTACAAGGGCAATGATGCAAGGGACTGGTGTGACAACATCAGGAACAAGTGAGAACAGAGTGTAAGGCTGACTGAAAACTCAGGTGTGAGAGGGTTGGGGTCTAACCCTGAAAGGCATTGCTTACGTAGCATAGGGACTCATCCCTCGGGTCTTCCTTGTAAAGGTGACTGCCCATTCCCACTGCCAGTATCTTAATTCACTGCCTCGGAGCTTTCACCTCCTGTCAGATCTCCTGGCTTCTGATTCCACCCGTCCCCCATTAGATTAATTTTCCAAATTCTTTGCTTTGAGCATGTTTCTTAGTCCATTCGGGCTGCTATAACAACAATAACATAGCCTGGGTGGCTTATAAACAACAGACATTTATTTCTCACTGTTCTGGAGGTGGGGAAGTCCAAGATCAAGGCGCTGGCAGATTTGGTGTCCGGTAAGAGCCCACTTCCTAGTTTGTAGAATGCATCCAAATGTCATATCCTGGAGCAAATAAACCCAGGAGAAATGGAGCCTGCTAAGTGGATGAGGGTAGTGTGTTTGTCCACTGGAGCAACCTGGGCAGGCAGTGGGGTGCTGGGTGGGTGTTCACGTAAGTAGGCCTCCCAAGTCCGAGAGGGGAAACCAAGTAAAGAATCAGAGAGTTTATTCAAAGAGAAGCCAGTCAGAAGAACCAATATCCCAGACGAGAACAGTGTGTGAGCAAAAGTGGGAGGGAGGAGGTCCAGGCCCCCTGATGAGGGATTCCAGGGTGCCACTGCTGCTGTCTCAGCTGGCTGCATGGTCACTGCAAGACATGTGATGACCTTCAACATGAATGGCACCTATGTCTGCACCTCCCTGTAAAGCAAGGCTCAAAAACACCTGGATTTGGGCTTTTTGTGCTGATCTTTAGGCCATTTTTTTCTCCAAAAGCAGAACATATCAATACCCGCATGCCACAGGATGGTGCTTATGGAGGTCAGGATCTGAAGTAATCATGAGGCATATGGAAGAAGCAGTATCATCACCGTCCAGATGATGCTTTGTTAGATCCTTCCCTTTCACCAGGTCCCTGCAGTGCAGTTTCCTGCCCGGGACGTTCCTGGCCAAACTGTGGGCTTGGATGGAGGCCAAGCAGCTGAGGGTGAGTCTAGGTAAGATGCAGGGTGATGTTGCTCAGGGGAAAACAGCTGGCAAATGTTATTCAGTTCACCTTGGCTCTTCTACCGGGGTAATTTTCCATTTTTATCAAATTTCAATATCTTATATTTCAATATCTAGGATTGTTTTTGAGGCCTCAAATGGTAGCTCAAAAGATCAAGAAAGCAATGTCATGATGAGAAACGATATTAGAAGCAACACATGCATGATCTTATGCTTGTGAGAAAACTTTGGTGTATATAGATATACAGACAACTGTGTATATTTCAGGTCACCAAACCTTAAAAAAGACAACATACCTTTAAAAAAACAAGATCCCTACAAGGACAACTGAAATGACTGAAAGGTGATGGCGGTTTGTATTGTGAGAACAGACTGAAAAGATTAGCCTCCTCATCCTGCAAGGGGCTCAGGCTGCAGCCTATAAGTCAAGAAGCAATGGGAAGGCTACGGCAAACACCACTTTGTCCATCAGATCCCACAGTGTGGCCGCTGAGAGTGCCACTTAAAGCTTGACAAAGCTCCTTTCAGGACACAGAAAGGTAGGTGAAAATTTACACATTAGGTATAACAAGAACTGTGTTATTTCATGGGTGTGCAGACTGAAAATATAAATATGCTTGATGAGAGTTTGTAAACATTGATCAATAATCCATAACGGGCAGGTTAGAGATGTTTGAAAAATACTCCTGGTGTAGACTTTTGAGGTCCTGGAGAGGGATAAGTCTGACATGTTGGGTTGGGTAGATCAAACATTTGACCTAGTGTGGCATTTCCTACATCACGCTGAGGTATCTCTTTGTGTCACTGATATTGAAGTTGTAACCTCAATTCTCACCATCTATATCTGTATTTTTATTCCCACATTTTTATTCTAAAACAGAGGGCAGTTAGGAGCTGATGTGCTGTCTCTTTGTTTTATAGAAAAATGGGTTAATATATATATATATATACACTTCTTTATGCCATTATGATTGGTTGAGAGAAGATGCGGTCATCTGCCAAGTAATTGAAAAGTTGTGTTTAAATAGAATATGAGAATTGCCTGGTAGGAGTTTGTTAAAAATGCAGATTCTAAGGCCCATCTCGGTAGTCTGAAGTGAGATCCAGAAATCTATGTTTTTAAGTCAGTTTGCAAAGGATTCTAATGTAGTTAGTCCCAATACCATGGTTGGAGAAACATTGAAAAAAGAGGAGGATTTCCTTCAGCATTGTTGCTAGCCCATACAGTGCCTTAGTGGGAATTGGAAAAAGGCACCCCTCCCTCAAACACCTGATTGCCATCTGCCAGAAATTAAATATACAAATCTATAGGGGTGAACAGTGCTCCAAAGTTGTGCAGTGCACAGCCTGCACACATGTATGTGGCCTTGTTTTCTTTCAAGCTTTCAGTTTAAAGCTTAAGTGTCCTTTGTGCACAGGAAGCACCAGAGAGCCAGCACATCTGTCCCTGGCAGGAGGCCCTGGCAAGAGGCTTCTTATTCCCTTTTCACCCTTGTTATCATAATTGACTTCCGGCCAAAGCATGGACAGGAGGAGGGCGTGGACCTCGAGAAAGCAAGGGGCAGGGGAACAGAGAGGTTGTTTTAGTTTTTTAATGGATAAAAAAGTAATATGTACTATGAATAGTCATAATTTATACTAATAATTTAAAAATAAAATAGGAACAAGACTGCAGGTATGGTATTTATTTTGTTTTTGGTATTTATTTAAAAAATAATACCAATAATAAACCTCAAGTCTGAGTCACAAAACAAGTTGCCACTTTTGACATTTTGGAATATTTGTCATTTTATGCCTATGTTTTCCATCTACAAAATGGTAACTTTCAGCACAACTTCAAATACCTTATGTACTAGGTTCTACACAAACAACTAGCCGTTTACATTTCTAGATGCAACTATCTTTTCTTACAAGGCAAGTTCATCCACTTTCTTTCTCTCCTGCCTTATTTCCTTCTCCCACTCTCTTTATGGTTTTTCTCCTTTCTCATTCGGGACACACGTCATGGGTCGTGTGGCAGTTTCCAAATGCTGTCACTCAGTTTCATCCACTTTTCTGCTCCCTTCAGTCTTCACCTCAGCTGTCTGCCATAACCCTTGGCACGCATTACCGTGTTCAGCTCTTACTGGTGTCTCTGCCTCCTGTTTCTTCTTCTAGCCTCTTCTGGACATCACAGATGAAACAGTTTCCTGAAATGATTTCTTCAGAGTGTCTTTTCCTTGCTCAAGAATTAAGTGACTCAGTCAATTAACCTCCACCTCACCTGTCCAGCTTTCTGTAGCTCCTCCTGTCCTATTGATTTCAGCAACATTCACCACATAAATGATTTATCACTGGCTCAGTTTCTTTACTCAAATGTTCTCCCTTGAAGACAGCTTAGGGCAGAGAGTTTGTCACATACATGTATTTAAATACACCCTTCAATGGTGGATGTCTAACCTGGCCGTGCGTCAGAATCACTGGGAGAGATTTTAAATAACACAGTGCTGTTCACCAGCCCTAGAGGTTCTAACTGGGTAGGTCTGGGTGGGGCCTGGGCTCAGAGATGGTTTAAAAGCTCCGCAGGTGACTCTGGTTGGCAGTTTCCCTCAGCGCTGGAGAGGCAGCAGGTGTTCAGTCAATTACTGAGGGAGTCAACGTATGTCACCCCTGTCCTTGCAATCTACCAATGGCTCCCCCTAGCTCTTAGGATAAACATCAAACCCCTTAGTTTAGCACACGAGACTTCATGATTGGCCTTTGTTTACCTCTCTTGCTTCATCTTCCGCCATTTCCTCACATCAGCCTTTGCTGCAATCCTACTGAATATTCCCTCCCCTAAATTCCTACAGTGTTCGCTTCATACTTCTTAGAGTGTAGCACTTCTTATCTTTTGTGTTGGCATCTGTGCCCAAGCCTTACCTCTCCCACTAGACTGTAAGCCTCTTGGGGACAAGTCTCTCTCTGATGCATCTTTGTCTCCCACATGGAGCTAGCACAGTATCTCACACGTATATTTGTTGCCTAAATGAACACATTTCACTGATGTTGTCTGTAGTAAATACTTGTTGTATGAGCGAATACATTTCTCTTTTCCTTTCATTATTCATTTTAGATCAAAACTTACTGCGGAATGCAAATGTTCTTTACACCTTTTAAAAAACGCCCCTTCAGATGGAGTGTTGACATGATTTTTAGCACATAGTTTGTGTGTGAAAGAGTAAATGAAGTTAACACACATAAACTTTTCATTAAAATTGCCATTGTTGAAGAGATAACTGACAGTGAAGAAATGAGGACCCACTCGCATTTCAAAGTATAATTATATGCATGGTAAGCATGTGGACAACATGAAGTATGTTCCCATTTAAATTTGGGATAAATTGTTCTTCAGATTTGCTTGAAACCTAGAATGGCTTTCTCAAAGTGTGGTTTAGGGACTGCCTAGGTCAGGATCCCCTGCGATGTATTTTAAATATAAAGGTCTGGCCCCACCCCAGACACATCAGTGGTCAAAATCTCTGGGCGATGGAAACCCAGAATCTATATTTTTAACAAACTCCATACGTGATTCTTAATGCCAGAAAAGTTTATACCCACCTGTCCAGAATTAAAATAAATGCTCCACTGCATTAATTTAGTATAGGTAATGGCCTGGTTTTAGAGCATCTTCTTATTAATGAGAACTACTTAGGTGAAGATGAATTAAATTAAGGGCTAGTTTGAATACAAGATAAAAGAACTAGATGAAAATCTCTTTGGTATTCATTAGATGACATCTGCAGCTAAGATTTTATTCTTCTCTTGAAATTTCTGAGAGAGTTTCTCAGCAAGAAAAATTTTAGAAAGGTCCCATTGAACGTACAGATATATCTCAGCAGTCTTTGTGCAGAATTTGAAATTTTCAGACTAGATCCTCTCAGGGATAGGGAGATTTACCGTTCTTGAGCCTTTGACCGTGTTGCTGACTTCTTTTGTGGTTCCATGTCACCGTTAAGACATCAGGACACAATTTCCATTATGCGGTGTCACAGCAGCAACAAGGGAAGGCTGTTAAATGTGGTTTTATAAACTCTTTTTCCAGAATCCCCTGTAAGGGTTGTATTAGTCTGCTCAGATTGCCATAATAAAAGACCACAGACCGGCTTAAACCACGGACATTTATTTTCTCACGGTTCTGGAGGCTCGTCCATGATCACGATGCCAGCAAATCTGGCTCAGGTGAGGGCTCTCTTCCTGGCTTGCAGGCTGCCACCTTCTCACTGCATCTTCACATGGCCTTTCCTCTGTGCTTACTTGGGAGTCATGGGAGTGAGAGAGTTCTGGTCCACTGTCCCCTCCTCTTCTGGTAAGGACACCAGTCATATCTGATTAGGGGCCCTCCTTATGACCCCATTTATCCTGAATTTCCTCCTTTAAGGAGCTATCTTCAAATACAGTGACACTAGGGGTGAGGGCTTCAACATAACAAGGGTGTTTCCAGTGCCACTGACCTTGTTATTCAGTCTTCCCACTCTAGGAGGTCACAAATATATTCTATTCATTTCCATGGAATTTTTCTTTCAAATTGGGCCAAATAATATCAGTTCTTAGTGGCCATAGGATCTCATCTCTAGCAGTTCTCTAACTTGGCTGTTTATGCTAGCTCATGTAGCTGACACCACAGCTGATGAAAAGGTCTGCTGTTGGTTGGCTGTAACACTAAGTGGCCTTGCTTTGTCAGTTTCTTCATGGTGAGCCTTCTTTTGAGTTCAGTGCAATGATAGAATGTTGGCTTTATCTATGGTGCAAGTTACTATTTATCTGCTTCATGGAACACTGACCACAGTGACATTTGGTTATGAGAATAACCCTGTTGAGATGGTATTAGTGGACATTTTATCTAAACACAAAAGGGCCAGCTCCAGGTTATCTCTAAATACAGTAAATACAGTTATATCTAAAACAGTGCTATCCAATAGAATTATAACGCAAGCTGTAAATGTAATTTTAAATTTTCTAGTGGCCACAAAAAAAAAAAACCATGTTAAATTTTTTAGAAATATATTTTACTTAACCCAAAATATCCTGATTTCAACATGCGGTCAGTATTAAAAAATACTGATGAGGGGGCCAGCCCAGTGGCGTAGTGGTTAAGTTTGCATACTCTGCTTTGGTGGCTGGGGCTTCGCAGGTTAGGATCCCAGGTGCGGACCTATGCACTGCTAATCAAGCCACGCTGTGGCAGGCGTCCCACATATAAAGTAGAGGAAAATGGGCATGAATGTTAGCCTAGGGCCAATCTTCCTCAGCAAAAAAGAGGATTAGCTGTAGATGTTAGCTCAGAGCTAATCTTCCTCACCAAAAAAAGAGACATCTTTCACATTATTTTTAATAAATCTTTGAAATATGGTGTATATTTTACACTTACAGCACATCTGTTTGGACTAGCCACATTTCCAATGCTTAATTGCCACATGTGGCTGGTAGCTACTATGTTGGACAGCACAAATCAAAAATATCCATATCTGGATATAGATCCCACAGTTTCAGAGCTGGAAGAGAAATCCAGGATGTAGAAGATTTCACTTTTTTGTCATGTCAACTGTATCCATCCGGTATACATTTCCACACATTAGAAAACTATGTCTGTTATGTTTTTTCTCTTTATGGTAGTAAGTGTCTCTCTTTTACGTATCATCCTTATGACTTAAGTTCCTCCTGCACAATCAGCTGGTTAGGTGTGCATTCTGATATGAATCTTTTGTCTACAGTGATGCAGATCTCTGTCACCTTCCCACAGGACATCTGTCTTGTCATCTGCCCTCACAGGACAAGGTGATAAGGTATGCTCATTAGGGGAGCCATGTTCTTCCACTCCTAGCCATTTACTGTTCAAGGCAGGAACGTATTGAAAGAATTAATGCAGCTTCCAAAAGTATCTAATGACTTGCTGGTAGCTTAGGTGCCAGGAAATAATGGCTCCTCATGGACAGACATGTATTCAATTTAAACTGCTTTGAATTTTTATTCATCTTCCTGAATAACAAATCTCACCATCATTCATTAACCTTTGGGAGCAATGTAGGCTTTTCTTTATTTGGCTTAACTTCCCATTGTCCTGAGTTAGATTTTTAAATGTCAAATTTCAAAATGTAGCAAGGTTGATATTAGGATTGATGAAATTCTTTAAAAGAAGACACTACAGCTGGACTCTTTGGCCATCTGTTTCAGGTGGAAACATGTCAATCTTGTGTCTGATAGCTGCTGCTAATTCCTCATTTTGTTTGCTACAGCTCCTAGCATAGCGCCCTGCACATAATGGGTACTACATAGATTTTTTAAATTTTTTTGCTAAGGAAGATTAGCCCTGAGCTACCATGTGTGCCCATCTTCCTCTACGGGATCCAAACCTGCGAACCCGGGCTGCTGAAGTGGAGCACGTGGAACTTAACCACTACACCATGGGGCTGGCCCCAAAACGTTTTTTTAGTGAATAAGAAAATGTTTTATAGCTAGATATCCCAGTTGAGCCTAAACTGGAATGCATGCATCAATTTACCAAGTGATATGAGTGGAGAATAAAGGAGTCCTTTCTGTGTTTGGGACCAAAGCAACAATGAGATGGAGGGGACAAGATGACATCGATCATCAGACCTACTCAGGGGCCAAGACTAATCCTGTGGAAAGGTCATTCTCACCATTTCTGCACCTAAAGAGCCTGGTTCCAATGTAGGGAGGATAGAAGGTGTCACTGTGACACCTCGAAGACTTTGCCACAGGAGACATGACCGTAGGCAGGGCAGCTTCCTTCCTGAGGAGCACAGGAAGCACCCCAGGGGAGGCTGTGGGGCCCCCAGGGGTTTGCAGATACTGAGGATGTGCAGAGGAGATTGGGTGTAAAGTAGCAGAGCGAGGTTCTTGAATGTGTTTGAAACACCTCCAGGGGCTCCCAGAATGACTTAAGGTGGAGGGAGATATTGGCAAAGTGCTGAAGTCCTCAAGTTACATAGGTGAGGCCTGGGGGCATTTGATTTACAGTTCCAAAGCACTTCAGGATCTGAGCTAATGCTAACACTCAGAACAACCATCTCTCTCTACTTGCATCTATACCCTGAATTCCTCCTCCCTTCTCTTTCTCTAATCACATAGACGTTAAATAATTCATGATGTAACTCATACTGTGCTAGGTATTAAAGGGGGGGATCAGAATATAATTTTTTAAAAAACTCCAACAATCATGACAACTTTTATTAGAGGCTAGTAGTTGTTGAGGAAACACTAAAAAGAGGGTTATTATTTTGAGTGAAAGAAGGTTTTTGGGAGAATTGGCTATATATGACTTGGTAAGGATATAATTAAAGATCCAGGGAGTTGTATAATTTTGTAAAAATCTAACTGTAGATCAAATGACTTAAACTTTTAGAATGTCAAACACTGGTTGTCACAAATGAGGGAGTTCACTGATAATCATATAATGCCTTTATGAAATGTGGAACAAGAAATTTCAGGAATGTGTACCTGAGCAAGCAGGCTGGCAACTATTGAATTCTAAAAGGAATTCGATTTTAGCACTAATGATATATTGAGCTGCTTGAATAACAAAGTTCCATAATACTCATCAGAAGAGCTATTAATTTACATCAAGCTTGCACACACACACACACACACACACACACACACACAAACACACACATGGACACATTTACATTTTTTGTGGTAGAACTGAGTATAGCAAAGCCTGAATTGAGGGTGCATTTTTCTGGTGAGGATTTGCCTTTGCTTCTGCCAGATGCCCTGGGGCATTGTTGAGCCAGAAGCATTTGGCACAGACTTTCCTAGACCACAGAAATTGATGTGAATACCAAACCCACGTGCGGGCAGGTTTGTGCTTGTGGATCTGCCAGGTAAATTTTTTTCTCCCTCACCCCATGATAAGGCTGTGAGAGATAGCTTTCTTTCAATGGTTCTTTTTTTCCAGCAGGGATTTTCTCTCTCATCCTCTCACTGTGGGCTTCCTAAGATCCTGGATAATGTTTCTAAGGTCTCAGTACTGACTCTCCTTTCCATGGGTTCAAGGTTTCCTCTCCTGTCTCCTACATTGCCATCAACCAGGAGGCATTCCTTTAATTGGCAAATCCCTCAGAGTAGCCTGTGGCACTTTCTTACCATGCTGGTTTCAGCTCTCTTTTCAGCTTTGGTTCCTGGGGTTTCCCTTGCTTGTGCACAGAGGCTCAGGTGAACAACAGCAGCGGCACTTGGGAAAGGCGGTCAGCAGGTACATAGGCCCCCTGCCTCTCTCCCTCTGGTGAAGAGGCGAGCTTGGTCTGCGGTGTGGCGGGATGGGGCCTCCCTTTACAGCATTGAGTGGGAGTGTTGCCTTAACTCGTAAATAATTTTTAGCCGGATATAGAATTCTTGGTGGCAAGTTATTTCATCTCAGGTCTTGAAATTATTATTATATTGACTTGTGTATATTTGTGTTATCCCCTGCCAGTCTACATTTTATTCCTTTGTAGGTAATCTGTTTTCTCTGTATGGTAACTCTGAATAGTTACCCTTTGTCTTTGATGTTCTGCAATTTCACTGTGATGTGCCTGGGTATATTTCTTTTTAGTTACCTTTCTTGGTATCTGTGATCCCTGAATCTTAAAATTCTTCTTCTTCTATTATTAGAACTCAAATTCATCAGTTCTGGAAAACTCACAGTTGTTATCTCTTCAAGTATTTCCTCAGTCCTATTCTTAATATGCTTTCATCTTGGAGTTCCTGTGTTGGCCCTTCTCATTCCATTCTTCCTATCTGTTAACTGCGGTGACCAATCACCCAGTTTGCTCAGGACTGAGGAGTTTCCCAGGATGTGGAACTCTCAGTACTAAAACCAGGAAAGTCCCAGGCAAAACAGGATGACTGGTCACCCCACTCTTAACTTCTCATATTTTTTATGACTATAGTTGCTACATTCTCTGTAATTATATCAGATCTATCTCTAGTTCACTAATTGTCTCTTTAGCCATGACTGTTAAAAATTTTAGTGAGTGTATTTTTCATTTTTTGAAATTCTGTTTTTCAGATCACTCTTTTCTTCTTTTTAGAGTTTCTTAATTTTTAAAATAGAATTTGGATTTTTAAATATCTTTAATATCATATTTTTATGCTATAGTCTCCATTGGATTGTTTTGTTATATAAAATTCTTAGAGCTAAATTTCACTTTTTATCATGTCTGCTGACTCTAACTTGTAGTGGATCATTTTCATATGTTTTGTAATTTTATATTTTTAAGCTCATTTTGAGAGAGGTTTGATCTGTATAATCCTGGACAGTCTGGTTAAAGTGTGTCTCTTCAGAGAGGTTTTGTATTTTCTCTATGAGGTGCCCTAGGGCTATCAGCAGTCTAGGATTAATTTTTATGTTTATTTCCATCTAAAGGGTTCCAGGAGCAGGCAGTGGTATAAATTTGAACTCTATAGTCATGGGAATCAAAGACCTATGGTTACAGATTTTTGAGGGAGGCTTTTTCTATCCAGAACTCAGTCTGAAGGAAACAAACTTTCTTATCTGGTAAGTGGAATTTTTTACTCTTTTATTGGGGCTATAGCTTTAGGTGGATCTTTCTGCATAAACATAGAGACGCAAGTTCTTAGATTGCTGAGACCAGCAAAGCACAGTGCTTGGTCTGGTTTTCTTTCTATTTTAGTTTGAACACCTGTATATTTCTCATATTTTCTTGGCAGATAACAATATAGTGATAATAATGATAACAATAAGAGCTAACACTTCTAAAGAGTATATATAAGGGGGCTGGTATTGTTCCAAACATTTTACATTTAATCTGCATATAATTCTCTGTACAATACATAATAACATTTTTCCAACTTTATAGATGAGGAAACTGAGCCACAGATAAGTTAATTAACTTGACCAAGGTCACACGGCTTTTAAATGGCAGACCTGGAATTCAAATCCAGGCACTGTGATTCCAAGTTTAATCAATCAGTTAAAAACACTGCCTTTCAATTGTGGATTTAAAGTGATATTTTTTCAGTATTTATTGTATTGTAGCAGTAGAGTGTTCAGGTTATTTCAACTGTCATATTTCCAGAAAGGGAAATCTCAAATCTTAATGTTAACATTTCATCACTGTGATGGTTAATTTTATATGTCAACTTGACTGGGCCAAGGGGTGCCCAGATTAAACATTATTTCTGGTTGTCTCTGTGAGGCTATTTCTGGATGAGATTAGAATTTGAACCAGTGGACTCAGTAAGTAGATGGCCCGCCCCAGTGTGGGTAGGCATCATCCAATCTGAATAGATTGAGGGCCTGAATAGAACAAAAAGGCAGAGGAGGGAGAAATTCACCCCTTTTGCTTTCTGCCTGCTTGCCGAGCTGGGACATTGGTCTTCTCCTGTCCTTGGACTAGGATTTATACCATCAGCTCCTCTGATTCTCAGGCCTTTAAATTCAGATTAGAATTACAGCACTGGCTTTCCTGGGTCTCCTACTTGCAGATGGCAGATCATAGGACTTCTCAGCCTTCATAATCTGTGGGCCAATTCCTCATAATAAATCTATTCATATGTATATCTCTCCTATTGGTCCCGTTTCTCTGGAGAACCCTGACTAATACAATCATACTCTAATATTTCTGAACTTTCACCTTCCCATCCTATTATTTAGGGAATGCAATAAAAATATGTTCATTGCGATGGTCTATAACTATTTGTATTTAAGCATTTTTAAGGGATTCCCAAATAGAAAAATTTATAAAAGAAAATCTTGAGTTTCCTAAGATGAGGAGAGATGTTTAAACTTGAATGTAGAGTGGAGAGATATAATAGTAAGTGAAATCACCACAGCTATGGGAAAGGTCGGGGATTGCTGTGGTCCAGTTATTCTCAATGTGTAGTCCAAAAGGCAGCACTAGTGTACTGGGGACTTGCTAGGGTACAAATTCTTGTCCTCACCCCAGATTTACTGAATCAGAAACTCTAGGAGTGGAGCCCAGAAATCTGTGTTTTAACAATCCGGGTAGTTCTGATGCACCCTAATGTTTGAGAAACATTGGTATCATCTATTAAGGATTTAATTTATTGCAAACATCAATGTTTCTTACAGAGTGGGATGTTGTTTTCCATGTGACCATAGTAAGTTTCCTTGCACCATAAAGCATTATCCCTCAAGCTGAAGTTTACTGCCTCTCCAGCTAAAACAGGGATGTGAGATTCCCTTTTAACTTCTTCTCCTTCCTATAATGTTGCAGCATGTAGTACTACTTTCCTTTCAACATCTGGGTTTTTTTAAGGAGGCTCGTCATTTCACCTAATGGGAAAGGAAAGAGTTTGGAAGTTAACTCTTCTTTTTTATGTAAAAAAGATATGAACACCATTACTCTTAATCTCTTTTGCTTTTCTGTTTAGTAAGCAGTGGCTGAATCTTTGGGTCTTTTACAGCAGATCAAAGATATAACCTTAGTTTTGTGACTTTACTAACATAAGTACTGTCTAAAGGTAAGCTATATACAAGCTGCCTCTAAAGTTTAACAGTATTTTAACTAATTGTCAAGATTGTTTCTCCAGCAATTATTTCTATATCCATGTGTAAAATGTTTTGAGATTGTTCTTTCCTTTAGCAAACATTTGTTTATCCCTCTGTGCGGGGTGCTGTGCTAGATGCCAAGACTATGGCTATGACCAGGATCGACATGGTCCCTATCACCACAGAGCTTAAAGGCTGGTGGAGAAAAAGACGAGAGCACAGGTTATTACAATACAGTGCGATAAGTGTTATGATAGGTGAAACAAATGGAACCGATTGGAATTGTTCTCAATAAAAATGCAACGCAACTGCTGTCTGAGTGGTTTATTGCTCTTGATTATAAAAAATGCTCCCAAGATAGAAGCTAAATCCCACTCATCCTTCAGAAGACAGCCCAGGTTGTCATGTCCTCATGTCTTCCAGTGAGTCTTTCCTTCTACCCACCACCCTGCCCCCTACATTTGAGATTAGGGTCCTTCCTGCATGCTTCCATTGAACTCTGCAAATATTTCTATTACGGTACTTCTCACACTACATTCCAATGATCTGTTCACTCTGCCATACTCAGCTCTTGGAGGGCCTGGGCTCTATCTTCTTTGTCTTTGCAATTCTAGCTCAGTGCTAGCACCAGTATACTTTGGTACTCTTTCTATTGCATGATTTAGGCTCTCCTTTCTACTATGCATCACTATTATATTCTTTATCACCTTGAAAAAAAATGTGCTTTTAAAATTTATCTTTTCCCTGCTAGGAACATGATCTCATTATCATCTCCTCCCCCCAATACTTATATAGAAGATGTACCTTAATATTACCTCAAAATCAGGATCAGTAGCAGTTGTCTCTAAGGAAAACAAATTAATTTCCAAGGCGGGGGAAGAACAATGAGACTATTATCTGGTACATCATCCCTACCTCCCTTAAAAAATATGGCAGATTGACAAGTTGTGGAAGTGATGACCATAGTGTCTCTTTGGGAAGAATAGGGAAAAGAGTGTATATTGGATGGTCAAAGTTGTGGACTGAAGTGGACATTTATAATTTCTTTGTCCATTGAGCATCCAAATTCTCTTTCTGTTTGAGGAACATTCTCCATTGTGTGAGTCTTGGTGTTCATTAGGGCCCTAACTCCCTCTCCAAAAGCCCAATTAGCCAGATAGCCCCTATTCCCAACTCCAGTGGTGAGGGCATGAGCATGAAACCTGGGTTTGGCAAATTAGACTTGGGAGTTTGAATCTGAAGTAAATCATCTAATAGGTAAGGATGGTTAAATGATGTTCCCAGGGGCCAATGGTTCCAGCACGGTGTCTGGCAATATCTTTGCCTGTGGCAGGGTCAGTGGAAGTATCCTAACCCAACTTGGATGTGACCTCCTTGTGGTTCCTGCTGTCTGATTGCCCTTGGTTCCTGCCTGTTTTTTTTAGCCTGATTCTTCAGTCTTCCTGTTGATTCTATGAGCTATTTGATATTCTGCCAATAAATTCCTTTCCCGCTAAAATTAGCTGGTCAGTTTCTATTGCTTGTGACCAAGAACCTCATCTTTATACTGCTTTGCTCAAAGTGCTTTGTGCTTACTAAACAAGTAGTTGTGGAATGACCAAGTGGCCATCATTTTTTACACCTTGCCCAAGTATGTTTTCTGTGGGACCATATCCCTGATTTTCTTTAATATAAGACAAAAGAACATTTATTTTTTGTGATATGTCAATGAACATTTTCTGGAATGTATGTGTTCTATAAGATAAGTGATACCAATGAAAACTTTGTAGTGCAGCAGACAGTAGGGGGCCTCCGGCTCAATCACGTGGTGGTCGGGGAAGCAAACACAGGATTGAAATCCCTAAACCCATCCTAAGCCAAATCCCTCCTCCTAAGGGAAGGTCAGTACGTGTTTCAGCCTGGGATTTGTCCACTGAGCCTTATCCACAATGAAACCTGAAGGTGGCAAGGCTCCCAAAGGCTTTTCTCCGCCCTACAAGCTTATGCTGGAGCCTCAGGTTGTGAGGATGTGCTGAGAAGGCTAAAGGGATCTGGATCTGTTGGCTTCAGGATTTGAGGCTTGAACATTTTTGTACTCTAGGAATATGGGAGTATTGTGAAAAGTTTTTGTTGCTTCATGTTCTTTCTTCTTCCTTTTTATTCTCTGCCCTCTCCCACAGCACTATAATCTATTTTTAAAGATTTTCATGATTTTTTTCTTTTCAATTTTATATCTTATCATTTTATTACATTTATTTATGAAAAGTTTTATCTCTGATGACTTGACATCATTAGTTTACATTTTATCTTCTCAATACTATTTTTTATAGAAAATTATTAATATATTGTTAGTATTTTTTAAATCTGGTGATTTAAGAAAAGTTTTTCAAAGTGGATCTAAAATGGTTGAATGTTTCTCTCTGGAATTTACTGGTTGTAATTGAAAATATTGTTACTGGGTAAAGCTTGCCAAGTGTCAAAGGAATAATGCTCTTACATGTAATTTACGTATAAGTCACATATTATCTCGCTATAATTTATTTGTAGTTCTTTTCACTGCTCTTATCATTTGATACTCAGAATAGCAATCTATAATAGTGTTTCTAAAAGCATCTAGGAAATTTTCCATCTCGCATGCACGTATAACATTTAAATTTAACTTTCATGTGGTTCTTAGGTATTATGTTTTAGAATAACATTATACAGTTCTGTGGTTGTTTTGCTATTAAAGCATTCTTAACTGATTTCCATATCAATTGATTCTATGCCTTGTAATGTAAATAACCCCTAAAGATATAGTAAACTAGTGTTTGCTCTTTAGTAGACAGCTCTCGCAGTGACTTTTTCAAAAACGTGGGAGGCTTATCAACATTATCAATATCAATGCCTGCCAGATTGTGTACATATCTTTTTTCTTGGCAAAGCTTTGGTTGATTTAGCCTTTAACATTCTCCCAATGACTAGATCTGCACAACCTCATAAAATGTTCAGGCTGAAAAGTTTTTTCTGCTTATTTGTCTGGGGACTTGCTGACTAAAGACTCCAAATTCCATGGAGGCAGGGGCAGGGCTGTTCTGTTCATCGTATTTCCAGTGCCTAGCACAGTGCCTGGTATATACTAGATTTTTGATAAGTTTGTGAAAAGAACAGGTGAATGTTAACAGGCTTAACAGTTTCCATTTTCCACAGAGAAAGCCAGTAGGAGGTAGACCTATTGTGATGGTTAATTTTATGTGTCAACTTGACAAGACTAAGAGATGCCCAGACAGCTGATAAAACATTATTTCTGGGTGTGTCTGTGAGGGCGTTTCTGGAAGAGATTAGCATTTGAATCCATACACTGAATAAGGACAATCACCCTCACCAATATGGGTAGGCATCATCCAATCCCTTGAGGGTCCAAATAGAACAAAAAGGTAGAGGAAGGACAAATTTGTTCTCTCTGCTTGAGCTGGGACATTCATCTTCTCCTTGGCCATCAGCCCCCCCAGTTCTTGGGCTTTGGACTTGGACTGGGACTTACACCACTGGCTCCCCTGGTTTCAGGCTTCGGATTTGGACCTGAGCTATTTGACTTGGACTTCCTGAGCCTCCAGCTTGCAGATAGCAGATCCTGGGACTTCTCAGCCTCCAGAATCATGTAAGCCAATCTCTCACAATGAATGTCTTTGTACATATCTATAGCAATCCTGTTGGTTCTGTTTCTCTGGAGAACCCTGACTAATACACCCACCTATTTGAAACACAGGTATCCTTGAGGTCCCCACTTTACTTTAGCCTGGCTCCTTTCCTCACAGCCTAGAAATACTGCTAGCATTCTCCTACCTACAAGGTGCCAATTCCAGATCATTTGACTTCAACATCAAGCAAAATTTCTCTTGAGTTTGTTCTATACCAACCCATCTGTTCCATTTCCAACCTTCCTCATCACCATCTTTTTCTTACTCCTCCACATTCATCTAGATTTTTGGTACCAGGCTCACTGTCTTTCTCTCCAATCCAACTCCTGCAGAAATTTCAAGGCCTTCATGAATGACCTGTTGACTACCACAGTCTCATGGTTCTGTGGTCTATTCAATGCTTATGGATTCACTTCCACTCTCCTTCAGCAACCCACCTTGGATTGACTTACTGGGCCTTGTCCTCACCTGGAACTAACTGATACACCTGGAATCTCACACATCAGTCTCTTCCTCTCCAAACATAGCCTCCTATTCTGCCAGTTCTCTCCTGTTTTTACAAGCTTACTCTCTTATTGGCACCGTGATTATGTCAGTCCCTTGATTCCTCTCCTTTTGCCAACTCTGTTGGTCCCCTCTTAGCATCACTTCCTTACCATCTAGTCCAGACCCCATGGACCTCAATTCTATTACTCTCCTACCAACAACCTTAATATACCTACCCTTTCAATTCTGTTCAATTGCAAACCTGCAATTCTGGACTCATCCACTTATCTACATTTTATACTTCTTCACCCAAGCAGGATGAGTGGTACAGATAAAAACAATCAGACAAAATGTAAGAATTAGTACCTTCACAGATATAGGAATCCAGTCTTAGCTATACCTTCAAATCTTATATACTTTTTCTCAGCTTCTCTCTTTTTTTGTTCCCAGTAATTTTATTGAGATCCTAATGGTTTATAACATTGTGTAATTTTGGGTATACATTATTATTTATCGATTTCTGAATAGACTTCATCATGCTCACCACCAGTAGTATAATTTTTGTCTTTTTGTCTGTCACTGTACATATGTGCCCCTTTACCCCTTTTGCCCACCCCCCAACCTCCTTCCCCTCTGGTAACCACTAATCTGTTCTCTTTATCCATGTGTTTGTTATCTTCCACATGTGAGTGAAATCATGCAGTATTTGTCTTTCTCTGTCTGGCTTGTTTTGCTTAACATCATACCCTCAGGGTACATCCATGTTGTTGCAAATGGGACAATTTTGTCTTTTTTATGGCTGAGTAGTATTCCATTGTATATACATACACATCTTCTTGATCCATCCATTCGTAGAAGGGCAGTTGGGTTGCTTCCACTTCTTTGGCTATTGTGAATAATGCTGCTATGAACATAGGGGAGTATAAATCTCTTTGGATCATTGATTTCAAGTTCTTTGGATAAATACCCAGTAGTGGGATAGCTGGATCGTATGGTATTTCTATTCTTAATTTTTTGAGAAATCTCCATATTGTTTTCCATAGTGGCTGCACCAGTTCGCATTCCCACCAGCAGTGTATGAGGGTTCCCTTTTCTGCACATCCTCTCCAACATTTGTTTTTTGTCTTGGTAGTCATAGGCAATCTGACTGGTGTAAGGTGATACCCCATTGTAGTTTTGATTTGCATTTCCCTAATAATTAGTGATGTTGAACATTATTTCATGTGTCTGTTGGACATCTGTATATCTTCTTTGGAAAAATGTCTGTTCATATCCTCTCCTCTGCCCATTCATTGACTGGGTTGTTTGTTTGTTGTTGAGTTGTGTGAGTTCTTTATATATTTTGGAGATCAACCCCCTGTAGCATAAATGATTTGTAAATATTTTCTCCCAGTTGGTGGGTTGCTTTTCATTTTGTTGATGGTTTCCATTGCTTTATAGAAGCTTTTTAGTCTGAGGTAGTCCCATTTGTTAACTTTTTCTTTTGTTTCCCTTGCCCGAGTAGACATGGTATTTGAAAAGATGCTGCTAAGACCAGTGACAAATAGTGTACTGCCTATATTTTCTTCCAGGAGTTTTATAGTTTCAGGTCTTACCATCAAGTTTTTGATCCATTCTGAGTTAATTTTTGTGTATCGTGCAAGATAATGGTCTACTTTCACGCTTTTGCATGTGGCTGTCCAGTTTTCCCAGCACCATTTATTGAAGAGACTTTCCTTTCTCCTTTGTGTGTTCTTGGATCCTTTGTCAAAGATTAACTGTCCATAGATTTGTGGTTTTATTTCTGGGCTTTCAATTCTGTTCCATTGATCTGTGTGTCCATTTTTGTGCCATGCTGATTTGATTACTATAGTTTTGTAGTATATTTTGAAGTCAGGGATTATGATGCTTCCAGCTTTGTTCTTTTTTCTCAGAACAAAGAGAAAAAAGCTTTGGCTATTCTGGGGCCTTTTGTTGTTCCATGTAAATTTTAGGATTCTTTGTTCTATTTCTGTGAAGAATGTCATTGGGATTCTGATTGGGATTGCATTGAATCTGTAGATTGCTTTAGGTAGTATGAACATTTTAACTATGTTTATTATTCCAACCCATGAGTGTGGAATATTTTTCCATTTGTTTATGTCTTCTTCAATTCCTTTCAACAATGCCTTATAGTTTTCAGAATATAGGTCTTTCACTTTTTTGGTTAAGTTTATTCCTAGATATTTTATTGTTTTTGTTGCAATTGTAAATGGGATTGTATTCTTGATTTCTCTTTCTGCTAGTTCATTGTTAGTGTATAGAAATGCAACTGATTTTTGTAAATTGGTTTTGTACCCTGCAACTTTGCTGTAGTTCTTAATTATTTCTAATAGTTTTCTGATGGACTCTTTAGGGTTTTCTCTATATAGAATCATGTCATCTGCAAACAGTGAGAGTTTCACTTCTTCATTGCCTATTTGGATTCCTTTTACTTGCCTAATTGCTCTTGCCAAAACTTCCAGTACTATGTTGAATAGGAGTGATGAGAGTGGGCACCCCTTGTTCCTGTTCTCAGAGGGATGGCTTTCAGTTTTTCATCACAAGTATGATGTTGGGCTTGTCATACATGGCCTTTATTATGTCAAGGTACTTTCCTTCTATACCCATTTTATTGAGAGTTTTTATCATAAATGGATGTTGGATCTTGTCAAACACTTTCTCTGCATCTATTGAGATGATCATGTGATTTTTATTCCACATTTTGTTAATGTGGTGTATCACATTGATTGATTTACAGATGTTGAACCATCCCTGCATCCCTGGAATAAATCCCATTTGATCATGGTGTATGATCCTTTTAATGTATTGCTGTATTTGGTTTGCCAATATTTTGTTGAGGATTTTTGCATCTGTGTTCATCAGCAATATTGGCCTGTAATTTTCCTTCTTTGTGTTGTCCTTGTCTGGCTTTGGTATCAGGGTGATGTTGGCCTTGTAGAATGAGTTAGGAAGTGTTCCATCTTCTACAATTTTTTTGGAATAGTTTGAGAAGGATAGGTATTAAGTCTTCTTTGAATGTTTGATAGAATTCTCCAGAGAAGCCATCTGGTCTCAGCTTCTCTTATTTCCTTTTAAGGCTATTACAAACTTTTGCTTGTTTTTTTTAAGCCCCTCTCCTCACTTTCAGAAAATGGCTCCGCTAACTTCCCATTTCACTGAGAAAGTAGAAGCTATCAGAAATGAACATTCCTGAGCTCCTCCTCCACAGCACTTCTTCCCTCCCCAATACAAGGCATCTGTTTCTACTCCTGTCAGTATATCTTTCTTCTTTGCCCTCCTTCCAGTTAATGCAAATTAGTGCTTGGGACTCAACCCCCTCCCCTCCTTTCTCCTTAGGGGCTGTGTTGCCTCAATTATCTCCTCTTTCCTTTTAGTTCTTGTGCTTAGCCTGTAGACTGGATCAAGTCACATCCACTTGAAAAGTGAAATGCCAGCCCAAGTACCTTCTCTTGGCTCTGACTCGCTGCTACCTGCCACCCTATCTTTTCGTTCTCTTCGTAGAAAAGCTTGAGAGAAAATCTCCACTTCCTTGCCACTTCTCTTTTTTGTTGTTTTTATTTATTTGTCTTTAAAGACCCATCCACTTTGTAATCCATCAGAAACTGACTTGGACTACCACCATGACATCAAAACTGCTTTTGCTAAGTCATCAGTGTCTTATTATTTTCCAAATCCAATGGTCACTTTTCAGTATTTATCTTCCTTGATTTCTTTGTTTTATTTCTGATACTGTTAACCACTCTGGAAACTCTCTTCTTGGTTTTTTACTATGCTAGTCTTTCCTGTCCCGCTCCTAATTCTCTTAGAACCTTTGTGGGCTCTTATACTTATTTTTAAAACATTGATGTTCTCTAAGATTCCACCTTCATATCTCTTCTTTTCTGACTCTATATACTCTCCTTTGAATAGTGTCTTCTCTGACCATAGTTAAAACTATCACCTGTATATCAATGACACCCAAATGCAGGGAAGTGACTTTTTCTCAGGGGGTTAGGATCTAAAGTCAGTGTGAAAGGCAAAAATAGAGTAGAGTTAAAATTGCCTTTGAAAAATCTACTCTAAAAAACTGTACACATGATTCTGAATATATACACTATCAATCAAGAAATCCTACACAGCCAGTTTTCCCCTGCTATTGGAACAGACGGTTGTTTCTTGAGTTAAACACCAGATGAAGTTGTTGGCTTGCATTTAGGGGCCATGTTATAAGAAAAATATGTTTTTGCTTTCTTGCCAAGCACATATAGTAGAGTTAATATAAGTTAAGTAAGTGTAGGAGATATTCCACTGTATATCTTTTCAGTCTGACCTCTTCCATGAGCTCTGAACTTATACACTAAACTGCCTACTGGATATCGCCTTTTGGATATGCCAAACCAGATTGTTTTAGTTAGGTTTCTGAAAGCTGAAGAAATGAGATAATTCACATTCTACTTAGCAAAGGCACTTATTTAAAGGACACAGTGATGTGACAAGAGTACAGCTCACATGTGGAATGTTTTCATATTGACTGGCGTGGCAGCTTCAGATTGGTGGAATCTCTAGGCCAACAACACACAAGCCGGTGATTGCTGGCTGAACAGCTTTATTGAGACTACTGGAATTCATAAGCATCTAGGAAGGCATTGCAATTCTTTACCGGTCCTTTCAAGGGCTGTACTTCACCCATTGGCTGTTACATCACCCACAGACCATCCTCACGAGGCCATCATGACCATCAGCCAAGTGAAATCTCAGCATTTCCTCATTGACCAGACTGAACATCTGACTATTACAGGTAGGGTGTGTGTTGTGTGTACTACGAGCCAATATCAGAGACAAGTCTATATGGCAATAAACTTTACCTCCTTTTTATCACACACACAAATAGCAAAATAATTAAAAACATTATAATACAAAGTAGTCAAACATTACATTAAAAATGTAACAACACTACTCACCTACGGCCTGTTTCATTCCACATTTAGCATTCTAACAACATGTAATTACAATGGGACTGGACAGTTTTCATGGTGTCTTCTTTCTTCCTATCATTATTCCTGTTCCATATATGCCTTTTAACATGCAGCGAGTATATACAGAATAAGGATGTCTCTTTACATCCTTCTACTATCTATGCCTAAATACTTATACCATCAGAACCTCAATTTGAGGAAGACTGAACCATGCAGGGACGTTCTCCATGGCCAACTCTGGGTTGCAGAAGGTAGGAAATTGCACATTTGAAATATCTCATTATGATCCTTTGCTGGCCATCACATTTTGGCTTTTCTCCCTTTGAAGTTGACCTCTTTACCTCCATTGTTATTCCCTTTACAGAAAAACAGGATATAATTTACATCCAGATAACATTCCTTTATGTCAAATACATATTCAGTAAAGTTAAGATTATAAATAATTTGCTCCCATCTAAAATCACAGACATCAGGGGCCGGCCCGGTGGCGCAGCAGTTTAGTTTGCACTTTGGCAGCCCGGGGTTCACGGGTTCGGATCCCTGGCGCCTGCTGACTCACTGCTTGTCAGCCATGCTGTGGTGGCATCCCATATAAAGTAGAGGAAGATGGGCATGATGTTAGCCCAGGGCCAGTCTTCCTCAGCAAAAAAGAGGAGGATTGGCAATGGATGTGAGCTCACAGCTGGTCTTCCTCACACACACACACAAAAATAAATAAAATAAAAATCCTCTAAAAAAATAAAAAAAATCACAGACATCAATTTTAATGTTTTTAAAAACTGAAGATAGCATTATTTTTATTATAAAAAGTAACACATTGATAATACATTATTTTTTCTTAAATCTGAAATACCAAAAAAGTATGAGAAGAAAAGTCATCCATAATCCCCTTACTTAGGGATAGCCATTATTAATTTTAGGTTATAACCTTTTACCATTTTTCTACAGGACCATAAATGAGGTCATACTTGAACACACTTTTTTATACCTGAGCATCTTTCCATGTTAGAAAACACAGATTACAGGATTATATTAATGATTGTCTTATTCCATTGCCTCTGTCTATCAATCTCATAAATTTGAAAATGTATATCTTTTTGTTCTCCATAGCCCTGCAAAACTGAGATTATTACTAATTCCATTTTATAGAAATATAGATCCTGAGGTTCAGAGAGGGTAAGTGACTGCCCAAAATTTACATACCAAGTAAATGGCAGAAATAAAGCTTGCTCTATGACTTCTTGACATTTTCACAGTGTGCCTTCTGTCTCGCTAATGAGATAATGCAGATGAAGGGACCAGGCAAGCACCTTATTGTTATTTATTTTAAGAGGCAGCCTAAAGGGAGTCATTACCTCAGGAGCAACTTCTGACTTGGTCTGAATGTAGGGCAGTTTCCTGAATTAAAACTGCACAAAGGCTTCTGGGGCTACAGACTGAACTTGTCTTAATGCAAAACATCATTGTAACACTCCAATATCAATATGCAATTGAATCCTATGATCGGAATTAATTGATCAATAAACATAGCCATACAACATTAAAGAAAACAGGTCATTATTGAACAAGGACATTCATGTCCTTGCGAGCATAACAGCAGACCCTGGGGATCTACGCTGGTCTTGTCTCATGACCCTCTTGGTATTTTCTTTACTGGATGGTGAGTGGACAGTTTAGCAGGGAGGACATCTTGCTACATAGTTCTAAGGAATCTAACCTGGGGCCTAGAAGGCACAGGGTATTTGAACCAAAAATTTTGAAGAGTTTATGAGATTCTGTAGTATTCTTCTTCTATTCTTATAATATTCTGTATTATATCTTTTCTATTCTCTCTCCATGGCTTTCCAAATCAATGGATTCTGGATATGGATGCCACAAATATGTTTTGAGACTCTTTTTTTCCATATAGTCCAAAGGTGTTACACATTCTTTTATCACAGATAGTTTGCTATTGATCTACTTTCTCATTTACTTCTTCTTGGGCCTCACACCATCTTGGTCAAGATATTGCTTTGCCTAGGTAACTGTCCTCTTATGCCTCCAAAGACCCTGAACTGCCTTTCCCTTCAGAGA
Organism: Tapirus indicus; assembly: GCA_031878705.1. Taxonomy (NCBI): domain Eukaryota; kingdom Metazoa; phylum Chordata; class Mammalia; order Perissodactyla; family Tapiridae; genus Tapirus; species Tapirus indicus. The sequence goes on from CM062925.1 coordinate 9,315,352, forward strand.
CCCTGGACACTTGTGTGAGACTTGAGACTGAAAGTCCACAGTGAGAATTTATTCCTATGGGGTTCTTGGGTGAAAATTGCCAGGCCTCTGTTAAAATATAGTTTTCAGAAAAAGATAAAATAATGACTTTCACACAGATACAAAAATGAAAACATGTTAAAGAATTCATTTTTCTCATATGATATGAAGGAACCAGAAAAAAATGGGACAGTACTGATTTTCCCATGGGTAGGATGGAGGAGTCCATTAAAATCACTACCAGACAGGACAGAAGTTACATATCTATTAATTACCTACAACTTATAAAGAACAGCAAAATAGCTCAAAGACAATGAACAAAATTAGAATCTGATAACCCAGAAGAATATGCTATAGATAAGCATAATTTTTTCTATAACCGCCAAAATAAAAGAACATAGGGCCCTCCCAACCAATTCCAGTAGGAAAAATGAAGCATCCTGGGTAATATCAGATCACTGCCAGAGTGATTCTTTTAGAACAATCAATTCCCCTGACAAATTTAAAACACAAGTTTTAGTTCCAAATGTCCTCAAATGCCTGAAAGATAAAAATGTCCAACCAAGAATATTAGAAAACAGAATAAATATCAAAATTCACTAAAATATTCCCAGCTTTATTCAGACAGTTCAAATTGGATTATTTCCTGAATCGTGCTATACTCTTCAGAGTACAAACTAGACACTCAAGAATAAGATCCTCAAAATACGAGCACAGCTATACAATCCCACTGCTATAGATTGTTAGCTACAGCATCTTACTGCTGTGACTCTACATTCACTTTATCCTTTGCTATCATCAAGACTTTTACAACTAATTTTCAGTAACTTTCAGAAAATTTCTAAAAAATTTTCTCAGGAAACAGATAATTAAAAAATGACAATCCTCCATTGCTATTTCCATAAATATTTGAATTGTTGAGTGTTATGCCACAGTCCTCAGCTTTACATACTGTAGGTATATATGCCTACTACTAAAAATCAAACGTATAGTAACCTCCAAAAATGTTTAATTCCATAAAAATATGTTAGCTTCAGCAATAAAAATTTCTCTAAATTAGAATCATGAAATAACACAAGCTCCAAGCTAAGGAATGTGATCAATATAGAATCATGTAGTCATAGAACTCTAATGTAAACTATGGACTTCAGTTAACAACAACCTATCAATATTGATTCATCAATTATAACATATGTACCACACTAATTCAAGATGTTAATAAAAAGGGAAACTGTGAGTGGGTTATGTGAGAATTCTCTGCTCAATTTTCTGTATTTCCATACTGATCACAAAATGTATGTCTACTCCTAGGTATTTACCCAAGAGAAATAAAAATATATGTTCACAAAAGTACTTGATTATTCATAGCAGCTTTATTTACAACAGTCCAAAGCTGAAAACCCTAAATGTCCTTCCCAGATGAATGGATAAAGAAACTGTGGTATATGCATGCAATGGAATACTAATCAGCAATAAAAAGGAACTAATTACTGATAAATGTAACAACATCAATGAATCTCAAAAACATTATGCTGAGTAAAAGAAGCTGGACACATATGTACTGTATGATACCATTTTCTAGAATTGGCAAAACTAATCTAGAGGGACTAATCTAGAGTAAATGAATGGTTGCCAATGGTCTGAGGGTGGGGGAACTGATTAACTGCAAAGGGGTATTAGGTCACTTTTGGGGATGATGGAAATGTTCTATATTTTGTTTGTGGTAATGGTTACATGGGTATATCTGTTTGTCAAAACGTATTGAACTGTAGACTTAAAATGGGAGCATTTTACTGTATGTAAATTATACCCGAAAGGCTGATTATAAAAATAAAACAAAAAACAAAAAACACGTATGTACTGCAAGTGTACTAAAGGTAACACTAAGAAGTGGCATGGTGGACAGCTTGAATCACCTTGCTGTGATTGTTATCAATTCTCTGATATTCTTTGATATGGACTTTGTTTTTCCATATCATTTTTTCAAAATTAATAGACTTTACTTCTTAAAAAATTTTTTTGTTTACAGAAAATTGAGCAGAGAATTCTCACATATCCCACTCACAGTTTCCCCTTTTATTAACATCTTGAATTAGTGTGGTGCATGTGTTATAACTGATGAATCAATATTGATAGGTTGTTGTTAACTAAAGTCTGCAGTTTACATTGGAGTTCATTTGTGTTGTAGAGTTTTATGGGTTTTGACAAATGCATAAAGTCATATATCCACCACTATAGTCTCATACATTATGGTTTCTCTGCCCTAAATATGCCCTATGCTCCACATATTCATCCCTCCCGTCTTTGCCTCCTTCCTCCCAAACTCTGGCAAGCACTGATATTTTCACTGTCTCTAGTTTTGCCAACTGTAGTTTTGTTCTCTCACTCTTTTAGGTAAATGCTATGTACACACAGCTTCAAGATAAGTTTTCTTATCTCTGCTATCCAAGCAGATTACCTCCCCTAACTCTTCCTTGTATATAATTTATCTTTTCCTGAGCACCTCCTGGAAGGTGGTGGAAAAGATCTGCGTACTACAAGCTTTAGCAGTGATAGCTGTCATTCCCCAGTATCCATTCTCTCCTTCCTTTTAATAATACAACAACCCACTCTGCCCAGGTTTGACTGAGCCCTTGGCTACCTAGCTAGAGATTGCATTTCCTACCTTCCTTGTATCTTCACATGGCCTATTGGATCTGAGCAGAAAGAATATGTACAAGTGATATAAACTGACAAGATTGAGAAAAATAAGACATTTACCATGTAACTGTAAACTTGTGTCCCATTATTGGACCATACAATCTAAAGGATATTGTGAATTAAGATTATAAAATAAATCCTGTAATTATCTTGTGAAAGGCACAGTTATAGTGCATTGACATTTTTGGTAATAAAAGTGTTCATTGGTTAAAGGAAAACGCTAAATGTAATACAGTTTGTACAACCCTATTTTGGATTCTTTTTTTCTTTTCCCCTTCGTTTTACAGTATCTCAACAAACAAAAAGCCAGAAGGCTCAACTTCTATGAGGCCCTGTGGGAAACATGGACATTTAAAGTGTAATGGACAAACAGAAGCCTGTGAGGGTGAGAAAAAGAATAGTCAGGAAGCTTGGAAGGGAAGGAGAATCAGGGCACTGTGGGTTTACAGAAGCTAAGGGAAGCAAGACTTTTTATTTTTTATTTTTTTGTGGGGAAGACCAGCCCTGAGCTAACATCCGTCGCCAATCTTCCCCTTTTTGCTGAGGAAGACTGGCCCTGGGCTAACATCCGTGCCCATCTTCCTCCACTTTATATGGGACGCCGCCACGGCATGGCTGACAAGCAGTGTGTCGGCGGGCGCCCGGGATCCGAACCGGCGAACCCCGGGCTGCCAAGCGCGGACTAAACTGCTGCGCCACCGGGCCGGCCCAAGACTTTTTAGAAGTGACCAACATGTACAAATGAAACAGAGAAACCCAACAAAATAAGGAATGAAAGGGATTTAACGATTAGTAGAGCATTACCCTTAGTCTCACTTTTCATATCTACAAAATGGGTATCTCATGTGGTTACCATGAGATTAGCTAAACTTTATATAAAGCTTCTGGCTTAGGGTAGATGCTCAATAAATTTTAGCTTCCTTCCTCTCTTTATTCGATGCATTGTTTTTTTTTAACAGACTTATTACTAGTGAAGAGTCCTGCTAGAGGCTGGGTGGGCAATGATGACAGACTCGCCCTGAAGCACGCTATGGTGTTGTAGGGTAAACACAACCAGGCCAGTACCATTCCTTGCCAAGAGACAGACGATGAGAAGTACATGGAACTTACCTGATTTACTTTTTTCAGTTTCCTTGGTTTTGGCAGGTGAATTATGAAACTTAAAAACATCTCAAATAAAAAAAATTTTTTTTGTTAACATGGTGGTGGTGATGCATGAAAAGCGTTTCTAAATTATTGAACAATGTAAAGCAACGCATTCTTATTTTTGTATGTGAAAGCTTTATGTTTTTAAGGTAACTGTTTAAAGTTGAAGGAGACACCCGTCCACTAAAGTTCTCACTCAGAACTCACTGCCCTGTATTTTTTAAAAAATCAAATGGATAATTTTAATTGGCAGCTATCCAATTAATTTATATCCATAGTTGCTCAAACATGTTAGGAAATTCATCTTTACTAGCAGTATCTTTTTTTAAATTGAGTTTTAAACTATTTTACACGCAGTAAAACCTATCCCTTTTATGAGTTTTGGCAAAGAAAACAGTGGTGTAATCACCAACACAATTGAGATATAGAACAGTTCCATTACCCCCCAAAACTCCCTCAAGTCCGTTTTTAGTCAACCCCGTCCCCTGGTCAACACTGATCAGTGTCCTGTCCCTTTTAAAGAAACTGTTTATTTTGAAATAATTATAGACTCACAGGAAATTGCAGAAATAGTACAAGGAGTCCCGTGTACCCATCACCCAGCTTTTTCCAGTTGTGACGCCTTACACGACTGTCGTACAAGATCAAAACCATGCCCGGGAAGTTGGGAGGCAGGCCTTCTTTCACTTCTCTGCCTGTGTTTACTCTTTTTTCCCCCACACAAATATAGTTCTGTGTGTTAAAAGGAGCAGATGCTAGTTTTCCCTCAGATGTGGGCTGGTGCATTTTCAGTATTTCAGTTCCATCACCCCTGTGATTCCTACATCTTTCTCTAGTCTTTTCTTCATCCCACCGGTTCCCCCCAATTTAATTCTGCAGCTAGATTTTCTTTCTTTCTGAGACATGTGCCACAGATGGTACTATTGTCAATTCTCGAAATCTTAACTTCTACCTCGGTCCTTAAGTTTTAAAGACGGTAGTCGTGCTTGTGCTTAATTGTGTTTATGGTAGTTCTGGGGGGTGCGTATGTTAGGGGCATGGTTCTCCAATTTAGAGATCTAGCGGCGCTGCACCTCTCTTTGCTCTACCCTTTCTCCGTTGGGCACCCTTCTATTTTCCAGGTATTTCGCTATTTGTTGGAGGAGTGTGCAGAGGCCCTTGCAACGGCTGGCACCCCTCCCCAGGTTTCAGCGGGCCCCCCGCGCCTCCCTCAATGAGCCGCCTCTATGCCGGGCGCAGCCGCCATCAGGTTCCGGGAGCCGCTGAAGAGACGGGCGAGGCCCTACAGGGAGGTCACGCCCCCGCCCTGCGCACGCGGCCCGGACGTCAGCCGCCCGCGCGAGCGCGGCCCCCTGGTGCGCGGGAGGCGCAGTGCGCATGCTCTGACTCGGTCGCTCGCGGTGGCGGCGGCAGAGGGAGGGGCCGGGCCCCTCTTCTGGCGATCCTCGCCGCTCACGGGCTCCGCTCCTCCTCCGCCCCCGGGGTTCTCGGCGGTCCATCAGTGTCCTCCCCGGGGCGGCTGGCTGGGTGGGAGCTCGCGGAGCGGCGGCCCCTCTCCCCGGCTCCCCTCCCCCAGCCCCGTCGCCCCGCCCTCGCGGGGCTGGGCGGCGGGGTCAGGGCCGCGCGGAGCCGGGTGAGTATTCCCACAGCCTCGGCCGGCCGCCGCCGCCTCCCGCTAGGCTTCCCGCACCGTCCTCACTCCCCTCTTGGGATGGGGAGCGTTCGGGGAGCGGCCGAGCCCGGAACAGAAGGCCGGGCTGCGGGGCTCCCTCCCGGGAAGCAGGCTGTGGCGCGGGGGCCGCACCTCGGCGGCGGGCGCGGGGCGGGGCGGGGGGGGCGGCGCGCCCGGGGACCGCGCTCCTGGGCCCGCGAGGCTCGGCCTCGACAGCCTGCGTGGGGATAGCGAGGCTTTGTCCGCGGAGCCTCGGAACAAAGGGTGTCAGGTTGCGGTTCCAAGGGCCAGGTCCCACTGAAGGGGCTTCAGACTCGTTAACCATCAGGAGGAATAACCTAATGTTTAGCCAAGTTTTTTTCTCCCAAATAACATATCTACTCATAGTATCTAAAGTCTTGAACGGGGGCTGGGGGGTGGGTGTGTGTAGAATAAAGGAATAGTTAACTGGTTTCTAGAAACACTTTTATGATGGTAGAAATTACAAACATCTCGGAAAAGGCAAGATTAGCTACTGTTTTTTGGAAGTGAGAGCGGAGCCTTGCGTAACAGGCCCACCTGAGGGCGAATTAATTGTTTAGGGGACTGTACTCTGGCTTGACATAGTATTGATTAGGACCCAGGCTCTACAGTTACTTTTTTTGTCTAATAGAGATGCATATTATTTCTGACTAGCAGAAAAAAATACCCCCGAAGGCTGTGGTTTTATTGCCCTATTTCCAAGATTTTTATAATTTTTACCATTGAGCCTGCGCCTTCATCTTGAGTTCAATAAGTCTTTGCCACAGGCCCACTTTGTTTTTATGAATTATGTTTATAACTTAAAAATTACAGTTTGACAATGGCCTCCACTCTATTGGCAAAAGCTTAAGTTTATACTTTTTGGGATTGGAAAACATAGGCCCTGTGTAGTATCCACCTACATTATAGGACCCCAAGTAGAATCCTTCCTTCTTGCTTCTGAAGAGTCAAAGATGGACAAGAGGAAACATTTACAAAATGAAAACATGATCAAAAAAATAAATGTTGAGTATTGAGAAATTCAAATTAAAGTTTTGCAATTACAAGGTTTAAAAATTATTTTTATTTTAATTGAGGAAACTAGTGGAAACAATTTCCTCTGGTTCTAGTTCTATATGGGATTCCTTTGGATGTAGAATGTTACAAGGTTATCTCCCTTCCCCCCACACTTGTCCCCTCCTCTCTTCCCTTCCCCTTCATTTAGGGGAAGGTTCACGGAGTTTTGCTGCATGGTGAGGCAATCAAGTTAGGCATAATGTTTTATGACAAATCATAATGTGATAGCAGTTCCTAATGCTTATCAATTTCTGAGAAAGACAAGCAGCTCCTTAGGAAAAACAAGTAGGGTAAAGTTTATATAAGTAGACTGCTTAAGCCTGAGCTTGATTTGATTATTAATATCTTTGAAGCTTAGAGATGTGTTTGGGACTCTAGAGGTAGTGTTTGAATCATAAACTTAATCAGGGAACCATAACAACAACAAAGGGCCTTAGAGATTGGTGATTATCCACTGAAAACAAACGTCTTCAGGGGCCAAGCAGGCTGGGTATAAAACAATTGGAAAGGAGGGAAGAAGAGAATAAGCCCTACCTACAAGCATCCAGATTAGGGAGAGATTGCTGAAAACTGCAGAACCAGAGGCTCCTTTAATGCTCTGGGCACCCCAGGCCTTGAAGTGCTTGGTGTCTTAGGTTTACAGGACCCAGGAAGAGTACTTACTAATAGAAATTTAGCTTTGAAATTAGGATTATTTCATATAACTATCATGTAATAGCTTTCGGAGAAAACTTGATCATCTTGTCTGAGCTCAAGAACCTACAATGATTTCCAATTGCCCACTGTTTTAAATGGGACCTCTTGAGAGTTTTAAGGCTATTTATAAACTGCCCCCCCACCCTCCTTTTTCCTGTGTTGCTTAATCTATACTCTGGAGTCAGGCTCTTTACCTGTCTACTCTGCCTCATTTCAACCAGTTCCTAGGTTCACTGCCCCCACCCGGCCCATCCTCCTCAGCCTTTTTTGTATCGTCTGTCTACCTTTCAATATCCTCTTATAATTCAAGGATTATCTGAAATGTTAACTCCTCTAGGGCACAGGCTCTGGTTCTAGATTCCCTTAGGTCAAATTGCCACATTTAACAGCTGTGATACCTTGGATAAATTACTTAACCTCTGTCCCAATTTTCTCATCTGTAAAATGGAGAAAATCATAGGAACTACCTCATAGGGTTGCTGTTTTATTATCTTTTATTCTCTAATGTTCTTTTTAGTTTGAATCTTTTCCTACAAATTCAATTACAAACTGTTGGGGGCAAAGACCATATTTTATACTCTTTTAAAAAAATCTCTTAAAGTTCTCCCAGGATGATTCTGGGGGCTCAGTGTAATATTTTTTCTTCCTATCTTAGTACCTAGTTTTCTATTCTTTCTGTTTTCCATTTTACTATACTCTATTTTGTTCTAAAAGTATTTGAGGTAGCTTATAAACTGTATATGCTATAATAATGTACAAAATAAATACAAATCAGGATCATGAAAATATGAAGCTTGAACAGAAAGATGAAGTTGGGGTGTGTTATATTGAAATATATACTACTAAAAGTTAACGGCGGGCTACAGACTAAGTTCTGAGCTTCATGTTGGTCAAAGAAAGAAACACACCACTTGCTCAGGAAAAACACAGCTTCTTTGAAAGTAAATATTTAGTGAGTGAAATGCAGGTTGTGATTGAATATTTCAAAGATACTCTAAGAAACCCTAGGGTTAAATTCTCTAGGCTTTGTTAAACCCTAACCTACTTCCTAATGTTTCTCAAAGGGGGTTCAGTTGGCATTTCCTTTTCTTTCTTTTTTTTTTTGGTGAGGAAGATCAGCCCTGAGCTAACATCCGTTGCCAATCCTCCTCTTTTTTGCTGAGGAAGACCGGCCCTGGGCTAATATCTGTGTCCATCTTCCTCTACTTCATATGGGATGCTGCCACAGCATGGCTGACAAGCAGTGCGACAGAGGCCACCGCCCAGGATCTGAACCCAGGAATTCCAGTCTGCCAAAGGGTGAACTCAACCGCTGCACCCTCAGTTGGCATTTTTATGGAACTGTCTCCTACAGCTATCTTTTTTTTTTTTTAAACTTTGCACACTCTTCTCGGGCTCTGTCTTGCAGGAGCTCTTCCATCTTTTTTGGCATGCCTTGATCTCCACTTGGTAGGTCCTTATTCAAATTTCAGAATTCAGTTCTTCAAGACCTGAATTCAAGTCTTCCAGACTCCCTTTTTTTGGAGTCTTCTCTGATTTCCCCAGGAAAATTTTGATGCTCTTTCCTATGATGACACACACAGCAGGTGCTGGAATATTGTAGGTGCCGAGTGAATGAGTGAAAAGCTTGTGGAAATAAGGCGGCAACGTTAATCTAATGCAGTCTTTAATGAAGTCTTTGCAAGAAGAAAAATTTGAAGGGAACGTCTCTTCCATTACAAAAATGTCCAACCACATTTTTTTTCCCAAAAAATAATGGCACTTGGTAGTATTTTTTAAAAACACATTGCTCTATCATCTCTATTCAGATTAGCACTGAGTCTGTAGCTTCTGATACAGTGTTGATCTTTTCTGTACCTTCTTATTTGTTGAATATCTTTGGCCAAGGTCATGTGCCATTAGTTCCTGGTTCTGGCATGTTGAGCATGTGTGCTGACTAGAGTTAGTTCTACTAGTCCCACTATTCAAAGGCAACAAGAGAGTTTGAACTGGTGCATCAGCTCAAATTTTCACCAGTACTGGAACAATTTCTCTTATATGCTGGCAGAGAAGTCTTGTTTTATGTAAAAAAAGATAATCTTATGAAAGTAATAACACTGGTGTCAGAAGGATGTCATGTAAATCTGTTGTTTGAATGGGAGAAGATCCAAATGGTGCATAGGCTTGAAAGTTGAGTTGAAAGGTACTATGTAGAGGTAGAGATATGTAAAATAAATTTATTTAAAATTTTGGCTTTTTCTTTTATTCATTACAACTTTTATTTAATATCTGCAGTGTGCCTGACTCTATTATAGGTGCTGAGATACAAACTTGTAAGTCAGAAGTCCCCAGATGTTTAGACATCGCTTTGTCAGCATCTGGCGTTCCTTGCAGTGGAGGAGATGACTGAGGCCTCCCTGATTTTTGTTTCTTTGTCAGTAAACTGGTTTTTCTGCCTACATGTTTGTTTTTTCTTTTTCTTTTTTTAAGATGTTCCACCAGGCTACCTCTCGGCACACGTTCCTTTCCAACAGTTTTCTCAGAAACATAATGAATCCTCTCAATTTATAGGAGTATCTTTTTAATCTTTTTTTTCCAGTTCAGGAACAATTTTTCCATTGTATGTTTGCTTATGATTTCAGTTCAGAAATGCCAGTTATTTATAGGTTGGATCTGTGTTCTTGTCCTTTCAATTAATATGCATTGTTTTCATCTTGGTCCTTTTTCTTCTGTGTAGAGATCATCTTGTGTATATATGCTAAAATACTGATTAGATTTTATCCAGCTTCTATACTTCTATTGCCTCTCATGTAGAATTTAAGTCTCTGCTATTATTACATGTTTGAATTTCCTTCCAGTTTTTTTCTTTTTAATCTAAGCTGTTGTTTTCTCCCTCATCTCTTGCTTTTAGAAGCTGTATTCTTCTTTTCCCTCTTTCTTTTTTGATTGGAAATGTAAAGTAGATAATGTCTAAGTTTTCCTCAAGATTCCTAGTGTATGCTCATTATAGAAGCAAGCTTTCCCTCTTCCTCTTTATGGCAGTGCTCCTCTTTCTTATGGTGCAAGAGCTTCATCTTGGCCCCGTACTGTTACTGAATTTTTTGGTTGTCTTACCTTGACAGAAGAGAGACTTGAATAGGGATGGTGTTGCTCACTCTTACCAGAGTGAGCAAGCTCTCTGCCTCCCCCTCACTACCCTGGGATGCTGGAGGACTCTTCCTCTCAATGTTAGGTTGGAGAGCATGTTGATAGATGAAACCAAATTTATAAAGGATAGATCTTTCTGTACTCAAGAAAGGTCTTCCTTTCCGATTGTTTAATCTTTCGGTCCTGGGTCTGTAAGAAGGGAGTATTTTTGTGTGATTTGAAATAGTTCATAGTTTTTTTGGGGGGAAGGGGTAGTGGTGAGACTGTACTCTTCTGAGAGCTCACCCTGTCCTGCAGCTGCCTATCAATGACTTTACATCACAGTATGCAGTGCTCCACTTGGCTTCACCTTCCATTTCTGGCCTTGAACATTATATTTTTGGGAGAGAACTGCCTTGAAAGAGAATTACCAATGGGCATTGGAAGCCAGTAGTGGAGGGTGCACCTCAGGCTCTTTGTCTCTGAAGGATATATGGAATGGGGCAGAGTGAAATGCCTTCTCACTCTCTTCCCACTTGGACCTCCTGCTGCAGAGGTCATAGCAAGCACCAGCTACCAATAAAGATCCCTCAATCCCAGTCCAGGTATGATGTTGCATCCCATTTAGACTTTGATTTGGGATTTGTGTTTCAAAGTCAAGGCAAGGAGGGAGCACTGAGCCTGCTGGTCAGCTGCTGTCAGACCAAATCGACTTCCTCTCCTTTGCTGCTTCCCTGTGCTGTTACCTTGGCCATGCCTGCTGTGCCCCACCTAGGCTGCCAAATGCCTTGAAATCCAGGCCTTTCACTATCCCCATCAAAATGATCCATCATTTGTCTCAATTTTCTAGCATGATTCCTCCTCAAAAGTATCGCTGATCCTAATTAAACATGCTTATTTTGGGGCCTTCAGAATCAGGTAATCTTTCTGGCCTGGGCCTAGGATTCCACATTTAAATTTGGGCCCTGAGTGCTTCTTTGCTCTCTGAAATTTGAGGACCATTGCCCAACAACCCTGCTAGGTAAGTGATCAAATTAATCTAAATGAATTCAAGCCAAATTATAATGGTAATGGGTTGAGTTTACCTCACTAGATTTGCTAATTGCATGCTTTTTTAGGAAAGTGTCTAAATCTAAAGTTACAATAACGTAGAATTGTTGCAGGGAGGGACAAGTACGAGGAAGTTGCCTACTTTTATTAGTTAAAAATGATCTTTAATGTTTAAACATGTGCATAGCATATTCTGTGATAATCACATTTTTGTAGATGATCTTAAGTTCTGGGGAAATTTAGTTATATTTCTGAAAGTGTTTTAGTTTCATTATGACTCTGGTACACATTGATTTATAGATTCATCAAAAGAAATGTCTCTGACCAAAAAAAAAAAAAAAAAGAATCAGTTCCCCACACTTCAGATTAAAAATCACATAAAAAATGTGGAGAGTAGTAGTGAAAGAAATTGTTTTTAATTGAAAAGGATCATTTGAGCAATGATTATATACAGCATTAGAATTCACTGGGGCTGCTTTTCTGAAAAGATATATTTAATAGCAGGAGAATAAGCTTCTTCGCACTGTCTAGTCTGAGGGCTAACCTAGAGTTTAGAAAGGCTGCTTTCACTGGGTGGGGAAAAAATTATTTTGTCTTTCCAATCTTTAGCCTCTGCTGAAGCAGTTAAAGAAAGGTTCTGATTGAGCTTTAAAAAAAAAAAAACAACTGTTCAGCTAGAGTGAGACTCAAGCAAAATAGATGTATTAACTTATACTTTATGACATGAAAGAGCTCTGACTCATTTCTAACTTTTACTTATAATAAGAAATGAGAGGTTCATTGTTTATGATGAGATGAGGATTGGAATTAGCCTTTTTACTGAGAGTTCACCTGTGTTATGTTGTCACCTCTAGTCTAAGTTTAAGATATCTGAAGTCTGGAAACATAGGCAGTTCACATGTCTAAGGTTTTTCATTTACAAAATAAGTATTATTCTTACCATTATTGCTTAATAAGCTGCAGTTGTGGTTATTTCCATTTTTGACCATATTTTCAGCCATCTCATAAATGGAAGTTCTAAGATTCTAATTTCTGCCTGTACTAGTTTATGAACTTGGTAGAGGTCCAGAGAGTATTACAACTTGAAAAGTGTGTATAAAAATGTTGTTGTATTATATTTTGATTTGTAATGAATTGAAATAGTCTTACTTGAGCAAAGAGACAATAATTATTCAGTGATGTTTCATTATGGCACATTAGGGTGATTTGAATTGAGTTGGATATCCTCTGAATATAGTATATTTCCTAATTTTGTAATCAAGCCGTTTGTATTATTGTATGTAACATCCTTCAGCAAAGCCCAGTGCTTAGGTAATTTTAAAAGTATTCAACCAAATATTAATTAGTGCTTTGATGTTCAGTCCTCTTGCTAGTGGCACAGTGCTGTTAATTAGATAAACTATGGCTATTGAGTGAAATTTTATGTTTCGACTAACATTTTGAATAGTTGAGTAAACCTCAAGTAACTGGAGGGTTTAGGGAATCAAGTATTTTTACTTAGTTCAATTTTGTTATTTAGTATGGGTTTGTTTGGAATTTATAAAATATTCCTAAATATGTTAGTATTCTTTATGAATTAAATTCAATTTTTCTTTGATTTAGTATCTCTCAATATATGTAGGGTCATCATATAGTTGGAAAACCTATTTCTCTGACTGCTCCATTTTGGTCTCTCTGTTCTCCCTGAGTGATCAAATGTGTTATCATCTATGTAATGTGGACTTAGAATCAGTATTTCTAGGCTAGATTTCTTCCTCTGAGTCCAGATCCATCTCAAAATGCCTGCTAGATCTCTTCACTTGGGTATTCCACAGGCATTTCAAACTCAGACTCAGTATGGCTGAACTAAACCCATCTCCCTCCCGACACCTGCTTCTCCTCCAGGGATCTCTTTCAGTCAATGCACTGTACCACCTAAGGCAAAAAGCTGGGAATCTTCTTGAAATCTCTCTCACCTGTCCCTCGCATACCAAGATCCTCCAGTTGTTGTAATGAGTATACTATCAAAATGTCTTTTGAATCCCTCCCTCTTCGGCCCTGCTGCCAATCTTTGGCTGTGTTTCGCATCATTATGTCTCTCCCGGATTATTGTAGGAGCCTTTTAACTGGTCTTCATCCGGTTAGGCAAGTCTCCACTGGAAGCCAGAATACGAATCTGATCAGTTCACTCCAACTTCAAAACCCTTTCGAGGCCTCAGGGTACAGTCCCTCCTGTCTTCATCAGCACTGCATAGTTCTCCTGATACCCTCCCTCTACCTCTATATTTCAGTCAAACAAGAGTTCTTCAATTACTTCCAAGACCTTTTCTTATCTTCAGACTTTTGCATATTCTGTTCCCTTCACCTCCTGTTCTTCCTTTTAGTGTCTTCATAGATGTCACTTTCTCCGCTTGTAACTGCACTAAGCACCTTATTAACCAGAATTCTGTGTGTAACCTGGAGATCTCACTTACGTCCCTGAAACATTTGATGACTGCCTCAGCAGAAGCCCCCGTGGTTTCTCGTCTCTTCTGTACTTACATTCCTGTACTTGGTGCTTTCTCTTTCCAAATCTGTTCTCCACTGTTCCCCCACCTCTCAGATTTTCCATTGTGATCTCAGAAGCACACATCCACAGTAAACAAATTTACCTAAACCCTTAACCCATTATTTCCTTTATTACATTCTGTAGAGTAAGTTGTTAAAAAGATTTTCCAGGAAAAAGAATTCTATGGTCAAAAGAATTGGGAACCCTGAGTTAATAATTTCCTACCACAATGTGCAATGTGAATCTCCAGGGTGGGGGTGATGAGTGGATATAGTGTGGATCGGTTTCCACACTTAATCTCATACGATGTTAACATCTTCACAGATTAGTGTTTCCATCAACTAGTTTTAAAGGAAACTTGGCTTAAGTAAAAATACTGAAGCCCTTTGGGTGGAAGCTGCTTTTTCTTCCACCCTTCAAGGCTCAGGGTATGGGTCACTGCTTCTCCAGCATCGTGTAAATATCCCTGCTCCTTTGAGACTGATGAAATTCAGCGCTACCAGGTATCAAGGCAAGGTAGGTTTTTCTCACATACTGTCCCTGTCCACTGGTGGTGGCTGCCTTTAGCGCCGTCTTGAGAAGGAATCCAAGGCTATGTTCTGGTTCATCAGGAGCACATGTATTGGTTTATGAGTGATTGTTCTCCATGGACTTGGCATTTTATATCATATATCACTTACCCTCTCTGTGCTTTTCCATCTTCCACAATTTAACCCTTGTCATTTACAAATCTCTCAGTTGATGTTTGATATTCTTTTTTTTATTGATGTCATAATGATAACATGGTGAAATGTTAGTTGTACATTATTGTTTGTCAGTCACCATATAAATGTGTCCCTTCACCCCTTTTGCCCACCCCCCAACCTCTTTCACCTTGGTAACCACCAAACTGTTCTCTCAGTCCGTGTGTTAGTTTATCTTCCACATATGAGTGAAATCATGCAGTGTTTGTCTTTCTCTGTCTGGCTTATTTCGCTTAACATGATATGCTCCAGGTCCATCCATGTTGTTGCAAATGGGACGATTTTGTCTTTTTTTATGGCTGAGTAGTATTCCATTGTCTATATATACCACATCTTCTTTATCCAATCATCAGTCAAGGGACATTTGGGTTGCTTCTACTTCTTGGTTATAGTGAATAATGCTGTAATGAACATAGGGGTGCATAAGCCTCTTTGGATTGTTGATTTCAGGTTCTTGGGTTAAATACCCAGTAGTGGGATAGCTGGATCATAAGGTATTTCTATTTTTAATTTTTTAGGAATCTCCATTCTATTTTCCGTAGAGGCTGTACCAGTTTGCATTCCCACGAGCAGTGAATTAGGATTCCTGTTTCGCCACAACCTCTCCAACATTTGTTATTTTTTGTGTTGGTGATTATAGCCATTCTAATGAGGGTAAACTGATATCTTAGTGTAGTTTTTATTTGCATTTCCCTGATGATTAGTGATGTTGAACATCTTTTCATATGCCTATTGGCCATCTGTATATATTCTTTGGAAAAGTGTCTGTTCGTATCCTCTGCCCACTTTTTGATTGGGTTGTTTGTTTTTTTGTTGTTGAGTTGTGTGAGTTCTTTATATATTTCCCTCTCTTCTCCCTCTGATTGATTTGTGGATGTTGAACCATCTCTGTGTCCCTGGAATAAATCCCACTTGATCATTGTGTATGATCTTTTTAATGTATTGATGTATTTGGTTTGCCAATATTTCATTGAGGTTTTTTGCATCTATGTTCGTCAGTGATATTGGCCTGTAGTTTTCCTTCTTTGTGTTGTCCTTGTCTGGCTTTGGTATCAGGGTGATGTTGGCCTCGTAGAATGAGTTAGGAAGTGTTCTATCTTCTTCAATTTTTTGGAATAGTTTGAGAAGGACAGGTATTAAATCTTTGAATGTTTTTAAAATTCTCCAGAGAAGCCACCCTGTCCTGGACTTTCTTTTTTGGGAGGTTTTTGATTACTGTTTCAGTCTCTTTACTTGTGACTGGTCTATTCAGATTCTCTATTTCTTCTTGATTCAGTTTTGGGAGGTTGTATGAGTCTAAGAACCTATCCATTTCTTCTAGATTGTCCAATTTGTTGGCATATAGTTTTTCATAGTATTCTCTTATAGTCCTTTGTATTTCTGTGGTGTCTGTTGTAATTTCTCCTCTTTCATTCTTAGTTTTATTTATTTGAGCCTTCTCTCTTTTTTTCTTAATGAGTCTGGCTAAGGGTTTGTCAATTTTGTTTATCTTCTCAAAGAACCAGCTCTGTTTCATTGATTCTTTCTACTATTTTTGGGGTTTCAATTTCATTTATTTCTGCTCTAATTTTTATTGTTTCCCTCCTTTTGCTGACTTTGGGGTTTGTATGTTCTTCTTTTTCTAATTCTGTTAGGTGTAGGTTAAGTTTGCCTTTGGGATAATTCTTGTTTGTTAAGGTGGGCCTGTATTGCTATGAGTTTCCCTCTCAGGACTGCTTTTGCTGCATCCCATATGAGTTGGTATGGTGTATTTTCATTTCCATTTGTTTTCAGATATTTTTTGATTTCTCCTTTAATTTCATCAATGATCCATTGGTTGTTCAGTAGCATGTTGTTTAGTCTCCACATCTTTGTCACTGTCCCAGTTTTTTTCTTGCAATTTCTAGTTTCTTAGCATTATGGTTGGAAAAGATGCTTGTTATGATTTCAGTCTTTTTAAATTTATAGAGGCTTGCCTTGTTTCCCAGCATATGGTCTGTCCTTGAGAATGTTCCATGCACACTTGAGAAGAATGTGTAATCTGCTGTGTTTGGGTGGAGTGCTCTCTATATATCTATGAAGATCATCTCATGTAGTTTTTCATTTAAGTCCACCATTTCCTTATTGACTTTCTGTCTGGATGATCAATCCATTGATGTAAGTGAGATGTTAAGATCCCCTACTATTATTGTGTTGTTGTTAATATCTCCTTTTAGGTTTGTTAATAGTTACTTTATGTCCTTTGGTGCTCCTGTGCCAGGTGCATATATATTTAAAAGTGATACGTTTTCCTAGTGGAGTGTCCCTTTTATCATTATATATTGCCCCTCTTTGTCTCTCATTACCCTTTTATCTTGAAGTCTACTTTGTCTGATATAAGTATGGCAACACCTGCTTATTTTTGTTTGCCCTCAGCTTGGAGTATTGTCTTCCATCCTTTCACTCTGAGGCTGTGTTTGTCTTTAGAGCTGAGATGTGTTTCCTGGAGGCAGCATATTGTTGGGTCTTATTTTTTAATCCATCCTGCCACTCTGTGTCTTTTGATTGGAGAATTTGATCCATTTACATTTAGAGTGATTATTGACATATGAGGGCTTAATGTTGCTATTTTAATGCTCATTTTCCAGTTCCTTTGCACTTCCTTTGTTTCTTGTCCTGTGTGTTTCGGACTACCAATTCAGTTTGGTAGTTCTGTATGATGGTTTTCTTAGTTTTCTCTTTACTTATTGTATGTGTCTTTGTTCCAATTATTTGTTTAATGGTTACCATGAGGTTTGTATAAAAAAATCTCATAGATGAGGTAGTCCATTTTTTGATGGCCTCTTATTTCCTTAGAATAAGTCAATTCCATCCATTTCCTCTTCCCCTTCTAAATTATTATTGTCACAACTTATTCCATCTTGTGTTGTGAGTTTGTGTTTAAAGTATGAAGTTATATTTATTTTCGGTGTTTTCCTTCTCTTAATCTTTGATGTTATAATTGTTTGCTAATCTGTTCTGATAGCTTCAATTTTTCTGATTTTGTCTACCTATTTTTTCTCCTTGCTCAAAGCTTTGTATCCACTTTCTCTTTTTCTTTTTTCCAGGCATGAGGGCCTTCTTGAGCATTTCTTTAGTGGGGGTCTTGTGGCAATGAACTCCCTTAGCTTTTGTTTATCTGGGATAGTTATTATTTCTCCATCATGTCTGAAGGATATTTTTGCTGGATAGAGTATTCTTGGCTGAAAGATTTTGTTTTTCAGAATTTTGAATATATCATTCCACTCTCTCCTAGCCTATAAAGTTTCTGTCAAGAAATTGGCTGACAGCCTGATAGGAATGCCTTTGTATGTTTTTTTTTTTTGTCTTGCTGCCCTTAATATTTTTTCTTAATATTGACTTTTGCCAGCTTTACTACTATATGCCTTGGAGAGGGTCTTTTCATGTTGATATATTTAGGAGATCTATTGATTTCATTCACTTGTGTTCCCAGCTCCTTCCCCAGGTTTGGGAAGTTCTCAGCTATTATTTCTTTGAACAAGCTCTCTTCTCCTGTTTCCCTCTCTTCTCCCTCTGGAATACCTATAATCCTTATGTTGCATTTCCTAAGTGAGTTGGATATTTCTCAGAGAATTTCTTCATTTCTTTTTAGTCTTAGTTCTCTCTCCTACTCCATCTGGAGCATTTCTGTATTCCTATCCGCAATATTGCTAATTCCTTCCTCCATATTGTCAGTTATGTTCTTTAAAGATCCCAGATTTTTATCTCCTCTGTTGTGTTTTTCATCTCTAACATTTCTGATTGGTTTTTCTTTATAGTTTCAATCTCTTTTGTGAAGAGGTTCCTGAGTTCATTGAATTGTCTATCTGTATTTTCTTGTAGTTCATTGAGCTTTTTTATGACGGCTCTTTTGAATTCTCTGTCATTTAGGTTATAAATTTCTGTGCCTTCAGGATTGATTTCTGGATGCTTGTCATTCTCCTTCTGGTCTGGAGATTTAATATATTTTTGCATACTCCTTGAGGGCATGCACTTATTTTTCTTCATTGTGAAAATATCTGGTTGCAGCTTCCACCTGCTGCCACTGGGTGGGGGTCAAGAACTGTGTATTCTGAGCCTGCCATGACCTGTGGGCACTCTGGCAGAACAGATGTGCTGGTGCTCCAGGCGGGGTGAGGGGTCTTTCTTTTGCTGACGGGATCCCAGGGCCTTCCCACTCTTCCTTCTCTATCTGCTCTCCTGGGGTGCTAGCTTGATGAAGGCACCTCTGCAAGAGTTCAGTCCCCTCCATATGGGAATTTCCCACAGGCTGTGAGACAATTTGGAGAGTGATGGTTTTCCCATGGAGGACTGCCCCTCTCGCCTCTCTCTCAGAGAACCACGTGGTCCCTGTCCCAGGGTTGCTTTCACTAGGGGTGGAGAGGAGTTCTCCTTACCTGCTTCCACTTCCTCTGGGAGGTACTGGCATCTCCACTTTCAGATGTAAGGCTGCATGGGTCTCTCAGATGTCTTTTGTGTTGTGTGAATGTCCTCTGTTGATATGTCAATGTCCTTTTTTATTGTGAGGAAGACTAGCCCTGAACTAACATCTGTTGCCAATCTTCCTTTTTTTTTTTTTTTGCTGAGGAAGATTGGCCCTGGGCTAACATCTGTTCCCATTTTCCTCTACTTTATATGGGATGCTGCCACAGCATGGCTTGGCAAGAAGTGCGTCAGTTTGCGCTCACGGATCTGAACCTGTGAACCCCAGGCTGCTGAAGCAGAGCACTCAAACTTAATTGCTACACCACCAGTCAGGCCCCATGAATGTCCTTTCTGTTGTATCTTAGCGCGGGAGAGTCTAAGATGAAAGTTCACTCTGCCGTGTTGCTGACATCCTAGAGGTTCCTAACTTTTTGGTTAAGACCCCTTAAACAATTTGTTGAAAATTATAGAATCTTTCCCCTCCTACGTATGGATAGGCACGTACATACAGAATTTAGTGTAAACTTTCGTAATCCACCAAAAGCCATATTAAGAATCTGTATATGCATTCCCTTATGGTTTCATTTGTCTCTTAAACAGACAACTTCCAAATCTCTTAAATTGATTTTGGCTTCTCTCCTTTATTTAAGATGCATGTTCTTTTGCTCTCTTTCATTGCCTGGGTTCAGATCCTCATGACCTCTCACTCAGACCACTGCAACAGCTTCTAACTCTTCTCCCTGCCTTCAGGCTTGTGCCCCTCAGATCCATCCTCCACAGAGGCCCCAGTGATTTATTATTCTGACCTTTTCAGCTCCAAGGTCTGATTTTCTATATCCTATGGAAATGGTTCAAAGTCTTGCATGGCACACACCCTCCCACACCATCCCTCCTTTGTAAGGGACCCTTCTTGTGCCTACCATATCTGTGCATATCTTCATTACTGTGTATACCTTAAATAGAAGTCCTCTTTTCCAGTGCTATCAGAATTGAGAGTTGAGCAGTTAATTGAAGAAGTTGGTTAAAGCTAGAGTTAAAAAAAAGTAATACATGCATACTTGAAACATTTTATTTCAACGTAGAATGTATAAAGACATTCATTTGCCAATTTTTTCATATATGACCAAGGCATTTTCTTTGAATGTGGGTATTTGATTGGAATTCATTGTTCATTCTTGGTGAAACTGAACCAAGAATGCATCCTCTGGATTTTTGGTTTAAATGGAAATTTTGGTTTAAATGAAAGAACTCCAGCCACTTGTGCAGCAATCTGAGTGCAGGATCCTGGATTTTTGTGATCTTTTTCCCCCCACCAATCTTTTCAGTTGCAATGTCCATACCTAGTTCAATAGTAGTTTGTTTTTCTTATGGAGACTTACCTTTATAAAGTCTTTCCAAGGCAGTAGATCATAGAAATAACAGTTGTCTTTCTTTTTAACTTATATTTTATTGGTTTGGTTTGCATAGCATTTAATTAAAGTATGTATTTATAATAAAAGAATATGGTTTGTGAACATACACTCAACTGATTGGAGCAGAGGTGCTTCATGGTCAGTATGCTGTAGATATTAGTCATTTTACAGAGGTAATGGACATTGTGTCAGTTAATCTGGCAAAGTTGGTGGAATGGAAGTTGGTTAAGAGAGTTTCTACTATAATTATTTTTATTGCTTATCTCCCTTTATTGCAATATGGGTTCTTACAAGGCAAGGACTATATATTTTTTTCATTTTTGTGTATCTAACCATTGCCTATGCACAGTGCCTACTACTGAGTAGATATCCAATATATGTTTGTTGCATGAATGAACACATTCTTGTATAGGGCATACTAAGTTTGAATAATCAGAAAGAACACTGGGCTGGGAATCAGCTAGTGTAAGCAGATCATTGGCCCTGGAGCCAAACTGGAGTTTGAATCCTTTCTTGTTTGCGTTCTTGAGCAGATTACTTTCTCTTTTTCATTTAAGGGATGGGGATAACAAAAACTTTTGAGTTAAATGAGGATTAAATGGGAATGTGAAGTGTCTAGCATAGCGCTTGACATAGTAAGCAGTCAACAAGTGCTAATTGTCCTGATGATGCTTTTCATGAATGAGGAGAATGAGGGAGTTCACTTGGTCTAAGTTTTCTCATCGAGAGACTTGAACAACATAATCTGTGGATTTCCTTTCAGCTCTAAAATTCTCTTTCTATAAACAATGTTTCATGTTTTGGACACATTTATATAACAAATATATGGGTATTCCTTGATTTGTCATATTTGTAGGCTCAATAAAGTAGGTAATTAATTAGGTGATCACAACCTTACACCTTGAAAAACAAATATTTCCAGGCTTTGGAACATCATTTGTTAGTGAGCTGAACTCTCTAATAAAGTGTGAAGAACAGCTCAGCTCCACTAATCACTGTCATACTATCTGCATAAGAGCTGAGGTAGGAGGGAGAGAAGGAAGTTCTGAGGAGGTTGGAAGCATTAGTTTAGAAGACGTGAGATAAAATTAAACTCTTGAAATTAAATTTATGGACAAACTAAATTTTTGAACCATAGATGTGTATTTGTTATAAATCTAGGTTTTGGGTTACATGTTGATTATGTGTTCTTCCTAATTAAAATGGGGATAGGGTGAGAAAGTTGGAAACAAAAGACTATTTTGGAATAGCTCTGAGGTTATTTTCCGTTCTACATCCTCAATTTTGGTTTGTTTAAAGAAATAAGTGAATTAGCAGAACTCCTTTAAGTATTCATTCTACAGCTGATGTTAATATTTAGTTTTTATGTTGCAGTTATCATTTAGTATGGAAGAAGATGAGTTCTTTGGAGAAAAAACATTCCAGCATTGTTGTGCAGAATTCATTAAACATTCACAGCAGATAGGTGATGGTTGGGAATGGAGAACTTCAAAGGTACGAACGAAAATTTTTATTTCTGTTTCAATGGAAGGTTTTTTTTTGCCATGTAAAACCTCAGTAATTGAAACTAATGTATGAAAGCTAGTTTGATTTAGTAAAAGGCTTAAATTGAAAAATGTTTTAAAACAGATGTCCATTTTATTACTTCAACTATGTACACTCATTATAATTAGGCTAATGAAGTATTATCTAGAAAAGTCCTTAGGTGACCTGCTTTAATTTAATAGATAAGAATGCTTAGCATATTAATTATCTGAATGTAAACAGATGCTTCTGTGGTGCTGTAAGCCATTTGTTTACACTATTAATTTTCTTAGGAAACTACTTTTGTCCAGAGAGTAGAAAGATAATCCTGAAACCAAGCCGTAGTCAAACAATCACAAATTCTGAAATATTGAGGACTGTACTCAATGCTTGAGAATTTGAGAATTGAGAATTTCTTAATAATGTAAACACATTCCAAAACATTCTTTCTTTTGGTTCTAGTCAGTAATAATAACATAAAAGATCTATGTACTCATTTATTTCTACACATTCATTTAGTAAGTTTCTCTGCCAAAAGCTCTTTAAGAGTTCCTTGAAATCCCTTTCTTAGAGAATAAGTAAGTTTTCTCTACTTGACATCTTTTCTGGTTTCTGAAAAAGTGATGAATCCCGTTTCTCTGCTGATTGGCTGTTTCCTGTATGAATTCTGAGAAATGTGAACGGTTTTGAGCTGGTTCCTAGGATTTGGGATTAGGCCAGGGAAATGCAGGTCTTGATTGGGTCCAGTGTCACTGGGGAGAGAAGCCATGATTTCCTCCTGGGTCATATGCCATCTAAGCTTTGACCGGGGGCTCATGGGAGGGTTCCAAAGCATAGGGTCAATTTCTTGTGGTAGATTCCAGCCCCACTCTTTCAGGTAGTGATTGGACAATTCATAAGACCCTATGGCATCTCCTGCTCCAGGATAACATGACCTTACTAGCAGCATTCATTAATTTTGTTCCTAAGTACCTTATAATTTTGTTTAATATTTTATTCATCTTATTTATTCTATATTATTATTGACATATAAAAGAACTGCTAATTTTTGTATATTAATTTTATAACCATTCAATCACGTTACTGAATTCTCCTTTTAGTTTTTGTAGTTTTTCAGTGATTTCTCTTGTGTTTTCTAAGTAGAGTGAGGTCATCTGCAAATGAGTTTTTTGTCGCCTTCTTTGTAATATTTCTCTCTATTATTTTATGAATTGAGTAGAAAAATGTTAAGTAATAGTAATAACAGGTCTCCTTGTCTTCATCCTGACTAATATTAATGCTTCTGATATAAAATGATTAGATAAAATGTTGATTGTTTATTCATTGAATGAATATAGGTTTCTGACCCATTTTGATCTGTAATAATTTGTATGGTTATTCCTTGGGAACTTGCCCTTTTCACCAGGTTTTTAAAACAAGAATTTTTCTTATATCTTGAGCTAGAGGCAGGATAATAGAGATTCCTGTTACCATTTTCAGTGACCTAGTAGAATGGGGGAGAAAAGCTTAGGGAGGGAGCTGGGATTGTGTCTGTGTTGGGTGCTTTGGGGAAGATCTGCAGGAGGGAAATTATATCTCTCAGAAATTTCTTCACAAATTTGTTGAAACTAGCACCCCAAGAACCAGTTTCCAGGATTTGTTTTTATTCTCGGTCTGGCCTCTGCTGGAGGGATGGATATGACTAAGTCTAGCTTCTTGTTTGCTTCCACTGCCTGCTGAGTTAGGAATGTTCCCTATCCTTTGGAGAGAGAATTGCACCTCTAATTAAGGACAGTTCTCTTTAATGTGGGTGTGAGCCCCTAGATAGTACCAAAACAAAACAAAACACTATTCAGAAAAAATCTCTACAGCCTTAGGGCAAGGACTGCAAACTCGGAAGTCTATGGAGACCCGGCGTGGTCATGTAAGTGGGTGAAGGTGCCAGGGAGAAGACAATATGGCCACTGAGTCCTGTGGCCTGTGGCTGACTAGAGTGCTTAGCCTGCTGCCAGGTTGGAAATGTGGGCCCAGAGGTTACCAGATCTTCCAATAAGAGTAAAAACAATTTAGGGAGAGAAATCTCTGAAATTTGTGTTGGCAATAAATTTAAAAAGATGTTTTTCAATTATCTTGAGGACCAAACGCAACATGCCAGTGATGCATAATATATGGGCTGTGTGTGATGACTTCTGGGACTGGGTGTTTGCGTAGTATGACTGTGGGTTCTCACCCAGCACTGCCTCAGTGCCTGCTGTGGATCTGAATTTGTAAAAGGGGCTCCAGGCAAAGCAGATCCCTCTCCTGAATTATTAAGATGTTAGTATTTTTGCTATTTAATTTCTGCAGTCCTGTACCACTTTTATGAAGGAAATTGTGACTCAGTCACTTGATTATTTCCCTCAAACCATCCATTTGTATATCTTAGTCTTTTTGTGGGACTGTTTGGAGACAATACTTATACTATTGTTTTACTTTTTAGGTTACAGAAATTTATTTTTATTTTAGTTAAAAAGTAGTTATATTGAGGTATAATTGACAAACAATAAACTGCACATATTTAAAGTGTACAATTTGGTAAGCTTTGACATATGTATAGACCTGTGACCCTTCTCTACAATCAAGAGACTGAACATATCCGTCACCCCCAAAAAGGTTCCTTGTACACCTTTTTAATGCCTCCCTCTGCCCCTTCCTGCCCCTGCAAGTCATTTATAAAAAGAATCTTGTTTATCCCTATATAGAAAGTCTCTTTTAAAGAGTACACATAATGTCACTCACACTTTTAGGTTTGTTCATAAATTGCTTTGGCACTGTCTACTTTATTTTTTAATTTTACAAGAATCGTGACAATATTTAGAAAATTGGTATAATTCAACTTTATAGATAAGGCAAAACATTTTTCCTGCAAAGTTGATAAGAAGAGCAAAGTGAATTAATGAAACATGTAAATAATGTAAAAATTTTAAAAGAAAGCAGTTTCTTAAAGTGGTGAAAACTTAAGTCCTGATTTTTCATCTGGAGTTATGCAGAATAGGGAAAATACTTCTAAATCAATATTTTTCAGTGGGGCTGGATACTTTTGGTATCTGGGCAGGACAATTCTTGTTCCGCTACCCCCTTGTTTCCAAATCCCTGAGGTAGGTGGTACTCTCGTTGAGAGCCATTGTTTAACATGACGGCCTGTCAGATATTAAAAATAGTGGTTAAGAGCATGGGCTTCAGTATTAGACAGACCCGGGTGCATATCCTTGCTTTACCATTTACTAGCTGGATTTTGGACAAGTTACTTAATGTCTCCCAAACTTCATTTTCTTTATCTATAAAATAGGAATAACAATAATACCCACCTAACGTGGTTGTTGTGTAGGTTAAGTGAGATTTGCATTCAAAGAGTTTAGCACAATTTCTGGCAGATGGAAAGCTATACTATGGTTTTGGGTTGGTTCTTTGAAATTTTCAGTGTCTTTTATTATAAAAATAATGCTATAAATGAAATTGTAGTTAGGTTTTCAGAAAATACTGTGAAAGTCTATTTAGTGCCAAATATACTGTACTAGTCTGTAGTGTATTATTCTGAGTTCTCAGGATAAGAAGGAGGAACAGAAGATGGCGAATAACAACGAATGCAATTGTTTGAAACATTAAATATCTTAAAAACCAATGAGTTCATAATGATAGTGAGAGAATGAGAGAGAGAGAGAGAGAGAGAGAGAGAGAAAGGGAGAATAGGAAGAGAGAGTGGAGCAGAACAGTCTCCAAACCTGACTCATTGAACATCATTGGGAGTATCTAGGACATCAGCTTCTTGGTCTGAAAATTGTTAGTAAGAGGAAAGAAATAAGCATTTATCCTATTTTTCCTCTATGAACTGTATTTCATGGTAACCAAAAAGCCTAATTTGGTAAGGGAAAGTTTTTTTTTTTGGGTCAAAATTCCATCTAATAAACATAGAAATGATGGTAGAATTAGAATCACCACTCTTCAATACCTAATGAAGTGAGTTAGGCAACAATAATCAGTGGATGCACTATAGATGAAAGGTTGATAGGGGATTTACAAAGGAGTGGTTGAGCTATCATCACCCAAACCTAGTGATCAATCTTGGCATTACTAAAAATAGAGCATCCAGACATTATATACTTTCTGAAAGTTTATAACATGAATCACAGAACACAATCTATGAAATGTCCTTGCCCAAAAAGTTAAACCTGAATAGAATCAAATAAGGAAGTCAAATGATAGAGGACCAAGTTAATTGATACCCCAGGAGGCATATAGAAAAATCCAGAAATCCAAAGGACAACTGACCCAATTTCCTGAAAAAGTTAATGATAGGCTAAAGAAGTGCGGAGGAGGACTGCATCTCTAAATATCTACGATTAAGGACCAGGTTTATTTTGTTTTTCTTTTTCTAATATTCTTTTGGGGCAGTGACCAGTAAGTGGTCCCAGTGCTCAAGACTAGTGTGCAACTCAGGTCATGTGTGACTCAGCATGGGAGGGTGAGGACCACCAGCCTGGTTCAGGAAGACGGGTCCACTGAACGTGCACTTGGATGCTTTGGCTGTGTTAATTTGCTACGAAAAGTTCTAAGTCCTTGCTTTCTTTTTCTGAATTTATCTTATTGACCTGTAACAAAGAGTTTGAGGATTGATAACAGTTTTTGGACAGGTAACAATTAGTTCTGGAACTGGCACTGGTTCAGATTACACCTTAAGTGGCACTATTCTAGATTAAAAGAAATCTAAGAGACATAACCTAATGTAATGTGTAGACCTTTTTGGATCTCGACTCAAACAAATCAACTATAAAAGGACATTTTTTGAGACAATTGGGGATATTTGATTATGGACTAAGGTAAGGTATAAAATGATACCAAGGAGCTTGGGAAGGAAAAAAACAAACCAACCAGGGATAGATGAAGCAAATGTGGCAAAATCTTGATAGGTACTGAATAAGGGTAATATGTACATAGGCTTGATTTTGGTGCTATTCTCTCTACTTTTCCATATGTTACATATATGCTTCCTTTTCCTCTATCTCATCACAATTTGCTCTTTACCATTAACTTTATTTGTAATTACACATGTTCTTAGCCTTTTGTTAGATTCAGACCCCTTTTGGGAATTTGTGCACAGTTTAAAACTTCAAAGCAACTTGCCTTCTACATTTTTTTTTCTTTTGTTTTTGTGTTTTTACTTACTAGATATGAGTACATTACTTTAGGACCTCAGGTCTGTGATTCAACCTTTCAAAAGTTATTGATAAAATAATTTCCCATAGGTTTTCAACTTTCTTCTCTCCCTTTTGTATAGCAGAAACAGGAAGAGAGAACATTCAGATACTGTAGATAAAATAGTCTACTAATCTTGAGATTAGATTTTACATAATTAATACTATATCATTATGTATGTTATTCTTAAAGAAAAATTAAAGCCCCCACCTCCTGTTAGTCCTTCTCTCTTCAGGTAAACCTACTTGATTATCTTTTGAAATTTACATAATAACACACTAGAAATATTTTGATTACTTCCTTTAAAGTTTAGGAACTTCTTATTGAAAGGGTTTATTAATCCTAATTTCTGGAGTAAAATTTTTAAATTTCATTTTATTCTTAGAAATTTAAGCCGATTTTTAAATTCCTTCCTTCCAGTAGTCTTTCTCTGTTTAATTCACATTGCTTTTCTTAAAACCCTTCACCATCATGCTAATTACATCAAATTCATAGTTTTAAAAGAGATTCTAAAATATTTCCATAATTTACTTGATTCCATTTTTTTAACAGTATCTTGGTAAAAAACCCACTTTACCCTTCCCATCAATCCTGCTACCCTGCTGAATTTCACACCTTGTTTTCTTGCCCAGCTTTCTTTATGTTTAATGTCTTATTATAAAAATTTTCAAGCATACAAAAGTAAAGAGAATAGTATAATGAATTCCCATGTACGTATCACCTAGCTCCCACAATTGTCAGCTCACAGCCGGGAACATACTGTTTTAAAGCATCTGTGGCATATATGAAATGACATAATGTATTTCAATTTAATTAACTTGGCTTTCCTTTTTTCCCCCATATGTCTAAAAATTATGTGTTCTCAAATGCACTCTAAATTTATTTATCATTGTATATTAAAATTAATGAATGAACTCAGGAAAAGACCCTAGAGACATAAAATATTATTTCTACAAATTTTTATTTATATTTAAAATTATAGTAAAATACACATAAAATTTACTGTCCTACATTTTTAACTGTGCAGTTCAGTAGAGTTAAGTATATTCTCATTGTTTTGCAACCAAGTTCTAGAACTCTTTTCATCTTGAAGTTTTGAAACTTTGTACCTATTGACACTAACTCCTCATTCCCCACTCCCCTGCCCCTGGCAACCTCCCTTCTACTTTCTGTCTCTATGAATTTAACGACTCTAGGTATTTTGTATAAGTGGAATCATTCAGTATTTTGCTTTTTGTGACTGTCTTATTTCACTTAGCATAATGTCTTCCAAGTTCATCCATTATTTCTACAATTTTGATTTAGGATTTTATGAAGTAGAGAGCTGAACAGAGACTTGGAAGTGAATTTCTGTGAGATGATGACGTCTTGAATTATATAGCCTCCTGCTGTTAAGAGATTTTATTTCTGAAGCACAACTTTATTAAAGAGGATTAAAAATGCTTTCCATCTGTATCCAACAAGTTCTTCACCATGTCTCAGATTTGCTGATAATATGTAAACACAACTGGATATTTTACCAGAAACATAATCAAATTAGAGAGTAAATAATGGAATTAATGTCTTAAATATAGTTACTTTACTTTGCCACCCATTCATTCTCATGGTATTTATACATTGAATTGTTGGAAGTGAAGATTTTTATTTCAAAGGTGAAATAGTAAATATCCACTTAAATTTTTCAGTCTCTGTGTACACAATATGCTTACATTCTTTGCTAAAATTTAGTGACAATTTTAAGGTTTACAAAAAAAGTAGACATTTCCCACAGGTTTCTTAGGTATAACATTGCTTTAAGTAACAAATAAATGCATTTGTTGATTTGAAATAGTTAATTTTTGCTTAACTTTTATTCTTCTTCCCCCAGTTTACTTAAAAATTTTTAATATATTCCTATATTAATAATCCTTTTTAGGAGAGTTGTGAGCATGTTATTTCTGTTAGTTTTAGTGTAATGCTGTATTTGTTTAAGCCATCTACTATGAGTTAATGAAATATTATTTCTGGCCCCAAACGTCACTAGATAAAGATTAAATATATTGCATTCATATAGTCTCTTGATTAAACTGAAGTAGATTTTTCTTTTTTTTTTTTTAGTTTATCTTTGGAGATTAGGAGAAAAATGCACTTGGAGCAGCATGCTGTGTTTTTGTAATAAACATTGAGTCATAGTGAGTTACACTAGATTTTTCATTCATAATTTATTGTCTGTTATGATATGATTTGTCACTTAAGCATATGCAAATCTTAAGTAATCATTTCAAGAACAGGTTGTATCACTTGTGAATTAAATATTTTTGAACACCATTTTTAAAGATTATCAAGAGTATCAGAGAAAGGAAAGTTATAATGCTTTACAAATTTATAAATTAAAATGTAAATAATGATAGTAATTGTGCTTTAACAATTTTTAAAACGTTTTAAAATGTGCTTTTAACACTTTTAACAATTAAAAGCACATTTTTGGCTAACAGTGATGTTTGGGTTCACTGGGCTGGCTGGCAGGCTGTATTTCAAAAAGCTTTGTAGGGAGTTATCTTTACACTGGTGAGTTTATCAAGCCCAGAATCTGACCCTCAGGTTCAGATAGAATGGAATGGAGAGCTGTCTCTCAAAGAGGGATCGACATCAAGTGATGTCAAAGAATATATATATATATATATATATATCAGAATCCAATTTATTAATGTATAATAAACAGAATTGTCAAATGAACTGGAATGCTCCTGTCAGCATGATGATTCATTTTTGTTTTTTTAGGTGGGCAAATCACAATCATGTGAGCACAGAATGAGTACAAATTCTCATGTGTAGTTGTATGAATGGTATATTTCATGGTGTAATCTAAGAGTGGCACCATACCTCTTGCTCTGCTGTAGGGGCAGTTTTACCATTGAGGCCGAGTTGTTTACAGTTTGTAGGGTAAGAATCTCTCTCTTGAACGGTGGAGTGGACACTGCCAGTGTTTCTTTAATTGATCTCATGGTTTTTTTTTTTTTTAGGTTTTGACAACTGACCATTCTCTCTTTTGTTGCCATCAGATTACAGACAAATCTTGTAGGCTCAGGAGCCATTCTCTCTCTTTAGGGTAATTTGCCTATCTGCTCTGACCTATTATGAATTAATTTCATGCTTGAACTCAGAAAATGCTTATTTCCAAAGCCTTGGAGAAGGCCTCCAACTACCAATGGCATTGTTATGATCATGAATGTTTATAAAAATAGAGAGGAAAAAAATCATCAAAAATCACACTACTCTAATACAATTGCGGTTGTTGGTGAATTTCTCTCATATGTAGGCTTTCATTTTTAGGTTTTCTTAATTAGATAAACAAGTGTTGCTATATTTCCCAATTGGGATTTTAATGATAATTCTTTTAAATTTATAAATTTGGAGCAAAATTACATTTCTACAACATTGTCTTCTCTTTTAGCAACACAATAGGTGTTCACTTTAAAGACTGATTTTGTTAGGTGTATTTTGTGACTGGTTACCTAAATGAACTGTCTTACTACTACTAGTACTTTAAAAAATAATTCTTTGGTGCTTTCTAGTGAAAATATGGTTTCTTTTCCAATATTTATGACTTCATTTTGGTCATATTGTATTAATTACAATTTCCAGAACAAATTGTGTGCTATAGCAGCAATCGCATGTATTCTTGTTTTACAGCTTCCTTCTTCTGCTCATGACACTCCTGTAAATATCTAGGGCAGTATTTTCTTCATTTTGTGTGAAGATAGCTTGAATAAATGAATAAACTTAGGCATCAAGATAACAATTGACTTGCCCAAGTTTGAGCTAGAACTAGAGCAAGAACCTAGGTCTTTGGACCACTACAGCCCCATATTTCCATACACTACTTATCTTTTTCTAAATAACAGATTTTACACAAAGTTTATTTACATAAGCAGTCCCACAGATTAGAGTTCTGTAAACCTTGAGCTCAACATGATCAAAACTGAGCCCACCATCTTTCAACCTCCTATCAGTTGAATTCTTTGTTTTAGTAGATGGTAAGATGTTTAGTAGATGGTAAGATGTTTTCACCATCCTTCTGCGCAGGCCATGAGCCTGAAGGCTTTTACATTCCTCTCTCTCCTCAATACCTAGACCTTATGGGTCATTATATCAGTTTATTTCATCTTTAAAAATCTCTTAAATTGGCTTACCTCTGCATCCTCTGCCCTCCTTTCCCATTGCCGCTGTCTTGGGTCAGGTCGTTATTTCTGTTCTCTGTCTCTGATCTTACCCTCTGCCAACCTGCCTGCCACCCTACCAAAGTGATCTTATAAAATGCAATTCCAACCTGTTACTCCCTGGTTAGAGTCCTTTAGTGATTCTTCATTATTTCAGGATATAGTTCAGGCTCCGTAGCTAAGCATACACAGCTCGTGCCTAAAAAAGATGTACTCTTCCGAGAACATTACATTTATGTGTAGCTTTGTGGTCAATGATTGGTCAGAGGTTATGCTCAAACACCCTGAGCATGAAGGGTGGAGTAAGGCTTCTACCCTTCCTGAAGGATCTGTGTGTGGATTGGGGAACACATTCAAAGTTCTAGCAGGTTTCTAGTCTGCCCTGCCTTCTAGTTTCTCCCATATCTTCTGTGCATGTGTGCAGCCCTGCCATCATCCCAGGATGTGAGGACAGGGTTGTTTCCCCTAGGCATGTGGGTGGAAGGCAGCCAGGGTTGTTTGCAGAGTTCAAGCCCCTCCATGGAGCTCTTACTTCCAGGCATCCCCTGTTACCTTTCTGGTTATGTTTTCAGTCGGTTGCTTGTCACAGCTGGGATGGCTACCTCAGACTTGCTAGTTTTACTGGCCATATGGCTGGATGGCATATTTTCATCTTTGGCTCCAGGTCAGTTGAACCTCTCTGGCCTTGAAGCTGTCCTAGCCTGCAGTCCAGGGAGAACCCCCTTCCAGACCACCAGGGAGGGATGGCAGCAGCCCCACGCAGGAGTGCCACAGACTCCCACTGTTCTTACCTGAAGTTCAACAGTGTTTCATGAATAAGTGCTTCTTAATATGTTCTTTGACTTTGGTTGATTGCTGGATTCCTGAAATGGTTGTTTGTAACAATTTTGAACAGTTTCAAAGTTGTTTTTTGGAGAAGTTTTGAAGTCCTGCCTCCTGAGGCCACATAGTGATTTTAATTTATATTTTCTAAAAAACTAGTTCATTTTAGCACCTTTTCATATGTTTCTTAGTTATTTGGCATCTTCTTTTGTGATTCTATGGTTACGTCTTTTGCCCATAATCACTACATATTTTTTGAGATTAAATCGAAGTATCACCTCCTTCAGATAGTCCACCCTGATCCCAAGTTTGGTTTAGATGCCACTCCTCTGTATTTCCGTACAAGTGATGCACAAGTCTGTCCGGTGATCCTCTGTATACTTGCTTGATTCCCCATCGTAGTCTGTAAGCTCCTTGACTGCAGGGATTTTCTTTTTCTAGCCTCCCTCCTATATCCTTGGTGTTAGCATAGTAAGGACTTTATATGCGTTTGTTTAACTCAATTAAAATCATGTAAACTGAAAGGAGTTCTGCCAGGTTTTTTATTTGTCTAAATAGATTTCATTGTATAATATATTGTTTGAAATAAGTGGGTCATTGACTATAAAAATCTATTTGTTTTAGAAGAATTTTTATTAAATAGTAAAATTCCTTTTTAGCAGAAAGATCCATTGGGTCCCATATTATTATGTAGTGTTATCAGTGACCTCTAAGTTCATTACTGCTAAATTCATTGGTGGAATCTTTGATCTTTTAGTAGTATTTGACAGGATTGGCCATTCTTTTCTCCTTGATATACTTTCTTCATCTGGTGTCCTCCTTTCTTAGTTTACTTCCTATATTACCCTTCATTCCTTTTCAGTCTCCTTTGCTATTTCTTTTTTTCACAACCTCAAAATATTATTACCCAGGCTGTCCTGTGTCTTATTCTCTTCTCTAGCTATTCTCATGACCTTGGGGGGGGGTTATTTAAATTGCATCAGATGCCAATTACTCCCAAATGTATATCCCCTGCCTAGACTTCTCTCTTGAATTCCAGATTCATAAGGCCAACTTCTTATTTGACATTTCTACTTTGAGCTCTCCACTTAGATCCTAAAGTCAACATGTTTCAAAATAAACTCCTAATCTCCCCCCTCCCAGACTTGTGTATCCACTACCACCCAAACTAACCTTCTCCTCTCAGTTGATGGCAACTCCATCTTTCCAGTTCAAGCTACTGGAGTTGTCCTTGACTTCTTTATTTTTTATTTATTTATTTATTATTTTATTTTATTTTTTTTATTGATGTCTTAGTTTATAACACTGTGGGGTTTTAGTTGTACGTTTTTGTTTGTCCGTCACCTTGTGGATGTAACCCTTCACCCCTTGTGCCCCCCCCACCCCCCTTCCCCTTGGTAACCACCAATCGGTTCTCTCTGTCCGTGTGTTCACTTATATTCCATATATGAGTGAGTTCATGCAGTGTCTGTCCTTCTCTCTCTGGCTTATTTCACTTAACATAATACCCTCTAGGTCCTTCCATGTTGTTGCAAATGGGACAATTGTGTCTTTTCTTATGGCTGAGTAGTATTCCATTGTATGTATATACCACATCTTCTTTAACCAATCTTCAGTTGAGGGACACTTGGGTTGCTTCCACTTCTTGGCTATAGTGAATAATGCTGCAATGAACATAGGGGTGCATACGCCTCTTGTGATGGTTGATTTCACGTCCATTG
Organism: Tapirus indicus; assembly: GCA_031878705.1. Taxonomy (NCBI): domain Eukaryota; kingdom Metazoa; phylum Chordata; class Mammalia; order Perissodactyla; family Tapiridae; genus Tapirus; species Tapirus indicus. The sequence goes on from CM062925.1 coordinate 9,349,397, forward strand.
GGTAGATGCCCAAGAGTGGTATTGCTGGATCATACGGTATTTCTATTTTTAATTTTTTGAGGACTCTCCATACTGTTTTCCATAGAGGCTGCACCAGTTTGCATTCCCACCAGCAGTGAATGAGGGTCCCCGTTTCTCCACAACCTCTCCAGCATTTGTTGTTATTTGTCTTTGTGATTATAGCCATTCTAACCGGTGTAAGGTGATATCTCAGTGTAGTTTTGATTTGCATTTCCCTGATGATTAGTGATGTTGAACATCTTTTCATGTGTCTATTGGCCATCTGTATCTCTTCCTTGGAAAAATGTCTGTTCATATCCTCTGCCCATTTTTTGATCGGGTTGTTTGTTTTTTTGTTGCCTTGACTTCTTTATTTATCTCAATAAATAACCCAATCCGTTAGGACTTCCTGTTGCCTCTACCTTCATAACATCTAGAATCAGACCATTTCTCATTGTGTCCCCTCGTACCATCCTGGTGTGAACCAGCATCAACACTTGCTAGGATTACCTTCCTGACCATCTGCCTGCTTCCACCCTTGCCTTCCTATTGGGCAACCCTTTTAAAATGTGAGTCATATTGTGTCACTTCTCAACTCTAAGTAAAAGCCAAAGCATTTACAATGGCCTATAAACTATGCGATCTGCTCCTCCCCGACCCTTCTTACTCCTCTGACTTCACCTTTGTTTCCCTTCCTTTCATTCCCAGCTATCTAGGCATGCTGACTTCCTTGCTGTTCCTCAAATACACCAGAGACACAGACAAACATTCTTGCCTGGGGGCCTCTGAATTGGCTGGCCTGTCTGTTTAGACCACTCTTCTTTCAGATATGACCAACTGCCTCCTTCTCCCCTTCTCCCCATCCCTCACATGTTTGCTCACATGTCTCCTTCTTACTGAGGCCTCCCTGCCCACCCTGTTCAATATTTCAAACCACTTGGTCCCCACCCACAGCCCTACTCCTGAATTCTCTTATCCTACTCTACATTTTCTCTTTCTCATATGACTAGTCATCTTCTAACATGCTCTGTAATTTACTTATATTTATTCTTTAATGTCTCTCTTTCTCTGCTCAGTCTACTAGGACAGAGATCTTTGTTTTATTTGCTGATATGTCCAAAGCAACTAGAGTATATTGCTGGGTGTAAAGTAGGTACACAAAATTAAATGAAAATAAAAATTCACAATTTATCTAAAGAATTTTAGAGACAAAAAGTTTTATTTGAAAAATTATAAGAAATTTTAAAAGATGCCAGTGGTCCTCTTTATCCCTTAATTGATGAATTAGGATCCATGAAAACACCATCAAATTTACATAAAAAGTTAATAAGTATTATTCAAATAACCTCTTCAGGGCAGTTTTTTAAATAAAACTGGCATTTCTGTAAAAATGGAATTCTTCTATAATGATATGCAGTATAGGAGAATTTAATGCATACTTTAGATTTAAAAATAGCCATGTAACAGTGTGTTGAGTGGGACCTTTTTATCTTCTTCCAGAATTGCAGCTAAGGCCCCAAGCTGAAGACAAAAGAAGTAACTAATTTTCTATATTTGGATTGCTATGAATAATCTACTAGCCACTGGGGTCAGAAACCTGTCCGCAGAGACTGCTCTGAGGAGACATTCTTAAAGAACTGGGATCCTCCACTCGACCCCGATATGAGGATAAAACTTAGCAGAGAAGTGCAGAGTTCTTAATGAGAAATGATTTCCTCTCCTCCCAAAGCCTCCCTTCTTTCTCCAAAGAACCATTGTAAAGAGTATGGGACACCTTCAAGTTGGGAGGGAGGTCACTTTATTGCCTAATTGAGCATTTGTTTAGCCATGAAATTGTTGATCTGCCCTTTTCTGCTGGAGTAGGGCTAAATGGAATTGAGAGTGATACAGGGGGAGAGAGGACAGTTTAATCTATTTAATATGGTCACTTCAGAGAGTAGCTGTGCTTGACCTACTTTTCCACTGTTCTTCTCAAGAAAGCTATCATCCAGGAGGTAAAGGGACCTCAACAGTGGTAGAGGGTGGATGGTGATTGCCTAGATCAGGTAAATGTACCAGGGGGCGGTCTCCCTGCAGGATCCTCTGTAGTGCCCATAAAATCACCCCACAGGGGAGCTAGCAGGGACACATGCAGGGACAATGACACCTAGTCAGTGTCAGCCAGAGAAGCAGCAGCAAGCAACGAGGAGAGAATTATGACTGCATCTAGTTAAGCAAGGGGCTGACTCTTCTTCCTACTTCCTATTCGCAAGCCCTGGGCTCCTGGAAGAAGTAGTGAGGGGCCGGAAGTTTCTCTGAGCAAGACCATGCTTCATTTCTCCATTCCAAGCTGCAGAAGGTGTGGGCTGAACTACAGGGAGAAAAGAGCTTCTAACTGATTTTGAGTCTGAAGTCTTCAAAATAACGAAAATAATAAGATTGAGTCAATTATCTGAAGGATAGAGTTCTAATAACTGAAAGCATCTAAAAAGTTATAGACTGGGACCAAGTTCTTGTTTAAGGATCCCTAATACATCAGTTAGGTATTGCTGCATAATAAACCGTTACAAATCTTAGTGGTTTAAAACAACCGTTTATTATTTCTCAGAAACCTACAAATTGGCTGGATTGTTCTGCTGATCTGTGACAGGCTCTGTTGATGTCCGCAGGGCTTGCTTCTGCATCTACAATCAACTGAGGGTTGGCTGGATGCTGGCTAGTCTAAGATGGCTTCAGACAGGATGATTCAGCTTGGTTCCATGTTCCAGCAGGCTAGCTGCAGCTTGTTCTCATGGTGGTGGTAAGGGTCCGAAGGAAGGAAGTAGAAACACTTAAGTGCTTTTTCAGATCTCTCCTTGAGCTTTTCATGGGCGCCAAGCTCAGAGTCAGTGTAGAAAGGCACTACCAGAGGGCAAGGATATAGGGAGGTGTGAAAAACTGGGGTCATTAGTGCAGTCAGTCTGCCACATTTACCAGGTGGGAAAGGAGATTCCACAGAGGCAATAGAGCAGTTATTGGAAAAAATAAAGCGATTTCATATTTAGACTCTGAGGAGTAGAGACCCGTTAATAAGCAGGTTACAATTGATTTGAACAACACAGGCTCCAAAGACAGACTGTTTCTTCTATAAATTCTTTCCAATGTATGAGTTTAACAGAAGTTATTTTTCAGTGATCCTGGTGTTTTAATTTGGGGATCACACTGAATTTGAATTATGTAATCTGCAAAATAAGTTAATAGATAATGTCTAAATTTGATGTATCAAGAGAAAGCTTTATATGTAAAATGTGTAGAGTTTGCAGATGAATACCAGAAGAAATAACAAGGAAACTAGTAAGTGGTTGCCTCTGGGCAGATGGGGTGGGGTGAAAAGGGGCTGCTGATTTTTGTTATATATATGCATTTTAGTGCTATTTGATTTATTAACTATGTACTATATTACTTTGATTAAAATTAATATTTTTTTAAAAGAGGGAAGTCCATTTTCAAAGCACCATCACTGTGCTATTTACATATAATATCTCATGTAATTTAATCCCCACAATAGCACTATGAGTTAGCCATTATTATTTCTACTTCAGATGAGGCAGGTAGGCTTAGAGAAGTTAAGTGGCTTGTGTAGGGTTACATAGTCTTTGTAAGAGGCAGGGGCAAGATCGGAACCAAGGTGTGCCTGCTTCCAAAGACTATGGGCTTAACCCCTAACCTATAGTTTAGTATTGAATTCATCCACTTAGTTAGAAGCTGAAGTTTAATCTGCTCCATACCAGAGGCCCACACTATTATGTAGCCAACACAGAGAAACTGGAATGTTCTACACTGACTCTTTCTACACTGACTCTGAGCTTGGCGCCCATTTCCCCTACTAACAAACTTTAGTTGCTTCTTATCAACGTCTAGTCTTGAAATGGAAAAATAGCAATTGAGTAAATTCTTCTAGTGGGAATAAGCTGAATATCCAGCGTGTCTAAATTTGCTCTAGGGAAAAAATATTTACTTTTGTTTAATACTTTGAGTATGAAATTAGATGATTAGATTTCAGATATTTGATTATAATAGTACATATATTTAGATTTTTCTTAAAATGTATAGTTGTAGTGTAAGGAAAGCATTTACAATTAGGAGTTTGACTAAGAAGAACTGATCTGTTTTCAGGAGTTTTTCCAAGTTATCAATATCCAGTTGTATTATCTTACTTTAGGTGTTAAATTTGATACAAACTTCTCATACTAATTGCCTTTAACAGCTGTTATAGATATTTATTGCAAAATGTCATTGAAAAGACAGATTTAATATATTAGTTTAGTACACATGGTGATTTAAAGATTAGAATATGTTAAATAAACTGTGTCAGAAATTATAAATAAACTAAAATAAGTAAAATTATCCTGAAATTGCTAGACAAGTCTTCACATTTACTGTTACATTAATGAGCTTTGTACAGAGACTGTTTAGAATAAAATCCTTTTTCATCAGATGTTGCACATATGCTTTCACTGTTTGTTTTTCTTCAAAGTAAAACTTAATGAAACAGCTAATAAAACCCAATTTTACTCCTGATTCTTGAAAGAAAGGAGCCCTTGAAGTGCACCCACTGTTTATTCTTTTGCACTGGTTTTTGCTACTTTTCAGCATGTAAATTTTTTAGTAATGGAAAACAGTCAAAGCCATAAACCTTTTCTTCCAAGTCTTATAAACCCAGTGTTTATTTCTTATTTGTAAAGCGATTGCACAATGGAGACCTGCATTGCACACAGACAGAGAAGTTTGGTCTCAGATCTGCATGTTCACCTCCTGCTGGCTTCGGGAGGGTGTAGTGCATGTGCATTTAAATGAATCTTTATTATGTAAATAACCAAGAACCAGAATAGGGGTTTTAACTACCTTGAAAAAAAACCCCGAGAGGTTTCAAAGTAAAAGGCACATATGAGACTCCTAGGCCCTGTTACTCTCATAAACCTGAAAGTGTATTAGATTGGTGAATAGCGAATGAAAAAGGATCAGCTTCTGTGAATTAGAAATCTATAGATGGCAGATGTGTATGTGCCCAGAGTGGCTCTTTCATTGACCAGAGCATATACAAAGCATTCTGTATCTTCCTGCTTCTTCTGAAGAGGATTGTTTGACTCCTGTGACAGAGTGGAGGTAGATATTTGAGTAGGGATGAGAGGGGCAGTGCTACTCAGTGTGGTCCTAGATTGGTACCAGTGCAAGGAGATAAGTATAGAACTTGAAAATGAATGCTTAGAAACTTGTAGGTAATTTGACCGAATAATTTTATGTCTATCAAATATAATAAAAAAATTGATGTTGATAATGGGGGAGGCTATGCATGTGTGGGGGTTGGGAGCATATGGGAAGTCTATGTACCTTCCTTTCAAATTTGCTGTGAACCTACAGCTGCTCTAAAAAAATAGATTTTTTTTTTTAAAATGGGGCTTGTATTTTGTGTTTTGGATTTTTTTTATTTCATTTTTTTCTAGTAATTCATTTTCAGTGTTTTTCACAAAAGTATGTCTATGACAGATTGGAAATAAAAATCTTGATCTTCCACCACAGATGGTTTGAAAAGCATTTGATCTGGGATGAGATTTTCAAATGCTGATTTATGTTCCTTTGCCCCATTATGTAACATTAGGTATTAAAATTTAAATAAGGAGAAAAGACCATCATTTATAATTCCAGTACCCTAACAAAACAGTTTGATGACATTGAATGGTTAATGAGCTAAGGGTGGATAGTAGAACCTGAAATGGAGATATTCTGTGTTTTCCATTAAGGGCAGATCTATATGTTCTAATGACCACTGAGTAGGAGTTGGTGTTGATATTCTTATAAGAAAATTAGGAAGCCTAAGCAGGATTTGTGCTCAAATGGAGGTGAGCTATTGCCAGATTGAAATTTTTTTAAGTTGGGGCAGGATTTTAGGTGGAGGGAAGGGAAGAACAGAGAAAGCTGGTTATATACTTTGTGGCACTTTTGAAGGGTTAGGAATTTTGGACCACCAAAGGAACATTATGTGTGCGTTGACAACAAAGTGGAAGTAGAACTGGGAGAGCATCAATGACAAGTTTCATTTACTTCTCAGTTTTTCCTAGGATATCTTAGTACTACTAAAAATGATGACAAGGCATGCCTCTTTGGTATGCATTTTATTCATTGCTGATACCTGGACAAGCAATCAGAATGTAAAGTTCAGAATTTAAAGAGATTTATGTGTTACATAACCTGGGGTCATAAAAACGTTCATAAGTCATAGAAATAGAGGTTTAGAGTTAGAAGGTCTTATAATTTACCTTGTTCCAAGGACTGCTTCCATTAAGGCTGCTTACGATGCATTAGCTTTTTTGTAGCCCATCTGTGGGTTCTGCCCATGATGGTGGGTGTGCTGGAAGGGAGATATCCTGGGCATAGCATTTAAGAAGAAGAGATCCCAAGCCCTTGTTGAGCTAGGATGAGACTTACCCAGAGGATTGTCCAAGAATATGATGAGCTTGAGAGAGACAAGAGGCTGATCAGGGAGAAAACTGGAAGTTTGGTACTAGAGCAGATCTTCCTAAATGCTATGCCATGTCACATTACTGTGCCATGAACAGGCTACGAATGGGCTCAAGATACTAATGGCCGTAATTCATTAACAGTGTTTTGTACACCCATTCAGAAATTTATAGTAGTTCTTATGATATTTGAGCACTATTTGAATGGCTCCCTATGTAAACTCCCTAAATTCACTAATTATTTTGGACCAAAAAACTTTAGATGTGGCATTTGTGACCAGGAATTTCTTCATAGTAGCCATACCACATAGCACCTACCCTTGACATTAGACCTTGAATCATCCCAGTATGTCTGATTACACACTTGTGATATATTTGTCATCAGTAATTTTTTAAATTGTGGTAAAATATATATAACATAAACTGTACCATTTTAACCATTTAAATTAAAAAAATTTTAATTATGATGAAAAACACATGACATAAATTTACCATCTTAACTCATTTTTAAGTGGTTCAGTTCAGTAGTGCAGTGAAGTGTTAAGTACATTCACATTGTTATGCAACCATCACCACCATCCTTCTACAGAACTTCTTCACCTTAGCAAACTGAAACTCTGTATCTATACAACAACTCCCCATTCTCCTGTCTCCCCAGCCTCAGGTGACCATCATTCTACTTTCTGTTCCTATGAATTTGACTACTCTAGGTACCTTGTATAAGTGGAATCATATATTTGTCCTTTTGTAACTGGCTTATTTCAGTTAGCATAATGTCTTCAAGGTTCATCCATGTGTCAGAATTTCCTTCCTTTTTTAAGGCTGAAGAATATTCTACTGTGTGTGTGTATGTGTGTATATATATATATATATATACACACACACACATATATATATATATGAAAAACATTTTATTTATTCATCTATTGATAGATATTTAGGTTGCTTCCATCTTTTAAAATTTTGTTTTTTAGTACATGTAAAATACTTGTATTTTAATTTCAATTTAGTTTGCTATAATCATTATCATTATATCATCATTAGTATTATTTTATAATTTTGCTGACTTAGAACCTATGTATGATTATTTTTATTACTTTCATTACCATTTTCTGATACTAAGTGTAGCCACATAAAACATTGATTATGTTACTTCTTGATTTATTTACTTACTTTACTTACTTTTTGCTTTTTGGTGTTAATAATTAGCCAAAGTCACATTCTTGATAGAGTTCTGTTCTATGAATTCTTATTTGTTTTTGGAAATTAAAAAAATATTTATTTCTAAAAGTCAAGTAATAATTGGATATAGTTAAGTTGATTCACTAAAAGGCTTTCTAGCTTTAGAAAATAAATTTGTCAAAATATTTTTAATCACACACCAGTGTATACATTATATATATTTTGTGAATATTTCAAAGTTTTAATTTTTGGAGTAAACAAAAATCAGTGAGGAATTGTTTGATTTTTCATGAAATTTGTTTTTAAAATATTTGAATGAATACAGAAGATTCCTCATTCCTATAAATGGATTTTATGTAGTTATAAAAGCCTATAGGCCCCCTTAGTTCCTTATATTTAAAAAATTTTAAATTTTACAGATATTATACTTGTTTTCCAATTTTAATGGAGAATTTTTCATTAAAGCTGGAAAGCTATCATTTTCACAAGACAAACAGTATCAAAAAACGTTGAAGTCACTAGTTAGGTAGTGAAATGAGAATCATCTCAAATTTGGACGTGTGTGCTCGGTAACTTTTTCTCCCTCAGCCGAAATGCCTGTCAGGCAGGAAAAGTTATCAGATGAAGACAAGGTACCAAGCAAACTGCTCTGACACCTCAACACAAAAACTCATCCTGTGCAGGAAAGCACCGGAATGTTTTTAAGTTTTGCAAAAGCTATGCAAAAAACCAAAGCTCTTTTTGAGATTAGCTCTAACAGTAAGCTTTTTCAGTTTATTTAGATTAAGTGAAATCAACCAGTTACAAGGTCACACCATTAAAAGCTAAAGCCAACTGACTCACACAAGGATGGAAGCCCTCATTTTACCAGCCAGTCTAGAAATTGAGGCCAATAAAGCAAAAGAGATGGAAAAGGTGGCGCTCTCAAATAATATTTGTAAATGTATTGATGATATGTCCTATGACATAAAGACAACATTAATCCAGATTATTGTTAAATCAAACAGGTTTTTATTTCAGATTGATGAATCTACACACATTAGAAACTGTCAAATTCCAGCACAGTTAGAATTCCTAAAGAGAAATGCTGGGAATAATATCGATTCTCTGTAAAGAATTACCAAAACAAATTACTGAAGATGAAATATTGAAGGCGATAAATTCATACTTTGAAATAAATAAGGTGTTACAGAAATGGTTGAATTTGTATACTCATGGAGTGACTAGAATAACAGGTATAATGGTTGCATGTCAAGAGTCCTGAAAACACAGATTCAAATAATGCGATGTTTTATTCATAGAGAAACTCTGTTGTGTAAAAGTTTGCCTGTATATGAGTTTCACATGGTCTGATGTGTCTAAGTGGAGAATCTAATATAACCGAAGCTGCTTCACTCACCTCTGTTTTCAGCTTCAGGTGAAGAAATGAGATTGGAAGACAACTTTCCACTGTTTCATACTGAAGGGCAGTAGATGTCCAAAGAAGAGTTTTGTCAGAAGTTTATGAAACTAGCAGGAGAATTAGAGCTTTTTTTGTAAACAATTCTAACTTTGAAGATTTGTTAAAAGGTAGTTATTGGCTTGAAAAAATAGCTTAATTAGCTGAATGAATGAACCTAATAGAAAATTGCCAGTATCTCATGATAGTGTATTCACACATACTGATAAAATTTATGGATTTAAGGCAAAAATTTGGCCTTGGAAATGTGAGGTTAAGAAAGATTCACTTGTGGTGTTTGGTCTGTGTCACAGTTTGAATAGTAAAGAAGGATTATTAAGACAAGTAGAGCAACATCTGGTATACTTAAGGAAAAGTTTGAAGTGTATGATTTCAGTTGTATTCACAAGTTATTCAGGATATCATAAGAAATTTTCACATTACATTTGTCAGTGAAAGTACAGGAAGATCTGTTTGATTGACTGAATGATGGTACTTTTGAAGTACGATTTAGATTTGAATTATCCAGATTCTGGTTAGTGATGAGAAAGGAGTTTCCATCATTTGGAGAAAAGTGATAAATACTCTTCTCTATAGAGACAGAAAGTAGATTAGCCTGGGGCTGGGGTAGGAATGGGGGTTGACTGTAATAATTTTATAATATAAAGAAAATATATTTAAGATGTTTTTCATCAAGTTTTGTATAGATGTCACCAAATCCCCTCCAGTTTACTCCACTAAACTGTTCTAATATGAATTTTTATGTGTGTCATGATGTGAAAAGGGTTAGGAAGCACTGGACTGAATCCTATGACAATCTGGAAGGCTGAGCCAAGAATGTTAACTGTGAAAAGTCCCAAATTTAATAACTAAGAGATTTCAGAGAATGGAGTAAAAATAAGGACTGGGAGAGGGTAAAGTTTCAGGAAATATATTTACCAACTAGGCATGTGTGATGGGACAGAGCCTGCTGTGTCTTATGTCTTACTCGTTTGGGGGATAAGGGCCAGCAGTAGTGAGATGGGTAGGTGGCAGGAAGATAATGAACCAGACTGAGTTGGACTAAGCCAAATAGCTGTCTAGATGCTTCTGGATTATGTAGAAGGATAAGGGCCTGGAAGGAGAAATAGATTATTTCTCACTCATGGGGATTCTTCAAAATAAGTTAACTCTTGAAGGAGAAACCTGCTTTTTGGAAAAAAAATACTCATAACAATTACTTTGTGTCAGGTTCTATTTTAAGTGTTTTGTATGTATTAGCTCAGTTTATTTTCATACTGGTTGATAATAGTACTCATTATTATCCCCACTTTACAGATGAGGAAACTGAGGTCACACTTATTCATGGTAGAGCTGGGATATGAACTCAGGCCTCTGGCTTTAGAGTCTGTGTACTTGACTCTATGCTGTACTGTCTTTCAAGTCTGTAGTAATACTAACCACCCGTCTCCTGCTAAACTCCCACCCCTGGTCTTAAGGCAGACTGTTCTTACGGCCTGGACTTTCTCCTGTGGAGGATGTGGCCTACAATGAGTGCTGCAGTAGGGCCTCCTCCTAGACTATGACTTGGGTGTTGCTTCGGTTGCTTGTCTTGGGGAAGCTGAAGAATATAGTCTGATCTTAAAATGTTATCAGAACATTTACTCTGAAGCAGCCCAACATTTTTGTAGCTATGCTTTAGAATATGGTGGCCACTAGCCACATGTGGCTATTTCAATTAAGTAAAATTAAATAAAATGAGAAATTTGATTCCCTAGTTGCACTAGCCACATTTCAAGTGGCTACTGCCTACCATTTGGGATGGCACAAAAAACATTTATGTCCTCGCCGCTGGTTTTGTTGGATGGTAGCATTCTCGGTGGTCCTCGTCTCCAAGTCTGCTACAGAAGTGAGAGCTCATTTCCTGCGGCATCTGACCCCTTCGTTGCCTTACTGCGGTGGTTGGCCCCACTGATTCTCTTTCCTCATATTGTAAAAGACAGTGAGACCAGAAAAGAATAAATTTTTGTGGTCATTAGTTGCTGGTTCATACAAGATTTTCTTTCTTAAAACAGTTCTGCAATACTGTTGGCCTTGCTCTCCTTACTTTATCCTGCAAATATAGCAATTACAAACTGAGTTCTAAGGAATCCCTATGTGACAGCCTGTCACACTTTGACTCCTACTGAACTTGAAGGCATCTGTAGCTCTTGTGGCTTAAAAGTGCATTTCTGTTAAGTAAGAGCTCCTGTATTTGTGTAGTTGGGTTTTTGAGTCTAATTTTAGAATTTTATTTTTATTCATGCTGAGTATCACCTCATTTTTGCCTCTTGTGGACTGAGGTGTTTTTTTTTTTTAAAATTAAATCCTGATTTGATCACCTGACAAAACATTATTATTATTGTACCCAGCTTTGATAAGCATACCTTTGTAGGTTGGCTAAAAAGAAGTCATGTCGAACTAATCTCTTATTTCCTTTTGAGAAGGTTACCAGATTGGCAGGATGCTATAGAAGTAGTGAGTTTGATCTCAACCAAATCATTTAGAATGTTTTCAGGGGCAGGCAGTTGGGTGAGTACGGACTACAGAAATCATATCAAATTTGAAAAACCTCAGAATATTTAATCTGGAGAAAAATAGGCTATTTTAGATATTCAAAGGACTGTGTTGAGTGAGCGGTGTTGATCAGAAAGAGACTTTATTGTTATTAGAGGGAGTTATCAAGGTCAGTTATGAGAAATGTAAAGTGTTGTTAGTATGTTCAGGAAAACACACATAGGTTTCCCAGACCTTGGAGCAGCACCACGTAGGAAGGGGTAACTGCAGGATATTTCCATTCTTGCGACCACAAAAGTGAAGTGAGCCAAAAAACACAGTGGGAATTAAACGAAGTAGAGTTAAGTTTTCATTAAAGGCTGTGCCTTGCATTCACCACTCCTGGTTGCCCCGGCAACCAGGCTCCCTCGCATGCTAATGACATTATAATGAGAAAAAAACACATGCAAATGTAGTAAATAGTAATTAGATGCAGAGCCATACATGGAGTAGTGAGCTCCACCTTGGGAAGGTCTGGGAGGAGCTGGTGAAGGGTTTGTACTGAAGACAAAGAAAGAGGTGATGAAAGAGAGACTTTGAGTTCTGTATATAAATTGAGTCTGCATAGAGCACACTCTAGCATCTGTCTCCTGCAAATACCTGTTGTTTCTCCAGGCAGAGTTTAGTCAGTCAGAAGTCGTGCAGTTGTGCATCCACATTGTCTTAAACGTTCTACCTGTTGGCATCACTGAATGGAAAGAATCTTAGCTGTATTTGCCTTAGGTTTGGAGCAACTGTAGCAGCCTGCTGCTTGGAATGTCCTCTCAGCCCACACTGGGCAGGGCTGGGCCTGCCCAGAAAGCGTGGTTGGGCCAGAATATGTAACCAAAAGTCAGTCTTGATGAAGAGAGAGACTGAATTCTATGTTGCTTCAGATGAGACAAGTAGGACGAATGAGAGACTGTATTTGGTTAATATAAGGTGTAACTGACCAATAATACATACTGTCCCTGTCACTAGAAATGTCAGGAGATGCTGAGTGACTGCCTCTTTCAGGTGTGATACATAGGGTTTTTGATGTGCCTGAATGGTTAGACTCAGAGGCTATGAATCTATTTGATTTCATTCTCTTCCCTTTATTTCATTTTATTCAGGCTCCTGTTTCTGTCTTTCCTATTTTCATTGCCACGTGTTTGTCTGTGTAGCTTTCTTGAAAATGGCTAGGAAATGTTATATTGCCTGCCTTGCATTATCCCAATTCCTTTATTTATCTTTTTGATGTTAGCTGAACCATAGATCATTGAATAGAAATCACCAGAAATAGCCACTGCGATCCATAAACTTTTACTATTCCTTTTCTTCTCTCAATTAAACACAGTTTAAACATTTCACAAGAAGTGCACATATACTTTTGTAAAAACTTGCATCAGTATATTATCAAAAATTCAAGCAATATAGACATATATATGGTAAAATGTTTAAGTCCCTTTCGGCCGCCTCTCACCCCTTCTGCCAACTCCCAGTCCCAAACTCCTCCGAGAGAAAACTATTGTTAACAGTTTGGAAAGTAAACTTCAAAATCTCTTCCTATGCACTTATATGTGTGGTTATTATATATTGTAATCCACACTATTAAGACATTATTAATATCTAACACTTACTGAGAGATTACTATGTGCCAGACACTGATCTTTTTTATTCATTCATTTAATCCTTAGAATCTCCCTTTGAGGGATTTTATAGAGGGAGAAACAAAGGCCAAGAGAAGTTAAGAAACTTGTCCAAGGTGGTAAGCCCAACTTATATCCCTGGAAGTCTGATTCAGAGCTCATGCTTTCTCTCATCACACCATCCTGCCTGCTCTGAGGGTAGCATATACATATATGTTTTCTTTTTGCATATATCTCGAATCAGTCATTCCCTATGGTTATTCTTCAAGTAGTTTTCTTAGCTTAATATTCAGAGGTCATTCCATGCCAGTTTTTAAAAAATTGTTGCATTTTATCTCTATAACAAATGATACTTTAATAAATATCCATGCAAAACAATTTTTATGTGTACTTACATATTTCTGTAGAGTGGATATTTCAAAATAGAATTGCTGAGTGAGAGAGTGTGCTCACTTTGCATCTTGACAGATACTGCAGAATTGGCACAGTTCTCACTCCCTTCTTGAAATACTCTTTGCTCGACATCTGGGACGCTGACCTTTTGGTTTCCTTCTGTCTTGTGACTGCCCCTTCTTTGCTTCCTCTGCTGGTTACTCCTCATCTCCCAACAGCTCAACACTGGAGTGCCCCAGGGCTCAATCTTTGGACTTCTTCTCTTCTCCACCTAGACTCACTCTCTGGGAGATCTTATCTAGCTCCTTGGCTGTAGATATTATATATTCACCGATGACTCTTGAAATTGTATTTTTAGTGCCTATCGTGTCCCTGAACTTCAGGCTTTTATATCTGGCAACCTAAGTGACATTCCATTTGAATGTCTATGAGGCATTGCACATTTAACTCATTTTTACTTTACCTTCCCCCTCTCCCTCCCAACCTGCTTCTTCTGCTTACTTCCCTATCTCAGGAAATATTAGCTTCCAGTTGCTCAGGACAGGAACCTGGAGTTCCTCTTGACTCCTCTCTTTCTCTTACATCCCATATTTAATCCATTAGTAAATCCTACTAAGTCTATCTTCAAAATATACCCATAATCAACCACTTCTCACCACCTCTGCCACACCACTTTACCCATACTGGTATCATTTCTCGCCTGGCTTATCGCAATAGTTTCCTAATAAATGCCCATTTAGAATCGGGTCTCTAAGCAGCAGCTAAAGTGATCTTTTAAAAATAAGAGTCCAGTCATATAATTCTGTGGCTCAAAACCCTCCAGTGACTTCTGGTTTTAGTCAGAGTAAAATCCAAAGTTTTGACCATGACTTCCAAGGCCTAAATGGCTCCCACCCCATTTCCTCTCTAGTCTTACCTTCTGCCATTCTCCGGCTCCTACACTCTGCTCCAGCCATACTAATATCCTTGCTGTTTACACTGTGGGGTCTTGGTACTTTCCATTCCCACTGTCTAGTGGGTTCTACCCCTAGATAGCTTCATGACTTATTCCCTTACTTCCATCAGATTTTTGCTCACCTTGTCAGTGAGGTCCTACTTGCCCACTGTATGTAAAATAGCATCTTCCTAACCCTATCACTTTCAATCTCCCTTATGTTAATTAATTTATTTTTATCGCACTTAAAACCACCTGCCCTGCATATTTAGTTATTTGTTATCTCCTCCACCCTGCCCCTGGGCCTCCAGAATGCAAGCTCCGTGAGGGTAAGAACTTTTGCCTGTTTTGTTCACTGTTGTATTCCTAGGGCCTAGTACAACACATTGCATGAAATAGTGATAATAATATTTGATGAATGAATGAAGGAATGAATGAGAACATGGACAAAATTTCTCTCTAAACATGCTGTAGTAATTTATACTCCTATCAAAAAGTATATGAGTATGCCCATTTTCTCATACTCTCTATAAAAATGGATGTTACTGATCTTTTTAATTTTTTCATTCTAAAAGATAAAAAAACGATGTATTGTTTTGATTTGCATTTTCCTCATTACACTGATGTTGAGCATATTTTCATATGCTTATTGGTCACTGGTATTTCTTCTAAGAATTGCTTGTTTATGCCCTTTGTCTGGTTTACTGTAGAGTTGTTTATCTTTGTAATATTGATTTGTAGGAGTAGCTTATATATTATGACTATGAATCCTTCATCTCCTATATGTTTTGCAAATATTTGTTCCCAGACTGTCACTTCTCTTTAAACTTAGTTAATAGTATCATTTGTCATACAGGAGTTTTTAATTTTTAATAAATCTGCCAGTCTTTTGCTTTATGACTTTTGGGTTGGTGTTTTGCTCTGGAAATCCTAACTTCAAATTACGAAAATATTCTCTTGTATTTTCCTCTAAACCTTTATTATTTTATTTTTTATATTTAGGGCTTTAATTTCTCTAG
The DNA here is from genome assembly GCA_031878705.1 of Tapirus indicus. Classification (NCBI taxonomy): domain Eukaryota; kingdom Metazoa; phylum Chordata; class Mammalia; order Perissodactyla; family Tapiridae; genus Tapirus; species Tapirus indicus. The sequence continues at coordinate 9,365,023 of CM062925.1, forward strand.
AATTTATTTTGGAGATTGTGTGATGTGGTAATATAGTTTATTTATTTTATTTAATGGTGAGCCAGTTGACTTCATTATTGACTCATCCATTCTTCCATCTGTGATCCAAAATTCTCTTTTTATCGTATATTAAATTCCAACATATAAATGAGTCTATCTCTAGATTCCATATTCTAATCCCTGATTTATTTTTCTTCTCTGTCATAATAACATAGGTTTTAATTATTACTAGTGCTCTGTAGTTGATTTTGATATCTGATAATCCTACCATTCCATGTTCTTTTTAAAAAAAATTAACTAACCCTATGCATTTTCTTTTTTAGGTAAATTTTAGAAACACTTTACAAGTTTCACAAAAAACTTGTTGGGATTTTTTTTCATGTGCTACAATAAAGTTGCAGAATTTTCTTGACATGATAGGAATTTTCCTGGATATCTGACAATTTTTGTTCATAGCGGGAATGGTGCAGTATTTTATCTTTATGATTTTAATTGATTGTTGCTACAGTCATAAAGTTATTGATTTTTATATGTTGATCTTTTTCCTGGCCACTCTCTGAAACTTCCTTATTTATTTTATTACTTTTTCTGTTGATTCTCTTAAATTTAAGTAAACAATGAAATTATCTGCCCTTTCATCTTTTCTTTTACAAGAGCTTTCTCCAGGCGGAGAGCTGGGACACTTGCAGAGCTCACCTTGTTTGTTACCCTTCTCTCAGAGATCATTATTAAAGGAAGTATTAAAGGAAGACCCCCTGAAATTTGTAGCCTGGGGGTGGGGTGAAGTGGTGTGCGTCTGCTCCTTCTGCCTTTGCATCGTGTCAGCCCAGCTTTCACACAGCTGCTTTGCTGCAGAGGCATCAGACTTCCTTCTTCTGAGACGTGCTAATGTCAAGCCATGGGAAGCAGAAGTTCTGATGGAAGATACAGGAGGAGAGAGCATTCAGTATGAGAGCTTTAAACATGCACAGGCTTGGGATGGAAATGACTATGGAGGCAGAGATTGTGACTCATTCTGGGAAATATGTCAGGAAACTTTTGTTACATTAATAAAAAAGGCTGAGTAGATAACATCCTCCCTCTCTCTTTCCTCCTCTTCCCTCTTCTCTGCTGACAGTGTGAGTTTGCCACGTGTCTGGTATTGATCCAAGTAGTATATATTGAATGCTCTTTTTGGCAAGTAGAGTAACTCCAGTAAAGTCTTCAATCTCACATTATCCAGGCCCCATGAATAAAAGCAGTGATTGTACTCCCGTGCAGGCTTCTCTAAAGGCTATCAGTACCTTCCTCCCCATCTTTAGCCAAAGCCCTTTTGGTTTCCAGCATCAGCCATGAGAATCTGGCTGTGTCCTCAGGCTGGAACAGCTTCTGAAGTCCTGGCATGGTCTTTGTCCTACCTTGGCTGTTCTTCTGGGCAAGCTGCCTCTGTGTTCCATGTAGGAGCTGTGGGACTGCCTTTCTCCCACCTCTTCCTGCCTCTTCACCTGTACTGGGTTGAATAGTACTGGGCTGAATTCATGTCCACTCAGAACCTGTGAATGTGACTTTATTTGGAAATAGGGTCTTTGCAGATGTAATCAAGTTAAGATGAGGTTATACTGAATTAGAGTGTGTCCTAAATGCAATATGACTGGTGCCCTTATAAGAAGAGGGAAATTTGGACACAGATACAGACACACGGGGAGAAGACTACATGAAGACAGAGGCAGAGATTGGAGTGATGGCGTCTACAAGTTGGCAACAACCAGAACCTAGGAAGAGGCAAGGAAAGATTCTCTCCTAGAGCCCAAAGAGAGAGCATGGCCCTGCTGACACCTTGATATTGGACTTCCACCCTCCAGATCCAGAGAACTGTTGTTTTAAGCCACCCATCTGGTGGTACTTTGTATGGCATGCATGCCAGGCAGGCCTTTCTCACCTCCCCTTTCCTTCTTCCCACCCTCATAGCAGGATCCTTCTCTGAATTAAACTGCTTAAGCTCAGGCACTCTTCATTTCATGAAAAACTAGTAAAGTTAGTAAATTGTTTGTCCTGCTTTGGAAGGATAATGCTTTGAAATCACAGTGACTACTTGCTACCCTGATAATTTTCTACCATCAGACTATCAAATTTCTTTCAATTTAATAAAGTAAAAAATTACTTTAATACTCTTAATACTCCTGAATAATTCTCTTATAACAGACATATTATAAAAAAAAGTAATTTATTTATGAAAGGAATAAGATTTGGAGTAACTTTAAATCCAGAAATCAAGATGGGGAAGGTCAGAACTTGGGTCATCTATGTTTTTTTCTTATTTTATCTATGATATTGGAAAATCAATGATAAACCTTTGAGTATATTTCAGCTAGAGCAAACAAAATATGGTAAAATCTCTACAAACTTAAGTTGGAAATAGAAACAAAGAGAGAAAAAAATTATTTTTCTACAGCAGGCCCTCCATATCCCCTCCAATCAGTTATAGTATCCATTGGCCGTTCCTTGGGCACAAATAAGCAGGAATGCTCTGGGAGGCAAAACCAAATTGTTTAATATAATACAAAGTATGAGGGCACACACGGAGGTCCCACATCTGTGAACTGAAAATTGAAAACTCAAAATGGGCGAATTGGAAAACCTGAAAACAAAACATTATTGAAAAGTGAAAGAGGATGAAATCCCACAAAATGCTTAATAGTGAAACCTAACGTTGTAGGGATATCTGTTGAAAGTGTTAATAAGGAAAATGGAACCAATGTGATTTAAACTTTTGATGTTTTAGCTCCAAGAAGAGAAGGGATTTAGCAACATTTAAATTGTAACTATTCTTTAAAAACTGTCTGAAATAAGCTGGCTATGTAAGTCCATGTACACATATGCGTGCATGCTTCCCCACAAATAAGGTCACTAAATTGGCCCCAGTAACATTCTTTCCTGGCCTGACAAGTGGCTGATTTTCTTCTGCTCCTCATTCTTTGGGGCCGCTGTTCTTGCTGTGCTTTGACCTGCACTTGGGGAAGGGGAGAGTGGTGTGTTTTACTGCTCATCTAGGAAGTTGGGAAGGGGATGGAGGTGAAAAGAAGGGAGACTTGGTGGGTCTGAGAGTCCTGCCAGGAAAAGGGAGCAGGACTCTTGAAAGAAAATTAACTTATACAAACGAGCACAGTGCTGGGGTTCTCGCATGTCTTAGCTGAATAGAATTGAAAATTGAAGGTCCTAAGTGACATAAAACAATGTCAACTTGAAAAACAAAATGAAGGTGTGCTATAATTAGGTAGTGACCTAGGAAAGAAATATTGGCTTTGTTTTGGTTTAGCGACTAGAGGGTTAGTTTAAAAAGGAGAGAAAATAAAAGCAAAAATTAACTATGTATGCAAGAACATTTAATCATTCTTAGAATCATTTTGATTGCAGAGAGTGGAAGGAAAGCTTGAATGAACTTTCCTTATTCCTAACTTGGATCTCAGTCTCCCTAATACAATATTACTTTTTCTTTCATGGGTTCAGTCTTCATTTTCCTTTTTGTTTTATTTAATTTTTTTTTTGGTGAGGAAGACCAGCCCTGAGCTAACATCCGTTGCTAATCCTCCTCTTTTTGCTGAGGAAGACCGGCCCTGGGCTAACATCCGTTCCCATCTTCCTCCACCTTACATGGGACGCCGCCACGGCATGGCTGACAGGCAGTGCGTCGGCGGGCGCCCGGGATCCGAACCAGCGAACCCCGGGCTGCCAAGCGCGGACTAAACCTCTGCGCCACTGGGCCGGCCCTGTTTTATTTAATTTTTACAAGGAAAAACAATTTATGATCATTATAAAAATTCTAATAATACAAAGATACAATACAGATGAAAATATTTCCTTCCCTCTCCTCTGACCCAATTCTGTAGTTTATTTTCTATGCATATATAAATATATGTATGCACATTTATAATATATTTAGTAAAAGGGGTCATTGTTCTGTAACTTACTTTTTCCACCTAACATTATGTCATGGACATCTTTCTTTGTGAGCATAGACAGAACTATCTCATTATTTCTAATAGCTATGTAGTATTCCATTGTGTGGATGATTTAAATTTGTTTAATGGAACTCCCACTGATGATGGCTAACTCCTTAGTTATTCTCATGGTTACCCCTATACCTTTAAACAATATACTTCTACTTCCTGATTTCTCCTCATTCGACAGTAGCTGTTGATTCTTGCTATGATAGATGAGGAATTTAGTGTACTTATACTACCTCCCACCTTCCTTCTTGTTCCTGTTTGATTTTCAAATTAATTATATTATTTTTACATCATCAAGATTCATAATATTTAGATTCTGTTTAGGGACTGTAATTAGTCCTCTGTGCTTTGTTTATAGGTTTATTAGAAATTTAAACCTAATAAAAGTATATGATGAGTATACTAATGTAAACAAGATTTACTGCAGAACTAAGTATAGTCATGTACCACCTAACAACGTTTTGGTCAATGACGGACCACATATACGATGGTGTTCTCATAAGATTAGTACCATATTGCCTAGGTGTGTGGTAGCTATACCATCTAGGTTTGCGTAAGTACACTCTGTCATGTTTGTGCAACAACAAAATCACATAATAACACGTTTCTCAGAATTCATCCCTGTCACTAAGCGATGCATGACTGTGTTATGATAGAAAGCAGTATAACCCTCTGACACACTGCTGCTGTGAAAAGAATATTTCAAGTCAAAATCCTTCAGATTCTCTTTTAGTTTCATACCATGACCACACTAAGAAAGCTCTTTTAACCTGGGCAGAGCCAGAGAAGCTCCAGTCAAGGACCAATGGACACAACGTTGTGTGGCTTAATTCCTAGCCAGTGAGCAAATGTGTTCAGTAGGCATTCACACATTAGGTCACACAGATGAAAGCAATAATCATGGGTTATGTTGTGCCTATGGTGAGGCAAGGAGGTGTCAGCTTCTATTGGATGGAACACATCCAGAAGGTTTAATTCTTTCCTGGAAGGACAGCCCCAGCTTCCTCAGTTGGAACTTATCTGAGGTATATCTCCAACCCTCTCCCCAAGACAGTTCTGAAGTATGGTTAGACTATGTAATAAGTGGCTGTGTCATGTTTAATTAACTCCGAAATACTACAAGACCAGCGAAAGTTAGAGATGTACAGAGGTCTTTTTCAAAGGTGAAATATGTTATATCCTTTCCTTCACTTTTGTGTTTTTGGTTTCTTGAATTTCTGGTCTTTTGAATTTTTGCCTAAGTGAGCCAAAGGCCAGCAGTTACCCGTGAATTACTTTGACTGGATCCGGTCTCTCTTGATATTGACTCAGAGGCATCAGAGTCAGCCATGGCCAAGATACATACACGCATTTGAAAGGTGTAACAGTATCAGAAATTGAAACCAGAGTTAGTGAGATTGGGTGGGTTTTGGGGGTAGGTGTGAGAAGGAGACACATGAACATGTTCAGAATTGTGTTCTGGAGGATCTCTAAATCCTTTACAATTACTTTCCTACAACATCTAACTTTGGCTTTTTTTTTAATGGATAGATGTTAGTTTACTGTCTGACCTACCCAGTGTAAGCTTTGCTTTTCAGCAGCAGATTTTGCTTTCTTTTTGTCACCCCAAGATTAATCAGCTTAGGGCAGCTACCAGTAGTATCAGTTTGAGTTCTTGCAGAGAGAAAGAACAATGACTTGAAGTCTGTGGCCTAGGTTTGGGCTGTTCCTCAGGGCTCCACTGATCCTGAAGGTCCAGTTTGATCAGTGCTAGCAGTGACCTGTCAGCTTGCATTTATTTTAGTTCCTCCCCATGGCCTTGCCAAGCCCTTCCTGCAGCTGATCATTCTGGGCAGTTAATTTGAGTTTAAGTCCTGTATGCAATACTTTATTCCAAAGTGGAGCTGAGGCGCTTAGATAATTGCCACGCATTATTTTTTTGTCAGATAGCAGTGTTTTTCTAGAGAAGATCGTTAAAAACTTATTAAAATCCAGCAATGGAAGCCCTATAATTATTTGGGTAGCTGGATTCCAGCAGGCATAAAATAGCTCTCTGGGTGGTATAGCCTATGACAGCTTGTAAGAAAGCAGACCCAAACATGTTCTGTTAGGAAATCTTTAGATCTCCGTCCAATATGTAGTCAGCACCACCCTGGAAAACTTGGTTGTCTCTCTAGGGTTCTGTAAGGCTCCCAGGACATTTTCTCCCTAGAACCTCAAGACTGGAATCTGTTGCAGCAATGTGATGGCCTGGAGGCATGGGTGCAAAGGGCAATCAATGAAGTGTTTGTTTAACATGAAATGTTATTTATTTACAGGCACAAAAGGGTTTGTACACTAAACATGTAAGTTTCCTTAACCCTCTCACCCTCATCACTCAAACCCTCAGAGGTCACCACTGATACCAGTGTCTTGGGTGTCCTTTACCCAAGATATATTCATTGCACACCCAAGCATATGCATTTATATTTAAACAAATGGTAGCATAATATACAAATATACATACTGTTCTGCACATTTTTTTAACTTAATGATCCATCTTGGTTCTTATTCCATATCAATACTTATAGAACTTACTCATTTTTTATGGCTACATAGCATTCCACTAATTGGATATACCATAATTTATTTAACCAATCCTGATTGATAGGCATTATTATTTCTAGTATTGTGTGATTAAAACAATACTTTAATACATATAGTTGCATGAATTTTATTTCTTACATGTGCAACTATATCTGTAAGATAAATTCCTAGCAGTAGCATTTTTGCATGGAAGCTCTGTGCATTTTTAATTTGGATAGTTATTGTCAACTTGCTCTCCAGGGAGCTCATACTAGTTTAAACTCCCCTGCCCCTGGCAATGTATGAGAGTGCCTGCCTGTTTTATCCAGGTCTTTGTTTACACTATGTATTTCACACTTTTTGATCTTTGCCAATCTGATAGGTAAAATATGGTATCACATAGTTTTAATTTGCATTTTTCTTATGGGTAACGTTGAACATATTTTTATATGATTAATATCCATGTGTACTCTCTCTTTAGTGAACTATCTGTTTATATCTTTTGCTCATTTTCCTATTGGGCTGTTGGTCATTTTCTTATTGGTTTGTTGGAACTATTAATATACTGAGGAAATTAAAGCTATTTGTATATTGACAAAATTAGTCTTTTTCTGTGATATGAGCTACAAATGTTTTTTTTTCATATTTTGATATTTGTCTTTTGACTTTATAGTGTTAAGAATTTTTTCCGTGTGGTAGAATTTATCAGTATTTTATTATGACCTTGAAATTTTTGTTTACTTTTTAAGTATCTTTTAAAAACTTTATGTACATATATATATATAAAGTTTATGTTCTCCAATGTTTTCATCTAGCACATTTATGGTATTGTTTTTCTCATTTAAATCTTTATTTCTCGTTTTGGTATAAGATGAAGGGCAGTCTATGTAGATAACTTGAGATTTGACTGTGAGGAGGTATTCTCTTTTTTATTGGTGGTATCTGGGTTACAGCACCTGGATGTTTCCTAATACTGTAGAAGAGTACAGTGACAGAGTGAAACAACCTGCTTTGTGGTGGATAAGCAGCAAGAAGTCCTAATGGCTGAAGCGTAGTTGGACATGGGACAGTGACAGTTTTAAGTTATGAGATTAATGGCAGTTACAGAGGACTGCATCAAGGCTGGGCAAGTTGCCAAAAAGTATGGTTTGAGATGGTCGTGAAGACCCTTATAAAGCAGTTTCCGCACCGTCGCGGCTCCAGATGAGAGTCCACAGAGGCGAGTTTAGCATGTGGAGAGCTCCACGTGAGCCATGGTGTTCCTACAGGTCGGGTGTTGTCTGTGGCCTTTCTCCTGAGGCAGCTGTGGAGTACGTGGTTGACTCTGTTCTCGGAGTTCAAAGGGGGGACTCCAGTAAGTTTAGTACAGTTGTTCTTTACCCTGGCTGCTGCATTAGAGTCTACTGGGAAGATTCTGACTTCACTGGTCTGAGAGGGGACCCGAGCAACAGCATTTTGAAACCTCCCCAGCTGGTTCTGATGCGCAGCTAGGGTTGAAAACCACTGTTTAATGCAATCAATTTGCAATCTCTTTGAGTCAGGGATTGCTGTGCATGCTGCCTCAGTGCTTCCAAATGTGTACACGAATCACCTGGGATCCCCTTAAACACAGATTCTGATTCAGGCGGTCTGGGGTGGGGCTTGAGATTCTGCGTGTGTAACAAGCTTCCAGGTAACACCGAGGCTGCTGGTCCCCAGACCACACTTACAAGGCTTGAACTTGTTACTCAATGTGCAAAGCACTGGCTTACACCAGTCCACAAGAGTCGGTAAGCCTGTTTCTCCATGATCCTGCTCTCTGGCAGAATTTGCTTACTGTGGTAAAAAGAACACTGGGGTCAAGAGGCCTGCTTTCTACTTCCAGCTCGGCCCCTAATTAGCTCTAAGACAAGTCTCTTAAAACTGCTTCAGTCCTTCACCCTCTTATCTCTTGCTTTAGAGATAAGAGGGTGTTGCTGTGGAGAGAATATTTCAAGTCAAAATCCTGCAGATTCTCTTTTAGTTTCATACCATGACCATGCTAAGAGAGCTCTTTTAACCTGGGCAGAGCCAGAGACCCTCCAGTCAAGGACCAATGGACACAATGTTGTGTGGCTTAATTCCTAGCCAGTGAGCAAATGTATTCAGTAGGCATTCACAAATTAGGTCACACAGATAAAAGCAATAATCATGGGTTATGTTGTGCATATGGTGATGCAAGGAAGTATCAGCCTCTATTGAATGGAACACATCCAGAAGGTTTAATTCTTTCTGAGAAGGATAGTCCCAGCTTCCTCAAGTGGAACTTATCTGAGGTTAAATTATATGTATACACATTTATAACGTATTTACATAAAAGGGGTCATTGTTCTGTAACTTACTTTTTCCACCTAACTGGAAACTGGATAAACTGTAAGCTTCCCTTTGTTCCTACCTCCTTTCATGCAGGTCCGGGGTGTTTTCAAACTCCATGGGGACTAGGTGTTTATGTGGAATGGCCATCTGCAGTAAGGACTCTGACTTCCCTTAGCAGCCTTTCTTCTCCTGGGGGCTGGGGCCTAGGCCCTGAACTTAGGATTGACCAGAGGAACTAAAACTAACCAACATTAAAAAATTAAAGAAGAGTTAATGTGAAGTCGTAAGCTATAGTAAGCACAAAAGAAATGCAGGGAAGCTAGAGTGGAGCGTCCACTGGGCTAGTTGGGGGAGATTTGAGTTAAACATGTTTACTGGCCTTGATGGACTGTCCTGCTGGTTCAGGGTGGCTGTTCTCATGCTTTTATGCTTGCTTATCTCTAAAAAAGCATCCTTCAACAGCAAAGAACAAAACATTTTCCTGCCTTAAAATGATGTAGGAGAAAGTCCTACTTCTGTGGAAGTAAATGTTTGAAGGGAAACTAAAATGCTATAAACTCTCCTTTTTCCATATTTAATTTTTCAAGGCTAATCTTGACTGTTGTAGATTGATATTGAAGAGAAAATCACCACAACCAAATATAGGCTGAGTTAAAACCCTTGTGCACTTCCCTATAGACACTAATAAATAGTATCAGAAATTACCTAAAATAGAAATTAAAATTCCTTAAATTATAAGTAATATTGAAAATAACATCTCTCTACCTTAACTCATTGGAAAAGAGTCCAGATAATTTATGTAGATTTTATAACATAGGTGCACAGGAATTTTTGACTCATCTCTTTTGATGTCAAAGGAGATGCATTTTGCATTGTAATTAGAGTTTAATTGTAGCTTCTCTTAAGAAGAGGTTGTATGACTAGTGCTCAGATATAGAAAAATATGAAATAGAATAGTTACTCTCTTATATCCAGTCACGCAGTTTAGCTCTAACTGTTCTCTGAATATCCTAAGGGTGTTTTTTTTCTCTATTGCTAGATTATTTTTAAACTGCAGACTTCTAGTACTTTTTCTCACAAACACATACCGTTATGGTTTTGTTGTATTTGGTAAATCTTTTATATAATCAACTATTGATTATCTATCATAATGAGAGTGATATTAAATACAGTAGAAAATCTTCTAATTTTAAACTAATAAACACAAGATATGTCATTTTATAGGAAGATTATTTTGGTTGCAAGTGACAGAAAACCTAACCCAAATTGGGGGAAGCAAAGAAGGGACTTTTTGGGGCCACGTAATTGAAAAATTCGAGGGTAGAGCTAGCTTCAGGAATGGTTGGTATAAATAATGTAATGAGGCTCTGGTCTTGCTGCATCTCGGGGCTTTGCTTTCCTCTGCATTGGCTGCATTCTCAGGCTCCATTTAATTACATGATGGCTGCCAGCACTGCCAGGATTTTATCTTTCTGGTTCAAATCCAGTAGAAAAGAACAGCCTCCCCCTCTCCCCTAACCACAGTCCTGGATCACATCTCGTTGGCTCTGATGGGATCATTTGCCTCCTGAGTCTCTGAGGCCAGCAGGACTGATTTGCTGATTGGCCAGATCAGTGTCCTATGACCATCCCTGGAGCTGGGAGGCCATGTCCACACTGACGGGGAGAAGGGAATGATTCCTTAGAGGAAAAGTGGCTGCTGTTCCAAAAGAAGGCGAAATGGATACTTGATGTAAAAAGTAACAACAGTCACTACGTATATCTTTCTCCATTTAAGCCAATATTAAAAGTCATTTACATTGTCTAAATACAAAGATTTCAGTGGTAGAAGGCCATCGGGGCTTTGCTTTGTGGTTGGATGATGTAGACTGGAATTTAAAACAATACTCTGTCTACAAACTGCAGAACCTTAATGAAATGATAAAAGATGATAGTATGGGGTACCTGATAGCTCACCTTACAGGCAGGAATGATATTCAAAATATTTAACAATCTGTGGCAGTGGCATCAACCAGTCAGAATGAGTTGGGTCCTGCCAATCAGAATTGATGCGGATCACAGCCAACTAGCGGGGCCTCTCTCTCATTACTGGCGGGATGTCAGCCCAGCTAACTGGGAGGTGTTGTAAAGGTGTCGCTAGATTTCTCAGAAAATGTAATTCTTCTGTTTGTTTCCTATGGCTGCTGTAACAAAGTACTACAAACTGAGTGGCTTAAAACAGATATTTATTCTCTCATAGTTCTGGGGGTTGGAAGTCGGAAATGAAGGTATTGATAGGGCCATGCTCCCTCCAAAGGCTCTAGGGAAAAATCCTTTCTTGCCTCTTCTTGCTTCTGGTGTATGATGGCAGTCCTTGGCATTCTTTGGCTTGTAGATGCATTACTCCAATCTCTGCCTTCATCTTCCCCTGGTCTCCCCTGTGTATCTGTGTCTCTGTAGTCAAATTTCCCTCTTCTTATAAGGACACCAGTCATATTGGATTTAGGGCCTACCATGTTCCAGTATGACCTCATCTTAACTTGATTATATCTGCACAGACCCTGTTTCCAAATAAGGTCACATTCATAGGTTCTGGGTGGACATGAATTTTGGGGGGACACTATTCAACCCAGTACAGTTACCTAAAATCAGATGCTCCCACATAGTTGGCATGACACAAATTTTAAAAGATATTCCATATTAAATCACTCACAAACACTATAAAATTTTTCTTTTCTAAAGTTAAAAACTGGAGTTTTGAATTTTAGTAAAAGTATTTAAGTGAATTATGAATGTTTTAGTTGGAATGCTATTCTGTATTTCTTTTTACTGCATCAGATTAAGTAACCACATCTTCTTCAATTATAATTATTTTAATTCTGCTAAAATGTGAATGTTAGTGTGACAATTTGGTGGCAGATTAATAATATTCATTAATATGTGAGTATGCTCGTGCATGTAGGAGGTACTACATTTTTACACTTGACTTTATTAAATTCAAACAAGTTTTGCCTTAAAAAAAATGGAACTGACCACAATTAGATGAACATCATTTGTTAGTGTATTTAAGAGCGAGTATGAGAAAGAGGAGAGAAATGCAACTGGTGAAGGGCTTGGAAATCTTGTCTTCCAAGGGACATTTGAAAATGGTGGTAATTGTCTTCAACTCTTTGAAGAATGTAGAAAAGAGTTCAGACTACAGAGGGCAGAACTAGAACCAGTGAGTTAAGGTTAAAGGGAAACATTTCAGTGCAATATAAGACAAAACTTTCTCGATGAACAATTTACCATGTGCCAAAATAGAGATGATGGTTTTGTCAAAGAGTAAAGTGCAGGTTCCTGGAAGTGCTCAAGCAGGTGCTACAGTTACCTCCCTGGGACATTTTAGTGAAGATCTTGCCTTGAAGAAGAAATTGAAATGGGAGGTCCCTTCTGGCTTCAAGACCTGTTGCAAGTCCTTCTAAAATTTCTTTCTGTATATGCCATGAAAATCAATATTAATTATGTGACAAGGTATTTCTATAAGTTTAAATGCTTTTTAACAGCTGCCAACCTAAAGCTTTGCTCTATGACTTCTGTCCTGTGGACTGCTTGGAAAATAAAAGGGAGGGGGAGATTTAATCTAAGAGCAGGGGAAACATCATTAATAAGTGAGAAAGGTGGGGGATTAAAACTTCTATTTATTGAGTACCTACTATGTGCAGAGGGTATTGGATTAGTTTCTTTATCCGTATTATCTCATCTCATTTAACATACGTAGTTTTTCATTGCTTGGTTTAGAAATTATGAGAAGCTATAGTTCTTAGAATGATGAATTCTTAAAATAATTGGCATTTTTTAATGTATTCTTTGGCGATGGAACACAGGACTCTTCTGATGGCTACATGTGCAAAATGCATTTTCAAATTAAAAACGGGACTGTGATGTCACATCCAGGAACATCTGCCCATGAACAGACATGTCTTCCCATGGAGGTGAGTGATTTAATATGTCATATTCTCCTTTTCAGTCTTTGTGAAGTGTAAATTTAAATCTGTTAAATATATATTTTAAAAAATTAACTGCCATTGGATCCCAGACCTGCTGTAGGTGGAGAAGTGAACATCATTTTTTAGAAGGTATTTTCTTCTACAATATTGAAAGGAGGAATTTTGGTAAAGTTAAGATCTACTCTGAGGCTGTACGGATTGTAGTGAGCCTTCAGTGTTTTGATTTCTCTTGGATCTAAAGACCCCCAGATGCCTTCTGTTGCCTATTGATTTTTCTCCAGTGAAATCCCCCCAGGATAATACAGACCTACCCATTGGCTGCTTAATACATGACTGGAGACCTCTTTGCCTAGTCTGTCTTTAACTCTTTTCCTCTATGCCCTTTAAAATATGCTGGGTCTGGGTCTCATTCCTTAGGGGACTTTAACCTTGACTTGAAAAATCTTACTAAATTAAATTTTGATAAGGTGCTAATGGCTTAATGGTTTTCTGGGATATTTTCAATTTTCTTTTTATCAAAATGCAAATAGCCTTATTGTGAATAAAAAATTTTTGTATATCCATTATAAAAATAAACAATAGAGAAATATATAGAAAGAATGAAAAAACTCCCGTACATCCTTCAACTGGAGGTAACCACTATTAATATTTCGGTAGATATCCTTCCACTTATTTCTACCATACACACATATACATACTTTTGTTTTGCAGTGAACAAGTATATCATGGACATCTTCTATGTCAGTGAATGTAGAATTCCATAGTTCTTTTTTAATGGCTCCATTGCATTCCATCCTATGGATGCACTGTAATTATATGGAGCCCATACTGAAGTAAAATACTTGAATTTTAAAATAGAACTGGTGCGGATCTAATTGCTTCAACACAAAGGAAGAAACCACTAATGTTTAGAATTCTGAGCATCCTGGTAAAATGGGAAAGGAACTTTTTTTGTGAAGGAAGACCCCTTTCTCAGGACTGTTAAATCAGACACATTTGGCAATATGGCACTAGCTCCCTCGGCCTGTATATGTTGCTGGCCTGGAAGTAACTCTCACCAATATAATCTGGTTTGCAAGTTATTCTTGAGGGTATTCTGCTTCATAATAAAGTAAGTGCCCATGGGTGGGTGCTCAAATCTTGATTACTGCTTCATAGTTCAAATAACCAACACCAAATCTGAAGCTAAGCATGTTAGGAAGCTTTTCAATTCATTATATATTAACTTAAAAAGTTCCACATGGAAATGATGATTTAAGAGATGAATTACCAGTTTTTGCCTAACAAGTTGGCAGAGATTTGAAAAGCACTAAAAAGTGGTGTTGACAGTATGAGGGAACTGACACTTTCTGGTTGATGTTTTAACTTCACAAAGTTTAAAGATGTGCTTATACTATGAACAGTCTATTCCAATTCTAGGAATTTAGCTTCATAAAATATAAATTTTTCCAACATTTTTCATTTTCAACATTTCCCAACAAATTTCAAACATGAAAAAGTTGAAAGAATTTTGCAGTGATCATCCATGTACTCATCACCTAGACTCTACCATTAACATTTTGCTGTGCTTGCTTTATTATATATTGATCCCTCTATTCATCTATCAATACATCTTCTTTTTTGATGCAATACTTTTACATCAAAGTAAATTGAAGACAAAGACTCATAAGATAATCAGAAATGTACACAAAGATTTACCCTCAAATATAGTCATTTCACCATTATTTATAATAGGAAAAAATGGAAACATCTGGAATGTACAACAGTAATGGATTAGTTAATTACGGCACATCTCTAGGTTGGAGTTTTTGATTCAGTAGGTCTGGGTGAGGCCTGAGAATTTGTAGTTCTAACAAATTTCCAGGTAATACTGATGTTGCTGGTCCAGGGACCACACTTTGAGAACCACTGTGCTACTTTATAATAGAATGCTTAGCATATTTGAGTTGCTGCACAGCTGAGATGGTTAGTTAATATGATGTATGATAGAGTCAATATTGCAATAATCTTGATGAGATGAAAGATGTCTTAGGTTGAGTCTGAGATGGCGATTCCTGTTAAAGTGACTTCTTATGGATGTGCTCTTAGGAGAAAAGGAGTGACGGAAGCAGGACAGAACAAGAGATAAAAGCTAAGGAAGAATGTGGTCCTGGGTAGAGACTAACTTTAGTCTGATCTAGGAAGCTCTGGAGCACAAAATACACCCAGAATTAGTCCCAATTTGTGTTCTTGAGGCCAGCCTTTTGTACTCTGTGACAATCATTGGCTTGTCAGTCAGTCATTGGCTAAGTTGGAGGTGGCCATAGCTTCCCAAGCAAGGTAGCTCCAGGATTACTGAGAAATTCTTCAGAGAAGGGTGCTGTTGTGTGTTATCAGCCAACAGTTACAACAGCTGAATAGGGATAGGTGCACTGGCCTTAAGGGGACCTGGGTGGGGCAGCAACAGCGTCCACCACCAAAGAGTAACTTGAAACCAACAAAATGGGGTCTGTGGGGAAATATATGTGTAAGGTTTGCATTTAGGTGAAAAGGAGGAAGCTTGACATGACAACAATTTGTTTGAGAAGGAGCTGGTGATTTTAGTTGACCACAAGCTCAAGATTAGTGAAAAGAATGCCATGGATGCTAGAATAACTAACTGGACCCTAAGCTACATTAATTAAAGCATAAATGGATTCCAAATATGGTCTGGGGACCCCTGAGGAGTCCCAGAGACCCTT
This sequence comes from Tapirus indicus, assembly GCA_031878705.1. Lineage (NCBI taxonomy): Eukaryota > Metazoa > Chordata > Mammalia > Perissodactyla > Tapiridae > Tapirus > Tapirus indicus. The sequence goes on from CM062925.1 coordinate 9,380,575, forward strand.
TCGGGGGGCCCACAAGGTCAAAACTATTTTTATAATAATATTAAGATGTTATTTACATTTTTTTTTACTCTCATTCTCCTCAAGCTTTCTAGAGGCTACCTATATGTGATATTGCAACAGATTGAACACAGAAAGTTACAAGAATCCAGCTGTCTTCTATTAAGCAGACATTTAAAAGATTTGCAAAAATGTAAAACAATATGACTTTTCTTACTAATTTATTTTCTTTTGGTAAATATATTTATTTTTCATAGAAGTATGCTATTAACATGTATTTTTAAATGAATTAATAAATTTTTAAAATTTCAATTTCTAATATGGTGAATATCAATAGATATAACTCTCTTAAACAAAAGCTCATTGGAATCCTCAATGAATTTTAAAAGTGTAAAGGGGTCCTGAGACCAAAAAGTTTGAGAACTACTGATCTAGGTCAAAGAAATGTTACATTATTACATGTGAAGAAGAACATTGATAACTAGAATATATAATAAATGAATACATAATTAATAGTTTAAAAATAAGTCATAAATGGAATTAATCCATGCAGAGAAACATGTCAAGGGCCATGGGTGGGCTTGAAAACATATTATTATGAGCAATATTTGAGAGCTCTGGGGATGTTAAACTAAAACTGAAGACCTAGGAAGGTTAATTGTCTTCATATATCTAGAAGGCTTTCCTGTGGAAGACAGAGTAGACTTACTTTGTTTCCGAGGATAGAACTAGTTCATGTCTGGAAATTATTCTAGACAGATCTCTCTAGTGTTTAGAGAGTTGCCTACAATGAAATAGGTCAACTTGCAAAGCTGTGAGCTCCCTCCCCTTTTGTGGAGATGTTCAGCCACAGAGTGGATAACCTTCTCTCGGGAGCAGTGGTCACTGAGATGCTCAGATGCTTAAAGTGCCAGGCAGATCATGAGTGAGTGAAGTGGGTGGGTGGGAGGTGGTGGACACTGGAGAAGTGGAGAGGGCATGACTCATCCAAAGGAGCAGCAGACATGCAGCCCCAGTTGGATTTTCCAGAGAAGGCAGAGAGCTAGATTTTTGTGTGTTGGCTTAATTAAAAAAACAAAAAAAATCTGGGCAGGCCAAGTAGACTATATCCATGGGCTGCAAATGGTCCTCAGGCCACCAGTTTATAACCTAGCTTCTGATATTATAGAAAGGAGTCCTGTATTGTATAGCAAACTAAGCTAGGGGACCTCTGAATTCCCTTCAGAATTTAAAGCCCAATAGTTACATATCTGTACATCACATTTCCTGTTTAAAGTTATTCAAAGGAATGCCTCTGCTAATAGTTGTTTCATTTTTTTTTTTTTATTTTGTCCACATATGATGTAGGAAATCAATTCACTTTCTTCTTCTAACCAGAACCAGCAGTCTTGATTGTAGAAAAATAGCTGGGTTCATGATTTTTTTGTCTGATACAGTATCTGCAAGGGTATATAGATAATCATAGAATTGTAAAAATAAAAGTGAAATACAATGGAATATATAAGTGAAGTAATTTGTAAAAATCATAATCTATACCTTCTTTGAATTTTTAAAATAGAACTTAAAATGATAGTTGAAAGAATGAGATGATATTCAGAAATCTACTAAATATATTGGGGTGTCTTTTAGTGCTGGTTTTGGGGAACAGGAGTTCTTATAGGTTAATCATATTAGATAAGATATTTTTTGTTGAGAGTAGTTAATGTGATTTGCTTGTGACATTTCTGAGTCTGTGAAATAACAAGCAAGACTATGGCAAATTTTGAACAAGATCTTTTCTTTACCAGTGATCAAAAAATCCATTGCCTCAATTTAAAATCTTCTAAATATAAATGAATATTTTCAACAGGATCCAACATAATCAACACTGGTCCTTGGGATGTCTTATCACATGTAACACTTATTTCTATAAATTCATGTTCACTTCCATCATCCAAATGGATGATAATGCTTCACTTTATCAACTTATGATTTTTTGGATTTAACTGAAGACTTTTCTTAGAGAAATTAAGATATGATCATTTAACAATTGTGAAAAACGATTTAACAACTGGTCTGCTTTAATGAATATGAGCTTATTGTGGAAAGTCCTTATCAAAGCCTTATTTATATAAATAAAATGATAGTTTGAGAATGGAAGTGGGAACACAAGCTATATATTCTAATTAGACAACTTTTTAATGAAAATTCGTCATTATTAACCTTTAAAATTAATATGTATATGTTATTGCAAAATAACTGCTAAACTTGAAAACTATTTTATAATATTCTAGATTAACTCACTGGCTAATAAAGACTACAGGGACTAGAGTGGAGAAACAAGGTGTAAGTTTTCTACCGTGTTTAGCATTAAACCACTTTTAATAAAAGGAAGCAGTGAGTGAATATTCAACATGAACATTGATCGTTAATAATCATTAGTAAAAATTATTAATGAATGCTTGGAAGAGGGAAATACCCGAAAGTCTTTCCTATGGAACTTGTTTTCTGGCTGAACTTGCTTTGCATTTTCTTTTTATCTCTAACTTCTTCATTTATGAAATTCTGAGTCATTCTCATAGAATAATGATGGCCCAGGTTTTGCCCTTTGATTAATTCACATCAGATACCCATACATATTGATTTTAAGTTGGTCACTGATTTTTTATATTATTGAAGTTTGGATTGCTCTGTCTGAAGTTAGATTACTGAAGTTCCATTTCTCCCTTTTGAAGAGGTATCAGAGATGGGTATTGAGCATATTTTATTTATTCACTTACTATCTTCGTTACTTTAGAGCCTCGGGTTGTACCTTCAGATTACATTTTTTAAAACTATGAAAATGATAGAGTCATAAAAATAGCAATAGTATGCTACTGGAAAAAAGGATTTTTGTCCTAGGGCCTTATAGTCCACTAACTGGGACTTTCTTTAGTCTGGGGCAGGTAGAATATAATAGAGAGTCTTCAACAAAAACAACCTATCATAAATTCCCTGAAGCATAAAGCCGAGAATCAGTAACAGGAGATGATCTCAATTGCCAAAAGAACATATTCAGAGAATGATGATCTTGTGAGGTAACCAGGTCTTCAAATATACTCATTTGCCCTAAGGATTTTACTAAGTGACTTCTAGGGTGAGTTCTATTTTGTATGTCCACAATAGACTCATATGTCAGAATATTGTGGCTTTTTTTGTAATGGAATACATGACAAGTCACAGTTCTGTGTCAATGATTTCTCTGTAAAGCAACTGCTATTTTTAGACTGAAGTATAGACATGTTGATAAATGTAAATGATAAGTAATAAGCATGATTACCGCTCGTATTTGAAAATGTAATTGTTAAAGCAATGTTAACAGAAAATCTGTTATATTTAATGTATATAGATACAAATGGAAGCACGTGTAGTAGTCACTCAGTATTTATTGATATGATGAATCTAATGCTGATAGATAAATGGGTTTTTAAAGAAAATAACTATTAATATAGCAGACCTCAATCCCACTTTTGTGGTATTGGGTATTATGAAAAAGTTCAAAGACAAAGTAAAATTTAATTTTATTTAATTTACAGTGTAAATATATGCCATAGAGTATGTGGTGTTTGAGAGGAGAGAGTAGTAAAGGATATTCTGAAAACCGATCAGGTCTGATTAGGATTTGCAGTTCCAATAAAACTGGATGATTGTATGAGATATAGTATTCATTATACAAACTGTATTTCTTTAACTGCTATATGACAGAAGTGTTTTTACTTATTCTTAGAACTCATCAGAAACCACATATAGAGATGTGGCACTAAAGCTGTTTGAACTATCTAATGAAATCTTAGGAGTCTTAAAGCAACTTAGTGTTCTGCTCTGGAGCCGGGAAAGTCTTATATAGAGGCAGGGACATGTTTCACAGTCTCCTGAATCTTCTTTCTTCTCTGGGCCCTTGGTACCTGAGTAATATCACTTTGCAAAATTCAGAGAGTGCATTAGGTTTAGTGAGAAGCTTTAACCTAAATGGCTTCTTTTTTTAAAATTTATTTTTTATTGCAGTAACATTGGTTTATAATGTTTTATAAATTTCAGGTGTACATCATCATACTTCTATTTCTGCATAAATAACATCACGTTCACCACCCAAATACTAATTACAATCCATCACCACACACATGTGCCTAATCATCCTAAATGGCTTCTTAAGGTTACTTCTACCTTTGAAATTCTCAGTGCTCTGTTCTCCTTGGTGGAGGAAAGAGAGAATCTATTTTTTGAGAGAAATGAAGTTGAATCATTCGATAGGTAACTAATTCTCTTTCTATTTATCAAGCTAGTAGAAAAGCCTCTGTAAAGGCACCTGCTGTAGCCACTGTATTTTAACTCAGCAGTGAGTTATATCAGGAGGCTTCCTTTATGTACAGTTCTAATATTGAGGCGTTTTTTATAAATCAAAAGTAAGATCATTTCTAGCAGCAGATGTGCACTTGAGAAAATATTGAGCTGATGTTTCTGCATGAAAATCTGACTTTCAATGTGGAATGCTTATGTCCAGTTGTAAAGGTCTAACAGGAACCAATTATTTCTGAGGAAGGACACTTAGTGCATTATTTTAATTGCTCATATACAGTCACCTGCTGCATAATGATGTCTCAGTCAACGACAGACTGCACATACGATGGTGGTCCCATAATGTTAGTAGCATATGGCCTAGGTGTGTAATAGGCTATACCATATAGGTTTGTGTCAGTACACTTTATGATATTCACACAATGGTGAAATTACCTGACAATACAATTCTCAGAATGTATCCCCATTGTTAGGTGACACATGACTGTATGTTATTTTGGCTGAGATAGTTAAAATGATCATTGATTAATTGAAGTGATATTATTAAATGTTCTCTTTCCAATAATTATTTGTGAAATAGTTTACCCTCAGACTCCTTTTAGGTTTGTTAGATATAGAAAAGGGAAAAAAAATATAGTGATGATCTCAAACTCTAAAATCCTCCTGTCTGTTTATAACCTCCTGATTTTCAACTGTATCTACATCTCTCTCCCTCTGAACATACTCTGTATGCTCTTTTTGTCTCAAGACCCTCAGTGACATCAGTCCCCTTTTTATTTCTCCTGCCTTCTTACTTAGTTTTGACTTTGGCCTTCTCAGTAAAGCCCACAACATCTAGGTTCCATGGCTCTTGGCCCTATACGTTTATGCCATACCTATATTGCCACTTCTAAATCCTCTTCTATAATCCTATCCCTCTTCTTTCCTTCACTACCTGATTTCTTGAATAAGTAATCTATAATACCTTCACCCTTTTTTCACTCAATCCAACTTCAGCTCTTTTTCTTTTGACTTTTATCAAAATCAAGCTATGGAAATTGCTTCCTTCTAAGTTACTAGTTACCTTGTAATCACCACATTTAGTGTCTTCATCCTCCTTGACCACATTGCAACATTTGACACTATGACTAAGCCCTTTCTTCTTGAAATTCTCTCTTAGTTTTGTCTCTGTGGTACTGGTGACAATAAATTCTTTTTATTCTCCCTTTCTACCAGGTCATTTTCACTATTATTCTGTGGCAGTAGTTCTAACATCTTGCCTAAATCAGAGTCCTTGGGGACTGTTGAAGGTCAACCAACGCAAACCAAGATGAATCCAGAGGGCAGGAGTGGGGCTGAAAATGAGAAACCAAGTCAAAAGTCATAACTATAGACCTAATCAGAGGATGTTGGGCAGTTGCTTCAAACAAAGCTGAAGTGCCCATAGCTCTCCACTTTGACAGCTGGCATCTTGATAAGTCAGACTGACTTAAAAACTCATGGTTAGAATCTGGCAACAAAAAAATTGAAGGCTGGGGATGAATTCTGTCTGTCTCTTTGACTGCCTTATGAGGCTGTCAACCAATCTTAGTTTCTACAGTGACTCTCAGTACTTAGGAGAGAAGCTGTAGTACATCCTGGGCATTCTTGACGTGCGAAGCCAACTTTGAAAAATGTTTCTCCAATCATACTCATCTGATGACACTGGGTGTTGGAATTAACTTGCCAGAAGGAGTCTAGTACCTTTTCCACTGCATATTACATCCTGGATTCTTGGGAATGACTGTAGGGATATACATGGGGGTGAGTACAGAAGGTAGTGGTGGCAAGTAAGTGGGCCTCTGCACTAAAGAAAGGAATTTTGGGTGCAATGTGAGAATGTTGAGTTATGATTAGATTGGTCTGAAAAGTAGTTGGAGTTTTTAGCAGGGTTTGTCTAACTCTTCTGTCCTAGGGGGTAGTAGGCTGGTTGTGCTAGGGCGTTAGCCTGGTTGCTGGTTTGTTGTTAGGTTCCTGAATCTGGGATTTCCATTCAAGTTAATAGGGAGTATTGAAAGTAAGAGAGACAGACCGAGTCAGAATCCATTAAAGAAAGCTGATATTTAAACACCAAGAAGTGAAATACAAACATTGACCCAAAGAATTGGAGAAAATGATGGTGTTACAGGTCTGAAGTTAGTCAGAGATGAGACTGCACTGTGGTTAGGTATGGAAAAGGGAGGAGGATCTTGACTGACTGCCTCAACCAATTTGGAGTGTGTTGGATCTTCTTTGCTGGTCATGGATTAGTGGTATTGGACTATGTCAGATAGGTTTTAGGGGTAGGCAGAGCTGAGACGTTGTGGGAATATGTGGGTGGGAAAACCAGATGGGGTCTATAATTTGCAGGCTTCCTCCTGGCCCTGGTCCTTGTCTGTGTTTTCTTTGTTTTAGCGTCTTGCTTGTTAGAGCATATCTGGTGAGTTTTTCTGGATGTTCTACAGCTGCTGCAAGTATTGACTTGTAGCTGGGGGTTATTTATGGCTTTGCTCAGAGGTTCTGGGAAGCAGCTGAGCGGAGGTCGTAGTGGCTAGCGTTGCATCTCCCCTAATCAGCAGCTGGCTTCTTGAGTGCAGGAGCCATGTTTATCTTTGTAGCACTTTCTCAGGGAATCATTTTGAATGAATGAATGATGTACCAGAAGAAGTATTATAAAGAACAACCAGGTTTTACTCTATAGAAAAGATTTTTGTGAAGATATCCAATGTAACATTATTTTATGAAATAACAAAAGAATGAGAACGTGCTTGTCTGAAATCTGTTTGTAGATGTTCCAAGGTATATTAACATGAAATTTCAATTGCTGTTTATCCCAAAGGACCAAAAGTGTTGTATTTGATGGAAGATCTTTTTCGAGAAAAGTTTACCAGCTTCCACACTGGAACTTTTACATATAAGATGATTGATAGTTTAGTGTTCTTTTTAAAAATAATAAACAAATGAATGTTTCAGGAAACCTGTGTTACTGAATCAGGTGGAACTGATTTAATGTTATGGATAATTACATAATTAGTGCTGTAAAAAATAAACCATACTATCTACTTGATGGACTGGAGCTGCTGTAAGGAGGTGTGTAATTATACAATCAGCATCCTCCCCCTGTGCTGATTCTAGGCAATCCTTTTAATGCCTTGTCTGAGAAGGGGCTTCCTGTCTCATGTTTCCTGATGTTGTTTAAGTGAACAGAGCTGAGGACTGAGTAGTTTCCAGTCCCTTGATAAGTCTCTCCATGATCCGGGTCTGTGTGAGAGCATCCTCTGAGACCCATGGCTTTCAACCTTTTTTGATATAAACCCACAATAAGAAATACGTTTAAAATCAGGACCCAGTACACTCCACACACACACATATACCTGAAACCAAGGTTCGTGAAACAATTCTTATTCTTTTTGATCTACTCTATCTCTTAATCTATTCTTCTCTATTTTATTTTAAAAAATGCTGGTTGAGGCCCACCAGTTGATTTTAGAACCTACTAATGGCTCATGACTCACATTTAGAAAATATTCCTTAGACCTGTGGAGAGTGCTAGCATCGGTGGAAGGGATTCAGAGAGCAGCCTAATGGGGCTGCCGAGAGCTTTGGGTAGCAGGTGGTGTGGCATGGTTGACAGAGCAAGGGCTTTGGAGTTGGGCAAATTTGGTTTTAAATCCCTCCTTTTCCTCATTTTAACTGTGTACTTTGAACACGTTACTGAACCTCTTTAAGCTTCAAATCCCTTGTCTGTAAACCTGCATCCCAAATACTTACAGCAGTCAGGAGATGGGGAATTGAGGGCTGTGTGGAAGGGGGGTCGATGTGTGCATTAAATGATGTCATGGAAGAAAACACCTGGCCGGTGCCGCGAAAGGGAAACACATGTTGCGGTAGGCGCTTCATAAAGTTCATACTCCTCTCCCTGCTCTTTTCGACATCAGACACCTCAACTGGAGAAGGGCAAGGTAACAATCCCTGCCTCTCAGGGTGGTTATGAGGATCAAATAGTATAGTAGGAGCCAAGGATTAACATATATTAATGTTTATTAGTGCACCCTTAAGGCAGCTTTACTGTCTCAGAATAAATGTTTGTGCAAGTGGGATAGCGAGTCCTGCAAAGGTTAAGTGATAACACCAGAAAACAAAACTGGTTCTGAAATTCTGTATTATGACTGTTAGCACCAAGGATTGCTTTGAAATACAGTGGTATCACATGTTGGTATTGGAGAGCTGCTGCCAAAACTGCTGAAGGGTGATTTATAGTGGCTATTATAAATGACTAAATACATGTTGTTCCATATTGCATTAGATATAGAATTTTAGAAATTTAAAAATCATTCAACAAAGGATTTTGCTTCATCAAGACCTGGAACATGAACATCAGAGGACAACTAATTACCTATTGTACAATATTTATGTTGTTTTCTTTACCTTCACTGGAATGCAGTATAATAATATAATTGTCAGACTTAGAAAATGTAACCTCCATCTTATAGCTTGAAATCTCAGGAGAGGGGAGAATTTTCATTGTACATTTGTACATTTTTATAAAACCACCTCCTTTTCTTTAATTGTGTTATTGCTTTTACTATTTCTGAATTAGTTCATGACTTTGAAATGCTATTTCCTCGCTAGTTTTAATTTTTGACTTTCTTACCTGAAAGGAAATTCCTTGGTTTTGATACTGTCTGTGCTTCTCTCTTCCATTCGTCTTTCCTCTAGGATTCTACTGATATTGTGATTGTTTAGTGGTAACCTGGGCTTTGTTGGATGTGGGGAAGGGCCATAAATCGGCTAAGGCAAGTATGAAGCAATGACGGCTACAAAACATCTTTTCCACATCTCTTATTCTCCACGGTATCCAACCTTGGGTTGCTCTGAAATGTTTCAGTCTCACTTTAGGCCTGTGTTGGTTGATTGCTCTTAATTTCTATGCCATTTCTATGTTTCCAGTCCCTTACATCGTGTTAGGAAATCACCCAACACTTTATGTTAAGTTCAGATCGCACTTACATTCAGGAGAAAAGGCCTGTCTCCTTTAAGACAGAAGCCCCCTTTTCTCTGCCAGAAACCTCATTGTAAAACTGTAGGGCTTCACCAAAAAGGGCTTCAATGTAAATTGAATATTGATGGAGAAGGGAGGTTAATTGGCCTTAGTAACTTGGTTGCTAAGGAAGCATTTTTCTGATTGGGAGGAAACTCTCCTGGGTGTCCTGCAGCTTCTCGTGGACCTAAGATGCTTTGTTTTATCTCTTGCTTTCTGTTTCTGAGTTGGAAGAGGAAAGAGCAGAAATCTATCGTAGGAATGAAAAGCTGTGGGAAGCAGATGGTTGCTCTCTCTTAGCTACGGAGAGAGCTAAATACTGACTAGCAACAAGCCAGTGCCAGCAAGGACGCTTTGTTTAAGGGAGACAGTTGGAAAAGACCATGAGGGCAAGATAGAAAGAGCTTGCATAGGAGGACAGAGAGAGGTTAGACTAGGGTTTTTTTCAGTGCCTGGAAACATGTAGGTGAGAGAAATTAAAGGATGTTTTGAGTGGATATCTAACATCCATGTTAAATAATGGGGTGAAGTGTTTTCAGTATGGTTGAGTTTATTAAGAGAAGTTATTTAGCTTTGTATTTACTTGTTTGCATTTCAAAGCTTTTGTACTATATTGTATATTAAATTTAGTAGATTTAGAATTTGTTAATCTATAATTATTTTAATAAAGAATGTTTAGTTACAATCATCTCATGTTATTGTATTATTTATTGCTTAGGAGCAATACAAGTAACTAGTAAATAAATTACAAATTTTTTTTTTCAAAACAAAAATGTCTTTGAATATTGACTATCCATATATGCTAAGCTCTCCGGTTATACATCAAGTAATTTGTGAAGTATTATTTTCTGCATAGTAAATGATAATCGGCTACCCTCAGGGAGTCAGTGCCTATATTTTGCTTAATTTCATTTTTTTACTCACTGCTTCATTCAACAAATATTTTTGAGAGTCTCTTGAGCGTTAGGCTCAGTGTTAAAGGATACCAAAGGGAGTAAAGCCCTCCCAGGAAGTAGTGACATACTTTTCAGAAGAGTTTGGAAAATGAAATATCTTTGCCGGCATTTTATGGTCTGTTAGGTTTTTTCGGTTTTCTTCATTATTATTATTGAATATTATTATTTGTACTGAGTAATATTATTTCTATTTATGGCACTTTTTAATAGTAAAATTCTTTTAAACAGTATTATTTGGATCATTTTTATGGACATATACTTAAAGAGACAACTAGAATTTCTTGGCTCCTCCTATAATGCTGGAGTGTCTTGGGAGGAGACATGAGTCCTCCTTGGTAGCCTCTATGGAATTTACCTCTGGTTTTTGTGGCCATATGGTTCTTGTCGTGTGTGTGCCCAGAGAATCTTAGAGAAAAAGGAAAATACGATCCTTTTGAGGACTCTGATTATAATAATATTCTCAGAGAAGCTAGTTTAACATGGAATTACTTAAGTATAACCACAGAGGGCTTAGTAAATATATGGGTGGTCATCGGTGATGAATCTTACACTGAAAGGCCAAGAAAGGTTATCAAGTAAAAAACATTGATAGAATAATAGGCTAAATTGGACTCCCTCAATGGTATAGCAATAGAATAATATATTAAATGTTTGAAGAATACTCAATGGTCCTCTTTCCTTTTTAATGTGGAGGTGCAGGTACATTCTGATAGTTAAAAAAAATTGTATGCTAGTCTACATTTTCAGATTTATCTGCTGCCTAATTCTAATCTTGCTTCACAATCCATTGGTTTAGGTTTTTTTATAGCCTTTGTAACTTGGATTGTCTTTCAAAGATCTGAGGTTCAGTAAATGAAAGGTTTCTTCAGGGAGAAAGGAGAGCAACAAATATGAGGTTCAGTGTTAAAAGGTAAATATTTTATAGATTTTGAGCAGAATGATGAATAAATGAGAAAAACTGGCATTTGTAATAATTATAATAATAATATTTAGTAATTCTTTGGGTATCACACTTATTTTAACTCAGTATTCATCACTTTATAATAAGTATATTGTTTATTTTTTTGTGGCTGTAAAAGAGACTGCATTGAGCTGAGATTAAAAAGTTTTTTTTTTTAGAACTCAACTGCTTCTATTAAGATGAAGCTCAGCTAGTAAACTCATTAAGTAAGGACCCTAGGCAGTTCTCTAGTGCCGAGACTGAAAGCACAGGATTGCAGACATCTTTGCATCACCGTCATGAATGACCTTGAAGGGAGCCAGCACTTCATAAAGCAAAATCCTCTCTGTGGCACTTCGTTCTGATTTGATTGATGCTTTAGAAAAAGCTGTAAGATTTTCTTTTCTTTATAGTGTGGGGCATATACTCCTTATACTTCATAGATTTTACACTTGTCTGGAGTATTTTGTTGGCAGGTTCTTATGGGTTCTGATCATTCATTGACTGCAGTACAAGTAAGCAGTGAAATCTCTCTCCTTTGATCAATTATTATTAGGGAGTAAGGTCTTGGTGCATTGGGATCATGGTTTTTAAGAATGGAAAAATACTGACTTTCTAACTTGAGCATAATACAATCATTTTTCTTCCATCATAATCTTTCCAAGCATCTCACTTGGGTGAAGGGTCTTTAATACTGAGGTTTTATGATTTATATTATTCAGAGGATATATATTCCTGTCTAGCCACTATCCACTGTGCTTTCTTAGATTGATAGTTTCCCTCCTTTTAGTTTTTTACTTTAATGTGCAGTGAGGGTTTTTAGTATACATTTTTATATCCAAAGTAGAAAACATCAGAAATCTTAGAAGATAAAACGATTATTTTACCTCTTTGGAGTTACTTGGTCATTTCCCACATAAGAAGTTGTAAGTAAGGATCATGCACAGGTGCAATCATTCATTTGCCTGCTCTGACACTACTGTGGGAACACCATGGGGAAACTTTTCAACATGTTGGCTCTGCAAAGTATGTAAAAGCTATATTGGGACCCTTGGGGCTAGGGATTAACACTTGCGTTACAGTTGGGTGGAGGTGGAACTAATATCGGGTGCAACTTAGTGTGCTGCAGAGACTATTTAGAGCCTTCTCCCTCCTTTCTACCAGGGAGCCCGGTCAGCCAGTGACTCCAAACTTCACTGCCTCGCCTGTTGCCTCTGGAATCTGAACTCAGTATTCCTGACCTACTTCTGCTAACCTGACTCTGAACTGTGCGCCTTGCTTGGACCATCTTTCTTCTTCTCCTTGTACTTGGTCCTGTAAAAATCTCCATTTGTTTCTGACCTCTCCCTTGTAATTTGATTCAAATTCCTGGTCTCTGTCCTTTTGTTTCACAGTTTGGTTTGGTACTCTATGGTTCTATCCAGACTAAGCTTATCATTTGATTTTCTTGATACACTTCAAGTCCTGACCCCTAAACTTCTGTCTTACGAAGATAAAAGGGTAAAATCAGACTAGCTTTTTTCTAGGCCCCTTGGCCACAGTGATTTATAACAATCCATATATCCTGGACTTCATTGAGGTGACTGTGTGAGAAGTTCTGAAGAAGTAGTAGTAAAAATATTAGGAGTGTAACTTAGGAGCACCTAAACACTGTTCTATTTCTTCTTGTTTGTTGAACCCAGAAATACCTCAGTGAACAGGCACTTAGCCAGGCTGCGTTGTTTTATTTTTTTCTTCAATTGCTGATTAACATCATGTCTCACGGGCAGCTTCATTTTGAAGACCCTCTTGAGAGTCTTTGAACATGCTGAATTTATTTTAAATCCCTTTTTTAATATGTTTTCTGGCTGACGGACTTCCAGATTTTCTCTTTCAAAAGTACACTATGAATGCATTGAGACTAAAATAAATTCCCAGCCTTTTATCCAACTGTTAGTAACTTTTCAGTCTTTTTTTTAACCAAACTACTGAAATGGTTAGAAATCTATTCATTTTCATGAAATGGAAAGCAAGTCAGGAAGTATGGAAGCCTGAGGTTTTAGTAAATGGAGATATATGTATAATTTTTCCAGATAGTCATAATCAAGGTTTTCTTAGAAACTGATTTTATAAACTAAGTATACAAACAATCATAGTAGAAAATTTTAAATTATTAGTGGTACATATAGAATATAAAATTGCAGTAGGTACTCACTAAATTTTTAAGAAGCTTACTCCATTAAGCTAGTAAAAAAATGGATATTTGCAAAAACTTGGTAAAAAGTTTGAATAAGGCTTTCAGAAAAGATCTTTCTACTTTTGTTTAAAAGCTATATTAAAGGACTATTGTATTTATTTCTAATTATTTCCTAATTATTAGGCCCTTTGCATTTAAAATGTCAAATTATTTTATTTTTATTTGTGAATTGATTGTTGGTTAATTACAATATGTATTTTGTAGTAATAATACATTAGAATGCATTATTCAATAATACTATTGAATTAGAATAAAAGCTTAAGAATTTTAAACAGATGTGACAATAGATGTCAAATAAAAAGTCTTTATTTAAAAAATTCTTAACTGGGTCAGTAGTGGATTAGTACAAGATGTTTGATCAGATTTTTCACCAAATGATCATTTCCCATCACACATCAATTCAATTCTCAACCTTTATTAAATAAGTACTATGTTCTACTTAGTATAGAGGAAGAAAAATCAAGACATTATCTTTACTTTCAAAAAATGTTTAAAGGCTACATATTTTAATAAACAATTGAGTGGATTCTACAAAGAGAAAATGTTTTCTGTTATTATGTTACTGTTTTTAATGACCCAATTATAATTTATAATATGAAATAATGGAATAAAATTAAAAGTGGCAATAGAATTAACAAAATAAAACCATGAGAAACAACAATAGACAAATAAAGTAGTAATAGCTTTAGGGATATGACTGAAATAAAAAACATATGTATATTATGATCCTGTTCTGCATGTGCCTGAGTGATTATTTTAAGTATGTGCTTTGGTGATATATTGCTGCCTAAAAAAACACTGCAAAACTTAGTGGTTTAAATAACAACCTGAGACTGGTGTCACCTGAATGCTCAACTGGGCTGGACATCCAAGATGGCTTCTTCACTCACGTGTTTGGCACTTCAGTTGGGATAGTTGGCCTTGGCAGGGCATCCCTCTCTCTCTATGTGTCTTCTCCACATGATCATCTTGGGTTTCCTCCAGCATGGCTGTTTCAGGGTAGTTGAACTTCTTAGCTGGTGACCTTCTCCCCCAGAGCACGTAGTCCAAGCAACCCAGATGGCAGCTGAAGGGCTTCTTATAACCTTGGAAATCATGCAGCATCACTTCCGCTACGTTCTCTTGGTCAAAAGTGAGTCTCAGGCCCAACCCAGATTCAGAGGCGGGGAAGCACACAGGGGCGTGTATACACTCGGAAGGCATGGTTTATTGTTCGGAAAGGAGAGGAGAGGAGAAGGAGGAGAGGTATCTTTAGAGATTAGCTACCACAATGTGTAATATTCATTCATAAGTGCATAATAGTTATTTCACCATATCATTCAAATTTTATCACCAAATTGATAAAATTTATATCAGCATACTTCCAAAATTAAAATTCACATTAATTTTATAAGTAATAACATTTTATAGCCAAAATATACTTTCATCTGTAGATTAATAACAGTTTTAGTTGCAGTGAGAAAAATAAATCTTTTTAAAATAATTGCATTAGTGATTTCATTTCAATTTATGTTGAGTATGTCCTGGGTGCAAGGTATTGTCCAAGTCATTAGGGGAAAGATACTGGGAATTATAAGACCCTGCCTTACAAGACCCAGCACTCAAGCAAATGTTAGTTTTTGAAACAAGGTTTACACATCAAGAGTCAAATAGAAATCCACAGCAGTGACACAAATTTTCAAGGAAGGGAGAGAAAAATGTTGGAAATTATTTAGGAAGCCTTCAGAATAGAATTGAGACCAAGCTAAAGACTGAAGAATGGATGAAATTTTGGATAAATGAGAGATCCAAGGACAATGCAACTTGAGTATGCAGAAGCACTCACTACATTGAAAAGTGTTATATAATAATGGAAATAGTTATTAATGGGGTTTAGAGGATCCATTCCCTAATAAATGGAATGGATCCATGTAAGGTATGACTAGATTGTGGTGAGCTTTTGTAGATGGCATCTGTTGTTTTTCCCTGTTCAGCAATCATTTTCCACTTTTCTGATTAGGTACTTCTATTTTTTCTCAACTCATTCATTTGGTGAGTATTTACTGAGGTCATACTATACCTCAGACACTATTATATTTATGCGGAAGATACAGTAGTGAATCTCACTGTCAAAGCCTTGCGCTCAGGAATCTTCCCCAACTGGGAATTGTTTTGGTAAGACAGTTAATCAAAGCGCTCTGCCCTCCAACTGGCCTAGGGTGAGCACATGACTAACCTGAGTGGTCCAGGGAGGGAAAATGATGGGAGTTGACTCATTCCAATGGTTGTACCCTGAAGTCTCTTAATTCCTTCCATCCACAGCTCTAGAGATAACATGCTCCTGTCTTTCCCCAGGCATAGTTGTTAAGTTTTTCCTTGAATTCCAGGAACTACCACCCATCCTTTTAATAAATTCCTTTTTGCTTAGTTTAACCCCAAAGTCAGTCCCTATTGCTTGCAGCCAGTGAACTTTAAGACAGTGTTCTATGCCTATGTCTCTTCATAAGGGATTTGAACCATATTGTGTAATCAGTAATACACTCTTGGCAGTTTTTGAACCGAGAGAGTTATTTTTAAGAAGATTTGGAGATGTCTTGATAGGTTAGAACAGAGAGTGATTGCAATTAGACTGACCGATTAGAAGGCCATTGAAATATCCAAGTATATAGGAATGAAGGGGTGATTCTGAGTGACTGCAGCTGTAGAAAGAAGTGATGGGGAAAAGCAGGGGTGGAACTAAGGTGAGGCAAGAGAGGTGAACTCACCCCGAGGAGCACCTCCTGAAATTTGTGCCCTGGCTGCCTCTCTTACCTCACCCTAGTTCTGGCCCTGGGAATGATCGTAAAAGGAAAAATTGGAGGGCTTGGTGACTGGTTAGACATAGGGAGTAATCATAACCATAACTACACCTGCCACTATATGCAAGTACTGTTCTAAGCACTCTACCTTTAACTCGTAAAAATACCTGTCTGGGGTACATTTTACTCTTTCCACTTCCCTGTTGAGTAACCTGAAGAAAGCTCAGTGAAAGGCCTAGGTCACCTGCATAGTAAGGGAAAGAACTGGGGTGCAAGAAAAAAAAGATTTAAAAATGAGAATTCTACCAAACATAAAGAGCATTAGTACTAATTCTACACAATCTCTTTCAGAACATGGAAGAGGAGGGAACACTTCCCAATTCATTTTATGAAGTTAATGTTACACTGATACCAAAACTGGCAAAGATAGTCCAAAAAATAAAACTACAGATCTATATCCCTCGTGAATATAGATGCAAAAATCCTTAACTAATATTAGCAAATAGAATTCAGCAATATATAAAAGAAATTATATACCATGACCAAATGTGGGTTATTCTAGGAATGCAAGGCTAGTTCAACAGTTTGAAAAAGCAATCAGTGTAATCCACCATATTAACAGGCTAAAGAAGAAAAATGACATGACCATATTAATCAATCCTGAAAAAGCATCTGACAAAATTCAGCACTTCTTCATGATACAAATGCAGAAAAATAGGAATAGAGAGAAACTTCCTCAACTTTACAAAGAAAACATACAGCTAACATTATATTTGGTGGTAAAAGACTGAATGCTTTCCTCCTAAAATTGGGAATAAGTGAAGATGGTCTCCTCTGACCATTCTTATTAAAGTAATGGTAGAAGTTCTAGCCAGTACAATAAGGCAAGAAAAAGAAATAAAAGGCATACAAATTGTGAAAGGAAGAAATAAAACTGTCCCTATTTGCAGGTGACAAGATATGATTTTTTATGTAGAAAATTCTATGAAATCTATTAAAAAAACCCAATCCTAGAACTAATAAATGAGTTTATCAAGGTCACAGGATACAAAATAAACATACAAAAAATTAATTGTATGTCTATACACTAGGAATGAACACGTGGACAATGACATTAAAAATATCACAGTTGCTCCAAAGAAACTGAAAAATACTTAGGTATAAATCTAATAAAACATTCATAGGACTTGTATGCTGAAAACTACAAAATGCTGATGAAAGAAATCAAAGAAAATCTAAATAAATGGAGAGAGATACTGTGTTCATGGATTGGAAGATTTGACATAGCAATGATATCATTTCTCCCTAAATTGATATATAGATTTACAGAATTCCTGTCAAAACTCTCCTCAAAATTTATTGTAGATGTAGACAATATTGTCCTAAAATTTATATGAAAAGGCAAAGAACTAGAATAGCTAGAATCTTTTTTTAAAAAATAATAAAGTGGGATCAGTCTACCTGTTTTCAAGACTTATGATATAGCCACAATAGTGAGGAATGTGTGGTATTAGTGGAGGGATTGACACATAGAGCAATGGACTAGAATCCAGAATCCAGAAATAGACCCACATAAATATGTCCAACTGATTTTTGACAAAAGTGCAAAAACAATTCAATTGAGGAAAGATAGTTGCTTCAATAAATGGTGCTGGAGCAATTGGACAGACAACCCTGCCCTAAGTGTCACACCTTGCACAAAAATTAACTCAAAATGGATCATAGACTTAAAGGTAAAATATAAAACTTATAAAGCTTTTAGAAAGAAAATAAGAGTGACTCTTTGGGATCTAGGACTAGGCAAAGAATTCTGTGACTTGAGACCAAAAGCATGATGCATAAAAGGAAAAATTAATAACTTGTACTTCTTCAAATTTAAAAACTTTTGCTCTGCAGAAGACCCAGTTAAGAGGATGAAAAGGAAAGTCACAGGATGGAAGAAAATATTTACAAATCACATATCCATCCAACTAAGGACCACTATTGAGAATATATAAAGAACTCTCAAAACTGAACAAACAGCACAGTACAAAAAAGGGCAAAAGATATGAAGAGTCACTGAAAAGGATATATGGATGACAAGCACACAAAAAGATGTTCAATATTATTAGCCTTTAGAGAAATGCAAATTAAAACCACAAGGTATCACCACACACCCATCAAAATGGCTAAAATGTAACAATTTTAAGAAACAGTTATAATGCCAAATTCTGGCAAGGATGCAGAGAAATGGAATCACTCATACATTGCTGCTTGAAATGTAAAATGGTATAACTACTCTGGAAAAAATTTGGCAGTTTCTTCAACAATGAAACATGCAACTACCATATGACCCAGCAATTATACACCTAGGCAAATATCCCAGAGAAATGAAAACTTATGTTCTTACAAAAACCTATACACAAAATTTTATAGCAGTTTTATTTATAATAACTCCAAACTAGAAACAACCCAATATCCTTTAATGGGTGAATGGTTAAATAAACTGTGGTACAGCCATACTATGGAATACTATTCAGCAATAAAAAAGAACAAAGTATAGATATGCACAACAATCTGGATGAATCACCAGAGAACTATGCTGAGTGAATAAAGTCAATCCCAAAAGGTTACATAATGTATGATTCCATTTATATAACATTTTTAAAATGATAAAATTATGGATTGGAGAACAGATTACTGGTTGCCAGTGTTAAGGAGAGGGTGGGAATGGGAGGGAACTGAGTGTGGCTATAAAAGGGCAACACGAGGGATCTTTGTGATGATGGAAATGCTCTGTATCTTGACAGTGTCAATGTCAATATCCTTGTTTTAATTTTGCACTATAGTTTTGCAAGATGTAACCATGGGGGGAAATAGGTAAAGGATATACTTTCTGTATTATTTTTTACATTACATGTATATCTTACATATGTGTCTATAATTATCTCAAGATTAAAGTTTAATTAAGAAATGATTTTAGATTTTAAAGCCAATAACAGGGAGAATGAAGGTGCTTTTAAATAGAATTAGGAAAATCCCACTCCTTCAATTCAGGGATTTCTACAATTTATTAGAAAAATCCAATGAAAGAATGAATTCAGAGAAATGTAATGATGTTTGATAAGCTCTTAACATCTTAGAGATTTTTGTATATTTTAGAAAGAGAAAACTTATTGACTGAAATGAATCTTTAATTGCTGTCATTTCAGGCAACATGATCAAATCCTGTGGAGCAATCCTAGTAATGCAGGGCATTTTTTGCGGAGGCAGGCTATCCTTTCTAGGGACCCCATTTAGAAGTCAGCTTCTCTGCTACCTCTGTCTTTTCAAGCTTTTTTCTTTCCCCCCCAATTCAATGGATTCCGTGACACTCATAGGGAAAATTTGACAATAGAGTAGAGCTAAAAGGAATCAACACAAGAGTGATCATTGGAGTGTATACTTTTACTTGAAGTTAGTAATTGGATTTCTTCTTTAACATTGTTAGCATGCTTTGGTGGTAGGAGCATAAGATTTAATCTTGCTATTACAATAATTTCCATAAAATGTCTTCTTATTCACAGATTTCACTTTAAGGGACTGAAAACTCCCCGGAGACATGCATGTTGACAAAGTCCTACCTGGAAGTTAACGAGATCTACTTTTTTCCATATTTTTGTAATGTGGAAAAAATTGACTTGAATTTTATCTCATATTTGTCGATTGCAGTGAAGGCTTCTCAAGAAACATTTTCAGTTGGATTAATGCTGACTTAAGGTCATTTGGTTAATACATAGTCAGGGAGTTGTAGAAACCACATTACAAGACCAGGGTTAATTAGTACCAGTAAAATCATATTACAGTGAATATAATACTAAGAAGCTTTCTGAATAATAAGACCATTTCCATGACAAAATGTTGGAAAACGTGTGTTTCTGATTTTCTTCTTGAAATGTAGAAAAATAATATTTATAATAAAGTATGCAAATACATACTTAAAATGGAAATATGGAATATTTTAATACACATACTGCTAATTTGGTTTAATAGCTTCTGTATTTGAAGGTGCATTTGAAAATTTTTCTTTTGGATTTGTCCCATGAAGTTATCCTCAAAATTTAGTATATGGAAAAAGTAGCATTCAAATCAATGAGGGAAAGAACGGTTATGTATTAAATGTTATTAGGATAACCCGATAACTATTTGGAAAAACAAGATTGGATACCATCTTCATATCATATGCAAAAAAAAAAAATTAAACTGCTAAATGTACAGATTGAAGGATAAAAGCAGTAGAGGAAAATATAGGTTTATATTTTTATAATATGAAATTGCAAGGGCTTTCTAAACATGATGCTAATAACCAAAAAAGTATGTTTCTGATATCAATTAGTATGTAACAAACCTCCCAAAACTTAATGGCTTAAAACAACAATGATTTATTATTTTTCAAGAGCCTATAGATTGGTTAAACTGTTCTTCTATGGGTCTCACCTGGACTCATTTATGAGGCTGCTTTTATTTAGTGGGTTGGCCAGAGCTGAAGGGTCTAAAAGGCTGTGACTTCTCCCTCCCTGTGGTGTCTTATTCAGTGGTCTAGCCCAGCCTTCTCTGCATGTGGCTGGGTCTTGAGAGAGTAAAGGCAGAAGCTACGAGGCTTCTAGAGGCCTAGATTTCAGAACTCAAACTCACTTCTACCACATTTTATTGGTCAAAACAAGTTGCAAGGTCAGCCAGATATAGGTGGTGAATGAATAGACCAATCTATTCCCTGTATCTATGAGCTTGTTTTTTTTTGTTGTTGTTGTTCATTTGTTTGTCTTTTAGATTCCACGTGTAAGTGAGATCACATGGTATTTGTCTTTCTCTGTCTGACTTATTTCACTTAGCATGATGCCCTCAAGGTCCATCCCTGTTGCTGCAAATGGCAAGATTTCATTCCTTTTTATGGCCAAATAGTATTCTATTGTACATTCTCCTCCCCCTCCCCATACCTCCCTTTGAGCACTCCAATTATACATATATTAGGCTGCTTTAAGTTGCCCCACAGTTTGCTGATGCTCTGTTCATTTCTTTCTTTAGTCTTCTCTCTGTTTTATTTTGGATAGTTTCATTGCTATGTCTTCAAGTTTACTAATCTTTTCTTCTGCAATGTCTAATCTTCCTTTAATCCTTTCTCAGACATTGTAGTTTTCATCTCTAGAAGTTTGGTTTGGATCTTTTTTTATATCTTCAGTGTTTCTGCTTAACATGTTCAACCTTTTCTCTAGCTCAGGGGATAGCAAACTACAGCCCATGAGCCAAATCTGGCCCATTAGATTTTTTTTTGTAAATAAAACTTTATTAGAACACAGCCTTGCCCATTT
This sequence comes from Tapirus indicus, assembly GCA_031878705.1. Classification (NCBI taxonomy): domain Eukaryota; kingdom Metazoa; phylum Chordata; class Mammalia; order Perissodactyla; family Tapiridae; genus Tapirus; species Tapirus indicus. Next base: position 9,402,160 of record CM062925.1, read on the forward strand.
GTTAATGCCTTGTCTATGGCTGCTTTTTTGCATTACAATGGCTGAGTTGAGTAGTTGTTACAGAGACTGTATGGCCTGCAAAGCCTAAAATATTTACTATCTGGCCCTGTACAGAAAAGAAAATGTTGACCCTGGGCTTCTTGACCATATGGAATACCATATGTATGTCTGCTTCACTATGTTTATTTACTAATTCTGTCATTGCTGTAACTTCATGGTCAGTTTCAATTGATTGATTTTTCATTTCATTACAAGTTGTATTTTTCTACTTCTTTGCATGCCTGGTAATTTTTGATTAGATGCCAGATATTGGTGGATTTTTACCTTATCAGGTGCTGGATATTTTTGCATTCCTATAAATATTCTTGGACTTTGTTCTGGGTTATGGGTAGGTTATCTGAAAACAGTTTGATCCTTTTTAACTTTTACTGTTAAGCTTTGTTAGGTGGGACCAGAGCAGCCTTTTGTCTAGGGCTAATTTTGCCCCATTACTGAGGCAAAGCTCCTCTGAGGACTTTGCCCAGTGCCACATGAATTATGACTGGTAGGAACCTGAACTATTCCCAGCCCTATGCAAGTGTTGGCTATTATTTCCTCCAGTCATTTTGGATGGTTCTTTTCTTCACCTGGGTTCTTCCCTCATACACATGAGCTAATCCATACTCAGCTGAAGATGTGAGGGACTTCTTTTTCTGGGTAGCTCTCTCCTCTCTGATTCTTTGCTCTGCAAGCTCTTAGCTGTCTTGGCCTCCCTGGATTCCCAGTTTCATCTCCTCAACTCAGGAAACCTGATGGGCTCTGCCTGGCTTATGCCTCTCTACACTGTGGCCTGAAAACTCTCTCTAGGCAATAAGCTGGGACCATCTTAGAGCTTACTTTGTTTGTTTCCTACATCTTAGGGATCACTATTTCTTGTTGCCTAATGTCCAATGTCTTGAAAAATAATTCTTTCATATATTTTGTCTAGTCTTTTAGTTGTTTCAGGTGGTAAGATAAATCTCTTCCCTGTTACTTCCTCTTGGCTGGAAGTGGAGGTCATCAGAAACCTAATAACTTTAGATGGCAAGTGATATTTGTACTTTATTATATTAAAAATAAATAACAATAATACAGAACAGTATAAACAAAGTTGAAAGACAAATGACAAACTGGGAAAAGTATTTGCAATTATTGTGCTCTACTAAGGATTAATATCTCCAATATATAAGCAGGTCTTGTAAATCAATAAGAAAAAGATGAACAATTCCAAAAGAAAAATGGAAAAACGTACATTATTTAATTTATTTATTTGTTTTTGTTAGTGGTGTCCACTAAAAGGCAAATTTTCTAATTATTTTACCCTCAAAACAAGTTTATTCAGGAATAGTCAAAAGAATTGCAATTCAGGATGTGCATGCTCTGGCAAAACATAGAAAAATCCAGACAACAAAGGAGGGGAGCTGCTTTTATAGAGGAAAAGGGGGAGTGGGGAGGGGCTGTTCTCAACAAAGTCCATTGGGGTAAAGTAACAGTTCAGGGCAGCAATGGTTTCTCATTGGTTGAGCTCTGGCATTTCTTATTGGGTGGGCTGTTGTAGGTGGGGAGAGAAATCTACCTTCAGTAGTAAAGTAGTTTTACTTCCTGTGGAAGGTGCCAATGTATGTCTCTTCCTGTTTGGTGTAATTGATGATGTGTGATAGGGCATGAGAGCTCCCCCTTCAGGCCTTCCCAACTCCAATTTAGTTAAGATTTCTTTAATTTTCCCCGTGGGAAGTTGGCAAAAGAAAAAATAAAAATGACCAATAAATACATGAAAAGTCTTTCTGTCCCAATGCTAATCAAAGTGACACTAATTGAAATTACTGAGAGTTACCATTTTCCACCTCTCATATTGTCAAGGAGAAAACAAATGATGATATGCATGGGTGGCAAGACGGGTACTAACACATTTAGGTGAGAATGTAAATTGTCACAGTCTTTCTGGAATGCAATCTGGTAATATGTATGAAAATTTAAAATAGTTACTTGGCTTAGCAATTCCAAATCCTAGAAATTTATCCTAGCAAGTAATCTCATAAGTTTGTAAAGAAAATTTATTGTAGAATTACTGATAAAAACTAGAAATAACTTGAATGCCAATTATTAGTCAAATAGTTAATCTTTGTCTATGCAATTATTTATTATTTTTAAATCCTACAATAATTATCTTTGCAATTTTTTTACAATTATTTCCTTAGCTGTTAAATGTCAGGATACTGCTATCAATTACAAGCAATGAGGTAGATTTATATTTATTAACATGAAAAGATATCTTCAACATATTAAGTGAAAAAGGCAAGTTATAAATTAGTGTGTATGGATGATGCCATGGGAAATATACAGACATACAAACACGTGCACACATACGATATTCCTCTGGAAGGTAGAATTACTAGTGATTTTTATTTTTTAGTTCCTGTTCTTGTATTTTTTAATTTTTCAAAATAATGAGCATTATTGTTTTTACAGTCAGAAAAAAAAGTTTTTATTATATTTTAAAAAGGAAAATAACAGAAAGGAAACCTTCACAGAGAAGCCTTAGAAGGTTCTGTAAAACTAGGTTGCAAATGGAGATGAAACCTGTGATTTGTCATTCGGGAGGTCTGGGTGGTGGAAGAAGCAGGACCCACATTTCAGTCCTGGCTTTTTATAGGTGAGGCGATCTGGGGCAAATTACTTGACATCTTTGACTTTAATAGTTTTTAAAGTCATTATTTTCAAATGTAAAATATCATATAATTATTATATTTGTCACAGGTGATATAAATATTCAGCAAAAAGTAGTTTATTTTTAAAATAATTTTTAAAAATATAAAATGAGAGAATGAGAATGGTTTTTCCCAGGCAGGACATCTACTTGGATGATGGGATGAGTTTATTATTATCATGGTGCAATTAGCAAATACTAATTATCTCTGTATGAGAGCTGCCATCTTTAATTTCAATTAAGCTTAATTTTTGTCTAAAATGTAATCTTCAGTTAAGCGACTCAGAGTATTTTGTTTCATTTCATCTTAGCAGGGAGTGGTGTCTGTCCTTGCAACCAGTCATTCCTCTTGTCCTATCTTCCTTCCGTGGTCACAGCCCACCGTGGCTCCTGCTGGGCTCCTTTTGGCCAGGGAGGGATGGCCTTAGGCAGGAGGTGCAAAGGCTTCTGTCACGGCCGAAGATGTTGAGCAAGTGACCTGCTGCCCTTCCTCATGAGGATCTCTCAGCCCTCCCTCCTCAGTTTTTAAGCACTCCTTCACTCCTAGAGACAGGCCGGCTCTGAAGGACAAGAGGAACCTTGTGTCTCTTAAAACCAGGTGTATTACTTTAGTAGGAAAATTAATAGACATTAATGATCTTGACCTCTTCAAATAACATTTCTTTACCCTTGTGCATCCTTATGACGGCCCAACTCTGGACACTTCACAGAGACGAGAAGTCTACCAGCTTCTTTCCTTTGCCTTAAATATAGTTTCTTGCCACCAATATTGTAAAATAGGAACCAGGGTTTTTTTTTTTTTTTACGAAAGATATTACTAATCTTTCAAATGAAAACACTGGCACGTCAGCTATCACATGGATATCATTTTATAGTCAAATAAAGACTCAGAAAGCATCAGTTCTACAGTCTGTCTGGGCTTGGAATATTTTTATGCACTGCTGAGAGAAAAGCAGGTGCACTCACACATCTATTTCTAAGATTTGTCTATTTTGTCAGATGATTTGGGTTTAAAATTTCTGCAGATGTCAATTTCTGCCATTTTTGCTATTAGTAGAAGCAGCTTAAAAGTTAGCTCTTGTAAGTCTAACTTCATATTTATTTTAGAACAACTTAAACCTTGTAACCTATTTTATGTCTCAGATATGTTTCCTATGGAATGACTTAAATCCAAAGTGAGCTCAAAATGGAACCTGCCCTGTTGGAATATTGCTGTTTCAATACCTCACAATCTTTTCCAGTCCATGGTCTCGGCACTGCTTTGCAATTTCTTTTGCTGCCCTCTAGCCCTTTGGCTTCACCTTCCGTTATTGTATTTCTTGGATGAGAGCCTGTGCCAGGCTCTGAGGCGTTGAGGGGAGGGGTCCATAGATTGTGGGATAACTGGGCCGGCTTTATTACTGAAGTCTTGAGAGCTTGTAATGGGGCCCATCTATCCAAAATATTACAAAGTTTGTTTGCTGATGTTAGCATCCTAGTGAGAAGTGCGAGCTGCTCTGGTAATTTAGCATTTCATCCTAAAGTGAAAGTTTCTATGAACACATTATGTAGACTAATGCCCTTACTTAACAAAAGAAATCACTAATTAGTAATTCCATATACTTTCATACTGTGCTCTGCCACATCCTATTGCCCCCATTTTTTTTTTTTTTGGAAAATCATCTGATTAAATAATATCTTCTGTCTTTTAATTACTGTCTCTCATATTCATATTATTATATGTATTTTTCTTAAACTGCCTACAAAGAAATACTTACAAAGAGGTACCTATGAATTACCTACAAAGAAATATCTTCTGAGTTACCTCAAGGTTAAGGTAAATTAGCTCCATTTACTTAGTAGTTGTGTGTGCTTTTTCAAGCAATAATATATTCTATTTTTAAATTTAGCAAAAGTAAATCTGCAAAATTATATCCAGTTATATCTAAAATATCTTAAGCTTGTTATGTGTTTTGTAAAACAGAATTTTCTGTCAACCTTGATTTGTTTGTTAAAGAAGGAATTTTATTTTGTTTCTTGAGGAAGAATACTATGTAAATACGAAGTATTTTTATTGTTATTATGGACTCTAATGACCTTTATCCCTACAAATATTAGTATTAAAATTTAAAAACACTTTCTTTTTTCCTAACCCAAATACTCCTGAATAAAGATTAAAAGTCACAAACCTATGATGATTCAGTAGTAAAATATCAAAGTATTTAGAAAGTCTTTTTCACGATTGCTTAAATTATGTGAAAAGGTTTATCAAAAGGTCTAGGGCCATCTTAAATTACAGCATAATATTTGCCCAAAGAAGTCTCAAGAGGACTTACAATAGAACCATGCTTCAAGAATTTCAACCTCAGCAACAAGATAGCTATGTTTAAAAACTAAACCCAAACTGGAAGCATGAATCATTTTCTTCATTTAATTTTAAAATACATTTCCATTGTATTAGCTTCATTTTAATAATTGAAGATGCCAGGCTTACCAGGTGCAAAATAATGGGCATATTTCTACTCTAGCAGAATTTTTTTTGCTATCATTCACATTACTCACCAAACCAAAGCAATCTTGTAAAATTGGGGTGTTTACCATACTGCGTTCATAGTGGTGTGGGCCTAGGAGAGAACTGCTTGCTGTATGGAGCTGGAGAACTAGGAGGAAGAGAATGAACAGCTTAAAACTGGTTTAACAACAGCACCAAGAAAAAGCAATAAAGATACCAGATGGAAAAGGATGAATTGTTGCTCTAAGGAAATCTTGTTTTCCACTGTGACATTTAGTCAGGATTCTGCTGTAGTCTTGATTGTCTCATTCAAAATGGTCAAGAAAGTTATCTTTCAGCTCAGGTTCTCAAAAGCTAAGCCCGGATAAAAGTGTTGAATGCTTTTAATTTAGATTAATTAATCAATTTTGAGACACAAGAATAAAACATTTGTCTTTCCTTTAGTATTTTAATATAAAGAAATAGAATATATGGTGATAGTGAACTTAATTTTTTTTATTGAGCTCAGCTTTTTCTTTTTAATCATTTCCTAACGTTAGTTTTAATGAACACTGTGTGAATAAGGGATCATTGTTTCTAGACTTCCATACTTGATTTGATCTAAAGACAAAGCTGTTAGCTAATGGGACCATGAAAAGTTTTCAGGTCATTTAGAATTGAATGAGATTTATGGAAACAGTCCTAGTGAGTTCACAAGTGCTGAAAAGATAGTTCTTCTTTAAATAGTCCCCAACAAGTCAGTCGGACCAAACTGCATGGACCTTTGTCCAGCTCACCCACAACCCATAGATTGTTGACAGCATTGAAGTAAAGTAGAAAAATGAACCTTATAAGAGCAATAAAACAGCATTACATCTTGAATTTAATTTAATTTAGATTTTAGTAGGAACTTGAACTGACATGAACTATGAACCAAAAACTAGGCAAAACCATACTCACCAGAAGGAAAAGAAAAAGCTGTCAGAGTGGTTCAAACTGCAGCCTCACCTAGATTTATATTTTCTCAAATTACTCATTGGAAAAAAAAAATCCCACAAAACTAGAAATATCTAAATATTTGTTAGCCAAACTTGAATAAGTAATTTAATTGGAAAAAAATCTTTAGCTCCCCAAAGAGTGGAGGCAGTTTGTCCTCTATTTCATGGTAGTTCAATAAATTTAAAAAGTACATTGATTGATAAAAATATTTAATAATTAATTTTAAAGCAGTGATTGTTTATATACTGAATAATTTCAGTTAAGATGTAACTTATTTAAAGGATATTGGTATAATTATTAGTTGATAAAGTATAATTTACTGTGTATATCTTTTAATCAGAAATAATAAATGTATATTTAAATATTATTTCTGTATATTCTTTTTTATAAATAGAATGACATTTATAGATACAGAGAATCCCTAATTACAGTGACTGAACCTACATCAGATTAACAATGACAATGTAGTCAATATCCAAATGTTTTGCATTGTGTGCGTTAGACCATGCCTCTTGTTCAGAAAATAGTGATGGAGCTCTTTTAAAGTCAGTAACAGTAATCATAAACAAGATAATCCCATCAGCACAAGTCAGTCTTACTCTGCATATATTAATTTAGCACAGTGTTGCACTTAATAAATTATCATTAATCATAAATACGTTTTCACATGTGCATATTTAAGTTCTTTAACATTCGCTTTCTTGGTTTTTCGGTGGGGCTAAGGTATAAGACACTCATTTCAAATCTGAAAAGCAGCATAATCAGTCTTTTGAAGCCCACTGCAATCAATATCTATGCAAATGGGGTGGTTATGGAATTTACATTGCTTTGTCAATCAATCACTAGTCAAGTCCCCACCCTACACTCAATGTTCTAATAGATTTTTTCTTTTTAAAGAGACAATGACTTCCTATTTTCTAAGGAAGGAATTTTTTCTTTTTTCCTTGTTATATAAATGAGGGACATTGCTTTGACCGCCTCTTCTCCTCCTTCCCTGCACACTAACCCACCTGCTGTGAGTCAGCCCATGCTGCCAGTCTCTCTCTAAGTGGCGGTAGTAGGGGTCGAGGGCTTCCTGAATGCCACCCATGCGCCTCCTCTGGCTCTATCCTGGGCCCTGAGTTCTTGAAAGAAGGAGCAGGTCTTTGGGACTCAGAACTGGTTGGACCAGCATTCCTAGTGTGATTAGGTGCTACCTGACCCCTGGAGAGAGGTCTTGGGTGGATCACTACAGGGCTCTATCTTTTGCCTTGATCATGTCTAGTTCTTACCAAGGACTTGATGGGGACACAGAACACTTACTAACCAAATAAGCAGAAAATAGAAACTAAGAAGGATAATTAATTAGGTTGAATACGAAAATTGCCGTTTAAAGTTTATTTCCATTGTATGGAGTAATAGACTATAACAAAGAAGAAATGTAATAGGGAGAAATCTGAAGTTCTGCACTTAGATTAAAGAGAAAAAATGACTGAACATATACAACGTAGGGAAAGCCTGGCATAAGAGCACTTCCAGTGGAAAACAAAACAAGGTAAAAACTAGATTTTTTTTTGGCTGCTTGTAACCACAGTATGAATCTTTAGTCTTGAGGATTGCTAAAGAAGCTAATGCATAAGGCTGTCTTGGGATGAAAACAAAAGGAGGTTAATTTCTCTGTTCTCTACTGGTCAGATCACATCTGGTGGATTGCATTGAGTTCTATTTTGAAACTTTTAAGGACTCGGAAAAGCTTGAACCTGTATAGAAGAGGATGACTTAGATGATGAGGAAGCTGAAAATGTTAAGTTTAAAGTAGAGAGGATATAGGTCGAATGGGATGTTCTTCAGATATTGAGAATGTATCTGTAGATTCAGAATGTGAGTTAAGAATTAAGTTCCTAAGTTGTGGGTAACAAGAGTCCGTACACACATAGGATTATTCTTTTGTGTAAATTAAGTCTGGGGATGGATAGCCCAGGGCTGGAGAAGCAGCTCCACTAAGTCATTGAGGACTCCGACTCTGATGTCTTCAGTGAATGATTATTTCCATCTTCAAGATCAGCTCCTGCAATCACATCCCTATTCCAGGCAGCAGGAATAAGGTGGGTTTGGTGTGAGGGAAGGGCACACCTCCTCCCTTTTAAGAAACCTTCCCAAAATTTCCGCAAACATTTCCGCTTAAATTTTGGGGGCCACAAATTAGTCTCGTGGCCATACCTGGCTGCTATAGAGGCAGAATAGATGTGTACAGTTCCTCCCAATACTATGTGCTGAGACTATTTCAGTATCGTGTGCACAGGCCATGCTGAGTTTTAGTTTGATTAATTTTTCTTATAAGAGATTTTGATAAAATTAGATTTCTACTTACTACATATCAGTAATGACAAGTCTTCCTTAAAGTGAATACTTAGTATACAAGTCTTGTTATCACATCATTCAGAAGCTAGCATATTCTTTTAAAGGAAGGCACTAGTGACATAGGATTCTGTGGACACATAATGACTTTGCACACTTAGCAATCTTTTCTGATATGTGAAGTTCTGTGCCTTATAAATTTTATTGATTAATTTGCTACAGGAAGTATTGGTCAATTGATTGACCCAAATTTTACTCATATAGCTATAAGACAGATACATTTTAAGATTTGTGGCACATGAAATGGATAGCTTCAGTCTTATTTTGTAGTATATTTTTATGTTCCTTTGGTGTTTGAATTACATAAGTTTCTCCAGAAAATACTAAGATGTTGTTGTGGTATGTGTTTTGGATTTATATTCACAATTCTATAATTAAGATATCTAACATAGTAACGTTATGAGTTTTGTGATTTTAGACTATCATACCCTGCCTGCACCGTAAGTCTATAGGAAGTAGACTGAAAACACTCTGGTGCTTCTAGGTCTGTGCTCATTCTTGCTGACACAGATAATAATAAGAAGTTAGACACAAGAGTTATTGGCTGCCTACTCCATTAGAAGCAGAAGGAGAAAATCTATTGCTTGCCAAATTAGAAAACTGTCATATAAAAAACAAACTTTGTTTTCAAGATTCCAAATAGGTAAACCAAATATCAATAAGAACGCAATGGTAAACACTGTTCAATTGTGCTCTTTTAGAGACTTAAATGAATTTTTTAACATAAAATACAGGCCACACATAACTTGGTCTATACACATTTTCAAGGCATAGTTTTGATTATTTATGCATTTATATTTTTGTTTTAGTTACTCACAGAGAACAATTCTGGAAAGCTTTTTTCCTTCATCCTAGAGTTTGTATGGTGCAAAGCATAAAAGGATTGGGTTGGGGGGAGGTCTTGGGGAGACCATCCTTCCCACCAGTGTGTCGCTGGTGCCCTCACCTGATATGTCTTAGACCACGGATAGCTCAGCTCTGCTTTGTGGAAGCAGCTTTGGATCCCAGCTGTTTGGTTCTCCTCTTCCTTGGCATCTAGGCCTTATTTCACACCCAATTTGAATACTTTTAGTTCGAGGAATCCTAACTTGATCCTCAGATGAAATCCTTAACTAGTATGATATGCGCTGTAGTGACCTAAATGGAACCATGCTTTCTAAACACCACAACTTATTTTGCAGGAGAATAATTAAATTAAAACAGAGGGATTGATTGCCTTTGCTTCTTTTCTTCTTTCTTCCTAACTCCTCCCCAAGAAAAAAAAGGACCAGACTTCTTCTGCCACTTGCTATTTCTAAAACTTTGTGCAAATAACTCATCTAGGCCTCAGGTTCCTCATCTGCAGACAAGGATAATAATACCTATTATATAAGGATTATGGCAATTAAGTTAAATTCGATAAACATCTTCTGAGCTCTCTCTGTATTCTTGGTCTAGTAAAATGTAAAATAATTTCTTTGTAAAGCTTTTACCACAGTACCGGGTACGTAGAGATCAACAATTGTGATTCCCTTTGCATTCTAAAATGAGGTCCTGATATAACAGGACCCCATTGAGCCCACAGTCCCAGCCCTTACTCCATGGACCTCAGGTTAGCTGCTCCACGTTGTGCTAGCGGGATTGGGATTCATTCTTAACATGAACCTGCCTGCCCCTTTCTCTTCTTCCTCTACCACATGTGTGAGGCTTGTTAATGAGTCCATTCCTCAGCTTCTCTCCCTGGTCCTGCTTCCCACTCGTCTCCCTCTCCCATGAAACACTTATCTCTCCTTCAGAAATCCATCCTAAATCACAGTATGTGTGTGTGTGCCTGGGGGGGCTTCAGTAGCTGTCTCATCGCTTCTGTGTACAGGTTTGTTTTTTTTTTAAAGCTCAGTGAGTGTTCACAAAGCAACCACACTCATGTCTCCATGCCCAGGTGAAGAAACAGAACATTACCAGAATGCCAGGACCCCTCTTGACACTTTTAGTCACTACCTGTTCCCCAATGGGTCCCACTAGTCTGACTTCTAACACTTAGATTCATTTGGCCTCTTTTTTCTTAACCTTATCTCCATATGTCATACATTACATATTCTTTTATGTCTGTCTTCTTTTGTTCAATTATGTCTGTAAAATTCATCCAAGTTGCATGTAGTTAGAAGTTTGTTCGTTCTACTTGCTGTGTGCACTGCATCATGTGAATATACCACGTTTTTATGTATGCATTCTGAATTTGGGATCTTTCCATTTTTTGGCTATTACAAAGAGTGCTGCTATGAACATTCTTATACATCTCTTTTGGTGAATGTCTGGACATGTTTCTATTGCATTATACCTGGGGGTGGAATCGATGGGCTGTAGGGTATGTATGTGTTCATGTTTCGTAGATTCTACAGAACAGTCTTCCTAGGTAATTGTAATAATTTACACTCCCACTTACTGATAGTTTTGAAAGAGCCTATTTTCTGTCTACAAGATTAAGAACATTAACTGTATATTGAAATTTTCTCATCTCCTCTCTTCAAAATTAACTGTCAATTTTTAGATAATGCTAAAATATTTTCTATCAGTTTTGGATCAAACTTTGTACAATTACAAAATATCAGTATAAAAAATTAAATACAGGTAATTAGCTTTTCTGTATAATATTCCAGAAACTGATTTAACATTTGATTTTGCAGCCAAACTAATAGCAATGTTAACTGACCAGATTCTGTAGTAGTTTTGGTTGCTATTTTGGGATTAGCTGAAGGCAATATATAGAATAGAGTTATAACAATTTAAAACTAGTTTTTTTCTTAAACAACATTATCTTATTAAATTAACTTTTAAGCAATGGTCTACCCTAAAATATACCTTTAGAGAGCTGCTCATCTAAAGGGGAGACAGAAGTTAAGCTTTGTTATTGAAGTTCTATGTGAGATTATATTGAATCATCACAGGAAAGGTCTTTTGTTATTACTATTTTCTAGGGGAAAAACATCTAGAATATAAAGTTATATTCATTTAAATGTATTTTTGTTTCAAAATGTCTAGTATTTACTGATGTTGTAGGTGTTTTGAAATAAATGTAATGCACATGAGTTGATTTTGTTATCAGTTCATACTGCATCATAGAGTCTACAAAGGACTGAATTATTATGGTGAATACCTAATGATGTCAGTGTTTGATGTCACACACTTGCACACAATGATATCACAGCTGGAGCCTGATAAATGGCCTTCCTGATATTTTCAAACATAAAACGTTTAGTAATTTCATTCAGAAATGAAATTTTCTCTACAGAAATATTCAGAAATTGTTCAGCAGTTTACTGCTCTGGTTTTAGCTAATAGGGTAAATGGATTATCGTAAGGAATGCAAGAAGCATAACTGTTATTGGAGAGTACTGTTTCCATCTTGCAACAAACTTTATCATAAGTTTCCTGTGTTCATTCATCATTGGGTATATATTATGTTAAATGGAAATAAATCACATATTCTGAATATTTTTCTTCCACACTTCAAAATGTCTTTTGACATTCTAACTGCCAGCTAATTTACAGCTCTGAAACTTTGTTGTATCATTTTAGAGTACAGCATTCAATAATTTAAAGTGAAATGAATCACTATCTGATGAAGAATTGCCGTCAAATCTTTTGGGATGTAAGGGTTTCTTTGCTACAGTCATATATGTAACTGTACATCTCAGTGAGGATGCCCTCTGAATGTTAGAGGACATATTCATGAGCTGAAATTCTAAAAACAAATCTAATGATTTGACAGCTCTGCTCAAAAGACAGCAGCTCAGCATTTTAGAGGTTGCCATGTACTGGGTGACAGAGTCTCAGTGAGCCTGGGAATATCCTTCTGTGCTCTGACCTTCTGCCTCCTCCTCCTCTGTGCCCCGCTACTGTTGTCCCATGGCCTGAACAGAGAGGCACCCACTCACCAACTAGTCTCTTGTCTCAGTGGTTCCAGTGGTGGCAGGGGTAACAGTCACGAATCCCAGCATGAGAATGCCAGTCGTGGCATACTGTAGTGGCTAAACCCTTGTTCTTGTTCACGTGGAGATTTCTTAAAGAAAAATAATCTCCAAGCTCTGCAGAATGGATTAAAAATGCTATTTTAACATCCCCATAGCTGATTTCAACAAGACTCTTAGTGCCTGTAAGAATGGAATAAATATTTTCATAAATTCTTTGGAAGTAACCATAAGCAGATCAAAATATATTGACTATTTTTCACATTTGACTTCTGACTAGACTAGTGCCTTTAATATTACTGCACTTCATTTTTTTTTTTTTCAAAGAGAGGGAAAGGCACATTTATTTATTTATTTATTACCATTTTTTTTATTGATGTCTTAATAGTTTATAACACTGTGGGGTTTTAGTTGTACATTTTAGTTTGTCCATCACCTTGTGGATGTAACCCTTCACCCCTTGTGCCCCCCCACCCCCCTTCCCCTTGGTAACCACCAATCAGTTCTCTCTGTCCGTGTGTTCACTTATATTCCATATATGAGTGAGTTCATGCAGTGTCTGTCTTTCTCTCTCTGGCTTATTTCACTTAACATAATACCCTCTAGGTCCTTCCATGTTGTTGCAAATGGGACAATTGTGTCTTTTCTTATGGCTGAGTAGTATTCCATTGTATGTATATACCACATCTTCTTTAACCAATCATCCGTCGAGGGACACTTGGGTTGCTTCCACTTCTTGGCTATAGTGAATAATGCTGCAATGAACATAGGGGTGCATACGCCTCTTGTGATGGTTGATTTCATGTCCATTGGGTAGATGCCCAAGAGTGGTATTGCTGGATCATACGGTATTTCTATTTTTAATTTTTTGAGGACTCTCCATACTGTTTTCCATAGAGGCTGCACCAGTTTGCATTCCCACCAGCAGTGAATGAGGGTCCCCATTTCTCCACAATCTCTCCAGCATTTGTTGTTATTTGTCTTTGTGATTATAGCCATTCTAACCGGTGTAAGGTGATATCTTAGTGTAGTTTTGATTTGCATTTCCCTGATGATTAGTGATGTTGAACATCTTTTCATGTGTCTATTGGCCATCTGTATCTCTTCCTTGGAAAAATGTCTGTTCATATCCTCTGCCCATTTTTTGATCGGGTTGTTTGTTTTTTTGTTGCTCAGTTGTATGAGATCTTTATATATTACTGAGATTAATCCCTTGTCGGACAAACGATTTGCAACTATTTTCTCCCAGCTGGTGGGTTGTTTATTCATTTTGATCCTGGTTTCATTTGCCTTGTAGAAGCTCTTTAGTCTGATGAGGTCCCACTTGTTTATTTTTTGTTTTGTTTCCCTTGTCCGAGTAGACATGGAATCTGAAAGGATCCCATTATATCCCATCTCAATTAGTGTACTGCCTGTATTTTCTTCCAGGAGTTTTATAGTTTCAGGTCTCACTTTCAGGTCTTTGATCCATTTTGAATTGATTTTTGTATATGGCGATAGGAGATGGTCTACTTTCACTCTTTTGCATATTGCTGTCCAATTTTCCCAGCACCATTTATTGAAGAGACTTCCCTCTCTCCATTGTATGTTCTTTGCTCCTTTGTCGAAGATTAGATGTCCATAGGTGTGTGGTTTTATTTCTGGGCTGTCAATTCTGTTCCATTGATCTGTGTGTCTATTCTTGTACCAGTACCATGCTGTTTTGATTACTGTAGCTTTATAGTATATTTTGAAATCAGGGATTGTGATGCCTCCAGCTTTGTTCTTTTTTTTCAGGATTGCTTTAGCTATTCGGGGTCTTTTGTTGCCCCATACGAATTTCAGTAGTTTTTGTTCTATTACCGTGAAGAATGACATTGGGATTCTGATTGGGATTGCATTGAATCTGTAGATTGCTTTAGGTAGAATGGACATTTTAACTATATTTATTCTTCCAATCCATGTGCATGGAATATTTTTCCATTTCTTTATGTCCTCCTCGATTTCTTTCAATAGTGTCTTATAGTTTTCATTGTATAGGTCTTTTACCTCCTTGGTTAAATTTATTCCCAGATATTTTATTCTCTTTGTTGAAATTGTAAATGGGATTGTCTTTTTGAGTTCTCTTTCTGTTGTTTCATCGTTAGTATGTAGAAATACAATTGATTTTTGTAAGTTGATTTTATACCCTGCCACTTTACTGTCGTTGTTGATTATTTCTAGTAGTTTTCCGATGGAATTTTTTGGGTTTTCTATGTATAAGATCATGTCGTCTGCAAATAGTGAGAGTTTCACTTCTTCATTGCCTATTTGGAGTCCTTTTATTCCTTTTTCTTGCCTAATTGCTCTGGCCAGAACTTCCAGTACTATGTTGAATAAGAGCGAGCGGTGAGGGTGGGCACCCTTGTCTTGTTCCTGTCCTCAAAGGAATGGCTTTCAGTTTTTCCCCGTTGAGTAGGATGTTTGCTGTAGGTTTGTCATATATGGCCCTTATTATGTTGAGGTACTTTCCTTCTATACCCATTTTGTTGAGAGTTTTTATCATAAATGGATGCTGGATCTTGTCGAATGCCTTCTCTGCATCGATTGAGATGATCATGTGGTTTTTATTCTTCGTTTTGTTAATGTGGTGTATCACGTTGATTGATTTGCGGATGTTGAACCATCCCTGTGTCCCAGGTATAAATCCCACTTGATCGTGGTGTATGATCTTTTTGATGTATTGCTGTATTTGGTTTGGCAATATTTTGTTGAGGATTTTTGCGTCTATGTTCATCAGTGATATTGGCCTGTAGTTTTCCTTCTTTGTATTGTCCTTGTCTGGCTTTGGTATCAGGATGATGTCGGCCTCCTAGAATGTGTTGGGAAGTATTCCATCTTCCTCTATTTTTTGGACTAGTTTGAGAAGGATAGGTGCTAAATCTTCTTTGAACGTTTGATAAAATTCTCCAGGGAAGCCATCTGGTCCTGGGCTTTTATTTTCTGGGAGGTTTTTGATTACTGTTTCAATCTCTTTACTTGTGATTGGTCTGTTCAGATTCTCTATTTCTTCTTGATTCAGTTTTGGGAGGTTGTACGCTTCCAAGAATTTGTCCATTTCCTTTAGGTTGTCCAATTTGTTGGTGTAAAGTTTTTCATAGTATTCCCTAATAATCCCTTGTATTTCTGTGGTGTCTGTTGTAATTTCTGCTCTTTCATTTCTAATTTTATTTAGTTGAGTCTTCTCCCTTTTTTTCTTAGTGAGTCTGGCTAAGGGTTTGTCAATTTTATTTATCTTCTCAAAGAACCAGCTCTTTGTTTCATTGATCCTTTCTACTGTTTTTTTGGTTTCAATTTCATTTATTTCTGCTCTGATTTTTATTATTTCCCTCCTTCTGCTGAGTCGGGGCTTTGTCTGTTCTTCTTTTTCCAATTCTGTTAGGTGCAATTTAAGGTTATTTATTTGGGATTTTTCTTGTTTGTTAAGGTGAGCTTGTATTGCTATGAATTTCCCTCTCAGGACTGCTTTTGCTGCATCCCATATGAGTTGGTATGGTGTATTTTCCTTTTCATTTGTCTCCAGATAGCTTTTAATTATTTCTCCTTTAATTTCATCAATGACCCATTGGTTGTTCAGTAGCATGTTGTTTAGTCTCCACATCTTTGTCCCTTTCCAATTTTTTTCCTTGCAGTTGATTTCTAGTTTCACAGCATTATGATCAGAAAAGATGCTTGTAATGATTTCAGTCTTCTTAAATTTATAGAGGTTTCCCTTGTTTCCTAATATATGGTCTATCCTTGAGAATGTTCCTTGTGCACTTGAGAAGAATGTGTACTCTGCTTTTTTTGGGTGGAGTGCTCTGTATATATCTATTAAGTCCATTGCGTCTGGTTTTTCGTTTAAGTCCATTATTTCCTTATTGACTTTTTGTCTGGATGATCTATCTATTGATGTAAGGGGGGTGTTAAGATCCCCTACTATTATTGTGTTGTTGTTAATATCTCCTTTAAGGTTTTTTAGCAGTTGTTTTATGTACTTTGGTGCTCCTGTGTTGGGTGCATAGACATTTATAAGTGTTATGTCTTCTTGGTGAAGTGTCCCTTTTATCATTATATATTGCCCTTCTTTGTCTCTCATTACCTTTTTTATCTTGAAGTCTACTTTGTCTGATATAAGTATGGCTACTCCTGCTTTCTTTTGTTTGCCATTAGCTTGGAGTATTGTTTTCCATCCTTTTATTTTGAGTCTGTGTTTGTCTTTAGAGCTGAGATGTGTTTCCTGGAGGCAGCAGATTGTTGGATCTTGGTTTTTAATCCATCCTGTCACTGTGTGTCTTTTGATTGGAGAATTCAATCCATTTACATTTAGAGTGATTATTGATATATGAGGGTTTAATGTTGCTATTTTATTGTTCATCTTCTGGTTCTTTTGCATTTCCTTCGTTTCTTGTCGCATGTGTTTTGGACTGCAAGTTCAATTTGGTATTTCTGCATGCTCATTCTCTTGGTTTTCTCTTTATTTGTCATGTGTGGTTCTCTTCTGGTTATTTGTTTGGTGGTTACCGTGCGGTTTATATAAGCGATCTCCTGGATAAGGAAGCACATTTTTGGATGCCTCCTTTTTCCTGAGGCTGGGTCGATTCATTCCCTTACCTATTCCCCTCCTTATTTGTTATCTCTTTATTCCAGATTGTGTCATGAATGTGTGTTTCCAGTGATGAGCTTGAATTAATTTTTGATGTTATCCAACTGTAGTTTGTTCTGGTTTAGTCTCCTTGCTTTTCTCCTTGCTGAAATCTTTGTATCCCCTTTCTCATTTGTTTTTTTTCAGGCCTAAGGGCCTTCTTGAGCATTTCTTGTAGTGGGGGTCTTGTGGTGACGAACTCTCTTAGCTTTTGTTTATCAGGGAGAGTTATTATTTCTCCATCGTATTTGAAGGATATTTTTGCTGGATAAAGTATTCTCGGCTGAAGGTTTTTGTCTTTCATGATTTTGAATATATCATTCCAGTCTCTCCTAGCCTGTAGAGTTTCTGTCGAGAAATCAGCTGAGAGCCTGATGGGGTTTCCTTTGTATGTTATTTTGTTTTTTTGTTTAGCTGCCTTCAATATTATTTCCTTGTCATGGGTATTTTTCAAGTTTGCTACTATGTGGCGAGATGATTTTTTTATTCCTGTTTATATATTTAGGTGATCTATTGATTTCGTTCTCTGTTATTTCCCTCTCGTTCCCTAGGTTGGGGAAGTTCTCAGCCATTATTTCTTTGAACAAACTCTCTGCTCCTTTTTCTCTTTCTTCTCCTTCTGGAATACCTATTATCCTTATGTTGCTTTTCCTCATTGAGTCTGATATTTCTCGAAGAATTTCTTCATTTCTTTTTAGTCTTAGCTCTCTCTCCTCCTCTACCAGGAGCATTTCTGCGTGGCTATCCTCAATAGTGCTAATTCGTTCCTCCATATTGTCAGTTCTGCTCTTTAAAGACTCCATTTTTTCCACTATCTCGTTGATTTTGTTTTTCACCTCCAATAATTCTGATTGGTTTTTCTTTATGGTTTCAATCTCTTTTGTGAGAAAATCCCTGAATTCGTTGATTTGTTTCTGTGTGTTCTCTTGTATTTCGTTGAGTTTGTTTATGATAGCTATTTTGAATTCTCTCTCATTCAGGTTATCAAATTCTGTGCCTTCAGGGTTGGTTTCTGGGTGTTTGTCATTTTCCTTTTGGTCTGTAGCCCTGACAAATTGTCGCAAGGTTCCAACGGGGACGGCTTTATTTTTACCCCTCATGATAAAGTTGGTCCTGCAGTTTCTCCCTGCTGTCACTGGATGGAGATCGCGAGCGGTTTGCTCTGAGGCAGCTGCAGCCTCCGGAGGGATTATGCTGAAACGCCGGGTGTGTGGGCGGAGGGGTCCTCTCTTTCTCCTGCTTGACCCGGGGGTTTCCTTTCTGGCTCTCTTAGGGTGTTTGCTACACCCCCTAAACAGTCCGTTGTTGCTTCCCAGTGGGGATCTCGCGACAGCCTGTGAGAGCACCTGTATGGCGATAGTTTTCCCCGCTGTGGGCCGCCCCTCCCCCCTCTGTCTGCAAACCGCGCTGTCTTTGTGGATCGATTGGGGAGGGGGAGTACAACTTCTTACCTCTCCTCCCATCCTTTTGGGCTTCCTGTGTCTCCACTGTCCGATGTATGGCAGCAGGGGTTTCTTAGAAGTCCTTCGTAGTGTTTGATTGAGCTCTGTTGGAATGTGAATGATGTTTTCGTTGTGTTGTAGGGGGCAGAGATTCAAAGAGAGAATCTCACTCCGCCATGATGCTGACATCCCTAGCAAGGCCTACTGCACTTCATTTTTATGGATAATCAAGAATGCACATGAAACCTTAATTTCCAGCACAGAAGGATAATTGCTTAGTGATCATTTACTTTCTTTAAAACATAACTGAATATAAACTAAGAAACTAAGAAAAAGAGCTATTTTTAAACATGGCGTTGAAATGGTATATGAAATCAAGCGGCATATGAAAAACGCACTCACCTTGGTGGTTTTTTTCTGCCTTACACCTGTAACTTAAAGTGGACCTGGATCTAGTTTACCTGTTTAATCATGGAATCACAGGTAGCACCTTGCTCATCACTAGTAGTCGGAACCCTTACTTGAGAGGTTGGGAAATAGTGCTGGCTGTGTTAAGTGATTTGCTCTGTAACAGCGGTAGCTCCAGCATCCATGCCACTTAATTACACGAATCCACTGCTCTTTCCATTTGCCTATGGTTTACTATTGTTCTTTGTTTCAACAACAAGGGTGGAATCTTATTTAATGTGTTTTAGGTGAAAAGGATTTTATAATGCAGTTAAAAGCATCGAAAACATTAATTTATTAGAAAGGACTGATCTTTAACAGTCATTCACTGCTGGTCTTGGGTTAATCTTTCTGTGGTATCAGTTCTAAATCATTTTTTAAAAAATTGACTGCCATAAGCCATAGCATAGCTGTTGTACACATATATGTAAAAACAACTTAACTATAGTGTGTTCCCTGACCCCAACCTGATTTTCTTACCACTCTTTTTTATGAGCAAGCACAAGACCATTTAAAGCAAGAAAAGTGGAGGAAAATAGAGATATAATGAAGGGCAATTTGAGCAGTAAGTATACTGTGGTATACGGGGGACCCTTCTCCAACTTCTTGTGATAGCGTGCAGTATAGAAAAGGTTCTTTCAGCAAGTGTTTAGGAAAATATGTTCCAAAAGATCTGCATAACATTAGTGTAACCAAGTGTTCCTCTCTGTGGCTTCCTGTTTTGGAATTAAATGCCTTCAGGGTACTCAGAATAACTCTGTTTAGAAACACAAGAAGAATTTAACCTCTTATGTTCCCAATCAGTTTTTAAAAACTATAAATTAATTAGAAAACAAAAATATCTCATCCTACTTTGTTTCCCAGTAGTTTCAGCTAAAATTTAAAATTGTTTATACATAAAGTAGGTGGTTTAATTAGAAAACAAAGGTATAAACAGGAATTCTGGCAGGAATTATCACCAAAATTGTGAGATCGGTTTTGTCTCTATAAACAATATTCACAGGCCAACATTTTTTGCAGATAGGATTTTTTCCAAATGAACTCAATGAAAAATTTCTGCTCTGGTTATTTGCAGGAGGTACATACAGGGAGAAGATAGGCTGAATCTATGTTTATTTCCTTGTGGTGTTATTGTTCAACGTTCTTAACTTGCTGCTGCAAAGCCAGCAGAGGGAGCACCAAACAATATTTTTGTTTAGCTTAAAGCTTAATAATGTATTAAAAATTTCTTTCTCCATTTTCATTTAAAAAGATATCTACAACTAATCATGTATTGATTATACATTTTCACCATATAGTTTTAACTTTCTATATGCTTCTAATTCTTTTTTGAAATTAAAAGAGTTAAAGGAGCCTCATTTAAGCAATTCAGTTCTACGTACGTCCATTAAATGCCTAATGTATCTAAGACTTGATAAACGATGCAGAATGAAAGGTGAATACTCCGCAGTCTCTGTCCTTCAGGAATTTATAATCTAGTCGAAGAGAGAGAATTGTAAAAATCATCCTATTTACAAGGTAGAGTATGGGCCACTTACCCTGATGAAAAATCAGTGGAAGTATTATTGAGAAGATGGTATTTAATTGGACCTTGAAGGAGAGGTTTCCTAAAATGGAAATTCTAAACTAGAGGGAGCAGCATAAATGCAGAGTGTATTTGGGGAGAGGAAATTATAGGGTTGTGGCTTGGTAGAATGTGGATGATAGGGTGTACTGGGGAGTGAGATCAGAAAGCCAAGGTGGAGTCTGATAATGGAGCACCTTGAGATCCATGCTGAGTTTTGGTTTTGTTTTTGTTTTTTGGCAAAGGAGAGCAAATTGCAGACCATTAAGAGGAAACAAAAGAGGGTGAAAGGTTGCCTGGAGAACTGAGAGATTAAAATTGGACATTTTTGTTCCAGGTCAGGTGTGACATTATAACAGCCTGGATACTACTTCTACTACTACTACTACTACTACTACTACTACTACTACCACCACCACCTTTCACTTATGTTTGTATGTATACATATCATACATATTTGTGTGTACATGTGTATATATAGAAAGATATGTATATGTGTGTGTATATATACACACATATATAGTAATACTGTTCCTAAATCATGTATGTGTATATATATCCTTAAAAGTTACGCTGTGATTTAAAGATTTACACTAAAAATATGTTCAGTAACATGTACAAGTTCTCAAAGCAAAGTCAGAGCAAAGCTGGTTCTCAAGTCCTAGGTCTTTTGAGTCCAAACCTGGTATTCTTTTCATCATACTGTGCCACTTTTGCATTAGATCATGTCAGTGTGGGTGGGAAGGATGGAATGTGTGTGAGAGACATTATGGAAGTATAAAAGGTGTGGACGCAAGGTAGAAGAAGTAGTTAAAGACAAGTCCCAGGTTTTCAGGAAGCTGAAATGCCCCATTGCCCCATTGGAGATGTAAGGGGAGATGCACATTGGCGAGTAGGATGACGGATGGGCACGCTGGGGGGTTTGGGAGATAATTCAACTTTAGCATGTCAAATTTCAGATGCTGGAGGGCATCCTTGTAGAGATGTCTAGCACATAGTTCCAATTTTGGGTTTGGAGCTCAGCAGAGAAGCCAGGGCTAGAGTTTGGGAGTGGATGAGATAATTCAGGGAAATTAGACTGAGCAGAGGAGTGAAGTGAGAACCAAACCTTGGGGGTTGCCTATGTGTAGGAGGGTAAGGGAAGGAAGAAGAGTGGGAAGGAGTCTGCACAGATACTGACAGAGATGAGAGCAGTCAGGAGAATGCCCATTCATCACTCGACAATATTTCCATCCCTGCTGTGTGCAAGGCACTAAAGCCTCTGCTCAGAGTGTAGAGGAGGATGCCTTAGCAGAGTCAGCTGTTGCAGGGGACAGTTTAGGGTGGGGACGGAGGGGAGGTCATCGGGTTTGTTTACTCGGGAGATCAGACTTCCTAAATAGGCACAGAACTTTAGTTGTGTACAAAAATACAGAGTAGACTTCCACCTTACAGCTCTGTTTTTGAGAAGTTAAAAGATCCCAAAGGACCACCCTTTGGCTCAAAATCCATGAACTATAACTTTGATATCCAGGTGAGTTGTTTGTGGGTCAAACTCACTTCTGTATTTTCCAAAAGATGTACAGTGCTCTTGTAACCTTGATTATTTATCTTCATTTTATGACTACTTCTTATTTGATTTTTTTTTATAACAGAGAAAAAATCACTATTATCTTTGTATAATGATATAAGTTCATTTTAAAAAATTAAAATACAAAGAAGAAATTTAAGTCATTCCTCAAATAACCACAATACATTCGATAACCGGAAATCCAATTTTCTTTCCTTTTTATTTCCTCCTCCCTCCCTTCTTTCTTTCCTTCCTTTTGATCTGTTGATCTTACTTTGCCTGTTATTTTAAATAAAAAGAAGTCAATTTATTTTTACTTAAATTTATAAAAAGGAAAAGAAATTAAAGGTGCCTAAAAGAATTGTAGAACTTCCAAATAAGTACTTCTTCACTACAAGAGATAGTACAGTCATGTACTTCTGAATGACGGTTTGGTCAACGACTGACTGCCCATACTATGATGGTCCCATAAGATTAATGCCATATAGCTTTGGTGAGTAGTGGGCTATACCACCTAGGTTTGTGTAAATACGCACTATGACGTTTGCACAATGATGAAATCACCTACTGACACATTTCTCAGGACTTATCCCTGTTGTTAAGCGATGTGTGACTGTATATATTTTGGAAGATCCATCTGAAGTTAAGAAAAGAGATTATAAAAACATAATAAGATTAGAGTTAGGGTTTTAAGACGCATGTTTCTGTTTAGACCATATACATTGATCTGCTTTGAAAAATGCCCATATATACTCTATCTTCCTGTCCCTTCCCCATTTTCATTTCTTACAACATTATTTGAGCTTTATAACATTTACATTCTGTTTTGTAATTAAGGCCTATAATTGTTTAATTCTAGTTCTATATTTAACTGGAATATAATTAACTGAAATTCAGTACCTACCATGATTTTTTTTTACCTTGACTTTTCTATCCTTGAATTTTAATTTTGATTCATATTTTAGTTGTTTAGTTTCCATCATAAAGTAGAATTCTTGAGGAAGGTCTCATGGGTGGCTGTTTCATGATGAGAATGTTTTTTGTTGTGTTTATCCTATGCAGACATCTTGGTTAGGCAGACTGCTCTTGGGTGGTGGTTTCTTTCCTTCAGAACTCAGCAAACCCTGGTCAGTTGTCCTCTTGTGTTGAAAGTTGCTGTGGAGAAATCTGAGACTGGCTTAATTGTTCTTAGTATTGTGTGTGATTTCTTTTTTTCTTTCCTTTTTAAAAATTGTTGTTTTTTGGTATCCTCTTCAACTTTAATGTTATAAGCATGTGGAAAATAAATTAAATAGAACCTTTATTTCACAGTATGCCCCAGGATAAAATCCCAGGTGGACTGAATAATTAGATTTTTTAAATGAACCTATATAACTAGTAGATGAAAACACTGGTGACCCTCTAATTTTTTTTAAAGAATGGCCTCAAGATGGAATCCATGAAGAAATGATCTATAGGTTTTTCTGCATCAAAAAGGAAGAAAGAAAACCAACAAAGAAATATGAATAATGTTAAGGGAAAAATTGCAACAGATAAAAGATTCACAACAAATGATAGATGATAGATGTTTGCTGTGCGTATGTGTGTTTTACTCATGATAAAACCAACACTACAAAAGAAAAGTGGGTAAAGGACACAAACAGGCATTTCACAAGTGGAAGAATTCAAGAGAAGAGAAGATTCCTAATCATTTAATGTAGGCGTAAAGGTGAACTTTTAAGAGATCAGAAAGAAATTTTCCTGTTTTGAACACAGGATCTGTGTAGTTACCTATATTGGATGAAATAAACTGAACATCCCTTCAAGCTGTGAAATTTCATGGTTCTGAGATGTGTATGTCTTATCCTTGCTATTAGATTGTTTTCTCTGTGATAAGTCCAAGAAAGTTATTATGCATCTTTCTGCTGTTCATGGTGCATAGCCCAGAACTTTGCATATGCTGGTCCTGAAATAAATATTTATTGAATAACAATTGTAATAAATTTTTAAAAATTAATGTTTGTTAACCATTATTTGATAAAATATATTTGAGGGGGTTTAGAGTCTTTTATATAGATACTTTAATGAAGATAGATTCTTTTTAGATTTTTAAATTTTTGATGATTAGTCTTATGTTTAGAATTTTGATTAATGCACTTTATTACTTGAATAGAAAGATTTATTGTTTTATATGGTAATTGTGTACCTAAGTCTCATTTTGCAAAATTTGATCTTTGTTCATTTTACTAAATGATTATACACAGAATTGTATTTTTAGGCCCTGATTCCTGTGAGATGCAAAGAATTTTGTTTATTATGTACATGGTTTATTGGATATTAATCCTGTAATTATTTAAAGAACCTTTAAAAATGATTTTCATGTGAAGTGACAAAATTGTGGTATGAAAATGCACATTGAGTATATGGTTAAAGATGAGTGAGAATTGATAATTTTTGATATGTTGATTTAAATAGGGAAACTGAAGTTTTTCTTAAATGAAGGGCCATATTCAGAGTGATAGAATGATTTTATAGGTTATTTAACAGCAAACTTTCTTTGGGGGAACCATATTGTGTAAGTAGTTATTGATATTAAAATTGGTATCAGCCTTGGGATATCAAACGTATTTATTTTTAACTTTTATGCATATATGGTTATTAAAATGTACATTTCAAGTACATTTTGAGTGTCTTTCAAAGTAATTTTGAATGATTTCCATTTGAGAAGTAAGGAGCTAGGTTTGTTAGTTATTAATCCCAATATAGTAATATAGCTTATTTTATTGATCTTTCTATGATTTTTAAAATTAGGAGTGAGAAAAGTCTCAGACGCAGTTTGTTGACATATTGCAATCCATATGTGTGCTTTTCTGATAAGGAAGGTATAGCGTATACCATTCCTCCAGAACATTTAGCACCAGATTTATGATTTTTCTAATTTGGTTTGTAGCTTGCCAAAGAGCATGGGAGTGCATATTTGATCAGAAGCATATTTTGCCTTGAATCAGATGAAGAATACTTAATGAGTCAATGCCAAGAAGCAATGCAGAGAAGATGCAGACTAGCAGACTAAAAAGGCTTTAAAATGCCTTAATGTGAAATATAATAGAGATAAAGTAATATTACATAAAAAGTCAAGTTTTTCATGCCCATCCTGTTAGTAAAATTCTCCACCATAACTATTGGGAATGATATTTTATATTTCTTTGATGGATTTTTGCATTTTCAGTGGGAATAAGTGAAGACTTATTTCAAGTGTATTGTACTCACTTTCTCTTGGGGGCTGAGAAGGACATGAGTTGTTCCCTGGAGGTGCCAGTAGCCCGCTCTCTCCAATAAGCCTCCCTCTAAGAACGAGGGCTAGAGATTACCAGTTAAATCAATTTTTTTCTTCTTGCTTGTTTGATGGGAAAAATTATCTCTTTGTTTTGGCTTGTAGTTCTTGGCTTATCAGTGAAGTTAGAAAATTTTCCTGTTTATTTAGCCATTTGTATTTCTTCCTTTATAAACTGCTTATCCTAGTTCTTTGTCCATTTTTATATTAAGGTACTCACTTCTTACTGGTTTATGAGATTCTTTATTTAAAGACGTTAGCACTTTGTTGTGTATGTTACAAATATTTTGCCTAGTTTTTTGTATTTTAACATTGTCTGCAATGTTTTCTGGCATACATAATTTAAAAAATAATTATAGTCAAATCTAGTAATCTTTTAGTCTATGATTTCTTTCTTTGTTAAGATTTGAAAGACCTGTACCAACTCTACATTATATAAAATTTTGTTGCTTTTGAGACTGTGATGTAGGAGGAAATAATCAGGCAAAACCTTTATATTGCTTAGCTTAAATAAGTTATAAGGAATTGCTTCTGTTGGACTGTGTGATTTTTATTTACAATGACTCACTTACAAATATCCCATATATAGGATTGGCTGTTTTACCTCTGGCTGGGGAGGGCTCTTCCTAAGAGAAGTGTCCTCCAATGTTCTACTTTCCTTTTTGCTCCTTCTTCTCCACTTTGCAAGAAGTGGAGAAAGGAGACTGAGGGATGAGACATGTTTCCAATGACACTCTCTTCTCTTCTTCTCTACCCTGAAGAACACTTTCACATACAGAAATTACACTATGCATAATTATTTGGTTTCCAGGCTAGCTCATAACAGCAATAATAGTTTTCTTCCTACTAGTCATTGTATAAAATTTCAGCCATGTTTTGAGTTAATTGGGGGTTTAAGGGTAGCCTGGGAACCTGAAAAAAATTGTTTCAAGTTCAAAACAGGTTACAAATAAACTTTGGAAGCATAGCCCACTTGTAGGTTGTGGCCTGCTGGCTAGTCCTCCTGAGGAGCCACATCTAAGGACTCTGGACCAGGAATGGTCTGTTGGTCTTGGATGACTCTAACGAGTCCTCAGTGATTCTGCACCTTAGGTTTATGGTGAGACTTGTCTTCTTGGTTCTATGAAGTGAGAGGCAGTCTCACTGGTGCATAGGTATGTCTTCTTTTTAGGATCTAGAGTAGCATTACCCAATAGAATTTTCTGTGATGATGTAAAACATATACTATACAACTGTTCACTTACTGATGGGGAACTATTCTATATTTTTGCCATCTAGTATGGTAGCCACTAGCCACATGTGGTTATTGAGCACTTGAAATGTGGCTAGTATGGCTGAAAAACTGAATTTTTAATGTTACTTAATTTTAATTAATTTAAATAGCCACATGTGGCTAGTGGCTATTATATTGAAAAGCCTAGGTCTAGAGGTTTGTGTTTAGTGGAGGAAAGTCATCAATTTCATACCAAACCACAGAATTAACAAGTCAAGTTAATGCCTAGTAGAGGCTTTCTCCCTTATTATCTGATAAAAAATATTCATAGAATGTGTAGATCTTAGTGGATCTTGCTTGTTTAAAAGAAAACAACTATGAAAAGTTTAAAAGACAATTTTGAGACAATCTGGAAAATTTGAACATGAATTGGGCATTAGGTGATTTTATGGAATTAGTGTTAATTTTGTTAGTTGTGATAATAGCAGTGGATTTGTATTATTAAAATACAGCAGTAAAGATTTCAGATGAACTAATATGATACCTAGTTCATAGATTTACTTTAGGGAAAAAGTATTGGGGTGGGAATGGATGAGATAATACTGGCCAAAGTTCACAGTTCTTGAGCTGGCTGAAGGGCATTATACTGTTTTTTTTGTTTGTTTTTTGGGGGGTTTTTTTGGTGAGGAAGATTGGCCCTGAACTAACATCTGTTGCCAATCTTCCTCTTTTTGCTTGAGGAAGATTGTCCCTGAGCTAACATCTGTGCCACTCTCCCTCTATTTTGTATGTGGGACACCGCCCCAGCATGCCTTGATGAGCAGTGTGTAGGTCTGCGCCCGGATCCGAACCCCTGAACCCTGGGCCACAGAAGTGGAGTGCGTGAACTCAACCACTACACCACTGGTCTGGCCTGCATTAACTGGTTTTATACTTTTGTACATGATGGAAAGTTTTCATAATAAACAGTATTGAATTGAGAGCACTCCTTGTATGTCATAGTCCAGCCTTTTGTCCAGATTCATTTACTCAGTCATTAAATGGCAGCATTAGGATTCAGATCTGTCATTTGTCTCTAAGTTCTATTGATTTTCTATGATATCACACTGTACCATATTTTAGACACGTGGTTCTCCAGCCCCCCTGCTTCATGACCCTTGACAAGTTATCTTGCACTTTTCCTCTTGTGTGGGTAAGGCCAAATTTGGTGGCAGAGCTGGCCACATAGGTCAGCAGAGGGTAGAGTCTTTCATGGCAAGTTGGATCAGTTTGGGATTTTATAGGATCCAGATTTGAGGGCTGAATACAGACAGTAGCTTGGGAAGGAAACCAGAGGAGCAGTAGCAGTAGCAGATTCGAGAGGAGAGGAAGAAGCAAGGTCAAACTTCTAAGAGATCTGGAATGGGTACAAGATGGGACGAGGTGAAAAGGCTGAGAGCATAGTTTGTTTAGAAAGTAAGGGTGCTGACTGCTAATTCTTACTGGGAGATGTCTGCGTATGTCAAGGGCAGGTTAGCTGACTTGGCATATAGCTAGATTGACATTTCTCATTGTGAAATGTGTGTTCCACTATACTTGAAGTTTCTATTTATTTAATCTAAAATAATTGTAATAATATAGAATTTTTATCTAAAGGGGCTAAGTTAATCTAATCCAACCCATTTATTTTTATCAAATTTATTTTGCATTTTCAAAGGGTAGTTGGCATTGGATTATATGCCAGAAAGATTACAAAATTTCAGTTATATATCCTCAAGAATATTTTGAGATGAGTAGATAATAGTATGATTATTCAAGTAATGCAAATATTTGGTTAAATTGATTATTGGTTAAAGTAGAGAAGAATAATTTTATTTATTTATAAAATAAAATTTATTTTATGAAGCATAATTTGTGAGGTATACTTACACTTATGTTTGTGGTCTCAGGGCTATTGTTAAGGAAGAATTTCTCCCATCAGTAAGTGAACAGCCACACAGTATACATTTTACACATATATTGCAAGTGTCCATGTTTTATATTTCATGGCAGGAATGATGAGGGAGGGAGGGTTTCAGCAAATAAGCCATTAATGCCTAGGAATAAACTAATGAGTGGAATATCTGTTATACCATTGCCTCAGTAGGACCTAACTGTTTAAAAGCAAAGCAAAATAAGACACTGTTGAACAGCATCGTATTGGCATTGTGATAACTTTATAATTGTATTTATCTGCACCTTTCTTAGGCTATTTAAATATTTCTTTTTGAGTTCCACTTCTGTTTTCTTTAGTTAAAGCCAGAAAGAGTATTAAGTTTCTCATCCTGTACCTAAATTATTCTACAGTCAAAAGCAATAAGCTCCCGAAGTCAATTTCTAAGTGTAATAGCAGATATTTGTATTTATTAGGTACCATTAAGTTAGGACTACTATACTCATTTCTTCATTCATTTATTATTTCATTATACTTATTCATTAATTTAACAAACTTACAGTGTGTTGCTGTTGAGGATAAAATGATGAATAAGACATAGCACCTACCCTCATGCTGCTCATATTTTAGCTGAGTAAACAGATACGTAAGTAAGTAATTGGGATTGAGTGTGCCAATTGTTATAATGGTGGCATATACAAAGGTCTATGGGAACATTATGGAGAGAAGGATTAACTAGGAGATGGAATGGGGTTGGAGTACAGACAGTTTTCATGGAGAAGAACCTTGAAGAATAAATTGGGGTTGATTATGTTTTCTATTATGTTAATATTAGCAACTGTGGCAACCACATTTTAAAAAAAATCTATAGATGTCATTTGTCCTTAGTTTTGAAGTTACTTCTGGTTCCATTTCTTCATTGTCTTCTTCAAATACTTTTTTGTTCTGAAACCTTTGATCTCTGTTCTATTTGGTATTATTCTTTGGCTCCTGGTTGATATCTGGTCCATATTAGAAGACTGACCTGACTTTGAGCTATCCATTCTTAGTCTGACCTGGTATTTTCCAAGTACGCTACTTCTGGTAACTGCGCCTTTCTTTGACCTGTTGTGGCTTCAGGCAAGAGGAGCTTCATTCACATGATCTGGCCAGGCCTCTAGAATCCTACTCCAACAAAGACTCCAATGTCTTCCAGACAATTTTATTTTTCTGAGATCAAGTATTAGGAAAGAAAGTTCTGAGAGAATGCGGTGTGTTATGGCTTGAGACCAGGGTGCAGGGGATTGAGAGGCATGTAATAAGTTTGGAAAGACAAGTAAAGGCTGGACTGTGAGAACTATGAAACCATGGATTTGGGACTTTATTCTTCATGCCAGATGGGACACGTAAATGGTTTTCAGGAGGATTGTGACACCGTCACATCTATACTGTAGAAAGATAACAGTGTCATGACTGGGCCATAAAGAAGAGAGATTGCAGTCAGGGAGACCAGTTAAAGGAAGTAGATGATGAAGCCCTGAATTGAGCAAGACAGTAATGATGAAGAAGAAATAAATCCAAAAAATTTCAGAAATGAAACTAATAAGATTTGAGAACTAATTGGAAATTGAGCACGAGGGAAAGAAAAATATTAAAGATCTTTACAAGTTTTCTGATTTGGGTGATTGGACAGGTTATTTTTTCCTTTGTCATTACATTTGTAATTAATGTAAAAACTTAATCACATGTGTAACTCTTTATTTAATGGCTGTCTTCATTGGATGAACTCCGCGAGGGCAGGGTCTTTGTCCTTCTTGCTTATGTCTATATTCCCTAGCGCCTGGCACAGTGCCTGGTTATACTCATATAATTGATTAATAGTTAGTGACCAACTGACTAGTCTCATGCATTCAGTAAATTTTTATTGAATACCAGACACTGTTCTAGATGAATTTTAATACCTTAAACGAAGACATGAAATACATGAGGATGAGCAGATTCAGTGAAAAGATAATGGATTGTATTTTGGACACATTGAATTTAGATGCCATGGGACATCCAGTGGGAGATATGAATCTAACTTCAAAAGAGTGATCTTGGTGGGAGATTCAGATTCATATGCAAGGATGTGAAGTATGTGAAACCTGAAGCCATGTTTAATTAGTAGAAGAGTAAGTAAAGTGAGGCATCATAATGGCTGAAGACAGAATTCTGGGGAATACAAATATTTAAGCAGTAAGTAGAGAAAGAAGAGTTAACTAAAGCAACTGAGAAGATATCTAGAATTTTAGGAGAAAGATCAGGGGATAGTCTTGTCATCAAAGGGAAATGATGAGAGAGTTTCAAGAAGTATATGTTGGGATACAGTATTTGTGAAATCTGAATCCCTGGAAGAGTTCTAGGAAGGCCAGAGATTCCTGAAAGTATTCTCTCCTTTGTTTTGCCTCACAATTTATGTCTGAACTCTTTAATTGATGGTCAAATTATTAAGCTGTGGAGAATTTCTACTACCTTATGCCTATGAAGTCCAAATAAAATTCCTTCAGTGCTAGTACTGTTTAGTTAATAAAGCATTTAGATCGTTGCCTATAAACTGCAAGAGGAAAAGACCAAAATGTGGAAAGAAGTTTCTACTTTTAGATGAAGTATATGTCCTAAACTAATTTTTTTTTTCAAATTTTCATGGTCCATTGCTCCTTTCACTTGAATAAATTTTACTTTTCAATTGTGATAACACTTTTAAAGCAATTAAAAGATAAATGAATTTCTAGACATTACAAATGATTGTTAATGCATAAGGGTATTATTATAGCATTTGTGCATATATTAGTGTGTGTGGTAGAATGGGGAAGCTGTAATTCTCTGATTTGTAAGACTCTCTGAGTTACTATGAATTTTTTGAAATCAAAATAAAGATCACAATCTTGCTTTTATTCTCCTGATTTCTTTTGGAAAAACAAATTATTTTGGCAATAGACTAGGTTCCTTAACATTTGACTAGTCAGAAAGAACTAAAAGATAGACCCCCCCCCCAAAAAAATAAACCACTTTCTTTGGAAATAGAAACACTTGAAGAATTATTTGGCTGCAGGAATCCCTGCTTATTATATATATGTGTGTGTGCCCATGAAGATCTATTTTGTAGCTTTGAATTTATAAATTGGATGGGCTGCTACTCATTTAGTATGACAGATTTCTTTGTAAATATACCCCATCAATATTGTACTGTGCTCCCACTAGATGATCAGTAAATTTGAGTTGAAAGATTGATTGTTGAAAAGATTAGAAATTAGCTAATGTTTCAAAAATGCTTGACTCATCACAATTACATACAAAATCTAGAGCCTTCTGAGTCCCCTTCAGTTTTGTGTAGTAGAAACTAACCTGGCCCATTGGTAGTCAGGTTGGAACCACTGATGTTTTTTGGCCAGGTGCCGGGAAAGTCTTCAGTAATGCCATAGTCTGCCCAGGTACCATTAGCCCAGCAGGAAGTTTCAGAGCCCGTGGGATATACATGGGGAAAAAGTCACACAACAGAGGGAGTGAATACATATTTAGGACCAGTCAGGCAGGGAAAAACTGTAGAAAGAGCATTTGGGTTTTTGGTTTAGGCAAATCTTACCTGGAATAGGGCAGAAGTGACTTGATTAAGAGGAATTCATCTATTCATCTTTTCCTTGGATTTCTTGATAGAGAGGGATTGATTTTGGTGTGGATAAAACAGGAGACGAAAAAGAATCCTTGCTTTTACTTCTTCTGTTTGTTTTGTTTTTATTAGCCCTACCCATTTGCTCTAACAAATCTCACTGTCTTAGTTGATATTGTACTCTCTTTTCCAGGCAACATTTTTATCTCCCATAGCTGAGCAGAAAACTAAGTACTTGGCCCCAAAGGAATGATTGTAACTCAGCTAAGATTAAGGGCAAGAGGCAATAAGGTGGTTTAGAGGTCAAGTGGCCTGAACTAGACTGGAGAGCAGGAGTGTTATCTACCCATTTAGGTTTAAAAAGTTCTAATATTTCTGACAGGAAGATCCATGTTAATTACCCTAAATTTATTTGAAACTCTTATGAACTGTACTTGTTAAGTCTTCAAAATATTTTTTAAATAAGTGAAATGATACAATTGGGTCAGCAAATTGGGGTTCAGTAACCTAAGGTTACACCATCCTGGAGCCTTTTTCCTTGAGTGGTCATGATCTCAGTTCTTTTCCAGTCAATTCTTCAGCTTGGTGTAAAATAATTACAACTTGGGGGAATCATGGGAATTCCTAAGGTGGCCATAGATAGCTTCAGTCCTGTGTTCCTGCCACCAGGAGGCACTGAAAAGGTGACATGGGACATAAATGTGCTCTTCACACATTTTCTAATTTGTCTGCTCACAGTTAAACATAGATAATAGAGTGGGCCCTTTGCAAAGCTGTGAATTAGACTAAGTTTCTTTTGGAAGATGGATATTTTTGCTTTATTTATGAAGACTGCTTTTTACAATTAGAAGCTGGAGGTGGAGCCTGTATGGCCTAGTCCAACCCTAAACCGTGTGTTAAAACAAAAGGAAATGGTTGAGTTAAGAATAGATTATCTACTTCTTGTTTTATTCCCCTTATGTTCATGGACCCTTTTTAGTATACCCAACAGATAAAAATATTTTGGGCATGTTTGTAGAAAGCATTATCAATAAAAATGTTACTATTTAAATTTTGGAATTTGTTTTGGTAAGAACAAAATTTGAAGCCCTCTAATGAGGATTGAAATTAGAGTAGGATATAGGAATTAATAACCTGTAATTAAAATTTTTTTGTTATTGAAACCTATCATCTTTTAAAGGGTTTCTTGAACTGAACACTCCATTCGAACACAATCATTACTAATTAAGCTAATTAAGAAAATTGCTTCTGAAGGTTCAACTTTGACATGTCCCTTACTTAAAATATCTGTGGACTGGACAGAAAATGTTTCCTGCCTAACACCCTCTTTTGGTCTCAGTCGTAATCCTAGTCTGAAAGGGGGCATAAAAATGGTGAGGTAATGCTAAATTATCATTTAAAAGTATCAGTCACAATCTACTCAGAAAAGACTGAACAGATGAAAAAGAATTAAGCTAAATTGGGCAAAATGCCCAGAGATTCCAACAAATGGAGCTTACTTTATACAAAAAGGAAAATAATAATGAATATGTAAAATTTATGCATAAGAGTCAGGAATTTACTTTCTTTACTCTTCTATCATAAGGATCATTCTTATATATTTTTAATAATCTAGAATTCTAATTAAGGGGTGCAATTACACACACACACACACACACACACACACACACAGAAAAGCTGTTAAAAAAATAGCATGAAAGATCCCAGTTGCCCACAGGATAGCCTCATGTTATGTTCTCAACTCCTATGTGGCACTGCTTCTACCCTCCCACCCTGTCACTTCAGCCTATTTTTGAAAACCTTAAATTGCCTTTAAATTTTATAAAATACAATGTTTCACCTTTAAGTATGATGTTACCTGAAGGAATTTTTTTACATGCATTTTATTGGGATGAGGAAGATTGCTTCTATTCCCAGTTTGCTGGGAGTTTCTTTTTGGTTTTTGGTTTTTTGCTGAGAAAACATTCACCCTGAGCTAACATCTGTGCCAATCTTCCTCTATTTTGTTTGTGGGTCACCACCACAGCCTGGCTGACAAGTGGTGTAGGTCCATGCCCGGGATCCGAACCCAGGAACCTGGGCCACTGAAGCGGAGCGAGCTGGACTAACCATTCATTATGCCTCAAGGCTGGCCTCTGCTGAGAGTTTTTAATCATCAATGGGTGTTGAATTTTTCAATTGAATTAGATTGATTGATTTTTGAATGCTGAACTAACTTTGCATTCTTGTGATAAACCCACTTGGTTAGGTCTTGATATTCTTACATATTGCTAGATTCAATTTGCTGAAAGTTTGTTAAGGATTTTTGTGTTTATGTTCATGAGGGATATTGACTTACAGTTTTCTTTTCTTGTGCTTTCTTTGTCTGGTTTTGTTATCAAGGTAATTATGCCTTCATAAAATGAGTAGAGAAGTGTCTGCACCTCTTCTATTTTTGGAAAGACGTTGTGTAGAAATGGTATTATTTCTTCCTTAAATATTTTATGCAGTTTACCAGTGAAGCCATCTGGACCTGGAGTTTCCTTTGTGAGAACGTTTTCAACTACAGCCAATTTCTTTAAAGCTGTAGAGCTATTTAGAGTATTATTTCTTTAGTGATCTTTGGTGACTTGTTCTTTTGTGGAATTTATCCATTTCATCTGAATTGGTAAATGTTGGCTGTACAGTTATTTATAACATTTTCTTATTATCTTTTTAATGTCTGTAGGATCTTTAGTGATAATCCCTTTTTGTTTCTGGTTTTGGTGATTTTTATTCTGTGTTTCTTGATCAATCTCACTGTAGGTTCATCAATTTTATTGATCTTTTCAAAATATCAGTTTTGGGCTTATTTTCTCTCTAGTTTGTCTATTTTCTATTTTGTTGATTTTGCTCTCATCTTTGCTATTCCTTCTTTTTATTTGCTTTGAGTTTACTTTGCTTTTCTAAAGGTCGAAACTTAGGTCACCAATTTTAGACCTTTTTTTTTAATATAAATGCCTAAAGCTACAATTTTCCCTCTAAGCATTGATTTAGCTGCATCCCACAAATTTTATTTTGTTGTATTTTTATTATCGTTAAGTATGAGATATTTTATAATTACCATTATGATTTTTTTTTCATTTGACCCGTGGATTATTTAGAAGTATGTTGATTTCAAAATATTTAATATTTTCCTAAATATCTTATTGTCACTTATTTCTAATTTAATCTCATTGTAGTGAGATAGCTATATGATTCTAGTTCTTTTATGTTTATTGAGATTTCTTTTATGACCAAGCATATGGTTTATCATGGCTAATGTACCATGTGTACTTGAAAAGAATCAATTTTTTTCAGTTTGAGGGGTGTATTAGTCTATAAATATAAATTAAATCATAAATCCTCTATGCCTTGACTAAAATTTTGTTTAGTTTTTCTATTAATTGCTGAGAAAGAGGTGTTAAAGTTTCTTGCTATGGTTGTAGACTTGTCTCTTCTTTTAATTCTGTCAATTTTAGGCTCTGTCATTAGGCACATGTACATTTATGATGGATGTCTTTCTGAAGAATTGACTCTTTTATTGTTATGAAGTATCCCTCTTTATCTTCAGTGGTACTCTTTTTCTTAGAGTTTATTTTATTGATATTAATATATTTACCATATGTCTACTCCAGCCTTCATGTTTATTGCTTATATGATCTATCTTTTTCTACCTACTTACTTTTCTCTTTTAGACAAAGACTGTTTTGTTTTTAAAAATCTATTCCAATAATCTCTTCCTTTTAATGAAAAGATTAAAAGTACTTAGTGCATTATTGTTTAATGTAATAATTAATATGATTGATTTAAGTCTATTGTTTTTCCTGTTATCCCCTTTTTTGTTGTTATTCCTGTTTTTTCTGCCTTCTTTTGGATTAATTTTTAGAATTTCATTTTAATTTATCTGTTGGCTTTTTGGATATACTTCTTTGAATTATTTTATGAATGATTACTTTATGTATTACAATGGACATCTTTAACTTTTCACAGTCTAGTTAGAGTTAATGTTGTACCACTTCACATAAAATATAGAAACTCTGCGGTTATATATGTCCATTTACCACATCCCTTACCGTCCTTTATATTATAATTGTCATTTATATTATATCTACCTATATATATATAAACCTATCTACCTATATATATATATCTACCTATATATATATAAACCTCACATGACAATGTTATAATATTTGCTTTAAACTGTCACATATATTTTTTAAATTTGAGATAAAATTATAATCTTTAATATTTGCCCAAATATTTACCATTTCCAGTGCTCTCCATTCATTCCTTTGGTATCATTTCTCTTCAGCTTGAAGAACTTTTTGTCATTTCTGTAGTGTGGGTCTGGTGATAATGAATTGCCTTAGTTTTCCTTTATCAGAAAATATCTTTATTTCACCCATATTCCTCAAGGATATTTTCACCAGATACAGTCATCTCTTGATATCCAGGGGAATTGGTTCCAGGACCTCCACAGATATCATAATTCATTGATGCTCAAGTCCCCTATATAAAATGATATAGTATTTGCATATAACCTACACACATCCTCCTGTATACTTTAAATCATCTCTAGATTACTTATAATACCTAATACAATGTAAATGCTATGTAAATATTTATTATACTGTGTTGTTTAGGGAACAATGATAAGAAAAAACGTCTGTATATGTCCAGTACAGACGCTACCATCGTAGGCCCTTCAGTTGGTGGTTGGTTGAATTCACAGATGCGGAATCTGTGGATACAGAGAAACTGTGTAGGTTTCTTTAAAGATATTGTCCTATTGGCTTTTGGCCTCCATTGTTTCTGATGAGAAATACATAGTAATTCTAATTGTTCTTTCCCTGTATGTAATGTGTTGTTTTTCTCTGGCTATTTTTAATATTTTCTCTTTATTTTTGGTTTTCATCTGTTTGATTATAATGTGCCTAGTTATATTTATTTGTATTTATTAGATTGTAGTTTTCTAAACTTCTTGAATCAGTAAATTTATTTCTTCCTCCAAACATGGGAAATTTTCTGCTACTGTTTCTTCAAATATTGCTTTTCCACTCCATCCTCTCTCTCACTCCAATTTTATATATGTCTGATGTTTAAAATTGTCCCACAGGTCCCAGATGCTCTGTTCATTTTCTTTCGATTTTTTTTTTCTTCTGCAGATTGGATGATTTCAGTTCATCTGCTCTGTAGTTCATTGATTCTTTCCTCTGTTACCTCCAGTTTGCTATTGATCCCAACCATTGAATTTTTATCGCAGATATTTTTGTTTTTCAGTCTTGAAGTCTCCATTTGGTTCTTTTTTGCATTTCCTATTTCTCTGCTGAAATGTCCTATATTTTTAATCAGTATGAGCATATTTTCCTTTACCTCACTCAGTATACTTATAAAAGCTGCTTTAAAGTCCTTATTTGATATTTCCGACATCTGGGTCATCTTTTTTCAGCAGATTGAATCACAGATTCTCTGCTCATCCTATGTTGAATAATTCTGGAACGTATCTTGGATATTGTGCTGTTATGTTTTGAAACCTCTGGATTTTGTCACATTCTTCTAAAGAGGGTTGATGTTTTTCTTTTAGCAATCAATTAATTTAGTTGGACTCCAATTGCAAACTGTCATGCTTGTAGTGGGCAGTGGCTTAGATCTCAGTTCAGTTCTTTAAACCTTAGCTACAAGCTGCTTTCAGTTTGTCCCACACATGCAGGGGTCAGGGGTCAGCCAGAGACTTAGGCTGAATTTAAATGTAGAATTTGGAGTTCTTTTCTGGCTCTCTTCTTTCTGGAGTTTCCTCCTCATTCTCCAGCAGCTATGGTTGGTCCAGGCTCTTTCGCCCTGTTTCCTCCAGTCAGAAAAGTGGCAGGACTTTTAGCTGCCTGCCTTCACCTCACTCTTGTGCCACCACCACCACCACCACTGCAGCTGCCTCCAGTGAAAAGCTGCAAAAAGCACATCGCGTGCTCCAGATGTTGACTTCTCTCCAAAATCTGTTTACCTTTGTTAAATCTCCAAAGCCCTCAAATAGGTTTCCCCCCTAGAATTTGTGTCTGTTATTTGTAGGAGGGTTGGTCTGTTAGGTAGTCACTCCTTACTTCATCATCTGGGCATCCTCTGGTTCTATCACCGTCTGCATCTCTCTTAGCATCCTCAGTTTCTCCTTCTCCACAGATTTATTCCATTCAACCTATAGCTAGACCCAGATTTGCATGGACATTTTTTAAAGCTCTTACTTTGACATTGGTATCCCCTCAAGCTCCTATATGTTATCTGTTTTTCTATGTAATTTCTTATAAGAGTTATCTATTCTTAATACTTATAGTTTCTCACTACAAGTTCATACCACTCTTTACAGTTTTGCATTTTCTCCCAATATGCTTTTGAAATTTCTCTCTTAAAAGACAATGGTGACAACTGAAAGGTCAAATCACATTGCCTCTTGAGACTATCCTTCATTTTTCTGTAATATCCAAGGCTGTTGACCACGATCTGCTGGAAGCTTTTTCTCCTGTAATTTCCATATGTTTATTTTTCTTCTTTATCTGTGAAATTCTTCTCATTGCTAGCTCCCCTTCTCCTCCTATCTCTGAAATATGGCATTCCTCAAGTTTTTTCCTTGGCCTTATCTTCTCTTTCCATTAGAAATTTCATCTATTACAGTTGTTCCAGCTAGTCTTGTTATGCTGATGACTCAAATCCAAAATATATCCAGACTTTAAAGTTATAAACATGGACAGAATTCTGGCTCTACCTCTTACTAACTGTGATCTTAGGCAAGTTGTGTAGTTGACATTTTTAGGACCCAGTTTGGGTAAAATAATAATGCCTTAAGCATGCTTATCACATTAAGCCATAAGTTTGCTTGTCACATTGGCATGCATAGTTTATAGTATACACGTAGCCCATAGTTAATGCTCATAGTGGTAACTATTATTAAAGCCATTTCTGCAATCCCCATCTCTCTTTAGACTTGTGCCCTACACATTCTGTTTCCTATAGGATCCAGATATCTTAAATCAGCATCTCCAAAATAGTACCTGCCATGGATGTCACTGTTAATGACACCATCATTTCCCCAGTTATCCAGGCTCAGAACCTTGGTATTGTCTGATGAATGGGCTTGTTCTGTAGCCCCTTACATTCAACAGTAATTTGCTTAGACAAATAAACACTCTTTTGGAACACCTCTTTCGTTTGTTCTCTCCTTCCCAATGCTGTTCCCAACCATTTTTTTAAATCTCTCATTACCTCTCTTGAGGATCATTCTATTTAAATAGACTTCTAACTGATCTCACCATGTCTTCGCTCTCTAATTTCCAATCCATCCTTCAGTTTACTTCTAGATTATTCTTTTTAAAGGAAAGCTCTAATCATATTACTCTATTGCACCACTAATAATAATAATCTAACATTATTATTTTCTTACATGCTAAGCAATGTCTTAAATGCTTCACATGGATTATTCCATTTAGCCCTACCAAACAGCTCCATAAACCATAAAAAGATATTATCCATAAAAAAAGATACTATCATTATCATCTCTATGACTTGACTAGCTTGACTAACTTGTGATGTCATCCAGCTAATAAATGGTACAATCAAGTTCTAAACCCAGGCAGAGTGATTCCAAAGTCTGCTCTCTTAATTTGTTAGACTACACTTCCTCACAACTACTTCCTTATGATCCACAGCACCTATCAAACATGGTCTAGGTTCTATCTTTCAGTCCTCTACAATCTAACTTCAGGCTAACAATTTTATGCTATTTCAAATTTCTTATAGAACACTAAGTTCCAGACAAACAGGGTGACTTGCTAAATTGGTCGTGAGCTTCATTGTCTTGCATCTTAGATCTTGCCATCATTTCTGCCTGGAATAACCAATGCCTTATTCTACCA
Organism: Tapirus indicus; assembly: GCA_031878705.1. NCBI lineage: Eukaryota > Metazoa > Chordata > Mammalia > Perissodactyla > Tapiridae > Tapirus > Tapirus indicus. The sequence goes on from CM062925.1 coordinate 9,442,306, forward strand.
GTTGGAATCATTCGGGCTAAATGACACCTTCTAAACTGGGACTTCTTGCATTCTTTTAGGATCCAGTTAGGATTGAGGTCTTCATCTGTAATCCCATGAACACTGTGTACTTCTCATGCAGCCATTATCACAGTTTGCTGCATGTTACAGTCACTTGTGGATATGATTTATATGACTTGGCTACCTTACCTAATTATACAATTCTTGCATGACCAATTGTGGGGTTTACTTTCCATGTTTTTTTCCTTAATCTACTCAGTACACTGTCTTAGGTATATTAGATGCTCAGTTAATGTTTACTGAATGAATACATGTTTGTGATTGTGGATCTCAGTAATTAGGATTGTTGGTTTGCATTTCTGAAGCATATGAACTTGAGAGGCTGCTATGGAAATTATGCATGTGTTAATTTAATGCGATCACCTTTTTAAAAAGACTGAGACCTTTCTTGATTTTCATACTTTAAAATCTTTACCTTTGAGTTGGGTTTTGATTTTCCTGGGGGAGTTTTTGAAGGTGTAGAGTTCTAATATTTTAAATGGGAATTTTAAGACTATTCACCATGATGGACTATGGTAAAGAGAGGACTCTAAGAATCCCAGTGAATAAAAACTCATATAGCTGAAAAACTTTACTAGGAGCTATAGCTGCTGTGTCATAATAAGCCCAATCCAGAGAGATTTGAACATACAGATATAATTGCAAAATTTCATTGTGAAGGAGATTTGGTCAAACATTAGGCTGATGTGGTTAATCAGTGAAGATGTTCTAGGACAGAGGAACTTAAAGCCAAAATTTAATAAGGAGGAAGCTGTGTGTTGTAATGGTGAAGGGAGACTGTTCTTGCACAGGGATGGGTTAGGCAAAGATTCAGAAGTAAGATACAGCTGATGAGTGCAATGATGGTTATACAACAGAGGGGTGATTTATTCCTACTGGGTGTGTGAGTCGTGATCCCCTTTGGTATATTGATAACTGTCTGTTATCAGACTCCTCAGGCAGTCCTTACATATTCCATCCATGTGCATAGTCTCTGTTTCCTTTCTATCTTTTCTTTGTCTTTTTATATTAGTTTTGGGAATAGATTTTGGCAACAATCTAATTGGAAAATAGCTCCCTAAAACTTGTTTGTGTTGTTATTTGGTTCGCTCTTATTCTAGCTTTCACTTTCAATTGATGCCTTTAGTTCTTTATCATAGTGTGCCTTGTCTCTCTTCTCTCTTCCGCTATCCCTCTTCCTCTTCCTATTTCTGTTCCCTCCTCTCCCCTTCATCTCCTTTTCTCTTTTTCCCAGATTTCTTAATCTGGTAATTGCTCAGGAATTTATTCAGTGCCCTTTGTTCAAGAAGGTCAACACGCTTCTATCTATATCATTTTGTTTATGCTCAAGACAAATCTAATAGAAAGGTAGAAGGCACCAAAAAACTACATTCCCACAATCTTTGAGCCCCAGTGAGTTTTGGAATTCAGAATTTTGGGGATTTTAGATAAGTAAGGTAATTTTATACAAGTAAATTCTGTATTATGTTACATTCCTCATGGTGTCTGGGCAGCACTTGATATTTCCTTAGTGAAACAATATTCATACAAAGTAGAATAAATAAAGACTATAAAAAGCCACAGGTAAGAATTTCCTACCAAATGAGTTTTGGTGCCAAACATATAAAATATTTATTTATTTATTTATTTATTGGTGAGGAATATTGTCCCTGAGTAACATCCATGTTCATCTTCCTCTATTTTTTTATATATGGGATGCTGCCACAGCATGGCTTGACGAGTGATGCATATGTCCGCGCCTGGGATCCAAACCCATGAACCCTGGGCCACTGAAGCAGAGCACGTGAACTTAACCACTATGCCACCAGGCCTGCCCTGAAAATATTTATTTTTAAAAATTTTCAGAGCTTTCTGGATTTCAGAATTGTGAATAAGAGATTAGGCACTGTTGTTAGGCTTTTGCCCAGATCAGCCATGGGGGTCTCCAGCCCCACCCCTATTCCCGTGATGCTTCCTGTTCCTGTGTGCTCCAGTGTCTACTTCATTCACCTGTGACTCTGCCTGAGAACATTCGATGGTAGCAAAAGCGTGCTCTCCTACAGTGTGAGGTAGCCCCACAATTCTTGGAGTTGGCACCCCAAAGCAGTCCTCAACCAGAAACAGGGGGAGTTGGTGAATATACATCCCAACTTCTGAACCCCTCAGGTGGAACAACCCTGAAATATGTTTTGTACAGTTTCCCAGATGTTCTTGGTGGGAAGGAGCCCTGGTTGCCCACGGTGCTAATCTGTTTACTAATGTACCTTGTATTGCTTTCTTTCCCATCCCACCTCACTTCCCCACTGCCTTACTGCTGCTCCTGAGAACACTTACCAAAGAGATTACTTGCACTCAAATCCTCCTCTCAGGGTCTGCTCTGGGGTAACCCACGCTAAGACATGGACTTCAAAGAGAGCCTGGATCTTGGATTAAAGAATAGTATTGTTGCAGACTTTCATGCGGTTGTTAACCACTGTTTTTCATGTTTTTAACTTTCTTAACTTAGATTTGGGAGATTTTATTAGAGTAAGAGGAGCATGTTACCAATTTGTAACTGCTACTGTCCATGTGTATACATACTGCTGGCCTTCCCACTGCTGCTGCCGTTTCCTGTTCCCACCTCCCACACTGTGAGCCCACTGTCAGTTTGAAAACCTTGGCTAAGATTTAAACAAATTTAGTTGATAATGATTTGAAGTATTTTCCCCCATTCTCAGAGGAAATGCATATCCTCCTGGCTTGAAGACCTTTAAGGCACAAAGAAGTTGATCTCCGATGGCTGATTCTCTGGCTGATCCCTGGGGAGGAGGTGGGGTGATTTGATCTGGAGAAGCCTTTCTTGTACCCTCAGACTTCATGATGTTGAGTGTAAGGCTGAGTCTGACCCTTTGTTATTTATTGCTGTAAATGATTTTGTGCTTGCTTTCTTGCAAGTGAATTGCTTGAGTTAAAAGTTGAAGTTCTTGACACAACTTGAAATCCATTTTTAAAAAAGTGTAATTCATTTATAGAGGAACTGCAATCATTAATTACGTTGTGGCTCCTTATCTTTTTTATGATACACGTATTGCTGTGGGTATAGTGCTCTAAAACATCTGCTCAATGGTCCGTTATGGCGGCACAAGACCGCTTTTACATGAATGCAATAAAGTAGCAGATGCTTCTTAATGACGACTTCCCAATTCATTTAGGAAACAAGTCAGTTCTGGATTTGGTTTTTCCTCCAAGTGTGGCAACTGTGCAGGCAAATGATTCCGAAGAGGTTAGAACTGCAAATCAAGTCACTCTGTATAATTTTTTTTAGGGTGCTGCACGTTAGTCTAAAAGCCTTCTCTAATAGCACTTTAATAAAATTAGCGTTTGTCTTACTATGCAAATAATTCTTTACCATTATAAGTAACCAGGAAAATACATTAATTCAGCATTACCAGCTTAAGCTTCTTTTATTTTTTTCTTTGGAAACTTCTGTTGAATGTTGATTTATCATTAGCATTACAAATGAAAAAGTGGTTGAATGCCCAGGCTGGGTAACAGGGAGACATGGGGGTCCAGCAATTGGAAGTCAAACGTAGTTCCTTCCAGGAGCAATTTCTGTCACCTCAGAGGCAGATCTTGAGGTGCTGGTGATGTCCGCATGCCCCTCTGCACCGTCCTTGGCAGGGCTGGTCTTCTCCTCAGTACGGTAGGTGGTTGTCTGTAGGGTGTGTTCTGAAGGGGCCAGAGAATCCACTGCTGCGCACACACCTCCCTGCCATGTAATGTTCTGTTACAGAAACTGCATGGTCAGCGATGCATTAAGATTTCCCTGTTCAGGAAAACTTCTCTTCAAAGGCAGAGACTCTTGGTAGGATTAACAGTTCAGCCTGTAACATTTACTGTTAGTGAGTTCATCAGGGTCCTTTCCTCTGAAGATCAGGTCAGAAGGGCTGAATTTGGGAGCTTTGTGCTGAGAGAGGAAAACAAGGCCATGAAAAGCTGGGTGTAGGGGATGCCAAGGATCAATTTTGTTTTCTTCATAATTTTGTTAACAATGGTCTGGGTTAGCAGCATAAAGTCTTTGAAGTGGATGCATGCACCCAGAGAGCTTGCAAAACAGTCCACCGCAATGTGGTAAATAACATTAGGACTGCTATTTGTAATTACTTTTATTTATTTATTTAAATGAAGCTTTAATGGTATCTGAACATGGACTTGTTCTGGGTCTTCACGCAGTTCACTTGTCAGGAGACCAGGCGTCCTATATGTCACTCGAGGCATCTGAAAGGAAACAGCGGGAGCCTAACGATGGGAAGGAGCTGACAGTGGTGCCGTCACTCCTTCAGTTGTCTCTTACACGTTGCAGTTTGCTGTGCCCTGGGCTTACCAGGAGGATTGCATCCAGCTTTAGTTAACACCACTCCCACTTGTCAGGCTAGGGGCTTTGAAAGATTCCTGCACAGAAACTCTAATGAACAAAAACTGGCATTATGTAAAAACAACAATATAATCAGTTCTTTCAAAAAGTTGGCTCTCCAAATTTGAAATTAAGATTCCTTGAGATAGGATTTGTATTTACTGTTATTAGTGATGACCCCTAACCTGTGTGTATGTGTGCCTAATGATAGTATGAAGCCATGTACATTGATTAGCAACTCATTGAAAAGCATTCAGAACATGAAGACAAACCTCTTACACCTGGAGAAGGGCATTGGCCTGTGACTGTCATGATTTACTAAGCACAGCCAGTGATATGCTTCTTCCATGTGGATCTGTGGATCTTTCTGAGCTCTTGCAACCATTAAAATCACCTATCCATAAATTGGAAAGAGAACTGAAGGCAGACCTTTGAAATGCCATATCACAATTAAAATTTTAAAACAAAAGAAAACAAAAACGCTGCAGTGTATTCAATTAAATTCCTCTCTTCAAAATATTACTGGCAAAAAAGTATCTGCACCATTAATAAATAAAGTAACTGTATTTTTCTGTAACACTTTATTTACTGTGTTGATTTACACATTTGGAACCCAGGACTCTGTGTGTGGATTAGAACGGGATTCTTTATGAAGAGAACTGCTGTGCCCCCAGTGCTGGAGAGAGAGGCAGGGCTGCTGGGCGGGCAGCATTGGGGCGTTTGGTGTCCAGGTGTCTGATCATCCCGGGCTGTGATCAGGACTGGCTGCTTAGCAGCGCTGGCTCTGGAGCCAGGAGCCCAGTGAAAGGCAGGCAGCTGTGTGCTCATTTGCGTGCTATTTACATGTGTGATCATTTTGAGGTGCTCACTTTTTCAACCAGTACCTTAAAATCAGTATTTCTGTAACTTTATTCAGCCATAACCACTGGCCCGGAAAGCTGAGTGCAAAATGGGCAAGATGCCTAAAGAGGAGGTGAGGGCAAGTGGCCAGTGAAGGTCCTTTGGTGCTCGGAGTGAAGAGTAGGGTGGGAAGGCTACTTCTATCAGTGTCCAGATCATCACCTAGCTAAAATAAATACTTGGAAAATATTTTTCCTTAATCTTTATCTTATCCTTTACAGTTTTCAATTTTAATGTATTTTACAATATACACGGTATATTGTACAGAAATACATGTTCATAATTGATCAGAAGGTAAATATATACATATTAAAGATGAGTGCTTAAATTTCTTTGACTCCTGGAGTCACAATCAAAAACGTTTAGAGACCTCTGATTTGTAGGATGGAAATGGCAACAGACAGTTTATACCCATTTCATTTAAGAAACACTGATTGACTTCCTATTGTCGGTCAGCTACTCTTCAGGATGCCTGGGATACCCAGGTGACTGAGATAGGCATACGCCCTGTCCTAAGGGATGTGTGTGTGCCATAGCGGGAGAGCCTTTCCCTGACCCCAGACCAGATAAGGGCCCAAGGTGCATTCTTGTGTTCTTATAGTACTTGCAACACTATAATCAAATAACTGTTTATGCAATGATTTGTTTTTTCCCCACCCTCCCTCTAGTTATAAGCTCTTTGAGAGCAAAACCTGTGTTTGCTTTGTTCACCAACATCTGTCCAGTGGCGGCACCCGGCCTGGCGCATAGTAAATGCTCAGTAATTGTTAGTTGAATGAACGTGTTTGTGCCTTGTCCGCACACACTGGGCACATGTGCGCACATAAATGTGAGTATGCACAAAGCTGAGAAGAAACACACGGGGCATGCTCAATCAGAAACTATTGCTGAGGGAAGGAGGACATCTATGAACAGAACGAAGTATGTGAGGAGACTTTTTTGTGTGTGTGTGAGGAAGACTAGCCCTGAGCTAACATCTGTTACCAATCCTCCTCTTTTTTGCTGGGGAAGACTGGCCCTGGGCTAACATCCGTGCCCATCTTCCTCCATGCCCAGGATCCGAACCAGCAAACCCCGGCTGTCAAAGTGTGGACTTAACCGCTAAGCCACCCGGCCAGCCCCGCGAGGAGACTTTTTAGTGGGCTGCAAGAAGAGTTTGTTAGGAAGAGGCTTGGATGGTTAGAGGTGACAGGGTGACAAATTCTAGGTGATAGGCCATCTGGTAAACTTGGTCAAAAAAACTGTTCCTAACAGTCTGTCTGGGTGGATGGTGTGGTCACTGCACCAAAAATAAACCTTGGGAAACATGATTAGAACATGCAAAGGGTCAGCACTGCATACAACTGGTTTATACTAGAAAGAGCTGAAACAAAAAAGGTTAAAATCTCACACACCAAATTTATAGATGAGGTAAAATTATCTGTACTCTGGGGACTCTGCATTTTCTCTAGTAGCCCTTATTGTGATGACAATTTTATAGTTATTTGTGTGATTATTTGTTTAACATATCTCCTCCCCTTGGGGCAAATGCCTGTTTTTATTCTCCCCTCTGCTCTCAGACCCTAGGGCAGTGTCTAGAACAAGGTTGGCAAACTGTGGCCTGCTGCCTGTTTTTGTACAGCTCACGAGCTAAGGATGGTTTTTACAGTTTTATAGGGTTGAAAAGGAATCAAAAGAATGGTGTTTCAGGACACATTAAAATTCTATGAAATTTAAATTTTAGTGTCCATAAATAACATTTGATTGGAACTAAGCCACACTCATTAATTTACACATTGTCTAGGCTGCTTTTGTGCTATAATGGCAAAGAGGAGTGGTTTTGACAGAGACATGTGCACAAAGCTTAAAATATGTACTATCTAGACCTTTAAGGAAATGTGGTGACCCTTGGTCTAGAACCTGGAAGATACCCTATAACATTTGATGACTGATGACTAAGTTAATTAGCGTACCTACTGTGTGTCGGATGGTTTTACACAGTATCTGGATTAATACACATTAAACAAGGGAAAAGTGAGAGAAAAAAATGCTTCCATCTAACAAGTGAGGAAACTGAGGCTCAGAGGGATTAAGTGATCTGCCCATCCAGTGAGTGGGAGAGCCAGGAACTGAGCCAGGTCTAACTCTAACTCCATGCCCTTTTCCACGTTGGACTGTACCCTGCTTCTCTGAGATCTAGATATTTGTATCTGGGGTTTTGAGTACACCCTTCCACCCCAGTAGAAAGATGAGAACTTTCACTGTACTCTCATTGCTGCTGAAATAGTATTCTTTAAAAGCCACACCAGGTCTTTGTCCTGGCACAAGCACGGTGCCTGACACTCAGTAGGTCCTTGTGTAACTCTTTAAGGGATTCTCCTGGTAAAAAAGCCAACAAGCAAACAAATAAACCCCTATTCACATCTACATAAGGCAGAGGCAGTTTGAGGAAGGGGAAGGAACTGATGGCTGAGTTGAATTGAAGGTCCTTTAGAATAGTTCTCCACTCCTTCCTGCATGTTCTTGTGCACACGGTGCAAGAGCCCAAGCTTTAGGATTCACAGCCCTCTGAAATTACTACAGTGCTTGCCTTTTGGTCTATTTATCAAGACCTTATCATTTTCACTCTTTGGCAGTGAAATTTACGCATTTCTGGATTTGAGTATAGAAGTTTATTCATATGCTGAAGGAAATTACAGTTTATTCATCAAGACATTTAAAAATCTCACTTGTTTAAATTAGGGTAGTGCTATCTCTTACTTTAGAAAATGATTCCAGCCAAACTTCAGCCTATTGGCTTCAATTATCATCATTCTTTTAAGGCTCAGAATTTATCATCCCTTCAGGAAACCTAATGTAACATCTTAAGATAGAAAAAAAAAAAAAATAGAAAAAGGGGGAAAGAAAGTTTACCAAATGGAGACACAAGTCCTTTAATAAGGCTCTGCTTACTACTTACAAAAATACAGTAAAATGAAATGAAAGAAGGCCTTAAGATGAACTTGTGGAGGGGTTGGGGGTAGCACAAGGGGTAAAGGGATACATCCATATGGTGACGGGCAAATAATAATGTACAATGAAAACCCCACAATGTTATAAACTATTAAGACATCAATAAAAATTAAAAATTAAAAAAAAAAAAAGATGGACTGATGGGGGTAAGCAAACTAAGGTCTACAGCTTGTTTTTGTGAATAAAGTTTCACTGGAGTAGGGCCACATCTGTTTGTTTACATGTTGCCAGTGGGTGCTTTCATGCTACAATGGCAGAGACCTTATGGCCCACAAAGCCTAAAATATTTACTCTCTGGTCCTGTGAGAAAACGTTTACAGACCTCTGGAACTAGGGACACAAGAAAAATTAGAAGAACTAGGATTGTCTAATATGGGGAAGAGAATTCTGAAGACAATAAATTGGTTCATATTTTTGAGAGGCTATTATACAAAAGGTGACTCTTGCTTCTTAATTATCTGCAAGGATAAACCTAGTGGAAATGTTACCGCACAAAGGGCATGATCTGCTCGCCGCGAGACAAAAGCCAATCGCCAAGAGGCAAGATGGTGGCAAAGAGAAAGGATAGTTTATTACAGCTTGCTAGCAAGAGGGAAGATGGCTGACTAATGTCCAAAAGAACCATCTTAAGGGGGCACAGAATCTTACAGGAGTTATATAGGCCGGTGGGTTACAGGGGAGGGGGTTAGGAATGTTAACCTCGGGTGGTACAGACTGGGAGTCGCCACACCAGATCTTTCAGTTGTCATTGATGATGGCTGTCAGCATAGACTCTCTGTTCAGGGATCATCACATTCCTAAGGAGCTCAAAAGAACAAAGTTATCATCTTATCGCAGCGGGGAGGTACATGCACAAGCAGGGGTCATAAAATCTATAGAACAGTTAGATCTTCTGGAGGGTGCAAATCCAGCTGGGTTAGTTAGTCAGAGGTCATTCAAAGTTACAATAGGATTTCTTTTCTACAATATGGCTTCCCTTATGTCAACTTTGTTTTGAGCCGGTATCAGAAACTGATTTACTCTGTAGCACAAGGAAGAATTTTCTGGCTCTGGAGTTAAAACATAGAGGGGCCGATAAGGCAAGTCTCACACATTGGTGGTTACATACATGATGCCAAATTTACTCCTTTTTGGCATCCCAAATTCCACTATTAAAGGTTTCTTTTGATTAGGGTAATCAACTACAAATCTGCTGCTAAATGTAATAGTTGTTAAAGGAGTAACATATTAAGCCATCAATGGCCATTGATACTTGAGCAAGAGTTAATCAATCAATTAAAAGGAAAGGGAGAAAATTTAAGATTGTTTTGGATAGGAGGAGGTAAAGGAAAGGGCCAGTGAAAGAGCCTCTGTCCCTGAGAGGGGTGATGAGCTGATGTCTTAGGCTCATGGAGCTGCATAGGTTCCCACTGAGAGGAGACCAAATGAGATAGCAATACTCCTGAAGATGTGGATGAGCAGCCAGTGAAGGCAAACTGGTTTATGGCATAATTTTAAGTCTTGGTGATAGGGCTTTCCTGTTGCTATAATCCTATCAACTACAAAAAGTAAAGAATCCCGAAGTTGATCCTCCATATATATGTGAGGCAAGGCTTCCTGGAGTGGTCTGCTGACCAGCCACATTAGCATCACCTGGAATGTTGTAAACAGGGTGGATTCCTATATCCCATCCCAGAAGTTTGGGGGTGGAGCCCAAGAATACAGATGTTTTACATTCCCTACCCCCCCCCCCCCCAATCTGACGGGCTTTGCAGAGTGAAGGAGCCCTGGGCTTGGAGCCTGGGGGTTTAGGTTTATGCCCCAGCCAGTTTCTTACTTCTGGGTGACCTTGGGCCTTCCTCCTACCGCAGAGGAGCAAATGACATAATGTCTATAAGTGTGCTTAGAAAAACTGTAAACCCTTGTAAATGATGCTAGTCTTATGTAACATGCAAAGAGTAATGCTGAATAGAAACACATTTGACTGATTCTGAACTCAGAATACCAGGTAAGTCTTTCCCTCTTCCTTTAGTCTTGATTTTCATAAGGAATTTCCAATTTTCAAATCCCTTATCCTGCTAATTCTTTTGCTTTTAGCTGCTCAGGAATCTTAAAAAGTAGATGAGAAGAACCTAACTTTTCTTTTAAAAAGTTCTTTTGAGCCCTTCTGATTTTTTCTAAGAAGACAATGCGTTTTAGATATTGTTCTGATTTAAGGACTAATTGTCATTGACTTACGATAGGTGCTGTGAAGCTTTATTACTCTTCCCTCTTGACAGGGAACCTGTGTTCTCTGGCATGGAATCTTAGTGACAGCCTCTTCCATGGTCTACCTTGTACTCAGCCCGTTTGCTAGCTGCCCAGCTCAGGCTCAAGCAGACTTGCTGTCCCCTGCACAGTTCTAAAGTAAACAGGGCCTAAGAAGCACAATGGAGCCAGCTGTAAACATCCAGAAAACTGCCAGATGTGCTTTGGCGGGTTTCTGCATCCCCGCCCTCCCGCCGTGCCCTTGAGCATGCCAGGCTGCAGAGGAGGATTTAATCCTGAAGAGGAGACAGATTCTTTCTCTCAGTGGGACCCACACTGGCTATGCTGATCCTTTCAGTCCCCTCTGATGCAGCTCAGAGAGCAAATAATGGTGCTTCTTTTTTTCCATTTTTAAAAAATCAGGAGTAGTAGAGATAATATTCCTAGGAAAGGGGGAGCCTCACTGAGATGCTGTCCTTGGGATCACCTTGGTGACCACTCTTTGTTGTTTCCTGTCACCCTGGATGCTGTCAGACACATGCCTGCCTTGTGTTGAACCCTCTCATGTACTAGATACTACATTTACAGTTGCTAAGAGAATGACATCACTTGCAAAGTTTCTTGTAACGGTCACTTACTCAAAAGCCACAGAGATCATGAAAAAAGAGTCATTCTAGGAGTCAAAATAGTGAAGAGACCATCCTACTGTAAAATGATGAGCACGTGAAACAAAAAAGGGCCTGCTTACTTAGAGTCCCACATAGATTATTTTTATAATTCACTTTAAATATTTTAATAATTAAAATTCTTTCTTTTTTAAGGAATTGATTTTTCAGTGGTTTGTCAAAAGGTTTTATCAGTCTTTATCACTTCAGAAAATATTAAAAGGCTGTTGGCTCAGGAAAATCAAATGAGGTTTGTTGCATAGCCCATCTTTCCATTGATTAGATGGCCTACGTGTCCACTCATGGATACAGCTAAAGACTGTCTCTGAACCAGCACTGCCCCTCCATCACTCTTTGGCTTCTTGGCTGTGATTCTGGCCCATTAATGTTAGGTTTGAATTAAAGACTTGACTGGTAGAAGATAAACAAATAGACTCTTTTCCTCAAGGGACATTATGAATAAAGCTTGTTACTTATGTTTGCTCAGTAATAGTAATAGAGATTTTTAGTGATAGAAGAAAAGTTTTTCTTCCTTCCATTACTTTATCCTGTAGGCCAGATAGAGATAGGGATCTCATTTCCAAAGCCCAATGCACTATTTGAATTTGTTTTCAATAAAATATCTATGAAGTGTCTTCAGCATGATCCCTATTTAATGGGATTTAGTTTTAAAGCTTAATTCATATCAGATTTTCTAAATGAGAGATCACTGTCAACTTATTGTTAATTGAATTCAATAAAATCAAGGTTTCTGTAATTAATGCGAACCACTTAATCTTTTAGCTCCTTGAATGAATGTAATTTTCTAAACACAGGTATCTTCTCATTTAGTGAAATAGTAGCATTTTGAGGAAGATAAATGTGCATGTGATGTCTTTTTCTAATAACTCTTAACATGAAATTAAATATACCCAAATCCTTTTAAAAAACATAATAAAAGAAAAATAATAAAATATTAACAGACTTGTTCAAAATGTTAATATTAATTTGATGGTGCCCTAACATCAGTCCAGATTAAGTGTAGTGATAGTTGAGAAGTGGCATACTGCAGTACAAAGCGCAGTGGTTTCAGTGTCGGCAGACATGGGTTGTAGGCCTACCTGTGCCTCTAAATACCTGAGTGACTTTGGATAAATCACCAAGCGTTCCGGGCCATGTTTGTATTTTCCAGGTGCGTGCTGGGTTGGATGGAATGATTCAAGTTCCTTTCACTGCTAGAGTTCTGTGATTCTGTATACTGTAACATGGTATCAGAAAATTTTGTTACCTTGAAAGTTTTTTTCTTTATTTTGGATAATTAAAAATATTCAAAAAAGTAGATAGAATGGTATAATGAACACCCATGGACCCATCAGTCAACCCCAACAATCATCACTCTATGGCCAATCATGGCCTTTCCACACCACCGTCCATTGACCCCTCTCCTGTGTTACTGCAAAGCAAATTCCAGACATTAGCTTCTCTTTATCAACATAATCCCTCTGCCATCTGTATTGTTAGCACCTGAGGTCTTAGAAATTTAATTTTGTTTTTAACAAATTTCAAATTGCTTCACTTTCTTTCTTTTTCATTTTTTAATTGAAATTTTTGAGATAACTGTAGATTCACAGGCAGTAATAAGAAATAATCAGAAAGATCCCATGTACCCTTAACCCAGTGTTAACATCCTGCAAAACTATAGTATAATATCATAACCAGGATATTGGCATCCATCCAATCCACTGATCTTAGTCAGATGTCCCCAGTTTTTTTTTTTTTTAAAGAGGTACATTTTTGTGTGTGAGGAAGATTAGCTTTGAGCTAACATCCATTGCCAGTCTTCCTGTTTTTGCTGAGGAAGATTGGCCCTGGGCTAACATCCGCGCCCATCTTCCTCTACTTTATATGGGAGTTGCCACAGTATGGCTTGATAAGCAGTGCATAGGTCTGTGCCTGGGATCCGAACCTATGAACCCCAGGCCTCCAAAGCAGAGCATGCAAACTTCACTGCTACGCCACCTGGCCGGCCTTGAGGTTACTTCTTATTTATTTATTTATTTATTTATTTATTTTTTGAGGAAGACTGGCCCTGCACTAACATCTGTTGCCAATCTTCCTTTTTTTTTTTTCCTCCTCAAAGCCCTAGTACATAGTTGTGTATCATAGTTGTAGGGTTGTAGCTCTTCTATGTGGGACGCTGCCTCAGCATGGCTTGATGAGTGGTGAGTAGGTCCACACCCAGGATATGAACTGGTGAACCCCGGGCCACCGAAGCGGAATGTGTGAACTTAACTGCTATGCCACCAGGCCAGCCCCCAGATATCCCCAGTTTTACTTGTGCTTGTGTGTGTGTGGTTCTATACAATTTTATTGCACGTAGGTTCTCATATCCACCATCATAGTCAAGATACAGAAGAATTCCGTCACCAAAGGATTCCTCTTGTTGCCCTTTTATAATCATACCCTCTTCTCTCCACCCTCCCAACAATAACCTCTCTGTTCTTCATTTCTAAAATTTTGTCATTTCAAAAATGTTATATGAATGGAATCATACAATCTCTAACCTGTTTGGATTGGCTTTTAATCACTTGCATAATTCCTGGCGGTTTCACCCAGGTGGTTGTGTTTATCAATAGTTTGCACTTTTTATTGCTGAGTAGTGTGGAATGGATATACCACAGTTTGTTTAACCATGATCTGTTGAAGTACATCTGAGCTGTTTCAAGTTTTTGGCTATTCTGAGTAAAACTGCTAATGGACATTTGTGTACAGGTTTTCATTTCTTTGGGATAGATGCCCAGGACTGTAATTGGTGGGTTATGTGGTAATTATGTGTTTAGTTTTATAAAACACTGCCATATGGTTTTCCAGAGAGGCTGTACCACTTTATATTCCAGGCAGCAATGCATGAATGATCTAGTTTCTCTGCATCTTCACCAACATTTGATGGTGTCACTATTTGTTATTTTAGCCATTCTGATAGATGTGTGGGAATATCTCAATGTAGTTTTAATTTGCATTTCCCTGATGGCTGATGATACTGCACATCTTTTTCATATGCTTATTTGCCATTTGTATATCATCTTCGGTGATATTTTGCATTTTACTCCTCCATTTACTTCTTTTCAGGCTTTGGGGTGGGGGTGGAGTTGTTGGTAAATTCCTATGAAGTTTGTTATGTACTTGGATGGGAGGAAACACGTCTACTACGGAAATAAAAATATTGCTTCCTGGGGATCTCAGCTCTGTGTTAGAGTCTCTGGGAACAGAAAGATGAATAAGACAAGAACTTCGGTCTTGAGTTCTAAAACCATCTTGCCCTTTCACCTGGAAAGGGAAGCAGAAAATATGTAGAAGTCTGAGATTTCCAAGTTGCATGATTTCAAGGGATGATATTTGCATGGGCATCATCAAGGTGACCATAAATATGGGAAGATCCCAGCAGACAAAGGCCAAGGATTCAATTCATTTAATATCAGTTAAGGATGCAAAAATGTCTTAGCCTGTAGATGGCTGCGCAGAGCAAGGGACTGGGTGACACAGCAGCACTCCCAGTTAGAGGACAAGCACTCCTGGCCCTCATGTCCCATAAAGGCACTCAGTTGCCCATTAGCACAGTGGGTAGAGAGAGGCTTCTCATAGGCTCTTCAGGAAACTTGCTCTGGCCCCTATCTCTTATTCCTTGGTCCTCTGAACTGTTTTAGAGAATCTGGATCTATGCCTAATTGATCACCAGTTGCAATACCTGGTGTCAACCCCAGAACATTCCTGGGTGATTAATTTTAGTTTGAGTGAAGGACATTCTTTCCAGGAATTTTATCCTTCTACCAGGACTTGGTCTCAGGTAGTCTTTTCCTGCAGAAATTAATGACCCAATTCAGTATTCACTTAAGAATTGGACAATGATGGTCTGAGAAGAGAAATAAGAGCTGAATAGAGAAGAACAGAATAAATACATACACACACACAAATCTAATTCATAGTACAGGTGGCATTAAAAATCAATGGGAAAAAGATGGACTATTAGAAATCATCTGGGGAAAATTGCTACCTCACACCATACACAAAAACAAAATTCAAATGGATTAATGATCTAAATGTAAATTTAAAAACATACGTGTGTGTGTATGAGTCTGTGTGTGTGTAGAATAAAGGAATTTAACATTTTTTTAATATTTAAGGGTGAGATGGGACACAGCAGGAGGCCTTCTAATGAAGACAGGTAACTCAGAAGCTGCAGAAAGAAAATGCACAGATTTGACTAGATAAAAGTGAAAAAAAAAGTCTTTATGATAAAATGTACAAGAAACAAAGTTAAAGGAAAACTGAGTGAAAATGTTTCATGTATATATATACATACCACACATAGCCTTGCATACCTCTATTTTTCTATGGTGCAAATATATACATCTGTCTATACGTACACAGTAATATATATATATATACACACAACAATAAGTTATTTCTAATATACAAAGAGTTTATATAATTCAGTAAACTAAATGTCAGAAAAATAAACAAAGGATCAGAAGAAGCAAATCACAGAATAATGCAAATTAATAGATGTTCACTTTCACTAGTAATCCAGAGACTAGAAATTAAAACCAAAACTTGACATTTAAAAATTCATCAAATAGGTAAAAATTAAAAACACAAATAATATTCGGTATTTATGGGGTATGGGAAAGTGAATTCTCATACATTTCTTTTCTGGGAATATAAATTGATACAGCCTTTTTCTGAGGACAGATTGGCAGTATCTATTGAAATTTAAAATGCACATCCCCCTTCATGCAGCAATACCGCCTTTAGGGATCCACTCTATAGAAAAATCAAGGTGTATAGGGTATATCTGCTAAGGTAGTCATTGCAGCATCAGTTGTAGTGGCAAGAAATTATAATCAACCTGAAATATCTAGTAAGATGGAAATGTTTAAAAAAAACCAAAACACTATGGCATAGTCATACAATGGAATTCAGTGACGCTGTTAAAAGAAGGAGCAAGATCTACAGCACTGAGGTGGTAGCACGAGGTAGGATGTGCATGAGTGAGGAAATCGAACCAAGGAACATACGTGTACAGAGCAGGATTTAACTGGGGAGAAGGCGGGGTGGGTGTATGTGTATATATGTGTTTATAGGTTAAAAAATTTCAAAGTCTGGAAAAATGCACATTGACCTGTTAAAAATGGTTACATTTCTGAGGTATAGAAGTGCTGGGATGAGGAGAATTTCACTTTTTATTTTATGTACTTGTGCAGTGTTTGCAATTGTTTTTATCACAAAGATATAGTCTTTGACCCAAAAGAAAGAATTTGATCAAAATAATTGCTTTAAAAGAAGATATAGATACCTTTGCCTAAGGAGAATCTAAATAAACAAACAGAAAAACCTCTTTATTGCTACTGTATTAATTTTCGATATCTGGAATATTTATTTCAGTGATTTCTGTTTGGTTATTTAATTCGTTGCATTTAATTGATAGTGTGTACTGGAGTTTAGTGAAAAACTATTTTGTAAATATCTCTAGTTGTAATTTATCTAGGTAATAACTCCCCGGTGAACTGACTGTGAGTGGGGAATTAGTAAAGCAGATACAGATCTGGAGAGTAGTCTGTGGCTTTACTTATCTCCACAGGAAACCTTATTTCATATTGATAAAGTTTGAAATCTTTCCTGTAGCTCTTCCCAATTGTTCATTGTTGTTGTTACTGTTTTAATGAGAGGTAGAAATGAGCCAAACCAACCTGCTTCTTTCCTTCTACTAAATTAATTTCAAAGGAAATTCTTCAACGCAAATAAATAAGTGAATGTGGATGGAACCAGGTTCTGACTCAACACGTCCATTTAATTGCTTCTAAACATTAAGATACATTCTTAAGAAACCCCCACACACAATAAAAAAATCAACCAATAAAGAATGATGAGGTGAGAAGCGAGCTGGCTATAACTATCTTTGCTTACAAAACCCTGTTTAAGTTGACATTAATATTTGCCTTCTACTCTATTATAAATCAAGATTTAGTGTAGAAATATACGAAAGATAGCACAATAATAAAGAAAACAGATTCTTCTCAGGTTTTGGAAATGTACCTAACAAACTTGACCTCTTGCAAAATAACTTTCTTATTCAAAATGGAACTGGGAACTCTTAAGCACACAATGAATCATCTTTTGGCAAGTACAATAGAATCTTTAGGGACATTTCGCAGCCTCTTGTTCAATTGTTAAGATGTTTTTAGCTTTCACAGGTAGGGAAGAAGGTAGCTTGTATAGCCATCATCTTGTGCTAAAATTGTACAGTAAAGATTTTTCAGAGTTGCTGTTGCAATAGATCTTTCTGCTTTTTTTTTCTTCCTGTTTCTTTACCCAGAGCTGCTTTGTCTCTCAAAAACAATCTGGAATTACTTAATGCTAATGTTTTCTGGTTTTACTGTTTACCCAGGACTCAAATGTTAAACATTAATGTGGGAAACTCCCTTTTCCTTACTTCATAGCCCTATATTTATTTAACTGTTATTTTGCAAGAAGAAAACTTCATCTTTCCCTCTCTGTGTTAGTATACTCTTTTTTATTGACAAACACATTTTGTTTTGGCTTCTGCTTTTTTTTCAGGAGGCTTTAGAGCTACCCCTGGATGATTTTGAAGTGACTGAGACCACAGCAGCCACCGATGTGATTAAATATGAGTATCATGTCCTGTACTCCTGTAGCTACCAAGTGCCTGTGCTTTACTTCAGGGCAAGCTTTTTAGGTAAGACCATGCCGGAAGCTAAATGTGAATTCATAACATTTGTGTATAAGGCAGAGAGCAGATTTGGAAAATTATTCTTGACAGAAAAAAAAAGAGTTAAAAATAAGAAAACTGTGGGTGAGGTAAAGTTTTACCAGTAAATTTTCTCATGCTTTAGGAAGAGTATCAGGACTGCAAAGTGAATGATATCATCCCAGCCTTCAGTCTGATCTTCAGATTCTTGGCCTCCTGCCCAAGGTTGACTAAGCCCCCGGGCTCTTTCTCTTTTCTTTACTTTAAACAAGTTGGAACAACTTAAAGCTACATTGTTTATTTACTTCTAACTTTACAGTAAAATTTTCTTTCCATCCCAAGCTATCCCATTCACTCAAAAGCCCCCGTGCCTCCTTCCCTAAATGCTAATAATTATTTCAAGAACCATTTATCAATTAGTTTAAGTGATACTTAAAAAAGCTCTAGCATTTCCTTTGGCCATCTATACATCTCCAATCCTTAGCTTCCTGCGATGCTGTTACTCAACCCACTCCCCTTGCCAAGAAGGTGGAGCAGCCAGTCTCCTCGGAGGCCTTTGCTAATAAAGCTTATTTAATCAGTGGCCACATGGAGCCCTCACCCTCAGCTCAGCCCTGACTCCCACCTTCGTGTCCTCTGACTACACTGCTCTGGGCTCGGGGACAAGAGCAGCCACCTCCCCAGCCCACCCCGACCCCATTTCTCCCTTTCTCTTTGGCCTTATTAGCAGTGTTTCGCATTCTGAACGGCCTTCTAACTGTTTTTGGATAGCTAAGACATCTGAATTTAGCCAGTGATATTTTATTTTTAATTAAAAAGTAGCTTAAGCTGCTTCGAATGTGTATTTGGTAGATTTAATCACTTGCTGCCTTATATTGTTTAATGGTCTCTAATTTTGCAGTGTTGGCGGTTTAACAAGCTCTTAGGATTTAAAACACAAGAACAAATTCTCATAGACTCCCTGGTGAGAAGATTTTAATCTGAGGTGCAATTCCTAAGAACTGACAATTTGGGGTAAATTTTCAACATGGGACATGGGGAATTGAGGACACTGGTAGTTCACTAATTCACCAAGTCTTGCTGCAGATTTATCCGTGTGGTTATTACACGCCTTTACAATAGTCACTTTATTGTAATTCTATTTGGTTTGGAGCTCAGAGGTTAAAGAAGTTTCTTGTCAGTGAACTGGGTTACACTAAAAAGTAGAAGGAGGTACATTTATTTACCAGAGAGAGGAGGAAAATGTCTTTCTTGTTTTTGGTTTGTGATGGCTCTACCTAGTACCTCCTCGATTCAAAGACATGTCGAGGCTGCAGGTAGAAGAAATAGGACACTACTTCTTCAATACTGAACTTTCATATAATTAGTATTCACCATAAGCAGTTAATCACCAGAGAAGAGCTCCCAGAGACAAAACAAGTTGTTTAGCTTGTCAGCATTGGGGAATCGGAGGTGTTGAGACATGACTGCTTCGAGCTGGAAGTGGGTCTTGCCGAGGCCGGTGGCTGCGAGCAGACGAGCACTTTGCTGTTATGTGCCCACAGCTCCCCTTACAGTCCAGCACAGTAACTGTTCCTGCAAGTCCAATTATACTCTAATGAAATTTGTGTACTTCCTAAGGTCTTTTCTTCATGACGGTTCCCTATTTCTTAAAAAAAAAAAAAACCAAAACCTAGCATTCTTGGATGCTATTTATATACTTTTAAGATGCCCTTCATTAATGTTTAATAAAGGAAAAGCCCAACAAGTCATTTATTTTATGTGGAAGCATTCCTTGTTCTCCCCCTCTCCATTCTGTGTTGCATAGAATGAGCATTCGGAATTTTTAAATTCCAGAATTCATTTAGAGCTTATTCAGGTATATTAAAATATCAAATTTAGTTTTTGCAGAGCACACTGAATGTTTTCTTGTGGAGAAGCATGAAAAATGGTTCTTTCTTTTATCAGAGTCTCATAATTTCTTTTCTCTTTTCTACCTAACTTAACCTAGTGGGTGTTCTAAAAATGTATTGCCCTTTACTCTGGAGTCATAATTTTTCATTTATTCCCCTCAATCCATTCCCTTTTCCTGTGATGTCGGATTACTCTGGCCTTTCATCTGTTTGTTAAACAAATCTCTGTCAGTGTGGTGAATGGATTCCTAACATCTTCCTCTTATTCCAGGTCCAGATTTTTCTTTGTCTCATTCTAAGAGAGTTCCGACCTACAAAGAGGATGACTATAAAATTTCTTGCCCAGGGGTCTTTTTTTGTTGCTTCAAAAATAGTTCACTTAGCCTTGTTTTTGACAGATATTTAGAATTTATTTTGCATTTGATTGTTAGTAAAAATTGTTTTCTTTGGTTGCTCTGAATTTTCTTTCTGCACCTCTTTTTTTAGGAAAAGCAAGTAGTAAGTCATTCCCATTTAAATT
The DNA here is from genome assembly GCA_031878705.1 of Tapirus indicus. Lineage (NCBI taxonomy): Eukaryota > Metazoa > Chordata > Mammalia > Perissodactyla > Tapiridae > Tapirus > Tapirus indicus. Next base: position 9,462,677 of record CM062925.1, read on the forward strand.
TCCATTACCTTTTCTTTTATCAACTGGCTTAGATTCCAGAAGAAAGCTTTATTCTGTTTCTTGAAATGCAAATCTCTTCGACTGTGATTTCCTCTTATTCCTCTGTGTTGTCTAGTGTCTACAAGGCCAACTACCTCCTAAGACTCAGCTAACATGCCACTTGTTCTTGTTATCCCCATGTCATGTCCCATCACATCATATTGTATATCATATCCCAAGTTGCACTATAAAATAATTATTTGTTTACTCATCCTCTATAAAATGGTAAGGTAAGCTAGAAGGTAGGGCTTTAAGGTAAAAAGAGGGAGGAAGGAAATTAATATTGAGTACCTACAACTTGCCAAGTGATAAGCTTTATTCATGGCTCTGTGTGTGTGTGTAGTAGTTATATGACATATATATTGTTTGTCTTACTCATTTTGATACCCACAGTATGGACTGTGGCACAGCGTCAACAGATATTTATTGAATGAACCAATAATGAGGAATTTCTAACCATTTCTGCTTATAGCCCAAAGATGGAAAATTGTGATAGTACTTTATTTGAGCTGCTCTGATGGGTTATAGGGGAGAGAGTCATGCTGTTGTCTCCAGGAGACTCAGGACTCAAACCATCTATATGTCTTTATTCTGCAGTCCGGTACTTCTCAGAGCCCGCAAGAGTAGTTGACTAAGGAAAATGGAAAGTCCCAAGGACTCAAAGGTGGGCATTCAAATTAGCCGAGCAGCAGCCCCACTTCTATAAACACGTATTTTTATTTGATTCTTGAAGGCCAACATCCAGGCTGAGACAGCATTCTGCTTCTGGGTGCCTCTCATCTCGACTTCTTGGACCTAAAAGAGCTCAGCTCCCTGCGGGGTAACGTAGATTTAAGAGAAGAAATAACTCTTTCCAGGTGCTCTTTTTATCCCTAACTACTCTTTCCACTTTAGGTTTGGGAAAGGCAGTGGGACATGTTAATACCATTTGCTACCTGGCAGTGGGTGAGAGGTAATTGTGGAATAAACAGCCTACATTCAAATAGTGCTTTGTAGTTTATGAAGTCCATTCTCACAAAGCAGTGACATCTTTGAGTGCCTACTGTCTTTTCCTCCCACTATTGTTAAGCACACTGTGTTAAATAATTATTTGTATCACACTAAAGGCTTCTATCTACTCCCCCATCAAATCATTCCAGCAGCTTTTTATGTCCCATCTTCCCTTTTGGGGGCTTGGCTTTGGTCACAAGCTGATGGCAAATGTTAGACAAGTGGTAAAACCTTAGGCATATAGATAATGGCTTTTGACTTCACCAGAGTCCTAAGCTTCCTTAGTTCTCCCTTTCATTACAACTAGAGATTTCTATGTGTATTTCAGCTTGAATTCTGATGTATTTCTTCCCTCTTTTCTTTTCCTTTGTTCTCCATCTCTATTGAAAAGAAGATCAAGTGGTTCTTCTCATTTTCAAAATATTTAATTATTTGGCTGACATATGGGTTCTTTTTGGGAACCATTTTGACGTATTTCTTTAATTAGTCAGAAGGGCTGCTTTTGAATAGGGAAGGAAGCATTTCTTTCATTCAACAACTGAATGTCTGTTTATTCTGGAGATCCATTCTATTATTGGCCCGGGGAGTAGGAGTACAGAATTAAAAATGTAACCCAGATATTTCATGTGGAAGATTTGTCCACTTGTTATACACCTGAAGGATGCTCTTGGAGAAACAGGGCAAAAGAAATAGCCAAAGAATCATTCCTTCTCGAAGGCAGCATAAGCCAAACCAAGATAAAGGCCAACATAAAGGAAGAATAATGGAAAGTTTGCAATTAGAGTGTTATATTAATCATCAAGGAGGAGGAAGAAGCTTGTCCATGGTCTGGAGCAAGAAGAAGTCTTGGAGTGCATAGACGAGAAAGACAGGAAAACAGGAAAGATGGGCTTGGAGGAAGCTGGAGAATAAAAGTGAAATATCCATAGCTCTCTCCAGCAACTTGCTGGAAGTAACAGGCTGGCTTTTCTGAAGAGGCTGAGAGAGCACTGGAGAAGGGGGGAAGGGTGAGTGCAGGCTGTGGGGCTGGAGAGAGCATGCCACGTCTGGGGAAGAGTGAGAGGCCAGTTTGGAGCAGGAGTTTCATTAAGATGAATTGTGGAAGAAATGGTTGCAATGATATGTCGAGGTCAAATTATGGAAGAGAAATGGATGGGAAGGAGTTGGAGGATATAAAGAAAAAGTGAGAGATTGAGCAGAAGTGAATGGGACCAATGGAGGGATTTCCTAGAGCAAAAATTATGACTGAGTAAAGCATAAAGAGGGATTATGAAGGGTGAGAAGAAATTGTGAAGAATGAAGTTTTAGGAAAAGGAATTTATCTTGTTTTTTTTGAATTGTAAGTATTATTAAAAAATTTTTTATAATAAACTGTTAGAGAAAATGAGCTGGAAAGAACATATTTTCAGGGGAAACTTACCATTGCCAGTACAGTGAGAGTTAAAGCAGCTTGTTGAACAGGAAAAAAAAAACTGTGAATTAGAGAGGTACTTAAAGACTGAGGCAAAAATGATTCTATTTAATTATTACAATGAGCAGAAGAAAATAGAAAATGATTTGACAGATAATTTAATTTAGAGTCTTATTTGTAGAGAATTTTTAAGAAAGTTCATATATGCCACTTTTATTTATGTAAACAGTAAATCTAGCCAAACTCATAATAATAAAATGGAACATGAATTTTGGGAGATTAAAAAGAGATTTTAGGGATTAAAATGAAATTTGAAGAGCAAACAGTGAAAGTTATTAAGAAAAATAATGAAAAATTATTTAACTAATTCAAAATATTCAAACTGAAAAGTTCAAATAATAGAGGAAATTTTATGAGAATTATCTGTTGAACCATGTAAGTGTTTGAAACCTCATGAGGGTTTTAGGGTAGAAGTAGGATGCTGGGTTAAGACATATGATGGGAATAGAATCTCACTGAAAAATCAAGCCCTGACTTAAAAATGTGCTACAGAAAAGGTGCTAGAGAAATGTGAAACAAAACTATGGGGACAGCTAATTCGTAAAAGGTTTATTCTAACCTGTGTTAGTACAAAACATAGCATATACAAAAGCAACAGATTTTAAGTGGATCCAGAGGCCTGGAAGAGGAAACGAAAAGGTAAGTAAATTTATTTTCTTATCTACAAAAGACTATACTTTAGTATTCCTGGACCAGTTGCATGTTTGTGTTGTGGTCCATAAGGAAGAAACACTTCTTTGCTTACTCTTTGCAAATGAGCCCTGTTTGAAACGTCCGTTAAAACATACCTGAGCGCCTACTGTGGGCGCAGCACAAAAATGCGGCCTGTTTTTTAAATACACCGAAAAAAATCACTGCGCAACTTAAAACTAGTTTATTGCTTTTCTCCTCCTTTAAAGGCATCAGAGCAGAGTTCTTCAAGTCCTTCTATTAGGTGCCGTGCTGAGAAGGTGGAGACTGCATTCTCTGAGGGAAGGGGACCAAGGTTGCATGGATAGTCGAGCTGCTGCTACAGGCATCATAGGTCACGTTCTGCTGGTACTGAGACTTGAAAAGGACCAGGAGTCCAGAATGCTGAATACTGGAGTGCCAGGTCAAGAGGTTGAAATCAAAACCTCAGAATACTTTGGGTGGGATTGAAAGTAGAGTGTCTTCTGCTTTAGAACCAGCAGGCCTAAGGTTGTAGATGTTCACCTGGTGATGTGGTCCTTGGAGTTCTGATGAATAGTGGTATCTCAGAGTTGATGTCTCAGTTGTCTTGTGGACCCAGTGTTGCTTCCCTTGGGACGTTTTCTGATTACAAGAGATTCCTCAAGAAGGTCTTGTATGTACTTCTATTAGGTGAAGTGTTTAACTTGATTTAAATGAGATGTTAGAGCATCATTTGCATTATTATAAGTGTCTTAACACTGAGTATGATGAGTTTAAAATTACTCCCGTTGGGGCCAGCCCGGTGGCGCAGGGGTTTAGTTCGTGCTTTGGCAGCCCTGGGTTCGCGGGCTGGATCCTGGCCACTGGCCGACACACTGCTTGTCAACCATGCTGTGGAGGCGTCCCATATAAAGGAGAGGAAGATGGGTGTGGATGTTAGCCCAGGGCTGGTGTTCCTCCCCCACCAAAAAAAACAAAAACAAAATTACTCCTGTTTGTGCTGTTGGGCATGTTTTTCATAAAAATAGATTATAACATACATAAACTTTCTCATGTAATTAAAAAAAATCTTATTTATTTTCTACTCAAAATTACTAGATAAATCCATAACACTTAAAAAAACTTTGGGATGATAATTTTGGAAATAGATAATTATTAAGCAAGACTTTTAAACCATTTACTTGTGCTATATTAGGTATACTTGGTTGCAAATAATTGAACCTGACTGTGATAAGCAGAAAAGGACTTATTGGAAGGGTGAATCATTGGGTCAGTTGAAGGCATTAGAATGACAAGATGAGAGAATGCTTCCCTTTGGCTTTAGTGGTGTGAAATGGGGCTCTGCCTTCACTTATTTTGGAATTTCTCTCCTAAATTGGAAGTATGTTTGGATACTGAAAAATCAAATATCCACTAAATCTGCATTTACTTAATGTTATGGATTTATGTAAGATTGAGGTTTTTAAATATAAATGCAAAACATTTAATCAATGAAATTTTTATCATAACTGTTCAGTTTTTATTCTTAGTAATGACTGTGCTCATTGCTGTAGAAATAATGTTGAACTTTCATCTGTCTAACCACTTGAAAATATTTATGCACAAGGCATGAAGATGTTTCTGGAATGCAGAAATGAATAAAGGAAATCAGAGATGGATGAGGCCCTCAAGGAGCTTACAGTGCAGTGAGGGACACAAGACAGGTCTGAAATTCACGGTGACAAGTAGAATACATTATGGGCCATAAGAGAGGTAAAAATTGCCACCAGGCAAAGAGCAGATTGGTGGTTGCCAGGGGCTGAGAGGTGGGGAGATGATGGGCAAAGAGTACAAAGTTTCAGTTGTAAGATGAATAAGTTTTGGGGATCTAATGTACAGCCTGGTGACTACAGTTAATAATACTGTATTGTGTACTTGAAAGTTAAGAAGAGAGTAGATTTTAAATGTTCTCACCATACACACACACAGAGGTAACTATGTGAGGTGATGGATGTGTTAACCTTTTTGTGGTAATCATTTCCCAATATATATGTATATCAAATCATCACGTTGTATATCTTAAAGTTTACACAATGTCTTATGTTCATTATATCTCGATAAAGCTGGGGAAAAAAATTGCCACTAGGGCTCAGAGGGCTGAGAGTACCTTGAGCTGGGTGATCAAGAGAGGCCGTGGCTGGACTTGGGATTTGTCCATGCAGTGATGAGGGAAAGGGTGGGCCAGACCTAGTAAGAAACCCAGGAAAGGCAAAATTCTAGATTCTCCTAGGTTAGGCAGTGTTGGTGGAGACTACTAGTAGCAACAACAACAACACGACTCATATGTGTGTACCCCTTTATAGTGTACAAAGAGCTCCTGGTATGGAAACATACAGGGTGTGGGGAAAGTGTAGGGTCTGGAGCCCGAAAGCCTTGGTTCTGATTCCCAGGTCTGAGCCTTACTAACTCTATGACCTTGGGGAAGTTATTGAATTTTTTGTTTCCTTTCTTTGATTATCTGAAAAAAAAAATTGAGATAATAATAGTAATAATAATAATAAGATTGTGAGCTAATATGTGTAATGGGGCCTGACACATAATACCTTTCAATAATGCCAGCTAAGTTTTGTATCTTTTTTTTTTTTTTTTTGTGAGGAAGATTAGCCCCGAGCTAACATCTGTTGCCAATCCTCCTCTTTTTGCTGAGGAAGATTGGTCCTGGGCTAACATCCATGCCCATCGTCCTCTACTTTATATGCAGGACGCCTGCCACAGCATGGCTTGATAAGTGGCGTGTAGGTCTGCACCTGGGATCTGAACCCATGAACTCTGGGCTGCTGAAGCAGAGTGCACAAACTCAACCACTATGCCACCAGGCCGGCCCTGAGTTTTGTATCCTGAGCCTCACAATAACATTGGAAGGCAGAGACTGTTATTACCCTCATGCAGAGACATAAAATCTGAGTGCTCAGAGGGGTTAAATGATTTATTCAAGGGTACACGAAAACTAGGGAGTTGAGTCTCAAACTCTATAGCCCATTTTTTACTGAATAATGCTGTCATTCAAATGACAACCAACATTTAAGAAACATATAAGTTTAATTAATTGGTGTCATATGTAAGTAAAAAGAAGTTGCCACAATCTGTATTTTGGGAATTTTCATTCAGATTTCCTGAGATTAATAAAGACACAAAACACTAAAAATGTATGTAGGGCCAAATAAAAATTACAGAATTAGCCAGCATAGTAGCTGATATGAATGTACATGAACAATTAACACTCATTTCATATCACAATGTGATTTTCTCACTGAAGCAAAAATGAATTTTCCCCTTTGGTGGAGCATCATCTCTGTCTTACTGTATGGCATGAATTTTTATATCCTTCCAAGTTCTCTTGAAGACAATGTATTGAATACTGACATATTTCATCGTGAAAAATCCACTCTTTCCTTTTTATTTCTCGTGACCTCTTTCAGAACATTTTTCTTACACTTACTCTAAATAATTTATACTCTCTCTAATCCTCATTTTGGGAGTTATGAAATTGTAGTGAAACCATGCACAATAGGATGAAGGTGACTTGTGTGTGCTTGCACTAGAGTTAGGTAATGCTGGTGAACTATCTCATGCTGTTATTTGATTCATGAAAACTAATAGCCCTGAGAAATTTAATTTAGAAAGCTGCACATTTTGAGTAATATATAGATTACTTGACATGTAGGATATTATTCAATTGAGAGATTTTATATGAAAATGTTAAATTAAATGCTACTGGCAGTTGCTAAAGATTGTACTTTTTAATTATTCTATTTTTCATCCGATGTCTCTTCCTCTTTTGTCGTTGACACTTTAGGTTGCTGACAGAATGTTCCTTTAGCTCAGGTGTGTGTTATCAATCCAGGTGACATCATTCCACTCTGAGTGCACACAGTAGGCACTCAGTAAGCACGTGGTAAATAAATGACCGTAATTTACTGTTCTCACTTTGTGAGTTGCTGCTGAAATTATTTCGGCTTCTTCATTTTTTCAAGTATGCAAGGGATTTTACTGAGCTTCTCAGCCTCAGTGTGATTAATGAGATTTCTAAGCATGTTAAAATTGGTGCTATCGAATATCTCGGGTCTGAAACTAGGGAGTTGTTGATTGAGTATGCTTATATCTCCTCTGACTGAGGCCAGACAGAAAAAATAGACCTTCTTAACAGGGCTTAAAGTTCTGATTGAAGATGCCTTCAACTGAACATGAAGGCACATAATAATGTGTCATGAGCTTAACCAGGTATTTGTTTATGCCCACATTTTAATTTTAAGTTAAAGTTTGGGGTCTTCAGTTTTCATAAATAGATAGTATACACAAAATTACAAAATTCTTCAAATTTCTGCCATATTTAAGCTCTGTTTCTGTGATGTGGTTCCTTATATGTTTGACGATCTCAGTTCAATGATTTCAGTGGGATTTCTGAAGGCTCCATTTTGTTTTTGGAATAATTAGAGTCACAATCATATCTGAATATATTTTAGGCATCAATAATGTATGGTATGGTTTTGAAGATATTACTGATTGCATCAAAATGTTTTGTTTTTGTATAAAAGATTGCAAAATAACTTTTGTATGTCTTTGATCATGAAGGCGTGAGCTGTGACTAGGCAAACCCATGGTGCTGGCTTAGGGAAAAGAATCCACATCAGGCTTCAATTAAGTATTATTGTCATATCTGTATGTGAGAATCAAAGCTATATTACCCGGATCTTCTGCAGTGTAAATGGTCAGCAGACACTGGAGAGATTGACACTCTTGTCAAAGTAGCTTGCACAAACATTCATACATGTTTTTGTTTTTGTTTTTGTTTTTTTGTGAGGAAGACCAGCCCTGAGCTAACATCCATTGCCAATCCTCCCCTTTTTGCTGAGGAAGACTGGCCCTGGGCTAACATCCGTGTCCATCTTCCTCTACTTTATATGGGACGCCGCCACGGCATGGCTGACAAGCAGTGCGTCAGCAGGAGCCCGGGATCCGAACCTGCGAACCCCGGGCTGCCAAGCGCGAACTAAACCGCTGTGCCACCGGGCGGCCTCCATACATGTGTTTTTAAACAGTTCTGTAAATGCGTTGGAGAATGCAATCACATCCATTCACTTGAAAAACAGTTCTCTTCGTAGCGAGCGGGTAGCACTCTTATAAACGTGCATATAGGAGTGTCATGTATCTTTTTATGTTTTGAACTTATTTTTTAACTCCTTGTGATTGTCTGTTATTCTACGCTGACCAGATCACTTTTTAATTCCTGTATTCTAAGGTGTTAAATGTTTTTTCTGTAAATTTGATGTTGTCTGAAAACTTCTGGCACATACCCCCAATTCTCACATCAAATCTGATGGAAACATTCTATAACATTTTTTCTGGGTCTCTCCACATTGTGGTTAGGCTTCTGATTATTGCATTTTGTATGAAGTTGCCAGCAGAGTATGCAGGTTTTTGACAGTGGTAATATCCAAACCATTTACTCCATCCTTAGATTGTTGACTGAAACATTTTGAAGAATAAAATTAAAATCATCACTGATTACCAGATGTTAAACCCAGCATTCTTCTCTAGGTCTGCAAAAGCCTTTCTCTGTCTTAGAGGAAATAAAGTTAAGGAAGGTATTCTTTCATTTATCTTTCATTCACAGAATGTTTATAAAGCATTTGCAACATGTGAGCGAGGCTTAGAACTACTCAGCAGGACCGCAGAGGTGGGAGGATAGTCACAATCTCTGCCCTCACAGGCAGTGTGGAAGAGCAGGAAGAGCACTGCATTATGAGTCCTGAGACTTGAAGTCCCGCTCCAGTGCAGTCGTGAACTGGCTGCATAATTCTGCCAGATGTGTATTTCCCAAGACTTTGCCTTATTTATAAAATTACTCATTATACCAGTTCTAACATTTTGCTCTCTTACAACTTGATTTCTTCTATCTTAAAAGTATTTTAAAAGCATGTCCTCTTTTTATAATTTGATTGTTTAATTTGCTCTTTGACACTGAAGTACTTAAGATCCTATCCCCCGCTTCCAACATGAATACTCACACACAAGCGTGCACGCTCACGCATGTGCGCATGCGTATTTTGAAGATGTGTAGTGCTTATCTTAAGGGCAGAGTTTGGCCCTACTCTGTAAATGTGTTCAGAAAACAATATAACACAGACACTGAAGGCAGCTTGTTTTTAACTTGTAGCTAAACATGACATTCAAATGTTAATTGGATGAATAAATCTTGTTCATTTTACAGACATGGAAATGTCAATGGAATAAAACTATTTATCACAAGATAATGGTCTCCTGCCGCCAGATAAATGCCAAGATGAAGATACTTATTGAAAATGTATCAAAATATTCTATTGCTATTTATTGAAAATAAAGGTTGAGGAAAAGTTCAACTTTTCAGGTCAAACATGAGAAATGCCCTGCCTATGGTGTTAGTATATTACTATATCAAACACAATGTCCCTGGTATAGAAACATGAGACAATTCTAAGAAATCATGGTCTTGAAATGAATCTTTTAGCTCCGCAGTATGAGAATTACCGGAATGGTGCAGTGGGGGCTGGGAGGAGATACCTAAGTGTGTTAAGCTCTTACTGTGTGCCTGACACAGTCCTGGGTTCACTGATGGAAGCCTGCTCACGAGAACGAGAACAGGATTTGAAAAGGATTATTATCCTCATTTTATAGGTAAAGTTAAAAGCAAAATAACTTGCAGTCACATAGAGAGTAAGTGCCAACACCAGGATTCCTGCTCAGCCGGACTCCAAATCTAGTGCCCATCTTCTACCCCCCACACCTCTGCTTCTAGTCCATAAGTCTGAATGCAGTACCTTTTGGTGTTGGGCGGGGGGGCTTGAGTAGATTATTTCCCCAAGTTTTGTTGCACCTCATGATCAAATACTTCTTGGGATCTAATGATTTAATATATACTGATGAGTGTTCTTTAAATGACATTGTCCACTTGCCTAAGGAAACGAGCACACTCGTAAGTCTTGAGGACTTGATAGCTCTGAATGGGCCAAATAGCACTAAATTCTAGCGGTGAGACCACTTTCTTTCCAGCAGTGTGTGGTTTGAAACTCTTTAGCTAATTCCCTCTTTCTACTTTCTTTTCTGAACTTAGATATCTATTTCTCCACTTATCCTGTGACTAGTGGTCTTTGTAGAATACATTATTTGGGTGATTAAGAAAATAGGTGAGTAATTGAAGCTGTTTAAACAAAGAAAAGGAGAATTATTGTTCATTAAATCTTTTACTAATCTCTTCATGCCAAACCCTTCTCACGTCCTTCCACCCCAACAATCCGCTACTCCACCTGTCTCCCTCCTCTGGACCATCAGAGAACTGCAGTTTTCCTCTGGCAGCAAACACTTTCTACCTAGTATTTTAGCTATTAATATGCTATTGACATGCTATTGATATACTTGTCATGGTTCCCCTAGTAGATGGTAGGCTCCTTACTAGGAGAAATTGTGTTTTCCTTCTCTCTATTCCCCGTGGTACCCAACAGAGTGATTTGGACGTTACAGATAGTCAGCGAGAGAGTGAAAGAAGCACGTGCATGGTCTCTGATTTAAGGATAGAGGAAGTGTTAAGACGTCAGAGGTATCTGTAGTGCACTCTTGTGAAAGTAGGAGTCTGTCTACCTGGTCCTTTGCCTATGCTTGTATCTATCGGTTCTCTCTAAGACACATTTGGATTTTATTTATTTTGAAAATTCCTAGAGGCAATGAATGAGCAGATAATTTATCTGCTAGTTAGTTACAAAGAAGAGAAGCTTGAATGTTTAAATTTCCCTCAGGAAGAAAATAGTAATTCATATAGCAATTTTTTGATGTATAAATAGCATGTGTACCAGTAAAGATTTTTTTAAACATCATAGTATTCTTCCAGTAGTTTTAGATAGACACCAAGCACCATTGTGTCAAATGGATTACTAACTGACAGTCTTTGCCACGCACATTCGCAGATGGAAGACCTTTAGCTCTGAAGGACATATGGGAAGGAGTCCATGAGTGCTATAAGACGCGGCTGCTGCAGGGACCGTGGGACACTATCACCCAACAGGTTAGAGTATTTTCATTTTATTATATGTGATTCTTTCCCTCTGCTCACCTTTTCTTCTACTTCTCTCTCCCCTACTCTTTTTCCTCTGCCTCCTTACAGATTTCGGCTCAAAGACAGTTTCCTGTAAACACTGTCCCAGACCCAGGCTTGGTTTAGCCTCCCTGTTATGAGCTCTCATAGTACCCTGTAATTTTCCTTCATAGTGCTTATCACAATTTTAAATTATATACTTAGATTTTTAAAAAAATTGTCTGTCGTTTCCACTATACTGTGTGCCCCCTTGTGGGCAGACCATGTCTGTTTTACTCTTCACTGTACACCCAGCACCAGCACAATACTTATCATATAGTAGGTGCTCAATAAAAAGGCATTAAGTAAATGAGAATAGAAACTAAGTGGGCATATACACTGAGAAATAGATGATTTAGCTTATGTTACATGCAGTGTTTCAGAATTTTACTCATAGGTACATTTGCAAAAAACCAAAATCTAACTTTTGATTAATAATAGGTTTGTAATAGTGATCTGAAAAAATAGAGAAAATAGATCTGTCAGTCAAGTCATTATTACTGCCTTACTAAAATCAGTAGTCAATTATTTTAGAAATTTAAAAATACTCATCACCTTGCAACCAATCATGGTCTCCTTAAAAATGTTTTTTACTTATATCAAAAATCTTATTTTTTTCCCAGCCTCTGTTAAGCTTAATCAAAGCTTCCTTTAAGATGACTTTATCAGCTATTAGAATTTTCATGCCTTCTTATGTGTTTGATCATAATAATGACAGTTTACGTCCCAATCAACATAAGAATCCTTAGCATCTCACAAGTAGTTCTTTGACAATGACTGCAAATGATCATTTTCTAGCTTCTAATTGACGACAAAACTAGGTTTGAGCATATGTATCTTTCATGCTGCCCGTCAAATTAGTCCTTTCCTTTCCCTCCCACTTTCACTCTTCTAGATCTAGCCCTATGGCCTCACCTGGAACAATGAGTAAAGCCTCCTACCTCTGGTCTTATGCTTCTTTCCTCCCTGCCCCTTACCATTGGTCACATCTTCTTAATCACCACTGCACCTACCTTAACCGTGCATAAACCTGCAATAGCTCCCCAAGGGCCTGTGACCTGTGGTCCAAGTGCCTCCTCTGGGCTTCAGTGGCTGCTACTTCCTGGCTCCAACCTGCCCTTTCAAGCTTCTCCTCCTACCCTCTACAAAGCTATTCATTTCCCTGAACCCATCTTGTGCAGTTTGTTCTTGGAGTTCTTTCCTGGTTTAATGCCTTCTCTTCTTGTTTTGTTTGCATTTTTCCTACTTGTTCTCTCATATGTTCCTTTCTCTGAAACCACTTCAGCTCACAAACATGGACCCCTCTGAAACTCTAGTTCTGTAGACCACGTATGGGTGGTTGCTATGAAGGATAATGAGATGTATAAGCAAATTAGCCATAAAGATTTTTGGCAAGAGCATTTTATTTTATGCAAAATATTTTAGATTAATGTTTAAGTATGTCAAGGTGAGTGCTAAGACTTTCAACTTCCAATGTCTTGTCATTGACCCACAAGCAGTGTGGAAATGTATAATGTAGTGTCAGAATCCACAGGACCCAGAAAATGTTTGGTTCTGAGTAAAGGAAGATGGCAAAGGTAGAGGAAAAAAGCCTCCAAAAATATATGTGTATTTAACTTTAGTGCCTTTTTTTCTGCTCCTTACCAATTAGGTTTTTCATTATGCTGCTGAGACCATTCCTATCCTTTCCCTTGATCTGTCACTAGCAACCCTATTATTAATGTCCTTAATGCAAGCCTGGTGGTCTATGTCGTTTTGGGTTTTAATTCCATATATCTCTGTTCTGACTCATGACATATGAACAAGGTTTTGAACTCAGCTGTATTTTCTTAGTTTCCTAATATGATGTTGTCAATAGATTTCTTTCCATTGATAGAACTCAAGTTGCTAAACCAACCAAAAGAACCAATCTGTACACTGATTGTTTTTAATGGAATTAACTAATATCTTTCAATTTATAGGCATTTCAGTGTCATATAGATAGGCTATTAGTGGACCATCTTTTTCCTACATATCATAGTGTAGTAGTAATGACCAAATCCTATCACAATAAGCATTACTGTTTCTAACACTAAGTATGGGGCCCACTTAATAGGAGGGATATTTGATATAACCAAGCTACAAGACAACTAAACATTTAGATGTCGCTTTGAATTTGTCTCATTGCTATTGATCAGTGGACAGCTATCCTACTTTTGCTAACACACTTTATTTAATTAAGCTTTAGAATTGCTCATTGCAGTGCATGTCCAAGCATTAAGGACCTAGCAAGGGAAACCCTTTTGTTGCTATCTCACTACTTGCATTTGAAAGTATGAATATTTCCTTTGGAGGTCTTGGCTTTTCATCCCAGATTAGTTCATGGGTTGGTATTTACATCTTTGCTGGAGATCTTTGAGGGTGGGTCTTCATTTTTATAAGGCCCGTGTGGAGAAAAAATAGTGGGGTGAAGGGGAGGGTGTGATACAGCGCAAGGGGAGAATGAGCTGATAGAATATTGGTGGCACCAAACAGTAGAAACCATTTTGCAGTATTATACTAAAGAACTGTTAGCTTGCAGACTGAACATGATAATAACATCTTGTCCTCCAGAGCAGCTTAAAAACAAAAGCAGGCTTCGCATAATATAAAACGCATTTCACTTCATTTTCAGGCTTGATTGTGCTCAGATAGTTTGTTGCTCTTCATCTTTAGTAATCACTCTTCTGTTCTCTCAGCATTTGTCTTGATGATAAGGACCTTTTCGTGTCAGACATGAACCCTCTCCTTTGAAGACAAGCCACTCATGAATCTCATACATTTGATTATGATGATTACTTACCTGCTTTTGTCCAATATTAGGGACTACCTATTATCTCAACCCTGCAGCCTAATAAAGAACTTCCGAAAGAAAGTTAACAAATGCCTACTTGGATCTGCCTAAATAGGTGGAGTGAATGTTAAATAATGATCACTGGGAGGTGTGGGCTCTCTGTTTTAGGTAAAGAACTCCTGTGATCTTGGGCTAAAATCATAAGATAAAAAAAAGCCTTCAATTTTACTTGAAGATGTGTGTGTTTATGTATATGGGTGTCTAGTGCTCAGATAAGCAATTTTTTTTTCTTACTGTCTTCTTTTTTTGAACTTTATATTATGGAAAATTATAAACATATACAAAAGTAGAGGTAATAGTATAAGGCACTTACAAACTCATGGCTGGTCTTATTTGTTTGGTATCTTACCCAATCTGGAATTTGGAGGAAGTAAATCCTAGACATCATATTCTCTCATCCATAAATGTTTAAGTGTGTGTTTTTAAAAGGTAAGTGTTGTTTAAGTGTGTGTTTTTTAAAGGTAAGGGTTCTACATGAATGTTTATAGCAGCTTTATTCATAACAGTCCAAATGGAAACAACCCATATGTCCTTCAGAGGGGATAAACGAACTGTGGTACATCCTTACCATGGAATACCACTCAGCAATACAAAGGAACCAACTATTGACATTCTCAACAACCTAGATGAATCTCCAGATAATTATGCTGAGTGTAAAAAGCCAATCCCCCAAGATTGTGTAGTGTATGATTCCATTTATCTAACATTTTTGAAATGACAAAATCATAGATTGGAGAACATATTTGTGGTTGTCAGGGGGCTAGAGGGGAGGGTGTGGCTAGGAGGGAAGTGGGTAAGACAAGAAAAGGCAACATGAGGGAACCTGTGGCAGTGGAAATGTGCTGTATCTGACTGTGTCAATGTTAATATCTTGGTTGTGATATTGTGCTATTGTTTTGCAAAATGTTACCATTAGGAGAACTGGCCCAAGGGTATGAGGAATCTCTGTATCATTTCTTACAACTGCAAGACTTCTGAGGAACTTGTTTTCTGATTCCACATGCCTGGGGAAGGCTGTCCAAATACAAGTTATCTCAAAATAAAAAGTTCAATTTAAAAAAAGACTTAATTGGGGGCCACCCGGTGGCGTAGTGGTTAAGTTCACACTCTCTGCTTCGGCAGCCCAGGATTCCCGGGTTCAGAGCCTGGGCGTGAACCTGTGTAGTGCTCATCAAGCGGTGCTGTGGCGGCATCCCATATAAAGTAGAAGATTGGCACAGATGTTACCTCAGGGCCAATCATCCTCACCAAAAAAATAACAATAAAAAAAGACTTAAAAAACATAACCACAGTTCTATTATCACAACTAAAATAATTTCTTAATATCATTAAATAAGCAATTGATGTTTAAATTTCCTCAATTGTTTCTTATTCTTTTTTTACAGTTTCTTTGAATCAAGATGCAAATAAGATTTACACATTAACATAGTTAACATCTCTTAAGACATTTTGAATCTAAGATTCCTATTCCTCCCTCTCTTTTTTTTCCTTATAGATTTTGTTGAAAAAACAAGATTGTTCATCCTATAGTATTTACAGTCTGGATTTCTTTTTCCTAATTGTATCTCTGTGGTGTTTTTTAGTGTCTCGCCCTGTATTTTATACAAACTGGTAGTTAGATCTTGAGGCTTGATCAGATTCAGGTTTGTTTTTGGGGACAAGAATAACTCGTAGGTGGTTCTGGATACTTCCATCAGGAGGCACATAAAGTCTGGGTATCAGTCTTTTTTTGTGACGTTGGCAGCCATTGATGATTATTGTTTAGTGTATAATTACATTTAGCTAACATTTTTGGGGTTGCAAAATGGTGATGTTCTAATTCTATCATTCATTGTTTATTAGCTGGACTACTTCTGTAAGAAGACCATTTCCCGCACCAACTTAGTTACCCGAGGTGTGCTTTGTTTAGTACAGGCAGGATAAATGCTTGATTCTTTCTCTTTATGTTCTAGCTTTCAAGATAATGAGTTGGTTCTCTAGCATCCTCCAAAGGTGACCAAGAAAGTTTTTTTATGTATCTTTCTGAACTCATGGATATAAATGTTTTCTGCATTTCAGTTCATTGAAGTGGTTATCTTTATTGATGCTCAATTTGTCTCATCTTTGGCCAGTGAAAGTCTCTTTAAGTTGGCTCCTGGGTTACTTTGATACGACCCAAGTAGCTTTGCTGGCTTCTTGCTTTTCAGTGTGACAAGTTGTTGCACATACATGTTGTGCAATTCCTGCCCAGACTTGGAGTCAGCCGTTTTCCAAGGAGGCTTGCTTCCTTTCAGAGCCTTTATCGAGGTTCTACTCTGAGCACCACCGCTTACTAGCTGCATGACCTTGGGCAAATTACAGTCTCATTTTTTCATTAAAGATAGTGGTAGCATCTACAGAGAGTTGGTGGGAAGACTAAGAAGGAGGGTGTATACAAAATTCAACTTGCCATATCTCCTTTCAAATATATTCCTTCTAACACCTGATCTGTGCACTTTAAATTTGGAAACCAAGACTTCTGAGGAACTTGTTTTCTGATTCCACATGCCTGGGGAAGGCTGTCCAAATACAAGTAAATGAATGGGATTGGGTGGATAAAAGTGGAAAGAAACTCACTGATTATTTTTCCTTGTGTGATCCCATGCAAGTACTGAGAGATAACTGGGTTAAATATTTGTAGGGAGTGGAATAGGAGGAGCCTGTGCAATACACATTTTACATATCCCAAATACCACTGATTTCATCTTGAAGCCTCTAGCATGTTCAAAACATGCAAAAATATGACAATTACTTTCAGTGAGTTTTCATTATATTTCCATGATAAATCTCTCCGAGTAAAAAAAAAAAAAATCAAAACACAACAAAAAACTCCTTGGGTACCTTTTGGTGAATAGGTGGCTTCTGACTCTCAGTGATGCAGGAAGTCACTGGTTAAGGATTCTTAAATGATGAAGCTTGATATGTTGCCTGGTGATTTATAATGATGGCTGATAAACTGATGATTTAATTGTGCTTCCTCTAGTAATAATCTTAAGTGCTCCAGTGAAGTTCCAGTGATTGGCTTTCTTCTGAACTCAGTCTCCCTGGAGTCTTTAGGCATCTCTTTTACATAACATCCGATAACTGACTTGTAACTGTTTCTATTTTAAATAATACAAATCAATTAAAACACACAGCTGTTTAACAAAACTTCTCGGTGTTGGTATAGGTCTCGGTGGGTATTTCCTGATGGCTCATAATGACATCAATTTAGTGCACCTGGTGGGATCTGTGTGAACTGGAAGTGGCTTAATTCTTAAATGACAAGAAAATTAAGAAGGCTTTATGGATTGCTGCTGCTGCTTCAGAATCACTGCCAGCTCCATTGCTGGCTCTTTCATGGTGGAGTTTTATTTAAATGGGATTGCAGACCTCATGTGATTGTTTTCTCTGTAATTTGCTGCTAAAAGATTTGTTGATTCTGAGTTTCTAGGTATTCATTCTGGACATTAATAAGTCCCTTTAGTGGGTAGGTTTATGGAGCCACAGTAAATGTATCTATCTTGTAGACTTTCTGTAGAAATCTTCCAGTGTTTTAACAGTACTCAGTGATTCTACCACACTTTCCTGTCTTAGGAGAGTGAAATATACTTTCATTGTTGTATCTCATTTTCTTTGGTATCTAAGGGTAATAATGACAGTGCTATTTTTCTGTGTCTCTATTAGTAATTGTTTTTAGATTGTCAATCTGCACATGCATTGTGACTTTTAATATTTATTGAATGCTGATGCTGTGGTTACCGTACATCGTCAAATTACTTCACTTTCTGTATTCATTTTTTTTATCAATTCAGAAACATCTACTGTTACTCATATTCCATTGTGCTTTTCTTGTTTGGGGGTGAAAAACTCATTTTTATATATTTTGCTTGTTCCTCAGACTTTCTTTACATTAAGAGGTACATGAAACTTCTTTCTGATTATCTCTAAGTGATTAATTTTTCTCAAAAAAGTTTTTCTTTGGCTTTACACTAGAGAGTGTTTTTGGAAAGCCTTCACTTCATACTAAATGCTATTTAGGCTTTGGTATAATATTAATTTCTCATCCAACTTTTACTTTCTAAAGTTTTCTGACACTAACCACTAATTAAGTGTTCAAATTAGTCTAAGTAAAAGGAGATGATTTATTATTTCAGACCCTTGTATTATTAAATTAATTTCTAAGGTGTTTTGTTTTATTCCATTTTAATGAGTTCAAGATACATAGTTAAGCAAGGAATGTATTTCTCATAAATAACCAGATTACAGTGGTATATTTGGCTTTTACTTCTTTAAACTGAAGTTTATTTTACTAGATAATAAAAACAAAAGACTGGTTAATGTTGTTTGTTTTATATATATATATATATATGGTTGAGCAGAATATTGCTTAGCTTTTTACCATCAAAGTTACACTTTTGACTCAGCATGTGCCTTGAATTTATACAAAGGCTTTCTTTAAAGAATTTCCCAGCATTTCATTGATCCTTAGAATTTCTGTTTCTAAAAAAAGGAGCAGCTTATAAATGTAAAAATAAAATACCATTTAAAATATTTAATAATTAATTTTAATATTACTCATCTTAGCACATTTCATTTTGATAATTACCTACCATCAATTTTTAATTTTTAATAAACATCTTAGTTCCAAAACTTCAAGTTTGAGGAATATTTATATTCTCATTTCCAGTTTTTGAGAAAGGTTATTAGTGTGTGGGTGGTAAAGCAGCAGCTAGAGGCAAGTAGAGAAGCCTGGGGGAGCAGGAAGGCAGTGGAAGATAACGTCTGCAGACACACTTATCCAGATTGGTTCTGAGTCCCTTGTAAGGGTTTAAGCTTTCTAAGAAAGATGCTATTAGTTTTATCCTATTTTTGACACAATGGTTGCTACACATAACCTATTCTACAATGCAAGAATTGCACATTTTTTTCATTCCACTTCCAACCCCTTTCAGCTTCTCTTTTCACCTGTTGTTTTCCTGGTTCTTTTCCATGTCAGCTGCTAAATTCCCCATATTACATTTGCAGTCTATATTTTATAGCTTAAAATTTGGCCAATAAATAGAGATAATACCAAAGTATATGAAGTATTGGTGCAAGTCATTACAGTTATTTTATTGTATGCTGATGTTATTTTTTTCAGTATATTAATTCATTTTACTTCTGTCTGTCTAATCTGAATTTCAAAAATATTTCAAGTGGTGTATATACATATACTGTAATGTAAGATTAATACATATACTGTAACCATCAAAGCAAGTGAATAAGAACTAAGTGATGGAGGGGAAAGACAGTTGTAACAGAAAACCTAGGCTACGGGAAGTTTCTGAGCTTTCTAGAAAAACAAGTAAGAAAAAGGGAAAGCCAATTAAATCCGTTGCTTTTATTCTATTATGAAGGGAAGCAGACAAGTTTATCAGGAGAGACAAACGTTTTTCTTGTATTAAATTTTAGGAAGATAATTTTACAAATGTGAAAAAAATGGTCTCCTTTATAGATACCACGTAAACCAACTTAGGAGATGGGGAGGGACTGGTTGTAGCTTCCGTTGTAGCTGTGTGAGAGTTAACAGTGACGTACTGTGTGTGGAGGTTTACACTGCAAAGGTCCTAATGAGCAGCTTACCGTTCAGTTTGATCGAGCCTGCAGATGTATCTTGAGTGCTTGGAAATTTCTTTGAATTTGAATGCCTTTAGACTGGGTATGTGCTCTGTAGTTAATCGTGGTCACCTCCCCTCCCTACTGCCTCATATCCCGCTGTTTCACTTATTTACTTTGGCTGCCTGTCTTCTAACGGCATTTGAGTTTGTCTGTTTCTATGTTGATACAAAATAGAAAGAGCTTAGAGATTCTGTATGATTCTGAATGTGTGAATCTCAGTAGGTATCTTGGTCTATCCTCAAATAAAAGTGCTTAAAAATGTTTTAATAACCATTATTGTTTTTCTGATTAAAAAGGTAATACATACTGATAATTTTTAATAAAATGTAGAATAGCATATAGAAGAAAATTAAAATTACTCATAATCTCAAACATTAAAAGTTACCACTGTTAACCTTTCAGTGCATGGGTTTCTAGAAATATGATATTTATTTAACCATATATATAATACATATATTCCCATATATTATATATAAATATACACAAACACAAATGAGATCATACTATGCACCTGGTTTTTGAATTTATATCACAGGCATCTTTTCATGCCAATATTTAGTTGCATCTAAGTTTTCCTTTTAATGACTGCATAGAATTCCATTCTAGGGTCATGCCATAATTGTTTCAATCAATTTTATGTTGTGAACATTGGATTCTTTTCCCATTTTTTGTATTATAAACAGTTCCTAAGTGAACATCCTTGTACATATAATTTATGCAGTTGTCCAATTATTTCTTTGGAATAAATTCTTAGAAGTGGAATTGGTGAGTCAATGAGTATTCACTTTTAAAGATTTTGTTAGATATACCCATGTCAGTCTCAGAAAAGGTATACTAATTCCTCTTGCCAGCAGTATATTTGAGAACCCATTTCCCTAAGTGCTCACTGACACTGGTCATAATTGTTCTTCTTAATGTGTTACAATCTGATGTCAACCAGGCTTCTAATTGGAGCCATGTATCAAACAATTGAACACTGCAGTTACTGATGAATAGCTTAAATATAGGTTTTCCTTGCAGTTGACTGGCACATGCATTTTAAACACTGGGGAAGTTGATGTCTGGTCAGAATTAAAGTGTCTGATTTCCATTCTTGCCAAGACTGAGCATTGTTTCTGCTGTCCAGAGGCAGTCTGCTGGACTACCTGCCAGCAGGGCCGAGGCTTTTCTGTGTAAGATTCGTTAGATTTAGACAAATGATTGAGCAGAATCCATGGAAGCCCATAAATCTTGCTCCTTTAAGCATAGAAGATACGATCTTGGATTGCAAGATTTTTGTGAGCTGGAGTTATCAGTCATCCACCTCACCCAGATAACAAGACTTCTGTGGAATGTTTGATTGAGTAAAATTGGTTTAGAGTGGGCATGCTAGGATGAGGTAACTATAAATATAGCCCCCTCTGAACAATTGAAGATTTAGCATTTTGAACACTTTCAAAATATTATCCATTTGGGTCCTGAAGAACATCTTCCAAAACTAACAAATTTGGTTTTGGCACAGTTGTGCTTGAGCTGTTCCTCCTGGCTGTAATTGTCCACTAGATTAATGTATTCTTTGAGTAGAACCAGGTCATCACCATAAAGATGGGTGCTTGTCTTTCTGTTTGCTGTCACAGGAAATCAAGTCGTCACTTCTTCTAAAAGCTCTATGAGATTGGAAGTAAATTTAAAAGTGTGGGGCTTGAATGCAACTCTGTTATGTAACCTTTTAAGATTAGAATTTGTCTTGTCTAAAGATTATTCCAGTAATTATAGCTAACATTTAGGGAGCATTAACCAAGTGTCAGTCATTAAGTACTTTACACATATTATTTCACTTAATCTTCTGAACAGCCTTATTAGGTGTCCACATTTTAGAGAAGCGGAAACTGAGGCACAAAGAAATTTGATAACATGCTAAAGGTCCAGCATCTACTAGGTTACAGAACCAGAACTTGAACTCAGATAGCTGTACTTGAGAGCTATGTCCTTAAGCACTGTTTTAGCTCCTCCTGTAATGCTGATCTTATTCTCAAGATGGCATCATATTAAAGATGTTGTAGTGAAGTGGGTCTGACCCATTTTGGGGTCATGGACCCCTTTTTGAAAATCTGATGAAAGCTCTGGAACCTTTCCCTAGACACACAAAAATGTTGCAGCCCTAATCAGGAGACCCCTCGAAAGGACATCCAAATCCTTGGACTTACAGCGGCTATGGTGGATTAGAACTCAACATCCATTCCTCCCTCCTTCTCTTGTGCCCTACCTATACTGTGGACACTAGAAAGCTAAAACACAGTTCTCCAGTTCCCTTATGGAGAGGGGTCTGAATTTGATTTAGCTTTATCATATCAGATGCATTTGTGCAGGATTTGGAAAATGTGTGGAGGCTGCACTTTGTTGGAAGAACTGCGGGTCAAGGCGGTTGTCTGTGTGGCTCCAGTGTCCAGTCACTACCTTTGGGAGTGTCAAAAGGCAGAGGATGGGCCAATCATTTCGTTGCTTTGAATTGCAGCAGGTGTGGCGTGGCTCTGTCGGTGGCCTCAGTGGAGGAAGGTTTCTGATCGTGGGAGTGGGGATGTGATTCTAGAATGGCAGACTCCTGATCTGAGAAGAGGCACTGGGTCCCCTGATGTCCAGTTCCCCCATGTAGCTTTGGGAATTGTTCCTGGACAGTTGTCTAGAATTTCTTTATTCAGCCTTCCCAATGAGAGCTTCAACTAGTCAGAGTAGATTCTGATTTTTGTAACTAAACCTTGGCTATACAGTAATATATAGCTGCACCCAAAGATAGGTTTTTCATCAGGTTGGGAGTTTGGCCCTGAAGTTAGAAACGCTTCAGTTTTTGTTCAGGTTTTTCTACTTATTAGCATTGTGACTGAGGACATTATTTGACCTTTGACCTTCCTCATTCACAAAATGGGAAATTATTTCCATATGGGGACTATTATAAAGACTACCCCATTGGGTTGTTGAGAGAATTGTATGAGTTAATGCATGCAATGTGTTCGGCATAATGCTTGGCACATGGTTGATGCTAAGAATGTGAGCTATTATTATCATTAATCCGTGTGAAATTAATACTGTGAACAGGAGAAGCAGAGGACATAATTTCGTTTCTGCATAAAATTTAGCGCTGCAGTGGTCAATAGAAGAATTGTTGAGCTTCAGGTTTCCTAGAGCAGTAGATTTGCAGGCCCAGACTGACAGGTTATTGAGAAGGAAGCTGGTATAGAGCACTTAGGGGTCATATTTACTTAGTTAACTAGGTAAAGAGTTTTGTAGTTCTAGTTCTCATTCAAAAGAAGATAGACAAAAAATTCTGGTAGCAAATCTCTTTCTTCAGGAGAGACCTTCAGCTTTAGATGGCTATTTCGATGTGCTGTTTTTTATGAGACGGGATTGGCAAATCACGGGAGACATGTCCCAAGGCTGCATGAGCGGTGGAAGTAGCCCATCGGGGCCTCAGTGTGAATCTGCTCCACACGTTTCTCCCTGAGCCATGCCATGAGCTGTTGCATCCTGCAGTCTGTAGTTACTGGGCTGGTGGCCAAACCTACAGCTTCCCACTGAGATATAGATGTATCTTAACATATCCTACAACACGTCTAGAATTGAGTACTGTAGATATGGTAGTCCTTTGTTAAACCACTTGCTGGTGAAAGGAGTTAAGTGAATACATGTCTAAGCAGCTTCCTCTACTCAATATGCTCCTTTCAGGTGGCAGTTCTCCTCACCTAACCTCCGCCCCGCCTTATTCAAATAGTCTTTAATAAAGAAGTCTGCAGTGGCCTGTCCCTCACACCCTCAGACGCAGTTCAGGCAGGTTTTTCAAACTTAGACTTGTTCACGTACAGCCGTGGGGAACCTCCATGAGAGGACGGCCGGAACAGTCAATGCCTAGACCTTGGAAGGTTGTGTACGTGACCCACTGAAAAGTTCCTAAAGCCTTCCTCGCCCTCTTTGACTTGCAAGTCGTCACACAATCGAATTGCAAACAGTTGTTAAAGGAGAAAATACGTTTAAGAGTCCTATAAAATCATCACTTTTGATCCTCCAAAGTCCATCTCATAGGTAGAAATAATCAGTGAAATGCATTATTTTCCACATTTTATTCAAATTCTTCACAGGCATGTGTGACATCAGTGCCGTTATCACCACCAGGGAAGGCTAAATGGTCAATAGTACTGGTCTCTTGAATATGTTAATGATGTTTCCCCTTGGACTTTGGTTTAGGAGAATTAAATTATAACTTACACAATTTTGTCTTCCCCATTGGTCAAAATGGCTGTCCCTACAGGTGTAGACTGTGGGGAAACAGTCTTCTCAGAACAGGTCTTCTACTGATGAAGCTTCAGTCAAATCGTTGTCATTTCACGTACATTATTGTGTCAGCTAATCTGCATTTCATCCTGGGTTCGGGAGAGCCCCATGTGTGAGTGGGGTATCTCAGGGCTGCTCTCTGTGTGTGTTAGGGTGTATATGAGGGTGTGGGGAGGAAGGGGGGTGTATTTGGAAGAAGCCAAATAAAGTAGAGGAATCTGGAGCCCTCCACCTCACTTCAGTCAAAGTACCTCCACTTTCTTCTGTTTTCTGGTTCCTTGTAAGGTTTTATCTGCAAAGTGTTCTGCTGCTTTAAAATATTTGAAAATGTCTGAGCTAGAGGACATATTTCCTGGATATAAATCAAAAGACTTTCAAGTTAAAGCTAGGCAACTAATACTGCCTTGTTCCTTGACAAGGAGAATTTTAGTATCGAGACATGTCAGGTCTGTCTTTTGTTGGGGGTTGAATCAAGAATATATAAATTTGTATTGTTTCTAGCAGGTTGCTCAGAAAAAAATCCTTTTGGTCTTAACTGAGATCACTGTAGCCAGGCCTACCTTTGCATCTGCTCAGATTATTTTGTGGAGTGATTAATAAATGTTTCTTAGATTCCACATCCTTGGATATTACAGAGTTCATTCTTTCAAACCTAGGCAACTTCTAACAACTAACGATGTGGCCCAGAGGAAGGTGATGGGGTGTTTGAATTTAGCTCTCCACCCTGGCACTTTATAGGGGATAGACTTTGGGCCTCTGGGTATATTCTGAGCCCCTTTGTAGCCAGTTAACTTTGGAAACTAAGAATCTTAGGTTTCTACAACTGCCAAGAGTGCCCACCTTGCTCTTTAAGCTAACTCAGCTCACTTGGACCTTAGATAAAGATGGGCAGCCTGCACATACACCGAGAAAGCTCCAGGAAATCACCCAGGATGCCTCTTCTTCCTTGCTTGTGTGCAGTTGGCTTTCACTCGTCTCATTCCTGCCTGGCCCCAAGCACTTTGCTGCGTAACCTAGTGTTGACCTCTTGTAGTCCCGTGACCTTGGTATTTGAGAGTGGTCTTGCTGATGCACAGACCTCAGCTCTCTCTGGCCAACATTGGCTTTGGTCTGGGTTCCTTTTATTACTTGAAGAAAATGCCTCCTCTCCTGTTCTGGCCCACAGACATCACTCTGTCTCCAAATTTGGCAGGATCTAGCTAACCATCCCAAACTCTTTTCAGCCAGGATTAGACAGAGAGTAAAGAAATACTAGGTACAGCATAACCAAGCAGTCACTCTGAGATGGGAGGTTTTCCATACCTGTTTGTCTAAGGATAGTGGTGACTTTCTAGCTGATGGTTTGGAAATCTTAATGACTCCTTATTTTATATCTGTCTGTCTGTCTCTACAGATAAAATGATTTGTACACCCACACCAGGCTCACATTCAGGGGTTCAGGTGACTGACCTCAGCTGAGCCCAGGTGCCCTGAGAACTCTTGCCAAGGGCTAGAGTTTAGCAGGAAGTGAAGTCTATTTCCTGGTCTATGAATGTTCTCTCCAGGTCCTGGCTGATGTGTGGTCTTATGTGCCCTGTCCATGGAAAAGAGAAGCCCTCACATATTTAGAGTGAAAATATGAGGAAATTTGGGAGACAGGGAGGGACTGGGCCTAGGGAAGTCTGATTAAGGGGATTCAGCTAGTAATGCAGTGTATTTCCCTTGGGGTTTTCATTTAATTCACCTGCCTAATTCTAGATTAGATTGTAGACTAGATTGTAGACATTCTAGTTAATATTAGACCACATATAGTTAAGCAAAAGAAATCAGATTTGCATTTAATCAACGAAATAGAAGGCTAGGATGAGGATGCACATTTTCTATATGTTTTCTGTAGTTTTGACCTTAACTTTAAACTCACTCCCAAAAGCAGAGATTCTGCATCCTGTGTCCACGGTCTAAGAGGTTATTGCTCTCATTTTTAACATTCTAAGGACAGGCAGCTATTGTATTTTAATCGAAAAAAAATCCCAGAAGGGAGCAGTACTAGAATAGTTTCTTGGGATTTGGGGACTTGCTTGAAACTTTATTTAATTGCTATTTTGCTTGACTTTTCATGTTGACTTTTCTGAAGACTGGACATCCTAATTTTGTCAGTGAAAGTATTACTTACTGGCTCATATGATCATTTACCTTTCAGTTCCAATTAGGTGAGGATCTTGATGTTCCCCGAATATTTCCAGGTACACGTGCACATTCAGCTTTTACAATGACACACTGTGTAGTTAATGTTCCCCTAGTTTTTCCTGCAAATGTTTCAGGTAAAAGCAGTGGGTTCCTCTGAACACTTTCTCAGCCATAGGGATTCTTCAATTCTAAATGCTAATACTGATTTCTTCTTAGAAAGAAGTCTGGTAAAAATTTTGAAATTTTGGGTGGGAGCAATGGATGACTTCTATTATTATTAAAAGAAAACAAGCTAAGAAATCTCCAAGTCAAACAAAATTTTCACCATTATTCACTTTATTAAATAAACATTTTTTTCTGGATGAATATTTACTGATTTCTCTGGCAATATGAAAACTACATTTATTTCATGGTAGAATTTATGTGCTTGTAAGGGATTGTCTCAAACTTGTCTTTTTAATTAATAAATTTGCTAAGTCCTAATAACTAGAATGTGAGTCATTAAAATATATTAAAAAAAACATAGACTTTGTAGCAAGGAAGTGGTAGATCGAAGGCTGATCTGCCCCTTATGAGCTGTATGTCTTGAGGCAAATTACCTAAAAATCATTTTGCCTGATATTAATATAGCTACACCAGCTTTCTTTTGGGTAGTATTTGTCTGATAAATCTTTCTCTACCCTTTATTTACTTATTTTTCTCCATCTTTTTTTCCTGATAAATAGAACATTATTTTTAAAAATTTATGTACAGTAAAATTCACTTTTTTCTTGGTGTACAGTTCTGTGAGTTTTGACAAATACATAGGGATGTGTAACTCTCACCACAATCAAGGTACAGAACAGTTCCTCCACCCCAGGTTCCCTGATGAGCTCCTTGTAGTCAACGCTTCCTCCCGCCCCAACCTTTGTTCTCTGTATCTATGTTTTGCCTTTTCTAGAATGTCATATATAGATTTATACAGTATATATGGTTTTGAGTCTGGCTTCTTTCACTTAGGACAATGCATTTGATGTTCATTCATGTTGCTGTATATATCAATAGTTGTAACTTTTCATTGCTGAGTAGTATTCCATTGTATGAATGTACAACATTTTGTTTACTCATTTACCAGCTGAAGGACCTTTGGGTTGTTTCCACTTTTTGCTAATTAAGAATATACTACTGTAAACACTCATTAACATGATTTTTTGTTGACGGAAGTTCCCATTTCTCTTGGGTAACTACTTAGGAGTGAGATTGCTAGTCCATATGGTAAATATTTATTAAAAAACGCCAGACTGTTTCTCAAAGTGTCTGAACCATTTTGCATTCTGGCAATTTCTGCGAGTTCCACTTGCTCCACATCCTCCCCAGCAGGTGGTATTGTCAGTTTTAAGTTTATTTTGGCCATACCAATTAGTCTATAGTAGTATCACAGCGTGGTTTTATTTTACATTACTTATTAACTAATGGTGTTGAGTATCTTTTCATGTGCTTGTTTGCCATTCCTATATTTTCTTTGGTGAAGTGTTTTTTCAAATTTTTTGCCCAGTTTTTAATTGGATGCCTTATACTCTTATCGTTGGGTTTTGAGAGTTCTTTACATATTCTAGATGCAAGTCCTTTACCAGATATGTGATGTACAGGTACTTTCTCCCAGTGTGCGACTTCTCTTTTTATTTATTTCATAGTATTTTTCACAGAGCAGAAGTTTTCAAATTATATGAAGTCTGGTTTATCAAAAAAATTTTTTTATATAGTATTGTACTTTTAGTAGTATATCAAACAACTCTGCCTAGCCCAAGATCACAAAGATTTTTCTCAGACATTTATAGTTTTATTTTTTATACTTATGTCTGTGATCCATTTTGAGTTAATATTTGTGTAAGGTGTGAGGTATGGGTTTAGGTTTATTTTATATTTTTGCATATGGATGTCCAATTGGTCCAGCACAATTTGTTGAAATGATTCTTCTCTCTTGATGGAGTTGCCTTGTACCTTTGTCAAAAATCAATTGACCTGATATGAGTGGATCTATTTTTGGACTCTCTTTTCTGTTCCATTGATCTATTTTTCTGTCCTTTCACCAATACCACACTGTCATGCTTATTGTAGATTTATATTAAGTCTTGAAATCAGAGTGTAAGTCTTTCAACTTTGTTCTTCTTTTTCAAAATTGTGTCAGCTATTCCTTTTGCCTTTCCAAATAGATTTTAGAATCAGCTTGTCAATATCCACAAAAATTGGGATTTTAATTGGGATTGTGTTGGATCTATAGATCAATTTGAGGAGAATTGACATCTTAATAATAATGAGTCTTCCAATATGTGAAAAGGTATAACTCTCCATTTTTATGTCTTCTTTGCTTTCTTTTATCAGTGTTTTATAGTTTTAAGCATACAAACCCAGTATATATTTTCTTCAATTTTTACTCAAATATTTGAGGTTTTGATGCTTTTGTAATTAGTATTTTTTTAAATTTCAAATTCCATTGTTCATTGCTATTATATAGAAATACAATTAGTTTTTATATATTGGCCATATTTCCTGAGACCTTGCTAAATTCACTTATTAGTTCTAGGAGCTTTGTTGTAGTTTTGGGGGGATTTTCTATATTGACAATTGTGTCATCTGTGCAAAAAGATAGGTTCATTTCTTTCTTTCTAACCTATATGCCTTTTTCCCCTTTCTGTTGCCATATTGCACTGGCTAGGACTTCCACAATAATGTTGAATAGGGGTGGTGAGAGCTATGATGATTAATTTTATATGTCAACTTGTCTAGGCCCTGGTACCCAGATATTTGGTCAAATACTATTTTAGATATATCTACAAAGGTATTTTTTTAGATGAGATTAATATTCAAATCAGTAGACCTGGAGTAAAGCAGATTATCCTCCATAATGTGGGTGGGCCACATTCAATTAACTGAAGGCCTGAATAGAAAAAGACTGACCTCCCCAAGCAAAAGAAATTCTGCCAGCAGACTGCCTTTGGACTCTAAATGCAACTCTTCCATGGATCTCCAGGCTGCTGGCCTACCCTGCAGATTTGGAACTTGCCAAAGCCTCCACAATCATGTGAGCCAATTCCTTAAAATAAATTTTTCTCTTTATATCTATCTATCTATCTATCTATCTATCTATCATCTATCTATCTATCCATCTATCCATCTATCCATCCATCCATCCATCCATCCACACACACACGCGCGCGCACACAACTTGTTGGTTCCGTTTCTCTGGAGAACCCTGATTAATACAAGAGCCAACATCTTTGCCTTTTTCCTGATCTTAGAAGAAAAGCACTCAATATTTTTCTGTTAAATAAAATTATTTCTATTTTCTATTAAACATAATGTTAGCTGTAGATGCCCTTTTCTAGGTGCTCTTTAAGAAAATTCCCTCCTTTCCTAGCTTGATGAGAATTTCTTTTAAATCGTGAATAGATGTTCAGTTTTGTCAAATACTTTTATACATCTACTGATATGACCATATATTGTTCTTCTTTAGTCCGTTAATATGGTGAGTTATGTTGATTCATTTTTGAGTATTGGATCAGGCTTGCATTCCAGGGATAAATTCCACTTGGTCATGATATAGTATCCTTTTAATACATTTTTGGCTCTGATTTGCTAATTCAGATATTGTATTTTTCAAAGTATCAATTTGGTTCTTTTTTTTAAAATTATTTTATTGAGGTCATTTTGGCTTATAACTGTATAAATTTCAGGTGTACATTATTATATTTCAGCTTCTGTATAGACTGCGTTGTGTTCACCACCAATAGTCTAGTTTTTATCCATCACCATATATATGTGCCCCTTTACCCCTTTCACCATCCCCCCACCCTCTTCCCCTCTGGTAACCACCACTCTGTTCTCCTTATCTATGTGTTTGTTTATCTTCCACATGTGAGTAAAATTGTATGGTATTTGTCTTTCTCTGTCTGACTTATTAGCATAATACCCTCAAGGTCCATCCATGTTGTTGCAGATGCGACCATTTTGTCTTTTTTATGGCTGAGTAGTATTCCATTGTATATATAAACCACATCTTCTTTACCCAGTCATCCATTGATAGGCATTTGGGTTGCTTCCAAGTCTTGGCTATTGTGAATGATGCTTTGATGAACATAGGGGTGCATATATCTTTTTGAGTTAGTGATTTCATGTTCTTTGGTTAAATACCCAGTAGTAGAATAGCTGGATCCTATGGTAGTTCTATTTTTAATTTTCTTTCTTTTTTTTTGCTGAGGAAGATTTGCCCTGAGCTAACATCTGTTGCCAGTCTTCCTCTTTTTTGCTTGAGGAAGAATAGCCCTGAGCTAACATCTGTGTCAGTCTTCCTCTATTTTATATGTGGGTCTCCACCACAGCATGGCTGACAAATGATGTAGGTCCACGCCCAGGATCTGAACCTGTGAGTCAGGGCCACCGAACCAGAGCATGCCAAACTTAATCACTATGCCATGGGGCCAGCCCCTATTTTTAATTTCTTGAGGAATCTCAATACTGTTTTCCATAGTGGCTGCACCAGTTTGCCTTCCCACCAGCAGTGTATGAGGGTTCCCTTTTCTTACATCCTCTCCAACACTTGTTATTTCTTGTCTTGTTAATTATAGCCATTCTGACTGATGTGAGGTGATATCTCATTGTAGTTTTGGTTTGCATTTCTCTAATAATAGTGATGTTGTACATCTTTTCATGTGCCTGTTGACCATCTGTACATCTTCTTTGGAAAAATGTCTGTTCATCCTCTGCCCATTTTTTGATCTGATTGTTCATTTTTTTGTTGTTAAGTTGTATAAGTTCTTTATATATTTTGGAAATTAACCCCTTGTCAGATATATGATTTGCAAATATTTTCTCCCAGGTGGTGGGTTGTCTTTTCGTTTTGTTGATGGTTTCCTTTGCCGTGTTTTGTTTGTTTTTCTCAAAGTTTTAGGCTGCCACTGCAGTACAGGTCCAGGACTGGAGCCACCCTTGGGGCAGGACTGTGAGAGAAGAAAGAGGGAAAGAAAAAAAAAATCACAAGGATCTTCCCCAACCTCTTCAACTTGCAGGGACCCCTTTTCCTGGTTGTCTGGCCAGGGAGGGGTTTCTGGAAGTGTTTTTGTTGTCTACACTCCCTGCACAATTCTACAGTGGGGCAACCCTTGGGTCAAAGCTACGAGATAAAAGAGGAAAAACCAGGGAACTTACTCCCATAAAAATTCTTCTTCAAGTTTTGGCTGCTCTCTCCAATCTGCTATAATCATTAACTTTTCAGAGTCCTACCTAGGGTAGTTGCTTTTTTAATTTTAGATTTTCAGTTTTAATCAAGGGGAGGGATAGGCTGTGGTGGGCTTACTCCATCTTGGTTGGCACCAGAAGTGTAGCGTCCTTATGTTTAAGTGCTATATATATTTTTTCTCATATTGCTGTACTTAAAAAACCCAGTCTATAATTTTTGTCTTTAAACCAGAGAGTTTAAACTGTTTATTTTTACTGTGATGACTGATGTATTTCAATTTTTTTCTACAGCTTATTTGTACTTCTGTTTGTCTTACCTTTTTGGTTTCCTCCCATAGCATTCTTCTACATCTTAAGGAATGATCTAACTTTTATTATTCTCTAAAATGGAGATAAAGGGATAAAGGGATCTAACTAGAGTGTTATTTTAAAGGTTAATAATATGAAATATTTAGCATATCTGGCACAGTCCCAGGTACAGTCAGTTTAATTTAATAATAGTCATTGAGCTCCTATTATGTGTTCAATAAAAGAACAGATATATATTACTTATGGAGCTTACCTTTTAGTGGGGGAGATACCAACAAACAAAATAAATAAGTAAATTACATAGCCTGATAGAAGATGAAAACTGCTATGGAAAAAAATAAAGCAGGGATGGGGTTAGGGAGAAGAGCGGTAGAGTAGAGGGGGCAGATGTGAACTGGCAAGTTCTCTTCTGTGGGAGAAATAGTACTGCTGTATTCTTTGCATGTTTCATTTGTATAGCATTTTATATCTCATGTTAATATCTCACATTTTATTTTTATTCTCATTTATTGAGTCAACAAATGTGGTCCAGACTTGTGCTAGACTCTGGGGTACAATGGAGAGCAAAAACAGACCTGGCATCCCTGTGAAGTCCTTAGGGCTATTTCTGCATTATTTCCATATTAGATGAAGTCAATGATGCTGATTTATTTAACTCTTCCACAAATATTTTCTGAGTTTTACTATGTATGAGACACTATGGTAATTGATAGGCTAGCAAGATAGACATAGTCCCTATTCTCATGAATTTTATAATTTGATGAGAGACAAATGTTTAAAGTAACAGTAGCAGCTTACTCTGGCTATAGTATGGAGAACTTTGGAAGGGAGTGGGACTGGAGGCAGGAGGCAAGTTAGGAACAAGACGAAGTAACCCAAACAAAATATGATTATGGCCTAGGTGGAAGCGGAGGTGTGTGGAAATAAAGGATGATATTAGAGATAAAGAGAACTGTGTTCTGGGAGGTGGAATTGACAGTCTTGGGGAAACTGGGTGATGGATGATGCCATTTACAGAGGAGGGATGGGATGAGTTCAGTTTTCAAGATCCTAAGTTCAGAAAGCAGGCAAGACCTCCAAGTGTCATGTCTCTGAACCTCATGAGACATGTCAGGAATAGAAATGTGGATTTGGAAGTTATCACCAATAAATAGTAATTGAAGCCATGGGAATAGATGAGATCACCCATGCATATGTAAAATGAAAAAAGAAAATGGCCTAAGAGAGGGTTCTGAAGCATACCATCATTTCAGAGATGAGCAGAAGATTGCCTATGGAAGGAACTAAGCAAGGGTGGTCAGAGGTGTCAGAGGAAACTCAGGAGGTTCTGAGGCTGTGTAGCCTAAGGAGGAGTGGATTGCAGCACCGTGAGCATGCCGAGTGCTGAGAGAAGCCAGGTAAATGCGCCCATTGGGTTCAGCAACAACCAGGTTATTTATGTTCTTGTGGTGAGTAAACAGATGGTTGTGGTTTGATGCCTGAGTAGGAAAATGAGGAATTAGACACAGAGTTAATAATCCTTTCATTAATTGGGAGGAGAAGATAGGAGGGGATTCTTAGAGAAGAAAATGGAGGGGGAGGAGAGTTTAATTTTTCACTGTAATTGATTTGTTTGTTTTTAAGATGGAAAGGACTTGAGTATTTTAAAAACTGGTAGGAAAGAGCCAATAGAGAGGGAAGATACAGGAGGAAGAGAATTGAAAGAGCAAAGTCCCAGAAAAAGTGGGGGTGATGGAGGGACAAGAGATGGCTTTTCCTTTTTAACAGAAGTTATAGAGAACAAGATATGGTTATGGATTCAGATGTATTTTTAGTTTGGCAAGAAAAGTATGTTTTATAGTTTCTATATTTTCTGTGAAGTTGGAAGCAAACTCATCTGCTGACAGAGAGGGATTTCAGAGCTTTAGAAAGAATGGAGAAGATCTGGCTTCCTTCCATAGGGGATGGAAGAGTAGACTAGAGAAATATGTCAGGACAGGGAGGAGGCTTGGAGGGTCCTCTTGAGGTGAAGTTATGTGACCTTCTCAAGCAGAGCTGACAACCTGGATTCAAGTGCAAAATAGAGTCAGCCAGAACTGGGATTTTGACAGGGGTTAAAATGGAGAGACAGTAGGCAAATGAGTTAGAATATTGGTAAGAAAGTGATTGAAATGACAAAGAATAGAATCTAAGTTTAATAAGAAAGAGAGGAGGTGAGCTCATAGAAAATGTGGACTAGCTGTTCTCATGAGGTCAAAAGACTGAAATCTTGGCAATCTTCTAAGAGATCTGCAAAGATAGGATATTTTGCTCTGAGGATGGCTTTAGAGGGGGAGTGACTGTTGCTGTTGATCAGTTCCTCAGAGTGGCTATTGGGGTGCTTAGCTGAAGTGGAAGTCAAGAAGTAAAGGCCAGAGTGTCCCAAAAGTCACCTTGGATGATAGTGGGACTTCAGGTAGAAGGAAAGACTATGAATCAAATGCTAAAATGTTAGAGAGGCTAGATCAATAAATAACAGCAATGTGGAGGAGATAAAAGGTATTAGAACTTGGCATGTACATCAAAGGAGCTGATTTTTTTTTTAACATTTTCTTATTGAAGTCTAACATACATTCACAAAAGTACACAAATCAGATGTACTCAGATTATTAGTTATCACATATTGATTCTACCCATGTAGCCACCATTCAGTCAATAAATACATCTCTAAAATCTCAGAAACCCCCACCTCACACCTGCTCCCAATCACTTTCTCACCCTTCTCCATAAATGAACCCATTATCTGGCTTCTGAAACCTTATATTAGTTTTGCCTGTTTTTTGAACTTTATATAAATGGGATCATATACTGTGTACTGTATTCTTTTAATTCTGGTTACTTAGGTACAATATTATGTTTGTGAGATTCATCCATGTTGTTGCATATAGCAGGAGTTTGTTAATTTTTATTGCTGTATAGTACCGAATTTCACTGTATGACTACACCACAATTTATTTATCTTTCTACTGTTGATGGACATATGGGTCCAAGTTTTAGCTATGATCATTCTAAGATCATGTCTTTTGATGCATATACATATGCATTTCTCTTGGGTATATACCAAGAACAGAATTGCTGGATCGTAGGGTATGAATATGTTCAACTTTAATAGATAATACCAAACAGTTTTCCAAAACTATTGTGTCAATATACTCTCTCACCAGCAGCACAGAAGTTTCAATTGCGCCGTATACTGACTAGTGCTTGATATTGTCATTCTTTCAATTCAACCATTATGGTGGATGTGTTTTGATATTTCATTGTGGTTTAAATTTTATTTCCCTAATGATTAATGAGGTTGATACATTCCTCTCTGAAGTACTGTTCAGAACTATTGCCATTTTTTCTATTGGGTTGCCTATCTTTTTTTACTGACTTGTAGGAGTTTTTTATATATTTTGGGTGTGAGTTCATTGGTGGATATATGTATAGCAAATAGCTTCTCCTACTTGGTAGCCTGACTTTTGATTTCCTTACTGATGTCTTTTGATAACCAGAAGTTTTTAGTTTTAATGTAGTCTAATGTATAAATCTTTTCCTCTGTGGCTCGTGCTTTTTGTAGCCTGTTTGAGATAATTGTCTTCCTCAAGGTCATAAAGGTAGTCTATGTCCAGCGCTGTCAAATAGGACCTTTGACAACAATGTAAATGTTTATATCTGTACCATTTAATGCAATAGTCACTAACCAGATGTGGCTATCAAGCCCTGGAAACATGGCTAGTGTGACTGAGGAACTGAATTTTAAATTTTATTTAATTTTAATTAATTTAAATAGCCACATTTGGCTGTTAATTCTACTATTGGGCAGCTTTGTTCCCTAGATACTTTATTATTGTACCTTTCGGATTATTTCTGTGAGCCACTGGGGAAGTGGTTTTTGTTTATGGTATGAGGTATGGGTCAAATTTCATTTTTTTCCATATGCGTATTCAATTGGCACAGCACCAATTATCAAAAAGATTGTCTTTTCCACACTGCTCTGTCACCTTTGATATATATTAAGTTTCCACGTATGCATAGGTCTGTTTCTGGACTCTCTGTTCCATTCAGTTGTCTGTCCTTGAGTCAATACCACACTATCTTTATTACTGTAGGTTTTTGGTAAGTCTTGATATCTAGTAGAGAAAGTTGCCTAATTTCATTCTTCTTTTTCTTAGCTATTCTTGACTCTTTCAGTTTCCATTTAAATTTTATAAGCAGCTTGTCAATTTCCACAAAATGATTCTGGGACTTTGGTATTAAATTGGATCTAGAGATCAATTTGGAGACAGTGGAAATTTTTACAAATTGACTCTTCCAATCTATGAATATGGTATATCCCTCCATTAATGTTAAAATTTTTTTTCTGTAATATTGTTTTATAGAATTTTACTTCTAGATCTGACATCTCTTTAATTGAATTTTCTTAGCTTCTTGCTTTGTCTTGGGCCTCCAGTATATTGTTGAATAGATGTGGTGATATGGGCATCTCCTTTCCAATTTCAGAGAGAAAACTTTCAATATTTTAAGTATGAGATTTGCATTTTATTGTAGGAATAAACTGTATTCATACTTTTATCTGATTAAGGAAGTTTCCTCCTATTCCTAGTTTACTCAGTGTTTTTGAGATGTTTTTTTTAATCAAATGCTTTATCTACATCTTTTGAGATGATCAAATGATTTTTTTTTACTCTTTTAATATGGTAAATTACATTGATTGATTTTCAAATTTTAAATCAACCTTACATTCCTGGGGAAAAGTCCAACTTAGTTTTAATACACTGTCCTTTTAATATATTGCTGGATTTCATTTGCTAATATTTTGCTTAGGACATTTTCATCCATATTCATGAGAGAAATTGGCCTGTAAGTTTTCTTTCTTATAATGTCTTTGTCAGTTTTAGATATCAAGCATATGTTACCTTCATAAAATGGGGTGGGAAGGGATCTTCTTCTATTCTCTGGAGGAGTTTATATTGTGTTGGTGTTATTTATTCTTTAAATGTTTTGGAGAATTAGTCAGTGAAGCCATCTGCGTCTGGAGTTTTCTTCATGAGAAAGTTTTTAATAAAAGATTTGATTTCTTCAATAGATATGGTACTATCCAGCTATCAGTCTACTTGTGGCCTTTCTGAAGGTGGTCTTTCTTTTTTCTCTGACTGCTTTCAGGATTAACTTCTTGGTTTTTTAACTATTATGTATCTATGTGTTATAGTCTTTATATGTATCCTCCTTGAGATTTATAGTTCCCTTTGAATCTGTGGCTTGATGTTTTTCATTGGTTTCTGAAAATTCTTGGCCATTTTCTCTTTAAATTTATTGCTTCTGCTGCAGGCTCTCTGTCCTCTCTTTTGATGACTCCAATTACAGGTACTTAGACCTTGTCACTGTATCTCATATGTCTGTCAGGCTCTTTTCCTCCCACTTTTGTTTCTCTGTGCTTCATTCTGGATTTTTTTTTCTGACCTATCTTCCAGTTTCATCTACGTAAATATGCTCTGAAAGCCTTTCACTGAGTTCTAAATTTGAGTTATAATATTTTCGGGTCTAGCATTTTAATTTAGTTCATTAAAAAAATTCCAGTTCCCTACCAAAATGCTCAGCTTGTGTTGGACACATTAATAGAAGTCTGAAGTCCATGTCTGCTAACTCCTTTATCTGGATCATGTGGGTTGTTTCTATTGTCTGTTTTTTCTCTTGGCTTTTGATCAAGTCTTTTCATATAAATATATATATCTACTATATATATTTAATGGCTTCTTTTTATCAGGAGCCAGATGTTGTGTATTAAAAAACTTAGGGAGATAATTTAAGTCTCTGTGAAATGTTATTTTTTCTCCAGAAAGGATTTATTTCTGCTTCGGGCAGGCAGCTAGCTTAGGGCCCTAGCAATTTCTGGTCACATTGGGCTGGCTAAGGTTTGAGATGTTTCGAAGCTGACCTCCAGTGGCTGTAAGGGTTGACCTGTTTCCAATAACCTTACTTTTGACGTGTAGTCCTTCCAAATCTCATCCAGAATCCTCATGTGTTTACCAGGGCCCCTCTTCCTTGGTAGACCCGGAACTTTCAGAATCAGCAGTTACAAGGGAAAGGCAGCTCCAAATGCCAGGCTCACTTCGCTGGGCTTCCTTCTCCTGATTCTTTGTTCTACAGTCTTGGTCCTACAATTTGTAACTCTCTGATGCCTTCAAACAGAGGTTGTTAAATTTTTTTCCAGCTTTCCTAGTTCCTGGTGAGAATCATGCTGGCCATGGAATTCATTTGAGCTGGGCCTTTCGAAGATCAGGGGGAAACTTTGGAATTGGCAGTAGGAAGGGATCATATCTGCCCCACCTCCAGGCGCTGAGCTTCTACTTGAGAGGGCTGCAAGGGAAAGAGAGACCAGGGGCTGTCAGATTTTAGTAAGGACAAGAGTTAAAGGAAATATGCTGAGAAGAGGCTGAGGAAATTGGACAGTTTGGAGGAGGGGAGTGTTAATATACAAGTTTTTTTTTTCTTTAGGATGAAGTTGGTTGAACTAGATGACATCTAAATTTCCATGTAATTTGAAATTCTAGGATTCTGTTAAATGAGCTGGGCTTCCATTTAGGTTAATTTAGAAGTTTAATTAGAACTTAAAATTTCTCCTGTAGAGATAAGGAGGCTTATCATCATAAAGAAGACTTCTGGGTTTTAATTTCAGCGTAATAGCTCCCAGTTGTGAAACACTGAACCAGCTTCTTCCCATAGTGCACAATGGGATTCTAAAATCTTAAGTCCAAAGGGAACCAGTTGCAATATTATCTGCTAGGAATTTACTATTCTGTGGATCATTGTATAGTATACATTTATGGAAACTGCTTCATTTTCTCATAGTTTATACTATACTATGATTTTATTATTTCTTATATATAATCTACAGATTCTGGATTGTTCTCTGCTCATGATGTAAGTGCCTCCACTCATCTAACCTCCCCTGGGTCTTCATGCTGGTTCTCTTCTGTCCTTTCTCTCCCCTAACTCAGTTTCCCACTTCTCCCTCCATGCCATATTTTTCAGTGTCTCTTGAATTCCTCTTCCATGGGAGAAAAAGCTTCCAACAGTCTCATCCTTTCCACTGAATATTCCTTTCAGCTCTTATCCTCAACTGAATCCTGGCTTCCTCAAGAGGAACCTGCTTCTCCTGCAGACTTCTCTTTCCTGCACAAACTGTCCTTTTAGGCTCATGACTCCTTTGTCCTTGTGTAAAATCTCCGCCTCCCTTCAGGCTGGGGTTAACTCATTGCCTGCCCTCCTGATTGCGCTCATGGACTACCCCCTAGAACTCCCCCTCATTCACGTACTCATGTGGTCCCACTCTAGCAGGCCCCCAACTTCACTGAGTCCTTCAGTCCATTTACCCCTCTGCTCTTTACTTACCACTTCTACACCTAAACATTCTCACATCTCTCCACACTCAGTGTAGGTTCCATGGCCCTGGTCAATAATCATTTTCTTTCAAACCTTTTTAACATCCTGTATCTCCCTCATGTTGTGCCCATATCCAAGCAATTGAACATCTCTGGAGAAAAATCACACAACCACATTATCAAGACTCACTTCAGATTGATGACTACAAATCTCAAAAGGACATGCAGAACTGCCAGGTCATTCTATGCCAGTCCTCTAGAAAATTCACTTTCCTACTCCCCAAGGGCATTATTTCACACCTTTTCCTCTCGTGGCTACAGATCCTCTTCCCCACTCAGACCTCACAGTGAGGATGGATATAATCAGGAGAGAGCCCCCTCATCTTCTCAGCACGTGCTCGAGCCTCCTGACATCTGTTCCCATACACCCTGCCTTTATGCCTGTTGCTGTGGTAAAGGTGGATCTGCCCCTTTCCAACACCAGCCCCTGCCTTATGCCCTGGATCCTAAACCCTCTTCCTTCTCAAGGATGTGACTCCTGCAGCAACGCCCTTTCTCTCTTGCATCATCCTGTTTCCCTGCCATTGGATCCTCCCCATTGCTATGCAAGCACCTTCATTATCACCTGTCTTGAGAAACTTGCCCTCAAAGATTATGAAAGGCAGTTCACAGACAGGTACAAACAAGCATCTTAAATATTTAAAATGATACTCAAGCTCACTCATAAAAAGAGTAATGCAAATTAAAACTACACTGAAATGCTAGTTTTAATGTACTGTCTTAGCAAAGATATAAAAGTTTGAAAACACATAATATTGGGAAGGGTATCTTCATACTGTGCTATTGGGAGCAAATAGATATAACCTTGATTGAAGTCAGTTTGATGGTTATCTCGAAAAATTACTAAATGCATTTCCCCTTTGACCCAGCAGCCCCCCTTCTCAAGTTCATCCTGTATTAGACCTGTGAGTGTTAGAGTGCCCCCAGGGCTTTGTAGACCTGTGTCTACATTCTTTTCCTAAGTGCTTCTATCCAGTTCCGTGTCTGAAAATACCTTTTATATGCCAGTGACTCTAGAGTAAAACCTTTAGTTCACACACTCCTGTGTACTCCAGGCTAGATTATCTAAACAGCCTATATGATAGTTTGATGGTATCTCAAACTTAAGGTGGCCCAAATAGGATTGATTTTTCTCCTCCCCAAATCCACTGCCCCTCTCACCAAGCCTTTTTCATTTCAATAAATGATTCCACTATCCTCCCAGTTTTTCAGGCCAAAGAAACTAGCAATGTCTTTGATTTCACTTAGTCCTGAACTTTTTGTCTTGATTTATTCCTTGATTTTATCCCATTTTTAACTTATATTAACTCAAAGATATTGACTTTGCTTTTCACTCTCCAATTTCTGTTTTAAACTTCACCTTTGGACTTGAAACAAGTTCTCATTTTCCAGGCTGGGAGTTGGATTCCTCCTGACCATGGTCCTGACTTGTCATCTTTCCCTGCCTTGGCTGTTTCCAACTACCTCTATCAGTCCTACCTGGTGACCTTCCTTCCTCTGGCCAGCACCTTGCTTCAACTTGTTGGGCAAAACTCAGAGAATGCTAACCAGACTCTTAAGTGACTGATAGGGAAAACTTAGAAGGCCAGTGTATTAATTTATAATTATGAGTTGTAACTGCCAAGTGAATGGGAAAGTTTGTGTCAGCTGATCAGCACTTAGGAAGATTATTGGAAGTCATCTTCTAATGAGAATATTATCTGGTGAGCCTAAAGGCACAGCAAAAAAGAGTTAGATGATTTTAGAGGTAACATCTAGCCTAGTGTGGCCAACTCCACCATGCATATTCCTGCCAACCAGACAAGTCACTTTGTCATCTGGTCTACTAGAAAGTAGGGTTCATGAGAGCAGAGTCCATATCTTTTGTGCTCACCATTATATCCAGTGCTTAGCACGTGGGTGCATACTCCAGAACTCTCTGTCCTGGGTGTGCGACATGAGCACTGCCAATGTCTGCTCTCTGATTCCCAGTTTTCTTTGATCTCTGCTAATTCTCTCTTTTGTTGACACATTTCTCTCTGAATTATTCAAACCAGAGTTGTTCTGTCTCCAGTTTGGGTTTTAAATATTGTCTTTTAAGGTAACTTTTGAACAAATTTGATCCCAAACATATGGGGTTGATTTCACCCCCCCCGCCTTTTTCTTTTTGCTGAGGAAGATTAGCCCTAAGCTAACATCCATGCCAATCCTCCTCTGCTTTGTATGTTGGTTGCTACCACAGCATGGCTGCCTACAAGTGGTGTAGGTCCACGCCCAGGAATGGAACCTGGGCCACTGAAGCAGAGCGCACTGAACTTAACCACTAGGCCATGGGGCCAGCCCCGTCACCATTTTAATTATGAGGTTTGCCTCATTGTCACTCTGTATGCTACCTAAACTACTCCTTGGCCTAATTGTGTGTACAGAAATGGGAAGAGTAAGACATCTACTCATACCCATGGACTTCCACATGATAATCTTTGAACACTACTTCATAGTCCACAGGTATTTGAATACTAGTGACTTAAGATGTTTCTAGAAATGTAACTGATCTTCAAGAATATAGATTTACCACCAAAAGAGCGTGCCACAAAATGTGAATATAGTTGACTTTTTGATAGGTAAAACTAGAACAAAAAAATAGGCACGATAATGAGCTAAATGTTTGATATTTTGTAAGCTTGATAGGAATAATTTAGTAGAAGCAGATGAAGACTACTAATTTACAAAAGATTTGCAGTTGTATTGTTGTTGCAACAATTATAATTGGGTTCCAATTATAATTACTATTATGATTAGACTAATGAGATAGGTTTCTTTTTTTCATATGAGAAAAAAATTATTCAAGGCTTGTTCTTATCCTTCATGTGTAAAAGAATCTGAGTAATAAGGTATCACTACCTACGTATGCCAGGGCTCTTGTTGTATCTGAGAAGATGCTGTCAGCCCCTCGGAGCTGGGGATAATTGTTCAGACAGGGCTATGGCTTACCAAAGGCCTTCTGCAGGAAGGTGTATCTCTCAAAGTGGAGGGGCTCTCTCCTCAGATGGCAGCGAACACTTATCAAAGTTCCTGTGGGGAACCCAATGAAAACTGGAGGGGCACACAGGTAATCTTCTCCTGGGCCCAGAGGACAGGACCATGTATGCTTCACTCTCCACAGCATTCCCAGTGCCTAGCCAAATGCCTGGCACATAAGAGGCTCTTGTTAAATATTTACTAAATAGTATGAATGATGACATTATGTATTTTAGAGCTTTTATTTATGTATTGCTGTCTAACACATTACCCCTAAATTCATTGGCTTAAAACATTTATTATCTTCCATTTTCTGTGGCTTACTTGGGTCCTCTGGTCCTAGGTCTCTCCTTGGGCTGCAGTCATCTCAAGGCTCAACTGGGAAGGATCCACTTTCTAGCTCACTGTGATGGTTCACAGCACTCAGTTCCTCACAGGCTGCTGGACTGAGGCCTCCTTGGTTCCTTGCCTCTTGAGCCTCTCCATAGAGCTTCTTGCAACATGGGAGCTTGCTCCATCAGAGCAAGGAAGTGAAAGGGCAAAAGAGAGTGTCAGCAAGAGAGAGAGTGCTAGTGCTGTAGACATCACAGCCTTTTGTAGCCTAATTGTGGAAGTGACATCCCACTGCTTTGGCCATATTCTGCTCA
Source organism: Tapirus indicus (assembly GCA_031878705.1). NCBI lineage: Eukaryota > Metazoa > Chordata > Mammalia > Perissodactyla > Tapiridae > Tapirus > Tapirus indicus. Next base: position 9,505,581 of record CM062925.1, read on the forward strand.
TTAGAAGCAAGTCACTAGGTCCAACCCAGGTTCCAGGAGAGGGGATTACACAAGGGAATGAACACCGGAAGGTAAGGATTATTGAGCCACCTTAGAAAGCTGCCAACCAAACCTTGAGGGTTTTTTTTTTTTTTTTGGTGAGGAAGATTAGCCCTGAGCTAACAATTATTGCCAATCCTCCTTTTTTTGCAGAGGAAGATTGGCCCTGGGCTAACATCTGTGCCCATCTCCCTCTACTTTGTATGTGGGACGCCTGCCACATCATGACTTGATAAGTGGTATGTAGGTTCGTGCCTGGGATCTGAACCCATGTACCCCAGGCAACCAAAGCAGAGTGCACTAACTTAACCACTACGCCACTGGGCCGGCCCCGAGACCTTGAGTTTATTTAAATGATGATATTCTCAGAAAAAGAATATTAATTTTTATATATCTTTTTAAAAACATTTGAATTAAATATGCCATATTTGTTAAGAAACATCTGTTCATTTTTTTCCTGAAACAAAACATAAAGGTTAATGCCAATAAATGCAGCACCTGCAGTGACCATATTTTTAAAATATTTCCAGATTGTTACATTGTAATAAATAATGACCTTCTGAGAATTCAAAGACCCAAATACAAGGGAGTGTATTGCAGCAGGCTTAATCAATGCTCAGTGATGATGGAATGTAAAATCGAAAAGCCAAGGATAGAAATCAAATTGCCTTTCTGCAGAAAGATCCTCAACAATTGAAAAACTGCTCTATAAAACTAAAGAACAGCTTGATGATTTAGAAAATAGAAACTGCAGAAATATTCTGTAGATCCTAGATATGTCCCCACTGCTTATTAGCTTGTCTGTTTGAGAGCAAAGAGGAAGGGCAACAAAAAAGAGATTCAAATTAGAGAATTTTGTCTGGCCCTGAGCCACACTGGCTTAGGACTATTAACTCTAAGTATATCCTGGACTAAAAATAAATCTTCTGCCCTTTTGTGTTCAAGTAACTTTCCTTCTTCATATCCAAACCAGAACACAGATACATATTATTAATTTATATCCAGACTTGTTTGATGGACTCTTTAATGAATGGAATTTGATGTTCTGTTATGGTAAAATTATTCATTATATCCACAGTAATATTACTGTTTTAAAATAACATGATCAAATTAGTCACCTCAGCAACTTGTGTGACTTCAAGAATGCTAACTGGATATGTGTACAATGGGGGATCAATGAGAGACTGGCAGCACTTCAGCAAGAGCCACTTCTAGATACTTAACCTATGACCAGGAAATGTCTTAGCCTAGCAATAGATTATTCTAATATGCTTAGCCAATAAAGCATGCCATTAAGAGTTTTCATTAGATTTATTTGAGTTTACAATGATAAGAATGAGGATGGTAGCAGCAACTGTATTCTCTTTTTACTTGAAACCCATTTCATAGAAGCAAAATGATTAAGCCCTCTCTGCAAGAACGCTTAGACCTGTCGTGAAATTGGACAGGTCATGGGCTTTGCAGTTAGGCAGACATCAGTCTCTGCTTAGTCCCTTGATAGCTGTGTGACCTGGAGTAAGTTACCTAACGTCCCTGAAAACTGTGTCCTCTATAAAATAGGAGAAATGGTGGTGACAGTGGTGATGATGATCACAGCCAACATTTGTTAAGCACTTGTTATGTACGAGGTACTGTTATTTTTATGTGCTTTAGTTCATTTACTCCTCATGATAACCCTTAAATATGTAAATGCCATTCTTATCCCATGTATGTGTTATCTCTCTCTCTCTCTCTCTCTCTCTCTCTCTCTCTCTCACACACACACACACACACACACACACACACACACACAGAGGAATTCTTTCAATCTGTCCATTACGTGGTGATTTCACCATTTTCAACTTTATCTATTGCCCACCCCAGAACTATAATCACAGATTTTGGCTAGACTCTGACTTCTTCTAGAGAAAGAGGCTAGTTCCTTGCGGAAGCTTCCAGCCCCACAGATTATTAGGGGCTGTTTTTGCTTTCTGTACCATGTGGTTCTTTTCTGCTACAGGTTCTAACTGCTTTTTCCTCCATTCCTAATACTTTTCATTATACTGATTTCTTTGGGGTGAATAACCTTGAATTCATGTGTCTTATTTTCATCTTTGGGTTGTGTGTGTGTATGATCAGTGCTATTAAAGCTTGCTTTTATTAAACAAGTTTAGTTGTTTTGGGTACAACTGCCAGGAGGCAATGGCGGAGATAGACGCATCATTACTGGAATATGTCAGCTTCCTTCATTTCCTACTTACTATCCAGATCTGGGGCTATTTTTACATGAATCCAGAGTCTGTGCTTTTTCTAATATGTAGTTAACAATCTGAATGACACGTTCTTTATAGTACCACAATAATTCCGTCCATTACATCACTTAATTTATGGGAGTGCTAACACCAAAATCGATAAACATTATTTCTGAAATGTCAAGAGTGTTAATGGTGTGATTAAAAAAGAAAAAGATTCTAAAATCTCTCTGCACAGAACCCTTTGATATACTGTTGTTGAGGCGCACATACCCAAAGCCGTGATATGGAAGACTTAAATCATTAAGACTCCGTCAACTTTAGAAATGTGTGTCGGAAGCTATTTTTAGCCACACGAATCTTTTGTGCCATATTGTGGAATTCTGTTAGCAGAGAGAGGGAGAGACTACATGTCTCAAAGAAGATTGTCTCAGGTTGTTTTGAGACATATCAACAGTTGCTAAGGAACCATCGCTAATGCTTCTGGGAAATTCTGTAATATTTCACTTAGAAATTGGGAGAAATTTTTATAGAGCGAAGCTTCTTAGACAAGGAAGGCATATGAAGGGTGATATTAGGGAACAGTTTCAAGTGGAAAAAGTATTTTAAAGTTTCCTAGAAGATTGAGATTAAATGGGGTTTCTTAGCACCATATAATCGCCTCTTACAGAATCCTGGAAGCTTTCATTTACATCTGATTTTAGAACAAGTAGCATTTTAAAATCTGGTCACATTTCAGTTTATTTTCCATGATTGATGCTTTAAAATGGAGATTAGCACTTCTTTTCACACAGAGAATTAATTAGCATGCTACGTGGTGGTTCCACTGATTCTCTTCTCTTTTAGTGAAAAGGCTATATTAATAGTAAACATTAAATAGGCACTAACTGTTTACTAGGTTCTGCAGAGACATAATCTTGGCATGTAATGGTTTTATACCCAAATAGTCCTCTCTGATGAGCTGTGGTGTTGTAGATAGTGAAAAGACTCTCACCAGCCACTTTCGTTGTGGCAATATGTTGCCGGGGAGTCAGGCTAAGCAGCTTAACACCAGCTCAGGGCACCAGCTCAGGGAGGAAAGAAGGCTTGCCCCACATGGGAACGTTACTTTTAGACAAGCTGATTTTAACTATGCGGTTTGATCTGCATGTTTTATTACATCTAGGCTTATTATTAGAATCTGGAGAGAGTGTAGCAGTAATTCATTTTTTCTCTTTCTCTTTCTCTCATTCACAAGTATTAAATGAGCACCTATTATGAGCAAGGCACTGTGGTTAATGCTGGGGTTAGAACACAGTTAATGCACAATCTTCACCCTCAAAGAACTTCTATTCTGGTGGGGAGACAGCCCTGCAAACAAGCAATTGCAAAACAGCAGGATAAGAGCCACCTTGAAAGTGTATAAGGATCTAGAGAAGGAACAGGTGCAGTTTTTCTGCCTGGGAGAGTGATCAAAGGCCTCGTGGAGTAATCCTCCAGCTGAACAGAAATTTGTGGGTCATATTCATGGCGAAGGGAAGAAGAGGGAGTGAGCAGCATGTGCTGGGTCTCAAAGGCAAGACCAGGGGGCAGGCTCCAGTCAGTCCTTCGTACTGGTGCCTAGGAGCACAGGAAAGAGTCAGAGATCGAGCAGGACAGGTAAACAGAGGTCTTATCCTGGAAAGCTTGTTCTTTCAACATACACAGTGATTCTTCAACTTCTTTTGAAAGAGTAGAACCCCTTTTTTTGGGTAGAAGACTACTGCAGTGGGCCAATAATAACAGAGATGGAGAAGAAAGAATAATATTAAGAAGGAAATAATATTAGAGGGAAATATTAGGAGGGAAAAGTCTATAAGACTTGGTAAAGGAGCTGGGGGTGGTGGTGCAGGTTGAGGAAATGCAAGATCCCGCCTTACCCCTCCACACATAAGTTCTTCCTCTCATGTTCTCCATCTCTCCATGGCCCCCTCTATATACCATGCTGTTTCATGACTCCAGGCCTTTGCTTCTGTGGTTCTCTCTGTCTTGAACACTTTTCCCACCTAGCCTAGTAAGCCTTTCCAAACTAGCATGGCTAGCCCTGTGATGCCTCTGCGTTTCTCTATTTAGGATACCAAGCAAAAACTGTTCAAGGGTCTGTCTCTCCTACTTAAGTGTATCCTCCTTCACAGTAGGGGCTATATTTTGTTTTGTTTTATGTAACATGCTTAAGCAGTGTGTAACCTTTGCATAAGTAAAGTCTAGTGTACGTTCGTTGACATGAACGGATCTGATAAAGTTTTTGAAAAAAACTGCACGTGTACGTTTTTTGCGTTCAGATTGCAGATCAGGTGGCAAGTGCAGTAATAACTTAGAAAATACCCGGATATCAGGTAATCACAGGGATAGGGCAACCCAGGCAATATGTCTTGGTGTTGCCACATGTCCTGGTGTCTGTTCACTCACTCTGAGGCTTTTCCAACAGACAGAGAAGCCAACAGCCAAGGCAGCATCAGCCTATTTGATGGGACTAAGAATCTACACTGTAGCGATGGTTCAAGGACCTGATGCTGGCAATATAAGATGTGGGCATGCACAAATATATATAGAAATAAGTAAAAATATTGGTAGCAGCAAACAAATGCTAAGTACCAAATGAATGATTCAGACTGTTATGTGCTAGAGGAATCTAGAGGAGGTACAGAAGGCCAAAAGCCCTGGAGCGTATAGTTAGCAAACAGCATTAATTCCTGATCTGAAGTCCTGACTTTGCACTCCAATCAGAATATTCACCAAAGAAACGTTCTGCCAGTCTTTTAGAGAATATGTTAACAGAAGCTTTATCAGAGTTGCATTAAAGGTCATGCTTGAAGTAGGCCCAAATGTGATATTGATTGGGACATGTCTTCCTATGTTAGAGGGGCAGAAGCTCTCAGAGAAAATGTCTGGGATGGTTTGACTAGTACCCTCTCCCCAGCATTACAGAAAGGAGCAGCAACATTCTTGGTGATTTTGTGCTTTTTATACCTGGAACCATCTAGTCAGACAAATTGTTGGTCATCACATAACACAAACAATGGCATGTTTCCTTGTGAAGGCAAAGATTCCTTGCATATATGGAGGGACACTCAGAATTATTAATACTAGACACCTGCCTATAGACCAGCCCATTGAATACCATATATTTGGAGTCATGATAAATATCTGACACCAATTCCTCTGACATGGCAAGGCAGGGTATAGTTAGTGATACATCAACTTCTCAACTTAGGAATGCAACTAAATAGAGTCCTCATCACAAGGAAAAAACATCTTTTTCTTCTTTTGTGTGTTATATGAGATGATGGATGTTAACTGAACTTATTGTGATAATCACTTCACAATATAGGTAAGTCAAATCATTATCCTGGACACCTTAAACTTACATGGTGCTGTATATCAATTATATGTCAATAAAACTGGAAATGAAAAGTGGAACTAAATATATGAGAAGTTGTATAATATAGTGGTTAAGAACTTTTGACTTAGTGCCAAACTGGTTGGATTCAAATGGTGGCTTTTCCAAACTAGTTGTGACACCTGGAGCAAGGTCCTGATCCTCTCTGTGCCTCCACTTCCTCATCTGCAAAGTGATGACCATAGTAGTCCATACCTCATGGAGTTGTTACGTGGGTTAAATAAAATGATAAATATGAAGTGTTTAGAGTAGGTCCTAGCACATAGTCTGTGATCACACAATAAATATTAGCTATTACTGTTATTAATCTTATCTCAAGTTGATGATAAACATAGTCTCTATTAATTCATTCACCAAATTCAAAATCATTACTACTATGTGGCTAGCATAGGACATAAGCTCAAATAACAAATATTATACTTATATAGAGATAAATTCATATATTTTTGCCACCAAACAATCATCATTTGGTGGACCATCTGGTAGTGATTATAGCTTTATGGAAATCTGCCACTGGGGTAAACAGCAACCCACATGGAGGCTGCCCCAGGCTCTGGAGGGTGGAAGACATTCTTCGGATTTCAGAGGCATGTCAACTGTGCGGTTGCATCAGCATGAGTGGAACTGTGCATACCAGGATAACAATCAGGACATATCGTTCCTTCAGGTTTCAAAGAAAACAAGTATCATGCTTAAGAAATTCAGTCACATCATCCCTGGTACAGTCCTAAGAATAGCATTGTAATTTGTATGCCATATACATGGTTTTAACAAGGCACTTGATTCTGTTAAGCACGTTGGTAGGTTAGAAAATCCTGCAAACACAGGCTGTGTGGGGAAGTTTATAAGCAACATTTGTTTATTCTGCGAGGAAATGATGGTGAGAGTTATAGATGCAGACAGAGATAGCAAATGCATTTACAGTGACTAATAGCACCAAATAAGGCTGCATTCAGTGTACCATTATCTTCCGCTATCTGGTGTTTTTGTTTGTTTGTTTGTTTAAAGATGCCCTTTGTTGCCTTCAAAGATCGCAATTCATGTATTAACAAGAAGGTTAGGTCAGATAAGAATGCATCCAATCTCTACCGTATGTAGATGGCAAAAGCAAATTATTATTTGGAATATAAACAACCTTATTACATATTGTCCACATGCCAGTGGCTGCTCACAGTCAGAATGACGAATAACAGAGGTTGAGTTGGTTTGCTAAATTGTGCATCACTTGAGTTATATTATCAATTCCCAAGCAAAGAAAGGTCTCCAGAATTTCTCAGGATCAGCCCTGAAAGTTAGAGATAAGTTTCATCACCTCCATGGCACCATCTCTTGCAATCAGTCAACAATAATCAACAAACAGAGGTTTAGTGGTGGTGTGTGTAAAAGGCACTGTGATAGACAGCGTTGTTCAGGAAACAGACATCTATAGCATGGTCTCCGTTTCCAAAGATGGAGCGATCGTGCACAGATTAATAGAAGAATTAATCAATAACAACAAGTTGCATAATAAGACAGCTCTAAAGTGGTGCTATAGCTAGTGTATGAAGAAGTGCCAGGTCCCTGATAGAGATTATAAGAAGAGAGTTTGTGTATTGTGAGCTGAAATAGTTCTAGAAAGATTTCCTGAAAAGAGCGAGAGGATAGGGGGTGGGTTGAGATTGTCTTTGAATATTTGGTAGGTGGGAAGAGATAGGAAGGATTATTCCAGGTAGGGGGACCAGTACAGAGGCGAGGAAACACGAGGTATCCTGGGAGTAGAAAGAAAACCTGATTAACAGAAGTGTAGAATACACGAATAGCTTCTAAAACTAGGAATCACGTACTCTTGAGCGTGTGTGGCAGTAGGTCAGGGTGTGACAAGACACAAGCTAACTATGGGTCGCTGGAATACAAGCAACAGAAGAAACTTTGCTGCTCTGTATTTAGGCCTTAGAACAGATCCTGGTATATGGTAGGTGTTCAATGAAGCCGTGACTCTTGTCTGTGGTTAGGGGTACTCTGATAGAAGGGGAGGCTTTTAGAAAAACAGTTTGATGCCAGCTTGCAGGGGAACTGAATAAAGGGTCATGCAGTTCAAACTTTGTTATATAGGTTTGGGTTTTTTACCTAAGGGTCTCAAATCCCCAGGCTTTAGGGTACATGTGAGCTCCCTGAATCATAGGCAAGCACCTGTGTGCATTATGCATCATTCTAAGGCCCATAGCTCTTGCTGGATATGAAGGGGACCCAAGCCCCCCAAAGTTAAGCTTTGCTTAATAAGCAATGGGTAACAAGGGATGATTTTGAGCAAGAGAGTGACATAAAATTGGTAATCGGGGTGATGAATCAAGTATCTGTGCAGAGCCGAGAGACTGGAGCAAAGAAAACCAGGTCAGAGGCTGTGGCAGCTGGAGGGAAAGAGATGGTCATGACAGCCCGTGTGGGACTGACTGTCTTCAGGGTGACGGAGGAAAAGGGCAGTGTTCAAAGGAAAGCTATGGTTTGGGAGATACTGACAAGATGTTTGTGGGGAAGATGGGGAAATGGCAAGCAGTGAAGTTAGAATCAGTTTCCAAAGAAATCAATCAACATTTATTATTCAAGCCTCTTGAGTCTTCACCACTTTGATGTAAGGCTTTCGTGTAAGGACTCTATTCCTGTCACAATGAGAACATGACCCTCCTTACAAGATCTGTTTGGAAAGACTGGGGTAACCCCCCACGTATTAAAAATACAGACATCAGGGGCTGGCCCAGTGGTGTAGTGGTTAAGTTCCCACGTTCCGCTTCGGTGGCCAGGGTTCGCCGGTTCAGATCCTGGGCACAGACCTACTCACCACTCATCAAGCCATGCTGAGGCAGCATCCCATATAGAAGAGCTACAACTCTACAGCTATGATGCACAACTGTGTACTGGGGCTTTGGGGAGAAAAAAGAAAAAAAGAGAGGAAGATTGGCAACGGATATTTGCACAGGGCCAATCTTCCTCAAAAAATAAAAATAAAAATAAGGACATCAGTAACTTACATGAATGCCAAAATTCAAATAGTTTCTTTCAAAATTATTTGAATTCAAATTTCTGGTTAAATTCATGGAAGTTGAGATTTCTTCATATAGTCTGGGTGCCTCTGTTTTTTGCAGGTGTTTAGTTAACCAATTGGATAATTAAACCCTTTCACTCTCTAAATGTCACACACTCCCATGTCAAGAGATTTCAAATTTTGTAGATGTTTCAGAAATAGAGTCCCTCATTGTTTCAGTGCAAATTAGTTGGAGTTAATCATATTCCATGAAAGAGAGAGAATATTAGAATCCTGAAAACAACATATTTCAGCTGACCACAGTAAAAAAAAAAAAATTTGTACCCTCCCAGAGGTATTACAAAGATTTGGGGACCATCCTCTTAGGGCACTGTTCACATTTGTCCTTGATCACCTGAGTCAGTAGGGAAAAGGAACCTTCTGAGCTCTAAGTTAACCCCACCCTACTCTTCATCACATCTGGAAGGGAGCTGTCAAGAGGCAATTGTGGAAAGGAGACGCTGTCTTCAAAGGTAAAAGCACTTTGCCTTCCAAGCAGATTCCAAGTCAATCCAGCTGCTACAAGTTGTCTCAAACCCAAAATGGCCGTAGCCCCATATTCTGATGGCAAATATAGCTGTGACAGAGCCACCTGTCGGGGTCTCTGCTGCCCTAGCCTGTGCCGAAGCCCTTTTCAGACAGCCTGGTGCTTCCTTTGCCTGCCTCCACAGCAGCAGGTACTATATTAAGGAGCATCTCGGCGCCTGCGGGAGGATTGGATGGCTCTCTGGTGGTCTCTGGTGGTGAACATTATATACATTTCTAGAGGGAACAGCCGAACACTTGACTCCATTAGAGCAAATGCACAAACAAACATTTGACCAAATGCTAAAATTCTCCGGTGGGAACCTAAGTTCGATGCTAACCCCTAGCTATAACTCAGAAGGGTCGCTCTATCATTTCTGTGTAATATGGAGGAGCATCTTAGAGTGAACTGTCCAGATAGTATTTGAACATTCTCGTTGTCCCCCTTACCTCCCCCAAAACTCTCATTTCTCTAATGGTTTTTCTAACAGGCATTTCCCGAGATGTGTCTGTGTGCATGTCTGTGGGTATATGTAATTGTGATTACCAGCTCTCCATAGATCTGAACATTAAACCTTTCCATTGTCAGTTATAAATACCCCTATTAGCAACTTGCTATCTTGTACCAGTAAGTGAATTGGACATACTGACTTGTTATATCAGAGAGAGCCTGGTGTGTGTGCCTCAACACATACATTTCCACATTGCACCCTACGAGGTACATGAGGGTTCTTTTCGCTTCTTTTCTTAATTCTTGGTAGCACGTGTATAATCAGTGACATAAACATCATCCATTAGTCAGTTCAGCCCTCCCTGAAGTATTAGTATTCTAAACAATCCTATTACCAAAGCATTATTTTGATACTTTATTAAAAGTCCTACAGCTCTAGCATTGCTATTTTCAAACACAGCTTTATGCAATTAGGATTATAATGGAAGCTTTATTACAATGATATATAACTTGTATCATCCTAATAAAAGTTCCTGTACATAGCAATGCTTTAATAATGTTGTTTCTGTAACAGTGATCCTTAGTAATGGAGCTTCTCTCATGGCAACTTCATTATTAGGAAATGATTTCAGTAATAGAAATGCAAATAAAGATTTTGAAAGGAGCATTTTATACATGGCTCTATTACTGACCTGCTATCTTTTCATGCATTACAGCTAATCATTATAAACCTACCATGTAGATTATAGTTATGCTTATTACTATCCTGTTACATTTTAGCATTTGTGTCCTCCAAATTATTGAAATTGACTGCCATTTTAAAATAAAATTCAAGGGTTAAAATAATTTAAATTTTAATTAAATTTTGTTGCTAAAGCATTAAGAGTGTTTCACAAAACCTTCTGTAATTTTTACTGTATCAGAGATTTAATGGACCAATAGCATTCCAACCGGAGTATACATGTACCCTTGGGTGTATATGAAGACTTCCCAAAGGATGTGTGGGTATGGAGAGTTTTAAAGAAATTAATTTCCAGATCTTTTCCTTCCATATGCACCTTCTCATAAAATCTATCTGCCTGAAAAGGCACTCATGGCCGAGATTTTCCTTTCCCACCTCCCCTGTATGCCTTTCTCCCACGTACAAAACAAAGGCATACCTCACCCCCATCCCATCCCTTACCATGGCATATTGCTCAGGTAGGGCACCAAACAAAGGAACAATTTGACAACCCTTTTATGTAAGCATCCCCCCTAAGGCTCCAATCCATATTTTTTAGAGTCAGGAAATACAGGATAGTGGTTAAGTGTCTGGGCTCTGGAGCCAGAGTCTGTGTGTGGATCCAGGCTCTGCGACCTTGAGGAGTCATGTAAGCCTTCTCAGCCTTAGTTTCTGTATCTAGAAAATGAGGATAATAATAGCAGGGTATTGTGAGGATTAAGTGGATCCAGACACGTATGAAAAAATATGACCTGTAGTACATACTAAATGATGCTATTAACTCATAATTTCCAAAAATATTTCACTTTATATGTTTATCAAATTTTGTAATATATTTATGTTGTTTTGATCAGCCAAGTACTACTAATAATTATAATGACAACTCAATCAGGCATCTAAATTAACACTTAGAGCAAAATGGTCATGTGAAATTTTGGAAAATGAGCTCCTTTCTCTATTTTTGTGTACAAGAATACAATCAATAAAAAGCTTTTAAGCATAAAATATACATTAGAATAAAGGTTTTTGAGAGAAACAGAATGGAGATATAAATTCAAGGAGAAAAATATAAAATATCCGATTGTTCACATATTTTTAAAATGAATGATAGTGGGCAATTATAACACTGTGGCATTTACTTTCAACTGAGTGCATTTAAGAGAGTGACATAAGAGTATTATTTAAAATTGTATGTAATGTAGAATGGTGTGTATTTATAATTGTCAATATTTACAATACACTTAAAATTATATCCTTTGCAACTATTTAATGAAAAATGTTAGAGGTCAACTTATGTGCCTAGGAGTATGTAGCTATATATTTTTAAAATATTAGGTGTGTGCAAGAAAAAAGTTCAAAGTCATTGGAATAAAACACTGATATATATATAGGTGTAAAAACGTAAGTGAAAGTAGCGGTATAAAATTACCTTTAAATTTATGTTTTTTGAGTAGTAGGTATTAAGAATGAAACCTTCTTTATCAAGTTGGCAAACTAAGTAAAATTCTAGAATTCTGAGTTCCCCTGGCTGACTCTGCGTGGACTAATTGGCTGAATCTGAGGTGCTTCCTAGAGCAGGTCAGCGCAGAGAACACGTGTACGCCGGAGTTGATTAGTAATGCCTGGGAGAGAGCCCTTGGCGTGGAAGGTGCGCGGGATTCGTCCTTTCCTCTGTTGGTGGAAGGGGTCTCTCAGAGGGCATCCTGCCCTGAGGCAGAAACGGGGAGACCATCCTGTTCCTACCGGTGCTCTGAGGGTTTTCCTTCATGATGGAGATGGCAGCTGTAACTCCTACTGGAGGAGCACCAGCTGGGACAGGAAAGAATGAATGGGCCTCTTATGAGGAACATGCTAGAAATGGACTATTTTCTACGTAAAAAAATAAAAGGTGTTGAAGGAAATGTATGCGTCCTCAAATGTGTTTACTGCCAATTATATGTATATCAGTTTGACACGCACGACTTTAGTTTTCATTTTTACTTCGACCTATGCCTCAAGTTGAAAGTTCGGATAGCATTTTCTTATTGGGCAAGTTTCATGTCAGCATACCCATAGTTGTAACCATAATGAATGTACAGTTTTATGCGCTGGTTTTTACACTTAACATTATTTTTCAGACCGTTGCCAAGGAAAGTAGAGCTTTTCAGAGGAGTGAGATGGTAATACTGTAGCCATATTTATACCAACTGGCGCAGAATCCGAGGAGAGCATGTGCTTCAGTTAATGTGATTTGTTGTGGCCCATTTTCATGGCCCTTGGAGACTCAGGTACCAGCGCGCTGAAGACGCAGGTCAGATAACGGAGGCTTGCTCTGAGAGATCAGAGCCTTGGCATACTATTCCAAAAAGTGGCTGATCCTGCTCCAGCCGATCTGAGAAGCAGCGTTCGGGGATACAATGTGTTTACAAGCATTCGAGAGAGTCACCCAACCCCACCATGAGCCTTAACCCTTCTCCATATGTTCTCCTGCATCAAGTCAGTAATTCCCAAGGGTTGCATCCTATGGCCAAGTTGCAAGTGGCGTAAAGCCTAAGTTAGTTGCCTAGTCTTTAGGGAGTCTGTGTGATGTTTTTGTGAAGTATTTCAAAGAAGGGTTTTATTCTAACACTGAGACAGTGTTACTTAAAACAGGGACTAGTTAAGCAGTTTGTGTTGGTGGCAATATAAATTAGTTTAATCTTTTTGAAGGGAAATGTGCTAATATAGATCAACAGCCATGTAAAATTCCCACATTTTTAGTCATTCCTGAAATTTTATTATAAGAAAATAATCCATCATCCATGTAATGTATATATATGCATAATTTATAATCATATAAAACTGGAAAATGATCTAAATGTCTAACAGTGGAATAATGGTATAATCTGTTATGATCTATTAGCCAGATGGAATATTATGTAGCTTAAAAGGAAGTTATAAGGATTATGCAAAATATGGGAAAGTGTGTATGAAATAATGTTAAGAGGTAAGAGGAAAAATTGAATCACAAAATTATATATTTAATATATATATAACTATGAAAGATAGATAATGATAGGTGGGTAAGTAGATATCAACAAATTGGGAACAAATCAACCTTTATGAGGAAGGAAGAAAAGAGCTCAAGAATGACCTAGTGTGAAGCAATCATGAGATTTATTGACTGTGCTGGTCTGAGGGGCCATGGGGAGAAAATATTGGTGAGCTCAGAGCTCAGCCTTAAATCAGGCTCATCCCATGAGTTCATATAGAAAGCCTGTGTATCTCCTGGTTCCAGTTTTCTTTTTTGGTTTCAGACTCTCTTTTTTGGTCCTAGACTTTCTTGTTCAGAATATACTGAACTAGATTCAAACTCTAAAAATAGTTCTTAAAATTCCAACAGAAGTTACTATGGAGAAATATAAGGAATTGATTTGGTTGGGAAATTGGATTAAATATACATTTTTTTATGCGGGCATTATTAAGTTGCTTACATTTTTTTGTATGTGTGTGTGTGTGAGGAAGATCAGCCCTGAACTAATATCCATTGCCAATCCCCCTCTTTTTTGCTGAGGAAGACTGGCCGTGGGCTAACATCCATGCCCATCTTCCTTCACTTTATATGTGGGATGCCTGCCACAGCGTGGCTTGATAAGTGGTGCCTAGTTCCACGCCTGGGATCTGAACCTGTGAACCCCAGGCCACTGAGACGGAGCGTGTGGACTTAACCACTACGCCACCGGGCGGGCCCCTACGTTGCTTACATTTTAAATAAAATATCTTTAAAAATAAGAAACTGCCATTCTTGCCCAATTGTATCAGTTATTCTTCTCTCTAATATTTGCAAAATACCAAAATACAATTATTATCTGAAAAAAAAATCTATGATTATGTTTATAGAAGAGTATGATTTCTTAATTCTGCAGCCTATTAGTAGAACTGTTTTTGTTACCTAGTTTCATATTATTAGTAGTTTAAAAAGTGGAAGAATGTCTCATAGTAGCTAACTTTTTATAGGTCAGATCTTTACCTAACATTTTTCATTATTAGATCGTAACAGATTTTGTAATGGGTTTATCACGTCCTTAGGAAGTTTCTTCATGGAGTCTCTCTTGAGAGATCTTCTAAAGAGAAAAACTAATTTTAACTTAAAGAAATCACTGGGAATCTGCTTCTGGGAATAAAAGGAATCTTTTTATTATCAAAGTTGGGAAAGAAGCAGGAAGGAAATACATAACTGTTAGGAGCTATAGCTGTAAATGGGTGCTTTTATTAGAAATTTACATTGATTATATTTACCTAAAGAGAAGCATTATGATATTTTAAAAAATCATCTTGAAGATTTATCTGTTTTTCTGTTGCTTCAAACTTCTGTTTGGTATCATTCTAAAAAGTAATTATACTAACAGACTGCTATTTTATTTTGTGTTGCTCATAAAACATCTTCCTGTGTGATAGTTGCCAGACATTAATATCTGGTTATCAATAAATTAGGCTGTTTTGTGAGTTCGTTCTTGAAAATTCTTGATTTTCTGATTGCTGATTCACTGTTCTGCTACACCCAACACACCTAGCTCTCAAGTGGTGTCAGTGTTTTAGTGAATTTCTCAGAAATAGACTTAGCCAAAAATTGTCACCATTCTGTAATGTAATGAAAGGAAAAAGAATTAATGCTTGAAAGCACAAGCTCCCAATCATTTTCTTTTAAGACAAAAATAGAATAAATGTAAGGCCTGCCAGTTGTTTCAGGCTGAAGTGCTCTGTTTAGTCTTATCAGGCTTGGCGTTGGTAGGGAAAGACTAAACTCTTTTCTTGAATCTGGATGAGTCTGAGCTCCATCATTTCCAAGTGCCATGGCCTTGGATAAGTCACCCCTCTGAGCAAATTTCTGCACAATGGGTGGAGGCTGAATGAAGCCTTCTCTCTGGCCCTCCCAGCGCTCAGGGGTTTGACTGGAGAGACAGAGAAGCCGAGAGGGCATCCTCTGCTGACAGCACCACCCGTCAGGTGTTGTTAAAAAACGAGTGTTTCTACTAGAACAGAACGTTTTAATAACAACATTGACATGGTACATAACAAGGCTTTTAGAAAGAGACTTAGAGTCCTTTTTGTCTTCATTTAAGATCTTTTCGTTTTCTTTCTGTGACGCTATATAAAATCGCATCAGTATACAAAATCATTCTGAGCCTCCGATTTTCTCATTTTCTCTGGATGAGAGCTTTGATGAGCTTTTTACAAGTTCTCCATTAGTAATCGGCTTGCTTTCTTGTTTTTGTTTTTGGCCGTTGTCTCTAATAAGTTTATGTTCTATGAAAGAATTCTTTGAGGATGGTCTGAAATATGCTACTCTGTGTTATGTTACAGAATATTACAATTTAATATTCTTTATAAAATGCACCCAACAAGTGCTATTAGGATTACATGTTCATTTCTTCTTTTTGATGCTGGTGGCTGGGGTGAGTTGTTCAGTCTTATCGCGTGCCTGACCTAGTTGTGCAGCCGTTCCTGCTTAATTAATAGACATTTACATAAGCTCTTTTTTCCCCCAGCAAGCTTTATAATGGTCTTGTTGGTTATCTCCCTTCACCCTGTGAAGTATCAGCAGTGCTATTTCATTTTGCATATCAAAATACAGAGAGATTAAATTATGTACAACAAATTGATAACTGAATAAGTTTGGGAACTCAGAGTTCTGGCATATTAATGGTGTTGCTTAAAGCAACAACCCATATAAACTCTATAAATATATGCAAACTCTGCCCTCTAATCCAGGAGTTGGAGTTGGGGCTGTCAGCAGCCCAGGGAGGGAGCCCTTTGTAGATTTATGCAGGGGTGGGAGAATTACTTTCTGGACTTCTTCTGGAGCCATGAAGGGAAAGTTTTTGTTAGCAGAGGAGGTGGTGTCTGAGAACTATTGCTGTGATGTCTGTAATTTTTAATAAAAATTCTCGGAAGCCTGGTGGCTTCTGTGCAGCATATGAATTTGAAGAACTGTCCTAGTTTTTTTAATTCACCTTCCCAAACACCATTAGAATTTCATTCCTAAATAACTGGCCCCAAAATGTCAACAGGTGTGTAGCTTCATTTGGCTCCCTCTGCCCATTCCAGAAACAAGGAGAAACTTGCTGACCTTTCTGGGTACTTGGGCGAGACATTCATTTCTTTCCCACATATTTTTTTTCTTAAATATTCTCTCACTGTCTTTCCATCTATATCCTCACACACTTATGAGGGATAGAAATCTGTCCTGGGTTATTTGTTTTTCCCTGGTCTTTTTTCAAGACTATAAGAGAGGATTGCTCGCACTTCTAACTTTGCTCCTTTGTCTGGTACAGGTGTTGGTTACTTCCAGAGAATACTTTGGCTCTAATAGGGATTGCCTCAATTATTTAACAGCACAACTAACAAAACAAAATTAGGCGTTTTTTCTTCTCCAAATTTACAAAACTTCTCAGTCTTATTTAAAAGATGGAAGTCTGTGTGTCTCTCACTTTACTCCCTTCCCATTAAATTTGGAGTTGCCTCTTTCTGTCTTAAATTCTACTGCCACACCCTTCCCTTCCCCAGCCCCAAGTTCTGCTCATCATTTAAAGTCTGGACCAGGTTAAATACCACATCTTCAGAAAGTCTTTGCGGCCCACCCCCCAGCAGAAGTGACCTCTCCTTTCTCTAAATTTGCCTATTCCTGGATTTGTACCTTTTGAGTGGCCAGGTTCATAATCTGTTATGTATTATAGTGATTTCTGTCACCCTTGAATTGCAGATGTCCTAACGGAGCATGAGGAGAGGGGAGGAGATGTCATATTTCATTTGACTCATGTCCCTCTCCACTCATGAAAATATGCACCTGTGTGCAATCTGGTGTTGCCAATTGTAGGACACTCAACACAGCATTACAGACACTGCACAATTATCACAAGCATTAGACCTGCAGAGTGAAAATCATAGCTGAGTTCCAGGCATCCAGGATCTTACCATGAGTATCATTTCCAGGAACAAGTGATCTTTCCATCCATGGGGCCTCAGGCCTGGGCCACCTTTGCATCGTGGTTTTCTTTTGGTTTACTGGTGAGCTCCTCTCTGGCCTCAGGCACTTACAGGTCTTCCTTGGGATACCTTCCATCTTAGGTGGGGAGCACCTTATTCTTTGCTAATGCCACTGTGATCCCCACACAGTCTTCCCTGGGTGGGTGGGGGGAGGGGGGAGCCTTCCCATACTTCCTCTCCAAATGATGAAAACAAAATTCCTCCCACAGAGGGCATCTTTCTTGCCAGCTCTTCTTGTTCTGGTCACAAGTCACCCACCACCATCAGGCCAGGCAAAATTGCTGTTGCCCCTGGAGATCTGCTTTTCCATTCTCTTTAAAAATCCTAACGTAAGGGGAGTGAGTGGCGACAAACTTATTCGCCTTTGGAACTTTCTTCCCTAGAGGTGCAATCCAGGACTTTTAGACTGGGGGTGCAACTGGACTATAAACCCCAGGAGTTGAGGTAATGGGATGCTATTTTATATCTTCCTAGTACCTAAAACTAGAATGTAAATTCCATGAGACAGATTTTGCTTCTGTCTTGAGTATGCTTTCATCTCCAGTGGCTAGAACAGTGTGCCTGGTGCATAGAACATACTCCATAAATATTTGTTGAATAAATGAATGGGTGGATGGATGGATAGATGGATGAATGTCTAGCATGGAGTCTTACTCACAATAGGTATTCAGTGATGTTTATTGAATACATGAGTAAAAAATATATGAAGTAATAAATGAGTGAGTTAAGTAGAAAGGCATGAATTTATTATATATTTTAGTAGTTTTTGACTCTGGCTAACTCATGGAATTAAAATATGCATCTCGGTGCATCAATTTTTTCAATGGTATTATAGGATATTATTTTTTATGTGGAAATCAATAAATAGATTTTAGAATATATTGCCTAATTGACAAAAGTTTTTAAAGTAAATTACACATGGAGAGTTACTCCTAACCATGCCCTCAAACCCTCTCCTGTGCTCTTAGATACACTTTGGAGGAAATCTTTGAGAAAACAGATATATATTGAAGTTCTTATCTTATCTGGGGACTCTTATACATGTACAGGAGGTGCTGTTCCTGGTTTTGTGCCAAGGAGAAGGAATGTTTCTGTCCCTGCAGTGGCATGGGGGCCACTGGTGCTTTCTGCACAAATATTTCCCTTTATGGAACAGGCTGCATGCGCCGATAACAGTTTACTTTGGCACAGTAGGATATCTTTGTCTATTCAGTAATCCCACAAATATTTACTGAGTGCCTATTGAGATGAAAGGCACTGTCCTGGATACTGAGATTAAAATAGTAATCAGAATACTTCCTCTGCCCTCAAGGAATTACAGTACAGTGGGGGAAGACTCCTGTAAACAGTTACCTGTACAGAACCGTGTGGGATCAAGCAGTAGGTCTAGACATGGGGTGCAGAGGGGACACAGAGGGAGGGCACCTGATACAAGTGGGGTAAAAGCTGAGGTCTATAGGAGAGAATGGGCATCATCAGGAGGGAGGGCGTTCCAGGCAGAGAGAACCGCATGTACAAAGGCCTGGAGGTAAGAAAAAGCAGTGTGTCTGGGGGCACAGCAAGTAGTTTAATGGTAAACTATACATAAATTTAGGTAAATACGTGGCTTTCTAATTCTGAATGGGAATTTTTAAACATAAAAGCAATAGAAGAAATAAGGAGAAAAATTATAGATAATATCTAATATCACATTCCATGTCTGAATCATCATGAACAAAGTTTAAAGACAAATAGCAATCTAGAAATAAAAAATATTTTGACTATTTCAGCAACTTGTATGAGAGCAAGGGTTGTCTGTTTCTGTGCCACTATATTACTAACATTTGATCTGCTATATGGCTCACAATGATGGTTGAATGAGAAGAAGCAGTGTCCTCAAAAGATACTAAAGAGCTAATATAAATTCATAAGAAAACCAAACAAAATATATGGAGGGAAATAATAAAAATCAGTACAGAAATCAGTAAAACAGATGACAAATATGCTCAGAGATGATCAACTAAAGACACAGATGGCAGGCCCTGGCATGTAGTGGGCACTCGATAGGTATCTGTTCAGGGACTAAAAAGCAACTGAAAATGACAAACGTGTGTGGAAGGAAAGACCTGAAAGGAAACTCACTAAATGGAGATTAAATCTGTTGAGCAGTTAAAGAATAATTAGACTATCTTGCTTTTATTCTTTGTTTTTTTCTGTATTTTCTGAACTCTCTGTATGTATTGGTCTTATAATTTTATGAAAATACATTCATCTGGAATAAAAAGATAGATTTTTTTGAAGAGGTGGACTAGAGAGGATTGAAGCCAGGGACAGTCCTGGACACCAACTCTGGTCAGCAAGGTAAGGAGGTGCCATGTCAGAGCGTGGACTTTGAGGAGCTCTGCCCCTCTTTACATGGTGACCTGAAGCTTGACCTCTCTGAACGTCTTCTCCACAGTGGCAGTAATAAAACCTTCCCCAAAGAGTTACCAGGATAGGTGACCCTGGGCAGAGCTCTTAGTACAGTGCCTGATACCGTAGAGGCTCAAGGGCCACTTTCCTTTCCCAGCCTGAGGGGGCAGGATGAGGGAGATACCCCTCTTCATTTCTAAGGAATGTGCCAAGAGTGGGAGGCAAATTTGATCAGTCTGGAATATGCAGCTGGGTGAAAGCTTAATATGTGAAATTATATTTGTGCCCTCCTGGAGAGCCAAGAAAATTAAGAAATGAACCAAGTAACTCATCATATTTATTAGATGTAAGAATGAAGGTGCAGTATTATCATTTCCTTGTGATAGTCATATCTAATAGTTCTGAAATCAATTCACAGTATTCATGTCAGACTTATTTTATGAGACATTTAACCATTGCTAAATTAAATTTCATAAGAGAATGTGCCTGTATAACTCCTCTGGAGTTACGGAGATAGAAATCTGACCCATCATTTCTATTTTCATGGAAAACCATTTAGCAGAACTTTGTTCCAGTGGAAGTATATATTGAGTTGTAAGCCTAACACAGTTCATTGGCTGCATGTATTTCCACACTGACATTTTTCTCAGTGCAGATTTGCATCAGTTCATTAGTACTGACAGCAGATGGTAGCACTTTCACACAAATTTACCTTCTGAATTGATCTAAGAAATGTCACTAAAAAGATCCTGACAGTTTTGATGTTCTTCTATTTCTGAAAAGGGTATGTTAAACAAATAAGGTGTAGGATTTTAGATTTTTTTGAACTCCAGCACATAATTCCTAAACCAACTAAAAATGCTTTTATCTCTGATTCTGGCTGTCTGAAGGAGAAAGGAGAAAATTCAGATAATCTTTCCTGATAACATAAGCCTTAAAAACCATCCCCATTGCAGAAAAATGGCTTTTGGAGAATATCATCCAGATTGATTGTCTACACTGATCAAATGCCTGAAATTATTTGTAAATTCTTTACCTTACTTTGTCTGAATATGAATTGTTTGGCTTGCAGGATTAGCTGATTGAATGTGACTGAAAATACAGTATTGGCTCAGGTCGCAAGGCTAACTTTGAATTCTGTCACTTCTGCAGAATAGATATCCATAAGATTAACCATGTTTTTAAATTACAGATCTTTGCTTTTAGTTAGGGTTAAATCATTATAAAATTATCAGACAAAAAGACGTAATGTTTGCTAAGTGAATGAATGAGAGAATATATGAATTCTAATCACATCAGGCAAACTTTATATTTTTCTACACTATATAGCCATTATTCTTAATAACTCAAGATCTTGTATTCAGTAGTCCTATGTATTTAGAGACACGGATTTATTTTGAGTATTTTTTAAATTAATTTTCCATCTGTATTTGAAAAGTGATTAATGATTTGGTTAATAAGCCACACTAAGAGAAGCTGATAGATTTGAGAAAGCATTGAATGTTGACCATATACAATTTAACCATGTGATTAATTATGGTTGCTTTTGACACATTGCTAGAAGCATGGTCATGATTAACAACAAACTTAAAGGATTTACTTTACAAGAAGGAGCTTTTGGGTTCTCAGTGCTCTCAAAAACCACACCCTTACTAACAGTCTAACAATAGGAACGCAAGTTAATTCTGACTTAATTTAGCTAAAATATAGCAACTTTGTTCAATATATTTCCATTTCCCCCTTTCTTTTGTGCTATTATTGTCATGTGTATTACATCTATATGTTTTATAAATACAACACTGTAGTATTATAATTTTTGCTTATGTAATCTGTTTATTAAAGTAATTAAGAGAAAAAATACTTAACAGTGTTTTGTATTTACCATTTCTGATGCCTTTTATTTTTTCCTATTTGAAAAATTTGAGTTACCCTCTGGAATCATTTCCTGAAGGACTTCCTTTCTATTCCTTTAGTATATTTTATAAGGCAGGTCCACTAGCAAGGAATTCTCTCAGTCTGTTTCCCTGGGAATGTATTTATATTACCTTCATTTTTGAAGGATAGTTTTGCTGGATATAGAATTCTTGGTTGACAGTTCTGGGGCTTTTCCCCATAACTTTGAATATGTCATGTGCTGCCGTCTGGACTGGTGAGAAACCAGCCATTATTGTGGTGAGAAACCAGCCATTATTGTACTGTTATTTCTCTTTAAGTGATGAGTCCTTTCTCTCTTGCTGCTTTTAAGATTTTCTCCTTGTCTTTGGCTTTCAGCCATTTGACTATGATATGTCTAGGTGAGGATCTCTTTGTGTTTCTTCTTAGGATTTGTTGAGCTTCTTGTAGATTAAATGTTTTCCACTAAGGTTTAGAAGTTTTCAGCCAGTATTTCTTCAAATATTTCACCTGCCCTTTCTCTGTCTCCTCTCCTTCTCAGACTCCTATCATGTGTACACTTGTACACTTGGTATTGTCTCACAGGTCTTTGAGGCTCTGTTCATTTTTCTTCATTTTTTTCTCTTTCCTTCAGACTGAATAATTTCTATTAATATATCTTTAAATCCACTAATTCTTTATATTGCCATCTCATTTCTACGTTTGAACCCATCTAGCGAATTTCGTGTTTCTGTATTGTACTTTTTGACACTAGAATTTCCATTTGGTTCTTTTTATAGTTTGTATCACTTTATTGAGATTACCTATTTGCAGAGTCATTATCATAATTTTTCCCTTTTAACTCTTTAAATAGTTTTCTTTAATTCTTTGAACATGTTTATAATAGCTGCTTTGAATCCTTTGTAAATCCAACACCCAGAGTCAGTTTTTATTAATGGGGTTTTTTTTCCTCAGTATGTATCACACTTTTCTGTTTCTTTGCATGTCTCATCAATTTCTTTGAAAGCTAGACATTTTAGATAATATATTGTAGCAATTCTAGATTCTAGTATTTTTCCCTGAGGGTTGTCTTTTTGTTGTTGTTGCTATTGTTTTTGTTTGTTTACTTTAGTAACCTTCCTAGGCTTTATCTGCAGAATTTGTCTCCCCTGTAAGTGGGAGCCATGCTGATGTCTCTGCTATTTTGTTTTTCATTCTTATTTTCATGTTTTAGCCTGGCTCCCTTGGGGTCACCAAGTTATGTCTGCATAGCTTGCTGGTTAGCCAGTAATGGGACAGAGGTTGTGCTCAAATACCTCAAGCCCATAAGGCTTCCCTCCTTTGCCGTGGATGTATGTGTGGGTTGGAAGCACATTCAAAGTTCAGATAACATTCAAGTTGGCATCTGCTTTTACTTTCCATCAGGCCTTCTGTATCTCCCCTACATGCACATGCCTATAGATCCCAGTCAGCCAGGGATGCCTGGAGAATTTACCTAGCCCCTCCACAACTGTCTTATTTCCAGAATCTCCCCATTCAATTTCTGGCTGGTCCGCTGCTTGCCTCAACTGGGGCTGCAACATCTGGCTCCAGAGCTGCAATTTTTCCTTTTCATTTAGTACCTATTTTGCTATTTTTATTGCCAGTCCACTGGCAGCACAGCTACTGGTTCTCATGGCCAGCTCCCCTCGGGTAAAACTTTCCTGTTGATGGAGCTGGGGTGGAGCTGGGAGGGGATATGGGAGTGTTTCTAGGCAAGAAGGCTGCAGACCCCCTGTGTCTAACATGAAGTTCTAGCAGCTTTTCATGAATTAAACACTTCTCAAATTTTTTATTAGCCTTTGCTTGATTTCCACAGTCCAGAAATGGTTGGTTTTTGACAGTTTTGTTTAGTTTTATGCTTGTTTTTCAGGGAGAGGATTTGCTGACCTCTTCATTCTGCTATAGCTGGAAGTCCACTCCTATTGTTATTTATTTATGAAACATTTCTTAAAAGATTACACAAATATGCCTTATAATAATTCCTATTTTAAGCTGATCAGCATTATCATAGCTTGACTTTTTAAAACCAAAAGCATCTTACCAAAACAATATAACTTTTATTTTAAAATCCAATTTAAACTTTTGATTTTTAAAGACAGTCATTTCGTTTTAATGTTTTCTGTCTAATTTAATATATTCTGTCTAATTACATAGATTTAAATTTTCAGTATAGTAAAGGATAAAGAATTTTAAGTTTTATTTTTTTCAGGTGGCCAAGCTGCATTAAAGAAATGTTTAAGCTGTTCTAAAAGCTCTTCTAAGGCATGGAAGTCTCATTACTTAAAAAGGTGCTCACACGAGCATTACCATGCATTTAATTTTATTAGAACTTAATGCTAATATAACTTAATATGATTTAAATGCTAATATGACTGTTTTTATGTTGTTTGAACATAAGGAAGCAAAATGAATATTAAAATGTTGTAGATTACTGAAGTGTTTTTGAAGTGCCTGGTCTTTTATTTTAATTTTAATTCATTTAAATTATTTTCCATTTATTTGTCCTAAATACCAGTGCATTGATAGTTCCAGTTGCCATATATACCTAGACTTTTTCCTAACTCAGACTTCTCTTCCCTTTGCGTATAATCAGTTGTCAAATGTTCCCAGACCTTCAGATACTAGTCAGTGATGTTTTCGACATGCTCTATAGGAGCTTCCTGTTTTTAGATGTTGAAATTGGCCTTTATTATAGGGTATCACAGACCATATTCCTCGTGTCTGGATGCTGTTATCCTTGTCTGTTTAGATATCAATGGGTTGAATAATAATAGCAAACTAAGTACTTACTATGTGTCAGACACTGTTTTGAACAGTTTTCTGGCATTTTCTTATTGAAGGACCATAATCAATCTACGAAGTAGATGCTATTAGTCCCAGTTATCAGATAAGGAAACAAAGACATAAAATGGTTAATTGGTTTGCCCAAAAAGCTCACAGTTGCTCAGTAGTAGAGCAGGAAATGACCCCAGTCTTAAATGCAGAGCACATGCCTGCTCTTAATCCACTTGCTATATGGACTGCACAAAAGATGACTTGTAGAAGTCAAGTCCAAGTCTTTACTAAGCAGCATCAAATGAGCAGAGCTGCATCTGCTTAAAAATGGTCCCCTGAACTATAAGTGTGTCTGTGTCTCTTGGATGTATGTTATACTCTGATATGGTTATTCTTTTGGGGTCTTGTAAAGGTTCAGGCATAGGCCTGTAAGGAAGAGGAAAGGTCTTGACTATATGATGAAGCCACTTCTCATGAGAGTCACCAACTCCTCAAGGAAACTGAACTGTGAGGGGTTAAGATTCTTGGAGGATACTCTTGGTGGTGGTTGTGAGTGCTTCCACCTACCATGTAGGCCAGGAAGGGAAGGCCCAGCCAAGATCTCTTCCTAGTGTCCCACATGACTGCAATGGGCCTGGGAGCTCTAGTACTGTAACAGTCTGGATCTTTAAGAGTCTGTAGCTGTGTGTGTTTACTATCCTTTCAGTTTCCCCAGACTTTTAGTAGAGTCTTGTTTGAATAATTCCTTCTACCTCTGCTACGGGAAGCTTGGGCTCGAGTGTTTAAGGCTGGAGGAGTTTCCCCACGAGTGTGAAAGTGGCCACATCTCCAAGGCACACCAAAGGGAGAGTGAGTCTTGGAGAGGAGGGGAGGCTGCAACTCTCTAAACAGTAATTATTTTAGTCCAGGAAAATTCTAACATCATTTTGGTTTTCCTATGCACGTTTCCCTGCTCATTTCCCTTTACGGTCTTCTGCCTCCAACACTTTGTCCCAGACCTCTGCGTTGTTGGTTTTTCTTGTCATTCTGATCTCTTTAAAGATCACCTCTTCAGGAAGAGCATCCCTTTCACCAGATCTAAATATCACCACAGTCCCTCCAGAATCATGTTACCCTGTTTTATTTCATTCATAGCACTTATTATTATCTGGATTGTCTTGTTTATTTATTTGTTCTAAGTGTTTATTGGCTGTCTCCTGCACTGGAATGTAAGTTCCAGGGGATCAGGGACTTTATTTTTGAGATACAGTGATCTCTATGACTATATCCAGAACTGTTCCTGGCAGACACATAAGAGATGACCAATAGATAGGAACTGAATTAATAAGTATCAGTTTAAGGCAGGTGAGGGAAGCCAGAATCCAGTTGGACAGGAGGACATGCTATAGGCCTGACACATCTGGGCTGTGACTCCAGGGTCTGGTCAGGGATGGGAATGAGGGGTGGGGTGAGCTGGAGAGAGGGAGCCCAGGCTCTGCTGTAAGAATCGGGCCACTGGGCAGAGACACCTGGAGGTGGCACTCGGGGAGACATACACCAATCCACACCCAGTGTTAACCTCAACCCTCACCATACACATACACCCCAAATCTCCACACCCAGTGTCTCCAATATGAGTGGAACGGCCCCTCCCATTTCTTGTGAGTGGTGTGTACACTTGCATGCAGACATGACTGTTTTGGGGTTGGAGGGTGGAGGAAGCAGGGACAACCACACATAATCTTCCCATGGACAGCTCTGAGTTCAGCTTCTCCTTGGACTGGCTAAGAAGAGGAGAAGAAGCCAAGAGAAGAAGCAAGGCAGCCCCTAGTCCAAATCCAGCCTACAGGCTTGTTTTATTTGGCCCACACCATATTTAAAAAAACAAATTGTGCCAATATTTAAATTTAGGAAGTTTTACATAAAAATCTGGATTTCTAGATTATTTTGACAAATGGGAAAACCTAGCACACTGAACCTGAATTCCCACATGGCACAATTGGCTGGAGCAGAGTGGCAGGCACAGCCTTGGCTAGGCACCCTCTCTGGTTTCTACAGTCCCCATCACCTGCTGGTGTATTTAACTGGCCTTGCTCCTTCAGGTCACCTGCCTGGTCTTCATAGGTATTTGCCTTACTCTGGTTGGGCTGCTACAACAAAATACCACAGACTGGGTAGTTTATAAACAACAGAAATTTATGTCTCACAGTTCTGGAGGCTGGAAGTCTGAGATCAGGATGCCAGCCTGTTCTCGTGAGGGCCCTCTTCCAGGTCACAGACTTCTCTGTGTCCTCACAGTGTGGAAAGGGACAAGCTAGCTCTCTGGAGCCTCTTTTATAAGGTCCTTAATCTCATTCCTGAGGGCTCTAGCCTCATGACCTAATCACTTCTCAAAGGCACCACCTCCTAATACCATGGCACTGGGCATTAGGATTTCAACATGTGAATTTTGGGGGACACAAACATTCAGACCAAAGCAGTATTTGAGTTTGCAGTCTCCAGCAATGTGGTTAATCCACAGTGTAAACGATCGATAAATATACCGTCAATAATTGTTTTTATGTTGGTAGAATTTGTGCAGAGATCACTCACTACATGGAGACCTCCTAGGGCTCCCATTGCTTGCCAAATGATGTCCACATCCCCAACCTGGCAACAGTCTGACCTGTACCTTATAGCCACTCATTCTCTTATAAAGCCAGTAGAGTTCCATCATATGGACTTTTTGCTTATAGAAATAGCCCTGTGGGCTTGGGAGAGACAGGAGAGAAACAGAGAAACTCAGAAAGAGAGACAGACAGACAGAAGTAGAACAATTAAACAATTTCTCCCTCACCCTTTCCTACCCTCTGAACAAGGACCCATTGGCACTGAATGCAGTTAGGCCTGAAACAATTAACATGTTGACAAAATTCATGTGAAAAAATGTGCAAATGATTTTGGTCCCCTTACCACTAACAGAGAGGTGAATGAAGTACATTGTTTAGATGGTGGTTAGGAGACTGGGCTTCACGGACGTCCGTGAGGAAAAACTGAAGAATAATTAGGCCAGAGAGGAACATTAGCTGACAAAGAGTTAGAGGAAATGGACAAAATTTTTCGACAGTTTGTATTGTGTAAACAAACCATGTGCCCCCCTGTTCTTGATGATACCACTCTAGCAGTGCATAACTCCCTATCACCAACTTCTTCTCATGTCTGGATTATATTTCAAAACTGAAATCTCCCTGTATCTGAATTTAATAACTTGGAATTTAAAACAAAGCTTTATTTTAAAGGAGTAAACCAGATTATGTGTTTTAATTTTTTCCAAGTAACTCACACTGGCAATCCTGGACCAACTCTGATTCTTACAGGAGCATCCAATACTCGGGCAACCCTTTTTTGTACTTCATCCCTGCAAGACGAATGAATTCATGACTCCTGTGCTAAAGAATCCTCGAAAAATCAATAGGTAAGAAACACCATCAAGATACATTGGGTTTTACTCTTATTTTAAAAGTGTAAATCTTTTTGTGTGACTCTAAAAGCTAAGCTTAAAAAGAAATATTTTTTGTAATAATAATAATGCCTAACATTTATTGATTTTTACTGTGTGCTAGGCACTGTTCTAAGTATTTTAGATATATTAATGCACTGGATTTTTATAATACCTTTATGAGCTAAGTTCCATTCTTTTACCCAGTTTACAGAGGAGGATGCTAAAGCACAGAGGGGTGAGATGACTCGGCCAAGGTCACACAGCTAGTTAAGTGGTGGAACTGGCATCAGAACAGGCATTTTTGCCTGGGAGCCGTGCTCTGAACCAGTGCACTCGACTATCTTAGCAACTGCTGTACAGTTTAAGTGTAAACTTGGAATCATCAAGGGGAGTCAGGAGCCCCAGTGCCTTGACTTCCCCTTCAACTAACTTAGTGAAGGATCCTCACAGTCTCTTTGGACCTCGGGTCCTTGTCAAACCATGGGCCTGGGATTTGGGAATGCTGGGATTCCAAGTGGTGGGCACGCATCTTTGAAGAAAGGCTTGTTTCTTTTATTGTTGGTAACTAACTTTCTACCACTCCTCCAAATTACAGTGGGGACATTAGAATTGCCTGTATGTTCATTGTTTCCCAGGAACATCAACTACATCACGTCATGGCTGAGCATTGTGGGGCCAGTTGTTGGGCTGAATCTACCTCTGAGTTATGCCAGAGCAGCCTCTCAGGATGAATGAAACGTGGATCAACAAGGTAAAGAGAAAAGCCTACATTGAATATTTTGCTGTTACAAAGATCCTGATGTTTCAAAGATACGTCATCCCTGCTGACCCCACCAAATATTAAGTTGGCTTTCATCTCTAATAGGTTGAACACTGACTTATTTTTTAATTTTCCAACCAACCAGCACCCAATCATTTAGGAAGCATTTTACTTTGCCGTAATAACACTCACCCAACTACAGGACTGGGTGGTTTTACTTTGGAACTGATATTCTCGAAATAAGTCTTCACTGCTCAGTTAACTTTCTTTTATTCTCTTGGCTCCTGTTTTGTTTTTGTTCTTCAGACTCTCCTACTGAGCCAAAGAGCTTAGAAATTGTGGCATGAAGAATGCGGACGTTTACAAGGCCGACCCTGGTTTTAATAGGACCAATACTGTGCGAGATTTCAGCTCACCGAGATTTTGACACGGATTTTTTTTCCCTTGGAAGCAAATGTCTGTGGCAACTGATATACTGTATGTTTAGAAGGACCACCTCCAAAGACGCAGGTCACTCTAAATGGCACAAAGTGGATCTAACTCGTCATAGAAATACGGCATCATTAGGGTCCTTCCAGGTCATTCTTTCATGTCTCTGAGACTTGTTTTCTTTATCTTTAATGTGAGAATAACAAGCTACCTCATAGGGTTGCTGTGAGAACCATGTGAGATCATTAATGCACAAGAAAATATTGTAAAGTGTTATACAAATATTCATTAAATGCTCACCTTTCTTATATATATATATATATATATATACACATATTTTTTTTTTTTTTTGCCAAGGCAGATTGGCTCTGAGCTAACATCTGTGCCCATCTTCCTCCACTTTTTGTATGTGGGACGCCACCATAGTATGGCTTGATGAGCAGTGCATCACGCACTGGGTCAGTCCACGCCCAGGATTCGAACCTGTGAACCCTGGACCACCGAAGCTGAGTGTGCAAACTTAACCCCTATGCCACTGGGCCGGCCCCTCACTTTTCTTATAGTTGATTACTATCCACCCAGTTTGTCAGCAAGTTTAACAGCCAGTAAGGTAGTAAGATGAACCTAATCTGGAAGAATTTTTGGTTTTAGGTTGCTTGTTTTGTTTTTCATTTTAACTTGCTTGGGGCTGAAACTAAGAGAAAAATGTCATTGACTTTTTAGAGCATCTGGATTCGTGTCTGTCGAGGGATGCACTTTAGAATCACCTGAGGATCTTTTACAGGGGCAAATGCTGGGTGCCACCTTCTGAAACAGCCTCTCTGGGTGATTCTGTTGCACGTGCTCCTGGAGAACCTTCAAAGCGGCATTTGTTTATATTGTTTTGGCCTCTCAACAGGCCTCTTCCAATTTTATGTATAGATCCAGCAAGCTGGACTTACCTCCTGACTCTTGTCCGGGCACTGCCCCGAGACTCCAGAGAGTAAGGAAGTCTAGGAGTTGGTTGTTCGTGAGGCCGCCCACGTGGGGGATTATCTGCTGGTGAATCGCAGAGGACAGTGACAGAGCTTCCAGTCTGTAGGTTAAGGGCGGAACTCTCACAGAGGGAGTGGAAATAGAAAAAGGGTTAATTCAAACTGCTAGAAAAGCTAAAAGTAAAATTTAAAACGCTGAGCTGCACATATTGCTGGGATGAGAGCCTACTTACATGCTTGCTGGGCATTTTGGTATTTACCACTTAACATCTTTTCAACTTCTGCAAGGGATTTTTCCCCCACTCTCCCTAATGTAAACACAGATTCTCAGCAAGTCATTTCTCAAGCCATGTCACCTCTGGGGTGAAAAAAAAAAAGTGTATAATAATGTGTCGTCCAGATGATGTACTCATCATAAAGGACATATTGGTTATCCTTTGCTAACAGATTCTGAGATGGTTGTAGTTTATCAGTTTGGGGCCACTGTGTAGTTTTTTTTTAAAGTAAAAAAATTTTTTTTTCCTGTGATTGATAAAGACCTGAAAATTCATCTGTGGCAGAAAAAAGTTCTGGGGAGCTCCGGTAGGTGGTGGAGACCCGCCTCCCCAGATAGATCCCTCTCCTCGGGCAGCTCTGGTTTTTTTTCTTAAGAATGTTTTTCACTTAAAAAAACTTTTAATTTTTGGTTGATAAAAATTTCCATTTTTAAGAATGCAGTTATATAACAGACTGTTATCTCAACAGTTATAAAACATAGGAAAATATTTTATTTTGTCAAAGTAACAGTTCTTTCTCTGCAGCATGAGGATTTTTCCCCTGGGTTTCCTCTCCAGCTAATATACTGCAAACTCCTTCAGTCAGAAGTAAGGCGGCTTAAAGCTGCTACAGCCAGTCTCCTAAACTCTGCTTTGGGATGACCTGGGAAAAACTGCTTCACCACTTGGGTCCTCAGTTTCCTCGTTTGCAGAATGAGGAGGTTTAGCTCTGTGACTTGAGAGACCCACTCCAATCCCTGGGTCTGCGAAACAGGGAGAAGTCTAGAGGTCTCAGCTATGAGTCTGGTTAGCTGCTAGCTGTGTGATGTGGGCTAATTTTCTTAATCTCCTTTAGTCTTTTGCCATTTCTCTAATAAAAAGCCCACAACATCTATCCCACTCTCCTAACAAGGGCATAGAGAAGATCAAAATGGTAAGTAAATCTGAATGTGCTTCATAACCAGTATAATGCTGCATGGAGTCAGGGATAATGAATAATTGGCCCCTGCTGTGTCGGGATGCCAGCATTCCTATTCCTTCTCACCTCCTTTCATGCCTGCCTCCTCCCCAATGCAAATGGGCTTTTGATCAGGCAAGTCTTCTCTGCCCACATCCTTATCTGACCATTGCTCATGCTGGTTCCTACCTGGAAAGGCTTCTTTCTCCATCCCACCACCCAATTCTCAGCCTAGTCTACATGCTTCACTCTTTTACAAATCCATCTCTGACCTCTGCAGCCCCCACTGCTTGACCTGTCCCTTCATTACTCACGGTACTTAGTAATATTAGCATTTAATTGTCTTTCATTCACTCTGATTTCTTCCCTCCTTAATGATGGATGGTAAGTAACTTACTTACTGACCCATTTTTGGGGGGGATGTTGTAAGGTGGCGTGCACAGAAGAGTTGCTGTTTGCCCATCCTAAATGATCCAGGGAAGGCTCTCGGTCTGGGGATGCAGGTGGGAGGGCCACTTCTTTGAGCCACCAGTGGAAGGGGCAGAGGCTGTGTTGATCACTGGTCCTAGCCTATAAGCTGGAGGTTAAAAAACATAACTACCCCCCAACAAAAATGTGTTCAAGAGAAAAAAAAGAAGTGAAAACTGGGTTTTTACATTCATTTCTCCTGAGATAGGTACAGTTTTTATTCATACTCTCAAGATATTAGGAAATGGAGATCTGCACTGTCAAAACCAGCTCTTACATAATTCAGAGGGCTGATATTCCCGTGAGTTGGGGTTTTTTAGGATTAAAATTTGAGAGTAAGAATTTGCAAGTATTCATGTCACCAGATACTTATTGAATTCCTGTTGTGTACTGAGCCCTAGGCGAGGTGCCAGGGACAGCAAATGGAAGGACCTGACCCTGGCTCATAAGAATGCCACAGTCCAGTAGAGAAGACTCAGGGACAGTAGGATGCTCGCTGTGGCGGAGGCGTGGAAAGCAAGCACCGGGGAAGGTTTTCAGAAGAGGGATGTGCGTGGAGTCATGAAGAACAGGATTTAGCCAGGTCAGGAATGGAAGAGACCTTGAAGGTACGTGTGGGAAGTGGTAGAGTGAGGCTGGCTGGCAGGACTGGGGCCAGGCTGGAGAAGCATTTATTGTCACACTGAGGATTTGTATTTGGCCTGAAAACCACAAAGAGCCACTGAGGGAATCCAAGTAGAGGAGTTAAAGTGATCCCACGTACATTTTCAAAAGAACCCGTATTTTTAAAATGACTACTGCATATAACTAATCACACATATGCTTTGTCAGTTTTTTCACCAGCAGGCACTGGCCCACAGGCTTTAGACGGTACAGGAGTGCAGAATTCACTGGGAGTATGCTGGGCACGATCTTCGATTTTTGCCTAGGGCCTTCCCACACAAAATCTGCCGGTGTCCTGAAAAGCCTGCGTCCTGGCTGACTGTTCCTGGGGAAGTCACCACACTTCTGTGAGCCTCTGTGTCCTAATGTATCAGATGGAAGGAGGTGTATTAGATCTAGTAAAATCAATTTATTGGTTATGACCAGTATATATATATATATATTTTTTTATTATTTTTAATGAAATAGAGTATGTGTGGGAAAAACATTCCCCACGTTTCTTTACTTTCACACACTACCACACTCACAACCCTTCTGACCCTCGATGTACGGGTTTTCCGCACATCAAACAATTCTGCAGCATCGGCTGGGAGTCCTATAATTCAACTCAGTTCTGTCAGTTCTGACAGTATCTACCTGGAGTTCGTGTCAGATCCTCCAGGTTAAGGGTTCAGTCCCACAAGACTGCCCCACTGAAGACACCAGTCACAAGTCCCAGGTAGTCCCCTGTATTTCTAACCCACTGGCTTTGATCGGGGTTCCCATGATCCCCTCCTCGGGTTTAATCATTGCTAAAGTGGCTCATAGTACTGAGGGGAACACTTACGTTTACCAGTTTATTATATAATACAGGATATGATAAAGGATGCTGATGAACAGCCAGAAGAAGAGATACATAGGGTGAGGGCCAGAAGGGTCCCGAGTGTAGGAGCTTCTGTCCCCATGGAGTTGGGGTGCACCCTCCTGGCATGTAGACGTGTTCACTAACCTGGAAGCTCTCTGAACCCCATACTTTTGGGACGTTTATGGAGGCTTCCTCACGGAGGCGTGATTGATCATTAACTCCACTTCTAGTCCCTCTCTCCTTCCCAGTGGAAAGTTCCAGGCTTCTAATCAGGGCTTGGTCTTCTGGTGACCAGCCCCCATCCAGGAGTCCACCAAGAGTCACCTCATTAGAACAAAGGACACTCCTATCACCTAGGAAATTCCAAGAGATTTAGGAGCTATGCATCAGGGACAAGGTCAAAGACCAAATAGTAGAACAAAAGCTGCTCCTCAAGCTCTTATCACCTAGGAAACTACAAGGGATTTAGGAGCTCTGTCAGGAACCAGGGGCAGAGACCAATATAGATACTTTCTGTTATTTCACAAATACGTACAAAAAATGTGCATTGCACATAGGGTATTATTGTTTTGTGAAACTTTGGTTTCAACTATATCTATAGCTGTGTGGGTGTGTATGTGCTAGGTTGTGATGGAGATGTATTTCTACCTCTAGGCAACAGTCAGAGATTTGAAAACTAATGGACAAATAAGCTCCCTTCCAATTCTAAGATCCTCTGGTTCCCTCTTTATTCTTCTGACCAGCAAGTTGCTGAAGGTTGTTCTAGAAGGTTATAGAAAGTCCTTAGCTATTGTGCCCATGGCACTGGGCTACTTTAATATGCACATAGGTCCCTACAGCTACCCGTCTGGATTTTTATAGGACTTGTCTGTAAAATTGCTTCCACATTTTTATTCTTAAATTTGGTAGTGTTCTTTTAAACACTATTGTAGTGTGAAGCCCTTGCTTTTATTTAACTTTTGTATTGTCAATAGTGACACCTAGTGGTAAAAGAGCCCTATTGCAAGTATTCTGTATTCTAGACCCTTAGAGCTGAAAGGGATTTTAGAGCACCATGGTGGTCCCA
Organism: Tapirus indicus; assembly: GCA_031878705.1. Taxonomy (NCBI): domain Eukaryota; kingdom Metazoa; phylum Chordata; class Mammalia; order Perissodactyla; family Tapiridae; genus Tapirus; species Tapirus indicus. The sequence goes on from CM062925.1 coordinate 9,539,985, forward strand.
TTTTGCAAATTATTAAAAATGAACAGGAAACTCACATGTATTTCTACATTCAAATAGACTTTACATAAGAATAAATAAAGCATATGGCTGCGTGATGCTTTCTTGGATTACTCTGAAGTTTTTCAAATATCCAGAAATCAGTGTTAGTTGTAACTGAGGCAGAAATTTAACAAAGCATGCCCTGATAGGTTAACAGGAAATAATAGTTCAGCCTATCTACCGCCTCTGGTGCAGTTATTTACACGTGCATGCCAGATCTTCAGGGTCTAGCACACTGCCTGGCACTTGGTGGGACTCAGTGCGTCTTCATGGAATGTTTGTATACGTAGGTGATCACTGAGTCTGGGGGAAGGCTCCCCGGTCTCCTTTCTGCAGGCGCCAGGGACTGGGCCTGCTTTCCCCTGTTAGGAACTGCCGCCCACTCTTTCCCCTGACACCAGCAGCAGAGTGGGATGTGGTCTCCTCAGCCCCCTCCTTTAGTAGATTCAGGGAGAGAATACCCAAGCTTTTCCTGCTTGTTAATAGGGAAATGGAAAATAAAATGTGGCACTATATAGCAGGTAAGGGGAATGAATTCAATCTCTGTGTATCAAATAGGCAGATCTCATAAACAGATTGTTGAGTTAAAACAGAAAACAAAACCTAGATGCTAACTATGCATGCAACATGCAACTTAACACTATTTATACCAAAAATACACCTGGGGCTAGCCCCGTGGTGTAGTGGTTAAGTTCAGCATGCTCCACTTTGACGGCCCGGGTTTGCAGGTTCAGATCCCAGGCCCAGACCTACACCACTCATCAGCTATGCTGTGGCGGTGACCCACACATAAAGTGAAGGAAAACTGGCACAAATATTAGCTCAGGGCTAATCTTCCTCAAGCAAAAATAAAAGAGGAAGATTGGCAACAGATGTTAGCTCAGGGCTAATCTTCCTCAGCCAAAAAAAAAAAAACAGGAAAAAAATACACCAATACCACACAATTTCTACAGTACATATACAGTATATGTATGTAAAAACATAGAAAATGGTCTAGAAGGCTTTTTGTAATGCTGCACTTATCTATCCATAGACTGTGAAACTAAAAATTCATTTTTAAAAAAGATTTTAGTCCCTATAGATAATTTGGAAGATGCAGAAACATTTGAAAGAGAAAATTTAAAAATCACTTAAGTGTACATCACCTAGGGATAACTGCAGTTAACACTCTGATGTACTTCCTCATGCTAGTTTAAACATATTTCATTAGGATCCTTCTGTATATGGTTTGACATCCTGATTTTTCCCATTTAACATTATATTTGCAGCATTTTCCCATGTCATTTAATGTTCTTTGAAAAAATAACTTTTAAAATGACTAGTCTTTCTTCTATATCAAAATGTACCAAGTAATTCTCCTATCCTTGGACTTTTGGGTGGTTTCTAATTCTCAGTGTTCATTTAACACACATTCGCTGAGCACCTACTTCCTGCGTGGTCAAGTCCTGCGCTAGGGATACAGTAGTCAGTAGCGCAGACGAATCCCCTCCCTCAGAGAGCTTTCAGAATGTAATGCAGCGAGATCTGTTTGCAGAAACAGTTGCTCATGTTCTGTTTCTTTAAGTTACACTGTTACTAAGGAAATGAACAGATCAAAGGATCTGGAATGTCTTAAGATTTTCGATTTATGTCGCTAAATTGTTCGCTGGTAAGGCTACACCAATTTACATTCCCAGCAGCAGACTGTGTTTTACCATTTCCTAAAATCTTTGAAAATAATCTTATCTTACTGTGCTTTTATTACTGATGTGAACATTTTTTTCTTCTAATCTTGCTCATATTTGCATGGATTCTCAGCTTCATTTCTTCCTGATGTGTCATCTATTTCTCAATGCTGCTGGGGTTAGTTTCCCAGCTCCTTTATTGTCACTTGATTACCCCACATCTCCATCTCCTATCCGAGCTGACTGTCCATGTACTGGTTCTAGTATAACCAGAGAGCATGGCAGTTAAACAGGCCGTGTATGTAATTAAAAAAAAATTATTATGGAAAATTTCATACATACTCAGAAGAAAATAGTACAAAGAGCCCTCATAAACCTAAAAATCAGAATCAGCAATTACCAAGATTTTTGTCATATTTGCTTCATTTAACCCTTTTTTTCTTATTTTTTATTTGCTCAAATATTTTAAAGCAAAATGCAGACATGATGTCATTTGTTTTTACAAGTGCATACCAAACATTATTTGACCTGTTCTGTCAAGTTTTACTGGGGTGTTGGAACGTCTTTGGGTTTTTGTCCTCTGCTTTCACCCCTGAGAGTGGGTCTTGAAACCCTCTTTCTGATTCTGCATTTACCAGTGACATTGGAAACTTTTCTCTAAAATGGCCAGTTTCCATAATTAGGTCAGCTGGTGCCATCAAAGCAGAATGTGAAATGTGCATTTTGCAGGTTCTGTAGACTAGATCATCCATCCACAGATCCTCACCACATTGGAGACATTTCATAAATATGTCAAATCACAGACAACTTCTTGCAACTGTTCTCAGCTGTGATTAAAATGGAACAGTAGGTAACATGTGACTAATTCTGCTCACTGTTGTACAAATTTAAACGGTAGCTGGTTTCTTGGAAAGGAACCCCTTTGAAAATCTGAAAAATGTATAGGATCTTTTTTCAGAAAAATGTATGTGTTTGTATATATGGGTATGTGTATGCATACACACACATATTTATATCAGAAAATTCTGCATACAGTTTCAGGAGGTTCCTAGACCCTCTAAAATCTAGATCAAACCCTAGATCAAGACTCTTGGTCAATAAATCCCATTCACAATGGCTTTCTTCTATTACATACCCACACCCCCCACCCCCGCATGTTATGTCATGGGCAGGAGGAAGAGAGGTATAGTGACAAATATATAGTGAATAATGGTGAATGTATAGTGAAAAAAATGACCTAATTAAAAACATAAGAAAATGTGTAAAATACGGAATGAACAAAATCAACTATCGCATACTGGAATTAAAATTTGGAACCTATTGGGAAGGGAAGCAGGGGGAAAGTGGTCCTACTTACCTGCAGACACCCACACCAGTGCACCTGAAGCTGTTAAGCTATATAGAAAAAATATATCTTATTATAAACTGGATAAATAAATTCACAGAGCTGTTGGGGGAAAAGATATGACAAAACAGTCTATTTCATGTCAGTTTCCAAAGCAGGTGTTAATGGACAAAACATGTTTCAACAAGTAACATTTAGCGCAACTGTTCTCAGCTGTGATTGAAATGGAAACATTTAAAATGTGGCTCCCTCTGCCTACTGTTGTACAGATATAAACATTAGCTGGTTGCCAAAAGAGGTAAGGAAGCATTATAATGTATGTATTCGCATCTACACTTATTTGAAAATTTGGGTATGCTCAGTATGTCCCACACTTTTAACCCAGCCAAGTAACATGACCCCTTATTCTGTTTCTGATTAACTACAGTGAACAAGGTTTTAGAAAGCTAAACTTAAAAAGCAAAAAATTTTACACTGTGAGTAGATTAGAGAAGAGAATTCATGTCAGTAAGTTATTGCCACAAATAATCAGGTGGATCACTGGAAAGGACCTGCGGAGGGAGCTGAAGGGCGGTCTGGGGCCATGATTTCTTCTCAGCACCAGAATTGCTGTTGGAAAGCTTCTGGTCGTCTGGGAAGCAGTGTGTTAAATGGATTTCCGGCTCTCATCATGCCTGACTGAAGTTCTGAGGACCGCGTGAGTGGCTCCCTCCTTTTTGAAGATACACACCACATATTAAAGGCGTAAATGACAGTCTGAATGAGGTGGCGGCTGTGTGTGTTCATATTTGGAAATATTGGTTATCTGTCACTCATGAGTCCCTTCAAATGTGTCACTCTAAAAATGATTTCTCCTATAAGATGATTTATGCTTAAAAACATTCAACTGTTAAATGTTTTAATGCTTTGCTCTAGAACTCCTGTGGTGACATTACCATGACAATAAGCTTTAAAAATCCACTTTTCCTCAGATACTAACAAACATAACATCACTTTACCAAATAATATGGAGGGAAATTGTGCTAGAAACTAAGAATGCTCAGTACAATCTGCGAAGGCAGTCCCCCAATTACAATGTCATAAGAAATGTGAGTTAATACTTGGATGATCTATTTAAATAGATTTTACAGGTTAAAATAAAGGTTATACAAGTAGTTATTACTGAAAAATTCATTGTAATATGCTAATTTGTGATCTTGGTCTCTTTTCTCAACTCTGTACAAAGCCAACAAAGAAATGTTAGCTACTTTGACAACAGATTCCAGAAAATGTTATCCACACCATGAGCATTATGACCAAATCCTGCCACTAGACATTTTCCTAGGGTGAAACACAGGAAATTCGTATATACAACGATGCACGTTCAAATTGGTATAGTATTCCAGTCTCTTAGCTCTATCAGACGATAAAAGGAAAACTCCCACATATTTGAGGCATTGTGTGTTTCCCTAATAGAGCTTAGATTTTTTTCAGAGTATCACTAATTAGAGTGTTTCAATATTTCCATATGAACACACAGAAATGTACTAATTGTGTGATACTACCTCTCTTCCCTTCAGACAGCACAAAACAAAAACTCTTAAAATACCCACATACATTTATGCCTGCACTGGCTGAGTAGCTACCTGTAAGGCAGTGTTCATTGTTTGGCAGTGGGGTAAATCTGACAGAACAGTCTCATTTAGAGGACAGACTATTGTTTTGATTTCAGCTGTGCTGATTGCTTGGGCAAATTATTTCTAAAATACTTAAACTCTAGCTTTTTTGGGCCTCCAACTTGTAAGATGAGGTGGCTGCACAAGCTTAGTAGTTCCCGTAAGTGGGGGAAGCACTGGGATGGCTGTGTAAGGACTGCCCGAGAGCTTGTCAACAGGCAGATTTCTATGAAGTACCCTGAAGACTGTTTACCAGAAGGTTGGGAGTATCTGTAATCTAACAAACACCTTAGGGAATTCCGACATTCCCTAGATTTCAGAACCACAGGACTAAGTGATCTTAGTCTTAGGTTTTTTCTGCTCTAACCATTTCTGATTTGTTTGGGTTTTACTAGGCAAATATAAGAGGTAACGCAAATTAACTACCCATTCACAATTTAAAAACATTTTAAAATTTATAAATAAGACTCACAAGAAGTTACAAAAATAATATATAGTTTGTATATAACCTTCACCCAGCGTTCCCAAATGATAACATCTTTCATAACCAAAGTATATTTTCAAACCTAAGAAACTGACATTGGTACAACACTATTAACTAAACTACAAGCCCTACTTGTATTTAACCAATTTTTTTTTTTTTTTGGTGAGGAAGAGTAGCCCTGAGCTAAACAGATGTTGCCAATCTTTCTCTTTTTGCTGAGGAAGATTGGCCCTGAGCTAACATCTGTGCCCGTCTTCCTCTATTTTGTATGTGGGACACTGCCACAGCATGGCTTGATGAGCAGTGCATAGGTCCACACCTGGGAGCTGAACCTGCAAACCCTGGGCCCCTGAAGCAGAGCCTGCAAACTTAACCACTACGCCACCAGGCCGGCCCCAATATTGAACCAATTTTTATATGCACTTTTTTTGATATATAATACTATGAAATTCCATTACAAGTATTGATTTGTGTTAACACCACCACAATCAGGACACAGAACTGTTCCATCACCACAATGAAACTCCCTCGTGCTACCCTTTTATTAAGACTCTACCTCCATCCTTAATCCCTAGCAACCACTGATCTCTTCTCCATCACTGTAATTTTGTCATTTCGAGAGTGTTATATAAATGAAATAAAACAGGATGTATGTAACCTTTTGAGACTGGCTTTTTGTACTTAGCATAATGCCACTGAGATCCACAGAAGTTGTTGCATGTAACAATAGTTTCTTTTTATGGCTGAATAGTATGTCATTTATGAATGTACCACCATTTTTCTGTTTGCCCATTTAGGTTGTTTCCAGTTCTTGGCTATCACAAATAAAGCTGCCATGAACATGCGTGCACAGGTTTTTATGTGGGCATACATTTTATTTCCGTATGATAACTACCCCAGAATGCAATTGCTGGATCATATATCGTTAAGTATATGTTTAACTCCGTAAGAAACTGCCAAACTTTTCCAAGGTGGCTACCATTTTATATTCCCACCCAATTTATGAGGTGCAGTTGCTCCACAGTCTCACCGGTATTTGGTATTATATTTTTAATTTTAGCCTTTGTGACGGGTGTATAATGACATCTCGTTGTGACTTTAATTTGCGTTTTCCTAATGGCTAATGTTGATCATCTTTTCATGTGCTTGTCATCTCTTGGGTAGTGTCTGTTGATTTGCCCATTTTGTAATGGGATCATTTTGAGTTTAGTAGACAGTTCTTTATACATTTTGGATACAAGTCCTTTGTTGAATGTGATTTGCAGTAATTTTCTCCCAGTCTATGGTTTGTCTTTTCATTCTCTTGAGATATTTTCACAGGGCAAGTTTTTAATTTCGATGAACATTTTTTCTTTTATAGAATGTGCTTTTGGTGTAATGTCTAAGGACACTTCACCTAATCTTAAGTCATGAAGATGTTTTTTTTTCTACAAATGTTATAGCTTTCCCTTGTACATTGATACATGATCCATTTTGAGCTCATTTTTGAATGAACTATGAGGTTAGGCAGGGTGTAAGGTTAGGTTGACGTTCTTTTTGTTGCCAGTGGAAGTCCACATTACTGAAAACGCTCTTTCCTCCGTTGATCTGCTTTTGTCAAAAATCAATTTGTCATATCTGTATAGGTCTATTTATAGACTATTTCATTGATCTGTGCGTCCATCCCTCTAATACCACACGCTCTTGATTACTATAGCTACAAATTTAAGACTTAAAACTAGATTTTGTGACTCCTCCACCTTTCTTCATTTTCATATTGTTTTAGCTATTCTAGTTCCTTTGCCTGTCTATATATAAGAATTAGTTTTTCTCTACCTACAAAAAAGCTGCTGGAATTTTGCTTAAATTTTGCACCCAGAGTGAGTGCCTCATTCCTCACTCTAGGCACAGCATAGCACCAGGCACGCTCCATGCTGGATCCATGAATGAAGGGGCGTTCAGTCACCAGCTGTCAGGGGAGTAGGAAGCAGGGTGGGAGGAATACACAGGAAGCAGAAGGAACTGAGATCAGTTTTAAACCCTTGGGTTTCAGGGGCTTGACGTGGATTTATGGGTAATCTGTCCCTTAACTATAGGACAGGTGTCCCAAGTGTACCCAGGAGACAAATGCAGGTCATTGGTGCAGTGTCTTAACACCTTCTAGGCATATTGGTCTTTACAGGTTTGGCTGAGGTTTCCACCCGCCCCCACAGCCTCTCCGCCCAGGACACTTCCTTCTGTGCAGCCCTGCTGGGACCCCCACCACCTGACTGCAAGGATAGAACCATGCGGCCCTTGCGGGCTTTTCCTGTTTAGGCCCAGGGGTCGGTGGGTTCCGTCAGTTAGAACCATCTGAAAGCATCCAACAGCCAATTTCTCTCCACCTTTATGAAAAGACAATCATTTGTGCCAAGGATAAGCACAAGTGTGCTGGGAGTTTGGGATTGGTGAGGTCTGAGATAGGAGCAGCAGGTGACAAGCCAGGTGCTCTAATCATAGGGGAGGTCTGGAAGCAGGATGGCAAAGGCACTGAGGCCAGTGTTGCTGGAGCATGGGGAGCAAGAATGGCATTCTAAGGCTGGAGTAGACAGGGACAGGTCAGGACCCAGGATCTCCTGTGCCATGTAAGGAGTCTAGTCTTGATCATAATGGGAAACGGGAAGTCAAAGAATTCCATTTTCCAAAGATCCTAAACATAAACTAGCTCTAGGCTCTGATCAGAGAAAATTGACCCATATTTACTAATGCAGTCAACAGAAGTTTCTCACAGATTTTACCTGTTTATTTCTGGCGAGGAAGATTGGCCGAGCTAAGGTCTGTTGCCAATATTCCTCTTTTTGCTGAGAAAGATTGTCCCCTGAGCTAACGTCTGTGCCAACCTTCCTCTATTTTGTATATGGGACGCCGCCACAGCATAAATCAGAAGACTAATAAGCCTCATTTTGTACATGAGACTTACCTTTTTTTCTGTGGAAGTTTTCCAACAAGTATTTGTGGACAGTGAACCCCCATGTGCCTGACACCCAGTTTTAACAATTATTGAAAACACTATTCATCCCGACAGTTTCTCCTTAATCCCTCCCATTACTTTGACTCTGTGGCTAGAACTACAACACTGATTCTGACTTTTACTTGAAAACACTGGAGCCGGGAGCAACTTGAGGGTAGCATTTATCACATTGGGTCGGGAGATAGATGCAAAAATGTACATCTCCAAGGGTTCCCAAGATGATTCCCATTGGAAGTTCAATGAGTTTAAGCCCTCTACCCAGGAATACTGTACATTTAATTATTCTAGATTTATTTATTTTTAGGGGAAAACTTTGTCCTAGCTTATGAATCCTATTTACTCTAGAAAATCCTGGATTGACTCTGTTCTCCCAATCTCCTAAAACTGGTAAAACATACAAAGCATCTCTGTGGTGAGGAAAAATATGACACAGAACATAATTTTGGCATATGAAAATTTATTACTATCACAATTTTCACCATCAAAACTTAGGATCTTGGTCTTTCCTTCTTGCCTTTGTACAAGGCCAAAAGAGAGACATTGGCTACTTTGACAACCTTAAAGCGGACTCCAGGAATGTCACCAACAGCATGACCTTTGCGACCAAATCCAGCAACCAGAACTTCATCATTTTCCTGGAATAAAATCAACAGCTTACTTCTCGTATTGGTGGCAATCACTAAAAGTACCCATTTTTAATATAAAAACTAGGGGAAACCATTCTAAGAACAGAAGCCACGGAAGACTTACCTCAATAAAATTCAAGCAACCATCATTGGGTACAAAGGCTGTGATTTTCTTGCCATTCTTGATCAGCTGCACTCTGACACACTTCCTGATGGCAGAATTGGGCTGTTTGGCTTCAACCCCTCTGAAACATAAATAGTGCAGCAGAGTGAGCTGGCTTTCTGAAAATGGATATGTTTTAGACCATTAAGCATAGAATTTATTAGAAATTGTATATATTTTTATCTTTTCAATATAATTTTAATTGCTCAACTGTGATTTCAACTCACTTTTCCCTTAGTCTTAGTCTAATGTCATTAGTACAATGGGGGAAAATTTACTAGCCCCCTTACACTTGAAATCATTTCTGAGATGATTAAGAACTAGAGTCTGGGTTCAAATCCTGACTGCCACTAAATTTGACTGGACCATGTGAAATTACCATTTTGTAAAGTCAAAACAATCTTAAGTACAGTTGGCCTTCCGTATCCCTGGACTGAAAGGCCTATGATGGTTGTCTGTACTGAATACTGACAAACTTTTTTCCCTGTCATTATCCCCCAAACAATATGGTGTAACAACTATTTACACTGCATTTGCACCGTATCAGGTATTATAAGTAATCTAGAGATAATTTAAAGTATACGGAAGAGTGTGCACAAGTTTTCTGCAATTACCACGCCATTTTACATAAGGTAAGTGAGCATCCCTGGATTTTGGCATTGGGGGAGGGTGTGTGTCCTGGTATCAATCCCCTGCAGATACTGAGGGAGGACTGTACTAGCAAATTCATGTGGCTCAATTGTAGCTGTATAACCTCAGGCAAGAAACTTCTCTTTACCTTAGTTTTCTCAAGCAGAAAAATGTGATTACAGAGATTAAACATGTGACCAGTGACAACTGCTTAGAAGAGTTCCCACACATAGTAAGCTCATATATCCCTTACTTCATTATTGTTATTTCCCCTCCAAAGCCACTCCCCCCAATTCCTGCCAGGCTAATGTTAAGAGATTAAAATCCTTTTCCTTAACCCTCAAGTTACCAACTTTCAAACAAATATGGCTACACAAAGATCCAGAATTTACATCACAACTTCAAATGTGTCTGTCTCGAGTGTCCATAGTTAAATAGACCTTGACGGCAGCAGCAGTAGACTCTCACTTACACTTTTTCCAGCACAATGCCCTTTGCGTGGGAAGCGCCTCCGAAAGGGTTGGCCTTCAGGGCTGTGCCCAGATGGGCTTTCTTGTACTGTTTATCATGCCACTTCTGATCTCGTCGGTGGCTACGGAGCTTCCTGGCCGTACGAAGACCCCGACACTTGCCTGAAAACGAAATCACCTTAGTTCCCCCGTAGATACACGCCCGTCGTACTTCGCATCCTCCAACACTGGCCTCACCTGGACTACAGGCCGGCGGGCTCTCGCATCACACCGCGGCACGTGGGCCAAACCTCAGTTTCCCCTGAACCAACTTCAGAGGTGGACACCGACGCTCCAATGGGGGCGTCTTCCCAAAGGAACGAGACCCCGCACCAACGTGCAAGGGCAACGTCGGCCACCGGCATCCCCCGGCGGCCTCGGCGCCACATGGGCCCCTTCCGCGCCGGGCCATGTGCCTGGGGGAGCGGCGCCTCCCCGGCCCTCCCTCATCGGCCCTCCCCATGGCGTCCTCCCCACCGCGCTGCTCCTATCAGTCCGCCCGTCCCCGAGACCCCAAATCCCGCTTCCGGCCCCTCCACCCGGCCCGGACCAGCTCACCCATCCTGCCGGCGCCACGGGCCTGAGCAAAAGAGAGAAGCCCGACGGGAAGTAGCCACAAGCCACCGCGAGCAAGCCCCGCCCAGCCAAGGCCCCGTGCGGCTGTCTGCGCCGCGCCTGATCCACGACTGGCGTCTCTCGTTTGAATACGACAAGTTGCCACCACTTTCCACAATAAATAAGCCAGAATCTGCGTTTTACTTAATTTCTGTGAAATTCAGAGATATCTCATTTGCGTCGTTCTTTCTTTTTACGTGAACACCGGGGACAGAAGGAACGTGAACTACCAATCCCAGAACTCTTTGCACGAGACCCGCCCACGGCGCAGGCGCTCTTGGCAGGCCCCGGGGGCGGGGCTTAGTGGAGTAGGTCAGAGGAAGGCGGGCTGCTCGTCTGCGTCTTCCTGTGGTCGAGTGCTTCGTGCTTCGTGCTTCGTGCTTCTGCTTAGGGTGTGGGAAGTTAGGTCGTTGAGCTTTAACTCTTACTCACAAGCAGCATAGTAAATTGAAAAAATTTTGGTGAGGCACTGTGATGTAGTAATTAAAAACTCAACCTTTGGAGGTAGACCAGGCCTTAAACCCCACAGCTGCCATTTACTGGTCGTACGACCTTGGACGATTCATTTAATAAACTCTTTAAACCTACGTTTCTCCTGTAGAATGAAAGAGATAAGAGAGGTTTCTGAGATGTGGGTTCAGAGCAACTTTAAAAAAAATATCTTCGCTATGCCAGGCGCTGTGCTAGGGACTGGGGTTGCAACAGTTAACGAGAGTGGAGGTTTCTGTTCTCATAAAGTTTATATAATAGGTGTGAGGAGGCAGACAATATACATAAGTGTATTTAAAAATAAAAAGGTAATTTTACGTATTTGTTAGTGCTATAGAGAAAAGACAGTTTATTAGGTGATGGTGACTTGACGGGTTGGCTGCTCTGGATAGGGTGGCTTAAGATGACATCTCTGTGGAGATTACATCAGAGCTGAGATCCTAAAGAGAGGGAGCCAGTCAGACTAGTACATGGAGTAGAGCCTTCCAGGAAAAGGGATTCTCAATAAGTGGAATGGGCCGGTGGTTTGGAAGAACTGACGGATCAGAGAAGGGGAACTCAGTGAGTGAGCAGTTGTGTGGCATTTGAGGTCTGAGAGGTGCACAGGGATATGTGGGCCAGTTTTTCTCAGCAAAAAGAGGAGGATTGGCAACGGATGTTAGCTCAGGGCTGGTCTTCCTCACACACACACAAAAAAATTGTTGAGATTTGCCTTATGGCCCAGGATATAGTCACTCTTGGTAAATTGTGTACACTTAAAAAGAAAGTATATTGTTCTGATGTTGGGAAGAATGTTCTGTAAATGTTAATTAGCCCAAGGTGGTTGGTAGTGCTGTTCAGGTTTTCTGTATCTTGTATTCAGGATGATAGTGACATTAGGTGGAGGGAGTGGGGATCATAGTTGGATGTTGGGTTATGGTTTACTTTACGTAGTGGGTTTAATTATCATATTATTATAAAAACAAACAAATAAGTAAGGCATGAACCAATGGTCTGAGTGTGTTATGAACCAAGGATTTTGATTACTATAACTAAGAAAGGAAAAAAAGAGGATTTAATTTTTGTTTTTGGAGCTTTGAGTTTTTCACTTCTTGATGAAGAACTTACTATTAATTTGGAGCCTGAAAGGAGAAGGAATTTCCTTTGCCCTTGGGCCCTAAATTTCCTGAAAGGGCTGCCAAACAAGAATCAGTTTGAGGAGTTAGAAGCAAAGAAAGAAGGCTGCCATGGCTGAAGGGTATGAGCCAGAGGGAAAACAGAGGAAGGTGAAGTTAGAGAGGTGGGCAGGGCCAGCTCACGTCCAACCTGTAGGCCAGGACAAGAAGTTTGGATTTTGTTCTGAGTGTGATGAGAAGCCATGGGACAGCTTCAAGTAAGAGAGTGACAAGATCTAATCTACATTTTTAAAAAAGTCGCTGTGCCTGCTATGGAAAGGCACTATAGATGGGCAAGAGATGACTTGGGTTATCCAAAGAGGGGCTGTTGCAATAGTACAGGTGAGAGATCGTAAGTAGCAGCATTGGAGATGGAGAGATGTCGTAAGATTCAGGATATAATTTGGAGTTAGATCAGGATGGAAAGAGCAAAATCATTGACATCATCATCATTATCATCACCACCACCACCACCACTACTATCTCTAACAGGTAGTGAGTTCTGTTTGGGTGCCAGGCATAGGACTTCACATGCATAATTTCTTTTAATCCTCAAAATAACTCCTATGTGGTAGGTGCTATTATTAGCCCCATTTTGCAAAGAGGAAATTGAGACTTAAAGAAGTTAACTTCCTTAACCAGAACATGTTTGTTGGTTTTCAGATTAGTTATAAGGCAGAATTTTGATTTTTAATGAGTTTAGAAAAACTTTTAATGAATATATGAAACCCGATAAATACTTTGTCACAAAGGAATCTTATTTGGTCATTTTTGAAATGTTGGGGGAGTGGGGGCAGGAAGGAGAGCAAGTTTTCCTTTTTCCTAGTAATTCCTTCCAAGTAGAAGGAATTAAATTAGTGTAATTCCTTCTTTCTCTGCCAATTTACTCATTCCAGGCCAGGTGAGGAGGGGTCACATCTGTGGTAAATTTAGGAAAAATCGTCTAGGCATGTTCAGCTCTTCTGTTTTTCCTTTGTCAACTGAAATAAAAGTCTAGGTAAAGGCTAAATGAAGGAGTGTATTGGATAATCAAAGTGAAGAACTCAAGTCCCGGGAAACAGTCCAACAGAGTGTTCTGAGGAACTGCTCTGGGGTCTACAGATCTGAGTGCAGTTTTTATACTTAACAAAGTAGTGTATGTGCAGGAAAGGGCTTACGCATCTAAAAGTCATATACTTCAAGGATAACAAGAACTTTTTGGTTATACATCAAAGAAGGCTTGTAATGTTGGTGTTAGATATGTGTGGAGGGAGGCAAGGACCAGGGTCATTACTTTTGCCCTTAATCTCTAAGAAATGCAGCTGGGAAGTGTGAGTGCGAGGTGCCCTTTATCTTCTGTTGTGGACCTGTCCAGCTGGTGTCTTCAGTCATGAGGTGCGGGGTTGCAAAGTCCTTCTAACACAGGTGTGAGAGGCCGCCGTGGCTACTTCACAGGACAGTATGGGTTTTTATTGTACTGACTTTAAACCTATGCAGCTTGCTTGCTAGATTCGCCTGTTAGACCAGGGAGAGGGGTTCCCAAAAGTTTCTTCACACGTTTTTGGGACCCAGCATGCCTATGGAGCACACATTTCCCCCTGTTTCTTCTGGGGCAGCCCTCTCTTCCTTGTTGAGAGCCCAGTGCTGCCATGAGAGGCTGCCATGTCTGTCTTCTGAGGGGAGGGGTTCAGGTACAATACATTTTGCTCCTGTGCTAAGCTTTGCCCTCCCTCCTCGCCTTTCTCGGTAATAAAGGTGTTATTTGGTCCTCCACTTGTCCACTCAGATGGGGCAGAAAGGTATTATTATTTGACTTCTCTCAGAGCCCCCCAACTAAGAAGAAAGATTGGTCTTCATAAATTAGATCATTTGTTGAAGAGATTTGGGTCAAGGGTGGTGCTGATTATTTGTACTCTATAGAGGAGAAGTTAGCTTTTGGGGAAGAACAACCAAGGGTTTTAACAATGTTGACAATTGATATTGGAGCATTTAGAATAGTTAGAAATGATTCCTAGTGCTTTAGCTATACAAATGGAGGCATTAGTTGCTATGGAAATGTGACAAATTAAAATAACAGTTTTAAGTGAGAAAGAAGCAGCAGTAAGAGGAAGACCGGTGATTACATGCTGTGTATAACTACTGGTGGTGAATGTTGAGTGCCTCATTTTACCTGATTAAATTATCAAACAATTTTTTTTTCCTTTATCTAAAATGAGTGAGATTTGTTATCCTCTCTTTATAGCTCCCTTTTGCCGTGATTATTTCTTCTCATATCTGTTCCAGGGTGGAACTAAAGAAATATGTGTATATTGCCATATAATCTTACTAATATTCAGGCCTGATCTTTAAAATCTCGTTATTATAATTAAACCTCTGTGTAGGATCCAGGGGGAATTGACAATGCTGTTCTTTGATGCCCTTTGTGAAGTTCATGGAAGGAAGTTGTCTTTTTAATATGCATATTAGAAGTTATTCCCCAGGTGTTCTCTAACTTGGCTGAGAACCAAACAAAAGAAAATAGGCTTCTCTTTCAGCAGGGACCTTTGAGTTATAAGAAATGAAAGATAATTTTTCTCACTAGGAAAAGAAAGATAATTTTATTCACTCAATGGAATAGTAAGTTTTAGAATCTCATTCCCTGGAGAAGTTTGCGAATCTGGTGGATGGGCCAGACCTGTGCCGTCTGTGAGTTCAGTGGGGACCAGTTGATCTTTGGTGATGGGGAGTGGCTGGGGCTCACTCTTTTAGCCTTTGCATTCCACAGTAAAATGAAGATTCACTAGGACGATTTCTAAATTATTTAGATATAATAATATGTAAATTATTATAACATATAAATATAAAATCTATAAAAGTAGATGTACAAAATCTTGATCATTTTGTATTACTAAGACTTTGTTGCTTAAAGGACTTTAAATACAGTAAAATGCGATTTTTTCCCTTAAATTGAAAGGAAAAAGAACAAGAGAGAAAAAGGAGTGAGGAAATGGAGGAAGAGAGAAAGAAGTGAGGGGTTCTAGGTTTATGTGGCTACACAAAGGATAGGAGTAATCTTTCTGCTGATTTAAAATGTTACTTTTTGATCTGTTGGTTCTAGCGGTCACTACTGATAATGAAGAGAACTCACGTGAATGAATCTGTTATAAGTTCATAGATATGGTCATTTTTCATACTATGGAATAATGTGCTCATGTGCCAATGAATTTTTATATTTATTTAGATAGGTTTTAAGTTAAAATTTCCAAATCTATGTTAATTGTTTAGCAAACAACGTCTTGGATTTTTACCGAGTAGTTGTATACAATGCTGCTTTTGAAACTAAGTGTGCTGATTAATTTTTGTCCAAAGAATCCATTTTGCTCTTATTACAAATGATGGCCTGAAGTAAAGGGCAACATCAAATAGCACATATTCTCAATATGAGCTTTATTTTAGTGAATTAAAACTCTGATTCCTGTCTCTGTCGAGGTGGGGACCCTGCAGATGCCTTGTGAGAGCATTTTTAACAATAGTAGAGGCCATTTGCTCCCTAGGACCCAGGTCTCTTAGGTTCTCCCTGGCCCTCAAACCTCCCTTCCTAGTCCATGCCTCTATTATTCCACTAAATTTGTTATTTAGCAGACCCTTCCAATAAAGTTTCATTTGCACTACAAGTAACAGAACCCCATTTCAAACTGTGTTAAGAACAAAAGCCAAGTTATTGGAAGGACACTGGGGTAATTCACAAACCCCACCAGCAAGAGATGCACACTGACCTCATGAGGGAGTAGAATCAAGACCTGGAAAGCTGCCTCAGCTCTTCAAAAGTTAGTTATGTCGTGTCTCTTATCTCTTCATCTGTTATAAGCCTGCCTCTTTCTACCCCGCATCTAATCAGCCATGGCTTGGAGTGAAGGTGGAGCCAATCTCAGCAAAGGTCACTAGTTTTACTAGGTGAATCATCCCAAAGGTGTTTACTGCAGCAATTATGTTCACATTTCTGCACATCACTGGGCTGGGAGCTTCTTGAGGGCAAGGACTGGGTCTTTCTTACCTCGCATTCCTGGCATCTAGCACATGACAATCAATGTTTGTGTAAAGGACAAATTTATGAAAGAGCTGGCCTCTGTCTCAGTTTAGCTTGAGAACAAAAAATGTAAATATGTGCCACTAATTTGGCACATTATCCATGTCCCAAGAAGTCAAAGGGGAATCTAAAGTAAGAAACATTAACATTTAAATCAAAAGCACTTATAAGTATTTCATTTACTAACCCAATTCTAATCAACTTGGAAGCTGATTTGATGAAAATTGGTGGAAATCATGGCAGCAATTAGGTTCTGAACTTGATAAAGAGTCTGTATTAGTCTGGATTCTCCAGAGAAAAAGAACCAATAGAATATATATATAAAATCTCAATATAGATACAGTTTTTATTATAGGAATTGGTTCATGCATTTATAGAGGCTAAGAAGTCCCAAGATCTGCATTCAGCAAGCTGGAGACCCAGGAAAGTTGATGGTATAGTTCCAGTCCTAGTCTGAGTCTGAAGGCAGAAGAAGATTGATGTCCTGCTCCAAGACAGGTAGAGAAAGTGAAATCTCCTTTACTCTGCCTTTTTGTTCTCTTCAGACCTTCATTAGACTGGATGATGCCCGCTCCCGTTAGTGAGGGCGATGTCTTTACTCAGTCTACTGATTCAAATATTAATCTCATTTAGAAACACCCCCGGAGACACCCCAGAATAGTGTTTAACCAAATGTCTGGGCACCTCGTAGCCCAGTCAGGTTGACACATATTAACCATCACAGAGTCATAGCCCTCCACAAGGAGCAAGAAATACATGCTAATGAACTGATGTAACTTGGGTTTTGTCCATTTGCATTTTCAAGCTACTGAATTCAATGAAGTACTTGAATTGGTAGATTTTCTAGTTGCAGTTGCCTAAATATATAGGCCCTGTGGTCGCAACCATGTGGCATGAAGTGAAAACTAATTATCTGACATTTTTGGATAGGTTTATTCATTATTTACATTTTATTGAGCACCAACTTGGGCCAGCAGCATCTTAGGCTCTAGGTATATATCAGTTAACTAGACATAGTCTCTACCTTCATGGAGCAGGCCTTCTGGTGAGGAAATGCACCATAAATAAGTAACAAGAAAATAAATGTCTCATCCACATTGTGATACATGTTATGATGAGAGTGAACAGAATGCTGGGAGAGTTAGAGAGGTGTGAGGTGATCCCCAGAGAGGGAACAATATGTGCACAGTCGCTGAGGTGCAAAACATCTTGGTACGTGGAGGGTGGTTAAGAAGCTGAGTGCAAGCCAGTATGCTGGAGCATGGTGGGGAGAAGGGATGGCATAAAGCGAGGTGAGAGAGACCAGCAAGGGCCAGGGCATGCGGGGCTTTGCAGGAGGTGGATGGATTTGGATTTTGAATTAGCATGCAAAGACCTTCATAATTGATTTGAACATTTGACTAATGGGATTTTCAGTATGAGAGCATTTGGAGGAATAGAGACTGTGGTCTGGCAAATGCTAGATGTTCCTTAATGCAAATGTTAGAATTAAGTTAGATCCACTTTTTCCCCATGAGAACACAATTCCATATGGTCATATATGATTATGGGAAGATAGATTTTGGATTTTCAAATTTTCAGGTAACATTTCATTTAGTAGTATATAGTAAATCAGAAAATGAATCAAACCCAAGATATTTTCAGTTGAAAAGAAGGAGACTGTTGAGGGGATATTTTCCATGTGCCTCTGCATTTTCTGCATATCTTGTGAGTGAGTCACTAACTGGTCTTTGTTCTAGAATATCTTTAGGATATTTGTGTAGTGAACAGCTTTTAAAGGTAGAAGTAGTGTTTTCCTCTGTAGCAAAGGGCAAGTTGGCTTATAGCCTTGGAAACTCAGGGTTTCTCTCCTGAAATGAAACCCACTGGGTGTACAAGCATCCATCTGGGCCCACCTGTGTTGCTCTAAGAGCAAGGGGAACTGACACAAATACACTGATGCTCATGCTGCTTGCTATGTGGTGAGTAATAAATAAAATCCTTTATCTCTGACCCAGGAGTCTTGTGTCTTCTGTTAGCATCCCTGAAACTGTAGCGGGCTAACTTGTTAGCTTACAAAGTTACAAGTTAGCTTACAAAAGCTAACTTGTTAGTTTACAGCTTGGGCAAAATCTCAGACCCTTCACAGTTCTGGACAGAGACCCCTTCAGCCATCTGAGCAGGCAGATACCAGGCAGGTGATACCCAAGTGCTTTGCAGCCTGCAAGGTATCATATTAGCATTTTTTGTCACTGCTTTTCTCCACCAAAGTCACAAGATGAGCTATTCTCAGACGATCACATCTTAACTGTGACTTCTATTCTAAAATACATGTGTGAAACCTACTAGCTACTAATTATTCTGCCTTAAATATTCTTAACCAAGTGGGAGAAAATTTCAACAACAGAAAGAATGCCATGTTAAAATTTTAGGATCACCAAGTCATAAAATATATTGAAATGATACTTGCTTTAAAATAAAAATTTTATGTACGTGTGTGCCTGAAAATATAATCGAAGCATATGTCCGTGGAAGATTGTTATATGGTAAACACTAAGGGACTAACGCTATGGTGGCTGAGTGTTCACAGAACCGATATTGTCACAGTAGAGGATCATCAAGGGCTTGGGCTCTCACCTCCTCCTGACCGGGAGCTGAGGGGCAATGTGATCAGACACTGCTGCTGCCCCACGGGAGACTATGAGGTGTTGCGCCAGCAGCTGGAGATGTTCTGTATCTGCACTGTCCAGTACAGTGGCCACTAGCCATATGAGCACCTGAAATTTCGATTAGTCCAAATTGAGATATGTATAAGTGTAAATTATACACCGGATTTCAGACTTAGGGTAGAGAAGGAAGGTAAAATATCTCATTAATAATTTTTTAAAGTAATTATGTTTGAAATAATATTTTAGATGTATTAGGTTAAATATATTATTAGAACTAACTTACCTGTTTATTTTTACTTCTTTCAATGTGGCTACTAGAAAATTTTAAATTACGTATGTCTCTCTCATATTTCTGTTGAAGGTTGCTGTTCCTGCTTACTCACAGGGCAGTCCTCAGGCAAGCAGCAGTAGCATCATCTGGAAACTTGCTAGAAACAAAGGAGCTTGTGCCGCATCGCAGACCCACTGAATCAGAGTCTGTATGTTGACAAAACCTCCCGTGATGTGCATGCCCGTTAAAGTTTGAGTAGCAGAGAGTCCCTAACACTAGGATTGCCAGATTTAGCAAATAAAAATGCAAGCTATCCAGTTAAATTTAGTTTTCAGATAAACAACAAATGATTTTTTAGTATATGTCCCAAATTTGGTATGGGGCATACTTATTATTAAAATTATTTATTGTTTATCTGAAATTCAAATTTAACTGGGTGTCCTGTATTTTATTTGTCAGCTCTGCCTTAGACTAAACTTCTCCTGTCCACACCTCTCTTGCTACTTGAAATTCCACAGAATCAGGAAAAGGATGGAAAGGTAAAAGGAGAGGTGGAAGTTGGGTGGGAGGAAAGGATAGAGAGAAGAAAAGGAAATATGCTGGGAAGTAGGAATAAGACAGGGCATGGAAAGGCTACAGTGATGGCAGTGACCTTTTTTATTTTATAATTTCTTTTAGCAACTTTCTTCCTTATTTCTGCATCCCTCCTCTTCCCCCAGTCACTGTGCTTAAATCTCTTCCTCTCTTCTACAGGGCTCCCTAGAGTCATGTTAGAAGGAGGTGTGTGTGCAAAGTGGATAGTAAGGCAGGGGAGTGTCTGCTTGGGGTTGAGGCCCTGCCTTCCTATAATCCATCGGCTCTGAAATGTCACTTACAAATAGCCCTTTTTGGCAACCAATACTTTTCCATTAAAGAGATCAAGGTTCTTAAGTGCCAAACATGCTGACACTTTCATTTTGGAGGATTTTCTTTATTGTGGCATTTTAGTTGTATTTTTTAAATGTAAAACAACTCTTAGGGATTTTGTGATTTGTTTCGTTTTTTGCATGCTTTTTAGGTGGGGAGGTGGGTGAGAGGGGAGGCTGGTAGAGCAGTAACAATAGATATTCTTTATTTAGCTAGGCATTGAAGTAAGAAAAGGCTTTCATCTATGATATTTATTTAAAATTTTATTTTATTGTGGTAAGAACAACGTGAGATCTACCCTCTGAACAAATTTTTAAGTGTACAATGCAATATTGTTAAGTAAAGGTACAATCTTGTACAGCAGATCTCTAGAATTTATTAATCTTGCTTAACTGAAACTTTTTGCAGCTCCCCATCTCCTCCTCTCCCCAGCACCTGGCAATCACCATTCCACTTGTTGATTCTATGAACTTGCTTATTTTAGATGCCTCATATAAATGAATCATGTAGTATTTGTGACTGGCTTATTTCACTTAGCACAATGTCCTCAAGGTTCATCCATGTTGTCACATATTGCAGAATTTCCCCCTTTTTAAGGCTGAATAATATTCCATTGTATGTGTATACCATGTATTTATTCATCCATCAGCAGACGCTTATGTTGTTTCTACATCTTGGCTATTGTAATTAGTGCTGCAGTGAACTTAGGAGTGCTAATATCTCTTTGAGACCCTAATTTTGGTTCTTTTGGATAAATATCCATAAGTTCAGTTGCTGGATCATATGGTAGTTCTATTTTTAATTTTTTGAGGAATCTCCATACTGTTTTCCATAGCAGCTTCACCATTTTGTATTCCCACCAACAGTGTACAAGAGTTTCAATTTCTCCACATCCTTGCCAACACTTGTCTTGTCTTTTTGGTAATAGCCATCCTGACAGGAATGAGGTAATATCTCTTTGTGGTTGTAATTTGCATTTCCCAGTGATTAGTGACATTGAGCACCTTTTCATATACATGTTGGCCATTTGTATGTCTTCTTGGGAGAAATGTCTGTTCAAGTCTTTAGCCCATTTTTAAATTGGGTTATTATTATTATTTTTTTTCCTTTTGAGTTGTAGGAGTTCTTTATATATTTTGGAAATTAACCCTGTATCAAATATATGTTTTGTAAATATTTTCTCCCATTCTGTGGGTTGCTTTTTTACTCTGTTGATTGTTTCCTTTGCTGTGCAGGAATTTTTTAGTTTGATGTAGTCCCACTTGTCTATTTTTACTTTTATTGCCTGTGCTTTGGTGTCATATTCATGAAATCATTGCCAAGACCAATGTTATGAAGCTTTTCCTCTATGCTTTCTTCTAGGTTTTAAGTTTCAATCTCTTTTGAGTTGATTTTTGTGTATGGTGTGAAATGAGGGTCCAGTTTCATTCTTTTGCTTGTGGATATCCAGTTTTCCCAGCACCATTTGTTGAAGAGACTATCCTTTCACCATTATGTGTTCTTGGCACCCTTGTTGAAGATCAGTTAACTGTATATGCATATATTTATTTCTAGGCTCTCTATTCTGTTCTATTGGTCTAAATGTCTGTCTTTATGCCAATACTGTACTGTTTTAATTATGGTAGCTTTGTAATGTATTTCAAATCAGGAAGTGTGGTGCCTCCAGCTTTATTCTTCTTTCTCAAGATAGATTTGGCAATTCAGGGCCTCTTTTAATCTTCACAACAATTCTTTGAGTTAAATACTTTTGTCTCCACTCTGCAGATGAGGAAACAAGGCTCAGGAGGAAAAGTAACTTGCCTAATATCGGCTGGTTGGAAGAGCTGGCACTGGGAATGCACTTGAGTTCTGTCTGACTCCAAAGTCAGTGTTCTTTACCATTGTGTTCCATGCCTCTCAGCAAACGGAGAGTCCTGAATTCAACAGGAAACTCTTCTAGGACACATATGTAAAATTAGGTAAGTGCCAGAGATTTTTACTCTTAGTCACTTGAAAAATGCATGTAATAATGTATACTTCATAGGTTTTGGGAATTGAATAGCTTCCTGAAAAGTGGTATGAGATTCTTATTAAGAGTTATATGAGTATCAAAACAATGCCAATTTTTCTCTAAAAATCTGTTCCCTAATAATCTTTCATTGAGATAAATAATCAAACAACCTAAATAGACCCATGGTTTCACTCTATACTCTAAATTAAGCAGTATCAGGACCCTCCCTCCACCCTCCCCCACACATAATACATCCTGGGAAAGCTGTCCTCTTATTGGTTGAATATGTTGTCAGTCACGTGGCATGAAAATTACTGCCTCTGCTCTGTTTGCATTTATGAATTAACAGTTGTGCTTCGTTTGAAGAAACTGATTCATTTCTTGATGGGAAGAAAAATTTTGTTTAGTTTTTCACTTATTTTTTTATGTATGGGATTTTCACTAACTTTGGACCAGATACTTGCCAGGAAGAATGTAAGGTGAGTAATTGCACGTCTTTTAATGCAGTGCATCTGTGAACTTCAGTGCAAGTGTGAAATTATGTGGTTCTGTAATTTCTTTATATTGTTGCATGCTATATTTGTTTATAATTAAAAATGGATATACTAGATTAGATCCTCGAATAGCTACTAAAATCATTGAACTAGAGTTTATAAATAAGAGATAAACATATAGTCTTTATTATAAGAAACATTTGAATTATGTATCAAAGTATATACCTATAAGAAAATGACTCCAAGTCAGTGTTCAGGTTTCTTTTATGCTTATAAGTAAACCTTAATTTCACAGTTTCTCCTGCCATTATTATATGAGAAAGAGAGTAAGGAAAAAATTTAAAACCTCAGAAATATAAAACCTGTCCCCCAAAGACAAGATGTTAAATTATTTTAACAGGTAGGAGACTAATTGTGTGGAGTACATACCATTTAAAAATAACATGCAGAATTTCTATTTCTATTTCCTTTGTTCTTTTGGTATCTTTCCATACCATGTAAGGGAACATATAGAGATTTATCTATAAGGAAGAGCAGTCAGAATCTGAGTAGTATTTAATTTATACCATATCTCCCAATTACTCATTGTGTGCCATCTCACAAATGCATCAGGGAATTTAGTGTGAACACGAAGCACGGCAGCAAGCAGGATGATCTGCCAAAACTTGTGCTAAAGAATCCTTAAGTCGCCAGCTAATAAAAACTATAAGTATAGGCATTTTTAATTTGTTTTCCCTCATTGTTTCCAAATCACTTAATGCTTTCCTTCAGACTCACTTTCAAATAATAAGTGACCTATACTCGTTAGGTATTTAAAGCTTAGCAATGTTTCCTCATACAGAAATGACTGATTTGTATATTACACTGGTAAAATGTACACCAAGAACTATAAAAATTTCAGTTCTGTTTTTGAAGCAAGGTTGATGGGTTTACATAATCTTAGCTTCAGAAGGGACCTTAGAAATCACATAAATCAATGATTGTGTGACTCTAATGTGGCATATTAATTCATTATGAAGGAAACAACAATTGCTGTTTTGTGAATGTTGTTTCAAATCGTGGATCTGCAATTAAAATTATCTTTCGACTCTATGGCTCAATTCAAGGTTCTTAAGTCTCTAGGAGGATGATTTTATTTTAAGCTTGATATATGTTTCCCGAGCTTAGAGAGGGTAGGAGTCCCCGCTTTTCCTTTACGTATTCCTTCCCCAGACTAGATTTATGCTGAAACCAAAAGGAAATCTTTTCCCTCTCAGACAGCATCCTGTGCGATCTCCCATTTTCCACTTCTCTTTCAGAGTTTGTTCATTAATTTGTTAGTTCATTCATACATGTAACAGTTTTTTTAACACTTAGTACTTTTAAATGGGTAG
The DNA here is from genome assembly GCA_031878705.1 of Tapirus indicus. Taxonomy (NCBI): domain Eukaryota; kingdom Metazoa; phylum Chordata; class Mammalia; order Perissodactyla; family Tapiridae; genus Tapirus; species Tapirus indicus. The sequence continues at coordinate 9,564,074 of CM062925.1, forward strand.
ACACTAAGCTAGGTGCTGGGTCTACAGTGGTGAGCAAATCAGATAGACTCCCTGCCCTCGTGGAGCTGTAAGTCTAGTGGGGAAGGTGCTCCTTAATCAAAGGATAGATATTACAAGTGAACTTGGAAATGTTCTGTGAAAGAAAAGTAGGAGGCAATTAGCACATATAATAGGGGGATCTGAACCAGTCTGAGAAGTTAGGGACAGTGTTCCTGAGGAAGTGACGTCTGAAGCTGTGATCTGGAGGATGTGTAGGAAATAACTAGGAGGTATGGGGACGGGAGGATGGAGAACATTCTAGGTAGAGGGAACAGCAGGAGCTAAGACTTTTGTGAGGGAGGAAGGGAACATGAAGCATTCAGGGATCTGAACTGAAGAATGCTATTGTAGCTGGAGCAGAGAGAAAGGGCAAGAGGTGAAATGAGATGAGCACAGTTAGCAGGCTGAAGTCTTTCCGGGCTTGCTAGGCCGTGGCGGGAATGTGGTCTTCATCCTGAGGAGGACCATGAAGGAGTTGCTTCACCGGCACCTTCGTGGAGGCATCCTCAGGAGAGGCATCCTTTCCTGGTGGAGAACCTGGTAAATCAAAACTATGTCACCAGCTACTACAAGTGTAAGGCTCTTGATGACTATTCAGGTAGTGCAGAGATCCCTTTTACTGAAAAAAGGTCTGAATAGTTTAGTGACAATATAGGTTTAATATTTTTAAGCCAGTGTTTCTTAGTTTATTCACTCAGATAATTTTAACCAGATAATTCTTTAGTTACTGCTTTAGTTCAGAGATTATGTAATGATGAGAAAATGCATATATATTTTGTCTTTCGTTGAGATTATGGCTTCCCATAAAACCTCATTAGTTCAGGCTTATGGGTGTGGGCAAGGCCTATCTAAATCACAGCTTATTTAAAAAAGAAGTATAGCAGCATTATTGTATGTTCATGATCATATTCAATGAAATGAAAATAAGTGTATGTTGTCTACTAGAAGCTTCTTATTAGTGAACATATGGAAATTTTTAATTAGTAGAGCAAAGTCTCAAGCCAAGCATGTTAAGGATATGATAGCTCATTCATTCATTCACATACTTTTATTCAATAAACATTTGTTAAACTCCCCTCCTAACTAGATATTTCTAAATGATGTGATAAATTTTTTTGTGTGTGTGGGGACGACCAGCCCTGAGCTAACATCTGTTGCCAATCCTCCCCTTTTTGCTGAGGAAGACTGGCCCTGGGCTAACATCGTGCCCATCCTCCTCTACTTTATATGGGACGACGCCACGGCATGGCTGACAGGCAGTGCGTCGGTGGGCGCCCAGGATCCAAACTCGCGAACCCTGGGCTGCCAAGCGCGGACTAAACCGCTGCGCCACCGGGCCGGCCCCGCCCCTGAATTTTTATCCTATTTGGGTAAAATGTATCTCATAATTTTCTGGGTATTTTTTTCATTATGACATTTTAAAATTGAATACTTAACCCTGTATCATGAAATATGATTTTGAGTAAAGTTTAAATTTAAAAAATTTAAAAGATCTATTTGTATATAGTTATGTTTTTCGAAAGCTTGAAGCTCTTCAAGAAGTATTGTCTGGGTATTAGTATTTCTGTCATATATTCAGCTTCTTTTGACTGAAGCTTATCTCTGTTATATTTACATGATTACTTTGATTGAAGCCTCACTCTTGCTGCTCAGGAAATTAAATTTCTTAGTGCTCCTAGATGTGGTTGAGCTCAGAGGACTGATTCATGCTAACCCTACCTACAGGAAACTTTGTATAAATCAGAATGTAAGCATCAGTGAGACTATGTATACATTGTTCAAGGATGAGACAGTTAGTATTCTATAATTGTTCCTTTTCTTTTTCTTTGTACAACTCTTCCCTTTTCTCTTGAGTTAAAAATTGCCCTTTATTTGCAATTTAAAAATATGAATGTCCTTTTTTCACATATCCCATCAACTAACTTATAGTGTAGTCTCTCAAATTCCCCTTTTACCTAGAAATCTCCCTTTAGATCTCCCTTCTTTAGAGACCTTTTGTCCTCTTGCTTCAATCTGGATCTCTTCTCTCTAGGTCTGATGGTCAATAGTCATCCTTAGATTTCTCTTCATCACTCATCTTAGAGCCCTATGCTTTCTTCTTTCTTGGTTTTCTCCTTTACTTTGTTGGAGCATATCCTCCACTAGCTTCTTGTGAAAGGGTGTGGTGGATACATTTTCTGAATCCCTGCATGATTTGTGTTTTTTTATTTATGGAATCTAATAGGAAATTTTCTTTATCTCAGACTCCAACATGTTATAAGTACCTTATTCACAAATATCAACTCAAAATGGATCACAGACCTAAATGTAAAAGCTAAAACTTTAAAATTTCTAGGTGAAACACAAGAGAAAATCTTTGTGACCTTATGTTAGGAAAATATTTCTTTTAGACACAAAAAGCATAGACAAAAAAGAAAAAAACAATACCTTAGACTTTATGAAAATTAAAACTTTTGCTTTTTGAAGGTCACAATTAAGAAAATGAAAAAGCAAAACATATAATGGAAGAAAATATTTTCAATGCATATATCTGACACAGGATTTGTGTCCAGGATATACAAAGAACTCTTGCAACTGAATAATCAGGGGAAAATGAATTTAATTTAAAAAATTGGCAAAAGATTTAAACACACACTTCACGAAAGAAAATTTATGAATGGTCAATAGGTACAAGAAAAGATGCTCCACATCATTAGTCATCAGGGAAATGGAAATTAAAACTACGCTGAGATAGCAACCCACACTCCTCAGAATGGCTGAAATTAAACAGACTGACAGTACCAAATGTTAGCAAGAAGGTGGAGCTGTGGAAAAGCTCCTACACTGAAACTGACTTGTCAGTTTCTGAACAAGTTAAAGAAACTCCTAATATGACTTAGCCATTCTACTTTTGGGTATTTCTGCAAGAGAAATAAAAACATATTCTACATAAACACCTGTACGTGAATGTTCTTTTATCTTTATTTGTCGTAGCCCCAAACTCAAAACACCCTAAATGTCTGTCAGTAGGTGCATAGACCAACAAATGTGGTATATCCATACAGGGAAGTATTTCTCAGTAATAGAAAGGAATGAAATATTGATACGTGTAACAACAGCAATGAATTTCCATCGTTAAGACTGAAAGAAGCCAAACACTAAAGAATATATGTTATATGATTCTATTCATATTTAATTCTATAAAATGTAGACTAATCTAAAGTGATGGAAAGCAAATTTGTAGTTGCTTGTGGCTGAGGGTGGAGGGAACGTCTTCTCCACTGCAAAAGTACATGGGAAAACTCTTATGAGATATGAGTGTTCTGTGTGTGTATTGTGGCGGTGGTGTCATGGGTATCTCCATATGCCAAAACTCATCAAATTTACACAATGAGTAGATACAGTTTATTGTACTTAAATTATACTTCAATAAAGTTGATAAAAATGAATGAATAATTGCATACATGCATGAATTTATTAGTAACAACTAGTAGACATTACAGTCACCAATTTGTCACCTTCAGAAATTCTCTGTATTGTATTACAAAGAGAATGGTGCATTTAATTTGTAATTGGCTCCATATAATTAATTCTAAACCACTTTACCGTGATGTAGACTTAGTAACTCTTTAGCTAAAATTATGTTTTGCATATAGATCATGATATGTAATTTATATATTTCTCTAACTATATAGATAGTTATACCTACAGGTGTTGGAGAGGAATCTGTAAGTATAGAGTTTGACCTGCATTCTCATATGCTACAGGTACAACTTATGAAAAATTTAAAATATGCAATAAACTGTAAAAAATTTTTTATGACAATTGGAAATTTAAACACTGATATGATATTTAATGTGAAAGAATTATTAATATTTTCTAGATGTAATTGGGCTATTATTTTAAAAAGTCCTTATCCTTTAGAAATACATGCTTAAATGATATAGTTTCTGATATTTTCTTCAAAATAATACCAGAGAGGGGAAGTGGGTGGGCTTATAGGTGAAACAAGATTGGTTATGACTTGATAATTACTAAAGCTGGATGATGGGGACAGGTACATGGTGGGGGGTGGGCTTATATTTTTCTGTTTATATTTGTATATGTTGCAATATTCCATGATAAGAAGATGTGTATATCTTCTAACTTAACAATTGCACTTCTAGAAATTTATCTTAAGGAACTTCTCAGGAGTATGAACAAACAGTCCACGATAGTGTTCAATGTAGTGTTGTTTATTAATTGAAACAACTTAAATACATGATAGGAATTTGGTTCAATAAATTTATACATTTGTATGATGTAATAGCATATGGAATTCAAAATTATGTCACAAAAATATGTAATAACATGGAAGAATATTTATGATATATTTTTAAGTGAAAAAAAGTGCAGGCCCCAAAACAGAATGTTTACAAAAATCTGTTTTTAAATTTATTAAAAAGTAAATTATATGTGTGTGGTGTGTGTGTATGTGTTTGTGTGTGTGTAGAGTGAAACCCTGGAAGGATATATATTATATAATATATATCATATATAATAATATAATTTTCAGAAATTCCTTTTTGGCAATAGAGTCTGTCTTTTTGTAGTAAAAAGGGTTGAATATTTTTACTTTAATATGTTAACAGTATAGTGTAATAAATTTCTCTGTAAAATATTTATTATGTTTTATTATTTGGTTATTTATTTTTGGTTAAACTTCAGTGTCTGGCACACTGCTTGACTGATACTAGGCTCTCAATAATATTATTCAATCTGTAAGGATTAGTGTTGATTTTTTGAAATTTTTTTCTTCTCTAAATTTTTCTTATTTTCTTTGAAGAACATATATTACTTTTTAAGCCAGAAACTCACTATTAAAACGTGGACAGTTTTGACAGGCTAAGGTTCTGCTCCTCTACTCTGAGATGTAATAAACCAAAATATATCCTCCTTAAAATTTCATATGGAATCTGAAAAATAGATATTTGTTCAGCATCTTTTTATTTTTGTTTTTTCTAGTTTCAGCTCTCGAACATCTTCAGATAAAGAAGTGGTTGTAAACAGTGGTAAGACCTGTGATTGCCCTTCTGATTCCTTGGGGGGTTGAGGAAGGGTTTAGTCTGTGATGGGCTTCCCTGAACCCTGGTCCTTGACCAGGAGCCTCTCATGTGATGATCTCTTAAACTAGTGTATTCTAGATTAGGAGCCAAAAGAGGCTCAAGCATGGTATATTTCACAGTGCTTAGCATATTATTGTCACTCAATTACATTAATAAATCAATGACATTTAGCCTTTGTACTCATATCATTTGACAGATCAACAGAATAATGGAGATATGAAACCAATCCAGAATTTCACAACAATACCAATGACACAGGTATGGATGTGTTAGGAAAGTAGATTGTACCTTTAAAAAAATTTTAAACACATTTCAGTCAGGTCAGAGCCACTGTGAAAATATAAATAATAATTCTATTAATAACTAACATTCTTGCTTGAACCTTGGATGGGGAGATGTATTATGGTAATCTTATAGTTGAGAAAAAACTAAAGTTTCACTTGCTGTCATATATTTTCATTACAATATTCAGTTGCACTTTTGTTGCTTTCCAGACAGAATCGCTATAGTAGCAGTTTATCTTTGGTTACTGGTAAGCTTGGATTGCTGCTGCCTGTTTAATTTCTCTTTTATCTGTGCTTAAATAGTTGATCTAGAGAAGTGGGTCTTTTCTCAGATATAATCCTGTCTTTGTGACCTCCAGAGTCTGGTACTGAAGTGCATTGTCTTGGGCTTCCTGGAAATTGCAAAGGTTTCATGAGACGGAGGACAATGTTAGAATGCTTTGCTAGTTTATGTATATTAAATGATCTGAGCTGCACTGTCCAAGACGGTAGCCACTAGCTACATGTGGCTATCTAAATTTAAATTCAAATGAAATAATATTAAGTAAAATTAAAAATTAAGCTCCCTAATTGCACTGGCCACATTTCCAGTGCATAATAATAGCCGCATGTAGCCAGTGGCTACTCCACTGAAGAGTGCAGATAAGTACATATCCAATAATGCAGAATATTCTATTAGACATTGATGGTCTGGGGAATTATGCTTGATTTCTAGAAACCTCTTGTTTTCTTTAACATGTTAATTTCTTTATTTAAAGTCCTACATTATTTGGGTTCTTATGATATTATTTTCTGAAGAGATTACTGCCCTTAGTTCATGGCATGGTAATTTTTTTTTTAATAGCAGACTTTATTTTTTTTGAGTAGTTTTAGGTTTACAGAAAAAATTGAACAAAAGGTACAGAAGGTTCCCACATATCCCCTCTATCACTCCCTTCTCCAATTTCCTCTGTATTTAACATCTTGCATTAGTGTGGTACATTTGTTAAAATTGATGAGCCAATATTGATACATTATTATTAACTGAAGTCCATAGTTTATATTAGGATTCACTCTTTGTGTTGTACATTTTATGGGTTTTAACAAATGTATAATGATATCTATCCACCATTACAGTATTATACAGAATAACAATTTCATGCCCCCCAAAATCTGATGTGTTCCTCCTGTTCATCCCTCTCCCTCCCCCAGCAGGGTGACTTTTAAAGTCTATATTGTTAATATTATTATTTTCAAAGTTTATTTTGTTTGTTTTTTACAATTTAGTTCTTTCCATTTTTGATGGTTCGTGGAATTGAGTTCATGTGCCTTTCAGGTATACCTGTCATTTTAGGCTTTTTATGATCTAGTTTACCCATCTCCTCTGCCCCACAGGAGCATGGACCCTGGAGCTGGAGAGATCAGAGTTTCAGCAGGTTGTGAACTAACCTTTTACTTCCAAGAAGCCTTTTGTACTATGGAAATTCATGTCTTAAATTATGTTTGTTTGGTTAATTAGGCTCTCAACTATAATCTGAGCAGACAAGAACATCTGGAGAAAGAACCTTGGAATACATTCAGCCATCATAGTCCAGTTAATGTCTCCATGGATGGAGTTCCCTGCATTCTCTTCTGGGCCAAAAGAATAACAATTAAATTTAAGAATCAGACCTGGCTGGACCTTACAGATGAAGCTTTAGGCCAGAAGGCAACAGTGGATGCTGGCAACTCAAACTGCAGTGAAGAAAGTGCCACGTAAGTTGACCGCTTCACGGGAGGAAGCTCTTAGGAGATTGTAGTCTATTAACTGGGCATCCAGTTTTCTGAGATTTCAGAAAAAAGAAGTAGGCTCTTTTGTCCATGACTCTGACACACATCTTTGAGGAAATATTTAATGTCTAAAATGGAAGAAGCAGTGATTGATTAATTCTAAAAATTTGCTATTTTTTCCCAGCAATTTTCTTCTGAACCCTTTGGCTGATTGTTACAATATCTTGTCAAAAATCAGGGTTCTGAAAATGAAGGTTCCCAAACTCACTCTGAAAAAGAGAAAAAGAGTCCAGGCATGGTGTTAACTCCAAATGTGAGGTGTCAAACTACTTTTGTCCCACCAGGGAGGAAATTACATATCACAGAGCAGAGTCAGACATGTTCTAGTGGGTGAAACAGAGAAGGCTGACTCTAGTCAGGCCAGATGTTTGGTTCTGGGGAGTGTTTTGAAGTTGTGGAACATTGCCTATTTGTAAATGTGCAAGGGTAACTTTGTAATGGGCAAATTTCAGAGAATTCTTAAGGACATTTCATAATGATTAGAATAATTACTTTTGATTTGAGATAAGCAGATTAAACAAATATCCCGTTCAAAGAAGAAAACAATTTCCAATGCCTTTCTCTGCCTTTCAGTCATCCGAGCATAGTTTTTTGCTTGTATTTGTTTTGGTCCAGGGGGAGGAAGTTTGGCTTGTCCCACTTGCTTTCTATAAACCTCCTTGCTTTCAACATTTGCTGGTATCACGGAGGCTTTTGGAAGATTCTCTGCATTTGTTCTGGCCTGGTTTAGATGGGCAGATTGCTTTGTAAAACCATAACCTAATATGTGTGTGTGTGTGTGTGTGTGTGTGTGTGTGTGTGTGTGTGTGTGTGTGTATTCTTTTTATATTTTATATACTTTGGCTGGAAACACTTTTTTATTCCTGAACTTTACTTATCATTAAAAATTCTTGATGATGGGTAAAAATGGATTATACTGACATACACTTACAAATTATATTACAAGTCTTAGGTAAGTATCTTGCTATTCAGAATGACCATCTCTTATTAGGGAATTGTAAGTGTAAGCATCCAGAGTCCTCCCAGATCTATTGATTCTGTTACAGCCACAGAGACTCCAGCATTGCTGAGAGCTCAGGACTTTTTCCTCAGGCTCTAATTAGTTCCCTGCAGGGCTCTTTATTTGTGGTCAGCTGTGCGTAGAGAGGCTGATTGCCTGGGGATCATCTTGCCTGTCCATGGCTGACTGGCCCTCCTTGATTCCATTTATCCTGACCCCAGGGTATTTGCAGGGAAGATCAGGGCACCACAGCTTTCTGCTGGGCTTTAGAAACCTTAATGTTCACTGGGAACCCAGAGACAGAAAGAATGAAAACTTGGCTTCTAGGCCCAGTTCTGCCAGTGAGCTCTGTGACTTTACAAACAGGAACCACGATCGGATCATCATTTTGAGATGGAGATGATGGCATCTATTAATTGTAACTAACAGAGCTTGAACACTTACCGTGGGCCAGGTACCGTGCGAGGACTTCATGGGCACGGCATCTGTTATTCCTCATAATACTATTGTGAATAAGTCCCTGAGTCACAGGTACTGTTATTAGCCATGTTTTGGGTGAGGAAATCAAGGCTCATAGATGTTAGGAATCTTGCTAAGATCACACAGCTTGTATGGTCACAGAGCTGCAGTCTAAAATGTCTTTAGCAATGACATTCTACCTCCTCTCTTGGCCCTGTTGCATAAGGTTGTGGAAATCACGTAAGGAAATGTGTGCATGAGAACTTTGAGTGCTTGTCAAGTGCTGCTCATAGTAGTAGTATTACCTTCCTAACATGCTGATGACAACCGGAGTAAATAAAGTCGTGTCTAGTTACCTGGTGGAGAGGCCCAGGGAAGCTTTGGTTTTCACAGTGACACATGAATGTTTGGTCAGGGCCTGACTTTTTTCTTCCTGGTCACCACCCTAGAATTCTACTCGGGACGAGTCCTGAGTGTGCAGCATCCACCTCACAGAGTCCTGCTCAGGCGAGTGTGCAGGCATCCTGGAGAGCCCACCCAAGGGGAGGAGTGGGAGGCCTCCCAGGACGTGGGGCATTCAAGGACCAGCTGCTGAGATTTAGCGTCCCTGATTCCTGAGAATCGCACAGATTAGTGAGATGCCTTTGCTGTGCTGGCAAGAAAGTCCTGTGTTCTCAAGAACCAGAAAGGGAGTTGCTGAAAGAGCAAACCCAAGCAAAGACATAACCATGTAGGGTCAAAAGCACAGATTTAAAGAAGATGACTGTGTTTTAGCGCTTGGAAACAAATGTTCAGCGAAAGGCAAGTTGTTGGCAGACAGATTTGCTACGGAAGTCTTTTTAAATAGTGAAAGCCTTACAAAGAGAGCATAATCCCAGCGTCTGTGTGTATTTTGAATTTAAGCAATTACAGTTTGATGAATTCAGAATCCGTCTTAAGCGTGGGAGGGTAGGGCGCTCGGAAGAGTAAAAGCTCCTTTCTGAGTGACTCGCAAGGTTGTATTTCTCCTTTGTGTTCCCAGGTTATGGTGCAGTGCCTGGCGCTTAAAAGATTTTCCCTGGAGGATCACTGAATTTGCTTTGTTGAAATCAGGCCTCATGTTCTTTATGCAGCAGCAGAGCATGTTATCAAGCTTTCACTGAAACCAGGACAGCTGGAGAAAGCTCTTGGAGGGTCAGAAGTGTGGAGGCCCCTGAGCTGCTCCGTCAGGAGGGGGCACAGAGAATACGGCGGGCTCAGCATGGCTTTGCTCTGAAGTTTAGTTCATTAGCTGTAGAGCCAACTTATGGGCAACTAAGCTATTCTGATTCATTGGAAGAACTAGAGAAATTCTGTTAGAATAAGTGACCAGCCAAATTTATAAAGTACTATTCAAGAAATGCATTTTATTTCTTTAAAGTATTTTCAGTAATTTGTAACAGCCTGTCAGAATATTGTTAGAGAAAGGTCCTCTTGAAGACTTGCCTCACTGTCTAAGTTAGCTTACAAAGTGTTTGTAAATGAGTGCTTCTAAGGTGTCTAAACTTACGATGTTAGGAAATAAAGATAATTCTCTCAGCAATCTTATTTTATGGTTTGTTTTGTAAATACCGTTTCCCTTTTCCGTGTGAATAGTATGAAGATAAACTTCAGTTCAATCACTGCCATTTCTATTTCTTGATAAGTGGGACCAAATAATTGAGATCTTATTTGTGTGATTTTTTTTTCAAGCTTGTAGTTGGACATTTTATAACTATCTACTTTTGCTTTTTTGGTTTTATAATGTATATTGAGGTGTTATAACGTCTAGACATTATAATGTCATATAGCAGTGTCATACTTTGTGTATTTAAATTTCTCACATTTTCCCATTTCAATTATTTACTTAGCTTTTTACCATTCCTATTTTTCAACCTTATTGAAATATAATGAAATACACTAAACTGCGTATCTTTAACGTAGACAATTTCATCAGTTTTGACATATGTATCTACCCATGAAACCATCAACACAATCAAGACAGCAGACATTTACATCACCCACAGAAGTTTCCTTCAGCCCCTTTTTAACATCCCTCCCTAGGGATGTTAACAGCCACTCCCCCCTCTCTAGGTAACCACTGATCTTGTTTCTATCGTTATAGATTAGTTTGCATTTTCTAGAATTTTATATAAATATAATTATATAGCATACACTCTTTTTTAGTCTGGCTTCTTTCACTTAGCTTGATGATTTTGATATTCTTCTATGTTGTTGCATGTATCAAAGGTATATTCCTTTCCATTGTGGAGTAGTCAGTACTCCATTGTATGGATATACCACAAGTTATTTATCCCTCTACGTCTTGATGGAAATTTGTGTTTTCCTCCAGTTTTTAGGTAACTTTCTAAATAAAGCTGGTATAAACATTCGTGTACAAGTTTTTGTAGGAGCATATATTTTCATTTCTCTTAGGTAAATACCTAGGAGTGGAATGGCTGGATCATATGGTAGGTGTATGTTTAGCTTTTTAAGAAACTGCCAAACTGTGTTTTAAAGTGGTTGTACCATCTGCCTTTCCAGCAGCAGTGTATGAGAGTTCCAGTTGCTTCACATCTTCACCAACACTTGGTATGGTCAGTGTGGGACTGTAGAGAGAATATTTTTATGTTTCTGCATGGCTTGAACAAAGTTTACTGGGACCTGGGTTAAAAGAGGTCTTGGAGTTGGTAAGAGACTTACCTCCTCAGAGGAGTGTGTTTACATGTCAAGGAGTAATGAAACTCGACTGTGGAGATGTTCCAGGGCTTGGCAACCCAGAGAGGCTTCTCATCTTCCCGTTGGAGACATTTATTTACATACATGGGTTAGACATGCAGCCATGTGTCTCCTTTATGGTGAGCTGTTTGCTCCCATCCAAACGCTAGTAAAGCTCATCTGAGGTACGTTCTGAGCTAAGAACCCAGGATCCTTTCCTTTTCTCTTTCCAATGAAAAGTTTTGACACTAAGGAGGCAAATGTTTCTCTTCGTCTCTCAGGAGGTAAAGGGGGACCACCGTCTCTCTTCTGTATAAACTCCCAGATTCATAATTTTGGTGTTCCTCTCCTGTATTACCAATCTCAGTACGTGCAGTATGGCATCTGGCTCTCATCATGCTGCCCAGGAGGAAGAATTGGGTTAAAAGGGGAACCAATGTGGTTATTGCTATGAGTTAGTAATAATCTGTCTCTGCTCCAGGAAATCTCATATTGACTTTCAGAAAAATGTGAATAAATATAGATATTAAAAGCTTAAGCATATATAGTTTTTTTAAAGTTTTAGCCATTTTGATTACCAAACCTTGGTATGTTGTTGTGGTTTTATTTTATATTTTCCTGATGACTAATGATGTGAGCATCTTTTCATGTACTTACTGCCTATTGGTATATCTTCCTTTGTCAAGTGCCTGTCTTTTGACCATTTTTAAGTTGAATTGTCTTATTATTATTGAGTTATTAGTGTTATTTATTATAGTCCAGATACAAGTTCTTTGTTTATATGTGTTGTGAATATTTTCTTCCATTTTATGGCTTGTCTTTTTTGTTTTCTTAGTAGTATCTTTTGAAGAACAAAAGTTTTTGAATTTAATCAAGTCCAATTTATCAATCTTTTCTTTTATACTTCATACTTTTGTGTTTTTTCAAGAAACCATTGCCTGTCTCAAGACTGCAAAAAATGTTCTTCTGTGGTTCTTCTATAAGTTTATAGTTTTAGTTGTTACATTTAGGTCTGTGATCCATTTTGAGGTAATTTCTGAGTAGACTGTGAAGTAAGGGTTATTCTTATTTTGATGGACTGTGTTGTTTTTCTTTTCTTAGGTTGTCTCTGAAGTTTGGTGGTGCTGAAAATCCCAGAGGTCTTGATATAAGGTAGGTGTGGATACCACGTTGGAGTATCATAGGTTCAGTACTTCAGATTAGCTCCATATAATTTATTTATTCAATATGTAAGTTGAATAAATCAAGGGCCTGCTATGTGCTAAGCACTGACATGTGAAATGTCAACTCTACCTAATTACACTGAAAAGTCAGTGGTGTTATGTGATGGGGTCCTAGAGTAATGCTTTCTTTAGTTTCTAGCAAAGCGTCTATAGTTTCCTCGGTTAGAGACCTTGAGAACACATGAACACATGGATGTGAGAATGAAACGGCCTTTTCCTCTGAGCAAAGAATAAAATATACTTCAAGTTCCAAGGGCTGAGGCTCTGGTGGGAGGTTATTTTCTGTATAGCTCCTTATGATGAATCACACACTATTTAATAATAATGAAAAATTCTCTGTTAGCTGAATTGTCCAGCAAGTGGTCAACACAGGCCTGCATTTTTCTGTATTTGTGTATGGAAGGATGCATCGGTCAACAGTGGTTTATCCAAGCAGTTAGGAACTGCTCTGGGGAGGGGTGAGGCACAGCAATGTGAAGGCATTAAATTTCTTTTCCTTATCAAAATATAATGTTTCCCTTCCAATAGGAGTAGCCTTTTAGTGGAGATAGCAGCTGTGTCTTTAACATTACTTGAAAAACCAGCAGGGTGTGCTAGGGCAGTCTTTCCCAAGCTGTGTTCTATGAAATACTTCTGTTCTATGAAAATATTTATAAGATTCCCCAGAAAAGGTGTTCTGTGCTCAAACATGCTTGCGAAAGACTGCACACCATCTGCTCCTCTTGGAGACCCACCCTCTAAATTTGTAAATGAAGGTTTCTGTGAAGATGTGTTCTTAAGAAAGATTTAGCTTTGATTAAGCCAGTGTTTCCTATGTTTCACTCTGGAAAGCTCCTTTCTCAGAACACTTGCCTACATATCGTGGGACACTAGTGTTTCACTGCTCATAATTTAGAAAATACATGCCATCACCTTTCAGAGAAACTTTAAAAGGAAAATAGAAACCCACAAGGTAACCAAACACATGTATAACCTGTTTGATATGATTCAAATAGAACTTTTCTTTCCCCAAAAGGAAAATTGCTCTATGATTATTATTTTTTCTGAGATAAAGGTATGTGGCAGACACTGTCAGTACCCCATCTCTCTCCCCTTGGGCATTTCCATGTGAGGGTACTATAGTCCACCGGCTCAACTTTCAACTGCTAGCCTTTCTTTGCCTAAAAGTTTCCTCTGGCCAAAGGGCCCACTGCCTCCCATCCCAACCCCAGCAGCCCTGAACCAGTGTGTAAATACCCAGCTCCCTTAGCCTCGGGGAGCTAACTCAGAGGCAAGCATTCTACTCTGGCCCCCAGGGTTCCATGGGTAGTAAGCCCCTCTTCCCACAGTGGAAACTTGCTTAATAATGTGTTGTTTTTGGCTGCCTTCCATTCCTCTGTCATTTCTCCTCTCTCCATTCTACATATTTTGAATGACTAAATTCCCAGATAAATTTGGGATCACCTTCCAAAAATACTTTTTGTATTCACATCCTTGTCTCAGGATCTGCTTCCATAGGAGCCCAAACTAAGACAAGGTAATACATGTCCATTGAAAACAGAAAAATCAGACAATATTGAGCCAAAAAAAGAAAAAAAATGACAATCATTCATAATCCAACCACCATTTATAATCACTAATTAACGTTTTGATCTCTATCCTTCCAGAATTTTTTCCTATGCAGTCACACACGTTTTCTTAGTGGAAAAAATGATTGTGGCTTAGGTACGTTATAACGTTTTTATGGCTAGAGAATATTCCATTCCAAAATGGCTAAGAATAAGGGCTCTGGTCTCAGATTGGATTCGAAACCCAGCTCTGATACTCTGTAAGTGAACTTGCACAAGTTATTTAACCCTTCTGTGTCTTAGCTTCCTCGTCTGTGAGATGAGGATGATAATATTATCCATCTCATGGTGTTGTGGTGGAGATTAAAGAAAATACATGTAAAGGACAAAGAAAGGTGCTTCACACATAGTAAGAGCTATTTCTATTATTTTTGATCATTATTTATTTGACTAATTCTATACTGATGTCCATTCAAGTTTTTCTCAAATTGTTTTGCAATAAAAAAATCAAGTGTTAATTCTTAAAAAGAAAAAAGCCAAGCTTTCTGTGTTTTTCCTTTTGTAGGAATTTGTATTGCTTACTTTTGGAGGCTGCCGTATCATTTGCTTTTATTCCCACCCATCAGGAGGCTCTTGTTCAGAACCGGAAAAGTAAAAGACTCTCGAGCCCGTTCCACGACCTGACAAAAGAGGGCGCAATTGTACTGTTCATAGACGATGTCCTGCGTCAGCAAATGTAAAAGTGCTTGGGGGGTAATACGGTTTTATCATCATTTTCAGATTCACCCTTACCAATTACAACAAGTTGTCCATCCAGAGCTGGTTTAGTTTGCACCGAGTTGAGATTATTTTCAATAATTCCATCCAAGCGACTTTCAATGCGACTGGCGTATATGCTCCATCAAGTTCTTCCTACCACTGCCAGCACGTCAGCAGCCTGCAGCGGCATGACGCCCTCTTGGTGCCCAGCGACACGGGTGATATGTCAAGCCTGTGGGAGGTCACTTTTGTTGATTTCCAGGTAATAAATTAAAACATATGTTCAATGCACCTGTGTATTTGGTGCCAAAGAAACTCAGTGTTTGAAAATACCTGAAATTGAAACATAGGTGTTTAAGGAAAAGAGAGGAGTGGATACCTTTAAAATAATGTTGGTATTGTTTTCTTTGTCTTCTAAGGTTTGAAATGGACTAGGGTAGAGTATTTTCTCTCCCCGCACACCCCCTCTTGCTTTTGCATTCAGGTTTATCCGGTCACTAATAATTATCGGCGAGGAATGCCGGCAGTCTAAGCCGGAGTGAAGCTGTGGCGTGAAGCCCAGGGGCTGACACTTCCTGCAGTGAGAGGCCCTTCTGGGGAGAGGAATTGTCGAACAATTATTTTATTTCCTTCAGGGAGTGGAACACTGATCCTATCAGGGCAGATAAGAAGTACATCTGCAGCGTGAGTGACAGCTTTGGCAGGTAGCATAGGAGTGGAACTGTCAGCCTATGACTGACTGACTCCCTAGTCAAAAATATCCCCAAGCTCCTCTTGAAAGTATTTGGGGAAAGGCATGGGAGCACAAGAGGATCCTTTTCACCACCAGGGTCTCAGGCTGAGAGATGTCTATCAAGTTCCTCTGTCCTGGTTAGCTGTGAAAAAAGCTTGTTCTTCCAACTCACTGAAGTAGGTGGGGTTTTACATGTCCCTTTTATGGGCATGTTCCAATCTTTTCCATATTTAAATGGAAATTCATATATCTTATGTATATGTATATGTTTAACTCTCCCTCCCCTAGCCTGGAGAGCTGTGGTGGTGTTGATGAGAGGCAGTTTGAGGTAGGGAAGGAGCTTGCATTTTGGAGTTCAAAAGACCTGGTTTCAAATTACTTCTCAAATTACACCTGGGCAAGTTGCTTCACCTTCTCAATTTCTGACCTATCTTTATGGATGTAAATAATTCATGGCCTAATATGTGGCAATACTCAGGATTGTGTCAGGCATGGATTAGCAATAGCTACTACTTATGAGTCCCGTCTGTGTGTTGGCACTGTTGTAGTTATTGTACATACTTTGTCTTCAAAACTTATTATAATGCCACAAGATAGCTGTTAGTATCCCTGTGTTATAAATGAGGTGACTGAAGCTCTGATATTTACGTAATTTTTCAAAATGATATAACTGGTAAATGGTAGAGGCAGAATCTGAATTCTGGACTGTCTGGTTCCAAAGACACACACATATATATGTAATTTCTCTCTCTTCTTCTTTCAAAAGAGAAGCAGGCAGAAAGGCAATGAGAAGGTAATAATGAAGACAAGGAATAATTCATATATAATCTTGCCTAATTAGAACAGAGGAATTGACTGATTTATGCCTCCACCTCTTCCAGACGTGACTTAAGGGGACTTATAGAAATACTACAAGAAAAATAACTTTGAAAAATGGGCAAACCACTTCACACTCATTAAATGGCTGTTATTAAAAAAAAGGCGAACAGAAAATAGCAAGTGTTGGCGAGGATGTGGAGAAATTGGAACCCTTGTATATTGCTGGCGGGAATGTAAAATGGTGCAGCTGCTGTGGAAAACAGTATGGCAGTTCCTGAGTAGGCAGAGAATTACCATGTGATTCAGCAATCGCACTTTGGAGTATATTCCTAAAATAATTAAAAGCAGGGACTTGAACAGATATTTCTGTCCACCCATGTTCATAACAGCATATTCAAGATAGCCAAAATGTGGAAACAACCCAAATGTCCATTGAATATTATTCAGCTTTAAAGAGGAGGAAAATTCAGATACATGCAACGACATGAGTGAACCTTGAAGATATTATGCTAAGTGAAATAAGCCCAACACAAAAGGACAGATATTTGTATGATTCCACTTACATGAGGTATCTAGAGTGGTCAAATTTGGAGACAGGAAGTAGAATGGTAGTTGCCAGGGGCTGGGAGAAGAAGGGAATGGAGAATTAGTGTTTAACGGGTACAGAGTTTCAGTTTTGCAAGATGAAAAGAGTTCTGGAGATGGATAGTGGTGATGGTTGCACAATGATGTGAATGTACTTAATGCCACTGAACTGTACACCTAAAAATGGTTAAGATGGTAGATTTTATGTTATATATATTTTATAATAAAAAAATGTAAAACCAAAAAAATGGGCAAAGACAGGGGGGTTAAGAAAAACAAAGGAAGAAAAGATCAGTTAGAACCGCTGGTCGAGGTTGCTACACAAAACCACAAGACCATCTGTCTGCCCTGGCTGGAAGCAGCACAGTAATTTGACTCTGAAGCTTTGGATCAGCCAGCATAAGAGAGTCACCCAGGTACATGTCCATGAGGTTCATAAGACTACTGAAAATGTGCTTGCGAGGAGCACGTCCATCCCTGGTGTTGTGTGATGCATGCCAACATCCTCAACAGCAGCTTTGTAGTGAACACAGCATTGGGTGTTGGAGGTGGGCCTGTTAAAACACCCTTAATGTAGACAGATGGCAGAAGGCAAGCTCAGTCCAGGGGAGAGGTGGTGGTGGTGATGGTGGTTAAGGTATGTGTACAAAAGGCTGCTTTCCACATATGCGGCTTTGCTGATCTGGCTTATTCTAGGAGTAAAGTATGGAGTGATGTCACATGCACGGCAAACACAGATGCTTTGGGGAAAAATTCAGATGTCAGTGCCTCGGGTGGGCCAGGTGGGGACTGTGGCAAAGTGTAGCTGGCGTCACAGGGGGCATATTTTATTTAACTCCAGCTAGTTTTTGCTTTGTAGGAGTGCAGTGCTGCTGCATCTCCTGAGTTTTCAAGAGAAGCTAGAAATCCAGATTCTTATGGGAAATTTTCGGGATGTTCAGAACTCTGGTCCGAGCAAAACTCACCTGTGGGCTAGATACAGTGTTGGCAACCTCTAATCCGGAAAATGGATGGACAACATGTCCTTCAGGCATTCTCCACAAACACTGTTCTCAGCCAAATCTTGTTAAGAATTAAGTGGCAGTCAACGTGAGGGCATTCTCTTTGGCTGGAGTTGTAGCATCAAATGAGACCATCTTTTGTTACTGAGGGGCTTGACTCTTCAGGCACTAGTCTAAAGAGAAGGCCACTTTGCCTCTTCATAGAGGGGGCAGGCCAAAGATCCCAGAAGCCAGGCCAAGAGTTTTCTTCAGAAGCTGTTTTGGATTCAGTCTAGAGAACAGACAGCAGGTGAGCAAGGCCGCTCAGGTCTGTGGCATGATGGGAGGCTACAATAATTTTAGCACAGAAAAATGCTGAAGTGCCCATGTAAGTCATAACAGTGAATTCTCAGTAAAACACTCATGGATAATTCAATCTTCTGATGTGCCCTTTCAAAACCAATCAGGTCACTGAATGAGGTGACGCTGTATAGGGTTATGTTCTAAAAGCCAGCTAAATGTGGGGGCTGCCTTCCACAAATTGTTGCTCTCATCTAGAGCAGTTAGAAATTGGGGACAGTTGCGGATTTGAACCTCTCCTAGTTCCAAGTAGTTAAACCACTTCATTTGCACATATGAGAAAGCTTTCCTTTCTATTCTCTGGGCAAGAGGCAAGGAGGGCTGCTCTGTAGCTCTTCCCAAAACAGTACGAAGTCTGTGGGGTACAACCAATAAAGAGGGGGAGATAGTGACAGGAGGAAGAAGAGAGAGAACACACCAGGAGTTAACGGAGTAGTGAACCGAGAAGTGATCTGAAGTCAGGTTGCCTGGGTTTGAATTATAGCTTTGCTACATTTAATGCTGTGTGACTCTAGGCAAGTTACTTAACTTTTCTGTGTCTCATCCGTAAAATAGGGATAAAATAGTAACTTGCTCAGAGGCTCTTGTATTAAATGAGTTAAGGCTGTGTCTGGTACATAAAAAACCTTCAGTAAGTGTTAGTTGTTTTTATTGTCTATGTTTTACCTCATTAGGAATCATGATATCTTTCCTTAAAAGACTCTTCCTGTCTAATTCCCATCAACAGAATCAAAGGCAGAGGAACTGAGACTTAAAATTCTTTGCGAAATTTATACTAACACTTACAAAATTTTGACTGTGCTTTGAATTTTGGAGATACCACAGCAGTTGTGGTTTTAGATGAATGGAATATTCCTAAGGATCGGATTAAAAGAGGTTTTATTTCAGAGCCTTGAATTTCATGAGCCTTTTAATTATGACAACCATACATCCCAGAGTTTCTGGGTCAGTCTTGGTTTAAAATTGTTTCACTGTCCGCATAGCACACTCACATTTGTTAGATTGTGTATTTAAATTATTCAGCAAATATGGCTGCAGTATCTTAAATGTGGCTAATTAGGGGTCCAGAACCCCCCGCCCAACTGGGAAGTAGATCTTAGCTGAGAAAGAACATGTCCCTTCAGCTGTTTTCTTTCTCCTGACAGATCCAAGGCTTTACCATCAAGGGGGGACAGTTTGCCAAGGCCCGAGACTGCGCCTCTTCCTTCTCACCAGCCATTCTGATCGGCCTGGCGATGTCCCTGATCCTGCTGCTGGTGCTGGCCTACGCCCTGCACATGCTCATCTACCTGCGGTACCTGGACCGGCACTACGATTTCGTCGCCTCTCCAGCCCACTTCCCGCAGCTGAAAGCCCGAGATGCAGCGGAAGAGAAGGAGCTGCTCACGAGCCAGGGAGTCGAATGCTATGAGCTGAGAAACCAACAGATCTGCAAGATCTATGTCTAATGGCACAGGCCCCTCTCCCTTACCAAGTCCACAATGGGCTCTAAAGGGAGTTGTTTCTGTTCTGTGCTGTTTGACTTGTGATATAAGGTTTTCACCAAATGGCTTGATTTAAAAAAAAAGAAAAAAAGGAGAGTACATAATCACTTTTGAAGCATCCACTGGCCTATTTAGATAGACTTGGGGCAAGAAAAGAGTATTTTAGGAATCCCACAGAGATTAACATGATTGTTGCCCCAAAGCTACCTTGAAAGCAAAGGGATGTTTCAAGTTAGGGAGACAAAAAAGAACAATGCAACAAAGAGAAGAGAAAACACAGTCATCCTCCTTGCCTGTGCCAGTTTGGTTGTGATAAGTATAGAAATAATAAATCCAAGGTTAATTGGAAGTTCAGAATTTAAAATATTTTGTAACATAGTTTGCATTTTTCAGAAATTATGTCCCAATTTTGTTTTAGAAAAGTCTTTTTTTCTCTTTCACAGAACTGTTTAGGGAAGACTCCTGTTGATATGATGGAACCATTTATTTAAGGGCTTTCTTATTATTTTCTTTGCTATTCAGATGCATCCCAGTTCAGTCTGTGAAGTTGGGGTAATAGTCTTGGCGGTATCTTACCTTTCCCATCTGGTTGTGGTGCCAAAATTTGTCTCATTTGTCTGATTTAGACCTCCGTTAGCTCTACTAGGTACCACTTGAATTAGACAACTGAGCTAAGTAAGAGCAGTGTGCTTGGTATGCAAACACAGCTTCAAGGCAAATCCCCTAATCCTCCTTCCAATGAGATAGTGTCCCCCAAACTCTTCTTTAATAGAAATTCTGGAGCCACAACTGATCTTACTACCACTTTCTTCCATATGGATTTCCCCATAATCCTTTTCAGTTCTTGGCAGATTGGCTCACTCTGCATCCTCACCAAAGCGTCTCTAATATGTCTTCTGTTTTAAAGAGATCTTAAGTATAAAAAGTACACTGTATTTCCCTTACTAGGGTTCTACACATGACCATGGTTCTACTAAGAAGATACCACTGCACAAAACTTAGAAAGCAGATGGGAACAATGTGGGGTAGGGGGTCATGCAGAGAGAAATTGGATCTTTTGGGCAGCTATGGGGATGGGTCTACAATCTAGTCCCATTTGATGCCAAGTAGTGAGTGACAGTTACTGTGGATTTCTGATAGAATGGTCTCACGTTGGACATTTCTTCTGGTTGCATTATTCATGGTTGTGAATATAGGTTTGGTTCTAGCCCTCTCAGAATTCTGTAAGCTCCTAATACTCTATAGTGGATTTCTTTCTGTTTTAACACCTAGAGTAGATTCTGTAGTCTGCAACTAAGAATCTTGATTTATGTACTTATTAGTACCAGAGATGATTAGAGAGAACAGACCTTCAAGAAAATGAGAATCTAGGATTGATTCTCTGACTCTGGCTTAAAACCAGTGGGGACTCTGTTAGCATTTGAGAACGTGAAACTGATAGCCCGCATCATTCTGTAATGAGACAGTTAGATTTCCATTGTGGTTGACTTGAATGTCCATTGGTGGTATAAATGGCTGCTGTGATAGGCTATGGGTTCATGAAGGGTAGGTGGGCATAATTTATTGTTCAAACTGGAACACTTTTGAAAGTGAAAGAGGGTGTCATTAACAATTCTAAGATAACAGACATAAACAGGATGATGTTAGGAAAACTGGGATATATAGTCGCCCTAGGTTTGGGGTAATACCCTGTAGAGATAACAGACATAAACAGGATGATGCCAGGCAAACTGGGATTTGTAGTCACCCTAGATTTGGGGTGATAACCTGTAGGGTAGGCTGACTCTTTCTAACTGTGCTAGAGGGCTTACAGAAAGAAAATAATAACTCAAGATTTTAAATTCACAGCTCAAGGCATGGTCAAAGATCTGGGGTGTTTGTAAGACTAACCTACAAGGATCTCTTACCTCTTGTCAAAGGGATGGCATAGTTGAAAACCACAGAAGTCTGATCTTGCAAATTGGTGAACTGCATTGCAGGTGGAATTCACATCCTTGCCAGGTCTCTTATATGAACATGAGAACATTGATTACAAAATAAAGGAATGTCAAAATAGGAATGGTAACTTCTGGGGGAATTTAGATGACTTTAAGAATATTAGACCCCCAAATTCTACTAAGTTTTTCTTGCTAGAAGAAGCAACCCATATGAGGTGAAGTTATTCTTGCCTTTCTTGAAGACCCTGTGATGACCACGCCAGAGATAGTTACCTTGCCAGGGGGTACCAATTTCCCTCAAGGCCTCTGGGCAATTAAAGTCACGTTCTAGCATATCCTAGGGAACCAGTTGCAAAGTCAAATCTGGGAGAATAAAATTGCAAGGTTTTGATAATTTATGCAGTAAAAGACTTGGGGGGATATATGTGGGTTCTGGATTCTGGAGGTGCTAGCTCTGACAGTGAGGTGTATAGTTTTAGATTGGGCTGAATTTTTTGATATAGGTTCTCTTACCGGATTTTGGATTAAATGTTCTGGTTTGATCAGCTGGGAGTATTTCTACCAGTTTTCTCAGTTGATTAATTAAAATCTGGACTCAACAGTGGTGTACAATAAACCAAGCAGAGAGGCCAGAAATTCCTTGATATAATATAGAGAAAGAAAAGAAATTTAATAACCTAGAGAATTGGGAAGTAGGAGTGGATTTATCCTATATGACCTGCTCTCTCTTCCCATAAATATTTTCCTCTATGAAGGCCCAGAGGACACTCCTTTTGTCGTAGCACTGAGAAATACATTCGGAAGATAGTATCAGCATTTTTGAAAAATGCTGTAGTGGCTTTCCTCTGTAGGTATGGATGAAGGTGGGAGACGCTATCATTGAACTGGAATCCTTAGTCACAGAAGGGATGCTGGGATCCTGGAGTGGCAGAGGTCAAGTAGCAGCACAGCAGCCTTGAAGGGATGAGGGGCAGGACTGTTAAAGAGATTAGATTATGTTTGTTAATAGTGAAGTGACCTGTGACAGATGTGGCTGGGCAGTGCACTGAAATATTTGTTCATCTGAATAATAATAATAATAATAAAATCTAGTTCTGGTGTAAAAAGACATTACTTGAGCCAATATGGTGGATTCGCAGGACTGATACTGTTCATAACTCAGATCCCTTGAATGAAGAAGAGACCTCTTATAAAAGGGTCTCTGGTCTTCTTATCTAATGTTGAGCATTATCATGAACAACTTTATACTTGTCCATCTGGTATCTGTCTTTTTGCATTACTTCTGGTGTGTTCTGATCTTCAGAACTTACACTATTATCATGGATACCCTTATTATTAACCCAACAGATATGTGATTATTGCCCTGTAATAGTTAGTGCTGCAGGAGGATAGCCTATAAGATGTCTGTCTTCCTGGGAGATCTGGAACAATATGGCAAAGAAAGTGATGTTTGACATGAGTAGGAGTTGACCGGGTAGGTGACATGGAGAAGGACAAACATAGCAGAAGGAAACGTATATGCAAAGACTGGACTTTATCAATCTGTGTGGAGAACTCTGAATACATGTGTGTGGGCAGGCCCATACACCGTGTTTAGAGGAGTGAAGAGAGAGGAAGCTGGAATGAAGAGAGGGAACAGATGATTGTGCTCAACTAAAGACTTAGAATCTTGACTTTAGGTAATGGAAAAGCCCTTGAGAATATTTTGGAGGATTTTTAAGCAAGATGTTTACATGGTGTGTGAGTGTAGTAGAATAGAGACAGAAATGCCAGTTAGGAGATTATTGCAAATAGTTCAGCCAAAAAATAATAGGACCTACACTAAGACAATGGGGTGGGAAGAAGGAGCTAGAAGAGGTATTTAAGGAGTTTGGTTCAATGAGACTTGGCAACCAATTGGCAAATCACAAATGACTGGTAGATATCTTATTTGGGGTGCTGGATGGATGGAGATGTCAGTCCCTGTAATCAGGGAGAAATTGACGAGGGTGGGAGTGGGAGTGGGAGTGGGGGATTCCTGTAGGCAGGTCCTGCAATAGAGGTTCAAGTAGGTGGTTGGATGTATGAGTCTGGGGCAAAAGAGAGAGATCTGGACTGGAGATAGAAATTTGGAAATGTAGCAGATGCTGTCAGCGTCCCACGCATATTCTTTTGCACCTTACCATTTCGGTGCATCTGGCCCATCTTTCAATTGCCAGTCACTGCCCTCAGAGGCTGAGTAACTCTCAGGAGTTGCGTATAAATACCCCAGGTCACTTATCCCTTGACTGGGATAATTCACCGTTTCCTGGAGCTCCCCAACAAGACTAAGCTCTTGCCCATTGTGGTATCTTGCTTGATAATGTTCACTTTATTGACTCCTCTGTCCTGTCTTATTTCTCTGCTCCCCTAATGAAGTTTATTGGCATCACCTCCAAAATAAACTACTTACACTCAAAACCTTGTCTCAAAATCTGCTTCTCAGGAAACCCCAACTAAGACAAACACTAATGGGCATAGGGGAAAGTTGGAAATGAGGGGGTAGTGGTGATGGAGAAATGAATGAGATCACCCAAGGAGAAAGGATAGGCTACAACAGACCCCTGGGGAACGCAGTCATTATGGGTTAGGATGAGAGAGAAATCTGTGAAGGAGCTAGAGTAGGAGCAATCAGAGAAGGAGGAAGGCAAACCAAGAAAAGAATAGTGTGGCAGAAATCAAAGGGAGGAAGGGAGTAGTCAGTCATGTCAAATGTTGGAGAGAGGTCAAGTAAGAGAAGAACTAAGAAGTGTTTATTCCTTGGATTTGGCCAATAAGAGGTCACTGGTGAATGTGATAGACCATGGAAAAGAGGAAGTAGAGAGAGCTCAGAGTATTTATTTTCCTGATTTTCTTCCAGAGGGAATACTTTGGGCTGGTTACATCCCTTCTCTGAAGGTCACTACTTCTCTCAAGACAGCCTCCTCTACATGACTGTCGGTTTCTGGGTTTCAGTAACTTGGTCCCTTGTTCCTTTGGGCTCAGAGATGAAAACAACTCCATTGCTACCAGCCCTGGTTACTGCACTGTCCCTTGTGGGTCTCCTATACTATACTGGGACCTTCATAAATAAACCCTCCTTAAATTATCCTAATTTGAGAGTGCTCACTTCCTATTGGGAATCAGACTTATACAGAGGCTTAGGCAAATTAACATCTGTTGCTTTGTTTGTTTTATATCTAGCATCTTTTCAGAAAGGATTTAAAACAGCTATTTTAGTAAGATGGGAGAAACTTGAGCATGTTGTAGGGTAAGGCAGCACTTCTGAGGTTGTGGTGGGGTTTTTTTTTTTTTTGCCTGCTGCAACATTATGAACAACTAGGTTCACATGTGTAATACACTCCTATAGGCAGGCCCACATATTGTTACCCTGCGCCCCAATTTTCAGGGCTCCACAGCCAGATAGTCCTTTGCGATCCCTGTTGCATAATGGTCCATGGATAGTTGAGATAGGTAGCTACAGGCTACAGACAATTCCCAGGTAACAAACTGAGGCTTCCTCACTTAAAGCATATCAGAATGTGAGTGTTGTTATTATTGGGCAGGCCTGGAATATTATCTAATTTATGTAAATAGTATAAAAAATCATTGCTAACAAGCTGTAGGGGCACCCCACCAAGTTGATTGCCTCTGCAGTTGGGACCCCCTGGGCTAGAAGGAAGGAACCAGGGTCTAGAGAAAGGTTAAAAAAATATGCTCCAGAAAAGGGAGAAAACTGGTGAAACAAGATCTTCAGAGAAACCTTAGTGTTTCAGATTTCCTTCTTGTCTCCCTTCCTCAGTGAAGACACAGAGAAAGGACACAGCCTTCTGGGGAGAATGAATACAGCTGTCTCTTCTGTCTCTGTCCCTGCTTGTGCTTTCCAAGCCCTCACACCTCAAGAGCTGGAAAGATAATTAATGAAATTAATGGATCCAGCTTTTCTATGTGACTCTTTGAGACAACCTGCCTTTATTTCAGATTTCTCTCTGCATAACAGAACTTGCAATGTTTGCTGTATGATGCTTTCAATTATCGAGATCAACAACATTTTATAAGGACCAAATGGTCAGAGAGCAAAACCTCTAGTTCCAAATAAATGGAATTTAAAATGTGGTTTGGACCTTCTGATATTTTATGAAGGAAAAGTAGGACAAATATAGATAGTCAAATTTAGTTCTTAAAATGTTTATTATTTTGCAACATGTGTAACTCTGACGCTGGCCACCTGGATGTCCTCAAATCCTCTGGCCTTCTGCAATCAACTCTTTTTTACTCTCCTAATAAAGTGGCTTGAGTCCCCTTAATGTGAGAAATGAGTCTGCTCCCCAAGATAGCTGAGAATTCAGCAGGAGGATGGACTGGTGGCATGACTTATATTCTCCTTGTTTCTTCTAGTTCTGATTTCCTGCCTCTGTTGATTTTCAGTCAACCCTCTGGTGACCTCACCTTCTCCCATTACTCTCAGTTCTTGGAGCTGCTGTCTGACCTTGACATGAGTATCACAGACTTTTACTGAAAGTTAGGAATAATGGGATAATTACAGCATAGGGCAGGGAATAATTTCAAATTCTCTGTTCATGGAAGTTTAATGCTTTTTCCCTGTCACAGGGAATTTCTTGTTGGCCATCTTCCTCTTTTGACCTTGAACTTGCACCGTTTTGGGGACTTTCCCCTCTTTCCCCCACAAATTCTATGTATCCTCCCAATATCAGGGCCTACAAACCTTTCTCTTCTCAACCCACAATGAGACACAGCGAATTCCTCTTTCTGTGTTATGTAGAACAATTTAATTCTTCTTTGTTGGAACTCTTATGGAGGTTGGGCCCTAAAAACCTTACGTTTCATAACCAACGTGCTCAAAATGGTGTTGCTCTTAAAGAAAAGAGTCTTTCTCCCTCATCAGAATTCTTTCCTTTTAATCTGCTGGGGCAAAACTACAGCCAGATTTAAAATAACAACTCTTCATCTATTGATCTCCCTCTTTCTCTTCATCCATCCATCCACCCATCCATTCTGTTACATATATAAGATGAACGTGGGTTTACAATGATAAAAAACTTAAAGGATGTTCAAAGTCTATAAGTTTAGGCCATGAAAGATGCAAAATAGCTCTTCAGTTTAAAAGTTATCACAGAAAAGTTTAGGAACATGAAGAAATTTTTTTGTTCTTAGCAAAATACTTGACTGTAGAATGCATGTTATTACAGTTTTTGGTTAAGAGGCTAGATTTTATTTCCAATTACATTACAGTGATAAAATGTTTCCCAAAGTGTTCCTTCTTATCCAGGAATGGCATCATTCTGAGCAAAACTCATTTCTGACCTTAAGAGTTTGTTGTCACATTTATGTGAGGCATTGGATTTAGAAACCTATTTAATAGTATGAAATTCTTCTCCTTAAACAGGCATTTTCTTGTTCCCACCTTGATGAATCATTCCAGTGAGATCTGAAAATCTCTTTACGTGTTGTTATTAATTTTTCTGCTCTTTGAGAAGGTCCAGGGTCAAGGAGAGTACGCTTGTGGAGATTTAGATAAATGTTCTAACCTTAATTCATCTTCCCCTCCTTTCCTCGGCTCCAGTGCCCTCGATTCCATCCCTCTCCTTGTTGAGAGTGTGTATATTCCGAGACAGAGATGATTTTCCAGTACAACCCTCCTTCTTACGGTGATTTTTCCTTAATGCAAACTACAGCAAAGACTGAATTGGCTGAATTCCCTTCACGTTGAAATGCCTTGTGATCAGAACTTGGGACTCGCCGACCTTCTCCATTTGTTTGCAGTTTGCATCCATTTCATCCCGCAGCTGCAGAAGTGTTTTCTGGGACATTAACTCTGAACTGACCTCAGGTGCAGGAACCTCTGCGGGGACAGACACAGATTTTTGAAGCACCTACTGTTTAGAAGACCAAAGTGAGTATAAAATTACAAATATAAATTAGGCATGAAGGTGATTATCTATTTAGAGAGAGAGAAAACAAACCATAACTAAAAATTTAAAAAGCTGACTGTTTGAAATAGCTTACTTTTACAACTTTTACGAAAACATACAATCACAAGAACACAGTGCTAGGGACCCTTCCAGGGCCATGCAAGAGACCTCTATAAATGTGTGTGTGTGTGCACATATTTGCAGAAACTTGACCTTACACACAACTGTGGAAACTGCTTAAATAGTCTCTGTGAGCTTGTTGTCTTCATGTCTGATGCTAAAACTTGAAGTCTGCATAGCAGGCAATTGGGAAGGGAAGATGGATATAAAATGGGGAAGAGCAAGGACAAGCTAGAATCCAGGAAGAGGAGCTGGGACCATGAGAATGAACTGGGACCTGTGCCAGTTTCCACTGCCTCTGACCTTGATGAAGTAACAGAGCTAAACACATGGCCAAGACATTGAGGGAGGATCCAGGAGAAGGAGGAGCAGCTGCAGGCCTGGGTGCTGCCCTGTGCCAAGGAGGTGAGCCAGCAGATAAATGACAATGTGCTCGAGCTACAAATGCACCTGAATACCTTTTGAAGGTTAAAAACAATTATGGCTGCTGCTTCACTTTCACTTTCTAAATCTCATGCAAACAGGTCTCTCAAATATGGTCCACGTTAACTAGAAACACATGGGGAAGTGAATTCTGGGAAACACAGTTCCGCCTAGCTATATTGACGTATTACACAACCACCACAGCCTGCTGATTGTCAACTTGGCACCCAAGTACATCTCTGTAAACCATGCTTATCTTAAAAATAAATACATTAATAAAGTAATACTTCTGTCCACCATGATACAACTACCCTGTGTTCAGCTGAAAATATGCCAGTCCTTTCCTCAAAAGTAGATACTAATTCTCTTTTGTGTTTTTGGTCATGTTCATTCTTCTCTTAGGTTATTCAACCTCACCCTTTGATATCCTGCAACTTAAATTCTGAGATATAATGTTAACAACTATCGACACATCTTATGTTAGATGATAGGGGAATGGGAGAGGGAAAGAAAATAAAAATATTTGGTTAATATGGATATAGAAAGATATTCATATCAAAATAAGGAAGAAATACTCATAACTGCCATACTCCTCATTTCTGCAGTTAGTCACATGGTCTAACTGGTATTTGTAATTGCCTTCTTCTGCTAGTTGGAGTTCCTTGCCTGGTGGGGTAACCTAAACATTTATGCCTGAAGTTTCTGGGCCATTAGCCATCTTGCCTGAATTGACTTGTTGCAGTTTTCCGTTGACTTTAGTCACAGAACTTGGGAGCACCCCAGGGTTGATCTCTGCCCTCATTGTGCAGTAGAAATCCAATTTCCCCTTGATAGGATCAATCGCCAGGACCATTGGAGTAATCCAGGGTTTCCATACTATTGACTCTTTAGGCTAGATAACTCTTTCTTTTAGGGAGCTATCCTGTGCATTGTAGGATGTTTAGCAGCATCCTTGACCTCTACCCACTAGGTGTTAATAACACTCTCCTCCTGCAGTTGTGCCAACCAAAAATGTCTCCAGACATTGCAAATGTCCCCTGGACAAAATTGTCCCCAGTTGGGAACCACTGGAGTAACCCCCTTCTTTGCTGTATATTGAGTAGAACTGTCTGTAAACCAAGCCTGAGTCTTTTCTTCATTAGTCAGTTCTCACAGAGAACTTCCCATGAGGCCATAGGTATGGACTGTGAGAGAGAAGGCAATTAGCAGGAGTGGGGGCATGGGCATCTAGGCTACTTTCTCATGCAACTGACTTGTGCCTCCAAGACTTCCTTGAGCCTGCTTTGTATATACCACATTTATTTGACAATGGGATGCTGCTGCTGTGCATGCCTAGCTTTATGGGCTTGGTGACTCAGACAATATCTACTTCATGATGGTCACCTCCTGTCACTTGGAAACTTGGTGGCCCATGGTCAAGTATTCCATCTCTACTAAGGTCACGTAGAAAGGTAAAAGCTATTTCTCAAAAGAAGAATAGTTATCTGCATAGGGTGGTACAGCTCTGCTGCAAAATCCTCATTGTGACTCGCTAATAGGGGCCTGCCAAAGGCTCCATATGACATCCCCATCCACCAGACGCTTCAAGCTGACTCCTTGTGCACAACCTCACAGCATTTCAGCTTTGGCTTCTTGTTACTGCTAATTATATTTGGTTCTAGGGGAAGGAGTTATATAACCCCTAAACTCTTGATGTGTGTGTTTGAAATGGACCCTGTGGCAAGCCGTATAATGCCGCCTCCCCCAAAGTTGTCCCTGTCCTAACCCCGGGCACCTGTGAATATGTCAGCTTTCATGGCAAAAGGAACTTTGCAGGTGTGATTAAGTTAAGGGCCTTGAGATGGGGAGGGTATCCTATTTTATCCAGGTGGACCCAACGTAACTACAAAAGTTCTTATAAGCGAAAGAGGGAGGCAGGAGAGAGAGTCAGAGAGCTGGAGATGGATGTGACAACAGAAGTGGAGGTTGGAGCGATACAAGGAAGGAGCCATGAACCAAAGAATGCAGGTGGCCTCTGGACGATGGAAAAGGAAAGAAAACAAACTCTCCTCCAGAGCCTCCAGAAGGAACGCAGCCCTGCAGACACCTTGATTTTAGGACTTCTGACCTCCAAAACTGTAAGATAAGAAATTTGTGTTGTTTTAAGCCACTAAGCTTATGAAGATTGTAATTCTTTTGCTCGGGATTTGAACTCTGATGGAAAAATGATAAATTATTAATGAATCGGTGACATATTTCCAAATATATTTGAAACGTTTGTATTTTCATTGTGGTTTTTTGCAGACTGTCTTAGCCACTGAAAAAATGACTAATGGTAGAAATTTCAGTAACGTGGCAGGCTAGTCCTTGGAATTTTAGAGCCTCTCAGATTACATCAGGTAAATGCCAGTCTAGGTGCAGGGCATTTTCTGACTCCTTATTGCTTATCCCTGAGTGTCCATCAATGCTTCCTGTTGTTGGGTCTGGCAAATCATAAAACTTTCAGAGGTTTTCGTTGTTCAAGTACAAACTGGTGTTTGGAGTGTTATTCAGGATCCACCATCCATTAAAATAATGAAGTTCTCTTATCTTGTCCAGTTTGTTTTACTCTGAGGTTCTGTAGACGTGATAGTATGACATTTTTTGCTGCTCTGTCCTCTGTGTCACTCAAATCAATGTTGCTGTTCTCCTCAGGACCGGTAGCCTGGATGAGTAGAGTTTGTGTTAGTGGCCCTGGAAGGACTGTGAGTCCATGCAAGAATGGGAGAGGTACTCGAGGAAGGTGCACTTAAGGAAGATGAACATTCCGTCCAGGGATGCTTGTTGAAATAGCACACAAAAGAGAGACTTGCTCTCTGCCTTGATTTCTTTTTTTCATTCCAGCTTTAGTGAAATATAAGTGACATATTTTGTAAGTTTAAAGTGTACAATGTATTGATTTGATACATTTACATGTTGTAAAATGATTACCACCGTGGAGTTAGCTAAACCTCCATTATGCCACATAATTACTATTTTTTTGTGATGAGAACATTTAAGATGTAATCACTTAGCAACTTGCAAGTAAATATTACAGTATTATTAGCTATAATAAATGTATGCATTAGATCCCCAGAACTTATTCATCTTGTAACTGGAAGTTTATAGTTAAAAGAGATAATTTTAAATTGCCATGGTCAAAATGCACCATCTCATACCCTGACAGTGTTTGCAATGCTCTTCTTTGGATGGAGTCTTGTTTTAGACTGTTAAAATCAGCTGCTTCTGTTTTTCCAGCTTCTAGGCTCCAGTATTGCAACCTTCTCAGTCCACAGTTCAGCCTTGTAAGCCCATGCCCTGGACTTGGTCCTTTGCGTCCTATGACTCTCTCTATATATGACAGGAGGAAGCCAGTAGGGAAATGGAAAATAACTCTTCTCCCAGGGTCTTAGAGCATAGATGGACTAAGCCATTATTCACATCTCTTTTCTTAATAGACTCTACTGTGGGGCTAGGAGGCCATCTGTGGTAGATTGTTTGCAAAATAGCCGCTATTTTTCTCTCTTTCCATCTACATCCTTTGTGAATTAACTATGCAGTTGCTCCCCTTAAGAAGGGGAGTATATTTCCCCAGCATTTGAATCTGGACTGGCCTGATGATTTTCTTTGGCCAATAAAATGCAGCAGAAATGATGCTGGGCCAGTTCTGAGCCTAAGAATCCACTTGTTTTCCTGGAAACCTACTCGGCTGCCAAGTAAACAATTGTGGGGCAGAACCTACTAGAAGATGAGAGACCACCTGGAGGAGAGATAAGCCATCTGGGCTGAGGCCATCCTAGACTAGCCAGCTCCCAGCTGACCCAGCAGCTGACCACAGATGTCTAAGTGAGCCTAGCAGAGAGAGACCTGAAGAACTGCCAAGCTGAAGTCAGCCTAATTGCCCACCTGCAGAACTGTGAGCTAAAAAAATGGTTGTTTTCAGCCAGTATGTCTTGGAGTGGTTTGTTATGCAGCCAAAGCTTACTGATTTACCATCAAGGCTAGAATCATTTCCAAATTAGGAATTATGTCCATGTCTGAGTTATCACACCTGCCTCATAAGAGCAAAGAAAGAGCAGAGGATGAGCCGTATATTGGAAGAGAAGAGATATAAAAGGAGGAATATATAGTCAGGTTGCTATTATTCTTAGCCAGTTCTGGTTATAATCCAATTTCTTCTAAATAGATCACTTATAATTCAGCAGGAATCTTTTGTTTATAAGACTCAGAAACTCCCCTGCACTGGCTTAAGTGAAGGAAAATTAGCCTCCTGGGTATCTCATGGATCCCAAGACCTAGCTAGGTCTTCTGGGGCCAAGGGAGCTACCTCCTCTGCCTGTTTTCTTTCCATTTCTTTCTGTTTAGTATCAGATCTCTCATCACTTCTGCACGTTTGCTTCACTTCTCTCTTCAGTCTCTGCTTGCACACAGCTTCATCATGCCCATTCCAAAATAGCAGCCTCAGCCTCAAATCCTCATGACCTGCTAGCTCACCTTCCCAAAATTCAAATTCCCAGTCGGAGAGAATCCGATCGGTCCGCTGTGGTCCAGTCAGGTGTGCTTGAGCAGTGATGGCTAGGGTCAATAAAAATACCCTTTTCTTGACATTGAGCAGGCATCTTTTGTAAGAACCAGAGGATTGGATCGCTCTTCTTAATGTCTACTGCTGGCAGGAGCCCGCACCTTGCGTTTCTGGAACTCCGTTTCTAGCAAGTCACCAATAGATTTGTACCTTTGCTTTCTAGTGGAGGGTCAACTTCTGTATCCTTCCATTGGAATAATATGAATGAGAATGATCAGCAATTTCCTTTCCTGATCAGGCTGTGGCAGGGATTGGAAAGTCTTTCTTAGCCCAGTGCCCTGCCTCATATGTCTTTATCGTGCTGCTGATGTCCCAAGACTCAGGAGTTCCAGCCTTTCCTTCATGTAAAGCTAGTGTCCAGTGTCCATAGTGTTCTCTTCAGTATCTGGGTCTGACTTCCTTTTCTTTTTTTAATTTTGTTTTGTTTTGTCTTATTTTACAACAGTCAAAATCTAGAAGGCTGCTGGTTGAGACACTCTCTTGCGGCAATTTATAGTTATATGGATTTTAATGGACTAGAAAAATTTCAAAAGCAAATCTGGGTATTGACATATGGTCACCAGGTCTTTATTTTGCTACATAAGGCCGTTACAAGCTCCCATATCCAACCATCATCATTTAATATTGGATTGAAACCTAGGAAATTGCCATTTTTGTAGGTCAAAAACAGTTGAACATTGGCAATTTCCTGTGGTCCAATGTAATATATTAAAGCATGTTTTAACTTAAGAACTATAGGAAGACTAAAATCTTACAATAAAGGACTGGCCTTTACAATGAATTTTTTAACTTTATGAGAAATGCACTATACTTTTCTTAATTTTCTTATTTCATCATGGACCATGAAAACTTCATCATGGTTTGGTATTAGGTTTTAGTGTATCTTTTTTTTAAACACAGGTCTAGTGAAACACATCTGTGTGATCCTCTTAGGATCACTCTCATTCCTTAGAATGCTTTTTTTCCTAGCCTCTGGGTGGGGTTCTGGCCTTCCCTTGGTTCAAAGTCATGTTCAAAGAGCAGTCATGTTCTCTAAGGCCCTCTCAGGCTGTGGTGAGTGAATCCTTCACTTGCACCAAACTTGGGTATTTAGGAGACACGTTTGCCGCACCCAATTGATTGTCACGTTCCCCCTCATAAAGAATGTGGTCACATTTAGAAAAGAAGCCTTAGTAACCTCCTGTGCTTCCTCGATGAAATATGCAAACCAGTTTTTCTCTAACCATGAGTTAAAGATACTTCCCTTTGGATTGTGTTTTTTGCACAACTTTCTGTCATCTCAGGCAGCTCCCCCATCACCCTCTATTTCCTACCCAAGGGACCTTCATCTCTCTTACATGCAAGATCCAGACAGATTGTATAATAAACTGGCTTTGGTTATTAAAAACATCTTTTTAGCTCTTGGCACAACAAGCAAAACCACTCCTGATGAAAGGAAAGTCTCTCTCTCCCATATGGTTCTTGAAAGAGGTACAATTTTCTGAATTTACTGTACATGTGAAAACAATAAACAATTTGCATCTCTTTCTTTTTCTAGTAATTCAAACCCTAACCTGAGGGTTTTTAAAGAATGGATTTAGTGATTTCTACATTGTACCACTTTCTGAAATATTATTGATTCTCAGTGAAGGAACTAAGCCTTAGCCAAATGTTTCAGTTTATCTCTGTTTTTTTTTGTGAATCTGTAAATGCGTCAGAAAAACGTTTACTGTAATGTTAGAATGTGCATGTGTTGGCATTAAAAGTGTGGTTTTGTCCCTACGGGGAATTGAATAGAAGCAAAATTACAGTTAACTCCTCGTATCTGTGGTAATGGGGAACAGACTGAGTTTGTACCAATGATATTTGAAAAATTTATTTCAGAAATTAGGTCGAACTTTGTCCTTCACCAAACCTTCTGCCAGAGATCCACAAGTAGTTAAGTTGTTCTCTCTCCTTCTCCTGGCTCAGCCAGACTCTGGGGTAGAGAAATGGCCAGCAGAAAAGAAGAGTTGAATCAAGAGATTTATTCACAAATCTCATGGTCATCAGATTTTTCTAAACATGTTGACTACTGTTCTTTTATAGGACAGGAAACCACTCTGTAGTAAGAGGCTGACAGCCTTCCTACTCCTTTAGTAAGGTGGCTTGTCTTTCCTTACGATTTAAGAGATAATCATCCATCAAAATTCGTGTTACCTCTTCTGCTAATTCAGTTTTCAGTTAGTAACTGAAAAAAGAAGTAGGAGGATTTCAAAGAATCCTGAAGCCTCTTTAAAGCTATTGTGTCAAAAAGGGAAGATCTGAAATATAGCTGAAGAGGAAGAATGCCACCGCAGAGTCATCTACCTTGTTTCATCTGGTTAAGTCTCTGACCTTTTGGGAGAAGGAGATGATATGCAAGCTCTTTATGGCCTCATGGCTCCAGCGGGGTTTTCAATAGACCGGAGGGGCAGGGCTTCATTTGGTCTGGATCTGTAATGTTTTCTGAATGCAAAGAACTCATGCTTGCAGGGACAAGAGTGCATTGCACTTGTGGTGTCCAGATGTGACGCTCCAATGATGTAAGCCACTAATTTGTTCTGGAACTATTATTGTTATCTGTTGAAAAAGACTTCAAAAATGACTTCCAGTTTTAAAAAATCCTGGAGAATTTTATAACTCGCTGCCACTCATGGTGGTAATCCTGACACAACTCTGCGGAAGTTTTGTAAATATATATGAATATGGTAGGGAAAGGGGAAACTTTAATTAACTACATTAGAGAAACTCAAAATACAAAGTGAAATGATCGTATTAAATAAGGCTGGATATCATAATTAGTCCCAGATGGTTCCTTTGTAGTCAGGAGAGTTCTCCTAAACCAGCCACATTTCTTTGTTTGAATGTCAAAATAGAAACCGAATTAGGCTCCTGCACTCTGCCCTCGTACTTCCCTGGGGGCTTGCTGTGTAGGCCTTGTGAGATGTCCACTGAGGCAAAGATTGTGTCCTCCATAATATACTCTTTACAGGCAGTAGATGTTCTCAGCATCAAGCTCTAAAACCTCAGAACCAAGGGTTTCTCTTTCCTTCTGGTTTTCTGCATTTGCTTTTGGTAATGGAAAACATTTTCTCTTTCTGTGGTTCATCTATTAAGGATGCTCATTGCCCCAGGAGACAGGCCTCATAGGTCTCATCACATTAGCTGTAGGAAACCAGACTTGTCACCAAACAGGGAGCTCTGATTCCCATGGAGAATAGCCAGGCAGATCAGGGAGAGGTGTCTTGAAGCAAATTCTCTTTGCTGGGGAAAACCAGGGAAAATCAAACCAAAGAAAACACACAGCTGATTGCCAAATAGGGTGTTATCTTTAGGCCTTTCCAAGAGACATCAGTTCTTTCTTGATACCTCTAATAGAAAACTTGTCAGAATAAGTAAATTTGTTTCCAGTTCTGTCCTACTAACAAGTTTTGCTGATTAAATTACTTAATTGGTTGCAGTCATCAGTAAGGAAAATGTAGACACACCCAGTCTTTTCCTATAAACGATTCCCCCAAACATGCCTTTATTTCTGTTTGGGATCCAGCGTTCCTTTTACAAATCTTCAAAATATTTCCCTTTTAAGTAGATGGATTAACACACACAATCTGTTTCTTCCTCATTCAGAGAAAACTAGGTTAATGATGCATTGCTTTTCCATCAGCTGGTACTTGATTCAGAACATGATGAAGTAGGCCTCATCTCCCATGATGTGGATGGTGGACTTCTCAAAGTCCATGTGACAGTTAGCAGAGAGTGGAGCAAGGCATTTTGTATCTAGTCAGATTCATTTGTATTTAGAGTCAAAGAAATGATATTTATTATGTAATATTTGAGCGAATAAACAATGCTATTTCCTCTCTCTCTCTAGATCAATGTATTCATTTTATATGCTCTTTTATTTTTAGTTAGTAATATAATAAAATGTAACCCAGTGTGTAATAAATGTAATGCATAGTTGACCAGTGACTCACACTAAAACTAAGCTTTCCCGTAGAACAAGGATTACTCATTACATGTAACTACCAGTTTTTTGGGAGAAAACTGAGGCTACTTCCCAGATCATAGGAAACAAAACCAGCCCTTAGTTTTGTAGGAGATATCTAGTGGAACAAGCAAAATATATTTTCCCTTTTGAAATGTCCGGAGAATTGCTGAAATTCTCTTTTTTCTTTAGTGAACATAGAACCCAAACCTACAATTTTGAAATAGAGATATATATTTCACTTGCTCATATAAAAACACCTTACTTTTGCTGTTAACCACCCCATAATTTATATTTTTCCCATAGGACATCTTGCTTTTATAGCTAATTTGAAACAAATGATCACTATGCAAACATTGACAACCACCGAAACCGTCACCAGCTTGGCAGGCTCTTACTAATGTCAAAGTGACATTGATTATGCATCAGAGATTATCAAATGCCTGAATAGCATAATAGTATCTAAATTATACTGTGTATATTAAATTATGGTACATATTTTATTAATACTCATATATTTTATTAACATATCACACATACTTTTGATATCAGGCTCTGTGCCTATCAGCTCATATAGATTCACATGACCCTATTATTATATTTAATAGCTTCTTGCTGGAGCTGATTTCCCAAGTACAGCATTTTTTTGGGCTTAGGAGCACTAAAAAGTCGGTATTAGAAGTGTGAGAAACTGCACACGTCATTTAAATTAGTTTTATAGTAGGAGTTCAAATGCTATAAGACAGAAAGCAAATATGAAGTGTCTATTATTAATGCTATACAGCATTTGTCATCTTTAAAATAGACATTTGGAATAAGTGATCTCACATTCATTCATTCATTCTTTTACTCCTTTATTTGTTCCTTTACTGAACAAACAGATATTGACCACCTACTTTGTGCCAGATACTCTGGTAGGTGCTGAGACTCATTGATGAGAAAGTTCAGATACAGGCCTTGCTTAGAGTCTGGTGGAATAGTAAGTAACATGTATTGAACATCTAATCTCCAGTTACCTTTAGAATTCTGACATTCCATGAATCTAAGAACCATTCAATTATATTGCGGGATCTGTAATCCCAGTGGAAGTCAGGGTGATGAAGGTGACAGCCTTCCTATTCCTCTCTCATGCCCTTGAACCTGGAGAGCAGAGGGCTGACAAAGGGGCATGGCTGGAATGTTAGTGGAAAAGCAGGTAGCTGCCCTTGGGAAACACATGGTGGGAATGGGCTTATTTTTGTTGGAGGGTGAGGGTAGCTGTACGTGTGTGAAAGGTACTAGGAAGGTGATGATTATGCTCAGATTAAGGAAAAGCTAAGTTTGAATCTCCTTGTCTTTCAATGATTGAAAGAAAGTGAGCACCGGCCTTGGAAATACGAACTCCAGAAAGAAACCTCTGAGGTCTTCTTTTGTTTTGAAGTCTTTCCATTTCTTCCCTTGCCTAAAAAATGTGTCTCCTCTGAGATCTTTATTGCATGGAATAAGGAGTGAAAGAGATGCCTTAAGGCCAAAGAAATAAAGGAAGTCACTTTTCTGAAAAGAATTCATGTGCTAACCCCTGTCTCATCTCTGGAATTTCTTGGGCTTGCCACTAATGGAGTGGATAATGTTCTTGCACATAGTTGTGTTTCTAAATGAACAATTCATCTGGACATGCTGAATACCATTCTTGATATAATAGATTTGTTAGGGGACTAAAGAGAGTAATGATAGATTATTTGACTAGATTTTAGTGCAACGTTCTTTTTAGAATTTGAAATATGACCTATTAAGCGAGTTGTAGATGTGCTGGACTGTACAGGTTTTCTGGCCTATGGGTGGAAACAGACCATGAGAATCAAGGGCTGAGACTCTGTAGATGTCTCCCCCATCACGGAGAGATGTCCCAGGCACTGAAGAAGTTGTGAGGCACAGGCTTATTGAATGTCTTTGGAAATATTTTGCTTAAAGAAGTCAGCACAACTGAATAACACATACCTGACACTGGGTCAAGAGGCATATTAGGAGAGCCTTCCAATGCTGGTGAGCACAGGGACACAGCATAGTCTGAAGCTTGGGAAATGATTTTTTGGAAATTGTGGTTCATCTGAGGAAGAGAACAGACAGGCTAAAATTTGATGAACTGAATACAAAGCTGATGCTCATGTGGACACTGATGAATGGCAAACTGTATGTACTGGGAAAATGACCCTTTGAACCTGAACCTTGATTCTCAAGAAAAGCAGATGGACAGAGAGAAGTTCCAGAAATGAGCAATTCAAATGGGGAAAGTGAGAAATGTTTGAAAGAAATGAGTAAGTAGAAGAATTAAAGGTGAAAATGTGAACTCATTATTTACATCAATCTGTTATACATATTTATTTGTTTTTTCCAGGAGGAATTATACTGTAAATAGGGTAAGTAAGCTGAGAAGGAGAAAGAGTAGTGAATTTTAAGACTCAGAGAAAAGCTCCTTAAAGAGGATGGCTATTTTAGACCATATAATAGGTAACACTGCCGAGCATCAAGGAATCCAGCGTGTGGTCCCGAGTATAGACCTTTGCCTCTTCCTATCTCGGGAGCAGTGACCCGCTGAACCCCAGAATGCACACAAATGACTTCTTATTTGGGGGTATGTCAGGAACCTTGTATTCTGACCACTTCATCCTCTCAGATCTGAGGACACAGAGGACAGCACCGAGGCTGCCATTTCCACCGTTGATGATGCGGTGCTACACAGGGTCTGAGATGAATTCGATGCAGGATTGAGGCCCGCCGGGCAACATGCAGGGTCCATAATGAGCATCTGTGAGAGTAAAGAAATAACTGTGATGGCTTCTTTACCAAAATTGATTTGACTGAATGTTCATGTTCAACTTAGCTACTGAACAATAAATTTTAAAAGTGTTCAATTCACTTTGAATAACCCTTCAGGTGTTCAATAAATATCTGAAATGGATCAGTTAGAAAGTAGTGTTTATTGTATGTCTAGTATGTTCCCAGAACGCTGATAGAACTCTCAGGAATTTTTTAAAAAGCTCCAAGGAGTTTATAATTATGCTGACTTGTTTAAAAATGGAGGTACTAAATTCTTAAAATTTTAATTTAACAAACATTTATATAGAGAATACGATGTGCCAGGGATTTTTTTTAAGTGCTTTACAGATATTAACTCCTATATTCATCTAGATTACATGACCCAATGATTGGAAGTGCATTTATGAAGGACTTTTATTGATGTCTTCTTGGACAGAGGGAATGCAAAAGGTTGGATATGTGCTGTGAACATATGAAAGCCTAGAAATGGACTGTGATATACTATTTTTCATGTCCAGAGCCCATGCATGTAAATTTGTCCACTAGGCAAAGTTTGCCTACATGTTGTTCTGCCTTCAGATGTCAACTGAGCCTTAAGGCTGTTTTTCACTTCCTAAAGTCTCACTCTGGTTTCTTGATTTATCTACCTGTGACTTCTAAGACACTGGAGTAGGCCATGCACTGATGCCAGTATTGGGTGCCAGGAACTATGGTAAGCTGTTTAGGGAGATATGTGGGGTGTGTTTTGGGAAGGTGTCCAATGACTCTTCTTGCATCAGTGGAAGGTGTAGTGAATTTAACCAATTAGCATGATAGAGTCATGCTGACTAGAAGCACCCCTTACCTTTCCTGAGAAAACTCAGAGTCATGGGTGAATTATATTGAGGAATTGGGTTGCAGGAACTTCTATTTGCCCACAAGATAGTTTAAAATATTCGAATTGAAGTTACAATCCCCATGCTCCCTTCCTCACCAGAACAGACATTCCTCTAGAGGAGGCGCCAACCTGATCTCATCCAAATTCAGTGTCATTCCTAGAATAGCTAAAAACCACTGCTAAATATTTCCCAAGTAAACCCAGCTAAGAATAGTGTCTTATTTCTAGAGCTCTGACACAAGAAACTCAACACCCTGTTGGAGTCAGATAAGCTGAACTTTTTTTTTGAGAGCTTTGTCCAAGTGAGACTGAGGAAGACGGAGTCTAAGAAAGATTCAGGTTGAGTGAGTCTAGCAAGATTCCCTATATCGTCTGTGACATGGCATTGAGTGGTGCTATATGAGACTAAAAATGCCTGTTAGCAGGCCCAGATGCTGAATCTGCTACCTGTCAGTGCCTTGGGCACCAAAGAGACTTTCATTAACTCCCTTCAACAGTCAAATTAAAATTTGACTCTTACTATCTTGCAGTTCTTAAACATCAGCCGGTACTGTCTCTGATACCTCTCACTTGTTCTGCTACAATTTTTTGGAAAGCTGAATCTCCATCTTGCTTCTTTAAGCCAGAAAGACATGTTTCCTTCTTAAGAGGTTCAACTTATAAGGGCTTACTATTAGTCCCCAAATTTACTATCACCTTGCAATTGATATGGTACTTGACCCTCTTAGGGGCTATGAGAGAGCAAGAAGTATCATCCCATTTTTATTAATGAGAATTGGAGGCTCAGATGGGTACCTACTCCTGGTTCATATCTAGCCAATGGCAGATATGGAACTAGATCCCAGATCTTTGGACTTCCTTGTGTGATAT
Organism: Tapirus indicus; assembly: GCA_031878705.1. Taxonomy (NCBI): domain Eukaryota; kingdom Metazoa; phylum Chordata; class Mammalia; order Perissodactyla; family Tapiridae; genus Tapirus; species Tapirus indicus. Next base: position 9,605,471 of record CM062925.1, read on the forward strand.
TCCCATTACTTCATCCCGTCTCTGCCTGCATGCCTGAGAGTCCAAGGCCTGGTTCCCCATCTGTTCCTACTCACGTATCTGCTTTAGTTTGGCAGGGAAAGAGGGCTTTGTGTCTAGAAATGGGTCTCTAGACACAGCACAATGTTTGAGACAAATGCTCTGATTTCCCCCAGTACCAAAAAGAATCATTTCTATATTTCTTATATGTTTCTCTGTAATCCATAAGAATATCTCAATATTTTTTGTCTGCAGCACAAACTGTTGTTTCAGCATTGCTGTGTTTGTTTAACATAGACGGTTTGCGTTTAGACTGCCTTGTGCTTTCTTCTCTGGCCTGAATTATTCCTTCCAACTTAAAATGTTTTTACTTCTTTGGCATCCATTAAAAATCCTCGGCAACATGGCCACCCTCCAGAAACACTTCTGTAATGCCTACTGCAGGACCTGGCATCTAAAAATAAGAACTGAAAATGAGATTTAAGTTAATGCTTAAAGAATTATTATGCCCCAAGAAATATTTCCATATGTCTTTACTAAAATTTGGTAAAACCTATTCTAGGGAAAAGTGTGAAATACATGAAACCCTTATTGCTACTTCCTATAAAAACTTTGGCTGAGTAATTAGTGAGAGCTCTTCCTTTTTAATCTGAGTCTCTCCCAGTAGTCACTTTTCATTCTTTGATTTAAGGTTATGTAAGTTCGGAAGAGATTCTCATTCTTTCCAGAGCCCACAGCTGAGTAAGCTTCCTGGGAAGAAGGAGCGCTCTTCACTGATGATTCCCAAGCTCTTGAAGTTTATATTTTCATTTGGCCATCATTTGTTGCTTCCTTGATGGAACTGATTAGACTCACCAAATGATGAAACATGAAATCAAATAGTTTGGGAATAGTGTGGGAGCTTAAAATTTGTTGGAAATGTAGTGTGTAAACTGTAAATTTTTAAAATTAATTAACTGGGATCTTCCTACCTTTTCTTCCATTTAAAACTCCCAGTTCATTCCACAGGAAGGATTATATCATTCTTATTTGCCTTTTATATGTCTTTACTTAGATGTCCACTATATTTTTCATCTTACTTCTGATTTTCAAGTACACAGTCTAATGATAAAGCCCTATGTCCAGTCCAATCATTTATAATTCCTCAAATGCTCCAAATCTGGTGCATTACTAATTCCTTCCTTCCTTCCATCCATCCATCCAACTATCCATCCTTTTTGCACATAAACTATCATAGAAATTCTTGGGTCAGGCTGTTAGGGATTAGTAATAGTTACAACTACCTTTTCTAGAAGATGGAAAATGTAAAAATAAAAGTCGGCTGAATACAAAGATGAGACAGCAAACTCATTTAATAGGTAATGATTGCTGACTTTTTTTTCTTATTGCATTTCCACAGCTTTTATATGTGGTTGGAGAAGTGTTGTGGCCATTAAATCCGGAGAATAATGGTCAGGACAATTCTGCAGCTATTCTTGCTCCTCAATAATCTATCGACCTCAAGGCACCACAATTCACACCCTCGCCCAGATTTATGTTTAGATCAATGAATTTAGTCATTTATCCATGTTTGGAATGTGTCAGCCTTATTGCTACTTCTAAAGAAACCTTAGTTTCTTACTTTCTAAAGTTGACTGTCTTGTCTACTGTGGATTCATACAAACCTAAAACTTAATTATTTTTTCCCAGAATAATTTTGTTCCCTATTGGTCTTTGGACTCAGATATTTCTGGCAGAACTTCTGTGTGCACAAATTATGATGTCACAAAGTTATGGATTTTAAACTTATGTGGCAGCCCTTAGGATATACCCGTATTTTTACAATAAGACGGTCTTAGCTTTTGTCCCAGGCTGAACCTAAGCTGATCAGCTCTCAAAATGTTGAGTTTTCCTTTGTCAGAAAGATCATACTAGAACCCACTGAACCAAAAGGAGGATTAACAAGTCTATGGTTCATAGACTGTAGGTTTTTTAATTTCATTTTTCACCTTATTAGATCCCTACTATTTTTTCAACTTTATTGAGGTATGATTGACAAATAAAAATTGTATATATTTAAAGTACAATATGATTTTGATATACATATATGTTGTGAAATGATTACTATCATCAAGTTAACATAACCGTCTCCTCATATAGTTCATTTTTATTTTTGGTGGCAAGAATATTTAAGATCTATTCTCTTAGCAAATTTCGAGTACACAATACATTATTATTAACTATAGTCACCATGCTGTACATTAGGTCTCCAAACTTATTCATCTTATAACTGAACCTTTGTGCTCTTTGACCAACATCTCCTCATTTCCCCACCCCCAAGCCTGTGATAACCACCATTCTTCTCTCTGTTTCTGTAAAAAAAAAAAAAAAAAAAAATTTCTGTTCAACTGTTTTAGATTCCACATATAAGTGACACCATGCTGTATATGTCTTTCACTGTCTGGCTTATTTCACTTCACACACTGTCCTCTAGTTCATCTATATTGTTGCAAACAGTAGGATTTCTTTCTTTTTTTAAGGCTGAATAATATTACGTTGTGTGTGTGTGTATATATGTGTGTGTGTGTGTGTGTGTGTATCACATTTCCTTTATCTAATCATCTGTCAACAGACACTTAGGTTGTTTCCATACGTTGGCTACTGTAAATAATGCCGCAGTGAACCTGGGTGTGCAGATAGCTCTTTGAGACAGTGATTTTATTTCCTTTGGATATATACCCAGGAGTGGGATAGCTGGATAGTATGGTAGTTTTATTTTTAATTTTTTGAGGAAACTCCATACTATTTTCCGTAAAGGCTGTACCAATTTACGTTCCCACAGACAGTGTAAAAGGGCTCCCTCTTCCCCACATCTTTGCCAAAACTTATCTTTTGACTTTTTGATAATAGCCATTTTAAGAGGTGTGAGCTGAGCTCTCATTGTGGTTTTGATTTGCATTTCCCTGATGATTAGGAGTGTTTGAGCACCTCTTCATACACCTGATGGCCGTTTGTTATGTCTTCTTTGGAAAAATATCTGTTCAGGTCTTTTGCCCATTTTTTAATCAGCTTATTATTTATTTTGCTATTGGGTTGTATGAGTTCCTTATATTTTGGATATTAACCCCTTATCAGATATATGGTTTGAAAATATTTTCTCCCGTTCTGTACGTTGCCTTTTCATTTTGTTGATTGTTTCCTATGCTGTGCAGAAGCTTCTTAGTTTGATGTAGTCCCACTTGTTTATTATTGCTTTTGTTGCTTGTGCTTTTGGTGTCAATTCCAAAAAACCATCGCTGAAGCCAATGTCAAGGGGTTTTTCCTCATGCTTTCTTCTGGGAGTTTTATGGTTTTAGGTTTTACATTTAAATTTTTAATCCATTTTGAGTTGGTTTTGTATATTTGTGTATGGTGTAAGATAAGGGTCCAATTTCATTCTTTTGCATGTGGACATCCAGTTTTCCCAACACCATTTCCCAACACTCTGAGATGTGTCCACTTGTGGGCAGCATGTGTCCCGTGGGATGGCACACAATTGGGCCTCATGGATGATCTATCACGTAGTTTGTACTCATTTGGTAAACTGAATATGTGACTTGTCAGAAGCATTTTTTTCAATGTTTTAGCATGTGTCTTGTAAGGGAAATTTAATCCATATGTGTCAAAGATTCATTTACACTTAAATCATTAAAGCATTGTTCTGGGTTTTTGATGTCCAACAAGTCTTTTGACTTTTTCCAAGCAGTTCTAAGTGCTTTGCCAAGGGCAAACCTAATGCCCAGCCCCAGAAAATTCAGGTTTTCCCTTTGAGTCTAAAATCCTTGCTTCCATCTAAGGGAAAAGTTCCTTAGCAGCCAGCATCTACCTGCTCCGTTTCTGTGTGTCTCAGAGGAGAGGAGCCCTGGAAGGGTAAAATACGATATGGCACGATTTACACATCTGGCCCCGATCTGGGCCTGTTTTCTGACTTGGCAGGAGGTACAGGATGTATTTTACTTTCATCTACCTCTGCTTCATTGGAGACATTGTGCAACGCAAACAGCAGACGATTCTGAGTTCATCTGGTCAATGGAAATGGAAAGGAAGAAGCCTCTCTTCATTGCAAGGATTTGGGGCAAACATATTAAAGAGCATGGATGCTCAGAGAAGAAGAATTGCATTTCTATTCTTTCCAAGACGAGATCTACCCTGCTACTGGTGGATCTGCATTTTACCAAGTCTTATGACCCTCACCTCACTGATAACCTCCGTGACCTCAGTTACAGTTAGGGTTGGTCCTAGGGCGATGTGGTGATGCAGGGAAGGCTGCCACCAGAAGGAACCTCTTTCAGTGTCTCTTCCCCTCTTGTTCCTTTTTGGCATTTTCATTTAACTGTTTCCCTTACTAATCTCGCTTGGAAACTGTCCCAGGTCCTTGCGGTCATCTAGGAAAACATGAGATAAATTAAGTCCTATTAAGTTGTTATTGAGAACATGCTACTCCCCCAGGGCTGGTGACAACTTGAAGCAGGGATTATGTCTCTTTCATTTCTATGTTCCTTGTGTCTAGTACAGTGCCTGGCATATAGTCAGTGCTCAAACCATGTTTGCTGACTAAATATACTATCTTTGTGTAGGTGACTTGAGTCATGCTAAATTTGAAAGGCTGAGCCCCTGACCGTGAAATTTCAGCTGTTGACCTAATCTCAACAAACATCCTTGTCTTTCTGTGTTTTGCCTAGTGGCTTCACACATTCAAACCTCAAATGCACAGCAGAAAATACACCAACTAGTGGCAGCCCGTGGGGCAATGGTTTTGAATGGAAGTCTTGCCACTACCCTCCAGTCTCCCCAGGGAGGGAAATGTCCTACACTCAGGACAGAAGGAGGCTGACCCTTCTCTGCTGATTGGCTTGTCTTTGTGTTGAGGCAGTGTGTGGGGCCGTCACTCCCTTCCTGCAAGATTCTGGTCTCTTCTGTGGGTTAAGTTCTCACCTCTGTAATGGGAGGGTTAGACTAGCTCAGTCATTCTATACTTTTCATTTTAGATGCCACTTTTTCTGAGGATAGTCAGACTTTAGAAATGATTTGGCTTCAGGTTATTTGGGAGAGGGACACAGCCAGTCTACTGGTCTCCCTACTACAGTTCTGAGAACTCAGGCACACTCATTCAGCCAATGACAGCGTTAGCTTCTTTTGGTGATTACTGGTAGCCTCCAACAGAAGTAAGTGGTGACTGGTACCTCCTTCCCCACACTCTACCCACCAGGTGTTAGGAATCAGTAAAAGCAAGTCTCAGGCAGAATTCTACTATAATCTAACATTTATTAGCAAGCAGTCATGCAATTGGCTTGATGAGTTCTTTGTCCTTTTAGGCACTCAGGCTGAACACTTTGCACGAACATTCACTTCAAGGCAGATAGAACAGTATTCTTGGAAGGAAAAAAGCCTTCCAGTTTGAGTAGGCATCAAAAGTCCTCTATCAAGTGATGGAAGATTGGGCTCCTAGAGTCTCACATTGAAGGTGAATGTGGCAAATTTTTATTCTTTGTTCATGCAAAGCTTGAGGTGCCTGCACATAATTTCCATCTGACCACATGTCTGGAACACCTCTTATTTCACCAATGAAAATTTATCCAACATCTTTATGCAAATTATTTTTCTGGTGCAGATCTGGAAAGCAATATTAAAAGCTGCTTGCAGTTGGCTTCCCAGAGAATGCCTGATTAGGGTCTTTTAAATGCTAACTAATCACCCCTGGGGAGTTCAAGTTAGTTAAGGTTCACACACAAAATATATCGCAGTGTTTGTGTGCAAGTATTTTAGAATAAGGCACGATAGCATTGAGAACTGATAGTCTCTATGATTCCATCAATAAAGATGTGATTAGTCTCCTATGGGTACATAGGGACTAAAATGTCAAACTACAGCAATTTTGAACCCAGGTTAGGAGGTTTTGCATGGTTCTTTTATCTTAACATCAGTCTACGAAATGATCTCAGGCCTCTGCTGTTTTTCATGTGCTTATTTTAAATGAAAAATGGAAATAATACTTTGAAATTATTTATGTAATCAGTTTATTACTCACTACATAGTTAACACAGATATTTTTTAAAGTCTTAAAAATATTTTTAAATAAATCATTTTGATAGTTTTAAAATTATATAATGTGGCACCTTTGTGAAATCATGTATTTGTTCAAGGAAATGCATTTTAGTCACAGCAGGGGAATTTCATCTAGCTCATTCAAGCGTGACTCTTACATTTGTTAGGAATATGATAATTATATCCTCATAGTAGAAGATTCTTTTATTCTGTCATTATATATTGTGATCTTAGATACAGAACTAATTTCTGTCATAGCTTGACAAAATATTGGCCACATTTCCAAGCAATCCATGTTATTTATTCATACTCTGAGCATTTTTTCCTATTACAAAAAGATTTCCCCTTTATCAGCCACACATAAATCCTGACCTCACAGTATATCGATGTATACAGGTGGTTAAATATGTAGGCGGGACAACTTGCTTCATTCATTCTGTAATTCCTCATGAGTGCCTACTATGTGCAGGCTCTATACTGAGCACGGAATTTGATGTGTGCATGCAGCAATAAGCCAACAGATGTGTCCCCAGCCTCCTGGCTACAGCCACATATCGAAGGGGAGATGTGCATTGGTTTAATGGGCCAGATGACTATCTTCGTGTCTTCCCACTCTGGGTTCGACTGTGAGATGAGGAGTTATCTTGCTAATTTTGTGTTCAAGGTGTGTGTGTGGTGGAGGGAGGTAAACTATGACAGCAATTAATTAATTCTGTATGTAAAATACTCTATACATGTAATCACATACATAAAGACAGAGTGAAACAATCTTCTGTGTGCTGGGCCCTACAGAACTCTCCCTGGGGGATCATACCCACTCTCACAGTTTTAATTGCTACCTGTATACTGATGATTCCAAAATATTAACCTATAGTTCTGATTTTTCAGACTTGTATACACAAATGCCTCCTGGGCATCTCCACACAGACACGCTTTAAGAACCTCAAATTCAAGGTGAACTGAGGTGTGCCCACCTAGACCTGTGTGCCTCACCCTCTTTTAGTTAATGGTGGACCCAGTACTGAGGCAGAAACTTGGGAGCCATTCTACTTTTCCCACTCTTTCAGGTCCACATCCCACCCCATATCAAGTCCTACTGATTCTAGCTCCTAAATAGTTGTGTTTACCACCTCTCCTTCATCCCCATTATTTCTGCTTTAGTGCAGTGCCCTCAACGTGGACCACCTCGAGAATTGAAAGAACCTCCTGCCTGATCGGCCTCCTTCCATTTATCCTCCTCAAAGTCAAACTCCACACAGCCCTGACAGTGATTTCTTTTTTTTTTTTTTGTGGGGAAGACCAGCCCTGAGCTAACATCCATCGCCAATCCTCCCCTTTTTGCTGAGGAAGACTGGCCCTGGGCTAACACCCGTGCCCATCTTCCTCCACTTTATATGGGACGCCACCACAGCATGGCTGACAGGCAGTGCGTCGGCGGGCGCCCGGGATCCGAACTCGCGAACCCTGGGCTGCCAAGCGCGGACTAAACCGCTGCGCCACCAGGCGGCCCCATGACAGTGATTTCTTAAAAACACAAATCTAACCGGGCTACTTCCTTGTTGATGTCTCTTCAATGGCTCTACATCAACTATGGCAGCCATTTTCGTCCCATCGATGGGTTACAAAATCAGTTTAGTCACTTGTGATCAGAGCTTTAAAGAAGGTTAAATAGGATAGATTAGACTAGAAAACAGAATGATTCTCACATAGTGACAGTAAGTAATGTTTGCAAAACTTTTGTTGGAATTGTGTGTGTGTGTGTTACTGGGTGACTATGAAAAATGTACTTCTTTTTTCTCTTTCTGTTGAGGAAGATTTGCCCCGAGCTAATATCTGTGCCAGTCTTCCTCTATTTTATATGTGTGTCACCGCCATAGCATGGCTGCTGACGAGTGGTGTAGGTCCGCTCCGGAACCGAACCTGGGCCACTGAAGCGGAGCATGCTGAACTTTGCCACTAAGACATGGGGCCAGCCCCCCTTCTTTTTTCTTTTTAACTGGGGATTCTGATTTAACAAAAATGAAAGCTATTATCTAAAGAACTTCTCAAAATTTGCTACAGAACTGCGCTTAGGGACTGAGGAAGATGAATGCAATCCCCAGGGAACATGGGGATATCCTCTTTATAAGTGAAAAAATTTTCCTGTTTTATCTTTACAATTTACTCAAATTTTGCATTCTTGTTACTAATAAACCTACATTTGTCTTATCATAAATGCAATGTTTTAAGTTACTTATCTTTAAATGCATCTCTTTACCCAGAGGCGTTGCATAGTCCTGCCATACCACCTGAGGCACTCATTCCCTGGTCTCAGAAGGCAGACCCAAATGTTGATGGTCAAGCTGCTTAGCATAGGTTACACTGTCTTTTGGTGACCTGCCCCCATCTCTAGGGACTCCTTTGGGTTCCAGAAATACCCAGCTGCCTGTATGTCTCCCCCATACTCCTCTCCCATGACTGTGACCTTCATCCGGTTGCCATCACTCAAACTTCTGTCAAATGTCCTCCCTCTTGCCATTCTCCAGGATTACTCCCCTGCTGTGTTAGAGTTCAGCTAAGGAGTCATTCCCTATGGGAAGCCACACAACCGCAAGCTGGGATTGGAGCCTCCCCAACGCCCCATATCTGCTGAGTGACCAGGCAGCTGCACTACCCTGTCCCAAGCCTGCAGGAGGTGAGATGCTAACACAATCATGTTTAAAAAGTCCTGGTTCCTGGTGACCCTGTCATCAGCCTGGCACAATTTAACATTTACTTCCTGATATGTTATTGCAGCAGAACATTATCTTAGAATATTAACTTGCATTTTGCTTGCTGGATGTTCCCATTCCCTTTTTAATCAGGTGGCTGACAGGCCCTTCGGAATCATTGCCTCTGGGGGGGGGGGGAGTAGAAACTGCTTAGAGTGAAGTCTTCCTGCCTTTCGTCTGGTGATCATGTGAGGTATCTTGGATGGGATGGAGAGAAAGGGATGGGGATGTGGGAGTACCTTTGTGAACAAGCAGAAAGAGAAAAGGGACTCCCTAAAAGGGAGATGGGAGAGAGGATGGTAAATATGGGCAGGCTCCTGGGCCAGCAGAAAGACCTCAGAGGTGGTCACATGGTATGTCGAGGGAGGCTGGACCGTTTCACAGGGTCTCCGAACTTAAAGGCTCCTGATCCCCAGAAGAGGCAAGGAGCTGGCAGAGCTGCTGGCCCTGAAGGGGTCGTGTGGGTTGGGACATCAGGGTCCTCAGCAGAAATGAAAGCACCAGAGCAGGGAAGGTACTGGATGAAGAAGCCCCATGATGTCCTACAGCTGTGTAAGGCTCGGGCCTGGGTGGTAGGGAGCCCCAATAGTGATTGAGTTACATTTACTTGAGTTGGACTCAAGTTGATTTAAAGAAAATGGAAGAAGTGTTCCCTCTTACCCACCTAGGTGTGTGGATTAAGTTTCATGTCTGTCATAATATCTTTTTTTGGGCTTTATATTTGATATTTTTTTCTTATCCCATTAATAGTCCACATTTACATAAGTTAGTGCCTTATGTATGTTACCTCATTTAATTCTCACAACAATTCTTATAAGGTTGACCTCATTGATGTCTTTATTTTACAAGTGAGAAGATGGTGACATAAATAACCTGCCCTAAATTCTGGCTGATGAGTGGTGGAATCTGGATTTAAACCCAGGCTGACTGGATCTGGAGTCCATGCACTCACCTTTACTCCACCCTGCCTCACTTGTGCTGGATTGCTGGTGGATGCCATCCCTTTGAGGACCACACCTTGTGCTTCCGTCTTCTTCACAGGGCTTAACTCAGTGAGGGGCACCAAAGGTGATCAACAAATATGAGTTGATTCATTGGTGGATTTATTGGAACCATAGGCACTTCCCTTCCTGTGGAAGGAGCCCGGCTCCTCAGTCCTGGCCCCCACCTGACATTGTTTGGTCAAGAGGAGAAAGGTGATTCTAGAGGAGCTCTTTTCTATCTGACCTCCCCACTTTCCTGCCCTTTCCGCTGCCTGCCCAGCCATGGGGAGAGCAATGGCTGGGTAACCTGCAAGCTGGCTGTGTGTCCCTTCCATGGTTTTGGTCTTTCAGGCTCTGAGCAGTGGCCAGTGGAGAGGTGAGGGCATCCCTGAACTCTGAACGCCACGGTTTCTCTCCTTTCCCTGACAAACTCTGCAGGTTACTTCTGTTAGTGCTTGGGGACAGGAGCCCAGGGGATCCTCAGACGTTTGGGGCTGTGGTGGTCAAAGAGGGGACCCTGAGAAAAGTTTGCTTGTGATCTTGGTAGAAGACATTTAAAAGTCTCTTCCAGTGCACAGTGATAAGGCCCTGTGGAGAGCCAGATTCCCTCTTAAACTCACACTCTTATTTCCTGGGGAAGAGGTCATATTCAGCTTCAGTGACTTGACTTAAAACCATTGAAATTGAATGTGCCATCCAGACAGAATCACTCTGTGCTGGGGCTGTCTACACAACAAGGGTGACAGTGTGAACCCTCACTGCGCCCCACACCAGGGCCTGGCCAGGGATGACAGAGGGGTGATTCATGCCCATCTGGGGGCTGCTACACCCTGTGAACTTTGGGAGGAAGCTGCATGACTGAGGGCCTTTGTAGCTCAGGGGCTGGAGGATGAAATATGAAGCAGTTCTGTTTCCTTGCCTTGTTCTCATCTAAGCCCAGGAAGTGGAATGAGCTGAGGTTTGGGGAAACAGTGGAGCGAGCTGTTTCTGGAAGGCTTGTGCTGGCTTCCCACAGGACCATAGGACTTTCTCTGCTGACCCCTGTCAGGCTGACCCCAACCCGCTCAGTGTCAGGAATGTCAGACCTCCTTTAAAAATCAGAGCAACTCATCAAACATGAATGACCGCAGGCCCATTGGGCTCTCCCCAAGGTTCAACATTGGTTGTTTGGGGTATTGAATTTGGTGGTTTCTGAGAAGTGCTCACGCAGATGCAGATAATGCCTGTAGCTCATCGATACAGGCATCTATACGGCTACATGCCGAGCATCCAAGCCTGCAGCCTAAATGCTGGCCCCATTCCCGAGCAAATGAAGGAGTATTATTAATAACAGGTTGTGTCTCTCCAAGGATTGCTGGGGAGAGCAAGCCATGTGCTGGTCTTCTGGCCTCTGCTTTAAGTTTCGTGTTTGTTCAGTTGTACAAATCTCCCCCCTCCCCAAATCTGATTAGTGGGCCTGAGAGAGCCTCTGTTTCTTCACGATCACACCACTTTCTAATCTTGAGGACAGAGCTGCTGGGCCCTCTTTCACATCACCCCACCCTGTGTCTGGAGGCCAGCCTTAAGACAACTGTTCCCACTGCTGGGGTGACCCATTGCAGGAGGATCCCAGATTTGATGTTGGGTACATTGGTCATCCTGGTATCCCCCACCTGGATGGACACAGGCTGAGAGCCCCTCCTTGGCTTGGTGCCAGGCAAGCCCTTGGGACCTGTGGATGGAGTGAGGGGGAGACACACGCCTTACCTCTGCCTTCTTCCCCAGTTTGGGACTTGACTCTGGCTGCTGGGTGGTGTGCGTTTCTGCAGATGCATCTTTGGCTCTCAAGATACAGACTGCTGGCTGGTCCAGTGCTGGAGGCTGCCAGCGGGGATGTCACGTGCTCTGTGTGTTTTTGTGTGATTTTAATATTCCCAGCTGGGGTTTTCCTGCTCATTGCAAGAAGACCTCTCCTCAATGTATGTTTAGCTTTCTTCTATCTGTCTTGGTGAGGAAGAGAGATGGTTATAAGGGAACTGAATAAGGTAAGAAGAGAAGATGCTCTCTCACTTTCTCCCACATCATCAACATTCCTTTTGCCCTGTTTTTCCTGGCAAGACCCAGCTCTGCTGTGGGCAGTCCAACCCTGTGAACCGACCACACCCAGGATCTGTTTCGGAGCTCAGCCCTGAACCCTGTGGGAAGAGAGTCCCCCAAGGGGCAGTGTGGTCTCCCATTCCATGGCAGAGTACAGGATGGTCTCCCTGAAGGGCTCAGCCTTCACAGTAAAGGGATCTGAGCCGTGCCTCCTTCATGGCGCCTGGGGCTGAATTCCTAATGATGCAATGAGAGAATTACAGGGGAAAAAGGAACGTTCATCAGCTGGATTCTTCTCTAGTCCCCAGCGCCTCCGCTTCATTCCCCAGACAGTGTGTGTAAGGTGAGAAGTGGAGCTGGCTGTCAGGCCCTCCTCTGACCAGCATACATATCCACTTTGCAGTCATGCCCCAGGCCACACCTCTAACCTCCAAGTTTCATGCATTCCAACCACCGGTCTATGCTCTGCTTCTGATGTAATCTTCTTACCCAGGTTGATAGGAGCCTCTCTTATTTATGGATATTTCTTCTTACGGGAAAGCCTAGTTAACCATTTTCTCTTAACTTTTGTTTAAAGGAGGCTGTATATTGGAGCTTTTGTCAGAGGTGATCTCTCCGGGCCTAAGTCTAAACGACTGATCCTCTCTTGGAGAATGAGGGCTGGTTCTCGAGTTTCAGACACTTTGGCATTTACTGGGGGAAAGTGGGGGAATGGGGGGGGGGAACATCAAAGTGCTGTCATGAACTTAATGGTGGGCAGACTTGCCAAAGCCTGGAAATGATTTCGTTCTCCTAGCACTAAGACAATTGGTCCAATTTGCCGAAAACCAGTTTGCCCATTGCTGAATGACCAATTTGATGAATTTGCCAAATTTACTAATTTACCAAATTACTTTTACGTATTTGTACAGACTTGAGCAATTGGCATGGGTGGGTTGGCAGGGCCTGAAAAGGCTCTGGGGAGTTGGAAACAGTGGTCTCAGGAACAGCCCTGCAGGTGGCACCGAGAGCCTTCAGAAGGCGCCACTGATGGACTGCAACTGTGATGGGTAAATGGGTGGGGAATTAGAGGAGAAGTCACGGTTGAAATACAAAACATTTCTGACTGCTCAGTTCTTGTTTTTAAACCAGTTCTTACTTTTTACCATTCTTGTTTTTAACCACATTGCCCATCCTCACACCACACCGTTTGTTTGGCTCTTCACCTCTCCCCTTCTCCCCTCTCAGTCTGGAGTGACAGGGCCCTCTCAGGGGCTCCTGTGGGGCACTAGCAGGACAGCTTAGCTGTTTCCTTTGTTGCTTTTGTTCCTGAAGACCCTCCTACCTTCAGGGACCATCTTCTACCACAGTAGACTATCCAAAAGAAAGACGGTCTCTTCTCTAAGAGTGACGATGGTGCCAATTCTTCAGGTAATACTAAAACATATATATTTTCTACATATAAGCACACTCTTATGATTTTGGAAAATAGAAGAAAAATAAAACCAAGACTTTTGCAAACTCAGTTTGATAGCCTCCATATAGTAGACACTCAATAAATATTCTAGGAATTAACAAATGGTTGGCTTTCGTAGTGAATTAATGTGATAGCTCTCCCCTCTCCCTTCTGAAGTCATAGGGTTGGGAGGGTCCCAGGAGACAGATGTTCAGAGCAGACTGCCTCACTTGGCTTCATCCTAGATTTTAGGGAAGAAAGAGAAAACTGAGCTCAGCAGATTGGGAAATCAGATTAGGGGTTTGACACAGAAGCTATTGCTAGGAAATGAGGATTTTGTCCAGACTCTTCCCTGACTTCTCAGAATCTTCAAGTGTGGCAGATGGGGCTGAGTGGGCACAGGCTATAGGTTCTTTGGACAAAAGGTAAGGACATCAGATCTTATCTTGCAAAATTAAAATGCATATATATAAAGGGGATTCAAAGGACTAGCTTACTTAAGAGCAAGGGAAAATACCTTATGGGGGGGGAGGTGCCTAGAGGGAGGAGGGATCTAGATCAGTGCCTCTGGTCAGTGGGAATCACGTCTTGGTGGGATTAACTTCTAGATTGGTGGTATATGCATTGTGTATGAAACTGGCTGTCTTACTCTGCCTGGGTTGCCATAACAAAATACCATAGCCTGGCTGGCTTAAACAACAGAAATTAACTTTCTCACAGTTCTGGAGGCTGAAGTCTGAGATCAGGGTACCAACATGGCCAGTTTCTGGTGGAAACTCTTCCTGACTTGCAGACAGTCACCTTCTCACTGTGTCCTCACATGAAGCAGAGACAGAGTGCAAGATCTCTGGTGTCTCTCCTTACAAGGGCCCCAATCCCATCATGAGGGCCTCCCCCTTCTGACTTTATCTAAACCTAATTACCTCTCAAAGGCCCTGTTTCCAAATGCCATCACATTGGAGGTTGGGGCTTCAACATATTAAGTTTGGGAGGATACAGTTTAGTCCACAGCATTGTGCCTCTGGTCCACCAAAATTCATGTCCCTGCAAAATACATTCAATCCATTCCAGCATCCCGAAAGTCTTAACTCATTTCAGCATCAACTTGAAAGTCTAAAGTCCAAAGTCTCACCTATATACATCTAAATCAGATATTGGTGAGACTTGAGGTAAGATTCATTCCTGTGGTAAAATTCCTCCCCAGCTGTGAATCTGTGAAGCCAGACAAAGTGCAATTGCTTCCAAAATACAATGGTGGTGGCAGGCATAGGATAGATATTCCTATTCCCAAAAGGAGAAATTGGAAGGAAGAAAGGGGTGTGGGTCCCAAACATGTCCAAAACCTAGAAAGGCAAATTCCATTAAGTCTTAAGGCTTGAGAATAATCCTCTTTGGTTCAATGTCCTGCCTTCCAGGCCCACTCAGGTGGCAGCATCGCCCCAAGGTTCTAGGCAGGGGTCCTGTCTTGGTGGCTCTGCTAGGCCAGGATCTCACCCTTAAGTTCTGTCAGGCTGGGGTCCTACGCCTGAGGCTCTAGGGGGCCCCCTAAGGCTCCAGGTGGAGGCCATCTGGCTTGTTGAGAATGAGGAAGTGGCTCTGATGATCTCTGAATCGCCTATGGGGTCATTTCCCCCTCTTCTTGAAGAATAGCACGCAGTGAATAGCTCTATTGTCCAGTCCCATCAAATGCAAGAAGGCCGACAGCCTTCCTTCATTTCGTCCTGTCTCTATCCCCTTCAGTTCAAACTGTCAGTGTTTCTCATAAAATCTCCTAAGCTCTTTTTTGCATGATAGTCCAGCTACATCCTTGGCGTTCTCTTCAGAACATGCTTTCTCATTTTTTCACAATATGAATAGGCTGAGAATTTTTTAAATCTTCAAGTTCCAGTTCCTTTTTGCTTAA
Source organism: Tapirus indicus (assembly GCA_031878705.1). Classification (NCBI taxonomy): domain Eukaryota; kingdom Metazoa; phylum Chordata; class Mammalia; order Perissodactyla; family Tapiridae; genus Tapirus; species Tapirus indicus. The sequence continues at coordinate 9,620,678 of CM062925.1, forward strand.
CAATTCCTTCTTTAATTCATCTTTTTCCTTTCACATTTTACTATAAGCAGTCAGGAGGAACCAAAAGGTTCCTTCAACACTTTGCTTAGAACTCTGCTCACCTAAATATCCAAGTTCACTGCTTGCAAGTTCTACCTTCCACACAACACTAGAACGTTGTTTGGCCAAGTTCTTTACCACTTTATAACAGGATAGCCTTTCATCTAGTTTCCAATAACGTCTTCTTCATTTCTGTCTGAGACCTCACCAGAACCACCTTTAACATCCATATTTCTAGTCTATATCTCAAAACTCATCCAGCCTCTACCCATTTCCAAGTTCCAAAGCCACCTCCACGTGTTTAGGTATTTATTACAGCAGCACCTCACTTTTCAGTACCAAAATCTGTCTTAGTCTTCTTGTTTTGTCATAACAAAAGACCATAGACCGAGTGGATTAAACAACAGAAATTTTCTCACAGTTTTGGAGGCTGGAAGTCCAAGATCAGGGTGCTGGCATGGTCAGTTTCTGGTGAGAGCTGTCTTTCTGACTAGTACATGACTCCTTCTTGCTGTATTTTCATATAGTGGAGACAGAGAGAGAGGAAGTTCTCTATGTCTCTTCATATAAGGGCCCTAATCCCATCATGAGGGCCCCATCCTCGTGACCTCATGTATATCTAATTATCTCCCAAAGGCCTATCTCCAAATACCATCATACTGGGGGTCAGGGCTTCAACATAGGAATTTTAGGGGAACAAAATTCAGACAGCAGCACTGATGGAGAAACCAGCTTGCTTTTATACCCAGATCACGGTCTTGAATTTTGATAACACAATAAAGATGTCAAGTGTTGTTCAGTGGTCTCTGCTATAGTGAAGTTGGGTTGAACTAAGGAAGCAAACCAAAGGAAAAGTCTACCTGCTTTTTCCCCTCCCCCTTAACCTTCCATTAAAAAACGCTGACATTATAAACCCCTAGGACACAACTCCCCATTAATCAGCCATTTATAACTATGTATATGTCTATTTTATGGACCAACCATTACGTTGATGGGTTTTCTGGGAAATCCCATGCTTCTGTGAATGAGAGGAAACTGCCCAAATATGGGTCCAAATTAAGTAGGTCCTTCTGGGCCTGCTGCTTCTATCATTGACCTGACCCACAATCAGTTTCGACTCCAGAACTCATAATTAAGTAGAAAGGGCTTCATCTGATGTGGGGATTTTCTTTTTTTTTTTATGAGTTAGATAAACCTGTTTGTGATCTTGGGATAGAATTTCAAAGCAAATCAGGAGCTTAGCTAAGATTTGTAGATAAAGTGCTTGCAGCCCACATCCCGTTCCTATCGATGTGATCCACTTCTATGACTGAGATGTGATTAGTTCAAAGCCAGGAAGAATTACAATCTAATTCTAGAGAGAGGTCCTTCTAGTACATATTGGTGAGTATGTATTTTAATATATGATATATATCTATATAATTTTAGTAGTTGGATAAGAAAATTTGGGAGAGGAAAACAAAATTGCCAACTATAAAGTGTACACAATAAAACTTCAGCTTAAAATAGACACTTATATGGCTTCTGCCACAAATCTGTGGAAATGATTCTTATTTGTTGGGAGGGGCCTCTCTGAATTTCCTGTAAAGTTTGGCATTGTTTACACTACCCTTTTTGACTCTTCCTCTTTTATATATACATATTTACATAAAACTTTGCTGTCTCTGTTTCCTGAGCTTCACAATGAACCGACAAACTAGCAGTAACTAGAATCGAGCACTTAAAATTTAATCCCCTGGGATAGTCCATCCACTGCCCCTGCAGAAGCAGTCTCCTGGCAGAAGAAGAGTGACAATCAAAGGCAGCAATAGCATATTCTTGTACTCATCCTAGAGTACGTGCTGGTATGAGAAAGAAAAAAGACCAAGTAATGTGGGGACCCTTGGAATGCATGAGAGAAATAGACTCTCGATTGGATCCCTTGAAGGACAAGGTGGTCTTTGTTGTGTGGACAGCCCAGGGAAAGCAATAAAAATGACCAAGAAGATTCCAGTAAGCACAAGTACCCTCAAAGGCACTTAAGGCAAATGGGATTATTATTCAGACAAAGACGAGAAAAGAGAGAGAAACAAATGTAGGTGGAAATGTAAATGACTCAAACTGTCCATTATTGAAAGTTCCAAATGTCTCCCTAATAGAGATCACAGAACTGTAGGTGGTAATTTAGCCTCACTAACATAACATCGCCTCATCTTGCTTCTTTCTGTTCATTACGAAAATGAGTTCCTGTTCTGACCACGTGGGGTCTCTAGAGAATCACTGATGAATGTCTGCAGCCTGATAACCTCTTGGTTATCAACCACTGTAGGAGGTGGAAGTGTGTATTTTTCAAATGAGAATAGTCACAGAGTCACAGGAGATCCAAGGCCTGAATCTTAAGTTTCCAAGTATTAAAAAATGTATATAGCTACTTCAGTGGGAAGCTGCCGAACCAAATTCCGGTGGCACTGACCATCATCCCTCAAATAGCTCCCTTGTGATATTGATGGTAGACACTCCACTATTTCACTATTATTTCTTGAAGCAACAGCACTACTCCCTGTTAAAAAGACAAATGCCCATGGGGGACCAATTTATACAATCCTTAAGCTTTTTATATCTTAGTCTGAGTTATTCTGTTGGAAATTCCCCAGTGTGATTACTAAGGATGGATCGGGGTCAGGGGGAAGACAATGATCAGGGCAGGAAAAGAGGAGGTGCAGACAAATTTCATCTACTTCACACCATTGCAGAGGTCTGACCCTGGGTCCTCTCCCAACTTCCTCTCCCTGGGTAAGTGCTAACCTCAGGGTCAAGAGAACAAACTGCCCTCACTTCCTTAAGCCCTCCTCTTCAAGACGATGACTTCCAGACTTTCCAGGGACATTGACACTATCACCTCTAGAGTCCTTAGCGTGACTTTCTTCCTAGTCACACAAACTGTAACTATTTTGGGCGTAACCTACATTTTTGATAGTGTCGGTGATGACAAGTGTACATTTCAACGTTCCATTACTTAGATTACTCATGCAATTATTTGTAATGAATCACTGATGAAATTTGGGGAACAACGGAGTCCTCCCTGAAGTTTGGGTGGTTTGCTATGGGAAATTTTACTTTGATGCTCTCTCTCATTTTTATCTCAAGAATTCTGGATATTATTTCCTGATGCACTCTGGTATACATTAATTTTTCATACATTTATCCATCCATCAAACACTTATTGAGAGTCTATTACTTTCCACTTACCTTGAAGGCTCTACGAATATAAAGATGAATAAGAATGGGCCAGAGCTTTCATGAAGCCCATCAACCAGTGGGACAGATGTGTAAAGGCAGTTACAAAATGCATGATGAGTGGGGAAGTACAAAGTGCTTTGGGAGCAAGAATATAAACTTCTAGAAAAGTAAAATTCTTTTTCTCAGCTTGTTTGAAAGCAGCCATCTCTTGTTGTTGTTGTTGCTACTATTATTGTTTTTATCGGGGAACACTAGTCTTCCTGATAACTCACCTTGATGCCTTGGATACATTTTTTATTTGCTCACAGCTGCTTTAAAAGGCACTGACCACAGGGTTATAGGATAGAGAATGTGAAAAGCAATCTGAACGGGTCCTGCTGGTGTAACTCAACCCACAGGAGTGACCTCTCGTCTGTTTCAAGGGAGACCAGCGACCAGTGGGGCTGCCCACGTTTTCACAATGCATATCCTGCAACTTCTGGATCAGTCCTGCTGGAACACAGGCAATTCTCTACTGAAGAAATGCTATAAAGTGCATACATTCTTCATCTCTGCAATTTTTCAAGGAATGTGGCCATCTCTCAGCAACCTACCCTTCTTTTGGAGACTTACTTACAAAACAGACAAGTAGGTGAGTGTCTGGGATTTGGAAGTGTGTATGTACAGAAGGGCGAGAATAAACTCTGCTGTTTGAGCAGAGAGGTGGGGTGGAAGCTCACCACCTCCCGGGGTCAGTATTCTCAGCAGTCTCTCTCTTCTGTTGAGGATAGTTTCCTGCACGTGGTGTGGACTTGTTTGATTTCTGACCCAAATAGCATTTGTACTCACTTCTCTTCATGTAAGAGCCGGGAGAAGAAATTTCATCTCTTCTTTGTCTCTTGTGTAAAAACACACATATATTTATTGTGAACTAATCCATTTGGCTTTTTACTTTTAGGCGGGCATGGACTTCTATTAATGCCAGACCCTCCTTTTTCCTTGGAGAATCACTTTTGTTCTTTCCTAAATTAAATAGATCCATCATTCTGTATTTTCTTTCCTCTGATACTCTTCCTGGAAAAAAAATTATTATTTTTCAAACCTCCAAACCACAAAGTGAAATAACAGGAAATAGCGTTCTTACAACTGGGAAGATGTGTGTGCGTGCACGCATGAGTGCACATGTGTGCAAGGGGGTACATGGGGGAGGAAGAGAGAGGTGAGCAGTGGGTAAACATAACCGGCATGTTCTGATGTCACATGGACTGAGCTAGTAAATAACTGAATGCCTACGAAGACCTAAGTGGGAAACTCACCAACCAAGAATTAAAAGGGATTCCTGAATCTAAGCTCTACCTTATTTCTAGAGTATAACGTAGGTTAACGTTTACCAAGTGCAGTATGTACAAGGCACCATGGAGAATGTGGAAACCTGAGATTAAGGGTTGCCAAGTTAACATCTCTATGTCCCTGAACAGAGAAAGGGATGAGGTAGTCATGCAATCACTCATGGAAGGCCCATGCATCATTCCCTGTTCTCCCTTTCATTACGAGCTTGACTTAGAAATCCCAGAGGCCTTTTCTTTGTCTTTCTGCTTCTGTGCTTCAGGGGACCTTGTGTCGGGCAGTCATCACAAGGATGCTGAATAAAGCCCAGAGTGTGTAATTATATCTGCATCCTGTGGACATACATTTACATAGGTTGCTATCATCATCTTATTTTTTTCCACCCCAGCGGGGCTTTGGAGATATGGCTGTTAAGACTATTCATCATCATCTTTGAGGGACCAATTCCTTTCTTTGATACCTTTGAATGCTGGGGCCTTAGAACAAATCTGTCATGTGTGAAGATTACAAAGTCCAGAGGGGGATGGGAGAAGAGAATGAGGCCATTGGCAGCTTGATAACCCAAGAGCAGAAAAAGTTATTTCAGGATATTTCTTGTTTTGGACATCATATGTCAGTCCAAGTGTTAGAAAGAGGGGCTCCAGGACCGCATGAGGCCTGGACAGCCCTCGGTTTGAGGTCTCTCTTCCCAGCCCTCAGACTGCAGTGGCCAGGACTGAGCGTGATGGGTTGAGTTCATCAGCGTTTGAAGGAATGCTGTCCTCACCCTGTCTTCTGCTCACATTTACTCAGGTCCATCACTGGAGTGGGAATGGGGGCCTTTGGGCTTCAGCCTCATGTTAATGATGGGCCTCAAAATTTGACTTCTGAAGCTATCTCCAAAAGACAGTATACATATGGTTATTAAAATTATTCTTGGGTCAAAAGCATTCATTTGCTAAATGTAAACATACGAGAAATATCATAATTCTTATAACAGTGTTTTGGCATTTATTCATTATTTCATATATTCATTAAGTTTCCAGATTTGGAATTGGCTCAGACTTCTCTCAGCCTCTGAAGGGCCCTGAATTTACCACCAAACAGTGGGCAACATTTGAGGTCCCCTGGGCTTTTGTTCCGTGCTAAATGACCCAGCTCGACCCTCTGCTTATAGATCCGAAGAACAGATTAGATTCACTACAGTTCCTGATCTTTCTTATGTGAGCACTTCAAAGTGGGGTTTTTGACATCAGTGTTTAAACTTTGCTCTGCGTGCTTATAGGACACCACTAGCGCTTTTTGGCTTAGGAGAATTAATATTTTACCAGTTGAAAAAGTGCCTTAATTGGGGATATTATATTTTAAAGTGGGGGAAAAAAAGGCTGAAATTCCCAGAGTGCACCAAGAAAAAAGTGAAATAGGGTCTGCCAATATCAGTCCAGTCAGTGCCCCACAGGAGCAGCAGTGGGGATGGAACTCAGGTTTGGGCTGCACGTGGGAAGATGTGTGTGTGTGTGTGTGTGTGTGTGTGTGTGTGTGTGTGTGTGTGTGTGTGCGCGCGCGCCTGTCTGTCTGTCTATCTTTGTGCAGATGGCAGATCACCAGGCCCTGTGAGTCTGAGGCTTTATGTGTACACAAGTGGAACTAGCTCACTGATGGCCTCTAATTGCAAAAAATTCCTTGTTTTGCCTTTCTCTGGGCTGAGAGCACTGCCAATATTATCTGAGCAATATCTGGGGCCCATTTCCATTTGGATTTGGAGACTTAGGGCTCTCAAACTTTCCAAAAGAAATGTCCGGTTGGGCTAGGAGAGGAAGCAATGATGCAATCATAGTATACTTATTTATTCTTTGATTGCTGTTTCCTGTAGATATTGGTGTTTGTATACTATAAAAGATATTTTGCTTAATTTTACTACATAATTTTTTGTTTTAATTTTTCTGACCATAAAATACATGCTTTTTATAGAAAATTTGGAAAGTATAGAAATGTATATAAAAAAAGTATGCAAAGTATAGAAATGTAAAGAAGCTAACAAATGCATGCATAATATCAGCAAACTGTTATTTTAAGCTGACAATTCTAAAAGAAATTTATTAATTCTTACTAATTTCCATGCATGCAATCATTTCATTGAAAATAACATTAATATAAGCATTAGAGCTTTATGCTTGACCATCTAAATCTGTTTACTGTGACCCTAAAATACTATGGGGACCTGTTGAGTTGCCATCTAAAGTCCAAAGGTAATAAGATATATATCATGACTTTTCTGTTTCTGTTTTAAAATGAAGTTATTAATATTTATTGCTTACTCTGTACCAGCCACTGTACTAAATTCTTTACATGGATTAACTATTTTAGTACTTACAAAAACCTTTTAGTACTACAAAAACATTTTAAGGATGGAAAAGTGAGATGAGAGATGTTAAGTTGGCCAAGTATACACACTAGTAAGTGGTAGGTGGGATTCTGACCAGCCCCTCTGTTCTGAAACCCTCAGCATTTCTCCTAAACTTGAAAGTGCTCAGTTCCTTAAAGAGATAAGGGCCCAGCCACATCAGTCAGGACATATTTGAGCACATGAAAGGGCAGCAAAGCATGTCCCTTCGCTTTGATTTCAGCAGAAACACGTCCCTTGTATCAAGTGGTGACAGCCGCATGGAGGTTTTGCTCAGGCGATAGACTGGAAATGCATGTGTGTGGCAGGCAGACTTGTGAGATCACATCCGAAGGCTGGCTGGACTCATTTCAGTCCTTTGGAGTGTTGATTTAGATGAGGGGGAGAAGACGCAAACCCCTCTTCTTTGGCTTAGAAGATTATGGATCTGCGACTTCAAAAGCTGTTTGCAATTCTCAATTCACTTCTCACTGCCAAGGTGCTTGTCTGTCTTGAGTCAGTTGGCTGGGGCTGCTCTGAGTAAGCTGGGCGGTTTCCTTCTGCATTTGGAAGGGAGTTGCAGGAGCAAGAATAGGGGCGGGCGGTGGGGAGGTATGTGTGGCTGAGAGGATGACACTAGTGGAAGGAAGGGAAATGGCTCAGAGGAGGGCAGGAGGAGCAGGGAATGAGAGCGGATGGGAGAGAGGAGAGGAAAGGCCCTTTCCTGGTCTGTACTGGGATGGGAGGCCCTGTGATCCAAGCAAAAAGAAAAGAACTCCGAGTCAGACAGACCCAGTTATAGTTCTGCTTCTGGGCTTTGTGACCTTGGTCAATTTACTAAACCTCTCGTGCCTTTCTGCACTGTTTGCCCTCTTGTCTCTGTTTCCTGCTGGGCTCAGGTAGTAACGTTGCCCTTAACAGTCCATGCCCAGCTCCATCCAGAAGGAAGGATGCTGGTCCGGGAGGCAGGAGATCAGGATGATTTTCCGTCTTTACTCTTCATCGGCTCTCTGACCCTGGGCAAGACAAACCTTCTGTGACTTCCAGTTTCCTCACCTGTCAAATCTGTGATAACACCTATCCTTGTCACCTCACAAGGTTTTGGGGAGATCAGGTATTTGAAAAGATTTTGTGAACCTTAAAGGATTATTCTAGATGCTGGGCTAAAGGTGCAACCGAGCACAGCTGCTTGATTCTCACTCAGGGATGGCAGACTGGTTTCAGTTGTGAGCCAGCTCTCACTGACTGCTGTGGCTGCCTGGAGCTCCACGTGGAGAAGGACTCTGAGGCTTTGGCTGGGCTCCATGGGTAAGAGTGCTGGTATTGATTATTAATGTCTGCCATGGACAAAGGAGTAGGAGGAGTGACTCATGTGCCACGTGTTTGTCCTTTCTGCTCTAGCCCAGCGACTCCTAAATCTGGTTGATCATTAGATTTATCTGGACAACTTAGTAAACCTGCCTCAAGCTACAGATTTCTGATTTGGGAGGCCAAGAGTAAGAGCTGTGGAGAGGGCTGGGAATCTCCATTTCTTTAGAAAGCCTTTCTTTCCAGATTGTTCTGGTGGTTGTGCAGCTTTGGGCACCATCACATATCTAAAGTAGAGCAGAGGCAGAGATTGAGCCTCATGGAGCCCTGGGAGTTGAGGGAACAGAGCACAGGAGAGTTAAGCAATTTTTCTAGACATGGTCATAAGTTTAAAAAAATGCAGATCAGGCCTGTGGTTTTCAGTAGGTTGCCTAACTCCTTCCCCATTAAACAAATTGGTTGTATTGTCTGTTGAGATGATTCTACCACTGGCTTCGGGCCAGATCCTTTCTCCTTGTGGTTCAGGCTCTGGCTCCAAAGGGGCCAGACCCCGAGAGCGGTTCCCCGCCTCTGCCCCTGCTTTGAATCGACATCAGCTTGCGGCTAGTAGTTTTCATAAATCGGGAAAAAGAAAAAAGTAAAATTAGCTTCATCTTAACTAGATGTGCTTTGAAATTTCTGCTTTATACGTTTAATCATTTTGACTTGAGCTCTTGTGCACCAAACCTGCCGACAGCATCGGGATTGTGTGTGTGCCTCCCAACACGCTGAGGAAGCCGCTGATATTCCCTCCCATGAGAACAGGTTGTGCCCACAAGAGGCAGAGGTGCAGGAGGGGAGGGCATGCTTGTATCCCACTCCTGTTGATCTCTGTCATCCGAGCTGGCAGAGAACCGGCATGTTGGCTCACAGGACCTTGGAGAAAGAAGAAAACTTTAAATTTTAGTTAAGAAAATGAATTCCATCTCATTCAAGGGTCAAAAGGAAGAAATAGTAACTGTGGAAGTTCTGGTATCAGCCATTTTGTCAGAAAACAAGGACCAGCCTGCCCTGGAGCTCCCCAGAGTGGGGGGCGGGGGGGGGGTGGCGCTTGTCCTAATTCGAGAGCAGCAGGGGAGCCTGGAAATGGTCGTAGCCCCTGATAGCCCCTCCTGAGCGGGAGCAACTACATCTCTGGTTGCTTAAGGATTGACTGGGGAGAGGTGCAGTTCTGGACTGGCCCTGCTTCAGCTCTCACGGAGCAGAGATGGGGCAGAGTTAAAAGTTTTTGCTACTGTAGGAATCCTGATTTATTAGCAAGGAATACGGGTGCAGGAGGTCTTTTTCTTTTAGCAGAAGCTGAGGCCTCCAAATCCTGCCTGTATGAACGATATATTAGCTGAGAGTCTGGATTCTTTTTCCCGCTCTTTCTCCTTCAGTCTGAGTTCGTCTGAAAAAATACACACATGTGCCCATAGAAGAAAAAGGAGGAGTTCTTGTACCTGGTGTGTGTGTGTATGTGTGTGTGTGTGTGTGTGTGTGTATACTACACCAAGGCTTACAAACTGGTGGCCTGGGCTATGAATTTGGCCCTCAGATATGCTTTGTTTGGGTGGCAGTGTCTGGAAAAACTGAGTTGGGGTGCATGCTGCAGTTTACCGCAGGTCCCTATTTTCTCACACCTGTGATTTTTGTAATTTCTAGTGCTGGTCATGAAGGTGTTAGGGTTTAGGACCTGTGGAGTAAACCTGTGCCTGCCTTGAACTCTCTGAGATCTCACATAAGTGAAAAATACCAAACCCAGAGCATTCTGACATGAAACTCTAGTGTTCACTTCTCTGAGGCAGCATATCAATTTATAGCTTTTAATTTCTCTAATAAGGGGTCCGCTAGTTGTAGCAAATGAATCTTCAAATTCCAGATATGCCAGGACATGTATTGATTCAAACTGTGAGGGATTTTAATGTTTTGCTTTATTTTGTTTTGTTTTAAGGATCTGAATGAGAGGAAATTCAGGGATGCGGAGGAAGGCAAAAGGGCAGGAATGATTGATGGCCACAGAAAGTCCTGACAAATTTGTAGTCAATATTGTTTGTCTAGGGCAGCTTGTGTGACAAAAGAAGTGTCAGCAGCCGCCTGAAGTCTCATTCTTCAGGACCCGGCCTCTGAGTCGGAATAGGGGGCTTGAGTGAAATGTCTGTTGTGGCTAATTGGAAAAATCACTCCAGATGAGTGAGGGGGGCTGACAGTTATGCATTACAGGGAGAACCAAGTGTGTCCTACAAGGTTGACACAGGCACCAAAAGTAACTGGCTTTAGCTTTTTCCTAATTAGGAAGGCCACTAGAAGGATACAACCCTAGAAAAGAAGCAACGGATTATTTCAGATTCCTATCTGTTTGGAAAAGACTTCCAGCCCCATTAGCTTCATTGTCACACCCAATCTTCGACCCCAATTCCTTTCTTTTCTTAGATTTTTGTTCTGTTCTTGCTGTCTAATGACTCCAGTGCATAGGGACCAGGGACAATTTCAGGGAGCATCTTGTGGAGGAGTGGAAATGATAGACTGTTATTCTCCTCTCTCTCTCTAATGTGAGTGTTTGCCTGGTTGTGTGGGACTGGTCATGGACATTTCCAGCCATTGCTGAGGTGCTCAACAGGCTAAGCTCACTTTGTTGTTTAGTAATTTATCTGTCGACATTTCTTGCCCTCAGATGATGTGGCTTCTGCGAGTGCTGTGGTTTCTCATCGGATGAAGTCTGAGAGCTGATGATTCTATAAGGGCTGGAGAGTTTGGTGGGTGACTGGTCCTTTGAGCTCCCAGGGCCTGCTGTCTCAGGGCCATCACCACCAACACTGGGACGTGTGGGTGCAAGTGGGTCATGCACCTTCTCGGTTTCACTTCATCTTTGCATCGTGTGTCCCGGCCTTGTTCTCTGTAGTCCCATACATGTCTGAGGAGTGGAGGACAACTTTTTGGCTTGAGGCTTCAGAATGGCAGCTCTGAAAGTTCTAGTAAGTAGAACTTATGTGTATTGAATGTGGAACTCAACCCAGGTATCAAATTGTTTTGGTGAGATTTATCTTTTTGGTGACAGTATACTGCAGAAAACATTCCAATCCCGGTTAATGTGGTTTCAGTCAAAGTTTAACTGTAGTTTGGAAATGTAGTATTTAAGTAGTCTTAGCACTATTGTCAATGCTGGGCTCCATGATGCTATTGATGGTCCTGAAAATATACTACTGTCAAGTGTTTCTTAAAAGTGAAAAAAATGTAGCTAAAACATCAATTCTTCATAATCTGTTCAAAATTAGGTTTCTTGGAGGAACTTTCCGTTTTTTGAAATAAACATCCCATTGAGTCTGTTGGTACGTATAAATATGGATTCACTAAATATAGGTTTGCTTAAAAACAAGATATGCCCAACTAACTTCATTTCCTTTTTTGATAGAGTGGAGAGACTGGTGGGGAGGGGAAATGCCACAGACAAAACGTGTCTGGGTTTCAGGAAGACGTTTGATAGGGTCTCTTGTGATGTCCCTGTGGGAAGGATGAAGATATATGAGCTGGGTGATAGTCAAACGAGGAGGATTCATGGCTAGTTGGAGGGTGATATGAAAAGGGCACTGGGGAGGGAGGCTTCAGGGCTCTGTTGTGGACCCCACCTTTTCAACATCTTGACCTAAGTTTGGATGATCTCGACAGAGAGGAAAAATTAAGAAATGAGAACAAATAAGAATATGAAGTTTAAAATAAATAAATTCTTCATTTCAGTTAAACATATAGTGTGCATTTGTAGGCTGGGATCTGTGTGAGAAAGGCTGAGGATTCTTGTTGACTGTGAGCTCCGTCTGAATACCAATGTGATGCAGCTGCTGTGAGAATTAAGGCCATCTTCAGCTGCCTTTTAATTAGAAATATGGCTTTGCTGGTAAGGAAGTAGTAGTCCCACTATGCGCTGCTATAGTCAGACTATTTAGAGGGTGGTTCAGCACCAGACATTGCATTTTGATATGTGGGGAGAGGTGATAACAAGCTGGAGTGAACCCTGATAGTGAAAAGCCTGGAAAACTACTTATACAATGAAGAATGGGAGGACCTGGTCTGTTTAGTTTGGAGAAAAGAGGCTGGGCGATGAGGCTGGTGATCTGATACCTGGTTTCAAAAACTTATAGGACTGTCAAGTAGAACAGGGAATAGACTTCCACATGGTTCCAGCAGACAGAACAGGACCAAGGGGTACAAAACATGGGGCAACAGCAGTTCTTGAAGCAACGAGAGCTGGTAGACAATAGAACGATTTACTCATTACTGGATCAGTTCAAGGAGAGGGGACAGGATGGCTGTTGAAGGAAGTTGTGGAGACCATACACCAGGGTGGCTAAAGGCAGGGGCTTGGGGTTAATGAACTGGTTGATGCTTGAGACCTGGTTTCACTAGTGCTGTGTGAACATGGGCAATTTATTTTAATATGTCCATGCCTAGGGTTTCTCATCTATGTACTAACAGTTCCTTTCTCCTGTGGTTGTTGTGAGGGCTTGAATTAAATAATCCATGTGAATTGCTTAGCGCCCTACCTGGCACCTCGTAAATACTCCACAAATGACAGTTGTTACTATTACTAGTCCTGATGTGAGGGAGTGTTGAAATAGATGCTCTCCTTTCCAAAACTAACCTGTTATATTTTTGATCAACATAAGGCTTAAAAGGCACAAACATATCTAGGTCATAGCCCCAGAAAACCTTTGATTGCATTTGAGTTTCCCTTCTTCCCACTGCTTCTACTCAATGCTCCTTTCAACTTCTTCAGGGGTATATTTTGGGGCACAAGTATCAATCTTCTTTTTCTCAAAGATATGGCACCAGAAATGAAGTGGCAGTGGCCTCGAGAAGATGGGCTCCATTCTGAGGACCTAGGGGTGTGCTTTTGCTCATTTTCTTGGGAAATGGTGATCAAATTATGCAGTAAACTAAAGAAGGATATGCCTAAATTAAAATTGTGTTAGAAATTTTTATGCCTATCAATTTGTTATTGTTTCTATGCCTTGTATTAATATAATATGAGTTCAGTAAGTATTGAAATAATTGTGCAATTAAAAAGAATTATAGTCATTGTTAAAGAACAAAAGACAAATGCACCAGAGGCATAACCACGCATTATGTGTTTACCCTACTTCCTGGTTGGATCCCGCCAATTTGCTGACAGAACACCCAAACTACATTTGTTGGGAGAGAAAACCATTTCCAGGAGTCCAGCTTCTCCTCCTTTTTCCAGTCACCTCCTGTCTCTAATTGCCTGAACACACAGCAGAAAGTCACCAGAGGGCATTCTCAGACCATCTGTTATCAAGGGACTGCAGCTGGGAGGTACCAACAATTCTCACTTCGGGTCTCCTCTTGGATGGAGAGGCAGTTTCTAACTCACATTTGGAAACACTTAGAGTCTGAAGGCTGCCTTGCTAAATCAACAACCACCCAACCCTGGGGTTTCAGCAGGGACATTTTACTGAGTGACTACAGACTTCAGATCTTTCTGCTCCTCTACTGATACCAGTGCTGTCCTCGAAAGCTGGGCAGGCAACATGGGTGAGCAGAGAGACCTCTGGCCTGGGAATCTAGAGACATGGAAAATTTGGTTCCGGCATGAATTGATTTCTTGACCTTCAGTAAATTACTTGCATGCCCCAAGTCTGTTTTCTCATCTGTAAAATGGAAGACTGAAGTAGTACTTGAAGATCACTTTGAGTTCTAACTATCAATGATTGAATTCCTTCCTTTCTCCTCTCTCTCTCCCTCCCTTCCTTCCTGATTAAACTAAAGGAGAAGCTGGGATTTACCGACACTTTGTTTGGGGTGGGTCTGTTATGAGCTTGTAGTGCTGAAGAGACAGTCTCTAAAGGATGGGCAGCGCCCACTGCACAGTATAGGGCTGGAAGCTGAGCACCCACAGTGTGAATGTAGCCCTCCCCCACTCCTTTGTTCAGAATTCCCAGACTGGGCCATGCATACCTCCAGGGATGGGACAGCCATGAGGCCATTATAGTCTGATATCTTGGAGCATTGATTCTATTCAAGAATTCTGGAGAAAAAGAAAGACATTTTTTTATGTGAAATGCAGATATTATGGAACACAGTTTAAAATTTTACTTACATTTTTAATGTGAAATAGAAGACAAAATGTTGGGTTTGCAGTTGGATGCTTTGGGTTATACTTTTAGATATCCTGGGACTAGAATTATTTCTTCATTTCATTAGGGGTGCATTGGAGGGAAAGTTTGGGAAAGCTTAGCCCTTGGTGTGTGTTTTGAATGTTTCTTGGGCTGGTTTCCCTAGAAGCAGAGCCTGAGGCGAGCATTCAGCTGCATGCAATTTACTGAGGGCATGCTCTTTAAGGGAAAAAATCTGCTAATAAGTGAGGGAAACAGGATAGAAAAGAGCTGAACAATGATGTGGTCTCAAGAAATATGATCTGATTTATGGGGGTAATGAATAAATCACATCACAGAATTGAGCCTCATTGAGGCAAGGGACTGGGATTTTGTACCTCCATACCCGTTAGTCATTGTCTGCAGTCTCTCCCTGAGTGAAGCCGGAGAGGTGACTCTTTAGGAGTAGGAGTGGGGGTTGGGGGGGGACGTGGGGTGGGATTCCCCAGAGAAAGGAACAGCTGTGAGTTGTAGGCAGCCGGTGGTCTGCTGGGGTCAGTTCATAAAGCTCACAAGCGCTGACTGTGTGCCTCGCTTCCCAGCTCCCCATTCAGTGGCCTCATACTAGTAGCTTGAAATTGGCCATGATGTGAGCATTTGCATCATGAAAATCAACAAAAGCTACAAATTGGGGGCTTTTACACCCCCACTGAGAGCCAGTCCTCAAACTTTTACCAGCACATCCCTGGCCAACACTCTTGGCAACGGAGGGATGGTGCCCTGGCTGGTGATGGGGTTCTGAGCAGGGCGCCAATTACATCTACTCCATAGGGGTTACAGGAGACCTGCCCACAGTGATCTCCCCAACTAGTTGTCAGTTGGCAAGCCTTTCTTTTAGTGTTTGCCTTTCCTAGCCTCTTTCAAAATGCACACAGTATTGGGAGGCATAGAACTGATAATTCACACCATGCCAGTCAAAGCAACTGATTATGTTTTTTAAGTGCAAGAGTAGAAGAGAGTGGAGGTGAGGAAAGGGTGTGTAAACTGAATAACCTGCCGTGAGGGCTGAGGAAAGACTCGGCTATATTGCTTAGGGACAGAATTTAGAATAACTGTGACGCTATAGTGTTTTTTTGGGAGAGAGTTTTCAGAATTTATCATTTAAAATACTGCACTTGATTCAGATGATGGAGGGTTAAACTTTTTATTAGGGAAAATTTATTAGGAAAATTTTCAAATATGTATAAAGTAGAGAGAATAGTATAATAAACTCTCATGTACTCATCACTCAGATTCAACAATTATTAACTTATGGCCAATCTTGTTTCATTTATACCCCCATTCACTTCTCTCTGGGGCCGGGGGAAGTTTTGAAGACTTAGTTAATTGGGTAAATGTTGAATGTGGTCTAGAAAAAAAGCCAAATTCACCAAGTCCTGGTGGAAAGGTTTTTGACAGACTGAAGGCACAGTAGCTATGCCTTTCCCTAATGTATTAGGATCGATGAGGAATCATTCAAAGACACGTGAAATTCATTGCATGGGACCTGTATTCTGATTAACCCCAAGATTTTTTATCTCCAACTCCTCCTAAAATGAAGAGCCGGTGATGGAAAGGAAAGAAAGGAGAAGAGTTACAGGGTTCCTATCAAAGGAGCTCAATACTCTTTGCTGTCAAAATACTTTTTGTCCCCCAGGCTTTAACTTTCTGTTCAGATATACAGGAGCAAAATATCTGGACGATTTCTCAGTGGAGATTCTAAATGATCTTCCAGGCTAAGAGCAAGGCTTGTCACCACCACCACAAGATAAGAATCTTGACTCTTATGTGATGGGCAAAGAAATTTCCTTAGAAAACAGAAACGAGTTTGGGCCTTCTTATGATAGGTTAACTGTACTTACAGTGATGGGTTGTGGCCTATGCATATTTTTCTTTTTCTTTTTTTTCTTTCACTGTCTTTGGAGATTTGGGATAAGAGATGGCCTCTGACCTTTTTCTAAGAATAGCAAGTTTCCTTCTCTCTGCTTTCCGGCCATTCGACTTTCCCTCTCAGTGCTTGTAATTCCAAAGATAATTCGGATGTGAGCTCTTGACCATCTGGAGTTGCAAGAATAAGTAGTGGGGCCCCAAGAAGAACATGTTTGCAAAATTAATAATTAATTCAGTGTGAATGAATAAGGTAGGAAAGATTTGGTTCAGTCATTATATATTTATCACTAGAACCTTCTACCAAGGTTAGTTGGAAGTGGACAAACAACTTGAAAAATTAGACCATTGGGAGCTTCAGAAAACCAGGGCTGAGGGAAGAGTAGATATAATTACAACAGAGAGACAGCTTTGTCTAGATTACTATCTAGTTATTTTCTGATAAATCGCTGCAGCTACTTTATTGGAACTGCTCAAGATAAAGCCTGGCCGTTTGTGCCTGTGGAGAACCTGGAAAAGAAGCTGCTCTGATGCCGTAGACAAGTGTGTGAGCTGTTTATTGACAGGTTTTCACTTGCTGGTTGCATGGAAGAGGTTGTTGACAGGTTGTAAGCCTGGGCCCGTATGGATCAAAGGCAGAAAATAAAAGAAAGCATTCCTTCCTAAGGGATGGCTACAGCTGAAGATTGGAAAAGGCTGTCAAGCATCAATTCCTGCAGCTCATCTCTTTGAGCTAGTAAATCTTGATGATATATTTGTTAAATTTAAAACTGACCATATGCTGGCTGAATTTCTGTTGAGCTTTTCCACAGTTATTGGGAATCAGACTTAATTCTTCTGGTAGATTTCTTGGCATCTTTACTGGAGCCCACTTTTCACTGTTTCCTTTTCATTGAAATGTCATCATGTCAAAGTAAAGACAATTTGCAGTCAAGGTGCGTGAATATTTCTGACATCTTATCAAACAAAAAATAATTTTTCTAGAATATGTGTATTTATGTATGTATACTAGTAGAAGTTGGATTTAATTTTTTTAATAGACTACTTTTTAGAGAAGTTTTAGGTTCACAGCTAAATTGAATGGAAGGTACAAAGATTTCCTATATACCCTCTACCCCCATATACCCACTGCTCCCCAACAGAGTGGTACATTTGTTACAATCAATGAACCTATGTTGATACATCATTATCACCCAAAGTCCATAGTTTAGATTAGGATTCATTTTTGCTGTTGTACATTCCATGGGTTTTGACAAATGTATAATGACATGTATCCACTATTAGAGTATCATACAGAATAGTTTCAGGATTTCATTTTTAAAATCCTAAATTCTTATGTAACTTTTGTTCTCTTAGGCTGCCCCAACCTGTCCCCAAACCAAGCAGTATTCATGGTGATTGCATGTTACAATATGCATAGAAGTGCATGTTATAAAAAGTACAGTTAGGCCAAATTTTTTTGTCAGGACATATTCTTAGTGAATAAGGAGGAAAAGAATTTTGAAATGTAAAGCTGTTATCCCAAACAATAAAACCCATTGACAGAATGAGGATGTGAGTGTGTATTTAGTTGGCCCAAGTAGTGGGTTCCTTAAAGTCAAGAGCACTGTTGGGCATTGATTCTGAGTAGAGGCCAACAGACAACAGGTCTTCAAAAACTCTTTTATGAGAACCCCCTTCGAGCTCCATTTGAACTTCTGTCATCCAAGCTCTTTCAAAACCTAGAAAACATACTCACCTGGGAATGAATTTCAATCAACCTGATTCACATTAGTTTATCTTTATGGTGGAACGAGCACCAGTACCTTTAATTTCCTCAAGCGGTGCTAGGATAAAGTAAGGCAACCTAAGTGACTAAATGCTAAGTCCACTTGACAGCAGATACGTGGTAATGGCCTTAGTCACCCTCCAGTTCTAACTGTATAGTGAATTTATGACCTAACAGCCAAGTTAAAGGAGTCCAGACCCCTTATTATGTTCTTAATTTGTTGTGACAAAGATAAAGGGGAAATAGAGGATTAAGATTAAATGAAGGATAGAAAAAAATGTAGATTAGGAAAGTGATGGGACATAAATGTCAAAAGCGTGAGGGAGAAAAAATAGTTTTCCCTCTATCCTTCATTGTTCTTGACTGAGAAGCCCCTGTAAAAAAAAGATTAACAAGAGGAAAAAAACAATTTTACTTACATTCATACATACGGGAGCCCCACAAAGGTAGGAGACTCAAAAGGCAGCTGGAAGATGGAGGCTTGCGTATCCTTCTGAGCTAAGGAGAGGGACGTGGGACTGGGCTTCAAAGCGGGGAGGCCATTCCCGGGAAGGTGAGAAGAGGAAATTTTTGGTGAACAGAGGCTGCCCTGAGTAGATCTTAAAAGTTCTCATCACACACACACACACAAAATTTGTAACTATGTGAGGTGATTTATGTTAACCAGACTTGTGGTGATCACTTCACAGTATATACAAATATTGAATCATTATGTGGTACACCTGAAACTGATATGATGTTATATGTCAATTATATCTCAATAAAAACAAAAACAAAGGTTGTCCTTCCATGGGAGTAAGTCTCTCAGGTGAAGAAGTGATCTCCAGTGCTAGCTCTCTCCCAGGGACAGGTCCCCTTTCTCATATAAATTTCCCTTGCAAAAGGGTAACTTCTGCTCTGTTTTCAGAGCTTCTCCTGTGTCTGCAGCTCAAAATAAACCTTATGCCAAAGAGGCATATTTTGGGGTGGCATGTTCTGCTACCCCTCAAAAAGCATATGGTTAAAGAGAAAATGTGAACTGCTGAATGTGTATGCCAGTTCTTCAGTCCATTGACATGTGTATTAGTGACAGAGAGGCAGCAAGATGAGGAAAGAGCATTGGCTCTGAGGTTCACAAAACTAGGTAGATGCAGACCCCCCTCCCTCCTGGGGTTGCTGAGAGGGTTGAAGAAGATCACATTGTGTGAGAAAAGTACTTTGTGAGCTACAAAGCTCTAGTTAAATGCAGATATTATTTTAACATAAGAATTGGCACTTAGTCCCAAAGATCTTGTGACAAAACTAACATGAATAAGCAAAGTGGCATATAATCAAATTCTAAATTGGGTTATATGGATGGTCATTGCTATAGGACATCAGGGATGAGAAAAATCTAGATAAGTTGAAGTGCTTAGTGAATGCTCTGTGGAAGAGAACAGATTTGAGCTTGTCTTTTAAATGCAGGTGAAATAAACCCTAAGAATGGTGGGTTTGGGGGAAAGCATTCCAGTCAGGGAGGATTTAAGATAATGTAGGTAGGAATGGGGAAGTTGTGTGCTGGGACTTGGGAAGAAATCTAGAACAAACAGTAGTATCCATTCATTCATTCAGTAATCACTTATGGAGCTCCAACTCAGTGCCCAGTGCAGGAGATACAAAGACTAGGTCTCCAGCCTCAGGGACTCAAGTCTGAGGCACCTGTGTTGAAAAGTGTTGGACAGGACAGCACAGGTGGGGTTGGAGATATACAGGAAAACTATTCAGTGATGAAAAGTGGGCTTGCATGGTGTGATTATGGTCAAGGAGCACGAGAGGAAAGTTCAGAGGTAGAAATAGCACTAAAGTA
Organism: Tapirus indicus; assembly: GCA_031878705.1. NCBI lineage: Eukaryota > Metazoa > Chordata > Mammalia > Perissodactyla > Tapiridae > Tapirus > Tapirus indicus. Next base: position 9,640,576 of record CM062925.1, read on the forward strand.
AGAATTAGCTACTAGGCTAAGTCTGACTCCCTCCTAGCAGTGGCTCTTTGCATTTGTTGGCTGACTTCTCCCATACTGTAGGCAGGGATGGTAGACAGTAGGGGCAGTCCATGTGTCTTCACGTGATGTTATTGGTAATGTGAACCTTCGGGGTTCCTAGTGTCAAGGGGAAAGCAATTGGAAGGGGAAGGGTAAAGAATCAAGAGTTTAAAGAAAGAAGTATAGAGAAATGGGGAAAATAGAGAAAACAGAAGCATGAGGAAAGCAGGGCTAAATGGGTAAAAGCCACAAAAAGATGATTTCAAAAAAAAACAGAAAACATTCAAATAAAAAATAATAGAAGACCAAGCCAGGGGAGAGAATGGGTCTCCAAACAGTGGGTGGCAGCTTCAGTGGAATGGAAAGAGCTGAGTCTGGAGCTTGAATGTCGGTTCTGCTACTTGATTTAATGACGAGAGCAAGTCACCATCTTGTCTGGCTGGTGCAAAGATTCACGGAGATGATGCAGTAAGGAACACCTCACGCGTGGTCGGCACTCCACAAACATTTAAATACATTTAATCTAGGAAGATACGGTATGTTTTTACTTAATGAGGGTAAAACTAACTAATATACAAGTTGAACATAAGGGACTGTAAATAAAGCATCAGGGTGCTGTAGCTGTGAAGCTCAAAGTCCAGGATTTCGATGTTCCTTGGCTACGGGTTATATCTTTCTTCCTTCTCCAAGGCAAAGATGTTTACTGATGAGGTAAACCGAACGAGCATCTACTAGGTTTTCCTGCCAATAGCGCACCGACATTGTCCACCTGTTGTTTCTCCTCTGAGGTCACTGCATTAAGGAGTATTTTTATATGACACTTCATTAGGTGCTCAATCCCTCCAGGACGCCATACGCGGGAAGACTTTAGGGCAGGAACACAGTAGGGCTGCCTGGGAGGAACGCTCCGGACCAAACAAGACCCTGCATTTGGCAGCCCTCTGAAGGCGAGCTCTGGGTGGCCACAGGCCTGGCCCTAGGTCCAAGTGGCTGATGCCATGGTTGTACTTTGGGTTGAGGCATGAGCATCACGAAGAGGGGTGGGTTTGAGGCCAGTAGATCATACAGCACTGTGGCCACAGCAGTGGTTTGGTGATGTATGTCTGCGACCGAGCAAAAGGGGCGGACAAAGGAAGAGAGATCTCGCACTTATGCGGGAGGGAACTGGAAGTCTATAGTTGCTGCTGCCTGTGAACTCTGAGAAGCGGAGTGGGTTTTTTCGTTTTTAATCTGAATTTTAATTAGATTGTTTCATCTGAACCTGGAAGTCAGAAATTGAATAAATATCTCCAAACTTAGTTTAAGTAATATGAAAGCCTGTTCAACCTTGCTGTCTGGAAGGCTTGGACTCAAATTTTTTGTTTTATTAGCAACCTTATTCTGTGCTATTTGCCAGGCTTCGGTTCAGGCATTTTGCTGAGTTGAAAACTGTGGAAATTTGTTGTAATTGGAGGGGAAAGAATCACATGTGGTTTCTTCCAAACCTTTTTCCAATTTTTTGGTTTTTTTGCTGTTGTTCTGAATTCCATGGGAAAATTACCCAGAAGGGTCATTTTCTCCTTTAATGATGCAACAATGCTTGGTTTGCTTTGCCTGTTTTTATTTTCTAGCTGCATTATAATTACATTTTCCCACACGACTTATTTTTTTTCTTCCAAATTAGTAGATATAAAATTCTGATGGCTCTTTAGGGAGCTAATTTTCAGATATTCTCTCCTTGGGCTGTCCTTTGTGTGGGAATCGATGATGCTGGACAGCCGGGCCCCAGTCTGCCCACTTCGTGGCAATCCATCACCCCCGGCCTTTTAATTAGCAGTTGCAGGTGAATCACTAATTGGCCCCCCCCATTTGCATACATCAGCTAGAGATTTGCAGGTTTACGGTTATAAATCTTAGTCACTCTGGCTGGGCAGAAATGTTAGAATTCATCTCTCATCTCTTGCAATTGCCTCATCAGCTCTTTACAAGGGATTGTCCTATATTGATAATTTTAAGTGGGTGAAAAATGACTTGCTGTATTAATTTCTTTAAAAAAAATGTGGTATTCTGAAGAAGAAAGGACTAAGAAAAAAACAAAGCAAAAGCGTTTACAGAGGGCTCCTTGAGACAGCAGCAGGGGGACGTGGTGCTTGAAAAACGGCACGTGGTTTAATTTGTTTATGGCTTTGAGTTCTTTGGTGGCATTTAGCGTGGTGAAAAGTAGCAAAGAGAAGGCTCTCAGAGATTCTATACTTTTCTGAGACAGATCAGTTTAAGCGCCAACAATGAAGGCTTATTTACCGTGGGCCCATATTGACTTCAGACCTTCAGGAGCCTGAGAGAAAGTCAGGCTCATTATCATAGATCTGATCGAAGGACGAATCTCTTCTCAGAACTCGTCTTGACTCCCAAACAGTGAGGATGCTGTGGGCCTTCAGGTGGCTGCTTTGCTCATCAAGGTTTCTGATCCTTGATCTGTCTGGAGGCAGAGTGGCTTCCAGCTTCCAGTCGCTTCTAGGAGGATCCCAATGGGTAATTCAGTTAAAGACATAACTACCAACACCAAATACTATTTACCAGAGGAATCACATGTGTTGAGGGCGAGCCCAGTCATGGGACAAAGCCTATACTAATACCCAAGTCCTTGGTCTGCCACACGGCAGGATGGAAGTACAAAGACAATTGGTGTGACAAATGTATTGGCTTAATTAATTTAAAAAACCTCTAAATTATGTATTTAGTTTCATATAAGAGATAATATCAATATTATTTTTAAGGTCGTGGCCATGGGCCACACAGGATTCTCAGACCAGTGCAGTCTAGGGTACAATCAAGTAGATATGGACAGTAGTCAGAGGTACGCTGGCTACATTCTTACCAGTATAATTCCTCATACAGGCCCCAAATGCCCCCTCTTCCTTGCAAGCAAGCCAGCTAAGGTGGCTTATATTTTTACTTGAGATGACTATAGTCCTCCAGTTGCACATTAGGTGACACTGGCTCTGCTCCTCTCCTTGCTGACACCAGGGATCACTGATGGCCATGTTGATTTTTATGTCTCAGTCTGAGAGGCTGCCTTCTTTGATGTTGCATGATGTCATTTTCCCAACCATTACCTAGGTAATACCTTTTCCTTCTCCTGGCCAAATTAATCTTGTATTGCCTATTCCAATTTCCCTTTCCTCTTCCTTCCTAAAGAGGCAGGTGCTTGCTGGCTGGGGATGGAAAGAGAGAAAACAGAAGGAAAGGAGAAAAGTCACATTGTGTATTAGCTTTTGCTGCAATATGCCATTTAACAAACAACACTGAATCTCTGCGTCCTACAAAATCAAACGTTAATTTCTCACTCACAGGTTTGTGGTCAGCTCTGGTGTTTCGTTCCAGGCTCCAGGTCAAATTCTGGTCTGCTCCCTGTGTTTCTCATTTCAGGACTACCTGAAACTTTCTATTCTCATGGCAGAAGGCAGGGAGAAGTAAGCACAGGAGACCAAGTCAAGCCATACAAGTACATTTAAAGCCTCTGCTTGGTTGTGGCACATGGAATACATTATGCCTGCTTTCATTACATTGGTCAAAGCAAGCCATATGGCCAAGGCCAATATTAATGGGATGGGTAAATGTACTCTTCCCACAGAAAAAGGGTCAGAAAGGAGAAAGTATATCAATAATACAACCTACCATTCATAGCTGTGTTTCAATAGAGAATTTTGGAAATGTAGTGATTCTTAGTCCCTGAGAGTAGTCCTGGGCCTTAGAGAATTGGGACAGAGAAGAAATAAGATTTGAAATTTATTGTTGCAGGTTATGAATGGAGTCTTCCAGAAATGCAAGTAAATTATTAGAGTTACTTTTTTTTTGTGTGAGGAAGACCAGCCCTGAGCTAACATCTGTCGCCGGTCCACCTCTTTTTTGCTGAGGAAGACTGGCCCTGGGCTAACATCCATGCCCATCTTCCTCTACTTTATATGGGACGCCGCCACAGCGTGGCTGACAAGCAGTGCGTCGGCAGGCGCCCGGGATCTGAACCCGCGAACCCCGGGCTGCCAAGCACGGACTAAACCGCTGCACCACTGGGCGGCCCCTGGAGTTACTTTTAAAATTACTTCTGCTATTTGGACTTTTATTTTCTTGAAAGTAATGTTACTCTAAGCAGACATGAGTCCGCTGGATTTTATGGGTTTTACACATATTGATTAAAATTTGGTGACAGACTTGTGAAGAGTTTGAGTTGAATTAGTACTGCCAGTGACTTATTTGTGAGCTTTCTCACTCGTCTTTTAGGGCTATGTTATTTACTACTGTGCTGATTCATTCCTTGGAAATGGGAATGTGATTTTTATTGGCATGTCAATTCGGATATCTCTATGGAGTTCTGCGCAGTAAGACCATTGGTAACATTCTGATTTCTTACAAGCTTTATTGATCAGTCAAGAAGTGCGCAACTCTAGAGGCAAATTGGATATATGTGTTAGATTTTATCAAGTATTCTTTTAATATAAGGGGTATTTGGCAATTTACCCCCCAAAGAGACTAGCTACCTTGAATCAAGAATTTCCAAATTTTCTTTAATTCCAAATATTTCAAAAATCTAAATATTACCTGCTGTAAAATTTTCAATTTGGAAGTTACTTTTGCACTGCAGAAGAACTGCTTACTATTGATTATAAACTGACTTTTGTGACACTAAGTTGTAAACAACAGCTGTCTCTGAGCTGGGCTAATTGTGACCTAATTCAAATTACTATGTCATCACTATAGGGGGTGGGGGAGAAAAATCTCGTTCCCTCTCTGCAAATTCTTTTTCTAACAATGGTGGTGCTTTGGACATGCTATTTATTTCCCATGAAGAAACAGGATTTCTTGATAAGTAGATTTGTTTTCACCATCAAATACCTTCTGCTTCAAATTAAAACTTGTTCTTTATTCTGTTGTAGTTATTTAGTAGAATCATGGAGTGGAAAGAAATTTTAGTGAGTCAGTTGGTGTAGTAGTCAAAATAGTATAGTTTGGACTCAGAAAAATCTGAGTTCCTCTCCAAGATCTATTCCTTTAATATTGCATATTCTTGGTAAATTTACTTTTTCTCTCTATGTTTTGATTTCCTCCTCTGCAAAATGTGGATAATTATAGTAACCATCCGACAGGGTTATTGTGGTGACTAAATAAGGTTTTGAATGCAAACTTCTTAGCACAATGCCGTGCTCATAGTTAATGCTCAATAAGTATCAGTTCCTAACATTATTAGTAAGTTTTATTAGTAGCATGGATAGTGAATGGACATGTGAACCTGAAAAACTGGCATTTGAGTCATTTAGAGGTGACATTTATGTGGGTTTTTTTTTTTTTTTGGTGAGGAAGGTTGGCCCTATGCTAACATCTGCTACCAGTCTTCCTCATTTTTGCTGATGAAGATTAACCCTGAGCTAACATCTGTGCCCATCTTCCTCCACTTTGTATACGGGATGCTGCCACAGTATGGCCTAATGAGCAGTGCATAGGTCTGCGCCTGGGATCTGAACCCACAAACCCAGGGCCAACAAAGTGGAGTGCTTGAACCCAACCACTATGGCACCGGGTTGACCCCTATGTGGGGTTTTAAATTTTCCTTTTTTTTTTTCTTCTGTGAGGAAGGTTAGCTCTGAGCTAACATCTGTTGCAAATCCTCCTCTTTTTGCTGAGGAAGATTGGCCCTGGGCTAACGTCTGTACTTTATTTGGGACACTGCCACAGCATGGCTTGACAAGCGGTGCATAAGTCTGCTCCTGGGATCCGAACCTGTGAACCCCAGGCGGCCAGAAGCAGAGCGCATGAACATAACTGCTACACCACTGGGCAGGCCCCTAAATATTCCTTTTTCTTTGCAAGAAAAAAATTGTTTTTTTAAGAAACTGATACTTGATTTATATCATACAACATAAGTGTTAAAAGAGAGATGACAATCATAACCTATTAACTGAACACCATGCAATTTTTTTCTTTCAGTTGTACAAAATTCTGAAAAGTATATTTTCTGTTTTTGTTGAAGTTATCTGGAAACCCTGTCTGGGACTTTTGAAACATGTGGAATTGCAAAAGCTGTTTGTGCCTTATTCATATCTTATTTAATGACTCTTATTCTACTCTCATGCCTACCATTTAGGTGAGTAGTTCTCAACCCAGGGTGCACTTTAGAATCACCTGGGCAACTTTTGAAAATTCCTGATGCCTGAGCCCCACCCCTGGAGAGTCTTATTGATTTGATCTTATATTGTTGAGAATCTCTGGACTAGCACCCATTTCTGGAATCTCTCAAACCCTTTGTTCTCTCTTCTTTCCACTCTATAATCAAGTCTCACCTTCTCTACAAAGCTAGCCTTGATTTCTCAGTCAGGAGGGCTGGGGTCGTGCTGTAGTACCAACTCCCAGGTCTCAGTGGCTTAAAAGAACAGAGGTGTATTTCTTCCGGCCCTGCATGTCCATCCCCGTTAGTTGGGGGGCTCCACTGCCAGCATCATCACTCCAGGATCCAAGCTGGCAGTGGTTCATCTCTATGGAATGTTGCTGGTTGTGCTGTCAGGGGGAGAGGGCACAGGCACAGCAAAGTAGATGCTGTCAATTAAATGCTCTAGCCCAGAAGTGACTGTGTCCAGTTTGCTGAAGACATTCTGGTCAGAACTGGCCAAGTGGCCACACCTAACTTCAAGGAGAGGGATCATGCAAGCCTACTATGTGCCAATGTCTACCACGTTTGATGACACCTGGCCACACTTTTCTCTCCTTTTCTGAATTCCTGCTGCACTCACCTATACCACATGGTGATTTATTGTTTCATTGCATGTTATTTTGAATTTTAGAACTGTAAGAGACCTTAGAAATTATGTGGTTCAACTTCTTCACAGACTTTGGTTCTTAAAACCAAGGTGGATTCCAATTTGTTTATTTTTAAACAAAATGATCAAAACAACAAATGTTCTCAACTCAATTTTTTCCAACATTGGACAAAAACTTACTGTTGGAATGGAGAACTACTGGGAGGAAATGCATTTGTGCATCTAGCTGCTGCTGAGTGCATTCCTCATTTAAGGGGGGGCCGATGTTTCATAGAATCTTTTTACAATGGTTACCTCTTGTTCCCTGTTGGCCTCATGCCTACTTGCACTTTAGTGATATTAATGGCTACTAGGGAAATAAGACTTTTGGAGAAAGCTATATAATCCTGGTCGTTACAAAGTTTTATTGAATACATTTTTACCATGAAACAGTCTCAAGAGATAGGCAGACTGATAAGCCAGACATGATAATCACATCATGTGTATGGCAGAAATTATGCTTATTCCCCAGTGAAATAAGACTCTCAGGCCTCGGTGGAGACAGATGGATTTATCACTCTGTAGCAGCAGGGTGGATCATGGTCTGGGTGGCAAGCTATGTAAATATTAATGGAGATTCCAAACTCCACCGTGTCTGCAGTAATTTCGACATCATGTTAGCAGCTGAGGGTCAAGGCAAAAAAGAAAAGACATGATATGGGTGGGATTTGGGTCTTTTCTATTGTAAGGAAAATCCTTCTGTTTATTTTTATTAATTCTTTTTGTCTCTTCAGTGTCTGTGGCCGTTTTAAAACCGCTACAAAATGCTGGAGCACGCTTTACTCTGGAAATCTACCGATACTTTGCCATGCCGTTATTTGACCTCTTTCTTTCTAATTTCACAGTGTCAGTCTTTAAGCTGAATAATTTCAAACAGATTTGCCTCCCAAGAACCCTTTTCATTGTGGAGCAAACCATGAAGAAACACTTGACTAATGGGTGAAATGACGAATACTCACAACCTCACAAGCTATTAGAAATCAATTTCTCAAGCATCATATCTAATTATTCTCCCTCCCCACATTTCAATTCAGGAATCCCAAGGTTAAGGAAAAGCAGCTGAAAAAACAATATTCTTGGTTGGTGTTCATGTACTGCCCATTTTTTGTTGTATGTAACTAAAGGATAGGAGGGGAGACAACTCCCAAAATCTGCCTTTTTAATTGCCAAAAAGATACAGAATGTGCAGAGAAAGAAAAAAGTGTGCTATTACGCAGAGATAGCAGTGTTGATAGGATTATCTGAAGTCTTCTTGTCTAATGGCTCTCAAAATGTGGTCCTTATGATGATACCAGCTGTTCTGTGAGTTGGGAAGGGCTGGTGGTGCAGCTGATGTGGCTGCCCTGAAGGCTAGGAGGGAGAAGAGGATTTAACTAGGCTGCAGTGAAAAGGCAGAGAATGTATGGGTGACACTGGAATGTGTTGGTACGTGCAGAGGTGCAGAAGTAGCAGGATGACAGCAAGTGGAGGGCATTTGAAATCAGAAGGCAGGACTAGGAAGTTGCACTGCTGAACAGGGTAGGTGGTCTTTGGATCATTACAACAGGTCCAAAATTTGTAGAACAGATAGTTTGAGAATTACTCATCCACTCTAGGCCCTGTTTCTATGTTAAGTTATTCAAGACAGTTGTCCTAGATAATCTGAAGATGAGGGATAGGTTCCATATACATACTTTATAGCAAGTTTAGGGTTTGAGCTCCTTTAGAGTCAAAATTTATATATCAAATAATAGTCATATTCATCACGCAACTCTTGCTGAAGTCTAAGACCATTTCTCTGTTAGGTGCTCTGGAGATGGAGAACAACATATGGGATGGTTAAGATGTATTTTGTTTGCAAGTGACAGAAGCCCAACTCCAACCAGTCTACCAAGGAGGGAATTTAATGGCAAATATAACCAGGCTATGGGAAGATCAGGGGTATGGCTGAGTTCAGGGCCCTGGAAGCAGAGCCCACAGTGCTGTTTTCAGTCTCTCTCTTCTCTCTGCTTCTCCCTGTGTGTTGGCTCTGTTCTCTCAGCCTGGGGTCCTCTGTAAACAGCAACAACAGCCATTGACAGCTCCAGTCTCGTGCTTCCCAAAGTTTTCCACCTGAAAAGAAGCAGCTCCCCCTTAGTTCCATATAAAAACCATCCCAGGGTGGGACTGTGATTGACTTGGTTTGTGTCACATGTCCGTGTCGTGTCCGTCCCCCCACCCCTGCTGTGTGGTTTGGAAGGAATGGAAGGTGATTGGCAGCCTCAACTGGGGCATCATGTTTAGCATCGGTCAGAAGTTCAAAAAGGGAATGTTGCTACTGTCCATTCAACTGATGAAATCTTTGTTTTCAACCTGAAAACTCTCAGTTATCTATTGGGCTTCAGTTTTCTAGAATAGTGATCTTAAGAATTAAACTGGTATGGATAATCTGATTAGAAAACTCCTTGAGGACAGGGATTATATTTTATGGTACTTCTGTATCCTCTGCTCTTGCTTGGGAGAGGTTTGAAAATGTGCTACATATTGACTTGGTTTGATTATTCGTGATAATGAATGGATTCATAATATTAATATTAATGATGGTATTGGAGTTAATTATGGAAAATCTTATGAATTTGGTCTTCTCTAGCAGATTTAGTTTTGTAATTTGCTCAGTATAAGAAAATGTTAAAAAGGGATTGAGTGACGTTGTGAGTGGGCTGAGTGGTTAGGAGAAGTTAGTTTGCAGTTTTATTTATATGTTAGGACTTCTTAAAGGGTTTTTTTTTTTTTTTTGGAGGTGGTGCTTTTTAAAAATTCTCTTTAGAAAACAATAAGAATCTTAGATTTTGGATAACAGATTTTCCTCCATGGTATACCTCACTTGAGATTTTCAAAGTAATTTTTAAAAGTGCCTTTTATAACTTTTCATATCACATTGTAGGAGTGGCCAGTGTCATTCTGAACACTCCTAACCATGCCTGATACCTCCTCACCACCATAAATTAAGTTGAATGTTGGTTGAAGCAAAGCTAGATGGAATCAACTTGTCACAAGCATTGATTTGCAGTCCTGCTACTCGCATTTCATACACACCGCCGCCCTGCCTCCTGTTGGCTCCTACAACTTTGAAGTACCCGTGGAACGAACTGACGTGGTAGCTCCTCTACTTAACTCATGCTGTCTGAAGTGTCTCCACAGGAAGTATTTGAGAGCGGTATTTATTTTTCCAGTATGATTTATGTAAACATTTGTCCCACTCGCAAGTAGCATATTAATGCCTAATTCTGGGGGAAAAAGAAGAGTAAAAACCTTCTCTGCCTGTCTAGACAGAGCTCTGTTAGTGTATGTCTGATCATATGGGTGTTCATGGCAGTAATATTAATCGGTGGGAAATGAGCCAAGGAAAGACAGCCCTATCTACCAATTAAATTTACTGAGCTTACGGGGTGGTTTATAAAGTCAACATGCTGGGCAAGGTTTGCATCTGACCAGGGAAATTGTTGTTTTCTGATCCCCAGTTGGCCATCAGCCACTCCAAACACAAGACAGATGTTGGCTTTACTAGGGTCAGGGTTATCACAGGGTGGGATGAATAGTCTTTGGCTCAGGGGTTTGCTACTTTTCCTTTGCTGATGAATAAGAGCAAATAAAATTATTTCTGAATGCCTTCTGGCGGGGGGTGGTGTTAGTTTTGCAAAGCTGGAGAGGGCCACCGAAAATCAACATCACAGGGACAAACTTCCCGAACTTCCCGTGTCTCAGACGTTCCTTAGTTCAGTTTGTTTGATCTGAGGACGACTGATTCTGCTATCTCAAAGGGCAAAGGTTAATGCCTTCTCATAAAGATACCAATGATAAACACAAACAAGGTATCCACTCTGATATATTGGTTTCTTATCCGGGGATCAAGGCAAAAATATGGGAGAACTGAAAACACAGAGTTTGAAGTAGCATCAAAGTAATTTGTTGGTTTTTGAAGTAGGAAATTTTTTATTAATATGTTTTCTTCAAATAGAATTGAGGTATATAATGGCATGAAACTCAATGAAGACTGTGAAATTGGGAGATGTTTTCTGTGTTTGCTATATGTCAAGTGTGTAAAGCCTGCACATGTGATTCCTACACACTTGTGTTTGTCTTTGGGGATGGTTTAGTTTCCATTAGGTGCTAAGAAAACTTGCCATGCACCATTTTATCCCCAGGACGAGAGCCAGACCTGAAAGCATCCTGTCTGTGGGAAGGCAGACTTGCGGTGGGAGGAGAGCGAGGAGCCCCAGTGCTGGAGCTTTGGGATCCGTGTTGGGGACTGCCAGAGACATCATGTGACACTGGGCAGCAAGGGAGAGCGGAAGGCTGCGAGTTAGTAAAACTTTTGGTGCACTTCTGGGAGAGGAAAAAACACACATAGCCTTTCACGAGGCTGGAAATATATAGCTCGGTTGACATAATTTATTCTGGGAATTGCATGTTAAATTGTATTCCAGATACCAGGTTATATTTGGTGGTTGACTAGAAAATAGTATACCGTTTGTCTATTTAAGGCTAAAAATCTCCAAGATTGCCTTTTAAGCCTACAATTGCCCATGAAAATAAACAGATATTTCCCTCCTTGCTCGAACTGCCTTTCTCATCTGCTCATTCTGGAATGCTCTTATAAAAGTTATCTGCCTCTCTGACCACATTTATCTTTGAAATTCTTTTCTTCTTCAGTGGCAGCTCCTCTCCTCACCTCATCCACTTTATGCTCTAGACTTTGCCTCACTTTGGCTTCCTCCAAGGATTCCAGGCTGAGTCTCATTCCAGTCCTCTGGCTCTGAGTGTGTGGTCACCTCCAGGCCAGGCCTCCTTCCCGGAATTCCTCCTTGGTCTCCTGGATGGCTTCCTCAAATCTCCTGTGGTAGCCAAGCCAAGCACCAACCCCCTTCTCCTGGCAGATCCCTTTGCTCCCACACACCCAGTGCTCACTAAATTGAGGGCTCTTAACCTCTGACCTTTTCCAGCTGGAGTCTTTCAACCTTACTGATGCCATCTAATTATGCTTGCATGCCTGTCGTGTGTTTTCTTATTATCTCCTTGCTTTATCCGTGATGATGTTTTGGGGTCATTTTGGCTATTTCTTCCTGTTTCTTCTCAGTCTGCAGTAATATGACTTCAGCATTAATATTTATGAAATGCTGCTTGTGCTGGATGAGAAGACCCAACATAGTAACCTCCCCTCCGTAGATTGTCCGCACCCCAGGATGGTGTGGACGAGCCGTCTGTTGGCATGGGCTAGGCTGAAGCATTCAAGGCCTTGAGAACATTGGTTATGTTCTGATGAAGCTACTTGGGAAGTCATCATTTTGGGCCAGGCCCCACCCTCCATGTGCTCCTTCACGAAGCGATTAAAACACTAGATCTGACAGTAAAATGATGAGTCATTAGGTTCACAGAGATGTTAGGAAGTAGAGAGGTAGTGATAGAACCCCAGGTCATAACTTTCTCATGTTTTCAATTCTGTGGTATCACTGCTGTCTTGTGGAAAATTTTCTTTCTGGAAGTTTTCTGGTTGTGAGTCAGTTCCTTTGCCTGAGAACATTGTCTAGGGCAGCAACAGAGCTATATTTTTACTTCAGCCTCCTTCATTTTTTTTTTTTCTTCCCAAAGGAAGAATTTGGCCAAATTATTTGACCTATGGATTAGATTCTGGGTTTATAATTGGCTGAAGGAAACTCTCCTGTTGGGAGTGGGAAGGGGAGTAGGAGAGGGTGGGGGGATTTTGGTTGGGAAGCAGTGCCCCCGAATACCCAGGGGGGCCATAGGTAGCTATTCCCCTCTTGGTGATGCCAGGAGAGTGGCTTACTTGATAAACATGGCCCCGGGCATCTTTCTGTCTTTTTCCCGTGCTGCTTGGTGCAATGGAGAATGTGGGGTGTGGAGGGGCTTTTACCCTGTTCAGAAAACCTCTATTTTTGTAGCATAATTGGGCTATATGTGTTTGTAAGAAAAAGATTTATGACAATTTAATTTTAGCTCCCAATTTTTCTAACAGAAATCCCAAACTCAGAAACATCTGGGACCCTCTATTCAGGGACTGGTCTCTTATGTTCTCCCTGTGAAGATAAGTCAAAGAGTCATATATACACTGAAAAAAAATGAAATGAAAATAAAATATTGTAAATCTCTTAATGTCTAGAGATTTCCCATACTGTGTGCTTCTGCTTGGCATTCATTCACTTGACTTTCTGAAATGACCCTGCCATTAACCTTCAAAAACAAATTCTATTTCAGATTTTTTCTTACAAGAAGCATCATTCTCTTAGGACTCACTGAGGAACCTAAAACCTCTATGAAAAACTTGTATCACATGATGAGAACTACACAACACACAGTGTTTTTTCCTTTTTGGCCTGGTCAGTGAGAGCTACCTTTGGGACTTGGTGGTAACATGTCTTTAGCATAGGTTTTCTGGCACATTTACCAGATCTACAAAACTGTCTCCCTACTATGTAATAGTTTTTTTTCTTCTTTTTGGTCTTTGTATTAATAATCATTTATCTTTTATTATAGCTCAAATAATTTTTGAAAGGACAGACTTAAGAAATCATTAATGGCAAAGAAGAGACACACAGAGAGCAGTGTTTATCAACCTTAGAATATTGGGGCAGCAGGATTGGGCAGGGGGAGCCATCAAACCACGATGCAGATATGAACGATGTGTCTATCAGGCCCCTGGGGAATTCTGGAGCAAAAGTTGCCGGCCAGAGGAGTCCTACATCAGTTGAATGTGGCTAGGCCCTTGTATCACCCCCTTGCTGAGCCATTTGTTGGACTATTCCGAGAGAAATGCGATCTTGGTTCCCACCACTGATCACTGGCCACAAGAGGAGTGTGATCTCAGGTGGCACAGTGGGGGCATGCTGAGGGAGCTGACAGGTGGGGTCTGTCAGCTAACCACATTCTTTGAAGCTGGGCAGCAAGTTCTTCTGGGCAGGGGGATCTGAGTGACACATCTCCATGTTTGCCACACAGGATAAGGAACCAAGTATACTCTGCCTGTTGTCTCACATTGCTGTTTTCCTCTGAACTCCTATGTACTTCTCTGTCCATAGACTTTTTTATGCTTTCCTGTACAATTGAGCCAAACATGACTGCCGCAAGAGGCCCTATTATCTTGGTTGAAATATTAAGAGTCTGAATAGGTTTAATTGGATACAAACTCAAAATTCTTCCAGTCTTGTTGGGCCAGTTGGGGTGGGGTGTCCACCCCTGGGCCAATCAACTACCATGTCACATGGAATGAACATGGCTGCAGAGTGTCACTTTTGTCAGTAGGAGTTCTCAGGGAAGGAAGGCCACGAGCTGGGATGGTATCTCCAAAAGTCTACCTCGTATGTGTGATCGTGTGCAGAGTTGGAACCTGCGCTAGGCCCTGTGCCTTTAAGTGCAGTACTCTTGCTAAAACCATGGTGCCTTTCTCTCTAATTTTCCCTTGATTTAACCCATCCTGAACATTGCTGCCAAAGGGAATCTTCTTCCAAACCTGGCTCCATGTTCAGAGCCAGGTCTACCATGACTCCATGGCTCACCATGGTCAACACAATTAATTCTAAAATAATTGAAAACCCTTCAAGATTTGCCCATTGAGCATTACAGACTTCACGTTAATTGCCTCCTCTGCTAGAGCATAGGTTGCAATGTCCCTTGAACATGCCAACACATTCGTTTTCCCCTGCCTTTGTGCCTCCACCTGGATTGCCCTGTTCTTTAAAAAAGCAATCTATTGAGTGTCCACTATGTCAAGTACTGCGCTCAGTGCTTTTTGCATTCTTTCTATTCTTCCAACAACCCTATGAAGTAAGAATAAGCACCTCTATTTGATAGATTTTTATTTTATAGAAAACTAATGTTTAGAAAGGTGACGAGATTTGCTTAAGACCACACAGCTAATTAGTGGAAGAGCTATGTGACAGAACCTAGTTCTGTCCAGCATCAAATGCAGAGCATTTCGGCTATTCATGCTGCCTCTTTATCTTAAGTTCTATATAGCTAAAAGTCAAGTTCTATTGCATCCACTTATACCTTTCTCTGATCATTTTAACCTGGAGATTTTAATCATGTTCTCTGCTTAATCATAATACTCAATCAGTATTTAATAATATCATGCCTTTTAATATTATAATTTAAGTGATTTTGTGAGTATAATTTTCCACTAGACCTAAGCCTTGAGGACTTGGCCATGGATGCAGTGCCCCATTCAAAGGAGTGGTTAAGGGGAAAAACCAATAGGTTTGAGATTCAATAGAGGCAGAAACAAAGTTCACTATAAAATAGAATAAGCCCAGAGCAAGCTGTCAAACTGCAAATGAACAGAAAATGAAATATGGTGGGAGGTCATGAAAGAAAGATAACAGACAAGATAGGAATACATTTGTACGATGGAAGTAAAATCCTGGAAAATAAATAAATTTTAGAAAAGTAGCTTGTTTTTGATGAGGTGACAAGACTCCTGAGAATATTGAAAGTACACACAATGTATCTTGATTTTGTAATAAAGTTTTGTTCCTCTGTATGAAATCTTTCTGTTAGAATGAATTCAGGTTAGCTTTAAAATTATTCCCAGAAAAGTCTATAGAAATGTATTGAAAAAAGAAGAGATGGTTCTCTATTATTTACTTTACAATAAGCTTTAATTACATCAGAGCCTATTAATTTGAAGTTGATGATTTAGATATAGTTGGAATAAATCATCGCATATGCAAAGCACGTATATAATATAAACATGATGACATATAGTTTAACCTATTTAAAAGACTTATTTTTAAATATGTTTAGATAATCATTTATGTATTGTTTATACATATATATTTATGTATTGCTCTTCATTGATATAGTTCATGTTAATAATTATAGTTGAAAATACTAAATCATACTTTAAAATCATGTAATTAATATTATTGGATATATTTAATTTGAATGAATGATAAAATCTTCAATAAATCAAATATTTCCTAAGTCCTGTCATGTGCAAAGTATTGTGGCAAATAAAAAGAAACATAATTACACTAGGGAATATATTTAATGATGATTAAATTTAAGTAACAAGAAAAATTACAATTAATGCAAACATTGCCAAATGAGGTCAGCAGATGGAAAGAGCATTGTAGGTTGAATGGTGTCAAAAGGCTTTATAGGGAAGCACTTTGAACCAGTTCACAAAGATCATAAATGTGGTCAGGTAGAGAGGATGGACACAGAGTGGTGACAAGTTTGTCAGTCTGTGAACAGAATCCTTTAGCATGAATCAAGATCCCTGTAGGAGAGTAGGAAGGTAAATTGGAGATAAATTGTGGAGAACTTTAAATATTAGGGTAATACATTTGAACAATGGAAAGTTACTGAGATTTACAATGGTCATTTCTCCGCAGAGGTTTATCTACCTCCACCCACCGTACTTTTATTGAGCATCAGCACTGTGTTAAGTGCTGTCAGTGATACCAAACCTCTTCATCTCAAGTCTGTGTGCCCAATGAGCAATAAGCCAATTACTGAGAAATCAGTGCTTGGAGGTAGAGAAAGTTTTATTCCAACTGACCAAAATGAGAAGGCGGGAGGATAGGTTCTCTCAAATCCACCCTAACAAAAGAAGAAAGCAGGGTTTTCTTTATAGAGCTAAGGGGCTTGGGAGGTGGAGTTTTGGAGAAACAAAGGGAAAGTCTGTGTTTCTTTCACTCCAGATAAGCCCTTGGGCAAGCAGACTTCTTGGCTCCAGCAGCAGCTGGGGGCTAGTCATCTGGTGGTCATAACTTCCTTAAAGGCATTGTTTTTCTTCTGCAAAACAAGCTCATAAATCCTTATGACCCTTGAGTCACCCCTCAGGTTAAACAAGAAAACAACAAATTAACAAGATTAACTTCTTTTCATCTCCATCTGTGTTGAGAACAAGGTCAAAGGGTAATCCTGTTCTTATTGAAGATTTTCAGGTACTCAGCTTCATAAGGAAGTAAAAAAGTTAACAATTATGATTTCTGCCTGCAAGGAGTTTACAGTCTACTGTATAGGAGAAAATACTTGTGCACAAATAACTATTGAATAAGTTAGAATATGACAGGACTTAGAATTAAGAGAAGTGTAAACCAAGTATAAAGATAAAACAGGAGGAAGAGAAATTAATTCCAGCTGGGAAGATTAAGGAAGGCTTTGGGAAAGAATAGGCATTTCAGCTGGTCCTTGAAAGATGGAGGAAATTTTGACAACACCTTCTCTCCATGAGGGGCACATACTTTTTTAAAATATGAAAACCAAGGGCACAGGAGTAGGAAATTGCAGAAAAAATTAAAGGCCTAGGAAGTGGTTTAGCTTGGCTAGAATCCAAAGAGCGTAAGGAGGAGGAGTGGGAGGTAAGGGCAGAAATGTAGAATGAGACCTGGACAGGGAGGGGCTTTAATGCCAAGCTAAGAAGCTTGCACTTTATCACTTCCAGGAATTCCCATGTTTGCCTGGCTTTGTTTTCTGCACTTCCATACTATTTACATATGTAGCAACTTCATTAATAGCCTCTGTTATATCTCAACCAAGAATGGTTGGGGAGAGCATGAGTCTCAAGGAAGACCTCCCCTGAAGTTCTCATAAGCCCCTCCGGGGGTTCATATCCTGATGATTGATGCACACAGGGTGAACAAAAAGAAATGTACTTTGGGGAGATTAATAGGGAAGGAGAACAGTGGATGGGATGAATTAGAAAGGGGAAAGTGGTCACTTGGGAGCTGTGTCAAAAGTGCAAATGGGTCTATGAGGGTTAGAACTACTAAGTTCTTTTTATTCCCCCCAATTTTACTGAAGTATAATTACCATATAATAGCTTTTAAGTTTAGGGTGATTTGATACATGTATGTATTGTGAAATGCTTATCACAATAAGGATAGTTAACACATCTGTCATGTCACATAGTTACCACTGAGATATTAATTAGCCTCTCATCAGTCTCCACTTTCCATATAGGCAATGGGAATGTTAAACAGGAAAGAGATTTTAAAATCTTTGCCAGAGCATAATAGATAGGATTCAATGACTGACAAGATGTGGCAATCGAGGTTAAGGAGGAATTAAGGATAATTTCATGATTTCAGACTTTGTAAACTAAAGGATAACATCTTCTTAAAATTAAATAAAACATGGAGAAAGAATAGGAAGAGTTATTTTGGTTGCCTGTAATGTAGTGCATTTGAGTCCAAGATTTCAATATGGCAGACCAAGCGTCTTTATTTACTTGTCCTCCATCTCTAATTCCATTGAAATCACAGTAGTTGGGCTAAAAATTCCTAACAGTCAGGAAAAGGGGGACAGGGGTCATGAGAAGGTGAGAGTTTAACACATTTCTGGAAGATAGGATACAGAGAAATGTGTGGAAGAAGACAGAATAAAGGAAGTAGCTCACTAGTGGGCATATGGGAACAGAATGGAAGATGATTGAGCTCAAGGTGGCAGATGTGGAGTGCAGGGAACTGAAGCGATGGTTTGAAGGTTGGGCAACACAGTGCAATTGGGGCATCCTCCCCTACATCCATGTGCAGAACTGCTAGGAGGCCTGAGGGGCCTGGAGTGGCTAGAACTGCTGGTGGATCTTCTCTGGTTGGGAGCAGTCCATGTGCCACAATAAAAATATCCCTTCTGATATATTGGATGGTGGGAAGGAGTTTGGCAAGCAGTGCTCTGAAAGAACTTAAACTCTCCGGAGAAAACTAAAACTTCTAGAGAACCACTGTCCTCACTCTGGCAGACAGTTCCCTTCGTACCCACTCAACATTTGGAAACCTCCCAGCCCATATTCCCTGCCTATGAACACAATTCGTGGTCATTCTTCCCACTCAGGGAGGGGCCTACCTAAATACGGTGCAGAGGAAACCCTACCAGCTATCTAGAATAATAGACCCAGACCTTCATTCTTAAATATGAATGGACATCCAAGATGCCAGATAGTGGAGGAAAAGTAGCAGTATTGAAAAACAAACCAAGATAAGCAAATATACACAAATATATATTAAATATACAAAAATATATATTGACCCTGGAGGAAATAGAGGCAACCTAGGGAACAGAAGAGAATCTTAAAAATTCTATTCTGTTGGTATTGGCATTTAGATTTGAGAAAATATTACAGCTGTAAAACAAAAGCAGGACTCCGGGAAAAAGGAATAAGCAAAATGAAAAGTGACTCAAAAATTACAAATGATTGCTGAAAAGTAAAACTTCAAGAGAATCAAGCAAAAACAGACCCAAACCATCAAAATATGAAAGAGAAGGTATGATAAATCTGGAAGTTCCAAAATCAAATTAATAGGAATCCCAGAAAGGGAAAGCAGAGAAAAGAGAGGAGAAGAAATTCACAAAATTTTAAAAGAAAATTTCCCGGAGCTGAACGTAAGATTAGGAGAATCCATCAAGTGCCGTAAAGGATGACTAAGAATATCACCCAGATACATTCTGGGGACGTTTCAGAACATTTGGTATGCAGATAAGATCCTAAGAAGTTTTGAGAAAGAAAAAGTTTCCCTAAAAAGGACAGAGAATCAGACTGGTACCAGACATCTCTTCAGTCACACAGCGTGTTTGAATATAATAGACAAACGCTTCCAAAATTCCGAGAAAAAGATATTTTGACCCAAAACTTTCATAACCAATCTATGAATCAAGTATTAGGGTAGAATAAAGACATTTTCAGACATGCAAGGGCTCAGAAAATTTGCCTCCCGTGTAACCTTTATAAAGACATTTCTCAGTGGTAGCAAAACGAGGGAGAGAAGAAAGAAAGAAGACATGGTGTCTCAGCCAGATGTGGCGTGGGAAAGCCCAGGAGGGGGAAGCGGGAGAGGGAGGCCTAGTCCACAGGAGAAGGGCCTCTTGGAAAAAGTAGATTTTGTTATAGAGTTGAGAGTAACTTTCAGGGTATGGTAGAAGCTTACATCTCTTCTATTTACGAGGGGAAAACAAGAGAATTAAACATCTCCTCCCCTCTATCCTCCAAACCAGATCAAATACAAAAGTACCAGAAAGTCATGGGCCAAACATAAAGCAAACAGAAACGTGACAGGATTTGGCACAATGGAGGCCACATGATGAAAGAATCCACTCGACTATGACGCAGGAGTGCTGTCCCTGGATTCGCCCAGCATGGCGACATGGGACCTGTTGAGAAGTGAAGGTAAACCAGCAAATTTCATGGCTTTTCAGGAAATAATATTTAGATAGTCACAATGACATAAATGCTGTTAATTGGTTTTTAATTTTTAGAATCAATTTATACACAAAACATTAGAGACAATTATGGTTATAGTACAGAATATAAACTGTAAAATTTAAGGTTTAGATTACAGAATTTAGAAGAGAGGAGGAGGGAAAAGTCAAGTAAATGTAGGGATGCTTGCATCTTCATCACCTGACACGGTGGGAAGTCACTGGATCATGTCATAAGTTGATGGAAACGGAATAGAGATTTAAAAATATTTAAAATTTTAGATGTGACAAGTAGAGTAATTAATGATAATAACAGCAAGAACATATAGGGAGGAAGGGAGAGGATGAATTAAGTGAACTAAATGTTTGTCTTTGCTAAGTTTATCTTGGATAAGTTAAAAAAAAAAGATAAATAACAGAGGAAATAAAGTCACAATGGTTAGAAGTGCTTACCTCTAGGGAATAGGTGGTGTGGGCCATTTATTTCAGTTAAAAAATAGTGCCACTTAGTAAAATAACCACCTAAAAACCAAAGACAGAAAATACCAGGAATATTCAATGGTAGATAGGTCTGAAGGATTTCTTACGAGAAAAATGGGTACATTCACAAGACGGAAATCTGCCTGTTTATTTTTTCATTTGCTAATGTAATTACTTTGATATTTACATGTTTTCTCTCAGTTCTTCTCCAAATGAAGGTATATTTTACATAGTTGCATCATACACATACATCTTGTTAATTTTTTTCTTTGAGCATTGATCATAATCCTATTTTTTTGTAAAATGCCATCTAGCTGCTCTTAATTAAAGCAATCCTTTCCGAGCCAGTGGCAGAAGCTTCCCACCACCGTCTCTTCTCCCTCCTTCTCTTCCTCTTTGGAGCTTTAATCTTTTCACTGACATTCAGGAGGAGCTAATCATAACTTTTTCAGGTTTAACTGGAGTCAGAATCAAAGCAAGGGGGTCCTGGAGCCTCCTGGGGCCTTGCAGGGTGGTGGGTAGGCTGGGATGAGTGAGGAGGGGCGTTCCCAGGGAGAGCAGCTAGCAGGGACCTGTGGCTCCTGCCAGGGCGTCCTCCCGAGTTCCCTGCTGGGGAGTATTTGAGATGGTTGGAGTCAGATATGTGAAGGTTCAGCAAGATCTAGGGCATTTTGTGGTGCTTTTGTGCATTGCATACAGCAAGTAGGTCAATTAGGTCAATTAGCACTTGTTCCTAGGTCTCAGCCCCCAGAGAAAACAAGCTGTAAACGAACTCAATTCAAATGCACAGCTGAGGGTTTGGGTAGCCTATGCAGCTGAGACACCAGAGCCTTGACGGCTAGGACACTGATTATTGTGGGAAAGGTTCGTGCAGGCCAGAAAATGTTTAAGTGGGACTAACATTTTTTAAACTATAAAATAGGAACCCTTTGATCTAGTTTTTTAGGGAGGGTGAAAATTTAAATGTGTGTTTTCTTTACATATTTTACTTTCTTTGAAATTTGATTGAAAACAGTCCGGGATGTGTGTCAAAGTTGTATTTTATTCATTGTTGGCTTGCCTCTTGCCTCTGGGAAAGAGTATGTGGGATTCATCCCGCCCAACAATATGAGATTTCTTTTTATTCTTGAAACATTCTCCCTCAGAGTGGGCTGTAGATGTTGTTGTAACATGTCACGACTCAGTTGCTTAGCACACAGTTCGCTCGCTGGCTGCTCTGGATATGGGTACAGTGTGCTTGTTTTGGGTTTGAGCCAAGTCTGAGCCACGTCCGTCTGCACGGGCTGGCCGGCTGGGCTCTGACTCCGGTCAGCACTGGCTCTTACTCTCCTAGTCGTCTTTTTATCTTTCTGGGTAATCTTGGGCTAACTTTGGTTCCTGCCTTTAATGCTCCCATCTGGCTTCTTTCTTTATTTCTTTTTTTTTTAAAACATCTGTTTGAAACTTATATAGTCATCCTCATGACCACTTGGTTACTTAATGTTTCTCTTCTTGTGTGGAACTGGGGTCCACGATAACTCCTTATATAGAACTCAGAAGAAATTAGCTGCAAGTCTATGTAACTCTTTAGATACTGCCAGAATGTTCAGGTCATTTTCTTCTTTGGTCTCTCTGGTTGGTACCTATTCAAAGAGGCTACCCTGGGGATCAGAGAGTTTGTCCCTCCAGAAATATCCATTGTCTCCAAAGATAATATCATTGCATGGGCACTCTGATCAAAATTATACAGATACAAGTAAGATCTATCATGTAAGTTAGGTATTAGATTGCTTTTTCTAGACAAAGTTGGTATTTTTGTAGTTTAAGCTTTTGTTATTAAGTATCATCTCTTGATTTTTTCATCATTCATCTTGATACATTTACTGAGGGATTAATTTAAGAGATGACACTTAGTGATAACAGGGGTTGTCTTTTGCTTACTTAGTTTTAATATTTATGGCTAAATTTGTCAAACTCATGCCTTGCTTTAAAACATAATGCTAGGGAGCCAGCCCGGTGGTGCAGCGGTTTAGTTCGCGCTTGGCATCCTGGGGTTCGCGGGTTCAGATCCCGGGCGCCCGCTGATGCACTGCTTGTCAGCCATGCTTTGGCGGCGTCCCATATAAAGTAGAGGAAGATGGGCACGGATGTTAGCCCAGGGCCAGTCTTCCTCAGCAAAAAGAGGAGGATTGGCAACGGATGTTAGCTCAGGGCTGGTCTTCCTCACCAAAACAAAAACAAAAACAAAAACATAATGCTAAGTAAAAGGGGCATGTGGGACTTTGTGATGTGATGAGCATGTCTTATACGTTGATTGTGTTGATGGTTACAGTACTATATACATTTGTCAAAACTCATCAAATTATACACTTAAAAATTAGTCAAATTTTTTTTGTGTTAATAATGTCTCAATAAAGCTGATTAAAAGGAAACACAGTGCAAAGTAAAAATCATACAAATCTGAGGTTTTCCTAAACATCTTAATGTTGTTATCCTCCAAACCACCAAAAATTATCTTCTTTCTTTTGCAACTTAGATATTGTCTTAGTTTGAGCTGCCTAAACAGAATACCATAGACTGGGTGGCTTATAAAAAAGACAAAAATTGGTACCAAGAAGTTAAGGTGCTGCTGTAACAAATACTTAAAAATATGGAAGGAGTTTTGGAACTGAGTAATGAATGAGGCTGGAAGAGTTTTGAGGTGCGTGCTAGAAAGAGCCTACGTTGATATGAATGGACCTTTCAGGGCTATTCTGGTGAGGATTCAAAGAGAAAAGAGAGCTGTAGAGAAAGCCTCCATCTTCTTAGGGAATACCTAAGTGATCCTGAACAGATTGTTGGTAAAAATATGGATAGTGAAGGCTGGTCTGATGAGGTCTCAGATGGAAATGAGGAAGATCTTATTGGACAATGAAGGAAGGCCATCCTTATTATAAAGAGGCAAAGAATTTGGCTGAATTGTATTCGTGTTCTAGTGTTTTATGGAAGGGAGAACTTCCGTGTGATGAAATTAAATATTTAGCGAAATGCAACTGAAGAAATTTCTAAGCAAAGTGTTGAAGGTGTGGCTTGACTCCCCCTGACTCCTTATAGTGAAATTCAAGAAGAGAGAAATGACTTCAAGATTTGTTAACCAAAAAGAAAGGAGAACAAAAAATTTGGAAAATTCTTAGCATAGTAGTCATATTGCAAAAAATGAGAACATGAAGGCTATAGCCAAGTGACTGCTTAATAAGGAGATTAGTAGATCAGCCATCTCAAGAGAAGCCAGGAGCTATTCTCTAAGGCAATGGAAGAATGACCTAGAAGGTGATTCAGAGCTAATCAGAGCTGCCACTTCCATTACAGGCCCAGAGTGTAAGGACAGGGGGTTTGAGGGGTGGGCAGAGTGGTTTCAAAGGAGGGGCTGCTGAGCCTGTGGAACCTCGGTGTGTGCTGTCCCACACTGCCTCCATCATAGGCTCCACTCTTCACACTCTGGCACAGTACTCCTAGGTCATCCCAGGTGTGGCTGGAGTGAGCCCCAGTACAGCTCGGCCATGATGGCCATCCCTCCAGAAGGTGCAGGCAGCAAACTTTGGCAGCATCCGCATGGAGCTGTCTCCACCAGCACAGAGTCCATGGACCCCGGGGAATGGTGGCCTCCACCTCAGTTTCAAAGGACAGAGTTGCCTGGAGCCACTGGCACCTGATCCTAGCCCAGGAGAATGGCAGCATGGGAAGTGGGGGCGTCCCCACTAAGTGATGGGGATGATGTTGCCACCCAGTGGGCCTGGAGGGCAGAGTGTTGAGTCAAAGGGGATTATTCTTGAGGCTTAATGTTTAATGTTTGCCTCAGTAGGTTTTGGACTTACCTGGGAACTGTCACTCCTTCTTTCTTTCCTGTTTCTCTCTTTTGGAATGGGATGTCTATTCCATCCCTGCCCCACCATTGTATGTGGAAGCACGTAACATGTTTGGTTTCGTAGGTGCACGGCTGGAAAGGAATTTGCTTCAGGAAGAATCGTGCCTCGAGTCTCACCCATATCTGATTTAGATGATATTTAGATAAGACTTTGGACTTAGGCTTTAAAGTTGATTCTGGAACAAGTTAAAACTTTTGGGGCTTTCGTGTTGTAATGAATGTATTTTGCATGTGAGAAGGACATGGATTTGTCGGGGGGCAAAGGGAGGAATGCAGCAGATTGGGTGTGTCCTCTCAAAATTCATATGTTGAAACCCACTTCTCCAATGTGGTGGTATCTGGAGGTGGGACATTTGGGAGGTGACTAGGTCATGAAGGTGGAGCCCTCATGAATAGGATTAGTGCCCTTATAAAAGAGACCCCAGAGAGCTCCCTTGTCCCCTTCATCACTGAGGACTCAGCCAGAAGATGGTCCAGGAAATGGGTTTTCACCAGACACTGAATCTGCCGGCACCTAGATTTTGGACTCCCCAGGATTGTGAGAGATAAACCTTTGTTGTTTAAGCCACCCATTTTGTGGTATTTTTGTTAGAGTGATCTGAACATACTAAGATGGTATTATATTCTTGATCTCACTACCCAGTGCTGGTCACGGGGAATGGGCTTTCAGGGTCTCATCATCTTCACTGGATTTGTGGGTATTTATCTTAGAAAGATTAGGTAAAATCTAGGATGAGGTGGATCCTTGTAGACTACTGATCTGGCTGCTTACTCGGAATGGCCCTGAGGACCAGCATACTCCTCAATGATCAGGTATTTGCATGTGTTCATTCATTCACTAGTTACTAAATGCCAGCCGAAACACCAATATAGGTGCTTATTGCATTTCTCTGGCCCTAGTTCATTAATCCATGGCCTAGGCTTGTTTTCCTGAATCAAACTAGTCTCCTGGCTTTCCACTGCTTAATTGTCTTCCTGGAGTTAAAAAAAGTAAATAAACAAAATCCCAATCCCCTCCCTGCCTTCAAAGAAAACGCTTGTGTGTTATTTCATTTTTATCTCTTTGCATACATTTTATCTCCCAAATGAGATTGCAAACTCCCTGAGGACTGGCACCAGGTATCCCTCAGGCCAACCAGAAAAAGACACCTTGTGCAGAGTGGGTTTAAAATTCATCTTCTATCCCAGCACCTGCACGCTTCTATTATAGCATTTACCACATTTTACTAAAATTATCTCCTTGTGTTGGTGACTCTGTGGAAATATAAACTCCTAAAAGACCTGACCATGTTATTTATTGTATTCTCAGCAAACAGCTCTAAACTTGGTAAGACATTTAAAAACCTTATTGACAAAGCAGGTTTATCAACAATGAGGGATGCTGAAAGACACAATTAACCAAAATATTTACCCTTTTGTTCTGCAAAGTTACCTGAAATTGCTACCTCAGACTTCATGCTTTCATTTTGTAATGATATTGTGACCTATTTGGGACCATATGTTGACTGAATGGAATAGCACACTGACAAGCTAACACAGCAAGGTTTAATTGGGTTAGTGTTTCTCAAGTGTTTTTGGTGGTGATCCATTTTAAGAAAAATATTTATCCTGAAATCAGGAAAAAAAATATGTATGTGTGTGTGTATACATGTACATGTGTATACACAGAATACATATATACAGATGTATATATACAGAAACCATACTCACACCTACCTGTAGCCTTGCTTACTACTGCAATGCACTCCGATTTTTTTTCTTCTGTTCTATTTCTATTTTTAAAAATACAGGTTGTTAGGACCCATTTTACTGATTTTATGAATCATTAATGCAGTCTGAAAAGCACTGGTTTCGTTTGCTGATTAAGCCATTGCCATCATCCCACGCCTATCTGTGCTAGGTGTTGAAAGAACAAAAAGAATTCTGAAATATAGTTCTGGACAGTGAGTGCTGCCAGGAGAGGGGTGCTCAGCAAAGAAAAGACCCTGAGTCCCTGGATTGGAGGGGAGGAGGGCATTCACAGAAAGGAGGATGTGAGACGAGGGATGCCAAAGGCAATCTCTCCTGTTTCCCATGCCATTTTCAGGCCAATGGACACCTGTCTTTCCAGCTGGATGTGAATGCTTCCAGGGCAGGAACTATACATTATTCATCTTTACATCTTCATTGCCTAACAGGAGTCCTGGCTCAATAAATATTTGCTAGATGAGGGTAAAATAAAGAGCTAATATTTATCAAGCACTTACTATGTGCCACCCAGCCATGTGTAGTAGATGCTGTGGGTGCCCTGCTCAAACCCCCTCACTCCCTGGAGTACTGATTGTTATTGCCCATGGCTGCTGTCTTCTCCACAGAATTACCAGCTGGCCCTTCCATTCCTCCCTTTCCCTAAACCCCTAACCAGTGGCCAATGACTGACTGACTACAGAATACAAAAATGCACCTGCTGCCTCCAGGTGGGACCAAGTCTGTAGTACAGCCCCTGCCCCAGAGCACCCCATGGGGTCAGGCTGGAGTGAGTCTCCTTGGAGACCACATTCTTGCTCAGGTTTCTTCCCTTGTCCTATTCTGGTTCTCTTACTTTCTCAAAAAATCACATTCACAAGAAGCCCCACCTCAGGCTTTGCTCCTAGGGAACCCATCCTAAGACAACCTGGTTCCAAGCAATTTACTGCATTGTCTATTTCATCCTCAGAGCAAGTCTTGGTGATCGCCCCTTACAGGTGATAGCCACAACATGATCCCAGCAGGGAAGTCACACAGTGGTGCATGGAGACTGACACGGAGGCAGCCCCACCTGTGCCAAGGCTCTGCCCCACCGTACATTCTGCATCCAGGTCAGGTCTGTGCCTGGCCGACAGGACAAGTGGGCATGCCCCTGATAGATGGGCACTTGGGGAGGGGTGGCTGGTTCCCCTGGTCTGCACTTTGCCTGTTATTAGCACTAGTGAAGTTACATATGAGATTATTTAAAATTTTGAAAAGTACAACATAGTTAGAAATATTTATTAGTTCATTCTAAATTTTGCAGGTAGATAGAGGAAATCTCAACTTCTCTCCTATCAATTCAGCAGCAGAGAATTCATTTTAAGGGTAAAACTAAAGTGATAATAGACGATGTTTGTATATTCTCCATTTTTCATTGAGCTTGATGAATCCACAGATATTTGATTGAAAACTTGCTCACGCTGGTGTTTGAACTCCAATCTTCAGTAAGTTACTCGTTTGCTGCCGAGGTTAGCAGTTTGTAAGCCACGGAGAGATGAGGAAAGCATTTGTAGTCAATAAATTACCATTCTCCCCTTTTTGAAAAACATTATTCTGGGTTTCTAGGTTTCATTTATTACCTCTGTGGGTGGGGCTTCCTGCTCTTCTATAACTAGATTATCATTTACTGCAGCCAACACCAAATACACTTATCACAGTATAGGAGCTTTTAGGTTTTTTTTTTTCTTTTTTTGGTGAGGAAGATTGGCCCTGAGCTAACATCCATTGCCAATCCTCCTCTTTCTGCTGAGGAAGATCAGCCCTGAGCTAACATCTGTGCCCATCTTCTTCTATTTTGTATGTGTGATGCCGCCATAGCATGGCTTGAAGAGTGCTGCATAGGTCCACACCTGGGATCCAAACCTGCGAACCCCGGGCTGCCAAAGTGGAGCATGTGAACTTAACTACTACACCACCGGGCCAGCCCCAGGGTTTTCTTTTTAATATTGAAATTTGGAGTATTGAGCACTTGGTTATTTACTGCCTAAAGTTAATAAAAGAAGCAGAAAGCATAGTGCTTAAGCCCATTTTTGGTATCAGATCATGTTTCAGTTCTCTAGCTGTGTGACACAGGATATATTCTTTAACATATCTGAACTCAATTCTTTAATCTTTAGGATGGACATAATAATACCTACTACCTTGTAGGATTGTGGTAATATTTCAGTAAGATGCTTAACATAATATCTAATACATAGTAAGTACTCACTAAAAGCTAGCTCCTGTTATTATTATTATTATTATTTATTGTTGTATTTTAGCCACCATCATCCATTCTTTTTCTTTTGGTGACACTACCCCAATTTTCTTTTGGCGAATGACCTCTCTGCTATTGTGGGCAATCTTGTTGGGACTGTAATTTAAGGTGATTTGACTTTCCTTAGCTGAGGGGTCAGTATGTGTCCTCAAATAGGCTATTAGAGTCTCTGTTCTGGGACTTTGGTGCCTGAGAGGGAAGATGCAAGAATGGAGGATAAACTAACGCCAATAGGTGGAGGAGATTCATCCTCGTCCCTCGATACGGGAGCACTGGGGGTGGCTCTGGCCCCTACCCTGCCTGAGCCTGCTTCTTCAGGCCTTTGGTTCTCTGAGCCACACCACACCTTGAAATGAATTATCCTTGGTTCAATTTACTCAGAGTTGGGTTCTGTTTCTTGTAACCAAAGAATGTAAAAGGATATTAATTATATGAATATGATTAAAGTCAATTTTTCAAGGCAAGAAAACGGTGCTGTGAGTCTGAAATACAGTATTTCTTGGACCTGCTATTATACTATTTTATCTACTATAGGGATCAACAAGCAACAAATATTTTGAGGACTTCCATTGTAGAAAGATCCTCACTTGCTCAGTGTTGTACCCCTAGTAGAGGACCTGGTGCTCAGTAAATATTTGCTGAATGAATGGAGGAATGTTCTCAGCCTGCCTTCTCAGTTTTCATCATTCTTGGGGTTAGAACATGTTCTAA
Organism: Tapirus indicus; assembly: GCA_031878705.1. Lineage (NCBI taxonomy): Eukaryota > Metazoa > Chordata > Mammalia > Perissodactyla > Tapiridae > Tapirus > Tapirus indicus. The sequence goes on from CM062925.1 coordinate 9,669,713, forward strand.
TTCTTTTATGGGAAGTAGACCTTTATTATATACAGCTTCTTCTGAGTATAGAGTTAAGTATTAAGCTAGTACTTTAAATGTATTGTTTCACCAACCCCCACTAACCCTTTCGAGAGGTGGGTGTTTTTCATTTCCACTTTAGATAGTAAATTTACCTTCAGATAATTTAAGAAAATTGCCTAAGGTCACACACTTAGTAAGGGACAGAGCCAAGATTTGAACCCGGCTCTACCTGATTTCCAAAGTTTATGCCTTTTCAGTACACTATGGAAACCTCTAAAATATTTCCTTTATTTCGCGTCCTTTTGTTTCCTATTCTTTTCATTCACAAAATTGTCTGGTATGCTATTTTTGTGCATTTCCTTAAGGTAAATACAAAGAGTGGTATTATGACAATGGAGTAATGAAGTTGACATCTAAACAAGTATGTTTAAGCTTGCATGTCTGCATGAATGTTGTCCCTTTTGAAGTGCTCACTGTGGGAAGATGTTCTCTCTGTGCTCAACACGTTGTCTACCTGCCTGAGTCCCATTCTCTTGAATGCCCTTAATGTGGCCCCTCTCTGTTCTTTGAGAAGATATTTGATCTCTAAAATGGCCTAGGGCATTTGGAGGGCAATCTAGTGAAGAAGATAGATGATCATGTTGGGAAGGACCACTTTTAGGGAAAAATGAGGTATGAATGTAAGTGTTGAGACTGGTCCAGTTGTGGCTTTTGAATTGTTCTGAAGATTGCTCTCAGGAGGGATCCCTAAACTCTTTTCTTTCATCCAAGAAGTGTTAGAGCCCATGCCAACCTCTGAATATACGGTGACCAACAAGACACATGGGTCTGCTCCTCATGAAGCTCTCAGTCTAACAGCGAACACGGATATAGCAACAGACCATGGGTTTTCATTACATTTGTGACACTTGCACCAGGAAAAGCCCAGGCTGGGATGAGCGCTCCGTCTTGGAAGAGTGGAGAAGGCTTCCAAGAGTCATTGCCAAGTGGTAGGTGAAGAGAGCCCGAGGGTGGGGCAGGGTTTCTCATCCTCCACACTGCTGACATCTGAACTGGATAATTCTTTGTTGTGGGGCTGCCCTGTGCATTATAGGATGTATGTTTCATAGCATCCCTGGTCTCTACCAACTAGATGCCAGTAGCAACCCCTCCGGCTGTGATACCCACCATAGTGTCTACATATTGCTAGATGTCTCCTGAGGGGCAAAATCATCCCAGTGAGAACCATGGTGGACGCGAAGAAGGAGAGAAAGTGTTCCATGAAGAGGAAACGGTGTGTGCAAGGCTCAGGATGGAAAGGAGGAAAAGAAGCATTTTGGAGGAACTGAAAGAATGCTAGAAAATGATTGGTGAGATAGTTGTAATGTTAGAATAGTGTGTAGTCTCCCCTAACAGTCAGTCATCCCTGTCCTATTTTAAAGATATTTCATCTCCTACTGCATAGTTATTCCTCATACTTAGTCCCTGCCCTCATCTTCCTACTCCTATTCATTTCTTTCCTACTCCTGTGTTCCTTCTTCCCCCCAGGTTGTGTAAAGGCTACTAGGCAGCTTAGGTGACAAAAAGTCAGCTAAACCAGGTCAGTCACCTAATGCCAGGTCATTCTGAACTCATACACTGAATATCCAGGTAAATTTCTCTGTAGCGGCCTCCTCCTCGACTGGTTTGTGGCCTTCTTGTAATAAACTGTGCATGATTTGAGTTAGTTACAATGAAAACAAAAGCATGGCAATAAGCTGGGAAAGATCCCTGTGGTGAGGGGAGGGGTCTAAACCGGAGGTTATAACAAGAAGCCGGGGCTGCCCTGCATGCTGCAGGATGTACAGCTAGATGCCAACGGAACTAGAGTATTCACACATTTTACCGCAAAGGAGACAACTTGTTGTTGTTGTTGAATGGAGAAAACAGTCACCTTTGCAAGACTCTCTGGCTATAGTAAAGGAACCAGAAGGAAACAGGCAGCATGGGCTGGTGGGAAGCATGTCAGTTACAGATGGGAGTTGATCCTCAGTGCACGTGGGAGGGGCCAGGGTGGCCAGAGCCTTCAGGTGCTGCCTTTTTCTGCAGCCTGACCGGCTGACCCCAAGAGGCACCATCCAAATGATCACTATCTCTATGGTCCATGTTGTGAAAAAAGTTAGAAAGCAATGCTAGATAACCAAACTTGCTAGAATATTATGTAAAATGGCATAAATTGGTCGTGAATGAGTAGTCTCTTTCATCTGTAAAAGGTTTGCACCACAGAACCATAATCTAGCAGCTCTTCTCAGCTAAGGTCATTCGTGTTTTGAGTATTGTCCACACTGATGACAACTCAGCTGCTTGCTGCTGTTGCCAGAGCAGCGCTTTTGGCACATGGCCTTTGATGTGGCCTGTCGCTCTTTGTTGCTGGAAACCACTGTGACGCTCTCAGGTGAATGGCATCATTCCTGTCGGTGGAAAAATCATCCACTATGGCATTCTTTTTCCTACAGGGACCGATTCTAAGCCTCCCCAGCTCATTTTTGTTGCTATATGAGCCCCAGAGGGTGACTATCCCCGTTTGAAGCCTGTCATCCTCACCGGACTGCGTCTGTGTTGTTCACATAGTGTCTACACTGCCCCACAGACATATAATAGGTTCCCTGTAAGCGATTGTTGAATTATGATGGTAACTGATTTGGGGAAGGGGAGGAACTGAGGGGAGAAGACTCTGTGAAGGGTAAGCAGGGAGGTAAGAGAAATTAGAATATTTTTTTACTGGGCTTAAGATGGAGTCTTGGGCCCTTAAAGGTTTGGTTGACTTCAGCTCACATCTGGGTTAGACAGAGGTTAGATGATAAGAATTTGGTTACAGTTTATGAAGATTTAAAAATACATTTGCTATTTTTAATTGTTTATTTTTACTGAACAGGGACTCTACCACACCGTGAGAACATGAAGTTCCTGGCCTGACATTTATATCGATGTATTCATACCTGGTTGGCTTTGCATGTGAAACAATTAAGGAAGGCTGAGTCACCTCAGAGTAAGATAAGGAAACTTTGTTTGCTACAGTCAGCCTGAACTGTTAAGGAGCCTGAACCCCTTAAGGTAGAAGTTGTCCCCTCCTGGCATGAGGTGGGTCTGAGGATGAGGGGCCGGCAGCTTCCTCCTCCTCTGCCCGGCTCACCTTTAATTTCTTACCAATGTGGTTCTCTTCATGCCTCACTGCCTTCCCACCGTCCACTTCAGAACATGTCTGAGACAACAGAGAATCTGGGTGGCATGATATGTAGGACAAGGATAATACTGAAAAACAAGTAACCTTTAACAGTCACAACCTGGCATTTTGTGGAGTCAAAGGTTTACATAGGAAGTTATGGCTGTGCCGTCAAAGCTTTCCCGTGGGAATGAATGTAGGTTGTGTTGAGGAGAATGTTTCTCTAAAACACAAAAGCACAGTCACTGGTGGTTAGTGACTCGTTCCCAGTCAGATTCATGAAAAAAATCCTCTAGGTTGAGTATAATGGGGCAGGATTTCAATTTAATTCAACAACCACTCGTTGAGCAAGGCCTGCATTTCTGTTTGCTCTGCCCCACATGTATGAGTTGCTCTCGATTATGTGTTGAGGTGGTGTGAGAAGTAGAGAAATTGGTTTTGGCAAATGTTAGTGTTTGGAAATACTTGACTTAAGTAGGTTCAGTTATCTTCTGAGGGTTCAGAGAGGTTGAAATGAAGATTTTAACTTGAATTGTGTATAAAATAGAGAGAGAAACAGAGAAATACAGCTAAATACATTTTGCCAACTCTTGCGTTTGTATATATTTTCTGTCTCTGACATGATTGCTTTTTCATTTCCCCAATTAAGATTTTAAACCACTTGTAGGGAGGAAACTGGGTTTAACGAAGTGCTCCCAAGCACGTATTTTAGTGTAAGTACCTCATAGACTCGGTAAATACTGACTGACTGAGAGGATACCGTACTCCCAAGGGTGCGTCCGCAGAGCTTGGTATTTTCCATGAGAAGCCAACCCAGGGTTGAAGCGTCATTCCTTTAGGTTGGAATGGTTTCCTGAAAGGTTTGAGCACAATGACAATGATTAGCTGCCAGACTAATTGCTCTCTACCACCAACCTTGTTTCATAGGCAAACTGTGCCCCAGGGTAAAATAACACGCAGGCAGACAGAGGCAAACTTTCCAACATGTGCTCCTAAACCTCCCCCCTTGAACAGGGAAAGTGACCTTTTGGTGAACAAATGTTCTTTCACCTTCCCTGTTTAGAAGTTGTTAACACTGGGCCAGCTTTGTGATTGATGCACGAGCTTCCCTCTCTTCTGTGCACTAGGTTCTACTCCTTCCCCTCAGAGTTGTGAGCTTTTTATATTGTTTTCCTTTGATAAGGTGGCTGGGTGACCCATAAATTTGAATGTATTCTTAATGACCTGGTGGCTGCTGAAAGAATGTTATTCTGCTTTGTAGGCTTCTGGCTTTTTTCTGCAACTCACAGTGCTGGCCCTAGCTTTTGTGAACACGCCCTTCTGTTAGGAATCTGTTTGAGATCTTAAAAAAAAATTTTAAAGTTGAGTTTCTTGCTTATAGTTTAGTTTGATTAGTTCAGGCAAATGAGAATATCTGGTTTGAGTCTGTTAAGGAGGGCAGGTCTTTTAAAGTCACTCCTTCTAACAAGCTTCAGAGTTTTCAAAGTGGAGGAAACATTAAAAGGATAGAAAGCCCACCGTCACCTTTCTTTAGTAACTTTTAATCTGGGGGCGTGAGGGTGAAGAGTGAGGATGGATATTTCCTCAAAGCCCACTATTGCTCATACTGACAAAGGGGAAGATGGAGGCAGTCTAGAAGAGGGATTAAGAATACAGACTTCAGGGGGCCGCCTGGTGGCGCAGTGGTTTAGTCCACACTTGGCAGCCCGGGGTTCGCGGGTTCGGATCCTGGACACCTGCTGACGCACTGCTTTGTCAGCCATGCTGTGGCGGCGTCCCATATAAAGTGGAGGAAGATGGGCACGGATGTTAGCCCAGGGCCAGTCTTCCTCAGCAAAAAGGGGAGGATTGGCAACAGATGTTAGCTCAGGGCTGGTCTTCCTCACGAAAAAAAAAAAAAAAAAAAAGAATACAGACTTCAGGGTCAGGGCCAGCCCTGTGGCTTAGTGGTTAAGTTTGGCATGCTCCACTTTGGTGGCCCAGGTTAGGTTCCTGGGTGCAGACCTACACCACTCATTGGCAGCCATGCTGTGGTGGCAGCTCACATACAAAATAGAGGAAGATTGGCAACAGATGTTGGCTCAGGGCGAATCTTCCTTAGCAAAAAAAAAAAAGAATACAGACTTCAGGGTTAAGTGTGTGACCTTGTGCAAATTACTATCCTGTCTGTGTCTCAGTTCACTTGCTTGTACAATGGGAATAATAATAATAGTACCCACCTTATAGGGTTGTTTTGAAGAGTAAATGGGTTCATATATACAAAGGTCTAGAGTACCTGGTGCATTGTAGGTGCTCCCTGAATGTTAGCTATTACAGGTTCTCCCACAATTCTGCAGTCATAGCTTTGAAATCAAATGATGATTATTTTGCTATTTAAAAAAAAATTTATTTGGTGGCAAAACTGAACCTGAACTGATATGAGGCTATTTTTGTCTTTATTTCCTCCATGTAATGTGAATATTTGTAAGTTTTGCTGTGGAAATACTAATGTGTTTGATGTGGGGTGCTGCCCCAGTCTCCTAGATGGTTTACATGTGTATGGTGTATGCACCATGTTACATTTCCAAAATCAGAAAAATTTGGAATCCTGAAACACATCTGACCCCACAGATTTCAGAAACAGATCTGGATGTGTGCTGAGATAGAACAATATACCAGCAAAAGGACTTGCTGCTTGATCACCCATCCTGCTTCATTTTGGTTACATCCCTTGGTGTTTTCCTGTAGGAATTAAAGAAAATAGAAATTTCTCAGGCTATTCGCTCATTTATTAAATATTTATTGAACCCCTTCTATGTCCCAATAGTCATGGTCCCCTGCTTTCAGGGAGCTGATTGGCCAGTGGCAGCTGTACTTTATCCAGGGCCTACTATGTGCAAGGCCTTAATATAGACACATCATTAGCGTGGTCTCAGATCCTGCGGAATCATCAGTTCTGCAGATGGAGGAACAGAGGCTCAGAGATGCTAGGTAACCTGTTCAGGGCTGGTAAATGCATGAGCTGGGACTTAAACCCCCGTCTGAGTGTCTCCATGGTCTCTTTTCTTTCCACTTCACTGTGTTACCTCTTGCTAAGGATCTTGTAGATTTTAATCTCTTTGTGACATGCCATGTCCTATAAGGCCTTGCAAACAGGAAGGACCCAGCCCTGGGGTGGGCTCACTGGTGCCCTTCCCTCTTGACCTCCCTGGAAGGGTTGTCACCATGTGCAGGAGGCATGTGAGCAGCCAGTGGGCAAGTCGGGCAAGTCACAAATGCAATTGTGGAATGGTATATACATGAAATATTGGAAAACTGCAAAGTCAGTTTTGTTTAATAACTCTTTGTAACATTTTTGTGGAAGTAAAGTTTATATACCATGAAAATCACAGATCTTACGTGTCCAATTCAATGAATTTTGATAGGAATTATACATTTGCATATTTACCATGCTGGAAAGTTTCTTGTCCTCTTCCGGTCAAACCTCAACCCATGGGCACCACTGTTCTGATTTCCTTCTCCGTAGTTTAGTTTTGCTGGTTCTTGAGCTTCATATAAATAGAATCAAGCAGGACGCGGTGTTCTGGGTCTGGCTTCTTTTGAACAGCACACCGTTTTTGAGATATATCCAAATTGCTGTTTTTATCAATAGTTCATTCTTTATTATTCTGTGTAGTATTGTATTGTCTGTACCATAATTTATTTTTTCGTTCTCCTATTGTTGGACATTTGGGTTGCTTCCAGTTTGGGGCTATTGAATAAAGCTGCTATGAGCATTATTGTACAAATCTTTTACGACAAAATTTTTTCTCTCCTGCGTAAATATCTAGGATTGGAATTGCTGTGTCATAAGGTAGTTGTATATTTAGTTTAATGAGAAACTGCCAAACAGATTTCCAAACAGGTTGTACACATTTCACACCATTAATGTCTGAGAGTTCTAGTTTTTCCACATCCTTATCATCAGATGTTGTCAGTCTTTTTAATTTTAGCTATTCCAGTGGATGTGAAGTGGTAAATCATTGTGGTTTTAAATTTGTATTTATTATGGTTAATGCTGTTAATTAAGTATGTTATTATGTGCTTATTGGTCATTTGTAATATTTTCTTTAGTTAACTGTTCAAGGATTTGTTCATTTTTTAAAAAGAATTTTCATTTATTTATTTTAAAAATTATTTTATTGAGGTCGTATTGGCTTATAACATTGTATAAATTTCAGGTGTACTTTATTATATTTCACTTTCTGTATAGACTGCATTGTGTTCACCACCAATAGTCTAGTTTTCATCCATCACCATACGTATGTGCCCCTTTATCTCTTTCACCTTCCCCCCACCCCCTCCCCTCTGGTAACCACTACTCTGTTCTCTTTATCCATGTGTTTGTTTATCTTCCACATATGAGTGAAATCATATGGTATTTGTCTTTCTCTGTCTGACTTACTTTGCTTAGCATAATACCCTTGAGGTCCATCCATATTGTCGCAAATGGCACGATTTTGTGTTTTCTTATGGCTGAGTAGTATTCCATTGTATATATACCACATCTTCTTTATTCATTCATCCATTGATGGGCACTTGGGTTGCTTCCTTGTCTTGGCTATTGTGAATAATGCTTCAGTGAACATAGGAATGCATAATTCTCTTTGAGCTATTGATTTCATATTTTTGCATAAATATCCAGTAGTGGGATAGCTGGATCATATGGTAATTCTAATTTTTTTTTTTTGGTGAGGAAGATTGGCCCTGAGCTAACATCTGTTGTCAGTCTTCCTCTTTTTGCTTGAGGAAGATGGTCCCTGATCTAACGTCTAAGCCAATCTTCCTCTATTTTGTATATGGAACACCACCACAGCATGGCTTAACCAGCAATGTATAGGCCCACGCCTGGGATCTGAACCTGTGAACCCCAGGCTGCCAAAGAGAAGCACGTGAACTTAACCACTATGCCATGGGGCCAGCCTCTATTTTTAATTTTTTGAAAACTCTCCCTACTGTTTTCCATAGTGGCTGCAGCAGTTTGCATTCCTCAGCAATGTATGAGGGTTCCCTTTTCTCCACATCTTCTCCAACACTTGTTATTTCTTGTCTTGTTAATTGTAGCCAGTATGACAGGTGTGAGGTGATATCTCCTTATAGTTTTGATTTGCATTTCGCTAATAATTTGTGATGTTGAGCATCTTTTCACGTGCCTGTATAACTCAACAACAAAAAATGAACAACCCACTCAAAAGATGGGCTGAGCATATGAATAGACATTTTTCCAAAGAAGATATACAGATGGCTTTGTTCATTTTTATATTGGATTGTTTGTCTTTTTATTATTGATTTGAGGAGTTCTTCATATATTGGGATACAAGGACTTTCTCAGATATATGCATGTGTAGCAAACATTTTTTTCCCCATTGTATGGAAAACCACAAAGTTAGTTCTTTAAAAGCAAAATTTCCTCAGTGAGATGGCCTTGGGATTTTAGGGCCTGCCTCATGCCAATTACAGTATTTGTTGGGATGTCTTCCTTTTTCCAACAGGTTTCTTTGCAATAGGCAAGAGGAGGGATATTTGCAGAGAGAAGTTCACATTGCTTGTGGCCCTCAAATTATTCTCCATATAGACACCCCTCTAAGTTATAATGGGAATATATGATTCACTCTCCAAAAATTCATCTCTCTCTTGTTTAGTATCATACTTATTTAATTACGGAAAGTAAAAATTACTGGGTAAATTAAAACAAAGAAAGCTAAAAACTATTTTCTTCCAAAAGAGGAATTTTTAGAAGGATGTGGTAATTGTTTAAAATTTTCTTTTTAATTATTAAAACAAACACAATTTATGCAAAGTAAATTGGCAAATATTTTTAAAGAGAGGAAAACTGAGCATTGAAACTTAAAATGACAAGTTAGCTTAAAAAGCAAATAAAGCTATCCACAGATTTCTGACTTTCGGGATTAATCCCTATTTTACTTTTGTTAAACAAACTATGCTGTATTTCTTTCTGAAGAGAAATGTATTAACAATTCAGACATATCACTAGAATTAGCTCTTGCCCACATAATCAAGTGATATCCTGTAAAAGGCTGAGAGGTCGAACTGGGCTCATTAATTTCCAACATCAAATCTGCTGCATATATTTTCCTGTTTGAACTCTTGCCTAATTTAAGAATATCAAATAACCATCTAAGGCCACAGTTAGGGGAAGGAAGCATGAGTTTCAGCCAAATTGTATCCTCTTGAGCGTATACTAGCTGTAGCTAGGAAGCGTTTTCCCATTTGGAGAGTAGGAAAGTTGGGCCACCATCTGAGCTGCTCCCATCCTTTGGGCTCAGTATCTTCAAGGGCAGACCACGTCTAGTGATGGGTCTCTCACCAGGTTGCTCTCCTAGTTCCTTTGGCACATTCGTGTCTATATGAGTGGCTTCTTAATTTATGAATCATTGTTTCTGTTACGGGCTGCATTGTGTCTCCTCAAAATTCCTATCTTGAAGCCCTAACCCCTAGGACCTCAAAGTGCGACTGTATTTGGAGATAGGCTTTTTAAAGAGGTAATCAAGTTAAAAAGAGGTCATTAGAGCAGGCCCTAATCCAGTATGCCTGGTGTCCCTATAAGAAGAGGAAATCGGAATACAGGTGCAGAGGGAAGACCAAGTGAGGACACACAGAGGAAACAGCCACATAGAAGCCAAAGAGAGAGGCCTTGGAAGAGACCAACACTGCCAATACCCTGATCTTGAAATTCTAGCCTCTAGGACTGTGAGAAAATAAATTTCCGTTGTTTGAGTCATCCAGTCTGCGATACTTCGTTATGGCAATCCTAGCAAACTAATACAGCCTCCAATGGCCCATCACTCCACCACTGTGAATATTAACCTCTACCAAGTCAAGGCAGAGCCGACCCTAAATGGCAGCTCCTGGAAAGGCTCAGAACATTTACATCAATCATTTTTCTTTTTCTATCCTATTTAGAATTTTTAAAAACGCAAATAATTGCAGCTTATTTGATGGTTTCAAAATATTACATAAGTTTGGATTAATACGTACATCCTGAATTGCACCCGATTTTCTACAAAATAGGCAGTCATGTAAAATGTATCAAAAAATATGTTTTTGAACTTTAAGAGCAAGGGAAAAAATCTTTCTTTGGATGTTTAACTACTCTTATTGTTAGGGGAAGTTACTGAACATTCTGTGCCTCAATTTCCCTTCTAAAATGAGAGAGAATAATAGTACCTATCTCATGGAATTTTTGAGGATCAAATAAGATTTGTACTTAGTATTGTGTAGGCACATGATGTTTATTAGATAAAATGTCTTGGAATCTTAGCAATTTTCTAATGATTTAGCAGCTCAGGAATAAATTAGCACACATATATACACGTATATACACACACATTTTAATTTATTTTTTAATATATTTGTGTTGATTTAATACCGGGACAGAAGGAAAAACTTTAAAGATGTGAATACCTACTCTGAGAAGTGGTGGTATATTTTTCATTCCTTTTTAGCACTTCTGAGTTGCTTGCCTTCAGGAGAGAGCTTCTGCCCTTTCATAGAGACCCACAGGCCTTTCCACACTCTCCATCTGCACTCCATCACTGGAAGAAGAGACAGGGACCACTCCTGGGGACTGACTTTTGGTCCCTCCTGTGTTTGTTCCTGAAGTCTCCAGTTTGTTAACGTGGAATTGTGGGAGGTCATCTTCCCGAAGGTCAACAAAAACTTGGTGGTCCCAGTTCTTCAAACACATGTGGAAGCTTCCTCTACTCAGAAATTTAGTCCTCTTTCAGGAAATTCATTGGAGTTTGTAGGCTCTAAGGGAAACATACCTATTAGCCATTGACACCTCAGAGTTCATGACTTAAATCAGATAACCACATTTCTCCTCCCGATACAGAGCTGGCATGAAGCGGTGTGTGAATGCAGGTGACAGGGCAGGAAAGGCAGGCCTGACAGCAGGAGGCTGCCGGAGAGAAGGAGGAAGCCAGCAGAGAGAACTGGAAGGGAGAATTTAAAGGGGGCTGAGGGATACACCTTTGCTGCTTGCGGTGTTGTCCAGGGCCCTTGGAGCCTGTTGTTACCTGAAGGGGACAGAGTTTCTCCACTTGCTCCTCCCCCACGTTATTTCCTAGGGTGCAGGGCTAGCCTGAGGCACGGCACTGCTGTAGATGAAAGTTACCTCCTCAAGCCTCATATTTTATTACCTCCCTCGCCCGTTCCTTCCTCAGCCTCCCCTCCTGCTGTGCCCAGGCCTAATCTCCTCAGTCAAGAACCTACTGTATGCCTACAGGTTTATTCCTATCTGGCCAGGGTCAGGTCTCCCACTGGGGCCCACATTCAGACTTGCATTCCCTCCTCTAGAAATGCTCAGCCCGTCCTTACCCCTTTGCCTGTCTCTCCTTCCGAATCAACACAAAAGTCACTTCCTTGAGGAGGCCTTGTCTGAGCCCCTGAGTGAGATTAGGCCTCTCTGTTACATATCTCTTGGCAGCATAAACCTATCCTTCCCAGCACCTACCTCTGTTGGCAATGGCACATTTATTTGCATGATTGGTGATTAACATTGACTTCCTACGCTAGATTATAAACTCTATGAGGGAAGACACCTCTGTTTTTTTCCACCACTGTGTCCTCAGACCAAGGACAATGTCTGCCATGAAGTAAACTCTTGATAAATGCTTGTTATAATGAATAAATGAAGATCCACTGGAGTACAGCTGTGCTTCCTCTGCTTGACACCCAAGGAATGAAGCCATCTTCATCTTCTAAGGAGGCCAGTATGTGAACATGAACTAGAGTAATTCAGGGGAGCAGACCAGGTGGTTTCAGCGGCCCTGGTGACTCTTGTGCCTGTGGATCTTGGGAAAATTTCATATAGATGAGTGTAGCTTGGGTGGTAGGGCGGGGCCGGTCCTCCATAGGAAGTGCTCACTGGTGGTTATGGAGAACATAATCACGATTTGTGGGTTTATAAACCCTTCCAGAGGAACAGAAATTCATTAGAGGCAACTTTGGTTCTTTCTCCAGTAATTTCAACTGTTGCTTTCTCCCATGAGGAAAGATTATAATAACCTAAAACCTTATTTGGGCTGATTTTGCAATTGTTGAGAAATGGTGCAAATTTGCATTTTCTCTGGATTTTGCACAGTGCTAGTGTATTCATTACTTTATATGGAGATAGTGCAAAGACTTTAATAGAATGACATTTCTCATATCTGTGGTTAGTAAAAATAGAAAAGCAAAGTCTCACTTATTTTTGAAGTCTATTGTGGAATTTTGATGATTTGTTTTAAATGAAGCTGATTTTTTTCACAACCGTGAAACAATTGCCAAACCTCACTTTGATGTACCAGATGCATGAATTATAATGATGAGAACTGCTAGCATCTCTGTTACCTCCAGAACTTATGTCTATGAGCATTGCAAAGTCCCAGTGAGGAGCTTGAGGTTTGGAAACACTTGCAATTATTTGGGATGACCTTTTCATTTTTGTAGATTGGAAGCTAGACTTTTGAGAGTTGAGTGAGAGTTTCTAGTGCTTTGTCTTCCAAGGCGAGGGCATGGGCAGTGGAGATGGGTGTAATGGTGTGAACAGAATGATTCACGGTCTGCAGATTTGTTGCATAGGGAACAAAAATATCATTATGTAGCTGAGTACCAGAGGCCTTATCTCCTGGTTGGAATGGATTTATTCCACTGGAGAGTTGAGCTTTGTAGTCCATCTTGCCATTTCATATTTCGGAGAGGCCCTCTAGGTCAATGGGAGTACACTGGGAAAGGTGTTAGAAGACCAATTCCTACCCTACCTCTTTCTAATTGTGTGAACCAATTGGTTCTTTATTTTCCTTCTTGTTGGGGTGAAATTTGTTTCTCAATCCTCTCTTCATGGGGCATCCATGTGTCCAGGACTCCTGAACAGTGGCTTGTCCCCAGGTGGTGAGTCAGTGATGGGGTTCACTGAGAACAGCTTTGACTCCACTTCATTCCTCCTCCTTGTGGCTGAAGAGTCTCTTCCCTCACTCCTGAGTCTTAGGAGACTTCTTCCCTCCTGTTTACAGTCATATATCACCTAACGACCGGGGGTTGGGGGGTTGGTGGGTGGGGGTGGGAGAAATGAGTAATGTGTCGTTAGGTGATTTCATTGTTGTGTGAACATTGTAGAGTATACTTACAGAAACCTAGATGGTAGAGCCCACTACACACCTCGGCTCTATGGTACTAATCTTATGGGACCACCATCATATATGTGGTCCATCGTTGACCAAAATGTTGTTATGTGGCACATGACTGTACTTGTCTTCCTTTTGAGTCACTACTCTGCCTCAACTCCACCCTTTCCCAGTTTTATCTAGTCTCTGGGGGAGGGAAACTGCTTTTGCAAGCAGGAATAAGAGACTCTTCACCTTGCACTTAGGTCAGCAATTTCTCTGAATATTTGTTTTGGCTTTTGTGGAGGAGGAATGCAGTCTTTGAGTACATGTAAAAGAAAAGAAGAGGAGGGCTGTATACAAGGACAACCAGATTAATAACTCAAGCTATTATCTGCTATGGAACTTTGACGTCCCCATGTCTTGCAGAAATGAAAAGAGTAGTTACTAATGTAAATGCTATTCCTAGCACATAGGTGAAATATTCTAGACAAGGTCATGACAAAAAAATGCTTGTTCTGGAATATCTACAGATTGCTTCAGAAATAGAAGACTCAGCTCAGATTCAAAGATGCTGGGATCCGATTCTGGGCCACTTTGAGAAAGTGTTATTCAAAAATGACCAGACTAAAACTCAGAAGCTGTTACAGTAGGTCTCATTATGTGGTATGATAGTTGTAACAACCTAAAGTGACAACAAACTCAGAAATTATAACCTAGTCAAGGTGCCTCGTTCTGAGTGTGGGACCAGTGCAGCATGTCGAAATCTCAGTCCTCTGTGAACCCTCCAGGTCAAAGGCAGCTTGGCTTTTGTTGTGATGGAGCCTGAACAAGCGGAGAGACTGTTAGCAACATTCTCCCATGAGGTCCTATGCCAACATCACTGAGGTGACTGTGTCTCCAAGGACATGTATGGCTGCTGTTGGAGGGTATCTGGGCTAAGAGGTAGAGGGATGTACTTCACTGAGGGGCCTCCACCTTTCAGAGTTAGGGAATGGTGTGGAACCTCTTACCAGGAAGGCTGGTAGAGAAGGCATTTTAAGTTCACAGTTTAATCCTTTCCCTCACCCCCTCTTATGGGGTGAATTGTTTCCCCCCTAAATTCACATGTTGAATTCCTAACCCCCAATATCTCAGAATGTGACTATATTTGGAGATAGGGTCTTTCAAAAACTAATTAAGTTAAAATGAGGTCACTTGGATGGGCTCTAATTAAATATGACTCGTGTCCTTATTAGAAGAGGAAATTTGAACAGAGGGTTGTACAGAGGAAAGACCATGTGAAGACAGAGGGAGAAGACAGCCATGTACAAGCTAAAAAGAGAGGCCTTAGAAGAAACCAAACCTGCTGACACCTTGATCTCGAACTTCTAGCCTCCAGGACTGTGAGAAAATAAATTTTTGTTCTACTCTATAACCATGAAGTTTCCAGTGGAAAATTGGCATCAAGATCTTTTCCCTTGGAAGATAGAAAATTGTCATCTAAAATTTACAAAAATGTATGCCTTTTAGAGTGCAGATTGTAATTTGTTTTAGAAGCAGCTCGACCTTTTGATTTGGGCAAAGCAACTTGAGTTAGCCCCTTTACTCAGGCAGATGTAAGGCAAATACTTTTTTTTTTCTGATTTGGGGGGGAAAAACCTGAATGCTTTCATATAACCCAAAGTAGATACCTCAATTGTTAAATACTTTGTTCAGTAATTGGCAGAATTTTATATCTGTAAAATTAGATATATTTCCCCCCTATATTTGGAATCCTCCTATACTTGAAATTATAATTTGTATTTTGGATGGAGGTATGTATGATGTGTGTGTGTGAATTTGTGTTTCAACGTGTGCTTATGTTATTCAATCACTTACTTGCAGGAAATTGGAATTAGAACATGATTATGGCAAAGGTGATGATGCACAAGCTTGATCTTCTTACCTCCTGTTGGAAGTAAGAAGATCAAGAACTTGACTAAGTGGTATGAGCCATGCTGGGCTGGGTTGCTGGTGTCCCACGTATGGTCTTATCTCAGTTTGACTAAGCCACAGTTTGAAAACTGTGTTCTCCGGCTTCCAGATTCTTGTTGAGATTCTGGCATAGTTTTTGGTGTCAGACCAAACACTTGAATGGATATACAACCCCAAGAGAATGGCCACTCCCAGAGCCAAATATCCTAGGAAAAGCTTACTTCTGGAATAAAAATGAGACAGCCCTGGGTTGGAGAGAAAAGGACTCTGTTTTCTTTCTAGGGTCAGTGATTAGTTGGGCCCTAACTCCGAGAGATGGACATTGGTGTGTGTGGAGACAGGACAGGAGAGGTCAATTTGGGCCTATGGACTCTTGGAGTCACTAATTCTAGCAAGAATTGTAAGTTGTTCTCCATTATTCCTCTGTTATCCCCCAACCATCAATAAAGTCTTATTAAAAGTTATAAGCTGATCTCTGGGGACTGAGGAGTCCTGTTCCATGTTTCAGAAGGACTAACAAAAGGGAGAATGTTGTCCCCTCCCCAAGACTAGAATGGGACTTCTGACAGCGGGCACCAGGGAAGGAGAGCTGAGTCCAGCAGCGGAGCCTGTCGTGAGGGTGTGGTTAGGAAAGGCAGCAGTGCAGCAGGGTGACAAGGAGGATCCAGTACAGGAAACCGGGGACTTTTGCTAGGGCTGAAATTAGTCAGAATTCTTGGAAATTTTCAGTAGATCTAGCCCTGGATTCCAGGAACTGGGATCATGGGAACTTACATCATAGTGATTTGGGATAAAAAAAAAGTGCAACCTCATTTCCTAGTCGTGGCTGGTAACGGACTGCAAGGTTACACCAATCTCTCAATCTGGAGTCTCCTCCCGAACTTCCTTGGTCTTCTGAAGGATGAGGGGCTCTCCTCTGTGAGAGCCCTTCTGCTTGTTCCATCTGCATAGAAAGGAGGAAAGAGGAGATTTCAAGAGGGAGGGAATGCACAGTGGAGGAGAGGAGAGCACATTTAAGGTCTGATTTTTCCTTCCACTGAAGATTCCGTCCTCTAGCTCTGCTTAGCTGCATGTATTGAGGACTTGATTAACTCTTAGACCCACTCCACAGCTCTTTCTCTGTGGGTATCATAAGTTGGCTACTATCAGGCTTCGTGGCTGCCACCTCCCAAGTCACCACTGCAGCTTCTCTCTGCCCCTCCGGCCCCTCCCCCACTGCTGCCTCCATGGCCTATCTCCTGCTACCTTCTCCAGCCAGAGCTATGCACCCATCAGCAATGGGGGCACAGCATTGAGGACTTGGGGGTTTTCACTTACTTACAAGGAAGATTAAGTCCTGAAAAAATCTGATTGCCTACAAAATAAAAACAAACACCTTCAAAATAAAAATTAACAAATCTTGAATTAAAAGTCCGTGACACTTCTTTCACTGTTATACACAAATTACTTTTACTGTGAAGCATGGCTGCATTCTAAAACATTTGTTGTTATGTGGGTTGGGTGTGGCTTCCAAAGTGGAGAGTTCCTGGGGCCTGTGAGGGTCTTAAAATAGAAGCTAGTTTTCACTGCTACTCTAAACTATCCCCTGCCTCAAATCTTTTTCATATTATCCTGTCGCTCACCCAGATTTCTGCAGCTAGAGTTAATAGCTAGGATATCATCCAGCAGAAAAGTATATATTAAAAAGCCCAGTGAAGAAAGAACTGCATTTCCTTCCCAAGGCCGAGTCTCTGGTGCTTAAACCGCTGTACTATGGGATGCTGACTTGGAGATCACAGCATCTGGCCTGAGGCAATGCAGGTGTTCTGTTGAAAGAGAAATAACTCAGGCTGGAGAGAGAAGTGAGATGCTGCATGGTTGATTTCTTCTTGGCCAGTCTCTGGTAAGCAGGCCCCTTTTTCAACCTGCACCTGCACCTTCCATCCATCCAGAACTGGACTCACCTGGGATTTGGAGCAACTGGTTGCCATTTTGTTTGGTTCTTAGAGGTTGGACCTTGCCTGATGCCAAGAAGGCACTTTCCTTTTCCTGATCATGGCAGGGCTGATGCTAAATATGTCACTGGAGGAGTTTTCCAATTAGAAATAGTGAAGCTTTATCATCAGTTCTTTAGACTTGTGGTCACTGTTTTGAAGTATGTAATACACTAAACAGACAGAGCCTGGAAATCTGTACTTCCTAAGCAATCTGTCATTCTACCTAGCTCCCAGGTTCAAGAAGCAGAATCTCAAGGCCCCCTCTTCCTGTCATCATAGCTTTCAAATACGCTGGGGGAGTTGAGTCTATAGGCTGGAGGATGGAGGTTGTGAAATATGAACCATGGGCCAGGCCTGGCAGGGTGGCAGTTTCCAGCAGTGGAGCTTCAAGGCCAATAAGCTTAATCTGAAGCACAAGAACCATTGGAAATTGAAAAATGCATCTGACACTGTGTCAACACCATCCCTCCAAGTCTAGAGCTGATGCCAAAGATGGTATCGTGGTCTCTCTGGATGGCCTGTCTCCAGCCATGGCCTGATTTTATTCCCCATCTCTGTTAGGGGATCATAGTTTGATAGCTGTTGTCATAATGCCCAAAGAACATTGGGACCTCAGGAGACCTGGATCATGGCCATTAATTAGTTGAAGGATTTAGGGCAAATCCTTTAATCCTTCTGTGTATAAATTTCTCATCTATAAAAATGAGCATAATAATGGTCCATATGTTACAGGGTTGTGTGAAGGTAAAATGTGTGAGGAACTTCGGAAGTAAATGTAACAACTTCCCAGGTGACGGAGCTGAGGTCAAGTACAAAAATAATGAGATAGGAGCTCAAAGACCAGGGTTCTGGTTTGAGCTTTGCCATTTACTTACTCTTTGATCTTGGGCCATTTGTCTAGCTGGGGCACTGGTGCATCAGGGGTGCATAATAAACGTTATACTTCAGAGGTGTGGCAAAGGGTAAATGAGATACTGTATGAGGTTATCAATGACACAGTGCTGTACAAATGTTAATTAATCAAAACTGATTAATTTGGTGCCTTGCTATTCTCAAGCTGGTTAGCTATCTAATTTTTCTTTAATTAAAAATTTTGGTTATTGTAATCCTGATAAACTCAGATTTATTGGAATTAGATTCTCAAGGTTCGCCTTGAGCATTTCCCATTCACAGAGGGCAGAGGAGAAAGCAGGAGGAGTGCTCCAGGGAGCGCTTTCTGCCCCTCGGCTCTCTGAACTGCTCAGTGGGAGGCCAGCACATTCCAGCACTGCCCCTTTCAGCAGCCTGTGCAACAGGAGGTTTGGAGGTGGGTTCTGAGAGGATTGCCCAGCCGACAGTGAGAGGAGGGGTACAATGATTGGCTTCAGCTGCTTGAATTGAGGAGCTTCTGCCAGAGCAATTGGCCTAAGCCGCTGGACCTTGCCTGCTGTCCGGCTGAACACAAAATAGAGAATCAGATTCGAAATGTCTGGACAAACCTCAGAGGGTTGCAGACCTGTTGGCTTCCAGGCAGGAAGGAGCCGTGCTTTTCGATCAACTTTGCAAAAGACTTATCTTGGGAGTTCTCCGTGTGCCCTGATAAGGCGCTGTTGCCGGAGGAGTGAAGCATCCAGCAGGCTCTTCCCGTTGCTCTTTTTCTTGCCCTTTCTCCTCTGGCTCATCAGAGGCTTTGCTATTGACATCAACAGTGAACAGGGCTGAAAGCTCAAGATTGCTGCTCCTGAGATTTTTCCTTTTCACCTGGCTTTGCTGCTTTGGGATTTGAAGTATGCTGAATTTCAGTTCCAGCTCGCTAGGGCTGCAAATGGATAACCTTGCTCCCTGATCTGAGAGGCAACATGCTATAAGAAAACTGCCTGCCCCATCTTTTCATCTGTTTATCCTCACAGCAACCCCACAGAGAGCAGCTGCAGCCAGTTGGGCAAAAAAATCAAACCATTATCTGTCTACATGTGAAAATCTGAGAAGGCCCAGCAGTTTCAAGAAAGATGTCCTCATTGCAGGACCTCAGAACAACTGTCAATAAACCAGTGGTTGTGTTAATTGATTCACAGGCCATGCCTATGTAAGAGAAAGTCAGAAATACACAAGCAGACAGAGACACTTCCCAAAGATGGATGAGAATAGAATATATTTATGTGACTTCATGCAGGAAAGAAATGAAAACAGGTTCCCTTGTTCTCATATCTTTCTGAAGGCTGGAATAAAAAATATCAGAAGGATTGAGACGGAATTGGCTTTTGTGCTTCCAGACTCTACTAGAAATTCTGCAGCCAGAATGAGTAGTGTTTACAGGAAGCCAATCAATCACTGGTGGTTGATTTTGTTTCTGGTATGACTTGCTCTCCAGTCAATGAAGTAAATATCTTGAATAATAAATGCAGAAAACAAACAAACAAAAAATAATGGGAAGAAGGACGAGAACCAGGAGCTGGAAAATTCACAGGTTTATTGAAAATCCGCAAAGGGACTTGAGGCTGTTACGCCATGATAGATTTTCCTTCCTCCTTGTATCATGAATGTTATTTTTCAATACACCCAGATGTGATTCTACAGAAGAAATTTATTTGTTCTTTTCTCTTATGGGGAGAGTTGGTCCTTGTTCTTCTCCTTTGCTTCCCTGAACTAGAGCCTCTTCAGAGGGAATTTAAGTTGGAGGCTACTCAGGGCGTGGAGAAGCTTGACGTATTGCCTCAGTCAGTAGACTAAGCATGCTATGGGGAGCTGGAAGCATAGGCCCTGAGGTATCGTAGGGGAAAACTGATTCCCTCCACCCCTACTAGAAGGCTGTTCTTGGAGTGGGGAGTGGGAGTGGGAGTTTAGATATTGAAAGGTGTCTGTAGCTTCTATGGCTTGTCCCCATGTTCTTGAGTTGACCATGTTTCCCTCACAGCAGGCTGCGAATCAGAATAAGAATTGGTGCCCACGCAGTTGTGACTCAAAGAGCCCCTTTTTGCTCTGCTGACAAGAGAAAGGAACAGAGAGAGCTGACCTGAGGACAGTTTGTTCTTCCTGCAAAGGAGAGAAAAGGAGAAAAGTGGAGGATCATTTTCTTCTTATTGGGGACCTCACTGTGGTGATAAAGGCAGTGAGGTTTCAGGTACTGCCATTGGCAAAGGGGCAGCATAGTATCCCAAACTCACTTGGTTTCTGCAAGGCAGAACCTGTGATCCAGCAAAGGGGCACAGTGGTAACTTCCGCTGATGGTAATATGACCTTCCTTGTCTTCAGTCAGTGGCAGAGGGCAGTGCCAAGGAGTGGAACAGAGAGACCGTGAGAGTAGGAGGAGCCAACTTGGTATAAAACACTCACCCCAGTTGTGTAAAAGGAGGACGGTGTGATAGAAGGCTCAGTCTCCAGCGTGTGAAGGATGAAAGAAATCCATTTGTTTCTGAACAACTGGAAAGAGGTATCTTAGTGAGGTTGCGACTCACCAAACTATCATCATTATCATTGTCATCATCATCATCATTGTCATCATCATCACAGTCAATCTTTGCATAAGTAGCTCTCTCTGACTGTTCTCTGACAAATACTGCCCTAAGGGTTTTTGTACATAATTTTGATAAATTTTTGATAAATGTAGAAACTGAGGCATATAGAGTTTAAGTCTCAAGTTATTGTATAGCTCATTTGTTGCAGTTAGAATTTGAACCCATGGCCACCTGCCAGGACTGGGCTTTTGGCCACCATGATATTCTCCTCTCAAGTCAGGTTGTATAATCTTAATTGAAGGAAGGAACCAAGAATCTTCCTTTGAAATGGATCTAGGCCTGTCTCAAAACATTGACATTATATTTAATCTTAAGAAGGACTGAAGCAGAGTCTCCCTGGGTGGAGGCCCCATCCCATAATGAGTTAGATGTCTCATGGGACCATCTTGAGACTGCTGCTGAAGAAATGTGGGGCCTACTTTTGTGTCTGACTTACTGCCAGGGAGGAAGTGAGAGAGACTGGAGAGATGGAAGAACTTTGTGCTCCTCGTTTCTAATTCCTGCCTCGGAACTCTAATAAAAAGGAAAGTTTTCTGTGCCACAGAGACAATGGAAGCTTGCCTTGCTGTGAATCTTGGGCCAATATAGGTGGAGCTGTACGGTTTCCATCTTAAACCTCTTGGTTCTACAGGTGTCTGTGTTCAGTCTTCCCGTAGCAAGATTAATCACTTTCCCTGAAGAATGTCAATGCTAGAATGTTTCAGCTGTTATTAGGTGTGTGTGGACATGGCATCTGTATGGGTCTTACTGCTTTATATAATCTGCGACTGTGTCACTGTGCGTGTAAGTTTAGAATCATTATAGCTCCCTGGTGCACCGTTCCTTTCATCATAAGGTAATAACCGTCTTTATCCTTAACAATTATTTTTCTGCCTTAAACTCCATTTAGTTTGATATTCATTTAGCTATACCAGTTTTATTTTGATCTGTATTTGCTCAGTATACCTTACTTCATCCTTTAATTTCAACATTTCTTTGTTCTAATGTTTTAAATGTACTGTTCCAAAGAGCATGGAGGATGATTTTGCTCTTTTTATCCAATCTAGCAATCGTTTTTCATGGGTAAGTTTAGCTCACTTATCACCTACAGATTTTGATTTATTTCTATCATTTTTGCTTTCTCTTTCCTGCCTTTTCAATGTTTTTTCTCTTCCTGCCATCCTTTATTTTCATCAACTTTTCTTGATTACCTCTGCTAGTGTAGAAGTTACACATTCTAGTGCTATTCTTTTTAATGGCTACCTTAAAAAATCTAACATGTGTTTATGCCATAAAATCAAAAGTTGCTCATTGTATCTACACTTCTCATGAATAGTCCACCAACCACATAACAATTTACCTCCAATCAACCCCCTCCTTATTGTCAGTTATTGTTGTCTTGTTTAGCAC
The DNA here is from genome assembly GCA_031878705.1 of Tapirus indicus. Classification (NCBI taxonomy): domain Eukaryota; kingdom Metazoa; phylum Chordata; class Mammalia; order Perissodactyla; family Tapiridae; genus Tapirus; species Tapirus indicus. Next base: position 9,691,836 of record CM062925.1, read on the forward strand.
CACCTCATATTTGTATTACTTATTACTGTGTTGGTCAGGGTTCTCCAGAGAAACAGAACCAACAGGATGTGTGTGTAATAGACATTGAAGTAATGGAAGTGATAGAAAAAATATATATCTATATGTAGGTCTCTGTCCCCGGTTCCTGGCACAGAGCTCCCAAAACTGTTGTAATTTCCTAAGTGATAAGAACACTAGGAGCATCTTTTGTTCTAATATTTGGTTTTTGACTCTGGTCCCTGACGCCGAGCTCCTAAATCCCTTGGAACTTCCGGGGTGATAGGAGTGTCTTTTGTTCTAATGAGGTGACTCTTGGAGGGCTCCTGGATGGGGGCTGGCACCACAAAGACCAAGCCATAATTAGAACCTTGGAATTTTCAGCCCCAACCCCATTCTCCAGAGAAGGGAGAGGGGCTGAAAATGGAATTAATAATTGATCATGCCTAGTGATGAAGACTCTGTAAAAATCCCAGTAGTATGCAGCTTCCAGGTTGGTAAATACAGGGAGGTGCTGGAAGAGCAGCGTACTGGGAGAGCCATGGAAATTCCACGACCCTTCCCACATGCCTTCCCCTATATATCTCTTCCATCTGGATGTTTTTCTGTATCCTTTATCATATCCCTTTATGATAAACTGGTGAACAGTAAGTAAACTGTTTTCCTGAGTTCTGTGAGTTTTGTAAAGCTACTACCATGACTTTCTATTGGACAATAGAGCAAGATTATGCCCCTGCTCTGAAAGGTTGGCTGTCTTTTCCTGTATCTGTTCTTTCCACAAAGAAGCATATCTGTGTGTCTGTCGGTCTGTCCCTTTCTGCCTCTACCTCTACTTTCTTGTTCTTTTCAATAAGTCATTATTTTCTCCAATAACTGACTGACTTTCTTTCTCATCTTGTCAAGGCCATTTTTTTTTTCACCTCAGGAAGTTAACATACGGCTCCTTGCCAGGAGGTCAGAATCTCCTGAAAGGTCTTAAAGTCCATTTCTGCCATAGCAGCCTTTCTCTTCATCTTTCTCTTTCCTGTGATTCCTAACGGTGAGCCGAGCACAATTCCCAGTGATGACCCACCTCAAGTTCCTAGAGGACAGCAGCTACCCAATTCAGAGCTGCGTCAGTGACCAGCATCCAGAGAACAAAGAAATGCCTCTTGACATGAATATGATGTTCAACAGCAAGAGAAAAACCAAATGCCCAGGGACTTTAGAAATCAAACTTTAGGTCAGTTGTTGCAAAATATATTTTTACGTGATAATCAAGGTTTATTTTTAAGTGATAAATTACTTCTTTCAGGATCATGCTGTTCAGAAACTGAGCAAGTACAGAAGCCTTTGGGGAATTAGTGAATTCCCTAAGTTTTGGCCGAGTATGTGGTTTTGTTGCAATCTTTACTTTTACTATGTAAAACCTCAGAAAACTACTTTGTATATGCTAAGCTCTTCTGTCTGCCAAGAGAAAAGTTTCACAAGCAGAGCAGATGCATATCTACTAATTTATAGCTCAGAGGTTAAAAAGCTCAGGGACTGTTATGTCTAAAGCTCATGTTTTAAATTTGAGAGATAAGTTATCGGTTCCTATAAAATGGAAGTATATTCAACATAGTCAAGTGATGATTCTATTCTCTTCCTCCATTTCTCCATGAATTCTCTAGTCACTTCTTCCTATATTAGGTGATGGGAAAATTTGCTCAAAATATTTCTGGAATTCTATTTTTGCAAACTTCCGTATTTGCTCTCTATGTCCATTAGCTTTTTCTCACTATTTAAGTTACTCACTGCTAGATATCCTCTAGTCCTCCTCCTCCCCCTCCTTCTTCTCCCATTCTTCATCCTCTTCTGCCTCTCTTCCTTCTTTGTCTTCTTGTTTTCAATATGAGAACTCCCGAGTTTAGCTTGGCATGTGGCCGTATAACTGGAGACTATATTTCTCTCCTCTTTTGCAGCTAGATGTGGCCAATGGGATGTGAGCAAAGGTGACACAAGTAGCTTCTGGTTCATGATCTTAGAGGAGATCCTAGACAGCCATCTTGCTCTCTGTTTTGTGAATCTAATCATCCAAAGAGTACCAAAAGGTCTTGCAAGAGACTAGAGGGAAAAAGAGGAAAGGTTCACGGGCTATCGGAAAGGGAAAAGGGCTTTACAGAGTCTTTTGTTTTATATTTGTATACTTTTCAATATTTTACATACTTTAACATAGCATTTCCTTTTATATAGTTCTGTATGAAAGAAGTTCTGTATAACTTCATTTTCCATTAATAGATGATTATAGTATGGTGTGATAAGGTCTATAACACAAATATGAACCAGTGCTGCAGGAGCAGAGAGGAGGGGAGCCTAGCCCAGATTGGTGAGGCTGACGAAGGCTTTCTGGAGAAGAGTGAGCTCAGCCTTGAGGATGGAATAATCTTATCCAGAAGATTTGTCCAAGCAGTCAGGAGGGAATAGTACTCCAGGAAGAAGGAACATCATGAGCAAAGCCGTGGCAGCATGAAAGAACATGGAGCATTCCAGGAACTGCAAATGGTTCATTATGATAGGAATGTAGGGTAAGAACTGGGTAGTAGGAAGAGATGGTGTAGGACAGGGGGAGGAGGCTTTGTTTGCCACACTAAGGTGCTTGAGTTTTATATAGTGTCTGTGAAGCCGGAAGGGTTTTAAGCAAGGAAGTGACACGATCGGGTTTATGTTTTAGAATGACCACGCTGGCAGCATTGTGGAGAATGTATTGAAGGGGCCCAAAGACTGAATAGAGTTGTAAGATGCCATTGTGAAAGAAAAGACTTGGTTGATTAGACTCACAAAACAGCGAGCAACATGGCTGCACTGATCCATCAGTCTGCAGCATTTTCCTCCAGATGGTGGGGCGGGGCTTGATTTCTTTCTGCTGTATAATCAGACTCTACAAGTGTGTTCCAGCTCTTTGGGAATATTTCCCCAAAGGCCAACCCTTTTTCATTCTGTGTCCTGGACTTCTTGATAAACTGGAACAAAATATCCCAGTCTTCATCATTTTAAGATGTAAAGACTTCAATGTGACCTTGCATGCCTTTCTCAAGGGTAGTTGGAGGGGAATGGGGAAGGTCTTTGCTGACGGTCTTAATTGACTGTTCAATGTGATTGATGCTAGTTTGTAAGCCCATACTCCAAAGCGATAGCCAAACATTTAATTCCAAGATTGTCTCCTATTTCTCCAAGAATGGGTCAGTCTAGTATCTTAGTTTGGTTTGGAAATAAATGAGGAGGTCACAATTCTGCACATAGTGTGATAATTTGCTGAGTGTGTTTCCTTTAATGAGAAAGACTTTGAGGGTATGAAGGTGGACACCTTTTGGGTCACTTGATGTTTCGTGAGCAGTGATATTGCTCTTATTTATTGAACGTCAGAATTCTATAAGGCAGCAAAGAACTGTTAGGCAGATATAACCTGGGCCTGTTGTCTGCAGTTAATATGAAAATCAGTGAACAGGGAATGTAGATGTGTAGCATAAACAATGGAAATATGTTCAGTTGTGGTCACTGGTCGTGCAGGTCTGTTGCAAGTATATTTGGGGGAAACTTTGCCTGTGATACATCCATGGTAGGAATACAAGGTGAGTCAACAACATTTTTGGTGCGTGTTAGCTGGCATTAAGTAAGAAAACACCACTGGAGTTTTCTGCAGAAAAAATCCCTAGACTCAGAATTTTGCCCATGGCTTTGGTTGTTTCTGAACATCTGCCCTCAGGAGGAAGTTGGTTGAGTGATCCCCCTGCTGTTCTTCACATGTCCAATTACAGGCTGTTTCTATACGTGTGGACAACCTAAGAGTGCTCCCCCACCCCAAAATTGTTTTATGATCAGCAGAAGAGGAAGCACCTTGTGACATTTACGTAGGGCAAACTCATGACATTTAACAAGGGTGTGTAAGCTAGGCCTAAAGTCACAAGTTGGCAAACTTTAAAAGCAATTAGAAAGGGGAAAGTGATATTATAAGTTTGGAAAAGGTTGTAGTATTTATCTAATAAAACAAAAGGAGCCTAGTTGTTGTCCAGCAAACAGAAGGGGGGAGTACAACGTTGGAGACCACAGAAGTGTCACAATATTTATTCAAAGGATTAAAACATGAGGGTCTTGTTTTTAGTTGCGGTTTTAACTGAATACGTGCTGTGTGGTTCTGTTGATTGCGGCAGTTGCTTTCCTCTGTCGAGGCTTCCACGTCCTCACAGTTTCCTAGAAGAGCTCGATGCCAGTCCCTGGGGGGAGTGCTGCAACTCGAGATGCCCCATTTAGCCCTGGGGTGACCCTCTTCAACTGCTGGGAACCAGTAGACACGTCTCCCAGATAGCTGAGGGGCAGCTGTCAGCTGTGAACCATTCCTATCGGTGGCTTTCCTGGTAAATGGGGTGGAGGTGGGTTCGGTTCAGGAGAGCATCAGCTGTGTCCACCTTCTGGGCATTGTTGTTGTTAGTGCTGTTGAGTCGATTTTGATTCCTAGTGACCCTGGGTCCAGCAGAGCGGAACCCTGCCGAACCCTGGCCGGTCTTTCTGCGCCATCCTCTCACCTTCCGGTGCTCTATCAGCCAATGCTTCGCTGTTCATAGGGTTTTCATGGCCAATTTCTTCCAGAAGTGGGTGGACAGGTCCTTCTTCCTAGTCTATCTTAGTCTGGAAGCTCCACTGAAACCTGTCAACCATGGGTGACCCTGCTAGTATTTGAAATCCCGGTGGCCTAGCTTTCAGCATCACAGCAACAGGCAGCTGCCACAGCATGGCAACGACAGCGGGGTGGTGTGGTTCCCTGACCTGGAAACGAACCAGGGCTGCGGCGGTCAGAGCACCAAAGCTTAATCACTAGACCACCAGGGCTGCCCAGGTGTAAAGGAAAGGAAATTTTATCTCTACAATCTGGATTCTTCTTTTGGGCTCATGGCTTCCCTCCCTCCTTCCAGCAACAATCTTGGGCAAAATGAGGTCAGTGAAGTTTGTATTTTCAGATGGGATTGTTGATCAAGTGGCACTTGGTAGGCCACCCCTGCCCTCCCCTTTTCCCCATCATGATGGTGGTGGTCTGGGCCTCATGAGGCATCTATCACAGCATTTTGCAGTGGTAATCTGCTGGAGAGAGGATAGAGACAGACAGACACACTGTATGCACATATATATGGTTATATATCACTGAGGAACGAAAATGTGTAAGTGTGCCAGTGGTTGGACTGGTGGATGGTTGTATGCTGGGAAGTGGATGACTCCATACAAGTTTGAAATTTGGAACAGAGGTTGGGCTGAAGACAATGTCCCCTTAGACCAGGACAAACAGGCCACTGGCCCGGCCTGTGCCTCAGGGACCTGGGGCTTTGGATGGACTTTCTCCAGCTTTCCTAAGTGCCTTTCTGGTGTCTGGAACAGCTAGAAATGTCAATGCACCATGGATGGGGGCATCCTAAGTGGATCACTCCATTGTCCAGCAGGGTCTTTCTTTTTCAGGATTGTGTGAAATTGGCCCACAAGAAAGGTGCTGACAGGCAGATTTGGGGTGACTCAAATTGTTTATAGAGACAGGGATCAGCAAAAAACATTTGCCCGGGTCCCAAATGCCCTAGGGGTGGCCCTGGCTGGAGATACAAATTTGGAAATAGTTTATTATTAAAAGTCGTGGAACTAGATGAGATCATCTGGGAGTGAGCGTAGATAGAAAAGGAGCTCACACCAAAAGTCCTTGGGGGTTGTGGAGTTGGCATCTCCACATTCTTGACTCCCTGTGTTGCATGCTTTCAACAGAGATCCCCTCCTGCGGTGATGGGAGGTTCTTCTTTGTCTGACAGGGGTTTTCTTACACAGATGAGCTGCGGGACGAAAACAAGGTCTTCATAACAAATGCACGCAGGCACAGAACGCCACCTTCGTGGGACTGCCCATCCAGATGGCTTTTAAGTTTAATTATTTTTCCTTCTCATTTAATGTGGGTGGACCAAGCCAATGTAAATTACTTGTAGAAATAATTATTTAGATAAGTCATACTAAGATATTACTACTGGGAAAAAGGAGAGAGGTTTTTTAGAGGAAAGAATAGACTGATGAATGTGTTTAAGTTTGGGAGGTGGGTGTGTTGGGTGGGGCTGATTTTTTCAGCTTTTCCATTCACTTCTACTTATTTTGGTCCATTCTACTTGTATGGTTTCCTGGAGCCTGGATTTATTATCTGCATGGGCCAAAACAATTGAATAACGAACACTTTACTTTTGGCTTTGTAGATATAGAACAGGCATTTTTATCTGAACGTTTTTTTAATATGAAGCAATTCCCCACTCTTCCTTCAATTGTCTGGAAGTTTTTGTTTTGGATCAGAGTTATCAACCCTTGCCTGAATTCTTTCCTTGACTACTTACATTAAGTCAGCATCTTCCCATCTTCCTGGTCTCATAGGGAATTGCACCAAGGGAGTCCGCAATTAAGATTTACTGATGTTCCCTAAGACGATGGTTTGGTATAGATTAAACACAGAATAGAAATTGGAGAATGATGATTTTCTTAAATTTGCATCCATAAAAGCCCCAAAGCATTAAAATAATCATCCTCCCGCATGAAGGCAGAACCCCTTGAATTAAATAGGTCAAAAATATCTTCTCTGTAGCTAGTGGTTTTGTACGAGATGGAGCTAATTAGAACAGTTTTGGCTTTAAACTCAGTGAATTTAGTGCTCTGGGATAAGGCTTGAAAAGTTTCCATGTCAAATAAAACATTTGCTTCTCATGAACTTACCCTTGGCTTCCATGCTTGTTATAGTCTGAGATTTCCAAGATGACATCTTAGCGCTAGTGGGACAGGGAGATTTACTGTATGTGAATGAATCCATGGAGATCTGTTGGGAATCATTAATCACTCCAGGACTTCCCTCGCTGTCCATTGGCTGGGTCACACACATGAAAGATCTAGTGGGCTGCTCTGAACTGGGAGACAGACAGGCTAAGATGGTGACACAGGACTGTATTCTGAGATAGGAGAGTATGGGCTGCTGCCGCCAGTGTTCTAGGCATGATCACAGGTGAAGGGGAGCTTGCTGCTCATTCATCTCCAAAGTCCAGAGGGTCATGTCCTTGGACAAAGCTGCTCGAAGACAAGAGCGTGCGGGAGGGAGTGGGCATGGAGGAAGCCTTTTCTATGGGAGGATGGGACAGAGGTGGACCGGGTTGTGGTCACTGTCAGATTCCCTACATCTTTAGACAATAGATTTGCTGCTTCTTCCGTGTCAAGTTGAACCAACCTCTCTAGGTGGCTAGAGGCTGAGCTAGTCATTGACCTGTGATCTGTGGGCTCTGAGGGCTGGTCTTGGTGTAAGTGGGTGACTAGGTGATCAGGTGTCCCATCACCTAGGCAGTTTACCCTAAGCCCTCATATAATTAATAGTATATTCCCCACTCATCTGTGTGGAGCTGCTTTGTTGGGGGGGGGGTATGTGTGTGTGGGGGGATGGATATCTGAGTTACCTGTCTGTATAGAGCCTGCAGGAGCTCCAAGCAGCATGAGGATACCCAATAACTGAGGAGGCTGGCAGGAGGCTGTGTGTGTATGGGGGTGGGGGTGGGGAAGGGGAGGCTACTACAGAAGGATGGAAACAGCTTGCTTAATTTACAGCTTTGGCCATTGGGGTCAGTGCTTCCTGGATGAGAAAGTCAAGTCCTGAAGCAAATAAGCCTGTACCGTTAAAGACATTTTTTTTCCCAAGTGGGTATTTATTCATTTTTGGATTTTACTCTTGCTGTAATTCTCCAAATAAATTCTTCTGGGTTGAGATGTAAGGAAAGATGAGGTAGGAAACATCTAAGAGTGAGCTTGGGAAACAGTAGTTTTGCAACATATTAAAAAGGGAACTTCTGGGAATATTGTTCTGTTGAGATAAATCCAACTCTGTTTGCCTTTCCGGAAAACAGGATCTTTTCTCAAACAGATCTTTCCCCCTAGATGCCTAGAAGACCTTTACCTTCCTCTCCCTCAGCCCTTTTAATTGGGGGAAGGTTGTTAGGTTGTTTCAGATTTCTGATTAGTCCTGGAAACCCTGATGGACATTCTACATGGAAAATGTGTAATTTCTGAGTGGGGACTTTGGAATGTAGACACCTTTTTCAGCCAAAGAATGGCATCAAACTTGGCTCTGAGAAGCCTGAAATGTAAAAAGTATCCCATTTCCTTTATGGGATCTACAGTTCTGGAAAGGACACTTCTTCCTAAGCAGGTGATGTGTTGGGTTGTGGATTACGATAGGCCTGGTCTGAGTTCTGGCCCCACCATTTATGTCTGACGTTGAGCGGGCCCTAACCCCTCTCTGCCACAGCTTTCTCATCCATAAACCAGGGGTCATAATACTTTCTTAGCTGTGTCATTGTGAGGATTAAATGAGATAATGAGAGTGAGAGAGAGACTAGATAGTGAAGGGTTAGGAACGTGGACTCTGTCCCAACCCCTATTTCTTACATGCTGGGGAACCTTGGCCAAATCACCTCCTCCCTTCCTGCCTCCCTTGCTCATGTGTAAAATGGTGACAACAGTACCTACCCCACAGGTTGTTGTCAGGAATAAAGGAGATGAGAGATGCAGAGCACTTAGAAACCTGACTCCTAATAAGAGTTTGCCGTTGCTGTTAAAATGGCTCAGGAGTGTTCAATACAGGATGGCTATTAGAATTATTATTAAGCAGATAGGTTTGGCATCTCTTTTGCTCATTTAGGTCACAACGGCCATTTCCCAAAGGCCCTCTTTTGCTCAGAATTTCCACCAGATTGGTCATGGATTTTCTCTGTCCTTTGCTCCAGATCACTGCACCTTGTGTTTGAATGACCCCGTCTCTTCTGCAGGTGATTGGCAGTGGCCTCTGCCTTGCTTTCCGGGATCACAGGGCAACTGTCCTTTCAATGTCCCACCTTTAAGCTTGTAGGCAATAAACTCCATTCACTTACAAAGTCACACATTGTTGAGATGTATTTCTCTCCATCCTGTGCCCCCCTCCCTTCATCCTTCCCTCCCTCTTTCTCCCCCTATTTGTCCCCTTACGTCTTGACAGTGCCTCTGCCTAATAAAGATGCCTGAAAGGCAGCCCTGCCAGTATTTCCAGAGCTCTGTTTTGTGGGTAAAAGGCAAAGCTTACTTCCTACAACTAGGCTGGCAAATAAAGTCTTCCACTCATTGATTGTGACTGATTTGTGGTCCTTAAATGCCAACCATATCTTTTGGCACTTTAAACTGTCACTTTTTCAAACACTCTGTTCCCTTGGCCCTGTTACCTCTAGTTTATGAAGAACTATCTAGGAGGTCAGCGAGAGGCAACGGAGCCTTTCTTCCGGGAGTCAACACCACCCAGAAGTATAAAGGACCATTTTAGCAAGGCAGGGGGGTGGCTCACATCTTCCTCTCTCCCAGACAGACTCAAGGAATTCCAGGTTTCGGAAAGAAAACCTGGGATGCAAGGGAGTTAATGTAGAAGATAACTCTGGGTAAAATGCACTTTGTAAGTTGTGAGGGAGGGGGTCTTCTCGTTTCCTCAATTTGCTTTGGGAAACAATGGGATGGGAAGTTGAGAAAGGAAAATGTTGTTCATGTGTAGAAAATGAAAACACCTTATGTTCGTGAAGCATAGGAGGTTACTCGCCGGGGGGCCTACGCAAATTACTTAATCCCTTTGAACATTGTTTTCCATTTGATAAAACGAGGATAATAATATCTGCCCAGCTTACTTTTGAGAATTCAAGTTATATATATAACATATGTAGTATTATATGTTATAATAGTTGTATATTATATATCATATAATACAAAATTATATTTTATATATTGTGTATGAGGGATTATATATAGTATATATATATATTGTGCTTTATATTTTAAAGTTATATATATATATATACTTTATAAACTGTAAAGTCCCACATAAGTATAAGGAAATATATTTCTCAAAGTGCTTTATCCTACTTAACATGTTTTGCTTTCTCTCATTTATTTATTCAGCAAATATCTACTGAGAGTTGACCATGTACCAGGGAGTATACAAGGCACCAGGGACACCGGTGTGGCCCTCCCAGAGCTCAAGGCCATATGTGTGTGTGTGTGTGTGTGTGTGTGTGATACAGACACATAAAGAAGCACGTAAATACAGGGGAAGTAAGAGTGTTGGGCTTCTCTCAATTATCCCATCTCATAGGTGAGAGGACTTGAGGCACTACAGACTAGAGCTGACTGAGCAGATGTCCTGGCTATTAGTGTGGTTTTCTGTACTGCTTCATGTTCCTCTTGACCAAGGGGCATGGTGAAGGCCCAGAAGGCCAGTGGCTGGCTGGTTATAGGTCTGGATTGGGCAGTGGGGAGGACAGAATCCTTCTCCCATAAATATATCCAGGAAGTCCTCCAGTGTGTCCTAGATAGAAAACAGCTGGCAAGTACTGAGCAACGTGATCTCCAGGGGGCACTTCCAGCCTGGCCAGTCTATGAAAACATCGTAAAATCTCTCCCTGTCTCCAGGTATAGTGACTCTCTACAAAGGTCGTTCTGAAGAACCTCTCCAGGGAGCAGGCAGCAGATCCTCTGGGGAAGTAGAGTTGGACTCTAAATTGTGGCCACATTGGTTTCCAGGAAAGTTGAAATCCATCCCATGCAGTTATTTTTCTGTAATTGTGTGAGTGTGTTATAGCTTTTTCACCTGTAAAATTGGCTCAATAATTATCTGCCTCAAACTCTCATTATCTCATCCTGAAAACTAATTTTAAAATGAAGCCATTTATATGTCCATAATTGCACCCTGATAGAATTCTTTACTTAAAACATTTAACTATCACCATAGTAAACATTAGAAATGTTGAGACCAGTCTAAACTACCCTCTCCCATTTATTGTTTAATGATCACAAATAATAACTCTGTGAACATAAGGAGAAACCAAACAAAGCATGTGATCAACTCACAGGCTTTCAAAAGAGCAGCCTGCATCCTTGGTCATCCCAGATGAGATTTAACAGCTTCATAAAGAGTATTAAACAGTAAGAGAGGTGAAAGCCTCATGTTTTGGACTTGAGTTAGGACTGGATTGTTGGGAGTCCAGAGCAAAATCAGTCTTCAGGTTTGCAAATGACACTTCACATCTGTAAATAGTAAAATGCCAAGTGAGATTAAATGGCAGATCTTTTGTGGATAACGTCCTCAGATAAGGATGCCCATCCTTGCATCTTCTAACATTGACATTGAGGCTCTAAAGATCCTGTCTTAGCCTCACCTGGGTCTCAGAGAGCAATCACAGCTCTTTGCAGGGAGGCTGGTGAGGACATGGGCAGCAACTCCCAAGATAGTGTCAATATAGGCTTGAGGCTGTTGCTGGTCTGACCTTAGCACCTGTGCTGGTTATTTTTGTTGACTTTGGCTCCGTTTCTGTATCACAAGGGGCTGGAAGCTTGCACATTACATTTCTCAAACTTCTTTGCTACTTGGCTTTCGGTTAGTTCTACCAGTGGAAGGCATAGCAGGAGATCAGAAGGCAGGAAGAAAGGGAGAGGTGTGTTTCTTTGCCTCCAGCATTGGTTCTGGCATTGCCATTGAAAATGGCCAGAGAATCTGAGGTCCTGGGTTCCTAGTCAGGCAATTTGGGCAGCAGCAACAATGGTAGCTGCTCTAGCAGCCTCAGCAGTAGAGTGCCTGTGGGCTCTGGCTCCAGGAGTGGCAGCAACAGGAGTGGACAACGTTGGGCCCCTGGGCTTCTACAGTATTGAGGTGGTGAGCTACCGACTCCCTGAAAGATGGCAGCAGCCATAGTGCTAGTTCTTGCTCTATGCTAGCAATCAAAGGCTCTAGGTATCATCCTTTCCTTTTGCTCCTCTGGCCCTATGGGTTGTAGTTACTAATCTCTGGATAACCTTACCTTTCCCATTTATGCCCTTCTATTCCTTTCCACACTGTGGTAATCAATTACTGCATTAAATTCCTTCTGCTTGAAATCTAGAGTGGTTCCTATTTTCCTGCCTAGATGCTGAACTGATACAGACCCTCAGACCTGCAGTAACTAGGTTTATGATTTCCCCCCCTATTCTTACTCTTATGGAATTTCCCACCCAAGTCTTCTTAAGTGATTTGCTTGTATCTTCTTGGGCCTTGTCCTCCCTACCTCACTGTTAGTCATGACTTTTTGCTGCTTATCTATCTTGACTTGCAGAGTCGTCTTGGGTCTGTTACATAGTTTAGCTTTTTGCTAAGAATTCTTCTATACTGCTTTATCTTTTCTTTTCCTCTCTTCTCTCCTCCCTTCCTTCCTTCTCTCCATCAGTTTCAAATATTTGAGTCATTGTTATGTCTCATATGCTTGCATGCCCGACATAGAATAAAGGATTTCCAGGCATTTTGCCTCATTCCATGTGTCAGCCTGGACTTGAGGACCAAGTGTTCCTTAGTCTGCCCTTTCTAATCACTGTTGGGGTGGGTAGAGAATAGCAGATAAGTTCTAAAGTGGGACAGAAAAACACAACAATTCTAGGGAAAAATCAACAGAAAATTACAAAATAAAGTTTATCACATTTCCATTATAAAAGCCATATGTTTATTTTTTTTTTGAAGTAGGAGACAGAAAATGTAGGAGGAATTTAAAAAAATCACTTAGAGACAACAAATGTTTTATTTTTTCTTGTGCCTTTTTTACGGTTTTATGTGTATGAGTGTACTTTATATAATTATGATAATAAACTTTGTATATTGCTTTTTTCACTTAACATGACAACTGAATTGTTTATAAGTTCTCACACATGTTTTAAACATAATTTTAAATGAAGGTATAACTGACTATTGAGGTTTTGCCAATGGTTCTTGCTTTTTTTTAAAAAAATTTTTCTCTTCTTATTGAACACGTAGTTTGTATGTGGTATCCACCATTATTATTAATATTGTAATGAACATCTTTAGCTCTAAAGAGGTGTCTGTGTTTTGGATTATGTCTTTAGAGTGGCTTCTGAGATGTGAGTTACTGGCTAAAACATAGAACATTATGATCCAAAAAATGGAACTTGGAAAACAGAATGTGATTTATTCCTTTAAGTTTGTCCAACATGAGGCTATGGTAAAACATGCTGATTAGTGTGTCTGAAGCCAGCCTGCCTGTGTTCACATCCTGGCTCCACCCCTCTCTGTGTCACCCTAAGTTACTAACCTCTGTATCCCCCAGTTTCCTTATCTGTCAAACCCTCATAAAGTTGTTATGAAGTTTAAATGATCTAATTTCTATAAAGTGCTTTGAATGACTTCTGACCCATAGTAAACATGATATAAAGATTAGTCATTATTATTATTAATACCAAACAGGAACTATAAGCAAGGAATTATCCTCCAATCGTAAGTTTCTCAGAGTGCCTGGTTCTGGTAGATAAAACCCAAGAAGGGCATCCCAGAGCTGTGGAAAGTGAAGAGGACACCTTTCAAATAACAAGGGGTGGAGATAGATTAGCTGGTCGGTGGAGACAGAATCATAATATTTTGTGTTTGTGGGGGGTTTTACAGTTTACAAAGTTTTTTGATATTAGTACTTCAGCCCCTTCCTCCACATTGTCCCTGTGAGGTGGAGGTCATATTAGGTCTATTTGACAGGTAAGAAAACCGAGGCTTAGAGTTAGGAAGTGACTGAGCAAGAATCCACAGTCACTAAGTGCAAGAGCTGGGTCCTGACTTCAAGTCTTCTCCTTTGATTATTACAGTTGATGACAACACAGAATCAGAGTCTAGATAAGCTGAATATGAATGTGTTTATACAAATTATGGAATAATTGAATAAAAGGGAGAGGTAATTTTAGGATAAATAATAGGAAGTTTTACTATCTGCTTACCGATAAAAGTTAAAATGCTGAATTGATAAATAAATTCCCCAAAGGATAAATTCCCATGGAAATTCCATAAATGACATTGCTTCACATCAAAACATATCAAGGACAAAATTAATTCTCACTAAATCCTTTGTGTGACAGCCATAACATAAGGTCAGATCCACTACAACTTCTTACAGCAAAAATTGGCTCGCCCAACCCTTACACAGGTGTGAAGGATCGTTCACATCTGATGTGTTTTATGTTAAATTAGATACAGACCAAAGAGCTCTTATTAATTACTAAAACTTTGAAACTAAGCTTCTTTACACCTTTTTGGGAGAACCAGCAAGAAGGAAAAGCATAATAGTAATTTAATTCACTAATTTGTTCCATCAACATTCACAGAGCACTTTCTGGAGGGTGAGGCAGAGTGTCTAATGAAAGATCTAAAGGTGCTTAGTGATGAAATTTTCTGGGCACTGAACCAGTGCATCTTTCCAGATTATGAATAGCAGAGCCTGTGGTAGGTAACACTGCAGCAATTCTATGCCTGACTGTGTCTTTATAGAAGAACTTAAAAAATTGAGTTTGGGGGGTGGACACAAAGTTTTCATTTGGTTTCATTTTACTGAAACCAACTTAATTCTGATGTGACCTTTCCAGTGCTGAAATGCTGCTCCCCTGCATGGCCTCCGAGTGGCACATCATCCATCTGTGTTGTATTAGAAGCAAAGACCAACATTTTTTGGCTTTGCGTTCATGGTGGCTTAATTTTCAACAGAAAGGGAAGATTTAAACAAAAGATTTCTTGTAAGGAGAGCCCTTTTCTCCTTTATTGTAAGACATTATAACAATATAAGCTTTTCCTCAAGTTGGTGTCATTGTACTACCATCCTTAACAAAAAGAAAACAGAATAGAAAATCTAAATAGCCCTATATCTATTAAAGAAATTGAATTTGTAATGAAAAACCTTCCCATAAAGAAAAGGAAACAGGACATGACTTGACGAATTAACATTTTGCTTTCAGAAACTGGTTTGTGTATTTTGGCAGTTAAATCAAATTCTGCTCAACTTTGGAACAAAATGAAGGCCCATGTAATGGTGGCTAAATGGAGGTGTGGACACTTCACTAAAGGGAAGACACAAACTGTGGCACCTTCACGGAGGGACCTCTTCCAGACTTAGCTTTCAGAGGGCTAAAATGGCCAACTAAAGCATTCTTTGTCCAATTTTTTTTAATTGAATAGTCACTTTAGTGTGTGAAAATGCAGTCCAACTGTCCTTAGGAAAAAATGTGTAACACAAAGAAGAACAATGATTGCAAAGTTGACATCTTGAACTGTGACAGCCTGTGAATTCTGACCCTTGATGCACATGAGGTTCATGAAGAGCCGGGTTCACATGGACTGGCTGACTTTAGAAGAGCCATTTCCTACACCCTTCATCCCAACTTCAGCCTTTACCTTGATCCCAAAGACATCCATATTTATAGTTCATTTCTTTAGTCTTTCTCTCAAGATTCATCTTCCTGTTGCCTATCTTCTATCTAGCTGTCAAAACAGGCCTTAAAATCAAGTCTAAAACTGAAATTTTCATTTCCTCCTACAGGTTTCTTTCTTCTTGGTAACAGCATCTTCATTCTTCCAATAGTCCAACTTGGAAATCTAGGACTTGGCTTGGCTATCTCCTTCTTAGCCAACTTCCAGCCAGTTGTTAGGAAAGTAAGATGTACCTGCATCTGTGGATCCTTGACATTTGTGAGGGATAGATTCCTAAGACTTCCAGAACCTGGTGGTCTTTAAATAGTACTATAAATATTTTTGTCCCCTAAAATGAAGCAAAACTTAACTTTATGCTACCAAAGATAATTGAAGAAAATAAAAAGCTGCACTGAGAGGAAAGGATTGAGCAATCATCTGGTTTCACTCACTGCCTAAAGGACTCCTTCTAACACAATGTGCCCGAGTTGTTACCAACTTAGCAAAATGGTACGTTATAGGGAACCTTTACGGATTTAACTTTCTGGGCTTGGCTAAGGGCTCTGGACCTGAGGTCCATGAAGTTTATTAATTTTGCTAGGCCAACAAGACAAAAGCATTCCATGAAACAACTCCAGGCAGTGCTCCAGCCAGCACAAGAATTATTCAACAAGGGAGGGATTAAATTTCAGTGAAAGTGGAAAAGGCACTTAACTTGTGGTGTGAGGATAGGCAGAGGAAACATACGGCTCTTAATGGAAATGGAATGTGGGAAAAGCCAGGAGCACATACAACCATTTCTGTGAAGGGCCTAGTGGAGTTGCTTCGATTTTTTCATTTATATCATAATGTTTTAAGGGAGACATTTTATGCAAGAGGTGCGTTGGTGAATATGGGATTCTTGTATGTCTAGGGATGTATTTTCTGTGAGTGGTAGGGGTCTACAGAACTTTAGGTTATGAATCTTTAAGGTTACTTATAAATGTTAAGATCTATGATGTTTCAAAAGAATGTGTATATATCCATATATCCATTATATACATATACACACACACAAATAGATGTACATATACACACAAACAGATGCATGTGAATTTCCTTGATTTTTTTTTGTACTCTTGTATATTGATGAAAATTCTCAGTCAGTCCTGCAAAGTTGCATTTCTGATGTGTATCAATCCTGACGTGAAACAACTAAATTAATCCCTGGCCCCTCGTCTAGGCTCCCAACAATTGTAGCTGTTTATTTTCCTTGTTAGAAATTGAATTTAGCCCACCAGTACATTTCATAAAGATCAGCAGATGGTAATTGCTTTCCGGCTGAGTTGGGTTGGGTTTGAACCAATGACCTATGTGGTGAAAGCTCTTTTTTCAGTCTCTTGATCCATCCATCTGCCTGGTTAAAGTCTCGAAGTTGAAAAAAATGTCTTAAAAATACTTATGTGGGTTGTCTTGGTCAGTAAATTGTGTGTCCAAATATAAAATTAATTTATAGAGCAACTTTGCAAAAAGTGTCTTTTTACCTCTGATATTTTAGAACATTTTTTAAAAGCAAGTTTTGGGATAGGAGACAAGAAGTTGGCAAGTATGATTTTCCAAGTGTTATGTTAAAGTGCGTTTTACTTGGTAGGAGAGATAGATTATTTTAGTCTAGATATTTTATCCAAGTGCTGTTCTCCATAAACAATTAAAAGTTTATTGTGCAGGGAACTAAGCTTCCCAAATGACGCCTGGGGTAGTTCTAAACAATTAAACTTACTGAGAATTTCAGGCCACCAGGAAATCTCAATGTTGTTCTAAAAATGGAAATAAGAGAAACCTAGTGTGATGGTGGTCTTTAAGTATTTTCCCTTTGGTCTGAGCATTTCTCATGGGAATAAAGAAAAAACAAACAGAAGAAGACTTATTTTCTATGACTTGTCAATATGGATATCAGAAGCTTGATTGATTTTTGTGGGGATCAATGAGGTCATGCATAAAAGGCTGATGGATTCCTAGACCTTGTTGCTTTAAACATTATGTAAACCAGGCCGTATCCTTCCTCAGAAGCTGTAGGCTGGTTATAATTCAAGGTCTCTGTAATTAACTCATGACCCAACACTCTTTCTGGTAGAAAATTGTGTTCTTCCTTTTCTCAGTGAGAAAGCACTCTGGAATGACTAACTTGGGTAGATACACTGAACAATAAAGTCTCCTAGTCTGGTCTGTCCTTTATCTACTGCTACTAATGCTTGCTCACAGCATTAATTCTGGCAGTGTTTCCTTTACAGCAGCTTTCTTTCAATTAGAGTCATCTGGAGTCTTCTCTTTCCACTTCTTCTACTCTCCAAGACTCATTCCCCTCCAGTGGCCCTATTAGCCAATCCATCAGAAGTCCTAGAGACTCTATCTCCAGTACAGATTCTGCTTGGTTAAGTCTCCATTTCCACTACCATCACCCCTGTTTGGGACACCATTTTTCCTCCCCTGGATCACTGCTATAGCTTCCCACCTGGATTCTCTGCTTCCACTCTTAGCCCCTGCAATCTATTCTTCACATGGCACTAGTCATCTTTTAAAAAAATGTACATCAAATTATGGTTCTCTTCTGCTTTCCATCCCACTTAGCTTAAAATTCAAATTCCTTAACCCCGCATGATTTTTATATCCTACCTCAATCTGTCTCTCTTTCCTTCTGGACCACTGTGCTCCAGTCATTCTGGTCTTTTTTTGACTCATCAAAAACACTAGACTTAATATAGACCTTTGTCCTTAGCTTTCTCTCCGCCAGGGAACATCCCTCTGCTTCTACCCCCACTCCCTAGATTGCATAGCTAGCCCCTTCTTGCCATTCAGATCTTGTGTCAAATGATACATCCTCAAAAGTCTTCCTCTGACCATCTGATTTAAGTAACCATCAAGTCACTCTCAGACAAATCTTTCTATTTTAATTTGCATGGCAATTAACAACATATGATATTTTTTGTCTATCTCTCTATCTGTCTAATCTATCATGAATCTATTTATTTAGGTCTTCCGTCCTCCACTGGAATGGATCGTAAACTCCACAAGAGTATGAATCTGTCTTTAAGCCTCAGTGTCTAGAACTATGAGCTTGGTACATAGTAGGTGCTTAATAAATGTTTGTTGAATAAATATATAAACTTGTAGTATCTAGGCTAGTCATTAGTCATCAAGACTAGAAAATGTGGGGTCACCCATTTTTCTGCCGGAACCAAACAATTTTGTTGTTGCTTTTTTGTTTTTTGTTATCCTTTATTTTCTATTCTCACTCTGTACTCTGATCCAACCCCTTGTCACTTCTGATCTGGAGTACCTCACCAGCCTCCTACTTGGACTGTATGAATTTAGGCTCTCAATCCTTCAGTCGATTCTGCTTTCACCATATTTATTCCCTATGTAGAAAACTTTTAACATCCCCAATTTCTTAACAACAAAAATTTTTATTACAATACTATTAAAATGTTAAAACAACATTTTAAAAAGAATAAGAAAAAGAAATCACACTTAACCAATATCCTAGCAGGATTGTCCTAGCAGAATATTTTCAATATTCATGTTCCAGTCTATCCACATTTGGCATTTTTCTATATTGTCCTAATAAGCATATGTCAATTCTGTGTTCTACATTTTTCCTTAATATTTTATACATAGTTTCATGTTATTCCTTGGTTTTCGTATTTTGTTTGTAGTAGTCACATAATGTTCCATTGATTATATGCCATAATTAAATGTCCAATAACAGAAAAATGATTGGACTATTTCCAATTTTTTTCTAATATAACAGCTAGGAATGATGTTGTACAAATGATTTTTTTTCAATTATTTCTTTTGGAGAAATTCCAAGTCATAAAATCAATGGGCCAAAGGTTATGATCAACTTATGTATATATGTGTGTGTGTGTATATATAAATATATATATGTATATATAGTGTATGTGAATGTTTTATTAAATTCCCCTCCAGAAACTTATACAAATTTTCAATGCTATAAACCATGTATAATTCCTATCATTTCTCCTGAAATTTGCCTGTATTAGATTTCTTCTTTTTTGATATTTTGGTTAATTTAACTGTTTTATTTTGGTTTTCATTTGCAGTTTTGTTTCTTAATTGTAAGTTGTAAAGTTGAATGTGTTTCCATATGTTTGCTTCTTATTTGTATTTTCTCTTGTGTAAATTCACTGTTCATGCCTTTTGCCCATTTATTAATAGAAGTCTTGGTGTTATATATTTAAACAAATCCTTTCTGGAACTCAACTTCTGCCATATTTGTCTATTTCTGTCTTTTCCCTAATGTGGCACCACCTCACCTCCCAGCCCGTTGACAACTGCCCTTCGACAGCTGATCAGATCAGCTTTGTTGACTCACCTCCACCAGGTGATGGGCAGCTTGATATTTATTCCTATTTCTGTGCCTTTTACAATCTTGTTTCATTTGATTTAAGTGAAGGAAAATTTCTCCCTTCTTTTCTAAGTCTTTTTATACCCATAAAGTCCCAGAAAATGAGGACTTCCCTGATTTCACTCTCCTGACTTCAATTCTTCTCTTATAATCATCTAGAGCAAGACAGCAATGATAAAATGTTAGATCTGGGACTTAGAGAGAGGATCTCTAAAAAAGAGATGCACAACCTTAATTGATACCATTCCCAAGTTCTGCTTTAACACTCCTTTAATGGTAGCTCATCAGTAACTTCTCTCCCGGAGCCATAGGGTAACAGAAATCGAGTAAGAGTGTGCGAAGGGGGACACAGGTCAAGTGTGATCTATGTAGTGGTGCATTTAGGTTTTGTTTTAAATTGTTATCTTAATGATATATGTTATTTACCCACTATCACAGAACAAGCAGATTTTGATCTATGTTTCACAAGTTGTATAATTCATTTAAAGTAGTGACATAGTATTTCCAAAAGGTAAAACAATTTTTTTCTCCTCTGGCAAATGAATATATTTCACTGGGCTGCTGTGGAGAGCCACATTAACATGTGGAATTGTATCCTTTTGTCACCGCTCCGCTCTTCCCTGATATTACCTTAATTTCTGTTTTTAACATTGGTCTTAGTTTTGGCTTTTTGCATATAATGGAAATATATCCCCCCCCCATTTTTTTAAACATATCAATCAGCTTTTCAAACATTTGAATACAATTATCAGTGTTCTAGTTCCAAGACCCTTTTTCAGGTTCAATAGCTCCAGTTTCTTCAACTAGTCTTTGTTAGTCTATGATTTCCAGAGTCTTCACCCTTCCTCTCTCCTTCCTCTGGATGCTCACTCTTTCTCTCTTGTTTAAATGACCTCTTTAAAGATTGGTACCCCAAACTGAGGAAACCATTCTAGTCAGAGTTGGAGCAGAACAGACCACGACATTACTATTCCTCCTAAAAGTTGTGTAGCTCAGGACAGCTTGACAAGTATTCATTGAACACCTTCTCTACTGGGCATTGTGCTAGACATTGTTGTTTACTTGGGTTTCATGTGGAACTTACATTTCTCTCAGTAGATTGCAGGCACATTGACGATACGAAAACAGTGATTACATTTCTCACATCCTCCTCTGTGTCATTCACAGGGCTGAGCATATATAAGGTGCTCAATAAATATGTCTGGTCAATTGCTGGTCCCTTTGAAGCTGTTGGGAGCTCTCTAAGAAATTGTTCAGAGAGGACTGACCTCAGACTGCACGTTGCACCCCTCACATATGTGGTCACCCAGAAGCATGGTCCTGTTTTCCTAAGAGTGGAGCAAGAAAAGGAAGCAGAGTATAGAAGAGAATTAAGGAGAAAGTCAAGAGAAGAAAAATGGACCATTTTAAACATAGCCCTTGATTTCTGAATTTCAAAGACCAAGCTGTAAAAAGGATTCAGCACACCTTAAAAAATAAAAATCTTCTGAAAACGACCAACATTAGCTTTATTCATGTAAAATCCTTCTTTCTATCAGTATGTCCTGTCCCTTATTTATAGTTCTCCTACAAACAGCACAGCGGAGGAAAACCACAAAGACCTTACCTGGAGCACTTTAGCAAAGGGGAAAAGTAAATTATGAGAAGCAAGTGGAAGATTCCCCAGTTAGTGAAGCCTGGGTCACCTGATCTAGCCCTCTCATCAAACAGCTAGGAAGTCTGAGACCCAGAGAAGTAAAATGACTTGATGTAGATCACATATTAGTAGGAAGGGCAGAAATAAGGTAGGATACAAGTATCTTGGCTTCCATATAAGTGCTATTCTTAAACACTACATTATACTGTTTTCCATTTTTAATCACTTTCTCATTTCACAATAAAAAATGTATAGTTAATGGAAAACAATTTAAAATCCATTAATATCTCTGTTAAAAATGTTGCAGCTATGAATGCCAGGAAGACCTCAAGGCCCTTTATCAGACCAGGTTATTAATGTGCTTTGAGGATCCCCAGGGTCACTTGACCTTCATCAGTGTACCTCATGAGGCAGATAAAGTGCTACTAATGGCTTGTAAAACACAAGCGGCCATGCACTGTTGCTTAATAATTTATAACCTTAATTGGAAAGTGATTCTTCAATAAACTTTAACTGTGAACAATAATTTCCTAGCTTTTTACAAGTTGGAGAGAACCCAGACACAACGGGGTGAACATTTAGAGAAGAGTCATTTATTCCATAGGGTTATAGAAGGTTGGAGCAAATGCTTGTCACTGAGAGACCCTGAGCTGCTGGCTTTTCTTTTTCAAAACTGGATGACTGGACTTTTCATCTTTCTACGGTATTGGCTTCCTCTCAGCTTCCAGATTAGAGTAGAGGTGAATCAGGTAGATTATGGATCAACCAGATAGAAGAAACTGAAAAGTAAGAGATGGTGTTTGGCTTTGTGAGAGAGTTTTCAGTCAGATCTAGTACCTGTGTATGTATTATTTTTTCTATTTGGTTTTCAATATCAGTGCTGGGGATTTTCCTTTTTGAAATCAAAATTGAATTCAAGAAGAACAAAAGGACTAGTTTTCAATAGATTTGCTGATGCCTTTCAGCCTCTCTTTCTGGATGCGTTAGTGTCTGTGGTGGTCTGAGGTACTTGGAAGAGATGTGTGGTGGCCTGGGACACAGTCCCTCATTCTACTTACTGTCTAATCTTGTACAAGTTTTCTCATCAGTTAAGTAGGGCCTCAGTGTTGACATTGCAGGGTTCCCTGACCCACTGGAAGACCCAGCTCATTCTAGGCGGGTGGGTGCCCAGGGCTCAGAACCCAAACATCTAGATGACTCCAACTCCTGAGTCCTAGGGTATAGCACCTCTGGATAGCTGGCCCCCTTGATTCCTGGGCATTATAGAGACAGAGGATATTCTGACTCCATTAGTCTTTGGAGAATGATTTTTTTATTATATCTCACTTTCTTGGCCCTTGAGATGCCAAAGCACTGGAAGTTGTTGTCTTTTTTTCCTCATTTCTCAAAAGAGTAAATACATTTTCTTCCTTGGTTTTATCATTGAGTTGCATGATGGAAATGGAAATATAAGTTGAGCAAGTTTTCCTGTTGAGCAAGTTTTCCTGTTGCCAAGGTTACTGACTATTGTTTTACATTCTCCTCAAAGGCAAATTTTAAAGCTAAATTTAAGGGAAGAACATGCTCTTTATTTTCAAATTATGGTTTTACACTTTCCTTTCACTGTTTATCTGTAGCTAATGTCTCCCATTGTTTTAGCTTCTTCCTTTCTCCAGGTTTGGCTTATTAGACAGAGATAAGCTTGGTCCCCCTTCCCTTGTATCCACACTTTATATAGTTTGAAGAATTTGTGCAGCTCTCAATGAGAGCTGGAGAAAGGAGAATGTTTTCTGCTATATTGTTAGCAGCTAATTAGAATAGGTTTTGTTTTTAGTCTAAAGGCACTAGAAAGTTATTCTACAACTTTTATTTGTAGTTGTGTGTATGGAAACTGCAGCATTGCTGTAAAGCAGATGTTACTGGACGAAACCAGCTTTATGCAGCTGTGGAGTATATCTTGTCATTTAGGTTTCATTTCCGCGACTGCGGTAGAAAGGGTCTCCATTTAAGCTATTTGTGCCTTCCTGCCTGAGCTGGCATATGCCCCCTAGCAATGGCAGTCCTAATAAAGTTAAATGGGCCTCGAGTGTGAGGCAAGGTAAGGGACTAGGAGAAGAGAGATATGGGGGGTGATGGGGTGAAAGTTGGAGCCCCAGGACGAGAGTGGATAAGGAGGAGTGTGTTAGTCTTCTAGAGCTGCTGTAACAAAATGCCACAGACTGGATGTCTTAAGCAACAGACATTTATTTTCTCACAGCCTGGAGACTGGAAGTCCAAGATCAAGGTGCTGGCAAGGTTGGTTTCTGGTGTGGACTCTTCCTGGCTTGCAGAGAGATTCCTTTTCACTGTATCCTTAAGTGGCTTTTTCTCTGTGCACACGCACTCCTGGTGTCTCTTTCTCATCTTATAAGGACACTAATCCTATGGATTAGACTCCTACTCTTGTGGCGTCATTTAACTTTAATTACCTCCTTAAAATGTCTATCTCCTAATACAGTCACACTGGCGATTAGAGCTTCAACACATGGATTTTGAGGAGGACGCAGTTCAGTCCATAATAAGGACCTGCGCAGCCAACACTCCCTCACAGTTGTGCAAATAGCCATGTGGCTTTGTCAGTCAGTCATAACCTGGTTCAGGAGTAACAACTAGATTTGCCTGTGTGTTGAAAAACCAAGACTGGAGGATAATCTTACTCATGTGGGGAACTGAGATCAGGCAGTCTCAGGAAGGTTCAGGAAAATTTTCAGGGCTAGAGAAATTCTGTTTGAATTAGAGCTCCTTACTCATTCCTGGCACCTACAAGTCAGGAAAAAGACACGGAACCTTACAAATGACCATCTTGGTGGAGGCCAGCATTCCAGTGTAACTACAGTAGTCCCCCCATGTTCTAAGACCCCCCCAGTGGATGCCTGAAAATGCAGATAGTACCATGCCCTATATATACTATGATTTTCCTATGATAAAATTTAATTTCTAAGTTAGGCACAGTAAGAGAGTAGCAACAATAACTAATAATAAAATAGAACAGTTATAGCAATATACTGTAATAAAAGTCATGTGAATATGGTCTCTCCCTCTCTCAAAATATCATCTTGTACTGTACTCACTCTTCTTTGATGATGCAAGATGATACAACGCCTACGTGATGAGGTGAAGTGAGGTGAATGACGGAGGCATTATGATGTGGTGTCAGGCTACTATTGACTTTCTGAGGATAGGATACATCAGAAGGAGGATCATCTGCTTCCGGACCGCTGTTGACCGTGGGTAACTGAAACCTCAGAAAGTGAAACCGAGGTTAAGGGGGGACTACTGTATTTAGAGTGTGATAAAACGTTCATCCAGTTTATTGTGTTGCTTCTCTCTTATATGCCCCAAGCCGGGACACATGTTAATTTCAAATGAGGCCTTTTCATTGACACCAGGCTTTGTGAATGACTGATTACCTTGTTGAGGGTGAATTTAGGATTTAGCAGTTCATTTTAGAAATAGGTGGTAGGAAATTAATGTCTCCTTTAAAATGCATGACAGCTAATTTATATGACTCAGTATAGCCCACTGAACATAGTCTCCTGCAGTCAAGACGTTTGACGCTGCTCAGCAGTCTTTTGACATTTGAGAGATGAAGGCAGTCCATCTATACTTGATGATGATTACTTCAGATATAAGGTGAGGCTTTTGTGTTTTCATTTAGATTTTTAAAATATTCCTGAAATTAGGCTATAAAATTGCCTCCTTTTGAAATAATAAAGCCCTGTGTATATGACATGTACAGCACATCCTTCCAATGACCTTTCGAAGCAAACCCATTTCTGAAGGTTCAACATTTTCGTAGGAAAACACTCTCAGAAGTAAAACTTTGGTCAAGCATTTATTCTTTGATTTAACAAATATTTATCAAGTGCCTGCTATTTGTCAGGCACCGTACCTAGTGCTGATGAAATCAGAGAGACAACTTGCTTATTCTTGGAGCTTACGCTTCATGTGGGAATAAACAGTGAACAAATAAATAAATACACAAAAGAAAGACTCAACACAACAATAGTTAGTGCTATGCAAATAATTAAAATAGGGTGATGTGAAAGGTGGCCAAGTGTTGGTCTATTTGAGGAGGAAATGCTTAAGGTGCCGGCCATGCACTGATCAGGACAAGCGCGTGGCAGACAAAGGGACCAGTAAGTGAGAAGTTTCTACAGTTGAAACAAGCTTGCTGTGTTTAAAGAACTGAAAGAAGATCATTATTGCTGGTGCACGGAAGGTGAGAGAAGAGAGTGGTATAAAATGAGAAGTTTAGCAATGTAGCTGGAACCAAATATTGTAGGACTTTGGAGAAGTGGAGAGTTCCGATTTGATCTAAGTGCCGTGGGAAACTACTCAAGGTTTTTGAAATACCCACTGTGTCTGCTGTGAGGAGAATGGATCGCAGCAGCCAGGAGTGAAAGTGTCAAGATGTGTAGAAGGTTATTGCGATAGTCCAGGATGGAGACAAGAATGGTTTACACTAGGGTGGCAGTGTTCAGGATGGAAAGAAGGTCATGGATTTGGGTTACATTTGGGTTGTTTGGGTGGATGGTGGCGTCTTGAACTAAGCTGGAGAAGTCAGCAAGAAGAGCAGGTTTAGGGAGAGAAGACGAGGGGGTGGAAATCAGGATTTATGTTTTCCTTTGCAGAAGACATTCCTCTCTATAACCTGCCCTAAAGTTTGACATTTTTAAAAATCTTGAACTTTTATTTTTAAAACTGATTGTTATTAATCAATACTCTTGCTTTTAAAAATAATTAAAATTTGTTGGCTATTCTCGGATGTTTTATCCTTTCTGTAAACTTTAAGATCACTTTATCCAATTACCTCTTGCCCTCCCCACCCCCACCCAACATAAAATGACAAACAACCTCCATTGAAAATCCAATTAGAGAGACATTGAGTTTATTTATTAACTTTGGGAAATTTAATCTTTTTAATATGTTGTTTTCTCATTCATGAATGTGGCATATATTTCCATATGCTCATAAAATTTTATTATTTTCTTCATGTAGGTTCTGTGCTTTTTTTGTTAAATTTATTCTTAAGTATTTTTAGTATTTTTGCTATTTTGAATGTTTTTCTGAATACTATTTTCTTTCTTTGGGTGATTTATAGCTGAATCACAGAAAAACTATTGCTTTTAAAAAATTATTTGTATTGTACTCCACACGCTACCAAATTGTCTTATTAGTGCTATTAGATTTTTCCATGAATATCTTAAGTGTTCTAGTCATTTAGTTATATCAACCCAAAGAGACAATTTTTATCTATTCAGTTTTAATGCTTACACTAGTTATTTAATTTTTTTGTGTTTATTAGAATCTTGGAAACAATGCTAAGTAATAATGATGATAGCTGATTTTAATTGAAATTATTTTAGTGGTTCACCATTAGGGATAATGTTCTTTTTTTGAGTAAATGTCTTGATTCTAACACATTTTATTTTACTGAGGATTTTTATCAGGAATGGTTGTTGAATTTTTCAAATGCAGTTTCAATATTTGTTGATATATTTTTTTATTTTGTTGGTATAATAGGCAATGTTGATAAAATTCCTGATTATGTTGATATATAGATTATGTTGATAAAATACCTTACTTTCCTGAAATAAGAATTTCTTAGTCACAGTGTGTTAATTTTTTTGATATATTGGTGAATCCAATAAGTTAATACTTTACTAAGGATTTATATACAGTAGGAGAAGTCAAATTAGACAAAAATGAATAAGGACATAAATGAAATGAAAAACGAATAATGACATAAAGAAATTTTATGTGTAAAAATTTAAAATACAGTCTATAAACTGTATTGTGCATATATAGAAAGAACCTTACAACCCTCAAACATAATATACATTTCCTCAAATATAACCTTTGAAGATTTATAAAGATTGATTGTGTACCTGGCTACAAATTCCAAAAACGTCAATATTTTACAAGCTACGTTTTACTTCAAAAGCTAATGAAATTTAATGAATGATTAAGTATGATAAAAATTACCTATTTGGAAAACAAGCACACTCCCAGACAACCCTTGAATCAATTTTTAAATCAAAATTATAAACTTTCAAGTAGTGATGTCAGCTTCATGGTGGAGTGAGTTGTTCCCTTTGTTGCTTCCCTCTAAGTTAAAACCTAACAGACATCCACTGACCAATGGAAGATTCTCTATACGGCACAACAGGATGCCTGGGAGGTCCATGCAGCTATACATCTGAAGGTGGGTGGACTAGACCCCGGGGAAACAGTGGAACTAGGGGAGCAGCCCCCACCCCATCCCTGGAGGCAGCAATCCAGGATGCAGATCCTTATGCAGCAGCTAGCACAGTTGTGAGTGGAGGTTGGGACAGCCTGGCCTGTGTGTGAATGCCTGTGGAATGGTGGTGGCCCAGCCCATGCAAGCACGCCCTGCCCACGTGAATGCACCTGTGGAGCTGCCCAACCAGTGCAACTATAAGCAGATGGGGTGGAAACAGAAAAAATAGTCCCTACCTACCTCCCCCCAGTGGTCACAGGTGGAACCTATGACCAGAAGCATCAGGAACCATGGCAGAACCAGTGACCCAGGCCCAGTGGCAGCAACCATGACACCAGCTCCACCAGCAATGGGGCTGCATACAAGTCCCCAGGTCCCCACCAGTGACAGTGACACACAGGAACCCAGTACCCTGGCAGCAGTGCAACAGGTACCCTAAGACAACCTGGGAACAGCAGCACATGAGGTGCATGGGACAGCAGCATCTGAGCCCACAGTGAGCCAGTGGAGGAACACAAGACCCAGGTGACCAGAACCAAAGTAACCAAAGCTGTACCCAAGTAAGAAAAGGTGATTACTACTACAAATGCGCCAGTAGATCAATTCACAAACACCACGAAGAACTATAGTAATAAGGCAGAACAGAAGGAAAATGACAACTCTCCAGAAACCAAAACTGAAGTCACAGAGATTACAATCTAACTGACAGAGAATTCAAAATAGCTGTCATAAAGAAACTCAATGAGTTATAAGAAAACTCAGAAAGACAGTTCAATGAGCTCAGGAATAAAATTAATGAACAGAAGGAATACTTCACAAAAGAAATTGAAGCTCTTAAAAAAAAAAACCAAACAGAAATTCTGGATATGAAGAACACAATTAATCAGATACAAAATAATGTAGAAAGCATAAAAAATAGAGCAGATCTTATAGAGGGGAGAATTAGTGAGCTCAAAGATAGAAATGTAGAAATGCTTCAGGTGGAGGAGGAGAGGGAACTAAGATTAAAAAAAAAATGAAGAAATTCTTCAAGAAATATCCAACTCAACTAGGAAAAGTAACATGGGATTATAGGCACCCCTAGGGAGAATAGAGGGAGAGTAGAGAAGAGAGCTTATTCAAAGAAATAATAGCTGAGAACTTTCCAACCCAAGGAAGGAACTGGGCATACAAATACATGAAGCCAATAGAACTTCTAATTACATCCATGCAAAAAAAGACCTTCTCCAAGGCATATAATATTAAAACTATCAAAAGACAATGACAAAGAAAAAATATTAAGGGCAGCAAGAGAGAAGAAGATAGCCTACAAAAAACCCCCCATCAGGCTTTCAGCAGATTTCTCAGCAGAAAACTTACAGGCTAAGAGAGAATGGAATGATTATTCAAAATACTGACAGACAAAAACTGTCAGCCAAGAATACTCTATCTAGTGAAATTATCCTTCAGATATGACAGAGAAATAAAAGATTTCCTAGACAAACAAAAGTTGAAGGAGTTCATTGCCACTAGACCTGCCTTACAAGAAATGATGAAGGGAGCCCTCCTACCTGAAAGAAAAAGGGAATAGTTTACAAAATTTTGAGCAAGGAAACAAATGGAAAAAATCAGAAAATTGCAGCTCTATATCAGAATAGGTTAGCAAACACTTAATTATAATATAAAAGATAAAGGGAAAGAAAGCATCAAGAAAACACTTCAATTTGGTCACAAACTCACAACATAAAAAAGAATAATTTGTGACAACAAAAACATAGATGGGGAAGAGGAGAGGGATGGAATCTGCTTAGGCTATGGAGATAAGAGGCTATCAGAAAATGGACTATCTCTTCTATGAGATCTTTTATACAAACCTCTTGGTAAGCACAAAATAAAAAATCAGAGGAGAGTTAAAAATCATAAATAAATAGAAAGCTGAGAAAACCACCAAACTGAAATGGCCATCAGAAATACAAGGGGAGAAACATGGAAATACAGAGCAACTGGAAAACAAAAGATAAAATGGAAATATTAAGCCCTCATATATGAATAATCACTCTAAATGTAAAGGGATTGAATTCACCAATCAAAAAACATGGAGTGGTTGGATGGATTAAAAAACAAGACTCAAAAATATGCTGTCTCCAGGAAACACATCTCAGCTCTAAAGACATAGGCTCAGAGTGAAGGGATGGAAGATGATGCTCCAAGCAAATGGCAAGCAAAAGAAAATGGGTGTAGCCATACTTATATCAGAAAAGCCGACTTCAAGATAAAAAAATATAATAAGAGACAAAGATGGGCATTATATAATGTAAAACGGACATTCCACCAAGAAGACAAAACACTTATTAATATATGTGCACCTAACACAGGAGGACCAAAGTATATAAAGCAACTATTAACAGACTTAAAAGGAGAAATTGACAGCAACACAATAATAGTAGGGGACCTTACCCCACTTACTTCAATGGATCATCCAGAAAGTCAACAAGGAAATAGTGGCCTTGAATGAAACACTAGACCAGGTGGACTTACAGATAGATATAGAACATTCTATCCAAAAACAGCAGAATACACATTCTTCTCAAGTGCCCATGGAACATTTTCAAAGATAGACCATATGTTGGGAAACAAAGCAAGCCTCAATAAATTTAAGAAGATTGAAATCATATCAAGCATCTTTTCCAACCACAGTGCTATGAAACTAGATATCAACTACAAGAAAAGAGCTGAGAAAGTCACAAATATGTAGAAACTAAACTACATGCTACTGAACAACTATTGGATCAATGGAGAAATCAAAAAATACCTAGAGACAAAAGAAAATGAAAACACAACATACCAAAACTTATGGGATGCAGCAAAAGCAGTATAAATTTCCAGAGGGAAATTTATAGCAATACAGGCCTACCTCCACAAACAAGAAAAATCTCAAATAAACAAGCTTACCCTATACCTAAAAGAACTAGAAAAAGAAGAACAAACAAAGTCCAAAGTCAGTAGAAGGAAGGAAATAATAAAAGTCAGAGCAGAAATAAATGAAATAGAGACTAAAAAACAATGAAACTAAGAGCTGGTTCTTTGAGAAGATAAACAAAATTAACAAACCCTTAGCTAGACTCACTAAGAAAAAAAGAGAGAAGAGTCAAATAAATAAAATCAGAAATTAAAGAGGAGAAATGATAATAGACACCACAGAAATACAAAGGATTATAAGAGAATACTATGAAAAGCCATACACCAACAAACTGGATAACCTAGGAGAAAGGATAAATTCTTAGAATCATACAACCTCCCAAAACTAAATCAAGAAGAAATAGAGAATCTGAATAGAACAATCACAAGCAAACAGATTGAAATAGTAATCAAAAACTTCCCAAAAAATGAAAGTCCAGGACCAGATGAATTCCCCTGTGAGTTCTACCAAACATTCAAAGAAGACTTAATACCCATCCTTTTCAAACTCTTCCAAAAAATTTGAAGAGGAAGGGAAGCTTACTAACTCATTCTATAAGGCCAACACTGCTCTGATACCAAAACAAGACAAGGACAACACACAAAAAAGAAGATTACAGGCCAATATTGCTGATGAACATATATGCAAAAATCTTCAACAAAATATTAGCAAATCAGGTACCACAATACATTAAAAGGATCATACACTACCATCAAGTGGGATTTATTTCAGGGATGCAGGGATGGTTCAACATCTTCAAATCAATCAATGTGATACACCACATTAACAAAATGAGAAATAGAAATCACATGATCAGGGCCGGCCCGGTGGCGCAGCGGTTTAGTCCGCGCTTGGCAGCCCGGGGTTCGCTGGTTCGGATCCCGGCTGCCTGCCGACGCACTGCCTGTCAGCCATGCCGTGGCGGCATCCCGTATAAAGTGGAGGAAGATGGGCACGGATGTTAGCCCAGGGCCAGTCTTCCTCAGCAAAAAGAGGAGGATTGGCAACAGATGTTAGCTCAGGGCTGGTCTTCCTCACCAAAAAAAAAAAAAAAAAAATCACATGATCATCTCAATTGATGCAGAGAAAACATTTGACAAGATCCAACATCCATTTATGATAAAAACTCTCAATAAAATGGGTATAGAAAGAAAGTACCTCAACATAATAAAGGCCATATATGACAATCTCATAGCCAACATCTTACTCAATGGAGAAAAACTGAAAGCCGTTTCTCTGAGAACAGGAATAAGACAAGGATGCCCATTCTTGCCACTTGTATTCAACATAGTACTGGAAGTTTTAGCCAGAGAAACTAGGTAAGAAAAAGAAATAAAAGGGATCCGAATTGGAAAGGAAGAAGTGAAACTCAGTATTTGTGAATGACATGATTGTATATATAGAAAACCCTAAAGAATCCCAAAAAACTACTAGAAATAATGAACAAATACAGTAAAGGTGCAGGATACAAAATCAACATTCAAAAATCAGTTGCATTTCTATACACTAATAATGAACCAGAAGAAAGTGAAGTCAAGAATACAATCCCATTCACAATCACAACAAAAAGAATAAAATTCCTAGGAATAAATTTAACCAAGGATATGAAAGACCTCTACACTGAAAACTATAGCATTATTGAAAGAAATCAAAGAAGACATAAAGAAATGGAAAGGTATTCCATGCTCATGGATTGGAAGAATAAACATAGTTAATATGTCCACATTACCTAAAGCAATCTACAGATTCAATGCAATCCCAATCAGAATCCCAATGACATTCTTCATGGAAATAGAACAAAGAACCCTAAAATTTATATGGAACAACAAAAGCCCCCAAATAGCCAAAACAATCCTGAGAGAAAAAAACAAAGTGGGAGGTATCATACTCCCTGAATTCAAATAATACTACAAAGCTATATATATATGCTACAAAACAGTATGGTACTGTCACAAGTTGAAAGCCCAGAGATAAGACCATACATCTATGGACAGCTAATTTTTGACAAAGGAGCCAAGAACATACGATGGAGTAAGGAAAGTCTCTTCAATAAGTGGTGTTGGGGAAACTGGACAGCCACATGCAAAAGAATGAAAGTAGGCCATTATCTTACACCACACACAAAAATTAACTCAAAATGGATTAAGACTTGAATGTGAGACCTGAAACCATAACACTCTTAGAAGAAAATATAGACAGTACACTCTTTTAAATTGGTCTTAGCAGTATCTTTTTGAATACTATGTCTACTCAGGCAAGGGAAACAAAAGAAAAAATAAACAAATGGGACTACATCAGACTAAAACACTTCTGCAAGGCAAAGGAAACCATCAACAAAATGAAAAAATAACCCACCAACTGGGAGAAAATATTTGCAAATCACATATCCGGCAAGGGGTTAATTTCCAAAATATATAAAGAACTCATACAACTCAACAACAAAAAAATGAACAACCCAATCAAAAAATGGGCAGAGTATATGAACAGACATTTTTTTCCAAAGAAGATATATAGATGGCCAACTGGCACATGAAAAGATGTGCAACATCACTATTTATTAGGGAAACGCAAATCAAAACTACCATGAGATATCACCTCACACCCATCAGAATGGCTATAATTACCAAGATAAGAAATAATACATGCTGGAGAGGAGGTGTAGAAAAGGGAACTCTCATACACTTCTGGTGGGAATGCAAACTGCTGCAGCCACTATGGAAAACAGTATGGAGATTTCTCAAAAAATGAAAAAATAGAAATTCCATGTGATCCAGTTGTTCCACTACTGGATATTTATCCAAAGAACATGAAATCAACAATTCAAAGAGATTTATGCATTCCTGTGTTCATCACAGCATTATTCGCAATAGCCGATACATAGAAGCAACGCAAGTGTCTATCAACTCATGAATGGATAAAGAAGGTGTGGTGTGTGTATACACAATGGAATACTATTCAGCCATAAAAAGAAGACAAAATTGTGCCTTTTGTGACAACATGGATGGACCTTGAGGGTATTATGCTAAGCAAAATAAATCAGACAGAGAAAGACAAATACCATATCATTTCACTCATATGTGGAAGATAAACACATAGATAAGGAGAACAGAGTAGGGCTTACCAGAGGAGGAGGGGGTAGGGGGAGGGCAAAAGGGATAAAGGGGCACAGATATATGGTAATGGATAAAAAGTAGACTATTGATGGTGAACACAATGCAGTCTATACAGAAACTGAAATATAATAATATACGCCTGCAATTTACACAATGTTATAGGCCAATATGACCTCAATAAAAAAAATTATAAAGTTTCTATAAAGCAAAGAAAAGGAAAACACTTTATACAAAAATCTATGGGACAGACTGAAAGATGGACTTGGAAAAAGTTTTATGGCTTTATATGCTTTCATTTTAAAAGAGATGAAAAATAAAAAATAATATACACCATAATAAATTAGAAAAAGAGTACAGATTTCCAGGATTTGTACTTTGTTTCCTCTTTCTCTTTGCAATTTCCATCCTTTTGGGTTTTTTTGTGTGTGTGTGCCATGCTTTAAACGTATTTTCCATATGCTCTTCCACATCACTAATACGGGTCTCAAAAGTAACTAACTTCTCTTTCAATTCAACTTGTGACTAATTTACAGGATAATTTTCTTTATGTCCAGAAAATGTTTCTCTGTGCTGTATTTCAACTTGTTTAAGTCCTCACGAGGAGCTCTTATAATTTCTGTTTATCTTTGCTGTACTTCAGCCACTTCCCTGAATGGGAATTCCACCCATTCTGACTGGCTTTTCTCTCTGCTTCTTGCGCCTCCACATCATATTCTGACTCAGAAGAGGCAGACAGACAGAACTTGGTAGTGGGCATAAATGAGTTGTGTCTAGGCTGCCATTTTTTTAGAATCCTCTGCTCTAATTTGACTTAAATTCATCTTGTGTTAAGCATTTCGGTTTGGGATAACCCTGGTAAAAGCTACCAGTCAATTTTCACCTATGATAAAGGCCACAGCGTCCAGGGCATGTTAAAAATTAACTACAAATGCTGACAGAGTGAAGATAATGGTACATGTGAAAGGTATTTGGAAAAGATGGAAGATCATAGCATATCGGATTGCAGGTAAAGCATCATAGAAAATATGGAACTTGAGATGGTAGGTTATGAGCAAGAAAAAGAATAAAGTTGATAGACAGAGACAAAGAATATTATGGAGAACTTTTAATTCTAGGCTGAAGACGTTTTCTTGATTCTGGAGGCCAAGAAACTTTCTTTAAAGTTTGGTTGGACATTCCGAAATCAATATTTAACAGCATTGGTAAGATGGACTGGAGTGAAGGGAGACTGAGATCAACACTTCTTAGGAAATGCAGGGGAGGACTCCAAGTTGACTCAAAGGATTAAATCCTGATGTCTCACAGATTCTGTTATTTATATCTATTTTTTTCTATTGAGAAATACGTATTTTATTAAGAATATTTTTTATAAACCAAGATGGCACAGGGGAGAAGTTCATGGCAAGCCACTGTAACTGTTAATAGTGGTGGCTGGAAGTGGGAGCCAGTGAGTGGGGTGGATCTTATCTAGTGTGGATAAGGAAAAAAGGCCCTTTGGAAGAGGGATAAAGAGCCCGAGGGTGGGAATTCAAGAGGGGCCATTACAGGCTCTAGAGATTCAGGAAGACGACTTATTTTCCCAGCCTTAGGCTTGGCGTTCAGCTGATTCTTTGGCTGCCAACTCCTGTGAGTTCAGAAGACTTTCATGAAAAGAGATGGTCTCTTTCAGAAATAAATGCCCTTTCACATGCTCACTTCACAGAAAAAAGAGAGAGTTATCCAGGTCATAGGCATCAAAGAATCATCTTACTATTTGTCTTACTCTATATATCTTCCTTCATTTGAGAGGAAATATTGATGAGCTCCTAGTATACCTATCACAAAGTAGGATGGATTTAAAAGAATTGAATATACAAATTTTATGTTTAAATTAAGAGATTTGTGAAAACTCCCACAAACCGCTATAATAATGCTTAAGTGACTTTATGATAGGTAAAACATTGTATTTGATATTTTATTTTAAGTGTGTAATTTTGCAGGCTTGGGTACCAATGTGGACAAATTCATCACTTTTTTTCCTAGAGCATTTGTCTTTTTGGCATTAAGAAGTCATTTCTAGGGGCCGCCCGGTGGCGCAGCGGTTTAGTCCACGTTTGGCAGCCCAGGGTTCGCGAGTTCGGATCCCGGGCGCCCGCCGACGCACTGCCTGTCAGCCATGCCGTGGCGGCGTCCCATATAAAGTGGAGGAAGATGGGCACGGATGTTAGCCCAGGGCCAGTCTTCCTCAGCAAAAAGGGGAGGATTGGCAACAGATGTTAGCTCAGGGCTGGTCTTCCCCACAAAAAAAAAAAACCAAAACAAACAAACAAAAAAAAAGAAGTCATTTCTATTCTCAGGTCAAAAGATAGCATACATCTTCGTTCATACATTTTTTTTTTTTTCTGGGGAAGACCAGGCCTGAGCTAACATCTGTTGCCACTCCTCCTCTTTTTGCCGAGGAAGACTGGCCCTGGGCTAACATCCGTGCCCATCTTCCTCTACTTTATATGGGACGCCGCCACGGCATGGCTGACAGGCAGTGCGTCAGCGGGCGCCCGGGATCGAACTCACGAACCCTGGGCTGCCAAGCGCGAACTAAACCGCTGCGCCACCGGGCGGCCCCTCGTTCATACATTTTTACAGTTTTGTTTCACATTTAGCTCTTCAATCCACTTGAAATTTATTTTTGTATTGTGCATGTAGTATGAAGTAGGGGTTTAATTTCATTTTTCGCTGATACCATTTATTGTAGGGTGCAACCCTTTCCCCAGTGATTCAGATCTACATCAACCATATAATATGTTCTTCTGTATGCCTGGGTCTACTGTTTCTGCTCTGTATTCTGTTCCACTGACTCATTTTCTATCTCTGTGCCCATACCACATCATCCGAATTACTATAGCTTTATACTATCTTGGCACTTGGTAGGATAAGACTCTCATTTTGTTCTTTGTCTTCAAAATTGTCCGTTTCATTATAAACTATTGCCATATCTTCTTTTTGTTTCCCCTAAAAATTAAGGGACAATTGTTCTATCATTATTGAAGCAAGCTGACGTAAACTGTTTGAAACCACCACTGACCACTTTTTTGAACCTGTTTCAGACTCCTTATCTGCAAATGGGAAAAGTAAGAGTACCATCCTCGTTCGATGGTTGCTAATGCATTTAAAGTTAAAGTTTCTCAACCTTTTGAAACCTTAGTTCCCTCATTTGTAATAATACATTATTTATTAAGATTAAATGAGCTAATATATCAGCATAACACAGTACTCGCACACAAATAAATGTCACTTTTTTTTTAAGTCATGAACCAAGGCCTGGGGGTGGGAAAACTAAAGGCCTGTGCAGAGGTTGTGTGTAGGTAACACAACGTGGCAAAGAGTGTGGATGCAGAAAAGTGGAAAGAGATACATTGGAAAGGAAGATGGGGTCAGATAAAAAAAGATGTCCAAAGCTGGCAAATTTAGGGAAGTGAACAAACTTGTAATAAACATTTGGCATTTGCTCAAGGCTTTACGTACACTATTTATTTATTCCTGTTCTCCCCCTGGTGAGGTAATGATGATTATATCCATTTTACACACGACATCAAGCAACTTTGTCAAGTCATTCAAATAATAAGTGTCCAAACCAGGGTGTGGGCCTGGGTCTGATTCTAAAGCCATTGTTCTTCCCTCTATAGAAGGCTGAGGATTTGCACTTTATCTTAAATGTTTTAGGGAAGAAGAAAAATGTAATGAAAAGAGTATTTCAGGAAGATGGATTTGGCAGTCTGTGCAGATTGCCACATGGGGTAGGTATGGCAGGACGGTGACAGTGGGGATGGGGAGGGAGAAGGACCAGGTGGATTGTTTCAGTTGTGCAGAGGCTGGGGGATGAAGGCTCAGACGCAGGCAATGGTGGTGGGGACAGCAAGAGAGGGAATGCGTTCCTGTCACACACCAGCCCTTTCACGCCTCTTATTGCTTGGTACTGACTAATGTTATATCTCCTACTCAGTAAATGCCTTTTCATTGATTAAGCTTTTTATTTCAAGATTCCTGTCTTTAAAACTTTTCTTCTAAAATGCTAGCCGACAGTTCATTATTCAAAAAAGAAACCTTTTAAACTAAATCATACTAAATACTAAAACATTACTAAATATTGGCAGTACTAAAATATAAAAGTATTCATTTCATGGAGTGTGAATCATAAGAAAATGAAAACTTGTGTACAATATAGAAATATCTTTGATTATCAATATAATATGTTATATTGATATTAATTGAAATATTGTTAAAATACCAATATAGAAGTATCTTTAATAGGTCCTTAGAGTATTTAGGGCATTTTTTTAAGTTCAGATGTTCCAGTACTTACTATCTGAATTAAAGAATAATAGATCTTTATGGGGGAAATAAATACTTCCTTGCTTTGTATCTCATTTTGATGCATGTGGATTTGTAGAAATTTTGCCCACGAGAAAAGAAAAAGTAAGTTGTTGTGACTAGTGTCATATTCCAATTGTCACAGTCTAAAGCAAGGCAAATCTCACTGAACTAATTTTGGTTTTAGATAATAAATCTTATATGAAGCCTCCACAGTTAATTGTAGATAACTGAAACTAAACCAAAACCAAAACCAAAAACACAACACCTAAATTAAATTAAATTAAAACATGGATGCTAATAAAAGCACTTAAGCTTTCAAAGACTTGTTTGGTATTTTACACACTTTTATTATTGAGTCACTTTCTTAGATAGAATATTTTTAATGTTTAAACTTCATGATTTTTATAGAGGCTGAAAAAATAACCAGGTTCAAAAGAGACTGAGGAAGGATATAGGAATGAGGAGACAAGGCGAGAACTGCATTTCGCTTTCTTTTAAAGAATATTATTGTTAAAGAAAAATAATGAAGACAAGAGGTCCAAAGTTGGGCTCTGAGTGAGGAAGTTCTGCCAGGCAGGGAGGCTGATACAGCCCCATCAGAGCCTGGCCCCTGGGAGGAGGTCGAGTAGGGGCAGTGATGGGCAGGCCTGGCACAGGCGAAGACCACCCTTTCTCTCCCCGGTTAGGAAACAAGGCCCGTGAGCGTTGCTGATGGGCTGGAGCCACCTGGGCTTGCGGCTTGGACGGCTCTGCGCTGACTGGAGGTGGTCTGCTGTGCAAGTGGGGGCTATGTCTCGGGATTAGGGATTCCAGCTGCCTCTGCCAAGTCCGTGAGGCACCCAGATCAGGACAATGGTGCCCAGTCTGGTCTGCTGTGCTGCCGGCAGGCTAGGTATGTGGAGATCTGTCATTATCTTAGAGTCCCATTGTCGGCTCCTTCTTTGTGAGGGAACAATGAACTTGGGAGAGTTTCCAAATTTTGGTTTGTATCTGAGTGCCGTGTATTCTTCTGTCTTCGTTTTTTGTTTTTTTTTTTTTAAATCAGGTAAATGATATCTTCATTAGCGACTATAAAAATCAACTGCTTTTCTTAGCTGGGGACTTTCTAAACATTTTCACTTTCCTCAGGCCACTTCAGCCCAGCTTCCATCCCCTGCTCTTCCTTCCCCACCCCCACCCCTGTTCTCAGTCTATTTTATTGAGGCTGTTCTAGTTAACACTCCACTGTTCCATGTCGACATTTCTTGTAACTTCTTTTTTTCAAACTCAAAATGTCCCGTAATCTTTTCTCCTCTTTGTTCATTCAACCAAAAAATGTTTACTCTGAGGGTCAACAGCCAAGGACTAGATGTATACAGTGGAGGACAAACTTGTTTCCCACTTTCACTGAGGCTATGGGCTAATGGATGACATGCAGCAAACAGGTAAACAAAGAGATGAATTCATAATTACTAGTTATGATAACTGCTGTCAAGGGAAAGAACTAGGGGCTAGGAGTAAGGAAACTCTCTAATTCATTCTCCAAGCAAGGGCACACTTGAGAGTGAAAGAGGCATTATTAATTGTTATGTCAGAACAACAGGTGAAAACCAGGACTGTGCCAGGCAAGTTGGGCCATACAGTCACCTTTCTGGGAATCCAGGTTTCATTTGACTGCACAAGGAAGAGATAAGATGAGACCCAAAGGATCAGAAGGATCCAGTCATGCGAAGATCCTAGAGAAGGATCTGATGCAAAAAGTTTTGTGTCCTTGAGGAACTGAAAGAGAGTCTGGAGCAAAGTGATGGAGGCACAAAGTGGTAGAAGGTGAGGCCGGAGCCAGGTCACTCAGGGCCCAGAAGGTCAGATATGAAGCTTGGATCTTTTTTTTTCCTAAATGCAATATTCAGCCAGTGAAATATTTTATTAAGCAGAGGAGGAGATAAAATCTAGTTTCTGTTTGTTGAAAGATCATGCTGCTCATTGATATAGGATGACATTCACAATTCATTAAATAAGAAACATCAGACTGAAAAAGTTGACTGCATAATACGGTCTCATTTATGTGTTTGTGTATATGTTAATATATACATAGCAAACATATAGCAAATGGCCTGGGCAGATATATTGGAAAATGAGATTACCTGTGCTTTAAAAATGTTTTTGCTTACTGTGTTTTCTAAATTTTGTTCATGGAGTAAGGATTATATTTGTGATAATGATTCTAAACTAGACTAAAACAAAACCAAGAAGGTTACACTGATTGCTTTGTGGAAAAATGACTAGAGGGAAGTTCTGAATCCCATCTTCTCACAGATCCTCTGGGATGTTGCTCATCAATTCACCCTCCTTTGAGCTACAGTTGTAATTTCTCTCTTGCATCAGGTTCATTTTTCTTTGCCAGTGAACATGACTAGATTTTTCCTATCCTAAAAGAACCCCTCCATCTATTTTGCTTTGTCTCTTTTATTTCTCCCTCCGAGATGTCTTGAGAAAGAGAAGTCTATACTCACTGGCTTCACTTTCCTCCTATTGATTCCTTTGCGATAAGCTTCATTCTCCCCTTCTCCTCTTTTCTCCAAGGTCAGCACTGATCTCCTAGCTGCCAAATTTGATGGCTATTTCTTGGTTCTTGTCTTGCCAGAGTATCTGATGTTATCTAACATCATCTTTTAAAAAAATTATTATGGAGAATTTCCAACATGTACAAATGTAGAGGGAATAAATGACATGGAGGATAGAAAAAGGTGATCGGCCATACAACTAATTGGTATCCAGAAAGAAAATAGAGAAAATTGTTAACAGAAAATATGCAAAGAAATTCACCTGATAATTTTCAAAAATTATTGAAAGGCATGAATCCACAAATTCAAGAAGTATAAAATGACGTATTCATCTAGACATAGTTTAGTAAAACTGAAAATATATGAGACAAAGATCTTAAAAGATACAAAAGAAAAATAACCTCCACTGACTCTATAAAACAGTAATTTTAGAATTTAATTTGTGGTGTTAAAGAAAAAACAAGAGAGAGAAAATACTAAAGAAAATAAATCATGAAAACCAGGAGGAGTGATTAAGTTTAAACATACTAAACTCCTTGTATTATTTTGGAGGGAGGAAAAGTTATTTACTGCATTTAGATTGTATTAAGTATGTGTATTAAAATTTGCATGGGTATCAACTAAATGAATATAAATAGGGTATATATCTTCTAAACAATTGAAGAAAAAATGCAATTAAAAAATGGCTAGAAAGCAAGCAAAAAGCCAAGAAAGTACAGAAAAATAAATGTGAAACATTGAGACAATGACAAAAACAACTAAATTGGTAGAAATAAATTTGAATATACCAACAATAATAATTATAAATGTTCTGAGCTCTCTAGTGAAAGGCATAGATTATCAAGACTGGATTTAAAAAAAATCCAACTATATGCTGTTTACAAGATCACATCTAAAACACAAGGACCAGCAAAGTTTTAAGTATAGCAATAGAGAATTATATACCAAGCAAATCCAAACCAAAAGGAAGTTGGCATAGTTGTTATTATAGCAGATGAAATAAACTTAAACTTAAGGGAGAAGCACTACTAGAGTTAAAGGGTCATTATGTAATGACAAATGTTGTAAATCACTAGGAGGAGGATTGGGATGGTGCTCCCCACAGCCCTCTTCAGGATTAAAGGATTTATCACCAGCTGCTGGGAGTGTCACCTCCAGATAGTCTTCAACTCTAAAGTCCCCTAGGGAGATTGGAGCCTCCTCAACCAAGTTCACACCCTCTTCCCAGAGCAGCTCAAAGCAAGTGACTGATAGAGCATCATGGGACACTCCGTTGAAGGGTCAATCCATTTTCAGAATTCCTCACCTGGTCAGCCCAGACATTCCATTGACACCACATCACATCTTGACTTCTCTCTCTGGACAATCTTGCTTCAATCTCTTCCCTTCCACAGGTGTCAAATACAAGAGCACTCTCTAATAAAACTCCTACATACCAATTTCTGTCTCAGAATCAGCTTCCTGGGAAACCCAACCTGTAACAGATGATACCAGAGTGGCCCAAGAAAGCAAGTGTGGGGATGGGATTTTGAAGCCATTTTACCCACATTCAGTTAGTCCTAGAGACTCCAAAGTTGACAGTAGGTGAAGCACAGTTAGCCCCTGGCATAAGATAGCAAGCAGTGAAATTGCTAGAACTTTCCTTGGAGGTGAATTGGACTGGTATACCACTGGAAGGAAATGCATTAGTTTGCGTATATTTCCAGTATTCGAGAAATATGGGAAAATAGTAACTATAAGGACGGTGGAACTGGATGGCCATTGTTAACCTCAGTTGATGCTCTGGAAAAAGATAACAAAAGCTGAGAACATTTAATTGGCAATTAAAAGCTAAATGTGAAAACCAGAGGGTCTCCTTGGCAGCATAAAACAATGCTCACCATCTACAGTGGAAGAGGAAAGAAAGCCCAACCTAGCCCAGCCAAAGCAGATCTGCTGTGGTAGGACTTCAAAACAACAGAGGCAGGGAGGTGGTATATATTTGTGTGGACCCAAATATTGTAATGAGTGGCAAGGTTGGATGGGCAGCTTGACAGAGAGTTTTGGAGATGGTTAATAGAACGTGGTGTCCCTAAGGGCTAAATCAAAGGGCGGCTAAAAAGACATCACTGAATCTGTACAATCAAAGGAAATCAAGGATGGATGATCAGGAGGCTGAGGGCAGTCACCCAAAAAGTCATGATCCCTTGTCCAGCTTCTGGACATGAGCCAATTTTTAGACTCAGAACCCATTAAAAGTCAATTTTAAAGAAGTCACGAAAAGGTTTCTTCATGTTTGGTAGACAATAAGACTGCTAGTCAAGCACCAGGCCTTTAACTCTAATCAGAGCAGAAAAACCACACTCTTCA
This sequence comes from Tapirus indicus, assembly GCA_031878705.1. NCBI lineage: Eukaryota > Metazoa > Chordata > Mammalia > Perissodactyla > Tapiridae > Tapirus > Tapirus indicus. The sequence goes on from CM062925.1 coordinate 9,734,703, forward strand.
TTTTCTTCAATAGAGCAGTCAGCACTTTTGGCATCACTTTTTTGCCCTGTGGGCAGCCCTAAAAGAACGTTTCTTTAGAAAACTGTTTCTGAGGTGCAGTCTGAAGGTTTATTTTAGATGTGATCACCTGTGTGAGGTGCAAGGGTCATTTTAAAAGGAGTTCTTTCATTTGTCTTTGTGGAAGAGAGGCTGCCCCCATCAAGATGACATCACATTTGTGGGGCACCTGTGAAACGAGGCAGAAATTGGCTCACGTACAAAAGACTTTGTTTTCCTTTTTCTTTCCTGTGGTAGTTAACTTGATTTCTTCTCTCCATAAATTCTTTAATTGGCTTAATAAAATACACAACAAACTTGGTGCCCCTTTCTATTAGTTTCATTGTGAACACTTATGTAGTGAAGTTTAACCAACAAAAACAGGCATTTTATGCAAAAAAGAAAATGTAAAGTTTTCAGAACAGCTAGAAAATACTTAAGAGAAAAAATTTAAAGCAGAAGGGTTTTCTTTTGATAATAATTCTCACATTCACATTAGTTGCTCTTAAATAAAACCTCCCTGGCATTCTCTAGGCAATAAAGAAGGCATAATCCCTCTTTATTTTTATTTCTGTAGCCTGTGAAGTTTTACTAGCGGGAGTGTGAAGCTAATTTTTTTAAAGAGAGAAAGAAGAGAAGAGATTTAGTACTAACAGTTGCTGTGCCCTGAGGCTAATCGGACTGCTGGGGATGGCCCCAAATTGATATAAGCTTGCAGCATTTTCCAGGAAAGGCTTAATTTTTCTTTTGCAAGAGGATCTTAGGTAATGATAGAAGTAGGGCAGGAATTCAGAATTTCAGATCACCTACATGGTCAGATTTGTCGCTGACCCTTCAAATAACTTCAGGTAAGTTTCAGTTATTACTAAGAGGTAAAATTTACCAGGTGAAGGGGCACAGGGAGGAAATAGTATAACCAGAGCCTGGTGAGCTTCCCTGTGGATGAGGTCCCATAGGAACTGGGTTTAGAGGGCTGCAGTCATTGCGAGGATCATGGCTTTGAAGTAGAAAGAAGGGGGAAGAAATACCCTGACAGCTGTCTCTACTCACTGTCTGATATCCCAGAAGGCAAGGGAGCTGGGGTGATACAGTCATGGTGCTCAGTGCCCCAGGACACACAATGGTGCAGAAAATGTGGGGCATGGCTGTTGGGAGTGGGTGGTCATATTTCTTTATTTCTTTTTTATCCCGTGTATTAGTTTTCTATTGCTGCTGTAACAAATTACCACAAACTTAGTGGCTTAGAACAACATAAATGTATTATCTTACAGTTCTCGGAGTCAAAACTCTGAAATGGGTCTCACAGGGCTAACCTCATGGTGAGTTTGCGTTCCTTCTGGAGGCTCTAGAGGAGAATCCATTTCCATGCCTTTTCCAGGTTCTAGAGGCTGCCTGTATTCCTTGGCTCATGACCCCTTCCTCCATCTTCAAAGCAAGCGATATCAGCTGAGTCCTTCTCACACTGCCATATCTCTGGTTCTCCCTCTTCTGCCTCCATCTTCTACTTACAAGCACCCTTGAGATGACATTGGATCTACCTAGATAGTCCAGGAGAATTTCTCCATTGTAGGGAGTCATTGAATTAACAACCTTACTTCCCCGTTGCTGTATAACCTAACATATTCACAGATTCTGGGGATTAGGTCATGGGCATCTTTAGGGAGAGCCATTGTTCTGCCTACCACACATTGTTAGTTCAAAGAACCTGCTTAGGAATGTCCTGACTCTCCTTTTGCCTCACAGTGCAGCAGATAAAGTAATGATCAAAGGTCCAACTAACTACACATTTAGGATTCTCGTGTACCTCCTTTCCTGGTATTTGTTACTGAATGAAGCATGAAGATGGCACTAGTGGGATGTATATTGTCACAGATCTACAATGATTCCATTTAAACACAGCTTTGAATTAGAGAATTTATCAACTGTACGCTCAGTGGAACTCCTTGTGATGTTCTGGGATAGCTCAGGTTCTGGCCTTGGGAAAAGATCACATTCTAAGACAGTTCTCTTCAACAGGTTTCCAGTCAAGTCTCTAAGGGAAGACCAACCACTATAGTGAGCAATGCATCTCCTTCTCGGGTGAGGGAGGGAAATTTACCACAATCACTTCATATTAGTGTTTGTGCTTTCAGGGATTACAGGATTCAGATTCATTTGGGGACCAAAGAAAATGCCCATTTTCTCCCATTATCTGTGTTATAGCTGACCTAAATTGATTTGATTATACACAATTCTTAAGTTCTTTTTGGTAGATAATGGTAGCCAGCCATGGGTGCAGGTTAGCTATGCCCCCAAAACCTTGCTAATACATTATAATCAAAGCAAAACTCCAATTAAGTTTTGCCACATCTAACAGATATTTATTAAGTCAACATTCATTAGCAAGCTGATGTGAACCATTTGATAAACCTGTTCTGAAGGCTTGATAAAGTTCCAGGTCAATGTTCCTTTAAGTGCCCGGACCAAAACCACACGGTGCATGAGCAGTTCATTTAAGGTGGCTACAACATTCCAGAAGCGGCATTCTAATCACTTCCCTCAGTCAGCTAGAAACTCTCCTAAGAAAATGGCTGGATGTAAGATTGTGAAGAGATCAAGCCAGGGTCCATCCCTGAGTGGAGGCCATAGGCTGGTGCTAGATTCTTAGATCCTGTTTTAAACTATTTTATCCAATTGATACATTTTGAATGACCTTAATTTCACCAAGAAAAGCCCATTTTTAACTCTCATTATGCTAGAAAATAGGCCACTCCTTCCATCAGGTAACATTTGTTTCTGACATGTGCTGTGTTAATTGTCTATGCCAGAGGTGTTGAAGGAGATTGGATTAGCCAAAGCCCTTTCGGCAGCTGCCTCTGAAATTTGGCCTTTCCAGATACTCCTAACTGACCACTTCTAGACTGTGCATTCTCCGTTAGGGCAACTGACCGCTTCAGAAAGAAGCTCAGCTAACTGGTCCATGCGTTATAGCACACTGTGTATGTTGAAGTGTTCAAAACGTTATGACAGGCACCAGAAAAATCAGCAGTGAAACTTTTAAACCAGCTAAAGAAAATTGCAGAGTGGACTTTGTTGATGAAGAGAAAAGAACTTGTGGCCTGTGAAGATGAATTTTCCTGGCTAGTGTAGGTTTACTATACTATAAAGAGGACATTAAGCGGAAGCTGATCAGTATTTGCTGAACTTTAGTACTGGGCGTGGCTCTTTCTTTAGGTGTAGCTTCAATGTGGGAATCATCCCACACCTGTGATTAAATCAGTGGTGGGAATTTTACTTTATTTTATTTGTTTATTTTTTAATATAAAGAGGCTTTATTCTCAAGTCCTATGAGTTGCAGTCCCCTTGGTGAACTTCTTTTCCCTTAATTTAAAGAGGTGCAGAAGAGGTGAGGTGCTCTAATTTTCCAGATTCAAAGTTGATAGGAAATAAAATTAAACCCTGTTTTGCATTTTTATCAAAATCTGCCGTAAAAGGGAAAGAAGACTACAAAGTTTTGCCTAAATCTAACTACTAGCGCTAGACTCACTGTGGGAAGGGCTGTCTGAGCTTCTCCTCCCTTCCCTCCTCCCTTCCCTCACTGACACTGACCACTGAAAGATTCAGGGTCTCACTTTGCCCCGTCTCCTCCCTCAGCCCATCCGCTCTCCTTCAGAGAAGTTGGTGGAATTTTAAACAAACTCTATAGAGAGTATCCTTTGAACAAATTGAGAATTAAGACTAAAGAGTACAGCAAATGTGTCTCCTTTAGTACATGTGATATATGGAATAGTGATTAGATCATGGACTCCAAACCACTCCAAATGGACTGCATTTGAATCCCAGGTCTGCCACTTCCTGGCAGTGTCGTCTAGGGAAACTTGCTTACACTATCTGTGTCTCATATTCTCAAAAGTAAAATACAAGAGTACACTTACCACAAAAGTTTGCTGTGAGGAATTATATAGATATAGATATATGGCTTTAGAAGGTGCTCAGGGAAAAAAAAATGCCCAGCACATAGTCCTCAGTGTGTAAGTATTACCTATGATTATTATTTCAAAGAGTAGATTAGAAGACATGATGGTTCTCTTGGTAGGAAAGTGGGCCTACTGTTACTAAACTCTAGCATTAAGGAAAATTTACCCCCTTCCCCACAAGTCATGGCAGGCCTGTACCAGGCTGGCTTCACCCACAGAGGGCCTACTCAGGCAACACTTGCAGCAGAAAGGCTTGGAGAATTCTCCTCCCTGTGGGCAGCTTGTCCCCAAGGAGACAAAAGAAAGTAGCTGAGCTGGGCATGCCCTGTTCAATCTTCTCACATTTACCAGTCAGGCGAGTTGATGTACGTCCTCTGAGATGAAGTGAGTAGAAGGCACAGACAGGGGCCAGGAGTGTTTAGGAAGAACACCCCCTCATAGAACACAAGTAGAGAGAAGATGTGCTCACACAATTGACCTTTCCTTTAGGACACTGTGAGAGCCCTTCCGATTGACAGTGATGACCAATTTTAGCATAGGTATAAAATGGAATTTTGAACTCGTATAACTGAAATGAATTGAGTGAAGCAGGCCACAGGCATGAAAGGTGCAGATATTTAAAAAACAATGACAATTTGCCTCTGTCCACCTCTCATCCCTGCTTGACTCCGTTCTGGTTCATGTTCTCCTACTGCACATAAATTTTCTCCATGTGACAGAGAAGAAAGGCAATCATACTCGCCTAACTCTGTGACACAAAAGTCAAGAACTGTCTCCTTCAGCTTCCAACCGAAAACCCTGAGGAGACGCTCTGATTGACCAACTTGTCACGTGCCTGCCTTGGAACCATTCCTTGACCAGGGGAGTGGTCAGGCTGGTCACTGACTGTCCCCTGTGGTTAGGCAATAGCGTTTTATGATTGGCAGTTCCAAAAGAATCACGTTAGAATGGAAGGCCCCTGGGTTCCTGGGAGGATCCCAGGTCCTCTCCTATCTGCTTGCACAGTAGCTGGCACAATATTGAATGAATGAATGAATGAATGAATTGGGCAATCTCTTACTCTCTCAGTGGTTTTGATATTTTAGGCTATGTGTTCTCTATCTTTCCAGCCTTCAAAATTTGTTTTTAAATCTATTTTTCTGGGTCCTTAATAAACAATCATAATTATAACTTTTGGGGGATTTGTAGAAATAAAGAATAAGCTGATTCTGATATGGTTTGCAGCAACCAATGAATAATTAGGAGCATCATCGGATTCCTGGATATCTCCTAAATCAAGGGAAAAATCTGGCCAGATAAAAAGCCAGAAGAGGCCAATGTAGTTCAGGAATAACGAAAAGAAGTGTAGCAGTGTAAACATTAGCAATTAAGTGGAGACTGTTAAAACAGTGATTCAGACTGGGAGAACTGAGAGACTTACAAAATGGAATGTGTTTATTGTTTTTCATCGACTTTTGAACTTGTTCATATTTCAGCTCCACCAGCTTCTCCATATACTCCTTGTTCAATTATAGTTTTTTTGTGGCATGGGATAAAATAATGTTCAGCCTATTATTTGGTAATCAATAGACTACAATGCTTAATTTAAGTCTTACAGATGCAGAGAAAAGATTTTCACCTTCTGATTTCGATATAAGAACAGAGCCTGAGATTAGGAATCTAGTCTTGGGAATGCCATCCTAGGGAGCAGAAGTGCAGAAAAGGGGGAGTGAAATAATGAAGGAGGACTGTGTTTTTATGAATTTGATCCCTGCTACCCGTGGCTCTCTCTACAAAAGGCTGACCTCTCCCCTGAAGGAGAGGGAATTCTCCAGCACATTGTCTACAGACTTCCTCTGCAACATCCACCCTTCCGGGTTCTACAGCAGACTGCTTTTAGACTCAAACGCAACTCTACTAAGTCTCCAGCCTGCCAATAACCCCCATCAGACTTTGGACTGCTAAGCCTCCACAGTTCCATGAGCCAGTTCCTTAAAATAAATCTTTCTATATACAGTCATGCATCACTTAACGATGAGGATACGTACTGAGAAATGAGTTGTTAGGCGATGCCAGCATTGTGTGAACGTCACAGAGTGTACTGACACGAACCTAGATGGTATGGCCTATTACACACCTAGGCTGTATGGCACTGATCTTACAGGACCACTGTCATATATGCTGTCTTTTGTTGATCAAAATGTCATTATGCAGTGCATGACTATGTACACATCCTATTGGTTCAGTTTTTCTGGAGAATCCTACAGCTACAGTAGTCATAACAGCTTCAGAGAGAAAAGGAAGAAAGGTTTTATAGGGCGTGGTGAGCGAGGATCTCAAAGTGGCTAGATGGCCTGTTGCCTGGAGATCTCTGTTAACATCTGATAATTAGTGGTGGGAAAATGCCTCTTAAATGGATCCATTTCATACAGAACCAGAGTTGTGTATAAAAGATTAAAAAAAGAAAAAAACTTGATTGGGATTTACCTTGAAGAAAACATCTGAAATTATGAAAATCAATTTAATTATAATCAAACAAAATTCAGACATAATTGCAACTATGCACTTTTAGGGCAAAGGGTATATACTCTGGTGAATCTTTTGCATAATATATATGATTAAATTTGTGACAAAATATGACATGCTCTATGTTGACTTGAGCAGCACAATGACTAGTTCAGACATTTTGGTAAAAAGAAAACAAAAAACTTTTACACCATCATCAATTTTCTCAAAGAGCCTCTCAGTCTTTTGATATTTAAACCATCCTCTTTTGAAAGCTGTTCTTACCTTAACCTTTGTTTTTCTTCTCTCCTTCGATTGCTAACCAGTTTAACTGGCAGATCCTTATTTGTCAATGTCTTATGGAATACTTGAATGTTTCTCCTGCCTGGCTTCAATGTCTTCATCCAATCATAAGTCTTTGGAAAGCTTAGCAGTTTCACCTGAAGAACGATTTGCCATACTTGCATTGTACTCTTGGCCGTTACACACATTAGCAGGTAAATTCTGTCCAAGAAGGACTTTGGCATGATGGGTTGATAGAAGCCGTGTTGACGGATAATGAAGGTAGAAAGACGTGGGGTGGCACTGGCTGATCAATGCTCGTTCCTCAGTGTTATGACTACACTTGCTCCCTCTAAAGCAAGTTACAACCTGTAACTGCAGGGACTCAGACAGGGAGAATAACAAAGACCCCTTTTATCTCAAGACCACAGAGGACCTTGAATCTGGATCGATCTGTGTAGGGCTCCCTAAGACTGGCAGAAGCCCAGTTCCAAATCATATGCCCGTAGGTTGCTGACCCCTACTTCAGCTGTTGGCATCCTAGAGATTTTTGCAGCTATAGATCCCATTCTACATTAGCTTGCAGTGGCTTGACTGTATTTCAGATTTTAAAAACATGTCAAAAATGGATGGGTCATGTTGCTTTTGGAACAGTTTACCAAATTCTGCTACTTTATCTGGGATTTCCATAGAAACTCCTTCAGACAGGGGCTTGTGTACTTGGTAATGTTTGTTGAACAAACCGATAGAGTCAATGAAGTCAAGCTGCCACTTTAGACAGTCTTTGATTTTCTTTGTTTGCTTGGAAACAAGATGACTTTCATCTAGAACGTGCACACAGTTTTCAGGAGCTTAAAGCCTGCGATTTCAGCAGAATGGTATTTCAGCAAATAACTTTGAGAGCCTAAGCTAATATGTTCGGTGGCAAGATGGGAGGAAAACATATGCTGCTTGTTCTTTGTTGGGGGTCAGGTTGAGCTCTGTGAGGAAGGAGCCATTTTTGCCCAAAGATCTGTCGGGACAAAATTATCTGTGTATTTGGCCTTAGTGTGGTATAGTGATTAAGTGTGGTGGCTTCAGAGTCAGAAGGCTGGGTTGGAACCCTGGAGCCACCACTTAGACATTTTGTGATCTCAACCTAGTCCTGTTACTGCTCAAGTCCTCTGTTTCCCTATCTGTAAGTTGGGAACATTAACTTGACTCCTTAGGTTTCTGTAAGGATTACAAAAGGTACTACATGTAAAGGGATTATACCAGTTGTTCCCAAACTTTCTCAGTTCATAGGGCCCTCAGGGTCTCAGTAATTTTTCGTGGTGCTCCCAAGCCAAAAAACGTACCTAATGGCACAGTGAGATGCACAGGTGTACCTCAGGTACATCTCATTATGGAAATACGTGAGCTGAACCTTCCATTTATTAAGTAGTTAAGTCCACATAACTTAATACATATTTATGTCCCAACAAGTTATTGGCTGCTTGAAAAGATAATATGCATAGAGTGAAAGAAAAAATATATTTTTTCATTCTTATCCACAATTTTTTACCAATGCTATTATGTGCCTGTTGGGAACCGCTAAGTTCTCAAACTTTGAAATCAGATTGGACATCATCACTCTCATTTCCTGTTCTATACTGATTTTCCTGTGGTACTCGCTTTTTATCATAGTGCTTGTGGGAAACCCAGCTTCACATAGATTTAGTGTCAGTGAAAGGAATGTGATGCGATCTAATGCTGCGACAGTGAACTACCTTGAGTTAGTAGGCCATGAGAAGTTCTATAGGTGGAGAGTATCACAGTTCCTCATAATGCAACATATCCCCAGAGCTCCTCTGAGTCACTGTGGTACCCTGGGATGGGACACCACTTGACAATTTTGGGATGACACAGTGACTGGCACCACAGTGACTGGTACTTTGGCATCCCTTACTAATTGGTATCCTGAAGCCCAGCTTTTCTACCCTGGTTGCACATGTCCTTAAAAGCTCTTCCAGATGATTTACACATGTGACATGCCTAGTTGGGGAGGGATGACACTTGAGCAAACACAATGACAGGATTATGTTATCGGATGAAATCATCACTCAGTATCACCTCTGGGAGAGCAGCTGGGTAGCTACTTTGCACAACACCATTCTGGATTTGCATTTTCTGTGTGTGGCACTTCTGAGAACACAATGTGAATGGTGTTCCTTAGAATTTTGCAGAGTGGAAACCCTGTAGAATAGGGTTACAGGCATGGTGCTAAATACTTCCTATGGATTATCTCATTTAATCCTTTAGAAAACCTTCAGTAGGTTTAGGAGAGGCCATATGGCTTAATAATAAAGTTGTTCCTGGAGATATAAAGTTAGTGTTAAAGCCTTGGCTCTGTTACTGAGCAGTAGTGTGATCTTGGTGAAGTTAAGCTCTCAACGCATCAGGATCTTCACCGACAAAATGGGGCTAACAATAGTCACTTACCTCACTGAATTTATTATGAGGATAAATTACTTAATTCATGTAAAGACCTTCGAATAGTGCCTGACACTTGATAAATATTAGCTTTTATTATAAGTACTATTATTATCTCTAGTTTACTATTACTATTTATAATAGAAAATGGAGACTTTAGAGAGATTAATCACCTAATCTAGAAGAAAAGTTAAAAATCTCAGGACACTGATATACCCTTATGATTTATGAAACGTATGACCCATTTCCCACTTTGTTATCAGCTCTTTTTGCACATGACTCTCTAATTTTGCCAATCTGTGTGTGGCTCGGTAGTAAATCAATGCAACAGATTATCTTGTAACATTCTGCCATGACCAGCTTGTTTCATTACTTAAGTCCAGTGTTCTGTCTTGTACTTTCCTCTCATTCAGCAAGACTAAATTTTCTGAAGGCCAGAAAAGAAATTATGGTGTGTGCATGTCCAACTTTTGTGTTTGCATCCATGCCTTTACGCCTTAATGAATGACAAGGGTTGATCTTATTTTTCACAACATCTCTTAACCACATAGCTATACTGAAGAAACGGTAACAGAATTTCAGACTTTTGGCTGGGAGGAAGGAGATAGGAATACACAAAGCCTGGGTCTTTTGGGGACTACCATGGAATGGATGCTCCAGGTAATCAGGACTCTGCAGGAAGGCCTGGGGACCTTGTGCTCAGGGTAGGGGAATGAGGAAAGGGGAAGGTCAGGGGAGAACAGGAAGAGTAGGGGGACGTTCTCTTTCTTGGTTAGCTCAGTCTAGCATTGTAGGCAGACATTTGAAGGGGAGAAAACAGAAGGGAAAGGTCACAGACATTTGCTAATTCCTTGTGTCAGGTACAGTAGCCTCCCCTTATCTGCAGGGGACACTTTCCAAGACCCCCAGTGGATGTCTGAAACTAGAGATAGTACCAAACCCTATATATACTATGTTTTTTCCTCTACATACATACCCATGGTAAAGTTTAATTTATAAATTAGGCACAGTAAGAGATTAACAACAACTAATAATAAAATAGAACAATTACAACAATATTCCATAATAAAAGTTACGTGAATGTGGTCTCTCTCCTTCTCTCTCTCTCAAAATATCTTATTGTACTGTACTCACCCTTCTTCTTGTGATGATGTGAGATCATAAAATGCCCACGTGATGAGAGGAAGTGAGGTAAATGATGTAGGCATTGTGAGAGAGCATTAGGCTGCTGTTGACCTTCTGACAATACGTCAGAAGGAGGATCATCTGCTTCCGGACTTCAGTTGACAATGGGTAACTGAAACCGTAGATAAGGGGGGAACTACTGTATTGTGCTAAGCATTTTCACATACTTAACCTGTTTATTCTACAAAATAATACTGCAACATAAATATTATTAAACAGAATATACTGCTGAAGGAATTCAGAAAGTTCAAGTAAGTTGCTAAGGGCTCACAATTGATGGAACTGGGGTTGCAAAGAATCTCTGCGGGCACCCCCACCCCCATTGTGTTATGGGGTACTCGAGACGACTATTAAAATTTTTTGTAGTCATAGCGCAGTGGTGTCTAATTTGTAAGAGTTAATTATGCTCATCTCTTCCCAACACCGAGTTCAATGATATCACATTGTAGCTTGGAATCAGCCACCATTGTGGTAGCTTGAAATTGTGGGAGTATTTATACTGCAGAAGTTGACAAATACTGCTTGGCTCCCTGGAGTAATGTACTACCTTTCCTCGGGGTGATACATGATAGTACAGCTTGGGATGGAGGGAGAGTTTTATTTTTATATGGTAAAGAGAGAGAAGGGTATCTGTGGAAAGGAAAATGAAAAAGAAAAACACAGGTGGGTTCTCAGGCAAATCAATTTTAGGAGAAATATACTTATGAAAGTTGAAAACCTGGAAATTGTTGCCCGTGAAATTATGGTCCAAGTGCCTATATTTCTCTTGGACAATCTTTGTATACTTTCAGAGGTATGTATAATCTAGTTTGAAGACCACGAATGAAAAGATGTAGTATTAAGAAGAAGAAAGACACAGTCCCTTTAGATAGCTCGTGGTATCATGAGACAGACAGATAATAGAAAACTAGAATATGGTCTAAATCATGTTATGGAACCTAGTTATATTCCTTCCACATAGGGAGAGAAGGCTGCAAGGCCAAGGGGATAGACTTACCCACAGTATGTTGCCCTCTCCCTGTTGGATTAGGTGACCTTTCAGGATACCTGGGATTCTTGAATTCCAGGTCTGCACAGCCTCTCCCCTGAGCCTGTCCTCCTGAGAACATTTGTGTGCGTCTGCTAGGCCTGGAGGTTGGTAAAAGATAGTTGTTTGAGGGGAATGTGGGCAGAGGTTGAGATTGTGGGCTAGAGTATCTACATATGTACATGAGACACTGGCTATAGTAGATGGTGCCAGGGAGGAGAGGAGAAAGGAGGAGGATCCTGGGTCAGGGCAAGGGTCTACCTGTGCAGCTAAGTACTGGTAGGGAACATTGCAGAGCCTGAGAAGCAAAAATTTGAACCAGACATTCTGAGTTATGAAAGCATATTTGGTCCATATAAGAAATAGAATGTATTTCACAACTTGTTAGCTTGATTAATAGATTTCAAATCATAGGTATATGGTGGGTGGACCTCCATTTCTACTCCTACCCCAGGTCCTGCAAATGTTGGGGTGGGAAGGTTGGGGGCTGGCAACATGAACTTTCAAAACAGGATTTGGCAGAGGAGTGAGATGATCAGCTTTGTATTTCAGGAAGGTCAGGCAGCAGTGAGACTAGCAAAGGGAATGGTTGGAGGAAGGGAAACATCAGCAGGAAATCCAGACAAGAAATGATAATTCATTGAAATGATGAAAGTGGGAATAGAAAGGAAGGGTGGGTTAGAGAAATATTTAGGGCATACAACCCACAGGTCTGGTTTGTGACATTCAATTACCATTCAGCTAGAGATACCCAATAACGAGTTGCATATTTGGGCCAGGATCACAGGAGAGAAGTTGGAATGTGAGCTATAAATTTGGGAGTCATAGCTGTGTAGAGGAGTAGCTGAAGTCATGGGTGGGGAATGAGGTCACTTGAGAGGTAAGTAGCATAAGATGTGAAGAGTCCTGAGACCAAATCCCTGGGGAGCTGCATTTAAAATACAAGTAGAGGGGGAAGAGCTCTTGAAGGAGGCTGAGAATGCACAGTAGAGAGTGGGGGAGAAATCCTGAGGATATAGTGTCAAGGAAGCCAAGAGGGAAGCATCTTTAGAGAAGAAAGTTCAATAGTGTCAAATGCTGTAGAATTGTCAAACAAAATATGTATGGGATAGCGTCCATTGGATTTGGCAGTATTCCGTGTCAATTTAATCTGCTCAGCAAATATTCTTGAAGGATGATGTGTTGAACGGGAGGGATAAAGTAAACATGTAAAGAAAGAAGTGACACAAAACTCATAGAATGTTAATCTAGCCGTGCTCTTCTAGTAAACTTGAACTCAAATCCTTGTTATATTGTCAGGTACTTGTCACCTGCCAAGAGCCTAGCACAACCCTAGGTATTGTGAAGACGTTAATATCTGGAACCACATTGATCTCTAAAGAAGGGGGAAAGAAAAGAAAAACAGATGAAAGGAATTTCTGTGGGCAAAATTTTCTGTGTCATGACAATCACTGTCATCTGTCCCCATAGTTCTTCCTGAGCTGCTGCTTTCTACCACACCAAATCGTACCCTTCTTCCACAACCAGCATAAACCCTGCTTCTCCCAAAGCTGCTCCTTCAGGCTTGCCCACTGCTCATTTGGCTTTTCTCATGTACCTTTTGATATCTTGTGAACCCTATCCTACACCAGTAATTTACTTGGATTATCTAATCTCCCCAATGACATTTTAAAGATCTTGTCATCTTATCTATTTCCCACAGTACCTGGCCCTGTGGTCAGTAGATTCTCAAAAAATGTTTCTGAAGGAGTATTTGATTAGTACAGGCAGTACTGTGCCATTGGGAGCAAAAAGGGCTCCTCTTTATGTCTTAGGAATGAATAACCATAGGCTGTTAGCACTGGAAGGGGCCTAGTCTAACTCCAAGCTCCATTTGTGACCTTGGTTAAATGTTCACAGTGAACGCTGCGAGCAGGGATTGCAGGCGTTGTTCTTTATGTGCACTAAATAGGTATTAGCTTAGGGACTGTGATAGTCAACCATTGGCCTCTTTGCTCTCACATTCGTTGCTTGCCCTTCTCTGTGATGAGGAGGCTAACAATGTAAACTGCATTTCCCAGGCTTCCAGCTGAGTTCAACCAAGAAGAAGCTGATGGGAGATTGGAAGGTGGGAGAGGGGAACCAGAATCTTTTACCCTGGTTCTGCCTTGGCTGGTGTCCCCAGCAGTGACACTGTCTCTTCCATGGCTTCCTAACCTGCTGGACGGGCTGCGGTCCTTCCAGCTTTACTGGCTTCTGGGCTCTGCTAATCCTGTGTCCACTTGTGGTGGTGATTTCCTGTGTTGCTAAACTCTGGGCTGCCTCAGTGATCCCTATTTGGCTTCTAAACTATTCCATCACTGAGAAATCAAATTTCCTTTATTACTTTCCCCTTGTTTGAAATATACAACATAAGGACAATCACAGAAATAAAGATATAAAGAAGATGAGGAAGGAGTTTGAAGAAGAGATGAAAAGCAGAGAAAAATGAATGTTCTCTCCAAGAAAGAAATACGGGAATGGGTTACTAAAAACAACACATGCAGAAACTCTGAGAACAAATCTGAGACTTCACCAGAATTACTAGCAGCGAAAAGATTTTATCATTGGAGTAATTTGAGAATCGATTTCTCTGACTGAGCTCAGTGGAGCCAGAAAGGAGACAAAGGAAAGCTTGTGATCTGATGGAGATGAGCTGGGAAAATTGACTTTGGCACTTTGGCCCGTGGAAGGAATTGAACCATACAGAAGTACATAAGTAGTAAAAAGGGAGTAAGCTGCTACTTGGATGAGTCTTGATTTTAACTCGGTGCCACTGACAGGTCTTTGACATCGTGGGACAGTTTCTACCAACACCAGATTGGCAATGCAGTGGAGCAAACAACTGTGCACAATTACTGGTGACAGAACAGAATTTCTAGATCAGCCTTCTTTCACCTTACTTGTGTGTAAATCACCAGTGGATTAGTTTCCCACCTAGAAAACCTTCTACATCCAAAGATGGTCTTCAGACCCTGTAATTTTCCTGCTGTGGCCAATCTGAGTGCCAATATCTTTTTTTTTTTTTTTTTCAGTGTAGCTATGAGCTCATGTTCCTTGAACTGGAAAGATGTGAGTATCCCAAGAGCCCCAGAGACCATACTCCCAGAGGAAAGAGAAAAATACTCTCATTTGAAAAAAAAAAAAAGGAATCCTAATTTATCCCTTTCTCTAAATTTCTCTTTGTAATTAAGTCCAAGGCTGTAGAAAGTTAAAGCCAATCCCTGACCTGAAGAAGGATACATACATGGCGATTCTGAAAACGTAGCCAAGGAGATGAAATCTGGGAACAGGCTGGCTTTCAATGGATTGAAAGCATTTAATCTTTGCAGCTTTTCCAGGAAATGTTGCCTAGACAATGGCTTTTTCAAATGCTTTTGTTTTCTGGCTTTCCTGGGGTTGAGAGTAGTTTGCTTGTTGGATTAGGTTGTGGGCTTTTGTGATGTTAATGGTGTTAATATTTGGCCAAAGGCAGCCTTTGCATTTTTTGGCAACCTTTCCTCAGGATTCCTCAGAGGAAGCCAGAGACCTGCAGGCTTCCACATTGTATCAGAGTGGGACTGATTGTTCAAATTTTGGGAAAAATCAGTCCTTGCCCATTAAGCCAGGGCTGTTTGGATTCTGTGGACACTGATTATTTCGGAACTTCCCAGGAATCAAATCTTGCTTTGGTATTCTTCTCCTATCTCTTAGTAAAAAAAAAAGAAAAAGAAAAAGAAAAAGGCACCATTCAAATACTTCACAAACCTTTCCTTTGACCTCTTCTAACTGAATTTTTATAGAGATTTATATTGCTGTAGAATTTTTTCTATATATCTTACATAAATTCCTTTTTCTAGTTAATTTTCAACCTGGAATATGATTTCAGATACCAAAACAAGGCTCTAGACCTTAGTAATAGCAACAGGTCTCTCGTTTACCAACCATTTGGATTGTTCTTTTATAGCCTGTCAGATGGATTTGAGGAAAAAATTCCATAAATCCTAAAAGACCAGGGACCCAAGGTTGTATATTAATCAATAAAAGTGGAAGTCTGAGGGCAGGTGTGGTGCTATTCTTAGTTCTCTGAGTAGCTACTCTAAGACAGAGGGGTCCTCGCAGGCACCAAGGATTCAGATGGTCTGAGTTCTCAAAAAGTTTATAATGGAGACAGAATCTAATAACTAAAATTCCAAGTTTTGCCTTCTTAATGCCTCAGTGTCCTCGTTGGTCAAATAGATCCCTGTGAAATCATGATGGAAATAATAGCTAACATCTATTGTATATTCCTCCTTGTAGTGTTTTAAGCACACTCCATGTATTAATTTATTGAATCTTCCAAATAGTCCTGCGATATAGGTCCTTGTGTCCTCTCTCCCTCCCAAATCTCTTGAGTGCCTTCCTGCCTCTCTGCAGAGTAACTCCAGGTTCTCTCAATTCCGGTGGAGTGACTCCAGGTCATTTTCATTGTGGGCTTCTGCAATCCATGGAATTTTCTGAAACTTGCCTCTAAGTTTGGGAAGAACCTCCACATACTGGCAGAAAGCCCTCAGGCATTTTTTAAAGGGGCTTTGTGTCAAAAAGAGGTAATAAAAATACTCCTGGATTTAGTTATCTATGGAGGGATTTACTGATCAATGGAAGCGCCCTAAGTACTGTATATGACAATAACTGAAGATCGATTGCCAGTTCTATAACTTACAAACCTACACAGGTTTAGTCTCTTCTCATATCTTTGAGGAAAGTTATGCTTTGAAAGCTTAGCACTCCATCCATGGCTAGCATGGGGCCACAAAATATGTAAGGGCCCAGACTGGGGTCTCTGCTGACCATGAGCTGACCATAAGCTGACCCAGTATGGAGCCCTGCTTTCCGCTCCAACCGTGACTGTTCGCCAGGCTCTCAATTACAGTATCAACTTTCTGGAGGAGGACTAGAAAAGAATCACACTCTTCTTCTTCCCAGATGCTTCTGAAACAAGGCACAATGGTAGTCATTAACAGTAAAGATGAGGCCAATTTGCTTCCCTCTAAATCTGAATGCTAATGTAACCATCTAAATAGTGCCAACAATGGAAATAAACAGAAGACTGAGTTAAACCACAAATGTACAGGCCTGTACCAGTTGGCAAAACATAAGAGCCAGCAGTATTGAAATAACAGCAACTAATGCTGATGTGTAAAATGAATCGTAGGACTGTATGGGGCCAGCAGAGCAATTTATCAAATTGGCCAATGTGACCCTAGAGATAGGAATGTGTCCTATTTGAAATCAGAGAATGTGATTTCATAACATTTCTTAGAAATCATCTAAGTTCTTCAAAATCTTACAGCCCAGATGTCCTTCATTATTCTCAACATTCTGGCAGTCCTTGGAGTAGTGAGAGGATGAGGAGCCCACCCCCCAAGGTGAGCATGAGCTGCCCAGGGGGAAGAGAGGAGGGTGATATGGTAAGGAGCCCTTCAGCTGTCCTGTACCACAGCTGCAGAACAACGGGGACTTTCTTCTGCCTGGCATGTTTTCTACTCATTTTATTAACCCCAAATTATATACTATTCCTCATGATCCTATAAGGTAGAAATGGACAATGGTTTCTAGAGCATCTCTCTGCAATAAATGAACTTTGTATGTGTGAGTAAAACACAGCATTCTGTATTAAGCTTCACATGTCTTAGAGTGAGCAGGCCCCGTTGTGCCTCAGCCAAGTGTTTGTGCACTTGCCTCGTATGCAGCTGTCAGCACGAGGGGTGTCATTGTGTGGTGGTTAGTGTAGCTCGCGGGAGCTGTGGTGTTGACATTTGGGGCCAGTCACTTGCAGATTGTATAACTCCATGCAAATTATTTAATTTCTCTGTACCTCAATGTCATCATTTGGAAAATGAGTGTGATGATCTTTACCTCATTGGATTATTGTGAGAATTAAATACGATTATATGTGTTTACATATTTTTACCTTGCAATGTGGCTGGTATTAATTATTTCTCAACAAAGAGCTATCACACTGTTATTAGTGAGACCCAGTTTTGCACCACAGACTTAAAGGGGGGCATAGGATATTTGTTTATGAAACAGTGAGTAAGCAGGGATTCTCTTCCACTTTCTCAAACTGCGTCATTTCTTCTCCAGGTCCCTGTGTCAGTTTGTCATCATCAGAATGGGTTGCTGGAGAGTCTGCATGGGACTCTTGTAGGCACAGGACTAGGAATAGGAGATCAAATTCTATTCCAAACTTTTCCATTTCTTTGTTGGCTGGCCTTGGCCAAGTCCCTTAACTCTTTGGAGTTTCTACTTCCTCATCTATAAAATGGGAATAATACCATAATTCCCTCCCAGGATATTTGTGAGGATCAAAGAGATCATGAAACACTCTAGTATTGAAATTTATTATAAAACACAAGGCGCTATTAATATTGTGTTGTGGTTATTTATGAGTGTGTCTCATGCCTCAGACTAAACAGAAACATTCACAGCATAGTAACTTGAGCAACCAGTTTCCAAAGGCTGTGAGCTCAGGAGGGAGACTCACTGTAAGAAATATGGTAGAGCAGCTATTAGATAAGCATTTCTAGTCCATCATTTTATCCACTGAGTCTTGTTGCCTTTTTTCCAAATTAATTTTGTTGATTTTTTCCAAGGAGGATGCAACAAAGGGGAAAATGGACAGTTGAGATCATCAGGGAAGATTTCCAAAATCCAGCCAGGAAGTGTATATAATAATGGACAGTCAATAATAATGAAAGGCTTAAGGTACCCACTTGTTGGGGTGAGTTTTGAGGTATGATGGTATATGCAATGTATTTATCCTCCATTCCCAGGACAAAAAACTCAAACCAAAATAAACAAGCAAAAGAAAAAACACCCATTCACCAAGAACCAACTCAACCACCAACAACTCTCCTACTCAACATCGTAAGAGCCAAAACAAATCACAAGTAGTTTTAAGTTGCGGCTCCCTAGATGGCACAGAATTAAAAAGATCTCTCTGATGCCTAGGTCAAAAGCCTTCAATTATGGGCAGCCACAATCCACGACTCTGACTGCATGTGTGTCTGGTGCCTTTACACTGGGCACCCAAGAGAAACCAGCAATGCTTATTGAGTAACTGTAGCACATTCCTTCAAAGCCTAGGGAGTGAGGGTCATTCTTATTGATTGCTACCCATCATGATTTTAACGGGGTTCTGATTTGGTGTAACCGCAATCCCAAAGTTGACTGGTTTTTCAGAGTGATGTTTTGTTAGGATATAGTGTTCTTATCTGAAATTCATGAGCAAAAGTAACTTATACATAAGAACCAAGAGATCTGCAAACATGTTTGCCTCTAGCCACATTGCTAAGGAAAATTATTAACCATTGTTAAACATACAGTTTGCCCATGTGAGAAGCCTCTTGATGATTACAAATACTGAGCGACTGCTCTTGTGACTTTGAATTTGAGGTTCACAGTCTTAAGATGTCTTCCAAGTAATAGACCTACTGGCCTCTAGTGCCCCAGTTTCAGCTGTTCTGGAAAACATGGAGTTATTCCTCTAAGCTCCCATTCCCAGGCCCTCCGAAGTGAATTTCTTAAATAGTATGTAGCTTATAATTTGTCAGACCATCCTGACATACTATCCACCCAGTGGTTTTTACATGATGTAGTAACTCCACTTTTATTTATAAAGATTTCCTAAGTAAAAGGACCCAGATGACAGTTGTTAAAGAGCATATCTAAAAGTTTAGTTTCAATAAAAACAACAAAATGGATTAATATGCAGCAAAGAGTAATTGAATGTCTACTGTGTACCCCAAGGCAGTGGTAGAGAATTTCACATCATCATACTTCATCCTACAACAATTCTGTAAAGGACAACTTATTTTTTTCTGTTTTATTGATAAGAAATATGAGGATCAAACAAGTTAAATGATTTTTCCAGTGTCACGTATCTGGTTAATGATGCAGTTGAATTATTAAATCTGGTCATGGATCCACTGTTTCTGGAGAGAACAGTAGTTTTGCTTTTATCTTGGTTTTCAGGAAGCACCTCAAAGCGGTACTTAAAGGACTTGCATTATTCTAGGACACTGTGACTAGTGAGAGGCATATGCAAAACTAATTACACGATGATATATTTTTTTTCAATGGATCGCCTACTTTGTGGCTACTTGTAATGTATATTTTAGAGAACCATTCTTTTTTATTTACCTTCTACAGATCCCTGTATAATTCTACAGCAGGGCAAATTCCTGTAAGAAAGGCAATCATAGATTAGTTTTTGAACTAATCAATTTAAAAAAAAATTCCACCTCCAGTCCAAAGGCTATCATGATTTAATTGTAGGTAAAATCCAGTATGCCGAAATACAGGCAACTTGAAGCCTTATAATAATTATTATTACTATTTGCATTGTGAGCAGCTGATTTTTGGCTAAATGATTTTTCTGGAGAATGTGCATTATTGTATAATGAAGGATTTACCTAAAAAATGGGATTATTTCCTTCAGCAATTCTCTGATTTATATAACATTTAGCAAAAGTAGCATCATAGAACAGGATATTTAAAAAATAATTTTAAGAGTCTCTGGAGGTATTTCCTGGAGGACTTAATAAAATTTTGATTTGAAAACTAAGCCAATATACTGTTTAGTTAAGGATGTTTCCCCATGTTTGCATAATTTAAGACGCTGCAAGAAAAATGGGATCTTGAGGTCTGGGAAGTAAATTCTTTTCTCTTGAGCCTTATTTAGATGGTCAAAGTGCCTTCCTCATTTTCCTAGTGATTGACATCCAAATGTGTGCCCCAGAGTCATCACTCTATGTAGGACATTAAAGGTCAGATGTACCTGAATATAGAGCCAAATGCCTCTGTAAACGTTTTAGCGAAACTCAGTGTCTTTCTGCAGGCTAATTTATCATCATTTCTACCAGTTCTCACCAAAAGCATGATGAATGAGGATGAGAATCAGGCTCAAGTGTTAGGACCGGTCTGCCTCAAATGTGGATTTGGCCAAATTTGTCCTTTGTCCCTCTCCCTTCCCTTTTCCTGCAATCTCTTCCCACCGTGACCAGTTATCTAGTCACTCGGTGTTACTCTAGTATTCTTCCACTTCAAGTCTTACTCTGGTTTGCTAGGGTTACAACTCCACCTTTCCTTGTCTCCTTCTCTCCAAGAACAATCTGGAAGGGAACTTAAATCCTTTGAGTACCTTTTCTGAGCCAGGAAGTTTGGCATGATTTTATCCTCTCAATAACCTCTAAGCAATATTAGAGGATATTGTTCTCATTTTACACATGAGGCTCATATACATTAAGCAAATCGCCCAAGTCAGATCACTAGTAGTTAGGGGGACTACTGCTATAAACTCATGTCTGTTTGCTTGACAGCTCATGTGCTGACAACCACAACATGCTGCTTCTCAATCTAACTTACTACGTCGTTTTTTCTACTTCTTCAGAGGCCAACAGACTGTCTGGTAAGATCAACTCATGAACCAGCTCCAGATAAGGTGTTAATGGCTGATGTCAAGTCAGTGGGAGCATGGAGAAGGGCCACCATTCGTCTGCAAGTGGTTCTTCCTCCTGAGGTCAGCTGTCTGTGCCCTTGGGTGACCAAGGCCAGTGTCCATAGCATGAGCCTTGGTCTCAGGAGGTGAGCCTGTGGCCCTTCACCCAGTGAGGAATTTCATTTCTCACTTGCCCCTTTAAGAGTCCTTATTTGGTAAACATCTTAGCTCAAAGTGTGTGCCTCTTAGATAATATTTGCATTTTAAAAGCAGTCTTGAGTGATGTCAGCAAGATGATAGAATAGAGGTCCCAGCCCTCGTCCCATCACAGAATCCCTGCACGAAAATACCTTTATGAGAGCTCTGGAATCTGGGTGAGAGGTGATAGCATGCTCGTGGAGCACAGAAATGAGAAAAGATGCATTGAAAAGTTATATGCGTTAAGTGAGTACAGCTTTTTGTACATCAGCCATACTTCAATAAAGTGGTTTTAAAAAATTAAAAAATAAAGCAAGCTTAAATGTCTTAACCCAAGTACTAGAATAGTGTAGAAATTCTAGGTGTAGGGCAAGCTTCTCCTAGCTCCTCCCCTCCCATCTCGTCCTACAGAGGTGACCTCGTAGCCACCTACATAGAGAGCAGCCCTTGCATCATCCTTGGAGCTCCTCAACCCTAACCCCACTCATCTTCAGATAAATAACTTAGAGATGTGAATATGGTAAAGACAATTATACAAACTAAATATTTCCTGGCTTTCCTAAATCTCCTCTCCTCCCTGCTGTTAAGGCCATGTGACCAATTTAGGCCAATGGACTGTGAGTAGAACTTAAAAGTCAGTGTTCTTTCTCCATCTCTTGTCCCTTGCTCAAGGGAAGGTAGAAGAAACCTGGATCCCTGAATTACTGAATGAAGGAGAGCTGCCCTGGAAAATTTGCCCCACCCACATCAGACTTTACCTGAGAGAGAAAAGAATCTTTGTTTTGTTAAACCACTGAGATTTTAGGTTTTATTTGTTACTGCAGCATAGCCTATCATGTTCTGAAGAATTCAGGGAGATTTTGTGTAAAATGCCCTCCTCGTTCTCAGGATATATGCTCTATGAACTGACCTTGCAGAAAAAGACTTGTTATTTAAAGGAAAGTCCTGCCTACAAATTTGGAATTTGTTTTAACTTCATAATGACAGTCTTGGAGAACCTTCAAACAGGAGTCAAGTTTAAATTAATATTTAGATGATTGGGTATTGAGGGTACTGAGTATTAAGGATATTGAGTATTGAGGGTATTGAGTATTGAGGTTATTGGGTATTGAATGTACTGAGTGTTGAGGGTATTGGGTACTGAGGTTATTGGGTATTGAGTATTGAGGAACAAAATTAGTTGCAGTCATAGCTTGTAGGTAATAACTGTGGTTCTGTTATAGATGCTGTGATTCTCCCCATTCTTGCAGATCAGCCAGTGAAGGCCAATGTTTTACATATGATGCAACATTGCAAACACCACTTTCCCACGTTGCGAAGGCTTGGATGATAGAGCTGCTATTTAACAGGAGGTGCTACTGTGGTCTGTAATGGGTAGTTCTTGCTTTGGCACTGGCTTCCCTTCTTGGTGATTTCCAGGGTTAAAGGAGATGCTATTCTCTGTGATATTCTTCCAAAAGTAAGGATAAAAAATTAGATCAGTGTAAAGAAAGCTTACAACGTTTCTCCCAACCCTCTGTGGGCCAGTTGGCCAGGACATTCCTGTGTGTTTGAAAGAAGGCCGTCTGCTTCTCAGGCTCCAAGGAATATGCAGATGACAAGGATGCCAGATGCACTAACCACATTTTTCTGGATTGAAGATGTTGGGAAAATTGCAAACAACATATCATATGGGTTTTTTTTTTCCTTTTCTCCATGAAGTTCCTCCTTAATTATTTCTATTGGTTAAGACTCTCTCCTCCTCTCAAATTGGAGCTTTCTACTTCTAGAATCTTTTCCCTTAGGTATTTTAGGCTTTTTTCTGTAATAGTTCTAGCCTCATTTCTCAAGGGATGCCTTACCTGCCATGACGTTGGTCTGTGCAGTCTTAGCAGGGTCAGCCTTTGAATTCACTGCCTTGTTTGTGTTGAGATTATTGCACCAATGTTTGCTGTGTCTTCTTTGCCTTTTAAATCTCTTGACATCTTTGTTATCTCTACCGAGATCCAGATAGAGCTCCCTCACGTGTGGCTGTTCTATCTTCATTACGGGCTCCATCCTGCCCATGCTCTGTTGAATTAGGTGAATTCTCAGGTTCCATCTGATGTGTTTTTGGATGGAGACACCAAAAGCAAATATCAAACAAAGATGATAGGGCCACTTCAGTATCCAAGTTCAGTAGAGGAGCGAGGAAGTGCTATTACTGCCTTTTGAAATCATCTAAATGCTGCTTCTTTTGAGGGCTATTCAGGAATGACACTGATGTCAGAGAATTCACAATTCTTATGAAATCTGATAAAGCTACTTAGAAGGCTGAATGGATTTGATGCCTTTCTTTCATTGAGGAGACTGTGTCACCTCCAAACACTTGATCACTGTCCTTTACTCACACTTCTGAATCTCTTAGGGTGACTCAGATGCCAGACTTCCCAGCAGTTTTCAGGGAGAGTCTGAGAGAGGAGAAATGGTGGAGTTCCTGATTTGACTGTTTTTATTTATTGCTTCACGACAATAAATCGTCACAAATGTCGTGACAGGTTGTGAACCACAATGATTTATCAAAACCCCGGTCAAGAATGGACTACAGTACAGTCACATGTTAGAGAGGGGATTAAATTCCAAAGGCAGTGAGTAAATGAAAATCACAGAGAGATAAAATATTCTTGGACAGCTTTAAGGAAGATGCTCTGTTGGAAATCAAGATGGAGCCAGTTTTCCTTCTGATTTTCAAGCAGATGAGCATCAGATGAAGAGGCTGGCTTGTTTTTAGGGGCCATGCTAGTCCAAAAACATGTATTTTTAAATACTCCAATCACATTTAAGGGAAAAACAGATTTGTCTCTCCCATCTCTGGGGCATTTTCTCATTGCACGGAAGGCAGGCAGGATTGCCCTCAATGGCGATCTCAATTGCAAACTCAAGTCTGTGTGCCTAAATTTGTGAAATTTAGATGCATATGTGATGTGGCTTGAAAGTAGTTCCTAGAAGAAAGGTTGTCAGTCCCCAGTGTTGAGAGATAGGAAGGCGGTCCAGAGTCTATCCTATTGGATATCACTATCTAGAACAGCCAAAATGTAGTAAAGATAGGATTATTAAACATGTCATCAGTGAGGAGACAAAACCCCCATCTTCTTAAGGAGCCTTTATTCATACAGAGGCTTCTGAAATGCCCAGAGGGAATGAGGCTTCAGCGGAGAGAATCTCTAGTTAACTATGTTGGAGCTGAAGGTCTAAGTGGGATATTTGCCAATTCAGGAGGCGACTCAAGGGTACACCCTCCTAAAATCTGGAGAGCTCAGGTAGGGCTGTGGGCGCCCTGAAGGGCTGGAAGACCATTGATCACCACAATGTCAGAGTTCTCAGCAGACTCCTGTGTAGAAAGCAACAGCGGCAGGGAGAAATATCTCCATCACAGTCCCTGGCCTGGAAAATTCTCTTTCTTGGCATTTTAAAAGTTGGTTGGTGAGGTGTCACTGAAAGAGCATCTTATTTTGTTACTGTAAGTAACTTTGATGATTTCCATTCTAACCAGTAGAATCTCTTTTTAATACTTTTCCTCTGGCCAGAGTAGTTGCAAGTGGCAGCTCTGAGCTGCCAAGGAGAGACATGTCTCCATGCTTCTGGGTAGGACTTGAATGAAAAAAGCCTGGTTCTCTTGTCCAGGGGCATCTCTGCTCTAATGTGGGCAGGGGAAACAGGATGTCTGGTGCACTGTGTCCTCCAGGCTTCATCCCCCAGAGGGTGTACCTG
Source organism: Tapirus indicus (assembly GCA_031878705.1). Classification (NCBI taxonomy): domain Eukaryota; kingdom Metazoa; phylum Chordata; class Mammalia; order Perissodactyla; family Tapiridae; genus Tapirus; species Tapirus indicus. The sequence continues at coordinate 9,759,529 of CM062925.1, forward strand.
TGAGACTGCCTCACTAGCCATATTGGAATTCAAACTCTGACCAGGATTGATTACTATTTTTTTGATAAACAAACCTGAGACAACATAATAGTCAGTGAACTTTGATTGTTTGACAAATCAATGGCTTGGTTGCCATGTCGTCTCTGGCTCACACTTACCTGATAATGACAGTTTGTGTGTAAGAATCCCACATTTTCAAATATATTAAATCAAATGTCATCAATTTAAGTAAGGGAAACCAAAAAAAATTTTTTCATGTATTGAGAGACCCCAGATTTGGTTCTGGATTACTTCTAAACTTGGATGAACAGAGGAAGGGATTTCACTGAGTATTTTTCCTTTATAAAATAAGGAGATGGAGGGTGGAGTGGTGGGTAGTGGGTGTTGGCTAGCCTAAGATCTGTTGCTGGGCTAGCATCCTATGAGTCTGTGATGAGCAGCTCTGTTTGCACAGAGTACAAATGAAACGTGTTCTGAAACATGGTCTTTACCTAATGGCTGTCGCTGGAGTTTCTGTGTCGATGACTGTGGTTCTGTATTTTGGACTTTAGTAAACAAAAAAACCCTCGTGCTCTTTAATAATCCCTATGCTAATAGGTTTCTGATGAGCAGTGTGGCTCCAGAGCTGGGGTTTGTGAACAATTCAGGGCAAATGTGTAGATGAGCTAGCTGATGTCCAGTTGCCAAAGAGAGTGAGTAATAATAATAATAAGATAACAATAACTGAGTACTGACTCTGTGCCAGGCATTCTACTAATTGCTCTACCTGCCTTGCTTTATTAATGCTCACAGTAACCCTACGAGTTCAGGATTATTTTGATCTCATTTAATAGATGGTTGTAGTGAGGCTTGGAGAGTAACTCGCCCAAGCCCCCAGAGCTGGTAGGTGGCAGAGGCAAGCTGTGAACACAGGTTGCTTGTTGTCGGGAAGCCTCTTTTAAACATAGTGTGATGGTCTGTTGACTTTTTATGTTTATTGTATTAAACTCTTTTCTGCAGTGCTTTGGGAAAATTGAAAATATCTTAAAAAGCTACATGTGATAAATGTTTTAAAATTGCCATCTAAAAACAAGCATGTAACTTAACCAACCATTAAAAAATTTATATAAACTTACTGTACAATAAAATATTGTTCCAATTTAAAATTAAACAGATTAAAATAAACCTTCAGTTTAATTCCCAGAACTGTCAGCTACTATCTGTTCAGTCAATTAGACATTATCCGCTATTTGTGAGCTCAAGACTTTTATTGAGTTAACCACCAGCCTTTCAGTGTTTTCAGTGTTACTATGGATGCCGCTGCTTTGCTCTGCTTTGTGAACTTCTGTCAGAAAGAGACAAGGACACACAACCTTGTCTGTTGTGTGACCAGAAACACAAAACTGAACTGGTGGTTTTTCCAGTGAAAAGACTTTTAAGTGGAAGACTGGCTTAGTGCTGACTGACTTCTGATGACGACTGTGCACAGTGATCTGCCTCTAACCTTCTCACAAGTAACCTTTCCCTGCATGTATATTTGAAAACCCCAAACAAAAGCCATTGTCAACAGCAATATGCTCAGGAAGCCTGTTTCTTTCATGAACTGTCCAGAAGTCTCAAATAACTCAAAGTTTTTCACAACTGAGTTCAGTCATTTTCTAAGAACACTGAGAGGCATTTGAGGGGGAAATCTAGAAAAGTGTGAGTGAGGCTGGGAGGAAGAATGACTATTTCTTACATTTTTATTTGCCTTTCCTCCCAAACAGATTTTATTCACGGGGACCTCTTCTTCAGGCAATTGTGGCATTTTCTTATTTATCTTTCATGGCATGGCAATATATTTGCATTTTCTTACTGCCAAGGAGGGAGAGTTGTCATAAAACACGTGAAGGACGTTTTTGTTTTTAGCCACATTGGCAAAAGCTGGTCCCCACCCGCTCCGTGGATTTTGGGATATCCCTTCTGTTCTGCTGATGATCAGGGGTGTGTGAGAGAAAGGAGAGAGAGCCACGCTCTTTATGGGTCCACAATAGGGCGGGCTTCTAGGGAGACAAACTTCGTGTTCTCCAACTTTATAAATGTTTTCCCCAGTCTTCCTCTGTCGTTCTCATTGTGTCTGCTGGCTTAGGGCCTCTCCTGTCTTTTCCTGGCTACTCCCGCGTCGATTTTCTCACTGCACTGGCTGGTCAGCATGTTAAATATCGTGAGAATAAACTGCTCCCTGTCCTGGCATTGCTTTTTGAGGGAAACATTTCCTTCCCTTGTGCGAGCCAAGGAGTTACTTCCATGGGGAGAGAGTTGGAGTGCTGATTGGAAATATGCGTGATTGCTGGTTTAAATTTGGCTTGTTTGCAACAGACAGAGGTTGGGAGAGATAGGAGAGAGGGGTTCTCCTCATTCTGAGGTGGTTCCCACATCTGTTTCTTATTAGGAGCACTGTGGAGAAAAGATTTTGAAATTAACTTAGTTGTGGAATAATAAAGTAGACCTCTTAATATGGGGGATTATAAATGATTACCCTAGAAAATGAAGGGACAACTTTTCATCCCCTGGGTCCCTTATTTTTTTCGAGGTGGTTTGGCACTAAATGGAAACTGGAGAGGTATCCTGTATGGCCCCCTCCCTGGTTGATGGAGGGAATATTTTACTCCCTCTTCCTAAAGAGCCTAGATTCAGGCTTTCAGGGCACAGAGTGTACAGCCAGCTGGGCGCCATTCACTGTTCGCCTTCATGTCCCAGGGTGTTCTTAGTGACACAGACAGATTGTGTCTATGGGGGAGACGTGGGCCTGCTGCTCTGGAGCCCTCACGTGGTGCTCTAGAAATAGGCACTGGGACACAGATCTTCAAACATAAAACAGTATTTTAAAAAACTTTCTTGACTGCCTTTCTTGTCATTCCAGCTCCTGGCCTCTTTAGAGGTCAACATCATACTCTGAAGAAGACATCCAGCCCTCATAAGTACTATTCGCTGCATATTCTCATTTATTCATCTGCTTAATTGTTTTTCTTCTTCTCTCCCCATATTGAATGTGAAAGCTATAATAGCAGAAATCTTGTTACTGTCTTATATTCCCTGCGCCCAGAGCAATGTTTGGAGTATTATGAGCATTTCACAACCAAATCTTGCCTGAGTGAAGCAATGAAGGAAACTCCCCACCCATAAGGGTAATTCTGGATTCTGCCTTGGACCGTTGGGTTCTTCACTGAACGGCCCTGCATTGGGACCATTGCAATAGGTCAGCCCAACCACTCTGAGGTCAGTTTACCTACATCTTGGGATTAGGCAGAAGGAAGCCTGAGCTTCAGAAATGTGAAGGCAGATGACCTTCCAGACCACCTTTAGTCACCACGATTTGGGGAGCTTTTATGTTCACTTGGAACACTCTTGTCAGAGAGCTCTCAAAATAGGAACAATAATAGTCCATTTTATAGGGTGTAAATTTGCAGACAAATGGCTCAATCAGTTCACTTTAGTGACCACCTAATTCCATAGATCTCTGATTTTCCCTCATTAAAGTACCCCTAGATTATTGATTTTAGAGGTATCTTAACCAGCCTCTTTTGGTTTTAAGAGTCTGATCAGAAAATCACTTATTATCTCAGGAAATAGGGATTTACGGTAAAGACAGATTTTACATCATCACGAGAATTTGTGCATTGTTACTTTGTAATTTCTCTGTGACAGAGTGAGGAAGGTCACCTCTTCATGCCTCAAATGAGAGAGGAGAAGTTGTAATTGAAATTTCTGTTGGGGATCTGGGGTCTGAAAGAGGGAGACAGATCATTCCAAATAAGAGAACCCATGACAGATCGTGTCCAAGCTTGGCCTCCAAGACAGGGCTGTCTCCAGTCTGTAGTCAGACTCTTGAAATGGTTATGGAAGGAGATATCACCACAGAGAGCTGCAACTAATCATAAGCCTGTGACTAACAACTCATTATTTTTTATTGTTATCTTAAGTAGAAAACGAAGGGGCCTTTTTGAAATAATATTCTAAATGACGTCTGTCTCAAAGAGTTCCAAATCTTTCGTTTGCTAGCTAATAGCTAAAGAGTCTCATTAATGTCGTCCAAGTAAGGAGGAACAAGCCTCCCTAATCTTTGGATAAAATTGTCTAAATTTCTTCAGTTTGCATACAATCTACCATGGCCTCTCCAGCTTTTCTGCTTGTAATAACTATATCCCTCCAAATTATGACTAATTGACTTATTTTTTCCTTCTAATTCAAATTTTCCAGGCATTTAGAGAATCGTATTGGTCATGCTCAATTAGTTGCAACAGGACATGGCCAGCGTCTGGATTCCTACCTGTGGGCCAAGTGACCACTCCAGGTTCCATCAGTATTGGCTTCCGGGAAGCTGGCCTTGGAGACCTCTAAATGGAGACTTTTCCCTCAGAGGGAGCCATGCATATGGCAGTGATTCAGAACCTCAGCATGTTTAGGACAGAGTAGAATCAGAAATCTGGCTTGTTCAGTTCCATCAATTCTTTGACAGTCAACTCATTAAAGAACAACATGAAAGAATTTAGCTTCCACTGAAGACATAAGTAACCTTAAATGGTACTTAGAAGAACCCCTCATATATATATATTTTTTTGTTTTGGTGAGGAAGATTGCCCTGAGCTAACATCCATTGCCAGTTTTCCTCTTTTTGCTTGTGGAAGATTGTCCCTGAGCTAATATCTGTGCCAATCTTCCTCTATTTTGTATGTGGGACGCCACCACAGCATGGCTTGATGAGCGATGTGTATGTCTGCACCTGGGATCTGAACCTGCAAACCCTGGGCCGCCAAAGCAGAGCACGAAAACTTAACCACTATACTGCAGGGCTGGCCCCAAAGAACCCCTCATTTTATAGGTCGGAATCTGATGAAAAAATGCACTGGCCAAGATCACAAGAGTCATTAAGGGCAGAGCTAGGAGAACTCAGGTAGAGTCACTCGAGCAGCGATGACATGGTTCTGGCAAATTACTTCTAAAACCTTTGCTCCCCTGCATCCTCCCCTCCCCCTATTTTCTTTAACTTTTCTCTACAGAAATTGATACTATACCTCTGACTACATCAATGGAGGCAGTGTGAAAGTATGTAGAAAAGATTAATATTAGTATCAACCCAAAAACTCTCATTTATTTGACAGAGAGACCCAAGTTGGTAAAAAGAAACAAGGTATAGAACAAAGAAGTACAATTCATTGACCTCAAGTATATAAAACAAGTATAACCGGGCCAACAATATATTTACCTAACGGAGTTCCTAAGGAGACCTACGATGATGACTCCTTAGTATATTAACTAAGTGTGTATACAAATTAACTAGAAATGAGGATATTACAAAACTGAACTTCATTCCAGATCTGGTTGTAATGAATACCAGTTCTTATTTCATATTGCTGAATTTAAAAGTTTATATAGTTTTGAATATTTTGGTTTTAACAGCATGTATTTCTCTCAGAGATCTCAACATGCTTTACCACAGTTAAGTGAGCACAAGTATGATCTGTGGACTATATTTTGCTGATGGGAATCTGAATCTCAAGACTAAGTAGTAAAGGGCAAGGGTGGTGTTCACTAAAAACTGATTCTTAGACCAATGACTGCCTTGGGCAAGAGACCACACCCTGCTGTTCCCATTGATTTTTCACTTAATTCTTTAGGAGTTTGGTATAGAACAGTGGGAAATAAAATATGGTAAGGGCAATTTATCATTCGAATGTAGATATTTTATTTATTTTATTTATTTATTTATTTTTTTGTGGGGAAGACCAGCCCTGAGCTAACATCCGTCGCCAATCCTCCCCTTTTTGCTGAGGAAGACTGGCCCTGGGCTAACATCCGTGCCCATCTTCCTCCACTTTATATGGGACGCCGCCACGGCGTGGCTGACAGGCAGTGCGTCGGCGGGCGCCCGGGATCCGAACCTGCGAACCCCGGGCTGCCAAGCGCGGACGAAACCTCTGCGCCACCGGGCGGCCCCCTCGAATGTAGATATTTTAAAGGAAAAGTAGCCCTTTAAGTTCTTAGACCATATGACATATGTTAAGCAGGAAGGACAGCGCCTTGTAGATTGGTATTTAGGATCTATATGATTCATCTCTCCATTTCAGAATCAGCTTAGTCTCTGCTGGTCAGGGTAAAGCTCTGGAAAACAATGTGGCCAACTCAATCTCTTTTGTCCTGTTTGGGGATTGCTGACTTTTCATCCTTAGTCTTTTAGGAAAATTTAACTTTGTTGGATTGGCTTTGGCAGGTTAGCTTGATGTAAGTGCATTAAAAAATAATCACGGTATTTAATTACAAGAAATGGAAGGTAATTCCCTAGTGGCTGCTGCTGTTACAGAGGTAGTCATAACAGCTTTCTTCATATTTTCCATTTTTCACCATTTCAGACAATCCGAAGAAGAAAGAGTGAGAGGGCTGCCAAGTATACCGCCAGCAAGCTAGACACTGAGACAAAGAACATCAGTGACAAGTCAGCTCTCCTTGGGAAACCCAGGCTATTTTAAAAAGCCATGAGTTTGAGGGAGCTTGGTGAAACTCTTGAGGAAAAAGCTTATCAATGTTAAAGGACATTCTGAAAATTGTGGAGATATGTATTTCACCCTTTTTCAAAAGACTTTATTGGCTTGATTCTATTTTATGTGTCAAGTCAATTGGACCTCTCTCATCCTCCCTTCCCTTGCCTAACTCCACCTCAGTCACTACAGAATATAGCTGCAGAATCTCAAAAGGAATAAAAGCACTAATATGGAATCATGCTCCCTGATACATTACAACCTTCACCCCCAGATCACACATGCCCTTAACAAAGCATACAGGGTCCTTTTTCAAACCGTCTTTGAGACAAGAGGAAATAACAACAGGTGACACTCCAGCAGCAGATGTGGTGGCCAGAGAATTACTGCTTCCTTCACTTTGTGGCTTTGTTGAGTCTTCAGAAAGTACAAGTGAAAAACCAAATCCAGATGACTTTATCCTGTAGGAAATGCTTCTTGGGATTCTGATATGGTAAGTAGGATGAAGGCCTTTGTAGAAAATCATCTTTATCTATTTATTAATTCATTTATTCATAAATATTATTGAGCACTAGTGTGTGACAGCCATTATGTTAAGAGGTGTAGTGCAGTGGTGAGTAAAGCAGTAGAAGATTCCCTCCCTCCCTTGTTTTAATTGTTTATTTAGATGAATTGTAATACTAAGTCCTATGCTGGCCATCCTATCCATAATTGCTCCCTCACCCACATACTTCATATCATCCTTCCCTATGTTTATTGTCTTTAGCTCTTATTACTTACTATTATATGATATATTTTACTTATTTATAACCTGTCTCCTCCACTATAATGTGAGCTTCGTGAAGTCAGGAATTTCTCTTTTTTTGTGTTCATAGTTATATATGCACCCAACATCTAGAAATGTGCCTGGAAACAGGCACTCAACAAATATTTGTTTAACTAATCAATCAATTAATGAATGAAGCAATTGGAGGCAAAGCTCTAATTACAGAATAGCACTAAAGACTCCTCCAGTTTTTTATTTGGATTCACTCATCAGTATTCGTTGCATTTAGGTTTTCAACTTCCAGGACATTTTATCGTTTCTTCTCCAAAAAACATCGGGAATTGCAGTGTCTGAAGACTTGGTGAGAACACAATTAATTATATCTGTGGTATTCCTCTGATCTACACATCAAACACGCCAGCAATAAAAGAGATCAGATTTGCCTGGAAAAACTTGTTCTTGATAAATTGATAACCATACGCTTGCAAAAGGTCTCCAAAATCATCTGCTAAAATTGATTAATTGGGTTGATAATACCTATTTTGCTGAGTTTCTGTAGAAAGCACAGGAAATAAAGTAGTGAAAAACTTTGAATTGGCTTTGGCTAATATTAGAGGTAATAACATTAATGTGTTTTATAATTTGATCAAGGATTAACACCAAAATCCCTGGCTTACAAAGCCTTGCACTAGAGGTCAGGGAGATGCAGAAGAACCAGCAGAGGAGACAGAACAGGAGCAGCCAGAGAAGTAGAGAGAACCAGGCCACAGTGGTTTCCAAGGCCAACTGATCATCTTTATCAGTACAATTGATAGGCCAATGGAAACAAAGCATGAGCAAGATGGAGGTTATTGATGACTTTCATAAAAGTACTTTCAGAGGAACAGTGAGGGGAAAACTTTATTGAACTAGATTTAAGATAGAATGGGAGCAAATAATTTGGGGACAACAGGTATAAACAACACTTTCACAGACTTCGCTATAAAGGAAAGAAGGGAAATGGAGTATGAGGTCATAAGAGGTTTTTTGTTTTTGTTTTTTTTTTTTGGTGCCCAGAATAATAGCCTGTTGATATATTATGGAAATGACTTAGTAGGAAAGACAACAATTATTGATGTGATTTATAGAAAGGCTAATGTGGGGGTCTATGGACAAGTAGTGTTATTGGCCTTAGCTAGAACAGAAGAGAAGCCTCAACATTTTTCTTCATGCCCTGGAGGAAGACATAAACAAATATTGCAGATTTGGTCCAGATAGCTGATATGCTGGATAATAACATTGAAATTTAAAATGTTTTTCATAAGCCAAAAATGAAATAGGCTGTACCCTCAGTGAAAGAATAGACTTAAAATTCTACTTTACAAAGGGAAGTGCTAAGACAACCTGGGCAGTAGGGAAAATATTATCTCTGATGATTCATAACAAATGGCTTACCTCACCTGAGTTTAAGGTTCAAAGCCAGATAATCTATGTGATCAGAAAAACTCCAATCTGAGGACTTATTTTAACAAAACCACAAATCAATAGCACCTCCAGGCACCAGTCAGAAGGGAATGAACATTTTCCTTGGAGGAACCCACTCTTTACTTAAGCCTCATAGAACTTCCATAGATAAATTCCCAATGAATAAGTAATGACAGTTAGAAATCACAAACAAGCCCCCATAAGGGAGAATCAGCAGAAATAACAAATAGCAGAACTAGACCCATGAAGCTTCAGTGGTAGAGTTGGTATTTGAACCCGGACAGTCTCACTTCAGAGCCCAGCTCCTAATCACTATGTTATACTATATTTTTTTGTATTCTGCATACATATTTAGCATGTTTAGAGAAATGAAAGGTAGAATTTAAAATGCAAGCGAAGAATAAAAAAAAGAAGGAAATGGAACGTCCAGAAACTTAAAAAAAATGAAATTAAAAACTCACTGGAGGTATAAACAGCAGATTAGCTAAAATTGGAGAAAACTAGTAAACTGCAAGATAGAGCTGAAGAAATTTTCCAGAATGTAACAGAAAGACAAAGTGATGGAAGATATGAAAGGAATGTTTAAAAGTTAAAGAGAAAAATCAAAATGTTCAATATATTTCTAACTGGAGTATCAGAAAGGCCTACTAAAGAAAGTGAAGGGGATTAAATATATGAAGGTACAATGGCTAAGAATTTTCCAGAATTGATAAAAGGCGTCAATCATTACCTTTAGGAATCCCAACAAATCTCAAACAGGATAAATAAAGAGAAATTCATACCTACACATATCAAAGTCAAACTACAGAACACCAGAGACAAGATTTTAAAAAATGGTCTAAATAGATTGACAACAGTCGTTTCAAGTGCAACAATGGAAGGCAGAAGATGGTGGCATGCTATCTTCAAAGTACTAAGAGAAAATGCTTGCCAAGTGAATTGTTTGTCTATTAAAAGATATCTTTTCATATTCAGAAAAACATAAACAGAAAGATTACACTATTGATAACAATCTCACTAAAGGAATTCCAGAGGATGTACTTCAGAAAGAGGAAGTGATCATGAAGTGTTTGACGTGCAAAATGAATGGCGAAAACAAAACTATTGAACACTGACTGTCTAAAACAGTAATAATAATACTGCCTAATATGTAGACTTAACAAAAGATAAAACTAATATAGATTGTCAAAAGCATGTAACTTGAGAGGGAGATAAAGTCAAAATATTCTAAGATTTATTTGTGGTTTTTCAAGGTGGGTGACACTAGACTCTGTTAAATTAATTATGAAGGTTAAAAATTTTGAAGTGCAATCACTCAACAAAGAAAGTGTATATACAGTCAGTCTATTACAGAGAAAAAACTGAAATTACAAAAATAAAATAACTTTATCAACTAGAATTCATCTAAGGAAGCGCAACTAGAATGTCAAACGGTCTGGAAACAGTGGCATAAAAATATTTAGTTTTGGCAAAAAAATACTTTTTCTCCGGGGGAGTTAGTGTTCTAATAATTTCTTCAATTTGATAGTCTTCAAATATTTTAAGATTTTTCATAACGGGGAAGGAGTAAACGTACTATTTATTTAATGTTAGAAGATTGAACTAGGCCCATGGTAAGAGTTATAAGGAGATGATTTCGGGTTTATTATATGGGAAACATACGGAATGGCTACATTTGAGACATTGAGCTTTTGCTCACTGGAGGTTGTCGGATTAACTGTCAGGAAATTTTTGTGTGGGTAATTCCTGCATTGGGTCAAAAGTTGCACTAAAAGAAGTAAATGAACTCTCAGCCAACTCTAAGATTCTAAAATAATAATAATAATTTATTTAAAATGTGCTAAGCACCATAAAGGCGTTCATTTATTCAATCTTTGCAACAATACCATCAGTTAAGTATTATCTCTGTTTTGCAGCTGAAGATGCTAAAGTTCAGAGAGTTTAAGTAACTTACTGAGATGGTGTGGCTTGTATGGGGCATAACTGAGATTTAAATCCAGAACTGCCTTATTCCAGAGTGGGAAACTTTCCATTATGCCTCAGTGAATCCCAGGATTGGGAGCACCCACTCAGTTTTAATCTTGCCAAATTCTCACAGAAAAAGTCCCCTCTGTCTCACAATAATTGTGTAGAATACCATAAGCCGAAGTTGACAAAGGCAGATACTCATGCGCGCGTGCAGACACACACACACACACACACACACACACACACACACAGGCTAAATTCCTCATATAGACATTGATGTCTCCTTCCTTTCTGAAAACCTATGTATTATAAGTATGTATTAACCTATGTATTAAAAGGAGTCTTCTTCGTCCATAAAAATATATTTCTCAAAGTGAATTTTGGGGGTAATTTTGTTTTTAGAACTAATTGTCCCCAACATACAAAATAAACCTTTGTTAGTTTTTATTTAATTGCTCTTCTTTTGCATTTGACTTGTATATAATTGCCTTTTTTAATCTTTTTTGCATTTGATCCACTCAAGGGCCTTTAATGAGGCCTGGTGATGTTGGATATTCTTGTACAAATTCTGCTAATAGGAGAGGCACGGCATGGCTACACTACTACGGAATGAAGAGAAACCTAATTTGCAAGATTCCTTTCAATCAATCAGTTGAAGTGTAGTGATGTTACAGACGAGTTAGGTAGAGGATAAATGGATAGAAATTATTTAGACAAAATAGAATAAAAATTGAACATATCTTGAAACTGAATTTGCACTAACCTAAAACTCTAGTAACTGCTAACTGTTGAAAACATCCATTATGGTCCTGAACTGAGATACACAGAAAGGATGCGTTCTGTTGTCCCGATTTGAGGTACACTATTTCCAGGGTATTTTCCACGACTTGAGCTGGATGAAACTTTCCTGGGAGCAAATTTTCTAGTTATCCAAATTTATGGCATTTGGTTGGATTGGATGAGCTTCAAAGTAAACATCCCAAATCTAAATACTTCTCTGAACTGGCTGGTAAACCTGTTGGGTTCATGGGTCATTGGGAAAAATGTCTCTGTTTGAGTGAATAGATTTTGCTCAAGTTCTAGTGGTTATCCCTGGGCTAAGAAAAGTCATGGAAAGTTTGGCCCCAAAGGAAACTGAAAATGTGAAGCAACACTGTTGAGACCTTGTGATCTCCTGAAGTTCTTGCTCACGTGTAGAATGAGTGTGCACTCTGCCCTTCAGTTTCATAGGGGTTGAATTCCAATGTCTACATTTGACTTCCAGGTAAGTCATTTTTACTCTTCTTTTTAGTTACCAATAGGCAACAGTTACTCTTACTGCTGAATTTTAGAACTCTACTTTTCTCTGAAAACACAAATCTTGTTGTGGGAAAGTAGGGATGTTGTCAGGGCTTCTCTTCGCCTCTCCCTTCTCGCTGATTGAGGTGTGGAGGTGGAGTAGGAAGGAAGGGGAATCTGGTTAAGAGTCACCTTCCACTTTGGCTTGCCCAATTATAGAAGAGGTTTCCCAATCTAGTGTGTGTGTGTGTGTGTGTGTGTGTGTGTGTTGGGGGCATTGCTTTGACGCTGTCTTCTGAAGAAACATAGACATAATTATGCTGAGCCTGTGCTTGATATTAGTTCCCTGAAGGAGTCTCCTCAAAAATGCCTTAGGTTCAAACATATCTGGCTCATTAAGACCTACTGTAAGGATGTGTTGTTTTCATCTGCCAACACTCCTTTCTTGGGAAAGGTATACCTTTCTTGCTTTATGCAGTTAGGGAGGGAAAACTATGCTAAATTAAGGGACGCCAAAGCTAAAATATACCTCTCTTATTGCATGCAGGTGGGCAGGGGAAGCTAATGCCAAATTAGAAAATTTTGAGACTTTGTCTATGCAAAGTCATCTTGTCTTCCAGGTGGAGGGAACCCACATGCAGAACAAAGTCAAGCAGAGAACTGGAGTTGAGATACTGAGAAAATCTGTGCATACAGTTTTGCTTAAACCTAGTTTGATTCCTTGAGATCCCATTTACATGAGCTGATAAATTTACTTCTTTTGCTTAAGCTTAGTTTTGCTTGCATTTTGTCACTTGCAACTAAAATTGTACTAACATACCTCCAACCTTCATGATTCAAAGTAAGATAGACACTGAGATATCTATTTCATTTGAATGATTGTGATGGCCAGAAATTGTATTTATTCGGAGCTCTAAAACTGGCACCACTGAACCATCAGATAGGATTTCCAAGCTATCTCATCTTTGCATTGCTCACAGAGGGTGGCAGTTGACTCATCAGTGTGACCTGAAGATCTATGAAACACTAGACACCCAAATATCCTCAGAGGTGCTGCCCCTGATAGCCCCTCAAAACAAATGTGTGGACATTGTAAACTAACGAGGGGCCATGTGGGACCCTCTCAGCATTTGGCTATTTTCCAGTCATTTTGCTTGAATGGGGCACTTATTTACTCTTTCTTGACATTCTGTTTCACGGCTCCTAGGTACAATCAGATACTATATTTTACATATTGATGAATTCTTCCTGGATACATTATGCTTTTCTGGAAAACTCTCCACCAGTCTTCTCCCACTCACCAGTTAGGATTTCTCAGAGAAAGATGCTCCTTAAATTTTCTTAGAATATTATAAACACGGAACTCTAAGTTAAACCTGACATTCTTCCCCTTAGCTCACTGAACTATGCCCTTTTTATTACAACCACATAAATTAAGCCTGTGTTGTCAGCTTTAATTGAATTTCCTGAATTGTGTTTATGATTTAACCCTATTCCATAATCGGAATTTAACAAAGATGAGTCCCGTAGTTATCTTTACTAGATAAATATTTATGTTCATGTTGGTGCTCAGCAATTCCTCTGCCAACATGGCAGGTTTTCATTTCGAGTACCATAAAAATGCATTCGTTTTAGTGGACAGAATTACAGAATTACTGTATTTTAATGATGCTGTTTTCTTTGTTCCGTGTCCAGGCCATTGCTCTAATTTTCCAGCCCAGTCATGGCTAGGCAAACTAAAATGTTTTAGGCAGTATTTAGGATGGCTTGACTCCACCATGCAAAAACATGCTGGTAATATCATAAATCCTTGTAACTTTGGAGATTTTTCTCAATGTGTAAATACAGAAGTGGGGGGTGGATTTTGCTTTGGGTGGTTTTGGAGGGGTGGCCATGCAAGAAATTGTTTTCAAAACAATCACTCTCACCATCTGTGCACCGAAGAGCAGATTCAAGGGGCTGATAGCAACCCTTGGAGGCAGCCAGCCGAAAAGAGCTCAGGAAACCATTGAGATCACCTACCTTTTGTGAGAACATAATTGGAAAAATGGCTTTACAGAACTGACTTTGCCTGGTGGAGGGCATCTTAAGGTTTTCAGGATAATGCTTATTTTTGTTGTTGTGGTTTACATAACATGACTTACTGCTGCCTTTCTGGCAAAGTACTATCTTCTTTTATTAATGAAAGCTTTTTACCTGCATCATTAGGAGGTTCTATAAAAGGTCCAAGTTTTTAAAAGAATACAAAAAAATATGAGTGAGTAAAGAGCATGGAAATGTTGAATTTGCCAAGATAGACTGCTTTCCTTAGGTAAAAATATCTTCCTAATTTCAAATCCTCTCCAGGGGGCTAAGGAAAGCTTTAAATACCCATTCAAAATTCTTCACAGCCAGACATCTCTTTTAAAGGAATTAGGTTACATCAGTTGATGTAATTAACTCAGATTGTTTGGGTGATTCAAATCCAAAAGGCAGCAGTACATCTGCGCAGCATACACATTTCCCCTCTGTGCAAAGGCGCCAGTGGGTTCGATTTGGGGTGTGTATTTGAGGGGGTTGAGGGAGGAGAATGAGCTGGTGAAAGGTAATACAGAGGAGGCTCATGTACTAAAAATGTTTTTTGATGCTATCTGATTTCCTTTTAAATCATTCCTTGAAAAAGAAATATCAGTTTGGAATCTGTTCATGGTCAAATATATTAAAATAAGACATCTATTGTTTCATTAGCCCAGCTATTCTTTACTCCCCTTTGAGCATCTGGCAAGCAGTGTAGAGCTGGAGGCAGATGAATCTTGTAGTCAATTGGTGAACTGGAGGATGTGCCATTTATTCATCTCTGACTTGCAGGGAGGAGGCCCAGAATCTGTGCTTTTAGAGCAAATCCAGTTGCTTTATTTTATACTTGAATTTCACGTCACGTAGAATCTTTAAGCTATAAAAACGTATTCATGTTTAAATACTTCCATCCCCAGATGGTGTTGCACCTGACCCATTTTGCAGTTTTCTGTCTAATTCTTAAAGACATTCAGAGCATCAGATCATGCCCTCTTTTGTGATAATTATCATGAAGCCTCATCACCACAACAACCCACTCTATTTCTTGACCAGATTTTACAGAGCTTGGCCAATCTCTACTTAGTCTTAGTGTCATATCAGCAATTG
Organism: Tapirus indicus; assembly: GCA_031878705.1. Taxonomy (NCBI): domain Eukaryota; kingdom Metazoa; phylum Chordata; class Mammalia; order Perissodactyla; family Tapiridae; genus Tapirus; species Tapirus indicus. The sequence continues at coordinate 9,774,661 of CM062925.1, forward strand.
TGGAAAACAATTATTGCTTTCTTTCTATTTTAGATTCTTTTTGATGTTTCAAAACTGAAGATTTTCTCCTACAGTGAGAAGATAATAAGAGGTGGATATAATTAAGAACATGGTATATATTAATAGAAATTTCTATTGATTATATGACTAGATCACCAAAGGTTAAAAATATTTATTTTTTCACAAGAAATTACCTGTTCAAATTTTATATAGATTAGCTTAGTGTTGTATATTCATTTGTGGTAGAAAGACATTATTTTAAGCAAAAGAAACTACATGCATTTTTGTCTTTAATTAAAATCAAGTCTTTTTTTGGTTTGGGAGTGCTTTTCTGGAGTGAAAGGGTTTTGAAATCACATTTTGTCCATGTTCTTAGAAATGTTTAGTAAAAAGATATCTGAGCCTTAGTCAAAGAATGGAAAATGTAAGAATTTCAATTACATTTGAAAGAAAAACTCCAACCTGAGACTGACCACAGTATTGGAGGGGCTTAGCTGTTTTCAAATAAATGTCGTCGTTTTGGCCCATTTGTCTAGACGTCACAAGGGAAGGTGCCTTTTCCATCAATTCTAGGACAAATCTACACAATTCTGGTCAGCTTTTTTCTACCTCTCTCATCCAGTATATATCCCTGCAGGGAACTTTTCTGATTGGTAATAGTACAGCAAAAGCACACTTAATCCTGGAGTTATTCGATGTTGGAGTTTCAAGGGTCCTTAGGAATCATTTTCCAACTCTTTCTTTTGTAAATGAGGATTCTGATGTCCAAAGAGGTGAAGCAACTCTTCCAATACTGTGCCATGAATCTTTGTCAGAATTGGACTTAAGGCTCACTGCCCATGAGATTCCTTATTCAGTCTCTGAAATCACCATTCTACGTTGATTGGTAGATTTCCTCTCCACACATGGATCATTATATATCCCTGTACGTTTTGGGACATTTGAAAGATAAGAATCAGCCCCTCTGTTTGATAGTGACATGAAGGGCAATTCTGATCCTGAGCTAAAAGTCACACTGCTTAACTGTGACAAGTCCTCAGTACATCAGTGTTATTGCTTGGTAGTTACTACAACTTTCTGGAAGAATTTACTACAATCTTCCAGTTGGCTAAATTCAGTTCTTTCATTTGCAAGGCAGGAAATAAAAATTTATACACAATTAGTGCCTCTTTTTCTATATAAGGGTTTGAATCAATGACCATTTTACCTTGTTAATAGATGAATCAAATCTTTTCTGCAGCAAAGTCTTTGGTCAAAGTGTTTCACACAGTCTGTAAGAGCACATCCATCAGTGTGTTGACTTTCTTAGACCAATACTCAAAATGGAAGTTAGAACCACATGGAACACAGAGATGGGAATTCTCAGGAGTTATCCTGATTCTGTGTGTTGGTATTGGGAATATGGGGTGGGTCAAAGGATTGATTTTCCATGGTTTGAAATCGTTTCTCACAGGAGGGGGAGCAAGATTCTCATGAAATATACTGAAAGGAAATGTCATAATAAGCAAAATGTAGATTTTTTTCCTGGATGCACAGAATGCTGAAAATTTTTATGAAAGATTGTTCAAGTTTGAAATATGTAACAGAACTCTCTAAAAATTATGTTTGCATGTTGCGGGTGTTCATGAGAAATATTTCATGACCTTTATTTTAGCAAATCACAACCCAATTAGGTAATGACAATTAGTTAAACTAAGTAAATATAGTGTCAACAAACATTATTTTTAGTACATTCCCAATGGACTAAATTTCCTTTCCAAATAATATTCCATTTTCCTCTAAGCTTCTTGTTCAGCAAATGCTGAAGGAGTTTAATTATCAAAACTACGTTGTTCTTATTCCTCCACGGAACAATCTCACAATTTTGTTTTTAAAAAATCTTAAAAACCTCATACCTTTTGACACAGAATTTAACTCTGGGAATGAATTCTAAGTGTATAACCAGACAAATTAAAGAAAAAAATGACCAAAGATCTTAATCACACGGCCATTTATAATACTAAAAAGGTGAAATAAAATGTTCAACACCAGAAGCTCAGTAGAATAAAACATAGAATCCATAGAATGAATTATTATGCAATCCTTAAAAATGAATAGGTACACAAATATTTTTTGACGTAAAAGATGAGTCAATAATCAGTAAGTTTGGTTAAAGAAGGCGCTGTTTGTGAATGTGGTGTTTCATGATTCCCTAAGGCATCTCGGCATCATCCCAAGATTAAAAGTTCCATGGAATCAACTTCTTTTGACGTGTACAGGCATTGGTCCCATCTATACCTGTGGAACAACAGGGGTTAAATGTGACTTTTCCTGCTGTCTCAGAGACCTCAATGGCTTACAATAACAGGTATCAGACTATCCATATGGGATGTATTAAGACTGTAACACAGTCAGATTGATAAGATGGTGAAACTAGTCTTTTCACCCTTGACCCAGAACACCTCTTGAGGGTAAAAACGATGCAGTTGGGGGCCATCAGAGATAACTCGTGGTTGTATTGTGTGTTGCTAATGGTCAACTCCTTCTGAAGGGTGGGAGAGTTGGTGAGTGGTCTGCTTCCCCCTAACCATAAGCCAAATGAGAGGGGCTTCAGAGAACTACTTGGAGAATACAGTATTTGTCTTCTCAGGTTTGGGGGATATGAGGACTGACTCGTTTCTGAAAAAATTTGAAGGTGACCTGCTGACTTCTAGCTCTCCTGGTGGAGGGGAAAGGGGAATGACTGTTGTAGAGTGAGCTGCACATCTACTGACAAGAGGATGAGTTGTGTGATTCCCAGGTGCCAGACTTTGAGAAATGGAGCCAGTCATGAGCTAACATAAAATGGTGTCTACCCAAGAAGACAGTAGGAAGAGACTGAAGGTGGGCCTCTAAAGTCAGGGTTGAGGGGGGAATTGTAAGTGACCCAACACAGAAAGCCTCACTCACACCAGGGGTGGGAAGGAAAAGCTTATTTGTGGTACTCTCAAAAGTGCCCCATCAGAGAAAGAGCCAGTGTTTTACTGTTTGATACACAGAAAGCTCTGATACCAGATTACAAATGTCCAAGTATGACCTCTGCATTTCACCTCCCTTCCTTCCCTCACTAACAACACTGGAGAGGCCAAAGGAATCTACTGGGTACAAGAGGAGCTATAGGAGCAGCATGGAGAAATACTGAAGAAGCTGGTCAAGCTCACGCCCCTCCCTCCACTGCAGGCTTCTGAGGGACGAAGGGGAGAGGTGTTAAACTGCCTAAGAGATTAAAGCTTTGAAATCAACTGGATGGGTCTTAACAACGCAATGGTGTTTTCATGAGGTTTTATCCAGGGGTGGGAATAAAATAGTTGATAAAACAGGTCAAAGGGGAGATTTATGAGAAAGAATAAAATTATTTTCTGCTTGTACTCTATTAAAAGTATTCAATAAACTAGTACTACTAAGAAAATTTTCTCTGATAGGTATCTTACTGATTATGAAGGTGTTTCAATTTTGCAGAATTCTGACTTTTAAGAAATCATTTTTTGTATCCGTCTGAAACCAATCCTCCAATAGACTCTATAGCTTTAGTGCAAATTCATCTCTTTGGGTCCATCCAGAATGAGACTAATAGATATATAATAACTCTTTTACCATCCCACTTCAATTCTAATATGTCTCTTATTTTAGGTAAATGCCTCTATTTTGTTTACTCTCTTGGTCTCATTTCTGAAGATGTTCCATTAGCATATTAAATGGTAGTGCCAGAGTTCAATGTAATTGCATTGGGGAAAAATTCTTAGTTGAATTTCAAAAATGAAGAGCTTGCAATAGGTAAAGATTTAACCTTTGCAGTGAAACGTTGGTCTCTCTGAGCCTGTGATTTGGGGAGTAGCTCTGTCCCCACACACCAGCAAATGATTCTGCACGTGACGGTGACTAAATTCTGGCAGAAACCCTTCCCCTCTTTTTTTCTTTTTTTGCCAATTTCAGATACAATTTGTCGAAAGGTAGTGAAACTGGCAGTGCCATCCTTACTCCCTTGATTTTATAGCCGCTTAGCCGTTGTGAATGATGAACCGATTATGAATGGGGCAGGCTAACTGAGAAAAGTGAAAAATGCAATCCAGACAGATGTGTACCTTGCTTTGATTGTTTGGTTATTTCTTCAGGTTGCAATTTTACCTCTGGTTATCAGTGAGTACTTTTAGCTCCGGGAGATGGACAATATTTTGGCAGTGCTGCATATTGAACGAAAGTAGAGTAAGAATTAATTTTCAGGGTGCTTCCAAACCATAGAATTGGTGGCAGAATGCCAGCCCTTCGGAATGCCTTTCCCGATGGCTCAAATCAGCAGACTCTTGGCTGTTACAGTCGAATGGTGCGGTTTTCGGTTGTACCTGTTACGTTAAATCACATATTGCTGGGGAGAGAAAGCAGAAACATCATGCCATTGTGTAGAAAAAAAAATAATAAATAAGGTCCAGAAGCTTTTCTGCCAATAGTAGACTTTTTTATAAGTGAGGAAAAGGTTTTGGATTTTATGGCACTCCTATTTATTTGGATGGAAAGCAGCAGAATTTTTCACATGTTAACATGAGTTTCTGAGGCTGTTTCTCCTCTGGCACAAGACAACCCTGGAGATTGTGCTTTCTACACTCCTTAGGTGTAGAAAGCAAATAGGTGCATAAAGAAAAGGCCAGAATCCTAGCTAATAATTCACTGAGCTGACAGATTATTAACAATAGTGTTACCTTCGAATAAATCAGCGAGATATCAGCACACTCCCAGATGTGTGAAGCATAACAACACAGCCCAGACTTAACTTACACTGGGCAGCGAGGATTGGATTTGTGGTATTCCAAGACATTCACACTCCATTCTTTTCACCCATCTCCGAAGCAGTCAGTATTCTAACCCGGTCCATTTTTCATGGCCCCGCTCACACACTGTTTTTATTATTTATTCCGAAGCATGACTTGTGTTATTCTTGAGACCTGGAAAACACCAGCGCTTCTCTCCATTTTTCAGTCTTCTTGGCACAGTTTGTCTTCATTTCACCATTTCTTCACCTCCCACTCATTCCTCAATCAACTCCAATAGAGCTTCTATTCCCACCACTTTATCACAACTACTCCTGCCCAGGACTTCTGGTGCAGTGACTAATCTTAAACACTTCAAATTGATAATGCACATTAACTTGTTTTCTATAATGTCCTTATTATAGTAGCATGTTAGGAGTTTTATATTAAATGCATTGATGTTAGAATTTTGGGTCAAATCAGCAACAAATTTAAATATTTTCCAACATGTTCATAATGATCTCCTTTTCTTCTTTGATTACGTTATCAAACAATCTAAGAAACTACTCCTTTATTTGAAATTTTTCTCTTCCTCTTAATGAATTGTTTTGGGTATGACTTGAATTTTTTTTTTTTTTTTACTATTTGCTTCTTGATGTCAGATGATTTTATTGATCACCTCTATCATTTCTCATATTCCATTAACCTTTTGTTTCAATATTCCTTCAATTCTTTAATAAATAAAATTAAAGATGAAAAAAATAAGAAAGAGTTCCCTTCACAAACATCCAACTCAGGAGTCTGTGATACACTGATTTCTTTCAAAGCGTTTTTGGATCCACTGTCCTATAACACTCGGATGTAGTACTGAAGGGAAGAGTCCACAGATGGGGAAACGAAGTTTAAGAAACATTTCAGATCATATTTTTTGTCCATAGTATAACTACGAAAAGAGGTTACATTACTCAAATCATTCTCTATTTTCCTCCTTCCCAAGGACAAACTGTCAGTGTGTTAATCATGGTCGTTGTCTAGAAATTTTAAAATTACAGTGCCTATTTTTCATTCTATGGGGCTTCTAAGATCTGGGATGTTAACCTAAAATTATGAGCTCTCACAGGTCATGATACAAGATGATAAATTGGTCTAGAACAAGTTCTAGTTTTGCAGTCTCCTTGTTTCATAAAAATATACAATATGAGGACATTGATTGAAAGGTTTTCCACAATGTGAAGTCTCAATATATTACTCACATCTAGTAGCAACTGTTAAAGATGAAAATAGACTTTTGAATGTGGGTAAATTTTAAGTAAAACATTTTTCAAAATGGAGATCTGGAATATCTTTTTTCATGATTTTAGTTTGTAATCTGCTTTTAAAAACTATCTTTAAAGGGCCGGCCCAGTGATATAGTGGTTAAGTTCACAACGCTCCGCTGTGGCAGCCTGGGATTCATGGGTTCAGTTGCTGGGCGCAGACCTATGCACCGCTTATCAAGCCATGCTGTGGCAGGCATCCCACATAAAGTAGAGGAAGATGGGCACAGATGCTAACTCAGGGCTGGTCTTCCTCAGCAAAAAGAGGGGGATTGGCAGTGGATGTTGGCTCAGGGCTAATCTTCCTCACACACACACAAAATTATCTTTAAGGTTAATTGAAAATTTGCATTCTTTAATTTTCTTGAAGGAATAATCACTAAATTTTAGAAGAGAAAAAGCTTATTTAATGAAAACTGAAGCAAAGACAATTGTAAATAAATATTACATGGGAATTTTTATTAAATATTATGCATTTGTTATAATGTGGTTGATTCATCCATGTAAAAATAGAGTGAGGGTTGGGGAGAGATAGAGACAAGGACAGACAGAGAGACCGAGGGATACAACATCTATAGGTTTCTACTCAATTCGACTGACACTCTTGATCCTTGATGGGTCCTAATGAGGTTTAAAATAACTACTTTGAAATATTCAATCATTGACTGATACTTGGGGTAAAGTTCCTTTGAAATGATAGAAAGAGAACAGTCATTGAAATTCTTAGCATGTACTTTCCGAGGGACTCCGTCGCACAAAGGAGCTCACACTTTGTCCAGGTAGCAAGTGGCCCACAGCAGGTTCTCAAGATAATCTCGGTGAAGGGGTAAATAAATAATAAATACTACATCTCCACCCCAGGTGTATTTTCAGTTATGCCTGAACACACACACACTTAGACTCACACACTCACACGGAGGGACTTACCACCTCCAGAAGGAACTCACTCTCCTTTTGGACAGTTTTAGCTATTAGAAAAAACCATTTTCATTTTGAGATCAGCTCTGTCTCCCTATGACTTTACCAGTTGACCTTTGTTCAAGGCCCAGGGATCAAAGATAGACAATCTAATCTTTGTTGCCCATTCAAACGTGGAAGGACAACCACTGTGGCCTCTTGGACACTTTTTTTCCTTTAACTATACAATGATGCTATTTCTGATATTCTAAAGTTTAAAATCTTCACTCAGATGAGTATCTTAACCATATTGAAATAAGATAGTTTTTTTTTCTCCTTTCTGAAAATAGCCAGAGGCAAGCATGTATCAAAGGCAGCTAAGCCGAGTTTCATGGAAACTCATTTTTCCTTATTTGCCATGGGAAGCCCAAGCACCACCACCACATTTTAAGGGATTTTGAGGCTGTAGGAAATTATATCTTACATACATATCTTCATGTCTTCATGGGGCCACATAATATTTTAATTGGAGACTGCTTACAGCTGGCTTGTTCAAAGGTCAGATGTCTCTGCTTAGCATTTGCATTATTGTGTGATTTTGAGTTTCTCAGCCTGAAGAGATTTGGTTTGCGTTGCAGAATGTTCTCAGACTTCAGAAAAGTTTTGTAAATATGTTCTGAACACTTGAAAGGACCCTGAGATAAATTGCCATCGAATTTGTTTAGGTCACTATAAAAGGTCAGTGAATAAAAGGGGGGCTGAGTTCCAACTCAATTAAAATAACTCATTAAGCCAAGAAATCATGCTATTAGATAATCACTAATTGTTCAGCTGTAGCCATTAGATAAAAATTGAGCAATTGTGTTTTTATATACTCACATGTGAGTAGAATATTGCTTTCATGAAAGTGATCAGTCTGACAGGGCATGTGCAAGAAGTGCCATGGGAATGCAAGAAATGTGACGGACGTGCACTGAATTTCTTTTCTTTTCTTTTTCGCTTTCTCTCTTTTTAGGTTATAAAAAGGCAGAAAATTTTTTCCCATGTGCTATATATTGGGGCCATCAGACCCAGTGACCAGATTAAATGATTTGTCTAGGTTTCACTAATACATCTTTACGGGACTTAGTGGAAACTTCACAATGTTCGGCGCTCTCCCAAAGGAAGAGCTAGCTGTCACAAATGAGCAAAAGGACCTTTCTTGGATGCTTACTTAGTGAGGGAAGTTCTTTCCTCTTTTCTAATCATGGTATATGTGCACTTTATACAGCTCCAGGCCACGCGGGGCATAGGTGGAAGCATTTGGCCTGGGGTAGCTGGCTTTCCTCCTGACTGATGCCCTCAGCAAATGCAGCAGAGGGAAGAAAGCCCTGTGTGCAATCTGGGGAAGGGGTAGCCCCCTTTTCAAGTAGATGTTCAAATTGGGTGAAGGCTGAATTTCTCTCCTCAAATAGGCCAGGATATAGGGGAGTTAATTTCTCCTTCACATCTGAGGGATGCTGCCCTTCCTATCTTACCTCCTCACCCCTATAAAATCTAGCATTTTCCAACGAAAACCTTAAAAACCAGGAAGAAAAGCTTTCCCTAAGTTACTGTCATTCTGGGCTCCTAGGAGCATCCCCTTCCGCAGCATGCCTGTGGTCCAGGAGCTGCCCTTGGGGCTCTGGGGCAAGCTACCCATGATTATGCTGGAAGATGGTGGGTGGAGTGGATTGACCACAGGTAGTGTTTTGCTGTTAATTCTCAAAAAGCCTCTGAGAGGCTTTACGTGTATCTGACAATTACCCTAAAATGCTGCTCAATGTAATGATGTGTTGGGAAATGGAAAATGCTGAGGGGGTCATTTAGCAATCATATCCTGATAGTGTTCTTTCAGCAGATTATAGGTTTTCCCCTCCTTCTTTACAGTAATATATAGAAGTAAATATAACAACTTTTCACAGCAACAGCACATCCATATTCAGATAAGAACAGGTCCTTATCAACTTTAAACAACTAGAGAAATAATCTGAGAAGAGACCTCTTTGGAGTATCTTGGAGGTTTTCATGAATAAACCCCAGGGTATGCACATTCTAACTATCTTCCCCAAATACAGTTTCTGAGCTTATAAATGTACACAAGTGTGTATGTCTGAACCCAGACTTGCTTCCGTTATTTCTCACAACTCCCTGTCAAAATTACTTTGGAGAAGAAGAGAAGGATATAATATGAACTTAACACTTAGTTCTCTTTCAAGGCATTTTGATTAGAGCTTGTTTAACTGTTCAAGACTATCTCCAAGTCTGGAAATCTATAACCCCTAAGGAGGCCAGGCTGAAGCCTTAACTTGTTTGAAAGTGAATGTCTTCCAAATTTTATCTCAGCTTTTTAAAAACAGAGATTGGTGTTAGAAAACTTTAGAAATGTTTACATTTAAGTAGGCATAGAGTTCTATTTTATTGTATATGAACGAATGATGCATTTGAATTGAGTTTTGCCTAAAAAATAAATGTTATTACCATTGGATAAATAATTTTATTATTTTTAATCACTAATATGAAATTAAATGTGTGGTCAGATGCTTGTCTGGAATCTCTAACTCAATTTTCCTCTTACTTAGTTTAAATCAGTTTTTAAAACAATAAGTCATGCCAAGTAGTTTTACTTTCCTTAAATATCATTTAAAAATGTTTTTCCATTTTCTGAAACTTGAGCAAGTATACTGTGAAAGGACTTTTAAATCCCTCTCCTTGAAATTTAGATAAAAGCTATAGAGATTTCCTTCTACATTTGCTGTTGTGATTTTGTACTGAAATCCCACAGACCACAGTATTTACTAAATCAGGTCTTCAGAATAATCCGTTGTTTACCAAAGCATGTAAATATGGTTTCCACAGTTAATAAGTACTATTTACTGAAGGGAACCACCGTTTATACAGTACAGCAGAGTTACAAGGGATACTTTATATCACATGAAGAAAAGTTTCTCACTAGATTATTAAGTTTTTGTGATTTTTTTTTCCTGGATAGTGGGTGGGGAGAATTAGTGGGCTGGAGAAGATTGTAAGTTCAATAGCATAGATTGTGTGTAAATGGCCAAAACATACTGTTTGGGTTGCCAAACAGCCATGGGAGATTGCATTATTAAACTAAGCACTTGTCAGCCTTCTACATACAAAGTGGCAACATTTCTAGACATACAGGTCATACTTATATGTATTGATGTAAAGCTATATGGTGGAATGGCCAATTTGCTCATTTTTCCTTGTCTTCCCATTAGATGATGGTGATGACTGTCCACATTTACTGAACACTTAACTATGTGTCAGGTACTCTTCAAGGGCTCTAGATGCATTATCAATTTCTTTACTCCTCTCTAACCCATTTTTAGTTTCATTTTGACGAGAGATCTGACTTGGTTGCAATTTGCATGGAAAAGAAAAAAATCTTCCCACTCTCCCTGAATGCCCAGGGTCTGTCTCCCTTACCTTTTATTTTCCTTGTCCATACATAAGAACACTTTCCTAAACTTTTGTTTGAAATACGCTTTGGCTTGCTGCTTTCATTCCCTCCTCTTGTAAACTCATTCACTCCCAAAGTTCTGGTAAATTACATGCCGAAGGCCCGATGCTGTTCCACTCTCCCCCTTCCTGTCCCATCTCCCACATGAGCCCAAGAGCAGCACTGGCTCTTTTCACGCAACAATAGAAGTTTTTCACTAGTGTGCAGCCATTGCTCAGCTTGACTTGATTGTCATCACAGGATAATGTTGCTCTAGCATTGTCACAGTCCTGGTTTTAAATAAGAGAATAGAAATCTAGGTTTTAATGCAAAATCTCTGACGTCAAAACAATGGTTCAAGTTTTTGGAAAAAGAATGTGAAAACCAACTGTGAAACCCTATGCCTATCTAAGCTACAAGTCTGAAGTCTCCATTTCGACTCCAGTCAGTGCTTAGTTCATTGCTTATGCTTGTAGGTGTTAGAAAACAACTGCTACTTTTATAATTAGAAAACCTTCAATCCCTCAGATTACAAACCTCAAAAATTTTAAAGAAAAGCCACACGGCGTTACAAAAGCCACTGACTCCAATAATTAAGAAATTAATTTAAGAACAATAAAAGTCTCTATTATAAGGTTGTTTTCTTATTCTGCCTCCCCAATCATATTTCTTATTCTTTTGGTTCATTTAGTAACATTCTTTAGGGGCCGGCCCGGTGGCGCAGCGGTCTAGTTCGCGCTTGGCAGCCCGGGGTTCGCGGGTTCGGATCCTGGGCGCCCGCCGACGCACTGCTTGTCAGCCCTGCCGTGGCGGAGTCCCATATAAAGTGGAGGAAGATGGGCACGGATGTTAGCCCAGGGCCAGTCTTCCTCAGCAAAAAGAGGAAGATTAGCAACGGATGTTAGCTCAGGGCTGGTCTTCCTCACAAAAAAAACACAAAAAATAGTAACATTCTTTAGGAACACTAAAAGTTTAGTTAAGAATGCAATGGCAACCATTTTAAAGGGAAAAGCAAAGAGAATCAAAGATTCAGCAATTATGATTCCATTTGATATCTAGTCCACTCAGAAAAATTTTTGAAGTAAAACTTAGCAAATGCTCCCAGGCATGTCAATTTGCCCCTGTGGTCTTCAGCATCTCTTCAATTAAAGGAGGGTCTCATCTACTCCTAGTATCCTTTAATCTTTCCTTTGAGCACATCCACAAGGCCTCAAAATAACAGTAAGAATTACATGTAGAGGAAGATATTGTTAATTTTTATCGAGACTGACTCAAAGCCTGCTGTCTTTGAGCCTATAGGAATTCTTTTAGGCTCCCATGTCTATGACTGGAAAGGCTAAGACAAGTGTTTGATACTTACCTTCTGTCTTAGTCAGCTTGGGCTGCTACAACAGAATAGCATAGCCTGGGTGGCTTAAACAGCAAACATTTATTTCTCACAGTTCTGGAGGCTGGAAGACTGAGATCAGGGTGTCAGCCTGGTCAGGTTCTTGGTGAGAGTCCTCTTCCTGGTTTACAGACCACTGCTTTCTCCCTGTATGTTCACACGGCAGAGAGAGCTCTGATCCCTTCATTCCCTCATAAGGGCACCAACCTCATCATGGGGACTCTACCCCCATGACCTTATCCAAACCCAATGACCTCCCAAAGGCCCACCTCCAAATAACATTGCATTGAGGGTTAGGACTTCAACATATGAATTAGGGGAGGTACACAAACATTCAGTCCATAGCACCTTCCAGTGGAGAGTATTAGAGACATTAAATTTAATTGCTGTGTGAATTTGGGTAAGTTACTCAAGTTCTCCGTGTCTCAGTTTCCTCATCTCTAGAATGGGGATAATGATATTATCTACCTCATAAGGTTGTTGTGAGCACTGAAGGACTTAATCCGTGTAAAACACCCTTAGAATAGTGGCTGACACAGGTTAGTATTTAATAAGAGTTGGCTGTTACCCACAGATCACAGGGAGAGAATACATTCACTCAACTAGACACCACTCATCAGAGATGGCATCTCCCTTGATCTTTTGTGTGCAGCCAGGGTAGCCAAATATCTTAGTTCATGGCAAAATATTGCTTTTGGTGGAAACCTCTACATCAATGTTTACAGTCTGGGTGGGACTGAGAAAGTGCTTTGTTTCACTGGCCTAAGTTGGTGCTCGCATTTGTAAGCCTTTAGTTCTTTCTCACAGGCTCTTGTCCAAGTTGCTAGGTAGAACAATTAGGCAGGTCTTCATGAAGAGTGGCTCACTCAGAGAGTGTGAATTCCAGGGCAATCATGAGAGAAGGGTGGGCATGAGTCTTTGGGTTGCAACATGGATGTGGACGGATATCCAGGCTGCAACTTCCAGGCCTCAGTGCAGATCATGCAGACTCTCTTTACAGACCTAATGAGAGGAGGAGGTGGGCGGGAGAGAAAGAGCTGGGTGTTAGAGGAGAGAACATGTGCTTAGTATTTCTCATCAGAAGGCTTTCTTCCAGCAAAAGACCCGACAAGGCAGGTACTCATAAGTCATTTACACTGTCTCATTAGCATCTAGAAAACAAAAATGGTGCTACTGATTTTCAGCAACTTTGATTTCTTGGGCAGTTGAATTTCCCTTTGTGGTCTACCATAACGGTTCTTTAATAAGTGTGCCTCTGATTTTTCTTTTTTAAGCTGGAATGCAAATGAAGCATATTTAAAGGAACATGGACACCACTCTTTAAAAAATTTCCTAAAAAAAACCTTTGAAAAATAATGAATATCAGAAAAGTGTCCTCCAAAACCTTAAACTTTTAAAGGAATATGCTAAATGATGCCATTCCTAATGAGTTTCAGTAAGTTCACAGATTCCATGCAATATGCTCATTATCCTTATCTCTGGAATACAAAATAAGAGGATTAAGGAGTTTTAAAATTTTATTTCTTTCACTTTCCAAATAGATAACATCGAGGAAAATATAATCTAGAATTAAAATCGCACATCTTATTCAGTTTGAAATGACTGGTTAAATTGTCTTAGGTCTGGAGAGAGGTTGGCGAGAGAAGACGTTGTTCTTCAACATGCATGAGTATGAGTCCTCTCGTGGGAAGAAGAATGCAGTGATATAAAAATGAAGGCTTTTGGGCTGGGGAAGTGTTCCAGATTAAAGAAGACTAAAGAGATAGGACAATTTGGTAGGCAATACCAAATACTAGACTAGATGCTACAGCGAGAAATGAAATGTTATAAAGGAAATTATTGGGTCAATTGAGAAAAGTGGAATAAGGATAGTAGATTAGATAAAAGAATTGTATCAATGATATATAATTATAGTACAGTTTATAACTGTACTGTGAACATACTCTTTTTTTTTTTGTGGGGAAGACCACCCCTGAGCTAACATCTATTGCCAATCTTCCCCTTTTTGCTGAGGAAGACTGGCCCTGGGCTAACATCCGTGCCCATCTTCCTCTACTTTATATGGGACGCCGCCACAGCATGGCTGACAGGCAGTGCGTCGGCGGGCGCCCGGGATCCGAACCAGTGAACCCCGGGCTGCCAAGCGCGGACTAAACCGCTGCGCCACCGGGCGGCCCCACTGTGAACATACTCTTAATCTTAGGAAATATACACTAAAGTGTTTAAAGGTAAAGCCTCATGATGTATGCAACATACTTTCAAATGATGTAGAAAAATATTGTGCCTATTTTTTGTACACAATATAATATATATAAAATATATATACATACACACATATAGTCTTAGTCCATTTGGGCTGCTATAACAAAAATACTATAAACTGAGTGACTTACAAACAATAACCATTTTTTTCTCACAGTTCTGGAGGCTGGGAAGTCCAAGATCATGGCCCTGGCAGACTCAGTGTCTGGTGGGAGCCGTCTTCTTACTATAACCTCACGTGGTGGAAGGGGCCAGGGAGATTTCTTAAACCTCTTTTATAAAGACACTAATCCCAGTTCTGAGAGTTCTGCCCTCATGAACTAATCACTTCCCAAAGGCCCGACCTCTTGATACCATCATCTTGGGGGGTTCAGATTTCAGCAAAAGAATTTTGTGGGGACACAAACATGCAGACCATGGTGTGTGTATATATATGAAAAGAGAGAGAGAACAAATGATAAAGCAAATGGTACAAAATGTTATCAGCAGGTGGATCTAGCTAAAGGGTATTCACGTGTTCTATGTAGTCTTATATTTGAAACTTTTCTATAAGTGTTAAAGTATTTCCAAATAAAAGTAAAAAAAGAATTAAAAATTTAACATCAACCAAAAAAAATTAAGGCGTTCTAATTTCAGCATCCCATTACTTGGTTGGCCTTGGGGGTAGCACAACGCACTTCAGTGTAAGCAAATTATTTAAGAAAATACTACAGGCAGAAAGCAAACTTCAATTAACAGTACAAAGGAGGGCCCTTTAAACAACAAGAGCACCTGGGCGGTGTTTACAAGTTGGCAAAAGCCGTCCTGCGGAAGAGAGGCCGACAGTCTTGAACGAGAGCCAGAGGGGTCTCTAGGCAGAGGGCTGCTTGTGCAGAGACTGTGGGTTTTAGATGTCTCTGGCAAGCCTAAGGCAGAGGCCAGATTGACATGGAAAGAGAGAGGAAGGAGAAAGGGAAAGGAACAGGGAAGAACCCTAAGAGAGAAAGAGGAGAGAATTGCAATAATAGCTACCATTCATTGAGTGCTTACCACGTGCTGGCTTTGTTTTTTGGTTCTTTCATTCTCATTTCATCCCCTCCTCCCTCCCTGAGTAAGCCTACGAGGTTGGTATTATTATTTCCATTTTACAGGTAAAGAACCTGGGACTCAGAGAAGCTTCTGTACGGTTAGATAGTCGGCCTGAACTCAAAGCTATTAACCACTGCGTTATATGGTCCCTCAGTGTCTCTATGGGAAAGGGGAATCAAGGTGCCCCAAGAGCCCCCTCAAAGGCCTGTTGGCAGCTCCTGAGCTGGGCCATAGAAGTCAAAATGTTAAGAACGTCCACCTCGACTTTGGCTGTTCCAGTCTTAAGATCACTCACAGTCAATAAAGAACTGCTGGCGTGTCCCAGGGTGTAGTTTCTTAGATTGCCTAGCACCTAACGCCAAGAGAAGCAATTCCATTTCTCATGTGGCCCCATGTGGTTCCAACTCCCTTTCCTTCCTTGCTATGCAGACACGCACTGTGGAGTGTAAAAAATGATTTGGGGGCCAAGTACTACAGTATGGACGGAAAACCCTCGCCTCATGCAGAAGCAGCTGTGGAGTTCTTGGTATCATTCTTTCTTCTCTGACTGTCTATTAAAAAAGCCCAGTGAAAATGTACTCTCCAAGATGATAGGCAGCTTGTTTAAGGAATTGCACACATCGCAGAGGTATTAACTTGTGCACTAGGTTTTTGGTAGGTGAATGGAAGGTTTCCAGATTGGGCCAATGGTATTTATTCATTTATGGATGGAAGTCTTCAGCATTCAGGTTCTATTTTTCCTACTTCCCAACACAAAACCAAATTATGCTTCAACCCTGCTTGTGAGTTCATTTCTCTTTTTCAAAGACCAGGGATGCCCAAGTTTAAGTGGATAATTACTTTTTAAAAACTGCTAATTCTGCCTTATTTCAAGGCTAAAAGCAAAGCTCATCATAGCCCAAGTTCAGGCTGAAAAATAGAATTGGCCAAACCTGCCGTTATGGGGTATGTAGCTCGTTATAAATTGTCTTGCTTACATGACAGTTAGAACTCCCTCAGCCTTAGTTTTCTTGCTTCTTTTCCATCAATGGATTTTAAATGCTTGTGAATAGATAATATATGTCATATATCTAAATAAAAATTTTCCCAAAGAACCAAAATGGTCATTGTTAATCCCCAGTATAGATAAACCCCAATTAGACTTTGGGTTTTTTGATTGTTGGTTATTTATTTATGTTTGTCATTGCTGTCGGTGGCAAAGATTAGATAGTATTATTATTTTAATTATTTAAGCATACTGAACATTTATTCTGGATCAGATATGATGACACTAAGACATGGTTCCTACCCTCAAGATTCTCGTGGTCCAAAAGGAGAAACAGGGAACTAAACAAACAGTAAGGTAAGTAGCTACGGCCCCTGCCCTTGAGGTTGGCTACTCCTTCTCCTTCATCCCAGTGAAAGTGTCTACTTCACACAAAAATGACACACACAAAGGCAGAATCTCCCTGTGAAAGTGTGCTTCTCAGGGGAAAGGGAATTGAAAGAGAATTTGAGGGTTAGAGGAGGGAACTGACCTGAGGTGCAAATGTTCTTCCAGGCTCATGGTAAGCCTGGACGCAGGAGCCTGTGGTCAGAGGATGACCTCCTGAGGACAGAGGTTCTTCTCCTTGTCTGGAGCAGCAGAGCTGCCGGAGAGTGGTTGCGGTTGAAATTGATGTACAGGTGGAGCGTTGCAGCATCCACCTGAAGCCAGTTAAGTAGCATAAGAAGGACAAGGAATACCTCTGAGAACTTTATGATTGAGATTGTTCCTCTGTTTGTTGAGTGTAGAGAAAAATGGGTGATGAAAGGAGAAGCACACTTCTCGGGGTATAACTTTCATATGCAGAGCTAGAGTAACCAACTTAAAGAGAAGAGTAAAACGCAACCAATTTTTGACTCCCCCAAAGGCCTAACTAGTTCAACAAAACAAAGAGTGATTTTCTACATATTTATTCCATGCGGAGAAGTGTTATTTGGAGCACTTGCTAGAACTTCTTCACATAGTTCTCTATTTGATTCATTTGCAGAAATGTGGTTTTTGATGTATGGTTCATCGGCCACAAAAAAAAAGGTTGTATTTGGCTTCCTAAAAGGTGGTCGTGTGTGGAAGATGAGTGCAGGAAATTATAAGTCATATTTTTGGTTATTTTAAATTTAATTGATAGAATCATGAACTGAATTGAAAGGCTAGTTAGGCCGTTTTCTGAGAAATTCACCAGATGTTATGTGGTTCTATGTAAGCACACCTGAAAGGGATTTTAAACACTAGTTAAAGTCTGAATCCAAAGCTATTCTTTAACATTTTTAATTTTTCTTGAAAAGACTCTTAAGATTGAAGAATAATAATGTTCAGGAGGTGAGCTTACCAAGACCCAGTCAGTGAAGCCAGATCTACATGAACCCCCAAATCAACTTCTGCCTGGTGGGGTCTTAGAATTGTCTTAAATGAAAGGGAAAATTGTCCATAACTGCAAGTGGAAGTAGTCATTAAGACAGGCACAATCATCGCCAAAATAGACCACTTTTAACTTAAATGTGTTTCATTATTGGACACTATAATAAAGCAGAACTGAACAGCAATGAGATCACTTAAATTTACCAGATAGTTCACTCCCTGAGAAACCCCTTGCCTTCTCTGTTCTCTCATGCTCCAGTACCTGATATGGGGCATGTTGCAGAAAACAACTAAGGAAAACTTGTCACAAACTTCCTCATGTGTGGGGAGTGAGGTGTGATTGCCAGAGCTTGCAGGTTTATAATTGCCTTCAATATACTTGGGCTATCAGCCAGTGTCAACTAGGGTATCTTTTGAGTCCATGAGGGTGGAGAGGTGGCAAAACTTTACCTCTACCCAGTTTAGGCTTTCAGCTGGGACACTTTAACAAAAACACAGATTAACCAGGGAAAAACAGTTTATTAACACATGCAGCGCACATCACGCGGGAGAAACCTAAACCAAGAGTAACTCAAAATGGCGGCTTTGAATTCCAGCTTATATAGCATCTTCAACAAAAAACAACAAATTTGTAGAGAAACGATAGGACAAAGTAAGGCAGTTTTAGGCTTGCAAAGGCGGCAAACTGTGAGAAGGTAAAATGTGGGAGGAAATTAACGGAGTAGTTTGTTTGCAGATTCCTCTGGTGCCATCTCGGAGCTGATAAGAGTCTGTCTCCAGTAAAAGGAAAATTTATATCCTGCCTTTAAGCAGAAAAGGGGGAGATATTTTCTGCGTTTGCAGCTTCTTAAGTGCCTTCAGCTTAAAATAATTTTTACGTCAAAGAGGGATATTTTGGGGTGACATATTCTGGTTTCCTTCAAGGGCCACTTAACAAAGGCCTTCCCTGGCCAAAGCGTGTCTTTAGCCCTTCTGAGGATGTCCTCTTTCCTCTGATGTCCTCTCTTCTAGTAACCATGATCTTTTGCTAATGGAGTCTTAACAATGGAAAGTGGTCCCATATCTTTTTTGCAACTTTTTATTTTGAAATCTTATTATACTTAGAGATTTGCAAAGATAGACACAGAGTCTCTGTCCTTAACCCAGCTTTCCCTCATGTTAGCCATTCTGTGTATGGCTATCTTATTGTGGTTTGAATTTACATTTTCCTAAAGACTACTCACGTTGAGCACCCTTTCATATGCGTATTTACCATCCGTAAGTCTCCTTTGGTGAAGTGTCTGTTTGAAAATGTGTCCCATTTTTTCAAGAGTCGTATGCTTTCTTTTCATTGAGTTTTGAGAGTTCTTTATATATTTTGGATATGTTAATTATCAAACATAATTTGTAGATTTTTCTCCCAGTCTTTAGCACTTTTTATTTCTTTTTGTATATTTAAGTTTCAGTCTGATGTCGTATTTTTTCTGCCTGATGAACTTCCTTTAACATTTCTTGTAGAGTAGCTCTGCAGGCAATGAATTCCATCAGTTTTTCTTTGAGAAAGTCGTCCTTTCTCCTTCACTTTTGAAAGTTATTTTCACAGGTTATAGAATTCTGGGTTGATGGTTTCCCCACAGCCCACACACCATCACTTTAAAGATCTCTCTCATTATCTTCTGGTTTACTGATTTCAGAAGAGAAATCTGTTGTCATACTTATCTTTCTTCCTCTGCATGTAATGTTTCTTTTTCTTCTAGTTGCTTTCAAAATTTTATATTTGTCTTTTGTTTTCAGCAGTTTGAATATGACATTTGAAGACGTGTGTGTGTGTTAGTATTTTCTTGGTTTTCTCTGAGCATCTTGGATCTGTGTTTGGTATCTGCCACTAATTTTGGAAAATTCTCAGCCATTTTTTCTTCAAATATTTCTCCTGCCTGTTCTCTGTCTCTTCTCTTTTTGGGATTCCAATTATGGATATGTTATAATCATTTGACATTTTCCCACAGCTCTTGAATATTTTGGTTTATTTTTCACTCTCTTTTTCTCTTTCCGTTTCAGTTTGGGTAATTTCTATTGACTTCACGTTAACTGATGCTTTCTTGGAATAGTTAAGTATACCGATGGGCTGTCAAAGTCATCCTTTAGCTTTGTTACTGTGCTTTTCATTCGTTGCATTTTCATTTGATTTTTTATCTCTCTGATGCTATTACTCATCTGATCTTGAATGTTGCCTACTTTTTTCTTTAGAGCCTTTAACATATTAGTCATTGTTATTTAAAACTCCCTATGAGATGGTTCCCACATCTGTGTCATAGCTAAGTCTGGTTCTGATGATTACTTTGGTTTGTATCTTCTTTTTTTTCTTTTTCTTATACATTATAGTATTTTTTGAAAGCTGGATGTCTTGTATAAGATAGGAAAGATTGAAGCAAATAGTTTTCATGCCTGGAAATAGGCACACCTTTCCTTTTATTAGATCTTTAGTGGGGAGATTGGAGTTAATCTAGTGGGCAGTTGGGCTGGGTTTGAGGTTTATTGTTGCTATGGTTACCATCAATGCTCCATAGGCTTCAAATTTCTTAGGGATGCCTTGCATGTACTGTGGGAGTTTGGAGAGCAATGTCTGTTTGGCCCACCACTTTAAGTCTTCCCTTTCTACTTTGCCTCAGAGAGGGTCTCTTTGCACATTCTTGCTCTTCTGATGTCCCTCTCCCTGCAATATTCTTGTTATTTGAACTTTTTTCTTGGTGGTGGAGGACAGTGGAATGGAGTACTCTCTATTGTTATGATGAAATCTCAAATTGTGGAAGGGTTTGGGAGTATGGCCTTCTCAGTTCTCCTGCCCCTTCCCTGGCTGTAATTTGGGGCCCAGTGTGTACTCCTGCCCCTGACACAGGACTCGGCTCTTTTCTTTTTCTATTTTCCTCCCCAACTGCAAAGAGTTTTCACCTGTGCCCCAAGGACAGTGTCATTGTTATTCCTCCCTCTCCCCTAAAGATTAAGACTTTTGTTCAGTAGGGGAGACTGGGGAACAGATGATGTGTCCTCTTTCTCCCACACAGTTGCTATTCTCCTCTCCCAGGTTTGCATCAGAAGTGGTGTTTCTTAAGACTTCTCTTTTTTGAGCATCTGACGGTGTTTGTAGAGAAAAAAGGGCTGAGGGTATGGAGTCTTCCAATTTCTGTGGCTCCTGGTGGTTTCATGCTGTCCTCTCAGTCCTGCCCTGGCCTTCACCAATTCATCAGTTATTCTAGCTGAAATCTTACTGGTGTTCAGTTGCTTTTAACCTGGGTAAGTGAGTGTTTATGTCTACTCTCTCCCGGTAAGTGCCTGTTTCTCTTCAAATTTTGAGCCAGTTATTTGTTCTGCAACTTCAGTTTTCTGATGGGTTCAAAAAATGTCATGAATTTGAAGCTAGTTTAGCTCTATTTCATTGTAAGGCTGGGAGTGATGTTCCTTCCAGCTAAGCTTGCCAGATAAAATATAAGACACCCAGTTAAATTCGAGTTTCAGATAAATACTGAGTAATTTTTTAGTATAAGTATATCTCATAGAAAATTTAAATTTAACCAGATATTCTATATTTTTTTTGCTAAAGCTGGTGGTCCAACTTTGAGCTCTCTGTATCCTTGTGTGCAAGTGGAATTTCCATCATTTTTGTGTGTGCATGTGAAGTCCCATCACAAGTAAGTTCCATGTTTGAAGAACATTTTAAAACAAAAGACATTTTAAAAATAAAGCTGAATAAAATGGAATAATAAACACAAAGGAATGAAGTAATGGTAACATTTGAGGTTTCAGTGGAGAGGATATTTTTTACTTGAAAAATTTTTTTTAACCTCCCTGCTACTCTTTGAATCATGCCCTATAAGCTGGACTAAAATTTAGGTTTAGTGAACAGTTTCACTTTTTTAAATTTATTCATTACTGATGTGATTTTTCTTACTTTGGGATCATGGAGTTCTGTGAGAAGCTGTTGATAGTTATGGATACTTTCCTGAGAAAAATTTGTATATCACTTTTCACTCATGATTTCAGAGGTTCACATTAAAATCTTATAAAAACCTTAGATGAGACAGAGAGGGAAGAAATATTAAATGTCACCTCAGCCGATCAATGTCATGTCAGACATATGGATTGTGCTGTGTGTGATGGAATGTATGACAGCATACTGATTACTGTGAGACTGGGACGTATCTATTTTGGTCAAGGAGATACTTATTTTAGAAATAGTTTTATTTAGCCATTATCTACATGAGCCCATGACCCATTTGCATTTTTATTTATTTCTGTGTTTGACACAGCTATCCATTACAAAGAGCAGCATTTTTCCTGAATTTCCAAAGTACAGCAAACACACTGTGAAGCTGAACTTGGATGATCCATCAGTGTAGACAGCCCCTTATTATTTTCAGTTGTGTTTCCTGTTCTGGAAATTTTTCAAAGTTATGTACCTATTTCCATATGTACCACAAAGACATCTCTCCTCTTCTCATATATTTTAATAAGCTAAAATATGGTGGTTTAATCATTGGGACAAAAGGATGTCATAGAAACAAAAAGATGTAACCTCTCTCCATAGTTCTTTAAGTTTCTTGTACTAGACTATGGGTTGAAAAAATATGGCTGACAGGCTGGCCCTGTTTTTACAAATAAAGTTTTATTAGAACACAGCCACATTTATTTGTTTACATATTGTCTCTGGCTATTTTCACTCTACCAGGGCAGAGGTGAGCAGTGCTGACAGAGTATGGCTCACAAGCCATATTTAGCATCTGGCTCTTTAAGAAAGAGTTTGCTGTTTTAGACAAAGGACAAAGAAAGATAGAAAAAGAACAAATTATACATGACCACAAGCTGTTGTGTGACTCATTTAGTTTCCACAGCAAGGTTGTTGCTATGTGAAAATTGCTTATTTATACTTAAATTCTTTAGAAGGCCCCAAGTTGCCCTGAGAGGCTCAGAGGCAATTTCAATAGCCTCTTTAGGCTGGTTTGGAAAATCTCTCCAATTCTCCCTTCTGCTTTCATTCCTCATTAGTCTTGGGATAAAAAACAAGTAGAGCCAATCAACTTGGTTTTGGGGATAAAAACGAAGCAGAGTTGAGAAAGAGAGTTAGAAGTTTTATCTCAGCATGAGATCAGGAAAGGAAAGAGAGAGCTATGTAATCCAAGAATAAATACATTTTATTTAGGAATCTCTTTTATCGTTCTTGGAAATTTTGCCAATGATTTTAAATGAAAACTAATTTTCTTTCTAAATTAGGATATGCTGAGAGAGGCATTACATATTTCTTCTTAAAAAATAGAACTGCGGAATTTCTTGAAAGGTCAGTTGTAAAATGCTCTCTCTCACATGCAGACAGACACACACACAGACAACTTTTGCAAAAAGTATTATCTGGATTCTGGGGCAAAAGACTATGGGGTTAGGATCTGGGATTTGATCTTCTTTCTGCAGAGAGCTGTCAAGCTTATACAAACTGTACAGGAATCAGTCTTGTTTGGGAAGCTGTCTGTGATGGGCTATTATCTTGGGTTCTAGGTGCAGTTGTCCAGACATCTGATTCTAGAAGTACTCAGAGGTCTTCTTTTATTCATATTTCTGTAAAAATAACATCAGAATTAACCGGGAGCCAAACATACACTATGAAATTAACTTAAATATGTTTGCTAGAGGTTCTCAGTTGGTGTACATGATAGGCTGATGCATTGCAAACATTTCAAGTTGGGCCACTACATTTTGATCCAAATGCACAGTGTATCTGAGTTGTGACTGAGAGAACATGGTGTTATGGCAATGTCTGTTGGAGAGAATGTTGGGCTGAAAAGGGTTTGTGCCTGTGAGGTGAGAAATGCTATAAATAAGAGATGAGAGACATTGTGTAATATTAAGCCAAAGAAAGAGTATGTGTTTACTGGAATATGCTAGAAATTTGCTTCTTCAGTATATAAGAAACAGAGAACCATCAATTTCTTAGCAACTCCTTGACCTGGAAACATCATGCTAAAATGAGACAAAGTATCTTAGCTTGGTTCCTACTCCCCAACCACCAACAGAGTCCAAGACCAGGGCTGGAGTGCAGGTAGTTTATTTTGCAAAGTATCTTCTCCTTAAGAAAGTAACAGAGAGGAGAGAAAGCCAATGAAAGATGCATAATTGAGTTGGTCACTGCTGTGAGCACACAGTGCTTGATCGCACTGGGGCCTTCTGAGGATCCGTGTAGACTGTCAGGATTGTCCATCAGTGCAAGAGAAGAGGGAAGATGTTTCTATGGCTCCTGTCCTTCATTGATCAAGAGTTGCTCCACAAGGTAACTCCCTTGCTCTTACAGGTTGTATGTGTGTGATGCTGAGCAAGTTCCCACAAGAGTCCTGTACCTTTAGTGCCAGAAGGTTCAGGGCACAAAGTTAGAAATGAAGAGTACAGCTAAGGTGAGGTGCTGTCAGCTTACACCTGTGAGAAACTGGTTGCCGTAGCAACAGCTGGAATCAAGGTGTATTGTGAGGATAACTAGGCAGGAAGTAGAAGTGTGTATTAGAGTTGTATGTTGCTGTGTAATAAATTACCCCCAAATTTAATGGCCTGAAACAACAGCATTTCTCATGTTCATTTCTGTAGGTCAGGAATCCAGGTGTTGTCTAGGTCAGCTCTCTGCTTGTCTCAGAGGCTGCAGTCAAGGTCTCGGCTACAGTCACCTCAAGACTCAACTTGGGAAGGCTCTGCTTCCAAGCTCATTCACGTGGCTGTCAGTAGGATTCAGTTCTCACAGGCTGTTGCTGCTCTAAGGTATATGATATTGTAAGGTGGAGGATTGGAATGCACATATTTACAGGAATAAAGAGTCCTTTACTTCATCTCCACTTTCTTAATCCCTTAATTTTGTCAGTCCAGTTGTTGCTAAAAATAGACTCAAAGACATTTTTATTGTAAGTCATGATAAGGAGAAATGAGATCTACTCTCACTCTCTCTAAAAATAATATTGTACCATTACTATAAATACTGCCTCCTACAGTGGAAATATAATGGGATTTTTCTCTATACTTACTTCTGATACTTATACTTCAAAGTTTATAGAAAATCTAGCCAGAGACTTTTCTTTGTGATTCACTCAGTTACCCCTCAGTTCTTGAGACGGTGCCCACGGGGAAGCAAGCATCCTGGTCCAGATTGCCTCCAGGTAGGATCCTGACAACAGGAGCCCTGTGCTGGCATCAGCTCTCCAGAAAGAATATCAGTTACCAGGGACAAGGGTTCAAATACCATCTATACGTCCAGATGTCGGCACAGTCTGCATCCCCGACTTCCACACTGGGGACAGTTCTGCCTTCCCGGAGGGAATGTGAGCACAGCACACCCCTCCTGAGCAATTGTTTAGAATGGAATTTTATACGGGCAGTAAGCTGAATGTGTTAGACCCGTGTGTACTCACATGGGGAGATCTCCATGCCCCATCGATAGAGGGAGCACCTTGCGAAATAATATACAGAAAGAGTTTAATTTCAAATTAAAATGAGCGTTGAAGAACTCTGGATGAATATACTAAAGAGCAAACAATGGAGGTTATGGTGAAATGGATTTTCACCTTTTCCCTCAACTATTCTGAAACTTTTGAGATTTTTGTAAGTTCTGATTTACTTATGTAATCAGAACAAAGACATAATTGAAAAATATCTCAGTTGCCTAAACATTGTTTAACAGATAAATTTCAACCTCCTCAGCTAGGCACAAAAAGCACTTCTTGATCTGGCTTCTGCCTACCCCTGGTCTTATCTCTCATAATTCCCTCTCTGCACAGGCCATATTCTAAGCAGCAGAACTATTTCCTGAAGATGCCATTCCATCTGACTAGGATGCCTTTTCTCTCCTGTTTACTAACTGAACTCCTATTTATCCTTTAAAGCCCTTCCCCAAAGGCCTTACCTCCATGAAGCCACTTCTGACTCCCCAGGCTTCATCCTCAGACCTCCTTGGAAATGTGTCCTTTATAGCCGTTATCCCATGGTATTTTAACTCTTCCGCCTCTCTCCTTCTGGATGGTGAAGACATGCATTCTGTATTTATTCTGAATGTTTCCTGTACTATTGGAGAGCACAGATTTTCATGTTTGTGTGTTTGTTTATATGTTTGTATGTCTTTCTGTGCTACTATGCTAACAGCCATTTAGCTCTAGTGATACAAACAAGACTGAGTGGTGAAAGTATAAACTAAAAAAGTAAATATTTTTCTATCCGTTTAAATTGTCTTTGTTGGATTTGTTATCTGGAATTTGAAATATATTTCTAGAAGTAAGTTTACATGATAAGAGAGCAAAGGAGGAAAAAGATGGTAAAATGTAAAACCAAGTAGGTCTACTGTATGATCCAAGGGTGATTTTATAGTCTTGCTATCCTCTGAAAATTTCTTTTCATTTAATAATTCTGGATATGTATATGTAAATATATATAGTTTAAATTATAGCTAATTTCCTGGTAAGAAACTGAAGGCATGAAAGAGGGAGCTGGATTCTGTTTCACTAAACCAAGCTGACAGCTCTGGTCTGAACCCAGAATCTTAAAGGCTACAAAGAGATAGAAAACAGCCCAACTTGCAGCTCGTGAGTGAGTTTGCCAAGCTACACGTTAACGGCAAGCTCCACTGGGTTTATAAACTGCCCCAACTTGGCACACACAGAACTCAGTTTTGTTCTTAGTCTGTTCACACTTGAATGTCATGTTTTAGAATAATCCAAAATATCATGCTTAAGAAGAGCAATACGATCTATGCAGTGGTTCACTGGGAGCTAGCATCTCCCAGATGACACGGGGGTGTCTATGTTTGAATTACCTTTCTCTCCAAGGCAAAACAAATGCTTCAAAGACAGCAAACTGCAACCCAGAAATAGTGTTAAGTTAAGTAGATGTTAAGTAGATGTTCTCTTAAGCTAAATTCATTTATATTTAAACCTTAAAATCAGAACTGCTAACTTTTAGAACTTCTCAAAATGTGAGGACAGAAGGCAGTCTGCATTGTTTCATGTGTTAAGCTTTAACAGAGTAAAGAGGTGTCTAATTTGGCCAGTGGCTGCCAGTGCTAGACAGTGGTTAACAAAACCCTAATGTGAAAAAGTACCAATCCAAACAAAGCAAGAATTAGAGGGAAATGGAGAAGTTCTTCATTAACAGCTAAGTGCCAATAAAAATGAAAAATCAAAATGAAAATGAATCAAAAGGAAATTGTCCGCCTACAAAAATCACTGGGGAAAAATAGACTATCTGTTAAATCATATTGTCATTTCTTTATACTCAGCTCTCCATTAGGAATGAAAAATAGTCCAATTATACTAAAACTTGTCTTGGAAAATTGTAGTACCTATGCTGGTTATTTTTTCATACAGCCCCCTTCCTAAGTCAGATCCATTCCCTGCTGTTCTCTGCCCTACTTTGGACTGCAAGACACTGACCCCTAAGCACACTATTACCAGGGCTCCTTGATGAATGGCACTGGCCAATGACAGGCACCAGCAGGAGATAGGAGGGTGACATGAAAGAGAGAGGAGAGGGCATTTCTTTTCTACCTACTGCCTGCTTTGGGCTGTATTTTCTGTCATTGGGTGCAACCCTCCACCACTAGATGTCCTACTAGATGGACACTCCTCCTCGGTCTTTCTCTCACTGGGCTTCTCAATGCTAACATCTCTCCTGCTGGAGATGATAATGCTTTCCTGTGTTGCTAGTTCCTGGAGGATTTCAGCATCATTTTGGTCTCCCTTCACCCTGCCCACATCTCTGTAAATGGTCATTTATTAAAGTCTATTTTATCATGTGAATTGGATTCTATTTCCCCATGAGGAGTCAGTGATACAGTTCTCCTCTGAGCCCTGAGAGGTAAAATTACTCCTGAAGAAGGAAGACACTTGATTTTGCATCCTTAGCCCTCCTTGCTCACACTCCTGTAGATTGGCTTCAATTGCATAAGAAAATGTGCTTGTTGATTGTAAATACCCCACTGAAGTTCTGATGAGTTCTACTCATCAAACTTCACCCTTACTGACATCTTAAAAATGCCTTTGGTCACTTATGTCCAGTCATAGTGCTGTCCAAATCACCAAACCACAAGCCAGTCTTGCTCCAGAGCTGATCTTATGCACAAGAAGGTGGGCAATGGTTGTCTAAAGCGGTTGGGAAGGGCATTGTTGAATGAATGGATAGGGCTTGTGTTGGGAGGTATCATTAGGAGGGGTGGTGACAAACTGCCCAAGTTGAGAAAAGTATGTGATGAAATCTTTTTCTACTCCACACTGATATTTGAAAATTTAAGTGATACTTCAGAGAGAGTATAGAATCTTATTACAGGAGGGGGTAGAATTCATTCAGTCTAATGACTTCACCTTATAGATAAGAAAACTGAGGGTCAGAGAAATTAAGCAACTTTCCTAAGATTAAAAAACTACTTAGTACAGAAGCAAGTCTAGAACTCCATCTCTAAGTCTCTTACGGAGCATCTTCTGTTCACTATGCTGTTCCATAAGATCTTTTTGTGATCTCATATACTCGCGGGCTATGAAGTGGACAAAATAGTGTGCCAAAGTTTGCAGCAAAAATAATTTTTATTGATCAAAGAGGAAAACAATTAGAAATTGATCATTACTTCAATCAATTATTGGATGCCAGAATTGCTGTGGCATAGGAGATGAAACCTTGATTTCATAGTCTTGCTATATTTTAAGATGGCTTCCATTGATGAAGAAAGGAAGTAAGGAAGAGAGAAAGGGAGGGAGAGAAGAAAGGTGCTAGTTTATTCAAGACTAAGCTTCCTGAGAAATCAGAAAATGTCTACATTTTACATATTATACTATCTCATCTGCCAAGTAGGCACTGTCACTCATTCGTGATGAAACGTGCCGAGTTTCTTCATAAGACAAGAAAGCCCTCAACATACAGACTAATTTTTCAGTTATCCCTTAGTCTAAAGTTAGAAATGTTTACACAGAGCCATAAGTTTTCCTTTTCATTCATTTAAGTTTTCATGTCCATTTGTAGACGTTTTAAACCTACTTTCCGTTATACCACACGTCCCCTCAAAGTCTAAGCAGTATCAGGGAGTGATCAGTTCATGGGTTGGAGTCAGACAGCCTGGACTTGAGTACCCCTCTGACATTTCTACTAACCATGTGACTTTGGGAAGAGGAAAACCTCTCTGAGCCTCAGTTGCCTGCCTTGATAGTCAAGTGGAGATGATGATAACAGTACCTACCTTTTAGGGATGTTGACATGAGATATTTGGAAGTGTGGTTTTTAATACAGGGCCTGGAGTACAGTACATGTGCAATAATGGGTAACTATTATTAGGGGGAATGATTACTTATAACCACAGTCTTCCCTCTTCTCACTTCTTAATTTCCCAATTAATAAGAAAAAAAAAAGCAAAATCCTTGCTGTAGAAACTGTATTTCACGCAGATACGATATCTAGCTCAGAAGATTAATTGCTGATGATTTAACCTAAATTTTATACTTCTACACAAGTAATAATAGTAATGAAAGAGCAGAGTTGCCTGTTTAGATTTAACTTTTTTTTTTATTATATCAAAAAACAAAGAGTCCATTGAAAATGTTATCCAGAGGAAATTACCTTTGCCTCCTGTATGGCTATGGGAGTTCTTTATTTTTTCCCTGAAACTAATTCTATGGTTTAATTTATTTTCATCTTGTATTGAAAGTTTTAAAGGTTAACAAGAAAATTGTCTAATAAGGGAAATATTGGCCTGGAAGATTGAAGTGCACATCCACATAAATTAGCCTATGTTCTTTCTCTCTTCCCACTATATCAAGGTAATTGAAAACAAATTTTGGCTTTTTTTTTTCGTAAATGTTCAACATAATGATATAATTTTTGCACTTCAAACAGACTAGATAAAACCAAAAGAAGACATAAGTAATGTAACTAAAGCCATTGCGAAGCTAATTTCCCAATAGTTACCAGTTACCATAGAAGTTTAAAGAATTACCTTTGAGGTCTCCTCTTTAAAAATATAAATAATACCCTTGTTTGTTAGTTATAATGATCAATAAAGACTATTTCATAAACACTTTGAATAACATAACATTTTAATTTCACTTTGGTTTGTGTTGATTTCACCATGAACAATTTTAGTTTGAGCATCTAGAACAAAAGTTACATGTATAATCTCTGACCAGATTGGCCTCTTGTGGTTGGTCAAATCACCAAGCCTGTCCATCATTTCAGAGACCTCCCAGGAATCTCCCACTATGTTTTTTTCGGTCCTAACTTTATCCTTATTTGTATTTCTAAATTTGTACGTGTCAGCATATAACATCTCTATTATATCTTTAGATATGTGTCGGAAATACTCTTCTCCATTGAAGGTATGTATGGAATTATTATTGGTTGCTTTTAAATAAGGGCTAAACTTTCTCAAGTTCAGCCAATAGGGTTTGAATCCTTTCCCTTACCAACAGTATCATCAAGGATTAGGTTCAGCTACCAATAACAGAATATTCAAACAAAAGTGGCTTCAACACACAAAAGTTGATTTTTCTCGATTATTAAGGTGCCCAGGCAAGCATTTGCTGGCTTGTTTCAGCACCTCTAAGATGTCTTGGCCTAGATTCTCTAAGATTCTCTTTGCTGTCTCATCATGAGTCCAAAATGGATGCTGGAGATCCTGTGATAATTCTCACTTCCCAGCAAAAATGCTTTATCAGAAACGCCACTCAGTACTTTCTGCTTATATCTCATTTGCCACCTTCATCTGCAAGGGAGACAGGAAAATAAACTATTTGAAAGAAAAAAGAAGGAAAGAATAGATATTAGATTGGCAACTAGTGTTTCTGCCACCCTATTCAGTCTTAGTTCATGTTAATTTTTCTATCTACACCTTCCTAGGATATTAGAATTCTACAAGAGTGCTTACTTAAAATCATCTCCGTATTTTACATTATGTGTTTGTTTTTTTCCTAAGAGCCCACATTTATAAGCTTATGTTATTCTCAAAATCTTCAAAAACCAAACAAAAATAGATAGAACTTTGGTGGAGAAGGAGAAGGACCCAACATGTTGCTTAGTCACAAACGAAAAATAAGCTGGCAGGAGTAACAAATGCATCCACTGTATTGGATGATGTGTGAGCAGTGGGAAATGAGTGACTCATGTGGATACACATAGATTGTTCTACCAGAGCCCTCAAAGATTCCCTTAGGATTGGAGGGGACAATTGCAATTACTTGCATCTCTTGTCCCTCCTGCTTCTTCTGATTTGACCCTGAGTTACATGTGTTTGGAGCTAGCCTGGCTTTTGTGTGTCTGGTAAAGCAGGCTGCAATTCCTCAGCTCTATAGAGTACTTGGATCTCTTTCAAGTTGTGAAATGCAAGCTAATGAGTGTATAGCCATAAAAAAGCCAAAATGAATTCCAAAATGACAACAAAAATATTTAAATGATTTCCAAGTGTCAGAGAACAACATTGCATACTTGGAAATTCACTGTTAAGATGTGAATTTGGGAAGTCCAAGTAAAATGGGAACTAGGTCATTAGAATCAGGAAAACTGAACTACTGGGATGTAATTAGATGTGGCATTTGCCATATTGGCTTTATTTACACTGAGAGCTATGTGTGATGCTGAGGCTGGGATAGGACAAACATTTCCCGTATGCAATAATTTTTAGCTTTTAAAATCTGTAGCAGCTGGAGGTCTTGTTTCACTGGCAATGTCCTGATGCATGTCACAATAAACTATACCGTAATGGGGCTTATGGTCCTATGCTTTATTGGAGATTGTAGGGACTTAAAATCATGTTCCTCTAGTGCCACCTTCCATTGGCCTGCCTTTTGATGTCTTTCTGTTACTTCCATGAAATAAGAAAGTGATGTTCTCTCCTACCTAGAGTTCCATGGTCAAGTTCTGAGTCATCTCTTTAATAGATTAATGCAGCCCAATAAACATCATTGTGCTTACAGGAGAGGATACCATCCCCACCCTCAAGAAGCTCTCAATAACAAGGAAATGGCACTGGCCATCTTTCCAGCTGACACATGACTCTAGATCTCTGAACAGCCTGGTTTCTTTAGGTAAAAACTTTTTGAGAATGCAGTTATTCTTTTTAGTTAGAAAAGTTAGCTATCACTAAAAGTTAATCAAGTTTAAACTGTCCTTAGCTTATGAAAAGACGTTCAATATCCTTAGCCATTAGGGCAATGCAAATTAAAACCACAAGGAGAGACTTCCGGTTTCTGGTCTGGCACATAAGGAGCTTAGAAGTTGTCATTTCATCCTAACAACAAGTAAAAAGCTGAATAAACTGAAAATTCAACAACTCCTGTAGATCTGTCAAAGAAGTGAGACGACAGGAAAAACTGCCCCGATATCAGCGAGACAGACAGGCAGAGACAGAGGGTTACAACTTATTGGAGCAGATATCCACAAGCAGAGACCTCTGCGGGAAGGTAGAAAAAGCTAAACTGTAATTGACAAATTGCTGGAGGCTCAGGGTAGACAAGTCTGAGAGTTAAAAATTCCAGGGCAGCCCAGTTGCGGCGGGGGGGGGGGGGGGGGGGGGGGGGCAACACTTTTGTGAGTTTTAGTTCCAGGAGCTCTACCAGGTTCTCACAGGGAATATCGGAGAAAAATCTCCTCATGCTTCTGGCAGGAGAAGGGGAAAAGGAACCATTTTGAATTAGTCAGAGCGTTCCGTTCTTAACAAGTCCTGTCATCAAGAGAAACTGTTATCAGAGTCTAACCTGCTGGGGTTTTATCAGAACCCATAAAACTTCTGGAGGATAATACAGGAGAAAACCTAGATGACCTTGGGTATGGACGTGACTTTTTAAATACAAACCAAAAACATGATCCATGGAAGAAATAGTGGGTAAGCTAGACTCCAATAAATTAAAAAATTCTGCTCTGTGAAAGACAGTGCCAAGGGAATGAGAAAACAAGCCAAAGACTACGAGAAAAATATTTGCCAAAGACACATCTGATAAAGGATTTTTATCCAAAATATATGAAGAACTCTTAAAAGCAATAAGAAAACAAACAACTCTATTGGGCAAAAAACTGTTAACAGACTCCTCACCAAAGAAGACATACAGATGGCAAATAAGCATATGAAAAGATGCTCCACATCATAAGTCATCAGGGAAATGAAAATTAAAACAACAATAAGATACCACTACATGTATGTCTATTAGAATAGCCAACGTCCAAAACACTGACAAATAAATGCTGGTGGAGCAGCAGAAACTCTCATTCATTGCTGATGGGAATGCAAAAGGGTACAGCCACTTTGGAAGACATTTTGACAGTTTCTTACCATGTGATCCAGCAATCTCACTCTCTGATATTTACTGAGATGAACTGAAAACTTATGTTTACACAAAAACCTGCACGTGGATATTTATAAAAGCTTTATTCATAACTGCCAAAACTTGGAAGCAATCAAGATGTCCTTCTGTAGGTGAATGGATAAATAAACTGTGGTACATCTAGATAGTGGAATATCATTCAGCACTAAAAAGAAATAAGCTATCAAGCCATGAAAACACATGGAGGAACATTAAAATGCATATTTCTAAGTGAAAGAAGCCAAACTGAAAAGGCTGCATACCGTATGATTACAACTATATGACATTCTGAAAAAGGCAAAACTATGGAGGCAGTGGAAAGATCAGTGGTTGCCAGGCGTTAGGGAAAGAATGGGATGAGTAGGCAGAGCACAGAGGATCTTTAGGGCAGTGAAACCACTCATGATACTACAATGGTGGATACAGGCCACTATACGTTTGTGAAAACCATAGGATGTACAACACCCAGAATGAACCCTAAGGTAATCTATGGACTTTGGGTGATAATGATGTGCCAGTGTAGATTCATCGTTTATAATGAAAGTACCACTGTGGTGCAGGATGTCTATATGGGGGAAGTTGTGCATATTTGGGCACACGGGTGTATGGGAACTCTGTACTTTGCACTCAATTTTGCTGTGAAACTAAAACTGCTCTAAAAAATAAAGTTTACTAATTTGAAAAAAACCACAGTGAGATATCACTACACACTGATCAGAATGGCTAAAATGAAAAATAAGGACAATACTACATGCTGGCAAGAATGTGGAAAGACTGGGTCACTCATGCATTGCTGGTGGAAACGTAAAATGATACAGCCATTCTGGAAAACAGTTTGGCAGTTTCTTAATAAACTAAACATGCAACTGCCATGCAATCCAGCGATTGCTCTTTGCCCTCTTGGCTGTTTATCCCGGAAAAATAAAGACTTATGTTCACACAAAAACCTGTACACAAATGTTTATAGCAGCTTTATTCATAACAGCCCCAAACTGGAAACAACTCAGATGTCCTTCAATGGGTGGATAGTTAAACATACTGTGGTAGATCCTTGCCATGGAATACTACTCAGTAAGAGGGCTGAGAACAAACTGTTGATACAAGCAGTAACCTGGGTGAATATCCAAGAATTATGCTAAGTGAAAAAAGCCTATCCTCAAAGTTTACATACTGTATGATTCCATTTATATGACATTCATGAAAGGACAGAACATAGAAATGGAGAGCAAATCAGTGGTTGCCAGGGTTTAAGGAGGAGTGGGGTATGAGGGGAGAGAATGTGGCTATGGAAGGACAACAGGAGGGACGGATAGGAATGTTCCGTATCTGACTGTACCAATCTCAGGTTCCTGGTTGTGATGTTGTACTAGAGTTTTCAAGACGTTACCACTGGGGGAACTAGAGGGAGAGCACACAGGATCTCTCTGCATTATTACAATTGCACGTGGATCTCTAATTATGTTAAAATAAAAAGGGTTAAAATAAATAAATAACGTAAAACCAAAAAAGCTGATTAAAACTTTACAATTTTTCTTAAAAACAAAGAAAATACTCCCACAACTCTCCTTAGAAGCTGATTGGCAGTTTTTTCCTAGCCAAAAGTCTAAAGGCTTTCCTAGGTGAACTTTTCAAGAGTCTGACCATCAGAAAAAAGGAAAGAAAAAGCCAGATGAGGGAGACGAAAAACAATGGAAAGCATGTGTAGCATATTGGTTAAATAAATCATGGTCCGTTCATGCAATAAATGCAGTTATTACAAAATTAGTTATAGAAGAATAGTTACTAAATGGGAAAATGTGTACTGTATATTAGTACGTTATAACACAATATTGTAACATATTTGTTAATATTCATTAATTCATTCAATAAATCTTGCGTATTCAACAAAAAATGCACTAAGCGTATCCGTGTCCGGTGATGGAGCTAGAACGGTGACCTGGAAAGCCCTCATGACGCCTGCCCTGCTGGACCTCACAGTCAACTGGATCCATGGATTTCCTGTTCTTCTCTTTCCTTCAGCAGCATGATATTTAGTTTTTCAATAAATATTTGTTAACTACTGATTCTATGCTCAGAACTCTTGAAAAGTTTCTTGTGGGATCCAAAGGTCATATTTTATACAGTTTGTGACCTTAAAGTTCTTATAATTTGGGCGGAAGGACAACATTCAAAAACATGTAATGAAAATCAGAGAACAGGGGAATATAGGGTATATGTCTGCACAAATGCAAAGTTTCCAATCTGAGACATCACCTAAGCGGGCGTGGGAATGGTTAACCCCACGGAGTGTGCCAAGTCACCTCACAGATCAGCAACAGCAAAGGGAAGCAGAGGTCCCCAGGGTGGAATCTTGGCCTGAGTTCCTCTGTGTAGCCAACACTTCACTGATTCTTCAAAACCAATTTTATTGTCTGAGCATCCTTGCCATGACTGTTCCCCTCCTAGCTGACACTAGTATTTCATTTCACTGTGGTCTGTGCACTTTCTGAGTTTGAATTGGCTGAGTCTGAGCCCAGTTTCCCTGTGACGTTCTTCACTCTCTTTCCAAAGGAATTGGTAAAAGTGTTTGACTCTTTTTATGTGTTGGTGACACCACTGAGCACATTAAAATCCTCTCAGTAAGACAACCTAAGGACAGCCTCGGGATTCTTTTTCCCACTGAGTCTCTAGTGGCTGATAAAGACATTCCCCAAAGCGCTTATGACAGCCTGGAGAAGCACAGGCTGTGGGAAAGGATGTGTTTCCACAGTGGCATATGAAAGGGAAGTCTTGCATTCGAGAGCGAAGGAAACGGCACACATAGGAATGAGTGTAGGACACCCTGCTGATAATGGCATTAAATAAGCTTGGTGTGGACTTCCAGAAACAGGGTGTTACTGCTTGGCACAGCCATCACCATACATTGGAGAGAAAAAGACGACATTTCCTTACATAGTTTCTGCATACCCCTTCTATTTAGGGGATTAAGAGACCCTTGCCTCCACCTCTGTGAGGCACTTCATGTACTAAGGCCTCCCCGTTACCAGGAGAAGACACAATTTCTATTGGCGCTCAGGACCCTAAGCTCTTCTACATACCTCCACAACTCAAAATTCCACGAAGACCATAATTTTTTGGATATTGGTCAGTGAATGTGTGGCAATTGTTTGCCGTGAGTCTCACTCAGCAACTCAGGGTGAACTGCTCTGTTCTGTTTTGTCCTGGTCCGTGGAATAAGCCTTAATGGCATTCACATGCCTAAGACCTGTGGTTGCCTGTGAAACTGTTTCACCCAACAATGAAATATTTGGATTGGCTGATGTGGAATACCAGCTGGCTAAACATTGGTGAGGCTGGGTGTATTGAAATGGCGTCATTGGTAGAAGTTGGCATACAGTTAGCGGAGATACCAACCACTATAACAGGACTGCATCCAGCAAATAATGGGAAATATTGTAAGAGTGAAGGTAAAACCTCAAGCCTACAATATTTATAAAGTGCTTTGCAATTGCAAATGGATTTTCTAAAGAGTCATTTTTCTCCCTTTCAAAAGTTTACTTGTATATCCAATATCATGATACCCTGATATAAAAGTAAAATATTCCTCTAAGGAAACAATGGTGGTTTGTTAGGCACCCCAGACCAAATTTCCCAAGAGACCATCTTACTGTTATTGTTTAAGTCGTATTGACCTGGGGCTCAGAAAATGCAATCTCAGCAGCAGTCTTTATTCTTTTTACATGTTAGCTGTCTCCCATGACAAGCCTTTAGGGTTTCAAAAAATGTACGTTGAAAACTCTCATTGTTTGTTTTTCCTGAAGTTCCCTATAAAATGTCAGTGTCTTTGAAGGGGTTCTCCCTGAATTGAACTCCTGAGATTGGAGATTTACCAGGTTGATTTAGGAGTTTGAAATCCTGGAATGTTTCCATAAAATGAGGATTTACAGTTCATAAATATAATGACAAAAGTGTGAAGATACATTTTTGTTCTTGAAAAACTATTGGAACAAAGGTACTTTTCATAAAAAGCTCAAGTACTGCCATTTCCTTCAGACAGAAATCTGTTCTGGCCATATGACATGGCTTTTTATCACCATTTGTTTAAGATGGTCTCCCTCCCTGCTTCATGAGGAGCCACCGCCTCCTGACGGTGCGCAGATGGAGAAAGGACTCAAACACTGGGACATTTAACCAGAGAAGAGTGTAAAGAAATGGAAGGACAACAGGCTATAAGGTGGAACACATTTTTGCCTCACCCCTGCCTGGGTTTGGCTTCCAGATCATTAGCCTGGTTTGCATATTTATTCTCAGATTGGTAGCTACAATCTTTCTTGCATATGGCAACAAGTGACCTGGTTACTAGTTGACATTAAATAGTCTGCTATGACTAACTCTCTGGGGTAAGAAAAATCTGCCATGCTCTAGCCTTACACAATGTTATGGGGAACAATAAGGAAATTGTGTCACTAATGGACCATCTCAATAGATGATCGAAGTGGTGTGAGACTCACAGTTGCGTAGTTCTGCAGAAAAAGGCCTGGGTTGAATAATAGCAATGGATTCATGAGTCTGGGGAAAATCTCTGGACTTGCTTTCAATTTAATTGTAAATTGAATTGACATGATTTCCAAACTCAGGATGAATGTTGGAGCTTACCTTGAGGTTAAAGAAAGGACAGCCTTCTTTCTTTATCCCAATTTGCTTACTTTATCCCAGTTCTTAGAAAGGGAGAATCATGGCTCCATTCTGCTCTGACAAAACCTTCTGCTCTATAAATTTCTAGTAACCCAGAAGGAGGGAGTGAGTGTCTTGCCACCCCCACCCCTGACATGGATATTTGATTATGATTGGAAACAACTCAATGTTGTGGAAAGAGCACTGAACCATGAGTCAGAGAACAATGTTCTAGTCCTGTATTCACCATTGGAAATAATTTCTTGTCCAAATTGGGACACTTTGAGGGTGAAAGGGGGTGCTATTAATACTTACACCAGGACAGCAGGCATCAACCAAGACTTTCTTGGGGATACTGGGGTCTGTGATCATCCTACCACTTACTGTGTGTTTGGGCAAAGTAACCCACCTCTTTTAGGTTCTAGTTCCTTAACTGTAAAGTGGAAATAACAATAACTTCTCTATTTTATAGGATCCTTGTAAGGATCTAATGAAATAACATATGTGCAAGCACTTTGTGAACTATGAACTATGAAACCACATACAATGCAAGCGAGATCATGGTAATGAATTATATCAGCTATAGCTGGAGAAAACTCACAGAGAAACATCTCTGTATTTCTTCTTGGACAAGAACAGAGATTTGGGAGCAGCAACTGTGGAAATAAACCCAGAGAAGATGAGGTTTCTAAGGGAATATTGAAGGAATTAAAGCAAGATGGGCTATTTTTGATAGTCTTTTCCTTTAAACCAATATAATGTTTAAGAAGAAGTGGAACCTAACATGAGACGAGGGCTGTGTTTGGGGAAGTATTAGGGGATGCTGAAGAGCGTGATGACATAGTTAGGCAAGCCTGTATCTGTAAATATTCACAATCTGACTTGAAATATAAAAGCCTGACATTTAGGAGAATTAATTTTGCTAAGTTGTTGCAGCCCTGGAGATTAAAACTCAAGGACTCTTAGTCCTTCTTTTGTCATAATTTGGTGTTTTTTTTGGCCTAACTGTGCTGATCAGCTTCAGGCCCTCTACCCCATTGTGTTTTTTGCAGAATTTAGAAGAAATCAAGATGCCTTTTGTAGAGCTCCTGCCACCATGCTGACAACTGTGTTCATGGTCCATGTAGCCCAAACCCCCTCAGCCATCTGCTCAGCCTACTTGGCCATAGTTCTCCATTAAGCAACTGGAGGTCAGTCATGAACAGACACCTTCTGTTGGCTTACATGACCATGACCAAGAAACTTCAACTGGCAATTTGAGGTCACACAGACGCTTGACTTTAGCACATTTTATGTAGGAAATTCAACTCAGAGGCACTACCTTGTAAACACTACAGTCGTGTGTCGTTTAGCGATGGGGATACATTCTGAGAAATGCGTCATTAGGCGATTTCGTGGTTGTGCGAATATCATAGAGTGTACTTACACAAACCTAGATGGTATAGACTCTACACACCGAGTCTGCATGGTATTAATCTTATGGGACCACCATCATATATGCGGTTCATTGTTGACTGAAATGTCATGTGGCACATGACTGTATATACATGTTGATTAAATAATATTAAAGCAAGATCCATTGGGCAGGTATACACAGAATGGTTCTTTTGCCAAATAAGGAGGTTCTAGCTGTGTAAGGAACCCCTTAATTCATCCAACAAATATTTTGGAACATCTTTTAAGTAGAGGACAGGGCTAGTTAGGTAATCAACAAAGATTTGTGTTCCCTCTCCATTCCCAGCTGGGTGCGGGGAGGCTGCTGCCACTCAGGATCTAGATTTCCAGCATACCTGGCATAGGTGGAGACTGGTTCCTAGTTCTTCACAATGAAACATGAGTGGAAGTGGAGGTACCTTCCTCTACTTCCATCGCCATATACTGACTGAATCTGAATGTCTCCAAGATTCTGGAGGACAGAGGGTCCACAAGATGAAAAGAGCCTGGGCTCCTGAATAACCATGTGGAGGGCTGCTAACCAAGGAAATTAATGTGGGTGAGAAATATAACTCTATTGTGTTAAAATTTGAGAGGTCATCTGTTACACAAACTAGTGTGATCTTAAGTAATACAGCTAGGCACTGAGATTTTATTTATAATTTACTTGGTTTCACAAAATATTTGAGATAACCTACCAGATTACATAAATTTAAATAGAAAATAAAAAGAAAGAAAAATGGGAAATGTAAATTAGAATATAAGGCCAAGATCAATGGCAATTTAGAGCAGAAATATTCAGGCTCTACACAATTATAAAGCGGAGGCACAAATTTGGCTCTTGACTTCCTGGAAACCAAAGCAATACTAAAAATAATTTTTTTAAGTTATATGATTCATATTGTCCATAAAGACAAAAGGATATTAATTTCTGGGGCAAAGCCATGGGGGTGGCTGGGCTCACCAAGAGAGAGGGAGGTGGAGGACAAAGAGAGAAGCATAGAGACATTATCCCTAGGATCATCAACATTTATAGGACACTAGGAAGGAAAGGATGCAAACTCAGAAAAGAAGGCAAAAAGCTGGAGAAAAACCAAGAGAATGAGATGGCAGGAACCAATAAAAAAAGGGGATATAAACAACAACAAAAACACACAGAGCTTACTATTAACACTTTCATCCCCAGATGAAAATCTCATATTTAGTATCTGAACTAAAAACTTATTTCCTCAGTCATCTGCACATTCCTTGTAATATAATTTACTGGGCTGTATGGCTAAGTAGGTCAGCTAGCTTACTCCTCTGTTTATAGATCTTCATCAGGAAAAGTAAGAAACTGTACTAGACGATTTCTAAAGTCTTTTCTGCTTTTACTCCTTCTGATATTATAGATGCTTGCTCAGGATTCAGAACAGATTCTTCTATGTTAATAGAAACCAAAGTTAAATGTGTTTCATCTATACTGCGACGTGGCAGGAACTGCAGCTGGATGTGACTTATTTCCAAAGAGGGCAGAGGCAGGACTTTGGAAACATATTTCAAATAATTCTAACAGTCTGCAGTCATGTGAAACTTCAAGAGTTTAAAGCAACAGAAGAAACGGGACTGCTATTTGTTAGGGCTGCTCGACCACATGGCTTCATTTACATCGTTCCATTGGGCTGTGATGTGGGGCTGAGGTTAAAAGTTTAGTCTTCAGACAAAACAGGTGATTCAGCTGTTGTCACAGATGAAGGGCCCAGCCGGATACTCTCACACAGACTGTTTCTGGTTTTTACAAGAAAACTAGTTGTTCATCTACTTGAAAGTGTTTGTACACATATGTCACTTGTGTGCCTCCCTGAACCAGTTTCGTTCAGTGAAGACCTAGCGAATAGGTACTTTGTGTAAACACAGTGCTGGACACTGCTGAGGCGTAGAAGATGAAAATGACACAGCCCCAGACCACAAGGAACTTACCATCTAACAACGGTAGACAGACACATAAGTGGGTGTGCTATTTAAGGTAAAATGGAACCCATGCTGTGGTGTGCTCCTTTGCAGACACAAACAACACACCCAATCTCTAGATTTGGGTTGTAACAGCAGAGGGTCTTTGAAAGCAAGAAATGGTATGCATTTGAGCTTGGTTCTCAGCTAAAACATTCATTGGAGGTGCTACTAGGGTACACAAAGTCTGATATTTCAGTAGGCCAAAATTCCACTCCCCTTTGTTCCCTTCTCAAGGGAAGGAAGAAGGAGCTTCTAGAAGGATGAGGTAGTTTGGTTGCACATTGAGGCTCTAACACTCTCACAACCTGTGAGAGTCTTCAGATCCCCTCTGTTTATGTTTATATGTGAAGGAGGATTCTGAAAAGCAAGACATTATACATTTAACAGCCACTTAAAAAGCCCTTACTTTGTGCCAGACACGGTTCTAAGTGATTTACAAATATTAACTCAGTGCTCTTAAATAAATAATGCTCGTAAAACCTTATTATTCCCATTTTTCAGACACAAAATTAAGGCACCGAGAGGCACAAATAAATAATTTGCCACAGTCACATTATCTTATTCATTTTGTTGAAAGATCTCAGAGGTAAAAATGGTCTAAAACATTGTTAAGAAGGAAAGTGCAAACCCTGACAAATGACATGACAGCTCAGTCCCCAGGCTCAGAACTCTGATTCCATCTCCAATACCTCTCTCTCCACTTTGTGTGCCCTCTTCAGACCTATTGCTCATTTCTTACAATGTCCCTCAAAGTACTGCCCTTAGACCAGGGCCACTGGGGCCCCTCTTCTGGGTCCCACACCTTGGGGCCCAGTGCTTTGGAGTGCCTTCCTCAGTTTTTTCTAAGACCTCCTCTGGCTCCTGGAGTTGGCTGGGTCTAGTGGTGCCATTTTGTAGGGTGTCCCAAGCCTGGTAGGGTCCTGTGTGGTCCCTGTTTTTCCCCTCAGGGCACTGTCCATTGTTCACTGATGAAGACAAACCATAGCCACTCCCACAAGCTCTCCAGTGTAACCACAAATCACCTTTCCAATTCCTCCTCTCCGTTCGCCTTGTTACCACACACCGTGTCTGTAACAAAACTGAACTTCTGGCTGTTCTTCAACATGTCTGTCCCTTTCTCATCTCCTCACATTTGCTTTTAATATTCCTGCCCCACTTCTGTCTCTCCCATTTCTCTCCATTAAAATTGTACCCAATTTTGAAGGCCTTGAATGCCTCTCTTTCCTCAAGCTTTACGTCAGATGTCATGTCTCCTTGTTTTCATCTACTATGTTTATTTATAAAGCTGTATCATTTTGCAGCTTTTTTGGTTTTTTGCCTTTTTAGAAGCTGACTTACACGGCATCAAAACTGAGAGACTCCGCCAGGGGTAGGGTTCAAATTAGTCAAATACTTGTTCATATTGGCAGAAACATATTTTTACTGCTGCCAACCATTGGCACTTAGATGATTAGTTTTATTAAAGGAAACCACAGACTTAAAGAAGAGATGAAGCTGTGCTCTTAGTAGAAGCTGATAATAGGAATAAGCTTGCAGTTCTCAAGATGAAAACCCCAATTGCTATTTTGAGTAAAAACTAAGAACAAACATGGCCTAAACCAAGATGGTCTAGAAATCTTATTAAATGCCATGCATCCACAAAGCCTTTTTTTCTTTTGGAAAAGAATAGAGTCAGAGGAAAACAGATTTCTATTTATTCCCTTTGTTGTCTTAAAAAAGCAGATTCTGCCAAAACTAGCAGTCATGCAGATCTTGACATCTGTGATCTCTAACAGGTTTCAGATTTCTAAAAATGACTTGAAAATCACATGTCAGCAAACTAAAGGGGTACAGGGAAATGCTGATAGGGAGCAAGGGAGTTTCATGGGCTCTTGAAATTCTGGGAAAAAATATGCAAAATGCTAATCAGAGAACCTTCAATCTTTCATCTTCTTTTTATGACAATGATTAAGCTCATAATGTCTTTCAGAGACGTGGGCAAAGAAAACAAGCTGGAAAATCAGTGCAGCAAATGGCAAACATGCCCCGGGTGTGGATTAGACTGAGAACCAGCGTCAGTGAGAACATAGTATTTGGGTAATGCTGTCCCTGGATTGGTAATCTTAGATGTGTTGTATTTTTAGTCTAAAACACATTTAGACACAGATGTGGATGTGAAGGCACAGATGTGATCAGAACAGGCAGTTTGGTGATGAAAGTTCAGACGCCTCTGATTTCATCTAGGTCCCGCCCACGCCTATCAGATGAGGGACAGGCTCAGATGAGGAAGAGAAGGCTCTGGAATAGGAAAGTGACTTGTTCAAGTTAACAGTCTGGCTGGTGACAGGACCACATAAGAACCCAGGTCTCTTGATTCCCAGTGTTCCGTCCCACATTGCCTCTCCTTTTTAATTCCTTTCTATTCAGCTTAAAACGTATTTTTAGAGCCTAATTTTTAGAGCCTAAAACATATTTCTAGAGCCTGTGGCTATCTTACTGTCAGGGATGAACAATTAGGAAATAGATCAAAGCTGTATTTGCACTTCTATTGTGAAGGAACAACCTGATGGCTTAAGGAAGCCTTAAGGCTACGGATGAAGCAGGTCATCTGTGACCGTGCACTGGGGCTGGTGTGCCATTGGGCCCATCACTAGCCCAGCTGAACTGGTGGCTATGACAACAGAGGTGTCAACAGGAGGATATTCTTATGTTTGCAGACTTAGAATGTTTGTGTGTATGTGTATACCATTTACATGTAAAAAGTTATTTACTTATATTTGAAGGTTGGAATCTGGTATTTCCTGAAATTGGTAGTGATGGGGGGTGACTAGAAGCAAAACATTACTACATAGATAAATATCTTTGGGACAAGGACTTAGGGGACTTTGGGAAAGTATAGGCTAGATTGTGATCAACCAGGAAATTTGAGTTTTCAGGTAAATGCAGACAGGAGGCCTTGAAGATTTCTTATTTAAGAAAGTAATCTAA
The DNA here is from genome assembly GCA_031878705.1 of Tapirus indicus. NCBI lineage: Eukaryota > Metazoa > Chordata > Mammalia > Perissodactyla > Tapiridae > Tapirus > Tapirus indicus. Next base: position 9,818,581 of record CM062925.1, read on the forward strand.
CATTGTATTTATTTGTTTGAAATAACTTTGGAATTGATGTGTAACAGGAAAGCTTTCAGACCCACGCAAGTACACCAATTGTGAGAATTAAACTTTCTTTTAAAAAACAAGGGAGTGTTTATGCAGTTGAGTATAAACTGCAGATTTTTCAAAAACTATCCCCCAAGGCACTTTAGTTTCTAACTCTAAAGCAGAATTAGAGGGAAGATACAAAACAGGGAACACAAAGATGTTTCTTTACTGCTAACATGGTCCCTGGAGTCCAGCATAGGATCCACACTGCAGCAAGCTCGCTTTGGGAAGGGCAGCCAATGACGGGGTACTTTGTTGAGTAGACAGCCCAGACTGTCCCAAGGAGATGAGCTCACACTAGTAGCAGTTCTTAGATTAAATACCTCCATTTCAGAAGCCCATCCTAAAGCCTTCATATCTGAACTCGGAAATATGTTCTTTTATTTATTTGCATCCCTGTTCTTCTGAAATGGTAGCAAAAACCATGGTAAAGGCTATCCCTGTAACACTGACTTCAAGCAGGCATGGTCCAGGAGGGTCTGGCTCTTAGGCATTTCTTTTGAAAAGTAGGTTAGAAATGTGACCTAACGCTAGAAAAGTCTACAGCTCCCAAAGAGGAGGGAGCTGTGAAAATCTGGTGCGAGCGATGATGGCCACTTGCCATCCTGACAGAACTGCACAATCAGCTTCCAGGACACGTTTCTCTAGTTTATTCTGGGAACCAGTAAACCCCACTAGAGGGCAGACTAACCTAGACCTTTTTCTTTTCCTTCCAGTGAGAGTTGGATCCATTGTGTTTGACATGAAGCATTATAGGAATGGAGTCCTACAGGTGAATAAAATTGGGGCAGTGTTTCATTATCACTGATGGAGATTGTGCCTCCGACAGTATTTCGTTATTTAACTTTGTACTCAGGGCATTAAATGCTGTAAATGCTTAATTTAGATAAGGTCTAAGGGCAATAAAAACAACAAAAAGCCCATGAAAATAGTGGATGGCATATGATTATTACAAGCTATATTAATGGAGAACAAGCATCACTCGAGAAGGTGGTAATGACCAGGTACACACAGAAACCTTCTCCAAAGAACAGGGAGCACATGAGACAGCATCACAGTGAGCTAATGGATCCATAATGCCAATTCGTGCCTAATACGGTCCTTTGTAATTTCTCTTTTTTTTAAACCATGAAATCTTATTTCCTTTACTTTTGTGTGACTGTGAAGGAGGACAAAGAAGACAAGCTGTGTGGAAGTGGGTTTTCCCAGAAGTAAACTCAGCATTGTTCTGGCTGGGATGGTCCTACACCACCTCAGAACCTTCAGCCATTTTAGTAATTTTAAGATGTGCTAGAGAAGGGTGCAGAATTTTCAGAATGATCAGTGGGCATAGATATTGTGATGAAACTGATTGACACAGCTGTTCATTAGTCATTCTTTTAATTTACCCAACTAACGTGTAGAAGGAATAACTATTTTTCAAAGCTAATGTGTTAGTCAGTGTTGTCCTAGAGGAGATATATATTTATATTGATATATATAGTTGGATAACCAGTAGGAGTTTTCTATACACACACACACACACACACATATATGTGATTTATTATGAGGAGAATTGACTCATGTGATTATGGAGGCTAGGAAGTTCCAAGATCTGCAGTCAGCAGGCTGGAGACCCAGGAGAGCTGATGGTATAGTTCCAGTTCATTTCTTATCCAGAAACATCCTCAACAGACACACCCAGAATAATGTTTAATGAAATATCTGGGCACCCTGTGCCCAGTCAATACATAAAATTAACCATCACAGCTAGTAAGAGACTGTGTCATATTTATTTCATGCTTTAGAGATAATAAAGTGCTGTCATAAACATCTCTTTTGTCCTTGCCACAAGCCTGTGAGCGAGGTAAGGCATATTATCCTTAACATCTTCACAGGTGTTACTGTGATCGTCAGTAATTATTAAGGCACTGAATGATTTTCATGCCTTTTCCAGATTATGAAAATGAGGCATAGAGAGATTTTGTAACTTGTCAAACATACAATTTGCATTAGGTCTTTCAACTCCTAGTCCTAGGCTCTTTTGACTACATTTCACATTTACTTCAAAGTGTGAAAAGAGCTTCAACCACCACCTAACCTCCACAGGGCACATACTCTGACATACTAAGTAAACATTTCCTTGGCCAAGTGTGTTCTGTGTTATAATGTACATAGTGGACCTATAATACGCTTGGCATGTTAGAATAAATGTGTCTTGGACTCCGCGGTAGTAGAGGTTAAAGTGGGCAAGAAATTAATGAAATAAGTATGTTAGCACGATTAATAATCATAGAGCTGCAGGCACTGCCCCTGACCAAAAACTTCTTCCCACTAATGACTCAGATTTGTCAGAGATTTCCTTTTGTTTGTTTCTTTTCCCAGACGGCATTTTCTTCCCTCAAATAAAATATTCCTGGGACACATAGCGCATTAAGTTTATTGATGCTTTCATTTGGTGACTAGAGCCATCAGGACCCTTCAAGGGTTTAGCCTTCTAGAGAGAGCAGAGGTGCTAAAAGGGGCAAAGAGCTCAGAAAGGGGAAAGGAATGCTGAACCAGACAGGCATTTCATTCTCTTGATTCTACGAGTATAAAGTAGTCATCAGGACAAGATGTCAACTCATTAATTCATATAACTTCTTTCTTCACCTGTAAGTGAGAGTTCAGTGAAGTCACATCTTACTTAGGGAAAGGACCTAAGGTTGGCATGGAAGGCAAAAATCACACACAGCCAAAATCACCCTTGAAAACCTTGAATCACCCTTGCAACATAGTATACAGAGTTTTACAACCCTGTTTAACAATTTGTATACATAAATGTATAATACATAATAAAAATGCGTATGCAAAATTTTAAAAATATTGTTTTACACAAAAAATGTATGCATTAACACACTAGAATCACGCTCAGCATGGTGTGATGTCCATACGTGGAGGGCTGTGTTAGTTGCAGCTCCCAAGGGTCTCATGTGCCATCTTCTCCCATCCCATGGCCTGTGCTCATTGAGTGGAGTGACAGATTGAATTGCAAGGTAATTTTTTTCTCTTAACTTTTTATTTTGGTGTAATTTCACACTGACTGAAAAGTTGCAAGATCAGTACAGAGAATTCTCCAGTGTTAACATCTTAACATTTCCTTTATTCTTTGCTCTCTCTCATGTATTTTTGCAGTATATGTTTAAAAAGTTGTTGTTTTCCCTCATTTGTGCATATATTATTAAATTCACATATTTTAAATGTACAGATGATGCACCCTCACTCTAATTGCATCTCAGAGAAATTAGGAGAGTCATTCACTCAGTGTTGCTGGTGGCATTAGGAGCTGATAAAAATGGGCAAATCAGAGCTGAGTGAAATAAAGATGCCCCAGATGTTAACCTGGCCAAGCAAAATGAATCCTAGCAATCGTACAGAATAAAAAACAGGCACTTTACTGTTGGTAAGAATGCTATTTGGACTGAATTATGAAAATCGTCGCTAAACCAGAATAGTCTGCCTTTTTGTAATTTGCATCACTAATGCGCTATTACACTTTCGCGTTTTTTTAACATACAGAAGCAAGTGACATGTATGAGCTCATGAATAATTCAAAGATCCACTGCGAGTTCTCACCTCTGATTTCTATTGTTTCTTAGCAAAGGAGGACGGCTTTCCATTACTGTCGGAGCTGGAAGAATTGTCACTGTGCAATATTACTGTTATTAACATTATTGCAAGTAATTACTGTGATTACAAGTGATTAGTCTTTCAAGTAATTATTAAGATCCTGGATTATCTGGTCTTCAAACATCAAGACACAACTCATGCATTTCAGAACATGACTCACTGCATCTTATGTCTGTTAGCCCGTGAAGCTGGTCAGCAAGTTACTACCTGATGGAGAACTTGACTATCTTTGTGCTCTTGTACAGGCTTAGTGTATAAATTACACTTTCTTAATTTGTTTCAGATCTTAGAAAATGCTGAAACACTTCTGAGAGCAGAGTAAGGAATACCCAAAGAAGAGGGAACCCCAATGAATAATTTAAGTTGACTGAAGTCTACTGCTTCTCTAGAAATAACACTTTGTCAGCTGGTTGCCTTATGCTTTTCATGATATTCTTGTGGTATGATTTCCAAATCTGAGTACATACAACTAATCGCCATGACTTCGTTTGTAGAACACTGCATTTTATTTTAGTTAGCACATCTCGTCCCTCACTCCCGGCCTGAACAATGAAAAAATGAAATGATCAGTAGTCGTTCTGAAGCTCAGAGAGAAACCACCCTTTCAAATGAGCACCTAGGGAATGTTGGGGAATACCAGCTGCTACCACTTACCTATTACGTAACGTGGACTTTGGACATATAAGTAATGGAACTGCAGTAATGCTTGTGAACCGAGTAAAATGCCTACTGTGGATATCGCACAGTGCTGGCCATTGTGGAAGGAGACTTAGGGCCATCCGGGAGGGCGGTGACATGGGTCTGGGCACTGGATCTGCCATTAACTAGCTGTGTGACCTTGGGCAGATAACCTAAAGGAAAGGGAGAGGAAGAAACCTGCCTTTAACGGAGCATTTTCTGGGGGCAAGGATCTAACAAAAGTCATGCCATTTAATCCACACAATAGCCCCAGAGACAGAGGTCATCAGCTCTCTGCTCTCCATAGGGAAACTGAAGCTCATGGAAGGTGAATAACCTGTCACATTCATAGAGCCCGGTAAATGGAGAAGGATGGGCTGCCGTGTCGGTTAAGGTTCTGGACTCTGTGGACCTCAGTCTACAGAGGTTCAGATCCTCCATTCTGGCTCCATCACTTATTGGCTATGTATTCTCAGGAAATTTATTTAATAAGCTCTATTCCTCTTATTTCTAAAATGGGAATATAATTATACTCCTATCTCATCGAGTTGTTGGGAGGTGTAATTAAGATATTGCACGTGACTGCCTATCTCAGTGCCTGAGCCTATGAAGTGTTTAATTCTCTAATTATCTCATTATTTTGTGACAGAACTGGAGTTTTTCAAACTCAAAAGCCCACAGATTACAACAATAACTCTGGGTCTCTTCCCATATCATAAGGTTATTATGGGACTGGTGAAATAATGAGGAAAATATCTTGCAAATTGATGAGTATACATGTTTTTGCCAATGTTCTGTTTCTTATGAGTAGGTCTTGGGTCTCCAGATACAATGAAAGCTTCTGAAAAACATGAGTGATATTTTCATTTTTTTCTGGACCCCGTGTTTCTAATTCTGATCTCTGAAAACAGAAAGTGTACCGTCAATTCTATTTCAGTAACTCTTACAATCATTTATCTGCAGCACTTTTACTCATATTAGAAACTTTTTATTTCATGTTTATTATATTTGATGGAAAACTGTATAATCCAATTTGTCTTATATAAAAGAAGGGTATTATTGAGACCCAAGAATGCTATTAGAGTCCAGAAATCATGCTTTTATGATATAATAAATCTCTCCCTTCTACATGTCTTGAATACTGTTCATAGCAACAGAAATCATTTTAAAGGGGCATGTTACTATTTTTAATACTCACAGGTGTTTCATTCTTAAACTCCTTTTTTGCTCACATTAATCGCTACTTTTACCCAGTACTGAAATAAATGCATATTAATTTTTAGTGTTGTTTATTTTATTTCTGCAGGTGCGTATTAATTTTGGAGTCCAGTTAAGCCCGTCTAGACCTTAAATGCCACCAGATCTCTTAAACACACATTTATTTTTTATTGTTTTTTTGTTACATTCTTTATTATCAGATTTAATGAATGTAGTTTTTATAAAGCTTATTACTTACTTACCCTGAAGACTGGATTTGAATGTGCTGTTCTGGTCTGCTGAGCAAATGGAGATTTAATTACAGATATTTAATTGCGTATTATGAACTTGATGGACTAGAACTGAATGAGCCCTTCTTCCCCATTTTCCATCTTTAAATGCACTACACAAACGCATCATAGTCTAGCTGCCATTCTGTACAGCTTTCACTGCCAATTCATGAATTGTCACTGCCTGGGGTTTGATATAAAATGTTTGTCTGTGGACAGTAACACAGGGACAGTCCTTAGCTTTTTAAAAATTATGAAGGAGAAATATTTCATTTGAAAACAGAAATCAAGGTTAACCTTCAGAGAAATTAATTCGTGGGCTAAAGAGGAAGATAATCTTCATTTTGGAGAAAACATAATTGGAATGTTGAAATCAGAAAGCCCACTCAAAGATTCAAGTGAAATGTGGAATAGAATGAAACTCTAACGTCTAACTATGTTTGTTTTCATAAAAAGTCAAATACAAAATGGGATATCCTGAAACAGGGATTTTAGTGGTAACAGAACCTAGTAATGAACTGTAACAGTGATCGATTCAAGTCCACTTACAGTTCCCTTTCGCATTATTATTTTTTGGGTGCAATGTTATGGAAAAATATATTGCATATCGATTTAGGGAACTGAATTTTAGTCAAAAACTATCTTTGCACTAGAAACCTGTTTATCCTGCAGTATAAAATAAACTTAAAATGTTTGTGTGATCTTGCCGGTTGATCAGTGTTTCAATCTGAAGAATTTTATGATTACATTTTCACTTCAAATGAGAAGCGGTTTTCATATTTGGACTTAGAATCTGGATACTGTTTATGCTGGCTTGAGAGCAGGAAGTTAAAAAAACTGGTTTGAACAAAACTGTCTCAATCAATATGAATTTTGTGTGGTGCCCAGTGTGGTGCCAAAAACATTGCAAATTCACAAATGGTTTCTTACTTTGTGTTCTTAAATGTATATAACATTGTGGTCCCTTTTCAGGGTCTGGGATGTAAATCAGCCTTCTGGAAGTTTCCATCATTATGAGGTCCTTCTCCTTCTTTCAAACCCCACCCTTGGGATGTCCAAGAATCTGTCAGGGTGCTAATTCCTGTCTTATAAAGGGTCACCCTTGCCTTGGTGCGTGGGCCAACTGCCACTGGGTCAGGGACCCTCTGAACCTGATGAACTTCACCATCGTCTCGCAAGTTAGTTGCTTCAGAAAGAGCTGCTGAAGCAGACAATCTCAGGTCAAACCTGGAAACCCAGATAGTCATGGAGTTGTCCACGTTCACCACTAAGACCACTTCTAACACTGAAGACTATCACTGCCTCTTGTTAGGCTCAAAGTCATGACCGGGGGCTGAGCTTTCTGTTCCAGGGGTTGCCACTGAGGATGTGGAAATTCCTGCCTCGGCAATGGGGTTTGAGGAAATGATACTGGCCTCCGGCAGTGGTGTGGATCTTTTTATTTAATTATACAACCATATTCTCAAGTTACAGGCTGGCTCCCTCTAGGGTTCTGGAGCATGTTCTAGGGGCCAGTAGTTCATATAAATGTGAGATCTCCATCCCACTTTGACCCCCCCCCACTGAGTGCACCATCAGCCTTTATTCTTCTCTCTCATGGCGATTTTATTTCAGGGCTCTCATTGCCCTTCTCTGCCACTTGTCCTTTGTCACAATTATCCCATTTCACCTGTTAGGTTTCAATATGAATCTTTTGAATCTTTGTGGAGATTTACTGACCTTCTGCCCAACAGCTTTCAAGATCTCTATCCAACACCTACAAAATATCAGTCTCTCTTCCTGGATTAGCCTCTACAAATGTTTCCATAGAAGCAATTATTTTCATAGAATATATTGTATTTCATGAGCCTTTCCATTTATGAAATTACAGTATTTTTTGGTTTTGAATAATGATCAAGATTCAATTTAAAATTATCTGAAAGAATAGTAATTTAGTAGAAATGATCTTCATTTTTAAAAAGTTTGTTACCATTTAACAACTCTTAGTTTGTCTCACTGAAGAAAATTTTGTAATATATTCTGGAAAAATAAGAGGAAACAAATAGTCATGAAAGTAATATAATTTGTTATATTTCATGCAATATTTTTATTACTTTCCTTTTCTGTCTCCTTTGCTATGAGGGTGACAAAAGGAATATAAACAATACTCACAAAAGTTAACACATTCACTTTTTTGACCTTCAAAAAGTCAGATATACACGATACATTTTTAAAAATAGCTTTGCATTATATGTGGTCTGCTGGGAGCGAACACCAAATCACAGATCTAGTTTGGGATGTAAAGGAACTGCAGGCGTAAGGACATGGTAGGAGGCTTTCTGAGTGGTGTGGGCTAGAGGGGATGGACTGGAGTTAGGTGACTTCAGGGTGACCAAGGGTAAGGACATGAACACCTTCCTTCCTGTAGCACCCTAACAGATAGATAGAAGGCTGTTTGAATATCATATAGCTTTGGATGATTTGAGACATAAGATACACTTAACTGTCACAAAAATATTCAACAGTATTTTCAGAGAGTAGGGAACAGAAAAACATCTCCAGTTTAGTATCAACCCACCCTTAAGGAGCATCCTGGCAAAGGCAGCAGGGTGACTGAAAGGGCCTGGGACATCTCGGTGCAATGGGGTTAAGATCAGTCATCAGCAACTATGAGCAAAGTCAATATTCAGAACAGAACTTTTCATTAAACTAAAACATTAAAAATATATATCCTTTCTTTCTCTTGAATAATACATTTGTGAAGAATTGCTTGGCGGACCCTTTGAGGGAAAGGAGCATCAAGCTCTCCATTATCTCAGGGATTTCTAAAAAGATTAGTTCAGTCAGTTTGTTGGAGGTGTCAGCAGGGGAAAAATGTCAGCTTTCATTATCTCTGGTTCTTCCTGGTGGATATGTCATCATGGGCTCAGAGTAATGGGAGTGATTTTCACCTTATATGTCTTCAACTCAATGCACTTGGACACAATTTTACTGATTACTCGTGGCTCCCTGACAGCAGAAGGAAGTTGAACACATCAAAGTCCCAGCCATCAGAATGGACTCTGGTCATTTTTGAATAGGAAGGGGCCCTAGTAATTCTTCACTCCACTGCCTTTATGTTAGAGCTAAGACTCACACAAGTTACTAGTAACAAGGATAGTAATACCAGCCCACATTTATGGCCATTGTGCTAAGTAAATAACATGGGTTATGTCTTTTAATCCTCGTGACAATCCTGTGAGGTAGGGACTACAATCCCCACTTTACAGAGAGACAACTGAGGCGGCAGTCAGGTGCAGAATCTAGCCCAGAGTCACGCAGAAGAGCCAAAGGGAAATTTCGTCTCAGGAGTCTGGCTGCAAAGGCAAAAGTTTAACTACTAGACTATGCTGCCTTTTTGTTTGTAAAATCAAATTCTTACACAGCAATATTACATGCAAAATATTTCACAGCAATTATTAGAAATGCAGCCCAGATTTTCTTCTTCCCAATCGTCTGCTATTAATGATTTGATTGAGCAGTGGAAACAGCCGCTGGTTTTCACTATATTCATTCATGCACACACAGACATGCACACGTACACACATATAATCAGTAGTCCTTATTTCATTGTCTGCCCCTTTCTCACTTCTTGTATGTTTCTTTCTTTTCCCAGCTTTCTTTAGATATAGTTGACAAATAAAATTGTATATATATGTAAAGTGTACAACATGGTGATTTGATATATGTAAACATTGTGAAATATTTACCATAATCAGATGAACACATCTATCATATTGCATAGTTACCTTGTGTGTGTGTGTGTGTGTGTGTGTGTGTGTGTGTGTATGCTGAGAACATTTAAGATCTACTCTCTTAGCAAATTTCAAGTATACAATACAGTATTATTAATTATAGTCACCATGCTGTACATCTCCTATTCTTAAAGACCTTTGCCAGGAGTTTAATTTACTCATCCTTAAGAATTTGTATAACTCTGTTATCTAAGGAACTGCAAACTAGAGCATCTTTCTGTCCCTCCCAACCCCCATTCCCACATGTGAGTTATTTTTCCATCTTTTCCCTCTTTAAACAAGAGGCAGTTTCTCTTTTGTATAGTCCCCTGTTGAACAATTATTCTCCTCCGGCCCAAACACAAACTCCACATTCTTACAAGTGTCTGTAGCAATTGATTAGGTTTTTTGTCTTGTGAATGTATTACACAGAAAGGTGTATAATCATAAGCTCCTTTACAAATTAATTATCGTACAATGAAGCCTCTCAGGTCAAAAAATCAAACACAGCCGGCGCTCAAAAGCCCTTTATGGGACTCTCCTCCTTTACAGGCTCCTACGCGCCAAAAGGTGTCATCTATCCTCAATGTTGTGTGAATCGTTCCTTGGATTTTTTTTAAACATATAGTTTTACCATCCATGAGAGCATACATTGGGTTTAATTAGACCAATGTGATCCTCATTTTTTTTCTCTTCTCATCTCTTCTAAGATGTCTTATGTTCTTCCTCCTGTCACCTTCACATGTCCAGTATAGAAACTCTTTGCTTAATCTGTTAAAAACTAAATTCCACTGTGTAAATTTGAACATTGAATTGGTTTTATTCAATGATTTATGAATCGGGCAGCCCCTCATCTAGCGAGCAGAGAGATAGTCTTGAGGAGTTATGCAAAATGGAAAGGTTTTTATAGGCAGAAGGAAGGTGGGGTAAGTAAGTTATTAGCAAAAGAAAAGAAAGGGTTATTTTGGGCCGGGACGCTTCTCTTTGGTGGGGGAAGGGGCAGGCAAGCATTTTATCATGCAGATCACCTCTTCTTCCTCTGGGGGATGGAGAGGGTCCACTGACAGATTGCCTCATTGGTACTGACCAGAAATTCCAGACTGGTTGATGAAGATTACCTTTCTGAGGAAGGTGGAAACTGCAGTTAGGTTAGGTATTAAATCTAGGTTTGATATCATGGGCGTTAGCACAAGTGCCACCATTTTGGGCCCATGGTTTTCTGTTTAACAAATCTTTGTGGGGTGCATATTTATTCGTCAGTTTAATCAAAGTTCGTCATCACCTCTACCATAGCTGTGTACATTCATTTCTTGTGACTTCTCTGCTTGCCCTTTTATTTGTTGCTTCACTTTGTCATTACATCCCATTATTCCCTAACATCCTGGAAAGAAAGGAGAAATTCAGGAACATGCTAGGGAAGGAGAAATGGAAGGGTATGGCACTGCCTGTTTCTTACCTTCAGGGACAATGATTTGAGTGTGGATTCCGTGCTTGGTGAGCTCAGATTTCTAATCTCCAAAAAGCTGCACATCAGTTTCTCTTCCTTTTCCACCAACCGGCTGAATCAGTTCTCCACCATTACCCCGACCCGTGAGAAATTCTAAAGGAAAATGGAAAATGGAATACACAGAACAAAATCTAAGAACTATGTGTGCTTATTAGAAAAGGCCTATGATCTCACCCAGCTAAAAACATTTCAACATTGGTCCACCAAAGAAAATGACTATGCAGCCATCCCAAATCATGTTTTGGAGACCACTTAATGATGTGGGGGAAACGCTCATATCATGATAAGTGAAAACTCAGGACCTGAAACTCTTTAAAGAGCATGATCCCAATTTGGTGAAATAAATGCACAGGGAAGAAATGGTGGAGGAAAATACTCCAAAATATTACAATGTTTATCTCTGGGTGATGGTAGGATTCTGAGTTACTTTTATTTTGTTCTTTGCATTTTTCTGTATGTATGGGCTTTTCTATAAGGAGCATGTTACTTTCATAACACCCCCCCAAAAAAAAAATTATGTTTAAAAAAAAGAAAGCTAATGACCTCGCCAGACAGTCTCCTGCCTGTTCTCCGACAACAGAGGCTCTCAGTTTTTGTCTCAGAGGCAGAGTCCTGCTACACGTCAGTGTGGACCATCGCTCACCCAGAGAGACAGAAGGTGCGGCCCCAGTGAACAGAGTCCCAGAGCTGCCGGGGGGCTCAGCCTGGAGGGGATTTTTGTTTTGATTGCAGATATTTGGACTGGCACTGCTTGCCCTTTTTGTTCCCATTCCCCAGGTGCCTTGATGTGGTGCTCTGGACTCCTGCTCACCTCCCCCAACTTCTCACCTGTGAGTATTTCAGTATGACTCCAGAATTGCATTTCCCTGACGGGTAAGGAGGCCCCAAGAAGAAAAGTCCTGCCTACTCTTATCCTCACTGCTCCAGACCTGCGTCCTCATGACTGTGGGGGACACTCGGGGGAACCAGGACACATGGACGGCACTGAATGAGGACGTCCACTCAGTGGGTTCCTTTCTTCCCCCTCTGAGCTCGCGCCTCCCCCTTCGCCAGGGACTGCAAAGTGATGGGCACCGCTAGGAAGCAGAAAGGAACGCTGGGCCTCTGTGAAAGTGGGAGTTTGGGTTGCAAAGTTAATTGCAGTTTTCATCAGGGTAAAGATATCCAGATGTGAGAGAGAATTAAGTTCTTTCCCATGCCGTGGAACAGATGACTGAGCTAAAAGAAACATTTATTCTGTGAAGGAAGAAAGTGAATACACCTGCACTATCTCCTGTCTACTCTCATGTTTTTTAAATCAAATTAAACCATCAAACAGGTCATACTTGCTAGAAGAACAAATGCAATACTGTACCCAAAAGCATTTGATGTAAATTTCTTAATGAAGAAAGAATAAAAATAAATACATCTTATTCCCAGACCAATCATATAAATGTACTGAATCCGTTCTGCACATTTTATCCGTATGATTTGTGAGATGTTATATGTGAGAGCAATTTTCAGGTGTGGCTTGTGTCTCATTACTTTATAGTAATACCTGATAAAATTTTTGACCTAATCAGAGAATTTTGCAGTTGGATCTCAAAGGTTGAGATCATGTAGTTAATTTTTTATGTGAAAAAAAAAAAAAAACCCAACACAGAGGCCCAGAAATAAATATACATATGTAGTGTGTATGTGTATGAGTTGAAACATAAACTGAAGTTAGTGGATTTTTCTTCACTGTTTAAAATATCCTACAAGTTCAACACTCTGTTATAGTCATATTTGTTGATTACCTGGTTAATAGCTCTTAACCATGATGAAAAAATATTAAGCAAAAGAAGTAAAAGGAATGAAAAGAAAAATTATCTATCATGAAAGTGGAAACCATGGCTTGGCATATGAAGGAAATAACATGTTTTTATTGCTACTAGTTACACAGTATAATTTTTAGCAGTGTTCTCATCCCAGATGACAGAAATCACCATCACACGCCACGTAACTAAAAGCATGGACTGTGGATTAAAAAAAGACAGAGAGAGGGATGAAGTTTGGGCCAAGTCTACAGTGAAGAGGTTCAAATATCTTATAAAGTATGAGACCAAACTGGTCTTTCAGATTTGGAGCAGTTCACTTTTGGCAAAGTCCAGTTTCCTGTTCACAAGAGCAACGGCTTCAGATTATTTTTTGAACATCAAACAGGCTTTTTTCAGGACCTCATTTTGATGAGTTCTGATGGGTAATCAGAAATACATGGATTAACTCTGCTTTCAAATAAACATGGGGTTAGCAATTAAAGAGAAGAAAGCTTGGCTCAGTGAGCTCTGAGTCCTGCCAAACTCCAAACATGGGACTAGGCAGTTCAGGGTATTGAATGAGAACATGTGGCCGAACTAGGCCTCCTCCAGCATTATCTTAATAAGCTTCAGATCACCCTGCTTTGCTCAGCTCCATTCTGGGGGATGAGAAAACTCTTGATGCCGATATTTCAGAGACCATCCATCAACACCCATCAGCACCTGTGTGGCGGGGATTCAGGTAACTGAGACTACGCCAGCAACTCTCTGTATTTAGATGTATTCCTACAAACCTTGTTAGCTTCCCATCACATGACAGTAGAGGGTAGTGGGTGAGGGTGTCTCTGGAACCAGATTCAAATTGCCATTCAGCCACTTTCTACTTGTGTGGCCTTGAGCACGTTACTTAACCTCTCTCAGTTAGCTTACCTATAAGAGGGGAACAACAGTCCTGCCTGTGTCATAGAGTCGCTGTGATCATTTAATGAGGTACCAAACAAGTGCCCAACAGAGGTGCTATTGTCAGTACCTAACACTTTAAATTCTGAGGATCTGACTGAAATTTTCAAAAATTGTGTCTCAGGCTATTAAGAATAGACAGCACTCTTAACTCTCTAATCATGTGATATTTCCAGACAGACCTGGAGTAGAAAAGGGTCAGCACTTTGCAAGGCCACATTTGATAAGAGACAGAGATGGGAATGCTGCTATTTCAGCGCTCTGGGGTATGGATTCACAGTCTGCAGGAAGAAATCAAATTGACTAGGTTGGGCACTGGCAGCAAAAATACTGATAAAGTAATAAGATTTTAATAGGAGGAAGATAAGGATTTTTCTTAAAGGCTGGTCTACATTAGTAAAGTAGATGCTTGATATTCATTTAGATCAGCATTTCCCAAAGCTTGTCCTGTGGAACACTAGTCCTATGAGGTGCACCTTGAAATAAAGGGTCCATGGTCCAATACATTTGGGAAGTGGTGATTTCCATTATGCCACTGTTATCCCATGTTAGAAATTCATAGTGTATCTTAGCTTATTAAAGGTTCTGATTAGTCCTACTGTAAAGAAACCTATTTAATTTTAACCCAACATTTCCAAAGTTACCTGACTATAGATCCCAGTGGAATCTTCCATGGAACATACTTTGAAACACGTCAATATATATCACCTATGGAAAGAATCATGGTTTCATTATGCAAAGCCAGACATTCTAGAAGATTGGATTTCCTCAAACTCTTGCAGATTGTTAACCTCAATTGTTGGCTTCAAACCATTTGGTAGAGTAAGCCTGGTTGGTTTCACTGGAAATCAGTGACTTAAGCTATCTTTCTTCATCTGAAATTACAGAGAAACTGAAATTTCTGCAGATGACCTTCCAGTAGTTGCACTTCAGTACTTTTAGCTTCATCCACTTAGATGAACATTCTTTCTCCACTCTATTTCATTAGCCTTTGAAGTAATTTGGAGGAAGGCATTGCACATTCAGCCCTGTGTGGACCTGACAGAGGACTAGTGGGTAGGGATCCATTGGGATTATGAACCAAAGACTGTGATTTGAACGACAAAGTGACAGTCCCTAGCTCCTCAGTTACTGGGAAGAAGGGGCCCTTCCTCCAGTTGCCAATATAGCAGATGGGACTCATCCCTAGATGGGACATTTTGGGGACCCGAGAGATAAGGACTATTGCATCTATCACATGGCAGAGATGCTCAGATTTTCTTCTTTCCAGACCCTTACAATGAGTGTCAGAATCCTTGGAAAAGGAAGGACCAGCAGTGAGGACCAAGTCAAACAAATTCCAAGCCCCTCAGAATATCTGACTAAAGAACCCTGTTGTTAGATCTATTCTGTGAATTAACAACTGAGTGCGACGTTGGTGGCGCATAGACCAAACCTTCCTCTTCACCCTTTTCAGGGCTGGGGATGAGGGATGGGACAAGGAAACACCTGGCTATTCACAGGGGAAGAGCAGCATTTTACCAATGCTCACGTCTTCTCCAAGCTGTGATGGTAACAAGGATAATGGTGTTGGGATTCTCCAGGAAGTTCTTGTGCTCAGATCCACAGAGGTGTTGCATGGAGGATAGTGATCTGGCATTGCCAGCCATGTGAGAAGGGACAGGACTTGAAATACTCTTGAGACTTCCCCACCACTGAGCCAGGGAGTTAAACTTATCTCACTGATGGGGACAAACCACAGAATTAACAATTATCATAGAGTTCCTGGTTGGTGGCCCAAGAAAGACCTGCTACATTTGTATATTCTTGCTACAGCACTGTTCACATTCTGCCCTCTATCCTGCTTATATGTGTAATCTGCCTTCCCCACTAACAGTACATGCCTTAAGGGCAAAGATCTTACTTGGTTTCTTTGTGTAACATCTGCTGCTCTGAGCACAGTGCATTTCACATAGCAAGTACTCAAGCAGATACATATGGAATTAAAGTTAATATCTCAGGTCTTTCTTTTAGCTTATCGTAGGTGACCAGCACAGCGACTAAGAGAATGAGACTGCCACCAATGTAGCAATAAGCCCTATCAAAGGGCAAGAGAAGGGGGTGGCATCAAGTGAGGTGTGGCAGATGGATTCTCACGTGGCAGGAATGGGGCGCCAGTCATGCATGGCTGAAGGTGAGAGATAAACTACACGAGGAAGAAAGGGCAGGGAATCAAAGCCTCACTGTGAAATCATTAACCTTGGTTTTGTCTTGGTGTAGACTCTCATTCTAGAGTTTAATGGGAACGGAGTAGACTCTGAAGTCAGACATGTATTGGAATGCCTGCTCTGCCATGTATGAACCGCGTCGAAGGCACTGCAGTGGATTCTTGCCCCTAAGGATCTCAGAGTTTAGAAGAGGGAAGAGACAAGGACACAGTAGAGGCACATAAGGAGGAGAGGTCAGTTCTGTTAGTCATGTACAAGCTAGAACAGGCTCTGTAAAACTCAGCTTTTGCTGAAATTGGAAAATTAATGGGTAATTTAAATGATCGCTAGGCCAGAAGGGCCTTGTGGTCAGAGGGAATATCACGAATGAAGAAAAGGAGCTAAACTACAGCCCCGGGTGTTTGGTGGGGACGGCAAGTAGTTGAGAGGATGCGAGCATGAGTGGGGTGGTCACAAAAGGCTGGAAAAGTAAAGAGGCAGGTTCACAGAGGTTCTTGCATGTTTCCCTAAGGGAAGAATGGGGAGCCACTGACCACTTTTCATCTGGATTTAGAATTATTCATTGTGCATTTTTAAAAGATCATTCAGGGGCCAGCCCGGTGGCGCAGCGGTTTAGTTCATACTTTGGCAGCCCAGGGTTCGCGGATTCGGATCCCGGGCACCAGCTGATGCACTGCTTGTCAGCCATGCTGTGGCGGCATCCCATATAAAGTAGAGGATGATGGGCATGGATGTTAGCCCAGGGCCAGTCTTCCTCAGCAAAAAGAGGAGGATTGGCAATGGATGTTAACTCAGGGTTGGTCTTCCTCACAAAAAAAAAAAAAAAAAGATCATTCAACCACCAAAAATATAAGGGCCAAAACTGCAAGATGAGAGGCAGAGATTAGTTTAAAAAATCTGGTAATAACTGATGTAAGAGAAAATGGGAGCCTGAAACAATAAGAGAGAAAACACGTAGAGAACTGCCATAGGAAAGTTAAGAAGACAAGAACATCAGAATTTTTCTCTCTTGGTGTCTTGGCTTGGGTGTCTCTCTGATCAAATGTCATGTCTTCTGAGGGGACACCCTTGACCACCCTTTCTAAAAAAGTGTCTCCTCCTCTGCCAAGTCACTTTCTGTCCCTAATCTTGCTGTATTTTCTTCATAGATCTCATCACTCTCTGAGGGAACATTTGTGTCTTTGCTTATTGCCTATGAGGGTAGGGATTTTGCCTTCATCTCTGTTTCCCCAACAAAGAGAACAGTGCCTGGTAAGAATTGACACCTAATCAATGTCTGTTGAAAGAATAAATAAACGATAATGGTGTCATTCATTGAGATTCCCACTAGTAGAGGAGGAGTAAGTTTTTAGGAGGAAACGAAACAAGTTTAGTGTTTGACAGTGAGTTTGAGAGGAATCATCAGACACAAATATTTGTAGAAGCCACGGAAGTGAGACCTTCCTAGATGAGTTATCAAGTGGGAAGAGTGCCATGTACGTCATCATAACAATGACAACAATAACCACAGCTAATATTTATTGAGTGCTTGCTATGTGTCAGAAACTATTGTAAGCTCATTCCATGTGCTAGTTTACTTAGTCTTCACAATAGCCCTTGGAGGTAGGCACCATTGTTATTCCCATTTTACAGCTGAGCAAATCACGGCTTGCAGTGATTTAGGAGACTCCCCCAAGGTCACACAGCTAAAAGGTGATGAAATTGGATCTTTGCTATTCTCTTAGAAAGACTGTTAAGAGTTGGATAGCAGAAGAGGAACTGGTAAAGAACACTAGAAGAAGGAGGCCAAAGACATTAGTGGATGAGAGAGTTTAAGAAAAGGGAAAAGTTGACACTATTAAATGCTTGAGATGACAAAGGAAAAGAATTCTTTAATTGGGAAGTTTTATTTACCCTTTTCAGAGCTCTTTCAGTGGTGTTATCATCTGGACCAGCCAGGTAGCAGTGGTTTAAAGAGTGACTGGGAGGTGAGTAGGTTGGTCTATTAGACTATTCTTTTGAGGAAATTGACTATAAAGGGTAGGAGAGAGATGGGGTGATAACTAGAAGCAGACAGAGAGGAGGGAGAGCATTTAAAAAATAAACAATAATAGTGGAGAATATGATTGTAGGCTGTAGGAGGAAGAAACCTGTGGAGGTGGAAAGAGTGAAGTTATAGGAGAGAGAGCAAAGTCCTGGTTTGGAAAGAGATGAGACAAAAACAGGTGGCAGATAGATGATAGCCAAGGGACTTGGAAATGTGCTTGTGATTTGGAAGAGCTACTTCAAGAAATGCGTGAGGAAGCTGACAAGGACCATGTAGAAGGACTGCAGGCTGCTGGGCTTTCAGATAAATCTCCCATGGACTCAATGTCTATGTGTGTGTGTGTGTGTGTGTGTGTGTGTGTGTGTGTGTGTGTGAGTGTATGTGTGTATGTAGAAACTAAAAGTTCAATAATGAGATTGGGCCAAAGTGGAGGGCAAGAAGGCAGAAGGACCCTGGGGATTCTGATTGAAGTCATGTAATGGGGTCTCTGAGAATAGAGAAGGAAATGAACACGAGGAAGGCTATGGTTGATGAGAAGGGGGAGGAGGAGGCTTTGAAGGTCTCAGATTGAAGAGCAGTTACACTGGAATCAAGGAGGTGAGATTGCTGGGGCCTTGGGCTGTGCTCAGAGATTTCTAGATGGAGCAATCCTGGGTGATGATGGGGCCTGTGCAGTGTTCCTAAGAGTGGACAGCTGGGTGGAATAGAAGTGAAGATTGTTGGTTTGAGGAAGTGAGAAGCTCTGTGAATAGGTTGATGGAAGTACCATCCACAAGCCTTGGAAGTTGTCCAGGATGCAGTGGGACTTGGAGCGGAGAAGAGAATCATGACCTGGGGACAATGTATTCCATGAATGGGGTTTGTGGGGGATGTGGGGCCTGGGAGGTGTGTAGATGACCACAGCAAGATGAGTGGAACGGCTGGATGACACAAACTTCAGGGAAGAGAGGTCATTCTGTGAAGCTGAAATGTTAATGGTCTAGAGGTGGTAAATGGAGAACTAAGCAAGTTGTGTAGGCTATTTCCCCATTCTAGCTCTTGCTTCAAATCAACTTAGATATCTCTTGATTCTGCCAGTTTAGGACAATCTAAATATACCTATAAGGACTGGCCTTATGCTGTTACTCCACCCCTGTCCCCCCTAAATCCCCCACCCTCCTTCCTCCAATGCCCTACCCCACCCCCACCCCTGTCTCCCACTAAGGGTCCCTATCTTTGAGAAAGGTAATGAATGCAGGTTTTCCAGTACAAGTGTCTCCAAAGAAGGCGAATATTTTAAGCTATTGTCAACTATAAACTAAGGCCCCATCAGCTTGTCCATTCAGCTAGACAACAGGGACCTGAGAGATGAGAAAAATGAATGAGATTTGCCAGAGAGGCACCAACAAAGAAAAGTCAGGGGCAGAGCACCTTTCTCTGGCCTGCTCCTGTGATACAAGCTGTCAGTATGAATTCTGACCCTGCAGCATCTGGCGTGGAGCCCTGAGGCCTGCATACTTGCCCATGGAAAGGTCAGAGGCATTCAACAAGTAGGTGACTAACCTCTGAGCCATTCACAGTGTTGCCTGAGCCCGAGACAGATGCTCAGGGTCTCCTAGTGGCAGGACAGAGCAAAGACCTAGTTTCCTTATAAATGTAATATTCATCTTGTTTCTACCCTTTCTCACACCTATATTTAACTTTTTAAAAATAGGACCAAAGAGTTGTGTCTATAGACGAGGTAGCACAGATAAGGAGGGACTGGGAGGGTTTTGTAAGTCCTGATTCCTTGTGTGTTTTGTTTGGTAAGAGATACGAGGCTCCAGGCCAGTCTTGGTTCTCCGTCCACTGCTTTCTATGGCAGAGATTTCTGACCCGTGTCCAGGGGCCTCTGTGTCGGCACCTCGGCAGTGCTGTTTGCAGTGAGCCCAGAGCTGTAGTGTGCCAGTCTAGCTCCACCGGGTCTCCGGTGCACAAACTGCTCTCCTCCACTGGTTAGCCTCTCTAGTCCTCTGTTCCGCTCCCAGGCGGAAGCCGGAAGGATCAAACCCAACCCCAGTGTTTGCGCAGATCCCGTGGTGAGACGCATCTTAATTGTACTGGCGTAAAGGAACACACAAAGGCGTGGAAACATGGAGGCTCGTGAAAATAGTCCACCGAGAGACAGGAGACAAAATCTCTGCTCTCCAAACGTTTCATTATTAGCACTGTTATTTCAGTGGGTTATCTCAAAACAGGAGTAAGTAAACTGAGAGGTGGCGAAGCAATATGTAACTTCTGAGGGTCTGATTTTATCGGGCGGCAAAATACGACGGGCAGTGAAAAGTGCCTTGAGTGGGTAGAACACTGGGCAGGTACCAGGGATACTTTGGACTTAGTTTTGTCCCCAGACGTACAAACTGATAGTTCCCAGGATCTGCAAATCCCCAATCCTCAAGCATTCCCTTGCCCTTTTCACTCTTGGAGAGTCATCAGTTGATTTGGATTAAGGTCTCCCTCCTCATCTTAGCTTATAAAACCTTCACATTTGAAAAAGAGCTCTCTCTCCAACAGGTGGGTCCACGTCCTCACAGGTCTCTCCATGGCGGACAAAACAGGTCCAATTGCAAGTCTCAAGCCAGAAGAGGCCATTGTTATCGCGCTTACTGAGGGGGATGGGAAAGGAAAATGAAAGGGCAAGTAAAGTAGGGGGGCTGGCTTCCATCTCTTCTTTAAGGCTCCTTCTGGTCCTGCTAGAATGCACTTGATGTTTGTCCATTCAGGTGGCTTCATATTTTGTACATATATGCATTCAGTCACAATGAAGACATTTTTCTCTTTTATATAATGTGGAACATTAAAAAATAATAGTCTGGTGATGCACTGGGGAGTTATGCTTTTCCTAGTGTGTGGTTCTTGGCCCGAAGTGTATGATGGTTGGAAAAAAATCAACACAGGACTGCTCTGTGTAATATTATGTCTCTGGTAGAGAGCAGTTTGGAGGGTTTTATGGAGCACAGATTCTAAAGGTAAAAACTTTAATAAGTCACAACTCTGAGAAACTGATGAAACTTTACATTCAAACCTTAGATAAATAAACAAAAAAATCTCGAAAGGAGAGCAAGTCGCCAAGTGTTCACATTTGATCTGGATGTTGCATTTAAATATTTTCCAAGTTTGATATTCCCCCCCTTTTTGGTAAGGATTCAAGCAAACAAACAAACAGATAAGATGCATGTTGCATCTTATTTAAGTGATACCTTGTTAGGATTTTATGATTTTTCTTTTAAAATTAATTGTTGCTCTTCAGTTCTCCCAAGGAGAATTTGGGAGGGACTCTCAAGTAGAGTTTGCTGAGGACCCTTTGAGTAATCCTCTCCATTAAACTTCTGTGCCTTTTATATTTAATGGTCTTCACTTACGCCATATCTTGGGTCTCTTTCCCCTTCCATGACATCAGATATATTCAGAGAATTCCATAAATCTCATCACTAGTCTGTGGTAAGGAAGGCTTAGCATGCACATATGGTTTTACATACACCCTCGTGTTTTAAAAAAGGATTGAGGCAGAAGGAACAGATTGCAGGGGTATTGATGACCCTTTGCAAAGCCTGATCCTAGTGTAAGAGAGGGACATGTGGTAAAGAGGCCGCAACACTTGATTCTGAGGCTAAACTGTCCCAGGACATGATTACATTGGCTGCCTTAGGTGCTATCTGCAAAGATGGGAATTTATTGTGAGAAACTTGGGAATCATCCTTAACTGCTCCCATTTTTTCATCACTCCCCAATGTCCATTCATCTCCAAATTCTTTTGACTCACCCAAAATATTCCTTGGGCTCATGCGCTTTCATCCCCCGACACTGCTTTTCAGGTTGTCATCCAGACCTGAAATACTTCTAAGCTTGCTTGGCTGCCTTTGGCTTCCATCTCTTTCCAGCCCATTCTCTGTCCTGTCACAGTGAACTCTAAGTCTAATCATGCATGCTCCCTGATGAAACATGTCACTGACCTCCCATTGCCTACCGAATGAAGAACAAAATCCCTACATGGCCCACCAGGCCCCATGTGACCTATACCTCAGCCACCTACAGCCTCATCCCTCATCAGCCTCCCTTCCTACCTCCATTTCCAGCCTAATCTCACATTTCAGGTCACAGCAACACCAAACTGGCTGTGGTTTCTGCCCAGAAATAGTGCTGCTTCTGTCCCTGGGTCTCTGCTCATGCTGAGATTTCTGCTCTCTTGCCCTCTTCCCTAACTGTCCAGGCTCACTGCTTCTGTTCCCTTTGTCTCCCTAACTCCTTCTCATTACTTGAAGCTCAACTAAAGGGACTGCTTCTCTAGGAAGGTTTTCCTGAGCTCCTCTCCACCCACTGCCCCAGGTCAGATCAACTACCTGTGCTTTATGTCCCCAGTGCTGCCTCTGAACTCCTCACCAATGCTCTTCTCCTTTACATCCCCAGGATTTAGCACAGAGTAAGTGCTCAAACATGATTTGTTTTTAAATGAATAAATGGATGAATGGATATATGAGTGAGAAATTGGTGAAGACTTTTGATTCAGAGAAACAGCAGTTTAGGAATAGCTTGTCCCTATTTAGCCCATTTTATTACATTACCTCCTCCTTTTTTTGAAGGAAATAAAACGTTCCATATAAATTGAAGGTTCTGCATACCCTTCCCTGATCCCTCTTTCTCCAGAGGTAAGAGTTATTCTGAATTTGGGTTATCATCTATATTAGGTATATATTAGGCATATGTCTGTAAATAATGTATTGTTTTGTATATCTTCAGACTTTACATAAATGGTATCACACTGAATGCCATGCTCCAGCTGTTCTCTTCAATCACTGTAATGTCATGGAGATTTGTAAATGTGAATACATGAGACTCCAGTTCATTCATCTTAATTGCTATATCATATTGCATTATATTATATACTACATTCTTATATTGATCAGACTATTGCAAATACTGCTGTATGAACATTCCTCTCCAGACGTTGAGGGTAAATACTCAGGAGAGGAATTGCTACATTGAAGAGTATTCACAGTGTCAACTATCCTAGATATTGCTGAATTATCCTACTAAGTTGTCCCAGTGTATGCTCCCACCAGCAGTTTATGCAAGTGTCCAGAGCTCCGTATCCTTGCTGACATTTACTACTCTCAGACTTTTAAATAATTTTACTTTGATAAATTCAAAATGCATCTCAGTTTTTGGTTTAATTTAAATATCTGACTATTCTTGGTATTAATCATCTTATCATATGTTTTTTGGTCATTCAGATTTTCTCTGTGAATAGATATCTTGACAAATAAATAACAAAAAGTAAATAATCCAGTAGATTGGATACCTGACCAAAATTAGAGTACTGTTGAAATGGAGGGGTGGAAATAGTTAGGTAAACTCCAATGTCTGCTACAATCATCAGAGCATGTTGGTTACTGAAGATCACTTTGTGCTGGTGGCCTCTGTGGGACTTCCATGGTTTGCTAGTTTCCCTGCTCTGAAAATAAAGAAGAAGAGATAAAGACATACTCATTTCTATAAATCAAAACAGCCTTAGTTAAAAAAAAAAAAAAAAAGGTAAACCTGGTGAGACAGAGAAGATGTTTGGATAACAACAAAAAATTACAAACGTGTTATTTGCTTGACTTATAATGCAGCGAAAAAGACAAATAGGTGCAAACACAAGTATACAGTTGGGCACAAACCCATACTGCTCCAGGCCCAGTGCTAATTTTTTCCCCTCCTAATCTGCCGGTCCCTCCCCTCTACTTCCAGCCCTGCCCTACGATCTCAGTCTTGGGTTCTTGGCTATGCCGTGAGGAACAGAAATCCCTCAGGATGTAAGGTTAGCAAAATGTCTGAACCAGCAATGTCTAGTAGAAATACCATGTGAACACATTTTAGTGATCTTAAATTTTTCAGTAGGCACATTTAAGAGAGTAAAAAGAAAGAAGTAAAATTAATGTAATTATATTGCCCAAAAACATAATCATTTCAACATGTAATCAGTATAAAATTACTGAGATGTTTTGCATTGATTCTTTTTTTCATACTGTCTTCAAACATCAGTGTGTATCTTACACTTCCAGCTCCTCTCAACCTGTACTAGCCCCATTTCAAGTGCTCAGTAGTCCCTTGCTAGTGCTCACATTATTGAATTAGAACAGGTCTAAATCATTTGTAGAGCATTGCAAGTTGACCCAACATAAATTTCCATTCTTTACTTCTATTTTCTCGCCTCCCCATAACATAGTGATATTCTGTGTTCTACATTCTGGCTGTCTTTCAAAATCAAGACTAGACCTAGGGGATTAAGGAATCAGAGTTATTCCCCTAGAGTCTGTGGAGCAATATTTCTCCCTTCTCTCCAACTGATAGGCATCTAGATTCATTGCCCATTAGTCACTTATTTTAGCAGTTCATAGACTCCTAATATGGGGTCTGCAATAATCAAATTGGGATAACCCCAAATGTTGCCCTTAAAACTTTTGCATTCCCAAGTGCCCAAGTATTGACATTCAGCGAGTGACTTAAAAACGATGTATCTACAAGAGATATTCATGGTTCCTGGTAAGAATCCTAAAACATAAAACTAGAATGGTTCATGATTATTGTCTAATCCAACTCTGAGTGGTTAGTTGGCTTGCTGAGGGAGTTACAGCCCAATAGTAGCAGACACACATCTAGAAATTAAGTTCCCAAACTCCTGGACCAGTGTTTATTCTGTCTGTTACTCAACACGAGTATTGATGATCCAGAATCAGGACTCTTAGACCCACTGGACAGTGTTCCCTTTACATGTCTAATTTACATCATGGACCATACAACACACATGATTGGTGAATGTGAATGTCACCTGGGTTAAAGAGAAAGGCTGTGGGCAGCACAGTATTAAGCTAACTATGCCAAAAGCAGCATTTCCTTTGGTATAGCTGAGTTAGGTGTGTAGCTAATCTTCAACAAAGATAAGGACTACAAGTTGCTTTTCTTGAGAAAAAGATGCTCTTTTCTCACGCACTCCACTACAATCTCTTTCTCCATTTAGTTACAGTGAAGAATCTCACAACAACGGGATTCCTTCTGGCCAAAGGAGCTGTTGCTCAACCCCTGAGCCACACCCAAAGTCCTCGTCAGAGAGGGAAAACCATCCGGCTACTCACATTCAATTTTTGCTTTTGTTACAAGTTGCTTTTCTCTGTTTGAAAGGCACGAGACCGCTTATTTGTTCCATTTTGTAGTAATGTGTGAAAAATGCCATCATTCCTGGCAGTCACTTCCCAGGAGTTTTTCTTATCCTGATTCAGCAGTTTCATGTTAACTAATTTGAAAATTACTTCCATGTTAAATTCTCTTTTATGTTAAAAATAATAAACAATTAAGCGTGCCTAGGAATTATTTACTTATTTTTAAACAGGCTAAGTGAACACAGGATTTTGAAAAGATGTGAATGATGCTTAGTCTATGCCTGACTTATTCTAAGTCATGAAGTGGGGAGAGCCCACTTGAAGAGTTCAGACCTGAGCCGTGAGGTAGATGTATCTCTCCCATACACACGTGAAATATAATTGTGCAGTGTGAAAAGCACGAAATGTCTTTATGGAAATACTTGGGGACTCACTGGGGAGGTTTCTGTAACAGTACTCTTCCCTGCAGTGAGCCAGTGAAGCAAATGGAAAAGGAAGCCTGGTACATTAAACCATAAAAGAGTCATTAGTACTGTCCTCTAGAGCAGATGTTTTTCAAAGATTGCTGTGAAGATTTCTCCCAAAGAAGGCTATCTGATGACTGACAATTTGGCCACTTGAATAATTGGAAACATATTTCTTTGTGGGCATGGTTTCCTTTGGGTTGGCACATTTAGAATCCTAGAATGTTAGGATCTTCCCATTGCTGATGGTGAGCAGAGGGACACAGAGGTTTTGTGACTTGATAAAGGTCACTCAGTGAGAGAATGGCAGAGCTGGGACTAAAACCCAAATCTGTTGATAACAGTTCTTCAAAACCAGAGGGCCTGTAGTTTGTTGTAGTTTCTTTTATTAACTTATCAAGAGAGATGCTTTATGACAAAAATGTCAAAAGAGAATGTACCAGATTCTTCTCATTGGAAAACTGTCTAAAAACATACGAGGCACTACTTCTTTCCACAGTCTCCATTGAATATAAGAGAATAACCACTTAGAACTTATATTAATTCTGACGTTAAGCCTTCCCATCCTAGAACACAGATAAGCCATTGGAACCACTAATGAGAAACTAGTTTGGTCCCAGTCCAGCCAATCCAATGGGGTAAACTAGATTGGAATAACAGCCACAGGACAGTATTTCCTGGCTCAGCTCCCATCTAAAAGAATGTGGGGCCACAGCCCTCTCAAATTTCTTTCAATTAGTTCAAGAAATCCCTCGAGCTTATTTCCATCTGTGGTCACGTAAACAATACTCCTGGCCACTAGGTGGAGTCTTCCATTTTCTCCAGCACTTGGGGATGCTGCTCTCCTGGTACTTCACAGTACCCTTGCTATCTCAATTTTTGTCTTCTCCCATCTGTTTGTTATGGTGATGTTGAACTCTCCCTATCCCATCTGATCCTCCATGATGCAGTTTGTCCTCTGGGACTTCTAAGCAACTCCAGATGTAGACTAGATAGACCCATCAGGCTGCTGTGACTCCAGCTCTGCATCTTGTGCTGGGTTCCCTAAGTTCCAGCTCAACATCCTGCTGAAGGGAAGAAAAATTCTGTACCTAACTCATGCTACAGTATTCCAGGGCCACAAAGCTGGGCTGCCTCATGCTGTCAATATCATACAGAGATCTTAGTGAAACTGCGTATTTGCTCCTGCTATTACCCTCTGTCTTTCAGAGGCTTCATTGTGCAGGACTCTGGCACAAACCTGAGGTGGAAGGACGAACTAGAGGGCAATATACATCCCAGCTATGCTCATAAGAGTCCTTCTGTCTCTCACCATTGCCCTTGGTCCATACTTCCATGAGTCGTGTCTGTCTCTCCTTAGGATATGTGATTTCACGTGGCGTTCTTCACTTCCTCATGCAAACATTGTCTTTGAGGCCCCACCCACCATGCTCAGACAGGTGTGATTTGCATGGTGCACAAAGCTCAAGTCCCCTAGTTGAATATGTTTCCTTCTACAACAATGAAAGAATGCATTTAACTTAAGAATGTTCTAATTTCTACCAGAGTTCAAGACACAGAGAGGCTTCTTGTCATGTCGTTAATTTCTTTTTGTTCATAGTTATCCACAAAGCTTATAGTCAATAAGGTATCATTCATAGTACAACATGTGAACCATGGAAAAGTGTAGTCACTGGTGGTGTAAATTATCAGCAGCCAGCTCTCTGGAAGGTGAACCCTGATTTGTAGCAATTGTTGATTTCCATGGTGTAAATACTGCCACCAGTGCTGATGTTAAGCCAATAACACAACATCGCTGAAGGTGGAATTGGGAAGAGATGCTCAATAGCACACCATTATATAGTATTTTCACCCCACAGATACAACAGTGATAAATAACCTCTAGGGCATAGATACTAGTAAAATGTAGTAAAATAATTAGGAAGTGACAAACTTTGAGTATTTGTTACCTTTGCTTTGAATATAATTTATTTAATTGTAAGTTTATATAAGTTTTAATAATGACTGTATTCAATAAGTGCTCACAAAATTCCTGAAAATTTAACAATTGGCTCTTACAAGGCAGCACACCGGGCTTCAGCACTCCACTGGATGTAATACAACGAGGTAAGTCTAGTACCAATCTTCCAGAGCTGTGTAAGCTAGTATTGCAGATTGTCGTGAAGGTAAAATGAGCGCATATGAAACGAAAATGTCAAGTATAATGCCTGGCACATTTGGTGCTCAATAAATTCTGAGTGAATCCAGAAAGATAGTCTTGGATGTTAGAAGAGGCAGGAATTAGTTCGACACTCTGAAGCAAGTCAGAGCTTTCACCTCAATAATTCTGAGACTGTGTGCATATTGTGTCCTGCTCAGAGAGGATCAAATCCTGCAGTTAGAGAGGGAGAAGGAGAAGGAGAGAGAGAGACCAAATGACATCATTTCGCTTAC
This sequence comes from Tapirus indicus, assembly GCA_031878705.1. Classification (NCBI taxonomy): domain Eukaryota; kingdom Metazoa; phylum Chordata; class Mammalia; order Perissodactyla; family Tapiridae; genus Tapirus; species Tapirus indicus. The sequence goes on from CM062925.1 coordinate 9,846,750, forward strand.
GCTCCTCAAATGGTCCTCATTAAGTTGACTGCACAAACTATAAAGAGGGATTTTAAGAGCCTGGAAAGTTGAAGGCAGACAATCCCTTGTTCAGAGGATGAAATGGGGTAAACCATAACATATGTACCAAATAATATAGTCTTTGTTTTATGTAGTAATTTATTTTCCTCCCTCCCCTTCCTCTACATAGAAGAGACCTAACTCAAGGTCAGTTCTCAGTACTCCTGAAAACTAAAGAAAGAGAAGGACTGATTTGATGGCTCCTCTGACAGGCACAGGGCTGGAGCCTACTGCACAGTGGCAGCCTCGCCAGTTAAATTATGATGGCTGCTTTGACGAGAGGAGGTTTCCTGCTTTCTGAGGCTGATAGCACTCAGCGTTTAAACCATTAAATTTGTGTCTGGGAAAGCCCTGGTCAGGAAAGCGTTTAAACCATTAAATTTGTGTCTGGGAAAGCCCTGGTCAGGAAAAGGTAAAAAGGTCAAATTTTCATAATGGCTCTCAGAGCCAAAATGGTATCTTTCCTGAGGGGCTGGCTGGAAAACATTCAGCTTTATGTTGTAACAGAGGTCTTGCTTAATTGAAAATCAGTGAGATAAAAAGATCCTTTCAAAAGAGTACTTAAACTCATTGACAGATATTTTCCTACTAATTGTTGGGACTAGTGGCTAAATATAGCATGCTGCTGTGGACAGAATGAATCTCCACATTTAAACTTGTGGGGATCTATTCCCTTGCATTCGTGATATTGTCAAACTAAGCAGATGATTGCCACACTTCCAATGAACTTAGTGCAGGATGGAACCAGACTTAAGGTCAGTTTTTCAAAATTGTTTTAGGATTGGGATTTTATAATTTTATTGAGCCAATGACAGTCTATTTTAAGATGATAAGTTTGCTCCCCTAATAATTCTTAATTCTATTTCTCCCAAGTACAGTCAATTCTGCTGTAATGTGACACATGCATGCCTAAAAACCACACACTATGCAAAATTGTTTAACAGAAACCATAGAGCTTAGACACCAAGGCATGAGCCATAAAAGGAAAGATTAATGAATTGAACCTCATCAAAGCGGAAAACTTTTGATCTGTGAAAGACCCTATTAAGAACATGGAAAGACAAGCTACAGACTTGGAAAAAAAATTTGCCATCCACATAGCTGACAAAGGACTAGTATCTAGAATATATAAAGAACTCTGAAATCTTAGTAGTAAAAAGCAAACAAGCCAATCCAGTTAGAAAATAAGCAAAAGACGTGAAGAGACATTTTACTGAAGAGGATATACAGAAGTAAATAAGCACATGAAAAGATGTTCAACATTAGCCATTAGAGAAATGAAAATTAAAATTACAATAAGATTTCACCACACACCTGTCAGAATGGCTAAAATAAAAAATAATGACAACATCAAATGCTGGTTAGGATGTGGAGAAACTGAGTCACTCATACATTGCCAGTAGGAGTGTAAAATGGCACAGCCACTCTGGAGAACAGTTTGACAATTTCTTAATAAACTAAGCATGCAGCTTCCATACAGCCCAACATTTGCACTCCTGGGCATTTATCCCAGAGAAATCAAGACTTATGTTCCCACAAAAACCTATACATGGATGTTCATAGCAGTTATATTTGTAACAGCCCCAAACTGGGAAGAACCCAGATGCTCTTCAACCCTGAACAGTTAAACTGTGGTATATCCATACCATGGAAAAGTATTCAGCAATAAAAATGAACAAACTACTGACACATATAACAACTCTAATGAGTTTCCAGGGAATTACACTGAGTGAAAAAAAAAGCCAATCCCCAGAAGCTTATATACAGTAGATTCCATTTATATAACATTCTTGAAATGACAAAACCACAGAAATGGAGAACAGATTGGTGGTTGCCAGGGGTTGGAGGTGGGGAAGAGGACCAAGAGGGAAATGGGAGTAGCTATAAAAAGGCAACAGAAGGGATCCCTGTAGTGATGGAATTGTTCTATATCTCAACTGTCTCAACACCAACATCTTGGTTGTGATATTGCACTATAGTTTTGTAAGATGTTATCATTGGGGGAACTAACTGAGTAAGGACTCACTGGATCAGTCAGTATAATTTCTTACAACTGCATGTGAATCTACAATTATCTCAAAACAAAAAAGTTTAATTCAGAAAAAAAAAAACCTACAGGGATTAGGTGAAAAATGGGGTTGAGGGGCCGGCCTGGTGGCGTAGTGGTTAAGTTCACTTGCTCCACTTTGGTGGCCCAGGTTTCCCGGGTTCAGATCCCAGGCGCAGACCTGCACACTGCTCATCAAGCCATGCTGTGGCAGCATCCCACATATAAAATAGAGGAAGATGGGCACAGATGTTAGCTCAGAGCCAGTCTTCCTCAGCAAAAAAGAGGAGGATTGGCAAAGGATGTTAGCTCATGGCCAGTCTCTCTCACAAAAAGAAAATGGGGTTAAGGGCAGAGCACTCAAAAATTTTGTCAATGACATATTAAAAAAAAAACTGGTAGCACGGTTTTACACATATTAAATGCTTAAGAAATACATAAAACTACACTAAATATGGCACTTTACCTTAACACAGACCTGAAGTTAGCCTGTGGAAGTGGGTTGTGGCTTGTGAGTTACAGGGTAGTGGTGAAAGGAGGCTTATTTGAAATGGGATGAAAAGTTGTAACCCCAGATGTACTGGGGACTCATAACACGAGTGACCTGAGGTAGCTGGTAGATGTTTGAGAACTGAGATGTGTGCACATGTGTGTTTCGTGTATTTCTACTCATCTCATGGTTGAGCTGGGCATAATTTTTGTGTTCACCTGCTGTTTCCTGCAGTCAAAATGACACATAAATAAACACAAATCTGTGTTATGCTCAAATTTGTTTCTTATTATTTCGATTGCTTTGAAACAAATTTGCATTTTTCAAGACAAGCATTATAGCAGAACTGATGGTACATTCAATATCCAAAAGTGAAAAAATGTCCAGATAATTACTGGAAAGGGAGGAAAATTCCACTTCAAATAATAGATAATGCTGTCAAAGATTTCAGAGACTTTCATTCATTATGATCCTACACAAGTTACTTTCTCCACCTGAAAAGTATGTTAAAATTTTGGCAAGATTTGCTCTTTGTTTCCCCAATGTAAGTTGATTAAGCTTAAAAATAAACAAGTAGAATCTTCTAGATTTTAACTTAAAAACAGTATCAGAATGGTATCAGATGTGGGCTAAAAGGAAGTAAAAAACATAAATTTGTCACAATTTTAGAAAAGAGATGAGGCACAGAATATTTATGCTTATTTTTTTCCATTTTATTGGTTACCTTACCCATACTCGAGTCTAACAAGTAAGAGAGAGAAAAAAGTATTTGTGGTGGAAAACAATTACACTTACATTGCTTTTTTAAAGGAACTTAAAATGTGTTATATATATTTTGTTATTGGAAGTATTGTACCTATTGAAGTAGATGGAAACATTAATAGATTGTATATTAGAGCACATTACTTATAGCATATGAAATTGAGCCCATGGCTGATTGGTTCATTTAGGTAGAAACAGAATCCTAATAAAACAAAGGTCATAAATTTGATTCCTGTGGTCTAGTTAGCTATGTTTGTTTCTGTTGATGCAGATGGCTCACTAGCCAGACCTGCCATCTTGTTGTACATTCTATTGGTTACCAAAGAAATTCATGAAATTATATATAGTTCAAATCTGTTACCACTTTGAAACCCTATTGCTTATAGATCAGTAGTATTAAGGAATTCAACTTAGACATCTAGGCAATTAGACTGCCCATTAGACATTACTATAATCATGAATTTGTTTTTGTATAACTGGTCCCAGAGCTCAAACACTGATTTATTATTTGGTGATACACAAACTATAGGGAGAAAAGCACCAGGTGATTTTCTTGTTCCCAACTTAAAGTTAATAACCCCCAGAGATAGTGGGAAGAGACGCGGTTGTGGAGAAAAATTCTGAGTTGCATGTTGAATCATTAAAAAAGGTGCAGTGTTTTCTAGAAGTGAGAAGATGATGGCAATAGTCGTGGGTAGATTAAACTCCAGAAGAGGAAGAGACATTTGGTTGAAACTCACACTCTTTCTCAAACCAGTTGTGAATAACACATTAGTGAAAAGTAGAAAAGCTCTCCATCTTCAATAAAGCAAGGAAATAGCCACAACCTCAAACCACAAATTATAAAGCAAACCTTCCAAATGCTGAGAAATCTATACGAATGAAAACAAGAGGAAGCTGAGTGCTCATGTAAGCCTCTTCAGACATCAGGCAGATACAAATTTCCTTAAAAGTCAGCATTACAGTTCTGAAAGGCCCAGCCAACGCTTCTTTAATTAAAGAGACAAGATCTCTAGGTTGTGGGCCAACTTAGGGGAGGTAGGACTGTTCCTAGTAGACAGCTAGCTCAAATAGCTCTTCATGGCCAGGAAGGTAATATTTCTGCTGTAGCCTCCTAGCATAGGTAAATGATATGGCAAAGGAAGGAAGCGATCTGGCATACAAGGGATTTTACTGTGAAGAAGCCTGGATTTTTGAGTGCCAAACTCGAAGGAAGATAGATACGCACCCAGATAGAAGGAAAAAACAGACATGATGGAAGGCCTTCAAGATAACAAAGCTGGGTTGTAGAGTTGTCCATGCATCCATTTAAAACATATTTATTGAGAACTACTGTGCCGGAACCCCTGCTCTGTTGGTGGCACAGCAGTGAAGAGGAGGAACATCTCAATCTTCACAGAGTTACTTTTCAGGGGTGCAGCTCCATTTGTATCCCCAACTCTAGAACACTCTTCCCAACACTATTCTTCAGCAAAGAGCTGACTCCATTCAAAGATGAGTAATCATTAGAAAAAAATGAAAATGGATCATATACATGAAAAGTGAATAAGAATAAATCAGGAAAGAAACTTAAACAATAGGCAAATTAAAAAAATATATTTTTACTTCTATCAATACAAATATTAATTTCATATCAATAAAATAAGAGTATATTTTGAATTCCCAAAAATGAAGATGGAACTGAAAACCTCTCCTAGTGCTACCGCAGCCCTACAGGTCTTTGCCACCACCAGAAACATGTGGCCGTGGATTTTAATAGCTACATGCAGGACAGAAACAAGACTTTAGATCTGTGCGTGGTGAGGATTAGAAATAAGAGTGCTGCAGGGTGGGTAAGAAAGATATATGCCTTTCTGGAAAGGGAGACAGCAAATTAATTTGTCTTTACAGTAGAAAAAAGAAATTCTCCCCTGAGAATTTGTAACCTTAGGCCAGCCATTTCATGAATTCGCGGTTTTAAATTTGGACTACATGTGCAGTCCAGGAAACCTGTAATAGAAAATTAATTTAAAGTAATCCTAAATGCTCCAGGGTCCCTGGAAGAAGCAAATGCAAAACTTCTCTGGAGGAGTGCCTCTTCAACTTAGGACCCTCAAGATTCCCACAGATCTAGATCACCAAACTAAGAGCATACAACCCAAATTATAAACAACAAAACAAACCCTGCAAGTTAGCAAAAGCAAGCAGAGGAATTAAACCCTGAAGGACTTCAAATTTTGAAAATATCATGTGAGGAACATAAAATGATTATCTTCAACTATATAAAGAAATAAGAATGAAACTGAGACTGTAAAATCACATTAGAAAAAAATTAGAAATAATAATTTAATGGATAGGTTAGATAGTAGACTAAATACAATTGAAGAAACAATTAATAAACTGGAAGATAATTCTGATGAAATCATCCAGAATGTGCATTAAAGAGAAAGTGAGGGAAAATATGAAAATGAGCTAAAGAAACACAAGGGGGTGTGATAGAATGAGAAAGTCTAAATATATCTAATTGGAGTTTCAAAAAAGAGAAAATGATGGGAGCCAATATTAGACATAAATTGTTAAGAAGTTTTTAGAGCTCAAGAGAAACATCAATCCAAAGATTCAGGCATCTCAACAAATCCCAAGAAGAATAAATTAAAAATCCATATCTACACACATCGTTGTGAAACTGCAGAACACCCAAACCAAACTAAAGATTTTGAAAGGAGTCAGAGAGAATAAAAAAAGATCTATAAAAAAAAGGTAATTATACTGATAGCTGACTTCTCTACAGCAACAGTAGAAATCAGAAATTAGTGAAATAACATTTTCAAAGTGCTAACAGAAAATTATTGTCAACTTAGAATATTTTTACTAAAGAGCAATCTAGGCCATTGTCAGACAAATCAAAGCTGAAATTAGACTACTAATGGGCTTTCACAACAGGATCTTCTAAAAGACGTACTTCAAGAAAAAAGGAATTGAACCCAAAAAGGACTCAGCTTCAAGAAGGAAAGATGAACAAAGACATTTTCAGACACGTGGCTAAGTCCTAAAAAATATTCAGCATATAAAACAATAATGATGTATTTTAAAATAAAAGAATGAGTGTAGAAACATAAACAACAATAAGATGTAAGATGAAATTGGACTCACGGAATTAGTGTTCTAAGGTTTTTGTTGTATGGGAGGAAGGTAGAGATGATTAACTTAAAAAAATTCACTGTAACAATTTTAGGGGTTACCAAATGTTGTGTATAACTTAAAAACTAATAAAAAAGGGAAAAGGGAAATAAAATAGCAGAAACAATCCAAAAAGGGTGGAAAAATTGGGGAGGGGGGAGAAATCACAGGAAAAATAGGAAAAAGTGTAAGTTTAAAATGAGATGTTAGAAATAATAACAAATAGAGCAGCAATCAAAATATATATAAATGGACAAAACACTCTGGTTGAACGATTGGTATTATCATATCATTTCAGCCATCATATGGCTGAAAAAAATCTAATTCTATGCTGTTTGGAAGAGATATACCTAAAAGGTAAGAACACAGAAAAACTAAAATTAAGGTATAGAAATTATATACCAAGCAAACACTCATTGAAAGAAATCTGGTGTAAAATTAATGCCAGAGAAAATAAACTTTAAGTCAATAAACATGTGAGTAATAAAAAGAGTGACTGCATACACCAAGACAATAATACAATTACCATTTTGTGTACATAAAAATATATGACTTCTAAATATGAAAAAGCAAGTATTAACAGAACTATAATGAGAAATTGACAAATCCACTTTCATAGCAGGAGATTTTATGACACTAAAATTATAACTGATAGAATAAATATGAAAAAGTTAGCAAGACTATAGAAGATTGGAATGGCGTGATTAACAAAATTTGATCTAACCAATATATACAGAAATCTGCCTCTCCAAAATATTTCACAGTATTGTTAAGCACACATGGAATATTTACAAAGTTTACCACAAATTAGGCCATAAAGCAAGTCTTAAATTTTGGAAATCCATTATCATATAAGATTCATTCTCTAGCCAAAAAATTTAAGGTGGCAGTCAATAACGATAAGATAACAAAAAAGACCCCCTATGTTTAGAAATTTTAAAACTTACTTCTAAATATCACATAGGCCAAGCAAGGAATTAATATGAATTAATATAAATTAATCAGCCAAGGAAGGATTTAATAGGAATTTTGAACCAAATTTTAAAAGTAAATGATTAAAACAAAAACTAACATAACGAAAACTACATATCAAAATTAATTAATAGACTGTAGCTAAAGCAGTACCCAAAGGAGTATTTATAGCCTTAAAAAATTATACGGAAAGAAAAATAATGAAATTATTGAACAACAAATTGGAAATAAACAACAACAAAAAAGAGACACAAAAAGAAGATAAACACCCCCTTTGACCAGAAATGGAAAAGAAATGCAAAAATGTGAGCTGGGCTGAAACCCTGGCAGCCTGTGGTACCCGAGGGGTAGATGATTAGAAGGGGTCTGTCAAAGTCTGGAGCAGGGCCTCCTAGTTCCTGGAAGGAGGCTGAAAGACACTGAGGACTCTGCTGGAAGATGTGACTGAAACAAGGTATGGATCTAGAGAGGCAAAGTGGGTGGGTGGGGAGGACAGCCTCACAACAAAGAACTAAATCAAACCACGCTCTAATGTGAGTCTTGGATATTCCTCATTTCGTCAAAGCCCCCAAATGCTATTAAAAGACCTGTCTCAAGATAGGGGGTCCCAGGGCCTGAGTGGATGCAAACACAAAATCCTGACAGGATTCCAAGACACATATTATGAAGCACAGTCAAGAGGAACATGGAGGATGAGATAACCTTAAAGCCCTCCTTCTAAAAAGCACCTGGAGAGCCAACCCTGATGGCCTAGTGGTTAAAGTTCAGTGTGCTCCACTTGGGCGGCCCGGGTTCCCTAGAATGGTAAGCAACTAGGATATGCAACCATATACTGGGAGGAAAACGAAGAAGAGGAAGATTGGCAACAGATGTTAGCCCAGGGCAACTCTTTCCCTGCCAAAAAAATAAAAATAAATAAATAAATAAAAAGGGAAAAACATATTTAAAAAGCACCTGGAAGTATTAAATGCAACATAACAAATGTGTAACACAGAGACCATTTTAGGAGTATATTCTGTCAGGGGGTGATCAAAACTCTGAAAACTGCTCCCAGTGGAGCTAGTGCTGTTCCTGGGGTTAGTCACAGTGGAGTCGTAACCATCACTAGGTCTGAAGAGAGGAAGGAACGCAGAAGAAGACAGGGTGTCAAGAAGGTCATCCCAAGAAGAATGGTGACATTCACTGGAGGAACACAGCAGGCCTAAGGTGACTCCATACGAAGAGAACCAGGATTTTCTAACTTACCTGATGTCCTTCTCCTGGCTTCTTGCCATCTGCCACATCGGGATTCCTATTAGTCAAAACCAGCTGGAAGCCAGAGGGTGAGGGAATCCACTGATGCAGTCGTTTCTGGTCAGCTACTCAAGGCACCCAGCAAGGTAGAGAAGGATGGAGAAGCAGAGAGAGAGGAAAGATACCTAACCTGCTCTTTCAGAGTAGATTCTTTCCAGGCTGCTATCCCTAAAAACTAAGTGTAATTAAAGGGATTTCCATTCTAAATATCATTTCCCTCTTTTGTCTAAATTACTTTTTTTGGTATAATCGTTGTTTGCTTTACATTTTCCTTTGAAGTAGCATTTTATGCTTACAGATAGAACTGTCCTTTTTTTCAGGCTTCAGAAGAAGTCATTGAAAAATGGTCTCATCAACCAGTATTTTTTCTACTGTCTCATATTATAGCTATATATTTTTTCTTCTGCACCAAAATGACTTGCTCTGAAATTTCAAAGTACTATTTAAAGCTGTAATAATGTGATTTCTGTTCAAGAGTAAGTAAGCCAAAGGGAGTATGAACAAATGTACCTGTGAAAATGTCCTCTATCGAAAGCACTCAGTGAGTTTTCCTTCAGTAGAAGCACATAGAAAAAGGAAGCCAATAAGATGACGACTCGAGTGAGTCCTCATGTTCCTTCAGGAAGAGAAACAAGCTGAGCACAAAGAAAAATCATTTTAGAAATTGACTAACATACAGCCAATAGACTTCCACGTCTGGGAAGATGGAGTAAGCGTAATTTTCCTATTACTAACACTAAGTAGAGCTAACAATCCTGGAAATATGTATAGAACACACGTGAGAAGATTCTGGAAGGTGCAGAGAAGAATCAGATCAACTAGAGACCTTGGGATCATTCTTTTTTTTTTTTTTTCACAGTACAGAGTGCCTTTTCAATTGGCAGATTTCAAGCTATTATTTATTTGAATACTTTTTTCTTCCATCTGTTCTCTTCTTTTTTCTAAGAACAACACTGTATACATTGGTATTCCTTTTTCTTTTATCTGTTTTTGAATCACTTTTATGTCTTTTTCTTTTTATGTAATTTTATGTAATATCCATTTCATTTCATTTTTATGTAACTTTATGAAATTTTTCTTTTTTTCTGTTGTTTGCCTTTTGTTGTTTTTGATGTAGCTTTCATCTCTGTTAAGGTTTTACTTTTTTCTTCCATTTCTTTCCTGAACTTTAACTATTTGTTGGCTTCTCCTGACATTTTATCATCTCATCTAAGATCTCTTTTATCTCTTACATCATTTATTTGGGCTCTTTTTTTTTCAAAGACCATGTTTCAATCTCTCAAGAGATTATGAGAACTATATATATAGATGCCTCCTCTTTTGCATAAGGTTTTCATGTCCTCTTCCTTTGAGGCATGTGTGTGTATATGTTTATTTTTCTGCCTATTCCTTATCTCTGAACAAAAATAACTGTATCAAAGCCAGTATTTGCTGATGAATAGCGGGGAAAGGGTTAGAACAGGGATCCACGGCTTTAATTCAGGTTTGTTGTCTTAAACATCTTTCAAAAGATGTTTTCTCTGCCATGGAAATATATATGCAAATCACCAATAAACATATGAAAAAAGTGTTCAACATCATTCATCATCAGGGAAATGCAACTTAACATCACAATGTGGTGCCACTACACATCCACTCGAATGGCTATAATAAAAATGACTGATATTATCAAGTGTTCGAGAGCCTGTGGAGCTACTAGACTGACATACACCATTGGTGGGAAGTGTAAATTGATGCAAACATTTTGGAAAATGGTATGAGTACTAAAATTAAATATGTATTTGCTTTCACCCAGAAATTCTGCAGCAACGATTGGGTAGGGGCACAGGGAAGGATGCTAGTAATGTTCTGGGTAGTAGTTGCATGGGTGGGTTAACTTTGGAATAATTCACTGTGTACGTCTATGACTTATGCACCTTTTGCATGTATGTCATGTATGTTATAGTACAATAAAAATGTTTGTCATAAAAGAATACAATAACTAACATCAATTTTAAAAATATTGGTTACCTGCTATGTGCAAAGAATTTGCTATGTTAACTTTATGTTTCTCTTTTCTTCTTTCATAATTTACTACTACTAATAAAAGTGCTAAAATAAGTGGAGAACAATAAATGAATGGTTTAGACTATTTCAGATTGATCTGCGAGCGTTATCTGCTATGTTTAGAAAGAGTCATTGGCATTTCTTCAAGTCAGGCAGCTTTGAAATGTTGGTGGACTCTTTGACACATCCTGCTATCAATCTCTAGTTAGTGTGCTATAAATTGTGAATTAACTATGGGTTGACCATAGCTCTTCCATCTCTCTTAGTTCTTAAATTTTCAGAGGCTTACTCTGAATGTAAGTAGCAAAGGCAGGACCCTCGGAAGAAGGGATTATTCCCTGGGCTATAGGAGCACTTACCTGAGTGTTATTATAATGACAGAATAGAAAAAGTCAAGACAAAGAGTGGATTTAACTGCTACACCAATCCTGCTCTGAGTAGTAAAACATTCACTCTTTCTAAGGTAAAACACTAGCTTCTTATACGAAAAATTTGTATCAACTAGTTACAACAAAAGATACACAAGTCATAAACTGTTGGATAAATCAGTTTTTTATTCATGAAGTCATTCTGCAAATATTTGTTGAGATTTTCCTTGTATCCCCCAGTACAGTTACCATTACAAGGAGCTAACATCTGATAGCAGGAGATGGGTGTTATAAACAAATGCAGTGAAATGCTGTGTAGCTGGGATGGACAAGAGCACAGTTACAATGAGGGCACAAAGAAGGAAGTGGTTGGTCTTATCTGAAAGCATCAGAAAGGGCTTTGCACAGAAGGCTACCCTAAGCCAAGTATATATAATTATCATCATCATCATCATTAAAGCATACAACCTAGCAATTTATAAACATGGCAAAAATTATAAATTAATAGCTGTGAAAGTAGTATTTTTGACCTGTAGAACAGCTTCATAAAATGGCGAGGACCAAGAGAGAAAGCCAAGGAGAAAAAGAAAGGGATGGATCATTTTTTTTGGTAGAATCTCCTAATCATGACTCTTTATCCTTGAGTTTGTGTTTATGACCATGATTCCACAGTTCTGAGTGTGCACTGAAACCTGATGGTTTTCCAGGACCACCCCTCCCCCCACTCCTTTTGTCAAAGCGTGAGTAGACCCAGTGTGCACACCTGTGAGATCAACTTTCCAGCCTAAATATCTTACATAAAATCTTTTGAAAGCAAGAGGGTGCACTCACTTAAAGCTTTAGGAATGGGAGCCAATTTTTAATTTGTTCCTCCTGTTTGCTGAAAATATAGTATTTCTCTTTCAAAGACTTTATTAGAAACTTGGTTTTCTTATGGGAACACAGACAAGCAATTTACAGTGATGAATTAGTGATGACGGTTAGAGTCAAGAGGTTCTTCAGTTATTAGAGGTTTGTACTATTTTAAGAAGGCATTAAAGTTGCACAAATATTTCAGATATTAAAGCAGCCAGTTCCAAAAAGAGAATAGCAGCAGTTAATAACGACAGTGATGATGACAATGAGGACAACAGTGACTACGACCATGCCTGACGATGTGCCGGGCATCATACGAAGCATTCCACATATATTTTCTCCTTTAAGAATAAGTATAAGTGGATGGCATAGTCTTATCAAAATTGTGTCAGGAAGTCTATTGTGAAAATGTTGGTGGCAGGAAAAAAAAGCCTGCTGTAGCTTATTTTTTGAAGCCATAAAAGAAAAGGAAAAATAGGCCTGCTGCCCAAGGACAACGGGGCAATTCTGGATATATGAAAAGCTGAACTCCATATTCTATTTTGCTTCTCTCTTTTCTATCAAGAAGAATCATCTTGAGATGGAAAATGATGAGATGATATGACTAAGTGAAAAGAAGCCCAACATACACAAAATGAGTCTAAAAGAGTCCCTAACAGCTCTAAAGGAGTCTACCTAATGGCTAGAATGAATTGAACCATAAAACACAAAGAAAACTTTCAAAGGAGAGCAGCAGCAATCTTGGAATCTTGGAAGACAGAGGACTATTGAGAGACTAGGGGTACATGTGTGTAACTCTGCTATTTTACAATGAGAGAGAAGCATATTCCACAAACTGTTTTGAGGGACACGATTCTGAGAGAGATTATTGTATTCTCTTGATTTTAAGTAACGCTTTTCTTTTTAGCATATTAACATTTTAGAAAAGGGGAGGTGTCTAATAAGCAAAGACAAAGAACACTCTTCAGCCATCAGAGCCAATATAAATTGTTAATGCCTACAAATGCATTAGTGATGATTAACTACCACATGTTCTTTCATTAAGTTATTTGTATTTAACACATGTGGTTGGGTTTGAACTCAAATTTGGATCCTTTTTTGTCATAAAATATCTTATAATCCAATATGATGTAGCATTGGAACAAAAAGCTCTGGGGCATATAAAATATGCATTACAAAAAAAATACAATTCATACAGTTATGAGTGGTAGGAATGGTCACATTTTCTGGAATAGACCATAGAATTTTCAAAGCTCAAAGAGTTTGGTGTGACCAATATATACGATGTCCTCTCCCTTTCAAAAACTATAGCCAAGTCTAAAAGTAACAAGAGATCATAATCATAAGTATGGGTTTTGAAAAGAAGAATATCATGGCAAGGCCAAAATGATTCAAAAGAATACTTAGGGTCTGAATATAAAGAAGGCTGAGATTTTTGAAAGTGGAATATAATTGAAAGTGGTAGCTTGGGCTATTTTTCAATAAAAAGAAAAAAATAATGTAATTCCCCTCCAAATATATTATTAAATTGATATGATTTCTTAGCATTCTGTTATATTAGAATTAGACTAAAATGGCATTAAAAATAAACTCTAACATTTATGGTCTAATTGTTTTAGACAAAGGGGACAAGACAAATTATTGGGGAATAAAGAGTCTTTTCAACAAATGATGCTGGGACAAGGTATCTATATGTGAGAAAATGAATTTAGACCCCTCACACCATACACAAAAATTAACTCAAAATGCATCATAGACACAAATATTATAATTAAAACTATAAAACCGTTAGAAGAAAACAGCAGAGTACATCTTCCTGATCTTGAGTTAGTCAACGATTTCTTAGGTATGACACCAAAATCACAAGTGAAAAAAGACTGATAAATTGGACTTTATCAAAATTAAAAACTTTTGTGCTCCAAAGGATACCACCAAGAAAGTGAAAAGATAACCATCAGAATAGGGGGAAAATGTTTACAAATCATAATGCTGTTGAGAGACTTATAGTTAGAATATATAAAGGACTCTTAAAACTCAACAATAAAAAGACAATCAAATTTTTAAAATGTACAAAGGATTTGAACTGACATTAATCCAAAGAAGATGGCTAATTAGCACATGAAAAATACTCAACATCATTAATCATTAGGAAAATGCCAGTCAAAACCATGTGATACCACTTCATACTCACTAGAGCGGCTATAATAAAAAAGACAGACAATAACAAGTGTTGGTGAGGATGTTGAGAAACTGAAACTCTCATTCATTGCTGGTGGGAATATAAAATGGTTCCGCCACTTTGGAAAACATTTGGCAGTTCCTCAAAGTATTAAATATAGAGTTAACATATGACCCAGTAATCTCACTCAAGTATTTATCCAGGAGAAATGAAAACACATCCCCACACAAAAACTTGTACACAAATATTCATAGCAGTGTTATTCATGATAATTAGAGAGTGGAAATCATCCAGATGTCCATCATCTAATAAATGGAAAAATAAAATATGATGTATTTATACAATGGGATATTGTTCAGTAATAAAAATGAATGAAGTACTGATACATGCTACAACATGAATGAACCTCAAAAATATTATATAAAATGAAAAAAGCCAGTCATAAAAGAACGCATATTGTATAACTCCATTTATAGGAAATGTCCAGAATAGGCAAATATATAAAAGCAGAAAGTAGATTAGTGGTTTCCTGGGGCTATAGGGAAGGCGGATGAAATTGGGTGGAGCAGATGGGAAGTAACTGCTAATGGGTACAAGCTAAAATTAGATTACGATGATGGTTGTATAACGGTAAATATACTAAAAACCATTGAATCGTACACTTTAAAAGGGTGAACCTTGTGGTATGTGAATTATATCTCAACAAAACTATTCTTTTTAAAGGCATTAAAGTGAATAGTTCTTGAGCAGATGGAAGAGAAACCAGAGATTGCAAGAACCCAGACTGGATTTACTAAAAATAAGCCAAATTGGACTAACTTCATTTTTTCACAGGTGGGGTTACTCATCTGCTAGATCCAGAAATGCTATAAACCTAGTGTATCTGGATTTTATTAAGGTATATTGTAAAGGTCCCTCATAATGTTCCATTGGACAATTGGATAATTTGGGGAAATATGACTTGAAATCATTGAGGATTTGGTGGATTCGTAACAGAACAAATGTACTAAAAAGGGACTGATTAAGGAACACGAGTCATTGTTAGAGGGATACTTTATTTTGAGGTGCAGTATTATGTATCAAATATTCTTCTGATTGGCATTTTTATCAATGACTTTGTATATGATAGATCACTGGGAATAATTGCTTATTGAATCCTAGAAACAAAATGCTAAATATCATTGACAAAAGATCTCAATACATTCACTAATATTTATCTGAATAGCCCTGGTGAAAGAAGCAATGGGAAAATGAAACAAAAGGCAAGAAATATTTCCTGGGATTAAATTTTAGCAGATGATCATGTATTCATATGCTCCAAATAACTTTATAAATGTTCAAATTTAGAAAGATGGTGTCTCAAGTTATCTTGTTCTATTCTTTCTCCAAAGTGCCCCCAAATTTCAATCCTGAATTGAGTAACTAAAGCCACCAGAAGGTACATGCATACTGAACAACGTCGTTAATCTTGGCCAGCAAGACCCCCATGGACTAGAGCTGTGCACTGGCTGTAATGAGCACCGGGTTTTGTTTCCAGACATGGAATTAACTTTCTCAGCAAGGAAAGACCAAGAGACTCTTGGGGAGTTAACATTACCCATCAAGACAACCTTCTGTTCTTCCAGCCAGTTGGAAATAAAATTGATGGTTCTGCACACATACTGTCCTTCATATGGATTGCATGCTGACTGCTCCATAATATTTATTAAAGGTGGAAAAGCCAAGTACAGCATGTTTTGGAAACTAAATACCTGGTGTTCTGATGCACACTTTCTGGATGAGCCTAGTTAATGGGTTCCTCACAAACATGGGTCTGCTCATTCAGTGTTTACTGGGAAAGACGTTTTCTCCTCTTCTTTTTTACTGTTTGGTTAGGATATGTTTTCTTTGGGACTTTGAATAAAGTTGGAAGATTTAGTTCTGCCAAAACACAGGTTGCAAAACACCTCTGAGTGACCTAAGCTACTACACCGAGCATGAATCACTGAAGTCCAGGCTTTCAACACTTGAGCAGAAGTCTTTCAAACATTGTTTGGCCTCTTCTCCAATGAAACAGATACTGCATGCTTTCCTCCCAGGACTTGTCTCAGTGACCTACTTCCACAAACAATGCAAAGCAGAAAACTGGTAGCTTTTAACAGGATAAATGCAGAAGATTACATTTCCTCTCTAAAGAACATATACTATGTGAGGGCTTTAATAACCAATTTTTAAGTATTTTGTAACATTGTAATTTCTACCTAGAATTCTCTGATAACATCTCTTTCTTTAGTCATAATAACATAGTTTAGGCCAAATCACATGACTGCTTTGGTTTTGGTGTGAGATTACTTCACCTTGATTCTAGAGTTTTCAATGACTCTAGTAATCCTAACAATACATACCATCTGGCAGTTGTGCCAAACATATGACATGTAGCATTTCCAGACCTTGTAGCATTCCTGTCAGATACTATTGTTCCCATTTTCTGTGTGAAGATGTTCACATTCAGAGTAATTAAGTAACTTGTGTAGTCTTACTAACTGTAAGTGGCAGAGTCAAGATCTGAACCCATGTTTGTCCGACTCCGGTTTATTGTCCCCTGCTTTGAGCTGGGTAAGCCAGTCCCATATTCCTTTTCTTTCAGGTTTGCAAACCTCCATTATCACTCAAGTGGGCATAAGCAGATATGTTTACAAGGCTATGCTGCATATTAAAAAGAGTAACAAATGTTAGCTGAAGAAAAGAATATTCCATTCAGGGGTGTTTACTGTTTTTAAGCCTTCATTTATAAAAGTTGTGGTTAGCCCATCTGTTTCTTCATAGCATAGATTATTTTCTTAGTCTAAAACCCCACTATTGTTCTACCCATATTAAGTTCTGGATCTTAAGTCTCTCACTTTTTGATTCCTTGTTACCTGTCCTTCTTATTTATTCTGAATCACACACTTCTTCTCTTATTTATTCATTGTTTATTTAATTTATTGTCTTATCTCCAACTTCACATTTTTCTCAGATAATTTACACACAAGAAGAATATTATGGACCAAGAATATCATAAAAGATGAAGCTACCAAGAAAAAAAAAAAGTCCTCTACATTCCCATGCATTTGCCCTGTCCCTTTTTTACTGAGTAGAAAGAACCATAACAGAGAGGTTGCTTATCTGTGTCTTGTAATCAAAGATTTAGGAAGTGTTGGAGTTGCAGTGTTTTCTAATTTAAGAGAACAAAACAAAACTTGATCTAGACGAGGGGAGTAATAAACTGATTTGTGTTTTAGGAAGCACACTCTGGAGGTTTGGAGCCTATTTAGGAGATTATTGTAATAGCTTGTGCAAGAGTTGGTGAGATTTGAACCAAAATAGAGGTTAGAGAGAAGCAAAAGATGTGAGAGCTATTGAGGAGATAATATCCATGGGACTGGAGGAACAATTGGATGAGGAGCATGAGAAAGAGGAAAGTTTCTTGAGTGTCTCCCAAAATGAACAGGAGTAGGTTTGGGAGGAAAGGTGATACTTACAAATAGATTTTTTTTTAAATCTCTTTGCATATTACTCAGCTATTAGACTGTAAGAGCCAGTAGGACACGTGCTTAGTTTTCTTTAACATAATGCCTGACATTTAATAGGACTCAATATAGAGTAAGTTCGATTTGGTTATTTTGAATTTTAGATGCTTGTGGGTCATATAGTTAGAGGTGTAAAGAGTCTAAAAAAAAATACTAATTGTGATTATCTTGGTTGTTAGAATTGTGCTAATTTTTATGTTATTATTTTATTCTGAGTACCTTAGATTAATCTTAATATTTTACTTTGAATACTCCAGATTGCTACAATGAATGTATATTACCTTTATTTTAAGAAAAAGTTAAAGCTTATTTATTATTTAAAAAAAGAATAAGCCAAATATGAAATCATCAGGGCAACCAACAGGGACAAATAATATATAAGAAAGAAATGGTGAGAAGTTTGAACAAAAATTTTATACTAATTTTATACTCCTATCCAAATTTTAATAGTGCCTATGTCATCACACAATGAAGCACAGGCGTCACAGCTTGTTTTCAGATTTCATATGCTCCTCTATTGTTCATTAGGGGAATCAGTGTTCTGGACTAAATCATTTCGTCCTTCAGACTGAAAAAGCAAAGAGCTGGTAACACCCCTTAGCCATCAGCTGCACTCTCACTCTTACCCACTTTTCCTTTTGTTTTGAGTTTCTGAACAGTCTCTTACGTTAAGGCAAAAGAGGTCACTGTCTCTGTCTGTAACCGTTCCTAGTTGTCTTCTAAACTCACATTTTATTTAAAAAAATTCTTCTAGCAGGCAGACCATTTAACAGCAAAGCTAAATACGAGGGAAATGAAATAAAAGCCACACATATAACTTAGACATACATAAAACAATTTTTTGTTTTTATTTTTTCAGCCTAGAGTGAAACTTTCGGTTAAGTTTCTCTGACACAGAAGGGATAAGACCTAACTTTATGTAAGCCAATAAGGCTGCTTTCTGTGACAGCCTGAAAAAAGAAAAGGAAAAAAAGGCCAAAGAGAGTTCTCTCAAGAACCATAGGAAACAAGGAATTAAAGACTGTATAGTACATTGGAGGAGCGGAGGAACAGGGCCCCACATGGGGAGACAGAAGAAAAATGGCTGAACGAGGAAGAGAGTAGGTACAAATGGAGATATTTTCTCCTGGCATTAACACATACAATATTAAGTATTCATTGCAGACAGCAATGAAAGCAAAGTAAAAGAGATAGAGAAGGAAAAAAGAACAAAGTCTGTCAAATGTCATATTTTGTTTCCCGTCATTAGCTTGTGGCATTTTAATCTCTAACCAAGTGTATGATGCTCTGGTTTTTTACTACAGGTCTATAATGTGAACATATACATTTGATATTTCTGGAAAACTTGGTTTTTCCTATCGGCACTCTTCTTCTGCAAGACATTTCTTAGAGGCAAACACATTTTTAGTGAGAGAGGACAGATTAATGATGTACCAAGGACTGGGAACAAAAGATCTAAATGGTCTCTACAGTCCCAAGAAGAGAAGAGGAAAAAGATTGTTTGCAGGGGAAAGGACCAATCTCAAAACCATCCTCATAATTCAACATCAGAATGAAGTTCAAAGAAATCAGCAAGTGACTCCTTCAGGATTTTACTGTGGGCATCTTCCTTACAAAGTCACTAGGAATGTCATAAACCCCAAGCATGAAAGAACGTGATGTAAGGTTTAGAGGGTAGGGAAATTCTTGACTCACTTTTGAAAACCCATGGAGAGGGAAATAGTAAAAACTGCTGGCTTGAATATGCCATGAGGACAAGGATGTGCATCATTCATGTATTATTTAAAGTGAAGGCATTGCTGGCCAGATCATCACGCACAGGAGACAGGGCAACGTTATAGAAGTCAGCTGTGGACCAGGATCTAGACAGATCTGCAGTATTTATAGAAGAATGTAAGTATAAGAGACAATGGTGACTAGGAGAGACTAGTATAAACCATCAATCATGACTCTTTTTCATAACAGTGAAAACCTTCAGAAGATGCATTTGCCCTTAGATCCTCATCATAAATTTGGGTTTTAGAAGCGCTTAAGTTTGACTTGTACAAAATTTAAATGTTTCGGTTGCAGTCAATAGAGGCACATTATAATACAGAGAAAAATGTATATATTCTAATACCTACAAGGTAATAAAGTTTATATTTCTTCTAGAAGAAAAGGATAAATGGAAGCAGTAATTTGGGAAAGACTACCTGTTAGAGAAATTGATAAATGCAAGAAAGGAAGAAGGTGGTACAAGACGGCATTCAAAGGGCAAAGCATGCATAGATATTAAGATGCATGAAAGTTCGTGGTTCAAATTGTGAGTTACATTAGCCTGGAAGACTCTGTGGCAATGATTTACATGAATGTGGGTGTGGTAGACTGATGGCATTAATGGTCTCAGTTCTTCACCCTTCCCTAGGTCCATGTTCTTTGCCATGTGACTTGACAGCTCTTGCCATCCAGAGGTGAAGTATATTTCCTTGTCTCTTGATTCAGAGCTCAGCCATGTGGCTTGCTTTGGCTGATAGGATTTAGAAGATCTGAGCAAGTAGAGACTTGGAAAGGTGTTTGCACATTTTCACTTGTGCTTTCGCCCTCTTTCATCACCATGACAACACCATATCTTAGCTAACCTAGATGATAAGATCCATATGAAGTAGAATTGTCACACCAGTCAACCTAGCCACAGCCATCCTAGATCAGCCACTAGCTAACCAACCCCTAGACATGTAAGTGAACACTGCCTAGATCACAGGGAGGCTTGGCCGCAGACCCCGGATGTACGAGCAATCAATGCTTATTGTATGCTGCTGAGGATTTGTGGTTGGTCATTACAGGGTATTTTTGTGGCCATAGACAACCAATTCAATGGGTAAGATGATTACACTTGTAATATCCAAGATGGCCAAATGATTTCTTATGGATAGACAGAGCCAATCATATATTTTTGGTTATTTGTCACTCTAAGATTTGTTTTGAATAGTGGAAAATGATCAAGATTTCAAAGACTTTTGTAAACACGTCTTCCCTTCTAGAAATCAGTTATTTTAAATATTTTATTCAATGCATTAAGAACCTAGTGTTAACATCTGGCCCTCTGTATAGAAGGATGAATTATAAAAAAACATAAGAGATCCCATAGAAATTTTCAATTTATATGTGGAAGCAAAATTAAACATAATTTTTATGTGCATCTATTTTCAAAAGGTTTGAGTGGTTTACAGTAGTTAACGTCATTGAGTGCTTACTGTGTACGATGGTGTAAGAGAGAGGTACTAATATTATCTTTAATTTCCAATAAGAAATCTAAGACCAAAAGATGTTAAGAAACTTGTTCGGAATCGCATAGGTAGGAATTAGTTGAGCTATAATTTGGTAAGTCTTCAAACTCCACGCTTTTAACCACTATATTTTACTAGCGTGAAAAATAAGGGAATAATTAAGTGCTGGATTTGGCAATACACTTGTGGTTTTATTTTTATTTTTAAAGCAGTATTTCAGTGTACATGTATTTTAATCATTTGCAAGTGTCCAGTACTTGTAATTACTTTTTAATTCAATGAAGTAAGAAGAAAGAAATGTGGAGTTAGGCTTTGGGCACCTGCTGTTAGTTCTGTCATCTTTATTTTTAGACAGTTTTATACAAACAGATTAACCACTTTTGTTTTCATTTCCATCATATGTATAATTGGGACAATAGCACTTGATTCATTTAAAAAATAGTGCTTTGCATTTCTTACATTAAAAGATACAGAATAATTACATTATTATTATTTGTTGCATTAATACTTAAGAGTTGGTCGTGGATGGCAAACTTTCTTACCTAATCATACGATTCTGCAATGTGTTGCTAGAACACTGACCTGTTGATGGTACCACACCCATCAGTATAGATGCCAAGACTCTGTGCACAGTCTTCATAGTCCTAGGCTGATAAGAAACTACTGCTTTGCCATTTCTAGGAAGTCAAGAGTAATAACACTATTTACTTTGCAAAAGAGCTGGGCGTGATGAAGGCAAGTATACCACTTCTATTTAGTTACCTCAACAAACACGACACACTCAGACACATCACACTTAGACGTGCTTAACCACAGCTTCTCCGATGACTGTGGAGGGAAGTTGCAATGTGGGATATGCTTGGCTTGGACTGATCCTTACATTGTAGAGACCTAGAAGAAAAAAAAGTTAAAACATTTCACCTAGCTTTTAGGCAATAGCTAGAGAAAATGAGTGATACAGATCAATTTTTACTTCTCTTTCAAGAAGAGTTTTCCTAAATTTGTTCCTGTTATTCTTAAACATAGGGAAATGATCACATAGTGGAAAACCATAGGTTTTCCCAGAGGTTCTTAACTTTTTTGGACTGTAATCGCCTTTGGCCGTCTAGTGACACTTATGGATACCTTTTCAGAAGAATGTTTTTAATGCATAAAATAAAATGCATACTACTACAAAGGAAACAAATTATAATGAAGTGTAGTTATCAGAATATTTTAAAATGTTGTAATACAGTCCTGTACATGTTCCTCTATTAATGCACTAAATAACTAGACAACATATTGAAAATATAAGAAAGTTAAAGTTAAATGTATTTTCAAGATGGAAGTGTAAAGGCTAGAATGAGAACATTAGGTATGAGGTGGTCTTTAATTCACCTTCTTCCAAGTACTGACCACCAATAATTACAGGTGTGAAGTGCTGGAAAGTAACCTAGATGTCTGAGTTACCAGAGTGGGAACCCTCAACTTCACCGTGTTGACTGAACTACAAAATGCCAAGTGTCCAGATAGTTCCCATGAGCATCTATAGGCAGGAAGGCTTCAATCATATGTGATCTAGCAGTGATTTTAAAGTAGTCATGTATGTAAATGATAGCTTGAGATCTTTTTCAACTGTATGGTGATATGAAAATATCTGTTATTTCTATTGGTGACTATTATAAACAGACTGTATCCCCCCAAAACTCATATGTTGAAGTTCTAATCCCTAGTGTGATAATATTTGGAGGTAGGGCCTTTGGGAGGTGATTAGGTTTAGATGAGGTCATGACGGAGGGGTCCCCATGATGGGACTAGTGGCCTTAGAAGAAGAAGAAGACCAGAGCTCACTCTCTCTCTCTGTCATGTGAGGACACAGAAATAAAGCAGCCTAGGAAGTGGTTTTCACCAGATATTGAATCTGCCAGAACTTTAATCTTGGACTTTCCAGCCTCCAGAACTGTGAGAAATAAATGTCTGTTGTTTAAGCCATCCAGTCTACAGTATTTTGTTATGGCAGCCCAAGCTAAGACAGTGACAGTCACAGGTACTGTGAATACTACTGAGGTTTGTTGCATACATTTAAAATGGAAAGAAATGCTTAGTTAGAAGTTAAAATAAAGATACAAATTGGTTTTCCTATCCAAGTTCATGAATTTCCTGAATTAGAGTCGTAAATCTAGGTTTAAATAAGGGCTCTACCACTTATTGACTGTGTGAACTTTGTCAAGTCATTTTAACGTTCCGAGCTTGGTTTTTTTTTTTTTTGATCTATAAAATGAGGACATGAATATGTACTTTATGGTGTTGTTTCATGACCAAACGAGATGATGAATATGAGAAGGCTTTGTAAACTATAAAGTAATAAACAAATGTTAGCTAATTTTATTATGTCTTTATATTTGCATCCTTAAGGAAAGTTTGAATTTGGTTTGGATTCAAGCCAAATTCAATAAGGTTTGAATCCACTTTGTTCTCTCATGAATTCAAGTGATTCTTCAATATTCCAGCACCTTCTATTTAAGATATGAAGAGAAAAAAATGAGAGAAGAAGAGATGAGGAAACAAAGTAAAATAAAATATAGCAGGAACTAGAGAGAAGAGACTAAGTCAAGCTATCTCCTTTACTCTCTTCATTTTTTAGTTGAGGTCAAACATACATATGATAAAATGCACAAATTTTAGGATTACATAGCTTGATGACTTTATACTCTATGACTTTATATGACTATATACTCCATGACTCTTGATGACTTTATACTCTACTTATATAGAGACCTGGGTAGCTACCACCTAGATCAAACTATAGAACATTCCAGACCCTGGAAGTTTCCTGAATGTCCTTTCCCAGGCATGTCCAACTCTTGCCCCTGAGATAAGCACTATTCTGACTTCAACACCATAGATTAGTCTTGCCTGTTCTTGAACTTCATATAATGAATCATAACGTATGTAGGCTTTTATGTCTAGCTTCTTTGCTCAGTGTAATGTTTGTGAGATTCATCCATTTGCATGCTGTCAGTAGTCCATTGTTTTTATTGCTGTGTAGAGCCCTTCACTTTTATCATTGGTTTCATCTTGCTCAGAATTCTACTAATTTGGCTAATGATCTGCATCTCCATTTTAGAGATGGTACAAATACGATGACCAGTTGCCCTCTTAAAGGAAGTAGAGTTTTCAAAGACAGCTCTCAATTCCCCTATCTTTCCAATTCAGGAAGAAAGCTTTTCCATTTCTTGTGGGTATCCTTTCTAGGTCTGGAATGCATGAAAATGTAAATAATCTATAGTGTGAAATGAGGTAATATGAGCATTTTTGTGGTCTTTTCTGCCACCATCTTTGAGCAATTTCCCAATAGACCAAATCAACATTGAATCAATAATGACCATTGTTATAAGTTAAAGAAAAAACCCTCCAGATCTAACATTAACAATAGAAGAGCAGAAAATCATCTGAGAATCTAACATGAACCTTTTTGGGAATTTGTGAGTATAACTCTGGTTCCATCATATTAAAAATTGTTATGCTTGTAGAAAAGCTGAGAGACTGGGATCTGCTTGCAATTACCAAATCAAAATGCAATTAAGTAGTCCCTGGGAACAAACAATGATGTCTTTAAATGCCCTTTTAGAAATGTGGAATTGGTAACGGGGATCAGGTTCCCAAGGTTCGGATGTTTTCACTTATGAGCCTTCCTAGGAAATATGAAATACGGGTCTGAGGATCGCTGCGAGGGCTCTCTTAGGAGAGGGTAAGAGGGGGAGAGAGAGAGACAGAAAATACAAAGCAAATGGCACTTCCATCTAGGCACTGGGGCTTCTCTTATTTTCAGAACACTTCAAAGGAAACTTCCTCTCCATTCTTGAGTCATTTTGTTCTAACCTCACTTACAATGTGTAAATACATTTCAAACTAAGGATGGAATTTTGCTGACGCATGATCTTATTCCTTACGAAATTAGTACAGGAAGTGTCGCTGATATGGCTGAGATATGTAATTCGGGTTAAAAAGAAAACTTCGCTGCTGATGAAAGTCAGAATATTTCATTTCTCTTTCAATAACAGCATAGCTGACAAGATAGAAATGTTCATTGTCCCCCTTCTCCTTCGCAAAAGCCTTCTCTAGTGTCTGATTTCCTAGACATTCATTTGATGTGTATTAGCTATTTGTTGTTTCTCGTAAAATCAGTCTTTAGCCAGTGTTTGGCTATAGCTTTTGATGGAGAACAAAAACATTGAACTATATCTATAATAGCGGCAGTAATAAAAACAAAATTATAACATTGTTTATCCTTCCAATACTTGTCCATTTCAAGGGACGTTCACTCAGTGAAATTCATAGGCGTTTCCTTTATATTTCTCCGGACACTGTACCAGTGGAGGTGGTTCCACCAGTACTGTACCCTACTGGGTAGTAGAATGGTTTCAAGTTGAACAAGAGGGGAAGCAGTGGGGAGCCTGGATAACCCATGAGCTGTTCCTCAGACTGAAGTTTCCTCCACTCACGGTCCCATGAGGACAGTCTCAGGGAGGGACATGGGAGCTGTGAAGGATTACCCTGAATTCAGTTGACCTCTGAGGCTCCTGCTCAGCTCACTCAGGAGCAGTGAGCTCTAGCGATAGATTAGTTCACTCCAAGCATTTTATGCAAAAAAAGTAGAAAAAAGCCCACCAATTTTCTCTAAAGACTGCTTCCTTCAGCAAAAAGAAGTAGCTATAGGCTCACCTGGAGTGATTGCTGGCCTGGAACGAGAGTTCAAATGGAGGCCCTATACCATTTGTCGAAATACTCAAACATTGTACGTCAGGAGAAAATACTCTTAAATAAAATGTAGACAAATGTACCTTGATACCAAGCTGGAAGGCAAGGTTAGAGCTTGGAACTCGTGGACTCCTTAGAGTTCCCGATTGGAATGTGGCGGTGTCGGGGGAGCTGGTCGAGGCTCTGCTCCCCCTCCCCTACTGCCAGCAGCCTGCCCCACTTCTCTTTCGGCCCCAGCTCCACCCCAAATCTCAAGGTGTCTTCTGAGTTCACTTGTGGACACCCTCACCCTCTGGTCCAAGCTCCATCCACCATCCCTGCAAAGAGTCATCCCACGGCCAGCCCCCAGGCCTAGGGGTGCATGCGTTTTTGGCTCAGGGGGAGCCGCCAGGAGGTCAGACATGTGGAGAGTCTGCTTAGGTCCTTTAAAAAGGAGTTAGCAGTAAATTTCAGAGTCCATGTATCTATAGCCTAGTCTAGAAACAGAGGGAGGGCTCTGGCTGGGCATGATCCTTGGCCCCAGAGAAGCCTCACCCCATTGGGAGGGGCATGACTGGAGGAGGCCAGAGCAGAGCACTTCACAAAAGGGGCCCCTCTGCTGTCTAAGACAGTACTGAATAGCTGCTCTTGATTACATGTTGGGGAGGTCAGACACTCCCCAAAGTCTTCCTCTTAATGTACCACGGTCTGTGCCAGATACTGCAGATTCAGAGATGAGTAAGTTACCACCCTTGAATGAGTTATCCCCTTATGAAAAGGCCACTATAAAAAACAAACATTAGCACAGGTCCTTCCCCAGGACTGCTGTCATGTGGCTTTGTCTCTCAGTCAGGCTAATTGTTTCATTTAGAGGGTAGTGCTGACAGCCAGACCCTGGTTGGCACAGCCACTGATTCATGTTTTCTAAGAGACATGCGTGCTCCAGTAAACAGCTCTCCACCTAGTTCCTGCTTCAGTGCTGGCCCACTGCCTGGTCCCCACCCCCTTCCTCTGACTGCAATTTCCTTACCACAAATTCGTGAGAGGGGACCTTTCCCCAGTGCCCAGACAAACCCATCTGGGTTTGAGAATCCTTGGCAGTTCCACCTGCCAGAGTCTTCCTGAGCAGTGGTCACACACACCAGTGCTCTCTCCCGGCCTAGACCAGGATCCATGGGAGACGGCATCTAGGTCGCCTTGGTCTTCTATCCCCTGCACCTAGACTACATCATCTGAATAACTAGACAAACCTGAAAGGCGAGACACTCTGCAGGACTACTGGGCCTGTCCCTTCAACAAACTGAGGTCATAAAAAGATTGTGCTTGATTAGTAGACACCTAAGGGACCTAATAACCAGACAAAATGCATCTTCTTCCATCTTGGTTTGGACAAACCAACTGAAAAATTGTTTTAAGGACAATTGGGTAAATCTGAATATGGTCTCAGTATTACATGAAACGAAATTTTATTGAAAGGGAAAGATGGAGATTGGTGATTGGGAAAAAAAGCAAGATGGCAAAAAAATACCAATACTTGCAGAAATATCTGGAAAGATATGCCTAAGAATTCATAGTGGTGATCACTGGGTATCGACAATGTGAAGTTTTTCTTTTTTTCTAATTATCTACAATGTTTGTATACTTGTATAAGAAGGTATTATTTAAAAATAATTGGAAGATGTAATATTATATTTCTATTTGTTTATAAAATTACTGCATACCTCTCAGCCTATCCTCCAGACCAGCTCAGGCCTGGTATGGACCCCAGAGCAAGTTGTGATATAAAAATCAGGAGTTCCCAGAGGTATTTTCAGACAGAACCACATTAATCTTTTACCCTCATAAGTTTATTGAGTTAAAGTTTAATGTTATCCCTTCAGCTTCCACAGAAAGATGAAATGGAAACATCCATTTGAAGAATGATTTGTAAAACTATAATAGAAGTAATTTTCTTATTATTTCACGCGGTGTCTCTTAAGTCCATAATTTATGAGTTCTTTCTAGAGTTCAATGCCTAGAAAAAAATAGTCATTCCTTTCAGTAATTCTTTTTCTGGATAAGAGAACTCTATAATCTATCAGGTTTTCCTGTTATCTTGGCTGCTGGGGAATCTCAGATGTAAATTTAGCATGTAATTGCATTAACTAATTAATTACCTAGGAGATTGAAAGAGTAATCTATTTTTCTCACATTTCATTATTATTTCATAAAAATCTATTTTAAAAACAATTCTAATTGCCCTTTTCTGCTTGTATGATCATTTTCTACACCATTTAGAATTCATTTTGGAAGAAGGTAGAGTATAAATAAATAATGAGACTGCCCTACAGATCTCTGTCGAGCCTGCAGGCAATTTAACACGTAATAGACAGTGTTTTAGAGTGTCTGCCCAGCCTGCAACTCTTCTCACTTTCTCGGAGTAGCGAGGCTTCTAGGGGTGAACCTCCCGATTCCGGCTGCAATTGCACAACTGGATCTGATGGACACACAACCAAATAGAGGTGTGAGTCTATTCTGGGCATTTGGACTTGATAAAACAATTCTCTCTGATCTTGACTGCTTTCTTGTGTTGCTGTGAGGCATAAATAAGCCAATAATTTAAGTAACCAGTGTGTAGTAATTTCTATTTATCTTTGAAAAAGAAATACAACTTAAGCAAGCCACGTTGAATCATCTTATTTTGCTTTTTTTCTGAAAGATGGATACTGGAAATAGGAGAATATTCTAAGTTCTGGAACCAAAGAGAACCAAGCACAACAGTATAAATCCTCTGCAGTGTTCAATGAAGCAGCCTTAGTGAGATGGGTAGGGCAGGAGTAGGGGACCATTATCATTACTTGGGGAGTGATGATCAAAAGCACATTTCAATCCTACATCCCCACCTCCCTGTAGAGGAGGAGGCTTCAGGAGTTTTAAAGGCTGAAGATGATTCTGATGCCTGACTACTCCCCTACCTCCTCAAAGAATGAATAAAGAAAGGATCTGTGTCCTTTTCAGTAATGACTATCCCAGTGAACATAATTGAAAGAAGCGATGTGTGTATAACATAGTCCCTGCCAAGGAAGTGTGTGCACTTCCCTACATGTTATTAACATTCTCAATTGTCTCCACCTTTGTAGTTTCATGCAGACATTTTTGTTCTTGCTGGTGTACTATGTGGCATTTAATGTGCTGTTTCCCCAGCTTTAGGTTTATTATGATTGCTGGAGTTGTTCCCCAGAAACTACGAATTACATCAAATCTGTGTTTTGTCTCATCCATCCAGCCTCTCTAACTAAATGGGTTGGAATAAGAATTCTCTCCTCTTTCAAGTGGAACTAATAAGGTAAGCTTTCAATAAGCGGTCACTGATTTTAATGGAATTAGAATTAAGATCACACGACATTAGTGGCATGAGATAGCAACTTGTTAAATAACTTCCTTCTGGTTTGGAAGAGTCAATGAGTTTCTCAGATGCAGTAGATTCAGCACGCTCACAACCAAAATGCCCTGAATGGGGCAGAGGGAGGTGGCTAAATTGGTTAAACCTCTACCAGATCAAGGACTTACTGTGAGTTCACTCCACCCCCTCCCACTCCCAACCACAGACCCAAATTCTCGACACAGATTTCCAATCCCTTCGTTTTCTGATTTCCACGTCTGTCAAAAAAAATGTGATGTATTCTCAAAACAGAAACAGATGTGAGACCTAATTTCTTATTGGAAGTGACAAAACAAATAAAGATTTGGCAAGATATGTATTTCACATATTTCAAGATTTCAAAAATAGTCATCAAACAAATAAAGGAAGAGCTAGATAGCAGGTTGATCTTTCTCTGGTTTCTGTCTTCCTTCTTCTAAGATTCCCATGGTGGTCTATTGTCAGCAACACAGAAAATATAGAAATGTCAAATATATAATAGAAAGTGCATAAATATATATTATCAAAATAATGATTTAAGAGAAAAAACAGCAAATGTTCTCTTAGTTTTAAACAAGAACTGACTATGATAATTTCTACATTTTAATCTGACTATAAACTTTCATCAAATCACTTTTAACCAAATGAGCTTTTTCTATCAAAAAGAGAAAAAGCTCAGAAATGAATAATTTTACTCATTAAGTTCTAAGGGCAACTGCTGTACAGAGCAAAGAAGTGGACGTAATAGCTTTTAAGGAAGAAAGATGTGCGGAGGCATATACTGATGAGTATGTGTGATTGTGGCGAGTAAGTAAATTTGCATTTATATAGCACCATTTTTCAGGTGAGACAATTGGTAATATATTTGCTACAGTGCAGTGCTGTGATGTAAAATCCATACTGAAGAGAAATGATGTGACTCTTTTTTAAAATAAAGGCATTTGGATCTGATGAACATTTATCTAAAGCCTACAGTGTACCAGGCATTGGGCGAGGTAGGGACTTCTTGCTGTCGTTTAAATGTCACAATAACCCTGTTCAGTATTGCTGCCTCCATTTTTGAAAATAAGGAAACTGAGGGTCCAGGAAAATGAAATGACTCAAAGTCACGTATTTAGTAAATTGCAGAGCCAAGATTGGAATGCAGGCGTTTCTGAGTCTAAAGTTATTTTCAAACTATCCCAGTTAAATCAAGGGAAAAGGCGACAAATTTTAGAAGTTCTTATATTTATTTGAACAGGGCTTAAAGTTTGCAAATTAATTTTGCAGTTTTTTTTTTTTTTAAATCCTTAAAAGAACTCGTAAGGACATCATGGTAGAGATGAGGAATGGTTCACAAAGTTTCAGGGACCTGCCAAAGTTTGTGCATGGCTCGTGAAGAACGGAAGTTCAGCAGCTTTGGAGGACTCAGATTAGGCCTGACACTCCACTCCAGTCAAGGTCAACCAAAACACATTGTGGGAAAAGTGTTCTCCTTAGAAGAGTGTTGGTCTTCCTTCTGTGACACAGGGAACCGGAAGGCTTCTGCAAGAGTCTCAGATGGGAGCCTGGTGGGGAGAGGAAAGAGCAACTAGAGAACAGGGAACTGGGGCGGAATCAGTGCAAACAGGGCTTTAAGCTACCTCTCCCTTTTAACCAGAAGAGTCTTGCTTTAATTCGCTTTGTATATTTATCTCCCTTATAAGATTTTGCTTGAAGAAAAGGATTCTGTGGCTTTAAACTGTTTGAAAACTACATCTTTACTCCACATAGATATTGTGTCGTTTTGAAGTTTTTGTACTTTTTGTATCCAGGCATTTGAGGAACCTGGTGACAACCAGTGATTAAGAAATAGACAAGAAAAAAAGCTAGAGCAGGGTGTTTAAGAGGACATAAGGTTATGCACTATTTTATGTGTATATCACAGTCAAGATTCACCAGCTGGTTAATGTTTACCGGTAATCAGAAAATTAACCAACTATGTCTATGTCGAGGTTTCCACATCAAACCTAATAGATTTTCTTAAGGGGAGCTTGTTAGTGCATCCCAACAGCTGCCTGCGGAGCCTGACAGAGTGAACATAATGCTGGTGGTTAGATTTCCAGTTTTTAGGGCAACTGTGGGTCTTAAAACAAACATAAGATGTGCTAAGATTTCTTATGGAAGGAGGCAAGTAGATCTCATTGTAGGCCATTCTCTCCCAGATTATTAACTACTTGGGGATATTCACACATGCATACACACACACACACACACACACACACGTATACATGCACTTCCCATGGAAACTGCTAAGGTTCCTGTTTTCAACTTCTAATTCATCTGAGTTTCTACTTTAACCACACACCCTGATTTCTGTTATTCTACGGCACCAATAAACTCTTGAATAATGTAATTTCTGTGTCATCCAAAAGTTAAAATGAGGTCCTCTTTTATTTTTAAAATATGGTGGAATAGGCCTGAGAGCAGTTTTTGCCTTTTGTCCAAAATGTGCTTAAAGTAACTGAATGCTATTTGTGTTGTGTTGTGATGTACCCCTACCCTACTGGACAAACTATATATCTCCATTCCATTGGCATTTGGGATAGAAGAGGATAAACCTTCCGGTCAAAAAATGTCTATTGGTGGCAACTATGTTTCACTTGAGTGAATCTCAATTCAAGGGATACTTTTGTCTTTTATGATTAATACTACATTTAGTCAAAGGTATTCTTGTTCTTGAATCCCTAACACAGGACGTCCACAAGTGTTTTGAAGATGCAGGAAGCTAAAATCTTAGAAATTCTTAGGTATTCCCTCAGGATGTTAGTAGAAATATGATTGAATCCATACCAAGTGTTGTTGTCCTTATGAATCTCTGAGGAATTTTCTTTTGGGTTGAATTTAATGGTCTTCTTGGCTTCTTATCCTCTTATTCTCCATTGCCCACACTATACATTTCAGCTGAGTTCACTTAAAAACATGCATAAGCTCTTTACCACCCTAAGTTCTGGGACTGATATTTTTCTTAGTCCTACTACTAGACTAGCTCAGGTGAGGTAGCTTCTAGTCAACCTTGCCCAGTCCTATTCTGACCCTATGCTTTGTTTTTTTTTTCTTTTTACATAATATATAGTTATTATTAAAAATTTTAAGGCAAAAAAAAGAGCTTACAAAAAGCAGAGGAGGGCTGCCCCAGTGGTGTAGCGGTTAAGTCTGCTTCATCGGCTCAAGGTTCTCAGGTTCGGATCCCAGGCTCGGATACACGGCTTGACAAGCCATGCTGTGGTGGCGTGCTATCTAAAGTGGAGGAATATGGGCATGGATGTCAGCCCAGGGCCAATCTTCCTCAGCAAAAAGAGGAGGATTGGCAATGGATATTGGCTCAGGGCTGATCTTCCTCACACACACACACACACACAAAGCAGAGGATAAATGTTCATTGGGAAGGATGTGGCAAATATCTCAGAGATCAACTACACAGGGGAAAGGCAGTGGCGGAACAAGATATTAAGAGAAAAAGTAGACCTTTTGCTCTCAGAGCTCCCACTCTGAGGCTGTGTGTGGGAGAAGCTCCCCTTTAACCAAGACAGCTGGTAGAAGAAAAGGGTCCCAAAATGCAGAATCTGAATCGTCTGGGAAGCTTTATTAATATTCATATCTCCAAGCCCCACTCTAAAAATTCTTATTAGCAGGTCTGAGATAGGGCCCAGGAAACAGTTAGCAAAAAAATTTCTCCAAGATTCAAATGTATAGCCGGGCCTAAAAACAACTGACATGTTCTGTTGACAAAGCTGCATTTCTACAGCCTGTGTTTTCTTTAGAGAACTACTTTCCAAGTAGAGATTGTATCATTCTGGACTGGCACACTGTCGCTCTCTCTTGTGGCAGTGGCTATTTTGGTCTGAGCAATTGCTTCCCGAAAATTGGAATTGGAAGCCCAGAAGGTAGAAGGGTACATAACGTGATCTGTACTTCATTTTAGAGGAAGCATTCCTGGATGAGATTTGTCACCATCCAATCAGGACTGCATTTTTCCTGACTTAAAAGATAGGTGCTACTTTCCCATAACTACTGGACATCTATTTCTTCTGAAGTCCTTATATTAGGCTTCTTAAGAATCCTCCAGAAGCCACTGACTTCAGAAGTGTACTCAAGGTAATGCAATATGATTAATTTTCTGGTTCTTCAACACCTGTTTCTGTCCCTTTACTACCATATATTGAGGCTTCTTAAGAATCCTCCAGAAGCCACTGACTTCAGAAGTGTACTCAAGGTAATGCAGTATGATTAATTTTCTGATTCTTCAACACCTGTTTCTGTCCCTTTACTACCAGCCTTACCTATCATTCCACATTACCTCATACGGTAGGAAGTACTCCTGGATGAAATTTGTCAAGATTCAACCAAGACTGTATCATAACAACCAAGAGAGAGGCTGCCTTTTCTCTTTATAATGGGGAAGTAAATGTGAAGAAGGGATGCCTTCTGCTGCCAGACAGGTAACTCTCCTACCCATTCTGGATTCTTCTGTTCCAATGTTACTGAGATCCCAAGCCACATCCCTTGTGGACATAGAATTGGATCTGTTCTGAGGGAAGAAGACATTCACATCTGTCAGTCATGCTAATAAGTGGATTCTGGGACTACAAATAAGGAAATGATAGGCTGACTCTAGTCTGGATTGAAGCTTAGGATGAGAAGGTTCTTTGGCTCTTCTGGGATCTGAATAAGAGATGATCAAGGGAGTTCCCAGATGGTGAGGGAAAGAGGACTCAGCCAAACAGACACACCAAGAACTAAGCAGAGAGGAAAGCTTATGACTGGACAGGAAAGAGTCTATTGCCTGGCATGCAGTCACCACACAGTTTTCATTAGGAGGAGTCAGGGTCTGTGCTACAGGATCAGCCCTGTGAGTCGAGAGCTAGTTTTGTATCTCTGTGTTGTATTTTCTTGCGTTAGCTTGGAACACTTACTAAAGTCTTGTTCAACTTTACATGTTAATCCCAGATATGCAGGGGAACAAGCCTTGCATTGTCCAGGACTTTCTGGGTTGTAAGTGATGGAAAACAACTCTTATTCACCTAAGGTCATTTATATTCACCTAAAGGTCATTTATTAACTCACAAAACTAGAAAGTCAAAGAGGCAGCTGGCTTAATTCATTGCTAGATCTAGAAACACAGATGGTGTTGCTCTCTCTATCCCCCGCTTCTTTTTCCCGTGTTGTCTGCATTGTCCCTCTCCTGCTGTAGCCTCCCCTGTGGTGGCAAAAGACACCCACTGGCAGCCCCGAGCCCCAGTCTCTGACCAGTCCATGTTTGTCCTTTGTATCAACAGCCAAGCATTTGAATCCCAGTTCTGGAAAAAAAAAAAATCCTTCCATATTCCAGATTCTTTATGCTTCAAATGGGAAGAACAAGAAAAGGAAAATGGAGCTTTTGAATTTAAGAAGAGCATCATGAATATGACAAGCTGCCTTCTTTACGAATTAGACAAAATCAATCTATTTCTTTCACAATCTTGGCAAGAAGACTGCAAATGTTATCAAATATATTATCACTGAATATTGTAATATCAACTTCTGAAAATAAACTAAAAAATAATTTTTATTAAATTTAAGGTAATTATAGCAACAAAGGAAATATGGTTGGGACCTAAGATTGCAAAAATGATCATTTCGTAGAAAAAAAAAAATTAGTGAGATGAAAATGGGATACATTTAGGCCTTGAAAAGAGGTAAATCTATCTCATATCTATAAAGTGCCATTTTTGTTTTCTTCTCAGAAATCAATCGTTTTCAGCTGCTAAGACCCTCTTCCCTCTGCAAACTATGGTAATAAGTAGGAATATGAAATGACTGTTAGAAATGGGGTTACTATTCTTGTTAGGGTACTTCCTTTCCTCCAGGCATCATAATTTCAAGTGGAGGAATTGAGGATTGACGCTGCTGGCCCCTCTCTGCCCCTCCCTCACTCCTGCCCAGGGGAGGAGGAGAGACTGGGTACAGGGGCTCAGAGCATCTGAGCTGTCTCTTCAGACCACCTGGTCTGTGCTTCACCAGGCTCTCTGGAGCCCGCCACTTCGTAGGAGATCTGCAGATGCCGGGCTTTGTCAGGGGCCATCGGGTGTGTGTGTTTAATGCTGGAATATAAAATTGCAAGCCCTTTTAGCTGAGGATCTGAGGTCACATTGTCTATTTATCAGTAATAAAAATGATACTTTGACTTCCATCTGTTCGACTCTTGGGTCTATCTCCCAACTGATTCAGAATCCAGGTAGCAAAGAAGAGGGTGCTAGGTATTGATCCCTAAAATTCCAACATTATTATTAGAATAAACTATAGTGAAATAAAGGACCATGTCTTCTACAGCTGTTTTTCACAGTAGCAAGTACATGAATGCACACAAATGACGTTTGAAAGTGCAGTTTCCAACAGTGAACTGGAACAGATGCCAAATAGTTTTTCTCCTTGTGGAGCCAAAAGAGGAGAGTAATTCAGGCTAAAATCCAACGTGCATTTCCAGCCTCGTGTGGGACCAGGAGCAGCCCTGAGACAATCCACCACGTTACCACTAAACTTTCTGCTTTGTGAATGCTTGTCCCGTGTCTTTATTTTTCTGAATAATTAGCTTATAATTTAACTAATCTAAAAAAAATTCCAGAAACATGTTTCCTTGTGTTTTATTCTAAATTCCCACGTCAATGTATAAATGCTAGTTTTGTCCTTATAAAGAATGTATTCCATTCTACAAACTGCACCACCCCCTCGCCCCTTACCTATCTCCCTTCCCAGTTCCTTGTAATTCAGTTTGCTCTGCAATTGAAAAGAAAATTCCAGATCCTCTAGATTTTTTTGGGTGTGATCCAAAATTGCTTTCAAGGATCCCTCTGGTCTTTTGGCAAAGGGAAATCTCAGCAGATTAGGTGACTGAAATAACAAGACCCCAAGAGAATCGGACACTAAGCAGTGCGCTTAGCTGCTGAAGTGAACTTGTTCAGTTACTTAGGAAACAATGCAAAATCCAAAAGTAGTAATTACACAGAAGAGCCACTCCTCTCATTTGTTTCAGATTTGTTTCTTTGTTTTGCCAAGTTGTTTAGACTTGTCGTCCCCTTTCTGAGTCAGTTCAGAATTCTAGACTCTGGTAAGGGAAAAGCCTTTTAATTCATCACCTCCAACCCTTGGTCAGTCTCCTCACGTGTGGACACAGACAACTCAGCTATACAACTAACACAGCATCACATACAAGGCAGACCAGAAAACAACCCCCCGCCATGAGCTTCCTTTCTATTTTGCTTGTGGATTTCTCACCACCACGTGGCTATGAGAATTTACCAAAGATCTTTGAGATGTTGGAGGTTTTTGTTTGTTTGTTTGTTCGTTCATGAGTTTCAGCATGAAAGAAGATTATAGAAAGAGCAGCAGAGTCTGGGTAAATTTCCTTCCTCCCATTGTCCTGATTCATAGTGCCTGGGTAAAATGCATACAGCAAGTGGACTTCTAGAAAGAACTCAGCCAGCACAATTAAGTTTATCAAAGAAAGAAGCTTTAATAGGCAAGATTTCCTCCGGGCTTTCACACCCCCATCTTTCCCATTAATTCTTTGCCTCTGAATGTTTTTCTTCTCTGACAAGAGTTTCTGACAGCTGAAGAGTGGGGAGCCAGCGGGAAAGTTCTCTCAACCAGTCTTGGGAATTGAAGAGCTACTGTAAGTCTTGAGTACCTTCAGAACTTAATGACCTCACTTAGCCAGCTGTTTATAGTTGATGTGTTATTTATGCCTACTTATTTCATGTACTTACTTGGCCGTCTTTTTAGTGTCCCCTTTTCCTTTGTGTTTGTTGACATCCTGCACAGCACACACAGGGCTATAGCTTTATTAGACAGACACAGTCCATGCTGATGCTAATGGAAAAATAAGACCATCTCAATTCCAAGACCCAGATCAAGCTCCAGAACCCAGTAGTGTTGGCCTTCTTTTGTGGTTTTGCTGCTTTAAACTGATTCTAAAAAGGGACTTGACGAAAAAGCCACTGTTACTCAAGAGTGGTTCTTTAACATAATGTGAATCATTTTGAAAATCCTAGATTTCTGGGCCTTTGTTCTGGGTTGCAACATGTGAGATGTGCTGTGATTACAGAATATTCCACTGTCAGCGAGAGTTGTCCCTTCAGGCTGCACAACCTCCTCCAACATTTCAAATATAAACTCCTGGCCAGAGGTGAAAAGAGCCAGCAGATGCCACCCATACCCTCTGATACATGCTAGTTTGCCTCTCGTTCTCCTGACCTTTGAGCACGTCTGCCTTTCTCCCACTTTTTGTGACTAACACACACACACGCACGTATTCAGGCACACATGTGCACACATGCACTCACACACCTCCCTGGAAACACAATTGTGCCATTTTCTTTTCTCTCGGGCTAGTCAGTGATAAGAACCATATCTGAAAGCCAAATAGAACAAAGCTAACCTCACATATGAATAACACACGAGATGCTATTTAGAAAAACGTTGATCCAATCACCATTGGCTCTGTTAAATAAGGGATCCCTAATGTGGCCCGTGATCAAACTCACTTCCTCGTTAAGGGCACAAGCATAAGGAAAGACAGAGCCTCCTTTGTTTAAAAGAGACTGTGTGCACTCTGCCACGAGTCCCCAGACACCCCTAAGTCCTCTGTTCTGAACGTGCAATTAATTCACAAGAAACCAGGTACCACAGCAGCCACGGTTTGACAGTAGATTCATTCAGCACCAGCCAGATGTGAAAGGCTTTCAAAGGGACCAAAAGGCGCGCCTGTTGCTGGGGAAGCAGGAGACGGTAACCTCTGGTTAGCAGCCTTATCGTCACCCGGTTATGCCATTGCTAATGCATTTCAATTCACTCTTAACAGTCACAGATGTTTTTGCAAAACCAAAGGTTATTGATTAACCCAGAACAGGTAGGAGGTCCCTGTTTCAGTTCTTATATTTTTCAGCCTCAGATAACTTAAAAACCACAAGGTAGGAAATCCTCACGTCAATCATATATTACTATTTTTTAAGCTCTTTTTCAAAGACGGATAAAGAGTTACTTTCAGGGATTAAAGAAAAAACATTTTCTTAAAAAAAATTGTAGGTTCTTTTCAGAAAATTTGCTTTATGGAGAGGAGTGATTAAAAGTTTTCTTCTGGGAAGACGCCATCAGAGTGTCACTAGATTCTGTTCTATTCAACCTCTATCAGTAATTTGGAAGGTGGAGAAGATGGCTCTTTTACATTTTTGAAATGACACAAAGCTGGGAGAAATACTTAATGCAATATGCTAAGTCAAGATGAAAAATTATCTTGACATCAGAATCAATAACACAGAATTCATCAGCAATAAATATGAAAGCTTGCATTCAGGATTTAAAAATCAACAGACAAAGGAGGCTGGGTTTCTTTGAATTCATATGAGAAAAAGTCTGGGGGTTTTACTTTGTCCTACGTTCACTAAGAATTGGCAATATGGTTGGGCTTTAAAAAATCGAACATAATTTTGGACTCCCTTAATAAAATGTCATTTGTACATCAGTCATTCTGCATTCTGCTTTAGCCAGAACATATCTGAAATATTATAGTAAACTCTAGACATTGCATTTTAAGAGTGACCTGGCTTGTCCAGAGGTGCAAATAGCAAGGAATTTGGAACTTCATCAGATAGCATTGAATGAACGGAGTAGACATCTTCTAATGCAGCCTCCCAACCAGTGTGAGAATCTACCGTGCAGCATCCACCCCTGATGGTCATTTATCTTTGACTAGAATATGTTTAGTTATAAGCAGCTCATTACTCTGCATTGTTGGGCAGTTCCCATTTTTAAAGTCTTTTCTAACTCCATCTTCTGTTATTGCTCTCTTTAATCCTAGGTTATTAGTAACCTATTTCTCTTGACAAGCCATTCTGAATTTGAAAGCCTATTATGACTTCTTCAAAGGATTTAAAGGAATTATTTCCTTCCCTCAGGAAAATCAACTTGTGAGAAAAACTTATCGAGGTAATAATGAACAAAGATGTCCAGCAAGTATTTAAAAGCTGGGAGGTAAAGACTGTAATTCTCAGAACTTATTATAATTGTTGATAGATAATCAAATTTTTAAAAAACTTCTTCACCAATTCTTATCTTTTGTCATTTGATAGCCTGGGCTGATCTTTAAACATGGTTAGCAGACTTATCTGATGGAGCAATCTTGAATTACTACAGGAATCTTCTCAGAGTTCTTCTCTCTAGTCAGTTTCATGCCTCAAGCCAGCTAAAGCTAGTAGTTTGGAAATGAGTTGATTTTTGTTTTTAGGGATATTTAAAATATAAATCATGTCCTGGCTGATGACGGTAATAATTTACCATTTCAATTGGCCCTAACTACTCTTTACTCCACTAAAGACCTACCACAAAGGGTGAAGAAAAACTATGGAAGATAATGGGTTTTCATGTTCCACCATGTTCTTAATTATTTAAGATCTATTGAGAGAGAGAGTGAGAGAAAGAGAGAGAAATAAAAGACAGACTGAGGTCTAGTCACATAAAGCAGGAAGAATGGGCAGGACACGGGAGCTCAGGGATTTGGAATTTGAAGCGGCACTAATACCCCTAAGTAGCAATGCCAAACTTGTTTACAAAACCTCACATATCATCCCTTCTCTGTTCAATTTTACATCTGCCTCTGACAACGACAATGATCTGGAAGACAGCCCATAGTCCTTGGACTTATTGCCCAAAAGGTAATTTGTTATCCAACACCCCTCCACGTTCTTCACACAGAATCTGGTTGTTCCTAGTAGGATTCCCTCCAGTCTGTCTCCACCAACAGCGAAAATATTTCCTTGGCTCCCAAATTCAAGGAGACCAGTATACAGAAATTTGGTTTCCTTTAATTTTCGCTAAATCTTAGGTCATGAAGCAAATTTCAGGGCCCCAGAGTTCTATTTGAGAACCTAGGATGTCCCCATGTGAGATGTTCCCATGCATGAAAAGGCCTCTGGGTGATGAAGAGAGAAGAAAAGAAAAGAGAAAAGGAACCACCGGAGACCTCATCCCGCTTGGGTGGGAGCGCTGACAGGCAGTAGCTGAGGGGGAGTTTGTGGTTATTGCCCTGTTAACAGGTCCCTCTGTAAATCCATCAGTGGAGGGGAGTCCTGAAGCAAGGTGCAGGAATCGAGAAAAGGAAAACAGGAAACACATACAAACAATTGAAAGTAGGCTTTTTAATGAAAAACATATCTATAATGTTCAAAGTTTTAGCAATGAGAGATGTAAAATTCATGGAAACATTTATTAATGAGGCAAGTAAGCCATAGTTTAGGTTTCTTACCATGATCTCTTTCCCCTCTTCAAAAGGAAGAATAAGGAGAAAATCTCATCCATAAATATATAATATCATTTGGAGTGTATTTCAAAGCTCTGTAGAGAATGAATAGCCTTGCTGCTTGCAATGCTGCAGTTAATTAGTCTAGCCTATGTGAAAAATTGAAAAATGAGAGAACAATGAGATGAAAAGGAAGCCAAAGGATCCTGAAATGAGAACAAAAACAAGGAAATGAGACAATGAGCAGCCACAGAGCAGTAACCCACAGGCAAATTTCCAGAAGTTTTCAGAAATCTTTATTCAGCATTTATTTTGTTTAGGACTATCCTAAGTACTTAAAAAAACTATCTGAAAATATACACAAATAGGTAAGAAGTTAAAGAACAAAATTAAGCCATTTGTCTCCACTAATGAATGTGCACGTGAATAAAAAAATTTTGTGGGTGAATTTGGTATAGGCATAGAGGAATCTAGAAATGACATAACCTTTTCAGGCTTTGAGTCGCAGTTCAGAGAATCTGATAGTAGAAATCATTCAGAAATTAAGGAGACTATTCCCGTCTACTTTCTTTTCAATCTCTGTCTCAAGAACAGGGGGCCTTTGTTACATACTTTCATACACTCAGCACATAGATGGGGAGCATCCTGTGTGACTCAAGATGAAATACACCATCTCCTGGGGTCACCAGCCTCTCCTCTACAAAATGACACCAAGAATACTGAGTCACCTCTAAGCTTGGCCCTTGGGATCAATTGCTTATTAAGATGGTTATTAGAGAGTTTAAGCTTTCTAGAAACATTAAATAACAATTACTGAACAACCTTAATTTCAGGTTCTTTTCCTCCATTTATATCTCATAAGTTTAAAGAAAGGCAACAGAAAAGTTTCCCCCATATTGGAAGTACTAGAGTGATTAGAGGAAATGAGTCATCAAGATAATTTACGATCTTTCCCATAACTGGCAATGCACGAACATAAGTGATCCTTTGTTATCCAGTCCACTCAGTGACCAAACTCCAGGACCTTGATGGGACACAATTAAAATAGGATTTCTGTAAACTCAAGTCTCTGCTTCACATCCCCAAATAGTTTTACCTCATTGCAATATACACATTTAATAATATTTACTGTTTCTTACCCTTCTACTGTATGATCACATTATGCTAGTCTCAGGGAGAAATTATTTTTTAAATGAATAAATGTCCTGGTTGCTAAGAGCTTGTAATCTATAGGAGAAAAAGAGAAGCCCCAAAGAGCTAGAATAATCAGTCAACTATGCTGAGTCACAGGAGAGATTCAAAGGATTAGAAGTGAGAGAAATAATTTGCAATCAAACCAGGGGTTTTTGTTTATTTTGTTTTTTTAAGATTTGAAGCTTCTGGATCAACGTGGAAAAACTTCTAATTCCTTATGGTTTTAAAAACTCTGGTTATTCTAGAGAATCTTTTGATAGGGAAGCCAAAACGATGTCCTTTGACTCATTTCCAGGGAGAAAAATGGTCAGCAATTTAAAAAATCTAAGTGGTGGGTAAAGTCTTAAATTTTTAAAAATAGTTTTATATTTTTTATATATTTGTAAAATTTCATGTTTTGAATGCATTTTTAGATACAGCACATATTACCTTAAATATTCCCCCACCCCTGAAATGTGATTTAGCCTGATTGGGTGTTGAGGGGTGTCCTCCGGGCCCAGAGCAGGGATAGCCTTTCACATCCGTCTTGTAACCATGTCATCATAAAGCACTTATCCTTAACACCTTGGAAAATTGGGAAAGGCCCGGCCTTTTGTCTGCCACATTATTTATCATGTAGATGCAGTCCCTTGACAATTGCAGACACCACACACAGGAAAAGGAAGGTCTAAAGTAACACATCAACCTCCCTTGAGAGTAGCAGGAAACTCATTCTGTGTGGGAATATTTGCAGAGTCAAACTCTGGCTTGGGGAAAATATTTTGTTGGGTGGATCCAATTCAACCCTTAAAAAAGTCATCTGACTCATTTCATGAAGAACACTTTTTGGATGTTATTTAGTCCTGGCTATGCTAGCCCATTGCCTATGCTCTTGGAGATAGACCACATATCTGCACATGTACACATGCATGTGTGCATGTGTACCACATGCAGTTCTACGTTACAGGAAGTCAGCTCCCAGTCGCTCATTGGAACACTAAATTCATTTTCGTAAAGGTTGGGTATTTACCAAATTTTGTAAAGCCATAAAGATTTAAAATATTTTCTTCCATTTCTAGACAATGGGCCCCAATTTTTGGCTTAGAAAATATGGTCGCCAAGTGTATACAATGATGCTACTGACCCACCATCAGTGTGGCATATACTTTTTGCAGTTTCCTAGTGATGATCAATCCACATTAATCCTTTGAGAATAACAAATAAATTGTAAAATGCCTGGCTAGATTGTCCACCGCAGTGGGTGGGAAGCAAGTTATGGCCCCTATAGGGAATAATCGGCGGCAAAGAGGAATATGTGCTTTCCTAAGATGACGCACTGAATATTTGGGAAAGAGTAAGATGCACATCCCATATAGGGCAGAGATTCTGAAAGAAATCAGTGCAATCACAATACTATACCTCCATTTCGCCATCTCTCAGAAGTTTATAATCTCTTTTCTATAAAAGTTTTTCCAAAACCTGATTATTTTAAGGCTCACAATTTGTGCTCCTATGTGCTATTCCCCATGTTTGGCTCTTCTATTTAGAAAGATTTCTACAACACATGGGACTGATTTTTAAGTTGTATGTAGGTAGAAAAAGAATTGTTAATTAGCCAGAGTGTTTAACAAGCATAGAAATACCTAGGCCTGATAACGTAGGTCTTGAATCTAATGCAACATTAGTCAAATTAACGAGCAATCAATGATTATTTCCTTACTTAAAGAGTGAAGCGGGATGGAGGAAGCAGAATGAATCGTCTTTAATAGTCTACTATGAGTCATGCATTTTACACACAGTATCTTACTTCTACTTCATGACAAATGCTATTCTTAGCTCTATTTTACTAATGAGAAGGAAATGGGGACTTAAAGAAATTAATAACTAGCCTGAGGTCACAGAGCTAGCAGTCAGTAGAGCTGGAATTTGATTTTGGTTGGCTGCAAAGTCCAGGCTCTGGTTAAAAACACTAAGCTGCCTCCTTATTATTTCAGTTGAGTTGATACTGCCCAAATGAAGAATGGTAAACCAAAAACATAAAACTAAGGAAAGGTGGGGGTGGGAATGTCTCTGTATGATCCAAATTTATTCCGTTCCTTCCTGGCAGCTCAAATAACCATAGAAAAACTGATGATCCTAAGCATTTGAAGATGAATGCATGAGGTATGGAAAGTACTTGTGTTGAAGGGCCAACCGATCAACTAATCATTCCAACATGCAGCCTCTGCTGCCCTGTGTGCCCAGGCAGAATAAGATATAAAAGAGAGAAAGGACCACAGCTCCTTTTGCTAGAGCAGAAACATAAAAGAGGGGGTTAAGCAATAACACATACGAACGTTCATTTGCAATTATTTCTCTTCTAACTTAATGTAGGGCCTGGGGTCATATGA
Organism: Tapirus indicus; assembly: GCA_031878705.1. Classification (NCBI taxonomy): domain Eukaryota; kingdom Metazoa; phylum Chordata; class Mammalia; order Perissodactyla; family Tapiridae; genus Tapirus; species Tapirus indicus. The sequence continues at coordinate 9,890,767 of CM062925.1, forward strand.
TAAAGTAGCAGTTTGGGCACTTCAAGGCATAATAACTTCCTCTCTTTTCATAGATCAGAGTCAGAGAATAACTCTCCCAAGCTGTACATTCCTGTAAGTCTCTACAATAAGCCTTTGGTGCTAACCAGTCTGTATTTTTTAGCCTCCTAAGTGACCACACACTTTCCTTCAAAACCTCATGCTTGTGGTTTGTTAAATCTTCCCCAGGTCTTTTCCTTAGAAACTGCTTTTCTTTCCCTTATTTTGCATTGCTCTCTTATTAATGTCAGTACTAAATTTACCAGTTGGGAGTCTTCTTAAAAATAACACATAAATCAGTATCTGGGATTGAAATGAATTTCCGCAATGGTTGTGCATCCAGATGAATCCAAAAAGTCCAGTTAATAAATGATGTCTCTGAGCTGTGGAACTAAAATACCATTCAACCTATCTCTAACCATCACTTAGAGCATTGTTTTTATCAGGGAAAAAAATGTACTCCCAGTTCTATATTCACTTATTTATCAGGAAATATTAATGAATGTCCACTAAGAACTAAGCAGCATGGATAAAATGGTAAGTAAATACTATGAGCTCATGGGGCATTCAGTCTAGTGATTAAGATAGTCAATTAAACACATTAACACACACAAAAAGTGTGATAAAGAAAAGTTCAGGATGCTACTGAATCCTGGGGGATTGGAGGGATGTAACAACCTAAATGATGAACCGGGTGAGCAGGTAAAGGTAGTGACAAAGAGGAGACAGGTCACAGGCAGAGGGAACACATGTGAAAGATGAAGCAAGAGAGCACGCAGTTCAGCAAAAGCACTTAAAAAGTTGAGTAAACTGGAAGTCAGGCAAAAAGGGGGTTAGTGACAGGGTGAAGCTGGGCAGATGGGCATGGATTGGACCTCACAGGGCTTAGGAGCCAACTGAAAGAGTATAAACTTTGTCCCAGGGAAAAGGGAAGAGTTAAACATGTCAATAACATGGTCATATATTCTACTTAAGACAAGCTTGTCAAACTTGGGACTGCATAACAATTATCTAAATAACTTCTTAAAACATAGCTTCTTTGTCCCTATGTAGACAGAGTATGAAAAGTAGGCCTCGAGTAGGGCTTGAGAATTTGCATTTCTAATAAGCTCCCAGGTGATGCTGATGCTGCTGGTCCAGGGGCCACACTTTGAGTAGTACTGTGTTATTCACTCTGGCACTCTGTGGAATATGTTGGAAAGGGGTGAGACTGCGAACAAGTGGCAGTCAGGAAGTTCACTTTGTCATTCACTTATTCATTTATTCATTCACTCAACAACTGTTAATTTTGGAACACTACATGCGAAATTCCATTGTAAATGTGGGTGAGAGAGAAGTGAGCAAAACAAAATCTCTTTTCTCATAGAGTTTACATTCTAACCAAGGAAACAGACAAGAAAATCTAATAAGTAAATAAACCATATTAGTGATAAATGCTATGAAGAAATCTGAGAGGGTAAAGGGACAAGAGAATGGTGGTGGGGTGGGATGATGCTGTTTTCAGTAGGGTGGTCCAAAAAGATTGCCCAGAAAATGTGATATTGAGTGGAGGTCTGAGTGCAGTGAAGAAGCAAGTCCCAGAGAGATCAAGGGAAAAGCTTTTCAGGTGGAGGATGGTTGGTGTTTGCTGGAGGAATAGCAAGAATATCAGCAAGGTAGGCAGTGGCGCAGCAGTTAAGTTCACGTGCTCCGCTTTGGCGGCCTGGGGTTTAGCAGGTTCAGATCCTGGGTGTGGACCGATGCACCACTTGTAAAGCCACACTGTGGAGGTGTCCCATATAAAGTAGAGGAAGATGGGCACGGATGTTAGCCCAAGGGCCAATCTTCCTCAGCAAAAAGAGGAGGATTGGCAACAGATGTTAGCCCAGGGCTAATCTTCCTCACACACACACACACACACAAAGAATATCAGTAAGGGTCAAAGAGGGAAAGATGGGGTAAAAGAAAATACCAGCCAGTTAAGGGAGGGAGGAAACCACAGTAAAGATTTTAGATTTTATTTTGAGTGAGTGTGAAGTGATTGAAGGGGGATATGTGTAGAGAGGTGGTGGTATAATGTTTGAATGGAAGGAGAACTGATGTGGTCACTGCAGGAATGGGAAAACCAGAGACAAGTGAAATATAGTAGGTGCTGGGTGTGTTGAGGATGCTGTGGTGAATTTAGGGTGCCAGTCTACCTAATTGTTTGATTTTTTTCTTCAGCTGCTCCAGACACAGGTGAAGAGAAGGGTAGCAGATGGATCTAGCATTTTGCAAGACAGATGATGTGACTTAAAAACGAGAAGGTACAACAATAAATAAACTGAGCCCATCTCACCATGGAATATGACAATTTGTGAACTATCTATATTATACATATAGTACTTTTGTAGATGAGCGTATTATTCAATGACCCCAATCTTCTAATTCACTAAGTGCTAATGTGAGAACTTAAAGGCATTTGCTAAATGACATATCATCCCAGAGTAAGTTATTTTTGGATGTCACTAGAGTTGTATCCTTGCTGACATTTGAATGTGAGGTCTCCGTATTAAGCCCGCCCGTCAAGCAAAATAATGAACGTAGCCCTTTAGGGTTGGACTACGTGGAAGATGGAAAGAATACATGTCCTCATTCTATCCTCCTGCTTGGCTAATCCTTAAGTTCCCACTACATTGAAAAACTGGGGCAAACACCCCCAAAAGCTGAAGATCTCTAAGCTTGCTTTCAAACACCATCCAAGCAGCAGAAAGAGAATGGTTTGGGTATCCAATTCCAAGAAGCTGGAGGAAACCATGATCCCAGCCTCAGAATACTGAGAGGCTTGTGCCAAGAAGCAGGGTGGTGGAATGCAGTGGTGGTGGCTGGGAACGCAGGCTCTGGAATCACACAGTCAAACCGTGGCTTCGTGACTTAAGTCTGTGTCACTATGGACAAGTCACAGTGGCTTCTCTAGATCTCAACTTTTCTCATCTGTTAAAATAGGGGTAGTAGTACCTAGATCATAGTGCAGTTACAAATAACAGTGTGTAAAAAGCATGAAGCTAGCAGAGTGCCTAGTTCATTTTAAAGCTGTATACATTTTAGCTACTATGATTTTTGTTGTTTTGATTAACAAAGAACTTAAAACTTGATGAAAAAATGAATAGGAACCTGAATGGAAGATTTGTGACAAAGAGCCTATATTGAAGGCAATTGAGACATGGATGAGTGAGGACATTTATAATGTGAAAATTGTGAAAAAATATGTTCAAAACTTATTTAAGACAGACCATGTCAAGATGGCGGCCTAGGCAGACTCTGAACTCACCTCCTCCCACAGACACAAGGAATTTACAACTACTCTTGGAAAAATTTGGAAGAGGCAGAAATTCCTTTCTGGAGAGAAAAAAGCCACCTTCTAGCTGTGATGCTTCATGGTCAGCCGAAAGCAACCTTAAGGTATGAAGCCTTCCCTGGAGGAGTGGGGGATCTGAGCAGGGGAGCGTTACTACAATAAGCAGCTTTTGGACTCAGCACAACTGAGACAAGCATCATAATACCTGGCTTTGCGGGCTATTAACTACAGTGGGGAATACCCCCAGAAAAGCTATCGGACATGAGGGAAAAAAAGCTTGCTCTTAAAGGGCCCATGTACAAATGCATTCATTTTAGAAAGCAACCCAAAATCGCCAGAAAGAAAGGTACACACTCCTTTGGTGAAAAGAGACTTGACTCACCCGATAGGCTCTGGGTGCATCTTGGTGAGAGATGAAGCCTCTTCATGGACTGAGACATTGGTGGCAGCCATTATTGTGACCTAGTACAGGTAGGTGTGCTGACACAGATGTTGGCAGGCGATTGCAGTTCTTCCCCTGGCCTGTTAGTGCAGGGGTCTGCCCCACCCACTAGAGCACTGATTTAATCCAGCTCAGCCAGGGCAGGTGGCCTGCCCTAGTGACTGGCCCCACTCAACAGCAAGCCCTTGGGCAACTTGTGGGCCCAAATATGTGGGGGTGCCTGGAACCTCTGCAACTGGATGAGTGGGTCTGCCTCTGCAGGACAAGGCATGCATGAGGGGTGGGCCTGCATTGGCGGAGTGTGTGGGGCCTCTGCAGCAGGGTGACTGAGTCCACTTCAGTGAGTTGGGGGTTGAGCACGAGGCAGGACTGTGTTGATGGGGTGTGTGGCCCTGTAGGTGGTGGGACCTGTCAGCTGCAGCAGACTTGTGCTTCTCAAATAGCCACATAGGTGATCAGCCCCACCTTCCAAAGCCTGAAAAAATTGGGTGCTCCCATGCCTGGGGCTGGCCCCACCCAGCTGCAACCCTGAGAGAGCTGACAACAGCCTTGCAGGCTGGAGGCCTGCAGCAATTGTAAGCCCCTGAGCCTAGCAACCAGCCATGCTGGGAGCCTACTCACTTAACAGAAAAATTGCAACAGGGATGTGCTATTAGATCTTGCAGCCAACTGTGCTGGGCCTCCTCGTGCCTGAAAAAGTGACTGAAATGACCATAGCAGCTACACACAGCTGAGCATTACAACCAGCTGGCCAGGGGGAGAGCCTAGCCTCCCCAGGTACCTGCAGGAAGAGAAACCCTGCCATAACAGAAGGATACATGTAGCCCACACAGGGGATAGTCCTGGAATATTTGGAACTGGTGACAAGAGGGAAGCACGCTGCTGGGCCTCATAAGGCATCTCTTACATAAGGCCACCTCTCCAAGATTGGGAGACATAGCTGACCTACCTAATACATAAATGTAAGCAAAAAGAGGCAAAATGAGGAGACAAAGGAATACATTCCAAGAAAGGGAACAGGAGAAAACCCCAGAAAAAGAACTAAAGGAAACAAATAAAAAATCTACCTGACAAAGAGTTCAAACAAAAAGTCATAAGGATGCTTACTGATGTTGGGAGAAGAATGGATGATCTCAGTGAGCACTTCAACAAAGAATTGGAAAATATAAAAAGGAAGCAATCAGAAATGAAGGATACAATACTGGAAATGAAAAATTCACTAGAGGGACTCAATAGCAAAGTCGATGATACAGAAGAATGGATCCCTAGCTGGACGAAAGACTAGAGGAAATCATCCAAGCTGAACAGATAAACGAAAAAAGAATTAAAAACAATGAGAATAGTCTAAGGGACCTCTGGGACAACATCAAGCACACTAACATCTGCATTATAGGTGTCCCAGAAGGAGAAGAGAGAGATAAAGGGGCAGAGAATCTATTTAAAGAAATAATAGCTGAAAACTTTCCTGACCTAAGCAAGGAAACAGACATCCAGGTACAGGAAACACAGAGAGCACCAAACAAGATAAATCCAAAGAGGCCCTCTAAGACACTTTATAATTAAAATGTCAAGAATTAAAGATAAAGAAAGAATCCTAAAAGCCACAAGTGAAAGGCAACAAGTTACATACAAAGGAAACCCCATAAGGCTATCAGCTGACTTCTCAGCAGAAACCTCACAGGCTAGAAGGGAGTGGCACAATATATTTAAAGTGCTGAAAGGAAAAACCTACAGTCAAGAATACTCTACCCAGCAAGGTTATCAATCAGAATGGAAGGAGAGATAAAGAGTTTCCCAGACAAGCAAAAACTAAAGGAGTTTATCACCAAGAAACCAGCTTTACAAGAAAATCTAAAGGGACTTATTTAAGTCGAAATGAGAAGACCACAAATAGGAATAAGAAAATTATCAAAAAAAAAAAAAAAAGCAATAAAATCACTGGTAAAGGCAAATACACAATAAAGGTAGCAGATCAACCACCTATGAAGCTAACATGAATGTCAAAAGACTAAAGTACTAAAATTACCTATTTCCTGATAAGAAGGTAATGGATACACATGCACAAAAAAAGAGCTTAGATATGATATCAAAAACACAAAATGTGGGAAGAGGGTAGTAAAAGAGTAGAGCTTTTAGCAAGAGGTCAAACTAAAGAAATGATAAACAATATAGATTGCCATATACATAGGTTATTATATATGAACCTCATGGTAATCACAAACCAGAAACCTATAATAAATACACAAAAAATTAAAAGAAAACAACCAAGACATTATACTAAAGAAAGCCATCAAACCACAAGGGAAGACAGCAAGAGAAGAAGAAAGGAACAGAGAAGAACTACTAAAACACCCAGAAAAAAAGTAACAAAATGACAATAAGTACATACTTATCAATAGCTACTTTAAATGTCAATGGATTAAATGCTTCAATCAAAAGGCGTAGGGTGGCTGATTGGATAAAAAACAAGACCCGCGTATATGCTGCACACAAAAGACACACTTCAGACCTAAAGATACTCACAAACTGAAAGTGAAGGGATCAAAAATATACCCCATGCAAATGGCAATGAAAAGAAAGCTGGGGTAGCAACACTTATATCAGACAAAATAGACTTTAAAACAAAAACTGTAACAAGAGACAAAGAAGGGCACTATATGATGATCAAGGGAACAATCCAACAAGAGGATATAACACTTGTAAATATCTATGCATCCAACAGAGGAGCACCTAAATATATAAAGCAGTTATTAACAGACATAAAAGGAGAAATAGACAGTAACACAATAATAGTAGGGGACTTCAACACTCCACTTACACCAATGGATAGATCATCCAATAGATGATCAATAAGGACACATTGGCCTTAAATGACACATTAGACAAGTTGGACTTAGTAGGTATACACAGAACATTCCATCCCCAAACCGCAGGATGCACATTCTTTTCAAATGCACATGGAACATTCTCGAGGATAAATCACATATTAGGTCACAAAACAAGTCTCAATAAATTTAAGACTGAAATAATATCAAGCATCTTTTCTGACCACAACAGTATGAAACTAGAAATCAACTACAGGAAGAAAATCAGAAAAGCCACAGATATGTGGAGATTAAATAAAATGCTACTGAACATCAATTAGGTCAACAAAGAAATCAAAGGAGAAATAAAAAAATACCTGGAGACAAATGAAAATGAAAATACGACATGCCAAAATTTATGGGATACAGCAAAAGCGGTTCTAAAAGGGAAGTTTATAGCAGCACAGGCCTACTTCAACAAACAAGAAAAATCTCAAATAAACAATCTAACAGTGCACCTAAAGGAACTGGAAAAAGAAGAACAAAGCCCAAAATCAGTAGAAGGAAGAAAATAATAAAAGTCAGAGCAGAAATAAATGAAATAGAGACTTAAAAAAATAATAGAAAATAAATCAATGAAACTAAGAGCTGGTTATTAGAAAAGATAAACAAAATTGAGAAACCTTTATCTAGTCTCACCAAGAAAAAAAGAGAGAAGTCTCAAATAAATAAAGTGAGAAATGAAAGAGGAGAAATTACAACAGACATCTCATAATACAAAAGATTATAAGAGAATACCATGAAAAGCTATCCACCAACAAATTGGATAATCTGGAAGAAATGGGTAAATTCTTAGAATTATACAACCTTCCAAAACCGAATCAAGAAGAAACAGACAATTTGAATAGACCAGTTACCTGTAAGGAGATTGAAACAGTAATCAAAAACCTCCCCAAAAATAAAAGTCCAGGACCAGATGGCATCCATGGTGAATTCTACCAAACATTCAAAGAAGACTTAATACCTATCCTTTTCAAACTCTTCCAAAAAATTGAAGAGGAGGGAAAGCTTCTTAACTCATTCTACGAAGCCAACATTATCCTGACACCAAAACCAGAGAAGAACACAAAAAAAGAAAATTACAGGCCAATGTCACTGATGAACAGTGATGCAAGATGCCTCAACAAAATACTAGCAAATCGAATACAACAATACATTAAAAGGATCATACACAATGTCCAAGTGGGATTTATTCCAGGGATGGTTCCACATCCACATATCAATCAACATAATACACCACATTAACAAAATGAAGAATAAAAATCACATGATCATCTCAAAAGATGTAGAGAAAGCATTTGACAAGATACAGCATCCATTTATGATAAAAACCCTGATTAAAACGGGTATAAAAGGAAAGTACTTCAACATAATAAAGGCCATATATGACAAACCCACAGCTAATATCATCCTCAATGGTGAAAAACTAAAAGCTATCCCTCTAAGAAGAGGAACCAGACAAGGACGCCCACTTTCACCACTCCTATTTAACATAGTATTGGAAGTCCTAGCCAGAGAAATCAGGCAAGAAAAAGAAATAAAAGGGATCCAAATTGGAAAGGAAGAAAAGAAACTGTCACTATTTGCCAATGACATGATTTTATATATAGAAAACCCTAAAGAATCCACCAAAAAAACCTTTAGAAATAATAAACAAATACATTAAAATTGCAGGACACAAAATCAACATACAAAGATCAATTGTGTTTCTATACACTAACAATGAAGTAGCAGAAAGAGAAATTAAGAATACAATCCCATTTACACTTGCAATAAAAACAATAAAATACCTAGGAATAAACTTAACCAAAGAGGTAAAAGACCTGTACACTGAAAACTATAAAACATTGTTGAAAGAAATAGAAGACAAAAAGAAATGGAAAGATATTCCATGCTCTTGGATTGGAAGGAGTAACATGGTTAAAATGTCCACACTTCCTAAAGCAATCTACAGATTCAATGCAATTCCTATCAAAGTTCCAATGACATTTTTCACAGAAATAGAACAAAGAATCCTAAACTGTACATGGAACAACAAAAGACCCAAATAGCCAAAGGGATCCTGAGAAAAAAGAACAAAGCTGGAGGTGTCACACTCCCTGATTTCAAAATATACTACAAAGCTATAGTAATCAAAATAGCATGGTGCTGGTGCAAAAACAGGCACACAGAACAATGGAACAGAATTGAGAGCCCAGAAATAAACCCACACATCTGTGGACAGCTAATTTTCAACAAGGGAGCCAAGAACATACAATGAAGAAAGGAAAGTCTCTTCAATAAATGGTGTTGGGAAAACTAGACAGCCACATGAAAAGAATGAAAGTAGACCATTATCTTACACCATACTCAAAATTAAATCAAACTGGATTGAAGACTTGAATGTAAGACCTGAAACCATGAAAATTCTAGAAGAAAACATAGGCAGTACAATCTTCAACACTGATCTTAGCAGCATATTTTCAAGTACCATGTCTGACTGGGCAAAAGAAACAATAGAAAAAATAAACAAATGGGACTACATCAAACTAAAAGCTTCTGTATAGCAAAGGAAACCATCAATCAAACGAAAAGACTACATAAGAATTGGGAGAAGATATTTGCAAACCATATATCTGATAAGGGGTTAATACCCAAAATGTATAAAGAACTCATACATCTCAATAACAAAAAAGCTAACAGCCCAATTAAAAAATAGGCAAAAGATTGGAACAGACTTTTCTCCAAAGAAGATATACAGATGGCCAACAGGCTCATGAAAAGATGTTCAACATCACTAATTATCAGGGAAATGCAAATCAAAACTACAATGAGATATCACCTCACTCCCATCAGAATGGCTATAACTAACAAGACAGGAAATAAGTGTTAGAGAGGATGTGGAGAAAAGGGAACTCTTATAGACTTCTGGTGAGAGTGCAAACTGGTGCAGCTACTATGGAAAACAGTATGGAGATTCCTCAAAATATTAAGAATAGAACTGCCATACGATCCAGCTATTCCACTGCTAGATATTTATCCAAAGAATGTGAAAACGTTAATGTGTAAAGATATATGCACCCGCATGTTCATTGCAGCATTATTCACAATAGCCAAGACTTGGAAGCAACCTAGTTGCCCATAAAGGGACAAATGGATAAAGAAGATATGGTATATATACACACTGGAATACTACTCAGCCATAAAAAAGGATACAATCTGGCCATTTGAGACACCATGGATGGACCTTGAGGGTATTATGCTAAGTGAAATAACTAAGAGGAAGAAGGTCAAATACCATATGATCTCACTCATAAATAGAAGATAAAAACAACGACAAACAAACACATAGAGACAGAAATTGGATTGGTGTTTACCAGAGGGGAAGGAGGGAGGGAGGAGGGTGAAAGGGGTGATTAGACACATGTGTGTGTTGATGGGCTGTAATTAGTCTTTGGGTGGTGTACATGATGTAATCTACGCAGAAATTGAAATATAATGATATACACCTGAAATGTATATAATATTATAAACTAATGTTACCATAATTAAAAAAAATTTAACATTGTAGAACTTTGAATAATACAGTCAATGAATATTGATTTTACTGGGAAATAGGCATGTGATGTAATTTTAAGTAAAAAATTTAAATAAAAAATTAGTGTATACTTAATGAATACTTACAGTAGAAATTCTGGATAACTTTACAATAAACGCAATAAAAGAAATCATTCAAAATCCCAGCATCCAAAGAAGATGATCAAAATGTTGGTGCATATCCTTTAAGCCTCTTATAAAACAAATTAACATACATCAATAATATGGTTTAAAAACAATATAGCATTATTTTAAAATTAATCATGGCAATGGTTTTATAGTCATGAGAGCTTTGATATTGTATCCAAGTTTTTGCCCATGATGGATGGTCCAGTTGCACATCCAACTGATTTCTTTTCTTATTGTTTATTCCTACTCATTTAGAACTTCCTAACTCACAATTATAGGTTAAGAATGGCACTAACTGTTTCATGGTTTTCTCAGATAATTCTGGATATTCAGATGAAACAATGATCCCCAAACTATGGAGCCCAGAGGGACCAGGGGACAGTCCATTATCAATGTGATAAGAGCTCATGAAATGAGAAGGGCACCAGCACTGTGAGAAGCTCAGGGTTACTATCCCCAGGACACATGTAGTAGATACTGTTAGATAACTGGGCTCCCTGAGCAATGTGAGTAAAAAGATCCTAAAATAATAGAGGTCAGGTGGAGACTGTTAACTATCAGAAGCAAGGTAGGCTCAAGGACAGCAGTAAAAGGCAAGGTCAGGAGCTGGCTTGGTGGCGTAGTGGTTAAGTTTGCATGTCCCACTTCAGTGGCCCGGGGTTCGCAGGTTCAGATCCTGGGAGTGGACTTACACATCGCTCATCAAGCCATGCTGTGGTGGCATCCAGATATAAAAAAATAGAGGAAGACTGGCACAGATGTTAGCTCAGGGACAATTTTCCTCACCAAAAAAAAAAGAAAAAAAGAAAAGGCAACATTGGAGGGGGCTATGGAGATAAACAAAAGAACTTAGCATCCCTAGCGGCAAGATGAATGGGCAGAAGACAATAAGGATATTAATCTATACAATAAAAAGAAGTAAAGGACAGATAGATAGGATTAGATGACCTCAGGGCAGCTGTCCAATAAAAAGTCAAGGTGTCTTCCCCAGTTTTAGAAAATGAGCCTGTTTTTAGGCTCAGAGCTCACTGACTGTAGGAGAAGGTAGGTCCCCAAGAGGAAGGACTGTGCAATTTTATGTTAAATATATAGAGTAATAATTCCCCCAGACCCTCCCCCAAAGGAGTCCATTTACTCACACAACTGTATTCTGGGGAAAGAAGAATACTCAGATATTTTGAGATCTGTTGTAACAGGGTCCAAGTTGACATCAATGCCAAGGGACGTAAAGCATCAAGATGGTAAGCTGTTTACTTTGAGCCCCTTCTCCCCTGGAAGGGGCAGTGGCTCATCATGGCCAGAACTGGCACATATTCTGGCACATATTTGTCTCTCCTATTCACAGGGCCTCAGCCAGGACCACTATCCAAGGACTGATGGAGTGTTTGATCCACTGACATGACATCCTAACTATCATCCCATCAGACCAAGGAACCCACTTTAAAATAGAAGAGGAAGCATCCAGAGGTGGCCAGCCTGGTAAGACAATGGAATGTCCTTATGTTAGTGCAGCTGAGGTACTAGCTTAGAGATGATACCTACTAGGATGAGGTACCATCCTCCAGAACAGAGTATCCCACAAATCGATGACTATTATATGATGCTTTGTCCCTATGGAACCAATCTATGGTTCCAGGAATCCGGAACAGAAGCAGGAGTGGCCCCACTTCCAGCACAGCTTAGGGTTTCCAAGTATGCAAAAGCAGAGGTTGCAAAGCCTTATTAAGACTTAGGTCTGGAGCTAGCATGGTGTTGCTTCTGCTACATTTCATTGGTTAAAGCAAGTCACAGGGCTACTCCATATTCAACAAGTATTGACTGTCTTTCCAGAGTAGAATGTAAATGTAAATAACTTGCCATCTTGATGCATCAGGTCCCTGGTATTAATAAAAGTTTGGACCGTGGCCAGCTGTCCTCAAAATACTCAAATATTCCCCTTTCTCCAGAATGCAGTCACATGAGTAAATTGTCATGGATGTGTTGGGGAAGGATGGGAGAATTATTACTCTATATACTTACTGTGATGTTGCAGGGTCCTTACTCCTGGGGATCTGTCTTGAAAATATGGTTCCCTTCAGGGGACAAGAAAATGGCATAAATACCAGGAGGTATAATTTACCAGGAGCCACCACTGTGACAGACTATAGCACTCTCCAAAATGAGCTCATCCTTTCCCTAGTGTTATCAATGGGAATCCACGGTCTATCCAATTCCAAAGGCAGCACCTTAACTCACCTTCCTCACTGTGTAGGAAAGCACTTCTAGTGTGAAGTGCGGGCGTCCCTCCCGAGCACACACCTGCTGCCTCCGAGGTAGGGTCACAAACTTGGAGTTAATTCATACAAATATCCTCAGTCTCTTCTTGGTGACCCTGTATTTCTCCCTTAGGGTTTGATTTGTGTTTTTGTCAGAAAACTTCTTCCTGGTGTCTGCAGATCATGTAAATAGTCCTACTGCCTAGCTCTTATGGCACTTTACTTCTCTCTCCCATTTTTATTTATTAATATTTTATAGGCAGATAGAGGTGGGAAAATCAGCAGTAAATAGTTTTCTGTTTTCTTAATTAAGAATGAGAGTTTCGTTCAGCGATTTGATGCTGGGGTTGCTGAGGGCAGCCAGTGGGGAGAGGAGAGGATGAACAACATAATTAAGGAACTTTTCAAATTGTATCCTTAGCTCTCTGGTGAGGCGGTAGAGAGGGGAAAGGGGAAAGTTTGAGGACCATCATTAGCATCTTTTTAATGGGGAACATATTGTAAATATAATGCTGACTTTCCCAAAAACTATTATTGGAGAATATTTATCCTTAATTTTTATCTAAACTCTAGTTTATCATTTATATTTTAACATTCTTTTTTACCCACAAAGTGTTTTACAGAATCTGACTCTTAGCAGTTAGTGTGAGCTATCATTGCCTCTTGTTGAAATTTTTCTTGGGTCTGTCCCTACCTAATAGGTAAGATAAAGTAAGAGATACTGTTTCTGAAAATTTTGAACACATAGAAACTTATTTAGAAAGAAACATGAAATTTAAGGAAAACCAAAATTATTTTCAGTACTCTCTCCATAACCTTCTTTAGCTATCTAAAATCACTTTGTTTCCCTACAGGTAGTTCCCTCTTTGATTTAGGTAATTATTCTATCCAAACTGACCTTAAGGGGAAGCAACCCTCTGGGTCAAATTAGCATTTAGTGAACCAGAAGTTTCTGGGTTTTCTGCATAAGACCAATCTGGCTTGAGGCTTTGATTGTGCTGAAAATCCACTGTCCTAAATCTGTCAGTGTACCCTGCCAGACTCCAAGTGAGAAGGGTCTCCTTGAGAACTCAAATTCCAATTCTAAATGGAGCCCAAAATAAAAATAAGCATATAAAATGAGCTGCTAGGGGCCGGCCCGGTAGCACAGTGGTTAAGTTTGCATGCTCCACTACAGCAGCCCAGGGTTCGTGGGTTCGGATCCCGGGTGCAGACATACATCACTCATCAAACCATGCTGTGGTGGCAATCCACATACAAAAACAGAGGAAGATTGGCTTTGATGTTATCTCAGGGACAATCATCCTCAAGCAAAAAGAGGATTGCCAATGGATGTTAGCTCAGGGCCAATCTTCCTCACCAAAAAAAAAAAAAAGAGCTGCTAAATGGTTGATAAAGTATGAAAGTATACTAATGTTGTATATTAGAATATATCTCATAATAAAAATATGGAAATTAAAACTATACCAGTGCACCATTTTTTAACTATTAGATAGGCAAAAGCTAAAAATATTCCTAATAAACAATGTTGAAAAACCTATGGGGAAATAGGCATTCTCAAATATTGTTGATAGGGCATAAATTGGGTATTCTGAGATTCATCATTATTATTATCCATCAAAGGCTTTCTTTGTTTTCTAGAATAATTTCAGAAGATGTTACTGCTCTATTACATAGAGTATTTCTAAAATACTAAATATTTCTAAAATACTAAACATACTTCTAAAATATGTGTTATAATGATCCTACTTGATAATTTTATTCTGTAGGCAAGTTCTTCACAAAAACATTTCTATTGCCTTGACAATAGAGATCATTTGGGTAATTACTCTAAAATAAAGTCTTGAGAACAAATTTGGAAAGTTTTCAGAAAATCATGCTTAACATGATCTCTCCCCAGCCTGCCCCCTGAAAGACACATCTCACTTTTTTCTTTCCATCTATACTGATCTCTAAATATGGCCCTGTCCATCACTATGGACCTCTGCATCCAGTCCACTAAAATGGTCACATACATCAGAATCGCATAAGTAAGTATGTTGATTTATTTATTGATTACCAGTCCAAGAAAGTCAGTAAATATTTTGCATACCTTGCCAACATTTCAAAATTGGGAGTGTTCACATAAAAACCCATATTTCTGGCCATCCTTTAACCCTGGCAACTCAATCTATATTTTCATATGGAATCAATATACAAGAGCTGAGGAGCTGCCGAACACTTTAGAAGGGGCTTGTACTCTCCAGATGGACACAATCCCCCCACACTCCACTTTACTCTTCCATTTTTACCTACATGGTTCAGGACTTTTCAGTTTGCAACTCTCATCTAGTTATTTCCTTGTAAAGTTGTTTCATTTCAATTTATATTTCTAGCTCTCTGGAGAATTGGTGGAGAGGGTGAAGGTGGAAGGTTGAAGACCACTATTGTTATCTTTTTAATAGAGATCATACTGAAAATGTTTTGTTTGGTTTTCCAAAAATGTACTACTGGGGAATATTTGTTCTTGCTTCTTATTTCCAGCACATAGTATAAGTTTAACAAATGTTTATTGAATGAATGAATAAATAAAGAAGACTCAAAATACCCTAGTAAATAAATTGCTCAATTCATTGTCCTCTTGAGTCTAGGTTTGCTGTTTATTATACTGAAAACCACTCCCATGAACACCACCATTGATAAAAATCACTACTAGAGAAATATATCATGTGTCCCAGGTAGGGTAAAGGCTAAGTTGCTGCAGCAAGGAGGTCCCAATACACGGTGGCTCAAAGAACATACAAGTTTATTTCTCTGGTATATAATAGGAACTAAGTTAGTAAGGCCACTCTGTTCCACTCAGTCATTTAGAGAATCAGAGCAACTCTTGTTGCTCTACCAGACCATATCCAGGCTGTACCATAAACCGTCTTGCAAGTGAGGGAAGAGAGAATATGGCCCCAATATTTTAAGGCCCAGACTTGCCATTGGAGAGAGTCACATGACTCTGAGGACATATGGAACCCAGTTGTGCAGCCAGGTGCCCAGGAATAACTCTATCCCTATGCAAGAAGGGGAGAATGGATTCTGATGGATCACTGACGGACTCCACCATACTGTTAGATGTATATCCAAAGCAAAGACCAAGTGCAGACAATATTCAGTATTTTTAAAGATGATTTTCTAAGTATTAGAGAAAGTCCTCTCAGGAATGAGGACTGGATATTTGTGCAGAAGCTGATGAAGAGGGATAGTTACCTACTATAAAAACACCCAATCTCTTTGGCCTGATACCACCCAAAAGGACTTGTGTTTCTTGGTGACTGTCAGTTTACGGTGCACTTTCAGATTCCTCTTGGGGTTTACTGAGATTCTCTCAACCTTGGCACAATTCGGGGCTGTATAATTTGCTGTAAGGGCTGTCCTGTGCATTGCGGGATGTTTAGCAGCATCCCTGGCCTCTACCTACTAGATGCCAGCAATGCCTCCTCACCCCCAACCTCCATTGTGGCAACCAAAAGTGTCTGCAGACATTGCCAAATGTCTCCTGAGGGCAAAATTGTCACCACTTGAGAACCACTGATTTAACTATAATCAAAACTGCAGAAAATACGGCAGTCTTGATAAAACATGCTTTTCAATTAACCTCTTATGGACATGTGGTTAAACCTCTCTCTGATATTTAAATAGTTTCAACACAATAACAACTGTATTTTGAAAGTGATTTCTGTTAACGTCAGTAGTTTCTTTCCTTATTTTGTATTAGATCATGCTGCTTCAGATGTTTTCAGTCATGGTTTATGAATCATGTTTGACGTCAAGGTTTAGATTACTAGGTTAAGTAAAAAGCAATTTGAAAATGGTTCAGTGGTGGCAAAAATAAGATGTTTATGCAGGAATGTAAATTATGTAAACTCATCTTGTAAAGAGTCAGCAGCAGCTGTTTTAGGAGAAAGTTTGACTGCATATCAATTGGGTTCATTAACCGGATTTCCACCCCAAGTGTGGAATTTGCCTAATCCTGTTCAAATCATTATTCATCTCTGACAAAACTGAACATTTACTGAAGAAAGTATGTTAATTTTTTTTTCCTATTTAATCTTTCTGCCTTTGGGTTTAAACAAGTATTTGCTTGTCAAAGCACTAAGCTAGGTATTGTGGCGACTGTACAGGCCTCGTTCAAGGTGCTATGGGAGGAGCTGGAAAGTAGTAAGAAGGTGCTAAGAAGATTGTGCACCTCCCCTCCCAACTCTTCTGAAGGAATTCAAGGAAAAGGGCGTCACTGCCTAGTACTGAATAGCATCCCCTTGTTGCTTTATTCCCTTGGATTCAGCCTGCCGTGCCTAGCTCAAAAGGAAAATTTCCACGCCCACAGCCTTTTATGCCTGGTTAGCCCTGTTTTACATCTCCTGAAAAACCTCCCTAGCAATGGGAGCTGATTGGATCAGGGGTGGACACATGATCCAAGAATATCAATTCCTAACAGTGACTTCTGACATTGGCCCTAAAAGATGAGCGAGACCAAAAGTAGTTCCTCTTGAGAATTTACCCTAGGGAATACACAGTGAAAGTTGAGGTTGATAAACTACATAGAGAAACGGGCCATGAGGCAGAATCAGGGTCTTAATATAGACTCAAAGCTGTAAGACGTTATGCCAAACTAATGTTATGAATAAGAAAAACACTTGTGAGAATACAGAAACTAAAATTTAGAACAAATATATTTAGAATAGAGGAAAAAGAATAACTCACTTGTTGACTAGCTGTTTGGGAAAGAAAAAAAATATTTTTGAATTCCCACCTCTCTTTTTTCAGTAGAATTATTGTAAGGACTCCAGCCAAAGGTAATATTGTGTAATGGTTAAGTGTGCCGGCTGTGGAGTCAGGCAGCCTGGGTTGGAATCGCAGCTTTCCTATTTCATAGCTGAAGGTTTATAGCTATGCAAATTGCAAAACGCTCTGTGCTGCCGTTTCCTCCTTCCTAAGAACCTGGAGACCATAAAGCTGAAAGCAGCCCTTTTAAAAATAATTTTCTCCTTAATGGGTGGGTCTCTGGATATGCTCACTTTCTTTTGTTCTAAGCCCTCAACATTGTCTGAGGTCTCTGTGTCTCCATTGCTTTTCCAATTCCTGAATAGGTTACTGAAAAAAACAATACCCATCCATTATACGCTAGTCACTAGCTGGGGTTATCGCACCCTCTCGGTAGGGCTTGGGACAAGACGTCACTTTTTAGGACACTAACTGCTCAAAACCTCCCAAGTCCCTATACAATACAACTCTACCTTTTCTAGCCTTACCTCTTTAGCTTTTTTCTGAGAAAATCACTCCAGTCCTGACAGATTTGTTGATTTCAAATGTCTCCTCATACAAGTTTCTCAGTTCTGTGGGTCCCTTACCTAGAATTCCTCATATGTTCCCCTTCTTGGCCTCTGCTGAGCCCTTTCCTCCTACAAGGTCTTCCCATGAACACTTCCCTGGTCATCCTACCCCTGACAAAGATTCTCACCTGATGGAACTTTACTCATGCTCCTCTGAGCCCTCTGCTCAACTAGGCCTGAACTTTGACTTCCAACTCCATCCTTGTAGAGTCCACTTGTAGCAAGAATCGTGCAAAGTCATTTTAGCCCAAATCTCGCACCCTTGATATCTGATCACCCTCCATATCTGACCAAATTCCTCATCCCTCTTCATTCCCTAGGTAATATCTGATCATCTTGCCTTCAGCAAGAATCCTATTAGGTCAGTTTAGCAAAAACTTATCCCATCCTCTTAACAATTTTTATCCACCAACCCCCTCACTCTGCTCCTTGGCTGTACACCCCCACTCTTCCTTGTTGTATTTGAAATTGAGCCCAATCTCTCTCTCCTCTACTGCAAAACCCCACTGAGTAGTTCTTACACCATGGCAATAGTCCTAAATAAAGTCTGCCTTACCATTTTAACAAGCGTCGTGAATAATTTTTCTTTAACCCTCACATCGGCCTTGTCTTCCTCTAGTCTTGCTGTGTGTACAGCTCACTTTGGCCATTATAAGCTACTTGTGGTGTTACTTCTGTGCCTCAGGGTCTGCACCAAATTGTTGCATGTTGCCCAGTATGGTGCCTCAAACACTAAAAGTGTTTAATAAATAACGGTTAATTCTTCTGCGGATACACACAACTCTCTCAAGTTGCCATGAGACTGGGCAATGTGGTGGCTGAGAACCCCCGGGAAACTTACCCAGAGGCTTTGTCAGGAAATTGTAGGAGCAGGGGAAGATCAGGCGGTTGTCGGGTAAGCAGATTCTGGGATGGAGATTAATATGCAGGAGGGTTATCAGGCAGGACTCTTGGGATCAACGACTGTAGAAAGGGAGGGAAGGAAGCAAGATTGGGCGCAGAGAGAAACTGGGCTGCGGAGTAGTTTCAAGGCCCTGGCAGACACGGTGGGGGACACTGAGGTCACGATAACCCTTCAGAGTCTTCCCAAATCGGAGCAAGCTGAAGAGACCTTTATCCCGCTCTCACCCCGTTGACGAGTTTTTAGACATGGGCTGCCCCTTAAGGAGGCCGCTGTCTTCAGCAGAGGCAGTTCCCAGAGAGGGCTGACGACTGTCCCTCCGCAGGCAGCGCTCCCAGCAGTCGGGGATTCAGCGCTTCACTTCTGAAAGGGGATCTGGGAGGCACAGCACAGGGTCCCAGACAGACCTCTGCAAAGACTTAAGGACCTTGACGCTAGAAAGATCTAGTCTACATCATACCAGGTAAGGTCCATATCTGTGTCAACAACCTGCTTTTGACTCTTTTGTGTTACTTGCACAACTCCTAGCTGGTGAAGAATTTTCTTCAACCTGCTTTTGACTCTTGTCCATGTAATAAAGTGCACCCTTTTCTGCCGGGCATCCAGCCCACAATGGACCTTTCTTTCTTTCATTCCTTCACAACCCCCCAAACGCCAGAATTACTTCTCCTTGGCTCATGTATTTTCCTCTGCATGGAATACCCTTTGGCCATCCAAGCCATGTCCGGCCTGGAAGCCAATTCTTCCTATCCCTTCCTTCACTGACCCCGCACCCCAGCCTTGGCTACCAGTTCCTTCCGCGGTACACAGAAATTGTTGCATCTGCTCCAATCATTTGGGCTCTTGAAAAAAATGCCATATTCTGTCTGGCCGTGTATCTGAGAGATGCATATATCTTGCTCTGCCTGTGAAATATTAAGCTCCTTGAGGGTGCAAACTGTGTTTATAATACCCAGCATAAGGCCTGGTGCAGAGTAGTCATCCAAAATATATTTAGTCCTCAAACCCTAACCCACCTCAGATCAGCTATGTAGAAGAAAAAAAAAAATCTTTGTTTCTGAAAAATGCTCATGAATGGGCCTCACTTGGCTCTCCTCATATGTGGGTGCCTTTGCTTCAAGGAGAACTCATAACACACAGCTCAGTAGAAAGAAAAGAGAAAAAACAAAGGATGAGGCCCCTGCTCAGACGCTCTCCTCAATCGCAGCATACTTCAAGACAGGAAATAAAGACTTCCTGCCAATTCAAATGCCATTATTTTTGTGGAAACTTATCCACAGGCATGTAGGAAGACATGTGCACAACATAGTTAATCATATATAGTATGAATCAGTTAAGATCGAGTTCAAGTAAATTAGAAATTTTTGAAGAGTCAACAAAATTTCAAAATTCACAGTCATTTCCTGAAAGTAGAGTCTGGTAAAATTGGCTTATCACCTCACATTTAATGCACACATGTGATTTCCTGCTTACAGCATTTCCCAAAGGGATGAGAAAAAAATATTTTACAACTTGGGAAGTTTTACAAGAGGGATTATCTATAGTTCCTGAATAAGAAGCCTTCTCCCTCTCAAGCACACCTGCAGCTCTTAATAACCGACTTACGCAATTTTCCTCTCTACTTGGATCAAAACTGGTAATAAACGTATATGTCTCAAAAAGTCAGTTTTTAAATCTTGTATTTACTGGTTCGTGAAGCTGGTTCCCTTCAGTTTGCCAGTGTGAAGGGGTGGGTTTGCAGAGAGCAATTAGGAATAAGATAGCCCAAGAAACACAAAGTCAGTTGAAAAAAGAAATCTGTGTGTCTGGCTCTCTCTATGAATTATGACTATTCAAGGGGGAAAAAAATCTGAACCTTTGCCAAAAGACTGGCGTGTAAAGGGACAGCTGGAGTTTCCTGTTAGGGGTTACAATGCATTACTTGTTCCATAAGGGAAGAAGGAGATCCCTTACCACAGCGACTCACATTGCATGAGACACTGGTACATCTCTACCTCGTGATGCATTTTCTTCAAAGGAAAAGAACTAGATATTTCAGGAAGGTCACCGAGGACCTTTGAGTGCAGACATGCTGACCTTCCCGGTAGAGATTTGCAGCTTTTGTGGTGTGTGGACCCAGTCTCTATAGATGTCTTCATTGTGCTATAACTTTTATACAGGATGTATTGTTTAAACTGCCAACCCTAATTCCAATTCCCTTGGAGACTCAGGAAGTTCTAACTAAATAAAATAAAACCCCATTGTATTTTTCTTGGTTAAGATGCAAATAACCATTTTGAACAAGAATGTGAACAAACACTTAAATGTGGCACAAAACTGAAACTCTCGATGGGACTCTAAAATGTAAATATTTCTAACAGCAAAAGATAAATGAGTGAAGAGGGAATAAGTAAATGGCAGTAGATAAATGGGAATAGAATGACAACCATATTTAAAAATCTATCACAGCAACCAGAGACTCTGCCACTGCTGTGTTATGCCCCTGAATCTATGCTCACAGTGGTTCTGTCCATTTGCTTATCAGCCCTGAGAACAGCACTAAGCAGCATGGATTAAATTGGGAAGAGCAACCCTCTCCACCAGGATCAATGCAGATGCACGGGGAGAGTCATGTTTTTTCCTTACCCTAGATATAAACAAACAAACAACTTTTTAAAGGCTGACTGCACAAATCAGGGTCAGTGAGGTATGATCTGTTTATTGTATGCAGTTGGGGTTAATTTTCTAGGTGTCCAAAATTAGTAAAAGAGTCAGACTCCATCTTGCTGGTTGAGCATATTAATTTAAAATTTTTCTTATATTTGATTTGCCATAGAAAGTCACATGTTTAAATAGATACTCATAATGCCTATGGAGAGAAAAAAATACTTGCTATGTCCAGGACCTGGTGCATTTAAACCAAGCTTCAGGTGTTTGGGGGTCTCAGGTGAATGGGAGCGGGTTCTGGGATTCACAGTAAGAGCCTTCTGGAAGGCAACTGGCTGGAGATTTCATTTGGTTTCCCTAAAGATGGAGCATATACCAACGCTAACATCTTCTTGGACCATGGCCTCAAGCAATGAAGTTGCACCAATGGCTTAGGAGTTGTTCAAATTCAGTGCAACTCTGAACCATAGGAGCAGAGAACAGGCCACTCCTTTGCCATGAGACAACCCCTCGTGTTCTTTTTAGATCTCTATTTGTGGTGAGACTTCAGTAGAAAAAAGTAACTATAGTTGGTGTTTTCCAAAAGGTTCCAGTTGCCTGCAGGATTTCCCATCGTTTAAAATGTCTGTTGGCAGACATACAGAATAAAAATAATTTATTCTCACTAGGATCTTAGAAAATTGTTGAATGCTCATATTAATGATAAAAGACCTGAAAGAAAATAAAAGGAGGCCACATTGTGTTTTATGCTCTGTTTGCTCAGATCACATATTAATGTTCCAGAAAGTAGCTCATTACCATTTCAATGGAGGAGATCCCTTTCTACTTCATTCACCAGGTTTGCTTTCTTTATTATCCCACAGACTAAAGGAATCTGTTTAGTATTTTTGTCATTGAGCTTTTATCTTTGTTCACGTTTTACTCTATTATATCTTATGTGAGCATACATATTTCTTAGAATGGGTAATGTCTGTAATCTTTTTTAATATCATAGAAAGAAAAAAAAGGAAGTCCTTAGTAGTTGATTGAAGAACTATAGTTTGCAGTCACAGTTCTTTTTTCAATCATCTTAAATTTTTTTAATTGTGGTAAAATACACATGACATTAATTTACCATCTTAACCATTTTTAAGTATATACAGTCATGCACAGCATAACAATGTTTGGGTCAATGACTAACTGCATATATGACGGTGGTCCCACAAAATTAGTACCATGGGGTGATGTCAGCATCATGCCGGAGTGAGCTTTTCCCCTAAACTCTCCCCTGCTAAGATACGACAAAAAGGTCATTCATATATCAACAGAGGTCTTTCACACTACACATAAGACATCTGAAAGACCCATGCAGTCTTACATTTGATGGCAGTGGTGCTGGAAACCCCAGAAGAAGTGGAAGGAGGTGAGGAAAGCTCCCCTCCTTCCCCAAAAGCAGCGACCCTGAGATCGAGACCACATGGCTCTCAGAAAGGTGGGGGAGGGGCGGCCATCCATGGGGAAACTTTTGCTCTCCAAGTTCCCTCACAGCCCATGGAGAACTCCCACACAGAGGGAACAGAACACTTTCAGGGGTGTCTTCATCAAACTAACACCCCAGGAGAACAGATAGTGAGGGAAGAACGAGAAGCCCCTGGGAGGGGGGAGGCAAAAGTAAGTGCCCCTCCTGCCCCTTGGCATCCTAGCTCAGCTCTGCTCAGTGCCCCAGCTCAATGCCCCAGCTTAGCAGCACCTGGTGCCCCAGCTCAGCGGTGCACAGTGCCCCAGTTCAGCCACACTTGGTGCCCCGGCTCAGTATCCCAGCTCAGCCATGTTTCAGTCCAGCAACACTTCATTCAGCCCAGGATGCCCACAGATCTCAGCGGGCTTGGAATACACAGCTATTGACTCCCACAAGTGGAAGCTGTGACCAGATATCTTCAGGATGAGGAAAAATAAAACCACACTCTCAAGCACAATGCAAAAATGTATTAAATCTCTAGACTAGAAGGAAAATGACAAGCATCCAGAAATCAATTCTGAAGGCAGAGAAATGACAGAGACCTAAATGACAGAGAATTCAAAACAGCTATCATAAAAAAGCTCAGTGATTTACAAGAAAATGTGGATAGACAATTCAGTGAAATTAGGAGCTTCTTCACAAAAGAGATTGAAACTATAAAGAAAAACCAATCAGAAATGTTGGAGATGAAAAACACAATGGAGGAGATAAAGAAAAATCTGGAATCTTTAAAGAACAGAACTGACAATATCGAGGAAAGAATTAGCATTATTGAGGATAGGAATGTAGAAAGGCTCCAGATAGAGGAGCAGAGAGAGCTAAGACTAAAAAGAAATGAAGAAATTCTCCGAGAAATATCCGACTCAATTAAGAAATGCAGCATAAGGATTATAGGTATTCCAGAGGGAGAAGAAAGGGAAAAAGGAGCAGAGAGCTTGTTCAAAGAAATAATAGCTGAGAACTTCCCAAACCTGGGAAAGGAGCTGGAAATATAAGTGAAATCAATGATCTAAATATATCAACAAAAAAAGGCCATCTCCAAGGTATATAGTGGTAAAGCTGGCAAAACTCAATGATAAAGAAAAAATATTAAGGGCAGCTAGAGAAAAAAAGATAACATACAAAGGAATTCCAATCAGGCTGTCAGCAGATTTCTCATCAGAAACTCTACAGGAGAGGAGAGAGTGGAATGATATATTCAAAATTCTGAAAGATAAAAACTTTCATCCAAGAATACTCTATCCAGTGAAAATATCCTTCAGGTGTGATGGAGAAATACTAACTATCCCAGATAAACAAAACCTAAAGGAGTTCATTGCCACAAGACCCCCATTGCAAGAAATTCTCAAGAAGGCCCTCATGCCTGAAAAAAAAAAGAAAGAAAGAAAGGGGATACAAAGCTTTAAGCAAGGAAAAAAATAGGTAGACAAAATCAGATAAATTGCAGCTCTTTATCAGAATAGGTTAGCAAACACTTAATTATAACAGCAAAGATCAAGGGAAGGAAAACACCAAAAATAAATATAACCTCATCACTTTGAATACAAAATCACAACACAAGATGGAATAAGCTGTGACAATAATAACTTAGAAGGGGAAGAGGAAAGGGATGGAATTGACTTAGTCACAGGAAATAAGAAGCCATCAGAAAATGGACTATATCATCTACAAGATTTTGTACAAACCCCATGGTAACCACCAAACTAATATTCAGAACAGAGACACATACGACAAATAAAGAGAAAACAAAGAAAACCATCATACAGAACTACCAAACAGAATTGGTAGTCTGAAATTCATGGGACAAGAAACAAAGCAACTGCAAAAGATCTGGGAAATGAGCAATAAAGTAGCAACATTAAGCCCTCATATATCAATAAGTACTCTAAATATAAATAGATTGAATTCTTCAACTCAGAGTGGCAGGATGGATTAAAAAACAAGATCCAACAATATGCTGCCTCCAGGAAACATATCTCAGGTTTTTTTGTTTTTGTGAGGAAGACCAGCCCTGAGCTAACATCCGTTGCTAATCCTCCTCTTTTTGCTGAGGAAGACTGGCCCTGGGCTAACATCTGTGCCCATCTTCCTCCACCTTATATGGGACGCCGCCACAGCATGGCTGACAAGCAGTGCTTCGGCAGGTGCCTGGGATCCGAACCCGCGAACCCCGGGCTGCCAAGCGCAAACTTAACCGCTGCACCACCGGGCCAGCCCAACATATCTCAGTTTTAAAGAAAAACACAGGTTCAGAGTAAAAGGATGAAAGATAATACTCCAAGCTAATGGCAAAAAAAAAAATAAGCAGGTGTTGCCATACTTAGACAAAGTAGACTTCAAGATAAAAAGGGTAATGAGAAACAAAGAGGGGCAATATATAATGATAAAAGGGACACTCCACCAGGAAGATATATCACTTACAAATATATATGCACCCGACACAGAAACACCAAAGTACATAAAACAACTATTAACAAACCTAAAAGGAAATACTAACAATAACACAATAATAGTAGGGGATCTTAAGACCCTACTCACATCAACGGATAGATCATCCAGACAAAAAATCCATTAGGAAATAGTGGACTTAAACAAAAAACTAGATGAAATGGACTTAATAGATATATACAGGGCACTCCACCCAAAAACAGCAGATCACACATTCTTCTCAAGTGCATGCGTAACATTCTTAAGGATAGACCATATGTTGGGAAATAAGGCAAGACTTTATGAATTTAAGATTGAAATCATAACAAGCATCTTTTCCAACCATAATGCTATGAAACTAGAAATCAACTACAAGGAAAACACTGGGAAAGTGACAAAGATGTGGAGACTAAACAACATGCTACTGAACAACCAATGGATCATTGATGAAATTAAAGGAGAAATCAAAAAATATCTGGAGACAAACAAAAATGAAAATACACCATACCAACTCACATTGGATCCAGCAAAAGCAGTCCTAAGAGGGAAACTCAAGGCAATACAGGCCCACCTTAACAAACAAGAAAAATCCCAAATAAGCAACCTTAAACTACATCTAACAAAACTAGAAAAAGAACAAAAAACAAAGCCCAAAGTTAGCAGAAGGGGGGACATAATAAAAATGAGAGCAGAAATAAATGAAATTTAAACCAAAAAAAAAGTAGAAAGGATCAATGAAACAAAGAGCTGTTTCTTTGAGAAGATAAACAAAATTGACAAACCCTTAGCTAGACTCACTAAGAAAAAAAGAGAGAAGGCTCAAATAAATAAAATTAGAGATGAAAGAGGATAAATTACAACAGATATCACAAAATACAAAGAATTATAAGAGAATACTATGAAAAACTGGACAACAACAAACTGGACAATCTAGAAGAAATGGATAAATTCCTAGACTCATACAACCTGCCAAAACTGAGAAATAGAGAACCTGAATAGACCAATCACAAATAAAGAGATTGAAACAGTAATCAAAAAACTCCCTCCAAATAAAAGTCCAGGTCCAGATGGCTTTCCTGGAGAATATTACTGAACATTCAAAGAGTTAAGATTTATCCTTCTCAAACTTTTCCAAAAAATAGAGGAAGATGGAACACTTCCTAATACATTCTGCGAGGCCAGCATCACCCTGATACCAAAATCAGACAAGGACAATACAAAAAAAGGAAAACTACAGGCCAATATCGCTAATGAACATAGATGCAAAAATTCTCAACAAAATATTGGCAAACCAAATACAGCAATACATCAAAAAGATCATACACCCATGACCAAGTGAGATTTATACCAGGGACACAGGGATGGTTCAACAACCGCAAATCAATCAATGTGATACATCACATTAACAAAATGAAGAATAAAAACCACATGATCATCTCAACTGATGTAGAGAAGGCATTTGATAAGATTCAACATCTATTTATGATAAAAACTCTCAACAAAATGGGTATAGAAGGACAGTACCTCAACATAATATAGGCCATATATGACAAACCCACAGCTAACATCATACTCCGTGGGGAAAAACTGAAAGCCATTCCTCTGAGAACAGGAACAAGACAAGGGTGCCCACTCTTAGCACTCTTATTCAAAATAATACTGGAGGTTTTGGCCAAAGCAATTAGGCAAGAAAAAGGAATAAAAGGATTCCAAATAGACAATGAAGAAGTGAAACTGTCACTATTTGCAGATGACATGATTTTATATACAGAAAACCTTAAAGAATCCATTGGAAAACTATTAGAAATAATCGAAAATGACAGCAAAGTTGCAGGGTATAAAATCAACTTACAAAAATTAGTCGCATTTCTATATAATAATAACAACAAACTAACAGAAAGAGAACTCAAAAAGAAAATCCTATTTACAATCACAACAAAAAGAATAACATATCTAGGAATAAATTTAACCAAGTTGAAAGACCTATACAATGAAAACTATAAGACACTATTGAAAGAAATCAATGACAACATAAAGAAATGGAAAAATATCCCATGCACATGGATTGGAGGCATAAACATAGTTAAAATGTCCATACTACCTAAAGCAATCTACAGATTCAATGCAATCCCAATCAGAATCTCAATGACATTCTTCATGGAAATAGAACATAGAATATTAAAACTCACGTGGGGCAACAAAAGACCCTGAATAGCTAAAGCAATCCTGCGACAAAAGAACAAAGCTGGAGGCATCACAGTCTCTGACTTCAAAATACACTACAAAGCTGTAGTAATCAAAACAGCAAGGTACTGGTACAAGAATAGACACACAGATCAATGGAACAGAATTGAAATCCCAAAAATAAAACCAAACACCTATGGACAGCTAATCCTTGACCAAAGAGCTGAGAACATACAATGGAGAAAGGAAACTCTCTTCAATAAATGGTGCTGGGAATATTGGACAGCCACATGCAAAAGAATGAAAGTAGACCATCTTCTGTTGCCAAACACAAAAATTAACTCAAAATGGATCAAAGATCTGAAAGTGAGACCTGAAACTATAAAATATATAGGCACTACACTATTTGATATCAGTCATAAAGGGATCTTTTCGAATTCCATGTCTAATCGGACAAGGGGAAAAAAATGAAAAAATAAACAAGTGGGACTTTATCAGATTAAAGAGCTTCTACAAGGCAGATGAAACCAAGACCAAAATAAATAGACAACCCACCAGCTGGGAGAAAATATTCACAAATCGTAATTCACAATCTGACAAGGGGTTAATCTCCATGATATAAAGAGCTCACACAACTGAACAACATAACAAAAAACCCAATCAAAAATTGGGCAAAGGATATGAACGGACATTTTTCCAAGAAAGATATACAGATGGCCAACAGGCACATGAAAAGATGTTCAACATCACTAATCATCAGGGAAATGCAAATCAAAACTATACTAAGATATCACCTTACACCCGTTAGAATGGCTATAATCACCAAAACAAAAAATAACAAATGTTGGAGAGGTTGTGGAGAAACAGGAACCCTAATTCACTCCTGGTGGGAATGCAAACTGGTGCAATCTTTATGGAAAACAGTATGGAGATTCATCAAAAAGTTAAAAATGGAAATACCTTATGATCCAGCTATCCCACTATTGGATATCTATCCAATGAATCTGAAATCAACAATCCAAAGAGGCTTATGCACCCCTATGTTCATTGAAATATTATTCACTATAGACAAAGTGGAAGCAACCCAAGTGTCCCTTGACTGATGACTGGATAAAGAAGATGTGGTATATATACACAGTAGAATACTACTCAGCCATAAAAAAGACAAAATCGTCCCATTCACAATATGGATGGACTTGAAGGGTATTATGTTAAGTGAAACAAGCCAGAGAGAGAAAGACAAACACCACGTGATTTCACTCATATGTGGAATATAAACTAACACATGGATAGAGAGAACTATTTAGTGGTTACCAGGGGCAAGGGGGGTGGAGGGTGGGCACAAGGGATGAAGGGATGCATTTGTATGGTGATTGACAAACAATAACATACAACTAAAATTTCACAGTGTTATAAACTATTAAAACACCAATTAAAAAAAACATTAGTACCATATAGCCTAGGTGTGTAGTAGGCCACACCAACTAGGTTTGTGTAAATATATTCTGTGAGGTTCACACAACAACAAAATCGCCTAACAACGCATTTCTCAAAATGTATCCCTGTTGTTAAGTGATGCATGACTGTAGTTCAGTATTGTTAAGTATATTTCACGGTATCGTGCAACCAATCTCCAGAATTTTTTCATCTTGCAAAATTGAAACTCTATGCCCACTAAACAACTCCATACTCCTGGCTCATTCCAGCCCCTGGCAACCACCATTCTAGTCTCTGCTTCTATAAATTTGACTACTCTAGGTAATTCATTTAAGTGGAATCCTATAGTATTTGTCCTTTTGTGACTGACTTATTTTACACAGCATGTTGTACTCATGGTTCATCCATGTTGTAGCATGTGTCAGAATTTCCTTCCATTTTAAGGTTGAACAATATTCCATTGTACTTATACACCACATTTTGTTTATCCATTCATCCACTGATGGACACTTGGGTTGCTTTCGACTTTTAGTTATTGTGAATAATGCTTCTATGAACATAAGTGTACAAATACCTGTTTTGAGTCCTTGCTTTCAATTCTTTTGGATATATAGCCAGACGTAGAATTGCTGGATCATCTCATAATTCTATTTTTACTTTTTTAAGAAACTGCCATACTGTTTTCCCTAATAGCTGCACCATTTTATATTCCCAGCAGCAGTGTACAGGAGTTCCGATTTTTCCACATCCCCGTCAATACTTGTTATTTTCTGACAGTAACCATACTGAAGGGTGTGAGGTGATATTTCATTGTGGTTTTAATTTGCATTTCCCTGACGATTAGTGATGTTAAACATCTTTTCATATGCTTGTTAACTATTTGTATATCATCTTTAAAGAAATGTCTATGCAAGTCTTTCACCCATTTTTAGGGTTGTTTTTTTGTTGTCAAGTTGTAGGAGTTCTTTATGTAGTCTGGATATTAATCCCTTACCAGATATATGATTTGCAAATATTTTCTTCCATTCTATAGGCTGCCTTTTCATTTTATTGATTGCATCCTTTGATACAAGGAAGTTTTTAATTTTGATATAGTCCAATTTACCTATTTTTACATTTGTTGCCTGCATCCACAGTCATTCAGTTGAGATTTGTATGTTATAAGAGATTAATCAGATTTCTTCATCTGTAGTTAAATTTAATGCTGTTCCCACTTGGCAATAGTTTCAAGCAGTTTTTCAAGTTTTCATGCTTGACAGACAAGATGATGACTCCATTCTTTTAAAGGGTTGAGTTGAAGAAAATTTAGAGATTGGAATACATTGAGAGAACAGCATTTTTTGTCTAGTCAAATTTATGCCACTCATTTTTTTTTTCACTGAAAAACTAAAGGGATTTTTTATTACCATATATTTTAGTTCTCCCAAGAATAGTTAAAAGGGAGAAGATGATGCTTTTAACGTATAATCAGAAATCTATGCATTCAAACTCAACAGAGAAAAGCAAGAGATATTGTTCCCCTCAGAAACTACAATTAACACAACCTTCCTTTCTCCAAAAACCAAATCTTCTGATCTACATTGAGACTAAACAGGAGTTTCTTTGTGTAGAAGCCCTGAATGCTGAGAAGCTAACTCTGGGGGATAAAATATTAAAGAAGCTCTCTTTGTGTTAAGAGAGTTACTGCTCAACATTTGGCAAGACTTAGCTACCTCACTTGGGTGAGAGTACTACTGTAAGATTGTAGTTTCCTGGTGGAAAATATGATTACAAAATGCCAATAAAGCTCATGTGCACTTACAGGAGAACAGAGAGAAGGGTCACAAAAAAACATAAACCTTTGTTATTCTTTTCAAACCACTACCATTAAAATTTCCTTTTGCTTTTTTCCCTCCATTTTATTGTGACATGTGTTGAAATAATAGATCTGCAATGTAGGGCATTTTTAAATTTTTATATACAAATCTATATTTAAGCATTAAAAAGTATTTTACTTTTTTTTTCCCATGATAATCCAACAACTACTAAAATGGACAAAGGTTAGGGTCCACAACTACCTGCATTATTCTTTGTCTTTCGTAGCAGACAGATTCTTACAGGTCAGATCTGAATGTTCTATTCAAGACCCCAAGGCTTTCTCAGATTTTGCTGTGATTTGCCACTTAAGACTCTCACCTTACTGGGAGGACATGCATTCCTGCTGGTCGTGGATAACTTTTTGTTCCCATGTATGTGAGATTTATAAGGACTTGAGTAATGTCATTTTTCTAAGATGTCACTTTTCTGAGATGAGCATCTGGTCGGATGAGGCCTCTATGGCTCTTCCTGTTAATATTCACTATTTATGGAAACACAAATTGGACTTTTTACATTCAAGGGAATACTTCTTTTTCTTTGTTACTTTGATGTTACTATTGCTTTTACTTTTTGTATTGGAAGGAGAATAAATATTATGGTGAGGAAATTTAGAAAAAAAGTGGAAGGAAGAAATAGGAATAAAAGAAATGGTGGAGAATGAAGGGAACGAAGGGAGCATGATTAGGAAGTAGAGAAGAGAAGAAAAAGCAAAAGTAAAACAGAATATTTTGATCTGCCTGCCCCTCTGCTAATTGTCTACAGATCTGAGATTTATACTGCAATTATTATTCAAATGACCTCACACATCAGGATGGTAAAATGAGAAGAGCTAATTAACTGATAACTCAAGCTGAAAGATCCTTTGCAAGATCTGTATCTAGCTTAGTCCCACAACTTGAAAAGGAAGAAACCACCCTGGGAAATGGTTTCCCCAAGTTCTCCCTAGTAGTTAATAGTAGAACTGGAATTAGAACTAATGACTAGGTCAGTATTATAAAGTGACAAATAGGGGGTAATCAAAATTCGGAGATTAAACCAATTCAAAATCTAATGAAGACCACTCCCCATACATTATACATTCTAAATCATGTCACTGCAGTCTATATGAAGCATGCTCTTGGTGCTATGTGACACAACAGAGCTGCTTCAGAGGCCCCAGAAAAGGAGTTGGGAAACTCCTTTGCCACAATAGGCAAATCTCTTCACTTTTCTGGGCTTCACTTTCCTTATCTTAAAATATGAGTTGGACCGATTACTTCTAAAGTCTTTTCCAGGCCTGAAGATAAACCTCTAGAAATACATCCTCGTTCAAGCTCACATATAACTCCCCACAAGCTCAGTCCTGGCATACTTTTCCCAGAGCAATCTTTGCCTAGTAGATCTCATCAGCATGCAACCTCCCACATCAACACAGTCAACCTGGTCGGCCAGGCAGGTTTGGATAAGCTTCGCCACTTTACTCACTTTGAAACAGGCAGAGCCACTCTCCTCTGCATCCACACCACCCAAGTATGTATTTCTGATCTGGCCAAAGCTGCTAAATGCCTCAAAAGGGAGAGGTTTTGGTTTTTTGCTTTTTCTTTCTGTGTTTGCTTTTTAAATTCTCAACAGAGAACAAAGAAAAGGGTATTAGAAGACCACATATCACACAACTACTGTGTTAGGCTCTGTACATCATCCTAGAGAGGACAGGTCTTGTTTCTCCAACCCTGACAATCTCAAACGCAAACCTTAAATTTGTACAGCAGGAAGTTACCTCCATTGTGCTGTGGAAAGAACCTCAAAAATAGACTTGGTTTATTGAAGAACAAGAGAAGGAAAACAGATGTAAGACTTTCGTAAACAGTGGAAAATGATCTACAGATGGATGGATGGATTGCCACAAGAGCTGATGTACTTGTGACTAAGTAGTGTGAACATACATCCTGTTTGCCTGGGACAGTCCTGATTACTCCTGTTATCCCAGTGTAACTATTAATAGCACCTCCTTTCACTCCAAAAGTGTCCCAGTTGGGACATTAAATAGCATGGGCACCCTTCAAATAAGCCACACTACTAAAAGTAAGTCTTCTCTATTCCAGGAATGGAGGGGACAGCTCTCTTCAAGGTTCCCTTTCAAGATCCTCAACTTGAACTCCAAATTCAAGAACACTGGCCCCATATATGTCCATTACAACCAAGTTTATTGTCCCACTTCAGTTGCCTATCAATCAGCCTAACCATGAGAAAGCTATTTGATCATACTTATGGCTGACCCCATCCCTATCTTGGCCCATTTGAAGGCAGATTCCCAATGACAGTATCTTCTGAGCCACGTGTCGTGACACTGGGAAGAGACTTTCTTTGAGAAACATTGGCTTTCCACAGCTTAAGAACAGCGTAGCCCTTATTTTCCCCTTTGCTGGAGAAAACTAGGCTCCTCAAAGATAAGAGATGGGGGAGAGTGTGTTAACTGTTAACATGCACCATATGCCAACACTAAGAAGGGAAAGTTTTGTACTAGAACATAAAGAAATTAAAAAGCTTGCTTGTGGGCAAGTGAAGTGGACTGTCAATCCACTGTGTGTTTTTGTAAACATCAGCTAAAACAAATTTTCAGATTTTTTTGTGGATCATGTGATCAGGGAGAGGGATGGTTGTTGCTGGGTAAAACAGGACGTGTAGCATCATCACTCATATGGAAAGTCGGATGGTCACATCTGGGGCTTCTCCTGGAAGTGCCAAGTGGCCCACATCACAGAGAAACACATGTGGATGAATGTGGCATCTTTCATTCCCTGTTAACCCAGACACACCCTGGGAGGACAAATGGAAAAGGGATAAACCATCCACAGGAGACATGTTTATTTTGTGGCTACCTTTTTTTTTTTTCTGGTGGTTGGTTTCATTTTTATTTTTTTAGAAGGAAATGGTAAATAAACTGGGAAGATTCATTTTTGCTTTATAACAAACAGAGTTTCTGTGACTAGGCAGATAGCTCTGCATTACACAATAATCATCCATATCAAATATATCCTGGGAGAACAGCAAGAAGGATAAGATGTATGTGATCTGTGATTATGTGCACAGCAGAAAAACATTTTTTTGCAGAAAATACTAATTGGAAATTTAAAGTGACAGTATCTTAGTCTAGAAGATTTTTTTAAAAAATTGAAGCATTAATAAAGTGTCACAAAGTAACACAATTAGAATAAATAAATAATTTATTTCTTCATAGGACAACAAATATTACTGCTATTATTAATGGTATTAATAAAGTAGAAGAAAAAAGAAGCTATTCATTATGAAAATATTTTAGTAAACTCAGACTTTCGTTTTCTGGAAACAACACCACTCCCATGTCTAGCTTGTTCATCATACCTAAAATTTTGTTCTGTTTTCTTTAAAGAAATTTCTCATCAGCTATATCCCTGAAGCCATGTCTTTCTATAATGTCCCTTTGATGACATTGAAGTAAAGCTTTCCTTCCTGTTTCTGGGAGCCATTTCAGCTAACCTGTAAACACTTTTAAAGATCATAAAAGGAGCTGGATTTAACTAAATCGCATTCTTTTTAACTTATGGTAGACTCTGTTCCCTCAGTAGTTATTCGTCCAGTAGTTCCCAGGGGATGTTCCTAAGACATACAGTGAAGAGACGCAGATAGGAGGCCCTGAGTATTAGTGCTTCACGTTGGCATTGTGTTTGCATAGGACTCCGTGGAGCATGAAGTTTGCTTTCTGCCTAAAAATATTTGTTTACTATGCTTGGCTTTATTTTTTTCCTCCAATATCATGTCTTATCCATCTTTATGTCCATCACATAATTTTTAAAAAATATTTATTGAGCAAAAGTATGTCCCATAAATTACTGATGAAACTAAATAGGTCCAAGCAGCCCTTGGGAGATTTTTCATCATGGAAAGGATTCCAATCTTTGAGGATTTTTTTTTATTTCAATTTTTTTTTCTTTTTGTTTCATTAGAGAAAGCATTCCAAGCAGGAGGCTCTTAAATGACACTCTGGACCTGGCTTGCCCCTGTCCTCACTTTTTAACTTTCTGGTTTATCAGGACAATGTAGAAGTGGGAGAGGACCATAAGGGAGGAAAACAGCCAGGTCAGCGCGAGGGAAGAGTCTCTGAGAAACACAGGACCATGGCCTCACCTAGATTCATGTCGTCTGGACCCCGTGGTCCCTGAAACACAGGGTCCGTCTCTTAGGGCACGCACCACAGTTGCTCTAGCTACTTCTTCACATAACTTTTCCCTCTTCTGTGCTTTAGAAAAGATCTCGCCTGAGAGTATAAACGGAAGAATCTTGAGATCCCACTCCTCAAGATGTAATTGCTTACTAGAATTTATAACAGTTTGCCCAAAATTAAATAAAAACATGCTGAGTCAGGCTGCCTCATTGTCTCTTTTGCTTACAAGAGGGACTAGGAAGATTTGTTGCCTAATTCTTATTAAAACATCATGCTGTGATAAAAATCCTTCTCAGCTGTACCAACTATCTGTAAAAATAGATGTTTTCTTTGCCTTTTAGGCCAAAACAGCAGTCTTACTTTTCATCCTGTTCTGGGTTTTGTCTTACTTGAAGCGAAATAAAAAGCATGTCCAATTTTCTCACACATCGGGTTTCTTCATATGCGAAGTCGTTTGCTTTCTTACTTCAGAGCAATGATCTGATTATTGTCCTTTAAAAAATAATGTCTTGGAGAGCTAGGTTCAGCTGTATTTACGTTCTGTTTATTTGCATTGTATCCCTCTGAGAAAATGGCAAATCCTTTCGGTGTGCCAGGAGGAGAAGGGGTGTGCTTGTATACAAAGCAGAAATAACTTTTGCTTTTAACAAATAATTTGGTTCAAACAAGGATTTCTGCACAATCGATCAGTTGACTACCACACAGTAAATCTGATTCAGTTGTTTAATTGACAGGACACTATTTTGGATGGGTTTAGATTTTTTTAAATTTTATTTTAAAGAAAAGAGCTCAGCCTTCACAAATATCATTTTAAAAATCAGAGCTTAATTCCTTTTCAGAATTATAATCACTCAATTCTTTCTCATTCTCATTCTTTTTCACATAATAGTCTTCTAAATTGCTTGTTAACCATTTTACAGCTATTATACAGCTTCCTGAAGCAATTCGGAAGTCTTGGTATATCCCAGTGAAGAGCTACTTGTAAATACTAATCAAAAAGAAACTACCTAACCTTTTAATGCTCATGTAGAGTTTTATCTTCCAAACAAATGATTATTACCTGGTTTGGCTAGTCTACCATTTTGTTTATTAAGTGCACAATACTTACCGCTTTATCCAGCTCAATTTTGTACTCATTTGCTGGGTTTAAAGACATTCTTTAATAAACAAATCCTAGTAGAAAATGGGAGACACTAAGCAGTACTGGAAACACATTTTTCTAGAGATGGTAATTTTTGTTGTTCATATGTTCTGTATTGACAGGAAAAAGGAATGTCTCCATCTTCCGCATCAAAAGCAAACGTTACTTGTTTCCATTTTTGACAAAAAATCTAAAACCATATTTCCTTATAATATCAAAATCAGGTTTACAAATAGAAGCATAAAAACAATGACCATTTTTGCCTTTTTCTAGCAGACCTTTTCTCCTTATCAGTTTGATTATGATGCACCTTGGTGTGGTTTTTATGGTTCTTGCACTTGAGGTTTATTGAGTTTCTTGGATCTGTGGGTTTTTAGTTTCATCAATTTGAACAATTTTCCTCAATTATTTCTTCAAATATGTTTTCTGTCTCACCCCTCTCTCCCCTCCTCTGGGGACTCTGCTTATATGAATGTTTGGTCACCTGAGATCATCCCACATGTCACTGATACTCTGCTCTTTTTTTGTTGTTTAGATTTTTTTCTCTGTGTTTTTTATTTTGGGCTGTTCTATTGCTATGTCTTCAAGCTCTGTACTCTTTTCTACTGCAATGTCTAATTGGTGTCATTCCCATCCAGTGAATCTTTTAATCAGACATCATAGTTTTCATCACTATAAGTTAAATTTGGGTTGTTTTTATATTTTCCCTGTCTTTACTTAACTTGTTCAATCTTACTTCTAGCTCCTTCAATGTATGGAATACAATGATAATAATTGTTTAAATGTCCTAACCTAATTCCATCATCTGTGTCAACTACAGATCAGTTCTAAATGTTCCATTTATCTCCTAATTATTTTCTAGCTTCGTTGCATGCCATGGGATGCCAGACATTGTGAATTGGGCCTTGCTTAGTGCTGGGTATTTTTGTATTCTTGTAAATATTCTTGAGCTTTGTTCTGGTGCTAAGATAGCTTGTTATGATTGGGTCTTCTTTTTAAGCTTTGTTGCAGACCACAGTAGCATTTAGTGTAGGATTAATTTTCCCCACGACTGTTGCAAGACTCTTCTTATCCCTCTCAGAGATGCCCCTGAATTGTGAGGTTCTCCCTCTAACTGTAGGAAACAGGCATGATCCCTGGCCCTGTGCAAGCTCTGGGCACTCTTTCCTCTAATTCTCTCAGGAGGTTTCTCCCCCAGGTCATTTAGTTTCCTCACACACATGCCCTAATCAGTACTCTCTGGAGTTCTCTGTGCCGCTTTCTCCTCTCTGCTGCTCTGCGGTGTGGAGACACCTTAGCTTCCCCAGACTCTCAGCTGTCTCTCAACTCAGGAGATCGCTGGGCTTCATCTGGCTTCCCCCTCCTTGTGCTGGGGCCTGAAACTTTCTCCCAGCAGAAAGCTGGGCAATTGTAGGGCTCAACTGATTTGTTTTCCATCTCTCAGAGATCCTTCACTACATGATGTCCAATGTTTTGAAAGTTGTTGTTTCATATATTTTGTCTAGCTTTCTCACTGTTTCAAGCAGAAGCGTAAATTCATTCCCTATTCCTTCATCAGAAGCAGATTTTCCAGGGTGGCTTTTAAAACATAAATAATTTTTTGTCAGTCCTTTGCCCCAACTCTCTGAATAGTCTCCCTCCAAACACTCCTTACCAAGTTCCACAAGACTCCACGTCTTCTGGACCCACTTACCTCTCAGATCTTCTCCACCATTCTCAACCCATTTCACTCTCAATGTTTGTCTTGCTCTTCTTCCAAAATGCCAATCTTGCTCTTGCTTTAGGGCCTTTGCTCTAGGATACCTCTCTATCTGGAGCATGTTTTTCCCAGATTTTCCAGTAGCTGACTCCTTCTCTCCACTCAGGACTCTGCTCAGCTATCATCTCCTCAGCAGGGCCATCCTGTCTGAAATAGCTCTGTACTTCCCATTCACTCTATTTCCTTACTCTGCTTTATTTTTCTAATGATCCCTTATCTCTGACATTATATTATATAATTATTTACTTACCTCCTTATTGTCTGTTTCCCCTATAAAATAAGGGGAATGACTTTTTCTTATTCACCATTCTATCTTCAGAGCTTATGACATTGTCTGGCACATAGTAGGTGCTCATCACATATTCATTGCATGGATGGATAGATGGATGGATACAACCTCAAAGTTAAAGGGTAACACAGAATCCTATATAGGAAGTTAGGTACCAATTCACATTTCAGACAACCTTTGTGTCATCAGTTGACAGTAGGTGGCTAGAGAAAGAAACGTGTTTTTGTAGAAAATAGGAGTTAAAAATTGTTGTCTTCTTCTTGCTCCTTCAGAGTTTAAAGGAAATCCACAGCCTAGCAGTCAGAAGATCTGAGTGTTGAAGATTTGCTCTCATGACCTCTCACCCCTGATTGTTGCTTCTTTTCTTGTTTCTTCAGCTGTTGTTTCTCTTTCCTTTTGTCTGACCAAATCCTCTATGTGACTTGAGAGGCAAGTTCCCTACCCCGTGGATGGCTACACTCATGGCTCTTTGTCTTAGTCCTATAGGGCTGCTTACTTTTGCCTTGGATGACCAACAGCCCCCTTCTTCTTTGGAGCCTGACACAATTTTGTCACTTTTTAAGGCACAAAGATGAGTCTTCAGCTGCAGAGGACATGTCTCCCAAAACTCCCAGGTCATCTTTCAAATCATCTTTAGGAAGACGTTTCTCTCCACTAACGTCTCTATTGCATGGCCCTACAGCTTGGCTGAAGTCACTCTGTCACTGGGGTTATTACCAGAATGCTAAGCATCCTCAAAGATAGCATGCCCTACATGAAGGTCTTGAGATACAAAATTTGTGAGCTGGTATTGGATGTGATTAGACCTGATATATTGGATACTGTTCTCTGAATTTTGAGTATAAAAATCCAACTATTTTTTTCCAGATGAAGGCGATTCTGCTAGGAAGTGAATATGTGGATTGTATCTGTGCCCCTCACATATAAATATAAGCATCTGTAAAATCTTAAAGATTCCTTCTTGGAGGGAAATTTCTC
Source organism: Tapirus indicus (assembly GCA_031878705.1). NCBI lineage: Eukaryota > Metazoa > Chordata > Mammalia > Perissodactyla > Tapiridae > Tapirus > Tapirus indicus. Next base: position 9,930,024 of record CM062925.1, read on the forward strand.
TCACTCCCCAACCCAAACTCTTCAGAATAAACTTAAATTTAGTGATTTACCAAGATATTCCTTAATATGTGAGATATTTACCCTGATATCCTTGCCCTAAAATGTTGCTGTGGTAGGACTGACAGGAAGGGGAGACATTTGAGGAGAAAACACCTGATTAATTTTTCAGGCAGAGAGGAGGGGGCTGGATTTACAAGTCAAGTTTTCCTGACTTGATAAACTCCTTTTCCATGATGGTTATAGATGATCACAGCACTTCAGAAACATTTACAATTTAAGTTTTTCCTGAATTGATCTGGGAATTTAACCACCATATGTAACATTGTTTCTATAGGAAAGTGTATTCTGAATTACAAATAACCACCTTACACGTAAGCTTTTGGAACGCAAATCCTCAATATGTTGGAAGTCCTCTGTATTCAGAGAACAAAAAGACATAATGGCCAGTAAGTGCCTCTAGGGAGAAGAGCTACATCCACTCCCATAGAACAAAGTAAATCCGAAGAAGGGAGAGGTTGGTCTTCTTTTGAAAGAGAACCTTCTTATAGAGTGGAGAATGTGAATTAGGTCAGGGGACCTGAGTCATAATCCCATCTCTGTCACTCCCGGCCTCAGTTTCCTCATCTATCAATTTGTGGCATTTGCCTTGCTCTGTTCTCTGATCTCAAAGATCGGAGGATCAGAAGAGTGACTGGATGGAGGCCCTCTTGTGACTCCCATGTGACCACTGAATCTTGAATCTTCCCAGTGTCAGAAGTGGGACCCCCAAACTGCAAGTCCCTGAAGCCAGCAGTCTGCAGAGGTCATCCTTTGGAAGGAGCTCTAGGTAAAACTGAGGAAGGGGCTGATTTAGTCTTCAAACCCCCTTTCCTGCTCTCACTGAGTGCTGCCCTTCCTGGTGCCCTAAGATTTCCTCTGACTTCATGGTCTTTCCTTCCTCTGTTAAAACACCCATAAAGAATGGTTTGAATGACTAAAAAAGCTCCATATACTCCTTCTTTCTGGAATGTGTTCTTTATAACAGAGGACAACGCCTTTAATTAAGTCAAAGGAACGCATCTCTAATCGTCAAATCTCAAACGTTAAGGTGTTGGTAGGGGAGAAACTCAGGAGGAGGATTTTTTCAGCACCTAAGAAATCATTCTACATAGATAACCAATTTATCTTACCAACCCTTTGAGAGGCCGATAGTACAGTAGTGGTTCTCAACTCTGGCTGCACACTAGAATCCCTAAGTTTTAAAGAAATATCTGATGCCACAGGCCCCTACAAAGATCTTGACTTAATTGGTCCAGGGTAGAACATACGCACTGGGATATTTTTAAAGCTTTGCAGGTAATTCTAATGGGAGCCAGAATTGAAAGCCATTCTTGTAAAGGTACAAAAGACCTTGTGTTCTTTTCTCCAGAGATGCTTTCTCTCCCATCCCCACCCCTGTCCCTAGCAACCTGACAGATCACCCCTTTCTCACCTCTGCCCCCCCCCCCCCCCCCGCTCCACAGGGCCAAGTGGGCCAGTGTGTCCACAGCCACGGTGGAGTAGGAGCACTTCCCTGCCTGGAGAGGGAGTTTCCCTGGGAGAGAGGGTGTGTCAGTGGGACAGCTGACTTGCCTCCCATGTGGACCTGAGCAGGCGGGTTCGGGCCCACTGGGCAGAGTAACATGCTCCTTATTGTCTAAGAATATTGTTCTAGTAGATGGACTCACCAGGGGAATTTTCTGAGCAATCTGATTCAAATTACAATCTATTTCTGCCCCTGTAAGAACCACAAATCAACACAGCAGTTTCTATTGTAAGTTAGTGAGATTGAACACTGGTATTAATGTTTTATGTGCTAAGAAATCCATACATTTACTCAGAGCCATTTTCAGAAAACCTTGATCATAGCCCTTTTTGTAAGTTCCTGAGAAAGTCGTGCATACCTGATGGGAATTTGAATGAATCAGGTGCAATAAAGTCTTCTGAGTCCTTGTACTTGATTAATTAGTTTTTCCTGCAGAGAACTGGATCCACTGGGCTGGTCTCAGTGGTTCTCAATTCTGACTGCACATGAATCACCGGGAGAGCTTTAACAACAGCAACAACAACAAACTAATATGTGGCCCCACTCCAGAGGAAAGCAAACCTCTGCGATTGGAGCACAGAAATGGTGCTTCTGAAGGTTGCCCAGGCCAGGAGATGTTAACGTGGAGTCAGGGGTGGAAATCGCCTCTCACTCACAAACCTTGGCAGGTTGTGCCGGGGACAAGTCTAGCTCTTCAGCAAATTCAACCAAACCTGTTCCACACACAGAATTCTTTTCTGAGGTGCCATGTTTTGTTTGGTTTGGTTTGGTTTGTTTGGTAGATCCCATAATGCTAAATTTTGAGGAACATTGTTGACCAGCAGCAAATGTAAGCAAACCTTTGAGAATCATCTATTTTCTTGTATGTGGGGAGCTGTTTTATGTTTAATGTCACAAAAGTTGCCAACATGTTTGTTTTCCCTGCCCAGCAACTCATTATGAAACTTAGCAAGAAGGAAGTTGGCTCATGGTGAGGACAAAGCTTCTGAAACACAAGAATCCTGAAGCGACACAATAATCTCACCACGACCAGCAGAAGGGAAGGACTTCGCCCATGACTTGACATTAGAAGCGAATATCAGAGGAAACTTTCTGGTATCAGAGACTATTTTTGGGAGGAAGTTTTTTTTTCTGTCAGGAAAAACACACAAATTTTCCTTTCCCCTGGCATTTAGAAGAGCCCTTTAAGTTTCTGTACTAAAACTTTAGACAATAAGATCTGAACGCTCTTTTTACCAGCCTTGCCATAAATGTCCTGTACTATCAAATGGAGATTTTTCTCAGGGTGAAGAGGAGAAGGTAATCTGATCACTCCTGATTCCACCGAGGCAGTCAAACAGTATGACAGGGCCCGTGACAGACTTTATTGAATGTGCTGTGCAAAGATGCAAATCAAATTTAATTTTCTAGTCTATGTGGACATCTAAAAATGACATTTAGCAACCACTTTTAGTCGGAATCTCATTCAGACTAGGTAATTGTAAGAAAAAAAGTATACATACATAAATGTGCATATGTGTATATGGCATTTTTGACAAAGAACAAGAAAAACACTGTTAATAAGAATTATGCTTAAAATATGTCAAGAGAATTTTATTAACTGGAAAAGAAAGAAAGAAGGAAGGAAGAAAGAAAGAAAAGAGAGAGAGAGAGAGAGGGAAGGAGGGAGAAAGGAGGTCTCAGACCTTGAGAAATTGTCCGTCGGGACCGGCCACGTCCACCCAGGTCCTGTGAGGATGCGTGAATGCGAACTGAACGACTATAATGTCGGAGAACAAGGGTGGGGGCTGGGAGATCGCAGTTCTGTCCACAATCACCTGTGTGACCCCAGGCAGGTCTTTCCTCACTTCTCAGGGCCTCGTCTTCTGAAAGAGAACTAGATTTCCTTCAAGTTCTATGGTTTCCCCGGAAGAGGAATGAGGAAAGGAACATTACCTGAAGGCAAAAGAGGAAATTTTCAGACAAAAATTTAGAAAAATGCTAGTCAAATTCCAAACAAGTAAAGGCAATAGCACATTCTTAGAAAAAAGAGCATTTGAGCTTTCCCCAATCCCTGATCTATTGCTTAATCAATATTGGCGTACTTTAGGTTTATTTAAACAGAAGAGCTCTGCTTTGTGCAACTTCACTGCTAATCGGCAACCCACAGAACTCCAAGAAGGGAATGTTTTGAATACACAGAAAAGAAGCTGCAGGGGCATAGTCTAGATTTTGGTCCTGAAACTAGATTCTCCCATCTTCTCTGGTAATTTTAAGGAATCTGTGTTAGTGAGTGGAGGCCACAGGATTCAATTTTGAGAAAGGTGAGAATATGTGCCTTTTCCTTCCTCCTACATCAGACCTTCTAGGTGAGGTTCTAGAATGCTTAGGATTTTTGTCAGTATTAGTAGATTGGCTATAAAATCTAATCATTATTTAAAACCTGCTGTCCTGATTAGGTCTGTGCTCTAGGGAAACACATAACATGCAGACCTGGGCACAACCTGCCCCGCTGAGGAGAAGCTGTTATTGGAGACAAAGTGCTAAGCTTTCAGTCTTTAGCAAGGATGAAAAACTGCGTGCAACCCAATCTTCATTTGAGGTTTAGAAGGCTCTTGCAGTAATTAACAGGAGAGCCACTTGACTTAGGGAGATCCATCCTCCTGGGAATTTAGGAAGCTGCCCACAAAAAGCCAGAGCTTTCTGCCCAAGGAGGGGATTATGTCCTGATCCTTGGGAGTGACCCTCCCGTTTGTCCTTTGAAGTGACTGCTTCTCTGCAGGTGTCAAGTAGTTCCCTTCTTGGGGCTGCCTTTCAGATTTGGAGCTTTCTGCTAAGCACTCTCAGCGACCTTTCTCCATGGGTCTTTGGGAAATTTGCATGGTAATCCCTTAAAAGCATTACAGAGACAGAAGCAGTTCTTAAAGTAAAATCGAAGAAAGCTGCCCAGCACGCTCATTCCTGGCTTCAAGTTCTCCTAAGGTGGGACTGGCCCAGGTAAGGCCCTTTAAGCATTCTCCTTCGTCCTATTCAGACAGTGTCCTGCCCGTCCCCAGCCTAGCACACAGGTCATAGGTTCAGTGTTTTCCAGACTTGGTCCTTCTTTGTTAAATGTCCTATGCCGGGATTTACTCCCCCAAGGAGGAGGCAGTAGGAAGCGCGTCCCATTCCTGTGGCCATCTTGCATGACTTCCCTCACTCAGCCTGGGGCTCTGGGACCTCCAGAGCCAGCTCCAAGTGTCCTCTCTTCCTGTTCCACCTTTCTCTCCTCAGCAGCTGTTCCAAATCCCTCTCTGTCAGGAAAGAGAAATGATAACCCTATTTGCTTCTCTCCATATTTGGGACATTAGTGAATATTTTCCATACTTGCTGACGATGCCCATTAGTGCTTTGGCAAGCGGGACAGGACAAGGGGCCGAGGAGCGCCACCTTAGGAAAGGATATTTCGCTTCTTTCCTCAGCTGTCAGTTTCAGCAGTTAACTTCCTTGGTTGTGCCTCTTTGTTTAGTTGTTTCTTTCAAATTTTTTAAAGCTTGATCTTGCCACTCTTTTAAATTTTACTTTAAAGTCTGAACAGGACTAATTAATTAATCTTATTCATTTCATTTCATAGTAGGGAAAGTAGATTTTCCATGGTTCTTCATTTCACCGTCTTTAGTCAGAATAATTGTCAAATATTCTAAAAATGTTTTTTGGCTAACAATAGACAACTGTATTTACAAAGAGGACTTGTTTGGGCTCAAGTCTTTGCTGTATAACTTTGACCGAGCTGCTTCCCCTCTCGAAGACTCAGTTTCCTCATCTTTAAGAACTGAGATGACAGTACCCACAACACAGCAATGTTGTAGTGAATACAGGAAGCATTGGTGTCTAGCTTTCAGCAGAATGCTCAACATATGGTAAGGAATCCATAAGTGATAAGTGAATGCACTTTGTGTGGAGAAAGGGACAGAGTTGATGACAGAGGAAGAGATCAGTGTGTTGGGAATCTGCAAGTTTGGAGCAGACATGAAAGCAACAAAAGGAAACATTTAATTTAAAGTTTACAGTGATAAACAATAGCAAAGAGCTCAAACAGTACCTATAACCAGTAGTGGGATAGACCCCACGCACATATACACACACACACACTCATTTCCTCTCCCCCACATGCATGCACACACATATACATATAGACTCACATACCCACATACGCCTCCAACATACCACACCCATGTACACGCTCATCCACATACACTCACTTACATATGCATATATACATGTGTATAACACATGGCTTGGAAAGCTATTGATAGTGAGGACTTTTAAACTATGTGTTTAGCTTAAACAGTCACCCTTTCTCAGTCTTACTGTCAGGAGTGTCCCTGGCTGTTTCTGGCACAGTTCTGTCCCAGATACAGGTCGTTCACTTGACCACACTTTGAATTGACCTTGTAAACAATCTTCTTTCCCTTCTGTGGTCCATGTGGTTTCTGTGGTCTTCTATTTTTTAATCTGTTAAAATACTTTGAAGTTCAGCTTTGTGGATTTGACATCCAACTCCCACTGGAACCTGGTGGTGGTTTCCTATTTCTGGTTTATTGCTAAAGAATGATCAGCAAGAGAAAGCATAGACCAAGGTCACTACAATACACTGAATAAGAAATATATCCACGGCGAACGTTTCCAAGGCGAAATAAAAAGGGCTTCCTCTCGGGGTGATTTTCTGTCTTTGTCCTGTCTTAGAAAATGAGCTATAATTCTCTGAATTATTTGCCACATTACTTACTTTATCAACCATGATATTTCAATCTTCACATCTGCTTGTAATCAAAGAGAAGAGTCTCTGAATGTGACAAGGACACTGGAGTACATGCAAAGGGACATGTAAGCTGCTGCAGGAAGATCTTGGTTAAATTTCCCAGATACTTTAAAACCCTGATACTCAAAAAAAACCAAAACAAAAACCCATGTACTAACACTGTATCCCCCTGCGTGCTGTTCCACCCGCAGGTCTGTGCCAAGCCGCTGACATGAGTATCTGTCTGGCCAGATGATGTTTGTTCAAGTTGTCAACAATGAAGCCTACCCCCCGAGATGCCAGGTGCCATACAGGAGAAGATGAGAGGGTAGAACTGAGTATTATGCTCAGAAATGCTTGATAAGATAATGCCAGGATAAGTAAAAGTAAAACACATACAAATACAGAATGATAGTGTAACCAACAGAAAGGTCATTTGAGAAGTGCTCATGCATGTGAAGTCCCAAAGTAAAGAGTGAAGGTTCCCCTGAGAATGTTGCTGTGGCACACAGCTGTGGGCCCTGGGCACCTGCTATGGGCCAGCACTACTTCTTAGCAGGTTTGGCACAAATAAGACCTGTGAAGGGCAAGTGGAGGCAGGCAGATGCATACAAGGTGGAATGTAGTGTAGACCAACCTGGTGCCTTTGCAGGCTGCTTGGATGCCAGCCTCATCAGAATTATCCCTGGAAACAAAGTTTTGGGCTCTGAGGGATCTGTGGGTGGAGGCACATTCAGCCCTTATAGCACCAAATGATTCCTGAGCTATCGCTGAGAAAGAAAAGAATTCAATGCAGAAGCACGTTGTAAGCACGTCAAGGGAAGAAGTTACAGGGGCTTACAAGAAACAATTTTGTCTATACACTAAGAATAGTGTGACTCCAGAGCTGGTGAGGGAGATGCTGGGGAAAGTGCATGCTCTCATATGAGATGCAGTCTAAGAGAAAAAAAAAAATCTGAGAAAAAAGTTATTTAAAAAAGGTAGAACCATCTTAAAATGTCTCAGAAGGTAGCTCGGAAGAAGAAAAGATCTTTGGAGCTCAGATGTATGCTGCAAACAGCTACACCAACCGTCACAATCTGTAATTTTCTAAGATTTTTCAGATGAAGATAATACACATATTGATCAAGAAATGAAAATCCCACTCACACGCCAGCTACTTCTCCCTCCTAAGGACACAACACAATACACGGAGAAACTGCTGCTACGTAGTGTGATAGGAAATATTTTCAAACCTACAAAATAACCAGCAACAACCCAAAAGCAGAAGGAAATAACATTGGGAATTAGGCCTATGGAATCATGCTGTTCCTCTTCTGATCTAGTCTTCTTCCTCTAAGCAGGCAAGGCTCCTAAACCATGTAATTACGTGGTGAAGAGAGGGCATAACATGCTTCAATATAGCCTGTTTCTATTCAGTATAAAATGTCTGTAAGTAAATTTAATGCCCTTTCTTCTGTTTTTTGTTGCCTTTAATCCTAGAGCATCACCAAGTTTCATCTTCAAGGTCCTGTGCTTTATTCTTTTCTCCAGGCTCATTCTCCACATTCATTCATTCATTCAACAAACATTCAACATATACTCTGTGGCAGGCCCTGCTGGCCTGAATAACCATGTTCTCCACTGAGTGACCCCATGCCCTCTCCTTGATCACAGCTGATTGGACCAGGTGTGACAGTTGACCCAAAGGTAGTCAATTCTTTCATATGCTTTCAGAAACTTATGCCTTGTGAGACTTAGCTAAAAATCATAAGTGGAGCCAATCTTCGCTGGGAATTTAGAGACTGAAACACTTGGCTAGTTAGCAGATGGGGTCAGAAACCCAAATGTCAACAGTTCCCAGGATATTACAGGAGCTGGAAAAGCCTCTTTGAACTACACACAAGCTGAAGAAGAAGTAGGCAGAGATGAAGATGGATCATATACATAGAGAGTAGCAGAGACCCCATAACCCTGCAGTCCCCCCAGAGAGACAGAGAGTAGCCTTTAATTCCTAACAGCTTTACAACTTTGGTTCCCAGGCCTGGTACATAGTGGATCCAGCTCCTGGAATTCTAGGAGCCTCACTGTATCTTTGTAATAACCTAAGTTCTCGAGCCAGCTTAGGTGGACTTCTGCTTCCTGTTGCTAAAGAGCCCTGACTGTAACACTGCCTGATTACATAATGTCCTGGAGAAAATGGCTGAGTCTGTGAACGTCTGAGAGAGGCATTTTGGTGCAGGCCAATTGAATGGCTCTTACAAGGCAGCCATTGTCATAGTTATAAAGATTGGCATTCTGATCTATGATAGAAGCATATACAGTTATCAACTTATATGTAAAAATTGAATTTGTCAGCCCACCATGCTGGTACAGTGTTGAATGCATTGAATATATAATATACAGCAATTTATGGGTGAAACCTAGCTCACTGGTAACTCTGAAATATGACGCGTTAGATAAGAAACCAAAAATCCCTATGACTGTTACTATGAATATAGCACCATATATTTAAAACCTCTTCTAGACTATTTCCTTTCCAAATATAAACCTACAACTTCTGCTGGATGTCTGTGAGGTTATTGTCTTAACCTTCTGTTTCATCCTTCTATTGTGACATACTTTAAATCCTGAAACATACTCCATCTTTTTTAACCTGTCATTATGTCTATTTTGCAGTAAATTTGGGCCTAAAAATATCCAGAATGATATAACTCTGTAAGATTCTAATGTAATTTTTCAACTCAAAGAGATGTATACCTACAGTCCAAAATATCTGGAAGATTCTGTCTTTTAAAGAATTAAATTTATTCTTCCTCTTTACATGAAATAAGTGATAGTCCTTTAATTGCATGCACATATCAGTAGAGTTTGCGTTTTTCTGGAATAAAAAAATTAGTTGTTATGAAATTGTTTACCTCTGGACCCTCATGGTAAAAATGGAATTTGTGTGGATTTGAATACTCATGAGTTAATTGCAGCTCATAGGATACTTTCTTGTACATATTCATAAAAGGAAACATCTTCTATAATACAAAAGAGGTTAGAAAATTTAATTGGAAAATGCAATCAATTAAATATTTGCCAAGTAAGAAAAACTCCTTGTAGTCAAGAGAACCACAAACTTAAAGAAAAGTATTAATGAAGTGTTAAGTCAGAGAAATCCAAATGAATTCATGGTCACTCTGACTATTGTAATATAATATATAAATGGAAATGTAAAGGATATAGAATAACCAAAGAAATCTTGAAAAAGTAGAACAAAATTGGAGAAAAATACCTGATTTCAAGAATTACCATAAAACTATTATAATCAAGAAGGTTTGGTACTGGTGTAAGGCTCAATGGAGTAATATGGAGAATTCAGAAATAGATCCATAAATATTTGGCCAGTTGATGTTTTTCATAAAGGAACTAAAGTAATTCAATGGGAAAGAATAGTCTTTTCAACAAATGTTACTGACACTATTGGATATCCATATAGGGGGAAAAAATGAACCTCAAGTCTTACCTCACACCATACATAAAAATTAACTGGAAATGTATCACACCCCTAAATATAAAAAATTAAAACCATACAACCTTTAAAAGAAAGCCTAGGAAAAAGTCTTCATGACACTGGCATGGGCAAAGATTTCTTTGAAGAATGCACAAAACCATTAGAGTAAGAATGCACAAAATGCACAAACCATTGGAGTAAAAATTGATAATTTGGATTTCACCAAAATAAATACTCTAGTTTTTGAAGACACCATTTAAAGAATGAAATAGCCAAACCATAAACTGAGAGAATATATTCACAATAAATGTATCTGACAAAAAATTTGTATTCAGAATATATTAAGAACTCTTAAAACTCAAGAATAAAAAGACAAATGGTTCAATTAAAATAAACAGGCAGAAAATTTGAACAGATATTTCACAAAAGAAAATATATGAATGGTCAATCAGCACACAGAAACATGTTCAAAATCATTAGTTATCAGAGAAATATAAATTAAAACCACATGAGATGCCGCTTCACACCCACAAGTGTGGCTAAAATTAAAAAGACTGAAAACACTGGAGATGGTGTGGAGCAACTGAAACCCTCATACATCGCTGGTGGGAATACAAAAATGGTGCAACCACTTTAGAAAACTGTTTAGCAGTTTCTTACAAAATTAAATATATACTTACCATACAAACCAGCATTTCCACTTATAGATATTTACTCATAAGAAATGAAAACATATGTTCTCACAAAGACTTGTAAATATATGTTTAAGGAAGCTTTGGTCATAATAGCCAATAATTAGAAACAATCCAAATATACATCAACAGGTGAATAGATAAACAAATATGGTGCATCCGTACACTAGAACACCATACAACCATCTAAGGAACAATTACCGATACATGCAACAACATGGATAAACTTCAAAAACATTATGCCGATTGAAAGAATCCAGAAACAAAAGATTCCATTTATATGAAAGTACAGAAAGAACAAAACTAATCTATAGTCACTAAAAGGAAATCAATAGTTGTCTGGGGTCCAGTTGGGGCGGGGGGGGGTGCAGTGATTGACTGACAAGATACACAAGGAAGTTTGGGGATGAACAGGACTATTCTGTATCTTGATATCTTGATGGTTAAGGTGATTCCATAGGTCTATACATTGGGTACAAGAATCAAACATCAAGCAAGATGTTTTAAATGCATCATTTAAGGTAAAGACATTAAGTTGCAAAAGCTAAAACCCATTTTAGAGCTACAGACTCAAAAAGTCTTTTGACCAAACCAGCTGAGCTGAACTACACAAAGTTCACCCTAGTGACCTGTGTGTGAGTCAACTGAGAGGGAGCATCCGAGTTCCATCGTTCCAACAAGAAGTCAACCAACTGATCATCTGGATCTTGTGACTTTTCTTTTTGGTCTGGAAATATTTCTGCAATCCCAGCAAGATGTTAGAACTATATTATTAAAACCTTTGGAAGATATCAAAATCAGAATAATTATAACCCTGGGAAGATACAGAAACTAGCATAGAAAACAAACAAAGAGATGACTTGAAGCTCATAGTGTTGGTGTTTTAGAAAATGTTTACATATAAATGTATTCATTTATATATGTTTGTCCGATTTTTAAATATTTGATTTATGAAAAATGATCAGCAATACCAAAATTTTAGTTGTGTAAACTGTTTCAGAAAATTTAATTGGTCAAATTTTTGATTAACGACTAAATGCTCAGGAGAAAAATTAGTTTTCCCAGTTTTTAATTTAATAAAAGAGTTTAATAATTTTTGCACTCAACAGTGTTAGGTGGTTAAACGTGTCTTTACATGTTTACAAAATGTACACAAAACCATCTTGTCACAATTAAAGAACTACTATACTCATGGCTTCTTGTGAACTATCTAAGAAAGTGAGATTTCCAGTATTTTCCTAGGAAAAGAGTTTTCATTTGCATTAGTTAGACTCATTCCAATTTCAAGGAACAGAAAAAGTTTAGGTAAAACAGAGAAATAAGGAGCTATAGGCAGCTTCTCAGCAGCCATACAATTCTTAGCACTTCTAAGCCCCAAATATATGGCCATAATCTGACCTAGAATGTGGGTGCCCTTTTGTCATAGTTTACATTTACCCCGAACACAAACCTGAGCAAAGATTCCGGTGCAAGTGTCTTATTAAGGAGTTGCTCTCAGGAGTGGCAGTAAGAGAGTGGGGGAAGCAGGACAGGAAGGGGAAGAAGCTAAGTAAGAGTGTGATTGAAGCCTCATCTCAAGGGCGTCTCTGGGATGTAAATCACTCCGCAGTTTGTATTTCCCTGAGGTGAAGAACTGGGCTTTTATCCCTCACTCCAGTCAGCACTGGCGAAATGGTTAAAGGAAAGGGCGGCCGAGGAGGTGGTTGTTGGAAAGGAAAGAACAGAAAATTTCAGGTCCTTCTGTTCAGGCAAGGCAGCTCCCGTGGCTCCCATGTCCAAGGGCAGTCATAGGAGCTGGTTGTTAGGAGCAAGGCACCGAAGCTGGGTGATGGGCTAAAAGGTTAGTGAAAGGAAACCAAGGGGATCTGGGTGGGGTGGCAACAGGCTCCACTGCACTTGTACAGGCTAATAATGTGTCACCCCTTCAAACTAATATTCTCTGATATTAGGAGAGATGCTAAGAATTAAGAAAGGATGGATTTCAGTGGCAGGGCTTAATCTCTCTACTCTTGTCCCAAGAAATTAGAATCTGAATTCAAAATGCAAAATTCACTTAGGAAAGAGAAACAGCTCCAAATAAAAACTTACAGCAAATGGAACGTATCCTTCTTAGAAGGCAGTTTAGGAATCATACAGTGTATGTTTCTTGAGGTGGGTCTCACCTCTTCCTCAAAGACCTTTTTCAAGATTTCCTTCCAACAATATTATTACACTCTTAAGTTCCAGTAAGCACATCTTGTCACATTTCCAGTGCTGTTGGCAGCGCTTGTAAATTGGTACCACGGGTAACTACCCAATGGGTCTCCCGTAACTCAACTCAATATAGCAAGTCCCAAAGGGAACTGCAACAGTAGGTCATCATCTATTGGATACTAGCATCTATACCACACAGCTAACTCCCTCATCTCCTTCAAGTGTCTGCTCAAATAGCTTCTTAGTGAGACCTTCTCCGAACACTCTGCTTTAAATTTGGTTATGTTTTTCATCACAATAAAAAAATTAATTTGGGAAAAAAATGAAATAGCAATCCCCGATCTACCACCACGGCTGACTCTCTTGATCCCCCTTACCGAGCTCTACTGTTTCTGCCTGTAATGCACTTACCCGCTTCTAACCTACTATTTATACATTTTGTCAGTATCTTATCATCCCTTCCCCGACTAAGATGAAACTACATGAAGCTAGGGCTTCATTAATTTTATACACTAATGTGCCCCAAGCACCTAGAACAGTGCCCAACACACAGTAGACGCCCAATAAATCTTTCCTGCTTCAGAATCCCACAGTTCAAGCGACCCAGATGACCTGTTGTTCTCCAAGAAGCATGAGCCCTTTGTTCCCTGCCATGCTGTCAGCCATTCTCACGATTCAGTTCCAGCTTCTTCCCCAACTGACTCTACTCTATTCTCTCTCTCTCTCAAATTCCTTAAACAAAAATAATCTGATTAGGTCTGAGCAGTTACCATCTGGTCTACAACATCTCTGTGGGGCACGCTTTAAACAGGGTTTCCTAGGGTCAGATCCATGATCCAGTCAACTGTTGCCTCCATCGCAGGATTACAAGACGTGGAACGTGACAACTTCTGAATTTTAGCAACGATTCATTTTCTTCTCATTCTAAATGAGGTCAGTGGGAAAAGCCAATACTTGGCTGTGCCTCAAAGACTCATTGCAATAAAGATGTACGTGTGACTGTACATGGATGTGAGTTGACGACCTCAGGGCTCTGGCCCTCTGTCAATTGGCTCCCCACATCACCTCTTTCGGGAACCCTGGAGAGAAATTCTATCTATGACAGACTTGCTGGCAAGGAAAAACAGCACAGAAGAGAGACCTGGAGTTTAATAGCAAACAGTGATCATATTTAAGTAAACGTGTTTATAGATTATAGTCTGGAAATAGAATTAAAAGGTGATGTGGATATAATGGTTCCTTTGACTTCCACAAGTCCATAAAATTTAGAAAGAAAAAAAAATTTAATGTTGTGGAAAGAACTGGACACCAGCATTCTCATCTAGCTTCGGCCTCTAAGAAATTATTTAACTGGCTAAGTAATGTAACCTCTCCAGACCCCATCTTCACATCCATAAAACAGCGGGGTTGGCCGAGAGAACCTGTCGCCTTGCCAGCTTACAGTCATAGCTATGATCACTTAGAATTCTGGATTCAAAGTATATGGGTGAACGGTCTGCTAAATTCCCCCAAATGCATTGCCTATTCAGTACATTTCCCACAGATAACATTTTGAAACTACTACTCACACTTTACAGTTAAAAATTCCCTATTCAGGCAGAAACCAAAGAATAAAGAAATAATATTTACAAAATGCATCTTTTGTTTGTTATCTGGCATTATTGTACGCCTGTGGACTATTTTAATCACTAAAGAGTGACACTTTTTACTCCATAAAATATTAAATGTAGCACTAATCCACTGTAATACTAAAGGCCAAGGGTCACAGCTAACCCTGCTAGTACAAGCTTTCTGCATTATGGTGAGAGAGATGGATAACACAGCACGATGCACTGGGGATATGATGAGGACACAGAGGTAGTCAGAGTGTTCGTGTCACTTTATAATATCTTTTTGGTCTTTTAACAAGAATCCTGCCATGCATGCCTTTTAACAGACTTTGTTCAGTGGCTGTTATACAACTGCATTTTGCCCAGCGTATCAGTAAAACATACAAAAGTATACCTAATCTTTCTTTTGTAAAATTATCCATCCTTTTGGGCTTCTCTTTGAACTTGGACTCAATGTGCAGTGGAAAATTCACAATAACTCTAGTGTTCTGAAAATACAATGATGGGGGTCTCCAACACCAAATAAATCATAGAATGATAGAACACAAACTCGGTGTCCATCTTATCTAAATCCATCATTTAACACATAGACAACATTTTAGATGAAGTGACAAGTTATAATGCCCTTTTTAAAAAGCCTACAGCAATAATAATAACAAATACTGATATGTATATATATGTATATACGCATATGTGTATATATGTATAATAACAAATACTAGCACTGTTTTAAGGGTTTTCCATGTATTAACTCACTTAATCCTTCCTACAGTCTGACCTTTGACAATCCTATGAGGTGCATACTATTTATCACCCCCATTTTACATATGAGGAAACTGAAGACAGACAGGCTAGGTAACCTGGTCAGCATCACACAGCTAGTAAGCAAAAGGGCCAGTATTTGAACCCAAGCATTCTGGCTTCATGTGTAAATGTGTATGTGTGCATCAAAAAGAAGAGAACCCCAACAAATAAAAGGCTGTTTACTAGAATTTAAACACATGAATATACATATTTCAGCTATTTTGCATTTCTATACCAAAGGCAACGCTCTGCTTTCATGGGTGAGTTTCTTTTGCTGGATCGCAAAAGTCTCACTGGGGGGTTATCCCGTGGGTCGAGTGTCACACCAGCATGGCACGCTAAGGGCTGGGTTTGGATTTACAATGCGCTCATCACGTGCTGCGTTAAATAGAGGCATAGACAGCTGACTTTGTGGGTTTTGTTAAGTCTATTATATAGATTTACTATGCTCTAGGATTCACTAAATGAGTTTAATGTAAAGAATATGCTATTTGGCACAAAGTAAAAGATCTCAATTTTCAGCATGATTCAAAAGGAATAATGAGAAAGAAAGCAAATCCTGAACTTCCTTACAAGATTTTAAAGAAAGAATAATCAGGAAGTCATAATCAAGCTTGTAAAACCTCTTTTATACAAGCTGACCTGCAGAATAAAGTCAGTTCAAACTCTTACCTTTTAACGAGAAAGAGTTTCCTCTCAATTCTTCCCCTTTCAACATTATCACATTGATGGTCGGCATTGTTCTTACAGCTTTTATCGAGTTCCGAGTACTTTTAGGTACCTCAACATAAATTATTTCTAATCCTCACTACAATCCTGCAAATTAAGTACTGTTATTACCATTTTCAGTTTAAGAACCTGAGATTCTGAGAGACAAAATAACTTACCCAAGGTGATACCATCACTCATCAGGATGGTAAAGGTGAATTTACCACACTGAATTTATCGTTATTAATACTAAAAATCGACTCTACTGAGTGCATCCCACGTGCCAAGCATTGCGCCAATTATTTCACACTATTATCTTATTTATTTCCTAAAATAACTCTACAAAGTAGGTGTTATTATTCCTCTTTTACTGATGAGGGGTGATAGGCTGAATAATGAACCCCTCCAAAGATGTCAGTGTTTGAACCCCCAGGGCCTGTGAATATGTTACCTTACACTTTGTGGTGTGATTAATTAAGGATTTTAAGTTGGGAACATGATACTGAATTGTCCAGGTGGCCCAATGGAACCAGAAGTGTCCTTATAAGAGGCAAGTATAGAGAGATTTGACAATAGACAAGGAGTGTTGGAGTGATGCAGTGTGAGCAAGACTCAACCAGCCACTGCTGACTTCGAAGTTGGCAAAAGTGACCACTAGCCAAGGAATGCAGGTGGCCTTTAGAAACTAGAAAAAGCAAGCAAATGGAGTCTCCCCTAAATCCGCTGGAAGGAACACAGCCTTTCTGACTCATTTTAGAGCTTCTCGTCTCCAGAGCTATAAGATAATAAATTTGTGGGTTTTTTTAAGTTACAATCATGTGCCTCATAATGATGTTTTGGTCAACAAAGGACCACATGTACTATGGCGGTCCCATAAGATTAGTACCATATAGCCTAGGTGTGTAGTAGGCTATATCATCTAGGTTTGTGTAAATATACTCTATGATGTTCACACAACTACAAAATCGCCTAACAACGCATGTCTCAGAATGCATCCTGTTGTTAAGTGACACACGACTCTCCCAAGTTTGTCACAATTTGTTACAGCACCAATAGGAAACGATACAAGAGAGGTCATCTAACATGTCCAATGTCAGACAATTACTAAATGGCAGACTTAAGATTCAAACACAGATCTGTGCAAATACAAAACCTAAGTTTTCAACCACTGAACCTCTGGCAGAGTCAATCAAATGAGCTGCTTGGTACAACAAAACGGGGAATGTGTTCATCCCAGGCATGATTGTGGCAATATCCTCTGACACCTGTTTATATATACATTCCTCTTCTTAAGACTCCTCAGAATATTTAATTTCTACTTTTTAAGTATTTGAAATTGATGATATCTAAACAGCACCCACAGGGTACAAGACGAGAATACGAGAATGGATAATACTTTTGCCAAAACTCATCCATACAAAAATCAGGACTGAAAATAGATTACTTTCTCATGGAACCATTTTCTGGAAATAACTGCTTGAATTGAGGAGAAGAAAATGCCTGTCCAAGAAAAATTACAAACACAACCTAATATTGCAAAAATAGATTGTCATCTAACATCTGAGAGATTTTCACTTATAACTTTAATTAAAGCATCATAATTGTTATCACAATTTTATAACAATATTTTCTAATTTTTCATTGAGGTATTATTATATGCAGTAACAGATTCTAAGCGTACAGGCTGATTTGATTCCTGAGTACATTCATGTAACCAGCATCCCATTCAAGATCAAACATTTTCATCACCTTGCAAAGTTTCCTCATGCCCCTTACAGTTCTCTTCTTAAAGATGACTATTTAAGATTAAATTGTAAGCAATCCATTTCTTACTCCCTGATTTCTTACAATCTCTTGTGCCCACATCTGATAATACACGTATTTGGAACAGAAATTAGGGTTGTATTACTTAGGGTACAGCTGAAAAAGTACTTGCTCAGGTTTCAATATCGTCTCATTGAGTGGCCTCCATAATCCATCCCCTTCTTCTCTTTGATCGTATGCTCCCTAGTCCTAGCATACCCTCCTCCCCACCCTGCACTCCTAGGGAATATCTATACACCTTTTAATATTAATTCAAGGTGACCTCTTTGTTGAAGACCTTCCTAAAGTCTCCCCCAATTTATGAAGCATGCTCTCCTCCTTTGTGACTGTCTTAGTCCACTCAGGCTGCTATAACAGAATACTATAGACTGGGTGGCTAACAGACAACATAAATTTATTTTTCACAGTTCTGGAGGGTGGGGAGTCCAAGATCAAGGTGCTGGAAGATTTGGTGGCTGATGAGGACCTGTTTCCTGGTTCATAGTTGGCCATCTTCTCGCTGTGTCCTCACATTGTGGAAGGGCAAGGGAGCTCCCTGGGGTCTCTTTTATAAGAGCACTAATCCCATTCATGAGAGCTCCCCCTCATGACCTAATCACCTCTCAAAGGCCCAACCTAATACCATCACATTAGGGGTTAGGATTTAACATATAAATTTGGGGGGACACAAACATTCAATCTATTAAAGTGCCCCACTGTGTCACAATCACTGTGCTCACATAAAACCCATTATTGCATTTCTTTACATATGTGTTACTCTCCATTAAAATAGGGCCATAAAATAGGGTTGCAAACTCAATTGTCTTAATGACCAAGGAAAAAGTGAATGAATGAGGCAGCTAGGATTAATATAATAGGGAATGATTGCGAGTGTAGCAAACTGGAAAATGCATACTACCACCTAGAGAATGCATATGAACTGTTTAAAATAAAACAAATTGAACAAAACAAAAACAAAAAAACCACGGGACCAAAAACTTATGACACTCTTCCTTTCTTGTATAAGCCACTAACATGAGTGTGGACTCTTCAAGATGAAGGGGGCAAATACTAGTGACCAACCAAGGTTTAAAAGAGTTTGCATGTCAAGGAGTCTCCTGGTTCAATCCCTATCTAGCAGTTGGCTCTACTGCTTGGGAGAGTAAACCACAACTAATTGCCCTTACCTAAATTTCTAAGTATTATCTGAGACAACAGGAAACAATTTTCATCCCAATACCTAATTGCTCACAGATTAATTTTACTTCCGTAGAGAAAGTCAAGTGAAGATACAATTTCTTATAAATGCTATATTCCTCTGTTAGACGTTACGCAACAGCTCTTTCTTATTAAGCAACATGCTTAAACTTGAGATTTTAAAACATCTACAATGTTCCCATTTTATACGCAACTCTTGCACATCATGTGTTTAACGGGGATCTAAATTTATGGCACATTGTCAGATAATCTCCTCATAATCTTTCTATAAGATTTATTTGTTTTGACAACATTACTTTCTTGGGTGTTTTCACATTCCTTGTTAGGGGTCTCACTTCAAACTACATTTGATGGAGTGTGTGGTAAGAAAGAAATACAAGCCAGAAGTTTGAGCAATGCCGCTAGTCAGATGCTGCTTTGAGGAAATCAAGACTCAGAACTTCCAAAGGAAATGTGGAGTGAAGAACAAACAGTTCTGGTAAACTCTCTTTCATCCCCTGGAAGACCACGATGAGTGATCTTTGCTAGAATTTTAGATGATGCTAATGTAATTTGAAGCATCTGCTTAGGTAGGCAGTGCACTGCAGAGATTAATAGTGCAGGCTCTGAAGTCAGAGGTCTTGGGTCAAATCTAAGGTCACACTTAATCCTTTAACCCTCAGGTTCCTCATCTGTAAAACTAGCTGCCTCGCTAGAGGCTTGTTAAAAAGACCAAATGAGAGAATTTACAAAGTACTTAGCATCAATTCTGACACATAGTAGGACTCAATAAGTGATAACATGTACCACTATTATTATTTGCCTGAAATTAAACCAAGAAATAAGATGACATTTAATTATTTTTTTGGTTATAAAGCTTTCTTTCTACTATGCCTTATACTGATTGTTTAAACGCTTCAACATCTCTGTTTTATATACACTCACACAACATACATATATAACAGTTTTTATAACAAGATTATAGCAAAAAAGAAACGATAATTTCACCCAGAGCTACAATGATGAGAGAATTATCTCTGTGCAAACTCCATCAGCAGTACTGGAAACTATTGCAAGAAACTACAGTGTAATTGCTACACATACAGGGCCCTGCATACTTACTCAATTACTGACTTTGCTGACCTTTCAAGTTCTTATTCAAGCATGGTGAAGAGAATATACAATGTTCAACCTCTAGTTGGGTAATTATAAATAATTAAATGTAATTAAAGCCTAATTATGCATAGAGAAAAGCCTGGCATTTCCTTGGGCCTTGAGATGTTCATGCAGCCTCATGACTAGGTGGGCTGGCTGTACACAGCAACACAAAACTTGAGAATTGATAAGAAACCTAAAAAGTCAGCAGAGGCCACCAACTCAACATGTGCACTTGAACAAGTTACTCAATTCCACGAGACTTGATTTCCTCACCCACATAGCCTGGGGTTGGGACCAGAGCCTTCCAAGATTTCTTCCAGACTTCAAAGTCTGTGCTTATATGACCTTCTGCTCCACCTTTTCCCTATCCCAACACAATTTAAGGAAAGCAGCACACTCCCATCATTAGCAGTAACAGAGATCCTCACATAGAACGACAGATGCCCCCTACTGGAGACTATCAGAATTGCTAGTAAGGTGGGAAGGGGAAATCGTAGATTGAAGATATCCCGCCATCTCAGGGTCATCCTTCAATGCCCGACAAGTGGGCTTTACTTCCCTCTTCTCCACTGACAGAGCTACTCCAACTATCCAAATACTAAATTTTAAAACTTATATTATTTAGAAAATCTCTAATCCAGAGATCACAACAGGGTGGCTCCCAGACTACTAACAGTCTATACAAGTATTTTATGCAGTCAAACGGTGTTCTTAAAACATTTGAATTAGTTGCCAAAATTTAGGATTCAGGAGAATTCACAAGAATCTGGATTTCCGATTTCCTTTGACAGTTCAGGCGATCAGGCTGCACTGGGCTCGCATTGCAGCCGAGCAGTAGATGCACGTCCGGTCCATCCCGTGTCCACAGATCTGCTGCTCCCACGAGCTCTTCAACCGCTATCACTCCGCACTGCTCTTTTTTTCCTTCTGGTAGAGAAACATTTCTCTGTATCCTCACTCTGTCAAAGGTGGAAAAACGAAAGATAGACCATGATTTTTACACCCATCCTGTTTCATTCATTTAGCATTAGTGTGTCGTCTTATTTGACCCACCACAACCCCTCAGTTTGTTTCCCACAGACTGGCCAATCCAATATCAATTTTTTTTTTCTGCTTTGTCACTTTGAGAAATATTGATTTGACCAATTTTTACTCTTACTCTTCTTATTCATACACTCTCAAGTTGATTACCAGATTTTCCTTTCCTCTGAACCTTATTTATTTTAATGAATTATAACAT
The DNA here is from genome assembly GCA_031878705.1 of Tapirus indicus. Taxonomy (NCBI): domain Eukaryota; kingdom Metazoa; phylum Chordata; class Mammalia; order Perissodactyla; family Tapiridae; genus Tapirus; species Tapirus indicus. The sequence continues at coordinate 9,951,230 of CM062925.1, forward strand.
ATGTACAGAAAAGTTCACATTCATACTTATGTAATAGAAAAAAATTCACAATACACACGGGTATTCTAAGGTAAATATGAGCAAGCACATTATAGAGAAGAAAACAAAATGTTTCTGAAAGATATTAAAAGTAAGTATAAGGAACACATACCATATTTATGAATAAGAGTATGCAATGATACAAAGATGCATTTATCCCAAAATTCATTTATAAAGTCAATAAAATTCCCCCCAAATTAAACATTTTTTGTGAAATTTAATAAGCTGATCCCAAAATTTATGTATAATTTCAAAAGGGCCAAGTCAATTCAAGAGAATTTTCAAAAAGAAAAGGTAGAAGGACTTGTCCTAAAAATTTCAGAAGTTTAAACTATAGAAGTTAAAATGATACGGTATTGAAACGAGAACGAGAGACGATATAAAAATTGACACGTATGCATCCCTAGTGTCCACATCGTCATCTCTAAATATCATTTCCTACTAAAATGAGCCAGAACTCCTTAGAGAAATAGCTGATTCCAGGTTTGAAGCAATATGTTTATAAGATGGTCTGAACTATCTTGTCATCAGCAAAAGCAAGGAAGCTCCCCAACTACTAAGGTCACAACAAAAGGACTTAGAAGCCAATTTAAAGAGCCTCCCACAGGCCAAAGATAATCTGAATATCAATAAGAATAATAATACAAATGATTGAGGTAAATACGTATATATCCTTGAGATCACAATGACACTACACAACAGTCATCACCACAACACACCTCGTCCATCATTTTTAGGGGACTCTGGAGAACCAACTCATTTTGCTGACTAGTAAATAAAGGTAAAGAATCAAGCATTTATTCTGACTTTCCAATAAAAACTCTAACTCAAGGGATCCAAAAATGTGATGAGAATTTCTTTTTATAAAACACTGTCAGCTAATAAATGAAGAAAGAATGACAGAATTAGACTATCATCATTTTGGAACCCTTAGTGAAATAATTAATCTAGGCAATGATTAACATTGCCAAAAGCAAAAACAGACATTGCTTGTTTTCTAATAGAAGTACGTGTCTCAAAATGTACCTGCAGGATTTTAATATATGTATAGAGGTGACTGAGTGAGGACACGGAGAGGTAATGCCATTGGAAGAAGATGTTTATGACTTACATTTCTCAGGAGGAGGGGGCATACCACTCCACTCAGGGTCACATTGGGAAGCACCGATTTGGTCAGGAGGCAGACGAGGCAAGGGGAAAGCATGACCCAGAGCTTTTCTTGTGTTTTCTGGGGGAAAGGCAAGGTAAAGTGGGAGCAAATATTTAGGATCAGCTAATTTGAATAATATTGGCAGGCTCTGGTGTCTAAGGCTGGTCTCTAGTTGTCTGGTACCTGGCCCTGGGTGATTAGGGCAGAAGCATCTTGCTTCCTGGAGTGTAAGAGCCGTTTCCTGATATGGGCGCTGGATTGGCTAGTGTATGTACATATGAAAGTCCTTTGCTGTTTCTAGGGACTGGCTAACCCTGGCAGGGGCAGTGTCTCCACAGTCAGCAAGGCCACAAATGCCAGAGCATCAAGAATACAGAAAATAAGAAAAGATAGTTTATACACTACACACTGCCACATATGAAATATTATTGCCCCCAAATTGAAACTGAAATATATACAGCAGCACACAGGAAGTATTATTACCAAAAACAATTAATCTGATCAAGATTCTGGCCCTAACTGCCAATTTACAGGCTATATAATATGGAGAGGAAATTGTTAAATGACACCTAGGATACACTCAGCAAAATCTAAACTATAGGAAACTCTATAAGACAAACAACACTGTTTCTTAACAAAACAAATTGCAGGGGGCCAGCCTTGTGGCCTAGTGCTTAAGTTTGGCGCACTCCACTTTGGTGGGCCAGGTTCAGTTTCTAGGCGCCAACCTACACCACTTGTTGGCAGCCATGCTGTGGTGGAGACCTACATACAAAATAGAGGAAGGTGGGCACAGATGTTAGTTCAGGACGAATCTTCCTCAAGCAAAAAGAGAAAGACTGGCAACAGATGTTAGCTCAGGGAGAATTTTCCTCAGCAAAAAATAAATAAATAAATAAATAAATTGCAAAAGTAAGAAAATAAATAGGAGAGAGGGGCCATATAAATTAAAAGAGACTTACCACACTTCAAGCAATTGGAATGTTTAGATCTTATTTGGATCCTGATACAAATAAACAAACTATAGATGCACAATATAATTGGGAAAATTTGAACACTGACTGGATATGTAATGATATTAAGAAATTATTGTTAATTTTTTACATATGATAATGATTTTGTAGTTATTTTTAAAGAATCCTCATATTTTAGAGACACAGACTGAAAATCTTACAGATGAAATAATATGCTGTCAGTGATTTGCTTCAAAATATCCAATGGTAATAACAGAGTAGGTGTGTAGGGGGTAGATGTGTGCCTGAAACAGGATTGATCATAAGTTGATAATTGTTGAAGTTGTATGATAGGTACATCAAGGTTTATTATAGTATCTTTCTACTTTTTTAATATGTTTAAATTTTTGCATAATAAAAGGCTAAAAAAATAGAAAACTTGAAACATCGAAGTCAGGCAATATCTAGTTTTGCAGGGTTGTGAAACACTGGGAGTATAAACTGGTCCCTCTACTTTAGAGAACAATTTGGCAACATCTGGTAAATCTGAAGATGGGATAAATGGTAAATCTGAAGACGAGTCCACATCTATTTGTATACCCCAGAGAAACCTTTTCATCTGTACATGAGAATACACATACAAGATGACTGTTACTCCTCACCAAAAAAAAAAAAAAAGGAAATAACCCAAATGTCCACTAACAGAAAAGAGGATAAATGAAACCATATCAACAAGAGATACTCCACAAAAAATGAATGGGTGCTTTATGCATCATCATTACTAAATCCCAAAGCCATAATGAAAGAAAGTTAGTTCCAGAATAATAGGTGTAATATAATTTACACATAAGCTTATATAAAGCTTAACAACAAGAAAAATTAAACTCGTATAGTATTTATAATTACATAATAATGTATAAAATATATGTGGTTATGATAAACTCCCAACTCAGGACAGTAGTTACCTCTGGGAAGGAAGGAAATGGTGTAGGATCTAGGAGAAACCTCCAAGAGACAAATATATAAGTAATATTTTATCTCTGAAACAAAAATAAAACTGAAGCAAATATAGTAAATTGTTAAAATTCACTAACTCTGAATGGTGGCTACTTTGTGTTTTGCTGTATTACTTGCAATAGTTGCCAGCATGTTTAAAAAATAGTTCATCATTCTAAAATAAAGATGGTGATGTGTTCTGTGTCAATAATGCAAGAATGGAATGTTGCAGCTGTTTCCAAATTGCCTAAGAATAAATTAATAATATAAGTCAATATGAACACAATGATCAGTCCATGGAATCGAGACTTTGAACCTCTCTGGTGTTAAATGGGTGTTATGACACCCAAATGGCTTAGCAAAAGCTTCACTTTAACTGCTGTTAGAAGGGGCAAAAACGTATCTCATTATCCTAGCTTCTATTTTTAGTGTATTCAGTGAAGATTAGCTGTTTGTTCCTTCCCTTGACTTTTGAAAATCATAGTTTCCACTTGTAATATAAAACTGTTTTTAGTGCTAGCTTGACTTTGCAGGCTGACTGCATTATTAGATGCCTTGTATATACAAATGCTCACTTGTAATACATTTTAAAGAGCCCAAATGAGACATTTGCTTCTTTTTTTATCACATTACATTTGAAATCAGGCTGTAGCAAACAGACACTTTAGCGATGCCTGTTTCCAAATACTGACAGCAATAAGGAGCTGCAGAACAATCCACTCCTTGCTGGTTACAATGGTTTCTTTCCAAATGAGAAAGATATTTTAAATGCTCAGAGGTTATTTTTTTTCTTTACCTCCCTTTCGATCTTATTTTCTGTCTTTCTTTTTTGTTATTAGTGTTGTCCTAGAAAGGATGCCCAGTGACATCGCTTCAATTCTGAGAAAGTGTCTTTTAATACTATGGCCATATTTTAACGTCAGCAGTTGGCACGTAGCGTTTTCATTCTCATGGAGAGCCATGTGTGAAATGTGCTACAGAACCGTCCCATATGCATGACTCCACAAAGATGCCTTCTGTTGCACAGCCAAAGCCTGTCAGCAGCATCTTTGGGGTGCAGCAATAACAAGAAATGGTAAATGGAGACAGAAGGCTAGCCTCTGACTACAGCAAATGCTCAGCCTCTGAGGGGGCTATTATTTGTGTCTTGTTAAGGAAGCAATCGAAAGACTCCAAATATGCTTGGTAGAATCTCTGAAAGAAAGCTTAGTCAAAAATCTCTAGAATCCCTGCATCCTTAATTTCAGGCTGTTAAAACAAGAAAGACCTAGCTTTCTGGGATGAGATGGCAGAATCACCCAAGGTGACGGACTTGGCATAGATGTCACTTCTATAGTATTGGAAAATATGTATGATCTTCAGAGACAAGACCCTATGCAGATGTGTTTGTGACTTATTAGGGTCATTAGCTCAGTGCTCTCTTGTTCAGACAATGATGCAAAACAAAACAAAAACAGGAAATCATTCAGGATTGGAACAAATCATTGGATTCTATCCTCTGTCCTTTTCCTAAACTAGAACACACCAGAAAAATGACCTCAATTATACAGGGAGGCAGAGTGTGCACGACTAAAGCTGTGCTTAAGCCAAAGCAAAGACAATCTTTTCCACTCTCCTCCATTGTCCTTCATCAGATTTCTTTTCTATAGGGGGAGTGGAATGGAATAGATGCATGAACTCTTTAATATCTTTTTATTGATCTCTATTTTTGCCTTCCATTTTATCTTTCTTGTTCTGTTCTCATTCCTTTCTTAATTTTCTTTCTCTGGTTTCTAGCTTGACATTCATAATAACCTTTTCATCTGGTTTCTACCCGAAACCACATGTTTGCATATTTGTTCTTATGACTTCTGGTTATTGCAATTGCCACAGTTCTTTGCTAGCTGTTTTCTCATCTTGTAACAACTGCATCATAACTTGGATGTCTCTAAGAAAATAAAACAATAAACTCTCATACTAAACAACAATATCTTAAATTAATCCAAAAAAATCATAATTTTTCATGAAATCCTGAGAGTCAGTGGGTCAGTAAATAATTACAGGATTTTCTCCAAAAAAGAACACAAAAAACAAAAAGTATTTTTACCAAAGTGAACATAAAATGCATATTTATCCTCTGAGACTCTGAAAAATCTGTGAATAATTAATTCCTGCAAACAAAACTCTCATCCCATGGTTGCAATTAATTTGACTGAAATCTTAGATTTCTTCCTGAGTTTGTCTTGGGTCTACAGAGTCTACAATCTAGTCCTAGGGGTAACAGTTTGTAAAAGTTCTTAGAATAACAAGAAAATCACTGCATATGTTCAGCTCCTCTTTGTCTCTGTCTATAAACTTTCATTGGTCTAATATTTTGTCAACAGTTCATCAAAGTAATTAACGAGCGGTCTGACAGTTTTATCTCATGGGGCCACCATATCCATCTGTGAGGTCTTCCGTCGTCTCTCCATGGAAGAGGGAATACACGGGGTTGTTTTAGGGGCTGGGTGGAGGAACATGGTTCTTTCATCTTCAGGAGTCTAAGCCAATCCTGGTAACAGGCCCAAGTCATTTATTCTTTCTCAAAATGTGTTTACAGAAGAATTTTGTTTGTTTGTTCAAGCTCTGTTATTTATGTAATGTTACAGTGCGTTTAGTATCCAATTTTTGTTTCTGAAGAACTGACCAAGTACGCTGACCAGGACTGGACCCACATCTTTCTCACTGCTGTACCTCAATGGCCAGCACAGGGTTTACCTAATTTAACAACACTGTGTAGCACTTTACAAACATTAACTCATTTAATCTCCACGATAGCCCTGTAACATAGATTTGACTTTTATCCCCATTTTAAGTATGAGAAAACCAAGGCACAAAGATGTTTAGTGACCTTGCTCAAGGTCACTAGACAACAAGCGATAGTCTCCACTGTTGTTGTGCTGGTTTATACGTCTATGCAACACTGCTTCTGGGGCTTCTACGTATTCAGTACAAGTTTGTGGATGGGAGAGCAGGTAGAAATGGGAAAAGGAGGAAAGAAAGGAAGGTGAGAAGGAAGCAATTTTAAAAATACGTGAACCTAAAATTACCATTAATGATTCAGAGGCAAAATTTGGATTTGAATTTTCTTATTATCATGTAGCACCATCTGGAATAAACTTTCATTACCTTTTTAATATATTCAGATAACTTTAACATATAGGTAATATTTATTTAAATTTTAGAGCATGATAATATAACGAATACCCACAAAACTACCACTCATTCAAAACCTAGAATGTGAGTCTACCTGTGTATTACTAACATCTCATCGTCCTATCTCCCCTGGACAAGCAGTAACAGCTACACTGAACTTCGTGCTCATCACTCCCTTCCTTTCTTTATATGGTTTTATTACATATATAGGTAACCCAAACAATAGATTGTTTAGTTTAACTTGGTTTTGAGCTTTATCAAGATGACATGATACTGTATAAAGTCCTTGGTCATTTGCTTTTTCACTTCACATTATATTTCTAAGATTCATCTATGTTGAGTAAGTAAACTCCTCTTTATAAAATGTCTTATTGTTTTCAAACCCCTTTAGGTAAATTACCTGATTTGATTCACATAAAAATCTATTGGAAATAAGTAGATTGGCCTAATTTTTCCTATTCCTTTTATACGATAGTATCAAAGACTTCGCTGGCAGCCATGAATAAATCTGGATTTTTAGCCAGGCCACCATATGCATCAGGACCCACAGATGAATATGGGCTGTAAGTCTTAATACCAACAGCGACACTGCAAACTTTCCGTGTCAGTGAATATGTTTGAATGCTTGTAACTGTGAATTTACTTTCCACATGGTATGGATGATCCCATATTATATTGACAGAAAAAAAGTAAAATAAAAATGAATCAATGCACTGTCCTTACGACTTCTTGGAAATTCATCTTATTTCCATATGTATGGCGCATAAATAAAGCTTTGTGTTCATTCTAAACATGACTGTCAGGTCTATTTCACCATATTCTATAGGATATGGTAAATAATAGCATCTGTAAATTCCCCCAAAAATATATCTGAGGGAAGACTCTGTCTTTTACTATCTTCCAAATATTTTTTTCAGACATTCTTTCAGCTGCCTGGCAAGTTCATGAGGCAGGAAGAAACCTGGCGTCCCTGTGGTTGTCATGGGCTTTGGGTTATATATTACTCAGTGATATCTCCCTTACAAAACAGCACTGGTTAGCAGAGAAATTAGAATTCTACTTCCTACGTGAAATGTTCAAAACAAGTATGCCAATGGCCCATGATGCCCAAGAGAAGATTAAGAACGCAGAAAGCTTCTGTTGACTGAACTGAAAGAGTGCTAAATCCTCTGGTGGTTTCCTCCATGGCACTGGGCTGATACCTCCTTGTCTAACAAGGTTTTTTGGGTTTGTGTGTGTGTGTGTGAGGAAGATTAGTCCTGAGCTAACATCTGTTGCCAATCCTCCTCTTTTTGGGGAGGAAGGTTGGCCCTGGGCTAACATCCGTGCCCATCTTCCTCTACTTTACATGTGGGATGCTTGCCACAGCATGGCTTGATAAGCAGTGCATAGGTCCATGCCGGGGATTCGAATCTGCGAACCCTGGGCCGCCAAAGTGGAGCACGTGAACTTAACCACTATGCCACGGGGCTGGCCCTAACATGGTATATTTGGTGCAACACTGGTTGCTTACTTCATGACTTTTTGCTGAAGTTATGTCTGCACATGTGGATTCATTAGTGAATTGAAGAAACTGACGAGATAATTCAGAGCACCCTTCCCTGACTTTGGGAAAGGAGTGAAAGGTGAATTTTCCACATAAACTTTTCAAGTTTACTCTTTCTTATGGATTGATTAGCTAGTTTAGCTGCCTAACCACAAAAAGATTAGTCATTATCATCCTAGGAGTAAAATATATGCATATACCAGCATCAGTGTGTTCTGTAAAAACAGTGAGACTTGGCTTGTGCTAAACAAACTAAAGCATTTACTCTCCTAAAGACAAGAACAAGTTGTCCAACATCTTTCAAGTAGCCAAAATAACTATTCCCCTTTGGGTTTATATGACTTAAAAGCAAATACAGAGCAAAGGTTGTTTCTTTTTGCCTCATTAGCCTGCAATACAGTAAAGAGGTTGAGGGCACACGATTTGGATTCAACCGGACTTGGGTTCAAGTCTCATCTTTGTTTACTAGATTTGGAGCTTAAGAAAGTTACTTAACCTCTTTGAACCTTGGTTTCCAACATCACGAAATGGGGATTTTTTTATAATCTTTACTTCACAGAGTTGTTATGAATATTAAGTAAAGTAAAGCAAATAAATCCCCTGACGCTATCTGACATGTAGCAAGAGCTCCTTAGAGTAGAGTGTCCCATTGGGTGATCAGATTCTCCTGCTGATTTAAAGAGCTCTGTCATACTTGCCATTCTAGGACCATGTTTTCGTGCAGACAGAGAGTTGGTGATTGCATTCTTAGACATCATTTTGCATTTGGTTTCCATGTGGCCCCCAGCTGGAGCGGAGGGACAGGAGTTGGTGCTCAGCAGCACATGGGGAACAGTTTGCACTAGGGTTGTGCTTTCTTTGCTCAGACATCTGACCGGCCGGAAGAGGCCCACAGCCTCCTCTGTCCCCAGTTGTAATCCCTATAGAGAGTCAGTATACACAACCCACTTTCATTTTGCCTCCACATGGCGATTGTTGTTCTTTTCTGGGGCTTCATGTTTTCTTTCTTACCAAGTCCTTTTCATGTTAAAGTTGGGCAAGATGTACCTGCACAGCAGGCCTGCTCTCCCCTTCTGAGGAGTATCTGTCTCTTGTTTCTATCCCGCATGGTTAAAGCTGGTTGTTTTGTGAAACAAACAGGCCAGGCCAAAGTTAGGGCAAACAGGATGTGTTCCCGCTCAGGGGGTGGCATCTATAAAGGAAAGTCCCCCGTGAGGTATGCTCTCTCACCCAGTTACTCTGTTTGAAATGGTCGAGAAGAGCAAAGAAAATCTGGACAAAAGGAATAAAGTTCACACAAGTGAGATTTGCTGGTTTCAATCAGAGCCCATTTTTGCCTCAGAAACAAAACTGGGCCTGGTATTTTAAAGATAGAATTCACTTGGAAACTATAATCAAGTAGCATAAATGTACTTAGGATATGAAACTGAAATTAGGAGTTCCATTCTCAAAACTGAGTGATTCCAAAGGGCTTCCAATGACTGGTATTTAACTAAAACATGATGATTTTAGCTGACCACTGAATAATATGTATCACAGAGAGGCAGAAGAATAAAAAGGAGAGAGGACCTTCTGGTTCAGATCAGGAATGGAAATTGAGAAGAACAAGGGTAGAGTGGAGAAAGGAAAACTAAAGGGAAAGTCGTGTAGTCGGTTGAAAGAACTGTGTTTCTAGTGAGAAATGGCCAGGCCCTGAACTGAGTTCCTTGGGGGCTTCTTCCCCAGGGCTTCTCAGGAATTCCCCCAGGAAGTCTTGATTATTTCTTGCTGTTACTTTCCTCTCCTTGAGATGTTTATGCACAGACGGTCAGTTAGAAGTGTGAGTCCCAGCTGGCAGTTGCTTAGGCTGCGTGTTCCTCTCGTAGTACAGCTTCATCTTTGGCTGTTTGGCTTGTCACTTCCTCTCTCCAGTATAACTCTCGTACCTACTGTCATTCTTGAAGTCTCTACAGTCAGCTGCATTGATTGAGACTGACTGGGAATCTCATCTTAAGCAGATTTTAAACTCATTTGAATATATTTCTATTGAAATTATTTTAATGCATTCTAGCACACATTTTTAAAAACTTATAAATTTAATTTTTTAAGAAATGGATGGAATGGTTGATTGTGGAGGTGGTTTTTCAAAATTCATAGAACTGTACACTAAAATGGTGAAATTTACCTAATGTCTATTATGCCTCAATTTTTAGAAAGCTTTAAAAAAAAGAGAAGTAAATGGTGTAAAATTATCTGCTTAGAACATCACAAACCCTAGATTTTAGGCCCAGCTAAGCCACTAATCAACTGCGGGATCTTGGGCGCGCAATTTAACCTCTAAGGACTCAGTTCATCATCTGTAAAATGAAGGGTTTGTCCAGATTAGTATTCCTCAAAGTACGTTTGGCAAAATGCTAGCTCTTCAGAATGTTTGCAGTTTTTACATGAAAAAAAAAAAAAAAGATTCCTTTGTCAAATTTAAGAATAGTTACATCAAACAAAATCCAATACTTTTACTTAGTGCAGGACTTATCACGGCTTTTCTGCCTATACACAAACGTGTGCAACATTCCCTAAGCTTATTTAATCATCATACCCTTTATCCACTTCACCCTAGCCTCCAGCATCTGTGGATCTAGTGTATAAGCTTTGGGGGACACTTAATAAACCCCATTGTCTTCTTGACAATTGTTCTGAAAATTTTCTCAGCCAATAATTGTATTTGGACCCTTAAGTTCACACGTACAAGCAAAATGCAGTTATCAACTGGTTATTTTAACACAGTGATTTGCCACAAGGAGTCTGAATAATTGGGACAACACTTCACATTGCATGTATAGACATGTTCAATATATTCATCCTATAATTACATTTCTGGTTTGTCCCAACATCTTTTAAATAGGGTGTATGTAGAAAGCAGGCTGAGGCTAGCAGAAATAAGAGATAACAGTAGAATATGGGCAGAGTCAAACCAAATTCCTTTGGAAAACAAAAACAATGGTAAGCCTAAAAAACGTTTGAACACTGTTACAGACTAGAATCAACTGTTTTCTCTTTCCTCCCCAACAACTGTAGAAGCCAAGTTACAGTACAAACAGGCCTCATTTTAGCCCCATTCTGGGAGCCCATATACTTACTGTTGGGGCGCAAAGCTGGGAATGGGGGATCCTTTTGAACTCAAAGAACTAGAAAAAGCAGTCAACTGTTTTTCCACACTATAGTCAGCAGCCCAGCTTTATGCAGCCCTGTCTCTAAGGAAAAGTTCATCTTAACTTTTCCAAAGTTTCTTTGGTACATATCAGATTATTTCTATGCTGGCAAAAATTGGCTGAAACCCAGTTATCCACAGCTATTCACAATTCCTAGAAAATTTAGCATATATTGTTCTTGTGGCCTTCTCTGCTTTTCTACGAGAAACTTATCTAGTTATATTAATGGTTATTGGCCTCCTTTACCATTCTTCTGCAACAAAATCCTTCTGGACAACACAAATATACAAAATGTAAATATGGTCACATGTAATAAATGACTGCTTTACAATAGCTTGACTATATGTTGTATATGATGAATCCCAGCGGTCTTCTTTCTTTCCTAGATATATTTATGAGCAGGAGTGGTTGTTTTTCTTATGTTAGCAGAAATAATACACTGTTAAGCAATTCCCAACACACATTTTTTATAAGTTAAATTTTTATAAGTTAAATAAATAAAAATCTTGGTAATTAAATTAATGGCATAATTTTCTTGGAAAGAAGTTGGACAAATGCAATGAGGAAAACATGGAGTTCTCAGTCAGAGTTGCAGAAAATAAAATTATAGTACACGCAATTGGAAACAGAAGGATAATAGAAATTTGTGTCTCCTCCCAGGCAAAATTTCAAGAGTGGCCTCATTAGCCCTTTATTTGAAAATAAACCAGTTTAGGTGTCTTTTCTTTCAAAATACTAGAGATTCATAGGTTTATTTAAGCCTAAGGAGAAAGGAGGAAAACACAAGCAAATATTGTTTTCTCCTGTATATTTTGTGTGTGTGTGTGAGTGAGGAAGACTAGCCCTGAACTAACATCTGTTGCCAATCCTCCTCCTTTTTGCTGAGGAAGACTGGCCCTGAGCTAACATCCGTGCCCATCTTCCTCTACTTTATATGGGACGCTGCCGCAGCATGGCTTGACAAGCAGTGTGTCTGTCCACGCCCGGGATCCGAACCTGTGAAACCATGGGCCTCCAAAGCAGAGCACATGAACTCAGCCACTACGGCCACCAGAGCGGCCCCTCTCCTGTGTATTAGACCAGTGTTCAACCATCAGCAGGGGGAATGACTGATTTTTAGCAAAAGGATGCTTCCTTCTACTATTGCCTATACTTACACTATTACACTCTAATTACCCTGCAACTGAAGAAACTGTACCCATTAGGGTCACTAATAAACCTCTATAAATACCTTAAGTTGACTTGACTGAACTTTGAATCAGTGACTAACAGGCTCACCTTCAGCCCCTAAACTGTAACTTTTAACCTTCTCTTATTCTGCCTGGTCCCAAATGTTCCTGGGACCGCTTGGGTGAAAACTGATTTCATAATTGTAATATATCTGTGTTTGGTTTGATATCACTAATGCGGAATCAGATCTAGAGAATTAATACCATTAGCATCTAATACAGAGACATCAATCCTTGATTTAAAGGTCAGGAGTAAAAATCTCATGAGATAATAAAACGGTCTTAACTTTTTTTGTAATTTCCTTCAGTTTAGATATTTACAAAAGAGCTTAAAAATAATATATTTGATTTTGGTTATACAAGATGAATAAGTCTTAGTTATCTACTGTATAGCATAGTACCTATAGTTAACAATACTGTATTGTATTCTTAACAATTTGCTAAGAGGGTAGATCTTATGTCAAGTGTTCTTATCACAAATGATAATAATAACCATAAAAAATGAGAGGGCGGGAGGGAACGCTCGGAGGTGGTGGATAGGCGTATGGCATAGATGGTGGTTATGGTTTCACGGTATATACTTATCTCCAAACTCATCAAGTAGTATACATTAGTGATGCACAGCCTTCTGTATGCCAATAAATAATTAAATAAATAAATTGATAAAGAAAAGAAATTAATTTAAAAAGAATACTAATTTGAACTTCTTCAAGATAAAATAACTACCAGCCATGTATATCTTGTTCCCATTCTGTGAAGAAAAAAGAGGATACTGAAAATATTGTTTCAGCCTTTCCAGCAATACATTCAAGGTACATAGTAAGAAATTTAAAATGCTTGTTGAGTTGAAAGAATGTCAGCTAATATGTAATGATCTGATCAATAATACCTACGAATCCCGTCACTCGAAGGTTGCCAGAACTCAACGATGGACTGAAAAGTTTAAAAAGCTCTAGAACACAATAAGATACTGGGCCTTCTTTCCTGGTACAGCAGGATAACAGGCTGAATGTGCCCCAGTCCCAGAGAGAACTTTCCTGTCCCATGAGCCTTCTACCTGCTATTCCTTTAAATGTCAGTAAATTCCTCCTAGAGGGCAAATCACCTGACATTTTTGTATTCTTGGGACAGAGCAAGGAGAGTCTGTGCTCATCACACACCTGCCTGCATAACCCTACTATGTGCTAGCACAGGACTGCTGTACTGGGCTCTGGCACAAGGTGATGACCTAGATTTGAGGAGCAAGGAGAGAAGATACTCTTTGTTCTAGAAATATCACCCTTCATGTGTCCTAAATTGGTGCCCCCAATACCTATATTACTGCCGCATGCCAAGACTTTGAAGACTGTTAAAATGAAAACATTTGGGTGAGCTATACCCTTTAGGCCTACCACGCAAATAGACTTGACTCCATATGACATCTCAGATCAAGTGGCAGAGGCTGTCTGCAATGTACAGAAAAAGATTCTAAGGCCACCTCTGAATTCAGCAGAAAAGAATTCTGTTTTCAATTAGCAATGTCTGCCACGAGCACAGGAGAAGAGATCTGCAACATGTAAGCTGAGTATTTCCTGACCCTGTTGTTTTTGGTTGACCAGCATCTATTGCTCTTTCTTTTGCCAATGTCATCCTGATTTTCCTTTGAAGATTCACCTCTTCCCTAATGCATCCATTCGCATTCCAAAATTTTTGTATCTCTGTTCTTTTTACACATTAAGATTCAGACCAGTTTGATTAAGCAGGAAATGTGTCAATAATCATAGGTGTCCTCTCCTGTCAACCATGTAGGTGGGATAATTGGTTGGTGTAGAGAAGAGAGATTTGCTTTGGCTTCAGCCTTGTAATAAATGGATTGAAGATAAAGCTTAGAAATATTTGCATTGAATCATCATGTGCTTTGTGAGAACATCCAGCAGTTACAGAGCATTTTTCTCAGACTTAAAAAAAAAAAAATAAAACAAAGAAGAATAAAGATCAAAATATAGTATATTTCGAGCCAGTATAGGCTTGTTCAAAATATTTTAAAAGTGTTGCAGGATTATCTAACAAAACCTTATGAGATAATCTGTAGCAGCAATTGTTCTCTATCAAAAATTAAAGAAGCAGTTTAAAGAGAAGAGCTGGCTGCCAGAGCAAGTTTCTAACATCGATGCCCCTGGTTTCTTCCCCAAGAGGATATCTTATTTGATTGAATATACTCTAAACATACATTTACTTCCACGTTTATTGTTTCTCCTCTAACCATTTATTTTCCATGAGAGTTTGAACTTGCTATCTAGGACACTTTTGAAGAAGTCCAGACTTTGTCCAAGAGGTGTTACATTTTCTTTTCCATGAGACAATCTTTAAGACTTCCTTCATAGAGCTTGTTCTTGGAATCCATGCTTTCAAAAACAGATTTAAAGTTTCCCTCTATCTCATGCCCTGTTTATTTCCTCCATATTGCTTATCACAGTCTGTAATTAATTTCTTTTCTGTTTCCTTGTTCTTTGTCTACAGCATACAAGCTGCATGAGTGCCAGGACTCGTCCTTCTTGTGTCTCCAGCACCAAGCAGAGTGTCTGCTACAATAATTGTGTGTGAAAAGGACGACGAATGAATGAATGAAGCTGATGGTGATAGAACAGAGTGGAAGTGCTTTTATTCTGCAAGCAGCTTTATTCATCAATTCGTGGGAGTTCATAAGTGGGAGGCTCCTAAGTAGAGGGGCTTCTGTACTCCTTCCTGCTTCTCTTGAGCATGGCCTCGACACTCATCTCATGTTGCCTCTAGGCTGTCACTTCCAGTGGGTCCCTGCCATTCCTGGGCTAAGGTGCTGTGAACCCAAAGCAAGTTTTCATGCCTCTGTTGGTCCTGACCCTGCCTGGAACCTTTATTCAGCAAAGCAAGCTATGGTACACTTTCTTCTCATTGTCTTACCGTTTGAGTCTACACAAAAGTTGGGACCTTTCAGTGTTCTGTCAAGAAATACTCTCTACATCATTCATAACATCTGGCCCACAGCTTCTAATAACCAACAGGATGCCTTGACATAAGCAACAGCTAATTTCCTATTATGCAAGGTTTTGATTATATTAAAAAATGAGATAATGTACATGGAAGTGCTTTATAAACTATAAAATCCTATACAAATGAAGTAGATAATGATCATGACTAGTACTATCATCGTTGTTGCCTTAGCTAAGACAAAAACTTCTTTGAAAAGCCTTTTCACATTCTTTTTCAGCCTTTTAAAAAATATTGAGCTACATGCTTCCAGGGAAGAAATTGTTTCCTGACATTAAAGTAGAAATTTTAAGAAAATCACATTAACACTTCCAAGTGCTATATTATAGAATAGAGGAGAAAAAAACAAACAAAACCATTTCTTATTGACCCAGATCCACCATTTATCCAAAATGTGGGGGACAGGCATTTCTTAGTGGTTTATATTACCAGGCATATAGCATAAGCTTTGAAATATACGTTCATTTCCTAGCGTGAAGATGAGTCTGATTCCCCCTTTACACAAACTATCTCCTTATCCCTCTTCACAGAAACCGTCTCCTTAAGGAGGATACCTCGCTATGCCAAACAACACAGCAATATCTCAGGTCACATCAGACTCACCATAAGAGAAGCAGCAGTTGCCTAACCAGTGTAATTTACAGCACATCAGAAAGGTCCCCACATGGCTCTACCTAGAGGTCTGGCCCTGGGGATTAAATAAATTGAACAATAATCCTCTTCTCTTTGAGTACTTTCAACTAATAAGCAAAAGTCATGCTAAGCAAGT
Organism: Tapirus indicus; assembly: GCA_031878705.1. Taxonomy (NCBI): domain Eukaryota; kingdom Metazoa; phylum Chordata; class Mammalia; order Perissodactyla; family Tapiridae; genus Tapirus; species Tapirus indicus. The sequence goes on from CM062925.1 coordinate 9,967,280, forward strand.
GGAAGTATAAAGATGGATACATACAAACACACTTTTACATACGAATGTTCCTAGAAGGTATTGAATTACATGCTAGTGAGAGAGCTAGCTCAAAAAGGGGAGTCTCAGAAAGGGTCTTATAAGCAAATTCCTCTGTTTCACAATTTTTCTTTGCTGTTCAAGAACATTCAGCTCTCTCCCACTACCTTGAGCAATATTACCATTTCCTATTAATCCAGATAAAAGAAAATGTATACCAAAATTCCCTGAAAGCCCATAACTTACCAAATGACACGGCAGGATTCTGAATAAGTTAATATGGATTTCAAATGTGTGACAGACTCTCGTGAGGGATCATACTCACAGAAAGAACCAAGTTCACCAGCTTTTGGAAGAGCCAAAGCACTTTCCAAGACTTGTTTTTTTGCAACATCAGACTTTCCTTTAGCTCCCTGCTAGGTATGAAGAATCAGAGGGGAAATAATGAAACCTATCTTGAGTAAAAGGCATCTGACTGAGGGGCCTCAATATTTACAAGCATTTGACACTGACTTGAGGTTTCACTGATGATTGGACTGGAAGTTAGCATTTGTAAAGAAGCCTTTGCATAGCATTCAGCAGGCTCTTAAAAATATGTATAATTTAGCTTCGGTAGTTTGCACAAAGTAGAGGTTAGATTCTGCCAATGACCTTTCGTGAACTTCTAGGAGTGGATAGTCTTTTGGTGTAAAGGTAAAAAATAAAGACTCTCTTTTCCTACCATGGTGATAATTACACTTAAGTTTATGTCGTTCTGATGTTCGTGGGAGACCTTTATAATTTACTCCTGGGTAGGGTCTCTCTGTGAAGCTTTTTTTTTACCTCAAGAGAAAAGAATTTTTTTTAACTAACATCCTTGCAAATTGGATAAGTGTTGCATTACAGTGGTTTGCAGCCCATTGATAAAGACTTACATGCTTTGAACTTTAGTAACGGCATTTGAAAGAGAGATTAAAATCCCCTTAACCAGCAAGGATTCACTTTTGAAAAGTTCCTATTTCCAAGGCATGAAAGCACTGCATGTTGAAAGCCACGTAAGTCCAAGCAAAGCAAAATGTACCTCTACTCAAATGAGTTCAATGGTGGTCGGGTCTCTCAGAAAATGACATTTTTTGAGGCTGTCTGCAAATCACCAAAGAAGCCCATTCTTCACTCAACATCACAGGGTTCCTCTGCCATCATGGTAATTACACATACTGCCAACCCAATTAAGATTGCACGGGGAAAGATGAGTATTCATTGCAGCCATTTCGCTTTACAGTCAGTAGTAAATTCTGTGAGAAAACTTCATCCGGCAACTTTCCCATCCTCCTGGAAGGGGGGGCCTTGGTGGTCAGCCAGAAACATGCAAACCTATCAATATAATTCATGCTGCTTGGGGGTTCGAAAAAAACCAGATATTTCCCAAGCCAGGGCAAATTAGCCTTTGGCATTGGAACTCTAGATTATTTATCCACTCAGGGACATCTATACAATGAGAAACAACTGCCTTGAAAGGCAATAAAATGTTGCACACAGTTCCCAGGGGCCTGTCCGCTTGATGCAGCATTTAACCAAGTAGGCCACAGAGCCATTTGCCTTCTATGTATGCAGGGGAGGCAGTCAGTGAGGCTGGTTAAAAAGAAGCCATCTGGCCCAGAGCTTGATTTTCTCCACAAGGCTCTTCAGGCAAAGTCCCAAAAAGTCCATCTTCAGGCTATTGAGGGGTGTTCCCCAGCTCAAGAAATCAGCTCTGCTTTTTCAGGAAGCTCAAGTGGGAAGGCATTTTGCTCTCACACCCTTCCTGAACTTTCAGACTTGTGGTCAGCACTTCCTGCTAATCATTTTGAGTGCTTTAATTTTCTCTCTCCAATAATAATGGAGACTACATGAAGGCAGGATGATGGCATTTTCCCCCACAGCATCTAAAACAGTGCTTGGATGGATAATTGGTTCTCGAACAATATGTCTTGATTGGTCTACTCGTGGCCCCTCACCTATACAAAATTTCCATCTGGAAATGGGATTACCCTACTCACTTATGTAAACACAGCCTTCCCTTTCTTTTGTTCTAGGCCTTTCCCTCAACCCTTTCCATCTGATGCTTCTTGACTCTGAAGTCTCCTAGGTCAAAAATTTGCTACTTAAAAAATTTTCAACATGTAAGTTTTCAGAGATGCAAAGTAACTATGCATCTCTGCATAGGACAGTACTGCAAAAGGACAGTACTCATTTATCTAAGGGTACTTTACATGCAAGAATAAAAGGGAAAAGGTCTTTTGGAAGCCTAGTTGTTCATCGCTAGAGGAGTATCTGTACAAATTATCTGGCCTCCTTATTCAGGAAGCACAAAGAACCTTTCTTTATATATTTGAGTATTACGGATGCATTTATTTGAAAAAAATTGTCAGGCTCTACAGTGAGTTCTAGTTCCAATTCCCAGTTCCTCCTCACTGCAGAACCATTGATGATTCATTTGGGGTCCAGGTATGCTCAGATATACCAGAGAATAATCCCATCTCTACCGCTTATTAGCTTTATGATTTTGGTCACATTATTTAACCTTGATGCCTCAGTTTCCAAATCCATGAAATGGAAATAGTAATAGTACTAGTTCATAAGGCTATTGTGAGAATTAAATGAGTTAACACAACAAAGCATTTAGTGCCTGGCACTTGGTATGTACTCATCAAATATCAGTTATTTGTTTTCTTCCAGATTTAAGGATGTTCTTATGTGTCTCAGTCAATTTTGTCCCGTACCAGCTGAGTGCAGTGGGAGGATGCTACTTCTTAATTTAGGATCCTTGGTGCTGAATCCTTGGACTTTTAGTACACACTTGTTCAAAATACAGGCTTCAAGTGATGACTCTCTATTTCTACTATCTCCAGAAACATCTTAGATTGAGAGACCTCTAAGGACAGGGACTCTATCCTCAGCTTCTTTGTATTACCCACCCTGTAGAACATGGTATGTCACACAGAGAGATCCTTATTTATTTTTGTTGATAATTTTTTCAGTTTCTTCCTCCCCAGTTGTCCAAGGCTGATTATGGCAGCATTCCACTCTTCATCCTCTTCCACACCATGTGTGTTTTGATCTGCTAGGGGTTACAGAGCCTGTGAAGCATAAAGCAATGGGGGACTTAACATATCACTAACCAAATATGTGATCCTTGCCAGAACTCCTGCTGTTTAGGAGGAGGAAAGGGCAGAGATTTTTTGGACAGATTTGTGCCTGGGTAATTTGTGGACCGCTTGTGGGTTACTTATGAGTTGGCATGCTGATAGAATTGGAAGGCATAAAAAATTCTCACAAACGTTCAGTTGAAGAGAATCATTGATTTTGAGCAAGCTTGGCTACCTCATTAGAGAAGACAGTCCATAAAGGTGTGTTTAATGGAAAACACTCCACTGGATGAATGGCGATAATGGATGAAAAATTCAAATTCCCTGGCCCAGACTCCTTTCCACACATTCTTATATGGTCCAAGGGCAAAACGCTTTTTTCTCACAAAACCCTTTTTTCTCAACCTGTTCATTGCATCTTTGAATGCAAATTCAATAGTGAACTGGCTTCATTATCTCCAGAGGAACTATTTCCAGTGCTAGAAAATGTAGCTACAAAAGAAAACCCTTGTAGAGAAATTTCACTCCAATGGCAAGAATCAGACCTGCACACGACCAGTTGGCTTTTTCACAAACTCTGTGGAAAGTCCCTTCTCTTGTTTAGTCCCCTGCCTCCCCATTTGGCCTAATCCCCCTAGTATTGTTTCCAGAGTTATCTTGTGATTATTATTCATGATATTAGCTTCCTATTTCAGACATCCTAGGCTCCAGTCCATAAGAGTGAAACTTCCCCTTTCTTATTCATCTACAGGCAGGGACCTCTCCTGGACTTTTATCCTTTAAGTTGTGACTTTCCTTGGCACCTTGGTTTGGTCTGATTTGTTGTGTGACCTGAGTACTAGGCATGGTTTTTCAGTAGGAAACAAGCTGGTTTTTTGGTCATCACTTTCACATGTTGCCATTTTCTCTTCGTTTCTCTGCCTACTCCTTCTAAAACCCCTCACATAATGTGGTGAACTCAATTGTCTGTGAATCGGGTGAGTATTGAACTTTGGACTAATTTTTTTAAATGAGCAGGTTTTTCTAGTGAAGGGTTTTGTTGTTGTTTGCTTCTAAATTTTCCTCTTTTAAATGTTTTTCTAAAACCCAGACATTGTTTAAAATTAGAGGACATTTGAACTGTATGACTCAAAAGACAAACTATTATCATCCACTGAGTTATATATATATATATTTTTTTTTCAGTGAGGAAGATTGGCCCTGAGCTAACATCTGTTGCCAATATTCCTCTTTTTGCTTAAGGAAGATTGGCCCTGAGCTAACATCTACGCCAATCTTCCTCAATTTTGTATGTGGGATACTACCATGGCATGGCTTGATGAGCGGTGCATAGGTCCATGCCCAGCATCCCAACTAGCGAACCCCAGGCCGCCGAGATGGAGTGCGTGAACTTAACCACTATGCCACCAAGCTGGCCCCTGGGTTACATATATTTTTAAGCATATAAAACAAAATTATAACTACTTGTGCTTGGTTGGTGACTTTTAAATTTGCACTATGAGAAGAATTTCATGCTATTGTCCAGCATGAATTACTGAGGAAATTTCAAATAAGGAAATCCCCTTCCATTCAAACTGGTCTGAACATCAAGAAAGGACCGTCATATTTCAGGCCGGTTTCTGTGCTGGCTGCCAAAGAGGTCTGGAAGATCCCTCATGAGTGGGACTGGGGCAGAGATAATCTCAGAAAACAAAGGCTCCTTAATTTCCTAAACCTAAGAGAAACCAGCAGAGGAGGTTCCCAAAGGCAAGGATGTGGTCTTCCTTACTTCCCCTGTAAGCCCTCTCTTTCCCACCAGAATTGACAAGAGGGAGTAAAAGTCTAGCATTAAATGCTGAACTGAATTTTTAGTTTCTGTTAGAGTGAAGAGCTTTCAAATGTGGAGGTAATCACTAGGCGATTGCTCTCTCCCCAGTATAGCAACTTACTTAATCTCTCTGTGTCTCAGTTTCTCATCTTTAAAAGCTGCAGAGCTTGCCTCCCCCACTGTATCCCACAAACACGAACACAAATGGCTGTTGCAGTCCTGCTGGTTATTTAAGCTAGACAGCTTTGTGTCTTCATCATAGGCTATCTCTACTCAACGAAAGTGAAATAGAGAATTGAAAGTTAATGGAGAATTGAAGTCGTACCCTCAATTTTACTCTTGCAACATTCAGAGAATGACTGCCTTTTGAACACCTGTAGAAGTGCCCCGGAACTCGGCCCTATGGTAAATAAGGAAATAGACGGAATAGAGGTGATAGCCTGAGCTCATTTTCCTCATACTTCTATCACCTCAAGTCCATCAAAATGGCTTGTGTTGAGACCACCAGGATGCTCCTAATTATCAGATCCAATGGCAGTCCATTTTTTCATTGACTTTTCTGGAGTACATGGCCTTGTGAAAATGTGGGCCACTCTCTCCATCTTGAAACTCTTTTTTCCTTTTTTCTTTGGGGAGGTATTACAGAAGAGACAAGGGTATCAAGTCTGGAATCAAGTGAGTTTAATCCCAACCCCACTATCTATTTGCTCATACTCTTAGGCAAGTTACTTGGCCTCTCTTTGCCTGAGTGTCCCCACCTTAAAAATGGAGATAATAAACTTTCTTTATAAGTTGTTGTATTAGTTGAGTTAACTTACACGCAATGCTTAAAAAGAGCTCTTCCACATAGATGGCATTCAGTAAATATTAGCTTAATTATTCATAGCACGATTTCCCTTAGTTTTCCTCCTATTCTGATCATTGTCTCACGGTCTCCTCATGGGTGCTAATTCCTCCGCCAATCCCATAAAATCAACGTCCTTGTTTCTTCTTGCTCCACACACTCATCTTAGATGACCTCATTCACCCCATTCCTTCACATGCATCCAAGAGGTGAAAGCCTCTCCATTTTCAGTCTTCAACCAGACCTCCCTCTTGGGCTCCAAGCTATCTCTCCAACTCCTTAGTGCACAATTCCTCTTGGTTGTCCCATCGATACCTCAAATTTAATATGTCCAAAGAGGAACTCATCAGCCCCTTTGCTAGAACTTTAACCACTAGATGTGAGGGCATTCCATTCAAAGCAACACGGTAGAGATACCAAGGTAGGGGTAGTGGCTATGGGTGGGCAAAGAGACTTCAATCTGAGAAGGTAGGTTTGGCTCAGATTTTTATAAAATTTGTTTATAATTCTGGATTCCATTCTGTAAGGAATGGGGACTCATCGAAAATTTCTGATCAGAGCACCTCCTAAAAAATGTTTTCACATGTTTCTAGCTCTCATGTCAGTTACCTATTAGACTTTAATGATATCTTGGATGATCTCAGTCTCTTCCTTTGTATTCTATGTATCTCTGTCAAGAACAATCAAAGAGCCTGCTGCTGTCAGTTTTTCTGTGAGTTGGCTGAAAAGGTCCAATATGTGAATATGAATCCTTTCCCCCATGGAAACCTGAAAACCAGCTGATCTGGCTCCCTGCCTCTTTCTGAAATCTTTGCTGAAGTGAGATAATCCAGTCCCACTTGCAGGACATCAGGCCAGTCTGACAGCTGTTGTTTCATGGCAGGTTATGCTGCACTATTTTAACTTGTACCTGGGAGGGTATTTTTCACAGATTTCCTGAATTATGGTAGCAGTTTAATATTATTCATCTTAATAGATATAGGTTCCAATATCTTCAACTATCCATATACTCATGTAGCAAAAGTCCTAAGGCAGAGGCTCAAGCTGGACACTCACTGGTGATAATTTAGGTGACACTAGAGAGTTGACAGGGCAGCCAAACAACTCACAGGAGATGGCCTCAAAGCATCTTTGTCTTGTCATCTAGTAAGAAAATGTAACACAAGTTGGAGAAGGCATCCCCACTCAAGACCATCACCCTAGCACAGTATATGTTAATGCAAAGAAAAGAGGATCACAACCAGAGCCAGTGTAGATGGCGTGGAACATCCACAGCCAGAAAGAGTAATTTCTGACAGTTACATGCTGAGCATACAAAAATTACTCAGGAGGAACACTGTTATTCACACCACTTCATTCAACAACTGTTAACTCAGCACCTATTAAATACCAGACAGTCTTCTAGATGCCAGGAATACACCACTGAACAAACAGACAAAAATCCCATGCTCATGGAATTCATACCCTATTGCACTGAGAAGGGATTTGAGACATGGGAGATAGTTGGGTTGGAGATTTTTGCTTAATTGTCTCACTGAGAGCAAATTCCTTAATTGTACATCTACGCTCTAGTATTAAAAGAATCAAACAAAAATACACACACACACCCAGATATATACACTGATATATATGTATATTGTCGTACATAATCATATATATAATTAACAACACCATTCCCCTCATCCCACATGTATTTCTATGAGTGAGAAGGTGTTCTCTCAGATGGTGTCACAGTTGAAAAGAAAAGCAGATGGTGCTTCTAGAGGAGGCAGCTTGCTTGCTGAAATGTCATGGATATACAGAAATAAAACCGAAAATGAAAGGCAAGAAAATATTCTCATTTGAATAATGAACTATCTGATGTTTCCTCAGAGCCATACAGCTCGGAAAATGAAAAGAAACACTCTCAGATCCTTTGTTCTGCGTTTACAACAAAACTCACACCACATGTCTGTCATGTAACAAGCCACTCTGGATAATTTCTGAAGAATAATAATCATTGTTTGATGGAACCACTTGTAAATTCCAGAAGGTACCCCAGAGAAGCTGGCACTCGTAATAAACTATCCAAGGGGTAATTTGTGATGACAAATGATACACTGAGTATTGCATTTAAACTTTAAAACAATTGCTCGCACACAAAAGAAAACTAACGGCTGAGCCCACTGTCCACCCTGGCTTCCTGTCACTGCTCATTTTTCAGTGTTCCTGCAGTTGAAGGAAGCCCTCGGGACTCGTGGCAGCAGATAGTTCAAAATGATGCCTATAAAGCTTTTATAATTATTATTATGTTAAACACATAATTTGGTTGCTTTGTTCTGTGACTATATGTGCTTATTTCAGCCTCATAATAGTTGCCAGATTCTGCTGCATGATTTGTACCCTGAAGTGAAATGCACAGACCACAAGTTTGCTTTTCTTCACCCTCTGTTCTGCCAGCACTATGAACACCAACAATGCCCATCATTGTCTCCTGGGTGCTTTGTGCAGACCCGAGGTGACAAAGAGAGTAACATCAGATAAATCAACAGAATGTAATTACAGGTGAGGAGTCTGGCTTTACTCATCTAAGGTCTTTGAGGCAAGGGGTAAATTTTGACTCAGCACCAACTGAACTGGTTTTAGGATCAGTTGTTTACTTAAATCTCTTACATCCAGATTTCACACAAGCCAAGAGACCCACCTGCAAAGCTTGCCCAAAGTTTACTGTCTTCTCAACCACCTTCTGGGACAGGGGAAATCCTTCAGGAAAGATTAAGTGAAAGACACTGGAGATGTGACCTTTAGCACTGTCAGTGTGGACTATAAGCAAGTTGTTAAGGCCCCTGGGATCCCAGTGATGTGGAAGAGGAGCCAACCATTGTATAAATCCCTCTGATTGTCATCCCACCCCAGGCTCCCTCCTCCAAAAGCTGCTTGTGGGAACTAAGCAATTTGCCAGCTACCTGGAAACAAATCAGGCCAGGTCTGAACAGACAAGAGCAGACGTTACTTTTACAGAGAAGGTGAGGTACCCTAAAAGTACTGGGAGCCAGAGACGGAAGAGGTTTGAAAATCGATTGAATTGTTTTGCCCTAAGAGTTATTTAATTGAATAGTGAGAGGCCAATTGTTAGAATTTGAAAACAGTTCAGAAGCTGTAGAAATCCTTTGATGGTAACCTCCCTTGCCTAGACCTTGGTCTCATGAGAAAGAAAACTCTCTTCAATTAGTCACCAAATAATGGCTCCACTAAGGCTCTCAATAAGGGCAGATGAATCAAAGTCAACAGGAGGCAGCCAGTAGCAATGCTTTGCAGTCTGACAAATCCCGGTTTTAAAAATCAGGTCTCTCTATAGTGGAGAAATCAGATGACATGTTAACCAGGTGTCACAATTAAAATTATCAAGGAAGGGCAGATGGACATTGGTGCCTCTGGGTGGCGTATCCTGAGAAAGACACAACCACACCTACTAAAAGCATTGTAGCTCCTTGCTATGATATATTTCAGTCGAAACTGATATTAAATGAACAGCCATGGTCATAACATGTCCTTGAAATGCTTTTCAAGTTTATAAGATATCATACCGGAAAAAGTTGAGGGCTCTGATTTAGGCGTCCTTAAGGTGGACATAATCGCTGCCTCTCAACCCCCCATCCCCGCGTGCGCGCGCTGTTTCCGCGTGAGCCATTCAGTTCAGGCTACCTCCTTCTCCTGACACTGCTCTGCGCCCTAAGCACGTCCTTCTGGAGCTTGTGTTCAAGAAAGTACTGAGGAAAGGGAGAGACGTGCCTGGGAGGAGAGCCTTCCCCTCTTATAAGCTTCTGCTCGAGATCTTCCCTGCTCGGCTTCCTGGGAACACCGGCCTGGGCCCCAGGGCGTCCAGTCTTCTCTCCGGATCGCAAAAGCACTGCGTCACAACTCTTGGCTTGGAGGCTCATCTTGCCAAGGAACTATTTTCCACCAACAAATCAAGAGCTGTACGTGTGAATTTTTTGAGGAAGAATATCTATTGTTTCTCATTTCCCATTCTCAAGAGAGCAAGGTAATGTTTTTCCTGCAGAGACAATGTTCTCTCTAGGAGATTTGGAATTAGATAGACTTTTTTTTTTTTTTTTTCAAATCCTAACTTTGTCACTTACTAATAAGATGACCTCAGGCCACATTTGCCCCATCTATAAAAATGGGTTATATAGGTGGGGTTATGGTAAAGGATGATATTTATCTTTACATCATCAAATATATATAGAAGGTATTCAGTAAACTGTTCGATGTATGATAGAAGAATAAATAAATTCCTAAACATTCCTGTTCTAGTGAAGCTGGACCACACTCTTCTTTAAAGCTGTGGAAATAAAACCTTGAGTAGCATATACAGTTGGAGTGGTCTCGGGTGATCTGGAGAAGCCATTTTATTGGGCTGGAAATGGCCAGTTATTCCATTCTTGGTAAACATCCCAAAGAGGTTCTTACACAGATCCAGGGGGACATGTACAAGGATGTCCATTGCAGCATTATGTGTGGTGGCAGACAGCTGGAGCAACCTGGATGTCCACCACGGTGATAGCATGGTGGATCCACATCAGGGGTGTAACTCTTAGAAGCAATGGATTCAGTGTATACATGGCAAGAGGGATGCATCTTAAAACCATGGTGCTTAGGGACAAAAAGTGAAACATAAGGCAATTTAAGTACAGGCATACAAAACAGCAATAGCCATTTTGCAAGCAAAGCATCCGAACAGAAGATTCACAATAAAAGCATTAGAGAGATTGACTATGGGATGAAGAAAAATGACTAATGGGAAAGAGGATTAAAGGAAATGGATAAAGAGGAAGAGAGGAAAGAGGAAAAAAGGAAGGAAGGAAGAAGGGAGGGAGGGAGGAAGGGGAAAGGAAGAGAGATACTTAGCTTGCAACAATGATTATTATGTTCTATGAACTGAAGGGTATAATTAATTGTTCCTTTTGCACTGAGTTCAGAAAAGAAGAAATAAAGAAAAAGGAAGTAAGCCTGTAGGAAGTAGTCCTCAAACTTTTTTCTCCACGTCTCCCCCACCCCCCACCCCAGAGTTTCAGTATACTTCCATGAAGACACGGATTCTCCAGCGACTGGAGGGGAGGAGCAGAGGAGGACGGAGGTTGACAATGTCTGAAGATCACAGTTCTAGGACAGTGTTTTTCAAAATATGGTCAGAGAATCAGCCATAACAGCAACACCTGAGGCTCTGGTTAAAAATGTAAGTTAATCAGCTTCAGCCCAAATCTACTGAATCAGAACCTCTGGGGGTGAGGCCTGGGGATGTGTGTTTTGACAAGATCTTTTGGTGATTCTCTGTCACCTGAAGTTTGAGGACCACTTCTGTAAAAGGTACAACTCTTCAATCTACTTAAACAGAACTAAGCCTTTCCTTGCACTGAGTTCAGATATGTTTTTATAAACTGATTTGTATTCCCTGAACTTAAGGCTGTGAAGCATCCAAGTGAGTAGCCATGGAAGCCATCTCCTTTCATTTTTCTACTTACTTTTATGGCAGGCAAAGTTGAAAAAGAGGAAAAATCAGCTACATTAATCAGATGTCACAAAAACAATTCACCATTCCTTTTCTCACAAAAGTAAAAGCAAATCCAAGAAATTAGTTTGCATTGGTATTTCTTGAGTGCTTCAAATCATGTGACATTGGCAATAAGACATTAGCAGAACTGGTATCTGTTGTAATTTTACATATTGCTGTATGTTATTTCTTCTTCCATGGAACACATGGCAACTATCCAGAAATTCTTGATCTGTTATTATACTGTAATATTCTTCAATACAGAGGAAGACGATTTTTTAAAATTTTCTCTCTTTCCTTTGAAATTATTTCCCATGCCTTTCATGGACCTTGGTAATATTCCAGAACTTTCTAATCAGTCTAACATTGTAAGTTGTCAGAACAGATTTTCTTCACTAGAATTTATATGACACTATACATTTAATATCTATTCTACACAAATCCTTCGATTCTTTTCTTTTTGTGTTACTTCCTTTGTTTCTTGAGTCTTTCTTTTTGTTTTTCAGATCTGTTGGGGTATCTCCAATTTTAAAGGCTTTATTAAAGTAACTCTAGAATTCCACTTCCAGAAGAAACTGAATCAGCAAACTCTTTTTGACAATTTTCTATCGAGTTGCTTGGAGTTTGTGACTCACTTCATTTGAAAAGCTTCTAAAAAGAGGCGTGCTCAGACCTTGAGGAGGATGACCTGTTTTGATAGAACTGGTTAGTAAGTTCAGTCACATCACCAGTGACTTCTGATGACAAGTTTGATGATTACGGGATTGTTTTGTTGTTCCTTTCAAATACTGAGTGGCTGTCTTCATAAATTTACCAAAACACAGGAGTTTTGTTTGTTTTGTTGTATTTTGGCTTCATTCTAGTCCATAATCATAAAGTAACCATACTGAACATAAAATTAAAGCTTAAAATCAAACAATAACAGCATCTCAATAGATGAAGTTGATTCTTCATGTAAACGGTTTATAAACCTTCCATGCTTCAAGTTGTTTTCATTGTCTTCTTTGTCCATTAGCATCACTGACATAAACATAACATCTGCCCAAGCTCCATAATCCATCTACATCATATTGACTTCCGTTCCTAAAGAAAACCCTCTTTATGGTTTCTCTTGAGTGTCAAATTTGATAAAGTGAATAGAAAAATAATACATGTCTGAAAACACAGAACATAACAGTTGCTTATGGTATATTAAAATAATAGATCAGCTTCATGTTATTGTTCTGTTTTGTCGTTCTTTGGTTCATAAGTGCTGTCATCCTTTAACCTTCTCCTGCAGTGCAGTGGGATTTAGGAATCACTGGGTGTTGGTTCCACCTGGGTCATCTACATCTCTGCTACTCAGTGTAGTCTGGGAACCAGCAGCAACAGGATGAGCGGGGAGCTTGTTAGACACACAGGATGTCAAACCCCAGTATGTATTTGAACGGGATTTCCAGATAATTTGTGTGCACTCACAGCTCGAGAGTGTTCTTTGTGATCTACTGACTGGTTTCTTCTTGCATTCACTTCCTAGCATGACCTCAATTTCTAGGATGAATTATTTTCTGTTTGTTTAATAAAAATAATTATAACCCACTGGCAAAACTTTCCTTTCGTTTCACTACAGGGAGTAACACAAAAACAAAAACTTACATTGCTTGACTGGACTTTCTCCTCCAAGTGAATTAGATCAGCAGAGTCCTATTTAAATGCACTTTACCTGAAGTTCTGTCTGTAGAAACGGACCCTCTCTAAGATGTGACCTCACTGTCACCTCAGAGCTCACCCCAAACATGTCTGTTAACAGGTGTTAAGGTTATAAAAGCCAAACAGTAAAAGTGAATCAAGGAAAGAACGCCTGCAGGAAAGAAGAGCAGTTGAGAATGTTTTACCCATTTCCCCTTCGGGTTTCACAGGTATCTTAAAGGCAGAAGGGTCTGGCAGCTGGAATCACTGCATGATAACTCTCCTTCATTCCTTTTCTGAGTCTAGTTCAGCAGTTCACAAACTCTAATGTGCTGAAGAATTGCTGAACAGCAACGGTACACAATGAAATGCATCCTGGCCTCAGTGGCCAATAGAAGGTATTTAAGGGCAGTTTTGACTACATGAAATTTTTTATCTTATACAGTTATTTAAAACCTAACCTCCATATAAAATAGGTCTGTGACTAAATATTCAGAATTAATAGGTTATTTTGGCATCAATTTACCCATTTTTAAAAACGCATATGTTGTATTACATAGACAAAATAACTGATAATTTAGAAAAATGTTCTAATGTTAGTAATCAGTTGTCTGGGTGGGATATGAAAATAACAATATAAATTAAAAAATGGAAATTAAAAATGGAAAAACTAAGCCTGATATTTAGCAGGTAACGTACTATTCTTTTTATATAATGCCACCTTAGCTGTAAATTACAAGTATGATTTGAGCTCCATATATTTCAGCATTATATTAACCTTGTATATTACTGATTGTTCTTTCAAGAACATACATTGGAGAATATACGCAGAATTCTATATATTACTTACATTTATTAAAGACCCACCAACCAGTGGGAAGATGTGGGAATGGATATGTCCTGAACTTTGAACTACTTACCTTTATGCTATTCCTGTATCGTAATGTGGGGGGAAAAGGAAAGAACATCAAAGAGTGTGTGATTGAGTAAGAATAGTAGAGAAGAGCCAACTCAGTGCTCATGAGTTAGTAAAATAGTTATTTTGCAATATGAACCTTTATGTTAATTTGGGTTTAAGGCTAAATAAGCACTATATAAATACATTGAAACGAGACTGCTGACAGAGTGGAAATGTTTTGTTTTCTGGAAATGCTACAGACTATTTCTGAAACATTTAGATTTTGGCATTAACCAAATATATTTTCCAAGCACCTTTTCCCTATTTAAAAATATGAATACATATAGTCCACGTTTCTGATTCATTTGCAACTAATTTATCAAAATTGGCAAGACCTATTTGCTAATGACAAGGCCTAGGGAGCCAGTTTAAAAAAAAAAGAAAGCCTTTTTAAATCTTCCTTTTGGACCATTCAGTTAATCCAAAGGGGATTCAAACTCTGATTACGGGAGTTGATTAAAAACCAAGAAGCCATTGTTTCCCTTCACTCTGTTTTTTCTCTTTGATCTCCTTTGCCCATCAGAGAGGTCCCCAATTCTCCTTTGCTCACATGCTCTCAAGATAGCTGGGACGTGTTCATTAACAATATTAGCAATAATAAATTCGCAAAATATGTATTGTGAATACGAATGCTTCCATTCCCCATGGTTCTTATTTTCAAACAGGAAAAAAGTCATTAGAAGTCAGCTGTATCATGAAATGAGCACATTTACTTTTGGTTTCTTCCGTACTGAACTGATGGTGTGTTTCAGTACAGATGTCTTCCACTTAAACTTTCCCTAAAACCCAACACAGAAGATGAGTCTGCATCTTAGTAATTTAACAGTTAAATATCTAAACCTTAATCTATCTATTAATTAATCAGTTAACAAATATTCTTATATTACCCAGTCTCCTAAGTGTGCCTCATTGTAAGGCACTTACTTAACAGAGAGATCCCAGGTCCCTGCTCTGGAAGCTGGGGAATGAGTATGTTTAACCAATGCCCCCAAATGACTCTTGACAATCTGGGCCCCACAGACACTGCTGGTTCGTTATGCTTGCTATGATACAGAGGTTCTCAAATGGCCTTGATTTTGGATCATTTTTATCTTTTTGATAAAGTAACACTTAAAATGTATAATTACATGGCATTTAATATTTATACATCATAAGACCTTTCCTACTAATATATTTATCAACTGGAAAACTTCCTTTGTCAGACCATTTGTAATTTTTCCTTTGGAGAAGTGATCTGTGTAATATTAAGTATGGTTTCTTTCTTCAAGAAGGTTGAAGGAGCTGTTTAGAAAGTAGACATATGATGGTGACAGCCACAAACTAGCTTTGTGACTTTGGACAAGTCACTTAATCTATCTGAAATTCACCTGGACATTAAGGCAAATATCAAAATTAGAAAGAGAATTGTATATACTTTGAGAAAAAAGCAGCCCGTTATGCCATTGCTTTTATTTTTTGGGTCAAAGTATTCATTTTTATTTCATATTTTAGGTAACATTAAAGGAGTGTTAAATGTGCATATTTGCTTTTATGAAATGGGGGCCTGAATCAAAACAGGTTGAGAAGTACTGGTTCAGGAGGCAATTAGTTTTCTCTTGCTATGTAATAAATTACCACAAATTTAGTGGCTTCAAACCACACTCATTTTATGTCATAGTTTCTGTGGGTCAGAAGTCCAGACACGGCTTACC
The DNA here is from genome assembly GCA_031878705.1 of Tapirus indicus. NCBI lineage: Eukaryota > Metazoa > Chordata > Mammalia > Perissodactyla > Tapiridae > Tapirus > Tapirus indicus. Next base: position 9,982,906 of record CM062925.1, read on the forward strand.
TGGCTCTTCTGCTCAGGACCTCATAAGGCTGCAGTCAGTGTGTTGGCTTGATTTGGAGGCTTGAATAGGAAAGAATATGCTTCCAAGCTCATTTGGATTGTTGGGAGAATTCATTTCCCTGTGGTTGCAGGACTGAGGGCCCCTCGCTTCTTAATGGTCATCAGCTGGAGGCTGCCCACAGTTCTCAGCCCTCTCCATAGGCAGTTTATCCCATGACTGTTTGCTTCTTTAAGGCCAGTAGGAGAATCTCTCTCTCCAGTTCACTAAAATGGAGTCTTATATAATAAAACAATCACAGGAGTGACATCCCATCACCTTTGCTATATTCTGTTGATTAGAAGCAACTCATAGGTTCCATCTGCTCAAAGGGAGGGGATTATACCAGAAGCATGAATCGCTGGGGTCACCCAAGGGTGGGTCCACCACAGGGGTGTAAACTAGATCGTCTCTCAAGTAAGTTCTTTACTTAGAAAACAGTGTGGCTTGAAATGTGGTCCCTAGACCTCATTCGTGAGGATCCCCTGAACTGCTTATTAAAAATGCAGATTACTGGATCCAGATCCATACCTGACGAATCAGAATATCTTGGAACTGGACAAGGGAATCTGTGTTTTCCACAAGCTTGCAGATGATCCTGATGCATACTAACATTTGGGGACATTATCACTCCTATGATTCTGTGTATTAATTGTGAAAAAGCAACCTTTAGAAGGTAATGAGGATACCAAAGAAAAGCAACCAAAGAAAAAATTAATTGGACTTCATTAAAACAACAGCTTCTGTGCTTCAAAGGATACTATCAAGAAAATGAAAAAACAGTCCACAAAATGGGAGAAAATATTTGCAAATCATATATCTGATAAGGATGTATATTCCAGAGTATATAAATAATTCTTACAACTCAAAAATAAAAAGACAAATAACCCAATTAAAGATGGACAGAGAATTTGAATAGATATTTTTCCAGAGAAGATAAGCAAATGGCCAATAAACATATGAAAAGATACTCAATATCATTATTCGTTAGGGAAATACAAACCAAACCTCAATGAGATACTACTTCACATCTACTGTTATGGTTATAATAAAAAAGACAGACAATAATAAGTGTTAGTGGGGACATAAAGAAAAAGGAACTCTTATACTTTGCTGGTGACAAAGACTCCCTCCTTGATCACACTTTAGCCGGGCTCCTCTGAGCCTTCAGCTCCACTAGGCATCATCCTTGGCCTGCAGTCCTTGGACTGCTGAGCCCAGTTCAGCAAGAATCCTGCCAATCCAGGTTCACAAGAATCATCCACCATGATACCCAACCAAGTTCCTCTTTGTGATTTTCCATTTACTGATTCCCTCACTCTGCCAGTTGGCTATAAATCCTCAGCTGCCCCTGTTGTATTGGAGTTGGGTTCAATCTCTCTCTCCTATTGCAATAGTCTTGAATTAAGTCTTCCTTGCCTATTTAACTCTGTCCAGCACAATTTTTATACAACACTGGTGAGAACATAAAATGGTGCAGCTGTTTTGAAAACAGGTTGGCAGTTACTCAAAAGGTTAAACAGTTATCCAACAATCCCATTCCTATGTATATACACAAGAGAATTAAAGACATAGTTCACACAAAAACTTCCACATGAATGTTCATAGCATAATTATTCATATAGCCAAAAAGTGGAAATTCAAACATCTATCAACTGATGAATGGATAAACAAAATGTAGTACATTTATACAATGGAATATTATTCATCCATATAAAGAAATGAAGTACTGATATATGCTAAAACATGGATGACATGAAAACATTATGCTTAGTAAAAGAAGCCAGACACAAAAGGCCACATATTCTATAATTTCATTTATGTGAAATGTCCAGAAGAATCCATAGAGACAGAAAGGAGATTAATGCTTGGCAGGGGCTGAAGGAGGAGGAGAATGAGGAGTGACTGCTAATGGGTATGTGGTTTCTTTTGCGGATGATGAAAATGTTCTGGAATTAGATAGTGGTGATCACTGCACAATCTTGTGAACATATGAAAGGTCACAGAATTTTACACTTTAAGAGTGTGAATTTTATGGTATGTGGATTATATCTCAATTTTTTAAGAGGTATATTAAAAAGCGGTGAGCAGGCATCATCTTCTAAATGAGCTTGCTTCATTTGTGTTGGTATGGTATGCATGTCTGATTGTTGAAAATGAATATTAACTGAGACTAAAGTAGAAAATAATCAGTGTTAGTATTTCAAACAAGTACACCATCAAAATCACTTCTCTTTTCCTAAGCACTAAACCTAACCTTGCACTAAGCTTTTAAGGACTCACTATCCCTAACTAATTAATAGAAAATGGACAAGGAACTAAAGTGCAATGAATAAAGCTTTTCTGTAGCACATTGTCAGAGGTACACACATTTTCTCAGGTACATAGCTCATCTCACTATGCTTCTCTAAGCTTTGTGTTACCCAATGGGGCGGGGGATGGTGGTATGAAGGAGGAGGAGGAGAAGGAGGAGAAGCATGGAGAGGAAGAAGAAAAAGAGGTAACTTAAAAAAAGAAAGAAAAGGAGAAGAAATAGTTATTAAAGCTCATTCCTGATTTCTACCTCAGTGCTTTGAAGCTGCTTCTGTTTCTCTCCAACACAATTGAAATTAGACATTTAGGCTGCAAAGCGTTCTAGAATACATTCTGAATACACTTTGTAATATTGATTTGTAACTGTTGAGTTACAAGTCCAATGGTTTGGAAGGAGACAACAAAACCAGAGAGAAATAAACCGCTTTGCATAAGAAAGGAACAGGAAACTCATGGGTGAAAGGCAAGCAACTGAAAACAGCCTCAGGAGGGGAAGGAGAACCCATTTGAAAGGACAGAGTTCCAATAAAATGGTGAGATGTCCAGCTCTGAGGGAGATATTAGCCATTGAGAATGCAGAGGGACTCTTTAAGAACATGAATAACTAATGCAATTGTAAGTCACTTCTTGAGTAGTGCTAGAGTATATTAACACTTGTTTTCCCTCGAAGTCGGCCAAGTGCACAGCCTTGTGCCTGCAGTACTTTGGGAAGTGAATAAATAAATGGCAGGGGTGGAGGCGCAGCATCCAGTATACAAGGCGAGGTGATGCTGTGTGAGTAGCAAAGGAACCAAACATATAACGCGGCGAGAGAGCAGAGATGCTAAAAAGCAGGGAATAAATGTGACGAGGTGGTATCTCTGACCACACTGGAAGGAACCCTGCATTTCCCACTGTGTTCTCATCTCCTTTCTTCCAAGAAGAGACTATAACAGGACCTCCTATGAGCCAACAAAGAATAAAACTAAAAATATTAAGTTCATATGTTTCTTACCCTATGAACGGATTGTGATCATTTCTGAAGTGATTCTGAGAAAGGACTTGTAAGAATTCAGTGTGCAGAATGCCGCATAGAGGGAATGTCAGAAGTCCCTGCAAAAGACTGAGCCTGGCGGGTTCACCCTGGCCTGTCCATCCACCCAGTATTCACTGGACACAGACAGTGTGTCAGATACCTTGATAGGTGTTTTGGCATAAAGATCAAGTAAAGATGGTTTCTCCTGGTCCGGCTTGGTAGTGTCATGGTTAATTCTGCGTGCTCCGCTTCAGCCCAGGGTTCGTAGGTTTGGATCCCAGGTGCAGACTGACGCACCACTCATCAAGCCATGCCGTGGCAGTGTCCCATATAAAGTAGAGGAAGATGGGCACGGATGTTAGCCCAGGGCCAGTCTTCCTCAGCAAAAAGAGGAGGATTGGCAATGGATGCTAGCTCAGGGCTAGTCTTCCTCACATACCCAAAAAATGGTCTCTCCTATTAAGGAAATATTTGATCTATGCTTAAAATGCAAATATAGTGTTAATGGTTCTCAAGTATAGCACTACTCTTAGAGTGTTCTGCAGGCCACTGCTAGTCCACATGTTTATTGTGGCAAGATAAGTACCAAAAATGGAAAGGAAGTGTTTAAAACTTCTACAGTACATTTAAAACTTTTATAGTGCATTGAAAGAGTAATTTTGTCTGTTAACACTAACGATCAAAAATTGGGATTGTATTTTACATCTTTTATTTCATTTTCTATGAATTTACTTGTATTGTATATTACAAAATTATTAGTCCATGATAGATTGGAGTTAAAAAAAATACCAGTCCTTCACCACCGATACTTTGAGAAGTTCTGTCCTAACAGAGAGATTTGGGGTGCCCTATAACTAAATTTTTCCAAAGAGTCAGAGAAAATCTCCCAGAGGAAATGATTCTGGAGAAGAAATCTCAAAGATAAATAGATTTGTCAGGCAGACAAGGAAGAAAGGCATTGGAGGAAGGAAGAAGTGCATATGCCAAGGCAGAGAGTCATTGGCCAGCACGCGCTCTCCGAGAACTGCGAGCAGTTCAGCGCAGTGGCATGCGTGCTGGGTTGGGGGGCGGGGGAATAACAGGAGATGAAATAAGAAAACAGCCTTATAGCGTAGTTTGAATTTCATACTGCAGGCGATGGGCGAGGGTAGCAGGTAGAGAATGTAGCTTGTCCTAGTCTGCTCGGGCTACCATAACAGAATACCACAGGCTGGACAGCTTAAACAACAGGCATTTATTTTCCACAGTTCTGGGGGCTGGGGAGTCCAAGATCAGGGTGCTGGCAGATTCAGTTCTTGGTAACAGCCCTCTTCCTGACTTGCAGACCACCCCCTTCTCGCTGGGTCTTCGTATGGCAGAGAGAGGAAGCTCTGGTGTCTCTTCCTTTTCTTTCAGGGTCACTAATCCCATTACAGGGGCTCCACCCTCATGACTTCACCTAAACCTAATTATTTCCCAAAGGCCTCACCTCCTAATACCATCACATTGAGGGTTAGGACTTTAACACACGAACTTTGGGTGAACACAAACATCCAGTCTATAACATAGCTAACAAGTTGGCCATGTCTTGTTAGAGCAATAGTTGGACATCCAGAAATGCTGCCCACTAGGCAATTGTGTGTACCAGCATGGTACTCAGCAGAGACTTACCTAGGTTCAAGATCTCATTTGTAAAGTCATCACCCTAAAGGCGGTTGTTAAAATCAAGGAAGTACTAAGATGCTGCAGGTAGAGAGTATAGAGTGAATAAAGAAAATAAAAAACCATGGGGATTCCAAGAGGCACACAGCAGAAGAGGAATCTGCTTAGGAAACTACAAGACACTGTGAGAGAGAGAGAGAGAGAAAAGGGAATGTGGAGTCAAAGAAGCAAGAGGACAATTCAGGGAAGGGCTGTTAAGGAACCGCTACTGATGTGCCCCCTAGTCCCTCATATTTGCTGGCCACTTTGCTCTAAATTTTATCATCTGATCATCCCAAATGCTGGCACCCTGGTGGTGGAAAGATGCAAGAGTATCCTGACTCAGCCTAGTTTCAGCTCAGACTTTGCGACTTATTGTGTCACCATCAGCAAATCATTTCACCCTGCAGAACTATAGCATTGTCATCTACAAAATCAAGATCATATTTCTAGCCATCTCTTTTCCTTCACAGGGTTGTTGTGAGTATTGAGTGAAATTATATGTGTGGTTATTAAAATATTGTGTCTGCAAAGTGAAAATATTTTAAAGTCTCCTGCTAAGCTGCAACATCTTAACTGAGAAGAATTTATTATCATCCATAACCACATTTATGGATGATTAATTCTCATCAGCTTCCTCCCAGAGATGGAACATATGCTTGGGTGATCACAGGAAATGTCCATGGCAGGAAATACAAAGCTGGGCATCAGAAGGACACTGAGAAGAGGGATGACAAAGGACAAGGGGTGTTGAAGAAGAAATTTGTTCTGGGCCAGAATTACTGGGACTAGAACTGGCCATGAATTCATAGCATTCCAAAATCCCTGCAATTTGGTGAAAGGAGAGGTAGTCCTTTGAACTCAGTTTTAAAGAAGTTACGTTTAAAGGCACACACAATAGAAGAGGCCCTTTAAAAGAAATAATAGCTGAAGTGTTGGCACAGTTACCAGCAGGTTTTCTAGTGTTACATTCTGAAAATAGAAACGACATTTCACAAAACTTCCTCTTGGGGCTGGCCTGGTGGCTAAGTTCATGCACTCCGCTTCAGTGGCCCAGGGTTTACGGCTTTGGATCCCAGTGCAGACCTACACACTGCTCATCAAACCATGCTGTGGCAGCATCCCACATACAGAAAATAGAGGAAGATTGGCACAGATGTTAGCTCAGGGCTAATCTTCCTCACCAAAAACCCCCCAAAAAACAGAAAAAAGAAAAAACTTCCTCTCTAGCCGAACAAGCAAGATGCAGAGGCCGGCCCAGTGGCGCAGAGGTTTAGTTCGCACTTGGCAGCCCGGGGTTCACGGTTCAGATCCTGGGCGCCTGCCGACGCACTACCTGTCAGCCATGCTGTGGCGGCGTCCCATATAAAGTAGAGGAAGATGGGCACGGATGTTAGCCCAGGGCCAGTCTTCCTCAGCAAAAAAAGAGGAAGAGTAGCAACAGATATTAGCTCAGAGCTGGTCTTTCACATACACACACACATGCAAAAAAAAAAAAAAAAACAAGCAAGATGCAAGTGTAGAGCTCTCAGATCTTTGGATGACAGAATTACTGAACTCTGGGAGGAGAAATGTTTCTTACACTGGGACTTCTAAAATTACTGGTAACATGACTACGGAAAATGTGTCAAATAAGCAAAAGCACCAACTTCAGAGACCACAAGTCACCATTTTCCCTCTGAAAATATCAAATGTTTTACAGTAATACTTGGCCAAATGTGTGCTTAAATTAGGTAAAGAGAGTGTATTGTGATATTTTTCATTTCTCTTGCTCTGCATTTGTTATTAATACATTACAAAGAAAATGAAGGTGACAGGTAGGACAAAATACAGATTAGATGTCTTGATGGTCAAATCGATTCTGAATAAGGCAGCTGCTATTAGGGAATTTCCCATAAAGGAATTTAAGTCTTCCAGCCTTGGGCATAAGAAGCAGAAGGAATTCTTGTTGAAGAATAAGTGAAACAAAGAAAAGAAGAATAGGGAGATATCCTGCCAAGGGATGGATTCTAAAGAGAGCCAAGTTTTCACCAATTCATTTATTCATTCATAAAATGAATCCACACAGCAATCGCTAATTGAGCCCTTTTATGTGCCAGACACATTGCCAGTGCTAGGGAAAGAGCAGGAAGGGGTTGGACGGGGTCCTTGCTCTTACAGAGCTCACAGCCTCGTTGGGAAGACTCACATCAAACAAGTAATTAAACAAAGCACCACATGGTTGTTTGGATAGACAATGGTGTGTTGGAGGGAGATAAATGGAAACTCAGTTGAGGCTGTGGACACTACATAATGTCTTCAACCTCTCCTTTCCCTCAGATTGCTATTTGCCTCAAACACTGTGATTCTGTTCCAGCCTTCCTTTGATTTTAACAAAAAATTTGGAAGGTTCGGGCTGCATGTCAGAAGCTGAAGAAACTCCTTGGCTCAGCATAGAATCAAGTGCTAATTGTGGTGGCAGCCAAAGTTAATCCGCCAAACTAATAACATTCACAATCTATACTGTGCTTCACTGTAACTAACTTTACATGGTTCAGGTAAATCACTTGCGTCTGTATTATGTTGACAGAATCAAACTATTTTGTGTTGTTGTTTTTCTCTTTACCTTTTAGTTTAATCTTGTCTATTATTGATATCATAGCTAATGCTAGGAAACTATCAGTGTTCCCCCTGTTGCTATTGTCTACAATTCTTTCAGCAATGATAAGCAAACAGAGAGGTGTCTTGTGTCCCACCCTGAGAGCTGGAATGAAGAAAGCTGAAGAGTCAGGGCTCCATCTGCACAGGCTTTTTCCAAGCACTTTCTTGTATTTGTAATTTTCTATTCTTTTTTCTTGAACAGGGCCCCCAAATTCTGGATCCACCTTCAAACTTAAAAAGTATATACCCATGAGAATAAAAATGTTGACTAAAATATACTCATATCATATCAGTGGGGTATCACAGTAAAAGACATATTTGCAGGCAGGACAGGACTGTCCAGGGAGGAAAAGGTGTAGAAATAAACTTAACTGGTTTTTTTCTACCCTTTCTCGGGACGGGCACTGTTTAAACATTCAATAATTTGACAAATATTTATTGTGTGCTCACTACGTGCCAGGAAGTGTTCTGGAAAAGTGTAATACATCAGGAAACAAAACAACCAATAATGCCTGACTTGTGGAGCTCACATTCTAGCTAAGGAAGACAAACGATAAACACTAAGCATAGTAAGTAAACATCTATTACATTCGAAGGTGGTTAAGTACAATGGGGGAGAGGTAGAGCAAGATAAGGAAGATTGAGAGTGTGGGGTGAGAAAAGAGTTCCACTCTCGTAGGAAAAGGCTGATTAGTCTGTAGTTCTAGTAACATGACAACTTTCAATGCATCAGGAAAACTCCCCCTGGTGAACGTGCTTGTACAAGCCAACCAATCAGCTTCAACCCCTTGCTCCTAAGTCAGCCAATCAGGAGGGAACTTATTCCAAAAAAACATACCTCTGAGTGCCCACCCACCTATCAACAGCAGTCCCACGGAGTAACCTTGCTGCGATTGATGAAATTCACGCCTCTGAAATCCTGCCAATCCCTGAACTCCATGCTCCCCAAAACTCTATATAAGATTAATCTAACAGTCTGCTCTCTGCTCTGCTTAGAGAGACTGTGTGTGAACCACGTAGCTCTCTCTTACCCCAGTAAGCAAAACAATTGAGTTTTGTCTTTTCATTTCTGAGACGCTAAGGAATTGAGTGGCAGACAATATTGAGTGGTGGACATTTGGACAGAGCAGGTCCAATTGAGAAGATGACATGTGAGCAAAGAAACGAAGAAAGCTAGAGAGTTGGCCAAGGACGTATCTGGAGAAAGTTCTAAGAAGGAACAGTTAATATGAAGACCCAAATGCAGGAGCGTGTCTGATGTTCAGGAACAGAAAAGAAGACAGTGGGGCTGGATGAGGGTGAGCAAGAGGCAGAGTAGTAGGAGATGAAAGCAGAGAAATCATGGAGGACACATCACACAAGGCCTGTAGGCCACTAAAAAGACTTTGGGTTTCCAGTTCAGAAGAGATGCCATATACTGGTCTTTCACTGCTCCTCCCTGCTAAGTACAACTATAACTCTGAGAAATAATGCAAGAGACAATCAAAGAAGTCTGAAAGGTGGGAAGAGGTAGGAAGACTGGTTTGGCATCTCGAGACTGGAGGAGCAACATAGCAGCAGGACATCTTACAACCTTCCACCCAAAAGAAGGTGGTGGTCTAGGCTCAGCATTTTCTGACCCCCAATCTAGTAACAGAAAGCATCCAGGTAGGCTCATTTCTCCCCCAGATCAAACAGGAGTCTCACCAACGACACCAGGTGAACCTGGTATAACTGGCAGGGAGGTTAGATCAGAAGTCTTGTTAAGAATAAGTGGCCAAGGGAGGTGTTCTCCTTCCTTGCCAGATCTGAGACTCCCCTCCTTCACCCACAGACACCTTGTTGTCTAGGGGCACCAATAGGAGGGACCACGTCACAAGTAGCCTAGCTTGGGAGGCTTCTTTGCCTCTGAGGTTTCCTTCACCCACCCAGAGACACCATATGCCTGGGGGCATTGGCAAGAGGGATAGTATCACAAAAAGTAGCCCCAGCCCAGGAAGTACTCTCCTTCCCTACAGGGCTTGAGAATCCTCTCCGTGAGCCAAAGACACCAGCAAGGGAGATCCCACCACAACAAGCACCTGGCCCAGGAAGCGCTCTTTGTCCCTAACTGTCAAAGATCTTCCCTGCCTAGAGGCAGCAGACAGATCAGCCTGGATAAGCTCCCTCTGCCCCCAAGCAGCATTTGCAGGGACCAGCAGGAGCCCTAGAGGTACAAGATAAACCAAGCAGACCAAAATAGCAGTGCAAAAGCTCCGAAAATTAGATTGCCATTGAAACCACAACCCACGAAAGTAGACCTGGACCTGGATACTAAATGTAAACAGAGTGACTGCCTGCTGAAATAAAAATGTAAATAGGACCCAGAGTCTCCTAACGTAATAGCCAAAATGTGCAGAACACATTCAAAAATCACCAAGAACCATGAAAATCACAATGTGAATTAGAAAAGACAGTTAACTGACACCAATACCAAGATGAATCAGATGTTGGAATTATCTGACAAGGATTTTAAAGCAACTAACATAAAAATGATTCAACAAACAATTACAAATTGTCTTGAAACAAAGAGAAAAAAATAGAAAATCTCAGCAAAGAAATCGAAATTATAAAACAGGCCAAATGGAAATTATTTCATTGAAAATACAATAACAGCAAACAGAAAACAAATAACAAAGTGGCAGTAATAAAATATCAATAATTATCTGCAATGTAAACGGTTTAAATTCTAAAAGAATCAATCCTCCAAGAAGATATAACCATCCTAAATGTATATGGACCAAACAACATGAAACAAAAGCTGAACTGAAAAGAGAAATAGGCAAATCCACAATTGTAGTTGGGACCTCAATATCCGCCTCTCAGTCACTTGTGGAACTACTAGACGGAAATTCAGCACAGATATGAAAGAGCTGAACAACACAATCAACCAACGGGATATACCGAGTGCTCTGTATATGAACACTTTGCCCAATACACTAGTAGCAAGACACACGATTTTTTCACATACCCATGGATATTTACCAAGATAAACCATATCCTAGGCCATAAAACAAATCTCAACAAATTTTTTAAAAATAAATAAGAGACTTTTGGCTTTTACTGTGAAGGAAATGGGGACTCTAGTTCAACACTAGAGGAATCTTGTAGGACCACTCTGGCTACTGTTTTCTCTTGAGGGCAAGGGTAGAGGCTCTAAGACCAATTGGGAGGCTGTTGCCATAATCTGAGCAAGAGATGATGGTGGGTTTGGATCAAGGTGTTAGCTTTGCAGGCAACAAGAGTAGTCCAATTCTGGGAACATTCAAGGAAGTACAAAAATGTTTTAATATTGCTATCATTTGAAATAGTATTCATGGTGAATAACAGAATACTTATCTGAGAAGAGAAACATTATTAAGTCTTATGTGACACAACTTGTCTTACTTTTCCCAAACAATAATTAACAAGCTTTATGCCTCAAGATATTAGTAAAGAGTGATTGCTTCATGTTTAATTTTTGTGAATTCAATTATCCTGTCTTGGCAACGAGAGACAGAAGGAGAGGTTGGTGAAACAGGAAGAAACAAATAAATTAAATTGAGTTACGATTCTTGCCTGCCCTTTCACTAAACATCCATGGGATGAAAAAGGAGTCTGCTCTTCCCTACATCCATTTCTGAGTGCCTCTCAGCATGCATGTAATGTTTAAAAACATGAACTTTTGATATGACATGGTCCCTATGTATAAACCTGCTACACTATCTGATGTTCAATCAGAGAAACAGCAATCTATTCTAATATTGGAAGAAAAATGGACAGTGCTAGATATGTTGAGAGATGGACTGTGGGTCTCCAAAAAGGTAACTTCCTAAGGATTTTCAAGGAAAATTTGATTATATTTAAATATCACTTCACTTACTGATTTTCAAACTGAATCACCAAGTAACACGCAATTCCATTTGTATTGAGACATAATACTACTAACACTATATGCCAGGTACTATTAAACAGATTAATTTATTTAACCCTCATAATAATTCTATCAACTCATGTACGTGCATTCATATACACCTACGTATAGATCGCGTGAAGTTTTCATTTTACATATGAAGGAACTGCAAAACAGAAAGGTTTAGCAACTTGTCAGCGTCACACATTTGGTAATGGTAGAGCTTGGGTTGCAAACCCAGACAGTCTGGCTCTGGAGTGTGAGTCTCCCCAAGACTAGAATACACTACTCTATGAGTGCTTTCTGACTAAATGTTGACTTTGGCAAACAAAAATCTTACATTCTTCCAAACAAAGGGAAAGTTTCCTCTCATCTTCTATACCAGTCAATATGAAGTCACCAAATTCACTATATAGCCAGAAAGGTGGTTAAGGGTTGTGAGATTCAGAAGAAATGTAGAATGTACAGACCCCTGATGTTGAGAAAAATGAAACACTCAAGACAATAGACAAACCTTCCACGGCCTCCTCAGGTACACAGAGGTAACACTTTCTGGAAATTAATGATCTGCTGATTCACCATTCTCCATGCCCCTCCACACCTTCCCCATCCTCCTGCCCCTCCAGAATGTTGGCATCTGAATGGGCAGACCTCTGCTGTCTTACTCGTGATAAGATCCTAGGTGCCTAGTACAGTGCCCGGTACACAATAGATTCTCAAAAATGTGTTGAATGAAGTAATTAAATGAACAACAAAAAAAAAGAATAAAATTGTGGTTTAGATGGTGATTGACTTTTCATTCTTCTTTAAATCTATATGTAAGTCAAACATGCAACCATATTTTATTCAGGAAACTTGAGGCTGCTGCTTTTCACTTTTATGGAGCCCCAGGTAATTATGCTGTCCTGAAAACACTATTAAGGGCCTTATGCAAAATCTTCAGATGTTTATCCCCAGGGACATTCAACTTTAAGCGACCTAAAGCAGTTTTTGGAATCAGTAGAAGTGCTATTTAAGCTAGTAGAAAGTGGTCACTTGCTTTTATGTGTACGGTAAATTTCCTGTCTTTATTGTCACCTTCATAATAAAAGAAAGTATGTGTTTTTAGACCGAAGAGTGGAGATAATGAAATGGTGAGGGAAAGGCCGAATTCTTTGCTGACTTCTAATGATTAGCAGGCTAAAATTCAAGAGTGCTCCCTCTGAGGCAGAGTTTTGCACCTCAGGGCAATCTTTGCTTCTTTGTGAAACCAAACTGGCTAATTGGTATCCTCCTCTACAAATGTCCACACTGGGTCTCCGGAGCCCAGCAAGGATCTAGGGCTCCCAGCTATGTAGCAATAATGGGGACAAGAGGGGAATAAATTATCATTAAAGACTCATTGTCCTCCAAAGTTTGGGCATTTGAAAACATCAAAATGTGCTAGGTCATTTAATAATTCACTTCCTGAAGTGCAATCTAATTCTAATTGAAATGTATGTTCTAATTAGCACTATGTGGGAAACCTAAAATAGAATCACACTTCTAAAGGGATCTCTTTGAGAACCACCACCTTTAGTTTTATTGAACAGCTTTCCCTTCATCTTCATCACTTTGTAGTTTATATAGATTTTATTAAGGTAACTCTTCTTGTAAATCTGGTCTAAGGTTGGTTTTTTCCCTCTACTTCATTCACTCTCAGATTCAGGGGCCTGACTCTGGAACAGAAGGTGGACATGCGTGCTTTGCAGATGGTTCTTACTTATACATATGGCTATTAGGTTGTACATTTTAAACATTACATTTAATGCAGTAAATTCAAGTGCTTTCCATATGTTTTTTTCTTCAAGCCCATGCAGGTTAGTTCTTCCTCTACTAGTCCATAACCTTGAGGGCTACACTAATCGGCCAAAGAATGAGCATGTACCAGCTTCAAGCTGTATATCGTTAGGACTCTTTTGGCTGCCAGTAACACAAGCCAGCTTAAACAATTAGGACAAATACTGTCTCAATACATGGAAAGTCCAGAGTCCAGGGAAGCTCCAAATTTGATCAGCAGCCCAACAATGTCACCAAAGCCCTAGGTTCTTTCTTTCTCTCCTCTCCGCTGAACTCAGTGTCAGCTTCGTCCAAAGGCTGGCTCCCTTTGCTGTACCAAGAAGGCTGATGGCGTTAATCAGGCCTTTGTTCTGTCTTATTCTTGTCCAGCAGAAGAGAGAAAGAAAGAAACCTTGCCCACAGGCAAGGTCTTTGCTGTCTGCCTGGCTGGGCCATCTTAGGCCCCAGACCAATTACTGTTGCCAGGGGAATGCAGTCAGCTTAGACCTTCAATGACCAATATGGTGGCCACTAGCCACATATGGCTACTTAGCATTTGAAATGAGGCTATTCCAAGATGATACGTGCTGTAAGTGAAAAAGACACACTAGATTGTAAAAAGAACATAATATATCTCACAAATAATGTCTATATTAATTATATAGTAACAATGTGTTTTAGATATGTTGAATTAAATAAAATATACTACTAAAATTAATTTTACCTATTTCTTTTTACTTTTTAAAAGTGTGACTACTAGAAAATTTAAAATTACATATATGGCTTTTGGTATTTCTATTGGACAGTGCAAGCTAACTAATCAGGACACCTTCTGGAGCAGGGGGGCAGGTACACTCAAACAAAACTCAGGATTTTCTTAGAAAGAGGAAGAATTGGTGTTGGGTAAGAATCATATGGTCTACTATATCTGGAGAACTATTTCTTTAATTACTCTCTGGCTATTTTTATTCTAATTTCTAATTGGTGGCTGGAGAATATAGGAAAATCAGTGGCTACACGTGGGTTTCATCTGGGACAGGATGGCTTCCTCTAAGCATTCCAAGCCTACAGGTGCTTGTACTGTCCTGGAGTTTTGAGACAGCAGAGATTTCAAATACTGCTCCTGACTTCCCTGAGAACTCGCTGACTGGGAACATGGCGGGAATCATCTCACAGGCCTCAGTTCTCTTCCACTACCTAGCCCTAAACAGTTTTATTTTTATTCAATATTTATTCTGTGATTAAAGCTATATGTAACAGCAGCACCGAATGTATAATATTGGTTACTATGCTGTGGGGACAGGAGAATCTTCCACGGGTGTTGCCCACTGCTTGTCTGCTCTGCATCACTTCACTTTTTCACCTTTTGTGTCCTACACACATAAGTAGAAGTGTTCTTTTCCACACTTACCTCATTGTGAAGTCATCCCTGTCTCTCTGTTTGACAACTAATTGTGCAATTGTTCTGAGAACAAGGATTCAAAAGGATTTGTAGAGTAATCAGGAGGCCTATAGAAATTAGTAAAGAAAAACCAAGTGTGAATTCTCAACAAATTATATGCTATGGTCAAGCCCACTGTAAAGTGAAGATTCTTCCTTTGAGAAAAGTTTTCCCTCTTTCTTGGTTCAAGGTGGGCATGCAGGGTAGAACTACATTCGACTTTAGAGTCAATGACACCCAGAGCTGATATTCCGCTGGTGCGCAGCAGGACAGACGATACCAGGAGATACAACGCCGAAATACTTCTGTAGTAATCAATAAACAGCTGCTGCCTCAAGACCCCAAATCCCTTTCTTGCCCACTAGCTCTCCCGGCCTCTCCCCTGTAACCCTGCAGGGCGATGCAGCAACTCCTGGCACAGAGGGAGCCTCCAGTACTCTGACACACTTGCAAACAACCCCATCTGTTGTTCAATGTTTTGAACCTGCCTTACACAATTGATCAGTTTTCCTCTTAGCAAAGGGACAAAGAAGAACAAAATGTTTGGTATGAAAACCAAGAAGGCAACTCAGTATTTTCTCTTTGATGACTAATAATGAAAACCAAAACTATTGTTATTTTTTTATGAATGCATGCCAGTAAAGACCTCTCTTAAAGTGTCATAGTGGAGCAGCGAGAAGACCACCGAACTTGGTGACACAAAAGCTGGACTGCAGTCCCCACCCTGACACCCACCATCTGTGTGAACTTGGAGGGGCTCTTAATTTCTCAGAGCCTCAGTTTCCCTCTAGGTAAAAAGCAATAATGACAGTTCGTACTTCACAGAGTTATGAAAGGAAAAATGAAATTACAAAATATGAAAGCACCCAACCCTGTCCCTGGCACATCATCAATGCTCAATGAATTCCAGTTGAATTAGAATTTGAAAAGCTAGGGAAAAACTGCTTGAAAAGACTTTTTGTAACTTTTTATTGAGGTAAAACATACATGTAGAAAAATGTATGAATCGTTGGTGTTTACTTCAGTGAATTCTCACAGAGGGAACACGTGTAACCAGTACTCACACCAAGAAATAAAACATCGTCCATCCCCAGGAGCCCCGCTGCCTCCTTCAGTCACCCAGCCCCGCAGGGCTCTTGATGCCAAACTGATGGTTTGGTTTAGTGTGGAAACTGAGAATCCCCCTCACACCCTGAGGGGCTCTAATGCTGAAAAACAACAGCAGGGCTTAGGTGAGGTGGTCTCCAGGTTGAATAGAGAACGTGCCATTGATGAAACAGAGGCGAGTTCAAGATTAGCACAAAACCACTCACTGGCTCTGCAAACCTGTGTTGATTTGCAAGTCTGTGAACACCACTGTGTTAGAGATGACGGTGTTGGAGAACACAGCCCCTGCTCTCTAGGATTTTTACAAAAGGATCCGCATTAGCAAAATGGGAAAACCCAGTGTCTGGGGATCAGCGAGCAGTCTGGTTTCTCCTGGTCCGCTGGTGAAACAAAGCCTGGACTGGAGGGGTGGCCTGGAGGAGGCCGTGAACGCCAGGCTAAAGATATCGGTGGGCAGCGTGGAGCAAAGGGCGACAAGGTAGAAATATTGTTATTGTGGAGGGTGGCTTGAGGAACAGAGAGACTGGTCACGGGAAATTAACAAGGAGGCTTTGGGAAACAGTCTAAGCCAATGGCGTCTCAGAATCACCCAGAGGGCTTGTTAAACTATAGGTTGCTGGCCAGTCCCCAGGGTTTCTGATTTAGTGGGACTAGGGCAGGATCTGAGAATCTAGAATTCTAACAAGTTCCTGGGGTGCTGCTGTTGCTGCTGGCCTTGGTACCACACTTGGAGAATCACAGGTCTGAGCCGATGGTTCTCAGCCTTCAAGATACATTAGACTCACCCGGAGAGAGTTTTTTTAAGTAACTGTGCTCACACTCCACCTCCGAAAAAGAGTCTAGGAAAAGCCTAGCCACTGATATTTTCTAAAAGCAATTCTATTTTGTAACCAAGTTTGAGAACCACTCCTCTAGATAGCGTTTCTGAAATGTGGCTGCTTATCAGAATTCTCCGGGGAGTTTATGAAGCAGCTTCCTGGGCACCACCCCAGCACATTCTGATAAGGAAATCTGGAGTGGGGCCCTGGCTTTCGCGTGTTTACTCTTCACAGACTAGTCATTGTGATGCAGCCAGCTTCTGCACTGGCTGTTGGGAAGTGCTAGTCTAGACAGAGAAGGGAAGACACAAATCCTGGAAACAAAGTAGGAGGGGTGGCCTCAGCACAGAGATCTCAGGATTTGCTGACTGGTTAGATGGGCCGGTCGGGGGAAAGGGATTGAAGCCTAGAGGGTGGAAATATACTAAAATGTCACAAGAAAGACTCACGTGGCAGTCAAGGTGTCGCCAGGGAAAACTGCTGGTGGCACAAAGAGCCACTACTTGAGTGAATTCTCTTCTTGCCATCAGCCTGGCGCATCCAGACACCCCATCTTGTCAGGCCCTGACAATCAGTGGAGGCTAATTCATGCGGACTGAACCCCAGGGGGCTCAGATCTCTAACACAGGAAGACAATTGTTAATTTTCAATAAGAAACAATAATGACCAAGGCAGCCGACCTCTTGTATCTCCCCTGTGGACGAATCACACAGAAAGCCAAGTTATAATCAGAAAGTTGCTGGGTAGGCATGAAATCAGGGCAAAGGAGTTAATTGTACGAAGCAAATGTTTAGAGGCATCCAGTTGTGATAACTGGGTGCACCCTTCTCTACAAGTGAATATGGATGAGACTGAAAAGGCACACTCCCTGGTGGACAGTTCCTACGGGGCACAGCCAATATTTGTCCCGGTGGCTGCCATGTTTATGCTCCACTATCAACAGACTGATTAACCCATTATTTCTGCAGATATATAAATAATCTCAATCAGAGGAGTCTCATCTTGTTTACCTATGGGACACTGTGTTTCTTAGGGTATCTTGTGTATCTCTTGCCTGAGTATGATGTATTGAATAGTTTAGTTCTCGGAGGACAACTCCATTTTCCTTAAGTCTTCATTTCTGGAATGGTTCCTCAACTTCTCTGCTGCCACATACAGTTCATTTTCATTCTTTTGACAATGATTGGACTCTTTTTAGAATTAGAGACTAATATTTTAATTAAGAATTCTATTATGTACATTCAAAAAGCATAATTTACTTCCAGGATTAAAAGAGACCTGGTTAATCATGAGCATATGAAACCTTTATACTCAGACCACGAGGCCGTAATGCCTGGGTCACCCTCTACCTTCTAAGAGCTTCCTCAAAGGGCGGGCAGGCAGCTGTAACTAGAAGGTAAAGAATGGGGCTCCACGAGCGTGCATGCCAACCTAAAACTGCAAAGAGATGGCACTTATCCCAAATACATTGTAGCTTTACACTTATACAGAGTGAAGCAGCTCTTTGTGAGAGCCAAAAATAGAATGAAGCATTTTATCATGTTTGATACAGATAACAAAAGAAAGAAATCCAAACTATAGCATTTGGTTGACCTTTTCTGGGTGGGGGTGAAGGTGCGGGCAGTTGAATGTTGACTCTTCAAATACTTATTTGTTGCTTAGGAGGATAAGCTGCAGCTTTTTACCAGAGGGGGCAGAAAAGGCAGGTGGGGAAGGCTTGAATCTGCTTTCCGTAGGAACAGACAGGATGTGTCTTCTCCGACCTCTTGCTCCTCTCCTATTTATGTCAGCCCTTCTGGGTGATTGCATTCAGATTCTTATTTAAATCCAATTAAATCTGAGACTTGAGTAAACACACATGTATACCGTCCAGAAGATAGTATTAAAGGATCCTGCATTTAGGCCAGAGCAGCTGTATCTTTTCTGCTATTTAAGATTTGTTCTTTTTCTTAGTACCTTTGGGGCAAAAAAAAAAAAAGTTGGCAGTAAATATTGGCAATTTTAATTTCATATAAAACCAGAGTGTCCCTCTTTTCTGGTCTTTCTCCCCTTTTGGTCTAGGCCAGACCGATTGTCTTAAAACACAATCTGATCAGATCTCTCTCCTTCCAGGGGCTCCCCATCGCCTACGGAATAAAATCCAGCCTCCCAGGGGGACCTCAGATTCCCTTTATGAGCCGGTCCCTCCTTGTCTATCTAGCTTTATATGCTGCCACTTTCCTTCTCACATAGAATATTCCATCAAATCCAGACTCTTGCATTTTCTCTAGCTTGGCGCTATTTCACACCTGCATGCTTTACTGTCTTGTTTATCTTGCCTAGGAGTGGAAATTATGCAGATTCTGGAGCAAAACTGCCCACCTGCATTTGGCTCTGACACTTTGTTAGTGGTCTGACCTTAGGCAAATTACTTAACCTCTCTGTGCCTCAGTTTTCAGTTCTCTAGAGCAGGAATGAGAGTCTCTTATCTCATGGTTGTTGTGAGGATTAAGTGAATTAACATGTGTAAGATACCCACTATAGTACCTGGCACATAGGAAGTGCTTCATATTAACTCTACTTATCCTACACATTTAAGACTAAACATTATTTCCTGTGGGAAGTCTTATCTGAAAAAGCCTCCCCTTCCCTGTCCAGGATAGTTGATTTATTTAATTTCCCTGTTGTGCCTTATATATCTCCTATCATTGCATTTATCTCCCTCAGCTCTCAATCCACACCCTCCCACCCCCACCTGCATTATTGTCATATGTGTTTGTGTGTGACTGATCCTCCCGAGCTTGTGGGGTCTACAAGGAATGGTCCTCTGTCCTCACTGCCTTACCCTCCCCAGTGGGTAGCACAATAACCTGTGCATGGTAGACGTTCTGTGAACGTCCAGTGAAAGAATAAGGAACCATGTTCCGAGGTATAGGAGCCAATATATACTCCTTCATTATTACTGAACAGTTTCTAGACAGAAGATGATTGAGGGCTACCCTGTGAAGGGCAAGACTTTAAATTTACAATACTTGCATACTCACTTTTTGCCAAAGTCAATTATAGAAGATCGCCAGACATTGCAAGATTTTAGTTAGCACACAACATCTTCACACTTCATGGACGTAGATGTGGAGTGTATGCATCGATGAATTGCGAACTAAACTTGGTGCATAACCATCCTGAGAACCAGCTAGGTGATTTTGGGCAAGCCACCTTATCTCAGTATCCTCTAATTTGTAAACTGGGAGCAATGATAGACTATGTACATTCTCTACCTCACGCGGGTGTTAGAAAATGAGAGAATATAATCTCTGTGGACACTTCTGAAAATGTACACTGACAGATATAAGGCAGTTTTCAACAAGGAGAGATTTTGCCCCATCCCCCAGGGGGCACTTAGCAATGTGTGGAGACATTCCTGGTTGCTGCAAGTGGGAGGATGTTACTGGTAGAGGCCAGGATGCTGGTAAAAAATCTACAATGCCCAGGACAGTCCCCAGCTCCCCAACAAGGAGTGATCAGGCCCCAATGTCACTAGTGCTAAAGTTAGAAATCCTGATGTAAGGTGCACTGTGACATTTCTTAACATTCAGTTCTGTTACTATTTATTCCTACATCTTTATTGAAGACAACAAAGGATGACAATAATACTTAAGTTTTGCAAACTATAACTTGTAGACTCGTGGATTTATTGAGTTGTAGCTTTTCAACATGCCATTCTCTGGCACCTTAGTTAACTAGCTGCCATTACTGAGCCAGGTGCTTTTCTAAGCACTTTTCCTATATGAACTCATTTAATCCTCATCACAACCCTGTGAAGCAAGTACTTTATTACCCTATTTTACAGATGAGGAAACTGAGGCAAAATGACAAAGCTGGGTTGGAACTCTGTCTTGCTCCAGGCATTGGGCAAAGAGCCAGGTAAGACTAAGTCCCTCCATGCTTCACCCTCCACTAGGAATCATCTGACTTCCTGTCTTCAGTGTTTTTTCGTCTTGTTTGTTTTTCTTTTGTTGTCACCTTTGGCAGAGAGGTTGACTCTAGTTTATTGGGTCTTCTTAATAGAAGTCCTACTGAGTCTGAGATGTTAGACTGATTGCAGAAGAAAACAGAAAGAAAAGGAGCATAAGAAAGTAAACCTCTTGAGAATTTGGGATTGGAACCTAGTCATCTAGGTAAAAGCACTTTGCAAGTTGCAAGGCAGTGGTTTTCAAAGTATAATGTATGCAAGAATTATCAGGAGAGCTTGTTAAAAATGCTGACTTCCCGGCATCACCCTCAGAGCTTCTGATTCAGGCGGTCTGGGAGGTTCCCAGGAATCAGCCTTTTTAACAAGCTCCCAGCCAGGTGAGCCTGATGCAGGCGGGGTCTGGGGACGAGAGCTAGCTAATCCCAGAAGGAGATTTAGGTTTGCCTGCACATTAATTCAAACCACCTGGGTGGGAGCTTATTTGTGCTGTTCTGGGCTCCGTAACTTGCTAGCTTTAGGTCAAGGAGCTTGATTGAGAGGGAGGGCGGGGATGCGGAGGACGCCAAGGAGAAGAAAGCAGCAGGCCAATTACAACCTCTTCCAGGGAGGCGATTGTTTCTCTGTGGACAGCTAAGGAGCTGTCGCTGGAGCCCCTTCTTCCTTCAGTGTCCCCCTAATTGGCTGTTGTGGCTATTGTTCTGCCCCGAGGGAGTTTAACAGAAACAAGGAGAGAGAAGAAAAGGACACCAAATAACTTGGAGCGGGAATAAAAAGGAACGGGGCTCATTTCCACCAGCCCTGATTGCTCCCTCTCCCCAAGGTCCTCTTTCACACCATCTCTACGACCTTTCCCCTCCTTTTTCCTTTCTCCCTCACAGGGACCAATAAACACAGGTTGTCTGGGCAAGCAGAGCTTTATAATTACCCAGGGAAAATTCTGATGGCCCAGAATTCTGCCAGAAAGTAACGTGCTATTGCAAAGTGGCGGTGTTCTCGACCTTCTTCCTGAGTCACATTCTCTTGGAAATGAGCACCAGGAAGACCTCTTTCATTCTGAGCATCTTTCCAAGAGATCAATTGAGTTATTTTGACTTTAATATCTGAGCATGATATGGCCTGCATTAACAATGTAGGCAACTTACTTTTCACTGAACTAAGTAATTTAAAGTCATTTCAGCAACATAATGTAGCATAGTGATTAAGACTGCCTGGCTGCAGTCCTGGCCCTGCAAATCACTAGCTGTGTGACCTTGAAGGTTACCTTCCATCTCTGAGTCGCAGGTACTAATCTGTAAAATTGAGATAATAGTAGGACCCTGCTGCCAACACACACACACACACACACACACACACGCACACACACTTCGGTGGATTGTTGTGACCACCAGATGAGACAATATATGTAAAATACTTTCCTCATTCACAATAAAAGCTCAATAATGTTTGCCTCCATTGTTTTCAACATTTTTCCCCCTGAATTATTAATCTTTGATATTTTAAACCTCATATCTGGACAAAAATTGGCAGAAAAATACCAGAAAAAGAGAAGCAATGAAAAAAGTGCATTGAGTTTCAAGTGCATTCTACGTGCATTGAGTTTCAAATGCTCACAACACGCTGTGAGCAGAACAGCAGATGAATTCCATCCAAAGGGAAGAACACATAACTTGAGAAGCAAGCAGACAGAGGAGAAGATAAATCACTCAGTTGCTTACCACACACATCAGGAGATACTGAATGTGGATTAGAATTTTCTTAACAAAAGTTTGGCCCCCACTTCTTGAGTGGTTTTATATTTCCAGACTGCAAACAAATGGTCATACGTGTGAAAAACACATGTAATAGGCTAGAGGACAAATTCAAGTGAGCCAGCATACCAGGGGCTCTGGAGTTCTGGTATGTTCGTTTGGAGCTGCCTGCAAGGGGATCCTCTGGGTGCAGTGATGCTGACGGCCATCTCATTCACACACAGCTTCCTCCAGGTCCAGCACTGAGAGCAACAGCGCCCCCGTCAGTGTGGAGTTACTGAGCAGCTCGCCTCCACTGAGGTATGCAAGGAGAGAAAGTCTGGAGTTTAACAACAAAAGAAAACCGAAAGGCCCTGCTGGGCAGAACTAATAACACAACCTGCTCTTCTCCTTCAGGAAATTCACCCTCTAGCTAATTTACCTTTCCCAGAGTTAGAAAGCACGCTGCACTTTTATAAAGTGACTTCAAGCAATGTTTTAAATTACCGCCCTTAAATTTTATGTTAGAGTGGAACCTCGAATAGTGAATCATATTGTGTGTATCATGTCTCAGTTGGGTGCCCAAATGGAAGACAATTATCATTTGAATAACAGTTTTAGCAACTAATTTAGCCAATTTTTAGTTTTGGATTTAAAATTGGTCTTTTGTTTTTTGTATTATCTAAGTCATACATGTTCATGGCAAAAATTATTATTTTGAACTAGTTAATGCAAAGATGATAACAAAGAATAGTTGGCTGGATCATTAGAGCTTATTTAAGAATTCCAAATGGATCTGTACGTGTTTGCATGTTCCCTACAGGAGGACACAATGGGACGTTTTCTTCTTCTAGTTCTTACTTTGACTAGCATTTACTAAGCATTGATCTGTGCAGATCACTGCGCTAGACACTAGAGTTGAGGGGGGAGAAGGAAGAAGATATGGCAAGAAATGACAAAGGTCCAACCACTCAACGAAGTACAGTTTTTAGTGGAAGAGATAGACTTGCCCACAGACAATACAAGAGGCAATGGAAGGAGGAATGAGGAAGCTCTTAATTATGTCACAGTTACAGAAATCACTAGCTTCAGATTGCCAGGTTAGAGCACTGCTGTTGTCACCTTCCGGGGATGGGGCAGGAGAGCAGTACAGAGGGAGTGTCAGAGAATTAGATGCCCAAATAGAAACGAGCATGAGTCTGACAGCATGCTGTCCCTTCCAGTCTTTTCCACAGCATGGTGTATATACATATATATATATATATATATATATATATGTATATGTATAAAGAAAACCAGACTTTTATTTTTACAATGCATCGAGGCCAAAGGATTTGTACTAGAGGAGAATGAGGCTCAGGTGACCCAGGTCTTGTCCAGCTGTTTCCAAGGCTGACAGGATTGGCACACCCGGAGCCCAACATACCCCCAGGGAAGCTCTGCATGTTTGAGACATGCTGCTTACATGGTTTTGCCCACTGGCGAGCCAGAATCTTCCATATAACATGAAAGAATGTTGCTTCACACACTTAACTTACAGCTTGTGTGATGTGGCGTGCTTAGCAAGGCAATGGAGGCAAACTGAGCTGGGATGGAACCCCAGCCTGAACACTCAATAGTTTACATGACCTTGGGCAAGTGAACTCACTTCTTTAAATATAAGAAACTGTCACTAGTAATATGCAATGCCTACACTGGAGCCTGAGACAAAAGGAAGAGTGTATGCCCCTATATACACTTGTCAAAATAGCCTCCCATATTTTGAATCAAGTGGAAAAAGTCCATGGAAGCTCTCCATGAAAACACATGCCTATGTATAAAGCTTTGCATTGCCCAATCTGTTCGCACACCATTATCAACCCTAATAATTGAGAGGCTGGAGGGGACGTGCTGATTGGGAATGACTCTTCCTGTTGCACAATAATACAGGTTTTACAGCCTGTTTTTATTTAAAATTATGTTTTATTCTTCATGGAGTTTTTGCATTATTTTTTATTTTTTAAAAAATATTACATTACAATATTGTTTTTGTTGAGTGCTGAGTTTTTTGATGCTCCCTTAAAGTTTGCTCCTGTGTTGAGTGCATCACTTGCCTCACCCTAACCTGGTCCTGAAAATATGTGCTTTGAAGGACTATTATAATTAGGAATAAAGACTGTAAACTATCTTCGTTCACAAAATCCATACCTAAAAGGAGTAGCCATTGCTGTGTTATTTCACAATACCTACTGACATTCTATAGCTCTTACAGAACCCGTTTGCTGTGAATTCCCGAAGCAGCAATGTGAGAACAACATGCAGTTTAGTAACATGTTTGAGAAGATAGACAGTGAGTTCTGGGATTCACCTCCAGATCCTGCTCACCAAGCAAATGTTGATCATTAGCCGGAATGTGCAAGGAAGGGCACTGGCTCAGCTGGGATCTCTCTTCTAAGTTCTGGGGACCCTCTTGTGTATTCCACACCAATCTGTACTCTGATGCCCACCTGTCACTTTAGACCTCAATGATTACACTCAGATAGCCTTTAGTCTTTGCCCGCAAAATATTCTGTAAGTACCGAGTTTACCAACAGACTTCCATAAAAAGCTCTGATGCCCTCCTTTATGTTCAGCAAAATGCTGGCTAACTTGCATAACTTGACTAACTGTCCCGTAGGCCTTCTGTCTCTCCAGCGAGTTAACTCTTCTCTCTGGCCCAATGTTGATTCTCAGTGGACAGATCTGGGGATTTTAAATCCCTCTTTAGCAGAAAAAATGACTTCCTATTAGGAGTCTGCCAAAGGGCTCCCTGCCAGCAGTGCTGTGGGGTACCTGAGCCCCTTCCTTCAGCAGCAGTAGCAGCAACTCACCAGCTTTCCTGTTGAACCACTTCACGTGCCATACCGTAAGAGCTATGGAAAATAAACCATCGTGAAGCATCATTCGCCTCTGCCCCCGAGAATGATACCCTGGGGGAACTTGATGGCAAGCACAAGAAAAGCACCACTGTACCGTTAAATTCAACAAACACTGAAAAATTGGCACATTAACTGTTTCTATCTCCATTTATCCTGTAACATGGTGTCTAGTGCAACAATTCCATGGTAATTTTGCAAAATGTTGTTTTCAGCCTAGGAAGGGAAATAAATCGGTGCTGCTTTAGCTTTTCTTTCTCTTAGTAATGTGTAGAGAGTGCAAAAAAAAAAGACAATAATAACCAACCTGTTAAATATTGAAAAAATATTAGTCATCAAAAGAGAAAGTGCTTACAAGAGGAAAGATGAGGCAAAAAGTAATATCTAGACACAACACAGGCTTCTCACTAGGATGAATTTGCAGCCTAAATGCTAAAATCTGCTCTTTCTCATTTCACCTTATTTCCACAGAGACCAAGGCTGACAAACAGCCCGTCACCAACAGCTCCCGCCCTTTGTCTCCCCAGGATGCTGAGGGCTCTGTGAGCAGAGAAGGAGCAAGTGGGGGATAAACGTAGCTGCCGACTTCATTCTCACTTGGAGGCTTATCTCTCTCACTTCTGAGTCACTGGGGAGCTCTCAGATTTGCCTCAAGGGGACTCATTTTACACTCTGGCTTTTCTATCAACTTCTTCCTCTTTGTGTCATAAAAATAAAATGCACTACAGGATGATGCTGTGTTCCTCATTTGCTTGTTCAGATTTTAATTCAAATTCCTTTATTATTTATTTTCATTAAAAAAGCAATATACGTCCTAGAAGCTATTCCAACGATATAGAAAGATGGAAAGCAAAAAGTGAAAAATCACTGATAATCTCATCTTCAAAAAATAACCACAAGTAACATTTTGATATAACTTCTTCCAAATTTTTTCCCGCCTCCCTCTCTTTATTTATTTCTTCTCATCCATTTTCTCCCCCCACTTATTTGAAATGCCACTTATATTATATAGCAAATTCCCGAGTGGTCTTGGTTGTTTCTAGACTCAGTTCCAGTGATGTTTTTCATGTTAGCTCACAGAGCTCTGAGGGCTTCTCAAGTCCTTTAAGACGTGGTTTCAGAAGCAGGGTGTGTGGTGGGTCGGAAGGGGATCTGTCTGCTGTGACAGCTTGAGGTTCTAGGTTTCTCAGTCCTCCTTTTCCAGACCAGCTTTGATCTTTTTCCATATGTTTGGGATTCTGTGTGAGATTTTGTTTGAATAAAGAGTTATGAGGAAAAAACAAAATAAAATAAAAGCTTCACATATTCTGTTTCATTTTCCTGTCAGGATATGAGATTTTGATATTAAGTTTTTGTAGCAGTCATTTTGATGTGACTACATTGACGTGACTGCTTTGAAGTGGGAATGCTTCCCTATGGCCTACAAAGCAGTCATGAAGTACATAACTGCTACGTGAGTGCAGTATGACATACATGTCCTCACCTAGTTCCTGAGCCATTAGGAATGGTTGTCCTTTTCTGATGTCCTCTGTTGACGCCTCACTCCACCCCAGGGAGGGAACAGGGTTCTCACAAGGTCTACATTCATTCCTGGCTGCTCTCACCATCCACTAGTGGTGTGAAATTAGACATACCCCCTGAGACTGGAGGACTCACAATGGCTGGACCTGACTTGCTGCCCAGAGACTGCCCATCTAATGCGCTGTTTTTCTTGCTGTAGCAACTGTCGTCACGCAAAACATGGACCTACGATGCCCCAATGACTCCTTGTCTGTCTTTATAGGCCAGGGATAGAGCACCACCCCATGGTCATACCTTCCTCCCTCACATTCCCACACTCACTAATGAAACCCTTCAGCCCTCTCCATGACTCATTTCTGCTCCAAGAATAACCATTTCCCAGGATTCCTGAGAGTTGGACTATTTTTCCCAGGTAGGGAAAAACCCCTCTCCCATTAACCAGGATGTGGCCTTGCCTCGGGACCCAAGAAGGAAAATAACAAAAAAGTTTTACATTGATACATATTAAATATTCTGAAGAGTGGGTTATCTGTCCTACCCATGAACACTTCTCACGTAAGCAAAGTAAGCAAAAAGTCTGCATGTTTTCTGAGAATTCATTTGTATGTTAAACGATCTGCCTCTTAAAACTTTGATTTCTCTCTTGACTTTACTATGGCCTTATTCATTTACATTCAGTTAATAAATTATTAGGTTGTTTATTAATGGCACTTACTTGAAGATCTAAAAGATATATACTTCTGTTTCTGTAGACTTCCTCATTATTCTAAAACTATTTGAATGGATGTAGACACTATGAGAGAGTAGATGTGGGAAGAGGGGGATAATCAGACCTCAAATAGATCACTAACATTTATGCAATACTCTCAATGATGTATGTGAATTATATTAAATTTATAATTATGGTTAGGAAGGAGGCTAACTTACTTATAACTTACTTATAACAGGCTAACTTACTTATAACAGGCTTTTGAAATATTTTATTGAATTGATATGACTATAAAATTAATGCATACATAATTTTTAAAATCTCAATAGTATAGTATTAAATGAATGAAAGTTCTCCATCATTGGTGTAAGGGCTAGAGATAGAACAAGGGTCAAGAACGTCTTTGGTACACATTCCTTGGTAACAAAAATAATTTATTTTACACTTTTGCAGGATCATTTGGTGTGATTATGCAAAAATATCTCAAGTTGGAGATCTACACCAAAACCACACAGTTTTAATCGCTGTAGCTTTATAATACACTTCAATATTTCCCAGGTCAAAGGCACACTAATTACTCTTTTTTTCCCCCTCATGATTTTATTGATCTTGTTTATTCTTCCAGATATGCTTTAGAATCATTCTGTCAAGAATTGAATTAAACTTTGACTTTACAGAAACATATTCATGGAAGCTAAGAGAAATGACAGTATCTAAAGGCATGATCTTGAAATGCAATTCTATTAAATGCTACAAGCGTTTTGCTCCAGTGAGGATCCCCAGAAACTATTTTGACCTTTAATGCCTAACATTTGTCCTCACTGTAAATCAGAATGTGTGAACACAGTTGGTGGTTCATCCCATTTTACAGTGTTTTCCCAGGGGAATGTCTGGAAGGTGTGAGCGCGTTGTCCTGATCCGTCAGCACGTCCGGAAGGTGAAGCGTTACTGGATCATGAGTTGACTTCTGCTCTCTTGTTGGGAATCGTATAGTGGAAGTCATTGTTAGGGAAGAGCAGCCGAGTAGATATGGCGAAGAGGAAGAAACTTCAAATTACAAGTTGGGAGGTGGGCGATGGAAGACTAATTTTGTATTTCCTTCAGGTTACTCTTTGTTATTTCAGAAAATTTATGCAAATGTATCTCTACACACAGTTTCTAGCTGGCAACGCAAACCTATGACCCGTTCCCCTCCCTCTTCTCCTTTACCCTATGTTCTTCTAGGTTGCTATGAAAAGAGGCACGCTCAAATTACTCAGGTTATTGGACTTGAAGGATGCATGGTGAAATGAGGAATCTTGAAACTCTTTCAGGTTACAAGGAGCAGAGAAACTTGCGATGGGGGTCAAATATAATGTTGCCCACTGAAATCAGAATGACAGAAAATAGCAAAAGAGTTTTATGTTGGTATATATGACATATTTTGAAGTGTGGGTCATCTGTCCTACCTATGAATACCTTGCTGCCCAAGCAAACAAACCAAGTGCGCATTTTCTGATAATTCATTTCTATATTAAATGATCTGCCTCTCAGATTCTTTGATTTTTCTCTTGACTTTACCATAGTTTTATTCACTGATGTTCAACTAACAAAATATTTGAGTGTTTACTAACAGCAGCTGCCCATTCAGGCCTCGAGGAACTAGAACAGGATCTATAAAATGGCTTTCAGAATACAATGCTTCCTACTCTCTTATGTCCTCCTAGCAGGGACTCAAGTCATCTCTGCTTTCACTTCTTCTGAGACTACATAACCGCCTCTGATGAGCTCTCTCTACTCTTACCTTCTGCTTCTGGGCATCTTCCTACTCTTGGCACATGACATCTCCCTATTGCCTTCTTTCTCTCTGTCTCCCTCATCCCGTGCCACTTCATTCTGCCAAATCTCTCTGGATATCTGGCATTCAAACTCACCAAGAGAGAGAATCTGATTAGTTCAACCTGTCACCATCCGTACTGAAAAGCTTTCACAGTAGCCTCTAAATGGGCTGCCTCTATATCAGGCATCAGTCCCTGGCCCAGTGAACTGTGACCAGGGCAAGGTCGCCTGGCAGAAAGCATGAGTCTCGATGCCCAGGGAAGCCCCTGCAGCTGCTTCTCCCAGAAAGACATCGTGCATACGGCAGGCCTTCAGAGTGGAACGGCCTGTTGAGTGTGGGAAAGTTTTAGATTTTCGTCCATGCTCACTAAAGAAGTCACCCTAATACAACCACAAACATTGGTCTTGACATTGATCATTTAAAAGACAGAGTGCCACAGAATGCAGCTCAAAGTAGCACATGGTGGCAGCAGAGATTTCTTGGCCTTTAACCACTGAAACAGCATCAGTGAGTGACTCCAGCCAGGAGGGCATAGCTGCTGGTAAGGATGGTACATATGTGACCTGTGTGTCTCAAGTCATACCAGCCTGGGGATAGGACATCAACATCAGCAGCCGAATAGAATTTGTCAAAGTCTACCCTTCTGTGCTCAGAAGGAACTGATCCCTCTCTTAAATTTTTCACCAACAGAGCTTGGAGTTCCCAGAGGGCTTCTCCATGTGCGCTGAGCACTAAGCCTCTTGAGTGCCATGGCATGCCTGAATTCTCTCCCTCTCTTGTCTTGAATCCTTGTGATGAAGACCCTGGCTGCAGCTGATGCCAAGAGAAGCAGCTGTGCCTCCCGCCAAAAATACCGCTACAGCTGCTTCTGCTGCTGCCGCTGCCTTCCAGACTGAAACGGCTCCTGCCCATGGAAAGAGATGTCACTAGATCTGCACCAAGTGTAACCATGCCCAATGGCAAGGGCACTGACATCAGCCACAGCTGCAGCTAACTCTGCTTCCACTAATGTTGCTGCTTTCCCTGCCAGTACTGCTGTCACCACCATCGGTGCCACTCCCGGTGCCTAGGACCCTAATGCCTTGTACTCTTAATGCCCCGAGAGATCTAAAGGAAAACAGCATTTTTACTTTTACTTGTTCTTTCATTAAAATTTTATCCTCCACAAACTAGCCCATAGGAGCTGGGCTGGGGCATAATCCAGGTGACAAACTGTGTTCCGAATCACCCCTCCCTTCCAATATCAGCCCCCTGGTATCTCTCCTCTTCATGTCTTTGGGATGAGTTCTTTCCCACCAACTTCTTGGTCCCTCATGTGTACAGGAATAAGATAGGCCCAGCCAGCTCGCAGCTGCAGGGGAATCAGCCACTTCAGAGTAATTAGCTACACCTTTTTATATGTTGAAGTAATTTAAAGATCACCCAGGCTAAAAGAAACAGTCTGTAAGCATGTGCATGAGATTTAGGGATATCCTAATATATACGATTGATATAAAGAAGAATTAGAATTTTATCAGCTATATTCTTCCCAGTCTAAAGAACGGAAGAGAAGGTGGGTGGTTTTCCTGGATTACAGAAATGGGAAGACCAACATGCAGGAATTTTTGCATTTATTCTACATCATCCAAAGGAAGAAGACACTGAATCTGGCAGACAAAAATATCCCAGTCACTACAAATGCGTAGTTTAACACGAATATCTTATTATACTTCACCATGGCCTGAGTAAAATATTTCCTCAAGATCGATCAAATATTTGCTCTATTTCTATGTTCACCAAGACATTCTTGTGGACTATTAAGTAAGTTCACTTTGAGCATTAATAAATTTGGGGTAGTGTGAAGCACCTAAATAGACTTGTTATTTAGATACCTGGATATTCAAAGAGAGGAGATTGATCTAGAGGTATAAATTGGTGAGTTGCAGCATATATGTGAAGGCAGGAGAGGGGGTGAAATCACTGAGAGAGAGAGAGAGGGAGTTGAGAAAAGAGAACAGGGCTAGAAAAAAAGCCCCAAGGAACTCCAGTATTTAAATATTGAATAGAAAGGGAGGATCTGGCAAACAAGATCCAGAAAGAGCGGCCCAGAGAAGTAGGAGGAAGGTGAGAAGAACGGGATGTCACAGAAAGCAATTAAGAGACAATTTCAACCTGGAGAGAGTGGTCAGTGCTGTCCAATGTTCCTGAGTGATCCAAAAGTATGATTTTTAAAAGTTAAAAACATGACTTTCATAAAAATATAAAATTCACACAAGCCAAATCTCTACTCTTTTACTGAGTTGCAAAATAGCCTAGTGAATAAAAACTTAATCAAAGGTGCATACCCCTACAGAACTACACCCAGATGAACTGGACAATGCCTATCACTCTATAAGAGGACACCTACTAATTTCTTTCATCTATTTCCAAATTTGGGGTAATTTTTCTCAACAGTGATCATGTAATAGGAGACCTCAAAGTGTCCATTGCATGTAGGAATACGGAGGTCACTGGTGACCTTAGCAAGAGCAGCTGTAGTCGAATGGAGGTGGGAGTGGAGGCAAACTGGATAAGTTAAAGAATAAATGGAAGGTAGGACAATAGACACACTCTTTATCCAGAGTATATAAGTTTTTAACAAGATGATATCTTGAACTGCTTTTGACTGACCATCTTCCCAGAACCAAGAACTGTGACTATATAGTCTGACAATGAAAACATATTTATGGGCCTAAATATATAAAAAGAGAACCAGGCAGGGGGATCCATCCTCATGTTTAGTGTTGGACATAAAATTAGCTTTCTGTGTAGTATTGAGTAAGTGCACACTACATTTGCTGATTACTTCCTACTTTAAAGTTTTAGAAAGTCACTCAAACTAAACTCTTTACTGGGAATTACGGATACTCTTGATTCATAAACATCTTTATCTCCCTAAATTCATCTCCTTGTTTATGATACTTACTTTAAATGGGAAATTAGAGAGCCATCACTTAGTTTCTTTAAAAATAACAATTTTTCTGAAACTGTAGAGAATGTGTCTTTTGTGAAAAAAAGTATTTATGCTGTCTTTTTATTTCCCCTAGGGCTATTAAACGCTGTGTGGTAGTCCGTTATCAGCAGTGTTTATACTGCATGATTTTGTTTATTTAGATGCTTGTAGAGTGTAAAATTATGGGTTTGGTGGTTTGTAGCCAGAATTTGCTTCCCCACTTCCACCCTTCCTTTTACTTGAATTTTGAAGGTTATTCACTTTTTTTTTTTTTTTTTTACTGTGTTTTTGTTTTCCTCTAAAGCAGAGAGAGTATGTAAACTCCCCGAGGAACTCTCCACAGATTGATAATCAGGGAGAATTCCTCTCCATTTCGGAGCTGCCCAGTTTTCAAGTCGAGTCATATAAAAGGAGTAAAGCTTGGGTCAGGCTAGGGGTTGGATTTGTAATGTCTACAGCTTCTCCATACTGGGTTGTTCATCTGCTTGCCCTTTACCTCTCCCAGAAGAGATCCTCTTCTCTTTTTAATTTAGGAAGGCTGATTGTCTCAAAGCTGTGGAGAATATCAGTTTTAGTTCAGTTATTCTCTGCATGAGCCAAATATAAACCTACTTGGAAAGAATAATTTAGAGTGGAGCTGTTCACCACTCTTCCTCTAAATGGTTGTGTAGCTATGCACTCCTGGACAGAGGAACACCAGCCTTTGTCAGCTTGTTAAGTAGCTCTCAGCTCATCCTTATTTTGTGACTTCTACACTCTTAAATCTCATGGATTCTTGGGAGCTGAAGTCAATTTGCCTTTCAGAAGTCTGCATGAAGTTAAAATTATTGAGTCCACTCAATCATGAACAGCTATACAACATCAACTATATTAGTTTTTATTGCTACTTTTGCTTTGTTTTGGAGGTCTGGGAAAGTCTGTTGGGTTTTTTGGTTGCAACTAAATAGAAAATCAACTTGAACTAAGTCAGGCAACCAAAACAGGCAAGGGGATTTATTGGTTCATGGAAAATAAAGATTGAAGAAACAGGAAGGATACAAATGCATCTGGGCCCTAAGTCACCATGAAACCTTGGCCTGGATTTTGCAAGGTCTCTTTCTCTCTCTCTCTCTTCTCCTCTCTCTCCCCCTCCTTCTCCCTTCCTCTCCCTCTTCCCCTCCCCATAACTCATCTCTGCTTTTCTCAGAGAGTTGGCATCGTTCTCCTTCACTGAAGACTTACCTTCTCCATGGAACAAGAAATATGACCACTGATGGCTTTTCATCTCCCATTTTGTGATTCGCATGTACCACAGAGGTACTGAATCTCTTCTTTACTTGGTGGTTAAAATTACTCAGGGAAGAGCTTTGAATGGCTCAGCAGGGAGAGGTGCCCATCCCTGAACTAATCAAAGGATGAATCAACAGTCCTGCCCTGTAAGAACTTGGTGGCTTCCATGGGGAGGGGAGAGGCCGAGAAGGAAGAAGTCCCAAAAGAAGGGGTGGAGCAAGGATGCTTGGTGTCCACAGAAGGGAAACAATACATACTCATTAGAGGAAGGTGATACAGCTGCGTGACTATAAGGAGATTCCTTACCTGTATTTGGGTGAGCGAGCTGACATACGCTTATTTGTTACTGCCCCACATCCACTCCCAAGACTGGATTTTTCCCCTTTAAAGCGTGTGGAAGAAATAGGCTTATTTGTGTGTACTTCATGATAATTAAGATTTTTTTTTCTGTATTATGAGAAAAGTTATCCCATAAAATTCAACTTTTTCCCTCATGTATTTGTTTGTTGATTGATCTTGGATCCACAAAGAAGTTTGAAGTGGTTTAAAGGAAACACATTCAGACTCCTTCCATTATGTGTGATGTGTGCTGAAAGTAAAACAAATCTTCCACGTAGCCAGTGCTGAAAATAAACTGTGATTTCAATCACAGAACCAAAGCGACATCCTGAAACCCACCCTGCAGAAGTCTCATAAAATGGCCATTTGAGTTACTTTTTGTTTTTTCTGACTTTACTCTAAAGGTTATGTAAGCATTGTACAGGCCATGGCTCATCCCACTGTTGGATAAAGGAAAACTTAAAAAATCTCCTAGGAATTTCCTCTGGCTAAAAATAATAGAAAGGGTGGAATTTTTGACAGTTAATGGATAAATGTAACAAGTGATTACTCATTAAAAACATAAACACAAAGAAACCAAAGCCACCGTGGCTTTGAGAATTGACCTCACTAGCGAGATTATTTTTCTCCCCCTTTTCCCCTTTTTTAGACGTCTCTAAAGCAAAATGCACTATTGAAAATTGTGCTATTTTCAATAGTCAATATTCAATATATTCAATATTGACTACTGAAAGCCAGTCATCTCTGCACACTCTTCTTGCTTTCTTTTCCCCAGCATCCATCTTTTAATGCACACTTGCGGAGAGTCTATCTTGATTGGCAGAGGAACGTTGCCCAAGGGAGCAATTTGGCCATGCTTCATCCACGTAATCTACGTCCACTTATTGAAAGCCTACCAGGTGCCAGCTACAGTGCTAGGTGCTGGGCTACAGCAGTGGACAATCAGAGCAAGGACCAATCCTCAAAGAGTTCATAATACTCTCTAGCTGCTCTTCCTCCTGCCATCAAAGTTCTGCCCTTGGACTTCTCTTTTTACTTGATCTCCTGTGGTCATCACACAACTTTCCATGTGTACGACTTCCAAATCTATAGCTCCCTGTATCAAATAGAGTCCCATAGATCTAATGGCAGGTAAAACATCTCTGCATGTCTGGTTCCCACCTCAAATTCAGTACGTACAAAAAATGAATCACCACCATCTGCCATCAGTGTCTCCTCCCTCCACGTTCCCTACTTTTGATAATTACAGCCCCACTAACCCCACCCCATCACTCAGACTTAAAATCTGAGACATCAATGCAATGGCCTAAATAGGTCTTTTTGCCTCCAATATTTTCTCTCTCTGATCCAGATTAAGTATTGGTTCCAGAGGAAAATTAATGAAGAACAGCCAACTGTTAAATAAGCTCATATATAGGAAAGCACTTAGGAAACTATAAAAGAGAGTCCCATGTTGGTCCTTTTTCATGTTAGTTATTATGTCATGACCCAGCTGAGGAGTTTTCAATGACTACTTACGCTTCTCAGATAAATTCTAAACTCTTAGACTGAACATTAGAAGCCCTATAGGATCTTCTCCACATCCATTTTTCAGACATATTTGCCTTCAAACTTTCTATGCACTGGACAACCCGAATTGTTCACTGTTTTCTTCACAGCCCCATCGAAGAGCCTTCTCACTTAGGTTATGCTTTTCCTTTGTCCTAGAATGCACATCTTGCAACCCATCCCTTCACATCTCTCCTCTCACCACCAACAATTGAACTCTGCCAGGAGGAGAGGCCCTAGCTTGGGGGTAATGGAATTCCACAGGGCACAGGATATCTGCTGCTTTATGGGTCAGTTAGCATAAACCTTTGTTTGAAAATGCCAGGCTGAGAAGGCTATGAAGGAATATTCTAACTTGGGAAGGGGGGCCAGAAGGTTTCATGGCACTTTAGCAGTAGGAGGCCAGCCAGCATATGCTAGTTTCAGAAATGAGAAGGGGGAGGGGGATGCTGGGGGGAGTCCTGCAGGGACCAAGGACATGTGAGGCTGCTGTGGAAAATTCTCAAGCCCCAAGTCCTTCAGGGTCTCTCACAGTAGGCTCATATCTCCACTGTGGATCTGCCCTAGATCAGACAGCACGTCAGAGCTCTTCTGAATCATAGAAACTGGCTACAAAATTTTCAGTAGAGAGAAAAATGAATAAATTAAATTTTGCCTATTTTTTTTTGTGGTTCGTTCAACTTGTACAAACAAAGGACAACTGAAATCTGGAAATTTCCCAAGGATTTATTATTTTTGCTTGTCAGCACACCTGAGTAAAATCCAACTCTTGAGAATTATCTAATCTAACTGTACATGTGGCTTCAGGGAGAAGTAAATATCTAAATGCTTAGGGGCAAGTCAAGTGTAAAATATGCTTTGTGAAAATGCCTGATGAATTTTGACATGACATGCCTTATTATAACAATGGATGATCTGATAGTAAGGGCCCTTGGGCTTTTGAGACTCATTGGTGTCAATTTTAGGAACAAGGGTAAAAGATTTTATCTTCAAGCTTCACTGTTATGCTTTATTTTGGGGATCTTTTTAGAAATGTCCATAATTGTTATTCAACAAAAACAACAAAAGTCAGAAGATCTGCTATAGCATTTTTAAATGTACAATCCAAGATTATCATCAAGCTATAAATCTATCTCATGATATTTAGTCTGTATGAACTCAATTTTTGTAATAAATATAAAAAAGAAGTTTATTTCTTGGTTACTCATGTCAGCTTTCCATTTCTATTTGTAACAAATTTCTCAATTTTGATATGTCTTACACTTAACTCCTGATCTCACTCCACCAACCTGTTCTATCTGAAGACATTTCCATCTCAGTAAACGGCAACTCCACCCTTCCAGTAGCTCAGGCCGTGATCTTGGAGTCATTCTTGACTCTGCTCTTTCTCTTATATCCCAACATTCAAATGATCAGCGTATCTTATTGGTTTATCTCCAAAATAGAGCCAGAATCCAATCACTTCTCATTTTCGTCATCACCACCTTCCTGGTCCAAGCAACCATCATCTGGGGCCTGGTTATTGCAGTAGCCTTATTTCAGCCTTCCTGCTTCCCTCTGCTTCACAGAGTCTACCCTGCTTCATAGAGTCAACAGAGCAGCCAGAGGGATTCTTTAAAAACCTCATATCTTTCTGCTTAAAACTTTCCAATAATCTCCTATTTCTCCTAGAGTGCAAGTCCTTCAAAGCCTCCAGGGCTTTACAAACTCTACCTGCTTCACACCATCCCATTTTCCTCTCCGACCTCTCCTCCCAGGGCTCTCTCCCCTGCTGAGCTCCAGCTACATTGCCTTCTTGCCCTTCCTCCGTTCTGAAGGTGCTGGTGGTAGCCTCTGTGACTCTTTCCTCCAACTTGAGTTTTCTGCTCCTGACTCCATAGGAGCTGCATCCCCAGCAAAGGAACTTCCAGCCTCGAGGCTAGCAGTGGACAGTCATCAGGTTTCTATCAAACTCCTTTAAAGTCTCCTGTTGAAGTCACATGTTTCTTTAGGCATGAAGATCTGCTAAATCATATGTGATGGAAAGAAAAGAAAGGGAAGATGGGGAAACCTAACGTAACTGTAAAGTAACGAAAATGGAGCCATAAGCCATAATGAGACTACTTCCAAAAGTACTTCATATTATTTTATAGTCTTGCTTTCATTAAAGTTAGAAATTTCATACGAACCTTCCAGTACCATTTAGAAGAGAGGCAGGAATTTGGGATTTTCAGCAGGCTGTGCTTCTTAGCCCATCTCTTGAAGTATACACATACGAAGAAAATGGTTCCTAGGCATCTAACTAAAGCTTCCAGGGAGGGTGGGGTTTTCTTCCAGTTTCTGAGAAACTCTGGCCAGCTTTGGCAGACAGAAGTATGTTCATCATTGATAGCTCTAGTCTATGCAAATCACTGAATAAGATTAGGAATTTTGAGGTCTTAGACACTGACCAAAGAATGAAAGAAATCAAAGAGTCAAAAAATGCATGTTCTGTGAGGTCCAGATTAAGAAGCATTGATGAAATTCACCAAAGCAAGCATTGCTATTAAGTGTGTAACATTTTCTTAATAAGAGTGTCCACAGGATCCATCTCTAGTGGCTTTTGAGTAAAGATTCAGGATAAAGATCAAGCTTCCAGGACTGACTGCAAATGTGTTCATCCTTTGGGAACACTGGAAAGGAAATCTAATGACAGAGAAATCTTCATAGGGCAGCCAGGAAAGACAGAGACCAGAGGAGAAGGACAGACTGGACAGCGAAGTGACCCCAAAGAGCTTGAAATCAGTAGTCAAACACCTCCTCGAACTATGCTTCATGATTTCAAGGAGTGGGGGAAGTAAAAGTGTGATTGACATTAAACTTCACTTGTTTTCAGATGTACTGGTATTTTTGCTCGACTCCAATAAAAGTAAGCACTTTCTTCGTCTCTTATGGTCAATTAGTAGATTATTTTAAAATGATCAAATTTTGTCCAGAAATTGTCATTTCTTCCCTATAATTTTCGTATTTTCCAAACTCCTAGAGTTCTTAGCAAGAATTCTAGATATTATAGTGTTAATTTTACTTCCTGTTAAAAAATATTTATTTTTTGTAATAAAAGTAATGCATGTACATGGTTTAAATACAAAACAGTACAAAGAGTTTAAAATGCAAAGCAACAGTCTTCTGCTCCCGCCATCCATCCGAGCCTTCCTTTACCTTCCTGGGGTTTTCTTCAGCTTTTTTGAGGTATAATTGACAAACAAAATTGTAAGGTATTTAAAAGTAAGGATATTTACCTTCCTCCATCCTTAAAGATCGCTTTTATTTCTTTGCTTCTTCTGTTGTTTCCTCCTATATTTCTATAAGTTTACATGCTAGCTTTTGATTGATTAACTATAGTTATAATCTATTATTAGCTTCCTTCTATGATGGATTATTAAACTCATTTACACAATTATATTGCTAAGTTTTGTTTTTCTTTTAGCTGTTTGATAATTATTTTTATTTCTATCAACTATTAATAATATCTTTTGATTCCACTCTGTTATTCTTCCCCACATTCAGCCATTTGCGCTTATCCAGTTTATTATCAAATTTAATAACATTTCATTTTTGTTGTGGGTCAATAAATACTTCTATTTTTTATCTGTAATTTGTTGTTTTAGCTAAAACCTATTGAGTACTTACTACATGTCAAACATTGTTATAAATACTGTGTGTGAAGTAATTCATTTAATCCTCACAAGACTATAAAATAGATAACTATTATTATTTCTATCTTACAGGAAGGAAATTGAGTAACACAGAAATTAAGTAAATTTCTGGATTCATATAGCCAGTAAGAATTTTAAAGTCTGTGCTCCTAACAATTGTATAATACTATATCTATAGGTTGTCTATTAAAGTTGAAAGTCATTAACCACTATTTACATTCTAATGACCACATAGTGTCCATCGCAATGCCAAGTAGTGCATTATGGTTACACTTAGTTTCTTACCTGGTTGATTTGGTTTCTTAGAGTTTCTAATTGTTTTTCTTTTTTTCTTAAATTGCCTGTCTTTTCTGTCTCCTACATTCTTTTAATAGCTCAAGGATAGTATTAAATCTCTTGTTTTCCTTTGATAGCTTTCCCAGCCTTCCTTTATCCTGCTCCAAGTTGTTCTGAGCTCTCGCTAGGATGGAGCACTGCACAGTCCTCTCCCGGACTGGATCATCTGTTTGCCAGACCTCACGTTTTCCTTTTTCTGGGTTTCCTGTCTCATTGTACGACAACATATTCTCGAGCCATATCCAAAGAAATGGTGGCAGAAAGTATCTTGCAGGGGATTTACATTTTTGAAGGTTTCAAAAATGTATCCTTCTTTGAATAGTTGGTTTGACTGCTTTTAGAATTCTAAGTGAAAAATAATTTCCACTCAAAGCTTTGAGGGCGTTGCTCCATTACCTTCTA
Source organism: Tapirus indicus (assembly GCA_031878705.1). Lineage (NCBI taxonomy): Eukaryota > Metazoa > Chordata > Mammalia > Perissodactyla > Tapiridae > Tapirus > Tapirus indicus. The sequence continues at coordinate 10,022,824 of CM062925.1, forward strand.
GCATTCACAGTTGTTGACTGGGTGGCCAATGCCAATACAGTAACAATACACTTGTTATTTTGCTGATGTCCTGTTCCTTCTCCTTGAAAATTACTGAGATAATTTTTCTCCGTGGTATTGGAAAATTTTATCACACTATGGCAGTAAAACTTGGCTCTAATATTTGATGCCCTGGGGACTCAGTGAAGACTTTTATCTTCCATTCTAGGAAGTTTTTTCATTTCCTCCCTTCTGTCTTCTCCATTCTCTTTCTAAATTTCCTATGAATAGGATGTTGAACTTTTGAATAATTATATATGTTAATATATGTCCTAAAACTTTTTGCTCATATTTTCTATTTTTCAACTTTTTGATTTTTATTCTAGGTGGTTACTCAACAATCTCTTCAAATCTTTCTATTTTTTCTTTTTTTAAAATTGTTTCAGAAAGCATACATTTTTTTAAGTATCCAGAGCTCTTTTTGCTCTTTTGTTCTAAATGTTCTTTTTTTGTTGCATCCGGGTTTTGTCTTACGGATGCAGAATCATCTCTGATCTCTCTGATATTAATTAGAAGGATTTTTTTTCCTAAATTCTGAATTAACTCTATCTCCTCCAGGGTCACTTTTTCTGTTTGTTAATTTTGATCTTTCTCTTGTTTAGTTGCAGGGTTTGCTCACGTTTGGTGTCTCTTGGTTTTCACTGATATTTAAGCAGAGTCAGTTTGTGAGCTCTCTGAGGGTGGACGGGGCTTGTCAACTGGCCAGCTGCACGCCAGGGTGAGTGGCCAGGGAGCCAGCTCACACTAGGGAACTCTAAAATGACAGGACACAGAGGCATTTGTCCAGTCCCTACCTGGTTCTCCTGTTCTCCTCACGTTGTTCATTCAACACCGTGAGAAAAGATCCTCTTCCTTCTTCCACTTATCTGTTTGTTGAAGGACACGCCTGGCTGCCAGGAGTGCTGGGAGAGGGAAGGCAGTGGCAGTGTAATCTATATTTGGCATTTGAATTAACCCCCTGTTCTGTGCCCTGTATTTCACTCCCACTCTCCACTGTCCCTGTGATGTCCCCGTGTCCCCGTGATACTAAGAACCACACCTCTCAGGGCTGTGCAGAGCACATGGGTTTCCTTCTCACCCTCAGCTCTCCCCTCGCATTTCAGGATTCAGCTTCCTCTCTTCCACATCAACAAACACGAGTCATCCTTGTAGTTCCAGGAAAGTGTTGAAATCTCTGTTCTGATGATGGGTCCCTTCCTGTTCTCTTCACCGTCGTGAGTTTGTACCTTTACTATTAATGTTCAGACACTACAGTCTTCACTCACAGAACATGCTGAATGTTGTGGTTTGATTATTAGACATTTTATTTGGCCTTTTCTCCTCAAAACGTACCTCTCTTTAGCCTTCTGGGACATAAAATATTCCTTTCCAGTCCTTCTCATCATTCTCCCACCTCAGTTTAAGGAAATCAGAATTTCTGGGGTGAGGCTTAGGTCTGAGTGTGTTTCAGAAAGCTCTGTGGGTGATTTTCACGTGGAATCAGGGCTGAGAGCGACTGCCCTTGCTGTGAACACGGAGGAGGCAGCTCACAGTCCAGCTCAGAGCTGATGCTTGTCTCCTCGTAAGACCTATTTCAAACTTCCTGCCTTGGCAGACATTTTTGAAAGACTTACTTGATTATATATTAATAGTCATTAACCAAAGTTTAGAGAGGGCCAGATCAGGCTACCGAAGTGTTATTAGCAAGTTCTGTTCGCTGTCACTTGCAAGTAACTATGTGTTTAACCGTCGTAGGAGCAAGACGTTGCTGAGTCCTGAGTTTCCACGGTATGATGGGACAGAAAAGTCTCCTGTGACACAAGTTCCAGGAATGCAGGTCTCTGTGGCCACTCATGCAACAAAGTAATATTATGTTACTTTTGAACTTCCCACAAGGAAAAGTAGATATTCTTTATGTTGGGCGTATATCTCACCACATATATCAGATATATATATATATCTTAGTTCAATTAACTCTGCTGATAAATTACCAATATGATAAGCTCTCCTAAAATACTATTGGAAATAAGCGTTTTTAGTGTGTAAGTTTACAAAACTTCTACTTGAAGCGTGATGATATTCCCTTAGTTAGAAAGCTCTGAATTCTCTGTCCAGGCCCCACTTTCAAATTAAAGCTGACACTCCTTGGAAGGTAAGTTTTTCCGCTAAGAAAGAGTTCTGAAATTCTAGGTGCATCACCTGGTGAGTTTGTTAAAAATACAAATTCCTGGGCCTCAAGCCCAGAAGGTCTGGTTCAGGAGATCTGGACTAAGGCCCAGGAATCTGCGTTGTAATAAACTGTGCAGGTTATTCAAATGCAGATGTCCTTGGACCTCCCTTTGAGAATCCCACTCTAAGGCATCCAAGGAGAAAAAGGCAAATTAATTAACAAGCCAGTGTCTTCTGATAAATACCTTAAGAGGAAATGGAGCAGAGAAAATCAGTATATAAAGGTCTCTAAAGTACCTGAGTCCCACTGGAGTTAAATAGATGGTAATTGTTCACATTATACGTGTAAATGAACTGAAAGGATATGGATGTCATTATCAGGTTAATTTTTTTTTTTCTAAGAAAAACTCATTTACTTAGGTAAGGAACTTTTAACCATCAAAATACTAACTTTGAAATGACAATATTTTCACGTGCTTTGTGAAATACTAATTCTACGGAATAACGTTTTTTCTGCATACTAGATTGATGTGTCCCCCTAACATAAAAGATGCATAACCTCAACCTGCCCTTTTTAAATGAATAGCAGTTTTCATACCTGCCTTTTCCCAAGAATATCTCTGATTCTCTGAACCCCTGTGGACTTCATTGTGTCAGGGCAAACCGCAGCCTCCGAGACAAAAGGGAACAGGTAAACGTGTCGATACTGGAAGGCTTTCTTTGCTGTCAACTATTTCACCCAGAGGAAAGATCACCAAAGGGAACTATCGGGTTGAAAACAAATACTCAAATCAAGTCAGTATTAAATTCCAGCTATTTTGTTCATTTTTTAAAAACTTGCTATTTTTCACTGTTCTCGCAGACAGGTAGAAACCCGCAAATTCAAACTGTGAGGGAAGGAAGGTGACAGAGCCTTTGTTAGATAGTTGAAGTAGATTGGCCCATCTCCCTCCAGTGTGTATCCCCCGGACAAGGAGTTATAATTGTCACAGATATTAAATTCTATGGGGAAGTTACTCTGATTGAAAAGTCTGGCATGATTGGGCCCCAAAAAACCATGGCTGGGGGCCAAGTGAAATTCCCCCTAAACGTAAATGTCTTGCTCATTTCCACAATCCCAGACAAGGGTTGCTTCAAATCTATTCACCACCCGCTGTGTCTCTCTACTAGTTAGAGCAAAAGCCCTGGACTTACCCTTCCTTAAATTGCTCCTTCTCGCCTGAATTTCTTACCTGGCTATCCGTCTGTGGCCCGTGTTTAATGGCTGAACTGTGGACTGATTTATCAATTCTTAGATCTGCTCAGCTTGCAGTTTTACAGATATTTTGATCCAAAAATTATTAACTTTATTTTAACATAGACATTTCCTTGATTTTTAGGCTAGTCACACAGGGGACCAGGAAGGAGAGCAGGGAAAGGGAAAGAGAAGGGGTGCCCGGGAGATGTCTGCCTGCTGTGAGCCAGCTCTGGTCTGCCTTTGAACCCCTCACCCTCCTCTAACCTAATAGCTCCTTCACTAGGGGCTTGGAAATGGGCTCAGGTCTTCTCTTCCCATTGTTTATCTTGTGATTCAGTTTTTATTAAAAAAAAAAAAAAGATCAGTTTACCTATAGCATACTGTGACCAAAAATAGAACTAAAATCAAGAGGAGACAAGATTGCTAATTCACTTATATAAGGCAATGAGAATATACTAAGCCGTAAGCCAAGTGGGTGTCAGTATATCAACCTTTTCTATCCATCAAAAATGCATTTACTGATGGCCCTTTCTATGCCAGGCCCTGCGTTGAAGTGGAGGTCCCACTGTGCTCACTTTGGCAGCACATATACCCAAAATGAACGATACAGAGATCAGCATGGCCCTGTGCAAGGATGACATGCAAATTCATAAAACACTCCATGTTAAAAAAAAAAAAAAAAACGAAAGCAAATAAAGTCCCTCCGGTTATTACATTCACATCACCTAAACTTAGAAAAGAATGTAGTCTTCATTTCTACCTGCTGCTTGTGCTCATTGATTTTATTTTACAAAATAGTGTTCATATCTTGTCCTTTACTATCACAAAAGAATATTTTCTACGTTTTCGAAATCTTCTATGATAGCTCACTACTTTATCAGTCGTCAGATAGTGGTTGGTACCTGCTGGGTTGGCACAAGAGCTTAGAGTCTAGTCAGGGAGATAGGTTAGTCAGAATATGATGATCCAACTTTACAACCATGTTTGTGATCTCCAGCTGAGTTTTTTACTTGACAAATAACAACAGCTATTTCCTAATTTTTTCCTGGGTACTAATGGTCAACCTTAGAGAGCGGCAATAGTGATAAAGTAACACAAAATACTAATAATCAAGATATTTCCATTTGGTTTTGATTTATTTTTAAATTACAATAGAACATAGGTTTAGCTTTCTTCATTTTACAATACTTTAAATTACAATACATCAAATGAATAAAAACAGGTGCTTCTCCCTGGCCCTAGGGCTGAGTTCTCTGGGCCCTGGAGCAGGAACGGGCCGCCCCGTGGCAGACAGCTGAGGCACCATAGCAAGCACAGCTGAGGAGAGGAATTGATGAGGTAATTAGGCCTGTGAGCACAGAGCAAGTAGTGTCAAATAAATAATTTAATTCTAGCCTTTTCCATTAATATTAAAGAACTGGAGGATGGGGGAGTCTGGACTGTCTCCTTCTAGTACCTATAAATCACATGGGTAGCATTCAAAATTTCTGTTGCCAGTCTAGGCTCAGAGATTAGGTTAGCAATAAAAGATTTGAGGCTAATACCAAGGATTTTTGACTCCTAGTTGAATGTTTTTTCCACTCCAATACAATATCCTGATCTTCGCAAGAGATATTTTGCTGAAAGGGAATTTCTTGTAGGACATAAAGGCAAATAATAAGATCTATTCTGGAATGCCCAATGGAATCCTTTAGCTTTAGTCTTCAAGATCCAAGTGTGAGCAGCTGTCACAAACAACAAGTTCTCAGCAGAAGCAAGTGCGTGAACACGGGTGTGAGGCAGAGGGGGCAGGAGGAAGAAGGATGTCTCTCTCTGCTCCCCTGTCCTGCCCCCAGGGCCAAAAGGTACCCATGACTCTCATTTTAGAGTCAGTTTTGAAGGCAAAGGCAGCACTCGCAGAGTGGCTGGATATTCACAAAAGCGATGCTCTTCCTCTCGGCACCCACTGCAACTGAAATCCACAGCAATTGCAATCCTGCACCTCTGGATTAAACCACAGGGTTTAGAAACTGTTTTGTGTGAAGAGAGAGGCTAAGCTGATCAATTAATTTCCTAAGTCATTTCCTAACAGTCATATGACAAATCTCATGGCAAAACCTGACACGATTTAAATGCAACTTTAAAACTCGCTTTCAAATATTATTATAAAAATATATCAATGATTAGTTGATGAAACTAATAATGTAGTGGAGACATCAGAAATTGAGTTTTTACAATTAATAATAGAAATCATAGAAAACACTCCATTCAATGAAAGTAAATGCTATTTAGCACATTTTTCTTCTTTTGTGGAAATGATGGATGACAGTATCATTGACGGAACTTCAAGAAGCAAAGGAGGTAGTTCTGCGAAAAACAATCAATTAGAGGAGTCAAATTATGCTATCAATCATTTACATCTAGGTATTCCCATTAACATTTACAACCTGATCAAAATTTTGGCTCTCCAGCTGGTCTCCATAAATTATATTCACAACACCCCAAATTTGTATAGTGTTCAGTCTCAATTTTATCATTTGAAATTAAATTGGCAAGGGAGTGTTGGGTGAAGATTGAAATGCAAAGCAGTGTGGGCCAGAGGGTAAAGTTAAACTTGAACCAGAGCCACAGCATTTTGTTATAAATACGCTTAAAATTGAAAGTCTCTGTCTTTGTCAAGTGATATGGGAAACTCAGGAAATTCTATGTGGATGATTAAAACAAGGTAAAGAGAAAACCAAAATCACCCTTTGATTTGAGACATTCGGAAAATGCCATGTAAAGATTTTTGGTTTTGTTTGGGCTTGAATTGTCTAAACATAATTGCTATAAATTCACCACTTATTGTGTGTCCATGGGGTCTCTAGAATAAGAAGATAAAAGGCCACAATTTAGAGGCACTTCTGTTGAACAACAACTAGAGTGAATTAATAAGCACATGCAGTCTAGACAAACACAAGCACCCACCACATTTCCTTCCTTCTTCTCACTCCTGTCTTGAGAATATCTGAAATATTAATTGCCAGTTATTATTTTTTAAGTAATCAAACACTATTCAGACTTAATTATGTTTTACAGTTTTCCTTGTTCAATTATTATTTTTTTTATTCATAGCTTTTTTTTATACTCACTTTTTTTTACTTTCCTGGAACCTATCCTCCAGTAATTCTTTCTGAGAAATTCTGTGGGTGGTAAACTTCATGAATCCTTAAAGGTCTTAATATTAGTTTGCATTCTTGGGTCAAAATTATTTTCCCACAGAAATTTTGAAGTTGTTTCATTCTTTTCTTACATGTAGTGTTACTGATGGAAAGTCAATAGAATATATTGATGTAGCACAAAGTAGGTAGATTCTTGAGTTTGAAGATTGAAAATGGTAAAGGAGTTCAGAGTGTTAGCAGTACGTGGTTAATCTGGGCAAGGAGGGAAGAATGGACAAAGAGGGATGATGAGAGTTTGAAAGGAGTAGGATTAATGGATTGGACATCCCAATAAGGTCAAACATAGTTGGAGTGGGCATTCAGAGTAGATATGATGGCTACTTTTGTGTGTCAATTTGACAGGCCCATGGTGCCCAGATATTTGGTCAAAAGTTATTCTGGATGTTTCTGTGAGGGTGTTTTTGGATGAGATTAACATTTAAACTGGTATACTTTGAGTAAAGCAGATTGCCCTCCATAATGTGGGTGGGCCTCATCCAAGCAGCTGAAGGCCTCGGTAGAACAAGACTGACCTCTCCTGAACGAGAAGGAATTTTGTCAACAGATGGTCCTTGGACTTGAACTGCAACATTGGCTCTTCCCTGGGTCTCCAGTCTACAGGCCGACTCTGCAGGTTTTGGACCTGCCAGCCTCCGTAATTGATGAGCCAGTTTCATAAAATAAATCTCTCTCTCTCTCTCTAGATATACATATTTATTTTAGAGATGAAGAAACTGAAACTTATAAAGGTTAAACAAATTGTCTAAGACCATTCAACAACTAAGCAGCAGCACAGTGCTGGAAACCAGATCTGCTTCAGCACTTCCATTACCTCTTTGTATTTTTAACTCAGACACTAATGTAGAATACTCTAGCATCACTACCTTATTCTCCTTTTCTACTCCTCTGACAATATCTTGCTCATGTGAGTTCTGCTCCTCAGTCTTCTTCCTGGACTCTAGTGACCCTGTGTCACTAACTAGATGTTCACTCCTGGCAAGTCATGTCAGCCCTGCAGACCTCACCGTCTTCTTCTACAATGTGAGGGAATTGGCCAAGATGACCTTTATGCTCCTTCCGGTCCCTCATTTTGTGAGGTTGTGCATTTGCCTGACAGTTAACTTCAGCCGTTGTATTTGTTTTCCATTGTTGCATAACAAGTTACCACCAATGAAGAGGCTTCATACAACACCAGGTTATGAGCTCAGTTTCTTGGTCAGGAGTTCGGGCACAATGTGACTGGATTCTCTGTTCAAGGCCTTACCAGGCTGAAATCAAGAGTCGCTTGGGGCTGTGAGCTCATCTGAGGCTCAGGGTCCTCTTCCAGGCTCACCAGTTGTTGGCAGAATTCAGTTCCTTGGGTTCATAGACTAAGGTCCCTGTTTTCTTGCTGGCTTTTGATCGGGGATGGCGCTTAGCTTTTAGAGGCCATCCATGCTTGCCTGACATGGGCCCTCTCCGCAACAGCAGTTCGTGTTTTCAAGGCCACCAGAGGAATCTCTCTGACTTTTCTGTCTGTCTTTTGGAACTCTATTAATAGGGCTTACCTGATTAGATCAGACCCACCCACACTCAGGAGATTTTTTTCCCAAATAATATGATTTAGAGCACCATTCATTTTGATACATGTTGTTCTTGCTCACTCAATTTTAATTGCTATATGGAATCCCACTGTATGAACATACCAGTCATCCTTCAGATCTTAGTTCAGACATTTCTTCAGGAAAGACTTTTCTGATCTGACAAACTCCCCCCAACAATTCCTTGCCCTGTACATCAATCAGTCAATAGATCAATCTCATAGCATTCTGCACTTTTCTTTGTAATGCTTTTTTACTGTTGGTAATTATTTTATTTGGTTATTTTCTCTCCTCCCTACCCGATGATAAGCCCCAAGAAGGAAGTGACCATGTTTCTTTTGCTCACTATTGTGTCCTCAGTGCCTAGCACAAAGGAGATGGAGAACACTTCTGTGCTAACATTTCTAACAACGTAATTTTAATAGAATTACATGGCTGTGTGCATTGGTGAAACGTGGAAGGCAGAATTTCAAAGTCTAAACCCCTGTCAATAAAAGCAGGAAACTAGAGATGGGTGCACACAGGACATCTGCCCTTGGAGCTGCCATAGTGCTGTAGTCCCTGCGGTCGAGGGGCAACCGTGGCTTATCTTTTCTCTGTCAATAGAGAATTAAGTGGGTGTTTATGGGGCTCAAGGTTATTTTCCTTTGAGAGAGTTAATTGATGGAAGGTTAAATAAAGCCACAGGTTTTTACTTAAAGGAAACAGAGAAAATGAAGAATTACTTTAATTATGAGCAATGTGTCAAAAGAAATGTTTCACAAATTAATCTTTTCTGGGAGTGAAAGATATCTTCCTATAATTCATTTTAACTCCTCTTAAAAAAAGGAAGGGGGTTCATTCTCCTCAATCGTTCTCTTACACGCACAATCACGCGCACGAGCACACACACACACAGAGTTTTCAGTCAGCTCCCGCTTAGACTACAATAAACAACAAGAATTAATTACAGGCATTAAAGCTTTTCTTCCCAAGGTGTTTGCTTTCCAAAGATTAGTTTTCCCATGTTAGCTGTGGGAGGCACCCCTTTCTGGTTAAAGAAGAGGCTCATTCTGGAAAGTGACCACAAAAACTTTAGTACTCCCCCCAAAACACCCCAAATCCCAGAGGTCAAGAGTCTGAAACATTACACATCCAATTGTGTCCTTTAAAGGCAGCTCAACCAAATATTCCTAGAGAAAGAAAGCAGAACGTTCTTGGAATGGCTTGACTGCTAACATTTGTTCTTAATCTGTCAAAATTCTCCTACTCATGTTCACAGAGTTTCTGAGTATTCTCTGAAGCCTTTTCAGAGTTGGAAATCAGTCCAATCCCAGTAGTAGGGTAGGATTTAAAAGGATGGAGGAGGTGTCCTGGTGATTTCTTTGTTTCCTTCAGTGTCAACAAGTAAGAAAACTCCAAGACCTTCTTTCTTAGAGGTCAGTGTTTTTGGGGTTTTTTTTCCTTTTCATCTCCCTAAGGGGAATGTGTTGTAAGGGGGTAGAAAAACAGGAAGGAGAAGGGGAAGTGTGGGAAGAGGAGGCATGGATTGAAGATGGAGGATAGCAAATGTAGGGTGAAATTGTCAGGATTTAAGTTACTTCCTCTAACTAACCTTCCATGAGCTCCGTGTGGTGACATTATGATGGTCCTGCAATCTGAAACCCCAGGAAAGGCAGGGAAAGACAGTGGGTGGGGAAATTTGAGGTTTCCCATATAATAAATTCTAGTCAAGAGCCAGAATCTTTCAGGGTTTTGCAGTCATTTTCAGACCGGCCATGTTTCTTGCTTGTTTTGATTTAACTTTACATACTCATGCAGATTTTCTGAAGAGAGTTCATAAGGAGTTGGCCTTGCCTAGTACGGGTTGTGATAAACAGTAACCCTCAGCCGTGTTTAATGGCACTTGCACAAAGCACACTCACAGGAATAACTTCATACAGCACTAAGGAGGTGTCAACATAAAAGCCCAAGAAAGGTTAGGTCTGTGAGCAATGGCAGGGGAGAGTAGCAGAAAAAGAGAGTTACTGAAGAAAAGTGGCTAAACCTAAAGCTGGGTGTAAGGCGGGCAGCAGGGCATAAAATGTCAGAAGAAGCAGGTCATATAGCTATTTCTGTCTCAGCCAAGGAGGTCAACAGATGTATAAAAACAACTAACTGAGGATCTGGAAAGAGAACATCGGGTCCTCTCCTTCTCCCCACATGCAAATGAAATGGACATAGTCTTAGAAATAAGTGAGGAATAGGTATCCCCAGCTCACCACATACCACCCCATAGTGGTGACACTGATGATTTGCTCAGGGTCAGACGAATTCCTTTAGAGGCTCTCAGCGTTGAAAACATTATCAGGTCCCCCCATCGGTAATTCAGAATAACACCTGAAGAGTGAAACACGACTTGGCAGGAATGCAGACATTAAAATAGCTTCTTTCTAGATCTTTTGATTACCGAATCCTGGATGAGTTCATTGGAGCCTGACATTTTTACTGGCGTGGGGTTGGTGGCTCAGCTTTGCTGGTGCCCTATAGCCATTCTCAGTCTGCCTGTTGGTTTATCCACCACTGGACATCTTCCAGATCCAAACAGGGGCTGGAGAAGGCGGAGAAAGAGATGCTGGGGCACACATACAGAGCTTGCACTGGATCACTGTGGAAAGCCTTTCAGAATCGTCTTCCCTCTGATGTGGCCACCCTTCGCAGGCCTCAGTGCTCCTGGGCAGTGAGGAGGGCACGGAGGAGCCCTCTTCCTTACCACAGGCCCTGCATCCGAGGTGGGATGGCTGAAGGTGGAGCCGTGACAGGGCCATGGCGGTCATTTCGCAGTTTAATTTCCAGGCTGCACAGCAAGGACCCTGAAGGGAAAATGTCTGTACTTGAAGTAATCACAGGCTTTTTTCCTCTAATACCAGCCTGCCCTGCCAAAGTGTCAGCAGCTTTACAAAGGGCCCCAGTATTCTCCCTCCATCACAGAGTAAGCGGACCATCCCCCTGCCACTTGGCTCCCAGCTCCCTGTCTGGACAGGAGCACAGCTGGGCTTTCATTTAATGAGGGGTGGATCTGAGCTGATTACTTTTGTTTGGCCTTCCCTGAAGACAACAGAGCCGGAGGTATTTTACATTTGTCTTGTGTTCAAAGTCCCGACGTGGGATGACTCAAGAACATTTTCTTCTCAGAGCAAAGGCTACTAATGAAAAATCACATAAAAAAATTTTTTAACAAAAGGAACATTAAGAAAGTGCTCAGAATTTTATGCAGAAAGCACATATTACTTGCATTATCAGAAAAATAGAGCAGAATTAATTTAAAAGAGGAAAAAAGAGAAAATTATCTGAGTATTTTAAGTCATTGTCTTAAGGATAAATTGCTTTCTTTTCCTTACTTTCTCCTTGGCAATCTCCTCTACCCCCATAGCCCCAACTTTCACCCATAGACTGATGGTTCCCAAAATCTATATCCTTAGTCCAATCTTTCACACGAGCCCTAAATTCATATGTACCCAATCGGAGACTTATCGTCTCAATTGATGTATATCACAACCTCCTCAAACAATGCCTGAGACTTTCTTTCTTTCTTCTCTCTTGACCTTTCCCAAACCTTCACCCCCGTCTAGATTCTTTCCTCACTTATCATGCAGTCAGTCGTTATTCCAGTTGTTCAGGTTATCTTCATGTCTCCCCTTTTTTTCATCTCCCTTTATTCTATCAATTTCCATATTCCATCAATTTCCTCTTTCCAGGATAATCATACTGACATGTATTGAGCACTTCTGTTGTGCTAGATACTATTCTAATTGCTATATAAGTATCATTTCATTTAATCCTCACAACAATTCTAAGACGCAAGTACTGTTATAATGCCCATTTTACAGATGAGGAAACTGAGGTACAAAGATGTTACATAACTTGCCATATAACATCATACAACAGGTAAGTAAAAGAGCAAGAAATTGGACCCAAGCTGATTCACTTCAGAGGCTAAGCTCTCAATTCCAGTGCTATACTACCTTCTAAAATTATTTATTTTTACATATATATTTTTATATACACACTGCTCTCCCTCCTCACTACTTAGATAAGGCTCTGATGATAATGTGTAGATGATCCCTCCTCCAGAATTAGGTTCCTAAAGCACAAATGTGTTCTGTTATCCTCCTGGTTAATTTCAATGGATTCCTAGGAATGATTCTCAATCATTTTCTCAATTGGTCATTTTCACAGATGTGTTGCCAAATTTTGGGCAATGTGCACCTGTTTTGCTCTGTTAGCCCCAGCCAGGGATGATAAATGGCGGTGACATCTGTCACACAGAACACTGAATTGCGGTGATCCTGAGATGATGGGGCAGGGATGCAGGTCGCTATAGGCAAGCTAGTGGCATAGAGAAATGTCAAGTTGGGCCAAGGAAAGCAAGAGTTCATGGAGCGTGAGGACACATTGCCTTCTTCATAATCCAGGCAGGATTGAGACCAAAAAGCTCTGCAGTAAATATGGATGCAAGTTTCCTTCTTTAGTGTCCCACTAGGAAGTCCTGTATGCAAAAGTACCTAGGAAACTCATACGTGGTAGGGAAAGACAAGTCTAGAGGAAAAAGTTCAAAGTCCTCTCATGTTGACAACGTCATTTGTCTATTCCCTGGTCTCATCTACCGCCACCCCCCTTATCCCTTCACCTCACGCTCCGCTCCAGCTGTAGCAACTTTATGTTCTGAGCACACTGGCGTCTTTCATGTCTCTCTACCCAAATGTTCTATTTCCTCTTCCTCGAATGCCCTTTCTTCTCTTGTCTTTCTGGAAAGTCTGTCTTCATTTCTTAGGGTTCAGCTCAAAGATCAACTCGTGTGCCTCCCCTGCTCCTCACGCCAGGTAGATAAGCTGCTCTTCACTCTGCTCTGTCCATCTGCTCACCTAAAGCACATTCCATCATAGCGGGTCACATAACGTTATAACAGCTCATCCTTCTGTCGCCCTCACTAGACTGTGAGCTCCCTAAAACCAGGGTCCTTGCTCTGGTCATCTTTATATAGCAATTCTGAGCATACTGAATAACACATCGTAGATGCCCTGTAAATATTAGAATGAAGGAAAAAAACACTAAACTCTTCAGGTGTTTTGGCTACCTTACCCAGACAGTACATTCTCTATCTTTTTATGCTACAAAGGAGAAGACACCAGAAACCTTTGTTTCGGCTGGTTATTCCTTTTCCTGAAATAATGTTGATGTAAGTATTATAAAAACTGCCACTAAAAGGCCAGAGATGCCTTAATGGAATCTCAGGGTGAGGGAAAGGCGTGTCTGTGTGCCAGCAACTTAATATTTTCCTTTTCAGCTGTCCTGCCAGGGATTGTAATTCAGGAACCGATCTCAAGCTGAGCAGAGGAAAAAATGAGATGCTTAATGAAAATGGCCAAATGTCATCACCAGCTATTTTGTGAGAAGAGCTGTATCAGGAGGCATCCATATGTAAAATGGACTTTCCCCGAATTCCAGCCATCTGCAGGGTCACGAAGACTCACAACAATTATGTCTCCTGAGGGAGTCTTTTCAGTTTTGTGCTTTTCTGATGCTAAGAAATACAGACTTGTGATTTACTACTGGGCACTTACAGAGATGGAGTCAACTATTTCCTAAGAAACTCAAAGACTGAAATGGGAAACTCAGAAAATAACTATACGTTATTGGTAGAAAAATATATATCAGAAAGCTTGAGAAGTAGAAAAAAAAATAACTCTGGTTAATAAATGTTGTAGATTAATGAGAGCCTGAAAATCCTTTTGTTTCTAGTATATTTTTAAAGTTTCTAAACTACATTAGCTTTCTTTTTTCCCTTAGGAAGTACAATACAGTGAGGGTGTGAGAGAATATAATTCCAAATAAATATTATTAATTTTGTTGAACACGTCTTTGAAGATTTGGTGTTTTGATATTTGAGGTCACAGTAGCATATTATAGAGAAGGAAGCTAGACTAGAAGAAGGATTAAAGGGCTCCAAGTTAGAAATGCTAGAGTCTAGCTTTCTCATTTATAAATTCTGTGACCCTGAACAAGTTATTTTGCCCCTCAAAGTTTCATATACTTTATCTATAAAATAAAGATATTCCTACTGTTTCACTCTCTGTGTGCCTACTTCAGCTCATAAAATAGGAACTTACCAATACTTCTCACCTCATAGGCAATTTCTTTGAGGCCAAACAAAACTATTTTCTCTGCATTTTGCTTCTCCTTCCCTCCAAGAGGAAGAAGTGACTTAATTAATTGATATGATTAGAGGGGGAGTCTAACATCTATTAGTCTTGGTTCCCTTTTTGGAAGGGATAATGCATTAATTTTCTCTATGTTGGACTTTTTTTTTTTAGGTGGAAGACTATTATCTTTGTTTTCAACTGTTTCAGAATCAAGAAAAGGGGAATGAATGATTAACTGATAATCTCCAGTGATTCCAACAATAATACTTGTGATGTTAGTTCCAGATCAAGATGGCAGAATGAGCAACAAAGCTCCCATCAATCTCATGGAAATCCCAGTGATTTTAAGACATCATATAGCAGTATCAAAAAACATCACCTTCATTAACAAAGAAGATAATGGGGGAGGTGGTGGAAGAGGTCACATTAGAACAGAGATTCCAAAAAATAGTCCAATATGATAGAGAACAGAGCAAAATGCGGGACTGAATCTACTAATTGCAGACTACAGCAGAGACAGAGGTGGACATCAGCCTTCCCAGTGGAGGCACCAGGCTGAAGTTAACAAACAAGGCAGAGTGTGGAAGTGAGAAATAGAGCAAATAGGAGGATTATCTGAAGGTCTGTGAACCCAAGAGCTGCCCGATGTCCTCTCTCATCCCTCCTTCCTTGCACCAGAAAGCAGAGAGCCAAGCGGACTGAAGTCTCTTTGACCAATAAGTTGTTTGAACTGCTAAGGCTTCTTTTGGGGTGTAGAAGTTTAAAACCTGTTTGTTCTAGCATTTAGAGAAACTGCAACCTGTCAGCTGATGTCTGTCTCACTCACCCTGAAACAATGCAGCTTGGTTGACGTGCCCTTACCCACGTACGTAAAACTGTCAGTCAAACTTCAACGCAGTAGAGGGTACTTTTGGGGAAAAGACTTATTCACGCACCAGCAGAGGGAACTTACTCCAATCACTTAGCATAAAGAGCCTCATTCTTTATTCTTAAAAGTGGCTGGACAACAAAAAATATAGGAAAACTAGAAGCACAGAAGAAAAAGACCAAAATAACAAAACAGGAAAACCAACTCTGCAGTAAACAGAGGAAGAGAACTTAATAACAGTCAGCATTTACACAGCACTTGGTGTCTGGCATAGTTCTAAGGACTTTATATATATTACACTATGTGTGTCTCACCACCACCTGACCAAGTATGCATCATCACTGTCCTCATTTTACAGATAAGGAAACTGAGGCACAGAGAGGTGCAGTGAGTTACCCAAGGGCATACAGCCATTAAGAGCTGGAGCCCCAATTCTAACAGAGGCAGCTGGCCCCCCAGTTTGCTCTTAAGTAATCTGCCAGTTCTAATTGATATCCCGGCCATGATGTGAGAAGACTTTATATTCATGTAATAAGAATAGAATGCAATGAAAAAGGAACAATGCAGCTGCAAGGAAGAGATTTTCGAGATTAAAAACATAACAGCTAAAGTGAATAAATACATAGCGTAATTAAGATAAATACTGAAATTTAGAAGAGATTGTAAGCAGGCACACATACAAGCTCATGCTTCCATAGGTTAGCCAGGAACCGAACATTCACTAGGCATGTTCCCATGCTGGGAGAGTGAGGGCTACAAATATGTGCAAGACCTGGCCCTTGGGGAGCTTGTGGGCACTCATGGATCTCTATCTGGGGAGGAAACAGGCCAACTACTTCCAGGAGCCTGCAGCGACTTGGCAGCTTGCTATGGAGCAGCCAAACGGGGATAGTTGAGCACTAGCTCCCCCTCTGTAAAGTTAAGAACTATCCCTCAGGAGCATAGAGGGGAGAACTCCTCCTCCCCACTCCCCCAAACCACACTCTTTGGCACACAACACAGGCTCACCCATTAGGCTCAGTGGAAGGGGGAATTGTTTCTCAGATGAGGGTAAGTGTTTCAGGTGTGAAATAGAGACCTGTTTGTGCATGTAGACCTGTTTGCTGTGCCACAGCAAAGCTTCTGTGAGGGAGAGCGACTCCTAAAGTCCCTGTGAGGAAGGTGGAGACTTCCTTGTGCCACCTCTGTTGTGCCCATTTCAAAATCCTGTGCCCCACCCCCAACCCCCTAATACACACACAACCATATCAAGATGTCACGGAGAGGCTGGAGAAAGTTGCCCTGGCTATATAACTGCCTGATCCTCCTGGGTCCAACTCACCTCCTTCCCTCATCCAGGGAAAAGGAAAAAAATCATCTATGGGGGGAATCAACACCAGGAGATAATTGCCCCTGTATTGGTCAAGATTCTTAAAAGCAGACAACAGAATCCATTCTAGCTGGTGTCAGCAGGGAGGGATTTATTGGAGGACATCAAGTAGATTACAGAATCATATTTACAGAAGGTACAGAGTCTGAGAAGAGCTTCCAGAAATAACTCCCAGCTCCTCATCACAGCAGACGACTAGCCTGGAAAAGGACATGCTTCACCCCAGTATCATAACAAAAGTCTTCTCTTGCACAATGAGGAAGCTCCCCCACCCCCCCCAGCCAGAGAACCATGCTACCCCAACCCAGTTTGGAAAGTTGCTGGTACCATCACCAACCTCTTCCACCCTGCTCCAATCAAGTGGATGCCACTAGCCTGCCTGCCTCTCACATTCCTTATGTGTGGAGCCAGGACTCTCGTGGGTGTGGCTATTTGGCAGAACAGAGGTCCCATGTCTTCACCTTACCGGCAAAAGGGGTTAGGCTGTGTTGGGAGGGTGAAGTTCACTCTGTAGGGTAATCATCAAAATATAGAAAAGCGCAAATTCATAGAGACAGAAAGTCAAATAGAGGTTACCAGGGGCTGGGGAGGGGGGAATGGGGAGTTATCGCTTAATGGGCACAGTTTCAGTTTAGGATGATGGAAAAAGTTTTGGAGATGGATAGTGGTGATGGCTGCACAACAACGTGAATGTACTTGGTGCCAATGGATTTGTCACTTAAAAATGGTTAAAACGTTAAGTTGTATATTATGTATATTCTACCTCAATTATAAAAAAGAACTCCCCTCCAAAAGTTGTTTAAAGATATAGAGGCAGTCATGAGTGAGAGATATTCACTACAGCTCCTGCAATCTCTTTGCCTAATTGCCAAAATGAATGTACAGACATTTGAGAAAAATTGTGCAATACTTTATTTAAACCATCCTATACAAGTGGAATCCATCCTAATATGGAAAGATTGCCACAGAAGGAAATTCCACAAATTTCCTTTCTAAACCCTTGCAATGTTTAACCCACATTATCAAGAAATTCTTCTTTATATCTAACTTAAATCCGTCTTGCTACATTTTAAAACGTTTCCTTGTTTCCTTCTTTGGTGGAGATGGAGAACAACTGGCCAGCATTTTGCATACTTCGCCTTTAGGCCAAAATAATTCCAATTGTTTTAACCCTTCCTGGAAGGCTGCACTCTCCGTCTCTTGATTCCATTTTCTCACATCTCTTCTGAATCTCCCTTCCATAATCTCTGCAATTTTGTTTCACCATTAGGGCCCGTCTGGGGACTGAGTAATATGAATAAATTAACTCAATCCTTTTTCAACATTATCAACACCAATTCTTAATTTGTAAACAACATTCTTAGAAGTACTTGAATTCATACTGAGTCACGGTGAGTAACTTACATCCTGAGAACACTGACAATGAAAGGGAAATTACACTGCCGCCTCCAGGACATGGGAACAACATTAAGGGGCAACACGGACAAGGGGGCATTGGGAAAGAGCAAACCGTGGGTGTGCTGTGAGGACAGGGAGATGTGTTGGACTGCTCTGCTGGGAGCACAGCTACACCCCATGTCCTGGGTGTGTGTGCTCGGGGAGGACAGCTCTGTGTGTGGCGAGGAACTGGGTCACATCCCCAGGGTGATGGCGTCTGTGCACAGCAGATGGGAGCTGGAGGAGTGGGATGAATGGGCTATTTGAATGGAAAACGCCAGTTCTAGGGATGACTCTGTCTCCCAGCTGTCAAGGAGGGGGTCTGCTGCTCTGATGGGGCTGAGACACCAGGTACTGATGGTGGCGGCGTGGAGAGACTCAGATCAATCAGGGCAGTGACTTTGTGGAATCAAACACCAGCCCTACCTTGTACCTGCCCAGCACATTATGGTCTACAAAATACTTCCATGTTCTTGATCTACTTTAAGTCATGAATCACAGTGTGCTGTGGGTAGGCCACATGTGTTATCACCTCTCTATTGGGAAGGAGCTGCACAAGGATGATCCAACCAGGAAAAGAGCTAGGACAAGCCCCTCACCCTTTTGACTCCTACTTTGGTGCTCTTTGCTCCACACTTTCCTTTCTTTTTCTTTGCCTTTCCTGAGAGAGTTGTCAGGCCAGGGCACAGTGGGCACTTTGTGGAGATTCTTCTGTAAGGCACAGAGTGCTGCTTAATTAGCTGAAGACTTCTATCACCTGAACTGAAACTATGCACAAAGCATGCTCTAGAAACACTAAGAGGAGGTGGTAGTTACTATGATGAAATGAGGAGGAAGAAGGAGTTGCTTCCATTGGCACAGTGAATGGTAGCCTGTAGAGTCCCCCAAAAACTGATTACCATCAGAAAACAGTGTTTACTCTGGTTTAGAATTGATGAGGGTCCCTTTGACCATGGTTATACTCCTTGGTAAATAAACACTGAACAGAAAGAAGAGAATTTCTTTAAATGTATGTGTTTTTAATAATATAAAAGGGTATATTCAAAGAATTATTAATGTTATTTTTTATTCACAATACCCTAAAACTAAACATTATGCCAAAATGAGTAAACTGTGTACACTGAATTGCTATGAGTCAAATAAGAAATGAATACCGTATTGAAACCAAAGCAAAATTCGTTTTCTTCCCCAGTAAGAAAGGGCTCCTTCTTCCCACACCCAGAGTTTCCACACAGATTAGAAAATGGTCTATTTTATTTTAACAAAGCTTTTGGCAAGATGTTAACCAACCACAAATGTGGTCCCTGAGCCCAGGCACCAAAGAAACTAATACTGTTTCTTTGAGAAATACAGAGTTTGTCCAACAGATGAGAAGAAGTAGAAAACCGTAGTTGTGTCAAACCCAGTGAGTTAGTAAATTCAACTATCCAATTATAGTGTGAAATTTCTCATAAATCAGCTGCCATCAAGTCACATTGCACAATATCAGTTTTTATTTTTACCATATTTTGTGGTGGTCCCCAATATAAATTAATGACTAGCTTAGTGTGTTCGGTTTATTTACTCAATACTCTTATGAGAACGTGGGAACGTTCAGCCTGTACAATTCAGTCAGACCACATGAAGCCACCAGCAAATAGCAAGACAGCTACAGCTGGTCCTGGCTCCACAGGGCAGTCATGTAGGTAACTATAGCCAAATCTGCCAGACCAGTCAGAAAGAACAGCAATTAGACGTCTTGGATCCAACCATGGACGTATAACTATAAATAATGGAATAGAATACTCATTCGAGACCCCATGAGACTTTCAGTGGAAAAGTATAGAAAATGTATTTTGTATTTGACTTCCTAGTTATGTCATTTTAACTAAAAGATTATTCCTTTTGTGTGTGTATAAGAAGACTAGCCTTCAGTTAACATCAGTTGCCAATCCTCCTCTTTGTTTTTTTTTTTCCTGAGGAAGACTGGCCCTGGGCTAACATCCGTGCCCATCTTCCCCTACTTTATATGGGATGCTGCCACAGCGTGGCTGACAAATGGTGCGTCTGTCAGCGCCCGGGATCCGAACCTGCGAAACCCCGGGCCGCTGAAGCAGAGCGTGTGAACTTAACTGCTATGCCACTGGGTCAGCCCCGCAAAAGGTTATTCTTGGTCCTAGAAAGATAACTTCTCTTAATCATAGTCCTCATTCTATACAAATTTTCTTCATGAATCCTCATTACTACAGACTTAAAACTTCACTCACGGATGATCCCCATCTCATACATGTCTGAAGAGTAGTCAGGCTTATAAGCTCAGTGCCTCAGCAGCTATAATCTGTCTACACAGTGTACCAAGTCATTCATTTATCTTAGTTCATGGTGCAAGTAAGGTTGGGTAACATGTTCAGTCCCTCTAAAATGCATGCATTTTATGCAGTGACAAACTGGCCATCCTTGAGCACACCACAAGGGAGATTGGGTATCTGTGGATGGTTCATACCAGACCTATCACCTGCCAATGAAAAATAAGCTCTTGGGACCTAATAACTGTGGGCTCTGTACCATTATAGGCATCTGCGACCCCCTAATTTGGTCAAGTAGGCTCTGAAATAACAGTCCATTTCACACAGCCAGTGAACTCACAATGAAAGCCCCTGGAGTGCCAGGAAATCAGTCTGTGTCCAGAGCTTCCATCAAGAGCCATCTTCACTGGTTGCACCACTTCTGCCCTGGCTGGGCTGGGCACCCCCTTTTGGACTTGTGCTGGGATGGCAGAGCTCCTCATCCTCTGTGATCATGATTTTATATGGCTTTTATTAACTGAGGAGAAGAGAGAGAGCAACTTACATTACAGCCAAACTAACATGTGGTAGAAATTCCTTGAGGATATTAAAGTGAACATGCTGTCCCCTCCCTATGAGAGATAAAGCCAGGAGAGTGACAAATCTGAGTTCTGCGTTATTACACAAAATATACAATCCCTGAGGGCTTTATTTCTGTATTAAGAGGAATCTAAGAACTAATGGAATATTATAGAAGTTTCGCCCTATAAGTGAAGAAACTGAAAACCAAGAAGCAGTGAAGTGAATAGTGCAGGTCAGTAGTAGAATAGAATGAGTTTCCTATTGCTGTGGTAAGAAATCACCACGAGCTTAAAACAACACAACTTTATCTTAGAGTTCTGGAGGTCAGAAAGTCTAAACTGATCCCACAGGGTTGAGTTCCTTCTGGAGGCTCTAGAGGACAGTTAGTTTCCTTGCCTTTCCTAGCTTCTAGAGGCTGCTGGCGCTCGTGGCCCATTGTCCATCTTCAATGCCAGCAGCATAGCGGTCACCTTCCTCTCTGACCTTGGCAGCTGTTCTCACATCTCCTTCTCTGAGTCTGACCTTCCGCCTCCCTCTTACAAGGACCTTTACGATTACGTTTGGCCCAGCTGCTTAATCCAGGATGATCTCCCCAATTTAAGATCCTTAACTTAATCACAAATGCAAAGTTTCCTTTACCATGTAAGGTACTATACTCACAGATTTGGGGTATTTGGATGGGGGGGCAAGATATTATTCTGCCTACCACAGATAATAACCAAAAAAGTCTAAACTTCATCAGTGACTAAGGATCTAGCAAATACATCTGTCAATTTCGTTCAAAAAGTACTTAATTACTTACTCAGTACCAGATACTGTGATTGACAAACATGGCAAAGCAAATAATAGGCCTGAAATGCTCTTTTATTAGTTTGCAAAGATATATCTTAAATGTAATTCACAAATGGAAAAGACTCCTTAAGATCCTTTAGAAAGAAAAAAAATTGAGAATGAAACTGCTGACATATAAAAGACAAAAAGCTCATACTCCCAATATTTTAAAAAATGAACTTATAAATCAAAAAGAACGGGATGAACAACCCAATAGAAAACATGGGAAAATGGGCAATTTACATTATAAAACATACAAAGTGTTAATGCATATATAATAAGCAATTTTCTTTTACTTCTCAGATTGGCAAGATTAAAAAGATTGCAAAGATGGGGGATGAAAGTCTTTACAGCGGCCTGCAAGACCTGAATGATCTGGCTCCTCTGTCCTTCTCTGATCCCTCTGATCCCTCTCTGTCCCTCTCTGATCTAATCTTATCTCCACTTCACTTACTTGCTACAGCCAAAAAAATGCCCTTTCTCACATTGTAACAGGACAACCTTGCAATATGAACTAAAACTCAAATATGTAAATACATATATACACCATTTGACCTAGCAATGCACTTATAGGAATTTAACTTTCATAAATATTTATACAAATGAGAAATGTTGTATTACAAAAATGTAACTGGAAAAACTTGGAAACAACCTAAACATTCCTAAGTAGAGATTTGGTTAAATAAATTAATGTACGTTTGTAAAACAAAATACTATGTAACAACTAATGTGTGTGTGTAAAATATTTCTCAAATACACTGACATGGAAAGATCTCTGAATTGTATCATTTAATATAATTAGCAGCATGTATGTTTTAGTCCTTCAGGCTGCTATAGCAAAAATATCATAGTCTGGGTGGCTTATAAACAACAGAAATTTAGTTCTCATGTTTCTGGAAGCTGGAAGTCTGAAATCAGTGTTAGCATGGTCAGGTTCTGGTGAGAACTCTCTTCCAGGTTACAACCTGCAGTCCTCTTCTTGTTCTCACTCAATGGAAGGAGAGACAGGGGAGCTCCCTGGAGCCCCTTTTGTAAGGGCACTAATCCCATTCACGAAGGATCCGCCTTCATGACCTAATTGCTTCCCAAAGGCCACCTCCAAATACCATCACACTGGGGGACAGGATTTTAACATACGAATTTGAGGAGGGCACAAACATTCAGTCCATAACAACGTATGTTATGTATTATATATTTATTCATTGTACTTTATTATAAAATAAATATAACCCCATACATGTCCCTTCCAAAACATCTGAAAATGGCTGGAAGAGGAATAAATACTATTTTCCATTTAGCTGATTGCTAACATACATAAACTGACTTAGTGTTGAACATGATGTAATCTACGCAGAAATAGAAGTATGATGATGTACACCTGAAATTTATACAATGTTGTAAACCAATGTTACTGCAATTAAAAAAAAAAACTGATTTAGTCTGTCCAGGCTACTATAACAAAATATCACAGACAAGGTGGCTCATAAACAGCAGAAATTTATTTCTGACAGTTCTGGAGGCTGGAAGTCTGAGATCAGGGTGCCAGCATGTTTGTGTGAGGGCCCCCTTCTGAGTGGCTGACTTCTCAGTGTATCCTCACACCGTGGAAGGGGCTGGAGATTCTCTGGGGCCTCTCTCGTAAGGCACTAAGCCCATTCATGAGGATTCCACTCTCATGGTTTAAGCACCTCCCAAAGGCCCCACCTACCAATACCATCACATAACTTTTGGGGGTTAGAATTCAACATATGAATTTTGGGGGGCACACAAACATTCAGACCATAGCATAAACCCAGAGGAAACATTTCTTTAAATCATATTTTTTTCCCCTTCAAATCAGAGAGAAAAATATCTTTCCCTCTGGATTTTTTTCCATCTGCCAACTTCTTAGGACCATCCTATCAATAACTGACTCTGTCAAAACATTGGAAAATCTCATTCCTGGTAGTCTATGTTTTACTATTCAAAGTCAACACCGACTGTTACATACATCAAACTCAAATCTCTCTGGATATCTCATTACATCATGTACTACATACAGAAGACTTAGGCATCCTTAGAATTTTTATAAGCATATGTTCTCTCTTCCTCACGAGGAGTTATAAACCTCGTTAAAATAAACTTTTCTAAAATAAAATATTTTAGATGTATAGACTTAGCAAGATTCCACCTGAAAGCCACAAACCTCTGCTATAATCTTAAATGTGGCCAAACTAATCTACAGTGAATTTTATTGAAGAAGAAGCAAAAACAACTTTGTCTTATCCCTTAAGAAAACTCAAAGAGAGCAGTCTCTGTAGACATGATTTCTTGTAGCTTTTACACGTAAATCTTTCTTGCTCTTCCTAAAATGGTTTCTAATCATTAGCGTCACCAGATAAAATTATTTTGAATAACCAAATCCTCTATTTTTATGTTTAATGGAATAATTTCCAAACAATCATTTACAAGGTTATTTCTAATTTAACGTTTTTTTCTCCACAGGTCCATACATGCAATGTTATGGACAATTTCCCTCTGGACAACATCCTCTCCAGCCACAAATGTGCAGTTTGGTCTCAATGTCCTAAAAGAAACAGCACTGGATAAGGTCAAGTTGAAACAGATTAAATTTAAATTAGAGGCATTTCTGGCATCAACACAGACATGTTAGTCAGCATTTTTCCTCTTCTTCTCTTGGAAATCAACAAAAGAAACAAGAAATACAAAAAGAACACATAAACTC
The DNA here is from genome assembly GCA_031878705.1 of Tapirus indicus. NCBI lineage: Eukaryota > Metazoa > Chordata > Mammalia > Perissodactyla > Tapiridae > Tapirus > Tapirus indicus. Next base: position 10,047,244 of record CM062925.1, read on the forward strand.
AATTTCAGGCAAAACTAGGAAGATTTAAACTCCAGTCTCAAAAATAAGGGTAAAGGCAACCAAAAGCAGCAAAAACCAGGCAGAAGACACACAGAAAACATGAGGAAAGAACCAAAGAAAGTCACAAGATGATCTGATGGAAGCAGGTTTCAGAAAAATACACTTTCTGCAGGTGGGAGGTTCCTTGAGAGGTGGAGAAGCTGTATCCATGTTAGCAGCAACGGATTTAGGACCTGTGAACAGAGCAGGCACAGAAGCCTTCACGGACCTGTTAAACTGAGAAAGCAGAGAAGTCAGGGCTTCGTAAAAACCACCCAGTGAAGCCATGCTGAAAGGAAGAAGTCTGTCTCTGAGGAAGCAGAACAGGAGAAAGCTCGGGATTAGGAAGCCTAAAAGGCTACAGCTGTGTTTTCTCCCACAAGAAATTCTCACAAAAAGTTGTCTAGGAAAATCCAAATTGTGCATTAATAAAAGGAATGAACACAGTATTGATACCAAGATTATATAAAAGAAGATATGGGAAATAGCAATAAAACCTCCAAACATGGAGAACACTCACCAGAAAAATCCTGCCACAAAGCAAATTAAAATTGTAGCCAAATGTTTCATTGTGAATTTAAAAATTTAATAAATCAATTTTCTCTATCATAAAGCAGAAGTACAGAGAAGAATAAAGGAAGATGCGCAGGGAGAACAGACAATACGAAAAGCAGGTAGAGAACTTGAGAGTCATGAGAAAAGTGGGGAAAGGTCGAGCTTTAGAAATAGGGAAAGAAGGTTCAACATAGTCCTTAGAAGCTGCCAGGGGGAAAACAGATGGAACAGAACAAATAATTGAAGATATAACTCAAGAAAACTTTCCTAAAGTGAAAGATGACTTAAAACTACCTACCGAAAGGGCACATTGTGTGCCAGGGAATATTAACCCAAAATGGTCAAGACCAAGACATATTCAGTAAATATATTGGATTTTAAAGATTCTCAAAGAATTGTAAGCAAAATAATCAGGTAATCTATAAGGCGGAAAAGTGTTAGGTGGTCCTCAGACTTCTCCACACCCTCATCCAAGGTCAGAAGTAGTAAAACAGCACCTACAAGATTCTCAAGGAAAGTTCAAGCTAAGAATTTTATATGCAGCCAAATTATCCTTCAAGTATAAAAGGTACAAACCAAACAGTTTAACATTCAGGAACCCAGGAAATATTGTTCCCCAAAGTCCTTCTTGGTAAAATTGCTATCGGACAAACTTCAGCCAACCAAAGTTCAGAAATTAGGGCAAAAGAATTGGTGGTAATCACAGAATACATTTAAATGCAATACCAAATCAAAAACAAATGTGGAGCTGAATGTGACCAAATGTAATATAAATTTTGTATGTAGGCTGACGATGTAGAAATGATACAGTTAAGAAAAATTGGGAGAGAAAAGGAAAAGAAAGAAGGGAACTGGGGTAAATATCCTCTTCGCCTCTTTTAAATAGCTGAAAGTTAAAGGAGAGCATTTAAAGCAAACAAACCAAGCATTCAGCACTCTAGGTCTGTTTAATAGTAACAAGTCACATTAAGAAAGATAACATTATTAACTAAATTGGGTGGCAAAGGATAGGAAGAGGAGGAGGAGGAAAGAGGAAAATGTCAATTTTGCATTGCTCGTAAGAGAGACTAACATACACTGTCTAAAGAAATAAAGAACTTAAAGGACTATATATAGTAATAATTATAAAAGTAAATCCTTGATTAAAAATACAAAACTTCCTAAATAATAAAAGGGAACCAAGACCAAAGCAATGATGTCACTAAAAATAAATGGACTTAACTCACTTATTTAAAAGATTTTCAGATTAAATCACATAGCAAAACCCAACTCCATACTATTTTTTAAAAATACTTTCTTTACTTACAATGCAATTAGACTAGAAATGAATAATAAAAGTTGAATCTGTACTTCACACTGACTCCAGGCTAAATGCCAAAAAAATCAAATATAAAAGCACTAGAAGAAACTATGAGAGAATTCATTTAAGTCTTATAACGAGGAAGAATTTTTCAGTTATGACTGAAAACATAGATGCCATAAACATAGGTAATATATTCAAACACATAAAATAAAACAATATTCTTCATGTAAAAAAGATAGATATAAGCAAAGTCTAATGACAATGATAATCTTGCAGAGTACTTTATATTGTATCACAAATATAGGTTAGTTTCTCTAGTATATGTGGGACTCAGAAATTGATTTTCTTTAAAAAAAGAGTAATAGCTTAGTAGAAAAAATGAGTAAAATATATCAGGACGCCATTCATAGAAGAGTAAATACAAACGGCTGTTAAACATGTAAAATTCCCTGATGAATGAAACAATGATATAGAAATTTAGGATAAGTTAGGAATAAATTGGATGGACTAAATCTTGCAGTTCAATCCAATTATAAACAACAATACCAGGTTTCTTTATAACGTATACCTGATGCATAATAGATGTTCAATAAATACTTGATAAACAAATGAATTATAGAACTTCCTTTTATCCTCTTTGTTACACAGTCTGTAAAAACCTGTACCTTTCATATCAGTTAGCTATTGCTGTGTAACAAACCACCCCCAAATTTAGCAACTTAAGCACTAATGATGTATTACTGCTCACAAGTTTATGGGTTGCATGGGCACTTCTGATGACCTGGGCCATGCTAGCTCATCTTGGTTTAGTTTACTTATACTCATCTACAGTCAGTGGGGACTGGCTTGTTGGTTGGGACAATGGTGATTACTGGGCATAGCTCTCTCTCATCATTTTTCAAGCTCAGGCTTGTTCACATAGTGACAGAAGAGTTTCAAGAGAGTGGGGAAACATGCAAGACCTCTTGAAGCTTCAATTCAGAACCGGCACCATCACTTCTGTGCATTTTATAAGACAAAGCGAGTCATAGGACCAGTTCAGATTCTAGTGGTAAGGAGACAGACTCCAAATCTTGATGGAAGAAGCATCAAATCCACACTCCAAATGGCATGGATATAGGAGGGGTTAAGAACTGGGAATATTTTTTGCAAGTAATTTGCCATGCTTTCTAACTATGACCTACAGAAAAGTAAGGAAAATGACAACGTAGCAAGAAAAGGATACACGGAAACAGGGAGCACTGGACAGATCCTAAAACAGCACACAGGCCCTTCATCTTTCATCTTCTCTTTTCAAGATTCTCTCTCTTTCTCTCACTCTGTCACTAGTTCTTTCATTCTCTGTGATTAGACTTGCATTCTCTTCATTCTATTCTATTTTTTTATATTACCATGTTTGTAGACTCCTATCCCAAACCCTATGTTTTCTTCCCTTTCCTCTATTTCTCTCCTTCAACTTTAGGAATTTTTTATTCTCCTTACTCACAGTATGTGATTACAGAATTTAGCTTTAAATAACTAATTTCATGGAATTGCTTATTTTTGTTGTTGCTTTTAAATTGTTGATAACTCCATGGTTTCATAGTTCGGGGTAATTTATTTTCTGAGTCATTTATATATATATATAAAATATATATATATATCCCTGTCAAAATCAACTGATAAAGTGCTATGCAGGAAGAAACTTCTGACAATGTAAACAAATGACTAAGCTTTCTTTTATATCAGTTAAACATTTTTCAAATATCTTTCTTATTCAATAGATTATTTAGTTTTCCCAACAAGGGGGATTATTTTTAAATAGTTAACATTTATGTTTGGTTTACCAACACTTTTAGGAATTTGTTTGGTGCATCTAGGTCAGTGTTTCTCAAATTTTAGCAAGACAGCCTTTGAAATGAAAAAAAAAATCTCATGAACCATTATTGTTAACTATAATTTTTATTATAATATTATTTAATTGTGCATATAACAAAAAATTAATTGCAAGTCCTGTTCTCTCACAGCTGTGATAGAACTATAAAATCAAAGCAGACCAATCAATGTAAAAAAATTACAAAAATAAAATTGAAATTAACAGATTATGTGACAAATTATATTTTGTGGAAATGGAGTCATGGTCCATAAGACAAATAGAGAGTTCACACACCTACACCACTGTGGGCCTTTTGAAGATTCAATTTGCCTTCTAAGTTTTTTCCATTTGAAATTATGCCTAATGTTGTAATATGTTCTTTACTTAGTGGGAAGTCATCACTTCTAAATTGTTATCTTTTGTTCTTTTTCTAACACACAACAGTAACATGGTATCTTTTAGCACCAGTAAGAAAGTTGACAAAAATGAAACTTCAAGCACTAAAATCAGAGGTGTTGGTCAACTATAAACATTCAGAAGAGCAAAATAAGTTTCTACTAATTTTATTTTAGTTTATGTTGAATGCAAAACACAGAATTTTTTTTTCACTGAGGAAGATTTGCCCTGAGCTAACGTCTATTGGCAATCTTCTTTTTGCTTGAGGAAGATTCGCCCTGAGCTAACATCCATGCCCATCTTCCACTATTTGGGATGTGGGTCACTGCCACAGCATGGCCGCCAATGAGTGGTGTGGGTCCGTGCCTGGGAACCGAACCTGGGCTGCCAAAGCGGAGCACACCAAACTTAACCACTAGGCCATGGGGCCAGCGCTCAAACACAGAATTTTTAAAATTGTTTTTAGTGTTCTTTCAGACTCCTGTTTGAGAAACATTATTCTAGATTTTTAGAACCCTAAAAATTTCCTATAACCATCTCCAGATAACCAGACTTGGTGTGTTCGTAGTGAGCCAAATCTGATTTTATAACATTCCATGATTCTTAGTGCCTGAGTTTCACATTGCCCACAAAGTACTGTTCTGTGTCTTGGTTTTAAGACTTACATTAGGGTGGGAATCTCAGAAATTTAATGTTTCACCTTTTCTGAGAGTACTAAAGAGTCTAAAGAGTAAAAACTTGGAATAAGTCTCTGTAGATTTAAAGGAGAGTCAATTAGAGGACTTGTCAAGACTCCAGGATATATAGTTAGGAGTCAGAGTCTGAATCCCAGTGGACAAATGAAGAACCTTGGAGGTGGGAAAGAATGAAAACATTAGGAACTCTAAAGATATAAAGTGTATTATCACTACATATCACTTACTAAATATGTAGAAGGGGAGATCTGCAAATAATCAGTGGATAGACTCAGAGTCACCCAAAAAAGAGATTGGGATTCACCAGTTTCCACTCCAAGCATTGAGGCTTTCTCCAGGTGCCTTCCACACAGAAACTTCCATTGGATACAGGAACTCACAGACCACTTTCTGGTCACTGTTGGTTTTGCAGAAACGCCTCTTTATGAGAATTGTCATGCCCTCTTCTTTATGTACCATCCTTTTCTGCCAACTTGTTCTGGAAAGAACTGTTGTGGAAGTCCCTTCAAGGCACTATCTTTTCTGAAGGAAAATGGATAGCAGCAGATGCTTGAGAGATGTTTCCTCTGTGAGAATAAAGATGGGGAATATTCCAGGTCTCTCTCAAAAGGTAGAAGTAAGTTAACATGTAAGCCACAACTAAGGTAGAGCTTACAGGCAGAATCAACTAGTTCTTGACCACATTCTGCATGTGCCTATAACTGACTGTAAGAGAAATTTGTTCAGGTTAAGAGTTCCAGGGACTAAATTAGTCATTGTTTTCAATGCTTTGTCATGGAGAGCACTTTTAAGCAATGAGAACTCATAAAAATCCTGGCCCCAAACCACACTGCTTTTACCATAAAAATATGGTAAAAATAGAGCCAGTGCAATAAAAGTGAAATAACTATATGGATGTTATCAAGCAAGTCTGGTTTATTGAAGGGAAACCTCAACAAAACCGTCATGTCTAGATCCAGAACCTAGGTTCCCTAGTAATAATGCACTGCAACTATCAGAAGTGAGAGTTTATCCCTGCATTTGTTTAAATTTGCTATCCTAACTTAGTTTTTTGTTTTTTTTTTTTAAATGTTATGTCAAAAATGGGTTTGCTCCCCTTAGACTTTATTTCCAAATTATGGTATTTACTTCAGTGCTATTCCTAGTCTATAATACACTAGCAATAGTGTACTGTTGTAAGATACTGTTAATATTCTGGAAAGTTCTATTGGCTGTGTCCTTGAAGCAATGTAGCAACTTAGCACCATGCCTTTTGAATAGTTATGGATCACACATGGGAGCAAATGTTGTCCTGTTAGGTTTTGATCTACTTTTAGTTTTTTCAGCATAATACCCTAAGAAATCTTAGGATGAACTGTAAGTTTTCTTCTTTTCCCATTGTAGATAAGGAGATATTAAATGCACTTTCAGATGCTTAACTACACACACACACATACACCTCCTCATCACCACTATCATTTTAAATGATATCTCCACAGTTCTGGAGGCTGGAAGTCCAAGAACAAGGTGTCTGCAGTATTGGGTTCTCCTGAGGCCTTTTTCCTTGGCTTGCAGATGGCCATCTCTTGCTGTGTCCTCACGTAGCCTTTTCTCTGTGTGTGAGGATCCCTGGTTTCTCTTCCTCTTCTTATAAAGACATCAGTTCTATTGGATTAGGGCCCCATCCTTATGACCTCATTTAATCTTAATTACCTCTTTAAAGGCCTTATCTCCAAATACAATCCTATTGAGAATTAGAGCTTCAACACATGAACTTGGGAGAACACAATTCAGTCCATAAGAATTCACAACCTTAAGGAGATAATGGAGAGATAATAGATAAAAACAGCATCACATTCCTCCTCTACACTCTACAGATCTTCTCATGATACATATGATCTTAACCCCAGGGTACCACGTTGTGTCGTGTGTCTTTCCAACTGATATGATAATGGACACAAATACTCCCAGATGCTCTCTCCTGCCTGAGTCAGCCTAGAACTGGCTTCATCATCCCTTTTCATGTCAGAGGTTGGAGAAATCATTCTATCATGTGCTACAACTGATCAGTGTATAAGTGGCTGGAGTTATTTCAAGGACTATCTTTCTGACAAAAAAATAAAATATGACCTCATAAAACAAACAAACAAAGAAGGTTGACATTATCCAGGTTAGAGATTATAAGCCACTTGAACAGAACAGTCTCTGATGGAAGGAATGTAAACCACAGAGCATCTCTAATGGTAAGGATGTTATTGTATTACTGTCCTAATGAGTGTCCTTTAAGTTATAGCAGGAATGTCTCCTCTTGTTTAAGTGAAAGTTTGCTGGGATTATTACTTTTTCATAACATGGTAGAGTCAATCCGCTTGTTCTAGAGGGGAGGGACTGGGCAAAGCGTAAAGACAAGGATGAAATCACTCAGCAGCCAGAACAAAGTTGGGAGAAAAGACTTGTGCTCTAAAATAAAGAATCTTCTGCGAGTACTAAAAAATGGAAACGCTGTAGACTCTTTCCATCACTTATCAAAGTACACTGAGAGATACACAGTGGACAGACCAGGTCAGGAAAACAGAAAAGAACAAATGCAAGACTTCGGTTCCTCTTCATTAACCACTTGAGTTTCATTTTGAAGTAGAAGAGAAAAGGAATCTCCCCCAAAACAACTTTGCCATTGTCGATTCCTCTCCAGATCTCAGGCTGATTCCCTCCTTAGTAGTCCAGATCAGAATGAGTCACACAAGACTGTGATTTTAAATAACACCATACAGACAAATGGGCTAAATGCTGATTTGTGTAATTAACCAGCCCTGAGAGCTCTCAGTAGAAACTGCTTTGATTTTTGACTTTTAGAAAGTTGTTCTACCAGAGGATTATTATGGTAATTGAAATTAGGAATGGAATTATGGTTGAACACTAAATAACACGATGTAGACGCTAAAACTGCTATTTAGCTGTTACACTAAACCATCTGGAACAATGGAAGGGACAGGGTGTACTTGTGAGAGCTCTAATTTTAATTTGGGGTTTGCCAATTTGTTAGCCTTTCACTGCTTCCTTAAAGGAAATGCAGGGTCTTAAGGAACTTGCCCAAGGCCTATATTCACGTAGAAAATTACGAGCGTCACTTCCTAAGGAGGAGATATTTAACTTCTCCCTCCTTTGAAGGTGGTGCAGGCTTCACATTCACGGGTCTCAAAATCTCTGCTACAAAATGAGAGATTCTCTATGATGGATCAGTTGTAAAAGCTAATTACTTTGGGAATAATGTCTCCCTTTACAAGTGTTTGCTTGGCTCATTATTTTTCTGAAAAAAAAGGGAGTATGTAGGGGTGCTACTATAAAGATGTCATTTCTAGGTAAATGTATGATAAAGATCAGGGCCAAAGTTCGATTGTCATAAAGCATAATTCTGACAGTTAATTTGCTCTTATCTTCATCTGCTAAGACATTAGCAGACATTTGAATGAATGGGCATCAATGGCAAAGAGTTAGTACATGTCTTCGTTAGATGATGAAGAGGATTATTGTGGTAATTGAAATCAGGAGTCACAAAGAATCAAATTAGAAATTAGATTCACAAGAAGCAAATCAATGAAAAGTAGGAAACGCTTATGTTTTGAAAAAAAAGAATAGGCACGGCCTGTCCTGTGTTTTCTCCAAATTGAGAGTGCATTTCTTTTTTGTCCCTACCTTTTAAAAAATAATACATACAATAAAAAAATAATATATACATGTTGAGATATTCATACACACCAAAACTAGGTGAGAGTCCGAGAGAGGAGCACTATTAACACTGTCCTGTGCTATTTTCTCAAATTTATTTTACGTGTGTACTATCACGTTACTCTTGCTACAAGAATGGGTATATGTAGTCTATGTTGTTCTGCAATATTTTTTCACAAACATATTATGGGTAACTTTGTCATTTTGTGAGGGAGAAATGGATAAATCACACACATATGCTAGTAAATGCGTTTAAATTTTTTGGAACAAACACAAGAAACTATAAACTGCACTTTGCTCTACAAAGTGGAAATAGAAATGAGGACAGTGGTTGGAGGACTTTTAGTTCTCAGTTTTGTTCTCTTCTGAATGATTTAAATTTCATAATAACCATCACCGTGTATTATTTTTATGACAGATAGCTAGCTAAAGCAAGTGAAGAAGAGAGAGGCTAGATTTAAAAGGATCACTTAAAAAAACAACTCAAGTGCCGGATTGTGATTTCTCTACCAAAAAAAAAAAAATAAAATATCAAATATTTGATCTATTATATCTGTGGCTAGTTGTAGAAAAATCTATAAATAGCAGGCAAAATTTTTATCCACATTCCCAAGACAAATCATTAGCTCTGCTGCAAATCAAACCGACACTCTTCTGGCCTCTTCGATGAGTTTGCACCCCGAGCAGCCTGGTCGTGTTTTCTCTGTTCCTGTGTACTCTATTTCTGTGAGGGATAATTCTAACCCAAAAGTGTTTTTGTGGCCAACCTGACTGATGACTCTAATGAAAGAAGGCCAGTTAATTCCCTGAGAAGTTTGATTTCTATAGCCTGCGTTCTGGTTATTTTTGGTTCTGAGGTAATGCCTGGACCCAGCGGAGGGAAATCTTGGTTTATTTACTTTCATCTTACTAAGAGCTCATTTAAAGCAAAGGTCCCGGCTGGGGACCTGCACGCGGGGACAACTATATTAAAAAGTCTGATTGCTTGGCATTGTGCTTCTTTCCAGTACATTGCACGGAGTCTTCTCTATGAGGACTCCAGCGAGAAATTTCTTTCTGGTCTCAAGAACCATTGAAAGCAACTGAGCAATCAATTAGTTTTTACATTAAGGACAATGTGGATTTTGCAATGAGGCCTGTTTCTGGTTTTTATATTATTTAAACTGTGTAACCTAGATGTCCCTAGACCCCACCAGCCTAGGGGCACAAGTGAGTCACATTAATTCCCAAATAGTGTTGGCTGATGAGCCTCGACCCCCTCCAGAGAAGACCCCTTGCTCCAAACATTTCTGCATATCCCTTGGGAGTACCACATGTGCTTACATTTGTTGATTTTATTTAAAAGAAACCAACTGTGTTAGCTTAAGCAAAGAAAAAGGAATTTATCATAAGGATTAGGAGATGACCTGTAGAACCTAAGGGCAGGGAGGTACCCTTATCTCAGAAAAGATTGGAACCAGAGATTCAAGTGTCATCAGGAAGTTCCCTCTGTCTTTCATCTCTGCTTCTTGCTGTCTAAATGTCTGTCTGTCTGTCTGTCTGTCTGTCTGTCTGTCTCTCTCTCTCTGTTGATCAGCTCTTGCTGATCCACCTCAGAAACAGAAAATGAAGGTAACTGAGGACTCCCAGGTTTGTATGACACAGGTCCAGCTACCCGGAGAGGGACTGAAAATATTTCTTGGTCCCAATTCTGAATTTCTGGAGAAGGGACCTTTGTCATAGTTTGAACAGAGGACACACCTTTGCTCCAGCCCACTGTAGCAAGGCTGGGAAGGGCATGTGGCCCTGGAATGGCCCGCTGGCTAGGTGGGTGGGAGAATGTAATTCCCAGAGAAGGGGATGAGCAGAGCTATGCTGACAGCAAAGGGCAGCTTCAGGTGGAAGGGAGTGCCCTCTGGGTGTGGCTGCTCCCCACAGCCCCAGAGTAAGCTGCCAGGCTCATGGGGGACTCTGCTCTGCATTGCTCATCTCACGGGACAGTGTCTTCCATGTTTCTCAAGGCTACTCCATCCAAGCAACACACCCCTGCGCTGCCTGCTGTAACACTTTTACAACACATCTCAAAGCTACAAACTCTCAAGATGCTGAAACATCACTAAACACATTCAGTCCTTGGGCTCTGGGGCCATCTGTGCACCTGCAGAGAGATGAGAAGAATGTCTCTCCATGGGAGGCAGATCTCATCCCAGAGTCCAGGCTAGGTTTATTTTGCCCAATTTTATACAACAAAAACAGTACCAATGGTATTTGAGCCCACATCTGTCTGACTCAGAAGCCGCTCATTTTTTCCCATTCCAAAAATAAACCTTATACAAATGTACAGTGTGTACATTTTGCTTTAATCCAGTATTGCAAAGCCCAACATGTAGAAGAGATAAAAGCTGGGGGCTTTGGCAGAATCAGGATAAAAGCAGAGTAGTGGGGGCCTATCCCTGTGCTGCCTGCCTCCTGAGGTGGAGGCTGGAGGATTCCTTAGAATCTTTGGGCTCTGTTACCTCCTAGACTAGGTGGGTAGAAAAATCAGACAAAGTTTTTAACATTTGTGACATGCTTAAGTGTTGGCTAACTAATGCTATTGCTGGCATAAAATTTGAGAGTGCACTAATGTTGATGTGTATACCTGGAAGAACATTAAAAAATGAATCCAATTTAGGCCTGTGTTAGACAGAGACAGTGCCACCATGAATTTTTTCCCTACCCCTCTGATCAACTCACAGAGACATCTGGTTCCACATGTTAATTTGGGTTTACTTGCCCTCAAAGTCCCATTGAAATATTTAAAAATAAAAAGTAAAAAGACAAAAAACATGGATGTCTTAATGATAGAAAAGAGAGAAGGGAATCTTCAACAAGCCAAACACTTGGAGGAATTCTTTCAAGTGCACGTGGACTTCACTGCAAGATGTAGTGAGCTGCCTGCAGTTCAACAAATACAAAAGAAGAATGCAATGGCCCAGATAGCTTTAAAGGTATATTTCGTTCGATTCTTCCTGACCTGGATAATTCCAATGACACTTAAACTGTTTCAGCAACTTAAAAAAGTAAAATTCTAAATCCATTCATATTGCAAGTATAAAATTGTGTAGGATATTTAAAGTTCCTCTTGTAGTTATATAGACTCAGGGCTTGGAATTTTTTTTTGAGTAAGATAAGTGTAAACTTGTAAGTATTAGAATTTTCTAATCAAATATTCTTGTTGTTTTTCCCCCTTGAAAACAAGAAGCAAAAGTCATATTGGTATGTCTAGGTTTCAGATAGTAAATATATTCTTTTATTTAACAAATCAAAGATAGCTTTATACATTTCAAGTCAGAGTCCAAAAGAGGTCATTAATACCATGCCTGATACAAGATACATCCATTCTGGGGAAAATTGTGATTCTCCTATCTCCAAAAAACAGGGGAGGGAGTAGGAAAACGGACTCTTTGGTTCCACTTTCTCATTTTCCTTTGAGTCTAAAACAAACAAATAATTTGGCTTCTTTTCTTTTTTTAAGGGTCTGACTGTAAATATGCTTAATTTAATTAAAATATACAAGAGGGTTAGGCAGTTGAAAAAGCTATCTATAATTACTCAAGGTAACCTAAGAGCTATTCTGTAAATCCAAGCTAACAAGACCTAATACCAAAACCAATCAATAAAACACAGAAAGAAAACTAGAGTTTTGGCTCAGTTATTTATAGGTGCAAAAATCTCAAATAAATACTAGTAAATCAGAAGCTCCAATATATACACTATGTCTAAAATAGGAATTGGTCTAGGAAAATGTCTATAAATATGAAGATAGTTCGCTATTTTAAAATCTATTAATAGATCACATGGGAAATTACCTTGATAGAAACTATTTTATGATAGAAAAGATATTTGGTGAAATATTGCTCATTAAAGCAAAATTTTTGGTAAAACAGGAAGACAGATTTATTTCCTTAACATAATAAAAATGGCTGTCTCAAACAAATAGTCACCATTACTTGCAAAATACCATAAATTTACTGTTAAAGTATATAACAAGATAAGGATTACAACCATTATTATTTAATATTGCTTTAGATGTTCTAGTCAGTAGTTTTAGGTAAAAAAAATAATAATAATTATCAAAAATAGAAAGAAGGCAGCAAAATTCTGGATAATGCAATTATTTACCTGATAATTCCAAAGGAACCAATTTTAAAATTTAATAGGAGAGCTTAATAAGGTGGCCAGCTATAAAATAAATATATATAACTCTAACTTATACCAAATTTGTAAGTTAAAAATTAAAAATTGACCAAAATAAAATATCCCAAAACAGACTCAAGTATGTATATAAAAATGTAATACATGACTAAAGTGGTATCTGAAGTAAGAAAAGATGAAATATTCAGTAATTGTTAATAGGACAAATGGCCAACCATGTGGGAAAGTCCAAAGTTAGAGGCCCATCTCATAACTTATAGCAAAATAAATCCCACATGGATTAAAGATTGAAATGTAAAACATGAAATCATAAAATTACCAGAACAAATATGAATACATACTTAGGTAACCTTGGAGTACATAAGCCATTTCTAAGGGAAAAAGAGGGTGATAGTGTGTGTTCATCATTTATCAAAATCTTTAGCATGCCTAAGCAAGCACCATAAACAATGTTGAAAGACAAATGACAAAGTTTATACATAGCAAAAACTAAGTAGTTATACCATCTAAAGAAAAAGATGAAAAATGCCCCAAAGACACTGACAGACAATTCACAGAAGTAGAAATAAATGGTTAACAAACATATGAAACAGGAAAAAATCCAACTCCATGAATAGTCAAATAAATGCAAATAATAATGCCATTTGGGCATCTGGTTCATTTTTTTCTTATCCAATTGCTAAGCAGTTTTAAAAGAACTTTCTTTTTTCTTTTGGTGAGGAAGACTGACCCTGAGCTAACATCTGTTTCCAATCTTCCTCTTTTTGCTGAGGAAGATTGGCTCTGAGCTAACATCTGTGCCCATCTTCCTTTATTTCGTATATGGGACACCACCACAGCATGGCTTGATAAGCAGTGCATATGTCCACACCTGGGATTTGAACCTGCGAACCCCAGGCTGCCAAAGCAGAGCACATGAACTTAACCACTATGCCACTGGCCCGGCCCCTACAAGAGATTTTTAAATGAAAGCAATATTTACTAAAGATGTGAATAAACTGGTACTCTTTGACATTGCTGATGCCGAAAAATCTTTCTGGAAGAAAATTTATTTTTCTTATTAAAGAAATATGTATTTCAAGGCCTTAAAATGTGAAGACCTTGTGACCCATTTCTGGAAATTTATCTAAGAAAACAGTAGACAGATGTACACAGAGGTTTATAACAAAACCTTTGTGTGGAGGTTATAGTGAAAAATTGGCATAATGTTAAAGTGTTATCATGGTTGAATAAATTATAGTACATTCATATCACAGAATATAATATCAATCTAAATGTACGGTGTGAGTATCTATCGAGCTGCAAAGATGGTCACATATAATAATAGGTTTGAAACAGAAAGGACTTACAGCACAATGTTAACTGGTCATTCCTGGTTGAGCAAATCTGATTGATTTCTATTTTCTCTAGATTGGTCTATTTATTTTTTTCTAATTTGTCCTCAATAATCATGTGTCACTTGCATAATATTTTTTTAAGCTTTTGAAAAATCACTCTAGTGATACAAATTCTTTCTATGCATAAATGTTACCCCAGCATTGGAAATAAATATGTTTGTACCCCCCTCTTTAAAAACACAAAGAACAGTTTCCATAGTTACATAGACTATGCTATAAGCCTCTATATATTAAGTTTACAGTCAATGTTCAAAAATAAGAGAAGGAGGACGGGAATAAAGCAAAAGGGAACAGAGATCTAATTACAAAGATCTGCTCGGTTTAACACCTTTTATCAGCTCTCCATCCATCAGTGGTTCTCAAGCAGGAATGGTACCACTTCTCGGGGCCATTTGGAAATACTGGATGGGGGGTCTTTTTATTTCCAAATGGAAATGTTTTGGTTGTCACTAGTGAGCCCTACTAACTTTTAGTAGGTAGAGAGAAGAGAGGCTAACTATCCTGCAATGTTTGGAAAGTCGAGAACAAGAAGGATTGTCCTGCCCAAAATGTCAACAGCACCCTCCACTGAGAAACTCTGCTAAACTAAAGCTTTTTGAATAAAATACAAGGCCTTCACTCCCTAACCCCTGCCTATTTTTCGAATCTCTTCTCTTCCAGCTTCTCTTCTTATTTTATATCCCTCTCTGTCCCACTTCAGTTCCATTTTCCTCTGCCCTGTGCCTTCACCATATCAAATTGCTGGCCATTCTCATAGAGTGCCAAGAAGTATGATGTTTCCCAGCTTTCATTTGGTTTAGATTATTTTCTCTGCCTAGAATACTCCTTTCATAAAGTCCTATGCATTCTTGAAGATTCAGCTTAATCGTCTCCTTTGTGGAGCCTTTTTTGGATCACAGATACTTCCCCCTTTTTGCCCTCACTGTTACTTGCATACATCTCTATTATAAACATTACACTGTGCAGTATTTATTTCATGTCTATACTCTCCCACTAGAGGCACAAGTTCCTTGAGGGCAAGGAAGGAATACTTATCCATAGTTTAACCCCAAGCATAAGGAAAAAAATCTCTGGTAGATAACAGTTACTCAACAAATGCTTGTTAGCTGGGGATGGGCGGGTAGGGGGGTTAAATTTCGGATCGTCTTCTCTTTCTGCTGGCGTTGAAAAAGTAGAGACAAAGTTAATTTAATCAGCAAAAGAAAAAAAATAAGGTTTGGTTTCTGCCTTCAAATTATTTACCATTTCAATATAAATAATATTTGACATCTGTTTCATGTTATTTATCATCTCAGTACATTACCACCACACAAAGTGTTTGGAAAAAAACAGTAAGAAAATAAATGTTTATTTGCTCCAGATTTGTCCAAAGGCCTAAATACTAAGAAATCCACTATTGTGTATCGGTATGTAATATATACATGTATCATCCTACTTGTAGCATAGCTTATTCTATTATAACGTGGATTTGCCAGTAAATGCAAAGTAAGTTAAGGCTAAGAAGAAATTCTAGTAATCTTTCTGATTGAAGTTCAGAGGAATTCCAGGGGATTCCTTCTAACTGACAGTTGAAACTTCTTCTTGCTTGCAGAACATATGGTATGTTACAGTGATCACTGACTTTAGGGGACTGAGATATAAGAACATTTTGAGCAAATTAAAATTAAGAGTCAGGGGCCAGTGACAGTGATCTCACTTTTGTTTTATGTATTTTTTTCTTTAAGGGTAAATGTTTTTCTTCTTCTATTAATATAAGGTGGTTAGAAATATATTATTTAGTCATTTACTAATAGGACATCTATTAAATGTGCTTGTGCTTTACAAGACAAATACAGTTCTCTATTCTAATTAACAACTTGAAACAATTAAAACATCAGATGTGAAGGGGGGGTGTCACAGCTATCTTATATTTGAGCTAGCTCTTTTATCCCACATCACAGACATCACTTTTTCCTCTTGAAAATGATATAACTACAATGTACTAAGCACTGTGTATGTTACTGTGGTAGATAGGAAAAACAAAAATTCAAAACTTCCCCTCTAATAGTTCAAATTTTAGTCAAAGGAATAAGATAAACATATAGATAAAGTAAAAAGAGCAATGGCAATTGCGAGGAGAAGGAATCTTCTGGCTGCAGGAAACATAATAGAGCATTTGAGATGGAAATTGAAAGGTGAATAAGTTTTGGGCTGGTTGATGAGGGTAAAGAATATGACAGATTCAAAAGAAACAGTCCTTGTAACCATAAAGATTTCTCAAACAGTAAATTTGTTTATTTGAAAATTGGGGTAGATCAGTTCTTTATTTTAAAAATTGAGTGGGATTTTTGCTTCCAGTCAAAATAGAGTAACAGGGATTTACCCTCCTGTCTGAAGAAACAAAAATCAGAAAATACCTGAAACAATGGTATTCAAGACACTGGACATCAATCAATAAAGGCCAGTGACCCCTGAGAGAGGGGAAACAAACAAAGTGAGCAAATTGCCCCAGCTTACTGCCATGGGAGAGTTTACAAGCCGTGGTACAGGGAGGGAGAACTTAGGCAGAGTACAGTCACGAGTCACTTAACAACAGGGATACATTCTAAGAAATGCATCGTTAGGTGATGTCATCATTGTGTGAACATCATAGCATGTACTTACACAAACCTAGATGGCATAGCCTACTACACCCCTAGGGCTATATGGAACTAATCTTATGGGACCACCATTGTGTATGCGCATGTCATTGACTGAAACGTCATTTCAGTGCATAGCTGTAGTGCAGATTCCCTGAGTTGAAGAAATAATGCTGAGAGTCTGGGGATATAAGGCAGCATGAACTTGAAGGACAGAAGAACAGAGGGGAGAAAAATGCACAGAAGAGGAATTCTGGGGACCAGCCCAGTTGTTTAGCAGTTAAGTTCACACGCTCCGCTTTGGTGGCCCAGGGTTCACAGGTTCAGATCCTGGGCACAGACCCATGTACTGCTTGTCAAGCCATGCTGTGGTGGCATTCCACATAAAGTAGAGGAAGATGGGCACAGATGTTAGCTCAGGGTCCATCTTCCTCAGCAAAAAGAGGGAGATTGGCAACAGATGTTAGCTCAGGGTTAATCTTCCTCACCAAAAAAAAAAAAGAAGAAGAAAAGGAATTCTGCAGTCTCGTCTGAGAGTCTCCTTTGAGTATTTAGCAGAGAATTGATAAGTGCGTACATGTGAGGAAACCACCTGAAGCTACCCAAAAGGATAGAAAAAGAACAGTATATGGCACTCACACAGAAATATTGTCAGTCCCACCAGTCAGAAAAAACTCATAATTCAGAGAGCATCACAGAGTAAGACTCAGAATGGTCTTACTTCAAAAGTAAACAATTAGTCCTAGTTTAAACATGGATCTAGCCCTGCTTAAGAAATCTTAAAACCAAGACCCAAAAGGGTCATACTGCTTCCTAAGTAACTTAATAGCACCCCAGAATGAACCTCAAGAATATTTATAGGAATATAAAAATATCTAACACCCAATGAGATGAAATCCACAGTGTCTGGCACCTAATTACTAGGCATGCAAAGAAGCAGAAAAATATATCCACTAATGAGGGGAAAAATCAATCAAAACCAGCAGAACTGACACATATCAAACTCAGGAGACAGAGATATTAAAACAGTTAATATAACTGTTTCACATGCTCAAAAAGTTAAGTAGAGATGTAGACGATATAAAAAAAGACCAAAAAAATCAAACTTTTAGAGATGAAAACTATAATGACTTATATGAAAACTATACTGGATGGAAAAATTGATATATTACATATTGAAGAAGAAAAGTTTAGTAAAGTTGAAAACATAGCAATAGAAACTATCCATAATGGTGCATCAGAGAAAAGAGAATAAATAAACAAGTAGTATATCTGTGAACTGTAGGACAATTTCAAGTAGCCTATATGTTTAACTGAAGGCTTCAAAGAGTAGAAGAAAGAGGGAGAGACAGAAAAATATTTCAAGAAATAATAGCTGAAATTTTTCCAACTTTAATAAAAAATATAAACCCACAGATGTGAGAATCTTAATGAACTCCAACATCAGAAGCATGAAGAAAACTATACCAATGCACATCCTAATCAAATTTCTCAAAACCTTTGACAAAGAGAAAGTCCTAGAAGCAGCCAAAGAAAAACATACATTGAATACAGAGGAACAAAGATAAGGTTGACAGCAACTTTCTCATTAGAAATAATGCAATTGAGAAGACAATGGAGCAACATCTTTAAAATACTGAAAGAAGAAACACTGTCAATCTGGAATTTTATAGCCAACAAAATTATCTTTGAAAAATGCAGGTGAAAAAGATGTCAGACATACAAAAACTGAAAGACTTAATTGCCAGCAGACCTGCACTACAAGAATGTTAAAGTCTTTCAGGCAGAGAGAAAATGATGCCATTTAGAGTCATTGATCTACACAAAGGAATGAAGAGCACTGGGACTGGTAACAACGTCAGTAAATATATGACTGTTTTTCTTCTTACTGAAAACTCTGTAAGAGATAACCAGCAGTTTAAACAAAACTAATAACAATTTGTGTGGGGCTTATGACATATGTAAAAGTAAAATGCATGACACAATGCCACAAAGACTGAGAAAGGACAAACAGAAATATACCATTTTAAAGTTTCTATGCCATACATAAAGTGCTATAATATCACCTGGAAATTAGATTGTGATAAGTTCAAAATGTATACTATAAACCCTAAAGCAACCATTAAAATAACAAAGGGTTATAGCTAATGAGTCAACAAAGGATATAAAATGAAACCATGGAAAATATTCAAAAACACTCTGCTTATCTCTCTGGCCTAATTTCACATTTCCTTCTTCCCCTACACATGCACTCACACCTAAAACTTGCCAAACTTCAGACAAAGTAGATTTCAGAACAAAAAAATATTACATGGGATAGAGAAGGCCATTGAATAATGATAAGTGAGTCAATCCATCAAATGGATATAACAGTTATAAAAATTTATGCAGCTAATAACAGAGCTTCAAAATATGTGATGCAAAAACTGATAGAATTGCAAAGAGAAATAGACAACACCACAAAGTAAGAAATTTCAATACCTTTGTCTCAAAGTAGACAGAAAATCAGTAATATAGAAGATATAAACAATGCAAGAAACCAATTTGACCTAATTTAGCATTTACAAATCACTCTGCCCAACCACAGCAGAATACAAATTCTTTTAAAGTACACATGGAATATTTACCAAGATATACCATATTCTGAGCCAAAAAATAAATCTCAGTAAATTTAAAAGGATTCCAGTCCAAACAACAAGGTATGTTCTTTGACCAAAATGGAATTAATTTAAAAATGAATAACAAAGATATATGTAAAATCCCCAAATTTTTGGAAACTAAATAATATACTTCTAAAAGTGGGTCTAATAAGAAATCAAAATGGAGATAAAAAAGGAATTTTGAACTGAATGAAAGTGAAAACACAATATATCAAAATATGTGAGATGCTGCTAGGTGAAATATATACCCCCAAATGCCTATATTAGAAAAGAAAAAAGGTCTATCTTGGAAAAAGGAAAGCAAATAAAACCGAAATTAAGAAGAAGGAAGAAAATGATAAATATCAGAGTGAAAATCAATGAAAACTAAAAGCTAGTTTTTTTATAACCTCTATCCAGACTGATTAGAGAGAGAAAAAAGAGAATGTAGATATTCCCAATATCCTGACAAGATTTGGTTATTTTTTCAGTGAAACCATAACTTCTTAGTTGGTACAAAGTGC
The DNA here is from genome assembly GCA_031878705.1 of Tapirus indicus. Lineage (NCBI taxonomy): Eukaryota > Metazoa > Chordata > Mammalia > Perissodactyla > Tapiridae > Tapirus > Tapirus indicus. The sequence goes on from CM062925.1 coordinate 10,067,146, forward strand.
TAAACGATCTTTGAACACATGTACTTTCCTACTTGTCTTGCATCTTATTGAAAACAGAAATGTCTTCAGGTTCATGTGTATGAAAAAAGTTTAAAATGTATGCCAGATTGTCTTATCAAAGAAACTGAAATCTCCCAGCACCAGGAGATTATGTCTGAAAAGGAAACTTCTTACGGCCACCATCATTTCAAAAAATAATTGCTCTTTGTCAAGTGGGACAGCAGTTGAAAACTGATTTTTCTTTGTATGTACACATGCTTTACCTCAAAAACCCATGACATTTTACTGTAAATTGAATAAAGTCTTTAAGTGCTCAGAACTCAACTCTAAAAACATGTCCATATTTTCCTCTGGTCTTGAAGACTGACCGGCACATCTTCTAACTGTGCTCTAAACGTCTCTATCTCTATTTGATTGCTTCAATAAATAAATAAAAGGAAATCCTCTAAGAATAGTCAAAGAGCCATTCTGTTTAGGGCTTATTTTCATCTTTTAGGCTTTATGAGGATGGAAGAAGCCTGTGTGTAAATTTCTCAAGTAAATATCTCTTGATTATCAAAATTAGATTTCTCACCAACATTTCGCATTTAACATCAGAAAGGAAGATGAAGGGAAGAAAGGCAATGTTTACACAGGGAAGCTGGGCAGTTCTTCAGGAACGAGTTCCAGATGCTGTAGCCTGGAAGACCTTGGCTTCCGTGGAAGGCCCTGTGTCATTCACGGCATAAGAAGCTCAGGAGGATGAACTTCCTTTCAAGACCAAATGATTCAATCCCTTCAGTAGTTGCAACTTGAAAGAAGAGGATTTACTTACCCTGTCAGGTTATGTCAATCCACCTAACGGGACCACGGTGCGGGCACGTTTGTCAGAGAAATCAGAACATCTCAGAGGAATCTAGATGTATGTGGTAATTTATTATAGATGCTGCTGCTATTTTCATTCCACTGCCCATTTGTCACAATTCAAAAGAATGAGAAGTTTTCAATAACCTCACATACGGAAAATGGCAAAAGCCAAAATTTATTGGATGACTTTTGGGGGGGGCTTTCTTAAAGAGGAGTTTAATGGCTTTATAGTTGCTTATTGAATAAAAGATTAAAATAGATAAAATAGAATGCCTGATGAAATGTCAAAGACTTAATTCTACTAGAAATTTTCTGTGAATTATATCTTTTCTACCATGAGTTTTGTGCATACTATTATGCTTAAATGAAGCTTTCTTTGCGTTATTCTATGATTCTGTTAAAAGGAAGTCTTTCTGTTATTAATCTTACAGACCAGTTAAATCATGACAAATTTACTGAGCCCCAACCATGTAGACCACTGACGCTGACATTTACAGCTCATCCCTCATCTCTCAGCTTCCACCATTGCCTCCTTACAATCTAGTCAGAATGATCTTTTCAAAAGGTAAACAACTGATGTGTTTCCTCTGCTCGGGATCCTCTGATAGGTTTCCGTCCCGTTCAGAATAAACTCCAAACTCCTTATCCAGCTTCAGAAGTTCCTCATATTCCCACCCATGCTCTCCCCAAGGTCTATCCTTCTCCTCATTCACTCACTCCACTCTAGCCACCTCCTCCAATCAGCGAAGACTTGTTGAGTCTATGTATTCAAGAGGTTTTTTAATCTATCAATTGCCACTTCCCATCATCAGCTCTCACCTCAAACCCTGAAAAAGCCCCTAAACTCCTCTCTACCTCCAGCTTTGGCCTCTCCACACTGTAGCCAGAGCCATCTTTTGAAAACACTAATCCGATTATATCAATTGCATGCTTAAAATATTTAAATGGCACCTCATTGCCATTTCGATGACATGAAAACCTCTTAACCTGGCTTACGAGGTGTTTCATCATATGGCTGCTATTTATCTCTCTGCCCTAATTCCACACCCCACACTCCCACCCTGCCCTACATACCCACACCTCACAATTGCCACACTCCTCCGTGCAATTTTCAGTCATGGTTTCAAATCACATTTACAAATGTTCTTTTCTTGGACTGCAATTTCCTTTCCATCTTTCTTTGCCTTAAAAAGTTCCCACCCATGTCCAAAAGCACCTGGACCCAAATGTTATTGCTCTTTAACAGTGCAGTTCTTCCAGAACACATACATGCAATATTTTTCCCACTGTGTGTCTGCAACATCAAAATCTGACATGGTCAGAATAGGTCCCAGCACCAGTAGTAGGCTGGCACTCCCCCTCTGCCAGCTAAGCTCTCTTACCACTCTTCACCACCCTTCTCAACACCAGACCAGATCCCCTTACTCTTAGGATGAGTTTAACCTCATGGACCCTTTGCTCCTTTCTGCAAAGCTGAACCCAAACAGAAGAGCCTAGCTATCAGACATGGTTTACATATTTGGACCTCAAGGTAGGAGAAAGAATAAAGTTCCTTTCCTTTTTCATCCAGCAGGCTTCTATAGAAATATCCAGAATCCAAATGCAAATGGATTTGTTATGGGAAGAGAAGGAGGAGTCATAACTCCTCCAAACAGTAGCCTTTCAGCCCCAGGGCCTTGAGCAGCCAAAAATATCCTGAAATTTACAATTCAACAATGCTACACCTAATTGCCACATTAGCTTTTTCTCTAAACTAAATAATGTAGATGATTTTATGCTAGCATGCTGAACTTAAGGAGAAATTATTTTCAAGCAAGACATAGTACTAAAATAAGTTTTGATTGCTCTAGTGTACTTAGGACACAATTTCTTACCCTGTCACCTTCATGTGTTATTTCGACCAGAAGTTGTGGTGTGAAGATCATGCTTTCTCTTAGGTACTGAAAGGCCTGGACCTGCCTGAAGAACCCAGAAACTTGGAACACGTTTGCTTTCTGGGACCTACAGGTTTGTAAAAGAGGGCATCTTACCTCCAACAGTAGTTAGAGTTGTTTAATGGTAGTTGCTGCCCAATAAGAAAACAGAAGGATGAAGATGTCTTATATCCATAGTTCCTATCAGCAGTGCAAGTGGAAGTTTCCATTTTTTCTGCAAACATGGAAAGATGGAGCTTATTGTGCATTAACAAATAACATGCATTCAAAGGAATTATTCTGCAGGTATAGACTTTAAACATGCCTAGAGAGCATTCTATCCAGCTTTTCCTTCTATGTGTGGACAAACTACACTCTTAAATTAATTTCCTCTTTATACATCACTGTTATGATGGATATTCTGAAGGAGATGGAGAAAAAAAGGAGATAACTAAGAAGTCCTCCCTCAAATTAAAGCAGATTTAAAAATAAGTTTATTTCTTATTTAATGTTATGTAGACCCCTTCTCAATAGCTTGTATCTACGTTCACAGACTGAGATCCATTCATACTTGGGAAATTCCATTGAGGGATGGAAACAATGATTTGGGGAATCCTGGGTATGTTACCCTCAGATTATTTGCAATGACATTCTGACTGATTTGCATTTGCTTATTTGTGGGACAAGGAGAGGAAGAGGCAGCATCAATCTTCTTTTAGGTTCGTTTCTTCCAGTTGCAAACATGAGAGATACGTATCCTCATTTGTATTTTAAGATGACGTGTGTTGTTATTTTGAGTTTCCTATACATTAAATAGCAATCTCTGTTTTTCAATTCAATCTCTACCACGACTTCAACTGCAGATTACTGAGCACTTGCTAAGGGCTGGAATCTAATCTATATAGTTTAAATGTAGAAACTCACAGGTACCCTGTAGGGTCAAATTGTGGTGGCCATTTTATACTCAGGGAAACTGAGAGCTCAAATGGCATCTGGTACATGTGACTGAGCTGAACAACCAGGTAACTTTCTTTTATCCTAGGCTGATAAAGTATTTGTGGCTGGTTAACTCAGTTGGTTAGAGGTTAAAGTTCAGTGCTAATGAGGTCAAAGTCATAAATATGAAGTTTAAGTGAGGGCTCTCCCCTGGTTCATAACCGAAAGTTCAACATTTAGCCCTAGCCAGTCACTTGTGCTGCTGTTCACAAGGAGGACAGAGTGAGAGCGGGTGGCTCATGTGAATCCATCGCTAATGCTGGAAGCCGTACGTGGAAAACGTATCCCGATAAATGGTCAGAAATCATCATCTTTTCCCAACAACAATAGTTATATTTAAGCTAGGAAGTCAACTGTAGTTTTCACTCAATTGCCCAACGATGGGAAAATCAGAGAATGGTTGAGCTGGTGCTACCATCACACATTTCCTTCATTTGACAAATAAGAAAACAAATTAAAATTCGTGAGTAGGGGGCAGAGGCAAGGGTTTTTGGATGATTTCCCCAATGTCTGTATGTCAGAGGTGGAAAGTAAAGACTAGAACTTGATTTTTCTGACTCCGAGTTTATGACTCTTTCTACCAAACTAGGGAAAGGGTGCACTGTGGCCCCAAAGCAGAGGGAAATGATCTGCTGGCCACCTCCTGAATGTGAAGAGCACATAACTAACCTGCCTACAGGTGTAAAAGGGAGAATGAAGTTCATTGTTTCCCTGAGGAAACGTCCAATTCTGAAGGACTCCTTTCTTGATTCCCATTGAAATTCTCTACTTTTCCCTTAAGCTTATTAAAATTTACATTTAAACTTTTTCTTTCTTTGCCTTGTTGGTTCTCTCTTTCTTCTCGGGATCCCAAACCACACCATTCTCTGTGAACGATAACCCAAGGTTGGCTTTCATCATATAAAGCACCCACCAGCCTCTCCCCACCTGTATGACTTCTTCAGGAACAGTGCCTGTCCTTGTAGACTCCTTTGCTCTCTTCACATAGGAAATTCTAAGAAGTTTTTAGGAAGTGAGTGACGTTTATTGAAATATTGATTTCTAGCATATGTCTCTCTGTGAATTCTCTTTACACCTTTAAATTGTGTAACTTGGCAGGCTGTTGACAACGACAAACAACAATCATAGAGGCGAGGCAATTGCACAGAAAGAAAAGGAAAGTAAAATAGCAATATAAATATTTAGTATGTACATGACTTACATTGTTTTCAGTCAGTTAGAGTCATCTTTTTTTCCCTTGAATGAATTGAAAACTGGTGAAAAGAAAGGGGTTTTTTGGTGTTGTAACACCACTAATAAAAAGTCTTTTGTTTAAATCAGCATCAATCTTTTAAATTTTACTTTCTAAATTTGACTTCATATCTCCATGATATCCAGTGAAAACTATAAATAAAGTAATGGTGTGGGTTTTATTCAGACTTACAACATTGTAGCTTAAGATTACTCATTAGCTTGAAACAACAGTGATGGAATTTTTTTTGGTTTATTTATACCAGTGGTTCTCAACGGTAGTGAGCATCCGTATCAACAAGAGGGCTTGTTAACACAGATTGCTGAGCTCTCAACCCCAGAGCTTATGACTCAGTAGGACTGGGTGAGTCCCGAGAATTTGCATTTCTAACAAGTTCCCTGGTAAGGCTGATCCTGAGAACACATTTTGCAAACCACTGATTTATACCAGTAAAAAAAAATCTGAATTCTTTCTTTCTGTTTGTGTAAATAGACGCCTTAACACAAAAGCAACCTCAGACACTAACCATTTGACAAGAATAAGATTTGGATTTTATAAGTCTGGAGAAAATTATTGTGGGCAATTTCTCTCTGCCTCTCCTCTACAAAGTCGCTTAGTCCAGATAAGCGTGACGTGACTAGCTCCCAGCCAGACTGTCAAATCTAATTCCAAATACTAGGATATTTGGAAAATATAATAAATTGTTTATATATGCAATTGATCTTGTGAACACCTAACAACTGTGCTCGAAATCTAGTTCATAGCTCAAATTATGTAAACGCTGCATAATGTTTGTAATGTGCAGTGGGAAATACTAAAAAAAGCAGAAACAAACCCTCAACAGTTTTGTTATTAGGAACTACCTGGGTGGCACCATTCGTTCAGCCTTGTTCTCACCCTGAATGAAGTCAGTCACTTTGCCAAGTAGTCAAAATAAATATTAGCAAGATAAGAAAGAAGAAAATAAGGAGGAAAGTCTTATGTAAATAATTGCCTTGTAGCTGCTTGCAACATTACTACAGTTTTTATGCACAATAGAAATAGTCCCAGCTTTTCTTCCATTTAAAAAAAACAGTCTGAACCGTAATATAAATCACCCTCATTTACTTCCACCGTGACACAGCCTGCTTCAACAAAGCAGCTTGCAGAGATTTATTGTGCTAGACAACTGTTTGAGATCCACAGAAGCTGTTTGGAGAGTAGATAAGCACAGCCTAGCTTAGAAACTAGTGTGGTTTACTTCAGTGTGGTCTTTAGGATACTCCTTCTTCCTGGGACTGTTTCCTGAATGGAAATCTGTTTTGCAGTCGATTTTAGTACCTTTTGTTAGAGACGCTCTATGCTCCAAGCCATAAGCAGGAACTTCAGGTTTCATGCATCAGGCCTCTCCTGAAAGGCCAGTAACAGCTACGAAAAGATTTTATAATTTAAGGTGAAAAGGCATGATTATGAGTCTCAAAACCCTAAGTGCCAAAAAGCATTTTAAACAGGAGAAGACTGACAGGCCTGTCAAGAGGTAATGCATCTGTATTTGCATCTGACCTGAAAGCACTTTCCACATCTGCAAGGATAAAAAAAAAAGAGAGAAAAAAACAGCCGAAGAAAACTTGTCTTGGAGTGAAAGATTAACAACCCAGCCAACTGCCTAGTTCTGGCTGGAGAGCCTGTCACCCCAACTCTTCAGTTGTCACCCGGAATCGGATATTCTTTGGAATGAGCTCTGCTTATATTTGTTTTCTTGCAGGCGTAAGTAAGGACAAGAGGGACAGAAAGAATGTATTTCACGTCTTTTAACTGCAGTGAATCCACAGGAACTCGTTCAAAATTGAAGACAGAGCTGTCTGTCCACTCGAGTAGACATCTCCTTTGTGAACACTTTTGTGATCAGCTGCCTTCTGGTCTCGTCATGGAGTTTGTAATTATTTCTTAGAATAAGGGGTTGGAAAAAGGTATCCATTTCATTAGACTGACAATAAGTCAAAGTCTCTGTTGACAAAGTTTGGACAGTGAAAGCCAAAAATATTTTAACCTTGGACTTATTATTTTGTTCCAGCATGATAAACCTACACATGAAATTAATGAATGGGTCTTGCAAAGGCATATGCAAATTAGAGAAAAAATATTAAATGTTTCTCTAATAGTTATCTGCCCATTATTCTCAGCTGGCATTGTGTCTGTAACATGATGTGGATTCACTGAGTTTGACTGGAGTTTGAAGGTAATCTTATTACACTGTATTTTGTAAGTTTTGTAAATTGATCAAATATATGTGCCTTTGTAAGAAGGAAAGTTTTAGAGTAATTTTACACTATTTTCCTGATATGCTTAAGTCCAGTTTCAGTTGTAATTAACATAAGGAGAGCTCTCTTGAAGCTATTTACAGAATAAACTGTCTCTAGGGGTTAGCAAATTGCATGCTTTTGAGGTAATTTTCTAAGGAAGAAGCTTTTATACCTCACTACAAAATCTCTTGGATGCCTCCTATGGAGCGACAGTTGACTTTTATAAACAACATAATGACTACATGTCAAAGAAAGAGTGATAAACTGTGGGTCTTCAAAGAAATAGAAAGAGCCCACAAGCTTGCTTTCTCTCTGTTGACATGTAGAACATAAAATTAGCCCACAAAGACATTTGAAAATATACTTTCTTTTGCAAAGGTGGCTAATTATTTTCAACATTACAAAGCAACTGTAGCTTCCTTGTTTAAAATATTCTGTTTATTACTGCTTTTTTTTAGGGAAGAAGAAAATTCTTCAACAATGCAAGGATTTTTTAAAACATACAGATCTTAGTAAAAATGGTACTACATGTGATGGAGGAAACAAGTAAAAATATCTCTTGGTCAAAGTTCCCAGGAACTTAATAATTATAGGCTACAAAAGGATAAATTCGCATATGTGACGCCAGTTCCTTTATGTTAGAATTCAGGAAATCCTACATACTCTTCATGTTTTCAACTAGCATCATGTGCAGTCTTGTCCTATCTTCTGTCTGTCCTTTCTGTAATGATTTTCTAAGTTAATATAAATACGCGTGACTGCTATTCATGAAATGTTTCCTCTTCCGATGGTAGCTTAGCACAGATGTATACGTTACAGGTCTGAGAGTTTTGTTTTTAAATTTACTGAGCTATTCTAAGTGCAACCAAGGACTGTAAAATAAGATTTTAAGAAGGAAATTATTCTGCTAAAAGCAATTCATTATTAAAATACAAAATATTTTGAATGAATTTGTCTCAGTAGTAAATATTTCTAGCCATAATAGAAACACAAGAAATAATCATATTATCTTTGGAACTTAATTCAAAATAGAATAGGTTTTAGGTTCCTAAAGTTTATAAAGAAGGTTATATTTGAGAAATTAGGTGTCATCATAATATTATATTAAATTTCTATAGTGTTTTTTTCTTTTCTTTTCTTTTTTGGAAGGAAAAGATTTACCCTGAGCTAACATCTGTTGCCAATATTCCTGGTTTTTTTTTCCTCTCCAAAACCTCAGTACATGATTCTATATCCTAGTTGTAAGTCATTCTAGTTCTTCTATGTGAGCCACTGCCACAGCATGGCAACTGACAGATGGGTGGTGTGGTTCCATGACTGGGAAGTGAACCCCAACTGCCTAAGTGGTGAGTGCCAAACTTTAACCACTAGGCCATCAGGGCTGGCTCTCTATAGCGTTTTATGTGTTAAAAAACTTTCAAATATGTTATGTTTTCTGTCTTCACAATGGCTTCATAAAACAGACAGAACAAGTCACCATTTTCCAAACTGGCAGACTGATGCTCAAAGTAGTTACATAACTTGTCCAGGTTTATGCAACAAAAGGCAATAAATCCAAGTCTGGCATCTGTATTTCCCAAGTTTCAGTCCAATGTTCTTCCTATGTGGACTTCTAGGATAACAAGTCCTGAAAATATTCCCAAAGAAAACCCATCCCCAAATTTCTGTAAACATGGATTGATTTCCCATAGCCCCTATACATGTAAAGAGCCACTACCCGAGCCCTTTCCCCCAACACCCCACTGCCATAGTCCCTCCCTTGGGACTCCAGGGACCTTCCCATGATCCAACAACTGAAGCCTAGCTAAGCAGGAGGCCTTCAGGACCCACCTCCAGCCATCTAGCTAGAATCTATTCTGAATGGTCAGTGGCCATGGCAAACTGGTCAATAAACATTTTGAATACCACCTTTGGTCTCATGCGTCCACCTCAAAATGCCCTTGTGTCCAAATGAGCTTGCATGGGAAATGTGAAAACTGTTACCAAACTAAGATCCCTTATACTTCTTATTATAGAGTGCTTCATGAAAGACTGATTTCTTGAGTTTTCTGTGGTAAAAATTGCTTTAGGGTAAAGTTTAAAAATGAAGAGAGGTGTGTGTGTGTATATATATATATGTATATACACCTTTCATTAACAAGAAACCTGTGAAATCAGTGATATATTAAGTATTATGGGTATGTAACATCAAGTATTAGACATATGAAGAGAGGTATATTACTTAATGTTTGTATTTAATAGTTGCCCTTAAGAGTTAATAGTTAAAAAACAAACAAAGACTAATGTCTCTTGGAGGGGAAAAGACAATTTTTTAAATTTAATTCAATCGAACTAGTATTCCTTGAGTATCTCCAAAGTGTAGGCATCTTGTTAGGTATTAACTTTTCAAATATAGAAAACAAGCTCAAAGTTTAGTGGAATAGAGAGACAAATGATGAATACATCAATAAGGCCCTATAAATGCACCATTCTCAAGGCTAATTGTTTTGTCCTAGATCTTTCCCGTTAGTTCAATGATTAGTATGCACATAATGAATGACAGGCAATACAATATGTAGGAGAAGCATGAATCTAGAGTCATGGGCCAGTTTGAGCCCTGGTTCCGCCATTCCCTGGCCTTCCAAGTTTGCAAAAATACTTTAAATAGATCCAAATATCTCTTTCATCACCACTCTCACCTATCTATAATTCTATATCCTTTCTGGAGTGTGCACAGCTAGTATAGAAAATTCTACAGAGTTAAAACTAATAACTGAACTAAGCAGCTCAGTTGAGGATAAATAGAAGAGTCAGATTTGAAGATATTCATGGGGTGAATTATCAGAATTTGGGGCTCATTTGGATGTGGGATGTGAGGAAGAGGGAATAGATAAAGATGATTCCTAGTTTTCTGGTTTGGAAGAATGCTTAGGTGACATGGTCATTCATCCAAGACAGAAAGCATAGAAGGAACTGGTTTGGGATTAAAGATATTGGCTTCTTTTTAGGACTTACTAGGATTGAGGTGTCTGTGGGAACCAGGACTGGACTCATCTTGAACTCCACCTTCAAGCCTCGTAGCTATGCCTCTGATTCCAGCCAAGTTATGGTGAACAGTTCAGTATAGGTTTTGACCCCCTTCCTCCTGACAGTGCCCAACCTCAACTATAAACTACTGAACACGAGCTTCCTTCCAGAGGAGCTTCTCTGACACTGGTGTGGGGTGCTGGTTTCAAGAAAGCCCACTCAGCATTCAGATATGAGCAACCAGAAGTGTGAGGGAATCAACACCGAGTGGGACAATCAGCAAAAAATGGGGGAAGGTAGACAATGGGTAAAACTTCTTCCTTTCATTCCTTGTGTGGACAATTCTGCGAAGCCTTTTAGAAGGCTCCTGAGAAGACCAACGCAATAACACACCCTTAACATAGCTTTCTCTCCTTCCATTTTTCACTCTTCCTGGTCCCCAACTCTTGTTCCCCAGATCACATCCCAAATAAACTACCTTGTCTCAGACTCTCCTTTCCAGGGAGAATTCAAGTTAAAATAGATACCTAAATAAAGATCCCCAGTAAGTAGTTGGAGGCACAGTTTTGGAGCTCAAGAGAGAGGTAGATACAGTTGGAAATAATTGTTTAAAAGTAGTATGTGAAGCCTGGGTGTGGATGGTAGGGGATGAAAACAACGAAGAGGAAGAAACCTGAAAAAGGAGATGAGCCACAGACAGAACGGTAGAGAAGAGCGAAGTTAACCGGGGACATAGAGGAAGAAGATCCAGCAAAAGGGAAAGAGAAAGAATAGTCAGAGAAGTGAGAAAACCAGAAGCAGGTATCATGGAGGCCGAGACAGGGGTTTCTACAAGGAGTCGTTTTCCACCCGTGTTAGTGCTGTGTCCCAAGATGCCCAATATGAAAGACTGAAGAAAAGGAGGAAGAATATGGAAAGGAGAAACAGTGGCCTATGCTGGACACATACTTCTTTGTCGACATGTTACAGAGTATAGTGCATGAGCACATGGACAGTTCTGGTGCTTCTTCCCAGTGGCTGGTAGAAGTGATATCAGTTTCTAACTGTGACCTCCTATAGCCTCAGGCTGAGAAACACAATTCACAGCAGGTATTGCTGTATTTTTCTGCGTATGGTTTACAAAATAAAATGGCAGTAGTCCAGGGAGGTTATCATCCTTCCTGGATAACCATGAAATGATCTAGAATATCATAACAAAGTGATTTTTCAATATTACTAGTTTTCTTCTTAAAAGTACTTGCCACAATCCTACTACATTTGTGTGTGTGTGTGCATTTAAAAAGTTTGGAAGGACATATGCCAACATAACAGGGGCAATCATTGGGTGTTGTGATTACCGAAAACTTCTAGTTTTTAAAAATACTTCTATGTATTTTCTGAGATTTGGGGGAAGGGCATGTTTTTTTTTCTTATAATTACTATAAAAACTATAGAAAAAGCTAAATTGAATTACACAAAAAATGTTTCCTTCATAAATGGTTGGCTGCCTAAAACATCTTATCTTCAATGTGTTGTCACAATTTTGCCAACTCTTCCATTTCCAGCCCAGATAAATGAGGTTTTGTTCCAAAGCAGTGATCTGCAGGTGGAGGTAAATGTCGTACAGAAATGTCTCCCTACGGGCTTAGTGCACATAGAACAAGGCAGGAGAACTGCACACTGAAGCAGCTTTTATTGTCTGTGGATTAAAGTGCATTAGTCCTTATTGTCAATATGTGGGACATCAGCTGAGGATTAAGGAGAGGTGTGAGGAGAAACTGACAAAACTTAATCCTAAAATTACCTAATTCTGAATCATAGGTATTCTCCTCGGAGAGTGATGGTTGGATCTGTTTTTTGTTTTTGTTTTTTTAATTTCATTTGTTCAGGCTAGCAAATGTGTCAGCTCTCATGCCGTCATTTGGAAAGCTGAATATCGAATGGGTTCAGCAGAAGTGAGTTGATTTTCTCTGATAGGAACCTGAAATGTTTTTTCTTTTGAGGGTTTGAAATAGAGTTTAGAATAAGAAGGGAAATTCTTCAGCGAAAAGTTTTAACATACAAGTGTTTAGCATACATGTGTTTCCAAAGGCACAATTTTAACTCTGCTAAAGATTTGGCAGTGGGTGAACTCTGTGGGCACCAAGCAGGGCACCAAATCCCTTCCAACTCCTCAAGGCTAAGAACTCTTTCTACCACAGAAAACATCAGAAATCTGTGTAACAGTTGTTGATTAAGGAAATATGTAATGTCAGGGAGCTATTATAAATTCACCATGTCTTTGAAATAAATGTTTTATTTTTTAAAATTCTAACAGCATCCATATACATTTGAAAATATAGGTCATTTATCTGGGAATCTAAACAATGAAATTTCAAAGGTAGAACTTTGCAATTTTTCTATGTGATCACCCTTATTTCAAAAACAGTCCACTATCATAATTGAAGGACAGTTTGTTATAATGTGTGATATGCAATAAAGCCATTACACTGTAGGAGAAATGAGCAATATTGACAAGGTAGAATGACTCAAACAGTGGAAACGCCCATGCATTGGTCTTGTTGTTTGTATATTTTAGCAAGTAACAAATGTTTTAAAGATTTAAATTGCAATGGTTAAAATACCTATTTTTATGCATCTCATTTCTTAATCTATATAACAGAAAGAAAACCCAAAAGAATACATCCAGAAAATTTGGGGAATAATCAAGTTGGTTGTTATTATTATTATGCTTTTTTTGAATTAAGCTATTTAAAGTTTTGGATAGGTCTGGGGCTAGCCGGGTGGCGCAGCGGTTTAGTTCATGCTTGGCAGCCCAGGGTTCACGAGTTCAGATCCCGGGCACCTGCAGACACACTGCTTGTCAGCCATGCTGTGGCTGCGTCCCATATAAAGTGGAGGAAGATAGGCACAGATGTTAGCCCAGGGCCAGTCTTCCTCAGCGAAAAGAGGAGGATTGGCAATGGATGTTAGCTCAGGGCTAGTCTTCCTTACAAAAAAAAAAAATTTTTTTGGATAGGTCATTAATTTGGAGCAGGTTATTTCCACCCTGTCTGAATAAACAATCTTCTGTATGTAAAAGGGTAATTTTTTGAGATCTTAACATATGTTTTATTTACTTTTTAATTTTTCGCCACCCTGCATTGCAAGCATGGAGCACAGAGTATCAGGAAAGACTCTATGAGTAAGGACTCTCAATCACAATGCAAAGTAAAATCACCACAAAAGCTTATTGACCAGCTTTCCTAGAAAGTCCAAGCATGGCAGGAACCAAACCTCAAATGATGTTATCTGTCTCTGCACATCTCTGCCCCACTTTTCTCTGGGCTGTCTCTCTTCTCTTATGGGCTCTCTCTCTTCTCTTATGGGCTCTCTCCCCAGCTCCCAGCAGCTCTGGGCCTATCAATTCTAGAAGAGAGCCTCTATCCTCATAGTTCCATCTTTCCTGGATTGGTTCTCATTGGCCTAGCGTGGATCTCCTGCCCATCTCTTAGTCAATCACTGTGGTCAAAGAGATAAAATGCTCTTATTGGTCAGAATTGGGTCATGTGTCCATGCCGGCAAAAATTCCTCCCATATAAGCCAAATGAACTAATCATGGGGAAGAGGTGGATTCCCCAAGGAAACCAAAGTGCTATTACCAAAATAAGGAACAGTTACTGGGCAGACAAAAGCAAGAATATTCAAATCATCCTGTGTCACAAATTTTTTACAGAGGTGAAAGCAGAAGTTGCTTGAAGACCACATTCTGGCAGTCCTGAACCCACAGGGATCCAGGCAGCCTGGGAGCCAGAGAGCAGTGGGCCTTGCAGGATGGCCGGGGGGAAATGCAGGGGCCTCCTCATGCTCTGGCACTACACAAAGCCTGAGGAGTCTGCTACAACCACAGAGAAGAAAACCCAGTGATGACACGACGGAATTTCTTGTCAGCCTGTATGTTGGGTGCTGGGTATTTGATGACCAAGATTGAAGTGGCCACTCACATTATTTATTCAGGCATCAGAAAGTATTTAGAGCACATATAGACTCCTGCCATCTTTGAAAAAAATTATGACACTCTAGGAGCCTGGGATCTCTGGGCGGAAACCACATTCCAGATCCAGTTCAGTAGTATTAAGTATATATACTGTTGTGAAACAGATCTCCAGACGTTTTTCACCTTTCAAATTTGAAACTCGATACCACTAAACAACATTTCCTCTTTTACTCCTCCCAGCCCCTGGTAACCACCATTCTACTTTCGAGTTTCGTTGCATTGTTCCACGTGCACTCGAGAAGAATGTGTATTTTGTTGTTGTTGGGTGGAGTGTTCTGTATACATCTGTTAGGTCTAACTGGTCTATACTGTTGTTCGAGTTTTCAATTTCCTTATTGATTTTCTGTCTGGTTGTTCTAATTAGTCTTTATAAGTCTCAGTACCTCATCTGTAAAAAGACAATAAAAGCAGTACCTACCTCACAGGTTGATTTAAGGATTTAAAAAGCTATTCCTTGTAAGTATAAATACATTTGACATATAGTAAGTGCTCAATAAATGTCAGCTACTATTATGAATCCCCAAGAAAGTATAAAAGGATCAGAGTATATCCATTGCCACATTTCAAAGATCAATGTTAAAAAGCTTAGCCTAAGGACCTAAAGGTACAGTTGGTTGAATTATTGAAGTACAGATTTGCCAAGAAGTGGAAAAGAGGAATATTACTAATTTTGTTTGTATTTACTGGAAGCAGTCGTCAGCTGGATGACTGCCTACCTCTACCTGCAGCCATCAACCAATCGAGAAGTCTCCCTGCCCTCACCTAGGTGCTCTCATCGTAGGATTTATGCACATTTGGCATAAACTCCTCATTTTCATGACCTAGGAGAGTCCAGAGCCCTCCCTGTGCTTTCTACTAATTCCTAACAACTTGCACTCTGATATTTTCTCCAAATCTGTGTATGATGCTTTATTTCAGCCTCTGCTGACCTAGATCCAAAATTCAGCTTCTTAGCGGATTTCCACAAAAGATCAATTTGACCCAACAATTTCATGCATTCTAAAACTTTCCTAAAGTTTCACAAGGTCATGGGAAGAGGTCACATCCCACTCTACCATTTTGCTAGACCTACACTGCTCGCTCTCTTCTTCCTTTGCTCCAGCCTCTCCAGAGCAACAACCATCCTTACTCATATCCCTTGGAATGAACTTTTTATTTCCAAGTAAAATTATCAAGATATATTTTCCAAACAAATATAGTTTTCTTACTGAGGAATTCTGCTGCAGATGTTAGACAACTAATATTTCTAATCCCGTGACATCCTGTTAGACTTCATTATATACCCCCATTTAGGACATACAGACTGCGCACCTACTTTGTGAAAACTACTGTACAGAGGATGAGACCTTGAGCAAAGATTCTACTGTCCAATATACCACCAACGTTATTTACACCTCATTGTACCAATAGTGAAGGCCAAGAATACAATGGATCTGCCAGAATTTTAAAGTGAAATATTACTATGTTTTAAAACATGAAATTATTGCGAATATTTAAGTGTCAACAATTGACAGACTTTTACTTTTATTTCTGTTTTCAGTGCTGATATTTCATATAATTTATATTTATTTCATTAAACTCTGGAGATTGCTGCCAAGACAAAGAACTTGATTTTCTGGCCTATAAAAAATTAATATTCCCTCAAAACTCTGTGTTTCCAAGAGAAGAGAACTCTGGGATTATAAAATTATTGACTTGGAAAGTTAATAATGAATATAAATTCCCAAAAGGCAGGAGATTTTGTCTCTCTTGTTCACTAAAGTATTCCAAGCTCCCAGAACAGTGTCTGGCAAGTATTCAATCCACATTTGGTAAATTAATTAGCACACAATAATTTATAAAACTTCACTTATCCGACACACATTTATTATGTGCCTATTTTATGTCTGTCTGGTTCTAGGTGAATTAGATATATAACTTATTCAATTTTATTTTCAAGATCCCCGAATATCAAAACTTCTATCACTTTCTTAGAGAGATTAACAAGCTTATAATTAGGAAGCTTTCTCTGAAAATTAAACGTTTCATTTTCTTTCTGTCTTTCCTCACAACTCAATCCTTCAGTTTCCCTTTCGGTTGATCTTTACTGACCTACGTGCAATTAATCCACGTCTTTTCTGAACTGTACAACATGCCCTAAACAAAGCATCATATTCCAGCTGTGAACTCTCCAGTCATTTTCAAGGAACTCTCAGTTCCCCTGGTTTAGGCACCATAATAGTTTAAGTGTAGTTTTCTATGGCATTGAGTTTTTCTATTTTTCACTGACATGATTGCTACTGAGAATTATCTTTCCTTTTTTACCCTTATTTGGAGCTTTTTCGGAATGATAGTCTTTTGTGTTTTTATCAGTATATTGCTCCAGCTCACATCTAAGAAACATCTACAGCTAACTCTGAGAAACACTTTACATACATTATCTCATGTAGTTCTTACAACATAAAATCTCTATGACACAAATATTACTATTGTGGCCATGAGATAGATGGAGGAGAGGGTCACAGAGCTGTAACGAACTGAGATTTGAACCTGTTTGTTGTGACTCAAACTCTTAACCACTCTGCTATTGTTGTCGCACATGTTCGATCAAGTTTATTTACACTATCTTTACTACTTTTGGTTAATTTTTTTTTTTTTTGCTGAGGAAGACCAGCCCTGAGCTAACATCTGCTGCCAATCCTCCTCTTTTTTTGCTGAGGAAGATTGGCCCTGGGCTAACATCCGTGCCCATCTTCCTCTACTTTCTATGACATGCCACCACAGCATGGCTTGACAAGCAGTGCGTCGGTCCATGCCCGGGATCCGAACCTGAGAACCCCAGGCCACTAAAGCAGAACATGAGAAATTAACCACTACACCACCAGGGCAGCATCTTGGTTAATATTTTTAACTTCTGTGCCTATTGTTGGTCTATATCTCAGAATAGAATCTTGGGATGGGAAGGTTCTTATTTTTTCCATGCTTGGTGCAGTAACACATGTTCAACATGGAAGTAGATGTTTGTTGGTGGCCTACTAAGTATCCATTCCTATCTTTCCCCTTCCTAAGAGCAACCAGATTCTCCTTTGGGGGATCAGTCTTGCCCCATTGTGCAGCAGGCATATGGTTTGAATGGAATTAACCCTGCTTCCTGCTCCAGGTGTGGACTCTGACTAGTGTCAATCCACCTGCTAGTCTAAGCCCTGATGACTGAGGAAGGAGCAGCCATTTAGATTAAAGTCAATCAGGACATGACCTTTATTTGAATTCAGTGATTGGTCTAGGTTGGTCCAAAAATTCAGGTGTTCCTGTCATGGTGGAAGGAAGAAAAGGCCTCTCTCTGGCTTTGGATAGTGTGATGTATGCAAATGAGACCTGGAATTGCTGCAGCCATTTTGTTATAATGAAGGAAACCAGTCTAAGACAAGTCAAGACATAGAGGGAGACAGAGCCAAGTGAATTGATAAGAAATTCAGCCAGATTCTTGGTCAAACCATGACTGAAGCCCACTCAGTACAGCTGAACTAATAGTTACATATGGCAATAAGTTCTTCTATTGTTTAAGTAGGTTTTTTGTTACTTGGAATTGATATCATCCAAACTGATAGAATCACTCTCACTTTTATTTCTAAATTTAATTTTTGTTTTCTTTTACTTGACCATTAAATTTCTCCCAAATTTCTTCTTTTGAAGGATATATTCTATGTTTAATTTTGTCCTTGGAATAACATTAAAAAAAACTCATTTAAATTAGTTTCTAGATTTCTCTAATTTTCTAGTCTTTTCTTACTCGGAGTTCAGTTCACTTGAAATTCTTTCCCCAGGCCCATTTATTAGTGTACTGAATTATATCACAGTTCAAGGTCACCAGTAGCAAAGCCACCTCTTAAATTCACATTGCAAATTAATTAGTTCCTGCCAATAAGCTGTAAATATAATATAAATATTTTTACCAATAAGCTGTAAATGTATTATGGCTTTGCCTCCATTCAGACCACAAAAGCCATATACTCTTAGTAGTGGAAGGAACCTCGAGGGTCATTTAATTCTACTTAATTATTTTACAGATTGGAAAATTGGAACCCAAAAATATTAAGTGACCTGCCTAAGGTCACACAGTTAATGGCAGGGCTCCTGTGATTCCTGGCTCTTTCCATTAAATTATGCCTCCTCATATGCAATGAACCCCACTAACATTAAATAAATAAAACCCAGTATTTCAGGAGACTAGTATAATTCCATAATGTCTGGTACAATCGGTGTGCCATAAACCAGGAGGCAAATAAAAAGGGCACTGAATTGAATTGAACTGATTTTCAAGTCCCAGTAGAAATTAATATAATTTTCTATGGTTAAAATTCTACTTGACCTTTGACAGTCACCGAAGGTTAATTTTTTGATACATTTTGGATCAAAAAGTTGACTTCTTAATGCTAGGAAATTTCATTGAAGAAACAGTGTAGATTGTTTTTTATAAAACAACAGAAATTTTAAATATGAAAGAACATGAGTTTTGGTAGACTTTTCTTTCCCTACTTTAAGATGGTGTCATTTAAATTTAATTTTTTTTCACCTGCTTCCTATACAGCAGGTGACATTCCTCTTTTGTTCTCCTCATCTGTAGCATGGCTCTTAAAACCACTCTGATCATCAGAATCAGCCTGGGGGCTTTCTAAAATTGCAAATTCTCAGCTACATCCAGAACAAGAACCTCACAAGGAGAGCTCAGACATCTGTGTCGTGTTAAAAGTTCCTGTGGTGATTCCACTAGTTGGTCAAGTTTAGAAAGCACAACTCTATAGCATTCTATGAAATATGTATCTAGAAACATTTCACTGTAAAAAAAAAATTCCAGCATACAAACATGCCACACTCATTCCGGAACAATGAACGACACCTGGAATAGTTGTCAAGATAAACAGTCACATCTTCTGTGTTGGTGAAAACAAGCAGACTAACAAAAGCCAAATTTCATTGACTTCAAAATACCATTGACTGTAAGATATGCTGTTATGTATGTACCACTGAGAAAAAGAATGGTTATTAATTAAGCTGACATGCCATCAATTGTAAGATACCTCGTGATTTCAGAAATGATAAAAACATGCATCTTAAAACTGAAGTAGTGCAGTAAGTTCTACTCTTGCAATCAGAGTTATAATGGTGCCTGCAGGTTAAAAGTGAGTAAAAGAGGGAGATTAATTTCTAGGATATTAGGAGAAGGGGAAACCCATATTAATGATCCTAGCAATGCTACTAAGACATCCCTGTGGCTCTTATTTGTATCTACTTCTAAGGCTTTTCTGATAACTAGAAATCCATCCTGCTGAGCTCTGAGCCCCCATGGTGTCTTGGGGAGCTTTGGATAAAATTGATGGCAAGATGGGGCCCTTCATCTACAGGTCTGACTTTGATGCACACCACACACACACACACACACACACACACACACACACATATTTCTCACAGGTCACTGAAAAGCAAAGCAGTGAAAGCAAAACATGCTAAAGAAAAAAAAGTGACTCTTCACAAGGGTAATATTGACTTGTTATTGTGTAATGAGGTGGGAGAATCAAACTTTAAAGTTTCATATTATCACTGCTTGAACCAAAATTGTAGGAGTTGTATTTCCTCTTAGGCTATTCAACTTGGTTCCTATAGCTAAAAAAAGAAATGCTTTTAGTTTGTCTCATAAAAGAAAAGCCAAGATTTAAACCGAAAGTTTTTAATAGTTGAGTAGTTATTGAAAAATATGCACTGAACTTACATTCTAACCAAAGTAAACATTTTTTCCATTCTCCCTCCTTGATATTCACTACAAACAATGATACATTTGGATTTATCTCTGTCTTTTTTGTTTCAAAACTACCTATACTAATTTCATGGACATAATATCCTTATTTATAATACTAATTTTATATATTTTGCATTCTCTTCTGGCTGCTCTGCTAACTCGGTTTCCTTTGGTATTGAGTATACTGCCTCTCCTTATGCTGTTGGCTTTCCTTAAGTGTGTGATACTTTTAGATGGTGCATTCATCCTTGTCATTGAGAGTCCTCATTAGATTGTCTTGAAGCAACTATTTGTTTAGTTTCTTTGGGAGAAAGTGGGAACTGCTCTGCAGCTTGCATGCCACACTGCTTTTAGTGAGAAAGGGGGTGGGGCAAGATATGCCACTGGGTAGTGGCTGTTTTCATCATCTTGGGTGACCCCCCTTCAGTTGGGATGCTCATTTTCATTATTCCTAATTGGAGGCAAACTTCTGGTTTAGGTTTTGTTGTCCAAGGTAGGAACATGAACAGATCTCAATGTGCGTTTCTGCTCCTTACTTCTCAACTCCAAATAATGATCCTCTCCAAGGCCCAGGCCCCAATTATACTTGGCTTCTGCTACCTCTGTCTGTGGCCTGTCATTAGTGTTGCCTGCACACGTCCTGGCCCACAATTTCTCTGTTCAGTTTGATCTCATCTGCTTTCCAATGTTCATGAATTCATCATAGGTTCTGGTCTTCTGAGTTCTATGTTTTCTTTTCAAGAGGAGTTATATATTTATGCACATTGTATGTGTAGTTTTAGAGGTTCAGTGAAGGAGGGTTGAATGTCTGTTTGCTCTCTTTTCAATTCTCTGCTTCATATTGCAGAGAACTACAGTTTCTACATCTCCTTGTCTACTTCTGAATCAGTTTGCTAACAAGAGACACTGGCAAAAGATTGGAAGATTGGAGGAGTGGAAAAGCCAAGGTCTTCTCTGTTTCTTTTGGCATCTCTAGCAATGGCTCTGCTTTCTCTGTGGCTTCAGCACCCACTCACCCTCACAATTTAGGATCCCAGGCCAAGACTAAACTCATAGCTAAATGGCCCTACCCTCTGAGCTCTGTTGGAGGTTAGAAACAGTGGCTTCCTGCTGTTGTATATCTTTTCTCTCACTGTCTCCTGTTTTCCTTCTCTACATTTCCATCATGTGGTAACTAATCCCCTATATTAAATTCCTTCCATTTAAAATACTTAGAATGGTTTGTTTTCTTGATAGTGGTCGAATGATAGAGTGGAAGACTAAAGCATGTTCTCAATCCACCATCTTAAAATGAACATTTCGAAATGTTAATATATTTAGAGAGCACTGTTTAAATACTATTTAAAAATCATCTAGGAAACCACGAACCTATTTTTTGTTTCAAATCCAGAGCTCCCTATCTAAGTAATTTGACACAGCAGCTGGGACCATTCTGGTCTTTACATAGTCCTCCATTTCCAGTGCGACATACAGTACTACCTACAGTAGTACCTTAGTGACAATGATTATTACTTATCTAATCCTATTCACTTCAGTTTTTATATTTGCAAACTGGTATAAATAAAAACTGTTTTCAACTTGCACTGCACCTGTTTTTATGTTCAAAAGAATTTTGTTGTCAACTCCAGCCAGAGTTGGGCAGTCTGGTGAGTCACTTCATTGCTGCCACACTTGGCATGAAAGACATTACTTCGGCCACCAAAAGCCTTTAATTATCTACATATTTTAATTGCTTTGGCAAGGACTTTACCTGTGTTTATTGCCTGTTTAACTCAAGAAATCAAAATTCTTGCATTTTCTTTGTCCAAAGAGAATTCCTTCCCTGCACTGTCCCTGTCTCGTGGCAGGCAAGGAAGAGACAGTAATCAAGGAGCCACTGTATGCAAGCCATGTTCCTCCAAGGCCCTTTTCCTCTCAAGAATCATTGGTAGCTCCTCCCCCAATTTGCTCCTTAATCAAATAAAATTTTGTTTAAATCTGCTATTATGTATTACTTTATACAAAATGATTTAAGACTACCCATTAACTAGTTGAGAATGATGTGTTTCTAACTAGAGACTTTTAAATGGCCTAACTTCTTTTTTTCTCATGAATACTTCTGAACTAAACCCAAGAGTTTTAAGTCATCCAGGTGATAGTTTGTTTACAGGTATTTGTAACTAAAGCAAATCTATTTTAAAGTGACCTTTTATATGTGAACACATCTTGTGCTATGAATTATAAACATTCATTATAATTAAATATGACAACTAAAATTTTCAGTTTGGATCTTCTTTCTCTAAATTTCTAAAACAGCTTCAGATTTTTTTAAAGGCTCTGAGAAACCTCGGTTTGATCTCCACACAGAAACTCTTGAAAAATAGCCTATGACAAAGCAGTTTCCAAACACAGTTTCCCTAGAGTTTTAAGAAGTCCTTCACTTCTTTAAGTCACCAAAGCAAAAAAAAAAACTTGGTTTACTTGGTCTAAAAGATTCCATAGGTCTAGACCCTTTGAAGATGGCTGAAAAACTGCTACAAGGTAAGAAAACAAGGTTTTCATCTGCCATTCTGGAGTTTATAATAGATGCTTCTTCATTCTGCACAATCTCATCCACCAGCAGTTTCACCCACCGGTCTGGCTGGAGCAAGTTAAATCATGTGCTTTATCTCATTTATATGTATATTATCTCATTATCTCAATATTTCTATTATCTCACGTATATTTGTTCTGATGGAAAATGTCTTACTTCTAAAACAAGGTGCTGTGGAATATCAGTGCCTTAATGACTAAGAACCTCCACCAAGGAAGTGGACAATGTCTATCACTTCCGTACTGATTTATTCGCCTTGTGCCAGCCATTTTCAAGCATTCACCACGAATATGTGGAGGGCAAATTGGCAGGCTAAGTACTTATGCTTCAGAAAACTCTTTTATTCATGGCAAGGCTGGATTCCAAAGGGAATCCAGTGTGGGCACATTTAGCATCAGCTTTTAGTCCCAGCTCACTCCTTCCTGCCTGAGTTTCTGAGCCACATATGCTTTAATCATTCCAGCCCACTGACTCATTGAAAAGTAAACACTGAGGTGATAATTAATTAGAAAGGTTGCATATTCTTCTCCTACAACATGTTAAGTGTTTCTTCCTCCAGAAATTGGCTTTCAGGAAAGGAGGTGTGTGATGTCCTTATGTTTGGGTTTACATTGGTTCATTTTTCATCAGATTCTCCAAGCTTTGATACCTGTGGCTTAATATTCATAATATTTTGCTTGGATTTTCAACTTTATTCAAAACCCATATAACTTCCACAACCAGTTGAGACAAACCAGATGAAAGACTTCAACCACATCCACTCACCAAACCAATTTGTTGCTGTTTTCTTAGGTTTCTGATTCCCCCATCTGTGTGGCTTGGTTCGTGTGAGGCCAGATTCAGAAATGGGTGGGAAAATATTGCCTAACTAAAGGAGTGTTAATCATTTCCACTTAATAGAGGGAATGTTTTTATTGCTACTTTACTGATGGAATCTTTCCTCTAAGGCAAGAAATAATAACAACATCCCTCCTACCTGCCTGTCTCAAAAGAATTCTAATCTGTCTGGGAAATAACTATCCCAAGAGATGTTTGTTGAACACCTTCAGGGGGGAGGTACTCCTTCAGAAATAAACATCGGGTCAGGAAAGAGTAAGCATGAACTTGGACGCAGAGGTTCTGGGTTCCAGTTCTGATCTGCCATTTGTCAGCTGTGTCCTTAAAGGACAGTCAGCATTTATCAAACATCTCGAATTTGCCCAGCGTTTTACATTCATTTCTAAAAACGTCAATCATGCTGCAATAATTATTAAACTCCCATTTTATAGATTAAAATAAAATAATGCACAGAGAGGTTCAATGATCTGCTCGAGTACTAATAGCTAGTAACTTGCTGAGCCAGGAACTAGCCCCCGGGTTTTACGTTTTGGATTCCAAAGCAGAAAAGTTTCACTATATTATGACAAGTAATTTTCCTTTTCTGGGTTTTAGTTTTGATTTATTTTAATCTGAAAAATAAAATGATTGAAGTAAACCTTAAAAAAGACCTTTGAACTCAGATACCCTCTGATCCTATAATTGAACCTAACATTTAAACGGGCAGAGATTATGGTTTAGCTCAGTTCAGCCCAAACAATACACATATTTATAAAGTAAAGTTGAGCGGCATCGAGTAGGAGGCAGTGTGAGATTAAGGTTCTGGTATTAATCTGGGAAAGCTTCCGGCCTAAAGGGGTTTCATCTGGTCTGGGCCGGAAGAGACATGATGTAGGATGGCAGATGGGAGGAGGTGGCTCCAGCCTCAGAGGGTCTCAGGGAAAACACTGTTGGGTCTGGATGGTGGAATGATAGAGTCTCTGGATCAAGGCACCAGGGCCGAGGAAAATGAAACGGGCCCTTCACTCATTCTTCCCTCCATGGGAATTCCATAAACATTCTTGACTGACTGGCGGAGGTGAAGTGAACTGCAGAAATGCTTTGAAGCCCACAGTTACAAGCCATAATTGAGAAACTGTCAAGAGATTCAAATTCATGGAAAACCATGAAAGAATAATGTTTCCACGTTTCAGAGCTTGCCAAAATATGGTTTGCTTTCTGCTGTTAATTTCCTTCTCCTTCTAATTCATTTTTTAAAACTTTTCCATCAAGGAGAAGTCTATTTTGTAACTACGCATAATGAATGTTTAGCATCTTTCTTTTCAGAATCTTCAAAATGTTAGCAAATGTTGACAATTGTAACTTTTTAGAATCCTAGGAGGAAAAGGGCGCTAGTTGTAAATACTGCCCTATTTTTTTCCTGATAAACAGGAACACTATGAAGAAAGGAATTTTAATATCCACAGGATCACTAGCTACAAAATAACTGTAAATAAATGCAGGCTGGGAACTATAGCCCAATTCTTCATAGTGAGTTCTTGTTCTTTTCCTCCAGCACGGTATTAATCATCTGCTCCTAAGAGTGGCTTGAAAGATGCAATCTTTGAACGTATAAAAACAATCATATATACTTTGTGCCAGGCACCTTTTGCTAGACACTTTACATATATCATCTTTAATCTTCAAAGCATTAAATCTCCTTAAGATAGAGGAGATTTCAGGACGGAGTGGTTCAGTAATGTGCCCAAGGTGGCAAAGCCAGGTTGTGACACTGGTCTATTTGACCTCAATCCCTTGCTCCTTCCATCTGCCCCTTACGAAAGACGTGTAGACCACCAGGCACCTCTAACAAAAATCAGTGATGAGATCTTTAATCATTATTTCAGAATATCTTTAGACTAGTCCTTTACAGAATCACATGAAATATGCCAAAAAGCACAGCCACTCCCAAATATTTCACTTACCTTGGCCTGGAAGGAAATTTTCAATTTTGAAGTTAATGGGTGAAAACATAAAGAAGGGGGATAGGTGTAAAGAAACATTTACCAGCAAGTTAAAATTACTGTTTAAATGGATCTCTTTGTTAAGAAATAAAGGCAAACCTTGGGATGGGCGAGATCCTCCTACATTCTCACACAGATTGATAATTGCCTTACAAATGGGGCACGGTGTGTAGACGCTAAATTGCTCCAGGTGGATTCTACTTCTTTCAAAGATAAACAATGACATGGGATAGTGTTAAAAATCAAACTCATCTGCATTAAACGTATATGCCTAAGTGCACAGAAAAGGATACATGCAGTATATCAGATTGTTTTCATTTGACAATTTTTTAATTAATAAAATTTATTCACAATTTGACTGTCTAAGGAAAACCCGGTGATTGCTAATCTGCTAGACTATCTAGGTTAAGTTGGTCTAAATATGAATTTTCCCTTCTCAAAGAATCCATACAATACAAATAATAAGAAATTTACAAAGTGGATTTGTCAGTTAACTCATCTTAAGTGAAGGAACAAGAGGCCTCAGAAATCACAATAATGTGTTCATGTCACTTTATTGAAGAAAAATTACAGATGCTGTGGGGAAGGTAAATAGCAACCAAAGGAAACAGAAAGTGAGCCTCATCAAGTGAGGAAATTAGGAAAACCATCTTCTTGATCTTCTGGTTCTGATTCCATAGCAATTCATGATGTATCTTCACACTCCTTGAATCTGTGAAAGTTGTCTCCTTGTTCTGAAAGCAGGAGTTAGGTGCAAATACTAGGAAGGAGACAGAGGTAAACAGGTGTTATTGGCCCATGGGCTCAGGGCTACGTCCCAAACTGAAAGTTTTCCAAGTCAAAACAAATGTGTAAAGCAAGAAATATTTCTTGGTACATGCCACCAACCTGACTGCTCCCACAGGCACTCAGAAAAACCTCAGCTACAGAACAGCCATGGGGGGTTGGTGTTTGGAGACATCAGCTAGGTTAGCCTCAGTCAACAGACAGCACTTGGATCAATAGCCACAGCAAGAGCAATCAAAAATTCTTTTTTTAATTATTAGTCATGCACTTACTCTTGCCATTAAAATAGTAAGGCTTTTGTTCAAATTAGAAAACAGCCACTATTTTATTTATTTCATGTCTTCATGATTAATGCATTGTCCTCCTTCTATGGTACCACTAATAACCTTGTATGTTCTTTTTTGTAAATTCTTGAAGATAAACATTCAGTAAGAACAGAAATTTTAAACTTCCTGAGATGTACTTAGACTGTTTTTCAGGTCCTTCCTCTACAATTCCTCCTTTTTCCTTCTGTTTTTTTTTTAAATGTAGGACTCAAAATTAAGACTCAGGAGGATTTTTTTTCAAATACCAAAATTTAGTTAGAAAACCTTACCTATTATAAACAATAATTGGATATCATTTTAGAGTCAGTTTCCTACAGAAGGTGGGCAGTATAAGAAGTGGGAGACTGAAATTTTCTGGCACACCAAAACCCTAACACTTTCAGCCTTTCCTTTCAGAGAAAGAACATGCCCATTGAAATGTTTCACTACAGTTTTATTAGGGAACCAAGTGATAAATATTATTATTTCAGTAACAACACAGGGAGGTACTCTATGTCCCTTGACCTATTGGCTCAATCTTCTGAAAACATTTAACATATATTGCCCTCATGTTTTAAACTGTATCCTAACAGATTTGCCTAGTCATTGCAATGGGCAATCTCTGGAATATGGACCACATTCACAGAAGTAACTGCTATAAGTGTCTGATACCTGAATTATCATTAATCTCCATCAGGAGCATTACCTTTTATTACAAATTAAAAACCAAACCTTCATGTTATGGTCTTGGATTAGGTGCTACATAATCAAGCCCAGCAGACATGATCTCTTCCTGCTATAAGCCTCAAAAATGAAAATGATGCTATCTTCATGTCACCACATATAATGTATGCTAATTCCATCTATGTGACTTAAGTCTTGATTTCTCATCTACCTCAGTATAAAAAAAAAAAAAGAAAAGAAAATGCGTTGACCAGAATTCCTTTCAGGGAGGACACTAAAATTCTTTAGAAAAAAAACTCACAGACACTTGAGGTTGTAGTGCTGTTCTTCACACTGTCCTGCAAGACAAAGTGGAAGAATGTCCCGCTTATATCAGAGTGGTATGGAAAGGAGTGGAAAGCAAAGGAAGGTGGGAGGATAGGAGAAGGAAGAGTGATGATAGAAAGCTGCCACTCCACAATGAGACCCCACTCCCCTAATATCTTCAATAAAGTTACAGAACCCCGACCTACCTCAGTTTGTGTAGACTCATTAATAAACTGATTCACTTGTTTACTTAGTTATTAAAATAGGTGACAAGGAGAGCAGCTGGGAACGCAGTCTTTAACAGAGAGGTGAAGTGGACAGAAGGAAGAGGAAGTCAGCTTCAAATTTTAGGAGCTTTGAGTCAAGTTTTACTAATACTTCAAGGGGAAAGGGGACCCCAAATGGAGTATGGGCTGCATAAGGTTTTTCTAGACTTTCTGAACATAGCACAGTGAGATTCTCTAGCATAATAGTCTTGTGCGAGAAAAACTATCTCCTAAAGGACAATACTCATTGCTGTTTGCCCTGGATGAAAAGTTTTATATCAACGTTTTTTACTGAATATTTTTGTAGCATACAGACTTATCTCTTATGCTTATAATTCTGAGTATTCTTCAGTTAGATCACAGCTCAGTTGGTTATGGACAAGTAGAGGTATTCCAAGTGTCCTTTTATGCATAGTCTTCAAAATAATGTGCATCTCTCAAAATGTTTAAAATTTGTTAGGCATTACGTATTTTCAAGGTATGAAGATGAAGTAAATTATAAATTCTCTTGATGCTATTACCATGTGGCAGTTCCACTTTAGCTGATAAATAGAAGTACTTGTCATCCTTTTGATTCACATGGGAAAATTAGTCTTGAATTATGCACATTATTCAAGGTAATCAGGAATGCTTCTTTGACACAAACGATGATCGTCCTACCGCGAAAGAAATTAGGAAAAGCATCAGAGAGTAACTGGCATGAGATACGGAACTTGAATGACAGGACTGCTACAGGCAGAAATGAGAAGATATCATTTCAGAAAGAGAGAAGACATGGAGACAAGAAATCAGAGTATGTCTGGGGAAGAGCCCATGGTCCCATTCATCTGGAGGGTGAGGTGCAGGAGTCAGCCTTAGGAGCCAGCTCTTGGAGCAAGTGTTGATGTTCTCAAGACGGAACAGTGGTCAGGCTCCTTCAATGAGCTTTTTATGCAGCAGGCGTTGACAAGTGGGAACCAGAAAGGAAGAAGCTGGAGGATGCCAAGTGTTGACTACTGCTGGCAAATGGGTGTGATTGGGAGCAAAATTCCTAACGTATGACTGTTGTCAGTCTTCCTCATCCACCTACTGGCTCAAGAGGAATCTGACTTTTCTAGACCATTTCTTCCCTTTCTCCACCCACATAGGAGGGCCCTGCCTTGTCAGTTGTGGGGTTTTATTTGTTCTCAAAATCAAGAGTGGAAAAGAGACAAAAAGCACATAATCAGAGAGGCAGGAGAAGTCCTGTGCCATTGTTATTGGAATGTCATGGAATGCAACAATCTTCAGAGAAATACAACACACAAGCTGAAAACAGCTTTCTTTCTTTTTTTTTCTTAAATCCAAAACAAAGTTAGATAATCAGAACCAGAAGTTTAAGGAATATTCTCTGCAAGGGGTAGCTGAGCACCATTGTAATTTGGGCATAATATAATTTATATTCATTGGTTAGTGGGATCAGGGCTATTATGGGAGGCATAAATGACAGACTGGGGAGATTTTGCTTAATTAGACAAGGACTAGGGAGACTTTGAGGGCTCCTGAACAAGGTGGTGATGTGATTAGTATTCTTCTTTAAAGAATGGTCTAACAGCTTTATCCATATAAATGAAAGAGGAAAAAAATCGAAGACAAGTGAAATCAGGGAGGAGACTGCAACATGGCAGGTGAAAGGTAATGAGGAAGTATACTCGAAGGGGAGTGTGAGGATAGAAAAGAGAAGACAACGAGGTATTTGGGAAGCAAAATCAACAGAACCAGTAAGAGAGGCAAAGGAAAAGATCTGACGTTTGGATGTTTGAGGCCTCAGGAACTGAAGGAACGGACGTGCCATTAACAGAACAGAGGATGCTAGAAGAAAAAGCTGACTTCAGGGTAGAAATAATTAGCTCAACTTTACCTGAGTTGCTTTTGATGTACAGGTGGAACATCTGGGTGAGGATGCCCTGTGGACAATTGGAAATGTAAGCTCCAAGAGGAAAGATATGCGTCTATCTTGCTCAGCTTTCACGATAATATCTCTGAAGCCCGGCATATAACAGGTGCTCAATAAACATCGCTGTACGAATGAAGAACAAATCTAAGTCTGTTCAATTCTCTGAGTTCTTATGATATACTATTCCACTTTTTTCATGCTTGCTTCTCTTATTTATAGATTCTGGGTTTTACATATACATCTTTGATCTCCATTTCCGAGTGCCTGGTATGCATTAAGTCCTCAATAGGTGCTTGTTGAATTAACGTTAGTAGGTTAATGTTAGTAGATGCTCTTTTAGTTTACATACAACCCTATTCACAATTTTCATCTCCCTTTTTAATATGCTAATAACATAGAGCTCACTGAATGTCATATTAACAAAAATAAATATACATTTTCATAAAACATCTTAAAAAAAGAGTGTCAGTAGTAAATCATGGATTTGTCCTGTTACTCTGGGAATAACTACAGGTATTTCAACATTTGGTAATTCTGTTTGGGCTAATAACCTACTTGCAGTTGTCAAAATTATATTTCCTTTCAACTACAAAAAGCCTGAAAAAGACTTCTGGGCAACAACTCGGAAATGATTGTTTAAAAGGTAAGTGTTCTTTAATTTCATGAATGGTTGGAGCTTCCCCATACTCAGCAGTAACACATGACTGACTCTCTTTTGTCTGCTGCACAAGCTTTTGGAGCAAACACAGACAGCAGAACTGAATGCCTCCCAGGCTCCTGTGATACATGCTCTTCCCGAGGTCCTCTCTCTGCCCCTGCAGTGTGTGAGGGGCTTCGTAAGGAATGTGGTGTTTCCATTTGGGGCAAACTTCTTGTCCCATATTCTAAGTTAAAAGGATCTAACAATATATGAGCATTGTATGTAATATGTTTATAATGAAAGGGTCTCTGGTTATTAGTAAAATATAAAATTCAAAATTTTAGTCTGCAGTGATTTTTTTCCCCTTTGGCTGAGATGGCTTCATGAAAGTTAACATTTTTTTAAAAAGGCAAACCTTGAAAACAACATCTGGTGTTGAGTTCAGAAATTAGAACCAGATATGCTTCCTTATCCATATTTCAGTTCACATGATTAGCCTGCCAGAATGGTGAAAGGGAAAAGGGTTGCTAATTTAATTTTTGTTTTGTTTTTGAAGAATAATAGAAATATTTTAATGCTCAAAGTAGTTATGGGTCTTTTTTTAAGTATACAGACCATCCTTGAATATACAAAAGAAATATTAGAACTAATATAAATTTTAGATAGAGTTAGGGTTATTACAATTCACATTCAAAGGATTTGCTAACGGTTTTCTCTAAGTAACAACAGCCAAACAGTATAAAGGGCTCATATATTGCTTTTAAAACTGGTTTTCCAAATAATTTATGGTATATGGGTTCCTAAATAAAAACTGAGAGAGCAAATAACCACTTGATCCGGCCATGTTACAAGTGTTAATACACATCCCATTCAGAATGCCATCACGAAAGAACAAGTAGAATTTTTGGTTTTTTAAAACTTCAACAATGATTCATATGATGAAAAGAATAATTAAAGATATGCCCAGAAACTTTGGAGAAGGTGATTAATAGAATTCTAAGTTGGTGTTTATAGTTTACCAAGCACTGTGGAGCCTGTTTTATTTTACATTTATAATAAGCTTAAAATAAACCAAGCACATATTGTTATTTCCATTTAACAGATGAGAAAATTGAAATCTGCAAACAGTATGTTATAAAGCTAATAAGTACCAGAACCTAGAACTTAGATGTTAGATCTATATTAAATCAGAGCTTTTTCTTTTATTTCATGCTATCTTTCTGCATGATGAAAATCCAACAAACTATATCCCTAACTGGCTGGTATTTAGGACCTAGAGTTTAACTACACTCAGTCCTAGAAAAATCTACCTAAGTGACGCATCAGCATTAAAAAACAAAAATATTAACATTGCACTCGGAATATCTATGTGGTAAGGAATCCAGTAGATCCGCAACTCATTACTTTGAAGGGATATCTTTATTAATGGATTCCTCTAACTGACTTTGTAAATATGATTTCATTTTCTACTTTTTCAATTGTTTTACATGTAAGTTTCTCCATAATCTTTCCATTTCAAGCAACTCTACACTAATAAAAATGTCTTTTGTTCATTCAAATGTAGAAAGACAATAAAATTGTCTAGTGTATACACTACATTAACAAGATTTATTTTCCTTTTTTTGAGGGGGATGAGAAGGCATCTTTTAAAATCTGCTCTACATCTTAATGAGAAAATTGAAATGGAATGTTTCCCTTTTTTTAAACAGGGTTTTTCATGATAGCATAGCCCTTTGGCTATTCTATTGAGGTCAGTTCCAAAGTCTTATTTCAGTACTAGATTATCAAGCTTCCCAAAATGAGCATGAGCCCTGGAACATTTTTCCTTTTCCTTAACCCCTCCCCAATTCATGGATAGTCAATCCTGTCTTTTTATATAGGATTAACAACAACAATAATAATAATAGATGTCTCTCATTAGTACGAGTCAGTATTTCCAGGTATGGAAAAGCAGTAGAAGAGATGATAAAATTACAAAATGGTGATGATACAGATTGTTTTTTGTACTTTATACTGTATACAATTTGGCTTACTCCTCAAAGTCTACGACATAGACAGTGAAATTTATATTTCTCCCATGCTAAAGAAATAGAAATAGGGGCTCAGAGAAAGCAAATAAGGTACGTGAGGTCACGTGGCCCATATGTGGCAGAGCTGGATTATGAATCCAGGTATCTCTACTCTGTTGCTGATTTGCAGTGGGTTTGCTCTGCCAAGTCCTCTAATTCTGAAGCTACATTCACTCTGAATAGCCAGATGAGACAAGTGTGAACCAGCCTGAAATTCAGGCACTCTGAATTCCTGTCTCTGCTCCACCTGGTCTCAGGCAACCTGAGATCATAGTTAAGAGCATGGGCTCCAGAAGCATCCAGACTTGGCTTCACATCCTCATTCCTCCACTTACTAGCTCAAGGAGCTTCAGCAAATTAGTTTCTGTAAGCCTCAGTTTCCTCATCTGTAAAACAAAGACTGTTATGAAACAAACAAGGTAACAAATATAAAATTCTTGGCCACAGTAAGTATATCATTGCTACTAGCACTTCACTTTATGCTGATTTTTCTTTTCCCAATAATTCTCAGCAACTGATAAAATGTGTGTAAAAGTTTCTTAGAGGAAAGAAAATGAAAACTCATATTGGTTTCATCAAACATAAAATGCTGAACGCACACAGAGACCTTTCCCCCAGACACTAATGTTCTACCTCATGAACACCTCAGAATTATTGCAAGGTCCTTGAATCCAGATGTATATGAAGCATTTCTTTGAACTGAATTAATAATACATCTTATATAACTACGTGACTCCAATTTTTTTATCCTGGGTTTTTGATCTCATAATAAATAAACTGAAAATTTACTAAAAAGCTTTACTGAGTTCCATTATGGATTTTCTTGATCAACAAATGGTTAGAGTTTCACCATAATTATAGATGGGGTAGGGAGGCATTGCTTTGTGAAAACATTTGACATTTTTCAAAAGGGATTGGAATCAATATTAGCTTTCAAACCTCAATCAACATGAATTTGTAAATATTTCTAAAGTCAGATGGTCCAATTATATATTTATTCCTAGAGGCTAGATGATTTCTTTTCACTCATGGGTTGAATCCATTTCCTCAAATGTATCCCAACAACTAAGTCAAGAGCATATTTGATGAAATAATTGTAGTTAACAATGAAAGCTCTGTTTTTTTTCTTGCCTCCTTTTAATTTTGTTATCATCCAAGAATGTAGGATTGAAATATAGTAGTAACAAATGTAAAGGTGAGAAACTTGATGATAATTCCAAGGGATTCATTCAAAGACACCCCAAAATCTTTATACAAATATTAGTTGGTGATAATTTCATTGACACATTTGTGTACATAAATTCAGAATATTTCCGTATCATTTATCATGCTCTCAGGCACAAGGAATAGAAAACAAAAAATGGATTAAACATTGAGGAAGTTATTTGCTTGCACAGCTGGAAATTTAGAGGTAAGGTGAACTTCAGAGGTGGCATTATCCAATGGTTCTGACTGAGTTCCCCTATAGTTTTCTCAGCTCTGTCCCACTCCATGTATAATGTGGTCCCCAGGATGGAACAGGATGGCTTCTGAAGATACAAACCCCACAACAACAAAAGACCACAGCAAGGAGAAGAAAAAAGTAGCTTTCAGAATTCTCTCATAAAAAAGAGAAAACTTCTTTCTGAATTCCCCAGCAAACTCCCCCTCAAATGCCTTTGGTTAAAATGGGGTTGCATGCCCACTTGTGTACCAATGTTTGCAGCAGTAAAGTGGTAGAATTATGGCCCACCCAAGGTCAGTTTCCCCTGAGGTACTTGGCTGCATAATAAAAGGGTGACGAATAAAACAAAATTGGGATTCTCTTGAGAAGGAAAAAGAGGAAAACACACACTTCTCTGTAGGCAACCATTAACATCTTCTACCTCTTCCAATATCTACCCATTCATTTTTCTAAGAGGTATTAACTTGAGTTAATTAAGATCCTGAAACACAAATACTCCTTCTGATATGCCCTTGGAAGAAGAGTACAAATGTTTTAAGTATTAAATAAATTGGCTTGAGCTATGAAATTCTTCTACTGCTGGCAAGCAACCACGTCACAAGGCATGGACAAGATTAAAGTTTAAGTTTAATGGCTGGGATAAGTCCAAGTATAGGAAAACAGGCCTCTGCAAACATGTTTCATGCACATATTACGGTGTATATTGCCTCTTAAAAATGTAAACCAGAAGATTTCATGCAAACCAACATTAAAGAGGAAAAATGAGGTTTCTCCTGGAAAGCACTCTGCTTTGGGATAGGCATGCCGGAGTGGTATAGTATTAAGGTTCCTATAATGCCAGGTACTACTATGATTCACAGATTAATTTTAGCCAGTGATCCATCCAGACCCAATAACCAAAAATATCTTCCCTGGAAATGAGATCTTACTTACAAGAAGATTTATATATCACTGGTAATGTTTACCACAATTTTAAAAAATGAAAAATGAGGATTTTCAGAGCTCTAATGAAGCCAAGAGGAAAATATAGACTTCTGGAAAGGTGTTTTGGACATTGATGACTGCATCAAAGTAGGATTTTTTTTTTTTTAATTTTAGAATTTCCTTTTATTCACTGCCCTATAATTGTTCTTAAAGTGCTTCCAAATCTCTACTCCAAAAAAGCAATTGGGCTTTCCTCTAAAACTAACTAAAGTTTGAAAATGATTAATTATTTATATTAATTGATGAAGTGTTTATAGAACAGGTACTATATGCCCAGAAAGAATTATAATGCATAGTTCCTGCCTTCAAAGAATTTAAAATCTGTTTGAGGACATCAATCCAAAAATACAAGAAACAATTAATAAACAATAAAGGTGGCATTTAGTTAACCGCTAAATTGTGAATCAGGACATATTGATGTAAAAAAGACCAGATGAGGAAACTCAAGTACTTTAGAGAAATTATAGAAACTTTACCATCATACTAATAACTACAGAACACTCATCTTGTACCAGATGTCTAATAAGGTATCATTTAATCTTCCAATAAATTCCAATCATTATTATCAATATTTTACAGACAAAGAAATCGAGGCTTACAGAGATTAACTTGCCCAAAGTTGAAAAGTTAGTAAAAAGCAGGATTAGGAATTGAGCACATATAGTCAAATCCTGTGCTGTAGTTTCTTGGGTACTAATGTATTCTGCCTTCATAGAATAAGATGAACGTGATGAGCACTTTGCAGACTTAGTAGTCCTTAATAATCAAGGAGGGCATAGAAGGGTGTTTTAGGGAAGAGGACCAACGTGATGAAGGCATAGTTGCTGGAGTGTCCATGGTATATATTGGGGCCCTTAAAGAAATTGCCCAACTGAGTCTAAAGTTTGGACAAGGTTGAAGGGGAAGAAAAGATTGGACAAATCCAGTGGAGCTGGATTACAGAGATCAATAAAGACACTGGCGAATTTTACAAACAATTTCTCAGTATAAAATAACTTCAAACTCATCTCTCTTTCTCATCCTCAGCTGTGTCTTCAAACTCCAAAGGACTTAATGAATCACTGGAGACCACCCAAGATCTTTCAGACATTTAGATTAAACTCAAAAGCGTAGAAGTGTTCTTAATAGCTAAAAGGTTAATACTTTTCAAATCCTGGGTCAGACTACCCCAGGAGAAAGCAAGAGACATTTTGGTGACCTGGAAATCCCACAGGCCCCCAGGTGCCCTCCCAGGGCTGCTCCTCTGCATTCCACACATTTTGCAGTCTGGCATTGCCATGTCAGTTTGAAGCGGAATGCAGGCTCACACTGTCCTGCAGCTGAAATTTTCCTCCTAAACTGGAATGGAAACAGCTCCAAAACTGAAATAACACATATAAACACACGAATTATCTCTGGGAGAAAACATAAAAACTGGTCACTGTGATTGCCTCTGGGAAAGATACTGGGTGGGTGGGGGACATTCAAACAGAGGAGACTTACTTTTCCCTACCAACTCCTTGTACTTTGTCAATTTAGAAGGCTATACCTATAGTCTTCTATATTTGAAAATATGTATGTTGCAAGTGAATTAACTCTCTAGTGGCCTTCTAGCCTATCTCGCGATGCATTCAAAGCATAATTCCAGATTAATCTTCCCAAAAGCACACTTGCCATCACCTCCCGCTCCTAGTCCAAAACCTTCAGTGTTTGCCCATCACTAGCAATAATTAATTTACAAGGTTCACATGAACTGACTTGCTGATATAATTTATTGTCACAGCACATTTTGAAGTAGGATACGCCTCATACGACAAGTAGTAAAATGATGTGTAGTGAATTTAAAAGATTTGGTCAGGGTTACACAGCTAGCTGGTGACACTGCTGAGACTTGAGCCTGGAAACTTGATGCTTTCTGTGATATCACACTGCCTCTCATGTACAGCTTATGGAATTAAATCAAAACTCTTAGTCCACCATTGATCTCTGATCTTCCTTGGAAGTTTCCTCTTGCAAATCCCCAATACCTATCCTTTGCTCCAGGTAAACTACTTAAACACTGGCTCCTCAAATACAGCTCACTTTTGCATCACTGTCCCTTTTCTCATGTTCTTTCTTCCCCCTGAGAATGTCTCCCCCCTTCATTTACCACTTAGGAAAATCTCCCACAGCTAACCACAAATGGTCCCCCGATGCACCTTTCCCTGATTCCCCCAGCGTTTCAAGGTTTCCCTTCCCAGGGCTTTATTCTCACCACCAATAAAACTATGTTAGTCTTAAATCAGAATTGTATCGGTTTTTGTCTTCACCTGACTACAAAACTGTAAACTTTGAGAACAAAGATCATTGCTATCCATGCTCATATTTTCCAAATATCTAGCAAACTATTTTTCACTAATTAGGGGCTCAAAAATATTTCCCGAGTTCGTTTTGATAACTGATTTTCTGGCATACCAGGAGTGCTATGTAAGATGAAGTGAACTTTGGAGAAAACCCAGAAACTCATTTTACAACAGAGATCACAAACTAGTAGTTTGTGTCACTCTCTGAAACACAGACATATTTTGTCAGACAGCACAGGGTTTTTTCTTTTTGGGTTTTAGTGTTTTTTTTAAATTTTTATTTATTTATTTTTTGTGAGGAAGACCAGCCCTGAGCTAACATCCGTTGCTAATCCTCCTCTTTTTGCTGAGGAAGACTGGCCCTGGGCTAACATCCGTGCC
This sequence comes from Tapirus indicus, assembly GCA_031878705.1. Lineage (NCBI taxonomy): Eukaryota > Metazoa > Chordata > Mammalia > Perissodactyla > Tapiridae > Tapirus > Tapirus indicus. The sequence continues at coordinate 10,104,700 of CM062925.1, forward strand.
CATCTTCCTCTACTTTATAGGGGACGCCGCCACGGCATGGCTGACAAGCAGTGCGTTGGCAGGCGCCTGGGATTCGAACCTGCGAACCCTGGGCTGCCGAGCGTGAACTAAACCGCTGCACCACCGGGTGGACCCGGTTTTAGTTTTTAATTTGAATTATTTGCCAGCATTTAAAATCAGAAGATCTCATGTAAAAATCTGGATTTCTAGCTTTTCTTGAAAATGGGAAAATCGAGCAACACTGAGCCTACACTATCACGTGACAAAAATGGCTGGAGCTGTGTAATACCTGCCTATCTTCAATGATGTACGGGCTGCCTGGTATTCCACAGCCCACCACTCACTGTTGTCTTTCACCTGGCCATCTGTCCTGACCTGTCATACCTGTTGAGTGCTGTACATTTACATTTGCAATTCCTATGAGAAACGTTGAGCCTTTTTTCTTTAGAAAAGAAAAGTCCCTAACACTCATCACCTCTTCCCAGAGCTCTACACCTATTTCAACAATGGCCTGGTGAAAGCAGTTTTCTCAACCATCTTTGAAAGAGTACCTTTCCCTCTTCACATAGGAAAATCTCCAGTGGAAGTTAAGCCAGTTCTTGTATTCAGGCATGTTAATAGAAATACAGGGAAATTCTATACACAGAAAGAAAACTGTCATTTGAACCACAGGATGTCACACCAAGACACTGCCAGTGAAGACCCCTACTAGTGTCACACAAGTAGGGGGAGCAGAACACAATGAAGGTGACAGAATTCCATAGCTAGAGGGGATCTAAAGAAGGGCAATCCAATGCTTTAATTATTTCTATGACGTTCCTACCAAGTTGATTTCTAAAATCTCCAGCTCTCCAATGAGGGCAAGCCCATTTCAATTTTCACAATTTGTGCTGCAAAAGCATTCTTTTTCATGTGTAGGGAAAAGATGATTTACTGTAACTTTCCCCCTTCGGTCCTTCATTATCCCTCTGGACTAACAATAATCACATGTGGCAGCTTTTTTAATACTTATAGACTATGATCATGTTACCTTGAAGTCTTCCGTTCTTCAAGTGAAACACCTATGGTTTCTGGTTAGTAGTCATCATCATCCTCCGGATAAGTCTTCTCTGGTTTGTTACATTCCATCAAAATTTCTGGCACCTTGAACTGAAAATAGCATTACAAGTATTGTCTGGTCCAACAAAATATAGCAGAACTGTACCAAATCACTTCATTTCTATAACTTTATTTACATAGCCTCAAAGTTTAATTAGTTGTTTTGGCAGCTGCAAATCTCTGTTGAGTCACATTTGTGATTGCAGTTAACTGGAACCCCCAAGTTCCATTAAAGCTCATCTTCATCATCATGTGCTTTCACAGTTGGACTTTTGGACTTCATATTTATTCCTGTTAAATCTCATCATGTTTGTATTGACCCATTATTTCAACCTGCCAAGGTCTTTTTGAATTTGATTCTAGAACCCTCCCTTCTTGATTTGGGTCTCTGCAAATTTGATGTGTATGTAGTTCATTCGTTCCTCCAGGCCACTAGAAAACAAACAGAATAGGAAAGACCTAGCTTCAGGTCCTCCCTCCTGTTTTCCAGATGAAAGCTGGTCCCTCAGTATTTTTTGAGAAAAGTCATTTTTCTGTCACTGATCCACCTAACTCTCTTGTTATTCTCCTCATCTTGTCTTCAAGAGTATTGTGAAAAAATTTTCGGATTTCTCACATACACACAAATATGCACTTTCCTTGGGAAAGGATCCATAGCTTCCACTGGAGTTTTAGAAAGTTCCCTGAAGTAAAAAAATATTAAGAACCATTAACTTAGTAAATTCTCCTGATATACAATATATAAAAATACTCTATTTTAGGGCCTGGCCTGGTGGCATAGTTGTTAAGTTAGTGCACTCTGCTTCGGCAGCACAGGGTTTGTGGGTTCAGATCTCAGGCGTGGTCCTACACACCGCTCATCAAGCCATGCTGTGGAGGAAGACTGGCACAGATGTTAGCTCAGGGCCAATCGTCCTCAAGCAAAAGGAGGAAGATTGGCAACAGATATTAGCTCAGGGCCAATCTTCCTTACCAAAAAAAAAATTCTATTTAAAAAATCTCTAGTGATCCTTATTTATTGAGTGCCTACTATATGCCAGGAATTCTCTAGGTATTGAGGATGTAGATGTAAAAAGAGCCTCTGTTCTCATGGAGTTGACATCCTAGTGAGGAAGAACAGTAGACCACAATGACCAATATTAATAAGGAAATAGTACATTTAATAGTGATAAGTGCTAAGGGACAAAAATAAAGCAGAGCGAGGGGATATGAAGTGTTGGAAGAGGAGCATGCCTCACTGAGAAGATGACATTTGTGTAAAGACCTACAGAACTGAGGTGACTTGGGGGAAGAAGTTCCCAAGTAGAGAAGACAGTAAGTGCAAGGCACCCTGAGAGCAAAGTGTTTAGTCTACCCAACAGGCGGCAAGGCTGTAGCAGAGTAAGCCAAGAGGAAGTAGACAAGGAGTAAGACAGGCGTGTGGGTGGGGAAGACAAATGGTCTTCCAATGGCGGCGGTGCCCCCTCAGGGTGCCTTTGGAAATGGGGGTGGGGAGGTTGGTTGTTGCAATGGCTCCAGGACCCTACTAATACTGAGGGGGAGCAGAGATACCAAAGATCTTGTAATCTGCAGGATATTTTGAACAGTGAAAAACTGTTTTGTCCAAAATGCCAACATCATCCCCACTGAGAGACCCTGAGTAATTTTAGCAGTTATATAAACTCTGGATTTTACTCTGAATGAGATGGGAAGCCGTTAGAGCCCTCTGTGCAGGAGAGTGAATGGTCTAACTTGTATTTATTAAGGCTCAGCCTAGCCATTGTGTTGGAGATGAAGGAGACCAAGGCAGAAGCACAGAGACCAGTTAAGAGGCTGTCACGATAATCCACGGAAAAATGATGATGGTTGGAAAAAGGTGGTAGGAAGGAGCTGATGAGAACTGGCTGGATTCTGAATAACTATCTAAGATAGAGTCAATAGGTGTTGCTGATACATTAGAAGTGGAGTGTGAGAAAAAGAGAAGAGTAGAAGATGTATCCAAGATTTTAGACCTGATCAGTATCTACCATTTGGAGGAATAGAATTTGTCATTTGTAGTTGTGATGGAAAACAATTTTGGTTGGAAGTGAAGGGGATTAGGAAGAAAGATCATATCAGGTAGCCTCTTAGGTTGATAGATGGATGCAAGTATATAAGGATGTGTATCGTATGTAGATATAGTTACAGAGAGATAAAGATATGGGTATGAGTATTGACATGGAAAAACATGGTGAGATAGAGATACAGAAATGTTAACATCAGCTATCTCTAGTTTTTGAGTTCATTGATGATTTTTCTGTTACATGTTTCCTAAATTATTTACATTAAACATGTCTTAATTTTGTGAAATATAAAAATTATTTTGAATGTTCAGACTACTTCACAATGCTTGCTTGCCACAGGGCTCTGATGCAATTTTTCTTCTTACTAGACTCTCTCCTCTTCTCTCTCCCACTGCTTTACTCATCAGATACCAATGGACTCTCCCCTTACAGATGCCACTTTTAGGGGCTTTAAAGCTCAGCCTTGCTCTACTGTGGTCATTATAACCGTGCAACACATTTCCAGACCCCCAGGATTTTCATTCCAGGGAGAAATGGTGGAATTGTTAGCAGCTGTATCCTTTTTGAAAGAGCGAGCCACACATGTGTACTAGAGCTTTGGGGGATTGTAGGAGGAGCGAAACAATTGTCGCTCGGGTCCCCTTTCCTGGCAGCACCTCAAAGGTTACCAAGTGGGAACAGCGGTGCCCAGCTGCCCAGAAAAGCCAAAGAGAGAGTGAAATTTAAAACTTGAATTGCCTCTCTCTTCTCATTATGTATTATTTGTCAATCATGGATAAAAAGTGGGTTTTGCCCTCCAGCTGTTAGTCCTGCAGTGCATGTGTCACTCAGCGGTGTCACTTTCTCGTGGACCATTGCAAGGAAAATCAGTGATTGCACCTTTCTTTCTTTGAAAAGAAAGGTGGGCTTTTTTTCCCTCATGTTTTTCTTTTTTCATTTTTCACTCGATGGTTTAAACTAAGAAGGCAAGTCACTTGAAGAAAAAGAAACAAAACGTAAACTTTGCTCTTGTGGTGATGGACACCTTAGATATTGAACCAGTGCATATTAGAACACATATGAGGAAACTTTTTCCTCTTTCCTGTTGGAGCCAAATGTCTGAAATTTACTGGATTGTTGCAGCATGGTGGGAGGGGGGTATTGTACTCCTTTGTACTGAGCCTTGCAAATGAGCAATAAAATGCATTTTATCACTCAGTATGAAATACAGGCCTTTAGAAATAGATTCATTTTGATGTCCGCCTTTCATACTTATTTTACAACATCAAAACACATTTCCCTTATTTCTACATTTTATTCACGTGACATAGGAAGTGCTTTTAAAAATTTTTTTAGCGCCATTTTAAGGCATAGGTAACTTTTTATGGTACTAGGAAGGGAAGTGAAGACGTGAAGCTCAGATATGTTTCAGTTGACGTAATTAATACACAGTAAGCCATACTACGCATGACTTTCTGTCTAATGTTCCTAAAAGGAGCACTGAGGCATCACGTCCATTATTCAAGCACATTCAAATAGAAAACTCTTTAGCATCTATTTGATTTTAAAGTTGCATCTTTGACTTTTATAAAGGAGAAAAGTCCCAATAGAAGCAATGTGGAACTTTTCTTAAGATTTCTTTAACCAGGAAAGTGCACTAAAAGCATTAGCAGTCACAGCTTTTGTAAGTTAAATACCACTAACAAAACAATTCAAAATTGTAATTAATTGTATGCATTTTACAGGTGAATCAAAGTGCTAACATAATTGGTAACCTGCAATGAAACAGATCCTGTTGAAGTAAAATACGGTAATATTTTCTCCCTCTCATCCTTTTCTCATAATTCCATGTAGGAATTATGAAGTTGATGCCAACTGGAAAAATCCAATAATGGAAGCGCGAGCACATCAAGCCTCCTCTCTCATGCTCTAATTTACATGGAAAAGTGAGTTGATCCCCTCTGTCATGAATTTTATCAAACATGGGTTTGGGCAGTGAGGACAGTCCGATAGTTTGGGCTCACCTATTTCTTCAAGCTTCTTGTTTTCTGAGGGCAGGATAGGGCACCCTGCAGTAAGCTCAGGAACAAGTGGAAAGAAAACCCCTGAAAGACCCGGTGGAAGGCGCTGAACCGACCAGGCTTCCGGCTAAAGCTGTGCAATGCGATTGCTTTTCATCTGGTTTCCATCTGTAGCTACAAAGGACTGGGGCAGGTCTGTCTGTATCTATGAATGTATGCATGCAGGCCACCACCTCGGCTGGTTCTGATTTACCCCTAACTCTCTCCAGGCTCCCTAAAAGTGAACTTTGTTGAACAAGTTCAATGTTCGTAACCAAACCTGAAATTCCAGAAGTTTTGTCTGGGATTCAATTTGAAAATGAGGACATGTCTTTCCAAGTTACATGTTTCCAACTATTTGATTATTTGGCCCCAGTATCTATCATGTTTAACGTTATACATTCCAGAATAACTAGACAATGGAAGAGAATCGGAACTTAGAGGACCACTATGGGGTGGGTGGCTGTAGAACACCCTAGACTTCCAAGTGTGTCTGATGAAAAAGCTTCCAAATGTATGAGGATTCTGTGGTGGTCCTTGGCAGCAAGCATCTATTAGTTGCTTTTAACCCTCCTCCTTTTCTCTTTATACCTCTTCACTCTCCCCAACAGACCCATCAAAACTGAGATGAGGAGACAGCCCGACAGAACGCTTGTTCTTGCTTTGTTGATTCTCTTGAGTTCTCAACTTTATGCCTTTGTTCTTCATTCCTCCTCCTGGGAATCTTTTTCCTGTTGCCGATGTCTATAACGTCACTAATCATAAGGCTCAGTTTACAGCCTCTCCATCCACGGAGCCTTTTCTGACTGTCAGCTGGAAGTAGCACCTCCTTTATCTGCACTTCCACAACTCTTGTGGAGTGGCATCATCCTCCTGAAGTATATACATATATTATCTCCCACATTAGACCATGAGGTGCTTGAGGGCAGGACTAATTCATCTTTTTATCACTCAGTTGTTAGAAAGATGGTAGAGTCGCTCAACTGATATTTGTTGAAAGAATAATGAATGAATGAATATTCATTGTATTCAAACACAAAGTGACAGGACTTGAACATAGCCCATCAGTACCATAGCAGAAGGCTGCAGAGAAAGAAAGTATTTAAAGAGGAAAGACACTTCCAGGGCCCTGATTGATTTTGGGTACTGTCTAGTGTCTCACCACCACTGTGAGCCCCAGAAGAAGTACCTCATTGTCCTCACTGACTGCTACTATCACAGCCCCCAGCACAGTAAGTGGCACATAACAGACACTCAATAAATGTTTGTTGAATGAATAATCCATTGAACTTTAAAAAGCAAGGACTCTTTATACAATGCAAGCCTTTGGGCTAAAAAGGGAAATCTTAAAGACAACAGAAGGAAAAGATAAGATAAACAAAACAAAACACAAAGCATCTTAGAGCAAACCACTAAAAATGGTCTCCCAATTTCTACCTGTCTGAGCCTCCTTGAGCTTTGAGTTTTCCTTCTGTACAATGTCAAGTGAACGAGAGAGCCGCAAGTGATAATCTGTGTAAACTCAACTACTGTCTCATTAGCTCAGACCAGATTATAAAAACTGATACTAGCTCTTGAGAGTTCTTCTGCAGAGCACGCTCTTGTTTCCAAAGTAGCTCCCAAGCTTGATAAGATCCAAACCCTTGGAGGAGAGATTAGCATCAGACCCAGTGGGGACTTTTAAGCACATTAAAACAAGATAATGCATTATCTAAGAGAAAATTAATCCTCACTTCTAGGCTATGCTATTTATGCAACTTGACACATGAGAATTCTTTTAACCAGTTATCTGGTCTATTTCATTTCATAGGCTTTTATTGCCTTGACATCTAAATATCTCTTATTTTTGAGTATTCAAATGGTTCTTTATTAAAAGAACTAACAATTTTATTTTATTATTTCATTGCTTCATAAAATAAATAATGCAAATTCCTAAAGACAGCATATTAGTATCATATTTTCAATTAGAACTCCAGATTTCTAACATCAGATACCCAAAGCTGACAACACAAACAAATTCATTTAGTTCTGCACTTATGATGTGATATTTTCTGGAAGAGATCTACAGAAAATTGCATAGTGGCTTACACTCATTCATAAAAGAATGAAGAAAGGTTGATGCACATTTTAATGAACTTTGTAAAACAAGTAATTGCTTGTTTAAGATTCCTCACATTTCCACACTTCTTGTGTCATATCCTATTTCAAGATATACAAAAACTTGACTTATTTATAGAGCTAGCTATTCACATCCCCTTCCACAAACGGTTTTAGATGGAGTCCTCACTAGTATGATTTCATTAGAAGGGGAAGAAGTTTGTCTTTATTTAACAAATTTTACCCGGTTAATGAAAATGAAAGATATAAATAAGATTATAAGGGAAGAGTTTAAGATATTTCAATACTTCAAATACCTTCAACAATTTAATAAGCATCATTCATATATTGACTGCCAAGCCAGGAAACATTTCTCAGTCACTAATATGAAATGAAGTAAGCACAGCCAAAAACTGTTTAAACCCAGCTGCATGCAAATTATTGGTGGTGAATTACCAGTTATTCATATTCACGTATTATAAGGAAAGCTAGTCCCAAAAGATCTCTCTGTTAGCCTGGCTTGTTACTGTTTATAATTATACTTATAATATCAATCAAATTCCAATAAAGTCACTTAAAGCATATTAATATCACATTCTCACTACAGTTTTACAACATCAAGCAACAAAAGGTGAAAGTATAAACAAATTCATCTAGTTCAGCCACTTATTTTACTTTGAAACGGTCTGTAAGATTGGTACTTTGTGTGTGATATGCATTCTAGCAAACCACTCATAGGATGAATTCTAATCTCCAAATACAAACGACAATGGCCTACGTAATTGCATTTCTGAGTTGGACTAGTGCAGTAAAATAGCTTCAGAATTCTGATAAGGAAAGAATTCACTCAATATTTTAGGTAATTCTTAATTTTCCATTTGAAAACACAAACTGACTATTTCAATGATGAGTTCAAGTTTAATCGTAGGTCCCAAAGTGTTACATTAGTTAACACACGACAAACAACCACAAAATTAGCATTTTTTTCTCTACCCCCGTTAACTCGTAGAAATTCTATGATCAGGCCAAAACTGTGCTATCACATATTCCCTCTTTTTTGAAAATCAAAACAGGCCATCTCCACCCCCTTCCCCACTCTATTTAAATAAAAATTAGAGACTCAGAGTCTGAGTAAGTTCCTCAAGATGAAGTAGTTGGTAAGTAGAAGACCTAGAGAGCAAGACTGGGGGGAAAAGGATTTGCCAGCAAAAATTAATGAAACATTATGAATTCAGGTCAGCCAGAATCACTAGCTCTCCATTTCCTATATTTTTTCCAAGAACCCTGATTTGCTGTCCTATTGATCATCCTAATTTGCTTCTACTCTACTTGTATGGTAGCATGCCCTCTTTGTGTGGTCAATTTATTCCCATCAGATTCCCATTTTCCTTCCTTCTTGCATTCAAGCATTGGTATCCTTACACAGTTCTTTTTAGGTTGTCAATCAAAGGTCCTATGCATTTTACTTTCTTTCAAAGTACCCTGTACCTGAGAGAAATCAGAAGAGCAGAAATAAAATACAGCCAGGTCAAAAACATATCTTAGGAAGAAATTTGCTTTGTGTACTGTCATTTAACAAATATGCACTTGAGTCCTACCATGTATCTGACAGTGGCCGAGGAAGTCACTACCTAATCGGGAAGCCAATAGATGACTACAGTGTACGTGATGTGTGCTCTAATAGAAGCAACAAGTCAGACAGCTCCCAGGAGTAGGTAGGGAACACTGGAGGAGTTAGGAGACAAGATGAAATAGCCATTGAAAGATGAAAAGGAATCAGCAAATAAAGAAGGCAAAAAAGGGCAATCCAGACAAAGAAGACAGTTGCCCGACCTGGTGTGGCACTTTTAAGGATTTGGCCTCTTCTTGTAAAATGAGATGTGTCCTGCAGAGCAGAATTTTCATTGCATGCTCAGTTTTGCTAAACTTTTCTTTCTGAAACACCAATTTTCATCAGTTTTGTATGACCCAACTACTATTAAAACTTGGCCTCCTCCCATGTGGCTCAAAAAAGAAGCCAATATATCTTATACTTTGACCCAAGCAAAGGTTTCATCTCTCAGCTTATTGCTGGAGAGATGAGTTACACCACCCTAGTTCAACCCAAAGTCTAGCACCTTCCAATGATCTATAGCCCCTTTAAGCGTTTGTCTATTAAATCTGCTTCATCCTTCTGGGCAGGGCCTGAAAAATAGTGGGAAATCACAGGATATTGTCCAGGGACAGACAACAGTTGAATATGGCTGGAAAATATGGAAGTTTGGGAAAAAGCAGCAAATCCTGGAGCTAGAAAAGTAAAAACAAGAGCATAATAATAAAACCTTGCAAGCATTGAGCAGTAGCTATTTGTCAGGCACCACGTCAAGTATTTCTTGCATTATCTAATTTAATCCTTCCAACAATTCCGTGAGGTAGATACTGTTACTATCTCTATTTTACAAATGAAGTGGTTGAAGTTCGGAGAGGTTAAGTAATTCCCTAAAATCACACAGCTGGTAAAAGGACCAGCTAGACTCCCACCCACACTCCAGAACCCATATTCTTAAGCTATATGCCTCTCAAATATAGGTCAGATTGGCTTGTGAACCCCCATTTTACGCTTCATTAAAAATCTGAACTTGATCCCGATGGGGTGAGCCATTGAAGATTTTTAAGCAGGAGTGTGTTTAGACTTGAGTTTTAGAAAGATCATTTTAGGGGCATAGGATGGAGTGGGGAGAATGTAGATAGTTCAAAGACCATTGCATGACCCCAGTGTGAGAAGATGAGGCCCTCAACTTGTGTGGCGGCAGTGGCAAGAGGAGGAGACAAGAAGTATTTGAGAAGTAACTGACCGTGTGTGTGGAGGAGGAAGATAAGTCGAAGGTTCCAAAGTCTCTGTCCTGGCTGGCTATTGGTGGCTGCTAACAGTACCAGCGGAGAGAGAGAACACAGGAAGAGCTGGCTTAAGAGACAAGACGCTGAGTTGTATTACTGCCCACCACCAGACACACTTCCCACTATGATCAAGCTTGCTTGTGTCCAGATTGTTCTTCCAGGTCAATTATATAGCTGAAATTAAAAAAAAAAGTAACCTTGGAGATCTATCAAAGAGTGTAAAATACTTAAAGAATCTGTGGACTGTCTGTTCTAATGAGTCTGGCTTCACATTCTCTACTTACTCCATTTTCTAGAATATTTGTAGGTACCACAAAGAGAATCCACTGTTGTCTTCCGGATCAGCACCCAGGCCTTACAGGAAAGGAGCCCACCCAGCAGGATTTTAATTGCCTCTGTGTCTAACCGTCCAAACATCTTTGTCATCCTCTCTTTTTTTGAATGCCATGACTCATCAGACCACCAGGTAAAAAGCCCCAGGTCAGCAACACAGCAGCCAGGGAGAATACAGAAAGAACAGAGAAAGGCTCCTACAGTCTCTCAATTTAAAAGCTTTTGTAGTTTATCATTCCCAAACAGAAGCAAGTTTTGAGTGGTCCAATTGACTGAGATACCACAAGGCCAACACAACTGAGATTCAGCTCAATATGAAAATATGAATTGGCTTTCCATGCTAAGAAACACAAAGCCAGTGACATTTCCTCAGAGCCAAATATTTCATCACATGAACTAAGGCCTCTTAGTTGTAGGTCATGTGTCAACAAGAGGGTTGTTTATTTTTTTAACCATGTGTCACAGGACCCAATGGCATCATCTGTAATAATTTTCTGGAGTGAACCAGACAACCAGGACCCTCTCTCAAACACAAATACTGAGGCCAAGTCAAATCGGTAGCTGCTGTGTGTTTCTGAATGGGCTGTTGTAATTTAAATGTCTCATTCCATTGGGAGCTAAGGGAGGTGACATAACCCAGAAGAAGCTGTGAAGTGAGAGTGTTTGTAGGGGTGGCTGAACTATGTGACCTTTCTGGTCTGCCCTCCAATTCTGTCTCTGGGAGTCAATGAATGTACTTCAGGAGTGTTAGGCTCTCAGGACAAGCTTCTTGGGAGGTTTGAAAGGAAGAGAAAAGTTGGGCTGCAAGAAGGTGGATATGATGAAGGGTTTTTCTTTTCTTCATCTTCCACAGAAAGTATTTTTAAATAGCTATTTAAGTTGTCAGTTGTGCTTTATATTATGAGAAAAGCGGAAGTTCATTTTGTACCAAATCCATACCACAGTGGAGGGTGCTTGGACAGCAGTAACAGGCAGAGATCAAGTTGATTCTAGTAGTTTGCTCTAACTCAGCTAAGAAGATTATCACTGAGCACTCCCTACTCTCTATTGTTAAAAAAGTGACTAACAGATTGTCACTTCAGTACTGTGGTCAAATTTTCTCATGAAGTGTGGATCTTAATTTTTAGTCTAAAATTTTAATTCTTCAATTGTATGCTGAGTCAGTTTTTCTGTGCACTAAATGGTATCATTCAGTTAGCGTTCCATAATTCCTAATAAAACATCGTATAGTTATCGCCATACATGCAGAAAAAGCATCTGACAAGATGATAAGATTCAACACCCTTTTGTGATAAAAATCCTCAACAAACTAAGAACAGAAGGAAATTACCTCAAAATAATAAAGATCATTTATGAATAGTCCACAACATACTCAACAGTGAAAAGCTGAAAGCTTTCTTTCTAAGATCAGGAACAAGACAAGGATGCCCACTCTCACCACTTCTACTCAACATAATACTGGAAGTCCTAGCCAGATCAATCAAGCCAGAACAAGAAATAAAATAACACTCACATTGAAAAGGAAGAAATAAAATTGTCTCTGTTTGCAGATGACATGATCATCTGTTGACAGAGAAAACTCTAAAAACTCCACCAAAAAACTGTTAGAACTAATAGACGAATTCAGTAAAGTTGTAGGACACAAAATCAACGTACAAAAATGAGTTGTGTTTCTGTACACTAAAAATGAATTATTTGAAAAAGAAATAAAGAAAACAATCTCATTTACAATAGCATCAAAAATAATAAAATACTTGGGGCCACCTGGTGGCTCAGCAGCTTAGTTCGCGCTTGGCAGCCCGCGGTTCGCAAGTTCGGATCCCGGGCGCCCGCGGACGCACTGCTTGTCAGCCATGCCGTGGCGGCGTCCCATATAAAGTGGAGGAAGATGGGCACGGATGTTAGCCCAGGGCCAGTCTTCCTCAGCAAAAAGGGGAGATTGGCAACGGATGTTAGCTCAGGGCTGGTCTTCCCCACACACACACAAAAATAATAAAATACTTAAGAATAAATTTAACCAAGGAGGAGAAAGATCTGTACACTGAAAACTATAAAACATTGATGAAAGAAATTTAAGAAGGTACAATTAAGTGGAAAGATATCTTTTGTTCATGGACTGGAAGAATTAATAATGTTAAAATGTCCATACTACCCAAAGTGATCTACAGATTCAATGCAGTCCCTATCAAAATTCTAATGCATTTCTCACAGAAATAGAAAAAACAATCCTAAAATTCATACAGAGCTACAAAAACCCCTGATTAGCCAAAGCAATCTTGAGCAAGAAGAATAAAGCTGGAGGTAACACACTACCTAATTTCAAAATATACTACAAAGCTATAGAAACCAAAACGGTATAGTACTGGCATAAAAACAGACAGGTAGGTCAATGGAACAGAATAGAGATCCCAGAAATAAATCTACACATTTACGGTCAACTGATCTTTGACAAGCATGTCAAGAATGCACAATGGGGAAAGGATAGTCTCTTCAATAAAAGGTGTTGGGGAAACTGTATATCCACATGTAGAAGAGTGAAATTGGACACTTATCTCACACCGTATACAAAAATCAACTCAAAATGGATAAAGACTTAAATGTAAGACCTGAAACTGTAAAATTACTGAAAGAAAACATAGGGAAAAAGCTATTTGACATGAGTTTGGATGATGATTTTTAAAATATGACCCCAAAAGCACAGGCAACAAAAGCAGAAATAGACAAATGGGATTGCCTCAAACTAAAAAGCTTCTGCCCAGCAAAGGAAACAATCAACAGAACGAAGAGACAACCTAAAGAATGGGAGAAAATATTTTCAAATCACATATCTGATAAGGGGATAATGTCCAAAATATTCAAGAGACTCAGACAACTCAATAGCAAGAAAACAAATAACCTGATTAAAAAATGACAAGGAACCTGAACAGACGTTTCTCAAAAGAAGACATACAAATGGCAAACAGGTACATGAAAACGTGCTCAACATCATTGATCATCAGGGAAATGCAAATCAAAAGCACAATGACATATCACCCATACCTGTTAGAATGGTCATCATCAAAAAGACAAAAGATAACAAGTGTTGGTGAGGATGTGGAGAAAAGGAAACCCTCGTGCACTGTTGGTGGGAATGTAAATTGGTACAGACACTACGGAAAACAGTATGAAGGTTCCTCATACTTCTGGTTGGGTCAAGAGCATTTTACAGACTTATATGTATTACATTGAACAGTCGTGTGTAAAATAATCAACTTAGAAATTTTGTAGTTAGTTTAGGCCTCTTATCCAAAAGTTAAGATTGCTATCAAAGTTAACATTTATGAAGGATCAGAATGAGATTAAGAAAGTATTTAAAGACTGTCTCTGTAAAAGCATATAAGGTCACTGGGAATAAGTGTCTAATTATTGTGGTATAAAGTCATGTGCCATATCCTAGACCTTACCATGAACTCTGAATTTATGTTCCAAGTGATATATAGTATTAATTTGAATTTCAAAGGATATAGAAGTTACTCACATTTAATCATTTATGTTATATATTGAACCAATTTCTCACCCCCTGTGAGAACTGCCTCGTAAGTTTTATGAGCCTGAAATTCTCCCATAGGATGTGTATCGTGTGTTCTGTGCTACTTGGATCAAGATGCTCTATTTACAACATTTGAAATGCCACACAGCTTCCAGTGATTTCTGATCTTGGATGGAAGCTTGGATATGGGAGTCCTTGTGAAATTTGCCTGGTGGACACTGCAGACATGGGGTCTGATTCTCCTCTGTTCTTGCCCTCTTGTGTCCTCCAAGTCCAGGACTGCTGACAAGGTAGTTCATCCAGAGCACAGTTTGGAAGCTGAGCACACACAACAGAGTCTTAAGGACTGTTGCCAAAATGATGTTTTTGGAGTAATTTTGGAAATCTTCTCAGGTCTTCACCTGGGAATCTTTTCCAAAATAGTGCTGTTTTTTATTTGGTGGGCTCAGAATTGGAATAATTTTTCAAGTACTGTGAATCGTCTTTGACCATGAGGAGGGAAGCAGGAAATGAAACCACTGCAGCTACTAATCTTCAAGTGTCCTAACCAGCAGAGACGATTCAGCCACACCAACCTCCTCCTGCTGCTTCTGGCCTTTGGTCAGCCTTGGTCCTTGGGTCCTGGTTTTCATCCTCTTTTGGCTTTGTTTCTATTTTCTAGCTCTTGGCTTAGCCTGGTCCTTGTCTTTCATTGCTTAAATAGAGCTGTTTAAAGAACACTGATTAGTGGATTAATGTCAAACTGGAGGGAGCTCTTCAGAAACCTGTGCAGCATCTCTTCCTTGCCCTAGTCCTCCATTCATCTATTCCAATGACTTGTATACGACAGTATCCTTGTCAAATTTTCCAACTATACATGGTAGAATTGATATTAATATATTTTATATTTATTCAGTGCTTTGTTGTTTCAAAAAGTTTCTGCACATAGTATCTCCTTTCATTCTAGGAGTGATAGGTGCAGATGATAAGATAAATTTCAGTTCAGTATGAAAGACAGTTTTCCTCAAATTGACCTGTCCAAAAATGAAACAGCAAGCCTCACATAAAAGTGAGTTCCAGGCAGTGAAGATGTTTGAGTAGTTGGTAAAAGGTCAACTCTCAGGGATTTTGTGGAAAGATCCTTGGTTTGGGTGAAAGCTTGGATTAAATGACTCTATGATTAGAGATAGAAAGAGAGAGAGAGATACTGAGAGAGGATGCATATTAATGCAAATATATTGTTTAGGAAGAGAGAACAATTGAGAACAGAGGCTGCAGTTTTCTCACAGTCTCTGTTTCACAAGATTATGGAACTACAAATACAGGTTTAACATAGGACCTTAAGCACATGTAGTTGATCAATTCATTGTTTTTTGGGTTTTGTTTCAAAAGTTCAATAAGAATATGAAATAGTATAGGCTTAAATCCTGGTCTCAGGATTAAACCTGGGATGTGAAGTTTACTCCTCCTCAGACCAAATCAACCAAACACTGAAGAGTTAATGGGAATATCCAAAGCATTAAGTGCAAGTGAGAACGAGATGCATGTGAGGCTGAAGATACTGCCCAGGTATAGATAGAGGGATGGGGGTGGGGAGAGTAGCTGGCTGTAGAAAATGCTAGGGTGGCCAAAACAAAGAGTAAGATTACCAAAGCAGCATGGGGCAGGGCTAGAAGGAGGTCACTGCCCTATTGAATTAGAAGCAGAAGAATCAAACCAAACACCAGAACTGGTTTGCATTAGTGCTTCCATAGTTGGAAGGAATGCCTCCCTTCTTTACTCCAAGACCAGTGGAACATTTTAGTAAAATATTCATTTGGCTGGTCCAACTTTACCTTAAAAAATGACCGCTCTATGACTTCTTAGAAAAAAATCTTTTAATAATTTTGTGGTACTGGGGTAGGTGGGGCAAAGGAGAGCAGAATAAGGGATTTAGCAGTTGAATAGACCAGAGTATAATATTATGCAGTGTGAGTTTCTGTTCTTTTGAAAAGAGAAAAATATCCTCTTAAGTTTCTTTTCTGATTATTAAAACTTTATCAAACTGCATGCTCATAATAAAATTAAGCAGCAACACTTGGAAATTATAATTATAATTCATTTCAGTAGTTTAAGAAGTGTTTGTATGCTATACACCAAGCGTTGTGCTTATAACAAGTCTTTAAAAACATAATCTTTAAAAACCTTACAATCTAGTGGACACACATACTAGCACAATTGTGTTATTTTAATCCTTTTTCTATTTGACAATAGTCTTTCATCTTTCATCTCCCCATGGGCCAACATGTTTTCTTTTCTCTTTCACTGAGGTAATTTTTTTTCAGGTAGCATTATATTAATGATTAATATAATATAATACAAATGACATTAAATTCTAATCATTTGCCACGTTTCATATTTGACTCACACACACAGAAAAAGATTACGAGAAGTTTTAATTTGTCTGACTTGGGTACATTTTCCATCCTACAGCTGGAGTGCCATTGACAGAAATGCCTTCGTACTATTGCACCAGGCTAGAGATTTCAGATGTTCTTCAAATTTTACCATATGTAAATATGTCACTTGGAAAATTGTTCAGGATAGTATCCATTGCTCATTTTCTCCAGGGAAACCTGATTAGAAATTACTAACAATGCTCCATTAAACGTTAAGCACCGAGCACTTAGATCTTGCTTTTTTTACCTTCTCTAATAAAAGGAACCAGAACTCCTTGGAGAAACACTTGATTCTGGCTAGGTCTAGGTCAGGAAATGTACAAGATGATCCGAAGCATCTCATACGTTGTGCCAGAAAGTAAGGAAGTTGTCCAAAACAAAACAAAGCAAAACGACAAACCGAAAAGAACCCCAAAAGACCACAATGATGGAGGCCTGTCAGCGAGACACAGGGGCCAACTGAAAGCCCTGCCAATGGCCCAGCCAAAGCTAAAATGATTTGAGCAACAAAGTAAATACAGTTGCATCAGATAATAACCCAAAGTATAAAATAAATATCCGCTAGTCCAAACTGATATAAAAAAACATGACTGGATAAAGGGGAAATAGACAAATATCTCATGCAAAAAGAATTCCAAAGAATTTCTGTAGATATTCGGCCCTCAAGGAAGTGGAGCAAAACCCCCTCCTGATTCAGTTTGCACTACACACAATGACCTCTTTCCCAGGAGGGCTTTACGTGAAGGGCAAAAAAGGGTAGCTTTGGATGCGGAAACCCGACAAACTTGACCTCAACCAGTGATTGAGGTTAACGTCACAGTCACAAGTCACATAGTTAGTGTGTGACAAGAATGGCACTTTACCTTTGTGTTCTTCCTCCCTCAAACTCATAATCCTAGTCTAAGCACGAAAAAAGGTCAAACAAATCCCAGTCCAGAGCCATTCTACAAAATGGCTGACCGATACTTCTCCAAACTGTCAAGGTTATTAAAAACAAGGAAAGTCTGAGAAACTATCACAGCCAAGAGGAGCCTAAGGAGACATGAAAACTAAATGTAATCTGGTATCCTGGAACAGAGAAAGGACATTAGGAAAACACTAAGGAAATCTGAACTAAGCTTGGACTTTTCTTAATAACAATATCTCAACATTGGTTCATTAATTGTGACAAACATACACACTAAGGTAAGATATTGATATTTGGGGAAACTGGGAATGAGGTGTACAGGACCTCTCCGTACTATCTTCACAATTTTTCTGTAAACCGAAAACTATTCTAAAATAAAACTTTGTTAAAAGAAATCTAAATAAATGATCCCGTCAATAAATAGAAATTCAGTCATTCATCTTTCAAAAGTTGTTAGATTTGAGACAAGCTCAGTGCCCAGTAATCACGAAATCCTGAAGGAATGAATGATTATATGGTTCAGTGCATCAAAGAGGCACTTCTATAATGCTTTTAAAAAAAAGATTTGGTAAAAACAAAAGGTGATAAGATGCTCATGTTTTGGAAATACATCAATTCCTTGTGGTCTCCCAGGCACCATTCTATGTTCTGGTGAAAAGCAGTGGATTAAATCTGCTCTGTCCGACACCCTAGCTATTAGCCACATGTGACTACTGAGCACTTGAAATGCAGCTGGACCAGGCTGAGATGGGCTGTCAGTGCAAAATGCACCCTGCATTTCGAAGACTTGATGTCAACAAAAAGAATGCAAAATATTTCATTAATAATTTTTATACTGCTTATATGTTGAAATGATGTTTTAGATATAGTGAGTTAAGTTAAATATATTATTAAAATTTATTTCACTTGTTTCTTTTTACTTATTCTAGTATGGCCAATAGAAAATTTAAAATTACATGTGTGGCTCACATTACATTTCTTTTGGACAGTGCTGGATCGAACACATCCCAGGAGCCTGGAAGAGTCAATGGAGCTCCCAAAAGCAAACAGAGTCTCTCCCAGAAAGTGACAAACTCCATGAGGGTTTCTCGGCTCCCACCACAAAGAGCTGGAATTGTGCTATATTAAGGCAATTTCTCTGAGATGATTTTCGCCACCATGAAAAACCATCTACAGAGACAAGAGGCTTTCTTGATTTTTTTCCCCTATTTTCTTGAAGATTACACATAAAAAGGAATGTTGGAGAGCCACTTCTTGAAGGATCTGTCAGTGAACAAATTAAAATGTGTAATGAAATATGTGCCACTATATAGAACATTTCTAATACCAGCTTTTTTATGGGTTTGCCTTTGAAGTGGAGATGTAGCTTCTTTCAAATTCCATTTGGAACAACATTTTCAAAAGCATGAAAATATTCTAAGGCAGTATCCAGACTACAGCAAAGCAAGTGGTCAAAAAATGAAGTGTTAGCATATCCATTGTTTGGACAGCAGAGTCTATCAGACAACCAACTAGAACAATTAAGAGGAGACGTCTTAGTTCACTAAAAGTAAATTTCCTCTTGAAAGATGAGTGGAGAACAGGTTTCAGCTGGTATGTGGGGAAAATGTGTGTTTTTTATTTTGAACAGATTTGGTTTTTTAATTTTACTTCCTTGCATACACTATCTTGAGAAGAAAGAGAATTAAAAATCACACAGAATTTTTTAGTTTCTCATAAGCAACATAGGTACATCTGACCATAAAATTTCTAAATTTTACTAAAGTTTGTCACTATAAGCAAGAAAAATCAATTGCCACTATTTATTGTCACCTTCTGCTCTGAGTGGTTCTTAGAAGGAAATTATCCAAAAAGAGATAAAGCCCTATTTTTTTTTTTTTTTTTCATGTAAGAGCCTTGGGGAAGAGGGTTCAGTTGGACTTTGCCCCACTCTGATGGGTAGAACAGAGTGCGAGATGTGTGTAAAAATATAATTTGTGTTATGACATTTAATTTGTCTATTCATGCATTTACATTGACATTGCAGGAGATTCATTCTAAAATTGTAGGAAATGACCAGAACTAGCAATCTATGTGTCTACACATGCAGGAGACACGAGAAAACGGAGACACAGAAAGCCCAAGTTATTTGCAGTCATACAGTCACTCAAGGAGTCATGGACTGGGGCTCTGTGAGCCTACATTCCTCCTAGAACCTTCCCTACCTCTTTTACAAATACCGTACTCAGCAGATACCCTTCACTAGTGTACTGAAAGACTACAGGACACCTACTGCAGGTTTAAAAACCTGTTGGCAAAGCAAGGTTGATTGAGTTGATTCCTTTCCTTAAGCAGAAGGAAGAAAAGCTGCCTCACCCTTTCTCTGCAGTCTCCCACTGAGACTGTTATTCCTCAGCATAATGCAATCTTTGTTAACAGCTCTGTCTGAATGGTGTTTCTTTGTCTCAGAAGTTCAATTCGATCAACTCCTATACCTATCCAAACCCACCAAGCTTCTCAAGCAATCACATTGGGCTCCCTGTGGGAGTTCACACGTATTCTAACGTACATGAAGAGCAGGAGATGCATCCTCCGCATTTCAGCAACTGTGCGGGACAGACATGCTCACCACTCTGCCCTGGGCAGAAGCCAGCTCAGTTTGCCCCCTTATTCCAGCTCTGAAACCCAAGTCCTGTGTGAAGGGCCAGAGGAGAGGCTCTGTGCTCCGTCAGGCCCGCCCTGCTGTGCACGGCTGGAGAAGTGCATCAGTGATAATTTAGCACTCAGCAGCTGCAAGAGCGAAGGCCCCTGCCAAGTGCCAGTCTTGGATTCTCTGAGTTCATTCCCTGGGCACCCAGCCACATTTCAGAGAGAGCAGGACTGGTGATGGTCAGGACAACACAGACACACAGTCACCTTAACAAGCCACTACTATGAACTGGACTGCACCATTAACAGTGTTGAAGAATTGAGCCATTAGCAACTATGAAGATACAGGGAATGATTCATTGAAAGAATTGTAGAGCCAGTGATGAAGTATAGAGTTCTAAATAAATTCATTATAATAAGCAGGACATGATTTGGAGCACTGACCTGTAGGGTGGCTTCTAAGTGGGACCCAATTTTAAATACATGGATTCTGGGACTCAACTGGTTTTCTAATTAAAAAATAAACAATCCACCATTTCCTGCCAGATCCCCGGGTGGATCCCTGGAGCCAAAGGGCCATCAGTCATCCCAAGCATAAGATAATGAGTGGATTGGAGTATGTGTGAGAGGCAGGGTGTATGAACCATCGACTGCTTCCGCAGCGTGTGGAAAGTTCCTCAAATCACCCCTACCCAATGTAAGATTTCATTCACATTCTCCAGAGCTTTTCACCCCCCCCATCTCACCCAGATCAGATCTGTGATTTCAACATCAAGTCCTGTGCACGGTGGCGTTATTGCAGCACTGTTTTATTGGAAATGGCAGCTCTTATTCCAACAGACCCCCTGGCTTCTGTTTGCGGCAGTCTGGGTGTGTGTGTGTCAGCCTAAGGGGTTAAAATTCATCTTAAATAATAGCATGATGGGCACAATCCTTCTTTTCACTTGCCTCAGGAACAGTTTGGTAATTTGCATTTAAAGTCACAGAACCTGTTTGGGTTTGAGAGCACATTTTATTACAATTAGACTTTTTTTTTTGAAGGTACAACAAAAAATAAAATCGTTATTTAACAGATATTGAGCTAATATGGCATGCCCCAGAAAAGTTTTTGAATACTAACCATAGGTTCATTCTGTAACTTAAAATAGATGATAATGCTATTGCAGTCACCATGTTTTTAAAATCTGTATGCATATTTTTTCAAGAAAGAAAGAACCTTGAAGCATCCTGTGGTCTTAATCTCTTAGAAGTCCTAAGGGATGCTTGAGCCAATTAATAAAGAGCCCCTTCACTTGAAGTATTTGAAAGCCAACATTTGCAGGGAACAGGGAACATCGGTTAATCTTAGGAATGATTCCTTTGTTAGCTGTGTGAAAGTGGTTTCTTGCAGACATTCTTGTATTCCCATACACAATATTTATTTTCTCAAAGCCAAACTAATTCAAACAGCCAATGTGACCTTTAAAAAGTATTCTTTTTTTCTGTCTCTTGGAAAATTTAAGGGGTTTCACTATATTAGTGGGATTTTCCCTTTTTTTCTAGTCTTCAAAAGATTTTTCTTTCATCTTTTTCTTTCTCTCCAGTTACAAAATGTGCTCATTACGGGCCTATCTGTCAGCTACAAAGGGGAGGAGACTCCTTCGATTTCAGCAGGTATGAATCTCAATAGCTGCTTTCATCTCCAGAGAGTTCTCTTCTGCTCCACTTAATAAAACCCAACACTTCAGTTATCAGAGTCATTAGGAGGAAACAGGTTGGAAGAAGGAAAGCCTTCATTTATTTTAGTGTCATATATAATTATACCATTTATTATAAATATTATAAATAAATTATACCATCTATTTCCCAAATGGGCTCTACACTTTTCCACTACCTTTTTTTCCTTTCAAAATATTTTTGAAGGAAAGCCCCTCATGTGGAAAATGGAGATTAAGCAGCAACAAAATAAAAAACACTCCTTCAGAAACCAAAGTAGCTCTAAAACTAGGCGATTAGCACATGTAAGCGCCGGGGAAGCCATTCATCCCTAAATAAACCAAATCCCCCTGAATATCATTGTCACTTTGTTTATTGTCTTTTGCCCTCGACTAATGTGAAGCATATTTGATGAACCAAGTTTGCTCTGTGGCACAGTGCAAGTTTGATAACTTTACAGGGCTACAATCTCTGTGGACTGCAGATATGACCAGTGAAATTTACAAAATGCATCTTCTGAGGCTACAATCAGAAATCCAGTATTACGTTAGCTCATGAAAACCAAGCCCAACTAGTTAATTTACCATCTAATTGACCATCCTTTTTTAAGAAACTCAAAAATTATAAAAATTTGCAATTAATTGAAAGTGCAAAGTATCCTGAAAATTATCAGTGTTAGGTACATGGGGAAGTGGATTTCAATGGCTCTCCACCAAGGTCATCCATATATCCTGGTCCCCCAGAGTCCAGTGGGTGAGCTATGAGGTAAGCCATCAGCTGATCCAAACTGATATTAATTCAGATGATTTAAAAAATAGAATCATATCATCTAATTTTAATTTAAAAAATTTGTAATCAGAAGAATCCCCAAAACCTATATAGTTTGGAAATTTTTAACCTAGAGTTCATAACCTCCTGAATATACAAGTATAATTGTTCATAGGTAGGTGCATACCTCCAGGAAGAGCATCCTTAGGTTTTATCAACATTCCTAAGAGATTTACAACCAAGGAAATGTAAAAATCATTGATCTAGTTCATTCTATATCTCTGCAAGAATTTGCTATATACGTAATAAGACTGTATTTTTTTCTAATCCATCAGCTGACAGTCTGCATATTGACAATCATACATAGTCAGCTAGTGTTGTGTGACATTCTCCACATATAGTTGTTGGTTTAGTGTAGTTAATGAACAGAATCAGAAACTTTGCAACACAAAGCAAAATTTTCTCCAACTTGCCCTTGGTCCCCTAGGTCAATGGCTTTATTATAGCCAGATAGACTAACCTGACAATTTTCATTCTTAAGAAGTCAATGCTGGTTCTCATTAAATTTCTATCCTGTACGTAAAATATAACCAAAAATTAATTTTTATACATTTTCCCAATGCGTTTTTAAGGTGTGCAGAGCTATAATTTCTAGCCTATATGAACTGAAACCGGAAATGTGAATTTCATTGAGGAACAAACTGGAAACCTGGAAAGATTATGGATGACATGTGCACCATATGGAAAACATTGTTCAGAATTCAAATTGTACCTTTCAAGTGTCTCTCACATCTCAACATGGTTTTGTTTTTCCAATATAAAGAGGTCAAATCACTGGTATTGGGTGTCTTTCGCCTAGATTTGACATCCTGCAGTAACAAGAGTCTTGTTTTGTTTGGTTTTTCTACTTCTACTTCTCCTGGCATTGGTTTTCTCCTCACCTCTTTCCCTACCTCCCTCATCTCGTGTTTTTTCCCCTTCCTGCTCAGCCTTCCCAACCAGAGAAAAAAAGAAAACTTGTGTCGTGTGAAAGTGAATCAAAGTGAGCTATCCCGATGATTATATGGAAAACAACAAAAGCATAAGTAACTACAATCATTGAAGTGAAGCAAAAGTCAGACACTCCTAGTCATCTGAAAATGAAAGGGAGGGAAGTCTTACTTTTTAAATTTACGTAAAATGTACAAAGAAATAGATTTCAGTAGGTACCCACATATGGTGTAGAATTTCCTCTAGATCTACTCAAGAAAAGGCTACATGTCTGGTTTAGTTGAAACTAGTCTCCCTGGCAAGAAGAGAATGGAGTCATAAGTGCCTCTTCTTTTGTATAAACATGTACCACTGATTTTAAAACTGATGGTATTCACGTGTCACTCTCTTTTTTCAGTAACACTTCCATTTATCTGGCTTATAGGATTCAGAGGTATAGGACATGGAGAGGTCTGACCCTGGTGTCAAACCTCCAGGCTCTCAGCCTGGAGCCACCGCTTACTAACACTGCGAGTAGTGGCTTCATCTCGCGAAGCCTCAATTTATTTAGCCACAAAATGGGGATAATAATAGTAACTACTTTACAGACTTATGAGGTTTTAATAAGATCATGAATGTAAAGCAAAATGCCTGACACACCTTGAGTTTTCCATAAACATTACAATTATTGGTACTGTTATTTTCGTTATGATTAAGCTCTGTGCCTTGTGCTCTTGCATCAGACAACACTCTACAAAGCCCTCTCGTTGGGCCCGCAGCTTCAGATCTTTTTCATCTTAACGTCCTTCTATTCCAGTGATTCTCAGACTTTAGCCTGCATCAGAGTCACCTGGACAGCTTGTTAAACATACAGATTGCTGGACTCCATTCCCAGAGTTTCCCATTTGACAGGCTGAGGTGGGCCCAAGACTTTCTAATGAGTGTCCAGATGGTAATGATGCTGCTAGTCGGGAATCATACTTTGAGCCTCAATATTCTATATCAGGGGTGGAAAACTTATTCTGTAAAGCACCAGACAGTAAATATTTCAAAAGCAGTCCTGGACAATATGTAGATAAATGAGAGTGGCTATGTTTTGGCCAAAGTTTATTTATGCACACTGATATTTGAATTTCATAAAATTTTCACCTCATGAAATAGTTATATATATATATATGTATCTGTTTTTATCATTTAAAAATATAAAAACCATTCCTAGCATGCGGGTCACATAGAAATAGGCTGTGGGCCATAATTTGTCAATCCCTGTTCTGTGGCGACCCAAGTGCTTTGCCCCTGCCTGGTCTGAGGCGTAGTCATCGACCTTCCTCCCCGGCTCGGGCTGAGCCTAGTAGCTTACTCACTACCGATAGGAGTGAATTACTGGTGAGCCAGGCTGCTTACTAGTGTCATTCCTAGAAAGTGCCGCTCCTGTTATTGTATCTTATGAGGTGTGGCTTCGACCTCTCTTAGAGCATATACTTTGGTATATGTAGAAGAATCAGTTGTGTCTCCAGCATTGATGTCCCCCTTCTTCTGGCAAGTATACAGCAATTTTCCTTTGGGGACCTTAATTTCCTTCACCGGTAGTGGCCCTGTGATTTGGGTAGGTTAGGCCAGTGAGAGCATCTGATTTCCCCTGGTCACAGTCATTGGTTTGGGAACGAGGACTAGACCTCATTCAGACCAATAAAATGTGAAAGGATTTTTGCTGGAGAATTATGGGAAAGGAGTCTACCTGCTCTGCATCAGGAGCTAAGGAAGAGACCCTTTCTTTTGCTGTGGACTGTATGGTGAGGGGCAAATTCTGGAGCTGCCGCAGCCATTAATGCTATGACGAAAGAAATAAGGGTCAGGCAAAAGCAAACGTATGGAGAAGAGAGCTGAGAAAACTATGTATAAACAACCAGAGTCCCAGTCATAGGTCTAGATCACACTTTTGGATCAAGCTGCACCTGAATCTTTTGGATTACTCAGAACTATTCAGTTATTTGAGTCAATACATTCCTTTTTGTTGATAAGAAGATTATGAGTAATGCTTCTCTTACCTGAATTTGACATCATCCCAGCACATGGAATTAATGTAATCTGGAATAAGCTCAATGGAAAAGAAAGATAGAGAAGGATCAGGATGCTTAGAATCTTGTTTCAGACTGAGCCATTATTAACTACATCTCTGAAATACTCTGGCTCCTCAGGTCAAATGAGGGGAGTGGATTAGAGTGGTGGTTTTCAAACATTTTCTAAGAGTGAAGCCCTTTCTTCAAATAAAGTCTTATGCAGAATCCAAATATTTGCTACCGAAATGGGGGCCCAAAGTGCTGTCTGTGCTCTTCTGTGACCTTGAGGAGTCTTTAAGGATTATCTATGGTTTTGAGAATCACAGTTTGAAAATAACTGGGAGTGGTAATCTGGAGGCTGGGATGAGACTCGAGACACAGGTTTGGTGTTGAACAGACCTGGGTTCCAACTCTAACTCTGTCGCGTTCACTATCTCTGTGACCGTGGATAAGTTACTAAGCCTCTCTAAGCTTCATTTTTCTCATCTGTAAGTGGAATAACAACAGCACCTCTATCACTGGGTGGTTTCCAGGACTAAGAAATGGTGCACTAGAAGTCCCCAGCACAGTGCCTGGCACCGTGAGTGCTCAAATGTTAACTGTGACTGAGTTTCTTTATAAAATTCTTTGATTTCAGCAGCCATTGAAAATCTTCATAAATCTTTCTCCCCTCCTCTTTTTTCTTATGGGATATACTTCAATTAGGCGTTACACCCAGGAGTAAGGGATAAAAGAACAAGTAATTAAACCATTGCTATGATCTTTTTTTTTGTGTGTGAGGAAGACCAGCCCTGAGCTAACATCCGTTGCTAATCCTCCTCTTTTTGCTGAGGAAGACTGGCCCTGGGCTAACATCGTGCCCATCTTCCTCCACTTTATATGGGACGCCGCCACGGCATGGCTGACACGCAGTGCGTCGGCGGGCGCCCGGGATCCGAACCGGCGAACCCTGGGCTGCCAAGCGCGGACGAAACCGCTACGCCACCGGGCGGCCCCGCTATGATCTTAATTACCACTAATTTAATGAACCTTTGGTGTGGCAGAATAAGATGATTTCTGCCAGTCTGTTATATCAAAAGGCTGTTTGGGGGAGTGGATGGATTGTCAAGGCAAGCTGGCAGGAATTATAAGCATCCTTTGATTCCCTTTCACATGTTGTTTCTCATTATAGAAAGACCTATGACATGTCTAGAAACATCTGGATACTTTGAGGGATCTTCCAAGAACTCTCTCCTTATTAAATGACTTGAATATACACAAAGTGCTTAAGAAATAGGAAGCATAATGACAACTAGAGTCGTCAGTAGAGTAATTGCCACTTTAGTCATGTCTTGTGGAGTTTTCCAGTGTTTAAAAGCATCACTTAGCTGTTGCTTGACTTCATCTAGTTGTCCCCGTCCTAGTTAGAAGTTGGGAAACCTTTGGTCAGCCGCCTGTTCTGGAGGAAGTTATTAGGAGGGGCACTTGACAATGAGCTCTTCCTGGATTCTCTCGTGGGGATCAAGTAACACTACATGATTGAGGGAATCCCCGGATACCTTGCATGTTCTTGAACCCCCCGTCTGCCCTCCAAAAGGAGTGTGTTTGGTGTAGTTATTTTAGTTTCAAACAACAGAAACAAAATTCAGCTAATTTAAGCCAAACAACAACAATTAAAAGAAAGGAAAGGAACAGGAAAGTTACTGAAAATCTTTTGAGGGTTTTCATGAGTATCTCATCAGAATGCTGCCATTAGTGCACCTTAACTCCACTTCCTCCGAGCTGCACTGTCTCTCCAAACCGGATTTCAAATACCTGAGAGAAAGAATCTGACTGTCTGCATTGGCCAGGTGTCATTCACAGCCAGAAGAATCAGCCCCATGTGGGGCTGTTCCCAGAGAAGCAGGAAAACTAAGCTGGGTTGGCTCTCCGAAAGGGTCCAGTATAGGGAACTTTTGCCAACTACGCATCACTCAAACACACATGATCTCCACAAAAGTGCCACAGTTGGGGGCTGGGATCTAACTTCCACAGAAGGAAGAAGCCTGTTTCTTGAATTCAATCAGACTAACATGGTTTTTTTGCTAAGGAAAAATTTAGTACTAAGCATACATCTGCGTTTTGATGGCCAGGCCACACCAGTGCCTGCTTGCTTCGGTGCTCAGTACTTCATATCATTGAACTGGGAGGATGTTAGAAGCTGTTTGAGATACTCCTTACGGACTAGGTGACATTAATGATAGATACTTGGTGACTTTTAAGAAAGTTACCTTGGAGCCTGTTTCTTGTCTAGAGAAATCGGTCTAAAAAATGGTCACCAAGAGCAGTAGCAATTGCCGCTTATTTACAAAATTGACCTGCCCGTGAGTCCCTCTTGCTATATCAGTAGCAATATACTAACTGGTCCATCTCTAAGCCTAGCAGAATTTTCCGATGAATGACCTTGGAACTCTCTCTGGCAACAAGCTAGGTGGACCTGATTCTGATGGTGGGAGAGATGCATCTGAACTCAACTTTCCATGGGAACTTGGGTCTCCAAAGTCTCCATGTGCTCTAAACAACTAACAGCTTATTTTGCTTGGCAGCTGAGTTCAAGACATTTATTCCCCCAACCAATGTTAATTTCCTACCTGACATATAAAAAGGAAGAGCAAAAAGGGGCAAGGTCACTCTCCTGGAGCACAGTCCTGTTTATTAGCAATGCACCAGCCCAACGATGCCCCTCTGAAGGACGTGGAGTAACTAGTTACCCCTGGACCAGCTCATCTTTCTGCCTCTACATTCTCGTCTTCACCAAGTCATGCCTTACATAGCTATGCACAAAGTCACATTTAAGAAGATTACAGAAGTCAAGAGACTAGAGGCAAAATTAGACTAGATTTGCCCCAAATTTCTGTTTTTGTTCCCACAGGGGTGTCAGAGTAATGATTGTTAAAATTCTTAAGAGAAAAAAGTGCTGGTTGGCAGAAAGATTTTTTTTTGAAGGAGTTTAACTCTTGCTCCTGGGATGTGTGTGAAGGGGATTGAACGTGTTCATAGATAAGAGTGTTCCTTTTTTCCATTTCACATATATTTACTTTCGTCAAATCTTTTGGGGTCCAAGGGTGAGAGAAGAATAGCATATTGATTCAGGGTTCTGTGTAGAGCCAGGGCAAAGGTGTTACAAGTGTGATCATCTCATTGTCATTATTCTGGAGAAAATGATGTTTCCCCTTCTTTTGTACTATGTAGCCAAAATCTTCAAATTCCTACTCTGATTTAATTTTCACTTTCCAGGTATGCAATTTCTTTACTATCTACCAGAACTCCATTGAAGGCAATGGGAAAGCATAATAATTGGGTACTTTTTATGGATACTTGTTGCTTTGATGACTGTTCAGCATTGGAACCTCCTCCTAGTAGGGCCTTTTCTCCCCTACAGAAGTAGAAAGGACCAGATACTTGCTCTACACACCCCCTTGGCAGCTATGGCATCATTACAAGACTTGAACTTGACCAATAGAAATTGTCACTGGAGTAAATTCAAATATCAGCCCCAATTCTTCATCCCATCCTGGGTCTATCACTTTTGCTATGTGACTTCATAGCTCTTCCCGTTAGAGGTGCAATGTTTTTCACTGCCCCCTTGACTTTGGGCCTGCCATATGACTTGTATTTGCCAATGGAATGTTGGCAGATTTGATTTTGGAGTGGTTTTGTTATGCGGCTCTAGTGTGGCAACAGTTGACCAATACACTTAATCTTGGAACATTGAATCTGTAGCCCACAATACATAGGAACAGAGATGGTGAAGAATTTATTTCATCCACAGAGACACGACATTCAGGGACAAGTGACAGAGTGCTAATGACAAGGCCCAGTGTTCAGCAGTGGCATTAACTTGGCTGAAGTTTCAGCAACCAGCTTCCCTATGCTCTTGTTTGATTTCCCTTCCTGGTTTGCTGGCCTTCTAGATTATTCCATGAGATGACTAATATCCTTCCAATAAATTTGTTTTCTACTTAATCTGGCCTGGGTCAGTAGTGTTATTTGTAAATAAGAATCCTGACTGAATCAGCCTTTATATTTCATTGGAAGAGAGGTTTTGGAAGGCAGAGAATAAAACTGGCCAATAGTGGAGGAAGCAGGGACATTCATCCATGGGTCCATAGTTCTGGAAGCAGGATATAGAGGAAAATTTCTATATAGTGGAAGGCAGGATTTTCATTTTATGCCTCTGAGAACTTTCAATGGTTCCCACTTTCACGTAGAGCAGGTGAGTAACGGGGTCAGTGAAGAGGCTATCGTTCAAAAGGAGTGATCAGAGTTTTTCAATCAGTATACTATGTTCATTAACAGTTCTAAAACTAATAAATTGTGCTTCATTGACACTTCTACTCCTTATCTAATTATTAATACTTAGACATCCTTTTGATATTCTAAGAACTCCTAGTGAGGAAGATGGAATAAATCATTAGGTGAGATAAAAGACCTCAATCATTAGCCACAACTCCTATATAATAGACTTCTACATGCCATCCATTAACCTGGCTTCAGTAGTCAACAGGATTATAGAAAAAAACATTTTTAAGTGTCCAAAGCCATACCTAACTACTACAAAATCATTCAAGTATAGATTTTCTTACTAAGATTTGTCAAATACTTAATCTTTTTCAAAAGCCTCAAAGTATGCATAATTGAATGGTGTAAGAAACACCAAATTCTCCAGTACTGTATAAGGTATGTAAAGTGAATGGAGATATGTTTGCCGTTATTGTCATAAACCAGAGAATCGGGAAAACTTATAAAGTTGACATCTTTATGCCATGTAATCCCAGATAGATGCATTTCATTTCATTTAAGATAGAAAAAAATTGTTTCATCACTCAAAAAATAAACTCATTTTTTTGGCATTACTTTTATATTCAATGCAAGGCATTTACTTCTGGAACTTGGATCACTCACTCTGTTGTATATGAAAACTTTCATTGGCTAGTGTATACATTTTAAGTTTATTATCTTTTGCCTTTACACAGAACCCTTGGCAGACTCTTCTTAATGCATATATGTTGGAGATAATTGAGTCTGTTTCTTGTCAGTTCTAAATTTAAATGATTTACTTTTCTTGATGGTTGAAAATGCTTGAAGTCAGGGCATTAGGGGATAAATTCAGTCCATTTGTGTTTCTTCAAAGAATTAAGAATTTACATCATAGATGAAAGTTTACTAAATACTGTCCACATTCTGGATTTCCAAAGGCAAATAAGGAGTGACCACCCTTAGATACTTTAAATTCATCTGAAACATCTAGTTTGAGAGAGTAAGTGTGGGAGAAAGTGAGAACAAAGAGAGAGAGCACAACAGATTCAGAGATAAAATGACAAAGACAGTTCATATTCTCATGGGCATGAAACAAAGAGGAAAAAAATCAATAAAGCAAGTTGCAACAAGAGCCTGATGGTCTGAAAATATCAAGCATGAAGAAAAAAAGTAGAGCAGGAAATCCAATGTACATACCTGCTATTTATTATATCATAAATGTTTACCATAAAAATACACATTTAAAAAATAAAAGAAAAGAAAAACTACTGTTATTCCTACCTCCTGGAGAAAGCCATTATTAGCATGTTATGTATTTTTATAGCTCTTTTCCTACAAATATGAGTGTGTGTGCGTGCACATACACATGCACATATGCAGGTTTTTTACACTAAGGGATCACATTCCGTAAAGTGTTTTGTAACATGATTTCATCACTTAATATATTGTGTGCATCCCTTCATGTCAACAATATACTTCAATATACATTAAATGGTGGCATAAATATTTCATTTTGTAGAATAAATGAATTCCATCAAAATTTTCTGTAAATTGATCCCCCATAACTTCCATTATTAAAATAGCTCCACGATAGCCCCACTGTACCCTGAATGACTGAAAAACTGTGGAATCGAAGGCATCAGTAGGATAGGTCACTGCAGAACCTTCAGTCTATTGCACCCGGGGGCGCTTTGCTCAGTCTGAACGTTCCGTAGCACACTCAGCGTCTGCTCACACTTCAAGTTCCTGTGTCTGCTGTTCCTCTGTCTCTCACTTCTTAGATGCCTTGTTTCTTTTGCCCGGTCTGGGAAGCATCTCTGTTTTGTTCATTGTTCTGCAGTGTTTAATAGAACTGGGTTCAGCAGCTGTTTTCCCCACCTAACGCCTGCAGAGACTTCACGGAAGAGTCACGGTGGTGGGGGAGGGGATGCTTTAAAATGCATTGTGCCCCATTCTATTAAAGGTTAATAAAATATAAATGTTAAGCTTTTTAAAGGTGTAATTTCAGTTTGCAGGTAGAGGTGGAGTGAGGAGATATTTCCAAGTGTCCTTGAAATGACCAGAAGTAAGCAGTCAACTCTTTTGCCTACATGTACCTCTTATCCTGAACAAAAGACCTGTTCATGCAGAGCTAAGTGGAAACTTGGGATATCCATTTAACTTAAGTACATGTGTGATATAAATTGATCTTAGAGGACAAAACAGATGTGATTTGTACCATGCTGTCCTTTTAAATATATAATTTCCAGAGTGGAAACAATGTAATTGTCCAATTACAGGCTATAGGTTAAATAAACTGCATTGTATTCTATAGAAATACTCTCCAATTATTTAAAAATGGCATAATAGTAAAAATCTATAATTTGTGTAAAGATGTTCATGATATATTGTTAAATGGGGAGGCTACAAAATAGCATACACTATTTTATCCCATTTTGTAAAAATAAATTACATATGTTTTATCTTTACACAGATATCTTTACACGAACTGTTAATGGTGGTTATTTTGGACTGATAGGACTACTGAAAACTTTTTCTTTTTGTGTATTTGCATTTTCTAAATTTTCTGTAATTCATAGATTAAATTTTGTAGTGGGAGAAAATTTTTAAAATCATTTTTAGATATGAGACTAAAGGTGCCGTGGAATTTTGTCTCCCATATGATTCTGAAGGGGCTCACTGCATCATCTCTCAAGCACAAGGCTTATCATTCAGAGGTCACCATCCTCTTAGAAGGAAGAAGAAATAGTGGAAAATGGAAGCATCTCTTGCTTAGTGACTCATACTGTTTTAGGGTGATCAGAGGTGAGGGGCAGCCATATTAGCGTATCGTCTTGGATCATAGTGAGGATAAACACTTGGAGGGCAGAGAGTAGGGGAAATGATGAGGACTTTAAGGCCTAGAAGTAGTTTTCCTTGTACTTTTTTCCTCTTCTTTCAAGGTCATGTGAATATTTCCCTTTGCATGGCGTCGCCAATGGGTGCGTTGATTCTTGCTGATATTCAGAGATGAGGTTAATCTCAGGATCAGGTAAAGAAAGGAGTAACAAGCAAGGGCTCCCTGAATGTTTCCTACTGACGTAACCACTGTATGATCACGTAATGTCTCCTTTCATGCTTCAAAAAGACCGAAGTGAGGCCTCACATAATCTCTGGCGAGGTGAATTCCTGGGTACATTTCACAGAGTAGAACCTCGAACCAGAGAGGAATATCCAAGAACATGCCTGGAAAAAACAAATGAATCTTCACTCTCTAAGAGCTCTTTGTCCATGTTTAAGCCACTGCCGAGAAATATAAGTGGGGGCCAGTGAAGAACAATTTATACTATAAAAACAGGAGAGTCATTGGTTTTCAGAGCTGGAAAGGCTTTTAGCTATCTTCCAACCCAAACCCGGGAGAGATGAGGAGACTTACCCCAAAGTTCTGTATCTAGCATATGGATTGCAGCTCCCTCCCACCACTTTCTCATTATATAATGGAAAAGGAGAACTGTGTTCACTTTCTTTGGCTAAAGATCTGTTCCTCACTCATATTTTCTCATAACGCCTTTTGGCATTTGTGCCACAACCGCGACTATATATACTTCAGCGGAAGGAATAAGCAGGAGTAGGAAATGTGAGATGAGCTAACCCAGATTATGTGGACAAGAATACAAATAGGATGTGCTCAGTGATATTTGTCCCCTTTAAAAGAAAATAAAAACATAAGAATTGAGTTTGTTTTAAATCTCAACAAGTTTATTTTCTGAGAGCCGATTTCTCTAGATTTCCATGACTAAGTAAAAGATGACAAATTTGGATGCAGCTGAAAAAGTCCCTTTGAAATAGATTAGACAGTGTTAATAGGCTTAAGCAGAAAGAAAACTTATGTAGAAGAATTAGTGATACGTGACTCAGGTCCTGTAAAGTCAGTTGATCATACCAGCACCAGCTCACCAGTGGTCCAATGACCACTTATTTCCTTGTAACTCCATTGGGTGTGATAGTCAGAGTGTCCAAGATCATCTATCATTTTGTTGGACTTCTTCACAGCCCCTCTGCTTCCTGGCTGCGTTATTTATGTAACATTATTCCACATGGGAAAGCCCAGCTGTTAAAGTTTTAGAATCAGGAATAAGAACACATTTTTATTAGATCTTTCATCTTGTCTACAGTGTGTTTTTCTTGGTTTAGATAATGATAACAGCATGCTAACTCCTCCACCATAACTCAATCCCCTGTACGTGTCTTTGGAGGGGAGAATGCCCTTCTTGTACTTCTTGGGTTCCAGAATGGGGCTTATATCAAACTAAATATGAAATCCGTGTAAGGGACTGTAAAATCAACTGCTGAGTTTGAACTCATACACTTGGGGTGGGCACTGCAGAGGTAAAAATGATGGAACTAAGTTACAGATTGGTGGGAACAAGGGAGGGATATGAGAAGATATGAGAGAAAAGAGAAGTTCAGGGGATTAGAGAGTTTTGATCATAGAAGAAAGTTGTACTGTTTACAAAAACAGGGAAACCCAGAGGAGAGCAGGTTTAGAAGGGAAGATGAAGAGCTTTGTTGGGAATATAGTAAGCTCCAGTAGTCCTATCATCTAGGTGGAAGGGTCCTAGAGGGCTCCATGACCTTAAAATGTGTCAACTTGGTTAGGCCAACCTACATTTTCTAGAATTCCCTTCCCTGTAAGTTTCCTATTAGAGTGGGCCACAGGAGAGTCTTGTGTGATATTTGGAGGGCAGAGGTGAGGCAGCAGCCATTTTATTAGCACATGTATGTCGTCACTGATGTGCTAACCTTGTTAGCATGTGGCAACGGCTGGGCCTACAACTACCTTATCTTCTCCTTCAGCTTCTCTGACTCCTGGGCCAGATGTGTGTGTTTAGCTCCAAGATGAAGGGCACTGGCTTCTTTATGCAGGACATCCACAGCACCAAGATCACAGCAAGAACTGACATGGGTTTCAGTCCATCCTGAGGCTTCTGGCCTTCCCTTCCCGACTACCTGTCCTGTGGATTTCAGCTCCGATATTGATGCAGACAACATCCTTACAGAGACTCCTATGCCCGCTCCAATTGGGTTGAGGTCAAATCCTTTGTGTGAGTCTGCCGAACTTTTCTATGGCTCAAAGCACTGCATGATTTGGCCCATTTTTCTATCCAAATTATACCATTCTTTGTCTCACTTAGCATAGTCTTCATACTTTCGTATCAGTTTCTCCACCATTTCAAGTCCCAGGCTCTTTCCTGTTTCTGGGTCTTTGAATATGCCGTTCCTTCTGCCTCCTGGCTTATGCTGTTTTCATCTGCAGGTCTTAGCCTAACCATCAACTCCATGGACTGGCCTTCTCTGACAACTCCATCTAAATCATCCTTTGTTTTCTTCACAGTTCTTACTAGAGGTGGTGTATGCTTATCTAATTTTTTGGTTAGATGGTCTTCACTAGAACCTACATTCCATGATAGCAGGAGCTGCATTTGTCTTGTTCCACACTGTGCACTCTGTCCCTATGCTGTGTCTGGCACACAGCCCATTCTCAAGATTCTTCTAGGTAGATATGGAGGACCCTACTTTGTGGGGCAGGAATGTCAGGGGGATTAAGTTTTCATTCCTTGGGGGCATAAAGACTATCCTGATTTCTACCCCTATTTCTGTTCTTCATGGCAGGTCAATCTAACTGCCTAGGGATTCAGGGACCATCTCAACAGTTTTTTATGCCCAATTTCTAAGTGTTAACATATTCAATTAAGCTTCTTTGAAAAGATGCTTGAGATGGTAATACTTAAGGAAAAACAACTCAACTAGTATTGGCGTTGCCAGAGTGTGAATACAATTTTACATTATGGGTTTAGAACTATGTCACTATGTTATTTTGGCTTTGATTCACTTAGAGATTAAGAACAGTGATCCATTAACAGAGATCTGGGTGAGGTTTAGATTACTAATAAAACTAAATTTTCAGAAAACTCAACCAACCCTACATTTTGTGTTCTATAGCTCTCAACTTCATATTCTAAACTTTTAAAACATATTTTACAAGTCAAAGTACTCTCATTGGGGCTGGCCCGGTAGCACAGCAGTTCAGTTTGTGAGCTCCACTTCCGCGGCCCGGGGTTCACAGGTTTGGATCCCGCGTGCAGACCGACGCACCGCTTGTCAAGCCATGCTGTGGCGGTGTCCCATATAAACTAGAGGAAGATGGGCACGGATGTCAGCCCACGGCCAGTCTCCCTCAGCAAAAAAAGAGGATTGAAAACGGATGTTAGCTCAGGGAAAGTCTTCCTCACACACACGCACACACAAAAGTACTCTCATCATTTTCCAAGATTTAACAGCAGTTCCATTTGTGAATAACATTAGGTGAAAAGCAAGCAAAAAGTAAACAATATTTTTATTAAATAAAATCAAAAGGAAAATGCTATATTCAGTTCTTCATAAGCCTTAATGAAATGTTATTGAAAGAGTATTCTCATTATCTTCATAACTTTTAATTTCCAAGATCAAATCTTCTGGTGTTACCCTGAGCCTGTGGATCACTTTGAACACTTCAATACTGCAAATATTCCCTCCTTGATGCTGGCCTTCTTCAAATCCTTCACGCCTTCAACGTTTCCCTATTTCTTAACAGTTTAATATTTTTGACATTATTTTTCCAGCATTTAGCCTAGACATAGTACTTGATCAAAAATGAAGTGGCTCATAAATTACACGTTTTGGCAACTTGGGTTCAAACTCTCAATCACTCCACATTTGCTCCTAGGCCACCTCTCTTGCCAAATAAAGCTCAAACGGAAGTGGTGTCCGGGTATTCTGCATGTCCTGAGTGTTCTCACCTCCACAAAGTGTGTGTAAAGGGACTTACCCTTAGTTTCAACATTTATGTTTTTCTTTTCCCCCCCAGACAAATCTGTTCTGGTTAAGGATACTAGCGCAAACTCTCTGAATTGCAAACAGATTTGGCTTTCCTACTATGTTAAATTCAACGGTCTCAAGCAAAGCCATTTTTAACTCTTCTGATTTGAGTTAGAAATCAGAAATGTAGTATTGTCTCACACTAACTGGTAGTTATAAGGGAGCAGTCGGGGGAGGGGGTTACAACATACATCAAAGGAAACAACTAAGATACTCTTGTTTTTCTATTCATATCTTATGTACTTTTTGAGTTTTGAACTCGAAACTCAACAACTAAAAGTCTAGGTGTTGCAATTCATTTGATTAAGTAGATTCTTTCTAGTAACAGGTCTAACAAAGGTTTGTCTGTGTTAATTCGGTGCTGGGAAAGTAACAGTAGAAAGAAGCAAGGCTCGAAGTACATACACGCTTTTTTGTATTTCTCCATAAATGGCAGACCTGGGCTGAATAATCTGACTCTGGGCACTGCTCACAGACAGATTTTGGACAGAAAACTATAGCTACCTGCCAGAATGTTTGGGCATTTGAAGGCTCTCAGTTGAGGATAAGGTTGAAACTGTCAACAATTAATAACTATCACTTTCATTCAGAATTAGATTTTGAGTGTTCCTGAGGGAATTAATGACTTCCTATCTAAAGCAAGTCATTTAGGCTCTTGAAAGCTCACTCAAAGAAATAGCAATGTAATAGACTGAACAGCTTTAAGATGCAAAACAAACAACAACATATAAGGTCCCCCAATCTTGACCAGCCATGAAAATGAAAATATAGGTGAAACGAGTAGAAATATTCCTCTATTCTCATTTTACTCAAAAGGTGGCAATTTCAATTTTTTTAACCTCTAAAAAAACTGTTTTCACTCATCTGACAATAAGACAAAACTAGGAGGCTCTTGAGAGTTCATTTTGTTTATTACACAGCACAGATATACGCACTAAGCAGAGTAGGATGATTCTCTGCACTCTTAAACATCACAGGAAGCATACTTCCACCTTCCCCCCTTTTTTCTGATACTGGAGTGGCATTTTAGATTATTTTGGGATTAGTTTAAGGCAAAGTAAAAGACAGCATGGAAGGCAATGTATAAAAGACCTAATTATGAAGCAATTTTTGGAAGCCAGTAGCAACTTGCTGATGAGAATAACAAGGCTGTGCAGTGTTCACAATGCTATTACTCAGCTACTTCTATCTTGAACATCTACTGTCACAGGATACCAAAGAAAGTGAAGAGCAGTCCCTAAGAATCTTCCATTCTTGTTTTCAGCTTCCTATGATCCAGTAACTTCTCAGAGGCTTTGAAAGGGGCATAAGTCCTTGCTTACTGGAAATCTTTTCTGTGCACCCAGGGAATGTAGACAACACAACCACCTCTGCTTCTTGTGCAGATACACGTGTGCTTTAACAGCCATGGCTGCTTCTGGGATTGATGCAGTAGGAGCTCCTACGAGTTCCTAAAAACACCTGACCTGACTGGTTAGTCACCTCAGCTTTATAGGCTGGGCAGGTGTCTCTGGAGAGTACACTACTGTATTTCTGGTCCGAATTCAGGTCAGCATGGATATATTCAACCTTGTTTACACACACACCAAGGGAGGATTTCATTTTTTTCTTGAAGTTTTTTGTCAAGCAGAGGGAACATATATTCAATTTCAATTTTGATGTAGGTAATAGATAGTAACGAGAAAAATACAGATCCTCTAGGATCTAACCTCTGTCCACCTTCTAGGCTTATGTCTTAATGATCCCCAATTGGCACAAGTTAGGTTTTATGGTCTGTAATGTACCACTGGTGCTTTTGCATATTGCTCTTAAATTCAGCTGAAGCATGCTTCTCTGCAAGGAAGTTCATATTCCTGACTGAGTTGTCACCCTTTGATTTTCTTCTAGAATCCTGGCATTATCTCAATAACAAATCCTACTGCAGTGCACTTTGTATAAATAACTTCATCTCTCTCACCCACTACATTATGAACTACTTGAAGGAAGAAACTGTGTAACTTGTCCACCTTCAGTGATAATATACCGTATACACTCTATAAATGGTTCTTGAAAGAATGGTGATATATAAATATTCTATTTACGAGTGCTAGGTCTTTTTCACAAAACCAGGCAGAGACTTTGTAAACTTGGAGAAGTTACTGCAAACCTCTATTTTGCCTTATAAGATAAACCTAGCCTGATCCGTGTATTACTAAGATGAAGGAGTCTATTACAAATTATATATTACTATTATCCCCAACATGAAAGGGCTATTTTAAATTTGAACATGTAAGAGCATTCGGGATATCGCCTGGCACAGCAGCACAGGCAATAACAAGACATTGGACTTGAATCTAAACTTTTTTAAGCCACAGAGGGAATTCAACAGTCTATGTGGCCTTTTGATTGACCAAAAGAAGACATGCCCTGCCATTGGCACAGCTGAGGCCAATCAGGAACTAAATATCAGCACAAAACAAATTCTAGGAGAGATGGAATCAAGATTCTGGAGCCAGGAAGGGGGTCAGGGAGAGTATTTGAACCTAGCAAGCTGTGGACTTCAGCAGTGCCAATCATCCCATCCAGTCTTGCAGAAAGATTAAATGAGCGAGGCAGATGCTTAAATTGATCCTTAATCCTCTTCTGCATTCCACCACCCCACCAAGACAGCAAAAGGAATATCTGAATATTCAGTGGCCTTAAACCTACCTATGCTGCCCTTTGGGTCAGAGAACAGGATTCAGTGGTAGGTCTTTGAAAAAAAATACATTCAAGAAAATGCTAATTGCTTTTCTTCACAGAATCCTGTCTCTCTCCCCCACCTCCCAAAGAGCCTGTATTTCAAAAGGTCAGAATGGCTGGGGTCAGAAATAAGCTGCCTCCCACTCTGTTCCGCATCTACACAGAGTAAAAATTTTTATCACAAATTTTCCAAAGAAATTACTTCTTCCTCTCCTTTCCACCTACCTCCTCTGACATGCCAAATTAAAGAAATGTCTTAGAACTGATTATCTAGAATATTCTTCCTTTTTTTATATTAGATTTGTATTAGCATATAAAAATTTAGTTGACATAGCTTTTGGAAAGTCTAGTTGGCAGCAGAGTTGGACGACAGATGGCCACTTAGAAACTGGACCCAGAAAGGTGATTTACTCTGCATGTATATGCTGATAAGAGAGACCCATTTTGGGGATACCATGAAAATCCTTGACCTAATGCAAAGCCTAAGAGACAGTTCAGAGTAGGAATAATTATCATAACCTGATTCCTTGTCTAAAGCAAAATATATCACTTCTAATCAGCTATAGATATGCCAAAAATGTAAAATAAATATAGTGACAGCCTACAGCAGCTTTTATCTTTTGTAAAAAAAAGCAGGCAACATATAAAAAGTTCTTAGATGCTTCCTAGAATTCTTCCCAAGTAGTTTAAAGTGGTCTTTAAAAACAGGTGGCTTTCAGTTCCATACTTTGTTTCTGTAGAAAGAGCTACTAGCAGACTCATTTTAAAATAATGCTAAAGAATTTTCTTTTCTTTTTTTCGCCGAGGAGGATTCACCTTAAGCTAACATCCATTGCCAACCTTCCTCTTTTTTCTTTTTAAATTAAGAATTTGTAATTTTTTCTTTGAGGAAGACTGGCCCTGTGCTAACATCTGTTGCCCATCCTCCTCCTTTTTTCTCCCCACAGCCCCAGTATAGTTGTATATTCTAGTTGCTCTATGTGAGACACCGCCTCAGCATGGCTTGATGAGTGGTGAGTTGGGCTGCGCCCAGGATCTGAACCGGTGAAGCAGAGTGCACAAACTTAACCGCTATGCCACCGGGCTGGCCCCCCTCGTTTTTTTTTTGTTTTGCTTGAAGATTAGCCCTGAGTTAACATCTGTGCCAATCTTCCTCTATTTTGCATATGGGTCGCTGACTCAGCATGGCTGACAAGTGGTACGTCTGTGCCTGGGATCCAAACCCATGAACCTGGGCCACCGAAGCAGAATGCGTGGAACTTAATGACTATGCCACAGGGCCGGCCCCAAATTGTCTTTTCTTAAAAAAAAAAAAAAAAAAATAAGGGTTTTCTTCTTCTTACCTTTATGGGGAATTAATAGCTGAAAACAATATCTAATTAATGCTATCTATAATGGGCAATTTTTAGCTAAGATATTTAAGTTTCTTTTAACTTTGAAATTTTAACTGAATTTCTGTTGAACCTTAAGAAATGTTAACCATAAACTTAAAATAACTGCTCTATTGCAAAATTTATAAGTCACATTCCCAATATTCCTCTTGCCTCAATGAAAATTACAGAAGATACCTCCTTTATTATCAAAGCTCAAAGACACATTATGCCATGATATATGGATAAGTAGATTTAAAAACTGTTTATCATCACCTACTATAAGTTACACAAGAGATTCCAGTTCAAATTGACACACAAAACATATACTAGATTTAAAGTGCTGTATTAAAAAACAACAAAAAAATACAGTTTGCATTTTGGAGCAATTAAAATAACTGAAGACCTGACACTAAAAATAAAATGAAAAACACATATAGGATTATCATTCTGTAATTGTTCTATTTTGCTCTTTTCATTCTAAGAATGTAGTCTTATTTAGAGAATGATAGTTAGCTGGTTAAATTTATGCTTAAGACATTTATCCATACTTAACCAGAGAGGTTTCTAGTCACCAGTCAGCTATTCTAAACTGTTTTATGTTAAATACGAACATTTTAGCAATACTACTCTTAAGTCACATCTCATTTATCTTCCTCCTTAAGAACTGCATAGGCTTGTTTTAAAGTTTAAACACCTGTAACAAACTGCAGTTT
Organism: Tapirus indicus; assembly: GCA_031878705.1. Taxonomy (NCBI): domain Eukaryota; kingdom Metazoa; phylum Chordata; class Mammalia; order Perissodactyla; family Tapiridae; genus Tapirus; species Tapirus indicus. Next base: position 10,146,141 of record CM062925.1, read on the forward strand.
GCTAAGAGTAGAGGTACCCTGGTTAATGCTGAAAATGGTATGCCCACAGGAAAAGCAAGCATTATTAAATACGAATGCAATGCTTACCAACACAAATCAACCCTTTTTTCAATTAAAAAACTAGCCCCCAAAAAGGTCTCATTCTATAAAGATATATCATTTCCAAATCACAGTGAAAGGAATTTGAGTAACTTATCAACTTTGTTCTCTACTATGTACCTTAGAGATACCTCACTACAAACTGGTATCTGACACAACAGAAGGACATTTGCAGAATGTAATATTGTAGTGACAGTACTGAGGTTGATTGTTACACACATATTAAACTCTCTGAGTAGTAAATGGTTACATCCTAATTATTTATATAGAACATTGGTCCAATAATAAAAATAGAGAACAGCAGCTGGAAATTTATCTCACTTAATGTTCAGAGATAAAAGGGTTAACCATTCTTTCCATTATTTTCTGCAGATAAGTCCTTTTTTCATATTGAAATCTGATGACAATTAAATTCTGGCATTTTCCCAAGCTACTGTATGAAGAGGATGCTGAAGGCCATCACTATACAGCATATTGCAACATAAGGACTCTTCCGTTCGCCTGTTGAAAAAAAGGGAGATATTCATGTTGATTAACTGAGTGGCTAATGTGGATATGATAAGGTTATTACTATGGGAGAGGGGTACATAAGAATCAAGATAAAGCTCTTGCCCATGAGGCCCATACATTTGCGGTGGGGGGGGGGGTGTGGGCAAAACAAGAACTAGATGCAACATAAAAGTAAGTACAATATAGAATGAGCTGAACTATATAGATTTATTTCTGAGACACCTATTTTTCATGTGTTTAGAAAAGCCTCAATGTGCCACAGCATAAAATCAATATTAAAAATACAATGCAGAATGCTGGATAGAGATCCAAGAGAAACAATCTCAAACTCAATTAATATTGCTTATTTATTGCAAAGAAATATTGCTTATTTTTTCCTGTAAAAAAGGAAAACTTCTATAAAAAGAAATTCAACCTACAATTTTTAGCCATATTTTTTTTCTTCATTGGTAGCAATTCATGATACTTTAAAGGGGGGAACAAAAGCATTTGTGGATGAAAAATAAACAGTCTGATCAATAAAACTGCATTTTGAAAATGGACATAAAATGCTTAATAAAAAACATGTTAGAAAAAAACTACATTTGAGATGGATTTCATATCAAATCTTTTACAATATGATTACACTGGGTTAGAAATGTAGAGCTTAAAGCAACCACTTCTGTATGAGTCAGTTTTCACATGTGTTTAAGGAGTGTTAATATTTAGAGACTTTCCTTTGCATGAAGAAGACCTGAAGTTGGTTTGTGAAATTGTCTTGCAAAGAGATGGAGATCCTGTGATTTTGAGTTATCTCAAATTCATTTGTTCTTTCTTGTTTCTTCAGCAACTGCAAGACTGTACAATTCTACAAAGCACCAGGCATCTATACGTTGCCTTGAAGGTGCATAAGAAAGGAAGAAGGAAGAAGAATGATGTGGTACTTCTAGAAATAATCCTGAGTGTGTACCTGGTGTCCTCTGGTAGGGATGGTTTATACTCCCCTCATTTGTGTTTTTCTATGATGTTTAAAATCAGCTCTTTCCCAGTGACTAAGTTCCTTATTTCACTTAGCAGGCTCAGTTAACCACTTCTGGAAAATGTCAGTCTTGACCACCCTTATCCGTGAAAATCCTCATTTTCATCTTCAGAAGTTCCTCATTGAGCTCACACAGTCACATTGTTCATAAGTTTATCTTTGTGTCTGCTCAATGACCATATTCATAGAACATATTACACTCATACAAATAAAATAAACATTTGGTGTTTTTCTATCCAGACATTTAATGGACTGCCTTTCAGCTAAGGGAAAATCTAGAAAGTGAGACAACAGTGTTTTCACCATACCACTATCTCAACTGGAAAAAAAATCTTTTAAAACTAAAAAATGCCTTGGGTATCCTTTTTAAGCAATGCTAATTGTTTTGGGGGTAAAAAAATCCAAGTTATCAAACAAAACAAAAAAACCCATTAAGACATAAATTTCAGAAGCAAGACTGTCATCTTATCAGGGCTAGATACTCTCATTGTCTAATATAGTCTCATTCAACACCTAAAAGAAGAAATTAATATTGCCCTAAATTTCCCATCTACTGGAAATTAATCTTTGAGGAAGTTCTTGTCTTCCTCATCCTCCAACTTAGAATGCTATAATTTACATATGGGTTTCATTTTACTGTTTTTAATTTTCTTAAAAGAGGTTGCCATGTGGTAGAGGTAAACATCTTGGTTGAACTTGTATAAGAATGTTACTTCTTGTCTGGTCTCAGGTCTGTATAAGTCAATGTGAAACAGTTGCTGTAATGTGATGTGTAATATGATAAGATGATTTGACCAGGCCTTTTCCCATTAAAATCGCATCCTTTCTTTGTGGATATATTCTGTGTCAAGATAAGAGAGGAGTATGTGGTTGAGAAAGCAGCATATCAGCATCATCATTTTCTAAACCACTTTGCCAAAATGAAAAGCTAATGCTCGCATAATTGGCAAGAATGAATACTGAACCATTTAACCTATGGCACTCATACAGTTAAGAGAGGAAAATGGAAATAATAAATGAGCAAGCAAAAAAGAAAAGACAGTTCATAATTAGACATAAAAACAAGTGATACTACAGGAAATCATTGAGAAAGCGACAAACTAGATGTCTTAAACTTTTAGCTATACTTTCAAATAACAATTGTGAACAAAACGGTCACCTGGGTTGGCTACTGAGCAGATGTGTACACACTATTCTAATTTATTACATAAAATGGATTTAAAATACCCTAATATTTTATTTATGAGTTAGCAACTTAATACCGAGATGAAAGCTCCAGACTTTTTATATTTTTACCAGTGAATGTTTAGTATTATGCTAATACAGTGACATTCTCTCTATTCCCTCAGACCGTCTGGCTCTTCCATTATGGGCTCTTTTTGCAGTTTACTTGAGGTATTCTTACCACTCTGTTCCTTGACAATATTTCCTTTTCTGGGTGACTTGGCTCTGAAGCAAGCAGTTTGGTTTACATATATTTACATTTACCATAAACTATCAGCATTAGCCATCAAGGGTGCTATTTTGTCTCTTTATCTCTCTATTCTTGGTTAGTTCTGAAGTGCTTAAGATTTCTTCTGTTATTTGCAGCTGTTAAGCATGACTGAATGCCAGATAAGTCTGCACCACAAATCTCTGTAAATCTAGGTTGGGCCTTCTCAACTTCAGCACTATTGACTTTTTTTGGGCTAATTCTGTTGTGAGGGGCTGTCTTGTGCATTGTAGGATGTTTACCAACATCCTTGACCTATACCCAGTATATGTCCCCCCACTCTAGTTGTGACAACCAAAAATGTCTCTAGACATTGCCAAATGTCCCGATTAATACCCACTTATTTAGACTCTATCTGTGCTTTACCAACCTAAGGTAAATGAGACTTCTCACAACAGAAAGATTCTCATGCCTATCACCTTTAGAGATAATAAAGTATGACAAAGAACACTGAAGGACAGTTTAACATGTTAAAAGCATACTGAATTCTTTGAAAGATGTGTTTCAATAGTCAATACATTAGAATGAGGGCCTTGAAAGAGGTACTTTTCTGTGAAGCTCTTTATGCTTATACTATCATTTTCTATAGCAAGAAACCTGAGAGGCCAAGGAATCTTATAATCTCATCATAACAGATTTAACAAGGACTTCTATGTAATTTTGTATTATGCTTACAACTTCCACTGATAATGGGTCCTGACTGTCATTAAAAGCTGAAAGGAAGAAAACTTGCACTCTCAAAATTATTTCAATGGCTAGCAACGTATGAATCTTAGAAGATGCTTTAAAGAATTTGAAACACCTACAATTAATTTTTAGTCCTTAGCTGAGACTAGCTTATGCCCATAATTATCTTCAGATATATCACATCAATTCTCAGGTCTTTAGAAAAATTTCTAAATATTACAAGAACTTAGTCTGTATTTTTCAATCTCTAATCAATTTTCTTTCTTGTTATGAACCATCTTTTAAAATTTTCCACACCTCTGGGAAGTGAAAACCAAAATAAAACATAATACTCTAAAGGGAACACAGCTTATCTAAGGGAGAAGACTCTTAAATTCCCCATCGTAGTTAGAGATTAGTTTGGGGAATTCAGGCTGTTGTCAGACTGGCTAACTAGACTAAATGTCAAACAGGAAAATTTTTTTCATTTTGAAAGTTTGACAGCTTTATGAAAGAAAAAAGTAGTTATGCATAAATTTAATGTTAGAAGAAGAGTACCAAAATCAAACATTTTTTTGAGGGGGTTATGTAAATTCCAAAGAGGATAAGAAATATTCATTTTCAGTCCAAGTAGTGTAAGAACAAATGCCCTGAAGTGTTTTTTGGAACTTGGCATGTTAAAAAAGGTATACAGTCATGCGCTGCTTAACGACGGGGATATGTTCTGACAAATGCGTTGTCAGGCGATTCTGTCATTGTGCGAACATCATAGCATGTGCTTACACAAACCTAGTGGTATAGCCTACTAAACATCTAGGCTATATGGTACTAATTTTATGGAACCACTATCGTATACGTGATCCATCGCTGACAGAAATGTCATTTTGCAGCACATGATTGTAATCTATTATTCAAGAATATTGGTGAATTACAGGAATAAGATACATTTTAATTCATTCACTTACCAAGCATTTGAGAGTCTACTATGTGCTAGGCACTGTGCTAAATATTATACACATAGAGGGATGGGACAAGAGTATTATTATTATCTAAATATAAATACACTTAAGATGCTACTAACCTTATTATGAAAAGTTAGAAGATAACCACATTTACCTTAACTTGAATCAATTAGAATAAAGCTCAGCTATGACCACATGGTGTCAATAACGAAACAGTTAATGTCTTCTAAAAGCAACAAAGAACATTCTACGATTTAGCATAGGGCGACAAAATGATTATGTTTAGTTGATTGCTCAGCAAGCCTTTCATTAGATGGGAAATTCATTCTCAGTTATCAAAATGGTATACATTATACATAATGGCATGGTCTATACTATAAGCATGTGTACCTAAAACTATAAACATTTGTCTGAAATCTCCTCAAAACCAGAAATGCATAGAATTTGATATCTGAATTAGAGAGATTTTTCTTATATTTTCCATCTCCCCGCTAATGAAGTATTATGAGGTATCCACCAAGTCTAGGTTTAAATAGCATAAGGAAAAGAGTTTGGTGGAATGCTACAAACTTTTGCAAAAATGCACAAAATTGGGAAGCCGGCATTTTTAAAACTGACATTTGATATGTGTGAATATGACATAAGTAAATTGGCCAAGAATTTAGAGCTGAATAAATGGAGGGAGATTATAGATAAACACTTACCAATTCTGGCGCACTTCCAAAATATACCCAACAATCTGCATAGAACAATAAAGAAAAAAGTAGTCATTGATCACTGGGAAAGGTAAATAATTTTCTCAGTATCACATAGAGAATTCATTATATACTAGCATTTTAAGTTCTGATGCTTTGCTTCAAAACTGAAATTTGTTTGATGTCAAGCCACCATTTATGTAGAAAAGTAGGACAAAATAGCTTATCAACCATCAATGTATAGAAACTGTTACAAACTGGAATATATGTGATGTCAGAGGTTAAACCCACAGTAAATTAATGGGAGAGTGGCAAAAATTTGCACAACAGTTTACTATTGAAGGATTAATACAGTCAACTTCAAGTCCTTCACCTTCAGAAGCAGAAAACACATATGCCAATTTAAGTAAACATTAATTTTGAGAAAATGGTAAATGAACACAGTTGGTTTTGGATGAATTTTGACATTAAAAAATAAAACTCTCAACTTAAAAAACCTTACAGAATGTAGCTCTATATTTAAATGGCCTAAAACCATGAACTCTAACGACAGCATTTACATAACTATGTCATTCAATAAGGAGGAATACAAAAATATGTGCCCATGTTTTCAATGTAAGTAGAAAGTCCTAGTTTAGGGACATTGCATGAGTTAACTAAATATGGCATTAAAAACACATATATTCTGGAAATAAGAGGAATCAGAAGGAAGATGTCCATTTCAATTTTACAAATGAATATATTATGAATTAAACACATATTATATGGACATATCCCTTATTTGGCATGTATAAAACGTAGCAGCTTTAGGAAAAAAAACCAACTGAGTCATTTGATGATTAGACATATCTGAAAAAAAATAACAACATTATAGACAGCTATTCTGTTGGTCTGACAAAAGAAAAGAATTATAAATGGTGTTACCCATGGCTACAAATCAAGATAAATTAACATTGCTTATTGCAATAAGTTAGGATTGGAGTAGCAAAATCGTTATACTTATATTCTAGGGGAATTTACATTACACTTTTTTTGCCCAAAGAGATGGCTGGCTAATGAATCATTATATTTGAATGGTTAAGACTGAAATAAAAGACTGGTTCAATTAAGTTCTACATATGTTCCTCCTCTGAATTATAATAACTTCCTGACCTCAAAGCAAAAAGTCTCTTAGTTCAGATTAAATGAAATGGGCAAAAATACAAGTTTATTTTAAAAGATAGACATTCTGACAGGTGAAATGATTTTACTATAAGAATAGAAAGAAAGTAATGTACATAAAAGTAATATAGGATAACATAAGGGCCAGACTGTGCCTAAATTCAATCCTACTTAACTGGTTGCATCACTGTGAGCAAGTTATTTTCTCTAATACCACTCACTCTCACAGGATTGTTATAAGGATTAAATGAGTATTACACAGAAAGTCTTTAGAATAGTGACTAACATGTGCCATGTTTAGTAATAGCATAGGCTAAAGGCACATGTGACAATAACTCCAGATGCCACTTAAAATTGGCTTATATTTCATCAAAAATTGGAAGACAACTGGTTGGTGATCTGCAATGCCATGGTTCCTTGATTCTAAAAAACCTATTGATTATCACATGCACTACTGATTTAAAGCTATTCCAGTTAAGGGACTCAGAGGCAGGACACCTGAAACTCCTCTATGGGAAGCTTAGAGCCCCACAGAACACAGCCTGAACTCATATGATCACAGTCAAGGTCTTTTCAGGTCTGATATTCTAGAAATAACCAAGGTATCACTGGGAAATTGGTAGAACATAGTTAACATATCAAAAGCTATTTAAACAACAAAAAAATTTCCTAACTTGGCAACTTGGAGATTTATCGATACCACTTAGGCCTTTTCCACATATTTCTCTTGAAATATTTCTGTAATATCCCAAACACTATTTATTAAAACACAGGAACTTCATTTGTTGGTAAAAACCAACACAAATTGGCTGCTTAGTTTCTATGGCTATAAGTCAATAACTATACCTGCTGATAAAGCTATCAGGTCTATGAAAATAGGAAAGAAGACAAAGTAGCAATCTTTTTCTTAGTTCTATACTATTTGAAGCAGCAAGAAATTAAGTTGTTATTTTCAACAGTGAAGTCATCAAGAACTTGTTTTATCCAATTAGTCTAGACATCTCCAGTTAAGCATAAAATACTCACTATAATGAAAGGCAAGTTTATTATGAGTATCATAAAAATATGCATTGTAAGGGAAAAGAACAATGGCCTATAAAAATTCCTTCCACAAAAAATATTTCTTATGTACAAGTCAAAATAAAATTGGCTAAACATTTATATAAATAGAAACAAATTTTAAAAAAGCTTTCACAAAGCTGACTGTATCAATATATGCTTTAAAATGTAAAATGAGGCATGCTATTTCTTTGGTCCTTTATGTAGGAGAAATATACTACTACTCAACCTCTACTGTAAGGTTGGCAGCCCTGAGAACTCCTTTCTTAATGTAGCATGATATGGATGTATTCCTGCTCCCAAAGAAATGGGGAGCAGACATTTCCACATGCAAACTACTTTCTTCGTAATAGCATCAGAAAAGTACAAATATTCTATTCTATGACTACGTGATTTTTCTTTAATGAAATAAACTTAAATATATTATTAGATAGATGTTATGTATTACATTAGAATTCTAAGCAACTGATCAATGAGAATATTTACTGGTTTCTACCATATGCTTTAACTCTAAGTTAATGGTTGGGGGTAGCAGAGGAAGGGGAGGAGGAAATAAAATCTTTTGTTTGGGTAGAAATGCTTCATGCACAACTAAGCAACAAATAAGATTATATAATTTCAACACATGGACAAAGTATTAAATTGAGTGCTGAAGAGAAGTGCCACAGGAGTTCAGAGAAAAAGGCAGAATGACGAGGAAGACAATGTCTACAAAGGAAGTGGGGCATGGTCAGAAAAACTGATGGACAAGTAACATCTGTTTTCACCTTCAGTAGGTTTAATAAAATCCCTTAGGCCAACAGAGACAGATGACCTATTTACTGGAACTAAATTACTGATTTTCAATGTTCAAAACTGGTTAGGTCTTCTATTTATTCCTTTGTATGTGTTCAAATAATTGGTAATAAAAGGAAATAAAAGGAATAGTAACAAAAGGCAAATGATTTATATAATGGGATGTTGGAATAAATGCTAACTAAGACCCTAAAGATAGAATGGAGTTGAAGGAAAGAGAAGCAGAAATTATTACTCTCATAGTTGATTATCTACCACCTGGCCTCTTGTAGGAACTTTTTATTAGTAGAAAAGCCGAGTCTGACCTTGCAGGACCCGAATTTGACCTTTTTCTTTCCATTAAAAACAAGAAAGGTGCTGGAGATAATTAATTATTCCTAAGTGAAGTACTCTATTTCACCCTTTTATTTCTCAAAATGATTAAGTGAGGTACAGGCTCTCATCAAGAAAGGATTAAGACAATTATTCACAGAAATTAATAAATATGTAAGGCAAAGAAAGTTTACATAGTTTTTACCAAATGGTCTCTGTTTTTTTTTAATATACTCTTCTGTTGAATTCAACATGTATTTCTGTATTATGAACATGGCACTTTAAAATTTTAATTCTGTTTGTTATCATATTAAGCTTAAACTTTATCAGGGTGTGAATGTATAATTAGAAGGGATGTGAGGGGGTGGCCTGGTGGCGAAGTGGTTAAGTTCACGTGCTCTGCATCGGAGGCCCAGGATTTGCAGGTTCAGATCCCGGAGGTGGACCGATGCACCACTTGTTGAGCCATGCTGTGACGGCGTCCCATATAAAGTAGAGGAAGATGGGCACAGATGTTAGCCCAGGGCCAATCTTTCTCATAAAAGGAAAAAAAAGAGGAGGAGGATTGGCAATGATTGTTAGCTCAGGGCTAGTTTTCCTCACCAAAAAAAAACAAAACAACACGGATGTGACATGTCCAAGACTTAATTTTTATTACTGTTTTAAGTAAGCTAAATAAATTTCTCCAAAGATGTTTGCTTTATGATACAGACAGGGAGCCTACATGGTCAGAGCAGTCTTGGACTGGAGAGGGAATGTCTGTATTATTATTTTTAGGGACAAAGTGCTTGCAAACTATTTAACATTTTCAAAACATGATGACCAACTTTACTAATTATTCTATAAAAACTAGGGCCAAACACTGCCTTTGAAAGTACTAAATTATATCTCTAATCTCAAAAAAAAAAAAAAAATCTGTCACATCTTTTTAAATATACTTCTCTTTAGTCCAACACATTTCAGGTCCCTTTTGATATTTATCTTTTATTCAGTAAGATTCTGTAAATATAAAATTTTTGGATTTTTAAAACCAAAAGGAAGAAATAATGTAAAAAGTTATCAGAAAACTAAGTTACAAATTAATCTGTGTGATTAGACATTATTAGTAACATACCCAGTTTTATTTCTGTCCAGGAGGCTGGGTGCCAAGGATCGGATATAAGCACAGGTACATATAAGCAGCAAGATTACAGTCAATAGACTCTGAAAATTGAAAATGGCAGACTAAAAAGAGAAAAAGAAAAATTAGTACCACAAGAAAAACTGCATAGGTAAAAATGACAGACAATTCCATGTTAAGAATCATACTTTTTTTTTTCAAAAAAGGCAAACAGCATGACATATCTGAGAACAGTTAAAAACCAAAATCATGAGGTGCTGCAAGAATGTACTTTCCTCTCCATTCTTTGAGCCAAGGAACACAGAAGATGCAACAAAAATTCTAACTTTAAGAACTGGAAAACACTACCAAAAAGGACATGAATCCAAAACAGCTCACCAAAGTGGAACCAATAGGTAATTAATACAGATGTTCTAGAAGCCCAGACTACGAGGCAGGACATGGAACCTTCAAGCTCTGCCAGTAACTGGCTCTAGGACTTCAGTAGAATCATTAGCTTCTCTAAGTCTCTGTTTCACATCTGTAAACCTGTGTGGAGAGTGGGGAGATAGACTAAGTGTTGGCGAAAGTTTCTTCCAATTCTGAAATTCTTTTAGGATAAGAATGCTTTAAATTTGAGCAATCATGTTCCATGCATTGACTAATACTAGGCTATTAGGTTTTGGTGAAAGAAAAGCACTCTCTCCTTCACTGCTGATTCTTTAAAGTTATTCAAAACATTTAACACAGGAATCATAGAAAATCATAGGTTTCCAGTTAAAGTAAAATGGAAGTGGTCTTAATTCAAAATTCAGCTCAAGGATCATCTTTTCCAGGAAGTCTCCTTGAACTCATCTGCCTCCCCTCTCCTATTTCACATAGATTCTCCCTTCTGTTCCCACAGCAAATTGTTATACATTTATTATAATACTCATCCCTGAAGAGTGGACATTGTCTTATCAGACTCTGAACCTCCAGCACCTGACTATGTGCCTGCCACATAGTAGGAGCCCAGCAAGGGATGGCTGAATAATAATAATAAAAAAAAACCCCCAAAAAAACAACTTTTAAAAGTTCAGGAATACTACATAAAACATAGTAAAGAATAACATTTCCATTATATAGGCAGATAAAATATACCAGTCTCACACAGTAGCCAGCAATGCTTATTTAGTGAACTCAAAAGCACTTCCTATAAAGTCAGGAGTTAGACAAAGAATAAGAGTTACAAAAAAAATATTTAAAAGGCAAAATTGTTACTTGCAAATGGGAAGTGCTACCCGAAAAGCCCAAAATAATCCAGCGAAAAACGATTACAGACCATAAGGCAACTGAGTAAGGCGGCTGGGTACATAATTAAAATATTTAAACCAGTAGCCTTCATAATTATATTATCAACTAGTTGAAAGACGTATTGGAAAAAAGACTCCACTTATAATAGCAACTGGAACAAAATAAGCTAAAATATCTAGGAATAAGCTTAACAAGAAACGTGCAACATTGGCCTCAAAGGACAAAACTGACAAAATCTTAACAGATAACCAACAAGTAATTTTCGAAATAGAGAACTAATTTTGAAGTTCATACAGAACAATAGATAAGCAAGAACAGCCAGAATCCTAAAAAAGGAACCAGCCCTGTCAGAGATTGTCATATTTTTTAACTTTTTTGGATAAATATTTACTAACCATTCAAAACATTTCTTAAAATAATACATTTACCAATACTTAACAAAGGACAAAAAGAATGCTTATGTACAATGCTAAGTGGTGAGAAAACCAGCAGGCAAGATTTCACAATCAGCATATCTGTAGCTATGTAAACCCTTATGCAAAGACAGGAGAATGCAGTGATTATCTCTGGAAAGCTTTTAATCTAATTAATTCTCAACTTTTCTGGATTTTTCAAATTTTCTAAGTGTTACTTTTATGGCCTGAAAAAGATAAACAAAAATGATTTGTAATTATTATTTTAATAGTTGTTTTTCTATGCAAATCATTCCTTCACGGATAGAGCAAGAGTGAAGTTTAATATGTCTTGTTTTTTAATTGAATCGGGTTTTAATTTTGCATCTGTGAAAGCAAGTGATATATATTTTATAACCTGAAATAAATCAATCAATGAATTCTAATGATCAATTCTAGATAGAAAATACAGTATCTCACAATGCTTATCTTTCAAAGGTCATATTTTGGATATGTATATGAATATATTGATAAATAGAATTTGATAATAACCTTATAAAATATAAAGCACAGATTTCCTTCCAGCCAACATAACTAAACATGTATTTAGTATCTATTCTGTCTGGGGCATGAGGCTAGACACAGGATTAAAAAAGTACATAGTATGATTCCTTCCCTCTAGGAGTGTATACATAATAATATTCACTGAGTGCTTATTTTGGATTATTGATATCTCCTTATATTTGAGGCAGATGTTATTAACACCCTTATTTTATACAAGACAACTGAGGCTTAGAGCAGTTATTATCAAGTTAAAACAGGACATATATTTCAAAAACTAAATAGCAACTCACTATATGTAAGTGATGACTGAGCCATGCTGACAAAAAAAAAATGCTGTTTTCATAAAGAAAAGTCAGGAAAAGTTTCAAGGAGATAGCAGGAACTGAGTCAAGCCTTGAAAGGGCACAATTAGAAGGGCAAAGAACAGAGAGGCTCCAGAAGAGACAAAAGCATGGAAAACATCCCCACAGAATCAGGAATTTGCATGTTCAAGGAATAATGAACAAAGAGGATTCATGTAGTAAAGTGGCTGGAAAAGAAATTTGCAAAGTAGGTTTATCATCTTCCTAACGGAGTATCTAAATTCATGATTCTGCAACGTGTACTTTTTCCTTTCCTGAATGACTTGTTGAAGAAACAAGCTTAAATGATTTGGTGTCTGGGATTGGTTTCTAAATAATGCAGTGTGTGTGTGGTGGGAGGTGTGGGGTTGATGATGATATGCTGAGTATATAAGGCTTCATTAAACTCTTCTTTCTACCTTTGTATGTTTGATTTCTTTTCATAATGAAAGATTTTAAGAGGCACTTAAAAACATGCCTATTATTAAAGAAGTGGGGTGTACAGATAGACATTTGTGTGTGAAACCATTTCCAAATGAAAACCATTTACTAGTATGCAATATATGATACATACAACTTTGTTCCTGGCATTTATAGTCCCTAAATTTAAACAAATAATCTTAGGTGGTCAAGTCTTTTAGATGTACTCAGACTCTGGTCAAGAGTGTTTCAAACTTCCAGACATTAGCCTACCACTGCTCAGCCTACCTAAGCATTCCTCTTAATGCTTAGCATCTGTTGTTCGCTGATATAAAGTTTTAGTCTCACGGTTAAAGGAAACAGATGTTCCTGTTCTGTAGAAAAATAATTGGGATTTTCAACAGGAAAATGTTATTAAAGGAAAGAGAGGAAGCTAAGAAAAAAGTAAGCACATTCGATCACAAAATAGAGGGACTGATGATGAAAAAGGTGGTAAGAGAAGTAAAATTCATTTACTATGTTTAATTTTTTTCAGATCCTTTACACCATGAAATCTTTTTCAAGGTACTGTTTTTGCACATGCCATCTAGTTTGGCCTGCCTGGCGAACTAATTCAACCTTCTAGTCTCAACTCAAGAGTCACCTCCTCCGTGAAGTCTTCTCTGCCCACTCTCCACACTAAGCAGAGTCAGGATCTTTGTACATGTGTCACACACACCTGCCTATGATAGCACCAATCAAACTGTACTGTACTGCGTCTCCTCTATTTTACTGAAGTTATCATGCCTATTAAACAAAATAGTGCACAGTAGTCAATGAAAAATGCTAACTGAACAGGAACTTGAAACAAACGCAAATGAGCATTTTAACAAATGCAAGAGCATACTTCGATTCCAAATTAACAATGCATGTTATTAAAAAAGTATAGATCAGACTGCTGAATATTTATTAATTATCCAGGAGAAACCTCCACACACTCTTTGCATTTATATTTAGTTGTCAATGATATTTGGAAAATCCAGAAGGAAGAAGCAAGTATCTTGTGCTTCTGTTAAGGGCCTAGGCTGTAAAGTAAAATGAAGGCCTGAGGTAATTTCCTCTCAATATCTAAATCTTCTTATATCACCAACTGGAATTCAGAGAAAGTCCTATCAAGCAGCCAGCCTTGAGGTGCTTGCATATGGGACAGTGTGTGTTCCACCTAACTTGTGAGAGAGACACATTTTCAGAGGTCTGGATGACTTAGTAGGCAAGCTGGCTGGCAGAAAATTCTAGAACCTCAAATAATTCTTAAATCTAAGGTTTATCTAATTTTCAGTGAGGACACCCTGTGACAATGCCAGGGAGTTAGACAATGTCATGCTATCCAGTTTAATAAATTTAGCTAACTATTAAACACTAAATAATGCACACTGGAACTAAGGAGTTCTAAAATATAAGACAATTCGTTCCTTCTGGATGCTCTGCGGAAGAATCTGTTTTCCTGCCTTTTCCAGCTTCTAGAGGCTGCCTGCATTTCTTGGCTAGTGATTCTTCATCACTCTGACCTCAACAGTCACTACTTTTGTGACTATGACGGACCCTCCTGCCTCTCTCTTACAAGGATTCTTGTGATTAAATTGCCCCCTCCCCATAATTCAAGATGATCTTCCCATGCCAAAATTATTAACTTACTCACATATCCAAAGTCCCCTTTGCCAAGTAATAAGATAGTCACAGGTTTTTGTTGTTTGTTTGTTTTTTGGGGGAGGAGGGGCTGGGAAGGGCATTCTGTCTACCGCACCTGCAAACACTTCCTTTTTATAAAGAGGTATCCAGTAACATTCCCTAGACTCAGGGCTGCCCTGGCACCCTCTGGAGCACAATCTCAAACACAATCAGAATGGTAACCCTCAGGGTTGTGGAATACAGCAGACTGCCGTGACTTTTCGCCACTACTCTGGGTTGTGCTCATTCTTCTGAAAAATGGCAACAGAGATCCCAAACAATTTTTATTCAAAGGCCCCTTTTACTATCCCTCCACACTCCAGACCTATCATACTAATATCATAAGCTAATCTGAGCTTCTGATATGCTTCAAATAATTAATATTACTGTACTAAATTAATTTATCCAAACCAGAAAGAAAGAAACTTGATGAGTCAGTTACTTTGTGTAATCATTCTGAAGTAAGTCACAATTTGTTAGGCCATTTGAAATTATAAAAATAATTCAGACTTTCAATTGGTCACCACTACAGTAAATGAAATAATTTATCTATGAATAGATGGAGACGGGTCAATGCAAAGCTTAGCGTCGAAACAAAATTACTTGCAATGTTGACACACCTTTTTAAAATTCTCTCTTCTAAATTCAATCTGAAAAGTTAGGGATATTTATTTCAGATTCAATTATTATCATTTAATCTATAAAGATATAATTTCTTATTTTCAGAGTCATTCCTGAATGTTAAAATTATATTCATTAAGTTTGGATATAAGGACATAAATTCAATATAGGGTTTTGTTTTCAGATGTATAAATAAAAATACTTCTAAGTAAAAGAAAACACCCAAAACATTAGGAACAGAGGGGAAAAAAGGGAAAAGGTCGAAGTAGTATAACGGCACAAAGAAAGAAACAAGGAGAAAAGTAGAAATATGCATATGAATATGCTAAACAGTGCTTTGCCCAGGGAGTGCTCAATGACTGGTTACTAACCACAGTTAATCCACAGAAAAGACTCTGACTAAGCCTACAGTATTTTCATTAGTCCTGGATCACTTGAGCTCCATGTATCTTATTTATTTATTTTTAGGATCGTCAAAACAAATTGTTTAACCAATTTGTTGATTAAGGGCCTTACTGATGCATAACACTGTCTGGAAGCTTGAAAAGCTGATTGCCTCCCATGTGGGAATTAAATTTTTATTGACATATTAACTCCTCCAGTTTAACTGAAGTTCACGTTAAAACAAGAATTGAATACCAAAGACTTAAATTTTTAAAACTCTAAAAAGTAACAATTTTACTTGTTTTAATATCTACTGCTTTTACACAAAACCAAAGTTATTTATCCCTCTCTGAAGGTGGAAGGAAACCCAGAAATGACATTTCTGACTTAACTGTGATAAAAATTATACAGCAATGGAAAAGTGGGTCAGCATTTTATCATTTACAAATCTAGGTCAGGTCAGCATTTTTCAACTAGTTTCTACTTGTAAATTCATATGTATCACTATTATCTCTTAAAATGGAAAACATGGAAATGCAGGGATAAATGTAAGCCTGTATGTGAATGTGCAAATGCATACACACCCCATTTGCTCAAGGTAAATGACCACAGGTGACTGAAAAGATTTTCACCAACATACAGAAATATTTAACATTTTCTTTTGGCATTATTAGCATTCAAATTCAACCTTTATTGCTCACTGTAAGGTAGCACTGATATTATACCAAATACACAAATTATCTTGGTTTAATTTGAAACCAAGAAACTAGGGTCACTTAATGTTTCAATGTTGAGAACACATCACCTGTCTCAGCACCAGTGGCCACTAAACATTTGGATGAAATAATGGATTAATGAAACAATCCAAACATATAAATTTGTCCTTGGATAAATCAGCATCTCTACCCTTCAGTTTATTTCACTTGTAAAATAAGGGGGCTGGGCTAAATAGCCATTTGATCTCACCAATCCTGTTTCAAAAAATGTAGAGACCTTCTCTACTTACACCTTCTGCTTAAAATTAAGAACTTTCATGGCTATGAGTAAAGCTACCATCCAGAGTAGAGGCACCTCGACTCTGTTCTCCACTGGCTACAGTGGAGGGCATTTGTGCTGATTTTCATCTGACTGTCATGGCACCCACAATGCATTTGCTATGTTTGTGCTGCTTGGTTTTGAAGCTATTTTATGCACACCTTAGATCTAAATATAAAGCAACAAGGATGTCAAAGTTGTTAAGAGAAAGCGTACGTACAACTATGATAAATAGTACACTTAAAAAAATGAAGAAATAAATGCTTCACGTGTGTCCTTGATAAATGATTTGACAAGAGAAAGTATTCTGAAGAATGAAGTGCAAATCTAGTTATAAAAAAGGAACTCTGACCACACAATCAGAAAAGACCAAGATGGATAAAATAGAAAAACTTCCGAACACATGGAACCAAACAGTTATGAACCCTGGCCACTCATTAGAATCACTTGGAGCTTTTAAAAACAATCAATACCCAGAAATTTGGACTGAATTGGTTGGGCATCTATAGTTTCTCAAAGCTTCCTGGAAGTTTTCACTTGCAGTCAGGGTTACAAGCTACTATGCTACAGAGGACCAGCATCCATTATTAGCCTAATGCAGTGGTTTTCAAAGTGTAGTTCATGGGACCCTTTCACGGGTTTATGAGGTTAAAACTACTTTTATAATACTAAGAAGATACTTGCCTTTCTATTGTGCTGCCCTATGTGTTGATGGCACAAAAGCAATGGTAGCAACAGAATTATCATCTTAACCAACTCCCTCCATCCCCCAACGACTGAGGCAGACAAACCTTGCTTTTCCTCTTGAATTTCCTGTGAAAGTAATGGCATTATTGTATAATAAAAAGGGCACAAGATGTAGTGACAGAGATATTAAGTTTAAATCTTAGCCTATTTATAAGCAGTGTGATCTTGGGAAAGACACAATCCTTCTGCGCCTTTTTCTCCATAAGTACAATATGGCCCATAATGTAAGTCTTTAATAAAACATTGTATGTAAAGTGTCTGGCAGAGAAGATGCTTAACCAATATTTCCTTCCAATCCAATCAATCATCCACACTGGAGTTGTGCTTCATCACCCCTCACTAAGCACCTTCAAGATATCTTATTTATCCTTTCCTTTCTATCTAACTACAATTGTTAAGAGTGGAGGCATTCAGTCATCTACTACCTGGATCACTGCATTTGTCTCTAAACTGGTCTCCCACATTTTAATCTTCGCCGATTTAAATATACCCTCCATACCCTACCAGCTGGTTTTCTAAAATGAACACCATTCTTTTCCCTAATCAAAAACCTTTATCAAGTAAGCATGTAAATAAAATCAAAATATAAAGTCCTTGGTATGGCACAAACCTCTGCATGATCTGCCCCAATCTTTCTAGTCTCATCTCTCATCATTTCACTGCTTAATTTCTGTTCCTGTCAGAGTCTCCAAGCAACTATTCAACTTCATGCCCTTTGTTTCCATAACTGCAATTTCCTTTATCTAAAGGATAGAGAATGCTGTCCCAGCTCTAACTAATGACTCCTTCCCAAATCCCTACTCACTCCTAAAGATACAGGTCAGTGTTACCTACTTGGGGATGTCTTCCCCGCAGTTCTCAGCCAGAGTTCCTCTTTCCTCTGTTTCTAACATATTTTCTACATATCTCTGCTACAAGATGAGGAAAAATATGTCGTATCCCTCCTATGATACTCAGTTTAATTATAAAATGGGGGCAATAGCTCCTACTTTGCAGGATTTGTGAGTATTAAAATAGAACATCCAACAGAGGAAGAAATGAAGATAAACTTCCCCAGGTTAACCAAATAAGGATGGTAACTGGGAATGGTTCTGATCCTATTTGGCTTGGTCTAAAGCCCATGATCTTTCCACCACACATCTCTCTACATCACAGCTGACAGCATGTGGAATTTACTTATTTAATAATCTTCTCCACTGGACTGTCAAGTCCTTGAAGATACCGAGCATGTTTTACATGACTTTTTATCCCCAGACTCTCATTTGAGTACTAACTCTAACTGACACTATGATGTAGACATTAAAAGAGCTAGTCTCCACTTTAAGAACTCTGCCTACAGAGGAGAGAAATACAGACAACACTCTATTGCTGTTTTCTGTGATAAGTGCTATGCTAGAGGGATACTGGAGGTATACAGATTGACTCTAAATGCCCAAATGGATCCCTAGAAGAAGGAGAAGAAAATAGAAGGGGCAGGGAAGGCTTCTTGGGAAGAAATGAAACTTGAGACAAATCTTGAAGGATGTTAAGAGTTAGGGAGAATGAGGCATTCTGAAGTTGTTAACAGTATTAATTCATAAGTGATATAATCATTAGACTATGCTCTGACAGTTGTAAATTATTACTGCTGATAAGCATTTTACAGCCTTGAAATGCATTTTTAAAATGGACTCATTAAAATACAGTAATTCAGATTTAAGTCATTATCATTGGGTTACCTCATAAATATACAAAGTTTAGGTGCCAACTCAAAAAGAAACCTCATTGTGTAGCTCTTCCAACTACAATGTACTTTCTGTAAAATGCTGACATCCTAAGCTCACAGGAATAGAGCAGGAATGAAATCACCTGGCAGTTGTTTCTATTACCTACCCAGGTCTGATTGGCATATCATATCTGAGAGTAACAGAACAGTAAGACATGTTTTACACCCAGTTATGTTGCTTCTATTAACAATAGTGTAAATATCTCTACCATTTGGACATTAAAATAAGTCTGAGTCCTGGCTTCACTACCTACTAGATGTGTGACCTCAAGCATGTCAGTCTCCTTGTGCCTGACTTCCTTTACCTGTAAATTTCTACTTAGAAGTTGCTGTAAGCTTGAAATAAGACAATGCTCATAAACTGCTTTGTTGAACACAGCCTGGCACGTATCAAGTGCTAATAAATGAGAGCTATTATTGTTACTTTCGAAAAAAACAAGTATGGCCAGAGTTTAAATAGTGCTGATCCTAAATACGATATACGTCTTGCTTTCAGCTACTACATAGGACAATGAAATGATGAAAAGAATATGTATATCTTTGACTTGTACTATGAGTAAAATAATTCAACTTCAGCTTCTAAGAAGATATGGAAGAATTAAAAGTGACAGTCTCTCTACTCTTTTTTTTTTTTTTGTGAGGAAGACCAGCCCTGAGCTAACATCTGTTGCTAATCTTCCTCTTTTTTTTTTTTTTTTTGCTTGAGGAAGACTGGCCCTGGACTAACATCGTGCCCATCTTCTTCACTTTATATGGGACGCCGCCACGGCGTGGCTGACAGGCAGTGCGTCAGCGGGCGCCCGGGATCCGAACCCGCGAACCCCGGGCTGCCAAGCGCAGACTAAACCGCTGCGCCACCAGGCCAGCTCCTCTCTCTACTCTTTTTAAATTGAAAAAGGTACCAAGTTTTCTAAGTTAATTAACAGCTCACTAATGACACCCTCTAAAAGCAAGTGTATCCAGCCTATCATGTGGTAAGCGGGGAAAGCCGGAGATATCCTTGGCCAAGGAAGGAATAACCTGCCATCTTCTCTTCTGCAGAGGAGAGGCTGTGACTTATGCCCCAGATATAATCAAAGTAGCAGGCCTAAAGCAAGCACCAATTAATGAGTTTTCGATTAAATGTCTGAGAGTTCGGTGCTGTACAGGATTCTGCAGGAACTTCTGGGAACACAAGCTCAGCAACGTTTCACAGAATTCACAGAACTTTTCAGTTTTGGGATCATGGTTGCTTTTGATACTATAATAAAAGGCATGCATCCTTTCCCCAGAAATATGCTCATAAATGCAACATTTGGCACGTGGACTTCATAAAGTCACCATGAGGGCCTGGTGCAGAGGCATTCACCATTACGAAAGTACGCCTTCTGACATAGCTTGGGAGATTTTACTATTAACATTGACTACTACATCTGTACTCTGGCCATCCTGGCTTTCTCTTTTTCTCAGCCTGGAGACGTAAGCATTTTTTTTGCGAATTTTTATGATTTATTTCAAGCTTTTCTAAGATGCCCAAACTATCAAAGAAATCTGCGATAACACAATAACACATACAACCTTAATAATGTGTGGGGAGGGGAGGAAGGCACGAGGCCAGGCACCACTCCAAGTACGTTAAGCTCCTAGGAGAGACACCACCCCTGCAGAGACCTCCAATCATTAAAATCTACTGTTTGTAAATGAGCATCTTTAAGCTTGAAAGAATGGAGGAGGAGGAGTCTGAAAGGTATGCAGTCTGGAGTTTATTTGAGAACAACGAAATAAACACCCGGCTCAGCCCTAGGGAGCTAAGGCGATGCAAAGGTAGAAGCGCAAACTCGAGAAGCTCTAATGCCTCAAATGGCCAAAGACCACGAAGAGTCTATGGAACCGACGGGGTAAGCCAAACCAGCGCATTTCCTCGGAATAAGTCAGGAAAGTGGCCTCTGCAGGAGGGACAGGGCTCCGCGACCCCGCGGTCTTTCCTGGGCGGTCGCCCTGGTTCGCCCAGGTTGGGCTGCAGCGGCCACATGGCTTCCGGGCCTGTGCATCCTCCGAGCCCCAGGAGAAGCAAGTTAGTGACAGGTCTCCCTGGCCCGCGCGCCTAGGGCCGCCGCCCAACCCTCCAGCCCTAGCTCGGGCCCACAGCCCCCTCACAAAGCTCAGCCGCGAGCCCCCAACCCCGGTTCTTACCATAGTGAGGCCGGCGAAGCCCCAGCCACATCACCCTTCCGGGCCCGCGGCGGAAGAGGCGTGCAGGACCCGCCTGCCTTCTCGCTCCCTCCCGCCATCCGGTTGGGCCTGCCGGGGCACCTCCTCCTGAGCCTCGCGACTCAGGCGCTAGGATAGGCTCGTCTCTACCGGAAAAGGCGGGATTTAAATGACGTCAGGCGGCCCTGCGGAAGTAGATGACGCTCCCATTGGTCGCGGCACTCCTGTCTGTGGGAGCGGGCCTTTTGGAGGAGACCGGAAGTGGAGTCTGCGAGAGGTAGGGTCCGGAAGTGGGGGCTGCCTCCTTAAGTAATAGTGATCTGTAGTCCTGTTCTTTTTTTCGGTTCCCTGTTATTTTCCTCTAGAACTTCGCAGTGCGCGGAGTTTTCCCGGCTCGGGTACCCCTCAGTATGTAAGCTCCTGGGTCTTCCGTTTGTGGACTCACAGGGACTGAGGGCGTGCACCTCCTGGGCCCCTTTTTCACTTTCTCCCTTTGCGCTTGAGGGTTTGTTTGGAATGTAAAGCGCCTATGGAGTGCCCTGCAATGGTTGCGGGATTAGGAGGACGCTTGAATCCGGAGGGTTGTGTTGAGTAGGCTGTTGGATCGTTTGATCGTTTCTGTAACACTGGCCTTCTCTCTCCCATTCTCCAGCTTTTTGTAGACTGTCGATGGGTTCCCTTTGGGGTCAGGAGAGAACTTTATGTGCTAACAAATGGAAAGGACCTGCCCTTTCCTGAGTTCAGCAGTTGATTAGGTGCTGTAGAGAAGTGATCCACCAGCAAGACAAATGACATGCCAACTTTTTCTTTTAATCAGTAGTAGTAGTATTTTTCTTTCTCCAATTCTAATAGTCCCATTAAATAAGGCTGTATTTTCCACTCGTTTTTGTCTTTGCATACTTTAGATGGAGACACAGGCGCCTCGACATGTTCAGTTTGCATAGTTTTTGGGAACTCAATAAAAGGTTTTTGGATTAAATCGTAGTGCCTTTATACTACTGGACCACTTTCTCCCCCTTTTCTCTTTTTTATTTGTATCTAGTATTGATAATGTTGATGGTTTCCTTTTATATGATTTCCATTTTTTTTCATTCACCGATAGTCACATATGTTAAAAGGCAGTGGTTTTAATTAACTGCTTGTTTTCTCTGATGGAACTATCAGACTATAGTCTCCATAGTCTGAGGTTGAGGTTCTTAGTGTTCTGATGTTTGTCTTTCTCCTTTTGTCCCCCTCTCTGTTCTTTTTACCCCAGGGCTCTTGGATTAAGACCCATAAAAGTTTTGTTTGACCATCGTGTTATTTCTTTTACCTTAAGAAATGCTTCCTTAACCTTTCTCCACTTACAACCCCATTTGTTTGCTCTTCTGAACAAAAATCTTCTAAGGAGTTCTGTATGCTGCAAACATTTCCTCTTTGTCTATTCTTTCTTGAGATCATTCCAATATGATTATTGCTCCCATGCTTCCCCCAAATGCTCTTGTTAGTGTCACCAGTGATCTCCAGGTTTTGATCCTTCTCGGACCTTACTGTATTTGACCTATCAGCAACCTTTGACACAGCTGATCACTCCCTTCTCCATAATGTGTTTTCTTCACTTGATTTCCTGGACACCACACTCTCTTGGTTTTCCTTCTACTTTATTGGTTGCTCCTCCTCAGTCTTCCTTCTATTCTTCCTGATTTCTTATTGTTGAAGTGTTCCAGGGCTCACTCTTTGATTTTCTTCTTTCCTCTGTCTACACTTCCTATTGGTGATATCCTTTAGTTTAATGACTTTAAATACCATCTATGTACTGAAGATTCCCAAATTCATATTCCTAGTGCCCTCTCTTTCTGAATTCCAGACTCACATATCCAGTTACTGACCTCTACATCTCCACTTGTTTATTTAAAGATGTCTCATACTCAAATGTCACAATCTGAACTCTTTTCCTCCCAAACCTGTCCTGTTCTTTCTCATCTCAGATGATGGCAACTCTATGCAGCCAGTTGCTCAAAGTTAAATATTTGGAGTCATCCTCGACTATTCCATCAAATCCTGTTGACTCTCTCCATAAAATATATCTAGAATTTGACCATTCCCTACTATCAGTAGTACTATTAGTAGTTACTATTAGTAGTGCCGTTAGTTCATTGATCTTTTCTTGCTTGGCTGTCTATTATTGGTCACTATCATTTCTTGCTCGGATTACAGTAATAGTGTTCTAGCTCTTCTCCCTACTTTCTTCAGTCCTTGTCTCTCTACAGTCTATTCTCATGCAGTAGTCAGAGTGATACTTTTAAAATATAAGTAAAAAATTGTATTAAAATGTAAGATTCTAAATGCAATGTGTTATCCTAGATTAGATCCTGGAACAGACAAAAGATGCTAGTGGAAAAACTGGTAAAGTCTGAATAGTCTGGGGTTCAGTTAGTAGTAATACACCAATGTTGGTTTCTTCGTTTTGATAAATGCACCATATAAGATGTTAATATTAGAGGAAACTGGGTCAGGGGTATATGAGAACTCTGTATTATCTTTGCAACTTTTCTATAATTCAGAATTATTCTAAAATAAAAAGTTTATTAAAAAAGAATATAACGTTACTTCTTTGCCTAAAAACCTTTTATGACTTCTCATTTGACTCACGGTAAAAGCCAACATCCTTACATTGGGCTACAAGACTCTACGTGATCTGATTTCCCATTACCTCTCTGATCTCATCCCTTTGTATTCTCTTCCCCCTCACTCTGTTTCAGCCATACTGGCTGCTTTGTTTCTTAAACACACTAGGCCCACTTCCACCTTAGGGCCTTTGCACTGGCTGCTTCATCTACTTGGAATGCTTTTTCCCAGATATGCACACAACTAATTCCTTCATCTCCTTTATGTATTTGCTCAGATGTTGCCTTTTCAATAAAGCCTACCTCAACCTCCTATTTAAAATTGCAGCTTTGCAACTGTCTGCCCCCTTCCCACCCCCAACTGGCCTGTGCACTCCCAGTTTCCTCTACCCTGCTTTCTCTTCTCTTATTACTATAGAACTTATCACCGTATATTTTACCATATTTATTATGTATATTTTTAATTGTTCGTCTCTTCTTGTTAAAATGTAAACTCCACAAAGGCAGGAATTTTTATCTGTTTTGTTCCCTTATGCCAAGTTCTAAAACACTGTCTGAGGCATAGGGGTACACAATACATTTTGGTTGAATGAATGAACTTGACTGGGTATTTGAATTTGTAATCCTCGATTTGCAGGCAGTCTGAAACACTGAATTGTTTGTCATTTCCATATATCATGCTATTTCTTGCCTTCATGCCTTTGCTCATGCAGATTCTTCTGCCTGGAGTGCCTTTTTTAATCTTTTTCCTTCCATCCCTAACCCTTTTTCACCTTTTAAGATTCATATCAGATGTAACTCAGGGAAGCCTTCTCTGAAATGTCAGGTTGGCTTACATGCTACTTTTCAGAGGAGCTCCCACCCTTCCTCTGCACTTTACAAGCTTGTGCAGTAATTCTCTTTGGGTGTTTCTCACTGGAGAGCTGGAAATGTGTCTTACTCATCTTTGGGATATCAAATCCTGGTACATAGGAAGTAGTCAGTCTACACTTTAATGTACTAATGGTATGACCAGTGTCACTCATCTGTGAAGTGGGAGAGTTTTGATTTCAAGCTGGGTCTTCTGAGTATAAAATCAATGCTCTATTTGGTATACCTTGTTTTCTAGGAAAAAGGTGGCTGTCTTTAAAATAGCAGATGGATAATTCTTTTTATATGAGTGGGAGGTAGTTAATGCATTTTATAGCCCTGGGCAATTTGCTCTTTGTCACTTGTGAAGCTGCCAGCACTGAAGAGAAAGTGAGTTGTGCTTTTTCCTGAGACAATGGCTGGAATCAATGAACAGAGGGTTGTTATAGTCAGCAGATTTTTAATGTTGATGAAATTGGGCTCTTTTTGGGAGAAAAACACTTTTGAGACTTTCATTGCCCAAAAAAGAAATCCATGCTAGAATTCCAAAGTGCTCCTGAGGCATTCATGCTTTTGCTAGATGCCACTACTGCCAACAGCTTTAAATTAAACTTTTGCTTGTGTGCCGTTGGGAAATCCCATGGTGTTTACAAGACATTGCAAAGATTTTTCTTCCAATGATATGGAAATTTGCTCTTAAGGTTGATTTAATCATGATTAGTTTGTTAACATGATCTCTGATACTTGGCACAAAAATTAGGTAAACTAATTTTGCATTTAAAACACTGTTTAATCCTAGATAATGAGCCAGACTTTCCAGCTACTTTTTATGGTAGGCATTCTGAATTCAAACTGTCCTCTGAATATCATCATCATTTTTGCAGTCTGTAAACCAATCTTTTATAACTTTGCCTAGCCTTTAGGACTAACAAAAATAGTTAAAGTTAAAAAAAAAATTTAACTCTATAAATTCCAAAAAAGCTTCAGTGGCTTTCAATCCCAGCAATGGGGTTGAAAATGATGGTTAGGCTTGGGATTAAGTAATCAAAAACAAATCAGGGCTGGCCTGGTGGCATAGTGGTTAAGTTCACACACTCTGCTTTGGCGGCCCGGGGTTTGTGGGTTCAGATCCTGGGCACGGACCTACACACCACTCATTAAGCCATGCTGTGGTGGCGTCCCACATACAAAATGGAGGAAGATTGGCACAGATGTTAGCTCAGGGCCAAGCTTCCTCACCAAAAAACAAACAAATATTATTTGGAGGACACTGCTGAATTTGTGCCTTGTTTCTTTGAACTTAACTAATCCTGCAGAAGTGACTAAAATGTTGAAATAAGTAAGGAGCTCAGTCTGTTCTTTGTGCGTGAGGATGCTGGTAGCTTATGTGTAATTTTATCTGAATGCTTAAAGAGAATTTTATTGAATAAAGAAAGACCTTGCTCAATTGCAACAGAAACAAGTGGCTGCTAAGAAATAAGATGCAGCCATTGTTGAAGACACTCTTCGAAGTCCTGACAGTATAAATATTGACATGCTGAGATAAGTCAATATTTACCGTAGAATTTGGAAGTTGCCAAGTTCCTGTTTAAGAAATGTGACCCTAGCATTGAATACAGTATATCAATAAATAAGGAACATGTCCAAATGAACAGCTGCTCAGAGAAAATAGGATAACATCTGTCTAAACTTTGGGAAACTTGAAAAGTTAAATTTAAAAAATTTATTGATGCATCTTTGGTAATTTGTAGGTACCTGCTTATACAGTATAGTATACTGGTGTAGTTCTATATAGGGTTTAACTTAAGTGTTTTTTAAAAATGACAGCATGGTTTCAATTTATAACTTTGTAAAATTAGTTGTCCTAGGATACTCATCTACAAACTGAATAAAAAAAAATCTTGCCTCAATATTGTGTTTGGGAACCAACCTCTTCATTTTAAGCATTATTCTTACAGAAATTGGCTCAAGTTATGACTCAGATATTACTTTTGGGAACTAAAAGCTTGTGCTCTGAGAATTTAGTAGTAGAGAAAACATAAGAAGTTTCTGAAGTTTAAATGTGATGAGGAAATCTGTGGAGTAAAGAACGAGTAAAGTTGATATGTTTGGTTGAGTATCACTGATCACAACTGTTAATTCCCATATGAGTATCAGTGTAATATAACAGAGCATTTGGTGCAAAGTAGAGAGACATTTGAAGCTTTTATAGCAAGTCATTGGAACCACACAAACAATCTTACATCTGTTTTGCAGACTTCTAGAAGGTTAAACTTAACATTCTTTGAATGATAGTCCTGAAACAGTCCTGGAAGAGCATAAACCAAGGGTATCGAGACTGGTCCTCTCATTGCTTCTATTTTCTGATAGTAAAGATTGATGGCTCTTATATAGTAATCTAATCATTTAACCACATCATAATGTTATGTTTATATTGGGAAGAATGGATGCAAAATACAATTGAGGTCATATTCTGTCAGAAGCTACATTTGGTTCTATCTTGATAAACATGAAAAAACAAATTTGCTTAGAGGTTCATAAAAGGCTTTTAACCTATTCTTCTCAGTGTATTAAAGATGGAAGAGAAAAACACAGTCTTAAAATTTAAGTCGATTGGACCCCTCGTTTAGAGAGGATTTGCCAGTGTTTTGAGGTAAGATGGTGAGTTTTAAGGAGAAAACATTAGACTTATTAATTAGTGATTTTAAAACTTGGAAAACATTTTTTGCCATGTAACCAAGGCTTGAAACTTTGTTTTGAATAGATGTATTATGATTTTTTTTTCTGGAATCATTAGAGTATTATGCAAAATATTCACCAGTTGTCTTCTTGAACCACCTGTCACCAGTTGTTTATTACGTAGTGAAAACAAAGTTACCCACTGTTTCCAAAATGTCATGTGTTTTAGATTTGATGAGAGTGTAAGTATATTAAGCTGAAAATGTAAAACTTCCTGCTTGGTGTTGAATATTATGAGTTTGATATAGTGCGTCCCCAAGTGTGGTACTCATACCACTGACGGAATATACGCTTTGTTTCCTTACAACTGTTTTTTAGGTACTCTGATATAAATGAGGTTAAGAGAATGCCACAAAACCAATGAATGACAGTAAAGGTTCATTCTAAAGTCTGATTCCAAGCCTGACACAAGGTAGTTTAAGCAAAAGTGAATTTCTCGTCTTCATACCTAAAACATCCATGGTTAGATCTAGATTCTGTTGCTGCTGGAATCAGATCTGAGCTGCTGCCCACCACTCAGTTCCCCTTTCTGCTGTGTTGGTTTTGTTCTCAACAGCTTCACGCTCACAGTGTCGTTAATACCAAATCCAGTAGAGAAGAATCTATATCCTTTATGATGCAAATAAAATTCTTGGAACTGAGCCTCACTGGTCTTAGTTGTCCTAACGTGAATCATGTGCTCATCTCTGTAATTTGGGCCCAGTCTAGGTCTGTGGACTACTCCTGGAATGTGGGGCTACAGTCAGCTTGCCCTAAGCCTGTGGACTGAGAGTAGCAGAGGTGGGGGTCATTTAAAGTTTTGTTGCTGTAAGCAGGGGGAGTCTGTATTGGGTGGCAAAAATCAACAAATTCTCTCTAAATGTTGGGTGAAGGAACATTTTTAACTTGAATTGCAATGGGACATGAACCATGACACTGATGGCATTCTCTGACCAGTGTTTAGTGATAGCTAACAATGCTGAATCCTTCAGTTGGGAACCTGTGTTTTTTAAGGAACCGAGAAGGAAAAGTGTAAGCTAGAGTTATTCAAATTAGTATCAATAAATTAATGCAGCCATGTGAGTTAGGGCCACTTACTGATTATGTGCCAGGAACTATAGTAGGTTTTTGATTCATGTTGTTTAGATAAAAAAATTTAAGGTGGCTTGATTCTAATGAAATGCCACAGGATGGGAAATTTTGGAAAATAGTGCAGTTATTACTTGCGGTTTCTTTATTGTGGTACTATGTGCAGTCATTGAATATCCATATAAAGTGACATATATTGAATATTTTGTTATATCAATTTTTTATACATTTTGGCCTTAAGAACAAATTATTGATGTATAGCCAATAAATATTGACATACCTTCAGATATTTTTGATTATCAGCTTTTCAGTTGATTATAAAAAGTATTTTTTATCTTTCATATCTTTGAGTCAATGTTGCGCAGCAAAATTCACCAGTGCATTATACACCAACGTTCTGGGTGTAATGCTTGTCAGGTAGGAGTATTTACCAAAGAGCCAATACTGAGCCAAATACTTCTTTTGATAGGCTCCTAAGTTTTGAAGTATTAAATTATATATTTAAGAATAAATTTCTAATAGATGACTTTTTCTCTTTTTACAAAGATACCCTATAACAATCATAATCAGTCTGATGATCAAATAACATTTATTGAAAACTCTTTTCTTGTTATCCATTTTATTTTGAAAATTTCAAACATACATAAAAGTAGAGAGAATAATGGACTCCCAAGTACCCATCACCTAGCACAATTATTAACTCATGGCCCATCTCATTTCACTTGTATCCTATTCACTTGTATCCTATTCACTCTTCTTTTCTAAATTATTTTCAAACAAATCTCAGACATCATATTATTTCATCTGTAAATATTCTAACACGTATCATTAAAAAGTAAGGCCACTTTAGAAAACATAACCACAATTCTATTAACATACCTAAAAAATTAACAATAATTCCCTAATATCATCAAATACCTAATCTGTCTTCAAACTTCTCAAATTACTTCATATGTTTTGATTGTTGGTTGAATCAGGTTTTAAATAAGGTCTATAAATTGCAGTTGCATATGGCTTTTAAGTCTCTTTTAACCTAATATTCCAACCCTCTCATCCCTCCCTTTTGCATTGAAACTTATTTGTTGAAAAAACTGGGTCGGTTGTCCCCCATGGAGTTTCTCACAGTCTAGATTTTGCTGATTGCATCCCCTTAGTGTCATTGAACATATTCCTCCATCCCCTATGTTTCCTATAAATTGGTAGTTAGATTCAGAGGTTTGATCAGATTCATGTTGGATTTTTATTAGCATATTATAGGTGTGTAGAGAATTTGTGGCTTTTACCAAGGAAACATATTTAAGCCAATGGGATGGGAGTTCTTTTCTATTTATATCTCAAAATACAATAAGTTTGGCTTTAGGACAGAATTTGTATCAGGAAAGAAAAGAAGTCAGAATGTGGGGGAAGGGGAGGGGAATACTTATATATATTGACATATTTACTGGCCATAAATCTATAATTACTCTAGTAACTCTTCACTTCTTTAATTTTAAAACAAATGATGTTAGGACTTTCTATAGATATCTCGAGCCATACAAAGACTCAAAGAAATTTTTTTCTTTGAATTTCATGAGTTTTTCCCATTTGTAGAAGACGGATTGGACTCTATACTTTGAAAATTCTATCTATTGTTAGAATAATCTAAAATAGGTACGTGGGAGAAAGTATAATAACGTTGTATAGAGAACTTTGCCTCTACTGTTTGAAGTCCCTGCATGGGAAATTCTAGGTTATACATCAGCTCATGATTTACATCTGTGTAATACATTGTGATAACTTGTTCATAGATTGAGGAATGGCAATTCAATAGCAGCAGAAATGGAGAACATTTAAAGGTAAGAGGTAGCTGTAGTTCTGGTACCTTAATAGTTATGAAGTGAAAAAATTCACAGAGAGGCTGATAGCCAAGAAGTAAGGTTAAATATGAGACGCACATAGAGGCTGTCCAGGGTTGAGACTTTCCTTCTAGGCACTATGTTGGAGACTTAGTTTTGAATATACTTCTACCCTTACTTCACCTTGCTAAATTTCACTTTTTTTTTGTTTTTAGAATGGGGCTGAATATGAAGATTTGTATAAATCTTTATGTATATATATAAAGATTTATATAAATCTTTACTTATATTTATAACTATAAAGCAATATGTGTAAAGCTCCTGGCACAGTTCATGACCTGCTCAATACGTATTTGTTTCGCTCTCTCACTGACAGCCACATAGCCTGAGTTTTTAGGGGAAATTATTGACTTTATAAGTCTCTATCTGTATTATACATTGTAATTAGCTATATATGTGCCTTAACTTAATTTTTCAGTGTTTATCTAGTTGTTTTTGTTCTCAAATTATTACTGCCACCTCTCTTTTTCATTTTGTCCTGAGTAAAAAAACCTCCTTAGATATTAAACCAGGTATACCCTCACTGAATGTTTTCGCTCTGATTATCTAACCATGATCTTCATGTCCTGGAATGTTCAGACTTGAGTGAATCTTACTGGCCATCAACTAAATAGATATTTCTATTACAGATAACTCCCAAGAGTTTAATCAAAAATTAGGCATTCCAAATAACAGCAGTCCTATACAATTGGTCATAGTTATCATTTTTCCACTGTTTGAGCAAGCAAGATGTCATATTAAAATGTTTAATATGACCTTGTTTTTGGAAATTTAATAATTTATTTTGGTGTATGTCTTTAGTTTGGAGCTAAGTCTTTTGTTATAATGAAAAGCATTTACATCAGTTGACATCTTTCTAGATATCTTATATTATGTTTCATTGTACATTCATGTACCTTGGCCAAAGAGGAGTATTCATGCAGGCAGAATTCAATTTAATAATATGCATTTCACTTGTTAATTAAAGGTAATTTTCCAGGTATTGGAATTGCATTGTTGTTATTGTTACCTCACAAAGGGCACGATCTGCTCACCATGTGACAAAAGGCAATCATCAAGAGGCAAGATGGTGGAAAGCAAAGGCTTTATTACAAGTTGCTAGCAAGGGGGAAGATGGCTGACTAATGTCTCAAAGAACCATCTTACAGAACAAAGACTACAGGCCAGTTATATAGGGGGCTGGTCTCCTGGTGGGGGAGGCATCTGGTCTCAGGGTGGGGCATCTATCTGGTCATAGTTCCTGGCAGTCTTTTGTTTTACTTGATATGCCTCAGACACTAGAGCAACACCCTGTGCCCTGATCTTTCAGTTGTCATTGATGATGGCTAACAGTATCGATTCTCTGCCAGGGGGTCGTCACGTTCCTAAGGAACTCAAGAGAACAAAGGTATCAACTTATAGCAGCTGGGAGGGGCCACAAACCCATAGAGCGTGCCTGGGCTGTTTAATTAATCAGAGGTCATTCAAAGTTACAATATGGTTTCTTTTCTACAATATGGCTTCCCTTATGTCAATCTTGTGTTGAGCTGGTATCATTATTTTTAGTGAATTTCCTAGTTTATTGTTGGTATTTAATTTTATGAACATTGGATTCCTCATATGAACATACTCATATCTCTTGTTTTTGTTTATTTTGGTCCTGTAATTTTTTTTTAAGTTAGAAAATGCAGCAACTTTATATATCATCTATCATATATTTGACATATCTCTTCCTTATTTTTTTATTAGTACTTTAATTCCCATGTAACAAATTATGTACTGCCTTGAATTTTAGTTATAATTTGTAGAACTCTATTTTGTCATGTTCTCCTAACTGGATTAAGAGTTTGTGAGGGAAGGTATCATTACTTTTTTTTTTTAATCTGCTGGAGTTCTTATTGAGCACAAAGTTTGTACAGAGTGCTTCTTCAGTGAATGTTTGACTGGTAGATGGAGTGGAAGTTTTGAAGCTGGCTTCCCTCAGATCGATGTCAGTTTGTTATCAACTTAGTGGGAAGATTTGGTTTTGTTCTATGTACTAAGTGACTCTGAAAGTAACTTAACTTTGGATGGCTTTTCAGATTAGCTTTGTAAATTTTTCATTGCAAAAGTAGACTTGCTTCTCTTGCAGGAAGTAGCTTCATTTGTTACTAAACATTTCATTAATTCTTTTGGGGAAGTGTTGGGTTAAAAAATAATTATTTCTTATATTTTCTAAACCATGTAACATTTCCAACTTCTTCCAAATGGGAAAATTATTATTGCTAATTCTGTAGTTTGAAGATTGTTGATGACTTTGCTGGGCTTTATAGGCATGAACATCTCTGATTCAGTGCTATTTCAGAATCCTTGGAAGAAGTCTTAACAGTCTTTTTAGGATTTAGTTTCAAAATTAATGTTAAATTGTAGCCAAAAAAAGGCCACAGATTGATTAATCTTTCTGATTAATATGGTAATGTAAAGAGGCTCTTTTTAGCTGAGTGGCCTTATTTCTCTGCTGCCTGCTACAGATAGTGCCACTTTGATTGATTGATTGATTGAGGAAGATTTGCCCTTAGCTAACATCTGCAGCCAATACCCCTCTTTTTGCTGAGGAAGATTGGCCCTGGGCTAACATCTGTGCCCATCTTCCTCTACTGTATGTGGGACGCCTGCCACAGCATGGCTTGATAAGCAGTGCATAGGTCTGTGCCTGGGATCCAAACCTGTGAACCCTGGGCTGCCACACTGCAGCGTGTGAACTTAACTACTACGCCACTGGGCTGGCCCCGATAGTGCCACTTTTGCTGCATCTTTCTATTGCCAGACACTGCCGTTCCACACTACAGAAGCTCAGCCTTCAAAATTCTGACTCTTTAATAACAAATGACTTCTAATCTGGGTTAACTTCATTGCTTGCTTTATTCAAATGTTGTAGAGGTCAAAACATGGGAAGCCAACAGAGTGGTACTAGAATTCTGAAGCTATCAAAGTTCCAATTCGAAGAGTCAACAGCTCTATATTCTAAACTCACCGCTGAGTGATTTCAGTTTGTATAATTCAGCTATGGGCCTCTTCCATCAGGAGGAAGAACTAGCAGAGTCTGAACTTGATTTTCCTGATATCTTCCCTAGATTAGGCCTTTCTTTTTTCTCCAGTGGAGGAATGAGATGATTGACAACTGGGATCCTTAGAGGCTTCTCACAACTGCTTTCAGTGTTCTTGGACCTTGAAAGGATGGATAGATTTTCACAGGTACAGACTGGAGGTGGATATTTTAGGAGAGGAAACAGCATAATCAAAAGGGCAATAGCAGTGGTGCATTCAGAACTCCCCCTACTCATCCTTGAGGTCTTAGATCTCATTTCCTCCAGAAAGCTTCCCATGACTTGGTCAATCTGGGTGTCTGATCTGGGTTCTTTACTACCTCATTATGGCTCTTACCACAATGTTTTGTAACGTGTTTATTTGACTGTTTCTTCATGAGAGTATAAGTGTTCTGAGGTCAGGGGTTATGTCCATTTTATTCACGGGTCTATTCCCAACACTTAGCATAGTAGCTGGCATCTGGCAGGATCTAAATAAATATTTATACTTGACTTGCCATATTTTAAGAGTCACTGTATTTGTGAGAGGCTATCTGGGCTGCTTTATACATTGACATTAGAAAGCATCAGATTTGTCAGGTAAAGATTCTTTATTCCAAGGACTTGGGGATGAAGGAATTGGTTTCTGATTTAGTACAGGTTATACACCAATGGCCTTAAAAGCTGGAGTAAGGCTGTTTTGTTTGGCACATTGAGGTATTTTCCAACATGAACAACCAATTCTTCAATTCTCCAACACCAACTGGATGTCCAACGATTCAATTCAATTATGACACAGTCTACTGGAGTTAGTGGCAGTTTCTACAAGTTAAAGGGCTCAGTTCCACAAGACTGCCCCCACTTCAGATGCCAGTTGTAAGTCCTAGGCCACCTATACTTCTGACCTGCTATAAATAAGGGGTTCCCACGACTACCTCCTCAGGTTCAATAATTTGCTAGAATGGCTCACAGAATTTAGGAAAACAGTTTACTTGTATCTACCTAAATAGTATAAAGGATACAGCTGAGGAATAACTAAATGGAAGAGATGTATAGGGAAGGTCTGGGAGGTAGAGAGCAGAGCTTCCATGCCCCCACTGGGCATGCTACTCTCATGTATTCACAAATTTCTTTGTTCTGGTTTTTATAGAGCTCAATCTTCAGCTCCACCCTCCTTTCCAGGTGGGGATTGGGAGTGAGGCTGAAAGTGCCAACCCTTCAATCATTTGGCCTTTCTGGTGACCAGCCCCATTATGAGGCTATCTAATGACCCCACCCTATGTCACCTTATTAGGGTAAACACTGATGTGATTGAAAGGGACTCCTCTTGAATAACAAAAGACACTTCTATCACTCAGGAAATTCCAAGGGTTTTAGCAGCTCTATCTGGGACAAAGACCAAATATATTTTTTATTATACCACACACATCAAGTGTTTTTAAAAAAAAATTAGCCAACTTTTAAAAGTCAGATGAC
This sequence comes from Tapirus indicus, assembly GCA_031878705.1. NCBI lineage: Eukaryota > Metazoa > Chordata > Mammalia > Perissodactyla > Tapiridae > Tapirus > Tapirus indicus. The sequence continues at coordinate 10,181,145 of CM062925.1, forward strand.
TTCTGCATAAAAATGGGGGTTTGTAGGTGTCTTGAATCATCAGAATGGCAGGCCACCAAGGACCAGTACTTCCTCATGCTAACAATCTGCACTGAGTAATGGCTGCCACCTTTATATGGTCAGCTGTCTTTTCCATTAGCCACAGTCCCTGCTCATCATGCAATGAACGTCTGTGGGCTTGCTCCTGACCTGCATAGGCCCTGGATGCATTAGGACTTGCACCCCTGCAGTACAAGATTCAAGGTAACGTTTAGCAGGTACAGAGTTTCAGTTCAGTCTGAGAATGCATCACCCAAGGGAACTCAGAACTGAAACTTTTGCTTTTGTCTTGGAACCTCCTCCCTCTAGAGTTGTCCACAATACTTCAGAGATGTGGTTGAACAGAAATTGCAACATGGGAGATAAGTATGTAGTTATTCATCCAATTAGGAATGGAAGTCCTTATGTGCTGTTTATAACTTACTATTATTTGATCTGTGTGAAATTGCCATTTTTTAGGTTAAAAATTGTTAAATATTGGCAATTTCATATGGTTCCTAAATATTTTTGTATGGCTGAATTAGGTGGTATCACCACTTGAGGATATGTTATCGGGTTGTTTTTTTCCCCCGGGATTAACTCTCGTTTGTACCCCAATCTTATCATTCATCCCCTTTTTTGCCATTAGAAAATAGGCAGATAAATGGGTACAGTTGTAAGTAAATGGTGGATTTGTGAATGAAAGAAAAGTATAGTGCAGATCTTGTTCCTTTTCCATACAAGTGCTTTTAGTTACATTTCAGTTCTGAGCACCACATTTTTTCAAGTAGAAAAGACTATTGATAAGCTCAACTGATGGTGTTTCATAGGAATATCCTCACTCTTCTGAAATTAAAATGTAAGAGGTGTCAAAAGTTTGAGGTTTAAGAAATCATAATTACTAAATTCTTAATGAAAAAGACTGTTGCTTAGCTGATCCTGTATTTCAGGTACTATCTTACCTCTTCAGTTCTAAGTGTCGTTCTCACATGAAACTGCAATTAGAACTGAAGTGTTCTTGTGAAAGTTTAGAAAGCTTCCAAAATGATAAGTATACTCTCATCCTTTCTGCCAAAGTTATTTGTAATCAAGAGTGTCCATTTGATGAATATAAAGGAAGTCATAGTCTTGGAACTTTGGGTCCAGCTTTAAGGGCGTTTTGGATCTAGTGTTACATTTTATGTGGGAAATTTATTCAGGCCATTTTATTATTTTTTAATATTCACTTCCTTGGGTAAGAGAAAAGAAAGAGGAAGTGAAATTTAAATGAATCACTGAAACTAATGATTATTAATGGTGTTTGTAAAAGATAAGCAGAGGAAATGAACAGTAACATGATATTTGAAATGGTGGCAGCTGGCATTCCACAGTCATAAGAGGTAATTGAGAATGGACTATGACCATGGCAAAGATGCCTTATTTTTCAGTCTTAATTTATAGTTCTAATGCTTTATTCCTGAAGCATCAGATTGTTAATTTAATGCTTCCTTGAACATCAGCTGTATATTACAAGTTTTTGAACAAGATCTGCCAACAGTTTTAACTATATTTCACTTTTACTTAGGGCGACCAATCATCCTAGTTTGCCTAAAGTTGAGAGGTTTCCTAGGACACAGGACTTTCAGTGTTAAAACTGGGAAAATCTCAGGCAAACATGGACAGATGGCCACCTTACTTTCATTTTCAAAATTAATAGAATGGAGATAATCTGGCATGAAGGTATTTAATAATCCTGTAAATTCTTTACCCATAAGGTTTAGAAAATTCTGACTCGAAAACATTTAAGGAAAGCATTTCTTTTATAGAAGGCAAGCTTGATATTTTTGTTTTAATTGCTTTGGAAATTGAAAGGTAAATTGATTATGTGGTCATTTTTCAAAAAAACCTTAATTTACTCTTTGGTCAGGTAGATAACACTGATCAGCAAGTTGACATACTATTAGTAATGAAAATGCTAGGAACAAATTATTAATTAAAAAAAGTCCTCAATGTGGGAATTCTGATAATAAGCAAAACATCAATAGCCAATGCTTTTAAAAAATACTAAACAAATAGGAAAATAGTCCTTTTCTTTGCACTTAGTTTTCCTAAATTGTGTGGTGCTTATCTTATCAAAAGACATATATAAAAAGACATATGGTGATTGTTGCATAAACTTCTCTTTCCTTTTTATCTAGCAGTTACGTATGTTCCTGCTTTAATTTTTGAAATGTTATCACCACACTTTTGGTTTACAATTTACATTTTCTTTCTTTTTAAAAAAATAAGGTCAAACAAAATAATGTGATCAGGAATCTAATTACAGACTATTACCAGCATGTGCTGTGTGCTAATCTTTATTCTGAACTCACTTTAGGTGTCAGCCTACTTTTCTCAACAAGGGGGCACTTAAGTTAATTGCTTCATTAGAAACGTGCATTTAGCTCTTTCTGATCTATAAGTACAACCCCTTGGCATAGCTGCAGGAGTTTGAACACCTGCAGCCCAAGCAGCTTGAAAAGAAGCCATAACTTACTATAAAGGAAAATAAAAGAAGCTCAAGTTCAAAATGGTGTTATCAATGATACAGTGTTGTCACTAACTTGAGCTGACCTAAGAGAGTTGGCTTCTGCACTGCTCCTTATCAGCATCCAAAAGGGCATACAAAATTCTTTGTAAACTAATTTAAAAAGCGTCTTGTTTATTCAGAGGCAACTGTGAAGGAAGGGTATTTGTTCAGAGTGTAGATCACATCAATTGCATACCAGCCAACAACTTATTTCTCTTCTAAGAGAGAGGCCAAGTATCAAAGACACAAAGTACTAAAGATAAGCTTCTCAATTCTCAACTGTTCTGAGCTCTCAATAAAGCTACTGACGGACAAATTGGGGTGGGACCCAACTGTTTCCACCTGCAGGCTGTCTTAGACCCTTGGCTCTGGCTGGGAGAGGTGCAGATACTAGTTCGACCTTTAGTGCCCTTAGAAAACAAAATACAGGCTTTCTTATGGCCCTAATCATCAGTCCCTCTGAAGAGGATTCTACCCCTTTTCTTCAAGTAGTCTTGGGGCAAAAAAACTGGGGCAGACTATTCCCATTTGCAGGGCTGGTGAAAGCAAAGAGGTCGTTGATTCACTCTTACTGAATCTTAAAAGACATTCCAAGTCATCTTTTTTTCTGTTTCTATGGTTGATTCTTCCATATGTTGTATTTGATATTTAATGAGAGGGTTACCTCAGTAAGTAAAAGAATGAAATACTTTCAAAACTGGTTCAAATAGTATATTATCAGGAAATTAAGACTCAATTGATATAAAGAAAACATTTCTGAAGCTACTGAGGCACAAAATACAGGAAACTGAGTTGTCATATTTGGGCTATTAATATGTTAAGTGCTTAAACATGGCTCACTTGTAGCACCCAAAGTTTCAAATCTGAGTTTACTAAAATAATAGAATCTTTAAAATAAAATGTGATGAGTTCCTAGAGTTAATTAGAAATTTGGAAAATATTTGAAATATGAATAATTAATCTGACCCCTAAATGCCTTTTTAACATAATTGGGATTAAGCCCTCTGTATTATGTGAAATTAGGATGAGTTACTGACAGGCATCTGGAGTATTAAATTTTTAACTAATTTGTCTCTATAATTAGAAATTTGTCACTTGTTTCAAACATGGTAAAAAATAGCAGTGAAACCAATTGCTGTTTTAGAGTAATTCTAAGTGCTGCATTTTCCTTTCACAAAGTTACATGAATTGCTAACACTAACCATGGTTCTTGAGGCACATTTAAGAAGAAATAATCTGTAAGTGTGTGTGTATCTGTCTGTTTGTATATAAATTCTATTGAGGCAAAAAATGGCCTTCATAAGTAGTTTCTGTTACCCTTCTCTCCCCCAAATTGTGAGGTTTGGGCACATTAGAATTATGTAAGCCTTTAACTATGCGTCTTTTTCGATGATTGGCATAGAAAAACAGTAACACACATTTTCCAGTAATTTCAAATTTAAGAATTACAGAGCACGTAATTGACTGCATGTTAAGTATATTGACTGATCTAAAAGCAAATATTCACAAATGGATAAAGTATTTCAGAATTAAGCACATCTAGGCAAAGAAGACCTCGATGTAGGAAAAAATTTTGACTAAATGAAATATTTAAAAATAATTATATTTTTTTCAGTGATTATGATGTAGTGAAACCTACAAATTTATATGTTTTTAAAATATTAACATGCTTAATTGATGTGGTTACAACTATGGTTATTTTATCACTTTGTCTTTTACTGGAAAGAAGAATAGTTTTCTGAGTAAACTTTAGATAGAGATTAGAGTTATTGCTAATTTATCAATTTGAAGGTACCTTACACTCTTAATTTTAGATATTTTTTCTTTCATTCTGGAAGTTTCTGTGCTTCCTTATGCTTTTTACCATAAGATAATACAGCTCTAGCATTCTATAATTAAGCATCCTTTCTACCTTTAGAAGATAGAGATCTGTAGTAAGTTAGCCTTGTTTTGTGAAGAGCTGACAAAGTGAGTTGTTTTTATTTTCATATTCAATTGTTATATGAGAAACACATGATGCTTTATGAGAACATAATAGTTTTAAATTGAGAAAACAAATTAAAACTCCTGATTTAAAATTTGCTCTTATTAAAACTTATTAATCAGTTGTCAATGAAATGCCAATTAATAATTTACTTTGGGATTTTTATAGCATATTATATATATTGGTCATAAAAATTTGAAGCAATTTTATACTCTTTCCCACAAATAAAAGATTAAAGAATATTCTTTTAGCTTTTTTAGGATCATCTAGTAAGAGATTCATGCTATGTGATTAACGAATAATTCTGTCTAGGTTTTCATCTTTGAATTTTGTGCTTTGTTCCTAGTTTTGACTTTTATAATGTTTCATCTTTGGATATTTGTAAATTTTAGGGTATTTCTTTGGTTTTGTTTGTTAGCTTCTATAGCATAAGCATCTCTTAATGAAGTACGCATGGTCAAAGGATATTCCAGTGTTAGAAAAAATATATTTATTTGCTTTGAACTAAGTAATATATGTCATACCACAGTCTGGCAAGTTTGAGGTCAGTCTGGGCAAGATTCTAGAGTCAATTACCAGAAGAATGGTTTTTGAATTCATAGAAAAAGAACCTTTAATCATCAGAAATGACAGGAGGATCACTGAGAAACAGTCTCAGTCTTAATTTATTTCCCTTCTTTTCTTAATTGCATTGCTAGACTGGTAGTAGAGTAGGTAGTTTTTGCATTGAACTCTCCTGATATCCGTGACTTAAATGGAGATATTAGCAGTGTACCCACCTCAGAGTGTTGATTAATCTCTACAAGAGGCTTGATTCTAATGGCAATCCACAGGAGTCTATTCTAGAGCTTGTCCTGCTCAACATTTTACATAAATGATGTTACTACTTAGAAGAGAGGTTTATCAGATTTTTAAATGGCAAGATCAGGGAGAGATTATAAACGTGTTGGATCACATTTAACAGTCACTATTCAGTGTAACTTTGATAAGCCACATATAAAATATGAAATTGCACCCCTGCAAAAAAAAATAAACAAAAACAAAATTGAATCTTGTATACGTATTTGGTCACATGATTTATGTTGAAGGTACAGCAGTCAGGAAATGATGGTCTTTAATAAATAGTACTGGGTCAATTAGATATCCATGTGGAAAAAATATATCTTGGCCCCTACCTGACATGATGCACAAAAATCAATTCCAGATGGATTGCAGATCTAAATATGAGAGATACAATTATAGCTTTTAGATAAACATAGGAGAATATCTTAGTGACCATAGACTTCTTAAGCAGGGCACAAAAAGTGTAATCATAACATAAAAATTTTGATAAATTTACACTTTATTAAAATTAAGTACTTATTTTCATCCAAAGATACCATTATGAGAGGAAAAAAAGTAACCTACAGAGTGGAAGAAGATATTCACAGTACATATATCTATAAAAGGATTCATATCTAAAATATAAAGAACAAATCAAAAAGAAAAGAAAGAACAAATCAACAAAAAAAGACAACTGAAGAAAAACATTGGCAAGATTGAGCAGACACTCCACAAAACAGGATATTCCAATGCCCAAACAAATATATGAAAAGGACTCAACATCATTACTCATCAGGGAAATGGGAATTAAAACCACAATATAATACTATATACCCACCAAAGTGGCTAAAATTGTGGAATGATCAGAATATTCATATACCAAGTGTGAATTGGTACAAACTTTTTAGAGATCCTTTGGCTGTATTGCACTAAAACTGAACATGTGCATATCTTCTGACCCAGCAATTCCACTCATAGGTATATACTCATAGGTATATATCCAACAGAAAAGTCTAGATATTTACTAGAATGTTTATGGCAGCACTTTTTGTGATAGTCAAAACCTGGAAAGTTCTCTAATGCCTATCAATAATAGAACGGATAAATGAATTGTACTATATCAATGTAGTGGAATACTCTACAACCATGAACACGATCTACAACTCTAAGAAACAGTATGGAGGAATTTCTCAAACATAACGTTGGGCAAAAGAAGCCAGACACAAAATACAGCATGCCATATGATTATATCTACATAAAAGTTCAAAACTACTGAAAACTCTAATCTCTGTTAGAAGTAAGGAGAGTGGTTCTTTGGGGACATAGTGACTGGAGAGAAAGTATTGTGAGACTGAGTTCCGGGGTGGTAATGTTCTGCTTCTTGATCTAGGTGCTGCTGACATGGATTTGTTCAATTGTAAAACTCATCAAGTTGTGTTTTAGGTATGTGTACTTTTTTCTGTATATAATACAAAATTTAAAATGCACAATTTCAATACGAAATTTAAAAATGCAGAAAAAAGTTTATTGGCCTTGGGCTGTGAAAGCTCGATATGACCCATCTCTACTAGAGGGAGTTTCTGCCTCAGTGGACAGAGTGAGTCACTGAGACTGGGAACTCCTTTCTTAGAGAAGGCAGGACTGGGTACTACTAACTCTTGGGTTCTGAGATTTTCTTTTCCTAATCTTTGTGCTTACTCTCCTTTTTCATTTCACACAGTCTTTCTCCAGACAGAAGCTAAGACACTCTATCAAATTTATCCTCACTAATTATAATCACGCTCCAGTCCTGAGATTACTCCCACGTCACTCACGCAAGTTCTTGTGACCATTTCTTTTGTTGTAGGGAAAGAGGCTGTTGACTGTCGGGGAAAATTTACTTTTCATATTGTTGGAGATAGTTATGTTTATTCAGCTACACAACTTGGGCAAATCATTTGCCATTTATGGGCCTCTGCTTTTCTTATCGGTAAAAATTTTGAATCAATATTAAAGAGAACTATGATTTACTAAGTTTGGTGGTTGGCTAACTATTCTACGCTTTTTTGCTTTACTTATTTCCTTGGTGCTTTGTATAGCTGAGAGATCAATACAGAAAATGTCACTATTGGATAGTCACAATTTCTTGCAAAAATATTGATTTTTTTGTTCTATAGCAGGTGACCAGAAATGGAGAGAAAAGTAAGCAGAATCTGTCTTGCTTCTGAACCTGGTGTAATTCATTTTCTACAAATTGCTTGGGAGAAAACACTAGGATCTGGTTTTGTTATTACACTTACGGATGGTCAGTCGGCGTGGACTGGGACAGGTAATATTAAAAGCAAAATTTCAATAATGTGCTATTCTTCAGTCCTCAGTGATCCTTCAAATTAAAGTATTTCTTTAATAGATCTTGGGTAAAATTAACATGATTGCTTTTACTTGTTATAGCTGTCTAATTTACACACAGATTTGTAGTATTTAATGCCATTTTCTATAATTAATAGAAGGATAGAGAAATAAGCATGTGCCCCAGCAAATTCTGGTTACCATTTGTCTTAGTAGTTGGAATTGGTCAGAGTTTTTAAATGATCTTTTTGTACAAAACATAAATAGTACTTTTTACATGTGTCTTTTCTCAAGACCCCGGGGAAATATTGGGAGGTGCGGGAAGGTGGGTTGGCTGGGCCAAGGGTTTGTATTGGCTTGGGGGAGTGGGGTGGTGGTGGTTTTCTTTTTATTTCATATATGTACATTGTTTGAATTATTTTCCAATAAACACGTGCTATATTTGTAACAGAACAAAACAGAACTCATAGCCTAAGACTTTGTAAACCAAGGTTCAAACTCGTATGGGATTTGACTATTTTTGGGATTTTGACTATTATTTTATGACATAGACTTTTGATTTTTTTATCTTTGGTGATAATCTTTTAAAAAGGCTAATGGCCCTGATATCATTTATGGAATGTGGCAGGTATAAAGTCAAAATATCTAGAGTTATGTTTTGCTCATATAGCACAGTTTTAATACTCTTCTAAAGTATTTTATTGAAAGATTTAAAAAGCTATTTCTACAGTTATGCAACGGTCATTTCTAGAGTTATGTTGTGAATGGCGTTTTAAGTAAAATAATTTGTCATGTTAATTTACATACTATTTGTATCCCCTATCAACTTTTGAAATGTTTTCCTAAAATTTGTTTCTATGACTATATTACCTTTTTTCGTTTTTTTTTCTTGGTGAGGAAGATTAGCCCTGAGCTAACATCTGTTGCCAATCCTCCTCTTTTTGCTGAGGAAGATTGACCCTGGGCTAGCATCAGTGCCCATCTTCCTCTACTTTATATGTGGGATGCCTGCCACAGCATGGCTTGATGAGTGGTGCATAGGTCCACCCGAACCTGCGAATCCCGGGCTGCCAAAGCAGAGCGCACGAACTTAACCACTATGCCACCAGGCTGGCCCCTATATTACCTTTTAAAATTATAATACATTGTGAAGTTTTGTTTCTTTGTTGAATGTTACAAATTCTGTTATACAACACAGTCAAACTGAATTTATGCCTGTAGGTGTTTTTATTTTTGTCTTTTGTAACAGAGAGCAAGGAATGTTAATATAAGTATTATTGTAAAATAAAGAAATTGCAAGGGTAATGTTTGCATTACCTGTTATGGTATCTATTTAAGCTGTACATTCTATGTAAGAGAAATCAATTGTTGGTTGGTTATTGCACTGCAGGAGTGGGGGAAAATTTGTCACATTTAGCTCTATGTATGCTGGTGAAGGTGCACCCAGGTGAAAATAGCTCTGTTTTGGGGTGAAGGGGGGTGCTTAGGGCTGAAGACCATGGCAGTAGGTTAATGCTGGTTGTCTGGGAGAGAAGAGCAGTTCCATTAGCACAGCCCAGGAGGCAGGTCCTAGGTGAAGCGGTTGCTTGTGTGTAAGGAATACTGTATTTATATCTCAGATATTTCCAGTTGGCAAATGGCTGATTCTAACTATAATGATAACTTATCGTCAGACAGATGATCTCAAGATGCTTTGAGAGCCTTAATTATCAAAGGAAAAGAGTAAATTCTGATCTAGTCACTAAACCTCATTCTCCAAAGCAAAGAACAACAACAATATGTTGTTTGAATTTTTTTTATCATTAAGGATTGGGAAAAGAAGAGTACTCTGATTAATTCTTAAATCTTAATTTAACCAGAAATTTAAGTTAACTTTACATTTATGGAATATTTTGTTTATATCATTCAAAATGTGCTGGCAGTTGTTCTTAATATTGTTATGAATATTGTTTCACTAGAGTAGATCCATTGAGAGCAAGGAACACATCTGATTTGTCAGCCACTCTGAATAAGTATCTAGACCAGTACCTAGGACGTATATGCTCAATGGATACTCTGTGAAACAAAAAGTGAAAGGATGACTCGAGGCCAGCACGGGTGGCCTAGTGGTTAAGTTCGCAGGCTCCGCTTCAATGGGGCCCAGGGTTTGCAGGTTCGGATCCTGGGTGCAGACCTACCAATCCAGGCTGCAGTGGTGTCCCATATATAAAGTAGAGGAAGATGGGCACAGATATTAGCTCAGTGACAATCTTCCTCAAGCAAAAAGAGGAGGATTGGAAACAGATGTTAGCTCAGGGCCAGTCTTCCTCACACAAAAAAAGTGAAAGGATGACTCAAATATATAAAACTGGTTAGGAAAAAAGGAAAAAGTGCCATTCATTTTAGAGTTAGCATATTTTTTAATGAAAACTCCAGTTTCATATTTATTGTTGGCACTGATCATAAATGCAGTGTTTTACCATTTGTTTTTCAGCAAATGAAATTTAGTGTGACAAAAACGTGATGTCAAACTTCTGCATCCTTTGGTGGGTTATTAACATTTTTGCTTTCTGTACTGAATAATCTTTCAAAGAAAATTTTACAGTGTACTATATGTGGTCATTTTATTTTCAAAGATATCAAATGAAATTTTAAATCTCACAAATGTTTTATACCTTTTATTATTCATTTCTATTTTCTTGTGTAAGTTTCAGGGACAAAATATGAAACAAAATAATATAACATCGTTTCCATATTTAGTTAAGGTTTATTATATAAATATAATTTGGTTTGGCACTTTACAGATAGACAATAACATGATTAAGAACATTGAAACAATTAAATAATTGAAACATGAAAATGGATTTCCTTCCTATACCTCATCCTGTTTTTTGTACAAGTTTTTGATTGCTCCAACCTTCAATTTGGATAATTTTTTTTCTCTTTTCATTTGAGTGAAATTAAAAGGATGTGGTGTTCCTTTTAATCTCCCACACACTAAACTCACTGATTTCTTTTCCATTAGCAATGTTTTATCTAATGAATGTTTTGAGGTCTAATTATCATGTGGTCTATCATCACTTCAACATTATAGAGGGTTATATCATAGGGTTAAGTCACAAAGTGGGTTAATGATCGATGACTATTATGTGACTTTCATAAAAGTGCGGTCGGCCGTAAGAAACTTATATCACCCATCTCTGGAGTAGTTTACATTTCATTGAAGAGTAAATTAAATTTTATTAATGCATTTATTATCAAATAATTATATCTACTTATGTTTGTCCTAAACATTGATATTTGGTGACCTATATGGAGATTATGTAACAGAGCTCAGTGGAAAAGGGATTTTTAATAAATAAAGTAGTAAAGTGGGTCCATGATGTGATACCATCAAGATCCCTGATGGGATGACGAGGCTGTGTGTCTTCTAAACTCTGACACAGACTTAGGATATGCAGTCTTTTGGTTCATTATACATAATGGTCCAAAGGAAAGAATCTTCTTTCCTTACTTCCATCTTCACCTACCCACAAATAGTGTTAAAGTGATGCTTTCTTGGCTCCTACCTGTCTGAGAACAATTCCTAGTTGTTTATTCATGTTGATCTGCTCACTTTTTATGCCGTATTACGTGGTTCAGCTGTATCCTTGCTGAATTTTATTATTTCCATGGCATTTATTTCTGGTCATTGACGTTTTTGGAGCGTTGAATGCTTACAGATGTGCTTGTTCCAGATGTTTTTAGCACAAAATTCAAATCTGGTGACCAAGTTTTTTGTTCCAGGATTGAAGTTCTAAATAGGCAGTCAAAATTTTGCATTAGCTGTTATAGAAAATGTTCGAGTAAATTGTTTTCTTAAACTGGTACCTTTTTTTTAAACATCGTTTTTAAAGGGGAAGTGTAAATAGAAAAATGATTGCCTTTCATAGGTTTTTTTCCTCTCAAAAATGAAATATTCCATAACAATAATCCTCACAACTTTCACGGATGGAATAACATCAGAGGTATCTAAGATGACATCTGAGAGGATACCTGCAAGGATATCTAAGATGTCAGCCCTTGAATTTAGGCTCCATAAAGCCAGCATTTTTGTCTGTCAGTTAACTGTTGTATCCTAGAATAGTACCTGGCATTTTTTGAATAAATGAATTGAATCAATAAATTCTATTAAACATTTTCAGATGGGTATCTTTTCATTTTAATGTAATTTAGAATACTTTTTACTAGTTGTTTTATCAATGGACATACTTTTTTTTCTTTTATTTGTTCTTACGTTTTTCTACGGTTGTTCTATGGTTCTATTTCCTATTTCTCTGTGAATAATTCCCCTTCCTGGTATTTATAACTCTTCAAAATTATCCACACACAAATTATGAAATAATTCCTTAAATAAGAAGCATTTGTCTTCTTATTTTTATGTTTTTTCAGAACTAATGTGATATTTGAAATGTCAGTAGAGTTGATGGTGGTGATCATCTTAAATAGTATATATCTGCTTCAGAGAGAAAAAATAGGTGCAAGTATTTTAGAAGCTGTAAAATCACATAGGAATATAAAATATTTTTATTCTTGCCTTTTCTCAAAGGCTGTGTTGAGACTCAAGTTTCAATATCAGAACTTATTATCAAAAATTGATCATGAAAAATATATGGATACATTCCAGCACTCTTCCTGATTGCCTGTCATGGAGTTTCTAGACATTTCATAGCACACAGACTGAAGTTATGAAAAGCTGTGTTATATTTTAGGGAATTTTTAAAATCAAGATTTCATTTTCTGTAATATTTCATACTGATGTGTTTTTTAATATCATGGAAGGAAATAATTTATCCAGTGTCCTATATCTCTGCCCTACCTCAAAACAAAACAACCAGAGACATAAATATGAATCCCAGCTGTATCAGTTACCTACTCCATGACCCTAGATCATAACTTGATCTGAGTTTCAGTTGTATCATTTGTAAAAGGAAAATATCTACCTTTCAGTGTTGTAAGGGATAAAATAGATAAATGTAACCTTTAAATAGAAAAGTATGGAACCGTATGGATCTTTCACCATTGCTGTAGCCCGACTTGACAGAGGAAACCACTCAACCACACACACATTTCAAACAAATGTTAGATTTCAATCTTGTAATTTTAAAAGCAAACAGACACATTGTTGCTTTTGAGTGTAAGAAAGAGAAATCCCCAGTTGCCGTGTATGAAGAAGCATCTGAAAACCAAAGTGGTTATCGAGAACTACAACTTCATGTATAGGTTCATGGAATATCTGAACTAGATACGTGTCTAAATGACTGTGACTGTAATACCCGAGTGGGGTGGAATGTTGACTGCTGGCCTCTTAAGGAATTGGACCTGGGCTCTCAGTATAAAGAAGGGAACCTGGAAGTTATCTGGTTAATGAAATCATCGTAAAAAAACGAAAACAGAAACACTCCTCTCTGGCTTGGAGATGCAGCATAGAATCAGACTAGTGACTAAGGGCTATGAGTGAATAAAAGTCTTCACAAAAATCAGAATGCTGAGCCTGTGTTATGTATGGGTGAGGAGTGGGGGTTTAATTTTGAACTCTTTGCCTCAAGTGTGTAAAAACCAAGTTTCAGAATGGGTACAGAACTGGTGAAACATGTTGGGACTCCAAGAAAGGCAAAGCAGCAACCTTCCTTTAAGACCACCTCTGCTGCCCAGAGCTCTTGATACTTGGGCTGGAGGAGAGCCATGTTCAAACATTACAAAGCATGAAAGGAAAAAGACAGATGAGAATGTGTCAGCAACTAGAAGAAATGGAATTAATATCCTAGGAATCATGTATAAAGTCCAATCTGAAAGAGATCTTAAACATGTTTAAAGCTTTCAAATATTTAAAAGAAGGGTGTGGCAAGAACAGGATAATATGAAAAAGAAACAAAGAGAATATCTAGAATTGAAAATATAATTATTGAAGTAAAAATCTCAATAATGAGTATAACATTGGCATTAAATATACCTAGATGAGAGAATTGGAAGCCAGATCTGTAGTATAATGTATGCCATAGAGGAGACTCAATAAATATTAATTCCCTTCCCTTTCCTTCCTCATCACCTCTCTTAATCTGCCTTTCTTGTTGTCAGCACATAATGAGATGAGAATGAGCTCCATTTTACTTTAATTTGACTGTGCCCATGTGAGTGCGAAATAGACTATAGACTCTTTAATCTCTTTAATAATTGATGCAAGAAAGAAAGATTTTGTAAAATACTGAGATTATTAATCTTTATAGGAAATAATTATCTGGCTGTGACCTAGGAGCAGGTATACAAGATGGTAGTTTGTGTGGTAATTTACAATGTGTGTATTTTATCTGAGGACAGACAAAGAATGCAAGGAGTCTAATGCTTTTCAAATGAGATTTGAGGCTAAATTAATGCATTTCTCAAAAATTGCTAGTTCAGTTAAAAGGTATAATTGAATTCAAAAATGTATGATGTGAGTATTGATTTTACTTTTTGTTTAAAATTCTGTTACATATGTGATAAATTAGTAGGAACAGGTAAACAAATGTTCTCATGTTTAGAAATTTATTTTTTATTTCAAAACTTTTCATTATTGTTTCCCATAGTTTGTGAATCAGAGATTTCCCAAGAAGCTGATGACATGGCAATGGAAAAAGAGAAGTATGTTGATGAACTGAGAAAAGCATTGGTGTCAGGAGCAGGACCAACTGACGCGTACAAGTTTAATTTTTCTAAAGAGTCCTGTCATTTCTCTTTTGAGAAAAACCTGAAAGATGTTTCAGTAAGTAAAACTTTCCATAATGTTATAAGTAGTAAAATGTCAGAGCACTTATTGAGGAATTATTTAAGCAACTAGCATATTATTCCCCCAATCCCTCAGAAATAAAAGTTTGAAAAGTACTTGGTTTCCAAGTTGGAAGAATACTTCAAAGTTGCAGTTATTAAATGCTTTATATTAATGAATTGTGAAAAATAATTATTGGAAAATGATTTAGTTTTTAATGCTTTAAAAATAAGTATCGGAGAGAGAATTACATGAATGAGCAGTTCTGAAAAGTGGGGTCGGAAGTTTTAGACCACTGAGACAAGGTTTATTGAATAAGATTGGGCAAATACTGATTTTAACAAAGAAGGTAATGCATTTACTTTTGAATATTTAATAATTATGACATTTTCTGCTCATTAGAATATATTTGAAATTACAAGAGATACAGTTAAGTGTAGTAAGACATAAATTAGGAATTAAGGTATTTTATTTATATTATCAAACTTAGAAATATTTACATAGGAAGAAGTAACTTTCATCCCAAGCTTTCCAAAGCTTGCATGCTTTACAGACAAGGATATCTGCTACTTGTCCTATACCAATTCAGGTCAAGGCAGATGGTTTATTTATTGAAAGTATCATACTTACTGTTTGTATATTTTATCCAAATTTATGGGATAATTAGAGATTGGCTTATTTGCTTTTTGCTAGTGGTTTATCAATCAGCTATGAAATCTATAGTAGAAGAAGGGAAGGGAAATCTTTACTACATTAAGTTTAAAGACAGTTTTTGACAACTTGTGCTGGAACTAAATTGAGTTTTAAAAATGCTTAAAAAAATCCTCTTTAATTCAGAATGATTAAAGAGATTTTACCAACTAGAGGAACATTTGAAGCAACAGATGGAATCATTCTTTTCAAATATATATTATCCTATGGAGAATAATACAGAGAGACTGGTTTCAATAATTGTTTATATTTAGAAGATACAAACTTTTTCTACTTAGCTTCCAGTTTATGTAAATTTCAATATGCTGAGGTCCTTAAAATGATAATTTAAAATAGATTAAGTAAGGTTTAAACTGGCTGCTGAAATTTCATTCTGTATCTCAAAGTGTTATTTCCTCTGTCCCAAGCACAATCAAGTGATATTAATTCTACAGAACTGGTGACTGTTTCTTCTGATATTTTAAAACAGATCATTGTCACATTGGGAGTAATGCCATTCTCCATTCAACAAGCGTTTGTATGTAACAGCTAACATTATTTCATACATTCAGTTTCTGGTTTTTATCTGTTTTGTGTACACTCATGCACAACAAATTCCAAGTTGGTGAGGTACCTTTTGGAAACCTGAAAGTCTTTTGGTATCTTTGACATAGTGAAAAGGGGGATTTGGTACATTGGGCATGGATGGAATCCTTGCCATGCTTGGCAATATATCTGATTTGGTGTTTCTATGAAGAAAGAACTTTAAGTCCTCATGACTTATGTCTTTTATAATTGGCTTGGTATGTATCAGCATCAAAAACGGTGACAATAATCCTGAAAGATATTTTGCTTACCACCCTGAAATTAATCAGCTTTATCAGAGTCAAAGCCTTGAACCACTGCCTTTTCAATAGGTTTTCTCAAGAAATGGAAACAGATTCCCAGTAATGCAGAAGTGTGTTGGTTCCCTAAAGGGTGTGTCCTAAAGCACTACACTGCAGTTTAGATTGCTGCCTCCTTATTTCTTCATTTATTAATTTGCTTATGAGAAAGGCTACTCTGAAAACCATTTGACAAGGAGGAGTTTATTCATGACTTGGCTTACTTGAGTGATATGTTGGGATATTTGAATGAGGTAAAACTTTCAGTTTGAGGTGCTGCAGTCAGCCTTATGGATGCAGATGAAAATCACAAGTTCATTTGGCCAAAATGCTGTGGGAATCTTCCAGTGCTTCAGGATGTGCTTCTGCAAGATGAATTGCAGAGTGACAATATCTTGTAAATTCATCTGCTGGTAAAAATATGTAGAGAATTGGAAAGATGGCAGAATATTTTTTAAGGCTAATTGTGCTTTGGATGACCTAAAAGTTTAAAAGGCGTTTGTAATCCTTTTCTTGATGACATAGACATCTGATTGTTGCCAAAAATGACCTCCTACACTTAGAAGAAAAGAAAAGAATGAACATAGATTCAAATCCAAAAGTTGTAGTGAATTCTGCTGTTTGTTGACATAAGGTTACTCTCCCATGGCAAAGTATATTCCATGAGTTCTAAGTACGTTTGCTACCAGATTTGTGCTTCTGAGAGTCAGGGTTTTTAGGCATTTGTTACCATCAATTCGAGAAATTTTATGTGTCTAATTCTGCCTAATTAGATCACTGCATAATTTGAACATTTTGAATATTCAAGTCATACAAGACTTATTTGAAATTTCCATTTGTATCAAATTTTCTTTTTTTCCTGTTGTTTTAAAAGGAAGTAGCTACAAATTTTTGTATGCAAAAAGACTCGATTTTTTGGCAATATCATTTTGTATTATATCAGAGTGAAAGAATTGTTAATTTTCAAAGCAATGGAATATTTTAAATGTATCATGTGTATGTTGATGTTTGTATACATTTTTTTGGAGGGAGTGGTTCCATAATTTTCATGAGATTGCTTTTGAGCTTCTAACACCCCAAATTTCATTTATACTCTTAATTGGCTTTTCTTTATAGATAAATAGATGTCTTTATTCTAGGTTAATTCCCATTGGAATACATGTTGAATGACCAACTGGACACTTAACTCGTTTTCTCTGTACAGTACAAGCCTCTGGGACCTTTCCTGCCCCACCAGTGCTCTTCAGTTGGCAGTAGATTGTTCTGGATGAAAGCAGGCCCTAGTGCAAGCGTTGAGAACTCACTGTCTCTTCACTATAAGTACTATCACCCACTCAGGAGATTATTCACGTACTTTGTGTCACTGTTTTCCCTCTGCCTTTCACAGTCATACTGATTTTGCAGTACATACTTTGTCATGCAAACAATACATCGCAATTAATAATGTCTTCCTCTCCCTTTTTTGCTTTCATAACTTGCTGTTACTTCAGAAAAAAAATTTCATTCATGAGCCACAAAAAATGACGTAATTATTTTTGATAAGAATAACCTTGGGCTTATCATTTAGCTTGCTCCTACCTCTGTTTTCTCATCTATAAAGTTTTAAAGTAATTTCTTGGATTCGTTCCAGATCATCTAACATACTGTAGTTTTATATTTCTTAAAAATAGTCCTAATGAAAAAAAAAACTGTGAAGTTTGAAGGAAAATTAAACATGATACACATACAGACACACGCACATACAAGAATTGGCTGTAGGCCTCTATTAGAATTATAGTAAAGTCTGTTTGTATTTCCTTTCCCTTCATCTCTCCTACCCCCCCACCATCAGATATTGTCTTGGGATACATTTTAGGCTGAAAATTAGATGACTTAAATAGCATGGAATTTTTTTTTCTCTGATGTAAAAATCCTAATAGGGAGTCCCAAGTTGAGATGAAGGCTTTATGATTTTGGATGCCCAGGCTTCTCTAATCATGCTGCTTTGCTATTTATAACAAGTAATTTTTATCTCCTGGTCCAAGATGACTGCTCTTGCTTCACTGTTATGTTCACCTTTCAGGCAACAGGATGGAGTTAGGGAGAAAGTAAAGAGCATGTGCGTTTTATTTAAGGCCATCACCCTAAAATTGCATACATTACTTTTGCTCACATCCTGGTCTCCAAAACTCTGTCACAAGGCTTCACCTTGTGGGTGAAGGGAATCTGAAATGTGTTCTTCAGCTGTGTCCTCTGCCGAGATTTCTATTTATGTATAAAAAGGGGCAGGGAGATATTGAGAGACAAGTAGCAATCTCTGCATGTTAACATTTAGGAGAGATTGAAGCATCATTCAAAGAGTTGGCTTTTATTTTTACAGGGCTATTTCTCTAGTATTTTCATTACAAATAATTGTTTCAGTCGTATTTTACTTCAAAAAATGTTACAACATATAGTAAGGTGCAGACTAGTTTGTATCTTACTATATGTTGCAACTTTTTTTTAAGTGGAAAATGCATTCTAATTCAAACAGCCTCCCTACATTTAACATACATTTCTCAGATATATAAAAATGAGGTAAAATAAGTTAGCTGAAAGCAGCCAAAATTGTTTTTAAAAACAGCAGTCCAGAATCCTATATTATTGCCATGTGTCCCTGTGGTTTGGAGGACTTTGAATTCAAATGGGTATTTCCAGATGAAATATCAGAATTGGAGCATTTATTACACTACTCTGCCAAAGACTTTGTCAAAAATAGTAATGACTTTCAGGTTTGTGGGAGTATGGGTTGCAAATGTGTTGTATGAATGCCTGAAAAAGAAATTGTAGTATTCTTTTTTTCTGTGATAAAAGTATTTGTATACATCTGCCATTTTTATATTAAACACTTTATAATTTCCTGACGTTTTTGGAATGTGGGAATTAAATCAGTAATGTAAGTGGTGCAGAAATCCTGCTCAAAGTATATATTTTCTAGTTAAGCCATAGAAGAGACTTTAGAATTACTAAGTTAATTTTTGTTTGTAATATGAGGTATGGATTGAGGTTCATTTTTTGCATATGGATATGGTGGTGTTCTAGCACCATTTGTTGAATTCTCCACTGAATTTTCTTGCACTTTTTTGAAAATCACTTGTCCGTAAATGTATAGGTTTATATCTGAACTTTGTTCTGCTCCATTGATCTATTTGTTTATCTCTGTGCCAACCCCAAACTGTCTTGATTACTTAGGTTTATAATAAATCTTGAATTCAGGTAGTATAAGTCTTTCAACTTTGTTTTTTTTCTGAAGTTGTTTTGAATATTTTATATACTTCAAATTTTCTTATGAGATTTAGAATCAATTTGTCAATTTCTACAAATAAGTCTGCTGAAATCTTGATTGGGAATGTATTGAATCTACAGAATTGACATTTTAACAATACTCAGTCTTCTGACCCATGAACAAGATATATCTCTCCATTTATTTAGGTCAGTGGTTCTCAACTGGGGGAGAGTTTGCTCTTCCGGGGACATATGGTGATGCCGGAGACATTTTTGATTGTCATAGCCAGCAGCTGCTACTGGCATCCGGTGGGTAGAAGACATAGATGCCGCTAAACATCCTACAATGCACAGGACAGGCTTCCACAATAGAGAATTGTCTAGTCCAAAATGTCAGTAGAGCCAAGGTTTAGAACTGCTGATTTAGTATTCCTTAATCACTCAGTAGTTGTTTGTAGTTTTCAAAGTATAGATCATGTAAACATTTTATCAGATCTATCACTTTGAAATGGAAGCTGAGGTGATTGGTTTGAGACCTTTCTTCTTACGTAATATAGGCATTTTAGGATCTAAATTTCCTCTCAAGTGCTGCTTTAACTGCATTTCACAAATTTTGGTATGTCATATTTTCGTTTTTGTATAGTTTAGTTTCTAATTTCTCTTTTGATTACATTTTCACTCATGAATTATTTAGAAGTTTGTAATTTAGTTTACATTTTTTTTGGATGTTCCAGACATTTTTCTGTTGTTGGTTTTTAATTTAATTCCTTTGTTATTAGAAAAATTTATATGACTTGAATCCTAATAAATTTGTTTGGACTTGTGTTAAGGCCCCAAATATGCTCCTCTTTTTCAATGGTCTCTGTCCACTTGAAAGAAATATTTATTATGCTGTTGCTGGATGGATTGTTCTATAAAAGTCAATTAGATCAAGTTGGTTGATGTTGTTGTTTAAGTTTTCTATGTTCTTGCTTATTTCTCTCTACTTGTTCTACCAATGACTGAGAAAGTGTTCACATCTACAACTGTAATTATGGATTTGTTTACTTCTTGAAGTACTATCAAGTCTTGCTTCATGTATTTTGAATCGTTGTTATAAGGTGCAAAACATTAAGGTTTGTGATGTCCTCTTGATGATTGACTCCTTTATCATTATGGGATGACCCTCTAACTTTTAATATTTCTTGATCTAAAATCTATTTTATATATTAGTACTCCTACTCCAGCTTTCTTTTGATGAGAGTTAGCATGGTATATCTTTTTCTATTCTTTTGCTTTTGACTATTTTCATCTGTATTTAAATTGAGTGTCTTTTAAGAAGTATATAGTTGGATTTTGCTTTTTTTAATCCAATCTGGCAATCTGTGTCTTTTAATTGGAGTGCTTAGGCTGTTTACATCTTATGTGATTTTTTTTTTTTTTTGTGAGGAAGACCAGCCCTGAGCTAACATCCGTTGCTAATCTTCCTCTTTTCGCTCAGGAAGACTGGCCCTGGGCTAACATCCGTGCCCATCTTCCTCTACTTTATATGGGATGCCGCCACGGCACGGCTGACAAGCAGTGCGTCGGCAGGCGCCTGGGATCCGAACCAGCGAACCCCGGGCTGCCAAGCGCGAACTAAACCTCTGCACCACCAGGCCGGCCCCACATCTTATGTGATTTTTGATAATGATGATTTTAAAATCTACTATCTATTTGTCCCATCTTTATTCCATTTTCTCGTTCCTCTTATTCTGCCTTCTTTTGGACTAATGAAATATTTTTGTTTTTTATGATTCTATTTCATCTTTTTGGTTGGTTTATTGTAGCTCATTTTTCTGCTATTTTAGTGCTTGTTTTAGAGTTTACAGCATACATCCTTGCCTTATGACAGTTTACCTTGAAGTGATATACTATTTAACAGGTAGTTTAAGAATCTTACAGCAATATTCTTACATTTCTCCTCTCCTGAACTTTAATGCTACTGTGGTCATACATTTTTACTTCTACATATATTATAAACTCTAAAATATATTGTTATTATTGTTTTCAACAGCCAATTCGCTTTTGAAATTTATTTTGAAATAATTTTAGACTCCACAAAAAGTTTCAAAAGTAATATATAGAGTTCCAGTGTACCCTTCACCCAACTTCCCCAATGAGAACAACCCATAACCATATTACATTATTAAAACCAGGAAATTTACATTGGTACAATGTTATTAACTAAACTACAGACCTTATACTGATTTTACCAGTTTTTACAAGCACTCTGGGTTTTTGTTGTTGTTGTTGTGTTGTATTTTGTTTTGTTTTAGTGTTTTTATAGTTATATGAATTTTATTACAAGTGTGGATTCACGTAACCACCACCACAATCAGATACAGAGCTGCTTTATTTTTGCAAAGAAACTCCTTCGTTCCCTTGTGCTACCCCTTTATAGTCATCCCATCTCTCCAGTGTAACCCCAGCAACCACTTATCTGTTCTTCATTACTGTGGTTTTGTCATTTTGAGACTATCATATTAATGGAATCATACAGTTTTGAAACTTTTGAGATTGACTTTTTTTCCGCTGAGGATAATGCCCTTGAGATACATTCAAGTTGTTGCATATATCACTAATTCATTTTTATTTATTGCTGAATAATACATTGTATGGATATACCACAGTTTGTTTATCCATTTACTGACTGAAGAATGTTTGGATTGTTTCCACTTTTTGGCTATTGCAAAGCTGCTTTGAACATATATGTATAGGTTTCTGTGTGAAGATAAGTTTTCATTTCTGTAGTGCAGAGGTTGGCAAACTATAGCCTGTATATTGGCTGACCGTTTTGGTAAATAAAGTTTTACTGGAACGTAAACATGCCTATTTGTTGATATATTGTCTGTGGCTGCTTTGGTATCACAGTGGCAGAGTTGAATAATTGTAACAGAGGCCTATGGTGTGTAATATCTAAAATATTTACTTTTGGGGGCTGGCTCAGTGGCGCAGCGGTTTAGTTCGTGCTTGGCAGTCCGGGGTTCGCAGGTTCGGATCCCGGGCGCCTGCTGATGCACTGCTTGTCAGCCATGCTGTGGCGGTGTCCCATATAAAGTAGAGGAAGATGGGCACGGATGTTAGCCCAGGGCCAGTCTTCCTCAGCAAAAAGAGGAGGATTGGCAACGGATGTTAGCTCAGGGCTGGTCTTCCTCACACAAAAATAATAATAAAAAAAAAAAATAAATAAAATATTTACTTTTGGTGCTTTTAGAAAGAGTTTGCTGACCTCTGCTCTAGAATAAATATTTGGGATTGTGAATGCTGAGTTGTGTGGTAAGTATGTGTTTAACTTTATTAAGAAACTGCTAAACTGTTTTCCAAAGCAGCTGTACCATTTTACATTCTGACCTGAAATATATGAAAGATCCACATTCTCACTAGCACTTGGTATTGTCAGTATTTTTTATTTTAGCCATTCTAATAGGCATGTTAAAGTATCTTATTATGGCTTTAATTTATATTTTCTTAATGGCTAAGGGTGTTGAATATCTTTTCATGCACTCATTTGCCATTCATATATCCTCCTTGGTGAAGTGTCCTTCAAATCTCATTTTTTTTAGTTGGATGGATTGTTTTCCTTTGTCAGATATGTGATTTGCAGATATCTTCCTCCAGTCTGTTGTAGGTCTGTTCATTTTATTGACAGGGTCTTTTGCAGAGCAAAAGTTTTAATTTTTGATGAAGTCCAGTTTGTGGATTTTTTTTTTCTTTTACGGATTATGCTTTTGGTGTCATGTTTAAGGACTCTTCATCTAACAGTAGATCATGAAGATTTTCTATGATCTTTTTAAAGTTTTATTGTTTTGTGTTTTACATTTAGATCTGTGATCTATTTTGAATTAATTTTTATATAAGGTGTCAGGTTTAGGTTGAGGTTCATTTTCTTGGATATGAATGTCCAATTGAACTAACACCACTAGTTGAAAAGACTCTCCTTTCTCCATTGAATTATTTTTGCACCTTTATTAAAAATCATTGGCTGTACTTTTGTGGATTTATTTCTGGACTCTGTGTTCTGTTTCATGGGTCTATGTGTCTGTCTCTCCACCAACACCACACTGTCTTGATTACTGTAGCTATATTGTAGTTCTTAAAATTGGGTTGTGTGACTCCTCCAACTTTATTCTTTTTTTCAATATTGTTTTAGATAATTTTGTTACTTTGCCTTTCCCAGGACATTTTAAAATCATCTTTACTCTATTTACAAAAAACCCCAATTTAATCTTCCTGTCCATGAACACAGTATGTCTATTTTTTTAGGTTTTCTTTGATATCTTTCATCAACAGTTTGTAGTTTTTAGCACACAGATGCTGTACATGTTTTGTTAGATTTATTTCTAGGTATTTCAGTCTTCTCAGAGCTATTATAAATGGTTTTGTGTTTTTAATTTGCATTTCCAATTGTACATTACTAGTATTTAAAAATATGGTTTTTTTGTGTGTGTTGATTTTATATTCTCCAGCCTTGCTAAATTCCCTTCTTTGTTCTAGGGTTTTTTTTTTCTTTCTTTCTTTTTGTTTGGTAGATTCCTTGGGATCTTTTATGTAGACAATAATGTTATCTGCAGATAGGTACAATTTTATTCTTTTTTTCCAATTTTTATGCCTTTTACTTGCTCTTGTTGCCTTATTTCACTGGCTAGGACATGAAATTACTATGTTAAACTGTTGTGGTGAGAACAGAAATCCTTGCCCTATTTCCCATTTTAGGATGAAAACATTCAGTCTTCCACCAGTAAGTATGATTTTAGCTGTAGCTTATTTTGCATATGCTCTTCCTCAGATTACATAAGTTCCCTTCTATTCCTAATTTGCTGATCGTTTAATTATGGATAGGTATTGAGTTGTCTTAAATGCTTTTACTGTACCAATTGATGTGGTCATATGAGTTTTCTTCTTTAGACTGTCAATATGGTGGGTTACAAAAAGTGAGCTTGTGCCTTGCTTTCCTGGAATGCACCCTGCTTGGTCATGGTGTTTGTCTGTGGTAGTGGGGAGAAGAGTGCCACCTGATTAGTGCAGGGTGAGAATGGATGATAAGTCTCTGCCCACAAATTCCATGGCTGCAGCACCCAGTTGGGAGAGGAAGGGAGTTCACCTCATTAGTTCAAGGTGAGAATGGTGGACCAGGCTCCACCTACAGTCTCCTCCCTGCAGTATTAGATGGGGATCAGGATGGGGATGAGCATAGTTCTTTGCCTGGACTGGGAGGGCAGGGAAGAGTTCTAGGCAAAAGGCTTTGTCTTTCATGGCTATTCTTTTCTGCTTCTTTTGGCCAATAGAAGTGGCTTTACTTTTTGTTTGTTTATTTGCACCCTTTGGTGTTTCATGTTGCAGGCTTCTCTAATATCCAATCTGGGTATATAAAAGGCAACAAAACAAAACAAAACCAATTAGGAAACTCTCTGCTAAGTCATTCCTCAAGGTCCAAGATCCCTAGTAAATCTGCTTTCTTTTCTTCACCTTAGAGAATCATTTCATAATTGCTTTAAGTATCTTTTCAGGGTTTTTGGTTGTAATTAGTGAGAATAATAGGATGTAATGAGCTGTCACCATCTTGTCTAGAATCAGAATTCTGAGTTATCGTTTAAAGTGATTTATATATTTTTTAAAAGTCTTTTATATTTACCCACAAAGTTACCTCTTCCAGAGCAATTCATTCCTTTGTGTAGATCCAGGTTCTATGTAATATTGTTTACCTTTTCTCAGAAGGACTTCTTTTAATATTTTTTTTCATGCAGGTCTGCTTGTGATGAATTCTGTCAGGTTTTGTGTATCTGCAAAAGTCTGTATTTCACCTTTCTTTTTAAAAGATATTTTCACTGGGTATAAAATTTTAAGTTGATGATTTCTTCTTTTAGTACTTTAAAAATATTGCTCTACCGTCTTCTGGCTAGTCAACTGTCATTCTTATTGTTGTTCCTATCTAAGCAATATGACTTTTTTCTCCATATGTTTCTAAGATTTTTCTCTTTATCATTGCCTTTAAGCAATTTGATTATGATGTGCCTTGGTGTAGTCTTCTTTCTTTATAAGCCTCTTTGATCTGTTAGTTTATATTTTTAGCCAATTTTGGTAACATTTTGGTCATTATTCAAATAGTTTTTCTGTTTCCCTTCCTCCTTGTTTGGAGTCTCTACTTACATGTATATCATGTTGCTTGAATTTGTCCCATAGCTCACTGATCCTCCTTTCTTTTTTTCCTCCCTGTTCTTTATTGTGAATAGTTTCCATTGCTCTGTATTCATATTCACTAATTGTTTCTTCTGCTATGTCTAAGATGCTGTTAATTCCATTCAGTGTATTTTTCACAGACATTGTGGTTTTCATCTAAGTTTGATTTGCATCTTTTTAATGTTTTCCATTACCTCTTCTTACCATGTTCAGTTCTTTCTTTTACATTCTTGAATGTAAGGAATAGCATAATAACTTTTAATGGCCTTGTCTACCAATTCTGTAATCTGTATTATTTTGGGGTAGGTTTTGATAGATTTTTCTGCCCATTATGTGTTCTATTTTTCTTTTTCATTGCATGCCTATTAATCTTTGATTGGATGACACACATTGTAAACCTTCTTATTTGGTACTGTGTATTTCAATATTCGTATAAACCTGTGCTTTGTTCTGGGATGCAGGTAAGTTAGTTGGAAACAACGTCCTCCTTAGGGTCTTGCTTTTAAAGCTTTGTTAAAGAGGACGAGAACATTTATTTTAGGCCTAATTTTACACCACTATTGAGGTAAAATACTTCTGAGTCCCTTACCTGATCTCCATTGTTTCTACACAGAGTGGTAAGATGAAGGATTTCACAATCAACTGTGGTGTTTCAGCTTTGTTACTTACAGTATTACAGTATCTTGTCTTTAGCTTCCAAAGTTAGATTGCGTATTGTGATAAGCTGTCTCTTAAATTTGTTGCTTATTTTGCCCTTGCAGAAACTTTTAAACTTTGAGATGGTTTTTTCCTCCCTGAGTAAGATGGCATATTCTTCTAGATATCATTTCTTCATTCCGTGTACCTAAGACATTAAGGTTTGGCAAGAGAATTGTCAGGGCACATGAGTCAAAAGTTGTGATAATCTTCATTATTTAGTGACTTTTTTTGGAATTTGAGTTTTCTTTTGATTCTCATGACTCTTCAGTTTTAATTAAAAGTAAGCCAGGAGGCCGGCCTGGTGGCATAGTGGTTAAGTTTGCGCACTCCGCTTCTGTGGCCTGGGGTTCATGGGTTCATATCCCAGGTGCAGACCTACACACCGCTTATCAAGCCATGCTGTGGCAGGCATCCCACATATAAAGTAGAGGAAGATAGGCACGGAGGTTAGCCCAGGGCCAGTCTTCCTCAGCAAAAAGAGGAGGATTGGCAGCAGATGTTGGCTCAGGGCTAATCTTCCTCACCAAAAAAAAAAAAAAAAGCCATATAGTCATTAAGTTATCATCATTTAAAATTAATCTATTGAGGGTAAAGTACTTAAGGTGATTCTAGGCCTTTAAAATTCTCACTCCAGAATTTTTAAGTTCAAGATATTTTTAGATCACCTACATTCTTAATACTGTTTCAAATTATTGCATAGAAAAAATTTGAAAATTAGTCATACTCTGACAAATTAATTTTCAATGCTATAAAGACCTACAGTCTTCTTTATCAATTTAATTAAATTATGTTCAGCTATTTATTTTCTTAAATAGGTATTTCTTTTTTTTTATTTCTGAAAGCAAACCATTTATTATGAAATTCAGTCGAGAATCAGATTTTCATTTTCTATTAGGATCCTGAACTTGTAAGTAAATAACCAACTGAGAAAATCAATAGCATCTTGGAATAGAATTTTAGGAACATCTAAAATCAGATGATGATGATGATGATGATGATGATGATGGCACATACTTCTGTTAATAGGAAATATTGTGGGAAATAATTGCTAATTAAGTTGATATTGAAACTCAATTTTTTTACGTGAATGCAGAATAGAAATCTTCACTGTTGATAAATCACAAGTAGTAAAGTAATTAGACAACTTAGGATGTCTCAATGGTTAAGTTTGGAAGCGATGCATTGTGATATAGCTGTGTGTACCTCCTCAAAAAATTGTTGAATTTAGGAAGTTTACAGAGGGAGAAATACTGTTCAAATGACATTAAAACCATTGCACATTTTTGAATGGCTATACTTTTATTATTTATTTATTTTTGTGAGGAAGACTAGCCCTGAGCTAACATCTGTTGCCAATCCTCCTCTTTTTGCTGAGGAAGACTGGCCCTGGGCTAACATCCATGCCCATCTTCCTGTACTTTATATGGGACAACACCACAGCATGGTTTGACAAGCGGTGTGTCTGTCCACGCCTAGGATCTGAACCTGCGAACCCCGGGCCGCCAAAGCCGAGTGATCGAACTTAACCACTACACCACCAGGCCAGCCCCTAAAGCTATGTTTTTCTTTTGTGAGGAGGACTAGCCCTGAGCTGACGTCCATTACCAATCCTTCTCTTTTTTTTTTTTTGCTGAGGAAGACTAGCCCTGGGCTAAGATCCTTGCCCATCTGCCTCTACTTTATATGGGATGCTGCCACAGCATGGCTGACAAGCAGTGTGTCTGCCCACACCCGGGATCCGAACCCACGAACCCCAGGCTGCCAAAGTGTGAACTTAACCGCTACTGAATGGCTATACTTTTATACTTTAAAATATCACTAGTAAAATAGTTTATAGTCATGAGAATCCTGATGCACATCTGTAACCCGTTCTGGATATGTTATTGTCCCACTGCCTAGAAGTGATGAACACTTAGCCTGACTACCTGACCTGAATTTCAGCCCTGCAGCTTACTAGATGTGAGATGTGGGCAGTTTATCCTCAGTTTTTCTTTCATAATTTGGAAATAATGCTAATACCTGACTCAGGGTGGTGGTAAGGATTTAATGAATTAGTTTATAGGGGTATGTGTGTGTGTGCACATTTATATTTTTTCTAGAACAGTCCTTTCTTATAACAGGTATTTTATAAGTATTTGTCATTGTTAATTATTTACTTGAGTGTCTCTTCCATTATGTAGTAAACTTGAGGGCAGTGATCATGTCTTAGCTGAATTTTAAAATTCCAGGAAATCCAGATGTTTTAGGGATGGCTTTTTGTTGAGAGGAAATGAGGCATAGTGGAAAGAACTTAAGTTCTTGACTTGAGTCTTGAATCTATTTCTAATTATATGGATTTTAGCAAATCATTTGTCTTTATTTTATGAGGGAAAAATCAGTTCAAATAGGCTGATAATGCTAACTCACAGGGTTTTATGTTGTGGGCACTATGATTGATGTGTGTGATGTACTACCAGGCCTGTCCCAGGAGGCCACCGGGTTAATGCCCTGCATTCTGAAGGGCTTCTAGCATATACTTGTGATGTTATCTGTAAATGAGTTTATTACACATGGTCATAGAAGATATTTTTTATGTCAGTTTAAAATTGTATCCTATTACAAGTTGTACTGCTTGAAGTACACTATGAATAGCATCAATTTAAATGTCAATATAATTTTTATAACCTTGTTTTGACTTTTAATATATCTGGAGACTGAAAAATTGGTAGTGGCTTGGATCTCCTTTGACCTCAGAGAAGCTTTGTTAAACAGATGTTTGTTATTGTTATGCTCTATATTCTTATCAGATGTAAGTTTACTGGTGGACCCAAAGCGTTCGTGTTTTTGTAGAATTTTCTGATATAGTAACATAATATGCATTGATTAAAATTGGCCACATAGTAATTTTTATTCAAAACTGGAAGCATCCAAACAAAAGGATTGTTTTAAAAGATATACCATTGTAATAATTAAAGACATTGTTTTATCTGTGGCACTCCTGGAAAGAATATGATATTTCTGGCTACAAATGATCCCAAATCAGTCCAGTAGTGGGGATATGCCCATAGTGAGTAGAACCATAATGGTGGATTAAAGTGATATTTTCCTGATTTGTTATGATTCTTGGTCATTTATATCTTTTGACAGCTATCTTTTTTAACACTTTAATTTTAGACTTATAGAAAAGTGGCAAAAATAGTAAAGCAAATCCTGTCACGCTTTACCCTACATACCCTAATATTCACACTTTATATAACTATGGTACAATTATTAAAATCAGGAAATTGACGTAGTAATCTACAGATCTTATTTGAATTTAATCATTTTTTTCCACTATCTTAATCTGCTACGGCTTCCATAACAAAATACCATAGACTGGGTGGCTTAAGCAACAGGAATTTATTTTTCACAGTTCTGGAGGGTGGGAAGTCCAAGATCAAGGTATCAGCAGATTTCAATTCTTGGTAAGGGCCTGCTTCCTGGCTTGCAGTCTGCTGCCTTTTTGGTGTATCCTCATTGGTGGAGATAGAGCAGCTCTATCTGGTCTCTCCTCTTCTTTTTTTTCTTTGTTAAAAAATTTTTTTATTTAAAAAATTTTTGAATCATACAGTCTTTTTTTTTATTGATGTCTTAATAGTTTATAACATTGTGGGGTTTTAGTTGTACATTATTGTTTGTCTGTCACCATGTGGATGCATCCCTTCACCATTGTGCCCACCCTCCACCCCTTTCCCCTTGGTAACCACCAATCAGTTCTCTCTTTCCGTGTGTTCATTTATATTCCATATATGAGTGAGTTCATGCAGTGTCCTTCTCTCTCTGGCTTATTTCACTTAACATAATACCCTCTAGGTCCATCCATGTTGTTGCAAATGGGACAATTCTACCTTTTCTTATGGCTGAGTAGTATTCCATTGTATATATATATACCACATCTTCTTGAACCAATCATCAGTCGAGGGACACTTGGGTTGCTTCCACTTCTTGGCTATAGTGAATAATGCTGCAATGAACATAGGGGTGCATAAGCCTCTTGTGATGGTTGATTTCATGTCCATTGGGTAGATGCCCAAGAGTGGGATTGCTGGATCAAAAGATATTTCTATTTTTAATTTTTTGAGGACTCTCCATACTGTTTTCCATAGAAGCTGCACCAGTTTGCATTCCCACCAGTAGTGAATGAGGGTTCCCGTTTCTCCACAACCTCTCCAGCATTTGTTGTTTTTTGTCTTGGTGATTATAGCCATTCTAACGGGTGTCAGGTGATATCTTAGTGTAGTTTTGATTTGGATTTCCCTGATAATTAGTGATGTTGAATATCTTTTCATGTGTCTATTGGCCATCTGTATCTCTTCCTTGCAAAAATGTCTGTTCATATCCTCTTCCCATTTTTTGATTGGGTTGTTTGTTTTTTTGTTGCTCAGTTGTGTGAGTTCTTTGTATATTGCAGAGATTAATCCCTTGTCAGATATATGATTTGCGAATATTTTCTCCCAGCTGGTGGGTTGTCTATTCATTTTGATCCTGGTTTCATTTGCCTTGAAGGAGCTCTGTAGTCTGATGAAGTCCCACTTATTTATTTTTTCTTTTGTTTCCCTTGTCCGAGTAGACATGGAATCTGACAGGATCCCTTTATAACCAATGTCAATTAGTGTACTGCCTATATTTTCTTCCAGGAGTTTTATAGTTTCAGGTCTCACTTTCAGGTCCTTAATCCATTTTGAATTTATTTTTGTATATGGTGATAGGAGATGGTCTACTTTCATTCTTTTGCATGTTGCTGTCTAATTTTCCCAGCACCATTGAGTGAAGAGACTTCCCTCTCTCCATTGTATGTTCTTTGCTCCTTTGTCGAAGAGTAGCTGTCCATAGGTGTGTGGTTTTATTTCTGGGCTTTCAGTTCTATTCCATTGATCTGTGTGTCTATTTTTTGTACCAGTACCATGCTGTTTTGATTACTATAGCTCTATAGTATATTTTGAAATCAGGGATTGTGATGCCTCCAGCTTTGTTCTTTTTTTTCAGGATTGCTTCAGCAATTCAGGGTCTTTTGTTGCCCCATACGAATTTCAGTAGTTTTTGTTCTATTACCGTGAAGAATGACATTGGGATTCTGATTGGAATTGCATTGAATCTGTAGATTGCTTTAGGTAGAAGGGACATTTTAACTATATTTATTCTACCAATCCATGTGCATGGAATATTTTTTTCATTTCTTTATGTCTTCCTCGATTTCTTTCAATAGTGTCTTATAGTTTTCATTGTATAGGTCTTTTACCTCCTTGGTTAAATTTATTCCCAGATATTTTATTCTTTTTGTTGCAATTCTAAATGGGATTGTTTTTTTGAGTTCTCTTTCTGTTAGTTCATCATTAGTATACAGAAATGCAACTGATTTTTGTACGTTGATTTTATACCCTGCCACTTTACTGTAGTTGTTGATTATTTCTTGTAATTTTCCAATGGAATTTTTTGGGTTTTCTATGTATAAGATCATGTCATCTGCAAATAGTGAGAGTTTCACTTCTTCATTGCCTATTTGGAGTCCTTTTATTCCTTTTTCTTGCCTAATTGCTCTGGCCAGACCTTCCAGTACTATACTGAATAAGAGCGGTGAGAGTGGGCACCCTTGTCGTGTTCCTGTCCTCAAAGGAATGCCTTTCAGTTTTTCCCCATTGAGTAGGATGTTAGCTGTAGGTTTGTCATATATGGCCCTTATTATGTTGAGGTACTTTCCTTCTATACCCATTTTGTTGAGAGTTTTTATCATAAATGGATGTTGGATCTTGTCAAATGCCTTCTCTGCATCGATTGAGATGATCATGTGGTTTTTATTCTTCATTTTGTTAATGTGGTGTATCACGTTGATTGGTTTGTGGATGTTGAACCATCCCTGTTTCCCTGGTATAAATCCCACTTGATCATGGTGTATGATCTTTTTGATATATTGCTGTATTCGGTTTGCCAATATTTTGTTGAGGATTTTTGCGTCTATCTTCATCAGTGATATTGGCCTGATGAGTAGTTTTCCTTCTTTGTATTGTCCTTGTCTGGCTTTGGTATCAGGATGATGTTGGCTTCATAGAATGTGTTGAGAAGTATTCCATCTTCCTCTATTTTTTGGAATAGTTTGAGAAGGGTAGGTGCTAAATCTTCTTGGAATGTTTGGTAAAATTCTCCAGGGAAGCCATCTGGTCCTGGGCTTTTATTTTTTGGGAGGTTTTTGATTACTGTTTCAATATCTTTACTTGTGATTGGTCTATTCAGATTCTCTATTTCTTCTTGATTCAGTTTTGGGAGGTTGTTTGCATCCAAGAACTTGTCCATTTCCTTTAGGGTGTCCAATTTGTTGGCATAAAGTTTTTCATAGTATTCCCTAATAATCTCTTGTATTTCTGTGGTATCTGTTGTAATTTCTCCTCTTTCATTTCTAATTTTATTTATTTGAGTCTTCTCCCTTTTTTTTCTTAGCGAGTCTGGCTAAGGGCTTGTCAATTTTATTTATCTTCTCAAAGAACCAGCTCTTTGTTTCATTGATCCTTTCTACTGTTTTTTTTTTGTTCAATTTCATTTATTTCTGCTCTGATTTTTATTATTTCCCTCCTTCTGCGGATTCGGGGCTGTGTCTGTTCTTCTTTTTCTAATTCTGTTAGGCGCAGTTGAAGGTTATTTATTTAGGACTTTTCTTGTTTGTTAAGGTGGGCTTATATTGCTATGAATTTCCCTCTCAGGACTGCTTTTGCTGCATCACATATGAGTTGGTATGGAATATTTTCTTTTTCATTTGTCTCCAGATAGCTTTTGATTTCTCCTTTAATTTCATCAATGACCCATTGGTTGTTCAGGAGCATGTTGTTTAGTCTCCACATCTTTGTCCCTTTCCCAGTTTTGTCCTTGCAGTTGATTTCTAGTTTCACAGCATTATGATCAGAAAAGATGCATGTAATGATTTCAATCTTCTTAAATTTATAGAGGTTTGCCTTGTTTCCTATTATATGGTCTATCCTTGAGAATGTTCCACGTGCACTTGAAAAGAATGTGTACTCTGCTGCTTTTGGGTGGAGTGCTCTGTATATATCTATTAAGTCCATCATGTGTAGTTTTTCTTTTAAGTCCATTATTTCCTTATTGACTTTTTGTCTGGATG
Source organism: Tapirus indicus (assembly GCA_031878705.1). Classification (NCBI taxonomy): domain Eukaryota; kingdom Metazoa; phylum Chordata; class Mammalia; order Perissodactyla; family Tapiridae; genus Tapirus; species Tapirus indicus. The sequence continues at coordinate 10,214,448 of CM062925.1, forward strand.
ATCTATCCATTGATGTAAGGAGGGGTGTTAAGATCCTCTACTATTATTGTGTTATTGTTACTATCTCCTTTTAGGTTTTTCAGCAGTTGTTTTATGTACTTTGGTGCTCCTGTGTTGGGTGCATAGATATTTATAATTTTCATGTCTTCTTGGTGAAGTGTCCCTTTTATCATTATATATTGCCCTTTTGTTTCTCATTACCTTTTTTATCTTGAAGTCTACTTTGTCTGATGTAAGTATGGCAGCTCCTACTTTCTTTTGTTTGCCATTAGCTTGGAGTATCGTTTTCCACCCTTTTGCGTCTGTGTTTGTCTTTAGAGCTGAGATGTGTTTCCTGGAGGCAGCAGATTGTTGGATCTTGGTTTTTAATCCATCCTGCCACTCTGTGTCTTTTGATTGGAGAATTTAATCTGTTTACATTTAGAGTGATTATTGATATATGAGGGTTTAATGTTGCTATTTTATTGTTCATTTTCTGGTTCTTTTGCATTTCCTTCATTTCTTGTTGCATGTGTTTTGGACTGCAAATTCAGTTTGGTATTTCTGCATGCTCATTCTCATAGTACTCTCTTTATTCGACATGTGTGGTTTTCTTCTGGTTATTTGTTTAGTGGTTACCGTGAGGTTTATATAAAAGGTCTCCTGGATAAGATAGTACATTTTCAGATGCCTCCTGTTTCCTTAGGCTGAGTTGATTCAATCCCTTTCCTCTTCCCCTCATTTATTGTTGTTCTCACTACTTATTCGATCTTGTGTCGTGGGTGTGTGTTTACAGTGATGAGCTTCAATTAATTTTTCATGTTATCCAACTGTAGTTTGTTCTGGTTTAGTCTCCTTGCTGAAATCTTTGTATCCCCTTTCTCTCTCTTTTTTTTTTTTTCAGGGCTAAGGGCCTTCTTGAGCATTTCTTGTAGTGGAGGTCTCGTGGTGATGAACTCTCTTAGCTTTTGTTTATCAGAGAGAGTTATTATTTCTCCTTCATATTTGAAGGTTAATTTTGCTGGATAAAGTATTCTTGGCTGAAGGTTTTTGTCTTTCATGATTTTGAATATATCATTCCAGTCTCTCCTAGCCTGTAGAGTTTCTGTCGAGAAGCCTGATGGGGTTTCCTTTGTATGTTATTTTGTTTTCTTGTTTAGCTACCCTTAATATTGATTCCTTGTCACTTAATCTTGTCAACTTAGCTATTATGTGGCGTGATGATTGTTTATTCCTGTTTATATATTTAGGTGATCTATTGATTTCATTCACTGTTATTTCCATCTCATTCCCTAGGTTAGGGAAGTTCTCAGCTATTATTTCTTTGCACAAACTCTCTGCTCCTTTTTCTCTTTCTTCTCCTTCTGGAATACCTATTATCCTTCTGTTGCTTTTCCTCATTGAGTCTGATATTTCTCGAAGAATTTGTTCATTTCTTTTTAGTCTTAGCTCTCTCTCCTCCTCTATCTGGAGCATTTCTGTGTGGCTATCCTCGATAATGCTAATTGGTTCCTCCATATTGTCAGTTCTGCTCTTTAAAGACTCCATTTTTTCCCCTATCTCGTTCATTTTGTTTTTTCATCTCCAATAATTCTGATTGGTTTTTCTTTATGGTTTCAATCTCTTTTGTGATGAAATCCCTGAATTCATTGATTTGTTTCTGTGTGTTCTCTTGTATTTCGTTGAGTATGTTTATGATAGCGATTTTGAATTCTCTGTCGTTCAGGTTGTAGATTTCTGTGTCTTCAGGGTTGGTTTCTGAGTGTTTGTCATTTTCTTTTTTTTCCATAGACATGACAAACCGTTGCATGGATCTCACAGCTTTACTTTTTCCTTTCATCTTGAAGTTGGTCCTGCAGTTTCCACCTGCTGCCACTGGATGGAGATCACGAGCGGTGTGCTCTGAGCCTGCTGCAGTCCCTGGAGGGATTATGCTGAAACGCAGGGTGTGTGTGTGTGGGGTTCTCTCTTTCTCCTGCTCAACCTGGCGGTTTCCTTTCTGGCTCTCTTGGGGCATTTGCCACACCCCTGAAACAGTCCCTAGTCGCTTCCTGGTGGAGATCTGTCAACAGTCTGTGAGAGCACCTGGAGGGTGATAGATTTCCCCACAGAAGGCCACCCCTCCCCCCTCTGCGAGCTGCGCTGTCTTTGCCGATCGATTGGGGAGGGGCAGTAAAACTCCTTACCTCTCCTCACATCCATTGGGGCTTCCCGTGCCTCCACCGTCCGATGTATGGCAGCAGGGGTTTCTTAAAAGTCCTTTGTAGTGTTTGATTGAGCTCTGTTGGAATGCGAATGATATTTTCGTTGTGTCTTAGGGGGCAGAGATTCAAAGAGGGAATCTCACTCTGCCATGATGCTGACGTCACTTATCCTCTTCTTTTAATAATACTTATCCCATCATGTGGGCCCTGCCCCTTTGAACTCATCTAAACCAAATTTCCTCCTAAAGGCCCCACCTCCAAATACCATCACATAAGGGGGGTTTAGAGCTTCAACATACACTCCATAACACCCATTGAAGTTCTTTTTTCTGGTCTAGAATACAATTAAGTGTCTCATATTGCATTTAATGGTCTCTTTTATCTTTTACAATCTGTGAAAGTTCTTCAGTCTTTGTCTTTCATGGCTTTGACTCTTTTGAAGAATACTGGCCAAGTTATTTTGTAGAATGTCCTGCAATTTGGATTTGTCTGATGTTTTGTTTTTCATGGTTAGACTGAGTCTATGGATTTTTGACAAGAATGCCACAGAAATGATGTTGGACCCTTCTCAGTGCAACATATAAGGAGGTACATGATATCTGTGTGCATTATTACTGGTGATGTTAGCTTTGAATACTTGGTTAAGGTTGTGTCTGCCTGGTTTCCCCACTGTAAACTTGCTATTTTTTTTCCTTTTGTTATTAATAAGTCTCTTGTGTGTGGGTATTTTGAGAGTATATTAATACCCTGTTTTTCATCATACTTTTACCCACTAATTTTAGCACCCATCAATGATTGTTGTCTCCAACAGTTATTACTATGATATACCTAATTATGATTTTCTATTTTCATCATTCCTTTACTTTATTGATTGGAATCCTACTGTAAGGAAAAGCTGTTCCTTCTCCTCCATTTATTTATTCAATTATTTATTTATATCAATATGTACTCTCATGAGTACACAAATTTTGTTCTGTGGATTAAGTTACACGTTATTTATTTTGATGTTAAAATTGTCCTAGATTTTGCCCTTGGGAGCTTCTTCAACTTGACTCCTGTGTCTTTTATATATGTCTCCATTACTTTGAGCCCTTCCTTGCTTTCTGGGACCACAAGATGTACCAGGCTCATCTTGTCTTTCCTGACCCAGCCCTGGAATAACCAATTTATCCAAAAAGCCATAGTTCCTTTTATTTGAGATTATATTTTGTAACCAATATCTGGGTGCTAGGTGTGCTCATTGCTACTGAAGTACCATTGCTTCTAGGTCCTCTCAGTAGACTAACAGAGCAAGCAAATATGTGTTTATACTTATATATCTATGTGCATACATCTGCATTTCTCCATCTGTATATATATTAAAACCCATTAGTTCAATCTGTTGTCACAGAGTTTATTCTATCCTTCCCCTCTTTCTTATTTGTAACTTTCTCTGACAGTGAAAAGTCTGGCTTTCATTATCCACAATATGTTTACTTATTTACTCAGTCCTAGTATACACGTAGTAGTTTCAGAATTACTAACTTATATCCCTATGAAAAACAAATTTTCTAAATATAGTACAGCATTTATATTTAGTTCTTTTTGTCTTTATTCTTACAATATACATTCAAAATATGATTTTCCAAAATGTCTTAAATTAGTTCTGTTCCTTTCCATCCCTTTCAGTGTATCTATTCCATTCTGAGTTTATCTCACATTCTGGTTGATATTAATTATTTATTTTTTGGTGTGTGAGCAATGACCAAGAATCAGAACTATATAACAAGGTATTTTCAGAGAAGGGTCACTTCTCCCTCATATCTACTACTCTCTTCCCATTTCCATACATTTTTCATTACATTCCAGCCAACTTCTCTGGGTAACCAAGCTCATTAGTTTCTGGTTTATGTGTGCTGTATTTCTCTTTTACAAATGAGCACGTATATTTTCTTATATTTTGCTTTTTCTTATATGAAGGGTAGTACAATATAAACACTTTTTTGGGGGATTTTGATATTTTTGCATAACAGCATATCCTGGAAATCACTCCATGTCAATTCATAAAGATTTTCCCATTTCATTTTTACAGGTACTTCATTGTGTAGCTATATCAATTTTTCAACCACTCTCCTATATATGACCATTTAAGTTGTTTCCAGTATTTTGCAATTCAAACAATGCTGCAATGAATTATCTATGTATTTCTGTATTGCTGGAGGTTTCTCTTCAGAATAGAGTCCTAAATGTGTGATTGCTAGAAAATAAATGTATGTATTGTTTTCTTAGATATTGCCAAATTGCCCTCCAGAAGTGTTGGATCAGTTTGCATTATCACCAGCAAAATATGAAATTGTATATTTCCCTACAACCTCACTAACAGAATATGCTGTTATACTTTTCAATTTTCTCCTACCTGAGAGTGTGAAATGGTATCTCACTGTTTTAATTTGCATTTCTCTGAGTGAATCTGAACACCTTTTCAAGGAGTCATTTTTCGATCTTTTTTTGTATATTGTCTGTTCATGCTTTCTTCATTTTTTTCCTATTGTTTTTTGGTCTTTTGTCCCTCAAATTTTAGGAATTCTTTATATATTAGGGACATTAGCCCTTTGTGTGGGTATTACTTATTTTAAAGCATTGTAGTGAAATTTATTCAGTCAGTGTGCTTTTTGTTGTTAAACTTCCCCAAATATCGATCTGGAACATGTCAGGTCTCAGATATTCTGGATAAATAGTCTTGTACTGGAAAAATAATGCTGTTTCAATCTCTTTGTGACAAAAAATGAATCAGACATTTTGATCACCTCTGTATGGTCCTTGCTATTCTCTAAATATCTTTTATGTATATTGTCCTAGAGAAAGTGCATATTTTTGTAGGTGTGTGGAAATGCCTTATACTTCAAGAAGTTTTCACTTACCTTCTCCTTTTGTTCAGAACTATGTTTTCGGGGGCCAGCTTGGTGGCGTAGTGGTTAAGTTTGCCTGCTCTGCTGTGGCAGCCCGGGGTTTCGCAGTTTGGATGCCAGGAGTGGACCTACGCACTGCTTATCAAGCCATGCTGTGGTGGTGTCCCACATAAAGTAGAGGAAGATGGGCACAGATGTTAGCTGAGGGCCAGTCTTGCTCAGTGAAAAGAGAGGGATCGGCAGTGGATGTTAGCTAAGGGCTAATCTTCCTCACACCCCAAAAAACCAAACTGTATTTTCATTAATATTGTGTTCAGCTATTATAGCTGCCTAAGATCTGGGTCCTTGTAATTGTCATATTTCATTCTTTTATTGTGCTTAATAATGAGAATGACCACTATGTGCCATACATTATGCTACATGCAACCCTGATGATTTTATGAAATAGGTCCTGTTATTATCTCAGCTTTATGGATGAGGAAACTAGCACTCAGTGGTGTATAACTTATCCAAAGCCAAATAGCTAGTGAGTGGCAGAGCTGGGATTGAACACAGGTGTTATGACTTCAAAGCATATGGGGCTAATTACCATGCTATATATAATGTCTGTTAATTTTGTATGTAGTTAATGTGCTTAAATTTTTATTGAGTTGATTTATGAAATGTCTGTGGCATTCACGATATTCCAGGTATAAAGTTGGGAGTGCCTTGGCTGAGGGAGCAGCAGTAAAAGGAAAAAGTAATGACAAGACAAATTGCACCTCCACACATATTCAGTACACACTGAGCTGCTGTGGTCTGTTTTGTAAGGATCTTTGAAGTCTTGGCAGGGTGAGCCTCCTTGTTTTTTAAGAAATTATCATTAATTTGGATTACATTTGCAAAAGGAACCCATTCTGTACATGGCTACTGAGTAGATGACATTCCAAAGATACCAATTTCCTTTGTATGTTGTTTCAAATTGTTATTCAGAGACCCCAGCTGTGATTTTATTTCTATTTCTAACTGCTGAATGTTAGACGTTATGAAAATATCCTTCAGAGAAATTACTTGTTTAAGTAAATTTTCACAAATCCTTGATTAGCATAAATGTTTTTCAGTGGGTTTGCCTATCAATTTGGGATACAATGCTTATAATGCAATTTTGATGATATCAGGGGATCCTTTACTCTTGATGCCACTTGAATATAGAGATTCAAATAGTTGTATTCAGAATACTTTCTGATGAAAAGTGATAACTTTGTTTTTACATTACTTTACAGGGTCCTTATAACCTTATGGAATAGGTATGATTATTTGTTGGGGTGATTCAAAGATGAAATGTTTTACCAAAATCCTATTCCTGTGCTGTTTTGATATTTGGAGAATCAGTTTTGGTAGGGTTGTTTTTTTAAACTTACCATTATACCAAAAATACTTAGGTATAGTAAAGTCTGTTGTACTTACAAATGAAATGAAAATATAGAAGTGTAACATAAAACAGCTAAAGTTACTTAATTTTAAAGATATTCACTACTCTGTATTGCAAATTCACCAACTTGATTGACTTTTCCTCAGTTAAAAAAAATATGACTACTAAAAGCAAAAATTCTAACATTATATTGTGGGATTGATATTTATCATTTCTTTTGCTCCTTATTCCTTCCTGCTGATCTATATTCCCATCTGATATCATTTCCTTTCAGTCTGAAGAAGTCCTTCTAGCATTTCTTGTAGTGTTGGTTTGCTGGCAATGAATTCTCTTAGTTTTATTTTGTCTGAAATTGCCTTTATTTTGCCTTCAATCTTGAAGAATCTTTTTGTTGGACAAAGGATTCTACATTGACGTTTTTTGTTGTTTGTTTCTGGAATTTCAATATGTTAATTTCTTGTTTTCTCATTTCTCTTGTTTCTGATGAGAAGTTAGCATTCATTTGAATTATTGTTCTCCAGTGTGTAATGTATTTTTCCCTGGCTGCTTTTAATATTTTCTCTTTATCTTCGGTGTTCAACAATTTGACCATAATGTGCCTTGGAGTGGACTTTTAAAGTATCTTTTACACAGGGCTTCCTGAGTTTCTTAAATCTGTAAATTTATGTCTTTCACTAAAATTGGGAAATTCTTAGTCATTATTTCTCAGATTATTTTCTTTTACTTCCCTTCTCTTTTTCCTTTCTTTCTGAGACTTCAAGTAAAGATCCCTGTGGCTGTTTTCATTTTTAGAAGACAACTCTATTTTTTCTTTTTCTGGGAAAGATTCACCCTGAGCACACCGAAGTTGAACCACTAGGCCATCGGGGCTGGCTCTGTTTTCATTTTTAAAATCTTTTTTCTCTCTGTTCTTCAGATTAAATCATTTATATTGATCTTTATTCAAGTTCATTGTCTCTTCTTTCATCTTAATCTAGTGATTTTTTTTCCAATTTTTTTTATTTCTAATATTTCCATTTGGTTCTTCTTTATAACTTTTATTTCTCTACTGAGATTTTCTACCTTTTAATTTATTATGATCATATTTTACTTTACGTCCTTAATCATAGTTATATTAACTGATTTAAAATACTTGTCTGCTAATTCCAACCTTTAGATAAATTCATGTCAATATCCATTGACTGTATATGTTGTATCTTTAATATGTTTTTGCTTCTTCATTTGTTGAGAACTTTCAGATTTTATCATGGATGTTGTGAATGATGTATTATGGAAAGTGGATTCTGTTAGACTAATTTAGAGAGTATTGATTTTTTTTTTTTTTGTATCTGTTTGTTTTCTAAGTCAGTTAACTTGGCTGTACTCCAAATTCTGTTTCCAATGTGGTGGGTGTTAGCTGAAATTTCAGGTCAGTTCTTTTAACCTTAGTAGGGCTGCTTGGAGCCTGTCTTTCACATACTTGATTTGGGGATTAGCAAGAGACTTGAACAGTTTATCCATAAAATTTAGAGCTTCCCTTCTCTGGTGTTCTCGTTTTCAGAATTCTCCCCCTCACTTTCTTGCTGTGGTTTCCCTGGAAGCTGTCCTTTGATTCTACAAGAGAGTAAAGCTACTGGTTTCTATTAAATTTTAACTGCTCTTCATGGCAGGGATTGGGGCCCTCACTCAGGCTAAAAGCCATAAAAATCTAAATCGGATTCAGTGCTATTTCCTTTTTTCCAGAATCAGCCTGCTTTTGTTCACTTTCTGTGCCTTCAGATCTTTTTTTTTAAAAAATATTTTGTTCACAGTTTATAATTATCAATGGTAGTGTTGGTCCTATGGGAACTATCTGGTCATGACTAGACGCAGAGATCCATACTTAGCGTTTGAGCTCTCTAGTCCCTTATGGTCTCATGTCTTTTCTCCATATTTCAGCAAAAGTATGTTTATATTGTTGAACTTGAAGCTTCTTCAGAAATTGGTGCTCTGGCCTAATTCCTTAGAATCAGTTTCTGCTGTCCTAGTTTATGCCTTGTCTAATTAAAGTCATGCCCATATTTGAAAAGTGGAAAATTTCCAGGGAAAGTGAGCAGCTGGTATTGACACTGAAAAGAGTTTTCTGAAATGAAAGTGAGCAAAGGGCCAGCTAGGCTGAACCTCAGGAAAAAATATCTAATGGTGAGGTTTGTGAGACCAAACATCCTGGCAAGGGGACTTTCTCTGAGCCGTTTCAAACTGAATTGGAAAAGTCGGGGGAAAAACAAGCAATAAGCCCAGGTCATATATTGGCAGATGGACAGTTTGTATGATCTCATAGTCACCTTTCCCAGTGGCTATTTGACTGTGTGGTCATTTGCAGGAAAGCCTTTTAGGTTTTACGTTATTAATGTGAGTATCTGAACTGGAGAAAATGGATCCCTCCAAAAAGTTTATAATTGATAGTAAAATTTCTCCTGGAAAGGATGAAATAGTATGATGTTCATCTTTTTATGTTCTTCATAAAATTCCATGATAGCGGGAACTTGAACTGTCTTGTTTATCATTGTATTCTGAACATCCAAGATAGTGCCTGGCACATAAAATGCATTCAATATTAGTTCTCTTGTACTTTTATTATACTTTACTAAAAAGCAACACCCTCTCAAATGGATGTCAAATATTGGAAGTGACATTTAAGGTTGATTTTTTCCATTATTTCTCTTATTTTTCACTATGTTTGCCTTTTCCCCTAAGTTCAGAAGCCTGAATTTAAGGTGTTTAGGTTTTCTTTGTAGCTTTGGCCACAGAAAAAAACAAAAGGATTTAATTTTGTCATAACTGAAATGCACTGCAAGAAGACAGAATATCAAAGTTATTTGCTTGAAGAGAGAATATTAAACAAAATGGTTAATGGTACGGGATCTGAGGTCAAATAATCCTGACTTTGAATTCTGGCTACGTATTATATTAGTTTTGTGACCTTTGACAACTTCTTAACTTCTCTGAACCTCAGTTTCATCATTTTTTAAAAGTATGGATAATTAATACCTATTTTATATGGAGAGGTGAGTTTAAAATTGGATTACTTTATAAAACTGTTTAGCATCATACCAGATACACAGTAGGCACTCAGTGAAAGATAGCTGCTATCCAATCGTGGTTCTTCTATTCATCTTAATCTTCTTCATAGTTTCTTCCTTCTTGCTTTTTAGATAATTTTATATTTTAGCTTGGGACCAATTACTTGCTCTTTGACCTTGAACCTTTTTGGCTTAACTTTTGATCCTCAGTTAAATTATTTATGAAATGAGGAGCTGAATTAACTCAGATTCTCTCCCTTGTGCCCTGTCTGATTGGTGGGAGCTTCTTGGAGTGCTATTCTTCCAAGCACTCTGGGTTTACTTTTATGGTTCACTGGAAGACGTCCTGTAATGATATGAGTCTGTGAACTAGATTTGACATCACTTACTTACCTGTTCATAGTCTGAATCTTCAACTTTAAGTAGATGATAACATAAAATAAGTTCTTAAAATAACTTCGCATCTTTTAAAATCAATGCTTATTGAGTGCTCATTTTATAGAATACATTGTGCAAGGTGCTTCCTTTGGGTCTGTGAGGGGTGAAGGTGTCAGTGAGTGGATGACTGTGAGATTTTCCTGGAAAAGATATCTTAATTAGGACAATCAGTATCATATAATAAATTGTAGTAAAGACATAAGAAAGTAGTAAAGAAATTATATCAAATGTACTCCAAATGAAGAGATATGCTTTTTAACAGAGTATTCATTTAAGAAGCTGTAAGAACTTTAATTCCTGTCAGCAAAAACAACAGTTTGTATTTTATTTTTGTAACATTGCACAGTGAATAGCCCTATCCAAAACAAGAACTGTATTAATACAGTGCATTTTAAATTTAATTATCAGATATCCTTGATATGTGAATAAGACCATACTGATTTATGTTTTCACTTCCTAATGGTTTCTGCAGCCGTGCAGAGATTTGGATCAATCTGTTGATGATTCTTTTTGATGGATCTTGAAATGTAAGAAAAGTCTCTACTTTACATGGTATTCTGCTGTTCACAGAGTTTACTTTGGGCTCTTGTTTTCTTTAGTAAGTCAGGGTTAGCATGTAATCTTCAAATGGCTGAACTACGTTGAAGCGTGTTGCATTATCTTACTCTTGGTCTACAATATTTTGATTTTTTTGAGATATGGGAACTATAGTAATGGACATGTCATTACATGTTATTCTTTGTTACATGTTATACTTTAGTAGTAGCATAATGATTAAAGTCAGATTTAAAGCAAAATGAATAATTCATTCAATACAACAAGAAACTCCAAATATTTCTAACATTCTTAATTATAGTTATTGCTCTCTTTTTAGTCTTTTGAAGCAGGGATCAAAGAAGTTGCATTTCTGTGTGTCTCAGTATTGTGAAATATTTACTCCCAATTAAAGTAATATTTCATCAAAAGAGATGGTGTCATTAGAACTGATTTATAAATGCACTGATATACTAACCCACTAAGCTGCTATCTGACAGGTTGTAAATGTTCTATATGGGATCACTTTTTTAGGGTTTTGAGTAGTGAGAACAGAAGGTGTTGTTTATTCCTATTAAAATAACAGTTTGTTTGGTGTACTGTGTGCTAAACCAGCTGCACCGCCAAAATGGGCCACCCACAGAGTCCAGTGAGGGCTTATTGAAGCTTGGCCGCCTAAATTGCTGCCACTTAGGCAAAGAGCATTGCCGATTCTGTGATTTAGTGCTTGGTCTAGGTTAATGATTACTTAGAAATGAATCTTTCCAAGTGCCTGAGCTGCTGAGAGTCTATACTTAAAAAAATAATAATACCAATAATAAAACAGGAGGAACCTTCTTTGAGATAAATTTAAAATCTGATAATGAAACTGAATCTTTTAATAGTGGCTAAGTTATAGTATTTTCTTTAATTTTAGTATGGTAAACGTCTTATTATTTTAAGTAATGTCTAACTAGCTTTCTGTGCAATTCTATCATTCTTCATAAAATATTATATTTGTATTGTCTGTCTCTCTGTTTTGCCACAACAGTGGGATTTGAGAATATTAAAAAAGTAGTTATCACTGATATCAATTTTATTGGGTATCGTTGAATGATGCGCATTCATAGCAATCGATCATAATGAAGTAAGTGTTTTACTTTTCAGGGGAAGCCTGTTGGTGTTAAAAGCTTCCTAAGCACAATTTGGGAGATCAGGGTTTGAGTGGTAATATAACTGTGTGGTCTGATGATATAGTGTTTGGACAGCAGAGGTCACTTGGAGTTCAGAGTGTTTCCCAGGTAATTTAACTAACTGCTCAGTTAAGGGAAAAAAGCGTGCTCAAAGATGAAGTTATTCTTTCAATGGTCACAGAAAATAATAGGTGCAATGAAAACTTCTATGAGTATTAACTACTTACTGAGGGTTCAATATAAATGCACACACAAAGTCCTTGCACTGATGGTATGTGAACAATGAGAAAGGTATTGCATTTGTATGCAATGATTTATTCTAAAAATACATCCTAACTTTTTGGAAATTTATTCTGTACTCTGTTACACAGCTGTAAATTAGAGTGAAGAATTTCTAGGATTTACTGTGGCTGGAATTGTTACGTCCATGATAAAGATAAACGTATCATTCAGGGAATTGTGTGTTTGTATAATTCACAGTCTGCCGGTCGAGAGGATTTTTCATGTTGCAATATGTCTTATTGTAAATAGAGCTTGTGTGTTTTTTTAATATAGCAAGTTTAAAAATAAGATTTATTTATATAATAAATAAAAGCAAAATTCCTACATAAACAGTCTTATATAAATATAAGCACATAGCACTTTTTAAGTGGTTTGTTTGCCTATGGCCCTCCACATAGAGAGTGGTAGGTTAAGTGAAAACGAGTTAGTGTAAATCATGGTGGATTATGTTAAAATTACCGTGGAGTCTTGAGTGAGGGCTAAATTTTAAAGTCAGTGCCTAAGGTGGAAGTTGAACATAGTCAAAAATTACCCTTGAAAGTCCTTTAAATTACCGTTAAGTATAATATTCATGGCACTCTCTACCAATAAGTCCAGCACAGGCAGTTTTTCCTCCAGTGGTAAAAGACATTGCTGCTTCTTTCACTGACCAACAGGTTAAAAAAGTTACCTTTAATTTAGGTGCTATGTTGTACCAAAAATATTTGTTTATATATTTTTTTCATAAGCTCACAGAGTTGATTTTGTGTGTGGTAAGTACATGTATGATGTAACTTCACTGTATTGCTTGTGCTAATAGCCGAAGGTAAGTATTTATAAAATTTGCCAATATGTAATCGGAAGAGCATGGCGTTGGTGATAGATAACTCCTGATTCAAATCCAGCCCTTTCACTCAGTGTGTGGACCTAGGGCAGTTTACTAAACTTCTTTGCCTCAGCCCACTTGTAATGGGAACAGTACTATTTTTCATGATATGTGAAAGTGGCCTAGCTATCAGTTGGCATCAACTATATTTCTGTTTTCCTTTTCTATCTCACCATGAATGTAAGTACAAACACTCTTGAAAAGTAACTAGAAGTACATTTAAAATGCATGTCATTTATAGGTAAAGACTTATTAAAGCAAAATAATTTGTTATTAGACGTAACACATTCTGTATCTGCTCCCTGCTTAAAATATTTTAACAATCTCAAAAACTTTTGATTAAATTAAACTTTTAGCATGGCATATGAGGCCCTTTATGATCTGGTTTTCTCAAACTTTCCCTATTTCCACCAAGAAATTCTTTCTGCTCCTGCTGCTGGCTCTCTCACTATCCTTACCCTTCTACCTCCTAGTACTTTGAGACTTAGCTCAGTTATCAATACACGCCCCTTGGTTTCTCATGCCATCCTCACCTTCACCCTTATGCCACCTTCTCTCCCAAGTCAGAATTCTGTTCCTTCTGTGTATTTCCACAGCATCCTGTATGTTGACATAGGTATTGTAATTATTTGGCCCACCTCTCTTAAATGCTGTGCTTTACTTTATTTGAGGTTATGGACCTCAATACACGATACTTAGCATAAGTGCATTTTTGAAAAATAGAGAAAGGTTTATATGAGCACTGCCATGTTACTCTGGGATAGTTTTTGAGACTCTCAGTTTTCAGTTGCACACTAAACTTTGAATATTTCATGGACAGCCAAGTTTCCAACTACATCATATTTGTATATGTTATATACTAAATATCTTTGCTTTTTGACAAGTAGTGGTTTCCCATGAAAAATACAGTAGGATTGAAAATGTCTTGTACACTTTGCTTAGAGGATTAATCACTTTTTAAATTCTATCAGTGTCAGAAGGAAAAATAATCATCATCGATAGTAGATCTTTGTCAGAGGATCCAGACATGTTGGTCAGAAGCAGTTGTGAGAAATGGATGGAGCTATAATTAACTTGCTGGGCACTGCACAGAAGCAGCTCATGATGCTACAACCAGAAGACAACTGTTCCATCCTTGATAGATCCACGGGAGTGGTTTGCTTGCAAATGCGAGTGTTATTTTAGAAAAAAGATTGAGAATTGTTTTTCTAAAACAGCAACACATTAGGCCTGGGGTTGGTAAACTACAGTCTGTGGGCCAAATTCAGCCTGCCTCCTGTTTTTGTAAATAAAGTTTTATTGGAGTATAGCCACACTCATTCATTTACATATTATCTGTGGCTGCTTTTGTGCTACATGGGCAGAGATGAATCATTGAAACAGATAACTACATGGTCCTCAAAGCCTAAAATATTTACCATTTGACCCTTAACAGAAAAAGTTTGCTGACCCTTGTAGTAGGTGTTTTGCCAATTTTATAGTTTGACAGTTGTAGAGTGAAAAATTCATATCTATATATCCTAACAAGGAAAGTAAACTCCCTCAGATGCAGTTTAGTAAAATAAAACAAACTTCTGGTTTATTAAATCTATTAAAGTGTAATTTCAAAAAAGGTAAAATGACTCTCATATAAATACAGAATGAACCCATAAAAGGTTTTATTTAACTCATTAATTAATGAGGGAACCTGTGAAGTATTGAAACTATTTCAAAGGAGAATATGATATATATGTAATCAGTAATGTTGAAATAAATTTACTAATCTATGTAAAACTGGGTAATATTCTATAGAGCAATGTAATGTTTGGAATCATATTTTCTATGGGTGGAAATTAGTATATATTTATACCAGACAAAATTCATTTCTATAGACAAAACCATCCATTAGCATTACTAACAGTTTTCTGTAACTTACAAGGTTATAAAAGAGCCTGTCAAAGACAATCATATTTGTACACCTCTATAGAATCAGATAACCTGGGAGGCTTTCTAGAGAACATCCAGCATTCCATTGAAAGGACACTCAGAAATAACTTTTTGCCTGTTTCAAAGTCTAACAATTTTCCTTATCAAATGAAAGACAATTAAAAAATACTTTGAAACAACAAACATGTAGGAACTAAAATAAAAAATAATACTATTGACTGTTGCTCCAAAGAAAATGAAATACTCAGGTATAAACTTAATAAAACATTTACAAAATCTGTATCAGAAAGAAATCAAAGAAAATCTAAATCAATGGAAGGATATATTGTGTTCATGAATTGAAGACTCAACGTAGTAAAGATTTCATTTCTCCCCAAATTAACCCATAGATTTAATGTAATTTCTGTCAAATCACAGAGAGATTTTCTGTAGACACAGTCAAATATATTCTAAGTTTTATTCAAATGGAAAGGCACAGACCCTAGAATAGCTAAAACAATCTTGACAAAGAAAAATAAAGTGGGAGGAATCAGTCTACTTGATATGAGCCTTCGATATGAAGGCTTTTTATTTAGCTACGCTAATCAAGACAGTTTGGTTGGCAGAGACATAGACACATATCAATGGAACAGAATTGGGAACCACTGAAATAGACCCACACAAATATGCACAATTGATGTTTTTAAGAAATCGTTTTACTTTAATTCATTAAGTGTTATAGTCAAAGTAGATATAAAGTCCTAAGGCAGTAATTACCAGGGAATGGTCAATTGTGGGTCAAGGAACCAGGAAATGCCTCATAGACAAACCTAATAATTATGATGGTTCTGTTCCACTTTACATCATTGTTTAAAATTCATGCCAATCTAAAATCATATGACTTAGACTTTTTAGTTGTTTGTGGCTCTCTTGGGGAAGATGATGAAGAGAAGTGAAGTAGAAACCACCACAGCCACCTGGGACTGCTCCCCCACCTTACTTTTTTTCCTAATTGGTTTCGATAAAAGTGCAAAAACAATTTAATGGAGGAATGATAGCGTTTTCAACAAATGGTGCTGGAGCATCCATAGACAAGAAAACCAAAAAAAAAAAAAAAAAAAAAAAAACCAACAACGCCCTAAACTAAAAAGTTCTGCTTTGCAAAAGACCCTGTGAAGAGGATGAAAAAACAAGTTACAGACTGGAGAAGATATTTACAAACCACATATCTAACAGAGGACTAGTGTCTAGACTATATAAAGAGCTCTCAAAATGCAACAGTAAGAAAACCAAACGATTCAATTAGAAAAATGGGCAAAAGACATGAACAAACATTTCGCTGAAGAGAATGTATAGGTGGTAAGTGAGCACATGAAAAGCACAACATCATTAACTGTTAGGGAAACGCAAATTAAAACCACAATGAGATATCACACTACACACCTATCAGAATGATTCAAATAAAAAATAGTGACAGTAACAAATGCTGAGGAGGACGTGGAGAAACTATGTCACACATGCATTGCTGGTGGGAACATAAATTGTCACAGTTACTCTCGAAAACAGTTTGGCTGGTTCTTATAAAACTAAACAAACACTTTTATGACCCAGCAATCATACTCCTGGACATTTATCCCAGAGAGATGAAAACTTATCTTCACACAAAAACTGTTCAATAATGTTCATAGCAGCTTTATTATTAGTAGCCCCAAACTGGAAGCAACCCATATGTTCTTCAACTGATGAGTGGTTGAACATGTAAAATGGAATACTACTCAACAATAAAAATGAATGAACTGTCCATACATACAACAAGTTGGATGGCTCTCAAGGGAATTGTGCCAAGTGAAAAAAACCAGTCCCAAGCTGATTCCATTTATATCACAAAATTCTTGAAATGACAAAATTATAGAAATGGAGAACAGATTAGTGGTTGCCAGGGGTTAGGGATAGAGCAACATGAGGGATTCTTGTGGTGATGGAACTGTGGTAATGGAATGTGTTCTTGATTCTGGTGATGGATACAGGAACCTACACATGAAATATAATTACATAGAACTTGATACACACACACAAATATGAATACATGTAAAACTGGGGAAATCTGGATAAGATGGGTAGAATGTATCAATGTCAGTTTCCTGGTTGTGACATTGCACTATCAATTTACAAGATGTTATCATTTAGGAAACTGGGTAAAGTCTACACAGGATCTCTTTGTAGTACTTCTACAATTGCATGCAAATCCACAATTATCTCAACATTAAGAATTTAATAATAAGAAAAGAACATGGATCTTTTCAAAACATTCTTTTAAACTTAAAACAGTTATTTAAAGTAAATATAGTTGAAGTCCTATAACAATTGTGCCTACATATAAGTTAAACATTATTAGGCATTAAATTTAAATTAGGAAGGAAGAAATCTCATAGTCCCTTAAAAATTGAAAAAAATTCCTGATTACGATGTGTCTTTTTAATTTGAATAATTAGAAATTAATATTAAACTATTATTAACAGCAATGGAATTAACATTTTCCAGTCTTTTATAATTTGGTAACAGCTAATTCAATACTTCAGTTTCATTTTTGAATTTCTATAAAATATTAGTTATGAGTTTGTATGTTTTGTATTATATAGGTTTAGAAAATAACAAATAATTTTAAGCCATTCTTATGGAATTATAAGTGGTTCGACCAACAGCTGGCTAACCATAGCTCCACTTCGGAGTGCTCCTTGGGATCAGTGCTAGGATTGTAGTGGCAAAGTGCTGTAGCAAGGGAAGCGATGCATCTAGAAAATATGTTAATAACGTGGTTTTGAACAATCTCTGCTGAACTGAATCTGTATTATAAAATTTAACTCTTTTTTTTCCCACATCAAACCACATATTCAGGTAACATTATTATGTACTGACGTCAGATTTTTTCTTCCAGTCAGTTCCAGACTTTTCACTGGTGGTACTATTTCAGCAGAAATGTGTTTATCGAAAATAATAGTGCACACAAAACCTTGGTAATCAAAATGGAAGAATGTGTGTTATTGGTTTTGAATGAAGGATTTTTTTATTGTTGTTAATACAGGCACAACTAAACTAAAATAGCTTACTTCATGTTTATATTAACTAAAGATTTTCTAGCTTTCATGGAAATAATTTCTATTCATCAGCTTTTAGAGCCCGATAAAAAATAATATATACATGTATATAAAAGCTTTTCAGAGATGTATCTTCTATAAATCTTCTTGCAAAGGAAAAGATAATTTCTTCTGAATTCAGTTCAGTGATAGTTCTTGCCCTTGACATATCACTTTTTTGACAGTATGTAAGCCTGGAATACTAGGAGGAAAGCCACCTGTGTGATAAATATCATTCTAGTCTCTCATCTTATTTCCTCTACTTGTGACAATCAGTGTGTGTGTACTATTCTCATAAAAGGCTATCTGGTGAAGAAAGTACTCTCATGTTTGCAATGTATGTTTTCCATAGAGTTCAGAATCTAATTTTGAAATATTATGCTTATTTTTGAAAGTAAAATACAGATTAATGATTCTATTTTACTTTTATGAAGACATTTGGTATTTTTTCCATAATGTTTCCTGTGTCTAAAATTTATATATAAATATATATATGTATATTTTCTTTCTCTCTCTCTCTGTACAACCTTGCTATTTTAAAATACATGGTTTTTGCATATAGTAGGCATTAGTTTCCTGTGGCTGCTGTAACAAATTACCACAAGCTAGATGGCTTAACACAGAAATTTATTCTCTCATAGTTCTGGATGCCAGAAGCCACAAATCAAGGTGTCTGTGTAGGCAGGGCCACACTCCCTCCAGAGGCTCTGGGGGGGAATCTGTTCCTTGCCTCTTCTAGGTTTTTCTTTTCCCCTATTTAAAAACAATTTTGGTGAAATACACATAACATAAAATTTACCATCTTAACCATTTTTAAGTGTGCAGTTCGGTGATGTTCACATTGTTGTATTTGCCTTTTCTAGCTCTTGCAGCTGCTGTTCCTTGGCTTATGGCCACATCACTGCAATTTCTGCCTCATCTTCACATCACCTGTGTGTGTGTGTGTGTGTGTGTGTGAAAACTCCCTCTGACTCTCTTAAAAGGAGGATAAGCTCTTTCTCTAAAGAGCCTTAACTTAATTACATCATCTGCCATATAAGTTAATATTTACAGGTTCCGGGGATTAAGAAGTAAATATATTTCAGGAAGCCCATTATGTCAGCCTGTCACAGTAGGCATTCATTAAATATTTAATTATAGCCAATGTACGGAGTTATTTTTGGTATTATTTTATGTAAGTGATTTCTTTACATATCAACTTCACAAAGCAATTGGACAAATCAGAAGGTGAGTACAAGGTACCTCTTTGTCCCCTACAAGATATGGTTCAAGCTTCTCCTTTAAGGCGCCCATTACCTGGCCTGTGCCTTCATCCCACTCATCTTTTATCGTTTTCAGTCTTATGGATTCTTATGTATCGAGACACGTGCATGCGGTTTTTTGTTTCTCCCCAGGAACTACCCTATTTTTCTATTCTGTATTCTTGCTGATGTTCTCACCTTGTTTGGAATTCTCTCCTTTACCCCTTCACTCATTCTTTAAAGCAAATAATTCTTAGCTTTGGGGCTGAGAAATAGTTTAAACAAGTATATTCAGTATTATAATAATCACATATTTGGAAAAGTAGCAGTTTGTTTCTTTGTTGTAAATTTCAATTACCACAGTTTATTTATCCATTCACCTACTGAAGGACATCTTGGTTGCTTCCAAGGTTAGGCAATTATAGATAAAGTTGCTATAAACTTATGTCCACACAAAAACATGCCCAGGGATGTTTATAGCAGCTTTATTCATAATTGCCCAAACCTAGAAGCAACCAAGATGTCCTTCAGTAGGTGAATGGATAAATAAGCTGTGGTACATCAGACAATGGAATATGTTGATAACGGGGTAGGCTACACATATGTGGGGGTATATGGGAAATTTCTGTACTTTCCTCTCAAACTTGCTGTGAACCTAAAACTGCTCTAAAAAATAAAGTCTTGAAAAAATTAATTACTAAAAACAAAGTTTGTCATAACCTTGCCTGCGAGAAATACAGTCAAGATATGATTCTTAATCAAACCTCCTTGGGAGAGTCCTCATCAGACTCTTTGAAGAGAACTTTGGTGTATTTCTAGAGGGGGAAAAGATTAAAATACTATAACAAAATATTAATTTAGTCACCCATAGGAAGCTTTCCCTCAGTCCCTATATGCAAACAAATAGTATACAAAACTATTAATTGCTTCATCTATACCAATCACCTAACTGATGTATTCACTAGCTTAAAAGGGGTTTGCAAACATTGATTTTATGTGATCTTACATGATGTGAAATTGGAAAGTATTAGTTATATGTAAAGTATAAAATAAATGTATATTAATTGAGTCTTTAACTCTGTCCTCAATGGATTTAATTTCAGCATGTGAAGATTCATCTTAGACTAGCCTATTCTAGAGTGATTTAAAGTTTAAGTCAGGAAGCAGCTCTTAGATGATCGTAGTTTAGACACTTTTCCAATACACCAAAAAATGCCCCTAAAAATACTGTTGAAACTGTAAGAATAGACAAGATTAGAATATGATTAATAGTAATTTAGCGTATAGAATACTTGAAAAACCTTTACATGATTTGAATGTCAATATTCATTTTGGTACCAAGATAAAACTTAAGAAAAACTCTTTTAAAAAGAATGATTTTTCCAAAAATCATTTTAAAAACAGGTATTTCTAGGATATGTTGTTTAAACCTATTGTTTTTTAGCTCTTCTTTCTATAGCTTTACACGGGCAACATGAACTGTAATCTTGTCTTTTTACATGTTGATTTGTCATATAAATGTTACTCTCATTAGTTAAATGCTTTCTGGAAATTGATAACTTAAAAATAGAAGAGTAAATTTAAAAAGTTATAATTGATATGTTAGTTGTGAATGAAATATGTTCAATGTGAAAGGACTCAATTATTTTATTTTGAAATTTTTAGAAGGGCAAACCGAGAACAACATAACATTTAATTTTGAAATAAGGTCTTCATGCATCATTTATTTGCAGCTACTTTCTTCAGGGAACATACCTTTGTCTTTTGAATGACAAACAATTGAAAACTTAAGACATTCATCAAAGCAATTCCCCTTCGAATACTAAGTCTGGTCCCTATGGGATTTTCTCAAGTGCTTTGTCTGGGCTAGTTCTCAACTTAAGTGATGCAGCTTTCATTGCATTCCTAGGGAGATTATTTCATCATTTAATAGACTTCACTTTAAGAAAATGTTTTACTCTCTTCAGATTTATACCATTATTGTGGTCATGCCCTCTACACCACCCTTATTTTTTTCCCTTTACTCATCCTCTTCTTTGTTCCCACTGCTATATTTGTATTTGTTTCAAGATGATTTAGTCATTGTATAGAAAACAGAAAGTCTTTTATGGAGTGATCCATATAGTGTACATGAGTCTTAGGAAATTAATTTAAGTTTCTAGAAGACCTAAATGCTAGTAATAGTAATTTCTATTTAGTATTGCTTTTATAGTTCTTTTCATAGATCTTTTTCAGCTTTTTTAAAATAAAGTAAGAGTTTTAATTTTTTGAATGATTTGAGCAGTTTATATTCAGGAATGCTCGTACTTTTCTGATTTTCATGCATGGAATACAAACATGGAAGAGAAGGGGATTATGGCAGAATTACTGACAGGTTCCTGTCAGGCATACATCATGCTATTTAATTTTCAGTATATATTGTGAAATCATATTATTGCTGTATTATATAATTATATAGTTATGAGTGTGTGCCAGTGTCATCTGAAACAAATTAACAAATATAATTACAGTTATATTTTTGCTTGAACAAATGATAACATTTGATATAGTTGAGTAAATAGTAGTTATATAACAGACATCTCAGTCCAAGTTACAATATATGTTTTCACATTATGTATTTTGTGTAACAGCTCATTTCTGGCTGTTTTATGCTCTTATCTTTGTTTTCTTTTTGTCTCATCTTTCTAAATATTGTTCTTTCTGTGGATAATAGGGGATATAAATAGAATTGTTTTTAAAAAAACTATATTCTATTATGTTAGTATTTTTATTATAGTTGGAAAAAACATTAAAAACATTAAATCTAACTGATAAAATTAAAATTCTCTGTGAAGAATAAGACTAAAGGCCTGTAGCTCTCTGTATATGCTTGATATTCAAGGATTTTACATTGGTGTGCTTCCCAAGTGTGTGACATAAAGTAATTTTTTCCCCAAGGCACAAATTTAAATCCTGTATACCTCAAAGAATCTTCTATGGGAGTTAAGTCACTTCTAAGTGAGAAAGCAAAGTTGATAAATTGATATCTCAAAACAGCTTTATCTTTTGCAAAATACTGTGTTATATACAAAAACTATTATGAAGTACTAAAACTGTTTGTGAAAATGGTTATCCACAAGAAAACTAAAATGTGCTAGTAATGAACTAGCATTAAGAAATAACATATAAAATGTAAAAAGCTTAAAAATCAAGCAAATTGAGCACTATCATGTGAACATGCCATTTATTAAGTAGGATATGGTAGTTATTCTTTATTCTTTAAAAGGTTATAGTATCTCTTGAACATTAAAATATTAAAATATTCTCAGTGATATACCTTAAAAATAATCAAAAGTCATTCCTGAGAAATACTAACATACACAATCAAATTAAGTTCCTTAGTGAGATAATATTTTTAAGAAGTGAAGAGGTCTAAGAAATCAATGACTCTTACTAAAAAAATAGTTTTTATTAGTTGAAGAAGGAAATGGTGAACCCAGGGAGTAGCTCTCAGATCTATGACTTAAACAGATCCAAAACTGTCATCCTCAGTATTTATTTGGTAAAGTGTTAATTATTGCAAAAGAATCTATTTTAAGTTATATACAACTTTCAATATTAAATATATCACTCATCTTATGGTAAAACTTTTGGTTATTTAACTAGTTGGAGATCCACATACACATATGTATTTTTTCTTCTTTCTTTCTGATAAAATTTGTTCATTTGTAGTAAAATGAACAGATTTTGTGTGTACAGTTTGATGAGTTTTGAAGATGTTTACACTTGTGTAACCACCACCTCAATCAAGATACAGAACCTTAACATCACCTCAGAATGTTCCTCTGTGGACCTCTGGTACAACAGCAAGCACACTAACATCTGTGTTATAGGTGTCCCCAAAGGAGAAGAGAGAGACAAAGGGGCAGAGAATCTATTTGAAGAAATAATAGCTGAAAACTTCCCTAACCTAAGGAAGGAAACAGACATCCAGGAAGCACAGAGAGCACCAAAAAATATAAACCCAAAGAGGCCTACACCAAGACATATCATAATTAAAATGTCCAGAATTAAAGATAAAGAGAGGGGTTGGCCTGGTGGCGTAGAGGTTAAATTCTCGCTCTCTGCTCTGGCAGCCTGGGCTTGGCAGGTTTGGATCCTGGGTACAGACTGATGCACCGCTTGTTTAGCCACGCTGTGGCGGTGTCCCATGTAAAGTAGAGGAAGATGGGCACAGATGTTAGCTCAGGGCCAAGCTTGCTCAGCAAAAAAAAGGATTGGCAATGGAGGTTAGCTCAAGGCTAGTCTTCCTTACACACACACAAAAATAATAAAAAATAAAGATAAAGAGAGAATCCTAAAAGCTGCAAGAGAAAGGCAACAAGTCACATACAAAGGAAACCCCATAAGGCTATCAGCTTACTTCTCAGCAGAAACCTTACAGGCTAGAAGGGAATGGCACAATATATTTAAGTACTGAAAGGAAAAAACCTACAGCCAAGAAGCTACCTGGGAAGGTTATCATTTCAGAATGGAAGGAGAAATAAAGAGTTTCCCAGACAAGCAAAAATTAAAGGAGTTTATCACCAAGAAACCAGTCCTACAAGAAATGCTAAAGGGACTTATTTAAGGGGGATAGAGAAGACCACAAATAGGAAAACATTATCTATTTCCATGATAAGAGATGAATGGATACACATACACAAAAAAGGGGTTAGATGTGATATCAAAAACATAAAATGTAGGAGGAGGGGAGTAAAAGAGTAGAGTCTTTAGAAAGAGGTCAAACTAAAGAGACCGTCAACTTAATTTAGATAGCTATACACTTATGTTATTATATATGAACCTCATGGTAATCACAAACTAGAAACCTATAATAAATACACAAAAAACTAAGAGAAAGGAACCCAAACATAATGCTAAAGAAAGCCATCAAACGACAAGGGAAGAGAGCAAGATAAGAAGAAAGGAACAGAGAAGAACTACTAAAACACCCAGAAAAAAAGGAAAGAAATGGCAGTATGTACCTTATCAATAGCTACTTTAAATGTCAATGGACTAAATGCTTCAATCAAAAGGCATAGGGTGGCCAACTGGATAAAAAAAGCAAGACCCATATATAAGCTACATACAAGAGACACACTTCAAACCTAAAGACACTCACAAACAGGAAGTGAAGGGATAGAAAAAGATTCTACATGCAAATGGCAATGAAAGGAAAGCTGATGTAGCAATACTCCTATCAGACAAAATAGACTTTAAAAGAAAAACTGTAACAAGAGACAAAGAAGGGCACTACATAATGATCAAGGGAACAATCCAACAAGAGGATATAACACTCGTAAAAATCTATGCACCCAACATAGGAGCACCTAAATATGTAAAGCAATTATTAACAGACTTAAAAGGAGAAATAGACAGTAACACAATAATAGGGGACTTTAACACTCCACTTACACCAATGGATAGATCATCCAAACAGAAGATCAACAGGGAAACATTGGCCTTAAGTGACACACTAGGCCAGATGGACTTAGTATATACAGAACATTCCATCAAAATCTGAAGAATACACATTCTTTTCAAATGCACATGGAACATTCTCCAGGATTGATCATACTTTAGGCCACAAAACAAGCCTCCATAAATTTGAGAAGATTGAAAAAATACCAAGCATCTTTTCTGACCACAGCAGTATGAAACTAGAAATCAACTACAGGAAGAAAATCAGAAAAGCCACAAAGATGTGGAGGTTAAATAAAATGTTATTGAACAATGATTGGGACAATGAAGAAATCAAAGGAGAAATCAAAAAATACCTGGTGACAAATGGAAATGAAAATATGACGTGCCAGAATTTATGGGATACAGCAAAAGCGGTTCTAAGAGGGAAGTTTATAGCAGTACAGGCCAACCTCAACAAACAAGAAAAATCTCAAATAATCAATCTAACGGTGCACCTAAAGGAACTGAAAAAGAAGAACAAAGCCCAAAATCAGTAGAAGGAGGGAAATAATAGAAATCACAGCAGAAATAAAGGAAATAGAGACTAAAAAACAATAGAAAAAGTCAATGAAACCAATAGCTGGTTCTTTGAAAAGATACACAAAATTGAAAAACCTTTGGCTAGACTCACCAAGAGAAAAAGAGAGAAGGCTCAAATAAGTAAAATCAGAAATGAAAGAATAGAAATTACAGTGGACACCTCAGAAATACAAAAGATTATAAGAAAATACTACAAAAAGCTATATGCCAACAAATTGGACAATCTAGAAATGGATTAGAATCATATAATCTTGCAAAACTGGATCAAGACAAAATAGAGAAATTGAATAGACCAATCACCAGTAAGGAGATTGAAACATTAATGAAAAACCTCTCCCAGAATAAAAGCCCAGGACCAGATGGCTTCCCTGGTGATTCTACCAAATAGTTAAAGAAGATTTAACACCTCTCCTTCTCAAAAAAAAAAAAAAATTGAGGAGGTGGGGAAGCTTTCTAACACATTCTACAAACACAGCATTACCCTGATACCAAAATCAGAAAAGGACAACACAAAAAAAGAAAATTCACCAATATCACTGATGAACATCCATGCAAAAAGCCTCAACAAAATACTAGCAAATCAAATACAATGATACATTTAAAAAGATCATACACCATGACCAACTGGGATTTATTCCAGGGATGCAGGGATGGTTTAACATTTGTAAATCAATCAATGTGATACACCACATTAACAAAATGAAGAATAAAAATCACACATGATCTTCTCAACAGATGCAGAGAAATCATTTGACAAGTTACAACATCCATTCATGATAAAAACTCTGAATAAAATTGGTATAGAAGGAAAGTACCTCAACATAATAAAGTCCATATATGACAGACCCACAGCTAATATCATCCTCAGTGGTGAAAAACTGAAAGCTATTCCCCTAACAACAGGAACCAGACAAGGATGCCCAATTTCACCACTCCTATTTAACATAGTATTGGAAGTCCTAGCCAGAGCAATCAGGCAAGAAAAAGAAATAAAAGGGATCCAAATTGGAAAGGAAGAAGCAAAACTGTCATTATTTGCAGATGACATGATTTTATATATAGAAAATCCTAAAGACTCCACCAAAAAACTTTTAGAAATAATAAATGAATAAGGTGAATTTGCAGGATGCAAAATCAACAGTAAAAAACCTTTGCCTTTCTATACATTAACAACGAAGTAGCTGAAAGAGAAATTAAGAATACAATCCCATTTACAGTTGCAACAAAAGAATAAAATACCTAGGAATAAACTTCACCAAAGAGGTGAAAGATCTATATACTGAAAATTATAAAACATTATTGAAAGAAATTGAAGAAGACACAAAGAAGTGGAAAGATACTACGTGCTCTTGGATTGGAAGAATTAACATAGTTAAAATGTCCATACTTCCCAAAGGAATCTATAGATTCAACATTATCCCTATGAATGTTGCAACCACATTTTTCATAGAAATACAACAAAGAATCCTAAAATTTATATGGAACAACCAAAGACCCCAAATAGCCAAAAGAATTCTGAGGAAAAAGAACAATGCTGGAAGAATCACACTCCCTGATTTCAAAATATACTACAAAGCTGTAGTAACCAAAACAGCATGATACTGGCACAAAAGTAGACACACAGATCAATGGAACAGAATTGAGAGCCCAGAAGTAAACCCACACATTGATCAACAGTTAATTTTCGATAAGGGAGCCAAGAACATACAGAGGAGATAGGAAAGTCCCTTCAGTGAATGGTGTTGGGAAAACTGGTCAGCCACGTGCAAAAAAATGAAAGTACACCATTATCTTACACCATACACAAAAATTAACTCAAAATGGATTAAAGACTTGAATGTAAGACCTGAAACCATAAAACTTCTGGAAGAAAACATAGGCATTACTCTGTTTGACATTGGTTTTAGCAGCATATTTGCAATTACCATGTCTGACTGAGCAAGAGAAACAATGGAAAAAATAAACAAATGGGACTAAATCAAACTAAAAAGCTTTTGCACAGCAAAGGAAACCATCAACAATATGAAAAGACAACCTAACAATTGGGAGAAGATATTTGCAAAACATGTAATAATTTTGGCCATTCTGATAGGTGTGTAGTGCATCTTATTGTTGTTTTATTTTACATTTCCCTGATGACATATGATGTGGAGCATCTTTTCATATACTTATTTGCCATCTGTATATCTTTGGTGAAGTGTCTGTTAAGGTCTTTGCCTCATTTTTTAATCAGGTTGTTTGTTTCTTATTGTTGAGTTTTAAGAGTTCTTTGTATATTTTGAATAACAGTCCTTTATTATATTTTTTGCAAATATTTTCTCCCAGTCTGTGTCTTGTTTTCTCATTTTCTTGACATTTTTTGCAGAGCAGATGTTTTTAATTTTAATGAAGTCCAGCTTATCAATTGTCTTTGATGGATTGTGGCTTTGGTGTATCTAAATAACCACTGCCATTCCCAAGGTTATCTAGGTTTTCTCCTATGTTATCTTCCAGGAGTTTTAGTTTTGCATTTTACATTTAGGTCTATGATCCATTTTGAGTTAATTTTTGTGAAGGGCATAATGTTTGCATCTAGATTTCTTTTTGTGCTCATGGATGTCCAATTGTTCCAGCACCATTTGTTGAAACCAACTATCTTTGCTCCATTGTG
The DNA here is from genome assembly GCA_031878705.1 of Tapirus indicus. Classification (NCBI taxonomy): domain Eukaryota; kingdom Metazoa; phylum Chordata; class Mammalia; order Perissodactyla; family Tapiridae; genus Tapirus; species Tapirus indicus. Next base: position 10,242,216 of record CM062925.1, read on the forward strand.
TTGCTTTTGCTCTTTTGTCAAAGATCAGTTTTTCATTAGTTTTTGAATGTCAGAGACTAAATAAACAGTGTTTATTTAGACACTGTTTCTCAAAATTTTCCACTCAATTATCTCTTTTGGCTAAGGGGAATGAACTGGGTGATTGGCCTATTAGCTTATATAAATGCAAAATTTCTTTGAAATGTCTTATATTGCTTTAAATATTTTGTATGAGGCTTTCTGTTAACATGGCAGAAACTCAGTATAAATTCACAAAGCCAAGAAAAATAGTAGAGGGCATCTAAGAGATATCTATAAGATTTTTTGATGATGGAAAGCATATTAATGATTTGTAATTCAGTAAGTGGAGTGGAGGAAGAGTCTAATGCTTTCAGGGGAGGTTGCTACAGAGGCAAACTGATTCCTAAGTGGAAAGCCTCAGGAATTGGAGGTACCAGTTACCTCCAAAGGTGAGGGTAGAGAACAATGTTGAAATCGTGAGGATTTGTTCAAAGCTAATAAGGGAAATTTAGATCACTCAGATAGCCATGCACCTAATTCTCCCTCTTCTTGTTCCCAGAAAAAAAATCTTAGTTCACAGATACCAAATACAGCTGAAGACATGTTGAGGGACTATATGAAAAACATGAAGGTTAAATGAAAATCTACGTAATTAACAATGGGAGCTGGCTCCCCTTCCTTGCTTAATTGCAAGAATACTAGCAGCCAGTCTTATAACTCCCAAGTACAAGAATGAATTGATCAGGAAAAAAGACTCAGATATTGGCAGGTAGAGGTCTTGGAATACAATGTCTCTGTATGACCACACTATACTGAGGCCTCTCTGTACAGAGTTTATAATCAGTTTTTTAGTTCTTCACTCTGAAGTGTACATGGATAGTCAAGGATTGCCAGGTATTAGGAGGGGGGGTAGATTCTGTAATATAAAACTCAGTGATCAAATCAGATAAAAAATATAAAACAGCATTGATTAAAGGGAGATGCTGAAGGGGGCAGAGTAAATGTCTAATAACTTATAACTAATATGTTCAGATAAATAAAAGAAGTTTGCATCAGTAAAGCAAAAATAGGATATATGCTGTTAAAACAGAGCTGTCAGAGAAAGGAAAGAGGTCTTGGAAATGAAAATAAGTTTTAAAAAATATTAGAATGCTGCAAGATAAAGGTAGCCAGTTTCCAGGAAGTAAAATTGAAAGAAAAAGAGATGAACAAAATGGGAGAGGAAAGAAAAGAAAATTTGTTCATCAATCCAGGAATTTCATTCTTTAGTAAGGGTTACAGAAAGAGATAGAGAAAAATGATAGAGAAGTTAATTTTATAAAAGACGAAATATGATTATTTGTTGTATATGTAGGACATATGTAATATATATGAAAGGCCTACAAAGTACCCAGCACAATGAATAAAAAAAGACCCATACCACGTCATGTATCATTATGAAATTTCAAAGTACCGGTAATACATGGATGACCCCCAAAATATCTGGAAAAGGAAGAAAAACAGGATAAATACACACAAAACATTAGGAATGAGAAAGTCTTTGAGCTTCTCAATAGCAACATTGGAAGCTAGCAAAAGGTAGATCAAATTTTGAAGGAGAATAATTTTTAACCTGGAATTCTTCTATAACCAACCAAATTGTCAATAGTAAATAAAGATACTTTCAGATATTCAAGGTCTCAGAAATTTTATCTTACAGGAATTTCTTCTCATTTAGTTTCTGCGGAGTGTGTTTCACTAAAACAAGGGAGTACACCAAGAGAAAAAGACAAGTAATCAAGTAAATAGATATCCAATACAGAAGAAAGGCAAAGGTTGATGGTGATGGGCTGAAATCTCAGGATAACTGCTTTGCTTCAGCCCCAGGGAGTAACCACTCCATGGATGAGCAAGAAGACAGAGGGCTTCAGGAAGGTTTTACCCAAGGGGAAAAATGTATTGCCTAATTAATGTTTGTCTATGTTTAGAGATATTTACAACTCTTTTGAAGACTTTCCTGATAAAGCAGTGATAAATTTATAGAAAATAAAACAAATGCAAAAATAAGGCAGTAATTAATTCAGAGAACAAATAGTTGTACAAGAAAGAAAATAGTAAAATCATAGTGTATTACATAGTTCAGCCGTGAGCAATTTTATACATTCATAATTATGTAAACACAAAAATGATTTATTAAAACAATATAACTGGTGGATGAATGGAGGCTGAAAAAGTGAACTGGGGGTGAGGAATGCTGAAAGAGTTAAATCCACATCTTGCACAGTGAGTTGATTGAAGAAAAACCAAAGGAAATCGTAGTGAATGGCTAAAATTGACAGCTTGTGAAAGGTAGCTAAAAGCATTGAAAGGGATGCTTATGTGGAGCTGGAATCTGGTGGTGGACATGGGATGGGGCTTTTTCATTATAAATCTTATAGAACTCTGACTTTTTAAACTATGTGCATGCATTATTTTGGTTAAAAATAGAATTAGAATATGCCTATGACTTTGATATTCTCTTCCATAATGTACCTGTGATTGTTTTAATATTAAGAAAGTTTCCAGCTCTCAAAATGCTTGAGTAAAATGTTCATTTGATAGGCCAGGTTGATTATGTGGATTGCTGCGCCCACTTTCTTGGTGCATAGCCACATATTTCTAATGGGATATAAAAACTTACTTTGAAAAGTATGGATTTAAATATTTCTTCGTTATATAAAACTGTGCTGTGAACATTTAAGAACATTAATTTTTGATAAAGTTATGATAGTGGCCATTACTGTATGAATGAAAAATTGTTAAAAAACCCTATAATACCCCCAAACTTTGGATGTTCTGTGATTGAAAATGCCTATCCTTATTTTGAAATTTGCTGTTCATCCAATTAGCTGTTTATCAAGAATCTGCATTTAGGTGGATAGTACATTATATGGCGAAGAGTTTGTTTACTCAAATGCAATTTGAAAGTTTTTGTAAACATAGATATGACTTCTCTATTTTAATATCATTGTGTGAGGAAGCACTCCCTAAATCTAAGTGCTTATGTGGGATTTTATCTCTTGAAAACCATTTGAGAAAAGCTGACTATATTTAGTAACTTTAAATTTGTGAAACCATGGGATTTCTACCAAGTGAAGGACTGGGACATCATTTTCTGTAATGGTCTGTTATGCTTCTGTGCTAGGAGGAAGTACATGATAACAGATGGATTAGATGTTCTAACAGTTATTTTTCCATTTAAAAAGAATTCTTGTTTTCTTTTTAATAAATTCAGAAAAACAATCATTCTCCATATGACATTTTACGACAGGGAATAGATCTCTTTCTGGATGTGAAAGAATCACTGTGTATATTCCAGTACCAATATAAAAAGGTTTTATGTTGATAATTACTAGATCATTGTCAACCTATGAAATAGACTAAGAAATAAACTAATGAAATTTACCTGATATACACAAAATAAATAAGTTATTTCATGCAAAGATGATAGTAATGTCAAATACTGTAAAGTCATCATGAACTTTTAGAAACACAAGAGGAAAGTAAGGAGGAAGTAATTTATAAGTGGGCAAAGACAATTTGAGGTTTGGCTTTTATGATTCATAATAAATATTAAAAAATTTTTTCTCATAAGACTGTTGCAGGAGAACTGCAAACAATTTTAATCGTAGGAGGCAGAAGGGAATGTTGCTCAGTTTTGCTGAAAGAAACTGTGCCTTTTTCTTCAGTTATGAAATAGAAAATATGATCATCACAAAGAACTAGTCTTATGTGTCCAACATTGAGAAAAAATACAAAATATTTATTTTTCTAATTGGTATAGTTATATTCATTCCTTTTATAGTTCTCTTCTTCCACCACTCACCAAATTGCTTTACTTCTCTTATGATGCAGACATCAGTAACAGCCTAAGCTGTACTGTAGCCCAGCCATACAAATTAAGAGACGAAATATATTGGAAATTAAATTCCTATAATTTGTTAAATTCTATGGAATTTTTGTTAGTACAGAATTCTGAGATTACTAAACAGAAGAAAACGTTTTGGAGGATTCCCTGGAAAATATGAAAGCAATGATAAATTTTAAGGTAATAAAATGTTTTGAAACGTCTCAAAATTATTAAAATTCTTTCGTACCTTCATTATTTGAAAAAAGTAATGATTATTCATTTCAGCGCTGCTTATATTTCCAAATCACATTTTGATCATTTGCAAGGCAGATAATTCCCTTTCTTTAGAGAATTTACAATCTAGTGGAACTGTTAGTCATTTAGATGAGGTAGTTGGAGAACGTAAGAAAGTTTGAGGGTAGTGGGAATGTTTGTCCCAGAGTCCTAGTGCATGCAATTTAAAAGGCGTCCATGAGTGTTCCAGAATACTGCCATGAGACTGAAACAGATGGGCACACTGAAAGAAAAAATATTTGAATTTAGGAAATTTGGTGAAGATGCAATTGTCCTTTAGCTATAGCATGACCAAGGTAAGTGTGTATGTAAAAGAGAAAACTTTTTGCTGTTATGACAGGTGAAGAATCAAGGGGCCTCCCCAACCTTATTTCACACAGGTTTAATCACTTTTTTATTTTACTGATGTCTTCCTGTATGGAAAATATGGGAGTTATTCTATAGTCATGAAAACTTGTGGGGAAAAGTAGAAAATCTCAGAGAAATTGAGATTATATGGTAATAAAATCTTCTGGAGCAATCCATTGAAACATTCTTGGTGGCAAAATTCATATTTGTGAAAGGCTTCAAACTTAGGCTTTTTGATGTTATTTCCAAATAAAATTTTACCTACAGTTTCAGAGAAACACTGATAGGATGAAAGAATATATTATCTTACTACTTAAAATTTGAGTCCCATTTTCAGATTATATCACCTATTTTGTGCTATGAATATTTTCAGAGCTTCTGTTTATTGACACAAATGCATAATTTTATTGGGATCATAATTGCATAAAATTTTATATTAAGAACAGTTGTAAATGTATATAATTTATATTAAATCAATAATTTGTTAAATGTAAACATTTAGAAGAGTTCCTAAGTTTTTAGACCCTGTTTGATATTTCTTCGTTTTCAATATGTCATGGAAAAAAAGGAAGTGGCTCTGAATCTTATCTTCTAAATTTTATTCTTTTTCTGAAATTAAAGAAAAAAATTAAATTTGTCAAATAATTAATTACACTTCTGAGAGCCCTGTAAAGGGTTATCTTTGATAGGGTATACCATTTGAATTGTATCAATCAGAGAATATTAAATTGTTTGAGGGAACAGAAAGAGGAAAAAGCTCAAGTAGTCTATGCATGTGTACAACAGACAGCTTTCAAATTCTTGATCGAATATACTGATCATATTCTACAACCCTTGGATGCATCCTTTATTGATTACAATTATGTATGGGCAGCGTCTAATTGGAAAGTAGTCTCATCAGTTCTGCTTCATTCACCTGTATTTTCCTTGAAATGTTCTAGGCATTGATGATAAGTCTTTTTGTTCCAAGATATCAGATGTTTTATAATACAAAATGAGATCATATGTATGTGTATACAGATGTCGCCAGTGTACCATATAGGATGATTGATAACCCTTTGTTTGTATTATTCTCTGAAGTTCTTTATTTGTTCATACTTCAGAAAGTGTTCTTTCAGAATTCTAATCAGATGGCATTTTCGTGTAGGAAGTCAGTTACAATTGCCTTTGATTAGTGTTCTGCTTTTCTTCTCAGTGTATTTCTGTGACTTATCTTTCGGCTGTTTATAGACTGCTATCACCTCAGTGTCACAAGAGATGGTACAGACCTCTACCTCTTTTTTTTTTTTTTTTTAACTTCTCCCGCTTAAGAAGGAGACCAAATTTAAATTTGCTTACATGCTTACATTAAAGTTATAAATATCAGGAGTCTACTGATATAATCCATGATTACATTTTTAAATTTGTCATATGATTTTTTGTAATTTGTCATTTTTCAGGCATTTAATATAGCACTTATTTGAGCCAAGACTGTTCTAAGCACTTTGCAAATATAAGCTAATTTAATAATAACTTCATGAGGTTGATGCTATTACCATCTTCCTTGTACAGATCAGGAAACTGACATACAGACAGGACCATAGCTAGTAAATGACCATAGTGTTCTCAGTTCTTTTTATCCTTATGGGGTGAATAAAAAGAAATGTTTACCTTAAAAAGAGACCCTATGATTATAAATCATAGGTTTTAATAGATAAGAGAATAAAAACAGTACCTAATTGAAGAAGTCTAGGGAATCCCTTAGTATCCCTCAACTTCCATTTATTTTATTTCATTTCGAATTAATTGACTATTTTTTTAGACCTCTATAGAATTAGATGCTAATAGAAGACTAGGTGGCTCTAGGTTACTCATGAAGTACTGTTCCTTCCTCCACTTAGCATATCTGTTCATTTGTCTTGTCTATTAGAAATATAAAGAACTTCAATGAATAGGCTACCTTTCCTATCTTGTCCTTGAATCTGGACTCATGATTTCATGTGAATTTGGTATGTACAGCAAACTTTTGACTTGCTGATACCAGCAATTGTTTGGTACTATTATCTTAAATTCTGGTGTGGCATATACCTTTAAACTCTTATTCAATTCTTTTGAGTAGCTATTGAACTCAAATGCTTATATAAAATTGAACTTCATTTGTTTTCTGCACTGAAGATGCTAATTCCCTTTTATGTTGGGTTACCCTGCTTGCTGTTGTCATTTTTAACTAAGTAACTCTGAACTTCCCAAACTTCACTTGGTTATTCATTAGTTAATTCAGGGAAAAAATTAAAGTAAAATAACTTGCATTTTATTTCCTTTCTTATCTTTGGATCGCTATGTTAATGACAGTCAATTTGTAATAATGGCTTATGGAGTTTACCAATTTCAGTAGACTCCTGACCACTTCTTCAGCTGCTTTGCTTATTGACAAAGAAAGGAAGAAATGTATTCAGAAGGCTCTTGATTAACCCTTATTAAATACCTACTAAAATGTATCACAGATTTTACCGAGTCATTTTATAACTATTTCCTTTTTGTTTTTAGTACAAGTTTTTTCCATGTGAATACATCTCTAAAGTTAGTGGGTTTCTAGAAGCATAAAGCACGGATGGCTACTCACACCTTATGATGAATACAATGGGGACAGAGGACTTTCATCATGTCCCTTGTGGTCAGCGTGTTAGTATCATGTGGTGGACATCTGTGGTTGTTTGAAATAGTCCCTGCTGCTGTTTTGGAGCCTCTCAGGTCTGGTCCTCTTTACAGTAGCTTATTTTCAAGCAACTGGATTTCTCAATTGTTTATCAGTCTGAAAAAAGAAAGATAATTCTGAATAAATAAGAGTTATGAAGTGTCTCAAATAAGGGTATTCTTTTTTTAGATTGTCCTGTAGTTGTACAAATTGATTCATTAATGTTGATTGATATCTCTTTACTCATCAGGATTACCAAATTTGGGAGTCGAACTTCATTAATGAAAGTATCTTAATATACCCATTTCTATACTTTTATGCCTGTTGATAGAACACTGTAAAACAAAATAAAGCATTGTAATTTAGATTAATTGAGGGAGAAAACCAAATGTAAAAATTTAAATCATGGATTATATCAGTAGACTCCTGATATTTATAACTTTAATATCCAAATCATGAGCAACCCCTAAGGGTCTATGACATGAAATAATCTGTAATTTTATGTAGCTCTAATTTTAATTTTGCACCACAGATTCTTAGGTGGGAGAGTTGCCTGTTTATCCACATATAATATGAGGTTTTGTTCTCTTTTTGTCACTACATAACCTTTGAAGTGTTCAAAACATTGTGTCTTTGTAGAGAAATGGTCATCAAATCAGAAGGAAAATTTTAGTGAATATTGAAAATGCTCTTAACTTTTAATAAAACACATCAGAAACACGTCTCCTGAGAGCAATGTGGCTTTGAAAATGCTAGGAGCTAGTAGAAAGGTTTATGTTTTTTGTAAATGTGTGCAGAATTCTAAGGTCTTAGAAAATCTAGCCAGCGTATCAAAGGTCTTCTGTATGGAATTTTTAAAGAAACGCTGTAATAGAGAGCATTAAGTTCTTAAACAAAACAAAAACAGAAAAACTATTGGTTGTTAAAGGATAATTTTTAAAAATTACCTAAAGTTCTTAGAAAGAAATTTGGTCTATTACGAAGTCTTATCCACCCTAATGACCTCAGCTAGCTCTATAATAATTTACTAAACATAAAAAATCTTCAGCTTCATATTATCTAAATTACCATGAAATTTGAAATAGTAGAATATATAATAATTAATTTTATTCTATCCATGCAGCCTATGAGTGAACTTCACATATTTAAGTTGTTCCTCAGAGAATTTTTGTTACACATGTTTTAAAGAATAATATTTTCAATAAATCATCCTATTGTATAGTCAAAAATCATTACTCTTTAGACATCACTAAGATCAAGAAAAGGAAATTAAAAAAAATTTACAATTTAGGACATATTTTGGGCATGTAACATATTGTATTAAAGTATATTCTGTTAAAAAATCTTTCAGTCTCTCATATTTTTCTCTCAGACTAAATAAGAATGCATCTGTGAATCACATTGATTTTATTTTGTTAAAGAGTGTAAGAAATTACTGGGAGTAAACTCTCATAATTATAGTTGACAATCTAAAAACTTGTTAGGACTATGAAATTTCTTTATGGATGACATATAAATTGTGATTGTGTTTTATTTGATGTTTATTTTATTTAATTTAAAATAATTAAAACATGTCTTCTTTCAAGGCTCCAAATAATGTGAAATGTTAAAGAAACTATTATCTGATTAGATAAGGATTTAAGATAATCTCATTGTAAAATTGTACCCGATAGCTTTACAACTTTTAACAAACATGCAGAATTAGGTTTCATTTTTCAATTCAAAATTCCTGATCCAGGCATAATGAAATAATCCTTTTATCTATATAAGCAAAACCTATGAAAAATTAGTTTCTGTAAGGAGGTATTCTTTCTGAAAAATCTCCTAGCATTTCTCGAGGTGGTAAACATGTCTGTGATTAGGGTAATCACTAGACATAATTGATTTACATTACATTTCATTCAAAAATATTATGAAAAAGACACTATAGAATTAGAGGATTTTATTTCCTGGATAGAAAACTGGAATAGTGCTATGCATGTTGAAATCGCTGAAGTTTCTCTAATGGATAGATAGATAGATCTCTTTAACAATTACAGAAAGTACTTTCTTCAAGCATACTAAAACATGACAATATTTAACTATGTACTAAATTGCAAAGGACTTCTCAACCAGAGAATCAAGATACAGTTCAAGTTCTCTATAGTAACTTAACTACAAAAAGATTGTCTCTCCCACAAATATGAAAGCACATAAGAAAATTCAGGGACTAAAGAAGAAATTTAAAGAAATATTATGAAATATTTAGAATTGAACAGCGGCCCAAACACTGCATATCAGAACTTGAAACTAAAGAATTAGCATAGTTTTAGATGCATTTTTTTAGCAATAATTGAAGATTGATGAGCTACGCTTTCAACTCATGTCATTCAATCTAAGAAATAGGGTGTACAAGAAAGAGAATCAATCCTCAGGACGATGCTGAAGGCAGATCCAGGATGATTATCTGAAAGGCGTAAGAGAAACCTCAACTAAATTGAAGTCAAGAAGTCCTGCAGGGGGAGCTCTCACATCCTATCATACACGGTCAATTACTCCGAGCAGGGAAAGATTTAGGCTTGAATCTCTGGTGAGAAATGTTAAGTACTTTACTACTTAAGGAAGATTTCTTTCCCTTCCTGGCAACAACAGCCAATGAGAAACACTGCAGCTCAGCCAATGAGAAGCTATTGCCAACCTGAGTGTTTCCGTCAATGGACTCTTGTTTAGAACAACCCCTCCCTACTCCTCCTTTTGCTCTATAAAAGTCAGCCCTTTCCTTTGTCTCTCCGGATTGGCCCATGGTCCGTCAAAGCATGCACATACCAAATTGCCATTCGTAAATAAATTCATTTTGACGGTAAAATAACTGGCTTATTTGCTTTTTAAGTTGACAAGTGCAATACAATTGACTTAGAGGGCGCCAGTCCATCTTGGAGCAGGGGATGGTCAGAGGGCCAGGAGGGATGAATCCAAGGGGGTTGGTGGTGGGGAGTGATTATTTGATGAGTTGGATTGTTTTGAGTTAGAGTTAAAATTTGCCAAACAAATTATTTTTAATATTTTTCCTGTTCTCATTTTCCATCTACTTTATAGTTTCATTTTTAAAGGAATATGTTTCAGATTTATTTCCTGATTTCTTGGAAAAGAGTCATTTTTTCATAGTTTATTTCCTTTTAAAAATTATGAATGATTTTATTTTTTTTTTACTAAGTTTAAAGGGAAATACTTCAGTTCTGTTTAGAATATATGCTGATTGGACAACAAAGAATACCTCCTTGAAACTGTTCATCTGCGGACAACTCTAAATTGTCTAAAATTTGTCTGAAACAAATTTTAAATTTTGTTTATTCAGAGACTGATTTTCTTATGTTCCTTGATTTAGAATAGACTAACTTTTCATCTAAAGATAGCTTTTTTGTTCTCTTTAGGGAAAGAGAGTTGAAACTTGACAAGAGAAAGTTGAAATATAAAGCAAGTGCTATGTTTACTAACAAAAGTGAACAAAACGGACACATTATGTCATGGGCTGCTTGTCTCCCTCAGGAGACAAAGACTAGGCCAATCTGGGACATTCTTCTATTAAGTTAGAACAGCTGGAGTTTGACATTATTCTTCTCTAAATCTAAAGACTGGATAATGTTCATATGGGATCTTACTTGTCTTTTACACATTTGGTCTTCTGTGATCTCCTTGGCTTGGGATCTTGGTTAGTGTGCAGTATGAATTTGAGAAAAAAAAATCCTTTTCATTTCGGGATGGAATATTTAAAATAAACAGGCTGTGTGTTTATTACTGTGGAAACCAGACAGTATGACTATAAACAGAATGATTTCAAAAGACTAAGTGATTAAATGCCAACAGGATTGCAATAATACTATTATTCTTTCATGACTTTCTACCATAATTATTGAAATGCTTTCTGAAATAATTTTATGATATATGTGTTAATCTTTTGCCATACATACATGATTTTTTTTTTTTTTTTAGAGTTTTAGTAGAAACTGTCCAACTCCTTTGGTATATAATTTAAAATTTTGTGTAACACAAGAAGTTATTTCTCTTTCTAGTGGATCATTCTGTGCCTCATATGACGTTTGGGTAAAGCTTGATGAGACCAAAATTGCTAGAAATTAAATTTAATTTGATTCTCATTCATGGCAATTCCACCAACCTTATCTTGAAGCAATTCCTGTTGTTTCATTCAGAAAATTGTCTTTTCTGTTTACTAAGTGTATTAGTTTTCTATTACTCTATAACAAATTGTTACAAATTTAGCAGCTTAAAGCACCAAACATTATCTCACAGCTTCTATAGGTCAGACATGGCACAACTGGGCTCCCTGCGCAGGACCTCATAAGGCTGAAATCAAAGTGTCAGCCAGACTGCATTCTCATCTGGAGCTCAGATTCCTCTTCCAAGCTCACGTGGTTGCTGGCAGCATGCATTTCCTTGCTGGCTGTTAGCCAAGGGTTGCGCTCAGCGCCTAGAAGCCATTCTCATGGCACCCTCCATCTTCAAATCCAGCAGCAGAGAATTTCCTTGAGTCCAATCCCTGCTTTTCCTGAAGAACCCAGTCCATTTTAAGGGCTCACTTGGTCAGGCCCAACCAGAATAATCTCTTTTTTAAAGTCAGCTGTGCCATATAACCTAACCTAATCACAGGAGTGAATATCTCATTAAATTCACAAGTTCCAACCCATGCACAAAAAGAGGATTATACTGGGCATGTACACCAGAGGATGGAAATCTTGAAAGCCATCTTAGAATTCTACCTACCATGAAAATAACAGAGGCTCTTAGGTATGTATTTCTTCAATTTCTTAATGCCATCTTCATATGTATGTATTATTTTCCTCCTTGAATTCACTCTGTTAGACCTATGTGTGTTCCCACTCTCACACTCAGCTCTACTCTCATATTTTTATTTTCCCCTACTTCCTTCTTCCCTTCAATTTATGTTCCCTAGTCCTCAATTCTTTTCACTCAAGTGAATCTGTCTGCACTTTTCTGTGGCTCAAGTTTAAGTTGCCTTCTTTTTTGCAGGGACTTTTGCAAACAGATGATCTTCTCATCTTTGGTCCTCCCTACTCTCATCTACCACCCAAGGAAAATTTTTAAATGCAAATCTAATCACATTATTCTGGTAAAAATCATTGGAAGTCTCACTTTGTTGTCTTTAGCAGAAGACCAAATATGGCCTATAGACATGTTATGTTTGGCCTTTACATTGTAGAAAAAATTTTAAACAAGTTTCCAACAATTAAAACGAGGAGTTTATACTTAAAAATCTAGATTTCTGGCCTCTCTTGAAAAATTAGAAATCTGAGTAATCTGGCCCCCAATTCCATAAGACAACAATTTGCTGACACTACCTAGTGGCTGCCCCTGTAGATGGGAAATGCTCTCTGTAGTTTGCCAGCCCTTCAACTTGATTCATTCACTTTACCTGCCTGGCCCTTGAAGACAGTTGACTTTGCAAGCCCTGACCTAGAGAATAAAAGCTAAACATCTTAGCATGGCATTCATAATTTTTCCTAACTTCATCCCATTCATTCTTTTCAAATCATGTTGCATTTTAGTTGGATGATTACATTTCAGAGTCTCCTGCCTGATTATGATTTCCATAAAGACAGGAAGTATACTTTGTGTATGCTTTCATTCTCAGCCCCTAACATGATTTCTAACACATACTAGGAACTCAGTGAAATTAATTTGAATGGTGCTGATTGTACTTTTACACTGACATCTGATTTCATGTGTCCAAATAATTGGTCAAAAGGCAATACAGACAAAAGTGTGTATCAGCTCTCTAGCACTGTTGAAAAATCTTAAAGCAAAACTTTGTTCTCTACCAAAAATTAATCAATAGGTCATTTTGATTTACAAAGAACAATTCATTCTAGTACTACATTGGTGGCAGTGGTGGTGGAAACTCTTCAACATTATCAGTGCCTTGATCCTTTTATTCTTTTCATGGGAGTGGGAATTGGGACTCCCCTGACAATGTTATATGTTCAGTCTTCTGGAGAACACACAGAAAATAGGGCTTCCAGTTGGCTCTTGTTCCTTTCGTTGCAAGTTGACATCCATCAATCAATAAATATTTATAACTTTTCTAACCAGGTTTCCTAACCATTGTTAGTCATTAAAGAGCATTTGATAGGTTTGGTTATTGGAGTATCTAAATACAGATGACTAATGGAATTTCTACTGTAGTTCTTTATGATTGGATTAAAACATGAACATGTAAACAAGATTATTGAACTATATAAATCTAGAAGGATGAAGTTTACCGTGCTCTATGTACTTAAATTGTCCTGTTAGGGCTCGAGGATGGCCTTTCCTCTGCAGATTTTAGTTCTGTTTTTCAGACATGTCATATTGAACTATTAAAAAAATTCATCTCTCCAGTATCCCACAAAAGGATTTTGCATGGAATTAGAGGTAGCCACTCATTTAAAAAGAATCATAGATTGTTGTTGGCAATGAGAAGGAAATCATATTTAATCCAAGACAGGGTGGTTCCTCTAGGTTACTCAGTGATGAGACAATAACAATGGAAAAATTTGCATCATTGCTCTTTTTCTCTCTTTCAAATTGTGAACAAATTCTTTTTGTGATCCTGTTTTTATGTTGATCTCAAAGGCTCAAAACATTCTGGACTGTTCTTTGTTTCAGTGGTAGCTCTTAGTGATGACGTGAGCTGTCTACAAGAAATTGTTTTGTGTTTATGTTCCAACAACAGTCATTATTTTCAATACTGTCTGATTTTATTTTTAGATGTTGTTCCAGTATTTCTTTATTTTTTATTTATAGTGTTCAATCCACACTGAGGAAAAAGAACTTGGATAAAAGTAATTCTTATCTTCTTCATATTTTAGGAAATGAGTTATCCTTAGGACATAACCATAGACTCTGTAAGGCTGTAATACTACCTGTATTAAAGTTTTCCAGAGAAACAGAGTCAACAGGAGATACATTATAAAGTGTTGGCTCACGCAATTATGGAGGCTGAGATATCTCACTATCTGCCATTGGAAGCTGGAGACCAGGAAAGCTGGTGGTATAGTTCAAAGCCTGACAGCTGGAGAGCTGATGGTGTAGATTCTAGTCCAGGTCTGAAGATCTGAGAACCAGAAGTGCCAAGGGCAGGGAAGATCTGTGTCCCAGCTCAAGTTGTCAGGCAAAGAGTGAATTCAACTTTCCTCTGCCTTTTTTTTCTATTCTGGCCCTGAACTGATTGGATCATGCCCACCCACATTGGGGAGGGCCATCTGCTTTATTCAGTCTACAGTTTAAATGCTAATCTTTTCCAGAAACACTACAGAAATAGTGTTTAAGTAGCTATCTGGGCATCTGGTGGCCCAGTCAAATGGACACATAAAATTAACTATCACATAAGCTATTGCTAGTCTTTATATTGAGAGTCTGATTATGTTCCTATATACTGATACCTTGATTAATATTTCATGCTCCTACTATTCTCCCAAAAATGTGCTTATCTATTCTGAGATCGATGTACCTGTGAAAAATATTGAATATGATATCAGTGAGCACTTTTTTATAACACCTCTCACACTGTGTAATGGTTACTTCTTTATAAGTCTCTGCGGGCAAGGGCATTGCTTTATTCCTCTCTGTATGCTCGATGCATATCCTAGTATTTGGTGAAAAAGTCCTTAAAAATGTTTGTTGAATTGAAATTATAAGGATGAACAATTCTTTGAGGTTATATAGTAGTTTTCTTTTTCTTTTTGAATGCTACCCAAATAATACCTGTGAATTAGGGTAAATAGGTTGAACAATAGTATTATTCCAAGTGTTTGAAGTTCAGAGATCAAGGTCACAGCTTGTTGGTAAAGGAACCTCATTTAGACTATACTATTTATCTCATGTATATCTTGTCCTGGAATTTAAGTACCAAGAATGTGGATAACATTATAAGAAGATGATTTCAAATTTTAGGGCATTTTGTAACACATCCTGTTTTTCTTCATATTTTTCACTTTAGCTAAAAGGAAGATGCATATAGGAAGAAAGAAGTGTGTTAAGAAAAACCAGAATTCAAATCTGATTGTTAGTCTTTGAAATGGCATTTAGGTCTAGGAAATGGCTATTAAAACCAACTTAATTTTTACATTTGGCAAGCTCAGAATTTAAAGTAGGCTTTGAATTTATGCTCATTAAGCACAGATATTGCTAAGATACAGAGTTGTTAAAAGTGAAAATCTTAGGGGCTGGCCCAGTGGCATAGTGGTTAAGTTTGCGCGTTCTGCTTTGGCAGCCCGGGGTTCACTGGTTCAAATCATGGGCGCGGAGATACTCACTGCTCATCAAGCCATGCTGAGGTGGCGTCCTATATAGAAGAGCTACAGCTCTACAACTATGATATACAACTATGTACCGGGGCTTTGGGGAGAACAAAGAAAAAAGAGGAAGATTGGCAACGGATGTTAGCTCGGGGCCAATCTTCTTTTTCAAAAAAGTGAAAATCTTAAACATAAGCCAAACAAATACAAATTTGCTTTTGAGGCAGCTATTCCAATAGATATTCAACTCCAGAAAATCTTTCTAGATTGTAGAGTCAAGTTGATCAGATTTCTTAAGATCATTAAGAGGAGAGTCACACAGGTGACCTTTGAGGATGGAGGTATAATGGGAATATTAATACAAATGAGAGTGTTTTGGTCAAGGGGAAGGTAAGAACAGAATGGAAAATAGCTTCTTTTGGCCACCCAATAATGCCTGGGTTCTAGTTCCTATGAGACCAACGTTCGGTGAACTGGAATAGTAGCTCTGTCCAGTTTAGGAATCATGGGAGGCATCTTCTATTTGCTTAAAATCACCACTTCCTTGGTAATTCTAAGGGGACATGGAATGTGACAATTGCTGTCACTTAATATATAGAATCCCTTGTCACTTCAGAAGCAGTTGGCCATCCCCATAGTCAATCCTTATATAATTTTCTTTGCCTTGTTCATTGATCCAGTTAGCAATATGTGGGTGGCAAATTGGAGTTTATCCAAAGCATGAGCTTGTGAAAGCTTGGCATGAACTTGTAGAAGTTTACGTACCCATTTTAAAAATTAAATAAACCTGTTGGAGTTACCTTTCCAAAAAGGAGCTCTGTATGTGACAGGCACACTGGGCATCATGGCCCTCTTCTTCAATTTATAGCCAAACACTGGTTTATAAAATTATGATAACTTTTAAAGAGTCTATATTCCATAGTTTTCTGAACTGGCTTATTAAGAAGAATGCTTTTTCTCCCTTAATTTATTGTAACCATGACAGTAAGGACCAAAGCATTTCCAGTAGTTGAACATAAATCTTTGATCTGACTTTTGAGTCATACAATCAAAGAAAAATTATCCTTTTAAAAATTTTGTGAAATATTCATTTTGCATCTGACATTGTTTCCTCATGGATATGACTTTTCATATAACTGTGTATCTCAGTATTTTCAGAATGCCACCCTCCTTCCACTGCTCCCTCACTTTAGTTTTAGGGATTTATCCTTTAGCACCCCATCAAATGAATTGTGATTACTACATTGTCAAAATACAATAACTGCTATACCATTTGGACATTTTTGGCAACAGGTAAGTGTTCTCACTTGAGATTGCTTCATAAGAAACAATTCACAGAAGTGGAACTATAGTTTGCCAAAACAGTTGATTTCTTTTGGACTTAACTGAAGCTAGGTTTCTGGTTTTAATATTTGCTAACAGTAAGGTGCTATTCTATGTAACATGACTTATTTACATAGTTACCACAAAACACTTGGTGTTTCATGCAGTAATGACATTATTTCATTGAAAACAGTAATTTTAGTACTGCAATATTTCAACATTTTTGTTTGGCTGCATTTACACTTTGAGCTTTTAAAAGTTGAAAATTCATGGTTGTGGTATTATAGTTTGTATGGGTTTTCCTGAAATTAATCTGTTAACATTGTAGGCCTTATAAAATACTACTACTCTCTTTACATTTATGTAGAGCAGATGTTCTATCTGATTCATCTTTCTATAATGTAGGTTGTCTTGACACATACAAGTGTAGGAACTGAAGAAAGAATATTGAATCGACTTTCAAATTGTCATGTATGATTCTATAGAAACTTAATGACTACATTTCACATATTCCTTATACTGTTTTAGTCCTAGATCCAGAGCTCAGAATCTAAATTTATTACTGTTAGCCCCAAAGAGACTTCTGTATTAACCAACTTAATGCCTGAAACATAGTAAGTACTCAATAAATGTTACTTATTATTATTATTAGAAAAATATTACAGTATAATTGAGTTTATTTCATTACATTGTGGGAACATATTCTCTGAATATGTCTTTATTATTTTGAAGACATTAATCCATTGACTTCTGATATCCAGCATTGCTATCGAAAACCAGTGCCGTTCTTATTCCTGATCATTCTCATGTAACCTATTTTATTGCTCTGGAATCTTTTAGGATTCTCTTTTTGTCCCAAATATTCTGAAATTTAATGATGCTATGTCTTGATATGAGTCCTCTTTTAATCCATTGTGCTGGGACCCTAGTAGACTGTTTCTATCTGGAAATTTAAATCTTTCAGTTCATATATTTCTTCTACTTTTTAAATTCCTTCTTTGTTTTGTTTTTCTTTTGGCTATAATAGTTAAAATCTATTATGTGGATTTTAACTGATCCTGTACGGTACTCATTCTCTAATTTTCTTACATTTTTCTCTTCTATTTTCCACCTGTTTATTTGTGTGCGTGTGTTTGTGTATGTGTGCAGCCCAGAATTTCATCCCTTGGCCCCTCAAGCCAGAAGGTGTGGTTTCTCCTTGTTCGACATGAGCTCCAGGCCTGGGGAGTGCCCTCTGAGGGACAGCCATATGAACATGACCTCACCCTGTTGAGTACCCTCCAGTGGGTTGGCTGCCTGCTTTTGGTCATTCTCCAGTCCCTTGAAATAGGTTTTTGTTTTTTGGGTTTTTTTTTTTTTTTATTCAGAGTTTATAATTATTATCTCCAAGAGGGTTAGTTTAATATAACTTACTTTGCTATTACCTGAACTGGAACTACTTCAATGTTAGCTTTTAATTATGTTTTTCATTGTAAGAAAATTCAATTAAATGCATGGTTACCATCCATCGTGCTCTCCAGTTCTTCTCAATCCTATCAAAAATACATGCTAATTTTTATACCTTATAGGCAGTTTTCCTATTAAATAATTATTCACCAAAAAAAACCTTGAAAACTTTTAAATATTTTAATAGACTATAGACTAATAGTTTGTTTTTATCTTATCTCTACATAAATAAGCAAATAAATCAAAGTAAATGTTAGCAGTTTTCTGTATAAATATTTTGGATAGAGGTTTGTTTCCTAGAGACCTGCCATTAAATTACAATAAGTAAAGTTTTTTAGGATTCTTAATAAATATTTCTGAGTGGAAAATATGGCAGAAGAACTTTTGATCCATAGTTTAAAGACACAATTATTAAGCTTTTAAAAATTCTTTAGAAAAAATTCATAACCCATACAAAAATTAGCATATTTTGTCTTGATTCCATATTTTATAATTTCATTTAAATTGAGGATTTAAAGATACTTGGTATTTCTATGAGTTTTTTTTAAGAATCACTAGTTTTGAGTTTATTAGTTTATGATAACTAATTTTAAAGATAATGGACTTATAGTTAACACAATAAGTTTTCATGAAAATTTTTTGTTTCCAAAAAGTTTCTAATGTCTATATAATACTTTTTAACTAATCATGCTATTCCATCAAATAAGTACAGTGCAGTGCTTGGAGCAGGATGGAGAAGATTGGCCTTAAGTTTCTGACGTTTTTAAATGGCAAAGGACCAGAATTTTGTAATCAGAAAAAATATATTAGATTCTATTGTTTTAATTTAATTTTCCTAGAGAATGTTATGAGAGACCTGAGCAGTTGTTACTAAACAGGGCAAACTAGTTTAAATTCAGAAATAAATGATCCAGGATATTCATACTATGTCCTATTAAGTTATATTTCCTAAGTATCCCATAGCATGATATTTTATCGTATTATAAGTTTTGTCCAGTGTTGGCTTACTCACTGTTTCCGTGAGGCCTCAGAAGCTATGCAACAGCAAACAGTAATCTCAGTTCCAGTGAGATTTTTCTCTGTCATAGCCACTCTGGAATGCTACTGTGGTAAAATAATCAACCATTTTTAGGAGACAAATCAAATGCAAACTGACTCAAGAGAGTGGAGTTTTTTGTGCCCTTAGGTGTTATTTCTCTTGTGGCTTATTTGTAAAATCCTTCTTGAGCAGCCCTTAGATTTTGTTCACAAATCTCCTATAGGAGAAGTCATTGTTTTGAATACAGAGGTTACAATTACTTGTTCAGGACCCCACTGCAAATAAATGTCACTACTGGGATTTTAAAGTAGAGATTTCTGACTCCCATATTCTGTATAATTCTTTTGATATGACCAAGGGATCAAAAATAATAAAAAATAAGACTAAGTAGGCAATTGCATTCATATTTCTACCTACAGATCATTTGATAGTCTTATCAGCTGCAGTGTAGGGAGTCTGATTCAAAAATAAGCAATGAGAAACAACTAAAGGGCATAAAAATAACTTGATTAGATGAAAAAACATTATGGTCCTGAATTGAGGAATTACCTTATAATTCATATTGGAAATAAGTTAATTCCTTATAAAATAATTTGAAAATGAACGTAATTCCAAACTAAATTCCCAGTATTTTTTTTAGTTGCTATGTTTTTGATTTGCCTGAAATTCAGTCAGATTTTCTTGGGATGTTCTTGGGAAAACTAGACAACAAAATTCTGAGAAAAGAATTATGAGATGGAAGTTATAATCCTTATTAATAAAACATATTATAAAGCTATGATAATTAAAAGAGTATTCTGTTTTGGTGTTTGAAGTTTGAGGTCCATATGGGACATCCTGGTGGCACCACTCCAGAAAGGAATTGAATGTATACATGGGTCTGGAATTTAGGAGAGGTGCCACCTGGAGATATAGATGTGGCTGTTTTCAGCCTATCTGTAATGATGGAAGCTGCGATTGTGGATGATCCTATAACTCTATAGAGAAAAAAGAGAAGTAGGTCAAGGGACCATTCCAAGAAATAGTACCATTTAGCATCTAAGTAGCAAATAGGGAAGCATACTGCCAAGATGTGATTAGATAAGTATTATGAGATCTAGAAGAGTGTCAGGGAAACCAAGACAATATTTCTTTATCACATCTAATACCCAAAATAACGTAACAGGCAAATAATAGGCAACCCCTGCACCTACCCTCTCCCATCCAGTTACTGTAAGAAAAGCATTCCAGCTGATTCTGAATCCATACATAGTATAATTTTCATAGTTTATTATTACTCCTAATTAGGCTAAGATAAATCTTCTAGATTTTACTATGTTTCCCATGAACCAAAAGAGTCGTCACCTCTGTTTTAAGACAGTAAGGGAGTGAACATTTATAGTCATTCAAAGTAAAGCTAACTTCTGAGATCCCCTCACCGCGTAGACTTTTGGGAGTTTTTGCTCTCAAGGATTCCTTGACTTCCACCAATGATTTTTGCAATTATGAATACCAAAATAAGAGTTCTTAGATGATCCTTAATATACTAAAGCATATAGCATGGCCTTACAGTGCTAATAATATGTAGCACTATAATTAGAGTTCAGCATACTTTTCACTTTTAGATTATTGTGTTTTGATTATAAGAACCTGCAAGATCTAAAATACACAGAGCCTTACTTGATCATACAATCATCTTGAGATGTTTTAGTATTTTTTATAAGCTATAAGAAATGTGGGCACGAAAATAGTTGGAAATGTGAGATTAGCAGTCTCACAGATATAGCTCTCTTATCTCTTTAGGAGTCCTTCTTGGTATCTTTCTCTCAGTTCTAGCTACCTTAGAAGATAAATGAAATGTGACCAGTGGTCAGCTTAGATATATTACTGCTCTAGGAGATTAATTTGTAATGTTCTTTATTTAAATCTAAAATAAACATTTCAGCAGTTCACTAAACCAGAGTTCTTGATATAAAGATATTAATAAAAATGTAGTTGATTTGAAATACTTGTAATTGATGATTAACATAAGTAGACCAAAGTAATACAGTTTAGTCACTTTTTTATTACATAACTTGAGTGATTTCCTATATTACTAGAATTTTACAAGTATGTATTACAACAGTGTATATGCAACTATGTATTTGTCTACAATAGACACAATATTCTGTATTATAAAGGACAGGTTTTACTTTTTTAGTGTACACATTATCTAGATACAGCTAAACTTTTCTCTGACATAAATAAATTTAAAAACACATACTGAAAAAAATGAGTTCCTATCTGACCATTATTTGCCTAGTTATAACATCAAGATATCTTTATTCCTCCGTTTCCTTTAACTTTACATCTTGGTTCCTGGGACAGTAATGCAGGTTAATTCCGAAGGTTATTTAGACTACTTGGATAATGTATCAAAACTCAAACCCGTTAGTTGATATGTTCTAACCAGACTATCAACTCACACCTGATAATCCTCCTCTCCCCAGAAACATTCAGAATGGCCACAGCAATTCTCTAGGAATTGGTTAGTAGTTATTCAGGGTGCTTATTTTGTATACTTTACCAATACTATATATTCTCTTTTATCTGTTTGGCCACTCCAAAGAACCTGAAAACTGGGTATGTAAGTTTATATCTATATATTCTTTTAAAAAACAAATCTGTTTAGGTTTTGTCAAACCTAAACACAGAATCAAGTGCTATTATACAATTTTTTAACCATGCCCTTTTTGTTGAAATTACACTATTCAATAAAATAAAACTATTATATCTTTAAACTACGTCAAGTATTTCTTAATTTATATTCAGAGCATTACTGTCCCAATTCTCTTCTTTACCTGCCCCATTATAATTATATTCCCATATTAATAGGGATCATTCCAATAAAAAAATAATTCAAGTCTTTACTGAGTGCTTAATCTCTGTCCAGATTTGTGCAAGATATAGTGGAGGCTATGGAAGAAATATAAGATGTGGCCTGTGATCTCAAAGAGCTAGAAATTTGAAGGAAAAGACTGCATTTCTGAAACAACTGGAGAAAAATATAAGCAGGATGAAACTGAGTATAAAATTGTCTGAGACAAGGGGCCGGCCCCGTGGCGTAGTGGTTAAGTTCACACACACCACTTGTCAAGCCATGCTGTGGTAGTGTCCCATATAAAGTAGAGGAAGATGGGCACAGATGTTAGCCCAGGGCCAGTCTTCCTCAGCAAAAAAAAGGAGGATTGGCAACGGTTGTTAGCTCAGGGCTAGTCGTCCTCACACACGCACACACACACACAAAATTAAAATTGTGTGAGACAAACTCTGAAGTACTAAGAATAGAGAAGTCAATGTAGTTAAAAGGAACTGGGCTTTGAAGTGATAGGAAAGGGGGTGTGGCATTCAATCTTGGGCTTAAAGAATTGACAGAAAAACAAGTATCCAGAATAAACAAAGCCCTGGCTAAAGAAAATGGATACGTGCTCTGAAATGGAGAATTTTTAATGCAGATCAGGTAAAAAATTGTATTATTTGCTTGTTTTACTGGCTAAAATGATAACCATTTAGAGCTGACTAGTGTAACCTACTATGATTATCAATATTTAAAAAGTTAATTGTTCTCAACTTTTTCACACAGCAAAATAAAGGCATTTAAAATCTTCTGCGATTACAGACTGAATGGGTGCTTAATGCGGGCCTGTGTACTCCGCATTCTCCATCAGGCCTGAGACTGGCTACAAAAAGAAACTTATTTGTGCCCATGTCTCTCAGCACAGATATGCTCTCAAAATGTCTTTAATTTGTGGTTCCTGACTCTGCTGTACGATTTGAAGTCCTGATTTTATATTGTTGATTATTTTGAAATGACAGAACTAATAAATAAAGAACGGCTGTGCTAATAGCCTTATATGTCAAACAAAAACTAAAGTAGAAGATTCAAAAATTGACACAACCATACAATATCACTTTTGTGCCAGTTTGCTGGTCTAAAATCAGTACTTTCTTAAGTTGCCACTTTTCATTTAGGAGGAGTATGTGGATGGGCTGGATGTAGAGTTAGAGCACAGAAATATTTTATGCTCCTCCATTCATTAGGCCTGATAGGAGGTCCTTATTAAAGTCCAGAGCCTGCGGGCATGTGGCCCCTTGCATCTGTGATGATGTGGACAGGCTGGAACAGCAGCAGTGTAAGTGGAAGGGTGCTTCCTGCCTTGGCTCTGAATCATAAGTATACAGGCAGAATGGCCAGACTCTCTCATACATTCCAGAATTTTTCTAAAAAATAATCTGAATATTTCAAGTAAAATCCTTTTCTTCGGTTGAGTTTCTGGACACTTCTTGTTTATTTTTATTGTTTGGAATAACAGATGTTCACACCTGTTAAAGGACCAAAAACTAGTGAATATAATTAGAAAATAGAAACCAAAAAATAGTTGTCTACTCTTAAAAAGGGATGATATTTTATATTTATTCTATACTGAAGCCAAGAAAAGATTTAAGAATTCTCTTTTGGAATTTTGAATATATACATTTGGATGATATTTTGAAAGAAGTGTCTTGTTATTAGTGATTTAGAATTGGTCCCTTCTTCCTTTGCCATCTAAGATTGAAGGGTAGGGGGCTGAACTTGTATTTATCTGTGCATTAGTATTTTACCGATTACTTTATTCAAGATCAAAGTGTGGCACAAATTCATTATTCATTTGGCATTGTTGAAACTTTTAAGTGATGAAAAACTCTTTCCTTTCTAAAAATGTCCATCTTAGTCAAAGCTGCCTGACAATTGTGATAATGAGAGAATACAAAATCACTTTGTGGGTTTATCTTTTACTGATAACATAATCCGTTGTCTAAAAATAAAATAAGCTTAATTTTTCTCCTGCTTTGTATCAACTCAAAAAAGTAATATTCTGCAGGTGACCTTTATCTTTATTTTTTGTGTGTTTGTTGACACTAAGAGAAGCTTCAAAAGGTAAATGCTCAAATTTACTTTCAATTTATATATTCTTTACATAGATAAAACTTTCTTATTTAAACTTATGAGCTTGTTAAATGGACTCATGTTTCATTATATAAGGAAACTGCAAATGCTTTTGGCCATTTGATTCTAAGTTTAAGAGAAATAAATAGATCAGATGTGACAAATAGTCTTAAATAATTCCAGCTGAATAAATAAAAATGCTTAGAAGTTTTCCAAGTCTTTTTTTTTGGTAAACATTGCTAAATAGCTTAATTTAGATTATATATTTAAGCCTAATGCAACTGGGTGTACTCACTGAAATAAAGGACAATTTTTCTTTGTTTGATTCCACTTCTTTTGTTAAGAAACGGGAAGAGGTGAGATAAAACAAATTAAAAGATTAAACAAACATTTTGACCTGCTTAGGTTTCAGAGAAAAAATACATAACACAATTTCTTTGTGGCTAGAACAGTAATATTCAGTTCTCTAAAATATGCCCATAATACTGAAGAACATAAATATTCTTTGTTTTTCCTTTACATTGTAAGCAAGTATAAATAAATATTTCTCAACACTTAGGAATCGTCAGTATTTAAGCCTTGTGGCAGGGTTTCTGTGATATTAAGACACCTACCTGTTTTCTATCTGAAAATTTAAAGTAAATTAGTAAACATAATTCATCCAGAAAAGTTTACTCTGTGGGGTAAAACATCCAAATGATTCTAAATTATCGGAATCGACTGAAATGTTTTATAAAATGCCACTCAGATTGCAAACATTGGATTTTTAGTTTAGTGACTTTAGTTTTATTTGTAAATTGGCTAATACAGATTTGTCTCACAATTATTAACCACTGTTAAATATTTCTCAATCTGTATGTAACATATTTATAGAAATACCCTTTTAAAAACAAGACATTTTGGAAATGCTCCTACTAGATAAATGACATAATAGAAATTATTATTTGTAATAATTACAAATAATAGTTTTTTAGCCTCCTTGACCTAGGAGGCTAAAAAACAAAACAAAAACAGAAAACAAAAACCCCCCAGTCTTACTCTTAATTTTGCCATTCATTCAGTGCCATTAGAGTCTCTCTGAAGAGAGACTATGTGAACTATGTGTAGGTTCTGAACCTAATTCTTCCTCTTACTAGTTATTTAGTCAGGATACCCTCTTATGTCAGGAAACAGCATAACAGTGTAGCATAGTAAGATCTTGACTTTATCCCTTTGTTATATTAGAATAGCTACTCTGAACTTCAGTTTACTAATCTATAAAATGGATATAATAATAGATCTGTTTTGTTAATGATTAGATGAGTTTGTATTTGTGCTCTGCTTGACTTATACTTCAACTGCAAGACATGGTAGCTATATAATAATTATTATTTTTAAAATCTTATCTTTAGTTATAATAATTCTAACTTCAATTATTAGTATTAATCACTGTTTCAGTATCTTTTTCTACCAAATGCGGAGAACTTGTGTTCACTTCAGAATTTCGTAACTGTAGCTAAAACTGTATGATAATATTTTATTTTAAAGTGCCTCCTAGTAGAGGAATTAAAATATTTTTATGTCTTACTTTTATGCAAAAGTATTCAAGCTTCACACTTGACATTATTATTTGTAATTTATAGTATTATATTATTGGGTTTTGCTAAAGGAGTAGTTATTGTGTGGTGTCCCTGGTTAATCAGTTTCCTAAAACCCTACACTTGTCTTAGCTATTACCAAAATTTTGTTCTTCCTTCAGAAATAGGTTGTGTCAATTATTTCATTTTACCATCAGTATTAACAGAAACTATTGTTAAAAATCTTCATGTATAATTTGTCTTCTTATTCTGAGTAGAATGACTTAAATTAGCTTGTAGCAAACAGATGGTAGTATGCTTATATGGTATTTATGTTTTCTTCTCTAAGAGGTGAGAGAAGGGACTTACCACTTGTAAAAATTATTTTAGCTTATATATTGACTTAAAGGATAAACTTTAGTAGGAAAGTAAGAAGCTGGCCAGCTTTTTTGTTTACTGTATTTATATCTGGTAAATGCAGTGTATTTGAATCTTAGACTTTTTCCCCTCAGAGAAAGTTATGTGTACTTAAAATTGGGCTGCTTGGTCTTGATATTCTCCCAAAGGTAATCATGTTTTCCTTTCATCCTAGTTCAGACTTGGTTCCTTCAACCTAGAGAAAGTTGCAAGCCCAGCTGAGGTCATTAGAGAACTTATTTGTGACTGCCTGGACACCATCGCAGAAAACCAAGCCAAAAATGAGCACCTGCAGAAAGAAAATGAAAGGCTTCTGAGAGACTGGAATGACATTCAAGGACGGTGAGTGCAAAATGTGCTTGTATTGGAAGAACACTGTGCTCTCTTTATATCATTGTAGCTTTAGGTCTATGATTTGTAAATTTATAATATATGTAGACCTCCATATATTTAAAGTAAAATCTGTCGTTAATTTTACCTTTAATTAATATGATTAAATCAAGTTATTTGTCACTATTGTGCATTATAGGAGTCAATTAACACTTTTAGGCCATTAGTATTTGGTGGCAACTTATAAACAATAAGGAATAATAGGTCAATGAGAATTAGAACTCATTAATATTAGTCAAAATTTAGGAAGTTGATATTCATAAAGATTAATTTAGCTCAAATTACATGATTAATAATGAATAAAAAAGATGAAATATAAATAAGCACAATTGATTCTTTATTTGGAATCTTTATATGAATGATAACTATTTCAAATGATGTGTTTTGGCTCCTGATAGAGACTTATTTTTCCTGATTGATTGAAAATTTATACTACCAGCATTTTTAAAAGATGAGGTAATTGTGACTACTGGATGAGACATTGGAAAGCCTTTTATTTTCCTGATTTTGCTTCTTATTTTTTAAATGATGAAGAGGAAAGTCACTTATCTTCTCAAATGTGTATTTTCTCAACTTTGTCATAACCTAGGCTGTATTACTCTATTATGTAAAAGAGGTTTGAAGGAAATAAGATATATGTTGTGAACATTTCTATCTCTACAGAGACGTATGTAATATAATAAGCATATGTTTGTACATATATATCTTGCAGTGTCTGAGAGAATTACGTGGAATATATATAATAATGATAATTATGATTATTATTACACTCAGTGTATCCAGTAGATGATTTTCTCTTTTATTCAAACCAGTAGCTATAAAATATAAGAACATTTATCCTATTTATGGTCTTTTTAGGGCAATCATTGAGATTATTTTTATGAACGTTAGTAAATATATATGGGCGGAAACATGAAAAATAGTGAAGGGTCTTACCATTGTTAATATATGTATGTGAAAATGAGGTTGACTAAAAGAAATTATGTTTCTATACATTCAATTGTATTTATTAATTAATGCCAAATATATAAAGTTAAGTTCCTAACACCTGGTCATATTTGATCTCAGTTATTATATTAAGAAAGTAATTATCTTGTTCTCTTTCAGCTCTGAATTAATTTGTATCTCCAATTATATAAAAATAATGAGACCAAATGAAAACTGTGTAAATATTAGGAAACCATACAGAAAAATAAGTTAATTTTTCTCTTTAACTTTTGTTTTATTGATGTTAGTATGAATCAATATCTGTGCTAGAAAGCATATTTGGGGGCCTGTATCTGTAGTTGGGGTGTGTTTTTCTATTTTATATACTAAGTAAATCAAATTAAAGGAGATGTACCACGGTCGTGATAAGCCATTATATTTAAAACTCAAAATACCCTCAGGATGATAGGAAATCTGATCCACAAATTGCCTACAAAAATGCAGACCGGGTACTTGGTGCTTGAACAAATTGCTTTAAAATGTCTGCCAGAGGTTGAAAGAGGTATTACCTCATCAGTATTCAGCCCCACTACCATAGCATGGAAAGCAGCAGGGAACACAGAGGAGACAAATGCATTCTGTGCTGGAGAACAGTGTGTGTGAGGAGTACATACAATGTGTGGCCCACAGATGCTTGATTTGCTATTTCGGAACTATCCAGAAAGTGCTATTGTGTTACTGTGGCAAAAGATTTTCTATTTGATCAAAAGCACAGCCATTTGCTTATCACCTGCCTTATTGTGCGCCAGCTGTTCTTTGTCAATACTGGATTAGACATCTTTCAGGGGCTGAAGATGTGTGCCATTGGGGTGGCCCTCCAGACTGAGAGGAAAGAGAGTCCACTCCAGAGAATTCTAAGCTCTTGATTATATACCAGATGTCAGATTAGTAGTTTTATATTTTCCCAAATATAAATGGTTTTCTTTCCTATCAGAGGAGAAAATGGCCATTTTAAGGAGCTGTAAAAACATCTTGGTCTTGGCTAAACAGTGTTCCCTCTCTAGAGCCTTAGTAAGCTGGAAAATGAGCAAAAGATTTATAGCTCCAGCTTCCATGAGGCAATAGTACTTATCAGGAACCTTTAGCGGGATTAGAAGTAGGACAGGAACATACTGAGTTAGGTAACTCAGGACATGGAAAGTAGAGAATCTTTAAAGTTGGGGCTATCGTGTTAGGCCTGGCCACAGTTCAGTTTTCTGGGCAGCCTCTGATTACTCTTGTATCAGTGTCCATCCATGGTCTCCAATCATTTCTTTCTCATCATTGTTCCAGACTGTGTATGCATGGGGCAGGGGCACAAAATAGGGGCTGTGAATCCCCTAGAAGCTATGGAAGATAAGTCTGAGATATATTTATTACACAATAGACTATTATATGAGCCCAAAGCAGTCATATACAGACGTGCTTATAATGTGGAAAATGTGAAATGTTACGAGGAGAAATGTGAATTATCAAAAATATGAATTGTGTCCCATTTTTTGGAAAATATATCATTAGATAGAGAATATCTAGAAGGAGAAAATGAAGTGTTAATAGTGTATGTCTGGAATTGTGGATTAAATTTTCCTTTACTTTTGGTGGGTATTTTCTGCATATATTTAGGTATTTAAATATATATCACTATTATAAGCAGACTCTAAAGCTATTTCCGTTTGGGATGACAGTGGAGAATAAATGAGGTTTCAGTAAGGAATGGGGAATTACAGTATGAGGAAAAAGAATGAGCTCTAATGTGCAAACTTTTAATGTATATATTTGCAGTTATTTTTTATTTACTGTTTTATAATTGTGGTCTTAGCTCTATTTTGAACAAGTGACATTATTGGGTTAATTTAATTTAGTATAGTTTTGATAAAGGAGAAAACATTAGAAATAATGTATGTGAATCCTTAGGTTATTAGCTTTTTTTTTTTTTTTTTTTTTTACTATTTTTTCCTACTTAATTTCAAATAACTTTCAAGTTCCATGTTACTGAATAGGTCTTTTGTTTGTACTCAGACATCAAGGTAGAAACTCTCCAGCTTTATTCTGAGTTATAGTTATTATAAACCTGTAATTGGAGGCAGTTTTCAGCAGACTGAATTGGGTTGACACTCATGAGTCATTAGAATAGAAGAGACCTTGAAAGCTCTTCTGCTTCATCTTTCTGCCTTCGAGCTAGGATCACATTATATCCAGATGAATTCAGCCTGATTTATAAAGACCTCAAGAGATATCTTCAGCCCCCTTGGTAGCCCATTATAGTGTTTAAGAACAGTCACAGTCAGAAAATTCTTCCTTCCATCTATTGGTAATCTGAGTCCTTCATGGTATAGTTGAAGGCCATTTCCTCTTGTTCTGTCATTAGAAAGGACAAGGAACAGCTGTTCACCATCTTCTTCAGTACTTAAAGTCTTAGTAAATCTCTTTATCACTGCTTTCTTTTCCATTTCTTTTTAGCATTCTTTGTCCTCTGAACTCTATTCGGATTTTCTTTTGCTGTACAACCCTGACCTGGATATAAATTCGGCCAGAGCTGATTGTAAATATAAGGATTACTGCACTGTTTCCAAGTACCATATGCTCACGTTTATGTATCTATTGTTTTAGTTTGGATTATCATTTTATCTGTTTTATTTTGGGTGTTATTTCTGCATGAAATGGCCTTGTTTCTGCTCTTATTTTTTTTTGTTGTTTTTTGACATGTTATTCTTAGATTCTTTGTTTTCCTACCCAGAAATATTTTATTTTGAATATTCAGTATTTTTCCATATTTAGTTTTTATCCTTTTGATTTTTTAAAAATTACTCTCCTTTGGTCCAAGTTCCTAAGTTACTAATTAAACTTAGCATTATTGTTCTGTTGTCCTAGTCG
Source organism: Tapirus indicus (assembly GCA_031878705.1). Classification (NCBI taxonomy): domain Eukaryota; kingdom Metazoa; phylum Chordata; class Mammalia; order Perissodactyla; family Tapiridae; genus Tapirus; species Tapirus indicus. Next base: position 10,272,647 of record CM062925.1, read on the forward strand.
CTGTTGAAAGGATGAAACGTCATTAGGTCTTTCCTGTTTGATATTATTTATGGTTTCATCAGGTTTAAACTTTGCCTTAGAGATGATCCTTGGACTAGTTGTGGTCTAATGTAGTTGTGTGTGAGGTTCTTCTTTAGTGTCACTAAACTTAGCAGTGAATCCCATGTCTCTCCTCCACTAAATGGTCTCACCTACTAATTCCTGTCCAGTTCTTGAGTTTGAGAGTTGGCAAGAGGCAAGTAATATGGAAGGCATAGTAACATCACAATGCTATAATGGAAGACTGGCATTAAAAATGGAGTCGGGGGGGATGGTATGTCCGTCTTAGTTACCACATATTGAATAAAAGGACAGCATTTTCTGAGTTTGTTGAGAAATTAGTAATTAAGAGTAAATTCATATCCTGAAACTGTTCACAATAATATTCTGTCCCAGCCAACCCCCACTCCCCAGCTTTGTCTAGGAAGTGTTATCTAGTTTGATGATCGGAAGTTTAGTTGCAACAAAATCCTAAAGCTTTGCTAAAACCAAGCAAGGTTAGCTCACATGATGCCATTCATTCTATTGAGTTTGCTTTTCTATCACAGAAATGTTGTTACCTTTGACAATGTAGCTGTGATGTTAGTTATTTAGATTAAGAATATTCTTTAGGCAAATTATATATTTCATTTTGATACCTATTTTCATTTTTAATTCATGTGTTATACCAAATGTTAATTTTAATAAAGTTTTGGAAATTTGCTTGACAATTAATAAGTAAACATAATTTGTCAATCAGGAATTATTGCACTGATTTATTTGGAAATTAAATATGCATTTAAATCAGATAAATTACTAATTGATTACTATTCCTAAAATTTTATATAATAAAATCTTTTATGCAATATAATAAAAGCTTTTATACAATAAGGATTTTTATTGTACATTTTTATATGTTGGTTTTTACTTTGCGTATGTTTATTTTATTATTATATACTCAGGTATTTTAATGGTATGTATGTTCTATTCATCGTTAAAACATTTTTGTCATTGTGTTAATTAGAAAATAGTACAGAACGATGTTTATAATGTTTGCATAACACTTTGCATCTGAAATATAGATGCAGTGATATGTCCCTGCTTAAACTAGGCCATCAATATTGGCAGCTCCTCTTCAACTTTGGCTGTGTTTTTTTCCAGCACCTTTTGGTGTGCTTCTTTCTCAGAGAGCTTTGTTTGATGAAAGGAGTATTTTTATATTAATATTTACCACAAGTTTTTTGGATGCTGAAGAAGATGAAAAATATCACTGTTACAATGGTGAATAGCTATTAAATGAATGAAATTTAATATTCAGAATATAAGATGTTCATATTAACTCACTTTATTCATTTATCTAATAAATAGCGACTAAACATCTGTCAAATGCCAAATACTGTGCTAGGCACTGAGGATAAAGCAACCAAAAAGCACACATTCTCTCTGCCCTCGTGGAATTCACAGCCTTGGCAATGACTGGACTATACGAGGGCTGTAATTGGTCCCAGAAAATATATTGCCATATGTTCCTTTTCATCCCATGAGAGGCCCTAAATCTCTGCATGTCTAGATAGGTAGGTCATTGAAGGCACAAAAGCATGTATATCAAAGGTATAAAATTTTAACATTTTTCTTTCTAATTATTAAACTGAAAAAAATATTATAAGTTTTACTTATCTATAAAATGAAAATACTAGGATACCTGTATAGAACAACAGAAGTATAAATACACAGTGTGGTAAATAGAAAACTAGGCAGAGCTAGAGTACATTTAAGAGAATATTTTACATGAAATAATTTATATTTGAATCTTTAAAATAGTAGTTTATTCATGGTGTATGCACGTATCAAGCATATGCACTTCTGCTAGTTTTGCTTTCTTTTTATGTGTGTATCTGGGAGATTAAAATTAATACAATCCCTAGTTAACTCATTTGAGCATTTTAGGAAGGATTATAATGGTAGAGAATTTTATGTTTTGTATTATATATCTAAAATTGAAGATATGTAGTATTGCATATTTGCTGTTTCATTAATCTCTCCTTGGAAATTTTAAGTTGGGTACTTTCATTTATTAGATATATGCATCTGTGTGTGTGTGTGTGTGTGTGTGTGTGTGTGTGTGTGTGTGTGTGTAACTAGGTAACTCATGTTGTTGCTGTGAAGCAGTTCATGATCTAGTTAGGGCAACAGACTAGATAAATCACCTAATCACAAAACAAGATCACGGTTGCTATTATAGTGATATTAACAAAGTACAGGAAACATAGGCTCTAGTTGCCCTTGTTTGAAATTCCTCCCATAAAAATATTCTTTTGGAAATAAACCATAGATGTGAATAAATTATTATACTTAGGCATTTAGATTTTTTAAGCTTTTTTTTGTATCAGTTTCCAATTTTGATCCTTATCTCAGTACATAAGTTACTAACATTAATAACTTCTAACAAGCTCTAATTGTTTGTTGAACCATCTATGTAAAACTTTAAATCAATGAAAACATGTAAAAATGATTTTTGATTGTATTTTTCTTGAAAAGTTTTCTTGAAATTATCTTCAGTGTTAGAATGAATAATATTAATACTAAGAAAAACCGTGTGATTTATTTATTTATTTACATTTCAGATTTGAAAAGTGTGTGAGTGCTAAGGAAGCTCTGGAGACTGATCTTTATAAACGGTTTATTCTGGTGCTGAATGAGAAGAAAGCAAAGATCAGAAGCTTAAATAAATTGTTAAATGAAGTTCAAGAACTAGAAAAGAACATCAAGCATGAAAGGTATTTTGACCTTTCTGTTTTTGAATGATAGACGCACAAATTTAAGTGGAATTTCTTCCAAACTTAATGAAAGTTAGGTGCCAACTTTTTAGTAATATGAGATCACTTGGTAGTCGGGGGTTGGATTCTCTGGTAGATAGGGATGCAGTGGGCTGAAGAATTCTCAATGTGATCTCTCCATGTTTGCCCAGCTGTCACACCTACATTTAAATCATGAAACTGGCATGAGGTTTATCTACATATTAGTTGTGTAATTCTTAGATATCATTAAGAAATATATTAATTGAAAACTTTCCTCTTCTGCAGAATTGCAGAGTTGGATGCACATTTGTAATCTTGATGTCTAAGCAATGGTTAACTTTATAATTAGGTGGCTCTGAGATTAGAAATACTTGATTTTTAAGGAAGAGTCATAGGTGACTTATGGTTGGTATGGCTTTGGACAGTTATAATTATTTTAGGCATTGGTGGATATAGATTTGGATCAATTGCCCTGAATCTGAGAGAAAGCACAGGTTTACCAATGGAATAATATAAAGAATATAACATTTAATGTCAGATGATCTTAGTTCAAGTTCTGGTCTGCCACTGATATCTATTAGTACATGACTTTGGACAAGTCCTGTAAACTCTGTGCCTCACTTTATCTTCATGATAAGATTAAAGGTATCCATCTCAGGAATTTTGGGACATCAAGTGAAAGGCAGAACTGCTTTGATATCAGTAAAATGTTGAAGACTATCTGACCAACAGAAGAAAATTTGGTAGAATAGTATTTTGATAAAATAATAATGAGTGATAAGAAACTGATAAAAGAATTAAGTATAGTTAGCACTAAAACATTTAGCATTTTGGGTAAAAGAGAAACTTGTTCTTAAGAGAGTTAACATATAGTCTTTAAAGTGGTTTCATCTAAATCGTATATATTTCAATATATGTCTGTTTAATTAGAATCTTTTTCCAGGGATATTTTCTATAATTACTTACTGGTGAATTTGATACCTAGCCAATGGTGAGCCAATAATTTGTAATTCTACCTTTCTCTGTTTCTAGGGAAACTGCGACATGTTCTGGAATGACTGCTGACAGAGATGCAGCCTATGATGAAAGTACTGATGAGGACAGTGAAAACCTGCCTGATCCCCCTGGGTTAGCTCCAGGTGAGAGAAATACAGTTATTTCCTTTGTTGAATCTCTCACTTGGGCTTGTTACTCTAATGCTAATAAACCATAATGAAAGATGTTTTTAAAAAATTTTTTTCTACAAAATTTCTCTAGGGTTTTCAGTCTAGAACCTCAAATACTTAATATTAAAAATTAATATTTATTATAAAATGCAGCAACACATTAGTATCAACAAGCCAGCATGCACATGTGCACATGCACCAGGGTGTAGTACTCCTTGTTCAGTGCGGATGCATAAGGAATAAGAAAGATATGCCTTCATGTTAAATATCCCCAGCTCGAATCTGGCTGCTTTTAACATCTGGGATCTTATCTAGCTACAGCTATGGTGCGCAGTGGAGCAGAGTGATCTAGAATGCTTTAGATTGTCCTGAGTTTGAGGCCTTCTCTCACTATTCAAAACAGAGATTGTAATAGGGTGAGATGGGAGAGAAGACGAGAAGGGACATGGCAGTTTAGTTTAAAGTGAGCCTTACTCAGTCCCTCAGATCAAGTACCCAGTAGGTTTTCAAACCCATGGATTATCTTCCAGAGTTTTATAGATTTCCGAGAGGCAGGAGCCCTTGAACTCGTGTTATACTTAGATGGTTCTGACGTAAGCCCAATATTCTCAAAATAAATAGTTGATTCATCCATTCAGCAAGTATGTTTTTAAGTGTCTATTGTGTACTGGGAACTTTCTCTTCTTCTCTTTGCAGTAGAGAGCAAACACAAAAATGTCTGCTTTTGTGGAGTTTCAATTCTAGTCAGAGAAACAGACAATAAGAAGATGAATAAATTAAATATTAACTATGTTCAGTAGTGATAAGTGCTAAAAAGAAAAATAAACCCGGGAAGGTTGATAGAAAATGTCAGGGTGGGAATAGGGATGAGGGTTGTGATTTTAGCCAGGGCACCAGAAAAGGCCTTGGTGAGAAGGGGACAAGTCCATCTGTGGGAAGAGCCTGCTGGCCAGAAAAAATCAGTTAAGTCCAAAGGCCCTGAGGTGGGAGATTGTCCTATGTATTCAAGCAATACCGTGGAGGGCAGTGTGGATAAAGTGAGAAGAAGATTAGGGAGAATTAGAAGATAAGGTCACAGAGAGGCCAGATCATGTGTAAGGCCTTAGAGGCCATTGTAAAGATTTCAGCTTTTATTTTGAATCATATTGGAAACCATTGGAGGGTTTTAAACAGTCAGATGACATGATCTGACTTAAGTTTTAACAGGATTAATCTGGCAGTTGTGTTGAGAATAGAGTGCAGGATGATAAGCACAGAAGATAGAAGAGATGGAAAACTAGAAGAGCAATGAGTGAAGGCTGAGAGTAGCTTAGGCCAGAGTGATAGCAGTGAGGGTGATGAACAGCAGGCAGGTGCTAGATATGTTTAGAGAAGCAGGATTTGCTGATGAGGTGGGTGTGGGTCATGAGAGAAAAACAGATACCAAGAATGGTAAGTTTTTTGGACTGAACTACTGAAGGCATGCAGTTGACTTAACGGAGTTGGGGTGGACTGCAAAAGAAGGTTAGGGACTAAGTTTTAGAAACATTAATTCTGAGGTATTGAATGGGGAGTTGGAGATACAAATTTGGAATTTGGGGGAGGGCTTTCTGCTGAAGATATAAGTAAAGATGATATTTAAAGCTGGCTGAGATGTCAAGGGAGTTAGAGTTAGGGAAGACAGGAAAGAGCAGTGGCCCCAGAATCCCACCCCAGCAGAGCTCAGGAAGATGAGGAGACCAGCAAAGAACACTGAGAGGGAGCATCCAGGAGCTAGCAGGCAAATACTATAAGTGGGGTACCCTGCAAGGCAAGTCAAGAAAGTATTTCAAGGAGGAGACAGTGATCAGCTGAGTTGAATGCTGCAAATTGGATGAGGAGGATGAGGATTGAGGACTCACTGATGGATTTAGCAACACAAATATTATTGTGGGGATCTTAAGAAAGCATTTTCAGTGGAATGATGGGGAATGGAAGAGAATAAGAGATTCAAAAAGAATGAGAGGAGAGAATTGGAGAACAGACAGCAAGTCTAAGCAATGCTTTTAACAAGTTTCACTGTAAGGAAAAGGGAAGACCTGCGGCAGCCACTGGAGAGGGGGGAATGGGGTCGAGAGGGTTTTTTTCTCAGATGAGAGAAATGGTACCATGTTTGCATATTGATGGGAGTAAATAAGAGAGAGGGAAAAAATATGTCCAGGCAGCACACAGAGGTAAGAATTGCTGGAATACTATCTCTGAGTAGGTACGAGAAGATAGGATCAAATGGACAAGTGGCAGGATTCATTTAGTTGGGAGCGTGGGCACTTCTCCTCGTGACAGGAAAGGAGGTAGAATAAATGGACAAAGACATAGGAAGGTGTCTAACTGCAGTCATGGAAACTTACTGATGTTGATTAAATTAGTTGATCGATTAATCTGATTCTAATTAGATTTTAATTGGATCACACACACACTTTTGCACATCAGTTAAATTTCTTTTCATTTGGAGGCTATGCTTGTTTTATATTACTGACTCATTTAAAATGAAATCATTCTTTACTAAGAAAATATAATCGAAAGCTCACAAAAAGAATCTGCACTTTTTCTAATTTAAACGTTCAGAATCTTTATTAAATATAATGGCCTTTGATTTTGTTCCTTATTTGGAGTATCTCACCAGCCTTTGAAACAGATGAAAATTATTGTCGAAGAGAAATACATAGATAATATGGCTGCATGAGAAAGAGGTCCTTTATGTGTTCATTCTCTTTTAAGCAAAGCTTTAAGCTATAATTGTGCTATTTTAAATTTGGCAGAATTTCTCTTCTCTTCAAAAATGTTTAGTTCATTGCATATTTTTTCTATATTTTACATGGCATATTTTCTTTAACTCATATCTAGTTCACTACATATTTGATGTATAGATCTCTCATTCTATTTTTTTTTTTTTTGCATTTAACTTGCTTTTGGAAAGTTGTTGATGTCAAGAATTAAGAGCATTTATATTAGAAGTTTTAACTATACTTTTCCTTCTGCTTCAGTAAGAAAGATTCAGAAAACTGAAGTTTACATTAAAAAAAATGAACCTCAGCTCTAAAATGCTTGTTATTAAGAACTAGATTCCATAAATCTGAGGAAAAATATTGCTAAACAATAAAATGAGCCACCTTATAGTTTATCAGATTCCATAATTCATTCTTTTACAAAGACAAAATATATTCTTAGTTCATGGGATCTTTTTTTTTATCACAGCCTTGTCTTTTGGTATTTTATGTATTATTACAATGTGTTTGGGGCAGAGCAATGAGAGTTTCTTCTTGAACTTATTTTGCCACCTCGACAATAAATTGCTTATTCTTAGAGTACAACTAAACATGTGAATTAATTTTAGATACTGCAGGTTCATAAGTGCTTTCCCTACAGTAAAAACAAGAGGAAAAGAAATCGATGGGATTTGATACTTTTACTCTCTTTCAGAAAGCCATTTCTTTATATGGCTAAATGTATAACTTGGTAGTAATTTTTATTATGTAAATGTATTTTTATCATTAATTGTTAAAATCACCACGTTTCTTCATGAGTTGTTCACATTATTACCCCATTCCTACGTGGTAAAAGAGGTTTTAACGAGACTGAGATCGTTTAGTGATTCCACGATATTCACTCAAAGAAAAGGTCTGTTTATTTTTATACATATATCTAGAAGTAGTTTAGTGATATTATAGTTTGCAGGAAACTGATAGGTAACATTTTTATGAATAAGCAATCTGTTTTATTACCTGTTTTCTCCAAAGTTTAAAATTTTCCCCTATCATTAGGATTGTTGAAGAAATAACTACTTACAAATAGTCCAATCTAATGATCTACATCATGCTTATATATACTACACCATATAACATGAAAAACCTTTAAAATATTCGTTAACAATTTATTAGCTAAAAGGAGATCTCCAGTGTATTCTGAAACTTGAACATCACAGTCTATACCGCCCCACAACTACATTTTATATTTTTCTGTAGCAAGATTTACTTTCTGTATGTCTGAATTTCCAGAATTTCTAGATGGGTAGCAATGGTATTACAGATTTTATTTCCTAAACTATGGCTGCATACTAAGGCTCTAGAGTTAGAGTTCATAGGTATTTCACTTTGTTTCAGATTAAGATTATGATAGATAAACTAGTTGCTGTGGTCTCCATTTATAGCTCAACCCCGGGATTATGAAGGAGGATGGGTCACTTATACTCCCATCTTGTTTGTATTAACTCCTTGTGGCTTTAAGGTTTTCCTAGTTGGTTTGGACTCCTCCCACTCCCAAAGTTTTGTTTTTGTTTTCTTAATTCAGTGGAAACTTGTTAGGTTATTACAGATACTGTAAAACAACTTTCTCTACAGGAAACCTCCTGGTTCATTGAATACAAATCAAGGTAACATCTGATGTCCATGGCTGTGGAGAAACTTCAGGTTGAACTAGGTCCACTGAATAACAGAACCTCACCAAAATATACAGCGATATAAGCTTAATTAGTATGGCATCTGAGTGCCAAAACTTACAGCAGTGCATCCAAGTGGGCTTTCATTTGCCCCAACAATATCTGATATAACCTAAAAAATAATTCATGGTTATGCAGTTTTTAATATGGTTTTATAACCATTTTGATACTGTAATAACAGTAGAATTGTATGTGAAAACAATTTTAAATGTATATGAATACTTTAAGAATTTTAGCCATTATTACAAAACATTTCTTAGTCTTAGCATAATTCAAAATATGTGTGAATATTTATTGGAAAATTGGATTTCTTTCATAGAAATAGGATCTTCTTGTGAAGCACTTTGAAAGCTTATGAGTAATTGGTTCCTAATTAGCCATCTCAAGAGGAATTATTTTAATGCCTCATTAATTATTATTTTTAAATTATTTTAATAAATAATCAATATTTTATCATTATTTCTATTAATAGAAATTGGCAATATTTCTTACAAGTAGAGACCAATTAAATCAGCCTTACTAAAAGTACAAATAAAAAATATACTTATTCTAGAATATTTTACCCTTCTTAGCTTCATATTAAATGTGCACAACCACTAAAAACAAAAATAAGCTTTCTTTCCACTTTTCTGCATAATTATTAGCCCAAGATTTGGCACACTAGTTTAATTAGTCCTGCTTCTTAACCACCAGGAAGGTCCCTGTATAACTACTATCAGTAATTTAGGCTTCTCCTCAGTTGGTGGGCTTTCTGAAAGGAAGTGTGATTATAGAATAGCCTTTTTGAAAATAAATGAATGGCTATGTCAAACAGTTGATGAATACTGATATAGTAGCTCTTAAAAATAGAACAGAATCCAAAATTTCTAAGTATCAAAGAGCTTGTTGCTTCGAACAGTGAATGTCTACTCACAGAGGGGATAACAACATGTACTGCCAAAGAGATTACTCAGAAATTCAGCTTTAGAATCACAGATTATGCCCTTCATCTTATCCAACTGGTTTATCATAGACACATTTATTCATAAATTCTAAATAAAAGCTTGATTTAGTAAAGCCTATCACAAAACTGCTAAAGCATTTTGGGCGTATTTTCTAGCAATCGTAGGCTTTTATATGTTAGCAGCGTTGCTGAGGAATGACTGTATATTTCAGAAATCCAGATCTCAGACTGTTCTAGATCTTCTAGTTCAAGCCAATCATTTTTCAGAAGAGGGAACAGAGGCTTGGAAAGATTAAGTATGTTACTGTTGGTCACACAGGAGAAAAGAATGAGAAAATATTTGCCTTTTATAACAATAAAATAACCACATTTGCACATCTCTTTTTGAGATATTGTAAAAACCCTTAGAACTTCCTAACACTGAGGAAATTGCCATTGATGCACTAGAATAATGAGAACACTTATCCTCCTAAAAAGAGGAGAGATATTTGTACATAAATTCTCCAGAAAGATAGTCAACATCATCAGATTAAACAAGCAAGACTTTATGATATCTAGGTTGTGGAGGAAGTTCCAGAATGCAAGTATTTCTTTTGAGGTCATCCCTCTGTAAATTTTTTTACTGAGAATATAATTGACATATAACATTGTATAAGTTTAAGGTATAAGTTTAAGGTGTACAACGCGTTGATTTGATACATTTATATATGGCATTGGCTAACACCTCTATCAATCACAGATTTATCATTTCTTTTTTGTGGTGAGAACAATTAAGATCTAGTCTTTTAGCAACTTCGAAGTTTGTAATACAGTGTTGTTGACTATAATCACTATCCTGTGCATTAGATCTCCAGGACTTATTTATCTACTAGTTGTAAGTTTGTATCTTTAAACAGCATCTCCTCAATTTCTCTACCCCCGCCCACGGTACCCGTTGTTGTACTCCCTATTTTTATCAGTTTGGCTTTTTTAGAGTCCACATATAAGTGATATCATACAGTGTTTATCTTTCTCTGACTTATCTCACTCTCTCTGTGTATTAATTGCTTCAGATTTTGGCTTAGTATTTATTTACCTGAGAACTCTCAAATGTACCAAAGGTTGTTAGCAAATCTATGTTAATTTCTCTATAACTCCCTAGTAAAATATAACTTTGATATGACCTCCTAGGCAATTATTACTACATCTTTATATGTTCTTGGAGAGACGAAAAGTAATTCTGTTAAGAATATTTGTCTCTGGCTGTGGATGAATGAGAAGGTTGGCAAATCCTCTCCCTAAAAAGTAACTATAAATCTAAAATTTAGATTTTATAGACAAAAAATAAACAGACATTTTAGTGCCCTGGAATTTGGCAAAAGGCAAAGAGCAATAAGAAATGTTTATGCTTGAAAAATTGATCAATTCAGGTAAGAACTGGGAATCTGTGGAATTCTTGCTTAGGGCTACCTCCTTTGCTGTGCCTCTCCCCCTACCCCCGACTCTCTGAGCTTGGTCAATATGAAAGTTCTGTCAGAACCTGGGAGGTCATGAGTACTGGCAACTGTTATGCCTGGCCCTGGACCAAAAAGGGCCCACTCAGCTGTGGAGGGTGATACCCACATCCAATGGTGGTGTTGGTGGAAGTAATGACCTTGGCAGCAGTTAAGTGGGTTGGGCCAATGAATCTCCTCACTTGAGGTTACCCTGCCACATGGCTATATTTGTACCATCTTGCTCCAAGCATCTATGACTAGAATTTTACCAATTATGGTGACTTGACATAAGTAGTCATCTACATGCTATTTCAATGGGTATTACATATGTGAGAAAAAATTATGCACTCACTTATTTAAACAATTTTTTTCTTTTCTGCATAATTTCTCAATCTTTAATATGCTAATGTGTACAGTGATGAAGAGTGGAATGTACTGTGAAATATTTCTCAAAACTGTAAGACCATAGGAACTTTTTCAATGAATGTTAGTATTCCATGCAATCCATGTGAGAAATCCTGCTTTAGATGGTTTTGACTTGTATATGAATGAGGTGAGAAAAGGAGAGGTATCTAAAGGAAACAGATATTTCCTCAGGACAGTCTCTGTGTGTCCCTGTTTTAAGAGGACATGTACTAAATATGGGGAGAGGATCATATAATAAAGGATATATTCTCAAAAGTGTAGCATGAACCCATGAGAATAATATTAAACTTCAGAACATGCAGAGACTTGCAGGAATTGTGAGGATGGTTAAAAAAAATGATATTTTTGCCATTGTTGTGGTAAAAGGACTGATCTGAGAATGGACTTAGGACAAATATTGGTTGATATAATTAATGTTAATAGTTGAAGGAAATATTGCATACGTGCTAGAATTTGATCCGTTCTAACTCAAAGTGAGTTCTTAACCTCTGGTTCCTAAAGAGTGTTTAGTAGGGGGATCTTTGATCCCTTTGGGATGATATGGAAAATTATATGTATATATGTGTGTGTTAATTTGCTAGGGCTGCTATAACAAATTACCACAAACTGGGTGGCTTAAAAAACAGGAATATATTGTCCGTAGTTCTGGAAGCTAGAAATCCGAAGTCAAGATGTCAGGAGGGTTGATTCCTTCTGAGGGCGGTGAGGGAAGGATCTATTCCAGGGCTTTCTTCTTGGCTTCTTTTTTATTTATTTATTTATTTTTTTGTTGTGGTAACATTGGTTTATAACATTGTGTAAATTTCAGGTGTACATCATTATACTTCTATTTCTTTGTAGATTACATCGTCTTCACTACCCAAATACTAATTAAAATCCAACACCACACAGATGTGCCTAATCATCCCTTTCACCCTCCTCCCTCCCCCCTTCCCCTCTGGTAACCACCAATCCAATCTCCATGTGTTTGTTGTTTTTATCTTCTACTTATGTGTGAGATCATATGGTATTTGACTTTCTCCCTCTGACTTATTGTGCTTAGCATAAAACCCTCAATGTCCATCCATGTTGTCACAAATGTCTGGATTTCATTGTTTCTTATGACTGAGTAGTATTCCATTGTGTATATATACCGCATCTTCTTTCTCCATTCGTCCCTTGATGGGCCCTTAGGTTGCTTCCAAGTCTTGGCTACTGTGAACAATGCTGCAATGAACACAGTGGTGCATGTATCTTTACATATTGGTGTTTTCATGTTCTTTGGATAAATACCCCAGCAATGGAATAGCTGGATCATGTGGTATTTCTATTCTTAAGTTTTTGAGGAATCTCCATACTGTTTTCCATAGTGGCTGCACCAGTTTGCACTCCCACCAGCAGTGTATGAGAGTTCCCTTCTCTCTACATCCTCTCCAACACGTGTTGTTTCCTGTGTTGTTAATTATAGCCATTCTGATGAGCATGAGGTGATAACTCATTGTAGTTTTGATTTGCATTTCCCTGATAGTTAATGATGTTGAACATGTTTTCTTGTGCCTGTTGGCCATCTGTGCATCTTCTTTGGAGAAATATCTGTTCAGGTTTTTGCTCATTTTTTAATTGGGTTGTTAGTTTTTTTGTTGTTGTTGTTGCTATGTATGAGTTCTTTATATATTGTGGAGATTAACCCCTTATCAGTTATATGGTTTGCAGATATGTTCTCCCAATTCTTAGGTTGTCTTTTCATTTTGTTGATGGTTTCCTTTGCTGTGCAGAAGCTTTTTAGCTTGATGCCGTCCCATTTGTTTATTTTTTCTATTATTTCTCTTGCCTGGTCAGACACGGTACTTGAAAATATGCTGCTAAGACTGATGTTGAAGAGTGTACTGCCTGGGTTTTCTTCTAGAAGTTTCATGATTTCAGATCACATTCAAGTCTTTAATCCATTTTGAGTTAATTTTTGTGTATGGTGTAAGATAATGGTCTACTTTCATTGTTTGGCATGTGCCTGCCCAGTTTTCCAAGCACAGTTTATTGAAGAGACTTTCCTTTCACCATTGTACGTTCTTGGCTCCCTTGTTGAAACTTAGCTGTCCATAGATGTGTTGAATTGTTTCTGGGCTCTCAATTCTGTTCCATTGATCTGTGTGTCTGTTTTTGTGCCAGTGCCATGCTGTTTTGATTACTATAGCTTTGTAGTATATTTTGAAATCAGGGAGTGTGATACCTCCAGCTTTCTTCTTTTTTCTTAGAATTCCTTTGGCTATTTGGGGTCTTTTGTTGTTCCATATAAATTTTAGGACTCTTTGTTCTATTTCTGTGAAAAATATTGTTGGAACTATGATAGGGATTGCATTGAATCTGTAGATTGCTTTATGAAGTGTGGACATTTTAACTATGTTAATTCTTCCAATCCAAGAGCACGGAATATCTTTCCATTTCTTTGAGTCTTCAGTTTCTTTCAATAATCTTTTATAGTTTTCAGTGTACACTTTCACCTCTTTGGTGAAGTTTATTCCTAGGTATTTTATTCTTTTTGTTACAATTGTAAAGGGGATCATATTCTTAATTTCTCTCTCTGTTACTTTGTTGTTAGTGTATAGAAACACAACCGATTTTTGTATGTTGATTTTGTATCCTGCAACTTTATGTATTCATTTGTTATTTCTAAAAGTTTTTTGGTGGATTCTTTAGGGTTTTCTATATATATAAAATCATTCATCTGCAAATAGTGACAGTTTCACTTCTTCTTTTCCAATTTGGATCCTTTTTATTCCCTTTTCTTGCCTGGTTGCCCTTGCTAGGACTTCCAATACTATGTTAAATAGGAGTGGTGAAAGTGGGTATCCTTGTCTGGTTCCTGTTCTTAGAGGGATAGCTTTCAGTTTTTCACCACTGAGGATGATATTAGCTGTGGGATTGTCATATGTGGCCTTTATTGTGTTGAGGTACTTTCCTTCTAGACACATTTCATTCAGAGTTTTTATCATAAATGGATGTTGAATCTTGTCAAATGCTTTCTCTACATCTGTTGAGATGATCATGTGATTTTCATTCTTCATTTTGTTAATGTGGTGTATCACATTGATTGATTTACAGATGTTGAACCATCCCTGCATCCGTGGAATGAATCCCACTTGGTCATAGTGTATGATCTTTTTAATGTACTATTGTATTTGATTTGCTAGTATTTTGTTGAGGCTTTTTGCATCAATATTCATCAGTGATATTGGCCTGTAATTTTCTTTTTTTGTGTTGTCCTTGTCTGGTTTTGGTATCAAGGTAATGTTGGCTTTGTAGAATGAGTTAGGAAGCTTCTCCTCCTCTTCAGTTTTTTGGATGAGTTTGACAAGGATAGGTGTTACGTCTTTGACTGTTTGGTAGAATTCACCAGGGAAGCCGTCTGGTCCTGGACTTTTATTTTTTGTGAGGTTTTTGATTACTGTTTTGATCTCTTTCCTGGTGATTGGGCTACTCAAATTATCTATTTCTTCTTGATTCAGTTTTGGAAGGTTGCATGATTCTAAGAATTTACCCATTTCTTCTAGATTACCCAATTTGTTGGCATATAGCTTTTCATAGTATTCTCTTTTAATCTTTTGTATTTCTGAGGTGTCTTGTAATTTCTCCTCTTTCATTTCTGATTTTACTTATTTGAGCCATCTCTCTTTTTTTCCTGGTGAGCGTATTTAAAGGTTTGTCAATTTTGTGTATCTTTTCAAAGAACCAGCTATTGGTTTCATTGATTTTTTTTTCTATTATTTTTTAGTCTCTATTTCATTTATTTCTGCTCTGATTTTTATTATTTCCCTCTTCTACTGATTTTGGGCTTTGTATATTCTTCTTTTTCCGGTTCCTTTTGGTGCACTCTTTGGTTGTTTATTTGAGATTTTTCTTGTTTGTTGAGATTGGCCAGTATTGCTATAAACTTTCCTCTTAGAACTGCTTTTGCTCTATCCCATAAATTCTGGCATGTCGTATTTTCATTTTCATTTGTCTCTAGGTACTTTTTGATTTCTCCTTTGATGTCTTCATTGGGGTTAACACCCTGGGTTAACATCCATGCCCATCTTCCTCCCCTTTATATGGGATGCTGCTATGGGATGGCTGACAAGCCGTGTGTTGGCCGGCGCCCAGGATCTGAACCTGCGAACCCCGAGCTGCCAAAGCGCGGAGTAAACCGCCGCGCCACTGGGCAGCCCCTGTCCTCATTCTTTTTAATTCTTTTTTCTTTTATCTGTTCAGCTTGGGTGATTTCCTGTAGTCTTTTGTCCAACTTGTTGATCCATTCTTCTGTATCCTCTACTCTGCTTTTAAGTCCCTCTAGTGAATTTTTCATTTCCAGTATTGTATTAATTATTTCTGATTGGTTCCTTTTTATATCCTCCATTTCTTTGCTGACGTTCTCACTGAGTTCATCCATTCTTCTCCAAAGATTGGTGAGCATTCTTATGACTCTTTGATCTCTCTGTCAGGAAGATTGCTCATTTCTGTTTCATTTAGTTCTTTTCTGGAGTTTTGTCCTGTTCCCTTACTTGGAATGTATTCCTTTGTCTCCTCATTTTGCCTCTTTCTCTGTGCTTTTATCTATGTATTAGGTAGGTCAGCTATGTCTCCTGATCTTGGAGAGGTGACCTTATGTAGATGATGCCTTATGAGGCCCAGCTGTGTGCTTCCCTTTCTTTACAAGTTCCAGGTGTTCCAGTGACCCCTGTGTGGGCTACATGTGTCCTTCTGTTGTGGCAGGGTTGCTCTTGCTGTAGGTGCCCAGGAAGGCTGAGCTGTCCCCCTGGCTGGCTCATTGTAATGTTCAGCTGCTTGTCGTTGTGGACCCGTCAGTCTTTCTATCAGGTGTGGGGAGCCCCAGCACAGTTGGCTGCAAGGTCTAATGGCAAATTCATATTGCAGTTTTCTGTTAAGTGAGTAGGCCCCCAGCATGACTGGTTGTTAGGCTCCGGGGCTTACAATTGCTATAGGCCTCTGGCCTGTAAGATTCTTGTCAGTTCTCTGAGGATTACAGCTGGGTGGGGCTGGCCCCAGGCAAAGGAGCACCCAATTGTTTCAGGCTTTGGAAGGTGGGGCCGATTCTCTATGTGGCTGCTTGAGAAGCACAAGTCTTCTGCAGCTGACAAGCCCCACTGCCCACAGGGCCACACACTTAGTTGACACTGTCCTGCCCCATGTGCATGCCCTGAACCCCTGAAGTGAACCCTGTCACCTCACAGAGGAGGCCCCACACACTCTACCAACACCCTACTCTCTCCACCTGCTCCTCATGCATGCGTTGCCCCACAGAGGTGGATCCACTCACCAGGCTGCAGAGAATCCAAGCATGTAGCTTATGCAGGCCCACAAGCTTCCTAAGGGCTTCTTGGGTCGAGCCAGTCCCTAGGGTGCTTTGCTTTCCTTGGCTAAGGTGGATTAAATTGGTGTTCTAGTGGGTAGTTCAGACCCTGGGTAGCAGGCCACAGGGAGAACTCCACTGGAGTCTGCCATAATCTGTGTTAGCATGCCCACACCAGGTCACAACAATGGCTGCTGCCAATGTCCCAGTCCCTGGAAAAGTCTCACCTCTCATGGAGATGCACCCAGAGCCTATCAGGTGAGTCTCTTTTCACCAAAGGACTGTGCACCTTTCTTTCTGGTGATTTTAGGTTGCCTTCTGAAATGGGTGAATTTGTGTGTGGGCCCTTTAAGAGTCAGCTTTAATTTCCTTATGTTCCAGCTTTTCTGGGAGTATTCCCTGTTGTTCTTAGTAGCCAGCAAAGCCAGATATTATGACATTATGTCGATTGTGCTGGGTCCAAAAAATGCTTATAGCAGCAAGGCTTCCTGACTCAGGTCCCTCACTCCTCCAGGAAAGGCTGTGTACATTTGGATTGCTCCCAGGTGGCCATGAAGCATTGTGGCTTGTGAAGGTGGAGTTTTTTTCTCTCCAGAAGGGAATTTCTGCCTCTTCCACCTCAGTCAGGACTGTCATTTGTTACAGGGGTTCCTCTTATCCAGTTTTCAACTCTCTCTCAAGGGTAGTTGTTCCACGAGTAGTTGTAAATCTGCTGTTTCTGTGGGAGGAAGTGAGTTCAGAGTCCGTCCATGCTGCCATCTTGACTTCTCTCTCTCTCTTCTTGGCTTTTTGATGGCCATCTTCTCCCTACATCTCTTCACATCATCTTCCCTCTATTTGTATCTGTGTCCAAATTTCCCCTTTCTATAAGGACACCTGTCATATTGGATTAGGGCCCACAAAAATAACCTTATTACTTGATTACTTCTGTAAATAGTCTTTCTCCAAATAAGGTCACATTCTTAGTTTCTGGCGCTTATGACTTCAAATATCTTTTTTGAGGGATACACTTCAACCCATAACAATGCAAGTGTACATTTTTCTAGAGTAAGGATCCAAATTTTTATTATATTTTCAGTGAGGACCATTTTCCAAAAAAGATTCAGAATCATTGACCTAGGAGAATGGTGTTTAAACCAGAAATAATGGAATAAGACTTGTTAAAAGGAAACTGAAGTTTAGATTAAATGAGAGGATGAGTTGAGAAGAAGAGAAAGTAGCATTGGAGCAGAAGCTGAATCACCATCTGTCAGTGCATCAGACTGGAGGTCTGTCTAGAGCTGCACTGTTCAGTAAGGTAGCCACTAGCTCCATGAGTTGAACATGGAAAATGTGGCTAGTCCCAATTGATAGGTGATCTAAGTATAAACTACACACTGGATTTCAAAAACTTAGTATGAAAAAAGAATGTGATATGTCTCTCATAAATTTTTATCTTAATTAAATCTTGAAATAATTACTTTGGATATATTTAGTTAAATTAAATATATTACTGATATTAACTTCATTTGTTTCTTTTTTACTTTTTAAAATGTGGCTAATAGGAAATTTAAAGTTCTATGTGTGACTCACATTGTACTTATATTTGACACATTGTTCTTGGTGTTTTGAAAAGTTCCATCTCACGCTGATTCTATGGTTCTATAATAGCTTTATATTATTGTGAAAAAGATATCAAATTGTACTGCCAAGTCCTTATGAAGCTGTTAATGTCAGGTCATGAGATCTTTAGGTGGGTGTAGATGATTGTGGTTGTAACTGACTATTTATACCTAAGAAACACAAAGGGTGTTGCACTGGTTTTTGGATTCATTGTAGTAAAACAGACTTAAGAAAGCCTGAATCATTTATAAATGAAACTGA
Organism: Tapirus indicus; assembly: GCA_031878705.1. Taxonomy (NCBI): domain Eukaryota; kingdom Metazoa; phylum Chordata; class Mammalia; order Perissodactyla; family Tapiridae; genus Tapirus; species Tapirus indicus. The sequence goes on from CM062925.1 coordinate 10,291,112, forward strand.
ACATTTTCGCTGGCTCTGTAAAAACTGCAAATCATGACACAGTTGAGGCTAAAGGTGGTGTAATGCAGCAACAATCTCTAAATCAGCTGAATGTCTGCAATGTAATATGTAGGATTCTTGACTCTCCATGATTGTGACAGGGATCTCTACTACAAACAGCACATCTGGTTCCTTTTCATCTGGAGCCATTTCATCAACATCACCTATAAGCCATATTTAAGATCAAAAGGATAGAGGATGTTACCAGTGATGAGGTTCTGGAATGTCTCCAGCCCACCAGCATTGACATGATACTTACTGCAACTTAGGTCTGAGGGCTTGGGGATGTGTGAAGGATGGATATCAGCAGGCTTGCTAAGCAAAGTCTGAATGCATGATGAAGTGAAAGAGAACAGTTACAAGTAGGTGCGTGGAAGAAGGACTCAAAATGAGACCCTCAGTGCCAAATCCAAGCCTTGTGCTAAAACTCAAGAATGCTGAGAAATCGTAGCTGCGAACGTATACCTAGTGACCCTCAGGATTTGGGGAGAGAGAGGGAGGGTTATAATTTGAGGGATGACTGAACAAAAAGAACTTAGGGTGCTGCTGGCCACGCTCCTTTTCAAGCACAGTGGTTAGCCATATTAACAGCCATATTGTTTTTTAATTTAAATGAATAACTTGGACTAAATCAGAGGTTGTAAACTGTTGATCCTTGATATGATCGAGGTCAGATACTTTGCTTTTCCTTTCGTGACATCAGTGTTTCAAATAACAAATTTGAATGCATTTAAACAGGGCATAGGTTCCCTGGTTTTTCTGTAGTCCTCAACACTCCCTTTTATCTTAGATCTGGCTCACTTCCCTTATTGAAATCACTTTCATAATTTCTGGAAGTATTTGAGTTTTTGACCCCTGGAAGATGATGGTTATTCTGACGATGATGACTATTACAACTAGTTCTTCTAATTCTACTTCTGCTATTATGATCATAGTAACTACTACTACTTCTCCTCCTCCTCCACTTTCCCTTCCTTCTTTTCTTTTTACTATTACTATTACAGTTATTACAGTAATAACTGTTACTGTTCTGTTATAGTTCCATTACCACTATTACTAGTAACATCATCACCACCACGACTACTACAGACTAAGTTATTTAAGCACTTATGTGGGTGCCAGAGTCTATTCCAGGTTTCTTAGATGCATTATTTCATTTACATCTAACGAGAATCCTACTAAGTGTATACTATTATTATCAGCATTGTACAGCTGAGAGAACTGAGGCACAGAAAAACTAGAGAACTTGCCCCAGATAACACAGCTAGTAAGTTATAGAACTAGGGTTCTAACCCAGGCAGTATGACCACAGAACTCATCTCTGAGAGCCCTTCCTGTGCTAAAGTTCAACACTCTAATTTATTGAAATTGTAGCGTTCTCTGAGTATGATTTTGTATTTTAAATTCAAGTATATTTAATGCCTTCATTTTTATAAAATAATTTAAGGCTCCTAAAAGAGGAAGGGTGAAATATGTCGCCTCCTTTTCTTCTTACTTAATGGAGTGGGCACACATTCAACTAAGAAAAGATATAGCTTGGTGACTTTAAAGCACCATTAAGATGAATGGGAATGTTCATATCTCTGTTGGAGGTTCTGTTATGAGTTGATGGCAAAGCAAATAAAGCAGGTGAACAGTGATTTATATTCAGTCCTTGATTAAATGGCTTGGGTAAAGAGGTGCTAAATAAATAGTAAATAATACTACCAAATGTCTATATTGACATTTTAAAAAATATAGACATAGTTTTAAATATAGACTTATACTATATGCTATTTCTATGTTATTTCATGGATATAAATTTAGAATTGTTTTATCTTTCTGGTGAATTGACTTTTTCTTATCATTGTGAAATAGCTCTCGTTATGTCTAGTAATGCCCCTTTCCTTAAAATCTTCTTTATCTGATAATAGTATAGTTATACCAACTTTTCTTTTCTTTGGTGTTTACATGATTTAATTTTTAAATCTTTTTCCATTCTTTTCGTCTCAACCTTCATATATTTAAAATCTTGTTAGCAACGTATAGTTGTTTTTTAAATCCAGTCTGATGATCTTTCTCTTTTAATTGGAGTATTTACTCCATTTATAGTTCATGTAGTTACTTATATACTTAGTTTTAGATCTACTAAGATACTAGCTGTTTATATTTTCATTATTTCAACCTTCTCTCTTTATTAAATTGTTGATTATGCATTCTTATATTTTTGTTTTAGTGGTTACCCTAGAGATGGCAACATACATCCATGACCTGTTGCAGTCTAATGTAAATTCAACTCTCATACTTCCTGGATAATGCTAGACTCTCAGACACTTTAACTCCACTTAACCCCATTGCCTTTTTGCATTATTGTAACATGTGTTTAAATTTGCCATATATTTTAGACTTCATAAAGCATTATTACTGTAGTTTTGAAAAGTCAATATTCATTTACGTTTATCCACATCTTTACCTTTTACTTTGTTCTTCATTCCTTTTTGCATTATGTGCCTTTATTCAGAGTTATTTTTCTTTAACCTAGAGGATCCCTTTAATATTTCTTTTCATGCACATCAGCTTTTGAAAAATTCTCTTCGTTTTGGTTTTTGTGAAAGCCTTCAGCTTTGAAAGGAATTTTTGCTGGTATAGATTTCTTGGTTGACAGTTGTTTTCTTTCAACACTTTGAAGATGCCACTTCATTGTCTTCTGGCTTCTTTTGTTCCTATTAAGGAGTCAGCTCTTAGTCATATTGCTGCTCCTATGAAGTTAATGTCTTTTTATTCTTGCTGATTTTATCCTATGGCTTTGGTGTTTAGTAGCTTTTCTCTGATGTACCTAAGTGTGATTTTCTTTGTGTTTATCCTGCTTGAGGTTCATAGAGCTTCTTGAATTGGTGGCTTGACATTTTTTGTCAGTTTTAGAAAATTATTTCCAGTAATTTTTCAAATATCGATTCTATCCTGTTCTTCCTCTTCTCTCTTTCTAGGAATCCAATTATACTTATATTAGACTTTTCCATATGTTAGAGTTTTCACCATGTATGACATGTTTCTTTTGTTCTTTTCCATAATTTCAATCCTTTTAGCTTTCAGTGCTCCAGCCCATATATTGTCAACTAATCCACTATGTTTATGAAAATTCCCAATTTCTGTTAATTTGTTCTTTACTTATTTCCCTTTTATATTATTATTAGGCATGTATTTTAATCCCCTATGAAGATATGTTTCTCTCCATTAAGTTGTTAGCTTCCTGAAAGTGGTGATCCCTTATAGCACCTAGTTTATTCAGTGTCTTGCAACTAAAAGGAATGCAATAATTTCTAAAAATAATTTAATCAGCGAATATAATTTACATGTATGCCCTATATTGTTTTACTGATGGAAGATGTATGTAATGTACTTTGAAAGTGTTTTTATCCTATTTATGACATGTTTCAAAATATATGAAAGTGCCCAAACTAACATTGAGCATGTTGTAGTCATATACTAAATGGGACTGTAGTAAACTGTTCATATATTTAGGAAATAGTTCTCCTTAATTATCTACATGGTTTTCCAGGTTAACATTGTGCTCTGTGGCATGCATTTTCAAGATTGTTGCCTAAAGATAGTTGTTTTCCAGTTGGGATGATTTAAGCTGCAAGTAACAAAGACTCAATTATAGGTAACAATAAGGAGTTTATTATCTCACATAGCAAGTTTGAACAAAAAGAATTTCTATAGTTAAAGGAGGTGAAAGACTTGTACTCCAAAAACTATAAGACATTAATGAAAGAAATTGAAGACGACACAAATAAATGGGAAGATATACGGTGCTCATGGATTGGAAAAATTAATATTGTTAAAATGTCCATACTGCCCAAAGCAATCTACAGATTCAGTGTAATCCCTATCAAAATACCAATGGCATTTTTCACAGAACTAGAACAAATAATCCTAAAATTTGTGAGGAGCCAGAAAAGATCCCAAATAGCCAAAGAAATATTGAGAAAGAAGAACAAAGCTGGAGATATCATGCTTCTAATTTCAAAGTATACTACAAAGCTAGAGTAATCAAAACTGCATGGTACTGACACAAAAACAGACACATAGATCAGTGGAACAGACTAGAGAGCCCAGAAATAAACCCACTCTTATATGGTCAATTAATCTATGACAAAGGAGGCAAGAATATACAATGAGGAAGAGACAGTCTCTTCAATAAATGGTGTTGGGAAAACTGGACAGCTACATGCAAAAGAAGGAAACTGGACCACTTTCTTACACCATATACAAAAATAAACTCAAAACAGATTAAAGACTTAAATGTAAGACCTGAATCCATAAAACTCCTAGAAGAAAACATAGGCAGTAAGGTCTTTGACATTGGTCTTAGCAATATTTCTTTTGGATCTGTCTCCTCAAACAAAGGCAACAAAAGCAAAAATAAACAAATGGGACTACATCAAACTAAAAAGCTTTTGCACAGTGAAGGGAACCATCAACAAAATGAAAAGGCAACCTACTGAATGGGAGAGGATATTTGCAAATGACATATCTGATAAAGGGTTATATCCAAAAAAATAAAGAACTCATACAACTCAATAACAAAAAAACAAACAATCTGACTGAAAAATGGGCAGAGGACCCAAATAGACATTTTTCCAAAAAAGACATAGAGATGGCCAACAGACACATGAAAAGGTGCTCAACATCACTTATCAGGGATATGCAAATCAAAACCACAATGAGATATCACCTCACACCTGTCAAAATGGCTTTTATCAAATAGACAACAAATAACGTGTTGGCAAGGATGTGGAGAAAAGGGAACCCTCATACACTGCTGATAGGAATGTAAACTGGTGCAGCCACTATAGAAAAGAGTATGGAGTTTCCTCAAAAAATTAAAAATCGAACTACGCAATTCCACTTGTGAGTATTTATCTGAAGGAAACGAAAACACTATTTTGAAAAGGTGTATGCTCCTCTATGTTCATTGCAACATTATTTACAATAGCAAAGATGTGGAAGCAACCAAAGTGTACATCAATAGATGAATGAATAAAGAAGATATGAGATATATATACATGGAATATATATATATATATATATATGGAATATTACTCAGCCATAAAAAAGAATGAAATCTTGCCAATTGCAACAACATGGATGGACCTAGAGGATAGCATGCTAAGTGAAATAAGTCAGAGAAAGACAAATCCTGCATGATTTCACTTATATGTGGAATCTTACAAGCAAAACAAATGAGCAAACAAAACAAAACAGAAAGAAACTTGTAGATACGAAGAAAAAATTGGTGGTTGCCAGAGGGGAAGTGGGTGTGGAGATGGATGAAACAGGTGAAGGGGATTAAGAAGTACAAATTTCTAGTTATAAATAAGACACAAGGATGTAATGTACAGCATAGGGAATATGGTCAATAATATTGTAATAACTTTGTATGATGACAGATGGTTACTAGACTTGTCATGGTGATCATTTCATAATATATATAAATGTCAAATCACTATGTTTTACACCTGAAGCTAATATAATATTGTATGTCAACTATACTTTAATTAAAAAAAAAAAAGAATTTCCATGGTTGGATAGTCCAGCATCTCCACAATGTCATCAAGAACTCAGGTTCTTGTTATCTTTCTACTCTATTCTCTTCAGGTTTTTTCTCTTATGTGGAAATATTCAAGGTGGCTGCCATTGCTTCAGCATCATATCTATCGTGTGTTTATATAGATTTCTTCTCAGGGCTTTCTAAAGAATTGCCACAGGCCCTTTCCTGAAACCATCACTTGTAAGGTAGATGGCATACTTTCAATGATTGGCTTAATTACTCAAGACTTCATCCCTAAGGCTTACCTGTGGAAAGTGAATAAAACGAGTCTCTGTAATCAAGAAAGAAAGGGAGGTGGAATGGCTGTTGGCTAGACTTGGGAAAAAACAAAACTAAGAGTCATGTCCTTAAAAAGTTCTATTTTCCATGCCACTGTCAGAAATCCTTCCTGCTTGGTAAAGGAGATTGGTCAAGGAATTTCCTAGGAAAGAAACTAGGTATCTATATTTACAACTGTGCATTTTGCTCTATTTATTTAAAAGTTTTTTATTTAATCTCCCCTCTGTGATAGTTGAAATAATGTATAACAACTTTTATAATGAAGCATGTCTACTTGTTCATAATTTTGAATGTGTGTGGTAGACTAAACTTTGATTTCATATTGTATTTCTCATTGTGATACTACTTTTAGATATGTCATCTTGATTAAAAATTACTTGAAAGCAAAAACCATGTACTTTTGTGCCTCCAAATTTTCTTTCTGAAGTAGGACTTGCATAAAGTTTGTGAAGAGGTAAAACTAATCTCTCATCTAAGCTGACATTTGAAAAGGAATGAGTATTTTCAGGAATTACTACAATAAATTCACCAGTGCTCAGTTGCTGAAAAATTTGATTCCACATCTAGGATTTTAGAAGCTGGCCAATAGTTAATGAGCAGCCATTCACAATAGGTATCTAGGTTTCCCTGTTTTCAAAAACACTGTTTTGAAAGATTTTGTTGTGGTTGTTTTCTTTTGTTTTTCATTTGTAGCACGTAAACCTTGGTGGTAAAATTCCTTCATTTAAAGAAAAAAAATTCTCCTATAATGTTCAGAACTGAGGTGAAGTGTACTGGATGCTGATTTTTATTATTATTATTATTATTATTATTGGTGAGGAAGACTGGCCCTGAGCTAACATCTGTGCCCATCTTCCTCTATTTTATATGTGGGACGCTGCCACAGTATGGCTTGACAAGCGGTGCATAGGTCCATGCCCAGCATCCAAACCTGCAAACCCTGGGCTGCTGCAGGGGAGCGTGCAAACTTAACCACTACACCACCAGGCCACCCCAAGGATGCTGATTTTTAAGTATAAACTCACTTCACCAGTTTTGCTGCATTCTCTCCCATAAGGCCCTTTATGATATCCTGCTTTCCTTTTACCTTAAACATTTAGTCTTTTTGATTAAGATGTAATTAGATGCAATGCTCCTTACCATCCCTATATTTGCAATATGGGATATATGTGTGTCAATAATGGCCAAATATTGGCAGTTTCATGTGTTTCAACCTGATATTTACAGTTCCCTTGGAGCAGAGAAACAAGGACCAGCTTGATTTGGAGAGGATTTGTCCAATGCAAATTAGCACCATAACTGAATCTCACCAAAAGGTGATTAAAATCAACAGAAACGACTCCAGAATTTAAACACTATAATTTATCCTTTTCACCTCTCTTGATATAATGCTCCACCGTTTATTGTTGGAGATGGGTCTTATGTTATTGGGAGGGAACTGGGAATTGTGTTATGTGAGCTGTACTTGAGATATGAGGCTTTGACGTACACCAGGGTACTCTCAGGCATATGATGGCAAATTTCATGATGACTACAAGATGCATTAACTAAGATCATACAAGTCACCTTGAACTCTTTCTTCAGTATATCACCTATTGAAACTGCTGGGGCCAGTAGTGGTGACAGTGGTGATGGGATATCAGGGATGACTCTGTTATTGTTAACTCAAAAGACCAATGATGGATTCTGAAGAAGATGCTATATGGTCTCCTTTGAATGTATTTTCAACGTTTTTTATTTGGGGAAAAAAAGGTTAAAATTGAATACTAACAGGAAGATAAATTTGAACTAGAGAAATATCTTCTAAGAAATTATCTCATTCCATTAAAACTATATTCCAGGAGACAAATGTTAAAATATTTTTTGCTAAAAATGAGTTTTATGACCAAATAAGTTTGGAAAACCCTAAGTTCATAAAAATTAAACACGTTTCTTTACTTTTAAATTGTTCAGTCTTTAATATGGTAATTAGTATGCATTTTCAGTCGTATTAAATGAGGAATACAGCATGCACCATTTTCCACAGTTCAACATTTGCATGATTAGAAAGTTAATTTATTTCCAACAGAACATGAGATTATTGAAATTAAAGTGCTTACAATATTTGATATACATACTTTACTCTTTAATTTGCCCTTCTATACTGGAATTAATTTCATTGATATTAAATTAGATCTTTAATAAACAATGTTTACTGAAACAAGAGGCTCCCTTACATTGTTCTGGAATTTATCTTTTCTTTATTCACTTTTATTAGTTATTTTGTTCCATAGAGATATTTGTAGCATACTTGATTTGGAAGTACAAAATTATGAAGTTAGGTAATATAATATTTTAAAATAAAATTTTTAATAGTGTCCATCTTTGAGAGATTTAAAAAATAATAAATGGGTTTAGTTTCTCTGACAAGACTCTTGCCACTTTCCTTATTAAAAAACACGAATTTCAAAGGCTAATTAATGTGACTTTCCTTTTGAAAACCCTGAAGGTTTCTTTTCATAATTTTTCGACTGCAGATCAATTCTTCACAGGGGCTCTTTCTCTACTATATTATGGCATAGCTTTCCAAAGTGAAATAAAATTAGACTTTACTACCATTAGAGTCAGGATTCACGTGAATAATATCTTTAAGAAATGTGTGCAACGTATTATATACTTGCTGTAATTTCCATTACAAAGGAGATCAGGAATAATGAATCATATCTTTTTAAAATTTAATTGCTTTTTAAGTGACAACCTTTCTTTTACACTTCATTTTAAACCCAAAGATAAACAAAAACAAAAAATAGCATCTGATAGTTATGTGGAGATCCTACCATAGGCATGCTGACAGTTGAAAAGCCTTTCTTTTCAAAGCCAAGTTCTTATAGCTCATGTTACAAAGAGTGTGATTGGCAGCTCAGTCACTTGGTAACTCAGAGTAAGACGTGTGTGGCTTTAAAAACATAAAATGAAGGTGCCACCACTTTATTAGCATCTTTCAATTGCTTCACTTCATGCTTATTTAGGAACAAAAAATCAGAAACAAAAAATTAAATATTTTAAGAACGATTCTATGTTCTCTCAGGAAAATTTGACATCTCTTGAATCACCAGGTCTTTGTAATTCTGAAGAGGAAAAGTTACCCTCTTGTAAGAATTCCTTTTTTGCCTAGGGTTGCTTGTGTATTGTTCTATCTGCTTGTTTAAATATCAAATAAATTGTAACACATGTTTTAGATGCTACTGCATTCTAATCCTACTTCCATATTTGAATGTCAGCATCATGAAAATAAAATCTGTGTCTGTAAGGAGAGGCAGCATAGCCTGTTTTAATGGGAAAGATTTAGACTGTGAGCTGAGAGCTCATGTCTAATCTTCCTTTTATTATTGTGGGTAAGGATCTGCCCCTTACCTCTATCTCAGGCAGGGATTCTGGAAGCCATATATTAATAATGTATGTGAAAGTATATGCACTCTGTAGAGCACATGGACTGGTATTATTCTTATCAATGTTATTCTTTTAAGTAGGAATTGATGGATTCCAAAGAACTTTTAGATAGTTTTCTTTGTTTCCCATATTCTTTGTTCTCTGTGTTCTAAAAGGTGGTAGAGTTGATTTAGTGTTATTTCTGCATCTCCCAGCACAGTGCCTTGCACACAGTAGGATTTTTAACATCTGTTTATTAATTGGTGACTGAATCCTTTGAAGTATAATTGAATGTATTTGAGATGAACACAAATAAATGTAGTTTAAATTGGATTATTATTTTTAATTCGTTTTACCTGCCATTTGTTTAAAACACCATTAGTAAAATGTTGACAAATTTGGACTTTTATAATTATTATCTGGCATAACATTGAGACTGGCTCAGAGTTTATTTTAGCGTGGGCATATTGCTAAACAAAGCCCAGCAGTTATGACTTTTATTTGGTGCAATTTCCTACCTATTTCAGAAGGATAAAGTGTGGTTTATACTGGTTGTTTTTCTCTAAGCTTCATAACACTTATTTAAACATTGTGTTATATCCAAATTAGCCTAAAAGACTCTATTCATTCTCTGTTCTTCGGCTGGTGTGCCACTCACTCACAGATTCGTTGACTATGATTGATTACAAAATGCCTGTGAGACCCACTTACCCGGATTCGTCATTTGTTAGAGTTTAAATGAGTCACAATTCCCTCTGCTGTTGGGCTTTACAACGTGTAATAAGGTGTTTTTAATGACTTTCTCTGCAAAATACACTGCTTTCATCTGCAGGTCAGCATGGTTTAAATCTCTATGTTGTTGGACACCACCCCAAACAAAACTTTTCTCCCTCATTATTCTTTTCTTTCCATGAAACCATATCCTAGAATATTTTAAAAGTCAGAGTGCAAACTAATTATTTCTCCATAAAATATTTTCACAGAAACAAACAGTAAAGATATTCTACATTAGCCTTTTCACCAAAATCACCTTTTAAATTGTCTGCATTCCCAATAAATTTTAAAATGCACAATAGAGGACACCAATGTAGTTAGTTATGTGCTTGCCTAATTATGAGCTCCTTAAGAGAAGGGATAAAGCCATTGTTGACTCATCTTAGCGTCCCTGCATCAGCACAGTGCTTTGTACTTAATGAGTAGCCAAGTTTTTTTTGTCAAGTTGAATTGTCCTAATACTTCCATAAAAGATCTATGAAAACATCTTACCAGGGGTGCTCCACGAAGGTCTTTAGTAGAACTGTTGCCTAAAGCTAAAAAATCCAGAGCAGGAGCTGAGCTGTCACATAATTCACTTCTCAGGTGGCTGGGTAAAGGATCAGGCGTCAGAGCATTAGGACTTTCCTCTGAAACTACTCGTTCACTTTGGGATTGAGAACTGAATATGTGGACTTTCGTCCAAATCTGTCTACACAACCTCTTATCCCCCTTTCAAAGCAATATCTAAATTAGGATGCTTAGGATTATTGTAATCAAATCTTGTTCAAAAGCAAGGTCATTGAGCCTTGTAAGTTTCTGGTCAAAAAGAGTAATAGGAAGGTGAACTAACATTGATTTTATGGGATGTGTGTGGAATGCTGTGTGCTAGGTGCCATACATAATTTATCTCATTTCATCTTGACCACAATCAATATCAGGGCTCATAGCTGTCAGTTCAAGAAATGTTAAGTAATTTGTCCAAGGTTATACAACTAGTAAGAGAAACGAGCAAAATTTGAACTCACTTGTGGCTGACAACAAAGCCCATGCTATTTAATTACCCACTCTATTATTCAGGCTCTTTTTCTATCAATTAATAACTAGATTTGGTTGTTAAACAAATCTTAACTATTTTATATAGGTTAACTGACAAGATTTAATGTAAAGAATATTGAAATTAAAAAACTATTTTGTCATTTTATTATACTGGAAAATAAATAGTTATGAGACATCATTTAAAATTTAATTGGATGTGCAGAAAGGATCAATCTGTAAAGAAACTTTCATAGTTTAATAAGTCTGATGTCAATACGAATCCTACTTATTTCTCTCACTTTGACTTGGATAACCACACGTTCCTGTGTCTGTCTGTGCAATAGGCAAATGAAAGTGCCCAGGTGATTCTGATTTTCTCTGGAAGTGACTCCAGAGAGTATATAAGAGCCTCTTCTACTCTTCCTCATCCTAGGCAATCTAGAGGAGGCAACTGTTGTTAATAATCGGCTACATCACCTGTGAAGCATTAATTTAATATAATGTAAGTTGATCTTTTGCTTACTGACTGCCTCGTTAGGGGGAACCCACTTTTCCCCAGAAAAGGATGGATCTGTCTTGAATTTATATATTCTTCAGACACCTTTACTTCCTAGAACTTCTATTTTTAAAAAATTCTAGTTAACAATAATTACTGAGTGATTTACACCACAATTATTTACAGCACTACGGAAATCTAGGGTTCAGTTGTGGTTCTGCCAATACCTTAGCTCTCTGATGAAGGCATTTTTTTCCCAACCTCTCTGCATTGCGTTTTTCTTATCTATAAAATTTGAGAAAATTAGATAATCTCTGAGGTTCATTCAATCAGCTCTAAACTTACAGTTTTCCAATGCATTTAAAGTCTATTGTTTGTTCTATAATGAGGTCAGGGGGAGTACAATATGCCAGGAAGTAACTGTGTAATGCTGTTGGGTGAAAGAGTATTCCTAAGTTTTCTTCTACCTATTGCCATCCCAATAATTCTGAAAGGAATTATACAAGTGGCTCACTGCTGAAATCACAGCTTTATTTTCCTTCATCTGATTTTTGAGAAGTGCTAAGGTATTTGATAATTCTGCCCATCAGAAAGTATAATCTAGGAATGTTATCAATCATTTATCAATGTAAAATCAATCAGCCTGAGCTAGAACATTGCTTCCATGTCACCAGGAGAATGTATGGTTCACTTTATTTGTATTGCTAAGCAGTGGAGGAGACTGTGTTAATGGAGACTATTATAGATTTAGAAAGGTTTAAATTTAAGTCTCTTTAAATATATATATTTATATGTATTATGTTAATAATATATTATTAAATGTATATAATTTAATACAGTACCTGTCACATACTCAATAAAAATTAGCTGATGCTGGCATTATTATTAATATTACTATTACTACTGGTGGTGGTGATGGTAAGAAGTACCACTATTAAATGCAATAAAATATTACTATTTTATTTAAACTTTTAAAAAATGTTTAAAGAAAATATGCTAATAGTATTAATTCTAGTGATTCAAATATTTAAAAAATATTCCTAGAATTTAATCTTAGTAGAATTTGATAATAAATTTATGAAGAGATATAGTGATAGTCTTCGGAAAATGAGGTCTTGTCTCTTGAACAACTACTTTTGATTTTGGGAAAAAATCTGCCAGACTTCAGAGAAATGTGAGTTCTTAGCATAAACAATGAGCCTTCATACCCCTGGGTGCTTTCAAAACTGGACAAAGCTGCTGTGCTCTGATAATTCTTTTAGTGCTTATTTGGGTCAATAGATGTTATTAAGCTCACAAAGCTCTTTTTTGAGCATATTCTCTAATTTGCAGCCTGATTTTAAATAGCACAAAACTAAACATTAAAGAATGAGCTAGAAAAAACATAATAAATACTAATAGATACAGAGTGTTCATCTATGTGTATAAGAACAAATAAGAGAGAAAATTGTATTTATGTAAGTGATTTTGTTGATGTTTCTAAGCTTGATTTTTCCATGAATCAGTTTATTTTTCATAAGAGAAGCAAGCTTAGGTCATACCTTTTAGCGATATGGTTCTGAGGTTCATCAGTAATTTTAAAAATTTAGACCATTTTCTCAGGAAATGTAAAGGTTTTTAAGATACAAAATTTTTGAAGTGTAAGGAACTAGGCACGTTAATGTTAACTTTTGCTTTAAGAAATGGTTAGTTGCTAGGAGACCACAAATAGGTGTTAATGATTCCAAGTTTCAGGCAGCTCTTAAGCAGGCTCATATCTCTTTAGAAAAGATGTTTAATTCCTGTTCACAGTAGACTATGCCTTTAATAATTAAATGCCTAATGATTCTGTTCTCACTGAATTTTAAATTTTGTTGGGGAGAACAGAAATAATTGAAGGGTAGAAAAAAATAATGTGTTAGAAAGCATTAAACTTATTTATTTACTCCAACATTTGTTAATTGCCTGTCAGCCATCCCTGAGGTCTGGTTCCAGAGATGTTACCTTAAAGAAGATGTTGTTTCTGTCTTTTAGGAGTTCACCCTCTATTTAGGAAAAAAAACATCTAAACAGTTAATTACAAAGCAGAGTAACAAGTGTATAATCATAGAAGGTACTCAGTATTGGTGAATGAATGAATGATTAGTGAGTGTTTAAAATGCTCTGTAGAAAGTGCTGTGCAGGTTAACGAGGAAGGAATGACTACGGTTTACGTCTGTGGTTTGCATCCATCTATGGTTTACAGAGTTAGTGATGTTTGAACTGTATATCAAAGAGTGAGTAGGAGAGCTAAAGAGAGCAGGTTGAGAAGGCAGCACAGAACATTCCAGGTAGAGAAAACGACATACGCAACATCATGAAGGTATTAAAAAAAAAAAGAAAAGAATAGGACGTCTTCAAGGAAGAGAGACAAGTTGTGTATGACTGCTCAGTGTGTGTGTGGCAGAATGGTGAGAAATGAGCTGAGAGAAAGTCTGAGGGTAATGCAATTAGACTGACATTTTGGAAAGATAACTCCGATTAGAGTGTGGAGGATGGACCAGAAAGAGGAAACCCAGAAGGCAGAGATGAAGTAAAAGGGAATTGAATTAAAACAAGAGGAAGTGGTGTCCTCCAAGACAGTTAGAGAGTGGAGAGACTGAGAGCTCTTTGGAGATAGAATTGACAGAACTTGATGATCTGTTCTGCATGAATGGGAACATTCTGACTTTTAGGTTTCTGTATTAAACTAAGTAGGGAGACGGTAGGGCTAGTATGTAATCGAAACTAAAATTTAAAATTTTCACATATTTGTGCTTAGCTGGAATGAAGATTATTTTTGAGGGATTTCTAAGATAACCCAAAATAAGTAATACAGGTGTGTGAAAACCAGCCTTTATATTTAATTGACATCTAGTGAACATCCCATAGGACTTTCAAAAAGTGATCCATTCACTTTTAAAATTCAGTAATACAAAGTAAATGAAGTAAGGAAAGAAACATTCAAGTTGTAAGATTTTTAAGTTAATGCATTTGTTAAGTCAGTGCACTCATAATAGTTATTGATTTTAAAATCCAAGAAGCACAACATAATTTTACATAAATCTGTTGTTTTTGTAATGAATATAATATACAGGTGAATTAATTCTGTTAAATAGAATAATACTTCCCCAGTCCCCATTCACTGATCCTTTTTCTTCTCACCTCAGAAGAAAAGTCTCTCTCTTTCAAAAATTGCCTTATGCTCTAAGATAAGGTTTTCAATTTTTTACTAAGGCTAACTAAGAATATATTTCACATTTCAACTAAACATGCACATTCGTCTGTGTGTATGTGTAAAGCCGACACAAACATTTCATGAAACACTACTTACCCTTCTTACATCTCATAAACTCTGATATTCTCTAAGATATTTTATTTTTTTAAATGCTGATTACTACCCACTTAATTTATTTTATAACTTACTAATGGGTCACGACCTGCAGTTTAAAACACTCGGCTCCAGATATTATTTGACCTCCTTGATCTCTTTCAGTGTTTTGCTTCATTGGTGTTTGTTCTCTCACCTTCAGTGTCTCCTCTATGAAACTGTAAGCATGGACAATTATCATTTTTCTTAAAATGAATAAAAAACCCTTCTCTCTCACCCTACTTATTTTTAAAATTATTTAAAATTAAAATTAAATTATTAAATTATTTAAAATTAAAATTATTATTGAATCTAACCTTCATTTACCTCCAAATTTCTAGTATTTGTATCATCAACATCTGCTGCTTCGACCTTCCTATCACCTTGGCCCTTTTCCGTACACTTACTCCCTCAGCAGTCCTATCCAAAATCAGTTCCCCTGGTAATAGCAAACACTTATGTAACAGTTAATGTGCCAGGCTAAACTGGGATTTAAATCTAGGCATCATATATAGCTGACTCTTAAACTAAATTCTATGATACCACATTGCTGTTTGTACTTTCAACCAAGATACCTCTTTCTTTCTCTCTGTCTTTCTCTCTCAATCCTGATATATCATTTCTATTCAAAATCAAACTTATTTTTAAAGACTCGGATATAATATTGGGATAATAGTCTAGAAATAGCAGTAGCTGGTAAAAGGTCTGGCAACATACTTGTCTTACTTCAAGGGATGAGAATGATATTTTAATAGATGTGATGTCGTCAAGTTAATTTCACAATGATGAGGAGGTTGAGTGAACGTTCCAGCAAAAATGAAAATATATTCAGGAGTATATTGGTTTGCTAGGACTGCTATAACAAAATACCACAGACTGTGTGGCTTAAACAGCAAAAATTTATTTTCTCACACTTCTGGAGGCTGGAAGTCCAAGATCAAGGTGTCGGCAAATTTGGTTTCTCCTGAGGCCTCTATCTTGGCTTGCAGATGTTTGCCTTCTTGCTGTGTCCTCACATGGCCTTTTCTTTGTGTGTGTGCGTATCCTTGGTGTCTCTCTTCTTATAAGAACACCAATCACATTGGATTAGGGCCCACCCATATAACCTCATTTAGTCTTAATTTCCTCTTTAAAGGCCCTATCTCCAAATACAGTCACATTCTGAGGTTTACTAGGGGTTAGAACTTTAAAATATGAATTTGAGGGGGACAAATTCAGTTCATAAGAAGGAGTTTCTTTCCATGAAAAAAGGCAATCTAGTACACGTAATTACCCTAGAAAAGATTGTGGATCAATTTAATGAGAATGAGAGCTAGCAAAGAGATGTCAGTAGATGAAGTATTGATCCTGAATACTGATCTCAGCAGGATAAAGGAGGCAGTAGATTAGGAAATTGCAAGCACATTTTAATGATGTGGAGGAAGAAAGGATGACAGGAAGATGTGCTAGGTTTGTTGACCTAACTGGCCTCCCTAGATGCAAGCAGAAAGTTAATGTTCAGGGCTCTACAAAGCTTACATCCTTCCTGTGTGCCTGTCACTTAGAAAGTCTAATTTAATAGAGAGTGGAGTAAGCAATAGTGGGGATGCGGCAGATGAAGGCAGGCTCTCAGAGCATGTCTTTTTGAGATAATGTGTAAAGTTAAAATGTGTTTGGCATTGAAGGGGTATAACTAACAAAAATATTATTTTTCTATAATTCCAAGGATTGTACTATTTTATGATGGTGAATGTAATAGAAAAATGAATATAACTCTCCTCATCATATACTTGAAATATTAGTGATTTCTTCCTTAATATGGATCAAATTTTCTTGTTAGTTTACATGTTTAGTTATTTTTTGTTATATACTGGGCGTTATGATTTCTATGTTATTGAAAGTCTGGAATCTGTTGTCTTCCTTTAAAGAGTGTTGAGTTTCTTCTGGCAGGCAGTTAGTTTACTGCAAGTAAGCCTCACTGTTTTTTCAAGCTTAATTAGGGTGAGTCTAGATGTTTTAGGAGTGTCATCTGAATGCTCAGCACTTTTGTTGTGGTCTTCTACTGCGCCAGTCAGAAGTTCTGCATCTCCCAGTTTAAGAATATCTGGAATTTCTATTCAGCCCACAGCTCTGTCTCATCAGTAGCTATTTTCTGCCCAGCCTTACAGAGTCTTATTCATCCAACAACTTAGGGTGACCCGTTTTGGGGCTCATTTTTTGCAGTTATCTCTCTTCCAGTACCCAGCTCTGCAGATTTCAACTATTTCAATAACACGAAACTCTAATTTCTGCCTCTTCAGTTGAGTGAAATCACTGCGCTCTGTTTGGGATCCATCTACCCCGCTGTGCTGAGGTCCAGAAAGTGCCCCCAGTCAGAAAGACAGCATGACCCTAGGGCTCACCTCTTGTGTGTCCCTTCTTTCAGGAAGCATAGTCCTGCACTAACTGTTGTCCAGTGTTGAAAACCAATCACTCCTTTTTGAGAAATTAAAAACGTCTTTAACATGAGTTTTGATAAAATTAAATTCAGCTTCGTAGAGGTTGTTTTTTGCTGAGATCAATTTTATATGTTCATACTAATATTACTACTGTTTTGAGGAAGTTAAACATGGCTATATATTAGCAACGTATCAAAGGTAAATCACACCAGCTTGAAACATTAATGTAAACCACTTTTTAAAAACCCCATTCTGAGAAGGAGCAGCATGTTAAAATTACTTATGTTGAGAGAAGTGTTCTGAGAATGGTTCTCTTAAAGAAAGTTTGTTTTCTTAGCTTTTGATGTCCTCGGGTAACAAAATCAACATTCTCCTGTATTTAATGAAAGTAGGTTTGGAAAAAACAACAGGTGTTTTGGCAATAAAAAACTATTCATAGCTTAAATCATTAGGATGCCCTGTTTTCTTTATTATAATTACTGAAACAAGAGATTTTGAAGTTAATCTGTTGCTGTATAGACTTGGAAAAGGGAGTCTAGGAAGTGACCTTATTGATCTTTGGACCTATCATGTTTAGTGTGACAACTTAGAGTTAGTAGATTTTAAAATAATTTATTGTCCCAAAACAGAAAAAAACAGAAACAGGTAGCTACTAGAAACCAAGGAATATCGTTTTTATTGTCATCATAGAAATAAAACATTAATAAATACAAAATAAATGAGGCGAAGTTAGACAAATTACATTTTGAGTAATTGCATAAGATTTTTTTCATGAGTGTTAAAATGTGTCAGTTTCTTTAAATTCCCAATTTTAAAATGTTCATTTGATATCTGTATATAAAATGAATAATTGTTTACCTAAAAAAATGGACAGAGTAAATAATTGTTTGAAACATATTTTAAAATATTTCACTTGATGAGAGAAGAAAACAATACAAATGAATTATAGATAAGGGTTCAGTAAAAATTTCCTTCTTGATCTATCTTCCCCTCCTCCCTCTCCCTCTCCTCCTCACTCCTCCTCACCCTTTCTGTTTCTCTCTCCCCCTCCCTGCTTTCTTTCTCTCTTCCTTTATTTAAAAAAGTTAATTTGGGGGGCCGCCCGGTGGCGCAGCGGTTTAGTCCGCGCTTGGCAGCCCGGGGTTCGCGAGTTCGGATCCCGGGCGCCCGCCGACGCACTGCCTGCCAGCCATGCCGTGGCGGCGTCCCATATAAAGTGGAGGAAGATGGGCACGATGTTAGCCCAGGGCCAGTCTTCCTCAGCAAAAAGGGGAGGATTGGCGACGGATGTTAGCTCAGGGCTGGTCTTCCCCACAAAAAAAAAAAAAAAAAAAAAAAAAGTTAATTTGGATCTAATATTATTGCATGTTATTATGATCTTAAGAAAAAAATTTGAGGGGGCCGGCCCAGTGGCATAGTGGTTAAATTTGCGTTCTCCACTGTGGCGGCCCGGGGTTCACAGGTTCGGTTCCTGGGCACAGACCTATGCACCACTTACCAAGCCGTGCTGTGGCAGGCATCCCACATAAATAGAGGAAGATGGGCACAGATGTTAGCTCAGGGCCAATCTTCCTCAGCAAAAAGAAGGGGATTGGTAGCAGATGTTAGCTCAGGGCTGATCTTCCTCACCAAAACAGAAAGAAAGAAAGAAAGAAATTTGAGGCCAGGTCTCCCAAAGTGGTGTGATAGTTATCTGGGTAACTCAGGCTTAGGTTCCAGTTTCTTCCCTGAGAGATAACATTTGCATTTTGCCAATTTACCTGGGTAATTGCCTCTAAATCCTAATATTCTACAGCTGTGGAAGCATGGCGCCAGGGTGTATCCACACCATCCTCTTGCCCAAGTTTGATAGTAGATGATTGAATTGTTTAATTGTCCTATTTGTACTCTTTCTACTTCACCAAATTCAGGATTCCAGGCAATTGAGTGTCGTGATGGGCTTGATAACTGTCTTGTTACACTGGTAGCCGAGGTCTAGCTTTTGAGAAGGTCTTAAATCTTGCATGATTATATATATATACACATTACATATATATCATATATGTATTACATATATATTATATATATATATATATATATATTTTTTTTTTTTGGTGAGGAAGATTGGCCCTGAGCTAACATCTTTTGCCAATCTTCCTCTTTTTGCTTGAGGAAGATTGGACCTAAACTAACATCTGTGCCAATCTTCCTGTATTTTGTATGTGGGATGCCGCGACAGCATGGCTTGGTGAGTGGTGCATAGGTCTGCACCCGGGATCCGAATGTGTGAATGCTGGGCCACCAAAGCAGACTGTGCGAACCTAACCACTATGCCACCAGGCCAGCCCCAGGATTATATTTCATGTTATTATTGTAAAAGTTTTGACAACATCCAATATAAAACCACTTTAAATAAGGCAGAAAAATTTAAACTTGACAAAATTTCTAATTGCTACATAAACCTTTTTAAAAATATACCAAGTGTTAAGAAAGGGAAGTAATATTTTTTAATTTATATATTGTGTATCTCATTATTGTTCCTGGATTATTATCCCTTCATTTTTTAAAAATTTTTCTCCCCAAAGCCCCAGTACATAGTTGTATATTCTAGATCTTCTATGTGAGCTGCCACCACAGCGTGGCTACTGACAGACAAGTGGTGTGGTTCCATGCCAGGAATCGAACCCTGGCCACCAAACTTGAACCGCTAGGCCATCAGGACTGGCTCCATTATCTCTTTATAGTTAGAGATTGTGCATGTTAATTTTTTAAAGGGCAATTTTATAAAATTTTATGAAGGGTGGGTACCCATTTAATGCATGGTTTTCATGACACTAATCATATATTAGTTTACTAATAAAGAAGAGTACGTGGGTCTGAATCCTGGCTCTGCCATTTATTAGCTTTGTGATCTTGGGTAATTTACTTAATGTCTCTTGAGTGACAGTTTCCTCATATGGAATATAAAGATAATAATACTACCTACTTCATAGCGTTGTTATGATTCAATGAGTTAATCTAAATGAACATTTAGAATAATCTAGCTAGGTATTTTATATTATTATACGTAATAAGTATTTTATCCCTATGCTAATGTGTCTTACAATCTTGCTGTTATCACTGTTCTGTGAAAGCAGTCATACATCCTGTGTGCCTCCCTGTATGCACAATAGCTGCAAATGATATGCATTCTGCTATGGTCAGAGTGGAAAATTTGTATTTTGAAATCCTAGTGCCCAATATGATGGTATTTGGAGGTGGGGCCTTTGGGACGTGATTAGGTCATGAGGGTGGAACCCTTGTGAATGGGATTGGTGCCCTTATAAAGAGGTCCAAGAAAGCTCTCTGGCCCCTTCCACCACGTGAGGACACAGCAAGAAGTCAGCAATCTGCAACCTGGAAGGGGGCCTTCACCAGCACCTGACCCTGCTGGCACCCTGATCTCGGACTTCCCGCCTCCAGGACTGTGAGAATACATTTCTATTGTTTATTAGCTACCCAGTTTGTGATATTTTGTTATAGCAGCCCAAATGGACTAAGACACATTCCCATTTTCTTAAATAACATTATTTTAAGTTTCTGTTTGAGAACAATAGGCATTTTTATTGAATAGCCTCATTAGAATTTAGAAATGTGACCTTTCAAAGTTGATTTTCTGTTTTTGAAAGTATTTATTTCAATATGCTTAAATGTTAGAACATGAAGTGACCTTACATAGAGATCTAGTGTAACCCAATAATTTTTGAGATTAGAAAATTTAGGTCTAGTGAAGTTGTTATAATTTAAATCACACTGTGAGATGGTGACTTAGCCAAGGATCAAACTTCGGTCCCTTGATTCACATCTTGTGTACTTTTAACTACCCTGTGCTGATATTTATAGGGCTCTGAAGAAGGGAGAAACGTCTTTACTGTCCAAATAATTGAGCAGAAATGTATGTTAAATTGTCTGAGATACATGATTTGGTTGATAAAGTTTGTAGATATGTGTCTTTCTCCTGCCTGGCAGCTGTTCTGTCACTACCCTTCTTATTGGCTTCCAGACTAATGCATATATCTGGGAAAGAGTTGTATATTATGAGCAAAGAAACACAGGCCTAATTGCTTCTGCTGTTTGAATAGGAGCTCTTTTTAAAATGTGAAATATTTATGAATTGACAATAACAAATCTGCTAGAAGATTTAAAGCACCCAACACAGAACTTAGGTTCCTTGACTCTTACTCTGAAGTTATCATTGGTAATTGGCATTTGAACTGCTCGTCATTAACACTACTGTGTATGAGATGTATTGTCACCTGTTGAAGCGTTTCAAAAACATAGATGACAACCAATGACCTATTGAGTCAGAATTTCATAGGTGAGGGCTGGGGTTCTACATATTTATGAGTGCCTAGGATTATTATAAAATGCACCTCTTGTTGAGATCTACTGCTTTAAAGGATAGTTTTGCTGGTTATAGGAAATGGTTTAAAAAACCCACCACCTAAAGAAAGTATGGTTCCTAGGTAATCTTTTATATTGGTAGGAATGTATAGGAATCTCTTCATTAAAGTGGTTTTTCAAAATTTGTTGTAAAGAACACCAGTTCCTCAATATGTTAATGGGTTCTCCAGGTGAGAAGTCGGGGAAGTATTCTTTAAACAAGTAAGTTTAGAAAATACAGCTTCTTATGTTTAGGACTTTCAGAATATTAAAATAGAATTGTTCCCCAATTTGTTTATGGATTCTTTTATGCTGGACTCTTTTGTATGTTTCATATACAAGGAAAAAAAAAAAAACATTAAACAAAAATCCTTGGAAATTTGCAGACTTAAGACTATGTTGGTTCTCACAAAGCTTCCCAGGATGGAGGTGGTGGCGGAGGGGAACACATTAAGGTTACTGAATAAAAAACATTGACACCTTCTCTCTATTAATGTCAACCTAATTTGCCTATTTCTAAGAAATTATTAGACTTTTATCAATCCTGATAAGTCAGGATGTATCTGGAAACATTTCCCTTTCCATGCCTGTTTCTGCTGACTCTGTACTCATCGTCAAAATCATTCTTACACAATACTCTAGAATACTTTTACCAAACTATTTTGGCATCAAAGATAATATCCAAAAGAATGTAGGTATTCTTTTTTATGTTTCTATTGAATTGGTATCTGAACAATAAAGGTAAGCAAAAATTTTGTGCTGATTCTATTATAGGAAAATAACATCAGCTTTTACTTGAATGACTTATAAACTTATTAAATTTACCTCTTTTTCCTCTGCAATTCAAATTGCTAAAATAAATCCAATGGTAATTACTTAGACAGTGAATTTAAACCACTTTGCATAGACATCCACAACAATCATGGGATCTGCCAGAGCTCCCTAATTATCTGTTGAACTCTCTGTGAAAGTATCGATTTCTTTCACTCTCATGTTTCTTTATTTTCTCTATCAAATTATTTGCTTAAATTTCTTCCAAGTAATTTTTTTCTATCTTTTTCCTTAGTTAGGCATGATACTTCTTCCATTTATTTAGAGCATTTATAATTTTTTATTTTCCAATTTATATATAACATATATATGTTTGTATATAGATATAGATCTATTTATCTATCTATATGAACGGTAACACAAATACAGATTTTTTTTTCTGCTTCTGTACTTTCCCAGCTGTATTATGGTAACCTCCCTTGTGTAACTATGTTCCTTGGCTAAGATATCTGGTAACCATTATTTAGAAATAATATACTCCTTTGTACATTATTATAATATTCTCCACAAGGGCATTTTAAATGCCAACTCTAGTTAAATGTATTTGGCTTTTAATTCAGTGTTTGCTTTATAATGAATATTACAGGCTTCATTTTTTTAGAAATTATGTTTATGGATAAACAAATCCATCAAACTTTTATTTTATTATTTTTGCTTAAGTTTGTATTTAACTACAAAAGGTTTGCTGTTTTAAATTCTAGTTTGTTTATAAAATCTTTGGTATTTTCCTTGATGCTATTTTCATTGAACAATAATACTTTGAGCACCTACAACATACCAGGCAACATGATGGAGTATTTTTTTAAATGTCACTTTGCTATGGAATAATTATAAATATGAAAAATATGGTGATACATACAGCATTTACTTCATTGAAAATATGTTTATTGTATCGGTAGTCTTTTTTTTCTCATTTTATACAAAATTATAATGCCTAAAAATTATTAGCCCTTCATAGTAACAGTTTTTCCATTTTAATTTATGACTAAACATTATGGTAAATGCATCTGTGCAATTGCTTATTTTGTGAATTTCAGGGAGACTAAGGTGTGTAACTCTATGAGGACTGCTGTGCTATGATGTCCCCACTTCATGATTAAAACACCTCGGGAGATTGAAATTTGAGCTTCCTAGTCGTTTATGAATTATAGTGAAGTAGCATCATGTATATTTATTTTATATATTTAATTTATGTATATATTTATATATATTTATTTAATTTAATGTTGTTTAACTATATTTTCTATGTAAATACAGATTTTACAAAGGGAGAGGAAAATTAGATTTTTAAACAGTTCTGCCAATTGCCTGCTTTTCCACTTAACAAGTGTATGTCCTCACGTAGTGGATATCATCAAGCCTGACAGGAGTAAATAGCAATGGGAAAAACTTATGCACAAGGATGAGCAACGTTAAGGTTTGGGGCTATTGACAAAGAAATGGTAAGCACTATTTAGTTAGTCAAGCAAGTAAGGTGATAATGTCTTCATCCAGGAAAGGAAACAGTGAAAAATTAATCTGGAACCATAAAGAAATCTGACTAAGGAAACATTAGAGGAACTGATACATCTTCCACAGAAGATTAAGATAATGGCATTTAACTAGAAGTGCTAGCAAGTTGAATGTTTCTGTATTGATGATGTGCTTACATTATTGAAAACCTTGAGTAATTTTCTTTCTGAATACAATTTCTCTATGAAACTATATACTATGGTATTCATTAGATGTTTATGCGTGAATATTACCATACAGAGTTATATACAATATGTATCAGTCTACTTAATGGACAATTTAAGGAGTTTTCAAGGGTAGTTTTGATTAATTGTAATTGTTTGCCTTATGCACTGATTTTACAATAAGATTCAACCCCACTATATCTACTACTTCCTAGGAGAACCCAAGACACTTTACCCTATTTCATTTTTCTTAGTCTGTGACCTTAACCACTCCTCCATACTGCAGTGATAGGAGTAGTAAAGGCTGCTGTGGGGGCACAGAGGAGGGACATCTAACCAAGATATCTAAGGCTTCCTGACAGAGTGATATCTTTCCTGAGATATCAAGGATGGGTGAGAGTTAGCAAGGTGAGTGGGAGGTGGTAGAACACTATTTCTGGAAGAAGATCACATGTGCAAAATCCAGGAGGAGAGAGAGAGAATGGTACATCAGGCAAAATTCAGTAAGGCTGTAAAAGTAAGCTGCACCAGGAAAAGAAGGAGACATTCAAGTGCATTAGCGAGTTTTATCTTTATCTTCAAGGCAGTGGAAAAGGACGTGACTTGATCAGATTTGCATTTTTGGAAAAATCCTCCTAGATGTTTTGTAGGGAATGAATTGTAACTGTTTTGGCCATTTATAAACTACAGCAATAATCTTGGCAAGAGATTATGGAAGTACTGGGGATGCAGAGAATTATTAGACAAATTGAAGAACTTTTTTAGGAGGTGCTGATTGGATGTTCCAGGTGAAGTTTTGGAAGGCATCAAGAATGACTTCCAGTTTGGCTCTTGACAAGTTGTGGGGATAGTGGTATTATGAAGGCTTTGTCCTGAGACTGCACATTACTAAATGGCATGCTGAAAATGATTGGTAACGGTGACTATGAAGTTTGCTAAACAAGCTTCATAAGTATAAGATGTAATGTAAAGAGTATACATTCATAATAAACTGTAACAAATTCCCCAAATGTTATTCTCTTTGTCAGATTGATGCTTAAAATAATTTTTGCTCTTATTTGTCTAATTTTGAGTACTGACAAAAGAATATACAAATTATTTGTTTAAAAATAAAAATTTTACAATGTTTTTATTGGAAAATAAATCCATAAAAAATATGAAAGTGTAATATACAGAAAAGCATGTGGATGTTTGGAAGTGAAATTTCTGAAGAAAAACTTTCTCATTTGGGCAAGACATTTAACCCAATACTAACTTAAAAGTGCTTCAAAATGATCTGAAAGTACATTTAGTTTTTCTTAACCAAATTCAGTTAATATAAGGTAATAATTTTAAAAAGCATAATACCTTAAATTATATAATCAGAATTTTTATACCAGAAATTACTATTTGGTCTCACCTCTGTACACCTGATTTTATGGATTAAAATAAAAACCTTCACAGAATTGTTATGTGATTTGCCCATAGTCATTGAAACAGGGATTAAGAGAGTCAGGTTTAGGATCCTTCTGAAGTATTTTATTAATTCAGTATAAACATTATCTTAGTTATTTGATGATTTGCAGAGAATTTTTCTTAACCCTTCTTAGTAAAAGTATTGTCTTAATCACATTTGGGTTGAAAGCTGGTTGGGACAACATGTCTAGCACTGCAGATCTGGGGATCTCCTTTTTGAAAATCATTCAGTTTTTAAGGAAAGCCTCTGAAATTTAGCCCCATGTTTCTTCCTTATAGAACCACTACAAACTGACTGAATTATATCACAAAGGCATTAACCTTATTGTAAAGGAGTTTAGCGATGTGCAAATAGAGTACTTTTTCTTAAAGTATCAAAATTATTCCGGACTTTTCTAAGATTAAGCAAATGCTGGCAAAATGAAGTGGAAAAGTCTATCCTGACACATAAACTCAGCCTTCTTCCCACCCCTGTTAATATTCAGAGAAAAGGTTTGTGACCTAGATTAATGATTCTCGTCTACCCGGTTCACTGGATAATTATGCAACACTTGACTTTTGCCACTTTCATCCTATTCTGATTTTGACTTGCTAGTTAAACTAGTGATCTTTTCCTGGTTCTAACCAGTTAACCTAGAGTCACTGCAGATAATGTGCTGGTAATATGTTACTAAAATAATAAACTGAAAGATTCCCTATTATCATTTCTTTAAAAAGATGTTATATTTTATTTATTTTTGTCCAATTTTTTCATTTATACTAGTTCAATAAAATCCTGTCTAAACTCTGTAAAAAGTCTAGGTTTTATTAAAAGTTGACCAAAATAAAAAAGAATGAAAATTTCAGAAAGCTTTAAATCTCTATGCAGAAGATGCTAAAAAAAATGTCTCATGATGACAGAAATCCGTACCTTACTCATGTACAACAATGAAAGCTTTATGTTGGCTCCAAACATTTCATGACGTGGGTCACAGGCAGAGGCCCCTTTATAAAGCTGGTGAAAGCTGAAAACTTGTAGTTTTGTTTTCTGAAAACTTATTAACCATTAAAACTGCTTTCCAATGTTTGTTATTTTTAACTACAAAATAATATAAATTCAAGGGTAATGTTGCTGTTTCATAAATTGCTTTTCCCCAGCAGTATTTTTCTTTTCTTAATGTTAACTGGACTGGCAGCAGCAGACATAGCTAATCAATATGGTAGTATTTTACATAGATTCAGAATAATTTTTAAGTCATCTATTATTAACTCTATTAGTATTTAAGAAGTTATATCAGTCAATCAACTAATATTTATTGAGGAATTACCATGTGTTAGAGATCACGTTAGTCTGTTTTGTACTTACAGTCAATAAGACAAACTCAGCCTCTGCCTTCATGGAGCTTATAAATATTAGATAAATTATTACAAGTGTGATGAAATCTACTAAAGATATTGTGGGACAATATAAAGGACTATCCAAAAAGGTGACTACGTAGTTTCAATTCATATATGCTGTTTGAGTTCACTCTGAAACATCCTAAAATTTAATTTGAAAACCCTGCCTTTTCTTGCCTGTTTGCTCAGAGTGAGCTAGCCTTTTAATTTTCTCTTTTGGGAAATCTAATTCAGAGCCACCTGATACTGATGATTATGCTATCCACAGAAATATCCATTCAAGAAGAAAAACAATGCAAAAAATCAAGTTGTAATTTGTGTTTGCTAATGGAAAAGAGAAATTGAAGCTTCAAAAATTAATTTGGGAAAAATAGTAAAAGGTTGGAAAGCTGCACCTACCTTAGAACTTTCAAATTAGTTCTTTTATAATTGCTGTGTGACTTATGGCTTTCTTGCAAATAGTCATGTCCTTCTGCACTACTTAATTGTAAACTTTTTGAATGCATGGTGACAGTGTCTTCTGGATAATGCCTGACACATAGAAAACAATAAATATTTGTTGAATAAGTGAAGGAATGAATGAATCCTTAAGATTTTAAGAACTGAGTTCATTTGATATTAAAATTTTTAGAAATATATATTTTTTTAAATTGGATTGTTTTCTAGGTATAGAACAATACTTAATATATTCAACTTACATTTTTTTTTTTTTATGCTGTGAATACTTCTGGAGTCTGTACTTTATCTTTAGTGGCCCACCCTGCCTCTGACTTTGAGAGTATTAGATTTCTAAAGATGACCTCTTGGGTTACCCCAATGTCAGTAGATATTTGTCATTAAGTCTGACTTCCAGCTGTGCTGGCTAAAAGAGGAGCCTGACTTTTGGAAAAGTGTATGTACATGGATGCACACTCACACACACTTCTAAGTGTTTAGTGCGATGTTAATTATCAGTTTATTTGGTGATTGCTGATTAATAGGTTAGACCATTGACCTTTTGTGTAAGGAGGTCATCAGTTATTCAGATTACATTGTGAAAACTGGGTAGGAATTGATTATAGATTTGGAAAAGGGCTATTTGATGAATGGAGAGGGAAAATAATGTTTGCTTGTTTGGTCAGATTAGAAATTTACTACCTCAAGATAGGTCCCTTTAAGATACTGCTTACTGATGTATGGCATGACCAACCTATCTCAGCTTCTTTTTTGCTTATCTTTAAACCTGTCAGTAAGACAAACTGCAGAGACAGAAGGTAGCCCCAGTCATTGGTTGGTTGTTTTCCCTGGTGAAAGAAAGAGTATGTTTTTTTGAAGTTTCAGATTTACTTAGGGTAGTATCTTAAGGTTTGGTTTTTGCCCTCGATATTTTATGTCTTTTGAAATAAAACACGACTTATTGATTATAAACACTTAATAAACATTTGTGAAATGAATAAAATAGTGAAAAACAGCCATAGCAGCCTGGCTACCTGTGTTCATAATGGATGATAGTTCTGTTACAATTGGGTTATTTTCAATGTGGAAAACCATGAATTTATCTTACTTTTTAAAAAATTTTACTTTTATGTCTCTAAGAAGCTATAGAAGATAGCCTGAAAGTTCTTCAAATTCATCTAAATGAATTTCAGTTTGATCTTTTGTAAGGACTCACATTTTGTTAGTCAAATATTTCTGGCACTATGATTTTATAAAACAATTTATAGTGTCCCATTTAATCATTTCAGAAATCATGGTTAATATACATGTTCTCAGCTGAGGAACTTGGAGATTCTGTAATATGTCCAAGATATATGACAGAACTAGAGACTCAGACTAAGATCTTCTGGCTCTACTTTTCCCTACACCTCATCCAGAGGTCCATAAGTAAATAAATTTTGGTTAAAAAAAATAAGATGCACATTTAAAAATAAAGTTCAAGTCTTCATATTTCTCGTGTTTAACACTATTAGGTAATATGTTAGGGATATAGCAAACTCTAAGGCACGGCCTCTAGCTGTAGGGTGTTCATGATCTATTTGGAGAAACAGGAGATATACATAAAAAGAGAATAACAATACAAGATAGTATGTGTAAAATGAGTGGTTCAAACTATCAGCCCTATAGAGAAAGGAGAGATTGCTGTGGATTGGAATTGCTAGAGGTGACTGCAATGACTGAAATGGGCTGTGCTGGAAGGGAGCACATAGCTGAGCCAACAGAGGAGGGGAGAGCATTCAAAACAGGGAAAGTGAAGAACACAAAGGAAAATGTAGGAACCCTGGAGCCCTTGGAATAGTTTATATACCATGGTAGAAGATTTGTGGGAAGTATGGTCAGAGAGGCAGGTGAGGGTCACATTGTAGAGGGATTTGAAAGTGGGGTTAGGATCTTAGGCCTTTATTTTATAGGCAGTGGGGAACCACTGAGAGTTTTTTGTTTAAACATGGTGTATTGCAAACAGCCCACAGTTTTCTCATGCTCAAGGGACTTGAAGATCAGAGCCTCCTTCATTCAATAATTTAAGAGCTAAGTAACCAATGCCATGAATAACATGCGTCAGGACATTAATTTTGGGGGGAGGACCAGGGCTGGAAATAGGTGTGTGTGTTTGGAGGGGGGCGGGAAGGGGAGTGGCGGCAATCTCCATTGGAGTTTTGTAGACTCTTTCTGTGTGGCAAGCTATATATCATAGGAAGAGGGAAATAATCCGTAGATATCATATAATAATGAGTCCCTGATAAATAATGAATTATAAACTTGAAAAATTATTTTTAAAAACATTGAGGTTTGAAGGTTTAATGGTCAGAGACTTAAGTTTACCAGGTAGTTTAACTCATGGAATTTATCCAGATTGCTGGCAGTTTAGCCCACAGTGCCATTTCTTTTCGACACTGAGAGTACCCAGGGAAGCCAACACTCTGCCGCTCTCATGTCTGAACTACTGCTGCCAAGCTCCTGCAGTTCTTCTGTCAGATGGGAAGAAGTGTGGATTTCTGTGGAGCCATCTTTTACAATAACAAGGCTTGTGTAAAGATCCCCCATTTTCTAGATGCAGTGAACCTAATGAGAACTTGAAATTCATCCCATAGCTCTGCCAATCAGTGTTTCAGCTGTAGTAAGTTCATTGGCAATAGTTTTTTCTTTTCTTTTTTAAAAAAAGTCTTGGAAACAGTGAAAGACACATTGTCATGACAAAGAGACTGATGATAATATTAAAAACTGAGGATTCTGGATGTGGACTCAGAAAAAAACTCCACAGGCAGTATCAAATTTATACTCTTCTGCCTGGATTTGAAAGCTTGCAAATTTATTCAACGTATCTGTCTCCTTTTTCCTTCCCCTCCTTCCCTGCTGCCCATACTTATCCAGTCTCGTTTCCTGCATCTTCCTCTCTCGTGAACATGACTCCAACCAGGCTACACCTCTTCTCGTTACCCTTTGAACAGTTATCGTTCTTTTCCAACTCTATTCACGCTCCTCCTCATAGCTAAAATGAGTATGTATAACCTAGTAAATTTAATATGAATTGATTTTTTTTGTCCTTAAAAATGGGATGCAACACTTGAAAGTGAAAACTTTTAATTGTTGCTCTTAGAAATATGAAAGGTTATGAACAATGTAGACATTTTGGAAGTCCCATATTTGACTTCCTGTGGATGTAGTTCAGATCCCTTTTCTTGTAGTATATAAAACAGCTTCGCTGTTTGGAGACCCAGCATTATTGTTCAAGGGATCCAATGTCAGAACAGAAATACAGTATCCAGCATTGAGACCAAATGGAATGAGAGGACCAAATGTTAGCCCAAGTAGAGAATAGGGGTAGGATGGGCTGAAATTTGAGGAATGCTTGAGATGAGCAATTGAATACTTAGGTAGCAGCTGTTGGAGTAGCACCTCTTTTTGCTGGTTTCTGGCAATGTGGAGTGGAGAGGAAAGGATAGATGGAACATTTTCTTGTTTATTAAAGGCTATAGAAATATTATCAAAACTTCATTTTAAAGGACTGTATAAATTAAGAGAATCTATTACAATACGATCTGCTATTACATGTA
This sequence comes from Tapirus indicus, assembly GCA_031878705.1. NCBI lineage: Eukaryota > Metazoa > Chordata > Mammalia > Perissodactyla > Tapiridae > Tapirus > Tapirus indicus. The sequence continues at coordinate 10,322,273 of CM062925.1, forward strand.
ACTAATAAATCGAAGGGAAGACTGTTTCTCATGGTGCAAACACAAAACAAAAAAGATACATTTCATTTAAACAGTAATTAACTTTATATGCCATCCCCTTTTCCTCATGACAATAGTACAGAGGCTACACTTGCAATTTCAAGAGAAAGGAATAAAAATAGTGCAGTGAAATAACCTGAACCACTTGGTTATACACAACTTTGAGGTTCTTTGTGGTAAATAATGATAGCCACCACCAAGTTTGAAGTGTGGGAATAATAATAATAATAAATTATCAGACTAAGTTTTCCCCTACATACAGACCATTGCCAATTAAATATTTACTAGCAAGTAAGCACAAAGTAATTCGTGAACCTATCCTATAAGCTTGAAGAATTTTTTCAGCTGTTTGTTCTTTTAGGTGTCCCAGTCACCCCCTCATATAAAATATTCACTTTTGGCAAATATAAACATTCCTGAGGCAGGAATGGTGATTATTCCTGGCATCAGGCAACCATAGTTGTCCAGAGTTCACAACTGGACACAGAACTACCAAGATTTAGCACAGGGCATCATCTCGAAGAGTAAACAGACCTCCTTGGATTCTTATACCCTGTGCATAAAATAGTGGGGAGTATCTCTCAAATATTGTAGTGTATCTGTATATCTCAAACGCCTTTAATTTCACTCATGAGAGCCCATATGCAATATTTGTCATGCTTGGTTTTGTGCCTTGTTTTCACCAATAGTTACACATTTTTGTCATTCAGTATACTAATTAGTGAATCATCAGTTATTGATTCAGACGCAAATAACAAAAGTGCCTCTATTAGCCCCTCAAAAGGGTAGACTTTATTATTAGAATTCCAACAAACTGCCCCTGGTCTGTGCATTCTTGAGTAGGTGCTAGCAACACCTGGGTTGTAGCTTACCCTGACTAACACACACATTTAATCACATTGATTTTAAAGTAAGTTCTAGACACCATAACAAATAGTATAACCATTGTGTATATAAAACATTCTTTTGGCTGCCACTTTGTAAGCCATTATTTGGAGTTTTGAAATGAATGGCAGAACTTTTTGGTAACTTTATTTTTAAAAATTTTACCTTGCATTTTTGTTTAAACTTTATTTCTTTCCTCCTAGATATCCAACATGTCACTAAATGAAGTCTTTCTCCATTTTACAACTCTATCCATGGTTGAAATGTCCTCTAACTCTGGTGCTTTTGCTAGTTTTGTTCTTAGACAAGGCTGCACTTTGTTGATCGCTTATGTGATTCAGTATACCCTAGTGAGAGCTGACTGGGTGAGAAATCAGGAAACCAGAATTATCTTCCTTAGTTACCTCATAGGTGAATAGAATTAGAGAAATTATTCAGCTTGAATGTGTTCAGAGCAACACCCTTTTATCTACCCTTTTGTACTCCCAATACATTTTTAAGGGTTAATAAAACAACATATAAGAAATCTTGTGCAACTTGTGTGTCTTAACTTATATAGTTTTGGAAAGTAAAACATGCTTTGATGGGTTTTCAATTAATATTTTATCAAGGAATAATTTACCCGCTAGGGAGGAATATTTTTTCATTGCATAATGATAAAACATAAAGGCAAAGGCTGTGTGCTTTGGGCAAATTACTTAACCTCTCTAAGGCCTCGGTTTCCTCATCAGTAAAATGAGATTAGTAATAGTAAGTACTTCACAAGGTCAAGGATTAATAAGATAATACCTGTAAAATCATAGCTAAGCATCCAGCACATATGTTCTCAAAAATGGTAGCAATTTTAAGAAAAAAATCAAAAGAAGAGTTTTAACAGATTGATCAACAGCATCCAGGTGATCTCAGGTCACTCAGTGAAGCGTGGACTATGCAGAGTAAGAACTCAGAAATATGATTTATGTGTGCCTGAAAGACCACTCATTCTACAAAATTGCACACTAAAAATAATAGAGCTTGTGGGGGAAAAAAATTAAGGTTTGGGCAGACTACTCAAAATTTATGCAGCTTTACATTGTTATTGTTAGTTCTCTAGTTACAATGCTAATAAAAATATGAACTCCGTTAAATCTCTGGCAACGTTTGCATCCAGCATTACAGTCAGCTAACCCTTTGCATCATACTTCTTGAATGGAGGAGATGAAAGTTGTTGAATGCATTTGACTCCAGTAGTTTCATCAAAATTAAACGTCTGATTCAAAATACATGGAGAAATATTTTCACAGCTTATTCAGCTGTAATTGCAGCTTTAGCAGAGAGCTTAACTTTTGAAAAGTGTAGGATTCTTGACTCCACTAAACCAACCCCTATTTATGCTAAAGGAATGGACCTGTACAGGATTTTTAGCCACTCATCTCCACTTTTCAGGCCTTTATATATTGCTAAGGCTTTCTCTATAATTGGGATGAAAGCTTGCCCCTGATCACTTTAAAATATTAACATGTTGGAAAAATATCATACGAACCAACAGGACATCCAGTCCAAATTATCCTGATATTGTTCATTATTTACCAATAGCAAAGGAGCTCTTTTCTTTTACAGAAATGTGTATTATTGTGGAATGTACTGTGTATTGGATGGAAGAATGAATATTCTGAACTCTTCTGAAGCTCTTTGGGACTAAATTGTTTCTAGAGAATAAAGGAATATAAATCAAGCATGTTGCTATTGTTCCTTCTGTTTCATATATATCAAACACTTTTAAAGGTAATTTAATGGTTTAGCCACATTAGAGACTTTTGTTAGTATTTTCTTACATTTTTCTTGTGCTTATTCCTCATAGTTGGCCGAAAAGTCTGTGAAGTTATCTCTGGATCACTAGCCCAAGTCCCCATTCCTGCTAATAATTACTGTTTAGTATCAGTTTGATTCACACTATTCCTATAGCGGTATTTTTGCCCCCAAACACCTTTTAGAGGCTCCTCTATCTAGTCCTAGCAGTGAGAGATCCAACTGTGCCTATAACGCACTTGTGAAGGTTGTCGCCCAAGATAGGCAAAGACCATCTTGATCACATTATTTATTCCATGCGTACTATATACTTTGTATTTTATATTGGTATTAAAGTATTACACATTAACTGGCTCACTTCACCAAATCTGAACAAATTTTTAAAGAAGAATTTTGCCATATTTTTTTAATTGTGTTACTTTATGTCGGTGCTAAAGCAGCAAGTTGATACTTTACTCACAACTTTTTGGTCACATTTTTATGTCATTCTATTTTAGCTACTTCAAGAAGAGATGATTCTATTATTTCAAGTCCTGATGTCACTGATATTGCACCAAGTAGAAAGAGGAGGCAGCGGATGCAGAAAAATCTTGGGACAGAACCTAAAATGGCTGCTCAGAAGCTTCAGCAGCAAGAAAAGGAAAAGTAAGTTCTTCTTTGCTGAAGAGTGAGATGACTTTTTAAAACATCCAATATTTAATCTTAAAAGTTATATTTTCATTTCTGAATTTACTTAAGGCTATTTTTAAAGATCAAAAATTATGATTTTGGAAATTGTAAAGTGTTTGAATCAATTTATTTTCTCTGGTATGTGGTTAATTCCTGTTAATATTTAAAGCGGAAGTGCTAAAAATATGAGCAAAATTTTTTTCTTGTGGTTTTCATAGATTAATTAGAAATGGCATGTAGGATACTAAAAATATTAGAATCTAGCTTATGTTCAGTAAAGTGTTTCAATCTAATTTCCTGCTTTAAAGAGACCCATATAGCGTTCTACTTTGCCACTTGATTTGGTTATGCTTGCCATTTTTTCAAGTAAAATGTCTCTTTCTAGTCATTATTTATTTTTATTAAATTTTGGAATTATATACTTTATTTTTACACTTTTTCACTTTTTGGTTCAGACTACCTTCCTTCAATCTACATCCCAATTTAGTTGTAATGAGTTGAGAAATTGGAATAATTAACATTTCGTTGCAGCAAAACAGTCAGCATTTATAAATAATATTATCAGTTGAATCCAAAATGAATGTGCAAATCATTTGCATATTTGCATATATGTATGTATGCCCTGAGAATTTATTTTCCCTAAACTTTTCATTAATTTAGCAAAGAGTTATTGAACAATAGCCATATGACAGATGATATTACAGACCAGTGGTTTGCAAAGTGCAATGGGGACCCCTGGGGGTTCCTGAGGCCCTTTGTGGTGATCTACAAGGTCATCCCTTCTTAATTCCATACCTGTTTGAGGCCAGAATTTCTTCATATATTTCAATTAAAATAACATGTCTTATAAACCAGTGTTACCTCAATTTAAGAAAATAATGTCACATCTGTTTGAATGCAGAAACTAATAGAATCCAAGTGTTTTCATTCAAGCCAGCCATCAAACAGATTTGCAAAGGTGTAAAACATTGCCCTCACAAGATTTTTTGTTTGGGAAATATAATGATTTTTCATAAAGAATGTGTTATTCATAGTATCATGTACTGGGTTTATTGTTAGTTTTAAATGATAAGTATTTTTAAATTTTCTCAATTTTAATTTTGAATATGGCAAATGTAGTTCACATAAACAAAAGCTCTTGAGGTCTTCAAGAACTTTTAAAAGTGTAAAGGAGTCTTGAGAGCAAAAGTTTTAGAATTCCGTTATAGATGATGAGATGCCAAGAGAGACGCAATCCATGCCTTCAGGAAACTGACAGCCCGACAAGAGGGAGTCTTCGAGTTTCTTACATAAAAATAAGCTTTGCACGGTTAATAGTGGAATTGTTTGTCTATTTATCATGGGTTTTTATGCTCTCCACAACTGGTCTGATCTACTTGTACTTGAAAATGCCATCTGCACACTACACCAGGTCCCTTATGCCTTCAGACAATATGTCTGCTAAACTCTTACTAGTTTGTTTATCATCTGATTTTGTTCATTAGCCCATAATCCCCTGGCTTCATAGAGCTTCAGATATTGTATGATCTCTTTTAAATAATGAACCAAATATATTTACAAACATTAGAGTGCCAAAACTATTTCTATAAATTAATATGGGAAAAAATTAAATTGCAATAAGCAGTTTCAAATATTCAGAAAACTCTGTACTTCATTCAGTCAATATGTAAGCAAATGAGTAATGAGTATCAGTTATGTGCCAGGCTTAATATTGGACACTGAGATTCAGGAGAGTAGAAAATAGACACAGCCCCTGTCCTCATGGAACTTTTGGTCTAATTGTTTTGTCTGATAAAGATTTCAGGGTCTGGGGGAAGAATGAAATGTATTGGTTTTAGGTTGGAGAGCTGCATCTTAGGTCTTTCAGTCTATGTGTGAACTAAATGTGAGGTTTTGAGGTTACTAACATTTTCTGAATATACTGTATTACTTAAACAGGTCTCTGTTATTCATGGTAGAGAGATGAAAGATGTTTAGATCTGAATCAAGACTAAATATTTTATTTAGGCTTTTTGATAAAGGCAATGTATTTGTTTCTACCAACATATATGCAATTAATATTGGGTTCCTTTCCTTTTCCATGTTTAGATGATCATGTCAATATTTATTTTGTATACTTTCACTACTTTAAAAGTTGATATAAACCATATCAGTTTTTTTGAATTATCTGCCAATTATGTCATTGTGGACTTTTAGGCTCACAGCTCCTAAGTAGAAATGAAACATAAATGGTAGGTGTCAGAAAGAATTTTAAAGATTAAAGGATTAGTTTAGCATTTATCAATCAGATGTTGAGTGGTTGATGCCCCACTTTACAATTCCTCTTCCTTTGCTCAAATGAAACAAAGGGATAAATTGTATATTTGTTCATATTTTATTTTTTATACTTTTGGGGTTTGTTTCCATTTTGAATACAGCCTACTGAAATTTTATGGCTCAAAGAATTCAAAGTACTAGTTCTACTTTCCCAGTTCTTTTCATAAAAAAAATTAGAAAGCTTCTACAAAACAAAAAACAAAAACAAGTCCATAACTATAAAGAAAACTTAGAATAACACCTCAGAATTTGATGATGAATAATCAGCAAATACTGATGATTAACCCTTATTTTATGTTTTAAATTCAAACTGCTACCTATTTCTTACGTTCCTAAACACCTTTTCTGTCTGGTACCTTCTCATCAGCAAGGTGTATGTCAGTTATGTTAATATACTCTACTGTAGCCTCTCAAACAAATGCAGATGTGGTTAGTTTATTACTTAGGGATGAAAAGATATTGGCCCCTAACTCTAAACTTCAGTTCCCTTGACCCGTCTTTAACAAATTCTGTGTGGCATTTAGTCCTTCAGACATTCCCACTGGGAATCTTCCATAATTTTTCTTTGGCTTCTCCGGCTCTGCATCTCAAGAACAAACAAAGTGGGGAGAGGTACTGTGGACCGGATTCTGTTAAATAATGTCAAAAACTGTCTTGTACAAAGGTACACAAAGTTTAAGTAACTTATCAAAGGTCACATGGCTAGTGAGTGATTTTAAATAATTATTCAGTGGATTAATGAATGACATATTCTCCAGTGTTCATAAAAGAGAATAAGAGACTGTCTTTATGTGGTTGAGTTAACTCACCACATTTAGCCATAAAACCAGTTTAATTATTATTATGATGTTATCGCTGCTATTACTATTATCTTACCAAATTAAACTGTTGGTTCAGCATTAACCAATTACTGCTGTGTATAAAGCTGTTTGACTACATGGTGTTTCCTTCCAGTTTACTATACTAAGGAGGTATTGCTTGCTTATAAACCTGTGCTACCTGGTAAAAGTACATGAAACATCTGGATGGATATCTCAAGTGTATGTTCTAAGGACACTGAATAGAAGTAACTCTCAGATGACCCTTATCAAGAGTTTTCAAAATTCTGAATACTTAAAGAATTTTGTGTGTGAACAAGGATATTCTACCATATTCATTTTCTTCGTATTCATGTTTAACTAGAAAAGATTAACTGAGAATAAATATATTACAAAATTCTGTATACTTCTCTTAGTGCTGAAGAAAAGATTGCCCAGAAAGTTTGAGTTTATTGTTCACATTACCATGGAGTATTAACCATTATATCCCATTAAAGTTATCTAGGATGTCTGACTTCATTACTTGTTTTCAGTTCTAAGCATGTGCTAAATTTCAACATTTTTGTCAGTCCCTCACAATGTCATTTCCTCTGTATGTCCTGCAATAGCCTCTCAGTAAAATGTGTGTTCATTGTGTGACTACCACATGATTTTACACTGTCTAAGGAAATGCACAGTTGATACTGTTGTCTGTAGAGAGCAAAAGAACTCTGACTACGGCTTTCCCTCACTCATTCGTTCGATTATTATTCATTTAACAGATATTTACATGCTGAGCACTAGGGACACATTGCTGAGCAAACTAGACACAGTGTCTGATCTCATAAAGCTTAGTCTATATGAGAGAAGACAAGCATTAATCATATCATAACATAGATATGAGGAGTACAGTAGTAGGGTGGAGAGCGGAGCATTTGGGCATGCGCCCAGGTGGAATGTGTGATTGTGGTGGGAGTGAGGAAGCAAGGAAGGGAGGGAATGCTCAGAGGCCAGACCAAGCCAGGTTGTGTGGCCCTTGTTAAAAATCCAGCCTTTTCTTGTGTATATAACAGCATTTCTGCTTCTCAGTCACAGAAGACTTTTTTTCTGTTTTCCCTACCTTTTGATACTGCTTTTTAACTCTTCTTAAGAATTATCAAAATATCAGATTGACTAGAAAACTCTGGTATTTTGGTTATTATTGTATCTTCTTAGATATAGTCATTTAAAATTATCTAAAGCTATTGTACTTAGTTTCTTTTTCTTCTTTTTAACTCTACTTTCAGACTGCTTAATGTTGTACAATTTTGGATTCCCAATAATAAAACTTTCATTCTTTTGAAACACAGGAAACTAGAAAATTGAAAACATATTGAAACTTATGTAGAGTGCGCATAGGGATAATAGCTCAAATTGCCATGTGTTAGCAGTCTTGAGGTGCAGAATTGTACTGCCATTTTGCCTTCTTTGGTAAATATAAATGCTTTTTTTCAGGAATATTTTTAGATCTTTGATGATTTCCTCCTTTTAGTAAGACTCTGAAATCCTTGACTCTGGTGTGTATTGATAAATATTCATTAAAACATTTAGTGTGACTAATCCACACAATATGATTCTGCTTGGGGAACACTCATCCTATTCTGTTAGTGTTACTAGTTATAATAAACACTAGGAGTCATTATTCAACATAACCATATGCTGTGCATTCCTTGCTATTTGCTATCTTACATCACTTGAAATTATGATTTGTAGAGTTTTTTGGTATGTCTTTTTAATTCCAAATATTAAACAAAACGAACCAGCTGACAAAGACTACAGAAATTGTGAAATTACTTTCGTATTTATATACTTTATTAATATCATCAGGTAAAATTCTGAGTGTAAACAAGAACACTGTAAAATTACTTTCTATAAATACACAATGGCACAATATGCATCTGAATGAAATAGCACTATATTTGGGCTTTATTAGGCACCCAGCTTAAATTTTTAATGAGGTCATGCTTTATCATACAACATAATAACCAAGGAAGAATTTTTCATTTAAATTTTTTTTAATTTAAGAGCTTTTATTAATTCTTCTAACATCCTAAAAAATCTAATATAATAAAATTATTAATACCATTCTGTTGATATGACATGAAGTCATTGTGGCCAGGTAGACTAGTTGGATTATTTTAACCAATTGTTTAATTGAGCCAGTCATTATTTATTTATTTGTCTGAATTGAGTCAATGTCCCAGTCTTATTGAAATTAGCAACCAGCTAATAAAATCAGACAACTAACAAAATGCTCAAATTAAATGACTTAATTAATACTTCAATGCTTATCACTTCATCCACTGTTTCAGCCCACTTGTCCCCACCTGGAAAATTCTGCTTTACCTTCTTGTAGCTGTTCTGTTTCTCATTTCTGTGCATTCTCTTTCTCAAAAGCAAACTAGTTTTAAGAGATATTGACATTAGTATCTGAACAAGGGATCTTTAAATGAAAACTTTGTGTCAGAATCTGGGCTCCACACCCCAGCAGAAGTGGCCAGGAAGAGAGCCATACCCAAGTTGCAACCAAATCAGGATTATGCTGGAGACCAAGACAGAGAGTCAAGCACAGGGATATACCATACAGACCTGGTTTCCAGAACGGGGCTATAAAGTTCTTATTAGGGCAAGAACAAGGGCTGTTGCAGATCTGAAGCAACTCTAATTTAATTTTGAGCTCCTTCTTACATAATCCTTGACTAGAAAAAGCATTAGTCCCTGTGGTCAGGAGAAGAGCTAAATGTATAGGTAGGAACAAAATGCCCCCAACTCTGAGATTGGGATAGGTGAAGGGAAGAAAGTCAAGATGTTTATTGAAGTTAAATGATAATGAGTCCAGAATTTATTCTTTATGATATCGTCCACAGACTTCATTCTTCAGAATTTATAAAGTTCGTAAAGAAGATCTTAATAAGTGCCCTACAAAGGGTTCCATATCTAAACAGGTTTAGAAATTGCTGCATTCCAAGCTCCCATGCTCCCATATGCTCCAACCCCCAAAACTTGGAGATTTATATATTAAAGGCTCTGAAAAATCCCATAGTAAATCATTCATTTGACTTTTTAAAATCATTTTTCAAACATACTTAAGCATAGCACCTTCATGCAATATGCGTCCCCACCCCAGAAAGGGCTTAGTAACAGTCCAAGGGACAGCATTTTGTAAGGCCCCAGTTTGAGATATGAACTCTCAAAATTCTTGAGCATCAATGATTTTTAAAATGTAAGAACATTTCAACCATAATTATAGAGTGTTAGATATTAAATGAATCTCAAGAAAAATTTTTTGGTGTGTATATGGGAGCTCTCTCCCCCGCTTCCACAATCCTACTACTTAGGCAATTTCCTGCTCTTCCGACTGATGGCCCTGCTGGGAGCAGTAGGACCATTTCCTAAGAGAATTCTAGTGATTGGAACACATTGGTACATCCCAGAAGAAGCAGTTCAGCATCATCTCAGCTGCAGGATAAAACCATTAAAATAGTTTGGGCCTAAAGTATAAATAAATGCTTGTATAGTCTTTAGATACTTTTATATAGTCTTTTGTTTCTGCAGGTTAGCAAGTAAAAATATATACATTCACATATCTCATGTGAGGCCCACAGACATGATTTAGTCTTCTATGTGATGGATGTCTTCTGAAAACACAGAGTTCTAACACGTTGTTCCAAACAACCTTAAAAATATTATTAAATTAGAACCTTTCACAGATGTTGCTCCTTGATTTATAGTGAAGTTTTAACTGTGTGGTCTGAATCAATCTTTAAGTGGTCCCATTAAGTAGTTATGTAGCTGCTGTATTTTAGGTGAGTGTAGGTGGCAAAACATCACACACACACACACACACACACACACGCACACATCCCTTAGATTAAGTTTATGATTTAATTAGCCAGGGTTACCCAAACTTGTTGCAGTCCATGTGGCTACAAGGGGCAGGAAATGATGCAGCATATCTTAGCACAGTATTTCCTCACCTCCTTGGAGTGAGGTCGGATATTGCACAGCTGCCACTGATACAGTTTGTGTAAGATATGGTCTTCCTAGAACCAGAAAAGTTCCATTCTTTCCTTTTTATATTAGAAGCTTACAGTATCATCCTGGATGAAATTGCACAATACATGCACTTTTGTTTAGAAGAATAATTATACATATTAGGTTCTCCTGGCTACTTAACCAAAGTTATCATGCATACCGAAGCTTTTCAGGCTCCTAGAGAGCCCACTCCCCACAGTAACCCAGTTGCAGTGAACTAGTTTAAAATGAAATATTTACTAAGACTCTTCTTATGATGGAATTTTTGAGAAAATTATTTGCCTTCTGATATACTTCTTCCTATGTTTCTGTTATCAGTGTTATAGATTATAAAAATCTAAATAAAATAAGAGTAGGGAGGGGAAAAGCCCAGTATTAACTCATTTATATATTTATTTATTTACTTATTTACTTCATTTTTTAGAGTAGTTTTAGGTTCAGAGCAAAATTGAGCAGAAAGTACAGAGAGTTCCTGTATGCCCCTGCTCCCCACACATGCCCCACCAACCCTACTACTGACATCCCCCACTAGAGTGATACATTTGTTACAATCAATGAACCTATGTCGATACATCATCATCACCCAAGGTCCATATTTTCATTCAGATTCACTCACAGTGTTGTACATTCTGTAGATTTGGACATATATATAATGACAAATATCCACCATTGTAATATCATACAGAATAGTTTCACTGCCCTAAAAATCCTCTGTGCTCCACCAATTCATCCCTCACTCCCCTTAACTCCTGGTAGCCAGTAATCTTTTAACTATCTCCAAGTTTTACCTTTTCCAGAATGTCATATAGTTTAAATCATATAATATGTAGCCTTTTCAGATTAACTTCTTTCACATAATATTATACATTTGAGTTTCTTTCATGTCTTTTCATGGCATGATAGCTCATTTCTTTCTAGCGCTGAATACTAGTCCATTGTCCAGATGTACCACAGTTTATCCACTTACCTACTCAAGGAATCCATTTATCTTTTTAATAAAATGAGGTTCATTTTATCTGTTTCCTAATTATAAAAGCAGCACACGCTTATCCCAGAAAAATCAGAAAGCACACAGAAACAAAATGATGATCAGGAAATGCATAACCCCACCCACTTGGAGACAACCACCATTAATACCATAGTACTCTGTGTATTTGCAGATCTCTTCTTCTACACTTCATGTTCAAAACAAGGCTCATACCATTTATGATGTGGCCTGCTATTTTTAAATTTATATATATTATAAACATTTTTCTACTTTAATAGATATATTTCTTCAATATCATGTTATATTTATAGTATTCCATTGTATAAATGTACCATAATTTTTTTAACCAGTTCCTATACTTTACATTTAGGGCTTATCCACATTTGTATTGTTACAAAGAGTATTGTGTATACTTGTACGTAAATTTGCTCATATGACTGATTATTTCCTTAGTGTGAATTCTCAAAAGTAGAATTACTGGGTCAGAGGACATGTGTACTTGTTAGTTCTTTGTTATGTTTTGCTGGAATTCCTCCAGAAGGCTCTGACAATTTGTCTTCCCACAAGCATGGTTTCTCTTTTGTTCTTTTGTTTTCCAATTCATTTCGATCATTGCCAGATCATTTTAATCATTTAATCAATGAATTGTATCTCACTGTTTAATTTTTGTATTTAGCCATTAGAGAAATCTATTTTTTCCCTATATTTCTTGATTATGAGCATTTCATCTTTTGTTTATTACCTACCTGTAACCTCAGCTGATTTTCAGTGGAGGCCTTTGTCTCCTATTGCTCCTTATATCTAAAAATATCAATCTTTGTTTTTCCCAGATTGTCATTTGCTTTGTAATTTTTGTTAGTGACATCTTGTATTTACATAAGTTGTTAGTTAAATCCATCCCATTAATAATAATGATAATATTTAACTTTCATTGAATACTTATGTCCTGTGCTAAGCCCTTTATATGCATTATCTCATTTAACTATGCCCATTTCATACATTAGGAAGCTCAGACCTACAGAGATTAGATAATTTGCCCAAAGACAAGTGCTACATCTGTGGTTTTGAATCTGAGATTATCTTATTCCAAAGACCATACTTTTTAGCTACTTTATTTACTGCTTCAAAAATAACAATAACAACTAATATTTATTTGATTACTGTGTGCCAGGCAGTGTGTTAAGCACTTAAATTCCATTAATTCATCTAATTCTTACAACTATTCTATGCATTAGAGCTCTGTTTATATTTATTAATAGGTGAATAAAAGTGAGTACAGGGAGGTTTGACTGCTTGTTCAAAATTTCTACGATAACGTAGTAGATAGAACTGTAAGCTGTGTGAGTGCAAGGATTGGGTTAATATACCTGCCTTTCAACATGGATATGAGGGTCAAATGAGATCATGTGTATGAAAGCACTATCTAAGTAAGACGCTCTAGGAATATAATGTACTGTTATTTTTAAGCACTGTTTCCCCCAAGCTTTTGGCTAAATCTTGGAAACCTATATCTGGGAAGGTAACTGTGTTTATGAAATTTTCAAACCTGGAGTGTTTCCTTTCTCATAATTCTTATGGAAATGAGAATTGCCCATACTCTTCTATGTGTTAACTCAGTGAATCTTCTTTTCTTCCATTTAGCAATCAATAAGATAATATGTACTGGAGGAAAAGAACACAATTAGAGGACCAGGTTTTAAAAGCAATTGATTAATTTGAGATATACATAATTATGCATATATATAAGTATTTGTATTTTATATTATTAATCATTTAAAATTTAATTTCCAACTCACAAAGCATTTACTCATTTTTTATCATTTGATCATTTATATCTGCCCATTTAGAATATGGTAGTTGGCCATCTGTTCTTTCAAAAAGAACCTGTTTTCATGTTTATACCTTGATTCTTAAAAATAACCTAACAGTTTATTCCTTTTTTCTAGTTTAAGCCTCAACATATTTGAAATGTGTGTATGTGTGTTTAATTTACATGAAAAATATAATTCATCAAATTCAAATATCTAATTCTTGAAGATTTTTGGTAACTGAACTTTAAATTTCTTTAGTGTCAAATTAGGGACATAAAATGTATGTGTAATTGCTATGTATTTACTTTGGTCATCATGAACAAACCTCATTTTTTACACAGCTTTAATTTTATCATAATGTTTATCTTAGTTGCAAAACTAAACACAGTGGTGGTTTTAAAATGAGATAGGTTTTTATTAGCTGCACAGTGTGTTTACCTAACTGTTCAGGCTGTGGCTCTCACTTTTCTTGCTGCGTGTTTTGATTAATGGCCCCCTGGAGTTGTTCCAGAATATTCTGATTATGGTCAGTGCACTTCAAAGATGATTTATTAATTGTGTTTGCGACTCAAAATAATTAAGTAAAGATTGATCATATGCATTATTATAGGTGTGCCAATAAAATCAGCAGTTACATTTTAAGATAAAGTTTGCCTGAGTGGATTTTTTTAACTGTACAGAAAGGACAACATATTAATATTTTTTAAATATATTCAATATTAACCACAGCTTTATAACCTTTTAAAACATGATTACTAAATGTATCAGAGGCTTAGTCTTACACGTGCATGTATTTTAAGGCTATGTTAACATAATTTCAAAATAACATGTTTCAAAGAACATTACAAAGACTTTTAAATAAAGTATTTCCATATTTATAGCTCACCCTGGGAACAACCCTTACTACAATTCCCTCAGGCTATTACATGCATTTAGATTTCAAATTACTGATAAGCTTGGATTTCTGTTCTAAAAAAATTTTAATAGGAAGCTGTTATAATTTTTCTGTGTTTTAGGTAAAGGGAATTTATCATATATTTCATACATATATTAGGCTCTGGTTGCTGGAAAGACTTTGTTACATAAAATTTCTCTGAATTTGGCTTGATAATAGTTATTATTTCAGGCATTTTAAGTACTCTACCAACATAGAATAATATGTAAATATTCATTATGCCTGGTCAGAGAGGTTGTTAATCAAAGAAAATGACTCCCTGCTCATAAGTTATAGTTCAATATGGAAAAAAATAGGTATTTTTTCATTATTTGGTATGCTATGTTCAAAATTTACATTTTAATAGTGAAATTCTATAACTTAAGTCATCTACTATGATATACAACTAAATGTTAAATAGGTATTTGGTTTGTATTAAAGCATCATGAAATGAAACAAAATGTTCAATAGAACTGAAGGCTGTTTTGTGTTCTAAGCTTTAGATGAAAGTATAAACTAGTTATGTCAAAATAGGAAGGTATAAACCCACAAGTAACTGAGATGTTGGCAAATGGAGTAAAGAAATCAAACATGAGAATAAAAGACAAAAAATAAAAAACCTAAGTAAAGAAATTAAAAATATATTATGATCCGTAAATATCATTCAAATATTTTGTTTTCAATCATTGGTAAATCATTACTCAAGGACAAAGAGCACAGACATGCTTTGTTTAAACATCGTTATTTAAAAATATTTTTAATAAAATTTTAGGACATATACTTTGTTTAATTGAAAATCTTTTACAGTAATTTTTTTTCTAAACAATTCCTAAAAATTATCATTTTCTAGATAAGATTTATTCATGTTACTTTTTCAAGTGTTATTTTTGTAATAAATGAAGATAAATTGTAAGTCTATTGAAAAAAGGAGTGTTA
This sequence comes from Tapirus indicus, assembly GCA_031878705.1. Taxonomy (NCBI): domain Eukaryota; kingdom Metazoa; phylum Chordata; class Mammalia; order Perissodactyla; family Tapiridae; genus Tapirus; species Tapirus indicus. Next base: position 10,337,510 of record CM062925.1, read on the forward strand.
TAATTGCCAGCATTATTGAGTGCTTACTCCTGCACACACCACTCTTAGAAATACAGAAGAAAGAGATTGGCACAGGCTGTCTTCAACAATTTTTGTATATGAAATAAAACAGTAAAGGGAGATTAATCAATAGCTCATGTGTTTCTTTTCATGTGTGTCTTTTTGGCCACATCATATTTCCTAACAAGCTATCTTTAATATGTATACAGCGAAAATGTGCCCAATTCCATAATAGATATAAGAACTATGACATTTCAGAGGAGGGGGAGTTGATATTCTATTTGGAGAATTGTGGAATATGGACATGTGATAAGATCAGAGATGACTGGCTAGAAAGAGGTGTTATTTGAATTTGGCTTTGTAGAGGCATAGGGATTTCTAGAGACATAAACTGAAGAAAGATAATGCAGAGACTAATAATTGAACCCAGTCTCCAGACTCCCCTTTTTTCTTTTAATAATAGAACCCCCTTCCGCCACCCCATGTATCCCCCATCCCCAAGTTATAACAGGGAACATAGCTACCAACCTAGAGGTGACATTTACCAGCCTCACTGGCAGTGAGGTGTGGCCATGTAACAAAATTGTTGCCAATGGGATGTGAACAGAAATGATATGTGCAATTTGGGGATCTTGCCCATAAAAGGATTGGGCATACATTCCCCTGTCTCTTTCTCCCTTCTCAGCCCACCTTCTACCTAGCATTTAAGGAAAACATCCTAGGAGATGGCAGAGCAACAAGAGAGGAGGAGTCATAGTCCCTGGACAGTCTCATGGAGCAGGGCAGCATATCCACCGTGGACTACCCAGCTACCTCTGGACTATTGTGTGAGAGAGAAATAAACATCTAGCTTGATTGATCCATGGTGCTTTTTGGATTTCTTTGTTACAGAAATTTGAGATGTCCTCTAACCAGAAAGAAGGGCTTTCCTTTCCTGTCAGGGGAACACAGTATATAAGTAAATGCATGGAGGAAGAGTCTGGAAGGTAGGGGACTAGTGACCATATCATGAGGTGCAGAGAGATGTAAATAAAGTGGCAAGGCAGATGGAACTCAGATCACAGAGGGACTTAAATGCTGAGCTGATTTATTTGGACTTTTTTTATGAATGTAACAAGAAACTGTTAAAGGTTTTGAGGCAAAGAATGGCATAATGAAGAGTGCTTTAAGAAAATTTCCCTGGAAACCATATATTTGATAGAGGGAATGTTTGCAGATCTGCAGTGAAGATAGGAGGAGGATATTACAGGAATCCAGGAAGAATTATCTGAAGAAGGATAATGATTGTAAGTGTGAGTGTGATTAGAAAGGAAAGGAAGGGATGGATTGAGAAACACTTAAGGTTGCTATCCTCTTACTGTCAAAGACATGGGGAGCCTCCTCAGCTATTGAAAGCTATGTGTTAAATGTGGTCTTTATCAAAGTAACCGTCTGTCTTACTTCAGAGATCGGCCTACCACAAAAGCTGGATAAACAAAACTTGGTGGTCATGGGTATTGACTTCCCAAAAGACCAGAAAAGTTTCCTTTTCCAGGCTGGCCTATTTATATACTCAAGTAGATAGATATATACTATGTTAGTAGTATATTATTTTACTTATTTTCATTTATGTAAACTTTTAACTTAATTTAGCATATAGCTATGTTAATCAGTAAGCTCTCTTCAAATCATGCTTTAAGAAAGGTTGTCACTCTGGAAGGTGAAGTACTATAGTCTCTGAAAACCTTCCTTGATGTAGGGGTTCATGTTAGCTCCAACCATGGAAATAATTCCTTTTGGACACACATTTTCATTTCAATCTGACATTATGAGGTTTCTCTTGCTTGGAGATATATGATATTCTACTTATGAACTACAGAGAAAAATCAACTTTTTCACTGTCACAGTCTGTTTTGGATTTTATAAAGTGTTTTGCTTAGGGCCAAGATATATGACTTCCTAGAAATTTCCAGACTGACTATGGGAGATAAAATAGGAATTGTATTCACAAATGAATTTGGCAAAAATGAAGTTATGAGATATTGGTATAAAACCCAACAGCTTTGTATATCCCTATTTCGGGGAAACCATGAAAATAATAATTTTTATTTATTCAGGCTTATTTTTGGTTTAGCAATAAATGGTACTATATAAAGCATAGAAACTGTTAGAGAAAACATTTCATTTGTTCTCAACTGCTAGTGTGCAAGTAAGACATGAAAATCTCAGTTTTCTTACTGAATAATAAGATGGTTTTTGGAGTCTTCCACATAAGCTGTTGGGAACATAGACCAATAACTTGTAAAGGAGGAAAATAAACCCAGCATAGAAAAGAAAATTTAGCGTTACAGATTACTATTGGACATTGCTTATAGGCCTATGCCTTTAATCTCCACCTTAGTAGAATAATGGAGTACCTATGATGTGCCAGGCACTATGCCTCGTGCTGGGGCTACAGCACCAAACAAGATAGACCAGGTTCTTCCCCTCAGGGAGGGCATGATGTTGTTGCAGAAACAGACCAGTAACTCATTACAATGCAGTGTGACAATGAGGCCACGTGGTATAATAGTTCCTGGTGCATTTGGAGTACTTAACTAAAACGAATACTAGAAGTAGGCATAAATAACACAAAGTAACAATTATTACCTTTTTTCATTGATGAAGGATGGACACACAGATGTGACTGCAAATGAGAAAATCTATTACATTTGATAGAGTTCAAAATTTAGCCTTCAAAATCGGGAATTTAATACGAATTGACAGTTACAAAAAAGAAAATATTCTACAACTAGCATGATACCTGGCACATAGTGGGTACTCTCTAATTACCAAGTAAATGAAGCAGTGAATGGATCTTATCTATAATGAGGTAAAAGAAATATTAAGTGGATCTCACCCAGCTGCGTCTTCCCCTTCTTGGTAAGTAGTACTACCCTCCACACGGTTGTACTGTCTACAACGAAAGCCTAAAACTAAGAGTCATCCTTAACTTCTCCTTTTCCCTCACCCCACATCCAACCCACCTGCTGGTCCCATACCTTCTGCCTTTAAAATATCTCTCAGAACCTAATCACCTGTTGTCTACTTCCACCGCCACTAACTTAGTCTAAGACACAAGCATCATTATGTGGATGACTGCAGCCTGCTCCCTTTGGTCTCCCCATTTCCACTTCTCCATCCTCTAATCCATTCTCTACATAGTAAACTTCTGAAAACAGAAATTATATTGTGCCTTTATACTATTCCCCATCTCTCCCAACTTCCTATCCCTTCCCTAAAATATTCCAATGGCTTCCCATTGTACTTAAAAGCTAAACTCATTACCACGGATTACATGCTCTGAATGACCTTGCCCCTGCCTCTTGAAACTAATCGTGTGATTTATTCATTTAACAAAGATTCAGGAACCATAGACATGTATAGTCCACTCTTATTCACAGTAGTATCTTCTATAGAGTCGCCGTGAACACTGATTAACAAATACTGAATCATTTCCCTAGGGGGAGTACGGGGTTAGGTTCCTGGAACCTCTGGTCACATTTTTGTCAACCAATCAATACGTAACCTGGTTTTATATATGTTTGTGTTTAAAGACACCTAATTTGATATATATTGTTGACTCATTAACATTGAACTCATGGCCGACGGCACTATAATTCATACCTGAATAAAGCTTATCTAACATACATGTTTTCTCCTGTAAGGTATGTCACAGCCTTCTTGTGCTTAGGAACACTAGACAGCACTTCAGCACTGTACTTGAGGGCCATTTTAAAAAGCAAAATCACCAATAAAAAGCACAAAAAACATGGCACTAAATATACTGCAAAAAGAACGAGTGTATAGTATGAGAGATGAAACCAGAAGGCACTACCCCTGTTCTACTTCAGCTGGGCACGTGCACTTCTGGGACTCAGATTTTTCACTGCTCTGTGCATGTGCATGTCCACAAATGACTGAGATAGCTCCTCAAGTATTGATTTGGGGATTATGAATAAATTTTAGTGAGTGGGAAAATTTGGGAATACACAATCTGTGAATAACGAGAATCAACTGTAGTTAGTATTTAAAGCCATGGGACAGAGGAGATTACACATTCTCAATAAAGGATATTCAAGATTGAGCCCTAGGACATTCCAGGATTTGGGGGTCAGGATCTACATACATCACCAATTAGAGGCCAGGCTCTGAGGAAGAGAGACTATTAAGGTAGGAGGAAAACAAGGTGATAATGATTTAATAGAAACTAAAAATATGTTTCAAGAGAGAACAACTGTCTCAAATGCTGCTGAGAAACCAAGTACAATAAGGACAGGGAAGACAGATGGCCATTTAGAGTAGAATGAGGTGAGAATTAGAATATGGATAAGACTTTCAAGAAGTCTTGCTCTCAAAGTGAGCAGACAAATGGAGAAGTAGCCAGAAAGGGCTGTAGGCTCAAGAGAAGTTTTTGCCTGCTTATTTAATATGGAAGGTAAATGAATGTGTTTTTAGACAAGTAGAAAATCAAATTTTGGCCAAGTCACTCAACATTTCTTGACCTTAGTTTTTCTCTCTATGAAATGAGGAACTTAACTAGATAAAATTATCTTGATTTACTTTATGTGTAGGGAAGCACCACACTATAGTAGTTTAGAGTGTGGATTTTGAAATCCAACTGCCTGGGTCTGTGTTTTAGTTTCACAACTTACTAACTGTCAGATTTTAGACATTCCACTTTACCTTGCTATGCTTTGGTTTTCTACCTAGATTTGTGGGAATTATGAGATAGTGCATGTAAAATCCTTAGCACAGTACCAGGCACATAATTAGCACTTGGTACATGTTAACTATTTTTTATTATGAATCATTACTATTTTTATCACCCCCTCTCTAAGATGCTTTTAGCTGTGAACCCCATATTTATATCACATGTTCTTTCAACTCTCTCCACATGCCCTACAGTATACAGAGTGTAGAAATGTCTTCTGCCATTTTTTATAATACTGTTATAAACAATGATAGTTTCTATTAGCGAGTCAGTAGGAAGTCTTATATTTAAAATGGGATTCTTTGGAGGAGACAGTTTTTCTAATAAAAAAATAATTTAACAAATATTTGAAGACCTAATATTTGCCAGGCACTGTTTTAAGTGATATGATAGTGAACAAAACAAAGTCCCTGTTTTCATGGAGTCGAAGTCTTAGTCAAAAAAGAGAAATCTTGAACTCATCACAAATTTCACTTCCTTTTCAAAGTCCTGTAGCATGTGTCTTTGACAGTTTAGAAAAGCATGTTTTTAAAAAAATTAAATAGAAAGATTTTTTGAAAGAGACAAATTGAAGAGAAAGAAGGGGAGGAAGGAAAAAAAGAAGGAAAGGAGGAAGGGAGGGAGGGAAAGAGTCTCAGGATGATATTATATAAAGGTTAAAAGTTTATTTTTCTGGTTGTCTGGGTTCTTGTGAATATCTGCCAAATCCTCCTTGGGAGGTTTGCTATTAATAATTATGTTTCATGATTTAAACTTGCTTTTGTTGTTTTAGAAATCATCTTCTTATTAATCTTAAGGTTCTCTAGTCAGTAGTGTTTGATAATATATCACATATAGCTGTTACATTTAAATTCATCGCAGAGTTCAGGCCCACATTTGTTGAATACCAGGCGCTGTATCATTCCTTTTTCTCAGGGAGTTAGCAGGTAAGGCAGATAGGTAAAAAGAGACTTTCTACATAATATGATAGCTTTTAAAATACACGCTACATATAGGAAAACAGAAGGGATTTCATTTAGCCCATTGAATCAACTACTGACTCAGATGTATTCCTGCATTGTCTTTCAGAGGCACTATTGTACCTTGTTTTTTCAGTGAACCCAACTGAAATTTTCTTTTGGTTAAAGTCACCTGAAACTTTGAGAACTCATAACTTTTGGCATTTGTATTATATAATTTTCTACTGTCTTATACATTTTTCTTTAAACTTCAAAATTATTGTAATCCTATCCTACATTTCAAATTTATAATGATAGGGCATCCAATCCAGTGACTCATTCACTCTGAATTTTAGGGATATCATAGATCACTAATTTACTCTAAGAATCTTAAATTTATTACTTATTACACTCCCATTTGGATTCCAAGCAATAAAGGAAGCACTAATGTGTATAATCTAAGGTGGCAGACGATAATTCTTATTCTTCCTACTACTTTCTTTTTATTGTGTCCACTTGTTTCAGGTAATTATTGTGTTAGTATTGGAATGGAATTTATTAATTATCTAATCCAAAATATATGGCCACATAACCTTTACATAAATGTTTTGTGGGACAAAAGGCTTATTGTTTTAAATGAAAGCCCATTTCACCTAGTAATGTCCATCCATTGGCCCTAGTTCTGCCTTCTGTGTCATATCAGATAAATCTTCTACATTAAAGCCACTCATATAGAGATGAGTCATCTTATAAGTGCATACAACTTATGCATATTCAACAGACATTCTCCATCTCCCTCTCCCACCATAAAAAGGGATGAGGGAGAGAGATAGGAAAAAAAGAACAATTTAAATAGTTCTGGGCATTCTACTCAAACATATGCCTGGGAATGAGTATGAAATGGGAAACATGTATCTCCTTTTCCCCTATCTGCCTGAGTTTGCATAATCATTCCATAACATGAACAGCACATTTAAAGATAAACCTTTTTCATAGAACATGGCCACTAAACACAAGGCAACTACTTTATATTTTCTACTGCTTGATGGAAAACAAATAGCCATTTATCAAAATAGAAGCAAAACCCTATGGTGCTGGACCCATGCTGGAGTATAATATCTTCCTAAGGATATTTTAGGGTAGTTTGATTTCCATGTTAAGACCTACCGTTATAACCCAACCCAGAAATATCACTCTATTTAATGTGGAGATCATTTCACCCTCTGATTTTTTTTTTTTTTTTCTGCAAGCTGAAAGAGCCTGGGCTTATCAGCGTTCCCCAAGTATAACATGGTTTTCACCTGGTAAGTCTCTTGGTTGGAGTTGCTTTTCACTGAATGTGTATAGTTTGCCAGTGTTCTCTGTTCAAGTCATTTCACTAGAGCCAGCTTATATCTCAGATGTGGTATGATCTGTACAGAGAATGATGGAACACCACACTTCGGTTAATGTGGGGTCTTCCCTTGCTGTTACATCTTTCATTCCTGAGATATCATTAATTTTTTTTAAACCTACTTAAAAAGATAAGTACAATGATCCTGAATTTCCCAAACTTCAGTCTTGCATAGGCCACCATTTGGATTGGTGTTGTATCTGAGTTTCACCACATACCTCCACAATTTTTGCCACTTCTTGGTAACATTTGCACTGTGGGTTATCTATTAAATCATTTCACTTTTTAAATTAAATAAGCTATTTAAAGAAGCTACATATTTTTTATTGCAAATGGAAAACCAGTATCACTTGAAGGTAAATGTAAAATTTAATACAATATCAAGTTAATGAATACAATAAAATATGATATTGTTACCTGAAGACTGCACCTAAGTACAGTTCTGTCCCTATTAGAAGGCCAACTAGCCATCATCTCTTTGAGAACAATATCACTAATTATATAGTTGTAGTACCTGCTGCTGCTCCTCAGTCAGGACTCACCACATAACTGTCTTGTAAGGGCATGCCATAGAGTAAAGAGTTAGATGTAGATTTACATCCTAACTCTGACAGTTGGTTGCTGTGTGATTTGGTGCAAGCTACCTAATCATTCTGAGCCTCAATATTCTAATTTCTCAAATGGGAATAATAACACCCACCTCATTAAAATTAATGAGATGACAAATGTGCCAGGCACATGGTAAATGCTCAATATTGGTTATTACTGCTGCTCTTGTTCTTGTTCATTTTATTTTCCCCTTCTAGTGTCCAACTGTCTATTTATTTTTTCCCTCCCCAAAGCCCCAGTGCATGGTTGTGTATCCTAGTTGTAAGTCCTTCTAGTTCTTCTGTGTGAGCTGCTGCCACAGCATGGCAGCTGACATGACTGGTGTGCTTCCATGGCCAGGAAATGAACCCGGGCCCCTGAAGCAGTGAGAGCACTGAACTTTAACCACTAGGCCATGGGGGCTGGCTCCCAACCGTCTAGGTTTGAATGCAAATTGTCTTCCATGTCAAGTTAATTTCTTCTGGCAAAATTATACTTGAAAGCATTTAACTTATATTTTATTATGTTTAGTAATTCATAATCTAATACTTTTTATCATCAGAAAACCCAGAATAATTATAAAGTGGCCAAAGATGAATTTAGAAGTGTTATGTAACATTGGTACCTTGCTTGCTGATACCATGTACCTTGTACATACTCAAATCATAAACATCTTTTCAATACGTATTTGCTGAAAACCTAGTGTGAGCCAGGTGCTGGCACAGATCTAGGCACAGAGGGTATGGCGGTGAGCAGACAGCTGACGTTACATTCTAGTGGTGTGAAACAGGGAAAAAATAAACAAATAAGGACACCTCAGATAATAATGAAGAGATATGCAGATAATTAAAAGAGGGTGATGTAAAAGATAGGACGAGATGGTTCCTCTTTATATAGAGTGGTCGTGGAGGGTCTCTCTGAGTAATTAATATTTAAACAGAACCTAAATAACAAACAGACATCCTTGCAAAGACTGGGAGAAAACAAGTAATGCAGAGGCCCTCAGGAGAGACAAGCCTGGCATGTTGACGGCATAGAAAGATGGTCCGTGTAGTGGGAAAGAGAAGGGGAGAGGTGTGTGATGTAACATGTGATCGGGGAAACGGATAGGGTCATATCCTGCAGGGCTTTGAGGGCCAATATTCTTTAAATTTTATTCACAGTGAAATGGTGGATTTTAAGGAGGGAAATGACATGGTCTGATGCTTGTTTTAAAAGATTACTATGACCACTATGTGGAAAATGGATGTGGAGGTGGGGCTTAGTGAAAACAGGTCAGTTAGGAGGTTTTACAGTAGTCCAGGAGAAAGTGATAGCGGCTTAGGCTCTTGGGGGAAATAGTGAGGAGTTCCTAGATCCTGGGTATGTTTTAGCAGTCAAGTTGCCAGGACTTACTGCTCGGTTTGACTTAGGAGAATAAGAAAGAGAGGAGAAGCAGGAGGATTCCATGTTTTTGGCTTGAAAAACTAGGTGAGTGGTGCAGTTTTCAGACATGGGAAGGACTGAGAAAGAGGCAGGTCTGCAGAGCAGAAAAATGAAAAGTTCTGTTTTGGCTAGGTTAAGTTTAAAACTTAGCAGACATCAAAGCAGGGATATGAAGATTTATGAGTCTGGAGCTCCTGGGAGAAGTGAAGTCTGGAGATAAAGATTTGAGAGTCCTAAACTTTTGGGATTTATGGCTGTGATCTTAAGTGAGAACAGTCAGCATGGGTGGGTGCTGCTCTTCAGTGTTCCTGATGGGGAGCTTTAAACAGCAAATACAGGCAAGGTAAAGAGAGAGATTAGCGTAATGTCAGATTCCAGGCTTTATTCTTTAATAGGTTATAACAATTATAACTGATAATTCAGTCCATTTTTGATTATCTATTTTATGGATTATACATACATTTAATACCCAGATGAGTAGTTTCTGGTCTCTCAATTCATCTCAACAATTTTATTACCTGTTCCTGGCAATTTTAGTATTTTATCAGGACTGGATTTTAAAATATATAGTCTTAGGGAAAAAGTTCCAAAAGGACGTAATTACTTTATCTACATCACACTTTAAATTGAGCTGTTCTCTTTATGTATAATCGTTGAATCAAAAGAATTTGTTAGGATCCTTGTAAGTCTAGATTCTAACCACAGTCCAGCCAGGTAGAAAAAACAAAGATACATGAAACCAAAATAGAGCTTTTATTTGGGTGACTGTGATAGTCATTAGTCTGTTCAGCAAATGTTTCCAGCTCTCTGCCTTCTGGGCACATGGTAAAATTGCACTCCACAGCTATAGTTGAGTCAGGCTATGAAACTAGTTCTTACCAGCAATTTTTGATTAAAAGTGTCATGTGTAATTTCTGAGCCAGAGAACTTTCTTTCCTTTTGCTGTAGTGACTGGCAGTGTTGGTAGCTACCCCTGTCATCTTAGGTCCTGAAATGAGGACAGCACAGAGTGGAATCTCCAGGCCACTCCTCATGGACATGGGGCACAAAGGAGAAATTAAAGCTTTGTTGTTTCAAGCCATTGAGATGTCAGGGTATTTGCTACTGCAGTATACCCTAACTTATTCCAACCAAAGGAATACAGAGACCTGTCTGCATATAACATATTCTTAGCACCTACTGTTTAAAAAATTAGGAACCACGAGACAACGTTGGTTGAAAGTTCAGTACTGTTGCATGAAGTGAATATAAGCAGAGGAGAGGGTCAGAATAAACTACTTCTCAGCTACATTATAGCAAACTTACAAATGTATAACATATTTCCAAATGTTAGAATTGGGAAGTTTTATTTTTCTCTCAGTACCAATGTAATTGTATAAGAAGAGAAACTTTAGGACAACTATAAATTCTTCAATGATTTTGCAAACAAATTAATATCTCATTTAATAAAGAAGAAATGTAGCATTTTCAGCTTTTTCTCAAGCAGGTACTAGGAATCAATTTTATTGTTCACAGAGCTATTTAACAAATGCTCTTTTGTAAGCCCGTCTTGTGCCAGTCAGGCAAATGAAGTCCAGCTCCCATCCAGAAGGTTAAGAGAGAGAACACTCAGAGATTTGACATCACTTCACCCCACCTAATGACTTCACTTTCCATTTGACTTGCTTGTTGTCTGGCTCAGTTATTCATTGAACTAAAAAATGTACTAACCAAGTTAAAGCCGTAGTCTTCACTGCCACCAAGTATGCAGAGATTAACCACAATGCAGATGATCCAGAAACTCATAAATTGAGTGATTTTTAGTCATAGAATTTTTGAGTTGGAAATAAAATAAGATAGTCCTTTCTGTTCCTTTATCAAATACTCGATGATATCTTTGTCCATTGTTCAGTGGTAAACTGGCTTAGAATATTAGCCAAATGAAGCATGATACGAGGGGCTTTATTCATTGTCAGTGTCTGTGCTCACTGTCTGTCTCCTCATGAATTCTCCATATATCCTCTTTCCTGGATTTATATTAGTGTGTCATTTACCTACACTACACTAATAGTATCTATAGGAAAAAATTCTGGTGTTTCAAGCTAATGCTTTCAAAGAATCTCTCCTGTAAACTTATTAATTGCAAACTAAATAGTATTCCACTCAAAAAAGATATCCTACGCTACTGGTATAGTTAAAAGACTATCCAGCAAAGAGGTAGGAGACCTGGGTTCAAGTTTCAACTGTGTCATTTACTAAACTGGATGCCTTGTTTAACATCTTTCAAATTATCTCCTCCTTTCTGTGTCTGTTACTGCCTTGGTTTTAAGCCCTCATTACATAGCTCCCTTGCAGACTTCACACAGCTAGCTGCCAGAGGAATCCTTCTAAGACGTTAATTGGCTTCAAGTCGTTTAATGAGTCCCTACAGTTTTCAGGATAAAGTCCAAACCCCTTAGCTTAGTCCACAGAGCCTTTCACGAGCAGCCCCCTGCCTGACTCTCTAGCCCTGAGGTTGTAAACTGGCAGGCTTTTGGCAAAATTCACCTCACATATGTGTTTCATCTGGTTTATACTATGTTTTGTTAAAAATATGGTACCAAAATTAATTTAAAAAATAGGAGATTTCTGGCTTCTCATGGAATTAGATTATCCCCTTACATGGTGGCAATTGGCTGTGCTGACTTCTCTTTAGAGAGGACATTCCCTAATTTACCAGTGTTCTCCCGTGGAGTGTCACCCTTTATGTAACTTGTGGACATTTCAGTTTGCATCCCCTCTGGCCTCATTTCCAGCCACTTTTTAATATTGATCCTTTATAGTACTGAACTATACCAAATTCTTCCAAGTTGAGTGCTTACCCTTGCCTGGAGTGCCCACCTGCCTTTCCATTTCTTTACCTCACTGACTCCTTCACTTCATTCAAAGTACATTGTAACTGTTGTCTTCTTCAGAAAACCCACCCAACCTACCCTTCTGATGTACTGGTGCCGCCTTATTCTCCCATAGCGTCTGTCACACTGGATAGTATTTGTTGCTTTATTTGTCTGTATCCCCTACTAGGCTATAAACTCTTTGGGGACATTGTCTTTGTGTCACAACTTGGGTTCTGAAGAGCCACTGTGGGCCTCAATATCATCATCTGTAAAATGATGAGCATAGATTAGATGATCTCCAGGATCTCTACTTATTTGAAAATCTGCTCTCTACTGTTCATTTTTGGGAATCTGGGGTCAGAGGCTGTTTTGAACAGATTTTAACCAAAGCTTAGATACATACGAAATAAGACTAGAAGAAACTAAAAAGTGTGGTGTCTTAAAGTGCCAAGTAACAAAGGTACTCCCCTCCAGGGGACCATCCGCTTTGGCTAGTTATTCCTATATAGAAGCTGACTGCTTGACAGATCGTTGTCCAAAGGCAGCAAAGCCTAGTCTGCTAGGCATCTGATGGCATTGAACAGAAGGAATTATTGGTGCTTCAAAGAGGGCATTTATTTAACCTTAAAAGCAGCCTATTTGGCATCACAAGGAATAGAATCTGATTCAAAGGCTACAATTGAGGTTAGTTACCATTAAAAATGCAGAACAGAAAGTGAGTACCTCCTGCCAGTGACAAATCGTTTGGGAGTAGGTGATCATCAAAGTCAGTTGGCATGAGAATGAATGCTTAAAACCATTTGACCCAGAAATTCCACCTCCAGGAATTTATCCTAAGGAAATAACCATGAATGTCCACAAAGATATGAATGTTATTTGTAATAGCAACAACAACCAAAAATTTGGAAACAGTTTAAATGTCCAACACTGGGAAAATTGTTTAAGTCAACGGTTTTAAAACTACTGCCTGGAGCATAGAGTTCCGCGGGAGTGTGTTGATAACCATCTCAGTAAAACCCCCGCCCTTCATCACCACTCCAACCAGAGTAGTTTCACTTTTATTTGTTGTACATATTAAGGTTACATGCGAGATTTTCTTTAGAAAAAAAGGATTCTGCTCATAAAAATAAAAATTTAGAAACCATTGGATTCAATAAATTACAGTAATTCATACAACAATAGCTATGGAAACATGTATGTTAATAGCTCAGGTTATTTTTGAGTAATGACCATAGGTCATTCTTTTTTCTTACTTGGATTTGTCTCTATTTTCCACATTGTCTACAGATAACATGTAATTATTTCTGTAACCAGACAAAAAATGGTTTTTGGAAAAAAAAAATTAGTTGACAGCAGTAAATAGTCAAGTCACTGAAAATTTCCCAGCATATCATTTTTGGCATTCACATCATAGGTTTTATAAACCTGCTACTGTTATGAAATTTTTCCCGTGAAATATCATGAGTTGTAGAGAACCTTGCAGATATGGTCCAACCCCCTCATTTTATATTTGAAGAAACTATGATCCAAAATGTTTCAGTATGTTGAAGCTAGAGCTGGGAGCCTGTGGTCTTTCAATTTCATGTGTTTTTTTCTGCTATCCACTCAGTTTATAAAATGGATAGCCATAATTTTCTTTTCTCTCATTATGTCTACCTCGTTGGAGCATCTCTCATTGTGTTATTTCTTCCTTTTTCCTATGAGTGAAAACCAATTTTCTGAAGTGCCAGTGGTCAAAATTTTTCTATTTAGAAAAATTGGCACAAACTAAGACATTAAAACAGGTCCTAAAACTGTCATATGACTCAATGTTCTGATTTATTCAATTAGAGTTTTATAATCTACTTCATTCCACTAATTCATTAAATGTGTATGTTCAGCCAGGTTTATAATTTGGAGCTGGACTAAATTGACCTCAAATAATTCTTGCAGTTTGCCTTCACTTTTGGCATCTGAAAGGTAGACATTAGATACATGTTCCATCTACCCCACCTTCCTTCTCAGACATGAATGTGCTTGGGAAGTGCTCTGTCTTAGTTGTGTTTCAGGATCTTAACTCATCTCTGAGTTATCTTGCTATGATCACATAGACACCCCCCCAATATAATGACTTTGTGTAATTGTTTTTACATATATGTACATATGTCAGTACTTTCCCAATAGTTCTTTTTCATTTTAATGTTGAGAAATGAAAATCAGGTAGCCAGTTGAACTTGGAGATTCTGAAGAAATAGTCTGAGGTAATGTGTTTCAAATAAAAGAATATGGGAAGATTCAGAAACACCAGTCACTCCCCTAAAATCCCCTACCAACCTCCAGCCAAAAAAAAAAGTGAATAATTCACAATGAAAAGCAATCAGAACAAATACATGGAGGTTTTATTTAAGGTGAAGGTGATACAGTTTGTTATTGATGATCCTATTCATGTAAAAACCTAGAAATGAGGGGCTTTCTAGAGCATTGTTTTTTAACCATTTCCTCCAAAAGACTTATGTCTTAATTTACTTAAAAGGCAAACCTTTCAGGTTTGTATCTTATAAAGAACATTTTGCTTAAAAGAATTGTAACTTAAACTGTAATCATTTATACAGTTGTTTTTAATAAAATAATTCTTTTGAACACCACATGTAGCAGATTTGGGGTAAATTTTAAAATATTTTTAAATGTCATAGTTTTGCAACCTCTTTTCTGATTTAGTCTAATTGTAGTAATACATTTGGGCTGCTGTTTGTTTACTCTGGGAATCAAGCACAGAAGCTCATGGATGAAAAATGGAATCGATTTGTAAACAATCAGTTTAATATCTTGAACTTACATGCAAATATATTTTCTCATGATTCAGTCTTTGATATAATATATCAAAGTGTTTCCAGTGAAGTGTTCAAAGCTAGGAACGACTATGCCACTAGCTAAAAACGTCAATATTGAAATATTCTTATGATACTTCTTGGTTAAAATTTTAAGTTAAATACCTATGGTATATACTTTTAGAATAGTAGCACTACCTGATTTTATTTTCCAGATAATATTTTATTTATACATAAAACTGTACAGCTTTTAAAGCACATACACATATTACTTCATTTAATTTTTACACAAAAACTGTGAGAGAGGGAGATGGAAGATTATTCAAAACTGAGGCTAGTAGGGGGCCGGCCTGGTGGCGCAGTGGTTTAGTTCACGCTTTGGTTGACCGGGCTTCACGGGTTCAGATCCCAGGCGCCAGCCAGTGCACTGCTTGTCAGCCATGCTGTGGTGACGTCCCATATAAAGTAGAGGAAGATGGGCACGGGTTTTAGCCCAGGGCCAGTCTTCCTCAGCAAAAAAAAAAAAAAAAAGTGAGGCTAGTGAGGTTAGTGACATACCCAAAATTTCATGACTATACACAGGCCTAGAACTTCCTGCATGTCCAGCATTATCTCCGCTAATCTTTTAACCTCTATAAATGAATATGTGTTCCCTAGAATTTCTTACGGCTTCATAAAAGCAAGTTGCAAAATTGTACATACATTATAATGGCAGTTAGTAAAAAACAGAACAGAAAATATCAAATATTTTCTATTGGTATATAAAGGTTCTGAAAGGTTACATATATACTGTTAATAATGGCTACCTCTGATGCAAGTAGGGGTCGGAATTGGGGTGGGGTAAGTATCTCGAAGGAGGTTTGAGCCTTTGACAGCCTGTATCTGAAGTACAGTGTAGATACGTTCATGTATGACTCGTGGAATTGAAAATAAAACAATTTTTAAAAACTGTAAAGAATGTACAAGTGGATTCTGGGAGTTATCAGACTATACCACGAAGAAGAAGGGATAGATAGAGAGGCAAATGGGGGAGTCACTTCTGTTTTGTGAATAAAAACAGGTCATTACACTGTCTTTGGAATCTCTATGTAATATTTTTCATAGCTTATTTTGACCTAGTGGTTGACAGAAAAAAAGGAATTGAAAGTAAGCATCTTTTCAGAATCATTCTAATTTGTTCATAGTTTTGGGAAATACTCAGCAATCAAAGAGAAATTGGCTGTGGTGCTTTATTGTGCAACAAATTAATATCAGTTGGGGGGGTTGTTTGTTTCATCACAATAGCCTTGGTAAATTAAAAGTAATAAATTCAGTTGAAAACCATGAGTATGTTCTTGTAATTCTGAGTCGTATAATTTTTTCTGGTCCTGTTGGTAATTCCTTTGGGCTTTGTTCAGAGGGGCGGAGGCGTGGACTGTGATTCCCTCCACTTTCACTCCACCCTCCTGGAATGTAGCATCTGATTTACAAAAACTAAAAACATTACTTTTCACAGGAGCTTGTTATTCCTTTTTTCAAAGTTTGTTTGAATCAGAAGTGGGATTAGTCTAAGATATCCCCTGCCCTTGGCATGTGTTCTTTAGAAAAGCCAGACGATCCAGCCCTTAATTCCTGGTTAGTAAGATAATATCCATAGCTGGGTGAGGTTCTAGAGATGGAATAATTTGGCACAAGACATCTCTGACTGAAACCTAAATGTGTCTCTTGGGACCAATGGACTATGAATTGGTCTGTCTGTGTGAATTTCAATTTCCTTTCTCAACTAATCAGCTTCATGTCTGAAATGCCTAAAAAAGTGCCCAGTTATGGTTTTTCTCTGACCTTTCTGACTCACACATTTGCTTTTCTGTCTGATAGCTTTTCACCTTTATTCAACGCCCAAAGCAACCATCAGTGGTATTCGCCCTCACTTAAGCGCCTCTCTAAAGTGATTCTCCAAGATGTACTCTTTATAATACAGGAGCCCTCTACATTTGTGATAATAATAATGATAGCAGTAATAACAGTGGCCACCATTTATTTAGCACCTACTACGTTTGCACCATTACACTACACAGATCCTCTCTAGTCTTTACAACAATCTTGCAAGGTAGGTCTTATTATCCTCATTGGACACATGGAGAAACTGAGATACAGGGAGCTGGCTTTCCTCAGGATACATGGCAAAGTAAGGATCTTTAGACCCATGTCTAAATAGTCAAATGTCAAAACAAGCCTGCCTAATAGCAAATCGCACTCTACCATAGTAGCAAACAATGAGGTTCCGATGAACACATATTGCTAATCAAAATCGGTTCTGCTGAGCACCACAGTTTCTTATTAATTTTGATGTTTGCTATTATTTTTGATAAATATATGTATTTATTTATATATATAAAATAAATATATATTTTTATTATTATTTTTGAAAGATAGCTGCTGTTATTTTTCCTGGCATTTTTCTGCTTCAAAGACTATATTAAATGCTATTTTTCAGGTATTTATACTGATTATCTGCTTGTCACATGACTGTTCTATCCTAGAAATGGTTCAGAAAAATTGTGTACCACTGGTCTGTTCTCTCATAACTACGACAATGTCAGCACATAGTCACTGGTTTGGAAAAGTGGAATATATTCTATTCCATCAAAATCATATCTAGGTTAAATAACCATAGTTAAGAACACAGGCTTTAGAATCACGAGCTTTACTACCTACTAGCTATTTTGCGCTTAGGCAAGTGACTTCTTATCACTAAACTTCACTTTCTTCCTCTGTTAAAGGACATAATGAGAGGCCTTGGTTGATACTTTTTGGTTGGTTGTTTTAGTGCTGAATGAGATAGTCCATGTAAAACACATACACATAGCATAGTGCATATCCTATGGTAATAAATTTCTCTTTATTGTTAATGTAATTTTTATTTGAAAATAACTATTTTGAATTTGTAGTTATGTAGTATAGTGACTAAACACACTTGACACACTAAAAATTTATTGATGTAGATCATAAAACATTGTAAGGTTTTGGTGAAAGTTTGTTTTTCTTTCTTAGCTAGATTGCAAATGCATATAGTGTGTAGTGTATATCTTGAAACTCACATAAACAGCCTTCCTTTAAAATTTCTTAATTGGTAGTGAAAATGGAATTAAGAAAAGAATTCTTTGTTTGGGACTTTCATCATGTGAAAATCTATTTTTCCCATTGCTGCTTATGTCAGATAAGAATAAAAAATTATTGAACATCATTATTCCAGTGACGTGAACTATCTCCTTGGTCCTAAATGCCAAAGACCTAAACATTGCATCAGTGTCACTGGGAAGCCTACAGCAGAAAAGAACAAATAGAGAGCTGTGCGTCAGTCAAGGTTCTCCAGAAAAACAAAACCAGTAGTGTGTGCGTGTGTATACACATATACATATTTACTCATATATATGTACCTCTGCATATGTATATATACATGTATGTGTGTGTGTGTGTGTGTGTGTGTATAAAGTGATTTCTTTTAAGGAACTGGTTGACACTATTGTGGAGACTGGCAAGTCTGAAATATGTATGGCAGGTAAGCAGGCTGGAAACTTAGGTAGGAGTTAATGCTACAGTCTTGAGACAGAATTTCTTCTTCTGGGAATCCTCAGTTTTTGTTCTAAGGCCTTCAACTGATGAGATGGGCCCTACCCATATTTTTGAGGGTAATCTCCTCTACTGAAAGTCAACCAATTGCAGATGTTAACCACATCCACAGAATAGCTTCACAGCAACACCTAGATTAGTGTTTGATTAAGTAACTGGGTGCTCTAGCCTAGCCAGTTAACACATAAAACTAACGATCACAGCTGGGAACAGAAAGTATATGAGAAGATTGAGATGAGGAGGAATGTTGAGAGAGGTTTACAACAGAGGTCCATTGCAATAGTAACTGAAGATGAGCACCTGAAGTGGTTGAAGACTAGATGAAAATGATGGGACAAATACAAACAATGTGAAAGAGATAGTTGACAATACTTGGTCACCAGTTGGGCAAATGATGTAATCAGCAGTAAAAGGCTACACCAATAGTAAATTCATTTAAAATCAGTATTCTAGGCTGGCCCATGCAGGATTAAAATTTCATTGGTGTGTGTTGCATATCTAGGATTTTTAGGCATACTGCCTGGGAGTGAAATGCAGATTTTTGATGACTCTTCACCGCCATTCTCCTGCTCTCTTCTACCCACCTTTTCACAGTTCTAGTCAACATGTTCTTAGATGGGCGATTGGAAAAGAAGGTCATGCATGTTGAAAAGATCTGTCAGTAGACTTGTTATTCTGCCATTCATAAGATTTCGGGGACAATATGAGAAAAAAAAGAGAAAAATCTTCAGTGCAAAATCATTGGCTGAAGTTTATCCATCTGACAAGGAAATCTGTATTGTCAAACAATCTACAACCTAAAATCCTAGGGCAAAGGGGAGGATAGCACAGCTCTCTAGGCCTTGTTTCACAAATGTTCATCTAAAGGGTTGAAAAATAAAGCTGAGTTAAATTTTATTAATGTTAACGTTTGATTATCTCAGCCTGACAATTTACCATTATATGGTAAAAATACCATTTTATAATGCAGTTTTTTTTGCTCACGTTACAGATGATTCAGAACAGAAGTGCAGACACGTATCCAGAAATATAATAATAAAATCCTCATGATACTTCTTATCCATATAATATTCAAAAAACTGTGTTTTGACCATCTGTATTAAGTCCCTCCTCCAAATGTTTAATTTTCTTATTTGAACATACATTAAATGAATGAATAAATGTAGTGTTATAAAATGCTTACAGTTTACAAGCTGCTTCCACATACATTATCTAATGTAATAAATTTTATTCATATTTTCAAAAAATAGCTTTTGGTTTTGTTGATTATCTTGCTTCCAATTTTATTGATTGCTGCTCTAAAATTTAGTATTTCTTTTCTTCTGCTTGTTTTAGGCTTAAATTGCTCTTCTTTCAGTAGTTTCCTCAAATGGAAGCTTAGGTTATTGATTTTAGATCTTTCTTCTTTTCAGATATATGCATTTAAGGCTATAAATTTCCCTGTAAGTACTACTTTCACTGCATCCCACAAATTATGATAAGTTGTATTTTCATTTTTATTTACTTCAAAATATTTTTAAATTTCTCTTGAGATTTCTTATTGGACCATGTGTTTAGAAGTATGTTTAGAAATATTTAGAAGTAGGTTGTTTAACCTCCAAATATTTGGGGAATTTCTAGCTATAGAGTTCCTGTTATTAATTTCTAGTTTATTTCCATTATGATTTAAGAACATACTTTGAATGATTTTTGGTTTTTAAAATGTGTTAAGGTATGTTTTATGGCTCAGTATATGGTCTATTTTTGTGAATGTTCCTTGTGAGCTTGGAAGGAATGTGTATCCTGCTGTTGTTGGATGGAAGATTCTATAAATGTCAGTTAATTCAAGGGGTTTTATAGTGTTATTCAGATCCACTGTATCCTTACTGATTTTCTGCATGGTTGATCTATCAATTACTAAAAGAAGGGTATTGAAGTCTCCAACTCTAATAGTGGATTTGTCTTTCAGTTCTATCAGTTTTGCTTCATGTGTTTTGACACTTATTAATTGCGTAAATGCTTAGGATTTTTATGTCTTGTTGTCTATTATATCTTTGTTTGTCTAGAAAGTCATTTTTTCTCCTTCAGTTATGAAGGATATTTTCACTGGATATAGAATTTTAGGTTGGTGCATTTCTTTCAATGCTTTAAATATTTCACTCCACTTTTTTCTTGTTTACACAGTGTCTGAGAAGTCCACTGTAATACTCAACATGTTTCTCTATAGGTAAGATATTTTAGGGGCCAGCCCAGTGGAGTAGTGGTTAAGTGCACGCGCTCCGCTTCAGCGGCCCAGGGTTTGTAGGTTCAGATGCCGGGCGCAGACCGACACACCGCTTGTCAAGCCATGCTGTGGCAGCATCCCATATAAAGTAGAGGAAGATGGGCATGGATGTTAGCCCAGGGCCAATCTTCCTCAGCAAAAAAGAGGAGGATTGGCAAGAGATTTTAGCTCAGGGCTAATCTTCCTCACACACACACACAAAAAAGATATTTTACCTTCTCTTGCTTCTTTCAAGATTTTCTCTTTTTCTTTAGTTTTCTTCAATTTGAATATGACATGCCTAGGTGTATGTTGTTTGTTTTTTTTTTTTATGGTATTTATCTGGCTTGATGTTCTCTGACCTTCCTGGATATGTGGCTTGGTGTCTGTCATTAATTTTGAAAAATTCTCAGACGTTATTACTTCAAATATTTCTTCTACTCTGGTTCCTCTTCTTTTTCCTTGTGGTATTCCAATTACACGTATGTTATACATTTTGAAATTGTCCCACAGTTCTTGGATGTTCTGTTCTATTTTTTTTATTCTTTTAAGATTTGCATTTCAGTTTAAGTAGTTTCTTGTTACCCATTTTCAAGCTCACTGATTTTTTTTCTTTGGCTCTGTCCAGTCTGTTGATGAGCCCATCAAATGTATTCTTCATTTCTGTTATAGTGCTTTTGATTTCTAGCATTTTGATTTTTTTATTGGAGTTTCCGTCTTTCTGCTTACATTGCTCATCTGTTCTTGCAGATTGTCTAATTTTTCCATTAGCACCCTTAACTTCTTCATCATAATTATTTTAAATTCCTTGTGTGGTGATTCCACCATCCATTCCGTAGCTGGGGTTGGTTCCAATGCTTTCTTTTGCTCTTAAGACTTTTCTTCTTGCCATCTGGCATGCCTTATAATTTTTTGTTGAAAGTTGGACATGTATTGAGTAATAGGAACTGAAGTGAAGAGGATTTTAATGTGAGGGTATATGTTACTATGGCTAGGAGTTGTGCTGTATTTAATGTTTATTACAGCTGTAGGTGTCAGAAGCTTCAAATTTCCTTAGTGTCTTTGTTTTTGTCTCCCCTGTTATCTTTAGGCTTCCCTGGGTACTCGCCTCAGAGAAAGTCTGCATCTTCCAGCTCTTCCAACTGTAATCCACCATTGTTTTCCTGAAACTATATTGGTGTGATGGTGTGGTATAGGAGAGATGCTTTCTGTACTTTTATGATTAAATCTCAGTCTTTCAGTGGGCCTGTGTCTTGGGGCTTTGACCTTCACAAATGTTTCTTGGGTGTTTTAGCTTTTTTTTTCCTCCCCTGTTAGGTGAAATAACAAGGGTAGAGGAACTGGAGAATGTGAAATATCCTTACCCCAGGTGGGAAGAAGCTCAGGTCAAGTCTTTTTCCCTGGAGAGTAGGCTTTTGTCATGGAGAAGCTCTGGGCATATTTCACTATGATGACTCTTTCCCTCCCCCTGCCAGAATCAGAAGAGGATCCTTCTTGGATCTTCACCAAGAGAATCCGGTGGGGTTCCTGGAGGTAAAATCCAGGAAAGAGTGGGAAATTCCCCTTTGCCCCCAGGAGTTTCTCATTCTCAAGCTAGTCTACATCAGCCTCCAGCAATTCATTAAAATTCCCACTTAAGTGTTCCTACCAATTTATGGCTCCAAGGGCCTCAACTCCAGGTAAGCAGATCTCAGCTGTGACTCTCTGGGTTAATCTATCTCTCCATTTTTGAGGAGGTAGTTTGCCCTGCGATCTCAATTATCTGATTGGTCCAAGAAAAGTTATCAATTTTCTGTTTGTTTAGCTTTAGTTGTAAGGATGGGAATGACAACTTACAAGCTCTTTATATATCAGAAGTGAAACTGGACGTCTCCCTCATGTAATGAATTAAATTTAGTTAATCAATAAACAAATGGAGAACTGAAATATTCTTGACTAAATTCAATTTTTACAATTGAAAAACTATAAAAATGGAATTATATATACATTATACAGAATTATATATGAAGTGAATACTTTTATTAATTCTATTAAAGAAAATCAAAACTTAATATCTATATTTCATTCATTTTGTAAATATTTATTGTATGATTACTACATTCCAAGTACTCTGATTATATTCTATACCATGTGACTTACAAGAATCCTCTGCTAAAAATCAGTCTTAGTTACTTGGACACTTTATAAAGCACATTATTAAGGCTCTAGCTGGCAGTTTCTTGACTGAAAAATAATCAGAAAGGATCTGTTTCGCTTTATTATTTGCATAAAGGGAAATTTTTCATTATTTGTGGCTTTCTATTTAAGACCTCATGTAGTAATTTAGAGAGCTCAGGGATCTTCTAAATTAGTGCAAAGAAGTCTAAGTTCTCCACAATGTTCTTTTCTCTAATCTAAATAAATTGAACTTTTATCCTTTTGTCAATATTCACTATTCAGAAGTTTGTAAAATGCTACAAATTACCACCCCTCATGAATACTGGCGGGTAAAGATCTGCTCTTCCTTAGGCATGATAATGGCAGTGTCACTTTTTGTTTTGTGAGGAAGATTGTCCCTGAGCTAACATCTGTGCCAATATTCCTCTATTTTGTATATGCGTTGTCTCCACAGCGTGGCTTGATGAGCAGTGTGTATGTCCACACCCGGGATCCAAACCCGCCAACTCTGGGCTGACAAAGTGGAGCATGCGAACTTAACCACTATGCCATGGGGCTGACCCCAATGAGAGTGTCATTTTTGAGGGGGAAGTGTAGTACACTCACAGGATCATTGCTTTGTTGGGTTTTGTGTTTATTCAGCTTAGGTAGATTATGCATGTGTTGTCAAGACTTCAAAATCAGCAGATGCATATGAAAAATTCAGATAGAAAATAAAATAAATATTGCTGATATCTTTTAATCTCTCGAAACATTTAAGTATATAGAACATAAACACAAAGACAAAATATGTTGTTATCATTTTTTGTGCCATGTGTGAAGTTCAAAAGTAAAACAAAAAGATGGGACACACTCTGGTGAAATGGAAAGCTTCAGAGACAAGAAGTTTCAAGAGCTGGTTCTGAGCCCTGGTTATGCCGCAAGTTTGTGTGACTTTGAGTTCATTTATCACCCCTCCTCCCTTTTAAAATTTCATTCATAAATAAGAATATTGGGGTAGGTCATTAGTAAGAGTAGTTTTAGCACAAATTATATAATTCTATGTCACAGTTCACACCAAGATTATACAATTACAAAATTTGTAAAATATGAGTTTTTATAAATGTGTCTTTTTTTAAATAAAATTTGCCTGAGTTTTCCTTCTATATATTTTTCTTTACTTTGTGCTGGAAAGGTTGTGAAAAGAACAATGAAAATTTTAAATACTTTTCCCTAAGTATAATAGCAATACTTACCTTGGATAAAAATTTATTACTGGACTTACATGTAAGCCAGATGTATAGACGCTTATGTAGAATAGTTGCTGGGTCAGCAGACCAGAACGTCTTTCCTCAGACTTTATCTACCCTTATGCGACAATACTGTTTGTGGTTGCTTTCTTTAGGTTAAGGCAGCCAGACCTTTTCTTCTAAAATTTCTATACACCTAATTACTTACCAACTTTATCTGCCAAATCATCTTAATTTATTAGGTGCTTTTCTGTGACAGCTGATTTGGAGACACTGTGTGTTAAGACTTTTGATTTGAGAGAAATGGAAGGAGAAAACAACTGGATCCTGGGACATTGCCAAGGAAGGACAAATTTTGATAGATAGATATAAAAGATATACATATTTAAAATTTTATATATATGTTGTGTGTGTATATATATATATATCTTTGTATGTATGTGTGTGTATGTGTCTATATATAGAGAGAGAGTGTAGGACAAGGTGTGGGACTTGAGGACATCCTGTGAATGAGATATAAAGAAAGGTGAAGCAAAATAGCAAAGTTTGTAGAGAAAAAGTGCATTCCATAATTTCTCATAGAGTGGCACCTCAGAGTTTGTTCCTTGAAATGGTACAAAGTGTCTGGCAAATAACAGGTTCCCTAGTCATATGCTTTGGGGAGACTTTGCAGCCCTTCCCTGAGATTTACAGTTCACATTTGCATGTTAGCTTTATTGAACCAACATTTCTCCAATGTGTTTGAATTTAGAACGTCTTTTACTAGAGTGTCTCATAGGATTTTGGAAAACACTTGCCCAGAGCAGTTTCTGATTACATTTGTTACTACTTCTAATAGGTATTCCCCCAGAATAATTCTGATTGACTAAATGCTTTTGTGCTGAAGAATTCAGTGTTTCGTGGTAGTCATTACCCACAAACTTAAGCTCCAAAATCTAATTTGAATCAAATCTTTAAATATGCATTTGACTTTCCCACTCTTTGCCTTATGGTAATGAAATTGGCGTTATTTTATCTCATCTAAATGACATTTTAAATAGTACCATATTTCCAGAAATTAATGAAATGATTTAGTTTCTTTTTGTAGATAAAATTAATTTTTACAGTTCTGTGAGTTAAACACAGCAAACTCTTACTTTATTCTCATTCTTACAGGCTAGCTAACATCCCAGTGAACAGAATGCACAGGCAACCCTTTCTTTCCTTTTTTTTTTTTTCAGTTTAGTTGTTTGAGCAGTAGCATATTAACTAAATTATTTTTTTATGAATTCACTATTTAATCAAATATGTGTCTTTTTATTCATTTTCTAGATTAGGTGCAAAAATATATTTTGGATTTCTCTTAGTTCACAAGAAAAGAGAGAAACTTAAGTCTTTATTGTAGATTTAGTGACAGGATAAAGTGATCTTTTTAAACTCAATATATCGTAATCTGGGTAGAATGAGTTCCAATTATCATAAAAATAGAAATAACAGTGAGATTTATTATAGGCCTGTTTCTTGCTCAATGTAATTTTATTTAATAATTATAATTTAAGATGTAAATGAGGATATGGAACTTCATATTTGTCAGCTGACTAAGCTTTTCTTTCCATGGTTACTTTCCCAGGTCACCTCACCAGAGACTGTGTCTCTAGTCGCAGACCAAGTAGAAGATGCTCTTTACTCTTTCTTATTTGTCACCAGTCATATTCCTCTTAGGTGTCACCATAGCTTCTTCCCTCCCTTCCTAAAGAAAATGATGTCCTTTTCCATGACCAAACCTCCACAACCTTATCTCCTAATACTACTCTATGCTTTACCTAACAGTACTGTTCTCAAATTAGGCTTACTGAAATTCCTCAAATATATCTAATCCCTTCCCTTTTTTGTTGTTTTTTTGTTGTTGTTGTTGTTGTTTTTGCCTAAACTGTTCTCTCTGCTTGAAAATTTTTATTCCCCACTTCTTTTATAGTCCTATCCTTCAAAACTCACCTCTTCTACCAGGCTTTCCTGGAAGGCACGAGAACAATTTCTCTTTCCTCTTTGAGCTCTTAGGCTGTTAAGCACATCGTCTAATGTTTAACCCATTTTGCCTGGTATTTATTGACGTGTCTTAGCTCCATCCTCAGTTTGGAAGCTGCTTACGCACTGAGATAAGGCACCTGCACCTTCTCTATTCCATGGCACTTAGCAAGATACTTGCACATTGAGTGATAGGTATGCATGAGGCATTTGTTGAATTAATAAATGAGTGGGAGGGAGGAGGGCAAAAGGGATGATTAGGCACATGTGTGTGGTGACGGATTGTAATTAGTCTTTGGGTGGTGAACGTGATGTAATTTATACAGAAATCGAAATACAATGATGTACACCTGAAATTTATATAATGTTATAAACCAATGTTACTGAAATAAAAATATAGCAATAAAGCTAGCATAGTTATGGTTAAAGATCCACGTGTCAAAACTATAAAACAAAATACGAAATCTGAGGCTAGGCTTGAATTTTAGGTATGCATAAGTTATTACTGGCTTATTAGTTCATGTGGATTTACTTAGCTTCAGTGATAATGCTTTTCTTCCACCACTGACTTTTTTAGGACATTTTTTAGACCATTTTAGACATTTTTATAGATCAGGAGGGTTTGGGGGAGCACTATTTCATGCTGTGATGAAATTCTTGAATATATTTAGGTAGGTAAATAGAAAAGTCAATAGATAAATAGTTCTTCCCTGGAACTCTATAGCATCATTTCTCAAAGTTTCTTAGGTTGAACACGAGTACCTCAGGAGGTTAATAAATGCTAAATAAGGAAATGAAGGAGTTTGCAGAATCTACAAATACAGGAATCAATGGATTGAGTAAAAGTGAAAGGATTTCTTTACTTCTCAAAGCTTTCAATATTGTAATGTGCTTCATAGACCCTCAAGAGGAACATATAGTGTATAGCACTTGCAAAGAATTGTTTGACCACAGAACCACTTTTTCTTCAAACATCATGGATTAGTATGGAACATGTTTCCTAAAGCACTGTCCTCTATAGCAAGGTGAAAAAAAAAATGTGCATGTATAATAATCTACCTTATATTTCTGTCATAAAAAGTTGTACTTAAGAAGATGGCATCAAGAAAGACACACACCTCTCTGTCATCATAGAGCTTACATGTTAAGTGAGTACTTAATAAAAAGCTGGCAGATATAAAAAATAATTGCACGCTGTGATATATGCTAAGAAGCAAACAAACAAGAAGTTGAGATAGGTGAGCAGGAAGGACTCCAGGCAGGTAATACTTAAGCTGCGTGTAAACATAAGGAGCTAGGCTTTTAGAAGTGAGGTATTCCATGAAGAAAGAACAACATATGCAAAGGCTCTAAGATGGGAAGAAACTTGGCATGGTTAGGTAGTAATATACACAGGAGGTAACACACATGCCCACACACATGTAGTGGGGGTGGGTGAGTGTAGCTTGGAGAGGTAGGCAGCAGCCAGATCATGCAGAGCCTGGAGGCCAAAGTAAAGGAGTTTGGACTTTATTCTATGTGCTTTGGGAAGCTTCTGCAGGGTTTTAAACAGTGAGTTTTGTTATTTGATTTATACTGTGAGAAGTATAAATATAAAGTATAAAGTATACTGTGAGCACTTTTTCTTCTCTGTGGTAGATTGATTGAACGTGGGCAAGAGTGGAACTCTGGAAGACCAGTTAGGTGGCTGTTGTAATCCAGATGAGACATAAAAGGGATGATATGTTGTCAGGTTCCACATAGACTTTGCTGCTTTCCAGTGGGACATAGAGAGAAGTAGCAAATAAGGATGACCTTGATCTCCTTTTCCTCCTCAGCTCTCCTTTCCCAATAGCAGCACCTGTGATACTTAGCACTGCTTTAGGCCAAAGTATAAATTATATAAATTACAAATCTCTCTTGAGTTTGACTTTATTTGATGTAATGTTTGGAAGATTTCCAAAATGATTGACAGAGACAATGTGTGAAATCCCTTGGAGTCACATTTCCCCTTTGCCTGTTCTGTTCATCTTATTCTGACACT
Organism: Tapirus indicus; assembly: GCA_031878705.1. Lineage (NCBI taxonomy): Eukaryota > Metazoa > Chordata > Mammalia > Perissodactyla > Tapiridae > Tapirus > Tapirus indicus. The sequence continues at coordinate 10,365,515 of CM062925.1, forward strand.
TCAATTTACTTCAGCACACCCTTTCATTTTGAATGAACCTTATTTGCTTTCACCTTAATTATGACACTCTTGTATAGGACATGCAAATGAAAATTAAACTGGTATTGTGAGAAATAAGAACTCTTTTGGCAAGGATATGCCACCTTGGCATTCTCTGCAATGGCTGTTCTTATTACTATTGTTTACACTAGCCAGGTGTTATTCTCCTTAAATTTAAATCATGCTTCATACCACTTATGGGCTTTGAGTCGATGATTAAAAACAAAGACAAAACTAGGTTGTGGAGGAAACTCTTCCATATAGAGTACTTGTGCTACATAGAAGTATTGTGCAGATTAATTTTAACTTCACTTATGAAAATCTAAGTTACATACACTTTTATATGTTAGCCAAATTCCATCTAAATGAAAAATATAAGGAAAATAGAGAGTGTGGTTTAGTATTTGCCTCGTTTGCATTTATGAACTGAATTTCCTCAAAACTCTATGCTTAGGAACATTTTCTCTTGAGTTTCCTAAGAGTGAATACACCAATATGTGTTTTAAGTATCTGTTAATAGCAGATAGCAGAAATAGGCAGTGTTTTTGCTTTAGAGGATTGGTTGTGAAGAAGAAAAGCTAACAGTGAGGATTATTAAACTTTAGACAGTATTAAAGAGTGAGATCATAGAATGCTTTAAAAATAAACTTACTAAAACCAATATGTATATATATATATACAGTCATGCGATGCATAACGTTTCGGTCAACAACGGACCACATATACGATGGTGGTCCCATAAGATTAGTACCATATAGCCCAGGTGTGTAGTAGGCTGTACCATCTAGGCTTGTGTAAGTACACTCTGATGTTTACACAATGAAAAAATCACCCCATGAAACATTTCTCAGGAAGTATCCTCATCATATATATATATATAAAGATACTGTAGCTCAGTTTCTTTTTCTTATAGATCATAGAGACATTTGCTTTAAAGGGTGACTCTTAAATTGTCTATTTTCAAGGAATGAAAAAATTATGTGCTTTAGCATCCTTAGTTATTCACCAAAGAATTTTAAAGTAATAGCCATATATTTAGTAGGCCTCGTTTCTGTTAGTTCTCTTTGGGACTGAAATTGTTAAACAGGAACATGAATATCTATGAAGATAGGTCCTTTCAATGCTCTTCAAGCCCTCATTATTTCTCGTCTGATTTATTGTAATCTCTTCCTAATGCATCCCTCTGCTTCCTGTTTTCCCTTTCTCTAAGCCATTCTCCACCTTGCTGCCAAATTTTCTTTCTAAAACGTATCTAATTATGCCATTCTTTGTTTAAATTCATTAGTTTAAAATCCAAACTTTTTCTCATTGTGTACAGGACCCTTTACTGTGTCATCTCTTTATGTCTCTTACATAGCAGAAGTATACTATTATTATCCCCATTTTGAAGTTAGGAGACTGAAGCTCAGAGAGGCTCAAGAATTTCTGCAAGGTCCTAAAGCTAAGTGGCAGAGTTTAGATTACATATTGTATGAATTCAGTCCTTTGAAGTTTGTTAAAAATTTTCTTATGGCTCCATAAATGTTCTATGTGTGCTGGAAGAAAATGTGTCTGCAATTGTTGGATGAAGTGTTCTGTATATGTTCAGTGGGTCAGATTCGTTAATCTTGTTATTAAAATCTTCTATATCCATACTTATTTTCCTCTGGTTATTCTGTGAACAGAGATGTGTTAAATCTCCCACTCTGATAATAAATTTGTCAGTATCTCCTTGTAGTTGTCAATCTGAGGCTATAGTATTAGATAAAATAGTTTTATCTGCCTGAAGAATGGGATCTTTTATTATTATAAAATGGCTCTCATTATTTCTAGTAATGCTTTTATCTCAATAAAAGACATGAATATAACCACATGAGATTCCTTTTAGTTAGAATTTAGCTGGTATATACGTTTTTCCATTCTTGTTACTTTCTACCTTTATGTATCCTTACATTTTGCAAGTCTCTCTGGTATACTGCATTTACCTGGGTTTTTTTAATCCCATCTGATAGTTTTTGTCTTTCAACTTTGGTCTTTTACTATTTTGGAGGAAATATACTGTTTCTCTTCTTTTAGTGGCTACTGTAAAATTCCAACATGCTTTCCTAAGTTAGAAAAATATAAAGTCAATCAAGTACCCATTGGTTCCTGTCAGACAACACAATGATTTAGAAAACTTTAATTCCTTTAAACTTTAATTCCTGTAAATTCCTTTAAATCCAAGTATCCCACCAATTTATGTATTATTTTTGTGTATTTGGGGATAGTTTCATTCTGCCTTTAAAAAAAAAAAAAGACATTCTTATTGTTGTTTTATACATAGCCAGTGCTCATTTAAATGTATCTACAAATTTATAACTTTCATTGTTCTTTTTTTCCTACTTGCACTTTAGAACTACTCTCTGGGATTATTTTCCATTTATCTGAAATACATTCTTCAGAATTTCCTTTAATGAAGCTCTACTAGGGGCAAACTTTCTCAATTTTTTTTTTTTTTGGTGAGGAAGACCAGCCCTGAACTAACATCCGTTGCTTATCTTCCTCTCTTTTTGGTGAGGAAGACTGGCCCTGGGCTAACATCCGTGCCCATCTTCCTCTACTTTATATGGGACGCCGCCACGGCATGGCTGACAAGCAGTGCATCGGCAGGCGCCCGGGATCCGAACCTGTGAACCCCAGGCTGCCAAGCGTGAACTAAACCACTGCGCCACTGGGCTGGCCCCAAACTTTCTCAATTTTTAGTGGGTTGGAAATATCTTTATTTAACTTTTGTTCTTGAAAAAAATTCTACTGGAGCTAGAATTTGGGATTAGCAGTTATTTTCTTTCAACATGCTAAAGATGTAATTTCCTGGGAAGCTGAGAGGTTGCTGACAGTCTCACAATCAGTGCTTGGCAGGTCATCTGCCTTTTCTCACTGGCTGCTTTTAAGGTTGCCTCTTTGTCTTTGGAGTTCTGAAGTTTCCAAGTGTGGATTTCTTTTCGGTTATTTTGCTTGTGGTTTGTGATTTTTAAGGATAATAATAGGTCAGTTTCATCAGTCTTGAAAATTTCTCAGTCATTATTTTGTCAACTCTCTCTTCTGCCCCATTCTTTCTGTCCCTTCTTTTTGGAGCTCAAATTACACTTAGGTTAGACCATCTCACTCTGTTTTTTGTCTCTAAACCTCTTTTTTCTATTGCTTTGACTTTCTATGCTGAATTCTGCATAATTCCTTCTAGCCTGTGTTTCAGTTTACTAGTTCTCTGTTATGTCTGGCCATTGAATTTTGAATTTCAGGTATTATATTTTTTATTTCTAGAAATTATATGTGGTTCTTTTTCAAATCTGTTTTGTCATTCTTTATAGTTTCCTGTTATCATTCTTACAAGTATCGTTTATTTCCTGAAATGTAGTAAGCATTGTTATTTTATTGTTACCTGTTAGTTATAATATTTGAAATCTTCACAACTGATTTCCGTTGCTCTTATTTCTACTGTTCTTACTCATGAGCCTTGTTTCCTTATGAAGGAAGTAATTATTTACTGTGTGATACTCACTTTTTGTGGAAAATTACTTGTGGGAATTCTTTAAGGCCTAGAAGGAAGGCATTTTCCCTGAAAAATATTTGTCATTGCTTCTGCCACCTAGAGGCACTAATGGTCTTTGACCATTTTAAACTACATCGTTTAAAGTTTTCTTGTTTGTTTGTTTGTTTCAGCTTTATTGAGATATAATTGAGAAATAAAATTTTATATTTAAAGCGTACAGTGTGATGATTTGATGTACATATACATTGTGAAAGGATTCCCACAATCGAGTTAACACATCTATCATGGAGATTTTTTTTAACTACCCAAATCTCATAAATTGGGCAGCAGATATACCCCAGGGCGAGTTTGTGGTTACTATGAATCTGGGTGCCCCACCTATGTGCGGGAGGGTCTCCACTTTGGGCAAGCCCTCTGCTCCGTCTCTGCCCCCTATGCTCCACAGCTCTGTGAGGACTGCTGCTTAACTTCACCAAGTTCCGGTAAATGTCCTCAGGTTAAAAATAAAAAAAGGCTTCAGTGTTCCTTACCTCTCTAGCGTCCTGCCTTCCATTACATTTTCATCTAATAATTTTCTTAGCACTTTATCAGTTCTCTAATACTGTGAAGAAACAAAAATATGTAAGTATGTGCACATGTGCACACATACACATGTGCACATGTTCCAGCATATTTAGTTGTTTTTAGCAAGAGATATTATGTAGACACCTACATTGTCTACAGTGTTAGAAATACTGGAAACAAGCATTCAAATTCATAAGCTAAAATTTAGCAAGAATTGTGCTAAAGGTATGAGTAGAATAACTTTATGGGTAAAATTAATCACATGGCTAGAAGACAGCTTATTGTGACATGCAAATCTCATCTTTAATAGAGAACAAATTATGGAAGACCTAATTCAAGGAGAAATAGCTCATTAGAGTTTTTGAGATGATGAAAAATAACACGAATAACAGAAATAATAGTAGCTAATACTATTAAGGACTTACAATTTTTCAAAGTGCTGTATGTGCATTATCTTAGTTAATCCTTCCACTAATTCTATGAGATAGCTAGTATTTTTATCCCCATTTTATATATGAGAAGACTGAGACACAGAGTCACAGACGATAAGTGGTATAAAAGGGAGTCAAACTTGGGTAGTAACAATTGAAAAGTCCGTGCGCTATACTATATTGCTGCCCTAGCAATAAAGGAAAATGAAGGATATTTTTATTTATGTTTAGAGAAAGGTTTCAAATGTATCTCATTGTGGATAAAAGTAAAGCAAAACATGCATTGTAAGAACAGTTATTATATAGTATAGGAAATGTCACAAATGTTGATTGGTGACTAAATGTTTTGTTATGAGAAAAATAATTGTGGTAGTATAATAATAAAATATAAGGAAAATAAATAACAGCAATAATTAACAATACTTCCAAATTGTAAAAGAGAGAGACTACTTTATGGCAAATCTTTAAAAAAATGGGTCAATTAAAATATCCTTAATTTTATACTACAATAGATTGTGAAAATCAAACATAATCTAGCAAAAAGCCTACAAATAACACAATAGAAAATTCAATTAGAGAGACAAAGAACACCACATAGCCTTTTATATTTAGTTAATATTCTGTGGAGTAAACTGTTTGAGAATGAAGGATTTGAGGTAATGATTCAAATAAGTGCAATTTCAAGTCAAAAAATGGTTACAAACATAATTAAGGAAAATTTTGATAATATTTGCAGATGACACATGCCAAATAAGGAAACAATTTGAGAATATAGTAAAACTAATTACTTTGAACTCAACTGCAGTCAACCGTTGATTAACTGTCGTAATTGAGGTGATGAATAGATAGAAAGGAAACGAGAAATTACCCAGAATTGTTGTGAAAACAAAACTACTAACAGAACTAATAACAATAGGATACAAAATAAATTTATTAATAATCTAGTTTTTCAGAACACAGTCCACAGATATTATCCAAAAGTGTAAAGATAATGCAAGTACTTGGATTTAAGACCACATAAGTTATCTGCCAAAAAATACTTGGCTGTTAACCTCTTAGTAAAGATCCCTTGTATTCATGAGACTTAAACTAAGCAGGCACATACCTCCTTTCTCCTCCGTGGCTGCCCTTACCTAAATTCACCTAAGTCCTTGCTCTATGGTGTTAGACCACACCCCAGCACTGCTGTGTGGGCCGAGGGACAGGGCCTAGTCCATCGGGCTACCTTAGACAGCTCTGTACCATCCACTAGTTACTACTGATATCTTTTGGTATGTAGATGCTTTGTTAATCCATAGTAATTTTAATTTCTTCACAAATACACTCTCTATGATTAATTATTACTTTAGTTATCTTCTACCAGATAATCAAGAGTTGAGTGCCTTCCCAATTATGTAGTCATTTAGATGATCTCTAGAGGAAATTTACCTTTGCTTTGCTTCTATAAAATGTTCACTTAAACTATTAATTTTTGCCTAAATTGATATTTAGATAAGACTTTAGGAGTGTTTCATTTGCTTCAGAAAACAAAACCTTGAAGTTTCTTTCAAAGACACACTCAGATTGTTTGATATGATATAGCTACCTAAAAATATTTGTTAAATTGAATTGCTGAGCTAAAGTTGAATTTCTGAATTAAAAACAAACTAGGGCTGGCCCCATGGCGTGGTAGTTGGGTTCAGCACGTTCTGCTTCAGTGGTTCAGATCCAGGCACGGACCTACGCCGTTTGTCAGCCGTGCTGCAGCAACAACCCACATATAAAGTGGAGGGAAATTGGCATAGACGTTAGCTCAGGGCTAATATTCCCCAAGCAAAAAAAAGAGGAAGATTAGCAACAGATATTAGCTCAGGGCTAATCTTCCTCAGCAAAAACAATAATAAAAAAGCAAACTAATTCCAATTCATTCATATCTTGGGAACATTTTCTAGTATTTGGAAAAATAAAAAAAGAAACAAACAAACCTTAGTGATCGTTTTGCAACCAAGAAAACCATTGTGTGAGCTGACCAAAGCCTCCCACAGCAACTCATTAGAGCTGAGTCTAGAAGTCTGGCTTCTTAACTCGCCTCTTAATGTTATTTCATATTCCATTTGCAGCTCCCAAACTAACTTTTTTTACGATAGATTTTATTGTTTAGAATAGTTTTCTAGTTACAGAAAAATTGAGAAGATAGTACAGAGTATTCCCATATACACCACACACAGCTTCCCCTGTTATTCACATCTTACTTTAGTATGGTACATTTATTACCATTAATAAACCAATATTGATACCTTATTATTAACTAAGTCCATAATTTATTCAGATTTCTTTAGTTCCACCTAATATAAATTAATTTTACAGGCTATTATTGGTGTTCTTGGGGAGAAAAAAGTGTCCTGTGGTAAAATAAGTTTAGGAAATGCTAAGTTAAAGTCAGACATATATCTTGCCTGAAAAACTCAGAGTCCTTACGATATGTAATTTAAATCTCAAAGTGGCGTTAGGAATATGGTGTATTTCCCAAAATGACTGAGTAACTGAACTCTTTTAGATAGAACATTTAGGATTTATATTCTGAAAAACACCCTTTGGAAACTTCTGTCTTACACCATGGCCTACCACGTGAACTTAGACTGGGTTAATCATCTCTGGGAGTATGGCTGAGAAATTGATAACACTCGTTAGTTCCTTGGGGTAACTATTGGCTGAAGGTGGAAGGATGGAGCAAAGATCTATTTCTTATGTACTATTTTGTACCTTTGAAAATTTTGTACCAAATACATGTATTACCTATTCAAAAATTAACAAATGATATAAATTGGATTACTGTGTAATTCAGTCTATCCTGGAAAAAAAAGTTTACTATGTAAATATGGATTTTGCTACCATAACTGTTATGGCATATGTCAACATAAAACTATCAGTATAAGAACATTTTAGAAAATAACCAATCCAAGATGTTCTTAGATAAAGTTATAGTAAGAAATCAGAAAATTATACTCACTGGACATGCGTGTCTATAAATTAATAAAATGGATAGTGTAGTATACCTTATCGATTATAGTTTTTTCTTAATTTAAATAGTGTTTTTAAAAGTTGGTTATTCTGGAGAAATTAACCCAAATTTGCTGAAGAACATCAAAGTTCATTCAACAATATGTTCTGCAATGAGGGATCCATCCTAATTTAGCTTCAGTACAAAAAGCCACTTTCTCAGCCGTTTCCTTGGGAAATGTCTATCCAAATAAAATTGTTGTAAATGACTTGGCTAGTGGGGCCTGTTCTGTGGCATATTATTCTGATTTACAAAATAAAATAATAACCTACTTTATCTTCCATATATTTATATTGTTGTTATCATTATTTCACCCTTACAATAGTTGTGGGAAGTATGCAGTATGGATTTATTGTTGACGCCACTTTACAAAGCAGGCAATGGACACAGCAGTCAAGGGGCTTGTTCTCGTTCGCCCAGAAATCTCAGGGCTTCGTCAGCTCCCCTCTCCTGACCCAGCTTTATGGAACCTCTTCTGAATGTTGTACTCCCAGACTGTAGCTACAGTTTAAATATACAAAGCTTCAATAATTAGAAATTCAGGCAGAATTAATTAAAAGAGAGAAAGATGATATTGTTATTTTTTTAAGTAACAATGTTCAAGGAATTTCAGAACAATCTCGTCAGAATCACAGCACAGTGGGAACTGATTCTCAGGATGATCACCTGATGGAGGTGTTAAATTTGGATCTGCAGCCTCTAAGTCAGGAAAGTAGCAGGATATACTTGCAAAAGTTTTCAGGTAATATCTTTTCATTAGTGCTCAGTTATCTAGAAAAAACCCAAAGCTATTAACCATACCAATTTATCCCTGAACGTTCCAGTGAATTTTCTACTGAAGATTGCAAATTCCTAGGGAGTAGAAACCATGTGTTCCTCCTCAAGTGTTGTTATGATACCTATAGGGGCTGATGCATAATCAATGCATATATATATATATTCAATAAATATTCATTGAGGATCAAGCAGTGGGAAAATGAGTAGTTATTAAAAACCACAGAATTTGTCATCACGTTAAAATTTATTTAAGATCAATTAATCATTTCTATGTTCCTCTCATTTTAGACATGAAAATAAAAACATTTCAGTACATGAAATCACAGATCATTATTGAATTCCCGTGTTAGACTTTATAGTTATGTTTTAAAGCCAGGGCCAAACTTAAAAACATTCAAGTAATCAGGTAAATCTCTTAAGATTGTGGACTCTTCTTTTAAGATTGACTTTTTAAGTGCCACATGATTAAGATTTTGTGCTAACAACAATAATTTTATAATCGACAGGGTGTGTCAGTATCAAAGAAATGGAGTGGTACAGTTTCCAGCCATTGTTGTTTGGTACTTTGCATAGTTTAGGATTTTCAAAGTAAGTGAGCACTACATGGCATCGATGGAGCCTGAATGGTGCCAGCAAAGCCACAGTGGCAGTGTCCGTCCCCGACTCCAGTGAAAGGACTGATTAGGCAACAGAAACCTGCATCACTGAAGTGCTTCAGCGGGGGCAGTGCCTTCACTAGAGAGGCTGGAAACCCTGACTCATCTTTGTGGCTTCTTTTCTTCCCTCATGAATCACAAAATACAGAACGGGGAACAGAACATACCAAAAAAGGGGGAAAGGAGGAAGGGAAATTTCGTAACTCTCTAAAATATTTCCTTGTTCAACTCTGATCAGATCTTATTTCTGCGGGAATAAGCAGTCAGAGTTGCTTGTATTTGGGATTCAATGCATTTACTATGCCAGAGGGGGAGCCCACTTAACCTTCATTCCCTCTCCCCTGTTATGTGTTCTAGCCTTGCCTGGCCAAATAGTGACAAGAGGCACAAGACTTTTTCCCAAAGTATTTCAGTGCACACTTTCTTGCTAATGGAAGAATTCTAAAAATATTCAAGGAATTCTGATGGGATTTTTAATTTCATTAATTCAAACTAGTGATATTTACTCATTTGTTCTAAAAAGTTATACATTGTTTCTGCCAGTTGTTTGGGTTTGGGGGCAGGGGAGGAGTTGTAGGGAATAGGTAATATTCCTATCTATGGCCCTTCTACAAGCGATTCTGAAGGATTTCACATTGTATTCAACACTGAGGGGCTACCAGCTTTCCCTAATGTAGCTCCCTGAATATACTTATAATTTAGCTAAGGGATGAACAAATGTACAAAATCTATACTTTTAAGGCAAAATAGGATATGTGTCTTAAGAAAAAAATAAAAAGAGTTTTTTTAGTTGTTCTAAGAGAATCATAAGCAGAGTGTCACAGACCAGGGTGGAGAGCAAGCTCAGTCATGGCTATCAGGAAGCTTTATCCCAAAGTGGTAAAGAACTGGGTTGTGAATGGTGGAGGCAAGGCAGAACCCTAACAGAGAATAAAGGTTGAGAGAGAGAACGGCAAAAGTAAGATGAAAGCCAGGAGGCATTTTGTGGTTATATATATACAACTCTTGACTACATGTACACACTATAAAGATTGACTGTCTAGAGCCACATGGAATTCCAGATAGAAAATTCCAGATCAAATAATTTAGATTTAACACTAAGTGATTGAACCTTATACTTTAAGCTTTGTGAAGAATGTCTTTATTAAGCATGTGGTATACTCTTTGTCTTACTAAAGCATATTATATATTCCCCTTTTTCTGACGATGTTTTCATGAAGCCCTAAAAATTTATCAGATATATTTTGGAGGACCAAGGGAGCTGGTGGTAAATGAGAGGATCTTCCTCCCACCCCCTCTCCCTCATTCCCAGAGCAATTCAGCTTTTTACCTTGTTGCTTGTTGGATGATTTCTACAAGATTTCATTTGAAGAAGGAGTTCCACCAGTAAAATGAAGTTTGAGTCCAGTGAGAAATTCTTGTGTAGTCTTATTACTGAGAAAGCACTGACTCATTGTGAGCAGTCCATTTCTTTTAATATAATAGACATAAATATCATGGATAGACGAATGGATAGAAGCATAGGCACGTGAGGGAAGTAGTAGTGGCGTGGGGTATTTGAATGAAAAAATATGTGTGTGGGAATAAGTTAATATATTATAGAAAGAGGCCACTTTTAACCATTTGTATTTTGGAGAAAATAGAAATCTTGTTAATACATGGATACAGGCATTTACGAAATAGTTTCCTGGTTTCCTTAGAAAGGTCAATGCCAAAAGTCCTCCACATTTTTTAATGTGTTTTTTGTCCTTAATTCAAAAGCTCTCTTTGAAAATATTTACTCTTTACTTTCTAAGAAAATGTAAGTACTTGTACTATTTGGCACGTTCTTTACCTAATAGAAAAAGATTCTTATTAAATATATATCTCCTAAACTTAATATAACAGAAAATACAATCCTAGTTGTGTTTTTTAAATGAAATGTTTCAAACTAACATTTAACCCTTTGTATAATCCACAGGTCACTCATTAAATTTTATGTAATCATTAAATCTTTTTGCAATTTAGTCTTGATTCATAATTATTTCCATTATCTAATATTTTTTATCCCAATACCCAAATTTGATTTGTTTCCATAGTTGCATGTGTGGGAATTCGTGATATGAGAACGTCGTTTTCATTTATTGCACAGCAAGGATCAAATCTGTAGAGAATGTTATCCATAGAAAATGCAATTTGCCATTTTGAGAAGGCTATTCATGGCAATCACATTAAATTAACAAACACTGAAATATCAAAACTGAAATTTTCACTGGGCTCTGTTAAGCTACTTTTATTGATATTTATAGAAATGTGATTTTCATATGCTTTCTGAGCACAAAGAATTATTTGGGGATCTTCTCACAAATGGATTAAGGATTTAGGAAAAAAGGAATTTTTTACATACCATCTACTGTCATCTCTCTGCGGTTGGTGACTGGCCTAAGTACAAAGTGAAAGCACAGCAAATTAATAAGAATTTCAAAACTAATTTTTGCCACAGGAAGCTTAGAGAAAAATACACATATTCTAGACATATAAAAAAGAGATATATTCTAGTATATAAATGTATCAAACCAACACATCGTAAACAAATTTACACAATGTTGTATGTCAATTATATCTCAATTTAAAAATTCACTTTTAAGGGGCTGCCCGGTGGCGTAGCGGTTTCATCCGCGCTTGGCAGCCTGGAGTTCGCAGGTTCGGATCCCGGGCGCCCGCCGACGCACTGCCTGTCAGCCATGCCGTGGTGGTGTCCCATATAAAGTGGAGGAAGATGGGCACAATGTTAGCCCAGGGCCAGTCTTCCTCAGCAAAAAGAGGAGGATTGGCAACGGATGTTAGCTCAGGGCTGGTCTTCCTCACAAAAAAAAAAAAAATCCACTTTTAAAAAAATGTAGACATATTCTTTAAGCAGTAGTATGAATTTTCTTTTGGTGTACTCAGGAATGAGACATAATTAACTACCTGTGAAAGCAAAATAAAGTGTGTGACCCCCAGGAGCTTCCATTCCTGCTGGCGATGAGGATGTGCTCATATGTGAAGATAACCGCTCACAGTCATAAGTCTTATGTGGTAGAGGGAACACTACAGGATCCCCAGAGTCCCTTTAAGCTGCAGTGACGGGGAAAGGTTTTAGGGAGCAGCAAGGATTGCTGTTGGTCACTGCAACATGAGGGAGGATTGAAGCTGTCCTAGAGGAAGGAGGAGACCGTCCCACGTGGACAAGCAAGACTAACAAAGGCAGGGAGGCAGGTGGGCCGCTTGCGGAGGCTTGTTGGCTCTAGCAGGAGGTTTAGCGAGGGGCCCAGCAGGAGTCAGAGCTAAATAGGAGGATGGGCCTGATGTGGGGAAGACAAAAAAGAATAAAACTCTCCCGGCAGCATTAAAAGTGTCTTTATTTTTTGTATCATGTTTTCACATTTATTCCATGTATCTTTCTGTGGCAGGCAGAATAATGCCTCCTCCCACTCCCGGAAGATGTCACCTTCCTAATGCCTGGAGCCTGTGAATATGTTATCCCGTATGGTGACATGTGAAGGAGGAAGGCATAGTGTGGGAGGCTGAATAATAGTCCCCAAAGATATCCAGGTCCTAATCCCTGGAACCTGTGACTGTTACCTTGTATGGCAAATGGATTTTGCAGCTTTGATTGAATTAAGGGTGTTGAGATGCAGAGATTATCCTGGACTATCCAGATGAGCCCTAAATGTAATTACAAGAGTCCTCATTAGAAGAGGAGAGAGAGATTTCAGACAGAAGAGAAAGAGGCTATGTGATGAAGCAGAGTCAGAGAGAAAAGATGCTAAGTAGCTAACTGTGAACATACACCAAGGGAACATGAGCCAAGGAATGCAAGCAATGCAGCCCTAGACACTGGAAAAGATGAGGAAATGGATTTACCGTAGAGCCTCTGGAGGGAGCATAGCCTTGCCAACACCTCCACTTGAGCCCCATAAAACTCATTTCAGACGTGTGCCCCCCAGAACTATAAGAGAATACATTTCTACTGTGAACGCCACCAAGTTTGATGTAACTTGGCCACAGAAAATGAAAGCACTTGAGGCATTAGGTGCTCATAAAGTCCTTGGAAAGCCTAGGCAGGGTTCTAGCGCACCTCCAGGAATTATCTGCCTCAGGTTGCCGTCAGAGCGCAAGAAGCCACTACCATAACCCTAATCCAGTTGCCAGGAATCTCCTCTGCATGACAGCCTCAAAATTGCTGAATGGCCATGGAAACATGTATTCTGGCCACCACCGCTACCACAATTGCCTCTTGACGCACAGAAAGCTGGAAAACGGGCACAGGAATCTGCTACAGAAAAGCCTCTTATTCTGCATCAAGACTCTGCTCGTTGGGGAGGTGGGGTGTGGGGGGCAGTAAAATGAGTCAAGAAGGTGTCCTGTGCCTCATTTTCACCTTTCAAATATCTCAATAGTTTTATAGAGGAGATTGGGAAATCCGGTTTTTAGCTTTCCAGCTTCTGCAGTAGTAAGAAGTTATCCTAGAAAGAGAGTGGAAAGAAAGATGAGCAGAAAAATCAACAGAATTCACCACAAAGGGCTTGAGGTTATTTATATGACCATTCTCGGCTTCATCATTCCCTATGTTTTTATAGAATTACTTTCTAAGCAATATGATTTAATAAAATTGTCAGTTCATGCAGCAACACGGATAGAACACATATTGTGTGGGGAGCATCATATGAGGTCAAGATGGGAAGATACTAAAGAAAGGAGAGAGTTGGCCCCTGTTCTCACAGAAGAGCGCATGCTTAATGCAAAATGCATATGGTTAATACAGGATAAATTATGTTTGGACCTGATGAGCGATATAAATAAATTGGAGATGAATTCAGAGAGTCTGCATGTGGGAGGAGAGTTTTGAAAGAAGAGACTTCATTTCTCAGAGGAGAGCAGGAAATGCATTTCTGGATGATGGAGGATGGAGCTTATCTGTAGGACAGAGGCAGGAGGAAATGTAGTCATATGTGTGATTCTACTTGGTTGGCACACGAGTCAGCATGGAGAAGTTAGAGGAATGAAAGTGCTAACATGGATGTAGTTGCTAAATAGCCCAAAGGCTCAAACTGAGGAAGTGATATTTCTTAGTGAACTTCTTGTGACTTAGTAAAATCACTGGAGTAAGCTCTGAGAAGGGAAGTGAGGAAGCAGAACATGGAAAACTCATTTCAGGATGCTGAGATGGCATCCAAAGGGCAAAAGGCAAGACTGTTACATCAACTGCTGAGGTTTGACTGAAGAATGACCATGCCACAGATATACAAATAGCTCTTTTTCTTGTCTTTTTAAAGTAAAAGTAATATATAGCGATGGCTAAAAAAAACAGTACAGAAAAGTATAAAATCAAAAGTAAAACCTCTCTCATACTCCCCCCACCTCTGGATCTTCTATCTAAAGGTTGCTGCCATTAACCGTTTCTTATGTATGCTTTTGGAAAGCATTTTTCTGACATAAAGACCATATATTAATGTACACAAATGGGATCATGGTATATGCACAGTACTTACCCTGTCCATTGAGATCTTTTAATACCAACACATGTAGATCTAACCTGTTCTTGGTAATGGCTCTGAAGTTTCTCATTGTACAGATTTCCCATGATAACATGTAATCAGTCTACTGCTGCGAGATATTTATATAGCGCTTCTTCTCCCCAGTTTTTACGTCTCTGCCGATTTACCTCTCTGAGCTCATCTACTCTTCTCCTCCTGGCTCACTCTGCTCTGGCCACATCAGCCTCCTGCATGTTTTTCAAATACTTCAGTTGTAGTCCTGCTTTTGCACAAGCATCTCTCTGCCTAGAGTGCTCTTCCTTTAGAAATCAGCTTGCTCCCTCCTTCACATCTTAGCTCACATTCGACTTCTCAGTAACACCATCTTTGATCACACTATTTAATATTGTTAGCCCATCCCACTCCCAATCTACTTCCTTTTTAAATTTTTCTCCATAGGACATTTTACTCTCTAAAATATTATATGCTAATTTATTTTATTTTCTCTTTTTTTCACTAAAATGTAAGTTTCATATGGATAGTTATTTTTGTATGTTATTTGTTACTAATACATTTATGAGTAAAGAATTGCTAGACATCTATGTCCAGACAAGAATATAATATTAAATAAAATCTTATTCTCCATCAATATTATTTAATTATTATTTAATCACATCATCGCTTCAGATATCTCCCTTTGGATTCTCAAATATCTCCCAACACTGTAGACTTTTTCTGTAGTAAATATTACTTTAATCTATATTCCTGTAAAAAAGCATAATCATAGCACATGATAGATAATACTTTAAAAAAAACTATATCAGTCAAATAAGTAAATCATGTTCCTTGCTCTAATAAACGGATAAAAGTAATATAGTCCTATACTTTCACAATTATCCTTAAACACCATTTTTAGGTAATGCATGGCCTAGTGAAAGAAAATCATTTGATTGCACAAGAAAAGTTCTAATTGTAAGTGAAATTGTAGTGTGTAATAATCTGGATTCTCTGCACCCGAAGTGGAAAGAAATAGTAATGTAAATGATATAGATGATAACAGCTTTCAATAGACAGTGTTGTTACAATATTCAGTAGATAATAGTTTTGAGCATTATGACTGTAATAAATTTATATCAGTTTCACTTCATTTTTTAGTATTGCAAAATTTGCCACAAATTTCATCAGATATTTTGGAATGACATAGCACAATACGTCAAGAAAATCTCCAACTCTTTTGACAATAAGTGCTATCAGAACTTTTAGATCCCCTCCTTCATGGAAACATTTGTGTTATTTGTGTATAGAAAAACAGATTAAATTATTTTCTTGGTAGCCTTGTATGTTCTGCTAAGCCACAGCAAATATTTATTAATATGGTTAATAAGTTAAATTTTTATTTTTCAAATTCCTGTTAATATCAAGTACACTTTGGAGAAAAAACATACAAACAACTTGATATCTCATAAAGTATGGGGTGAGTTAGATCTGTCTCCTTTACAGGCACAGGTCGGGGGGGCTTATTTCATAGCATTAACTAGAATTGTGGAATAGATAGAAACATAATATACTGGCAGAGATGTGGTGTTCCCTGAAGAATGGCCTCTATCAAGACATTTTTCATCCACGATCAAGATGCAAAGAAGTTGTAATGTGTTATGACACTATCCCTCATTACCCATCATTAAGTCACACCAAAATGGTGCAAAGACCAGGAGACCAGCTGGACATTCACATTCAATCTCTGAGAGATTCAGTTGATTTCTGTCAGTTTGTGAATATTTCATTATCTACTACCTATGATTTTTTTCTTTTTTGGTGAGGAAAATTGAACCTGAGCTAACATGGGTGCCCATCTTCCTCTATTTTGTATGTGGGATGCCGCCACAGCATGGCTTGATGAGCAGTGTGTAGGTCCGTGCCTGGAATCTGAACCCACAAAACCCAGGCTGCCGAAGCAGAGTGCGTGAACTCAACCACTATGCCACCAGGCCGACCCTAGTATCTATGATTTTTAAATAAAACAACCCTTTTAAAGATAATAATTGCAAATTTGTGAATTATATTTTTAATTGGGAAAATTATGAGCTTGTACAGGTAAGCTATTTCTTATTTTATTATATGTCCTGTGCTTTTACACTTAACAGTTACTTAATTATTTATAATTGTACTGGCTGGGGAATTTTTTTTCCTTATTTGATGTCTGCATAATTTCTGAATATTGTTATGTGTTGAATGGAAATCTAATTATAAAACAAATTCAGTTATTCACTATACGTGGCCACTAAAAACATTACTATTGGCCTGTTAAAGCCTCTATTCAGTTTTTCTCAATACTGAACTCTACTGAGCACTGTAAACTCACAATTTTGCATGAATTTATGTGCAATTAAAACCTCAGTGAAATTCTGTATTTGTTTATTCAACAATTATATAGCATCTACTCTGTGCCAGGTAATATGCTAAGGACTGAAAGTACCAATATGAATGAGATAGCTCTCCCTCTCTGAGTGTGATTGAATAATTGTCCCCTAAGATGTCCATGTCCCAGTCCCTGGAACATGTGAATGTGACCATCTAAGGGCAGAGACCTTGTAGATGTGATCAAGTTAAGGATCTTGAGATTATCCTAGGATTATCCTGGAGTAGTGAGGTGGACCCAAATGCAATTACGTGTATTCTTATAAGATGGAAGTACAGGGACATTTGACAGAGACGGGGTTGGCGTGGGGGTGAGGGGAAGGCAATGTGACAGTGGAGGCAGAGATTGGAGTGATGTGGCTCCAACCACTAGAAGCTGAAAGAAGCAAGGAACAGATTCTTCCCAGTGGATGTGGAGGGAGCCCAGCCCTGCTGACCCCTTGCTTTTGACCCAGTGATTTCGGACTTCTGGACTCCAGAACCGTGAGAGGGTAAATGTGTTGTTTTCAGTCACCAAGTTTGTGGTAATTTGTTGCAGCAGTCTTAGGAAATGAGCATACTGAAGTGCTCAACATTCAGTGAAAGAGAGAAACACAAAAACTAATCATTCTAGCGCAGTGAGAGCCCTATCAGAGCTATATGGGAGAGGAAGTGGGAGTCCAGCGGTGGAGCGTCCACTCCAGCAGATCAAGTTCTATAAAGCTACTTGAAGATCTGAACGGAGGCTTGAAGTGAAAATAAGAGTTTTCCAAGCAAAGAAGAGAATGCAAAAATGCAGAAACAAAAAATGTATAGTAAGTTTTATAATACAAAACTGTATTTTGAAATGCACATTTTTTTCTGGGAAATATTAAGCCCTAAACGAATTTTCATTAATTTTTAAAATTTTGATTAGTTATATTTATCAAAGAAGAATGTAAGGCTATGAAACATTCTTGGAAAGATTAATATCCTAAATATTACAAATAAGATAAAGGAATATTTCAATATTACAAAAGTAAAGAATAACTATTATTTCCTGTCATTGCCAGTAGCTGAGGGTTTTAGAGACGTTAGTACATGGAAATTTTGATGAAAGCATCTCCACAGTGCCATAGTTTAATCAGTTGGGGAGAGAGAGATCATTTAGTCTAATTACACAATAATTACGAGCCCCTCAAATTGTAGTAAAAATAAGGCAACAATTTTAATAAAAATATTTCTCTTCTCTTTTTCCATTTTATTTGGATTAGTATGAATTTTGCCTAGAAGTTTTTGGCCAAGTGAAAAATAGAGAGCGGTCATTTCTCTGTGTTCTCTTGTCAGAATGAAACCATGGAAGTAGTAAGGATGACTGAACAAAACGTCTGATACTGTGTTGGGGACCCCTAGAAATTTTGCAGACTGGATAGAATTTGGATGAGTTTTGAAATCTATTTTCAAAGTTGATTTACGTATTTGAGAGAGAATGGTAAAGAAAAGACATTATAAATCAAATGTAGATGTACTACGACGTGCCTCAGGTCCTGGTGATTTGGCTTTAAGAACAAAGAGGGAAAGACCAATAAATTATAATATAAAGGACAATTAGATTATCCAGGGATGACAAGAAAAGTCAAAGTGAAAAGGCAGTTGTGGATTTTAGTTCTTTTCCCAGAGCCAAGAAACTGGATTAGCTGATCATTAGATACCGAGAATTTCGTTCCCACACCCTTCACAACATTAGGCAATATCAAACTTTTCAGTTTTGTAGGGAAAGAGGTCAAATACTGGCACTTCCCAAAGCAAAAGGAATAACAATTTGTCAATGATGTTTTAGCCATATTTGCTAGGCATCCTGTGGAAGCCCAATGATTGCTCCCTCCCTGAGCATCTCCAGTTCACCTGAGAGCAGAGCGGTGGAGCTCACAGCCCCTCCCCAGACCTTCCTGGCTCCCGGCCCAAACACTTGGTAAATTGAACCATTACTCCAGTTAAAAGTAAATTTGCAAACTCAGCCAGTCAAGGGGGTCTCACTTCACGTATTATTGTAGCAGAGAGTTTTCTGGGATGATTGCCTCCAATACAGTCCAAAAAACTTTGCTATTAATGCAAATAGACGTAGAACTGAGAGGTTAGAATTCATTTAGACAGATGGCAATATTCTGGTTTTTTTTTAATCCATGGTCCAGGAAAGCTTTCCTATTGATAAAACCTTAAAAATATTTTATTCGTATGTGCAATAATTCTGCTTGAATGATGGGTGGTACATAGTTTAGAAAATCCTCTCATTATTCCTATGGGCATAGTTTCATTTTTTTTTTTCCTATATATATATCACTGGGGATACCCATAAAAATAATCAGGATAATAGTATAATAGTATGGTAACCTATGGGAGCAATATATATGCTAATAGTCACAGAAGGATTTATATTAAATATTTTACAATTTCTACTTCTCATTTTGCTGCAAAAAAAAAAAAGATTTCTATGTCTATCCTAAAAATATATTTATCTCTTAGTTTTGTTACCAGGTAGATATTTATGTGCATTGGTAATATCACCCATTTACAAAGACATATACCTTTCCGTTAATTTTCAAGAATTTTTTATAAGTTGTCTCCACTGGCTACTCTGTAAACAAAAAATAATAGTCTTATGCTGTCTCTGTGTCTCTGGTTTCTATCCATGCCAGCCTAAGCCTGGAAACTCAGTCATTCCAAAATTATTTGGTCTGCTAGTCTCTAGACAACAAATTACTTCTGTTTGTCACCATTTGGCTATAATAGGGAAACTAGACTGAAAACTGCCAGTTTAATCAGCCAATAAACCAATGTGAATTTTATGAAAGTCACAATTGTACTTGGGACACTGTGTTAATTTATTTAGTATTTCAACAGATCTTATCCTTGCCCCAACCTAACAGATAGAAGAGAAACAGCAGAATGTGTGCATCCCTGCTTTTTTTCTTTTAAGTACATAAGATGAGGTTGGCTTTTGCTATTCCTGCAACTTTTTGTGCAGCAGAAAGAAGGAAAATACAGTTATTATTCTAGGAAGACAAACAATGTGCCCTGGTAGTTAGCCATAAGACTTTGCTGAGGTTGGGACCTACTTGACATGAGGTAGTCGCCTTAGGAGAGCAAAGACAATAGACCTATTGTCACCATCTAAATTCAGAAACAAACCCACTCTGCAAAAGCACACTAAAAGTCACTTGAAAATAGACTTATTGGGAACTCAGAAGATTGATTTGAGTCTTGGATAATCATGTCAAATAGGATCTCTCCCCTACTTTCACGGTTAAAATGGGAACCCTTCAAGTGGTGTTTTAAGCAGTTGCTTCCTAGAACAATCTAGCACAGAACAGTCTCTTGGTGTGCAGAAATTTCCTATTCTACTCCCTACGATGACCTAATTCCAAAGTCAACATTCCCCTTTTGCAGTGAGGCTGGAAATGTTTCTGCCTCATAATCAAAGCTATCCACGTAGTTGAGCTCATTGTGCTTTTAGAAATTGTGATTTTACCTGCTTTCAGCCAGATTCTCTTATTACTTTCCTCCAAATTCCATTTTATTTAGTTATTCTTCAAAATAGAATCTGTCTCTAATTTTTAAAGCACAATTGGAAGAAATTAAGCAATCCTACTAACCAAGCTTGAGCCATTTGACATTAATATTCTTTATGGGAAAATCCATTTTGGATCTATATATTCTACTAACATCACATTTTCTACTCTTCCATTATGAACCACAATATGGTTTATTTCTTGAAATTTTGCTTTGACAAGCGTAATTTTGTCATTGCATAACATGAGTTTTTAGTATTGGACAGTTACATTTCTAATGGTCTTATAGTGTCAGTCTTGCCAGAAAGCAGCTTGAAATCTATTTCTTAAAGAGTATAGAAAGAAATAGAAAATATAAAGAAGCATATTAAGCTTCCCTTGACAGTTTGAAACTAGCAAGCCTCCTTCCTTAATTGCTTTCCTCCATTCCCAGAGGATTGGTAAGGAACTCTTATTGCTGTTCCATGGATAGATCTTTCACAATTAACAGAACACTGTACTTTTTTAAAAAATCAGTAGATTTTTAAAATAATTAATGGCATACATAACTCTGTATGTTAATCAGAGACAAAAGCTCATCATGAGTATAGCTTGAAAATGCTCTTTCAGGGGAAAGACTGCTACCTGTTTTTTGTTTGTTTTGCTTATTGAGGCATAATTAACATAAGTAAAATTCACGATTCTTAAGGTGTATCGTTCTATGAATTTTGGCAGACATACAATCAGGCTAGGAAGTATTTCCATCATCCCAAAAAGTTTCTTCACACTTGTTTGTAGTCAGTCCTCTCTTCCCACCCCCAGCTGATCTGTCCCAATCGTTTTGCTTTTTCCAGAATGTCATATAAAATCATACAGTATGTAGCCATTTTGAGTCTGACTTCTTTCATGTAGCATAATGCCTTTGAGATTTTTCCACGTAGAACTGTGTCAGTATTTCATTGCTTTTAATGAGTAGTGCTTTATGTAGGATATATCACATTTGTTTATACATTTGCCTTATAAATCCTTTCACTATTCATAATTATATTACTATGATTATTATAAAATTTAGCTACCGTTTTAAAGTACTTACTATGTGCCAGGTACTATGATAGACTTGACTATGATAGACTTTTACATAACTTAATTTAATGCCGCAAGTCATAACACAATATTTTTTAACAACAGAGCCAGACTTTAGGTTTGAATCCTATCTCCTCCACTTATTGATTTTATGACCTTGGGCAAGTTACTTAACATCCTCTAGTTTCACACAACTGTGCAAAGGAGACGATAATAGTACTACCCCTTAGGGCTGTTGTGAAGATTAAATGGTTAAATACCTCAAAGTACTTATAACAGTGTCTGGCTCTTAGTGTTCTGCAAATGTCAGTTATATTTTGTTACATGCTTTTGGACAGCCATGTAAAGTAGGGCTTGGTATCCCCAATTTAAAGAGGAGACAGGCTCAGAAAAGTTCAGACTTCCTCAAAATCACATCATCACTAATGTGGCAGATCCAAGCCACGTTAACCTAGCGTTATCTAACTCCAGTCCTGGTACTTCTTCCATGACAATATACTACTTATTATTAAGTTAAAACCACTGAATCTCTTCCTGACAATATGGCCAACTAGACATTCTGAGGGACGCTTCCACTAAAATACAACTAAGTCCTACATAAATTACAAATATACATGTTTTTTCTAGTGTGCACAAAAATGAATTTAAAGTTATGGGAAATCTTCAAGACCGAAATAACAACAAGTTGAAGCCAAAGCAGGCACCTTGCTATGAGCAGTAAACAGACTAAAGAACAGGGCTGCCCTGAGATAAAAATGCTGGTTGGGCACAGCTGCTGGAAGGCCACATTAGGCCCCAAGGACCCTTGGTAGTGCCACCTTGCTCTCAGTAGAAATAAACACAACTCCTCTCTGGAGAAAAGTCCTCAGGTTTTTCAAGGAATGAGTTATTTTAATATTATTAAACTTTGCCAACAAAGTGAATGGGAGAACACTCCCAACTCATTCCATAAGGCGACCATAGCCTCAATTTCAGAATCAAAAAGAGAAGAGAGCAAGAGTTTGACAAAGAAAATTGCAGACCAATCTTATTCCTGGATATCAGCAGGAAAATCCTGAACAGTGTTAGAAAACTAAATCTAGCAATGCTTTTTTTTTTCTTTTTTTGTGAGGAAGATCAGCCTTGAGCTAATGTCCGTTTGCTAATCTTCCACTTTTTTTTTCTGCTGAGGAAGATTAGCCCTGAGCTAGCATCTGTACCCGTCTTCCTCTACTTTATATATGGGACACTGCCACAACCTGGCTGAATGAGCAGTGTGCAGGTCTGTGCCCAGGATCCGAATCTGTGAACCCTGGGCCGCCAAAGCAGAGCATATGAATTTAAGTACTACACCACTGGACTGGCCCCACAATGCATTTTTTTAAGCATAAAAAATATATGATGAAAAAGATGGGTTTACTTCAGGAAGGAATAATTATAGTATACTACATTAATACATAAAAGGATAAAAGCCTTATGATCAACTCAATTGATTCATAGAAATTTAATAAAAGTCACCACTCAGATATAACAAAATTTCTTTGAAGGTTAGTATTTATAGGAATTTCCTTATGTACCCAACAAAAACTCATGAAAAATAGAAGCATTTCTTCAGACCAAGATTGCCACAATCACTACTTCTATTCAATATTGTATTGGAAGTCCTAGCCAGTGCATGTAGAGCACAAAAAGAAATAAAACATATAAATCTTATAAAGGAAGACAATTTTCAATATTCATATAATTGACTACATTGAAAACCTGAAAGAATCTATAGATAAATTCTTTGACTTAAGAGTTTTATCAAAGTGACTCAATATAGGATAAAAATACAAAAATCATTTGCATTTCTATACACCAGCATCAAATGATTAAAAAATGTTATCCAAAACATACAAGGATTAAATTATAAAAAGATGGAGCAAATTAAAAAATTTGAAAGCTAGGAAGATTCAGTATCTTAAAAAATTTCAATTATTTCTAAATTACCTGTAGATTCACTCCATTTGTCATCAAAATCCCAATAAGACTTTGGCAAATTGTTTCTGAAATTTATGTAGAAGAACAATAGGCCAAGAATAGCCAAAGTAGTCCTGAAGAAGAATAAAGTGGGGGAACTTTCTTTCTCTACCAAATGTCATGACTTATTATATAGGAATAGTAATTAGTAAAGTATGGTATTGACTCTGACATAAACAACTAGGTAAATTAAACAGAAGAGTCTAACATTATACCCATGTTTATATGTAGATTTTATATACAAAAAAAGTGGTGATCCATTTCACTAGGGAAAGGATCAACTATTTACTAAGGCAATTGCTTTTCTCTTTGAAAAAATAATGAAATTTTCTCCCCTCCTCACACCTACATGAAAGTAAATTTCAAATGGATTAAAAATGTGAATATAAAGGGCAATAGTTTAATAATTTTGAAAGAAAACACAAGAGAATATTTTTAAGGTCTTGAGGAAGAGAAGTTTCTTAAGCAAGGCTGAAAGACTGCAACTCAGAAGAAAAGATATATAAATCTGACCACATTAAAATAAAGAGCTTTTGTTCATCAAAAGATGTTATCAAGAAAATGACAACCCACATACTGAGATAAAATATTTGCAGCCTATTTAACTGACAGAAAATTTGTATTCTCCTCCTAAGCCAATAAAGTAAAAGACAAGCAACCCAATAGAAAAATAGGCCAAAGACATAAGCAGGCATTTCAGAGAAGAAATATACAAATAGCTTTTAAATGTATGAAAAGATGGTCAACTTCTTTAATTCTCCATGAAACACTTATTAATGACAAAGGGGGAAAGAGAAAATTATAGTAGAGAAGCATGGCAGACACTACCTTGTGATCAAAGGGAACAGCATCTATAGTGATACAAACTGAAATCATATACCACCTGATCAGATGCGATAAGGAGAATACTTTTCCTTACTAGTATTTCCATACTAGCACTTTTGTGATAGTCCTGCCAAAGGTGCGTAACTTTAATCAAACCATGAGGAAATATCAGGCAAACTCAAATGAAGTACATTCTACCATATAACTGGCCAGTAATCATCAAAAGTACCTCAAAAAATGACTGAAGAACTGAGAAAGAAGACTAAAGAGATGTGACTACTAAAATCATGTGTGGTTTTGAAGTGGAGCCTTTTGTTAGAAAGGATATTATTGGGACTATGGGAAACTGAATGGAACCTGAGGATTAGATGGCAGTAACGTGTCAGTGTTAATTTTCTGGTTTTGATGGTGGTATTGTAGTTAAGTAGGAGAATGTTTATAAGGACATTTATATGCTCAGCAAATACTCAAGTAGTGAGGTAACAGGGGCATCTTATTGGAAACTTATTTTCAAATATTACCTTTCCTACAACTTTTCTTTCACCCTAAAAAGTAAATTTAAAAAAAAAAATGCTACAGAGAGATACCATTTAACATCATTTTAGCAAAAATTTAAAGTTCTGACAGTATCAAGTGTTGGAGAGAAATTGATCAACAGGAACTCTTAAACACTGCTAATGGGAGTGGAAATTATTTCAAACAATTTGGAAAACAATTTGACAGTGTTTTGTAAAAAAAAGTTAAAACACTCACATACAGTATGACGTGGAAATTCAGATCCTAGGCATATTACCAAAAAGAAATTCTACTAGATGTGCTCTAAAGATTTTATGTAAGAATGTTCATAGCAGTGTTGTTTGTATTATATATGTATATAATCACACAATATAATATTATACAGTGGTGAAAATGAATGAGATAGATGAATCGTAGTTACTTAATGTTCAATGAAAGCAGCAAGTCACAGAAGGCTAGCCATGGTGCAATTCCATTTTCATAAAGGTCAAAAATAACGTAGCATTTATGCAAGATATTATTTAGGAATATGTATACATGTAATAAAACTTTCCTTTTTAGGTCAAAGGAATGATTAACACACAATATAGGATGGGGTTGTACTTCTGTGAGGAGGCAAGGGGAGCAGGTTGGAGAAGGAGCATGTTGAATGGAACCATATTGGTAATTATGTATTCTTAAGTGGTAGCATTGAAGGAGTTTGACTTATTATTATGCTTTATAACTTATATGTGTTTACATGTTATATGTATATTGTATGTATTAAATATTACATAAAACTATTTTTAAATTATTAAAACCATGGATGAGTGATTTAAGGTAACAGGTTTGGGTCTTCCCTTTTAATGCTGGTCAGTAAACATTTTAAGGCTGGAGAGAAAGGGGAAGACAGCAAATCAACCTTCCAGGACATTTTTTGACTATGTAGTCAAACAGTAAACAAAAGAAAACCCTGGGACTAAAGCGTTAGAATACTGCTCGGTATTCTGTCTTTAAGGGCGTAGGTTATTTGAGAATACTTAGAACCGTCTCCACGTCAGCCTTCAAGTCCGAGCAGAGAGAGTTGGATACAAGTCTCTAGATGTTTTGATGCTGGGTGCCGTCCCCGTGTAGTTTCCTAACCTAAGTGTTCCATAGAAGTAGACTTTGGCATGCTGATTTTCTTTGTCTTCAAGAGTCTCTTTGAAGTAGAACATTCAAGTCCTCTTGAAAGGCTCTGCTGTTAACTAAAGAGTTCCATTTCTATTTGTCAGACAGCGCTCCGACACATGAAGAAAACAAGCAAATCGATTATGTAAGTAGGTAGACAGCTTTATGAAACACAGACTAGTGACCCTTGGAGCTCAGAGAATCCATGTTGTACAACATAGGTGCTTCCTGACAGCTTTTACATGGGCTTTGTTTATCTGCAATGAATCCGTATATATTGAATCAACATTTAAACTATATGCAAAAGAAAACGTTCACAATAGTGTAATACTGAGCTCACATTCTGAGACGTTGTAAATGAACATTTGCCCTAACAGTCATTAATTAGATATATAGAAGTTGTGTTGCCACTAAACACTTTATTTTCTGTTGAAGTGAAATCCTTTGAAAAGGAGAGGATATAATGTAAACTTTATTGTCACAATCTTTACTAATAAGAGGCAGCAATAGACATCTGTCCCAAAGACATTTGACTGAACACATATAATCATCACTTACCTCACCACAAGGATAATATAGCAAAGCAGCAGAAGAAGAGTTTATATTTGAACATCTTAAAGTACCCATTTTTATATTTTCCACTACTTCAAGATGGATAGTACCATATGGCTGCCACATAAGTGGACCTGTTACTAATAAACTAGGACTGATGTGTAATTACGTTTTCAGTGATTCATCTGCGAAACACCCTGGGTTATTTTACATGGAAGCATCTGGTTCACATGTGTACAGTGGTTATTCTGTGCTGATTGACATCTCTATTCTTTTAATAAAGTCTCAGTTGCACAGATGTGAGCTATTGCCTTTCTTATACAGACAAAACTTGCATTTGAAAAATCCTTATCTCGACCCTGAAACTGAACATTTCAATGTTCTACACACATACACACACACAACACATGCACCGTGACTGGAACATAATATAAATATTTCATTCAATGTATTTCAATTGTTGAACAGATGTATGTAGGCACCTGTATCTCTTTTTATGTTTGTTTATACCATGACATCTGTTTTCGATTGTAAGCTCAAAGAGGGCAGTGACCATGTCAATTTCATATAATGCAGACAGTGTCCAGTAAAGCATAATTCACTTTCAAATGCTTGCTGAGTATTTGTCAGTCATGATGGTGATGTTAACGACTTTAAGGAAAAGCTTATAATCTGACTGTAAACACCTTTTGCACTTGCAGGAATATTTGCTGTAAACAGCCTTGCTTTCAATTTCACACCTTATGATTAGCCAGGTAACACAGAAAGCTATGTTATTTTGTGCAGAATTAGTTTACTTTATGTTGGAATAATTCTCTAGTGATATGTGATATAAGATTTCAAAAAGGTAGAATTCAAGGTAAGTTTCACGAGAGATGTAGCATTTTAGCTGAGCCTTCAAGAGTAGGTGGAAGTTGGGCACATAATAATAAAGGGAAAGACATTTGAGGGAAAGGGAAAAGGGAAAGAGGCATTGGTTAAGAGCGTGGAGGAGGCCAGCAGGGCTGGGTTCAAGTCCTGCCTTGGCCATTTATAATTGTGAGAACTTGGGTGAGTTGCTCAAATATTTAAGGTTTTGGTTTCTCATCTGTAAAACAGAGACCATAACAGGACATAGGATTATTGTGACGATTACAGGAGTAAGGAGCTTAATGTAGTACCTGGCGTAAGGAGAACATTTAATAAATCTTAACTGTTACTCTCAGTGATAAATTAGCGACTTTGAATAGACTTTCGGCAGAATTTTGAATACTGAATTCAAAAAAAACCACCGAGGGCAGCTCCAGGTTATGTGCGAAGATCTAAAGCTTCTGGTTGGAATTCTTATTTGCACTGAGAAAGGTCAGGGTCCTCCTCTTAAAAAGTCATATTTTTCCCTCTTAAATTATTTTCTTCAATTACACATGCAGCAGAGTGACATCAGAGTATAATCATGAGTGCTTGAACTAAAATATCAATATCACAATGAATAAGACACTTTGCAATGCATTTACCTTTGTTTTTTTTAGTCCTTTCACTTTTCCTCTGCAGGGCCAACCTCGGAAGCATTGTCAACTCTGACTCTTCATGCATCCTTGAAAAAACCCCTCTTTACCTTATTTCCAAATTAATAATAACCATTTAGTTCATGTGTAAGAGAGTTTGGCCCACACTTCAACAAGAAGACATAAAACACTTATCTCCCCTAACAGGTCATATGACCTAATCTAATTTCCCCAAGAATAATGAACAAAAATAGCAGTCAGTGTGTAATATTTACAAGGTCCACCTCAGATGTGTAATATTAAAGCTTTTTATGACTGGGAAGCAAGAGGAGTGGTCTTCAAAGAGAAACCTAAAGAATTTCTAATCATTTTCTATTTTGGTAGTATAGAAGTATTTTAATGAATACTCTTCACTTTCCCGGGTTTTAACCCCTTTTTTTTTTCCAGGTTTATATGGACAGTTAATGTGGTTATTGTTCCCATTAACATTTTTATCTCTTTGTAGTACTTTAATCTTCCTATGGTGAAAATCACATCATTTCAAAAGAAAACTTTTGTTAAAAAATAATTTAATTTCCAAGTAGTTAAAAATCGTATATGCTACTCTTTTGGTTGTAAGCTATATTTCTCCCTTTGGCATTCCTAAGAGTAAGAACTTTCGGGAGCTGTAATGTTATAGTCAGCCATTTTCAATTAGAATTAAATAGACCTGTTGCCTTAAGAACATTACCTAAAAGGAGTTTATTCAAGGATGTTCATTGAAATGTGATTTACAATAGGCATTTAAGTTGTTTATAATTTTTGACTGTGAATAGGGAATCAGTTAAATTTTTAGGGTAACTCGATGTAATGGAATACTATGAGGTCATTAGAAGTGATTATGTAGACCCATAATTATTGACAAAGAAAGACATTCCCCAATGAATTATTAAGAGAAATATGATACAAACTACTTTTCATAGTATAATTATTTTTACAAGACTGTGTATATATGTATATAATTTCAAAGAAGATATACACAAAAATATCAAGAGATGAATGGACAGAGGATGACCTTTATTTGATGCTCTCTATTTTTCTGAAGTTTCTTAAGTCTTGCAATGTACATATACTACTTTATATAACAAAAAATAAATAATTTTTGTTGTTGCTTGCATCCACTAGGATCTATGTGGGATTTAGAATTTCTGTATTTGAAACCCCAGTCTTCTTTAGCAGTGATTAGGGAAATTCATTATTTCTTTTTACCAAATGTTTATTTTAAGTAGTTACTATTTTACCTTAAAGAATATTTATTTGATTTTGACTTAACACCCAAAATAAGTTAAGGAGAGGCAGTAATCAAGAAAATTTATATTCATAACTTTGGGTGAAACCTAAAAGCTGAACTATTCTCTTCTATCCTGAAAATACTAGACTAGAATTTTGCATCTAGAAGGGACATTCCAGGTGTGGAAATAACCTTTTAACCTCATCCCACCTAAATGTTGGATATTTAGATTGGGTTTATCTGGATTTCTAATAGAGTCTATCATTATTTTAATAAACTCCCGAGATTATAATAAATTCCCAAGAAAATATAAACTTTTTCCTTAAATATTCAGTGTTTTGATACAGCAATCAATTCCACTTTCTTTATAGGAAAAGTTGTTTAAGGAAAGAAAACAGTTACTGCTGTTATGAATAAGAATTACTTTTAATCATTAATAGCCAAGTATCTCTTCAAAAGTTATGAGAAATTACCATGTAGTAAACATCAAATAGCATTTTATGTGTAACATGATAATTTTTATGTATTTATATGCAAATACAAATAAGCCTTCTATAAGGAAAGATGTGTTTTTTGACATCTAGATTTGGAACTTAAAATATTTTTTAATCTTATAAATCAATATTTTGTACACACTTTGTCATAGCATATTTGTTTAAACATATTTTTGCTCAACTAGATTGTGCGATTTTCAAAGTCTGGAGTTATGTTTTACTTAGTCATCTCAGAGGCTAGCACAATGCCTGACACTGAGAAAATATTGGTTAAAGTAAGAAATGTATGAAAAACAGGTTTTTATAATTGTGTTGACTGTTAGTTCTCATGATGACTACTTTCTAATAGTTTGTTAATATCACAGGCTGAATAGTCTTTGTGGAATGGTCTAAGAAAAATCTATTATTTATAAAATTTCTGAAAAATGTGTCCTGAGTTTAAGTTTAAAAACAAACTTTAAAAAAACCAACTCTTTCCTAAATGGTAAATCCCCTCTATGTGGTAAACTACACATAGACAACTTTGGTTCCTGCCTTCTGGAAATGTACATTCTTACAAATGGGATTTTTGTGTGTGTGTGTGTGTGTGTGTGTGTGAGGAAGAGTAGCCCTGCGCTAACATCTGTTGCCAATCCTCTTCTTTTTGCTGAGGAAGACTGGCCCTGGGCTAACATCGTGCCAATCTTCCTCTATTTTATATGGGACGCTGCCACAGCATGGCTTGACAAGAGGTGCATTGGTCCACTCCCAGGATCCAAACCTGAGAAGCCCCGGGCCGCCAGAATCAGAGGGCATGAACTTAACTGCTATGCCACCAGGCCGGCCCCCCAATGGGATTTTTAATTGCTCCTTCTAGTCACTTCCAAATTTCTTAGTTATAGAAAAGTGTCCAGTGATAGAATAGGAAATATCAAATATCTTTTTTCTTTTATAATATGACAAATGGGCCTGTTTTTACAGAAAGCAATAAAAGAATGCACTATATATAGATGGCAATTTAAAAGAATTAAGATTTAAGATTTTCTGTTTTCCCATCCATAGAGGCTCAATAACATTTTGAGGAGAGGTAATATATATTTTAAGAGAAATTATGATCAGACTGGAGAATCCAGCTGAATATTTTCCATGCATGTTTATACTCTGTTCAATTTTCATGGTTGTCTTTTGGGGCTGCATGTGAATTTATGGATGACAGCTTTTCTAATTCCAAACAAGTGTTGGATTTCTTGGTTCAACACTTAATTTCTGTTTATGGTTTCTGGTTTTTGAAATCTGAGTCTCCTTCTTGATTGGTAATTGATTGTGAGATTGATGGTGATAATTCCCTGTTGCTAATAGGGTTCACATTTTTTCTCGGAAGAAAGGATGGACAGAATTTAAGATTTTATTTCACTTTAACTTCTACTTGCATTGTTAAGGAAAGTATGATTGCTTACTTTTTCTTGTTTCTCAATAGCCAGGTAGGAGAGGTTTAAACTGACTAAAATTCCTAAATAATAATAATTAAACTTAAATTAACAGAAAATCCAACTAACTAGAGTCTTCCAGAAGTTGGGTTCTGTGTGTTTACTTAGAAATTTACCAGCATTTGCTAGTGAGGCTTTTAGCAGTAAGGATTGAAACACCGTTCGTTTAACCACACCTCTCCCTTCCCAAACATTCCAGTCAAGTGGGCTATAAATAAATTAATGGTATTAGTGTGAACTTGTAAGCATATAAATTAATAAACATCAAAACTACTTGGAAAAATAAAGTTACTTCATAATGGAAAGTGAGCTAACTATTGGCCAGCAATATTGTCAGAAATTAAAATTTCCTTGCAGGACCATAAATGAGGTTTAAATTTATTTTATGCGATGGTGTTTCTAAAAAAGTATACATTATTGCCCTTCTGATCTGAAGTGAGTTTTATTCTGTATAAATTATATATGAAATGAGCCATAGTTTTTTTCACACTCAACTCTAAGAGAAAAAAAGGCAAACACCCTCAACAAGAGACTTTTTAGTCAATGTCAACAGATGCACAGTTCTTTATTCTAGGCATTGTGCCAAATTCAGAATGAGACAATGATTCTACATCATAGTCCCCGTTCTGGAGTTGCTTACAGTGTAAGTGACAAGGATGTGCAGAATTCAAGTCTGGGGTTGATACTCTTTCCAGATGTGTTTTCTGTCTCCTCCCCTTGAATCTGGGGGGGCTTTTGACTCATTTCTAAACAGAAGAATATAGGAGAAGTGATGCTGTGTGATTTCCAGAGGCTAGGTCAGAAAAGGCAACCTAGTGCTTAGAGCCCTAAGCATTTCTGTGAGAAGTCTGACTACCCTAGGCTGCGCAGCTGCAAGGAAGCCAAGCCGCCAAACCCTCTCCACTAACCAGTCCTCATCTTTGAGGGCTCCCAGCCCAAGCACCAGATATGAGTGAGTGAGCTTGCAGAGGATTCCAGCTCCCTCCATTGTGTCAGCCCTAGTTCTCCAGTATTCCTAGCTAAGGCCCTGACACCATGGCACAAAGACAAGCCATCCCCCCTGTGCCCTCCAAATTCCTGACTCACAGAAAGTATGAGCACAATCAAATGGTCATTGTTTTGTGCCACTAAATTTAGGGTGGTTTGTTACACAGCAATGGTTACTGGAACAAAGACCTACTTGATTTAGGATGAACTATTGTAAAATAGGAGATAATTAATTTCTCTGCCTAGGAGAGAATGGAAGCCTTGCCAGAAGCAGTGACATCTGAACATGGCTTTTAATGATGAGTAGAAGCTTGCTAAGTAAAGAAAGTAGGAGAAAAAGTCCTTAAGCTGAGGGAACTGTGTGGAAAAGTATGGCGGCGAAGAGAGAATGATGTTTTTGGTGGGTGACAAGAAGTTTGGTGTGGGAGAGCATTGGAGAGCTAGAGCCAGAAAGGTAGACATGAAGCTAGGAATCAAGCAGTGATTTCTTTCTTTTTTTTTTTGCTATGCCAAGCGGTCTAGCCTTGGAGGAGTAGAAAGTAATAATCAGACTTATTTTGTAGAAAGATAACTAATTAGTAGCAGTTAGAAGATGGGCTGAGGGAGAAAGAAATAAAAGGCAAGGAGAAAAGTTAATAAGTATGTAGTTCAGATGACAGAGGATCAAGGCTGAGATCTGTAGCTTTCTTATAGAAGCAAAATAAGATCAGTTAGGTAACAATGGTTGTTTGAATTGTTAATTGATTATTTACTGAATTTGTCTAAGTCTTAATAAGTAAATGCTGCAGCCAGCCCTGCATTTTGGCAAATCAAACCAATGCCTTTACAAAACATTAGATTCATTAAATTTGTTAATGTAAAAGCTTCCTCCACTATGAATTTTGGAGAATTATGATTGAATAATACTGTTTTTCTGTTTTTCATAAGGCACTGATTGCAGTAGGACTTTTAAAGAAATGAGGCCAAAGTGTATCAGTTAATGCACTAATAACCATATGTCAGTCATACTTACTCTGCTTCTTCAAAGTACACGTTAGTTCAGTACAAAATCTTGAAAAAAATCATAATTTATGTAATCATAAAGATATCACAATAAGAAAATGTGTATAGTGCACTTAGTAAATATAGTTATGTATACATAACGCACAACTGTAGTCAACAGCTTTCTGTGTTGATTTGATTGACTTTTAAATAACATTTGAGATTACTTCACTTATTTTTAGTGTGATAAATAAAAGTTTAGTAGTGACATTTGAACTTTTATTGGAATCATAATACCATACATGTAATAAACTTTTCAAGGGCAAAACGGTTAGACAGGTCTTTCTCAAGTCATTCTGAACATATAGACTACATTCTCCATGGCTATAATTGCTACCAATTGTAGATACAGTGATTTGTTTTTAAAACATTCTGCCTCCCTATACAATTTGATTTTACTTTACATTTTGATTATATTTTAAAAATCAACTGAAAAGTTTAATCTTTTTAATTCAAACTCAAAATCCAGGGGCCAGCCCGGTGGCATAGTGGTTAAGTTCACACGCTCCACTTTGGTGGCATGGGGTTTGCGGGTTCAGATCCTGGGCGCAGACCTACACACCACTCATCAAGCCATGCTGTGGTGGTGTCCCATATACAAAATGGAGGGAGATGGGCACAGATGTTAGCTCAGGACTAATCTTCCTCAGCAAAAAGAGGAAGGTTGGTAACGGGTGGTAGCTCAGGGCCAATCTTCCTCACCAAAAAAAAATAAAAATCTACAAAATGTTGTAGATTATTTCCATCTGACTTCTTCCAGTGCTCTGACCCCTTTCCTACATGTTTCTTTATAACAGACAGAAAGAACATCTCCTGGAATTTGAGCAGTGACTCTCTTTACTTTCACCTATAATACCAAGTTGAATTGGTAACTTTATGAAGAAATGGTTTTCTAATTTGTTCATTTTATGTATCAGTTATATGATACTCATTTTATGTAAAAGTTATATGATGTTGGTGATGTTGGAAAATAGCCTGTCTTCTTTAAAAAGTCTGGCTGCAGAATTATCCCGTCACCCATTCCATGAAAAGCTTAGGAAAATATTCAGGAAGGATTTGGGGCTGACTGATATTTAATAAATCAAAAGGGGAGAAGATAGGTAGGCCACAACACTGGATGGCACTGGTGACAGATTTGCTGCTCTGTGAGCAGAGGAGTTAATTAGACCAGGTAATTTTGAGAACACTAACTGTAAAGTGCACTGACAAGGACTAAAATAATGGAAAAATCTGTAAACTAGAGAAGAAACTGAATTCTCTTACTGTAAGACAAAAGACAGTAGAACTTTAAAAACGAAAAAGAGGAGAAGGACAAACCTGGGTATTTATTTGCCAAAAAAATACATTCTTATTTATTTATTTGCAGGCAAAAAAAAAAAAATTACCAGTGAAAAAATTCACCCAGTATTTTATTTCACTAAAGAGAAAAAGTAGGTGTTTTTTAAGTGTTAGAAAGGAGGTTCATTGGTGGTTATGCTAAGTAAGGATCAAAATTAGATTCTGAATAGCACAGAATGAGTCCAAACATCAGTACATAATTGGTTTTAAAAAAAGTCCCATTGTTTTTTGGTCCAGAATAAGTCTGAGCAATCAGTTAGGATCAGTTTGGGTCTGGTGCACTGAGGTCACTCAAAGCACGTGGTCAGGACAGACTACGGTAACTTGCGGGCCCAGTGCAAAATGAAAACGCAGAGCCCTCCTGTTCAAAATTATTAAGAATTTCAGGATAGTGATAGCAGAACATTAAACCAGGGATGAGGCCCTTCTAAGTTTGTGGCCCTGTGTAACTGACAGCACAGGTCACAGGCCCATGAGGGTGGCCTTGTCTGTGGTTCTTTAACAGCCTTTCTCTTTAGAACCCTTGGTGGATCATAGGGAAACAGCCCTCTGTTGTGTTATCCCCCAAACAAAGGCTGCTGTGAGTGCATATTTAGAAGAGCTCAGCAGCCCACTGTTACTTCCGTCTTGGATTCTTTCTTTGCTCCCCTTTGTATCCCAAGCATCTAGTACCGTCTCTGACCCGTGGTAAGCACTCGACAAATAGTGGATGGGTAGGTGATGGATGATGGTGGTGGCCAGTCCATCTCAGTGATTCTGGTTCATTTCATCACTAGGTAAGAAGACCCAGGATGGGTTCTTTTGAGCTTCATGTCATATTACACAGACCTCGCAGATGCCTCCTCCAGCCAGCTTGAGAGTTTCTTTTAGCTCTGGGCTTTGCATGCTCTGCTCTTACTCAACCTGTTTCTCTATTCAATTATCCTGAAACATATTTAAGCTGATAGATTGGATTAACAATTGAGCCTTAAGCAAGTTAAGGCTGGAGTGGTATGCAGAATAATGCTTCTCCCCCACAAAGATGTCCACATCTTAATTCCTGGAACCTGAGACTATATTAGATCACATGGCAAAGGGAAATTAAGGTTGCAGATGGATTAAGGTTGCTAATCAACTGACCTTAAAAGTAGCTAAATTATCCTGAATTATCCAGGTGGGTCCAGTGTATCACAAAGTCTCTTAAGTGGAAGGAGAAGCAGAAGGAGAGTCAGAGAAAGATGTGACAAAGGAAGCGAAGGTGGAGTGATGGGATGTGAGAAGTCCACCTGCAATTGCTGGCTTTAAAGATGGAGGAAGGGGCAGCCTCTGGAAGCTGGAAAAAGTGAGGAAACAGACTCCCTGGTAGAGCCTCCAGAGAGGAATACAGCTCTGCCAACATCTTGATTTTAGCCCAGTGAAATCTGGGTCAGAAGGCCGACCTCCAGAACTGTAAGATAATGAATTTGTGTTGTTTTAAGCCACTATGTTATGGTAATTTGTTACAGCAGCAGCAGAAAACTAAAACAGCTGGTTCCACACTGTGGCGAAAGGATCACTCCTGCTGCTGGTTTGTAAGAAATCACCAGACTCCGTGGCTGGGTATTGTCTGCCATGTTTTCTCCACTTCTCTTGGTTGCCAAAAGTAAAGTTCTGTCTTCTTTTTCTGTGTTTTTATTTTCCTTCATTGGACCATTAAGTTTTTGGGTTCAGGCTAGTAGATGTTATATTCTCAGGGAAGCAAGTAATGCAGCCTGTTCCAGAGAACACTAGTTTCTTGGAATATTAAGAGTTGGGAAAGAGTGAGAAAAGAGGCTTTCGCTGCCAAATTCATTTGTAAAACCCAGGATAAACAAGCTCTTTTTTTTTCTTAAAGCACTTTGAAAAGATATAATCTATGTATAAGGTTTAAAAAAAATCTCAACAGTTTAAAAGACTATTCAGCAAAAAGTATCTCTGTCCTTCATCCCAAGGTTCTCTCCTCAGATCAGCCATTACTAGTTTTTTGTGAATCCTTCCAGAGCGATTCCATATACATATAAACACAAATACACATGTATACACACACTCTAATTTTCTCCACACACTCTTCTGCACCCTGCTTTTGTTTTACCTAATAATTTAATTAACAAGTTTATTTATGGAAGAACGTCCATGGCTTTTAATGTATAATATGCACATGAAACAGAGAACTTAGGGGAGAAAAATATTTTCCAAACATTTTGGACCACAGATTTCATTTTTTAGACTGTCTCGTGGAACTACTTTTTGAGACACACTGCCCACCACCAGGCTGCCTTCCTCTCGAGTAGGAATAAGAAGTGGTGACCCCCATACACCGGTGGAGCATGAGGGTATGGGTTTTGGAGTGGAGGAAACCTAGGCTAATATCCTGGCCCCATTGTTGACTTGCGTGCCTGCTGACTTCCGTGCTTACTGGCTGTGTGGCTTTGGGCGGGTTGCTTGACTTGATTGAGGCTTCTGGTTGATACTGTCTACCTCATTTATTCAATCATTTCTTTACTAATTAATTTGCAATCATTGGAACATTTATGAACCAGGTCAAAGAAAGCAGAGTCTCTCCACTTGAGAAGCTTCTAGTCTAGTCAGGGAGACTTCATTTGTAGCACACCAAGCAGCAATAACCAATGGCCTGTCTTAAAATTGTGGAGAATAATTTTCTACCAAGATGACAGTTTTCTACTTCTGTAGGCATAGATCAACAATAGCAAATGTCACCTATACTATTTCAAAATTTGCAAGGAATGCAGGAAGAAGTGGTGTTTAATATAGGGCATTTCAGGTATTGATTTTTTGAAGCATGTATGGACTTTGATAT
Source organism: Tapirus indicus (assembly GCA_031878705.1). Classification (NCBI taxonomy): domain Eukaryota; kingdom Metazoa; phylum Chordata; class Mammalia; order Perissodactyla; family Tapiridae; genus Tapirus; species Tapirus indicus. The sequence goes on from CM062925.1 coordinate 10,402,970, forward strand.
TGATCATCTAATAAATCATCTAATGAATGAATGTACAGTAAGAGTGACAAAATCTTTGAATTTATTATTATGAAATTCCTGCATAAATTTTGGCATCCTTGTATATTATGGACATACTTATCTTAATGGTTATGACTTTAAACATTAAATTGTATAGAACTGGAGATTTTTATTTTCAAATTCATAATGTATATAATTTACAGGGAAATTTTAGAATTATCATCCTTTTCCAGTATCTATAAAGCATATAAGTGGATTTTAGCATTAAATGTATTCACTCTGCATAATTCTCCTTTCTTTTTTTCATTCAAAATTACTTAGCATATTTCCATTTTCTTCTTGCTCTTGATAAATTTGAACAGCAAAGTAATATTCATTAGAAAAATATTTTTAGGAATTTAATTAAAAATAACTAATTCCATTTCTTTTATTTGCCATTTTGGTTGCCAGAAAGAAAGTTTCAACTTCTCTTTCATTTTCTTAGGCCAGTGAAATGCCTTCTGGGCCTACCAAATTCCAGACAATGGTCAACACTTGTTTTACTGAATCCTGATGACTTCAGTCAGTTAATTTATTTAAGAGACGCTTTTGGTTTTTATAAGGTCAACTAGAAATTTGTAGCTACTTTTCTCATTTATTCTAAGAATAAATATTTTTTAAAATACTGAAATTTAATTTGAAAATATGGTGGTAACTTTGGTGATATCAAATATTTAAGCACATTATTTAAAACTTTTCCATTTAGAATGTTTCTATAATTGAGTTTTTTCCATAATGGAACTCTGTTAAGGTCAGAATGATAGCTGACTAGTTATTTAATACCTAATACTTTGATTTGGCTGTTTTTTGTGATCATTTTGATAAAGGTTTGATTTACTATGTCCTAAAAAACAAACCAGTAGATATTTGGCTTTCATGATTAGCAAATAACATATGTCCCAGCCAATGCTCAGGTCTGATTCTCTCCCAATACGTTGCTCTTACCTCACCTCTCATCTTCATCCCTCATGTTATAAATATATATGTATTTATATTGTGATTTATAAATATATATGTATATTTATAATGTGAGAGAAACAGCTACTTCACCATGCTTTGGTGGCCAGGCAAGAATTGACCATTTTGCTAGATTTTTGCTGTGACTGCTGCAATCCAAGAGTTTAAGACTTCCTTCTTCCCGGAAGAAAACTTTGCCTGTTCTTTTTGTCTGTAATAAATCACAAGCACAGCAGCATCCTTCCAGGCTATTCTTCTCAACACCAGATAATTCATAGCAGGTGAAAATAATTTACCTAATGTGTGTTTACAGGTTCAGCAGTCAAAGTTGTATAAAAAGCCAGCATTTAGGTGGCACAAACTGTGGGCATACAAAATAACCTTGGCCCTTGGCTTCTGTGACAACTCTTCTCATAGCTCTCAAATCATTCCTTTTCAATCTTTTACTCGTTTCTCTCTCTCGCTGTCCGCCCCACAATTGTAATATTCTCCAGGATTCCATACTAAACTTTTTTCTCTGGTAGACTCTCTCTGGGCGATCTCTTCAACTCATTCATTTGCCTTTCATGGCAGGGATGTGGCCGTGACTGCTATCTCCCTACGTGTAGTCCAGACATCTCTCCTGAGCTCTACACTGATATCCTCATTTACTGACTCGACATCTCTCTCCATTTACATATCATGCAGTCACTTCAGACTCACCCATTATGTCTAAAATGGAACCCTTTATGCCTAATACTAAACCTGCCTCTCTTCTGTGCCACCATCTTCACGGTAGCTGAAGTTACAAGACTCAGAAACCTGAGAGCATTGTCATGGAAGAGCAAATAAGGTCCAGAATTATTATGTACATGCACACATACACTTACACCACACACACACACACACACACACACACACACACACACACAGGCGCCAGTGTTCGAAGAGTAATACTGCAGAGTTTTGCATATTTTTAGATTTTAAATAAATAGAATCATATTATGTGTTTTGTACCTTACTCTTTCGCTCAACCATATGTTTGAGATTCATGCATGTGTGTAGCTGTATCATAGTCCATTGTGTGAAGACTATGACTTATTTGCCCATTTTCCTATGGAGACATTTGGCTAGTTTTTGGTTTTTCACTGTTACAAACAATGAACTTATGAACATTTGTGTACATATTTCCTGACACACGTATGCAAATGTTTCTCTGGAGTATGTACCTAGGAGTCAAAGTCCTGAGATATAGGTATGTACATCTTCATATACCTTAGCAGTTATTGCCAAATTGTTATCCAAAGTGGTTTCAAATGTTTACATTCCAACCAGTAGTAATTTATCTTGTTATTCCATGTTATCTGTGATCTTTGATATTGTTGGACATTTTAATTTTTGCTAATCTGTTGTAAAATTACTTACTAATGGTTACTAATGCTTATTTGACCCCACTCTTTCCTCTTCTTGAAAGTTCCTGTAAGTCTTTGGCATATATTTTTTAACTATGTTGGGTTTTTCTAATTGTGTGTGGGATTTCTTTGGATAGTAATCCTTTATTAGCAGCATATGTTGCAGTGTCTCCTCCCAGTTTGTGAGTTGTCTTTTCATTCTCTTTAAGGTGTCTCTTAATGAAGTCTATTAGACTTACTTCTAATGTAATTGAATTTATTGATTTTTACCTTTATGGTTTCATTTTCTGCCTTTAAAAAAAGAAAACTTCCCTATCCTAAGATCCTAATGACATTCTCCTTTATTTTCTTCCAAATGCTTTAAAGTTTTGCCTTTCTCATTTGAATGTTTTTGAATTTTATGTGTATTGTGCAGGTAGGAATATAGTTAGCTCAGATAGGCACCTTGACACATTTCAGAAATATTATTCTCAGAATATGTTATAAAATGCAAGTAATCCACTCCAAACAATACTAATGCTTCTCATTTGAATAAGAAAAGATTGATATTCCAGCCATGGTAATATCATTTTAAACTTGGCTGAGGAAATGTCTTCCCAAAATGAGCCAGTAACTGGAAACACCATTTTAGAAGAAGTTGGTGGGCCAGTGGTGGGCCCTGGTGACCTAGTGGTTAAGTTCAGCGCTCTCTACTTCAGTGGCCTGGGTTCATTTCATGGGTTCAGTTCCCGAGCATGGACCTATACTGCTCATCTGTCAGTGGCCGTGCTGTGTTGGTGGATCACATACAAAAAAAAAAGAAGAGGAAGATTGACAGCGGATGTTAGCTCAGGGAGAATCTTCCTCACCAAAAAAAAGAAAGATGTTGGTAATTCAACTCCCAAAAAGTTTAAAGAGAGGGCAATCATTCATTCTAACATTTTAGAGAAACTTGCTCAGAATGAGATATTTCTTTTGACAAATTTAACTTTTGTTCTACACTATTCATTGTTAATTAGATGGTGGTAGTACAATTTTGATCAAGTTGTAACAATCGTTGTTTGTGTGTGTGTTTTAATGCAGTGTGAAATCAAGCTAATAGAATACAGAACTGCAATTATGTTATTGAGAGCAGAAGCCATCTTTTAGTGAGGTTGTCATCATCTGAAGAAGTTTAATTTTATTCTCTTTATTTGAAATAGTCCTTAGGCTTTAGCCTTTAACTCTACAAAGATGCTTTCTTATTCTGTCATTTACCTTTCTTCTTTAGTTCACATTATTCATTTATTCCACAGATATTTTTTGAGAACCTATATTTTGCAAAGTAGTCTGTGCTCAACTATTTGAACACAACTGTCTCAGAATTCAGGGACTGAAAGAACTCCGAGATCATTTATAGTAACCCTAACTTTCCACAAATTAAGAAACTGAGATCCAGAAAGGTGCAGTCACCTGATCAAAATCTCAGCATGGTGGAGCATGAGTAAAGATCTCCTCACCCAGGATTCAGGATTGCTCTTGTTGAACCATGTTGTTCACAAAAACTATGTGAAAATCTACCTGAATCCTAAATATTGATATAATGTTTATAGAGAATCCTAATGGGACAAATCACTGTGAACAAATTTATATTACATAGTCCTTGCCTTGAGACTACTTATAAAATTTTTAGGATGAAAAGACTAAAACTTCAAAAAAAATTTAAATTTTTTAATATGAAAAAAGCAAAGAAAGTAAAAAGTTTAACTGGAAGCTTCCTGAGAGCAAGAATTATGTTACCTTTATCATATTTGTTATATTTTCCTAACATAGTGAACTCTTCATAGTACATACTCAATAAGTATTGATTAAATGAATAAAACTATATATTGAAATATAAAAAAATGGGCAAAGGATCTGAAAAGAAATTTTCCCATAAAATATATACAGATGGCTAAAGACACATGAGCACATGTTCAGCATCACTAATTATTAGGAAAATGCAAATCAAAACCACAATGGTGAGGTGAGATATCACCTTACACCCATCAGAAAGGCTATTATTAAAAAGACAAGAAATAACAAGTGTTGGAGAGGATGTGGAGAAAAGGGAACTCTCATACACTGCTGGTGGGAATGCAAACTGGTGCAGCCACTGTGGAAAACAGTATGAAGATTCCTCAAAAAATTAAGAATAGAACTATTATATGATCCAGCTATTCCACTTCTGGGTATTTGTCCAAAGAATATAAAAACACTAATTTGAAAAGATATATGCACCCTTATGTTCATTGCAATATTATTTACAATAGTCAAGACATGGAAATAGCCCAAGTGCCCGTCAATGGATAAAGAAGATATATATGTATATTTATTTATACACACACACACACAATGGAATACTACTCAGCCAAAAAGAAAAAAATGAAATCTTAACATTTGTGACAACATGGATGGACCTTGAGGATGTTATGCTAAGTGAAATAAGTCAGATGGAGAAAGACAAATGCCATATGATTTCACTCATATGGAAGATAAAAAACAACAATAACAAACAAACAAATATGTAGAGAACAGATTGGTGGTTACCAGAGGGGAAGGGGTAGGGGAGTGGTAAAGGAAGTTGTTCAGTGATGGATGGAAACTAGACATTTTGTGGTGAACATGATGTAGTGTATACAGAAGTCAAAATATAATGATGTACACCTGAAATCTATATAATATAAACCAATGTTACCTCAATTTAAAAAAAAAGTATATAGAGTGCAGACATTAGTTACTATAAATGATCAGAGAAAAGAAAAATCAGCCTGAATATGGAAAGTAAAAACAAAGAAATTCTTCGTGGAAGATTTACAACTTAAAGTAGGCCATAACTAGTGATGGTAATTTAGTTAGACAGAGAGGAATTCCCTTCTATTAAGACGTTAGATACAGTTTCTCTGAGTTATTTGCTTTCAAATTTCACCTCTAAGCATGAATTCTTGGAATAAGCATGTTCATGAAAAACTAATTTGATAAATATGGTAAGATTAATTGTTATATTGTAAACAATATAAGAGCATTAAAAAATGGGACCAACCCAAATATTCATCAGTGGATTAATGGTTAGTACATCCAAATTAAAATTAATGATGAATATGGATCTATATTTTTCAACATGAAATGACTGCTAAAATATTGTAGAGTAAAAACATCAAGCTGCAAAATTATATGTAGAGAATGATCTCATTTTTGAAAAAAAATACATATGAAAATGCAAATAATGCAAAATAGGATAATGTACATTTTTATTTTCCTCTTTATGCTTTTCAGAATTTATAAAAAGTCTTAACAATAAACACTTATTACTTATAAAAATGATTAAACTTTTTGTCAGTTGTGGGGAGAGTTCTAAATGCCCTCTGTTGACTTGCCAGGAATATGAAAGCTGTAGAGCAATGACCTCCATTCATTGAACAACTTTCATTGAGCATCTAATATGTACTAGGCACTAAGAACAAAAGAGTCCAAATCCGTTTCTTAAGCTCCTTGTGACTTTAGAAGAAGATGAGAATCATAGATGGAGCATCAGGAATCTTCTTCCTTCAGACTTGTGTCTTCAGAGTAGTCCTTTTGTCTTATGCTGATGTGTTTTTTTTTGACTAAACTGATACATCTCTGTTCTGGTTGTACAGTGTCTAGACTACGAGCAAAATTACTGAGGTTTTTCCATGTTTGACTTTTTAATTGAAATAATTCAGTTCTCTATTTTGCCTAGGAGAAGAAAAAGCAACTCTTAAGACATTTAGGGCCAGAGAAAAATGTTGAATGTGTTTGGAGTTGACATTGAAAACTTGTACATGTAATAATTATACTTTTATTCTGTACTGTATCATTTTCTCCTCCCATGGAATATATTTTTAGATATTTAATTACATGTTACAGTAATTATGTCCATACTTATTGTTAATTTTAACATTGAAACTCCCGGGGGGTAGTACTTGTCATCTCGACAACGCATTAATGCCTAGCACCTTGGCATTCCTGCGAGGGTGACGTTGTCTGAACTTGGTTTTCTCAGGATAAGACAGAGCACGTCCCAGATCTAGTGGCAGCCAACCGTGGGTATCTGTATGCAGTCATGAGGCCACGGTGGCTTCATTTTTAATAATCTGTGCAACTAAGAATGAGTGCAGGCGTTTTGAAATACTCATAGTCTGAACATACTCTATGTTTGGGGATTTTTAATTGGCTCTTCTTTTAAATTAAAGATGCTATTAGCAGGAGCTCTTTTATAGTTTATGCAGTATTAGCAGCTAATAATAACAGTTTCCAAATGTGTTATGGGAATTTACAAGCTTTTTTATTTACAACACCTCATTTAATCTTTAGACTACCTCTGAGGAAGGTATTATTATCTCAGTTTTAGAGGTGAGAGAACAGAAGTTCAGTTAGGTTAAATGACTTGCCTAACGTCACAGAGCTAATAAGAAATAGACCTGGATTGAAGTCCCGTTCTCTTTCGGCTATACTCCTCCTCGGCCTTTGCAGCTGGAAATATGAGGGTACTACTGAGTATTACTGGGTTGACTCAACCTAGTCATAGTTGCCCCTGAAGCCACCTTTAATTGTGAATATTAAGCATATTTTATTTAGGTTCCATAGAGAACCACTGACAAGGTTTCTCCCAGGGTATAAAGATGTGTTCCGAAGCTGTCCTTCTGATTGAGCTCTGTTACCCTCCAGCTCACCGTTTTTAAGACCAGTTAACAGTCAGTGATCCTGCCTTTTATCCTAGGACTCAAAGAGAACATTTACATAAAAATAGAGGTCAGTTGATTGATGTAGTGCCTGCAGTCCTGAAACCGAATAAAACTGAGTTACGAAATGAAGATATGGAGATTCAGTAAAGGAATGTGGACCAACAGCATTTCATCAACAACTGCTAAATGTGCAGTCATTATTAGTTTTGTACATGCTGATAATCAAATGACCACTAAAGGAAATTCATGTGATCAGAACTTCCTGCTGTTAAGAGATTAAAATGCATATTAATAGTAGAATTTAAGGGAGCCAAAGGAAAATGTAAATTGTGATGGAATTATTAAAGAAATGGCTTGAGAAACCTTATATCTTGGTATAGAACTACAGCACAGAGAATATTTCATTTCTTGACCTTAATTATGAATATTGTTGTAGGCCCTTGAATTTTTGTTAGCTCAGAATAGAGGCAAATTAATGCTAAAGCAGTTAAAGAAATTAAATTCCCTCCATCTCTCTTTATGTTAAGGCAGCATAGGGAAATAAATCTCTAAACCAATTCTGAAACAGAATTTAATTTTTATTTCACTCATGTATCTCTTAATTTTCTTTTACTTTACATGGAATTTTTAAAAATAAAATTGTCTTGATTGTCTTTTTGCTCTAGGCTTGAACCTCCAGTACCCGAGACGTTGAGAAAGGAGCACAGCTCAGCTGAAAACATGTCTTTAGAAACTCTGAGAAACAGTAGTCCAGAAGACCTCTTTGATGAGATTTAACTGTCTCAGAAAAGTACTTTGATGTTCACTAGACTATGTTTTCTATTCATTCCTTTAAACTGAAAAAGCAAAATTTCAACTCCTCAGCAGCGATTACTGCACCTTACAATTTAATTACATACACACTGAGTTGAAACCATTGTGCAGGATGGATTACACGTGTGTATGAAGGTATGATTTCATGACAGTGGTGCATTATTCTAAACTGTTCATTCAGCATGCCAATAATTACATAAAATCTCAGACTTTTTGTTGCAAAGGACACATTTATCTTATTCAGTTCACACATATTATATGTGGCAGCTCTCTAACATCCTGACTAGGAAGATTTTAGAAACAGGACAAAGAAAATGTCTACAGTGCTTTTTTGAATAGTCATATTCCGAACAATGATGTTTGAGCATTTTAATTTGTGGAATGATGTATAAAATCTATTTTTAGTTTGTACATGAACAACCTGAAAATCTGATGATAAAATTTTTGATGCATTGAAGATTTTGTTTTCTTAATAAAATGTTATTTAGCTTAACTTTTTCTTTTATAAAGACCTGTTACTATAGTAAAGTGCTTATTAATGTAAATTTACCCCCCTTTTGTATCAAAAAAATTACATTTTTCAGAGATTGTTGATAAAAGATTTAACATGTACAGGGGCCCTCTTTGATGACAAGGACCTTGTCATGTTCACGTATCTCTCCTCAGTAACATCTGGCACTTTTTTTTTTTAATATTCATGATTCCTACTTCCTAAGCTCTCATTCTATCTTCACTTCTCTCCACTTGAACATCCATTCCCTCCATGCTACTCAGAGCTAACAGTGACCACCATGTTGCTAAATCCAATAGTTGGTCCCGTCTCAGTCCTCATCTTACTAAGCCTCTCAGCAACATTTGACATAGTGGGTTACTTCTTCTCAGGAAACATTGTCTTCACTTGACTCTTGCAATAACGTATGCTGTTTGTATCTCTTTCTTTCTGGCCACTCATTTTTTAGACTTTTGGCTGAGTCCTTCTTGCCCAACCGTTAAATGTTTGAGTGCCCTGGGCTTAATCTTTAGCCTTCTTTTCATTACCTACCTTGTCTTACTAGGTTATCTGTGGCTTTAAATACTATCTATATGCTAATATCTCCAAAATTAGAATAGTTCTTTCTCTAGTGTATATATATACAATTATTTATCATTAATTTATCACAAAAGGAGGTTCTTAAAAATCCGACTGAGTACATCTGTCTGTTTATACCTTTATTTGGATGTTTTAGCACATCTAAAGGAAAGATTTGATTATATCCAAACCATCATTTCTTCCCCAGTCTTCCCATCCAACAAATTGCACTACCACTTACCAAGCTCTTCAAGCTAAAAAGCCAGGAATCCTCTTTGGTGCCTCTGCTATGCTTCCCTCTCATCCCACATCCTGTTATTTTTACCTCCAAAACACAGCTTGACTCTACCCCCTTCTCTCTTTCTGTCTACTGCATCTGCCTCCTGACCAGCCTTCCTGTTTAATCCCCTACTCCTCTATGATCCAGACAAACCAAATTTTAAAATCTTCGATAAGATCATTTCACTGCCTGGATTAAAACCCTCCAATTGTAATCCATTGCCCTTTGAATCAGGTCCACGCCCCTTACCACAGCCCACAAGGTCTGATAGGATCAGGCCCCTGCCTATCTCTCCCCTGACTTCTTGCTCTTTCTCTTTGCTTACCTTGCCCCTTACTGTCCATCAAGGAGACCAGATCTCAGAACCATTGTACTGTTGATCCCTCTGCCTGGAATGCTCATCTTCATATTGTTGGTTTCTTCTCATCTTTGATATCTAGAATCAAAAGTCACCTCCTCAGAGTTGCTTTCCCTGAAATACCCTTTTTTAAGATGTGCACACTCCCAGTCACTCTGTCCCATTGGAATGTTTTTTCCACTGTGCGGATCACTGTCTGGAATTATTTTTTCATGTCTCTTTCTGTCCCCATCATAGCAGAGGCATGGCCATCTGCTTTATCCCTATATCTCCCAGTACCTAAAACAGGCTGGATTCATAGAGGATTTCTGAGTGAGTGTAGAATGAATAAATGCACATCTGTCACATAGCAGGCACTCAAACGTTTAAGTTACTAAACCATTTTGAAAAGAAACTCATTAAAAAAATTGAAATTTAGCTGGATGATTTGATGCAAAGAAACAATTATTCAGAAAGCTCAGGTACCTTTTGTGAGTAAATATAAATAATATGTACACACATGTATATATATATGCACATAGGCTTGACTACAGAGAGAATGAGAAAGAAATTACACGTTTATATGAGAAATAGGATTTTACTAAGTCAATGGAACGATATTTAAAAATATTTTGAATTGAAATTTTACTTCCATTTTTATTTCCACAGTGGCTTCCATTAAGAAGAAAAATTTTAAATTAAATGTAAATATAAATATATGAAATATAAAAATATAATTATAAAATGTAAAATTCTACTCAGCCGCATAGGAACTTCACTATAATAATGAACCTCATATAATTCAAGATTTGGAAAAATCCAAGGTAAATCAAGGGAATTTTGTACATAAAGTACCAGAATCTCAAAATCATGTTATCTGATCTGAATAGACCACAAATGACTAACCCAAATCAGTATACAACTGTGTGTGTGTGTGTGTGTGTGTGTGTGTGTATAATTTTTTTTTTAATGAAAGAGGAGAAGAAGAAAACAGAACTTTGGCTATTAACCCACTAGTGGTGAGAGAGGGATATACGGAAAGTGTTTCCTAAGTAATTGTAGCAATAGAATCTATGAAGTTCATAATATTACAGAATTTTGATTGTATTTTTCCACGGCAGTGAATCTTTTCAACCATTGCTTGTGTCAGATTGATCCAGCTGGTCAGAATAGAGCATAATAAGCCTGTAATCATGATTTCCTCTGTGTATCTAGCGTGGAGAAATTGAAGGAATGGTTTTATGTTCTTGCCCTCTGTAGACAGCTATCTACAGATCTGGTGTTAAGATATCCAGATCCTGTCAATTCCATGCCATGATTTTTCCTCACATTTTTCCATTGCCTGTGCTTTAAAACAGATTGTTGAGGAAGAACACTAAAATGGAAGGCACCAGAACTGAGTTATAATGCAGCATGGCTTTTTTGACCTTGTTGCCCTCACTTTTACAGCAAAGTGATTGCATTTCTGAAGGTTTTTTTCAGCTAAAAATTTTTAATTCTTGGCCCTGACATCAGGTGGTATAGCTCAGGCCTCATTAGAAAAGTTCTTGAAAGAAAAAGTCCATCTCAGGAAGAGATGTCTGTATTATGTAGTTTTAAAAGGTCGGGAAACTACTTTAGAAAAGTTTTTCTTAGTGGCCTATAACTCAAATTAATAAAATACTAGACTCAGTATTTTGGAGCCAAGCAGCTCTTTAATGGATAAGTTTGATTCAACAAATGTTTATAAAGGATCAGTTATGCATGAAATATAGAATTGGGCCATGTGGAGAATTTAAGGATAAATCCGTCCATTCACTAAATGTTTGTTGTGCCAGTCTCTGTCCTGGGCGCTAGACGTGGCGGTGAAGAATACAAATGCTCTGTTGCTGTGGAGTTTGTATTCTAGTAAGTCAAATGTGGGGCCTGCTCTCAAGAAATGGAGTATATGGGATGGGAGGGTGAGATTGGGGCCGGAAACCACTATATAATGAACTGTAATATCAAAGAGTGGTAGGATAAGTGGCATAAAGAGACGAACAAAAAATTAAAAGTTGTGGATGAGGATCCAAAGAAGATAAAAGATCCAATTGGGAAGTTAAGAGAAATTGGTGGGGGTTGGAGAGTGAGCTGAGGATTGAGCTGTCTGCCAGACAGAGGAGAGTGCAGAAGGTCCTAGGGGTGGGCCCTGGGGTTAATGCCCAAGTTTGTAATTGTCATTCATCGGAATGAAGGAGACAAGTTAGAAGGTATCCCAGAAGGAATGTTGGCCAGGGGTGTTTAGGAGCATGAAGCTAAGTTATGTAATAAAGACATGACAAGAATTGAGCTCCACAGTTCTAACTGGCACTTCCTTGGGAAGCTATGGGCTGTCAGAAAGCTTCAGGCCCTGGGGTCTTTCATGAACATCTGGGAATGGGAAAAGAAGGCCAGTCAAGAGGCCCCTTGATAGATATTGCCCAAAAGAGCAGCCAACCCTCATCCTTTTGTGTCTCTCACTCTTAACACTCAGTATTATTTATAGAATCCATTTTTTAATAAAATGAAAAATAGCTGACATCTAAATTCATGATTTTACCTGTAAGTCAAGAAATTTAAAAAATCGTTACATTTTGTAAGAGAGAATGATACAACCACAAAAGAATTATTCATGCATCCATTTGTAGATATTGTCTGAATTAAAAATCTTCACTGCTGATCTGACAGCTCCTAATAAATGCTTTTCTGGAGGGCAGATTTCATTTGCAAGTGTCCCATGAGCTAGCCTGGAATGATCTTCTCTATATTTTACGCTTGAGCTTAGCCAAAAGGCCGAGAAGCAATATTTTCTCTGTATTTTAATAACTGGAAATGGATATCTTGAAAAATGCATTACAACAAATATATTGTGGTTACTTCATAACTGACCATCCGCCATCTCCTGTCCTGACTCCAATCTCTTACCCGCTCAACCTAAAACACTCTCCACACTGCCTTCCACTCATTTTCTCCCTTTCAAATATCCACACGTCCTCACATTTACCCACTATTGTCCTTGCTTTCTGATTTTCCTCTCCTCTATTTGAATAAAATTCAATATGGATTTTATTGTTCTTATGTTGATTTTTCTTCCCTCTTGTGGAGGCCCTTCATCCTAAACTCTCATCTCACAATGTCACAGAGAAGTCTACCTTCTGAATAAGGGTCTCTTTGCCCCCTAAAGGCTTTTGGTTCTGGAGGAAAGGAGCAGGAGATTAAAGCCCTACACCTATCTGGATAGTGGATGTTTCTGTTAAGGGCAGGAGCAATTTTGGTGGCCACTGTTCCAGTAAATGGAACATAGGCTTGTCCTGAACCACTTATTTTTGATTTAGAGACAGTCTCCAGCTTAATTACTATCTAAAAAATAACACAGCCAGTCAAATAAATGTAGGAGAATTAGACAAATTTTATGGCACCTGCTCATACAAGACTCTTCCAGGGATCTGTTTTATTCTGCATTCCTCCAAAGCTGAGCCTGAAACGAGGGCTTGCATATAGGCAACTTATTTGCAATGTGATCCCAGGAACCAGGACTGCAGGACAGGAAGCACAGCACAGGAAAGGAGGGAAGGCCAGCGCAAGGATGCCTCATCGAGGTGGCCGGCCCTGTGGATGGCATATACCCCACCCCACCAGCATCTTCTGAGGCACTCCTGAAAGGCATCTCAGAAATATACATCGAGGGGCGAAAGGGAACAGCATTTGTCCGCAGGTTGCTGTTTCCTGTTGGTCAAGGGTGGCCTGGAAGCACTGCTTCCACATACTTCACATAGCTCCTGTGTGAATACACAGTAGGTTCCTGAGGTGACCCATGCTGCAGTCGCCAGGGAGCCCTAGAGCAGAAAACAAGAGGAGCACAGGTGCCAATTTCACCTGCTTGAAGTAGGGCAAAGCCTGCCTGGAACTGATTGCCAGAGAATCAGCTGGTATTGAGGTGAAGCCTGGAGGATTTGGAAGTGCACAAGGGGTGTCCAGTATAGGACCCATGTTTTATGCCACATGACCCTGCTGCACTTCCCAACCCTAGCCAGAGCTGATTAGACCTGGGGAGGAAATTTGACCCCATGGCCTGGCTGAACTTGGGTTCACTGAAAAAGCTGATCTGTAAGTTAGCAGAGAGAGCTGATTGGAAGAGAGAGAAAGCTGCAGATTTCTACAGAATAGCAGAGGTGCCACGTAGTCCTTGGAACTGATGGGAGAGGAGCCAGTGCCCAGAGTAGCCTCAGGTCCTGTGTATTTCAGAGCCAGTTCCGGTACATGCATAGTCTTAAGAATTCCTGCTCCCTTTCCTGAGGTTTTCTTAGTGGAACGATTCTTGAAAACAGACAACAAAATACCCATCTAGTAGGGAAATCAACTACATTCTCCAGGGAAGACTTCAATTAATTTTCATTATATTCAATTATTAAGTTGTCACTAGTTAACATACCATTAAAACAATATTTCACCAGAGATTTCATCTAGATTGGTACAAACTTTTTTTTTTTTTTGGTGAGGAAGACCAGCCCTGAGCTAACATCCGTTGCCAGTCCTCCTCTTCTTGCTGAGGAAGACTGGCCTTGGGCTAACATCCGTGCCCATCTTCCTCTACTTTATATGAGACGCCGCCACAGCATGGCTGACAAGCAGTGTGTCAGCGGGCACCCGGGATCCAAGCCGGTGAACCCCGGGCTGCCAAGCGCGAACTAAACCGCTGTGCCACCGGGCGGCCCCCAGACAAACTTTTGAATATGACGGGAAAGTAAAACCACTTTTGTAATTAAAATTTATATAATTTTTCACAATACAAATTTTAAAATTCATGAAAATGCCATGACATACAGCTAAGGTCTTCTCTACATTAGATGTGTCTTCAAATAATTGACGGATTTTAGTGATGGTATGAAATGTCTGATCTTTGGCAACATAGGACAGTACTATAAATTTTATTTAAAAATGAATAAGTGTGAGATCTCACAAAGTTGCCACCATTGGTAAAATAATATGCATATTAACATATTTTTTCTTGATCTTATCAAATAGTCAAGAGACTACTTTCAAGTTATAGCACTTTCATGCAATGACAAAGGGTTCTAGCTGTCACTCTCTCTTATATATTATCTGATTGAAAACTTTGAGACTTCTAGACCACCTTTTGGGATGAGATGGTGGTAGTGATGATGGAAGATGTATGCTTAAAAGTGATGGTTTTTGTCATTATGCTTTGCAAACATTTAGGGAATTCAAGCAAGTGAAATTTTCCAGAGCCTCTACTGAAAAATATTGGAAAAATTTTCCACTCCCTTAAGAGATATAATATAGTGTATCTCTCTGAGGAGCTAAGTTTACAGAGGAGTAAGTAGATTACTATGGAAAATTAAATTATGGTCAATAAATATTTACTCTCCACCATCACCACTCCACTGACTTGCTTTGGCTGGTAAAACATGGGTGAAATAACAACATACCAGTTTTGAGACTAGATGTTAAGAGGCATTACATATTCTTTTCCTTCGGGAGCTTCTCGTGTCTGCTGTGGGAGGAACATACTCCATGCAGCTGCTGCCCCTCTTGCCTGAACCCAGTCTGCAAGCTGGAGCCGAGCTCGCTACCCTGAAATGAAGAGCCACCCAGCTGAGCCCGATCCAGATCAGCTGAACTGTAGTCAACCTTGCTGACGGTGACCATGAGAATAACTGGCACTCAAGGCCACTGAGATTTGGGATAGTTTATTATGTAATGCTATTTTGACAATAGCTTATACAGTTGCTCACATAGAATAATATAGAGAGGCAATTTTACATTTGTAGTAGCTTTTAGTATATATGTGGGATAAAAATCAGGTGCCTTTTGGCTGGAACCTGGTAATAAAATAAATAGGAATTAGAAATGTGGATTTGGAGACCAGATGAAGCCAAGTTTCTGCTCTGTGTTTGCCAGCTGTTAACTGTGTGACTCTTATTTTCTCTGAACTTGAGTTTTCTCAGCCACACAATGAGAATTAAATAAGATAATGCAGATAAGCACTTGGCACAGTACCTGCTACACAGTAGGTGAAGCTTGTATGGAACCCCTCGTCGTGGCTGTTACTACGGCACTATCAAATCGGCACATAATGGACCAACACAGAGTTACGTACCGCAGATTATCAGGTAAATTGACCCTCTCTTTGAAATTTATTAGCTCAAGCTTCCTATCCCTGGTCCTTTCTAAAGTCTGATGCTCTTCCCAAGACTTTTATGAATTCCTGTGGGATTTATTTTCTGTCACTTCTGTCAATTCCTGCTTCCACTGGGCTCTGAGTCTCACTGATGTTTTATCAACCCTGATTTGCTTCTTTTTCCGCTCACTCAATGCCAACCCAGCCATGGAACTCACTTCCTTTTCTTTGATTTCCATGACAAAAACACTCAGAAATCTCTGTATGTAGCAGAATTTATTGAAGCTTTGGGTCAGAGAGAGGCTGTTTACCTCAAAGAAACGAGCAATTTATATCTGATTTTACCAAAACCCTGTTCTTTAAGTAATCTTCTGGATTTCCTACTGCATGAATTTCTCATTGGCAACATGTCTCCATAGGGTCCAGCCTCTTGCCATGTTGGTCTTCCTTTCCCTCTTCCTCCTTCCTCTTTCCTCCAATTCCTGTTTTCTCAGGTAGCACCACTTAGCTGTCTCTTTCTTTTGATTGTCCCTTGTTTTTGTCAGATAGTCATGTAACATGTTTTTGTGTAACATTTTCCCTAGTGTTAAATATTAAAATAATACCCTCTACCCCCCACCATACATGCAATGTCACGTTGAAAAGATGGCATGACTTCCAGGCAAAGCCAGACCTGATTGAAGGTATTGGCCTATCTAAAGAAATAATGTGACTGTCAGAAGGAAGGCAGATTTGCCATTGACGTATAAAAATGAAGAAGTCCAGAGGAAAACATTGAGTCTGTCCAGGTGCTGTGTAGGGAAGAGAAAAATCTACCCCAGAGTTTTAAGTATGTTCATGTATTCACTCGTTAATTCATTTACTCATATTCTTTCTCGAAAGATAAAATTGCAGTTCTTCTCTCTTGGCTATAACTGGTTATCTTTCCTTATGATTTGGAATCTCAGAGGGTAGTTACTTCTGACTTGGAAACAGATTTTCATACTCAACAATATATCATCTGAAGTCTGTGTTTGCTGAACAAGAATTTTATGTTCTGCAAGAATTATGACATTTAAGAAAGGTGAGAGAGAGAAAAAACAGTACATGATAAAACAAATACTAGTATTTTCTTGAGAATTCCATGCAAAATATTGCCCTTTCTGAAGAGCATTTCTACCTTTGACTTTTCCATTATAGCCCTAACCTACCAGACATGATATCAATAACTTTCGTAACTGCCTACAATCAGCAAATGTTAAGTTTCTTCAGTGATGGTAACCCAAAATGTTTTCACTTCCACTATCCTTTGTATCAGAAATCTTACTAACCTCAAGAATTTGACATTTGGCCTATGTCCACAGACAGGGGACCTTGGGCTTATACAAAGTTCTCAACCATGGTTAGAAGAACACAAGTCCTTGTGTGTATGTGTTCATTCATCAAGTGTTCACTGAACAGTTTGTGGCAAGCACTCTGCCAGGCACTGGGGGTATAAAAATGAATAAGACATCCCCCATCCCACAGTGTCTGGAAGTCTAGACCAGGGAAGGAGACAGACTTGTACCCAGACAATCAAGAGGTATGATAAGTGCTGTAAAAGAGATGTGCCCAAGATGCTCAGGGCACGAAGGAGAATCAGCCTGCTCATATGTTGTGGGAGAGTACAGGGAGAAGAGGTTGTGGCCAAGGGAAGCTTGAGAGAGGAGATAGATGAAGTTTGACCTGAACTTGCAGGACGACTCAGGGTTTGCCAGGTGGCTGAGGTACACGGAGCCGTGGGTGAGGCACAGACAAATGGGTGAGTGTGGCATCTTCAGTGCCTTGTGGCTGGAATGGAGGGAGAAGAAAAGATGAACTGTGAGGCTGAGAAGGTAGTGCAGGCTACCCGTTGATTTTAACCTGAATGAACAGCTATAGAAGGATCTTACGGGAAGTAAGGGGGTGGCCTGATTAGATTTGTGCTCTTAAAAGGGAAATCTGTAGGCCACAGAAGGGCCCAACCACACGTATCCAGAGGTCTCCCGTTTCTTTGCAGGTTGTGTAATTCCCTGATGCTAATGCCATCCTGTCTGGAAAATTGTCAAAGTCCACTTCATACCAAGCAAAATCCACAGATTAAACTTTTCCAACGTCTTTGGAAGATGAGAGACTCCTGGTGGAAGGACACAACCTACCTACAACAGAGAGATCCCTTTTCTAGTGCCTGGGCCTTGGGCTTTGGTACAAGCAGAAGTGGTTTCACCATTTCCTTTAGGAGTGATTTCAGGGGTTTTTTTTAAGCCTCATGTGGAATTGGCCTCCTTTCTTGAACATTCCCAGCCCTGCTTCGACATTCCCACTTCTTGTAGAATGCTGCTCTTATACACCTTTGGAGGAATTGCTGTCACTCTCCTCATTAATTCACCTCTCCTTGCACCTCCTTGTGGAAGGTGTAGGTGCTACTGTGCTATTGGAAGCAATATTCACATTTCTTTCCTAAGGCTTTAGCACTTTGTGCGGAGGTACCAGTTCTGGATCCAAACCTTGTTGGGGAGGGAGGGAGTGGAGTTCAATACACTGGTGCCATTCAATGGATGTTAAATACCATAAAGCATTGTGAAAGAGGGGCTTAAATCCTGAAAGGAGACATTATGAACCCAGGACAATTAAGAGCTATAGAATATCCTTTTCCCCCCAAATATAAAGTGGCAGAAATAGCACTTTAAAAAAAATCAAATTATATTTTGTTTTCAAGTTTCGCCAGAAAACTTGAGACAATATTTCTCTGTCTTTCTAGAAGATGCACATATTGGCCACGACTTCTCCACAGATCTCAGTGGGCAACTCACTGATGATTTTTGCCATAACTGGACTTTATAAGAATACAAAAAGTCTATCATGAGTCAATCTTCCAGTGCACTTTAAAATAATTAGATTTTCTATCACTTCCCTTCATCCCCTTATCAGAGAAGCATTTGCAACCAGACCTTCCATGAACGTGGCTAAATCGCATCACAGAATCATTGAGAATGTCTTAAATATTAAAGCAACTAGCAATGTCCGTGGAGCCCTGACACAGGTGCCAGCACCCCTGCTTGGGATCATCCATCAGTCCTGCTAATAGAATGACCCAGAAGTCTCTCCTTATAAAGAAATGGGAGGTTTAGTCCTTATTTTATTCAATTTAATTAAAGAACAGCTGAAAATCCTGTCTTGCATTTTCAACACATGGTTCCAATTAGTGCAGCCGCGTGGGCCCCTGAATTTGATAAAAGCAGTGACGTGTACCTTTGGTGCCTGGACAATGTACTCTTTCATTTTACAAGGTGGCTGAAGTGCAGTTTTAAATATCTTTTTTAAACGTTAACAAAAACCCAGGGGTGTAAGCTTAGAAAAAAGTGAAGTGAGGCGAACACACTTTTGTTGGAATTGCCTGACTTTTAGAAGCCTGTATGCAGAGGAGGCTTCTTTGGTAAAATCTGCACTGAGAATTTACAGGCTTGTGTGCAAAAAGCATTATGGTTCATGAGACTTACACTCAGAGGCCATTAGATGGGAGATCTGTCATCTCGGGAAATACCACCTACTGTCCTGTATATTTGCTTCATGTGACCAATCTGCTCAAAAGATGATGGAAATCCCGTTCAAACAAATTGTTTCAGACCGCGCTACAACTGATGCCCTCACTGGAACTCTCTCTGGGTAACTTTGAGTAGGAAAGTAAAACTGGTGTCCCAGAATCTGGGAATTAGATGTGGAAAAGCCTAACTTAGGTCATCACATCCCACCTCCTGCCAAAATAAAGGGAACTAGCAAGAGAAAAAAGTAAGATAAAACAGGTAAAATATTTGAGGGCTGCTCCACACGGTGTGTGTTCCGTGCTGTCCCAGGAACAGAACAGTGGCACGATTTTCTGCTTCGGTCATGGGAAAGCATGATGTCCCTAGTCCCAGAAGGGTGAGACCCTTATTCTGCTACAGGGCCCTGCATGAAGGTGAAAACAAACCTTTTTGTGCCTGGCTTTTATTTTCAGAGCTACCACGCCATTTTTGGCCCATAATTCACAAGCTAGAGAAATATACCTATCAAGAACAATAAACTCCATCCCCTAGGCTCACTACCAATTGCATTATTCTGATATATTATCCAAAAGTGCCAAGATAGGAACAAAAATCTGAATAGAATAAAAGAGAGTAAATGGATTCCTTTTGACTAACTTCAGCTTAGGAAATAAATAATAATTGAGATGGTCTTCGTGATGGCCTAAGTATCAGAGACTGTGTCAACAGATTTATTATGTGTCCTCCCTTGGTTCTTACAATTATAAAAAGATTTTTCCGCTTTTCTAGAAGAGACCCCAAATCACAAATGAATGGAACCCTGCACACCTGTGCTTCTTCCATAGATCCCTCGTCAGCTTACGCCTTCTACCACCACTGGTGGTACACCCTCACCAGACGATGTAGAGGGGCGAGGCCATCCGTGATGAGTCTGCTCTTAACAGGCCCGCTAACTCTCACTGTGAGCTGACTCACTGATACATAGGTGATTATTCTACATCAATAATCAAGAATTCTAGATTCAGAGTATCTCTAAATCTTCAAATCATGGTCCCAACTGAACTGTTATGGGCACATTTCCCATTCTCTCTTGAAACCCACTTCAATCAAGCCATCATCTCTACCACTCCACCACAGAGTTCTTATCAAGATCACAAAGGATCTCCACGTTGTTAAAGTCAATGGCCATCCCTAAATCCTCATCTTAGTCACGTGGCCACACTGATAACTTAACGCATTTGGTCTCTGGTTCGTTGTTCCCTCTTGATTCTCTTCCTATTCCATTGGCTAGTCCTTCTTTACTCCTTTTCTGCTTCTTCCTAATTTTCCCAATCTCTATAAAGAGTCAGTGCTTGGATCTCTTCTCTTCTCTACATTGACTCTCTAAGTGGTCTCATCTAGTCCATGACCTTAAGTAACTTTATATACTAAAAGCTGCCAATTGCTGCCTGGCCACTTTACTTGGATATCCAATGACCATGATAAATCTACCTTTAAAATTCTTTATTTTCTCCTCAAACATATTTCTTCACCAGTCTTTCCCATTCATATATGTCAACTCCATTAGACCAGTAGTCCAGGCCAAAAGCTTTTGGAAACATCCTTGATTCATCTATTTCTCTCACAACCTACATCCAATTTACAAGCAACATATACACAGAATCTGATTTTTTTTTTTTTTTTTTTTTTTTTTTAGCAACTTCAGGGCTAGAAGAAGCCAACATTCTATTTCACCTGGGTTATTGCAGTAGCCCCCTAACTGATCTCCCTGCAATCTCTTCCCACAGCAGCCAGGGACCATTTTATAATGTCAGATCATGTTCTTTCTCTGCTCAATTCTCCCATGCCGTACTTGGACACTCAAGGAGAAGCCAAGGTCTTTACCATGGTTTATGAGGCTCTGATGATCCACCCCCAGCTCCACCTGTCTGACTTCGTCTCCTATCCTGCCCTCTTCTGCCCTCTCTCTGCTCCAACCACACTCATGTCATTGCTATCCCTTGAATAAGCCAAGCATCTCCTGCTTTCACCCATGCTATTCTCTCTGGCTAGAATGCTCTTCCCTTCAGACAACCACATAGTCGCTCACTTACTTCTTTCATGTTTCTGCTCACATCTCCCATTATTAGGGAGGCTTCTCAGATCACTCTATGTAAAATGGCACCTTCCTCCCCTGCCTGTCACATTATTATTCCCCTTGCCTGATTAGTTAATTTTCCACATCACTGATCAGAACCTGGGATATTATAGAATGTATTTATTTGTTTATTGACTGTCTCTACTGACCAGATTGTAAGCACCATTAGTACAGGGACTTTGTTTTGTTCTCCCCTACAATCTCATTGCCTGGAGTGATGCTAGGAACATGGTAGATACTCAATAGATTTTTCTGAATTAATACCTTAAATCTGTGTCATGATAACTATGAGAGCAATAAGGCATAGAAAGGTTTGTTGATTGGGCTCACTAAAATTTTAGTGGAACAAACCCTTTACTAAATCTAACTTGAGAGATTGGTCTAAATTAGAATATCAGACTCTCTTAGCATTGATGGTGTTCAAGTTTTACACTTCTATGTGCAAATCATATGTCCAAGCCCCAACAATGTAAGGCTAAAAATGAAATCATATTAACTTCATTTTTTTTAAGTTTTATTTATTTATTTTTGACAAATAAAAATTGTATATATTTAAGGTGTACAACATGATGTTTTGATGTATGTATACATTGTGAAATGATTACCACAATCAAGCCAGTTAACATATCCATCACCTCCCATAGTTACCATTTTGTGTGTGTGTATGGTGAGAACACTTGAGATTTACTCTCTTAGCAAACTTCAAGATTCCAGTACGTTATCATTAGCTATAGTCACCATGATTCACATTAGGTCTCTAGAGCTTATTCTTCTTATAACTGAAAATTTCTACTCTTGGATCACTCTCTTCTCTTTTCCCTCACCCCTCAGCCTGTGATAACCATTCTATTCTCTGTTACTATGAGTTTGACTTTTTTTTTCCAATCCACATAATAAGGGAGATCATGTAATATTTATCTTTCTGTGTCTGGTTTATTTCACTTAGCAAAATGTCTTCCAGGTTCACCATACTGTTGCAAATGGCAGGATTTCCTTCCTTTTTTTAAATTTATTTTTTATTGCAGTAACATTGGTTTATAACATTGTATAAATTTCAGGTGTACCTCATTATACTTCTATTTTTGCATAGATTACATCATGTTCACCACCCAAATACCAATTATAATCCATCACCACACATATGTGCGTGATCATCCCTTTTGCCCTCCTCCCTCCCCCCTTCCCCTCTGATAACCAACAATCCAGTCTCTGTCTCTATGTGTTTGTTTGTTGTTATTTTTATCTTCTACTTATGAGCAAGATCATACAGTTTTTGACCTTCTCCCTCTGACTTATTTTGTTTAGCATAATACTTTCAATGTCCATCCGTGTTGTCACAAATAGCTGGATTTAATCATTTCTTATGGCTGAGTAGCATTCCATTGTGTATATAGACCGCATCTTCTTTATCCATTCATCCTTTGATGGGCACTTAGGTTGTTTCCAAGTCTTGGCTTATTGTGAACAATGCTGCAATGAATAGAGGGTTGCATGTATCTTTACGTATTGGTGTTTTCATGTTCTTTGGATAAATACCCAGCAGTAGAATAGCTGGATCATATGGTAGTTCTATTCTTAATTTTTTGAGGAATCTCCATACTGTTTTCCATGGTGACTGCACCAGTCTGCACTCCCACCAGCAGTGTATGAGAGTTTTCTTCTCTCCACATCCTCTCCAACACTTGCTGTTTCCTGTCTTGTTAATTATAGCCATTCTGATGGGCATGAGGTGATATCTCATTGTAGTTTTGATTTGCATTTCCCTGATAGTTAATGATATTGAGCATCTTTTCATGTGCCTGTTGGCCTTCTGTATATCTTCTTTGGAGAAATGTCTGTTCAGGTGTTTTGCCCATTTTTTAATTGGGTTGTTAGTTTTTTTGTTATTGAGATGTATGAGTTCTTTATATATTTTGGAGATTAACCGCTTACAGATATATGTTTTGCAAATATCTTCTCCCAATTGTTAGGTTGTCTTTTCATTTTGTTGATGGTTTCCTTTGCTGTGCAGAAGCTTTTTAGTTTGATGTAGTCCCATTTGTTTATTTTTTCTATTGTTTCCCTTGCCTGGTCAGACATGGTACTTGAAAATATGTTGCTAAGACCAGTGTGAAAGAGCGTACTCCCTATGTTTTCTTCTAGAAGTTTCATGGTTTCAGGTCTTACGTTCAAGTCTTTAATCTATTTTGAGTTAATTTTTGTGTATGGTGTAAGATAATGGTCTACTTTCATGTTTTTGCATGTGGCTGTCCAGTTTTCCCAACACCATTTGTTGAAGAGACTTTCCTTTCTCCATTGTATGTTCTTGGCTCCCTTGTCGAAAATTAGCTGTCCATAGATGTGTGGGTTTATTTCTGGGCTCTTGATTCTATTCCATTGATCTGTGTATCTGTTTTTGTGCCAGTCCCATGCTGTTTTGGTTATTATAGCTTTGTAGTGTATTTTGAAATCAAGCAGTGTGATTCCTCCAGCTTTGTTCTTTTTTTCTCAGTATTCCTTTAGCTATTCCAGGTCTTTTGTTGTTCCATATAAATTTTAGGATTCTTTGTTCTATTTCTGTGAAAAATGTTATTGGAACTTTGATAGGGATTGCATTGAATCTATAGATTGCTTTAGGAAGTATGGACATTTTAACTATATTAATTCTTCCAATCCAAGAGCACGGAATATCTTTCCATTTCTTTGTGTATTCTTCAATTTCTTTCAACAATGTTTTATAGTTTTCAGTGTACAGATCTTTCACCTCTTTGGTGAAGTTTATTCCTAGATATTTTATTCTTTTTGTTGCTATTGTAAATGGGATTGTATTCTTAGTTTCTTGTTTCTGCTACTTCATTGTTAGTGTATAGAAATGCAACTGATTTTTGTATGCTGATTTTGTGTCCTGCAACTTTATCATATTCACTTATTATTTCTAAAAGGTTTTTGGTGGATTCTTTAGGGTTTTCTATATATAAAATCATGTCATCTTCAAATAGTGACAGTTTCACTTCTTCTTTTCCAATCTGGATCCCTTTTATCTCTTTTTCTTGCCTGATTTCTCTGGCTAGGACTTCCAGTACTATGTTAAATAGGAGTAGTGAAAGTGGGCATCCTTGTCTGGTTCCTGTTCTTAGAGGGATAGCTTTCGGTTTTTTACCATCGAGGATGATATTATCTGTGGGTTTGTCATATATGGACTTTATTATGTTGAGGTGCTTTCCTTCTATACCCATTTTATTCAGAGTTTTTGTCATAAATGGATGCCGTATCTTGTCAAATGCTTTCTCTACATCTATTGAGATGATCATGTGATTTTTATTCTTCATTTTATTAATGTGGTGTATCACACTGATTACTTTGCAGATGTTGAACCATCCCTACATCCCTGGGATGAATCCCACTTGATCATGGTTTATGATCTTTTTAATGTATTGTTGTATTCAATTTGCTAGTATTTTTTGAGGATTTTTGCATTGATGTTCATCAGTGATATTGGCCTGTAATTTTCTTTTTTTGTGTGTTGTCCTTGTCTGGCTTTGGTATCAGGGTAATGTTGGCTTCATAGATTGGGTTAGGAAGCTTCCCCTCCTCTTCAATTTTTTGGAAGAGTTTGAGAAGGATAGGTATTAAGTCTTCTTTGAATTTTGGTAAAATTCACCAGGGAAGCCGTCTGGTCCAGGACTTTTATTTTGGGGAGGTTTTTTATTACTGTTTTGGTCTCCTTATGGGTGATTGGTCTATTCAAATTGTCTATTTTTCTCTTGATTCAGTTTTGGAAGGTTGCATGATTCTAAGAATTTATCCATTTCTTCTAGATTGTCCAATTTGTTGGCATATAGCTTTCGTAGTATTCTTTTATAATCTTTTGTATTTCTGAAGTGTCCGTCGTAATTTCTCCTCTTTCATTTCTGATTTTACTTATTTGAGCCTTCTCTCTTCTTTTCTTGGTGAGTCTAGCTAAAGGTTTGTCAATTTTGTTTATCTTTTCAAAGAACCAGCTCTTGGTTTTATTGATTTTTTTCTTTCTTTTTAGTCTCTATTTCATTTATTTCTGCTCTGATTTTTATTATTTCCCTCCTTCTGCTGATTTGGGGCCTTGTTTGTTCTTCTTTTTCCAGTTCCTTTAGGTTCACTGTTAGATTGTTTATTTGAAACTTTTTTTGTTTGTTGAGATAGGCTTGTATTTCTATAAACTTCCCTCTTAGAACTGCTTTTGCTGTATCCCATAAGTTCTGGCATGTCGCATTTTGATTTTCACTTGTCTCCAGGTATTTTTTGATTTCTTCATTTACCCAATCATTGTTCAGTAGCATTTTGTTTAATCTCCACATATTTGTGGCTTTTCTGATTTTCTTCCTATAGTTGTTTTCTAGTTTCATACCTTTGTGGTCAGAAAAGATGCTTGATATTATTTCAATCTTCTTAAATTTATGGTGACTTGTTTTGTGGCCTAATATGTGATCAATCTTGGAGAATGTTCTATGCATTTGAAAAGAATGTGTATTCTTCGAGTTTTGGATGGAATGTTCTGTATATATCTACTAAGTCCATCAGGTCTAATGTGTTGTTTAAGGCCAATGTTTCCTTATTGATCTTCTGTTTGGATGATCTATCCATTGGTGTAAGTGGAGTGTTGAAGTCCTCTACTATTATTGTGTTGCTGTGTGTTTCTCCTTTTATGTCTGTTAATAATTAGCCTGAATAATATCCCATATATGCCACATTTTTTTATCCATTCATCTTTTGATGGACACTTAGGTTGTTTCCATTTCTTGGCTACTGTGAATAGTAATGCTGCAATGAACTAATTTTCAACAAAAGGGCCAAGAATACACAATGGAGAAAGGAAAGTCTCTTCAATAAATGGTGTTGGGAGAACTGGATATCCACATGCAAAAGAATGAAATTGGACGATGTATCTTACACCATACACAAAAATCAACTGAAAATGGATTAAAGATTTAAACATAAGCCCTGAAACTATAAAACTCCTAGAAGAAAATGTAGGTTGAAAACTCCTTGATATTGGTCTTGGCAATGATTTTTTGGAAATGACACCAAAGCACAGGCAACAAAAGCAAATATGAACAAGTGGGACTATATCAAACTAAAAAGTTTCTGCACAGCTAAGGAAACCATCAACAAAATGAAAAGGCAACCTATGGAATTTGAGAAAATATTTGCAAACTACTTATCTGATAAAGGATTAATACCAAAACATATAAGGAATTTATATAACTCACTAGCAAAAAAAAAAAAAAAAAACCAAATAACCAGATTTTAAAAATGGGCAAAGGATCTGAATAGACATTTTTCTAAAGAAAACATACAAATCGTCAATGGATACATCAAAAGATGCTCAACTTCTCTGATCATCAGGGAAAACAAATCAAAACTGTAATGAAATATCACCTCACACCTGTTAGAATAGCTATTATCAAAAAGACAAAAGATAACAAGTGTTGATGAAGATGTGGAGAAAAGGAGGTTCTTGTGCACTGAGGGTGGGAGTATAAATTGGTTCAACCATTATGGAAAACAATGAGGACATTTCTGAAAAAATTAAAAATAGAACTACCATATGATCCAGCAATTCCACTTCTGTACGTATATCCAAAGGACATAAAATCACTATCTTGAAGAGATATTTGCACTCCCATATTCATATTATCTTTAACTATCCAAAATAAAGACCTGAGTCTTAGCCTTATCTGACTGTTGGGTTCTTCTCTCTACAGGTCCATCCTGGCCATTGTTTATTATTTCAGCCAACCGTCTGGTTCAGACCTTAAGTCTCTGCTCCTTCTGTGGGCCACTGCTCACTCCTTTATCTCCCTAGAATGGATTTCCTTAAGCTGCTGCCCCACCATATTGCTTCATCCCCAAAGTGGACGTCAAGTCTTCTCTTGATTTCCCACAGCACAGCAGAAACCAGGCTGTCACTTTAAATAAGTCCTTACCGTGCTCTCCAATGGTGCTAACTTCCGTGGTCATTCCGTAGTCTTCATCTTATTCACACTGCAACCCTGTTACTTGAAAACCTGAAAGATTAGGAATAATGCAAGAGAAGTTCACCACACTGACTAATTTAACTTAACAGTAGCCAGACCTATAGGGGGTCACCAGTCATGTGTGGTCACGTCGCAAGAACTAGCTTATCAACACACCCCCTCCAGCACACACAGACGCACATCTCTCACTGGGAGTCTCCTCAAACACATCTTCCCTCCCAGCCCAGTCATCATGAGGCTCCAAGGGAAAAAGAAGTCCCTCTTCTCCTCATCCTAAAGCCTGCTTCCTGGGCCATCATTGCATATCCCAGCGTCTGCCTCTTTCCAGAATGGTTGTGTTAATTCTCCAAGGGAGGCCCCACACCCTGCCTCAGAGTCAGCCTTAACCTGTCTATACTTCAGCAGGCAAATGGTTCAATATCAGTATATTTCTCCAAAACTGGGGCTATCGAGTCATTTATCACCAAGTATGGGGCACCTGGAGTCCAGTCTAAGCTGTACCAAGCCCAGTCAAGAAACTTTTATAAAATGTCGAGTTCAGACATACCCAACTTTCCTGCAGTCTTCAGATTCTCTGATGCCAAGATCTTGACATCTGGGAACAATAACACATAAACACATGCATTTATGTACAAACACACACACACACACACACACACACACACAGTCCTGCGTGCTCTGAGAGGGTCTTCCCAACAATAAACAAGAATATGCTATTGTAAAGCAACATAAATCCATATAAAGAAAAGAATAGTTTTCTGCCCTGGACCCTGCCTTCCTCCACCCCAAAAGGTGTCTGCAGAGGATGAGAACTCTCTTAGATTATATCCAGCTCCTGTGACTAAATGGAAGACCCGTCCTCGGGGTTTAAAGTGTCTGAATCCAAGTTAATATTTCTGTTCCAAGAACAGAAAGTATTTACTTTTTCTATTATTCAGAACTGAAAGGCATATTGGGTTGTTTTTCCCAGAATAAAAAAGCCTATCTGCTCTAGATCTCACTTTTGGGGATACAGAAAACTACTTGCAGCATCAAAAGGGCAGATTCCTCAGCTTCTGCATTTTGGTGTCCAAAAACTTTGAAGTATAGTCTCATGCAGGAAACCCCATTGCATATGATTTCCTGAGTGTTTGTGGTTTATTCATGTTACTTCTGTATAATCTGGGATTCCTTTATCTATTAGATAACACTAATGCTTTGATTCCAAAAGGTTTTCATGCCATACGATAAGCTCCCACAACATCTTTTCTGAATTGTGAAATGATGGCTGTCTCTAGAATGAAGATAGTAATATTTTTCTAAGTGTAGAACTGTCACTAGGAAAAGTTATAAAGAGACTTACCACGTGGTTTCTTAGAGTGGCATATAAAATTTAATATGTAAATTATATAAAACTAATATATAAATTGTATAAAATTTTAATATAAAAGTTAAATCTGATTCATTGCCCTTTAAATAAACTCTGCAGTTAATTGGAGCCATGTTGTTTTTTAAAAAATTTCTGCTACAAGATACTAGCTCATTATGGGGAAAAAAAATGCCTTTTCTCCTTTTCTCTGTCTGTCCTGCTCCATCTCTCATGATCTTTTCAATGGGTCCCCACTGTTGTAACAGTTTCTTCCCACTGGCAAAACATACCTGCCCGTGTCTCTTGTCCTGGGACATTCCTGAATGACAAGGTAGCTAATAAATTGATTCCAAAGATAGATGAGAGTTAACTTTTACTGGTCTACCCTTTGTTTTGTCATGTGATTGGTTTAACACCCTTCCCTGATCTAACTCAGAGTTACTGACATGAGATTTTAGACTTTGTAGCCAATCAGTGGGCTGTTTCTTCAGTCAATCATTCAGTGGCCCAAGAGCGCACACTGTAGGCAGTTCTGGATTCTGTGTGCAGGTATAGATCTGGTGCAGATGCTGCACAGAGACAACACAGCGAATGCAGGAGCTTCAAACTGTTTTTAAAACATGGCTGTGGACCCTTATTTCCACTACCTCTCCTCTGAATTGCAGTGTATAAAACAGCAAAGGAAGATTTGCCATGGTTGCAGTAGGATCGGAGTTCTGCCCCTTCAAGCTTTGGGAACAAAATTTGCAAGCCGTCGGTCCAGTGATTAAGAGAACAGATTCAAGAGCCAAACAGTTGGGTTCAAACTCCAGTTCTGGGTGACCCTTGGGAAATGTCTTTCTGCCCCTGAACTTCAGTTTCGTCATTTCTGAAATGCAGCTGGTGACCCCACATCACGGGTGGTTCTGCGGATTGAATGAGATCATGTAAAACAGTGTTTAGCACGTGCCTGGTGCACAAGAATAGCTGCGTTAAGGGTGTGGAATTGTTAGTGTTAATAGCTGCCACTTCCATTCTAGTCAAAACTGTTACGAGGAGGGCTGTGTGCAGTGTGATGCTGGAGGTGCTGGTGCTGGTGACTAGCTCAACACTCCCCTGTGGGTAGCAGAACTATGGCTTTTTTGTAAACTGAGTTAAATCACTCCCTGGTGTGGCTGACAATGACTAACACAGCAGAAGGGAGTTGGCCAGCCTTGTGCAAGGCTCTGTTGGGAAGTTGACCGTGCTCTGCTTACAGAAATTCAGGTCACCGATGAGCTCTGATCCTTGTGGCTCCTGCCATAGTTCTTATCTTAGAAGACATTTACTCATTTCCAGAAGAAATTTCAACCCTTAAGATATTCTCAGCATAGTCTTCTGTGAATTCCTCACAGCCTTCCTTGACTGAAGCTCACGCCTTTACCAGTGTATTCATAGCCTTTTGATGAGGCCGGTCGTGCCGTATATAAAGTGTAAGCATGGAGAGACACAAAGGACTTGATCGGTGATAAGTAATGGGATGTAAACTGGAAAACTCATGTTGAAAACAGGAAAATCAATTCCTTGGACCACAATATTTGAATTCTTTCATTTTTGTCTCACTAACAGCACGATAGGCACAATATTTCAACTAGGGGTGTTGGAAATGTATTGGCATTAAATAAATATCTAGCAATTGGAATGATTTTTTAGAAGTGACTGAAATACTGTTCCTCGTTTTTTGTGTACTCCTTTTTAGAAATTGCTCCAGATAGGATTGCAAAAGCAATGATTTTGCAAAAAACAAGACCTCCACTGCAAATGGTATGCACCATTAAAATACAAAAGAAAATGCACAAGCCAACAAAGCTAAGATGAAAAAGCTAATATTTTTCTTCCCTTATATTTCATATATCTATACTCATTTCAACTTGGCCTGATTTGCTGACCCCAAACCTGGGTATATCTACCAAGACCTTGCCAGGATCCTGAGAAAGAACAAGAGCCCCAAACTCAGGTTTTAGCTATTTCAGAGCTACTTCTACCTCCCCTAAACCCCTTACCCCCTGTGACCACTGAGGCCTCTTAAAGCGCATTGCTGATAACTTGGCAAGGAGGTCCTGTAACCTTTGGCACTACAGGTCTGATTCTTGTTGCAGAATCTCTGATACCTCAATTCTCAGAGCCGTGGATCTTGAGCTGTGGCTTCTGTCTGTCTGTCATGGGAAGTGTCCTCCTGCTTAGAAGAATGGTGGATGCCCCCCTAGAAGCATGTCACTCCACTCTCCACATCTTGTATTGTGGGTCACTCAGACATGCCCCCTGAGAAGGCTCCCAGGAACAGAGAAATCATCACTATTTCCTCTTTCCTTTAGTTATTTCTGAGAGAGGCGGAGGAGAGCCAGTACCCTTCAGGGTCCCCACTGCCTGTCCAAGGGTGTCTCTGCTTTTAAGGAGCATCATCAAGCTCTAGCTGAACTCATACTCTCCCTTCCACCTTTAGCCACATCTTGTTCCTACTTGGGTAATTTCCTAACTGATGAAAGGCGTCAACCTTATCATAATTGTTATTATTGACTCTTCCATCTCCCTGACCAGATATCGTCCCCCATCCCGGCCCCAACCAATCACCAATGTTGTTGTTTCTTCCTCTGTGATGGCCAGTTCTGTCTATCCCCACTAACACTACCACCATCTATTACCTGAATCAATGTCACAGACTCCTCACAAGTCTTCCTTCCTTTAGCCTTGCCCCAATCCAATCCTTTCTCCCACTTCTGTCATTTTCCTGCTCCACATTCTTCAATGGCTCCCCACTGCCTTCATAAGAGTCCAATCTTCTTAAATTGTCTTATAAGGCCAGTCATGATATGATGCCTCCTCACTCCAGTGACATTTTTATCATTCTCTTCTTTGTTATCCTTTCCCCCAAAACACCCTCCATTTGATTGGCAATAAACTACTCTGTCTCTGCATGCTCTCTCTTCCCTTCCAAGCTCTTGCATCTGCTCTTCCCTTTGTCTTGGCAACACTTTCTCACTATGCTCCCTCCATTCTCTGGCTAACTCCTATTCATCTTTCAAATCTTGGATTAAATGTCACTTCCTCAGGAAGCTCTCCCTGACCGTCTAAATCCTGACTAGGGATTCCTCACAGGTTCTTTCGTAACACCGTATTTTCCCCACCATAACTTTTAGCTCACTCTGTTGTAACTGCATATTTGCTTCTCTGTCTCTCTCACGCTGTCATTCATCAAGACAAGAACCCAGTCTTTCTTCTTCTCTGTTCTATTCTTTGAACCCAGAAGTCTTTCTGAAAGAATAAATGAATGTGTATAATGGAAACAAACTTAAGAACGTATTTAAAAGAGTGTCAACGTGACAGATGCATCTAAAAGAGAAAGTGAGCCGAGAACCAAAAGTGACCTTTGCACCCATGAGGAAGTGGTTTGTGACCAAGAGCACTTTCAGTGGAGTAACGTTGCCAGAAGCCAGAGTGGAGTGGGTTGAAACAGGCTAGAACATGATGTAGACAAGTGTATTGGAAAGTTGTGTCATGATAAAAGAGAGACGTTGTTGATGCAGGAGGGAGAGGGGATGACTGCAGGAACATATACATGAGAGATTGAAGAAGCTGGCGTAAGAAAGTCAGAACTGTCCTAGGGTCACACAAAAGGCAGGCCCAGAGAAAGGAAAGCACAATTGGGCAGAGGTCCACAAGCACATTTTGAATCACAAGTTCTAATAAAGTGTGCTAGGACAAATGGTTAATTCCAGAAAGTAAGTTTACACTGTTACTTAGCTACGCTTTGTACAGCAAGTAATAACTTTATTGGTAGATTTTGTTGGCCTGTTGTGGCAACAATGTAAAGGGAAACAGCTGTAACTGAGATGAAGGAAATCCTTGTGCTTTCATTTATTATTAAATCGTATGTCACAAAGGTATGAAGAGTCATGAGCAACCAACCATGTATGCACCCCCTAGCTTAGGGGATAATGTATTACTAAATGTAGTAGAAGACCTGGTGCATCTTGAATTTAAAATGACTTCTTTCCCAGTTGTACAAGTCTCCATTTAAAGAGCAAGTCATTTTTTAGCATGAAAAAAATGTTTCCACTGTGGAAAGTCATAACCAACTTGTTGAAGTTTATACAGAACATGTTTTTGGTAAACAAAGTGGAGTGCAGAGTTTCAGGAAGAAAGTGTGAGGGTCATGATGATAAAAGCAATGGAAGACCAGCAGATGTGCCCCTGGCCCTCTGCATTGTCATCAATCATAAGCCTGTCCTACTCCGTGATTCCCAACCAGTAGGTCTTGGACCCCCGAGGGTAGGAGAATTTATTTTGAGGGGTCTGTAGATCCATATGCACATTCAGTGTGGGTAGACTAAATAAATAATATGTCATATACACTACTATTTTTTCAATGTCTATCAATGAGGTGATGAATAAAATACAAATTCAGTTACTTGCTTCACTGATTTAACAGCAGCCTTTGATCATTATGTATTTTCTCAATTTACAGACACTGAAAGTATAATGTGCAGCATGACACAGTCCTCACATTCAAAAAAGGCTGGGCTATTGCTATTGTTATTTGCTAGAAAACGTATAAATCCACTGGATGATGATTTAAGCAGGAGGCAAAATGTTTTCTTTAATATTTTAATAATTATTTGCATGATACAAATCTGTTCTTTAAAACACTTGCAATATGTTTCAACAAACAGGATTGTTTTGTTCACTTTGTTTCTGCAGGATACTTTTGTGCTAAAGCCCTTCTTCGTCCATACTCAACACAACAAACACCATCAGATCTTGGAAAATGAAAGTGAGCATCCAAGGGTCAATTCTTGAGAAGTCTGAGTGGGGTTTCTCTCCCGCTTTTGAGCACTGATAGTGCTTCCTGGGAGAAAGTAGGAGCAGAAATCCCACCTTCCGACTACCTACTTCTGCTTGCCATGCCCTGGCCCCCCCAGGCTGCTTCCCTCCAGACGTGGCCCCAGTTTCTAATTTGTCTGCCTGTCCGGGGCATCTTTCATGCTTTATTCACACAGAGGAGCCCAAAGGTGCCCTATGTGCACTCATCTGCCCAGGTACTCGGTTAACATGCTCCTTTAATGGAGCATTGACTTGTTTTGTAGTTATTCGTTTCAAATGTATTTGTCTCTCCTCACCAAGAAGAGAATAAGGTACTTGAAATATCTGAGCACGTAATTCATAATGAGTATTAAACAGAACTGACTGTGGAGGAAGAGCAACACCTACTCTAGTCTCAAGTTCTCTTTCTCACCCACAAGTGTCTAACTGAGCAATGGAAATGCTCTTTCAAATTTAGGCGTGCTTTATGAAAACTCTTCCCTGAAATATTTCCCAAAGTGGGACAGCACAAGATGGTACAATGACCCAGCAGTATTCCTTTGAGCCCCATGATGAACAATTGATTTCTTTATCAATTTTCTTTCAGTTCTTCTAATCACAATCCTCATTTAGTGTTGGCATATATTTAACCCCCCTTACAGTGTTCCCTGGCCTCCCTCCGTTTTTCTCTTTAACAGAGAGAGTATCTAGGCCTCACATTCTGAGCCTTCAGCACAAGGTAACAATATTTACCTACACTTTAAAGCATTGCTTTGTATTTATTGTTTTATTTGTATTTATTGCATTATTATAAATATATATTTACAGCTACCTTCTATTTAAGGAAAATAATATACTCTTTATCCATTTACTGTAGTGATATTATCTTTTAAAATAATAGAAAAAGTGAATCAATTTAAAGAAAAGTATTATGTAGATGTTGATGGTTTCATAATACAGCAAAAACCATGTGAGTTATTCAGAAACAAAGTTTGTGGGGGTCTGTCTTATCACAAAGCGAATAGATTACTGAGAGACATGGAATATTAACCTGTGAGCATGAAGTTGTTGGTCAATGTGGAAAAGTGACTTATCACCCAGCATCCTGAATAAGAGGACCCAGAATAGAGTGACTTAATGGCCATAAGGAGATGAGTGGGCGTGTGTGAGTGACAGAGGCCCTTTCTGCCACACTAGCGTACATGGTTACTGATGGCATTGGTCCCAGCATCTTCGAATTTGAAGAATAATGATAAAAGCAGTTTAAATTTCTTTATGTTTTTAACCTGGCAGTGTATCATATTTCCCATGCCATAGTGTCACAGGAGCCATTCACAGAAGGGGTTAACGATTACCTTCTGAAAGGCTGGCAAAACTTCTCAAGTGCATTACTCAGCTCCAGTCACACGTCACAAGGGGACTGGCTGTCGTTTTAAAGCCAGTGGGTGTAAAACTTGCTGTTCCTTTCTATTTGTCTGTGAGATCATCCTGGCTCTCCCTTTCCCTCCAGGATCTGACTGCCAAAAAGAATTAATCCCGTACTTTCCCCATTCACGACGACCTCTGCACCAGGAGGAGGAGACGTTTCTCCCTGCTGAACAGAAACATCTCCCCGGATGACTGCGAAGAGCACAAACGCCCGCTCCATTGATGGGTAATTCCAGCCACACCATTTTCAGCAGAAAGGAGATAGCGTCACAGCGGCATAAAGTGGGCTGGAGTCGCTGATGGTGACGTTCCAATCCTGGCTCTCCCACTGCCTAGCTCTCTTCTCTCCAGCCAGCTGCTTAGCCTCTTTTGGGAAGTCAGCTTCCTCGCAGATGAGACCTGCCTGCTTACATGTGCTTCTTGTCTAAGCACCGGATAAGGAGACGCTGCACAGAGGGAGGAGCCACAACCTAAGCCATGGTGCAAAAGTCCTTTCCGGAAGGTTTTTTCCCCAGGATTTATGAAATCACTCAGGTGCATACACTCCCCCATACTGTCAAAGGCCACAGCCGGACACAAGGCTCCTCCTTGTCCTGAAGACTAGTCCTTTGCCTGGTTGTGGGTTCATGAAACATGGACCTTGATCTACTCGTTAAAAAGTGGATTTTCTTTACCTTTTATCTCTGTGTTGGTGGATATCATCTAAATGGGAAATTTTTTCAGTTTTTGTTTTTGTTTTTGTTTGTTTTTTGTGGTTTTTGCTATGAGACTGAATTTCCAGATATCTGCAGAAAACTTGAAAAAATACTCCTAACTTCCCAGGGACATAGATAGTTTTTATATAACAGAGATGCCATTTGCTGTCCACAAAACATACACTGCCTTTTGGCATCACCTGGAAAATAGAGACGATGTACTCGTGTATCCACTTGGACTGAGAGTAGACAGCAAAGCTTGATCTTGGAAATACATCAAGATGACACTTTATCTTTTGCCTCAGCCGTTGCCAAAGAACTGGATTGGGTTGGAATAGGTATTTTCTGAGCAGTGAGGAATGCTGAGAGAAGAACAGACTTCATTTGAAAGTGGCAAGCTAGAAGTGGTGTCTTGTGTGGACGAATTAGTGTGTGCTTGAGCCACATGGTTAGCAGAGAGCAATGGGCTCAGAGTTTTTCGGAACTCTGCACCGTACATTGTTGACTCCTGCTAGGTACTTTTCACGTGATACTCTGGTGGACTGAAAAAGCAAATTGACTTCCAAAACTTAAGCCATGTTTAAATAAAGGCACAACATACACGGAATGTTTTAGTCATACTCAATGCTTTCACGTCCCATCTTTAACAAGGAACTAACTGGATTAAATTTAAATCCCTCAGATATAAAGTAAACATATATTTAGAGCACTTTTGCAACTTTTGTAACTATATGTATAAAGTGATAAACGGTTATTTTGTAAAATAATTTGTGAACCTTGCCCTGATTCTGAGAGTTAGGAGAAACAGGTTATGACTGACAAGACTGATAAGAAACCTTGTGTGGGGAAGATGGTGGTGAAATGAAATAAGAGAAGCCCCCGGGACATTTTTTATGCCTGATTTGGCCCAATCTGTCGACCACTTTGGCTTTTCATCCTTCTCATTAGAAGTAGTTTTCAACAAAGATATCCATCAGGCAAATTACAAATGGTGTGTTAATGTGTTTGATGAGGTTTTCCATTTTTCTTTCTTTGAAGCTTTGAAAACAACTTCTGGTGATTATTATAATTGAAGTGCACTTGCACACTGGCTTTCCTTTATTTCTCTTTAACTGTGATTTGGGGCTGAATCTCCACCAAGGGGAAGTAGCGCTGTTGCTAATCCTAACTTGGCAGAATTATTGGGTTCCACCCCAGCAGTCACCAGAACATTTGGGTTCAGTCAGAACACCAATTCGTCACTTCATAAAACCAAATCTCTTCTCCATCCCACAATAACCTGTTCACAGAGCATAGGGAGAGTGAGAGAGATGTGAATAGACTCAATGAATAATAGAGCTCGGCCCTCTCAGATGTCAAGAGAGATCTGAGACACCAATTTTTTGAGTCTCCTGGAATATTAAAAAAGAGGAAGAAATGCCATAATAGGATAGCAAAAATTGCAGCACATTTTAAGTACTTAAAATCATGCTTTAAACGCATAGAAAATAAAATAAGCTTTTTGGAAGGCAAGATCCAATGGCCAAATTTGAGGCCCTTTGTGACTTGGAGGCTCTGGCTAAAGGGCTCTTCCAAGGACACCCATTTCCCAACTGTCACAACTCCTGCTTGGAGCTAGATGGAAGTTCCTGGATCAATTAGCCTAATTTGTTAGATAAGGAAACTGAGGCCAAGGAGTATAAATTATGTGCTTTAGAGCATAGCCAACTAGTTGATGAAAAAGCATATTTCAATGTATTCTATGCAGGTGGAAGGCACAGGGGAGGTCTTGGGTGGGTGGAATGCAGTTGATAAAATAACATTGAGAGCATTATAGCAGGGAAAATAAATATTGGGCAAAGCCACCATAAAATGGACTGAGTCATGGCCAGATGTGGTTAATGGAGACTCCAGATTGATAATTCCACATGATTTTGGTGAGGACTGCAATTATGACTCTACTCCATAAGGTGAGATCTGAGGTTCCTTACTTTCAATACTCTTATTCTATTTTCAGTTCTCCAGGTGG
This sequence comes from Tapirus indicus, assembly GCA_031878705.1. Classification (NCBI taxonomy): domain Eukaryota; kingdom Metazoa; phylum Chordata; class Mammalia; order Perissodactyla; family Tapiridae; genus Tapirus; species Tapirus indicus. Next base: position 10,440,646 of record CM062925.1, read on the forward strand.
AAATCTATGTGAGATCCCCGTGGAGACAGGTGGCAACTTTCCCCAGTGAATTTCTAAGCTAGGAAGCAGGGATATTATAAGTTGATGTTGACTCAGTCTTTTGAGAGACACCCTCTTCTCTGAGTCACGCTTTAATAATTTGGATCTCTGCAATGATTTATCTTGGGGAATTTTGCTTTTCGAGAGAGCCTGAATAATTCCTCCCTGTTAGATATCAGAAGCAGACACTTGGAAAACTGCTTTCTGTGTCTTTCTCATACTGTTGGGATTCTGGGCTCCATGGTAACTTGGCCAGCCATCTTGAATCGAGTGTTAGGCGAGTGCTATTGGCTCTATCTCCTCATAGATCATTTCCAGCTGTTAGCACAACACAAATATAAGATTTTCTAAGCCAAGGAAACTTGAAATTTCCATTGGATCCCCATACAAAGATCGGATGCAATGATTAAAAAGAAGTATCAATTCCCTGTGTTTTGACGGTGTCAGGATATGGACGCCATCACACTGTTAGTAAAAATGTAATTTGATACAAACATTCTAGTAGGCAATTTGGCAATATGTAGCAAAAAAAAAACCCTCAAAATGCATATAGTTTCCAATTCAAGATGGCAGACTGAATACATTCATGGCCTCCCATTTCCTCCAAAATCCCATTGAATTAAAAGTATAGAAATATAGAATAAAATACCTCCTTTATATTCATATCTCTTGGAATTTAGTCAGGAGAATTGAGCCAAATAGTTCAGTAAAGAAAACTCAATATGGGGAACTCTTTATGAAGATGTGGGACCATCCAAAAAGCCAGAGGAATTAGCAACAGTAGATACTACGACGACCATGAGGGCTGGAAGGACCAAAGAAGAAGGCATTGTTGCCGGAGCCCAGGAGCCAGGACTGCATGGCAGGAGCTGGAACCATGGAGAAAGGGGCTGCTTGGGGTCAGGAGGTTTGGGACAAGATGGAAGAAATGCAGCCACTTCTAGAGATGCTGCCCAAGGCAGAAAGAGAAGGGAGAAATATTCTGCCTTCCCCTTCTTCCCTCTCCACTATTCCACAGCGCTTCCACTGGCTGGACCAAGATGGAAGCCGCTCGGCACGGGAATGTCATTTGCCGAGGTCAGCTCCCTGTGAAAGAGAGCAGAGCAGGGGAGTGTGAGGAATAACTAAAAGCTAAAAGGCAAGTGCCTGGCACAACAGACAAGAGAATGGGGTGTGTGCGTGTCTCTAAAGGTGAGATATTTAATAAACTCCTGGAATACAGGAGGTAAACAGGAGAAGAGAAATTGTCAGCCTGGAATAGGCTGACTGCTCTGCACGTGAAGAAAACTAATGTGACCTGTGGAACCTCAGAGATGCCTTGGGTGCAGAGTCAGTAGACACAACAGAGGGGAGAGTGAAAGCTGGAGCTAAAAACAGAGAGATTACTTAAAGGTCTGAATATGCTCAGAATTCTTGCAGTCAGCACCCCATCTCCAACATATACACAACCAGCAGGCAGCCGGCATCTTACCCCCAGGCAAAATGTAAAGATATTGAACAAGCTGGGAAAAAAAGAACATTTCTAAGTTTGTCGGTGCCTCGGAGGGAAGCCATTGTCATCTGGGCATTTTGCAGGCACTCAGCCTGACAGCCAGCTCCCCCTGCACTGATCCCCTAAATCGGAGTTTACCAGCCAACACCGCCTGGCCCATCCCAGAGGAAATTCTGGAAGAAGGGGAGAGAACGACTATGACAAGAGTGTTATTTACACAAAGGCAGAAACAGCTACTCAGGCCTTCTTTCTTAATAACAGAGAGAACTCACTAGAATGTGAGGAAAACTAGCAATATAAAAAGAGAAATACCAAATTCTAAAAAACAGAAAACAACCTTGGAGGAAGCGGAATGATTTGGGGAAGAAAAAAGAACTTTAAAAATTGTCCTTCTCAAAAAGATTCAAGGAAATATCATATCTATGATACAAGAAATAGAACAACGAGAGAATGAGAAAGAAGTCTTTGAGATTTCAAATATAATTGCCAAAATTAAAAATTTTAGTGGAGATACTAGAAAAATAAAATCAAAGAAATCTTCCAAAATGCTAAACAAAAAGCAAAAGATGGCAAATATGAGGATCAAACTGAGAGGGCTATATTCACAATAATAAAACCTCAGAAAGAAAAAGGCAAAGTGTTGAAATTACTCAAGCAAATGAAAAAAAATGTACTAGAGCTACAGAAGAAGAATCTTGGGTTTGAAATGGCCCAACCCAATGAATGATTAAAGACCCCCACCTAGTCACATTGTGGTGAAATTTCAGAACAATATAACTAAAAAGAAAAATCTAAAATCTTCTAGGAAGAAAAACGTGAGAAGTCACAAGAGAGAGAGACTTGGACAGATACCTTTAAGGTTCTGAAGTAAAATTATTTTCCACCTAGAATTCCCTATAATTTCAAAGATACAAGCTCTAAGTTCGTTTATCACCTATATGTCATCTCCTGCAAAGCTACTTGAATGTGCTTCAGCTGAAAAGATCAGTCACCTGGGAAGGTGGGAACAGCAGATCTGACCCAGGAAAGGAGTGAAGGTTACCATGGGCCTGGGAAGCAATGAGTCCTGAGAGGAGTGGGGCAGTAAGCCCCAGGGGATAGGCTTCAGGGGACAATCTGTGGCTTGTGGAATAGCAAATACGCCCTAGAATGTGCAAAAACTATAAGACATATAACAAAAGGGGTGGGGGTGGGAAGTAACAGAAATTCCAGGAGAAAAGCTGTACTAGAAAATCTTGATCAAAATCAGAAGAAAACGAGATGCTATGATTTTAAGAAACCCATGGACCTTATGCTAGGAACAATGTTTTTTGTGTGGCCCAGATTCCTGTACAAGGGCCCAGAGAAAAGGCACTGGAAGCTTAGTGCATCACTTGGCGTGGCATATGTCTGTTTCTGCATGAAAGCGTTAACACCAGCAAATCAGTTTGTGGGTTTTCTACTTCAAGAGACGAGCTAAGGACCTAACATGGAAGATTTATCTGTGGTTGCAGAAGAGAACAGAAATGTTAACTACTTGTATTATTTCCATGTCAAAGCAAAGCTAACGAAAGATGGAACAAAGATTTTTCTGGGAGGAAAGAGGGAAGAAAAAATAGAACACTATCTCATCTTTCAAAGGGCGGTCAAGTATCAAGAAATACTGTCATAATTGGAGAAGGAAACAGGAATTTAGCTGTATTATCTAAAGTTACAAAAGTAACCAATAGTAAAACTAAAAGTAATAACATAACAAACACTGAGAAAAGGAGGTGAGAGGGGTAGTGTGAATAAGCAAATCCCCATCTTCATCTCAGGGACTCACTGCATATTGTCTGAAGTAGTTAAATAGAGGAAACCACATATGATCTGGCTCCTGGATACACAGGTGTGGTCTGCAGACAAGAAGTATTGACACTACTGCAGAACTATTGAAGTGGAATCTGCATTTTAACAAGCCCCATCAGTGTTTCCTGTTCACATTTAAGTTTGAAGAGCTCTCTTCTAAAACAGTGATTCTCAAGTGTGGCTATGCATTAACAGAATCACCTAGGGAGCTTTTAAAAATATTTAAAAGGGGCAAAGCCCAGGCCTCACCTTAAGAAATCATGCTTTAAATGGTATGGGATGCAGTCCAGAAATCCATCTTTATTGAACAGCTTCTGAGGTGGTTCTAATGTGTGGCCATGGTTGAGAACCAGTGATCTAGAATAATTGTGGTAAGAGACCAAGAGAATGAAAACAAAAACAATTTTGAAAATTTCTTCTGGATCTATCTGGGCAATGGGCTAAGGATGGGGAAGAAGACGATTTGATCATAAGAAACTTTGTAATGTTTGATCTTATCTTGCATGTGTATTGTTTGAGATATAGGTTTATTTTTCATGCATATACCCTTTGACTCAGAGATTCTACTGCTAGGAATTTTCTTAAGAAAATATTTCATCAATTATACAAATATTCATGGAAGGTCATTAAAATGTTGTTCATAATTTTAAGAATTGTAAACAATATGTGTCCATCAAACGAAACAGATATATCTGCATGCCCGTGTTCATAGCAGCACTATTTGCCATAGCCAAGAGGCAGAAGCAACCCGAGTCCTTCGATAGAGAATGGATAAACATCATGTGGTACATACATACAATAGAATATCATTCAGCCTTCTAAAGGAAGGAAATCCCTTCGCATGCTATAACCTGGATGAACCTTGAAGACGGTATGCTAAGTGAAATAAGCCAGTCACAAAAAAGCTAATAATGTATGGTTCCACTTATGTGAGATATCCAAAATAGTCAAATTCATCAAAATAGAGATTAGAATGGTAGTTACCAGGAACTGGGGGGAGAGATGTTGCTTCAGGGATGTAGAGTTTCAGTTCTACAAGATGAAAAAGTCCTGGAGATCTGTTGCAGAACAATGTTAATACACTTAACACTATGGAACGATACACTTAAAATGGTTAAGATGGGGCCGCCCGGTGGCGCAGCGGTTTAGTCCGCCTTGGCAACCCGGGGTTCGCGGGTTCGGACCCCAGGCGCCCGCCGACGCACTGCCTGTCTGCCATGCCGTGGCGGCGTCCCATATAAAGTAGAGGAAGATGGGCACGATGTTAGACCAGGGCCAGTCTTCCTCAGCAAAAAGGGGAGGATTGGCGACGGATGTTAGCTCAGGGCTTGTCTTCCCCACAAAAAAAAAAAAAAAGGTTAAGATGGTAAATCTTATGTGTTTTCTACCACAATAAAAAAAAAGAGTATATATTTTGGTAACAACTCTGTATATGTGTTTGAGTGCATATTAAAAATTTTATAGAAGAGTATGCAATGAAGTGGTTGTAATGGCTGGTAAAGCTACAGTTGAGACCTCTTACCTTACCTTTTCAGCTTCTGTGATGTTTATGGAGTAAGTACAAAATATTGTTATAATTATGAAAAAAAAAAAGAGGCTGTTTCCACTTTGAAAAATATAAAACAAAACTTCCACTGGGGCTTAGCGTGAGTGAATGACTCAGATACTGCAATCCCTCGTTTGCTAAAGAAGCGATTACATTCTTCTGAGAAGTTCAAGGCTCCAACATCCCTGTAGGAGATCATTATGTAGTGTCTGGTTTTCTGTCTAGTCTTGGCAAGACGAAGCAAAAACTAGGTAGCCCTCTTGCACATGAAGCGGAAAAACTAGTTATCTTCAAAGGACAAATTTTGTTTCATAAATTCTTTAACTTCAAGGAACCATGAAGCAGAGGTGGACGTTGGGGAAATGAGGGGAGGGGGCACAGGAGGAGATGAACGGCTTTAGACAGAATTGCCCAGCCCAAGTGTGTGTGTTGACATTTTAGCTTTGTGTTACACTGTTTTATCTTGACCTTGCCTGGGTACCATGAGTCACAGTGACAAACTAGTGGGTCATTACATCACAATTGTTTTATGACTACTCATGTTTGCCCTTTTGTCTCTTGAGGCTGTGGTCCGTTGCTACACTATGTTGTGCTAAAGAGGATCATTAACCATTTTTCTTTTATTTTAAAAGACTGGCCAGATGAAGTGTCTATAAAAGTGCAAGAAAGTGTTAAACTAGAAGATCTTCAAGATTATTAAAAACAATTGTTCAGAAAAGGAATTTCACTGTAAATGTCAAAATCTCTCCGTGGCTCTGTAAAGCTTTCAGATTCTACCAGATACTAAAGTCCATCAATAAGCTAATGTACATCATGATCAGCAAAATCCATGGATTATACCTGTGTGGGACTTCTTTTGTGGTAGTTAACCATTCCAATATGAATGGCTCCACCCACATTAAGTGCTTTGTAACCTCAGAAAAATTAGATGATATTGCAATAATATTGGCAATCAAGAGTTTAAAAAACAGAAAAAATTAATAAAGGTATCATAGAATGAATATAGCACTTAGTTATAATTCCATCAAAGAATTTAACAAATCTTATCTTCAGTCTAATGTTGGAATTGTGATCCTAGCCTATTTCTATTCTTATTACTAGGCCTGAATATATACGGATTTGGTTTGTCATCATTATTTTTTCTCACTTTGGGGTCTTCTCTATTTTTAAGGAATAATCCTGAAATATCACATTTCTAGTTCCTCTTCTCTTTCCTGTAATCCATTACTCAGTTTAGAATACATCTTCAATCTTTTGAAGAGAATGAATGTAGTTGCTAAAGATAAAAGAGTTTCAACAGTATAGTAATGTTTTTTGCACTGTAAGTGATCCAAGTTTTTATATACTTACATAAATCTTTCTTGATATTGGTTGTTAATATTTTAGAGTCATGAAGAATAAAGAAGGGCGAGAAAAGTAAATGGGAGAGAACAAAAGGAAAGAAAGGAGGGAAAGAAGAAAGGAGAAAAGAAGGAAGGAAGGAGAGAGGGAGACTGGAAGGGAGGAAGAAACTGGAACAATCACAGAGCTAACTTTTCAGATAAGTGTTTCTTCCAATATTGGGAATAGTTCAGAAAAATCAATTGAATTCCACTGTAAATCCAATTTGAACAAATGTTCAGATCTGTAGAATAAAAATGAAACACATATAAAAATAGCCTCAAGTTGTTTTATTAAATCTAAGAGGATGTTTTCCCCAAATCATAGAGGTAAAATGTTGCTACAGTTTTTCTAAACAACATTATAATTTTTAAATAATATCATGCAAAGGGAAAATAAACACAGTTTCTTATTGCCTCCGGGATAATTTGGGGAACAAGCCACACAAAATGTTTGAGTAGATTTGTGCTGAGTTAGAAAACATTCTCAATATCTGGGTCTTAAAAAATTGTGCTAAGCTTGCAAGTCCATAGCAGATCAAGAATAAGAACTGTCTTTGGACGTTTGTTGGTTTTTCTTTAGTTTATGTGTAGCCAGCTGGTTTCTGACCTCTTTGTGTAAATATCCAGCTTTTCACATAATCAGATGCCATATTACCTTGTTATGACATCACTCTGGGCAGACTTTGATCCCTTACTAGCTTTTCCAAACCTTACACATAGACTTAAATAACAATAAGAAGATTGCTACTTATCCACTACATACCACAGCTGGTGGTGTAAAAAAAAAAAAATGTATACATGTATATGTATATTCACATATACATTTATATACATATACACATATATATGTGCATAATAATGCATAGACTTACAGAGGGGTTAGAAATATACTGAAAAGAAAAACATATCCCATTTTAGACTAAATTGTTGAATTTTCAAAAATGTTTGTATATCTCTGGTGAAATATACACTCAACTTCCCTCTTTCTGCAATTGTTACCAGTTGATATTTTTGTTCAACTGATATTTTAAAAGCAGATGAATTGAAATGTAGGATTTGGAGACCCTGTTACATATTATTTTTCCACACGGGTAGATCAAAATAAAGGTTAAACTGTGTTCTTTGGTGATCTGGGAGCCAGGGCATAAAAGACACAATGATCTTGTAAATTACCAAAAAATGGCTTATTTAGTGTCTGATCAAGATAAATGACACAAGGCAGCTGTAAAAAGAATTCCCACTAGCCATTGACCCATAAACAGTGGTGTCATTTTTCATTTTTAGAAAAGTATCAAAACCAACTTAAAATAATACCAAATCTTAAGAATTATAATTAAATGTCCTAAATTCTGCTTCAGAAGATACTATTTTAACTAATGTTATTTTTTTAAGTTAAAATACATTAAAACATTCTGATTTCTACAGAACTTTGATGGCTGTTAAATATGAATCATTTTTGTATGGGCCCACTGTACCCCCAACAGCTAGAACAGTGCCTAGTACACGGTAAGTGGTCAACAAATGTTGTTGAATGAATGAATGAATATTAACAGTATATTAACTTGTGGAGATTTGGATACTAAAAATGATGTCACACACACAAAAGACAAATGTACAGAACTAATAGACACATCATAGTAATGAGTGTTTATTGACCACTTTCTACATGCCAGGCATTATACTGAGTGCTTAACATGCATTCTCTTATATAATGATCAAGATAGCCCCCTAGAAAATAGTGGTTAGGCTATCTCGTATGAGAAGCCGTGGCTTAGAAAATAGTAGTAATGTGTTCAAGCTTACGCAGCTAATAAATGGTAGAGCTAAGTTAAAATTCATGTCATCCTGGCCCCAGAGCATACATATTTTTAATAACTATGTACCACTCTCTTTCGACGCACTATGGTTTCATGCTGACTTTATGTTCTCTCAGATTCATCACAGACTATAGCTACAAAGAAAAGAAAAACTACATTTTACTACTTCTAGAAGAATTAAGGCTCTCACGAAGCATTAAGTTTTCTTTTCTATCAAGAGATTAAATGTTTTCATTATTATAGTAAGTAGAAATTTTAAAATTGGTCAATCATAGTATGCCTTTTCTACACAGTACACAGGAATTAATTCTGTAAATACATTTGCACAAATGTGAAAAGAAGTAGGTATAAAGATTTAACTGTTGCATTTTTTTAATAGTAGCAAAAAACTGGCAACAGCCTCAGTGCAACTCATTAGAGATCTGGTGGAGCAAATTAGGATCTTGTGGCGGATGGCTACACAGTTATTAAAAATTTGACAAATTAAATTCCAAAGGTGAAAAGAAAATAGCAAACTGCATGTGAGTACCACAGACTTTGGAACCAAGTAGATCTGGTTCAATCCCATCTCACGCCCACCTGCCAGATGTCTGACCCCAGGCGATTATATAACCCTTGAGGCCTCATTTTCCTCATCTGTAAAGTGTAGATAACTAAGAGGATCTACCACACGGATTGTAAACGGTATTCATGAGGAGATGTAGGGAGGGGGAAGTTTATATGCAGGTTCAGCATATATTCTTCTGTCTTGGTGTCACAATATTTTAGGGATTCAGATCAGTAGGCAATTACCAATGGCAATAGTAAGAAAAGATGGCCAAATTGCTGGCCAGAGTTACAACATTCTCAGATTCCTTTTTTTTTTTTTAAAGAGTATCTCTGTGAGAAATTTTAAATTTCATTAACTGTATCTTTTTTACTTACCAGTCCAATTGCTTCTGTATATGGCATACTCAATGGACTTCCAATCAGATTCTTTTATTGAATGAGGGAAATGTTCATCAAATACCTTTTTCAGGGAAGAAAGAGACGCCTGACAATGATTTTTTTCCCTTTTAAATCATTAATGCTGTTAATTACACGTCGGTAAGCAAGACTTTTCAGATCTACTCTGAAGATCTGAAAACAGGATCTACTCTCTGCATCCAATACATAAACTCTGTTCTCAGTTGCAACTTTCTTCCTGTCAATGTACAGTGAAAACATTCATAGTTTGGCCATAAAGTTGTCAACTGGTTTCAGAAAAAAAAATAATCTGCTAAATAGGCCAGTCGTCTGAGCCGATCTTTATCATTAGAAGCACAATGAACTCATTAATCTTATTCAGTTTTACCTTTGGTCATCATACTTTTTGTTTGTTTTCCTTCATGGATAAAAACATGTTTTCAATTCTGAATCCGGACACTTGATCATCTCCCTCTTTGGGACAAGCTAGTGTGCGTTTATATAAGTAAAGCAAAGTTTCAAAGTAACTTTCTACCTTCACTTTAACCTCAAAACAGGAAAATTAAAATTACTATATTTTCCAGAATTTACTGTTTTACTTCCCTGTGGTTCACACTGAAAAACTGGGAGATAAATGGGAGGTGAGATGGTCTCGATATTTGAGGTGAAGGCCGCAAACACACCTAGACCTTGAGGTAGGCAGTTTCCCCTTCAGATAAAATCCAAATACTTGAACACAGCTTACAGAGCGGTTCCTGAGGCGCTGCTGCGATGTTTTTCACTTCGTTCCCTCTTCTAATTTCAGGTTTCTGCTTTTCTGTAGGTACTTCATTTCCTCAAGTGCTAATAGACCTTTCGAAGTTCAGTTCCTATGGCCTGGAACCATTCCCACCCCTACCTGTTCAGAATGACTTCTCTCTAACTCCTTCTTACTACTTTCTTCATCTTTCAGCCAAGATGTCATTTCCTTTGTGAAATCTGACTCGTCCCAGACTGGTTGAGCGTCTTCCATACGCTCCCATGTTTCTGCCTGTTTTTGTTCTTTCGATGCAGTTATCTTAGTATATCGGAAGTTCCTCGAGGGATGAGATCTTGTCCTTTCTGTTCACTGATGAATTTCCAGGACTTGACACTGTATGTCAGGCACAGAGTAGGAGTTTAACATGTAAATAAATAAATACTAAATTTCCTAATGCCAAGCGTATAGAATATTTCTCTACTCCAGACTTTCAGCAGAAAATATGAGATAGTTTGCTGTTGAAAAGCAGGATTCTTATGTGAACTATTGATTCATACAACAGCATGCATGAATCTGAATTGCATTTTGTAAAGTGAAAGAAGCCAGCCCTGGTGGTCTAGTGGTTAAGATTCAGAGCTGTTACTGCCACTGCCCGGGTTCGTTTCCTGGTCAGGGAACCACACCACCCATGTGTCGTTGTCATACTGTGGCAGCTGTGTTTTGCTGTGATGCTGAAAGCTATGTCCCCAAATACCAACAGGGTCACCCATGGTGGGCAGGTTTCAGCGGAGCTTCCAGACTAGGAAGAAGGACTTGGCCACCCACTTCTGAAAAAATTGGCCATGAAAACCCTATGAATAGCAATAGCAGCTCAGCATTGCACCAGAAGGTGAGAGGATGGTGCAAATGAGACTGGGCAGGGTTCCGCTCTGCTGTACACAGGGTCGCTAGGAGTTGGAATCGACCTGATAGCACTAACAACAAAAAAAGTGAAAGAAGCAGTACATAAAGACTGCATATAGTATGATTCCATTTATATGTCACTCTGGGAAAGGCAAAACCAAAGGATCAGAAAATAGATCTTAGATCAGTGGTCTCCAGGGCTTCTGGAGGGATGGGGAAATTGACTACAAAGTGATGGCATAAGGCAATTTAGGGTAATGGAGTTGGTCGGTATTGCTCTGTGCGGTTGGGTACGTGACTCTGTGCTGCATTTGTCAACACTCGTAGAGCTGTACACTGTGCAAGCTGTGTGCAAATGTGAAAGTAATTAACCAAGGTGTTGAGAGAACTCGGGATGGGATGCAGAATGTGACAAGTGAATCTACAGTCATGGACTCCGAAACAACGTTTTGGTCAACGATGTACCACATGCACGATGGCGGTCCCATGAGATTAATACCATAGAGCCTAGGTGTGCAGGGTCTATACCATCCAGGTTTGTGTAAGTACACTCTGCGTTCTTCGCGCAACGACAAAATCGACTAAGGACGCGTTTGTCAGAACGTGTCTCTGTCGTTAAGCGACATGTGACTATAACTGCATTACAGATGTATAAAGTAACGTTGCCCGAGTAATGTCAGCAAACAGTGTTTCCACTGATATTGTAAGGTTAAATATAAAAGGAACTGTGCACTAAAACTGTGCTCGAGTTGGTAACTTTATCTCTCACAGGGTACAGTGTTGCAATTCTTAGTACATGGATATTGTTAGGGTTAAACAAAGAAGTAAATACGTTGTGATATTGAGAGCCAAGTTTCTCACTGTCAGAGGAAGAAGTTACAAACAAAGGAGTGAAGGCTCGAATGAAAATTGCCACTCAGGATCAGAGTCGGAGAGATCACAGTGGACTCATGCCTACTTAAATATAGATAGACAGAGAGCTAGACAGATGATAGAGAGATAGATAAAGCATATATGTTTAAAAATATATTTGCGTTTATACAGATAAAGAGATACAGAAATAAATATATAACTACATATGTGTATGTATACATATTTATGCATAGAGATACATAGATATAAAAATAAATGTAGAAATATATATATATATTTCCTAGCTTTCTGCTGAGAGGGCCTAGAAATAGTGACACCTTAATAGAAACAAGTATTCATGGTTTCTAAATCCCATTCTCCACTAAAAGGAACTAGGGTTCCTTGAAGAAATTTTGGATCCTAGGACTGTGGTATCCTAGAACTTGTTGTATGAGAAGGTAAAGAAGTAATAATAATAATATATATATTTTTTTGGTGAGGAAGACTGGCCCTGGGCTAACGTGTGTTGCCAATCTTCCTCTTTTTGCTGAGGAAATTGGCCCTGAGCTATCTGTGACATCTGTACCCATCTTCCTCTATTTTGTATGTTGACACCAGCACAGCATGGCTTGACGAGTGGTGTGTCAGTCCGTGCCCGGGATTCGAAGCTGTGAACCCTGGGCCGCCACATCAGGGTGGGCGAAGTTAACTGCTACACCACCGGGCCAGCCCCAATAATAATTTTTTTAAAAACCAGGATGCAGGCGTGTCAAAAGGACACAAGAGACGGCCTAAACAGTTACCATGCCAAAAGGTATAACAATTTGAGCAACGAGATAAATAACAATAGTGTTGGATTAAAAGCCAAAGAATAAAATAGATATCCATAAGTCCATACAGATATAAATAAATGATTAAATTAATAAATAAATAGATGGGGGAGATGGGACAAGTATTCCTTGTGGAAGAATTAACACATGTAGAAGGAATTAAGGAAATAGAAAGTCACCATCAGAAAGAAACCATGGTAATATGTGCTACAGGCAAGATCCAGTGACGAATGCTAAAATCAGTGGGTGAAACTTTAAGGAGAAATGGGATGTTTGCATAGCCTAAAAGTATCTTTCTCAAAATATTTATTAATCACTGTGGTGGTTTTACCATATGTCCACAAATTTGAGGAAGTAGAATTTAATTTCCCTCCTCTTGTACGTCGGCTGAATTTAGTGACTTGCTTCTAACGAATAGACTATAGAAAGAGAAAAACAGTAACTTGATGTTTGAGAAACCTGGTAGACACTGGATTAACCAATAGATCATGGTTAACATCACCAGTGATGAGACATGTCAAAATCATGTACCACCTGACATGATGTACTGGGAAGGAACGCCCCTTTTTGGATTTCTACCCCCAAATCCATAACTGTTTAATCATGAGAAAATAGCAGACAATCCAAATCGAGGGACATTTTTCAAAATACCTCACCACAAAAGTGTCACATCATGAAAGACAAGGAAAGACCAAGAAACTGTCACAGGTTGGAGGAGATGTGACAAGTAAATGTAATGGGATATCATGAGTTGCATCCTGAAACAGAAAAGGACATTAGCGGAAAAACTGAGGCAACCTGAACCAAGTCTAGTTACAGTATTGCACCAACGGTAATGTTTACTTTGGATAAATCTATCATTGTTATGTAAGACGTCAACATTAGAGGAAGCTGGGTGAAGGGTACATGGAAGCTCTCTGTACTGTTTTTGCAGCTCCTTTGTAAATCTAAGCTTATTCAAAGGAAAAAAGTAAAATAGAAAAAGATAGGCTATGGGTTGTTCATTGACTTGTTAAGATCGTAGGAATATCGGGCTTAAAGGCCACGTAGCCACAAGCAATGTTCCAATGAAATAGTGGAACTGACCTCCCCAGTACATCACCGCCACCGCTGCTTTGAACTGCCGACACCATTACCACCGACATGAGATTCATTCACAGGGGCCGTGGCCTCTGCTGCCCTGGGAATGGGATCTTTTGCAATAGTCCCTGACTCTAGAAAGAATTTCCCGCAACTCCTGCTTCTTTGCATCAGTATTCACAATGAGGAGTATGTTAGGTGATTAGTGGGGGTCGGGTCGTGGGCCTATACCTCGCTTCAAGAGAAACTGGGAAAGTGAGTGTCTGGTGTTTTTTCAGTTTCTTTAATGGGAGGAGGTCCTCGAACATATGAAGGGAGTTCAGTCAAGAAAAATGAAAAAAATATCTCCCATATTTTGTGACTATAATGTTGGTACAGTTAGAACACTCTAGCTAATATAAAAGAAGTCTTGGAACAATTGGATTCAGTATATTTAATTGTATAAAACAGAAAACTAGGTAGAAAGAGGAGGCAAAGAGAAGACTGCTTTGTTTAAGCTTTGAAGGATATGTATTTTGATTTGACTTGACTTCCTAGTATTCAGTTTCTTATGAATCATCACTTTCCTTTAGTGTCAATCCTGCCCCTTCACTTAAAAAAAAAAAGAAGAAAACACAAACAAAAGGCACTGCATTATTTCCAAATAAAATTATTTCTTCCTCTCTCATTGAAGACAAATTTTTGTCACAAAGGTTCTTAATTTTTAAATACACATCACTCGTGAATTGCTAGTAAAATGCTTCAAAGATTTAATTTATGAAAGAAACCAAACAGATATTGATGTGTACTCAAGCCTTGAAAGTCAAGTGGGCACTTCTTTTTTCTTTGCTTTCCCTTTCTTTTCTTTTCTTCTTCTGTGAGCAATGAACTCAGTGCAGACAGAAGTGTGGCAAGTCAGAGCTGTTAACATCATCCCAATGGTGACACGCTGCCCTTTGTTGTGACCTTCAGTCACCTTCATGGTCTCTGCTTCTACCTCATTTGTTCTCTTTTTAAACTTATGGACAGTTAACGGGCTTTTGAAATGGAGAGAAATAGAACAGATACACTTTGGCCAATAATTACATTCTTAACTTCATGAGAGAGTCTAGCTGCCACCATGATAAAGTGTCCAATGAAAGAGAAAGGGCAAAAAATGTTCTTCTAAGCATTAATCATTACCTGTTGCCAGGGGATTTGGAAAAAAAATTGAGAATGTCTTTGTGTGAAAATTCATTGTTAAATCTTCCCTCAACCCAAATCTTGGCTCGTGATGGAGCTACCCATTAAAGAAAAACTGAAATCATGATTAATTTCTTAAAAGGTATGTTTTAGCACTAACTTTATAAAGGACCAAGACATGACGATGTAAGATAGTCTGAAATCGTAATTGTCAATATTTATGCTGAGTCATGTAGTCTGTATCCAAACCCTCAGAAAAACACTCTACAGCTAAGAAACCGTGAGGATGTTAGGAAAGCTAAGTGGCTTATAATGATGGCTCATTCCATCAAAGCATTTAGCATTTCTTATCGAATTTACTTTGGAAGGTATCGACCTTGCTTTAGTGATAAAAGAAGAATTTAGCTGATCGCCAACGATTACAGGTGGGAGGAAAGGTTAAGAGCTTAGGCTCTGGTGACAGACTTCTTGGGTTTTATTAGCTGTGTGTCCTTGGGCAAGTCACTTAACCTTTCTGTGCCTCAGTCTCCTCAACTATTAAACGGACATAATAATAATACTTACCGCGTAGGGTTGATGTAAGAATTAAATGAATTTAATCCTCCTAACAACTGTATGGGATGGCTGCTATTATTTTATATTGATACATGTAAAAATACTTAGAGTAGTGCTTGGCACACATTAAGTAATCAATAAGTATTAGCCACAATCATCATAAGTATTATTATTATTACTACTATTATTATTATTATCACCCTTCCCGATTAAGAAAGATTTTTTTTGTATTTTCAGATAAAAACTGTTATTTTTGTTTTGAGATAGTTGAAAGCCATAGCGTTAGACTGTGGTCCACAAAGAAATGCTGCAGTGAGCATTAGCTGTCAATACATCCAATGGTCAAAAGTCAGCAGGCTTGAGCCCTCATTCTCAACCATAATCTATTCACTCACTCATTCATTCATTCATTCAATCAATACTTATTGCATGCCTACTATGTGTCAACATCATAGCTCTGCCACTGACTAGCTGTGTGCACTGGAACAACTTTCTTTATCTCTCTCAGCTTGATTTTCTTCAATGAAAAGTGGAATAATAATACCTACTTTCCCCTCTGTAGTGGAGAGTAAATTAAGTAAGAAATTTTGTGAATCAATGGCACAGTGCCTGGGCTATAATAGGCAGTCAATCAATAAATTATTATTCTTACCAAGATTAATACGAAAAGGTCCTTGTCCTGAGACATGGTTCTTTCATACTGTTTTTCAGACTGTGGATCTTGACTCCTTGGTAAGTGGTAAAGTCAATTTTTAAGACAGAATCAACATTTTTAAAAACCAACACTTAAAAAAATAGAATAGACTACAATAGAATAGCATGGACTAAACGAAGAGATTAAACTAGAACAATACAGATATGACTGTGTCACGTGATGAAACATTAATTTCACCTATAAGATACACACATGTACATGGGTGTTGTTTGTGTGTAAAACTTACTTCTTTCTCAGGGCTGCAGTCAAAAACATTTGAAAGCTTTTTCATGGTCTATGGACAATGCCATGCTGGCGCATTTAATTGCTCAGAAGTCAGAACAGTGTGCTTGTTATGAAGCTGGCTTCCAGAAATATCTTCACCAGCATGTGGCAGAAATAGCACACACAGGATGTTTAAATCAATCAATACCAAGCTTGCTTGGTGCTTGGGTGGAGAGGGTTAAAAACGTTACCTAAAAATGAAATATCGGAATTATAGATAAATTGCATTTTTCTATGGTACTTCTGCTCACTGTCATTCTATAAAACAAAGAAGTCATTTAGAACGGAGAAAAGTCCTGTGGATGTACGGCACCTTTGAAACATTCTGCATGAAACCCGCCCCCTCACGGGAGAAGGGAAATCCCGTAGTCCCCTGTTGTTTCTACTGACATAGACTAAAGGGAAGAGAGCTGTCACCAATCGCCTGAAAAACTAGGTGAATAATTACCATCTTCTCGGGAGAGTCCTTTGCCCTAAAAGCCTTCATTTCCAGATCATCTGTCTTTAGAGTTTCTTGGGCACATAGGCCTCCTGTCTCTTTTTCCAAATTAAGGGTACTCAGCAGAGCTGCCACACTGGGCACTAATGAATTCTCTGAGACTAATCTACACAGTAATGAGAACTGGAATCTGTCACTCACTCTCCCAGGAGGTAACAGTTCACACACCGTTACATCACCCTATTAAAACAGCTTATTAGCGGTGTTGCTTGCCTGCTACTATTCATTAAGAAGGTGTGACCAAAGAGACACGTATTTGAACAAATGATGAATTTAATTTGAATTGTTCTCCATTTTGTTTTTATGGCTGAATGCGCACACGCTGTAAGTAAATAGAAACATTCTATACAGATCATAGGTACCTTAGGGAAGTATCAACATAATTATAACTTTTCACCAGTTAGATGGAAAACAAGTTAGATGAGAATCTGCACCCCGTTCATGTGAGGAGCTTGGATACCCCATTCCCGGAATTTTTGTCTCCCAGGAAACATTTATGTTTTTGTAAGAGGCTTTCATTACAGGCATAAAGCATTATGCCATGAAACCATTAATAAATCATTCTGAGAGCTAAATTGGGGAGGGTAAATTGACATAGAGTAATAGAGAGTTGGGTGCAATTTTTATCACAAATCCACGAAATTATGTAAACATTTCTTTGCTGTTTATTTTTGTCAATATAGTATCCCAGTAAGAGCATGGGCTTTGACCTTACGTGGAGGTTACTTAAGTCCCCCTCTTCCTTTTGGTAGTTATGTGATCTTCAAGGAAGTTATTTAGCCTTTTTATTCTCGTTCACTTCATCTGTAGAATGAGACTAAAATAATATCTGTCTTATACTTGAGATTGTTGGGAGGATTAAATGTGCTTACACAGTGCGTGACTCGTAGAAAGCACCCAGTGATACCTATTATTATTATCATAATCCCCATCAGTATCCATTCTTCCTCCTCCAAGGAAGAAATCAGAAAGATATATATATATTTTTTTGCTTTTGATGCAGCTGTCTGAAAACTGCAACTTCAGAGTGTAGCTCAAAAAATATTGGAAAGCAACATCAACACTTTAGTAAGTTCAGCGGCCCCATCGATTGCCCCACAGGTCCATCCTCAACCACCTTTCTCTGAAGAAGGGTGTTTCTCACAAGCTGTGCTGCAGTGCTACCAGTTATTAGCTGTGTGGGGAGAAACAAGCTTCTTTAACCCTCCAAGCTTCATGTTCTTCATCTTTGGAAAGTGGATAATAATACCTCCTTCATCGTGTTGTTATGAAGATTAAATCAAATTAAATAAATGTTGTGAAACAGCTATCAACGTGTTTGCATGTACAAGTACTCAATAAACTGCAATTGTCATGATTATTAGTACTCGTAAAGCCACTGCCCCACCCTCTGTAAGACACAGTTCTGAACTACTTTCTAACAATTATGCAGGGGCAGGCTGGACCCCCCACCTTTGTCTAGTCTCTCCCACATCCCCAAAAGCCCGCAGTCCTAGGGGGCTGCCTGAAAGTGCACTGGACTAGACCATGTCATCCTTAAATAGAATCTGTAACTTTGACCTCATTCACTCAACCTTCTAGCAAACTATACAAAGGAGCCTATGTTAATGTCCTAGTTGTTTTATTATTAGATCTTTAATTGGATTAAGTACTATTTTGACAATTTTTAAAATAATTTTTGGATTCATATTATTGGTAAACGACATAAACCACTCATAGCCTTTCAAAATTATTGAAATTAAACGAATATTCCAAAAATAACAATCACATAAGCACAGGTATTCTATAGTATAATAAATAGACTGAAGAAGAGATTCCAGATAATTTTGTATTTTTCAGAATCAACTGAAATTCATGAACAAGTGGCAATTAAATTGCACACAGATGCTATTTAAAACAAAGCGGATTCTTTCTTACACTTTGGGACCCGGCCTGAGTATGTCCTGAGGAGTTTTATAGCCGCGTGCTGCATACAAAATGAGGCGTTGGGTTTTCATCATTTTGCATGAAATATGTCTTTCCAGATTTGTGTTTCCCACAAATCTTATCACAGTTATCTAAAATGCAATATAGTTTAGCTAAAAGCAAATTCTTAATAGCAATCTTGAAAATACATTTAAAGAAATATTCTCCACTTCTATTTTTCTTGTCTAGCCTAAAACATCCTCAATAGACACCTCACCACCTTCAAGTAGAAGAAAGCAATAGTAATAATAACATGGTAATAATAGCAAATAGTTCTATCCTGTGTCCACACCCTGCCGTGTACTAAGCCCTTCCACATATTAAGTCACTTAATCCTCAAATCAACCCTATGAGGTAGATACTACTTTCATCTCCATTTTACGTCACAGGAAAGGGAGCCACAGAGCAGTGAAGTAACTTGGAGAAGGTCACACAGATGGAAAGTGGAAGAACTAGGACTCAAACATCAGGTTTTTACCCTAAAATATCATCTGGCTAAAATTGTCATAAGGCCAAAGCTTTTCAAATTTATTAACATCAAACTTATGGCACATCGGTTGGTGAGGAAGGCCCCTGTCTTGAGATACAGAACAGGTATAAAATTCCTGACTAGGAAAATAAAATCCCTTTTTTCCTATGGTCTGTTTTCTCTCAAACTAAGCTGAATTTCTCTCCTGTTTGCATGGTCTGGGCTAATTTGCATGACTAGTGTAGATAAAGCAAGTGAGAGAAGATAATTTTTAAAATCGCGTTAGAAATTCCTGACTCAAAATTGAGCGGGTGATTGGTTTTTGAAGGTGAGATGGTGACTGTATTAGGCTAACTAAAAAACAGTCTCTATAGGTTTTCCAGAAAAAGCTGGTTGGGGGACGGTATGGTTGACCCCCTAACATGCAGCAGCCCTGTGGTTTCGGAGGTGACCCTAATTCCAGAGGCAGGTTCTGATTTGACTATGCCAAATATTATAATCCCATCTTCCTTGCCAGCATTGCTAGGGGAACTAGTGCTTAGCCAATAAGAATACAAAGTTCCCCTGGCTGTCATTTGCTCAGGAGGGTGTGACCAAAGTTGCCCCAATCAGACTCAGTGGAGGGACTTACCCTATGGTTGAAAGGAGCTACCTTCACTCCCACTGGAGAAAGAGGCTTGGGATGAAATGAACACTGTAGACAGCAGAAGAGAAAGGGAAAGAACTTAGATGTTTGATGACATTCTTGAGTTGCTGAATCAACCAGCCCTGAAGGCCACACTACCTTTAACTTCCTTTTGCAGGAAAAACTACATTTTAATCATAGTTTAAGCTTGTTTGAGTCTGGCTTTCTGTTAATTTGCAGCTCAAGCACAGCTAGGAAATACATTTTCACCCCCTCAGCACCTGCCCTATGGTCCTGGTTTTAGAGGGGCAATTAGGATCTGTGTGTTTTGAATCACTGATAATCTGGTTCAAACATATGAGCTGACTCAGATTCATACCCACATTGATTAATCACATAATGTAACACATGCCAGTCACAATGTAGGAGCTTTCATATACCTTATCTGTAAGTACCTTCACAACAGGTTCAGGAAGAGAGATATCACTATCCACATTTTTAGGTGAATAAGCAGAAGTTCAGAATGGTTAGGTGATTTTCCTCGTGTCGCACTGTTGCTTGCTGGAAAATTCTTACTTGAGCTCAGGTCTTTTGACTCCAGTTTCCAGTGCTATTTCCCTGGCACTTTGATTTAGGTGATTCAAGGCAGGAAGGATTGGGACACAGGAAGAATCCAGATCATTTCAGTGGCAGGCAATTTCCATTTATGGGATAGATCATTATTTATCACTTTTTTTCCCTATTGAATCTTATGGAAAATCATCAAAATCATCAAGTGTGTAACATTCTATAATTCTATGTAAGTTGAAGTAGAAATGTCTATTCTGGCACAGCTAACACATTTCTCAAGTTTCTTTCCAGTCAGATAATAAAATGATGTATAGATATGTCTGAAAAAATAAATACATAAAACATATACAGGTATATAGTTTATCTGAAGCATATTTAATTTAGCTTTTAATTTCTTTATTGTCTCATAATTCCTCCTTTCTTGGATTTGCTAACTGAAAACATTCTAACGAATTCTAAATGGGAAACATTTGTTGCTCATTCTCGGGCTGCACACTGAATTAGATATGGATAACATAGCAAATAAAGATGATTATCACACAGGAGAGTGAAGCAATCCAATGTGACATGATGTCAATCACAGACGACAAGGTCTCTATACAGCCCTCTTTGTTGCTTTTAAAAGCCTGAAGTTTTTCAGAGAGTGCTGCCACCAGTTCTCTTGATTCTTATAAACAATGGGTCTAGAAAGGTGAAAACTCAAATCACCAAAAGTCTTTCCCCTCCTTCTCCCATCCAGTGCTTTGTCCTGAGTATGTTTCTTTGGAAGCCAAGATAACTCGCATTTGTTGCAGTTTAGGACTTTAGCATGAAATTAATTTTTACCATCGCCAGCAACTGGTGTTCAAGCCCACGCATGCCGTGCGAATTGTCCAGAGATGCTGTAAAACTAGAGCTGGGTCATAAGGCTGGGCAAATGCAGAACCTGAGGGATAGGATAAGTTTAGACTTTGAGCAGTCGTGCTAACAATGACTTAACTTCGAGGAGCTCAGCAAGAGGCTTTACAAGGCTGCCAGGGTATGTTGGGCTGAATAGAAATTCCATTGGATGTTGATAGATATTATGTTAAAAAGTATTCCGTGAATACAATATGTAGAATTGCCTCAATTCAGTTATCCAGAGAACCTTGTGTGTGTGTGTGTGTGTGTGTGTGGCAAATTGAAGGACCAATGCTCTATAAAACACACCTTGGGAAGTGTTGGGCTACGGCATGGAAGAGCTGCGTTTGAAATAGGTTATCTACATGAAAATAAAGAGAATAGGATGGAAAAAACTTTCTTTTCAACTATTTTTGTTTGGAAGTATTGCTTTGAATCATTATTTAAATTGAAATAATAACATTTCACATAGCATATAACATTAGTTCTTTCTAGATAATTTTGTCTCCATTTCTTCTTTCTACTCTCAGGGAAACTGAGAGGATAATTAGGACAACAGTATTCCATTTTGCAGTTGAAGAAAGTGATGCAGGGAGAGGGTAAATGCCTTTACACTCAGCGTAGGCCAGGGCAGGGCATTGGAAACTGAGGCCCACAGGCTGCATCTGGCCTGCAGCTTGTTTTCATGCAGTCTGGAAACTGAGAATTTTTTAAAAAGTTTGTTAAGAAAAATAAAAAGGTAGAGGAGTATTTACTATCTGGCCTTTTACAGAAAAATTATACCAACCTCTGGCCTAGGTTACACTGTGGTAACGAACAGTGCCTATATCTCAGGGGTTTTGCCCAATAAAAATGTATTTCTTGCTGACACTACATGCCCAGTACAGGCTGTCAGGAGTCTCTGCTTATCCAGATCACTCAGGAACCCAGACTGAGGAGACTTCATGTCATTATGCACTTCCATGGTCACCATAGCAACGGAAAGAGCATATGATGAGATGAACACGGGCTCTCAAGGTTTCCTCCTGGGTTATCTAACGGCAAATATTAGTGTTAGAAGGAAACTTAACAGTTGATTCTATGGAAACTTTTCTTATTTTACAGATAAAGACAGGTGAAGTTAATACCAACAGATCCAAAGGGCGTGGTACCATGCACTTCTTCCTCTATACTAAACTTCTTTTCTAAGTAAAGCCTTATATCATATTGAAATCATGCTAGATAAATTTTTATATGATCTCATGTTGGAAATAGTTCCTCTGTGTGACAAAGAGAAGCGTATCTCCCCTGCCCTGACCGCCCCCCAGCCATACATGCGCAGTGAAGAACAGTCTTCTTGGTTTTCAAGAAGCATTGTGAATTTACCGTGTCCTTACTACACGCCCCCATGCACGAGGCCGAACTGTAGTCCGAGGTAATCCCACACCTGAGAGCACGCCGGCCACTTCCTTGTTGGCTCAGTGGCAAAGCGAGGAAATCGTGAATGATAAAGAATGGAAGGAATCCTTTTCTTCCTCTTCACATATGCTTCCTTCCTGCAACCAGACTACTTGTGGGTTCACTTTTTGTCTCTTTCTATCTTCAACCCTTTCTATTTGGTTAGGAGATGCCAAATGAGAGAAACATAAGCTGTGAACTTTTTTTAACGGTACACTTGGCTGATCCAATGGTGTCTGCTTTATGACTGGAGAGTTTTACTGCCCTAGTGACAAGATTCACAAATAGCCACTTCCTGTGAGGGGAGAAAACCCTGAAAGGGACAATTTCTTTGCAGAAGAATAAATCACAACATTTAAAGAGAAGAGATCTTGTGAAAAAGCCACCAGTGGAAGAGTCCCAGTCTGTCTTCCATCTGTGTTTGGGGAACAGTTAACAGCAACGTGTGGGAAGTCAAACAAAAATGGAGAGCTGAGATTTTCTTCGCTTTTTTTAAAAAAAGGATGTTTGTTTAAGGAGAGTATGTGTGGGGGCAGGAAGGAGGAGAGCAATGGCTCCTGTGAAAGAAAGGGGACGTTGGGAAACAAATACCAGCAGTTCAAAGGACTGCGTGCGTGCAAGATAGTAAATGAACTAAAGAGGCAATTTTTATAAAAGATATTTGCCCAGCCATAGAGGAAAGATAGTGACATTGTGAGGTTGCTGCTGAATCATTAAATCAATCAGCTAGAGCTCAACTCGTGAGCGGCCCTGATATCCATCTCAGTTGGCTTCTCTGGGTTTTTCCATCTTCTCTCTGACAGTCTTCATGTTTCCACTGAATTTCTTCTGGAATTAACCTGTACCACTGAGAAATGTGACTTAACTGCATTAAAAAGCCTCTGATTTCCATCTTGAAAGAGAAAATATAAATGCAAGTTTAATGCCATTGCTTCTAGCTCTATTTTCAAAGCATCTGGATGTCAGCTAGTTAGAGAGCATGGCCAGGGCATTTTATCAGACAGCGTGCAAAGTGATGAAGAAAACCCAGAGAAAATGCGGGCTTTTTCTTTTTTTTTGACAAGTGTGAACATACAGTCATAAAGGCTACATTTTGGTTGAAGATTATGTCTGCTGAAATGATAGGAGTTGAAGAATCATTTTATGTGACTTTGTTGGTTCACGGATATAAACAACTTAAAAATATTACAAGTACCTCCTTTAAAAGGAGCCGGCAGTATTTTCAGTATTTAATTATCTTCAAAGAGAAACACATTCAAGATTCTCAGATTTTCACCGATTACATTACAGGCTGTTTGATTCTCTACAAAGTTTTGATAATGGTAAAGGAACTTACATAAAGTCTATCCCCAAGTCAATATGTGAATGTAAAAACAGAGCTCATATTTGGAGTGAAATTAAACTTATTTCAAAGAAAATGATCAATAGACAGCGTATCATTCAATTTCAGAAAATAAAAAGTCTTCAAGCTTTACATCTTGCCAACTTTATGTATTGGTGGATCGTACTTAATCACTAAAGGGTTAACGGTCTATGCATACCATAATTAAAAATAAATAGATCTCTAAGACACCTAGCCTTCAAATGTGCCAGATGAGGCAAACATTTCACTTCTGTAAAAATAAATTGCTATTTTGAAGCATTAGTGGAGCCTCCCATCAAGGAATTCTGTGATATTTGTTCATTTATCTAAGACGCTTTTTTCATTCTTGTGCTTATTTATGAACCACAGGGTTCAGTTAAGTATTATGGGAAATGAGAGGTAGTGTCTTCCAGATGTAAAGGGTGCTTTTAATTCTACTGCTTCTCTAGATACTCACTGGCATTTTGTCATGCTTGAATGAGCCATTCTAGACAGAGCTGCCATCTAATCAAAGTACCTGAAGTGTAAACATGGAGGAGAATTTAATGAAGCATAAATTGTCTGTTCAGTTGGAGATACAGACCCCCTTACTGTAGCACAATTAAATAAAACATAGTGGAAGCTTCTATTAATCAACTCCAACCACCTTCCAGCTTGCAGACAGACCAAGTTCAGAAAATGGGAATAGCAACCAATAGATCTAAAAATCCACCAATAACACATGATTCATTCATGCATTCCTTATTTTTTCTAAAACATTTTCTAAAGTAGAATTCCCATATATGTAAAACATTTGGGTGCTAGTCACTAGGTTTAGAGTAACGAATAAGATTGACATGGTTCCTGCCTTTATGTTGTTTATAGCTGAATGGTTGGCTGTGTATGCAATGAGGCTGTATCACCTAACACTTTTCCTTGTTGTACCAGCACAGAGCTCCAGGATCCAAGGCAGCATCATTCACTGCATTTAGTTGTTATGTCTCTTTAGACTTACTTAATCTGGAACGATTCTTCAGTCTTCCCTTCATCTTCTTGACCTTGACTCTTTGAAAAATATAAGTCTATTGTTTTGTAGAATGTCCCTTAACTTGGTTTTCTCATGTTTCCTTATAAATAAAATCAGGTAATGCTTTCAGGGGAGAAATACTACAGAAGTGATGTTGTGTCCTTCTCAGGGCATCATGTTGGGAGGGAGACACACCACACTTTGGAATTCTTCAAGCATGGCCACTGTTGGTTTTTTTTTTCCTCTTATCACTCTATACTTTTTTCCCTAATCTCTTCCACCTCCATACTTTAGCTATCTATCTTACTAATATGTATCTAGTTTGAACATTCCTTCTAACCTCCAAACCCATACATACAATTGCTTATTTGACATCTCCACTTAGATCTCACAAAGGCGCTTCACACTTAAAATATCCAAGATCAAAGTCATGGGACTCATCCTCTTACAGTGTTTCCCATCTCAGCTAATCGCATCACCATCTAATCAGTTATGGAAGCCAAATTCTGAAAGTCATCCCTGATGTTTCCTTCTTCCTTACCTCCTCCAATTCAAATTTATCATCAAGTCCTGCCAATTTTACCTCTTAAACATCTCAAATGATAGCTCATATCTCTACTTCTTCACAGACAACATTTTGGTAAAGAGACTCTTCTTCCCACCAAATCTACTTGGTAAAACCTACTAGCTGGTCCCCCTGCATCCACACTGGCTCCTTATCACCCCACATTGGAAACGGTGATAGTTTCAAAATGTTATTCTAATCAAGTCACTCTACAATTGCCTTCCCCCATCCCTCCCCCAAGTCTCCTGTCATTGCTTTCCATTCCTCTCAGGCACTGAAATCACTTAAAGCTCTACATGGTCAGAGCTCTGTGCAGAGGTCTGCCCCATCTCAAACCATCCTATCCCTTGATTTCTGCCTCTCAGCTGCACTAGTCTTAAGTCCCTAGAGCAACACTTGACACATGGCCTTTGTATATGCTGTTCACTTCATCTGAACCAAACCTCTTCCACTCACTCAGATAATCCCCCGTCATCCTTAGGTCTCAGGTTCTGGGAAGCCTCTTCTGACTCTGTCAGTCTTGGTCAGGTTCTTATGTTACATGCTTTTATAAAACACATTCCTTATAAGCAGAGTACTTATCTCCACTTGTAATTTTACATTATTTATTGTGATTATTGAAAAAATTTCTATCTTTCCCAGAAGAGTGTAACCACCCCAAACCTAGCACCTAGCACCACCTGTAGCACCTAGCACAACACTGGGCACATAGTAGGTGGTTCATAAATGTTTGTTGAATGATTGAGTAACATAAGCTGTGAAGGCTTGCTGTACAATTCAATGAAACAGGCAATGAAATAGACATGAACTGAGACAGTCTATGGGGCTACACTTCTTCCTTAAGAAAAACAATGTGACTTTAGAAACTTTGGGTCTCCAAGCCTGAGATATTTATTGGGACATGCCATTACACAACCACAAACGATCCTTTTAGTTACTAGTCTATTGAGTGTTTCTCATTTTTCCTAGAGAGATTTCCTGAAATGTGCTAAACTTATTATCCATTTGAATTCCTCAGGAAAAAGAATTCATTATTTTAAAATAGGTTCATAAACTCAAATTTTAAGTTGTTAACAATGATGAACAAAGCAAGGACAATATTTCTATATCCACATTTTTTCAGATAAGTCAATGGCTCTCTTTTCCCTCAGTCTCAGTCATGCTCTGTAATAGCTAATTTTATGTGTCAACTTGACTGGGCTGAGGAATGCCCAGATAGCTGGTAAAACACTATTTTGGGCTGTGTCTGTCAGGGTGTCTCTGGAAGAGACTAGCATTTGAATCAGTAGACTGAGTAAAGAAGATCTACACTCCCCAGTGTGGGTAGGCATCATCCAATCTTTTGAGGGCCCACCTAGAACAAAAAGGTGGAGGAAGGGTGAATTCTGTCTCTCCTCTTAAGCTTCTCCCGCCTTAGGACATCAGAGCTCCTGGTTCTATGGCCTTTGGACTCTAGGACTTACACCAGCGGCCCCTACCCTGTCCCCCTTCTCAGACCTTTGGCCTCAGATGGGAACTTACACCATCAGCTCCCCTCACTCTCAGGCTTTCGGACTGTGACTGAATTATACCACTTGCTTTCCTCATTCTCCAGCTTACAGAAGGCAGGTCCTGGGACTTTTTGGCCTCCAGAACTGTGTGAGCCAATGCCTATAATACGTCTCCTCTTATGTATATCTATATATATCCGATGGGTTCTGTTTCTCTGGAGAACTTTGACATGCCCATCTCTGCATTAAGAAAACAGCTTGATGGTATTAACTTTCACAGATTGTCTCAACACCACATCCATCAAGCATACCTTAACTTGATTACAGTGTTCTTTCAGCTAACCTGTATTTCTCCTTGATCTGTGTACGTCTTTGATCAAAATGTAGCTAAAGTTATTTTGCTATAATGAAATTTTATTATCAGAAGATTAGGCTAGGGTCAAGACTTAGTGAGAAGAGAGAAGGGGAAAGTTATTGCATGCTGTTTATAAATTTTCAGGACATTGATTTTATTTGGAGAAACCATCTATCCTAATTGCACATGGAAATGAATAGCTTTAACTCACCACAAGCAACATACACAGTTGTGTTTAAAATCAGTCCTGGTGAATTAGATTATTTTTGAGTTTACAAACTGTGTTTGGGTGGGATTAAGAGGGAATTTCAATATTTATATATCTGAGATGTTTGTAATTTTCATATAGTTTGAGCTTTAATAATGAATATGCAGTACTTTTTAATTTAGCAGAAAGCAGTATTAAACAATTTTTTAAAGGACCCATTTGTGAATCCTTTTTCAAAACTCCAGCTTCAGCTTCTGCTTCCACTTATGATGTATGATCACAAGCGTTTGTCACTCTTACCTAACACGGGGAACGGCCCAGATAAGTTACACAATTTTGGTATCTAAAACTAATCAGAGTACAGAAGATGTAAAGAAAACTAAGTGAACTAAAATCCAGAATGTAATTAGCCATTCCCAGGAACGAAGAGATCCATGGCTACTTTCGTCTCTGATGCACAGTGGAAGGAGGAGAAGTCTGTCACAGAAGGCAAGGACAAAAGACCAGCCAAACTTTCAAGAAACTTTTAGCAGCTGCATGTGAGCTGGTGTGATGTATTTGAACCTCTAGGAGTCCCAGACCCAGAGCAAGTCTCCACCCACCCACCCATTCTCTCCCATAGGCTTCACCGAGTGCATGGGGTAAGATGCTGAGAGCGGGAGTCAGGGCAGGAGAATGGAGAGAAATCCCTCTGAGGATCTCCAGGCCTTCTTTGGGAGCAAAGCAGCATCAGTCGAAGACTGAGAGCAGGCCAGGAGGGTAAAATCTCTTCAAGACTTTCAAGGCCTCCACTGAATGTATCATCTCAGGGCTCCAAAGGCTGCAGCCAGAAATTTCCTGGGATACTGAAAGCAATAACAGCACTAGGGAGCGAAGGGAACGCTCCAGAACCCCAAAAAGCTGACATCCGCAGGCCAAAGCAAGGAGATACCTCCCACATTCAAAGAGCTGGCGGCTGGGTTGTGGCGCACAAAGAGATCTCTGGAGTTTTGTGACTGCTAGGACCTCAAGTCCTACTTATGGAAAGATCCTGAATCCACCATAAAAGTCGTTTGAATCCAATGGTGAACTGAATAGCTAAACTTGTAACAGAGCCCAGACCCAGCTAATCTGTAGATTAGATTGACTCAGTGTCCGTACTAGCGGCATGACAGAAGTAGGGTGTGCCTTATTCTAGGGGTGAATATTACGTGAATCTCTACCATTCTTTTATACACAATATTGGGCACACAATATAAAAGTTTCAGTCATGCCAAGTGGTAAGAAAATTTGGCTCATAGTCAAGAGGAGAAATGGTCGATAGAATCAGGTGCAGAGGTGGCCAAGTACAAGATATATCGGACAGGGACTTTACTGTTGCTGTGATAAATATACTAAAGGGTCTGGCCTGTCTTTGCTATTGTATTATATAAATGATGAGCAATATGTGACCTGCTACTTTTGCTTAATGTTATGGTTCTGTGATTTATTCACATTGTTGTGTGTAACCATAAATTGTCTTTTTCACTGGGGTATGGAGTACCATCGTAAGAGTATGCCATAATTAATTTATCCATTGAATTGTCAACATACACTAGGTTTCTAAGTTTTCACTCCTACGAAGATTGTCGTGATGCACATTCTTGTATAGATCTCCCAGTATACATACCCAAGAATTTCTCTATAGACTATACTTATGAGTGGAATTTTACCAGGCAATGCATTTTTTTCCCGACAGTAGTTGTATCAGCAGGTGTGAGTTTCTATATCTATATATTGTCACCAACACCAAACGTCATCAAACTTTCTAATTTTTGCTGATTGGTGGATGTTAGGTGGGATCTCATTGTGATTTTGAGCTGCATTTCTCTAATTTATTATGAAGTTGAGAATCTTTTCATATGCTCATGGGCCACTTGTGTTTTCTCTTCTGTGAGAAACTTAAATTTTTTCTTATTAATTTATTGGAATTATTTCTATATTCTGCAAACAAATCATCTGTTAATTACACATGTTGCAAATATTTTCTATTTCTACATATAAACTCTGAAGTACATTGCTATTACTTTCACTTTAAATATTGAGTGATCTTTTAACATATTAAAAATAAGAAAAATGTATTTTATATTCACCATTTCTGACAGTCCTTATTCCTTTGTGCAGATCCAAATTTTGTTTTGATATCATTTCCTTCTGTCTCAAGAACTTCCTTTAATACATTTGATAGTGTAGATCTGCTGATAATGAATTCTCTTGACATTTATTTGTCTGAAAACAGTCTTTATTTAACCTTGCTTTCTGAAATATATTTTCAGTAGGTGTAGAATTCCATGTTGATAGTTCTTTCTTTCAGGACCTTAAAGGCATAGCTGCGTCGTTCACTGACTTGCTTAGTTTCTGACAAGAAGTCTGCTGATCATTGTCCTTCTATTTGTAATTCTTATTCTTATCTTTGTACCTCTATTTGTAATGATTTTTTTCCCTTTCAGCACTTTAGAGAAGTGTCACCCCTTATGGACTTTGTGGTTTCTGCTGATAAATCTGTGGTCATTTAAATTGTTTTTCTGGCCAGCCCGGTGGCATCGTGTTTAAGTTCACATGCTCTGCTTCAGTGGCCTGGGGTTCACAGGTTTGGATCCCGGGCACAGA
Source organism: Tapirus indicus (assembly GCA_031878705.1). Lineage (NCBI taxonomy): Eukaryota > Metazoa > Chordata > Mammalia > Perissodactyla > Tapiridae > Tapirus > Tapirus indicus. The sequence continues at coordinate 10,470,852 of CM062925.1, forward strand.
CCTATACACCACTCATCAAGCCATGCTGTGGTACAAAATAGAGGAAGATTGGCACAGATGTTAGCTGAGGGACAATTTTCCCTGAACAAAAAGAGGAAGATTGGCAATGGATATTAGCTTGTGGCCAATCTTCCTCACCAAAAAAAGAAATTTGTTTTTCTGCTGTATGTAAAATGTCATTTTCTCCAGATTCTTTTAAGATTTTCTCTCTCTCACTGATTAACAGCATTTGATTATGAGATGCCTGGTTCGACTTTTCCTATTTCTTGTGCTAGAATTAATTGAGATTCTTGGATCTGTGGGATTATAGTTTTCACCAAATTTGAAAAATTTTATCTTCATTTCTTAAAATATTTTTCTGTTCTTTCTTTTCTCCTTTTCCTGGGACTGTAATTCCATATATGTTAGACCTGTCGATGATGTCCCACAGCTCAGTGAGACTCTGTTTATTATTTTTAATTCTTTCTACTTCATTTAGGATGGGTTCTATTGCTCTCTCTTCAAGTTTGCTGATATTTTTCTTCTGCAGTATCTAATCAACCATTAACACCATTTGTGAACTTTTTTATTTCCAATACTTTAATTTTCTTCTCTACGCATGCTTTTTGGGTCTTTTTTATATCTTCCTTTTCTCTCGTCCTCATGTTTCCTCCATCTATTGAATTCTGTTTCAGTGTACTTGTATCTTAATTCCATTATCTCTGTCATTTATGTGTTTGTTTCCATAATTAATTTTTCTCCTACTTATTGATCATGTTTTCCTGCTTCCTTTCATGATTGGTAAATTTTGATTAGATAACAGATGTTATGAATTTTATATTACAGTTTGCTAGATTTTGTTGTTTTCCTCTAAAGAGCATTTTTCTAGCATGCAGTTAAGATACTTGAAAATGGTGGAATCCTTTCTAGGCTTGCTTTTAAGCTTTGTTAGGGCAGGTCTAGAACAACCTTTAGTCTGGGGCTAATTTAGCCCCACGACTAAGACAATACCTTTCAGAGGACTCTACCCAAGGCTCTGTGTACTACAAGATCTTTCTACTCTAACTGGTAAAAACAAGAACTATTCCCCACCTCGTGTGAACTCTGGCAATTGTTTGGCCTACTGCTTTCTAGTGGTTCTTTCCCTAGTCTTGATTATTTTCCTTTCATGGCTGTGAAGATCAATACTCAGCCCAAGACTCAAGGGGATCCCTTTACAGATCTCCAGAACTCTCTCTTTCTGGGGGCGGTTCCTTCCTCTGGTACTCTGTCTCATGAGTTCTGACTTCCTGGGCTTTCCTAAATTCTGATCTCTATTCCTCAACTCAGTGAAACCAGTGTTTTTTGTACATTTACACTGAACTGTGCGGTGGCCTGTGAACCACCTCTAGGCAATAAGCTCTGCTTTTTCTTGCCCTTCTCTGGGATAATGGTTTTGTGATTTCTGTTGTCCGATGTCTTAAAATTATTGTTTCACATATTTTGTCATGTTTTGTCATTGTTTAAGATGAAAGGATTTGTCTGGTCCCTGTTACTCCATCACAGCCAGAAGTAGAACTCTATTATTGTCTTCTGACAATTGAAACTACAGCATAAAAATTTTAGTGACTGGGCAGATGCTAAATGGAGAGAATGACTGTAGTTTCCTTCTTCAACTGTGCTTGGCTGAAACCTGGAGCTTGCTCCTGATCAGCCACTCAGAGCCATGCCCCCACTTCACCGCCACAGTCTATGCTAAGACTGCCCCCAAGGACCTCACCACGGCCATACCATGCAGCAGCCATGTCTTCTAGTTACCTGACATCATGACCACATCCTCCTTGCAGGTGCCCCTAAACCACCACCAGGACTGCAGAACCAAAAATGTGGACAGATTTGCATCAGGATATCAACAAAGCTAACTCTGATGATGGGAAAGCAGCCTGATCACAGTGGAGTGTGCCCAACACCTAGACAATGTGTGACTCTGTTATTGCTGGAACTATAAAACTGGAGACTGACAAAAATGACTCCCATTTGTTTGACTTCCTTGAGACTCATTACTTAAATAAGCAGGTGAAATCCATTGAAAAAAAAATGGATGATCATGTAATGAACTTGTGTAAGAGAGAGGTTTCAAAACCTGGCATCACAGTATATACCTTTGACAAGCACATCCTGGGAGACAGTGACAATGACAGTGAAGCCTCATGCTGGCTTCCCCATGGCCAATGGGGACAACTTCCCATGGTGAATGACATAGTGCATTCACATTTGTGTCACCTTTACAGTTTCTATAAGCTTTACCAAAATTTCCAATTCTGCTTTTGTCCTACATTTGGACCGTTCCTTTCAATAAAGTATTTTGGTACCAGAAAATAAAAGGTACTCATTTATCTGTGAAAAAAAATTTTAACACATTAGTAGCAGAGGTTAACAGCTTTTACACAGTAGTTGGTTATTGGCAGAGAAAAATTTGACCTACGTATCCTGATTTCCAGCCTGAGCTTTTTTTAAAATAGACTAAATATAAGTTATTTCATAGAGTCTCGTGACAGGAAAACACTTTAGAGGTCAATTTCAGAGACTAGGCTTTTCTCTTCAGTATTTTTTTAATCCATTTCTAATCAATATCTCTGGTTTTTTTTTCCTCCTCAAAGCCACAGTGCGTGGTTGTATATCATAGTTGTAAGTCCTTCTAGTTCTTCTATGTGAGCCGCCACCACAGCATGGCAACTGACAGACGGGTAGTGTGGTTCCGCCACCAGGAAACAAACCTGGGCTGCTAAAGCAGTGAGAGCACTGAACTTGAACCATTAGACCATCAGGGATGGCTCTTCAGTATTTTAAACATATAAAATTATAAGCTATTTTTGAATGTTTTAGACTTTTGTTAAACACAAATGATTTTTATCAATTACATCTTCCTTGTGTTTTCTATTTGATTCTTCCTGGCTTTATTTCAGTAATATGAATGTTTAACCTACTAAATTCACTCGCACAATGATAACTTGCTTTCTGAGAACTATTCGATGGGCAAGAAGACTTTGAACGTAATAACAGTTCATTCTTAGAAACAGGAAGCAAAACTTTGCCAAGATTCAACAAGTCCAAACACCAAAGGTTCAAGGTCGGTCTGAGCAGAAACCATACATTTTGATTGGATCTAAACTTGGCAGTAGAAGACTCACATGAATGGTTTCTAGTATTATATAGAGGAGATATATGTACACAGTCTAACAAAGAGAGACAGGAAAACCAGTTTTAGCTAGCAGAACATTCAGGAAAGGATTAAAAACTCAGGTCTGTTGTAGTGAACATGGATCTGGAACCCCTTAGTCTCAGATTCTGTCGCTAACACACCTGGAGTAAGTTAACAAAAGGACAAATGTTTTTGGAGAAGTCAACTAACCCTCCTGAGGTAAAGGAATGGCATACAGCACTATGCCAAGTGCACATTCCTCCTCGGAGAGAAAGTCCAAAACCAAGAAATGAGAGTTCAAAAGATAGAGTTTAGACATGAAAAAATTAATTTCAGAATTCTCATTTTCTTAATTTATATGATGTGGTCTAACTGGGCCAATATCCCCTCACCTGGGAATCAGAATCTAGGTAAAGCAAAAAGATATTTGCAAAGTGTTTTCAAGTCACTAAGAAGACAGTGGAAATATACATTAAAATATTTTACTTTTAAAGTGCAATTATAAAAAACATTTTTATATACCCGGAAACTAGTTTTTCATTGTCAGTGTATCTCATGGAATACCACTAATGAGTTTGCTAGCACTTCCCTGTGTTTCTTGAAGGGCCTCACAGATTCAAAAACACAGACCACAACATGTTTTAAACTTTTTTTTTTTTACTGTGAAATATAATACACATGAAGAAAAGTATAAAACATAAACATAACAAATTATGACAAAACAAAATATCATGGAACTATCACATAGGGCAAGAAATAGAACAATGTCAGCAACCCACAAGCCCTCCTTAAGGTTCCTAACATAATGAGTTGCTTGTTAAAATAATCCCATAATGTTTTTGGAGAGTAAAAACATTGTAAATCATATCTTCAAAAATTAATATCCCAGATGAGTGGGATATTCCAGACTCATCTAAACAGTCCCGGTAAATTCAAACCGACAATAAGCCAATATTCATATTTGGTTTGAGAGAAACATTTCAAGACAGCAGTTCAAGATAATGAATACAGTCAGCATCCAACAGAAAATTCAGTTTTGCCCCAGTGGTGGTGCCTTGCTTCATGACAATATTACACTGTTAGGATCGGAGACTGACCTAGGGGATTTTCTTTGTGGTCTGAAAAACCAGTTCCCTGTCAGAGAAAACAGGCAAATATAGTGAGGTTTAGAGGCAAAATTTGTGGAGGAGTGGATTAATATTGGCCTGATCTGGCATTCACTTTCTAGAATAGATAGTTTACTTTGTGTTTTTGCTTCTGTCTTTCCCAGAATTCAATACTTTCTCTCAATCGGAAACTGTTTCTGGCAGTATTTACGTGGTAGGTCACACAGAGCTAGAAATTCTTCACAAATGGATTCCAACATGGTTTCTTTTCAAAAAGGGCCGCCTACCTACCATAATACCTTCCCCCTCTTCTCTTTCACCAAATCTTCTTAAATATGTTTTGAGATGAGCATAGACATGAAATTTTGCTTACTGATTTTGTTAAATTTTGATAAGGCTAGTACCATAGCTGGGTGCAATAGTCAGGTGAGTAAACTCGCTCTCTGTCTCTATAGCTTATCAAGAAAAACAGAAAGAATGAATGAATGAATGAACTGAGCTCTCCTTGTGTGGGCTTGCCAGCAGGTTCTGGACTGCTCATGTCTTGGAACTATTTCTTGTTCCAGCAGAAAGAATAGTAGAAGCTTCCAGACTAGGACAAAATTTGCTTTCACACCAGATTCTTGTATCCTTACTCGGTTACCTGATCAACTGCTGCCCGCTTCCCTATCGAGGTGTTTTCCTCCTCACCTCCTCTGGCCCTCTGGCTTCCCTCATGATTGCCTCATGTGGACCTCCAGGTCTCTACTCGCTTGCCTGGGCTTCAGCTCTGTGTGGCCATCTGTCTCCAACATGGGTCCTGCAGCTAGCCTGGTTATGGCACAGCCTCACTGTTAACCCCTGGCACTTACGTGTTCCATTTCTAACCAAACCGCTGGCTCACAAGACCTCACCTTTGTCTCTGTTTGAGCCCCTGGCCAGCTTCTGAACTCACCTTCCCTCCCAAACACTCAGCCTTCCCTCACTTTTCTCAGGGCCCGCTCTTGCCTTGTCACATGACACATTCTGCTCTGAGCACCAGGCAGACAACATCGCTGGTCACTGTTTAATGCACTCTCTATATTGTTCTTGCCTGTTAGATTCTTTGTTTCTCCGACTCTACTATAAGGGCTGATTCAAGACAGGTGCTATTTCTGCATCCCCAGCATCCAGCTTAGTGCCTAGAACTTAATGTGCATATAAGCACATTTATTGATGAAAGCTTTTAACCTGGACCAGATGACTCCAGTGACGTGGAGTCTAACTCTGGATCTATCACTATCTAATACCATAATCGTAGGCAAGTGATTTGGTATCCTTGGTTCTCAGTGCCTTCATCTGCAAAACAAGGATGATCATTGGGGTGATCTCTAAGATTTCTTTCAGTTTCAAAATCCTTCAACTCTGCTTGATACTCAGAACCTTGATTATGAAATCTTCCAAAATGATTTAGTACTCAATTTCACCCTGAAAGGGGGATCTGGATTGTTCTCACCATTATTCAAAGCTAGTTTTCAGAGAAAAGCAATTTTTTAAAGCAAATGATGCATATTTACCTTTCTCACACCCATCACAATGCTTAGCAGATCAGTTCTTCAATCCTAGGACTAATGTAAGAGATGAATCGCCACCTAGTGGACACGTCCCTAGGCAGTGCCCTCCCCACCAGAACAAGAGGAAGCTTTGTTCTCCGTGGCTGATGGATCCTACCCACAGTCTCTCCTTCCTCCACCTGACACACATCTCAACCTTGGAATTGCTTTTGCTTTCTAAAAAATCACAGGAATATTCATCTTGGTAAGAGAAAGTGTTTTTACTTTGACCATGTTTGATTTAATTTTTACCAATTTGTGTCTCCCATTTACAGTATGGTAGGCATTCTAAGGAAAAAAGATAAGGGCCAGCAAACGCAGACTGGGTCTTTTTGGTCTCTTATCAATTTGGTTTGAAAACAGTCCTTGAGCATTCAGAGACGCCTTGGCTAGACAGACAGAAAAAGGGTGTCTCCCCCAGCAGAAATGTCTAGAGAGCCCAACCTTTCATCCAGTTCCTCACCAAAGCTCAGAGTTTTACAATTTTCCTCATTTGAAGGAAAACCGTTTAGAGGCTAATCTAGGCCTTTGGATTAGCTGTTATTTCAGTGCAAAGTGAAAGCTTCACCTGGATAATGTTTTCACTGAGTTTAAGGAAATCTAGGTGGCCTCTACTTAAAATGAACAAAAGGATAAGATTTTACTAGGTTTTCTTTCTCCGCCTAGGGAAAAATATCCACGAGTTCTGTCGATGGAGTTTCAAAGAAGCTTAGGAGAAGGTAGTCTTGGTTAATTAATGAAATATCAAGAGGTTTGCTACAAATATTCTACCCAACTTCTGATGCCTTGAAGGTACTTTATTATTTTAGCAGCAGAAACTTATTCATTTAACCAGCACTAATGATTCCTTCCAGCAGCTCCAGATTGGCCCACTACTCACATAGTAACTGCAGCACCTATATTTCTACAGGCTTCTCCACAAACACATTTTTCTCCCTTTCCATTAGTTTTTCTCTGCTACTAAGTGCCTCCAGCCAGCTCGTGACATTCTGATATTTTAATTTCTGTTTCCTACAACCACAGCTCCGTGCAAAATGTCTTCACTTCTCTACAGATTTTTGTTTAGTTTCTCTTTCTCTGACATCTCTTACTATGTCTCCAAAAACTTTGGAAGTTCTTTGAACCTAAAAATAACTCTTCTATTGATCTTAATATCTATTGAAACTAAAGTTCTCTCTCACCATCCCTCTTCCCTCCCTCCTTTTCTTTCTTCCTTCCAAGAAAATAGTTCAAAACAGTTCTAACTAAGGTATTAATACAATCTCCCTGAGTTCGATAGACGTATTTCCCAGTGGCAATTCTGGAGAGCTTCAGTCCTAATTAAGTCACTCAAAGGATTCTGTCAAGATTTCTGAGCCATATTCTTGTACCTCTGCTCTTGAACAGACTTTGCAGGCTTGCTCTTCTCACCTGTACCTTCTGGAACTGGGTATGTAGGTCAATCCAAACAGCCAAATTGGAAGGACTCAGTGGGGGGAAAAAATGAAGAAATTACAAGGCTAGAGCTAGCTTTGGTCATGCTTCCCCCTGCCTCCAAAGGAAAATATCCTGTCCTACAAAAGCTTCCCTGGTTCCTCTAGGACAGTCACATCCTTACAAAATCTCTACAGAGATCCTGAACAAAGACTAATTTCAAAATTAATGTACTAGTCAATAAGCACGCAATAAATATCTATCTATATCCATTCAGCTCTCTTAGGTATTGAGTAGAAAATAGAAATAAACAGAAGGCACAGTTCTTGGATTCTCAGAGCTGACAATATTATTTGAATGACAAAACTAACATTTAAATATTTATGGAAAACAGATAAGCAGGCATGTCATAAATCACATCTAATTTTCCTGTAGAAATAACGGCAGAATTAAGCCTTGTGTTAAACCCTTACAGAATGCTAAACCCTTTGGAGAACTGATCACAAGCACCACAGTGAATTAAGTCCAAATAGTACATCTGTCTGGTGTAAATGTTTCTAACAGGTGTATCAAGGGCTCAAACAGTGAAACATGGTGTAGTTGGTGGAACGGTGGATAGACAAAAAAATAATGTCCATGTCTTAACCCTCTAAACCTGTGAATGTGACTTTATTTGGGGAAAAAGGGTCTTTGCACACGTAATTAAGTTAAGGATCTTAAAATGAGATTACCCTGGTGGGCCTCAAATCCCATGGCAAGTATCCGTATAAGAGACAGAAGAGAAGACACAGATGCAGAGGGACAGGTCATGTGAAAACAGAAGCAGATATTCGAATTTTGTAGCCACAAACTGAGGAATTCCTGGAACCACAAGAAACTGGGAGAGGCAAAGAAGGTCCTCCCCCAGAGCCTGCAGAGAGAGCATGGTACTGCCAACACCTTGACTTCAGACTTCTAGTCTGTAACCATGAGAAATTTCTGTTGTTTTAAGCCACTAAATTTGTAGTACTTTGTTATGGCCGCCACAAGACACTAATACACGTGGTAACCAATCACATAAAACGTTTTTGATGGTCTCATTTTACTATCATAATTCCCGCCTTACCTTTACTGTGATGAATCAGAAATTAAAGGTATAGCCAAGCAGGATTAAGGAAATTCAGTAGTTTCTATGGGGAGTCTGATAGCATCTTTGAAGAGATGTCTGGGGATGATAGTAAGTTTTAGAGAAACTTATCTAAGTGTATCTGCTTTGTTCTCACCTTTTCCTTTCTTTCAAGTTCTGGGTAACACAGAACGGAATCAGGGAATAAGTTTTGGCTTGTCTATTACCTTCAGATCAAAGTCTGTCTGGCTTCTTGAGGCAAACCTAATTTAAATTTTTACTGTTTTTCTTATATGTAACACAGTTGAGAAAACAAGATCACAAATCTTTACGATATTCAGACCAATCTTTTTGAGCATTTTGAGCTACTACAGTGTTACTTCATCACTGTGGAATCCTTAAAGATATGCATGGATTTGATGACCACATCATTGTCGACATTTGATCCTGAATGTGCATAATTAAAAGCATTTGTATCTTAGTCACAAGACTGACTCTTTATCAGATATTAATTGTTTGTATCACTAGTCATTTTAGGGGATATCTAAGATGTAACTCTGAAGTAAGGAGGCTGATTCCTAAACAATGCCAGGTACCTAGTAGGCACTCAATAAATATTTGTTCAATGAATGAATTTATACAGTTAAAAAAAAGTTTGACCCCAGGTAGCCCTCTCACGAGGATGTGCATAATTAAAATAAACCCATGAAGGCTGAAGATACCTGTAGAAAGAGAATCATAAAATAAAATCTATCTTATTTCTCTATGCAGAAGAAATAGCTGCAAATTCCTGAAGAGGCTGGAGTTAAGCTACCTGGAGTTAAATAGGAGAGATGCTGGATTTGGGATACACCAGAGGGTACACTCTGTCTGAAGGGAGCAGCCACTACTCAGTTGTAGCCAGTTGTCGCCACGCAGAAATTTGAGCCTAATTTGCCATTCGTCTCATGTTGTCAAGCGAAGCCAGAAATATAGATGAGAACACTTGCCGTTTTAAAAGTTGGCAATGAATTCAGTTTTTTCAAAAATGCTTTGTGATGGCCAAACAAAACACATGTGCCGGCCAGATTGGCCTAGGGCCCTCCAGTCTGGGTCTCTACTTCTTAGCATCTTCCCCTTTCTCTACCGCCCTCGGATTTCTCTCCTATTCCTCTTTCTTTCTCTCCCTTCCTTCAGCCTCTTGAACCACTAATTGTTCAGAAAGTGGTGTCTGGGATAAAAGTTATGCAGGGCAGAAAGACTAGAGAACTGAATGAGTTCTGAACGTCAGAACACGGCCTACCTTGAGCAAGTCAGAAAACAGACCAGGAAGTAGGTAAGTGGGCTTTGGACGGCATAAATCCTGGGGTTTAGGCCATAGTCTAATGAATAGCTAATCATTGGAACATTGCTGAACTTCTTTGGTTCTTAGTTTCTCCACCTATAAAATGGGGATCATTGCACCAATATACACTGCGCCGTTATTGTGAAACCAGGTGAGCTAATAGTTTTAAATGAACCTTATCAATATAAAGGGCCACACAGCTATTAATCATATAGTAATTATTAGTAATGAGAGGATTATTTGTGTGCTGCATGCTTGTTATCACATGACGGTTATAATTCACAGAGCACCACAAGTGTGCGTAGCCAGAAGTCCGACAGTCATCAGTCGGACACTGTAGTGAATTCTACAAGACAGTATACAATTCACTGCTAAATGATGTGGTAGAGACTGAAAGTGCTATAAAATTTCAGAGGAGATTGATGACAACCAGAGTAATAAGAGAGAGGGTCTTGGAGGGAGTGAGACTTTTATATTCGACTTTGAAGGCTGCAAAGAATACTCATAATATTATTGGGTTGTTTCGGGTGTCAAAACAAATTTCACTTTGGAATTACATTTTTATGAATACGTCCTATGTGGAGCACCAAACAAATATAGTTGTTGGTTTCCCAAACACCATTTATTTATTCATTCATTCAGCTGATACTTACCGGCAGCTCTATGTGCCAGGTACTTTGACAGGTGCCGAGGACACACTCTCCCCTCAGGGAGCTGGCCATTAAGAAGTTAAGTATGGGAAATGCTAGATTAATCAAGATAGAACCTTCTTGGGTGGTGTTATTGTGTTTGTGTGTGTGTCTATACGTGTGTTTAACTGAGAGATTTCGGATCTTTTACTATCCTTGAGTCTGGAAATATAGAGAAAATAGTATATTGAGAGTTCTTTTACAATTAACAATTGGTTCCATTGTTTAAATTTAGAGATACTGCCTGAAAAGTCATCTTGAGGTTGAAGGAAAAATTTTCTGCGTATCATTTGAAAATGTAAATATTAGACTATCTAATTTTATTTTATGTTTCCTGACTTATCAGACACTGTGTATAATTGTCACCAATTTGTGTATCACAGAGATGTTTGAAGGTATCCATCAACTCCTCTAGTCTCATTGGTTAATGGGGCTTGTCCATATGTATGATTAAAAAAATACAAAACCATCTAAAATTGTTCAGTCATGTTGTTATTACATACTTTATCAATTTATAGAATATCTGTCATGCAGTTGACCTCAATTTTTTGGATTTTAGCAAAGGATTCTCTGACACACATTATCCAGTCTTACAGACACATTATGATACTTATGTAGTTTTAAATTTTATACCTATTTTGCTCTATTGTTTTCTTGCTAAAATAGAACCTCAGTTTAGGAGTTTCAAAAGTTATATGAAAAAAGATTGGTCTCATATAAAGCTGACTCCAGTGGCAGGTCTGTATCTTGCCAATAACTTACATTTTTGGAACATGAGATTTATGTGAAAGATTTTTAATGAAATTACTGTTTCATTCTCCTTTAAATGCATAGTTCATCCATTATTCTATGCAATTACCAGTAAACAAACACCTGACATGTGCAAAGAGAACTAAGGTTCAAGGTCGCTTTATTTCAATAATGATCATATGCTTTTAAATAACCTTTCTACTTGTTTCCTCTAATTTCAACTTCATGGTTTTGTTTTTTATAAAAAATGCCAAGTATCTATCCATTTTTGAGGGGTTAAATGAAGAAGCATTTAAATGATAGTGTTTTCAGATTAGAAAAGTAAGATAGATTTAAGAAAAACAGATCCTTATGAAAAAGACAGAAAAAATATGCATAAAACATAAGTAGCCTAAATCAATGATTCTCAAGCAGAATTGTTTCCCAACAAAATAACTTACAAACCTTTCCAAAAGGCATCTAGATTTCTTGAAGATAAACTATGTATTATAAAATGTAAGGTAGAATTCAGCTGTTTGTAATATATTAAACTTTATCCATTAACACAAATATTAATTGAACTTAAGTTGCTAAACTTTAACATTTTTTTGAAAAAATTTTGATTGGAGGATAATAGAAAACTTTACCATTTCTTCAGATTTTTAAGCTACTTTCAAGCATAAGTAGTATTCTCTCTAAATTCCTTTAAGAACCTATCATCTTTGAAAACAGAATGCAGAAATACAGTCATTTTTGTCTCTGCTTTTTCCTATAACTGTAAGCCCTTTGCTCTAACCCTCTCAGTATCAGTGACGTATGTTTCTAGTAATGTAATCAGTGGGATGTTATTCCCACTCAACAAATGCCAGTAGTAACAATGGTAATGGCCAATACATAAATAAATACAGAAAAGCAAACAAATTAACAAATCAAACTAAACCCAACAACAACTATAACAAATAAAGCTTGCACCTGATGAGCCTGAAGACGTAGTGGGAGTCTACTAATCAAAGAAGTGCTCATTAAAGGGAGAATGCACATTATTTATCACCCGACAGATTGGTGTAGACTAAAAATAATGTTCCATCTAGTGTTTCTGAGAGCACAGAGAAGTGGTTGCGCTACATGAGTAAACTGGAGGGAAATGTAAACTGTGCACACCTTTGCTACCAAAATGTCTGTCCCAGCTTTGGTTTCAGTGACTCCTGTTGGAACTACCCAAATAACCAATAATAGAAGACTGGACTAGTAAATCATTGTGCATCCAGACAGAAGCTGAGGAAGGTTCACCCTGAGCTAACATCTGTTACCAATCTTCCTCTATTTTGTATGTGAGCTACTGTCACAGCATGGCCACTGACAGACAAGTGATGTAGGTCTGCATCCAGGAACTGAACCCAGGCCACCGAAGCAGAGTGAACCGAACTTAACCAGCAGGCCACCAGGGCTGACCCAAGAAATTTTTAAAACATTCTGTGAAATTAGTGTTTCATGAAAAAGTTCTTTTTAAATTATTTTCGTTATTTAGTATAACTATATTATTATTATATTTAAAGTATTAGTGTTTAGTTTTTTAATACTTTTACTCAGTAAACACTGAGTAAAACATACTACAGGACTACTAGAGTCTTTAAGATGCTAAAGTAACTACAAATTTTCAAAAGGAAGGTTAATATTTAACGTTTACACGATCAGGGAATCCTTTTTCTAAGACATAGTTAATCAGATTAGCGCTCTAAGAAACTAGTTTGGATTCTCTGCTTTCTATCATATAAACTCCCCTTTTAATTCCATGTCCTTCAGTTATCTCAACATTTTCAAAATTATAATACTTTTAAAGCTAAAAATGGATCATAAAATACTACATATGTTATAGTACTTTTTTCTTACTTTATGCACTTACAAATATAGGAAATATATGTATATACACATATATATGAAAATATGTAAATAAAAATGTCTAAGAAGTTATGCACCAAAGACTTGGTAGTGGTTACCTCTGGAGAGTGGCATGATGGGTAATATTCCTTTTCTTTATTATATTAATTTTTTCCCATAAATTATATGTATTGAGATAGAATTTATTATTTATAATGTTTTTTAAATGAATGTTTTCAAGAGTATAGCATATAAAGATTAGAAAGGTGTGAGGTATGAGCTTAAACCTGGGATTTAGAGCAGGGCAGTAGAGGAGAGCCGTAAGAAACAAGGTAGGATTTAGGGACTTGGGGATATTAAGAAAGCAGGCATATTTAGATGAGGATGTCAGAGGAGAAGCTGTACCTCTTGCAGAAAATATATAACTGATTCACACTGGAACAGTGGTTCAGTTGCATCCATTGGTGAACTGGGGCTGGCTTGTACCATCAGCACAGAGCCAGTTGTGTGCATCTCTTCCCAAGTACACATTCGGTGACACTGCATTGGTAGGTTGAAATTGGCCATGGTGAGCGTATTTAAGCCATGGAAATTGGGAAACAGTATAAATCAGAGATCTCACACCTCCAACCCAGAGACCCAATTGTTAAAAACCTACCGTCCAAGTACTGGTTATATCCAGCTTGGTCATGCACCCCAAAGTATGTTTTTCTTATTGTTACCCACTTATTGTTACCCATGTGTGTATCTGTAATGATAATCCACTTCTGCTTACACTGGTTAAAATATTTAGGGGAAAAATGAGTAGGCTAATTTGGTTGATTTCAAGTTGATAAAGCAGTCTTAAGAAAGAAAGTTTGAGGAATCCTATCTACTAAATGTAGAGATATTTTTTCTCCATCTTGACTCCATCCATCCATCCCTCCATCCAGTCATCCATTCATCCAGCATTATAACCCTGAGAAGTAAAAGATGGAGGAGGCACTCAACACACAGACTAATCTCCTTGTATTATTTCAATCTGGAATACCTACGTGAGCTAATAGGGTATTTTCTTTCACTTGGCTTTAGTTTATGCTCTGTGAATTGACTCTTATTTTAGATTTTAGTTATTTCCCTGGCCAGAGATATTCATTTTGTTTCTAATTTGGTGTCAACATTGGTTTTTAAATTAAAAACAATCCAAAAAAATTAAGAAGACAATTCTATTTCCAATAGCGTCAAAAAGAATAAAATACTTAAGAATTAATTGAACCAAGGAGGTGAAGGATGTGTACAATGAAAACTACCAAACCTTGCTGAATAGATTAAAGAAGACATAGATAAATAGAAAGACATCCTATGTTCATAGATTGGAAGACTTAATATTGTTATTATTAAGATGTTAATGCAACCCAAAGCGATCTACAGATTGAATGCAATCCCTGTCAAAATTCCAATGACTTTTTTGTAGAAATAGAAAAACCCATCCTAAAATTCATGTGGAATCTCAAGGGACCCTAAATAGCCAAAAATCCTGACAAAGAACAAAGCTAGAGGACTCACACTTCCTGATTTCAAAACTTACTACAAAGCTATAGTAATCAAAACGGTGTGGTACTGGCATAAAGACAGACATTTCACTTATGTGACGTACATAGAATGGTCAAAATCATGGAGATAGAAAGTAGAATGGTGGTTGCCAGGGGCTGGGGGGACAGGGGAATGAGGAGTTACTGTTTAATGGGTGTAGAGTTTCAGTTTTACAAGATGGAAGCATTCTGGAGATGGATGGTGGTGATGGTTGCACAACAATATGAATGTACTTAGTATCTCTGAACCATACACTTAAAAGTTGTTATTTAAAGTAATACACTTTATGTTATGTGTATTTTACCACAGTATAAAAATTGGAAAAAATATTAAAAAATTGATTTTTCAATAATTATGATAAAACATTGACTTTGTAGTTTTTAAAGACTTTGACCTACACCACTTAAGCTTTTTCTGCTTCCTCACTCTTCATTCTTTACTATTGTTTTTGTTTTGCCTCACTTCAGGGCCTTTGGCATCAGAAAAGTTAATGTTTGAAGCTCTTGAATAGTGGGTGCATTTACTTACAGGCCTTTTATACTTAGTCAGAGTATGTCACCTCCCCAGTCCCATCCCCAGTCTGAACCTGTATTGGAGGGATTATTACAAATAAACACCTTGTAGTCAGGGCCTCCTCTTTGCCTCGGGACACTCACCACCTGTGAGACGCTCCCCCAGAGATTGCTCAAACTTCTGGGAACCATTTCACTTCCTCAGAAGGTTTGCCACTTTCCACCCCCACTGCCTCAGACGTGTGTGAGTCAGTTGTTTCATCCAAAGGCTGGATTAATTTTCTCATCTGAATTGGCTTTACATTGAAGTGATGTAAAGATGGAAGGATAGTGTGAGGGGAACGGGTACTAAAATGTGCACTAATTAGAACACTCAGATTCACAGGCCATGAGCTCTACTCTCTGTGACATCCTAGAAAAATGACAGCCAACGGCTCAGCTCAGAGTGTCTCAGGGGCTGACCTTCCTGTTGGGTTGTCAGAGGGTGGCATTTAGCTTTCACTAACTCCCCAAGCCAGGAAATATTCTCTTAACAGATGAAGCACACTGCTGATGCCAGAGAAGATGCGAAGCATGACGTGGTGTCTGTTAATCAGCCACCAGAGTGCTTCAGACAAGCGGGTTCTCTACAAACCCTGTTTAGTGACAGTTGCTTGATAAACCATATCAGACGTAAAGTAAAATAAAGTGAAAATTCCCTATAAGTAACTCTTGCAGTTCAGCTGATGTGTCACTGGGTTTCTAAGCTACCCAAACTGAATCAACAACCATCTTCATTTATTAAATTCTTACAATTGACTGGGTGCAGTGCTGAGCAACTCTATACTCCATTGTCTTCTCTGATGCTAATGCACAAATCACACAAAATCAACTAACTGGCCGGGGAAGAGTGATATGTCCCCCTTGCTTCTCTTCTCCCCAGATCAATGGATGAGAAATTGCATTTTCTTATGGTCAACCTACTTTATGATAGAAATCCAACCTCCAAATGTAACACAATATAAATATTAGATGAATTATTTGGTGTCCATTGTAAACTGAAATATTAGAAGTCATGAGATATGACTGCAATTTCATTTAATGATCACATCTTTCTTGGTTTACCTGGTAAATTAAACTGTTCGCACCATAAGAATGAAGCCATACAAGACTTACACTTATGACCAAAATGGAAAAAAGGGGCTAGATCTATCCTGCCAGAAACGACTAGAAAACTGGACAAAATATATTAAACAACGGCTTTCAAGTAACCAGAAGTCAGGCAAGAACAGAGAGTGATCCCTGATGGGCAGGAATAACAAAGTGAGCCCTACCATTGTCCCAGTTTACTGCCCTGAGAGAGTTTGCAGGCTATGGTGCCAAGGTCCAGGCCATGGAGGAACTGAAGCTCTAAGGCACTGATTGTGTCACATAAAGGGCTCAACGACTTTGGAAAACAATTTAGCAGTTTCTTTAAAAAGTTACCTACCATCAGATCCAGCCATTCCACTCCTTGATATTTACCAGAGAGAATGAAAGCATATGTCACTAGAAAGATTTGTATGTGACTACTCATAGCATCTTTGTCTTCAACGGCTAAAAAACTGGAAATAACCCAAATGCCCATCAAGACAGGAATAGATAAGCACATTGTGATGTAATCCATACAATGGAATACTACTAAGCAGTAAAAAGGAATAAATAACCCAAATATCCATCAAGAGATGAATAGATAAACACACTGTGATATAATACATATAATGGAATACTACTCAGCAATAAAAGGAAATGACCTGTTGATAATCACAACAGCATGGATAAATCTCAAAGAAAGAAGACAGACAAAATAGAGTACATACTGATTCCATTTATATAAAATTCTAGGAAATATCCATTGATCTATAGTGGTTGGATGGGGTGGGGGGTAGGGGTGGCGGAAGGGCAGGATTACACAGGACACAATGAATATTCTGGAGATGATAAATGTGTCCATTGCTTTTACCGTGGTGATGGTGTCACAGGTGTATACAAATGTCAAAAGTTGTCAAAAATATTGTACACTTCTTTTTTTTTTTTTGGTGAGGAAGATTAGCTCTGAGCTAACATCTGTTGCCAATCCTCCTCTTTTTGCTGAGGAAGACAGGCCCTGGGCTAACATCTGTGTCCATCTTCCCCTACTTTATATATGGGACGCCTGCCACAGCATGGCTTGATAAGCGGTATGTGTGTCCGTGCCTGGGATCCAAACCTGCAAATCCTGGACCACTGAAGCAGAGTGCACGAACTTAACCACTATGCCACCAGGCTGGCCCCAAAAATATTGTACACTGTTAATATGTGAAGTTTATTGAATGTCACTTAAAAATATTTTTAAAATGGTGATAAAATATACATAACATAAATTGTACCATTTTAATCATTTTTAACTGTACAGTTCAGTGGCATTAAGCTCATTCACATTATGCAACCATTACCAGAACTTTTTTCATCTTGCAACTCTGGACCCATTAATATGTTTGTCACTCATATTTCAATAAAGCTATTGGAGGAGGGAGGGGGAGGAGGAGGAGGAGGAGGAGGAGGAGGAGGAGAAGCTGCCACAAAGTGAGCATTTTTTTTTCTCAGTTTTTTAAAATGAAAGTAGATTGTGAGACACTGGCCTGATAATTGGTCATTTATAAGGGCTATTTCCATGTGCTGGGCCTTGGGCAAAGTCCTCTGTGTACATTACACCCTCCAAGCTCCAGAACCCTATGAGGTAAATAGTGTTACAAACCCTATTTTACAGATGAGTAGACTGAGGACTTCTTTTGGGGGGAGAGAGTGGAATTAAGTTACTTGTCCAAGTTTATTTGGCTAGTAAAATGGTGAAGCCACGTTTCAAACCCAGGCAGTAAATTGCTATTTCAACCCTTATATGTCCGTGAATAATTTTTCAATGATGACGAAGTGGGGGCACTAATGATTTTACCACATTTTGAGGACTTAGAAGGAAACAAAAGTATCTCTGAAATAGAAACCAGATGTGTTCTTTCTCATCATTCATTTCTTCGCCAAATCATTTTTCAGGATATCTACATGTCAAGCACTGCTCCAAAAATTTGGGATATAGTACAAAAAAGAATAACCCATTGGTCCTTGCTTTTAAGTCTCATGTAATCCATGAATTGTAGCATACTGGGATAAATGTAATGATGGAAGTGCATATGATGCACAGTAGCTACCTCTTCTGAGAGGCAGCAGGAGGGTGAGGTTGGGGCACAGCAGGGGGCTCTCTTCAGAAAAACTTCATGGAGTTCTGTAAGCTTAATCCAGGTCTTGAAATGTTGGTTAGTTTTTTCCAGATAAACAAAGGTGGGGAGCAGGGAAAGAAGTTTACAGGTTGTAGAAATAACATATATGAAGGCAAGCAGGATGCTATAAAAGAGCAGATGTTTTCAAAGGTAGAAGCCACAGGGAAATTAACTTTTAAGTCAATATTTGAGTTGGAAATTTCTGGAACGTGAAAAGTGTTCATTAGGAGTTCATTAGGCTATTGTAATTTCCAGAAATAATTAAACACGAAACCCATTGTGCTCTGTGGCCAAGAGGTAACAAAAATAGATGAACTTGAGGAAGTTCGCTGTGATACACGCTTCAGGTCACAGTGTGTGACCTAGGATTGCTAAGTGCATGGTATCTCTAAGTGGTATATCAGTGAAACGAAAACAATTTGGGTCTGGACTAAACTTTTCCTGGCAAGCTAAATTTTACGTGGCAACAAGACCACCTCAAAGCTATTTTAACAAATGAACTGATGTTTATTAAACAAACTTTACAAACTTTATACTTTCATGAAAATGTCATAAAAATACTTTTCTAAATCCCAGTTTCTCTTTATTTAAGAAAATGGAACAAATACAAAAACTTGTAACGCTGATTTCCCCTTTAAGTCCTATTCTTATGAAACCACTGTCTTACTTTTGTCGGAAAATTTTGTCTATAATTTTTACTACCATATAAACAGAGGTTTCTTAGTTATCTTCTTAAATAATTCCTGGTTTTATTTTTATAGATTATTGACCTGATTTGTAAACATTGCATTAACTTTAGAGAAAGCTCCAAAAGCAGAGTTTTTTTTTAAGGCCAGAATTTCCTGAAGATTTTGAGGTTTCAGTCCATGTTTATTATGACTACATCAGAGACCGATAGGAGTCTGAGAACATGGGTAAAGTTATTACAAAAAGTCCTACTGAGCTTATTTCAAGAACATTTCTATCTGTGAGGGCTAATACCCAAGGCTGATGCTATCGTGTTGTGCTCCTTTGAAGCATGATAGAGAGAAGAAAAAAAGAAAAAAGGTGAAAAGAAGCATTTAATTGGATGAAAGCAACGGAACAAAACACCAATTGATTTTTCTGTGTTCTTGCGTAAAACTGAATGAGGTAGAAGACAAATTATCATAATCAAAATAGTATATCCCCAGAACAGAGTTTATCAGAACGTCTGGGATGGTAAGGATTTACAGAGCACTTCACTAAGTCTGAGGCCACTTCTATGTGATAAGTAGCTTTGCCACACACTTCCCCCTCCCTTTTTCTGAAGGAGGGAGGGAGCAGGGCAGTTCCTGTTCTGTTCAGCTTCAGTTTAGTGAAGAAGAAGAAAAAAAAAATAAGTGGCCCCCTATAGAAATAACAGCAACTCCCTGGGGAAGGTACCATGTACTTATTCTTTGGGAGTTCAGTTGTAACCTTTTACTAGAGTAAGTTATGCTTTGAACCAGATGGCATCTCAGGTCTGAGAAGAAGAACAAAATACTATATCACAATAAATCCACACTCTCATAAGACGTATATGTGCTTGCTTGCTGCAATCTCTGCTCTCAGCCCCTTTCTCTTACGTCCTCCAAAAAGCATGGGAATGTGTGACTATATAGTGACATATACGGTGTGTTGTACATGGAAGTAGCAGTGGGAACCAGTTGTAACTTGGCTGCTTGAGGTAGCGTCGTTCCCCTCTGAACTTCAGTTTTCTCTTCTGTAAAGCTAGAATAATAATACCTACTTTTCAAGATTATCCTGAAGATATACTTGGCCTATATTAGGTGATCAACAATTGGTGGCTACTATGACTATTATTTTTATTATTGTTATTTTTTTTATTACCATCATAATCATATTTGGAGAATGGATGAGAGAAATTTAGAGCTCATCTGATATTATAGCATCTTTTGTATCTTTTGGACAAATACTACCCTGGAAACAAAATATTTTGATTTCCATAGCAGGGAGATAGTATAATGATTAGATTTGTCACCAAAATAGAGGTTAGAAATCAATGCTAGCCTTGTGCACTTATCATAACCAAAGAGAACATCCTTTTTAAAACCTAGTGGTGGTTGTCCTATTCAAATTAACTACTACTGCTGCAAGCTTTTTGAATGTGACTTTACCCAGCATTTCTGGTTAAAATTGTTTCGAAACCATTATTTCAAGATGGCTAGCAGCACTGCCCCATGCCAGCCAGCAGCAGCCACGTAAGCCCAGCAGCCCCAGGGACCTTCACCTCAGCCTCAGCCCTCCTGTTTCCCTTCTAGCTCTCAGGAAGAGCTGGAGACCCTCTCAGCCTTGCAAATGCAAAGGTAATTTTCAAGGAATACGAGAGTTGTTGAAAGCGCTTCTACTAATTACAGCTTGT
The DNA here is from genome assembly GCA_031878705.1 of Tapirus indicus. NCBI lineage: Eukaryota > Metazoa > Chordata > Mammalia > Perissodactyla > Tapiridae > Tapirus > Tapirus indicus. The sequence goes on from CM062925.1 coordinate 10,491,566, forward strand.
GACATAGTAGATATAGTAATACAGCACTAGTTACAGGGAAGAAAACTTCTAAATTAGTAAAGAATGCTTGCTTTTAAGACTATTCACTTTTCTGTGAAACCTACTCCCACAGGGGGAAGAAATGTGGCTTTTCAAGGAAGGGTAAAACTTTCGTGAATTACACTATGAATCCCAGGGTATCTTTAGAAAAGTATCTCTTAGGTCTGTGGAAGCAAAATTCAATTTTACAAATGCTAGTATTATGCACATGTGTTTTAGAACAACTGACAGATAATTGCAGAATGTTGTTACAATCTGTTCAAATATAAACTTTTGACACTATTTTTCTTAAGGCTGCAGACTCGCTATGATATATCCTACTGATAAAAATGATACTTTGTACTTGTTTTCTTGTTACAGATTAATTATTTTAATCATCACTTAACCATATCTCCCAATTAAATTGCCATTTTAAGTGCAGAAAATCAAATTGGACCCTTCAAAAATGAATCCCTAAATATGAAATGTTTTAAGTAAACTAAATCTGAATCCTATGTCTAATCTTTCTTGCATAAAAAAAGTCTCTAGTCATTTATGTCAAAATTGGACCTCCCAAATGGAGTTACTGTGTACCTATTTCCATCCTCAAACCACACATTTGGTTCACAAATCAAGTAATTATGAGTACAAAGGGACCGTGGGAAGTGCAATCACTTCCCTGGCACATGTAAGTTAAGATATGGATGCTCGGTTTCCATCTTAATGCATGCAAATGATAGACCCCTACACACAGGCATTATAGCTGCCCCCATGCACAGCTTGTCACTTTGGCTATCGAATGTAAGAAGACACCCTGTTCCTCTGTACATGTTGAACAACATTCAGTGGGAGAATTGTCTTCCAATTCTATTTTTGTTTAAATTTCTTACTTTCATTTCTAAGCAAGTAAACATTGAATTCTAGTACTTAACATATTTTTATCTTTTACCTAAGAAGGTTGATATGTTACTATATTTCATTTTATAATGAAACTGGCATATTATCCTCGGTAGGTTCTGTAATTCTCGTAGAGCTTTGGATCTAGGATTTACTAAAGGTGTGGCCTAAGCTCCTTGGGACTGCCTGTCGTCCTCTGAGAAACGGGGCTGTATTCAGGGCCACGACGTACAGCACGGAGGCTGTACACTGTGCAGTGTAAAAGATGCTCGCACAACTGTACATGGCAGCTCAACCATCTTGGTTGGGATATAGGTTTAATCTTTGTAACAGAGGCTCAAAATTAGAGTGACTTAAGCTGTCAGTTTATTTCTCTCTCATGGAACAATCTGATTAACTGAATGTAAGCAGATCAATACTGGCATGGCAGATTCCCAGTGTCGGGGACCCAGGCTCCTTCTCCCTTGCTTCTCTGCCATCCCTAGGCTGTCGTCCTTATACGCATGATCCAAGAAGGCTAACTAACTGTCACATCTGTGTTTCAGGCAGCGAGATGAAGGAAGGAGGGAAGAGAGGCCATGTTGCTGTCCTTGAAGGATGTATCTTAGTTGCTCACGTCATTTCCCCTCCTGTCACAATGGCCAGAATTTGGTCATGTGGTCCTTCCTGACTGCGAGGGAATCTGGGAAATGTTGTCATTTTCCCAGAAGTGATGATCCAAGTGTGCTAGGAAAGAAGGGGTGACCTATTGGGCAGATAATTAGTCAGGGGGAGTATCTTGGCTGTATTTCCTTACTTTCTGTATCCTTGGTGCTCTGGTATTTGGGATCTTGATCCTGGAGAGACTGCTTCTCCTGAAGCTAGCCCATTCCTACCTGGCATTGTTTACTGGCATTCCTAGATGGCAAACAACTCCCTTGTGAGACTGCCTTCCATATACAAACCAACCAATCCAGAGCCCACACCCCCAACCATCTCCTTTATCAAACTCTCACACACCAAGCCAACACCTGCCCTAAATCTCCCCAGGGCCAGGTACCAGACAACTAGAGACCACCTCTATAGCCCAGAGCTCGCCAAAACTATTCAAACTACCCAACCCTCAAGTTACTCAGTGTACCTACCCTGTCTCGCCCATTCCTTTCCACAAAAACAGAAACAAAAACAACTCAGGCTCTGGGCCATGCTCTGCTCTTGCCTCTCGTCTGGCTCCTGACCATCCCTGGTTGTTCCCCAGGTGGTCCTTGTGGCATGCTGAGCATCTAGGGATCTGTGAGTGTGAACTTCTTCCTTCGTGACAATCATTTCAGTGTCTGCTGTCTTACCATACCCAATTAAAACAAATCCTGGGTACACGTTTAACACAGGGAGAAATTGGAAGTGTCTGCAGAGGGCCTGTTAATACCTTCTACATGTGTTACACAGGGGCAGTTCAAGCATTAGATGACCAGTGGATTCTAACTTTGTAACTTAGTAAATACTAACTTTGTAAATACTAACATTCCATACAAACACATTTATGCAATTCAAGAGTGAAAGATCTTTAATATGAAAATTTTAAATTTTAATATTCATTGTGAATGCAGTTGAAATTTACATCCCTCACCACAAACTTTTACTCTGCTTCAGCAAACACTGTAAAAGGATTGGCTGGGGTTGAGATGTGGAAAATGAAATCACATCCCAGTGTTGGTGGTGAAGGGGCAAGTAGAAACTAGATCCCTCAAGTTTTAGACACTTTCCAGGGGGTCTTCTTGTCTTTATTTTGTTTGATGGTGGGGAATATGATTCTGGAAATTTCTACCATGAATCACTGAAAGTTGACTTGGTTTTCCTTTTACTACCTTTAATTTTTATCACTGAGCACACTAATGAGAAAACTAGAAAGATAGAATCTTCCACTTAGTTGTCTTTAACTATTAACACTGAGAAAAGAGTTTTTTATCCAAACTATTTCTCAACTATTGGACTTCAGTGCCATACTTATTACCAGGAAAAATCTTTCAGCAAAAGCTATAACAAAAATAGAATACAATTAATTTGTAGGACAAACTGGTTGTGTGGTTGACAAACAATGTACATGAGAATGATCCAGTGTTCTTGTTTATATTGCACATTTCTGGATTTTACTCACAGAAATTCTGATTTAGGAAGTCTGAAGAAGGGCTCAGGCACCTGCATTTTTACAAACATCATAAGGAATTTTTAAAAATATACATTTCCTTTTTTTGTAACAGCTTTGAAATATAATTCACATAGCATATAATTCACCCATTTATAGTGTACAATTAAATGCTTTCTATTATATTCACAGAGTTATGCATCCATCAGCACTAACATAACCCAGAATATTTTCATTACCACAAAAAGAAACACCAAAAAAAAAAAAGCGACACCATACCCATTAATAATCAACTCCACTTCCCCATTCTCCTCAGACCTAGGCAAGCATGAATCTACCTTCTGTCTCTATAGATTTGCCTTTTCTGGACATGTTATATAAGTGGAATCATACAATACGTGGGTTTTGTGTCTGGCTTCTTCCCCTTAGCATAATGTTTTCAAGTTTCATCCATGTTGTAGCACATATCAGTACTTCAGTCCTTTTTATTGCTGAATAATATTCCCTTATAATGATATACCATATTTTATTTATTCATTCATCAGTTGATGGACATGTAGGTTGTTTCCACTTTTGGCTGTTGTGAATAATGCTTCTATGAACATTTGTATACAAGTTTTTGTGTGGACATATGTTTTAATTTCTCTCAGATATATATCTAGGAGTGGAATTGCTGAGGCAAATGGATGACTTTATGTTTAACCTTTTGAGGAACTGCCAGACCATTTTCCAAAGTGGCTGCACCATCTTACATTTCCACCAAGAGTGTACAAACGTTCTGAATTCTGCGTATTCTCTCCAACACTTGTTATCTGACACTTTGATTCTAGCTATCTTAGTGGGTGTGAAGTAGTATCTCACTGTAGTTTTGGATTGTATTTTCCTGATGGCTAATGGTACTGAGCATTTTTCCATGTGTTTACCGGTTATCTCTATATCTTCTTTGGAGAAATGTCTATTCAGACATTTTGCTCATTTAAAAAAATTAGGTTATTTGTCTTTTCATTATTGAGTGGTAAAAGTTCTGTATATATCCTAGATACAAGCTCCTTATCAGATATACAATTTGCAAAAATTTTCTCCTCTTTTGTGGGTTGTCTTCTCACTTTCATGATGTTGTCTTTTGAAGCACAAAATTTAAATGTGATGAAGTCCTATTTTTAAATTTTTTCTTCAATTGCTTGTGATTTTGCTGTTGGAGGTATAAAATCCAAATCGTCTTTTGCAGAGGCACAAGATATACATTGAGAAACACTTACCAAGTTGCAGATGGTCCTTGACTTGAACCAGTTCATTTTCTTGGAGCCTGCTCTTGGAGATTTATTGAGAGCTATCCTCAGTAGAAAGATTAGCTTGAACCACGCCCCAGTAACAAGACATGTCTTCCATTTCTTTGTTCATCTAGTGGTTACTAAACTGTTACAAGCAGTGTGCAAATTAGAAAGAGGAGCCAGCGTGGGAAGATAGAGTCCCTCAGTACAAGTCTGTATAGGTTTGTGTCAGAGGTGGAAGAGAGTTTCCTCCTTCCTCTTGTCCATTGTAGCCCTGCGCTGGGTCAATGGCTTAACTAGCAGAGCTTGGGTGCTATTTCAACCCCTGCTTGTTCACTTGGCTGGACACTTTTGTATAGTTCACAGATCGCACAACCATACATGTGGCCCTCATTTGATTTCGTTACCTCATCAGATCCTGGTGTTAACCCTGTTTTGTAGGTATTGTTAGCCCTGTTTTGCCATTGAGGGAGCTCGGGCAGGTCAGTTGGCTTGCTCAATTCACAAAACTTGTAAGTAGTAGAACGAGATCTGTACCCCGATCCCGTGACTTCAACTCTAACGGTCTTTCTATTATGCCACTTCCTCGTATTCTGTTCATCACTCAAGTTTTAAGACCTTAAATCGTATTAAATTCCTCCATCTGAAACCAGATCAGGAACCGCCCCATGTGTCGGGAACCTAATTACCTCGCCTGAGTCTGCATTCAGATGACTCCGACCTTCTCATTGCTCCCCTCTGGCAAACAACTGGCCTTTCGACTCAGGACCTCCAGGGGCTCGGCAGCGTTTCTCTTCCCTTACCGCTGGACCATAGCAAGATCTCTCCTACCTTCATGAAGTCGCCACAATGCTATGAATCAGAGGAAATCCTGGAATTTGGTGTGGAATTGCCTTATCGCTGGAATGTCTGGAAGCTTTTTATTCAAATGAGACGTAAGGTCTAGGATAGGAAGCGTGCGCGCATGTACAGATACTGAAGGACACAGCGAGAAAGCTAAGGGGCCATGGCAGAGGAGACGGGAGGAGAGGACTTTGTAACTCCTTTCTTTGTAGGCAAACCTTTTTTCATCAGCGAGATACATGTTGCTGCATTTTTGGACAACCTGACAACCCGTGTTTCTCCTCACCAATCTTTCTCACACTGCCTTCCACCTAGAGCACTATATTTCACTATTTTTTTGTGGAAATTGCTGTCTATTTTCTCTCTTCTCCTCAAGGGAGACGTGAAGGGGAAGACCAAAGAGAATAACTCACAGAACCTGAGGATGTCTGTAAGATGTGGAGCTCAACATATCTACTCAGGAAGTGGATTTGTTGATCAATCTTGTACCTACCCAAATAGAAGCAAAGGTATTTGAAGAGAAGTGATTGGAAGGAGAGAGGGCATGGGTAACCTGTGCTCCCACTATTCGGTCTGGCAAGGATCAGGATTTGGGTTATTTCTGATGGGCTAAGTGATAGAGCAGTAAGTAGCTGCACTAAAGCTACCTTGCCGGTGTCCCAAGTGTGGGACCCTAACCCTAACCCTAACCACAGCAGCAGGGGATATGGGGCATAGCAACAGAGATCGAGTTGAGGAGGGTGGAAGAAGCAGCACAGTTGCGTCTTCTAGGGCAGGGAATTGCACAGGGGGATGTCCTGTAAAGAACCCTGGAAAGTGCACACATGTCCTCAAGGTGGTCAGCTTTGGGACACCTGCCACACCAAGGGCATCAGCTGTCAATCACTGTTAATCCAGGGAAGGCTTAACGATCCCAAAGAGGATTATAACAGCAGCCAGTTAAGTAAGAGAGTTTTGTCCCTTTCCTTTGCCCTCAGTTCTGCCGCTTTATGACAGAGACACTGGAGCCTACAAAAGAGCAAGAGCAGAGGTCGCAGAACAGCCTGCCCAGCCCCGTCCCATGCCGGAGTCAGGGAGGAGCGGGAAGAGGAAAAAGGCAGACATCCTCCCCTCCCCAGTTCATGTCCCTTGAGCCACAGGCAGAGAAGCTTTGGTGGAGGGAAAGCCTTAATTAGTATATGAGACGAGCATTTTAAACTATGTGAAAACAGGCATATATTAGTGAAAAGTGTACGGAGATTTATGGAATGTGCCCAAGATTCAAGAACCTTCTTCTCAATGGGAAGGGGACCTTTGACATAGCAGTTTGGGCAGGGATTGGAAAGAAGAACAATAACTTTCAAGTTTTTATTTTTTAGCCTCACTGAGTAGAATCTGCCAAATAACCTGGTTTCAAGCAACCTAATTTTTCACTTGCCTTTTCTCATTACTACTCCCTGTCCCACTGTTTCCAAACAGCATCCATCCATCTGCTCCCAAGTTAATGCTGTCCTTATTTGGCTTCTTCTGGTTGCCATCCATCCCGTCTGTCTTCATTAGGCATCTCTGGGTCGTCTTAGGGAATAATTCCCATTATAATCCAGTGTCTGGCTTTTTCCTCAGGTGTGAGCACTCTTGAAATGTGCCTCCCCACTTCTTCCCCCTCCAAAGAGGCAATTATCTTTGTCACATTAGATGTTCCTTCCTATTTTATTTACAGACTGATGTGCCAGTCCCTATTTATGAATAGTGTAAAATTGCTCTTGTCTGATCCCAGAAGACATTGTCTCAAAGATACAAAATAACGTGGAGCCTGCTGATGGAGAATGTGCACTGAGGAGGCAGAACTAACAGCCTTGCTGTTGAAGGCCCCTCAGGGAAATGCAAGCACTGTTGCCACTTGGGTTGCTGGCAATTTGGATCCCTCAACTGCAAGGGGAAAAGGGACTCTCTCAGCCCTGGAACAAGGGCTCAAGTGCAGTCAGGGCTGCTGGTGGCACATGGCGAGGACAGATGGCCTAAAGAGGGATGGGGCCTCTTCCCTACCTGCTACAATTGGTCTCAGCCTCCCTGTCTCTGCAGAAATCCTCGTGTATTGGTCCCCTTCCTTCCTTGAACTCTCCCTGCCATTGCTTCTTCTCCTTCCTAAGCCTCTTCAGAACACACTGGCCGCTGGGGGATTCATAGGGCATTTACTGATAAGAAAAAAAAAACAAGAAAAGGAGAGAGTGGATAAAGAGAATAAAATGAGTCCTACCTCTGTTTGCTTCCCATCAGCCTTCCCTTTGATCATTAAAACTTATGGTCACAATCTTAGGATCCTTCAGGTGGGAATCAGCCCACAGACCTGTTTTGTTGGCCTATTTAATGTTTTAGGAGCTGCCACTACTGGACCCGCAGTCCTCCGTAACGATCGGCTGGAACTAAGTAGAACAGGCTCTCTTGCTTACCACACTGCTCACCATTCTCTGTCGTTTACTTCTCTGCCTACCTCACTCTTTTAGGGCATCCTCATGGCTTTGGTTTGCATCTGCGTTTGCAGCGTTTCTTGAGGCAGAGAGCATGTTTTATTCCTGTTTTCATCTCTCTTCTCTATGATAGTTCTCAGGACATAGAACACACTCAACAGAGGTATTCATTCCATGTCTATTCAACACATATATACTGAGCACCGACTGTGGGCCAGGCGCCATGCTAGGCACTGTATGTGTCACATGAACATGACATATGAAGACCTGCTCTCATGGAGCTTCCACTGGTGACTACATGTCTGAAGCAAGAGGATTTTACATTAGGTGAGTTTACAGCCCTTCTAGACCTTAACTTCCATGAATTTAAGATTCTTTTATGATTCCCAGGACAATGGTTTCAGGCCTCATCTGGCTAGTTCTTCCTGGGAGTTGAGGTGTGTGAGGGAGTCAGACTAGATCTATGGGAGGGAGAAGAGGCACTGAAATTCACACAGGAGATTCTGCTAAGGAGGCAGCACTGGGTGTGGAAAAGGTAGCAGTAGGGATGATCCTGGAGTGGGGGGAAGGTGGCCAGAGAGGGAGGAGCTGTTGAATGGATTCATACTCCTCTCTGATATCATAGGACTTGCCACCTCATCTTGCCCCAGTCAAGGAGGAAACCTGTTGTTGACAGTCCTGCAATCCTAGCCAGCCTTGGTAGTGATTAGAATATTGAGAATTAGAGCAGATGTGATTGGTACCCCTCCGGTATCCCCTCCCCTTTATCATTTCTGTGCATGCTGGCCCAGCTTCTAATTGCAGGCCCTGCATCTTTTAGTCTGGGATCTGTCTCTGGCCACCAGAGCCCAGTCCGCCTACACACATGCAGAAGTGGCAGAGGATTAACACCTCTTGGAAAAGCCCTCAACCAACGACAGGTGTCTAAATACTCTGGCTCTGTCTCTCTCAGATGGGATACCTCTGAGGTGCATGGTCTCCACTGATTCCCAGCATTCCCCAGGGAAAGTAAGCTCCAGGTGCCCATAGTGGCAACCTGCTGGAAGTGTATCCTTCACTGGGCTCCTTCCCTCCCTGTCTCATTCCCTACTTCTCTATAGATGTTTCTTGGCCTCACTTCTGAAATAAACTACTTGCATTTGAACCCTTGTCTCAGGGCTTGCCTCTGTGGGAACCCAAACCAAGATAGACATCATGTTTTTCCCACTTATGTGAAAAATACCATTGGAATTTTGATAGGGATTGCATTGAATCTATAGATGGCTTTGGGTAGTATGGCCATTTTAACAATATTAACTTTTCTGATCCATGAACACAGGATATCTTTCCATTTATTTGTGTCTTTTTCACTTTCTTTCCGCAGTGTCTTATCATCTTCAGTACACAGATCTTTCATTTCCTTGCTTAAATTTATTCCTAAGTATTTTATTGTTTTTGATGCTATTGTAAATGAGTTGTTTTCTTTATTTCTTTTTCTGATAGTTATTACTGTATAGAAATGCAAGTGATTTTTGTATGTTGATTTGGCATCATGAAACTTTACTGAATTCTTTTATTAGATCTAACAGTTTTTTGGTGAAGTCTTTAGGATTTTTTATATATAAGATCATGTGATCAGCAAACAGAGACGATTTTACTTCTTTTCTGATTTGTCTGCCTTTTATTTCTTTTTCTTTCCTAATTGGTCTGGCTAGAACTTCCAGTACTATGCTGAATAAGAGAGGTGAGAGTGGGCACCTTTGTCCTCTTCCTGATCTTAGTGGGAAAGCTTTCAATCTTTCACCATTGAGTGTGATGTTAGCTGTGGGCTCGTCATAATGGCCTTTTTAATTATGTTGAGAGTAGAATGGTGGTTGCCAGGGACTGACAGGTGGGGGAAATGGGGAGATGTTGGTCAAAGAATATAAATTTTCAGTTATAAGATGAGTAAGCTCTAGGGATCTAATGTCCAGCATGATGACTATAGTTAACAATACTGTATTGGATACATGAAAGGGGCTATGAGAGTAGAGGTTCTCACCATAACAACAACAAAAAGGTGACTATTTGAGGTAAAGGGTATGTTAACCAAGCTTACTGTGATAAACATTTCACAATATATACAGGTATCAAATCATCGCATTGTACACCTTAAATTTACACCACATTATATGTTAATTATATCTCAATAAAGCTGAGAGGGGGAAGAGATAGATATTGTGTGAGACGATATGGGAGGGAGGAGGCAGTCACAGACAGCTACCACCAGAGATAAAAAGAGATGAGTCCCCAAGGGAATTGCAGAAATGGGGGATGGGAAGGACCATTATACATTCTCAACTGCATTTTTGAGGGAAGCCTGTAAATTTGATACTATATTTAAAATCAAATTATTTCAGCCTTGTGATGACTAAGAAGAAGAATTTTTAGTACATTGTTCTCTTCTCTTGTTTTCTAATGCCTACATTTGGTACTCCTGTATGGCAGCCGGAGACCCCTTGGAGGGATCAATTTCCCTGACCTTCTTTTCTGGTTAGGATGACATTTGATGCCTTCCCTCCACCACTCAACTTTGGTTTGATTTATCAACTCTGGACTTTCAAAAACTTAAAATGAACCCTGAGGACATGTCATCTAACCAACTGTTTTTATTATGGAAAAAATAAGAACACAATTTCTTCACGTATAACAAGATTAATGCCCAGGATTCAATGTTGGTAATATGTGCATGGAAGAGATTTTCCAGTAAAGGAGATGGATTTGTTGAGCTACCATTCTCCCTTGATCCTTTTGTAGTCAGGGCCATGTTTTTAAAAGATGGCTGACTGGACCAACCGACAGACACACACACACAAATACATTTTTCTCCTCTAAGTTCATTAGTCATTATATAGATAAATCATAACCTTGGCTACCCTAATAAATCAATTTTTTCTATAAAGATTGTAAACTCCACTCCTTTAGGATGGGAAGCAATTCTTACCTTTTGAATAATGCCTGAATGCCTAAGGTCTAAAACAGTACACATAGAAGGTGCTCAGTAAATGTTTGTTGAATCGAACAAAGAAAATAGAAACGACATCGAGAGCAGTCTGTTTGTGATAAGTATCTGCTGAGTCTTATAGCTATTCTCTCCATTTTTCTTGATGAGTTATAGCAAATATTTGATCTCCTTTGAATTACAGGGTTAAAATGTGATCATTCATTTTGCCACAAGAGCCTAAAGTCCCTGACATTCAACTAGTCCTGCATTCTATTTTCTGATAGGATAAAAACGGGATGTCTGCTTGTTACTTCCATGCCCTGTCCTGATACCTGTGCTGAAATTCTCCAAACATTCTTCTCACTATGTAGAACTTTCTTTGTTTCCTGTCTTGCTTCCCACCTTGGCTCACCAGAGACACTAATGGTGCCGCAGTGGCTTTTTGCATCACTCATGGGACTTTCAGTAAGCTTCTGGTCTCTGGTCCCACTGTATTCCAATTAAATAAATGGAGTCTGGTACTCACTGAAAATAAACAGCAACTGCAAAAGTTTTGCCTCTTAAGAAAACCTCTGTGTTGTTCTCTGCCCTGCCTCATAGATTCTAAGATCTCTACCGCTTCCTTGTGTTCAGAAACCAGATTCTTCAGTTTGTCTTGGTTCAGTCAGACAGATGCTTTATTAAAAAAATGACCTATATTTTTCAGGCTGTTGGAAGGGAAAGAAGAGTGAGGAAGTGACTAAGGAGGGAAGTAAGGTTGATGCTATCTTTGATTCAATTTAATTGGACTGCTTTATTTATGTCTTGATCTTTTTCTTTTTAAAAATGATGGCGTTTTTGATACTCTGCTCCAGGCAGCCTCCCAGGGGCGACTACAGATGTGCTGAGCCATTTGGCTGCTGTGTGGACCGACTCAGAGAGCCTCTCCTCTCCCTAATGAAGTCATCCCCTCTCGGCAGCCCAGCCTTTCCCATCACTCCATTTTGGAACTTGGCTTTGGCTTGCATAGTTCCGTCGTGATGTAGATGGTCTTCCAGTTAAGTTTTGGAGAAATCTGCCCAACCATGAACAAGACATTTACAGCAGAGAAAGAAAAACTCTTTTATTGAAAGAAACATTTTACTATAACATTTTGATTTGGGGGTTGGGGAGCAAAGGCTCGGTATCTGATTTCTGGGAAAAATCAAATTTTTCATGGCTTTCTAAGGGTATTTGTCTGTGTTTAACTTCTCTGAGTAATTTATATGTTTAGGCTAAAGTGTAATGAGATTGTCACCATCACTTTGCCTTCTGTAGGGTTTCTTTTATTTTTTAAAGGAGGCGATGAAGACCTTATATTACTTCTGCATTTCCTACAAAACCAAAGATATTTTAAACTGTTGGATAAAATGTCTGTCCCTAGTCGGTAGAGATTGAAGCAATCTTAGAAGGTTGGCTTTCTTTTTCTGGGGTCTTTGGAATTAATTAAAAGTGTATTTGTAATCTGTCACATTCTTTCACCAGCCGGGAAGGATATTTGCTTCACGTGCCTAGGATCAGGCTCATCAGGGACTTGAAATGTGAACTCTGTTTTCTGAATGTGGATGGGACTAGAATCTTGTCATCCATAGGGCAGCAACAGATAATACCACATCTAGGAACACGTCACCTGATCGATAGAAAAGGAGAAGATGGAAATGTGATTCTAAAGGATCTCAGAAGGAGGTGTAGATGAAGATAATGAAATTCCCTGGAGACCCACCTGCCATGTACACCTTTCTTCTCAAGTCCTTGGCTGGCTGCCTCTGACCTCAGCCAAGTTCCTAAAGACAAGATCAAGGCAATGAAGCAAGTCACGTAAAGCTTCTGGCTTCTGGTTTCTTGCAGACACCAGCACTAGGAATGAAGATCTTGTTTTATCTACACCTGGGACCGCGGAGTTTACCTACAGAACATCCCTAGTAAAGGATATGATTTAAAGGAGGTATACAGAATGATATTTTAATTACTGTTTGATTCAGACTTGAGTTTAATAGGCAAATATAGTTTCAGTTATAAGAGCTGCAAAAATATATTTTCCCATTCAAAAACTTCTAATAATTTTTCAGACATGGGAGAATCAGAAATAACTGCTCTCTCATTTTCTTTTTCTTGATGGAAAGAAAGGAAGGAAGGGGGAAAGGAAGGAAGGAAGGAAGGAAGGAAGAAAAAAAAGAATGAAAGGGAAAGAGATTCAGAACTCCTCAAGGACAGTTGCATAGAAATAACACAGCTGTAGACTCTGCCCTGAATGTATCTGGTATGTTCCTTCTCTATTATAGATAGCTAGAGGGGAAAATCTGCCTTAGAGAAAAAAGCAGATATTCAGGGGTGTCATTTCATTTTAGTTATTTGACAGCCTAAAGAAGTGTGTAATTTTCTACCTAATAATGTTACAACCCAAAGTAAAGAACAGGCATGCAGCACAAAGCTTCTCAACGTTGTCCATGTTCTGACTAGTTAACTCTGCCTGAGAAAGTGCCTTTGCCCTGGAGAACTACTCAGTCAAGAGTTGTGATGTCTATGGACATTGTAAAGAACTATCAACATTGGAGGGCTAGAGGAACACATTTGGCAAGATACAGGAAGATATCTCAGGATGTAAGGAGTATCTGACCCATAATTTTTCATCACGTTCCATCATGTACAGATGGCATTATTTACAGTGAATGTCAACTATTAACATTTCCTTGAAAATTGATATTAATCTGCCATTAGGTGCTTGTTTCTGGTCTATATCTCCTTTGTAGAAATGTTTTACTTAACTGTGTTATGAAGGGAGAGCAGGGTAATAGATAATAATCTTTGCAGATTAGCAGATCTACCACCTAGAAAGAGGCCTTGGGCAGGACACTTAAACTCTTTGGAACTCACCCAGGTTTACTAATATTTAAGAATGAGAATAATACATACCTTGAAGTGCTTCAGGGAAAGGTCTATCCTAATGCCTGGAGTATAAATTTCAATGAAGATTCTTTTATTTCATTTTTCTCCCTTTCTGAGTGAAGTCATCTTGATTATAAACATGCTCTGAGGAGCACTGAAAAGATCACTGGACCAGGAGTCAAGAGTTGTGTTCTGGTTACAGCTCTGCTATTAATTGTGCGACTTTAGGAAAGTCACTTTCTGGGCCTTACTTTGCTATCTGTTACATGTGAAGGTTGAAGTCCGATTCTGTTCTGATTCTGTTATTCTAAATATTTAATGGAACAGAATTTCAGTGTTAGGAATGGTAGTATAATAACGATATAAGAATAAATAAATCATTGTGAAAACAAATTGATTTCCAAATCCTATAATTAATAGTTATGTCATTCACTGAAGTGAGCTGATAAATAAAAGTAGAAATGAAAGATGTACATTTTGAGGACTGACATTCTCCTGATAAACCTTCTACCAGTTTATGACTTAAGATCTATGATCATGCAAAACGCATACAACTCGCAAAAGAAACACAACAAAAACATTAAAAATGTGCATGACGGGAGTCTAGGCTGCTACAAGTTTTAAAGTATGAGCTTAAGCCAACCTACTCAAAGAAATTCATTTTCAAAATGGACTTTCTCCTTTAATCATCACTATTGTGAGGTGCTGTGTTTGATATAATTTTGTAAGTAGAGACTTCAGAGAGAATTATGAGGATACTTCCATATTTGCATTGAAAGAAGTTTGCTATCCATTCCAGCGCCCCCAGTGTTAAATTGATGTGCACATTGGGCTTATTTTGTTCCCATTGTATAAACTCATACTTGACTTCAAAGACAAGGAAAATACAAAGTCCCTCTTTTCCAGGGGGCAGAAATCCTTTGTGTCAACTGGTTGACCCTTTGCTCTGTAAGGTTCTATTGGAAATCTTTTGTGACACAATGCAGGGGACTCTTCCATGTGTTGATGCTGTTTACATAGTCGGGTGGGCCTGGCTGAAAAATCACATAAAACAATCCCATAAACTAGTTAAAGATTATGGGCCCATTTCCTGACCACAAGGAGACTGATATGTCCAAGCAGTCTCTGTTACTCAGAAAAATTATTAGATATTCAAGCATGAGGGGCACTTTGAAAGACTGAGGGAAAGGAAGAAGGAAGAAAGTAGAATATAAATTTATGTAGGTTTGTGGAATCCGACAAGAGATTTACTTGGGGGAATTTCCTGCCCAGCCCTTTATTACCAGGGTCTTTGTAGATTGTGCAATGACGTTGGGCTCCCCGTTGGGCTGTTCCTGGGGAAGGCAGTGGGGAATTCTTACACTTTCCCTCTAGGTCTCAGAAGGTTCTCGTTTTCGCAGTGTCTCTTTCAGGTTGGCAGAAGCTTCGAGCCTGACACTTCCCTCAGATGGGACAGGCAGACTCTGTGGCCGCATAAACACGCTGTAACCAAGTTCTTCGCTGATTTTACAGAGTTTCATTTGCTCCCAAGAAGAACTGACGGTGCTCAATTGTCTAGTGCTGGCCCGCCCCACAAGAGCCTGGGGGCTCCTTTCCCCTAACCCAGAACGGGCAGCACGGGGGGAGGGGTGGTGGGGGTGGGGAGGGTGGGAGGCAGTGGTTTCCTCGCGCAAAGCGCGATGTTACTTAGTGAGTCGCTGAATGGGGAGCGCTGCTGTCCCCGAGCCGATTGGTACTTCTTGTCAGGAAGAGACGCCGAGAGGTGGGAGTGCTTGGGGAGGGAGGCAGGCGGTCCCTACCGCAGGCGCGGGGAGCTGCCTTTCCGCCCCTCTGCCTGCTTTCCAAGCCTGGGCTCTTAGGAGTGGCTGAAGCTGCGGAGCGCTTCAGGAGCCTGTGAATGAACCCTCCTCCTCTTCCTCCTCCTCCTCCTCGCTGAGTCTCCTCCTCGGTGCTGACGGTACAGTGATATAATGATGATGGGTGTCACAACCCGCATTTGAACTTGCAGGCGAGCTGCCCCGAGCCTTTCTGGGGAAGAACTCCAGGCGGGCGGGCGCAACAGCCGCGAACAGTAGGTGCTGCGGAGAGGCGCTGGGACCGGGATCTGCGGCAGCCCCGCATCCTCCAGCACCGTCCCGCACCCTCTCCCAGGCCGCCGCGCTTCCTATGTGACCCGCCCCGACAACGCCGAGCCCATTCGCGCAGCGCTGCGGTGAATTTTTCCCCCCAACTGCAATAAGCCGCCTTTCAAGGTAATCACGTTTCTTTTGTTCCCCCTTAAAAAAAAAAAAAAAACTTGCAGAAAAAAAGCGAGCTTAGAAAAAAAGCACATTGTAATTGGTAGAAGGCTTTAGTCAAGGCAAAGAGAACTAGCTGCAAGGCAAAGTTGAGAAAATATAGGCACTTAAAAAATGCAGGTAACTTTGAGAAGGCGTTTGGAGAGAGGAATACAGAGGGACCGTGGTGCTGAAAAAGATCCAGACAAAAGAAGCCCGGGGTGGGGTGGGGGTAGAAGGACTAACGGAATTGGGGGAAGGGAGGGAAGAAAATTGTAGAGAACCCCTAGAAAAGTCGTGGAGTCTTGAGCTGGAGAGGAGGGAGGGACCCCTGGCACCTTGATCTCTTTTGTTAACCTGCTCGAGGCAAAAGTTTGAATGGGGACTCCCGAGACTTGCCCACACACAAGTCCCCGAAGTCGCCTTGGTGCAGGCCACCTGGTTCCCCTGGTGTGTGGTCAGTGCCCGGCGTTCCTGGAAAGCTGCTCCCGGGCAGCTCCTGACAGGGCGATCGGACGCCCCAGCAGCCCGGGACCTGCGCGGACCTGACCCGCTCCGCCCGCAGGCAGCCTGGGAGGAGGTCCGGCCGGGAGAGGTGCAGGGTCCCCGGGCCGCGCCTCTTTGGCGACTTGGGGGCTGTCAAGTCTCTCTCCGGTGCCTCCGGGTTCTTTTGTCCCGCGCGCGGTGCGCAGGGACCGGCCGGGAGGGAGTAGGGGATGGGGGTGGGGTTGTTGGAGCGCCGCAGAGGTCTGGGAGGCGCCTGGGCGGGAAAAGCTTGCCCTGAACCGCAGGGATGTGCAAGAATTTTATCTCACCCTGAAGAGCTAAGTGGAGGGTTTCGCTCGCCTCTCAACGAGCAAACCAGCGCTCAGAGCGCTCTCCAGACAAAGGTGGCGCGGGGACCCGAATCTGGGGCCTCTAGGACCAGCCCTCTCACCCCGACTACAGCAGTGCTCCTTTTCCTTCCATCTCCCCACCCCCTCCCAGCTCTCGGCCTGAGTGGAGCAACTTTACTGGCGGCTCGAGCGGCCGCGGAGAGCATGTGCCGGGAGCCCCGGGGTACGCCCTCGGCTGGAGCGTCCCACCGCCCTGCGGAGGCGTGGGCGCCGCCGGGAGACGTCCCTGGTGCGTGCGGACTGCGGGGCATCAGGGTTGTCCCGGCTCGCTGTCTGTGTCACTGGGCGTGGAGCGAGCAGTGTGTTAGGCAGCGGAGAGGGAGGCAGAAAAATAGTGTCATAGCTTAAACTCTTTGCTCCCGGATCCAGCTGCGCCTCAGCAAGTCCAGCACGTCCCCGGGAGATGCTGCGGGAGGGAGGAGAAATCTACGCGGCGCCTGGAGCGCTGTCCCGCCGGGCGCACACCCACAGGCGGAAAGACAGTCTCGCTATCTGTGTCCCCTTTCTCATCTTTGTCTCTCCCTCTCTGTCTCCATCTTCTCTGCCTCCCTTCCCCGCTCCCAGCCTCTGCTGCGTCTCTCTCGCTCCTGCGTCCCCTCCCCCAAGGCTGACAAATGAATGGCTAGTGTGAAATCCCTGCCTCCCCTGTCCGCCGAGGCAGGCAAGGAGGGAGGAGCGAGGGAGGCGGTGCGCTCCTTGGGATCTGCCCCCAGTTGGCGTGTTTCGGGCTTGCAGAACTTAGATGTCTAGGAATGGGGAGTTTTGCGGCGGGTGTGGGCGCCCCCTGATGGAGAAATGCAGCACAGGCGGAGAAAAACGAGCCCCTCCAAAACCAAGCGAGCCGCTTTCACAACCAGATATTCAAGGATGGAGGATCCTAGCTTCCCCTTTAGTCTTTGGCTTTCTACTTCAGAATCTGCAGCCTTCAATCTAGAGTTTGGAGGACCCGGAAAGAAAGAAACCTTGTCTTCATCAACTGCAGGAGCGCCTTCTCCCGCGCCAGCTGGGATGTGAGCAGCGCTCTGGGCTGAGTCTGCAGCTTGGTGGACGAACACACATGGCCGGGGCGGATCCAGGTTTTGGAGGGCTTGATGCTTCATCTTGGGCGTCACTTTAAGAAAGATAATACAGAATGCCTTACTTTTGGAAATTTTACTAAGGCCACTTGAACCCAATGCTAGGGCCCTGCCCCAGGATATTGCAAAGAAGGTCCCCCAATCCAAAGGTTACACTTCCTCAACTTCACGACACACGTCGAACGTGGAAATCTGGGAGAAGGCGGGCACCAGGAGGAAAAAAAGAGGAGGGAAGGGGAGGAAGGAAGGAACAGAGATGGGGCAGATGCATGCAGACAGCCAGGAGCGGACCGGCAGTGTTCGTTTCAGGTTTTGGACTGAATTTCGCGTCTCGTGTTTTTAAGGTATTTCTTTAATCCCACGAGGGACTGCAAATGCTACTGAAGCGGCGAGCGGGGATGGAAGGGTGGGAGAGGAACCAGCCCCTTGGAGCGGCTGGGGCCGGGGGCCGCCCCCTTCTCGCTCAGCCCGCGTGGAGGGAGAACCGTGCAGGGCGCTTCCCGAAGCGCGGGGCTCCCCAGCCGCCGCTACGTGGGCTGGGGCTTCAGCTCCGGGCCCGAGACAGGTGTGACTTCTTGGGCCAGGAGACTGCTGCGCTCCCTACCCCGCAGCCAACTGGGCGCGGAACCTGGCCGGGCGCCCGCCGGGTCCCCGCCCCGAGGCGGGGGGCGGGGAGGGGGCGGGGCGCGGCGCGGCGGTGCGAGCCCAGCGGCCGCGCCCCCGCGCCTAGGGGACCCGACGCAGCCGCAGCCCACCCCATTTCTATCCAGACGGCGCTGAACACTTTTAATCAAAGTCTGAATTTTTTTTTTTTCTTGCTTCTCGGAAGTGGTAGGAGTTTTTACCTTGCGACCGGGAAGAAGTAAAGATTTATTCCAAGGAAACTTTTTTGGCAGAAAAATGAGACGAGTTTATCCTGTGCTGCCTATATTGACTTTTAAAATACGTTCAAGTCGGCGTGAAGACCGTTTTTAGTCATTTACAGTATAATCACGTTCCAGACTGTCATAAAAGAGTTCGTCTAGAATGCCAAACGATTGCCTTTTGACAGCACTGATGGAATTCCAGACAGCAAAAATTAAGGGGCTGCGGCTGTAACTGGGGTCTCTGTGCATCAGGAGCCTGAGCGCGGCCCGGCCCACAGTGGGACCTCAGCACATATTTATGACATGACTGGGCGAGGACCCGGGGAACGTGGCGCAGACTAGACGCTGCAACTTAGAGCTGCATTTTAAACTCTCCTACTTCTTGGCTTTATCTTGGAAGAACAGGGTTTTAATGACCACTTCGATCTCAAATCTGATATATTCTAATTGATGCACTTTCCCTGTATTTTTGACACCTTCTAAAAGCTGTGACCTAGATTATTTTAAGTACTGCTTGGCAATTGTGCCAAACATATCGTGAAAACATTCACACAAAGTCCTAAAATAGGATGTTGTGAGTTTAAAATAAAAATAGGAAGGCACCAGTGGAAGCTACAACTAGTTGTCTGAGATAAAATCTGTTCCCAGTTTGGGGAATATGTAACTTGGAATGTAGAAGCATATCAAGCAGAAGGTCTCAGAGACTGACTTTAAATTCTGAGCTTTAAGCAAGCTAAGGAATATTTTACAGTTGTACATGCCTGTCCCAACTAATACTGCAAAGGGTTCCAATGGATTCCAAAGTGATTGAGCAACTACTTCCTCCAGCAGGAAGTCCACAGTCCTTAATCTTCTTGTGGGTGGTGGGAAGAGGGATGAGATTCAAGAAAATCGCTAAGGATTTATGTAAGAATTCAAAGTTTTACTTTGCTATTCTTAGTAGAGAAAAAAAGAAATTAAGAGTTATTCCTCAATTGTATTTCCTGCTTTTAAAAATGAAGTTTGAAAAGAATCCCCCTAGATTTGTATATGTTTACAGATGGAGGTTTCTTCTTTTTCTCTGTGCTTGCAAACTGGAGGGGAATACCTCTGATATTTTAAAATACCTGTATCTGCACCCTTGTTAATTCTATTTGGAAAAGACCCCAAAAGCTAACTTAAAGCTGAATATGATTAATGTTAAAGATATAGTATTGTTCCCTCTTTCCTCATATTATACTTCAGTACTTTGTGGTTAATGATTGGTCACTAATTGGGGATCAGAGCCTTTGACAGCACAAGGATCAACCAAGGCTGCCTCCTGAGAGTCATATAACTAAGCTCTCCTTTCCTAGTGGGGTTTAAACGTTTTTGTTGACTTTATTCATGGACAAGACACTGTATTTAAAATGAGATGTTGCCCTGTCACTGAGCAGAACTTCTCAAGACACATGGTTCTCTTGAGGAAAAGAATGAAAGACTGTAGTAGGCTACTGTTTCACCACCTACCTGGAGAAGCCGGTTAGGACTCACAAACACTCATTGTTGGGGGTTCCTTGCTCTGGTCTGAGAAGTCATGCTGATTGTTGCATAGGTTTGTACTTGACCAGAAAACAGAAGGCCTGTACTCTTTCTGATTTGGAATCAGAACAAGGAGAGGTAGAGATATATGTCTTGGCCAAGCTCCGCTTCCATTAGTGAATTTGTGACAGTTTCCTCTGCTAGCCTAGACTTGGTAAATTACATATATATATACATTTATATTATATATGTATATTCTCCAGGGTTTTTGACTCTGCTAAGTTCCTGTCACTGAATGTGTGGGGGGGGGGCGTGGTTGTATTTCAGTGATCAATGCAAAGTATCTTTGTTTAATGTGTTTGTCAGTTGTGTTTCCTGAAACTTCTCTGGATAGAACTGTCATTTATTAAAGGGTATAAATGCAGATTTACATTTAAATTTACCTTATTTCTGTATCTATATGCATCCTACTTCATTCCTCTAAGAATTTTAAGAGGCGTTTATGTCTATAAAAATGAGATTACATAGCTTATAATAAACACTTGTATAATACGTAAGTTATAACCTTTTTATTATTAAATTACTGAGTTGATGGTAACCGTGGTGTAGTGGAATGAGCACTAGACTTGGAATCAGAAAGTTTGAGTTGCACTTACCAGCTGAGAAAACCAGGTTAAGACACAGCTTCTAGACTTTTTCTAGTATCAAAACCTATTGAATGGATATACAGTTATAAACATGAAAAGAGTGAATACCTATGGAAAGGCTTCAGCAAATGGAAAACTATAAAAATAAGTGATGTTAATACATTATGTCCATGGGACTCATACTGATCTAATTCTATAATCTTAATAATAGTATTACCTAAATCATGTATTTCCTACTAGACCTATAAAATGAATTAGATAGGAGTATATTGTTTTAAGAGTTGTCTAGTGTCATTGAACAGAAGATAGAGTCCAGAAATAGACTAAAATGGACATGGAAATTCAGTGGTAAAAGATTATTTAAAAAATGGTTTGGAAACAACTTATTGGTCCACTCAAAGTAAGAGTCAATCTCTACCTCATTTCTTATCCTAAAATAAAGTTAAGATGGATCAAATATGAAATGTAGGGAATGACATTTAAAAAAATAACTAGAGGAAATCATAGGATTTTTAAAATAATAAGGTAGGAGTAGAGAAACCTGTTCTAAGCAAAAGATAAAACCCAGAAGCCATCCTAGAAAAGACTGATAAGTCTGACTAAATAACAATTAAATTATTTACACTAAAACAAAGAACACATTTGGAAAATATCTGCAACATATGAGAGACAAAGAGCTATTAACTTTTTTGATATACCAAGAACTTTTACAAGTAAACAAAAGACTGCAATCTATCAAAGAAATGGCAAATGTTATGTACAGGCAGTTGGCAGAAAGAGAAATAAAAATTTTTTTTAATCACATAGGAAGTTGCTCAGCCTCGTTTATAATTAAAGAAATAGTAATTAAAGCAAAAATGATATGCTGCACCAGTTTTTTTCATCACTCAGAGCAGTAAAGATTGAAAAGTTGGATGAACGTTTGGGTTGGCCAGGTTGTAGGAAAACTGGATCTCTCATATACTACTGTGGGAATGTAAATAGGTTCATCTTCTTTAGAAAATAATTTGGTAATAGTTATCAAAACTTTTAGAAAAGGCATATACCCTTTGACCCAGCAATTCCTCTTCTAAATCTTGTCATATAGATATTGGTACACATGTCATCCAAGACAAATGGACAAGGATTCCCTTTCCAGCATTGTTTCTAATAGCAAAAATTTGGAAATACCTTAAAGGCTCATCATAGGAAGTGGTAAAATGAAAGATGCTAATTTCATCTAATGGAAAACTATGCAGCTGTTAAAAATAACACAGAAAAACTGTATTTGCTGGTTTGGAACATTCTCCAAGATATACTGTATTTCAAGTACAAACACAAATACACTGTATTTTAACATCAACAAATATTTACTGAGTGTCCTCTGCATTGTGGATACAGCAGTGAACAAAACACCAAAGACTGCTCTCCTGGAGCTTATAGTATGGTGGGTGGAAAGGCAATTTCCAAATACGTACATAAAATGGTGATATGTGCTATGATGAACATAGCACATGGCAAAGGGAATTGAGAGTGCAGTGTGTTTTAGACAGAATTATGGGGAAGGAGTTCATCAGGCAGAGAACTAAGGGGCAGTGACATGAAACAGCTTAGCTAAGTCCAGGTTCAGGAATTCACTCGCAGGTTAGTGATAAATTTGTATGACTCCATTACTCCTGTGAGGTAAATTCATGAGATTTCATGTTTACACCATGAGATTTCTCTCTGCATTACAGCGATTCCTCCTGTGAGAAAGCACCTGGGAGCAATATGATAGGCAGTGCTCACTACGTTTCCTTTGTGGCTGAGGCATCCTAGACAACTGGTTTTAGGGTAGTTAATTCTAAGACTGGAAGACACAACCACTATGTCTGCATCCTCAAGTCACCCTTTGCTCAGAGGGGCTTCCCCAAGATCAAGGGAGAATATTAAATGTCAATTTACTAGAACCTTGGCTCTCTCTTCGTCTGAGGCAGCCCATCCCTGCCGTGACCCTAACCTTCTCTGCAGACATTTCTCATTGAGAGGAATCCTGTTGACCTTGTCTCCTGTGTCTCCCAGCCAAGTAAACAGCCTCAGTCAGCTGTGCCTTGATCGTTCAATGACTTTCTCCTCTTCTCATTGACTTCACTGCAGTAGAAGGCTAAATATAGCCACTGGCTGTCATATCTCCTGGGTCTTTCTGTGCAGACAGACTCGTTATCACTAACAGATTATGCTTACAAGACAGACATGGAAGAGCAGAAGAATGGGAAGGGGGGTCGGAGTGGTGCTAAAAACAAAAAGACAGAGGCTTTAGAAAGTCTTTCATTTACTAAGACCAAATGCAGAAGGCCAATAGTGTGCCTTAACCACCATGAACATGGACATAGCCTTAAGAAAATTAGGGAAATGGAATGAATGCCTGTGGACTCCAAGGAAGAGGCCGTGGAAATGTAGTTCTGAGGCAACTAAGGTCAGTAAAAGCACTCTGAGATATTTACTAAAGAGATCAATGACCATCCTTTAAATTAAAGGCCGCAAACTCAGGGACCCACAGGAAACAGGCATGGAGTGGAAATGGATGAGAAGCCGAGTGGGGCCCGTGATAACCTTGAATGCGCAGAGCCAGCAGGGGGCTGTGCTTGCTCAGTGCTGATGATTGGCAGCTAGAATGTGGACCTAGAACTGCTAGGTCTGATTTTTCAAAAGAAGTCAGAGATCCAAGGCTTACTGTGAAAACTCTAATTTTTAAATGTTGGCAACTTATTCAAACATGTTTATGCAAATATATTTAAAACATGACTGATCTGTCTTTTGTATTTTTAATGCACTGGCTTCCTTCCCTGGCCTTGTCTTAGGTGCAATCTTAAGGCAAATGATGAGTATACTTGTTATATAGATGAAAGGCCATTTCCCCTCTCCCTCAGGAGAAAAAAAAGACACTTTTATAAGGATGAAGTATGACACAAAGAGTTAGACTTTGAGTTTCTGTCTTGGATAGGATATTAGGATGCAGAAGACTCGTTCCTGGGTCAGGATCACACTTTCTCCTCTGGTTTTGTCAGGAGATCCGATGCTCTAGATGCTGACAAACGTCAGATATTATTGTGTCATGGTAAATATTCAACTGGACTGATTTAAATGTATTTCAGGTGTTATTAGCCTGCTTGCCTATACTCTTAAGAGATTGTTTGCACTTCGATTCAAAGTGTGTTTCTGAATAGCAGATGGAGGGATTGGTCATGCATTTGGTCTGCAGACCTTCCTCAAGGGTCTACTCTGAACCTGGCTGTGTGGAAGTACTGTGGGAATTAGTAAGCTGAATATGACACTAGCTCTGCCTTCCAGAAGCCTACTGTTCTACAGAGGAGATAAAACATGTTTACAAGGAATGATTCAAAGTACATAGCTATAAGTTATAGGGCCATTTATTGTAAGTATAAAGTTGTACACTGCTTCTATGGTAACCCAAGTTATAATTTTCAAATCCAAGAGCTTCCAATACTTTTCGTTTTACTATTAGTGATATGAAACCAGGAAGACACCTGTAGAAAGCCTGAATTAGTAACATTAATAATAAATATTGAGTACTGAATACACTATGTATCACTGAGCTATATTTTGTATGCATTATTTTATCAATTCTCATAATCGCTCCAATAATTAACTACTACTTTCCACAATTAAATAGCTCCTGAAGATGAGAGAGTTAGTAACTTATGCAGAATCATAGAGTATGAGCAGAGGATTCAGAACCCGAATTCAGGGCTATTTGATGGTGGAGCCCAGATTTTTAACGTTATACTTATAAAAGTTTCCTGATAAATAGAAAAAAGAAAAAAATTGAGAACAATTTTTCTTTAAGGATGATAGGAAATTATTGTCCATAAGTACGTTTATAGAAAGATTTCTTACTTGGATTCAGTTAATACTCATGGAATGCATCTTCCATGATGATACAACCTAAAATTTCATTTTGTTTGCAAACTTTAAACTGTAGAATATGTGAAATTGATGTCTTTTATTTTTTCCCAAAAATGTTGTAATATCATTGAGATATAGGTGTATAATTTCCGCTTGCTGTGGTATCTTATAAGAAATCCAGAAATGTAGAGACCTAATTTCCCAGTTAGTGTTTAACAACGTCTATTAGCATATCCCAGTAATTATATGATAAATAATTAATTCAATTATCAAGGTTAATTTAGGATTATCAGCTGTATGCTTTTCATTGTGAGTTGCCAAATGGTCTATCAATGGAAAATAGATATATAATGTATTAGGTTAAAAAATATGCTTTAGGAAATATCTAGCATTTTATAATTTTGTTTTAGAGAGGTTCTGACACATTTCAAGTTATATAAAATAAAGCAATCAAATGGAGAAAAATGTCAAGGAAAAAGGAATAGCTGTCATAGATTATGAAATTGATCTTGAGCCCAAATGCGCTTGGATTCTTACAACATTTTCTTCTTTTCAATACAGGTTTCCTAAATAATACAAAATTTAGATATTTTCTAAGGAAGATGTTAGGAAGTTAATTCAGGCACCAACTCAAACAGATGTCAGTTAGGATGCCTTCGGCTCCAAGTTAAAAAAAAGCCCTGGTTTTATTGAGTTTAAATAATAAAGGAATTTATTATCTCATATAAAAAGAAGTTCAAAGGTATGGCCCACTCTAGGCCTAACACTTGAGGGCTTCAGCCCTGTCTCTCCTGATTCTTTCTCAGCTTCGTCCCCAGAGGCTGTCTTACATGCGCCTGGATGCAAGAGGCTATGACCGTTTGAGAAGAAACATCCTATCGTGACAGTGTCCAGTGAATACAACAGCCAACTCTTTCTTTTTTCTCTCCTGAAGATGAATATTCTTTTCCCAGGAGCACCCCTTCCACCCCCTGCAGAGATCCGCTCACATCTCATTGGCTAAAATTGCATCATATACTCATTTCAGAACCAATCATTGGCAAAAGGAATGGGACCAATGTAACTGACTCGGGATAATCAGGATCATCCCTTGGGCTGGGGTTTGACCCAGGCTCCTCTAAGTGTATGGCTGTGTGAAGGAGGGTAGATGCTAGAATGGAATCCGAGTTCTATTAGAGAAGAGAAAGAGGAATGGCTCCTGGGTAGCCAACCAACAATGAGTGTTATAGAATAGTTCTAAAGGTAGTTGAGAAGGGAACCACGGTGGAGATCAAATAATTTGCAGTTCTTCTGAGATTGGCTCTTTGATTTCTAGATGGTCCCTATACTGGTAACTTATCTTCCTCATAATTACAGCTTCATAGAAATTTGAGCTGCAAGGGACCATTCTGAGACCCAGAATGTTAAGTGTCTTCCCCAAAGTCACACAGTAAATTAATGGCAAAGCCAGGGCGGGGTTTCTTGACTCTCAGAATGGGGTATTTTCCTTCATTCTTTACTCTTCAGACTTTAGAACTGTGAGAAATGCTTTAAAACTCATGGCAAGCACTGGTCTTTTTTTGTAGTTAACAGCTCCTTATGATACACTTATTTTGTTTGTTCAGCCTCCTAGAAACTAAATGAAGTCTGTGCTTTAAGAAGCCTACTGAAGTCCTTATTCTCTGTTTTGATACCATGTGCAGGAACCACCCATAAGTTCCTTCTCACCTCACATTTGACGCGAATCTCTTTCTTTCAACATCTTTTCCTATTGCTTCCCCATCTTCTCTTCGTCGATCTCTGACCAGCTTCCTGTTTCTAAATAGAATTTGTGGTCACCCTTCCCTCTTTGTGCCAGCTCCTAGCCACTAGTCACTTAGGCTGTGGTCTTTATTGTTCTTCCTACAGCCTACCCAGTTGTGGTTGTCCCACATACCCATATTGTTATACGTCCCCAAATTGGGTTCTGGGATTATTTTGGTAACTACCGCATTGGGTGAGA
Source organism: Tapirus indicus (assembly GCA_031878705.1). Taxonomy (NCBI): domain Eukaryota; kingdom Metazoa; phylum Chordata; class Mammalia; order Perissodactyla; family Tapiridae; genus Tapirus; species Tapirus indicus. The sequence continues at coordinate 10,518,157 of CM062925.1, forward strand.
GTCAAACTAATAATTAAAGTGTTGGGACAACTTCTCCTATTGCAGGTTCCCTCCTGTTTTTACAATCTAAGAGGAGCTACTTCTTGTATTCTTATTACATACAAAGCACAAATATCGTGTGATTTTGGCCCACCACAAACCTGAAGGCTGATGATTTACTTTGTATTTTTCTTCATTTCTAGGACAAGATGTTGATAAATATAAAGAGCATCTTATGGATGTGCTCTACCTTAATAGCAACTCATGCACTACATAAAGGTGAGTGTGGTAACAGTATCTTTGGCACTAAGTGAAATGACAATTTAAGTACTAGGGCATGAAATGGTGATATGGAATCACTAGAATAAAAGATTAATTTTTTATCTATTCAGTGCTGAAACTTTTAGCTAAAATATTAGTAGGCTGAAATCAGTGGTTTAAATAAATCAATCAAAACAAAATAATGAACAGGATGCTGAAGAAGCAAGTGGGCTTTCTGTTACTTCCCAGATTACTTTCAGACTGTGCAAAAAGACTCATATGTGGCATTAGACATAGTTTTAAATTCCATCTTCTTCAGTACTACTCAAAGACTTTCCTATAAAAAAAGAAAGACTGTCAAACCCTCAGGATGCTAGAGTTTGAGAAGAGTCAAGAAGAGAAAGAGAAGACTGACAGCTAAGTTTTTGCCCTGATCTCTTCTCTTTCTCTCTCTTTCTTTTAAAGTAACTGGATAAGTGAACATGCACTGTTTTTTTTTTTTTAGCTTTAAATTATGTATCCACCTAATGAAGATTCTATAATTCCAAATTCATGAACTAAGGTCCATGAAGAAAGATACTGCCCTGAGTTTCAGTGATCTGCTGTCTAATGTATCTCTCCAGACTCAGCTTCCACTTCCTTCTCACACTCACTCTATGCTTCAGACTCTCTGAAATAATTTGCAATTCCATACATAGACTTTCATATTCCCTGTTTTTTCACATGTAATTCCTTCGGCTTGACAGTCCCTTCTCTTGTTCTCTACAGTTCTACTTCAATTCATTCTTCAAGACTCAAAGTTTAAGTATCACTCCATCCACCCATCCATGTATTTATTCATCCATCCGTTCCCCTTCCCATTCATTTATCTACCCATTGACAATATTATTTGATACCTTCTACTTTATTTTTTCACATGGGAGGCAAAAGTTGAAAACTTAAGAACCACATTCAACAGATTTGCCAAGATCATAGTGGGATGTACAGCAGTAACTTGTGAGTCAACATAAGTTCTTTCATCCTAAGGTTTTTTTCTGTTTATTCCTAGGCACTCAAAAGGTCAATAACTAACATTAATGAACACCTTGTCTACTGGCTATTGGCTTTATTTTAATGCATGAAGAGCTCTTTGCTTTAACAGTACCCCTCATATTGATTATTGAGCATTGGCCTAGTTATTTGGATATTCATCTAATATTAATAAGTGGAGTCATGCACAGTCGTGAGTAAATGAGTGAACAAGAGAGTGATATTTATCACCTAAGAGAGTGATAAATTCCCATATTCTCAATCTGACATTTATTTGGCCAAGGTCTGTGTGTGTGTTTGGTAAATTGTGTAGATGGAATTTACATCATCCTTGCTCTGCAGAATTTACTGACAAAGAATGAAAGGTAATTGATCATTCATTATTTAGAGATTTTTCCCTTACTGTACTCATTTAAACCACAAACCATCTGGCAGGAACAGTGACCTTTTTGTTAGCATTCATTTTTATTACTTGCATTGTCAGAGTTTCAGATAAGTTCTTGCAGGTAGCAGGTTTTTTTTTCAAACATGCATAGTCTATAAACATTATCCTCTGAACTACTAAATTTCTTTCTTAAAATATTTAGATTTAGTGAACTTAGTTCTTGTGACCCAGTGCATTAAGACCCAAGATTTCATACACAAAGGACTTGACCACACAGCTTTTTGTAAATGCTGTTGTTAAGACTGGATTCTACATGAATATATATTTATATTCAACTGAAGCTTTTAATTTTCTTGTATCTATAAACATCCAGAATAATAAATAACCCTTGAGAAAGTTGCCATTTGACATTATTTTGTTCCAATATATCTTTTCATTATAGCACAGTTATCAAGCAATGCTCTAAGTTTCAGAAACCTCCTGATTGGATAGATTGGGCTGAATCTCTTATCTGTCCCTATACATCTAAAATTGTGGAAAGAACTATAATTTAGTAAAAAAATAGTAACGAATTGGATGTCATTTATCTTAAACTCATTTTTAGGGAGATGATAAAGAATCTCATAATTTATACCACAATTGAGGTTGATGGTAAAGCTGTTTATTCTTTTTTTTTTCCTCTGAGGAAGATTTGCCCTGAGCTAACATCTATTGCCAGTTGTTCTCTTTTTTCACTTGAGGAAGATTAGTCCTAAACTAACGTCTGTGCCAATCCTCCTCTATTTTGTCTGTGGGTCGCCACCATAGCATGGCTTGACGTGGTGTAGGTCTGCGCCTGGGATCTGAACCGGTAAACCTGGGCCACCTAAGTGGAGCATGGAACTTTAACCACTTGGCCTCGGGGCCGGGTCTGTCTATTCTTCATTAAAAGAACAACACTTTATTTATGTGAAAGACTTCTCAATTAGGTGTAAGGAGATATGTATTCTGGCCCAGGTCTGTCACCAGCCAGCTGGGAGCTTGAATGTCACTTCCTTTCAGTGGAGCATCCTTAGTAAGGGATTGGACTAGTTTCACTCTGAGGGAGAGATTTAAGTAAGAGAATTTATTTTGTAAGCCAAGGAAGCCATTAAAATTGGAATTATTCCCTTGCTATTATATTCCAAGGTGCCAATAGTCTTAGTAACATTTTAAAGATTAACTTAGGGCAGCTAAATAGCACACTTCATTTTATTTTTATTTAATCTTGTTAAGTGCCTTAAATCCCGTTTTGGACAAGCTATATATAGATTAGTAAAATGATGAAGAAACCTATGACAGCAATGACCAGCATAAATTTGGAATAGACTAGTGACTTCTATCATAAATACAATACATGTAGTACATACAATACTGTATTAATTATTTTAGATTTATTCATATCATATGAAAGAATATATAGGCCAGTCTTTTTGAAGTTAAATTTAAGTCTTTAGCAATAGAGAGTATTTTTTTCTTAAAGAACACAATATCTCCACACCTTCCTGCAATTTTCAAAGTGACTTATCCCCACCTGAACCCATAGGGCCACACTGACAGCTGTATCATTTCTGCGGCATGACCATATTGAGATCTGTGTTTCCAATACCTTCGACCACTAACACACGAAGTGTTGATACACATCATTTTGTTAATTAAGAATCATTATTTCACCCCACCTAGAGGCTATTATTAGCTTGTTCATCATATTTTCATGAAGTGGGAGTTGGGTGTGTGTTAAAGTCATTTCTGTTATTGTTTCTAATTTCTTAGCACATTATCTAACCAATTAGTAGAGACCGGAAGATGAGGGAAAGAAGAGGGGGAGGAGGATGGATTCTTACAAGAGTGAAGGACATTTTCTTTTGCATGGAGTAGTGTTAAGTTGTAGTCAATGTATTCTTTCTCATTAAAAGTTTAAGGGCTTAAACAGAAAGACATTCTGCAGATTAATACTTGAGGAGGGTTAGGTGAACAGATGCCATCTTTCCCCCCAGGAGATAATCAAGAGGTAATGTTTCACTGCAAAGTGATTGCAGCTGGATTGGTTATTAGGATGAAAGCCTTTGGTTCAGACACTGAACCAAAAGAGGGTCCTTCAAGACTTCCCTTGCTCCAGTCTACTGAAGTACTTTATTTTCACTGCCTCTTCAAATTTTATCTTGATTTCCTCTAAGGTAATGTGGCATTTATCTTAACAAACATTTTTTTATCTTCTGACCTGTAGACTTAAATTCGCCTTCCCGCTGCTTTCCTGACCTGGGTCCAGTCTTTAAACCTACAGTGCCGAGTCTGGTCTCCTTTTGCCCTGGATTGCCTATCTTCCTATATTGCCTTATTTTATCATTTATTTGTTCACGTTACACACTAAGTTGCAAATACTTTTAAATAAATGCCATATTTTTAGTCCATAAAAATGAGCATTATTAATCCCTGTCTTTGTTATAAAATGTTATTGAAATTGTATTGTATCCTTTGTATATAAAATCATTCTAATTATCTCACGTGTTGAAGATGTAGCCGAACCACTGTAAGGGTTTCTTATCCATTCGCATATTTAATAGATTCAGTTAAAGTTTTTCAGGACTATTAATTTGGTATTTTCTCTTTCTTCTAGTCAAAGTGGAAAAAAGCCCACCTCTTAAGGGCTCCCTCTCTGGAAAAGTCAACCTACCTTGTCATTTTTCAACCATGCCTACCTTACCACCCAGTTACAACACCACCAGCGAATTTCTCCGAATCAAATGGTCTAAGATTGAACTGGACAAGAGTGGAAAAGATTTAAAGGAGACTACTGTTCTCGTGGCCCAGAATGGGAATATCAAGATTGGTCAGGGCTACAAAGGGAGAGTGTCGGTGCCGACACACCCCGAGGACGTGGGCGATGCCTCGCTCACCGTGGTCAAACTGCGCGCCAGTGACGCGGGCCTCTATCGCTGCGACGTCATGTACGGGATTGAAGACACGCAAGACACGGTGTCCTTAGCTGTGGATGGTAAGGCTTTCGGAATTTTTAAGAAGGTAGTATAACATGATACCAGGTTCAGAAGTGTGGTGAAACAGTACTCAGAAGTAACTATTGTTTAGAGTTTGGACAAGTGGAAAAAAACATCAATGGTCCCAATAGTCCATGTCTTTCACCAAAAATGAGCTGTTATTTTTTTGAGGGTCAAGGAAGGTGACATTTTGCATAGCAACTTCATTGATTCGATGTAGGAAAGTATATATATTGGAAATAATGAATACCTCAAGACATGGTATATAGTTCAAGAACCATTATTTCATTATGGAGACCTATCAATGATTACATTTTGAGATATAAAGACTGATCTATGCTTTGTTTTAATTTTTATATTTGTGTGTATGCACATATATGTACATACACATGCACACATATATATACACTCACAAAAAAACCATTTTCCTCCTATTTCTCACTCTCCTAGCATGATTATTAAAATCTTTGAGTTTCTTTTAAGAAATATAAATTCTTTCTTAACTTACATTGAAGAAATAAGGCACTTAATAAGTCCCGTGGTACACATCACAGTTCCTTAAAAAGACCAGGATTCAATAAACATTTGCATTGGATCAAAACAGGAACTCAGTGAATTTTTTTTTAAAGTTAATACACTAGTTGTTATCCATTCAGTCTTGCAATGAGACATTTTAGTTTTAGCCCCTTTTCAGTGATGGTTTATGTGTCATTTGAATTTAAGTTAGGAGACAAAGCAAAGAAAAATTGCTTTAATTGGGTACACACATAATGCCATAGCTCTTGGAAGCAGAATATTTTGGCAAGTTATTAAGCAAAATTCTAATACCCAGACATGATGGAACAGATTTTTCTTCCAACCTTCCATTTCCCTTTAAAATATTTACCTTTCAGAAATATATACAAAGGGTTTTATTAAAACTCTTTCTTGTGTAGCCAAAAGGAAATACTTTGAATTTCAGATGCAACAAATTAATTTTTTGAACATCCTTTTATGTTCAGATTCTATTGCCCTCTTCTGTAAACCTATTTTTATATTGTCCAGGCATCCAATAAATACCCTGGGCTTGTAACCTTTTTATCATTTATTTTAGTTAACCTAGGATTGTTTTCTCCTGCTGATATTTCTCTCTATCCTTTTGTATGTGTTCTGTGTATATATATATATATATATATATATATATATATGTATGTATATATACACACACACACACATATGTATATATATAGTAATGTTAGATACACTATATATAAATTTATTTATATATATATATATGCGTCTGTGTTTTTAAAACCCCAAAAGGAGTTTAACAACTTCTTACAATTTTCATCATTAAAGAATTAGCAATGGATTTGCCCTTTGCCCCTCTGAAACAATGAAAATCCTCCACTTAATCTCCTTAGCCCCATGTGGTTTTCAAATTATCCCAACAATTGCAGATACTTGTACAGAATGATAGTCCCTGCCCTGGTCATGGTGGCCCCTTTGTGCCCCCTACTGCCAATCTTTAGTTCACATGGAAGGTTTTTAATTACCAAGAAGACTATTTGAAGCTTTGATCAACATAAGACTAATTTAAAACCATTCAAATTCTTGCTTAAGCCTTAGAGATCATTATAAACTATCTCTCATACTTACCAGATAGCACCATATATACTTCCTGGTAATTTTAGAGTAGTTCTATACAGGTACAAATTTTCTGAAAAGCGTTTGAGAAATTTCATGAATATTGGAAATGAGAAAATGAATGTTAGTCGTCAATGAATCTGCTTGGGGCATGCATACATCTTTGTGTTGACACTTATGAGAGATGCTTGTCTAGAACATGGCTAGTCTGTTCCCTGGAAGTTACTTTATAGGCATGTACCTGTCTTGGAAGAGAGAGACACCTAAGGAGGGGAGTGTGGGAGATAGTCTTATAGCTAGAAGTCGGGCTGTGAGAGATAGACCATTGTCACCCCAGGAAATTACTAGGAATAAGAGGAGAGTGGAAGATACCTTGGAAACCAGAATTCATTCTGCATAACAAAAAGTGGTCTTAAATGCTATGACCCTTAATAAAATCTCATCTGTAAGACCTAGTTGCCCCAAGCCCCAATTTCTATTTTCCAGTGACTTCTGGGCACGTTAGCTTGATTCACTTTGCAGTCTTATAGGAATGAGTCACCATATTTACTCCAGTTAAAAATGGAGATGCTCTTGTTGAAGTGGGAGGAGAGTACCCAAAGCTCCAAGCCCTCGGCCCTTTGATGATTCCTTGAGCCCTTGAGCACAGATCAGGAACCACTAGTTTATGCAACTCCTAAAATACAACAAAGTGGAATTTGAGGCAATGCCTGCCTTCTACCCAGGGAAGTCTGGAGAACTATACTTCAGTCCTTCTTTGGGATAAAAATCATACATTTTATCTGTCATAGTGGAGACCCTAGGTTATGCTGGGCAGACAGTGAGTATGATAAACATTTAGGTAGTAGTAGTCCATGCAACATTTTTAAACCCTTTGCCTAATTTGACCTTCATATCAATTAAATAACATATTAGTTACTCTTTATGAGGGAGGAAATTAAGGCTTAGTATGTAATTAAGGAACAAATTAGGGGTTGGAACAAGCCTTCTCACTCATGCATATTTCTCGTACAGTCCAGTGTCATGTTTGGAGGAAGTGGTGTTAATGAATGTTCCATGTGCTTCTGTTGAGTTGGCCCTCGGTAAAATCATGAAGTAGGAGAAGTTGATCTTGCAGCTCCCCACCTCTTTGTATCTCCTGCAGCATCTACTACTCCCTTTAGGTGTCCAGTGTTCCCATGATAGCTGAATACTACCTGTAATTAGCACAACTATCCACCACGTGGGATTTAGTGGCTTCAATCTTTTTCTTAGGTTGTTCACATGAGAATAGAAAATTCCTAAAATATTAGGAAACTTTCTAGTGGAGCAGAATGGGACTCCTGGGTGAACGGCATTTCTGATTACCATAAGTTTGCATAATGCTACATAAAGTAAAAAAGAATTCTCATGGGGCCGCCCGGTGGCGCAGCGGTTTAGTCCACGCTTGGCAGCCCGGGGTTCGCAGGTTCGGATCCCGGACGCCCGCCGAGGAACTGCCTGTCAGCCACGCCGTGGCGGCGTCCCATATAAAGTAGAGGAAAGACGGGCACGGTTGTTAACCCAGGGCCAGTCTTCCTCAGCAAAAAGAGGAGGATTGGTGACGCATGTTAGCTCAGGGCTGGTCTTCCTCACAAAAAAAAAAAAAAAAAAAAAGAATTCTCATGATTTTACTCCCATTTTAGCAAGTAATTTGATGTATTGCTCCAAAGAGAAACTTTGCACAGTGTGGTGGGAGATTTGAACGTGCCCATAATTGTTTGCTGCTGTCTCGGCAGGGGTGGTGTTTCACTACAGAGCGGCAACCAGCAGGTACACTCTGAATTTTGAGACTGCACAGAAGGCTTGTTTGGATGTCGGGGCGGTCATAGCAACGCCAGAGCAGCTCCACGCGGCCTATGAAGACGGATTTGAGCAGTGTGATGCGGGCTGGCTATCTGATCAGACCGTTAGGTGAGGGGTCTGGGGGCTACAGGCTTAAATTCATTAATTTGGGAGTGAGAATAAAGTGCTACTTACTAGTCCTTTATTTCCCCAGGTACCCTATCCGGACTCCCCGAGAAGGCTGTTACGGGGATATGATGGGGAAAGAAGGAGTCAGGACCTACGGCTTCCGTTCTCCTCATGAAACTTATGATGTGTATTGTTACGTGGACCATCTGGATGGTAAGATGTTTGCATTTCTATAGCTTCATTTGAACTAAGAAAATTGAGGAAAGACTGAGAGCACATGGGAACAGAGCAAGCCTTCCTGCTTGTTTGGTTCCAAACGGCAGCATTTAGTTTAAATGACCGTATGATTCTGTGGCGCAATAAGCTTAAAGTGGAAATAGAAGGAGGAGGGTGTCAATGGTTATGCAGGTTGGAAATGTCTTTAGTTAATGGCAGGTTTTCTTTGAGTCATGCTGCTGTTGGACTCTTTCCAGGACACTTTTAGAGCATTAAGAATAGAAAGCTGTAAGGGTGGTACCTATTCTTGTAAGAACTTCAGGTAAAATCCTGTGATGACAAACCACTGGGACTCCAAGTGCTGATAAACACCCGAAAACACAACTCAATAACCCAAACCAGCCCAGGAGAGATCTTCCTGTTTCACTTCTCCTGGCCTTCACTTTGCTATGCTAATATTCAGAGCAATCATTCACTCACTCAACCAATAAACACATTAAAAAAGCCACATACACTGTGATAAAGGCACGTTTCAGTTCAGTAGTGGCTACATTCATTATCTAAGGGGCACAATGCAGTTTTATGATAAGACACATGGAATAGAAGCTCCTGTGACTTTTGAAATGGAGTTCCATAGGTATCAACAGGTATCTTAGAAGCCTAAATATATAAATAGAAGTATTGAATTGAATTATACTTTTAATTTTGTCTGGGTACACATAAAAATAATGATTTCAATTTTCTTATGTGTAAAATGAGAAGGTTGAACTAGATAATTTCCGTGGTCCCTTCTAACATTAAAATTCTGTGATTTTATGAATTGAGTAAACAACCTCAGAGACTGAAAGCTAGAAAATAAGCAGCTTATATTTTCCTAATGCCCTGACTGAATTTGAATAGGAAGCCCTGCTTACAAGAAACCTGCTTAAGTGTAGTTCTCTAGCATCTTAACATTCATATTATAACCATCATTTAAGATGGGTAAATGTATTTTCTCAACCAGAACTTCAGATACTAACAATTTCCATTTTTGTACGGGACAAAGAGAAAATATATGTAAAATCTGAGTTATGATATATCTATATCTATATGCAGATCCATATGCAGATATAGATATCATTTCTCCTTCCTTTATTTTAAATTTAATTAGTTTTGTTTTTTGTAGAATAGGAGACAATTGGTAGGAGAATTTGGTTCTAGGAAATAAATCTGGCTATTGCTATTTCAGTAAGATGGAAATTTGTATCCAAATTCAGTAAGGTGGAATTTGTCTTATCACTGTTGTTTTAATTTAGAATAATATCTATCAGAATGATAGTTATAAAATTTTATGGAATACTGGTAATATTGGAACTGAACCGGAGGTAGTCTTTGAAAAAATATACATAAAGTCTGATTACCTAAAAGATCTTTACCAAATATAATGAAATGGTCGCTTTCAGGTACAAATCCATGGCTTGATCCAAATATGAATAAGTATCACAAACCAGCCTCCTTGACGGAAAGACAGGCTTATGTACTCACAGTGCCACCAGAAGGAGCACCTAGGGGCCCTTCTGTGTGCCTGTTCTTCAGTCTTACCCTAATGGAGCCACCGAAACCCCACTCTCTAAGGCTATAGACTCCCTGACTGCTTTCAAGCCCAGAGGACTTTCTGCTTCTGCAGAAGTCCTGGGAATTCCATGCCTTCTGCAAATACTGTTTGAGATACTTTTGACAAGTCTTGGGGGTAGAAGTCCTGCCGGGGATCCTTAGCCACACTGTACCCATTGAGAGCTGGCCCTCCCACAGTCTGTTCAGAGTATCGTAACTAGTGTTTGAGAAGAAAGAAGAGTACCTCTGAGGATGTGCCCATACACCACAATGAGAAGGATTTACTGGTCATAGAGGAGTCCTCTTCTGCCTCCATAAAACACTGTCACTTCTAAGTCAACTGTTATTCATAAAACCAGGCTTTGCTCCAATGTAACCCAACTGTATTTTATACAGTTACTTGGGATAAATATTCCACATATTTGATGAAAATTTGTAATGTGTAATACAGCATAACTTTAGTTGGGGTATTTATACCAAGCAACAGAATTTGAACCTTTTTGTTTTAGCACATAAACGTTGGAAGAGAAAGATAAAAGAATCAGTATAAATACTAATTCAAGCACTGGCCGAAAATTGTGTCAGCAGAATAACAAGGCTTTTATTTGTTTCATAGAATAAACTTGACAATTCTGGAAGATATTCAGTATGTTTGTAATAACTGTTCTGGAAATTTTTTCCTCCTTGTTTGTTGTCCCTTGGAATAATTAGCACATCTTTGGACACTGGTCATTTCTCTCTCGACTTGAAATTGGACTGATGGTGGGCAGGGGGTGGGGTGAGGAGACTTTTTGTGACTGATGGTGTAAGAGGAAGATCACAAGATCATTCTTGTAAGGTCTCTCTCCTTCCTTTACCGAAGTGTATGTTCTCCCTTTGAGGTAAAGACCCTTGGCTAAAGTGTGAACTGATAACAATTTTTGTAGAAAGTTCACTATATAAAACTACATCTGGTATTTCAATTGCCATGTTGATAAAAGATTATTTGAAGGTGAGCCAAATTTCCTCATAAGAGATGTTTATTGCTGTATTCATGGGTATAATAATTCCCACTTACATTTTACTGTATTTTTGACAGCCAAGTGTGTGTGTGAGAGGTGGTGTGGGCAGTAAAAATTAGAGATGTTGATGTGTTCAGAACGCGTGTGATGCAACACATAGTCAGTTATGAACCAAGGTGCAGTTACTTTAGATCAGAAGCCATATTACTCCAGATGGTCTAAGGAAAAAGCTAATTAAGTATAAAATAAAAATTAGTTCAAAAAGACAATTAATTTTGTTTTAATTTAGTTGTTTATTGTGAAAGATATTTAGTTGACAGAATGTCAACCTTTTCTTTCTCCTTTCTTGTTTTACAATGTTATGTTCATCCTGACATGTGTTTCTTCATAAAGTTCAAATAATTATGCTAAATGAAATCTAGCCAGTTTGGGGAAGAGAAAATGTAATCTGGCTCTTATTCCAAGGTGATGATTATAATACAGTTATGCTTATGAATACAATATTCAATTCTATTTTTAAAAATAACCTAGTACATGTACAAGAGCAATTACACTAGCTGTATCCACTAGCAAACATTCCACTGTTAGCTTGTGTTCTTAGAAATGGTCTAGACATTATGGTGGCTTATTAACCATGATTCAGTGATAGAACACTGTAACTAGGAAATTAATGGAATTAATGGAATTAAGATTCTAAAGTAGGAATCTAGAAATCAAGATCCATAAAGTAATTCTTATTAGGAAGTTTAATCTGTGTTTCCTGGTGAGGTGAATTTGGACAATGTTGAGAGGGCTTAGAGTAGAGTTGAGATGATTAAATGGTTCAGAAAATTGGGTAAAGGATTGGAGTTATTTAGGAGTGGTGGAGACAGTGCTGAGGGAGGCAGCTGAGTCCCTCAGAATTACGAGTAGGAAGGATCTCAAGTGAGTCCCAGCTCCGTCACTTACTAGTTGTCCGATCCTGAGCGAGGCTTTACCTGTCTAAGCTTCAGTTTCCTCTTCTGTGAAGTGGGACAATAAGAGCACTTACTTTTTAATCATGGTATGAAGAAGAAAGGAGTGAATGTGTCAAGCCTTTAACACAGAATGTCACACAAAGTAAATGCTCAGTAAATAATGGCTCTTATTATAGTTGAAGGGTATATGCAAGGTTCTTTATTTCCACTGAATTCATAAAAAGAAGAAATGAGTTAAAATTGCAGCTCTGTGAAATAGGTTTAATATATGGAAAATTTTTCGGACAATGAATATTGTTAAATGTAGAAAGAATCCTGACAAACTATAAAATTTCTTCTCTGGAGTTTCTTAAAAGTAGAATTGATCTGAGGTGCTATGAGTGCAATGCTCTGTGAAAGCCTGAGTCACGATAATTTGAAGGATATAGAAAATAACTAAAAATAGGTCACTTGACGAAGAAGGGTAACTTTTATGTCAAGGCATTTTGAATGTGATAAGTTGTTTGAATGTTACTGAATGATTAAAAAAATACTGTGGCAAAATAAGAATTCCTATATTATCCCTCCTAAATTGCTGGAAATCAGTTTATTCTCTGATTAGAACATTATCTTCTTGAATCACAGGAATTAATCTGGTGTCTGACTGCCCACAGAAGGTTGTGGGCACGTAAACATGTCCACTTTGCCAGTGGAGGATTTAAATACTTCTGAAAGTACTTGTGAATTAAGGTACTTCTGTGCTGAAAAGTAGCAGTTTAGTCGGAAGTATGTGTGTCTAGCTATATCCACAGCAAACAATAATTCCTAAAGAAAATAGATAAGAAAGTGTTGGAAAGAATGAAACACATCGTAAATATTTCAGCTAAAGAAACCACTCAAACATTAGAGAAATCCTCAATTCTTATTTAGTGAAATTAATAGATTGTTTATTTGGTTTCCTCATGGTAGCAGGTACTTGTGAAAAAATAGTTTCCTTTTTAGAGGGGTTTAATTCTCCCTGCAGATCAATCAGAGGGTGCTAGAGGAGGGCGGCCTGCTGTCTCTCGTGGCTGACCCTCTTGGTTCCCCTGCAAATGAGTCAATACTTCAGTCTTCTCTCAGACCTGACAAATGACCTGAAGGCTGCTTGCCCCTCTGACCAGGGCAACCTGGGGCACCTATATCTGATCCTTCTATGGCCTGGATTTTCTATGTAGCCCTACCCTTTGGCTTGTCTCCACCTGGAATAACTATCCCCCTATGATTCCAGTTCTCCAGCTTTCACACACGCGTCCCAGCACTTTGTTATGTCTGTACTCTGAGCCTCCTCGTTCATTTCATATCCCCTTCCGAAGTCTAGCTGACCTCTCACTTGTAACCATCTCCCACTCTTGAATGTGTGACTATAATCACTCCCTGCAAATGTTTGCTTATGCCTCCCTCTCTCCTACCAGACTGTGGGTTCTGGGAGGGAAGAACCATGTGTATCCCCACTATGTCCTTGCACATAGTAGGTGCTCTATAGATGGAGTTGAATAAAGAGTGAATTAATGAATTTACCTCCAAGTTAGAAGTGCCCACTCTGCCCGCCTCTCTTTACACTCACCCCTTGGATACCTTCACACCTCTTCAGGCTTCATCACTGTGCCACTTGCTTCCCAATTTTTCGTCGTCCTTATTAGTTTTTGTTTAATTCCTTTTTGTTCTCTTGTATGTAAACTGTAAGTCAAATGCCCTGTAGGATGAATGGGGCCCAAAAGTACACCAAAATAACAAATAAATGAAAATGAAAATGTTGATTTCTAGTTTTGCGTGTGTAGCCCGAACTCTCTTCTGAATTACATAGCCAGTTCTTGTTTGTGTATCATTTTTGTGTCTCATCTCTGGTTTTGATTCTCACAGATAATCCCCATGCCTCGAACGGTTCTTCCACGGGCCTGTTTTCTGACCCTCAAAGCACTGAAGCACCATCGCAGTGCCGTCCCTTTAGTCAGCACTGTGGAGTGGGCTTTCCGTGGCATTCCCTCTTGAGCACACGCTGTCTGCTCTTCGAAACTCCTCAGACCTGGCTTGGGGGTAACCTATTCAACCTTGCTTCCCTCTCTCCAACGTGACCCCGCACACGTGCACCAGCCTGCACAGATCCTCTGCTTGCTCCTGCCTGTCGGTTTGCTGTGGTCCTCTCAGGGAACGCACGCCCCTCAGCTTTCCAACTTTCTGCTCTTCCCTGTGCCTGGAAGCTTACTGCTTCCAAGAGCCCATTTTTGGCTCTTCCAGCTCACACTGAGATTTCTTGAACTCCCACTTTTCTTAGAGTTAGTTCCACATATTTGGTGTTTAATTGTTCTCTGGTTGCTTTCTATTCATTAGATACAAAATGTTATCTATTAATTTTATTTCTGCAAAACTCTGTAAGCTCCTGGTAGCTTATAAACATCTTCTCTACCTCTCCCAACTGCAATGAAGGCCCTGTTCCAGTAATAGACACAAGTTTCTCAAGAAATACTTGGTAGTAATTGCAGTATTTCTCCAAACTTGCTCTCTTTTGGAGACTGCCTCTGCCACCTTCCATGTCTATAATATTTGGAAAAAAATGCCAAGCTTTGTTCACCAAACTTACTAAGGATCTATCTTTTTTTTTTTACTTTTATTGATCACTGTGATACTAATTTTTCTCTTTGAATTTCTCCTCCCACTCCTTTTGGTAGTGTCTTTTAGAAACAGTTCCTTCCTAGAGACACTCCTTTCTCTTTTCCAGCGTATCATGGTAACTTCCCTTTCTTGCCTCTCCAGCTAGCCGTTCTCTCTGGGATTGGTTCCTTTGTACCTTCTCACAAATTACAGGTTGTTTTTTCTACCGCTTCCTCATGTCAAAATCCAGGATAGCTCTGTCACCTTTGTGACTTGTCTGATGCCTCCATGTCATTCTTGTGTCCCACCTAGAACCAAAAATAACCTTTCCTTTTCGTTATTGTATGAGCTCTTTTAGATTAGGAAAAGCTAAACATTTAGGTCAAGGCCTGAATAGCATTAAACAGGTTTTAGAGCAGGGCTGAGGGCTGCTCAATGATTGGAATTGCTGGGTTCACTGGTAACTCTGTTTTTTAACTTTTTGAGGAACTGCTAGACTGTTTTCCGGTGTGGCTACACCATTTCAAATCTTCACCACCAGTATATTAGGTTCTCGATTTTTTCGCATTCTTGTCAACACTTGTTTTTATCAGACTTTTTGATTATAGCCATTCTAATGTGTGTGCAGTAATATCTCATTGTGGTTTTGATTTGTATTTCCCTGATGGCTAATGATGTTGAGCAACTTTTCATGTGCTTAATTGCCTCATATATTTTCTTGGAGAAATGTCTATTCAGAACTTTTGTCCGATTTTAACTGAGTATTCAATTGTTATTGTTATTGAGTTATAAGAGCTCTTTGTATACTCTAGATTCAAGTGCCTTTTCAGATATATGATTTGCAAATATTTTCTCCCATTTTGTGGGTTGTCTTTTTACTTTCTCAGTAGGGTCCTTTGAAGCACAAACATTTTTAATTTTGATGAAGTTCAATTTATTTTTTTCTTTGGTAGTTTGTGCTTTTGGTATCATATCTAAGAAAACATTGCCAAATCCCCAGGGATGAAGACTTCCTTCTGTCTTTTCTGCTGAGAGTTTTAGAAGCTTTAAGTTTTACTTTTATTTTGATCTATTTTGAGTTAAGTTTTGTATGTGGTGTGAGGTAAGAGTCCAAATTCTTTCTTTGGCTTGTGGATATCCAGTTGTTCCAGTACCATTTGTTGAAAAAACTATTCTTTCCCCATTTAATGGCCTTGGCACCCTGTTGAAAATCAGTTGGTCATCGATATATGGGTCTATTTCTACATGTCCATATATCTATACTTGTGTCAATACCACATTGTTTTAATTATTGTTGCTTTGTAGTAAATTTCGAAATTGGAAAGTGGGAGACCTTCGTGCTCTTTTTTTTCAAAATTATTTTATCTATTCTGGGTCCCTTGAGTCCTCATATGAATTTTAGCATCAGCTTGTCAATTTCTACAAAGAAGTCAGCTGGGATTCTGATAGCGATTGCACTGAATCTCTAAATCAATTTAAGGTGTGTTGTTATCTTAATAATATTGAATCTTCTGATCCATGAACATGGGCTGTTTTTCCATTCTTTTAGATCTTTAATTTCTTTCCATAATGTTTTGTAGCTTTCAGAGTAGAAGCTTTGCAGTACTTTTATTAAATTTAGTCCTAAAAATTTTATTCTTTTTGAGGCAAATGTAAATGGAATTTTCCTTATTTCTTTTTCTGATTGTTCGTTGCAACTGTATAGAAATGCAATTGATTTTTATATATTGGTCTTGTATCTTATATCCTGCAACCTTGTTGACCTTATTAGTTCTAATAGTTTTTTAATGGAATCCTTAGGATTTTCTATATACAGTCCTTTTCATTTTATAATCTTACCTTCAATAAGTAGAAATGTCTTGACATAAACCCTTGAAGCATGTGACAGTTGTTTGCTTTAAGGTTTTGATGTCAAGCTCTCCTAGAGTCCTGAATTGAAAGAGCTTCTTTGGAAATACAGTGGTCATTTACCCCTCAGCTGTGAAAAGTATTAAAAAAACGAAGCAACAAACTAGGCTGATCCTCATGTGTTGACCTGCGGCCATACTGTGCCTGTCAAACCAAATAACACATTCAATCTCTTATATATTTTGAAGATTCAGACACCCAGAAATTTTTTAGAACCTCTTTCTCATTCTAATTAAAATCTTACTGCTCTGTCAATGGGAAAGAATAAGATCTGACATCCTGAAAACCATAAAAATATGTTTAAATTTTACTGGCACTTCCTGTGTCTTTAAACCTTTCAAACTGACATACATGGGATCTTGTGTAATAATACATTGACACGTGTGTGGATTCCTGTTGCAGTGAATGCTATCTGATTTAGAGAATGTTAACTATCACAGCAGACTGATAACAATTCTCTAATAATTAGAGGTTGAAAATTTCAAAACCAAAAGTCTATGCTTTAAGCCACATTATGTCTCTACTGCAGTGTAAGACAAGTGAGAAATCTGATAGTGGCTGACCTCGCTTTCCAGTCTCATTACCCCCCAAATTAGAAACATGGCCAGCCTAACACTAGAAATGGAGTGAAGTTACTTCGGCAACCCTGAAGGTTTTCTTGTCACTGTTAACAGAAGGTTGGTCTCTGTGCAGATTAAAGGATCAAATCTTAGGGGGAACTGACATGCTTTTGAATTATTTACAAATATCGGCCCTGAAAAGATTATATAGCACTGTCTAACCAAATATGTACAGCTGATGGATTTCATGATCCAGCAGATAATGAGCATTAGTCTTCATTGCTTTGATCTTGTGTATGTAGATACAAGCAAGAAAGAGATAGCAAGAGTGAGAGAGAGCAAGAGAAAGACAGAGAGAGAGAACGAAAAGGAAAAGAAACCTTTGAAAAAACTTAAAAGTCCAAAACTTCAAAGCTAATAATAATAATGCTGAATTGTTTTTATCACCATGATACTTGCCATATACTGTGTTTTTATCATATGGACATTTAGAAGCTCATTTCCCGTGACTGCTTCCAGCTCACACACCATATCTATTTTTGCATACATTTAATACTTACATACCATTTTGACCCAAAGAGCAAGGAAATGTAATAACTTTCACAAATCTTGAAATTTTTTAGAGTGGAAAAACAAATCCGGGAGTTCTGTCCTCAAATGGGCAGAGGGAATCATGATTAGTTTATAAGAACTGATTTTCAGACCAGACAGTTCAGGATAGAAGGGTTAGGAGCACAAAAAAAACAGAAGAAACGTAAGCATTTAGCACACCACCCGGCAAAGGTACCAGCTAGAAAATGGTGTGTTTTCTAGCTGTGATCTCAGCTTGGACTGCCACAGAGAGCAGCCCAGCAGCTGCAGCCTAGGGAAGAATTGAATAGTTATCTGTGATCTGCTGATGCCAAGTGTCCGTTTCACCTTGGCGATGGAAAGGAATTGTTAGCAGGAGAGAAAGATCCTATCCTAGCTTTGCTCTAGGCCCAGACTCCTTAATAATCTTTCTGAGTTACTCCTGGGTATAAACTCTAGCTTTTGAACAGTGTGGAACATTTCTAATGTTTTGATTCGTTTTCATCATTCCTTGCTATTTCAGTATGTGTCATTTGTGCCAGGAAGCAGCTTTTCCATTTAGCAATCAGAAGTGTGGAAAGAGAACGTGCATGGTCCACTTTCCAGGGAAACTTTTAGTGGTTAGTTGTCAAATTAAAGTGGTTTTTTTCCCCTTGATATTCCTGATGATGTTAATTCCCATGATTAAGATGAAGTTAGTTTGTGGAATGTCACCACATATTGAAGTCTCACCATCAGTGTCTTCCACTTTCTTCTAGGACATTCCTAGAAAGTTGAAATAACAGGAATAATTCAAAGCCACAACATTTAACTTGAAATTTTGGAAAAATATGGGTTAAGGTACTTCATATATGTTTTCCATATGGATATGCAGATTATCCTGTGTGTGAAATCCTCTGTTCTGTATTATATATATATTTTTTTTTGTGGGGAAGACTAGCCCTGAGCTAACATCCGTCGCCAATCCTCCCCTTTTTTTTTGCTGAGGAAGACTGGCCCTGGGCTAACATCCGTGCCCATCTTCCTCCACTTTATATGGGACACCGCCACGGCATGGCTGACAGGCGGTGCGTCGGCGGGCGCCCGGGATCCGAGCTCGCGAACCCTGGGCTGCCAAGCGCAAACTAAACCGCTGCGCCACCGGGCGGCCCCTGTTCTGTATTATATTTTATGTGCATATTCATGTGAATGTGTATGTATACACCTCGATGGAGTCTTACTTCTAACAATTTAAAGTAACTTGACACTTTAAGTAATGCATCATTCTGTTTATATAAAAGATATTTTGTGTATTTCCTTCCTGACATTTTATTTGCTCTCTTTAATTAGAGAAAAATGAAGTATTATCTCATAGGTAGACAACATTCAGAAACATGTTCCAAACTTGTACTCTAGTTACAAATTTGCTAATAAGTATCCTATAGATGTGGCTACTTTGATGAGCTACCTACAGAATTTAAGAGTAGACTCATTGTCAGCTTATAAAAGCGGTGCTTGCCTTGCAGGAGGGCAACTATCCAGTAAATCTAAAATACATTCAATAATTCACTTACAAGTATTCAGGTGTAGCAATAGAGCACAGCCTTGTCCGACGCTAATAAAACAGGCCTCTTTTCCCACAGAAGGCTTTGCTTTCCTGCTTCTCAGGCTAAATTTGAAAACTTGAAAGGAACTTTTACTACTTACACCAGAGGCAAAAAAATGGCCTTTAAGACACTCTCAGGGTCGGACTTACACACCTTGACCAGGTAGGTCCTGATGAGAGAGAGGAACAAAGCAAATGCACTGAGCTGCTTCTCTTTCTGTTGCTCCCTTGGTTCCTGGTCTGGCTTCGTCTCTGGCCTTCAGATTTTATCTTTTGGTGCATCCTCATATGATCATTCATGTTTGGAACAAGCCTGGCGTTACTTTACTGTTACTGGCCCAGACTTAACTTCTATCTAATTTCATTAATGCCATTAATGATGAATGCTATAGTTTCAAACATATAATTTGACTTGTAAATAATTCCTGAATATAGACTTAAGAACTGAAAGTAGATCAATAAAAACTTTGAAAATCTTAACATCTTGATTGCTTTTCTCAGTGTAAAAGTGGTCAGTGTTTAGCCTAAAACCTGCATTTTTCTGTGGGATATGGGACTGAAAGACCAGTGCCTTTATATTGAGGAGAAAGCCCGCTGCTTTTATCTGCTGTATCTTGGTTTACTTTTTGCAAAATGAGTTTCTTTTTTAAGAAATGACCTCCTTCTGTGTTTGGCTTAAATCCTGTCTTAGACACTTCATCAGGCCTCCCCACTCTGCCCCAGTCCCTGTGCTCACTTGCAGTCTTTGACATAATCCTGGGAGGTGATGGACTTCAGATGCCCATGGCTTTGTGCTTGCTTTAGTTTTTTGGCTTCTGCTTTGATTCTGTCTGGTTACCCGATCCACTTACTCTGCTTCTGTCTTGAGCAGGTTGACACAAAGGCTACCAGAAACTTAATGCTAAGTTATATTTGCTATGGATCAATTGAGATTCCTCTTCTTGATTGAAACACTCATGCCTCTAGAGCAGTGTTTTCCAAACTATTCCATGAAACAGATCCATGGACTATTAATTTGTATTCTATGAGAAAAGGAGAGTTCTCTGGTGAAATGGTTTAGCAAAGCATAACTTCCTTGTGGGGACTCCCAAGTAATGCTATAATATTAAATGCTCTGAGAAGTCTTAAAGAAATGAAACTTGTCAGATGACTTGTATTTATTTTCTAAATGCTGTTACCCATGGAACCTCTTTTCTTTGGAATGACTAGTCACATCTCAAGGATCCCCAGTTTTCTGTACAAGACATTTTTGGAAATTATGTTCTTAGAACTTGGACCATAAGTTTATAAACTTCCGGATCCACCTCTTCAACAGTAAGCTTTCTGTGTGTGTGTGAGGAAGATTTGCCTTGAGCTAACATCCATGCCAGTCTTCCTCTACTTTGTATGTGAGATGCCTCCACAGCATGGCTGATGAGTGGTGTAGGTCTGTGCCCAGGATCCAAACCTGCGAACCTGGGCCGCCAAAGCAGAACGTGTGGAACTTGAACTACTCGGCCATGGGACCAGGCCAACAGTAAGGCTTTAATAGATGAATTCTGATTTAAACAGCAGTTACCTACATTTGTATTATGTTAGATAAAAATTATGTAACATCAAAGGATTGTCTAATTACAACCAGGCATCTAATGAATCAAAAAATATTTGACAGGAGGTTAAATCAAGGGCACTTAGTAATATGAATTAGTTTAATTACTGCTATCTGTGTCTTACCTATTGGCTTTTTTTTTTTTCTGGTTTGGATTTTAGTACAAAACTGATGGCATATTTTAGAAAAGTACGAGATGTCCTGGCCTTAATATTTTGAGGTTGATACATAGGAAGGGCAAAGTCTGGACATTTAACATCACTTTGGGTATAGAATGAGTGTTACTTATAAGAGCCTCAAGATATAGTAAGATAATTCTATAGTGTGGATGCTTTACTCTGTCATTAGATTTTTGAAGTGGACAAAGTAACATTCACATTAAACAATTATGATTTAGGAAGGCTTAGACATTTATTTTTTGGAACAGAGTTAAAGTAAATGTCTTTGTTTTATTTTTCCTATTGTTTTGAAATAAAACAACAATTATGCCATATATGATGACAGGCCACAATTATCTTTGTAGATGAATTCTTTTGATTCTCTTGTTAAGGTAAATTCAATTAATTCCAGTTAAATCTTCCTCTCTCCATCTGAGTTACATGAAACCCAATGATGATATCTCTTTCAATATTTCTTTTAATTTTACTTGCCACGTTTGAAAAGTTTCTACAAAAAAATGAAAAGGGAAATAGATGGCCTTGGGGATAACAACTTAATAAAATAAGTAAAATCACTATTTTTGGATATTGGATAGATAGATGGAAGTTGTACCTTCCAAATGATTTAAATCATTATTGTGATATAACGTCAGATTTAATAAGGGTGTCTTTATGAAAAGTTCTATAAGTAGATCTTTATTGATTTAATAATAATGAAGGAATTCTCTTTTTTACCAGCCAGCACCTTCTGAAACCTTTCTTTCCTTTAACAACCCAAACATGTTTGCTGTTTAAAGCAGGGAAACCAGATATCCATGAAATCATGTCGTCATGTTCCTTCTTGAGCCCTTTGGTCTGGCTAATTTGGAGAAGTTCATTTCCCCCAACACACAGACTTGCTGTTTGGAGAAGTGGAGTTTTACTCAGTTCATTATATTTCTTTGCCTGCTCTGGTTGGCCGAAAACTCTTGTTACTTCAGAGGAACAGTAGTTTTGCCTCAAAGTAGAACTACCTCGCAATGCAGGAAACGAGGCAAGAAAACGGATATTCCAGCTGTAATAACAAATCCAAGGGTTCTACCTTGGCGGAAACGTGTTGGCACGCTGCCCTCCTTCACACTTGTGTTCCTTTCAGTCTTCCAGTGCAAGTGTAAAGACTGGGGTGAATGGGGCTGCTCACGGCGGCCCAGTCTCTCTATCTGCCTTTCTCCGTGTTGCTCTGAGCCAAATCCACAGGCGGGCTGAATCGCCTGTTCCAGACAGCAGCTGCCCAGAGCTCTGCAGCAGAGTTAGGTTTATTTAATGTGCTGCTTGGGGAGGATGGAAGAAAAAGAGCACCTTGTTTCTTAACAAGAACTTGAAATGCCGTTCATTTAACAAATGCTATTGAATACATTCTATGGAACTGTACTGTGGCCCTTATACTTTTAAAACTTGTTGCGGGAGAGACATTGCT
Organism: Tapirus indicus; assembly: GCA_031878705.1. Lineage (NCBI taxonomy): Eukaryota > Metazoa > Chordata > Mammalia > Perissodactyla > Tapiridae > Tapirus > Tapirus indicus. Next base: position 10,540,584 of record CM062925.1, read on the forward strand.
GGAGACAGCAGGGGGAGACTTCAGTTCTTACAGTGTATTTTTGGATTTGATATAATTGTCCTTTGCCAGACTAGATAATTAAGGACAAAAGCCTATCTCACCTCAGCCTTAGTCCTTTCAGTCAGGTAAATGTCATTTTTCTTTCTCTTCTTCAAATAACTCTTATTGGGATTTGGCCTAGTTTTGTCAGTAGCAATTTTAGATGTGTAGTGAGAAAAGCTGACATGTGTGATCTGGCCATTTTTCCCATGACTAATTTCTCTTGTTTTATGACGCTGTCGCACACTCAGAGTCATGGTCCTATTCATCTTAAATAATTGCCTGTTACGTCTGCCTTTAGTCAGGGGAAGATCCGTGCTGTTTGTCTAGTATTTCACAGAATCAGAGAGCGGACTCAGGGACACGGAAGCAAGATAATGGGCTATCAGTGTTTTAGCTTCCTCTCCACTTCACTTTACCTTCCCCCTCCTGCCTGCTGTATTTGCTTAGGTGTTCTCTAATTCTGCCTCTGTGTTTTAGCCACTTGTGCTCATATGTGAAAAGCGTCATTGAATTTGTATTGAATTTATTTCAGCCAATTGTTTTGTTAGTTACCCAAGTAAAATTCCAATTTAACAAGCTCTCTGGGGTTTCCAGAATAATTTTTTTGTGACACATTAAGTGATAGTGTATATCCCCTCTGCGAATTGGGCCTGGTGATGAACAAAGTAAGTGTTCAGCCCTTTTTTGTCAATCAATAAGCACATATAAAAGTCTCTTGAGGGCCAGCCCCAGTGGCCTAGTGGTTAAGCTCAGTGCACCCCATTCAGTAGCCCGGGTTCGGGTTCGGATCCCAGGCGTGGACTTACACTGCTTTGTTAGCAGCCATGCTGTGTTGGTGGCCCATGGCTCACATACTAAAAAAAGGAGGAAGATTGTCATGGATGTTAGCTCAGGGCAAATCCTCCTCAGCGAAAAACAAAAAGAAAGAAAGAAAGTCTTTTGAAGCTCGTGAGGGCCCCTGCTGGCACATATGGTGTCTTTGTGAGAACTGGAAAAAGGCACCCCCTCTGGGCAGACACTGCCGAAGGTATCCACTCTGGGCAGAGCAAGTAGGAAAGAAGGTGCCCCTTCCTCCAAGGGAGCTTGAGTCCCTTTGGCTGGTGGAGTGGGAGCTGGTGCTGGCCCCCATTCACTCTCGGCCTTGACCGTGCACAGGCTGTGACCTGGGTGATTATCATGGCCGCCCTGCGCCTCGGACAGGAACCCGGGTCACAGCCTTCTGCTTTGCTTCTATCCCTTCCTGCCTTCAAACCGTGAGGGTTTTCTTCTTTTGTTTTTTAATTGGATGGGAGTTAAATCGTTTTGATGATGGTGATATAGGAGAAGGAGGTCAAAGAATTACTATTTAATTTTAGGATAAACAGAGAGAAATAACCTCGATGACCGTTCCCTACAGCTCTCCCTTTCCAGTATGTAAGGTTAATGAATACATTGCAGACTCTTTCATTAAAGAGAAAACCCATTTCTTAGACAGTAATCCAAAGAACCACTTGGAAAGCTTTGTTCATTTTAAAGAATTTATTGTGACTTTATTATTGAATGACTGCTTCTGTGGCCTGTGGGAACATATGTCTATAAAATGAACCTTTTCTAGTGTGTATTATTTCTTATCATACACTAAGAATAACAAAATTAAGTAACCATTGTCTTCTGTTTTAAAGTATCCGAAGCTGCTACTTTGCCATGAAAAAAGTGTGACATGCTCCTCCCCTCCCCTACAAACAGGAAAGGAATGTAGAGTGAGACTTAGGGCCTGTTTTCTCTTCTGATTCCAGGTGACGTGTTCCACATCACCGCTCCCCGTAAATTCACCTTTGAGGAGGCCGAAGAAGAGTGTGAAAACCGGGGCGCGCGGCTGGCGACGGTGGGGGAGCTGCAGGCGGCGTGGAGGAACGGCTTCGACCAGTGCGATTACGGGTGGCTATCGGACGCCAGCGTTCGCCACCCTGTGACTGTGGCCAGGGCCCAGTGTGGAGGTGGTTTACTTGGGGTGAGAACCCTGTATCGTTTTGAGAACCAGACAGGCTTCCCTCCCCCTGATAGCAGATTTGATGCCTACTGCTTTAAACGTAAGTGTTTGATACCTTTTTAAAAATTACAGATTAAAACAAATACTTCGAAGGCATGCATTGATGTTCAACTAGCCGTTGGGATGGATTCCATGTCTTGCAGTGTGTGCACGGAATGGAAACAAGTTTAGTGACTTTCAAAAGCCAGCAAACGGAACAGCATCAACATGCTTAAAACAATAGGAAGTTTCACAAATGGGTTTTGAGAGGGGATGAGAAAATGTCAGGTTAAGATCTTAACTGTGCCCCGGTGCACCTGGAACCACAGAACATATTTTTGAGTAGTTATTTTGTATTAATTGCAGTCCTTAAATGCAATTAGTTTGTTGATGCTGTAATGTTGAGGCCAACTGTGGCTGAGGTGAATCCTTGAATTCTGTTTGTTTTGTCGTTGTTTGGTATCACTTTTTTCTTCAAATGGCGGAGAATTTAAATGTCGGTAATTGCAGGTGAGTACTTGGAGCTGACGTGGATAATCATAATGTTCAGTTAAATACCTAAAAATGAATCATGCTGTCAATAGAAATCTCCATTTATCTCATTTTATTTCAAGTAATGGAAATATGTGCCTTCTAATGATTAATTCTCTCTTTTCAAGGTGTAACATGTTGACTATCTTCAGTAGGTTTACTCCTTAAAATTGGTTTTAAGTAACCTTTCTCAACATTCACGATATAATTATTTTAATTTTTCAGATGTCCTTAAATTATTTTAGCACTAGTAGTCATATGATATAGTATCATGCTTGTAGAATGCTAAATTAAACAAGCAAGTAATCCAGAGTCTCATTGTGATATTTACTGTTGGGTCTGTATTGTGCCAGCTAAACAAAAATCTCCTACAATTTTTGGTGATCTTAAGTATGTCCAAGATAGAACCACGTTATACGGAAGTATAATGAGAATTTTTTGCTAAGTTTCCAGTATTATCTTGTTATAGCAATATGTAACTAAAATGAGTAGAAAATATACTAGCTTATTATGTAATTGGTTTCTAAAGTGAAATACACAGACATTCTCCACCAACCAAAAAGACACAGAGCTGGGATTTCTGACTAGTCAGCAGAGTAGATGCAGTGCAACAGAAAGGTGTAATTTCACTTCCTGCTCTCTCCCGGTTAAGATGCCTCTGCTAGGATCTCCTCCCCTAGACTCAACTTTCTGAGTGTTAAAGCCACATATTGTGTATCAATGTGATACAAGCTGGCCACAAAAAACCACTGAAAATATTAACGTTTGTTCCTCTGTCCTGGAACAACAGAAAAAGTCTTCCTTGATCATTTTCAGGAAAACAAACAACAACAATAATAGCAAAGCCTTATCCCTAAAAGTGGAAAGATACACATTCCTTTAAGCCACATTCTCATAACAGTGATTTTCAAGTAGTTCAAGCTCTAAAATCAGTTTTACATTAAGTGACTGATGTGATTAAGGGAAAAAAATCAGATTTTAGTGTGTGTGTGGAGGAAGGGGGTCAGAGAGGTTAAATTAGGGAAGAAGTAGAATTATCCAGCTTGACTATCTTGCTTGATTATATTTTCTTGTGCTTATAAAACTGGCACTTTTAAGCTAAAAAAAAACCTTTTAAACCTAGGAAACTTTTCGGGCTGGCCCAGTGGCACAGCGGTTTAGTTCGCGCTTGGCAGCCTGGGGTTCGTGGGTTCGGATCCTGGTCACTGGCCGAAGCACTGCTTGTCAGCCATGCCGTGGCGGCGTCCCATATAAAGTAGAGGAAGGTGGGCATGGATGTTAGCCCAGGGCCAGTCTTCCTCAGCAAAAAAGAGGAGGATTGGCAACAGATGTTAGCTCAGGGCTGGTCTTCCTCACACACACACAAAAAAACTGGAAAACTTTTAAACAACTTTTTTTCTCCCTGAGGGTAAAATTTAAACCAAAGCCTGTTTATAGCCACAAAGAATTCATCCTGATGTGTTTTAAATTATTTATTTAAATGAGAAATTCACATGAATGTATGAAATAATGTGTAGATTCAAATAGAATAACCACCTACTAAAAATCTACATAAAATTTGAAAAAAGTTTGAAAGTTTAGGCCCATTTTTTTCTCCCTAATTCATTTAAATCTATGTAACTTGGAAATATATAACTTGCGAATAAAATGGGTTCAGATTTGGGGTTTTTTTCTCATCTAAACTAAAGGCTAGATTCTTGTTTGTTTCTTCCCTGTTTATTTCTTCTGAGACCTTACCATGTTCAAAATTTATTCAGCACGTAAAAGGTTAAGAAAGTTTAATCCTACATAAAAGCCTTCCTTAAACCATACACAGTGCCAACAGCCTCCCCAAATTTCTAATTCATTTTTCGAGGATTATTTTAATATAATTTTTTTAAGAATTTGAAAAATATTCTCAAAACAACTTAACTGCTGTCCACTTTTCCCGCATAGCTGAGCAGTGACTGGATTCTGTAGGGTAAAGTTGGTAAGAGTTGTGGCCTTAACGACAGGTCCAAAAGTGATTTCAGAGATGTACAACTGGTTGGTTAAGTAGAGGAATTTAGAAAGATAACCTTGTTTTTCTCATTTGCTTTTACCAAGTGTAGAAAGTGTTTTTAAAGCCACTTCTTGGTGATCGAACAATACCAAATCTCACTTTGCTCGAATTGCCTTTTCCTTCTAAAACCACTGAATAGAACATGAACAATGGCTGATAATAAATATACTCAGAATCTAGTCTTGTCAAATAGATTTGAAAAACAAGTAAATTCATGTCTTTGTGAAAAAAAACTTTTCCTGTGTGTTTTCCCCTGATGATTAAACCAAACTGGGCACTTTTAATTTTTCTTTGACCTCAGAGTTAAGCAAGTTCTGTGAAAGAGAGTCATATGGGGTTTTGAAAGGTCACCCATACATCCCCAAATTTATGTGACCCCAAACCAGTCAAGATAATCTCTCATTTAATATTTTTAATGATCTCCAGGAGAGGGGGGTAGGGAATGTTTCCTAGAAAACCCGTTCTAATATCCCGTTACTGTCATTCTCAGATGGTTTTTCCAGTCATCTAAATCCATTGCATTAGAGTTTGAGCCCATTTTTTGTTTTGAATTTGGAGACGAAAATCTAAATCACAGCCATTTCTATTATTGAACACAATTGTTCAGTGGTCCCTCAGCGTCTTCCTCAACTGAAACAATTTCCTTGTTTTTCAATTTCTAAGCTTCTAAGCATCTTAGTGATCTTGCTTTGAACTCTTATTATTTTTCACATCCCTCTGTTTGATTAAGCTCGAAATTAGAAATAGTGGTCTAAAAAAGGCTAAATAAGTACCCACCACTTCATATACTATCTTTCTTACATATTTGTTCACTTTTATTTATTTTTATTCACTTTTAAAATTGGCCTGCCCTTCTAATCTATGGTTAGTTTATTATCTTTTTTGTGTCCTAGATCATAATCTAACTATAGGCGCCAAAACTAATCCTTCTCTAATTGGTATTTAAAAATGTTTTATGTTTATTAAATTTGAATCTGTTAACATTCAATCACTCATAAAACTTAAAAAAAAAATAATTTGAATTCTAATCTCATTGTTTTAGCCTTTACTCTTTCCCCAATTATGAACCCAGAATCAACTTATTGAATATCCACCGTATTTGTAAATTCAGTTATTTACATATATAAATTTACTATAGAAGAACTAGTCTGAAATTAGTCATTTCCCTACAGTGTAGGAAGTGTGGGTATGTGTTAAATTGAGCATCATGCTGCTGATAGGGTTTTTATATTTTATTAGGAAAATCTGCCTCATGTCTCACAACAGAAACACAGAGAAGAAAGTCCATAGGACATAGAATATACCATAAGTACAGTGATGTGAAACATCTGCGTGGCAGACAGCTGCAAGGGTTGGAAGGGAGATTTGTGGGAAAAAAGCACGCTGATTTCTGTTGGCTTTCTCAGTAAAGAAGTTGAAGGGACACTGGTAGTTTTCCAAGACAAAAACTTCTCTGTGTGAATGCTGCTTCTGGAGGGACACGTAGAATAATCTGGAGCTATGTTCTCACCTTTGTAATAGTCATCATTAATACAGTGACATTTATTCTTAAGAGATCTCTTTGTAGATATTTGTATTTTTAAAAATTATTTCCTTTTTTGGGAATGGTTGAAACAAATGACACAGATGATAAGATATAGTGAGTTAGGATGGAAATCAGCTGTTAAGTTGACGAAAAATCCACCCAACCCCAAAAGGAAGTCTGAGGTTTTTCATTCCAAATAGTAGAATTAGTTAATTATAAGCAGACTTTTTAATGGAGCTCTAAAATTATTGAAAACTCTTGTTTTTGAAAACAAAGTCATGTAAATCCTGACTTTGTCAAGGAGATGCTCTGAGACACACTGCTGTCACTTGACTATGCTCCAGGACTAGAGAAAGGCAGCACTGAATGGTGTAGTTGTGATTGACGATGCCTTACAGTTAGTTAGTCTTTCAAATCTGAGTCCTTCATTTTTAAAATGCTATAAAGATTTTCCCGTAGCATCGTGGAAAGCTGCCAGCACAGAACTTGGGTGGGAACCTGACTCCAGGCCCTCTGTTTGGGCCCTAATGCAGTGTCACCTCCTTTTAAGTTAGTTGCATCAGCCATGGAAATACTCAGAGGGAAAAAGCAAAATTAGCTTTTTTGTTATTATTACTAATAATATGATTAAATTTTCTCTAATGTGCAGTATGCTACGTGTTTATATTATGTTTCCATGGGAACTTTCCCTGTATGTACATTTTACTATTTCCCCAAAGAATGCAGTTATAAGGCAAACATGAAATTTGGCAGTTAAATCAGGTAACGGTTATGGAATTTCAGAGGATAGAGAATTGAATTAAAATAAAAATAGTCAAGCACACTTTGGCTCTGTAAGTTGTTCATGTCAATCAAAATAGACCAAAGCTTCTTGCAGGAAATGAATGCAGAAAAAGCTTTTCTTTAAAAAAGGAGAAAAAGGTTATTTAACATGTTTTTGAAGAGTCCAATTCTTTTTGTTATTGTTGTTTAGTTTTTTTTTAATATAAAAGGATAAATAGTGACTTTAAAGAATATTTAAATGCACCATCATGTAAATGGCCACCAAGTTTTCATTATGAAAATTAATGAGTCTGGACTTTAAAATGGTCTGGGGAATGACCACAGCTAATAACAGTCCATACCAGACCAAAAATAAGGAACCTATTACAGCCCTAATCTGATTTACAACAAAATCACATCATTTTATCATTAAGTTTTTTTTCATAATTTAATTTTTTTGGAGCAGTTTTAAGTTTACAGCAAAATTGAGGGGGAAGGTAGAGATTTCCCATATACCCCCTGCCCCACTCATGCGTAGCCTCCCCCACTATCAACATCCCCCATCAGAGTGGTATATTTGTTACAACTGATGAACCCACATCAACAGATCATAGTCACTCAAAGTCCATAGTTTACAGTAGGGTTCACTCTTTGTGTTGTACATTCTGTGGGTTTGGACAAATGTAGAATGGCATGTTATTTACCAGTCTAGAATCGTACAGAGTAGTTTCTTGCCCTAATATCGTTAAGTTTTGACAGAGTAGATGGAGTTCAAAAGTACCCAGTTCTGTTTTCCAAAGACTGCTGTTTTGGGATTATCAAGAGCGAGACGCAAGCTATTATAGAGACTACAGATATTATAGCTCTTCTCAGGGGAACAGACATTACCTATACAACTAGTTTTAAATCATACAGGATATAGCAGTACAAGTACAGGTTTTCTCAGAACAGTTCCTTCTGAGTTTACTGGCAACTAGACTTTGATTTTTGAAAATCTGATTAAAAACACCAATCTTTATGTGGTAAACCACTGCATTTTCCCTATGTTGAGAAGGAATCTTGTCTGCAACACTGTCACTTTTATACATAATTTGAATTTCTTTAAACAGGCCAGGCCATTCTCTGTAAATCTAGAGGCATTATAATGTAGCATTTTATGATGACATGTTACTTTTTATTGCTTGAGCCCTTTCTTTCTGATGCTCAGGGTTGTTTCCAGTGATTTGCAATTACAGACCTAAAATACATCGTGTGGGTACTTTACTTCCTGTTCTCTGTTTCATGCTAAAGTAAGCCTGGAACCAAGACCCTTCAGAGTTACAAACATGGTGTGTAGAACATAGAACAAAAGGTAGAACTGCAACAAAAGCCAAACAGCCTCTGCCGGAAACATTTTATTATTTGTTAGAAACAAGGCTACACTACAGAGTTGAAAGGAAGATGAAAACAAGTGTCCCAACACCTGGAGTCAAGTGAAGAGTGGTATTAAAACGTTTTGTATCCTGTTTTGATGAAACCTTCCACATTATGGACAATGTAACCATTTGTATGTAACTTGGGGACATTTGATGTGGCTTTTTTGTTGTTTTGCAATCTGAGGCACTCCCTCTCCCCCGAGACACTATGCAGCTTGAGGAGGGAGAAAGCTGGAGGCTGGGGAAGGAAGCCTCCAGAATAGCAGAGCTAAGTTCTCCTGCTAGGCTTTGAGATGCTGCTGTAGTTTCTGACGACCTATCTACTATTTCCAAATTCTGCATTTATATATTTTTTGGACTTCTCCTTATCTTAAAACTACATGATATTCATTTTCCTTAGCCAAGAACAGTCATTCATACCTATGGGTAAAAGTAGTGGCAACCCTCATAATATAAAACAGGTGATCAACTTGTGACTACTAAATGTTCAATTGTCTGTCTTTGGGTTAATCTAAGTATAGTTTTTAGACTCCTCTCCATCCCAAGGCACTTTGGGGTCACCCCAAAATACACAGCAGCACTTAACAAACACTGAACATACAACTTTTTATTAGTGACTTGTCTAATCAACTCTTTGAAATTATTTTTCTAGCTAAACAGAATATATCAGAGGCTACAACCATCGAACTGAATATCCTTGCAGAAACTGCATCACCCAGTTTATCCGAAGAACTACAAATGGTACCTGGCAGAACTACACCAATCATCCCTTTAATCACCGAATTACCTGTCATTACAACAAAGTTCCCTCCTGTGGGAAATATAGTCAATTTTGAACAGAAAGCCACGGTTCAATCTCAAGCTGTCACACACAGATTAGTCACTGAATCACCCACACCTGCTGGGAGTACCAAGAAGCCTGGGGATATGGACTATTACTCACCTTCTGCTTTAGGACCACTTGGAAAGCCAGACATATCTGAAATTAAGGAAGAAGTGCCCCAAAGTACAACTGTCATCTCCCATCATGCTACTGATTCATGGGATGGTGTCATGGAAGATGCACAAACACAAGAATCAGTTACACAAATTGAACAAATAGAGGTGGGTCCGTTGGTAACATCTATGGAAATCTCAAAGCACATTCCTTCCAAGGAATTCTCTGTAACTGAAACACCATTTGTATCTACAACAATGACCCTGGAATCCAAAACTGAAACGAAAACAGTAAGTACTATTTCTGAATCAGTGACCACGAGCCGTTATGGATTCACCTTGGGAAAAGCTGATGGTGAAGACAGAACATTTACAGTTAGATCTGGTCAGAGCACCAAGGTCTTTAGCCAAATACCTGAAGTTATTACCGTGTCAAAGACTTCAGAAGACCTCACCCCGACTCAACTAGAAGATGCAGAATTGGTGTCAACATCGACGCTTATTTCACCTGTAACTATGCCTGACAGTGATGGATCGTCTATGGATGGCTGGGAAGAGAAACAAACTAATGGCAGGATGACCAAAGATTTTTTTGGCCAGAATGTGTCCACCACACCTTTCCCATCACAGCATCATACAGAATTAGAATTGTTTCCTTATTCTGGTGATAAAAGATTAGTTGAGGGAATAGCCACAGTTATTTATCCCTCTTCACAAATAGAAATGACACAAGAAGGAGAAAGAACAGAAACACTAAGACCAGAGATGAGAACAGATACTTATACTGCTGATGAAATACAGGAAAAGATCACCAAAGATCCACTTATAGGAAAAATAGAGGAAGAAGACTTCTCTGGAATGAAGTTCTCTACAGCTTCCTCAGAGCAAATTCATCTTACAGAGTCTTCAGTGGAAATGACCAAATCTTTTGATTCTCCAGCACTGATAACAACAAAGCTAAGTGTGGCACCAACAGGGGCAAGAGATGTGGAGGAAGACTTTATAACAAGTCTGGTTGGATTGGAAACAGATGGCTATCAAGATACTACAAAGTATGATGAGGGTATTACAGCAGTGCATTTGACCCACAGCACTTTAAATGTGGAGGTGGTCACTGTATCAAAATGGCCATGGGATGAAGATAAAACAACCTCAAAGCCTTTAGGGTCCACAGAACATTCAGGCTCTCCAAAGTTGCCCCCTGCCTTACTCCCCACTATGGGGGTGAGTGGAAAGCATAAAGACATCCCAAGTTTCACTGAAGATGGACGAGATGAATTTCCACTTATTCCAGGTAGTACTCAAAAGCCATTAGAGGAGTTTACTGAGGAAGACACAACAGGCCGTGGCAAATTCACAGTTAGATTTCAGCCAACTCTTTCAACTGGTATTGCAGAAAAGTCAACTTTGAGAGATTCTACAACTGAAGAAAGAGTTTCACCTATCACAAGTATGGAAGGCCGCGTTGTTTATGCAACCGTAGAAGGAAGTGCTTTGGATGAAGGAGAAGACGTGGATGTCTCTAAGCCTGTATCGACTGTCCCCCAATTTGCACATACTTCAGATGTGGAGGGATCGGCATTTGTTAATTATAGTAGCACCCAGGAGCCTACTACTTATGTAGACACTTCCCATACAGTTCCTCTTTCCGTAATTCCCAAGACAGAATGGGGAGTGTTAGTACCTTCTGTTCCATCAGAAGGTGAAGTTCTAGGTGAACCCTCTGAAGACATACACGTCATAGATCAGACTCCCCTTGAAGCAACTACTTCTCCTGAAACTATAAGAACAACCACAGAAATCACACAGGGAACAACTCAGCAAGAATTCCCTTGGAAAGAACAGACTCCGGAGAAACCCATTCCTCCTCTCAGTTCTACAGTTGGCACAGCCAAGGAGGCAACAACATCTGTGGATGAACAAGAGAGTGATGGGTCAGCATATACAGTCTCTGAAGACATATTGGTGACAGGTTCTGAGAGAGTCCCAGTTTTAGAAACGACTGCAGTTGGAAAAATTGAGCACACTATGTCTTATCCACCTGGTGCTGTCACTGAACACAAAGTGAAAACACATGAAGTGGTAACACCAAGCATTGGGCTGAAGGTGTCTTTAAGTCCAGGGCCTGAACAAAAGTATGAAACAGAAGGTACCAGTCCAAGGGAAGTTTTATCACCTTTCAGCACTGCTGTTACCCAGCTTATAGCAGAAACCACTCCTGAGCAAAGAGAGAAAACATCCCTAGATTATATTGATTTAGGCTCAGGATTATTTGAAAAGCCCAAAGCCACAGAACTTCCAGATTTTTCCACAGTTAAAGCCACACTTCCAAGTGATATCACTGCTGCCTTCAGTTCAGTAGACAGACATCACATGACTTCAGCATCCACCGAGAAACCGCCTCTCATTGACAGGGAACCTGGTGAGGAAACAACCAGTGACATGGTCATCATTGGAGAATCAACATCTCGTGCTCCTCTCACTACACCTGAGGATATCGTAGTGAAGGAAACGGAAACTGATATTGATAGAGAGTATTTCACAACTGCAAGTACTCCTTCTGCTACACAGCCAACAAGACCACCCACTGTGGAGGGCCAAGAGGCCTTCAGACCTCAGGCACTTTCCACTCCAGAACCCCCCGCAGAGACAAAATTCCGCCCTGACATAAATGTTTATATTATTGAGGTCAGAGAAAACAAGACAGGTAAGTCTTTCCTTTCTAGACATGCCAGTCAAGGCAATCAGCATTTTATCTTGAAAATTACTTTTGGAAAAAAAAAATCAACATACCAAATGCTGCCATTAGAAGATAACTGGAGTGTGAAAAAATTCTGTGTTTTAGCTTCATATATTTGTACAAGAATTGGAAGAATATGTTAAACAATTTGGAAGAATGTTAGATATGATTTTATTTTAGAAGTCTTAAGAAGCCCTGCTTTGTCATCTAATATAACCAAGTCATCACTGTTACATCACTTCAGAACATGCAGAACCAAGTGTTTTAATTTCAGTGTCTTTCCATGCATTACTACTCCAGTATAGTACTAGACTGTGTTAACATTCCATTGGTCTTTAACTATTAACCTTCAGTACTTACACTGTGGACAGCTAAACCCTATTGCACATCCCTAGGGCTGGTAGAAAGATATCTAAAGGTTTACTTTGGTTTTTCTCTTCTGTAGGAGTTTACAGGTTTATTATATGGACTTGTGGGGTGGGCAGTAGGTCTGTAGTTTAAATGTTATTTTAATGCAAGTTCAACATATTTTTAAGCTGTTTTCCCTAGATATTTTAATGAAGCTTTAACTATTTAGAAAAAATACAATCTAGCTCAGTTCTGGGAAATGCTATACTTCATTGTTATCAAATGTCATTTCAGTAGGTGGATATGTCAGCATTACCTCTGTTCCCTAAAAACCAGGCTGTAATGTTATTTATTTTATGATTTAATTGTTTTATCTCTAGGAATGTTTGCGATGCCTTCTATTCTGCTTAAATATTTTATTTATCTCTCTGGCGAAATTCTTAAAAGCTGTTTCTTTACGTGGATTAATATTTGCAATTTTCATTACCAAACATAACTTATTCCTTCCAAAGGTCAGACCACACCATCTTTGAAATATGGGGAACTGAGCAGAGAGTATGTAGCACATTCAGCTCTATAGATCAGCTCAGGTTTGTTCGTCTCTTTTTAATTGAGAAGTTAAGATCATTGATTTTAGTTAAGTTGCTGCACTCTAGTTTTAATATGAGCATTAAATGAATAAGTACTCATTTTTCCTTGACCTGGCTCTGAGAAGTCGAGCTAGAAGAGTGTCGTCAGCAGGTTTTTCTGTCTTACTTGGGATATGTTTTCTTCATAGTGGCGCTGTCCTCACTGGAGGGCTCAGGGGAGCACCTGTTGAAAGTAAGCGGGTAGCTTTATCGTCAAGTCAGCTGGCTTCCAGTGGGGTAGGTGGAAACTTTGCAGCTTCTGTAGGCTTATACTATCCAGAATTTTCTCGATATAAAACTCTTGAGGGGCAGCAAATAGTAGAGAAGGGAGCATGTCCCCAGAGTATTGAAGTTAACCTCCACTTTCCAATACACTTGAAAGAGGCCGGGATTGGAACATTATTTTCCTGTTAATGATGCTGTTTCTTAGAAATCAAAACATATTTCCTTGCTCTTAGATCCGTTTTCTGCCTCTTAGAACGGAGTTGGAGAAAGAAGACGAGTTGCCAGGGAGTGGGAATGAGAATTGCCGTTAGCGGGGCTATGAAAATGAACAGAAGTGAAGAGAAGGGAAAAGGAATTACCACTACCACTTAATTTGAGATTTTTTAAATTACTTGAATGACTAATTATGCAGAAGTTTTTCCCTGTTTAGATGAGTTTCTTGTTAGTGTACATACTAAGTTGAATCAAATAATATAGAAAACAGTAAAACATGTTCTGCTTTTAAAAACTCTTCTAAATAGGAAACTGTGTGTTAAGGTTAGGGTGATCAAATTACAAAATGGAAAAAGTGAAACTCGATCTCCCTGGAAGAATTGGCAGTCATCAGAAAAAAAAATTCTAAGTTTATAAATGGTTACTCGAAATGGAGGGTCTGAGTAACCTAACCCAGAAACCATTTATACAAAGGTGCTTATTTATATTTGAGTTGTGAATTTAATTCAGCTGGGGCTGGCAGACATGACTAGTGTTTCCTCTTCATTCTTTGACTTTTAAAACATGAGACCATGATTTGCCTTCAAACTAATTTGTGTTCAGCATTGGTAATAAGGTCTCTGTGCAAAGGGAATAGCTGGTTATCTCCACCAGGAGGGGATCGGGGTGGGGGGCTGGATAGAGCATGTATCTATCTAGTTCCCTCCCTCCATCTCTCTCTCTCTCTTTTATCTATCATTTTTGTGTGCTTTATATATGCCATTCTCCTTAAAAGTATTGTTTATTGGCTTGATAAGTCAAGGAGGTTTCCTCAGATCTGCTTACTGTTATTAATTTTTTTTTTCTATGAGAAATTTAATTTTTCAAGCATTTTGAACTTCGATTAGGGAAAACCCTACAGCAGATGTTAAATTAATGAGTTCTAAGGCAGGTGTACATTAGTAAGGAAAAATACATGTGTGCCTGGAAAACCAACCTTTTTATGTATTAAGGCACGTTTTTCCAGACTGGAAAATCCTTGGTACATGTATGAACTTGTATAAATCTATTCACAAACATAGAATCGACCTCCACACATACTGTATATCCAAGTAAGCAAAAATCCCACCCATGCTACACTAAACCAAGGCATTCATAATTTTTTTGCTGCACTCAGCAAATCATATAAATCTTGATTTTCTTTTACTAGTATGAAACAAAACATGCTACTCAGGACACGTTTATGTTATATTTGCTCAAATGGGTCTTAATAGCAACTTAGGGTGCTGTTGCTGGAGGGCAACTGTAGTTGGCAGTTAAAAAAATCTGAAGGAACTTTTCAGCTCATAAAACTTTTATGAGCTGAAAAATGCTATGGGGAGTGTTTAACAGTGGTTCAGGGGATACTGAAAACGTGACTCCTGTCTATTTCAGGAGTAATTTGCACACCTGCATTTTGAAAAATTATTGAAAGGTTTTCTTTGTGGACACGTATGAAGTCTACAGGGTTTAAAGGTGTAGGAAGAATTTCTTCAATTCTGACCTTTTATTTTTTTAAAAAAAGAACACTCCTCTAAATCATCTGAAATGTCACAAGTTAGTGTGACAGAACTGTGAATGTTTTTTAAAAATTGATGTACTGATATCTTTAAATCAAGGAATAATTTGAAAATATACAGATATTAGATACAAACGTTATTAATGCAAATGCTCATAGTTATAACCTTAAAATAGGCGGCATATTAGTTTTTTGAAGACAAGTTTGTGTACATCACATACTATTTGTCGGGATGGCTTGATGTTGTTTGTGTTCTTTTTTGCTTGTTTTGTAATTTATATCTTTCCAAATCTAAGTGTAAGGCATGTATAAAGCCAGTATTAAACTAAAAATGATATAAATATTAAGATAGTAATAAAATTACTAATGTAATGATATTAAAGATGAATGAGATTCAGGGAAAGATAACTTTGGTCTCTAAATTAGAATTCATTTTGCTTGGTTTCCTCATTGAGAATTATGGTACCTTATTGCTCACATCATTCAGAAATAACGTCTGTATGATTAATCTCTTCTGCATTTTTATTTGTGCATTCGAGAAATGTACATAAAACTGAAGGTTTATTTTTGGAATATTATGGTGTTGGGGACAGTGTAAAGAATAAGGGATGTTGACTCTGAGAACAGGAGATATCTGGGCAAATGCCAATATTTATATCATTGATTGCACAGTCATTTATTTTTTAAAAAGTAATGTTTACACAAGACAGTCTCATATAATTTTTTAAATCACCTATTTTTCATTTTTATAGCATTTATTTTGTAGAAAAATTACTTTCAGATTTTTTTATTATAGGATCAGATTCCCCTCTTCAAACTCAATCTTATTCAAGTCCTCCATATTTTGAGCAGATAAAAGCGAGGCTGTTCTGGTTCATGTTTGAGGGGGTAGATCAGGTGTCCTCCTTTCTTGGGACCTCTTCCACACCCCCTGTGGTAGTTTCTAAAATAATATGTAACTCTGAACACAGCTGGAAGAAGAATGAAATTATCTGGATAATTCAGAATAAAGCAGAAACAATGACTCATTCCTGAATGAATTGATTTTTTTAAGACCACTTTTAAATTGGTCTGATTATCAATACTTTCATCTCACTATAATGATCCACATTAACAGTTACCTTTGAATAACTTTATGTGATGCTGAATACAGCAAATTAAGCAAATCTCGTTTCAATCTTATTGATGCCTATGTGTAATCAAGATAATATCTGGTCACAGTTCAGAGTATCACATGTATGTGCAGAGTGAAATCATCATCAGGCTCGCACTTAAGAGCTTGATACTTTCAGACCACATTTTACACATACTATTATGTTTCAACCTTAGGTAGTTTGTACAACAACTTGGGAAGGTGCTGCAGATGGGAGAATGGGGCACGGTGGGTCTAACGCTGTTGGCCCTGGTCTGCCAGTCTGGGGACTCCTTGGAGCAGTTTTGCGGTGAGACAATTCTCTCCCTTGATGAACTCGGAGAAGGGTGACCCTCTCCTGGCTCAGGTGCTGCCCTATCCCTCAGTTTCTGAAGGGGCAAAGACTCTGGAAAGACTGGCTTCTCGTTGGCATTCTATTGGTTTGTTAAGAGTAGATGACTTAGGTTTAGTTTGCTGCTAATATGGGGGACTATACATGCTATTCCGTTTCCTGCCACGGCAAGAGAACAGCATGCTGAAATCGGTAGCCCTGATTCTGGGCTGCTTCTTTCCTGCAGAATTTTGGAGCACATCCCTGAAAGTGGAGGAGGCTGCACACACGGGTGGTTCCCCTTGCTGGGCTCCAGCTGTGGCTCCCTGCCAGAGAAGCACATTTTTTCTGCAGGGAATTAGGATGGCTTCCCCCAATCCTTCCTTGGCTGTCCAAAGTCTGGAAAAGGACTGAGTTTTTCTTCTACTAGTCAAATAATGAAAAGGAAAGAGATTGCTTATTCTCCCTTTGTCTCTGTAGTATGAAGAAAAGAATTGACCTTAATGTTTCTAAATTATTCATGAGCTTAACTCTACACTGCAGACCAAAGGCTACCTTTTTTAAAAAGTCCTTCTAAGTGAAATATTTTGTGTGTACAATACACACATGTACAGCCACTCACATACAGGCACGCACACAAACACACATAGAATCTCAATTTTTAAAATGCTCTATGAGCGTTTCATTAACCCTCTAACTTCGAGGAAAAATTTAAGAAATTGAAATTGTTTTCTTCACAGGTTGAGGTTTAAAAATAAAAGAGGTGTTCCATGGATAGCTAAAAGGAACTTTGTTATCTTCTTCCTAACATGAACCAATGCCTGTTCTTTCTGAAAATAACATTTGCTATTACAACTCACCATTATCAAAACTACCACTGAGGTGGGGTGTTAGCCAAAGACAAACACCACTTAGCTATCATTGGCAGCTTCGAGAGAAGGGCACACGCTGTCTTCCAGACAGAGCAGTCAATCAAGGATTATCTTCAGGTAAAGCTATACCACGCCTAGTCCTTTGACAGATATTAAAAAGGGGCACAAAATAAACATAAACCATAGACTCTTCTCCCAATGACTTTAAATGCATTTTGGGGAGCCGATGTTAACACAGTCAAACATAGTTGCGGTACAGAAACAGGCAGTTACACACGAGGTAGTGTGATTCTAACTGTGAATGGAGATGAGGTCAGCAAAGGAAGGAATCAATGAAGGCAAGGAAGCCAGAGAATGTTTTGTGAGAAGAAAGAGACAGATTGGTTCTTGTTGGAGGGGTAGATCAAAAACAAATGCCTGGAAACCGGTTATTAGCCTATCGCTTCCCAACAGAGTTTCACCACTGGGGTTAAAGAGACCCAAGTACAATCAGACATTTTTCTAAATAGGCCTGGGATGACAGAGAGGGCACAGACTGCTTCAGAAGCTGAATGCCATCTTAAGATTCACCTAGAAACCTATGCAGGTTCATGGAGACCAGAGGTATTCAGCCGTCTTCCTCCGGTGGATGTGTTGTCATACTTCTCTGTTCTTCATGACTCACACTTCATGATAGCATCTTCTGTAGCTTAAGTACGTTTAACCTTTTAAACTATATTCCCATGAAGTGTCATAATTCAGAGTTACACACTTGTAAAGTTACATGGCATAAAACTACTTTTTTAAAGAGTAGGCTGCATGCTCTAGAAGGTGATTTAAAGGTTTATGATTTAGTTCAAGTGAAATTCCCAATTTCTCTATCAGAATTTTTTGCCAGTAAAATGGATGTAATAGCTATCATTGTGTAGAAAGAATTATGTTTCCTAAACTTTGATCCATTCTCTTCTTCCAAATCACAGGGATTATGAAACAAGGAAGATGATTATATATATATATATATACACACACACATATATATTCAAACACACACACATATATATACATATACACACCTATACATATAATATACAAATATATTTTTTCTTATTTATTCAATAATTAGTCAAATAATTGCCACGCACTAGGTACTACACTAGAACTGGAGTTTTGAAGCACATGCTGTCTGTGATCTTCTGAATGAACGTGGATGGGCAATCAGTTCGCTCTATAGGATTCATAGACGAGGCAGTGGATGTAGTGGAAAGAGTCTTTCGAAACAGACCTGGGGTCATTGTCAACACTGTTATTTGCGATATAATCTCCATAGGCCTGAGTTGTTATAACATTAAAAATATATACTAATACTACAAACACAGCAGATTGCTTCAAGGAGAAAGGGATCTCTTCAAGGGTATGCCAGTCGCTGTGGGAGGCACAAGGCACGTTGAAGCCTCCATGACAACAAAGCACCGAGCACAGTGCCTGGCACATAGGAATGACTTGGGCAAATTAATCCCCTCTCAGCTTTAGGAATTATTTCATTCTGAACTTCTAAATGTAGGAAAATTTAGATAGTTTTGTACTAAATAGGTAAAAATTGAATTATCTTAAAATTCAAGATGGTTTATACCACAGGGAACCAAATATAATTATCCTGTAGTATCTGCTTGACTGCAGGAGCTTGTTAAAATTTAATCCCCCTCTGGATTGTGTTTGTCTAGGGTGATGCCATTTTGGGTGCAAATCAGAAGCAGCTGCAGCCCTTATTTAAAATTTAAATATAGTATTGATTCTATAGTACCTACGTGTGGAATTCATTAGCTTTCTGCTCTTTTTCATGTGTGAAAATTGGGCTTATGATTTTGATAACCACCAATTTAATTTTTTTCAAAGAAAATGATCTTTTTACAAATTCTTTATAAATTTTTCCAGGTACTGGGCCTAGCCTCTTGCATATTCATGGAATGCATGGGCATTCCCTGCTGTCTTTTTGTTGTTGTCAAGGAAACCCCTCAGTTCTCTACACAGGGATTACATTCTTCTTCTTAATAGCTCTTAGATCATTCATTTGTGCAATGAATAAAAAATGTATTCACGGGCCCAGACAGTGTTCAGAACTTTTTGGGGGGAGGGGCGTAGCCAAGGGGAGAGACGCGCATGGTGAGAGGAGCCACAGGGATAAAAGAAAAGAGAAAACAAGTGGTTTCTGAGGGTTTTGTTTTTAATGAGGTAAAGCTGAAAATTTTATGTTTTCAAGAAGGCATTGCCAGTTTTTGTCAGTTTACAAAATTTATAACATTATACGTCAGTGAGGCCAGTTTGCTGGGTACGAAAAAGAAGAGGTGGTTAATTAGTGACTTCACTGATAGAACCATTCCAAGAATGGGGGAGGAGGAAGGGTAGTGATATGTTTTGGTGAAAACTATTGTATATTGTTTTTCATTTGTATCAAAGTACTTTGAATTTTTTTACAACATAACTGAGGCGATAGAAAATGTAAAATAGGGCATGATGTGGACAGTTGAGAACCTCTTTTATTTATTAAAAAATGGTGTTCCTTAGAGAGAGTGTAGTATTTAGACTTATTGGGTATGACTCAGAAGGGAAACCATATCTATTGGCAAGAAGGCTACAAGTTACTCTTAAAAAGAGTGATTGATTCTTTGGAGGAAAAGAAATTATGGTGAACCTTCTAAATACTTCCTAGAATTATTGGAGTAATGTATAAAGTATTTCTCCATAAATAAATTAAAGTCTAAGTAGGAGATTTTAAACTCGAAAGAAAGACTCTCTGGAGTGAGAGGAAAAGTTTAATTGTATTTCGGCATGTGTGTCTATGAAAATTTGTCGCGTTGTGTCACAGTATTATACCCAGGCTTGCTTGCTCCATGGATAATCAGTACACACTACCTTCACTGGCTTCTAGTGACTTCATCTCTTGGCTTTGTAGCACAGTATTCCTGGTTTCTCACAGGGTGATTTAGTTGCTTTCACCATATGCTACGTAGAGCAAGTTTCTGAAGACCAGTTTTCTAGGTTGAGAAAGGGAAAATACACGAATATATATTTGGAGAGAGTAAAACGGAAGATAGGATAATTATCATTTTCACTATGTTGAAATCTTATCTCGCTATGCTCTATAGATGAGCCTGTCTTACTATCTGCGGATAGAATATTCTCTGCCCATATCTTCACACTCACCCCCAGGAAATGTTTTAGAGGTTTGTTGGAATAAAGTCATCCATTTAAGCTACTGTGTGGCTTAAATGGATGGGGAAAAGAAAGTAACAACCTATAGCTTAGTTGGGAAGGCAACTTGAAATAGTAAGCAGGAGAGTATATAAAGAGGCTAATTGCTTGCTTTAGTAAAAGGAAAAGTAGAGGTAATATGAAATAAGTTAATTTGAGCAGCATCTTTAGCAGGCAGAATCTCAGAATTGGCCTCACGGGAAACTCTGGGCTCCCATGCCCTCACTGAGCAACCACACGGTTTACCTAGGAGGGCACAGAACTGCACCAACCAGGCACCAGCCTGTTGACCAACCATGATGCTGTTCTGTGTGGGGTTTGAGGAGCACCAGGAAAATCGTCCAGTGCCCACACTGCTTCTCAACCCTGGCTGTGTGTTAGAGTCGCCAGGGAGCCCCAGATAACAATACCCACTCCCGACCCCCGCCAGACAACTTGAATCGGAATCTCTAGTAGTGGGACTCAGGCATTTGTATTTTTTTGTTTTTTTTCTTAAATTTGCTTCATGTATTTGTTTTTTATTATTAGGTATCTGTATTTTTAAATGCATTTTATGTGATTTTGATGAACAGTGAATGTTGAACACTAATAGTAAACCAAAGGCTTTCTGACTTGCACACAGCAGGCTGAAATACAGATATTCCTGGGGAGGGGGCGGCTTTAAGCTTCTGCCACCTTAAGCTGTATCTTACCAGTTTTAAGGAGGAAAAGAATATGTCCGGTTCAGTCTCCCCCAGTGAAATGGTGGTCTTTGATCAGATTGTGGGAAGCGTAGTTTTTGTCAAAAATGGTAAGTGAACCTTGGCATCTGTAAGTAAGAAAGAAAAGAGAATTAAAAATCATTGAAATATATGTTTTTAAAAGTCTCAGGAATAATTGTCATTGAACTGAAGTGATAGTGAAGGGTGGAGACTATATCTGGAACTACATACCTCACTTTGCTGGACTCATGATACCGTCTGTCAACATGGAAAGTAAAAGGAAGTATATATGCTTATGGCCTAAGGATGCTCTTGGCTATACTGCCAAAGTGAGTTTGTTCCTTGTACATTTACATTTGAGAAAAACAGTGATTGCCACCCTGATATAAGCCTATAGGGATTTCTGGATTTGGAAAGAAAGTGAATGATAAAAAAAATATTGAGACTATGCCTGCACATGTAGATTATCGGATTTTTCTATCCATAAGAGTTTTTAGTGTTTGAGTTACCTCTATGGTCCTTTAGTTGTATCTCAGAATTTGAGCTGTGATTGCAGCCAAAAACCAACTTCTTCAGTCCAAAATGCATATCTTTCAAAGGAAGTATCAAAGGACTAGAATGTAAACATTTCCGTTCTTGATGATAAATAACTGTGTAGACATTCTTCCAACTGAATTCTCAAAAGAGGGGCTAAGTGGCCCGAGTACGAGAAGTATTACATATTTAAAGGATTGCTTTACTTTAATTTTGGAATATAAAATTTAGTAAGGGAGGTGAGACAAAAATATGAAAACAACTAGAGAATTTATAAATAAGAAACAATATGACTTAAGTCCAATGGCACACAAATCAAAGATACAACCAATTTGGGCTGACAGCTTTAGTGAAGATATATTGGAGGACTGAGGGCTTTAGCTGGATCATTCATAAATGCATGGTGAGGTTCAAAGGAGGATTTATGAAGCATTGTAAGTTTGGGGCGGGAGAGTTGTTGAATGGAAGTCTGAAATGCGGATATGGAGGATATTGAGATAGGGCCGTGGAGCTGCTGGCTCCAATGCGGAGATGCAGAGAATAACAACAGAGGATTGAAGGAGGAGGATAAATGTGGGGGCAGTCAATGAAGCTGTTGAGACGCCTGTTGGAGAGATCAGGTGGAAGGCGTGACCAGAAACTACTCCTGACTTTTGAAGAAAGGAGTGGTATAGTTAAAAATAAAACAGTGTTTGGTAAATTTAGCTTAGTAGCTGTAATTGGGGGGGGTGGGGCTTAGAAAGGAAATATTTATATTTATTTAGGAGAGGCATTCGTGGTACTTTAGTCAAAGCTTTTACTTAAATTTTAAATCCTTGATTCTGATCAAAGCATTTTTCTGGTGTTAGGATATCTGAAAATTCTCCCTCTATCTCTCATCTATCTATAAAAGGCTTTGACAATATTAGAGAATGGAAATGAAAAAGATAATGAAAGTACTGCCCTATGGTAGGTTTTTGTTTATTTGTTATACTTTAAAGGAAATATTTAGAAACCTAAATAACCTGGCTTGCTTCTCTTTCATATAGCTCTTTACCTTATTGTTCAGAAATGCTTGATGGTCCCCAAATTACTTGAGTGTGCTCTCCAGGAAAGCCGTTGCTCTTTAAAAATGGGAAGTTATGAAGTGCCTTGGGCCTTTTCTATAAGCAAGAAGAGCCCACACTCAATGGCGTCTTGTTCAGCGCACTTAGACCGGATGACTGTATCTAAACACATTCTTTCCACTTGAAGGAATAGCACTATTGGAGGATTAGCTGAAGTTGGGAAAAGAGGTGATTCGAGTTTATCATCTCCGTGATGTGTCTGCCTCTTATAAGTGAGGCCATCAGAAATGCTTACACTGTTTATACATATATATTACCCTTTCTGTGTGTAAAATTCATGAATTGAGAAATATCGAGCTCCTTGCTCAGCCAGAGGAGGCTGTCAGTGTACGATGACATGCTTGGGTGGTGCACCAAGTGAACCTCGGCCAACAGAGCGAACAGGAAGACACGGGTCACGGAGTCCAATGTTGATCTCTCAACCTTTGCTTTAATCGCTCTCATCTCTGGGGGACTGAGCACTGGTGTAAATATCACATGATTTTCCATTGTTGAGATAATTAAGAATGCAAAAACATCTGACAAGATTGGGGGGAGGGGGTGGTCGAGGGGAGGCGGGGGGAGGGGGGGGCGGGGGGGGAGGGAGGGGGGGGGGGGTGGGGGGGGTGTCCAATTGATAATGCATTTTTTTTAAACATCCTGAGTTGGCATCATTTTTAGTGTCTCAAATTTTGAAAATCTTGAGGAATTTAGGATATCTGAGACAATCTGGTTGAAATTCATGTTAGGTGGTTTTCTTTGCTTCTTAAAGTGCCAGTTAGCATTTTATTTTAATTAAGATGATATCAAGGTGAATGGAATTGAAGCATTTGTTTCTGTCTGGTTATTGGATCTGTAGGTATGTGTCAGAAAACTTAAACATCTTAAAGAACTTTAAGCTTTCTCTGTTTAAATTCTGTAAGTATTTCTCAAGCACTTCAGTATGGTTGTCTATTGTATTTTTAAAATAAGGAAACAAAGTCTTTTTTGTTGCACATTAAAATGAAATCTATTTTACTAAAGAAATCTGATCCTAATATATCTCTTCTGAGTAGATTGGTATATACTTATATTTAATTAAAAGCCCTTAAACGTAAATTGTAAAATTCCCTCAAGAGAATGTGAACTTTAGCCAGCTGCCTATGCATTTTAGCAGCTATGGTTTGTGTCTGCTAACAGTATGACTGGAAGACTTGTGCTATGTCTCCAAAACCCTGCCATGAAGTACTTAAAAATACTTGGTGAATAATTTGAGGTCAGCTAGCAATAAAGCTTTGTGTGAAATGCCATTAAAAAATCTATTAACCGTGGTTCTAGTATATTCAAGTCAAGCTGTTAAAATACATTTGTATAAACATAGAAAAGATTATACATACACTGTGTAGAGTTCTGTGGTTTGCCTCTTGAAATCCAAATAAAAGTTATATTATCCTTAGAATAAAACTCTAAAATAGAGCAGTCTTTTATAAGAACTCGTTCATCTAAGAGCTAGGAACGTTAATTACTCCATTAAGCTGCACTCTTAGTACAAAATAGAACAGATCACCATTTGGGAAGGAGGTACCTGCTTTCACAATAGCATAGATGTCCCCCTGCCACACCCTGCAAGGAAACTTTTCTGGTTTGCCCTAATTATAGCTCTTGCAACTCTCTAATAACATGTGTGGTGGGTGGGGGTGGTGACAAGAAAGGGGAATGAAGAAGTAACTTCAGAGACTTTATAAACAAAGAGGAGCAAATAGGAATATGGGTGAGATGTCCGTGCCAGTGATGGAAGTACGGGAGGCAGGAAAGAATTCACCTATCTACACTAGATAGATTTCATACCACACCCCACCCCCCCATGAAACTTTAAAAGTATGAGAACAAACCGGCCATACTGAGAGAATAAAAGGTTGATCTGTAGAGAATCTGTTGGCAGAAAAAATTAACTTCAAAGTCCTAGGCAATTACCATTTCCTTCACCCTCAAACGGATATTGAGAAATCCAATGAAACCATTTGGAAGTTGACACAACTTATTTCAACAATGAATACTAGTCACTTAATTGTGAGACAATTCCTTTCAGAAAAAGGACACAAAATAATTCCAACTCTCATTTTTTATCTTTGTTTCATTTAAGAATTCCCTTTTGGTAGAACATTTTTGTAAAACATATCCAATGAGCACTTTTAAAATATATCTTTTCTTCTCCATCACTGTTTATTATGATGTGCTGGTAGTGCTTTGGCCATTGCCCAGCTTCACGGTACAATGAAAAGCATAAGATGAAACAGCTTAAAGTGTTGCTATGTTTTCTACCATTCTGAAGACAAGTCAGATCAGACTTGGAAGGCAGGTGGAAGAAGTAATCCTAACTTAAATGTCATGACTGTTACATTTGCAATATGTACACTCAAAAAGTTTCCTTTTAAAATAGGGAGAAAACAGTTTTTGGTCAGGCCGTTTCTCTAACCTATTGGCAAGAGTGTTTGTTTCAGAGAGAGAGAGGGAGAGAGACTTGGAAGATACCTATAGGTCTCTATAAAGTTGGTAAGCAAGTGTCTGTCATACAGTCTGATACATAATAGGTACTCAGTAAATTTTGTGCAATCCTTCAGCTCCTGGGGAGATAATATGGTTAGGTGGCATGCATGGTTGTGGTAGTGAACTTAATTTTGAGTGCAAAAACCAGTGTGAAGCTGAACTCTGGAGTGCATGCAAAGGCCATCTCACTTCTGTGTTTGTATTGCTGTGATTGAATTATTGTGATATTTATTTAGGTTAGAAAGTGGAATATACTACAGGTAACAGTTGAGTCTTTTGGTGAAATGTTCTGATATGATGGTCTAAAATGCTAAGGAAAGTCCTTGTAGATTTATAAGCAATCAGAAATGTTAGAGTTCCTTATTGAAAGTGGAAAATGAACTAAAAAAATATTATACTTTGTTCATTGGAATTATAGCTAGAGATATAAAGTGAATGCCTGGGTCTTTAATTAATTGAATTAAGTAGACTTACTAAGAGTTGGTAGTCAATGAAATGATTATATAAATTGTTGATTTATAATTAGAGTTCCTTTTTGTTTTCTTTCCTGGAAAAAAAATTTAAATTATTCCTATAAGTGAGCATCATGACCTGTCAGTTCATTTGACATGTTGGCTTTTGACACACTGACATCCCTTAGTGTCTTCTCTCTCTCTGCTCTTCTCCATCCCACTTATTTTTAGAGCTACCAACTCATACTTGATGGAGCCTCCATCTATAATTACTCAGAAGATCATGGGATATGTTTATATCAGTTTTTTTAAATTATTATTTTTAAAATTAAGGAATTAATTTAGAAACCCATACAAATCTATAATAGCGATGAGTGTTTTTACTCTATTCCTGGCCTAGGAGTTTATAAATAAACAATATGGAGCAGTTATTTCCTTATTTATCTTTGTGTTTGGTTTAAGAAGCTTGGCCGAATGGTTAGTTTTATTTCCATTATTTATAAAAAGGTACAAAATGTGGTGGGGATTCTTTATATGCTTGATACAGACCCATGTTTCTTATTTAAAATTCTCTCTGTATTTAAATGAAAGATACTGTGTTAATTTAGCATCCATGTGTGTAATACTTCTTAATGTGAATTTTAGTTTTATTTACACCTATGAAACCTAATGAAAAGAGTTGAATGTAAAACAAGAGTAAAAGCAATTTAAGATTGGCACATTTTTTGAAGCGTCCATTAAATCCTTCAAAGTTGTACAGAATTGTTTAACTGAATCTGGCTTAACTCAACTATATTCAAATAGTGTTCGCAATGACAGACTACTTAATTTGGTGATTAGATAAAATTATTGATGTGATATTTCAAGAGATTCATTTGTACAAAGGCATTTAAGATGTATTCTCTTATTTACATATATACACATTCACACATATATTCTCTCACTTTCTTTTTTCATAGAGAAAATATGGGCCCAACCACACGCTATATTAAAAGGTGTTATTATCTGAAGATTTTTATTATTGTGTCCTCTTTTAAAACATATACACCATGAGGCACTATAAGATTACAATAAGAACTTCAGTAATCTAATACTGAGCCAGATTACTCTTTTAATTATATTTTTTTGGAAAAGAGTAAGGCATTTAGTCATTTTCCTAAGTTTGGCAATTAGGAGTAGTTGCAACATCTGTGACAGAAATCATCTGTTTTTATTTTATATTCTTATAATATACTAGAGTTATGCGTTGATCTCACTTCTCTTACAGTAGAAATATTTTTTCATTCGACACCTATAATGCTTTGTTTACGTAGTTGAAAGACTGAATGTATGGATGGAATTCGATGGAGATATAAGAAATAATCTGTAATGTGTGCAAGTCGATAAGGAGGGACATATAGTTAGAGTCAGAGTAACCCAGCCCTACACAAATAGTATTTTA
Source organism: Tapirus indicus (assembly GCA_031878705.1). Taxonomy (NCBI): domain Eukaryota; kingdom Metazoa; phylum Chordata; class Mammalia; order Perissodactyla; family Tapiridae; genus Tapirus; species Tapirus indicus. The sequence continues at coordinate 10,567,838 of CM062925.1, forward strand.
TGGAGATAATACAGTGAAGATGTGATGGGTTGCAGAGAAGAGTTTTCCTTTTGTTCTCATTAGTGTGAAAGGGATAAATGTAAATATAGTATGTGTCTTCTAGTCGTATAAAAGTCTGTGGTCTTTGGTTTCTTTAACAAACCATAGTTAAAAACACAGAAGGAGCTTCAAAGAGTTTGTATTGACAGTTCATATACGTCTATATTTATGTTGATGCATAAAGAACACAAGCAATACTGGTTCCCTCTCCCTAGGGTTTTTTCTTTTCTGACGTATCCGTTAATGCTGGATGTTGATCCTCTCACACAGGGAAGAGAGCGGCTTCTTGCAACGTGAACCTATCAATGGGGGGCAGGGTGGCTCCGTCATGATTACTCCTCGTGTAAGCTTCTCGGGTTCAGCCTGAATGCGTGTGGTGTGAGGTGGGGCTAGGCTGAAAACGAACTCTGCAACAGTATTCCTGGGGCAGGAGGGCGAGACACTGCGATCTCTGTGCGTCTCTTTGTCTTCTTCGTGTGTCGGCGCGCCCACAGGCACCTTTTTGCACTGCTGTGATGCTGGCAGTAAGGCAGCTCTAGTCTCTGGACCCTCTCCTAGGACAACTGAATTCCACTCTGTTGAGAGTGAGGGCCTTAGAATTTCCTGCTTCCTGGTGCCCAGATAAGGAGCTTTGCTGGTGTATTTCTGGAGGCAGAAAAGTCCATTGGGCTTAGTGGTTGGTGCCCTACGGCAATTTACAATCTAAGGAATGCTCTAAGGATCTGTGTTTAAAGTTTGCTATTTCAAATGTTTCCATGTGACTCCTGAACTTCCTTTGGAGAAAACATTAATAAAAAGAACTGTAATTGACCCAATCCAGGTCATCTCTCATGAAGGATAAAGCTGTAGAGGTGTGGAGGGCTCTTGCTTCCTGGTGCTTTCCATGAGCTCCCCCTGCACAGACCCACCCCCACCTCCCCGCCCAGGGCTTCCTGCCCTTGTGTCTGGGATGTGGCTGCTGCCTATGCAGTTAAGTCTCGTCTCACTGTTGCGTTGGGGAGGGGTTGTCATTGTACTGTGGGAGGGTGATAAAGAAACCTCTCTTTTCCTTTTCTAAAAACAGTCTTCTCTAGGACAGATTGTGACCAAAGGGCCAGAAGGAATCTCTTCTCATTTTCTTATTGAATAGAGCGTGTCTAAGCATCCCCTTAACGTAAAGAACAATAGTCAATTACTCTTTCTGTATGATCTGGTGAAATGGTCTTAAGTTTTAATTTTTTTCCAGTTCACATAAAAATGAATTCCCAGATTTCATGATTACAATGTGTATACGTGATTCCTTGTTTCATGTTGAGGACGTTGCTTTGTTAAACATGTTGAAGAGTTCCCATAACTTGATGCTATAATCTTAAATTGGATTTATTTTTCCTATTGTTAATATAAAACAACAAATTCGAAGACTGAGAATCATGTGTAGAAGGGTGATTGTATTTAATGTGAAGATTTGAATCCTCCTTTATGTGTGTGAATGTGATCAGCCAGCCTTGCTATCGATTTCTTCTGTCGTACACTGCCAAATCTTCTATTTAAGTATTGTGAAAACTCTTTGTTTTTTTCAGGTCGAATGAGTGATTTGAGTGTAATTGGTCATCCAATAGATTCAGAATCTAAAGAAGATGAACCTTGTAGTGAAGAAACAGATCCAGAACACGATCTAATTGCTGAAATTTTACCTGAGTTAATTGAAATAGACATATACCACAGTGAAGAAGATGAAGGAGAAGATGAAGAGTGTGCAAATGCTACTGATGCAACGACCACCCCCTCGGTGCAGTACATAAACGGGAAACATCTCGTCACCACTGTGCCCAAGGACCCTGAAGCAGCAGAAGCTAGGCGTGGCCAATTTGAAAGTGTGGCACCTTCTCAGAATTTTTCAGACAGCAGTGAAAGTGGTACTCATCAGTTTGTAATTGCCATAACTGGATTGTCTACCGCCATGCAACCTAATGAATCCAAAGAAACAACTGAAACACTTGAAATTACATGGAAGCCTGAGACTTACCCTGAAACACCAGAACATTCTTCAAGTGGTGAGCCTGATGTTCTCTCCACAGTCTCATTCCATGAGGGAGAAGTCACGGAGGGGCCAGAATCCATCACAGAGAGAGGTCCTGAACTTGATAAGCTGGTGCATGGATACACTGAACCTGCACCTCTGTTCCCTGAAGAGTCTTCAGGAGATGCCACCATTGACCAAGAATCTCAAAAAATGGTCTTTTCAGGGGCTACAGAAGTAACATCTGGTGAAGAGGCAGGAAAAAGGACTTCTATCACGTATACTCCAAGTATAGTTCCAAGTTCTGTGTCAACAGATGTTTCAGAGAAAGTATTGGTTACCTTAACAGAAAACCCCCGGCCTGACGAGCCATTGTCCACCGTAGAAAGCTGGGTGGAAATAACCTCTAGACAAATTGTAGAGCTCTCAGGGAGTCCTTCAATTCCAATTCCAGAAGGCTCTGGGGAAGCAGAAGAAGATAAAGATAAGGTGTTCGCCGTGGTAACTGATTTATCACAGAGAAACACTACAGGTACACTTGTTACTTTAGACACTAGCAAGATAATGATCACAGAAAGCCTTTTTGATGTTCCTGCAACCACTGTTTATTCGGTTTCTGAACAAGCTCCTGCAGAAATAGTGCCCACCGGATTTGTAAGGGAAGCAGACACTTCTGAGTGGGTTTTCAGTACATCTCTTGAGGGAAAGAAGAGGACAGAAGAGGAGGAGGGAGCTACAGGGCCAGCTTCTACAGTTCAGGTGCATTTGCCTACACAGAGGTCAGATCGATTAATTTTAGCCCCTGAATTAGAAAGCTCAAACGAAGCCACATCTAGGGATTCAGCATCTGCTACCAGGAAGAGTTTTATGTCCTTGACAACACCCACACAGTCTGAGAGGGAAACGACAAGTTCTACTCTTGTCTTTACAGAAACAGATGTTTTAGACAATCTTGGGGCACCGACCACTGAGCCCAGCAGTAGGAGTCAACCTGGGGTTCAGGAAGGGCTGTCCACTGCCCCAGGTAGCCCCGTCTCTCTCTTTGTGGAGCAGGGCTCTGGAGAAGCAGCTGCTGACCCAGAAACTACCACTGTTTCTTCATTTTCATTAAATTTAGAGCCTGAAATTCAAACCAGAAAGGAAGCAGCTGGTACTTTGGCTCCCCGTGTGGAAACTATACTCCCTTTTGAGCCAACAGAACTAGTTTTGAGTACTGCGATGGACAGAGAGATGACTGAAATTATGAGCCAAACATCCAAGGAAAACCTAATTTCAGAGGTTTTAGGAGAGCCAAATCATGGGGCAGAAAGAAAGGGCTTCTCTACAGATTTTCCTTTGGAGGAAGATTTCAGTGGTGACCTTAGAGAATACTCAACGGTGTCTCATCCCATAACAAAAGAAGAGACAGTAATGATGGAAGGCTCTGGGGATGCAGCATTTAAGGATGCCCAGATTTTACCATCTGTAATACCTACTTCAGATCACATCAACCACGTAGTTGATTTGGAAGGACCTGATAGCACCTTGGTCAGCACTTCAGCCTTCCCTTGGGAAGAGTTCACAGCCTCAGCTGAAGGGTCAGGTGAGCAATTGGTCTCAGTCAGCAGCTCTATTGACCAAGTGTTTCCCAGTACCATGGGAAATGTTTCTGGTACAGAGTCCCCATTTATTGACCAAGGACTGGGAGAAGCAGGTGCTATCAATGAAGCTGATAAAAGATCTACCATTTTACCAGCAGCAGAAACTGAAGGTACTGAGGCGGCAGTAGAAGAGCGGGAAGCGACAGTCGCCCACACAGTTTCAGTGGACTCCCCGCAGACTGTGGAGCCCGCCAAGTTATGGTCCAGGCAAGAAGTCAACCTTGTAAGACAAGGAACTGAAAGTGAAAGAGCATCAGAGGAAAAGATTCAAGAGCGAAAATCTTTTGAATCCCCCCAAAGCTCTGTTGCACCAGAACAAACAATTTTTGCTTCACAAACATTCACTGAAAGTGGACTCCGAATCACAGATTATTCCACACTAACAACAAAGAAAATTTACAGTACTGATGAGGAAACGGAGGAGGAAGGTGTTTCTTTAGTTGACGCGTCTACTTCAGATCCAGATGCAAAGGGCTTGGAAGCCTATACTGCTCTCCCTGAAGTGACTGAAAAATCCCATTTTTCCTTCGCTCCTGCCTCAGTGACTGAATCTACACCAGCTGAAAGTGTGGTTACAGATTCATCAATCAAAGAGGAAGAAAGTATAAAACCCTTTCCCAAAGTTATGAAACCAATAAGTAAAGAGTCAGATACTGATCTTTTATTCTCTGGACTGGGATCAGGAGAGGAAGTTTTGCCTACTACAGTATCAGTGAATTTTACCGAAATGGAACAAATCATTAGCACATTATATCCCCAGACTTCTCAAGAGGAAAGTTTAGAAACCAGTGTCTTAAGTGATACAACTGAAGACTATAAGGGAATAGAAAATGTGACAAGTGAAGTTAGACCATTCATTTCCAAAACCGACAGCATCTCTGAAGAAGGTGAGACATCATCCAGCACAACCTTACTAGAAATTTCAAGTGACACAAGAACAGAAGGACCCTCTATGGCACCTCTCCCCTTCTCCACAGACACTGAACATGCTCCAAATCAGACTCGCAGTTGGGCAGAAGAAATCCAGACTAGTAGACCACAACCTACAACTGAACAAGTCTCTAAGGAGACTTCTTCAACAGCAGAAACCAAAGAAACAGCAACGTCTTCCACTGATTTTCTGGCTAGAACTTATGGTTTGGAAATGGCCAAAGAATTTGTTACATCAACACCAAAACCGTCTGACTTATTTTGTGAACATTCTGGAGAAGGATCTGGAGAATTGGATATTGTTGATTTAGTACACACTTCTGGAACTACTCAGGCAGCCATGCAAGGAGGCACCACATTTGTTTCTGATAGATCCCTGGAGAAGCATCCTGAGGTTCCAAGTACCAAAGCTGTTACTGTTGATGGATTCACCACAGCTTCAATAGTGCTGCCTCTTCATTCAGAGCAGAATGAAAGCTCCCCGGATCCAACCAGCACTCCACTGTCAAATACAGTGTCATATGAGAGGCCTACAGAAGGTGCTGCGGATAGTTTCCAAGACCATTTCCGGGGATTCGAGGATTCCACCTTAAAACCTGACAGAAGAAAAGCTACCGAAAATATTATTATAGATCTGGACAAAGAGGACAAGGAATTAATATTGACAATTACAGAGAGTACCATTCTTGAAATTCTACCTGAGCTGACTTCAGATAGAAACACTATCATAGATATTGATCACACCACACCTGTAGATGAAGATATCCTTGGAATGCAAACGGACATAGATCCAGAGGTACCATCAGGACCACATGACAGTAGTGAAGAAAGCGTCCAAGTTCAAGAGAAGTATGAGGCAGCTGTTAACCTTTCTTTAACGGAGGAAACCTTTGAGGGCTCTGGTGATGCTCTTCTGGCTAACTACACTCAGGCAACACAAAATGAATCGATGACTTCTGAAGGCAGAGACCAATTAGATCACATGGGCTTTATCTTCACAACTGGGAACCCCATCCCTAGCACAGAAACAGAATTAGATATTTTGCTTCCCACAGCAACATCCCTGCCCATTCCTAGTAAATCTGCCACAGTTAATCCAGAGATTGAAGTACCAAAAATTGAAGCAAAAGCCCTGGATGACATCTTTGAATCGAGCACTTTGTCTGATGGTCAAGCTATTGCAGACCAAAGTGAAATAATATCAACAATGGGCCATTTGGAAAGGACACAGGATGAGTATGAAGAAAAGAAATATGCACGTCCTTCTTTTCAGCCAGAATTCCCTTCGGGAGCCGAGGAGGCACTGATAGATCCCACTCCGTACGTAAGTATTGGTACTGTCCACCATATGGCTCAGAGTTTAACAGAGGCCCCCAGTGTGATGGAGGGATCCAATCCCCCAGATTACACTGATACAACATCAGCAATTTCATCTTTTGCAACGTTGTCTTCTCAGACATCACCATCTCCGCTCACCGTCCACTTAGGCAGTGGAGCCTCTGAACACACAGAGGGCCCCCAGCCAAGTGCTCTGCCAAGTACAGGTGCCGACACATCTCAGATGTCCCCAGGAAAACTTGCAAATATTGAAGTGACTTCCAAATCATCAAGTGAAGAGTACTTTTACATAACTGAGCCTCCATCCTTATCTCCTGACACAGAATTAGAACCTTCAGAAGATGAAACTAAGCCTAAGTCATCAGAACAAATAGAAGCTTCTCCTACAGAACTAACTGCTGAAGAAGGAACTGAGATTCCCCAAGATTCCCAAAACAGAACCAATGTTCAACTTTCTGGAGAAACAATCAAGATATTTCCCAGTATTAGAGCACCTGAGGCTGGAACAGTTGTGACAGCTGCAGGTGAAATTAAGTTAGAAGGTGCTACACTGTGGCCACATTCTACTTCTGCTTCTGCAATTCATGGGATCGAGACAGGTGTGGTGCCTCAGCCCAGCCCACAGACTTCTGAGAGGCCCACCATTCCCTCTTCTCTGGAAATAAACCCTGAAACACAAGCGGCTTTGTTTAGAGGGGAGGATTTCACAGTATCAGCCCCGGAACAGCAAGTATCAGCAAGAATTCTTGATTCCAATAATCAGGCAACTGTAAGCACTGCAGAGTTAAATACTGAACTTGTGACACCACCATTTCCCCTTCTGGAAACTTCTAATGAAACTGATTTCCTGATTGGCATTAATGAAGAGTCAGTGGAGGGCACAGCAGTCTATTTACCAGGTAAGGTCACAACATTGATAAATCTGTTTCCAAACTTGGAAACAGTCCTTTGGTCCTAACATATATATATATATATATATATATATATATATAATTTTTATTGTCATGTTAAATCAGTGGAGATTTTTATATTGTTTATGTAACAGCAGGACAGGCCACAGTATTAGGTCCATAATGAGATGCAAAGAAAGTAAGTATAGATTATTTCTGGGCTTTATAGATATTCTTTGTATTTTTCTGGGTTTTAGAAACAACATACAATTGTAACATGTAAAAATTGAAATTGTTAATAGTGTACAAATTCAATTTGGTTTTATTCACAATCAAAGTATTGCTTTGTCATATGTCCCATAGTTATATGCTTTAGTTTTAAAAACGAAAAAAAATCCTATTTTTAGAAGTCTCTCATTGATGGGTGCTATTATTATGGCAATTTCAAAATCTGTCAGGCCTTTAAAATCTGAGAGTAATAAATAGCTCTAATAAACCTTTCACAGGGTTTGTGCAATACCAGTTATCAGTTCATACTTCTGTGTAATTTCCTTGCTCCAGATGGTCTACATAATGCTTCTAACACAGTGCTTAGCCGTAGTGGGTCCTCATTGAGGATATACTCGCGTTCTGCCTGTCGAGAGAGGATTTCTGTTTTTTTACTGAATGGACAGAAAGCATGAATTTGACACTGGTTCATATGGACTCTTTGTTTGATCTTCACAAAACGGCCATAAAGCACATATTATTTGCCCATTTGAAAGGGTAGGACGTGGAGGTTCAGAGAGGTTCTGCAGGTTTGCTCAGGGTTGCACAGCCACACATACCATGGCAAAAGTGGCATTTGAACCCAGATCAGCCCCACTCCCAGCTCCGTGGTCTTTTCACTGCTCTTTGCTGGTTTCCTATTAGCACAGTATGAAAATGAGTAATTGATATTTAATGATATGTAAGCCAGAAGTCTTGCAATATTTGCTTTGTAGAATTTATTTTCCTTTTAATCTAGTTTGATAATGTTGAGAAGTCCGCTATAATGGTGTTTTCCAGGAACATTAATTAAATGACAATGTCAGTGGAATCCACAAGTAGCCATCACCACCTAGCTGCTACCTAGAAAAAGAAATCAGTACTTGAAGGGCTGTGTTGGTTGAAAATACATTTTATTTTAATGACTATATGTTTCACAGCATGGCTGTACTCAGAATTATGCTTCTGATTGTTTCAACATTATCTTTTGTTCCACTAATGTTTCCATTTGTTGTGCTTCAGATAGCGTAAAATAGTCATAAAGTGCAACTTTTACAAAAGCCTTGAAGTATTTGATGAATAAAATTGATCAAAGGTGGTTGATGAATTTTTTTGTTGTCACTGTATACTTAATCTGTAAATGATAACCTAGTAATCTGGCCAATATGTATCCTTTTGTACTTTAGTTGAGATACACTTCAGGTTGGTGAAACATGCTAGAGAAATCACTGGAAACAACTGTACACATAGAGGGAGAGGTTCGACAAATGAGTGAGAAGGGGGTACCATTGTCGGTCCACAATATTCACCTAGAATTAGAGCTTCGTCTTCCCTGCAAAACAAATGTCACTTTAGGCTAATTCAGTAAACAGCAGCTCGTGTTGGATTGCCTGGTCTATCCGTTGCAGATTCAACTTTCGGAGATTAATACAAACTGTTTAGGGTAGAATAAAATTCGTAAAAACAAAGCTTTTCTCCTAATCTAAACTTCTGTAAGTTCACAGAAAGACCCGCTTTCTTGCCAGATCCTTGTCCCATACTCTCAGCATGGTGTCCTGTGTGTGTGGTGGGAATAATCATAGCACTTCACATCTGTGGCACATCACGGTTTTACAGAGCACCGTCACATACGTGTCCTTTTGATTTTGCACGGAGGACAGCATGTAGATGCATTGTGGACGGTAGCCTTGTTCTCTAGGCAGCATACTTTCAAAGGCAGAAGGCAAAAATGCCTAGGGAAATTTTAAATATTTCTAGAACTATAGGAGAAAGAGTCTTAGAAAAATTGGGGTCATTCTTGAAGAAGTAGGTGTAAGCATCTGAATTAACCTAATTGTATTGTTGAACCCACACATGTGAATGTGTTTCTATCAAGTCTTTCTAGTAGTCCAGAACTTACTTAACACTCAGAAAGTTTGAGCTGGACTTTCCTGTGTGGGGAAGTCTGTTATCTTCTACAGCAATACCTGTTTATCCGAATATTCCTAAAGTTCATGTTTCATAAGTAGACATCATCTATTGTTTGTGTGTCATTATTTTAGGGTTTCAGGACTTAAGATTCTTGAAAATATGGTTTTTATTCCATATAACACCTATTTATTTAAATTATTCTGGAAGACTTTCAACTCTCATTTGGATTCTTGAACTCTTTGAAACTTAAATGATTCTGAACAAGTATTCAAGTAATAAATATAAGCTATTAATGTAAATACAATTATCCAAGCAGTATTACAGAATAATATATGTGCTTCAAATAATGTAAAGGTCTTTGCATTTAGAAAATATATTTTAAACTGTTTCTCCTCATAAATTTGTGTCTCTGGCCTTTATGTTTATCTGCGAGGAGTGTTGATTTTATTTGTGTTTTTAATGAGAAAACTGTAATAAAAATTTGGGGTTTCATTTTAGGTGAGGTTTTTTTATTTGGGTTTGTTTTTATACAGTAGAGTTTAATCCATGTGTTGCTTTTCTTCAAGTATAGTTTAAAGGAGTACATTTGGAACGTGTTTTTGGAAAAGCATATTAATGTAGCAGAAGAGACTTCAGTGCACACTTTCGAAGAAAAACAGTTTCTGAGCATTAAGTGGTAAAAGGCAATAATAATTCAAGTGATGGTAACAAGCCAGTCTGCTAAAAAGAATGCATGTTCTGTGTATCCAGCCATTTCACATGAACTAACCTCGTTTAAAAGAATACATTTTCCATTCACTGTGCACATACGTGTAATCATTTTTGACTAAAATCAATTGCCATTATCATGCCAACTAAATCTGCAGTAGAATATATTAGTTGCCAGATACTGTACCAAATATTGTTTAAAAATAATGATGATTGAATCCCAGAAATGAATAGTCGATTTGTAACAATTAGTTATAATGCCAAGAAACACTCCAGAGAGTAAAGTTAATGTTAATTTTTATGTGTAGTATCTCTAAATTGCTATGGTAAAGCTTATACTATGGTAGCAATAAGTGGCATTTTATGCTGAAATACGTTGAAATGTAGAGGTGAGCCTAATTGCCTTTCTTACTTTCCTGAACATGGTAGGACCTGATCGTTGCAAAACGAACCCATGCCTCAACGGGGGCACCTGTTACCCGACTGAAACTTCCTATGTGTGCACCTGCGTGCCAGGATACAGTGGCGACCAGTGTGAGCTTGGTAAGATGTCCTCTCCTGGAAGAGCGTCTTGCTGTTCTAGAAGAAACAGTGGGGGAGGATTTATATTGTTCAAATAAATCAGAGGATTTCAGAGAAACTCGTGTGCAGATGAATTATATGTTAAATACAGTTTAAATCATACGGTAATTTAAGTAGAGTCTGGGAGATGGGACAGATGTTTACCGAATTTTGTTACTATATCCAAGACTCAGTGAAGCTATGTCTTTTTGTGGTTTTTACGGATAATTGGCTTTACAAATGTAAAGTTGCGTTAAGTATTGACGAAAAAGTTTTAATCTATTTCTCAAATCTGCATATCAATAATTAACTTAAATACCAAAAAAAAATTCTTTAGAAAGCTATATTTAAAAATTAGGGAGTTTAGTTTTATGTTCTGAGATCACTTGCTCCCCTGATGGGGAACGGGAAGGAGCCTCCCCAGGCTGTCCTCAGCAGTCAGCCTCACCCACCTCCCCTCAAGGAGTTTGACACTGTTGTCCTCCTCCTCTCTTTTGGGTTCAAGGAATAGAATTATCTCTTTACCAGATCAGTCCCTTTTATTCCCATTCTTCTTTAGGTTTTCTTTTTACCCCAGTTTTGATTTGGCTAAATATAGTCCTCACCTCTGATGAAAGAAATGATGGAATATGTTGGCCAGGTGCTCCTTTTAGAGGTACCGTGATGGTTTTCTCATAATCACTGAGTAAAGAAGGCCCACAGAAATATTGGGATAAAATCCCCAACATTCATATTAGAAGAGTGCTTGTCTTAAAAAAAAAGGTCAACAGAGTTAGTAAGCTATTTGTGTGCTAATTACTGGGGACGTAGAGTTAGCAATAGATAACATTTAAGGAATAATTACATCTTAGATACTTTTATAGACATATATATTTGACATTTATCCAGCCTCCATTCTGTTTTGCATTAAAGTCAATTCAAAATAATTTAATGAGTTAATGTATGTGAAGCTCTTAGAACAGTGGCTGGCACTTAGCAAGCGTCATCAAAGTGTTTGGTATCATTACTATACAATATCGTTATTCCTAGGGTCATTTCTTTAGGTAAGAATCATCATATACCTCTGGGAGATTTAATTTACTTTGAATATTCATTTTTAAGTATTCTTTTTGTTTAATATAAACATTAATTGAATTTTTAGTGGAATTGCAAAATGCTTTGGGAAGAAAGTCATTAATTTCATCAGAGGAGATCATGGAAGTCTGTGTAGAAAGGTTGCATTTGATACAGATCTTAAAGGCGGGGAAGATTTTGACAGGTGGTGGTGGGAGACTCAGACACAGCAAACAAAAGCACAAAGACCACAAACTACAGAATGCTTTTGGGTGACTGCAAGTATTCCGGCGTGCCTACTTATGGGATTGTGGGAGAGAGACATATTGGGAGAGAATACTAGAGACCAGGTTGGATCTAGATAGGTCTGAGGAGGTCCTGAATCTGTACTCAGTAGTTCTACTTCAGACTCTAGTCCAGTGATTCAGAGACTTCAGTGTGCATCAGAATCACTCGGAGGACTTGCTAAAACACAGATTGTTGATCCTACCTCCCCCCGACCCCAATATCTGATTCAGTACATCTGGGGTGGGCCTAAGAACATGCATTTCTAACGTTCTCAGGTGATGCTGATGCTGCTGGTCCAGGGACCACACTCTGAGGACCACTGCCCTGGGCAGTTGGGATCTATGGAATGTTTGAAGGCCAATGAGTAAAATTATCATGACTGTGTCTAAAGAAGATGCCAATCAACAGAGTGAAGGATATATTGGAGAGGGAAGGGCCCAGAGGCAGGGATTTCAGTATTCCACATGTGAGGTGATCAGAGCATGAGCCAGGATTGGGGGTGGAAAGGCTAGGGAGATATTCTTTGTCAGTTTCAGGGCTCACGTGACTCATCTAAAAGAAATGGAGACAATGACCCTCCACTAAATATCTTTGAAATTTTCTTAGGGTTGCCAGATTTAGCAAATAAAAATACAGGAAATTCAGTTAAATTTGAATTTCAGGTTAAAAAAAAAGAAAGACTTTTTTAGTGTATGTCTCATATTATATTTAGGACATACTTACACTAAAAAAATTTTAGTATCTTGTATTTTAAAAATTGTTTTCTAAAAATTTTCGCTATCTTGTATTTTATCTGTCAACCTGACACTAAATGGAATCCTTTGATCGTTTTTGAAAGTACTTTTGTGGTCTTTTATGGTTTTATTTCAGATTTTGATGAATGTCACTCTAACCCCTGTCGCAATGGAGCTACATGCATTGACGGTTTTAATACGTTCAGGTGCCTCTGCCTTCCCAGCTACGTTGGTGCACTTTGTGAGCAAGGTGAGAGCTGCCGCACCATTTGTATAATGAATGTCACTGATGCTTCATTTCAAATGTGACTTCTAGACAGCCTTTTGTCATAATGATTTGGATCTTTTTAGCAATTTTGGCCATACTGCATATTCTTTCCTGCAGAGGAAATTTACAGGTTACCTAAATATATTGGATTTCCTTATGTGTCCAAAGCTCACAACATCTGAAAAATTGTGTTGACTCAAATCATTGTTGTTTTGCTGATAGAATGCAACTGCAGACAGGCACACTGAGCTGAATTTAAGAACATCTAGCCAACAAAAGGAACATTGTTGTAGGTGTTCTTCTTGAGGACAAGCTACGCCTTGACCATAATCCACGTATGTGGCTTGTACCACAGAGTATTGAATTCAGTGTTAGTTGCCTCTATTTTCTGAGCACTTGAGACTCAATAGGCTTATTTTTCTTACTCAATCATCTCTGGAGAATGAGTTGATGTAGTTGTTAGAATACATTAGCTTTGGCTTGGCACACACGACGTAAAAGATATTGTGAATCCGTTCAACAGGGAATGTTCCTACTGAAGAAGCATTTACTTTTTCTGAATGAAAGAAAAGCCTATGTTCATGATGGCTTGAATCCCATGGTTCCTATAATTTGCATTTTATGGCCAAGCTGAGAGTGTATGTTAGGTGGTTAATGGTAACATTTCTTAGTTCATCAATCAGAAATAGATTTCACGCTCAGCACACCGAGCTTTGGAACGTCGATTTCCTCTACTGAAAGCCATGCAGTGGTTTGGCTTTGATGAATGTGCCCAGTGCCAAACTTCCATTCCACCAGACAAAATGAAAATGTAATAGACGCTGGCCCCAAATTCTGCTTTGCAGCGTTAATCCAGACGTCACCACAAATAAAGCAAAACTAAAAGGAGCATGTATTGAATTGCCAATAGAAGAGGATGGGTGATGGCTGAGTTTTTAGGGATTTTTCGTTTCTGTTTATTGCATAGGATGAGTCTCTTTTAGAATTTTAAAAGGTACATGTGAAAATTAACCAAGCAAGATGCTCTTCTCAAAGATGAACAATAAGAAAGATGCCATTTGTTGAAGAAAACAAAGAGTGAGATACTTGAGACCTTCAAATACATTAAAATGATTCTGGCTTCCCTTAGTTCGAAGTACAAGGAGCGAGTCAAAAAAATAATTCATTCAACAAGCACTTATTTAGCACCTACTGTGTTCTGGACACTGTCCTGGGCACTGGAGATGAGAGCTATGAAGAAAACCAAGTCCCTGATCTTGGTGACTTGGCATGACTCTTGGCAGGAATAAAGAGAGGTGCTGTTTACAGTTCACCAGATGCTTCCAGGGACATCATTTCGTTTGGTTGACACAGTATTCCTGTGCATTAAGTGGACCAGAAATTGAGACTCAGAGAGGAAAAGTGATGTATTCAAGGTCCCCCAGCTAGTAAATTAGAGAGTGGAAAGATGAACCTATTCCGCCTTTTAAAGCCCAGGTTTTTCTCACCATCTTCACACTTCTAAAGCAACTCTCGCAAACCAGCACTTTATTTATGTGTCTCTCTGATGGATTCAGTGGGAGCAGATCCTCGAAGGGACCTTGGGACCAGTTACCTTTTTCCTTCTCTTTAAAAGAGTATTGAAAAGGAAAGATTGTGATTTTTTCTCTTATTTCTGATGCCACCTAACTTTCAGATGCATTCTATTTTATCTTAAAGCAAGTTGAACTTTCGTCCATGTTATTTGCTGAGAAACAGCTCTCCCAGTCTGTTTACCAGATGCAGCTGTGCTCCCGTGATTTACAGCCAGGACACTGCAAGATTTTTTTCTCCTCCTTTCAGGTTGCCTAAGAACAAATGTTTTCTTCATTAACAGCAGCATTGTTGTCTAAACAGTTTTCTATCCAGATTTCGGTGTTGACTGCCTCATTGTTTCTTCAGCTGACTTGTTCTGTTCTCTGCATTAGTAACTTCCCAACTCCCAGTAACTCTGGAATAGGGGACACATTTGGGTGGAATGATAACACATACAAAATCTAGAAGGGGGTCTTAGAGCAGTAGGGAGACAGTTCTGTACACACTGTCGCCCCCAGCCAAAGTCAGTGACACAGCCTGCCAGTGAGAAGAGCCTAAGTGTTGACAGTTTCTTAAGGTTTGACAGCTATTTGTCAGAAATGTTGAAAACCTTACCAATATAGCATAAAGAGAATAAATTTTTAGTGAAATTGTTTGAGTGATAGTTGCAGCTTCTGGTCTTGAACAGGAATTGTTGTCCCTTCCCCAAAAGCCCCCAACACACATAGGGAAAACAAAATCGGGAACTTTCTAATGTAACCTAGGCACTAGAGAAGTCTTAAAGCATAAGAAGTATTTCCATATGCCAAATGGCTTTTACGAAAATATCCTTCAAAAGGGTTGCCTTTTAATAAATGAAATGTGTATTACATTAATTTTAGGTAGGACTGGAAAAATAAACAGACTGCTTCTGATATCTCCTTTCAGAACAGCATCCTAGGAGATGCAACTTAACACGTAGTCCTTCATTACATATTTATTGAATTCATGAATAATAAAAATTAAGTGAATCAATGTGGTTATTGGGCTTTTTTTTGTCACTTTATTAAGTGGTATTTGCATTTATATTTATAATCGTTGGGAAGTTTAGATGGCCCTTGTCTGGTTTTAACAAAAACTCTGCCCCTAATATTTGGATCCATGTTCTGATAAGACATATGCACCTGCGAATTAAAGGCGTTGTAGCAATGATGTGTGGTCATGCATCTAAATTTTTACGATCATTTGAGTTTTTTTTGTATAAGAGGAAAAATACTTAATGATAATCTATTTCAGTGATAAAAGGCAAAGAAAGAAAACCAGACTAAAACCATTTGGGTTAAGAGAGGATAAGAAAGAGTATATAGGAGAACTTTTCCTGATGAATTATTCAATGTTAGGGATCCTCTAGAATTTTAAACTGTGTCTTAAATTATAATTTCCAAAGTTAAGGAAAGCTATGCAATTACAATATCACATCGTTGACTTTGGCCTTAAGAATGTTCTAAAAGTTTTTCCAATTCTCCTCCCCTATAAACTAACCCTCTCATATATGATCTGTTTCCTCCCCAACCCTCCCACCTCAACTGCGAATCCTTCCATGTGAACTTACCAAAAGGAAAATTACTACATCCAAGTAGCCAAAATATGCTTCCTTCTTAAGCATTGAGTGCTATGTTCATACCAAACCATCTAGCTGTGTCTTGAGTCCTTTCCTATGAGATTTGGTGGTCCAAACAACACTTTAATAAAACTCAAAACTTCCAGTGCGCATGATTTAAACCAGTTAGTCAGCTGGCTGTAACTAAACAACAGGCCTGCTAGACTAAACTGAAGTGAAGCTTGCTCTCCGAGATGAGCTGCATCTGTTGTATGATTATGGCTGAATCACTGAAGCCCGGAAAAATGAAATCTCTCAGAATGCATACTTTCCCACAATTATAGGAAGAGGGATAAGCAGAAGGAGAGTCAGGAGGCAATTTGGCTACCAATTCTGATGTATAAAATGAGCATTTATCTCATTTAGTAGGGTTTCGATTTCTCTGTCTAGCAGTAAAATTAGGGGATGGGAGGATGGTCATTAGATAATCTGGAAAGTTTTCTTGGTGCCTAAATTTCTGTAAACTTTGCAGTTTTGTTAATTTTTATGTGTAACTAGTTCAATATATTTGTGAGATAGGTTTTGTGAAAGTCAAAATTATTTCTACTGATCGTATTTAATACATAGAGTAGTTTAATCCCACCTGTGAGTGGGTGAGGCTGAGGGAAGATTGCCAATGTCAATACAGTGCTGTAAGCAAGGCTGCTTTCTTGTGAAAATAAATAAAAACTGGCAATCTAGAGGTATAGCTGAAGCCTACTACCAGTGTAAAACTTGGATATATTCGAAAAATGTTTTCACCCCACCAGGATACTAGTTATAGTGTATTTGTCGTAAAAGAGGGAAAAAAAAAAATATATATATATACATACACACTATATATGTATCTGGCTTGATGGAATGAAGGGTACTAAGTTAAAGAACTTAGGTTATTTCATTCTTAATAAACTTAAAATCCTGATGCATTTGCATTGGGGGCTACATATATTCCCACTCTGAGGAAGAAGGCACACAGTCCTAGCTATATCCCAGAAGCTGCCTACTGATGCAGAATTTTTTTTCTCTTTGTAAATCTTACCTGACAAGAGCCTGTGGCCACCCAGCTATCTCTAGGAAGCGGAAAAGGACTACTTCCAAAGACTTTGAAGTCCTTATGCAAATAGGGCATTCACCATCTTATTAGCTGGAATTCTTATCTTATCACTGGAAGGATTCTCTTTAGAAAAGTAATGTTGGGAAAGGAATTAGCCTCAACTGCTCCACAAGTAAGTCCATAGACACTGCAGCATAAGAGGTTTTGGCTGGCCCCTCTTCCAGTTTTCTTTCCTGCTGAAACTGGCTTTAATCAAGGAAATTGAGTTAGATACTGCCTTTGCTGTCCAAAGATGTACAGCCACACACTTCATGGGAATCGCTTGGGCTCTCTTTATCATGATTCCTTTGTCATCATGACCAAATTTTATGACTCCCTTACTTCAGGGACATTGAGTTGATATTGGCTTGGATCTTCTATCAACACTTGGATGGGTGAGCCAAGTGTGAATGACGTGGGTGAGTTTAATAAGCCCCTTGTCTCTTCCCAGACACCGAGACGTGCGACTACGGCTGGCACAAATTCCAAGGGCAATGCTACAAGTACTTCGCCCACCGCCGCACGTGGGATGCGGCTGAGCGGGAATGCCGGCTGCAAGGCGCCCATCTCACGAGCATCCTGTCTCATGAGGAACAAATGTTTGTGAATCGTATGTACCAAATAGTCACGGGGTTCCTGAAGCCTCACTCATTCTCACCAGCTTCTTAGTTTTCTCTGTATCTAACCCAAAAGAAGTAGCTTTCTCAGCTGTGATTCAACTTATTAAATCTCTCACCTGTGATCTAGGTAAAACCATCTCTCCTATGTGAGTCCCCCATTTTGGGAAACATTCACCTATAACATAGGACGGCATTTCTTGGTCTGCCAGCAATAATAGGCAAAACAGCATGCTATAGGTTGAATCATATAAAATTGTTATTTGATCTTTTTTTTGGTGAGGCAGATTCACTCTGAGCTGACATCTGTTGCCAATCTTCCTCTTTTTTTGCTTGAAGATTAGCCCTGAGCTAACATCTGTGCCTGTCTTCCTCTATTTTGTATGTGGGTCACTGCCACAGTGTGGCTTGACGAGTGGTGTAGGTCTGCACCTGGGGTCCAAACCCGAGAACCCGGACACCGGACTTAACCACTACACCACGGGGCTGGCCCCTATGCAATCATTTTTTGACTTCCAAAAATGACCACCTCTTATGGTTCAGTCTAATTCTTTCCACGGTTACTTTTGTGGTTTCTATTTTGAATATGTGCATATGCTGTCTAAAGTTAAAGAGAAAATTGCTTTCAGTTATTTTTATCCAACTAATTGAATTGTTAATAGCACCCTAATCTTATCTTTGGTGTGTAATTGGTTCTCATCCAACTTTCTAATTATTTTTGACCATAGAAAGTGGGCTTCATATCAAGAACATAAATAGAGGAGACTGAAAGCTAATGAAACTTACTACTAGAGCTGTTTAATAACTCCTTAAACCATAGCCAAGAGGGAGGGCAGCTAGCTTTTATGTAGCAAATATGTAGACATTTTTTGCTCATGAGGCATTGTTTGATGCTCTGTTAAATATGTTCTCATGCTGCCTGCTATCTTTTAGAAGTTTGATTGTTAATTTGCAATCTGGATCAAGGTTCATTTAACTGTTTCACGTGGTATCCTTGCCAGTGACTCATCTCATGGTGAAAGTAATTATTTTTGAGGATAATTTTGCAGAACTGTCTGGTCTGGGTGTTCACTGTTTAAAACGCTTTGAGAAGAAACATGTGGCTTCCAAAGTGAAGCTAGCATGGGTAAGATCTGTCACATTTTATTGGGTCACCGAGCTTTTGCCAATGGCATAGCTTCATGAAAAAATATATGGGAAGTTCTTATCGTGAGGAAGGATGGAAAAAAAATCATTATAGTAAACTGCTAGGGAAACAGTTGTCTATGTCTGATATTTTAATATTTTACAATGTTTGCAAATTAGCTTTTTTTAGTATAAAGCACATTGAGCAGAAGAACAAGAGATAGACTATGAGAGATTTTTATGAGTAACTAAACTCCAGCCAGAAAAGAAGATGCATGATTCACTCTGAAAATAATTGTCTTTGATACATTTCATCCATATATGGAAAAGGTAGTAAAAATATCTGTGTTGTTTCCCAACTCTTAGGTGTGGGCCATGATTATCAGTGGATAGGCCTCAATGACAAGATGTTTGAGCACGACTTTCGCTGGACTGATGGCAGCACCCTGGTAAGTTGCTGATGAAAATGATACCAATTCTAGGCACTTGGTGCTGTGTGCTGATTGCGTGTTACGGAGGGCCCATTCTACGGGGGACCAGTTAAGTGACTTTCTCAGTCACTCAGTGAAATAGAGAGGGATTAGAATAGAGTTCCATGCGAACTGATCCAGCTACCAGTGCTGTCTTTAGAAGAGGAGTGTGTAATCTCTTTAGAATAGATTTCCATTGAACCAGAAAACTGTATAATCAGCAGAATTGCCTCAGGTCTGTCTTTCAGATGGTTGTTTTTGCTTTTTACAGCTTCAAAGGAAAAAGGAAAAAGACAAATGTAAGAGAAAGGGCCTTAAAAAGGAACACACCTTTTCCTCTGACATAAATGCAGTGAAAATCTGCTATTAGGCATGGCTCATTTTTATCCAAACAAAAATGCTCATTTTTTTGTCTTAGAAATGTTGTTGAATTATGATCGTGTGAATTTCCTTCCATTCAACTATATAGTTTTTAGCTTTTTTACTTCTTTAAGAAAGGAGTGAATTGGTAATACTGGCCACAACCTTGAGTTGGCTGGAATAAGCTTTTTTTTTTTGAGGAAGATTGGCCCTGCACTAACATCTGTTGCCAATCGTCCTCTTTTCCTTTTTTCTCTCCAAAGCCCCAGTACATAGTTGTATATCATAGTTGTAGAGTTGTAGCTCTTCTATGTGGGTTGTCACCTCAGCATGACTTGATGAGTGGTAGATAGGTCCATGCCCAGGATCCAAACCGGCGAATCCCGGGCCACCAAAGAGGAACACATGAACTTAACCACTACGCCACCTGGCTGGCCCTTGGAATAAGGTTCTAAAATCAGGATAGGGGAAGCTGTTTTGAATCACTACTAGTAAATAAAAATGAGTCTAGTTTTTTAGAAATAGCTGAAGTGTGGTTAGCTATACTAGCGGTTCCAGGTGCTGGCTGTTCATTAGAATCACCTGGGGAGCATAATTACAAAACGGATACCTGGGCCTCAGCTCAAATTCATTAAAGCAAAACCTCTGGCAGCTATGCTTTCTAAGTGTTCCCAGGGTGATTCTAAAATGCAGACAAAGTTGGGGATCCACTGGGCTAGACAGTAAGTGTAAATTAAATCCTAAATTAGATAAATAAAAAGAAAAATTGAAAATAATTTTAAACTCTTTTTGTGTGTGAATTACTTAGGTGCTTAAATTTCATTCATCATCTGCCACTCATCTGGATTTGATTAGTTTGGCAAAATATAAAGCTCATCCTAGAACAGATGCCAAAGTGGTCTCTGCTTTTGGAAGTTCTGCTGTCTTTTGAAGAAAGCTTCTCTGTGCTCTTGTGGACACACCGCTCAGTTCGTCTCGGTGTCAGTCACGATCCTAAGCATTTTGCATTTGTCTAGTCCCCACGATAATCTGTAAGAGAGGTGTTAGGCATTCTACAGGTGAGAAAGGGAAGGTCGGTTAGATTGAGATTTTTGCCCCGGGCCACAATGTTATTAAGTGGTGAAGCCAGTGTTTGAACTCAGGACTGTCTGCAAAGCCACCATTTCTTCTGGCTGGCACCTCCTTGACTTGAAAAAGGTATCCCTTATTACATTTTGCTTTGAGCAACCCTAAAATAAAGCCTGTCTTGCCCTCTTTCTGTTATCACTCCATGTTTAATCAGCACTGGTTGTCATTCAAGTTCATAGGTAGGTTCTTTGGCAAGATGCAGAAAAAAATTAGGGAAGGTAGATTCTCTGTAAAGTATATTCCCAGTAAGGTATATGAACCACAAGCTCTGGATCAGTAGTCTCATTTCTTCTAATTGTCTGAGCTGGATGGTGTATCTCTAGCTGTTGCATCTGTATGTTTTCATTTTGTTGAAATGAGTAATCATTTCAGGGGGATAATTTTGGTTGGTTGGATTAATAGTGGTTGGTATGGCCTGAGTCCTTATATATTAATTTTCACTGAAGATAGACAACTTTGTTTTTATTTAATTTATAACTAAACTTAAAAATTAAAAGGATTTTTTCTGTATGTTACAGATACACAGAAACTGCTTTTATAATTCTGTTAATGTATATTATATAATGGAGGCATTTAATGAGTTTTCCCTTATTGACTGGATACTTCATTCCTGTGGGATAAATTGGGTTTCTAAGATACCCACTAATAAGACTTCCTTACACAAACTTTCCCTTATCAATGGCCCCGTGAAAAGAGCAGGTCCTCGTGAGCTCCCGACTGTGTCACAGGAGCTAGAATGCCAAAGACTCAGGTGGCCATTTCCAGTTGGTACTTATTTGTGCCTTGCAGACCTGGACCACAACTTGTCTCAAAGTGTTCCTGTGTGTTCCGGCCCTGAGCCTAGAGTAGCTGCGGTTGGCCAGGTGGAGTGTATGTCAAGTCTGTCATTTATTCCACACTGCACTGGCCTGAATGAGCCAAGTCCCTGACTGCTTCCAATCTGTCGTTGGTTTTATAGAATTGATTTGTATGTTTTCATTCTTAGCATTTCTACGTGTTGCTAGATATTTATTTTGGTCTCTCCATTAGCAGTTCAGCTATTCAAAGAAGTGGTTCTCCTGCCTGTTTTTTAATTTCTCATGGTCTCTAGGCTAAGGCCCTGTACTCCCTGTGAGCTTGGTGAATGAGACTGAATACTGGCTTATATCTGGCAGCTAGGTGAGGTCTGTGAACTATCTTAGGGAGCTTATCTCCCCGGTCAGGTGCCACTGGGGTGAGCTTGACTCATCGGTGTCATTATTCCACTATGCTGAAACAGCCGACTTTGAAATATTTTTTTCACCTATATCCATTAATTGTTAATGGACTATGAAAACTACTGTGAGAGAAAAATAACTAATTACCATTTCAATAGTCTATACTGGTCCTAAACTTGGTAAATAAGTAAGCATTGCACTTTGTAGAAAGAGAAATATTGATCTTCTCCAGAAGTTTTCAGAGGAAGATAACGTAAGCTAATATAGGTAATCGGGCAACATAAACAAGAGCCTTACTCTCAATTAATTCAGACTTTTAATTGAAATCTAAGGGTTACGGAGAGAGCACCAAGTGAGGGCCTCCGTTTGAAGAAGGCAGCAAATGAATTACATAAACAAGCCAAGTTTGTCAAAGAAATGACACAAGTAAATCCAGATAAAACTCTGACAGACCCTTGCTTTCTTCTAATTCACTCTTTGTGTAAAATAACAGTGTGCTAAGGAGTGTCCCTTAACTTTGAACATTTTGGAACAGAAAAGACCATCTGCCCAACAGCATGACTCCCTCCCGTTTGACTGATCTCTGGCCCACTTGCCTGCTTCTCAAACCACCTTTGCCTCTGTCCCTTCCTTTCAGAAATGGCCTAGGTGTCTCTTAAGCTCGTTTGTAGTTCTTTCCACAGCCACCATCCCTTTAACACGTTCCACATGTGCACAGGCCTTTGAATAAAATAGTTCTCCTTTGTTTCGCTGTTTACTCTGTGTCCTGCTTTTGAAAATACCCTCATAGTAAACTCTTCATTGGGGAAAGCTGTATCTGCTTAAACTTGGAAATGGTGTTAACTGGACTGTGTGCAGTTTTAAGGACTTTGTTTATGTTTTAGAGGGATTTCTCCCCTCTCTCCTTCCCCTCCACTTTTTGTTTGAAGGATTTATTAGAGCTTATGCTTCGTGGGAGGTAGAACTGTATTAAAACAAAAAGGACCTTTGATATTTACTGCATATTATCTTTTGTTATTCAGTCTTACAATTCAGTGAAAACAAACAGATTTATATTAGGTCTCAATTACAATAATCTCTATTCTTGAAATAATTAAACTTTGCTTCCAGTAAGCTTGCATTTATATCATTGTATCATATTTAATTACATCATATTTAACATGATTATGCTTCATAGCTAGACTAATTCAATTTATATACTTATACTAAATTGGTAATGTTATTTGGCCAAGTTATCTAAATTGCCCTTTTTCTTCAGAGTCTGATTGATCCATTTCACATTATTGGCCTCTACAATAGGATGTTGATATCATTAATAAGATGCCAAGTAATGTTTTTTATAGCTTAAAAATTTTTTTTAATTTTTTATTTGGCGTGTTCACCCAATACATTTCACACAAGTGTACTCATGAATAAAGTTGTTCCTAGCCTTACCTGGTGACTTATGTTAAGGTCATTTTCTCCTCACATGTTTCAGTTTTTACTTTGTCACTTGGTTTTCTACTAACCAGTCACATTTCAGTTTGTCCCTGGCTTTCTACTAACCAGTTATTCTTTAACTTGACTATTGATCTCTTAACAGCGAAATGCCCCAAGTGCTTTATTAGAAACCCTGACAAATAACTTCAATAATGAATTACTTTACTTGTCACCCAGGTAATGTCTTCAAAGACACTAAGTTAAACCATCCAAGTTAAATACACATTGAAGCTGGCGAACTTAAACAAACATTTCTTATCTGGCTTCTCTACTATTAGCTGACTTTTAAGTTCTCTCTTGAACCTATTGTTAAATGAATGACCAGTCTGGAGTGTTTCCCCCAGATCTGTTTTCCAGTGCCTATGGCCTTCCTCTCTCCTTGCCATGAACTCTTGTTAACTCCCTTCTTAAAATTCTTCAATGTCTTCCTCTTGCCTTCAGTATAAAATTCTGATTATTAGCATGGTATACGGAGCCCTTCAGCTCCATCTGCCACTTCCTAAGCTTATTATCTTAAAATACTCACAGTTCCCGGAATGAACCTTGACATCTTCCTGCCAGTCTTTGCGTACACTTGCCCTGCTGCTTAGAATGTTCTCACTTATTGCCCTAATTTCATTTAATAAACATTCAAATACCTTGCTCAGCCAAGAGTCTTCTTCCAGGAAGACTTCCTAGCTGAGTGACTGAGAGCCCCTCCTGTGTTCCAGAAGACCGTTGTGTCCTCCTCCCATCCTACCACTGACCCCTGAGGGGTTAATCTCCTGACACTGAGCCTTCTGAGGCAGGGATTAATTTTCATCTCTATTTTTTCAGCACCTAGCAGAGTGGTTGGCAAAAATAGATACTTAATGAATGGCTTTTGAATGATAATCAGTATCCGTACATTGCTCAACCAACTCACTTGGTTATCCTTTGTATCCTGAAATGACCAATTAAGTCTTTTGGCTATATTTCTTTGTGACAATTCTTGTTTATCTAAATTAAATATTTTATTTAAAGTTGTACCAGTGTGAAAAACATTAAAACATAATAGGTGAGATTTCAAATATGGTGAACAGAAAAAAAAAGTTCCTCAAATCAGAAGTCGATCGCTGAGCATAATGCATCTTACAAAAGTTATTAATCCAAAGGAAAACAGATGATCCTACTGGAAATGATGACAGTTTTGTCCGTGGTTGTCCTGAGAATACATCTACAATAAGCTTTGGGAAGGAAAAATGGAAAGCAAACTTTTCAGCCTCTGCCACCCCTGCAGGCTGAGTTATATCAGGGAGGGTTTTCCATGAAGCTTTAGGAAACCAACAATTACTCAAAACTTTGAAGGAGGTTTTTTTTTTTTCCCCCCAAGATACGCACATATTCTGTCATTATAGTTTCTGAAGAAAAATGACTTTAAAAAACCTTATGTCCAAATCCAAAATGTGGTGAAATAAGCAAAAGGAAATCTCACTCCTGAATGTTAGCAGTTCATTTCATTTTTTCCTAGATTGCTTGACCAAGGATGAATTGTGGCCTGAGGTTGGACAGGGTTTCATTTATTCACCCGCTGTCCGAGTCTGTTCTTTCAAGCACAGAGGGAGTCAGACTTCAGGGAACAGTGTGCAATCATTTATAATTCTCTGTCTATATACTTCCTAGCAAAATCATATTCACAATTTCCTTTTCAACTACAGACTATAGTGTGTCCATGGACAGCACAATTAGGGAGATATTCGAAACTGTTAGGTTGCCTTAATCTCACTACTTTTTATAACATGCCTCCCCAACCCGTGGTTTAAAATCCACCTGTGCACCTCAGAGCTTTAAAGATGTTACCATCTTGCTCCCTCCTCCCTGAGCCCCAGAAATAAAATTCTCACAAGGGGAGAATTTTTCTCCTTTCTCTCTTCTCGTCAGTGAGTTCCCGCAGCACCATCAAAGCTTACCCCTCACCGCTGGGGATCGGCTGCTTCAGTGGATCAGATGCAGTGACTTCAAAGGAAAATGTCAGCTCAGATAGGGCTGTCCAGAGGTTGAGGACTGAATAGAACTGACAATCCAGTTCCCTTTTAAAAATGTTAAGGGGCTTTTGGAGAATTTGATTTGTCCGGCACAAAAACTCTGACTTTAGTCCTATTCGTTGTAAAACCATTTCCTACATCTCGTCCACATTTTCCTTCTGTCATCTCTATTTTGTCAGCATGCAGCATCAACCCCTGCAAAGCTGCTAGCTTGTCAGCTTCCTGGGAAGGAGTCATAGCTGCCTCCTCGCACGCCAGTGTCTGTTTGGAGAAGACAGAGACTTCCTCTCCTCTGCATTTGCCTCATCTAGACAGGAACTTCTTGAACAAGTTATTAATTCACAGATCCATAAATGTCTTAGTTTCCAGCTCTAACCAACTCATCTTGCCCCTTGATAGTTATGATATAGTTTCCAAAAGGATAATTAGCCTTCTGTACTTGAAAAAAATCCTACTTGAAATACGTTTCTGGAAGCTCACTGAATTATGCATTTTTCCTTTTCATTTTGATAAGCATGGTCCACCACTGGCAAGCTAACACACATAGAATTTGGGACACCCACTTGCCCTCATGGTCAGAGTCGATGCCTGAGAAAAGCCAGACTGGCTGTGGATTGGACTTTAAATTCAGAGGCCCCCTTTCTTCTTTCATAAATAAACACATCAGCCTGTCAAGCAAAGTATTGTGAGAAAAGCCAGCTTTGAAAAAGGTAGAAACAATAAAGAAATAGCCCTTAACCCAGGAAGAGACACTTAAAAGGGGCAGACAAAGGGAGTCACAAATCGCAGGTCATAAACCGTTATTCTTTTTCTGCAGGAATGTATCATTATTACCCTTTTATAAACACGAAGGTTCCTATCCTCCTCCCTCTCCCAGATGTCTTGGACACTGAAAAGAGAATCAGGAGTATTAACGAATTCTTGGTGTTTTCTAACCTTGTTGGTAGGTTTCCGCTCATTTGAAAGGATTGTGCATGATTTGGCAGAAAACAATGCAAAAGAAAACCCCCAAATAAAAACTCAAGTTTTACCTTTTCTACCTGAAAATCTTAGAAGACTTTCTATAAAGTATCTGCAGAGGGCTGTGTGTTGACTCTGGTGTGGTTTTAGCTCCAAGTCAAATGCCACTTCTCCACGAACAAGTCACACTGCATATCAACATTAATTTAATTATGTTAAACCTCACAGGCTTCATGATGTTAACCTAAAGCCAACAAAAACATATGCTGTTGCCTCCTCCTTTAACACATTGCTCATGAGTGGAAGAATTCTCAGTTTCTTTTCTGCAGAAGACCACTGAGCTCTTAATGAAAATTTTTACTTGTGTTGTGGTTCAGTTTGATTTGAAACCAAGAGCTGCTTCTTCTGATTCTGTGTGTGAAGTATAACGAGTCACAGAGTGGTTCTAGAACACACAGCCCTCATCTCGGCCCAGCCTTTACTTGAGTACCGATAGCTAGTGAAGGGTCAACAGCTGGAAGAACAATATTTACCCATCACTGAAAAATCATTTCATAATTGACAAGATTATCCTAAAAAAAAGATGAAGAAAATTTACCAATGCAGCAGTTCTTTCTCACAGATGCTTTTTCGACAGTGCTCTATGAAACTTTAAAATCACATACAGATATTTAAATTTAATTGCTAATTAGCTTAAGGCAATGCGTGGAAAAGCCAAAAAAAAAAAAAAGTTGAATGGGTTCTGGCAGTCTCACACTACATTGGGATAGTTAGCACTTCCTGACTGAAGACCTGTGCAAACAAGTTTTGGGTGAAGGAACCCAACAGCACCGTGCATGGTCGGGATTTAATGCAAGTGGCTCCGTGGAGCTCTGCCTGGGGCTCCCCTGTCTCCCAGGGGTCTCACAGTAGGAGTAACTCATATCCTTTGGAAAATGCTGTTGATAATTACTGCTTTGTCGGGCAGTGAGCTCACGCTATTACACAAGACTAGTGCTGTGCTCAAGAGCTGGCAGATCGTCTCTCCCGCACAGAGATTTGCCAGCTAGGAAAATAATGGGCATGTTGCCACTTTAACAACTATCGGGAGACCCCAAGTTAGTTTTTCCTCTCTTCAGCGTATTCATGTTTGTAGGATCCAACTCCAGGCTAGCAGCCTAGGGCAGTGACACCAAAACAAACGTCTCTTTCTCCTTTAAAACAAAGCTGCTCTTTTCCTTTTGGTTGTTCATCTAAAAGACAACAGCGAAACCATAACCTCCCTTAAAACGTAAATAAATAAGAACTCAGAGTAACCTCATGCTGGTACCAGGATCAGAGGAGGGTGTACCTCCACCTCGCAGGGAGGTCATTTGCCCCAAACAAGTTAACTTTAAAAAGTTAAATGTACCCCCAACAGGCTGCAGACAGATGCCTACTGTGTACCACAGCCGTCAGGGAAAAGAGGCATTTTAGAGTTACCAAATGTTTTAATTTCTGTAACAAGTGGTCCTGCCAGCCTCCTTGCAGATAACCGTCTGACCTGTGTGCTGAAAGCCTGCAGGTCACCCAGAGTGGTTATTCTGGGTTCTTGCTGGAGTAGAAAAGTGGCTTCTTATCAGTGTACATTTCAAATGGGCAAGCCGTCCTCTTGGGAAAGCGTTTTCTATTTGGAGTCTGCTTTTCTACTGTGGTGGTTATCTGCTTCCCCTGGGCATCCCTGCATTTGGATGTTATTTGTAGCTGTGCCCCACCAGTTCCAGGTGATAAAAGGAATTTGCACACAGAGAAGTCAGCTCTAGTCCAGGTGTCATGTTTTTATAGCTAATCCAGATAAGTTTTTCCTAAAAACAAACTGAATGTGAATCACGCAGCAGACATTAATTTGCGTTTGGAGGTGTTTGTTTACGATCTGCCCTGTTCTGAGGATTTTAGATGGATTCTATAGATTTGGCTTTGCTTCTGATGCAATTTCACCATTGATGTAAATCATCAGATAATTTGAAAAGGCAAAGTGGAGAAAAATAAACTCTCGTAGATGAACGTTTTAGTCAGATCGAAAATTCAGATTGTAGCTCCAATGGCCTGTAACAGAATGAATGCAATCCAAATGGTAAATATTATTTAGCTGAGGTCCATCTTCTAGCAAAGTGTGCTCTTCATGCTTTCCCTCACAAAACTGAGAGGACATATCACAGATAATCCTTTAATCTTTTTTGCCACATGGAGTAAATAATCATGATTTTGAGGGGTACTCTAAATTCTGTTTTGTTAACAGTGACTTCATTGGTAATTCATAATATAATGATGGCTGGATATCACCACCTAGTGGCCATGTTATATTTTGCATTTCAAAACTTCATGTTCCCAGAACTCCGCTTAGATCTATGCAGGAATAATATTCTCTTGAACTGAGTTCCTGTCGCTTTGAGTTTAAAAATTCTGGTATGAATTGCATTAGATTGTGAACCTGAAAGTTAAATGTGAAATGAGGTGATTTTTCAAATGCAGTGTGAAGCTAACACATGGAGTCACGTGCTTCGTAAAATCCTAGCAACTAAGGCAAATATGAGAACCAGCCTTTCTCCTATCTTCACTTTATACACAGCAATGGAACCAGAGGAAAGTTTTCCTTGGCTAGTTCCCTTGGTATGTGAAACTAGAGGACTTTTTTGGCTTTCTTATGAAAATTTTTTATAATGAATTAAATTAGCAGTGTTTAGGGGGAGGGAGGGTAGGTGGAGAGCAGAGACTGGACTGTTCATGGAAAAAAATTCCAAATTATAACTTGAAGCCTTAGTAAATTCTCCCGATAATTATGATAATATATTATGTCATAGAATGGCCTCATAAATGGCCTTGGACAAATGTCAAGAATGGTTTTTATCAATGGAATGTGTGATTAATTGTTTAAATGTGCTTGGCAAAATTCATAATCATTCAAAAACATAGGCCCTTTAATTGACCATTTAAAATAATCTACATTATCGTGCATTTTAAAGAATAAAAGGTGACTCCATCTAAACTGGAAAATTGTAGCTAAAAACGTGGTTAAGTAGTTGATAGACAGGTAGATAGAGCAGGCTCTTGGCAGCTGCAAATTCAAGATTTGCAATTTCACTTATACATGGGAGACCCTGAAGATCCACAATGTGAAATAATTTGTTCTTTTTGCTCGGGCACAAATTTGAACTGCACCCAGTGGCTAGCTATGTGTAAGAACTGTTCAATTAGCTATCAAGTCTATCTAATGGGCAGCTCCATTTTCCCATCTCAGGGTGTCTATTGCTGTTGACTCTGCTAACTGTTTAACCGTTTTGGATCCTCTCTACTGTGTTTATGGTGGGGACCCATCTGCTGCATGGGTCCATGTGAATAGGGGTCTTAACGTATATCCTTCCCTAGTGCCAAGAAGTACTGATTTGTAGGTGTGAGTGTGATGGTGGTAAATCTCCAATTTGTGTCTCACAAAAAGATGAGCTGTAATTGTATCTAGGGTCTGTGAAAACTCCTTTTTCTTTTCAGTAGAGAGGAAAGCAAGAGATTCTAAACAGTGTCTAACTCTTTAGGAGAACTAGTTAGTACCCATGGGTTATTTTTTGTAGTTATTTGACCAAGTTAACAAATCATAAACTCTCATTGAAGAGAATTTGAAATGAATCAAGTATCATGGAGAAGGCTAGTTATCAATTAAGTTTTGATACGACCAGTTGCTTTGAAAATTTCTTAGTTTTAAGATGCTAATAAAGATTTAAAAGCAAGACTCTTTAAGGTTCTGGGAATTCTGTCTCTACAAGAGTTTGAAGCACAACCTTGGATCTTCAGGGTTTTGATTTTTGAATTGACATTCTCTTTTAAAGACTTTAAAAAATATCTTGACGTGGAAAAAAAAAATTATTTTGGAATGTTGCATAGACGGGTAAGAGTAAGTCTTCTCATGGTTCAAAAATCTTCCTTGTTCCAGTTTTGCATTTTCACCTCCCAGCTGTCTGCGTATTTCCTCATCAACTGATTTGCTTATATATATATCACGTAAAGGACCTAGGATGTGACTGTCACAGCAGTAACTGACTAAACTGGATGGTCTTGTTACTTTTCTTTAACTGAGAGCAGTGCTCCAAGCTGAACCCAAGCAAACTCGTTTTTTAAAGCAAAGCACCTGGTTTATTTCTAAATCTTCTGTGTTTCTGAAATAATGCATTTTTAACCTTAGAAAATATGCAGTTTCCATCTCTACATAAGGAAAAGGTCAGTGGGTTACACTACACTTTTGTCGTCAGTTTGTTTTGTTCCTGCTTCTGATGCTAGTTATCTGCTGAGATTTTCGGGCTATTGATCATGGCCCCATCGTGTGTATTTTAAAGAGAAAAGATACTCTGGTATCTCTGAATGACGGCTGGGACTCCTCCACACTATATAATCAGAGACTCACCTTGAAAGGATGTCAACCCTGTCTGACTTCAGTGGATTGCTGATAACTTTCAAAAGCAGAGACTCCACCCCCAAACACCACCCCCCTCCCCAGTCTGTTGATTGAATCAAGTTGGAGACTTGCAAAGAGCTGGGAAGGAGAGAATAACTCTTCAGCTATTGTGCTTGAGAAAAATTAGTCAAGTCCCTCTTAGATGTGTAGGATTGAGGTCACTCTCTGAGATGGAAGAATGTCGGCAGGCAGGGAAGTCCTGGGCATTCCAGAAGACCTGCAGGATAATTCTTCGCCTTTATGGGAGACAGATATAAATGTTTGACAATAAAATGTAGATTATTTGGAACAAAACAATCTAAACATTTATAAAATTTGATAGATTTTGATGAATAACTTTAGTCTGCTCTGAATTTTTCCTCTCGATATTAGGATTGGTTCAAAAGGAGTTTTCGGGTTTGTGGAGACAACTTTCATGTGAAAGAACTGTACTTAGCTGTTAGATTTGGGCTAAGATTTTTTGAATCATTTTATGCTTTTGGCAACTGATTTGCTTGACTCCATTTGGGAGGTAAAGAAAGAGAAAATAACAACTGAAAATTTCCTAAATCCAATGTAATTGAAATGGTTGGGTTTTTTGGCACTTTTTTTTTTTTTTTTTTTACAGATACAGAGAGGTAGTCACTTAATTGGAACTTGAAAAATAAAGTAACTTTATCATATAATGTACAGAAGTAAGCATTTTCATTCTAGGTATAAAATAAGTATCTCTTCATAAAATGCAAGTTTGTTATAGGAAAATTTTGCATCTGAGCTGGCTTTCCTCTACATCAACTATTTGAGTTTTATGTCATAATTTTCTCTGCCATCAGAAGAGAATGAAAATGCAAAGTAATTTAGGGTTCTCTTTTTGGATATAGTATTGATCTAATTCTGGTCTCTGTGGGAGGCAACAAGAGTTTGGGGTTTGAGATGGGGAACAGGAGTCTCTGAGACACTGACAAATATGGTGAGGTCTGGTCAGCATTTGTTTCTGTCAATGGTGTTAAAATGAATTCTCCCCAAGCCATGCTGGATTTTTGGAATAATTCTTAGTTTGCCCACCTAGCCCCGGAAGAAATTTGATCCGGGATAGATCACCCAGGATGTTTGCTTGTAATCCCAAGCGAGGAGAAAAAAATCTGGATGGGAGTGGGGGATTTTTCTCTGCTCATTCCAACAACCTATATTTCTGTATGTATGAGACACTGTCTGTGTGAGAGAGGCTCTGGTACGTTCTTAGAACTCGGAGTTGGTTTCCCGAGGAGAGCTCTCTTCCTAACATTTCACTTTGGTGGAAAAAAAACACGTTATTAAACCTAAAGTCAAAGATGTATTTTTTATACTCTTTCTCCCTGCAAGTGATGTTAAATAAGGCTGTAAGGAATTCAGGAGGAAACAAAGAAAGTTGTTCAGAAAACTGGAGTTTCCTTTGCTAAGTCAGTTTGGCAATAACATGAAGCAAAATCAAAGCATCCTAGCCAAAATAAATCTGCACAACGGAGCTATCAAATATGAGGTAATAGTGTGACGTGCCTGTGGGTATCAGACACTCTTGTAAAAACCACAGACCTAAAATTTGGTCCTGCACCATTTAGCCACAGCTCTGCCAAGCAACAACACAGAACACATGTTTTAAATCACCGTTGCAAGCCAAACGTAATTCCCACCAAAAACAATTAAATCTTTTACCAGAGGTCTGAGTCTGGGCAGCTTAAACCCTGAGAATCACTTCAGTGGCAGGGACTCTGAATCTCATTTCAGTGTGAAAATGAGATGGTTGTTCAGAGCGAGAGGAAATGTCAGCTGCAAAATACATGGCAGTCAAACGACTTTGGTAACTAGAAGAGAAATTTGTTGAGGTTAGATTAAAACAGGGTTAGCTAAGAAATCTGTAAGTCCCTTCTGATAGCTGCGTAGATCATTTTATAAGGTTCATTTTTACTGATTAGAAAAATAATTCATGCTCACTCTAGGGAAGTTGGAAAATATGTAAGAATATATAGAATAAAGTATTATCTCCCAGTCTCATACTACTCCGATATAAACTTTATAACACTTTACTGCATTTCCTTTTGGACTTTTACACTCACACACGCACAGCTGCATCTGAGAGTGTGTATAAAATTTGGATCATTGTATATTTTTAGTATTTTGCTTTTTAACTTAACACGCCTTTTAGTATTTCCTGTCTCCTTGTATATTCTTCAGACCAGATATTTAATGGTTATATAATATTCCATTGTCTGGCTATACTGTAATTTATTGAATATATGTTAGCTCTATAGATCGTTTCCCATTTACTGGTAGTATAAATAGTATTTTAGATAAAACATTGTTCACATCTCTAATTATTTTTTAGGATAGAATCTTATAAGTGGATTTATGGGATCCAAGGGTAGGAACTTTTTGAGACTCTTGATATGTACTGCCAACTGTTTTCCAGAAAGGTTATTTACTTCCACAGCTATGTCTGCGATTGCCTGTCTCACTTGCTAGCAGCAGGCAACATCTTCGAGTAGGGGTAGGTGTGGATAGGGAAGAATGCAACATACTCTGTGATTCCTTATTTCTAAATATCAGGGTATTTATTAAACAACACCAGCATGTGCCAGGCGTAGTTCCTGGCACTGAGGATACAGTAGTAAACAAAAGAATCTAAAATTCCTGTCCTCGATGAGCTCTGTTCTACTAGGGAGAAAAAAATACAACAAATAAGTAAATTATATAGACTATTAGAAGGTGATGTGTTATGAAGAAAAGTAAAGCAAGGAGGGGAGATAGGCAGTGTGGGTGGGGACAAAAAAGGGGCAGCATTGCACAATGCGCACATTAGGATGTTGGAAATTTTCCACCTTTGAGGACATTTACTAGTTTCTTGTAAGAGGTTAGTTAAAAAGTAAAAAAAAACTAAGGGGCCGGCTCAGTGGCGCAGCCGTTTAGTTCGCGCTTGGCAGCCCGGGGTTCACCGGTTCAGATCCCGGGCGCCTGCCGACGCACTGCCTGTCAGTCATGCTGTGGTGGCGTCCCATATAAACTGGAGGAAGGTGGGCACGGATGTTAACCCAGGGCCAGTCCTCCTCAAAAAAGAGGAGGATTGGCAACGGATGTTAGCCCAGGGCTGGTCTTCCTCACAAAAAAAAAAAAAAAAAAAAAGTAAGCTAAAAGTATTGACCTGCAAAATCCAAATTAAGTGTTTGAGGAACTCTGGAATAGTTGACCATAAAAGGTATTAAGTGTAGGTTTTTGTTAGTTTTAGGAAATTTCTATTGTTTTGTTTTTGTATTTTTGCCCTACTTTAATTCATCTGTTAAAGACAGTTTAGTTCTACGTCAGCAACAGGCTGAATATAACTTGTATATCTCCACTTTGTTTCTCCATTTCCTCATCTATTGTCTATTAAAGGGGAGTAGGGAAAAAAAGGCTTGGTGGGTGGAGGGTGAGGGCTAATAAGGGAATGGAAGTATGCAAAGAAAAGGAAAATAGAGAAATCGTTGGAAACCCTGTTCAGAGCACATGTCAGGTCCTTGCTGCAGGGAGACCTCAGAGTGTGAGAGTCTTTTTCTTTCCCACCAAAATCATTTCAGCTAGAAGGTTCAACAGCGATTGTTGAGTCCATTTTAGAATGGAATCAACTTGTGACGTAATGCTGCTGTCGCTCTTATAATATGCTACTCTTTGACTATCACATAGTTATCTTCTCCCTCCATTTTTACAGCAATATGAGAACTGGAGGCCTAACCAGCCAGACAGCTTCTTTTCTGCTGGAGAAGATTGTGTTGTCATCATTTGGCATGAGAATGGCCAGTGGAATGATGTTCCCTGCAATTACCATCTCACCTATACTTGCAAGAAAGGAACAGGTAATGATTACCCCATTAATAATGTATGCTTAATTTGCATTTCAATTGTCAAGTGATTTCAGAAAGACTAAGCTTGATTCTTTAAGACACCAACTGGATATGTCATGTACATCATCTCCTATTGCTCTGAAATATGTCACTCTTCCAATACAATTGAAAAGTTTTTTTTCAGTAATGTTTTCACCATAGATTTCAGGTGCTGAAGATGACAATGTAGCATTCATGTAGAAAAACTACCTGGCAGTATCTTTAAGAAGAAGAGGTGCCACCCCAAGGGCCTATAGGCCAGTTTATTTTGATGAAGAGAGCATTTAAAAATAAATTGGTTGTCAACATTTAAAAATTGGGATATATCATAAAATAATCTGGATTTTTGACTTTAAAAAAAAAAAGAACACCTGGTACCATTTGGGCCATGTTCAGACTGGTCTATGGTTTAAAGTGCTGGAGCTGAAAGCTACTGCCCTCCCTCGGAGGGGCCACAGGTTCCAGTTCATCGCAGGCCTTGTTCCACCCTCCCCTGTTCTGAGCTGCATTCGAGTTTTCAAATCATTCCCTTAGAAGCTTATTGTATGTTTATACACCACGGAACAAAAAAGCCATCTCTATATCTTTAGTTGAATACCTTCAAGGTACGATAAAATAAAAACATTTATCATGGAAGTTTCATGGTGAAGAGAATTGCGTAGTTGACATTAAACAGATAAAATTAAGGACGTTGATTTTTTAAAAGTGTGTTGTGTTTATTATTGACCAATATGTTTGAGTTTCTAAGGCACACTTATAGACTTCTTCCTTAAACAAATAGGAATTCCATAAACATTTGCAATTGATAATGGTGTTAAAGCATGAACATTTAGTCACTAGACCCAGACTTTTACCCACCTCGACTAAGAGTGCAAAGTGTGAATGCAAAATATAAAATCCATTTGAGTTGTCTTTGAATATAAAGATAATGAAACTAAAAATACACACAATAAATATTTTAGGAAAAACTTAAACACCAAGAATGAGAAATTCTATTAGAAGAACACTAATCCACACAAAGCTCAGATGAAATGCAACTGTTATCCGTGACTACTTTCCTCTGCTCTTCTCTCCTCTCAAGTAGAATTTACTCTGAATATTCTTTCTACATGAGCAGCTTTCCTGACTGTGCGTTACTTGACTTCTGCAATGGGACTTGTGAAAATAGCACATCAAGTGGTTGCTGTTTTCCCTGTTTCTCATGTAAGAAGTCTTTAATGAACTGTTTGTCGTTATCCAAATGTCATGTTTGCCTTCTTAGAACTCCAAATGGTCCCTGGAGTCGTGTGCGTTTCGTTTTATGATCCTAGTATTCTTATATTGCCTGTTATTTTTTCCTTCGGCAGGATTTCTCAACAGCAGCACTATTGACATTCTGGGTCAGATAACTCTTAGTGAGGGGGCTGTCCTGTGCGCTGCAGAATGTGTAGCATCATCTCTGCCCTCTGTGCACTGAATGCCAGCAGCATTCTCCTCCACTCCACACCCCTCCTCTGCTTTGTGACAACTGAAAATGCCTCGACATTGCCAACTGTCCCTGGGGTGGGGGTGGGGGAGGAGGAAAACCGCCCCAGGCTGAGAACCACTGCCCTAGAGCTAAAACGGAGTCACATAAACAGCATCACAGTCTACATTTCTAATGAGGAAAGCGATTTATAAAACGTTGGCTCTACTTCGTTAAAGGAGAAAAAAACAAACAAAAATGATTCTTGTATTTTATCTCCCTACTGTCTGATTTTATTTATGTAGAGTTAGTTCTCTATTAATCAGTACTCTGGGGAATTTTATCAATTTCATAAATGTCTGTAGACTTTTATAAAAGATACTCATTTCTCCTTTCAGATATTTTAGATATCTTTAAACATACAGACCTAAGTAGCTCTACTTTTAATTAAATACTTATAAAAAGGGTTATAATATAAACAGAGGACATAATTGTTTTAAGAAAAGAACACCTCCATGCATACTATCCACACATCTTTGGAGCCTCCTGAAGGTTCCTTCCAATCCCATCCATTTACTTCCCAATTCCAACCATGGATAATGACTTAACTCTTACTTTTCTCTTTAGTATTATCACATATGCTTATATCTATAAACAACAAATTGTTTACAGTTTTGCACCTTTTTGAACTTTGCATAAGTGGAATCATACTGTATGCATTTTGTACCTTGCTTTTTTGTTCAGCGTTGTGTTTGTGAGATTTATCCATGTTGACGCATGTAGCTGCATTCCTTCATTTTGGCTGCTGAATAGTATTTCATTATATGACTGTATAACATTTTATTTATCAATTCTCCTGTCAGTGGACATTTGGGTTATATTCAGTGTTTTTGCTATTATAAACAATGTTTCTATGAACATTCTGGTAGACTTTTGTGAGTTTCCATAGGGTATTTTTCCAGGAGTGAAGTGCTGAGTCATAGGATATATGTACCATCAAATTTACTAGGAAATACCAAATTATTTTCCAAAGTGGTTGTACCAATTTGCACTCCCACCAGCAATGTGTGAGAGTTCCTGTTGCTCCACATCCTCTCCAGCATTTGATATTATCGGACTTTGAAATTTTTGCCAACCTGGTGGGTATAAAATGTTATTTCTTGTGATTTAATTTGCATTTTCTTGGATACTTTTCCCTTAATATCTTTTCGTATACTTTTAGGTCATTTATCGCTCTTCTTTTGTAAAGTATCTGTTCATGTCTCTTGCTTATTTTTTCAAATTGGTTGCTTCTCTTTTATATATTGATTTGTAGGAGTTGTTTTTATATTCTGGTTATTAATCCCTTGACAGTTAGATTTGTTGCAAATATATCCTCCCAGTTTGTGACTTGTCTTTATTCTTACCCTATGGCATTTTTTGATGAACAGAATTCTTCATTTTGTTACATTTTCCTTTGTGGTTTAAACCATTTTGTGCCTTAAGAAATCTTTACCTACCCCAAAGTCATAAAAATATTTTATGTTGTTTTCTAAATGTTTTATAGTTTTGCTTTTTGTATTTATATACTTAAACTATCTAGAATTGGTTTCTCATGTATTCTCTGAGGTAGGGAACCAAGTAAATTTTTTTTATATGAATACCCAATTGTCCAAGTCAAAAAGCTACCTTTTCCCCACTGGTCTGCCATGTCGCTTCTGTCAAATATCTAGCATATATTTGTGAATCTATTTCTGGTCTATGTGCCTGTCCTTGCCAATATCACACTCACTGAAGTATTTTAGCTTTATAATATCTTCATATATAAATAGTTCTAGAAGAAATCTGTAGATTGTTTTCCTCACATTTATAAAGACAACTTCTAATTTGTCAGCATAGCATATAATCAGATATAATGAATTATCTGATTGATGATTTTTAACTCTCTGTATCACTTTGATCTCCTTCTATCTGATACTTGCTAATATCTGGACCACGGTTTAGGCTTTCCAAACTACAATAAAAGAAGTGCAGGTATCCAGATTGGTGTTATTGTTGAACCATGTAGATAATGTAGTTTATTAATTGAAAATGACATTTTATTATAGAAATCTCTGTTTATCTTATAGGAATTTGTGAAGATCAAATACTCACATGCACAAATATTTCTAATTTTTCAGTTATGGATAGTATGACTTTATAATCTACTTTTTGATTATGTCTCCCTGAGTGACCATTTTTTACATGAATGAAAAGATACACTTGGATTGTGTTTCATTAAAGACAACTTTGCTTGCCATGGGTCAATACATTCCAAGCTATTTTGTCAAGCAGAAGTAAATTAGAGGAACTAAATATTGAATTTAAACCCCAATTTGTCATTGCAAAAGAATATGGTTGTAAACAGCCTTCTGTATATGTAAATAAATTTAATATTTGTAAACTTTTACACTAGGATGTTGACATCTAAACATCTTGGTACCAAGGTTTCTGGTAATCATTCTCCCACTGAAGATTTGTATTATTTCATGAGAGAATATGCCATGTTCTTGTGGGCCTTGTGGTGTCAGAATTCTTAAAGTAAACTATGGATAGGAAATGCCATTTAGGGAAATTATATTTAGTTAAGTTATATTTTTTATTAGAGATATATAGCAAAATTCAATCACAATAAAAGTTAATTTTTAAAGTGTATTGTTTAAATCAAGTACACTAATGTTGAATAAAACAATAGGTTAATACAAATTCAGTTGAATCCATTTTCCCAGCTTCTTGAATTTCAAAATTGCAATTTTTTTACCTCTATTTCTTTTTTATTATTCCTACTATTGCTAACTTTATTGATATTTAGAATTTTTCATTGTAAATTAAAAATGATGGTTAAATATTCTAAGATTTACCTTTGTTTACCCTTCTCAAGAATTGAAATTTATATTTATAAGGTAATTACAAAACTGAGGTATGAATACTATGTCCTGACTTTCCCCCATCTCCATACAGAAGACAAAAAAGAGCAAATAAATGTAAATGGAACCAAAGATATTTTATTTATACTTAGGAGTCCATATTTTGTCTGTATTTTGGACATATTTTGAAACTATGATGTTAGTATAGACTGTAAGTTTTTTCAGTGAGGTGACAGTAATAGTTAATTGTTACAAATCCATTATTGTTCCAGTGAAGGTGGGTAATAAATAAAAACTTTGGGATGGTGATGAAGACAATACCAGTAGGCCACATGTTGGTGTGAGGCAGTTATTTTTTAATTTGAA
The DNA here is from genome assembly GCA_031878705.1 of Tapirus indicus. Taxonomy (NCBI): domain Eukaryota; kingdom Metazoa; phylum Chordata; class Mammalia; order Perissodactyla; family Tapiridae; genus Tapirus; species Tapirus indicus. The sequence continues at coordinate 10,607,072 of CM062925.1, forward strand.
ATTTTTTCAGAGAACTGGCCCTGCTACTTTGCCAGATGGATAGATGAATGTATGACTATTTGGTCCTATGGTTCTTTAATAAAACACAATTCAAGATGACATAATCTGAGATTCACACTAGGCCCAGAGCCTCAATATTTAGTTTTTCTCTTGAAAATTTCAATTTTTTAATTCTAAATGATTGCCTTTGATGAAGGTGCTTGATTGGGTACCATAAAGAGGGAAAGAGAGGGAAAAAAAAGAGATTCATACAAATACGAATGTTTAGATTATTTAGAAATAACCCAATTTACTTTTCTTTAGTTGCTTGCGGCCAGCCCCCTGTTGTAGAAAATGCCAAGACTTTTGGAAAGATGAAACCTCGTTATGAAATCAACTCTCTGATTAGATATCACTGCAAAGATGGTTTCATTCAACGCCACCTTCCAACTATCCGTTGCCTAGGAAATGGAAAATGGGCTATGCCTAAAATTACCTGCATGAACCGTAAGTGGTCCTTTAGAAAGAATGGACAACCGTGCTATAACAAGTACTAGACACTCTCATTTTACGGCTATGGTATTGGTAGTTTAGGGTATGGAGCAAGTAATATTGTTGTGTTTTCTTTCTTTCTTTCTTTCCTTTCATGTAGCATCTGCATACCAAAGGACTTATTCTAAGAAATACTTTAAAAATTCCTCATCAGCAAAGGACAATTCAATAAATACATCAAAACATGAGCACCGTTGGAGCCGGAGGTGGCAGGAGTCGAGGCGCTGATCCCTAAAATGGCAAACATGTGTTTTCATCATTTCAGCCAAAGTCCTAACTTCCTGTGCCTTTCCTATCACCTCGAAAAGTATTATCAGTTGGTTTGGATTTTTGGACCACCATCCAGTCATTTGGGGTTGCTGTGCTCCCAAACATTTTAAATGAAAGTATTGGCATTCAAAAAGAAAGCAACCAAAATGAAAGAAAATGAGGGCAGAAAGAAACCATTTCCAGCCTGTCTAATTTCTTTAGTTTTCTATTTGCCTCCAGTGCAGACCATTTTATAATGTATACCAGCCTACTGTACTATTTAAAAAGCTCAATTTCAGCACCAATGGCAATGTAAATAAGATGATTTAATGTTGATTTTAATCCTGTATATAAAATAAAAAGTCACACTGAGTTCGGGCATATTTAATGATGATTATGGAGCCTTAGAGGTCTTTAATCATTGGTTCGGCTGCTTTTTGTACTTTGTTTAGGCTGGAAGTGGTTTCACTTGCTCTTTGTCAGCAAGACTGAGGACGGCTTTTCCCGGACAACTAACAAACACAAAGTCTTGTAGGTCACTGCGCCATCTCAGCCGTAGGTGCAGTTTGCTTTCATGTGATTCTGAAGCCTGGCCAACGGGATCCCAACAGAACTAGGGACTGCAATGTGAAACTCCTCTTTGCTGCATTCCTTTTTCTTCGCTTACAAGAAAGGCCTGAATGGAGGACTTTTTTATGACCAGGAGCATTTTTTAGGGGTCAAAGTGCTAATTATTAACTCAACCAGGTCTACTTTTTAATGGCTTTCATAACATTAACTTGCAAGATTACAGATCAACACATTTCAAATGGATAGAGACCTAGGGCTCTGGAGGGTGGGGGATTGTTAAAACAGCAACACACATTCAAAGAAAGAAATTTTGTATATATAACCATTTTAATCTTTTATAAAGTTTTGAATGTTCATGTATGAATGCTGCAGCTGTGAAGCATACATAAATAAATGAAGTAAGCCATACTGATTTAATTTATTGGATGTTATTTTCCCCCAAACCAGAAAATTGACATAGTAGGCTAGTTATTTTTCAGTGTTAGCCTTTGCACTGCCCTCACACAGTTTGGAAACATATAATCTAGGTACTTTTCCCTGATTACATAATGTGATGGATAGAATGCATCAAGTGTTTATTGTGAAAGGAGTGGAAAAGTGTATAGCTTTCAGCAAATGGTGTGTGCCCTTTCTAAGCAAGGAGCATATATGTAGAAATAGTGTGGGCATTTCTTCTTGTTAGGTGGTGTGTATGTGTTGAAATTTCCCCCTATCTCTTCCTACTCTATTTCCTCCCCTTTATTTGAATAAAGTGACTGCTGAAGATGACCTTGAATCATTATCCACTTAATGTTTAAAGAAAACCTGTAACGGAAAGAAGGCATTTAGGAGTCTTTCCCTAATTTCAGTTAGAACAACCTTGAGAAGGGTGGACGACAAATAAATGTACAAATAGAAAAAGAGCAGGCTCAACATTGATTCTTTTTCCTGAAACTTCCTTTGCCTTGAAAGGAATGACAGTAGCTTCACACACAGTGTGTACAATCACACACGGTGTCTTTACGCAAGTCCCCTTGGTTGCTGCATTAAATGTAATCCACCTTTAGATGTTCTAGAGCACAGAACAACACTGTGTCAGCCTATTAAGTTTCCACTTTTCCTCTTTCATTACAATGCACATAATACGTTCCTGTATTTATATTATAACATGTATAGTGTAAAATGTGAATGACTGTTTTTTTTTTTTTTTTGTGAATGAAAATCCAAAATCTTTGTAACTTTTTATACCTGCTTTTGTTTCACCAAAGAAACCTAAAATCCTTCTTTTACTATACTGTGACTGGTCTGATTATTTACAACTTTAAATCCTAATGTGCACCAACATTTTTACATTCTGGTTCCATCATGGAGAGCAAGCTGCTGGCTTGGATGAAATGATTTTTGCTAGCAGAGAGATGATTATATATGTACTCGCAAAAATTGAGATAGTAATTCTGATAATGTTTACATCTACATACTTATGAGTTAATTTCAAAAGTGAAAGAAACATGCAATAGGAATAGTGACAGGTCGCGTTTACAGAATGTTTCCCATGAACCAGGCCAAATGTTTTGTGTGCAATATCTCACCTGCCTATGATAGAGGTGCTGTTACTGTCCGATTGAGGAGGGATCAGGTTCAGGGAACTCAAGTCATTTGTCCAAAGTTACATAATTAGTTTGTAGTGGATGCAGGTAATCTCCAGAGCCTATGTGATGTTCTTAAGAAAAATATGAAATATTATGTTCCCAATTGTTATACATTAGGAAGTTAATTTACTGGCTAAAAGATCTTACCCAAATAATTATCAGAAGATGTCAAGAATATCAAGTTCCCATCCATCCGGATATCCATCCATTTCTTCATTTTTCACTCATTCACTATTCATTAAGTACTTACTATGTGTCAGGCACTGAAGATCCAGCGGTGAATGAGCTAGACAGGTCTCTGCCCACATAAAATTTTTATGCTGGATGCATGCCATGGGAATTATAGCCCATTCTATTCAATATCTTCATTGATAAATTGGAAGAACTGATCCATTATATGTTCTGCAGTTGTATAGAAGATATCATAAAGGACAAAGGTGAGTTGAAAATCATTTTGAGGTTTCTTTCTTGGAATGTCAAAAATACATGGGAAGCTAGGCATGAATAGATGCAGAAGAGATTCTTTTCCTTGCTGAGCTTGTCCTTTTAATGTGCAGTCTGTCATATCTTTTAAGGAGAACTTTCAAAAGAAATGACCCAGGGGAGTATATAAGAATTTGCACTACTTGTGCATATGCACCCTTATTAGATGTTTATAAATCCATAAAGTAAATTTTTATAGATCTAGGTGCACATAATGGAGTCTATGGGATGTTCCATGACCCAGAATACTGGGACAGAGTGAGAAGTTGAGGGAGACTTGCACCACTCAAAGTCAGCCAGAGGTGGTTTTTCTATTTGTTTCTAAAGGCTGGGTTGCATATCAGAGGAAAGAATGCACCCCTGCCGTAGAGGGCTATTTAGGAAGAGGTAGTCTTCCATGGTAGCTAAAATGGAAAAGAGGTCAGAGAGATTGTATAGGGAGGGATACTTCATTTTAATGTGACAGCAAGCAGATCTTTGCTGCTCTTCAGTGAATTTTCAATACAGTACAGGAAGTAGGAACTGGATGAGCCTTGAGCTAATTGTTCAGAAGTCATATATCATGTAAAATAAAGTTATGGAGTTTGGAAATAGAAAAAATGGAATAGGTTGTGAAAAAGGTCAGAGTTGATTTTGTGCATGATTTGTGCATGAGTGTCTCCCAAAAAAAGAATCTACAAGAGAAAATATATTTTAGATAAGGCAAAAGATGTTATTATCAAATGGCTAAAGACTCAATGGTAACTTGAACATTTTTTAATGTGTTTCTTGTTATATTTCCTAATATTACACATGCAGTGAAATGGTTTTTGAAGAAAAAGGCTCTCCGTGATGTTTTTGTGCTGATATTTGTGCATCCTTTTTTTATTGTGCTGCAATTCCCATCTGCTAAACAAACCAGAATTCACCCAAATGACTCTTTTCTAAAACAAGTCTAAATAGAAAGTTTATAAAGGTCTTTGAATGAGTCATTCAAGATTGTATAATCTTTTCCCATGATTACTCATTTCTGTATGTTTGGATCCCAGCTGGACAAGAAAGAGCACATGCCAAACAAGAACAAGAATGGTTTTTGTTGAGGTGTTTACAGAATAAGCAAAGCCTGAGTTTTAATTGGAATTTAATTCAGAATTCTGTGTGAGTCCATCAAATGATCCCTGCTGAAGATTAAAAGTTTACTCCCTTAAGGCAATAAATCTTAATTGATTTTGATAGGGTTTACTTTAAGATAAAATTTTTAAACTATGTACTCATCACATTTTTCAGTTGTCAGCAAAAAAATTTTTCATCATAAATAATTTTAAACAATGTTATTTTGGCATATTTCAAATATTGCCATTCTAAAATAAACATGGAACATCACTCTTTTAAATATGTTCAGTGGAATGTAAATATCACAGTTATTTGATACCTACTATCATCCATTTAAAAAATACTTGAAGAAAAATACTCTTAACAGTCAGACATTTTATGTTTTCCCTATCTTTGGACTTTTTTTTTTTTTGATGAGGAAGATTGTCCCTGAGCTAACATCTGTGCCCAACTCCCTCTATTTTGTATGTGGGACACTGCCACAGACTGGCTTGATGAGTGGTGCATAGGTCCGCGCCCGGGATCCAAACCCACAAACCCTGGGCTGCAGAAATGGAACGTGCGAACTTAATCACTACACTACTGGGATGGCCCCTGGACTTGTATTTTGTTTCAGTTCCTCCCATGGAATTTTATCCAAATATTATACATTAATATGTTTGAAAGTCTTCTATTGATTAAGTTATCAAAAATATACCTCAAAATTTGTATTTAAAAGTTGAAAATTAATTTTTCTTGTGAACATAGTGCTGTAAAAGTTAAAAATCTTCTCCAGGATTGAGTTATCATTGTAATTTACTGATATACAATTGATCAAAACAATAGTACCCTCTTACAAAATTTGAAAAATAATTATAATTGTAAAATTTTATTATATAAATACATCTCAATGAGATGATTAGGGCTGTTTTTCCCAATTCACATTTCCATGAGTAAATATTACTTAAAACTAGAATGTATCATGGCTTATCATCAATTCTGTTTGTATTTTGCTTTTATAGATTTAAACACTGAGAAAACTTGTTCACATTAGTAAGTAGATGGAAATGATAGTTTTATTATGCAGTGCTACTCAATCTTGGGGGCGCCTCTTTCTGAATTACATGCCAGAAGTCACATAGTGGTCTATCAAAAGTTATTTTCAATTATCTTTCAGCTGACATCTCAATGAAGTCTTTAAATGTTTTTTGTAAACACCTGACTTAAAAAAGAGTATGAGTTGTGCACTCTCATAAGAATCATTCATTTTGATTTGTCCTCTTGTTTGCTCATAGTTTTTACATTCCATGGCAATGCATCCTAAGACTCAGGATGGACGAGAGATGTGTTTGATGTGGTGGTTGATTTTTATGAAGTGGGAAAAGGGCAATTGTCTAAGATCTTTTGTTCTCAAAGTTTATTCCCTGAAACAACAGTATTAGCATTGGAACCTATAAGAAATGCAAATCCTCAGACTCTAACTTACTGAATTAGAAATTTGGAGAGTGGGGACAGCAACCTGGGTTTGCATAAGTACTTCAGATCATTCTGAGGCATTCTAAAGTTTATGAGAACTGGTATAAAGAGATGCAAAAGTAGAACCAGCAGCCTCCACTACAGATATCTTCCTAGGCAGATAAGTTTTAGGAAAGCGGCCAAATAAAAGTTGAAGTTCAGGGGCCAGCCCCATGGTGTAGTGGTTAAGTTCAGTGCACTCTGCTTTGGTGGCCCGGGTTCAGATCCTGGTTGCAGACCTAGACCACTCATCAGCCATGCTGTGGTGGTGACCCACATACAAAATAGGGGAAAATTGGCACAGTTGTTAGCTCAGGGCAAATCTTCCTCACCCCCCCAAAAAAAGTTGAAATTCTGGAAATTGCTTCCCTTTTTGTGCCATGTACCCCTTGGAGAGTCTTGGGGGTACTCCCAGGGTAAGCAACACTGGTTTGGAGCACTGCTGTAAAATAGACAGTCCTTAAGTACTTTCATGTTTTTAGTACATTATCTATATTTATGAGCATGTGTTCTATCTGTTTGGCAATGATTACTTTCCAACCTTTGAATGGGCCTCTAGTTTTACAGAAAAATATGAGAAAAGCTTTCTCTATAGGGAAAACTGAATAAAGCAGCATAATTAAAAATAACCATTTCTCAAAGGATAGACCTGAAACAAAGTTTTAAACTGTAGGGGAGGAAGACAAATCCTCTACTCAGTTTAGGTCCTTCTGGCTGGGCTATGAATTAAACTGACATGAGACAGAATAACAGGAGAAAATCAAACAAAGTTTTACAACATGTATACATGGGAGAGACTCAGGAAAACTGAGCAACTCACCAAAATAGCAGAGGCTCTCATCTTAAATACCATCTTCAGCTAAAGACAAAGGAGGATGTTGCAGTGCGGGGAGTCAGTTATGGGAGATTACCAGAAAAGCACAGTAAACAAGAATAAGGTTATGATGCAGATTTAAGTCCTTGCCTTCCACATTGATAAGAGTTTCTAGACATAAGGTCATCCCCTCTTCTTCCTGGAACAGAAAGGGAGATACCTTTACAGATGGAGATTTCCCTTACAAATGTAAATGTCTCTTACAAAGGGCAAATTCTACTTTTCAGAGCTTCTCCCATGTCTGCAGTTTTTAAAATTGAACCAGCCCAAAATAATCCTCATGCCAAAGAGACACATTTTGGGGTGGCCAATTCTGATCCTCAATGATATCAAGGAAATAAGACAAGTTTAAAAACTGAGAAATAGAAGCAAAGAAGACATAACTTCCCAGCAACAGCTGGTCAGGAAAAGGAACTTCACATTCTGGGCAGAGTCCTAAAAGAGGTCTAGGTGGGAGAATTCTTGGGAGTGAATTGATCTCTGAGTAACTCCAGTTCCTAATTCAGATCACCCTCTCCCGTGCCCATTAGCTGGAATGAATTCAATACACTCATTCAATGATATATATTGAGTACTTACCATGTGCTGGGCACTATGCTAGATATCAGGGCTACTGTTATGAACAAGACAGCCAAGTCTCTGCCCTCAGTGGAGCTTACAGTCTGATGGGAAAGATTAGCAATGGCACTAAAGCAGGAGGAGATTTGATTTCTCAAGATGTTCTTGCTAAAGCCTCCATTCTTAGCCATCTCCTTGCTCTGCTCTCCGTCTTTACCTGATTCCGTTCATAACCATGGCCTTAACTACTTCCTACATTACAACTTTCATCTCTTTCTTTTCTACAATGGGTATGTATCCAGACGGTTGGATTTCATAGGCACATTAAGCTCTATATGTCCCAAATTACCCTGTTATCCACCCCTCCCTCTGTCTACACATTTTTTTTTAAAACTAGGAGTCTAAGAGTCATTCTGGATGCTTAATTTAATGCCCAAATTCAATCAAGCACCAAATCCTATTAATTCTACCTCCCAAAGTTTCTCATATCCATCTTGTCTCTATCCCAGCAGTCCTCAGTATCTCATATAGTATTACTATCTTTAGATGCATCACTTTCAAAATAATCTTTTAAGCTACTATAGAGTATTCTTTCAAATGTGCAAATCAGAGTTTGGCATTCTCCAGCTCAGAATTCTTCAGAATCTATTGCCTACAAAATAAAATCTAATTTTATATGCATAGCAAAATGCTTTGGAAAAAAACCTGTTTTAGGTATTATGTGCTTAAGAAGAATGGAGGAACTGATTTAGAAATCTTAAGTAAATCAACCATTAAATTTTAGTTTTTTTCTTTTAATTAGATCAGTTTGGCTTCCTGTTCAGTATCTGATCAAAAGTCAGACTCCCCTTGTAGCAATTGTGTACAAGGCAGAAACGGAAGACCAGAAATGCTATCTGACTTAGTGGGACATAGGTTTGCCCTTCCAGATACACTCTCCACCCTTCTCCTCCTGCTTTGTACCCTGTGAGACTACTGTATAAACCGCTCCTATTGGATTCAGCCACGGGGAGCCATGTAGGAGATCAGAGCAAGAGAGAGAAGAGTGATGTCAATGTGTGTGTCCTCTTGGCTCCCTCCCAATCCTGTGGGATTGCCACAGGCTGCCTGTGTTCCTATGGCAAAGACATTAGCTCCTACCAGGCCCCATCTTCACGTAGCCCTCTCTGCTTCCTGTTTCCCTACTGCTCTCTCACCTTGGCCCTTCAGGACTGGGGTGTAAGAGCTCTCCACTATTATTGGCCCAGGAGTACCATACTATAAATTGTGATTTCCTTAAGCCGCCCACCTTTGTAAATAGTCCCTTTATTAAACTCTCTTTGACTTATCCAATTTGTTTGTGTCATCTGTTTCCTGCTGGATTCTTGACTGGCAAAGCATTTTTAGATGCATTGCTTTAGGGAAATTATGGAAGTAACCCGGTTCATATCAATCATAGGATGGGCATGCTGCATTACAGTCTGGAAGCCTCCACACTGGCTCTCTTGGGTTTCTTTCCTAGTATTTTATCCTGTGCTTTTATCAGGTTGTATCTTTAGTTCCTTCCTTACAATTACTGAACACTAAGCATGTAATTGTTGCAACTGCCAGTCATTTTTTTTTGCCTCGGCTGTGTGTAAACACAGCCACACTGCAGACTGGTTGGTCCTGAGGCTGTGTTCTGTGGCTTAAATTTCCAAAATAAAATATGATACTCCTCAGCTTGAGATCACAATCAAATTCAGTTTTCAGTGCTTGTTTTATAATGAGGAACAAACAAAAGAGGAGGAGTCAAGTTATACATGTGCACAACTATTTTCTCTGACAGTAAACCCCAATATTTTTGAAGCTTTATGGCCATACGTGGGGAACGTGGGAAGAGAAGGAGAGGGAGATTGCTGTTTTAAAGTTGCCAGCCCATTTTGTTTCTCTGGATAGAGGTTTACCTTTATCTTTCAGAGAAGATTTTTACCCCTTTATTTTTGGCGGAGCCATTCCAGGGGGTCCTAAAGTTATTCAAATTTAGGACCAGGCTCCTATTTTGGAATGAATTGATAAAAGGAGGTGCTGAGGTGCTTTGCATTAAAAAGTAGATGTTATTCTCTTCTCCTACAAAATGTTGTATTTTTAGAGGAAAATTTTACTTTAAGAAACATTCTGTTTATTTTCTCTTGAGTCTTGATTCCAAGGCATGGAAAATTATTGATGGAAGAGCCTTCCTCTGTTGAGGAGGGAAGCTGGTTTCAACAACATGGTGACAGATGTGCTGAAATTAAGAGAAATGTCTAGTAGAGATCTGTGGAGGGGACCTATAAACTCTGGAAACAGTCCAATAAACTGCACAGCTTTAAGTGTTGCTTGGCTATGTTACAATTCTTTATGTTTCCTCATGTCCTCAGGATAGTTTTGTTAAGTTAAGGCTTAACTGAACTTTTCAGAATTAAGGGATGGGCCATTCCCTCACTGGAGAGGGGTGGAAAGGTAGAGAGATCAGCAGCAGTCTTAGTAAGCCAGGCACAGATGGTGGGATGTAGTTTGGAGTCATATACCTTGTACCAGAAGGCTTGATGGGGTCAGAGTGACATTCAAGGTGAATTCATGGAAGAGAGCAGTGTGCCAGGAAAGTTTGGGGGGAAAGGAGTCTGCTAAAAGTTTATACATTTTTTTTGTCAAGTAGCGTGTGGTCTTGGGAATATTGTTTTAGCAGTAAAGGGAAGTGTAATTTCTGAAAACTAAAGTTGCGAATATCTATATTACATAGGCTTTCTTTCTCTCTTTTTTTTGTGAGGAAGATTAGCCCCGAGATAACATCTGTTCCCAATCCTCCTCCTTTTGCTGAGGAAGACTGGCCCTGGGCTCACATCCGTGCCCGTCTTCCTCTACTTCATATGGGATGTCACCACAGCACGGTCACCACAGCATGGCTTGACAAGTGGTGCATGGGTTGGCACTGGAGATCCGAACCTGCGAAGCCCGGGCCGCCGAAGCAGAGTGTGCTAACTTAACCACTATGCCACTGGGCCAGCCCCCTACATAGGCTGTCTCATAAGTAATATCTTCAATGCTTAATATGTGGCACTACTGCCACATAATATGTTGACTTTTCACTTTGAGTCTCTTCTTAAAATATGAGGTAAATTAACAGATATTTTCATTTTGTATACAGATATGTAGGGCAAAAAGAGTAACTTGGGAATTTAAAAATGAACATCATATGCAAGAAAAAAAATAACCCAGCAAAATAAATAGATGAAAATTAGCTAAGTAATTCCAGAAGAATGAGAGTAGGACGACAATATCATGGTTTTGGAAACAGATTTGGGAAAGGAAGAAGACTTGCTGGCATGGTTGGGGCTGTACTCATCTAGGTTGAGTCAAAACATGTCATTAAAAAGCAGGTGTTGGGATTTGGTGATGCTCTGATCATGAAAGAAGGAAAAAAGAAAAATATTCATTACAACATTTAGCATACAGAGTTGAGGAAAACAGAAATACCACAAAGCATTCATGCTAAAAAGAGAAGACAGTTTACCTGGAAAACCAAGAAATATATGGAGCTCACTAGCAACAGGGCAAATGTCAGTTGCTTGGGAGTTTCTGACTGTATAGGGACAAGAAAAATTTAGAGTGATTTTTAATTAAATGAGGGTTTACAAACACAAAAATAATGGTCCCGTCTGTCCACAAAGAGGAGGTTCAGGATAGAGACTAGACCAACGGATGAGAGATGCTGAAATCCCTGACATAAATGGGCCACTGAGCTAAAGCTGGAAAACAAGCATCGAAAATGAACAGCATGAGCAATTAGTGTTTACCAAGTAATTCCCTGAATCACAACTCTCTTTATTTGACACCATGGAAACAGTTTTAGGTATTTGCTAAATTATGTCATCGTTCTTTTGTTGCTGATGTTAATTTATTACCTAAGTAATCCCTGCTCATTGTAAATGCGTTGGAAAATACAGAAAAGCACAAATAGGAAAGTAAATGTTCAAGAGAATATTCGCTTGCAATCACTATTTTTAACGCACATGGCCCCAAAGAGTGCTCAATAACTGTGTGTGGAAGGGACTATTTATTGGGTGTCAGTGGCTCTCCTAAGTGTGTTACCATCTGGTTCCTTTCACGAGAATGTGAGCTCTGTGAGCACAGGGACTGCTCTGTCTTGATCTCACCATGTTGCTGACACCTGCAATAGTGCCTCGCGTGCAGCAGGCACTCCATAAACATTTGTTAAATGAACGACCACATCTACCCCTCTTAGTATTCACATCGATTTTATTGTCATTCCTACTGACTGGGAGGCGCAGGGACATACACTGACAGCCCCAAGTCGCTTACTACATAAGCTAGGATGGACAACCGGAAAGTCTGACTCTGGGGCTCATTAACAGATTTTGTTATTCTGTGGGGTTCTTCTGCTTATGGATGGTTTTTCTAGATTGCTAACTAGATTGCTAGGCTCCTCGGAAACATATATCTTACACTCTCACATATCCCTCACATCTTGCTGTTAGTGCCATCGAGTTGATTCTGACTCCTAGAGACCCTGTGTACAACAGAGGGGAGCCCTGCCCGGTCTTTTTGCACCATCCTCTCTACTTCCGGCACAATATCAGACAATGCTCCAATGTTATTCATAGGGTTTTCATGGTCAATGTTTTTGGAAGGGAGTGGACAGGTCCTTCTTTCTAGTCTGTCCTGAGTCTGGAGGCTCCACTGAAACCTGTCCACTATGGGTGACCCTGCTGGTATTTGAAATACTGGTGCTTTCAGCATCACAGCCACATGCAGCTTCCACAGTATGACAGTGACAGATGGGTGGTGTGGTTCCCTGCCCGGGAGACCAACCCTGGGCTCCGCAGTGAGAGCACTGATTCTTAACCACTAGACCAGCAGGGCTGGCTATTCCTCACATCTAGCACATGGAAAAACATTGTATTGATTAATAAATCTTGCACTGTGAAAAAAAAAAAGTAGAAGGGGGCCTGTTGAAACTAAGGGGTCAGTTGGATGATGTTAATAAATACACTGAAACTAAGACCCCTTCCCTCCTTGCACAGGTGCCGTTAAGAACCTGGTATGTTATATTCATTGAGCAGCTCTGTTAACCAGCAGCGTCAGAAGCTGAGGACAAAAAAAGAAAAATGTGAAGCTGTTTGTCTCTCTGTCTCTCACCATTCTTCACTCTAGGAATAAGCCATCCACAGCTGTCTGCCACCTAAGTTAGTGGTTGAATGATTCAGCAGATGAGAATTATACAGCCTATTGAGATTTCTAGCATATTGCACAAATGAATGTTTAGAAAAATACGGGTGCAATTTATGTCTACCCAAGCCCACAGAGTCAGAGGGACTGAGCTTCGTTTCATGCTGGATGTCAGTGCATCGCGACTTTCATTCCTGCCTATTTGACCAAAGTAAACATTCGCCATTAGAACTGCATCGGAAGTGGCTTTCCAGCAAGATGTGGACAAATCTCCATGAAGCTATTTAACTTAATCCAGGAGATCAAGAAATTATTGCATGAAATTTGCAGATACAGCCGCATTACAAATATCCAACTTTTTCTTTCAAAGAAAACGTAGCAGAAAAAAAATATGGAAATAGTGTGCTCCAAGATTTCAAAACCCTTAGAAATCTATTAAAATTTAGACTACAATGTAAAAGCACAAATTTATTTATTTGTGCACTCATTTTTTCATTCATTCAACAAATATTTTTGAGCAGGAACGACATTCCAGGAACTCTTCTTTTTAATTTCTTGGATTCATTTCACTGCTATGACAATAGGACAAGGCTCCTCTGGTGTTTAGTATCTGCTCCTGAAACATGAAAGTTCTTAGCTGTCTAGAAATGATCTGAGGACATCCTACACCTGTACTGACACACTGAAAATGTATATTATCTGCCTCAGGGTTAAAGACGTTTCATAGCAAAGCAAGGTTTGTTGGAAACTAGAAATAGCCTGTGAGTTCAGAATGGAAATAAACATCTGCGGGTAGGAAGGAGGATTTGTATTCAAGCAACAAGTAGCTTGTAATTATTCTGTGGTAAATAAGGACCTTCTTCTTGAAAATATTGCCTCAAATATTTATTTTAAAGTCATGTCTTCTGCCATCTTGTAAGTAGATTTACAGTGTATTGACATGGTGTCAAACAATGTTTTGGCCGAACTTTCTGTTCTTACGTCTCCCTGTTTCTTGGCTGGGAGCTGGGAACTGTGTACTTATGCTCCGAGTGGACAGGAAGGCCCGTGTGGACCCTGAAGACCATCGAAAGGTCCTGAGTTAACCCTGCAGAGGGTGCGTTGCGGGGGGAGTGACAGCCCAGAGGCCGTCGAGGCAGATTAGGTGGGGTAGAAAGCAGATCTGCCTGCAATCAGAATGTGTAGATCAGGTCCAGCGTCTCCATCTACTATCTAAGGGGCTTCTTGAGACTCCGCCCCTGTGGGACTCAGTTTGCTCACGTAATGTGGCTGGCCCTTAACAGGACCTAAACTGCTGTTTAGGATTTGGTGGTGTCTGACGCACCATGAAGAGATGATTCTTAGAAATCATGTTTTATGAATACAGTTGTATGTGGATTTTTTTTTTTTTTTTTGGTGTGGACAGGAAACTACCTCATCTGCATCTACCACTTGAGTCAGAAGCTGAAGAAACTATTTTTATTAGAGACTCTGAAACCAAGGCTTATGCAGTGCTGAGTTCTAGGGTAAAAGGGACAAAATGTGACCCATAGTTAGGGGGAGAAAGGCAGGGAGAGTTGAGTGGCTCTGGCACAGTGAGCTGCAGGGAACATACCACGGCAGAAGTGGGAAAGTCGAGACACCCAGAGAGAACCAGAGGCTACTTCGGGAGCTAGGGACGCTGTGGGGCCCTCTGAGTATAGATGGAGGCAAGAGTCAGACTAATTTCGTTATGTCAGCCATTGTGATTCCCTCTGAGGCTGTTCCAGTGGAAAAGGTGGTAAATGAGGCCAGAAGCGTTTAGTAGTAGTAGAGCCTTCTTATGAAGAAAGCTTATTCTAAACCAGTCAAAGTAGAGCTCTCTGTGCTGAAATGGGGAGAACCAGGAGCTGCCTGCTCAGCGCAACAGGCATCTGTATTTTTTACAGCTCCTCCAAAGGCTTCCAATTTGCAGCCAAGGTTGAGAACCAGCATCTTAGAGTAGTGCTTCTCAAACTTGAACATGCCTACAAATCACCTGGGGATTTTGTTAAAATACAGATCCCGCTCCAGACGGCCTGGGATGGGCCCAAGGTCCCGCATGTCTAACCAGATCCCAGGTGAAGGTGAAGCATACTTTGAATAGCAAGATCTTGGAGCATTGTGGTATATGAAGTACGGAGTTCTCATACTTTAGTGGGCATCGAAATCTGCTGGAGTGCTTATTAAAACACAGATTATTGTGCCCACCTCCCAGTTTCTGATTCAGTACATCTAGGGTGGGGCCTGATGATTTGCATTTCTAATAAGTTTGAGATGATGTCACTCTGGATGTGATCACATAGGGCAGTGGTTCTCAAACCTGGCCACACCTTGCAAACTTATAAAGCGTAGTCAGCCTAGGCCCCTCCACCCCTGTCACAGAATCTGATCTACAGCCCCCTGGGTGATCCTAATCTGCAGTCAGGTTTGAGAACCACTGACAGAAGGTCTCATAGGTCACATGAGGACTTCAGATTTTATTCTAAGTATAATACTATATTCTACCTGTTTCTGCTTTTAGAAATAATTCATGACTGGATTAAAGTGTTTTAGAGCAGATCACTGACGCAATCCTGACAACTGAACTGTACGCCTCTATCAGGATAGGTGAATGAATGCTCCCTGTGAGCCAGATCCCGTCTTCATTACCTCTTTTATTACAAATGAGGGAGACAGAAAGGTTAACCAGGCAGCTCTTTAATTCCTGCAGAGAAACACATTAACAGGTACACAAACTGGTTAATTTTGAAATCTACTCATGCCAAACTGGCTGTATAGTTTTGCTCCCACTTTCTATTGACTTTGGTCTGTTCCATTACGGGTTATGTGTCAGAAGCTAATTACTGGGAGCCTGTAATTTGAAGTGACAGGTAACTGAAACTTGGGTTCTCTATGAATATCTGTGTAATGCATAATACATTATTAAATACTGATTATTTAAAACACAAATGAAGCCAACTGAAGTCAGCTCCAGCCATTGGTGGTTAGCAATAAAAATGAAACTACAAATAATTAACGAGTCCAAAAAAGCTCATTTCACGTGGGCCTGCAAATATTATTTTTTGTCATTTGGTATTAATTATGACATGCTAATGTGTCTAGTTTTATTTGGCCCATTGACATTCACCTCATGCACTCAGAATGAAAGGCAGACCAAAACTCTAAATCCAAGAAAGAAAGAAAGAAAGAAAATGATCTATCTCACACTTGTATTAATATTTAATTTTTTTACTGAATTAATACTCTGAGGTTGCCAATACAAACCTCAGTGGAAATGGTGACTCTTTTAAAAGAATATGAAATTTGATTTTAGTTTCAAATGGGATGTTATTATTTTATAAAATTTGATCATTTGATTTTTTTCTAAATGGAAAAAAGTCTCATTGAAACAATGGGATGCATAACACCAATAGTTTATGTATGAACACACTGTGGTAAATATAATAAGCATGTAACATATAAATAGTATTTAATATATTATATAATAAATATATACATGTATAACATAAATTATCTATCTCTATAATTCCCTTCCTGGTTTTCGCTTCTGAAATTGTCCATCTGAAGCCATGGGTCCTGCAGTAACATTCCGTGTAATGATGCAGCTTGTACAAGAGCAGAAAAAATGTGCAGATTTGTAAAAGTATAGTTAAAGTAATAGCTATTTGTAAAGATACCTCTGCCAATTGCAGACAAGACTGCAGAACCCTGCCGTGTGCATTTCTCCAGTACAAATGCGCCACACTCCCATGAAAGGAACAGCTCTCACTTCCTCTGCCACCTGTCTGCAACTTGGGACGTTGGCAGCAAAATCCAATTCCAGCCCATTGACAGCCTTGTGGGGCTTTAGAACCCTAATCTCCAGTATTTAGTTTTCTACAAGAGCAATAATCTATAAGGCTAGTTGTCTTTGTAGTGAAAACAAACTTACTATGGGTGTAAAGATTTACAGCTATAAGTATCGAAAGAAACTACAGATCTTTCTGATGTAGGTCCTTCTTGTTGGCCACCCAAAAAAATAAATAAATTCTTTTTCTAGTCCAATCTTTCTTTAAAAACACTGATAAAAATGAGGTTTTCCAAAGGTCCCCCGGCCAAGGAGGACACAATGGCTGGGTTTTACACCGGGGAGTATTTGACCCAGTTGATCATTCATTTAAACTACTCCTGTAAACACGTTCTCCACTTGACTTCCAGGAATCACGTTCTCCTGGTTCTTCTACTCCTTGGGCATCTCCTTTGCTGGTTCCTTCACATCTTTTCTATCTTTACTCTTTCTCTTGTTGATCTCATCCAGCCTTGTGACTGTAAATGCCATATATACATTTATGAATCAGCCTGGGTATCTCCCTTGAACTCCATACTTACGTAGAGGATTGCCTACCCTGTGTGTCCACTTGAATGGTCATAGGCATCTCAAAGTTAACAAGTCCAAATACAAACTCCTGCTCTTCCTTCCTACCTCCTCCATCCATTGTCTTCCCTATCTTGGCACTTCCGTTCCTACCATCTTGCTTTAAGCCACCATTATTTCTGGCCTGGATTATAAGCAACAGCCTACTATCTGCACTCATGAGTCCATCATTGCTCCACTTTGGTTTAATCTTATCAAAGCAATTAAAATGACCATGTTAAAGTCAGATAACTACTGAATATCCTCCAATGGCTCCCCATATCTCTTGGCGTAAAAGGCACAAATGGACTGTTGTGTAGGGTCTTTATACAACCTGGCTCCTTAGTATCTCTCTAATTCCTTCCTCTACTGCTTTCCCCCATGCTCTCTCTGCTCCAGGCACACTGGTCTCCTGGCTATTCCTTCAGCATGCCAGGCCACTCCCACCTCAGTGCTTCACACTTGTTTTTTGTCTGCCTAGACCATTCATCCCACAGATATCTGCTTGGCTTGTTCTCTCACCTCCTTCAGATCTTTACTAAAATGTCACCTTTTCAGTGAAGACTTCACTGAACATCTATCGAGAATTCTAACTCCCTTGTTCAACAGTTCTTGTCCTCCTTCTTTGATTTATTTTTCATCTTTTAGCATATGATTTGTTTATTGATTTTGTTTATTACCTACTTACTTCCATTTGATTGCAGGCTCTATGAAGGCAGGTATTTTTATCTGTTTTGTTCACTACTGCATCCATCCCCAGTGACCTGAAAATACCTGGTCCTTAGTAGGTCCCCAATAATACTTATTGAATGAATGAATGACTAGCTCCCTACACGTGATTTTTGTGAACCTTTGAGCAATGGGTGACCCATCTTTACAGAGCCGTTTCTTAATATACTCTTTCTCCCTATTCCTCATTGCCTGTCTGTTCTAAAAGCTAGGTTTCCATTTTCTATTCCTTTCATTCAATGAATACTTACGGAGTGACTGCTATGTGTTAGGCCCTGTGCTAGGTGCCGAATAATACATTAATAAACAAGCACTGTCCTTGTTGTCATGGAGTTTGTTACATGGTTGTTGGAGAAAGACATTGGAAGAATAACACAAGTACATGTAGGATAATACATTGTGGTAAAAGATTATGAAGGCAGAAACAGAGCACTGTGAGAAAGAGCAACAGTGGGGGGAGGGTATTTACTTTAGATGGGGTGGGAAGGCCACCCTAAGGAGGTGACATTTAAGCTGAGAGGAGGTGTGAAGGATGAGAAGGAAGCAGTAAAGCAAAATGTAAAATCTGTGGGATACGGCATTTCAGGGAAAGAAAACAATACTATATGAAGGCCCCGAGGGAGTAAAGAACATGGCATATTTGAGAATCTGAAAGAAAGCCAATGTGACTGAGGCAGGAGATTGGCAGTCCCTGTAGTTTCTACAGCCTAGTGTAATGGTGAAGAGCTTGGAGTTCTAGGGTCAGACTCCTGAGGTCAAATCCAGGCTTCACCTCTTAATAGCTTGTAATATTTGACAGGTTACTTAACTACTCTGTGCCTTAGTTTCCTCATCTGTAAAATGGGGATATTTATAGTGCCTACTTCATATGACTGTTGTGTTATCAAATGAGCCATTGCATGAAAGTACTTAGAACAGCATCAGCAATGCAGTATATAGTTTCATATAAATCAGAATATGCATCCTGAATTCAACTGCTTCTCATCACACCTTGAACTGCCACTCTGGTCCCTCATCATTTCTTGTGCTGCTCCTAAGACTGCTTCTCTTTGGTCTCTGTATTCACTCTTAACACAATACAATCCATCCTTCATACAGAAGTTAGGGTGAATTATATTTTACAGAAATTTAATCATATCACTTACCTGCTCAAAACTTTCCTAGATCTAAAATAAATCCACCTAGAATAAAATACCAAGCTTTTTCCATGGCCCTCAAGGCCCTCAATGACCTGGCTCTCACCTGACCTTCTGGACTCATTTTCTACCAGGTTCCCTTCACTTGCTGTGCTTTTCTGTCTCAATCTCATTCTCATCACATGGCCTTTATATGAAGTGTTTCCTATATCCAGAATGTTCTTTCTCTAGTGCTCCATTCTGCATTTTGCAGGTCTATACTCAAATGTCCTCTTAAAAATGACTTTTATGATCATCACATCTAAACAGGCACATTTTTTCTCCTCAGTCTCTGTGAAACATTTACTGTTTTATTTCTTGTCCTACACTCTTTATCAGCTGAAATTGTATTACTTATCTCATTGTTTATTTGCTTCTTGCTTGTCTCCCTTACTAGCTCTGGGTGCCTATGAAAATAGCATATGAGGGACTTAGTACATATTTGTTGAATAAGTGGATGCTTTTACATACACTGAAAAATGAAAGAATGATTGAAGGTATTTGCCTGGAGGTTGTGAATTATTTCCAATTTTCAGCTCTACAGATGGAAAGGTATTTTTTAGTTGCCTCATTTGTTTCTCCTCTCTCAGGGATTGCTGTCTAGTGCTGCCTATTGTTCAATATCTGAAAACCATTGTTTTATATATTTTGTCTGTTTTTTTTTGGTTGTTTAAAACGAAAGAGTAATTCTGGTCCCCATTCTCTACCTTGGCAGGAACTAACTAATTCCACATATATGAATTTTATGGCTCCAAATGGTTGTTTGTATTTTGTATGGACTTTTTACAACTGGAGACTATCTCACATAAAGGCAATTGAGACAGATTATTGTGTCCTTTCTCCATTTGTATCTCAGGTCCTTAATACCTAAGTCAATATGCTACCATCTTGGGATACCATGCATGATATTGGAAGTTGTATGAATATAAATCTGGAAGGGTTTGTATAGCATATCCTTGGTCTTTTCCTAGGCCTCATCTCTGTCATTTCAGATCTGGTTGGTTGAAGAACCAGGGTGGATCCCAGAGTAGATGCTTCCAGGACACCCAACATCCAAGATGTGACCAGATCCTACATGGTGTTTTGAACAATTCTTGCTTATTTTTCACTAAACCAGATAATTTGTTTCAAATCTGAATTCTAGAAAAGGGAACATACTAAGTTAACATTTGCAAGAATTTAATTCTTCCAAGAGTCAATACAAGGTTTTTGTTGTAACAAGAGTTCCCACCTCCCAACTCCAGAAATATGTTTAAATACTAAAATTGAATAGATGTGGAAATTTATTGAACAGATCAGTACTTGGAAATTTGGAATATGCTTTGAAAGAATAAGAATTATTTTCTATAGAAAATCAGGCTTCTATTACATTGATGTCTAGCAACTATTTCAACCTAAGTATCCTGAGATTGCCTTTCTACAAACTGAAAAGTGGATAATTAGATATGAATTCTTCTACTAGCACTCTACTTTCTATTTTCATTTAAAACAAAACAAATTTCCTCCGTCAGTTAAAAGGCTGAAAATGGATGACTTTATTATAGCACAGAAAATTTTTTCTTATTTAATCCTTTGTGTAATGAAAAGGAAACACATAAAGAACTTTGAAAAACACTCTGTTGTTGGTAATTGATCTGATATGTGTTGCCAATTTCTGCATTCAGACCAGGTCTGGAGCCAAGAAGTTGTGCATGGATATTCTTAATGTATTTTGATTATACTTATAGAAATAAGGCCTGAAGAACATAATGATACTCTGGAAGGAGGGGGGAAAAACCTAATTTATACCGAACAACCAGTTCTAATATAAATGGGGGGTATCAAATAGTGAATTTTTTATAACATAACTTGAGTTTTAGATGTGAATAGAATATTGAAATTTACTGTTCCACACTAATAGGTTAACCCTAAAGGCCTGACATCAGTGTCTAGGTTTTACGTGTTAACTTGGATTAAAAGCTTTGTTGAAATATTTTGGTTGATAAGATGCTTAGAAGATCTGACTTGTGAAAATCTCATTCAGCAGAAGTCTCTGGGAGACCCTAGCTATTCTTTGGGTAGGAAAGAAAGGGAGAAATATGAGAAGGAAGGAAAGGAAAAGTGATTTTCTCAATCAGCTTGCACGACCCAATCCTAAAATGATAGGTCTAACTTGCGCTAAAAATATTTCTGGGACAGTGGAACAAAATGTGAATGTACTCTCGTTCATTCAAGAAATATCTAAATGTGTGATATGCAGGACTCTGTTTCAGTCACTTTTCTAGGTATTTTGGAAACATCAGTGAGCAAAAATAAAAATCCCCATAATTCCTGCCCTCACAGAGCTTAGGTCGTATTAGGGAGTAGACACAATAAAAATAAACTTAATAACTGAGTATATTAGAAAGTAGAGAAAGTGATAACTTTGGGAAAAATAATAGCGAGTGGAGTGGGGACAGGCAAGCTGGATGCAGTGTCAGTGTCTGGTTCGGTCTCACACAAAAAGTACGATTTGATCAAAAACTTGAAGGAGATGAGGTACGTAGCTAAAATGAAATTAGAAGAAATAGTGTTCCAAGCGGAGGGAGTGGTCGGTGCCAAGGCTCTAAGATGGGAGGTTCCTTGAAGTGAGTAGGAAACAAAAAGAAAATCAGTGTGCACAGAGTGGCATGAGCAAAGGGGAGGAGGAGCAGGACATGGATCAAAGAGATGGTAGGAAGCTAGACCTATGGGTTTTACTGTGAGGGACATGGGGGTCCATTGTGTCACTCTAATCACCTCCCTATTCTGAAAGGATTCTATCCTAGGAGACTCGTTTTGTTCTAAAGGTCTAAAATTAACTATGCACATTGGTCAATATGGCTGAAGCTGCACTACTTCTGATTCCAAGCACAGATCATTATCTTCCATTCCAGAGCATCAGCACCATCACTCACTTTAGATTAAGGAGTGATAAGTTAACAACACTTAATCCGTTGATGAGAAAGTTAACGGCAATGATAGCTTCATAAGTTGCCACAGTCAAATTCTTTTATGCAATGAACTAGAACATGGGTCAGCACTTTTTTTCTCTAAAGGGGCCGAGAATAAATACTTTTGGCTTTGCTGGCCATATGGTGTCTGTTGTAAATACTCAACTCTGCCATGGTGGTGTGAAAGCAGCAATAGGCAACATGCAAACAAATACGCACGGCTGGGTTCCAGTAAACATTTACTTACAAAACCAAGTAGTAGGCTAGATTTGGGCCACAGGCTATAGTTTGTTTACCCTAATGAGAGAACATAGAGAATATATTGGCTTTGGAGTGGGGGCCAGTAGATGAGGAGGGGTGCAGCGTGGTGCCAGAGAAGGAGCAATCATTAAACCCCAGCATCAGATGGACCTATCCTTCAAGCTCAGGTCTTCTACTTACCAGTGCACATAGCAGGTGTTATGGGCTGAATGTTTGTATGTCTCCCTCACCCCGCCCCAAATTCATATGTTGAAACCTTAACTCCTAGTGTGATGATATCTGAGGTAGGGCCTTTTGGAGGTAATTATGTTTAAATGAGGTCATAAGGGTGGGGTCCCATGATGGGATTAATGTCTTCATAAGAAGAGAAAGAGAGACCAGAGTTTTTTTCTTTCTCTCTCTCCACCATATGAGGATACAGTGAGAAGGCAGCCATTTGCAAGTCAAGGAAAGGATCCTCAGTAGGGACTGAAGCTGCAGACACCTTGATCTCGGACTTCCCAGCTTCCAGAACTACGAGAAATAAATGTCTGTTGTTTAAGCCACCCAGTCTATGGTATTTTGTTATAGCAACCCAGGCTGACTAAGACAGCAGGCATTCTGTCTAAGAGAGTAGGCATTCAGAATATAAGAGATATCAGACTTTGAGCAAAAAACAAAACTTCAGGATACAATGATGACTTCAGAAATAAGGGAGAAAAGTTTGCGGGATAGGCCACGTCCCTCTTAAGTATTGCTTCTGTCCCTTCTCGCTCCTCTCCTTCCACAACTCCAATTATACAGATTTATACCTTTTGACTATGCCTTACATGTCTCTGACTTTCTGTTTGGTTTCTTCTCTTCTTTTTCTACCCTTCTTTTTTTGCATATTCTTATTCACCTGTTTTCCTGTTCAACAATCCTATCTCACACTGTGTTCGATCTGCTCCAAAACCCACTCTATGATTTCTTAATTTCAAATAGTGCATTTTTCCATTCTACCATGTCCATTTGATTTTTTATATTATAATTTTTTGCTGAATTCTCAATCTTTTCTACTGTTTGACCAACTCTTTCTCTAATATCTGAATTACTTGTGTCTCCTTTTTTTCCTTTCTTGGTTTTTTAGTAAACCTAATGTGTCGTATGTATTAGCATGCCTCATAAGTTTGGATATTGTGGATTAAAAAAAAGAACTATAGAGGCTCTGTTGATTTCTTTCAAAGAGTGCTAGTTTTTTTTTTGTGTGTGTGTGGGGTTTTTTTTTTTTGGCAAGCAGATAGATCCTGCTGAGGTGTAATTTTAGGCTCTGTTAGGACTAGACTATTAAAATTTTCACCTTATTTGACCTTATCAAGCAGACCTTATTCCTTATGGGTTTCCCCTACTCCTAGGGCATGCCCCTTCTGAGGTCTCCGCTAAAATTTCATGATGTTTACCAATCTCCTCTGGTAGGGCTTAAACTCTAACCTCCATTTTCTTGGTACTGGATGCCACTGAAATCTGGTCAGTTTTTTAGCTTTCCAGCTGCCATCCTCATCTGGGTTTGTAGAGTTCCTCCCGACTCGTGTGCAGCTTAGGCTTTGTGCAACAACTTGTGGGGAATATGTACCTCAGTTTCCGGGCTCCTTTTCTGAATTTCTCTCACTGTCCAAAAATTTGCTTCTGGAGTGCCTTATCTTTGCAAGATAGCCACTTTCCACTTGGCCCTATTTCCCCTTGCTTGAATGTGGAAAACTACCTTAGAGAAAAAGCCGGGGAGAATGTGGAGCTCACCTTCGATGCTTCCTTCCCTCAAGGATTACAGCACCTGTATTGCTCTCTCTCCAGTGTCAAACAGTTGTTTTGTATATTTTATCAGTTCTTATAATAGATTCAGTCATACCATTAATCCAATACAGGATACTTTATCATGACCAGAGCTGTCTCCCCTCGGCTCTTCAACTTACTATGATGTAATTTCCACCCCTCTACTCCACTGAAACTGCTCTTGCTAGCGTCACCAGTGATTTCCATGGTACCATTCCAGTGGATTCTTTTCAGTCTTTATCCTACACTCTCTGTTACTAGCATTTGATGCAGTTGACCTCTTTCTGTCTTTGGCCGTACACTCTTGGTATTCCTTCCATTTCTGTGGCCATTATTTCCTTGGTCTCCTTTGTTGACTTAGTTCTCCTTTACCCAACCACTAATGTTTGAGTCCCTCAGGCCATCTGATAGAAGGCTTAGGTGCTCTTTTCTCCTCATTCTACAACCGTTTGTAGGTGATCTTATTCAAACCCGATAACTGCCACAATGTGCTAGGAATTTTCAAATGTATATTTCCAACTCAGGCCCTACTTCTAAGCTTCACAACTTAGATCTAATGGTCTCCTTGAGATCTCCACTTGGATGATTCACAAAGATTTCCAAATTTAGTGTGTCTAAAACAGAACTATTTTTATGCTGTGTGCTGACCTCTCCCCTCTTCCCAAGTTCTCTATCTCAGCAAAGGTTATCACTCTCCAACCCACCCCATCCCTGCCCCTCCTGTAACTCTTGCCAGATACTTAGGAATAACTTTTATTCTTCTCTTTCATTTCGATACAGCAGGTTTCATTAGCTCACCTTTTGGTCAGACTTTCAACTTTATGAGAGTCCATCTCTTTGTTGGCTGATGAACTTACTTCACTTTGCCCTGGGCCAAGTGCATAGTTCTGGAACCCATCAGAGTCTTTTTTGTTAGGGTATTTGAGGATATAGGGGCTGTGAATTCTGAAATCTCACTGAATCACAGGATAGGACAGATACAGAAATTCGTAGGCAAGATCAAAGTCATCAAATAAAGATTAATTTATGTCCTTTATGCTTTGTTTTAGATGTTTAGGACACTTACAATTAATTTTTAAAGGATTTCTAGGAAACCAGAAAGTTTGAAGCTAAAGACGTGGGTTATGTCAGGGAGGAAAAATTTTAGCCTTCTACCCTTCTAGATTCTGTGGCTGGTCAAACAATTAAAATGACATAAGACAAAGCAACAGGAGAAAAACAAATTTAATTACATAAGTACAGGAGTCCCACAAAGATATGAGATTCAAAAGGCAGCCAGGCAATTGAGGCTTATCTAACATCCTGATCTAAGGAAAGGGGTACAGGTCCGGGGCTACAAAGGAGAGGAAGGCCATTCACAGGAAGATGAGAAGAGAAGATGCTTGGAAGACAAAAGTTGCCCTGCTATGCAGGTAAGTTTCATAGGTAAAAAGTTATCTTTGATAATAGCTCTCTTCCTGGTACAGGCCACCTTTCCAATGTAAATTTCCTTTATAATTACAGATTTTTTCCCCCAAATGGGAAATTTATATTTCTTTTAGGTGGTCAGTTGGGAGTTAAAGAGCTTTACCGGAGTCTGTTGGGTCTTCTCCCAAAATAATCCTCATGCCAAAGTGACATATTTTGGGAGACTTGTTCTGAATCCCTTCAAGATAAGATAGATTCTCTAAGGCTATCTTCTGGAAAATAGTTACCATCTCATAGAACTGCGTTTGCAATTCATGGAATTGCTACTAGCTAGATGCACTATCAATTTATGTTACACAGGCTGACATTTTAGGCTTTTTTAGAGTCATGGATAACTGGGAATTTTAGATTTATGCATGCCGTCTAGTCTATTAAATGTCTTAAAAATTTAAAATACTTTTTAAAAAGACCAAGATGTTTTAGCTAACAAGTTTCTAGAGAAGTGGTCTAAATAAAGTGATGCTCCTATTTTTTGTAAACTTGCTTCAGAACCCCTAGACACAGCGCAGTATCCACTGACCCTGGGTGACCTTGGGCAAGTCCTTACCTTCTCTGTCTTTCTTTTTCTCATTTATAAAGTGGTGATGGTGATAGTGTCTGCCTCATCAGTTGTTCTGAGGCTTAAATGACTCAGTATTTATAAAGTGTCTAGAATAGTGCCTGGCACAGGGCAAGCATGGTAACTGAGGGCTTGTGAAGTAAATTAAATAAAGTCTTCCTGGCTTCTCCTTTTTAGTTTCCCCACTGTTTTGTGAAAGAACTAAGAAGTCAGGAGCCCTGGATTCTCACCCCAGAGGTGTCGTTGTTTAGCTGTGTGGCCTTAGTGCCACTTAATTTTAGTATCACTTGGCTGTGGTTCTGCATCTGTAACATCGGAAGTTACATTTGTGGTACTTCTCTTGTGCCAGGCACTCTACGAAGCACTTGACCTGCATCATCTCATTTAATTCTCACAACTACACCTTGAGCTAGGTGGGAAATAACAACCTTCATTTCATCTGAGGCTTAGAGAAGATATTGACTTGCCTGAAGTCACGCAGGTAGGAGATGTGGCGCCTGGGCAGCTTGTCTGTCTCCAGAGGGTGAAGCTTCTGACCAGAGCTCTGAGGTCCTGAGCCTGCTTCTGCTTCTCCCAGTGGCTGCTGGTTTCTTACGGACAGAGCTTTCAGGCACTGAGAAGCAGCCCAGATTCCGGCCAGGCCTCTGCCTCTGAAAACCATCTGCAGTTCGGGCTGGAGGCGTCCTTGAGGGTGTATCCTATTGGTGAGACATCTCCGCTGCTTCCTGGTGCGGGCTGGGTTCCAGCCCACATAGCAGCTCTCTTTGGAGAGGAATAGTGGGAGCCTGGTCTGGCCTTTGTCCCTTGGCCTTTGGCTCTCTTCTGTCATTGCTTTCTTTCTGGGATGCATTGGCAATTATAACACAGAAATCATGCAGACCCTAAGCCCTGTGTTGCCTCTTTAGCATTTTCTCCTGTGAATCCTGTCCTAGTTTCCCTTGGCAACCATGTAGCTTGACCCTCCACAAATGTATTTTTAGCATTTCAAAACTGAATCTTATTGTCAATATAATTGTTTGTTATCCAGAAGCCAGATTATCCTTGCAGTGCATCCATTGTCTCAAGAGACAATATCTTTGTCTATTGTCATTTAATACCTTTGCGACCCTAATGGTGAGAAAAGCAGGCCAGGAAGGAAGGCAGCACCACAAGGTAGCAGGGTAGAGTGTTTTCAGACCAGCAGATCTTGTGCTACCTCTTAAATTACACTGTGTAGGGGGTGAGAGTAAGGGGGAGCTGGGGGAGGATTCATCTATTCCCCCGCTCAACGCTAGTAGAGTAGTTAAATGTCAGTGCTAGAAAGGATCATAGACGACATTCCAGCCAGCATGGAGATGAGGAAGTCAAGACCATTAGAGGCTAAATGCCTTGTTCAAGGTCCCCCGTCAACTTAGCATTTGACTAGGACTAGCCCTCCTGACACCAACGCTCTTAACCCTGACTGGTGTCACCTCTTCCACACCAAACTCATGCGTGGGGCAGGTATGAATCCCAGACCACAGATTCGGGTGTGCAGTGGGTCGAATTGTGTCTCCTCAAAAAGATACGTTCAAATCCTGACCCCTGGTCGCTGTGACTATGAACTTATTTGGAAATAGGGTCTTTCTAGATGTAATCAAGTTAAGATAAGGTGAAGTTGAATTAGGGTGAGCCCTAAATCCAATGACTGATGTCCTTATAAGAAGAGAGGACACAAAGGGACACACACACAGAGAAGAAGGCCCTGTGAAGACGGAGGGAGCGATTGGAGCAATTCAGGAATGCTGAGGGTCGCTGGCCACCACCAGAAGCTAGGACAAGGTAAGGAAGGAGTTTTCCCTACAGTCTTCAGCGGGAGCGTGGCTCTGCTGCCACCTTCGTTTTGTCCTTCT
Source organism: Tapirus indicus (assembly GCA_031878705.1). Taxonomy (NCBI): domain Eukaryota; kingdom Metazoa; phylum Chordata; class Mammalia; order Perissodactyla; family Tapiridae; genus Tapirus; species Tapirus indicus. Next base: position 10,634,932 of record CM062925.1, read on the forward strand.
GGCCCCCGGAACTGAGGGAATCAATTTCTGTTGTTTGAAGCCACCCACTTGGTGGTAATTTGTTGTAGTCGTCCTAGGAAACTAATACAGGGTGGCTATTACACATAATTTTATTTTTCTGTAGTACAACATGACATTTATTTTGTGCTTCAGTTCTTCCAGGGGGTAAACACTTAAACTCAGTCAATTTAGATTTCCCCCGCCGCCCAGGGTTATGTCTGAGCTACAGCGTGTGCCTATCTGTCCAACCCTGTTATCTGAGCCGTGCCTTGTTTCCGTGCCCATGGCCCCCTCGGAGCTGGCGGCTCTAGCAGCTTCCAGCCCACCGCAGGCATGAGACACTTAGACAGGCAGTTTGCCTTCACTTACACTGGGGGTTATGGACATTTCCAGTGAGTGCTGCTTTGTCAGGATGGCTTTGCCAGGGAAGAAGGCTGCAGGATCTCTCTTCCCAAGCCCCATCTGTGTCCTTTCTCAACTCTACCCCACCTCTGCAGCCAAGGTAAAATCCTTAGACTCAGTTCCTTCCACCTCATTTCTTGGATCTCTCCCAATACTCTTTATCTACACCCAGGCACAGATCCTCTAACTTCCTAATTTAGACTTTTGGGATCCAAACCCCTAAATATTTGCTGGCTTTTTTTTAGCTTTCTGTCTTGTCACATCCTTCCCCTGAAGGAGTGAAACCAGAATATTTGCTACAGGGGAAACGGGCAAGGAAAGTGGAAAATACTGGTGGAAAAACAAAGAATATTGGTTTATCAAAACTATTATCTGGATAAATGTGATATGGAAGAAAAATGTCCTCCTGAAGCCAGAGACATTGCATCTGATGCCAACAATGCTACTTTCTAGCTGTAACTAGGACAAGTTATATTTAGTCTCTCTGAGCCTTTGTATTTTCATTTACCAAAATAGGGAATTAGAAGACCTACCTTCTAGAGTTGTGAGGATTAAATTTAGTGAGGTAATATATGCAAAGTTGTAGTGTCTCTATTTAGCAAAAGAACAAAGAGAATAGCAACTAGCCAAGTCAACATTGTTCCAGAAATGATTTAAGACTGAGTTGTTTTCCCAGTTCTTTCTTAAGGAACTGATACCGGCTCAACACAACGTTGACATAAAGGAAGCCATATTGTAGAAAAGAAGCCATATTGTAACTTTGAATGACCTCTGATTAACTAGCCCAGACATATTCTGTCGATTTTATGGCCCCTCCCAGTTGCTATAAGTTGGTAACTTTGTTCTCCTGAATTGCTTAGGAATGTGATGACCCCCCAGCAGAGAGTCTATGCTGATAGCCATCATCAAGGACAACTGAAAGATCAGGGTGTAGGGCGTTGCTCCAGTCTCTGATGCATATCCAGTAAAACAAAAGACCATCAGGAACTAAGACCAGATGTCTGCCCCCACCTGGAGATCAAATGGATGCCTCCACATGGAGACCAGGTGCCTCCCCCACTTGGAGACCAGTCCCCTATATAATTGGCCTGTAGTCTTTGTTCTGTGAGATGGTTCTTTTGGACATGAGTCCGCCATCTTCCCTTTTGCTAGCAACCTGTAAGAAAAAGTCATTTCTTTCCTCCCTCCTTGCCTCTTGACTACTGACATGTCTTGCAGTGGGCAGACGACCCCTGTTTTTGGGTGGTAATAGAACCAGCATCCAAGAAGACACCAGCTATTTACTTGAAGATTCATTCTGATTGTGGCCTCCCACTACCATGCAAGACGCTACTATGGAGGATGGCTGACTCCTTAATTGTCTTTCTTGAGCTAAGGAATAGCCTGAAGATGGGAACTAGGTTTTTAATTCTTCCCTATCATCATTATTTTTAAGCTTTGGTGCACTTTGGCTTTTGTGCTTTCCTGAATCCAGATAAATACTTTGCAGACAGACAAATGCCTTATATTTTAATCTACTTGGCTCTTAAACTGGAACACTGCTGAACTCTTCTGGGGAATTAGGAGTACTTTAGAGTTTTTCAGGAGTTGGTGAAACCCAGGCAGAACCACTGTTGTCTTTGCCAGATTTTTCTTCTCTAATAGGTTGTCATTCAGATGCAGAGCCACTAGATGTCACAAATGGGGAAGTGTTCTGCCTGCTCCCTGTGGTTTCTCCTGCAAGGAGAGATGGTGATGTGCTATAATCCATTTTTTTAAAAAAATTTTGTTTTAAAGGACTTTTTTAGAGCAGTTTTAAGTTTTTAACAAAATTGAGAGGAAGGTACAGAGTTTCCCATATACCCCTTGCCCCCATACATACATAGCCTCCCCTATTAGCAACATCACTCACCAGAATGGTGTATTTTTTAGCAAGGATAAATCCTCATGCACACATCATTGTCACCAAAAGCCATAGTTTACCTTAGGCTCCACTCTTGTTGTTGCATATTCTATAGGTTTGGACAAATGTATAATGACATACCTCCATCAATATAATATTATTGCTATGGCTGAATGTTTGTGTGCCCCTCAAATTGGTATGTTAAAATCCTAACCCTTAAAGGTGGTTGTATTACTAGGTGAGGACTTTGGAAGGTGATTAGGTCATGAGGGTGGAGGCCTCATGAATGGGATTAGTGCCCGTATAAAAGAGACCCCACAGGGCTCCCTAGCCCCCAGCCCCTCTACCATGTGAGGATACAACCAGAGGTGAGCTACTCAGAAGGGGGCCCTCACTCAACCTTGCTGACACCCTGATTTCAGACTTCCAGCCTCCAGAACTGTGAGAAATAAATTTCTGTTTTTATGAGCTACCCAGGCTGTAGTATTTTGTTATAGCAGTCTGAATGGGATAAGACAATCATTCAGAGTATTTTCACTGCCCTAAAAATCCTCTGTCCTCTGTTTATTCGTCTCTCCTCCCCCTTCCCCACCCCTGGCAACGACTTCTTTTTTCAGTGTCCATAGTTTTGCCTTTTCAGAATGTCATATAGTTGTAATCATACGGTATGTAGCTTTTTCATTTTGGCTTCTTTCATTTAGTAATACATATTTAAGTTTCCTCCATGTCTTTTCATGGCTTGTTAGCTCATTTCATTTTAGCACTGAATAATATTTCATTGTCTGAATATATCATAGTTTATTTATCCATTCACCTACTGAAGGACATCTTGGTTGCTTCCGAGTTTTGGCAATTATGATTAAAGGTGCTGTAAACATCTGTGGATAGATTTTTGTGTGGACAGGAGTTTTCAACTTCTTTGGGTAACACCAAGGAGTGTGATTGCTGGATCATTGGTCAGAGTATATTATTTTTGTAAGAAACTGCCAAACTCTCTTCCACGGTGGCTGTACCATTTTGCATTTCCACCAGCAATGAATGAGAGTCCCTGTTGCTCCACACCCTTGCCAGCATTTGGTGTTGTCGGTGTTCCAGAACTTGGCCATTCTAATAGGTGCGTAGTGATACCTCACGGTTGTTTTAATTTGCATTTCCCTGCTGGCATATGATGTGGAGAATCTTTTCATATACTTATTTGCCATTTGTGCCTCTTCTTTGATGAGGTGTCTATCAAGGTCCTTGGACCATTTTTCAATCAGGCTGTTTGTTTTCTTATTGAGTTTTAAGTGTTCTTCATATATTTTGAATAAAAGTCCTTTATCAGATGCGTCTTTTGTAAATATTTTCTCCAGTCTGTGGCTTGTCTTCTCATTCTCTTGACATTGTCTTTTGCAGAGCAGAAGTTTTCAATTATAATGAAGTCCAGCTTATCCATTATTTCTTTCATGGATGGTGCCTTTGGTGTTGTATCTATAAAGTCATCACCATACCCAAGGTCATCTAGGTTTTCTCTTATATTCTCTACTAGGATTTTTATAGTTTTATATTTTACATTTCAGTCTGTGATCCATTTTGAGTTAATTTTTGTAAAGGCTGTAAGGTCTGAGTCTAGATTCATTTTTTTGCATGTGGATGTCTAGTTGTTCCAGTGCCATTTGTCAAACAGACCATATTTGCTCCATTGTATTACCTTTGCTCCTTTTCACAGATCAGTTGACTACATTTACAGGTGTCTATTTCTGGGCTTTCCATTCTGTTTCATTGATCCATTTTTTCTATTCTTTCACCAATACCACACTGTCTTGATTACTGTAGCTTTGCAGTAAGTCTCGAAGTTGAGTACCATTAGTCCTCCAACTTTGCTCTTCTCCTTCAATATTGTATTGGCTATTCCTGGTCTTTGGCCTCTCCATATAAACTTCAAAATCAGTTTGTTGATATCGATAAAATCACTTATTGAAACTTTGATTGGGATTGCTTTGAATCTATAGATAAACTTGGGAAGAACTGACATCTTGTGTTTTGTGCTGGTCTCAGCCTATCGATAACCAATGTTGTCGCTGGACTGGCTCTTGTGGTTCTTATTACAATTGCAAGACATGCTCAGCAGTAACCACCAGGAAACTTTGAGGAGAAAAAAAAAGGTTTATTACTTATAGGTCCTGGAAAATACATGGCACACCTGGGGGCACACAGTGAGATCACGGGTAGAGAGAGAGAGAGAGAAAGAGCACAGGCCTAGGCTTTTCCTTTCACTAGGGTTGAGATTGGGGGTCTCAGGTTTTGCAGACTCATTCTGTACAGTCATGAACCACATGATGTTTTGGTCAATGAGGGACCACATATACCATGGTGGTCCCATAAGATTAGTACCATAGAGCCTAGATGTGTAGCAGGCTATACCATGTAGGTTTGTGTAAGTACACTCCATGATGTTCACACAATGACAAAATTGCCTAACAATGCACTTCTCAAAACGTATCCCCATTGTTAAGGGATGTATGACTGTACTGGTAAATTTAAAACATCAGAGAGGGAATCTAAAGCCTGGGAAGAGGAAAAAAAACCAAGTGGTCCAAATGGTCAGTTATCTAAATCAATCAAGATCTCTAAAACAAAGGAGTCTGGGGAGGGGCAGATGGCCTGGCTCTTTATCTAGTGGTTCTTACTGGGAGCAAATGCTTAAGAAGTCAAGGATATGGTTACATGAGGACAAATGGCTCTTTTCTCTAGAATGGTGACAAGGGCAGAAGGTGGGAAAGGACTGAGCATTTCAGGGCTGGTTCTGGCTGCAGCTGGGTATCGTTGCCTTGCCCAGGACAGATCATCCTAGGGCAGCCCATGTCCATCGACTGACTGGTACATAAAGGCTCCGTCATGTCAGTACAATGTGGGACAACCCTGAAGGGCCATTTAACTCCAGAGCTCCCATCCCAGGATCAGCTGAAAGTGTGTCTTAGGCCTGCATCACAGCCTGACCTTTCCCTAAGCTAATCCTCCCTCTTTCTCCTCTGTTCCACAGGTGTTCCTGATAAACTTACTACATGTTAACCTCTGCCTCAGCGTCAGCTTCTTGGAGAGCTGAACCTGCATCAGTGTGCATGGAAAGATAGAAGCCCATGAGTCACATTCAGGGCTCCCCTCCCCTCTTGGAGCAAAACTGGGTATTCCCAAGGGTGAGAAGGCAGAGTGAGCAAAATAATTGACTTAATATATGGAAGAATAGCAGTGGTACCTCTTAGCTGCTTATGGCTGGAGGTAGTACTGGTTATGTGTAAACGAACAGTGGTATCAAAAATCCAGCAGGGAACTAATATTTTGTAATATTCTAGTTTGAGATAACTAGGTGAACTCTTAGTTCTTTTCAGAATCTAGTTCAAATGTCACTGGCCTTGTTTTCCCTTCTGTAGCTTCCTCAGAATAGTCCATTTCTTCTTTCATTTTGCTCATAGTGTAATATGATACTGTATCAAGGTCCTACCAAAGGGATGGAGGGGGAGGGATGGGGGGAGAGCAATCTGCCCTAGAGGCAGGCAAAAAGGGGATACATTGTCTGTGGAACATTTAAAAACAGTAATAAAATGGACTAAAGTTCAGCCTGCTTTTTATTACCATCATGCATTGGCAGTTCTAAACAATGTCAGTGACAAAATACTCCTCCTTCCATGAGGAGTGCTCCCCCATCCCCACCCCCATAACTCATACACTCCTTTCCACCTTGATCTACCATAACTCAGTATACATCTTAATTATGGCACCAGTCACCTTGTATTATACTGTTTATCCCAGACTATGAATTCTTCATGTCTAATTTAAGTATGGCTGATCTTTGCTCCCCCCTTGTCATCTCTGTATAATTCCTATTATAATTCCTGGCCCAAAGTAGTCACCAATAATATATAGTCGAATAAATAAAGGATAGTAATTCAGTACTGCCCATCTACGTGTGGGAGTAACAGGTTATTACAGAGATAATAAAGTCTTCTAGCCCTAAAGTTCAACCAACCCTAAATCAATGTCATTATGATTCCCTCAAACTTGATTTTCTTTTAGTTTTCCACAGTTATTAAATCAAAACTCCACTTTTCCTAGTACCACCAACTGATTGGAATAGACAAAGTCATGTAACAGTAATAACTTAAGTGTCACTAGTCCATGAACCTACCTGCTTACTCAGGACCACCAACCCCATTTATTCATGTATTTAATTCTGCAATGGAAAGTTGTAACATTGACTACCATGTGCCAGACACTGGACTGGCACCCTGAAATCTCATCCAATTATATCTGAGAGTTCCAAGTGGATGTCTTAGCCATGATTACAGAGTGTAACTAAAACACACTTCCATTTCTCTCACTAATACTGACCTCTTCTCATAATGCAATTTCTACCTGTTATTTTGTAACAATGTCTCTGTATGAGTCTTTGCAAAGACTCCTTCTAAGGATGAGGAGAAGAGGGAAAAAAGGAAAGAAAATTCTCTCTCGCCACTCATCACGCTTCATTTCTCCAATCTATCCACTACCTTATTGTCAGACTATCTTCCAACGTATATGGATAAGTTTAAGTCCCTTTCTTCATTAAATGTCAACAGTGGTTTCCTATTACTGTGAATTAAAGCCCAAATCCCATGGCATTTAAGGCTAGTGGAAGGAAAAAACATACAAACAAATGTCACAGAACTAAAATGACTAACATATGGGAACTCTCAGGCTTTTTCTTCTCCCTGCCAACTGAGGAGTGGTTTGGCTTCCTCCCCAACTCAATTTTTTCTTTCCCTTTTTCTTTTGAGGAGAGGTTTTCCAGTGTCCTATGTGCAGCCACTGGCTGGTGGTGTAGTTTGGGGAGTGCCCAAACACATGGGGCAAGGTGAGGGGTAGACCAGAGCTTCAGGGTGTGCTCAGCCTCCCAAGCTGGGCCTGGTGCTAGGAAGTGATGTTCCATTTAGAGATGGCATGGTTATCTTATTCGCACAGAGGTCCCACATAATTGGCTTTTGTGATTCAAAATTGGCAGAATGGTAAGGAGTCTGGACACGAGAAGAGAAGGAAAGGGGCTAGGGACAAGATGGCTAAGACTGAGAAAGGAGGTTTTTAGGCTGTTTAGTGTGAGAAAGTACCAAAGCAGTTGCAAGTTGGTAAGGAAATGGATGGGGGAGAAATAGGATTTTAAGAAGCATTGCTCAAATAAAGAATCTAAGTTATTTTGAAATTTCTTTTGATTTCTAGACTATTTTCTTTGTCTGCCATGGTGCTAGAAAAATCATTTTACACTCCAGACTTCATGTTTCAGTTTAATCAGCTAACCAGTTAGTTAAGATCTGCAACTGCCTTCCAGGTCAATGAGTGTTGGGAGAAGACATCCTTTCATCTTTGCATACAACAGCTGTTGGACTTTGAGAAAGTTAACACTTTTCTTAACCTCGGTTTTATCGTCTGCGAACCGGGGTAGTAACAACACCTGCATCATGGGATGGTTGTGAGGGCTAAGTGAAATCATGTACGTATGAAGCCCTCTGCTTGGTATTTGGCACAGTGGGAGTGCTAAATAAATGACAACATCCTGTTATTGTTTATGTTGTTAGATGGCAAAAATCAAGTCAAATCCTTGGAAGTCTCCAGAAAGAAATTATGTGTCCTGGCAAGCTACATGGGATCAAGAAGAAACCCTGGGGCTTGCTGGATTACAGTGACTAGAATCAAAGCATTCTACTCCTTGCAGTGGTTTCTGTAGTCCCTAGACACAGCATATTTTTATTTCTAACTGCTAACATGTCATATTTCCTCTAAGTAGTAGTTTCTCATGTTAAGCCTTTCATATAATTTTAACATTTTTCTGCATCTCATTTGCTTAAGTTTGTTTTTCTTTTTTCTTCCATATTCCATCTTGCTTGCTTGCTCCTACTCAATCCTATTTCTATCAAAAAGATTTAAGGATTGCAAAGCTCCTCCAAACTTGAATTTAAATCGTGAAAATAAGCTTAACATCTCATCTCTCTTCTTTCCAGGTCATCGTCTTCTTCCTTCCTGCTCCCTAACTTACACCTTGGATATTTCTCCCAAGAACAACTTGCTCAAGTTCTGGGCTTTCTCCTCCAGAGGTGAAACAGACAGGTCTTTAATCAGTTGTATCTTTTTGTTTCATAAGAAAACAACAAAATAACTACAAAAGTCACACTGCATCAACAGGTTGTTGTAGTTGTAAACCAGATACAACTCAAAATAAAATTCAAACACTGAGGCAAAAGTTCTTTGAGCCAGAGCGGTCCAAAGGGGCATTATCTGTCTTTCCTACGGTTTTCTTTCACCTTCTCCAAAAGTTCGCTCTTTCCTTGTTGTATTGCAGGGTTCTGTCCTCTCACATCATTTTCAAAGGCTCAAGGTTCTTAATTTATGGCCTGAACCTACTAGCACAAAGCTCGCTACTGGAATTCATGGATGGATTTCAAGGGGAAAAAACCCTTTAAAACTAATTGAGACAATGGTGTGTGTGTGTGTGCAGTCATGTGCACAAGCAGACATATTTTCTGGGAAAATGATCCTATGTATTATTAGTAAAATCCCAAAGACCCTCCAAAATTAGTCACACATTGTAGGACTTCAATGGTTCACCCAAAAACTTAATTCCACTTATTTCTGTTTTGTTCCTACTTCTCTGATTGCTCTTATATTATCATTATACAATATAACAGAACTATGTAGTAGTTCTCTACAGGCATTTTAGATCTCAGAGCAGAAATATTTCTTCTTTATTCACTATCGTTTGAGATAATTGGCCCCCAGTTTAGGGCCTAAGTAATAGGCATGTCAATTAAATTGATGTTTTCAAACAGTGTGGGTGTGTGGTGATATGAAAGAGAATTAACCATGGTCCTGCTGTCCAGGAGTTTATAATACAACAGGAAGGCAGATGTGTCAAAAACCAAAAAACGAAAACCACCACCACCAGGGTTGTCCAGTGGTGTAGTGGTTAAGTTTGTGAGCTCCATTTTGGTGACCCAGGGTTTGCAAGTTCAGATCCTGGGTGCAGACTTACGCACCTCTTATCAAACCATGCTGTGGCAGGCGTCCCACGTATAAAGTAGAGGAAGATGGGCACAGATGATAGCCCAGGGCCAATCTTTCTCAGCAAAAAAGAGGAGGATTGGTGACAGATGGTAGCTCGGGACTAATAGCTCGGGGCTAATCTTCCTCACCAAAACAAAACAAAACAAAACACCACTACCACCAATCACAGCAACGCCGAGTCACATATGTGGGGAGCCATGGAAGGTTAGATGAGGAGTTTCTAACTCTATCTGGAGAGTTAGGATAGACCTGTTGAAACAGTGATATTCAAATGTATCTCGAAAGGCCTTGGGGAGTTTTATAGGGAGAACAAGTGGGGATGAGCATTCTTGGCAGGAATGTATGTGAGGCCTGAGGGACATGGGTAGATCTGTTGGGACCTATGACTGGAAGGGGACATTGGAGTCAGGTGAATGATTCCAAGTGAATGACTTGCAATTTCAGGCCAAATCATGTATGCATATATATGGATGTGAGTTATCCTTACATATGGACCTATGTAGAGAAAGTGTGCACTGGGTCGAAATCTGCTCATTTGCCAAGAAGTTCCAAGTTGTGGGAGATGGGAAGGCATGGGATGAGCAAACAGAGACCATTTGGAAACCAAGGGGTCCAGCGTCTGAACCCTGGAAATGCAGACCCAGGTCTGAGGTGGAGCCAGGGGGACGGTTCTCCGAGGTATGGAAAAGGACCCGACTCTGCCAGAGGGGAAAGAAACCAAATCTGCTACATGTGCTCTTCAATTCTATGAGCACTTTAAAAATCATCGGTGAATGTAGACTCCTAAACACTTCTCCGCTTGCTTAGTTAAACTGGGAGCTTTCAGCTTATTTTATCAAGGAGTATCTTGGGGTTTGTGAAGAGTATTGTGCAGAATGCACATGGTTTAAGTTATGCAATTATGTTCCAAATGAAATCCCATTATTCACTGACAAAGGTCAAATGCAAAATGACTATTTTTGAAAAGGTGACTCTCACACAATTCCTTTGCATTTTAATAAATAGCACGTTCGTGGACACTTTATTCTGAGCACATCTTTATTGCCTTGGCAAATAGGGCTACACACTGTTTTCACTGATGGAGACATTACTGATGGCAGAGCCTACAGACCCAAGAACGAGAGACTAAACACTGTAGAGTTGTTTGTACGTTATGGCTCTCTGTGAAAGAACCAGACCTTTGTATACTTTGCCTAGGGTTGCTTAGAGACAGTTTAGCTGTCAAGTAAAGTCACTAAATGGGCCTTTAATTTACTATATATACCAGAACCTGAGGATATTGTTGCAAGTATCTGAGAATTGGCTTGTGGAAGAAGCTAAATTTGGCTGTTATAGCTGTAAAAGGGGCCATATTTGATTCATTGTTTTCATTTGCATAACTTAAGTATTTTTAAGGAGGTGCTGAGATAAGCTATTTGAATTAATTTAGTGGGCAGAGAAACTATGGAAAGATTTTTGCTCTGAAAATGCTTTAATCTGAGCCCTTTTCCACGATAAAGATAGAAAATTTTATAGGCTGATGTTTCATTTGTTTTGTCTTTGTTTCTCTCTACCAGTCGTATTCACGAGTTATCTGTCTTGACGAGACAGGCCTTGCTTCTTCCATTGTGACTCTTGACGATTTTGGTTAAGCATGTTGCTGAGGTATAGGAAACTTCAGGGTCTCGCAGGCAGGAGGACGGGTGAGGATGTTTTACAGGATACAGCCGCGGAGTTACAGGATTTGTTAGAAGTGAGGGGAGGTTTTTGAAGGAACATCCACCCGGAAGTTGCTCTCGTCCTACTAGAGCCTCCAACAGTCTGTGGAAACCGTGACCAGCACAGCCACAGAGAGCAAGCCTCTGCCCGAGGCCTCCTGGGCATCCCCAGAGGGGCATTTGCTGATGGGAATTAGCAGACAGTGAACCTCTCAGAGTCTAGCCCTGCAGGGCTCCGGACATCCTGGAAACAGGCTTTTACCAGAAAAACGGAGCTGTGTTAATAATGGCCGAAGGGCGCTTCTCTACAGTTGGTACATGATCCCTAACACAAACATAGGACACGTTCAGTGAAGCCAGTTTGGGACACGCAAGAGGAGAAGCAGACAATACAGACCATAAGGTCACGGCAGAAGAAGCTCTTGGGCAGAAACTTCTTCCAAGCTGTCTCCTTGAGGATCAGCAATATCTTTAATGTCCAAGTTGATAAACAAATGACAGGCCATAGGATATATTGGAGTATATAAGGAAGCCATTTGGTTTAAAACTAATTCGGCCTGACCTTGTTTTTCCAAAAGGGCCGGATGTGAGCATGCTTGTACATCTGCTTTAAATATTTACTATGTCCCAAAGACAAGAATCATGCCCTTCAAGATAGGGATGTGACTTCCTCCATATTGGCATTTCTTTAAAGATAAGCATCTCTCCCTAAACTAAGGATTAATTACCGACCTGCTGTGCTCACCTTGTGACCACCAACCTGCTGACCACCGATCAGCTGTGTCAGCAAAGCAGCCTCATGACTATTTTAAAAGGGACATTCCTATCACATGTGATGTATGCTCTTTGTTCTAAGATGGTATAAAACCACTCTGTACACCCCACTTCTTTGGCGGCCTTCCTTCCTGGGGGAAGAAAGGCCCCAGGCTAGTCCTCAGATCTGGCTCATGGTAAACGCACCCCAATTTTGATTTATAGGTTGATTATGGATTATTCGCGTCAACAAAGTGGAGGATTTAACTTCACTTAGCTAGATCTGTGTATGGGCTATAGATTTTTGCTTCGGTAGTGAGTTGAAGAAATGATCTTAACCTCTGGCTGTGGAATTTCTCTTAAAGAGGAAAGTGTATTTAGGGAAACCATTTATGCATTTGATTGGGGTGAAAGATGAGAGCTTGGAGGCAGTCAACTACAGAGATGGTGGAGTGGTTGTGCATTAGGAATAAACAGGGATTTGGGGAGGAGAGGGTCAAAAGTAGAGGAGAAACAGGCATGGATGAACAACAGATGCCAAACGACATTTAAGAAGAGGCATTCCTAATGCTTGCTTTTAAGTTTATATTGCGCATTACATATCTTCTCACTCGCAAAGACGGTTCATGCAGTCTGCCAGGAACCCAAGGCTTTGTGGAATTGATAAAACAGCCCTTTCTTTGGCCATCAGAGACATATGCAAATAATACAAGAAGAAAAATATGTGTAAGTGTTCTGATATCTGTTCTTTACCTCTTTAAGCACAGTTCTTTTTTTCATTTTTATTGATGTCTTAATAGTTTATAACATTGTGGGGTTTTAGTTGTACATTATTATTTGTCCATCACCATGTGGATGCATCCCTTCACCCCTTGTGCCCACGCCTCACCCCCTTCCCCTTGGTAACCACCAATCAGTTCTCTCTGTCCTTGTTTTCGTTTATATTCTACATATGAGTGAAATCATGCGGTGTTTGTCCTCTCTCTAGCTAATTTCACTTAACATAATACCCTCTAGGTCCATCCATGTTGTTGCAAATGGGACAATTCTGTCTTTTTTCATGGCTGAGTAGTATTCCATTGTATATACATACACCACATCTTCTTTATCTAATCATCATTCAAGGGACACTTGGGTTGCTTCCACTTCTTGGCTATAGTGAATAATGCTGCAATGAACATAGGGGTGCATAAGCCTCTTGTGATGGTTGATTTCATGTCCGTTAGGTAGATGCCCAAGAGTGGGATAGCTGGATCATAAGGTATTTCTATTTTTGATTTTTTGATGAATCTCCATAGAGGCTGCACCAGTTTGCATCCCCACTAGCAGTGAATTAGAGTTCCTGTTTCTCCACAACCTCTCCAACATTTGTTGTTCTTTGTCTTGATGATTATAGCCATTCTAGCAGGTGTAAGGTGATATCTTGGCATAGTTTTGATTTGGATTTCCCTGATGATTAGTGATGTTGAACACCTTTTCATGTGTCTGTTGCCCATCTGTATATCTTCCTTGGAAAAATGTCTGTTCATATCCTCTGCCCATTTTTTTATCGGATTGTTTGTTTTTTTGTTGCTCAGTTGTGTGTAAGCACAGTTTTAAGATGTTAAAATGTTCATCAGAATGTTAATATATGTATCAAAGAATTAAAGAATATTTAGAAGTTGTTTGCAATTGTTCTTTTCTATTTTTTATTTTCATTTTTTGTTAGTCCACCGAAATCCTATCTGGGCTATTTAAAAAGTAATTTTACATAGTGGTTTAAAGTATCTTTGTCCTTCCTTTTGTATGGCAAGTTATGATTGCTATTATTTAAAAAGCAATTTATTAGTCCAACTTGATGCCTTGTCTTAATCAATTAACTTTGGATGCTGGTTCTCTATCTTGATTTCTAAAGTTTTACATATCCTTTGCACATATATTGTTACCTAAAAACATTTTGTCCAGAAACCTCACCAGTTATTAATTTAATTCTTTCCAAAGCTTTCTCTTTTCTAAATATGAAATCACAACCTACACTTTTATCTAGGGACTGTTATCTAGAAGCACAGTTATTTTAAACTGTAGGCAAACCTAGTCACATAAAATTATAGGGTAATCTATGCTTCAAAATATGACCACCTTCCCCTAACAAAATTTGGTATCAGCAATGCTATTGCCCTGTATGTTAGAAGAATCCCAGTAGCTTGTTTAAAAATGTTTTCCTCATAAAAACAAAGATGCTGTCAATGCTGGCTCAAAAGGATCAGTTAAGCAGTTGGTGTGTGGCATGAAATGCCTAAACACTTTTTACCTGAAGATGGCATGAATTTAACAAATAAAAATTATTCAAATAGTCACATTTTAAAATGCAATTAAATCAATGCATCTTGGTACATATCAGTTTTTTTTTTCCAATTCTCTCTTCTTTCTTAACCTAATCTCTCATTACTTGAATGTGTTTGTTTTGTATCTCTGACTGCTAACCTTCATCCCCCTTCTCCAACATACTGCTCAGCAGTAGTCCTGTATTATCATGAGGTTATTGCCAATACTAAAATTTTAGAATTTACTTTGAAACATCAGGAATCTTCCCTGCTTGCAACACGTTAAAAAGTGTGTATATGTGGAAAAAAATTAAGTTCCTCTTCAATGCTTATAGGGAAATTTTTACTGAAAATGTTTATTTCTTTAAGGTAATTATCATTTCATGAAGCTATTTGTGCCAATTCCATGGCTTTAGATTCTTGTTTGAACAGAATGCATAAAAAGGAGCCGTTAAAGGGGTTGACCCGGCAGCGTAGTGGTTAAGTTTGTGCACTCTGCTTCAGCGGCCCGGGGCTCGCAGGTTCGGATCCTGGGCGTGGACTGATGCACCGCCTATCAAGCCATGCTGTGTCAGCGTCCCGTGTAAAGTAAAGGAAGATGGGCACGGATGTTAGCCCAGGGCCAGTCTTCCTCAGCAAAAAGAGGAGGATTGGCAACGGATGTTAGCTCAGGGCTAATCTTCCTCACACACACACAAAAAAGAGCTATTAAAACGTAAGCATTTTATTGCCATGGCTAATGTACATCAGAATCTTGAAAACAGTCATTTGACCTATAAGATGAATTACGAAGGTAAATTCTCTGTGGAGAATTTTTGTGACTCTGTGGAAGTAACAAAAATTCTCTTTTGGACATTATATTTCTAATGAAGAATGATGGTGCAAACTAGCTCCTTTGATGTCATTGCAGTACTTTTTAGCAGAGATTCTTTCTAGCAGGAATGATACAGGCTGGCTGCTTCTCAGTGCTCTTCAGGCCTACAAAGAAAAAATTTATAAACTAGAGTTTTGAATTTTTGGCTCAAGCCATGGTCAGATGATCAGGGTTATCTCAAAATAATTTTTTTTTCTTTTATAACCACAGGGCTGACATAGCTAAAACAAGACCTGGGAGTTGCTGATGATTAGGTAAGTTGAATTTACAGCTTTGCCAAATCTCTTCTGCGGCTGGGAAGGAGAAAGATTGTGAGGACTGGAAAGGGAGCGTTTGGATGATGCTGAGTGTCCTGGACCCCACAGGACCTCCTTTGCCAGCACTGTAGCCCTCCTTTCTTGTTGATGAAGCTGGTTTGCCTTGCCTGGAAACCTGAAACAAGCTCCCCCAAGAGCATTATGCTGCAAAGGTGAGGTGACTCTCCTCACAACCTACTGTTTCTCTCTCTCCTAGTTTTCAAACCAATAACTACAGTTAGGTCCCAGCATGCCCCCGGGGGACAAGTACAAAGTGTCACGAGAGGAGAGTGCTGACAAAAGAAGAGTCGTAGGACTTTGACAATTCAGATAATCAAAACACCTAGCGATGGTGTGGGAACTGATACTAATGGTCCTGGGCTGTGGCGGCGGGGGGTGGGGGGGGGTTTTAGGAGACCCCTGATTTTAGGAGACACTCATTCTCCCAGCTGCTGGGCATGTTGGCTGCTGAAAACTCACATCCAAGTGTCTCACTAGGAGTTGACCTCTGCCTAAGGGACCTCTCCTTGGAGTAGCCCACATCTAAGGACTGGTCAGTTCAGAGACATAAAGACCTTGCCCCTTCCCTCAATTGAACCCTGAAGGGTCATCCTAGCTCTGTGGGCTTGACTGAGGCCTCTCTTGCAAGGGCTTTGGAGTTCAGTGTCTCCCTCTGCTCAATTCTGCTTCTGTCGCTCCCTGGCAAATGTTATTCCTGAGAGTGGGGCACTATAACCTTCCTGCATACAAATCTATGTCTCAGAATCTGTTTCCGCGAAGAGTAGACCTATGACAGTCGCTGACAAGAGTAATCCACAAAAGCAGGCTCTAAAGTGGAAGATTGGTGCTGGATCTTGTGCTGCTGGCTGGCCGTGAGGACCCCATTGCTGCTCATAGGTAGAATATGGGGAGTCCCTGGCTTACCATGGTATTGCAGTTGTGGTGCTCATTGTGTGTGTGTGTGCAATTCATTGGGGTGAATTGTGATGGATTTTGGCAAAGGAAATGCACTGGTGGGTGCAATATCTCAGGAGTTTCAGGGGTTCAGGGAGAAACAGTAATTATAAGGGCTATGCAATGGGATGCCTGTTGCTGGTGGTCATTGATACATTGGAGAAAGGCAAAGAAGGGCTGAGTGATTCATCTCCAATTAAAGGCAAAGTGTGAAAGTCAGAAGGTGTCCTTGGAAGCATATAAAGCAACTCTTACCTTCTGGTGCTGTAAGGCAGAAAAAGCTAAAGATCAGGCTCAGAGCTTAATTAGGAGAGTAGCAAAGCTTCAGAGAAGGAATGTTGAAATCACAACCCCAGCAGGTCTGTGTATCAAGGTCTGAGCTGAAGGCAGACCTGAGTTTAATGCATTGAAGTTCCTTAAATCTCTGAACCCTCTGAGCCTGCAGAAGTGACCCGCTCCCCCCTGTAAGAGGCTAGTGCTCTGCTGCTGTTTTAAAGATGACACAGAGGCTTCTGCCTGTGAGATAACAAGCACCCCCACTTAGGATATATCCCCACCTGCTACTGGAAACCAGATCAGTTGCTAGAGTCGACTCACAACATACCCTGGCCAGGAAAGTTCCGGGTCTCTAAGGAAGGAAAGAGACTCTACCTTGAAGAAGCTGTAGGACTTGGCCAACATGTGCCAACAGGAGTTGGGAGACCATGGATTGGACTAGATTCCGAGGGTGCTGGATCAGGGGAGTAGAGTGTAAAGTTGGGTAGGAGATGGTTTTCCAGTATGGGAACGCTCTCCTATGACACAGAAGGTCCCCCCTGTCAAGGACGTGGGAGGTGGTGCCAACACCTTTTGAAGATAGCTCTCAGGAGCTTGGAAGAAGAAATATCCCACACTAAGTGAAGTAAACATGTGAGAACTACTGAGACAAAAGGTGGAAAAAGACGAGATAAAGGCTTGAAGTGGGCATGCTATGTAGATATATGATGTAAGAGTAGAAAACACTGGCTTCAATGAATTTATAAAGAAAAACAAAACACAACTTATGCTGTATTCTAAATTCCAAGGTGGAAGTCATTTGCAACCGGTCACTGTATCCACCGCATTCTGAGCCGTCCTTATTGGTGTATGGTTAATAGCTTTCTGTTGTCGTCATTTGCTTTTAACTACATCTGTGTCCCGAGAAAGAGTGTAGAACAGGGGCTGCGTGTTCCGCCACAGTTCCCATACTGTGTGGCCCCTCTTTGCTCTGGGAAGGGACTTTCTCTCCCCCTTGGAAGGTATACAAGTCTCCTCTGTCATGGATGGTTCAGGTAGGGTGCTGGGCAGAGTCACGGGGTTCAAACCCTAGTGGATGGTTGATGGATAGGCGGTGGGCTGAACTCTGGTGATTGGTGGCCTGACAGGGTATCAGTTCTGCACTGACTCAGGCCCACACCTCTCTTGTGTTGGTGGAGACTCCTTACAGAGTCTTGACGATTTTCCTCATCTATTCTCCTGTCCACACAGCAGTCCCCAGTTCTCTCTCCTCTCACCTACTGCATCATTTTTTCTAATCCTGGGAAGCAGTAAACCGCTTCTGCAAGCATGCATCGCAATCTCTCAGCCTCCTGTTAGGCCGGAGTGCTGTTGAAGAGTTGAACATCCTAGCTTTCTTTTTGTGGCTCCGTATGGGTGGCTTGTGTCTGCCTCGAGCACCTGGGGGAGAGAGGAAGCCCTCGGGGTGCAGGTGAACAAATCTAGGAAAGATGCAAACTGATACTTCAAAATAGTACTGTACCACATCATGAACCTCTATATTGTTTGTTGTGTGTGAGGTGGCAGAAAATAGTTTAAGAACTGCTGAAATACACAGCATTGACTGACTAGACCAATCAGAAACCATTTCAGGAAAACCTGGAAGTTAGTCTGCTTTTAAAATTTGTGGGCTCTCACAAGTTTCACCGGACAAGATGTGTACATTTCTATTCATTTATTTAGCAAGCTGAGGAGTTCCTGAGGACTTGGAAATTTATCTTATGACCCCAATTTCCGTATTTACCAAGACTGACTCATTAAATCACCCCACAAAACTTGAACAAGCATCAGTGACGTTTTCCCCTTACACAGTTTGCTCTCCATTAAAGGCTACAGGAACAGGAGAAATTCAATTATTTTAAGATAAAAAGTTACATTAGGTGGAACTCTGCATATTTGCCAGCCATCTGGTTCAGTCACAAACTCCCCAGGGATCCTGAACATATTTGCAACTGAAAAGAATTTGAACTTGAATGACTTTTAAATTGGGACATAAAATGTGGCAACCCAGGCTATTCAGATCTTTAGCAAGGACTAATGAATGGACCTATTTTGGGCCTTATGCTCCATATTTTCTTCCCTTTAGAGAATGAAAAGGGATGCAAACATGTGTTAATAATTAAATTAAAAACTATTTCTGTAAAACTAAACCACACCTATAAAATATATTTTAAATTAATCCAAAAAAGTCTTCTGCTCTGAGTAACCTTTCTCAGTTGCCATTTTGCAGGGAGGCACATTATCAGTAGTTAAGTTCTTATGTAAAGGAAATGCAAGATATTTTATAGATAAGTCTACAGACTATAAAATAACAACCTCATTTTCATTGTGAAATTATTTTCATTATCACATCAGACACATGTCTTCAGCTGTCTCCAGCTCAATCCAGCTGCACCTGTATTGAGATCCACAGTGAGCAGTCTATGAGAGCACTTGCTGCTGGAACTATGTAGGAAGTGGAGAACTGTGGATGGTATTTAATCTCCATAGACCTGCAGTGTTTCTATGTCAGAGGTGTCATATATTAGAACACAGGTGTCCAAGTTCTATGTCAGAACACAACTGATTTTCAGTTTATAATAATTTGTCTGGCAAACACCAATTTTAGATCTTTTAAAAATCATTAAGAATCCCTCCCCCCATTAACTACCCAAACTGCATTAACCTCCACTAAGGGACTGCAGTCTATACCAACAGAGGCCCAGACAACTGGTGTCCCAGGATTATCGTTTAAAGATTTCTCAAATTTTTCATGCGTGTAACTGACACTGAACAATTTTGAGACAGTTGACTCTCATTTTGGATCCTAGAGGGATGATCTTTGATCAATGAAAAAAGCTTCACTTGCTACAGGAAGATTGGCTGAGCCAGAAAAAAATATTTTTGGTTCAAAGGTACTAGTCTTATATTTTAAGAAAATTCAACTAGTTCAGCCCAGGCAGAAAATTTCTAAAGGAAATTGTATGACATACATTTTACATTGTATTTGGTTATACAACTCAATAAATGTTTGTAAAAACAAATATTTTTGAAAAATTTTAGTTGAAAATACATTGTCAAGGACAGAAACATTACATCTATTACAAATACAGGTACAACTTACAAAGACCCAAAATTTGACTGTTGAGCAAGAACTGTTTAGGTTGGTCATCACCAGATTGAAGAAGGAACAACTTGTTTTATACAGAGCATGGCATATAGTAGACTAAGGGTAACCATTATAAGCTTCTAGGCTTGGGCCTTTGGACAAAATTGTTATTTGATATACTGTGCTTGCAAAGGAAATCACAAATAATAATGATAATGATGGTTAATGATGAATATAGCATTTATCAAAAACTTACCAGTACCAGGCACTCTTAGGAGCACTTACTCACATTAACTCCTTTAATCAACAAATGATCTCGACCAGTAGGATAAATGCTGAGGTGAGCTTATTTCTCTCCTAATTTCAGGCAGTCATAAAAGGACTGCAGCAGGTAAGAGATTCGGGCTGAGTAAAATATCCAGGGAAGCCCCTGGATGGCTTTAGAGTGGCAGAACTGGAACAGCCACTTCTATTGAAGAATCAAATCTGGAATATCTTTTCCAAATTTTTTTGGAAATTGTTAGGCTCCAATGAGAATGCACTAATATTGTGACATATTAATTTGTCAAATAAATTTTGTATAATATATCTTTGCTGTGGGAACTTTAGAAGTAGAAGGAAAAAGGATAACCCCCATGAATATATTAGTGTATTTCCTTCAGATTTTACTGAGCATATTAATTAACTGATTGCAGATGGTTAAGATCCTAAAGACAACACACATTTTTTTAACTGCCATTTTTGAATATTTGCATAGAATGGAATAACTTTGTTAGCCTCAGACCAATACTGTATAATTATAAATTTCTGAGTTTTTTTAAAGGCTTCTATATGTGAGGAGTCATTAAATATTTATGTTTCAAATAGGAGTAAGCTTTTATTATATTTTCAGTGTTATATTTATCTTTGCACTATTTCAAACAAGATTGGAGGGAGTTTATTTACATTACTTGTCCAAACTGACCTGTGAAGTATGCGTTAGCCCTCAGTAGTAGATGAGGGCATCTCTGCAGACCAACTGTCGCAGCGATGGATGGCTTCCTCCAGGGACTCTCTAAGGCATTAGGCAGAGTCTCTAGACACCCTTATGCTGCACTGGCTGATCCTGAACAGTGCGCTTGCAGCAAACCCTCCAACTCTGACGCCTGAACTTTCCTCCACTGACCATTTAATAGAGAACCAATTCTCAATGAATTTGTCACACGTCAACAGTTTCCTATATCTTTTTGGTGTCAAACTGTTATATTTTTAGTGCACCTTTCTAATTAACATTTATCCTTTTTAATCCAGTCAGGTCATTGGTTATCATTCTCTTCTTTATAATTTAGAATTATTCTTCCCAGTGAAGAGGATACAAAATAAAACTTTATTCATTCTTTTGCACAGAAAGCATTCGGATAGGAATCCTCCAGGGCTTTAGCCACTACTCTTTCATTCATTAGTCTAAAGCTGGGGAAGGACGGGACAGGTCCTATCCCCTCTGCCAATGCCAGGCCGTGTGCTCTCTGGAGCAGCCACAGAGTTCAGGAAGGTGAAGGGTGGCTAAAGGACCTTTCAAGCTAATTTATTATTGAATTGTCCCGTTCATGTCTTTCCCTTGCATCAGGGTGAGTTGTGGCAGATGCAGATAGCTGTACCAGATCCATCAGCCAATTAGGAAATCACTTGTGGTTTTACTAATGACATAGTTCACACATTTTATATTTTCTAGAATTAATTAATTAGTTGAGCAAGTGTTTAATTAGAATCTATAATGATGATCTAATTTTTATTAGAAACTATGACATATTCACATACATAATAGAAACTGTGATATTATAGAACAAAATTTAATAGTTTTTTTTTTCTTCTGGGTACTTGGGTTATGAGTGATTTTCTTCTTTTTGCTCTTTTGTCTATTTTCCAGCATTTTTATTATAAATATGTGTTAATTTACGATAAGAAAATATTATCAATTTTCAAACTGTATCTTTAGCACTATGTTAACCTTTGAGGTGAGGGTAGAGGATTGTTAAAATAATATTGTATAGTCCCTGCCTTTGGAAACTTACAATTTAGCTTACTGACCAAGAGTATATGAAGACAAAAATTTAAATAATTACATCTTAAAGATTTACATAGTAACAAAATGAACAATAAATGTATTTCAAGGTAGTATGTAATGAACTTTATATCTTCAAATAATCTCATTAATTATGAGAAAAAAGAACTTGTAATGTTAATATTGTGATCCTTTTCTCAGATGAAACTGAGGCCTGTTTTTCTATTTGACTTTTGAATCTATGTGTAGACGATAATATAATAAAAGCTAATATGTGTAGAGTGCTTACTACGTCCCAGGAGCTGTTCTATTGTTCTCCATGAGGTTAAGTATGGTGCAATAATTAAGAGGGTGACTCTTTGAACCATCTGCTTTATTTAAATCTTTACTTTGCTACTTACAAGAAGCTCTGTGACTTTGGGCAAGTCATTTAACCTCTCTGGACTTTTGTTTTCTCGTTTTAAAAATGTAGGTAATAACTATATTACAGAGTTAAGTGGATTAAATAAATTTTATGTGTAAAATACTTAGCACAGTGTGGTACATCATGTTAACTATTACCAAAATACATTACCTCATTCAAATTTTAAAATCAAGTGAGGCAGGCATTAATGATATCATTTGTATTAATATCTCTATTTTCAGATGGGGCAGCCAAGGCCAAGAATGTTATATGATTTGCCCAGAGGCAGTATGTGGCAGCCCTAGATTTGAACTCCGGTGATGTCTGTGATCTTAACCACTGTATGGAACTGTGTCTTCAGATTATAAACAGCCCAATATCTTTCATTTGATGACTGAATTAGTGATAAGTAATAAGGAATGCATGTTTCCAACATGCAGGATGCCATAAAATATATATGCTTTTGGAAAAAACAGTATTGATATATTCTAATGTGTACACTTCGAGTTTTAAAAAGTAGACAGTTGTCTCTGGTACTTGGTAAACTCATTTAATCAAACTATATGTCCTTACTCAGAACGAGGGTAGAATTCTTTCTCCCCTCTTCTGCCTTTCCCATCTCTCTTTTTCCATTGTCACCCCTACCTCTGCACCCCCAATCCTCTTCTCTATCCTGCCAGCGTTGTGTTGGCTTTTTTTTTTTGGTCCGAGGGCCCATGTTTTTAATGTAAAGCTCACAGTGGGCATAGTTCTTTTTTTCTGAGGTATGACTGAAATCTCAGAAGCCATTGACTTCAATGTGGAGTTTGAATTCTTGTCCCCAAAATGTTTGACACAATTATTGTTATAGCCCTTGGATTTCAGTACTTTAGATGGGAAAGAGTTTGATGTCAGGATAATATATAAATGGTGTAAAGTACTTTTTTCAGAAGGAGTCATGATAATAGGGCAGGCAGGCAGATAAATAGCTTATTAGATATACATGTGTTAATGCACTGGGAACTATCATTAGCAGAAAAAGAGTAAATCAAAGGAATTAAATATTTGCATTTGAAGCATATTCTAAGTTCAATCAAATTCAAACTAATTATACTGTTTTAAAATATTATTTTCAATTGTGAGCTATAAATATCAATCTAATCATATATCAATTGAATGGCCTCGGTTTTTTTCCTATATCTGTTAAGACCAGTGGTTCTCAACCCCGGCTGTGTATTAGAATTAACCGGGCATGGGGGGTGAGGGTGGGCCAAAAATTCTGATATCCAGGTTACACACTTGAGCATAATCTATTGGGAGAGACCCAGGCCTCAGTGTTTTTCCGAAGCTCCCTAGGTGATTTCAATATGCCAAGTACAGTTGCTTTAACAGGTGACAGAATATTCACGCATATTGAACTTAAAAGTTGGCTTTTAAAAAACATTCTTTCTATTAGAACACCAGAAATTGCTTCTCTGCCACTTGAAATTTGGCTCTCATCACAGGAGTGTCTTCCCATGGAGCAGGGATGTTCAGTTAGGCAGAACTTGAGCACAGGAAGAACCACAAAGGACTTTATTTATCTTTTCCCTGGGCTCACAGCAATCACTACATGCGAATATGTTTATTTATCAGAATAATAAATGAGGGGTTCGGCAGCTCTGTTTTAGATTGACGTGCAAGATTCTCAGCATCTTCAAAGAAAGGCCTTTCAAAGACTCTGAAACCTCAAACCCACTTGCTTTTATATTTTTCTTCACTCTACATATATGAGTTTGGGCAGGCAGAATTTTCATTGACCAAAATCAAAGGGAGAAATACTTAAAAAAAGCCAAAAAAATCCAGATATTTCCAGCAAGATGAAGAGCTGGAGCTTGAGCCCTTTCCTTAGAAAGAAAAATAAGGGAATAAAATAATCTTAGAATTCTATCACCATCTGAGAATCTTACATTTTTGGAGAAAGCCAATAGTTTCATTGTTAGATAATAGAGAATCTGAGATTTTTCTCCAGTTGGGGGGCATTCCCCTGAATAAATGCAGCTCAGGCAGCAGTCAGAGACCAACTAAACAAAAGAGCCATCTTTTAATAGCTGAGGCACGTGACACTGAACAGCCCCAGTGGACAGAGATAAGCTGAGAAGGAAAATTGGTTGATTTCAAGAAAGACATGGAATCAGCCTCTGGGCCGACCCAAGTTGTTTGAGATGATGAGTGGCTATGGAGGTGACAAAACTTTATTGGCCTGAAAGAAATACAGAGAAAATAAACAAGCTTTGTTTGCTTCTTAGTGGGGAGAAAAAATGGGTGCTGTGAATTTCCTTGCTAAGATTGGGGTGTGTAGCCTGCTGTCAGTTTCCTGAATATATCACCTACTGAGAAGCAAAGACTACAGAGCCATTTTAAACCGTGCCTCTAAATAATCCCAAGCGGAGGGCCCAAGAAATCGAGACAGAAAAGGAAACATCCTTTTCTGACACTTTTGGTATCCGTTTCTTCTTAGTTCATCCTTGTCTCCCTCATACTCCCCAATAATCCTTTGCTTTTATTACTCTTCCTTGCATATCTGACCATCTTGGACATGGTCCATTCTACTCAGAAACAGTCTTAGTATTAACCCTTGTCACTTGGTAGGGAACTAAGGGCATCACATCTGAGCAGTTTAACTAGTTTTTAGTTAAGCATTGGGAAACACCATAGGATCCTTCCATATTAGTACCAGCTAGGGTTTGTAATGATCAGGCTGTAATAATTCATGAAATTTGCTGGCAAAGTGAAGATGACATCCTTCATCTGTGTGAGAACTTAAATACTAAAACAAGATGATTTAATTTCATATTGTCCTCGGACTTTCTTCTCCAAGGTTGTTCGGTGTATTCCAAACGAGTATGGGAAAAATTTTGAAGCGTATTTTTTTGTTTGAATGTCAATGACTCAGACTGTTTTAGGTGTGCTTGATTTCAAGTCATTGCACCAGCAATAGACTCTTGCACCCAAGAACCCATCTCTATATACCAGGAATATCCAGAAACTATTTTCCACATTGAAAATTCAGGGAAGGGATGGAAATATTGAAAAATATGTTCCTTATTGGAGTGTAATGTGCTAGAGAGAAGGGCTTTACTATGAAAATAAAAATGTTTCTTTTAATTCAGTGCTAACAATTGAAGTCATGAAGTATTTCCAGTATATTAATCTAACCAATGTCACCACAGATTTCTGGGATCACTAACCTAGCGAGCAAAATAAATTATGCTTTGAAACATAGAAAAAGAGAAAGAAAGCCAATAAATTTCAGGATAATACTATTGCTGATGTAGCAACACCATAGATATGCTCCCTTTCCCCCCTAACTTTGCAAAATACCAGGAAATGGAAATTGCTATGTGTTTACAATTTGAACTCAAATGTATCAGAACAAGGACGGGTTAAATGTCTTTTCTTAAAAAGGTGTATTTATAGAGTTCGACACAAAGAATAATAGCTAAGATTCTACAACTCAGAAGAATCAAAAGATACTGCAGTAACACAAAATTGACTTTTAATGTTTGTTTACCAGTTCATTGTATCTTACAGAAAATGAAAACATTTTTTTTTTTTTTTGGTAATACAGATTGGTTCTTCTCCTCAGATTTGTACTCAGTAGGTATTAAATGCCTTTAAATACTGATTTTCTTTTAATCAGGTGGCTTTATGACTTTTGTATTTTCCATTTCTTTTGTTGTACATCATTGTGGCTCTGGCAGTAGTGAGCTATGATACAGTTAACTTCTCAACAGAACTCTGTCAGTTATCCATTGATCGTTCTTGATGCATTCTATGCTGAAAACTGATAGCTAATTCCCTTATAATCCTCCCCTCCTTAGTGGTCAGCTTCTCCATGGGACCACCATATTCTTTGGAGCACTGAAATCAAGAAACCCAGTATGGCTGCCAGCAACCAAATTGGAATCTCCTTAGAGTCTACTTCTAATTGCCAAAATAATAAGCAACTATATTATTGCATAAAATAAAACTTTTAACAGGTACCGGCCCCCTTTCTATGAGAGAAAGTTTAAATTTACAAATACCATATTGGATTAAAAATTACTGTGATAAAATATGGCAGCAGTCATTTAAAGATGGCTTCCAGTGTTAATGTGACTAACTTGTTTTCATTCCTATTCTGTCGTTTTATATGAATTATTACCTTCGTTTGGTTTTTCAAATGTAGGTGGGTCAGTGAAATTTGCAGGTGAACTTTGTTCCTTACATGGGCCACAGTGTTAATTATGGGCAAAACGATCAAACCAAGATTTCCTAACCCAGACTCCCGTCTCATCCCTCTGATACTCTTGGAACCCAAGTCTGAGGAGCAGTTTCTGAATTAGCCAGTGTTGTACTGACTTTCTGTTAGGAATTGTATGAGGATAACCTTTCATTTTCAGACATTCTCAGTGAAGATATCTTGGGGAATGAAGTAGGAAAATAGACATTCGGTGAAAAAATGGCAAAACGAGAACATTAAAAAAACCTCTTATTCAAGTAGGAGTCCAAAGGGGTAAGAGGATCGGGGGAAGTCAGAAGATAAAAATTCTGCCCAGCAGTATTCATTCTGTTAAGATGTTTTTTACAAGCATGGAAAAATGGTGTGCAATCGGTATAGATTTTAATTAGTTAACAGTCACTCCAGAGATTTTGATCAGCACCAATTCCTATACTAGTAAGTATTCAAAAGTTAAGAAATGCTACTATGCTTAACATTATAAAGGTAGAGTTCTACGGCAATAACTGAAAATTATATATCTGCTTTAATAAAAATTTGTTCCCACTCGCATTTCCAATGAAATTCTTGTAATGTGGGTAATAATCATTCAAGTATGGTCTTCCTCCAATGAGCTAATCCCCATAAGAGGCTTTAGAGTTGCTATTTTGGAGATAGTCTCTTTTTTAAATGATATATTCATCTTATCCTAGACCATTCGGGTATTTTTAATTTAGAAGTTCGAATTCTATTTGTATCAGCAGTGATTGAGTTAAACCCACAATCTCTTTGGATTTATATTTTTGTACAATTTGCATATCCAACCTAATGTAAAAATGTGCATGCATACATTGTCATCTTTTAATATTAAAGCATCTGAAAATTTCCAGATATGCTTTTGATAAAAGAAGTGATCTACTTTTATTTACAATATTTTGTCTAGATAATGTATGAATATGGTTATGGTTTCATGGACTTCCAATTGTTCTATACCTTCCACACACATAACTCTACATTTATAGAGCAAATTTATTAGAATTATTACAGAGCTTTAAATGCAACCACAATCAATTCAGGAAACAGATTTATTTACTCATGTTCATGGGAGGAAAATCTACATAAAAACATTCATGAAAGCATACCAGCTATGTCACACTTGGATTATTATACTAAATCCCATTTATTAGAACTCATTGTAAAACAATGGGAAACCATGAAATGTAATTTGAATACAAATATTGGTCCCTGTGGGGTCTCAATAGTCATAAAAATGTAGGAAAACAGAGCTTTATTTCAGATTGGAGCTGCTAATGTAGAGTGTTGTTTTTCTGAAGCTGGCCTCACCTTTTCACTCAAAGCCCTGAAGATTGTAGTGTAAACTCTTTGACGGCAGCTTCAGCATTTCGTTTAAGCCTAATGATGATCAGCGGGGAAAGTGACATCATGGACCACATTTTCTATATGGAGGAAGGTTTAGAACTGCTTTGTTGACTTTTTTCCCAAACACAGGCACCGGTTAGGCTTTCTAGTGTATATACAAATAGGAATAATAAGAATTTTGAAAGTTGGGTTCTTTCTTCTTCGTTAGACAAGTGTATAATTATTCACTCCTTTTATGGTTTAATTTTTTTATGCAATGTAAATAAGAAGGGAATATTAAATAGTTTAAAGTTATTTTTATAGGACAGTAACACTTCATAGGCTAACATAAAATCAAGCTGCTAAATTTTACAATTTTTCTGTCCAGCAGTTTATCTATATAACTGCCCTGAGTAGATGCTAAATGCTGCTTAGCAAATGGCCCTTAGAATTTAAATAGAACTCAGTAAAGCTACTCAAAAGATAAAACAATTCTTCTCGGGCATGTGTAATTTTAATTAGAAGAAGGTAGGAGTCTCTCATCGGTTAAATATTATCTGCTTATTTAAGTTTCATACTTCATAAAAATGGGGTTATTAAGGACTTTTAACTGTGCTTGTTCTTATGCATTGGAGTTCACATGAATTTTGTTTTTTGGTCAAAAAAGGCAGGATTTTAAAGAGTAAAATATTCTGTCTATTGGAGACTTGAAATACTAACTTTTAGAAAAGTGTAGATTGTTCCCTTGTGAAACTGAGTTTTGTGCAACCTCTCAGAATCTCAGTTTGTGTAAAGAAGCTTGTATTTTAAATCTGTTGCTCTAATTTGTTTATTGTAGTACATTTCAAAATTGTACAAATGTGTAAAATTTGTGCTTGTGGAAGCTGCTGCTCTGAGTAGCTTTACTTTCCTTAATTTAATCCTGGCAATCCTCAACTATTGCATGCCCCGTTCATGAAAGGATACTTCGCTGGGATGGTGTAGCCTAAACAGTTTGGCTCTAAAGCCTCCTTATGTAGCGCTTCCCTTAAAATTATATTAATTTATAATATATATTGAATGATCGTTATACAAAAACAAATTAATGAATTGGTCTTTATGAAAATGACTCTTTACAGTAAGTAAAAAAGGGTTCTCACAGTTTTGGTAACTTGCATGAGTTCATATTGAAATAAAACCTTTCACATGTTCTTAATGACTTTAAAACTGACGTGCTCTAAGGGCACGCTCAGTTGTATGCTCTGAAGCAGTAGACACCATACAGCTTATGCTTCTTATCTGGGAACCCCACGAAGCGCACTGCAGCCTCAGTGGGACTGCAGCGCCTTCTTGGCCTAGAGATAGGGTAGCGGACACTGCCATCTGCCAACCAGCCCGCATCGCAGCGGTCATATCCCAGAAGTTTCCAGGCAGCAAATATCTGGCCCACTTTTGCAATCTGAGCACCATCTTTGAGACACGCCTGCACCGCTTCATCATAGGTCAGCTTGGTGGGGTGGATCAGGTAGTAAAAACGGCCTGTGGAGAGAAGGAGAGAGAGTCAATGGGCCTGTCTGTGGCTGAGCCACACAGAGATGGAAGGAGCCCCAAACGGAAGTGTTTCTCAATGAAGCAGGACATAGAGCAATGACTGTAAAGTTTTTGAAATGTAGGATTGTCAATTAAATGTAGTGTTCCTAGGTCGCTCCCCATTAAATTAGTTTTTCTCCTTGTCCCTTAATATGTGTTCAGACATGTCCTTTTATAGCTGTAAAAAAAAAAGGGCAATGATAGATGCAGTTTCTGTTAGCTAATTAGTGACTAAAACAGCCCTTCTGTGGCACCAGAGAAGACAGAATTCCATGTTAAAAGCAAGAGCTATTGAAATTCTAGCTGTGGCAAGACTGAACCCCAGCACAAGTTTCTGGAGAGGCAAAATTTGAATGTGAAAGGATCAAAAAACATTCCTGACATAAAAGTCCATTTAAAAAAATCAAAAGCCCTCAAGTCCTTTTCATTACAGGTATCAATAAGACATTATTCTTATTCAGAGACTACAGTATGAAAATGCAAAAAATATAGGAAGTCATTTGCCATAAATAATACAGACTCAGAATGTGAACCCCTTCTGCTCACTCACTAGCAAAGAGGATGAATTTATTTATTTTTTTCAACCTCCCTCTGTGGGAGCCCTGACACTAACTGTTTCTTGATTTCAAAAGAAAGAGCAAGTTAGTCTCAACCTTACTGAATAGTGTTAATTACTGAGATTCCTTTGTGTTAAATATGCATAAAGTGTATAAAATATGACATCCACTGACTGAAGTGATACATGCTGATTGAAGATTTTCTCAGACTTTTAGTTTCAGGGAGAATATAATCAGACTCTCTCATCTGATTACACATTGTAATGTGATATCCTCCTGCCCCTCATTCAATACAGATTATTGAAGTATAAATTAGTGCTTGCCAGTTCTTTCTAGACCGAGACAATGTGATTTAGAGAGAGGGTAGAGGCCATTGGAACATGAACTAGAGGGTTAGTTCTATCATCTATGCCAGAGGTCGGCAAACTACAGTGCAGGAGTCAAATGAAGTTTTATTAGAACACAACCACACCCATCATTTAATATTGTCTATGGCTGCTTTTGTGTTACAGCGTACAAAGCTACATTGAATAGTTGCAACAGAGACCATATGGCCCATAAAGTCAAAAATATTTACTATCTGACCCTTTACAGAATGTTTGTTTATCTCTGATTCCTTGCTACTTTCCCCAAAGCCTGTCACCAGGACCCTAAAATATAAAATGATGAGGCCAGGGCTTGCTTCATGGGTGTGCAACTTTTGCAGTTACACAGGGCCCCATGCTTGGCTTAATGATCTGTTGTCACCATCTTAAAATTGTTAATAAATTTTGAACGTGGAGCCCGTGTTTTCATTTTGCACTGGGCCCCATACGTTATGTAGCTGGTTCTCGAATGCAACAAATCTGCCATCAACGCTGATGCCACCTGGATCTCTTTTCTTCTGCTTTCACTTCCAATGTTATTTCTACTTATTTTTCGGCAAAGCTCTCTTTATCTTGAGCTCTCTATCGCGGAGAAAAAGCTTTCTCTTTATCCTGAGCTTTGCTGATGATCTGTGAACATGTTGACATTGTAATTTAGAGAAGCAGAACACGAAACAGGAACCACTCTTACTTCAGCTGAGAGACCTATATCCCATGGAGGGCACACAGTGGCGGCATCGCCTTTGGCCGTAAGAAAAAGACTCCATACAATGAGGCAGTTTCAAATATTCCGTAATAACAATTAGATGCAATAAAACCTAGGAATGGTGGAAATATGCACTTTTGCTTGACTTATGTGGATATTTTTGAAAAACTATGACATTAAAGAACTTTTTACATCTTTTCAAACTGGGGCAATACTTCAAAATTTTTTTCTTTTCTTTTTTTTCTAAGTAGATAAGATTAAAAGTTAAGTGTAGTGTCACCATATGCATTGGTCTCTGGGATAGGAAAGAAGGCAGCATGGTTAATATCTTACCATTGAAGTTGGATGTAAAACAGAAAACATCATATCTGCTTTTTTCTTTATCCCAAAACCCGTAGTTCCTGACGCCAGGCACCGTGTTCTGGCCCCCACAGGGCTCTCTCGGCTTTGTGATGGGGTACTGCACAGACCCATCGCTGAGCCAGCCAGCGTTGCACCAGTCCAGCCCTCCCCTCCAGGCATCATACAGCTGGTCGAAGGAAGCAATCACAGCGTCCTGGTCCAGACAAGCCTGCTGTGCCTCGTGAAAATTGAGATTGTAGCGGCCCAGTCGCGGAAAGTAAGGGAACACCACACCTGTCCAAAGGAGAAGGCGAGGTGTCGTTACGGCACAAAAAGTAAGAGCTTTCAGCAAATCCCACTTGACTGGTGAGAAACATAACAGAACCTCCATCAGATGAAGCGGCAGTTTGGTCAGCTTGCCATGGTTTCTCACGATCCCTTTCTCCTTCAAACAGCCTCTCACAATTAGCTATTCGGTTTGATAACTTCAGTAATTTACCTCTTTTGCTAAGAGTTCAACGCAAGCCTTACAGTTCTCCTTTCTGAAACAATTCACCTGCAGATTATAACTTCCAAATAGCCCTCCCTGAGAATTTGCCTTCTGCTACTGGTTACTAAGGCTAAAAGGGATTACTACTGAGCCCTTTTCACCTGGAAGGAAGCCAATCTTGAATCCTAAGAGGGGTAGGGGACATAGAAATAGTGCTCCGAGAGAAGGTATTTGTCAAAATTCCCAATTTAGTAATTAATTTTATATGGTCTTTTAGATGTATAAACAAACAATTCCAGTGGAGACGTATACTTGCTTTTGCATGTGCTCCTAAAACATTGCAGATAAGTAACTTTCACTCAAGAGCTTCTCATTTGGAGAAACTCTAAAGTGAATTTCTCTGCATATCTAACAAAAACCGAATTCCTTATTGTCTTACGTCATATGACTGAGAAAATTCTTACAGTGAGGTACCTCCGTAAAAAGTGTCGTGGCCCTCTTATCTGTTTCAACTTTTAGTGTAGCCCTTATTTTTATTTTTTTCTGTCCTTGAACAGCATAACTAAAATCAGAGCTCTCATTTAAAAATATTTCCATTACTATTTTTCAGCTTCCATATTCATGTATTGCAAACTGAAACTGAGCTTTTAAAAACATTTTTATTGCAAATGGAAAAAAGAGCTTCCAGAAGCTTGTCAAGATAAGTACAAAAGAGACAACCGTTTCTTAAGTTAATGCCAAAGAATTAAGTCAAATATTTTAGAGGACAAAAACCCTTAGCACATGTAAACAGTGTGACTTGACACTTGGCTTTGCCTGGGAAGATGCAGTGGCTTTTCAGAGGCATTCCGTTTGGTCCAGTAATCATAGGAGGTACTGAGCTGTCACAACTTTCTGCCCAGTTTCTTTAAAGTAGAAAGATTACATTATAAGAAAGCAAAGTTGGCTAATTTGCTGGACTTTATGAGGGACCACTGTATCGATATGTCTCCCCTAGAGCTGCTAAAAGACAATTAATTTAGAGTGATTATTCAGGCCTTGCCTTGGATTTTTTAAATATGATTAGAAATAATTAATATTTTAGCATGTGGAATGTAAAAATTGTCCCACTGACACAGTAATTTGGTGGATTATATCACATGTGCTATTTTATGAGCCTGCAGATCCTATTGCTGTACCCTTTGAATAGGGTACAATTCACTAATAGTGTAACCAGTACACAGGAAATGTTTTCTTTTATAAGTTGTCCTGGAAGACTCTACAAGGAGAAATTTCAATAGCCTAAATCAAGTCGCGTCCACTGAAGGCCTCTGCAGGACATGTTTGTCCCTCTAGGGCAGTCCAGCTGGCACCATCCACTAGAGGCAGAGATCCAGGAAGACTTCCTGATCTCATCCTGCCTTCTCAGGTTCTTGGCTGAGGGATCTGTAAGCTGAATCAGAGCCAAAAGGAAAAGGAAGGAGGTTGCCACTGCCCCCTGCAGTGATGGAGAGGGAGCCTGGAGGTGACTCTATCTAAGAAGGGCTATGCCCTGGCATCAGCTAAGAACCCAGTTAGTGCTGGGAAGGGGCTGTTATAGGGCTCCCCATCTCCTCATGCTTTTCATCCCCTTTCCTCAGCAACCCCAGGAATGCCGATGAAAAGGAAAATATTTAATTTATGCAGTAGAGATTTCCTTGGCAGCTAGACCTCAAGTGAGAGAAAAGTCTCCAGGTATCTCAATATGGAGAGAGTAAGAAACCATTTGGGTTGAATTCCATTTCCCAAATGGCTTAAGATGGTAACAGTGGAGAATGTAGGATATTTTAATTTATAATAATTTTAAAGACCTAGACAACCTCTCAGGTTTAAATTCACTGTAGTGCATTGGGTGGACACACATGGGCATTAGGAAAATTTTTTCTTTAGTAATTTGTCCTTGATTAACCATTGAGTGTTACTGAAATATGTTTGATTCAGTTCCAAATCCAGTGTAAATATTATTATTTGAGTTCCTTTCAAAGTTAACATAATTTCATACAATCATTTCTTAACGTCAAAGTTAAACCCTATATTAAATTTTACTATTTTTCAATTGCAAGAATAAACAATCAACTTATTGTTATAGTAACTCAAAAGATTTACTGAACAAATTTTAATTAATGTTTGTTGATGCTAGAAAGAACACATTGCAAGTAAATCAAGGTCATTTTCTATGTCTTACTCAGCCAAAGTTTTAAAAGTTTCACTGTATTGTACACATTTGGTGCACACATTTCAACAATCAGATGTTTCTTACAAGCAGGGGCATTTCTGGAACTACATGTTTTTTAGTATTTTGTTTATTTACTTATTTTACTTCCAGTTAGTTAAGATTTCAACATCCAAGAGTATAATTGCAGAAACTTTCTTGACTCTGTGGAAAAATGTGCAATTCCTGCGGCTGAATTATGGAGCAAATGGTGATTGCTCTCATCCAGCATGACAAAAATAAGAAAAGTTAAACTTTCATGAGTGAGAAAGAAGGGTGTGCGATTATTTTCCAAGTATGATTATTTTATAATTATACGTCAAAAGATAATCAAAAGCTCTTTATTTTTCCATGAAGGGCTGGTATGCAACACTGCAAAGGGGATTAATGAGGATAATACATCACATGGAAAAGAATCATATTAAATGATGTGAGTAGTTAGTCAGTCAAAATAGGTTTTGAAAACACATTCTTTAAGATTTATAATTGCACAGTCCAATTCATCCTAGTTGTTGGCAAATAGCAATTTGTTAGACATTTGAAAGATTTTCATACCATAGTACATATAAAAGCTAAAGTAAACTTCAATAACTCCATAAAGTAAATATTTTTAGTAACAAAAAGGCAGAGGCCATGCAGCATAATTTTACCTTCCTCAGTGCCTCTCATAGTGCCTATCAAGGCTACGTACACATCTGAAATGATTTTTCTATTTCTGAAAGTTCTCAGATTATATTTTTGTGTATTTGGCCCCATTTGCACCATGGAGAATCAATACAATGGAAGATTAGAAGCATAAATATGATATTTTTCATATCACTATTTATATATTTGCTGATTGCTGAGATGGAGTCTGTGGCCCAAGCTACTCATGAATTTCTAGTGATACTCAAATAAGGCTTGTCTTTTGTTGATGCTCTTTCTAGCAGAGCGGGTAGCTGGTAGTAATCAGAGGGCTTTACCCTACTGGAGATTCTATATGAAAAAACTGTTTCCGCAACTAATTCCAACTCACATGTAGGTCAGTCTTTCAAAAGGATTTACAAATTTCTTAATTGATGTGATTAAGAAACAGTTCTTGAGCCAGCCCTGATGGCCTAGCAGTTAAAGTTGGGCGTGCTCCGCTTTGGCGGCCCGGGTTTGGTTCCCAGGCTTGGTTCCCAGGCACAGAACCACACCACTCATCTGTCAGTAGCCACGCTGTGGTGGCAGCTCACATAGAAGACCTAGAAGGACTTACAACTAGAATATACAACTATGTACTGGGGCTTTGGGGAGAAGAAAGAAAAAAAAGAGAGGAAGATTGGCAACAGATGTTAGCTCAGAGCAAATCTTTCCCAGCAACAAACAAACAAACAAACCAGTTCTTAAGTCACAACCAACGGCAAGGCATTGTGCTCCGTCCTCTAGGATGCAGGTTTGGGCTGTGGCCTCTTCCTGCAAAGAGTCCATAATTTGATATACACTGTATACGTATAAAAATTTGAATCCAAGACATAATAAATCTTCTAATATAAATACACACCATATAATTTGGGCATCTTGAAAAATGATTTTTTTCTAATTGGAAAAATTCTTTGGAGAACATAGCATTTAATCTAGTATTAAAGGGCCAATGTAATTAAAGACATTGTCTAATTATAGTTGGAAGGCAGCTTAATCATGACATTTAAAATGATAGGCTGCCGTGGCCTTACTTATGTGTGTTGGAAGATTGACAAGGAGCTTGAGTGAAACTTGCCTGATGGGCCGATGGTCACATGTAAGGATGTAATTGATAAGGAAAAAAGGCTGGAAACAGGAACAAGAGCTAATAAATGAAAACCACAACATATCTCTTTGCCACGTGTCATTTACCATAGCCTTCATACTCTTATGTTTGCTGCACCTTGATCGCCCATCCCAGACCATGTGGAAATTGTCAAGACACTCACAACATCCATCCTCAGGTTAGCAATCAAGGTTCCTCAAATTCTATTCTATAATGGTATTGTGGCTATCTTAAAACATTTTTTTTGTAATTTCATTTTAAAATATGCATCTTTACATCATATTGAGATATATATAGATAAAATAATATCCTGAGTTTTTCTCGAAAATTATTCAGTGGGAGTGGGAGTGAATGAAGCAAGATAAAATAAGATTGGCTATAATGACAACTTTTGAAGATGGATGATGGTATATGAAGATTCATTATACTAATCTTTCTACTTTTCCAAATGTGTTACAATAAAAAGTTGAAAATTTTTATCCCACTCTATTGCCAAGCTGAGCCTGAAACCAGTCAAGCTGGATGCTACTTGTCTGGGGTATCTGTTGTTCACATATTGGCCTGTGAGGAATTTCTTCCTCATACCTACGATGCCCCCTTTCCTGCTAGTTCATGTTCTCTACCCTTTGAAAGGACCAGGTTCACCTGTCATGGTCCAAATCAGTGTCTCTTCCTTCAGCGTGCTTTCCACGGCCCCTCTATTGCGTGCACACATTTTTGTGTTTGAAAGTCTAAACCCATTGCATCAAGCATTCAACCACCTGTAAACCACCGAGTACCAACTTTGTTCTTGGCACTTGACTGCCCTCAAGCAGATCATATTTAGGTAGAGAGACAAGTTTGCAAACGTTTACAAAACAACATGTGATTAGAGCTATAACGGAAATCTGTGTGCAGTGCTAAGAGAATATCATAGCTGGGGGAGGAGGGGGAGGGCACAAGGTAGAGCTGATCTTTGACCTCATTCTTAAAGGATAGTATTGTCTTCAGATGTTCAGAAGTGGGTTCACGTGTATCATGTTACATGTTAAAATGTCAGTTATTTCAAGGCAGGTCCTCTGGTTAACGGCTGCTTCTACCCTTTCCTCAGCACACAAGAGAGACGGAAAAACACTATCTGGAGTGAGGGGAATTTAACAGCTACATGGGTACACCAATTAATGCAGTATGACCAAAGGACCGTCCCCAGGTCATCTCTCAAATAACTTTGGGGCCTTTAAGAATCTTCTGAAACCTCTCTTCTTCCCCCCAACAGAGACTTTCTCCTTCCTGCAAACCCCCAGATCATGGTAGATAAAACCATAGGCTTCATCCAATGCCCTTGGTATCAAATTCCAGCTCTAGCTCATTCTACCAGCATGTGACCTTAGAAAAGGAGTTTTCCCTAAGTCTCATCTGTCAGGGGATTATCGAAAGTGGGCAAAATAAGTAGCACATACAATTAGAGCAATTTGTTTGTACTCACTTACTTTACCAAATTCTGCCTTATTTTAAAGTACTTTTGAAAGTATCTTAGAATCTTTAATGGGCTGTAAGACTGTTGAGTGAAAGGAACTGAGATTTGGAATTTTTTGCATCTCCTGGCACCAAAACAGCACTTATCTATCAGTTAAGTTGCTTTCTTGGACACATTTACTGGGCTCAAATCATATGTGTTATATGATAAAGAAGTGTTCCACAAACATGGAAAACATGGAGATTTGGGATGGTGCAGGGCCTAGGCAGGAAAAATTACTTTTCTTACAATTCCCCTTCAACACCTCTAATAATTATGTCGTAAAGGAAGTCTCAGTTTGATCCTATAGTGCATAATCCTCTAACATACGCTAAATCTCCTTTTCAAACAAAGGAAGAGCAGGCTTCCTGCTCAAAGCCACTAACAAGCAGGTATCCAGCGAGAATTTAGAAATATCTTATACTCGTATTTATTTTTATGGTTTCCTTCTATTTCTGGCAAGTTTTACTGGTTTCTATTTACTTAAAATTGCATTTTAAAATAAATGTGAGGAGACAATAAACATGCATGTAAATTACTTAAGTTCAGGAAATACCTGAATGTTCAAGAAAAAGTAACAACAGATAATACAGTTCAACCTATTATTCAGAGACGAAGAAGCCAAGGTACAGCGAGGACAAAAGTAACTTGCCCCAGTTACAGAATTTACACTAGCTGAGCTGGGACTACCCTAAGCCTAGTGATACTACCAGCTCAAGGCTCTGTGTATTGCCTGATGCCCCTTCAATAAAGGAAATTGGCCCTCAATATTTGATGATTGGCTGTCTTCTCTAAGCCAACTACTTCTTTCATCCTAAATAATGCCAGTGTTCATGGATGTTAATGTGAATCAATAAAAACTGGAAACACAAGGTGACATGCAATAAAGAGCCAAGAACTACAACTAAGAGAGATGAGAGAAGGTCACAAAAATGTACTTTATGACATCATGCAACCTGTGGATATATAAAGCTATAAATCTCCATACATGTGATGGGATGCTATGGGGTTCAGAAGGTCAAACCTTCAGTGACGTGCTAGTGGACCAAACAGATATTTTTCCAAAAGCCATGAATCTGTCCTAAGATGTGAAAGGAACTTCCAGCAAATACACACGTACAGTTTACATACATAAGGAAGGAAAGTACTCTATCAGTGCAGCCACAATTCATCCTTCAGTGTAAAGAAATACGGAAATTCATGACTACCAGCTGTCTTGAGACACGTGAGAAACTAAGGAGAGACATTTCCCTACTGGTGGGGCACAGAGGGTGGGCTTCAGGCAGAGGGGAGACAGGAAGGCACAGACCCTTTTTATTGTTTACCTTTGGATACATTTTGGTGTTTGAATTTACCGACTGTATTACATACTTAAGAAATAATATTTCCCAAAACTACCTTGACTATTATGCATTCAATGTCTAAGAGACTCTGGATCATTTTTAAAAAATTACTTCTTTATAAGAATATTTAAATAAATCTAGAGGTCACTTTTTTGTTAAATTAAGTTTTCACAGTTACTTTACAGAATACAATTACATGTATTTTAGTTGGCAGATGTCCTTCACAAAACTTGCCATTATTTTGAAACTGAGATAATTTTAAAAGCATAACAAAAGAGCATCCACTCTGAATTTCTTAATAACCTTGTAATGAGATTTACATGTTGAGTAGCGTAAGGCAGTTTCTGAATATTGTTGATTGAGTTCCACTGTGCGTTCTCTCCTACTTGCAAAGAGCTTCAGTTTTGTGCATAACCATTGTGTGTACATTTCAAATATGAAAGCTGCAATCACAGACAGACTGCAAAATACAAAAGAACAGAAAAACGTGCTATGCATGGACATTTGGTCTCTCACATCATCACTATGGTAACCACTAGACGTTACTTATCATGAAAAAAAAAGATCAATGATAAATTATCATCTCTAAGTTTAACGTGATTTACAGATACCTACCTTGTAAGTCTAATGCTACCACAGCAGTATCGTCTTCCAATCCTTCAATCACCTCACACTTATATCTCCCATAATCGTCCAGGGTGAGGTCTGTGATCACCAGAGAAGCATCGTTATCACTGCCTCCTTTCAGAAACACTCTACCCTGGTAGCCTCTGTAGGTTTTCTTGTGGTATCCCATGGAAACAAAAACGTCCACTTCCTTGAGGTAATCTGAAGTTAGCTTGGTCCACTTAATTCGGATTTTGTGGGTTCCTGAGCCAAATGCCGTAGGGTCTCGATAAAATTTACATGGCAGTGTAACATTGCCACCTCTATGTGAGAACACCTTGGCTTGTTCTGCTTCCACGAGTAGACGGGGGCCATTTTCTGCTATAATTCAAGAAGAAAAAAAAGAAAGAACCATTAATATGTTTTTAGACTTTTTTATAAAATGAAATCTGCTACCTATACAAGTATCTGATGAAGAGAAGCACTGGGTGGTCAGCCTCTCTGCACCGTTGAGCAGTAATCTCCTTTGAACCACATGAACAGGTACTTCTAGCACCTAGACGGCATCGACAAGGTAGTCATGCCTTGTAAACCACCGAAAAGAAGAAGCATATGCATTATAATCATTTAGAAATATTGGATGTAAGACTCCATAGTCATCTGAATTCATAATAAATTCTATTCATTTTTCTTTTACATTAAAATATCAAAAATGTAGAAACAAGACCGAGAGAAGTGACAGAATACCATGTGATTTCATCAATATAAACCAACAAATTTCAAGGTAGGTAAGTGTATCTCTTCCCCGCTGAGCTTTCTAACACAATAAATCTGTATTTATAGTTGTAGGAAAAGTATAAAGCAGCACGGTTAACTTTCATTGTACTATTTTGGCCAAAGAACTCAGAATTTCCTCACATTTGTGGCTTCTATTCAAATATACACCTGTGATATGCCATTCTGAAGCATTTCAAGCAGCATGTATGTATTTTATTTTTGCACAAAAGCTAAACGTTGGGAAGGTATTTTTAGTGAATGCCTTAAAATAACTCCAGATTTTGAACTATAGTCCAAAACTTGAATGTTAAAAGTGTATCCAAAGTTATATTTATTTTCTGATTAACCAAATAATTATTTGTCTTTGTTCCCTTAAATCTCCTTCTACTCCCTCTCTCCTGCTTTCTGCTGTGTCTTGTTTTAGTTATCTGATCACTTCCATCTTTCCTTTCCTTGCCCTTTTGTTCCACTCCTCGCTCCTCCAAGGACTTTCTTGCCTTCCAGAGAGCACCGCAATATTCCAAGCCTGCCAAGTCAGCAGGGCTGCCCTTCTCTAGAGAGCCAGCTGTTATTTTCAGATCTTGGCTTTCTCTGGGGTTTCCCCTGGTTAGCTCATTGTGCATTTGACCTTGACAATGTCTCCTGAGGATGTGCAAGATTTGAAAATGAGAAAGCGATATAAGAACTGGACACACACACCTTCTTATCCACACAGCTTTCAATGGCCGCCAACGCTGCCTTTCATGGAGTTCTGCAGCCCTTTCTGCCTCAGGCTGGTAGGTTCTGAATTAACCTTGGCCATGAATCATTTAAGATACACAAATAACCAGGAAGAGTAACCACTCACATCCAGACAGATCTCAAAACTTAGTTATTTAATGGCGTACATAGAATTTAGATTTTAAAATAAAATGTGTTTAAAAATAGACATGGTGGTTCTATTTTTACCTATTTTATACAGCAATCAGAATTAATATTTTTAAATGAACATATTTCATTTATAAGTCAGTTCCAATCCTTAGAAACTGATAAGTTTAACAAAGCCATCAACTGCCCCATTTAGAATAGATAGTAAAATGAGAGGATAATGGCTTAATTAAAATGAATTACAAAGCCAGCTCATGAAGCATTTCCTTTACATTGCATTTGTTAATCCCTTATTTAGGACCATAGAATCATGAGGGATGAAAGGTAAATCTACCCAACTCTACCCTACATGTAGCGTTTCCTTCACAATATCTCCAGTGACTACATCCAAGTTCTACCTAAATATCTCTAGATCTCTAGTGTCTTCTTTCGGGGAGGAGGAAAAGGTGCTGTTGACTAAGTTTGCTCAGCAATCCCTGAGGACTACAGGGAACATCTCCTATCCGGTCCCTTGGGAGCACACCAGGGATCTGGGCCTTCCCATGCTGGGACTTGAGTCTAGATATGACAGAGAGCTACAAGAGGTTGTAGTTCATAATTCTTTCAAGTTTTTTACTTTAAAGTCAAAACTAATGCCCACATGCACTCAGATAGGGGATATTATAGTAGTTAGGAACAAGGGCTTTAATGTCATGGAGACCTTGTTCTAACTTCACCTCCTCAATCAGCTCTGTGGCCTTGAGCCAGCTGTGCAACCTCTATGCCCCAATTTCCTTCTATGTGAATTAGGGAGAGTGAGTTCCACCATATATAGTTGACATAATAGACGTAAAGCATTTAGAATAATGTCCGACCAAAAGTAAGTGTGCACTCACTAACTGTTCCTACCGCACAGATTCTCCACAGTATTTATCAAATATGATACTGTCTGATATTGAACATAATTTTGGCATATATTAACCTTCCATAGTTTCCCTTACTTATAAAGTTTTGAACCATGTGGAGTGAAAAAATACATAAAATGCCACCTGTGTTACATAGGAGACTTGGAAATTATTGTGTGGTTTGGCGTAATCATAAGGTGTTCCAGAATAAATACAAGGTCTGAGTGTTTTATAAATTAAAGAGTTAAAGCAAAGATCAAAACTCTTGTACAAGGGACTGGGACTTCTAATTTTTTTCTGTGGTTAACTGTAAATCATCTCATAGTATTTTAGAAGTACAGGCTTCTGATTGTTTTAGGTAATGTTTACTTATACTCCAGTATTGTGAGTAGATGATGACTTGTGTGGTATAATACTAAGAATTGAGCAGGAGCAGACACCAAAAATCCACTGGCTTCCCACAGAATAATTTTTCTAACAAGCTTGCCAGAATGTATAAAACTCTACCATTCCTATTTCTTTTTTTGGGGGGGGGGGCTGGGGTGTTAAGGTGATCGATGCCAGAAGTCTCTGGCTGAAATTCAAAGAACACTAAGAAAGATCTATAACATGTAACACACTGAGTGACTGAGGACCATCAATGTTTCCTAACCTAAACCCCCCAAATCCTCCATGGCCTTGAGAACAGTGTTTTTTTTGTTAGTTTGCTCGTTTTAGAAGATCAACACTGCAGATTATACAGCACTGAGCCTTGCTGGCAGGAGCAGCCTGTTGCAGAACAGGTAAGATGTGGGAATGAGCACTGGCAAGTGAGTCAGGAGCTCTGGGTGTTTGACTGACAGGTCTCGTGAGAACACTGAGCTTAAGACTCTTATCAGGCTCACTTTAGCAG
Organism: Tapirus indicus; assembly: GCA_031878705.1. Classification (NCBI taxonomy): domain Eukaryota; kingdom Metazoa; phylum Chordata; class Mammalia; order Perissodactyla; family Tapiridae; genus Tapirus; species Tapirus indicus. The sequence goes on from CM062925.1 coordinate 10,677,459, forward strand.
TTTGTCATGATGGGGATCAGCCAGGAAACACACTGAGCTGGAGAGCAGAGAGGACAGGGAAAGAGCAGCAAAGCAAACAGAGAGTGCTGATGACAAACTTTGCACTGTCTCGCCTAGAGTAAGTCTTGAATCTGATCATGGAATGAGAAAATCGGTTCAAAATTAATGTTTAAATCAAAACTGTTTGATCAACAGGGAAACTGCAAAGCAAATAAAATGCAAAAAAAAATGAATTTTGATCATCAGAATGAGTATTGCTTATTTTCCTTTTTTAAAAAAATATACGAAAAAATAAATAAAACTAGCCCACATACATGTGCTCATATGGGGGCGACTGAATTTTTTAAAAGTTCAATTTGTAAGTTACAGAAATTTCATGTTTCTATTAGTGAGTGTCAATGACAGTGACTTGACAAGATTTGATGCCCTTCAAAGACCATAGCTGTCTCCAGGGGAAACAGCAGGGTCTCATTATTATTTTACAAATTCTGCTGTGAAATCCAAAGGACATTCTTCTGTTTCACCAAATTATGAAAGCAATGGCATGACCGAACAACTGATCTTTGTATAGCTATGTAATTTAGATGAAGTCTTCTCAACAATAGGACAGAAACAGTTGCAGAAAAACAATTTAGAAATATGGTGATATTGGACTATTACCTATTGTTGTTGGTTTTATTAAAAATATAATCATTTTTTGGCAGTTCATTGCCAAAGAAATACAGGTGACAGAAAAAAGGAGAAAGTGCTACAGATCAAAGTTTGTCTTTTTTAAAATGAATTATGGATTGTGCAAAATAACCAGTCTCGGTGTTGGTTACTTTCTCACTGCTGTAGAGATGAAGTAGCTTCCAGACTTTTGGATTTCCTAGACCAATAAAATGTAAAACAAAACAAAACAAAACTGGGGGATATATTTAAGATGGCTAAATAAGGTGCTGAACGAGGACATTAAAAATACTCCCCTCCCAAGAAAAAACTCTACCACCATCATTTGAATTTTTTTTATTGTGGTAAACTATGCATAACATAAAGTTTGCCATTTTAACCATGAAGTGTACAATTCAGTGGCATTAAATACTTTCACAGCATTGTGCAACCACTACCACTATCTATTTCCAAAACATTTTCATCACTCCAAACAGAAAGCTAATTCCTCCCTGACATTCCAAATTGGTAGGCAGAGACTCAACTGTCAGCTCCATGATGAGTCATTTGAAAAAATAGCATAGGTTTTAAAAACGGTTCCTTATTTTTGCCACATTCATTATCACTTTTGTGAGTTTGGATGTGTAAGACTGACTCTTTAGAAGCCGTTCCCTTCCTCAGGGTAGCCAGACCTGCCGGAGGATGAGCAGCTGGGATGGATTTGTAACCTTGTCGCTGTTCTTACCATCGTCTATTGAAACACTCGGTCTGTCTCCCTAGTCCCTGCCTTGTTTACATTGTTCCTCCAGCATCAACACGGTGCCTGGCAGGTGGTAAGTGTCTTTGGCTGAAATGGACTAGTGCTGCCTAGAGCACGTGCTTAGCTATGTCAGTAGACACGGATACCTGAATTCGCTTCATACCATAATATAGCTCCAAAATGGAAACACTTTATAAACACAATTAAATATATGTATTAAGGACACAATATTTAAGCAGAATACATAATTTAGACAGTTGTCTCTCACCGTACCTTACACATTACATTTGAGTAGGATACACAATTAAGGAAAAATTAAGAAGTATCTTACTCACTAACCTTTATCTAATGTTTCCTGGAATTGCTCCCCAGGAGTCAGAAGCTCCCATAGTTTGGCCATGATTCCAAAGCGTCTAGAGAGCCTTGCATCAGAAACTTTTAGAAGGGTCCTGTCCACTGTCCCTGCGGCCATCCCCTTTTCCCCCTTCCAGCCTTGACTGCCCTTTTGGAGGGCTGATTGCTTTTAATTTGTCAGAGATAGAGCTTTAGTTTCTTCCCCAGCCATTCCTGAATTCGAAGGACTCTGAGGTCTCCCATATGACTCAGCATCTCAGGAAGGGCCACCTGAAGAGGGCAGGAGAGAAGCTTTAACAAGGATCTCATCCTTGCCCCTGGCCTTCAACTACGGAATTGATTTGAGTTTGAAATCTTGGATTTGTCCCTAACTCATCTTTGTTTTCATCTGGAGTTCAAACTCTGACCTGAAGACACATAAGAGTATGTGTGTTTCTTACCATTTGTGTAAATTCAAAAGAAATATGTATGTTTGCATAAACTATTCTGAAAGAATTTATAAGAAACACGAGAAACTAATAACCTAGGAAGCTTGTGGGAAGGTGAGGTGGATGTCTGGCTGGAGGAATCTTGGGGGAATTTCACTGTGTATACTTCCATATTTTTAAAATTTTAAACCATGTGAACATATCACCTATGCACGCACTAAATAAAAATGGTATGAAAGTAAATAAAATAGTTGAGGGGATTTAGTTGACGAATGAATAAACAAAAAATATTGTCTAAAGTACCTCTGGAAAGATACACAAGAAGCTGGTAGCCACAAGTCCAGTACACTGCTATAACTGCAGGATTATATGTACATATATATATATATATATATTTTGTGTGTGTTTGGAAGACTGGCCCTGAGCTAACATCTGTTGCCAATCCTCTTTTTTTTTTGCTGAGGAAGACTGGCCCTGGGCTAACATCCGTGCCCATCTTCCTCTACTTTATATGTGGCAGCCATGCCGCCACAGCATGGCTTGACAAGTGGTGTGTCTGTCCAAGCCTGGGATCCAAACCTGCGAAACCCTGGGCAGCCAAAGCGAAGTGCTCAAACTTAACTGCTAGGCCACCAGGCTGGCCCCCTGCAGGATTCTATTTTTGTAGAAGACCTGTGGCTCTGTTAGTAAAAGTGCTATCTCTAAACATGTCTTCAAAACATGAAAGCTTTATCTCATTTTCCCCATTCCTTTAAGATCCCGTTGACAAAGGTACTGATTGCTGTCTAGTTCTCACTATAAAGGAAAAGCCCAACGGTGAAAATACCATAAGTGAAGACTGCTCTCTGCTGTAAAGTGATCACTGCTGTTTCTCATCACGTGGGACCCTGTCTTTCAGTCTCAGAGGCTTCAAGAACATACTCTTCTCAATACCTCCCCCCATATCCCTCCCAGGGCCTACCTGTCTCTAACCACTGTAGAGTCCTTGTGCCCTGCTAGTTCCTATCAATCTACAGCTGAACCAAACTGCCTAGAATTGTGTTTTCACAGTTTCCTTAATGGCATGTATCCTTTCTGTCAAGACCTACATATCTGATGTGATGTGCTATGGAGCAGTCTCTTCGGTATTGACCGTAATCTTCTTCCTTTCTTGCCTTAGAGCTAAATTGATTCTATAATGGGAAACTGCCCAACACCAAATATAGTATTGTTTTGGGTGATGTTGATCATGAACGTGTACCATGTTATTGTTGTATTCAAGTTTCATAGCAAAAAATAAGGATTACTGCTATCATTATTTTAGAGCCCGGGGTTGATCTATGGCAATATTTGAAAAAAAATTTCTTTTTCAGGGGCAGTGGAAATTTTTCTTCCCAAAGGGTATCTTAGACAAACCTTTGTCATATAAATCTGATAAAAAGTGAGCTTCTCTGCTTGAAATGAGCAGCAAGAGCCCCCAAGTAGCTCTATGGGATCCAATGAACACAGATGAAAATCTCTGTTCTGAGTCATAAACCTGAAACTGTGTTTATATCCTGAAAAGTATCTTATCCTTTAATTCCCTTTTCTTCATCTTTTTCTACCAGGAAGAAGTCAAGTGTGATGAGGGTGTTTAGCTCTGTTCTGCTCGCCAAGTTCTTTGTGGGCTTTTGTCTTTCCACATTCATTATTATTTCATCGATTTTCTCAGTAGTTATAGTTTATTGGTTAAACATATGGACTATGCCTCTTACATTGTGTCACTTAACCTTTCTGTGCCTCAGTTTCCTCATCAGTAAAATAGAGTTAAGCCACCTTCTTCCCAGGGTTCTTGTGAGGGTTAAATGAAGCAATATGTTGAGAACTTAGCCTCATGTCTGGCATACCGCGGGTGCCCAGTAAATGCTGGCTTTTACTAACAGACATTTACCAAGTGGCCAAAGTGTGCCAGGTGTGCAAACCAGCTTCTCCCTTCTAGATTGTCTTCTTTCCTTTGCTCTTTCAGAAGACAGTCCTAGGAAGTATTGGTTCCTGAGAAATTCACATCTTGTCAACTTTTGATGCTTCTCCTAATTTAGTAGTTCTCAACAGGACAGGAGTGCATTTCAGGACCACCACCTTGAAGCATTCTCAAAAAAAAAAAAAATCTGTCCATATCTATATAATCCACTTCTTCCTGCTCCTCCTCAATTTCCTTGGGGGGTTCCAGACAGTCTTCATTTGGGGGCAGGGGTGGAATGTGTTTATTTGCAGCTGCCGTCCCCGACTCGCTCCTCTGACTCCTCTTAAGAATCACCACGGTGGCCTGTAGGAAAAGTTTCTCCAAGGCCCAAGACTAAACTTTTTTTCTTAGTGATTTGACTTCTTCTGGAACATGGTTACATCCATTGAATGGAATAAAATGGGAGCCATTTTTACCCACTGCTTCACACCAAAGTTTCCAAGAAAAGGCTCAGATGGAGGCTGTATGGTTCCTGTGTGGGTTAGGAGCACAAGAATTGGCCTGCTTGAGTCTGAATCTAAGCTTTACCACTTACTAACATGACTGGGGCAAGCTACTGACCTCTCTCAACCTCGGTGAGGATAACCACATTTGTGCAGTGTTGTACTGAGGATTAAATGAGATGACCCAGGTAATGCATTTTCTATTGTGCATCACATATTGTGGTTTTAAATGTTAACATTAATTTATTAATATTATTGCCATTGGCAAGTCCAATATAACTGGTCCCAGAACTAGAGACAATCTTTGTATCATTGTCAACTCAGAGTTGTCTGCTCTAGTTAATAATTTTCAGAATTTAAATATATCTATGTTATCAAAGATTTATGGATAAAAAATAGTATTTAGTTCCTATTATTTTCGACTTAGAAGAAAACAAATTGGGTTATCACAGTTATAGAGAGATTAAGGAATACGTTACAGAAAAATAAAAGGGAAACTAAAGTTTGAACATTTCACTAAATTGGTGAATGGCATTCTTAATATCAACACACTTTCCGGGATTTTAACTGTAATACAGCCTTCTTTCAAAGGGTATGGGGAAACTGAAACGTGAGCATGAGTCATTCTTCTTCATTAGGCTGTAATTAACCACACACTCCTTTATTATTGGAAATGTGTCTTTATGTGGTAAAGGGGTAGAGCTCAAATCTACTTGTCTCCACTCAGACTACTTCCACTTTGTGGTGAAATGTAAGGTCAAGTGATCCGTAATTTGCAGAAAGAACACTGTTGGTTAATGTCTTCTCTTAGTATGAAAGACATCAAGTTAATACTGTCACAGAGTCAATCCTGGAGGCAAAAAGGTCATTTGATTATTTACTTAATAAACAGTCATGAATTAATAGCCTATAATGGGTCAAGTATTAAGTTTAGTGGGGGAGCAGGTATGACTTCCCACTGATGCTGTCCAATTGGAACAGGCTGAAAAACAGCAAGTCTTTGGATTTTTCAACAAATGCTAGAAATGTAGATTTTAATACAAATATCTCCTATTTTTCAGTGTTGGTAATTAATTTAGATTTTTTTAAAGTTATATGAGAAAAAAATTACCACACATCGCAGTGATCAGGATTCAGACTCTGGGAAGTGATATGTGACCTTTGCATCCTCCTTCACCCACCTGTTGGTGCTGAGGGTCTCCAGAGCTCAGCCCAGGGCATCTCCTTGCCTCTATCTGCATTTCCTCCTTCCCCAGGTGATCTCATCTAGTGCCATGGCTATAAATACCACTTATGCGTTGATGAGTCCAAAACTTCCCAGTAGTGTACTCTTTTCTGAGCACCAAACTAGTAAATTCAACTACCTGCTGGTCATGAATTGGTTGCCAAATAGATAAGTGGAGTCCCCTCTCCCCTGCTCAAACCTGTTCTTCTCCCAGTCTTCCTCAATTTAGTTTATGCCTCCATCATCCATCCATTTGGCCGAGCCCAAATCGAGGAGGTGTGTTTGGTATGTCCCATTCCCTTAAGCTCAATATCCAATCTATCAGCAAGTGCTGCCATCACTACCTCCACTTTTTTTTTTTTTCAGATTGGTTCATCTCCATCCATCTCCAACTACTACCATATTGGTCCATACTGCCATGATTTCTCACCTCGACTACCTCAAGATCCTCTGAAAGGTCTGCTCACCTTTACTCTTGGCCCACTAGGATTCACTGTTCACGTGCTCTTTTGACATAAATCATATTACCTCATCCCCTTGCTCAAAACCTTTTAAGCCATTTTCTAGTGCTTTTAGAATAAAATCTGAACTCTGTACTCTGAACCAAATATACAGTACTTTGGCTTACTTCTGCCTACTCTTCCAATCTCATCTTAAACCACATCCTCCAGTGCCAGGCTGCAGTGCCTTTGGCCTCTTTCCGGTTTGAAAACACCATGTTTATTTCCATCTCAGAGAGTTTGCATTTCCCACTCTTTCTACCTGGAATGCTCTGCCCTTGGCTTTAGATGTGACTGGCTCCTGCTCACTCTTCAGATCTTGGCTTAGAGAGCCCTTCCCACTGCCCTCGACAGCGAGTGGTTCATCCCGCAGCCCCCTGGGGGCTCTCTCACATTTTTTCCCTTAAAAATATTTTCCTATTTATTGTTTATGTGTTCATTTGTTTTTATTTATTCAACTACGTGTGCAGGCCAAATAAACAGTTATAAGAAAAGAGACTGAAGTTCGAGAAGCCTGGTTTGGAGCACACTTTGATTTTAATATATGGTGAGCAGTCTGTGAACAACTGTTACTTTATTCCTCTTTTAAAATAAGGCATTCTGTTTACCTGGGAACATCTCAATGACATGTTAACCATCTAATCAGCTAATTAAGACTTAATGATGGTGTGATAAGAGATAAAGCAAAATGAGAATATGAAAATAATCACATGCAGTTGTTGGAGCTTTAAAGCCTGTCAGCATAATTTATGACACTTTTCAAGAGAAAGTAAGAATTGTTCATAACTCACATTATATCAGGGAAGAAAACTTTAAAATTTACTTCTCTATTCTTAAAAAGACAAAGAACAGGAAAAAAAACCTTGTGTGAAAGTGTTCATTATTTTTTACTGGCAACAATATTAGTCACAGATAATCATAAATCCATTGTGAAAAAATATAGTCATACAACTAAGAAAATAAGAAATTTATGTATCGTAATTTACAAGGAAACCCACCTCTCTTTCACTTCCGTGTCTTTCCTTTCACCTAGGCTTTCAATACCATTCAGTAACTCTGAGCCAAATAGACAAAGGTCATTGGCAATGCTTTCCAGGAACAGGGCATAGCAAGAAGGCAAAGCAAGCACCGTGACAAATAGGATCGCCTAGGAGTGGAAATCTCCTCACTTCAAGGATATGTTTTCAATGGTGTTTTAATTTTGAACTTGCAATCATTCTTCAAAAACAAGATAACACTCTCCTTTTCTTCCACCTCCTTCACCTCATCTACATACTTGACTGTAACAAATGCTCCCTGTTCTAACACACTGTTAATTTCATATGTGATGGACTACGGCCCTTTTGTGTTTTTAGCCTTAATGTCCTTGTCTGTTTTGAGCGGACAATGTTTGGAAAAGATAAGGAGAATTCTTGTTAAATTTAATGTTGTTCACTACACTTCACAGCATAATCTTTGAGCATGTAAAAACATACTACTCAGAGTAGTAATGCATGTGGTAATTAGTCACTGAGTAAGCACTGAAGTCAAGAAACCAATCTGTTTAACTGAAATGAGATTAAAACAGCTACTATTTGTACTGGCTAGTTGACAATCGTTTTTGAGGGCACACCTGTTTAGTGATACTACACTGCGGCAATACAAAATACACAAAATGTTTTTGAAGTAATTTTATAAAACTTAGATTTCTTATGCTTTCAATGTCTTCATTTTGAAATAAAAATATTTCCATTACAAAGATTTCTTTTTTTCCCCTGGATATTATCACTTTGATAACTTCTGAATGGAACTTTTTAACTTCTTAGCATTTTGGTAGATTTTTGTATTCCAAAAGAATCTCCTGAAACAGTAATTTTCTACCTTACGTTTAAGATAAAGAGCCAAAGCAATAAAGAAAACTAAATCTATTCTTTCTTGGTATCTGGTAAAGTCAGAGAAACATAGCTTGTTGAAATTACTTTAACATTAAGCCATTAAGCTATAGACCAGCAATTTAGCCGAGTCAACATTGATTCTTGCAAAGTTGCAACCAACGGGAAAGGCTTCTTTATTTAATGGATTTTTCTGGGTATTTGGGAAAGTTTCCAAATAATCGTTGGCTTCCTGCATAATTTGCCGATTTCAGCACCCAGAATGGAACAGAGAAAGCAATGGCTGTTAGTGTGAATTTGTTGCTACTTGAAAAGGTGATTAAATATAGGTTTTTATACTTGGAAATATTCCAAAATTTATTGTTTGAACAGATGCTTTATAGAATAACATAGAATTCAGCATTCCAGGTTACTCAATAGTAAGTTTACCAATGCTCTTAAGATGTATTTTATGGGTTTAAATCTACTAAGTGATAAAAACTTTAGTGAGTATGGATACAAAGTTCTAAACAGTAAGATCTTTTTGCTCGGTAACTAATTACTCTTCTCCATGTTTCCACCTCTATTTAACACTCATTTTATTCTTGTCACCCTTGTCGCCCTGATAATATTGTCATTAAGCTCACTGAGGAGATCTTCTGTCCTTCCACATAGAACAACTCAGTGTTTTGCACAAAGGAGGCCAATGTTCAACAAATGCCCGAATGAGTAGATTTTCTCAAAAGGACACACAAAGGCAAAGAAGGCTAGGATATGGGCTAGCAGGTGCAAACTTGGTAGGAAAATATACATATTTCTAAATATAGACTAAGGGATGGATAGAAATTGTATACCAATTTGTAATCATTTCATTCCTTACTTTCCATTTATAACCATCGTGTATGTGTGTATACATGTATAACTCTATGAGTATATGTATCTAGCGTAGCAACTATATAGTTGAAGAAAGATATCGCCATGTTTGACTTTTACCTATAATTTAAAGAAACTACTTTTCTTGGATACTTTGTTTGAATAAAAGTAATAACATATAATGCTATCTTCTTTCTATAGCATTCCATAATTTTCCTTCATAGCAGTTATCATAGTCAATGGTTCTATATTTGTAGTAATGTCTGTCTCTCACTAAACTATACATCTGATGAAGAAAAAGACTGTGTGTTTTGTTCATCATTCTACCCCCAATGCCTGTTTACAGTGGGTGCTGCTATAGACTGAATGTTTGTGTCCCCCTCAAAATTCATATGTTGAAACTTGATCATCAATGTGATGATATTTGAAGGTCGGGCCTTTGGGAGGTGATTAGGTCATAAAGGCGGTGCTCTCATGAATGGGAGTAGTGCTCTTATAAAAGAGACCTGGGAGAGGTCTCTTGTCCCCTTCCACCACGTGAGGACACAGAGATGAAACAGCCATCTATGAATTGGGAAGCCAGCTCTCACTAGAACTGAACCTGCCAGCATCACGATCTTGGACTTCCCAGGCTCCAGAATTGTAAGAAATTAATTTCTGTTGTTTATACGTTACCCAGTCTATGGTATTCTCTTATAGTAGCCTGAATAAGTGTATATATGTACGTGTGCATATGAGTATTTTACATAGGTATGCATATGCTTACATGTATATTTTTCTTCTTCTCTTCTGGGCTCATTTATTATATTCACATGGTGATATTCTTAGTTTGATCAAATGATAAGCCTGTATTTAATGTGGTAGGTTCTTATCATATTTGGCTTCATGCCCTATGGTAAACTAATAAGAGATTTTAGAATTGGTCATCTAATACTCATGATGTTGCTAATTTTTATAATTTCATGATAAAATTCTCTGATATTATATAGCTATAATTTCTAGATAGAATTATTAAAGTATATATGTTTATCTAAATGCAATTTGGAAAATATACTTGATATTGGTGGATTTTGCATTTGTGGCTACAAATAGCATAGTCTGCCTCAAAAAGACAACAACAAATTAATTTAACTTTTCATAACACTTACAGAGTCCAAGTGAGTTTAAGGTGGAAGATAGAAAATTAAGTTGGAGTAACACTTATCTAGTTCCCCCATCAAACTCTGGTTCTGTAGATGGTTTGTGATCATACATTATTAAATTCACTCCACTCCTTTTGATCCACTTTGCACCACCAGATCCCGACTCTGCAGATATTACATAAGGAACAGGATAGCATTGCAGAGACCAAATGTAAATTGAATCCTTTTCAAAGCTGCATGAACACATTAGGTAGATTGCTGCCATCTGCTTCTGGTGGACTCTCATGGAGAGTAAGATGGTGCAGGTAGTGTGGGAGCCATACATACGACCAAACAAAATTTGCTACCCAAACTCATAATCCTTTCCCTTATATCTGCTGCCTTTCATTTCATGAACTGAAAAGATTTCCCTGAGATTTGGAAAGACTGTCTAGGACTTGGTTAGGAGAAGCACCTGAATTTTGGTCCTGGATTTATTCAACAAGCATGTATGGATCACCTACTATGTGCCAGGTAACTGATTTAGGCGATTGGGATACATCAGCCATAGATGACTGCCCTTGTGGAGTTGACATATGTTTTTGTGGCAGAGATGGACATAAATAATTACATAAAAATAAGTAAAGTAGATAGCCAGTGCTACAGAAAAAAGGAAAAGAAGAGCTGAGACAGATCACGGTGCCCAAGGATGGACAGAGTGCGGTAGTCAGGGTGAGTTCATTAAGAAGGTGAGAAATGAACCCAGATTTGAAGAAGAGGAAGGGATTAGCCAAGAGAAGCTGTTCCTCATCAGCCATGAAACCTGGGACAAGCAATATAGAAGCTCCAGGCCTTGATTTCCTCATTTGTACAATGGGATATTGATCTAGATGGTCTATACTACAGTCCTTTTAAGTTCTTAAATTCCATAAACTATGCTTTAGTTTATGCCAACTTTACAGAATAAAAGCAGTCATCTAGTTAATGTTCACTGAGCCCACACAATGTGTCATGGCTTGCTAAACACCATGGATGCCACAGGATTTAAGAAATGCTCATTAAGATAGTGGTAATTTGGAAGTATCTCATTATACTCATTCATTTATTCAACAAACATATATTAAGCACCTACTATGTGCCAGGCACTACTATATAGCTGGAGTGTTACAAAGCTGACAGTCTGATGAGGAAGGGGAGGCATGTTAGCAAAAAGTAAGACATGCCAAGCTGGGACAGAGGAGTTGTTTGAGATGCACACAGGAAGGAGGAACCAATCACACTGAGTGGAGATTGTCCACTTCTGCCAGGGGTTCTAGATACACATTATTTTTTCTACCCATTGAGATGAACTTCTGACAATTCTTTCTTGAAAGAAATCTAATGGTCTTATCTTTTGAGAAAAGTGACAATAAATTTTACTTATTAAATAGAAGGCAACAGCTTTCATTTCTGAGAATTCCTCTTATTATTCTTTTAAGGAATTTATTGTAGCTTGTCTGTGTTCACCTCGCAACTATATTAAGAGAAATATTACCTAAGTTTGGAAAGCTTCAGTTTCTATTAGGAAAGTAAAAGTGATCAGGTAATGTTTAATACTCTTGGGGAAATTTTAAGTTGTGAAATTAAAGAGGGCAAAGACAGCAACTTATCAAAAGTTTACTTCATTAGAACTAAGGTAATATAATGGTTCTGTTAACAAATGAACTTGTAAAGCCTGAGCTTTTTCCACCAGTAGTTGTGCTCCCTTTTCAATTTCAAAATCAGTTCTCCATGACAGTCAGGAAGTAATTAACAATGACAATAACAACTATCATCTATTGGGAGTTTATTGTGTGCCAGGCTTGGTACTAGGCACTGTTCTATATATTATCTAATTTAATTCTTACCAAGCTTTATGGAATAAACAGTGATTATGCCCAATTTTATAGACAAGGTAATGAGACTTAAAAAGATCAAGTAAATTGTCCAAGGTCTAAAGCCAGTAAGTGGCGTTAGGGGAAAAACTCTTGAACTTGTCATCAGAAGACCTGAGCTTGAACTCCAGAGGCAGGAAGCACTGGCTGTCTGACCCAGATAAGGTCAAGCAGGTACATACTCAGCATAACTATAACTGCTTTGCTTTTTACATTGGTTAATGGTCATAAATTTTTTCTGTTGTCTATGTAAATGTCATCTTAAAAGTTGTATTTAAAAAAGTGTATTCATCATTTCTGAACTTCTACTGGTAACTGAAAGTCTACACAAAGAGTATTCGGACCTGATCTAAATATTTTTAAAATTGTGCTGTTGTGTGATTTGGTCCTCTATGTAAAATTCTTCCTAATGGTCTCAAGTTTCAAAGGATTTAGAAGCTGTTTGATAAGGCACATTGTGAAATGAGGAATATAATTCATTGGTTGAGAGTGTTATAGAGATGGTATTAGCAGCAGCTATCTCTTCCTGTAGAAGTATTTGAGGAAATTATTATTCTCTACATTGAGGACAGTCTATGATATACAAGCTAATATCTTGAATTGAACATTTCTAGCAGCCTCCCTGGACAAGTGAAGTTTGCTTTCTCATGTAACCAAATTGATTCAATAAAAAAAATAAAGGGAATGAATTAGTACACATGCAATTTTATCTAAGGCTGTGTCTTTTTCCATGGGAAATGCTTTTCACCAGAAACACTTTGCATAGAGGTCCATGCTTGCCATTTTCTTTCCTGGTAATCTGACTTTTTATTTTTTTAAGCCAGATTAAATTTTTTGTGCCTGTGTCTCTGTAGAGTCTCCCGTAACAAAATTTGGAGGAAGCCTTTAGAAAAATGATTAGGTAATTCTTATGCTTGAGACTCAAGAACATATCATCAAAGTGTGAGCATCTTTATCAAGGCAGTCAAGGAGAATTTGGGGATGATGTGCGTTATTCTGTTGATATTATTTAGGCCTGGGGAACTTAGAGTACAAAAATAGAAATTTAACGAAAAATGGGAGGTAGAAAAGGTTTTTTTGCAGTAATGTGAATTTTGAACAATTTTCTATCACTGAGAGAAGCTCATATTGCTTATCAGTACAATTCAGGAATTTGAGATTTAGATTACTCATGTAATCGTCTGACAGCAAAATTCTTATCAAATTTTATGAGGAATTCCTTAAACTCCATCTAGGCCATGTTTGATAAATAAAAGTTTTAAATATGAGAAGATAATCCAGTATTTCAAGTAAGTAATGATGGTTTTCTGCTTTAGTGATTATCTACTATGCCATACGGTTTATTTTTGCCTTGTAAAAGACAACTGAAATTATGGCAGGCCAGTTGGAAGTGTTTCTCTGAAGGACTGAAGAATATGAAAGTTCAACCTGAATGCTATCATAAGGGGAAAACATTTCTTTATTGGATGAAAAGTAATGAGAACAGGTATTTGGAGCAATTTTAAAATGAATTCCAACGTATGGACGTAGCATTAGACTCCTGACCCAAATCGCATTTCAGTATGAACTTTCACAAGCAAAGTGTAGGCCTTGTTGTTTTATTACTTGAAAGCTCTGAGTAACTTTCTAAGAATATGAATTTGCAATTAAAATGAAGTGGACTATCAAGGCATTTAAAAAAAAATCTAAGAGTGTATGCAAATAATCTGGATAATTCTGATACCTTGGGTCAGAAATTCCTTTGCACTAAATTTCAACAGAATATATATGACCAGAAGGCTGGAGCAGCAGGAGTTTTCCTTGCTGAGAAAACTTGAGTTTGACTTATAAGCTCTCCAGGAGTATAATACAAAAATGTATTACATTTTTGTTAGGTTAATACATTTAAAAAATAGTATTTTCATACTCTAGGTGCAATTTAGACTAAATGGTTTGTACATAGTTAATAAGATAACAGGTATCTGTCTAATAATAACTTGAAACTACAGCTCAAGTTTATTTTACATTGGATTTAACACCGCTATTGTTAATAATAACTAGGTATTCTTACCATTTGGGCTGAATTGAATTCTGTGGCTAGACCTTAAAAGGATGTTATTCCTCATCAGAACTCTCTATGCATAAATATCTTATAGTCTTTGGGAAACAGCTCTGATTCTACTCTATACATTAAAGGAATCAGCCGAGTCAGCAGTTGCATAGTAAAATTATGATTATATGATTTATTTTCACAGTCCAACAGTGAAGTGTTGGAAGCAAAGAGAACTGAAAGAGAGATGTCTAAAATAGCTGGACATTGTCAAATTCAAAATTCTATCTGGGTAGTCATAACACATACACGAAAATACTTTTAGCCAGACTTACTCTATCACTTGACCTTCACAAGTCACACTTTTCAACAATGAATGCAGTTTTCTGAGACTATACTTTTGACCTTGAACATAGAACTTGATGTTTTATGTCTCTTAGCAAACTTACAATGCCTCTGGTCCCCAAACTGAGTTCATCTAAAATTAATATCATTGTATCTTTAAACTGTTAAATTCTGTTATTCTTATTTTAATTATTCAGCATACAAGGGCAAAGAGAGACGTTCCAGCTCCTTTAGAACTATCTTTCTCTTATTGCATAAGTCTCTTAGCTTTCTTAACGCAGGATGTCCCTCAGCTGAAGCTGGGACTGAGGAAATAGCTGCATTGTACTGCAGCCTCCAATCTTGCCACAGCTCTCAGGCTCAGGATTCAGCTGAGCTGAAAAGAAATATGCAGACCAGTGTCTATGAGGATTAAAGCTTTACCGAAGGAGATGACAATAGGGTAAGTTACTTTTTCCTGAACCTTAGCTTGTCTGACTTTCATTCTCACATTGTTTTTCCCTAATGATTACTCTAACTGAATGACCTTACGACGTAAGTTTTACTTCCCATTTCTCCCCCCTTTTGCCTTGCATTTAAATAAACTTGATGCCCTCCATTCTGTTTAGAAGACAGCAACTGTACTAAAAGCCTTGAACAATTGCTTCAACTCCCACAGTTGGACATTCTTAAGCCATTCCACTTTAATTGTCCCCAATTCCTAACTCTACTGTAATGCAATAGCATTCAAAAGCCAGGGAGCGTGTTCACCAATTAGCGGAAAGGAAAAGAAAAAGTCAATGCAGCAGAACTAAAATTAAGAAACACTAACCAAGCATCTCAACTCTAAGCAACTTGAAATTAATTTGACTTTCTTACCTTGGATGTGAATAACTCTGTCATGGTCTATAGTGTAGTTGTCTGAATGAAGATCGGCCCCGCAGACTGAAATCAGCACCAGAAGAAGTAGACTCTTCATCTTTATAGCCCAAAGAATCTTCTTCACTGTGAGAGCATCACACACAAAGAGGCATGTGAGACTTGGAACCCTTTAGAGTGTTGCACTGCACAACTTATTACCGCCTTATCATCATAGAATGGGTCTGTACAAATATTTAACCCAATCTGTTCAGAAAGTTCCTGTAGCTGTCTTTGGGAGCTGAAGACTGCAGCTTTGAACAATTCCAGTTTCCTTTATGTAGCCAGAGTCCAAATAGTGTTTAACTCTATCTTTGCAGAATTGTAAACCTGGAAATTTAAAACAGTATAGTTTTGCTATGGAGAGTTATAGCAAGTTACAAAGAGATAGAAGGAAAGAAATAGACTTAAAAGATTTTTTAAACCTCTATATTTGAAGTATAAGTTAATAAAACAACAATTTGATATATCTACATATGAATATTTATCACCGGGTCTAATTAGGAACTGAATCTTAAACCAGGGCAAATAAAAAATATTTGCATGAAACTTGACATCATCATTCATTTTACATGTGGCTGCCTAAGCAGGTTAGATTCAGTTGTTCTAAATAGAAAAGAGGACAAAAAAAAAAAATGCCTGATTAAGCAGAAGCAGCACATTTGATAGAGACTGACTTACCATCTTACACACAGCTTGGGTCTGTGGTGAATAGTTGAAAATTACGGACAAACTCGGTTAGAGTTGTGCTTGCTACCACTGCAGTCATCCTGATTGATTTTTCATTCATTTCTACCTAAAATGCTGACGCACCAACTTAGAGTGCCAGGTAGGGTCTCTGCAGTCAGCAGAGCCACGGCTGCAGGGACTGTCCCTGCCAGCCTCACAGGGCAATTAGGCAAATGAAGAGCAGAAACAGACAGCGAGGTGCAGCTCTGGTCCTAAGTGACAGAGGCAGAGCCCTCACTTGGCTGTCCTTTACTGTAAGAACGATTTGATTAGAAAAAAATCCCCCCCCAAACTTCGTCATTGGAAGGGTCAAAGAGTGATTCCAAGTGATACAAACCTTCGGACCCTTGCAGTATTTGCCGGGCAAGAATTTCAGTGTCGCACCTCTGTTGTAACGTGGAAGCTGAAGCAAATATTAACAAGGGCTTTCTTTTTCTCTCATGCACACAGCAGCCTGAACAATACTTGGCTATTTTTAAAACTGAAATTGCACAGTACTGGCTTCTCACACTAATTTGTTTTTTCCAGGAAAGCCTGACTCCCTGGAATACTTATTAAAGAGCTCTGAGTCTGTTCCTGGAGGTTCTTGCAGGCCAGCCTCTGCTCCAGAGCCTGAGGCACCATTCGCAGAAGGCCCCCGAGTCTTTCCTGGGACCCAGACACCTCTCTGCATTCTCCCCTCTGAAGATCGGCCGTGTTGCGATGCTGATGGCTTCAGCCTTTTATGTCTGTTTTAACCCTTTTCTTTTGCTTCATAATGTCACAGAAAGAAGATGGTGGATGACCAAATGGAGAAACTTACTTTTCCAGGAAACTAAGAGTGTCATCTTCAAAATTCTACCGGATTTACTGATCTTACGTTCAGAAGTTCCCTTGCTTGTTCCTCTGAGGATTTCTTGGAAATGATTATTTTTTTGAAGCTACTGACTTTTGTCCATAGGAATATTATTAACAAATATTACGTATTTTCAACCCAGAACTACGCTTTGGGTGAACAAATAGAATAAATGTGACCTTTTGGAATTTGGAATATGATTGGGACAACTGTATACACAAACATAAAACAAGGGCAGACCAGCACAAGAGGCATCGTGGGCTCTCTGCTTGCCACAGGGATCAGAGGGGAGGAGGAAAGTGGAATGGAGACTGTGAGGAAAGCATACAATTTCGATTGTAACAGAAAGGAGACATTCTAGGGGCCGGCCTGGTGGTTCAGGGTTTAAGTTTGCGCGTTCTGCTTTGGCGGCCCAGGGTTCACAGGCTGGGCGTGGACCTACTCACCACTCATCAAGCCATGCTGAGGCGGCGACCCACATAGAGCAACTAGAGGGTGTACAACTATGACATACAGCTATCTACTGGGGCTTTGGGGAGAAAAAGGAAAGAAGGAGGAAGATTGGCAATAGATGTTAGCTCAGGGCCAATCTTTCTCAAAAAAAAAAAAAAAGAAAGGAGACATTCTAGGTAAGGGGTCAAGGTGAGCAGAAGCAGAGAATTTGCTACATTATTTTTCACATTAGTATGGTTATCTACAGTATAATTTATATGGAGTTGTATACCCCCCCACACACAGGGTTAGAGTTCTGCATCCTACTATTGCAGTCACCCTGATTTTTAATCATTTTTACCTAAAATCTATCACACACAAATTTGTATCTCTCCTTTATTTCCATGCCATAGCATTAAAAATTATACCACTAAAGGTTCATATCATTGAGTTAAGGTATTAATGCTCCAGCAACCAAATTGTAAAATGCAAACATCCTGGGGGTAGGGAATGAATAATAATAATAATAGCAGCAATTCCTTTTAGTTGCATATCTATTTGCCAAGTGCCATGCGCAGGATTGTGCATTCAATGGCTCATGCAGTCCTTACAATAACACCATGGGACAGATATTTCCATTTTTCCTGACACAGATCTTGCTGAAGGTCACACATTAGTAAGCAGCAAAGTTTGTATTCGCTTTCAGGCAAAAGCAACATCTACATTGAGTTGCACTTATTTTTCCGAAAGAGAAAATTAATTTATTTGTTTTGTTGTCTTTTTTATTTAGGTTCTTTCACTTAATCTACTGATCTTAAAACTCTAACTTGTGTTATACGTGAATATAAACTTTTTTTCAAGACTTACCTATGGGAAGTCAGACGGCACTCTTTGTAGCATGACTGTGCCCTGCCTCATCTATGACACCCCCTGGCCGCCGCGAACACCGCCTTGTTGGTTCACGCGTGTGCACACACACGCACTGACACACACCATCTTCAATGTTAAAAAGGCGAGGATACTGCACATCTTCAGTGATTTGTGATTAAAATAGAAGCGTATATCAGTGAACACACACCTACCCCACACGGGCATTAATGCCCTCCAGGTGGGAGAGAGTGGAATTATCTTTGCTACCCTGGCTGCATAGTATCTGTCTCACCAAAAGATGTGAAACTGGACAAGAGAACTTTAGGGACACAATCTTCAGGCGTTTCAGCAAACTGCAAGTACAGCACGAGGCACTGCACACTCGACTGAGGTCCTCGAGGACGTGGCTGTGCCAGCGGTCTGTGCGCTGGTCCTCGGAGGAGAAGGATGCCTCTGACGTAGTAGGTGGTCACGTGAGTGAATAAATCTGACTCTTGCTTATTGGCATTTTGTAACAATGTCTTTTCTGAATATCTACCTCTGTTAGGTAAAAATTCTTAGTTTTTGATGTGAGTAAAATTTAGGAAATTTGGGCGACTTATACAACTGGCTATTGCCAGCCTTGAATTAGCACTCTTTCTTCAGCTGCAACTCACCCACTGATGGTCTCTTTTTACAGCCTACCAAGCCTTGCTGCCCTGATGCTGCAGCCAGCTTCCAGATGAGTTCAAAGTGTAACGTCTGTGTTTACAGTGAAAGACACATGATAGGACTGTAATTTTACAGCTCTGCTTTAGTGATAATTGAACCACTATTTGAAACAACATACTCTAGTCAATGTAAAAGTCTAACAGTTTAACAGAAATAAGGATATACTTGTGCTAACAGTCTAGTACAAAAGTGGCCAGGTGCTATTCCTTCCATACCTACCATGGTAACATTATTGTATTAGGTTAATGAGGAAGTAAAACCACGTGGAAGGCATGCATGCTATCTTCTGCGCCTTGAGAGTTAATGCCACATATTTCCTGAACTACTATTATGTGATAGGCACATAAGCTTCACCTATTTAAGTATTTCTCAGAACAACTCAGTTGAAGTATGTTAGCATACACATTTTACCGTTCTCGAAACAGACGCGGAGCAGGAAGTCCCCAGCACGTAAAGCGAGGAGCTGGGATCTGGGCAGTCTGCGTTCTCTACCACCGTTACCGGTGTCTTCTGTACCCCAGGAGTGCCATCGGCTCCCCTAGACGGTTCTCGCAACTCTTTCAAGGCATCCCACAAGCTGGAGCGACTCCCCTCATCCCTCTCTCCCCAGGTTATAGTCGTAACACTGATCCCAGCCGTTTGCCCAAGATGTGTGTGAGTTCAAAGTCTGAATGCCTTCCCCACTGCATGCTCCGCGCCCAGAACCATCCTGTGCGCCCAGAGGAAGGAGGAATGGAAACTTGGACCCGGGAGAAACAGTTACAAGGACTAACGGAGCCAAGACCAAGGGGAGTTTTTACACTGTTTGAAGATTACGTGTGTTATTATATGGAGAATGGTGAGAGTTACTTTTTTCTCCATTGAGGGCATAATGAAATAAACCAGGTTTCAATTTAGCACTTGAAATTTAGTTTAAACATTATGAGAATCAGTACAAATGTTGCCAGAAATTGAATGAGCCAACCATAGAATCTCATTTGACAGAATTGTTTTAAAATAGACTGAATCTTCTCCTCCTTGATAGCTTTTAAGTCTGATCTAGTTACAGGCAGAAGAGGGTCCATAAGCAGTGTTACCTAAAGTTAGTCAATGGTGCAGTGAAATGAAAAAAAAACAAAAACAAAAAAAGAAAAGGGACTACAAAAGTGACCGTTTTTATTAGGTTAAATTAATTCAATTTTTAAAATTGCTCTTTTTTCTGAAGTAACTTTTCTTCCCTTTTTGCTGTTAGAATGGCCTTTATTTCATGGAATTATAAATTTTGGACTTTTCAAATCATAGATTATTTTATCCTTTCTTAGCTAAAAAAAAATTAATGGCAACCTTATGCTGGCTCATCAATTGTTTTGTTGTTGTTGGTTGGCTTTGTTTTCTGTTTTGACTCTGCAGGTATGTAAATTCCAGAAGTCAGACCACTGACCCAAATGATGGCTAAAGAGCTCAGACTACTGATGCATTTGAATTGTTCAGTGTGTGGAGGCACAACTGGATCTTTACCTAAGCCCCAGGATTTACTGCACACAATGGAGCAGGATGCAGAACTGCTTGGAGCATACCCAATGCTCAAGAGAGAAGCCATGATTGAAAAAAAATCTTTGTTCAACTACACAACACAAACTCCCCTCAGGGAGTGAGGCTGTATAAACTCCAACTGAACACAGCATTCTCCCTGTCGTCTTGCATTGTTCTATAAAAGTGCAAGCTACTGAGGAAGCTACAGAGCATTTATGATGCCCTAGATGAGATGTCCAGCCATAGACATCATGGCGACCTTCCAATCTGGCCGTGGTCAGTCTATCACTTCCTTGCCCTGGGCATGATCCTTTGGCAACCTGATAACCTGGAAAAAGTCCTAGATCAGGAGGAAGAAAACATGAGTTCTACTCCAGGTCTCATAACCAATATATCAGGTCTCAGTTTCTCACCTACAAAATAGTAATAGTAATAATAACTTCTCCCCGGGGTGAAAAGTATTTTTGAAAAAATATAAAAAACTATACAAATTAAGGTATTGTTATCAAGCTGACATGGCCCACTTCAAACCTGATCAATTTTTAGGAATACATGTAAGAAAAATAGCAAATTAAAGATATCTCCATTTCAGAGGCAGGTGAGTTCTAGAAGTTCACTATTTGGAATGAGCACAGGAGTCAAAACAAAGTGTGGGGCCTGGAGCAGGGGTAGAAGCAGCACCAGGAAACTTGTTAGAAAAGCAGATTCTTGGGGAATCTCCTGAATCAGGAACTGGGGGTGGGGCCCAGGCATCAGGGTTTCACAAGCCCCACCCCCTCCTCCAGGTGATTCTGGTACAGCCTCCGATTTGAGAACCACTGGCCTAAGCTGTCAGGATTACCAGGTGTTCTCCATCTTGTGGTTGAGCTTCAGGGAGTCTATAAACCTCTGGAAATAATGTTTTCCCTATGTTCATTTTTCCTCTGTCTATTTTTCCTCATTTTCCTTCAGTGCATGTATTTTTTTTTTAAGCATTACTTTAAAACACTGGAAAGGAATGCACATATTAGTTATTTTCTTATATATTAAGCAGATGGGTGGATATTTTTCTCTTATTTTACAGGCTTTTTATAATGTTGCTATGTTTTTAAAATTAAAAAGGCAGAAAACTATGTAATTCAATTTGGAAAGATTCCCATCCAAAAATGGCTAACAATTTAAAAAATATATTTGGCATTAAAAAGGATTATTTGCCATGATTTATTTTCTGTAAGTTTGGGATGGCTGTCATTTTACTGAAACAGTCTTGGAGACTTCCTAAGACTGGCTCTGGACTTTTGACAGTTACAGCACGTGTGATGCTGAGATTTGCTCCTCTCTGAAGCCAATGTGGTTTCCCTGACAGGCTCATCGTCAAAGGGTGGAAAGTGTACAGGAACAGAGTAAAAATAGGAAGGAGGTATAAAGGGGATATTAAGAGAGGTAAATGAACAGGAAGAAAAGGCCACTCAAAAATAAGAAGGGCAACAAAAAAGTAGTGAAGATGGGGCCAGCCCCATGGCATAGAGGTTAAGTCTGGTGCACTCAGCTTTGGCAGCCTGGGTTCACAGGTTCGGATCCTGGGCTGGGACCTACACCTCATCAAGCCATGCTGTGGTGGTGTCCCACATACAAAATAGAGGAAGACTGGCAGAGATGTTAGCTCAGGGTGAATCTTCCTCAAGCAAAAAAAAAAAAAAAAAAAAAGAGGAAGATTGGCAACAAGTGTTAGCTCAGAGCGAATCTTCCTCGCCAAAAATATAAATAAATAAAAAGTAAAGAAAAAGCGAAGGGACAATAAAGGGAATATTTGGCACATTGTCTCTAAGTTTGAGGCAATGATTATGCCACAAGAAAATGAACACTGTTTACAAGTCCCAGATCCAAGACCATCTCAAGATGGCTTCTCCAAGAAGATTTGTTCTAGAGCCTACAGTTCTTGCTAAAGGAGGATCTAAGCACACCTCAGTCACTTAGAGACTCCTTAGGTTTAGAGCAAATCATTTAAAAATGACCACTTTATTGAGTATCACTTTGTTGTGGATGTCTCCACCATTTATTTCTGGTTTCTCTCCTAATTAAAAGTCCCAGAAATCTCAACAAGTCATGGATTTGTGCCACGCAAATAAAACATGAGAGGTTGAACCTAGGATCATCCTGACTCAGAATAAGCTGCATTTTAAAATTTTTGAGTCATTTCCTTTTCTCTTCCTCCTCTGCATTTTGAAATCAGACCATTTTTTCCCCTGAATTTTCCATCATCGTTTTCTCTTTTCTCTTGTTTTTCTTTTATACTTCTATCGGTCCATTCATTACTTACAAATTTTATCCATCTACTCTTACTTCATTTTTTCTCTTCTTTTTCCCCTATATTTTATTTATTACGTTATGTGATACTGGACATGATCGTATGATTTATCATCCACACCAGGGCTCAGAGTGAACAGGAGAACAATTTATAACTCTACGGGAAACAGTGGCACATCGATTGGAGCCGTCCTAGGGAGATGGAGAGATGTGGTATGAGAGGAATGGAGGAAGGCAGAATTTAGTTTCATTCCTTACATTGCCACTTTCTAGTGGTGACCCTGAGAGAAGTCATTCAACTGCTTCAGGGTCAAGTTTTTATCCATCAATTTGAATAGTTGATGACAAATGTCAAAACCTTATGTACATTAGTTGTTGTTATTGTTATTATTATTTCCTTTTTTCATACTGGAGACATCAGGCCCTCCATTCTACTCACATTGCATTTTAGGACTGTCCCCCTCAGCAAACACATTCCTGGATTTTTAAAAGGATAACATCAATAACGCTTGTTTAAGTAGCAATTCAGGTCACTTACTGCTTTTGGCTGGTTATTCTTTACCAGCTTTCTCTTAGAGAAGATTGATAGAGTCTGGGACAAACTCAGCAACCCTTCACTTAATCAAAGTGCATTCGCTCAAGCTGCTCATTGGCCCATCTGAACCTGCTTTAGATAATTCTTGAGACAGGAGTTAGACTTTCCCCCAAACCAGCTTTATGAAAGAGTTCTGCAGTGGTTGTGTTTGTTTTTTATAGGCTTCATAAAACAAACATAAAAGGCACTTACGAATAAAAGGACAAATTGTATTTGGTGTGTATACTGTTCAGTTCTATAAGTTTTTATTGAATATCTAGGATGTGTGGGGGAAAGCAGTGCATACACATACTGATGAGTGCAGGGACTTACTGGAACTTATCCTGTTTCTGAGTAACTGACAGTCTGGCATTGCTGAACGAATAAATGAATGAAGCACATAGAACAGGACTCTGACACTTCTAGGTGATAAACTCTGTGAAACCCCAACCTTAAAGTGATGCTTAAAAGTTGTAAAGATTTCATTCAAAATTTATTTGCACACAATACCTTCAGTTGGAACTGTGTTCTCTATCCCAGTTCACAGTGAGGCTCAGGATAGATTTACAGATATAATAAAGATAGTATTGTAAATTTATTTTACATCTTATCTGACTCATTTTTCCACTATGAAAAGAGTAGGCAGAGTAGACTATGCTTCTCCAATCTCGTGGTCTGCCCTCTTCAGTCAGGAATCTCTTCAAATGGGATAATAGAAGGGGTTAGGGAGTTGTCAAAATCCACGTGACAGGACATGGATTCCTTCTTTCCTTCCTCATGTGACAGGAAGAAAGGAATGTATGTTGTAACTATAGTAAAAATGGACTTTCTTGTCATCGTGTATTCCTAGTGCCTTTTGCCTGTGGAGCCACATCACACAGGGGGATGGTGTGCGTACACAGAAACATCAATTCATTCTGACATTATGTACTTAAAAAAGTCTTTTTCCCTCTGCATTTCCACGGGCAGTCGGTATGACTCTCTTCCCAGGTCATGCAGAGGAAATTCCAGACTTGCTCTCAATATATTCCAATATTCTAGTTCTAATTCTAGTGGATAATTCACAATTTGTTGGAGGAAAAAATGATGTGATAGGTGGACAAGGAGACTTATGGTCTCAAAGCCCTGGAACGTGGTAGAAGTTGCTAGCAGCTTCCACATGTTTCTGTGAGCTCTATGTCTGTCTCTCTGTGGGTGTTCCGACTATCTCCTCAAAAGTTTTTCAGTTACATGAGCTTTCCAAGTTTTCAGGGTCAGGAGGGGACATGTCATCTATAATTAATAGTTTGTTTCTTAACCAGATAGTTGTTAGTAGAAGTCAATAAATACATGTTAAGCAATACATTTGGATGATGATGGTGATATTAAAAGAAAATAAACCTCTTATCTTCCCTTCTATTTGTCTTGGAGAACTTATCCTACTTTTGCTGCTCTGAAAATCATAATTTTATCATAGAACATTAAAAATCAGACTATAATCAATATGAATACCACGTTGTTATGCTCTTAAAGATGCATCCTTCATGGAATGCAGAAGAAAACATTCATTTTCCATCATTACACATAAAAAAATCATCAAAAATCAAATCACCTCAAGAACAATTCTTAAAAGATGATTGATTAAATCTGTCAGAATATAAACTAGCAATGTTGCCACTTCTCAGGCTATCTTATAATTTCTTTATAATTTAACATGCTAAATGCTACCATGGTGTATTGGTTTTATAATAATGATCAGATTATGGGAATAATAAGTCCACATGCTAGAGGCAATTTTAACTAAAATGATAATTTCACTAAAATTTTCTTTGTATCTGGCCTAGAATAGTTTCCTCAACAAACAATAAAGCATGACATATGTTAGCATTTTTCTGAGAAAAAAAGTTTTCTCTAAATAGTGAATAAGTATACTCTAAGAAGTATGCTTGCTAGGCATACTCATACAGGAAAGATGTCATTTTATAGATTCATTCTTCCTTGATTTCATCTTCAAAAATCTCAGTAGCATCAATGACAAAGCATTATATTTCATAACATAAAATTAGACTTTAAAAGTATTTTTCTTAAAGTATAAAATCAAATGAATTATTGTCATTAACACTAATCGTAAATGATTTTTGAACACTGACAAGGAATTTGGCACTAAATTAAGAATTCTCCAGAGGTAGACATAGTCCCTAGTGAATTGCAATTCAAACAGAACTTAAACACAGGCATGGTAAAGAGATCAGAAGGCCCCTATTAACCAACAATGTATAGTAAACAGTTTTTTCTGAAACATTATAAAAGAATGAATGCATAAATAAAAGAATATTAAGAACTTCGATTGCTATTTCATTGTTTCCTAACTAACAAATAACAAATCCAAAAACAGACAAAAGCTAATAAAATAAAACAACTTCCATTCTTTTATTACTCTTTACATCATTTTAAAACCATGGAAAATAACTCTCTTCTTCACATTTTGATGTGCAAATATAAAGTTGCCAAGTGTTAGGACTACTTTTACATGTAGATTACATAAAAACGAGTTTAAAATCTAGTTCATATGCACACAACTAAATGAATATAAACCTCTTAGTAATAGGCTTTATAACTTGAAACAAAAGTTTTTAAAATAAAATATTTAGAAGTAGCATTTATATGGATAGAAAACTGATCATAACATCACTTTCAATTAGATTACTTTTGAAAGTATTTCTAACTGAGCTAGCAAAACATTTTAAGACTCCGTTTCATTGAAAATTTTAGCATTTCTTATAAAGTTCAAAATTTCAACAGCTGTCAATTAGACATTATATTAACACTGGATCTAAAAATACAACTGCAAGTCATCTGCAAGACAGCTTTAGTGGCATCACAGATGTGACAGTAACAAGTTTTCTGCATAATGCGAAACCCAACTCTCAGCTCACCACTGCAGCCCACATATCATTCTAAACTAGTTGACAAACAACAAGAATCAGGCAACTCACATATATTTTAAATGGTGATCGGACTCTGAGAAGGTGTAGAAAGATTTTAAAAATATGTCAGTTCTGATTGTTTATTAAATACAACGAAGAGTTTTATGATCGATGATTTATGAGGTATCTGGTGGTAGAGTCATAAAAACAAAAATAAATCCATTAATGATCTTTAGCAGCAAAAACTTCTCCTCTCTGCTTGATGCAGTCTCCACCTCTTTTGGCTGTCACTTTTAAGATATCGTCCAAGACCCTGAAGCAGGTTTACTATTGGTCCACATTCTACGTCAAAGCATGATCTCATCAGAATTCAGTTCATTGGCTTACGAGTAACAAAGCCTGTTCCAGCCCCAAAGGCTGTGTCTACACGGCACAAAAGGGAGAATACAATATTCTCCAATTAACTTGGCAAATATTGGCAGCTAAGCTCCTTAAATAAGTTTCCAAATTGGTTTTGTGATGTAAGATACAACCCAAGAGTTCATCTTAACAGGTTTTTAGGTTATAGTAATCTTTGCAAGTGTTTTTTAAGCTTTTAAAACTAATTAATCCTCATTTACATCTTCTTTAGCTGAGGAATTTGTTCATTCTGAAAACAACTAAAATCATTTCACCAACCTTTTTCATAGGCACTGAAGCTTAGTCAGTCAGTTAGAACTGACTACTCTAGACTCCAAAAAATCTACATAATTTGTAACTTTATTTTATAAAGAATAATGCCATTTAAAATTTTTATGTTATATTAGAATTAGGCTTGCTATCAACTCAGAACTAAATAATCATCTATAAGACACAAAAATATGGGCAGTATGATCCCAGGAAGTAGGGAAATTGGGTATGCCTAAATCTCAAAGGTTTTTCAGCGTCCTAAATACCATCAAATCACCATCCCAACCCCTCTCACAGACTCTTCCTTTCAACCTGGCTCCAAATTCCCACCGTCAGCTCTACCAGTACAAAGTTCCCCAAGGTCTTTTCCACTTCAAGCTTGACCATGGTTTTGTAAAATATAATGGAGGGTCTCGGCCCATGCTAGTGAGAGCAGTGTAGAAGTGACAGGGTTCCTGGGTGGGTAGTGACCAAGGTAACAGGAAAGGAACAACCACAAATACTAAGTTTCCATTTTCCACAATTTTCATAGAAAGCAATGGTTGTTCCAAGAACAATTACATAAAAGACCCAAATTCTCATCAATGTTGGGCAAGTGACAGTTGAGGATTATTTGTGTACTAATGATCTTTGAATAATCTCTTTCACCTTGTTAATTTTAGCAGGTACGCATATATATTTATATCCAGGTGGCGAAATGTAATCTCGAGAATGTACTACCTGAAAAGAAAGGAAAATAACATTGTATGATACTTCAAAAAAGGAACTGCTATCACAAAATTCTAGAAAAACCTGACATACACAGCTGTCAGTCATCACCCTCAGATAGTAGGTAGTAACTGCATACCTGAAAATAATCTTCAGCGCACACAAGATTGCAAATACCGAGAGAACCTCTAAAGATATAAATGTCATGGGAAACACAATGTCAATGGCTGAGGTTGGCTTCTAAAAAAGTGTGATTTTGTAGGCAATTGTTTAAAAGTCAAAAGCCCCCATGGCTGAGAAGTAAGCAGAAAAGAACTTGAGAATAAGAAGGAGGAGCAGGAGGGAATGGGGAATTGAGGGGAGGAGGAAGAGATGGAAAAGAAGAAGAAGAAGAGGAGGAGGAGGACAAGGAGAAGCGCAAGGAAGAGGGAGGGAGAGAGAGAGGGAGGGAGGGAGAGAGGAAAAGGGGGAAGTGGGGGAGGAAGGAAAAGGAGGAGGTGGGGGGAAGAGGGAAGGAGGGAAAGAGGGAGAAGAAACAGAGGAGGAGGAGAGGGAGGGGGAAGAGTGAGAGAGACAGGTAGAAAAGGGCAGCAGCTGGGAAGAGAGGAAAGAACAGTATTCCTTAGTGCTAACAGACACCTGGGAAAAGTGGCCAGCACCACAGCCACTGGAAATGGAATAAACGACGTCAAGGCCAGATATCATAATAGAGAAAAAACCACCAGATAGGTTAAGTGAAGAATCTGAACAAATCCAGGGAGGGAAACCCCAGCCTTACGCAGCTCAGGGGCTCCTAAGTTATGCACTGTGTTTATGAAGCCACAATTCAAGTCATTATCCATTGGGTTAGCTCTTTATGTCAGGCAAGTAGAAATAAGGTTTAACTTCAGATCCCAAGCAGTCACCCCTCAGAAAGCTGCGAGGCAACGGAACAGGAGCAGGATGCTAAGTGCAGAGAAGCATACTCAGGATACCCTCAGAGAAAGAGGAGAGGCTCTCCAGCAAGCAATTGGAATGACCCTCCTGGAATGATGCAGTACAGCAGCCTTGGCAGGCACTAACCCAGCCTGGGTGGGGATAGGAATGGTTTCACAAAAAAGATGACTGCCCAGCTGTATCTGGAAGACAAGAAGGAGAAGAGAAGAGGGGAACAGATATTGCTATTAGAATAGCACCTGCAAAGGAATGAGTGTCAGAGGGCTTGGGCGCTCCTAGGAGTGCATGTAGTTCCACGTGCCTGGAGGGTAGGATAATCAGACTGAACTGGCTGGAGATGAGGCTGGACAGGCGGGCAGGGGCAGGGACGAGAAGGCCCTGTGCATCACACTTATTTGCATTTTTCCTAATGCTCACAAGTCTTCTAAACAAAGTGCCACCAACACCGAGAGTTATTGACCTTATCTTTACATATCTCATAATAATACCCTAAAAATATAACTGTGTTGGAGAACATTACAAATAGGGATTTTCTTAATCATGCCATGTATACTCTGCTTGCTAAGGAAGATGCATGCATAATACACTTTAAAAAGGTTTCAAAGTTTTTACAAAAGTAAAATTATAGTAAAAAAGTAAAAGGTTAACTTTTAGTATTGGATTCTCACTCTTCAGGAAGGCCAGATTAACATAGATATTGCTACAAATTCAATGATCAGTGTGATCATGGAACACATTAAAATTTAATACATTTTCCTATTGGGTTATATCAAAAGACTGTCAAGCCACACACTTCAAAATGTTTCTAGGAATATTTTATGGGATTCAAGAGCAGAATCCAGCCCATTGCGTAGATGCATAACTACCGGGATGCAAGCTCTAAGAGGGGAGACAGTGTTCCCCATGATATCCTCTGGTGCACAGTAGGAGCTCAGGGGCACTGGTTTTGCACTGTGCACTGCAGGATGAATGGCAGCCCCCAGTGTTGTATAGTACACAACCTACACAACCATACGCTATAGCCCTCTAGATATTAGATATACAGCACACGCACACATACAACTTACCTATTGAACAAATCATCATATTTCATACAAATGTAGAAAACAATCATATGATTTTCAAATAATTAATGATGCATCTAAAAATGTTTGATGCCACACTAATGTCAAAAATGTTTAAACTCCCTGTGGACAAAAATCATATTTTATTAGTGTCTATACTCCTGGCATCCAGTGAGTTTGAAGTGAGTGTTCAATGAGTGAATAAAGGAAACTGGCATTTCACACCTGATGTGAGGGTGAACTAGAGTTAACTAAAGTGGTTACTAGAGTAACTCAGTTACTCCACTTTTAGTGTTGATCGCTATGACCCTTTCTAGCCTGTCTCAACCTCAACTTGTCATGGGAAAATCTTACAAGTTTGCTGCGTATTTGAAAAGCATAATCTACGCTGACATAAAAGGACCACTTTTGGCCAAGAGTGTACAACTGCTTATACCTGCCTGCAGGTATTTCCACACAAGTTCTTGAAGTCCATTTGTAGGAGGACATAAAGCATAAAAGCTTTGAAGGCGTTTACATGGGCTCTCGTTGCGAACTGTTCATCTCCTCTACCTCCATCACCAATCCCCAGCCCATCTTATTGATAGAATATTCTCACACTGATGGAAAATAAACACAGCACAAGCCATGGAAGGCTTACTGTGAGTGGGATTGACTTCTCATCAGCATTTTCTATTTCATTTCTTCACCCCGGTGCTCTGGAGATTATTTGAAATTATACTACCGCCAACGGCAGAGTGGAAACAAAAATTAGGGATGTAAAATGTAGTCAAATGGGGGGGGGGGAAGGAAAGAACAAGACTGGAGGCCAAATTATGTATCTCATTTCCTCCTACTCGCTAATTTAAAATTACCTTAAGGATTATGCCCTTTGACCCACTCATTGCAGGAGTATGACCTCTGCCTTAAAAAAGAAAGATATGACAGGAAAACAAAGAAGCAGCTGTTACTAGTGGTGAAAAGGTAGAGGAGGAAATAAGACCAGTCTGTCAAATATAATCATCTTAGTACAGCTTCCTGCACTCTGCTGTCCTTCCACGCCAGGCTTATGGAAACCTCCCTTTGCTTGGAGGACAGACCAAGGTAGAGAAATCCACGTACTTTGATTCCTATCTGAGTTAGCAATAGTAATAGCAGCAACGAAGTATGAAGGCTTAATGTCCTTGGACTTTAGATGGTAATTTCTAGAAATGAATGAGTTGAGAGGCAACCGTGCCACCACTTCATTTTGCTAATGCTGAGTGACATTGTAATGCATCAAATCCAATGCAAACACAGGCATATGGCCCACACCCACCCCACCCCCGCCATTGAGAGACAGTCAGCGAGTGAACTTCTCCAAGCTCCCCAAATCTACACTGCTGGGCCAAGGGGTGGGAGAAGATAGCAAGGCAGGTGGGGTGCAAAGTGACACAAAGCCAAAGAAGGTCATTTAAATTTCAGGGAGTTCAAGAGCAGGATAAGGTTTATTTTCTCCACATCTGGAAGGGTGTGTTGTTTTTCTTTCATTCCTGAATTTCAAGGGAAGAATTTCATTCTGTAAAAATGCAATTGCTAAAAAAAAAAAAAAGAAGTTAATAGGTTAAGTTGGCTGTTTGAACGTTAAGGTAGTTAAGGATACAGGTATTTTGAAACATAAAACAAAAGAGGAAATGTACTTAAAATAACGAAATGTGTACAACAAAACTGGTATAAAAAAAGGCAACCAGCTGTTAAAAAGCAAAAAAACACAAGAAAAGAGGAAAAGGCAATGATCTCATTGAGTCATTAACTTCAGTGATCTGGCCTAGTTGAAATCAATTTTTAAAAACTGCACAATTGGCAAATATTCTCTCAGTATGGAGTGAATGGCCTAAGGATGCATCTGCTGTTTCTCCCATTGAGAAGAACAGCACGGCCCTCAGTTAGGAACCTCTTGACCACAATTTGCATTTTTAGTGATAGTTTAGGAAGGTCTTTGCAAAATAACCCTCTCAGCAAAAGCATACATTTCGGTTTAGTCACGTGCATAGGCAGAATAAAAAGCTACTTACTGGCATTGTATTCAAAGCATTTATTCAACAATATTTTAGAGGCAAGTGTATAAAATGGAATCCATATCCCCCAATATCTCTCACCATTATGGAATCCAAACCAGGAATGACCTCTTTAAATCCCATTGGATTGCATTTGGTGCCATACTAACGTGATTAGGCACTCAACTTCCCCAACTAGAATGCACCTGTCTTGATCAAAGCAATGTCCACGTTGTACTATCAGTCTTTGAATCTCCAGCACAGAGGGTGGAAGAATGTCCTCATGACTGCTTGCAAGTTACATCTGTCAATTTTAATGTTTTGGAATATCCCATTCTTTAATTTACATAATGGAAAGAAAAGAAGAGAGAAAGCATCAAGAGAATTGATTAATTTTTTATTTGTTCTCTTTGGTGTTAGAACATCTAAATCCTGAAAATGCATTTACATAGAACATTCCCAGTTACTGCTCTTCAACTGAAAACATCCAAAGGCTGTTTTCACTCCCTTGGTTTTTTTAAGGTACAAGGATAGGATACACAAGAATGTATAAGTCACAAAATAGGCCAAATGGGACGAAGTAAATTTACTCTTATATCCTTCCATTCCTTCCTTTGTTTTCATTCTTTCTTCTTTCTCTCTTTAGAACACCCTGGTGTCTGGGACATTTTAACTGCTCATGGGTCTACACTTCCAGGCTCTCTCCTCAGACCTGCTGTCTTGATCCAAGTGTTAGCTCCTTTCTGACCCTCCCTTCCCTTGAAATCAACACTTCCTTTGTCTTTA
The DNA here is from genome assembly GCA_031878705.1 of Tapirus indicus. Classification (NCBI taxonomy): domain Eukaryota; kingdom Metazoa; phylum Chordata; class Mammalia; order Perissodactyla; family Tapiridae; genus Tapirus; species Tapirus indicus. The sequence goes on from CM062925.1 coordinate 10,709,859, forward strand.
GTTTTTGGTAATCTTTTGCTTCTCTAATAATGCCTTTGACTCAAAGATTTATCTTCTGTAGTGAACATTTTAGGCAACGGGAGAAATATTTTGTCCAAGAAGTCATCCTAGGGACCACTAAATCGCATAATCCACCTTGGCTGCCTGTTCTGAGGCCCAGGCTGCGTTTATCTCTATGTCGCAGCATAGTTCCTGCTATTCTTCACTGGGTTCTCTTCACGAGTTAAACTTTTCAGTACCCACGGTGGATCTGGCATGAGCTCCCTGGCACAGTACTCCCTTTGAGAAGTCCTCATTCTCAACTGTAAAATGAAGTTGCTTCAAAATACTAGCATAATTGGCAAATCAAATTCTTTCCAATAATTAAATGCACATGAAAAGCAAATGGTTGTTGACCTCTTTTGTGGGCATCCACGATTTTGGATAATTTCCTGGGATGGTGTTTGCCAAATGCAGCTTCGAGTTTTTTGTTATTTTTTTTCTTTAGATAATGGGTATTTGAGGAAAGAGGATTTAAATGGGAGACAATATAGACTGGAGAGACAATAACACTAGAAAATGATGCATTCAGGGCAATGGTTGACAGAAGCAGGAAACTTCTATCACCTTCTGCATATGTACAGTGAGAAATAGCTACTAATAATACCACAAATAAAGCCATAAGCTAAAAAAACTAAGCTGAAGGCCATAACAATATTCCTTTGCCAACCAGTGCCCATTGGGCCAGTAGCTGATGAAACTCAGCAGCACCGTGGGGAACTTAAATTCAATCTTCTGTAGTCAAGCTTAAGTACAAGTCTTAGGACAGACACTGTATTTTCACAGAGAAAAATGTCATTTAGAATGAGCTTGCCTGGAGGACTTACAAAGTCTATAATAGGCGCATAGTCTACCTTACTGAAATTTGCTCAGTCTGCTAGCCAGTCATCCTAATTATTGGGCCCCTGTTTGTAGAAGATTTTCTTTTTTCATGACTGAATTAATTTCACTTACCTTCCTATTTGGGGTAGGTGGGTGGGAGGGTTTGGGGGTCACTGGATTTAGCTAAGGCCAAAATTGAACATTTGAGTGTGTAAATGGTGACTGTTTTCACTGTCAAACTGTTAGGTAGACACAGCCAATGTAGTGATGAAAATCACAGTTATGGGCATTTGAGTGGTGATGATTACTAATATTGTCAGCCTGTCCTATGTGTTCCTGGAGGGGACAGCTGCCTAAATGGATATTTTTCAGGGCAATAAAAGGCCTCATAACTGAAATACAATTTTTTCTCACTGCCCAGCCAAGAAGAGTAAAACAGAAAAAGAAGTCTCTGGAAGAAAATGGAGTGCCCACAAAAGCAACTTCAGCTATTTTAGTATTTTGCCTAGGGTAAGCTGTAAGGGGGGATGACATCCAGAAAACACAGATGGGTGATTTCAGACCTGAAAGTGGAATCAAATGTGCAGACTAAAGCTAAGTAATGGCCAATTTTTCTCAGAAATAGAGGGAGTTCTTTATTTACTACATAACCTCAGATATTTTAAGTTTATTATACACAGATTTTAATATAGAATGTAGTTGGGCATATGCATCTATTTACATATAAAAATAAGCAAACCGAGTAGTTTAAACACATGCACGCACACACACGAGTTAATCAATTAAACTTGGCTAATTCTAAGCCCAAATATATACACATCTTTAAAAAAAATTCTTCCATTGGATTTATATACAAATTTTCCCTCTTAAAAGTCAGAGATAGGAAATTCTATATTAATAAATGAAAAACACTGAATTGCTATTCATTCTTTCTTAGTTTCAAAGTTAAATGACTAATGATATTTTGAATTTACAGTATTATTAATTCACTACTTTCTTCAAAGAGCTATTTTTTAAAAGACCACCCAGAAGTTTCAACTGATTGAGGAAGCAATCTTCAGCTTACTTAAAAAGAAAGGCTACATGGGACACATTCCTGGCACCAGTACTCTGTCATATCAGTTTGGGCTGGATATAATGCAAAGGACAATCTTAAATTTTGAAAATATCTTGGTTTTTTTTTTTTTTTTTTTGCCCCTAAAACACTCAAAGCAAGAAAATGGTTAAGAACCTCTGATACGTTTTTCAGAAAGATTGTCTCATAATTTGAGGTTTAGAAACGCCAGGAAAAACGAGCCACCCAAGGAGATCATAAAAGTTAAAGTCACAGATGTAGAAACAGGCTTTTAGTAGTGTGATGAATTTCTGATTTTGGGGAAAGTGTAAGATGTTATTCAAAGTGGAGCATTAAGGCCATGGAATTCTCATTAGTTGTTTGGTCATGGGAGAAACATCTGTAAACGGGGACTAAAAGGTTTTATGAAAAAAAATTTGAAGAATACATTGGAAACTAGAATAAGAAAAATATTGGGTAATTTATATTTAGAGTCAAGTAAATGCTATTCTCATGGTACCATTGTAACATTTTACAGTTTATTAGTATGGGTTTTATGTATCTAAAGAGTGAAACATCTTTCTTTTCAAAAGAGGTCTTTCCATTTTTCTCTCCTAAATTATGATACTTGTGTGCCTCTGATTTTCTCTCCTTACGAAAAAATATATTTGATATAATTTGGATGTTGATAAAGAAGTTGAAAACTATGTACATAACTATTTATTAGCTATTCAAGCATGTTAGTTAATAGAATTACCAAATATAATTCTTTAATACTGTCCTGCCTATTTTATTAAGATAAGTCACATGTTTTTATTATCACAAGCTTTATATGAACTTGTGTACTATTTTAGAGAAACAAAAATATGAACATAAAACCATCTAGAACTTTTGCTTCTTCTCAAGATGGAGTAAGAGGGGTGGGATTTACCATCCTGTCTAAAATGACTAAAAAGAAAATGGATAAAATTTAGAAAAAATAGCACTCAAGATATTGAACATCAGGCAGAGAAGAACAGTAACTTATGATCAACAGGAAACAAATGAAGTGAGCCATATGATTGTCCTAGTTTATTGCCTAAAGAAAGTTTCCATGCTGTGGTGCAGGAAGATGGAATCTATGCAGAGCCCAATGGAAAACTTGAATTGAGAGGATGGAGCCTAGAGTTTGGAAATCCAAGGAAGCTAGCGATCACTGGGCAGAACAATGGAGAGGAGAGGAGAGGACATGAGAGAAGTGGAGAGGAGAGGAGTAGAGAGGGGTGCAGAGGAGAAGAGAGAAGAGAAGAGTGCAGAGGAGAGGAGAGGAGTGCAGTGGAGAGGAAAGGAGAGGAAAGAGGTGGAGAAGAGAGGAGAGGAAAAGAGAGGAGATAGTGGCACAAAGAGACAACTTGGGAGATATACAGAGTTTGCTCCTGGAATATTCCACTGAGGATTAATAAGTGCATGTGGGTGAGGAATTTATCCAAGTCCAGGGAAACAATCATCCTAAAGGATTAACATTCACACAGCGCTGGCAATAGTACTTGTTTCTAATAGCCAGAGTGAAAGATCTTATAATTCATGGGACATTCGTTCAGAGTCTTAAGAGGAATCTTTACTCAATAGTGGGGGAAAATTAATACTCAACTAAAAGCAGCTCTGGTACCAAAGCTTCAAAGAATGGTCTGAAAGAATCAAACTGTTTCTAAGTACCTTAACCACATTCCTAAACAAAGTACAATAATATTTGTAGGGATAAAAATATTTAGCCCTAAATAAGATAAAATTCAAATTTTATGGCATTCAATAAAAAGCATGAAAAGAAGCAGGAAAATATGAAAAAACAACGAAGAGAAAAATCAGTCAATGGACTGACTCAGAAATCATACAGATGATAGAATTAGTAGATACAGATGATAGATAAAATAGATTTTAAAAAATGCTCTTATAGCTATATTCCAAATGCTCAAGAAGCTAGAAGAATTATTGAGCAGGTTAAATAGAGGCATGGAAAAGACACTTACAAAAGACCCATATAAAACATTTAAAGATGAAAATGACAGTGTCTGAGATGAAAAGTTTATTGAATGAGATTAATGGCAGGTTAAACAATTCAGAAAAACAGATTAATGTAGTTGAAGATGTTGCAATAGAAACTATCCAAAATACAAAACAGAAGGAAAAAGATTGAAAAATAAAGAGGAAAAGAGCGTAATTCAACTGTGGGACAACTTTAAGTGGCCAAATAAATAAGTAATTAGAATCTCCAATGGAGAGAGGGGAGGGGGCAGGAAAAAAGACATCTGAAGAAATAATAACTGAAAAATTTCAAATTCAATGAAAACTAAAAACCCACAGATCCAAAAAGTGCAACAAATCCCAAGCACCAGAAACATGAAGAAAATTAAACCAAGGTACATAACAATCAAATTACTTAAAATCAGTGGTAAAGAGAAAATCTGAAAAAAATCTAGAAAAAAAGATATATTATGTGGAGAGGAATAAATGTAAGGATTAAGGAAGATTTATTGTCTGGGATAATGCAAGCAAGAAAATATTGGAGCAAGATCTTTACAGTATTGAAAGAAAATAACTGTTAACCTAGAATGCTTTACCCTGCAAAAATATCTTTTAAAAAAGGAAAGGCAAAAAATGAAGACTTTGTCTGACATAAAAGCTAAAATAATTCATCCAGCCTACATTACAATATCAAGAGCCTACACTACAACAAATATTTAAGAAAGTCCTTCATGCAGAAGGAAAATATCAGATGGAAATCTGCATCTACACAAGAAATGAAATGCACTGAATATGGCAAGTACATGGATAAAGACTTTTTGCTTATTATATAAACTTTTTAAAAAGATAGCTGACACCTTAAAACAAAAAGGATATCAATATATAGTGGAGTTTATAACACATTTAGAAGTAAATGCATGACAACATTTGCACAAGACCAGGTCTAGTGGTCATGAAAATAAACCATTGTAAGGTTTTTATATTTTACATGAAGTAGTATAATATCACCTGAAAGTAGACTGTGATAAATTAAGATGCATACTATAAACCCTAAAGCAATCAATAAGATTATACAACAAAGAATCATAGCTAATAATCAAAAAAAGAGAAAAAATGGAATTTTTAAAAAACACAAAAATTTATCCAAAAGGAGATAGAAAAAGAGAGGGCAAAGGGAATGAAGAATATAAGAGCCAAGTAAAGAAATTAGCAAGATAATAGATTCAGAACCAACCATATCAATATTTATGTTAAATGTAAATGGTCCAAAATACCAATTAAGAGGCAGAGATTGTCAGAATGGATTTAAAAGAAAGATCCAACTATATGCTCACTAAAAGACTCTCATTTTAAATAAAAAAGACAAAAATATATTAAAAGTAAAATGGTGGGAAAGTATATAATATGTTAATACTAACCAAAAGGAAGTTGGGAAGACTATACTAAAATTAGACAAAGTAGATTTCAGAAAAAAAAAAAATATCAGCAGGGAAAATGAGGGTAATTCCATAATGATAAAGGGGTCAAATCATCAGGAGGACATTACAATCTTAAAAATGTATGCTCCTGATAATAGACTTTCAAAATACATGAAGTAAAGCCTGATAGAACTGAAAGGAGAGATCAGAACACCCCTTTATCAATAATTGATAGAACAAATAGTCAGAAGAATCAATAAATATATAGAAGACTTGGACAATATAAACCAAACTGACCTAATTCATATTTATGGAACATTCTACTCAACAACAGCAGAATATCCATTCATTTCAAGTACATACCAATCATTTACCAAGATAAACTACATTCTGGGCCATAAAACAATTTTCAACAAATGTAAAAAGATTCAAACCATGCAAAATATACTCTTTGATAGTAGAATTAAGTTAGAAATCAATAACAAAAAATCCCTGGAATATCTCCATATATTTGGAAACTAAACTACAAACTCCTAAATAACCTGAAGGTCGAAGAAGAAATCAAAAGGAATATTATAAGTTATTTTGAACTGAATGAGAATGAAAGCTAAACATATCAAAATTTCTGGGATGAAGTTGAGGCATTACATACTGAAAATTTATAGCCCTACATACCTATATTAGACAAGAAGAAAAGTCTTAAGTCAATTCAATCAGATTCCACCTTAAGAAACTAGAAAAAGAAGAGCATCAGAAACCTGATGTAAGTGGAAGGAAGACTAATAAAGATCAAAGCAGGAATCAATAAAGTAGAAAACAAAAACAACAGAGAAAATCAACGAAAACAAAAGATGGTTCTGTGACAAGATCAACAAAATTGATAAACTTCTATCCAGGATAATTTGATAAAAGATAAAAGACACCAATTATCAACATCATTAACGAAAGAGGTAACATCACTACCAATTCCATAAATATAAACAAGATAATAAAGAAATAGTATGAAAACTTTCTTCTAATAAACTCAAAGAACTAAAAATGAAATGGTCAAATTCCTTTAAAAATACAAATTATCAAAGCTCATACACCAAAAATATACATTACCTGGATAGCTCTGTCTTTTAAAGAAACTGAAGTTGTAGTTAAAAAGATCCCTGTGAACAACAAAACCTTCACCAGTGAATTCAACCAAACATCTAAAGAAGTAATACCAACTTTACGCAAACTTCTGGAAAAAACTGAAAAGGAAGGAATATTTCTCAATGCATTCTATGATGCCAGCATTATTCTAATACCCAAACCAGACAAAGATATTACAAGAAAAGCAAACTATAGACCAATTACTTTCCATGAACGTAAATGAGAAAATTCTTAACAAAATTTTAGCAAATCTAACGGACCAATATATAAAATGGATTATAGAAAATGGGGTTTATTCCAGGAATTCAAGGCTTAGTATTAGAAAATCAATGTAATTTACTATGTTACATATATATGTAGAGATGGATAGATAGATAGGTAGATGATAGATAGGCAGACAGATAAATAGAGATATATGTATAAAATTATCTTAAAAGATTCAGGAAAAATATTTGACAAAATCTAAAATCCACTCAATAAAAACTCAAACTAGGAATAGAAGGGAACTTTTTCAATCTGATAAGGGGCATCTATCTACAACCCACAGCTGACATCACATTTAATGGTGAAAGACTGAATTCTTTACTCCTAAAATCAGAAACAAGGCAAGCGTGTATCTCTTATCACTTACTTCCATCATTGTACTGAAGGTTTCTAGACAGTGCAGTAAGGCCAGAAAAAGAAATAGAAGGCACACAGACTAGAAAGGAAGAATTGAAACTTTATTCACAGACAACACAATTGTCTACACAGAAAAGCATAATAGAACTGTAAAAAAATCTATAACCAATAACTGAGTTTAGCAAGGTTGCTGGATACAAGATCAATGTGCAAACATTAGTTCCATTTCTATATACTGGTGATGAATATACAGAAATTGAAATTTAAATAATACAATTTAAAACATCATCCCAAAGTATGAAATATTTAGGGGAAAAATCAGCCAAAAGATATGTAAAACTTGAACACTGAAAATTACAAAACATTGCTTAGATAAATTAAAGGAGACAAATAAATGGAGAGATATGGTGTGTTCATGGAGTAGGAGACTCAATACCTTTACAATATCAATTCTCCCCAAATTGATCTATGGATTCAATGCATTCTCAATTAAAATCTTAGCACACATTTTTGTAGAAATGGACAAAATGATTCTAAAATTCATACGGAAATGTAAATTACCCGGAATAGCAAAACAATTTAGAAAAGAAAGAGCAAAGTTGAAGAACTTCTGCTACCTGACTTTAAGACTTATTGTAAAGTTACAGTAATCAAAACAGAGTGATATATACATTGAGATAGACAAATAGATAAAAGGAACAGAATATAGTCTACAGAAATAGAATCACGCATATATGGGCAATTAATTTTCAACAAAGATACAAAGGAAAGTCAGTGGGAAAAGGGTAGTCTTCCACAAATGGTGCTGGAAAACTTGGATATCCATATATATATATATATATATATATATATATGGATATTGGGGGGGGACCACAGGAGAATATATCCAATATTTGGGTTATACAAAGATTTCTAAGATACATCAAAAGCATGATATGTATAAGAAAAAAATGATAAATGGATTTCATCAACACTAAGAACTCCTGCTCTTCAAAAGACATTGATAAGAACATGAAAAGACAAACTATAGAGACTGGGAGAAAATGTTTCCAAAGCACATAAAGGACATGTATCCAGAACATACAAAGAACATTTAAAAAGCAATAACAAGAAAACAAACAATAACTAAAAATATGCAAAAGATTTGAAAAGACATGTCACTAAAGGAGACACACATATAAAATACAAATACCTGAAAAAATACTAAATATCACTTGTTATTAGGGAAATGCAAATTAAAAGCACAGTGAGATACTACTACACAACTATTAGAATATCTAAAATTAAAAGGATTAACCATGGGAAGTGTAGGTGAGGATGTGGAGCAACTGGAACTCTCACACTGCTGGAGAGAATGTCAAATGGCATCATCACTTTGGAAACTGTTTAGCTGTTTATTAAATAAAAATGTAAACATCACCTACCATATAACCCAGCCATTCCACTCCGAGGTGTTTACTGCAGAGAAATGAAAGCACAAGTCCATACAAAGACTTGCACATGAATATTCATACCTGCTTTATTTGTGGTAGTCTAAAATGGAAACAACCCAAATGTCCATCAACATTTATGAATGGATAAACAAACTGTGGTATCCATAAACCGAAATACTACTCAGAATAAAAAGGAATAGACTATTGATATACACGACAAGAATGAAGCTCAAACGAGTTATGCTGCATGAATGAAGCCAGGTTTTCTTTTTTAAAGAGAACATAATAATGATTTTCTTTATATAAAATTCTGGAAAAAGAAAACTGATTTTCAGGGAGAGAATGTAGATCAGTGTTTGTCTGTGAAAGAGGAAGTGGGGTGGGGATTACAAAAGGACACCAGAAAACTTCTTGGGTGAGGAACATATAGTAACTGTAGGGATAGTTTTACAGGTGTATGCACATGCAAAACTTATCATTTGTGAACTTTGAACATGTACAGCTTATTTTATGTTAATTATAGCTCAATAAAAGGGTTGAAAATAAATACAATCATCCATAATTCCTCCAATCAGAGATTATCTTTGTGTTTGTTTGTTTACATTTTATTGCCTACTTATTCAAACATTTTAGCCAAATATAAACACCCTTTTTATTTTCGCTGAAATGGAACCAAATTATATAACGTTTTTAAAAGTGATTTTTTAAATTGACTATATGATGGGTATCTTCTAATTTCATTAAATCCTCTTTTATGTCTTTTTTTTTAATAACCTAGTGCACGAGCTTTTTCTTTTTTTGAGGAAGAGTGGCCCTGCTCTAACAGCTGTTGCCAATCTTCCTCTTCTTTCTTTTTTCTCCCCAAAGCCCCAGTACAAAGTTGTGTATCATAGTTGTAGAGTTGTAGTTCTTCTATATGGGAGAATGGTTCGGCATGGTTTGATGAGCAGTGAGTCAGTTCGCACCCAGAATCTGAACCAGCAAACCCTGGGCCACTGAAGCTGAATGCACGAACTTAACGTCTATGCCACTGGGCTGGCCCATTTGATATAATTTTTAATGCCTGCACTTTACACTATCATATGTGTATGCCAAAACTATTTTAAACAATTGCCAATTTTTGGATGTTTAAGTATATTTTTATTGTTTTACTAAGAAAACCATCGGTATTATTTTTTTAGGCTAGATTCTACAAAGTGAGATTACTAAATTAAAAACACATATTCACAAAGTTGTGCAGCCATTACCACCACATAATTCTGGAACATTTCATCACCCCTAAAAGAAACCTTGTACCATGAGCATTCACTCCCCTACCCGCTTCTCTCCCCATCCTGTGACAACCACTAATCTACTTTCTGTCTCTAGGGCTTTGTCTATTCTGGACATTTCACATACATGGAACCATACAGTAAGTGGTCCTTTTATGCCTGGCTTCTTTCACTTTGCACAGTGTTTTCAAGGTTGACCCATTCTGTAGCATGTATTAATACTTCATTCTTTTTAGGGCTGAATAATAATCCACTGTATAGATATACCACATTTATCCATTCAGAAGTTGATGGATATTTGGGGTATTTTTCCACTTTTAGGATTTAATGACTAATGCTGCTATGAACATCTGTAAGTTTTTGTGTAAACATATTATATACCTTACATACCTAACAATGGAATTGAACTTTACCATTTTACATTCCTATGCATGACGCTTCCAATTTCTTCATGTCCTCACCAGCACTTGTTATTGTCTATCTTTTTTTATTATAGCCATCCTAGTGAGTGGGAAGTGGTATCTCATTTTGGTTTTTATTTGCATTTCTCTAATGACTAATGACATTGAGCATCTTTTCATGTGCTTATTGGTCATTTGTATATCTTCTTAGGAGAAATGTCTATTCAGATTCTTTGCCCATTTTAAAATTGGGTTGTCATTTTATTATTGTTTTAAGAGTTCTTTATATATTCTAGATACCAGACCCTTATAAGATACATGATTTGCAAATATTTTCTCCCAATCTACAGGTAGTCTTTTCATTTTCTTAATATTATCTTTTGAAGCCCAAAAGTTTTTAATTTACATGAAGTCCAGTTTATTTTTTTCTTGGATTTCTTTCACTTTTGGTATCATATCTAAGAAACCATTGCCTAATCTAAGGTAATGAATATTGACACCTATGTTTTCTTCTAAAAGTTTTATAGTTTTATTTCTTATATTTAGATCTTTGATCTATATTGAATTAATTTTTCTGTATCGTGTAAGGTAGAGGTCAAACTTCATTCTTCTGTGTGTGGCTGTCTAGTTGTTCCAGCGTCATTTGTTGAAAAGAGTATACTTTCTGCATTGAATTGTCTTGGCACTTTTGTTGAAAATATGCTATTGATTTTTAAGAACCTTTTGCATATTAAGGATATTGTTCTTTTGTCTTCAGTGTATCTTGAAAACATTTTCTCTTAATTTTAATTTACAGTGTTTTTTTATGTATAGAAATTGTGAAGATTTATGTAACTAAATATATTAGTATTTTTCTTTTTGTGAGGAAGACTCGTCCTGAGCTAACATCCACTGCCAATCCTCCATTTTTTTCTGAGGAAGATTGTCCCTGGGATAACATCCGTGCCTATCTTCCTCTATATATTAGTATTTTTCTCAATGATTTCTTTGGCCATTTTATATAAATATCCATTTATATTTCCTCCTAGTAGTAGTTTATGAAAATAATTAAAATAATTACCAAGTTTTCATTACTTTATATGGTGCTTTACATACATTATCTTGGTGGATTCTCAGAACTACAAAAACTATCAGGCAAACACTATTAATCTTTCTATTTTAAAGTGTAGAATAAAACTCAAGGCTTAAGTAATTTGCACAAGGTACATAGCTGGCATATGTATAGTAAAATCTGAATTGGGATTTAAATCCATGTCTACCTGACTCCATAACTTTAGCTCCAAAATAACTGAAATAACATATATTTGAACTTCATCATCATGCATATAAAAAATTTCCCAAAAACTTTTCTAACACAATACCTTATACACAATGCTCAATTCTATTTAAGGATTAGCATCTCTTGATTAAGTGGAAATATACTATTTTTAGTATAGAACATGCTATTTAAAATTTAAAAAACATGTTAAATAAATTTTTAATTCCCATGTAATATATTAGACATGGAAATCAAATTCACTGTGGTATGTAAATTATTAACCAGTGATTTAAAAAAGAGTGCCAAGTCAGTAAAAAGTAAACTTTGTCAGAGTATATAAAATAAAGTTGATGTTTTGAAAACCATGAAGCAACCAAATATAAAATATTCAAAGCAGTGTAGCTTACCATCAATAAACTACTGAAGGAGATTATTTTTTATCGAATGTGCCCAAAATTGGTGACTTTATATGGTGACTCTACTATTACTACAGCTGCTTACATAGAGCCTGCTCATGCTGAATGACACTTCTCTGGTTGTCCTCAGGAGCAAATATACAGTTCAAATTGTAAATATTCAAGACCCAGGATGCCTTTGCTTCACTCCTAGGAGAAATCCCTTGGGCTGTGTAGAGAGTTGCTCTGCTCCCAAGCTATCTCCTTTAATCAAAGGATCCTAATCATTCTCAAGAGCACGAATACAATTATGTCAAGATCTAAACTTCACAGGCAGTAAATAGATTTTGTGTATGCTTAGATAATTTTCAATTTATATCGGGGCACAGATAAAGGGAAATGTTTTTATAGTCCATTCAAACTTAAGTTTCCTATACTATTCACCCATGCACCGAAAATTCAGATTTGCTATTCATGGAAACATTCAGTTACATAATGAAATGTGTAAACAAAGAAAGAGCTGATTTCTGATATATTTAAAATTAAATCAATCCTGTACTATAGGTTAGGATAATAGGCTTAATTAACAATCAATTAAAATGTGGATAATAGCAGGAGCATAAGTCAAGCTTAAGAGCAGAATACTGAAAAATTCCTGTTGGTAGGTTGAAACAAATGTTTTATTTAAAACTACACTGGACGTCAGCATCATGGTGGAGTGAGATTCCCTCTTTGAATCTCTGCTCCCTAAGACACAATGAAAACATCATTCGCATTCCAACAGAGCTCAATCAAACACTACAAAGGACTTCCAAGAAACCCCTACTGCCATACATCAGATGGTGGAGGCACGGGAAGCCCAAAAGGACGCGAGGAGAGGTAAGAAGTTGTACTCCCCCTCCCCAATCAATCGGCAAAGACAGCGTGGCTTGCAGACAGAGGGGAGAGGGGCGGCCCACAGCGGGGACAACTATTGCCCTCCAGGTGCTCTCACAGACTGTCGAGAGATCCCCACCGGAAAGTGATGACGGACTGTTTCGGGAGTGTAGCAAACACCCTAAGAGAGCCAGAAAGGAAACCCCCGGGTTGAGCAGGAGAAAGAGAGAACCCCTCCCCCTACACACCCCACGTTTCAGCATAATCCCTCTGGGGGCTGCAGCAGGCTCAGAGCATACCACTTGTGATATCCATCCAGTGGCAGCAGGTGGAAACTGCAGGACCAACTTCAACATGAGAGGAAAAAATAAAGTGGTCAGATCCATGCAACAGTTTGTTATGGCTACAGACCAAAAGGAAAATGACAAACACCCAGAAACCAACCCTGAAGGTGCAGAATTCGATAACCTGAATGACAGAGAATTCAAAATCGCTATCATAAACAAACTCAACGAAATACAAGAGAACACACAGAAACAAATCAATGAATTCAGGGATTTCATCACAAAAGAGATTGAAACCATAAAGAAAAACCAATCAGAATTATTGGAGATGAAAAACAAAATGAACGAGATAGTGGAAAAAATGGAGTCTTTAAAGAGCAGAACTGACAATATGGAGGAACGAATTAGCATTATTGAGGATAGCCATGCAGAAATGCTCCAGATAGAGGAGGAGAGAGAGCTAAGACTAAAAAGAAATGAAGAAATTCTTTGAGAAATATCACACTCAATGAGGAAAAGCAACATAAGGATAATAGGTATTCCAGAAGGAGAAGAAAGAGAAAAAGGAGCAGAGAGTTTGTTCAAAGAAATAATAGCTGAGAACTTCCCCAACCTAGGGAACGAGAGGGAAATAACAGTGAATGAAATCAATAGATCACCTAAATATATAAACAGGAATAAAAAATCATCTCGCCACATAGTAGCAAACTTGAAAAATATCCGTGACAAGGAAATAATATTAAGGGCAGCTAAACAAAAAAACAAAATAACATACAAAGGAAGCCCCATCAGGCTCTCAGCTGATTTCTCAACAGAAACTCTACAGGCTAGGAGAGACTGGAATGATATATTCAAAATCCTGAAAGACAAAAACCTTCAGCCAAGAATACTTTATCCAGCAAAAATATCCTTCAAATATGATGGAGAAATAATAACTCTCCCTGATAAACAAAAGCTAAGAGAGTTCATCACCACAAGACCCCCACTACAAGAAATGCTCAAGAAGGGCCTTAGGCCTGAAAAAAAACAAAAGAGAAAGGGGATACAAAGATTTCAGCAAGGAGAAAAGCAAGGAGACTAAACCAGAACAAACTACAGTTGGATAACATCAAAAATTAATTCAAGCTCATCACTGGAAACACACACTCATGACACAAGACAGAATAAATAGAGATAACAAATAAGGAGGGAAAGAGGTAAGGGATTGAATTGACCCAGCCTCAGGAAAAAGGAGGCATCTGAAAACGTACTATCTTATCCAGGAGATCGCTTATATAAACCTCATGGTAACCACTAAACAAATAACCAGAAGAGAACCACACATGACAAATAAAGAGAAAACCAAGAGAATGAGCATGCAGAAATACCAAATTGAATTTGCAGTCCAAAACACAAGTGACAAGAAATGAAGGAAATGCAAAAGAACCTGAAAATGAACAATAAAATAGCAACATTAAACCCTCATATATCAATAATCACTCTAAATGTAAATGGATTGAATTCTCCAATCAAAAGACACAGAGTGGTGGGATGCATTAAAAACCAAGATCCAACAATCTGCTGCCTCCAGGAAACACATCTCAACTCTAAAGACAAACACAGACTCAAAGTAAAAGGATGGAAAAGAATACTCCAAGCTAATGGCAAACAAAAGAAAGCAGGAGTAGCCACACTTATATCAGACAAAGTAGACTTCAAGATAAAAAAGGTAATGAGAGACAAAGAAGGGCAATATATAATGATAAAAGGGACACTTCACCAAGAAGACATAACAATCATAAATATCTATGCACCCAACACAGGAGCACAAAAGTACATAAAACAACTGCTAAAAAACCTAAAAGGAGATAGTAACAATAACACAATAATAGTAGGGGATCTTACCCCGCCCTTACATCAATGGATAGATCATCCAGACAAAAAGTCAATAAGGAAATAATGGACTTAAATGAAAAACTAGATGCAATGGACTTAATAGATATATACAGAGCACTCCCCCCCTAAAAAGCAGAGTACACATTCTTCTCAAGTGCACATGGAACATTCTCAAGGATAGACCATATATTAGGAAACAAGGTAAACCTCTATAAATTTAAGAAGATTGAAATCATTACAAGCATCTTTTCTGATCAGAACACTGTGAAACCAGAAATCAACTGCAAGGAAAAAACTAGGAAAGGGACAAAGATGTGGAGACTAAACAACAAGCTACTGAACAACCAATGGGTCATTGATGAAAGTAAAGGTGAAATCAAAAGCTATCTGGAACCAAATGAAAAAGAAAATACACCATACCAACTCATATGGGATGCAGCAAAAGTGGTCCTGAGAGGGAAATTCATAGCAATACAAGCTCACCTTAACAAACAAGAAAAATCCCAAATAAATAATCTTAAACTGCACCTAACAGAATTAGAAAAAGAAGAACAGACAAAGCCCCGAATCAGCAGAAGGAGGGAAATAATAAAAATCAGAGCAGAAATAAATGAAATTGAAACAAAAAAAAAACGGTAGAAAGGATCAATGAAACAAAGAGCTGGTTCTTTGAGAAGATAAATAAAATTGACAAACCCTTAGCCAGACTCACTAAGAAAAAAAGGGAGAAGACTCAAATAAATAAAATTAGAAATGAAAGAGGAGAAATTACAACAGATACTGCAGAAATACAAGGGATTATTAAGGAATACTATGAAAAACTTTATGCCAACAAATTGGACAACCTAAAGGCAATGGACAAATTCTTGGATGCGTACAACCTCCCAAAACTGAATCAAGAAGAAATAGAGAATCTGAACAGACCAATCACAAGCAAAGAGATTGAAACAGTAATCAAAAACCTCCCAAAAAATAAAAATCCAGGACCAGATGACTTCCCTGGAGAATTTTACCAAACATTCAAAGAAGATTTAGCACCTATCCTTCTCAAACTATTCCAAAAAATAGAGGAAGATGGAATACTTCCCAACACATTCTATGAGGCCAACATCATCCTGATACCAAAGCCAGACAAGGACAATACAAAGAAGGAAAACTACTCATCAGGCCAATATCACTGATGAACATAGACGCAAAAATCCTCAACAAAATATTGCCAAACCAAATACAGCAATATATCAAAAAGATCATACACCACAATCAAGTGGGATTTATACCAGGGACATAGGGATGGTTCAACATCCACAAATCAATTAACGTAATACACCACATTAACAAAATGAAGAATAAAAACCACATGATCATCTCAATCGATGCAGAGAAGGAATTCGACAATATCCAGCATCCATTTATGATAAAAACTCTCAACAAAATGGGTATAGAAGGAAAGTACCTCAACATTATAAGGGCCATATATGACAAACCTACAGCAAACATCCTACTCAACGGGGAAAAACTGAAAGCCATTCCTTTGAGGACAGGAACAAGACAAGGGTGCCCACTCTCACCGCTCTTATTCAACATAGTACTGGAAGTTCTGGTCAGAGCAATTAGGCAAGAAAAAGGAATAAAAGGACTCCAAATGGGCAATGAAGAAGTGAAACTCTCACTATTTGCAGACGACATGATCTTGTACATAGAAAACCCAAAAAATTCCATCGGAAAACTACTAGAAATAATCAACAACTACAGTAAAGTGGCAGGGTATAAAATCAACTTACAAAAATCAGTTGCATTTCTATACACTAATGATGAACCAACAGAAAGAGAACTCAAAAAGACAATCCCACTTCCAATTGCAACAAAAAGAATAAAATATCTGGGAATAAATTTAACTAAGGAGGTAAAGGACCTATACAATGAAAACTATAAGACACTATTGAAAGAAATCGAAGAAGGCATAAAGAAATGGAAAAAATATTCCATGCACATGGATTGGAAGAATAAATATAGTTAAAATGTCCATTCTACCTAAAGCAATCTACAAATTCAATGCAATCCCAATCAGAATCCCAATGTCATTCTTCATGATAATAGAACAAAAACTACTGAAATTCGTATGGGGCAACAAAAGACTCCGAATAGCTAGAGCAATTCTGAAAAAAAGAACAAAGCTGGAGGCATCACAATCCCTAATTTCAAAATATACTATAAAGCTATAGTAATCAAAACAGCATGGTACCAGTACAAAAATAGACACACAGATCAATGGAACAGAATTGAAAGCCCAGAAATAAAACCACACACCTATGGACAGCTAATCTTCAACAAAGGGGCAAAGAACATACAATGGAGAGAGGGGAGTCTCTTCAATAAATGGTGCTGGGAAAATTGGACAGCAACATGCAAAAGAATGAAAGTAGACCATCTCCTATCGCCATATACAAAAATCAATTCAAAATGGATCAAGGACCTGAAAGTGAGACCTGAAACTATAAAACTCCTGGAAGAAAATATAGGCAGTACACTAATTGAGATTGGCCATAAGGGGATCCTTTCAGATTCCATGTCTACTCAGACAAGGGAAACAAAAGAAAAAATAAACAAGTGGGACCTCATCAGACTAAAGAGCATCTACAAGGCAAATGAAACAAGGATCAAAATGAATAAACAACCCACCAGCTGGGAGAAAATATTTGCAAATTGTTTGTCCGACAAGGGATTAATCTCAGTAATATATAAAGATCTCATACAACTGAGCAACAAAAAAACAAACAACCCGATCAAAAAAATGGGCAGAAGATATGAACAGACATTTTTCCAAGGAAGAGATATAGATGGCCAATAGACACATGAAAAGATGTTCAACATCACTAATCATCAGGGAAATGCAAATCAAAACTACACGAAGATATCACCTGACACCCGTTAGAATGGCTATAATCACCAAGACAAATAACACAAATGCTGGAGAGGTTGTGGAGAAACGGGGACCCTCATTCACTGCTGGTGGGAATGCAAACTGGTGCAGCCTCTATGGAAAACAGTATGGAGAGTCCTCAAAAAATTAAAAGTAGAAATACCGTATGATCCAGCAATACCACTCTTGGGCATCTACCCAATGGACGTGAAATCAACCATCACAAGAGGCGTATGCACCCCTATGTTCATTGCAGCATTATTCACTATAGCCAAGAAGTGGAAGCAACCCAAGTGTCCCTTGACTGATGATTGGTTAAAGAAGACGTGGTATATACATACAATGGAATACTACTCAGCCACAAGAAAAGACAGAATTGTCCCATTTGCAATAACATGGATGGACCTAGAGGGTATTATGTTAAGTGAAATAAGCCAGAGACAGAAGGACAGACACTGCATGAACTCACTCATATATGGAATATAAATGAACACACGGACAGAGAGAACTGATTGGTGGTTACCAAGGGGAAGGGGGGTGGGGGTGGGCACAAGGGGTGAAGGGTTACATCCACATGGTGACGGACAAACAAAAACCCCACAGTGTTATAAACTATTAAGACATCAATAAAAAATAAACAAATAAACAAAAAACTACACTCATCTACTGCTATACTGCGTAGAAGCTGAGATTTTAAAAAAGTGGAAAGCCTGACATTCCAGGTATTACAGATGTATCATCTCTGAATAACCCTGAATAACCTGAATAATTATTATTATTTAGGAGTCAAAGATTGTTCACCTCTCATCCTTAGCATAGATATTGTCATGTTGGTATAGGCAAGGTGGGATGGTGGGGGATGCATTTTTGCAAAGCATTACATTAATTCAAATTAAGATCATATTTTGCTCTACACCAATTATAGTAAACAGTATTTTCCTTTACAGTTTGGATCTCAAACTCTTCAAACTATTTTGTTTTACCATTGGGCAATCAATGCATTATCACTAATAATAACTATTAGATCAAGCTAGGTTTCAATTTTTGATAAGATCTAACAGTTTAAGGATGCAGATATTTAATGATGGTACAACGCTCTTCTCATTCTGGTGTCTGAAGATTAATTTAAAATAGTAACAATACATAATGAAATAGTCACAGTAAAAGAGTGCAGGTGATCAACGCCTTCTGCTTCCAAAATAAAGGTTTTCAACCCTGCATTGACATTTATTTTCCATTTCTCTGGTGCACTGCACTAGCTATTTGTTTAATAAAAGGAGACCTTTCCAATGACAAGGGCATTATCTTATTCATTTCTATAACTCTGTTAGCACTATCAATCAAGAGGTTTGCTTTCAAGTCATGTTAATAGAAATGAGATTTTTTTCTTTTACTCTTAGAGTTTCAAGACTCAAAGCCTGTACACGGGCTATAAAGCTAAGACTAAAAGTAATTGCAGTGTGGCTTGGAAGCTAGAAGAAACAAAATGATCGGCAGAGTTTGGAAGGATGTGCCCAAAATAACAAAATTTTACAGAACAGAACACAATGTTTTGCATTTAGCAATAAGCTGCCTAAATACAAACTGGGGAAAATATTAAACTATTCAATGTTCCTTCACAAGGCAAAACTAGAACAAATGGATGGAAGTTAAGGAATTCGATTTATCCAATGTCAGGAAGAACATTTTGGTAATTACTCTAAAAGTGAAATGAATTGTTCTGTGAAATACATAGTGCTTTCTGCCACTGCAGGTGTTGAAGCAGATCAACAAACATCTGTCAATTATATTACACCAGGGATCCCTATAGTGGGTGGAACATTGGAACAGATTAGGTCCTTTGAACTCTATGATTCCAAATCTAACTTTCCAGGTCAAAACTCTGAAGGACATCAGATGGATAAACAATCTGCTAACAAAGAGTCTATAAATTAGTGAAAGAAAGACATTTCAACAATTCAATACAGTATAAGACATAGAAAAGTGTGCTAAGTAAAGTAACGGTGGTACAAATAAAATGTTAAGAGAGAACTGAGAAAAAAGGGAAGAATTCCAGCTCATGGCACTATGTAAGGTTGCCTGGAGGAAGTGTTACATTAATGATTCTAGCCCGAGCCATATTTCAGGTGGGAGGCATAAGGTGGTAAGCAATTCCTGCCTGAAAGAAGTACTGAGCAAAGAATTAAGGGTGTAGAATTGCTTGAATGTTTGGGAAGAGAAGATAGATATTCTGGAGATTTTAATTATTGGAATCTTTGTGATAAATTTGTGTTTACTTTGGCCACCAAGACCTGCCTTTCAGTGCTTTAAACAAATAGTTGTAACACTGTAAAATATCCTGCATAAATCATAAGCTTCTCAATCATATTTATTTCCCCTTTGTAATCTAAAATAATATTGGATAGTGATAAAGATAGATATTGGCCTCCCAAAGTGCTTCCAGAATTTTTCCTAGATAGCAATAGGACTGTGCAGCATCTGAAAACAGATTCAGGAACTGAGTCACCACTAAAATTTATCTCAGTCCAGCTCCTACAGGGAACTAGGCACACTGATATCCCCCGGGCTTGAAGACTTTGCTCTCTCAGAGAAAGTAGGCTAGGCAGATAAGATCCATCCGGAATATAGTCAAGCCAACTCGTTGATTTTTGGCATTTCCTAAAGTAGAAAGGAAGGCAAAGTGTCCAACTAGCTAATTTTGCTACTTGTTGGTGCATCAGAAGTCTTTTGTTTCTGGAAGCTTTTAATATTCTCCCTTTGCTTTTGTCAGCAGTTTTTCTATACTGTATTTGGGTGTGGGGTTTTTATTTATGTTTGCTTTTTGATATTTATCCTGTTGGGCATTGTGGTGCTTCTTGAATCTGTGATGTGGAGAGTCACAAGCTATTATTTCTAACAGATTGTTTCTGCCCCATTTGGTTTCTCCTGCTGGGATGCCAATGTCTATATCTCATATATCTTTTACTCCACCCCCACCCCCCTAGTCTTTTTCATCCTTTTTCAGGTTTCAGTCTGGTTATTTTTTTCAGACCTATTTTCCAGGTTACTAATCATCTCCTCAATGTTTCTAAACTTTCTGTAAACTCCTGCATTCAGTTCTTAATTTTAATTATTACATTCTCACATTTTCTCAGTTCTAGAATTTCCATTGGAATCATGTTTGTTTATAGTTTCCACTTCTTTGATAAAATTCTTCAGTATCTAATTTCTTAAACATATTAATCACATAAAATCTGTATCTGATAACTCTAAGATTTAGATCTTCTATTGATCTGTTTCTATTTTGTTTTATTATCTTGATTTATTTGGTCATTTGATCCTGTCAGGTGGTGTGCTGGGTCATTTTAGATAAGGAAAGTTGAGTCTGGAAAGGTAAGCTAGAGCTGGTCACTGAGAATCTTGCAAATCATATTAAATGATTTGGACTTAATTTTCACAGCACTAGAAAGGCATTGAAGGGCTTTAAGCAGGCAAATATTTTCAGTTGCACTTTAGAAAAATTACTCTAGCTTCATTGTGAGGGAATGTATTAAAAGGAGCAAGACTGGAGATGCAGAGACCTCTGGGTAAGGTTTGCAGGAATTCAGGCAAGAGAAGATGGTGACAAGGGGTAAGGTTTATGCTAATGGAGATAGAAACGGATGTAATGCTCAAGAGATATTTATGGGATAGAATCCACATGCTGATTCCCATGTTTCTGTTCTTGGAAATGGAGGGGAGAGAAAATGGTGCCATCAACTAAACTAGATAAAATTGAGGGAAGTTCAAATTCGGAAGAAAGAAAAGGAGTTCATTTGGGACCTGTGGAGTTTGAAAGACTTGGGAGACTTCCAAGTTGTGAGATGGTTGTGGTTTGGACACTCAGGAGACAATTCTGGGAGAGATATAAGGAACTGGGGGTCATGGGCACATGCGTGAGTGTGGAGTAAAGAGGGGGAGTGGATGAGAGTACACAGGAGAACCTGCAGAGTGAGGGCAAGGCCTCTTGGGTGGAAGCTACTAGAATACCAACCGCTAAGGGGCAGGGAGGCTTCTTAGAAGCCTGAAATGGAGACTGGGATGGAGTAATCAGAGAAGTCTGTGGAAAACTAGAACAGTGTGAGATCACAGAAGCCAAGGGCAGAGACTGTTGTAAAGGGAACGTGGTCACCAGCATTAAATGCCACTAAAACAACATATGGAAAACAAACAGTTGGGACCCTGGTGAGGAGCGTTTCAGCGGCATAGCTGAGGGAGAAAGCACATCGCAGTGAGTTGAGCGGACGGGGTGAAGGCGTAGAGAGTGAGCACAGGTAACTCATGAAGTCTGATTCTGACGGGAAGGAAAAAGATTGGTAGGTAGAATGTATGTGAGACTAGAGAAAGTTTTATATTTTCAAGACAATGAGATCTGACCATGATTAAATGCCAACAGGAAGAAATGACCAGAGTGGGGGAGGTTAAAGATACAAGAGAGAAAATGCCTAATTAGGAATGTCTCCGAGGAGACTGGAGGATACGGGATCTGGAACTCAGGGGCAACGGATGCTTTAGACTCTTAGAGGTAGAGGAGACCTTTTTGTCTTTTCTTCTCTTTCTTTTTTTTTCCTAACAGAAGGGACACAAGACAGAATACATGGGGGTGCTGGTGGTCAGGGACTAGTTTTGTGGCAGGACGGTAAGAGGGGTCTTTGTAGATGGCTTCTATTTTCAGAATGAATTAGGGAGGCTTGGACATCTGCTACAGGAGGTTCGAGAGGCAAAAAACTTTAAAGAAATATGGTAGAACTGCCACACAGCATTAAAAATCCAGCTGAAGTCAGGAAGTTGTGCAGCGGCTCCATTCTGCTGGGTGATATGAGCTTTTCCTAGCAGTTCCCAGCAGTTTAGAGCAAGTGTGGAAGAGGGTAACAGTTGGAGTCATCCTGAAAAAGGATTTTGGCTGGTAGATCCCCCTGCAGACAACAGGACAAGGACATTGAGAATGTTGGCAAGTATGATGGACAGTGGAGAAGAAAGTGAAGATCAAAGGGAGCAAATAGGTAGAAGGAATATAGGAAGTTTGGGATGAAGGTTCCAGATCAGTTGGATGAACCAGTAGTCCATAACTCCAAATTTTCTAATTTGGGTGATTGGGATTATGATTTAACTTATATATAAGGAGACCAGTTTCTTGAGACAGTCTTGGTTTATACATGTTATGTTGGAATAATTAGTAAGTCACCCCATTTCACTTTCCAAGGTGTTCTGGTTTGGATAATAAATGATATGGTCTTGGTATCTATATAGAGATGACATGGACCAGGCTTGGTAGAAGGAAAGTAATGAGTTCAGTTTTGGACACGTTGAGTTCAAGGAGTTTATGGGAAATCCAGGTTAAAAGGTCAAGTAAACCGACCATACAAGCAGATACGACCTCAAGTCACCCGTAAAACACAACACAGTACTAAATGACTCATAATTTAGTGATTATCTCAGGAATGATATACTAATTTGCAGACAATACATTAAACTCCTAGAAAATATTTGCATTAAATACTCGAGAGCTTTTTATTGATATTAAAACATATGGCATTTTTGGGTAAAGTGAAAAAATATTAATCACGTGAGCAATAATTTTTTTTTTTTTTGTGGGGAAGACCAGCCCTGAGCTAACATCTGTTGCCAATCCTCCCCTTTTTGCTGAGGAAGACTGGCCCTGGGCTAACATCGTGCCCATCTTCCTCCACTTTATATGGGACGCCGCCACGGCATGGCTGACAGGCAGTGCGTCGGCGGGCGCCCGGGATCCGAACTCGCGAACCCCGGGCTGCCAAGCGCGGACTAAACCGCTGTGCCACCGGGCGGCCCCTGGAATAATTTTAACGTTGACCAAATTGTCAATGTGGTATAACATGTTAATGGGCAGAGTTAAACTGGGTCATACCTCACAACATCACAAGGTGGCAGCACAACTACAATTGACGTGCAACTAACAGGAAAAGATCTCTTGCAGGTGTTCTGCAGTTAGAATATTTGAGAATTTATACCCATTGTACATTATATATATCTTTCTGAATGGATTCTCTTTCATTTAAAAATAATCATGTTTTACTATTACCAACCTGAAAAAGTGAAAATTAAGAAGTTTAATTTTTTAACATGTACATTATTTTAAAATATTTTAGACTAAAACTCATGATCACTAATACACATTTACGGCATTCTTAGGATAGCTATTAGGATTTAGGGTATATAACACAGTAGTTATAAATGTTTTATACATTTGCATTTTGATTGGTATATCAGAGTTAGACAATTTTATTTACAGTATCTTTTTTAATATATTTATATGACTAGTGAAAATACCTTCAGGAACTTCATTTGTTGACCTTTAGAAGGAGAATGTTCAGAAGTTTCATCGAGAAATCCTTGTTTGCCACATTCTAGTTATAGGAACTTCAAGGGGGGGTAGGGTTATCAGATTTAGCCAATGAAAAATACAGGACCCCCAGTTAAATTTGAACTTCAGATAAACAGCAAATAATCACTTTAGCATAAGTACGTACCATGCAACATTTGGGACACACTTATCCTAAAAATTATTCACCTATTCATTGTATTTTATATGGCAACGCAGGGAGGGTGAAGAAGAACGAGAAAAAAAAGCAAGTTGCTCAGGAAACCAGAGAAATACAGGATTCTGGGCTCCAAATCTGGCCTAAGATTTAGAGGTCTTCAGGACCAAGGAACTAGGAAAAGATTATAAATGGACTCGAACTAGGATTGCATTCTGTGGCGAACTCCTTTATATGTTAAGCTAAACAACATGGGCTAAGGTTAATCAAGTACTCTGGTGAATTACCATCTACACCACACATTGATTACTGATTTTTAAACAACGAAATGCAACAACATATATTTAAAGCTAGCTCAGTATTGGACAAAATTGAATAAATAACTACAATTCAGACATTATGGGGTTTTACCCAGGTTCAGGGTTATCATTATGAAAATCTATCATTAGAGCATCAAGGCTCGGAAATGCCATTTTAATTTCATTTAATTCAACAAACGTGTCTGGCACCTTCTATATGCAGAGGACAGACTAAGACTGTGAGATACAAGAATTAATAAAACACTGCTATTATCTAACCTATTGGACGTTTATGGTTGATAAAATAGAAGTTAAAATCAAGCATAAATAATGGTAAAACTCATTCTTACCTATTTTTTCCTGGGTTCAGTTCTTGGTCAACTGCTTCTTTGTTCTTCCCTGGGATGATCTCCTTCCCTCTTCTACATGATTTTCAGCTACCATTTTAATACCTGAGACATCCAAATCTCTATTTCCAGCCATGACCTCTCCCGTCTGCTTAAGATATGTACATTCAACTCATATGGGTTCCCAGCTGTCCCATGGGTGCTTCCTAAATCAGACTCACCATTTTCTCCCGGAAACTTTTATTCTTCCTTTATTACCAATTTTAGTCAATTGCATCCCTTTCTATGTTATTGTTCCCCCTTGAAACATTCACGCTCTCCTCGACTTCTCTCCCACATCCAATCAATGCACCCTTATTAGATCGTGTCTACACTGTTCCAAGTACATCCTCTCTCAGCTCATTTCCCCCCTCCAGTCTTGCTTTCCTTAAATTTAGATATTTATTGAAATTATCAATTAATTTTACATGATTAATTTTACACCAATAATTATTATTATCTAAATCTGAGAAGAGTTTATGAATTTAACAACATTGAAAGATAGGAAGAAGACTGAAAAGAAAACAAAGACAGAGTCAAGACATGGCCTGGGGTTGGGAGGTGTTCAGACATCTGAAATAGAGGCACTTGGGAGGGAAGGCAGGGAGACCCCTGAAACCTCACTTTCAGCACCGCACTGGCAGCATGAGGAAGCATTTACACAGCACCTACTGAATGTCAGGCATTCATATCCCTCAGCCAGGTGAACAATGGAGGCCAAGAATCCCTCTCTAGGCTGCAGGGAAGAAGGGAAAGGACACCAACTCTCTCAATGTGTGTCATCAGTCCCAGCAATTTAAAAAGTGGTGAGCACATCTTTATGTTATACGACCAGATCAGCATCTCACAGGAGCACCAAACTATGGTGGCATAATCAAAGGAGTGTAACCAAAGAAAACATACATAAATCTGAAACAACTAATAAAACATGACTATCATTATGCTGTATGTGAATTAAACACAAAATGGGAAGGAATTTAAACAAATAACTCAGATTAGTGTCACTTTTATAAAGCCAAAGCAAATTTTCAGGGTTTTTTTCTGCAGTTAGTTTTCCAGAATCTATAATCAGCACCAATGTTGAAATTTCTCTGAATCCAATTGTAGTTAAGTACCTGAGCACATATTTGAACAAGATGTTGGCTTCAACCCATATTTCCAACATGATGGCTATGTCCTGTGCTTGCCCTATGCATATCCCTGTCTTCCTCCTTCAGCCCCTTGACTTAGAGGAGTTCTTGGAGCAAATATGTGGATTCTCACTGCTCCCTCCCTCTAGACCCAGATATTTGGGGTAGCATAAGGGCTCAAACAGTAGAGCATAAGAAGCTATAGGTGCCCTACCCGTCCAGGGGCAGCACCCCTAGCATGGTAACAAAGGCCTGAGAGGACCTGAGCGTAGGTTATGGCAAAGTGCCCAGGAGGTTCAAAGGGATGGGCTTGGATGCCCCTCTGGGTGGGGAAGGGGAGACGGTCTGGGCAAGGTACTGGGGGGAAGGTGGAAAGACAGGTCAATCAGGCTCAGCCTAAAGGAGCCAGTGGTTAATAGGACCCAAGGTCCTTCACATTTCTGGAAACAGGCCATAAGAGATTGCCTCAGGCCTCACCTATGGAGTGGGGATAATTGAGAAATTGAAGACCATGGAGGACTAAATCAGCTAAATTACACCCTTGGTGTAAGGAGGGATAGGCCCCCAGATGTTTGAAATTCTTTTTACAGAAAACAAAACATTTACTCTAAAGAGATAAAAGGCTTGAAATGTAAATGTGTGAGTGAAACTCATTCGCACTTAAGTGTCATCAGTCAGTCAAGCACCCAATACACCAGGGAAGTATCAGATCCTCTGGGGTAGGGGGTGGAGAGCAGAAGTCCCAGTTTAGGAGGTAGAGGGGGGTGGAAAGTTTGGATAAGTGCAAAAGACAGAGACCCAGGAGACTGGGGAGGCAAACTTCACCTACTTGGTAAATTTTACTGGTGATTCGTGATGGGCGTCCATCTGTCTTCTCCACTAGCTTGTGAACTCCTTGACCCAGTTACTCTGCAATACCTAGCGTGGTGCCTGGTGCAAATGGTGAGCACTAAATCATTCTGTGCACAGTCTGAATTTGACTTGCAAACTGGTGGACAGCAACTGTGTGCAAATGAATTTTTGCTTTTCCTATCCATCCAAGTAGACAGATTATTGGAACACTGGCCCTCCCGGGGTTCTGGAGAGTCAGAGCTGCCCTCCCAAGCCCATCTGTGCCCACACAACCAAGAAATGAAGCTTTGATCCACTCAGCTAGATGGCAAAGAAGGGCAAATAATTTTAAAGATGCATGCTCAAAATTCTCTTAATACGAAAACTACGAGACTACAAGTTTTTGGTTGTTTCTGTACCCAACATGTACTTCAGGATCTTGCAACATTTTAGATTCATTATCATCAATTTTGACTGATTTTTTTTTTTTTTTTTTTTTTTTTTTTTGCACAGTGTAAAGTGAGGGATCCAGCACATAATGCTGGCACAGTGCCTGGCAAATAGCAAGTATTCAATAAATTTTTGTTGAATGAACAAGTGAATGTGTGAATGATGAAATGAGGTGATCCCCAAATTCAAAATAAGAGTTGAAATAAGAAAAATTCACATAGTATAGGTGGAGACTGAGCCAAGATATTATCCATAAAACTTTGTGAAAAGTTTAGGAAAATCCAGATTTACCATAAAAATAACTTGAATGTTATTTATCTTAAATGGATTTTATTTAATACAGTAAATGTAATTGGAATATAGCAATTGGAAGTTAGTAATCAATCAAGTAAATTGTGTTCTCTCTGGATTAAGCAAGGTTGGACAAAAGGGGAAATTTCTGTTGCCCCTACAAGACTGAGACCCAACTAAAACTTTAGTAAGTTTTCTGTTATTTTTACTCTGTGAGTTTGTTTTGTTTGTTTTTGTTTTGCAAATAGCCTCCTGGCCTTCTAGCAATACCCCCATGGCAGGTATGACTCCATCGCCCCCTGTTAACCTATAAAACAATGAATAGAAGCTCAAAATAGTCCAGCAACATTTGACATTTTAAACAAATCCTGGCTTTATCTGAACAAAGCTATACCTTCATATCTTCAATACCGACAAGCCCCTCCAGGTGTCCATCACTGGGAGAAGCCATTATGTGAAGCTACTGTAATATAACCAAGAACCCCGTAGCATCTGACCATTTCAGAGAGCTTGGCTGGCTCTCTCTTGCAGAATTTGTTCTTGTCTAGTATCAAGTCATCTGAAATCATTCAAATGTCTTGTAACAGTTTTCCAATCCACGACTAAATTTCTACTTTCAGTACCTCTGACTTTTAGGGCATCTCTCATTATTTCTCTCTCTAGAATGAGTCTGTGATTCATTCTAAATCACAAGGATGATCAGATGAAATTGCTAACAGAATGGTTGGCCTCTAGTGGATAATGACTTACGGGAAATAAGAATTAAGATAATATGCTTTACTTTACATGATTGATAGTGTTTCCAGCCATCACCTCTGATCAATCCAGGCTGTAATTTTGTGGCATTAATGAAAAAAGACTTAATGAGCAGCTCTCCGTCTTTCACCGGGTAGGTCTCACTGTCATACACAAAACCAAAGTCCCCTAAACAGGAAACTTCCATCCACAACAGCAGGCCTAACTCAATTTGTGGATTACACCCCTGCAGCTCAGCAAGTAACAAATTAATCATTTTTTTCTCCTACTGAGGCATTTTACCTTGCAATCTGAATTTCAGAACTTGTCTTGATTAATGTCGGTGCAGTGAACACTGTTGCCATTAAGTCATATATCTTGCAAAGAGCCAGTTGGAGTAATAATTCATATATCTCCTGATGAAAAGTTTTCCAAAACTCTCAGTGCACTATTCTGATGGGTTAATCTTCTATGATAGCCTGATGCTTCTTGCAAACAGTGACTTTTCTTGTAATGGTTCTTGCCTAGGATTTTTTTCTGTTATGTCAATTTAACGGAAGCGATATTCCTGCTTCAAAACTGCATGTGAACAACAGGTATAGATGAAGTTGTTCTGCAAGCTAATTATTAGTGTCTGAGAGCAATATTTTGTAACGTATACCTCACTACCCAAAAGCAATTTTTACTACTATCCTTTTACATTTAGTGAAAAAGTATCTAAAGAATATGTAATAATATGTGCTAGTATCTGTGTGCTAACCTTTCAAGCTAGTAATTATTTACCCATTCAAAATCAGTAACAGTAAACTTTACAGAAACTTATTTCCATTTGAGAAACAGTGATTCAAGACTCAAACCCTCTCTGCCCTTTTTTGAACTAGGTCATGACATCTCTGTAAAAAACAAATCCTATATTAGAAGCGAGTTGCGGTTATTAAACTATATCCTCATGGAGACAGAAAGCTGATGGTAAATTACCCAGTAAAGAGTAAACTGACTTTAAATGCAACCACTGGGAGTTTAATCAACTAAGTGGTGCCTTGATTTTTAAATTATATAAAAGTCACTTGCTGTATTTTCTACTCTGAGCACCTACCCCAACGTCTGGCATATATTTAGTGTTCAATGTCAACAGAATGGAAGTCACAGAATTTTTGAGCAAGAGGCTGGTGAGAAAGCCTTCTTTGACTCCTCCACTAGGTGGCACACAGGGACCGTGCTTCACACATTCCACCGTCACAGACCCTGCCATTCATGGTGTAAAGAAAGAGCCGCATTATTAATTTATACCATCACGTCCACTCCACACCTAATATTTGTTTAACCAGCTGTTTCCTCTAATCCTCCTAAACACTATTGATTAAAATCTTAAGTATATTCAGGTTTCCATCACTCCCCATTGCCCCCCAACAACATTTTGTTACCTTTAAATAACAGACTAAGTACATTTAAACAACACAGACTAAGTACTATGGTTACTAATAATGAATCCAGGATGTCAGAAAATTAACTGGAGGCAACTGAAGACTATAATGTAAAAGTTATTTTCTAAGTTGCTTTGCATTTTGTTGGAATTTTAAGTGATGGAATGCCATTATCTTAAAAATGTAATCTGGAAAATAAAACACACATAGGACAAAAGGAAATGAAAAGAAAACTTGTACTAGTGTTTTCTGAAAAAAGGAGTTATTTTCTGAACATGACTCTTGTTCATCTTTACAAAGAGGAAGTACGGTGTTACCTTAAGATTCAAGGACCTCTTCAACTACTCAGAAAAATACCAATATTACACATCCAAGATGCTAAAAGGCAGGACTGTCTCGTAGACCGTTTACTCATAAAGCATCTTTCTGCATACTCTGAACGTATTTATCCTGGATGTGGTACTTGCTCCCAAAGGAAGGAAAGGGAAGCGAAACCACTAGGAATATAATGAATTGATTCTTCTCTGTGAAAGTCTCCTCAGTACTTCTAAATCACTGTGTCAGTCATCTCTCTGAGAGACAGGGCCTTGCTGACAATAAATGGCTCCCTTTATAAGAACATGCTGTTCCCCTCTTTCTTGTTTCGCATAGAAAGCCCAGGCCCACTGGACACTCCTGTTTGGAATGCTGGCCTCTGGGTACATTCTCCCTGGGGATCAGTGGTCTCTTGAGGTTGTTGGCTTTTGTCGCTCATTTAATTAAGTTAAGTAAAATTGCTTCTCCTTATCTAGTTTTCCCATTTTCAAGCTGTTTCCAATTATGTGAAGAGGTTACAAAAAAAAATGTAAAGTCACTCTCTTAACTTAAACAATTAAATTATTAAGAGCGGACAGCCCAAAAGTCACTAAAGACTAAAGCTTAAATGCTCAATAGAACTTTGGCATACATTCTATCTTTCCTTTCCACTACATGGAAGGAAAAACTTCTTTATTAGTAGAAATAAATGAAACTGAAGTTAAAAACTGATGTAAGGATGAAGAAATATCAGATTAAAAGTTATCCAAAGAGAACTACTATGATTATTTTTGGTAGAACAATATTCCCATTTTATTATTCCATTAAAATATTGAAGTCATTGAAATGTGTATAAAATTACTGCAAATTTAGTACACTGAAATAATCAAGTAGAAATGGTTACCAGAAACTACATTTGTAATGAATAAATAGTACATTTCACTTAGAAATTAATTCACAGGCTTTATTTCTTAAGAACCGTTAGCTTCCAAGAAGCCAGCCAGTATATTTGATTCTATGACATCACGCTGGAACATGTACAAGAACACTTTCCATCCTAAAAATTCCCAAATGTACTGGCCACTTTGTGTATTTTTCCAGTGATAAATGAAAATAAAATAACTTATTTTCAAAATAACAAACCATCTTATTTTGAACACAACAGTCATATTCAATGGAAAAAAACAACTTCATTTAAGTCCCAACGAGTTTAGATTTGTTTAGGGTGGTCAACAGACTCAACATATAAATAATTCCTTTAAGCAACTTTTAAAAGTAATCTTAACAACTATGACTTTAAATTTTTTTCTGTGCATTAAATTATCCATCAACATAATTCTATATATGAAATGGATCATGATTCTATGATCTTAATTTCACAATTAGCTGGAGAAGCCTGGACCAAAATTGGTAACACCTCAAAGATTGTCAATCTAACAGGTATTACCTAGGATTACAATAACTTTCTTTTTCACATACAGCTATATATTCCCTAAGGCAAAACTCATAAATCTGCGATGGGCATTCCCATTCCTGAGCTCTTCCTTCAGCCTATACTATCCTCTTTTCATCCCAGGTGCTATAAAAATGCTTGTTGAAATACAGACGGAAAAGTCACCACTTGGAAACCGTGCGCCTCCCAGATTTATAGTAGCACTAGTAAAAGCCAGGATGCTCAAGTTAATTCTTGCCCCAGTTCTAGACCGAGCAATACAGTATTTTATCTGACAATATGAATCTTTTTTTGAAAAGTTGAGATGTCATGTTAAACTCAAAAGAACATAATAAGAAAAAAATTTTAAATGTATACATGTATCATGATATGCATTGCTCTCTGAAATCTTAAAGGTACCAAGGTTTGACCAGAAGAGGAAACAAAATTTGTGGAAGTTTACCTTGTTCTGAAATCCAGAAGTTCAGATGTTCTCAAGTCCTGCTGAAGTTGGAGCCCGGAGATCAAGTGAAGCTAGCGCTTTTTCCCCTCACCTTAAGTTTGTCTCTGGGCAAGTATGTGTGTGAGTGTGTGTGTGTGCAGAATGTCTCTTTGTGGCGCTGGATGGCAGAGGTCCTGGTCCTGGGAAGAAGGAGGCACTTTCTCACCAAGAGCAGAAGAAAAGCAAAGCGTCACTAGGAAACTTCTCCTCCCAGATCCCCTAATTACAGCCTAACGTGCACTTCATGCAAACTTCAGGGAGGAAGGGAGGGGCAGCTCTGTACCCAGACCTTGTGAAACAGCAGCCTCTTAGATGACTTTCCCCTCTGCCCAGATCCCCGAGTGTCCCGCTCCGGGCTTCAGGGAAAGCAGCAGCTACAACCACAAGCCCCCACCCACATCACACCTCCTGCACCCTCACCACTCCTGGGTCTGTCCAGAGGGGACGGGGCAAGGGGTCTGTGGAATGATCTGTGAAGTAGCGGTGTGAAGCAGCCACGCCAGGAGAGTGAATTTTCGCTTTGTTTTTCAGTCTCTGCTTAAAAAGAAGATCCAGGGGTAGGAGGGGTCCTGGCTTTCCCGCCTCCCTCTCCCCAAAGTAGATCCAGGGTAACCAGGTAGAGAGGCAACTATGACAACAGCAGATAAAGCTTCCTAACTGGCGATGTCCTTGCACCCAAATTGCCAGAAGTATATTTTCTTGTTTACTGGACTCAGTATCGATATTGGGTTTGAATCTCTGTTAACAAACAACTGCTGTTGTGTCCCTGGATGACAGAGCTCAAAGAACCTGGATTTATTTATAGAGTGAGGAATGCGAGGGGCAGACAGGATGGGTGGGGTTGGCTTATGGATCCATATCCAGGATTAGAACCAGATGGGCACAGGGCGCGCGCGGGGGAGCGCGCGCGCGTACACACACGCCCCTAAAATAAGCGCTGGGGAAGATGCTGGGACACGCGGGAAAACGCCTTCTGAACAAATAGACATTTATTTATAACTCCTGGAAGAGTATATAGGTCCATTGATTCCGCCTTGAGTAACCAAGGGTTTTGGAGAGGAAATGGCTTCATATTTCAATAACAGAGCCACCTTTGATGGAGCCTAGGAGGGGAAAAAAGGAAACACACCGCAGGAAGCAAACGGCTGTTGAAGCAGCCCGGAGGAGGGAGCGGGGCTGGCCCCGGGATGAGGACAAGCAAACAAGCCCAAGGGGCTCCGAGCCAGGGAGGAGGCGAGACGTAGGCAGACCCGCCTGAGAGCCTTGGGGGTGCAGGGCACCGAGGGCGCAGGGCGCTGGGAGGCGTCCAGGGGCTCGCGGCCGCGCTCTCGGCTCTCGCCCGGCGGTCGGGGGAGGCGCAGGCCGGCCTCCAGGCTCATAGCGAGCACCGCCGCCGCTCGACTGGGGCGCTGGTGGGGCAGGGGGACCCAGGGGGCAGGAGTCTGATGGGCCAGAGGAGTGACGGAGCAGAGGGATTGGTGGGGCCGGACTCGCGGGGAGATGAGCTAGTGGGGTAGGGGCGTCATTGGGACAGGGGCGCAGGTGAGACAGAGGGGCTGGTGAGGCAGGGACGCCGGTGGGGCAGGAGACTCGTGGGGCAGATGAGCTAGCGGGGCCGGGGGACAGCTGGGACAGGGCGCGCGGACTGAGCGGCGCGGGAGGCGGCGAGCGGCGCTATTGTCTCAGGGATAAAGCCTGAGTCGCGGCGGCGGCTTCCACTTTGGAGAGAGGCGGGAAAGAGATCTCATAAAAAGGGGGGGTGGGCTTCTTTCCAGCTTTTCCCTGACATATTTATTTCACCAGCTCTTGCCCCCAGGCTCGCCCTTGCCATTCGGGTCTCTGGTAAATTAACACGTGCTTCTTGCCTCTTTGAAAGATTTTATTCCAAAGACAAACCAGACACCCACGAACACGCACTAAATGAAGACAGTTATATTCGAAATGAAATCATTAAAAATGAATCCTCCAACAGGCAATTCAACACCTTTCTTGTAATTCCAAAACCTGGGCAAGGCGCCTCTTTTCATTTTTTCTGTTTCTCCCCACAGGGAACAGGCCGCTGAAGGTTTTGCAATTTTATGTCGTTAATTTCGTGGCTATTGAGACAGCTGTTATACTGTAGGCCCCCACATTAACTGCCAATAAAAATAAGATACATCTCTGCTTTTCAACTCTGAAAAGAGTTTTTATACTATTTCTTGTAAATTTATAAAATTTTTGTATGTATTTTAAGGAACATAAAGGATTAGACTTAAAAACAAGTATCCTACAATTTTTATGTTAAAGCTCCATAAAGGTGGTGAGGCTGGTGGTGTGTGGCTGTGGAATCACGTAAAGATAGTTTAAATACTGATCTTGTTCGCTCAGCTTAAAAACCTAATTTCTGGGAGCCTGAGGTGTAAGTCAGATCAGCTGGCCCATGACGGTACTTGCTCCTGTTATTTTGTGGTCTGCTCCATACACTTATTCCCGGAGAGCATTAAGAGAATGTAATGCATTCTCTTCAGAAATTGTCTATTAGCCACACAAGACCATCTGTTTTGCCATAAAGTTAGACCACAGTGAGTTCCACTAGAATTTTTTTTTCCATTTTCCCACCATTTGAGATAGCCTTCCAGAAATAATGACAGCTAATTACCTCTGCTCTTCCTGACAGTTATCTGTCAGTCCTTCCCCACCCCTATTTCCTACCTCCCATTCCCAGTTGCCTAGTTACTGGTCTTTGTTAAAAGTTCTCCAGTATTTTTAATCACATATCTTTAACCTGTCAATAATGTGTGTTTTAAGTGTTAGTCATTTAATTTAGTTGACATTATATACATTTATATTCATTTTTCGGTTCACATGGTTTACTAATTACTTAAAATTTACATTGGAATAAGCTTTAAGAGTCTTTTTAAAAGAATTCTGTGTTTAATTAATTAACGTTCAGTTAAATAGTGCTTTACAGAGGTATACATTATATCGATCGGTCATTGTCATTATGCATCAGGGCAAAGTCGTTATAATAAGCTTTGGTAAAAAAACCATCAAATCCAATAAGTAAGTATGAATCTATTTTTATGACAAAGTTTTACAAAGGTGTAAGTTGTAAGAAAATATTAGAAGACCCAAATATCTTTTCAAAGGAAAGCCATATCAAAAGAGTATTCTGTATATGAAAATTCCCTCTAATTGTTAACATTAGTAATTCATGTGGAAACATGTCTTTCATTGCATATTGAGGTGTTTTCTTGTTTTGGAGAAGGCAGGGAGACCAGCTTTTTTACATTTCAAGAAAAACCAAATATTTTCTTCAATATTAATTTTTTAAATGATTTATGTGCTTAAAATTCATGTCAGACTCTACCTTAAATTACCTGGCTAGTGCTAGAGCTACAAAGCTTAAAAATGAAGGCTAGTTCTGGGAAAGCAAATGCAAACTTAGAGCTATTGGATACTTATATCTGTATCTGTATCTATATGTACATTTTGAAAAGATCTTGTTTAGCATAATGCAAAAGTATTTCTTAAGAATGAAAATTAGGTCAGAATGGTGAATGTAACTTTGCATTCTTTTGCTAATTCTAAGACAATTTGAATAATCAGGTTGAGCCGTTTCTGACCTACCCAAAAAGGCACTTTCATCTGGCTTAACCTAATACAAACTTAAATATGTGCATAGTATAAACATAGCAGGAACATTTTCAACATTTAAAAAATATCGATCTAAAATATCATAAATCTTTAATACGTAATAAATTCGTAAGCCAAATGGTATTCCTCCTGGCATATTAAGCTTCTAATGAAATATACATTTATATTCAAATGGAGATTATCTAAATTCATCTCCTCTTCAGACTCTGAAAGAGACTGCTGTATTATCCACTGAATTCCAGAGAACTGCTTCCCTGCGAGTTGTGTTTCCTGGAATTTTCGCCTCGGGCTAATATTATACCTGGTTGAACATCTGCTGGGATAAAGGTGCAGCTATGGGCACTCTGAGCACGGGGGGAGGAGAGCCATTTGACCTTTCCTGTCTGAGGGCTCAGAACTTCATTAAAGCATCCCTTGGGATTGTAGGCATAGCCGTGAGAAAGGCATCATTTGTAATTAGGTCCTTCCCACTGGCTATATTCCTGTTGAACTCCATGATTAAAATACAAATTCAATATTCTCAACGGTCACAAAGCATTTGATAAAAGGTTATTTTGCTTTTAATGCAGTGGGGGGATGACTTTCCAAGGGCCCGCCTTTTGTCCTCTCACTCTCAGAAAGTGTCCTGTAGAGAGACTCTTCAAAAGGCCAAATGAAATAATTAGGCAATAAATTGTTGAAATGTTAAGAGCAGAGCTGTTCCAGAAGCTAGTGAGGCCATGTGAATATCATACCAAGTGATAAATATCCTCAACTCCCTAGAAGGAAGCGCCTGCATGTTCCCCTGCTTATCTGTTGGATTGGTTTTGGTTTCACAGCATCTTTCTTGTAATCTGTTGTTTTCTCAGTGTGTTTCTGTTTTCTTTTTTTTTTGTGAGGAAGACTAGCCCTGAGCTAACATCTGTTGTCAATCCTCCTCTTTTTGCTGAGGAAGACTGGCCCTGGGCTAACATCTGTGCCCATCTTCCTCTACTTTGCATGGGACGCCGCCACAGCATGGCTTGACAAGCCATGCGTGGGTCTGTGCCCGGGATCTGAACCTGTGAACTCTGGACCTCCAGAAGCAGAGTGCTCGAACGTAACCGCTATGCCACTGGGCCAGGCCTTTAGTGTGTTTCTTTTGTCCAGAATGTCCGAACTGTTTCTTCATTTATTTTCAATAAATTGATGTCTATTTCATCATTAACTCGATTCTACTAGTTTTGCAGTAAGGCCCAGATTCAGTCCCATCTCCTTTGTCATGCTGTCTCTGATTGCCCTAACAGGAATCTTCTTCCTCCCCCCCAGTCCTATGTTACTATTAAAGAACACCCACTTGCCACTTTTATACGGCTTTGTCTTTTATTTGTATTTTCATGTATTTTTTTATTAGGTGTGCCGTAAACTCTCTGAGGAATGATATTATATCTTTGCATCTTCAGTTTCTAACACACAGCTTTGCAGTTAGAAGCTGATCAAAAAATGTTTATTGCTATTGTTGAAGATGATGATGAGATTCTTTATATTCAGGAGAGAAAATAAAAACAAATGAGGAAAGCTAGTTATTGAACAAGCTAGCTCAGAGTATTTTGCATCTAATAGCTGATGGCATAAATAATAAATCATAAAGAGTTGATTAATAATTTGTATCATTGTTATTGATCTCATAGAATTAAAAGAAACATAACACATATTTTTCTTCCATGCTTGGCTGATGAGTGATTGTATAAATGACAATCAACAAAGGTAAAATATCTTACTCTGAAACTAGGTAGAGGTTAGTGACAAAATAAGGTTATTGTCTAAAATAATATCAGCCACTTGAATATTGATTTTTTCACTTGCATTTATAGAGTTACTTTAAATTTAAACCAATTATAACTATCAGTAAATGTAGCCCTTATTGTATTTTCTTCTTGCTCTTTTTTCTTATAACCCTCAGAGAAAAGGATGTCAAGTCTAATTGGGCTAGAGTGATTTATCTACAGTCCTTCTTAAGGTAAAATGGGTGAATTAGCTAATGCATCAATGTTGGCATAGGGCAAGACTACTCGGGAGAGACTGAAATGTAGGACTTTGATTAGTTGGAAGTGAAAGAAAATAGTCTAGAGTTGTCAGAAAAAAGACAGGAATATATTATATCAGAAGCCTATGAAGAAGAATTTCAAAAGGAAAAGATTAGTCAAGTGCCAAGCTTAGGGACAGTTCGATTAGAAGACTAGAAGAAAATATTAACATAAACACTTAGAACAACGTGCCTCTTAGTAAATTTTGATTTAAATGGTTTAGAATATACATCTGGATGTTTTTGAAATTTTGTATACAAGTCTATGCTAAACTTGGTAGGTAAAAATCTGATTTTTCCCTAATACCACCAGAAATACAGAATTAATTCTCTCCTTACATCCACGTTTTAGGCAGGCATTGGCAGTATTTAAAAGAATAGCTAAGGTACCTATCTATATCTATATGTACATACATATATACACTTTTGTTTTTTGCATGAAGGTCATTAGAAAGCTCACTTGTGGTTTATTTTCAGCATTGAGGAAGTAAAAGAACTTTGAAAGAAGTCTTTGAACCGTGCATGTAGAAGCAGCTCTACATGCACTTATCTTGAATACTTCCTTTCACAGACTAACTCAGCCAATTGATTCTACTGTAAATAGGAAATCTGCACTTCTTCCTAACCACAATCTAGTTGTTCCAACATATGGCTAAATTAAGGCAAGAAAGGTTACACTGGAAGGAAGACTCTATGAGTAAACAAAGAAAAGAAAAAGAGGAAGTATTTCTCTATTTTGGGACTAATTACCACTAGCCTTGTTGCTGAATGCACCATAATTCTTCAGTAATCCTGCCCTAAATGTCAGCTAGAGAATGTTTGTTGGTGCAAATACCTGGTGTTGTATCTCTTTTGAACTTAAAGGCAAGTAATTTGAGACAATGAAAAATTCTGAAAATTTGCAAAATTGAGGTGACTAGCTCTCAGGTTTTACATGAAAAGAATTGTCAGGAACTCCAGAATCTGGTGCTCTCTAGGAAGTTGTTTCCTATTAATGTTCTCTACTCTAAGCTTTTCTTACCCCCTTCTAATAACACTTAAATAGAAGTAGAAAGTTTTTAGAATTAAAAGTAAGCTAAAATGATTTAACTTAATCCTTTACTTTCTGGATAAGTAAACCAAGTCTACTGAGACTAAGGAATTGTCCCAATATCACCCTGCTATCCTGATATAAGCCTGAATTTTCCCAAACACCCATTTCTGCAAATTGGAGTACTTAGAATTTGGTGGTAATTAATGTATTTCTTCTAGAACATAGTTAGGAATTAATTATTTCTTCATCCCTATTTGTTACCTTATATCTCTATCAGGGAACTTCACACAGTTCAACTCATTCGTTAGGTATATAGCAATCTCTCTCACTATACTATGAGCACATTGCTTGTTCATGTCTAATTCATTCTTAAATCTTCCGATGTTGCCTCCCACCCCACCCCAAGTGCCATGCTTTGTACATGTAGGTGTAGAGAAAAGTTTGCTGAATTAAATCACATCAAAACCACAGAGGAAGTATGTTAGCAGGAAGAAACTGGAATGTGACTTCTAGTAGAAATTTTCAGGTTTATTTTCTATAAGAAAATAGCAATATGTTTTGATTTGAGACCCGACGACTCATTTTTATCACTTTTGGTTCTTCCCTCTTCTCTGTTAGTTTCTCTCTTCAGCATCTTAATGCTTGGCCACACAAATGCTTGGTCTTTCCTGCTAGTTGGAAATTACCACCTTGTCAGGAGTCTGTTGACTCTAGAAGGATGTCTGAAATGTTTCTCACACTTGTCACCGATTTTTCATTTTGAGTATCCCTTTCTTATTTGAACCTCATTCGTTTGTAGTAGCATCCTGGTTGCCTCCCCGACTCAGCTCTCCTTCACAGGGGTCCATTTCTACATGCCCATAATACTATTTCCTCTGTCGTAGCTCTGAACATAGTAGCACTTCCTTCATCAAAAACTTTTTTGATAAGGCTTGCTGGAGGGCTGAGCTCTAAACACCTGGGATGTGCATTTGGTTTTGCGACCTAAGCTTTGTAACCTACACTGCTTTACTATACTTGGCCTGAGAGTGGCATTCTTTACTCTTTGAATTAATTAAGTTGTTTGGAGGCAGCAGAAACTACCTTTGGATCAACTTGAGTGAATATAGTTGTTCACCAGACTCTGGCAACTCTTAAAATATATTTTTTGATTACCTAAATTACTATGCATGAAACTTTCTTAAACAAATAGGTCTCTGTTGAATGAAATTTTGTACTCCAATTTCACAGATAGTTACTATGCTCCATTTGTGTATATCTAGATTCATAAAATAATAGACAAATATTTGTAGAGCAAAAAATATATTGGATAATTTTGTATTATGATTTGATCACTTGGTGGATTTTTTTGTGGCTAACAGGCTTTGTGTTATTTGAGTGTTACTTATTATTTGAGTACTACTATTAGTCTAGTGTGCAGAGAGTTCTGAAGCCCATTGTCTCAACTGGAATATCTGTAAAAACAATCAAACTGTGTACATTGCCTTATTGAGTTTCTATTTTTTTCTAAAAATAAATTTTTAGAGCGGTTTTAGCTTCACAGCAAAATTGAGAGGAAAGTATAGAGAGTTCCCAAATACCCTTTGCCCTACACATGCATAGCCTCTCTTCCCTGTTATCAACATCCCCAACCAGAGTGGTACATTTGTTACAAACAATGAACCTACATTAACACACTCTTATCATCCAAAGTCCATAGCGTACATTAGAGTTCACTCTTGGTGTTGTACATTCTATAGGTTTGAACAAATATTTAATGACATGTATCCACCATTATAGTATCATAAAAAATATTTTCACTGCCCTAAAAATCTTCTGGTTTCCACCTATTCATCTCTCCTTCCACCCAACCCCTGGCAACCACTGACTGACTTTCCCTTTCTAATGCTCTAGATAATTTAAGAAGCTAACAGTGAGCTTCTGTGAGACCCCATCGTGAATGAAATTTTGTGGTCCTAGCAACCACTTAGAAAACACAAATTAGAGAGCTTTTAATGCAGGCTATTTATTACAAAATATGTCCTAATATTGTCTAACTTCTATATAGAAGGGGATAAATAAAAGTTTTGAGGTAAAATAATTTGGGGCGTTAGGAGTATGTTCCTGGCCCTTTAATAAGAGTAAAGCTTCATTTCTGCCCAGTGGACTCTCAGGCTGGCTGCTTCACTACTACACACATTCAGTAATGAAGCTTCTCTCAGTCTTTATTAATGGTTGGATTATTTTCTAGTTTGT
The DNA here is from genome assembly GCA_031878705.1 of Tapirus indicus. Lineage (NCBI taxonomy): Eukaryota > Metazoa > Chordata > Mammalia > Perissodactyla > Tapiridae > Tapirus > Tapirus indicus. Next base: position 10,750,925 of record CM062925.1, read on the forward strand.
AACTTTGCTGTTGAAAATCATGAATTATTTTTTAATCAACTACATAATTTAAAGTAAAATTAAGGTTCATAGAGTTATTTTCATTTCAATGTAAAATATGTACGTCATTTTGTGACTACCCTTTTGAAACTTAACTATGAAAATGACTTCTTTCTACCACCATTTTTTTAAAATAATTGAACTTGAAGCATATTTCGTCTCACTGAGTCTTCAAAGTTCTGGCTGTCAAAAGATATCTTTTTTCCTTAGGGTTTAGAGAAGAAAAGAAGACTCTTAAATAATAAAATACCTAATTTTAATGCCTTGAATCTTTCTGTATGCTGATATTATCAAAGAATAAGAAAAATAACAGACCCATGACTATAATTTTCATTCTTTTCTTTACTTGACCTCTAGGAAGGGAGTAATTTGATATAATCCATGTTTGTGGTTTTGATGGGATGGCGATTTTGGTTAAAGTTTTTGTTGTTTTCATTCCAAAATGGAAGCAGATTTTACCCCAAACCATGGATTAGGCAACCATAATTAATTGGTTGATCCATAAAATAAAATACAATAATCTGTTCTTGCTGCTTTAAGTCATGTAGTTTGTGTTCTTGTATCAAAATACTCACCAGCAATTGTTCATGCTATTTGCATTATTCACTCGTCATGCAGACAATGGAAATAATAATTAATAGAATAAAAGTATATATATATAAAATGCTTTCATTCTGTGACAGGACCTGGAAAATAGGGCATTACAGTATTTCTCTATAGTTTTGAGGCCACAAACTTAGATGGACTTCTACTTTACTTTATTGGTAAAATTGTTCTCTAGGGGTCTTTGTGTCCTGTTCACCAGAGCACATGTTCTGTCAAGGAAATTATACCTGTGAATCTTTGATGCTTGAAAAAGTTACAATACGGCCGAAATTTTAGAACCCTAATTGTCTTGCCAGATAAATTTCTGTTAGTTTTTCTCAGAGACATCTTATGATTCTCTCCTTCTAAGAAGTGTTTACCAGCACGTTGATGAAAGGGACTGTAATCACTTCTGTTTTTATTTGTACTTGAGGAATAGATTTTGGGGAAAACCGCCCACTTGATTTGTCAAAATACTGAAAGACTTCTGCTTATGCTGTCTTTGAATCTCAATCTCTATAAATTTACATTTTAAACTGGATTAAGCCGTTATCATTATAATATGTAAGATTACTGCCCACCGAGTTCTAACCATTTTTAGAAATTAAGAGTGCAGTTACATATGAACAAGAATCGGAAAAGGGCCTCAGTTAAGTTTTCTTTCACTCCCATTCATTTTCTTATGGTATTTTTCATGTGAGGAATGATAAACTAGTGAAACTAATAGATTTGAAAGTAAATGATATCTAGATTTTTCCTTGTAAGGACTAGAGCTTCAGTGTCCCTGTCGTATACTCCCTTAGTCTCCCTTACATCGTCTTTTTATGACTTGTTTGATGGCTGTCTTCCTTGGTAGAGTTCAAGCTACCCTACAGCGGTGACTAAGTCCATTTTGTAGACTGTTTTATCTTCAGTGCCTAGCATGTGATAAGTTATTGACAAATATTTAAAAAATGAAGTTTATTTTACAAGTAAAAAATGAAAATAAGAAAAGAGCAAAAACTCCATAACTAAAATTAGGTTTCATGTCCAGGGTGTCCTTCACTGAATCTTTGAGTGACATTGACACTTGAGAGAAAAATGTTTTCCTCTCCTAATTTACACATTCTTCCTCACAAATCTTCCAGATCTATTAATAAGAAATGGTATTGAATTCGTTTGAGCTGGGGTGATCCTACTTCAAAACAGTGTGGAGGCAACATCAGTGGTATAATTTGAGGGACAGTGAGAAGCCTGTCTGTTCAAAAATAGCTCCTACCTGGCTGCCACAGTATTTGGAATTCCCATCACTGCAGTTGTTTTGTTGTTGTTAAAGTGTCTCTGAGAGGCCCATTTAAACTTATTTATTCTGGTTGTTGTAAAAACAACAGTCCTGCTTTTATGGAGCAGGACTTGTAATTAGGACTTATTATGTGAAAGGTAACCTTTTGATCAGTAAAATGACGTATAACATACTATCATTTTGTTGAACAGGCAGAGATTCTCCACCTGAAAATTTGAGAAAGAGAAAAAAAAAGCCTCTAAAAAGAAGTTAAGCTTCAGGTAAGGATTAGAAGGTACTCCTCTAAGAAAGGGAAGTGGGTAAGAGATTAAACAATATTAGCTACATGATTATTTGCGCAAAATTTAAGGAAAAAAAGAAAGAAAAATGAAATATTCCTGAAGTACGGATTAACCTGTGGATCATGGACATTCAGTTTATCATTTGTGTACTGTACCTGGATTATGGAATGGATAGGATGACAGGGCCAGTTTGCTGAGCAGTGATGGGTCGGACAGATATGGGAGTAAGGAAAGGGAGTTGCTTAGCAACTCAAAGGCTATCAAAGCAATGAGACCTTGTCGGAAGAGATGCCTGGCTTATGAAATCACCATCTTGAAAATCACTTTTTCAAGCCCATTTGCCTCAGCCAGGAAGCAAGGGAGGGGTGGGTGTAGGGGTGGTGCAGATTTCACTTGTTTTACTTAAGGCTGACTGTGATATTGTGATTTATAATGAGAAATATATATTTGGACTTCATCCCCATTTCTGGCACAGAGCTCCTAAAACCCCAGGAATTTCCTAAGGGCTGAGAGCTGCAAAGATGTCTTTCGTTATGTTAATGAGGTGACTTTGGAACCCCACCCAAGGATGGGGGCTGGTTGCCAGGAGAACCAACCCTGTGATTAGAGGGTTAGAACTTTCAGCACCACCCTGAGACCTTTTGGGACAGGAGAGAGGAGGGGAGGGTTGAGGTTGAATCAATTGCCAATGGCCAATGATTAATCAGTCATGGCTGGGTAATGAAGCCTCCATGAAAACTCAACAGGAGAGGGTGAACACGTGGAGATGTGGAAAGAGTGGCGTGCTCTGAGAGGGCTTGGAAGCTCTGTGCCCTTCCCCCATACCTTGCCCTATCTATGCATCTCTTCCATCTGGCTGTTCCTGAATTATATCCTTTTATAATAACCTGGTAATCTAGTAGGTACAATATTTCCCTGAGTTCTGTGAGCCACTCTGGCAAATTAATTGAACCCGAAGAGGGGGTCATGAGAACCTCTGATTTATCTGTGTGTCAGAAGTACACGTAACAACCTGGACTTGCGATTGGCATTCTGAGTTGGAGAGGGTCGTTGGATCCTCCAGTTTATAGCCTGTAGGTCAGAAGCACAGATAAGCTGCGCTTGTGACTGGCATCTGAAGTGGAGTGGGAGGTGTTCTGGCAGGACTGAACCCTTGACCTGTGGATCTGATGTTGTCTCCGGGGAGGTAGTGTCAGAATTGATTTGAATTGAGTTAAATTGGAGGACACCCAGCTGGTGTCCTGAGCATTGCTTGGTAGCATGGAGGGAAAACCTCCCCCACCACACACTGGAACTGGGTGCTGTTTGTTGGTGCTGGGAAAAACCACACACGCGGTGAACTGAAGTGAAGTGTGCTGAGTGTGGTAGTAATTGTGAGTGAAAGAGAAACGCAGGAGGAAGGACTGGGTTTTTCCCTACACAGATAGACTGAACTGGGTTTTTCTTATTTACTGACTTTCTTGTTTTGAATTTACCTTTTCTATTTCTGCTTTCTCTTTGGTAAAGGTGATAATTTGTTCTGCAGTGGCCAGAAGGCAAAGTCAGGAAAGAAGGGAAGTAATACATGAATTATTCCCGTTATAAATACTCAGACTCCTGAATCATTAAGAATTTGAGTTAATTTCTACTGTTTTCTTAACCAGACTTTTCCTCCACTGAATAAACAAATGGTGTACAAGTGGAGGAGAAGCCAAAGGATGACCCAACCATAGATGTAGATTGTGACTGTTTTATTCAAATCTGGGCACTCCCCCTCCAGAGCCGTGTCCTCGGGCAGGTTGTTTTGTAAATGAAGGTGATCGTGGCTCTTGACTGCTGGGTTCTGTGAGGGTTAAATGAGCTAACGCATGAGGAGAGCGTTGCTGAGCCGCATTCACAAACTCCTCAATAAATGTCAGCTGTTATTCCTCAGGGGGACAGCCCCTCGAGCCTGATCAGGCTGGAATGATCTTCAAGTTAAAGATGACCCAGAAATTCCTAAGATGTGTTTGGAGATACTGATTTTGACACCTTTCCAGGCGTTAAAATATGGGTAATTATACAAAAACAGAACCCCCGAGGGCTCTGAATTTCATCAGGAGGTAACTGACACTGTCACAAGCAGGGAGAAGAGGAAACCTTTGATCTCTGACAAAAGAGATTGAGCCTGTATTCCTCCCAGAAGATGTGAATCATAGGTAGTTTATGTTTCACCTGAACTTAATGCTAACTAATAGCTAATTTATTAGCGAGATGCTGAGAACTGTAATCCTGGAGAATTTTAAATACTGCATGCTGGAAAATTTACTAAACAAACAAGCCATGCTGGGCAGACTAATTAAGTACTCACCTTTTGAACTTCCTTCTTCCACATTACAGCAGACCTTTTTATTTTTTTTGCTCTAAACTCTGTCACCATCTCAAAATTTTACTTGAGAATCTTCTGACAGTAGCTTCTTTCCTTCCCTTTTACTGCTCAACCACTGTAAGTCTGGCTTCTGCCTCATCCACTTTACTTTCTCTCTGGGGACACTGATGACATCTATAGTGTCAACTCTAAAACCAGTGGATACTATTTGGTCCTTATTTATTACTTTGATACTGTTGCCCACATTACATGTTTTTCAAATTATTTATTCCCTTAGCTTTTGTGACGATATTCTCTCCCTGTTCTCATAAATCTCTGACCACTGCTTCTTGGTCTGTTTTGCTGGTTTTCCTCTTCTTCTGTCTCTTCAGTGCTTTCCAAAGTTCAACCCTTGGTCTGCTTCTCTTTTCTCTTTACATATTTTTCTTGGATGATCTCATATATCTACCATCTATGTGTCAATCACTCCTAAATCTGAATCTCCAGAGTTTCGACTCTAATTTTCAGACCTATTTGTGACCATATGTCCAAAGTGGAACATTTCCACCTAAACCAGCCCCATCACAGATATGCCCCTTTTCCTTATTTCCTGCCTTGGTTTAGGGAATCAACACCTGCCCGTTCACCTACACCAGAAAGGCTAGGAATCGTTCTCTACTCTTGCATCATCCCCCATGTCAAACAAGGTGCAGTCAGATTTACCTCTTAATATTTCTCATTTTGATTTAAATGCCTGAGTTTTACTGACATGAGTCTTCGTGTCTTTATTATTTCAGTAGCCTTCTAAATGCCCTCCATTCTTGCCCTTTTAGTAATGATGATGATAACAAACCCTTAAACAGCACTTACTACGTGCCAATCTCTAAGTGCTTTACTTACATTAACTCATTTAATTCCCAAGACCACTCCAAAAAGTAGATATTCTTATTTTCCACTTTTTACAAAAGAGATCAGAGAGGTTAAATAACTTGTCCAAGAACACAGAGCTGGTAATGAACAGAGGCAAGCTGTAAACCCAGATAGTCAGGCTCCAGAGTCCACCCTCTTCACTGTTACCAGAGTCATCTGTGTACTAGGAAATGTAACTACAGTATGTTGTCCCCCTGCTGCCCATAGCCCACAGAACAAAGCTTAATCTCTTCAAGCGCTGGTCTCTACCTGTCTGTACAGCGTCACCTGTCATCTTCTACTTCACACTGTATTCTAGCCACACTCACCTCATACTATATGCTAGCAATAAACTCAATAGCAATGATCAATTTTCTATCTTTGCATACCCACCGTGCAGCTTGGCATTCATCGTCTCTTGTACTGGTATATTTGTTAAACACACAGTTCACCAATGCTGTAACAGTTTAGCTAGCTTGTTAAAAGGGTATTGTGCCAGATAGAATTCTAAGGTGCCCCTACTCCCCAAATTCCTGGCCCTTGGTGTGCATACACCTCCCAGTTATTCAAACAAACACTAATCTAGGTACTGCCATGAAGGGATTTTGCAGATGTAATTAAAGTACCAAATCGGTTGACCTGGTAATAGAGAGATTATCTTGGTGGGCCTGACCTAATCACATGAGCTCTTTAAACGCAGAGAATTTTGTCCAGCTGCTCACAGAAGTCAAGAGATTCGAAGCATGAGAACGACTTATGTGCTATTGCTGGCTTGAAGATGGAGGAGGCTCCATGGTAAGGAAGGAGGGAGGCCTCGAGGAGGTGAAGCCAGCCCCTGGCTGAGAGCCAGCAAGGCAAAAGGAGCCTGGGTCCTACAACTGCAAGGAGCTGTATCATGCCAACAACAAGAACGAGCTCGGAAGCTATGTTTTAAATTCAAGATCATGTCATCTGTGAGTAGAGATCGTTTTGCTTGTTCCTTTCCAATCTGAATGCATTTTATTTCTTTTTCTGCCTAATTCCCCTGACTAGAACCTCCAGTACAATGTTGAGTAGAAGTGGCAACAGTGGAATCCTCATCTTGTCCCTGAACTTAGGGAAAACCTTTAGTTTTTCACCATTAAATACGATGGTAGCTTTGGGTTTTGTGTAGATGCCGTTTATCAGGTTGAGGAAGTTCCCTTCTATTCCTAGTTTGTTGAATGTTTTTTTATCATGAAGAAGTGTTGGTTTTGTCAAATGATTTTTCTCCATCAGTTGAGATGACCGTGTGTTCTTGTTGTTTACTCTATCGGTGTGTTGTATTACACTAATTGATTTTGTGATGTTAAGGCTATTTATTTCAGAACTGGGATATATCCCACTTGGTCATGGTGTATAATCCTCTTTATATGTTGTTGGATTATTCAGTTTGTTAGTATTACATTGATGATTTTTGTGATTCATAAGGAGCATTGGCCTGTAGTTTTCTTTTGATGTCTTTGGTTTTGGTATGATGATAGAATAGGCTACAAAAGAATTAAATTAGAAATAAAAAACAGAATGAAATTTAGGAAATTCACAAATGTGTGGAAATTAAACAAGACAGTCATAAATAACCAATGGTCAAAGATGAAATCACAAGCAACATTTTATTAAAGACGAATGAAAACAAAAATACAACACGCTAAAACTTATGTGATTCCGCTGAAACAGTGCTTAAGGGAAATCAATTTCTTATAGGTAAACACCTATATGAAAAAGGAAAAATAATCTCAAATCAGTAAGCTAAACCTTCACCTTAAGAAACTACAAAAGAACTGTAAACTAAACACAGACTAAACAGAAGGAAGGAAATAATAGTGAATGGAGATAAATGAAATAGAGAAAAGGAGACATTAAAGAAAATCAATAAAATTAAAAGTTGGTTCTTTGAAAAAAATCAACAGAATTTATAAACCTTCATTTGTCGAATGACTAGTAAAAAAGAGAGAGAAGACTCAAATTGCTGAAATTAGGAGGAAAAAACATTAGTATCTGAGCCCTAATTTCCTCATCTGTAAAATGAGAATTATAACATATGCCCCATCAGGTTGTTGTAGATGTTAAATGAGAAATTACTGACCACTGCCTGCCATGCAGTAGGTCGTTCAGAGATTGTTTCTCTCCTCCCTCTTTTATACTTCTGGTTCATTTTACATCATTTAAATCTTTCCAAAGTCTAACTTAAAAACCAGAAGTGAATATTCATCCTTGTTACAATCTACTACTCTGCTTATCTTTCAATGCCTTCCATATTCTAATCCCAATTTACCTTTCTGTGTATAGTCCTCCCTACACTCTGGCACTAGTGCTTAGCTCCAGCTAAACTGTTTCATTCATTTTTCCTTGTATTGCAAATGATATAGGGAATTGTTTTCCTGTATTTATCTGTTTGTTTTCTGGATTTGCTTTCCCTTTATCTCTGCTCTCTCACTGGTACTCTGCAGACTATTTTTTCTCCTCCAACCCAAACCAGAGCAGAGTCAATGAATCAAGGCCTTTCTTACTTGAGTGAAAGGCAGAAGCATTTGGCTCTTGCTAGCGGAGCTGTTTCTGGGTCCTCCGCCCTTATTTAAACAGCCTTCAAACTTCTCTCTGTCTTCATACTGTACACCTTTCAGGACCTTAAATCCCCCCTTCCTCTTTAACTCTTCATTCCTGCCCATTTTGAAGCTCAGTCTATTTCTGTGTGTAATTATAATCAATTTACTTAGCCATTTTACATTTCAATTTGTTTATGTGCTTTATGACCAAAGCTTTAGTAAGGTGTGTATACTAACATATCAGTACAATGTTACCTTGGGTTCAATGTCAAACATCTAAAGAAAACACAATTTAAAAAGAGGTAAATATAAAAATAAGCAATATTACAGAGACAAATCAATAAAAGGAGTTTTTATGCAGTTTGTTCCTGCATAATTTTGCCCACAGCTTCTAAACTAAAAGTGAGGTATGTTTTAAACAGTGCCATTCAGAAAATGTTAGCTTTACACAGTGTCTATTGAATGAATACCTCTGTAAAAGATTAGGAAATCAACACACACACATTTTCCTACTTCCTGTCAAACAACTTTCTCCTATTTTTGTCAGACAAAAAACTATTTTTTACATTTTCAAGGTTTACAGTTTACACATTCTTAAACTGGCCTTTTAAACTGAGCCACAAAATATCTACATCTCTTTAAGATGATAAATGTATTTTGCAGCTTTAGTTCTATGGATGCATTGTATAGTCCATTGCAGGGCTGGATCATAATTTATGTCACCTGTGTCCTATTATAGGACATGTATGATATTTTCCATTTTTCCTGTATAGGCAATATTCTGATGATCAGTCTCATAGATGAATTTTTGCTTACATACTTAATTTTTTTTCTTCCCTAAGTTTATAAAGAAAAAACGAAGAGAAGTTTAAACATTTAAGTCTGGGTAATCATTAGCTATCTTGTTGACCAAGCACACAGGAATTTCAATTAATGTTTACTAAACCTACTGTAGTTCACCCATAAAATTAAAATGTAATGTCTTTTTCACTGGGGTTTTGAAAGTTGCATTTAGATAACATCTGAAAAAGATCTGCCATCAAAGAGTGCAGTATATTACTAATTTCATCGTCAAGGCAGTTTTATGAAACCACGGCCACCACAGCACAGCTTTTATGGTTTATTACCTTTTGACGTGAATGACTACTTACAAAAACTGAAAACACTATGAAAATGTCAGAACAGTCCTGGGTTCTACACATCCCTGGCTTTATAGACTCTAACAGATCGTGAGGGTTCACAGTGGTCCGTCGTTAGGAATTTCCAACACATGTCTTTCTGGAACAATGCATGATAATGACGTTTCCAAATATTTCATTTATTGACTATTGTATTCTAAATAACAAGTCTAAAAATTTAATATGCAGATTATTATTCCCATAATTGCAGTATAATCCCACCGATTGTCGTGACGGCATTTTGCGTACTTAAGAAAAAAATTGTCCGAGCCTCTGCATGTACAGTGTAAATACAGACGTTAAGATAATCACTGTTAGCTAGTTAGTACCTTTCATAATATTGCCAAATAATACACCGAAACACATGACTTCACAAAATGGGTTAAGTTTGGAGGTGTTTATTTTTAAGACTCTACCTGAATGTGCGCTTAGGTTAAAGGAGAGGCGGTGTGCATTAATAATTCAACACGCTGCCTCTTATACTTGCCTAATTAAAAAAGGCTCTTCACTGAACCTGTCGGGAGGAGTGGAGTGTCTGTGCGTTACTAAAGTCTCTGCACCACTAGCTTTGCTCTTCTCTTTGGAAGTGTTTAACAGAGAAGCAAATGCTATTGTAAATATGCCACGGCTTTGCGAGGGATAGATAGATCAACATTTATTAAGATCCTACTATGGGGCGGGCACTCTGCTGGTACTACAGGCCCCAAGATTGACGCTTTGTAGTTGCCTTTGATGAGTTTAGAAGGAGATGTTTAGATGATACAGCTTAGAGGGAGAAATAGACACACAAACAGGTCGGCTCAGCATAATAGTTTCAAATTTGCATCCAGGCAGAAGCATTCAAAGTATTTTGGGGCACAGAGTATCGGCCCTGTCTGGTAAGGTAAGGTAGTGCCTGAACTGAGTCTTCAGAGATAAAAGCTAGCCACATAGAGGGCATTCCACGTGGCTGGAAGGACATGAGAGACTTCAGCCAGGTTTTATATCTAGTCCTGCCCTGGCCGGTGTGTGGAGTACAGCTGTGCAGGTTGTGCACTGAAGTCCAGCCCATGGTGCTCTGACTTGCACTCTTATGCTGCTTTGTATTCATCTGCCTAGAGGAGGCACCTTTCTGTCATTTCTCTATTGAGAGTGGTGCCTGTTTATATTTGTTCTCTCAGAAAGGGCACTTTCCTGCATTTTTTTTCAAAGGTGTTATACTTTTTTTAGATTTGTACTGTTGGTCAGAGGGTGAGGCTTTATTTTCATATCATCTTTAACTCACAGATTTTCTAAGCCTCTATCAGTCTCTTACCCTCTCTTCTGGAAGCTTCCAGCTATCCTGAGCTTTCTGCCTGTGGGTTGTCAACAGCTAGTGGATGGAGAAGTGGTTGGAGAGGAGTGGTCTGCACTCTGGGCTGTCTCTCCGTGGTGTAGATGAAGGTCAATACAAACCAAAAGGAACTTGGACAACTGGCTGACCACTCAAAGGAGTGGTTCTTACAAGGGCACAACTGCATCCTGAGTTAGCTTCCAGAAAAGTTAGCTTCCAGAGGCTTGTGGCTTCTCCACTGTCTTCTCCTTTCTACATGGTACCTCCCCATCATTTTCACTCATACCTCTCATCTGCTCACTTCTCTAGACTCTGCCAGTGGAAAACTTCCTCTGCCATCAGCCTCCAGCCTCTGCGTCTCTCTCTCCTGCATTGTCCTCAGGCTTTGTTTATCTGTCTGCAGCAGGAGATTCACACCCACCTATCCCTGTGCAGGCTTGGAGACAAAAGAGGTCCCCAGGGAGCATGGCTGGAAGAGATCACTAAGTTCAGAGAAGGTGTGCATGTAGGAAAAAACAGAGGTTAAAATTTAGAAATATATGTCAATTATATGTCACTTTAAAAAATTTAGAAGTATTATATTACCACTGTATATATGCTGGAAATCACTTGCAGAAGAATCATTTGGGAATACCTAGGAGAGTGACTAGTACATATAGTCACTTAGTTTAACTGAATAAAGGATTTGTATAAAACAAGTCTCTGAGAAATAGGTCTAGTACTGGTAATAAATCCCAGTTGGATATCAGAGCTCCAACAAGCAAAGAGATTAACTTGGTCAGCCACTATCTTTGAAGTTCTTAGCCAAATATTAACCCCAGAGATAATAAAGGATTGATGGTAAGTAGTTAAAATTCTTTTTCTACTCCTTGGGGGAGACATAAGGAGGCCCCTAAGTGTATTCAAAAGCCTTTAAATTTCCATTTGGGTATTTCTGCGGAGCTCCAAGGAAAAGGTTGCAAACTGGAATGCATGAGTTTGAACAGAAGTTGTGTGATCTTTGGGGAAGTCCCAACCCAGCAAAGTTCCTGCTTTTACTTAGAAGTTGGACACAAAAATCTGATCTCTAGCCAAGAAAACCAGCAGTAGTTGTTCAGCAGCAATCAATTGGCAAATAAAACATGCATTTCAGAGAGGAAAAGTGCTGGGATAGAATTACCCAGACAAATTGGAGGATGAATTAATTTGATCAGGGCTCCTGGAAGAGGTGGATATTGAGATGTAAGCATGACCTAGAGAGACTGAACAGGTACCAATCCTTAGAGTAGGCAGGATCAAAGTAATTTTTGGCAAGGTGACCAAAAGCCTGCAGACGCTCTGCCGCCAGCCTACACACATTATGGCAGTGCTTCATAGGTGTGGGCTGAGGACAACTTACAGCACAATCACGCGGGGCACTGTAAAGTGTCAGATCCCCAAATTCACAGCATTGATATCTCTGAGAATGAAACTCAGGAATCTGCTTTCATAATGACCCTGAGTAATTCCTAGGTCCATTACTATTTAAGTCACTGACTTATAGAATACTATGTACTATATACAGTACTGACATGCAAACGTATAGGAGTCTGTTTACATAAAGGAGTTGCACATGGAGACTTGAAGATATAGAAATTCTGTGGTGTGCATCTATCTCTTTATGGGAGGACTATGGATATATATTGCTACTTCAAAGTAAGAATACACCTACCAAGCCAATATGGTTCTCATTTAGGTTTTTCCTCTCTAAAACAAACAAAAAAAAGTAAATAGAGAATTTTACATAGATGAATTGGGATGAACTGGGAGTGGCTAGATGAGGAAAAAGGGAAAAAAAGTCTGGTGTTCACATAGTAGCCTGCTTATAATTAAAGCCATAAATGTGGATAAGTAAATTGCACTGACCAGTATGGTGGTATGCTGGTAAATGTTGAACCACTAGCTCTTCAGGAAAAAGTCCTGATCTGTAGAATTTGCTAACTTTTCTGGTGTAAATACTTCTACATTTATCAATCTCAAGCTCCCAATGATTTAACAACCAGCTAGCAAAGTTCCTGAAATTTTAATAAATCAGTTCTTATGAACCAATGCCAGCCAGCGCCACTGATTTTATATATAAACTATTATATTTATATTTATACCTATTTTCTCAAAGTTAACTTTGTAACTTATTTATTCTATTGAACAGTGCATAGTTTCCTCTCCATGTCCAAGCCAACATTCATATGTCCATGTAATTTTTTCCCTTTTGCTGCTGTTTGTGTATCATTATGATTTTGAAATGTTAACATGCCAGTGCACTTTTCATTCAAATCATTTTTTCTAGAACTATACATCCTTAACGTGTTTTGAAAAGGAACAAAGAGACCTTATAATAGTAATGAAAAAGCTAACAATAACCGCTAGATGAAGTAAGTTAAAGTTATTTTAAAAAAGTATTTATAAAACTAAATGGCATCGATATATCGGATATCATCTGATTCGTTTTCAAAAAATTTTCTCTTTTGCAAAATAATTTGGTGCATAGACTTGGAAGATAAGGAGGTATCTGGCTCAATTGCTAGAAGACTCTAAATAACTGTGGTTGATATTCACTGAGAAGTGGAGGCTGATATGCTCTGTCAGCCAATGGGTCTGGCAGGGAAATATTTGCTGTATAATTTTCTAAAAAGAAAGGAAAGGCAATCTGGGGAGATCCTTTAACAGTACCCAAAGATATTCACATACAACTTTTCAGAGTTGGAGAGGTTAGTGAGAGAGACAGGTATATTTTGAGAAAGCTCCCCATGATAATTCAGATATAATTATTAGGTAACCATACATGGGCTGTGCCCACATCTCTGCCCAACTCCCTTCCCTTAAGAAGCGCTTTGGTAGGATATAGGCAAAACATTGGATTAGACTTATGACTAATTTGGTTCTACCTGAAAATGCTATTTTTAGAGGAAGTTAGGAATTAGGAATTTAATTTTTCCTAAGTGTATGAAATTGTTCTTCTAGTGAGTAATTCAGCTAAAGTAATGTAGGCTAATTAGTATGGAAGAACGTTGTGGTGACATTGGTTAAAAATGCTAGACATCTGGATTATATGCTGTTATGGACTTAATTGTGTCCCCTCCAAATTCATATGTTGAAGCCTTAATCCCCAATATCACTATATTTGGAGATAGGGCCTTTAAGGAGGTAATTAAGGTTAAATGAGGTCATAAGGAGTGGCCCTAATCTGATAGGAATGTTGTCTCCATAAGCAGACAATGGGGCATCAGAGATCTGTGGGTGTGTGTGCAGAGAGGAAAGGCCATGTGAGGACACAGTGAGAAGGATGCCCTCTGCAACCAAGAGGAGAGGCCTCAGTAGAACCCAACCAGCTGGGGCCTTGGTCTTGGACTTCTTGCCTCCAGAACTGTGAGAAAATAAATTTCTGTGATTTAAACCACCCAGTCTGTGGTATTGTGTTATGGCAGCCCCAAGCAGACTAACACATATGTATCATAACATGATGCATTTTATTACTTTCAAGCATATGAAATAATTTAAAACAGGCCAAGTATCCTTTTAACAACCACTACCATAAAAATAACAGCTTATAGTGTTATAATTCTTCTTTTTTGGGGGGTGTGGGGGGGTCAGGCATAGTCTCATTTCCTCTGCTAGTTTCAATCCATTTAATTTTCACAAGGCGATAAAGTTAGTACCCTATTGTTTTCCCTGTGTTACAAAATGAGGAAATGGAGGCCCATGAGTTTCAGGAATTTGTTTAGTGCCATAGACCAAGTAAGTGCAGCATCTTTGAATCCACCATTCTGGCTCAAGAGTCCAAGCTCTTACTCACTATGCTATAAGAATAATTCACTTGTGAAATGGAATTATTTTGTGCTTCTGTAAGTGTTTGTTTTCCTAAAAGTAAATTGTTCACCAAGATTTTTTGTCATCTTCCTCCATGAAGTTACCATTTGTACACATTATTCTCAAGGGGATAGGGATAAAGGGTAATATTAGAAATGTACCTAGGCATCTTTAAAATCCATCCCTCCTGACCCCCTACCCTCAGTTTAGCCATGGTGAGACCCTGCGGCTGATAGGGTTGTGTTACGTATCCCAAGAGTGCAGGGAAGGAGAATGTTTGAGAACCACTGGTTAAGCCCAGAAGTTCTGCCTACTTGATGACACATGCAGTAGAATATGCAAAAACATTATCATTTGAAAAACAACAATGTTTTTGAACATCCAGCATTATGAGGTGGTAGGAGTAAATCAGAAAAAGTAAATAAAAATCTGTCTTCATTGAGTTTCTATCATAGTTAGTGAAAAAATTCTAATATACCTTGCAGAAAAATATTTTAGTATAAAGAAACTATATTTCAAGATTGAGATGGAAATAATCTGTCAGGATTCTATTGTCCAATAATCTGTCTTATTTTATTTCAAATATAAATTTTACTCTTCCAAAAAAAATTTAAGGTGGATTTTAAAATAAACAGATATATATAACTATCATAGGGTCTCTTGTGTATTCGTATGTATGGGAACATTAAGGATAAAAAGTGAAGTCAGAAATCGCATGGTAAACGAAAAGTGGACGTCCTGCTCACCAGGGATAAGATAGTCTGTAGATGTGCACATCAAATTGGCTCTGGAAGTCTTGGGGTTTCAAGGATAGAATACTCTAATAGCTTGCGTAGATCTTCTCATTGGTATTATTCACTTTATTACTTTGTAGTACATTTCATTGTCGAAACTCTGGTTAACCTTCTGCTGTAGAACAGAAATAGTTGGTTTCTAAGAATGAGTAATGATGGATCTATAGGGTTTTGTCAATTTATTCCAGTGCAGTTTTTCCTTGTGGCCCTAACTTTCCCTACAGCTGGGTGATTGCAGTATCCCACATGCTCTGGCATCATGAAAGGAAGAAGGGGCTGGCTAGTGCCCTATTTTTTTTAAGTATCTATATCTAATATAAACATATAGCTTTCCTCTCTAAAACAAAGGCTGAGTTTGGTGGTCATCAAGATCCTTCCTGTTTTTGCTATATTTGGTCTCTTCCTGTCTGGTTCCTCAGCTCTTTTAGATCCTCTGTCTTCCCATTTACTTGATCTTTGAACCTCCCATCTGGCCCCTTCTTGTAATAATCATGCTCTTGTCTCTGACGGTGTAAGATCTTTAGTACCTTTGAGGATTCTTCTTTTCCTTTCCTTCATGGAAAAAACTGTCCAGAGATTTATTTTTGGTTCCAATAATTAGAATTCAACTTACTAAAGTTACTAGTTCAACAACTTAGTCCTTCCTTAAGAGCAAGTTCTTATTTTTAGCTCACAAATCTTACTATTGTAATTTTTAAGTCTAGCACCTTTTAGCCATCATTTTTAAGTACTTTTGGAATAATATTTGGTACCATTTCAAACTTAATTTGCAAGCATCTTCAAATATACTTAGCTGAATTTATAAATTAAATATGTTCGATAAATAAATAAATAAATAAAAAGATCTTTCTGCATAGTCAATATTTTCAATTAATCTGTCAAACATAAACACTTTCGATTTTCTTAATATTTACATAAAATAGTATAACTTTAATTGAACCTGTCCTGTGACACCTCATCCTCAAAGTTTATAGATTTCTGCTTGGGTTCCAGCTAGCTGTCACCTGCTGCCGAGAATTTCCTTTAGGGGAAAAGCCATTTAAACATGGATGTCACTCATGCAGTCCCCTTCTTCGGTTTCTGCCTGCTTTTGGTCCTGCTCCATTGCTTTCAAATAGTTGTTTTTTAAAAGCTGTCCAAAGTTTTAATTGTTTTCTGTGGGAGGCTTAGTCTCATATCAGCCACTTCGCCATTAGCCCAATTGGGCCTCTTGAACCAGAGGTTCTTGATTTGTTAACCTGTCAGTGAATATATGCTGAAGATTGGAGAAATAAAGATGTCACAGATAATTCCACAACAACAAATAATGTCTTCTTTCACAGGCAAAGGTGGAAAATTTAAATTCAGAATTCATACGTGTCTTGTGTCATACCAAGAAAATAAAATATTTGAAATTCTGTTTTGTGGCCAGCAAAGTTACTGGCCTACCAGCAAGATGAAAGAGAGGCTGCTTCTCACTGGTGTGACAAGTGTGCTCTGGATCTGGCAGTGCCCCGAAGTTGGCCTTTCCAAACTACACCTTAGAACTGATGTTGCGTTTTGTTCTTCCTCAAGTAGCTCAGATACTTGACCAATAGCAGAGCATTGGCCTGTTAGCCTGCAAAATTGAATGGATATACTCTTAGCATATTGAAACACTTATGCAGACTTCAATAACTGTAAATTCTGTGAGTTTAAACCAATGAGAGAATTTGTCATTACTCCACTCGAAAGTTATATTCCGTTAAAATGCCTCATTAAATGCTATGGATAAAAAATAGCAAGGAACAAGTAAAGGGAAGGATGATGAAGGAGAAGATAATTTTCAATAAAACATTACATATAAAATGTGTCTGAGAACAAGGTAAAAAGAAAAGTAGAAAGATGGGATAACTTTTGTGAACTAAGCTAAGCCAGTTTGGCTGGCAAATAACATCATCCCACACGAATAGAGAGAGGTGGGGGGCTACATGTTCCCTTCTCGCCTCATGTTATCAGGTGATATTCTACAATGAAAGCAAGTCTGAGCCTAGGCTGCTTAATGTACACACTCTTATTGACAAACAAGAACAAGTACAGTCATGTAATCTGTTCTTGTTTCCTCTGGAACAGCCATTTCTCTGTCCTCAGCCTCTCTGAGAGGCACCTTACATGAAAGAGTCAACCTGAGGCCAATGCAACAACATTTTGATGGCAGGGTCAGCCAACTCTTACTGGTATCAAATGACAAGAGTTGTCCTGGAAATGGAGTGGCCCAAGGCTTTTGAAACCCTGAACCTCAAGGGATTCCCAATTTGGGTTCATTGAATTTTTAAACCTTTCTCATTTAGTCTCACATTCTCTTTCCAATCAATCATATATTTCAGACACCATTCATTTCAGCAATGAAAACACCACTAATATTTCTTTGTGATTAACAAAACTTCTTGTGAAGATTTTTTTTTTGAGGAAAATTGGCCCTGCTCTAACATTTTTTGCCAATCTTCCTCTTTTTTTCTTCTTTTTTCTCCCCAAAGCCCCAGTACATAGTTGTGTATCATAGCTGTACAGTTGTACCTCTTCTATGTGGGAAACCACCTCAGCATGGCTCGATGAGCAGTGAATAAGTCCGTGCCCGGGATCTGAACTGGTGAACCCCGGGTCGCCGAAGTGGAATGTGTGAACTTATCTGCTATGCCACTGGGCCGGCCCATCTTATGAAGATTTTGATAAAATATTTAAAGTGCTTAAGTGCACTTCCTGAAGGTGGATTCCTCTTGAATCTGTTTCAAACGCTGATTGCCCCTGCCTTGAGGATCAAAGTTAACCGATACCTCTATACATTACACTGCTTATGGATGGATTTTAAAAAGCAATATATTACACAGATAATATAGCACTATCAATGACAATCAGATTTGTCTAGAATCCCTTAGTCCAAATGAATAGATTTGAATCACCACCCATGCACTGAGGGTAGACATTGCTAATGAATAGTTAAGTGCTTTTCTGCTAAATATAGATTCACAATCTTCACCAGCAAAGGCAGCCACTACCAATCAGAATTTTCAGTCAAGATATAACTTGTCATCCTAGCTTTAGTCCTTCCTCAGTTGGATATCAAACATTTATTTTATTTAAACATCTAGGTAATAACCAGCATTCTCCATTTCACATATTGTCTGGCAGCAGCTTCAGACAATACATATTTGACATTTGCAGCTATTAAGCATTTGTTTTTTTTCCCTAATGGAGACAAATAAAGTGGGAGGCAGTTCAGTCCTAAGTATCACAGCTTTAAAAGAAGTCAACTTCGCAGATGATTGCTAAGAAGCTATAGCAGCAAGAGACCACCTATGAGGAAAATAGAGATAATTACAAACAACAGTCACAGCTGTTCACTGCAGCCCTCATAACACATCCTCAGCAGGAAAAGATCGCAGCTAATGCATCAGATGTTCAGCCACACTTAGTCACTGTAATGGACCCAGAGTGTAGACAATTTATAGATAAAGCCAGCTTTCACAGCAGGGGAGGTCAGAGTTCAAGTCCATAGCTTACCTTGCATGAGAAATTTCTAATCATTTCAGAATTAAGGCCTAAAGGCTTAACCTATTTTGCATAAGAAATATATTATTTAAAGGTTACTTATTAATCAACTCTGCAAGATTTCTTACTGTACTTTAACATTTCCTATAGATGGCACTTGAATTGTTATGCTTATTTTTCCCGACTGCATAAAAAAACCACCCTTCACATAAATATTGTGCCCTGCATTCTATAGTTCCAAAGCCCTCTAGGAAACACTTCATTGCTCCTAGACAGGGACAAATAACTTTCGTAGCCAAGGGCTAAATTATGTTGCACTCTTCTCCAGAAGAATAATTATGATTTATTTAAGAATATTCATTTTTGGAAACACTTATTTAATTTCTTGTGAAGCATATTTAATATTGGGATTGTTTAGTAAATGTCCCTTTTCCTCTCATTTCTTTTGCTTTGATATCTTACCAAGCCCTCAAGATATCCAGCAACCATGACAAGTCAAGTAATATAAAACAATGAACCATGAATAGAAATAATAATAGCAGAAATCCAACAGATTAATTCAAATTCTGATAAAAATCACATATAATTTAAACAAACATACTTCACACTACTTTGAAATAAGCAGCATAATCAAAATATGTTAAAATTTATAAATAAGGTAGAATAAAATCATTTTGCCATTGCGTTTTTTGTTGTGTCCCAAATCTGCATACCCTGTTAACTTGAATTATATGCATTTGAAATGTTTATTGTCGCATACACAAAAGATGTTTTTGGCAAAGTGTTAGTGTTTAATGTGTTTGCTTAAGGGACACTGAAATACAGAAACATATTGATGGATTTAGTTTTTATTTGAAGTGGATGCAGGTTGGCTGGTCTGTAGTGAGATTTAGCTGGAGTTATCTATTTGGGAGACACAATCATACGGGTTAGTTGCAGCCTTGGCCAGAAATGAACTTGCACAGAGCATGTGTGGAGGAGCATCTCCTGTCCTAAGTGCAGACGAAAGCCAACAATGATCTGTGTAGATTTAGATAATTAAAGACAGGGGAGAGATATTGAGGGAATTCCTGCATCATAGTTTCTGTTTTCTCCCATAGTGATATAATTTCTTCTTAGAAGTCTAGAAAATAGCCCCATTTCTCTTTCAAACCTTGGTGTTTTTTTTTCCCCAAATCTGTTTCCCCTCCTGCTATTGGCGATTTGGGAGGAAACTTAGAAAAACTTACTTTTGCCATATACCTGGATCTGTATCAATGTAGAGAAAGGACATGAGTAAAGTGATGACAGTCGGAAAAACTGATTTCACACCTTCCTTTTCCCCTATCTTTCATCTGTGTCAATGAATCAACAAATTCAGCATCTTTTGAGCATATCCAATATACTCTACATATAAAATATACTAAGTTTTCAAAGCATTGGCACATATAATATTTTACTTGATCTGAACAATAATCCTAAAAGAAGAAAGGGAACACAGTCTTATTATTAATAAGATACTAATGGCATCTCATATTTATAAAGCATCTTATAACATGCAAAGTGTTTTCATATAATTTTCTCCTTCCAGCTTCAAACAAATTATGAGTATCAGGACAATTTGCAAGAGAATAAATATGAGTAGTTAGTATTCACAAAAGTTGTTCAAGGTCACTATGGCCAAAGAAGTACAAATTAAAATTACCAGGAAACATTTTCACCTGTCAAATCCTTGAGGAGCTGATAAACTCAATTTTTTCAAGGCCATGAGTGGGCAGAAAGGTATCGCTCTCTGCTGCTGGTGAAGCTATAGTTAGTTACACCCTTTCAGAATGACATTTTGGCACGAGGAGTTTATTCTGAGGACATATGGGAGAAACAAAGCTTTACATGTAAATGAATTCATTACAGTTATTTATAATATAGAATATTAGAAACCACATTTATTTGGGCAACTGTAGTTTGAGGCAGTCATCTTGGCACATAAGGAGAACTTGCCAATGGAGACCCCCTAAAGTGAAACAAAAGTTGGAAGAAGGCTGGGCTCAGAGCTGGCCTAGTCGTCTGCACTGCACGTCTCCTGGAGTTCCATAGGAGACAAATAAAATCCTCGTGTAAGGCACTGTTCTTTTGGGATTCAGTTGTTACAGCCCAACCTAATTTTAACTGGCATAAGTATATTTGCTTGTTTGTGTAAGGATGAATGCATTTATTCAATATCTAAAAATGTGCTTTAGGAAACCTCTCAGTCCCTTTATCATAAGCATAGAAACTATGTTATTAGGGAAAGAGTAGGAATGAGCCTACCTAATAATAACTGACTTGGTAGCCCATCGCAAAGCCAATAGTTATTGAAAACCTAAAGTTATTTTGAAAACTATTGAAATGTATGTCTCTGATTGAACTGGTTAGGTGATATCCTTTATTCTGATTCTAAGACTTGATGATCCTGAGATTTCCGTTAGATTCATGAGTCTATGGTTGATTTAGCAGCCACATTTATTATTTGAAGAAAGCGAGAAAGATGGTGTTAAATGTTCCTCAACGTGAAATTGAGGTTTTAATTATTACAGGACATATGGGGAAAGAGACACTGAACAGCTCAATTCTAAGCCTGGGAATTTTTCAGCTAATATTTAAAAACACAGCAGTGTGCCTGTTCAATTAGGAAGCTGCTGGTGTGTGTCTGCTTGCTTTCATTGGGCAGAAATTTGGCCACTCAAGTCATTATAGCACTTCCAAATGAATAAAGAGAAAACTTTTTGCAAAGTTCTAGTTAATGCTCGCTTAATTTTCATTTAAATAAAATGGATGCTACGAAAACTATGTAACATTTTTGTCTAGTCTTCTGCTGATGCATATTTTTTGAGGTAAATTAAAGGACATCTTAACAGCTAATGAAACCTGCAATGTTAAGTTCAGTGTTTTGGGATGTAGGAAATTCTCAAATTTCTTCTCTTTCTAAATTATTATAATGACGATGGCAGACTTCTTAACAATGAAAACAACTTAACTTAAAGAATACAGTGTTTCTCATCTTCCTCAGATGCCCTCTCAAAAGACCTTGTTCTTTCTTTTGCAAGTGACAACCCTCATGCTGTTTAATTTTCTACAGCATCTTACATTATTTAATACTTTTTCCTTTCTCCCTCTCTCCCTCCCTTCCTTCTTTCTTTCCTCTTTTCCTGCTCAGTTACTGAGATCAAAATGTTGGTGCTACTATGGATAAGGACAATGGGAAACCATGGCTTTATTTGGGCTGCCAAATGGACCTAAAATATTCCCTCAAATGAATTTACCCACTTGGACACTGGCAGAGATGAACCTGCAGGGCAGAGTCTATACCTGTTAGCTTACCCTCAGTGGAGAGAAGAGAATGCTGGGTGTCCTGAGGACACGTGGCTCCAAAGGGGAGCTCTGTCATTCTGGAAACACCCTCGGCCCTTGGTCTCTGTCACAGCTCACTGTCATGTTCCTCTCTACACCTCTAGTCCATCTTGCTTCTTCATTGCTGCCTCCTCTTCCTCTCACTTGTTATCCTGAACTTGGTTAATTCTTAAGGTTCAGTGATCTTCCTTACACCCACTCCCTTTGGGGTCTCTTTTTACACTTGTGGTTTCACCTATTCTGAAGGCACCTATTATGAAATATATTTCTTCAGTTTTGGATTCTGGGCTCCTCACTGGACATCAGTACTCAAACTCCTTTTTAAGACCAAACTCATTCTCTTTCTCCCTATACAAACAATCCCTTTGATGTCCACATTTTTGCTACTATATCACCACTTTTCCCGTCACCCAGACGCAGAAAGTCTGATATTCCTTCCTCTAATCAGACATTCCTTTGCCATATCTCCTGCATCCATCCTTCCCTTTCCATTCCCACTGATAGTGTGCTGACTCCATCCGCTCGCTGAAAGATCACTTGCACCGCATATGAAAGGGTCGCACAGAGATTGGTTTGTATTTACTGTGTTTTCAGCCTTTCCCTCCGCCAGTTCACTCTACATATGTCAATCTACTTTAAGGTTAATCTCCCTTACTCTCGGGATTAAATCTCTTTCTACTGCATTTGAGGGCTCACACAATTTACCTTTTATATACCTTTCAAACTAATCGACTTTTCTCACACAAACCTTCCATTCCAATCCAACTTCACTCATCACTATTCCTTTGATCTCGTTTTTCCCTCCACATCTTTGCTCACTCGTATCTCCCTACCCAGAAGGTCTTCAACATATCTTACTCCTTCTTTAAGATTTGGCTGAAATTTCACCCCCTTTCATGAGCTTCTTTCAACATGAAATTATGTAGGCTGCCCTTTAAACTCAATGGTGTGTTTTTATAACATTTGTTTGTTATTAGCTTTATGATGCTTTGTTGCTTTATGTCTTTTAATGTTTTATCTCTAGTTCTAGATTATAAGCTACTTGAGGGCAAGGAGTTTATTTGTATTTTCTGCAATTAATAAGAAGGTTCAACGTATCAGTTTACTGATTGCTATCTGGAGATTATTGCATCTGTTATAAAAACTTTTCACCTTCCTTCTGCCCATGAGTAATGAGTGATTCTGAAAGTTATTATTCAAAATAGCTACCTACATCATGGAGGCTGAATTTTTCTTGATGAAGTATGTACTTAGCTTGTCCCCACTTGGGACGTCAATGTGGGTCTCAGTCTGTTATTAACTTTGTTCCACTCTTGGGCCACTCTTGTGGTCTTTAGAACTCCATGGCTCTATTTAGCTTTGGTAAATAATATCATCATGCACAAAAGTCAGTCTCAGGCAATCAGCAAAACGAATTTCCTCATTGTATAACCACATGTAAAACTGCCAGGTTTAAACTCCGCGAGGACAGGGTCTGTCCCATATGAAGGTTCTCCTGTTACAAACCATAAAGCTTTGAAGACGTTTTCAAGGTTGAAAGTAACATGTAGTCACATCGGGATCCAATAAAACTAATAAAAACACTTTTCTCAGAAAGATATTGTGGTCATCTCCATCCTGGGAAATGATCTTTTTTTTCTCCCCAAATGATATGTGTTGACAATTAAGCTAACAGCAGATTTCTTTTCAGCTTTTGAAAACAAGAGATGGAAGCTGGCAGTAAGAAAACCAGTACAATGAAAGCAACTGCTTAATAAAAAAGCCACATAGCTTAAATTTCAGCATGGAATCAAAGAATTTTAAATACATGGAATTCAAGTTCTAAAAAGCAGTTCACATAATTTGCTGTACTTATACTATTCTTTTGCAAAAATGTGTAGGAGAGAATGACCAGAAAATGATGCAGTTGCTGACTGAGAAAGCCTCTCTTCTCAAATGAGAAGTAATTTTGACCTTTTTGTATATTGAAAGCAGCACTGAGTTAAAGCCACCCTGGACTTGTAAAGATCTTTAGAATCCTCTCTTTAAAATAATTTTTATTGATTCATCTATAAGCAGAAATATTAGAATCCAACTTTCTATTAACTGCTTTCATCAGGTAGTCATTGAAATATTCCATGCATATTTCCGATAGCCTCTTTTTTGCATTCTCTTTTCCAGGCAAACTGAACAACTAAGCGTTCACTTGGTATAATTCCCCACCTCTTGGTCAATGCTCCCGTTTTCTTTCCATCAGAAGTCCCAGGGGATTGTGGTATAGAGACAACCCAATCTTAAGTCAGTTGAGCTATAACTAACCACATCCTCCCTTGTAGCAGACAAATATGGATTCAAATTCACTCCTAAATTATATCACAGTCGCCTAGCGCATACTCAATTCTGGCTACTTGATAAACACCATCTTACAACCAGCAAAGGGAGGACTTCTAAAATAGATGGGTGTGGGTTAAAATAGTGGGGGTACAAACCACCCTTGTAGATCGAATGGTGACCTTAGGAAAAATACCACTGTATCTAATTTTTGGATCTTAAGATATTTTCTGAAAAAGCAAGAACATATAGTTTTTAACATCTAGATTTCATTTTCAGTACTCCATAGAGCATTGTTATATAACACACCAAGTCTGCAGCCATTTCTATGGCTGTTTATGGCCTCTGTCTCAGCCAGTTCAAGTGGAGGTTAAAGTTGACGACTTCGATGGAGCTCCCTATTCTGAAGTGCAGCAATTTTCTCTTCTTTGGCGATGTGACTTCCCAGCACTTCAGTGTATTGCTTGCAATCTGTATTTTGATTGCTTGGGTTTTCAGTTTGTTTTTAAAGGAAGAACTTTTGATCATTTCCTTGAAAGTGCTAGCTTTCACTGATCATGTTTAGCATGTACTTAGAAATTAAAGAAACAGTATCTGATTAGATGCTTGAGAGATTGCTGAGAAAAAGGCAAAAATCTAACTTTCAAGTAAATAAGTGAAATGCCTCCATCAAATTGGTTTATCTGTGTAAGTAAGCCTCTTAAAAAAATAATCACTGAGAGTCATTGTGTCAGGTACTTTGCTGACGTTATCTCGTGTATTTGTCACGGTGACTCTAAAATAAGGAGGAGTAGATCACGTTGTGAACATCTGCTATTTTTTGACTCACCTTCATCCTTTTCTTTCTGAAACTACCCTTCCATGTAATTCTGGTGGTCAGAAGGTAATCGTGCCTTCACCTCCATGCGACAGGTCAAATCTGCCAGTCCATACCTAATGGCAGTAGCCCAAGTTATTGTCCCAAGGTTGAGAACAGAATTCAAGAAAAGCCACCCAGAATCCATGTTGGGGATTCATGTGGCTCTTGAGGGAGAGACACCCTGCCATTTTTTCTGGATTTTCCAGTATCAAAGATATGTATACTGGGAATGGCAAAGGCCCTTCTTTGCTACTCCAGGGGAAGAATCGTCTTACAAATGAAGCCAACCCAGAGGAAAGCAAAACCAATAAATTATGTTAGCTAGTACATTGTTAATTCTAACTAATATTCCTTTTCCATTTTACACACAACAGGATACCTGACTTTCCTAAATATATACAGCTAGTAGGTGGCAGGCCCAGAATTTGAACACAAGACTCTCTGATTCCATGTCGTATAATGCCACTGAGAGTAACTTGGGGAATCCTGGGACTGGCCAGTTACTTAAATATCAAGGTAGTCTTGGACCCTGATTCCAAATTGTACAAACCGTTTTCTTCCCAAAAGGTTTTTGTGTGCCCCGATATGATAAGGGGAATAGTTTTCGAAAGGCTGATGTAGTCGAGCAGATTCTAGCACTTATCTGTTTTTGTTAAGACAGTCTTGAATTAACAAATATACGATAAGAATGTTTGCTTATCTTAACCTTGGCAAGTGAGAATGTTTTGTAGAAATTGACTCTTCACCTCTATCGGCGTTGGCTTGCACTGGTTATAAATCCTGATGTTTACTATTGTACAAATAGTCAATATAATCTACTACCAACTGATGGGAGCTGCTGAGAAAATCCCTGGGTTTTGGTCACCATCCTATCCCGAGACAGACCTTCCTATATGCACTTTCACAGCCGAGCAGGGGCTGGTTTCCCTCTCTAGCCCGCCACTGTGTTTTGATGACCCAGTTAGTAAGAGGTCTCTGCTTGGATGGCATGGAGAGCTGGAGTATGAGAACGCTACTTCTCCGATGTCTGAGACATGCAGTGAAGTCTTAAAGTCTGGTAAATATTCTTGGACCACTACGTATATCCTCTCTGACTGAGATAAAAACAACTGTAAGAATTCTTTTCAAGCAAGAAGATTCTAAAACTTGTTCTAAAATTTCTTCAAATTAATATGTTGAAACAGGAGATACAGTGTTGAGATGACGGCACAGTTCTTAGTTGTAAAGAGAATTGCCTTTATTTTCTTCCCCCCAAATTTAAATCTGTTAACAATAATTTATGGGGACAGGGTTGCAGATATTCAGTAATTTAAGTGTCTCAGACTTAGTGGATTTAATGAGAATTTATGCATGGTAGATATTTAGGTCTCACAGATGTTCAAGTTTTTGTTTTATTGTTTTGGACCCTGTTGTTTGTTTACTCCAATGCAGAAAGAAAACTTTCAGTACACTAATTCTAAAAGTTAGGATTCAAGTATTCAATATTTATTAAAGCATGCATTTTAAACTCAGTTTATCCAAGTTTCAGGACAGAGGCTGAATTAAATATCTTATCAAAATTACATTAAAGTGATTTGTACTACCTGCTATCCATTTATATTTAGGTATTTTTTTCTTTTTAAAGACCCCAACTTTGTCATTAGAAAAATCTAGTATTTTAGAATCATAATAAAGAGGCAGACATGGCTAGCTTAGCCACAAATTTTAAAGGCTTTTAAAAAATAAAAGTATATTATAAAATGCAAATTGGAAAGTTAGACTCAGTGAGTTGAACATGCATTAGCCTCTGCTCCCTCCTGAAACTGCAGTGAAAGGACATGAAGGTATTTTTTAAGGTTATAAATAAACAAGGATTAAGAGATTGAAAGGGGAGATGTCAGTCAAGAACCGTTGGAAGCTGAAGAACAGATGGAAGAGTGATAAGCGAGTTAACAGAGCCCAGAAAGCTGAGTCCTAATCCCACAGTGGAGAAAGCAAAGGAGCAAACTGATTTACACCATGGGACCTCCCAAAGGCTCTGGATTGCTGATACTGGTTACTGCTGCAAGTGGAGATGAAAGCGGACCAAAAACTTTTGGGTGAAAGTCTTTTAAGAACGTGAGTCCTCCAGTTCTCTCCTCTGCTCTGTGCAGCTTGTCACTGCTTCTCCTCAAGGCTTGCAGGTTTGTTCTCTGTAGAAAGTCTCTCTCCTGTTTCTGTTCTAAGGCACATTGAGAACAGAATGCCCCACTGTAAACAGGGGAATGAAGTGTGTACTCTATGTTGACTCTCCAAGCCTGCCTGTTAGGATTATATCCTGAAGCAGAAATTGAAGAAACTGTCTCTGGAGAATCCGATTGGTCCCCCAGGTAAAGATGCTGACTATCCCCAAAGGATTGTTCCGGCAGACAACACTAAAAAGAATCCACATTCAACCCCATCTGCTTCCCCAACATGGAGACCTTCTAACCAACAGTTTACGGCTCAGTTATAAATTTGAGCAGACAGTCAAGGGTCACCAAGTATTTGAGAAAGCCTCCAATATGAAAGGCATAAACCAAAATAAAGAAACAAACAAAAAAAATAAATAAAGTAACTTGAAGGAAAGAGTTACTGTGGAACAAGGTGAAAAACGACAATAATCAATGCTCAGAGATGAGAAAATATATTGTGTCCATAAAATAAAAACCGAATGCCAATAAAACAAGACAAGCACTTTCATAGAATATAAAATAGTTCTTGGAAATTAAAAAAAATGAAAGAACAGAAATGAAATACTTAGTAGAAGAGTTGGAAAGGTTAAAAATTTCTCCCAGAAAATATAGCAAAAAGAAAAAAGATGCAAAGAAGGAATAAAAGATAAAATTAAATGACTAACATAGGAAGTTTAACATCTGAGGAGTTTGGGGGGAAATAAAGTGGGAGAAGATCATAGAAGAAATCATTCAATGAAATTCTCAATATTGAAAGTTATTAGTTTCTAGATTTAAAAAAGTATATAGTGTCTGATATAAGAAATGAAAAAAAAGAAAAGCCTCACACCCAGGTGCACTATTTTGAAATTTCACAACATTAGAGACAAAGAGAATAAGCTATAAACTATTTGAAAAAAATTCTGGTGGGAAAATGGCTTCTAATCTGGAAATCTGTGTCCAGCCAAACTATCACTCAAGATTTGGAATAGATTAAAGACATATCCAGAAACATAAGGTCTTAAAAATTTTATCACCCATGTTTTCTTTCTAGGGACATTAGTGAAGTGCCTAAAATAAAGGAATAAACTAAGAATCGGAAAACATAGGACCCAGGAAAGACATCCAACATAAAACAGAAGCAGGGGCCTGCCCGGTGGTGCAGCGGTTTCGTCCGCGCTTGGCAGCCGGGGTTCGCATGTTCGGATCCCGGGCGCCCGCCGACGCGCTGCCTGTCAGCCACGCTGTGGCGGCGTCCCATATAAAGTGGAGGAAGATGGGCACGGATGTTAGCCCAGGGCCAGTCTTCCTCAGCAAAAAGGGGAGGATTGGCGACGGATGTTAGCTCAGGGCTGGTCTTCCCCACACAAAAAAAAACAAAAACAGAAGCAAAAGGAATCCCCAGGAAGAAGTTCAAAAGAATAATCAGTCTTTATTGAAGCATATCAACAGGATCTAGGAGAAGCCTTTTCTAGAAAATAAATTTGAATACCTAACATATTTGAATTAATTTAGAGGAGATTTAAGTAATATGTGGCTGAATTTAAGAATTAATAATAAATTATTAGGAAACAGAGCATATAAAAATAAGATGTTTATTAACAACAGGGACGATAAAATGTTGTGCAGAAAAGGAAACATAATCATTGTATACTAAATAGTATAGTACAACTGAAAAATGAACATTGATCTAACAAAAATTATGTTTTGATAATCTTGAGTGAATGGGAGACGGGAAATATAAGTGGATGTGACGGGATCCTCATATTCACAGTGGGGAATCAATAGTGTCTAAAACTCAAAGGTCAAGAAGAAGCAATTTAAGTAAATTACTCAGAATAATAGAAAATAATTAAAAAATTGTTAAAGAATTTGAAAGTGGTTGCTTCTGGAAATCAGGAAGTAGTGGCATATGGGAAGTCAGAGGCATGCTGTTTCTCCAAACAAGAGTTATTAACTCTAAATTGTATTCATATGTAACTTTTACAAAAATAAAAACCAAATTAAAAACAAAAATAAAGGTAATGCATGCTGTAAACAATTTTCAAAAGGTGTATAAGTGTTTGGAATACAATTTTCATGGACTCCTCACCATTCTGTGCCATAATATGTAGTGATTATTAACTATTTGTGTGTGTACAGATGGTTGTGTACAGACATACAAATATATGTTCACATTTCTTTTTGCTGATGAAAATGAAGCTGCAGCCAACATCTTTAATCATATAACTTTATTCATAAAATTTTATACATAAGTACATAAGTGTTTATATATATATATATATAAACACTCTATGTATATATGTATCCAAAAAACTATCTTGTGACTTAGAAATGAGGGTCTTCAGAAGTGAAACTTCCAACAGAGAAACTTCCAAAATTGCACCAGAACACCCTCTGGCCTGTATAAAGCATGAATGTTTAATTCTTACCCGTGTGTTAAGCCCCAGTTCAAACACCACCTCCTCCACAAGCCTTCCCTGACCCATTCATCTGAAAGGGAAGTGGACTGTCCGCTCCCTTAGCTCTTTCTGACCTTTTGGCACTCACCACACGTGATTGTCTTTCTGTTTGTTGCCTCCAATCTTCTGTTGCCACTGATAGCTCCCTAGTCTCACGAA
The DNA here is from genome assembly GCA_031878705.1 of Tapirus indicus. NCBI lineage: Eukaryota > Metazoa > Chordata > Mammalia > Perissodactyla > Tapiridae > Tapirus > Tapirus indicus. Next base: position 10,780,854 of record CM062925.1, read on the forward strand.
CTCAATCTCTTGGAGAGATTACTTGGTTATTTCTTTGGTTCCCAGTCCAAAACCAGGTTGGGTCACGTACCCATCTCAGTGGCCAGGGCTTAGGGAGGATTTTATTGAATAAAGTGGCTCTTCTTAAGGTATCCATGTATGTCAAGGAGAATGACTGTTTCCATATGAAGGTGAAGGTACTGGACAGAGGCTCCCTCGAGTGTTTTCTACACCAGTATTTATTATTATTACTTTGAGAGAGGGGATGAGTAACTATTGGTAAAGTCGTGTTGGGTCAAAACTGTTAGAGTAAGAAGGGAAGGATATGTAGAGATTTGGTAGTGAAACTGGCCCCATATCACCCGGCCCGATGCTGTTCTATTCATTAATTAACTTATTCCTTTATTAGGTTTAATTAATATTGCATAGCATTATTTTTAACAATTAACTTCCACTTTGTCATATGTAAATATGGTAGTCAAAGTAATAACTTGATGAACTATTAATTCTCTTTACTAATAAAATTTATCCAGCACTGCAATCTTCAGATGCATGTTCTAAAGTATTTAATTCTTCTCAATTTCTGTAGAAATTCCAGGAAAGATTAGGATGAATCATTATGGAAAAATTAGATTAAACCAGAGTCTGTTCACTAGAGAAAGGGATATGACTGTAGGAAACAGAAAACATTGGGGGAAATCTACTGCTTACCAGTTTAATGTAGCAATAAAATTGTCCAGCACAACTCATCGATTCGGATATTGTCATTGCACATTCTGCAACTGAGCGATGAAGTATGACAAGAGAGCTTTTAGGAAATCTATGTGAGGTTGAGATGATAAAGAGAAATATTGACTCATAAATATCAACTCATTTGAGGGGTACCCACCTCACAAGAAATGATTCATGTGAATAACCATATTCAGGTTTGTTGGCATTTTATGATTCAGTTTTTCACGCTGAAAATACATTGTCCTTTCTTTGTCTAAACGTATGTCTGTTCATTTTTGCTTAGTCCTGAGCAGAGAAAAACAACATGGAAAATACCATGACTTAACGATATGATTTTCTTTAAAGGAAGTTTTATTCTTTGGGAAAAGTTGCATTTTTATGCTTCATTCCTTTGTAATTAATGGATTAATCTTTAAGCTCCTCTTACATCCGCATAAACAGGTATCTGGTTGCTTACGTATTCAGAATACATATTCCTAATTTAACATACAGAACCTAATCATCCTATTTCCTCTGCTTTGGGAGCCTTGCTCTGCCAGCTAACCATTCATCACTGGCCTTTAAATTGCTGTAGGCAAGCAGAAAAGGATTTCCTTCCTTACATTTTCTTAGTATATTTTCACAGAAAGGAAAATTAATAGAAGTATAAAAGACTCCCTAAGAACTTTGCGGCCACTGCAATTTAGAAAGGTTATTGAATTGGTAAAAAAAAAGTATGAAATAAAAGAAATAAAAAGATTAGGCTGCAGTTTTGCTTTTTAAAATATTCAGGTAATGAGCAAGAAAAAAGTAAGTTTCACGCTGCCAGCCATAGAGCTTCAAAACCTACAGTTGAGCAGGGACTGACACGCGCTCGTACATCATCTCACTAACACAATTGGTGGATGATGGTGGCCAATGCAGACACACCCAACCTCTTTCTTAATGAAAGACAAGTAAATTACAACTGTAATGAAATACTGATTCCAGCTATCAGGCTAGCAAAGAGAAAAAGGGTTGCTGACACACTTCGAGAGTAAGGGTGTGGGGAAAACAGTTTTCTACCCTTACACACTACTGGTGGGAATGTAAGTTGATATGGCCTCCTTAGAGGGAATTGGGCAATATTTACTAAAATGGAAAGTGCTCATACTCTTGGCCTAGAATTCTACTGCTAAAAATTTATCCTTCGGGAAATGTGCTTGTATGTATAAGGATATTCATCGTGATCTTTTCTTTTTGCGAATAGAATAGTAAACCAGGAATACCTTAAATGTCCATCAGTAGACTGCTGGTTAAATAAATTATGGTCAATTCATGACAGAGAAAAGTCTGTACCATCTGCGCGAGGTATTGTTAAGGGCAGGACAGTGTGTAAAGGTGGAACAGTACCATTCATGATTTTTTTTCTTGATTTTTTTTTGCTGAGGGAGATTTGCCCTGAGCTAACATCTGTGCCAGTCTTCCTCTATTTTGTATGTGGGACGCTGCCACAGCATGGCCACTGATGAGTGGTTTAGGTCTGCACCCAGGAACCAAACCCATGCCGCCAAATTGGAGCACACCAAACTTAACCAGCCTTGGGGCTGGCCCCTTGATTTTTTTTTTTTCTTATTTTTAAGGATTTATTGAATGTTTCACAAAGGCTACCTAAGAAGCTGGTTACAGAATTTGCCTTGGGAAGGGAGGCTTGAAGGGGACTAGGGTGGTCTGTTTCCAAATATCTTTTTATATTATGAAAAAAACATTTATCATGCCAAACACAATATTTTCTGCTGAGTTAAAAAAAAAAGTGGCAAGCATGGTTTCATGGGATCATATTCTCACTGATGACTGCAGCTCTGATGTGTCACAGATACCCCTAAATGTCCAGCAGCAGACTCCGGAGCTGCAGGGAAAGTGGGAAACCATTCGACAGAGCGAATACTGTGACATGAGTTAACATTAGGAGTCACGATATTATCTCACATTTTTTTGAGTACTTACAATGTGTCAGGCTCTGGTCAAGCGTTTTCCATGCATTGACCTACTTAATCTTCTCATCTGTCTTAGAAAGTATGTATTGTCATCATCTTCATTTTGCAAATGAGGTAGACCTGAGAGAGAAGTTGAGGAACCAAGATTACATAATCATTAAATGACTTCCCACAGTTTCGACAACCACAAGGCACTGCACTCAGCAGGGCAGAGAGCTCCCTGCCTTCCCGCCGGCACCGTCCTGCTCTTCATAACCAACTGGATTCCCAGTCCAATAAAAAAGGTATTTTTCTCTGTCTGCTAATTATCAAAAAGGGAGACCTGTTCTGGTTCACTATTTGGATTTGCAAATATTTGCAGAGACTGTGTGGGCACTATTAAAACTATTTAATTCCTTGGAAATTGGAAGACTAAACAAGCAAAGGAATGAGTGGAAGGCATGCCAGGCAAATGCCAAGAGAAGGATAGTGGGTTGTCGACATTAATGTCAAGAAACACTATGAAAAGTTATAATATGACGAGTTTTTAAAAATATTGATGAAATAGTAAATTTCCACAGAAAAAATATTGCAGCCATGAATATTGAATCATTAAATGAAATATATGAAATATGTACAACTGAAGATACTAAAAATTCAAGAAGAAATGGACAAAATCACATAGTGGCAGATTTTAACACACATCCCCATCTGCCTCTGTCACGTCAAATAGATCAATAATGATAATATCAACAATAATAAACGAATAAAAGAAATAAAGGGAATTAAAATAAATTTACTGGTCTAAAAATGATTTATAACTCTGTATCTCATAAAATTAGAATACGCAATTAGAAATTTTTTAGCAGTCCAGGAATTTCGATGCTAATGTAACAGGGTGGAATTCCTTCCCCTATACACTTTCTTGATGATAGAATAGGTTATTTTATTAGGTAGGAAAAAGATATGAGCATATCATAGGAATTGTGCTGGGATGCAGGCAACAGTAGCATTCATAGTGAGGGAGAGAAAAGAGACTGCTAATAAAGTAACTGGAGTCATGCTGTAAGATACTGTCGGTCTTAGGGGTGGAAAGATGCTTGTCTGGTAGTTCTTTCACCCTGGTGCTGGACCAGGAAGAGTAGAATTTCTTTAATATTCTCCTCCTACAAGCAGGGCCTGATGAAATCATCAGGGGGAACCGAATGACTGACACTCTAGGCCGGAGCCCACACTAAAGACGCAGCAAGATGTGACGGGAGGGCAGAAGGGAAAAAGGATCAGCGAGGAAAAGTCCACATTTTTTGTGTTTATTGAGCACTAGGATTTCTTCTTCTGTGAATTTTCTAGTCCTATCCTTATATCCATCTGAAAATTAGGTTATCTTTTGCTTATTGGTTTCTGGACTATATATATATTATATATCCTAATATATATCTTTATATATTACTGATATTAGCTATTTTATATTCAAATTATATCTTATATTCAAATATTTTTATATTTTATTCAAATAATTATATCTAATATATTCAGATATATCTATTATATTCAAATATTAACTCTACTTCATATTCAAATATATCTATTATATTCAAATATTTCCCAGTGCATTTTTTTTGCTTATGTTTGTATAGTTTCTTTAATTGACAAATGTTTGTATTTGATGTAGCAAGATGTGTTTATTATCTCCTTTATGGCTTCTGGGTCTTTGTTTTATTAAGCAAGATGTAACAATTCCTAAATGTAAAATTTTTCTCCAATATTAGAATTTCTAACCTATATCCTGGTAGCTCAACTTACTACGTTTTATGTATTTTAATTATTACATAGACCTCCTTTAACCCTCTGCATCTATTTCTCGCATTAACTTTGGAGTTAACCCCTCACCCAGGGCTCAGTTTGGAGAATTCTTTCAGTGACTCTTCTCTTCCCTGGCCCACTTCTTGGGTGCGTCCTCATTCTCATTCTCCCTTAGCTCTCTGTGTTACGCCCTCTGTGTTCTGCTCTGATGCTGGTTTCTTAACACCTGCCAGCAAGAAAAAAAATAGCCCTAATTGTCTTGATCAACAATGAGATACAGAATATCTTCATTCCTGTGTCAGATTTTACTTCTCCCTATTACTATTTATAATTTCAAAATGCCCACTACCTAAGCAACACATCAGCAAGAGTACAATCAAATTAACACCCTGTTTATTACTCTTCTCCTGTGGGACGTCCTCCCTGCTGTTACTCCACACTTCACAGCCCTCAGCGGGTCTCTTTATGTGGCACCTGTCACCCCAGTGGGCTTGTGAGCGCTGCCTCTGCTCTCACCCCACGTTGGGCCACACTGCACTTTAGAACTCTCTTCTCTCGCTCCCTGTCAGGCACACATTTCTCTGCTGGGGACCACCTTGAATCCTCATGGTACCAGAGCTTTGAGATAGTCTGGCAGAGTTGGGGAAAAGAGTCTTTTTTTCCTCCTTTGTATTGTACCCTTTTAGTGCAGTTCATAAGCTGAGTTATTTGGACCCAATGATAGACTGAGTTCAGTGAGCATCTTAGTTTGGGCTCCTCCAAAGCAGACTCTGGGGCAAGGACTTGGGAGCAGGTGGTTTATTGGTGAAGCATTCCAGGAAGCACAAGTAAAGGAGTGGAGAAAGAGAGAGAGGGAAGGAAGAAGTTCCAATAAAGGTGCATTCATCAGCCAGTTCTGTGGAGGATCAGGGGCTCCCTCTCCCTATGGGCTGTCTGAGGTATTAGGTGGAATACAACTCAGAATTGTCCACTGCGTGTCTAGGAAACTTGGGTATTTATCCGTTGACTCCCAGTTCTCCTTTGTTGAGGGGTGCTCCCGGGGGTGTTAAATCTCCAGCATTTCTGGGCTACCCTGTAACACTGGGCAAGCTCCCACAGCCCTGGAGAAAGCCCTAAGAGTGAGAAACAGAGAGAAGCAGGCTCTGAGGCGAGCTGGCTGCATGTATGGGAATGTGCACCACGGCTGCCAGTGAATGGAGCAGAGCATTAGAGCACCTGCCTCTGAAAAACTGCACTTTCGTCTTCTACTTAAAACCGCTTTGCTCCATCAATTCAAATATATGTTCCAGTGCTTTTTCTGAGCCAAGTTTACCATGAATGCTGCTGTCCCTTGTGGAACGCTCTCACTGTCAGCACACACCCCATCTTCTCCTCTTCTCCCCCGATACACTCTGTCAGCCCCTCCAGGTTTCCAGGCAGACGCGAGGATGTCTGAGCCCCATAACTGGTACAGCATCAGTTATTTCTCAGGAGTCCCATTAGACCTCCGTGCAAATAGATTTCCCAGTAGGTCCCGAGATACGCCCGCCAGCTATGCTCACCAGTGGACACAGTCGCCCTCAAGCTGAGACTGACAGCACACAACCTTCAAATAAAATTTAATCTTTTTGTGTCTTTTTTCTTTCCTGACCTCTGCCAACTGGTACTTGACTTATTCTGTATAATGTAACATAGATTTACTTACAAACAGTTGTTGCCAAGTTTCCCTAGATACCCTTAGCAACTGACTTCTTAAAGCTTGTCTTCAGTGCAGACTTAAAGTGACAACATTCTTTAAAAAGGACAGAAAATTAATTGGTTCTATCATGCTTAGAGTGGCTCATAACTGTTGGTTCTTTGTTCTATACAGCCTCCTCCATCTATTTACTTACGATGATTTGGGAAGAAATACCTCAAAGAAGTTTAACTTTGGCGAGTGATGCTGTCAGAACCATTCCAAGGACAGGGGAGAATGACTGGGACCCAGAAGATTACTGAAGTCCTCTCTCTTCCATTGATTTGTGTTAAAGCTCCAGGCAAGTTGGCCAGCTCCTCTATGTTGCATTTCCCTCAGTTTTAACATGGAAATACTCGTGTGCTAAGGGACCCCAGGGAAGGAAAGCCAGGGGGGGCAAGATGAGCTGCCCATGGCCGAATGGGAAGCGGAACACTTGACAGAAGGGCAGTGTATCAGGGTTTGCAGGCTCTTGTTAGCAATAGACATTGCGTGAGATTAACTCTGTGGGGGACACCTTCCCAATTCGCCATACATCTGAAGTAGCCCTGGTAGGGCTTAAGGATTTGTTGTTTGTGTTGTGTGACATATAATATTGTGTCATATGGCTTGCAGTCTGACTGGTGTCTCTCTAGAGGACTTCGTTTAGTGCTTCATCCATGGTGCACTTAATAAATGCCAAGTGATTATCACTGTACATTGAGGCTATAGTAAAATAGCTGCAAATTCCTATTTAATGTTTTTCTCCATATTCAGGAGAAGGGTGTGATAAACCACGGAGAAATACAGAATTTCTTCTCTCCTATAGCTGTAGAACTGAGAGAAGACTAAGGAACCAATTCTTGTTTTCATTTCTCTCCGGTTCACATCTCTGTGTCTCTCTCTATCTACCCGTCTTTTTCTGTTTCACACATGCACATTCGTGCATACACGCGCACGCACACACACACACTATTTAGATTCTCTCTTCCCTCCTAAGGACATTCCCTGCAGTTATAGTTAGTCTTGACCTGTTTTGCCCCTTTGAGACCCATGAGAGGGGCAGTGTGGCATAGTGTCAAGAGCCGAGGTTTTGACAGTACACAAACAGTTGGGGTTCCACCACTCAGCTAAATGACCTGCAAGTCACACAAACTGTTTTGAACCTTACTTCTCTGAAGTTCCAAATATTTGCTACTCCTCACAGTGGTAGAATGACACATTCTTCCCGTGGCTTGTGGCTCGTGGTACAAGTACCTGAGAGAAGATTAGACTTCCAGCTGTTACATCACACTTGGCCATGTGACTCGCTTTAGCCAATATAATGTGAACAGAAGCTTTAAAAGCCACCTTGTGGTCCCACTATTGGTCTTTCACTCTGTCACAAAATTGATACGTCCCAGGTAAGAGTTGTTCCTTCAGCTTTGGTCTGGAAAGATTGAAGGCATGGAGCACAGACACAGTCGATCCACAGTGGAGACCTAATGTGAGCCGGAAATAAACCCTAGTGCTGTAAACACTAAGACCACACAGTACCTTAGCCTAAAGTGATTCATACACTTCCTCATCTGTAAAATGGGGATAATATCATCCATGCTGCAAAGCTAATGTGAGACAGAGTGAGATAATGCGTATAAAATCTCAGTGATTGTTAGTCAACACAAGGCTTGGGGACAGCAGTTTCGGGGGCTAGAAAGAAGAGATTTCTGGAGCCCCTATCTCATTATTTTTTTGAAGGTGCTTCTAATCAAGGGAAGGCACTTATTTCTGAGATAATCTCTTTCTTCCAATCTAGGGAAATATCTACATTTAATTCAAGTCACAGTTCTAATTTCACGTCCTCTCTAAAGCTTTACCCAACCCTCTGTCCCTACGCAAAATCAATTGCCTCCCTATAGACATAACATCACTGTGTTGTAAATGTTGACTTGCTGACTTTCCCACTAGACTGTGCAGGCCTTTAGGGTAGAAACTGATTTTTATATTCAAACATCTAAAAAGCAATGGAATAGTGGAGCCTCATCATAGGAACAATTTTAATTTATGCCAACAAACAACAAAATTTGATATGATTCTATTATCTACAATAACAGACACAGCTAGTAATGCACACTCAAACAATCAAGTTTATATTATAAGAGAATGGAGTAAACACTGCACATAAGAAGGATGCCTTAGAATTTTTCACCCTACTCTTCCCTTCATCACTGGGATTGGAAATAGACTGGTCTGAATGTCCGAATATCTGTATGTATACTTTCCTTTCGTCCGTTTTTACTCTACTCTAATGGTTCTCACAGTGTCCTCTGTATAAGAATGTCTGTACTGTGTGTATAATATATGTATGCTTATTATAGTTTAGGGGCAAGTCAATGGGTTTTCAAAGGAATTTTTCTTTTGAGGAAGTTTTGCCCTGTGCTAACATCTGTTGCCAATCTTCCTCTTTTCCTTTTATTTTCTTTTTTCTCTCCAAAACCCAAGTACATAGTTGTATATCGTAGTTGTCGAGTTGTAGATCTTCTATGTGTGACGCTACCTCAGCATGGCTTGATGAGTGGTGAGTAGCTCCGCACCCAGGATCCAAACTGGAGAATCCCGGGCTGCCGAAGTGGAATGTGCAAACTTAACTGCTATGCCACCAGCCAGCCCCCTAAAAGGAAATTTTTGACAACTTCATTGAGGTAAAATGGACATGTAATAAACTGCACTGATTTAAAATGCACAATTTGAATAGTTTTGAAATATGTATACACCCGTGAAACCATCACCACAATTAGGATAGTAAACATCTCTATTACATCCAGAAGTTTCCTTGTGTCCCTTGGCAATCTCACCTCCAATTCCTCCTCGCTGGCCCTTCCATCCCTAGACGACCCCTGACCTGCTTTCTGTACCATAAATTAGTTTGCTTTTTCTGGAGCTTTATATAAATGGAATCATACAGTGTGTACTCTTTGTTTGGATTCTTTCACTCAGTATAATTACTTTGAGATGAACATTTGGGTTGTTCCCAGTTTAGGGCTATAGCAAATAAAGCTTCTTTGAACATTCATGTACATGCCTTTGTGCAGGCATATGTTTTTATTTATCTTGGGTAAATACCTAGGAGTGGAATGGCTAGATCATATTATAGGTTTATATTTAACTTGTTAAGAATCTGCCAAACTGTTTTCCAAAGTGGTTGACTATTATGCATTCCACTAGCAGTGTATGAGAGAGCCAGTTCTTCCACATCCTTGTCAACACGTGGTAGGGTCAGTCTTTTTAAGTATAGCCATTCTATGAGATAAGTATCTCATTGTGGTTTTAATTTGCATTTCTCTAATGACTCACAGTGTTTAGCATTTTTTCATATGCTTATTTGTTATCTATTTAGTCTCTTTGGAGAAGTGTTGGTTCAAATTTTTTTTCCATTTTTTATTGTGTTATTTGTTTTCTTACAATTGCGTTTTGAGAGTTCTTTATATTTTTTTCAATACATGTCTTTTGTTAGAAATATGCTTTGCAAATATCTTTTTCTAGTCTGCGGCTTGTCTTTTTGTACTCTTAAGAAAGTCGTTTGGATAGCAGAAGTTTTTAATTTTGATAAAGTCTACTTTATCAATTTTTTCTTTTATGGATATACTTGGTTTCTAAGAAATTGTTGCCCTACCCAAGGCCAAAAAGATTTTCTCCTAAGTTGCCTTCTAAAAGTTCTATAGTTTTAGGTTTTATATTTAGTTCTATGATCCATCTTGAGATTATTTTTATTATAGTGTGAGTTAGGGGTCAAAAGTTCATGCTTTTGCATATGGGTATTCAATTGTTTCTGCCAGTATTTATCGAAAAGAGTATCCTTTGTCCACCATTGTAACTTTGTTGAAAATCAGTGGTCTATACCTTGGCTATTGTAAATAATGCTACAATAAACATGGGAGTGCAGATATCTCTTTGAGATAATGATTTCCTTTCCTTAGGGTATATGCCCAGAAATGGGATTGCTGGATCATAAGATAGTTCTGTTTTTAATTTCTTGAGGAACCTCCATACTGTTTTCCGTAGTGGCTGTACTAGTTCATATTCCCACCGACAGTACACAGGTTGCTTTTCCTTCACATTCTCCTCAGCACGTTATCTCTTATCATTTGGATAATAGACATCCTAATTGGTGTAAGGTGATATTTCATTATAGTTTTGATTTGCATTTTCCTGATAACTAGTGATGTTGAGCATCTTTTCATGTACCCATTGGCCTTTTGTATGTCTTCTTTGGAAAAATGTCTATTCAGATCCTTTGCCCATTTTCAATTGGGTTATTTGCTTTTTGCTATTGAGTTGCATGAGTTCCTTGTATATTTTGCATATTAATCCCTCATCAGATATATGGTTTGCAAATATTTTCTCCTATTCCAAAATTACCTTTTAATTTTGATGGTGGTTTCCTTTGCTGTGCAGAAGCTTTTTAGTTTGACGTAGTCCCACTTGTTTAGTTTTGCTTTTGTTGCCTTTGCTTTTGGTCCTTCACAAGATCCATGTCAGGGAGCTTACTCCTTGTAAAGAAGATGTGGTATATATAAACAATAGAATATTTTTCAGCATTAAAAAAGAAGGAAATCCTACCATTTGGGACAACATGGGTGAACCTGGAGGATTTTAAATTAAGTGAAATAAGCCAGAGAAAGACAAATAATGCATGGTATCACTTACATGTGTAATATGTATGTATCTCAAACACAGAAACAGAGAGTAGAAAAGTGGTTGTCAGGGGCTGAAGTAACTGTAGTTGGTAACTCTGTACTGTATAATTGAAATTTGCTGAGAAAGGAGAACTTAAATGTTCTCACCAAAAACAAGCAAAACAAAACCAAAAGGCAATTATGAAAGATAGTGGATGTGTTAATTAGCTCTGTGGGGGAAATCCTTTCACAACGTCTGCGTATATCAAATCATCATATCATGTGCTTTATATATCTTACAATATTTTTTTGTCAATTATACCTCAATAAAGTTGAAAAAAAAAAGAAAATCTGTTGTCCGTGTATGTGGGTCTATTTCTGGACTATCTACTCTGTTCCATTGATCTGTGTGCTGATACTACACTGTGTTGATCACTGTAGCTTTATAATAACCTTGAAAACAGATAACGTTAGCCCTCCAACCTTGTTCTCCTTCTCAACATTGTTGGGTTATTCTAAATCCTTAGCATTTCCATATGAATTTTAGAGTCAGGCTATAAGTTTTACGAAAACACCTGCTGGGATTTTGACTAGGATTGCCTTCAATCCATGGATTAATTTGGGGGGAATGACATCTTAATAATGTTAAGTAGTATTCCAACCCATGACTGAGGTATGTCTCTGCTCCTATTTAGGTATACTCTATTTTCTCACAGCAATATTTTGCAGTTTTCAGTGAGTAGATATTTCACACTTTTTGCTATTTTAAATGGCATTATTTTAAAAAATTTCAATATCCAATGCCAATATACAGAAATAAAATTGGTTCCAGAATATTGATCTTACATCTTGCCACCTAGCTAATCTCATTTATTAATTCTAGTAGCTTTGGGGGTAGATGTCATTATATTTTCTACATAGAGGGCCATGTTGTCTATGAATAAAGAGAGTTACTTTCTTTTCCAATCTGGACGAATTTTATTTCTTTTCCTACCTCCTGGCAATGGCTAGAACATCTGGTACAATGTTGAACACAGATGGTGAAGGTGAACATCCTTGCCTTGATCCTGCTCTTTGGAGGAAAACGTTCAGTCTTTCTCCGTTAAGTGTGATGTTAGCTGTAGTTGTTTCATAGATACCCTGTATCAGGTTGAGGAAATTCCCTTCTATTCTTATTTTGCTGAGAGTTTTTATCAGGAATGGATGTTTGACTTTGTCAAATGCTTTTTCTGCATTAATTTGGATGTCACATGACTTTTATTATTTAGTATATGAACAATTCTGGTGAATTATGTTAATTTTGACTGTTAACCTTACATTCATAGGATAAACTCTACTTTATCATGATGTATTTTCATTTTTTTGTGTATTGTTGACTTTGATTTCCTAAGATTTTGTTTAAATGTTTGTATCTATATTCATGAGAGATATTCAGCTCTGGTTTTGTTTGTTTTAGTTTTTGTAATGTCTTTGGTTTTGGTTTCAGAGTAATGCTACCTCATAGGCTGATTTAGGAAGTAGTCCAATCTCTTCAATTTTCCAAAAAAGTTAATGTAAAATTGGGATTATTTCTTTCTTACGTGTTTGGTAGAAATCACTGGAGAAGACATCCGGGCCTGGAGTTTTCTTTGTATGAAGGTTTTAAACTACAATTTCAGTTTCTTAAATTGATATGGGATGATTCCTATTATCTATTTCTTTTCTTCTGGAGCAAGCCTAGGTAGTTTGTATCTCTCAGGGAATTTGGTCATTTCATCTAAGTTGTCATATTTATTTTCATGAAATTGTTCATAATACTGCCTTATTATTAATATATGTAAAATCTTTAGAGATGTCATCTCTCTAACTTCACATATTGGTAATTTTGTCTTTTTTTTTTTTTTCTAATCAGTCTGACTAGAGGTTTATTGATCCTCTTAAAGAACCAGTGATAGTTTTCATTGAAACCTAGTGTGGCTGGTAGGAACAGGCACTCTTCCCTGTCTTGTATGAGTTTCAGGAACTGTCTCTCTTATCCTTACAGATGGTGCTGTCCCTGGCCTTGGGTAGTTTCCTCACAGGCATGCACTGATCTAAACTGTCTTGAATATTCAGGAGGGACCTTCTGCAGATCTCCAGTGTTCTTTTCTGTGCAGTTCACTCCTCTCCAGTACTCTGCCTTAAGAATTACACCCTCTTAGTCTCCTTAGACTCTCAGCTCCATCTCTTTACCTCAGGGAATTTGCCAAGCTCCACCTGGGTTCCGCCTCCCTTGACACCATCTGGAAACTCTCTCTCAAGACAGTAGGCTGGGCAATCATAAGATCACTTCATTGTTTCGCATCCTCAGGGATCACCGTATTTCTTTGCCTGATGTTCAGTGTCCTAAAATTCACTGTTTCAAATATGTCGTCTGGTTTGGGGATTGTTTCAGGCAGGAGAGTAAATCTGATTTCTGTGTCTCCATCTTGGAAGCCCCTCTTCCATGATGGTACAAGTCCCTCAAACCTGATTTTGATTATGTGATTTTTTTTTAACCTCATTAAATTAAATCTAGAAAAGTTAATTGATTTGACTAAGATTGTGCTACTGGTAAATAAAGTCTAGCTGGGAACAGTTAGGCCTAGACCTCACAACCCAGTCTTTATTCCATGCAGCAATCTCCAACAAACCTTAGTCTACAAAATTTGCATATAGCCATATGTATATTTGGGCACATATGCACGACTATACCAATTTTTGATGCCTGATAAATTAATTTCAAGTAATTCACACATATGCCAGTAAAAAATAGTGCAATATGACTTTTGCAAAGAAGATCTATTCCTGTCTGCATGCCTACTGTTGCTTTAGTGTAAATTTACCATTACCTAGTGTGTTATGGAGCTAACAGATCTAATTTTATGGAGTTTTTCCAACACTAATCATACAAAGCTGTCAGCTGTCAGCTGTGAGCTATGTGTTTATTTTGCATGAAGTATATGCTAGAAGGTGAAAACTTACACCTGTATACCATGACTTTTAGGCAGAGATAATGCTTAAATTAACACATAGGGAGATTTAATTTCATTTACATATTTTAACATTATGAGAAATTATATCTGTCAGATTTGTTCGTGAAAACTATGTTGTAGATTAATTATTCTAAAAGTAGAATTGGCTTATTTTTGTCTGTTATTGGCAAATACAGAATATTAATTGCTTCCATCTGGGAAAAACTCTTAGTGCTGAATGAAATGTATCCTAGGAGAATTTCTGGCAAGTGATATATATACTCAGAAAATATTTATTGAATGAATGAGTGAATACTTGCATGCTTCTTCAAGCCCCTGACCATACTTTTTATTCTTTCATTTTTCATTTTACAAATATTCACTAAGTGCTATCATCACCAGGCACTGCAGAAGGCACAAAGATGAGCAAATTTTAGTTGCTATACATAAGTGGCGGATGGTCTACCATATGGCATTAGCCAGAAGGCACATACTATATAGTACAAGGTGGTGTCTATAGGATTAATGCCATAAAAGAGCACAAATAAAGTTCTATAGGGACTGGTCACCTCAAAATCAGGGAGTAGTCACCTCCACTTGGGAGGAATTGGGAAAATAGATGAAGCATTTTGAGATGGATTTGGAAATATGGGTAATGTTTTGATAGGTAGAAATAGGCATCAAGGAAATTCCAAGCAGGAGAATAACATGTACAAAGATACATGGGTAATCCAAACGGTCCATTTATCCAGTGAACAGAGAAACTGCAGCAAAAGTTGAGGGATAAAACTGGAGAGATGGAGGAGGGATAAAGTGGCAGTTATATTGTTAGCAGCCATGAAAATCATCAGGATGAGATTGCATTTAATGTCATTAGACAGTTGAAAGTCAGTCACATATTTTAGTAGGAATTTAGTGTATGGTTGGAGCTGTGTGTATGAATATGATCTGATGTGGGAAATATGAACAAATGTGGGAAAGAAGTGGGTAGTGATAAGCGGTGTAGAAGACCAGTTAGGGTGCAAGCAGAATAATTCTGGAAATAAACGGTTGAAGTACAAGACAGGGAAGACTGTGAAGACATTTCAGAGGTAAAAATATAAATAATTTGGCAACTGGTTAAAAACGGGTTATTAAAGTAAAAGAGAAGGAAGGGAGTTTGCTACAGAGAAAGATTTTCGCAAATATTCTCAATTTTGTTTTTAGCTAATGTTTCCAAACAAGAAACCACAGAATACCGAACACAAAGATGAAGTGTGTGTGGGGGCATGGTAATCTGAATGTGAGCTGTGACCTGAAGATCTGTGCATGGAAATGGAGGCCAGATTAGTTAAACCAACACCACAGGGTAAATAAAGTTTTGAAAATACTCCCTTTAGTTGTTCTTTCTTTTTATTTTTTTTAACACTAATGAGTTGGAAGTTCTGAGCTTACATGGCTGGTGGAGTAGGCATACTATCAGTGGAATCTGGGGATATAGGGAGCTGGCTAATAAATTGATTACTGCCAGTCACATCTCCTTTGATTCTGAATGCACTTGGACCACCAAAACAAAACAAACAAAAAGACCCTAGCATCTTTCTTCTTTTTCTTCTCCAAGAATAAAATTGTATTCAAGCTGCCAGGTCAGAGACATGAGAGGGAGTTGCAGATGTTTATAGCAAAACTGACATAAAAGAATTTAAAGAACAGGCTATGTGTCCAAAGGCTGTGTTTAAGTCTATTCATTGCTAGGTCCAAAGAAAAGTATACAAACACCTAGAACTTTCCTGAATTAACATTGAGCTCACAGATATCTGATACTGATGCTCAAACATTTTTTAATTTCGATAATCACTTTTACCCGTTTTTGAAGTTTGCATAGTCACAATACTGTTCTCACACTTTATGTGAACATTCTGTCTTTAAGAATTATTCCTGATTTCAATTGTTTAATCCCCTACCCAACCGTCATCATTTTTCACCACTTTCAATTATTTTATTATCTTTACTTTTATTTTCACTGAAATATCTATCACTTCTACCAGCACTTTTAATATTCCCACTGAATTTTCATATACCAGAAATGATCGGATTTATATTCACAAAGCATGACAACAGCAAACACACCGTAGACTAGCAGGTACCATGACAGGTAACACTGGGATGACTGCACATGAATGCTAAAGTCCTCTGTAGTTGGTGTGCAGAAATGAAACAACTTTTACTCCACCGATAAAAGTCAGTAGGTTGGGAAGTTCGTGAGTACAGGAGATTTGTGTATTCTGTGCCCTCAGGCCTTCTGTCTCCTGAATGCATACTGGAAGTGAGTCTTTTCCTGCTGGTCAGCCTTGACAGTGTCAACTTAAGGAATTCAAGCCTTTTTTTTCTCTGCTAAGAGAAGAGGCAGGTTCAATATGATGAATACTTCACTAACGTTTGAGCAATATCTGAATTCCTCTATATGAGAAAATCACAAGAAGCATTCATGAAAGAATTCTTACTAGGGAACTTCTCAGTGAGAAAAATGCACACAGTTCACAGCTCACCAGCCTCTCTTGTGGAATTTTATTTGAGGAGTTCTCAGGATTTGGGACTTTTGCCAGGCTCGGGTAGGTGCCATGGGAGGGTAAGGTGGGGACTTCCCATCTCACCAAGTCTGTGCTGGGACAAACTCCTGCTGTCACAACACTTTTTCTACCCAGAGAGAGAAGCAGGTATCTTAATATTCTCCTTGATTTATATTCCTCTTTGTAAGTTCCTTTTATTCTTTTTCCCCACTATTTCAGCTTTACTTTTCTTTAAATTGCACTGATTTCTGATGTGCAAAGGAAGGGAGTGTATAGAGGGAACTTTTGGGTTTTAAAAAGCATCAATTAGAAACCTAGAAATTAAATGACAACAAAAACAGGCAAATTGTGAGGCTGAAAATTGAACTCAAAATATGTAGAATAGTCTGCATGCAATAAGGTATTGATTAAATTGTCCTTTGTTCTAGAAAGAAAAATTTTAGAAAGTTACTTTTTCTATTTGGAAAAATGGAAGTTGCATTTTCCAATCCAGTATTATTGATGGTTTGAGAGAATTGGGGGAGACTCAATATTTAACCAGATTTCATTTTTCCTATAAGTTTAAATGAAAATTGAGAAACGTCTTTTTTCTAAAAACTCAGATTTGTTAATACAGAAAAAATGGGGGGACACTAGGGAAACCTATGTAAAAATAAAAATCTGTCGAGATAAATATGACTCTGTTTCCTAAATCATATATATTGGGCAAAATTTGGGCAATAGATTGCCTATTGACAATGGCCAACATCTTCAAGTTGATGAGTTGTGTGTGGTTGTGGCATTGTTTAGTGTTAATACTTGTATTTTTTTTTTAGAGTTAACTGATTTCGTAGAACTGTGTTGATTTAAAACAGGGATTCTCAACAGTGGGCAATTTTGACCTCCCCTGCCTCCTGCAGGCGACAACATCTAGAAACATATTTGGTTGTCACAATTTTGGGGTGGGGGGTTGCTACTGGCATCTTGTGGGTAGAGGCAAGAGATGCTGGTAAATGTACTACAATGTGCTTGACAGCCCCCCACAAAGAATTATCCAGCCCTAAATGTTAGTAATACTCTGGTTGAGAAATCCTGATTTAAAACATTTTGTCCCCTTCTTCATACTTATCAGCTCATGTATTCTGGTATTCTTAATTTGGAGTTCAATAAGTATTATCCAGTAATTTTATTCTATGGTGAGCTCCACTTAGATCAGGTTTTGTAGTGAAAGTACTTTTAAAAACATAGTTATTCCTCACATGTAAAATTGTTGCCTAATATAAGACCTAGATGTACTTTTTGTTTTATTTCAACTCTACATTAACATTTTAATACAGTTTGTGCAAGCTTATCATGCCAGTCATCCATCAAAAACATTCTAAATTGACAACAGAATGCTTCTGCAAACATGGGTTAGAATATCAAGTTACTAATTTTCGTTACAAGGAAATCTCAAAAATTTAAATCAAGAATTCCAAGCTCGAAAACATAACTTTCTTTCAACAACATTCCATTTGCTCTAGCTTTCACAACTGTATAGAATAGGTACTAACATTCTTAAACTTGGACTGAAGGTGAACTTTTTACCCAGTGGTTGCAGAATGACTGCACATACTGTTCCTCCTTTCCAAGCTCTCCTGTTTTACAAAGGGGCCATTTTGGGTGTAGGCGTACCTGGTGGTGGGAGTGCAGCTGGGACCTATGAGTGGGTGTGAATAATCTTTCTGTGGGTTGAGTTGCACCCAAGAACAAAGTAAGACCTGAGCCTCAGAATACAGCCTCTGTACTCTCTTTTAAAGAGTTTTATTTATCTTTAGGTTAAATAACATTCTAGAATATGTAAGCAAAGTCCCCGAGGTACATGCTGTAGTAGTCAGAACAGATTGCACAAAAGCGAAGCTTGTATTAGACACGTTGTGTGCCTGGTGTTC
Source organism: Tapirus indicus (assembly GCA_031878705.1). NCBI lineage: Eukaryota > Metazoa > Chordata > Mammalia > Perissodactyla > Tapiridae > Tapirus > Tapirus indicus. The sequence continues at coordinate 10,799,081 of CM062925.1, forward strand.
TATGAACATTCCAGTATCACATGCATTCTGAAAAAAAGTTAGGTGTTCCAGCAATACGCTAATTTTTTGAGGGGCCGTAAATGTTATGCATCTGGAAGTCTAAATGTAAATTCACATCAAACATAGCTGGTCTGTTCCTCCTTGGCCTTATGACCAAAGCTCACTGTGTATTGACATTTAAAAAATGAATGTGACAAAAATTTATTTCTTTGCTCTCATCCTGAGTTTCTATTCTGCAGGGAAAACTGGTTGTCCGGGGTTGCCATCTTTTGATTCATGATACAGCATTCACATTGCAATCGTGTGTTCATTTTTTTTCTATTTATTCAGTCAATAAGGAGATTGAAATATATAACCTCAGAAATTTCAGATTCACTATAAAATGCACTCAATCAAGGCTAAACTATTTCATTGTTATTTATGGAGAAATAAGGCACACACTATCAGATTTCAAAATATGTTTATAAAATTGAAAATATAATGCAGATATTGCTTTTCAGTTCCAGGTCATAGTATTTTTGGAAATCATTTGTTATTTTAAGAGCTTTAACAAAATCAAGCCGGATATATTTGCCTGAATAAGCATAGATTAAAATCTCCTATATGATGAGTTTTGTTATTGGCCTCCTTAAAAACAATACTTTTAAAATGAAGCTTATTGTCTTTATGGGGTGAGAGAAGAATTGTAAGGAGAGAAGGTACTGAGGAGATAAGGAGGTATGATAGTAACAGAATGTCCACGGTTCCTGCGGTCCAATATTTGTCCAGGTCTTCTTGTCAATACTTTTCATGGATCCTTTTCCTTCTTCTTTTGTCCCCTTTTGAGTTTACAACTTCCTGGTCTGAGAAATTAACTAACACATACCAGAAATAAACTTTTCTATATTTATTCCTCTCCCACATCATTTCAAGTATTTAAATATTCAGTGCAAGACACTGTGTGAGTCCTTGTGGGGACAGAAGATATGTGGGCCGTGGTACTGTTCCAAAGAGAATTCCACACATCTGCAAAACTGGCCGACTAGAATTAGAGAGATGCTGAAAGACACGTCTCCCTTAAAATCCCACCTTCTCCTGCGCTCTGCCCTCCCTTTCTAGCTTGACTTCAGATCTCTGCCTTGAGAATCACTATTATTCAGGATTGCAAATTTTCCTAAGTCAATTTAGCTGTTTAGCAAATGTCAGGTTTTTTTGGTAAATGTCAGAGAGTTAGTGGTAGGTACTGATTTTCTGCCACCATCTCTATGAACGAATGACCAGATGGTTAGTTTCAGTGACAACAAATCTGAGACCAAAGACTGCCCAAGGTACCTGCATTTATTAGTGAGATGTCATAAAAACCATCAGAGACTCTGCTCTTGTAGCTTGGGGAAACACCATCTCTACTCTTAAACCCTCTGACTAGTACCATGCATGAAAATTCACTTTGAGGAGGATGCAATGACACTCTTTTTTTATTATTAAGATATAATTAAAATACAATCATAAGTGTTAGTTTGTTGAGTTTTGGTAATTTTATACACCCATGTAACCACTGACCCAAATAAGATGTAGAACATTTTCATTCCCCACTCCCCAGAAAGTAATGTGGTGCTCTTTTCCAATCAATCCCCTCCCCAACAACTGTCTGGTTTCTATCTTCATGACTTAGTTTGCCTGCATTTAGATTTCATATGTGCAACTGTATTCTAAAGCAAGTTTGTAGTTGAATCAGGACAGATCTGCTGTGAAGTAAAGGGATGCACTGCTGGATGGGCTGGATTCTTACTCTTCCATCACACAGGGAGGTGGGTCTGTGAAGTCTTTCTAACCAACCACATATCTTAAATATCACTCATTTCACAAATGAAGAATTATTTCTTACACTCATTATGCTACTTAACAAACCCTCTGGCATAGATTTCAATACCAATATGTGAAGCAGCTGTCTTGGGGAATGTGTTCAAGTTTTCACACCTATGTCACATATTCAGAGACGGGATCGATAGAGGAAAATGTCTTCTGAAGATCTTGCTCCTGCCTTTACCTCCTTTCTGAATAAATCCCACTCACTCTTAGATTCACAGTTCAACAGCCGCTTGTCCACCATCATAGCAGGGTTTATTGTTTCTTCTATTTCCCATGGTTCTTTGTATGAACATTTAGCACAGCACATATAAATAGTGAATTTACCACAGAATGGGGTCTTTCTTGGCACATAGATTTTTGTCTTCAGAGGTCGTATCTTAGACATCTCTGTATTTTCCATGTAAATCACTATCCTCCAGTACAGAGTGCCAAATAAATATTTGTTGCAATGATATATGGATGAATGGATGATGGATGAATAGTTAAAATACTCATATATTATCTGGGGCTTTTTCAAAGAGTAGTTTATCAAGAATTCATGACATTGTCTAGTTTTTGGGAAAAGAATATTTTTGTTGGAGGTATTTCAACCACAAACGCTCTATGGATAGGTGGGCCAGAATGATGCTACCCAATCAGAAAATATACCTTCCTAGAGTACTAAAAAGAGGTGGATGATGATGAAGTCTATAAAAATAGATTTCTTTTTTTTTCCTGATTTTACTGAGGGTTTGTATTGCTTCCTTACTAAGACAATTCTCCTTCTTCCTCTTTTAGTCTTTATATGAGGTTTATTATATCATAGGAAGATATAAGAGGTTAATCATGTTGGTAAATCAGCTAGAATTCTTTGCAAGATTAGTAAGATTTTTATCTCTGAAAGACTGAGGTGACTGGCTTAGAAAGAAAAGATTCCTGGAAAACAGTGATTTGCATACCCATGGCCACCTTCTTCCTAGCCATGACTTTTGCTTTCTGAAATTATAGATAAAGCCTTCCTCTATGGAAGGGCTTATGTACTGACATATCTTACTGGAAAAAGACTCAGTCTAAATTTTATTTGTTTCATGATGCACCAGAAAACATTAAAATTCTCAATGTCTGTGGCAAGTTATCAATTAATTGATTCTAACTTGGCATAATCAAAATTAATTTTTTCTTAATTTCACACGTAGGATACATGCTCCTCTGTAACTAAAGAGTAAATGTTTTATTCCCTAATAGATTCTTAGCACTAACTGAGGGTTGTGCAATTACAGTTCAGTGAACTAAAGAAGAATGCTACTGAGAAAATTAGCGCACTAGTTAGAGTTTTAAATATGAGAAGGAAAAACGCCTTTATCCAAAGAACACCACTCTTTCACCTCCTTCTAATTCAGGGGAACACTCCATTTCTAGACACACCCTCCTTTTTTGCATAGTCCTTCAATCTCATGACTCCCTCCTTCTGCCCTGGTCTCCTTTGAGATATTTCAACCCAGAAGCCAGAATGATTCTATTAAATTGCAAATCAAATCATGTCACTCCTTTGCTGAAAACCTCCTAGTGATTTTCCATCTCACTAGCCCTGAAGCCTGTCACTCTCACTGTAGCAATATAGTGACATGGTGACATAGTGATACAGTGATAGCCTATCACCGTCACTGTCACTATATCCAAGGCCGTAAAAAAACCTGACTTGCTCTGGAACAGGTGACTGTATCTTCCAAGTCTCTTCACCATATAAACACCCTTGAGAAAATAGCCCAGAACAAAGGCAGTCAGTACCTCTGATCACAAGATACGTGGAAATGTGAGAGACCCATGGAGAATTGTTTCTCAACAACTATGTATTATTTGTTTGTCTTGTTTGTTGTCTATCTCCTCATTACGTTTTAAACTCCATGAAATAGGGATGTTTGTCTTCCCTGCCCTCCACTGGTGTATCTCTACAACCTAGAAGTGTACCTAATAATAGATCCTTAACATACACCTAATGTATACTTGTTGACCAAATGAGTGAATGGCTAGTCCCTCACCAGAAGTTACAAAAGAAGCTGGCTGACAGAACCATCTTTACTTCAGTGATGTGAGTACAAGGCAGGCTTCTTCCAGCTAAAGAGAACTGACGACCAATTCTATCTCTTACTGCTTAGGACACTGTCAGGCTCAGGGTAAGCACTCAATAATTATTTGTTGAATGAATATATGACTATATATAATATTATGTACATATTTACTATTAATATTTATATTTACTATACTATAAGGAATTAGCTATTTACTATAGTAAATTTACTATAAGGAATTGGCTCATGTGATCACAGAGGTTTCGAAGTCCAAGATCCACAGTCAGCAAGCTGGAGACCCAGGAGATCTTATGATGTAAGTTTCAGTGCAAGTCCAAGGGCCTAAGAACCAGGACAGGTGGTTAGTGTAAGTTCCAGTCTGAGTCTGAGTCTGAAGGCAGGAGAAGACGCATGTCCCAGCTCAAAGACAGTCAGACAGAGAGAAGAATTCTTTCTTACTCAGTCTTTTATTCTATTCAAGACTTCAGTGGATTGGATGAGGCCCACCCACATTGGGGAGGGCAATCTGCGCTCAGGTTGCTCAGAGCAGAAAGTGAAGGGCAAAGGTCAGGAGGTTAGCTAGTTTGTACAATCATAAGCATAGCCAGGGAGTAAGAGAGACTGAGGTGAGGGCAGGGAAAATGGCTTGGGTCCTCCACCTGGTCTGAGAGATATGGAAGCCTGCTGTGGTCCTCAGGGAAACTTCTGTATTTATTTCCTTCTGCTAACCGGAGGAGGGCTCTGAGAGGAAGGACACTCTCTCCGTTTGTTCTTAATGGGGATTTTAGACTTGGGCCCCATCTCTCCAGCCAGTTACCTCTTTCTTGTGACACCAAGCGCCTCAAGCTGGAATGGGGAAGGGGGCAAGGGTCCCTCTATCTGGTGAGGATAGCAACCAGATCAGCCCATGGGTATAATTAGGACTTCTCTATTAAGGACTTGGTCCTAAATATATCATACAAAAAAAAGCATAACTAGAAATGTAATAAAGTTTTATGTTTAGAAGTTAAAACCCTGCTTGAAAAAAAAATCTCATCTCATCCAGAAACACCCTCACAGACACACCAGGAAATAATGTTTAACCAAATATCTGGTAATGTGACCCAAAACAGGCAAGTTCTGGTTAGTTGGGAGTGAAAGAAGAGAGCTTGTCTCCAGAAAATTGGAGCACTGTGGAGTGTATATCCAGCTGAGTCTGAAGACGAATGGGCAAGGACAATAGAGATCACTCCGGGCCCAGGCAAGCTGACACATAAAGTTAACCATCACAGTTGCTACCGTCCCACTTCTTAATAGATATTAGTAAGTAAATAACACTGTTCTAAGGGTCTGGTGTGTTCAGACCATTGTGTTCAGGGTCATCTTTACCAAACACAAAAATCAGAAGGGAGGCAGAGGGTTAGTCCTCCTTAGCAGGTCATGGCTGGTGATGGTGATATGAAAAAGTTCATGCTAAACTAACTGAAAATAAATAATTCAGAAATATAAGGGAGACAAAACGATTATCTTTAAAAGATAGGAAGGATGCTGTAAAGATGACCTTGATGTGTTGGATCTCCCACGGAGTTGACATAGTGACAGAAATAGAAGCACTGTACACTGAAAAACAAAATCTCCTTGGTTTGTTTTTATTAGCTGTCTAAAACATTGGAAAGTTTCTGAGGTAATGGGACCCCAAACAGGCAAGTTCCAGTAAGTTGGGAGTGAAAGAAGGGAGATTGTCCCCACAGAAGTGGAGCACTGTGGAGTGCATAACTAACTGAGTCTGGAGAAGAATGGACAAAGATGACCGAGACCACCTGTGTGGCTAAGAGCACTGCTTAGGCATAATCCAGTGGTCCTCTTTACGTATTCACATAAAAAATCATGAAATCTGCTTTCTTTTTATATCATGGACAAATGAAAAATTTAATTCTCCAGATATCTCAGTCACGGAACTGAATCTTATTTTCCTTGGACTTATAAACATGGAGTATTAAGTTTAAGATTCTTTTTAAATAGTTCTTTTGAAGAAGGTGCTATTCAATATTTGATTCTTTTTTCCCCATATAATAAAGTAGTGCCAAAAACGAAGTCAGAGTGAAGCTCTAAGCAAACAAGGTATTTGACCTGCTTAATTTTTTAAATTGAAGTGTTTGGCAGATAAATTTATAGCTTCATATGTACAATGTATTTTTTAAAATAACAATAAATTGCGATCATTACCCAGATTTCTTCTAATAAAAAGTTTCAAAACAGTTTGTTCTGTTGCTTTTTCGTTCTGAAAGAATCAGAATTTCACACATTGAAAATTACCCAAGGTTATTTTTCTTTTGAAAAAAATGGCTTTGACTCATCAAAATCTCACAAGACTTCAATTCATTCAAAGCTTTAGCTTCCCTTTTGGTAACTTATTCATTACTTCCTGAAAGTGGCCAATCTCCTAGGTAGAAATGACGAGATTTCTAGAAATGGTACCTCAGTGAGTCATCATTTTGGCCTGAAAATCCCATTTCCAGGGGTACAGAATCATGAATACTGGCACACCCATTATGAGACATATGTTAGCAGAACTGATGTATTAATACACTAAAAAAAATTTTTCCTAAAGTTTTTGGATGTAAAACAGAGATTAAACTAAGTTAGGAGTCATTCAGTGGATGTGGTTGTGTACTGTTTTGTGGAACAGGATTATGCAACTACAAACCAACAGTGCGTCATGGGTTGGTTTTCTATGGGGGAAACGATCTAGGCTTGGAGGTAAGACCAGAGTTCAGGACTAATTACTAGGGATCAGAACAGAAAATCCCAAGAGCCAAGTGGCAGGGATTAGAATTGTACATGGGTAGTCATAAGTGGAACCAGTTGAAGGAAATAAGTCAGATACAGACTCAAAAAGTCAATACAAGACATTTTGATGAAATCTGGCTAATACAGACTTGCTGGCTGAGTTTACTTTAAAAAATGGCTTCATATAGTCCTCATAAAATTCAAATAATACTTGTGTGTATAAATTTAAAAATCAAAGGGAGAATTGGCATCTTTGCGATTATTTAAACCTTTGCATCCATGAATATGTCTCCATTTATTCAAGTCTTTTTTTTTAAATTAATTTTTTTATTGTGGTAACCTTGGTTTATAACATTATATAAATTTCAGGTGTATACCATCCTACTTCTATTTCTGCATAGATTACATCGTATTCACCAACCAGTGACTAATTACAATCCATCACCACACACATGTGCGTAATCATCCCTTTCGCCCTCCTCCCTCCCCCTTCCCCTCTGGTAACCACCAATCCAATCTCTGTCTTTGTGTGTCTGTTTGTTGTTGCTTTTATCTTCTACTTATGAGTGAGATCATAAGGTATTAGACCTTCTCCCTCTGACTTATTTCTCTCAGCATACCTTCAATGTCCATCCATGTTGTCACAGATGGCTGGATTTGATCATTTCTTATGGCTGAGTAGTATTCCATTGTGTATATATACCAGATCTTTATCCATTTGTCCCTTGATGGGCACTTAGGTTGTTTCCAAGTCTTGGCTATTGTGAACAATGCTGCAATGAACATATGGGTGCATGTATCTTTATGTTTTGGTGTTTTCATGTTCTTTGGATAAACACCCAGCAGTGGAATAGCTGGATTGTATGGTAGTTCTATTCTTCATTTTTTGAGGAATCTCCATACTGTTTTCCATACACCAGTTTGCACTCCCACCAGCAATGTATGAGAGTTCCCTTCCCTATCTATCCTCTCAAACAATTGTTGTTTCCTGTCTTATTAATTATAGCCATTCTGACGGGTGTGAGGTGATATCGTATTGTAGTTTTGATTTGCCTTTCCCTGATAGTTAATGATGTTGAACATCTTTTCATGTGCCTGTTGGCCATCTGTATATCTTCTTTGGAGAAATGTCTGTTCAGGTCTTTTGCCATTTTTTAATTGGGCTGTAAGTTTTTTTTGTTGTTGAGATGTATGAGTTCTTTATATATTTTGGATATTAACCCCTTATCATATATAAGGCTTGCAAACATCTCCTCCCAATTGTTAGGTTGTCTTTTCATTTTGTTGATGGTTTCCTTTGCTTTGCAGATTTTTAGTTTGATGTAGACCCATTTGTTTATTTTTTCTATTGTTTCCCTTGCCTGGTGAGACACAGTACTTGAAAATATGCTGCTAAGACTGATGTCGAAGAGCGTAATGCCTATGTTTTGCTCTAGAAATTTCATGGTTTCATTCAGGTCTTACATTCAAGTCTTTAATCCATTTTGAGTTAATTTTTGTGTATGGTGTAAGATAATGGTCTATTTTCATTCTTTTGCATGTGGCTGTCCAGTTTTCTCAACACCATTTATTGAAGAGACTTCCCTTTCTCCATTGTATGTTCTTGGCTCCCTTGTCAAAAATTAGCTGTCTGTACATGTGTGGGTTTTTTTTTCTGGGCTCTTGATTCTGCATCATTGATTTGTGTCTGTTTTTGTGCAAGTACCATGCTGTTTTGGTTACTATAGCTTTCTAGTTTATTTTCAAATCAGAGAGTGTGATATCTCCAGCTTTGTTTTTTTTCCTCAGGATTCCTTTAGCTATTTGGGGTCTTTTGTTGTTCCATATAAATTTTAGGATTCTTTGTTCTATTTTTGTGAAAAATGTTGTTGGAAATTTGGTAAGGATTGCATTGAATGTATAGATTGCTTTAGGAAGTAGGGACATTTTAACTATGTTAATTCTTTCAATCTAAGAGCATGGAATATCTTTCCATTTCTTTGTGTCTTCTTCAATTTCTTTCAACAATGTTTTATAGTTTTCAGGGTACAGATCTTTCACATCTTTGGTTAAGTTTATTCCTAGATGTTTTATTCTTTTTGTTGCAGTTGTAAATGTGATCATATTCTTAATTTGTCTTTCTACTACTTCATTGTTGGTGTATAAAAACACACTGATTTTTGTTAAAAAGTGGCAATAAGTGCACACTTATCAATAGCTACTTTAAATGTCAATGGACTAAATGCTCCAATAAAAAGTCATAGGGTGGCTGATTGGATAAAAAAAACAAGACCCATATATATATGCTGCCTACAAGAGACACACTTCAGACCCAAAGACACTCACAAACTGAAAATGAAGGGATTGAAAAAGATACTCCATGTAAATGGCAATCAAAAGAAAACTGGGGTAGCAATACTCATATCAGACAAAATAGACTTTAAAACAAAAACTGTAACAAGAGACAAAGAAGGGTGCTACATGATGATCAAGGGAACAATCCAACAAGAGGCTACAACACTTGTAAATATCTATGCACCCAACATAGGAGCACTTAAATATATAAAGCAATTATCAACAGACATAAAAGAAGAAATAGATGGTAAAATAATAATAGTAGGGGACTTTAACACTCCACTTATACCATGGATAAATCATCCAAACAGAAGATCAATAAAGAAACATTGGCCTTAAATGACACACTAGATCAGATGGACTTAGTAGATATATACAGAATATTCCATCCAAAAGCCGAAGAATGCACATTATTTTCAAATGCACATGGAATGTTCTTTGGCATTGATCACATATTAGGCCACAAAACAAGTCTCCATAAATTTAAAAAGATTGAAGTAATACCAAGCATCTCTTCTGACCATAACAGTATGAAACTAGAAATCAACTATAGGAAAAAAAACAGAAAAGCCACAAATATGTGAAGATTAAACAAAATGCTACTGAGCAACAATTGGGTCAATGAAGAAATCAAAGGAGAAATCAAAAAATACCTGGAGACAAATGAAAATGAAAATACAACATGCCAGAATTTATGGGATACAACAAAAGCAGTTCTAAGAGGGAAGTTATAGCAATACAGGCCTACCTCAACAAACAAGGAAAATCTCAAATAAACAATCTAACAGTACACCTAAAGGAACTGAAAAAAGAAGAACCAACAAAGGTCAAAATCAGTAGAAGGAGAGAAATAATAAAAATCTGAGCAGAAATAAATGAAATAGAGACTGAAAAAATAGTAGAAAAAAATCAATGAAATCAATAGCTGGTTCTTTAAAAGATAAAGAAAATTGAGAAAACTTCAGCTAGACTCACCAAGAAAAAAAGAGAGAAAGCTCAAATAAATAAAATCAGAAATGAAAGAGGAGACATTACAATGGACACCTCAGAAATGTGAAAGCTTATAAGAGAATACTATGAAAAGCTATATGCCAACAAAAAGGATAATCTAGAAGAAATGGATAAATTCTTAGAATCATACAACCTTCCAAAACTGAATCAAGAAGAAATAGAGAATTTGAACAGACCAATCACTAGTAAGGAGATCAAAACAGTAATCAAAAACCTCCCATAAAATAAAAGTCCAGGAGCAGACGGCTTCCCTGGTGAATTCTACTGAACATTCAAAGGAGACTTAATACCTATCCTTCTCAAACTGTTCCAAAAATTGGAGAGAAGGGGAAGCTTCCTAACTCATTCTACAAAGCCATTACCCTGATACCAAAACCAGACAAGGACAACACAAAAAAAGAAAATTACAGGCCAATATCACTGATGAACATTGACTCAAAAAGCCTCAACAAAATACTAGCAAATTGAATGCAACAGTACATTAAAAAGATCATACACCATGATCAAGTGGGATTTATTCCAGGGATGCAGGGATGGTTCAACATCCACAAATCAATCAATGTGATACACACATTAACAAAATGAAGAATAAAAATCACACGATCATCTCAGCAGATGCAGAGAAAGCATTTGATAAGATACAGCATCCATTTATGATAAACAAAAAACTCTGAATAAAATGGATATAGAAGGAAAGTATCTCAACATAATAAAGTCCATATATGGCAAACTCACAGCTAATATCATTCTCAATGGTAAAAAACTGAAAGCTAACCCTCTAAGAACAGGAACCAAAGATTTAACATTGCATTGGAGGTCCTAGCCAGAGCAATCAGGAAAGAAAAATAAATAAAAGGGATCCAAATTGGAAAGGAAGAAGTGAAACTGTCACTATTTGCAGATGACATGACTTTATATATTGAAAACCCTAAGGAATCCACCAAAAACCCTTTAGAAATAATAAATGAATACAGTAAAGTTTCAGGATATTCAAGTCTGTTTTTATATTCTTCAGCAAAGTATTATTTCTCCAAAAGTCTTTCCATCTGATTTTTCAGATCTATTCCTAGCTTTGTAATGATTTTGTTGTTGCTCTTGTTTGCTATAATGGACAGGAATTTTTTTCTATTATGTTTTCTAGTTGACTATTATTGGTGTGTAGGAACTTTAACAATTTTGATGTTTACTTTATATCCTGCACACTGTGAAATCTCCTATTAGTGAAAATTCCATGATAATCACATAAGTAGCCACTACATATCATTTTGTTTCTTCATTTCCAATGTATTGCATTTGGCTAAGACTTGCAATCCAATAGAGGAATTATCTACATTTGTTTGCTAAATGTGTTTTTTGTTTTGTTTGTTCTTTTGCTGAGGAAGATTAGCCCTGAGCTAACACCTGTGCCAATCTTCCTCTGTTTTGTATGTAGGTTGCTGCCACAGCATGGCTGCCGACGAGTTGTTTAGGTCCACGACCGGGAACTGAACCCAGGCCACCGAAGTGGAGTGTGCCAAATTTAACCACTACGCCATGGGGCAGGCCCATAAATGTGTTTTTTTAAATCACACGTTTTGAATTTTGTGAAATAATTTTTTTATGCATCTATTGTTATGATCATGTGGTTTTCTGTCGTCTATTCATTAGCATCACACATACTCATTTTCTATTATTGAACTCTTGTATTCTCAGGATAAACAGAATTAGGGTCATGATATATTATTTTATACAGAACTTTACTCATTTAGATAAAATATTGTTTAAAGATTTCAGCCTCTATATTTATGTCAGATTGGTCCCTAAATTTGATTTTATTTTAAAATGTGCTTTATATCTGTAGGTGTATTTTTTCATTCCTAATAATGTTTGTTTTACTTATTGTATTGATTAGTCATTTCTCTTTTACTTTTATTTTCCAGCAAATCAGATTTTGATTTCAGTGGTCATTTCTTTTGTATCTTTTTTTCTACTTCACTAATACTTCTTCCTAACTTTATTATTTTCTTGCTTCAACTTTCTTCAGATTTATTTTGTTTTACTTTTCTTAGTTTCTTGAGTTAAATGCTTAACTTATTTAGCTTTTTCTCTCTTAATTTTAACGTACTTTCCTTTTCAAATAAGTGAATTTAGGTTTATATATTTCTATTCTTAGAACACCAGTGACTCAATCCTGTAAATTTTGCTCTATGGTAGTTTCAGTGTCACTCGCTTCTAAGCATTTCATAATTTCCATCATAGTTTCTTCATTACCCTGTAAGCCACTTGGGAGTGAATTGTAAGGTTTTAGTGTGTTTGTGTACATATGTGTTTTCATACTTGTTTACTCTTTTCTATCTAATTTGATTGCATTGTGGGTAGAAAACAAAGTCTGTGTGATATTAATGCTTTGAGATATTTTGAGACATCCTCTGTTCTCTAGATTCTATCTCTGGCTTGTAGTTTTAAGTTTGCTTCTACTCAGCCTCACAGTCCAGAACTAGGTCTTATAATTATGGCTTAAAGCGCCTTTCCTGCAGTGATCTTGGAGGATATAGAAAATCTGGAGACTTATCCCGTGGGTCTCTTGGTTTAATACTTGATCCTAGCTCTATCTGTGTTCATTGCCTTCCTAAGTCTGCTGCTCCAGAGAAATAGTAACCCTAGAAAATGGTATGGAGTAATTTTTTGTTGTTATTAAGTGTATTTCATGAGGGAGGAACTCCTTTCCTGTCTGCAACTTTAAGCAGTAGTCCCTGACTCACCTGGAACAGCTTTTGGCTCCCTGCTCACAGGAGCTGACCTCTTGGCCACTACTGCCTGCTCTTGGATACAGAGCTCAGATGACCAACAGCTTTGGAATTCACTCAGTGTCTTAAGCTTCTTTTCTGTCTCTGATTCAAGAGAAGTTTTATTTTGCTTTTGGTCCTGTTGTGCCATCTTGGCTTTTCCTTACATTTTATTCCTATGTCTTTGGATCAGAGGGAGTGCGTTAAAGCATAAACTTCCAGCACCCTATTGACTTAAATGCATTTATCTTTAAAACATTTGGAATTATTTTTATGTATGGTATATGGTGAATATTGTTTTTTCTCTCTCTCTTTCACCAAAGTGCAATAAAAGTATCTCATTTATTCAATGATAAATGATAATTCAGTCCATGCCATGGGATTTAAAATACCACAAATTGGTGGCCTCTGATTGACATTGGTTTGGAACTCACAGAGCTTTTTTTCTTACTTTTGGAATTAAAGTAATTCTGAAAGGGGCACAATCTTTACAATAAGATACAATCCACAACCTTCCACATTGTCTTACAACCCACTTCACTCGTTTGTGTAACTTACCAGGCCCTAAAAGCATCCAAGTGTGCAAATTCTTATGTAAAATGCAAGTCCTATAGTTTCAAGGTCATGGATGTCATTATTTTTGACTCATTAGTAGGAGAGTTTTTGAAGAATTTACTTCACAAAATACTCTTTCCTCCCAGTTTTGCTTGCATATAGCATAGCTCCCTTCAGGTTGCAAATGGAGTGTCTGCAGAGGAAATGGCTAATGGCTAGTCTGAGACTGGGCAGTAAATATTCGGAGCAACAAATGATCTTTTAAAGATCACTGAACCTCACTTGGCCTTAACTCCATCATCAGTTAAAATGAGAGAAATGGATTATCTGACCTTTGAGATTCATGTAGGAACATGGCTGTACCTGTATCCTGGATCTGAATAAATAAAATAATAATAGTAAATGACACTTGGGAGAACCTACCATATGGTATGTAACTGGGTGTGATGCTCTGTCTAATCCTGTTAATTTAAAATTCTTAAAAAACCGGTAGTGACTTGGAAGACAGGGTGAAGAATATATTAACTCCATGGGCAAATGATGCTATATAAGGAGACGTTACAAATAGGAAGGAGAAGAGAAATGAGAGGTGTGGTTTATTACACATGCATGGCCAAAGGAGAGGAAAGGACTTGCAGACTGGTGAGCACACTGTTTGTTCTTCTAGCAAGAATTTTTCTTAATGAGCCAGATTCTCCCATTGTTTCAATTGTTTCTTAATTCTTCCAGGTAGCTGGAGTGCCATGCCCTGGAGTATCACAACTGCCTTTGATGTAACCCTGATGTCCCAAATATTATACTTCCCAACGTGTAGTTTAGGCAGTTGAGAAGATCTGACTCAATTTAATGTTCAGTTTTGGGTACCAGGGGCTTTTGCATGATATCTTGTTTTCTCCCTGGAGGGTAATATTAATTGCAATAGGAACACTGAAATGGTAACACACTTAGCATTATTTATCTCTGCATTGGGTACACTAAGCACCTATTTAGCTGGTGGGAGCTTCAGTAGAGTCATTTTCAGTTTCTAAAGAAATCAAGTTTTATTCCCAATCGTCTGCATTTTTAGCAAGCCTCTCTGTAGCCTTAATGAGCTATTCACCTTCTCAAAGGAACACTAAGTATTAATAACAAAATATCCATATTACCCAAAGGGACCAATGTTTTGTCTACTTCCAGACTTCCTAATTTTTCAGATTCGCTGACTGTGACATAATTTTGGTTACTTATTCTTTCATATTTTTTGTTGTTGTTTTTGCTGCCACTATTGTTGAACATCAAAGCAATTTTGTAACTTTGACTTGAGTACCACGTTCCGGCGCCCTGGAATGTTTATTTCATTACATATACTCATAGTTGCTATGGCTCAAGTTCAAGACTAATATATCATAATGTTATCAGATATTTGCCCTTCATGTTTCTTTCTCTTCCCCAGGTTTTGTTTTAAGTTTGGCTAACACAAACTGAAGTTACCCCTTGGGACTCTTTGCCTAATCTTCTTTTCCTTTTTCCCCACTTAAAGACAAGAAGACAGGTTCTTTTCGTTTTAAAGTTTTTACAACTACTCACTGTAAACAGGAACTGAGAGGAAACATCTAAAATAACAAATTAAAGCACATTTAAATGGACTTTTACACATTTTATCGGGATTCTTCTCTTCCAGGATAGAAGAGAGCAGATCTTTTGCATTTCTCTTTTCTTACTTTCATCCTTGAGAATGACCATCACCAAACATCCTTTTTTCCATTTTCATACATTAAACCAATATTTATTTTGCAAAACAGTTCTTCCCTTTTATCTATCTTATTTTTTAGAACATAAGTAAAGCATACTCACTGTATATATGGTATACATTCCTGAATTATATGGACTCTTGAAAGTACAAAAAAAGATGCAAATCAAAACCAATAAAATCTCATCCATATTTTTGCTACTCTGGGGCACCTATGTCACCATTTTGAATATTTAACTACTGTCTTCTACAAATCTTCTTGCACGTATACAAAGTTCACAATGCTTTTGATCCACTTTGCTGTTATCTTTGGAGAACAGTGACAGTTGTCCTCCAGGGCATGTCTACTACTATCAATTTTAAATGCTTGAATTTCATTCAAAAAGCAAAATGATCCACTGCATCATTATTTGCTGGGAAAGCTCAACCAATGCCAATGTCATCAGGATCAGGCTTCTGAGAACTTGAAGCTGCAGTAGAGAAGTTCCCCCGACAACTTTCGCCTATAGATGGCAGTCAGAGGGGTAACTGCATGTGGACGTGGGAATGGCTCTGCCTTCTCCAAAAAGCAAAACATCTGAGAGAAAAATAACCACCTGATAGACAATGAAATAGCATTTCATTTCTTCGGTGTCAAACAGTGCATTTAACTGACCATTATGAACAGCCATATAATTTATCTACCAATGATCTAATGTAATCAAAGTAGTCTCTGGGAAACATAATCTTAATTTGGTTAAACTTGTGATTTCTCTCCCAAATATTTCTAGACTTAGTTGCTGGCATCTTGTTAAGCCCAAATGTATTTCACTTTACAAATATTTGGATCAGGTACAGAGTTTCATGAATTTAACCTTCTTTACCTTCTGGCTCAAATCACGTTTCATATGATTAAAACTGTTAGTTTCATTCTGTCAGCAAAATGTCTACCAGCATTCTCATCTGTGCACAGTACAGGATGAGGTCAGAGGACCAAACAGAAAACAGTGGGCCAGACCTAGCTGAGTGTTATCTTTTTTTAAGTCTGAATTAAAAAAAAATTAAATCAGTTGCCAACATGTAAAAATTGGTAGAGCACACATAAAGATATGGATTCCTTGTTTTTCTTTGTAAATTAAGAGATCAGGCAATCCTGGGACTACATTCAAGTATAGCAACAACTGGCTTGGACCGGGTAGTATGACTCCCTTAAGTGTGGGGCGTGCAGTCTCACTTGCCACCATCCCCACCGTTTCCGGGTCTTCCACACCTGGCTGCTTTGACTCATTAACCTCTGTCTGCATTCACATCTGCGACTTCTGTGTTACTCTGGCTTCCCCTTATCATTTAAGCTCTTCGTATGTTGATAGTCTAACCACACCACTCAACCAATTATTTTTCTTGACTTAGACTTTTTCTCCATGTAGAATATTCTCTTTTATTGTTGCTGTTTGTTTCAACAGGTCCTTCTGCTATCTGTGTTCATAGTTGCCTCTTGTCATATTTTTATATTCCAGGTAAACCATTTGCGATTTTCTGAGGTTTCATATGGTTTTACACCTCACAGAATTTCTTCAACCTATGTTGTTTCCTCTCCTCCAAATGCCCTTGTTCTTCTCACCCTCCCTTGGATATCACTTTAGCCATCCTCCAAGAATCAGTACCGATGCTACATTTTCCTGACACAGCCTGCCCTCCACCAGCTAAGTTAGACTGCCTTTGACGGCCACTGAAACCTTGGCTACAGTTCTATTAAAACACGTATCCCATTTATGACCCTAGAGTACATTTGTTGACTTGTTTATCTGTAGCTCCTGAGTTTCTCCACCTCCTGACTTGTGCCTTGAGGGCAAGGATCATGTGCCATGCAGACTCAATATGTTCATACTCAACAACGTGCTCAGCACACAGTAGGGGCTGGATAAACTCTGGTTGAGTAAATGAATGGGAAGTAAAATATGTACTTAAAGAACTTTGTAGTTCTCTAATTATTTCATTAAATTGTGCTTTATTTGACAACTTTAAACTAACACGTCTAACATTTGATGGCATAAGTCTTCTCCCCTCCTCTTCTCTTTCCTTCCTCCTTCTTTTCCTCCCCCATCCCTACAGACTGCGTGCATGCACGCACACACATGCACACTCATAGAGACACACTGCCACCACCACCACCACCACTACTATAATCACATAGAAGAATAATAACACTTAATAAATATCCACTAATTTGGAAGGTCCCAGTAGCATAGAAATATAGATTTAGAATTTGCAATATAAATATCAGACTTGTTATATGCCACAGTGTCTTATATAGTTTATTAAATTTTATTTTTTAATTGCTCTAAATGTAAATCTTAAGAATACGAAGAATATTTTCATGTAGAGATAGAATTAAAAGAACAGGAAATTCTAAAGGCTCAAAAGAATCTGCTGCTTAGTATGGATCATGTGGATGTGGTTGTTTTCAGAAAAGAGGTTAGGAACTTTTAGATAAGCTGTAAAGGAGTTGACTACAGAAAATTTCTTCATGATTACAGTATCACGTCTCTTTGCAAACGTGGGCCATGAATACCCTCATCTGGGTGCCTACTGTGGAGCTCTTTGTCCTTATGGGACTTTGCACAGCTGACAGCTAATGCAGGCGTTTAAATGCAAAATCTGACACTGATGTTTTCCCCCAAATGACACTTTGATTCATAAATTATATGAATATGGGTAGCACTATTCATTTATGAAATAATGCAGCTATCACTTAGTAATGCAATTCAAAACATCGTTCACTTTATTTAGCCATTTTCAACCCCATTACATGTGACTAGGAAAAGAATAAAAATTGATTAGACAAGGAGTGAAAAGTGGGCAAAAGCATTTTCCGGCATGTTGCCTGCCTTGTGGCAAAATTATGGAACCATGGCATTTTATTTCCTATTGAGGAGATGTTTCTTGCTTAGGTGGCCTGTTTCTGATTAAAAGCATCTTTGTAATATTGCATTCACTTCCATAAAAAGAAAATATGCTCTGTGCCAGGAAAGAGTTTAGTACTAACTGCAAAAAAAGATGTTACTGTGGCGAGACAGGATATTCCTGGTTCCAAGATAACAGTAATAGCTATAGTTTTTTGAGCTCTTTCCAAGTACTGTTTTCTTTAAATATATCATCTGTAATTGTCAAAGAATCCAGGAATTTGGAATTATTGTCCTGTTTTGCAGATGTGGACTCTGAGACTGAGCCTGGGTAAGAAAGGTGGGCAATAAGTGGCTAAGCCTAGACAGCTGCTGTCAACTCCTGTCTCTCATTCTCCTACCTACATAACTTAGGGTCTGTAGCGCCTCTTTGTGAAAAGATAGGAGGTTCCCATTGATGGTCCTCCTTAATGTGGTTCCTGGGTCTGTGTGATGGGGGCACACTTTGCTTGGTTTCATCAACTTTTTAGACTTCTAATAAAAGTATTTTGCTGCTTAGGATTTTCCTTTTGAATTTTGGGTAACTGGTCTGGATGCGGATCTGCTCTATTTCAGGAGGGGCAGGGAGAATGCACATCAGTCTTTCTGGTGGCACTTTGGGAGTGTCATCCTGGCAGTTCATCCATCTCGGTGAGCTCAGGACACAGCCGCCAGTGGACTTGTTCACAGATGCTGACTGAGAAGCTGCTCACGTTAAAGTTCCGTGAAGAATAGCTTGTCCAAATACAAGGGAAATATTTCACATTTGCTTTTCCGATGTGTGGTGTTAGGTATGAGGACCTCACATTTTGAGCGGAAGGCTGCTAGTTTCTCATGTGATCTTTATCAAGAAGTACAAAACCAGTGAGCGGCTGCAGCTAGAGGAACACATCTGAGGTGGGTTATGAATTATACAGCCAGATGGCCTCAGCTCCCAAAGGACTGTTCCAAAGTCATATACATTCTTTAATCATTAATTTCAAATTTTGCCTAACATTTTTATAGGCATAAGGCTTTTCTGCAAGGGAAAAAAAATCCATATTAATGAAAAGGAAAGAGTAAATTTGGACATTATTCATTTTGTAGGAAAATGCAACCCTATACTTACAAAAAAGAAAAGAGTAAATGCTAAGATAGTATTTATCTTCAAAATATATTCACAAAGTGTTTTCACACCTTATTTATCAGAACTATTTAAGTTATATCATTATTTCCCTCTTACTAAGGTCACATGCCCTATTAGTGGCAGAGAGAGCTCTATAGACTAACTGTATGTATGTTCTATTTTAAATATAACATGAAGCTTATTGCACAGAACTGCTTTCCTTTTCCTCTTTTGATTTATTTCCCTTTCTGAATCCTATAGAGCCTGATAGTGTATTTTTAGTCAGCTAGACCCTTGACCAGTCTTATACAGGAAAAGGTATTGGGTTGGAATCTCAGGCTGAAAATTCAGTAGTTGGAAGAAAAAGAAAGGATTTAGGAGACGACGGTCAACACCAGAAAAGCTTTATGTTAAATGTTGTCAAGAAGATCATAAAATAATGGGTATAATTAGAAAATATTTCTTTCTTTCAAAGCCCCAACTTGATGTTGAAATCACAGTACAATTCCAGAAGTAACTGCCTAGGATACAAGATGGAACGGCAAAGCAACAGGATTCATATCTCTTCTGCATTTATATGTATATTCATTAGATCAACATATTCTTCCTTCTGTTTTGCATAATCTGAAAGTGGTACTGTTGAAATTATTAACACAGCACAGATGGTTTGCTCTGATCAGTCTGACCTCTTCACAGTCCATATTTATTCCACTGGGAGGGGAGGGTCATTCTGTTTCTGTCTCTTCACCTGTCCTCATTCCTGCCCTTTAGGGCCCAGCACACGACTGTCTCTCTCAAGAAGTCTTCTCTGGGGAGCCTAGTCTTCTTTTGCCTCAGAAAAAGTGTAGCACTGAATTGCACGTCCTCTGCAATGTTGCTCTTTGCTGTGTCTCCCTCCACAACTAGACTGTGGGCCCCTTGAAGATAGGAAACTTGTCACCTGCATCCCTCAGCACAATGCAGACCTTGAGCTCTCGGCAGGAACTCATTGATCGAGAGCCTGCTTTCTGCTACTTTATTTTTATTATTTAATTGAGTGAGATTCTGCAGGGCATAAACTATGCCCTTGAAACCAAGCCACCCTTGGGAACTATATTAACTTAGGGCACATGGGCCCTATTTATTTACTGTTTCAATAGACTGAGTTAGCCGTGCTATCAATCACATAATGTGACAGTCTTTTAAAAATGCAATGCTTCTTCTGCATCTTTCGGCTTTGTTCGTTCTCTGATGACCTTTTGGAAGCAGTCGAGAGGGACCAGGGGAAGAGGAGTACTTGTCTTGCTCTGTCAACTTCTAGAACCTGAATTAGAGAACTCAAGGAGAACAAGAATTCCTTTTGTCATTTTTTTAAAAAAAGAATCAAGTAGTACCCTTCCTAAAAGTAGAGAAGAGTGTAGTATTTCTATTCACTCTAGAATTATAGACATGGAATGAAAAGGTGAGTGCTTCTCTTAGGATGGCATTTGTCAAGGTGGATCCATGCTTATATTCCAGTTTTCTCTTTTCATTTAGAGGCCGTCTGGTTCCGTTGTGTCTGAGATGGCATGGATGAGTGTCTGGGGGCCTGTTTAGGGCTAAGCCTCCCAGGAGCTCTCAGCCAAGGTATCTTTCCAATAAAATATTCTAAATAGTGCTTCCCTGGCCGTCAGGTTTTCTGGGAGCTCTGAGTTAAGAGGATGGGTGTAACGGTGATGAGCTCAAAGTAAGAGTGGGAGGCACAAATTAATCCCAGGAGAGAACCATTGCCTAAATAGTCAACCTAAAGAGGTATAAAAATTTTAAATGTATCGAGGCTAGTGTTGAAATGTCCATTGTTGGAGGGATGTCTAAGCAGAACAAAAAAATGTCAAACCTGTCTTGTGTAAGGAACACAGAAACCTAGTATGAGAAAGCTGAGGAGAAAGAGACCACTAGAAACTTTATTAAGAAACTAGGATAGTGGCCACTTTGAGCAGACTAAGCCAGACCCTGGTCTTTGGTCCTAGCAGAAATTTTGAGTAAGAACCTAAGACTTAGGTAAAAGATTCATTAGGTAGATCAGACAGATGTGATCTCGGAAAAGCTAAATGTATCCCGAAACTACTGGGGCATTTGGCAGACCAGATTCCTGACATTCCTAGCTGGGGTGCAGTAGCTTTCGATACCTGACTCTCACCGCCTTGGGGTCCTACACTCAGCACACCTTTATTACTGGCCTCAGGACAGGGCAAGTGTTGATGGGAATTCTCATAAAGACTCCTGAGAAATCAGGCCAGTTTTTGGCTTTAACTTGAAATGGCATTAGAGTGTTGGACAAAACCTAGTCCGTGAGTCTGCCCTAGAGTGAACCCAAAGCCTCAGTCTCTGAATTACTCCGATGGATCTCTGGCTTTCAAGACCACAAGGGCCCTCTCTGGGCAAGAGTGGACTCCAGGATTAGCCTCAAGCAAAATGTATTTCTTTGGAATCCATCTAGCATGAAAATAGCCATCCCCTGGTCTGCAGCCTGCGTGTGTGGTACAGCCTCGCTCAGCACAGCACATTCTTCTCAGTTCATGACTTCAGAGGGAAGGTGGGGCTAAGCGTGGGGGGCTGAGGGTAGAGGTTTCTCAGAAATGTCTGTTTCACAAAGCAGCTATTTTTCTCAGTTGGACAACTTTGAGCCTATTGCTTTCATTTTCCTCAAACATCTATCAGGGTTTTGTAACTTATGAGCAAACAAACTGAAACAGAAAGTCATTTTTAAAGTTAATTTTATGTTTGGTACAGGATTAGAAACTGCTCTCTGTTCACACAGCAGCTACAGCCTGCAGCACAGAAACCGTGCCTGCTCTTCCAACACAGCGCGGTGATACTCGGTTAGAAGGGGATTAAGGACGAGAAAAAAGAAAAAAAAGGGCAGTTTCTATTTGTTGGAAATTCTCAATGTGCCCTCTCAGGATCTCAATTACTTCTCTTATTTTCTTTTCCATGCGTGTCATGGCCGTCAAACTTGTTGGAAACACTAACGTCTTCCATCCTCATCAACAACCATGGATCATGGTGCCACTCACTGACATTTTATTGCAGTGTCCTGAGCTTCCCAGTCGCCTCATGCTAAATTTAGGTTTAAATAAATAGAGCATCTGAGCTGCAGTGCTACTAGAAAGCAGCCGGATTAAGGATAAGTGGATCTCTTGCTTTTGTATTGTGGTGAAGGATAATTTTGAGAGTTACTATTATTTTTTTTTAACTAAGCAAATATATAGAGACAGTGATCTTTTCCTGAGCAATTCTGAATAAACTAAATGTATATCCCAATCTGGTTTCCAATCCAAAAGTTCCAAGTTGAAACAAGTGTCAGCCTCTTAGCTTCTTAGAACCATTGACTGTTCCAGTTCACACTCTGGTGTCTTCTCTAATGATTCCTGCGGACGCATCTTGCCTCCCCAACAAATACCCTGAGAAGAAGAACTAATATTCGTCTTCCTCAGACCCTCGTATCACCTGCCCATGGACTTGGGCATACAGTGAAGCCATCAAGAAATATTTTCTGAAGAGATTGCCCTTAATAAGAAATTGATGTTATGAAATCAATTTTGAACATATACACGGTACAAAATATAAAAGCTGTCACAGAGTATGAACTTAAAAGGTAAGGTTGCTCTTAGCTCTGTCTCCTAGTCATCCAGTTTCCCTTCTGAGAGGCAGAGTCTTCCTGTGTAACTTTCCAAAAATACTACATTCCTGTGCAAACACACAGATAGAGAAATGTGTGTGCATATTTCAAAGTATGTACACGGTCCTGCACTTGCTTTTCTCACTTAACAATGTATCCTGGAAAATTTTCCATCAGCACATCAGAAGCTAACACATTCTTTTTAAAAGTTGCAGAGGATGTATTCTATGGATCTACATTTTCCCAAACATTTTACTGTTATAAATTATGTAGCAAGAATATCTTTGTATATATGTCATCTTATAAATGGGTAAGCATAGCTAAAGGATAAATACCTAGAAATAGAATTGTTGTGTAAAGGCATTGACAAATTACTCTCCACCAACTTTCTCTCCAACCAACTTACAATGCATACGGTGACTATTTCCTTGACATGCCCTGCGATACCCAAGTGAAGAAAGTGACATTATTAATGGCAAACACTTACAAACCACTTAGTCTGCACCAGGTGCTGGTCTAGGTGCTTTACATATATTATCTCAAAAAAGACTCAGAGTGACCTTGTGAGGGAGGTACTTTCTCTTTTTGTGTGAGGAAGATTAGCCCTGAGCTATCATCTGTTGCCAATCCCTTCTTTTTGCTGAGGAAGACTGGCCCTGAGCTAACATCCGTGTCCATCTTCCTCTACTTTATATGGGATGCCGCCACAGCATGGCTTGACATGTGGTGCATCGGTCTGTGCCCACCATCCGAACCTGTGAACCCCCAGCTGCCAGAAGCAGAGTGCGCAAACTTAACTGCTACGCCACCAGGTGGCCCAAGGGAGGTACTTTCATCATCTCCAATTTACAGATGGATATTTTGCCTCAGTTCACCCAGCCAATAAATAGCAGATGACATCTGAGCCCAGGCTGTCTGGCTCCAGGAGTCAGTTCTTTACAAGCATGATCCTAAACTGTGTTAATCATGACACTTTTTCTTAAATATTCTGTATGAGATATAAGAAGATTTTCTCAAGAAATAGGTGTTCAACTGTGGAATGAGGAGGATTGCATCCTACTTGACTTCTGTACCCTCCTTGTTGCAGTCATCCACAGCAACCTGAGTCCCTCCCCCTCAGTCCTTGAAAGTGTTAGCTCCTGGTTCCCTAGCACATTCTCTAACCTCCCTCTGGTCATAATTTGGTGGAATAGCAATGTTCATGTGGACGTGGCCTATCAGTTCCTCAATCTCCTCTCCCTCAATGACCTTACCTTCCACCCTACCTCAGGTCTCTCCTGCTATCATAACCAAGATCTAGATCTTGTCATCAATAACTACATCTCCCTTATAATGCCAGTTTCAAGCACCTTACCTCCAGACCAACAGTTCCTCTTTCCCCAACTGCTCCCTCTAATACACCTACTCCACCAGCTCGTTGACCTCACTGGGGTCTACATTCCACTGATCCTATCCTTATGCCACAGTCCATCCCCATATTGGTGCCCTCACTTTTCCCTTACACAGTAGCTTAGATTTCACAGCTCGTCACTACCGCCAATCTTACCTAGATTATTACGTAGCCTCCTGACGAGTCTCTCTGCTCCCTTGCCCCCTTTCAACATATTCCCAAAACAGCAGGTGACTCTATTAAAATGTAAGTTAGATTAAGCCACTTAGTTTAAAACCCTCCAGTGTTTTCATTTTTCACTTAGGAAAAAGGCAAAGTATTTCAAATGGTTTATAGGGCCCTGTGCAGCCTCTCTGACTATTCCATACCACTCTCCCTCTGCCTTAAGCCACGTGTTTCCAACCCGAAGTTTTTGTATTTGCTTTGTGCCTTTGCCTGGAACATTTTTCCTCCAGATATCCTCATGGTTCCTTCCCTCACATCCATGATCCCAAGAAAAATAGTGTTGCAAGTATGATAATTTCAGTCACAGAAGTCAAGTGTACAAACCTTAACTTTATTCCTTTTTACTACTGAGCTCAACGTAGTATATTTCCCTTCATTAACTGAACTTTTAATCAAACTTTAATCATTTATTGTTAAGATCTGGTGTTAAATTCAGAATCTCTCGTGTTCTTTCTCATGCACTTCTCCTCATAGGTGATATAAATTCCTGGTTTTGGAGATGGGATGTTTATTTAAGAGATCTGACATAGGAATAGGGATACATTTGTTCCAGAGCAGTAGGCTCTGTCGAGACTGGTTTTTGCTTGAAATGTGTACTTCCTATTCAATTGTTTGTACCTTTGTTTGTAATAACAAAGAGCTGGAAACAGCTTCAATATCTGTAAATGGAAGATAGTGCTTGGCACGTTTATATAATGAAATGCTATGTAGCCATTAGAAAGTAATGAAATATACCTGAAAATGCTGATATGGAAAGATCTTCAAACTAAATGAGAAAGAAATATAAGTGAGAAAAAGACATAGAACAGTGTATACAGTGTGCTTCCTATATATTTTCTCTACAAGTGGGTGAATAATAGAGTTCTAGTTAGTACAATGTAAATAAATAAAAACATTCCTTTTAAGTATACATGAGAAGCCACTAAGAGAGTTTACTTTAGGAAAAGGGAGGCTAAGAAGACTTTTAGTTTTCATTCTACTTCTTTTCTTATAGTTTCATTTTAAAACCATGCACACATTTTTAATTTTTGTATTTAAATTTTGTTATATTAAATTATTGGACTGAGCCATCTACCATAAACTTGTTAGCCATTCAGTGAACAACAAATCACTTTTAGCCTCTTCCTGTGAGGGTAGCACCATGCCACGTGCTGGGGAGGCCACAACAGAAAAAGAAATGATCACTGACCTGATGAAACTTAAAATGTGATAAGGGAAATAAGATTCACAGAAACAATGAGAGAAGAGCATAAAATGCGTGTAACTCGGGCTAATGTCTGTGAAGTGGATGATAGATATTACATGAATTGAGACAAGGAGACGACAAGTTGCCAGGTGTCATCAGGTGAAGAAGATAGAATTGTAATTTGGTGTTGAAGAAATGTAAGGAATTGATTAGGGGAAAACCATGGAGAAGATGATCCAAGAAATAGTGAGATGCATCAGGCAGCTTTAGTAAGGCCACAGGTAACAACCCAACAAGGACAAAAGGAATGTGAATTGGCACCAGCATGAGGACTGATAGAAATGGGCAGAGACTGGGGAGGAAATAAGTTTGGAGAATAACGCAGAAATCAAAGCCTGAATATTTCAGTCTAAGGGGAAGAATAAAATTTGGATGGAGAGAAAAGGATGAATCCAAAATATGCAGGAAAAGAAAAAGCACTCTTAAATGGAGTCTGAATGAATGCTAGCACTGCAAAATGATTTTCAGAAAATAAATGTTTCAGAAAAAAATGTTTCTATTTTTCTTACTTTGCCCACATATTGATATAATATATATTGATACAATACCATGTCTCTTCAATTTAAGAGCTGAAGAATAGAAAAATAGTTTTATAAAAGGTCTATCAATATAATTACTGATAGAGATAGACATAAGTAACTATAAATCTGTTTTGTAAAATCTAATATAAATTCAAAACTCAAAAGAGCAGATAAAGTAAAAATTTAATGTACTAAGAAAAATCTGATTGCAAAATTTAGATATAACAGAAAATATTGAGAAGCTAGGCAGATGGAATGAGAAAAATAAAAATGCATTGCTAATTCATTGTCTCTTGAGGGAGGGGAATGGTTTTATGGAACACTTAGCATAATGTTTCAACCTTGACTCCAAACATTGGGAAATATTGTTGTCTCCTGCGACTTCCCCTGGATTGGCCCAATCCCCCACGATGATGTTAACAGAAGAGAATAGAATCCAAGGTCTAGACTGATTCGATTGCCCTGAACCTCTACACAGAGCACCAGTAGACTGAGCATCTGCTTTTGCTCAAAGAACTTAATAAATAAGGGTTCCTTTTAAGCAGCAATGCGACGGTAACTGGATGAGGCAACTTGGAAGTAAAACTACATAATTTATTACTTCACATCTACTCCAACTTGGGTCAGAATGAGTAGCAATAAGAATAACAATAAATAAGCAATAAGTAGAAGGTCTCTCTTATACTTCTTTTTATAGGTGTCACATTCTTCCCCTTCATTGACACCATTATTGGTGTCCTTTCCAAACTCCTCCCACACTCTCCCCCAACGTGAGATTCTTCAGGCCACATGTGGTCCCACCCCTAATTACTGTTCACTTCATTTGCACAAGGTTTTTCTTATTATAATTTATTTTCATAAGGTAGGATCCTGTTGTCAGGTCAATACAATGAAGCTTTGGCCAGAACTCTTAATGCTACCTGGTCTGATTTCTAATATGTTCTCACCTACCCTTCTGTCATGGGCTAAAGGGGGGTCTCTCAAAAATGTCTACTCCCCCTGGGGCCGGCTGGTGGTGTAGTGGTTAAGTTCGTGTGCTCCACTTCGGCATCCTGGGGTTCGCAGGTTCAGATCCTGGGCACGGACATACACACCGCTTATCAGGCCATGCTGAGGTGGCGTCCCATATAAAGTCGAGGAAGATAGTCACAGATGTTAGCCCAGGGCCAATCTTCCTCAGCAGAAAGAGGAGGATTGGCAATAGATGTTAGCTCAGGGCTAATCTTCCTCACACACACAAAAAAGTCTACTCCATAATCTCTGGAATTTGTAGATATGTTATGTTACATAGCAAAAGGACTATCTAGATGTGATGAAGTTTATGGATCTTGAGATGCAAAGATTATCCCTTTTAGGGTAATCTAATTACAAGAGCCTTTAAAAGAAGAGACTCTCTTTGAAGGCAGGGAGGGAGGAAGATAGGAAGGAAAAAAGAAGCTAGTTCATTGCTTCCTACTGATTTAAGTGACATTTTAGAAAGATTAATTTGGCAACTTTATGAAAAGTTGACTAAATCAGAGAAAGACTGGACTTAGACAGATTGCTTAGGTGTTATTGTAATAGTGCAGAGAAAACAACACAAAAAAATAAAGGGGAGAACCTTTCCCAGGTAGAGTCAGTCAGAGAGATGCAGTGTGAGAAGGATTCGACCCGCCATTACTAACCAAAGATGGATGAAGGGGACTACAAGCCATCTGGAAGCTGACAGCCAGCGTGGAAACACAACCTCAGTCTTACAGCTGTAAGGAGCTGAATTCTACCAACTGTCTGAATAAGCAAGAAAGAAGGTTCTTTCTCAGAGCCTCCAGAAAGGAACACAGTACTGCCAAAACCTTGATTTCAGCCCTGTGAGAATAAGCAGAAGCCTGAGGCCACTGGACTTCTGACCTACAGAAAATGTGAAATTATAAATTTGCATTGTATTAAGCTACTCAGTTTCTGCTAATTTGTGTGGCAGCAACAGAAAACTAATATACCTTCATTGTGTGGTTAAGAGGATGCAGGTTATTCCATGGGTTCTACTTTGCTCTATTCTTATTATCCTTTCCTTTCCCTCTCAATGTCTAGCTGATAGGCATAATTCTTCATTTCATAATTTAACTTCTTCAGTTGCTTCAGACAAACTCTGATGCTTATCCAAGTGTACTATACAATAGGTTCTCTTTCTGATCAATGCATCCCACTCAACATAGAAATTAAACAATTTTTAAATGTATAAAAACAAACAGGAGTGGAATTTAAAATAGGATACCTATGGTTTAAAACAACAGAAAATAAATATAAAACAAACAAAACAGCCCATATGGCGGAAATGAGAAAATAAAGAAAACACCAAGACAGCATTATAAAAGAGAGAGAAATCATTTGACCAGTTGAAGTAAGACCAGATATTTTCACGATAATAATAAATGTAAACGGAAGATTAGACTGTAAAACAAAATCCAAATGACATACTTAGAACAAAGAAACACAAAAGGATTAAGTATTAAAGCAGTTACAAAAGCATATATAATACATCTAAGTTATAAGAAGGCATTGGTTACAATAATAGCTTCAGACAATGAATTAAAACAAAAAGCACAAAATTGGATAAAGGTTTTCTTTTTATGTTGTTAAGCTATATAACTTATGCAAAAGATTTAAGTGGTATGAATCATCTATCCAATAAAATGTTATTGAACTATATAAAGCAAAAAATGTAAATGTAAGGAGGAATTGAAAGAAACAAAAATTTGAAGATTGTAAAATATCATGTAGTATTTTATGAAAGTAAAATATAAATAATGAGGCATATGCTCTGAATTAAAGAATAAGATTTATTTAAATATATTCAGACATATGCCTTATAACAAAAATGCGACTTCTTTACCAGTACCCATTAATTAGCATGCCAAAAACTTTATGAAAAGAGACACTTTATGGGTCATATTCCCTATGCAAACCGCTTTAATTAGTATTAGAAATTTGCAGCAATAGATTAATAATGTTAAAAATCTAATCATTTAGGAATTTTAAAATAATGTACTTAGTATTTATTGGTTCAAAGTAGAAACAGCACTACAATATAGGATATTTAGAACTCAACAAGCATAAGGAAGCTACATGGAATCTGGCCTAGGGAGTGCTCAGGGGAGAACTCATAGATTAATAAATGTATAGGATTAACCAGAAAAATAGAAAACAGGAGCATGATAAGGACCACAAAATAAGCAAATGAGAAAGATAGATAGATATGTATGCTTTTCTAGGTGAGTATAAAGTACCAAAATTAATTGAAAGAACATATGACTTAATCAAGAAAGATGAAAGCAATTCTTAACTTATCAAAAATTACCCTTATGAAACATCTCTTGACCCCTTCTAAGAATGAAATTTGTTCTATTATTACCAAATTGCTATTTAACAAGAGGACGGGAGAAATGTATATGTTGGTGCAGAAGATGGTTTCCATCCATGGTCAGTTCTAGTCAGCCCTGAGCAGACTGTTCTCCCCAAATGTACAATATCCCACTGTAAGAGAAACATTTTCCTTTAAAATCTCAGGCACCCCAAAAAGGTGTGAACAAGGCGCTTATACCTAGATGAGTTTGTCAAGTTGCTTTGCTCCACAATGACAAGAGAAACGAGTCAAAATGGACCATTAATGTGGTTTTGGGAACATGCCCTTGAATTGGCTTTCACTCCTCCCATGTGTCAGTTCTGCCCCCCCATTCCTTCTCCCTGGATCACTTCCTGAAGAATCTATCACACCAAAGGCTTTATTGTAGACACTGCTTTCTGCAGGACCTGAGTTATACATTCGAGAAAGATGGTGACGCCCTAAAAGGAAAGATGAGATTGTGTTGTACTTAGGGTCTAGCTTTTTCTATGGATGCCAGAAATCACTGAAGAGTAAAAATTTAAGCACCTAAAATTATACCATGTGGAATCCTACCTACTTCGGGTGGATGGAGCAGGTCATAGAATGGAAAGAATATTATTCACTGATTTCACTTTTGCTTTCACTCGTTACTATTACGTAAGGAGACTAATTTGAGAACCCCTTTGCACATCCATAAATGAGCTTTTCCCTGTGAGAAAACAGTCCCCTCCAATTTTTAAAAATAAGTCATGTCTGGTGTTTTCAATGTACATGAGTTGTACCAGTCTTAAAATACATGATTTTTGAAAGCCTTAAGTTTAGAATAAAAGATTTAAAAAACAAATTTCAAGAAAGTCAGGGATACAATGACAGAATCTTTGCACGAAACCCTTTGGCATTCTTTCAAAAATTTTAAAACTTATCATTCAACAAGAGAAAGTCTGTGTTAACACCCTCTGTGCTTTCAGAGAAATTAACACTTCAGCAGATGTCAATGGTGTTTTTTTTTCTTTAAGTGAAGGCCTTGCTCAAATTCAAGCTTTAGAGCAAATTTTCTAAATGCACAGCCATAAAACATGTATGGACTCTAATGAAGACCTATTGTAGGAAATGTCTAAATTGCCCAGTCTGGGAGAAAAAGGAAAAGCAAAAATTAAAAGCACGGGAATGAAATAGATAAATGCCTGTGGTTGACATTATTGTTTACTGTTTCTTTTCAGTTCTCAGATTAGAGCTTTCTTTGCAGCATGCCATAAACACATATTTCTACCTTATAATGTATGTGCTACTGCACCATGGGTGACCAAAAGGAGTTTTTCCTGTTGACTGCTAACTGTCCATCTTCCTGACAGTGCTGGAAATGAACAGGAATGTAGACCTGAGACAGGTTATCAATCCTGGGGAGAGTAATCTGCTCAGAACTGAGGGTTTCCATTGCTCTGAGATTGGTCTGGATCTGCACAATTATAAGATCAATTCTGAGAGAGAAGATCCAGAAGCTGGGGGAGAAAGAATAAGCACAAAGCTGGAGACAAATTCAGACAGTCAAAGACAGTGGTATGCTCTGACCTTGAATGTTATTTTAGATAACTGCTTCATTCTTCCTTTCTTTGAATGGAAATAGACATTGTAATCGTACAGCATAAATTTTCAAGTCTCCATTTTGGCTCTGGGGAAAAGTATAAGAAATCTAATTAGATTTTACATTCAGCTCTACCCTTTTGAGTTTCCCCCCTGAGTCAAGGGAATTATATAAGAACACTAATTGTCTAGGGGTTAGAGATAACTATTATTAATCACCAGTAAGTCCAGAAATACAACATATTTTAGGATCCACACTCTATTTTAATTTTCCTTTGAGCTGGGGGAGAGCAAACCAATGATAACAAATTAAAATTCCCCACAAGGGAAAAAAATGTCCAAGAACCAAGTTATTTCCTTTGATCACCAAAAATAATCAGATCTCCAGCTGGTCAGGTTCTGTTATGTGTTTCCCTCCTAACACAAAAGTTGTGGAGCAGGTGTTCAACATTCCCTAGGATGAAGGTGACATTACCTGCCTCTACTGCATGCACAGGGCAGCACACACATGCGTATCTCTTCTAGAAGCCGGAGAGAACTCTATGAGAAGGAGCTGATGCCACTTTTTAACTTCCCTACAATCTGCAATGTATGGAACTTCCTTTTCCTACTGTTTTATATTTACAGACCAAAACTCTAGATAGCCTGGCGGTTTTCTAAGTAATCTGATTATTTTGGGCCATGGGATTAAATAATTCAGTTCCCAGCTGGAATGTGATTGACCCGAATGACCTGGGTTGGTGGTTTGCAATTATCCAGTTGACACATATGTTGCCAAACCTCCACCTCACGCAGTTTTACAAGGTTTGGAACCACTGCTTTATGTATCAGTCCCGTGAGACCGAGGCTGGCTCTTGCTGC
Source organism: Tapirus indicus (assembly GCA_031878705.1). Taxonomy (NCBI): domain Eukaryota; kingdom Metazoa; phylum Chordata; class Mammalia; order Perissodactyla; family Tapiridae; genus Tapirus; species Tapirus indicus. The sequence continues at coordinate 10,830,991 of CM062925.1, forward strand.
TAATGAGTTTAGTTACACACGTGTTGTCTGCTCACCCCCTCTTTTACTACCCAACATCCAGTTACAGGGGTAGATAAAAGACAGTGGGATTGTTAGAGAATTCGGGTTAGATGGTATTTTGAAGGGTTACCCAATGCATGCTGTCATAGTGAAGGAGGAACAGGAATATCTCAGGAAATAGGGAAAACTGATAATTTCCATTGTTTTCCCCGCCTCACCGGGGACTTGAGCTAAAGCAGCCCACAGTTAGTGTGGCATCGGACGTTACTGAGAGCAAGCTCTTTACAGGGCAGACTCTGATGGACTCTGACGTTTCTCAGGAATCCTACTAGAATTTTCACTTGCAGAGTCCTGGGGAGACGGCAAGGCTGCCTGGGAACCCTGCCTCCCCAGCATGTTCTGGTTGGCAAGCCTGTCCACACTGGCCCTGAGCCCAGGCCGAGTGGCCCAAGCCGCCCCAGCTTGGCTGCGGAGAGAGGCACAGTGTGCATGTCACCAGACCCTGGTTCCAGGCATTTTTGGTCATGCAGATTTAATGTCTATTTTCAAAAATATCCCTGAAGCAAGCAGCGAGCTCTCCATAAGAGGTCTTCTGTGTATTTTTTCCCTCCTCCTATATTATTCACATCTAAATAAGAGGTACTTTTTTCCATAGGCTTAGTTTTAAGTAGAGCACTCAACAGGGAAGCAAAGTCGTGACACAAAATAGTTGTGAAAACTGAATCAGAGGAATCAAGTCACAAAATGAGCTTTGACCTCAAGAATTTTCCTTGTTGCCCACCTTGGTGCTGCCAACCACCCAGGTACGCAGCACCAAAGGAGGCGTGTTTACAAAGATCTAATTTGTCACTCTGACTTCAACATCAAAAGTGAATGTGCAGTCCTAAGTAATTTTAATCTCATAACTAAGGCAAAAAACCTAATGTCTTTATCTAAAATATAACAGAAGATATGCCTACATATGTATAAGTATAAGATGAAAAGCAATATGAAAAATAGACAGCGATATGAAACAAGACAGAAAAAAGAAATCAACTTAAATTGCAGCCAAAAAACTTGTATTACATATTAGATACTTTCTAACTGGAATGTTTTATTGAGGAAAAACAATGCTATTTGGTTGTCAGAAGATATTTTAGGTAAGATTTTATCAATATTTATTTTAAAATTTTCAGAGTGACTTGTTTATGTAGATGCAGAGTTGGAATGAAATGATTTTTAGGGGCCCCTCATAAATCTGTGATTCTATAGTCTCTGTCTTGAGAGTCTACGTGCCTTGTATAGCTGGGAGACTAGAATACCAAAGGGCACACTAGTCTCTTACTATCCTTTTTCACTCTTTAATAAGAAAGTCCTTCTTGGACCCATTCAAGAGGGTTCAGTAGAAAGCACTTAAGTTCCGTGATACTAAGAATCAGCAGTTCTGGCCACAATCTGTAGTGGCGTGCTAGGGCATACAGATCCTGGATTTTGCTATAATTACCTTTTCTCTTTCTTCCCATCCTCCCTCCCCCATCCAGTCTTACAGCAATTTCTCAACCCTATCATAATTAGGATAGGCATTCTTGACAGGAGTTTGAATTTCAAAATCTTGAAAGGATTCTTGAATTGGTAAACAAGGCTAAGAAGAATGCTGTTTGGTGCAGGAGAGGAGGGACTTCTAAGCACCTGAAGGTGTCAGAAGGCTAGCAGTGTCTTTAAGATGCCTGTTGTAAAAGCCCCTGAGAGTGGGAATCCTCTAGTAAATACTGCTTAAGTGAAAGGCTGTTGGCGGAGGACCTAAGTGGTCCCAGACACAGTCCTCTTTCTGACTGGAATGCCTCTCTCTTCCTTCTGCTTCCCAACCGGGCCTTGTCCCTGGAGTCAGATTGCTGGCTCTCTCTGGAATGTCAATAACTATCTAATTTTTTGACTTCTTTTTACCTGTTTCTGTCTTTTCCACAGACGTCTGGAATGCAGATCAACATGACATCAATTACATAAACTCATAGAGACTCAGCAGTTTCCTGAACTTCATTTTCATCTTATCCTTTCTTGAAGATTGTGGCAAAAGACAAAGAAAAGAAAAGTTCACGAAAACATGGAAAAACTGGCTTGAAGGGTGTTGAGGACAGATATGCTGGGAACTAACATTAGATACAGAACAAGACACTGTTATTTAATATTCAATCTAAAATATGCTAGAATACTCCCCAGACCACAGAAACCCATTTTCACTGGATTGTTATTTTATGAAAATCAGACTAAATGAGACTGTCAGAAACGCTGCATCCTCCTAGTAATTGCATATGCTGTCCGTGCTGTGACCCTTAGCAATTGGTTGTTATTTTTCAGCATAAGGCTATGTGAAGTGCCCAGTGGCCCCTCAGTCTATGGATATTTTTTAAAGATACGCTTTCCATTCTGGCTGCCAAATAAATAAGCAAACAAAAATTATATAAAAACATAATTGAAAACTAGCAAAAGTTGTTACCTTAACCTCCCTGAACTGTCATTGCACTTTGTGTTTTCAACACTGGTGTTCCAGTAGATCCCATTTGCTATTTTATAATCGGATGGGCTCTCATAGGCTGGTACCGTTGCTCCAATGTGTAAGTGTTCCCAGTGTGAACTGGGCCCAAGGTACAACCCTATACGTTCACACGGCCCTGGGGATGGAGGTGAGGTGTGTGCTCCTGACACTCGAGTGTGCATAACTGTCCTCTCCGAGTTGCTCCCCAGGGCCAGCTCCAGGCAAAGATGAGGAGCACGTTAAATGTACTTTAGGTGCTCTAAGCTTTCTCATTTTTATTCTTCCCCATCCCTTAGCATTCACTCCCCTCGGCGTCTTAACCCTGTCAAAATTTACTCTGAGGAAAAGAGCTCCTTGAAATCTTTTCAAGTTTTAGTATGAAATTCTATGTGTCACCTCTCCCAGGGTGATTCATAGGTTAATTTCTAATGCTAATTATAGAATGAAATGCTCTGTCCCTCCTGAGGAATTCCACGCATCACTGGGCAGGTTAGAAGGAGATTTCGGAGGGACACCAAAGAAAGCCCTCTCAGCACTCTGGAACACACCTTGAGTCCTCATGCACACACACACACACACACACACACGCTAACGTGAAAGGAAACATTAACATGTGTCACCTCTCCAGCAGGTGTTAGGGAGCACGGTAACAATTACTTGTATGTTTCTCACTACACTCAGTACTGCAAGTAAGACCCGAGAGAGGTCAAGTTTCTTCACAAAGGTCATCCAGCTATTCAACATCAAATCTAGGAGAAAAAGCTCGGCCAACACCCATTCTCTTTTCTCTCTATATTCTAATCATTTTTGTTGATTTGAGTTTGAACTGCAAATGTTAATGGGGCATTTTCTGGGCTCAAATTCACATAAAAATATGGGAGAAATCAAGTGAGAACACTTACATGTAAAATCCTCTCAGAAATCCCAGAGAGAAGCCAGACCAATTTTAATGTCTGAAGTCTTCATTCATGTTTTTTTCCATTTCTGAAGAGACACCTCGTTTATCATCTTGGTGTCATCTCTTGCTTTGGTTAACGGATGGTGTTACTTTTTGATTACTGACTGATCTCTCATAACTTCTGTGCTGTGAAGCATGAAACACTTCACGTCACAAAACATGGCATTCTCACTTTGGAGTAACTAAATATTTATTTCCCTGGCAGTGTTCAGCAGGGTCTGGGTGCTTTGTTTTCACATTTTCCAACTTTTTTGATTTAATTATTAATATCAACATTTTGTCATAAAATTGTTTTCCTGAAGATCATAGGCAAAACTAAGAGTGTTGTTTGACGATGCTACTGCATTCTCTACTCCCTATGGAAACAATGTCCTAACATTGGATAGACTTCTGGGTACTCATCACAGGTAAGAAGCCCTGATGTTGATACTTCTCACTGTTGGACATTCCTTCTGCGTTTACTACTCTTTAACTATTCATGTGCATAGCAACGGAGAAAGGCCATAAACATAATTTCATACCTTCATCATTGCTGTATTAAGCAAAAAGTATTTTAAAATAATAGTTGACATTCATTAGCAAGGCTAGTCACACAGTGAAAATTATCTGTTTTCATTTATATAATGAGTATTAGTGACTTCCTATTACGTATGCCAGGCACTGTTCTTGAGCTAGGGAAACAATGGTGAGCAAAAGATGTGTCTCTGCTCTCCTACAGACTAGCTGGGGAGATAAGTATTAGTTAAATGAGAATGCAAAAGAATGGATCATTACAAATGGAGATACGTGCTCTAAAAGAAAGGAAAGAAGGGAGGGAGGGAGGAAGGAAGGACTTTCTATGGGAGCCTCTAGCAAAGGAACCTGGCCTAGAATGAGAATTTGAAGAAGAAAAACCTTCCAGAGAATGGGACTTCAGAGCTGAGATCTGAAGGATGATAAAGAGCCTTATAGACAGAACAGCAAGATCAGAGGCCTGGCATTTAGAAAAAGAATGAAGAATTTAGAAATTGAGGGGGGCAGTGAGAAAGTGGTGATTAATGAGACTAGGGAGATAGGCTAGCGCCAGACCAGGTGGACTGTTAAGCAGTGTCGAGGATGTTCTTCACTTGAAGAACAAGGGGAAGCTACTGCAGGGTTTGAAGCATGCGGGTAACATGATTGATTGGCTTTGCATTTTGAAAAGATTTCTTTCTGCTCCTGGCAGAGTTTGGACTTGGTGAAAGGAACTCAATTATCAATTTTGGTCTCTAATGTCCAATTATTGTTAAGATTTGATGGGAGAGAAAAATGAGGAATATGTTCTATAATGCTTTTAGGGAATTTATTTATCTCCGTTTGCTCTTCCTTTTTCCTTTCTTTCTTTCTCTCTCTCATTCAGTTGATACTGTCAAAGCTGGCTTATTCAAACAGAAAAAAGCTACTTGGAAAAGGGATTGACTAAAAAGATGTGTAGAAAACTTTGAATTCCCAGAGTGTGAAGAAAGAGCGATAAATAATAACCAGTGGCCAAATACAGATTTATAAGCTAGAAACAAATTTCTTTCTCAAATGAATATAATGTTGTACAGGGAAGACATGATATAGTTCCTTATTTACAAAGATATTCTAATCATCTGTGGAATGTTCTAAAAAATGTGGATGTTTTGTAGAAGCATGGGATCAAAGGAGCCTCTTTACCCAAACAGAAGTACACCAAAACATACTGGACAGATGTTTATAATATTTCTCTTGGTGCTAAAAAGAGGCTCATATTTGATTGGTTCATTCATTCATTTATTAACCACATTTTTATGGATGTCAATTCTGTGTTAGGGACTGATTGTAGAGATATAGCAGAAAACTAAAGAGATTTCTGTTCTTAAGAGGCTTATCTTTTGGGGGGAGGTAGATAATAAAGAGATAAACGAAATATATGATACTTTAGATGGTGCAAACAAAGGGGATGGGATTTCAAGACTGTGATTGGGGAGCTTGATATTTATTTATTTATAAATCATAAGTAATTTATAAATAAAATTTATTTATCAAATCACCACCAGTCGGGTTTTCTCTTGTGTATACATATACATGTATGTGCGCATATGTATACTGAGAGAAAACCTCATTGACGAGGTGGCACTTGAGCAGATGAAAATGCTGACACCTTAAATCAGTGAAAATCCAAGACAGCCCTTTCCACATTTTCTCTCCACTCTCTGAGGAAAGGCACACAGAGTCACCTTAATTGTTGATTTTTTTTTAACATCATGGTGACGTGTTGTTTTCTTGGTATTTGATATTGGGACGTGACACTAGTGCTAACTCACCTCCAACTGCCACCCCCTCTTCTGCTTTATTCTTAATTGCTTGTGGCTGATCTACTTCTGGCTCTGCCTGGAGCGCCTGCTATTTGATGCTTATGGATGCTATGAGTAGCATGTTTGGGAAAAGACCCACTTCGTTTGCAACACAGTTTAATTATCAAAGAACTTTTTAAACTAATGTTTCCTTGCTAATTCCTTTCTCAAACTTGGTTTCTGTCTTTTGTTTAGCAGATGTGTTTTCATTATACACCCATTTGGCAATTTTGAAACAAGTTCACAACAGAACTCATTTTCTAAACAAATCTGCACCAATATGCAAACTGTGAACTTCACATTCAGCTTTACAGCTGCAACAACCGAAGGATAAATAGTTTTGCTAAGAATTACCATCATGAGACTGAAATTAAAATCCATTTTCAGAGCAGTATCATCAAACACTATTACCTGTTTTGATATCCAGAAACAAAATGGCACTATATTTGTTCGTAATAGCAGTGATTTCAAAGTATTTGTTTAAGAAGAATGTACTTCTTCAATTCAATAGCGTGAAAATATGTCAAGTCAAATCTAAGCACACTTTAAAAATTGCTTTCATGTAAATACTTTAAAGTTGCAAGTCTCTTATTGGCTATAATATCCTATAGAATTCTTTTTATTTTTAATTTAATTTTATTTATTTAATTTTTTTCTCGTGAGGGAGACTAGCCCTGAGCTAGCATCCGTTGCCAATCCTCCTCCTTTTTGCTGAGGAAGATTGGCCCTGGGCTAACATTCGCACCCATCTTCCTCTATGTTGTATGGAACGCCACCACAGCATGGCTGACAAGTGGAGCGTTGGTCCGTGCCTGGGATCTGAACCTGCGAACCCTGGGCTGCTGAAGCACGGCATGTTAACTTAACTGCTATGCCACCAGATCGGCCCTGGAATTCTTTTTAAATGGATCAAATTATTCAAAGTATGCATGTGGGTTTGTATTATAAGCTACACCTGTTCTGTTAATGAATTTATTGATAAGAGCAATGTGAGTGAAAGAGCAATCTGAAGTTATTCCGTACAGGGTATCAGAATAAGGAAGCAAAAATAGAAAAGAAGAATGTGGCAAGGCACACACACTACTGGCGTTTGTCTTCTGATTGAATGTTTCTTGAATACTACCAAGTACTCAAGAATTACTGATGTCACAGGGTCACCGATTCTCCTTGCAGACCTTTAAGATTCAGAAACACATGCAAATAAATAGTCCACCTTCAGGCTTGCCTAACTTTCAATAATGTTTGATATATTAGGCAATATATTAAGGAAAATCAATAAAGTTGACATCTTACTGTGGCAGTGATATTTATTTATCACGTGAAATTCAACTCTTTCATTTTAAAAGGAGTATACAAAAGTTTTAAATTTTCATTGTTTTACTTTTTGGACCAGCATAGAACTATCCAAGGGGCAATTCGAGAACCTGTATGAAATATGGATGTGATTTAAATACTTTTTTTCTTTTGTGGAATTCTGAATAGAATGATATAGAAAGTTTGATTCAAAAACAGTTGTTAAAGATGACATGAGTTAGGCTCATGACTAAAACAAATTAAATTCCCTCAAGGATTTATGAAAGGTAAATTATGAAAGATAATTCACACATGCAAAGATAATGCACAAACAATTTTTCCCCCTGTCCTTTTATAACCTGCTTCAGAGTACAAGGTAAGGTCACATTGCAAATATTATTGTCACCCAGAGATTAAGGACAGGGGAGGAAGGTATTGAATTTAGTTCCCGAGTTATATTTAAAATTAGGTAGGTGTTTGACTCTTAGGAAGTCAATTTCCGTCTTCATTCATAGGTTCCATAATAATGTTATAACTTATCCTTAAATTTCTATGGAGTAGCAATTAATGATTAATTACTAGGTTTTCCAAGCTTTTAAATGGTTAACTATAGGAGATAGTAAATACTAATTTAGACTTTAGTCATATTTTCTTTTCCTATTAATTGCCATTATGGTTTAATTCTATCTAAGCTGAAATGAATCACATACTTGGGTGAAATATTATGTTCGAAAAAAAGTCTCAAAATAAAACATAGCATACACAAACAACTAATTAAATGAAACGTAACTGAGAAAAATTTAAAGCAGTAACAATTCAGGACACTCTTGCAAGTTACCCTTTGTCAGTTTGGTCACGTACCTTTAAGTTCCTTTAGGTGGATGATAATGCCGTCCAACCACGTTCTGCCGTGCATGCATGCAGTAACCCTTAACCAACATTTGTTGGCAAACAATGCTTCAGTTCATGCAATCTCTTCTTCAAGCTCTCTGTCCTTTTAGGAGCTCCAATCATCAATTTGTATAAATTATCACTCACAGCAAACCCAAGAGTAAGAGACAGAATTCTCTTACTCTCTCGTTGCATTAGGCAACCAGAAATCATTTGAATTCAAATGCTTGGATGGGTAAGGATGAGATATGTCTAAGAATTATCTTAGCCAATTTATGAATATGTTGAATACCTTTAATTAACCATTTAAAGCCTATTTCTAACATTCATGATGGCAATTGAAAAGCCACCACTTTCACCTATTGAAACTCACTTTTAACCTTTAAATATACTAATTAGCAAATACTTGGTTGTTGACGGAGAAAAGGCTAACAAAAGCACTTTGAACTGTCTCTAGAGTGGGCTTCAGGAATAGAATGCCGTGGACTGATTAGCACTAAGGTTACAACCTAGCCCAAAGAATGCACATATAACATTATACAATTTAACAACATCAAAGGATTTTAAAATCTGTTGAACTAGTCTCTGTCCAACTTATTATCCACTGGGATATTACTGTCACCAACTATACATCCTAAGATCTACTTTAATGCAAAACAAATGAGCGCTAATTGTAATGCCTTCTTCTGGGAATGATTTTAGTGGCTTTTGTCTTGACTTTTCCCATTTCTTTTGTGTCACTTTTACAGTGTGCCACACATTTTATTAATACACCCACAATGGTGAACTCAGGCTTGGATATATGAATTCCTTTGGCCAATGAAATGTGAGTGGAAATGATGTGCAGCACTTCTGAGCAGAAACTTTAAGAGGCAGTATGTAATTGATTATTCTTTTTCTCTCTACTGTAAGATTGATAATGTTCCAAGTGGAGGATTCCCAACAGCTTGGGTCCAGAATTTAAGAAAATATGGAGCAGAACTGCATTCAACTCATAAGACACATATAGTGCAGTTGAGAAATAAACCATTGTTGTTTTATGCCACAGGGATATTGGGGACACTAGTTACCATAACATCACCTAGGTTATTCTGACAGGATATAGTGATGACAAGTCACTGAGAATTACAGGTATGGGCTAACTATGGTTTTATTCACAAACATGGAGTGTGGAATTTGAAAGCTTCTAAGCCCAGGTTTGCACCTTGACTGCACCTCTTATTAGCTTTGTGACTTACTTGTCCGCTCTTCATTTTCCATCTCAATGACATACAGATAATAATAATAATCACAATGAAAATATAATAACTAACAATAATTCAGAGACACTTGTGAAAGTTAATTGAGACAATGTGTGTTTAAAGTACTTATTATAAGGCAATATATTCCATAAATCTTTTTATTATTAAAATAATTGACCTCAAAAATATTCTACTATGATTCTTTTTGGGGAGGTCAATGCTAATAGTCATAGCCCTTCTACTTATTAACGTAGTTTAGATTTTGTTCTTTTATTTACTCATTTGCAATTTTGTTTCCTAACCCAACATGGAATATTTTCTTACACTTTTTATATCTGGGGGTGAAATTTTGTCAGAAGAGACTCATGGAACTGGCAAACTGGAGACATATGCCATGGAAACTGCATGTTCTAGATCTGCAGTTCTCAAACTTTTTGTACATAAAATCCCTTAGCAATTTCAAAAGTTGTTGAGGACCCTCAACAGCTTCTGTTTATGTGGATGATATCTATCAGTTTTATCATATTAAAAATGAAAACTGGGGAATTTCAAATTACTTATTTATTAAAAATAATATTACCATTGCATATTTTAAAATGTTTAAATAAAATATTTTGTAAAACAAAAACATTAATGAGAAGAGTGACATTGTTTTAAATCTATGCAAATCTCTTTAATGTCTGACAATTAGAAGATAACTGGATAGTCATACTGCTTTTGCATTCCACCTAATGCCACATGTTGCTTTGGTTGAAGTATATAAAAGAAATGTGGCTTCACACAGATATGTAGTTGGAACAGGAAGGAGTATGTTAGCAGCCTTTCCAGATAATTGTGGATATTCTTTTCTGCCTTGTACCTTGAGCAGATCTATTATACACGTATGATTGATTTGGTAACATTAAGCATAGGTTACTTGTAAAATATTGGTTCACTGAGTTATATAGATTTTTAAATGCTAACGTATTTCACTTTATGATGTCAAAAAAAATCACACTCATTAATATGCCCACAAATCCCTTCAGAAAAGTCTCTAAGTATGGGGATACTCTCAAGTTCACAGTAGTGGATACAGTTTTTCAAATTTAATTTTTGCTTGGATATCATATTTTATCACTTGCACCAAATACTGGGAGTTGTTTTCCTGAACTGACAGGTTCACTTCCCTCATTTTTGACAAAACATATACCAAATACTCAAGTGTGTGTAACCATAGCTTGTCTTCAGTCATCCCTTCAAATAAAAACCATGTTTCACAGAAAATGTTGCCGAAGTGCTTTTCCTGGAGACCACACGACCATCATACTTCTACGTTCAGTCGGGACACTTTATGAGCACGTCCTCTTCAGTCGCACAGAAGGTTAAAAAGATGTGTACTCAAGGGTAGAGCCTTAGTGAATAAAATTCATTGTATTCATCAAGGACCTTAAGTAAAACTGGTTTTTTTGTTGTTGTTTTTTTTATAGGAGCAGAATACAATGACTGCTGGTACAATTTGGTACCGCTGCCCTGATTTGTGCCAAGACATTCGCAGGTTTATCTACAATTGCTTTTGCAACATTAGTGTACATTTCAACAAAATGAAAAAACAAAACAAAACATTGTAGTATTATTAAAGAAATAGCTTTTACCTCTCAAATACTCTGCAATGGTCTTGGGGACTGAGGGCTCCACAGATCACACTTTGAGAACTACTGTTCTAGATCAATAGTTCTTATCTTTTTGTTTGTTTGTTTTTAGAGTAATGGATTTCTTTCAGAACTTGGACAAAAAACAAACTATAGTGACAATAACAGTAACTACCATCTATTTGGTACATCTAATGCGGCAAGTATATGCTAAGTATCTTAGACATATTATCTTATTTAACCTGTGCTAGAAAACAGTGAGAAATGTATTATTGTACCCATTTTATAAATGAAGAAATCGATGAACTGGAAAGGTTAAGTAGTTTTCCAATATCACCTAACTTGTAATTTGTGGAGTTGAGGATAGAACCCTGGCTTTTCTGATATAAAATCCTAACTACTCTTAACTACCAGGTTAGTTCATTTCTCAACAGAAATATATACTTGAATATAAATTTAAGATGATTTCAGGGGCCCTGAAGAGTCAATTTATATAAAGAATTATGGTTGTGGAATCTAGATCACTTATAAATATCCCAGGGAAGACTTACTAGAATGATTTCCATGGAGCAACCTCATTTACGCTTTTTCTTATAGAAAAACTCCAGTTTTTGTCTTATCCATTGATTCTTATTTCTACATCACTTTCCACTCCTTGAAAATTTAGTCTCCCATCCAGTGGGGGTTTTCTTTTAAAATTTTAGAGGAGAACGTCAACAATGTCCTTGCTGAAGTCTAGATACATTTTTGAAACTGATGGAATTTCAGTGGTTCCATTTTATAAACATGCTCATTTGAGACTCTAGATTAATCAGGCATAACTTCCTTTTCTAGAGGTCTGTTACTTTCTTTCAGATGCTAAGCCTATGGGAACAGGAACTTATTTCATCCCCATATTGTCTCCTGTGTGACGTCATTGGTTTTACTCCTGATAAGCAAGACATGGCGATGAGGGGGTGTCCCCTGCCAGGGATTGATAACCTAACAAAGTCTATTCATTCCCTAGTTGAGTTGATTCTTCCCACTCAGATAACAAGGCCTTGGAATCTGTGGGAACTCTGTTCTGAGTGGTAACCAGGAGTCTAGCAAATCACTGACATCTAGGCCGAGGGAGTTTGGCTGGCCGCGAGACATAGCATCTGCTGTGTGAATGCTGCATTTTCCTCAGAGGTCAGAAGGACCTGGTGCCTGGCTTTGCATGGCTACCATTCACACCCACTCCTGGACTTGAACTTGCAAAAGAGGAGTGTATATTGCTGCCGAAAACACATGTAACCCAAGCCTCTTACATATTATAAGCATTCATATTTTCATTCAACAAACAGTTCCTGGTACTCATTGCAGGCACAGTGTTAGGAGTTGGAAAACAACAGTAAATAGGACAGTAGGTCACTGCCCTGGGAAAGCTTGCTGTCTATGGGAGAAGTCAAATAGTAAATATATAATTATACACATGGTTATTGTCTACAAACAAACATTTTAGTGGGGTTCTTCTTACCCTTGCTTAGTTAAAGGAAAAAAATTATCTCAGCAAAGAGGAAAATCTTCCTCTGGTTCAGGATCTGTTAAAACCACCTCTCTGGTCTCATTGCAGGCCTCTGCTGTGGGCAGCAGCCACACAAGACCTCTTCCTGAACATTCCATGCTTTCCTTTCCTTGGAATGACTTTGCCCCCATTCTCTTCCAGGAAAACAACTCATTCTTCCAGTCCCAGTTCAGCTGTTACCTTCTTTGTGGAGCCTTGTTCAACTTTCCAGACAGAGCAAATCAGTCCCTCTGTTGTGTTCCCCGGAGCATTGAGGAAGCCAGAAGGCACAGCTTCCTTTCCAAGGAGACAGAATTCAGAATACTTGGGTTTGAAGGCAGCTCTGCTACATCTGGTGTGATATTGGACTAGTTGCATAAACTCTCCAAGCTCCAAGAATTACAGACTAGGTTGACCGGGCACATTTGTGAAATAACCTAGCACACAGTCGGCACTCAGAGTTTATTAGCTAATAATATATTTGTGATTGCATTAGTTCTTTGGTAGCGTAATAACTTATTACATATCAGTTTTCTTCATGAATTTGTGAATGAACTCTTAAAGACCTAAGTTAGCGCATTTCTCACCTTTGCTCAAACTCCTACAATGGCCCCCCCTCGCTCAGAGTAAAAGTGAAAGTCATTACAATGACCTACAACAAGGCTCTAGGTAATTTACCTCTCTGTCCTCGCCTCCTACTACACTTTTTCTCTGTTCTGTACTCCAGCCACACAGGCTCCCATGTTGTTCTTAGATTTTAGCAGTCTCCTTTGAAGGCCTTTGAGCCTTCACACTCTCTCCCTTTCCCTGGAGTGATCTTCCCTCAGACGTCCTCCTGGATTCCTCCTTTACCATCTTTTCAGTGAAGAACCACCTGCCCCAGTTACCTAGAAACACTATACTTCTCCTGACATCTCTCCTTAGCCCGTTTTCTTGTTTTATTTTTCTTTATAGCACTTATTATTGCTGTGCATCTTGTTTATTGTCTATTCCGCTACTAGAATATACCTTATGGGGTATTGTGTTTCTTTCATTCACCACCAAAATTCTGAGCACCTAGAACAGCCCTAGTATCTAGTAGGCGCTCAATAAATATTGTTGGAAGAAAAAAGAAATGGTCTTCCTCGCTACCTCCAAGTCCCTCCATAGTCTCATTCATAGGAGAGAGTCAGTAAATACTAATTTAGCTTAAGCACATACCTCGCAGTAGGTGAATTGAATTAACAGGTTACCTATTCAGTTTTTATCTTTAAAAGTGACTAGGAAAGATGATTCCTGTGTGAACAAGTCTTTCTACTCAATACAACTATGGATTTTCACTGTTCATCTCAGAATCATTTCAGAAACCCCTTATGAAGGTGTTTATTATTTAATGCCTTCCCTCCATAGCACTCTGCAGCTAGAAAGTGTAGAAAAGGTTATTTATTTGACATTCAGCTGTGTTTGTTTTGGTTTTTTCCCCCTAAGTCTGGAAGCTCAAAGGAATGTACAACTTATCTTTGCAGTCGTTAAATTTTTATTTGGGCTTCCAAATCATAAGAATTTTTCATCAAGAGATTTAGATCGCCCATGACCAGTTTTCACTCCAAGAAGCAGTGTTGTATGTACCAGGGCTTAAAACAAACAATGAATCTGGTGCAGTATCAGCTGCAGCCCCCATTTGCAGGAGTTGGCTTTCCCAACATCCGCTGCTGCTACCGTGCAAGAATTAAAACTACAGCCAGGTTGCTGTCTTGTTCTTTCTTATTTGCTCAATATTTTAAAATATAAATTATGTAACACTACTTATAAAAATGTTCACTCTCTTAATTGTATTCTTTCAGAATATATTTTTCAGTCTTAAAAACATCAATTTTTATCTTAAGTACATTACTGAACACCTTTGGCTCAGAAGACAGGTGACGTGCGTATACACTGGACAGACCTCTGAAAACACGAACTCACTGCTAGAAAAGATGAATGCGTGCAGGCGGAGTAGAAGACTTCTTGGATAGCAGGGGAAGTGAATGAGCAAATGTTAGTGATGCTTAGCCCAGTTACTCCAGAAGTACAAGTTATGGTCTCTGATAATTAATTATTAAAGTAGTCACAGAGACTAGTGGTAAGTGAACTTTTGAAGAAACCAGGTTAATTCGCTATTGTGTTTTTGTTATTATTATGAATTTTTGTTTGATCACCGAAAAAGGAAAAGAAGACTTCTGTTACTGATTCAATAGTGTAACACCAAATGTAAAACAACACTTGGAGACCAAAATGAAATGAGGCGTTTGCTTAGGTGCCTTACAATTCCTTTTGCATTTCCCCCCAATCTGTGTGTTTTTCTTTACCTGTGTACATCTAGAGCTCTTGGTTTCAGATCGGAAACTGGTGAAACTTAGGTCCTAGGAAAAAGCATTGAAAAGGAACCAATGACAGATAGAAGGCCACAAAAGACAACAGAAATTTTTGCAAAATGTCATTCTTTACACGTCAATATTGCATTTTAAAAACCAGGTTAAATTTACTTTCCATTTTATAGCTGCTTTGAAAATTTTACAGAGATTTCCTTACACCCATCTTGTGGATTATGTGGCCACAATTTCTAGCCCTGTGGAGCAGTACAAAGTATTAGGAGTAAAAATGATTCACTCTGAGTATTTCCTTCTAAGAAGGTTAAGGAACGTCTTGCTTTATTAATCTCCTTTCTCTTGCTTTCGTAGAATTTGAGAATCACACATTGCCTAACAAGTCAGATTTGGAATATAATGTGATATAGCACATATTAAACCCAACATGTGAATGGCAATTCTGTTTTTAATAGCAATTTTCTAAGCTGCTTTGGCATATAAGAACATTAGTAAGAGGAATGGCAACATCTCTGTTCTAAGAATACTTTTTTTTTTAAATTCAACATTGGATGAGCACTTAGTCTGAATATTACAATCTCAAGATGAGTCATGACATTCTTATTTTTTGAAAATTAAAAAACCCTCCAATTGCAGAAATTCAATAACTTTGGGCCACTTGAAATGAGCAATTGATGGGTGAGAGAAGGGTCTATTCAGCTAATCATCAGCAATATCTAGAGACTGTCTTTTCTTACAAGTAATTCGCTATGTTGCAATCTTTCAAGAAGCGTCCATTAAGACAAACTACAAACAAAGCCCTTTCAAGTCCTAGGATGAATTTACTCATTTAACATTATAGACCTTCCCAATAAGGTTAGGGACCATTTCCATCACACCTGCAACTAAATTTGACCTTGTGTTGGAAACACTTCACCTTGTTGGGTATATGCATTTTAAAAGCACTCATTTTAATTTGAAATATGTAATTTATTATATTTGACCCAACTTAAATACACAGTGACTCAGGAGATACTCTCCCAAATACCTCAGTCAGGAGGCTATTTGTAAGACATTCAGAGACAAGTGACCACAGGCATGAAGTCTGGGACAGGGTTTTGAAATAGCAGCCAAAGAAAACTGTATCTTGTTAAATGGGCATGTTATTTAGAAACAAAGTTGCCCTTTTGAGAAGTGTACTTTTGGAATGTTTCCAATTTTGGGGTGACATTAAGCAAAATAAGAGTTAAAATGGAGTCCTTCAACCGTGTGCTCCAGTGATTTTGGAAGTTAAGCATCAGGCTCTCTGCCGGAGGTGCCATTTTAGGACGGGGACAGAGAAGCAGCTGAAAGGCAAGAAAAGTAGTCTGCTAAGACAGCATGCGCCTGTGCACTTACTCTCCACAGCTGCATCCTCAAAGAGAATAAATGAGGGCATATTCACTCAATCAACCAAGAGGGATCACACACACAGAAGAAGTCTCCAATCAAGTCACTCGGATGTTTTGGTCCTTAGGCGCGGTCACTAATTGCCTGGAAATGCGCCTGCAATTCTTTGAGTTGGCCCTGGGCCTCTCTCGTTGTGAGTCCCGTCAGACTGGCAAGAGCCAGCTCCCCAAATCCTGTCTACAGCTAGAGCCTGAGATCTTGACACACTCAGCTATCTCTTACTGAATTTGCCAGAAAGAAAGTGGCAACCAGATTTTAAGTGGCTGGAGAGATACGGCTGGGAATGAAGTGGTGGAATAGCCCGTCTCTTTCAGAAGAGTCTTAATTACTTAGTTTAGTTTATCTCTGGTTTTGTTTTGTTGCGTTTTACACCACGTGTAGCTTTCGTTTCTACAGGAGGTATGTTGAGGACTCCACATGTAACGAACGTCAGTGAGACAGTGCAAATCGGCTTGCAGCTGAGTTCCTTACAAGCCTGAGAGAAGAGCTGTTTCCACTGTGGAGTGGGTCATATGACAAAGCTGTGCTGTGGGATCTAGACAGCAATTCTTCACAGCCACACTTTATTATTTAAAGACAAACTCGGAGATGCTTCGATTTGTTATGCTCTAAAGGGCCCTGGATTCAGTCTCTGATCTCACTCTTTGTTTTCCCTAACAGGAAATGAAGCGGGAGAGGGGCAATAACTTGCAGAGGTTACTGGGTAGTAGATCCAAGACAAGTTCCCAAGAGTTTTGGTTCTCAGCTATGGTGCTTCGGTCTGAAGTGAATTTCCAGATCATTCATATTCAAATGTAAGAACCAAAACACATTCTGAAGTGAAAGATAAAGGACTTTCCCACAGAATGTTTGCTTGCTTTGTGTTATTGTTAGGAACAGTCAAGTCTTAATTATTTACGATATACATTAAAAGAAAAGGAGAGAGAATAATTAAGGCAAATGCATATCTATCCTGTAGGTAGATCTGGAGACGTAACAATACTTCAGGAAGAATTTTAAAAGAAATTTAGAATACATTAGTAACACTCTGAATTTTGTGTCATGGTTAGGCAAGTTGTGGGAAGGTGAGTTTGGTTGGAGATTGAGAAAAGACAAGACTTTGTGATTAAGCCTCTTTCCTTTTTGTGTGTATGTGCTTCCCTTAGCTCCCTAAACATGACAAAGGAGCCCTTACATCCTCTAAGCCTCATGGGCACGAGCAGGAGGTAGGGTGGAGTCTCCATCCTTTGGACAAACTGGGTAAGCCTCCGCTGAGGCACATGCGTCTTTCTGAGACTTACAAAGACCATTCCTGGGAGAAAGCCAGCCCCCAAAATTAAATTGCAAGATGGCAATAAACACAGAGATATTAACAAACTTTAAAAAGGGGCACTGTTGTGCCTGACAGAAAAGCCGGGAGAGAGTCTGCCTTTGCAGATTCTATTGCAGCAGACAGGTTTTCCTGAATAGATTTTTGACACCATGGAGCAGAGTTTTAATGTTCATAAATGTTACTTGTTCTGGAAGTTTCTATAACTTTTATCTTCTTGGCAATCATAATTTTTCTTCAAGAATGTAATGTTTATAATTTGAGAAGTTACTGTATGTTGAACCCGGGTTTACTAGTGCCTCAAAAGAAAGACAGCATGGACCGTACAGCACACACAAATCAGCCCCTATTCTCATCAATGGAGAGGCAAAAGGGCAATCAATAGATCAATAGAGGGCTGAAGAGGCCGAATGGTTGTCACTGGCAATTTAGCATCATTTCATTCCACCTCTTTAATCTCCTTCTCCTTTGCTGTCAGCCATATTTGCTTTGCAAAGATAGGCTTTTTGAGATTTTAGGATGGCATTGCTGGTGGTAAAGTTTGGGGCCAAGAAATAACAATGTTGGGTAGTTTTAGAAGGAAGCACAAATGTTCTGGGGTGGGCTGGAGTAGAGCTGGAATGTGTTATCAGGAAGAAAGAGAAGTAGAAATGAGCAGGCTGCGCCGGGCCTGACTCTCAGAAAGTACCACTCAACTCAAAAAGCAGATCTTGTGCCAAACTCTGAATTTGGGGAGAAAAGAGTGTCTTTATGAATTCTCCCTTTTTGTGCACCTCCATGATCAAAACTTTAGTAGTAATAACTTCTGACTTATTGAAAAATTAAAGTTGATGTTTCTTTTGTTTAAAAATAAATACATGCGGGTCGGCCCAGTGGTGTAGTAGTTAAATTCACATGCTCTGCTTCTCAGCCCGGGGTTCGCAGGTTCAGATCCTGGGTGTGGATGTACACACCGCTCCTCAAGCCATGCTATGACGGCATCCCACACACAAAAAATAGAGGAAAATGGCAGACATGTTAATTCAGGGACAATCTTCCTCAAGCAAAAAGAGAATGATTGGCAACAGATGTTAGCTCAGGGCCAATGTTCCTCACCAAAAAGAAAAAAAAAAGAAATACATGTTCATTGTAAAACACTGTTACATTTTAATGTATCTTGCTTCACATAAATACATTTTCAGAGCTATGTCTTAGTGGGGACTGATGAAAGAGGCCATTCAGGGTTCAGACTATCAGGGATCCATGGCCTGTGAAGAATTTAAGAGCAATAATAAAATCTTTAGTGGACCTGCTTCTTATTACCATTTGCCCAAAATTCGAAACAATGTCAGTAATGAACTGTTCCTCCTCTCCAAAGAGGCCCACTCCCATTGTCTCGTCCTTGGTTTGTTGTTAGTGCCGTGGAGTCGATTCCGACTCCTAGCCACCCAGTGTCAGAGGAGTGGAACCCTGACCGGTCTCTTTGCACCATCCTGTCCCCTTCAGGCACTGTATCTGACAACACTCTTCTGCTATTCATAGAGTTTTCATGGCCAGGTCCTTCTTCCTAGTCTGTCTTAGTCTGGAAGCTCCACTGAAACCTGTCCACCATGGGTGACACTACAGGTACTTGAAATACGGTGGCCTAGCTTTCAATATCACAGCAAAATGCAGCTGCCAGAGTATGACAACTGACAGATGGGTGTTGAGGTTCCCTGATCAGGAAACGAACCCTGGGGCCATAGCAGTGAGAGCGCTGAATCTCAACCACTAGACCACCACTTGCCCTTGGTACACTGCTCTATTTTTGCTTTGACAAAATTGGGTCATTCTG
Organism: Tapirus indicus; assembly: GCA_031878705.1. Taxonomy (NCBI): domain Eukaryota; kingdom Metazoa; phylum Chordata; class Mammalia; order Perissodactyla; family Tapiridae; genus Tapirus; species Tapirus indicus. The sequence continues at coordinate 10,850,270 of CM062925.1, forward strand.
TTACCACCCAAGGGGGTTCGTTTGCCCCCCACAAGACATGCCACTAGTTTAGAGGCAAGTTGGTAGGAGAAGAAGGGATTTATTATGGCTTGCTAGCAAGGTGGAAGATGGCCGACTCTGAAAGAACCATCTTACAGAATAAAGACTACAGGCCAATTATATAGGAGGCTGGTCTCTTGGTGCGGCAGACACCTGGTCTTCAGGTGGGGCATCCATCTGGTCTCTAGGTGGGGGCAGATATCTGTTGTTAGTTTCTGATAGTCTTTTGTTTTACTGAATAAGCATCAGAGACCAGAGCAACTCCCTATACCCAGATCTTTCAGTTGTCCTTGACAATGGCTATCAGCATAGACTCTACCCTGGGATCATCACATTCCTAAGGAACTCAAAAGCCTGGAGGGTGCATATCTGGCTGGGTTAGTTAGTCAGAGGTCATTCAAAGTTACAATGTGGCTTCTTTTCTACAATATGGCTTCCCTATGTCAACCTTGTGTTGAGCCGGTATCAATTCTATAAATATTTTCTCAATGTAAAATGAATCCTGAACATTTTCTTTTATCACTAATCTATATTCTTCTGTATTATAAATTTTATATTTGCCTATCATGTCACATTTATTTACACAATCCCTTGTTTTTGGATAATTTAGACTGTTTCTAATTTTTCTTTTATGTTTAATTACTTGTATTTTAAAAGTGGAACTATTAAGTCAAATGGTATGGAAGAAATTTAAAACTTTTAATACTTAGAAAACTTCACAGTGGATAGTTAGTAATCTATATTGACAATCCCACCAGCAGTGTAAGACAGCAGCCATTTCCCACCAGCTGTGCCAACACCGGAATTTTTCTTAAAATAAAACAACACAAAACATAAAAAAGAACTTGGTAAATTTGATATCCGTCTTGTATTTGATTGTTGTTTTAATTTACATTACTTTGATTAGTTATGGGGCTGATCATTTTGGTGATTTTTTTATTTCTAATTCTGCTTTTATAATCAGCCTCTTAATATCCTTTAATGACCTCTCCCCCTCTCGTTTTTTTTTTGTTGTTGTTGGCTGAGGAAGATTAGCCCTGAGCTAACGTCTGTGCCAATCTTCCCCCACTTTATATGTGGGCTGCTGCCACAGCAGGGCTGACGAGTAATGTACGTCTGCACCCAGGATCCAAACACAAACCTGGGCCGCCTAAGCGGAGCAAGGAACTTTAACCACAATGCCATGGGGCCAAAGATCTTTCCCCTTTTTAACTGAAGAGTGTGTGTGTGTACAAACACGTGCATAATAATCTCTGATGTTAACAGCATTACCTTCTGTTTGTTATACATGTTGCAGATATTTCTATGAAGTTTATCATTTGCTTATTGGCTTTGCTTCCGAAACTTTGGGTTAATCAGAAATTTTAAAATTTTTATTATTCTATCCCATTTTTAATATTTTCCAAAATCAACAATCGGATCATATTCCCTCATTGAATTTTCTTCTTTAAATTTAATGTTATACTCCATTTGCAATATATTTTGGAGTATAAAATAGTGAATTAATTAAGATGCTATATTAAATAATCATTCCATCCTCTCCTCTCCAATATGAAATGATACCTTTAATATATGTGTGTATATATATATATATATATATATATATATATAATTTATATACACAGTTGGATCTGAGGGCTTTGTTTTATATTCTATATATTCTATACTTTCCTTTAATTATTGTTCTTTGATAATATATTTCTATATCAAGTATAGTGTATTCCCCACGATAATACTGAAAAAAAATTTTTTTATTCTTCAAGACATGCTGGAAAGTCATATCTACAAATTTTAAAAAGTTCTGTTAGGATTAGTATTGGAATTATACTAGTTTCTAATTTTAGTCCATTATAATTTTATGGAATTGAATGATTTCTATTTTTTTAATTTAGTGAGGTTTTTCCCTATAAGTACTTCATGAATACTTAAAAGGATATAGTTTTCTTTTTGTAGAATTATTATTTTAATTCTCTTTTCCCAATTTCTGTATTTTCCCTCTGTTATGCCCACCACTTCTTAGTTTATCAACAATCACTTTCATGTTTGCTATTTTGATTCCTATTCATCTCTTTGTGAGTTGCAACACATTATCAAATTATTTTTCTATTTTTTAAAAAGCCAGGGAGATCTATAAGAGATATTTATTGGTCTTCCCCATAATCGTGTCTTGTAAAATTCTTGCATTTCTGACAGTTTAACTCCATTTACATTGATATTTTATTAAGTGACAGATAAAAGTCAATGACTGTTGTATATTTTTTGAGAATTTCTTTCTCATTTAATATTTTTCCTTGAATTTGTTTCTTTTGTAGACTATTTACTTTCACTGCTTTCTTTTTGTTTGCATTTTATTGTCTTCGCTTGCTCTTTTATTTTGAATCTTTCACCTAATTTTATTTTAGATACTTCTTACATAAATAGCATTTTTATGATAGAGGAAAATAGTTTAATTTAAAACCCAACTGTCTGAAACAGTGTCTGTCTTGAGGAACTGAGGGAAGGTATAGGAACTGGTGATGGCTTAATTGATATTCGTGGGTAAGTACAAACTCTAGCTCCCTTGCATTTACATAGGCCTATAGAGGAGGGAGAATGAATAGTGACATTTCAAAGCCCATTTTTCTGGGTTGCTAAAAGGTGAGACCCAGAGTAGAAGGTTTTGAACAGTGATATTAATAAGTCTTTGGTAAAGCAAAGGCAGAATAGAAGACTATTTGTGGTTCAAAAGCTAGATAAACTCTCTGCTTAACAGGAGGATTATTGAGGTTTCTACAAGCACAACGGTGAGGGGTTCTTGGAAATCTGAGAGGCCTGGAGATACGCAGGGAGTCTTGAGAATGAAAGAAGGGCACACAGTAGGGTGATGTAGCCCCTTTCCATGGCCCCAAAGCTTTAGTGATGTCTGCAACCCACATCATTGCTTGTCCAGGGAGTTGGGGTTAGGGAAACCCAGGAAAGGGCCGGAGCAAGAACTGGAGAGGTAGGAGGTCAGATGAAGGGAGATTCAGAGTTCAGAAATGAGAAGACCTGAGTCCAGTGATAACTTAGGAATATATCACCCCAGAACACTGATGCTCCTGTAAAATGTGACATAATACAATGAGCGTTTGTTTGTTTTAATCTGGTAGGAGAATATGATCTCACCTGACATCTGGATTACGTATGTTTGGAATTTTTGTTTAACCTAGCTTGGCAATCTTTGCCTTTTAATAGGAAGCATAGTTTACTTATATTAATTATTGTATGTGATATATTTGAGATTATTACCATCACCTCATTTTATGTCCTTTTAATCCTGATTTGTTATTCCATCCTACCCTTCCATTCATACTTATTGGACCTATTTTCTTGAATATGAAGTGTGTTTTCTTGCTTCCATGATTTGGAAAGTTATATGTGACTTTTTTTTTTTTAATCGTGGTTATACTTGAGACTTTAAAAATATTTGAATATATTATTTTTTAATATTCAAGCAAAGAGTGAAGCAGTAGTTAGAAGTATGTTAGATGAAAACTTAGCCTTTATATTCCATCTCCTCTCTCCTGCCACTTCTCAGTTTGTTATTATTAACAATTACTTTCCATTCTTGCTCTGTTTTGATTCCTATGTATCCCTTTGTGATGCATCCAATCACTTTCCGAAAGGGTATGTGGATGGATTTTTTTTTTTTTTGACCATTTGAGTGACTGAAAATGTTTGTCTATAGCTTTTTTACATGAACAAAATCAAGGGTGGGTAACTAAATCTTGGGTTAAATTTGTTGTTGTTTACTTTTTTTTTTACAGGGAAGGATTTGCTCTGAGCTAACATCTGTTGACAATCTTCCTCTTCTTATTTTCTCTCCAAAGCCCCCCAGTGCATCATTGTATATCCTAGTTATAAGTTCTAGTTTTTCTACGTGAGCCACTGCCACGGCATGGCAAGTGACAGACAGGTGGTGTGGTTCCGAGACCAGGAAATGAACCCAGGTCACAGAAGTGGAGTGCAAGCCAAACTTTAATCATTAGACAATCAGGGCTGGCCCTGTTGTTTACTTTTTAAAACTCCTTAAATATTGCTTGATTCTCTTCTGAAATTAGTGTTGGGAAGGAGATATCTAAATCCAATTTGAGGTTTGTTTTTTTGTAGGTTATCTGCTTTCCTACATGGTACTTAAATGTCTCCCATCCTTTATTTTGTGAAATGTGAGTCATAACTAGGATATATTACAATATTGTCTCTTTTCATTATTTGCATCTTATATTTGCCACATCCCTTTGATAAAAATTCAAGTCTTCTTTTAACTTAAATATTTTTAAAGAATTTTATTTATTATTGATTTTGTGATTTCTTAAGAATGATTTTCCTTTGTCCTGGGATGTCTATTATAGGTTGGATTCTCTGACTCTTTCCTCCACATCTAACTTATTTCATTGCATTATTTTCATCTTTTTCTTTTTCTGAATTCTGGGTTGATTTCTTGAGTTTATCTTCTACTACACTCCAATAACCACACAGAATCCAATCTACTGTTCACTGTCATTATCAGGGCTTAGAGTGCAAGTAATTAGGAGGTGCATTATCTGTAGAGACTTTAAAAACAATGACAAAACCAAGTAAAAGTCAGCTTGCTTTTTATTATCACCAAATATGCTAGCAAATAAAATAATGCTGGCTTAGGGTACAGATTGTTTCTCCAGTCCTGGTAGGACTACGTATTTCTGCATCAAAACGGTGATTATAAAAATTAGCAAACAGACCTGTAGTTATTTCATAACCTGCAGTTACATCTTTCTATGTGGCCACTGGAGTTTTTATCTGTGTTTAAAATTTAAAGCAGTGAAACTGAGTGTGAACTGAAGGTGCAATATTTTTAATTGGTAAGTGTGAATTTTAGTTCACACGTAAAATATTTTGTTGCAGTTAAATACTATTTTAAAAATAAAATCTATTCTTTTAAATGATAATTGTTTTAAAACTAAAAAGTAAATCAGTGAAATAATGATTATTACTGATTACTACATTGCTATTGTGTCATCTTTAGGAAGGAGATTTAAAAAGGGATCTGCTGTGGTTATCCAATACGCTAGTCATGTCCCTGTCAACCATGATGATAGCTTTTTGTAGCAGCTCACTCCATGAGGAAGTTTGACCAGTTAGGTTTTATGTTTGGGGCAGCAATCTGTTCTTCAAGGAAGTCCCCATTTACCAATATTTCTTTCTTCTGGCTGCCTACTCTGCTATAAAAACCATTGACATTCTGCTTGGTGTGGCTTTCTTGTCTACTCCGACCTCCTTTCACTCTTTGCACCCTAATCCTGTGTAAATGGAACTATGTGGGATATTTTAAAGTTCTCCCACTCTTATTTCCTAAGCAAACTGAATTTTCACCAGTCTGTATGCCTCTTTTAGTTCAGCCCCGTCTGTGCTCCATCCTGAAGAAATTCATCAAAGCTTCCGATTTTTGATGACACACTTTCTAGTTTCCAGAGGGATAGACGTTTTCCTCTATTTTACTTTTTTATTTCCATAGACATCCATGATGGTGATGGGGAGACGTCTATGCTCATGTCATTATCTTTCTCCAAATTTTCTGCTTCTTATTGATTTAAATTCCCCAAACTCTTTCTCTCATGGAATGCGTTTCTAGAAGAGGTGTTAATAAGCAAGGAATGTGTGTGCCATGATGTGCATTCACATGTGTGCGGGTTAACTTTAAAGACTTGCAGTTGTTAGAAGGAAGCTGCTGAGTAATCCTATAATTACAGGGTACCGAAAAGTTTTAATGAATCCATGCAGTTTTATTTTTCTTTCTTTTAAAGGAATTCATGTCAGAGTCTAAATAACAGTACTGTTATGACAAATTCCTGACTTAGAATTCTTAAAGTTTATACATGCTTGCATTCATAAAAGAGGAGACCTAGAAAAGCACTTTGACCAGTTCAGGAAATACAGCTTTTATGATCCCAAAGAGAACACCCACAGTAGCTTAGAGAGGTAGTAGAACAGGTTAAGAATCATTGTCTTGAAGCTGAAAGTTCAGAATCAGTTTAGGGAATTGTTGTATACCCAGGACTTTGAAACTCTTTATTTCTATCTTATATATTTCAGAGCTGATGTTTTTCTACTCTTAGATTTATCCAAAGTAATGTACTTTTGATAAAACATATTCTACGGTATGTGACTGAATCCCGGCTTATGAGGTAATGCTAGCAAGTTCAAAATGTTGGCTGCAAGTACGGCAAGGATGGAAAACATCACAGGGATTTAAACAATTCAGTACTGAGCTGGGAGCCTGGGATTAATAAGTAGAATCCTGTTACTGAGATAGTATAATTTGCCAAGATTAACAGCTGATTTACTTGAAAATTAATATTTATGATGTTTAAGAGCGATGTCCATAAAGGAGGGAGAAGGAAGGCTATTTCACAATGGAAAAGTTTTTAATGAGAATAGTAGCCTAGGGGACAAAAACAAGTCATTTGTGTGTGTGAAGGAAAAGAAGACATTTCAAGTTCTGGCTCCCTCTGGGGTCTTTCTGGCTCACTCTCTGAGAGCAAGTCTCATTCCCAGTCCACCATCTCATATGCACATCCTGTGATCTATCTCCAGTGAACGATGGGTCACTTCCTGAACACACTTTTCTTCACAGCACTGTTCCTTTGTAGATGCTAATCCTTCTGCTTGGATGCCTTTCCCATTCTTACTTGCCTAAAAATAACCTCCTCATGCATCAGGGCTCAGTTCACGTGTCCCCTCTTCTGTGAAATTTTCTCACCAACTGTAAGTAAACAGTGGACCTTGCTACAGTCCCTGTGCCCACGACACCCATCACCTTCATGAAGCCCAGCATTTTGTTTTCCACCAGCACCCACCATGTTGTTGGTCATGTTTGTCTTCTTCCTCTCTATCCCCACTGGACTGCAAGTTCCTTGAGGACTGAAACCTGTCCTATTCCTCTTTGCATTTCTGGCATCTTAAATAGTGCCTACTCTTTAGTAGAAGCTCAAATATGTTAAATGAATGAAGGAGTGAAGAAAACAATCCTAGAATGTTAGATTTACCTCCATAACGTAGACTTAAATTAACTTGTCTAAGAAAGATGCACATATAATTGAATTTTTTAAACTCAGAAATAAACTTTAAGAGTGCTATACTTCCTTTAGGAGTTGCGCTTTCTAGAACATTGGAAAATTAGAGATTCTGATATTGTTCAAAGGCACCTGAGCATGTGACAGTGTTTTCTCCTTGTAGGTGAGAAAGTCCCTGTTTATGCTAAATTTGTATCAGGAACAAAGATATTTGTAAATAGTCTCTTCAAAAGAAATATATAAATCATTGGTGTAAGATTTTCTAGATTGGTGAAGAAAGACTGGGTGTAAAAGGGCACTGTCATAACACATATTTTGCTTCTTTCTTACCACTTACCAGTGCTCCATAATTCAAGAATTCATAGCAGGTGTACATGCATGACTTGCCCTGCCATCCGTGATCCACTGCAATGCTGTAAATTATCTATACTCCATTGCAATATCACTCTCATCAGCACTGCTTATCAAAGATTGTCTATACAATGGGAATGTGTCTGATTTCATAGAAAAATCCATCGGGTCCACAGTTAAGTATTAATAGAAATGAACTTAACATGCACTTAATGTGTATCTGTAAATAAGCACCCGCTTTTAGGGTCTTCACAAACATGTCTGTGGGTTGATTAAGATGATACTCTGAGTCAAAATAACATAGTTAACTCATAACCTTATTGATCTTATTTGCACGTGAACTCATCCTCTTCTTGCTTTTGCCCTTCCTTCTTTGTATGTTAGCTCCTATTTCTAAAATTGGTAGCAATTTAAATGGAATATTTCAGAACCTACCTCTGCCTTGGAAAACTGTATCTATAGTAGCTCGTTCCAGATAATTATAGAAGAGCTTCTCAACCATTGTGCTAAGGCACATTTGTGTGGCTAGAATGCCATGGTATTATGCTGGGATACTGATTCCTCAGAAGAAAGCCCCAGCGTGGTACCTCTGGCCACAAGCAGCCTTGTACTTTTATTCCAGTCTCCTGGTCAAATGTGATCATTTTGTGTGTGTGTCGTCATGTGAATAAATTCAGGAAGCACTGAATTGCAGCAAGTTGGTATAAAAATCCCTGAGGTGTAGCTGCAAGAGAACTACAAGGACATTGAGCGGGTCATAGTATAGTGGCTGGGAGCCTGGACTTGTCATGCTGTGTGAGTGTGAATCACTAGTCTGTTCTTTACTAGTTGTGCATCATTAGACAAATTACTTAGCTTCTCTATCTTCACTTTTCTTATCTGCACAGTGGAGATAATAATACAACCTAGCCTATAGGATTGAGAAGATAAATTAATATGGTCAGAGTGCTTAGAACATGCCTAATACACAGTAAAGGCGACGAAAGGCGTTTATTATTATGATTTGTTTTCTTGGTGAGGAATAAATCCAATTATCACATAATTCGTAAGAAAATTCATCTCTAGCACTTAGTATGCTATCATTAAGATGCATTCATCTCCAACATGCCATAAGCAAGTACAATGTGTTTATGGTTATTCATGTAAAATCTATTGCACTAAGGACTTCCCTTAAAAGTCTCATTGTCGGGGCCTGCCCGGTGGTGTAGTGGTTGAGTTCGTGTGCTCCACTTCAGCAGCCCAGGGTTCTCGGGTCTGGATCGTAGGTGTGGACCTATGCACCGGTCCTCAAGCCATGCCGTGGCAGGCATCCCGCAAGTAAAATAGAGGAAGATGGGCACACATGTTAGCAGGGTCAATCTTCCTCAGCAAAAAAAGAGGCAGATTGGAAACATGTTAACTCAGGGCTAATCTTCCTCACACACACCCAAAATGTCTCATTGTCTCATCGACATCCCTCTGCAAGCATATATCACTTATTCTGGTTGAGTTTTATAAAAGTTCAAATAATTTTTTCTTGGACCAGACTTAATGACTAACTAGACAAACATTAGGGAGAAAAAAAAGCACAACTGGTGAATCGCACTAGTTGGTTAGCCAGATAAGTCAGTTCACCATAGTGTTTCAGTAGGGAAAATTCAGGGAGCAAATAGGACACTGGCAGCCCCTCATTTCTATAAGGGGAGTCAGGTTGATGGACCAGGGCATCTGCGTGGGAAAAGAACATGGAAGTGGATTCCAGAGCTTCAATATGTCTAATAGGTGGACCTGAGAATAGACACTGGCTCTACTTAACAACTCAGGACATGCCCCTGGCATCCAATTTTTTTTTCTCATCTAACCATTCTCCAATACCAATCAACTTTCCCTCGGGCTCATCTTTGAAAGATTAATACAAGGTAGAGGTCTCAGATGGATCTGAATTTGTGATTCAATTGACTCAAACTATAAAGTTTTATACCTAAAAATGGGCAAAGTGTGATGATTATAAGGTATAACTAGAGGGGTTCATGTGTAGTTTTTTTTCTTTGTAGCTATAGCTGACAAAGATTTTGTATTTCAATAGCATCTTTATCAGTGATATCCAAAGAATTGCTGTACATATAAGTTGGTACAGTTCAGAAATCTTTCCACATATACTATCACGTTTGAGGAATGCTAACAAAGATTTTTTCATTCCATACTACCAACTCAATGCTTCAGTTCATTTCAGTCCAACACACAGCTGATAACTGCTCCCTCCCTGAAAATTAAGTCTACCCATTAACTAACATTGCGAGTAAGCCATAAATTAATCATGTAGTTTATTCACCCCACTGCTGCCTTCATTCCCAGTAGCAACTTGGATGCCTTGGAGAGTAAGCTGACTATGGAAGTGCACAAAATGGCATCTTAATGACCTGAAAGAGCTAATACACTTCTGTAAGTGCCTAGCTCAATATCACAGAGTGACTTGGACGTGGGGGAAAGCTTGGCTCATTATTCCACTCTGCTGAGCTAAATCATTTGGGTTCTCTTTATTTGCTGTTGGCCTTTCTCTTTTCCTTTCTCTGCTCATGCATAAAGGATATTGATTTAAATAAAAGATACTGTAAACATGCACTTTGTTAGGGAAATCTGATTATGTAAGTATAATTTCAAAGGTCAGAGTTCTAGCAATGCTTGATTTACATTAATTTGTGCTTGAGGAAAATGCTTACCTGACTGAAAAAAAAAAAGAAAGAATTTGATTCACATATTGCTCTGTGCTCTTCTGTCATGTTCTCCCAGAGCTGATCAAAGAGGAAAATCATGTTTACCAGAAAATCTCATACTTGGGATCATCTGATGTAGTACAATAGATTAAACCTCTGGGAAAAATGTATAGCCTGAATTTCAGTCTGAAAGAATTTGGACCTCCATCCTAAAATGTTTTGTGTCAGTGAAATAAATAGTTATTTTTAAAAATTATTTTACTGCTGTATCTAGGACAGCACACTTTTCTAATTCCATAAAGAAATTTTAATGGTGTATCTTTACTGACATGGAAAAATTGACAAAATAATTTAAAAAAAGATGACTATACGCCCCCATGCACTGCAAAAATGGCAAACAATTTAACTCTTTTGCCTACTCCAGTAGAAAATCTGCCTTTAAATGCCCTTATTTTTGCACATAAATTCACTTTTAGTGCTGATTTGCTTATACTAAAATGTACTTCTATTAATGAGGTTAATAAACAATTTCTTAGCGTGCTATTCCTCCTATGTATTTTTAAAATCGTTTATTTACCATTTTGTTACTTTAGTTATTTTGTAGCGTCAAAAGATAAAAATGAATTAAAACTTTGTAAGTTAATAACCAAATGCAAGTGACAATAGTGTCATAAGAACAAAATCCCTTAATTATGTAGCATCGTGTTTTTTTTTAAACCTGGGCACTTTTTTTTCTTTGCCAAACAGATTTGGTTTCAATTCCCAGATTTACCTTTTACTCTGAATTGTGAAATGAAGATAATAATTACTACCTTATAAATTGTTGAGAAAATTCCTGCTAATAAAAGCGACCATTTAGTGATCATTTTTATTGTGTTCATCCTTCCTGCATGAAGTTAAAGACCATATCGTTCCACTTCATCCTTACGACAAAACTTTAAGATGGGTAGTAAGACTGTTATATAGATATGGATGAAAAACTAAAGTTAAGAGAAGTTATGTAATATTCAAGATCACATACCTATCAAATTGCAGTAACAGGGTTGGAATTTTGGCAATCTGACATACACACACACACACACACACACAAAAGCTTAGCCACTACGTTATACTGTTTCCAACTGTAGGTAATATTTTTAAAGGACATAGAATATTACCTAGAATTTGATAGGAGCTCAATAATTGATTGCTATAATTAAATATCATCATTCTTTGTTATTTAATAAAAGACATCCAATTGATCAGAATTCAAATTTAATACTGGAATTAATGAGTTTTTACTTGTCTTGGTAGTTGAAATTCTAGACTTACTATTGGCTTAGTTTATTGTTACATTAACTGTCTTTGGAGGCATGTATACTTCTGTGCTTGAATTCTGACTTTAAGCCCGATACTTCCCTTCACTGTCAAATGCTTTTGGTATATGTGGGTGATTTTCTGTTCCATGCCCATAAGATGGCCTTAGGCTTCTTGTGCCTAGTTCATGAAACCTTTCATTCATTTGAATTATTCCCAAACCCCAGTTTATATGTCTACACTTCTGCTGCTTCTTTTTTCACTGACTCCATACTCTTTTCCCCCATTAAAACTCTTTCAGTACAGAACATACATAATATAATTTTTATGTCACTGTATGTATTACTTGACTATTTGCCTCTGTCTCCACATGTTGCTAAAAGCCTCATTAACATTTCCCAGGAGGAGAATCATAGAGCACAGATAGTTCATAGAAAACATTTCCCACATATTCTTAACCATTATTTGGGTATTTGTAGCAATTTTGTTTCAAGGTGAGCGTAATCCTTTGTTGTCTCATGGTCATTTTTTCTTTATAAATGCCCAGAGTATTGTACACAGCTACAGAATCATGATGAGGTTTTGTAAACTGGAGGTGTACTGGGTGTTTTCAAGTGAATGAAGGTGATTCTGTCCCAGGGATAGCCCTGCTCTTTCTTGTAAGAGTGAAATGAATAGCTGTTGCTAGTTCTGGTGCTCCTTAAATTATTATGTCTTGAATGTTTTTTGGCATAGACGGCTGGGAACAAAGATCAAAAGACTATTTGTTTAATCTCTGTAATGACACTATTCCGTCACTGCCTACTACACACCAAAAGTTCATTCATTAAGTCAGACACATGCCTAAGAATCATAATTGGATAAAATTTATACATATGTGTAAATATATATCTATTCTGTATTATATATATATTTGTATATATACATACACATACATTATTTATATACAATGTGCATATATATGTATATATACACACAATCACATAAATTCTAGAAGAATTTTAATGTATTACTATATATATTATATCTGATAGACTTTATGTTAAATATAACTCAGTTGAATAGTTCCCTTTATTTAAAAGAACTAGGTAATTAACTGTATTTTTATTTTACTTCAATTATGTAGCTAATAGCTCTAGTTTTCCATTTCCCTCTGTGTATTTGTGTATGTGTGCATCTGTGGAGTCTATTTATTTAATGTAATAAGACCTTATTACAAAGAGGTTTGCTATACCATCTTTTCAATTGTATCAATGCAACGAATATATTTTGAATGTTCATTATGATGCCCAGTAGTTCTCTCTCATTTTATAAGCAAGAACCTGAAAACTGGATTCACGTCCCTCAATATCCATATATTTCTTCATTACTTATAGTCAGCATTTGAGTTTAACTTTATCATTACCTCCAGTTTTTAAGCAAAACAGAGACCCAGTCAAACAGAATCACCGAACTCTAGAGTTTCAGTGAATGTTATAGATCATTAAGTCCAGATTCTTCATTTTATATATTTTAAAATGAGGTTTGTATGTGTATATATTTTTTCATAGATAGAAATATTAAAACAAAATGCTTGACACCAAAGTGTTGGAATTTTTTTTTAACTTTCAGAAGTTTCTGTGACACGTTAATGAGAAAGGAAAAATTATCCACTGCTTGGTTTTCAAGTTCCTCTTTGAAATTTTATAACAGCATCACTTCCTGGGAAAGCTTCTCCTAAACTGGCCTGAGGTAACCTCTATTGGATAATGGTTTATAAACACATTTTGGTTAGTTCAGTGGTAATTAGTGACGCATGAGTGAAGAACCATATTTTAAGTTCATGGATACTGAGCTTAGTGAATGATGTTTTGCTTTGTAAGAGTCTATTGGGGGCTGTTATGAATAATAATGAGGAAAGAACATATATTTGCATCTATAGTGAATGCCCCAGGGCAGCAAGGCCTTGAGAACCCTCAGCATCCCTTCCAATGTCTGAGTGACATCCCAGACTACCCTCCCCAGCAGAGCAGAGCTGCAATCAGCGTGTGGCTGCAAGGATCGTTACCTTTCTGACACCACTTTCATTGCTTCTTTCATCCTAAATTTCTCTGAGAGTGAGTTTTATTCATTCTATAACTACAATACATCTAGTTTTGACACTTTTTATCAGTAATTACAAAAGAATCAGTAGACTGGAATTTGGAGCAATTCAGATATTGTCTAACTCAACTGTGACTCTTGCTTTTGTAGAGCTTCCAATATGAAATCCGACAAGCAAACTTTCCTGCTTTGTGCAGTAAGGACCAGAGAAAGAGCATCTGCTCCAAATCCCTTCCTCAGAGGCAACCTTTGGACACCCCTTCTAAACCAACACTATTCCCATCTTTCTCTATTACCTTTTTCTGCATTATGTTCTTTCTAGCACGCAAGACTGCCTGACATTATAATACTTAACTATTAATTCACTCCCTGTCTCTCCAGTGGAATGTAAGCTCTATGAGAATAGGATTTTGTCTACTTTATTCACCTTTGTATCTTTAGTACTAGAACACTGTCTGGCACATTTTTATTGGATGAATTAATGACAAGATTACAAGAACTTTGAAGCTACTTATATACATTCACCTTAAGAGTTGACAATTCCGGGGCAGTAGGTTACAGCTTTTATCGCACACTAATTAAATTCTGACTATGTGCTAGGCATTAGGATATGTGAAGGTGAATAAGATAGAAGCCCAGCCCACATAGAATTTACCAACTCGTAGAACATTATATTAATCTGATTTTCTGGGGATGGGTTTTAAGACTAGATAATTAGGAGGGTGTTCTTTACCTACAGAGTAAGAGGCTGAATTTGAAGGTCGTGAAAGACACCCACTGCAATCCCTGAATTGAGTTATTCTTATGAGTTGAAGCCATTGTTTGTATCAGCCATTAATTAATGTAAACATGTTAGCAGGGGGTGGTAATTTATTAATGCAGGAGCACTTAACCTGTTTTCATGAAAAATACAGGTTGAACCTACTATGTGCTAGGTATATCTATATCTATATCGATGTCTATGTCTGTATTTATCACGTATATTCACAAAGAACCTAGAAGAGGCACAAGAGGAGATCAGATTTGTGGAAGACAGAGGCTAAGGACTGAAAGAAGTCTAGATGGAGCATAGGGTTTTGTCAGGAGCCTTGGTCTTACCAAAGAGGAGGACCTGGGCTAAGTAGGGAAGAACATAGGAGGCCAGGGCACCTGTTAGGCAGAGATTAAAGGGAACAGAAAATCAGATACAGGAATGGATGTTTGCCAAAAATAATACTTATGATATGGAACTTTCCATAGAACTTTAAGGTAGATTCAGATATTGGAAGTCATCTAGGTGAAACCCTCATCTTAGAGATGAGGAAAATGAGGCCTAGAGAAATGTTTAGTGACTTTCCTAAGGTCCGTTACTGGAACTGCTGAATATTTGATGACTGGTTTTATGACCATTCAACATCTATTTTTTTTCATTTGGTGGCAAGCCCTGAGTTTGGTTTAGGGATCTGCCTTCCTCTCATCTCCAGCTCTTGTGGCATAGTGAGCCCCATTCTCAGACTCCAGAGGTGGAGTATGAGACCTCAGCCCAACTCAACCAAAACAAGCCATTTCCCTGGACACATGGGTGGTCTCAGCATGACTCAAGCTATGTGACCCAAGTGACACGTTCTACTCCCAGTCTTTTCCCAGGCCCAGGAAGAGGTGTTTTCTATTTCTAGCTTGCCTCAAACTTGAAAGAATGGGAGACTGAAGCTGCTTCAACCATTTTGCTACCCCCAGGGAGAGCCTGTCTGTGACTGGAGCCAAGGCAGAACAGTGGAAGCCCAGGGAAGGGAAGACTTGAGGCCTGGTGCCATTGCTGGAACCTCTGCATCTAGCGGTGCCTACACTTAGCCTCCTGGACTTCTCAGTCTCCTGAGCCATTGAGCTTTTTTTTTTTTTTTATTGATGTCTTAGTTTATAACACTGTGGGGTTTTAGTTGTACATTTTTGTTTGTCCATCACCTTGTGGATGTAACCCTTCACCCCTTGTGCCCCCCCACCCCCCTTCCCCTTGGTAACCACCAATCAGTTCTCTCTGTCCATGTGTTCACTTATATTCCATATATGAGTGAGTTCATGCAGTGTCTGTCCTTCTCTCTCTGGCTTATTTCACTTAACATAATACCCTCTAGGTCCTTCCATGTTGTTGCAAATGGGACAATTGTGTCTTTTCTTATGGCTGAGTAGTATTCCATTGTATGTATATACCACATCTTCTTTAACCAATCATCAGTTGAGGGACACTTGGGTTGCTTCCACTTCTTGGCTATAGTGAATAATGCTACAATGAACATAGGGGTGCATACGCCTCTTGTGATGGTTGATTTCACGTCCATTGGGTAGATGCCCAAGAGTGGTATTGCTGGATCATACGGTATTTCTATTTTTAATTTTTTGAGGACTCTCCATACTGTTTTCCATAGAGGCTGCACCAGTTTGCATTCCCACCAGCAGTGAATGAGGGTCCCCGTTTCTCCACAACCTCTCCAGCATTTGTTGTTATTTGTCTTTGTGATTATAGCCATTCTAACCGGTGTCAGGTGATATCTCAGTGTAGTTTTGATTTGCATTTCCCTGATGATTAGTGATGTTGAACATCTTTTCATGTGTCTATTGGCCATCTGTATCTCTTCCTTGGAAAAATGTCTGTTCATATCCTCTGCCCATTTTTTGATCGGGTTGTTTGTTTTTTTGTTGCTCAGTTGTATGAGATCTTTGTATATTACTGAGATTAATCCCTTGTCGGACAAACGATTTGCAAATATTTTCTCCCAGCTGGTGGGTTGTTTATTCATTTTGATCCTGGTTTCATTTGCCTTGTAGAAGCTCTTTAGTCTGATGAGGTCCCACTTGTTTATTTTTTCTTTTGTTTCCCTTGTCTGGGTAGACATGGAATCTGAAAGGATCCCTTTACGTCCAATCTCAATTAGTGTACTGCCTATATTTTCTTCCAGGAGTTTTATAGTTTCAGGTCTCACTTTCAGGTCTTTGATCCATTTTGAATTGATTTTTGTATATGGCGATAGGAGATGGTCTACTTTCACATTGAGCTTCTTTTTAAAATTTCTTTCATTCTTTTTGTTTTTGCTTTTGCTTATATATGCTTGGACTGAAGATTGGGTTTGTTTGTTTTTGCAATGCCAGTGTCCTAACTGATACTCTGGTGGATTTCCAGCTCAGTTCTTACCTGTTTGGTGTTTAGATGTGTTTCTTGTGCCCTGACATAAGGACGGTCACATAGGTGAATGTGTTTGTTTGGCACAGTTTGGTAGAACTAGTTTTAGTTCTAATGGTAAGACTATGAAAAGACTAGTATAGTATAGAGGTTAACAGCACCAAGTCTGGAGTAGAAAACCAGGAGCTCAAGTCCCCTTTCTAATTCTAGGACCTGCAGTAATTTCCTAAAGCTCTCTTCTTTCCAGCTCTTTCAGACATAAAATGTAGATAATAGTTGCACTTGTCTCCTGGGATCATTGTGAGGATTAAGTGAGATTCTATGCCTCTGGCACCTACCAGAGCCCAGCACAAGGTAAACACTCAGGTGTGTCATGGTGATTACTATTAGGTTGTGTTAACAATTGCTGCACAGGCCCAGCGTAAAGTCATTGCTAACTAAACGATAGGTTAAAATAGATTGTTTTAATTTGGGATCAGAAGAATTTGACCTTATTCTCTCCTTTAAAGGTTTTATTTTTAAAAGCTCATTCTGGTCCTTTTTCAATTTTGTAACTTGATTTAGGCAATGATTTTTTTAGGCTCTCATTTCTTCACATTGTTCTCAAAAGACCCTTTTGAGATTTTATTTCCATCCCTGATATCCTTCTGCATGGCCAAGCTATTTAATGGGCAACCTGCCTGCTAATAAAACCCGCTCAGAGAACCTGTGTCAGATCCATTTATTTTTATTTCTAATTCGTTCTTGTACAATCTCTAAAGACGCTTCTTCCAAGCTTCATTTTCAGAGATCCCAGTCATATTTTGGCCTAATAAATACCATTTTGTGCTTCTGAAATATATGTTAGAACAGGGAGAAAAGTAGACCTTTCGTGTGTTTCCAATTATGTTACCTTCTTCACAAGGTAAAATTCCTTTTGCGCTGATAGGACACTATATATAGTATTTAAAGTTTATCCTCATTTTTGTCAGTTACACTATTCAGGGGGTTGGAATTCTCTGATTATATATTAACTATCTCTCATCACTTTGTGTTAGCATATACCAGAAGCACAGTTTTAAGAATGGACCACATCCTGAGGAAAATGGAATAACCCAGGCAGTAAGAATTTAATAAGTACAGTAACCGGGGATTCTCCTTGGATTCTCCTTACTGGGTGATTAATGAGAATCTGTGTATGTAAGGCAATTCGAAGGCGAGATTTTTCAATTACTTTTCTTTTGTTCTATATAATAAAAATTTTGTGTGTGACTAGTGTTTTTAATATTCCAGCAAAACTCTAATAATGTAGAATTATTTTGAAGAAAATAATATTATTTATAGTTCTTCAAACAGAACAGCTTCTACTGTACTTTAGGGTCTGAGCTCCTGGGACCTTAAGTAAAAGCCTATAACTAACTTGGAATATAAGACTGTGTTTTAGAGCATGGAAAAACCAATAAGTCTGGCAGGACTTCTAATAGCCAGTGCCCTGAATCGGCCACTTGGGTAAAGGTCCATTAAATGTTTTTGTCAATGCTACATAAAAATATAATTTCTTAGGATAGAAAATTTTTCTGAATCAATGTGACCCAGTGGCTTGAATGATAGATTTTTATGAGCTTAGTGCAATCTAGTTTAGGAATTAAGATGGTGACACCCACATTTGTATAGATTTATCCTCTAGTAAATTTCTCATTAGCATGAATGGAGTGTCTGAGAGAGGAAAGTACACTTAAATAGTCTGGTTTCTTCCCACAGCATCAACTTACTTCTCTTCCCTTCTTTCTAGGTCTTACTATAAAATGGAGCAAGTTTATCAGTCAGGTTCTTAGCTGCAGAAAATAAAATCCATCCTAGCAGGTTTGAATTCAAGGGACTATTATGGCTCACAAGATCATTGGTAGACCTGATGAAACAGATGCTGGGAGTTTTCAGGAATAACTTCCCAAAATGTACAGCAAAGTTGGACTGTAAAGGGAGCAGATGACTTCAAAAACCTATTGACTCAAGAAGCTACTGCCACAACTGTTAAGTCCAGCCTCATATAACCTCTGCCCCTATCTGCACCAGAAAATTGTATGCCATGCAACCTAGTCCTCTCCTCCTATGGAGCTCAGCTTAGATTCAGTCTCATAGGATTACATCTGATTGACATAACCCGAATTGTCTGGAATCTTAGCTGCAAAGGAATATGTGAAATCTAGCCTTGAGCCTTCAAGCCGCTGCAGACAGGAAAGCAGGCTAGAAAAGGGTTGGAGTGATTGTTGAGTGAGCCAGCCACAGTTTCTGCCACATGGGGTCTGGAGGGGCACACATTTTAATAATTTAAGAATCTGTTGTGTGACATTCTGTGGAGCAGACAATTCAGATTAAATCCCTGAAATATTTGGGTGGTAAATATCTGATGATTTGGCAGGGGTGCATAGGGGGAAGGAAGAGAGATGGGAAAGAACAGGAGGGGATTAACAGAAGCTGGGGTCCTAGACAGACAGGTTCATGTTGGTGAGGTCTTCAGATTCTTCAGTCTTCTTACGCCCCTGTCATGCTTTCTTCATGGGCAGTCACTTACATAAAACATCTCCTTGCCTTGCCTCTTTATCTTTTTAAAAAAAATTTTTTTTTTTTACTCCATTTATTTATTTATTTATTTTGTGAGGAAGACCAGCCCTGAGCTAACATCTGTTGCTAATCCTCCTCTTTTTGCTGAGGAAGACTGGCCCTGGGCTAACATCCATGCCCATCTTCCTCCACTTTATATGGGACGCCGCCACGGCATGGGTGACAGGCAGTGCGTCTGCGGGCGCCTGGGATCCGAACCGGCGAACCCCGGGCTGCCAAGCACGGACGAAACCGCTACGCCACCGGGCGGCCCCTTGCCTCTTTATCTTGCTCATTCAACCTCTTAGCAGAGGACAGAAACCACTTATCTCCCTGGACAAGACAGAAAGCTTTTGTCTGTGAGTGAGGAATAAATGGTTTTCTCTGTGGCCCTTTCGTTTTCTATATGACTAACATCAAATGCACCATTAAATACACTGACATCCTCCCACCACTACCACTACCTCCAGGGGGTTAAACTTGTTCCTTCCCGGAGGTGTGCACAAAATGCATTTGGAGCTTCCTTTGTGGAGCCTGGTGCTACTGCCATCAATGTCTGTTTGGGGGGAGCTCAAAGACTGGTGGGACTTGGCATCGGTACAACTACAGGGATGGAAGTCTGAGATTTTAGCAAGCATCGTATGGCCCTGCATCCAGCTTTCAATTCCCCAGCCCTGCTGATTAGCTGCTTCTTTTCTTTCTTCAAGTGGCAGCATCTGGACAGAGTCTTCAAGATGAGGAGCGTCTGTTCCCATCCTTGAATTTTCAGTTTCTCCCTGAAACTCAGACCTAAAAATCTAGTGCATAGCTGGGCCAATAAGCAAGCTGTGTGTTTGAGAGGCAAATCGGAGTGTTAGGACCCCCTCTCTGAGCAATTTTGTAACCTTTCTCCTAGTCACAATGCATGCTGGGTCTGTTGTCTGTGGCTCCCTAAGGCTGGCTCTCTGCAGGCAGGGCTGCGTTTTGAAAAGAGTGAGTTCTTTTAGAACTTCCTTTCAATGCTCTTTGGATTCTAATTATCTGTAAGTATGAGAAACTGAGATATTATGAGTAAGATTGGAAAAGCCACCCACTTCCTGCTCTCAACACCTGCAATTATTGGGAGACAGATCTTTCAGGCTTCCTTGGAGTGTTCAGAACAAGTATTTTCAAAGAATTACCTAGTAAAGTTACTTCGGTGCATTTTTGTTTCTCTTAAAAAGCAACAAACAGGAAACCTATGTCAACTGTTATTTCAAAAATTCTTAACTCTTCTGTGATTTTTTAATAAGATACCAGGCATTACCAAAGGTCTACAAAATAGGCTGCTCCCCATCCACACGGATACCTTTGTCCTTTCAAAAGATTCAGCACAGTTGGCCGGGTGAGTGAATCCTATTAATGTCTGCTATTTGGTAGAAAGTAAATGGTTATTTGAGTCTAGTAAAGGACAATAGTTATCTTCTAATTGGGACTGACAATATTAAATGTTGGATTTAATTGCTGGAAGTATCAACTATATGTTAATTGGATAAATATTTTTCCAAGTGAAAGGAAATTTCAGATGGTTAGAAATGTTCTTTTTCAGACTCATAGTCCTTAAGTTAATAAAATGTAAATTCAATAAATACATTTCCACATGAATATAACGCTGAAACTGTTTGCTAACACTTGACTACTATCAACTCTAGTGGCATTTGTAACAAGTATGCATTAATTAAAATGTTTTGCACCAATAATTTTTTTGTCTATTAGTGTTAAAGTCATTTTTGTAGAGGAGGGTTGGAGGTTTTCTTTACTGTGGTAGGATGTCATCAATGTAGTAGAAAACCTACAGATTTTGAGATTTTGAATCCTGTTCACTTGTTATTTGGGCAAATTTGGGTAAACATTCTGCATCTGTTTTCTCATAGGTAATCTGAAGATGGTTATTCTGAAATTAAAAATTTATTGGGGGATTAAATACAGTCTTTGATTCTCTCAATAACAATTTATTGGGCACCTACTCTGTGCCAGGCACTAAGCTACCATTCCAAAACAAGACGCATTACTGCCATTATTAAGCCGGAATCTGGAGAACGGAAAAGCGCTTTGGAAATATGGAGCATGCTAAACCAATACGTGTAGTTACTATTAAAAAAGTTAAAGATGGGGGTAATTATCTATTTTATCTTTGAGATAAAATATTCAATGCTCTAGTCTTAGTTTTAGAAATAATACCTTAAACAGCAACTTTTCAATATTAGGTCGGTTTAGATAGTGCATTCTCTCAAAGAGAATCTACCTTTCAGAGACACTATCACAAATAACTACGATAAGAATATCTTTCTAATCCCAACTTTGTCACATGACATGAGCAAAGCCTTTATTATCTCACTAATAACTAATTTCCAACAAAGAAACTCACTAGTTTTGCTAGTTGCAGCCTGATTCAGCCTTTGTAGTGCCTGAAACATAGACAAACTTAGGGGTCTCTTTAAGAAAATGAATCCACTATCAAAATTGCAAAATTAGGTTCAGATGGAATATAGGTTTAGAATGAAATAATAAATCAAATTACAAATATAAAAAAAGCCATCAGACACCACAAACATCACAAAATTAAAAAATAATGCCTTATTAATTAATTTCCTCTAAAACTAAGGGATTTTTTCCTACAATTTGGGCTGCCTACCCCTTGATCACCTCTCCATACGACAATAATTTTCTAATATCACTTTCCATAGAGACAATGGAGTTCAGTCTTTTGTCAAACAAGGTTAATTGAAAACTGCTTTGATTAGTTTAGAAATGTTTTTTCCAACTTCATAGCTCTCTATTGATAATGTCATGTATATTTCTAAGATTTCTATCAAATTTGGGCCTTTGATATGTGAATGATAAAGTTTGGAAGAATTTCTTCTGGTCCAGTCCATTTCAAACTTCCTTTCTCTTCTATTGCTTCTATTTCTCTTCTATTGCTACCTTCTGGGCAATAGAATAAAAGTTCATATCCTGATTCACCCTCTGGCCCTGCACCTGCACGTCATGGAGCTGAATAAATTGGCATAACTAGGGGTAATGTTGTTCCTGAAATCCATTCCTACTCTGCTTGGCCAGCAATAATTTAACTTTACATAGAAATGACTGGAACTACATAATATATCTCATTAAACACAAACTAAACATATGTTCAACTCAATCTCTCCTTAACTGTACCTTCCCAAATTCCTATGACCTCTCCCGCATGAAGAGAAGTGAGGCAAAGTGGGAGTAAGAGTAGAAAGAGATAAACAGTTATGTGTAAAGCATCCTACACTTTTAAATATTAAAAAACAACAAATGACCATGTGAACACACAGCTAGAACTCCTCCAAGAACTGCGGAGGAGGCCTTTGCAAATAAGAAGGGCCTAAGATTATGCTTCACTATTTCAGGGTAAAGTTGCCTTTGTGCTTAGCATAGATCTTCCATTACAGACCAGAATAATTATTGGATGGGTGTTATTGTTGTAATGGTATTACAAAATGGTAGTATTTAATGTGAACGAGTCATGCTTCCATATCCCTGAATAAGGCCTTTATCTATTTCAAATATTGTCTTTATTGGTTGCTAATTTGTTTTGAACCATTGGATCTTAATTTATTCATGAAGTTAACCAACAAATGTCACCTATACGAGGTAGCACGCCAAGCCCTGCAGATGATGAGAGACGTAGAAGAGTTACTCCTTGCCCTTCAGGGATTGTGGCAGGTTTTTAATAGACAGTACAGAATTAGTAAAGGATATTCATATTCTTTGGAATTCCAACTTTTTTCTGACATTTTACAAAATAATGGAGAAAAATCTCTGCTTTCTTAAATCTCTTAGTATTTTTCTTTTTTCAAACCAGTGGCACATTTTTAATATTCTCTAACACTCGGTAACATTCTCTATTTTTAAGTGGATATGCCACTTCCTACTACCAGTATGCAGATTCCAGAGGCTTCTCTCTCTGCTCCATGTAGCTTTATAATTAAATGTTTATAGCTATGTCCCTTGGCAGAGACTGATGAAGGACAAAATCTTTGAACGTTGCCAATGATCTTGAAATGTCTCATTACTAGATACAAGAGACTATCAAAGCACCTCATTTCCTGGTGCTGTTTTTTTCTAGAATTCTTGTGGCGAAGACTTTTCCTTTCATATTCGTTTTAGATGTAACGGTAATAATTCTGTCTTCTCACACGTGAGTTTGTGAAACAGAGGTGCTGATTGATAAGGCACTGACAATTCCTATCAAGTGTCGCTATATTTCACTTCTGAGAACCCATTCCTGCAGAGGGGCTATTTTGATTTTGTTAATTTAGTGATTTGTGTGGAATGGTATCATGTTATGTGTGTGGCATATAGTTTCTTTTTCTTAAAGAAAAGCATTTCAGTTAAGAATTACACTATTCACCTGAGGAACTAACAGTGTAAGAATGGAAAGAATCCCTCTGCAGTTAGCGTGTCGGAGGCCTTGGAGGAACCTGGGAGGAACCAGAGGCTTTGTGCATGATTATTCTCTAATTAATCAAGATAGATTAAAAATAGTATTTTGTGTTGTGCATCAGAACAATTTTCCTAGTTGCCCATCCAGTTTTTAGCAATTCTCACTCTCAAGCAGTTGTTTTATTTATAATAAAATGACCCAATAGTGAGTTTTGGAAAGGTATATAGGTGGCTTATAATGACACCTCTCCAAAGGGAACCATGAATTAAAGCTATGATACTGAGGCTTGGAGTTTTTTAAACCTCTAATAGCTAACAGGAGAAATGAAGTAAAGGATGCAGCTTTGCAAGAATTCCTATTAAGACCCTGGAAACTCACAAATTTGTAAACATTCATTTAGCCCCTCTAATATCAAGTGCAACTGTACCTCCATTTCTCAGAAGTGCCTTCTTCCTCGTTTAGATCTCTTTGCTACTCTTTGGTGAAATATTTTGTTTTGTACACATTTATTTTTCCATTCAACATACTTTTTCATTGTCCCTAATAATATTCAAGATAACACAGTAAGGACCCAGAGACGAGCACAGATCCACAGTCCCTGACCTTAAGGAACTCAGTCTAGGAAAAGATAAACATGAGACACGAGAAGATGAGTGAGAATTGTTGTGGTGGAATTATGCTCACACAGAGTGGAGCATATCAAAAGGTATCACTAAATAAGGGAGAAATGCATGAGTTTGACCCACTGTTACCATGCTGGCATTTTAAAAGAGCTTTTCACATTAGGAAATAGGAACACCTAATCACCCAGGGAAGTATGTTCCATTAGATTATATTTCCAAAGTCTAGAAAACCCCGATCCAATAAATGGATATCTGAACAAGAAGGCTCATGAAAATGATTTCTTCAAACAAAGTTGCTTCTAAGTCAGATTTCCCACTTCTGCTAGTCAACTTATAGGCAGTAAATCCTTGGTAGTGTTATAATGGATAGTTAATCTTTTCTTCCATTTATTAACACTTCAGAAATTTTGAGATTTAGTTTCAAAGTACTTATCTGTGCAAGCAAGAACAATTAACGATTCAAAACATAATGTCTGGAATGCATTAAAAATTGTGGTCTTGTCACTAGGTGATGAATGGCAGTAGAAATTTCAAGAATGTTTTGAGGCGTTTTGAATGAGACGGGGCCGGACTTGAGAACTGTATATAGCATAGTGATTCTCACTCTCTTTATATCATAGAACCCTTGAGAATTTGACAGAAGCATGAATCCTCTTAGAAAAAATGCACACACACACAGTTTTAGGGGTTTTATTAAACTTGTAAGCGGAGCCATCATCACTTTTTTTGGACCCTTTCCTTGTTTTGGACTTTCTTGCTTGTGCTTCTTTCATCAAGAATCCACATGCCACATGATTGCTGTTGGAATACAAGGAACACTAATTTGCTAACTTGCTAAATATTTCTGAGTTTCCTAAAGCTTTGGGGTTTGGTCTTAACAAAAAATCAACTCCTACATTTCCAATGCCAATGTCTTCCCATGGTCTGGTCAAGGCTTGCCTTGACTATCTGAATAGTCTCTTAGCTGTTTAATCTGTCACTATTCCTGCATTTTCCACTCCTCTGCCACACTGGCTGCCAGAGTGATTGATCCAAAACATTCATCTTATGACTGAAAACCTTCATTGGTTCATCAAACCCATACATTCAACCCCTGCATCATGGAGTCAATCATCTTGCCCCTGGATATCTTTCCAGCCTTATGCCCCCCAGTTCAATCTCTTACATCCTTATCAGATTCTCAATTATTACACTTCATTATGGCAGAATCTGAACACACCATCATGGTTTATATTTCCATTCTTTGCCCTTTTTCTTGGAATCCACTTCCATCTCTTACTCTCCTTGTGAACCACTTCTCATTCTATAAAATTCAATGCAGAGGTCAATTCCCATGGAAAACCCTCCCAGACAGCACTAATTACTTTCCCTCTGATTCATGGTATCTTGAACAGAATTCTATTGATGCTTTTAGCATGTCATATTTAAATCTTATTGTTTACTTACTCAAATTGCCAACTAGATACATGATTTCTTGTGAGTAGAAAATTTTCTGTCTATATAGCCCAGCACCATTGCTAGCACAGTATGCAAGTTAGCTGAATTGAGAAGTGCAAAGTCATTCCTTTGGAACTAAAAAAATCCATCTTATTTTTAATAATAACTATTTTATCTGCAGAAAAAAGGATTAGTAGTATTTTAACTAGCTGTCTATTGGGGCATTAAGGTAGTGATATAGCAGTAGTCTTAAAATCATCCAAAAGCCAATGTCCTTAGAAAGTAAGATCAGGGATATAAGTAATGGTTAAACCAGCCCTAAAATATAGGCTGAAAGAGTAGGAAAAACATATACAGATGAACACTTTGGTGCAATACATTGACAAATATTTCTAAATATTACCTAGAGACTGGTCCCAAACTCCCAAGATCAACTTAAAGTGCAGGAAGTTGGGGGATGAATGTCGTGAATTTTATCTCAAAGAATGGCAGATTTGACCTACTAGAGCTGGCAAATATTTCAAACTAAACTTTGAGGCATTTTGTAATTCAGTTTCTCTAGTTAGTAACTATCTACAAATAGAATTAGATGAGCATTATTCTAATTTTAAACACTATCCTCTGTTTTCTAAGTATTTCTTTATTTATTCATCCTGTATCATTTATTTCAAGAGGTATTCTTTGAAATGTAGCAGTTACTTTAGAAAACTTCTCACTCATAAAAATATCATTCTTAATATTACTGAGTAAATATCTTTATAATGCTAGACTATAGGAGAGATACCATTCTCTTTTGTAGTTAATTGTACCGTTATTTTGACCTCTTCATGTTTCACTGGGATATTTTTCTTTATGTGTTGTTATTTTAAGGATAACAATATACCAGCTTATTAAAATTTTTAAGTACAAATCAGAAAACAACCCAAGCAGAAG
The DNA here is from genome assembly GCA_031878705.1 of Tapirus indicus. Lineage (NCBI taxonomy): Eukaryota > Metazoa > Chordata > Mammalia > Perissodactyla > Tapiridae > Tapirus > Tapirus indicus. The sequence goes on from CM062925.1 coordinate 10,876,960, forward strand.
AAGAAACGTTGTGCTGATGTGTTAACAAGACACTTGTTTCTATTTTGTTTTACATTTTCTCAGTATATATGTTAATTATTTGATTCAACAACTGCCTAAATATATAACTCAATATAGAAGTAGAATTGACACTCTCTAAAATTTGTGTTGGATATGCCTGGTGTTTTCAGTTTGGAAATAAGGTTAGTAACAACAAGTAAAATATGATTACGGAATAAATATTGGGAAAGTGGAAGAATAAGACTTGCAGTGGGTCTATCCACTAAGAGAGCAGGTTAACCTTTGGAATGGGGCATGAAAATGGACAGCCGAATTTTCTTCACATACATTGTTGCTTAGATGATTTATACATATACTAAAAGATCACAGTGCCAAAATATAATGTAAACAACATTCCCAACAAATTTAAAGTCCACATAAAAAACAAATTTGCATTGTTAAACTTAATTGACAGAAAAAAGAAGACTATGGACTAGAACCAGAAATATTATTACAGAATAATGGGAAAAGACTGTGTCTGAAGTAAAAAGAAAAGAAAAATCAAGACGGGTGACAGAAGAAACACTAGAAATTGTTAAGGACAGGTGAGAAGCAAAAGTAAAAGGTGACAAAAGTAGGGTTAGAATCCTGAACACAGTTTTTCAGTGACTGTCGCACAGAGATAAAGAGAACCACTATAATGGCCAATGCAAAGAGATGGAAGAGAACCACAGAAAAGGAAGAATAGGAGGTCACTTCCAGAAGATTCAAGAAATTAAAGGGAAAAAGCAGAAACCTAGATTAGGAATGCTGAACAACCAGCAGGGAAGCACACTATCTGATCAGCAGAAAATAAAGGGAAGGTAGAAACAGTACACCGAAGATCTATACAGAAGAGACAAAAGGGTGACAGACACCTCTGAGGAAGACTCCTCTGAGAAAGAACTCATAATTCTAGAAAGTGAAGTGAGAGCTGCCCTGAAAGTACTGGGAATAAATAAGTCACCAGGGGTAGATGGGATATCGATAGAATGATTTCAAGCCACAGAGACTGAGTCTTTCAAAATTCAGACAAGAATATGCCAACAAATATGGAAAACAAAACAATGGCCTATAGACTGGGAACACTCAATATACGTCTCAATCCCCAAGAAAGGAGATGCCAAGGAGTGCAGTAACTGTAAGACCATTGCTCTTACTTCCCGTTCAAGTGAAGTGATGCTCAAGGTGCTGCAACAAAGGCTTTTACCTTACATGGAGCAAGAAAGGCCTGATGTCCAAGCTGGATTTCCTAAAGGGAGAGGCGCATGAGATCTAATTGTGATTATTCGTTGACTACTGGAGTGCTCCAAAGAATTTTTGAAGAAGGTTAGTCTATGTTCCATAGACTACAATGAAGCCTTTGACTGCATGGATCATGAAAAGCTATGGGCTGCTGAAAGAAATGGGTTTGTCTCAGCACTTGATTGCCCTGATGCTTGACCTGTATTGTAGACAAGAAGCCACTGTCAGGACAGAATATGGAGAGACAGAATGGTTTTCCATAGGCGAAGTGTCAGACAAGGGTGCATTTTATCTCCCTATCTGTTTCATCTGTATGCAGAACACACCATATGAAAAGCTGAGCGAGACTCAGAGGAAGGAGGAGTGAAAATTGGTGGAAGAGATATCAACAATCTAAGATACGCAGATGACACCATCTTACTGGCAGAAAGCAGCATGATGTGAAATGACTTCTGACGAAAGTGAAAGAAGAAAGTGCCAAAGCAGGACTGCATTTGAACATCAAGAAGACAAAGAAGAACTACACGACTTTATCGTAGACAATGAAGACATTGAAATTCTTAAAAAGATTTTGTTTACCTTGGTTCAGTCATGGGTTTGAATGGAGACTGCAGCCAAGAAATCCAGAGAACCCTGAGACTCAGAAGGGCAGCAATGAAAGAATTAGGAAAGATCATCAAGAGTAAATAGTGTCATTAGAGACCAAGGCCAAGATCATCCACACCCTTGTGTTCCCGATTACTATGTATGGGTGTGAAAGCTGAACAGTGAAGGAGGCTGTCGGGAAAAAAATTGGTTCATTTGAAATATGGTGTTAGAGGAGAGCTCTACAGATACCCTGGACTGCCAGAAAGAGGAAGAAGCGGGTCCTAGAGTAAATTAAGCCTGAACTATCACTGGAAGCAAAATGATAAACCTAAGGCTGTCCTACTTTGGACCGATCATGAGAAGGCAGGATTCCTTGGAGAAGACGTTAATGCTGGGAAAAGTAGAAAGCAGCAGGAAAACAGGAAGACCAAATATAAGGTGGATTGATTCCATAAAGGAGGCCATTGGTAAGTCTACAGGAGCTGAGCAGAAAATTCATAGGGTCACAAGGATTCAGAGTCAACTTGATGGCGGGTAACAACAAATATACAGATGTATGTATATAGGAAAAGGTATATATGTGTGTATGTATATGTGTGATTATGTATATACTTTCACATGCATAAATAATATTGATATATATTATACATAAATATATTTTTATATATACTATATAACATACATAACTGATCTATTTTATATAATAAATTCATATTAATATTAGCAGTATATTACATATTTTTTATATATTGTATGTGTGTATATATGTAATATAAATATAACAATAAAATATATATACTTTTTATTATATTATATATATTTATATAAAGCAAATATATATTTTTCCAGGAAGATAATCAGTGGAGTCATTAAACTTTATGGGAGTGGAAGCTATTTTTAAAAATTTAAAGTCAGTGCATGCATTTATGTCTTTAAATAATGCACTTGAGGTACAGTTACTTGATTTATCTGTTTAAGTAATCCTTATTGACTCCTTGCTATAAAATGTCGGCCAATCAAGGCACAAAGCTTTCTCCCACCTTCTTTCCACCACTCCATCTGCTGCTTTTTGTTTGTGATTTAAATTATTTCTACGTTTCAAAATTCGTATTGTTGTGCTTTGATCTGCCCTTGGAAATATAGCCCAAATCAAAAGCTATTTTACTCCATATGAGTGTTTTTCTCATGCTATAAAATATTTTCTTCCAGAGCAGAAGAAAAATCTATTACTTATAGCAAAAGCAAGTAATTCATGAAACAAAATAAATGAAAATAATCACTTCGTAATAACACGGCATTAAACATGGCAACAGCTTTGTAAAAAGCCAGGTTCTTGGAGGCCCCTGGAAACATCAGCATTACTGACCTATAAAGTATTTATCTACTCCGAGAATGGCAGCAGGCCTTTTGTCCTCTGAGGGTGGGTTGTCAACCAATATATCTTTGAATTGATACCATTTTGAAGGAGTCAATTTATCCTTTTAGTGTCTTCTTTATATAGATTGACAGCTAGGCAGACAGCAGGAGTGCAAACTTGTGTTTCTTAAGATGAAATAGTTTGTAGGGAACTCTGGGTCACTCTAATTACTATCGCTCTAACTTAAATGTAATGGCAGGTTGCCTTTTGATTCAGAGTCTGATGGTCTAAAGGGATTTGAAAAATGAAACAAGCTTTCAATCCAGTGTTCACAGAGGGATGAATTGACAGTCACTTGGGCAGAAGCAGGGACAAGCTTTGAGGAAAACTGATAGAAATAATACATCTTAATTTCCATTTTCCCGTAGTTATGATTGTTGTGCTGATTAATCCTAGGCCATGTTGTAAGTATCTCAAGGTGAAATTAGAATAATGCTTTTGATCAAAAACTGTGTGTTAATGGTTGTAAATGGAATTGATCCTCTTGGACTGCCCCTTGTCACACAGGAAGAAGGTTCCTGCTTGATCCTCTTAAGCCCTGTTTTGTTGGAGCATCTGCTTCCATTGGCTCTGACAGGAGCACTTTCCTCAGGGAGTCCCACTCTCCCCTCTTCCTTTCTAATTATTCAGGATGTTTTCTCTCCTTCCCTTAGCTACCTGCAGTGGAGCAAAACTCTGCTCAGTGATTTCTCCAGAGATGAAGCTCAGCTGGCAACTCACCACAGACAACACAGATGTGACAAGAAGTCATCTAAGAATTTGAAACTATAAACAAGAAAAAATATATACCCAAGCAGCTTAAGCAAAGAGGTTATCCATGTAAATATCTTTCCTGGTGCTTCAAAGATCCCCCAGAAAAGGGGCTTGTATTATCTTGCGCACACTGGGTGCTTAAACTATGCTTCTTGATAATACTAATGATGATTGTTGTAACTGTGCCTCTTTAAAAGGAAATACAACGTAATAATTATAGCTGTCTAGCTGCTGAATTGGTGGCCTTGCAAATTTCTTAGCTGGTTATTCAGTATTCCTTAACATTAGCTGCACATGGAATAACCTGGGGAGGTTTGAAATATTGATGCCTGGATCCCATCATCAGAGAGTCTAATTTACATGAGCTAGGGTAGAGCCTGGGCCTTGGGATTTTTAAAACCTCCCAGGTGCTATGTACATGCAGCGAAGGTTGAAAATCATTGTCTAAATTGTATTAGCTGGCATAGACTGAGGGCTTATTTCATTCTGGCCCTGTGCTGAAGGCCTTACATATGGCATCTTGCTTTCTCAGCAAAACAACTCTTTGAAGTTGCAATTAGTACCTTCATTTTACAGATGAGGACACTAAACTCAGACAGGCTTAGTGAATTTCTCAAAGTCACATGGCTGGTGGGTGGTAGACAAAGGACTTGAACTAGGTCTGTCCACAATCCCATACTGTTGACCATCCTCATTGGTGGAAGTTTTGAGGTCAAGGTGGAACAAATGGCTGATTACATGTTAAGTATGTTGTGAGGAAGTTTCCTCACTGGGCAGGAGATTGTACTGACCAGTGTTCTCTAACCTTTCTTAATAATGAGAATTTTCTGGAGTTTCCAAACCTCTTTCACAGAAACTGATTCAGCAGTTCTGGGTCGAGGGTCTAATAATTTTGCCGTTGTTGTTAGCAAATTCTTTGGTTGATTCTTCTTTTAGGGGAGTCAAGGAAGCACTGTGATCCATTCTCCAAATCCTCCTGAGGAAAAACAGAGGAGTGATGGTTCTGAATCCTGATGAAAACAGGTGACGGAGGCTACCTGTGCACTATACACTTCTAAGCCGCAGGCTCTGCATGTTATCCTGTCCCCAATGTTTGGAGGCTGCTCTTAGTGTATCCATCCTGGCGTGTTGGGGCCGATGCCATTCACATGCTGCTGGGCCTGCTCCACCATTTAAGCCCCTTCCTCCCCTCTCAAGAGTTGACTGTGTTCATCTCTGCCCAACTCTCCTCTGAGTCAGTGACCTCACGTTGGTGGCTTGAAATTGGTGGTTGTTGAGTTTTTTCTTTTTAATTTTTAAATAAACTTTTATTTTAGATGTACAGAAAAGTTGCAAAGATAAAACAGGGATTTCTTGTACACCCTTGGGTGGGAGTTTTTACACCACAGAAATCAGCAGATGCAGAAATAAGGACTCTACCCCTTTCTCTTCTCCCCATCCTCCAGCCCAGTTTTCAACATTTAGCAGCATACTGCTGCCCAAGCATCCAAAACTGCTTACCCAGGGTGTTTATGTTTCTGACTGGAAAAGTCAAAATTTCACTTGAGATATTTTTCAACTTTTTGCAGACTATTTGTTTTGGTAAGACTCTCACTTTAAAAAAATATTCAAATCAGGAGATGTATGCTCAACGGTTGAAAGATGGAATGTAATTCTACTGCTTCCTGATAAATTTTAAGTGACAGTGAACGTAATGGAAAAAAAGGAAATGATGTCTGTATTTCACATCTCACACATCTAAAGAGGGGTACTAGGTAAAATCGATTTGAAAAATTCAAAGGAAGGCCTATGGGCTCAACCTAAGCCTCTGGGTACTAATGTATTGTAATGCATTGATTTTTTATGAAGTGCTTACATGAATAGAAGTTTCACTGCAACCATGATAGAAATTTGCTTCATATTTATTTCATTACGGTTTAATATTTCTACATTTCTATCTTGGAGACTTTATGACATAATCAAATATTTTAAGGGTTTTAGAAAGGGTTTCTATTGAGAAAACAAAAATACTCACCAATCATAAAAGTCATATTACTTGTGAAATCATTGTGAATTTAGCTAAATCTAACTCCTCAGTCAAATGCCAGGCCATTTCTCACTTACTCAAAAATCACCTTTCCTTCCTACTCTAGTTGAGAATGATCCTTCCTCCTTCTGATTTATTGCTACTTCCCTCCCCAACTATTCATCTGGCTCGTAACAAACCACTTGGAGACTTGTATTTGCAAGGTTGGTTTTCAGCTTTATTAAGAGAGCTCCTGTTTGGCCATGAATCTCTTGCTTTGATATTCATCTTACCATGTTTTTCATTTCTCTTACACAGACTTAGAATCTCGAATTCTGTAGTATCATACGGTTTGAAGAGATGTTAAATCTTCTTTCCAACACCTATTTGGTGATATCCCCTCAAAAAGCCTCCTCCTTGTAACTATGTAGTCACTGAGCCAGAGATGACGACGCAGGTGTGTGACCTGTGCCTCTACCCAGGACTCCATGCTCAGAAGGACCTCACACTTGGTTTAATGCTCTGCTGTTGTGTCTTGAAATTCTTAACAATTTTTGAACGGGCCTCGAATTTTATTTGGCAATGGATCTGTAAATTATGTAGCCAGTCCTGCATCCAGCTGTTGATCACTTGAGGACATTGACTATATCTTTCCTTTCCTTATAATAATCCATTGCCTAGCACGTAATTAGTACTCATAAAACTTTTTCTTATTGTATGGAAAAGACTCTCTGCCAATCCTTGCTGATCCCACCAACGAAGATAAGAGTCTAGGGGTGCATACAGTCTCTTTGAATGTAGAATGTTTTCACAGTGGTAATGGCTTTTACTGTGTAATTAAATGGTTGATATAAGCCATAGAAAAGGAGGCTTTTTGGGTAAATAGACATATTACATTATCTTAGGAGGCAACTAATATTCAAGACAATTTTTTGTAACACTAAAAATTAATGTTTTAGGCCTTGTGCATAATGTTGGTAATAATAATTTACATTAAAAATACAATAACAACATCAGGAAAAATCCAACTGAGATTTCTTGTCTCATTTTCACTTAAGCCTGAAGGTATTAAAAACACCATTTGGCAAAACGTAGGTTTTTGAATAATCAATTAGCAAAGCCTAAACCATTCCTCAATGTTTCATGAAAACTGAAAAAAAAGAAAAGAGAAAAAGATTTTTACTAGAAACTCAAACTGAGCTTACACTGCTCAGTGGGAAACCTTCATCAGTTCATTGTTATGTTATTTTCCTTCATTAGGTAAATGAACAATATTGAAAAATAAAATAATGAGCAAAAGAGCAGTCTTAGGTCTGTACCTTGAAAAATGAACAAAAGATCCAACAGCCATTTAAAAGCTAACAGACTCAAAATTTGAGCTTTTGATCATTGTATTCTCTTGTGTATGTGTGTGAGGAAGACCAGCCAGCCCTGAGCTAACATCCATTGCCAATCTCCTCTTTTTTGCTGAGGAAGACTGTCCCTGGGCTAACATCGTGCCCATCTTCCTCCACTTTATATGGGACGCCGCCACGGCATGGCTGACAAGCAGTGCGTCGGCTGGCGCCCAGGATTCAAACCCGCAACCCCTGGCTGCCAAAACTCAACCTAAACTGCTGCGCCACCGGCTGGCCTCTCTTGGTCATTCCATTTTAATAAATGTTTGTAGAAGTGGTGAACGTGCACAATGTAGGCGAGAAATGCTCATGGCTATTTGGGGTTCTACCTCATATACTGGGGTATGGTCTAAGCAGTTTTATTTGTGCCACATACATATTAATAAAACTTCTCATTTTTATAATTGAGAGTTGTGTAATAAAGTGGAAGGAAATACTTAATCATGTAGTAAGATTGTTCTAATAGTGTATTGACTTCCTAATGTGGGTAATAATGTTCTTTTATGTTTAGAGAATGAATAAACTAAAATCTTTGATATCTACTGATTTAATTTAGCCTGCCCTGAAATCGCACAGTTGGAGGAAATAGCGCTGCGTTATATTTTGGAGACTGATGCTATCTATACATAATAGTAAACACTGTAGGAACAAATGAGGCATTACGTGAGCAATGATTACTCTAATGTGGAAAACTTGCCCTTTCTGATTGAGCAGGTGGTTTTCTATTCAAAACCCAGGTTACCAAATATTAGGTCAAATTCTCCCTTTGTCATTTTTATCTATTGAAGTTCCACGCTGAGAAATATTACAAGGTAAGTGTTCAACAGTAAACAATGTAGTGATTTCTACCAAGATGTGTACTTTGCCTAAAAAGAAACCATTTATTTGGCACTGAAAAATGTGAGATTTTCAAGAGTTAGATTGGGTATATTGTTCCTGTTTTAAGTGAATTGGAAGAGACAGCACTGTAAATTTTTAGAAGTAAAGGAAAGATTATAAGCTAATTCTTAGTTTAAACATGAGAGATTTATCATATGGAAATGTCTAAAATGTATTGAAAAATAGCAACTTTAGAAATCAGTTAGTTTAAAGCTTCCCAAAGAAATACCACATTCTGGTTTAAATAATTATAACTCACATATACATCAATTTCTTTGGTAACTGTAATTCCTACTGGGCAGGAGTAACGTCTGTGCATTTTTCTGCATATATTTGTTAAACATATATTTGTGACAGGAATTGTTAAATTATTATAGATGTGATGAAAACTGTGATAACCTGGTGAAGTAACTGCACAAATCATCAAAGAGAAAAATCCAAACCCTTGGCAAAGTGTGAAAAAGATGCAAACAGAAATGTGAAAATGTTCATTTTGGCTTTCTACCCACACATTATTCTATGAAACATTAAATGAAACTATGCTGCATTTCACTAAGAAGTCTTTTTTTCTTTTCTCTTTTTGGGAATCCTCAGACAAATTCCCTGTGCTAGGAACCTGAGAGAGCAGCTAATCCCCTGGGCCACACCTAAGCTATCTGTCAAGCATGCTTTCCCATTGTCATACGTCTGCAATTGAAATCCTCTGAATATTGTTTTGGAAGTCCATAGGAAGCTTAATTTCAAATCATGTCTGTAATATCTACGTTTAATTTCCGGAAGTCACACGTAAAGTGAGGCTCGGAAGCAGGAGTTTGGCGGTTTGCGCGCTGGTGTGGGAGTCTTGCTGATTCTCAAGGAAAGCTGACCCACGCTAAGGCAGCAGTGGAGGCCAGAGCCTGGGCCCCGGCAGGCGCTGGGGAGGGTTCACTTTCGGGCCGGCTCAGGAATGAGCTGTTCCACCCTGCAGAGCAAGAAAGGACGAAACCTGAAGGCCACATTTTTGGAAATGTTATTTGAAATTTGAAAACAGACTTCTCATGAAATGTAACATTTTCTCATTAAACTAATGACTGGAGAACAGCTGTTGACTTTAGTTCAGTGAGCTTTGGGACTTTCTCTTATTGCATTTTTCATAATCTACAAGTGTTAGTGTAAGGATAACGTCTCGGGCTTGCAGTTAGGTGACCCGAATTCAATTCCCTTTCCTGCACTAATAGGCTATGTGATCTTCATCGAGCATTTCCTCTGTCATGCTTCATTGCCACTTATGAAATAGGGAAAGTAATAAGGTGTCTTCTAGAGATTTTGCAATTTTTGTTTTAGCTGTTATATTAAAAGGAAAACAGATACACCACTTTTATTAGATAATTTCTTGTCTTTTTCTTCTAAGTGATTCCCTGTTTATTGCAAGACGGGTGTACATACACACACACACACACACACATTTTTGTGGCTAAATGGAAAATATTTGTGGCTATCCCTCTAGGCAAAGGCACCTCAGTGTTTAAGAACATCTAATATGTCTTTGTGTAAGTTTTCATGCAAATTTTTTTCAATCAAAGTGAGTTTATTTAATTTTGCAGTTCGTATTCCCTACTCTGTTTTATAGGTATATACTGCACATACTCTGGTTAAATCTCAGTTTACAGATTATTGTTGCTCACATCAGAGGGTCCATTAGTTTGCTTTGATTCAAAAAAAGTCTGCGTTTAGTTTGTAGGAAATATTTTAAAAATGTGACCTTCAGAATTAAATTTACTCTGAGCGAAATGTAGTGAGTCAATAGATCCTTTCCCTGTGTTAGACAATGATTTTCTTTTATGAAAAAATTAGACTTATTTAATGCAGAAGATTTAGTGATTTTTTTTTTTTTTTTTTTGTGAGGAAGACCAGCCCTGAGCTAACATCCGTTGCCGAGCCTTCTCTTTTTGCTGAGAAAGACTGGCCCTGGGCTAACATCCGTGCCCATCTTCCTCTACTTTATATGGGACACTACCACAGCATGGCTTGACAAGCAGTGTGTCAATGGGTGCCCGGGAGCTGGACTCACAAACCCTGGTCTGCCAAATCACGAACTAAACCGCTGTGCCACCAGGCCGGCCCCAATTTAGTGATTTTAAACTGCATACGTTCCATTTCTGTTCACAATAAGACAATGTGTGAAAGAACCTGGATACTCCATGGCTTAATTTTATTTATTAAACCCAATTTGCATTCAAAATGGTGTGGCGAGTTGGAGAAACTCCTCAGAAGCCATATTTTTACAGAAGATAAATATGGAGGCTCTTTAAGCTACCTGGTTATTAGATTTGAAGTCAAGTCTCCTGACTAGATTGTGCTGTTTCTATTTGAAAGAGCTCAGTGGACTCTATGATTCCAAATGCTTAGTTTTCCCCTGTTGTGTATAACTGACCTTTTCCCGTTTACTTGAGCTCCACAAAGCTTGGTGCAGTCTTGGGGTAGTAAGCACACCTACAAAACTATGCCACTTACAAGTTGAAAAAAAAAGTTGGAGTAAAACCAAACTACCGTGAAAAAATGTGATCTATTATCAAATGCCAGGATGCGACAATGCACCAATGCTCAGGAAGTTCACTGGTCTTACCATGTTCTCTGCCATCCTGAAGCACTTGGTTTGGAAGAATGGTGAAAGGGACTTTTGGAGACTCAGTTACAAACCCCGGTTAGGTGGCAACACCTTGCAGGGCTGGGTCAAGTTTCCCCAGAAGGCTGTGTATGCTCTAGTCAGCATCCAATATCTGGTGCTATTTGTCCCACAGCCAGGATTCATGGGTCCTGGAATCAAGGGTGGAAATGGGAGTGATACCCCATTTTTGCTTCTTGTTCCTGTAACTTGATGCTTTGCTGGCCCATAGGTCTTCGTTCCAAGGGAGGAACGTCTCCATCAGGAGACACAACAATGATCCCATTGAATTGAAATTTATGACTGCCATGTGGTCACTTTGGGCTCCTCATTTCTTTGAATCAACAGACAAAGAAAGAAATTATTATGCTGACTGGGGTGACCGATGCTGACTACCAGGGGGAAATGGGACTCCTCCTCCACAATGGAGGTAAGGAAGAGTATGTCTGGAATACAGGAGATCCTTCAAGGTGTCTCTTACAATTACCATGTCCTGTGATTAAAGTCAATGGAACACTACAACAACCTAATTCAGGCAGGATTACAAATGGCCCAGACTCTTCAGGAATAAAAGTTTTAGTCACCTTACCAGGTAGGGAATCACAACCAGCTGAGGTGCTTGCTGAGCCAAAAGGAATACAGATTGGGCAGTGGAAGAATGTGGTTAAAAATACCGGTTATGATCACATGACCAATTACAGAAATGAGGACTGTAAATGTCATGAGGATTTCTTTCTTAATTTGTTGTGAATATATGTGTGTGTGTATATACACACGCACAGTAAACAAATATATTTGTTTTCTTCCCTTTCTTGTCCCCTTATCATGTAACAAGATGTATTTGCTTTATATCACAGTATTTAAGTATTGTTAACCTTACATCATAGTATTTAAGTTATGGAATATCAAGGAGAATAGTAAACCTTACCCAAGGACTTTACCTCCTCTTATGGGGAAAGGTTTGGTGTGTTTCTGGTTATACGCAGGATACTTGTATCATGTTAGGTGAACATATGACCATGTTATTGTCTTTATTTGGAGATTGTGTGGTCATGGAGATATGTTTAGGTGCCAAGCTGACAAAGGGTGGACTTGTGATGGTTAACTTTATGTGTGAACCTGGCCTGGCCATAGTACCCATATACTTGGTCAAATATTACTCTAGACATTTCTGTGAAGGTATTTTTTAGATAAGATTAATATTTAAATAAGGAAATTTTGAGTAAAGCAGATTACCCTTTGTAATGTGGGTGGGCCTCATTCGATCAGTTGAGGGTCTTAATAGAAAAAACTGACTTCCCTGGAAGAAGAGAGAATTCTTCCAGAAGACTGAACTTGAATTGCAACATCAACTCTTTCTTGGGCCTCCAGCCTGGCTGCCTAACCTGCAGATTTTAGACTTGCCAAGTCCCCACAATTATATGAGCCAATTCCTTAAAATTAATCTCTCTCTCTCTCTCTCTCTATATATACACACACACACACACACATCCTGTTGGTTCTGTTTCTCTGGAGAACCCTAACTAGTATAGACAAGTTTCTGAAACAACTTAAAAACCAATAGGAACGATATGCTGTCCTAAGTTGTATAATGGAATCCACTGGAATTAAGCTCAATGAAGGTGGGAGCCTTTTGATCACTGCTCTGTCCATCACTTAAAACATTGCCCAGGAAGAGCAGGCAGTCAAAACATTTAATTAATGAATGAGAAGCCTGCAGAGATAATCTTTTTGTGAATGAAAAACTGTGTACAAAGTTTATGAGGGGATTACTTAAACCTGTTAGCTCCTTAAAGGCTGGATTTGATGATCGTTGATGGTCATTGGTAGAGGAATGGTCGTAGAGGAGTGGTGGAGATAGATGCCAGTTTAACATTGATTTAGGACTCAGTTGAGAAATAGATGTAAGTGTAAATAACCCTTCAAAGAATTTGGCAATAAAAGTTCTTTCTCTATGTCTTTCTGTCTCTGTTTCACACACACACACATATACACATGTGTATACACACAAAGTAACAGGTGGGGCACAGCAAATTTTCTTAAGATTTAAGGAAATTCAGTAAAGAGAGAAAAAAGACTGTAGGGAAGAAACATGAGTCACATTTGTTGGGAATAACATTTAATAGGAAGGGTTTGAAATTCAAGTTTACCACCAGCTACTTTGACCTTTGGCAAATTTCCTTTACCTTGCTGAGCGTCTGTTTATTCATCCATAGAATAGCTACAATGATGTCTACCTTACAGGGCTGTAGTTGAAGTTAAAAATGTAGAGGAGTTCTCTGAATAGTTTTCAGTAACTGGTGTGTGTAGCAGTTTTAAAACTTGGCCATAAATTCCTTGACATTTCTTGAGATGTGCTACCCACTTGAATTTGGAGTTATTCGAACTGCTTCAAGTAACAGAGTTTGTCAAAACTGATTGATATGTGACTTTTGATACTAGGTCAAATAATGCCTTGCAGCTTCCGCCGTGTGCTCTTGGAACCCTGACCCATCACGTGAGAAATCCAGCTACCCTGAAGCTGCCCAGCAGGCTGGAGAAGGCCATGCATAGGTGCTACAGCCAACAGCCCTAGCCGAGCCCATCCTGCTAGCTGTTCGAGCCAAGGCCCCAGGATGTGAGTGAGGAAACTGTCTTGGAAGGAAATTCTCCAGCTCCAGCTTTTTAAAGCTCTCCAACCATTTCAGTCTTCCCAACTATGACCCCTATATCATGAAGCAGAGACAGTTCTCACTTGCTGGGCTTTATTCAAATTTCTGGTCTACTAAATAAGTGATCGTGATAAAATGGTTATTATTTTATAGCACTAGGTTTGGGGTGGTTTGTTATGCAGCAATAGTAACAACAGTAAGCAGGAATGTAGGGGGTTGCTAATATGTCTGGTAGGGTAATAAGCACATTTACAACAGCAATCACACGTTATCCTTACAACAAGCCTATATCAAATGTGCTATCATTATTCCCTTTTATCATATAGGGAAATCAAGGCACAGAGATATGATTTCTCCTTCTGACATCACAGAATTAATAAATGCAGACTTAGTATTGAAACTCATGTTTTTTCACTTTAAAGTACCGAGAAATTTAAGCCTAGGAGAGAGGACAAATAGAGAAAAGGAATGATGGAGTGATGGTGGGTGGGTGAGGCCTCTATAGATTTAGAACAGAGGAGGAGGAGCTAGTTTTGGCCAAGAGCAGTACTGTTTCTGAGAGTGAGCTGGAGGGAGGCTGTCATGATGGGGCTCAGATGTAGCTGGGTGAGGGTGGCAGGGAGCTGTAATAACCTCACTTTCCTCTGTTCTGAGGGAGGGGACTTGATGGGAGCCCTGGATGGGGCTGAGGGCCTAAGGAAAGTGGCAGTGGTTAGATTTAGACCACCACTGTGGGGCGTAGGAAGGGGAGCTGGCCAAGGAGAGGCAAAATGATTCCTGAACAATGTTGCTGTAGGTGTCCATAAGGAACTGGAGATGAAGAATTTGTCATGGTAGCAATCTGCATAGCACCATGACTTCCCCCTGGGGTGACATCAATCCTGACACAGGCCTTGAAGAAGCAACTTTTGGGATTGGTTGAAGGTTAGATATCTGCAGGATCAGTGTGCTGGAAGCATGTGGTGAAATAGAGGGAAAGGATAATTTATTTAATAATACAGCAAATATTATTTCTATCTACTCTGTGCCAGGCACTCAGTAAATATTTGCTTGAAGAGTCAAGGATGCTGGTGAAGTAAGGTCTAGATTAGTGAAGATGAACCCCCCTCAGTCTAGGGAATGAAGGTCTGAATGAGAACAGAGCGATTGTGTAAGAGTAACGAAGTGGGAGAGCCTGACGAGGGGGAGATTGTGTAATAGAGTGGAATCTTAAAGTTTAAAATATCAAAGAAGTAATATATCTTGCTAGTGACAAGGTCTTGAACGGAGTAGCTCTTTAATGGAATGAAGGAAATGGCGGACAAAAGGAATTCTAGGAATGGTGAGGCTAGACATTATATTTGCCAAATCCTCCTGGACTTCAATTTGCCTGACATGAAGATAAGGCGACCACTGTGGAGTGAATACCTGTGTCCCCTCAAAATTCACATGTTGAAATCCTAACCCCCCAATGTGATGGGATTAGCAGGTGGGGCCTTTGAGAGCTAATTATGTCATGAGAGTGGAGCCCTCATGAACGGGATTCCTGCCCTTATAAGAGGACACCCGAGGGAGCTTGCTTCCCCTCTCTCTGCTATCTGCCATGTGTGGATACAAGGAGAGACATCGATCTACAACGTCTGGTGAGAAAGAGACACCAGACACCACATCTACCAGCACCTTCATCTTGGATTTACCAGCCTCCAGAACTGTGAGAAATAAATTTTGGTTTTGAAGGTCCCCAGTCTATGGTGTATTTGTTATAGCAGCCTCAGGTGACTAAGACAGTGACTTCTCAGGTAGGCCTTTAAGGAAGAGTAGGATGTTTCCAGATAAAAATGTGAGGAAGGGTATTATAGTCACAGGAAACAGCTTCAACAGAGGATCAGAGATATGAAAACCCTTTGAGCCAAACTAGCCCAGCTGTTGCCTTAGAAATAGTGGCAACAAGAACTGTTCGCACAGAGACGAGAGAGGTTAAGCTCTGTCCTAAGCAGAAGTCCTCTCTGAGTGGCAGTTTCTCAATATTTTTAGTAATGTTAGATGTTTGAATGAGATCAATGTCTGTTTAGAACATCAAAATAATTCACTTCATTGTGAATGTAAACTCATTGGTTATAAAAAATACACTAAGAGTTGGAAAAGTTATGTGAAAGCATGTAACACTTTTAATATAACTATGTTCTAAATTCTTATTTTCATGCACACATGGAGAATGAAAGAACTCTTGACTTATAGCCAAATAATGTTAGCAGTGAAACGTGGATGTACGTGCTTAATTTAGATCTTGAGAATCATGAGACAGCTGGACAAAGGTTATGCTTTTCCCTCTGTACACTAAAGAACACGAACAAGTGGCTTTACGAATTCGTAATTCACTGTGCGTTGCATCAGTCAGCCTGAAAAATACAAATGTTGGTAATAGCTCGGCTGGAATCACTCATTCTGTACAGGGCAGGGCCTCAAGGGCGATGGCGCGTGAAGATCCTGCTGCTAATTACCTCCTCTGTCCAACACGCTCCTCAAGCGTGCCTGAGACCCAGGAGCTGCTCTGGGCTCAGGAGGCACTGTGCTACTGAGCAGAGAGGGACAGCCACTGGGTTCACAGTGACCGAAAGAGAGAAGTTAACATCGGATCACAAAAGAGGGTGGCCTGAAGTGGCTGTTCTCGGGTCGCTGCTCCGCGGAGCACTGTAGTCAAGTGGGCAGAAGCCACGCTCTGCGCAATACCTGCCTCGATACTGGGTCTGCAGCTGCCGAGTCTTTCTGGTGTCCGGCCTACGACATTCTTCTCTTCACTATTTCCGCAGTCACTGCTTTAATTCAACTCATCAGCCCACATTCAGGCTGCTTAATGTTCTCCTAATTGATCACTTCCTTCCCTCCAGACACCCTACTTCTTTTTAAAAGTATGTTTCTCAAACACAGTGATGGTAATTTCATTCCTTTGTAAGGTGGAGACTGCTATTTAGCGGAAGAACGCATTTCCCTGATTCCCTTGTAGCTGAGTGTGGCCCTGTGACTAGATTTTGTCCAAAGGGATATGCAAAGAATCCATGGTTGCAAGTTCTGGTTTATGGACTTGAAAAGGAAAGACTTATGTCTTCTTCTGCCCCTTTCCCTGCTGACTGGAATGCAGATGTGATGGTAAGAGTTGGAACAAGGATTTCAGGCTACGTATTTGAGAGGGCAGAGTAACAAGATCGAACAGGCCTGGAACTGCAACAAAATGCTGCTGCCCTATCAACACTGGATTGCTTATTCTCAGATCTGTATGTGAGAGGGGAATAAACTTTCATATTGCTTAAGATGCTATTATTTTGGTCCTTATTGTGGCAGTAAAACCCATATTCTATAGCATTTTGTTTAACAGTCTTCATTGGCTCCCCGATGCTTAAAGTCAAGTCCGTATCCTTAAGGAAGGCATTAAAGATACTTCCAAATCTAGGTTCAGTCCACCTTTGCAACTTCATTCCCAACAACTTGCCCTATGGACACACTTCATGAGCCACATTACTCCTCCTTCCTCCCCAAACATACCTTCATTTGGTGCCTTTACATATGCTGTTTCCTCTTCTCCCCGTTTAACGAAAAGTTTCCTACACACCCTTCAAAGTCTAAAGGTCTCGCTCTAATGTCATCATCTCTCTATGGCTTTTCTGGACTTCTTGCAGCAATTTTCTTCAGCAGACTTAATTTCTTCTTCCTCACGGGTTCCAGAGTACTGTGTGTGTGTGTGTGTGTGTGCGTGTGTGCATTACATTTCCTTATAATTTCCTACATTATATTTTGTGTTTGTCTCTCTTATCTAGGGATTATTCGATCTCATCTCATTGGCCAGAGGTAGACTACACTGCAGCCCTCCACCCTTAGTCTTGTCACTGGCAAAGTGAACAGCGGATAACCAGGATGGACACAAAACTGAGGAGTCTATTTTTCTTGAGGAGTTGGAACCCTGAATGAAATTCAGGTTCTGTTAGCAAAGAGGAGTGGAATGAAGGTTTGGAAGTGCTTTACATTCTTTTTCAACTAAAATGCCTTTGGTGATGGCGGGGAGACCAGGAAATCAGACAGCATATGGCAGATGCCTTTGGTGACTGGATTCAAGCTGGAAAAACAGTCCCTGACAGGCTACAGTCACTATTGTGTATTTCTAGAACTTTGAAAGATAAGGAGGAAATCTGCCGAGCAGCCCCATGGGGAGAGGAAGGAATTGGGCCAGTGCAGTCCCTGAGAATAGGCATGCCTTGTTTCACTGGATGTGGGAAGTCCTCCTGTGCATTTGACATTGACAGCTGCCCTTTGACACTCCTGTTCCTGACTACTGCAGGCCCACTTGCTGCCGAGTGCAGAAGTCATAGCCAATGCCTTTGGTTTAATCTGCTTTATCCCATGCCCAGCTGTAAACAAAGAATCGTTTAATCTCCTTGGTCTTCAACATTTGTAAATGAAGAATCCATATGTCTTAGCAGTTTAAATTTCCGTTGACAAACAGGCTTCTGCTCCAAGGTGTACCCTAAACATCCATGTAGTGCAAGAAGGGTCTATGGACTAGACTTTAAAGAATTCTAGTTACCTGAAAGCAGGAGATATGAGGAAAACAATGTGTATATCCAAAGTTACAAACTGATTTTGAAAATCGACACTGACATGAAAACCAATGATACTGATAAATAAATGGCAAGCAATAGGATATATTGGAGTATATGAGGAAGCCATTTGGTGTAAAAGTAATTCTGCCTGACATTGTTTTTCCAAAAGGGCCTGATGTGGCCTTTGAACATGCATTGTATATCTGCTTTGAGCATTTACCATGTCCCAGAGACAAGCACAAATGCCCTGAAGATAAGGATGCAACTTCCCCCACACTGGCATTTCCTTAAGGATAAGCATTTCTCCCTAGGCTAGGATTTGAATGCTGTGCTCACCCTGTGACCACCCAGCTCGAGACAACAGACCTGCTACCTGCTGTGTCCATCAATCACAGTGCCAACAGGGCAATCTTGTGACTACCTTAAAAAGAACATTGCACTCATATGTGATATACGCTCTTTAACAGTATATAACCACTCGGTGCACCCCACTTCTTTGGAGCGCTCCATTTCTTTGTGAAAGGACTCTCCTGGGCTATATGGTCCTCAAATTTGGCTCGTAATAAACTCAGCCCAATTTTGACTTATAGACTGGTTATAGATTATTTGCATTGACAATACAATTTTTATTTTTGTCTTTTCTTTTTTTTCATTGTCTGAATAAGCTTAGTAGAGTAGAGAAAGCAGAATGTTTAAAGAATGAATGGGAGATTCATTCATCACATAAACACAGTGGTTGAGAGCATGAGTTCTCAGGTTGGAGCATATGGGTTGATGGCCTGGTTCCATTCTGCAATAGCAGGATGCTGAAACCTGCTGTACTTTAGTTTCCTCATACGTGACATGGAGATAACATTACTGTCACCTCATAGGCTGCTCATAGAATTAAATGAGATAAATACATAAGTCTTCATTTAGTGCTGGGACACTCTAAGTGCAATAAATATTAGGGCTCTCCATTATTATTTTATGTAACATTCACTTGTCAGTTAACACTCCTTTTCCTTGACCTCTTACACAGCCCAAGACAATGGACTGTTTCAGAAATCATATCACATTGCCGGGATTGGTGACCTTATAAAAAGAAAATGTCAAGAATTCACTATCTTCTTTTGTGGCATGCTACGATATGAACTGGGAGAATATAAGTTGATGTCTAATGACTCCAGATTGGATTTAGAAGAGGAAAGAGTTTCTATTATATTGGTTCTTGTGAAAGTGTGGATCAGACTGGCATGTGGTGGAATTTTATAGGTAGGTTTTTGTAGGTGGCAGAGGATAAAATCATAAAGGTGGTGGAGGAGAAGGGCTCTTAAAATTAACCCACACAGTGTTTTGGGCTCATGTCTTTATGTTGGCCACCCCGAGACAGTGCGAGGGTTTGAAGTGGATTTATGCCCAAATTCTTCATGGCATAATTTAAAAGATTTTAAGCAAAATATGCTGCCACAATGAACACACACTCTATGCTTTATGAATGGTCTGTTTATTGCTGTGGTTCTGCACAACTAGAGCAAACTGGCCGAAACCAGTCAAATTCATGCAGAGTCACGAGGCTCTGCTTTAAATCTATCCCTCACTTCTAAATCCACTTGCAACTACATTAATGAGAAGATATTGAAATGAAATATACCAGGTAGTGCACCTTTGAACGACTCCATGTATGTCACTATTTAAATTGGAGCATGAAGGAATCAATGTGTTCTTCCAGCCTGTGTGGGTCTGACTGCAGGAAACAACAGCTCAATCTTTGAAGCAAAGACTTTTCCTCTGCCTCTTAGAGTAAATAGCCCGAGAGAGCTTCCTCACTCCAAGGAAGTCTAGATAAGAGAGTGATAGGAAGGGAGAGGGCTGTGTCTGTCAGAATGGCACCTGAAGGAAGCAGCTGGCTCCTGCTGAGTGATAAGGCCGAGGTTACTGTGGCAGAGATAAAAAGCTCATGTGGTCAAAATGCGTTACAAACCGAAAGATCCCCAACAGGAGTTTTTAACCTTGCACCTCAAGCCTTCTCTGAACAAAATGACAGCCTGTTCTTGTTTTTTTGAAGGGATGTAAGAAGTATACTCCACTAAGCAGCGCGGGTTAACACACACACACACACACACACACACACACACACACACTCCTGAGAACTGGTTGCACTAGCTGTCAGTGGCTGACTCCTTCCCCAGTGGAACATTTGAAGAGAAGAAATCACAGCAAAAGATCAGAATAAACAGGACACAGGGTTTCACCTCGAAGCAGGAACTCTCATTGCTCCAGATGCAGGCGGTGCTGGTGCTGGTGCTGGTGGTGATGGTAAAAGTCAAGCGGGGAGCTCCAGGAACACACACCTGACGTACTGGGCCCTGGACCACCGCACTGACTCAACACCGCGGGCAGCGTCTAGCAAACATTTTAAAACTCGTACCTGCTTTTGATACACGTCCACTTCTCAGGTACACCTTCCTCTCTTCACTTGGGGGTATTTCCCTTCCCTTCACAGTTCCGTCCACCCCACCCCCACAGGGAAGATTTTATGGAGTTTTATTTTCTATAGTTTCTACTCCCCCCAAAGTTAGCTTCCCCTACCCACAAAATACAAAATTATCTTATCACTGTCTCTGAACTCTTTTCACACTAAGGAACACTCCCTTACACTTCACTGACGGGGTTACCACCCTAACACCCCGCTTCACCCCAATGTATTTTTTTTTTTATTTTTTAAGATTTATATGCTTCTTGACACAATTTGCCAAGATAAAGCGCTGGAATAACTAGTGAAGTGACTAGCCTTGCCTGAAAGAGATCTGACAAAACCTGTGCTGTAAGAACGGGGGGTTGAAGGGAGGTACCTACCACTTCCATCTTTTAAAGAACAAGCAGACCTTCTCTCTCGTTAGTTTCTTTCAGATGCCATTTCAACCTCCATATTGTTTTTTCCATTCCTCGCAGCAACAATCCGTCGTGCAACAAGAATTCCTGAACAGGAGCCTGTATTTTGTTGTTAATGCTGTGGAGTCCATTCTGACTCCTAGTGACCTCGTGGACAGCAGAGCGGAACCCTGCCCAGTCTTTTCGCGCCAGCCTCTCACCTTCTGGTGCTATGTCAGACAATGCTCTGCTGCTATTCGTAGGGTTTTCATGGCCAGTTTTTTTGGAAGTGGGTGGCCAGGTCCTTCTTCCTAGTCTGTTGTAGTCTGGAGGCTACACTGAAACCTGTCCACTATTGGTGACCTTGCTGATATTTGAAATCCTGGTGACATAGCTTTCAGCATCACAGCAACACGCAGCCACCACAGTATGACAACAGACAGATGGGTGGTGAGGTTCCCTGATCAGGAGATGAACCTGGGCCGCAGTGATAAGAGCGCTGAATCTTAACCACTAGACAGACCACCAGGGCAAGAGTACTTTGTTTACCCATTGCCAATTCAGATCTATCTATCTTAATGAGCAGGGCCATCAAGGAGCTCTTTGAGTGAGCGTCTGTGGGGTCTAGGAGGAAGATGAGGCAAGACAGGTAGAGGGTAGCAGATTTGCAGGATGAATATTCCCCGCATGCAAGGGCCACAAAGGCCACCTTCCCTCCAAGCTTGCTGGGTAGGCAAAGAAGTGGCCCCGAAGAAACAAGGAAATGGTCAAAGTTTTAAAGGAGATGAGCATGGGGCAATGCCAGGTGGTTGGATGGGGAGATGATTTTGGAGTACAGAATAGTGGGCGCTCCTGTTACCTCCAGGCATAGGTTTTAGGAATCTAGACCTGGAAGCATGGATGAGAGAGGCCCTGGCACAAGACTGTAGCCTTGGGGGTGGGGTCAGCACCAAGTGTTGGTCTGCTGATGGAGTGAGGAAGGAAGGTGAGCAAGAAGCAAGGGATATTTTTGTCGGCTCCAGTACAGGGTTTGTTGAGGCCGAGTCTAGGAGCAGCTAGCATAGAAGACCAGGTTATTAGTTTTCAGAATGACAGAGGAAATGGCAGAGCAGCAGAGCATGGTCTCATATAGTGCCGGAAGGTGAGAGGATGGAGCAAAAAGACCCGACACGGTTCTGCTCTGCTGTACACAGGGTCGCAAGGAGTTGGAATCGACTGTACAGCACTAACAACAAAAACAAAGTACACATGGCCACGAGATGGAAGAAAAGGAAAAAAGCATAAATGAACCCTTCCACGGACTTCTTTGAGTCAGAAAGGAGGGATTTGAACAGACCAGAAGTTTCAGGGATTTTGCGCACAGTGGGTGAGCTGGAGTTACTGTTCTGATGTCATATTAAAATCCTATCTTCTAGGATGACTTGGGAAAAAGTGTGTTGAGTATTTTGCTTGCACACACACACATCAAACAGTATCTGTATATCCCGTCATAAAGACAAGATGTTTAGAGCATCCACTATTTCCAATATGTCCAAATCATGATTTTTCCCCACCTAAACCGTGTTTCCTTTGGTAAAACAAGAGTGTGAAAGCACAAGAGAAAAATACAAGGTGTAGTTTTTTTCTCCCTCAGATTCCTGGGAGAGACTTCCACCATAAATGCCACGTTTACCTGTAGCTGCTCTCACCTAGAACTCTGGCTGGCACAGCTCTGGCGCTGCAGACATTAGACAGATACCGCCACAACGCACGGTCCTGCAGCTTCATGAATGGCTCCTTGAAAGTGCGGCTGTTGCCCCTGGAACATGCTGGATTAAAGGAGTTCTGTGTGCAACAGGCTTTTCCAGACCTGTGGCCTGACGTAAAAGCTGCGTGCAGCTTTTTTTTTTGATATGTTAAACTTTACATTTGTATTTTGACATCTTTGTTGGGAACAATGAGACAGTTGGGGCACATTAAGGACTCCTTTCAAAACATGTTTTCTAAACTAAAAAAGATAGTGATTTTGGAGACTTACATTTTTAGATGAACTAAAACTTTACAAGTGTTATTTGACTTTTTAGCTTAACCAGTGATTTCTGAATTTACAAGTGAAAAAAGCTCACGATCAAAGATGAATCCAGGAAGAAGGAGAGGTGAGAAATGGAGAGAGAGAGGAGAGAGAGAAAGAGAGGAGAAAGAGAGAGAGAGAGAAATTGACAACAGAGAAAGAAACAGCACAATAAAAAGAAATTTATGAAAGCACTTTAAAAGTCAAAATGTTTTTTCTTCTTTTAGTTTATCTTCATTTATTTATCAATTGCCACTGCATTAAATTATAAAAATGACAGTCATTTGTTTCACTAAATATGAATAGCTTCTCATATCTTTTTCCTGCAGAATATAATTACTAAGAATTCTCATATATATTTTGAACCACTTAATCTCACATGTAGTTACTAAATATGGAATTACTGCCAATTTCATTTAAAATCTTCAAATAAAGAAACAAAAATAAATAGTGTCATAATTCAATGTGCTTTAATTTAATAAAATTTCCTGAATGCACGGGCTTTATCTGTCTGCAGGTTTCTTAGCCCCTTCATTTTACTGATGGGAAACCGAAGCTCAGAGAGGTGTAATATGCATTTGTTTATGCGTGTGGCTAAATGACACATGAATTATTAATGGATGCCTCCCTTCACCACAAGACTTCATACCTTCAACCGTGGTCTTCTTTCAATTCTTTAATTTCAAGTTAAAGCAGAAAAATCACAGGTTAGGTGTCACCCAGAAACATTTTGGGGAAAGCCCCTGCTGAATGAGTTACTTCCCCTCCACCTGACACTGGCCAGGACCCTCAGAGCTGGGGAGGAAAGGAGTGGGGGAGGGAAGAATGGCCCTTCTGCATTGGGGCTGTGTCTGCACAGCCCCCGTCTTGCCCTGGGTAGTGCAGAGGACTGCCCTCAAGAGCAGAAGGCACCTGTGACCCACTGTCAGTCCAGAATCCTGGGGGTTGGCACCTCACGGCTGTGCTTATGTCGATTGTCTTGGGTACTTAGAGTGGAGGTGGCTGAGTCAGGACACAGAGAGGTTCTGAGGACAGCTCCAGGTTTTGTCCCTGAGAATTTCAGGAGGAGCTGTATCCATTTGTCCGTTCATTCATTCATTCAACAAATTTCTACAGAGAATCGATGTCTGTTTAGGGCTGAGATTCAGCAGTGCACAAAAGTCCTCACGGAACTTGTATTCTATTGAATCTTCCCAGTCACCCAAAGAAGGGCCCAGGGTCAGCTCGGGTGGAGGTCAGTGGCTTGAAGGGTCATGGTAAAAGGCAGTAGGTTCTGATAGCATGATGGAGTAGCAAGTGGCCTGATGGAGAAAAGGCCACCACCGTGGATGGCAGCAGAGATGCCACCGACAGGATAGGATGATTCTATATATCCCACCAGATGCCAGATCAAATAGACACGTGGGAGTCCCCTGTCCCACTAACTCACGTGGCCTTCTATATGCCCTGAAGCTTAGGCTCAACCCCAGGCTGAAAGACTGGCAAAGAAAGTTAGTGAATTTGAGGAGAAATTAGTAAATTCATAAGATAACTTAGAAATCACTGAAGTAACTGGGTTTTCTTGGAAATGACTAAATTACTTTTTTTTGGAGGGGGGGCGTTAGGTGAAATATAAAGAAAGTAACAAATATGTACACCTAAGTGTGTGGTCTGTGAAAAGTTTGCCTGCCACAGTGACAAAAACAAAATTCACCTCAAAAAACTGAAACTTAATGAGCACCTATAGTGTATATACATGTTATCAGAGGAAAATCTTTCCAAAGTAGAGTCAGCTGCCCAGAGAGGACTTCAAATTTGAACTCAGGGCTGTCTGAGTCCCAAACTTGAGGTTTTGTTTTTAGGTGGGTGGGGGAACCCTGGGTTCATTAACTGACTGATGATACTAATTACTTGCAAACATGGATGACTTGAGTATGTCAATCTATAGAAGGTACATCCACCAAATGGAAGAATTTGGCACTTGTCAACATCCTGCAGAATGCTGTAGGATGTCTGGTGCAGGCCCTAGGGATAGTTTGTGAGATTTAGGTTTGCAAATAGAATTTACAATTTTGAGACACCGAACTTAGAATATGCTAATAATATTAAAGTTCATATATTTCTGCTCTTTGAATAATGTCACCGTTTGAGTGTGTGAATAACTAGCTCTTTCTTTGGAAACAAAATAGGTAGCAGAGGTAAGAATATGACTCTCAAATGGATTACTATTTTTATTAAAAGTTAACTCATAATACTGAAACCTCTCCATTGGAATGAATCCATTCTAATAAATGTTCTCTAAGCTAAAGTAAATTTCAGCTGAGCCACAGTTATTGTTTCAGGGCTTGATTTTGTGATAGGGACCAATTACATTTTTATTTAGGCAGTGTTACATAAATTCTGAAAACACCAAAGGATATGTTAACAGAAAGAAATATGACTTGTATAGGGAAATCATCGCTTTTATTTTCATGTGATTGGAAGGAGTAAATTTCCTCAAACTAAAAGCAACTTAGGAGACATATGTTTTTAAAATTTTAAGACTATCTTTAGAATATAAGTCAGTGACTCCCATCCCCCATTAATCTATGGGAGTGTTCCACTGGAAGTCTCTAATAAAAGTTTCGGTGGAATTGCCTATCAATTCAAATTTGCAAAAACACAACACTCTGCCTTTCAATCCATGTTCTTTTTGGTAATATATAATATAGACCATAAACTATAAATTAAATGTACAAGTATTTGGTTTTATTTACATTCTTGAATAAACTTTTGATTAAAATATTCCAATAAATATGCTTTGAAGGAAAAAGTAACTCCAATATTTCGTGAATGGCATGAAAAGGTAAATCTTGGAAGTTTTAATATTGCACCAGTTGCAAACATTTTCTTCAGGAAGGGTCAGTAACGAAGGTCTTAGGCACTTATGCAAAGATGTCAATGCAATAAAAGAGCTTTTTCATATGGTGGGGGTGCAATTTGCGTCAGCTCCTTATTCTGCCTTTTCTGCCTCCAATTCCATCACATTATTAGCAAGCCCTCTGAGTTCAGGTTATGTGGGTCCCCCAGTCCAGGCTACACAGAGGAGCCACTTAATAGAAACTTATTGAATGAATAATGAAGATTCTAGAATTTTTGTTTTCTTTTTCTGTCAATATATGACTCACCTGAAACATCTTTATTATAACTATTCTAGCCATTTTTTGTGTGTGTTGGGGGGAAGATTAGCCCCGAGCTAACATCCATTGCCAATTCTCTTTTTGCTGAGGAAGACTGGCCCTGGGCTAACATCTGTGCCCATCTTCCTCTACTTTATATGGGACGCCGCCACAGCACGGCCTCACAAGTGGTACATTAGCCGCGCCCTGGATCTGAACCCGAGAACCCCGGGCCGCTGAAGAGGAGTGCGTGAACTTAACCGCTAAGCTACTGGGCCAGCCTCTCTAGCCATTTTTAAAGGCAGGAATAAGGGATGGTAAAAATGACCTCCATACTCATTTTGGTATAAATTGTGATCCACAGCACAGTCAGTGGAGGGGAGATGGAAGCAAAGGCTGGAATTCTTACTTTTATGCTTACAGTTTTACTAGGGTAGGAAATTTTCAGAATATGCTAAATGTACTGAAAACAATAAAAAAATTGTTAATAGGGCAAGTGTGTGGTGACAGATGGTAATTTTTCTTTGAATAGTGAACATGATATAGTCTACACAGAAATTGAAATATAGTGATGTACATCTGAAATTTATATAATGTTGTAAACTGTTACCTTAATTTAAAAAAATAAATAAAAATACCGATAGTCTCCTGCACTGGAGGATTGACTTTAATAAAAATGGTAGACAGGTATTGAGAACTAATTAATCACGCCTCTGTCCCCAGTACATAAGATGCTAGTTATAACTAGTAAAAGAGGCCTCTTCTGGGAATAGGATATACACAAAGGCACTTCCTGTGGACTGAACTTTCTCAAAATTTTAACTTGCCAAATGGAAAAGAGGCTGGGTTTCAACATGCACTCAAACTCCTTGGCCTGTCTGCTTTGCCCATGGCACAATCTGCTTGACCATACACAGGTGCCCTGGCCATAAATTTTATCCAATATTTTCATGGGTCCTTTTGTTTTGCCTTTAGTAGACACTAAAGAAATATCTTAGATGAGAGAGTGACAACAGCACAGGATTCAAATCATGATTTACTGTGAAAATGGTTTCAAAAAAAGAAATAGGAATATGTATATGACGATTTGCTTAAGAAAGAAAAGGATTGGCTCAAACCAAGATCTGGAATAACATAATTGTTACCGAACAAAGGGCATGATCTGCTCGCCTCAAGACAAAAGCCAGTCATCAAGAGGCAAGATGGTGGAAAAAAAGAAAGGGTTTATTACAGTTTGCTAACAAAAGGGAAGATGACCAACTCACGTCCAAAATAACCATTTTAAGGGGGCACAGAATCTTACAACAGTTATATAGCTGGTGGGTTACAGGGGAGGGGGTTAGGAATGTTGACCCTTGGGTGCTACAGACTGGGAATCGCCATACCAGATCTTTCAGTTTTCATTGATGATGGCTATCAGCATAGACTCTCTGTTTGGAGGTCATCCCATTCCTAAGGAACTCAAAAGAACAAAGTTATCACCTTATCCCAGCTGGGAGGTACACGCACAAGCAGGGGTCGTAAAATCTACAGAGCAGTTACATCTCCTGGGGGTGCAAATCCAGCTGGGTTAGTTAGTCAGAGGTCATTCAAAGTTACAATAGGTTTCTTTTCTACAGTGTGGCTTCCCTTTTGTCAACCTTGTGTTGAGCCGGTATCACAATGTGCGAAAATACATTAGAGAGAATCGGGTACTCACGTTAACTGCAGATTGAACATCCTTCAAGCTTTTAGGTGCTGCTGTAAAATAAGCCTACTAAAGGGTAAGCCAGCCAAGGATCATAAATGATTTTTTCACTCCCTTCAGTGCGACTTATCCAGTTTGATGCCTTATATTCTCAGAGTTTTAAAATATTGAGTAGGTTAAAAAAATTAAAGAGAGACAAAAGAGCAAGGATATTTTCTTTTTCCTGGAAAGGACAAGAACAGGGTAATTGTAAAAAGACCATAACTACCAGTTTTCTGATTTTAGTGAAATATGTGGATTCAGGTTTAGTAAGGATATAATTCACATATCCGGGGTAAGATTCATTGGCCATTAGCATTGTTAAAGGCTTACTTAGGTTATACTATCCTTTCTTGAACATATTTAAATATTGGATAAATACAACCTAGGGAATTAAACATTTAAACAAATGCATCCCAGAGTTGTGGTCCCTTAATTTTAATTATCTAAGATTCTTT
Organism: Tapirus indicus; assembly: GCA_031878705.1. NCBI lineage: Eukaryota > Metazoa > Chordata > Mammalia > Perissodactyla > Tapiridae > Tapirus > Tapirus indicus. Next base: position 10,905,352 of record CM062925.1, read on the forward strand.
CAGCTTATTCTGGTTCACTGGTGAATAACTGGCAGAGAATTGACTATTTAAATCAAGTTATAGAAATTTAATTTACTGATTATGTGAGGTTGCACAGGGTTATTTGTCACTAGTTAAGCTCCTAATTCCACTAATTGAAAAGTCACCAGGGAATGAAAAAGATAATGCGGTCTATTTATTGTTAAGAAGTTGGTTCCTTAAATTGAGTTAGCACCCACACTTTATTTTCTAAGATATTATTCACTACTCAGCTTCTCTTCTTGTCAAGAGTATGTTAACTCGTACATATTGGGAACTAGAACTCAAAAAGAGGTGGCTTTGTGTGTGTGTGTGTTTTGTATTATTTGGAATTCTTTTTAAAAATTGGAAGTATCTGTGGTTTCTCTTTTCTACTGAGGACTATTTTCAAATTTTTCTTAAATATAAATATTTTTTAATATTACGTTAACAATCTCACGTTCTACACATGGGGATAGGCCATTTACTGTTTCTTGGGATAGCGGATATGTTGACATTTTGGGCTTCTTACTCACCTTTTAAAAAAATTAACGCCATTAGATATCCCACAGTAGTCATTAGCTGTTCATCATTTGTAGATCTTTTCTCATATATTCATGTGCTGATCATTACTCCACCCACTGATCACTTATTTCAAATATGTTATTAGGTAATACTGGTATATTAAATTATTTAGGGCAATCTGAGAAATTACAGAATCAACGATGACTGCTTGGCTGGAGGCAAATCATTCCTGTTGTTAGTGTACTAGTATGTCATGAAACAGATTTTCAGCACCCTTTGACTTAACAGAAGAAAAAGTGTGTTGAACTGGGTGTGAGATGTCGTAAGATCTAGGTACATATCTGAGCCCTGCAACCTGGGCGAATCTCACCTCTTTCAGCTTCTCTCTCTCCTCTTACAAAAAGACTTGTTAATCCATTCTTCCAAGTGTTGTTATGGATAGTAAATTGGATGTTTCGGGTGTCATGAATATTAAACTGGACAGTTTGGGTGTCATTTCAGATGTCCCCTCCCCCAGGATGCCTTCCCTGACCTACTTAATTTACTGGTGTAAGTGCTTCTGCTCTATGTTCTCTTTGTGCATTGAGTATATTTTTATCTTAGCGCCCATTGTAATTTCTCACTTACACCCTTTAATTCTTTACTTTACACTCTCACCCTCTAGGCTGTGAGCTCCTGAAAGTCAGTCTTTTCATTTCTGTGTTTCAAGAATCATGCATAGCGCTTACATTTTGCTCAAAGAATGATTTTTAGAAAGAGGTTGGTTAATCTTAATATTTATTTAATGTTAATACAGTAGTTTTTACAGTGTTATTTATAAAAGAATGTAGCTTTTATTTATATCTCCGGTGAAAGTGAAAACATTTCAATATTTCACAGGACCTGAATTACAGTTGAATGCTACAATTCGGAGGCATAAGTGTTTGCGCTATTAGGTTTAGGCGGAAAACTCTCAAGCAAGGAATTAGTAGTATGAGTTTCTGGAAGGTAGCCTTAAAAGGTTAGAACGAGGGTGTGGGAGGAATCAGATTATGGATTTTTAAACCAGAAGTGACTGTAGAAAAATCCATTAAAAAATCTCCAAGCATCAAAGTCTATTAAAACAAAGAAACAGACAAACAAAACAATGCATTGTTTCACCCCAGCTGGCAGGTCCCCCCCAGGGAGCCTCTGCTTGTGGTACAAACCCACCTTCAGGCTGTACTTGGGGGCATCTTTCCTAGCAAAATAAACAATGAAATGGAATCAGGAAAAACTCATTCTGTGGGGAGAAGGGCAAGGGGCTTTCTCACCACATAGAAAAAATTCACACAATTCTCTGTGCATTATCTTTATTTGTTTTCTTAAAAAACCTCTTGGGCCTCCAGCACTAAACTCCTTCTCAGCCCCCACTGAGCCTGTAAAAGCCTCCTATGGACAGGATCCATCCAATTCTGGCTCTCAACTCACACTGACCGCCCAGCAGACCAGGCAGCCAGCAGACATCCTCTTTTTCGAAAGCAGCTCAGTGACCACGTTGCGGTTTTCAAACTTTTAGGGTTGTGTCTCAGAATAAGAAAAAGAACTTACTGTGATGGAGAACATGTGTATACACAGGAAAATAACTGAAATAAAATATTTTATGAAAGAATTTTACAATAGACTCATTCCTCCTCTCTCCTCCACTTCTCTTCTAGAGTAGTTAATAAATAATTATAATAAAAAATACTAGTCCTACCCACCAATTTCTCTCCACTGGAAGCTTGAAAAATGTTTTACTACTGTTGAAATGTGGCTCTTGGAGTCTCAGTCCACACCCCAGGCAGCTTATCAAGGTAACTATACCACTACAAACAGATTTCTTTCAGGGGTGTGTCTTAGTCCATTCAGGCTTCTATAAAAAATTACAGACTGGGTAACTTACAAACAACAGAAATTTATTGCTTACCTTTCTGGAGGCTGGCAAATCCAAGGTCAAGGTACCAGCATGGTCACCTTCTGATGAGGGCCAGCTTTTTGGCTCGTAGCTAGTGCCTTCTTGCCGTGTCCTCACATGGTGGAAGGGGCTAGGGAGCTCTGCAGGGTCTCTTTTATACGGGCACTAATGCCATTCATGAGGCCTCCAGCCTCCTGACCTAATCACCTTCCAAAGGCCTCACCTACTGATACCATCACCTTTAGGGGTTAGGATTTCAACATACAAATTTCAGAGGGACACAAACATCCAGACGACAGCAGAACGCTCCTGCTGTTAAAACACACACACACACAAACACACACACATTTCTCTATATTATTACGTAAGAAATTGAGACCTGAGGAAGTTAAACTGAGTTGATTATTTAGTGCTTCCTTTGTGATGCACTATGTTTAACCTCTCAGTTCAATTCCTCTTTCCTGGGTCCAGGTGGAAAATGGCATTGGCCTTAAGAAGTGCTGTACTGATCAGGTCTGCCAGAGTCACTGGCCTGCTGTAGTTCTCTTCCTGAAAGGCAAGGCCTTCTTCTTATTTTTTTCTTTAAATTTCTGCTATGTAATGTGGGGAATTCAAATTGGTTATCCCAAAATGTGAAGATTATTTAACATAAAGATTTGGGGCTGAAATCTGCAGACAAGAGAAAAACTGAAAAACAAGTAGAAGTTACCCTTTGTAAGAGACGTTTGCATTTGTAAGGGAAATGTCCTCTGTAAAGGTATCTCCTTCTCTGTCCCAGGAAGAAGGGGGGATGACTTTAGGGATCCTGTTGGAAGGTGAAGACTTAAATCTGCATACTCTTGTTTACTGTGCTTTTCTCGTAATGCCTCATGGCTGGCACCCCCAATCCCCCAAGAATCCTCGTTTGTCTATATACGAGGAGAATGTCTGCCATTCTGGTGAGACATACTCAGTTTCCCCAAGTCTCTCCCATGTATACATATTATAAGCTTTGTTTGATTTTCTCCTGCTATTCAGCCTCATGTCAATTTAATTTGTACCCCATCCAGAAAGGACCCAGAGAGTGGGTAGAGAATGCTCTTTCTCCCCTTCAATAATCACCAAAAAGTGGAAAAATGACAAAATATGTGTAAATCCACATTTAATTTGTCCTTAAGTCATTTCTCACTGAAAACATTCCTTTCCTGTCATATGCATGCAGTCTACCCCCAGTTGTCTTCCCGTTCATTCTCCACAGTGTTTTGGCCTGATGTTATACAAGTCACCACAAAGCTGTTTCCTTACTGGCCAGGGGGATGCATTGTTTGAATGTACCATCAGTCTCACCGCCACCACTTCTTTTCCAGGAGCCAAGAGGTTGAGATTATGTTGCAATTCATCATCATTATTAACATATTCATATGTGGGCAGATGAATGGCACTAAGGGGATTTTATATAAAAATGGAACAGTGTGGTTTATGCCTTTGAGGATGTTAAAATAAAATTAAATCAGAGGCAGCCACCATATGCAATACTTAATCATGTAATGTGGTGACCATTTGCTGATGCCACTATACCATATTTCCATGGCATTAGTGTTTTCAAATGACTCGATCAACTCCTGCCAAGATATGCAAAAACAACTAAATGATGAGCCTTTTCCAAAAATGTTTTACTCTTTCTGCTACCAAACTCATCTAATAAAAATAACTCTTGGAGCAAGTGCCACTTGCCTACTGTGGAAAACACTTTATTTGGTGGCAATGTTGAAACATCCAATGTGAATTATAGCCACTTCCTGCAACAGAATCAAGGGATCCTATTTCCCCCTTCAAAATCAATAGAAAAATGGCTACTCACACTAGGCATTCTTTCTTTGCAAAGACAAATGACAATGCATTCTGTTTCAGGGTAGTTCACATGTTTCTCAACTGGCAAAGTGGTTTAATTCTCCATTTTATCTGCTCAGGTAAAAGGGTCTTTTTGCATCTCAAAGGACAGAGGCAACATTTTCCACAAATAAATAATACACTAACTCGATTGTGAATATTGTTTAAACTAGCTTTTGGAAAGAGAGAGCATTGCGTTTCTAACAGTAAAAATTAATATGTCTTTACCAAAATCTTTACTTAAAGTCATAAATTCAAAGGTGAAGTGCTAGATGTTTTAAAATTTTATGTTATGGAGAGAATACTTTCCATTCATGAAGTTATTCTTAATATGTTTTTTCAAATAAATTTCAACACAGTCAGACTTTCCTCCTCAGAATTCTAAATGTTTCTATTATTTTTACAACTTGAATCAGTAATTTCACTGGCCTCATGGTTGAAAATTTTCTGTTGAATAATTATTCTGCTTTCACGATGAATTTTTACCCTGTGTAGATGTTATCATGATTCTTTATTAGCTTTATAAAAAGCATATGTGTATAATTGCTTTTATTTAAAAAAAGCACATTTGTGTATGTTTGAGTGTGTGCAAAAATTAGGTAAGCAATGGAAGCCAATTGAACCACTCACATTAAAATGCAGTTAAATAGGTACATGTATGAATACACAAACATAGAACTACCAGAGATTCATTGAAGCTCAACTAAGGAGTCAACATTTAATTATCTTAAGTTTTTTTCCTAAATTTTTTGAATTTAAGAAAACATCTAAAAAGTGGGAAGTACACAGACTTACTACTTTACCAGTGACTTCCAGAGAGCCAGAAACAGGGTTTATGAAGAAGCCAAGTGTTATGATTTTCTTGAAGCAACCGCTAAAGTTACATGGACAAATATGTTATCAGTGTCTGTGTTATTAGTTGCTACTGACTGGATTTCTTTATTATACTCCTGAGAATCACGTACTTACAAAACAATAGAAATCATAGCAATAGCATCCAATTAACAACGGGCAGATCAATCCTGGAATATAAATATGCATGAGGCAAAAAAATGACTTTGGATTATTAGTATCCCAATAAAATTTCCACAGTTAAAAGGGGTAGGAGAAATGCACATATTTTAATAATTTTGGAAAGACCAATTTAGCTGATATCAATGTATATTTGGAAGCTATTGTAATTTCTATTGTTTTCTGTATTTGTTTAATTGTCATGTAGAAAGAAAAAGTAAACCAAGCATGTAGTTAAGGGTAGTTGGCATTCACATTCAGACAAGTTGTGTATTCTTACAAATGGGTTTAATTACAACTGCTCCAATAGTATCCTAGATTTTCAAAAATTTTATTTTAAGTTTGAAGACTAGACAAGGTCATACTGATTTTACAACAGCCTACATGATTTAAGTATATATACAAAGAAAAAAACCCAACATTGGAATATTACACAGCTTGAAAGTTTGCAAAGGTTATTTGTGTCAGTTATTTCTGTACTTACTGACACATCAGACGGCAGCAGTGAGTATTATATTTCAATTTGTGGCTAGTAAAGATACAATCATTAGTACCCTAAGTCTTCAAAATTCACACCAATCCTTATGAAGCCGTTCAGAAAGAGAAAGTCAACCCTAAAATCAGAATTAGTGATTAGGATAAATGCTTTTAATAGTATATAGATAAAATGGAAATGTTTAAAATTTAAATTTCACAGATTATAAAATTAGCATATTATAATTTCTCAATATGGTGAAGAGTAAGTGATTATTCTGTGTATTCTGCTTATGAGATTTTACTTATTTTAGTGTGAATTTAAATGAAATAAATTTGCTTCACTTTGATGTCATTGATATGAGAGACACAAAAGCTACATACTACTTCACAATAATTATTAACATTTCCACATGTGGGAATCTCTCTTTATTGTCATGAATTTTGGGCATCATGGGACAAATAGACATCCCACTGGTCATGCCATGTTGGTGAAGTACATATAGAGCATAGAGAAAATGCACAAGCAAGAGAAAGCCATTTCAATGTATTTTTGGAAAGTAACAAATATAATTTTAACAAACTCCCTTTGAAAATATTTGTTTAAAAAACTGTCAATAGAATAAAATTCAAAATATAATAAGAAGCGATCAATAATTTTGAGAAAGTAAATCATTGCACAGCATTACTCATAATTTTTAAAACATACTCTGTTAAGAATGAAGAACCATGCATAATCTGCAAAGGAAAATAGCTAGAAATTTGGTGGGACTGTAAATCTTTAAAGAAATAAGGGCCATTGGCTAGACAGTAAGTATGTGTATATTTTTGGACCTCAGTGATTATTTGTAACATGACTTTAAAATTTAGCAAACTAAAAATATTTAAATTGCTAATTTTAAAGTTATCTAAAAAAGGCGATACTGAGGACATAGCAATTTTGTTTGTGAAAGATGCTAAAAAATGATCACTATTTCAGATGCTCCAAATCAACAATTTCATAATAAGAACTTGAAGTAGAAAGCAAGTAGGCATAGGACAAATATGTAGCCAGCCAGTCTTAATTTTGTTCTTATTAAAAATGCCATTATGAATGACTTTCTCTTTAAATTCTTCACTATGATTGAAGACCACACCATATATACATCATTAAGAAATGCCTTTAACACATTGACAGACAAGACAGTAACAGTCAAGTGGTTTTTGTTATGCAGCACGAATAATAAAGGAAAAAACTTTGCAGTGTTGCGCAGGACCTCAACATTTCGTACACATACCATACTGTCTTTTCCAGGACCCGTAATTTAAAACTCCAATAATTCTGTGTCTAAGCCTTATAAAATAAATACTTGTAAAGCTTATAAATTAGAAGTTGAGGACTTTTATGGAGGCAGTGTGAGCTTTAATTTGAGAGACATGTCAATGAAACCTCCATTATCAACAACAAATTGTTATGATAATTGCTTATTTTTTTCAGGACCTTCGAAGCAAAATAAATAGAAATCAATTTTCATCTTGAAAATGGTTTACTACTTTGTCATTAGTAAGTACTTTTCTTCTCACAAATAACTACACATTGTGCTTTCCTGGGAAAGCACCACCAGTCTCAAATCTCAATAAAATTCTAGTTTCACAGGAAATGCAGAGATGAACAAAGAAATAATGAGTATGCTTGGCCAAGCTATGCAGCGCTATGTTAATATTTGTTTGCTAAAAACATTTTTTTAAATAGACAAACAAAGAATTGATTATTCTTTTATTTTAAAATAAAGATAAGGCTATGTAAATACCAACAAAATGAAGATTTAAATTTTGGTTTAAAGGAACAAAATACAATTTTGTTGTTGTTTATTTTGCAAAATGGTAGTATTGGGTTCTTTATAAAGATAGTATTTGGAAATTACATAGGTATAGCGTCCTTCAAAAATAGAATTGCAGATTAAGTCTACTCATATTGAATATGATCAACCTACTGATATTTAATCATGTTCTATATATATATGAACAAACATGATACTTCTTTTAGGCAAATAATAGGAGAAAACTCAATTGGAAAAAATATGGACATATTCAGGCAATACACAATATAGAGAATATAGAATAGAACTGAAAGGAAAAAGAAATCACAATCTCTGATTAGAAATAGTGAAACTAAAATGAGAATTATAATATCAATTAGTACTGCATGTTACAGATTCTTCTTTAAAATTCTGTTATAAACATGGACAGATCTGGTAGACACAGGGAAACAATGAGGATAATGTAGAGTCATTACAGAAGGGAAAAAAAGCCTTATTGCTAACATTGCGGTGTGTCTTTTATAAGAACTAGCTGAGTATTGATTATAAAGGCTCTATCAACTCTTGCTTTTATTTGATTACTATGAGATTTTTTTACCCTTGCTATCAAAAGAATGCTACTTTCTTTCCCTAAAACATTTCAACCAGTGTGAATAATTCAGAAAACAATGAGAAAAGTAATTTACAGTTAATATGATGTTGCTTAAGAAATTTAAACAATAAAAATCAAATTTAACCATTGAAAAGGCAGGCTTAGACCTCCTTAAAAAGACAGTGGCCTACCATAATTTGAGCACTGTATCATGAAAAACTCTATTCAGTTTCCTACAGATTTTGCACAGTTCATTCCATGGAGATACTTTTAGGAAAACAGAGAGGAAGGTTGTGGGGTGTGGGGTCTCCTCATTCCTCCTCTTTGCAGCCCAGCAGCTCCGACCGCAGCGTGATCCTCCCATACCAGGACCAAGGAAGGATTCTTATGTGCCGTGCATAGATGGGAGGGTCGATGACATTTTTTCTGTGGGTATCATTGTCAAAATTGCCCTGGAAAACCTAGTAAAGAAAAGCGAAGAATATCAATCATATAGCCTTCTTTATCTTGGGAATTATTTTCTTGTTTGGAGCATTTTCCCCAAACATAAGATTTGATAACCGTTCATTTCATCTTTTTCAAAATATATTGTAGCTTCTTTTTAATGATCATTTTAAAATTAAATTGTCAGTTAATATTTAATCTAAAGAGTTGAATACGATGAAAATTGGTTGTCTAAGGCAGGAATACATAGATCTATCATTTTTATCTGACTGTCATCAGGGCTTTTTTAATGCAACAGATGTTTATTTTTTGCTTCTGTCACAGGCTGATGTTGGTTAGGTAGCTTGCTGAAGGAGCTCTCTTCCAAGGAGTGACTCAGAGATCCAGGCAACCTGCAAATTACAGCCGTTGTCTGAAACATGTGGCCTCCACAGTCACAAGGGGCAAAGGGAGAGAGAGCTGTTAGATAGTGCAGGATGTTCTAAAGAACAAGGTATGGAAGCAGCTTACATCATTTCTGGATACATCTCATTGACCTTAACTAATTATATGACCCCAGCCCAACTGCAAAGGAGGCTGGGAAGTGGAGAGAAGCACACGAACATTTGATAAGCATAACAGTCTCCAACACAGTGTCTTTTGCTCACTTCTCACACAGAGAACCAAAGTAACCCATCCCCAAGAGAGACAATCCCATCAATATTGTTTTTGAACTACAGTTTTTTGGGGTTTTTTTTGGCTTCTCTGTCTATTAATTCTTGGATCCATACACTACTGTTGTGATCACAGTGACTGGCATGTTGGCATTGTATGGCTGTTCTCCATTCTTTTGTTTCAAAGTTTTTTTGAGCTTTTTATGCCCATGTTTCTCCCAAGAGATCTTTATAATAACTTGAGGAGTGCCTGCTTCAGAAAAATCAAAACACTGGCATCCTGACAGGAATGGCATTAAATTATAAATTACTTTGGAAGAAATTCATGTAATTATAATATTTATCCTTACTTGAAGATTTTATCATTATTTTAATCTATAGATTCTGAACGCTTATTATTCAAGTCATTTCTAACTATTTTATATTTGCATTTTTGTTTTAGCTCAACTAGGAGAGTGAAAATCTCTTCAAGGTTTTCCTTTTTAACTTTATGAGGCATCTTATAATTGGAAGATAATTTTCTTTCTTGCTTGAGATCAAAACATGACTATATGGCCAAAGGGAGACCTGAAAATAAAATTCCCCCGATGGAAAAAAAAAGAAACTCCATCATCACATGGCAGAATATTTAACCCACATCTTTGAACATTCTGAAATTAAAAGGAAAGTTTTAAAAATGACCTTCTAGAATAAGTTGGTTTAGTCTCACATGATCACAAAAGGTCCCCTGGAAAGAGAAAAATAAAGACATTCTTCTCTAAAGCATTAGACAGCATGGCATTGATTAACAGAAACAACAGACAAGATGGGATAACCTTTCTGCTGGCTCCATGGAAAGATTATGTGCCTTTGAGGGCAAATGCAAAGTGCCATCCCCATCTGGTGGGGAAATAATTTTTCAACTTGACACAAAATATATCTCAAAGGCTATTTTTGAATAAATATTTGCTGAAGAAGAGAATACTGAACTGTGTGCCAAGTCTAGAATTCATCACTCTGGCATATCTGAATCCATGTTCATTTAATGGGAATTTTCTCCTCAGCAATGCTCTGGCTTGCATTAACCAAGCAGGAACTAATTCTCGATTGAAATGTGTTACTAAATAACGGTGTCTCTGTTAGCGAAAGCTCACATGTATAGAACATACCACGCAAACACTCACCAAAAATCTTGAGAGGGGCTGTCATTGCAACAGCAGAAAATAAGAGAGTACATTCTATGGTTTCCTGACATTCTGGCTGACATGATGTTGGATTCAATGTTCAACTGAGACTGTGGTGTTATAATTTAATATAAAATCTAAAATTCAGTTTCATATCCCTGCTAGAGAACTTAATGCATATCTTTGAAGTAATAGAGTTCAAATTCATTAACTTTCATCTAGATCTATAAAAATCCAAAGATCTGCAACAGTCCAAGATACAGTATTTTATCCACTTGTTCAGAAGGAAATACAGGAAGAAACAAGTTTCTTCTAAGTCGCTGGGCTTCGGCACAAGTTTCAATAAGTAAGTATCAACCCAGGAAGCAGTAGTTGAATTATTGGTTATACTTTCCTTTTTTTTTTTTTTTTTGGTGAGGAAGATTGGCCCTGAGCTGACATCTACTGCCAATCTTCCTCTTTTTGATTGAGGAGGACTGCCCCTGAGCTAACTTCTGTGCCAGTCTTCCTCTATTTTGTATTTGGGACACCACCACATTGCTTGATGAGTGGTGTACAAGTCTGTGCCCGGGATCCGAACCCACAAACCCCAGGCTGCTGAAGCAGAGCTTGCGAACCCAACCACTACGCCACCAGACCAGCCCCATACTTTCCTATTTATAATGGAGGTTACATTTAGAGAAACTGCATCAGCTCTGAAATTGCATACAACCATGACATTTCTGATTGAGTGTGTGAAAGTCATAGATATGACTTCGAATGCTCATTAAAAAAATTAAAGTTTCAGAAAAGAGGATAATTTAAAAAACAAACATTTCCACATGAAAACAGCCACAGTCTACACTGGAGTCACTCAAACCATGATCTAAAGGTACTGAAAATATACTTTTATTTTTGGAAATCTCTCAGTGATGACACAGCAGAGAACATAGAGCACACACTTGCAAATTCTAGCATGACATCTCGTACTTGCTGTGCAAACATGTGGCCCATGTATTTTCTTGTCTCCAGCATTACGAAGAGGAAGATCTTGCTTAATAATGCTATTTCAATGGTTTACCTGGCTGAGGAATGAAAACTCAGTATTTTTCGTTAACTTTATAAAAGGTGTAAAAATTCTGGAAAAGTGCTTTCACACACACACTTTAGAGATATAAGCACCTCGATTGAAATCAAAGTCTGAAAAGACTGATGGAGAACACTTGCTCCATATGAAGGGAAAACATTGTATATGAGAAAGAGAGTTTGATTTAGAAGCTTCTAGAAAGAGGAGGCACACATTTCAGTTTCAGGAGGAGGCTCAGCTAATCAGCTGCTGACAAGTTTGCTGATGTACTCAAACGCGAAAATGCTTCGGGATCTCTCAGGCTTCTCCCAACACATGCGGCCTCGAGAAAAGGCACTCAAGGTACTTTGAAGAGGCTTCCACAACTACAACCCAGGAGAAGACGACAGGGGGAAAAACGCAGCCGTCTCAACATCGCTGAGACCTTGGATTTTATTTTCTAAGGTCAACTCTCCTGTGATACTAGTTAAAATTCAAATCAGATTCTAGCGAGGATTCAAATCTCAACACAGAGAGACTATCAGATAAAATAAAACAATTTAATGTTGCTTTCAGCATTCTCCGTTAGAGACAATGGTCTATTCGGGCAGGAGAAGATGTCATCCACGGGAGGCTGCTAAGGATCACGCAGGAAGGCAAATCTCACCTTCTCCCAGCAGTCAAACACTAAGTCAAATACTACTCTGCCTTTCAAAAATATCGAGAAATCCTTTGGGGAGTTCTTGCAGATACTATTTATTTAGCAAGTCATCTGGTTTGTGAAGATGTAGTTCTTTTTATTTGTCCTAAACTTTACACATTAAAAGTTCTAAAGAGATCCCCATTGTTCTAACCTTTGGGAATTTATGTTCATGTCATCCAAATAGCAGGCAGTTTTGAGCATTTTTATATAGCCTCCCCGAGCTCTTCAAGGCTGAGGAGTCCGTATTTTAGCAAGTCCCAGGAGACCATCACTTCATCCTTGTGGCCTTTTGGTCATCCCCTTCCACATTTCATTATTTCTCTCCTAGTATGTGGGGACTAGAACCATACGTGGGATTCCAGATATTGTGGAAATAAGAGGGTTGATTAAAGCCTTCTCAAGTTTTCTCTACTGTTTGCATCTGCCTTGGTAATGATGTCAAAGAAATATACCACAGCTTTATCGCCTGCCTATACCTGTACACCGATCTGATATCCTCGATAAAGGATAAAGATAAAAATCCATCTCCTTAGGGCAGCATGTGTGTGCGGGGTGTGGGGTGCAAAAGCTAATAAGAATTCTTTATAAGACTGTTTATAAAGAAGTTAGAAGAGTGTTTTCTACCTCTGTTCCCCAAGAAACACTGTTTTTATCTAACTCTACTCAAACAATGGAGGAATCTGAGACTTGGAAGAGAAGGCATAGATCTGCTGGCACCGCCTTCCCTCTTCAACATTCCTGAAATGGAACTTTCAGCCTAACCATGGCAAGCCTCAAAATGATAGGGCAGGTCTGTATTGAGACAACTTGAATGTCTGCCTTCTTATTAGGCTGAAATATGCCTCTTTCTAACTTCCATTTATTTATCCTAGTGCTTTATTCTCAATGAGTATAGAGAAAGTCTAGCTATCAACACTTTTTGACGTATTTAACAATAACACAAACCTTTCAAACTCAAATTCAATGCTTTAGGCTAAACATCCATGGTTCCTTAAAAAATTCTTCATGTAAGATGATTTTCAAATTTATCATCTTGATTGCATTCCATTCGATACCCTCTGGTTCAACTGTGACTCTATTAAAGTATGGTATTTGTTTGGACATAGTATGTAGTTATAGCTCAAAAGAGCGCACCTTTGTTGTGTGGATACAATACTTCTATCAATGCAGTCTAAGATTTAAAACCATTATATTACATTTAGGGTCATGGTTGATTGATTTATGATCAAATAAACTGAACTTTTCCATAAAATTTCTCTTAAGCCAGAATTTTCCCAATTTTTCACTTGTAAAATGGATTTATAGTAGATGTAGAAATTTACATTTATCCCAATTTCATTTCATTTTATTGAATTCATGACACGTTAAAAATAGCAATTCCTAGTTAAAATTATGATCCATTTAAAAAGTAGTGGAAATTTAGTGGACGTTAGTATTTAAGTATCTGTTTCACAAAGTTACCATTTATATATTATGTGAGTATAAAATCTGATTTTTGTGGGTGACATAAAGGATTTATACTTATTAGTTTGTGGTTCAGCATCATAAAACTCATTTTTACATACTTAGTATCAACGTGACTTGAATTTTTCTGGACTGACAAAAATTTCAGAGTTACAACTTTAAATCACTGCTTTAAGTGATTTAAAGTCTTATGAAAATTTTCACAGAATTAGTGTGGACAAATGACTTTAAACGTAATATTTATCCATTTGAATAGTGTTTATAAAAAAGACTTCAGTTGGTTTTTGATTCTATGACTAGATTATCAATATGTTTTAGGCTAATCCACAGCTTAATTTTTATCCTACTTTGCCCCAAATTAGAGAATTCCAAAAATCAAAACTTTCCGTTAAAAAAGTAAAATAAAAATTATTGTGTGAAATGTATAGAAAATTGTTTCCTTAAAAAGTTTCAGTAGGTGGTATAAATCTACATCCATTTTTAAAAATCTTATTGGGTGTTTTGCACGTGTGAAACTTCTGTTAGTGATTGGATATAAAAAGTTTGAAACCGAAGTTTCATTCTTTTAGCCGACATAGACTCTAGCTATTATCCAGTGAATTCAATTTTCTAGGAAAATTTACCAGCATCCTGAAACCATTTCATGATTGAATGGCTGGTATATCGTTCTTGATGGTTTTCTCTACAATCAATTTCACTAAACCAATGAAAGTCTGCAACAAAATTAGTCTAAATATAAGTACACTCTTTCAGATGTAATAAGGAAATGAGAAACCAGTTGCCAGGTAAATTCCAATATTCTAGAAAATGTTCCTTGGAAAATAGTGCATGTCAAGAATCATATTCTAAGAGGTACACCAAAACAAAACAAAACAAACAAACCAAGGCTTTTGTTGGAGATAGTAGATTGTGTTGACACGAGTCTACATTGATCATCAGTCTGCAGAAGAATGAGCCCTCACTATAGGACATCCCAACAAATGCTGCAGCAAAATCCTCATCAGCAGAGGAAATTGCCACAGTGTCTTCCAGTTTGAAGCATCTTGAATAGAACTATCACCCTCCAAAGGTGCAGATAAAGTAAGGCCATAGGCAACAGAAACAATGCGTCACCAGTTGAACAATTCTGCATAGTTCAGGAGGTGTCCAATCTAGGATAGTCATAGTGTTTGCAGACACATGTCATTCCAGTGAAAAAATGTACGGTTCATGCAACTTTGTGTAATATGAGCATGTAGTAAAAGATCAACCTTCCCCGGAGGGAGGTCTGACATTTGCCTTCAGCTCCTGGGAGATAATATCAATTTTTTGGACCGTCCTGCATGATAAGTGTATCTTTGTTTATGTGGGGAACTTGGGCCACACCAGATAATCTATGCAAACAACGTGATTTATGGTGAGGGCTTTGAGCCAGCCTGACCACTAGAGGGGCTGGAGACTAAGGTCAGCCATGCAGGCAGTCAACCATGTCTACATGACTGAGCTTTAATCAAAACTCTGAACATCAAGGCTGAGGGGAGCTTTCCTGGTTGGCAATGCTTCATGTGTATTGTCACACATCATTGCTGAGAGAGGTTAGCACTGTCCATGACTCCACTGAGAGAGAACCACTGAAAGTTCGTGCCTGGAACTTCTGGACTCTGCCCCATATGCCTGTTCTCTTGGCTGATTTTTATCTGAATCCTTTCACTGTCATACACTGTAACTGTGAGTATAACAGTTTTAAATGAATTCTGTGAGTCCTTCCAGTGAATTATCAAACCTGAGGTGGTCTTGGGAACCTCTGAACTTGCGATTGGTGTCAAAAGTGTGGGTGGATTTGGACACTCCCAAACGTTGCAGCGAGTAATTGATGTTGAAGAGTTATAGGTTTCACAAGGGACTTTTTGATATTTGTAAAATTGGTTAGTCTGAAAAGGGACCTCAATGTCTGAAAAGATTATGTCTCAAACTTCCTCAACATCATGTGCCAAGCCTGGGATAGATATTCAGGCTTCAAAATTAATTGTGAACTTATTCTTTTCCGATTCTTTGAATAAAACCTGACGTGACAAGCTACTGAAACTTCTTCATTGCGGCCCTAGAGTACACTTTCTAAATCCTCAACTCTTAGGTTCTATTCTCTCTATTTTACTTGCTCTTGTTATTTTTATTTTCTGGATGATATTTATTTTCATGGACACAAACTAAATAAATATATTAAACAACTAACGTTACTTGTTCTATTTCATATTTCAGTAACAAAACAATTCAACATCTTTATTCTTTTGTATTTCTTTAATATCATTTCTGCAAAGGATTATACATTCTTTGGGGAATATTACTTTGGCCATCTACTGGGGATTAATTTGAAATCACTTGAGAAACTGCAGTCAGGTTTTCCGAAAGCTGTAGAGCATGGTGACATATATAAATAATTCTGCACCATATTTCATATTGGATACCAATTTTCCTCTGTGTTCCTTTCAAAATGTTGTTTCATTCCATAAGCCCTTTAAAAAATCTGGACCCTGGTTGCTTCAGAGATTTCTTTTCTTCCTAAGCTCCCTCGATGAAATTATATGAGGCTTTCAAAATGCCTAGCCAAAGATTTAACTTCAAAGGTCCAATTATAGAACATTTTTGTTTGATGGGGGACGTGAAAAGAAAAACATGAGGATAAGTTCCACGTCTTTTTTCCACCAGTGCATGATCATTTTAAACCATTAAAATGAATATATGGATTCCCTGAGAAAATTATTTCCTCTCCCATTGTTGCTCTTGGGGGATTTCCTGTGGCTCTGACATTTGCTTTCTTTTGTAATTATGTGAAAAATAGGTCTTTGGCTTCAGGGAATGCTACATTTCACTGAACTGACCTTGCTTTGCTTCATGCTCCTGGTGTATATAAATCTCTGATTATATCCCAAGAAATTTTTTACTAAACCACAAATTTGATAATCACTTAGAATTCCTGCAGCACTATTTGTACTCTATTGTTCTTTCTGTTAGACATTATTTTTCAAAATGCACCAATGGGAGATTCTAATAATTGGTCACAAAATGTAAATATGTTGTCTTTTTCTTCTACTCTGGCAATAAAGGGCCATTTATTGCTTTTCAACTTGTCACACATTCTACTTCATTTTCCTGTAATTGATGTGGAAGCTGGTTGGCTGATATTTAATTCTTGATTGGGAAAGAGAGCTGTGATATCTTTCTAAAATTCACCCTTTCCTGGTACTTTGTGGGTTGGTAGTGTTGGGAAAAAGGAGGAAATGGCACATCTTTGGGAATATTTTTAAGAACTTTTAACTTCTGGCCTCTCATAAAAGGGCTCACCTGACCCAAAGAGGTATTAGATTAAGGAATCCAACTCTCCCCAGTAGTATCAACCTCTCCATTGCTGGCAAGCTGGCATAGGTTATATCTGTGATGCCCTAGTCCACCGTAAGAGAGACAAGTTGGGCTAAGGAATTGCTACGATCCAACTAAGTGAGATGAGAGGGGAAAGAGACGAGGGATAGAGTAGCCACCTCTGTTCCTTCTGTGGTTTTCTCGTATAACCTCGGCACCAAGTGTCTGGAGATCTGGCAGCTTCTTAGAAAGAGCCAGAAGAGCCTCCCTGAGAAATGTATATGACTTTTGTTATTAAGTCTTGGCCCTGGAAAAAGACCCGTGGAAAAAAATCAAAGCAAATATTATAAGTCTGTCAACTATTATCTCCCTTCTGTCAAACTCGCTGGCATTTAGGACTCTCAGTCTGAAAGTCAGTAGGTAGGACACACCACCATGTTTAACTTCTCTTATGATGAAAGTCTCTTTAAGTAACATGAATATCCTTGGAAATATATCACATAGGGTGATTGCCTATAAAGATTTATGAAACATAAAATATACCATTCTAAACTGTGGCTGTATTTTTAACCTATCTGCTTTCCAGCACTCAGATTTTCACTGCCATAAGAACCATTCCTACAGAAAAAACAGAACTGGAAAATCATCTGCTTTTCGAAGATATATCCAGGAGATATCACCAGGAGTAGTTAGAGAGTAAGACTATCTAATTTTTCCTTTTTAGTCTAACATCAGAAATGTAGAAATGCCTTTCCTCTTTTCTATGAAAGTACAGAGCAGTCTGCCTCTCTATTACAGCTCAATGCTGATTTCTCAGAATTTCCTAAATCCCACCAGGCATTTTGCATTTTATCAGAACAGTCTGTAGGCTGACTCTACCCCTTCATAATAGATATCTAAATGATGAGGCAGTAGAGAAATCGGTGTCTGATAATTGCTGCCCCACATTAGGAACCTTTTCCTCACTCCACGTCTCTGAAGAGCTTCATCCTACCCTGGTCAGAAATGACCCAGTGCAGAGCTATGTGTATGAGCTCAGCAGTGAGCTCAGCATTCAGCCACGTGTCTTCTAAGCCAGACTGGTGCTGAGGAGAAAAGAGCGTCAAGGAGGGGGCGAAGATAATCCTGGAGGTGGATGACGAGGTGGCAAAGTGGAATCTCCGAGCTGAAGTAGCGTGTGTGGGTGTGTGTGGCTGGGTGTGTTTGCTTAGGCATGGAAGGAAGGCATTTTCCTTTATCCTCGCTCCTTCTGTGTATTCTCGGGAGACAATCTGGACCAGCCGGAAGATCTGGGAGATCTTTAACAGAGACAGGGTTGCAAGATATAAGATTTGGGATATACTTATACTAAAAAATTATTCATTGTTTATCCAAAATTCAAATTTAACAGGGTATCCTGTATTTTTATTTGCTGAATATGGCAACCCTAAGAGAGGAGCACAAGGAATCGTGGTCCTGAGTTGAACAGGTGCAAA
Source organism: Tapirus indicus (assembly GCA_031878705.1). Taxonomy (NCBI): domain Eukaryota; kingdom Metazoa; phylum Chordata; class Mammalia; order Perissodactyla; family Tapiridae; genus Tapirus; species Tapirus indicus. The sequence goes on from CM062925.1 coordinate 10,923,817, forward strand.
CTCTGCTTCGGTCTAAGCTGAATCCTGGGTCTTTTTGTCTTAATGAGTTAACGATATATTGATTATTAAAATATATTTGATGGCAAGAGGGAAAAGTTAACTTTGCTATTGCTTATAGATATTGGTGAACTACCAAAAAAGAAGAAAAGAAATAACAGTGCAATTTTGCCACGTAAGAGTAACATTATCCTCACTCACTTACGAGGAATGCCTTCCTTTTATTATTATTAACTATTTAACATTTCATTTATCTGTACAAAATTAATTTTGTTTCTAGCTTTACTGGAAAGCAGGAAATTAAATTCCTGTGTTTGATCTTCTGGGGTTTGGTCATCTGTCCACAACTTCAAAAAACTGGGAGGAATGCGCCTTCATGCAGGTATAATCACTGGATTCATCTTTTATTTGTTAAATTTATCTTTTAATCAGTTTTGCTTCTCAAATTACAGCAGAAGCTTTATGATGAGGAGAAATGTGTTGCGTCTTTAATAAGGGCCTGAAGGGGCTTAGTACAGACATGGCATCTCAAGGGCGCTCCGTGCATATTAATATGTTTCCTCTTCGAGATCCAGCAAAAGGAAGCATACAACAATCATTGTCAAATGGGTCATTTTATAGGATGTAGCAGATTCAGAAGTCCTTTTGTAGCTTCCCATAAACATGGAACTGTAACAGTATCTTGTATTCTTTTTCAGATTTAAACTATGAAAAAGTAGAAAAAAGACTGGAATATTAATTAATTCATTTTGAAAGTAATAGAGATTTTTTAATTGCTCAACATATTGCAGCTGATGGTGTGATGCTGCATAATAAAAATGACAAGGGTACCATGTAGAACTGATGTCCTTGAGGATTTTTTTTTTACCTTCAAAGTATACGATATTAAACAGTCAAAATATTAGTTGTTTGGTAATTATTTAGAAATGAAATGGGTTCATATTTTTTGCTGTACTCTAGCCAATGGCTAATGCATAGTTCCAACAATCAAACCAATGACATGGTTTCTGTCATACTCAGACTGATCAAATACTCATTTCAGACTAGGAATGACAATCACTAGCTTCACATTAAATAGGACTCTAATTTTTCTAGCAAAAATACTAAAAATTTTTCTCAGTGAAGCTCTCTTGCTTTTATTAGTTTCATCATTGACTTTTAATGAATAATAACATACTTGAATTTTTAACACTTTATTAAAGTTTGATAGCCTTGACCATTCTGCTGGGGGCCTATCACCATTCAATATATTTTTTTAACTTTTGTCAAAACTTTAGTAAATTGGCAACATTTGACAGTTCACCTCCCACCCCCCATCAATATTTTTTATATGTAACATTTTTAATGAATGCGTAGGGTCATAGTTGAGCTACCACTTGATCGTCCCTCACAGTAGTAATACAAGCATGACCTAAATAAGGGAATGAATAATTCTTTTTTGTTGAGGAATATTGTCATTATACAGTTGTATTGAATAATATGGAAGTCAAACACAAACATGAGATATTCAGAATTTTCAGTGTGGAAATTTGTATTAATTTCTGATTAATGATAGCAGATTAGAAAGACAAAAAATTAGGAAATTTTAAGTTTTTTGACATTTGAACATTGGGAAAATTAAGGCCATAAAACATGTAATAATAAAAAAGTTATTTTTTATTTATGAACAATTTACTTGAATAACACTGTTATGTAACACATTCCTTGCATTTTTCACACATATTTTTTCATTCATGCAGAAACATCTGTTAACTACAAAAACTATATGGTTTCAAATTTTAAGGTAGTTTACCAAATTTTCTGAAAATAAAGAAGTTCTGAGTTTTGGGGACATAAATAATTAACACAAAGAACAAATGTATATTTGTTCCTTGTTATTGCATTTCTCTACATTGTTTTCTCCTTTCTCCATAAACTTCTATTTCATTGAAAATTATGTTTCAGATCATCTATGCTGGTATGTTATCCGTCACCAAGGATGAGTCATAGCAGCAGGGATGTTTTTCCTCCTCCTTGCCCCCAACCCAGCCCCAAACTGGTGACTTTTATGGATTTCCTGTCTGATGTTTACTTGTTTTTTTCTACTACCTGATGATGTGTCGTTAGACAAACCCTCTGCTTTTGTTTTAAATGAAGAAGATTAAAAAATCTAAATGCCATCTAAGGAATTAGCCAAAATTAAGAGTATGTTTACATTGCTGGTCTTTAATATTATAGAATGTGAAATAACATACAAAGAATTTTCTTTGCAACTTCAAAATCAAACCTTGAAGAAAGACGGCTAGCTTTCTATTGCTGTTACCAAATAAACCGAGTGACTCCTTACAGTTAATGAGCTCTTTAAGATGGAGCTTCTAATTGTTCTTGTGGCTGGTCTCTCTAGCCTATCTTTCCTTTCTAGCATGTAGCTAGTTAGTAATTAAGTTACTAACACTCTCCCTGCTCACCTCCATCCCATAAGCCCCATTTCCTGTTCCTCTCTTCCTTTTCTACTCATAGACCCTTCTTTACCCTAGGTTCAGGAGCAAACACGGTTGGGGAGGCAGAACACTTGGAGCTTATGTTAAACATGGAAATGGAAATAAAGTCCTCCTTGTAGCTTGTCCAGTCCTGTCTATTTGCCTCTGGACTTGCATCCAGTCTCTACCTTGTGTCTGACCTGACACCCCCACTTCACAACTGGTTCTGATAAGTGAGTCATGTTGTTCTCTGTGCACCTTAACAACTGCTATCACACTACTCACTGGTGACAATCTGCTGCTTTTCGAATTTAAATTTGTTCAAAGTGGTTGCCCTTTTCCAATCCAGTAGGCAGATCTAGGTCTGCAAACAACTTTCACTTTGATATATCAATTCTTCTATACTGGGATATTTCCTGAGATGTGGCCCTATTGGTCAGAGGCCTTAGTGTAAGTGAGCATAAGTGAGGCCATCTTGTTATGCTAAATGGCCCCAGGCCCTCCTCTGTGTGACTACTTGCTGCTCTGCACATACTCTAAAAACTTCACATGCTCTCCTGATTTATGGCCTCCACTTAGGCATGTACTCCCCTATAGCTTGATAAATTAAAACTTTGTTCCATGAGTTTCTCTCCAGGAACAGGCTGACCACAGGTGGGAGGCACACCTACAAAGTTTCCATCACAACTGACAGAAGAATGGAATAATGTGTTGCCTGAAGCCCATCACGCCTGGAGACCAACATCCCTAGACTCTCTCCTCACTGCCCATTTTCCCTATATAACTATCTCAAGATGCTATAATTTTTGAAGATGGTTTTTTGAGACATTAGTCTGCCATCTTCCTGGTTATGCTGGCTAATGGAATTAAAACTTCCTTCCTCAATCCCTAACTCATTGTGCTTAATTAGCTCAGATTGAGGTGAGCAGAGCGAGCCCATTCTTTGGTAACATTAGCAAAATTCACAGGGGTCCTATTCTATTTTTGGCAAGAGCATGAATTATAAAAGCTACATAAAGAATTACAGAATTCCTTGAATTTTGTAGTTGGTACATATAGATTATGGAAATAATTGAACTTCTTTATTTACATGTCTTCACTAAATATTTTGTCTCTGAACATTATAAACCTTCCCCTAAGATTGCACTGTTTTTTCTTTTAATCCCTAATCCATGCAGTTTTTATTGCATGAAAAGTGGAATCATGACATTAACTATTATCTCCCTCTATCCACTCCTGGGCAGTGCTATATAATATAATTTAAAATTAAAAAGTGTGCGCTCATCCTTGAACTTTACATTCTGTCACAATAGAAACATTCTCAGGTGGTGTCCTAAGTTTGAAAATCCAATAACACCCACATTTATGTGAATAGAGGTGATTTTGTATTCTTCACACCAACCACATCCTGGTCAGGTCCCATAATATTGAATTACAACAAAGAAGATAGCAGATAAAATTCTAAATAACAGTTGATACCAGATGGTGTTTATTTAAATAACACTGTCCTTATTTTTAGACAACGCTGAAACTATATCATTGTCTCCTTAACTTAGTTCCAATGAAGTCACTCACCAAATACCTAAATAAATACACTACTGTGACTACATATGAATCTCTAGCACATGGGGGAACAATTCACTTGCTATTTTTGTATTTGAGTGTTTCGTGTAGTCAGTTGGTTTTTGGAACTTGCTTTCAGAAAAGCAGCTTCTTTTCTTTCCCTCCCTGCCTTATTTGAAAACAGTAACAGGACTCCAGGACTCTGAGTGGATGAGACCAATGGTCTCCATGCAAGATCGAGAGACTCTGTCCTTGATCCTGCTGCTCAGAAACACATGGCTGCTCCACCTTGAAAGACTAATTGACCCCCTCTCATTCCCCCTGCTAGCATCCTCCTCGCTGACTGCCACTGAGGAGTCTATTTATTTACCTCCTAAGGGATTCTTCAGGTTCTAAGTTTCTGCCCCAGATCAAATTTCAAAAGAACAGCATGGCTATTGACTACTGGCCTGACATCTCTTTCAGTCAGCCTCACGGATGAGCGGGACTGCTGAGGCTTTAAATATTCAAATTTAATTTCAGCTACTTGGGAGTGCCAGCTTCTGCAGGAATGACAGGATGCCCCACAGCATCTGTAATTACTGTTGAATTTGAATCTATCCTCCAACACAGATTATGGAGGCTTTATTACGAGGATTGTGATGTTGGTGCTTCTCTTTTTCACATCGATGTTGAGAAAACAAAAAAAGGAGAGAAGGATCAGAAACTCTTTTTTTTCTACTGGCGAGTCACAGACTTTTATGAAACGGACATAATCTATGTGCTACTTCTTTCCTAGAGTTGTTTTATCAGATAATACACTAGATGGGTTATATTTTGACTCTTCAAAAGAAGCTGACTGAATCAAAGTTTTCCCGCTTTTCCTGAGTCCCTCATTAGACTGGGAGTTTTATGAGCCACTATATCATATTTAGATTTTTTTCCTCCATACATCTGGCATAGAGTAGACAATAACAGCCTGCTGAACACATGAGTAAATGAATATAAATGTCACATTCTTCTTCACGCTTTCCCACCTAATCTGCCTTCCTAACTATTTAAATCTATTATTTAAATTTAAAATTTGCTTAAAGCTAATACTTGTTTATTTTCTGGTGTTCATAAGAGAACTGGCAAACTTACTAAAATCTAAACTTACTTTTGGAGACATTGTTTCATACTGACTTCCACTGACAAATTAGAGGCCAACTTAATTTTCCTAAGGAATTATAATAAGTTCCATTCTAACTAGAAAAATACAAAACTATGCTTAGTTTCCTAAAATTTAGTTTTGGTTTTGGTGTTAATTAGAGTCATCTTTTCCACATTTACTTAGTATTCAAATTAGCTGGGGCCTCTGTAAACATTTAGATTTCCAGCTCACCTCCAGAGAGTCTGAAGCAGGGCCCAAAAGTCTGTATTTCTTGACAAGCTCCCCCATGGGTGTTATGATCAGATAATTTTGGTAACTATTGAATTAGAGTTCACCAAGATGTTACAGGATAGTTCATGATGAATATGTGGCATTCATCTTAAGGACCAACAAAATCTTATTGGAAACAGGATTTTGGATTTTCTTTTATTGAAAATCCAGACTTAAGTTGCAATTTTTTTTGACTTATTCTTTTAAAAAACCTAGGTATTTCAGGGAGGGAGACAAAATAGAATATTACCAGCTTCTTTTTTTCCCAAAGAAGAAAGCTCCCGTGAATTCAGTTTTATTTAAACACCATGACATTATGACTAACATATTGGATGGGAAAATCCATTTTCATTTCTAATTTTTCCATATAAGTATTCTTCCTGAAATGTATTATTGTTTTACTTTGGCTTATAACCTTAAAAATTAAATACTGAGAGTGTCTGTCAAATGTTGCAATTTTCCTGCTAACTGCAGTAAAAAACAGCTCCAAGAGTATAAAACAAATGTCACTTTCATGAGAGCAAAGGAACATTTGACTCTCAAATAAAAAAAGTACCTGAATTCATGTTGTAGAGAAACAAAAAAGTTAGTGAAATGTTAGAAAATACTGTAGACTAGAAAGAGAAAAATAAGTAGGGATTGTAATGAGACAGTATCATCACATGGTCAATTATGAAAGATTTAATGTGCAATTTTGTCAAAAAATAAAATACTAACGTAAATTACATTTCTTGCCAGAGCTCCGGGAGGGCAATGAGAAACTGACATTTTAAGGAAGAGAACAAGGCTTCTATTTTTTTTCAATTGACTTTTGGTGTGCATGGACATACACATATACATACACATCCATACGTACATTTAGACGGTCCTATGTATGTATATAATTTTTCCTTGGCATTGCTTTCCTGAGGCTTAGTCAGTTATGACTAATAAAAAACGGAACGGGTATTCATACATTTTTAAAACTGCATTTACACCACTTATAGTAAACCTAGAAAATTGCTATTATTTTGAGAGTGTTTTTCTGAAGTAATCTCGTTTCTAGATCTACATCTGAATTCCACACCTACACTCTGAAAATCTACTAGAGCAAGCAGTCAATAAAAACAGAAAGGCACAAAAAACAATCAGAAAACTTTGTAAATATTTCCTTCTGAAATGTGCATATAAAAGACATTTCACAGGCACATTTTGTCCTGAAACATTCAATTCATTTATTATATGCACTTCAATGAAAGCTTATAGTTGAATTTGTATTTGTAAATATTGAAGACTTTTTCCCTTATGGAAAGTAACCATGGAAAACAAGATGCAAATAACATTAAGAATCAATAGGAGGGGGCCGCCCGGTGGCGCAGCGGTTTAGTCCGCGCTTGGCAGCCCGGGGTTCGCAGGTTCGGATCCCAGGTGCCCGCCAATGCACTGCCTGTCAGCCAGGCCGTGGCGGCGTCCCATATAAAGTAGAGGAAGATGGGCACGGATGTTAGCCCAGGGCCAGTCTTCCTCAGCAAAAAGGGGAGGATTGGCGACGGATGTTAGCTCAGGGCTGGTCGTCCCCACAAAAAAAAAAAAAAAAAAAAGAATCAGTAGGAGATGGCTTATTTAACTTCAGAAAAATTAATTGCTAAGTTGTTCAGGGCCTCTTTAAAGAAGAAGAGCACATCCATAAAAGATATTTGAAATTATAGGTAAAATACCTAGTAATAATAGTCAAAATAACATAAAGGACAGTAATTATTTAGAGAGAGAGACATATATAAACATATATTTTGATTGGTATATTGGTATATATTTTGATATATATGTAAAAAAGGCCTATATTTCCAAGTGTTCAAAGAATTTATGCAATATATTTTCTCATTTATTTTATAAAATTCCCTTCTCTGTAGGATTGGAGATGTTTATGCCCTGCAGTTCCTTCTTATACATAAAGTATTTCTTTATTATAATAGTAATTGCTGCATCCTTATATACAGTTTATTGGTGTTAGTTATTTCCTTCAGTAATAAATAGTAAACTTATCTAAGGCTTTTCTTCATTATACTGAATTAGTTATAATATTATAAACAAACTGGCTAAATTTAATTTTAAAACTACCAGTTTTATTGGTTGAGTTTAGCCAATTGTCATGTTTATAATATTAAAATGGTTTAATTTTTCAGAAATTTTAACATTGGATAGATGACACTATTACTGTCTTACATGAGAATTCTGGCTTTCATCCTTTTCACTGAATGTGTAAATTTACTCTCATAATTTTCCAACTCGCCTAGTGGAAGCCTATTTCTTTGCAATAAGGCTTATTATTTTGGGACTGTCAGAATTATGTGCTATAGTAAATGTGGCTCCTAAGTGCATGGATTTATAGCTATAACTTATTTTGCTTGTGCTTACGAGGTAAGTTTCTGAGGCTCTACATTATTTGAAGGTAGACTTGATAAGTTTAAAACGTATACTACAAATCCTAAAGCAATCACTAAAATAACAAAAAAAAGGTTGCTGCAAATAAGTCAACAAAGGAAACAAAATGAAATCATTAAAAAATTCAATTAATCCAACAGAAGGCAGAAGAACAGAAAAAAAATGAAAGAAAAGATGTGACAAATAGGAAATAAATAGCAAGAGGATAGATTTAAACCCAATTACATCAATACTCATATCAAATATAAATGGCCTAAATGCTCCAGTTAAAGAGCAGAGATAATCAAATTGGTATAAAGAAGCTCCAACTCTATGCTGCATAGAAGAAATGCATTTCAAATATAAAGTACTAATAGGTTAAAAGTAAAAGGATGGAAAAAACATATACCAACATAGCACTAATCAAAAGAAAGCTGGAGTACCTCTATTAATATGGCAAAGTAGATTCCAGAGCAAAAAATATTACCAGCGATAAAGAGGTCATTTTCTAATGATAAAGCGGTTATTTAATCAAGAGGACATTACAATCCTAATTAGTCATGCATCTTTTAACAGAGCTTCAAAATACTTCAAGCAAATACCAATATAACTGCAAGGAGAAATAGAGAAATTCACAATTATAGTTGGAGATTTCCACATTGCTTTCTGTAATTGGTAGTACAAGTAGATAGAAAATCAGTGAGGATATAGAAAACCTGAACAACACTGTCAAGTAACTTGGCCAACTTGACACAAAAGTTGTACATATGTTTCAGACTGAGATAATGAAATAAAATACATTAATACGCAAATATCTGGCCTATTAATTAAGGGAAACGATTTTTAAAATTATTCACCTATAATCATTAAATCACATGCTTAATGTACGTGGAGACAAAGCAGTATTTCACCGGTGCAATGGTTTAACCATACTTTTCTTTACGCCTCTTCCCTAAATTAACCCATATAAGAACTTCACTATTATAGATGTGCTTTTTAGTGAATATTACACATGGATAATGGATGAAAATATGCATTTATCTTAAAATTAATTTCAAGAGCTGTGTAATTTATGAAGTTTAAAAAACTTCCTATGGAACTTATTTACATTATCTATGCAGTAGAATGCCAATTGTAAAAGGTGAAAGAAACTGAAATAGTTATTTGCAATAAATTATGGCAGACATATGTCTACAACTCAAAACATATATATAAAGACAGTTTTACAAAATACCCAATATTCATTCAGCCTAAGATGCCATTGATTATAAAACATGCTATTATTTTATGTTCTTCTAGAAAATAATGTGCTCCCAATTAAATGGTGACATTGTAAGATAAACCCATTTCTGAGATGTTAAAATGTAAAAAGTGTATGTGTTCTGAGATGTTAAATGAACGTATCCTGAGACATTAAATGGGTGTGTTCGGAGAAGTTAAACGTCAATAGGTATGGCTTTATAATCTAAACCTAGAAACATGTCTCCTCTAAAGTGAATTTTTTGTGAACTGAATTCAGACTCTGTTGACTCACTGAAATAGCCATTCCAGGCTTAGTATTTCTGGGAAAATTTATGAAGTCTCTGCCTTGAATGCTTGAAGAAAGAAAGATATTCCCAACTCCCTATCAGTTAATAATATAACAACAGTTAGGGAATAAAAGGGCTACATAAAATGGAAAAAAAAACACTAACTCAGAAATACTTAACATGTATGAAAGTGTGTTATATTTTCCCCCAAATCCTTGAAGTAAGATTTTGTTTCTGCTGATATATTCAGAAAGCTAGGGTTCTTTGCACAAAGACCCTAAGCAATGAATTAATTTCAATTTCATCAGTCCAACTGAGGTCGTATTTTAACATCTGCTCCAATTAGTTATTGATATTGTCCCTGAGCATTTCTATCCTCCAGGCTCCCACAGAAATTCAGACCAGTAGACACCATGAAAAGATGTTCAAAATGGTAAGAACTTTTAGAAAAACAACTAGAAATTATATGGTCTAGAATTGTATGGTGCATTAATATATATTATTGTAATATTAAAACAGATTATACAGGTCAAAGAAATTAAACAAATCTATGAATTAATATACAATCAAGGAAACTGAGCAGAGAAATGTCCTATATTTTAATTTTGACAAACTAGTATAATAGTCAAAATTTGTCCATTTCTAAAATTCCTAGTTGTCAAAATAATTCAGGAAATATGAAATGTTTAAAAATCTTTTAGTTAACCTTTGAAATGTTTTTCTCCAAAAAACATTTTTTCCTGATACCAGTAATGCATTTTAATAATAAAAAATAGTAGTAGCATGTGTTCAAACAGTAACTATTTACATGAACTTTATGATAAATGATTCAAGCTTCTATTAGGTTTATAAAATATAAGCTGAATCTTACTTAGTCAGATCTTAGATAATTGATAATATGGAAAATGTTATCGGTAAAGCAATTTGTTTTTCTATAGGTTGCACTATTACATTATCTGACTATAAGCTCCTTTACAGTGCTAGTCTTTAAAGCTTTTTATTTAACATACATTTTCCACTGTATGTAGCCACTATTTTCAGTACAGACTTATAAGCAGTTCATTCAATCACACTTGGATACAATTTGATCCTCCACTTCGGCATGTTATAAACCACTGGGTGACTTACCTTGTCTTTTCTTTGCTTTTCATCCTGGTATACAGTCCAGTGTTCACCATCATTGCTGTAAGCCAGTTTGTAGGAGCCCACGAACTGTACATGACCAAAATCTTTAGCTCCTTGTGTAATGATGCCCGTCACTTTGGTAGGGACCAGAAGATCCACCTAAAAGAAAGGAAAAGACATAATTTAGATGCACAATAGAGTACATTATAAATTTGCAAGTCTCTTGAATGTAGGAGATTAAGAAACATGTATGCTAAAGCCAAAAATCTGTTGATTATTTGTAGTTTGAAACTGATGACTGAGTCTATTATTGGCTTGTAATTTTGATTTTGCCACTGGGTAAACTTAGTTTAAAACTTGAACAACATTTTTGACCATTTTAAAATAAAACAGTGGTCATTTCAGTGGATCAATCAATTTGATATCACACTGGTTCATCTGGCTGTGCAGTTTTGTGTAAGAGAGAGTGCAGAACTGGCAAGGCTGACCTTCTTGAGACTGATCATTATTCTCCCAAGAGCTTGTGCTTATAATTCAATTTGCTGACTTTACTGGTTAATTCAATAATAATAAAAATAAAATTGTTAGCTGTGTTCACATCAGGAACAGAAATAGTATTAGACATTTAATAAACATTAAAGAAAAAAATCAACCCTGTTTCCATGAATTTTAATCAGTTCAGTAATATGTAATTGAGTAATAGTAATCATTGTCCAATGAAAATCCTCTTTCAGAAAACTACAAACCTAAAAACGTTGAGGAAGAAGTCAAATATTATTCAAAAATGGCGGAGGATTGAAATATGCATCTGTGACTTGTGCGATCTGTGCTCAGGATGCTTTTTTTCCCTGCAAAATATATACTTAAAGGGCATAAGACCTGTGGTGATTTAGTAAGCATTAAATTCATCAAAATGCAATTGAAACGCAAAAAATAGGGATGATTTTCATCAAAGAATACACAATATTGAATAGTTTAGTATTCTTTCTCTTTATTCTCTAATTCATGCATCTTTTCTAACATCTTATGATGCTAATTTAAAAAAAATTATAGGAAACTTTGTTTTCCTTGTGGACAATTCTTATAAGACCTTTACCTTTTGTTTTATCAACGTTCCTTGATCTACAGCTTCCTCTCTCCTCCTACCATAGCCACCTACTTCCTATGACTAAGTGCCCTGCTACATCCTTGATCTTATCATCTTTAACTGTCATGATCCCGTGTGTGACCTTGATGGCTTTCAACCACTCTGTCCTTTTGTTTCTATTTCAGGTTCTCCATCCTGTGAGATGTATGTAGCCACAAATAGACAGTTACGGGTCAGACACAGGCCATGAATGAGAGGAGAGAGCTAGGGAGAATGCATTGAACAGACAGCATTTGGTGACAAAGATGCTCATCAATAAAGATACAAAAAACGTTCCCAATGTTTCACAGCCTAGGAATATTTCTTAAAAAATTCACATGGGCTTTTTGCCCACTTTTTGAAACATTCTTTAATTAAAGACATTAGGCTCAAATTGGACAATGGATTAAGACAGAAAACCACCTTTAATGCTTTATTAAAACATTTTTGAAAGTTTATCAAAAACTATAAAACACTTTTGTTTTCGCTATTTTCCAAATATGTATTATGTCATCTAAAATATCTTGTGTGTCCAGCAGCAACGCAGGACGACAAAAATTATATCCTGGGAAGGAAACCGTTGCATAGTTCACCCTATGCTAAGCGCTGTCTCGTATGTCCTCACTGAATCCTCTCAACAACGCTGTACAGTAGGGTGTTGCCTCCACTTTAGAGATGAGGGAACAGATGCCTAACATAATACGATGTGTGGACCAAAGCTAAACGGCGAGCGAAGGGAGGATCCCAGATTCAAATCCATGTCTTTCTGACTCAGTTCCACATGCAGGTGATTCTCACTCAATGATCTCTTCCCATTCTCTGTGACGATTTCAGAACCTTCTAAAGAATCTCAAAGCTTTCTCACCACACTCATCAAACTTACAGCAACTAAAACAATCCTGGCTTTACAATCCCAGGGGAACCCTGTCTTCTAACATCAGTTTCCTCTCTGTTCTTCAGCTGTCTGGGCTGAAAAGTATGAATTGCTTTTGTTGTCCTAAATCCAAATCTAATTGCGTAGAGACATTTATGCATAGGCACTGGTTTTAAAAGTGCTCTGAATGTTGCTAACACTTAATAAGTAGAAGAAAAAAATATTACAGTACTCTGCGTCACCGTGCTGCCATAAAGGCTGTCAACGCACAGGGACTCCAACTGTCACCAGATATGAACATCTCCGGGGCTGGATTCTTCGGTCCTTAAATTTCTATAAGTCCTGAGCTAAGATGACGCAATGCGGAGTCTTATAGCATCTCTTTCTCTGTGCCATTTCTTAAAGTCAGTTGGTTTTCCTGCTGGGTGGAGATGTTTTCTCCGTAAGTTGTGTGTCTTGGCTCTTTCTAACAGATATGTTTTTCTCCCACTCTAACAGCTCCCCTTCTCCAGCTTTTTTTTTTTGATCTAGAAATGTTTTTCTTTTTTGTTCCAGTTAAGTCAATTTCTCGACTTAAATAGTCAGCAATCTGTTTCAAGCTGGATTTTGTCCTAAAATTTGCTACATTAAACTTAGAATACCAGGCCTAAGCAAACCTTTCAGTATAAAAATAATCAGCATCCCACACTTAACACAGGGTTGCTGCAGCAGGGCGTGTACAGAGCTCACTCTGAGACACACTCACAGACCCGCAACCCCCGTGTTCAGCTTGCAGGATTATCCCAGAGACCCTGGGGGTTCCGCTGACCTATGCTGCCCCCCGGCCCAGGACCACTCTGCCAGCTTGTAGATCTTCTGAGGGAAAGCTGCACTGCAAACATGCTGGGCAAAATGCCATCTGCTGTTTTAGACCCTCGCCTCCCAAGGTTTGGCTCAAATAGAACAGGCTATTTAGGGCACCGAGCTGGCACATGGGTAGACGTTTGGCTCAGTACACTGCGCTTCATGTCTGGATCTGTATTAAAGTTGCCTTACTTGTAATAGTCCCTCAATAAAGGTTTTCCTGGACTGAGCTAGAACTACTTCCTAAGCATGTTGTACAGACAAGAAGCAACCCATGGCTAAGGATGCCGCAGTGTATCTTGCAATGCTGCCCTTCTCTTGGTTCTCCACATGGGATACCATTACTGGCCAAGGAAACATGGTGTCACAGAGGTACCAACCAATTTTTACTGGGGAAGGCAACTAGTTAAAAATTCTCTCTGATTTTCAGGAATGTGATTGTGAGAGACGGCCTATTCTAGTGGAGCTGGATGGTCTGGGTTCCCAAACTGGTTCTGCCTTTACTAGCTACAAGCCTTGGGCGAGCTACTTTACTGCTCTACATCTCAATTTCCTCCTCTGAAAAATGAGGATAATACTCCTCCCAGGATTTTATGAGGATTAGATGAGTGTGTAAAACAATATAGTAAGGGCTATATAAGACTTCAATAACAATAAAACAATAAATAAATCTGGGGGAAGAATCTAACACCAGTCTCAGAACACTTTATTAGAAGCATAAATAAAGAAGTAGGGAAATGGGATGGCAAGATCGTCCTAGAAGGAAATTCTAGGTCTCAGTACATTTTGGTCACCTTCTCAGGATGTGTAGAAAACTAGTTATCTCATCTTTACTTAGAGAAAATTTGAAGCAACTGAAATTTCCATTCATGAGTGAAATGGTTAACTAAAAATAATATAATTAATTTTATGAAATGTCCATCCCCATTTAAATATTAAGATAATATTACAATAGGGAAATGGTTCTAAAATAAAATTAAAAGAGAAAATTAGATTCCAAATTATAGTGAGTGATTTATTTCCCTTTAATTATAAGAGTGAAGAAAGAGGGATAGAGAGAGAGAGAGGCTTAAATGAAATATAAGAAAAACGTATTGCATGAGATTTGTGTAGGAATATAACTGTTTTAATGTAAAATACCCTGTAATGTTTTAGTGAAGCATAAATGTTTTTAAAGTGTCTAAGCTGGAAAAACAGTGTAGAAAAACTAAGAGCATTTGTTTGGGAAAAGTCAAGATAAACTGCATTTCAGACATCTGCATAGCACTCTGACGGATGGCTCCTTTGAAGGAGACAGGGAAGAGCAGGAAAGTCAGCTGATTTTCATGGAGATGTTCATACAGTGGTGAGGAAAATGGAAAGAGATACAGATAAAAAAGTGTGCAAGCAAAGTGAACAAAAAGACCAAAGAGATTTATCACAGAAATATGACACTCAGCTGCATTTAAAATACTCTGGTTTTTTTGCCTTTATGTTGTATCAATTATATTGGATAACCTATTTTATAACTTCACGGAGCTTTGTAAAATTAACTCATTAAACAGAAATAGCTTTGAAGCTAATATAAAATCTAGTATTTAAAAATTAAATTGTAGGCCAAATATTTAGAAAACATTTTGGTTTCAATAAAGAATTTTTACCTCAACATTACATGAAACAACTGTATATAATCCTGGCTACATTTAAGGCATGTAATTCATTGTACTTGGCGTTTGAACAATATTGTTGGTTATCAGATGTTGATTATGCTTTTAGTTCATATTTGCAGGCCAACTAGTTAATGTGACCAACTTATGAAATATTATCCAGTCTCTGTGTCTGATATGATCCAGTAGTTCTAAAGTTACAGGTTCACAATCCTTAAAATACTATGGAGGCCTGATAATACACACTTTGTTCAGCTCATTATTGCATTCCTCCCTTTACTAAAAAAGTTTTAATTTCCAACAATATTTAAAAACATTTAATATAGTAACTGCTTTTTTCCAAATCGAATTTTAAAATTACGAACACTAATACACAAAAAAATACTATAAAATAACTTTTCAAAGGATAGAGGGGATTTTCTGTTTTATTGGTGTCTTATAGTGTGCCTTTCACATGTAAAACCACGTATAACACATGTATGGTACCATAAACAAGCTTTCTAAGCTCAGGTGATCATTTGGAGTATGTTTTGTAGGAAACCTGGCATATTGTAGACATTCCAAACATCCAGGCATCATCTGCCCTGGATTCAAACTTGAGAAAATTCCATACTTAACAATTACCTGCAATTATAACATGAATAACACCATATGTCAACCTGAACTTCACCCCATGATTGCTGTCAGCTCATGACTATTAACTTTTTAGAAGAGTTTACTTAGAATCCTGCAAGGAATTCAACTGCATATTTTAACTGAGGATGGGAGATCGCATGGTAACTATGGACATGTTTTATTTAATATTTTTATTTTAATAATCTTTCTCATTATAAAAGTAATCCATGCCTTGAAGAAAATTGAGAAATACAGAGAAGAAAGATTTTAAAACAACTCTGTCTCACCATCAGATATAATCAACACTTTTTATCTCCCCTAAACATGGATCTTTTAGACAAATTTGTTGTATTTGGCATTTGAACAATATTCTTGGTTACCAGGTGTTGGTTGCACTTGTAGTCCATATTTGCAATGAGTTTCTTCTTCTTTTTCTTAACATTTCACCAGTAATTACCTATGTGAATAAACTATTTTTAAGACTTTTTTGTCCTAACAAGCCACTTGAAGGATTTACCACATCATTTATTTACTATAGAACATTTACTTCTCTCTGTACCCTTAATTTTTTTTATTAAAATTAATACTCTCACTTTGTAGGGTTATATACGTCGAATTATAATGTTGTACACCTGAAACTTACATAATGTTATACACCAATTTCACCTCAATTAAAAATTAATTAATTCAATTCATACTCTAGTAAAATCCTAATCCTTTCATTTGGCCACATATCTTATTTACTTAGGATAAGTTCACAGAATTAAGGATACGAAAAATACATTTATTTTCTAAACAGAAAAGTAATAAACACTCGTGAAAATTTCAAATGGTGCAAAGAGATGTAAAGAATTCAGATAAAATAACCTTAATTCTATTATCCAGAGTTAATTCCTGTGGACCTCTTGATAGTCACATTTGCAAACATTTCCTATAAACTCAGAGTATACAGGTGGTTTTGCAATTTGCATTTTTTCACTTACTGTGAATATTTTTACATATACTGTTTAATAATAAGAAGAATTTGTAATGGAAGAATTTGTAACATTGTCTATTATGGATACATGAATAAACATGAAATTTATTTAACCAGTCCCTATCCATATTTTTAAAATCTATTTCTAATTCTTTTTTTTTTTTTTTTGTGGGGAAGACCAGCCCTGAGCTAACATCCGTCGCCAATCCTCCCCTTTTTGCTGAGGAAGACTGGCCCTGGGCTAACATCGCGCCCATCTTCCTCCACTTTATATGGGACGCCGCCACGGCATGGCTGACAGGCAGTGCGTCGGCGGGCGCCCGGGATCCGAACCAGCGAACCCCGGGCTGCCAAGCGGGGACTAAACCGCTGCGCCACTGGGCCGGCCCCTATTTCTAATTCTTTTTCATCAGGAAAAATCTAGAATGAACTCCCATGTACATCTATCTTTAGTGCAACTGTTGGTGCAACTGTTTCCTTACAGGTATGAAGGACCTGCCATTTGAAATGTGACATATGTCGTTTCACTTGTCTCCAGAAAGATTATAAACTTACATCTGCAGTATAAATTTTTTTTTCTACAAACTCACCAATCCTGTCTTATAAAATTTTACATTTTTGACAATTTGAAAAATGGCACTTTCACATTTAATGTACACCAATGGTGATAAGTGGCATTTAATTTACCTTCTCCCAATTGTTGTCTCACTCATACTATATACATATAGTCTCTTTAATATGTTTTATCTATTACCTATTGGATTAGAGATTTTCTTGTTGGTTTTTAAGAACTGTTTATATAGCATCAATATTGGCTTCTATTACATTTGCTAATTTTTTTCCTAATTTGCTATGTCATTTACTTTTATATTTGACACATAAGGTTTAAATTTTCCTATACCCAAATCTATCAATCACTGCCTTTGTGATTGCATATTTTTGTATGCTTAAAAAGATCATCTACTTAATTAGATCAGTTAAAAAAGATTTACATATTCTCCTATAATTTCCTCTGGGTTTTCCTTCTTCCTTCCTTTCCTTCCTTTCTTCCTTCCCTCCTTCCCTCCCTCCTTTCTATTTTCCTTCTTGCTTTCTTTCTCACCTACACCATCTTGGCTTTACGTATACATGATGTGACATACAGTTCATAATTTTTTTTTAAAAAAATGTAATTTTCTCAACACTTTTTGTTGAATAATCCATTTCTTTTTTGTTTTTTTCTCCCTACCTGGCTGGTAGTTACAAGCTTTGCTCTTTATTCTTGAAATTACTACTACTACTACTACTATTTCTACTACTAATCATCATCATCATCACCATCATCATCCTAGTAAGGATATATCTTGGTGAAAGTCTCTTTACTGTTTTTGGATAGAATAAAGTGGGTCCATTCAAACTGTAGACTAATTTATGGGAGAGGAAGGTGTGCTCAAAAGGTTTTCTTGTCATATTTAAAAATATTGTTTCTGCTTCTTTTATTGTCTCTCTTTAGAAGGTCAATTATCTAAAACTGGCTCTTTACTTCTGATTTTTCCTATTTATAATATTTTCTCACTTACCATTTTTTATTATTCTCCTTTGCATTCTCAGAGTTTCTCCATTTTGTCCTCAATATTATGGATTTTATTTTTGATAATGCAATTTACACATCTAAATTTTAAATTTCCTTGAAACACATTATTACTTAAGATACCTCCCTCATCATCTCAGCATTCATCTCATCCTCTCTATTATTTTTGGAGAAAATGCCTTTATATACATTCTAGTAATCTATTGTTTCTGTAGAAAACTTTCCACTTTTATAGTTTTTTCTTCATATCTTTAGAATAATTTCTATCCTTTTGTTGTTCCACATATTTAAAAATAAGCCCCACATTATTTTGTTATATTTTCCTTTACTTGAACACAGAGAGAACAGTCCTGGTGTTTGCCATCACACTGGTCACAAGGTTCCCCTTTGCCTCTCACCGTCTATTAGCTGGTTGCGAGAATTCTCTTTCTGACCCTCGGATATCAACACTGCCTCTGGCCTTGTCACCAATGCCCAGCAGACATTTAGGCAGTACGGCTTAGCTGGTCTGAAGGACGAGCCCACCTACTCATGCTGTTTTTCCTCTGAATATAGGAAGGATAACTTATTTTCCTGGTAATACAAAATCCAAAGCATTCTCCTGTCAAATGTAAAATCGCAAGGCAGGCAATTTGGTGTCTGGTGTTCATCATGCACCCAGCATACACAAGTTGTTTCAGTAAATACATATTGAATAAATGGTTTCATATTTTAGGATTCAGTGACCTAACATGAAGCCAACATGTGTTCTATTCCACTTTGCCAGGTTTGTAGTATGGGATAATGAGTGTGATGGAACACTGGGAGGCGGTGCACTGGCCACAGCATGCACTTTCTGGTTGCAGTAAAGTGACCATGGCCCTCTAGTCCAAGGGCAGGCTCTGGGTCCTGGCCACCGCTGTTCTGATTCAGATCTTGGAATCCCCACACTATAGGCACTGGGGATTCTGCCCAGAGCCTGGAAAGTTTCCAACTGGCACGTATTTGCATGTATCTTTCATGGATGATGGGAAGGGAATCAAAAGCTGCAGAGTCACAATTCAGAAGTTGAATGAGTTAAAATTATATCAGTGATTTCCTCATAACCTCAATATAGGAACACTTAAAAAAAAAGGTCTGCTTTCTGAGCTCCAGAGGAACTGTCCATATGTAGTTCTGGAAAACGTTTGAGAAAATTCAGCCAGGCTTCACTAAAACTCTATGTGTAAAAATAGTTCTACATGAAAGTCCATCTATCAAGATTTTCTTATTAAATCTCAAAGAAGTTGAAAAGATAAAAACAACCAAAATTATAAACACATTCCGAGTTAACAAAATAATATTATAAAGATTGAATCTAGTACCCTTGTATTGATTTACTTCAATCATGATATATAAAGAGAAAATAACTTGATTTTCTGTTCTTTTTTAATGAACAGATCTTTGTAATAGTCTACATAAATTTTATTTTTTGAATTGTTTTGAAAAATTAGTTTCAAACAGCTATAGTTATAAGTAACTAAAATTGACATCAAGTTAACAGGTAAGCTCTTAGCCATTTTCTCCAAATCCTATGTCAGAAAGAATAAAATGTGTTTGAAGAAAAAAATAAAACTTAGAAAAGTCTTAGGGAGAAGGATCATACTTTTCTGGTTGGGCTATTGATTTTATCAAAAATAAAATCACCTTGGAAGAGTAGAATTAGCATATCTTTTTTATTCACCTTTCAAGCCTGATTTTGATTAGGCTGAGAACTTTGAGTTATTCCATGAATAAAAATTCAGGGCGGTGCCCATTGAATTAGTCTGTAATTGAGAGGGTCATTATTACTTGGTTAATAGAGACTTAATACAAGTCTTTGATCAAAGAGTATGATCATATCCAATAAATATTATTCAGATGCTTTAATTACTGCAGTGCCAAAGCTCAAATGAAGTAGAAAACAAAGCAAATTACCAGTAAGTGATTTCCATGTAATTTAGAAAACAATAGCAGAGATTTTAAGCAGGAAATGAAATCGTTTGTTATTTGGTGCTTTTTGGTAGCACAGTAACAGGAGAGCATAGGTAAAAATTGTGCCAGAATTTTTTTAAAAAGCTAAAGCTTCATTGAACAGGCGATGAAACTTGCATGCACTTCAGTAGCCAGAATTTGGTTGATTGTTCACTTGAAAACGCTATGTGAATATATATGTGGGACAACTACTGAATGTAATTTTATCAAAGGCATTTGTATTCTGTATAACCATTATATATTTTAGAGACTGACATTTACAAACACAAAACATCTATATATACATTTGTGTCAATATGTATATTTACATATATCTTGTTCTGTGACAAATACATAAAAATCATGAGAACTCTAAAAACAAAACACCCACAGAGCAAAGTTACTGCAGTGGCAAATCACATTGCATGGCCCTCAAAAGCTAGAAAAGTTGACAAAACACACAACATATTTTTATGCACCATGCTCGCTGGAGGAGCTATGCATTTTATGTTGATATAAAACTTAGCCATTTTCACAATTTACAAGTCATCCATTGAGTCCTGCACATCATTTTGTTTCATCAGACTATGCGAGCCTTAATTCTAGATTTTTGTCTTAACTGGATATGTGCACATTATATGGTGACTGATTTTTAGGCTAAAACAACAACAGTGCAAAGAAACCCAGATGTAACTTCTTCCCCCTGGTCCTTACAAAAGGAAGTGGAAAGGGGCATGGTCTCTTGGGAATCAGGCATGAGATAAATGTTTCAAATTGCTTTGGGAAATGTACCATCAACATCAGCCATCAAAAAACAACCCAGGTCAGCAGGTTGCTCTGAAGTGATTGGAGGGGAAAAGAGAGGGAGACGGCTCAGCAGGAAGAGAAACGCCTGTGGATTACAGGGTTAAGAACCACTGACACAGAAAGTGGCCTGCACTAAAGGGCGACTTTTTAAAAAAATTTTTTGTCCAAAGGACAGAGTATGCGTATAGTGTGGATAAAAAAGGATACAAATTATTTCCATTCAAACGCATAGTCAGTGACTAACACCATGGGCATTTTATTTGTGTCAGAAGGACAAGCCAGGCTCCAGTGGGATCTGGCAGGGCTACCGAATTCATTGGTAGTCCAGTCACCACAGATTATGATTATCATCACAGAGTCTCGTTAAAAGCCAGGGTCATAGATTTCCTCTTTCAATACCCATAAAATCAATGTTTTATTATTTATATTAATTTATTTATGGTATAAACATCTTATCTATATTTTTCCACTGTTATTGATGCTAATTTCCATTTGTTTTGTTCCCTAGTGGAAGTAAGGAACAGCTGTTGTATACCTGAAACTCCAATTTCATCAAGTTTCTCCTTTAGGTCCCAATATTTATTTCCCATTTTTTTCAGCTTAATATAGTGTTAAAGGTCTTTCGAGCTTATTAAGTGGCAGAATATAAAACTGGGTGCTGGATTAAAAAATCTGCAGTCTAACGAATATATTTTAATTAAGTCCCATTGAACAATATGGCCTGCATATATCCCTAAGGAAGCCCCAAATAGGTATATCCTAACAGTTACAATGTTACGGCTTGAATATAGGGTATACAACCTTCATAAAATACGTTCTTCTTGACTGCACGTGAACAATAAGATGCTCGCACTTCTCTTCTTTCGAGAAGTGACACTGTATTTAAGGGACTCTTGCATATATATGGTTGACTCATAACACGGGCTCATTTCTTTGTGCAATCAGCTCCAAACAATCTCATATTTTTAAAATCACATTCTTTAACTCTAAAACTATTCATGCACTGTATTTTCTATTACTGTAAAATAGCTCATAAACCACAGTCTTAAATTAGGTACGGAATTAATAAATCACTTGGAACAAACCCATTATATTAAACTTATGTAATTTTTTTGCATATGTATTCAGTATTTTAAAAACTCCCCAGGTTATTGCTCGCTTCACTGAAGGCTCACTTATAGATTTAAATGAAGAATTTCATAAGACGCCTCCCAGTGGCTGAACATCTTTGCAGTACCTGTCTTTGATATCCCATCTGAGGCTTCAGGCACAAAGCTGCTGACATTTACATGTAATTTGCAAAAAAAAAAAAAAAATCAGAAGTGAAATAAACAGAAAATAGAGGCATAAGTCCCTTTTATTTGATATTATAAGCACTTAAGGATCCTGAAATCCAAAAATATTTTACTGAAAGTCAAACACTGATTTAAAGAAAAGAAGAATCATATAGAAATGATTGTACAGAATGACAGTAAAAGTAAAATTTCAGAAAATTAGTTACAATGGAACCAGTCAGCAAGGAAATATAAAAACACAAACAAAATTTTAAAAAACGGTTCATCCTTACAAACAACTCGCAAGATTTGTCTCTCGATCTCGTGGCTTGTTGTACCTAAAGAGCTTATTTTGACATCTTTCCCATCACAGATGTAGTTCAAGAAATGCTGAATAGCTATTAGTTTAGGAATCAGAATATAAGCTTTGACATCTCTATGTTAAACAGAATCACTATGGGCTCAACACAAATAGGTTTTCACAGTCTCCCTCCTGGGAGAGGGGCACTCAGGTCAGAGCTCACACATACAATTTACCACCTTTTAAATACTGTTTTCTCAAAAAGTGTGGTCTTGTAATGCATTGCCTCTGACTTTTTGTAGCGTAACACTTTTTTTAAAAAGTATCAGCAGTGACATAAACTGTCTTGTAGAGATTATGCTTTAGGAACCAGAAATATCACTGTTGTTGGGGAGATTTAAAGATAAACTCTGAAGAAAAATTCTGAAATAACACATTGTTTTTGAAAAATTTCAGGTCACAATAACTAATGTGGTTGTATTTTCAAGATGGAAACAATAATTAAAAATAATCCAACGATGAAAACCCAGACATTAAAAGAATATGTCTAACATTTCTGCACTGAGAATGCTTTTTTTTTGGTGAGGAAGACCAGCCCTGATCTAACATCCGTTGCTAATCCTCTTCTTTTTGCTGAAGAAGACTGGCCCTGGGCTAACATCCGTTGCTAATCCTCCTCTTTTTGCTGAGGAAGACTGGCCCTGGGCTAACATCCGTGCCCATCTTCCTCTACTCTATATGGGACGCCGCCAGGGCGTGGCTGACAAGCAGTGTGTCGGCAGGCGCCTGGGATCCGAACCCGCAAACCCCGGGCTGCCAAGCACGAACTAAACCGCTGCGCCACTGGGCCGGCCCGAGAATGCTTTTTAATACAGTTATTTGTACATATATTTTATTAGATTAAGGGCTTTCTCTTCTATTATTTATTTGCTACAGAATTTTAAAACCTTGAAAACCATGAATTTTCACTTTATCAAATTTTATGTCTGAAAATATTGAGACGATCATGAACAATGAGCAAAACAATTAGCCACAAAGCCAACACCTAACAGTCCTAGGAACTGTTAACAATGACAATACCTATGTGCACATCTTCCACTGTCTTCCTGCTTCTTCCAACCAAGGTTACCCAGTGCTACACTTTTCATTATTTCTTTGCTTAGTTTTATTACATATGAATGGACCCTCAATAACATTTAGTTTTAAGTTGTTTTTAAAATTTATAAAAAGTATTATATAGTAATCTTCTGGGACTTGCTTTTTTCACTCAATATTATATTACTAAGCTTTATCTATAAGTATGTTTATAAAGTATATTTATTTTGACTGCTGTGTAATATTCCATGTGTGCATATAATACAATACATTACCCATTCTACCGTCATGAGTATTTGATGATTTCCAGCTTTTGGCTTTTAAATCAATGCTATCAACCTTCTTGTACTTATCTCCTGGTATACACGCTCAACATTTTTGTTGTGATTATGTACTTAAGAGTGGAATTTTTTGGTTGTAGAGTATATGAATGTGCAATTTTATAAGATAAGGCCAAACAATTTCCAAAATGATTTTACCAATTTACACTCCTACTAGCAAGATATATACATTCTTCACCTTCAATTTCCTATATTGGTGATTAACATTAGTAGATTTTTTTAGTGTTTTTTTTTTTAAGTTTGAATAGTTAATGTATTCCTGGGATAAATTCTTCTTTATTAGTAAATAAGTCTATTTAAATGTTGATGGATTCCATTTACTAATATTCCATATAAGACTCTTGTATCTCTGTTCACAAGTGAGAGTCCAAATCCTGTTCTTTTCTTATACTTGTGTCCAGTTCTGGTACCAGGAAACCATGGTTTCATATGAGTTTCAGAAGTTTTCCTCTCTTTGTTTTCTGTGGAATAGTGTAACACAGATGGTATAGGTTTTTTAAAAGCTGTAAACTCTCACTCAAAGTCTTTCATGATGGTAGGTCTATTCAGGGTTTCTTTTCTTTCTCTCTCTTTTTGGTATGTGATCTTTCCTGACCATACAGATTTCTATTTTTCTTTGAGTAAATACATTTTGGTAATGTATCTTTTACTGTAAACATATATAAATATATATATATATATAAACAACATATAAAACATATATATATAAAGTAAATATGAGACAATATTAACTTTTGTTATATTTGGGTATTATGTTGTTCTCTGTACATGATTAAAATATTTTATAATTTTAAAAAGTGCAGTATATTGTGAAGCCTTGGGGAAGGACTGAAATAATCTTTGTATTTGGATTTGTTTCCCAAGAAGTATGTGGTGGTGAGGAAGAGAGTAGATAGAGGGTTTTAAGACATCTGTCTAATTTTTTCTAGTCATACTGATTCTATGTATTTAGTTTTGCAATATAACCCCAAAACACATTAAATCTTAGAATGAAAAGTAACATAATTAGGCAACTTCTGAATGTTTTTAAAAAAATTCTGCTTGCCCACAGTATTGTAACTTTAGGCGTAACAAAAGCTAGTGTACTTATGTGTTTAAAATCAAAGCTTTTTATTTTATTTTTTGGCATTTCACAGATTTCTTTTTATTACTGCAATCATACCACTAACATTGAGCCATTCATTTTAAAGAAAGACTTTGCCATCTGTTAGCTGAATTTATTTTGTATAACCTATTTTATATTTCTTCATTTCTACTGCCTTTGGCATAAAATAACTATGGCAAAATCATGTAAACATAAAATAACAGTGAAATCTGCAATATTTCATAAGTTATATTACAAAATTAGGTTTTCCATAATGACAGACAGATAGGTACAGAAACTAAGGTATCTTCCATAAATTTTATCATTTCCTTATTACAACTTTTACAAAACCCAAAATCTAACACATGCTCTCTAGAGATTTTTTTGAAAACCATGCATAACAGTAACAAAATTTAATGACTGTAGTTAAAAAACCTTTACTATCTTCCCAACAGGTTCTGCCACCCCCTCTGACCTTTTCGTGTATGGCCTGATGCCTAGCACAGATCTAGATGCTTAACAAATTTTACTCTGTTTTTATTTTTTCATTACTGAATGGGCCCATAATTAATCTTCCAATTAATACATCAAAATTAATACATCTATATTTGATATTCATCCAAAACTCAAATGTAAAGGGCTCTAAGCCTTTTTTTCCAACTCTCATTCTGTACTCTCTTCAGCATCTCTCTCCATTACAGTACGTATCACCCTATGTTGGCAGGAATCTGTCTATGAATGTCTGTCCTCTGCTAGACTTTGGGCTCCTTGAATTTCAAACCATGTTTTAGTCATCCTTGTATCTTCCAAGGTCATCACAAGGTCTGCATACGTTAGGCATCCAAGAACATGCTTATCAGACAGGTGGACGGATTAGATAGAAAGAGATTGGGTCAGGAATACAGGTTACCGTTTGTTTTTAAAATACAGCAGGGCCAACTCTTCTTCAGAGATAAGCGGCACTGGAAAATGATGTGTAAACATCTAAAGAAATGTTTGAGTGAAGAAAAAGATTTTCCTGAGAGAGAAGTTTTAAGGTGGAGTTTTAAGAATTTTGTGTTTATGTACTGCATGGCACTGTGAATTTGGCAGCATTGTGCAGTACAAACTTTGGCACAAAAAGACTAGAGTTAGTGAGAATGACTTTAATGCTTTGTCAGGAGTAAGGCAGAATGAGGTAAAGTTCCCGAGATTCTAAGGGCAGTAATGAGGACAAAAGACCCAGGGACAATGTGACAAGTGAAAGGACGGGGCCTTTCTTTTTCACACTGTTCACTCAATTTAATCGGAGCTTAAATCAAGATGAAGAGCGCTGAACTAACAGCAAAGGACAGCCCTCAGGAATAAGAGTGGGTTAACACATCTTGGTCAGAAATGGGTACATAAGAAGCTGGGGACAAGTAGAGGAAGCTAGGAGACTATCAAATCCAATGTCATTTTGCCAAGTAAGTTTCCGAATCAGGAGACTATGGGAAGCAGCATGGTCTGGATACTCTTGCTAAGGCTGGAAATGCAGACTATGCAAATCTAAACTCAACATTGGCTGAAGAGGCCAGACCAGAGGAACGGCAGGCACAGGAGCAGGGAAAAGAGGCTAAGTTGGGCCAGTTGGTCTTGGAAAACAGGATGTTAAGGTTGGCTGGTGGAACTTCAGAGAGCCAAGAGTGACAAAAGACAGGAGAACTACTGAGAAACGTGCAGATCTCAGAGAAGTCAGCAAGAAATTCTGTATAGGAAGTTGAGTGAAAAAGAGAGTGTCAAAAGGGACTGCAAGGGGTTTTGGAGACGTCTGGCAGAACACAATAGGTAAAGTTCCAAGCACACAGACACACTGTATCATGGAGCAGAGGCGTCGGCATAAGATTTCGTCCCCTCGGTGGTTGGATTTTCTTCTCAGGGAATTTGGGTGAGGCTAAATTTGGGAAGGAATGGGATTTCATGTAGGGAATTGACTGGGAGACCACAACAGGCTATGGTCCAAAGCTGCATGTGGCAACACAGCAAACAGCAGCAATTCTAACAATGCCTGACCCTGAGCTCCTATGACAGGGTTTTACAGATCCACCGTCTTGGAATGAGATTAACTCCAAGGTTTGGGACTCCTGGGGATGAAGCTGCAAGTATGGATGAGGTGCCCTCAACTGCAGGGGCTGGCAGGACACAGAAGTAAGAAGCCAGAGAGGTCATTATGCTGATGAATTCCATCCAGATCAACTGAAGAGCTGAGGGTCCCAAAAAGTGCTTCACTAGATGTCATCTGCTCCTCGGCCTGTCCCTGGGATAAAATGCAACCATTCACAGCCAGACAGCTTCTGCCTATGACAGACTGGATACAATGATGAAAGGAGGGGGTGAAGTAGGGCTTACCTGCATGGGCAATACATCATAGCACTAAGCGAAGATCTCGCTCTCTCGCTCTCTCTCCCTCACACACACACACACACACACACACACACACACACTCAACAAGCATAGTATGGTTTCCACAATTTTAAAATTCAATGATTTGCTCCTCAAACATTCCCTTGATTTTCTCTTCTACCCCAGACTAAGTAAAGGGAAGAACGCAGGGGAATGGAGAGGGCTCTTTCCACCTGATGTCTGTAGGTTCTTTTTCGTGCTAAGTGTATGCCATATTCCCTTGCATGCTGATTACTCCAGGGAAAAATAATCAGAAGTAAATTTAATTAAAATCTCTCATAATCAATAGAGGGCATTGCACTAGTTCTCTGTTCTGGCATAATGATTTCCATAGTTTAACAAGTCTTGGTATGGCATACCTGCTAGGAAAAATGTAAGGTATTTTTTGATAGAACAAAATATCCTTTAAAGATCCTCATTTTTTTCTTCACTCTCTGCTGTGAATATGAAGTGTGGGTTTTTAGTGGAAGTATTTAATTGAATTTAATTGTAGTGTCTGCATGTTGGTACAGTGCCCAGAAAGCTTTGGGAAATGGATGATTTTTGTATACCAAAGTAATAGATAAGGGCGATACACCCTCTGGTCTAAAATTTCTTGCTTATTCTTGTTCCTGAAATAAATTTTTGGTTAAAAGAGGAAAAAACCTACCTTTTTAAAGTAGGTAAATTGACCTTGATTTTACATGTGCCTGAACTCTCTCTGTTGTTTTATGGATATTACCCGTCTAGTGCTAGGTAAAATTATTTTTAAATTTATCACTTTAAAATTCAGTAAATTAATTCATACCATTTTTAATCTGCTTTTCATAGCTGCATGAATAGGTTTGTATTGTTATTTTAAGTACGAAGATCTGACTTGTTTTCAGTCACCTTGATGTTGGAATTGATGCATTTTTTGATTTTTAAAGTGAACTAAGGTTTACAGTGAAACATAAAATTTCATATTAAAAAGTATAGGGTTGCAATGCAGAACGTGAAAATAAAACCTGGAAACAAGACTAACGCTTGCTGAGAAAAATGAAGGAAAGACTAAGTGCTCTGATTTAAAAATGAGCATGTAGGGGCAAGCCTGGTGATCTAGCAGTTAAGTTCACATGTTCCAGGGGTTCACAGGTTCGGATCCCGGGTGCGGACTGATGCACCGCTTGCCAAGCCATGCTGTGGTGGCATCCCACATAAAGTAGAGGAAGATGGGCATAGATGTTAGCCCAGGGCCAGTCTTCCTCAGTAAAACGAGGAGGATTGGCAATGGATGTTAGCTCAGGGCTAGTCTTCCTCACAAAAAAATAAAATAAAATGAAATAATCAATAAAAATGATCATGTAAATGTTCAGCACCACTTCCTTGGATCTAACAAGTAAAAAGCACATAATTAGCAAACTGCTTCAACAATAAAAAATAAAACAATGACTTGTATAAAAGAGCTCAGTCACCAAGTGCTCCTAAATACTTGCAAAACTTTTTATATTTTTATACATTGGTAAAATTCCAAATAACCAAGACATAGTTTATAAAACAAAGTTTCTTCCATCAGATGCTTTATGATGTAGACTTAAAACTAGATTACACGGATTTAAATCTTGAATCTGCTGTACATTAGCTTGGTCACCTTAAGTTAATTAACCTCCCTGAACCTTACTTGTAAAATGAGAAGTGGAGTTTAGATTTTTGAGGTTCCTTCCCATTTGAAAATCCCTGTGATTCCCTGTGCTGCATGTCAATCAATAGTAAATGCCTCTGTTAAATTTCCTTTTATACTCTAGTTATCCAAGCATCAATCCAATATTTATTGAGTGCCTGCTACGTGCTAGGCCCCCAGGTTGCTAAAATCACCTTGTGGGGCTCTGGTGTCGTGGGAGAAGCAGACCCGTGTACACAGATGACAGCACAGAGGTGTGGGCCCCTTGAGGCCCAGGAACGAAGTCCTGCAGGGTGTGTAGAACCAGCAGAGCCCAGGGGAGCCCGAGTGTTGAAGGACTGGTAGGAGTTGGACAGTGAAGAAAGGAGGGAAGGGCATTCCAGACCAGGAGAAGCGCACCTGCAAATGTACAGGATCTTGAAAGAGCTTTCTGTGTTTGGAGAAGGAGAGGGATTTCCTTGTGACTGGAATATACGACAGAAGAACCACAGGAGAAGGAGGCTGGAATGACAGGTGTGAACTAGCTTGTGAATGGCCTTTCTTAGTCACTAGCCATAGTTAGTAAACTAAGAAATTTACAGTCTAATGGATTTAGATGTTAACTTAAATGCGCTATTTTAAAAGTAAAGGTAATTAGATTTTCACCACGTACTCCACTTAAACAAATCCTTTAACCTCTGGATTTTAGGTTCTTTGTAAAATGCCATCATTAGACTTGCTTAGGCCTACCCTTCAATACTATGCTTCTGTTTGTCAATCTTCTTATGTTTATCTCTAAATTTGGGCAGTCCTTAGCTATCAATTTTATATAGACCGCCCCATTTGCAAATGGCTTGGTTTCTTCTTGTTTCATTCTCAAATAACATAAAATTACTAACACACAATTTGTAAGTCCAGCGTGCACTTCGGTAACATTTTATGCCTTTTTAAAAAGTAGCATGTATTCATACAGTATGATATGAATTTAATAGTTTGACTCAGCCAGACTACCAAATAGTATTCTATCTTTAATTTCTGGTGACATTGCTATGCTGACTTTTTAATGTACACTATTTGTCAAAATATGTAGCCAAGTTTTCATCGAGGGAGAAATTTCCTACATCTCCTTTTAGGGAGGCTAGGAAAAAGCAGTAGCTAAAGATCAATTTTCCATTTCTGAAAAGTGCAGATCCTTTGTGGATCTGCGGCTTATATCTCAAAGTGTTTGCTTCTTACAGCTTAATCTTTTCAATGGTCACTGCAACTTTGCCTCATTATCCATATGTATGTCCATCTATGGACACTCACCACCGTGTCCAAAGCTCCGCATTTTTGTTATAGTCTCTGAGGAGGAATAATTACAAATTCAACAAAAATCTGAAAAGAATATTGTAACAAATTCTTTTTCATATTTCTTTGGGTTAAAAAATTTGTTTTACATCTGTGAAGAAAATTTGTTTTACAGATGAACATATATATTCCCTGATATTTATATGTCATGGGGTTTATTATATATATAATATACTTGATAACTATATATCATATACACAGTTTATTAAGAAAAATCTCAAATAACATTTGTTATAATACAAACCAGTGTCTACTAGAAAGCAAACTGGAACACAGTGAACTGGTCCAGAACTCTCTTAGATACTATATGGTCTACTGACTACACAGGATACACTTGTCCGCAACTTGCCTTTTCCCACTGAAAATGACCCTCCTTGTTTAGATATTACCATTTCAAATCCACACTAACATTGATCAGAAAGGTATCTTTGTGAGTTCTTTCCCATATTTGAGGAGAAAAGTAACTCGGCAGCATTAAGGCAGCCCAAATCAACGCATATGTCTGTTGACATTTCAAATGACTTATGTGCTTATCAGACTGCTCCATTAATAATGCATAATTACCAAATCTACTGACACAGAAAGGAACTAATCACATTTTTTCTGACTCAGGCAACATCTTTTTTAAAGGAGAATGAAATTTAAATAATTTTCCTTTGAAATTAAAAAAATGATCAATTAAAACCATGCTCGTATAAGAGCAAGAGGAAAAGAGCCCTTCCTTATTGTTTCCACCCAGATTTGGTGTCTGTCCCTTTTTGCACAGAGCTCATCTGTTCTAGCTGGGGAGTGCATGGCGGAGCTTGCTCTCTGCAGAGCTGGCAGCCTGGAGTCAGAGGGACCTCAGTCATTTTTTGCCTGTATATCTCTGGAAAATCGTGGATCCTTTCTGAGACTGTTTCCTCTCCTATAAAGTGAAATTCATAACAACTGTCCCTGACCTCCTTAAATAATTGTTCTCAGGATCAAATGAGATATGAAAATATTTCCGCAAAGGTAAAATGCCATACTATGACATATTTTAAAATAATTTTCTTTTATATTTAGACAAAAACATGTTTGTTCCTAAAGAGTAATATAAGCCAAATTTCCTAGGAATAAATGACACCGATTTAAAATCCAATAGATGTAATAAAGAGCAATAGCAGCTATATAATGACCACCAGGGATGACATTTCTTAATCCTAGTCCAAGAGCAGGTATCACTACTTGTAGAATTGGTCAGCTTTTCGGGTTGAGAATCCTCTGAGAGGGAGCATTTTTAAGTCATTGCAAGGTGAATGCTTTTAAAGAAAAACAAAACCAAATATTAGGGCTCGTGCTCACCAATTGATTTAGGGTTACAAAGTAAACTTCAGATTGTTTACTTTCGCTTCCGTGTGGTTCAGGATAATTGAATAAACCCCTAGCGGTGGAGTAATGGTTCTTCCTTAGGTACTTAAATTCTAGGAACTGAGCTTGTGGGGAAATATAATTCCTTTTACATTTTAACAAATGCTAAGCAGAGAGAAGCAGCAGCTCCTCCCCATCTGCTCTTTCAGATGCAAGAAAAGATCAGTCCCTTTAGGTAAAGATCTGGAAACTCACTGACCTCCTTCTTGCTCCCCAACTCCTCCTCCCCATGTGCTAGGATTGCCTCTGTTCCCCCTGTCCAAATGTGAGGCTCTGCTAACAGCTCTGCAGGATGGAGATGGCCCTCAGATAAAGGAGATATATCAGCCAGAAGAATGTTCTGATGTTTTTCTCTGCTGATGCTGTCTTGAAATATGTCTTGCTCCTTTTCTTTGGGGAAAGGGAAATGGGTGTCCCTGATGGTTCTTTTGGGTCTTTATAGAATGTGCTTTAGGATCAGTCCTTTGAGTGAAAGGGGACTAAGAACACAGAAGGGTATAGGATGGCTAAAGAGACAAATGGATTTTGTAAGAGGTATTTGACTAAAGTATGGACCTTAGGTATGGCAGATGGACTTTAGGTGGCCCCAGGATTTCAACCTGTCTGATGCCCACACTGTTGTATAGTCCCCTCTGCTGGGTTCAGGCAGGACCTGTGATGCTTCCAATCAATGGAATATGGCAAAGATATTGGGATGTCAGTTCTTTGATCACATTTCATTATATAAGACTCTATCTTAGCAGACTGCAGCTAGAGTTTGTTCCAGCTTGCTCGAAAAATTCAGGGACCATGTTGAGAAGCCTACAAGGCAGGAAACTGTGGATGGCCTCTAGAAGGAGAACGTGGCCTCTAGCAACTGAAGATGTTCTCTAGGACATGAGGGCGGCCTCCAGCTGACAGCCAGCAAAATGGCTGGGCCCTCACACAGCAACAAGGAAATAAATTCTGAAAACAATCTGAACTGGCTTGGGAGCAGAGTTTTCCCTAGTCAAGCATCCAGATGAGAATACAGCCCAGCTGAGACTTCAATTGCATGCTTCTGAGACCCTGAGCAGAGGTGCAGCTAAGCCATACCTGGGCTCCTGGCCCACAGAATCTGTGATATAATACATATGCAGTTTTAGTTTGCATGAATTTATCATGCAGCAATAGAAAATGAATATACCAGATAACAAGAGGAAGTCAGAAATATAACTTGGTGAAATGATTACAAGTCAAATAATGGAGGAAAAAAATGGTGGAAATAGGTTAAGTGAAGGGCATAGGGCTGCATGGAGAATGGGTAGCATAAGAGTGTTCTGTATTATTTAGAGAGAGTAAAGACCTGTATTTGTGACCAGAATGTGAAGCATGGCCATACAGCATACCTTTAGAATGCAGAGTCACTTCAACTTATCCTGTATTTTTCAGCTTCTGAAGCTTTCTTTCCTATTAAACATTTATGTTGCTTGCTTTTTAAGTGTAATCTGAGTATTGCATATTTCATTTTCACAGCTTTGTTTGGGATCCCTATAGCAACTGTCCTACTCCTACTTCCTTTCCCTACCTAGTTGAACTGCAAGAAATTCTACTTCTTATAAAAACACAAAACAGTGATATTTGACATTGTAAATGTCTCTTTTATTAAAGGTAAGAGTACAATGAAATAGTTAAATCTTTTTTAATTAGAAAACCTAGATGCATTTTTTTGGTAAACAATCACTTTATCTTACTGTATCTGCCTCATCGATTCACCATCTGCTTCCAAATTTCATCCAACAACATGTTTTTCTTCTTTGATCACACCTCTTATTTTCTCACTTTTATTTAAATTCACATGAACCTTATGAAAGTTAACACGTTCTTGCTCTCAACACCACTCGCACAATCATGGTCTCTGGGCCATTCATTGCCGATTAATCCTGGCCATGAGTTCAGCAGCACAGGGAATATGGTATCTGGATAACTTGATGTTTATGGAACTAGGGTGAGAGGAAACGAGGTTGGATATAATTGCACCCACAGTTACAAAACAGCATCTCTTGGGTTTTGGCAGGATGCTTACACACACTTTGACTATCTGCCACCCTTATCAAAGGCAGAATATGGGTTTTCCTCACTGCTCTCTTTGCCCCTGCTCTCTTGGTGAAAGGCACCTATCTCCCCAAAGTTCCCCATGTCAAAATGGGAGTGTATTCACATCCTCTGCTTCAGTGAACCTATTTGTCACCCACACTTGGCAAATTTGTGGATTCAGATAATTTCCATTTTATGCTCTGCCATCTATTAGTCAGCCTTTGGATGTTTCATAAAGCTTAGCAGGTGCAACACATAGGGATGCAATGATGCAGGAATGATGGTAGATAGTAAGAGCTATTGTCACAGTCCTACATTTCTAGATGGTAATTCTCAGCATGGACCTAAAAAAGCACTTTGTATAACTCCAAGCCAGTTCATAACAGCAAAGAGTTGAAAGGATATGATAACTGTGGTTAAGTCCACTTTACGAATTCTTTAGATTAAAAATCTATGTTTATTCTATAGATACCAGTAAAGCAAAATACTGATTTGGCCATTACCAAGTTAATTTAGACAATATCCATGAACCTTCATAATTAAGACTAAATGCACTCAATTTCAAAAGTATCTTTACAATACATAGTCCTGCAGTACAAGCACCTAAGACTTAAAATATGCTTATATTCAAATTAGTTAGTTAAGTTCATAGCCAATTCCAGTTTTAAGCTACTTTATCAATGAAGACACTGAGATACCTTGCACATATTTGAGTTTTTTCACTATTTACTCATTTTAAACAAAGTATAGCCCGAGGAAATGAAAGATGTTTTTCATGAATCTATTCATTTGTTGTGTGTGTGTGTGAGGAAGACCAGCCCCTAACATCTGTTGCCAATCCTCGTCTTTTTGCTGAGGAAGACTGGCCCTGGGCTAACATCCATGCCCATCTTCCTCTACTTTATATGGGACGCCACCACAGCATGGCTGACAAGCAGTGTGTCGGCGGGCACCCGGGATCTGAACCCACAAACCTCAGGCTGCCAAAGCGTGAACTAAATGGCTGCGCCACCGGGCCAGCCCCTGAATCTGTTCATTTTTAATGGTACAGAAATATTTTTGTTGACCAATATATTATCATATGCTACATTCTGAAAGTTATGACCACAGAATTATTTTAAAAATGAGATCTTTTTAATTAGTTAATGATTATTTACTTTAGTTTTCTCTTCTGGATTGGCGATGTACAAACAGAAAGTTTTTAAATTTGGCCCAGATTAAGTGCCTACCCAGATTAACTACAGTTGAAGAACCTGTGGAAACACCAGTTGCTGTTTTGGAAGATTCAATTTACCTAAATAAGAGAAAATCTTAAAACAGTCACTAACGTGAAATGTTAGAATGAATAATTTCAGGGAGGAAGGACTTAAAAAGCCCAAGTAGTAGTAAACTGCACTTTAAGCAAAGCTTAACTATTGTAGGCAACATATCTTGACTTTATAAAAGGCATGCCTCCCTTTGTTGAACATAAAGATTTCACACCCTTCTTAATATTATTTGAAATTTTAAATACATTCCACGAATAAAATAAAATCAAACTAATGTGATAAAATGATGTTTTATTTATAAACCACACATATTCTCCTCCACCCCCCCATTAAAATAAGAGACCCTAGAGGTGCACTCCTTTCTCCTATCTTCATTCTTATCCTTTTATTCTGTAAAGGACATCCTTTAATCACAGGGAGGTAAGATTGGAGAAACTCTTCAGAAACTAGCTATTGAATCTCCTACTCTAACTGCCACAAGCACTTCTTCTTAAATTCTAAGCCAGTGGTATTCAACAATGCCAAAATTCCAATGGGAAACAAGTTTCCTTGAAAAACAAAATGAGGAATGATTTCTTTGCACACAATTTGGGTGATACCCAATTTTTACAAAAATAATCTTCCGTGGAACCTGAGTGTGTAAAATGGTGAAAGTTGGGCTACTCGGACTGACAGGGGAGGGGGCAAGCCTGCCCCAAACTCATTTGTTGAGTCTTCCCCTCTCCCCTCTAGCACCTACTTTGCATCCAAGACCTCCAAGGCAATCCTGGGGTTCAGAGAAATATAATTAGGAAACCACCAGTTTAAAATATTTCCGACACATTCTATTATTGTTCATATTGTACCCGTTGCTCTTCTGATTCAATTCTTTGCCACTCTGCTCTCTAAAGCCATCCATAACTCTGTGCAGTTCCCTGAAGGGGAATGTGGGAATAGTGTATTATAACATGGTTACTTTAAATTAAGACATAGTTGGAAACCTTGCAAACTATTTATATATCTTCATCATTTTTGAATTTAAGTATTTTATGCTTCCTTTATGGTGCAAACAGTTCTGAGATCATCCCACAGAGCTAACGGTATTAAACTTAATTTATAAGATACTTTCAGATAACCATATTCTTTTAAAATAACTATATACCTGCCATCCTTATATTGTCAGTAGACTAAGTTAAATAGAAGAGACTTTGATTACTTTATCAAGTTACTTTTTGGAAGAGTATTTGAAATGAAACTTACAGAAAGCCACTGGGAACAATTTCACAAGGCCTTTTTTCCATTTCGATTATTCTACCGTTTCAGGATATTGTGTAAAGGTTTTTATTTAGCTAAAAAAATAGCTTACTTAAAAAGTTCCATTTTTTTCTTTATACTCAGCCAATAAATATAAGCTGAATTAAAAGCACCCATTTAATAACATTTTTTTTCTTTCTACACTGGCTGACAGAAAGAAAGATCTAAATAAACATCTTAAATTTGGAGTTTGGTAATTGTTATAGAGTCTCTTTTTGGCTGGCATTTTATGAGAAAGAAACACAATTTACCAACACCACATTGCTTAGTTCTTTCCAAATTACTTCTTGCCTGGAGAAAAAACCTGGATCTACTGGATGTATTTCCACCTAAATTATGTGCAGTGAAAAACGTTTCTCATTTTGTTTTTCAAGGATACTTGTTTCCCATAGGAATTACTTGAAATTTGGTCACATTAGAAAATATAATAATGTGAAAAACTCTTTATTCCGTAATTCCTAACTCCTGACTTATCTCTTTTCTTTATTTCTTTATATCTTAT
Source organism: Tapirus indicus (assembly GCA_031878705.1). Taxonomy (NCBI): domain Eukaryota; kingdom Metazoa; phylum Chordata; class Mammalia; order Perissodactyla; family Tapiridae; genus Tapirus; species Tapirus indicus. The sequence goes on from CM062925.1 coordinate 10,960,714, forward strand.
ATGTATTTCTCTAGACTGTTGGTAGGGGACAGATACTGTGTCTTTCATTGCAGGAGCAATTGGTATTTAATACACACACAGATGCAGTTTGGCTTGCCTTTTCTCTTTCTTTATAGCAGTAGTTTTACTTATAATATCTGTTTATTGATAAAGGACACAATGACAAAATAAGTGTTTAAGAATTGACTCTTTTAAATGCATTTTAATTTAATTCCTAACAGCAGTACCTATACACTTTTTTTTTTTTTAATCCAGGAGACAACACTTAGTATGTTAAGAATCTACAGTACCCTAGTAAATACTCCAGCCCTCCTCTCTGCTCCCCTGCTCCCTAATATCAGGGGGTTTGAAAGACTCTGGTTGGGAGTTACTACATTTGTACATAAACACATGTTTCAGCAGGGAGGGATGAGGATCAAAGGAAAGGCATTTATTCCATGAATGTCACTTTCTATAATGTCCCTGCAGCAGCATCTGGCATACAACTCATGAACCGTTTATAGAAATAACCAAAGTTATTTCTTCATCAGTCTAAAAAGTAGAATTGTCTGGCAATAATAATTAGAACTGCTGAGCTGTTACATACTAAAAATGAATGTTGAATCTAGGAAGTTGAAACTTTAATCCGTTTTCATATACTCTTAAAATTTTTAATAAAATCCAAACTCTGTAAGACTTATCATATAATCACTGTAGGGATTAAAAATATCATAATCTTGCCTGATGAGTCATTTTAATGGTCAGTGAAATTTGTATGCTATCTGTGATCTTACTTAGTGGATGTGTCTCAATTTCTGCTTTATTACATTCCATTACCATGTTTTATTCATCTGCCTATTTCTCTCCTGCTCAAAATTTCCAACTGAGAACAGAAAATGCTTTAACTTTTATGAAGGCTCATTCTCCCTTCTACCCAGTAAGCAAGGCTATGAGTCTGATTATGTTCTTGACAGACATATTTTTATCCATAATGAGCTAAGACAATGTGTACCTTAAATTGACTCAGCTTCCATAATTGATCAATTAGGAAGCATAAAGTATAGCCACTATGCTCATATTTGCCCCTGACCTGTTTATGAGTAATCTTAAGTTTCTTTCATTTTAGTAGTCAAATTTAATGATCCCTGGTAAATCTGAAGATATTTTGAGATGAATAATCTAGACGAAAAGAGAGCAAGGTGTTTCTGATTAACTTTAGTTGTTCCTATAAGCATGTCAGCCAACACATTATGTAAGTGTCAGTGAACAAGTGCAAAATCTTCCTAATCATATTGGACATGGAGTCATTAAATAGTAAAATCTCACACTACAGTATTGAACAAGAATTTTCATGATGTGTTTATTTCTAGATAATTATAGCTATGTTTTCCACTTTGGTATTCAAGCAGAAAGACTCTACTCTGACTAAAAAGAAATTTAAGTAACTCTCTTGTCATCCCACTGTGTGGAAGAATATAGAACATCAGAACATCAGAGAGAACATGGCTGCCAAAGCAGCAGAAAACACCGATGGTGCCAGAAAATGCACTCACCACAGAAAATGTGAGCATTCTCCAACTGAAACTTGGCATTGCACGTGACGAAGGCTTATTTGTTCTTTGAGCAAGAAGCAGACATAGCAGCAGTGATGGTGAGGAGCAATATCAGTATGGGACACATTGCAGAGTATCTAGAGTGTTCTGGTTATATTGTGAGGTATGATGATGCTGTCAGTCCATTACACCAAGGCAACTTTACAATACATAGACAATAACAACGCAGGGTGATGAGTGTCATGATGTGGGGGCATGCTCTACATGCTACAATAAAAGCAGCTTTCCAAACTTGAAAAGTCGGGCAAATCTTCCCAGAATGATGATTATCTGAAGTGAGTTCTAGAACCTTCCTAGTCAGAGAGTAGACTACAAATCAGAGCATTGCCATCATGTAGAAGCAACTGTTAGAAATACAGAACCTTGTGCCCCAGCCCAGACCCACTGAAAAAAGTCCGTATTTTGACCAGATCACCAGGTAATTCATATGCACATTCAAGTTTGAGAAACACTGTTCTGGAAGACAACTTGTAAGTAGCCAAGTGGATAGGCAGGCAGATGGTCTTCTCAGCAGAGGGAATAACATTGGCAAAGGGCTAGAGGTAGGAAGAACTTGTTCTGTACTGGAACTTGTAGGTACGTACTGGTTAGGATGGCCAGAAGGCAGCTTAATGGGAGAGGTCACCGGAAATGAGGTGGGAGAAACATGCAGAGGTTGGATAATGATACATAGATGATACTATACAAAGGAGTAGGACTTTCTACAAGATAGTATCAAGAGGGTCAGTTTTGTATTCTAATAAGATCCGCTTAGCTGCTTTACAGAGAAATTATTGGAGGAGAGCAAGTACTGAAGCCGGGAGACCACTCAGGAGCCTATCGTAGTAGTTAAAGGGAAAAAGGATGATGACTTAAACGAGACAGTGGCAATAAGGGTGGAAATAAGTGCACAAATGTAAGGAATAGTAATGTGAAAAACGTGAACAGACTTGGTGATTAATTGAATACAGAAGATGGAGACAGTATGGGTAAGGGAGAAGGAGAAATCACAGACGCTCCCAGATATCTGGCTTGGGCACTTGGGTAGTTGGTAGGACCAATCCCTGAGATAAGGACTGAATTTGGATAGAAAAGGTAAGCACCTTGTTGAACATGTCGAGTCTGAAATATCTGTAGGACATCAAGTGATGTTATCTAATAGTAGTTATAGTTGGATAATAGTTCTAGAGCTGTAAATCTGGGAGTCGTCAACACAGAGTTGTTAACTAAGGATTAAGAGTGGATTATATCACCCAGGGAGAGCATGTAATTTGAATGGAAAAGAAGGCAGAAGAAGGAGTATCGGGTAATAGGAAGAATAGCCCTAAAAACATACCAGAAAGAATTAGCCAAAAGACTAGAAGAAAAATAACATATTATTTCCACAAGAAGGAACTCTCTAACAATATCGAATACAAAATTGTTATTGGTGATGTGACCTTGGTGAAAGTAGTTTCAAAGAAGTGATGGGGCAGAAGAGTGAGTAGGAGATGAAAGGGATGTGAAAAGGCGAAGACAATGAATAGTTAGTTGACTATTAATGGAAACAGAGAGAGGAGATATCTCACTGGAGCCTCACATTTAGAAGCTGCTTCAGGGATTCTTGAATAGAGTTATCTGAACTTGATGGGCCCACTCAGGCTGTTTGTTTTGTTTCACTTAAAATTTTTTCCCAAAAATGGGAAAAATAAAGACAGCCACTTTCTTTGTAAAATTCTGCTTAATGAGGCTGATTTCTAGTTGAGTTTGTTTATATTATACAAATATCATAACTGGGAAATTATGGAAGTGATAATCATTAACCTAATGACCATTTTGCTGTAGGGCCAAGAACAGATGGAGGCAATGGGATCTCCTGACATTCTTTCCGAACTTGGAAGATCCAGACTGCAATACGATGAGATGGCATTTTCACTCCCTGAAACCGATTAAGCCTTTGTTTTGAATAACAAATATCTTTAACACATTGAAGTCCCTGTCTCTCAGTGATATGATCATCTATAGAAATAATTTGAGCATGCTAACATTATTGTCAGACAATTAAGCAAAATTCCAGGTAGATTGATGTTTAATTTAACGAGGCTAACATTTGAATTAAGAACTTGTGAGATTAATGATAGTGAGAAATGTCACGAGTAAAGAACACCGTCGTGAATAGGCTGCTACACAAACATCAAAGGGAGCCTTCATACAAGTGCAAGCCTTTATAAAGGAGAATTAGATGGCGAGCTGGAAGGTCTCCACGAACTGCTGCACAAACCGGGCCTGTAGACATCTGAAGTGTTGCAGGTGGTGGGAAGGAAGAACTTTCCACTGGCTAGGCAGGATGGTCATCAGATACCACACACAGTCCTTCCCCCTCACCACATTGTCCCTGCCCCTGGCCCAGAGGGCAGACCATTACCACCAATTCAGGCACAGGCCCAAGTTCTTTGCTAAGTTTATTATTTCACAGGCAGCAATTCGTTGGGACAGGCACAACTATCCCTAGTCAACAAAGCTGGAAACTGAGCTTTAGTGAGCTTAAGTAACTCGTGCAAGTCACGCAGCTAGCAGGTGGCCTCGCTGGGACTCAAAGTCGAGTCTGGCAGACACTGACGCTCGCGCTTATAACAGGCAGGCACCAGCCTTCCATGAACTCATGAAGTACTTACTTTTCAGGTTCACGGTTGGCGTTGTGTTGGAAATTTAATGTTTAACATCCAAGCTCACATGTCTTCCTCTTTCTTAGTACTAGAGTATGTCTTTCTGAGTAATGTTAGTATCAAGGTAATCTTTGCCTACAATTACCTCACATACAATTCTTAATCAGCAGTCTGGAGACTTGATAACAATCATTTGTCTACTCATATAATCTCATTCTTTTAACAATTCGCTTGCACTTGCCACTCATATTTTGTCAGGTTGCTAATTTTCCCCAGCTTTGTCTTTTTTGCTGCACTATCTTCCCCCTCCTTCAAAATTATTACTAATTCTTCCAGATTACCTTTTCAGTACAGGTTCTATTTCCTCCGAATTTTTAATGTTTAGTTGTAGTTGATTTTACAAACATAAGGTACAGTTTCTTTTATATTCCTGTCTTGTTTCACAGGTGTTGTTTAATGTTAATAATGCTGTGAACTGTTCTGTGCTTCTCCGTTTACAAAGCACAGACATTATCTCAATTAATTCTTTTTCATATATATAATATCCCTCATGGTATTGCATTCTATCATGTTCTTCATGAATTGAATAAATTCTGGGACCTGCTAGCATTGGGGGTTTTATAAATGGCTGTCTAATAGGCAGTTCACACTCATGCTCAGTCACATTTTGCCCTGTTTTGCCTGTTTTAGGTTTATTTTATGGCACTTTTCACTACCAGGCACTACCATTTATTTAAATTATTTGTTGACTGGCTTTCGCTCCACTAGAGTATAAATAAGTTCCATGAAGGTGGGGGTGTGGTCCTTCTTAGTCTTTCCTTGATCCCCAGCGCTTAGCAGGCTGCCTAGCACATGGAATGTAATCAGTCAATGTTGGTTGAATAAACTGTTATTATTCATATCCATCTTTCCAGGAAGGATTTGAAAAAGGAAAGCCTGACAGGGAGGGTTCCCTGAGAGTCAGCATGATCAAAAGAGGAAAGAGGATGTGGTTTGGAGTTAGACAGACTTGTGGAATAGCAAGTCTGCCCTTAACTTGCTAACTGTGTGATCTTACGCAAGTTACTGACCTTTCTAAACCTGTGTTGTTGTTTTTTCTTTTTTGACTTGTAAATAGCGATGATGATACCTATTTTTCAGAGTTTTTGTAAAGATCAAAGATAACGTCTATGGAAATCCTAGCATTCTGCCTACCACTGCAATTGGTTAATTCCTATAGGACTGTCACCAGTCAGGGTGTAGTCCGAGGGTCAGGACATTGACCTCATTCTGAGTTCAAGTGACAAATATCATTTGAATAAAACAAATTGTTTGGATTTAAACAAATGTTTAAACAAATGATGTTTGGAATAATGTCTGCTTAATATTCACTGTACCAAGGCTTTGTTAAACCTTGCATTTAAAAAAATTACACAGATTTTAAGCAGCGTGAACCAGTTTCCCAATCAATTGAAAACATTCCATTGTAACTGTAAACACAGTTTCTCAATTTGCTAGTCTCCATGGTTTAAGGCATATTTTTAAATTATAATTACTTTATCCTAAGAAATTGAAAAGGATGATAAAGTAATCAAAGAAATTCCAATCCTTCCAGATATGATTTAATTTTATTTTTTCCTGACTGAAGAAGCCAAACTTTTACCCTACACATAGCTTTCAATCTACATAACTCTAACTGAATATATAAAATCTATTAGGTACATTTCCATTTATATGAAGATTTTACTGTGTTCAGATAAAATGTGCACTTTCAATCTTACTAGAGTTTCCTCTTAATTAAAGAACATATGGCTGGAAGATTTAAAGAATTAAAAAAAATCCTTCAAATTGCTTTTCAATTATAATTTTTAAATAATAAGAAAACCTTTCCATGTTTTCAGGGAAGAATTTTTAACCTATTATGCTTATTTTATTTCTAGGAACAGAAGCTTGAAAAATGAATCTTCCATTTTTAAATAATCTCATATGCAAGTATAATATACATTAAGGTAACTTCAAAATTAAATTTCAAACCTTTAAACTAAAAACAATAAGGGTATCCTTCATTACAAAAGTGCCATTCTATTAGGAAATCTCAGTCGAGGTAAGAAGCATGGTTCATGATTTAGAGAAAGGTGATTAAGAGCTGAAATGGCTGATAGTTCAGTTTTCTTTAAGGATTCTTTAATCATGAAGACTGAAACTATTTGAAATTTACCAAAAGGCTTCAGAAATATTACCTTGCCAAGCATAGAGATACTTTCTTTGTTGGCACGGATTTTTAATATATTAAATGAAGAAATGTTGAGGAATATGAGATAAACACATCATTCACTTATTCATTCCTTCATTCTCTCACTCATTTAACACATACTTACTGAGTGCTAGCCATGTGGTAAGCATGGTTCTGAAGACTAGGATACAGCAGTGAAGAAAGAAGAATGCATGTAAGTAGATGTTCCTCCTCAAGTTTAAAGTATGTGTTCAACCCAAGTTGAACGATGCAAGATATACAAATATATCTCTCAGAACAGAGAACATTTTCCATTTCAAACCTGTTTTCCTGGGAATAACTCTTGAACAGAATTAACAAAATGCCAGATTACTCAGTCAACCAATTAATTTGGTTGAAAAATTGGCCAATTCAATTATATTACATCACATAGATTGACCTGTAGTAAATCTAAAGCTATTTTTTTGTTTCTCTGTTTTGTTTTTAATGGGGCACGGTACACCTTAGAATTAGCCACACCTACTTATATGGTGTTTGACTTTCCAATCCTCAAAATCTGGAACCCTAATAATTGGACCAACACTATTAACTTACTATCTATGATAATATTTTATTTGGTGCAAAATAATCTTGACTTCATTATGCTTAACTGGATTTTCAATGTGCTATTTTCACTGCTCTTCTGAGAGCATGGAACTGCCACATCAGTTGTCTAGAACTGTTAAGTCACTTTAAAAAAGTCTTTGATCACAATTGTGACTGAAAATTACAGCCTCTCTAATGACATGTAATGAGAAATGAAATGACGCTTTAACAGGAATCCAGGAGAAAAGAAAATGAAAGAAAAAACTAACTAACTAAGGAAATTACTTTTCTAAGTCTGTGGGTCAGCAGGCTGTGGGTCCTGGCTAACTAAAGAACAGATGAGGAGGTCTGGATAACCAAATAATACCAGAAATTGATGTCTCCTGCATTTTGGCTATAGTAAGTTCTGCAGCTAAAAACAGAAGGAGGTTGGACAGAGTGCACAGTGACCTCTGTTATAGAGCAGTTTTGTAGACTTGCTTCTCTTGGTGATTACAAAATACACTGTTCTTCTCTATAGATGAATAAACAGGACACTTCGATAAGCTGAGGAGTGATTTTAGTATGTAGCACACTTGATACCTAACAGGGTTTAGCTAGTGACTGCTTCATAAGCATAGCTGTCTGAGAAGTGGAAAACACTATTTGTGAGTGAAGCAACATAGGCTCTGAAGGGGAATATCTAAGTTGAAGAAAAGTCAGCTATGTCACAATAATACAACGGCACATTAGAGTTGGATAAATGGTACAAGTCATCTACTCCAAAGGGGGAATGAGAAAGATTATTACTAATAGGTGGCAGAGCTCGGGTGGAAATGCAAGACTATGGCTCTTAGGCCAATATTTTAGGCACAGACCCGTACCTTCATTCTAGAATTTATTCGTAACTTTCTTCTCCAGGTATAGCAATACCATTTTTTCAAAGATTGCAAATAAGAACTTGGTATCAATTAAATAAAAATATTTGATTCCTAACAGGGAAATTGAAAAAAAAGAATAAGATCATTTTTATGCAAAAAAATACACAATTTCCCCACAAAACTCTCAGTATTGTATGAAGAACACCACTTGGCTGGGATGAAGCAAATAAGAATGCATATTATCAATTTACAGTATTTACATATTATCAATTTATCAATATCACAAGAGTACACGAGTAGGAACATGGCTGGCTGGTATTGAAATAGAGTGAGGAAAATAAGGTTTTCATCAGCACTAAAAATGCACAGAACTTCTATTGAAAAATGAACCAGGCTGAGAAGCCTCTAAGAAGTGAAAAGATTCATATGAATAGCAGAAGCTCTCTTGAGAAGTAAATGTTAAAATTGTGGTAATAGCCTTGAGAGTTTTCATTAAGAATTACAGCTTTTCTAGAGAACCTCATTTCTTCTATACCTTTGTCATCTCGTAAATCTGTTTATTACCATGTGTGTTACAGTTTGTAGAGCAAATTTGGTCTAAATGGTGTGTGATGAGATTTCTAGCCAAAGGAGAATGTTTAAGCCAAGGTTCACCATAAGTCTAGTTTATTTTCATGCATATCAAAACCCTGGTTAGCTCTAACAAAGCTCATCTCATTTCTTTCTCTTCATCTTCTGAAGCCTATTCTGATCCCAGTATTGTGAAATGTGTGGAAATTAATGTTCTGAATTTATATTCTCTATTGTATTCCATATTTAATGGGTGCTGTGATTCATCTAGTTCAACAAATATTAATTAAGTGTAAAGGCTTTCTATTAAGAGGTATAAGAGATCACAGATGATTTAAAAATCATGATTGTTAGAACTGAAAATGTTTTAGATTATTTGTCCAATCTTCTTACTTAAAAAAATAAAGAAACTAAGAACCTACCTAAGATTTTCACACTTGTTGGTAGGGCTATGACTAAAAGAGATGTCCCTTGAATTCAGATCTCCTTTGCTTTATACTACATCTCAGTAGGCCAGAACCCCTGAACTTCTGAAGCTTACTATTTTGTAAGGAGGGTAAATAGAGCTTTTTATGCTTGGCTTAAAGAAAGGCAGAAATATGAGATGCTATGGGGGCTCAAAATATTATGCTGGGAACAAACAAAACAAAACAAACAAACAAGAAGAGCACTGTGGGCTTTATTACAGTACAGGTGTGGTGCCTGTAGTCCTTCCTATCTGGACCCATGTGATCCATCTGCTGTAAAGTTATTTGTTCCACTCGGATGCCTATACTTCTTGCTGAAGGCTACCCAAGTGCTGCTAGAGAAACAAAGTGTGAGTCAAGATGGGTGGTGGTTGTGGGAGGAAACAACAGGATTCTAGATACTATGTTAAACACTTCTCATCTATAAAAAGCAAAATGTAACCTTCTCAAAGATCCTGTGGAGAAACTAACAGATATCTTCTTTAAAAAATTATAAATTAACAGATGAGGAAACTTTACCTCAATGAGATTAATTTGGCTACCTAGAGGCAAAACTTTTGTGGAAGAATGTGAATTTACACCAAGACCTTTCTGTTCAAAAGTCTCTGCCCTTTTTCAATAAAACCGGGGGGGCCGGGGGGGAAGTCTATGCCCTTTCCACAGTGTCATCTTGTCAATCAATCCTAGGGAAAGGTTATTCAAAAACTATCTTTACATGGAAACAAGCTGTGTGTGAGCCCTGCAGAAATTCAACTTCCACAAAGGTTGGTCTGCAGGCAGTGTGGGAAGGACCTGGGAAGGGCGTTGAAAGACCCAGGCTTGGGTCTCAGTTTTCTCAGGAACAAAATGATAAGGACAAGTGAGGACAACGATATCTGCCCAGCATCATTCAGAGTTTTTATGAAGATCAATGCAGAAAGGGCTCAAGAAATCTCCTCTCTATTGATGTTCTTACTCTCTGTTTGCCCTCACACTCAACCTATCTCTACTGTCCAGGTTTACAGTATTCTTTTTTGTAAATCTACAATGCTATACAGATTTAAGGTATTATATTATGTGCCAGGCTGCCTTGTAGGGCCCTACTACTGCTGAACCTGTCTTTCCATTTGTTATCCAGTATGGTCCATAGAAAGATTCAGTGGGAGTTATCATTATTTTTATTCACTTGAAAGACAGTTTCACTTCATAAATGTGTAAACAATACTCTGTGACTTTATGAGGATTGCAATATCCTGAGGGTTTTTTTAATGAATTTTGAAGCATCTTTCATAGGCACTTATATTTATTCTTGTGAAATTGTGTGAGGACCAAAATCATCTTTATATTCAGGGTTTATCTTAACAGTTTAGGAATAGAAATACATTGTGGCATACCAGGGCAAATTTTAAGTTTTTTTTTTTTTTTAAATAAATGTGCAGCACATGTGGGGTCTGCATTCATCAGACAGGAAATATATACTGAAGCATGACCTGGAAAAAATGACAGCAGGCACTCATCGGGTAATATGACATGGATTACAAATAGTACAAAGTGAATTCATCGTTTTCTTTTCAATGGTTACTTATTCTGTCATCTGTTAGTATTGATCATAAATTGTGTCACTTTCAGAAAAGGTTCTATATAAATCCAGAGGAACAAACAACATATTCCCAAAGAAGTCTTGTTTTATTCCACTCTGAGTCATCATAGATGTCACTTTTCTTTGACCACCAATGAAAGGTTGTCCATGGGAGGAAAAATCATTGACTGACTTGTGCATATATTTGTCCTATTCTTCCCTGTCCAACTAAATCCCTCCTTCTCTCTGAAGTCTGGTTACCCAAGTCCATAGTCTTCTCTTTCTTTTGGGAGTGCTTGTGGCATGGTTGTCTAAAGTAGGCAGGAGGCAATCAGCGTATAGTACTTTGCATTGTTTTGCATCTTTCTAAGTATAAGTTCTGACTCTACATCTAGATGTGAGACTATTACAGCTGATAGTTCTCTGCAACCTTTGCCTCAACACAGCATCTGCTTTATTAGGCAGCCATACAAATCCTTGATGAGATCTGTGAAACACTGATGGTTAAGAAATCTTCCTGGTATTTTAACTCCCGTTTCCCCAAGCAGACTAATTCCTTTCATGACAGGAGAGATGTTTGGTTCCTCTAGTCTCTCTGGGTTTAACATACTGATAGGCCAGAGGGGCATGAAGAAAATGCTCAATAAATCTCTCCACAGCTGTCCTGACTCACATTCACCCTAATCCTCGATCATGCTCTACTCTTAAGAATCAGAAAGTGCCATCAGCACGTGGCTCCCCTCACTCCTGGTGACGTCCTATGTCTTCAGTTGGAGTAACCCAAGAAGCTCATAAATTTCCCCATTCAAGGAACTGGTGAGGGGGCTGGGCTGGTGGTGTAGTGGTTAAGTCCTCCTGCCCCCCTTCAGTGGCCCAGGGTTCACAGGTTTGGATCCTGGGTGCGGACTTACACTCCACTCATCAAATCACGCTGTGGTAGTGTCCCACATACAAAATAGAGGAAGATTCGCACGGACGTTAGCTCAGGGACAATCTTCCTCAAGCAAAAAGAAGAGGATTGGCAACAGATCTTAGCTCAGGCCAATCTTCCTCACCAAAAAAAAAACTGATGAGATCTTCTGAGGCTAGCCTTTCTCTAGTGATGTTAGAAAATCGTTAACTCTGGAATCATAGAACTTCAAATCCCCAAAAGGCAAAGGGAATCCCTGACCCTGGGGCTGATTGTAATATCCATTGCAAAGGCTCTCATTACTCTCTTGAAATGTAAAAGAGGGAAATAACACAGGGAGCCTAACACACCTTTCTTGGGCTTTTAAGTAATTACAGGTGAAGGACTGGATGCAAGACCTCTTTTCATCCTATTTCCTAGCAGCATAAATTTGAACAAGAAGCCCAAACTGGGCTAATCATCCTGGTTCTACCCAAACTCTTGGTTCTTCCCGAGTCCTTGGAAATTCTGTTCTAATTTAGTTCTAGCTTTCTGGTAAGACTGTCCTGGGAGGTCCTAGGGCTGCCCCACAGAGTACTGGTCTTGCAAATGTGCTCTGCAGCCAAAGTGCTCCTTGGCCAAATCAATGTGGGGAACACTGCAATTAATGGCCTTTCCTGAAGATTCATAATAATTATTAGTGCATTAAAATGTAGATTTAACTTTGTGCGAAAAAATGCTTTCCTTTTATAATCTCATGTATTTCTTCCAATATTAGCCTCCTAAAGATAATACTTTGCAAAATGCTGTTTTAGTACATACAATATAGCTTTTATTGTGATGCATATAGAGAGGGATTTCTTAGATGCTTAAAACAGATTTTACCCTCATTTGAGGTTTATACTCAGCTACTAACTGCTTTAATAATTCAGGGAACTTGGATGGATTAGGAATGACTCAAATTTATATTCACCCAAAGGAAATATGGATTAAGAAGATTGCTTTCTTATGGGCCATTTCTCCAGAGATAGTTGCCTGAATTAAGGAATAAAATGTCAGGTCAAACTCATTTCTTATTACAATCTAGCAATCTAAATGGCAGCTGTTGAGAAAAGTCCAGAGGGGGTTACATGTACAAGGGAACAGGTTTATTGACTAGTTAAAATCAATCCTTCCTCACATCTGTTCAACTTTTAGAGAAATAATTTTTACGAGGTTAAAGTAGTCATTCTCTTTTAAAGAAATTTTGACCCTCAATATGACTAACTTTGCAACTCGATGTAACAAGTTGGTTACACACAGACACACCGATACCCGCCCCCCCATGTAATGATATCTGTCCCAGTGATTGATATATCTATATAACTAGCTGCTTCACTCAGCAAGAACAGTAATATTTGATGAGAAACGTCTAAATATACACATAAATAATTTTCCCCTCCAGAACATAATTACATTAGAGAAATATCTTTCTAATTCTCCTTTACATTTCCTTACTAAAAGAAAGGCTACATAAGTACACCACTAAACAATCTCACATACATAGACATATAAATGCCAACAGTTTCTACTATAAGATAGAACAAAGAAAAAAATCACTTGCATTTTTAAAAAGAATTAAAAGTAAGTCAAGGAGAAAAAATGTCAAATAGAAAAGAAATGCATTAAAACTAAAGATAAAAATAATAAAATTAGAAAATAAAAATAAGAGGATTTTTTAAATGAGCTTAAGAAATGACCGACAAATTCTTTATATTCTAAGACGTAGTAAATTGTGGAAACTATCCGTGCTCTTTATATTATGCGGCAATGTATGGAGTAGAACACTAAGTACTTTTTGCAAATATTTAAGTTTATTTTAATCATATGAATTTAAGAACAAATAGATATTGGACAGCACGAATCTAGTCTAAACACTGGTAATATATCATTAAACCTTGTTCTTTGGAATAGTATAGCTATGAAGCAACATTTTGACATAAATATTTCCATTGATTTAAAAAGTTCAAAATTGCGCAAAACGTTTAAGTATAGGCTCTTTGCCTACATATTGCCCCACACATGCTTAATGAAAATGCAAAAAATATATTTGGCTTCTTAGATTGTACTCAAATTTGAAACTGAAGAGATGTCTTCTTTACAAGAAACAGTTGGGTGTCAAGGTTCCTATTAACCTGTCTCATTAGGCCTTTCTTCTTTATTCTATACTGTGGGACCAATTACTAACTGACAGAGCAAAATGACAAATTATCCCATTATCAACCAAAAAAAAAAACGCCAAAATTATTTCAATATTTGAATCACTTGCAAGAGTACAGTTCAAATGATACAACAGCACTGCTCAATTTAAACTTACATTTTTCTGTAAAGCTGAAAAGCAGATTAAATTTGAATAATTAATTTTAATGTTTCATTTATATGTGGTGCATTAAAATTTAACTTGCTCTGAGCCAGTAATGATGGACTATAACCCAATTTCCAGGATTTAGAGATTATTTCTGCATAGATTAGCATCGGTGTTTATACCAGGCAAACCTTGTCAGAGGAAATGCAAAATTTGTAACTATACTTCACTCCTAATTGGCCTGACTCAGGCATGCTATAATTAAGCAGACCCTTCATGGTATACTGTTTTCACAGATATCATAGCTATTTTCTGGAAAATATCTTTTGTTAATTAATTTTCAATCACTTTTTAAGTACAATATAGTCCTTTGACATTACTCCTAATAGCCTACTTAAAATCAAACATTATTTAGCCTAGCCAAGAAAAATGGTTTAATAAACTTTCCTTAGCATCAGTGTTTCATTTGCTTTTTCCTTCTGTCCCTGTCATACCTCAAGTTTTATCATTTATTCATTCATTTAATGACTATGTGCTGAGCATCTACTCTATATAGGATCCTGGGCCAGGCACTTTTCAGGATATAAATGTTTAAGTTCAGAAATTGGTCACCTTGACGTTTACCCTATTTCAACGGTGACATGATATAAGGCAGCATGGTAAAACCTGGAGTAGGAAGAAAGGAGAATGAACAGGGAGTCAGAATCTCTGGGTTTTGATCATGAATCTGCTACTTTCTAGCTGTATGATACTCTGAGCTCTAAGGAGTAGAAAAACTCAACCCATAAGGGCTTAAACATTTAGTGAAATTTATTATTTCATATAACATGAAGTCTTAAAATAGGGTAGCACCAGGGTTGGTTAATTAAGGGACTCATTAGTATCCCCAAAGGCACACATTCTTCCCATTTTTTTTACTCCATCATCTTCAGAATATTGATTTTATCCCTCTAACTAGCTTCCTTCAATATCCCAAGATGGCAGCCACAATTACATGCCATGTTGCATGCCAACACAACAACATTCAATATTCAGTATTCAGCAAAACCACATTTAACTAAATGGGAGTTGTCCCTTACTTTGTAACTATACACAAAAGACTGGACTTTTGCCACCATGAGTTTACTATGTATTCCTTGCACCTTTTGCACTTCACTCAAACAGAGTGACTCAGATTTTCTCAAACGAATTAAGACTGAGCAATGGCTCATTGATTTCGACTTAGGCTCAGTTGCCTGATGATGACATAAATTGGGTTCCAGGAGAAATCCTAGTACCTTGCTACTCAAAGTGTGGTCCCTGAACCAGTAACATGGTATTACCCGAGAGCTGGTCAGAAATGCAGAATATCTGGCCTCATTCCAAGACTTAGAATCTGCATTTTAGCAAGATGCTCAGGTGATTCACATGCACACTAAATTTTGCAAGACATTACTCTTGTAGAATAAAAAAATTTCTGTTTTGACCCCACAGATGTTTTGAATCCAAATATTTCATCAGAAATATGCTAACACCGATGCTATCATAAGAAAGCATTTTCTGAGGCAAATTGCATTGAACCAATTTAATTCTCTAATCAATTTTCTTTTTCAGAGAAAATCTGTTTCCTTCTTTTTTATTTTCTTCAAATTATTTTATTGGTTCAATTCTTCTTTAAGTAAATTTTACAACAAAGATTCAATTCATTCATCATCTTTTCCTTTTCATATAAAATTATAGTATTTAATCTGCTGCCACTATGCCTTTTTTGTGGGGGTGGGGGAACATTTCTGCTAAATCAAATTTTCCTGGCTTCAATTTATCAGTTTTAACTTTTGTCAAAAATATTTGATTATTCCATTAATATTTAGTCAATACAAATTTACTGTCTTTGGTTTTAGTCACAGCCAATATTATTTTTATTTGATTATTTAAAACTGTAATTTAATTTTCATTATGAATTAGAAAAAATATGCTCCAAATACTTACCTTCAACAATTAAACAGCTGTTGCTATTCTGATGTGTCATCTACTAAAGTCTTAAATGAAGAAAAAGGTTTTAAGATTTAGGTTCAAAATGGCTCATGTAAGAATATCTTGCTTTAGCTCTGGTATCCTTTGAGCTCAATCTAGATTAGTTTATGTTTGTAGGATATAAAGACATTATCAGAGAGAAGAGTATGTGTTGGTTACTATAAGAGTATCCACAAATAAGGATTCAATTGCAATATAATCCCCTAAAGAATAAGGTCTATGTCTCATTCATTTTATTCCCCTGGAAGAATCTGTGGTACATCACAAGTGTTCAAAACATTTGGTGAATTAAAGAGAGAAATAATAAACATATGATCCTGAAACACATGCTATAAGAATTCAGAGAAGAGAAACTTGTTCCTATCTGGGTTATAAGAGAAGTTTTCATGAAGGAGTTGGTATTCCTTCTGGAGGGTACAGCATAATCCAAATATAGAGATGGAAATGCCCAGAGCTTTCTCTGGGACACTGCCCATTTTGATTAAAATGCTTATGACCTAGCAGTGGAATGTAAACTTGGAAAGGTAGGAAGACTTTGAAGGGGAGTCAGCATTCTGACCAGTGAGATAATTAATCTGGTAGTCAAGTGCACATTAGATGTGATATAGAGTGGGCAGTGGGCTAAGGAGAGGAAGCGGTAAAAAATTGGCGATAGTGAAATTAGTGCATAGGATGTTGCAGAGGTAATAAGAGCCTGAACCTAGAAAATAGGAACTGGAGTAGAAAAAAAGGTAGATCTTGAAGACGCTTTGTAGCAAAGGCATCTCCTGCCCTTGACCTTCTTCTCTTTTTCATGCTGTACATTCTCCTTGAGGAGAATGCACCCTCTCTGAAGTTATTTGCTATTAACTTTCAAATTCTAGTTTGCTCTCTCCTGAACTGCAGACTTGAATCACTTTAGACTAACTCCTGGGCATTTCTTCTACCATGTTTTATATGAACCTCAGTATCCCAAGAATAATTCTCCATGTTTTTCCCAAATTAAGATTTCCTTTCTTGGTGACTATATAGTGAAATGTAAAAATCAGCCTTACATACTACTGGTCATGTGTGACTACCAATTTTATCACTTAATTCGCTCCTCCATTTTTCTCCCTGCTTATTCCTACTGCCTCTGCTACAGTCAGGGGCTTATTATCTTCCACCTACCTTTGCAGTGTTTTCCTAACTGGTCTTCCTATCAAGTGTCTTCATCACCCAAGTCCGTCTGTCACACAGCTACCAGAATAATCATTCTGGTGTGCAAATCTAACTATGTCACTCCTCAACTTAAAATCTATCAGTGGTTCCTGAATCTGGTCTTTGGGAAATGTAGTGAGTTATAATGGAAAGGGCAGTATAATTTAGAATCAGACATGTAAATTTGAATTTTGATTTTACTCAAACATTAGTCAGGTGGACTTGATATTTAATTAAAGCTATTTAATTCATCAGTTTAAAAAAACTTTCCTTACAAGACTGTTTTGAAAGTTAAATGGAATTACATAGATAAAATACTTGGCAGAGTACATAATAGGCGTTGAATAAATACATGTTACATATAAAATTACCACTGAAAAAGAGAAAATAAAATTTTAAAAATATTCTGGGCAAAATCAAGATTGGCTATTTCCTTAGCCCAATATGGTTAAATACCATCAATTTCTTAATGAGGAGGCAGTGAAGTTAGTTTTAGGATCCACGTTAATTGTTTAGGAAACCCAATTCAACTGAACTGTGGAATTAACTATTTTCAACGAATCTTGGCTCATGTCATAATAAAGTCATACATAAAGAAACCCTCTTCGGTATGTTGATTATTGGTCTCTGAACTAAGTGAACCCAGATAATATGTGCTGAAAAAATACTGGTGTCTCATGTAAGCACATGAGGTTGGTTTACTGCTTTTGGATTAGTGTCTAAATAAGTACCATTTCTGTCTGAGCATGCCACATGATAACTGATGGGGAGAGAAGCGGCAAGATATTGTGGCCACCATTGGAAGAAAAGAGAATAAGCAGTGATGGAGAAGTTAAGGAAAAGAATGGAATGAGATGTATCTTTGATGGTGGGAGGAAAAGCAATATAGGATTATGATCTGAATTTTTTTTTTCTAGGAAAGACCTAACCTTTTTTGTAGACAATGAGTAGGAAGAAGTGAGACTCAACCTACAGTGTAGAAGCATATAACTGAAGGATCAGATGAGGTAGGAGGGTGTGTAATCAGGGGGTTACATGGTAATATGTGATACAGGATCCTTGATTAAGAAAGAATGCCTGATAAAGGTAGGACTTGATAAGGTTAAGTCTTGATAAAAAGGAAGAGTCCTCTTCTATTGAAATAGTAAGAAAGAAGGAGAGGATTCTTATAATTCAGACAAATTTACAGCCATGAGTGATTTCCAGCCTTGTCTGCACATTAGCTTCTATAAAATGACCAATACAGGGCACCACCCCAAGATTCTGATCGAATACATCTGGACAGGGATTGGATATGGGGATTTTTTAAAGCCCCCAGGTAATTTTAATATGTAGCCAGGGCTGAGGTCCATAGAGTTGCTTTGAGGTAGAGGAAATAAAATGGAAGATAAATGACATTAGGAGAGATTATTTGGTTTCAGTAGCTATGAAGAAAGTATAGTCTTTTGCAAGATGAGGGAAGTGTTTATGGGATGGAGGCAGAGAAATTGCTGAAGGCTGTGTAAAAGGCTTCCATTTCTTATTATACTGCTTCTGTCTACATCAGTATGTGGTAAGCAATACTTAAAGACATCAAGAACACAGTCTACAAGGAAGAGAAGCCATCTATCTGTTGTCAAATTCCCAAGGTGATATTCAGTGGAAGCAGAAGAGGTGGCACAAGGAATATAATGTGCCTTAGTGGCATATTTTTCCCATCCACCTTACAAGAAAACACAAAAGAAAAAATAATCATGACAAAACAAAACAAATCGGGGACACTGTAAAGAATGTATATGTGTGCAAATTATACTTTTGGTATGTATTATAAATTTATGCTTTTATTCAAAAACTTGTAATTCTGCTACATAAAACATCTAATATAGGAGAGTGCAATTAGGTAAACAAGATACATGAAAATATATAAAATCAATGGACAATTTGTTGGAAACGTTTTTTAACTTTGAAAATTATTTCCAAAGGTTACCAATAATCCTATACATACATATATGCAAACATATATATATAACATTGCTTAAGTATAATTTTAAATTCAAGTAAATAACATTCATCTGTACTGAAGTTCTAGACATAGATTTATATATTTCTGTTTCGTGAAAAATAATAGAAATGAAAGCATAGAAATAAAAAGCTACTTTAATGCTTTTACCAAAAGAGAGTATTCAACTTTCCTAAGACTAAGGTGATCTGCATCACAGGAATTTCTTTGGTATCCTGCAGTTAGTTGGAATGGGCAAAAAAAATCGTAAAATTTTATGCTGGAGTGTACTAACAACATGCAGTAACTTCTTTCATCTCCTTTCTGTTGGAGTAAGTGTAATATACTCCAACCGTGTGGCAAAACTGAAAGAGCAACCATAAGAAAAGCTTCCTGGTGCTGAGCTGCATTCATTCCAGTCTGTGTCTACAAACTCTGAGGCAGGCACACCCTCACAGGGCACTCCCCCCATCTCACTCCAGACTGATCAGCATATGCATGGGACATTGTACCATACTCTATTTACAATATAAAGGTTAGAAAGTGGCTAGAAACTCAGGGAAGCTTTTTTTAAAAGAGGGCAATTTAATAATTTGACTAATCTAGCAATGGATAGGGTTCCCCGTCACTGGAATTACCTAGGTACAGGGTCAATGATCATACATCTATAATGGCTATTTAAAAGGATTCTAACATCAGGTCTGACTCAGCAAGTCTAATTTTTTATCTGGATGACCTTAAAGTCCCTTTCTAAAGCTATAATGCAATTATTAGGAAAAGGGATGCATAAAGGGGACAACAAGTTAATGGTATAAAGGTGGTAGTGTTTTTCTTTTTTATTTGCTTAAGTTTTTAAATGTTATATGTGACATACTTTATAATTACACAAATATTTGCATATCTAAACATGAGTAATAATATTTTTTAAAAACTTAATTACATATCTCAGAAAGTTCAAACCATTTATCTATAATTTTATTATTTTTTTTACTTTCAATCTTGTAGCCTCTACTTCATAAGCATTAAAAATGAGGTTAAATGGCTTTCCTTAAGGAACAGATGCATCAGGACTTGTTCTAAAAATATCTACTAAGCAAAGCAATTTTCCAAGATATAGCTGGGATGTGATAAATAGCACAAGAACATGTATATTGGATTTTTGTTTATTCTTAGGTCTGTATTTATATATTCATAATATAGAAGGGTTTAAAGGGTATTAATTTAAACATATATCTTGAAGCACCTGACAGTTTATATTGCAATGCTGTGGACTTTCAGATTCTGGGATTTGGTTTCACCATGAACCAGGCAGCATTTTTTGTCCTCTTCTGGTTCTATCCATAAAGGAACACTAAGATATCGATTCTGATTTATAAACTTCTGCTGCAGATTGACTAGATGCAGTAATTGGATTAGTTTGCTATGGCTGCCATAACAAAGCACCACAGACTAGGTGGCTTAAACAACAGAAATTTATTTTCTCACAGTCCTGGCATCTAGGACTGAGATCAAGGTGTCAGCTGATGGCTGACTTTTCCCTGTGTCTTCACATGGTCTTCCCACTGTGTGTGTCTGTGTCCCAATCTCTTCTTATAAGGACACCAGTCATATTTGCTTGTCCATGTGACCTCATTTCACTTTAATTACCTCTTTAAAAACTCTGTCTCCAAATACAGTCACATTCTAAGGCACTGGAGGTTAGGACTTCAACGTAGGAATTTTGGGAGGGCACAGTTCTACCCATAACAGTAATTTAACAAAGTAGTAATATACTAAGCTGATTTCTTTAATATGAAATACTTGTTTCACAAATTTTTCAAGATTTGATTGGATATTTTTGCATTAAGGAATTCTGTTAAATTAAAGAAGATAATTTGGATAATTTTTACTTTAGCAAACTGCATTTTCAAGCAAAAGTCTGGATACTATTTTGGAGTTGTGATTTAGTTGATACCAAACACGCTCTAACTAAAGATGATACAAAGCCTTTTTTAAGAACTTATAATATTACAGAGGAATTTCAGTTATAATTACAGACTTGCTGGTTTTACTAGCACAAAACCTCGTTGACGTTTGTTAACATGTCTCATGAACCATAAGAGAGAGAAGTGCAAAGTAGTATTTGAAAAGCATTCTTGGAGAAATCATTGTTTTCTTTTTCTTATGAAAAAACTTCTCAGAAAGGAACTCGTGTAAGATTGCTAAATGCCTTTCCTGTTTAATTAAAAATAAAGTTTTATCTGAAATGGATTAAACACAACTCCTGTTTAATTAAACCAAAAACCTTTAAGAGGATCACTCCAATAAGATCAATTAACATTCTGTTCCATATTGAACATAATTAGAAAGGCAATTCTTGTAATCCACTGGCATAACCTTTAAAATACACTTGGCCTTTACAACACATCTATATGACATTTCCTTAAAAATTCAAATAGTTAAACAGAAAAATTACATACTGAATTTAATGTTAGTACTCATTTTAAAACTAAAAGTATTCATAAAATAGAGCAAATAAATCTTATTTGACAACTGATACTTCTGATTAACTTGAGAACTCTGCATGAAAATTATGTTCCACAGGTGAAAAAAGGAGAATTAAACCTTAGGTTAAGGAACTGGAATATTGAGCAAATATAAGATGAATTTGAGTCTACACATTCCTTCTTTAAACTGAAGAGTTTGTCAGAGTTTTTGAAATATTTGCTTTAAATTTCTGTCACACAGCTTATGTAGACAGCAAAATTTTATTAATGCCAACAATAATTGGAAAAGAAAGCTTGTAATTTCATATGAAATAGCCAAGAAAATTTCAAGAAACAGAAAAAAAATACATTGAAGTAGCCTTTGACCACTGTTGCTTTGTGATATAGAGATTATTAATGGGATTTTTAAAGCATACCCTGCACTTTAACAAAAGTAAATGATACTGTTTGCTGCCAAATATACAGTTACGTTTCTCCCATCAAAAGTAAAATATTTTGAAATGTGCCCTAAGGCAGTGGGTGAGTGGTTGAGAAGACAGGTGGGTGAGTCAACCACGCTCAAGTGGGCTAAGCCACCCTCTAGAGGGGTTTGGCCTTGAGTGTGCTCACTGGGGAAAGCCAGGCCACCAGACATGGTAGAGCTTCATGACCCTCAAGTTTGAACCGCTTCTCAGTCCAAAGGTCATGTTATCATGTCTTATAGGGCATCCGCCCCAGCAGGTGGACCCATCAAGGAGTTGCCAGGAGTTTGCCCTCAGGGTCCTTGACATAATGTGCTTCTCTGATCCACTATTCCACTGTAGAAGGCTTCTCTGGAGACACGGCTCCTAAACTCCTATATTTTCTTTACTATCTGCATGTGCACTGCTTTTTCCCTTGCTATTTTGGTGATTAATTTCAAGTTGATTATTTCCTCCTCCAAAATCACTTGATCAATAAAAATTAGTAACTTGTTTTCTTCAGCTTTTCCATACTTTCTTAACTTTTTTTTCCTCTGTCTTACTTCAAAATTGAACTAAAGCAACCTATGAGATACATATAATTCAAAAATATTAACATCTAACACCTAGGAAAATAAGATTTGGGAAAAAAATGCAAAGAATCTGGTGTTCTCGTGAGTTACCAGTTACCTAAAGACAGTTGTGCTCTCTGAGAGATAGACTGACTTACCGATCTGGACTCTGAGTTGGACTGAGAATACATTTTATGTGGTAGTCAGACAAAAAGTGTTTGCTCTCTTAACCCCCACAACTATCTTTTTGACACAAGAACAAAGGCTCTCTTTCTCCCTGCATGGTCCTATCTAGAGTGGAAACTCTTCAGGGAGGGAAGAGGGGGCATTGGCTGGCTTGTAGCCACTCAACCCCGCCGAATGCAGGGCAAAATTCTGAACCCACTGGAAAGACCCCAGGCTGACTGTTGGACATAAAAGCTGTGTGAAGCTACTGCATGAAATTAGAAGACCTGAAATTGATAGATAGTTAAAAAGCCTTCAGTATTTAAATTTACTCATTTTAAAGAGTAATTTGTTATGTATTTTCTAAATAGTTTAATCAATTTTACTAAAATTAGAAGAGCCGCACATCGCAGGTGCATAATTACACTCACCATTAAATACAAACACAGATGCACGCAGCCAAATTAGATGCAGTCATTTCATTGAGAAAAGAATAGAACTTGTTTTTCATTTTTGATTCCAAAAAATTAAACTAAGCTTCGGTTTTTCTCAAAGACTAAGGGCTATGTTGTTGGCAGTTTGTAAAAAGTTTTCCACGTTTTAGTGGGAATTAGTGATCAGGTAATGGAGAGAAACTTGATCAGACCATAGGCTGGGCCTCCTTCATATAGTCATAATAACCATCACCACGTCATAATCAACTCTACATGGCAGACACTACAAAGAGCAAATGTGCCTTCAAGCCCACCTAGAATGGCCCTTGCTATGATTTTGCCTACTGCATTCATGTAGGGAAAGAGGCAAGGGGGGTGTCCATTCATTACTTGTGCGCCGAGCAGTATGGTAACAACTTTCATGGATGTCCTTTCATGTCAGCTCCACAGTAATCCCTTGAGGTAAAGTTGGCCTCATTCTGAAGATGAGGAGCCCTGGGAAGGTGACTTCATTTGCCCTGCTATTAAGGATACTAAGGAGCAGAGCTAGAATTCAAACCAGAGTATAGGAATCTATTCTGGTATTTCACCTCCTCACCAGTCAATAAATCCTCAGAAAACAAAGCCTTCTCTAGCCTCGGCCAGACTGGCCACATCACTGATATCAAGTCCCACTGTTTAAGTCCTGTAGGCCTAAGTGAGTGACCTCTCTCATTACTCGAGCTTTTGGAAGACAGATGTTATGATGATTTATTTTTTATTTTTCTGTGACATTGATTTTTATCATAGACTTGAAGACCACACTAACATTTCCTAAATTGGGCTTATGAAATTAGAATGGCTTTCTCAAACCAATATGAGTTTAGGACTGATTAAACTGAATCCTACATCAGAATTCTCATGAATATTAGCTCTAGATAAAAATAATTCATTTGAGCAGCTGTGTAAGTAAAGCTTTTTATTCTAGACTTGATGCAACTTAGCCTCAGGGAGCAAAATTCACCCTCATGTTGATGATATAACGACTAAATCTCAGCACAGATCCTGCTGATTCATTCAGCTTTCTCATGCTAGGATGGTAATCTCATTTCCCTTCTTGCCAGCTCTTGTTATAGAAACTTTTCAGTTTTAATATTAAACAATGTCTTTTAAACTTTTCTTAGCTAGAGGGTTAAGAAGTGAAACCAGTTACCTTTTTTAAATGATGATGAGTCCTTGTGAATACTTCTTGAAATGGAGTCATTCATTGGGTACAACTATTCCATTCAACATCCTAAATTTTGGTTTATTATTATGCTATCATTTCATTTAAAATTATATGAAGAGAGTTTCATTCAAACTCTTAGCACCCGAACTTCTTTCAGTTTCTCAGATATGCCATGCTTTCTTTTATCTCCAGGACTACACATATTGTTCCTTCTGGAACATTCTTTTTACTCCACCTCCCTAGCCCTACTTGCAGGCACAACAAATTTCTTTTATAGTATAGTTTTCTGCTCAAGTATCACTTTTTCAGAATGTCTTCCCTGATCCTCAGATCAGATCTGATCCCTACTGTATGTTCTAATGGAGTTTCCTATGTTCCTAGAATACTCATTTTTCTTTTCTTTTATTTCTTTTATTTTTTTGTGGGGAAGAGCAGCCCTGAGCTAACATCTGTTGCCAATCCTCCCCTTTTTGCTGAGGAAGACTGGCCCTGGGCTAACATCGTGCCCATCTTCCTCCACTTTATATGGGACACCGCCACGGCGTGGCTGACAAGCGGTGCGTCCGCTGGCTCCCGGGATCCGAACCCGCAAACCCCGGGCTGCCAAGCGCGGACTAAACCGCTGCGCCACCGGGCGGCCCCTCTTTTCTTTTATTTCTTATTTGTAGCTCTGTCTTTATGTGCTATAAACTTCTTAAGGGCAGGAATCTTGTCTTTCTTCTTCACCTCTGCATCCCCAGTCTGGACCTAGAATTCATTCAATAAATATCTGCCGAACCAGCGGGTGATACTGAGTAACATTGTAACAATGTGCAAATTTTGTTTAAAAATCTCATAGGATAGCATGATAAAAATTACTGAAATGGGAACCAATGATCACTCTTTGTGCCATTCCCTCCTGAGTAACTGAAAGTTCTGGATGATGATGTAAAACATCCAGGAGACCTCCTAGGGTCTCTCCTAGGGATGGCACCTGGGAACACAACATGTGGCTCTTGGGGTTGGTGTGTGGAGATTCAGCACAATCGAACCTGCGCTTCTCACTGGGGAGGACCCCTCTGGGCTCTGTCTGGTACAGCTGTAGGCACCACACGTTCCCTCTCTGGATACCAGGTGGGTATCAACAAGAATGACGGGCATTTTTATCTCCATTTGTGTGGTGATAGTCCATCTACTTTAAAAATTAGGAAACTGAGTTCCAGAAACGGCAGGTCATTTGCCCAGGGGATTAGCGTAAGTGAGTGGCACAACCAAACAAAAACTTTCCTTCTTTGTACTTTTTAGTGCTAACCTTTCCAGACACCTAATTTTAAGACATTTCTTTAGAGTCCAACACCTTACCACCTAAGCCAACAAATCTTCGACAGGGAGAGATTTTAATGAGTCCTGCATTCAGCACTGATATGGACTGATTCTAAAAGCCTCTAAGGACTTGAGGGATTCTAGTGCAATGCAATTGCAAAATTGTAAAACCTTAGTTCTCTGAGGTCACTTTTCTCATTTAGAGCTGCTTGCGAGCCAACAGCTTCTTTATTCATATTAAACTGCATCTTTTTCTTTCTGATACTTAGTCTCTGCTTGTCAGTAAAAGACCCATGGCTTTGACAGAGAAGGTTACAGGCTTAGCCAAACTTATAAGACCCTTCTTTCCCGGGCTCCCCTAGCTGAACCCCCTCTCATTCAAAGATAGACCAAACCTGACTTGATGCAGGAGGTACCTCTGCTACTCCTTTTCCCATCCACCAGGTCGCCTCACTTTGGCAGTGTCTCGCTGTGTAGGTTGTGTCCTGCACAGAGTACCCAGGGGAAAGGGTGAGGTGGGGCTGAAAAGCTTCCTGGGCTCTGCTCACCAAGTGCCCTGGCATCACCGGTCCACTCAGAGGAAGGGGCACCTATGCACACACGCATCCGGTGTGCATACAGTGCCCCAAGCTCACTCTTGTCCTGAGGCTGTGATGTTCCCTGTTTCTCCCCACTGGGCGCCTACTCTGTCCCCCTGTGTCAGCTCCCAGGACCAGGCCAGGTCTACTAAGCTTCTGTTTCACACTTGAGCCTGGAATCAGTTCTGCTTCTAGAACCCTGGCTCTGGAGCTGAAGTCCTGCTCAGGATACATCTCTCCCAATGAATATTTCTCTTATTACTCAGACTACAACATTGCCACCAATGGGATTCTAGTCACTGTGCCCGTTCTTCGCTTGTATCTGGGTTGTTGTGTGTGCGCGTATTTACTATCATTCACAATTATTCGCCTGATCTTTCAGTTTTGTTATCCTTTGCTCTCCTCCTCACCTGAACTTGCTTAGTCACTTTCCAGAGCCGAGCCAGGCTCTGCAACAACCCCCAGTCCCAAGCACCCAGCCTCAGCTTTTCAGCCATTTGGCATCTCTCTCTCTGCCCTATGTTTTGAAATAGGTCAGATGACAGAAACAAATTACGCATTAAAGAGCTTTGTTTTTCTCTAAGTCATATCTCAAGACTGGTCTCAAGCTGGGGCGATCTCTTCCTTGAGATTCTTATTTTAAAATCAACTAAGATAGAAATGCTTTTGGTCGTCTTGAGCGAACTGAATGTCCTCACGGGCCTGCAGGTATCAAGTGACAATTTTGGATCAGAAAGGTAAGAGGGAGTGCGGGATTGTGGTGAATGAGAGGGCGTATGACTCACGGAGGCCATTCAAATTAAAAATTGAAAAAGTACCAGGGCCATCCTATAAAAACTGGGCTGTCTGAATCCAGCCCACTGCTATTGGTCTGCAACTTCTGTTGAAACATTCTTTGCAAAACTGGCTAATTTTGTGCAATCCTTAATACTATAAAATGTTTGCTTTCTCACCCAGTTCCTGTGAATTCCTCTTCATTGACAAGTATCTCCTTTTGAGTGAGGGCCAGAGGAGCATTGCTCTAATTCTCTCCATCACCATTCTTCCTATCATTAACTATTTAATGAGGGTTTACTATGTACAAGGCATTTTGCTGAATATTACACCTGCATTATATAATTTAAAGCTTAGGAAAACCCTATAAATTAGTAAGTATTATTATTATTCCTATTTTGTACGTTTGCTACTCTTTGGCTTCAAGACATTTAGAGAACTTGCTAGTTGACCTCCTTTTGGCCTTATGAGACTGCTGCATCTGCCAGATGAATCTACACGACAGTGACATCGTTCTCCTGTGCCTCATTTTGTCACATAAATTAGGATCTTCTCTCTGATTTTTCCATTTCCAAAACCTTTCACTCAAAAGAGAAGCATCACTTTTGCTCCCATTCATTGGCCAAGGCAAGTCCCATGGCAAAGAGTGAAGTCAGCTGGTGAGAAGGTTTATCCGCTTTCAGAAAGGAGAACTGCAGGGAGGAGCAGCAGCGAATCTTTGGGATAATAATATAGTCTTCTATGTTTGATCTCTTCAAAAGGAGTCATGTGTCGTGTGATCACAGGCTAGATTCAGGACTTGGTAGCCTACAATTCTGTAATTAAATGCACCTGTAAAAACCAAACTCTGTAGTTCAACATACTGACATATGGATGTGTTACATCCTTGCCTCATTAATATCCTAATATCATAACAGGTATGAGGCTCTTATGATTGAAACTTGAAGGTCTTGGAGAGAGGTGTCTCCTAATTAGCATTAACTGGCCAGTTTAATGCTATTGCTCATTTCCCCACGTTATTTGTGCTTCTATATGTATTGTATAAAGTGGTAGAAAAATAATAAATCTGATTTATTTGACTTTTTTTTTTTTTTTTTGGTGAGGAAGACCAGCCCTGAGCTAACATCCGTTGCTAATCCTCCTCTTTTTGCTGAGGAAGACTGGCCCTGGGCTAACATCTGTGCCCATCTTCCTCCACTTTATATGGGACGCCGCCACGGCATGGCTGACAGGCAGTGCGTCGGCGGGCACCTGGGATCCGAACCAGCGAACCCTGGGCTGCCAAGCGCGGACTAAACCGCTGCGCCACCGGGCCGGCACCTATTTGACTTTTAATAGAAAATAACTGTTACTTCTAATTTGTTTTGGACACATTAAAAAGTAGGTAAACTTTTCAAAATTATAAAGGAAATAGTAAGAAATAAGATATATTTCTCTAATATGTTTTGCATTTATTTGATCCATTAAAAAACCCACCTTGGAAATGAACATATTTATGCTCTATATAAACAGATTTTAGTATATTAAAAAAATACTGGAAGAATAAAACTTCCCAAGGAGATTCTATACTTTCTATTTTTAAACCTGATTAGCATTTTAATTCATGATATTATTTATAGATAGACTTTTTTAAGTCCTGTACTTTTCAGTAGCATTTTTTTCCCAAGGCCTGAATTATAGGCAGAATAACATCATTCTATTACTATGTTCTCATAGACCTCCGGACCAAACAAACAACAACAACCCCAGAAGTCTATCAGTGGATAGACTTTTTCCAAAACTTAAGGTGTTTTACAGCATGAATTTTTCTTAAATATTTGGCATCCTCTGCTTCTTGCTGGTTACTACTGCCCAACAGACGGAAAAACGGTTGTGGTTAATATGAATAGTGAGCTCAACAAAAAGCAAAGCGTGTTGGGATTCTCTTCTCCACCTCATGCTCCTGGAGTAGCTCTCCTCATGTGGCAGGTTGGGGCCAGCCTGCCTCCCAGTTTCATACCTGTGGGCAGAGTGATGGCTCCAAGGAGTTGGTGGCTCCCAGGTGGCTGGGAGTTTTTGGTTTCTCCTTCACCTCTCCACAAAACCTCTCTAAATAGTCGCTTTGTCATAAATGATGGTGTGCTTGCCTTACGAGTGCAGCTTAAAGAAATGTCTCCTATCTCTGCTCCCACCTTCCCTGTGACAATGCCAACAAGATGCCTCCCTTCAACCCACTTTACAGTGAAGTTCTAGATTCTACCCTGAAGAACTCAGCTGTGGTGAGGGAATGGGTGACTATATTGGCAGCTCCTATTACTAATACCCAATTAGACGGGTGGCTCCCCAAAGGGAGTGACTTTACAGAGGAAGGAAAGCTGGACTGATAAAACAGTGAACAATCTCACAAGGGGAGGCAGGGAGGTGGCGGGGGGGTTCTCTAGCATTCTTCAGATAGGTAAGTAGATTGAGGAGAAATCCAGGAGTCTAGGCAACTTTTGGAATTTATGAAATAATCTGATTCAAAGCTAGGGACACAAAGTAGCCTGTGTTTCCTCCTTTACATTTGTCTTTTGATTAAATATAATACAGCCACAGGATTTGGTGTCAAAATCAGCTCCAGTACCGCTAATCTCTAGAGTTTCTGTTTCAATCCCGAGGAAGAGGCAGGGAAGAGAGCTCACATGGGGCACTTACCCCACCATTCCAGGCAACTTGCAGAATCTTCTACATAGGTGATCGCATTCAATCTTCCACCAGCCCCATGCAGTGAGCATTAACTACATTTCCCAGATGAAGAAACAAATGCTCAAGAAGAAGAATACCATTCCCAATGTCACACAGCTAGTAGGTAAGGCCATCAAGGTTTGAGTTCAGGTCCTCAAGAATATGTGTGTGTCTTTTTATAATATGAAGTCCCTGAGCCAAAAAATTTTGAGGATCTTAAATGCCATCTAGTGGCAAGCTCTACAAACTGTAGACACAATATCCCAAGAGTCACTCAGGCATTCCTGGAAACTTCAATCAATTCTCATGATGGAAAATATTATACTGAGTTCCTGTATACTGAGAGAGACTGACTTCCAGAGTATATCACCTGGCTCTATGTGTGGATCCCAAAGGGTTCATCTTATCCCCAGGAATCCACTAAGCACAGAAGAGCCAGAATAAAGAATAGCTTCTTTTCCCCAGAACAAAATAGAGATTAATAATATTGAAGTGGAGGTCAATTTAAGCATGTTTGTGTGGGAGTTAATAAACTGTTGGGTTTCCAATATCTATTCATCTGGAATACAGGCACATTGCAAAACAATTATAGATGAGCAATCTATTAAAACCATTATCTATTGACTAAATCATCACTATATCAGCAACATAACGTAGTTCAATTAGAGATACTAGGGGAAAGAAAGCAAACGAGATGGAGAGAAGATACAGTTGCTGGATTTAGCAAAATAAAATATGGGACACCCAGTTAAATTTGAATTTTTCAGACAAACTACATTATTATTGTGTGTGCAAGTATGTCCCCTGCAATATTTAGGACACCCTTATACTAAAACATTATTCACCATTTATCCAAAATTCTTAACCAAGCATTCTGTATTTTTATCTCCAAACTTAAATGAAAGGAAATGCTGTATATAGTTTCACTGGTTACTGGGTAATTCTGATTAATAAAATAATAGTAACTAACATTTTTATAGTAATTAACTTTTAAGCCCTTTACTTATGTTAATTCATTTAGTCCTTAACACAACCCTGTAAGACACATACTGTTATTCCTATTTAGAAAATGAGAATATTGAGACATTCTCAATTATCTTGTTGGTTACTATGGCCCGACAGATGGAAAAAAGTTGTCCGTTAATATGAATAGTGAGCTCAAGAATCAGCAAAGCATGTTGGGATTCAACAATAGGTAGAGTCACTTGTCCATAGTCACACAGCTGGTGAGTGGCAGACAAGGAGTGTGAACCCAGACAGTTTTGCTATAGAGTCTACAATCCTAACAGTTGCAAAATACTGTTTCTTATCAAATATATCAGTTAAATTTAAAACTACTCTATAAACTGCACATACATTGACAATTTTTGAAAATATTATTCAACAGACTTTCAACATGCATCAAGCACCTGCTTTAAACAAGTCCTCTTCAAAGTAAACTCAGTACTCCATCTTCACTGAACATATTTACTCTCTTTAAATGGTACTCCAGAAATTGGTAGTGTCTCATGTTCATTGTTAGGAATATCTGTTATTGCACTACACATTTCAAAGGACTAATTAACAAAAATCCTTGGTTATTTAAATTCCATAATTCCATATACTAGAGCTTTATGCTATATATACATACATATATGATTCATAGCCAGAGAACACTGGAGAGACAGAACCCAACCCAGACCCTCCTCAGATTTTAAATCTAGTTTTATGTGTATCTTTGATACACCTTATTTCCTATAGAGTTAGGAGAAACTAAAGATTTGTTGTTGGATTCATTCATTTAATAAAAGTCAGATCAATCTAAGCCTGAAGTTTTGAATTCTGCATCTGGTACCATGACTTTTCTTTGATTTGAAGTATCCTGATACGCTACTCCTAAACTGCAATTAGATTCACACTCAGATCATTTTCAATTCAACTTATCTAAGCAAGTCCCAGTAAAATCATTGCCTTGAAACAAATGTTTGTCAGTCAAGCCATAAATTACTAATTCCTTTTCTCTTAAACTTCACCTTGTGCAAGAATCCCAGAATGTATACCCAAAAATGCACATTTCTATGCCCAACCCAGACCTAATAACATCAGAATCTCTGGGGATGGGATTTGGGATCCCCATTTTCAGCTAGCCCATGCCAGCCAGCTGATCCTGTTGCAAAAGGTCCCCAAACCACACGTGGAGAAAATGACTTTGACACCAACATGCAAGAAGGTACGAGCAGCAGGTGGTGTGCTTTTCCCACTGAGGGCTTTAAAGCTGCTTTATTTTTAGAATTTTCCCTATATCCCATTTCAGAGCTTTGAGGCAGCTGTAGAAATCTATCTATCTATCTATATTATATATATATTTAGTGTTACTTATATACATATACTATATATATATATATATATTTTTTCAGTGTTACATTCTAAAGTAGTCTTACATCCATTGTCTTGTAGATACAGCTCCTCCTACATCATCAGGCAGATGCCTAACAGAACAGATGGGTCCTGTGGTACTTATGAAAGGCCATCAAATCCTACAGCTTTGGGGATTAAAACTCCACACTGCTTCTCATGAAAGAAACAAAGGCTGAGCCTTAAATGGGTGGAAGGATGTCGGGAGAGGGGAGAAAAGTGAGAATTCAGAGTTGAACTGGAATAATAGTTATTCAATTACCCTTGCTTTTATTTTATTCATTTACTTTGAGCCCTCTTAACCATATTTGGTTTTGCTAACTATGTTGCATATAAAATGGTAATAATAACCATATACAATTCTGCAATGATAATTTATACAATTCTGAATGCAATCTATAAATTTTTTTCTATTTTTAAATTTTAAAACCACAGATCAAGACATTATATAAATAGATACTAATTAATAATGACTATAGGTAAATATCTCTCGGTTTTTCTCTTTCTTCTATTGGGTAAATTGGACAAAAGGTTTTCATCCGTTTTTAGCAGCATAAAGAAGATAGTGCAAATGGGCACATGAATCTATTCCATTGAATGCATATGCACACACACACCCCTGCCTCCTTTAAAGTTTTCTCTATCAAAAGCCACTGAGCACACAGAAGAGAAAATGTATAGGTCAAGAGAAATCATATTATTCAAAGAGACTATAGTCTGACTTCTTAAATGAGGAAAACCCGCAAGGAACATATTTGTAAAATAATGATGCTTTCATCGTTTTGAGTTCCCGTTGCTCAACAGCGGTGAATGCTACAAAATGTCCATAGCTTATGTTTAGTATCCCACTTTACTGTAAAACAGTGAATATCCTAATATGAATCCTACATTAAAATTGCATGCATGTCAGTTACAAAAGCCTCTCTCATTAGAACGAAGAGAGAGCACTTCACACTGAACAGAGAGAAGGCAAAGTGTACAAACATTTCCAGGAGGATGAATGTTACAGTTTATATATTTAAAGACGAGTTTCAAGGATGATGCTCTGTCATTTTAAGCAGGAGGGAAACAGTTTTAAAGGAAATTATCAAATACACTTTTCGACAAATGAGAGAGAAATTTTTTACCACTTGAGTAACAAATAAATATTTGTGTGCTGTTGTAAACTTTAGCTCAGCCCTTTCGCTCATAGGAACTGTTTCCTAACAGGTAAAACTGTTCACATGTTACTTTCCCTGCTTAGAGTGGTCAATGTGTAGAGCCCATTTTATTCATGACACAGGCTGACTATTCATCAGGTACATCTGGACTAACATTAGCTTATGTGCAACATTCTGAAGATGAAATGAAAATAATGCTTTGAAACCATTTAGGCAATTTTAAATGCTTGGCTTGTACAGCTATGGACATAGAATTGATGAAATTGTTTGTGATATTGAGTATGTCTATCACAAAAATGGAAGATTGCAGTGAATTGGAAAACCATACTTCCAAATACACATATTTTGCATATATTTTGCTGTACTGAAAAATGTAATAAAAAAAGATGGAAAAAAAAAAGGCTGCAAAGGTTAGACTTCATTCTACATGATGTCAGATGTAAACAGCCATGAAAAAATGGTACTCAATGGAAAATAGAGAAACTGGATTTTTGGGTCAAGTTATGTCTCTTATAGGATTAAGTCATATAACCTCTGTAAATTGTTTTTTCATGTTTTCTTTTGTTTGTTTTTGGTGAGGAAGATTGGCTCTGAGCTAACATCTGTGCTAATCTTCCTCTTTTTGCTTGAGGAAAAAGCAAAGCTGTTAGCTGAGGGCCAATCTTCCTCTACTGTATACAGGACACCGCCACAGCACGGCTCGATGAGTGGTGTATAGGTCTGCACCCAGGATCCGAACCTGCGAACCCTGGGCTGCCAAAGCGGAGCGCATGAACTTAATCACTACGCCACTGCACCAGCCCCCTGTTTTTTCATGTTTTGAGACAGAATACTTTATATAAATAATTATATGTACCCAGATTATTACAAAGATACAGTGAAAATTATTAGAAAAGCCCTTTGAAAACAACAGAGTGCTACAGAAAGGCAATTTAATTAGTACGGACAGTACAGAATATTCTAAAGTAGTTCCTGAGGATGTCAAGGTAGTTAATTTTTAAAAAGCACTCTGTGATCAAATAAGTTTGAAAATCACCAAATAAAACTAATTTCTTTCCTGTAGGACTCTTAAGAATCCTATGTTAATATGCATCTGAATCAGTAAAAACAGAGACGAGGATATAGACTTTACTAAATATATTTCAGCACAGAATCTTTTTTTTTTTTTTTTTGAGAAGCTTATGGAAGCAGTGTTTTTCATTTGGTGAGAAAGGGAACTTAATTTGCTTTAGAGTACTGCATTTTAGGATGAAAGAGTGATAATGTTCCTCTAATTTTATCAGTTCATAATCAGACTGAGCAAAAGAGAGCCTTTTGGAAACTCCATGTCTGTATTCAGGAGGAGTGAATTCTGGTCGTAGAACTATCTGAAGAAAAGGAACGTCCGGAAAAATGGGAATTGTGACTGCCAGGGACAGGGACTGACAGAGCCAAGATTGAAGTCAGCTATGGCAGCAAGCTGGACCCAGGTGTACCGAGAAGCCAGCAGTCCAAGGGGAAGCTGGTGGCCCTTCGGGAGCCAGGGCCAGGCTGAAACCTCCACAGAGATGGAAGTGCTGATGATATATAGGCAGTTAACCTTCAGAGGGCAGGCTGGAGCTGGAACTCAAAGCCCAAGAGTAGATAAACCAAATGACAAGGACCCAGGAAAGCTCAGGTGAGAAGAGGGCAGGAGAGGAGGGCAGTCACATGCACCAGGACTCGAAGGAAGTAGAGGGCAGGTCAAAGGGAGGGAGCAGCATCTAGATATTTTGACAGACCCCGGGCAAGGAGACTAAGTGACGAGTTAAGAAGTCAAACATTGGTCAGCCTTGACACTGACTTGTCAAGGAAACTGATATTTATTTTTCTCTGAAATATACACTAAGTCCAGAAGTGATTAATTGGGAGCTATAGGCAAACATATCCATAGGCACATCCTAAGGGATCTCAGAGAAGACTCTCACCAGTTAACACAGAAACAGGCGTGCGAGGTGGACCTACACTTTCCAGGAGACATACTATGCCGGTGAGCTACAATAGCAGCATAAAACAAAGACACTACAGATTTAAAAGTCACTTCACTGAGGCAGGTTTTCCCCACAGAAATGCCAATTGAACAGTGACAGAGAAAATGAACGCGATATTTGCTATAAATAAATTTATTTTATGTTGACATTAGCTAGTAAATAAATACGTCATAAATGAGAGATACTTTAATCATGAATATAAATGAAAATGGAATGATCTACTCATCATAGCATCACTGCCTTTGAAGAAAAATGCAAAGGTCTCTAGGATCAACACAGCAACTGGACCAGGTGAGCTGAACTATGACCAGCAGTGTTGGGCAGAGCAGCGTTCTCTAAAATGGAGTGTGTGCACAACAGATGTACCATCGAGCTGTAGGAAGAAAACATTAGAATTTCCATCCTATTTCTCATTTGTTTTATCTTAAACCAAAAAATAGGAATTAGATTTTCTAAATATTTAGTTTGTGTGTGTGTATATTCAATGTTCAGTAACACTGTGAGGGGTAGACAATTTTTACAACGTGGAGCCACAAATTTAAAGGGCAAGCAAATCCACAGAAGTACCAGGAGCTCTTCTTGAAGACAAGGTAAGTGGCCACAGCA
Organism: Tapirus indicus; assembly: GCA_031878705.1. NCBI lineage: Eukaryota > Metazoa > Chordata > Mammalia > Perissodactyla > Tapiridae > Tapirus > Tapirus indicus. The sequence continues at coordinate 10,996,415 of CM062925.1, forward strand.
ATGCTGGTCAGCACTGGGTGCTAAAGGGCTTTCTAATCCAACAAATATCCCCTGAAAAAAGGAGTCACCTCACTCACTAAATGGTCTATAAAATGTTGTGGTGAAAATCGTCACATGAGCTTCCTGGGTGTGGCGAGGAAGTCCTCTTCCACTGGTGACTGGCCGTGCAATCTTTAGCAAACCTCAGCCTCTCTGTGGCCTCATTATAAAACAGACAGAACTTAGACACTGAGAAGGCTGCTTGAAAGACAAAATGAGACCACTGATTAAAGTTGATTCCCACTTTACTTGAAAGCTTTTACAAATGCTTATCTTATTTGAAATAGCATTCCCAAATTCTAAATCTTGCTCACTGGCATATTTTCAGCTCATATTTTTAGGGGAGAACAGTTGCCATTCTTATAACTGTATTTCGTTAATACAAAGATAACTAATATGTCACAAGTTAAAATTCATTTGCACACAGGAATCAGAAGTCATTTAATTCTCATTGTCATAAGAACAAGAAAGGGCCTGTTGTGCACATACTATTCTTATAAGTCCTGCTGTTCAGTTTTCATGGTTTCAAAGACTGTTTCTACAGAGAAGCATGCAACTTCCCACATTTCTGTTTATTGCTTTTGGAATGTTGAATCACGACAACGAGGGCATTGGTAATCATCCATGCAGCCAGACACACTGTTGAAGACATCTTTCAGTTCCTTGCACCTGGCATTGTGTTTTATTACAACAGCTGTCTCAAAATATTTATTTGAATTTAAAAAGTCATGAAGCCATTTAAAATAACCTCCGCGGGGGCCGGCCCGGTGGCGCAGCGGCTTGGTTCGCGCTTGGCAGCCCGGGGTTCGCTGGTTCGGATCCCGGGCGCCCGCGGACGCAGTGCCGGTCAGCCATGCTGTGGAGGCATCCCATATAAAGTAGAGGAAGATGGGCATGGATGTTAGCCCAGGGCCAGTCTTCCTCAGCAAAAAAAAGAGGGAGATTAGCAAGGAATGTTAGCTCAGGGCTGGTCTTCCTCATAAAAAAAAAAAAAAAAAAAATAACCTCCGAACCACAAAGTCTCCATCCAATTCTTATGTACCACTGAGGCCTGCCTTTCCAAAACTGAACCCTGCACCTTATCTAATAGAGAGATATAATACGCTAACCTAAAGAAATGACTCACAATTAAAACAGGTGGAAAGATAGGGGCAATATTTTGGGTATTAAGTAGATTTCCTAAGCATAACATAAAAGTTAACATTTTTAAGGTTAATTTTAAGGTTAGATGGCTATATCTGTAATACTAATTAAATTACATGATGTCTTTTTTTTTAACTTCTCCAGAAATTAGCTTGTGGTCCTGATAATTTTCTATTTACTTTGGATTTGGCCAGTCATCATTTAGATACTAGAATCTTAGTGGTGTGAGAGTTTTCAAAAGGGGAAGGTTGCCTGGAAGGTTATCTTTTTTATAATATCCACATTTTAGATGAAAAAGAGAACAAATTGAGTCCCAGAATACTGGTGTGATTTGTCAGCTCTGAAAACCAGATTTCTGGACTTCAAGTTATGTACTCAGTATGATACTTAACCTACACTTTCCTTCGCCCTCTAAGTACTTTCTGTATAAATACCCTACTCAATTTTGTTTTGCTTATTAAAACTTCTTTCTAACTGGATAGTGAAGATTCCCTTTGATATGGTAAGGTTATACAAAATTTAAAGATGGGGCCAGCCCAGTGGCATAGAGTTTAAGTTTGCACACTACACTTCAGCGGTCCAGGGTTCACAGGTTCAGATCCCCGGTGGGGACTTACACATTGCTCATCAAGCCATGCTGTGGTGGCGTCTCCCATACAAATTAGAGGAAGACTGGCACAGATGTTAGCTCAGGGACTATCTTCCTCAAGCAAAAAAAAAAATTTAAAGATGATTTATAGTCCAAGTAAAGTATGGACAGCCTTTGATTCATTTCATACACTCCAAAATATATCAAAATTATGAAAGATGGAACCTGTTTCATAATTATACGTAAATTAAGTTTTACTACTTGATCCGTTTTAGATCTGCCTTATAACTGAAACCCTCATGCAGGCTTACTGTTTACTATATATGAAATTTTGGTATAGTGAATTGGAAATCATAATATTTCTTCATATTGTCAAATGTTTTCCAGTGGCCTAGAGGTCCTTTGATCCGGAAAAATCTTTCCTTTAACCTTTCTGTAAATAAATTGTCCAGAGGATAAGAGAAGTTAACGGCTTTAAAGAAGTTATGAATTTTATTGCCAGAATACTCCCTTTTAAAAATCTAAAATGGAGGGCCGGCCCAGTGGCGCAGCGGTTTAGTTCGCGCTCGGCAGCCCGGGGTTCGCGGGTTCGGATCCCGGGCGCCCGCCGACGCACCGCTTGTCAGCCATACTGTGGGAGCGTCCCATATAAAGTAGAGGAAGATGGGCACGGATGTTAGCCCAGGGCCAGTCTTCCTCAGCAAAAAGAGGATGATTAGCAGCGGATGTTAGCTGAGGGCTAGTCTTCCTCACTAAAAAAAAAAAAAAATCTAAAATGGACTAAGTTAAATAAGGCTTATTTAATTTGAAAACTTGAATTCAATTGCTTTCTTACATATTTCTATAATATTAGTATTAAAATGAAGCTATGTAGGGTTAGCTGTAATTTTGACAAAGGTCAACACTAAAATGTGCAGTCTAATAATTCTATTAATTGGTTGAAATACTAAGCAGACTACCATAAATTAGCTAATGGCTCATGAAATAGACCAAGGGTTGTTTCCTAGGTGACACTGTGACATTTTCCTTTCTATTAGTCATTTATATTATGCTACCCTTTATGAAATCTGAAACCTTTTTAGTAGATTCAATTATGGATGATGAATTATCCATATTCTATAGTCACCACCAATAAGACAATGAATATATACACAGTGTATTCACTGTAAGAGAATTTATGATGTCCTGCTTCAAAAAGTTTTTACTCAATCCAGGTTAATTTTTAGAGTGCTCCTTGCTTAGTTGAATCTACTATACCAAAATATTTCTTGACAATTTGTAAGATTATCATCAGTAATGCTCTTACTCCTGATAGAATGTCATTAAACATCTCAATTTCATGCTGAATTTTTATCAGTTTGTATAATCTGAGCATAAATAAAAACAGGATTTACTCAATCTGTTGAAAAGCCACTGAAAATGGACATAACATATAACTGGTCTAGTAAGAATATGATTTCAGTAGAGAACATTGCCAAATGATATAATGTTCATTTTAAGTTATTAATAATATTATCACTACTCCCAGGTAAAGAATCTGAAAAATCTGATGCTGCCTAGATAAAAAAAATTAAAATTTTTTGTTTGCCAATGCCAATTTATGTAATTTATCAACATTGCTCACAGTTTGCAACTGATCTGTAATATATGACTTTACATTTCACATGGAAATTCCCTTTTAGAAAAGCAAAGGATATGTATGCATATCTTCATTCTTGGTTATAATTGGTGGTATCAGATTATGCTTTCCTGAGTTACACAAGCCACCAGAAGAAAAAAGAGGGAGCTACCCCTTGCTGGGACTGACTATGTGCTTCCTCTGTTCTGTCATTTGGCTTATTTGATCCACCTCAAAATAGAACAAAATTTCTGAGTCCTTTGTTTAGAAACTAACCACAGAAGATAATAGTCAGATCCTAAAGATCTCAGTAAGTTAAATGTCACTTTATTTTTATAATGGGTATTAAAATCTAGTCGATCCATGTGTTAGGAATGTCCAACTAGGAGTCAGGAATGATTGGCTTATGATCTTTCAACTTAGGTGTGGATAAGATTTTTTTGAAAAGCAGAAACTGAAATTTAACCTTCAGAGTCTTGGTAAATGAACTGGTAGGGCTTCTTGCTCAAGGTTCTAGAGAACATCGAACCCATCAAAGTGATGGAACAACATTTTTTCAGAGGTCTGACAAATGCCTCTCATTTAGGACTGGCTATGGACTTAACATATTTTTGCCATGTTTGTATGGGAACAACATAATGATTTCATGATGAACTATAGCTCAAGGAAGCTAATCAGTTAGGTAAGATCACATCTGAAAAACAACACAAGAAAATTTGCTTGAGAAACTTCTGAGATTTTGACCTTAGAGAAGAGACTGGAAGACATATTAGAGTAATAATAAGAATAAAACGTTAAAGTGATATTTGAATACATAAGAATTCCTTAAAAGAATACATAAGAACTCTAAAATATACCACCATTAGGTAAAAGGGCTTTTTCTGGGTTTCATTTACAACAATTTTATTTCCAGATATTATCTGGTTAGGTTTTAGAAAAATCTATTAAACTGAAATAAAACTTGCATTAATAGAGGGTTACTTTTATAGTATAAGAGAAATTTCTTCAAAAATCAATTAGCAGGAGGTTGATAATGAAGGAAGGGAATTTAAATGACACAGTTTCTCTTCTGAAGAGCTATTTTTCAGAGTTGATGTATCTTAGTTAAAAACACAACTACAATTTACAAATTCAGAAGCCTCAAATAGGGATAAAAATTGACTCTATATCAACAACTCAAAAACAAAATCACCCCATACACTACCTATAAAAATGTTAATCTTATTTTCAACAAAGATACTAACAGGAATAACAATGTGCAATTGAACAGATTATATTCTCTTGAGGAGAAAACACTAAATATAGTCACGATTCTGGAGCATTTTCTTGCATAATGTCAAAAAGAAAAAATGAATATAAGTAAAGATGTCAATAAGTAAAGACGTCCATCCCTACTGGAGCAAACAATCTAGCATGAACACACAATTTCCAATATGGTGTGATAATGCCACCATGACAGAATCACAGACAACACAATTGTATATAGGAGGGAACTTAAGCCAGAACTGGCGTGAGATGGAGCTGGTGGCAAAGCCTTCCCAGAGGACAGTGCATCCAAACTGCAGCTGAAGGATTTAACCAACAGAAGACTGGGGATGCTGTGGGCAGAGGTGCTCTTTCCATTCTTTTCCACTAGGAAGAGGACATTTATAAAGGAATGGGAAGAGAGAGAGTGTGTGATTTGAGAAAATGAGGCAAATTGAGAAGAGAGTGGTAAGAGATGAAACAGGGCCAAATCATGAAAAGACTTTTAGGCTATATTAAAGAATCTGCACTTTATTCTGAGGCTGGTAGGGAGCAACTGAAGGGTTTAGAAAAGGGAGTAAGAAAATCATATTTGCATTTTAGAAAAAAAAATCACACTGGCTACAATTTGGGAAAAAGATTTTTAGAGAGTGAGACTAGAAACAGGAAAGCTTGTTAGGAGGCTTCGGCAAAAACCCACGTAGAAGACGGTGGTAGCCTAGATCATGGAAGTGGCAGTGGTGATGGTGAGAAATGAAATGACTTTAGAGTAGCTGAATCTTCCTTTAGTAGTAGCAATAACCAATACTCACGAAATTAGTTAATGTGAGTGTGTGGCCTTCATGAAAGTGAGGTTGGCAGGAAGATAATGGGCAGAGGAAGGGTGGCCTGGGGGACATTGGGAAGCATCAGCTAGGAGGATGGAGGAAAACAAAGAAGGTGTCAGGCAAACCAAATAAAAGGAATGGTTTATGGAAGAGGTCACGTCTTATGAACACTGTGTTGCTCACTCATGTATCATCACTATTTATCACGCTATGTGACGCTTCATTGGTGCATCACAAATCAACGTTTGTTAAAGGAATGATTTAATTTAGTAAGTACTGCTACATACAAGAAAAAGACAGGCTGAGTTCTGGGATGATAAATATATTATATATATAAAACCTACCTTCAAAAGGCTTATAGAATAGTAAAAGAAGAATGACATACAAATTATCCGTAACGTGTGGTAGCTAATGAAAGAGCTCAATAAAGCACCAGATCAATACAGATCCAGATAGAATTTTAGGGGAAAGTAAAGAAAAAAGTGAATATTTCTAACTTCGAGAATACAGAAAATTAAAACCAAATGAAGAAAAAACTGAGACGAGATTACAGGAAATTTTAGGTGACTTGGTGAGAACTGTTTCAGATGGGGCAATATGGTTTGATGAGGGGTGGCATTTGCTATTTTAATTGTTTTCATGGTTTCCAGAAATACAATGAATTACCACAGTTTTGAAACTCTTGAATATGGCATAAAAATCAATAAGAGTAGAACTCATATCTTTCAAATAAAATGACGTCATTATGGAATCAAGCTGTCTTACTTTTCTTTGCCACAGAAGACAATAACAAATTTGTGCCTACTAAAAGTATTCTACAAATAGGTGTGTTTCGAGAAGATTGTTTTAAAAAGCACTGGCTGTAACCTTACCTCATGTGAAAATGATAAATAGACTCTGCAGTATCTATGCTTTCCTTCTATAAGCAAGCTCTCACAGGAGAATGTAATCAAATTGCTCCATTGCTTAGCAACCACAGGTAAAGAGCTAATAAGTCATGAGTCATGATTCTCTGGGAACAATCTGCAGGTCAGTGGCATGACTTCAAGGTGGTTTCAAGTCCTGCTGTGACACTTTCAAACCAATATTGACACAAGGCATTAGAACAGATGAGAGTGAAAATGCAAATGTTCTCATAATCGATCGAATTGACCTATACGTAGTGTGATCTGGTACAATCTACTGCACCAATCTGACAGTTGCATCTATAAATCAACATCAGAGTAAAAATAGCACACGGACATGGTTTCACAAGGAATTTTTGTTTTACCAATTTAGTTAAGCCAAAGAGGAAGGCACATTTAAATTAGTAGGAAGGTAATGCCTCCGACTCCCACCTAACCAACAGGAAATCTTCTAAGGAAGAGGAGCAGCGGGCGGTGAAACAGTTTTTGAAAGTATTACCTGTAACCATTGTGACTGGTCATTGTGGCCAGAGGTCCAGGCATTCACTTTGCCCTGCTTGTCCAGCCGCGCCTTCCTCGGTTCCCAAGTGAACACGTCCATGTTGAGAGTTCTGAAGGCGCTGGAAGCAGTGATCTGAGAGTCTTGTATGTGTCCTGACTTCATCCCCAGAGGCTCGGAACAGCCTGAACAAAACGAGAAGAGCTCCGTGAGAAAGATAATTTCTCACCCTCAAAGTTTCCCGTGCTCCTTTTGGATAGCTAAGAGAAGATTAAGCATAATGCTATTCATTCCCCCAAAGAGAAAGCATCTAAATTCAAAAAAAAGGCTATAATCAGAAATAAATCTGGAAAAAAATCGAAAAACAAGATAACCAATTCAGGCTATTTTGTCTGAATATATTTTGGAAAGATTGAAAATAAGACAGACAATTCAAACTACTTTTCTGTGATAGATGATTTTGCAAAATGAAAACAGGGCTGAAGTGCTCTCTCCCATCTCATTACCGACAGCCTCATGACTGTTCTCTGGTTTTCAACAGTTTCATTGTGCCTTTAAAAATGGAACATTTTCTCACAAAGTATATTTGTTTTTCTTTTATTTGCTTCCATAATACTGCAAATGAAAATTCTCTCAGTACAAAGTCATTTTCACAAACTGCTCCAATGGTATATTCAAAACTGGACAGCATTTTCTATTCCAAGAAACGTCTGTTAATCTTTACCACTGATTCTTATAGCACCAACTTGGCTTCTTCTGGAAGGTAGGAAGCTAACATTTACTTGAGGTATACCATGCGCCAGGCACTGTGCAAGTGTAGAATTTAAACTAATAGAATAACAGAAGAAAATAGGCTAATTCTAGCAAAAACTATTACTGGACAAAACTTTTTATAAATTTTTATATTTCGATCATACTCAACAACCTCTAGTAATGGATATTTTTGGAAGATGCTCAAATTGGCCACGTACATTTTCAAGTTTGACATGGTGTAAAATTTGGGTTTGTCTGTCATTGAAAGACTGTGTGTGTATGTGTGTACATACACACGTGAGTTTCCACTCTTGAATTGCAACTGTGACAAAATTCCAGTCACAAAGCTTGCAATAGGAAGCATGATTCTATTATCATATCAGTCAGTGGTGGAGTTTTCCACATGTAAAATCGTCACATTTTGGCCAAGGAACACACAAGGTCAGATTAATCATCGAGGAAGCCAGGATAAAAGGGGAGACTTCTCCAATCAATGCCATCTCACACTCTACCGTCCTTCCTTACTGGGTGGCCTTGTACCCATTATTTTACCAGTTTGTGTCTCAGTTTTCTCATCTGTAAAATAGTGATAATAATAGAAACTACCTCAAAGAAGTGTTCTAAGGAATTAGTTAATAAATATAAAGTATTTCGAGACAGTCCTGGCACATTGCTAGCATTCAGTAAGTGTCGGCTATTTTCACTATTTCCATAAAGCTCAGTCCAACAGACAACGATGTTAAGTCCCCACATCTGCCCATCAGTGAGTACTAACTAATATCCTACGATTGGCTGCAGTTTCTAAAACTAGGCCATTTTAAGTCCAGGCTCTAAGAGAGGTGGTTTAGAACTCTTCATTGATAAATAATTCTTAACCACAGTTAATTGTTTTCTGTCCTAGTTAATCGAGATCACACTTCTTCCTTCTTGAGGCTCCTCCATGTCTGTCTTCACCCCCACCTTCTAGGAAATGCCTATCCTATGCAAACATGACAAAAACTGACATGGAGGGTTAGCCAACTGTGTGTCTTAGCAACAAATCTTGTTGGGTTGAAGGGGTAGGAGACCTATACCCTATGTCCCATGATAAAAATAGCTCTACATCCCAAATGTAAATTCTGAGGGAGAAAAATTTCATAAGTCTCAAAGATTCTAGAAAGTTCTAAAGTCTTAATGGCATACCATTTTTCTTCAGGCAGTTCTAAGGTAACATGCATTGTCTGCATTATAGATTTCTGACTTGTTCTTCTGTTACAACCCCAGCTACCCCCACCACCCCGGCCCTGCTATTGGAGTCTTTGTAAAACTTTGCTTGGCTTGCAGAAAAGATACAAGGGAAAAAGAAAGGTAGTTGTTTTTCTCCTTTCGTGATATAACATAGTATTAAAGTATTGGATAGAAAAGGGATACCTTTACCTTGACCATTTCTACTTAGTCATGGAATTCATTTTATACCCATGCAGTTGTCTAGTACTTAGCCCAGAGGAAGTGCTGTATAATTTGTTCAAAGAATGAATGAATCCTCCTCTAAATACAGACACGATCCATTTCATTCTAAACATCTTAAATCATATCTCTTTCTGAGAATTTAGGAGATTTCTTTTAAAGTGTCTGGGAAAAGATTAACTGCTGATCTTCTAGGCAGGCTAAGGGATCCTATGACAGTTTATTGAATACAATAAGGCAGCCTTGGGTTTTACCGTGTTGCACTGGATTGTGGGAAATAGTTTTGCACATTATATTACTGTGTATCTCCAAGTGTTATAGCTAACCTCTGCCAATTTGCCTCACACCACAAATTTCCCTTCTCATTCATATGATTTCACACATATAAATGAATTAACGGTTTTACCAGTGTGGACAGCACCTGAACAAAATGAAGTATTTACAACGAAATTGTTCATTTCTAAATTGAGGAGCCCTAGCTTTTAAAAGTGTCTCTTGAGAGATATCATTCTCCACATGCAAGTTCAAAACCAATTTGTGGGGTTGGGAGATGGGGTATGGCTTCGTTTTGAGAACATAAAATCTGTAAAGTGTCAGGTGTAACCTCCTGTCAAACTTGAAAGTAAAATATATTCATACCTTAGGAGTGTAACTGTATGACAGGCTGACCCTCATGAATCAAAAGACTGAGAAACAGGGGAAGGTAAATGTTAAGCAACTAAAAACCACGGGGCTTGCAGCAAACCTCATCATACTGCGGCTTCCTCTTGATTGCTTTATGATGAATGACTTAGGGATGACACTGGCCTATGGTGATATAGTGACATGCGATATAAACACTGTACAGCAATAATTCTGCTGAGATTTACTGGTAGTCAATAAGCCTGTTCGAATCACCAAAATAAGGAAAACATCCCTGTTAGGATAATTAATGGTAGTAAAACCGTATGTTGATTGCTTCATAAAAGATACACATATATAGTATGAAAATGTGATTCTTAAAATAGATTCACGCATGTGGCCAAATGTCTCCAATTCCTTTAAATGTAATGGGCTTATTTAAAGTTTGGTTGTTTTTTAATAGTAACTTTTATTTGCCTAAAAATCATTCCCTTTCTCGGCATCACAAATAATCTTAAGAAGGGAAACAGACATGAAGTATGCATTTTAACCTACATACAACTTCTTGAAAGAATAAAAAGCTCTCAGTTGTCCCTTTGCAGGGATGTGTCCACCTATTTTTAACTAAATGGTATTATTGTAAGTTTGATAAAAGTCTTTCATGCTTGGAGGTTATGTTAAAAAGTAGGGCACACATGAATTTTTAGTTTTCTTCAAAACACAGTTGTTTGAACAAAATAATTTCAGGTCACAGTGGCAACGGTAGTTTGTGAATGTTGATGCTAGAAATATAAGAACAACCACCAAAAAAAAAAAAAAAAAATAACACAGTGAAACGCCTAGACAAGATTTTCTGTTTAGTTTAGAATCTAGCTATATTGAAACAGGACCACTGTGAGATCCACACATTAAGTCTTCATCTTGATATCTAGTACTGATGCTCCTGGAAGACAGGAATTATTTATCTCTGAGTCCTTTGATAGATTATCTTTGAGCTGGATAACCCCTGTTTGTACAATCAGCAAGTTTCTAGGTAAGAATGATCCAAGAAGGAATTTATAGTAGCAATCTTGGTATTGAATGAAGTATTGTCTCTGGGAGGAATGATAAATTTGCATGTTTCATAAAACTGGAAAAAAAAAGCCCAAAGACCAAAACCAAGTTCTACTCTTCTATACCAAATAGCCTAAATGGAACTGCAATTTACGAGGTCGGGCAGATTTCAGTTTTTACTGAACTTTTGTCACAAAACATAAATCATAGTTACTACCCAAAACATCGTGATATATTAATATTTGACAAAACTTTCCAGTGAGAATGTGTTGTACTTTCTTTGACCACTGAAAGAAATACATTCCCCCTCTATGTTAATTCTATTCTGTAACATGTTTTAGAACTTGTTTATCACACACACACACACACACACACACACGTTGTTTCTCACTGAACCATGCCCTAGACATTTTGTAGCAGAAATGAATACCTATGGGTATTAAAAAATTGCAAGTTAGTAGCAGACTACATACAAACATGCTTTTTTCTTTAAAGAAAATACAGAACTAGGTAATGTGACTCACCCGATAGTTCACATCCAAGAAGTTCCATTCTCAGTGTGCAGTGTCTTCGACAAATTTGGGGATAGAGCCTTACATACTGAGCTTTTATGGGGGGTGTGAAAGAGTTAGCATAGGGTGTGTTGTTGTCAACATTTCCACGGAACACCTGTGTGAAGGGATTACATAGAGTTAAGATAATCAATTGCAACAGCTTCTTTACCTATTTTCATATATTGACCCTATATCCCACTCAACATAATCTTTCAAAGATTGGATGAAATAATTTGCGGGTCTGGAGCATTTAGGAAGCACTTCGCCATCAGCAGGGAATAGAAAACCTATAGATAAAATCCTAATTAAAGCTATAAACTCCTGTGGCCTATGGTATAATCTATACTCTATGATGGTCTTATCAAGTTTTAAGGCCAGTCCTTCAGAGCTAGGGGAGTGCTTCTCTCTTTCTTTGAGAAATGGACACCTTAAACCTTTCAACTTAATCTGGGTCTGTCCATTTTGCTATTTAGTATTCACAGGGTTTTGTTTGTTTGTTTGTTTTTTTCCTAAAGAACTAGTCTTCACTAGTGCCTCCTGATCACTCGGTCTCCCTAATGGTGTGGTCAGACTTATGATGCTTCAGGGTCTGACTCCTCAAGAGTACTTCCTTACCAGTCAGTCCCAGATCATTGGATAAGAGACCGATACTTTTTTATTTATATCTCCAGTGAAAAACTATGTTTCTCTCTAAACATTAAGAACTAAAATGTGTTATTTTTAATTCCTTTACATCTCATTCTTATTTTACCTCTTATATAACCGGGTAATCAGAAAACTTTATTTAAATTCATTGAAGAAGGTAATTTAAAAAATCTTTAATAAAATTTATTAGAGTCTAGTCTAATGACTTGGTTTTAAATGGGATGAGCTGCAGTGTGATATTTCTAAAATTAAAAATCTGGGGGAAAATTAATAAAAAATTGTGACTATCATATGAAAAGGCAAAGGAGACACTGAATAGTATATCTATTTCCTCTAAGATGTTTTACTATGCTAAATAACAAAATTTTCTTCCAGGATGAAGCATATAAAGATATACATCTTTTCTATCATTTGGCACTTTTCTTTAAAAGTAATAGTTTTTCCTTTAAAAATAAAAGTTTTGATCCATACTTATTTGATTAAGGAGAGAACTAATCTGTCAAAGTAATAAAACGTAATTGAAAACTGACTATTGTGAAAACGAAACTTAATTGTTATGCACAGGACTATGCTAACCTTGTGATGAAGTGTTTATAGGACCACGAATTAAAATCTGAGAAAGTCTTAAATAGTGGCCATTGTACATTTATAACTTGGAAAAGCTCCTTACCCCCTTCACCCTCCTAGTCCAATTAAAAAAAATCATAAATTTATTTTAAACAACATAAAGCTTCTGCTGAAGACTCAGTAGTCATTGGTAATCAGTGATTATTAATGGGATTTTACTTTTGAATTAAGTATGTTAGGTCAGTCTTACCATGTCTTCATTGGTGCCTTTCCCTTTGTACATCGTCCAAGTCTTTCCGTCGTTACTATGGGCAATTTTGTAGGATTTTATATACTCTGGGCTTCCAATTCTCTTGGCTCCTTGGGTAATCACACCGGTGACTCTCATTTTTCTTTGTAAATTTATCTGAGGAGACAAGGCATAAACAACAGTAATCTCATTGTTTTCAGGATGATAATATGAGTTTGGGGGAATGGAAGCTTTTTATTTATTAGTATAAATTTAAAATAATACAAAAAGCTAATAATTTTTGTACTTTTTTTCAGGTGACTATTAAATATATATCAATGTTAGTTTCAAAAATCTTTCTCTAATGGAATACTTTTTTTTTGAGTTAAGCAATATTTGTGAACAAAATTTGAAAAGAGCAATGTGCCCTAAAAATATAAGAATAGAAAACATTTGGTTTGTTATGATCTGGAGGTGTGACTTAGTAAACTGAAAAATTCCCATTTTATCTTGCCAAAATAACCTCAGTGACATAACTATTAAACTCTAATGTCAACATAACCATTAATGTGTCTCAATTGTTTTGGGCTTCAACAAATTTCCATTTAAAATGAAAATCTCCCTGAGAGCTTTGAGCACTAGAAAGAATAAGAAAAGGTAAAGGCAACAATGATGACAAAAACCAAAAACAAATGCAAGAATCTTCCATTTCTGGATCTTTAGACTGTAGTCTCCGCTATGGGGATGGAGGGTTCTTTACCATATAGCTGCTTTTCTCTTTATTTCAGCACATGGAAACTTTCCAACTGGTATTTTTCCCCTCATTCCAAATCACCCTACAATAGTTTGCTGCAGGAGTAATAGCTGTCTAATAAAAATTTTAACATTCTTCTCATATTTAAATAGGGAGCTCCTTTTGACACTTAATGTATAATAATTAAATGCTTCATTGTAAGAAAAACATTTTCTTCATATATAGCAAACATTAAAAATTATTCCATTCACTTTAAAATGCCTTTATGGTGTCTATAAAATCTTAAACTCAGTAGAAAGGCATTATTTCAGTGTTCTTGGCAAATTGCTCTAAAGTCCCCCCTCCACCAATTACAAATCAGAAAATTTTAAATGTCTTATATTATAATATTAAGTTAATAATTCAGAGACCCTTTTCCAGAGGAAACCAGAAAATTTTCAGATTCATGTAAGCGATTAGGGTTTTTTACTCTACCCTGCGACTCTGCGAGTTAACATTTGAAATGGCAGAGGATGTGCATGAAGAAATCAGCCCCCCTATAATCAAGTTTCATATGCATATATATATATATATATATATTCATGTCACATATTCAGAAATTAAAAATCCAAACTAAGAAAGCAATCCTTAAAGTTTTCCCATCCCAAACAAACATTGTGACTTATTAAAAGGCCTACAATGTTTTATTTGCCTGGATTCATACATTTTAAATGTGTTAGTGTGTTATGGGCAATCTCGAATCCTGCATGGAGTCAGCGCCCATTTAGTCTTTCGGAAGTTTACTAACATGGCAAGGTGCCCTTCCTCTTCATTCTGAGTTTCCCAAAGTCTCATCTTCCCTGTCTGAATGTCATGAGGTTCCTCCCCCACTGGTGCTCACAAGGCAATTTGCAGTCTTACTCGTGTGTAAAGAAAACCTGGAATTTTGGTGAGTTAAAGATCCGGGGTGGGGTATCCCCAGCCTCTGACTGTAAGCGTACCCCTTTCACTCTTGTAATGCAGACCTTATAAACAACAGCTTTGTTTTTAAATTCTGGGTCTGTTGTCCCTTTTCTCTCCAACAGTGCTGAGTGAGTTGACTCAGATATCCAATTTTGCTTTCCCCATTTCAATACTCAGACATCAAAATTACTGTCATGAATACATTTTATGTCCCATTCTTGTTTAGAAGCTTAAATATACCCCATGAGGGTAAATTTTATTTATTACTCTAAACATTTAGCTCAATTAGTTCTTTAAAGATTGATTTTGGAATTTTAACTGTGGGATTTGCAAGGGTAACCTCCAAAAGATCTTTTAATTCAGTATGTTAAGTGTTCTTTCAGTATCTTATGTATGGTATTCTTTTTTCTTTTTTTCATCTGAAACTCTTCATAGACTAAACCTTTCTAATATATGCAACAGAAACCGTGGACACTTTGAATCACATTCCCTCCCACTTTGGAAACCAAATTCCTTTTTCAATGATCTTTCATCTAGGTTCACTGATCTTGTTTACACCTCTTGTAGAAGGCCAAATGATCTCTGCTAGAGTTTTGGCTGATGAGCTGTAGACTAATTTTTTAAAGCTTAAATTGTAGAAGTATAACAATCAAAAAATAAAAATTTGAATGTGTTTCTCTCTAAATCACTAGAAATGATGTTTTAAAAGATTCCTATTTGTTCTAATATTTACAAGTTCATAGCGTAGGGAGCTGGGATTCCAGATAGTAAAGCAACACACAGCTTGGGCTGTATCTACTTTTAGCAGATATTTATAATTAAATATTAGTGCTATTTTCATTAAATAGAAAGTAAAAACCAAAAAGTGATATATAGAATACAGGTTCTTGGATTTTTAACAGTTACTAGGTTTTAGACGTCTGAGTTCTCATGTATCAAGCACTGTTAAGCTTGGATAATAAGAACTTTAATATAAAAGGGCTAAGATTTCACCATTATGATCATACTCAAATTTAATACCAGGAATCTATATTGCTGTGAGAAATAAACTGTCTTGGAATAAGCTTAGAGTATGACTTTAGAAACATCTCCACCATGAAACATGCTGCAAGTAATCCCCTTTCATCCCATTCTGACATTATTTCATGATCTCTTTGTAAAATAACATTGGCTAACAGGTGATCTCCCCTTTATTCTGTTTATTCTGCCTGTATGAACCATCCCCCAGACACTGTGTTAATTGTCTATTGGGGATTGCGTCAGAAATTCCAAAATTACTCCCTGTGCTTGATGGGTGTTTGGACATGCAATAAAATATTTTCATTTATTTATCTGGTTTCAGAAAAATTACTGTTCTACTGGATGGTAATTACACTATACGGACTTAAAAAGCAAAAGTGCACTCTAAGGTATTTTGAGTGAACTGTGTCCCCTGCATGAATATAAATATTAAGAAACATAATCTGGATGTGGAATGCCTAGAACCCATGCGAAGGGCAGGCAGAAAGCAGAAAAGCACTGATGGTTTCAGCCGTGGCTCCTGTCATTTCCCACTGATATAATCTTGGACAATTTGTCTAAGCTTTCTGAAATTTAATTTCCTTTCTCGTAAAAGGGATTGTAATAGAATTATCACATGTGAAGATTATTTATATGATATAGTAGATGTAAAAATTTAATAACACCTGCCACCTAGAAAGCTCTTAGAACATTTGCTTTTTGGGTTGATTTTTTGTTCTTGTTGTTTTTAATGAAAAGCAGCATTCCTTTTCTGTTTTGTACCCTTAACCACTTAATGTTAGTGAATTCGGATTTGCAGAGGTGTACTGTATTTATAAGAGCTGATAATCATAATAACCATGTGAGAAGAAATTTGAAAACAACTTCCAAAGCTATGTACTAATAAGACATTTAGGGCTAATACATTTAAGTGTATGTGTGGGTGGAAATCTAACCATTAGCTTCAACATGAAGGAAAAGGGAAAATGAATGGGTTCCTGACAAGATAGCAACTAGCATGGGCTACTGGCCCTCTCCCCCGAATCCAGCCCTGGAGATAGTCCGGATCAGAAAGTTGCTGAGCAGGCACTGAGATTTATCAAACTCTAACACAGCAGCTTTCGAGATCTCAGTGTGTGTTTGTGAGTCTGGGATGTGTGGAGGGGAACTCCGAGGGGCGATGATGGGAGACAGGCTTGGGAAGAGCTCTCTAGATGTGCCATTTCTCATTCCCATTTTGCTTGTTTGGTTCCTTCCTGACTCTCCCAATTCCAGCCCACTGCCAATGGGAGGCAGTGGTGAGATGTGGGCCGGGCTGGAATGGGGAGCCTGCAGTCACTAACAGGCCTGAGTGTCTCCCCCTCTGCACTCCACATCCCTCATCTATGGACTAAGGAGGTAAAACAGAGAGACGGAGGTCCTGGTAAAAGCAGTGTCTGAGACTGATGGGGTCTTTTGCAGGAGAAGAGATTCCAGTTGAGTGCAGATTAGAACTCATGAGGCACCTCTTTGCATCAACTCAATCCACCTGGAGTAGCTGAAGACAGGGCATGGGTTTCACCTTTCCCTCCAGGGACATCATTAGTCAAGCTATTAACAACAAACACTCTTAGGAATGCAAGCACCATAATCAAAAGAAGAAAAAAACTCCACAACTAATACTCGGAAAAACTAATCTAATAGAACTGACAGGTTAAGACTTTAAAACTGAATTTTAAAAAGTCCCCCAAAACATAAAGAAGTTTTTGAAACATAAGACAGGAATAAATATATAAATAAGAATAAATTGGAAATGTTGTAAATGAAAAATATAATTAAAGTCAAATAAAGTTTAAAATTAAGCTAAATAATTTTCCCAATGGGGTGATTTCAAGCAAAGAGACACAGCTGAAGAATAAACTAGTGAGCAGCAAGACAGATTTATAAACCTTTTCCAGAAGGTGATGGAATCGGAAACAATTGCCCATATTGGCAGATGATGTAAAAATTTACTTTGAAAAAGTAAGAGAAACAACAAATAATAAAAACCAGTTTAAAAGTTCTGCAAGTTTGCTTAATATAAGATCAACATATAATTAGTCTATTTCAGCACTTATCAACGTAATGTAAATAATTAAAATAGTGTGACACTGGGCACATGTAAAGGCAGATAGATCAATAAAACAGAATAGAAAATCAATAAATAGATCCCATTATGTAAGGAAATTTTTATACAAAATAAGTGATATTTAAAGCAGTGGATAAAAGATAGAATATTCAATAACTGGATTGGGACAATTTGCTAGAC
Source organism: Tapirus indicus (assembly GCA_031878705.1). Lineage (NCBI taxonomy): Eukaryota > Metazoa > Chordata > Mammalia > Perissodactyla > Tapiridae > Tapirus > Tapirus indicus. Next base: position 11,014,130 of record CM062925.1, read on the forward strand.
ATATTAAATAAATAAATTTAGATCAATATCTGTCATCTTATCCCAGAGTAAGTTCCAGGTAAATTAAATGCTTAAATGAAAAAGAAAAAAGAAACCACAAAAGAACCAGAGGGAAATATAGAATTAAAAATAATCTCAGATATGAAAATGATTATTAATCATGGCTTTAGTTTTAAAAATGTTATTATATTAAACTAAAAATTTCTTTAAGATAAAAAGCAAAATGAAGTCAAAATACAAATGACAAACTGGGATTAATATTTTCCAAATTATATCATAGCAAAGAATTGATTAATCAAAAAAATTAGGAGACTTTACATACTAATAGTAAAACCAAAACAACCTTATAGAAAAAAAAAATGGCAAAGGATTTTGTTAGGTGATAGCAAAAGACATACATATGGCTCTTAAACATATGAAAAGATACTCAATTTTACTCATGATACAAATTAAATTAGATCTACTCCAAGAAACTATAATTCACCTTTCACATCAACAAAAAGTAAAAAAAATTGATTACACAGTATTAGCAAAAATGTAAAGAAATAACCAAGCTTGTACTTTCCTGGTAGGATTATAAATAACACAGTCTTTTATGAAGGACAATTTAGTGACATAAAAACAAAATGACAAATGCACATTTTCTTAAACTTAGCAATTTCATTCCAGGAATGTAGCCTACAAGCATAATCACAGATAAGCAACTGATGTAGGTGGAAAGTGGTTCCCTGCAGTGCTATACGCAGAACACAATTTCAAACAATTTAACATGTCTATCAATAGGGGTCTAAGCCGTTTCATTATGGAAAAGTCCAGAAAATGGAATACTATTCAGTTGGAAAACAAAAGAACAAGCATGAAAGAGGGAGGAAGGAGGAGAGGGGGAGGGAGAGAGAGAGAGAGAAAGGGAGAAAGAGAGAAAAAGGGAGTGAGAAATCTTAGCATAGGATTTAAGAAGTTCCTGCTTGTCAAGTTTTGGTGTGATATCAAAGCAGAATGTCTGTAATTATCTGTACATTGTGTGAAAAGAGCACTAAGACTTCAGCAGCAGAACAGTATGTATTGCACACTCCTGTTTGTACTATGGTAAAGGGCAAATAATAAGATATACATATTTTCTTGTACATGATTATAATGTCTCTGAAAGCAAAATAAAAAAACTGGTGAATAAAGGTTTCTCCAACAGGAGGTAAGCAGATAGCTTGGGGAGAGGAGTAAGAAGAATTTTGAGAGTACAGTTGTTCTTTGCTATACACGAGGGCCCAGGGCCCCTGAGGACACCAAAATCCACAGATGCTCAAGTCCCTTAGTCAGTCCTCCACATCCACGGATACAGAATGAGCAGATACGGAGGGCAGACTGTATACTTTTTTGTGTCTTTTGAAACTTGAAATATGTGGATGTCTTACCTATCCAAAATATAAATACAATTAAAGTATAAAATATGATTGATAATAAGATGTTATTTATAATAGCAAAAGTAATTATAAAAAAACTAGAAATTAACCTAATAAATAATTAATATGACCTATGGAGAGTATTTTTTAACTATAAGACATAACAGATCACTATAAATTTTCATGGATGAGACAACATAATAAATTTGTTCCCTCAATTTTGTTTGTTAATTCCATGCAGTTTTCTTCAAATTCCAGAAGGACACTATTCTGTGCCATAAATTGATTCTAAAAATCTATGCTTTTTAATTTTAAATTATACATTGAAAAATAAACTCATTAATAAATAGCTAAAGGAATCTTGGAAAAGATGTCAGAAAATGGGGGAAATTTGCCATATATTAAGACATTATAAGATTATTTTAATTAAAAATAATGTGGTACTGGGGCTGGCCCCATGGCATAGTGGTTAAAGGTTTGGCATGCTCTGCTTTGGTGGCCTGGGTTCAAGGGTTCAGATCCCGGGTGTGGACTTACACCACTCATCAGCCATGCTGTGGGGGTGACCCACATATAAAGTAGAGGAAGATTGGCATGGATGTTAGCTCAGGTCTGATCTTCCTAAAGAAAAAAGAGGATGATTGGCAACAGATGTTAGCTCAGAGCCAGTCCTCCTCAGCACACACACACAAAAAATGTGGTACTAGCACAGAGACAGATAAATATCCATGTGAAATTGGAAGGGGGATCCAGGAAGAGGCCCAAATATATATTTACACTTGAGGCAGCATTACATCTCAGTGGGGAAAGGATAGATTATTTAGTAAATGGAGCTGGGAAAGTTGATGATCTATACGGAGAAAAATGAAGTTAGACTGGAATGTGAAAAGTAACACTATTCATCTAATCGAAGAAAATATAGAAACATATTTTTGTGACCTCAGAGTTGAAGAAGCTGTTCTTTTGAGACTGGAAAAGCACAAAATGTGGAGAGAAAAATGGACTTGGCTCCAAAAAACATTAAAGGTTTCTGTTCAACCAAGTACATCACAGGTAAGGTTATTAGAAAGGTGACAGCCTGAGAGAAGTTATTTGTAATGTCAAAGACCGACAGCGGCTTATTTAGTACACTAGTTCTCAAACCTTCAGGTCTCAAGACTCCTTTACTCTTACAAATTATCGAAGTCCCCAGACAGCAAATATACTCACACAGCATTGCGGGTTACACAGGTACACCAGTGCTTATTGTGTTAGAAACTAAAACTGACAAATTTTAGAAATATTTATTCATTCATTTAAAATGAACAATAATAAGCCAATTACATTTTAACATAAACACCATATTTTTATAAAAAATAATTGTATTGTGCAAAACCAAATATTTACTAAGGAGAGATTATTTTGCATTTTTCTAAAAGTCTTTAGTATCTGGCTTAAGAGAAGACAAGTACGTTCTCATATTTGCTTTTACATTCAATCTATTGCAAGATATTTTTTGGCTGAAATATATGAAGAAAATCTAGCTTCACACAGATATGTCATTGGAAAAAGAAGGAGTATTTTAACAACCTATCCAGATAACTGTATATTCTTCTTTGCTGCCACATCAAAACTTGACAAGCAATAGTTTCTTACATTTTAGTTGCAGTGTGGAATCTGAAATCTACCAGTGAACTTTTCATATTTGTTATGTTCAAATCCATTAGCTTATCTTGCACTTTGAATGGATCTTTTACCTATGTTTTGTCACATCATGCACTGGTCATTTGGAAAATACAGGCTCACTGAGCTATGCAGATTCTTTAAATAATGATGTATTTTGTTATATAATAGCAAAAAGTCACATTCATTAATATCACCACCAATTTCATCAGAAAAATCTTTATCAGTATTGGAAGGTATCAAGTTCACTTTAGCAGTTCCATTTTTTTTCCAAAATTCAAGTTTTCACTTGAAATTTCTAATTTTATCACAAGCAACAAATACCATCAGCTGCTTTCCTTAATGTGGCAGTATTACTTTGTTCGTTTTCAAGAAAATATTTGCCAAACATCCAGGTATGAACAGTCATGGTGTGTCAGTTGTTCTGTGAACTAAACATAATGTTCAGAAAAGGAGGGAGTGGTTCAGCTTGCAACTCACGGAACCTCCGAAGTGCTTTTCCCTGAGATAGTTGTCATAATTCAGTACTCAGCAGAAGTGCTTTATGAGTAATTTCCATTTCATCACACAGAATATTAAAGACATAGCAAGGAGGGGATTTAATAAAATTAATGTTCATTATAGTTTCATCAAGGACATCCTTAGATGAGCTGGACTTTCTTTTCTTTTGTTTTTACTTCAACAAGTGCATGATGGAGATGAATACAATGACTACTAGTACAGTTTGGTGCCATTCTCTTGATTTCTTCTAAGGCACCAGCAGTTTTACCCACCATCATTTTGTGGCATCAGTGTAAATCTTAATACAGTAAAAATGGCAAAGAAAGTCTTAGAATTATCGTGGAAATAGTGTTGATGTACGGACCTCCTGAATGGATCTTTGGGACTCCCTCCCTCGACAAGGGATATGTGAACTGCATGTTCAGTTGAGAACTACCGATCTGAAATATATGAAGGGTTTTTACAAACACACACACACAACAAAGAGATGAAGAAACCAATAGAAAACAGAGCAAAGGATATTAAAAGGCAATTCAGACAAAAGGAAATACCAATAGCTAAACTTTCACTATTAATTAAATAAATGCAAATAAATAAAAGGATAGCAATTTACAGTTAACAGAATGGCAAAACAAAAATTTAAGATAACATCAAGTATCGGAGAAGCATTCCTCTGTTGAGGGTGGCGGTATAAACTGGCATAGTTACTTCAATCTGTTAGTTGTTAGTAAAATTAAGCAACCTATTCTTGAGTATTTACCCTCCCAAAATTTTTGCATAAGTGCTCAATGAGAAATGCACACATATATTTATCATAGGATTTTTTTTATGTTAGCAAAGAGTAGTGTAAGTGAATATCTCTAGAGGAATAGAGGTTCAAAATATAAAATGTTTATGCGTGTGCATGCATGTGTGTGCGTGCATGCATACTTTCTAAGAGTCAGAAGTGATGAACTGGATTTATATATTGCTATCTAAAAAACATAAGAATGTGTGAAAAAGACAGAACCGAATGAAATATACATAATACCATTTATGTAAATTTAAAAACACACATCTACAACACAACATCATGCACTTTCCAATAATTCACTTGTCTAAATCAACACAGGGAAGGTGAAATGAAAGGTTACACATCAACTCTTCCAGGTTGGGTTTCTATAAGGAAAAAGGAATGGGAAGGAAGATGAGGAATGAGTAACAATATCATGAAATAAAGAGGTTCATCCTCAAATCAGTGCTGGCAAATGATATTCTAAGTGGGGGAAGGGATCATCGGCTCTTCCTATTTACTCCTCTATTCTCAATAAAAATAACTTAAGCGTGGCCATCTGATGTAATAGTACTGTCACATACGAAAGTATTTTCTGAGACTCATTCCCTAGTATAAAATACAGTGCATAAGCATTTCAAACATACTTATTATATAATAACGTACTTGAAATTGTTTATGGTTGTAATTTAGGCCAAAGCTAGTATTAAATAAGCAATTAGCTTTAAGAGTAGCTTTATGAATAACTAATTGGTTTTCTCTACCTCAAGCTTGTTGCCAGAAGTTGTGATATCCTTCTTAAGCATTTCAAGTGAGGGCCTGACTGGTAGCTGGTATCCCTACATAAAAATAATCCAAACATAAAATGCAAACAAACACACTGTGCAAAAAAGGAACCACTTTCTTATTTTATTTAATCGAAAAAGAAGCATTCAGATTTTTACATGTTGTAATACTTAGGAAGTAGAAGAGAAAGAATTTCTTTTTGAAGAAACTCTAGGAAGCATTTGCCAATTGAAGTTTGTTTAAAGATAAACTGAGGTATGTTAAAAATTTTAAGAGTTTATTTGAGCAAAAATCAATTTGAATGGGGCAGCGCCAAATCAGAAGTAGTCGGGAGTGCTCCACCAACAGGAGCTAGGGGAGAGACTTTTATAGGGAGGAGGTGGAAGCAAAGCAAGGGAACCATTTGGCTGGCTGTAGCTTAAGTGGTTGCATTATTTGGGAAAGTCTAGTTCCCTGTTTGTGGTTGGTTGCAATTTCTTAACCTTGAGGCATTTACAGCCTTAGGTTTTGGTTTGCTTATGTAGATTGCTAAGGCATTAAAGCCACGTCAGTCTAATGGTCTCCTTGTTTAATTACTTTAACAAGATCAATTAGCAAGAAAAATAAATTCCTGATTCAATGATTTGTTCTTAGGAAAATCATATTAAAATCAAACACTTTGTGGTCATTTACTTCATGATTATTGAAGCACACACACAAGCAGTAGTTTGTGAGTTGCCATATAAAAAAATGCAGATTTCAAGATTAGATAGTATATTACATTAAAGTACTACGTAAATACCCACTACTTAACTATAATAATACTATATAGCAATCATTATGCACACCAATGTTTTCATAATTTGCACAAAACACAGGCAATTTGTTTAAATTGACTAAGTGCTAATGTATAGAGATTTTAAAGGTACTAATTTTTCTTTTTTAATGATGAGGGTATGGATTTTCACATAAATAATAAAAGTATCAAGTAAAAGATTAAGAAATAAAAAAATGTGCTAGATGGGATGAGACTGATACCTCTTCCATCATTAGAATTGCTAAAAATATAACACGAGGAATTTGCCTATTACTATACATCAGATATGCACACATTCACACTTAGACTAAAAGAAAAGCACATTTCTAAGGAAAGAACGACCAAACTGTAACCACCCTTCAATTTCAGGAAATGAGTATTTCCTTTGAATAGCAGACCTGTCCTTCTATTGAATTAAAAACATTACTTTTGTATGATCATTATAAAGAAAATATGTAATTGGGGAAAATTAGAGCAACATAAAAATTGCAAATTGTCATTACTCATGATACTTTCATCTTAACAGGGATTTTATTTTATGTACAAACATTCTACCTCCGGTGGTGAGGCAAACAAACCATGTATTCAATTAGCTCTTTTTCCTAATATGAAGGGTCTGGAAGTATTTGAGTACAGATATTTATTTGAAATTTCCAGATAATGATTTTCACTGATAGAATTGAAACTTTTAAATTTGCAGATGAGACTTTTTTTCTCTCCACACTATTGTTCATAGTGGGCCTCATTTAAGTTTGCTTTCACAGGTCACAGTGAAGACCACCCTCCCAGGAGGGCTTTCTTTTGGGAGCCGGCAACACAAGTCAGCCCCAGGCAAAATAACAGGTAATTACCTGTTTTGTGTGATATGAGAAATAACTAGACCCTCCCAGGCTGTTCTAAGTATTTGGATTGTAAAGATGTCAGTAAGGGGTTAAAAAAAAAAGACAGACACATTGTCACCAAAAGCTTCTGGTCAAAAATTCCAGGGAATTGGAGCTCCCCTGTTCTTTCACATTATCATCTCACTCATACAAGGGATTTTATGGAATGTATCTTTATCACCTTCTGTGGAGGCCTGGCTGGTGGGAAGCATCATCAGTGCGCCTAAGAAGGAAGGCCGTGGAGGTGTTTCAGGATGAAAGGAGTAACTGAGACCCACAGTGCCCAGCTCATAGTTCCGGTATGACTGGTCCTAGTCGCCGTAACAGAATTCCTTTTAAACAATCTCCATATCATCAACAACTGACCCACTGAACTCTTCACTCCCCGTTACACACGCGCTGCTCCACGCACCCTCTCGCTTCTGGCTGTTCTCTCGGGCCCGCTCTCCTCCCTCGTGCCAGGGGAGCTGCACGCTAACCATGAATCAGTTGTGTTTTCCTCAACCTGTTTTTTCAAGCTGTGCTTGTTACTTTGATTATGTAATTTAATGGAACATAATTGCTAAAATGTGACTAGAAACGGAGGGGGTTTTTGCCTATGAAAACACAAAAAAGCTTTGAAAAACTTTGAAAAGGCAAATTACCAAAAACAATCAATAATATTGGGGAAAATGATTAATATCTAGGATGCTATGCTTGGATAACTTCGCCAACATGTTTAAGCAAAAACATGCTTAATTTTAAAAAATCAATAATGCTTTGTGGGTGTGGTTCATCCAAAAGATATGAAACAGAATTTAAATGCTTTTTCCTTTTAATCAGTTTTTACTAACGAACCAAATACTTAGTTCTGCACCTCCAGAAAACAGGGCTTCTAAACTGTCCTCCACTATTCTGAAGGCTGGTCAGCCTTTGACATATGTTCAATGAACTTAACCGTCTTCTTTGAAAAAAGATGGGAAAAGAACGCATGTGAATAAACATAAAAACTGTAATGTCTTTATGACTCTTTGCACCTGGTAAAACTTCCAATCAAAGTGAAACACCTCATTCACCAAACAGCAAGCAACAGAGGCCATACAGCATCTTGGGTGTAATCTGGTGGTTGTTCCAAGAGTCCTGGCCCGGCACAACAGTTTCCTCTGAATTTCCACCTGCTTCTGAAGGGCAGTCACTACACTGCACTCATCTCCCCTCTCTTGACACATGCCGTGGTTAGAGTTTCTTCCATGCTCCAACTTTCAAAGCTTCACATTCAGGAATGAACTGAACTGTGGCTATTTTGTCTAAAGACTTCAACCTGTATATTAAGTTAGACGGAATAGTATATATTAAGGTAATCTAGAACCTTCATTAAGTGAGGTTTTATGGTCTGAGGAATAGATGTTAATCCATATGCTCTGAGTTTTAGGTTTTTCTTGACTTTTTCCTGGTTACTTCATATGGCTAGGGCAAGAATTAAAGGAGTCATTATTTGTAAAAAGTCCAGCAATCTGAATATTCAAGAAGAAGATGGAAGGAAGGAAGAAGGGAAGGAAGAAAAGAAGGAAGGAAGGAAGGAAAGAGAAAAAGAAACCATGAAGAACAGATAGGAGAGGTTGGAGAAGAAACAAGAATAAAAAGAGAAAATTGATGTCAGTACATAAGTAGAAACACTAACCCTAATAAAAATGCATTAGAAATAAGGAAAATAAGGTTACTTTGCTAATATTTTTCAAAGAAGCCTGAGGTACTACCAAAAAGAAAAAAGATCCTTGATGCACAAGACAGAGGCAGGGGTTGTGCTATGAAGGGCAGAGGGAAGAGGGCAGCTGTGGGCAAGAGACTTGGCTTTCTTAAATTCCTATAGGTGGGCAGTGTCGACAAGCAACAGCTCTCACGTAGATGTGAAGTGGGCAACAGAAAGGCAAGTAGCAAAAGAATCATCACAAATCTGTTCTACCAAAAAAAAAAAAAACAACAAAAAACCCAAAACAAAAAGAGAGAGAGAGAGAAATCAGCACTGTTGAAAAGTTTTAAGGAGTTTATCAATTAAAAATTTTTTAAAGACAGATGTTAGGAGAGGAACGTTACTTCTAACAGCTGGCCCTGGCCCAGAAACAACGGGGAGGATTTCAGTTTACGGTCCACATGAATGATCTCCCCTGCTTCCACCATCTCGCTGAGTGGACCTCAAAGTGAACGTGACTGAGGGCAGTGCTGAGTGCATCAGAAAAGAAAAATAACTGGATATCCCATTACGTTAAGTATACTCAGCTAAAACTAAGAATTCCCTGATGCTCGTATCCCCATCCAGGACAGTGAAGGGTTAGCAGGTAGAGAAGAATGCATCATCCCTTGTGCTCTCTAATTTTTCTGAATTCAGTGTGTTATTTGTAGCATGCAAATAACAACAACGTCAACAGAACAGTTTCCAAGTTTTGCTATGAGAATATTCATAACTTTCCATTTGTGACGATACTATTGGTAGTGGCAGCAAGTGCCCTGAAATTTTAATTGCTGGCATGGGATCAATTAAACATCAAGATAGAAACAAATATCACACAATAAAAACATAAAAGGTACTTCTGGGAAGCAGAATACTGTGATACTCTTCATTTTTATGTACTGAAAAAAAAGAAGTCTGCAAAGCAAACATATGCTCTGGCGCAAAAGGTGGCAAATTTTCGAGGATATTATTTTCTAGCGTTGTGCAATATGAATGAATTAACCAAAAAGAGAAATAAGAAGGCTACGTAGAAGGAGTGAAAGTCTCTGGGACACAGATGCAGCAGCCATTACCAAGTAATAACTTAGCTTTCTAAATTCTATGTGTTCTTCTGGCTTTATTTTAATCCAAATAAGTACGCTCTCACATCTGTGTTTCAAAAATAAAATAAATATATTTTAGAAATTAAATTGCACTGTCACATTGGAATATATCAGCATATGCTCCAAACAAGAACAAAACGGACTTACATTTCATGGCTTTTTTTGAGAACTTAATTTCATGATTCAAAAATTTAATATAAACAGACAAACTAAGTAGTGCTTGGTTATTTCTCCTTATTACTAAACTGTTACTCTACACCTAAAGGTAGCTGCTAAGAACGTTATTAACTGGACTAGTCAGATTATCTAATTTCAGACATAGTGAAACTAAGTGTTTAACATGACTCCAAAATCGGACACGCACTGGCAATGTCCCATAGTCTCCTCAAATGCCACCTGATAAAAAGATTCATTGCAGCCTAGAATGAAGTGTCTCAAGAAGAAGCAAGTCATATCTTTCATCCTTCCACCTGCTCATACATTTCTACAGCAAGGATTAATTTGTAATTTGCATTGTATTTCTATGGGAATTAAGGGTACTTCACTTAAATATCCAATTATTTTTGAATTAAATAGGGAAAATAAAATGCCCTAAGCTGTTTTAACATTTTGAATACCGTTATCCGCCAATAAATCCTGAAATCTGAAGTCAGAGTTTTGTACAACAAACCAACATCCAGGTCTGGACTTGTTGAGTTTGGGACCTCTTCTTATCAGGTGCCAGAAAGAACGGTCGTGGTACAAGGATGCTGGGAAGATGAGAAAGTAAGAGAAGCAAAGCCTGGAACAGGGAGTCCTGTACTGTGTGTCTTTGGAGTGTGCACACAGGCCCTTCCTTTCTAGGTGCTGATCAGCAGTGTGGACCACTAAGTCTCCAATGTCCTGCCTCCACCAAGGGATATTGGAAGTTCTGTTCCTTCAGGGCGGGAGTAGATCAATAGTCAATCAAGAGCAAGATGTTTGTCTTCTGAAAACCCAGGCTGGTAACCTGGTTGTGCCACGTACTTCTTAACACGGCCTTGGGCAAGTTTCTTAACTTTGCAAACCAGAATTTCTCCATCCATACATTGGTAATGAGATGCTATCAAACGCACAGGGTTGTCTGGGTATCGAAGACGATGCTATCCCTTAGGTGCCCAGCATCTTTAAGCATTCAGTGACTGTTTCTATCACAACCATTCCTTCCAGGAAGAGGAAAACTGAATTTCTCATTGACAAATGTAGAAAAACAACATAAAGAACAAAATGCTTCTTTAATTCACAATGATCAGCCAGGTCAGACTCTATTTCTTTAATTAACTTTTACTTTTCAAAGGGCTTTTATACACACGATACACTATTTCATTTGCTGTTTATATTAACCCTAAGAAATGACTTGGACAATTCTGGTCTTCTGTATGGGCCGGGAACATGACGGGGGAGTTTGGTCATTTCTGCTCCCTTAGAAGGAAGGAGAAGAAGAGGCAAAGAGCAAAACCAACCACAGAAAAATGTCTACTCCTCACACAGCACTCTTGTCCAACATCAACTCCTTAATAAAGTGGAAAGATAATATTTTGACATGTTTTCAAAGAAACAGTTTCACCACTACCAAACAATTCTGTATAAGAAAAAATTAAACTGTTTGAAATTCATGAGGAAGAAAATAGAATATATCTCATTATTTTAAAATTATGATTTTGCTAAACAGATGTTGGCAATTAGGAAATCTTTAAAAAAAAATACCAATTGTATCATCCATAAAGTTTTATTTCCACTTCCCCTAACTAAATACTATAATACAGTTTTATCTAACATTTTCTAAAGCTAGAAGAATACACTTTTTTAAACGGAAGAATAACATTCCTTTATTTTTGTGATTTCATTAGAGTGTGATCCAAATTTAGAAAACAAGCTATTTTTATTCATTTTTTGTGAGGAAGACCAGCCCTGAGCTAACATCCGTTACCAATCCTCCTCTGTTTGCTGAGGAAGACTGGCCCTGGGCTAACATCCGTGCCCATCTTCCTCTACTTCATATGGGACGCCGCCACGGCATGGCTGACAAGCGGTGCGTCTGTCCGCGCCCGGGATCCGAACCTGCGAATCCCAGGCGGCTAAAGTAGAGCGGTCAACTTAACCTTTACGCCCTGGGGCCAGCCCAGAGAACAAGCTATTTTTAATGATTAAAAGCTACTGCATGCTTACCACTGACCAGATCTATTCATACAAAAATTACATCCAGAACTACAATTTTATGAAAAGCGAATCAAACTATTTATATCTTTTATATATTTACATTTAAAAATTATGGACCCATAATTCTAAGATTCCTATGATTTTTAAAAGTGACATAAAATTTCTGAAAATAGAATACTATAATCATTTCATTAGGACATTCAAAATTAGGCACACTAAATTATACTGGGCTTTTTTTTTTTTTTTTTGTAGCTTGAACTGTAGATTTTCTCCATTCTTAGACCACTCCTCTGCTTTCAAACCTTCAGTGGTTTCCCCCGCCTACCAAATTAAAACATGTACAGTTTCACACTGGCATATGCAAATTTCCACAAGGTTGTTGCAACTTATTTTTCTAGCTGTATTTCTGATTGTAATCACGTGCGTTTATGCTTCTATATAGTCATTAAATGTATTTAATTTGACCAATGTTTCTGCATGTCTATAATCTACAAACGTGATGACAGATACAGTGGCAAATGTAAAGACAAAAGATCTTTGCACTTGTCGCATGTAATCTAAAGAGGAAAAGACACAAACAACTAATTGTAATACAAAGCATAATGTTTTAAATGACAAATAAAGGGACAAATGCCTTGTCATGGACATGAAGAGAAAATATCTACTATTACTGCCTGGAAACAGGAAACCCAGGCTGAGAAAGGTCAAGTGGCCTGTTCAAGGTCACAGATCAGGATTGAATGATCATCCCAGACCCAGAGGAGAGCAAGAGAGAGAGCCCAGGAGGGGGAGCACACACTATGCTTGGGCATTCTGAGGGCTCTGGTGAGGCTGGACAAAAAGATAATTCTTCCTTTGCCTTCTGTCCACCTGAAAGGCCCCTTTTACCTATCGCAGCAATCTGAAAACTTATCCGCCCTTTAAGTCTCATTGCACTGACATGTAACACTTAAAAATTATTATTATGGCACTAACACACTCTGCCTAGGATCTAATGACTAGGAACATGCTATCTGCAGACTCATAACAGGTATGATTTGGTTCAGCTGTGAGTGACAAAAACTCAAATTAACAGTGGCTTAAAAAAGAAAGAACTCGGCTTCTCCCTTGTGTAAACATGTGACTAGGCAGAAGAGATCAACATATCAGGGTCCCAGGCGCTTCTATTTTGTTGCCACCATATGTAACCCTGATCACTTGGTCCAAGGTGGTGGCATCTGAGTTCCTGGCAGCAGGATGGAGGAAAGGATGAAGAGAGGAGAAGAGGGCATGTGGGTACTGTCTCTTAAGGAAGGTTCCCAGAAACCACCATGTGACGCTTTTGCTTACACGCCTTTGACGTTTGTGAGTCACGTGGCCACACCTAACGGAATGAGAGCTGGGGAAAGATAGCCTAAAAGACTCTACTTTTATATAGAATATACAGAATCTTGTAGAGAATAAGTCTATATCTGAGGTAAAACATCCTTAAACCAACAATCCTCTTGCTATGGAAACAGGTGAAAAGGATGTTGGGGGACAGTTAAAGGTCTTGGCTACAACTCTCAGTAAATATTTGTTGAATGAGTGAGAATGTACATTCGTTAATCACTTGCTGTATGTGACTAAACATCCCTCATATAATCCTCACAACAATCCTAAGAGGCCACTCTATTTTTGTTGCCACTTTATACATAAAGAAGTTATGTTTAGAGTGGTTAAGTCACTTTGTTCAAAGTGACAGTGGTCAGTTGAATCTAGAACCACTGATCTTGAACACCATATTGCTTCACCATAGAATATAACTGCTTATGCAAATGTGTTTTACTTGTATCAGATTTTTAGGTAATTTATCTTCACACTATTAAATTCATTAAATAAATATTTATCAAGGAAATAAAAAGTATTCTAGGTCTTGGGGATACCAAAGAATTATGACAGCATATGTGTTCTTATTCCTTAAGGGTTTAGTCATGGGGATTGGTGACAATACAAAGTGAGCCAACAGACATTCCCCCACCTTCATGCAGTTTACCTAATAAAATAACTCCTATATAGTCTTTAATTATAAGCTGTGACAAGTGCTTGGCAAGAAAAGAACAAAAAGCTATAAGAACATATATTAGGAGAACCACATCTGATCCAGGGTAAGGGGTAGAGTTAGGGAAGGCTTCCTGGAGAAGGTGGCATCCAGAACAGCAGCTGGCACATAAGAAATGCTTAATGAATATATTGAATGAATGAATGAATTCATTAATTTAAATGGAGTTGGAGGTCACTTGGATGATGTTTTTTCCAAGCCTGGGGAAGTAGAAGGAAGTACCCTTCACAAGTCCCCTGTGGCTGGAACTCATAGAGTAAATTCTCCACTCTTTCCACAGCACATGGTTAAGAGTTCAATTGTTCGTTGAATTGAATCAAACAGCTTTTTTCCCTCTCAAATGTCCACACAATGAATTAGAAATTTCCACCTAAGATAATTTAAAATGTTTTATCTACTTAAATAAGCTCCACATAGGCACTGAAAACTTGTCTATTGCCCAAATAGCTCTCTGCAAACAGTAGCTGCTCAATAGATACTAGTTCATCTACGGCAGATTTGAAATTAAGGAAAACATTCTAAAACATGTTAGATAAGGTACTCTTCTTTCAATGTTTATGTACATCTTTCCAAATCTGGGTTAATTCTCCTAAGAAAAGAAAAGCTAAGATTGATTGGCAATATTAAAATGTCTTACATGTTTTTTCATTCTGCAAGATAATCACATTTCAGTGTAAGAGCTTCTTGAAAGCTGCCCTTATGTGAAAATACTGGATTAGGTTGGGCTCCTGCTAGGAACACTAAGACAGAAAAATACACATCTACTTCTGAAATTCAGCACTCTCTCTCTTAACAGCGCTAATGATAGTAATAAACTAAGGAGACCTGAGTTGAACATAGATTTTTAAATCTGAGAAATGAAAATATAGCCTATGCATTATGAACTCAGAGAAAAAATACTTCAAAGCTATTGAAGCATTAAATGTATAATAGATGCAAGAAATTGGAGAGCCCATTTGTGAAAAAAGGAGACCATTATTATTTTTTCAAGAACCAAAGTCACAACAAAATAAAACAATGTATACTAAGTACAGCAACATTAGGCTGAAACAGCTACTATTTTAATTAAATATATCAATTCTGGGGTAAACAGCAGCAGCCACAACAACAACATTAAAAACAAATACACGGAGAAAGTATAACCAACCTATAGTACAAAAATGAAATGTCCCGGAGAAGGCGTTAATGTAGAATGGATAAACTTATTCAGAAGCTCAAAGTTCAGTTCTTTTCTTCCTCAGGGCCCTGCACAATGATGCTCTCCGGTAAGCTATTGTCTTATAAACTGTTTTGATGGAAATGGAAATAGAAGAAAAAGAAACTTTCACCACTATGAGAAGATACTCTGTTTTAGAGTTCCCATTTGTCCCCTCAAATATCTATTTTAACCCTAAGTGGACACCCCCTAACCTCCCATTCCACTAGGTGCGGCCACATGACTCACAAATGGCCAATGGTAATAAGAAAAAGAGTCACATGGTGGTGGTGACACTTCCACTTAACCCACCTCCACTCTCTGTACGGAGCAGCAAACTCACTCTTCCAACTTCATGCTGGACCCTGTTATTAGGATTTTCTCCAAGGAGTCAAACACTAAGATCCAAAATATATTCATCATTTTCCAAGCAGACCAACTTCTTTTCCTTATGTCTATATTTCTGTTAATGGTACCAAAATCATGCTCACACTCCAAACCCTGGAATTTAATTTTCTTTATTTTTTCCTCCCTCCCCTCCCCCAACACACAATTCAATCAGTTGTCAATGCTGCGCCCTCAAGCCCTCATACAATTTTATCTTTTATTTTTATTTCAGTAGCTGCCTGTCTACTTCGGGCCCTCCTCTGCGCAAAGCCTCCTCACTGGTGTGCCCGCTCCTCGGCTTGTCTTTGCATGCAGCACAACATTTATTCAATGAAATTTCACTAAATGCCTCCTAAGCTCTGGGCATTATATTGGGGACTCATAACACATACCACCACCATGTCATTTTCCTGCACTCTGGTTCTGACAGTGTCAATACCCTGCTGAAAATCCTTCAGTAACCATCAACTGCCACCTTCATTTGACACTGACGTATTTTCACATTCTGGTGTCCCCTTACCTCTGCAGATTTTTATCCTCCTATTCCCCCTACATATACCCAACTTTTCAGTTTTGTAAGACCAGTCCCTGATGTTCCTTGAGCTCTCTCTACCTCCCTTGTTCATTCTCTTCCCTCTGTCTGGAATAACTTCCTTAACGTCACCTTCAAAAATGGTGACTATCCTAAATTCCCCTTTAATAATCAAAATGTAAATGGCTTTTTGATGTTTTCATCATATTCTGGTTGCATAGAAAATAAGTACTTCTTCCTTAAAGACTCCTAAGACCCAGCTGAGGATTGAACAATAAAACATTTAAAGCCTGGTCTTATAGGGATATGGATATTTTTACAATCCTTTTACTATTTAATTATGATTTAATTATTGAAGGGCTCTTGTTACAGGAAAAAATCCTTTGAAAACAATTAAGCACTATTTCCAGTGCTTGGAGGAACGACGATTCCACTTAAGGCGGACACTAACATGAGCAGGTTAATAATAAAATATCACCAACGCAGCTTAAGTAGTTAGGTCTTGGAATTGTGATGTCTTGATGTCATCCATTATTTTAAAATGTTTCACTCTGATGTCTCATTTTACTGTCTCAATATACTGTTCTCTAACATCTTAATTTATTTAAGTTGCTTCTAATAGTGAAAGGGGCATATCCAAGATGAAGTATGTCTCTCTCTCTAGACTGTGAGTTCCACCAGCGTAGTGATTACTACTTTTTTCTCAGGATCACCAATATCAAAAGTCACCTGAGTTGTCTGCTCATTATGTAGTCCCCTGGGTCCCAACTCTGACCTACTAATTCAGAAACCCTAAGGATGAGCACCATATTTAAAAAGGTTTCCAGGTAATTTTTATGTAGTTGAAGCTTGAGAAACACTGCCCCAGGCTAGAGGTGAACTGTTTGCTTATGGGCAAATATAAATTTTATAGAATACAATAGCTACTTTATCAAGTCTTAAGAAAATCCAAGTTTCCTCTATACTCACCACCAGTGCCCATCCTACCCTCCAAAAAAAAGTAGAAGAGAACGTCCTCCAGCTGCCAAGGAAAGGACAGTACAGAGGTTACGAATGGTTTAGCGCTTGCCTCTCACACAAGCTGCCTGCATTAAAATCCCAACTGTGAAACTTACTAGTTTAGTGAATTTGGATAACTCATCTGTCTGTGCCTAGATTTCCCCATCTGAATAGTGGGGATAAGAACAATATCAATTACGTGGAATTATGGAGTCAATACATGTAAAGCAGTTGAACCAGCACATAGTGCCAGCTGTTAGATTATTTTAAAGCTAATACATAACACTATGAATAATGAGACCAACTTGTAACCTAAGCCTAGGTGAATATAGTAACTTTTTTCTGCACTTAAGTCTCACTACATTCAGTTAGTTTTAAACAACAACAAATTCCCCCAAATTGAAATGGTTTCAAATTAATTACTGTCTCAAGAAAATAAAGCTTTCAGAATGAAGCCAGGTGGCTTGGTACTTGATGATATTTTCAACACAAGTTTTTCAGTGAGTCGTTGGGGCAGAACAAATTCATTCAGTGTCTACAGTGGAAATAAGGGATTCCTTCAGCCCAGTTCAAAGAGTAATCCCACTAGTTCCCAGAAGATAAACACAAAGAGACAATCAAACTTTTAACTCAGACACTCAACTTTTGTCCCTGCTTCTCTGCGTTTCTCACCTCCAGGGACTGAGGACAGGCTGCCAGTAAATCCTCCCTGCCCTTGCAGGAGGTGCTGCGGCATTCCTTTTAGGACGAATTGTTGGTTGGAAGCGGTAGCTGACTAATTCACAAGTAGCATTTCCCACAGGCAGATCTCACAGCAGGTTTAACACCTCTGGTTGAAGCTGGATTCCCATGCACGGGGGAATGCTGAGGAGTGCATTTAGCAATATTGGAAAAAAGTCACAATAAGAAATTCTGGAATAGGAACCCCAAGTGCTATCTCTTTTAGTCCTAACTGTCAGAAATTGGGATATATGGCCCAGAGGCTGTCTAGACAGTCAAGTGAAGAGATATGGAGAGGGAACCAGAGTAAGTTCGCCATGAAATGTGATCAGGGTAGATTGCAAAACCAGAGATTCTGAACTTGGAATATTTAATTTTTTCCATGATGATAGCAAGTTGCTATTTTCAATTAATTCTGATTATCTCTATTTCACTCTACCAATATCATAAACTAAAAAAATATATTCATGAGATAATTGGAACTAAATTAATCACAAGGCCTTTAAAATCTCAACCTTTGTAAATACAGAAGTTAAGTTGGAAATGTTTTCCTCATGGCCAAAATGTACAGCAAGTATAACGACCAAGTCTTTCACATAAGGGTGCTTTACTGAATTATCTACGAAGAGTTTAACAGAGTTTAAAGTTTAAAGTTGTGTTAAAGTGTTTCCCTTTAACTCTCTACATTCTATATTTTACAAATAATAGTAATAAGGTGTGGATGTATGTTTTTGACATTTCTGTAAGAATAAAAATTACAAATTGCATAAGCTTGAGAGATACAAATATTTTAAAAGTTTATTTCCAGGATAAATTAATCTTAGAGAAGATACGGTTCCTTTAACAACAGTACTGTCTGAGGTTTCAAACTCTGGTGGTGTGATTTTGATATTTTTATGAAAATGTGCAAGAGGCTAAAACAAAAATTTAGTTTTTAATATTTCAGGAAGAAAACATAAATAGGAGAAGATGAAAATTTTGGTGTTTGGTACTCGGGGTTTAATTAGCAGACTTGCCGGCAAACACCTTAGAAATATGATCCATGCCCACCTAATCTTGCTTATAGAGGTGGTTAGCAGTGATTACGGAAGAAAGTATGGGGCACTGGGATTTAAAAGTCTGATTCTTCTGCTGCCCACATGGGTGAGGCATGCTCCGTATGGTATATGGCACCAACGGGATCATGCTTCGACGGCACAATTCAAATGTAAGTTCCTAACAGCTGAACGTAGAGCGTGAACTGAGTTGTTTGTGCATTCTCTGTACCACTCAGTGCAGTACAATTACCACGTGAAAACGAACACTATCCCTCTCCCATCCATTTTGTTCAACATTCTCTAATCTTCCATCAATCAATTACTTGCATCTATCCAACACAGTTTTTTATCATTTTTGGTGAGGAAGACCAGCCCTGAGCTAACATCCGTTGCTAATCCTCCTCTTTTTGCTGAGGAAGACTGGCCCTGGGCTAACATCCGTGCCCATCTTCCTCTACTTTATACGGGACTCCACCACTGCATGGCTGACAAGCAGCGCGTCGGCGGGCGCCCGGGATCCAAACCTGCGAACCCGGGGCTGCCAAAGCACGAACTAAACCACTGTGCCACCAGGTCGGCCCCTCCAACACAGTTATTTAATTCAATGTGCTGTGAAAATAGACTTGAGTCAGGAGTAATTCCTACTCTCAAGTGGCTTACAGTAGAGGAGAAAGGTAAACAACGACCATAAAAGTATGTTAGCTGCTATGATTGAAATACAGAATTGGCAGAGTGGGAGCAAAGGACAGTGTAGTCATTTCCAGCTTCGGAGATGAAAAGCAGGAATCACTTTGTAGAAAAGGGAGCAAAGGAGCTGAATCTAAAGAAGATGGTTAGATGGCCAATAGATGAATCATGAAGTGTACGTGCCCAACGGCAGCAGCAGCAAACAGCCAGATGCAGCTGAGGAGCAGCAAGAAATCCAGGTCAACGAGGCGTTGGGCGCTGAAAGCCAGAGAGGAAGCAGCTTAGAGGAAAGAGAAGAGATTCCAGATGCGACTTTTACATTAGTGAGCAATTGTTCTATGGTTAATCATCTATTCCATCGCTCACAGAATCTGGAGTTAAGATCCAAAATACATCCTTTAACGCTAACAAGCAAACAATATGCACTAGTATTAGTATAAATGTCGTAAATGAGCGAATAATTCGAGACTAAATATATTATTTTTCAGTACAGATGCATCAAGTCATTATTACTTAATGCCAAATGCATTTTTGTTTTTAAAAATAAAAAAGTAACATTTTTAACATACACAACTAGATATGAAAGCTCACTTCTAATAAACAACTTGAAGGAAAACAGTAATTTTCCACCCAAAATTACTGTTTAAAAAAATAAAAAAGATCATTAGAAGTATATTAATGTCCAGATATAAATAACCTTAGAGAAGTGTTTCGTATGGATGGTAGTATATCTGGGAAAGTAGCTTTTCTCAGGAAATAAACAGGCTAAAACATTTTCTACATGAATGAAGAAGCAGTAGAGATGGATTAGTTTCTATGTAATTCAGGTTATGTAACTAGAAAACAACCTGAAAGTGAAAAAAAAAATCTACTTCTTAAATTCCATGTTTATAAAAATGATTTTTGTGTCTCAAGGAGCTCCAGGTGCCTATGAGTACCAAAAAACGTTTTTACACACATTATGTACAGACTTTTGAAATAAAATAGATGATTACTCTATTTTTTGCAGCAGTTTCAATCCCACTGTTCACAAAGCTTAAAAAAAACCCCCACCATGTATGGACTTTGTATTCCAGAAATGTGAATTCGTAACATAACTTGTGCTCACATAAACCTCTTTTGGGCCCATGTATTCTACACCAACTATTATTTTGTTTAAAATGCAAAAGTAAGATGGTCTTGTTTTTGGATATTTAAAATTTTCTAACAAAGAAGAATCTAATAGTCACTTTGGAACATTGTTGAAATACTTGAAACTGTATGACTAATGAAGAATGCTTACTTATGAATTGCTGCTGAAGCTGGGGTGCACTTCTGATGAGGATACAGTACGTGGTTCTGCCTCCTTCTGGTTGAGACTTTTGGTGGGTCACAAATTTCCTGCTACCCTTCCTCATTTTTCTTCCTGTTCTTTCCTCTCCTTCCACTCAAGCAGTGATCACTACTTGCAGTTCCAACAACCAAGTTCCCAGATCATCAAGCAAAAGTGTTTTTAAATTTTATTTATTTATTTATTTTAACGTATTTCGGGCAGTACAAGCCCAGACTTCATGAGCTGATGAGACGTGTTTCTGCAGCATAGTCTGAGGATGACCTGCGCTAGGTCTGTGGGGCATTCCAGAAGTTTCTATTTTTACCCACTGACCCATATCATTCCTGTGCACATTCAGATTTGAGAAATAACTATCTCTTCCCCTCCACAAACTCTGTGGCATATAGAAAAGGAACATATTAAGATCATATTCACATTTTCGAAAAGGGTAATGAATCATTGAAAAGAAGATCAAAACCTATTTTTCTTAGTGATAAAACACTAGTATTGAAACAACTACTCGTAATTAACTTTCAGAGGAAAATTATGGCTTTGCCTTAGTATACCCATCGAATAGATCAGCATGTAATAAAATAGCTATGTCATACATAGTGTAATGGGAATTTCTCTCCTTTCATATTCTATAAATATTATGCTAAACTAGTTTTTGGCTCAACAAAAGTTCTACTAAAAATAGGTTGTTTGGATGTAATAAAATATGGCTCAAATGACATAGTGAATGATATAAGACCAGGCAACACACGCTATATTGTTTATATGTTATATTGTTATGTTTATCCTATTTATTTTTCTATATGCTAGATTCAGAGCATCCTGAAGGCAATGCTGTCTTTTTTTAGTGCCTGGTAGAGCGCAGCCTACAGAGTAGATATTCTACAGAGTAGACATTTAGTAAACGTTTGTTGAGTAGATGAATAAATGAATGACTGGAAATCCAGTGTACCTGCATTTCAGAAAGAATACACAGAAACAAAATCACCTCAGAAATTAAGAAAACAATAAAATGAAAATTTTACTACATGTTGCTATAAAAGAAAAGAAAAATAACAGAAATGGAAAATAATCATCTTCTAATTACATAACAAATAATCATCCTGACTGACCTTAGTCAGTGAGCAAAGTTCCCAGAGGGTTTAAATAAGCTTTTACATTTTTATACGAGATAACACAAGACATATTTCCATAATTGTGCAAAGTTGTTTTCTCGAACACATAGTCACAAAGAGAAACTGATATTCCAGGATGCTGATGAACTAGTCAGCGTTTAAGGTGGTGGTTACTTATTAGTTGGAAAAAAATCTAGGTGAGAAAATAAAGGTCAGAAAACCTCGAAAAAGGGAAAAAAAAGGTTTCTGTTTAACTGTATCTACTGCACTAACCCTTTAAATTCAAAACCAATTATGAATATTATGTTGCTATCAATAATTGCATGCTGAGTATGTAAATTTAAAATGACAATTTCAATTCTCATTTCATCAAGACGAGGAAGAAAATGAAACTGAATACTAATTAGTGCATGTGTGTCAGACACCTGAAACATTAGGGTAATTCTGTGCTCATTATAAATAAGTTTAAGCAAAGTACACAGTTTCATTTGAAGGACGGAATATAAATAAAAGAATTAAGTGAGAAGGGAAATTACCAACGCTCAAACACAGAAAGTTTCATACATGATTAGACTTCCCAGAGCCTCTTAGATGTGTTTCCTTTAAGAAAGGGATAAACATTTTCTTTTTAGAAAAATAATAATGTTATTAAAGAATATAATAACATAATATATACTCTGAACACAGTCAGAAAGTATTTATTGAATAACAATGAGTTTTCAGGTTTCCTCCCATTATATGAAATATTTCTTCATCTAATATAAAACCCTTTTCACTTTTACTGTTTTATTTGAGTTCATTATCATCACACTGAAACCAAAATAGCAACAATAACAATAGTAATAGACTGTCCCTAAAAGTAAAAAAAAATGTATTTAATTATTCTACTTAAGCTGATAAAGTTATATTTAATCTAAATTCCTCTAAGAGTCAACCACTGTCCCATTCCATTGAGGTTATTTCCACTTATATCTCTGGAATAAAGAAAACTTAAAGTTCATTCATACTTTGAAAGGCAGGATGATGCATAGTGTAAAGTAGGCAATAAACTGGGACAAAGTAAAGTGAAAAATTGGGACATGAAACATTAATAAGGTTTTCTCAGAGACAACATTGCAGAAATATGTTATTTATGGTTTATTGAAACATGGCAATCACTGAAGCTCACAAACTAATTTGCCAAATAGAAAAGCTGATGCAAACTTGTGGCATCACCTCTCAATTGTTCTGCAATTTCTGCTATGAATCTTAATTTCTAAAGTTTTATCATGACCTCAATCCCATAAATGCATTTCATAACAGTCAACTAAAAAATGGTCTCTGGAATGATTTTTAGCAAACAGAATACAAGCATTTTTTGTTGTTCTGTGTCTATTTTAAACTTTAATTGGAATGTCATTAGTCGATGATCAAAACTGTACAGATGTGCCAATTCCACTATCTGGAATTCTCTTTGCACATGTGGCTAGAGATTAGAAAAATCATGTGTAACTTAAGAAGCAATTTCTGCAAATACATGCAAATATAAATTCATAAAACAAAACGAGAATATCAGGTAACCACGTGGAGCCACACAGAGAAAAGAAATGTATACAGGATATGTAAAAATTCAGACAAAACTTGAACACAGAAAATATCTGAAGGAGATTTTGGCCCTGTTTCTAGAGTATGGAAGTCATACTACTTGACTATAAATCAATTTCTCTTTCTATTAACTGCTTATAAAGTAGCCCCTACACATTTCACCTAATAATATCACATCATGGATTCCCATCTTAAAAGTTACCTCTGAATCAAAATATGTAGTAAGTAGATAAAACAAATCAGCTAACTAAACAAATCAAAATTCTGTAAATAGCTCCTGATTCCAATGGAATAGGCTAAAACCTTTTAGTATGTATGAATCCTAAGGCACACTAAAATCACACACTAAATTTGAATGCATTCCTCCGGCAACCTATACACAAATCAAGATTTTCTATATGGTGTTCCCCAGATTCTCACCTAGCATCTTTGATCACGCTTTTCCCTTAGCATCTAGTCTCTATTGATAATCATCTTCCCAGGCCCATCTCAAAAGCTATCTTCCCCATGATACTTTCTCATGATAATTAATTACTTCTTCTTCTGACCCACTGTATATTGGATTATCCTTCTCTTTAGCACACATTAATGACTTGTTAGATGTTATTAACAACGCCCCCCACCACCACAACAGAGGTATAATCTTTTACAGAAACCACGGTTTGGTCATCTTTTCCGTCCTCCTAATGTGTAGTTTACTGTCTCATTTCAGCTAAGTGCTCGAAAAGTGTTTAACTGCATAAAATATAAGGTGTTGGCATTACTACCATCCATCCTATTTTGGAGAAATCACTTTATATCTCAGTATACATTGCTTTCTCCTGTTTTAAAAAATAGCAGGCTGATGATAATAAATAAGAGAGTATGAATTGAAACACCCTCAGCTATTGAAAGAGGGTACTGAAGACATTTGAGGTATTATCATAATCCATTGTATATTTTGTATTTGTACATGTGGAACCACCTCTGAGACAGAAAGAAAAGATGCAATTTTTATTTTCTTGAAGTATCAAAGTTGCTGCTACATGTTAACACAGCGCTAACGAACATATGGCAGATATAAAAACCTCCCTCTTTTGATATGCACCTTAAAATAGTTATATTTATAACCCAAGAATTTTAACATTTTTAACTGTTTGAACACACCTTCCAATGGAATGTACACATTTCCCACAGTTTCAGAGTTTATAGTCAATTTGGACTCAACTAAACTCTCCTTTCCTCTGTGACACTGGGTTCTCACTGCCTTCCTTCTGAAATGACTCTGGTCATTCCTTGGCAATAATTTGTCCCTTCCCATCTGTTACCTGGATCCATGGCCATCTGTCATTTTCTGCAGCTGTCCAGGCATTTATCAGCCCCTTCTTATTAAGCCGTGCATAGTAGGGATACCATTTCTGGAGTCCGAAAAGAGCTCGGTGGGTAGATGAAGCTGTGATTTGCTGATTTGATATGATTCCTCCTTCAATTCCCAATGGGCCCGAGCATTCTGGAACAAATCAGGAAAAAATGTGAATGTATCAGAAATAATCCATATCAAGATGTGGCTGTTCGATTTGATAGGACATATTTTTAAAATGATTTTAATTTGCGCCATCATGCTGTTTAAGCCCCATCTACTTTACGGACTTGTTACTGATCACCACATGAAGGAGGTACTTCTCGCCCCTCTGCCACTCTCTACTTCCTTTGCTTGGAGTATGGCGCCTGAACAGACACTTCCCACTTGCGTCACGATTCTGCATCATATACTGTCATCCTTTGGCTGTTGATCACGTCAACAAAAGTGTAATGCCCTTGAAAGGCCTATCTTATATTTCCAGAGATTAGCATGCCTCATAAATCATAAGCTCTCAGTAAATGTCTGTGAATATATTATTTCTGGATTAGCCTACATCTGAATTTTGTAACAAAATCATTCTCACACTGACAGCATTTCTCACTACTATTAATTTTTAACTTAAATTTTTATAACCACTGTCAGTTATGCTTTCACAAAAAGGGCAATGTGTAAATCTGTCAACATTTTAAAATATTATAATAAGAACTTGTGATATAAGTAATACAAAATATGTAGACAAATTATTTTTATAAAGTAAACTGGTAAACTCTCTGACATTATACACAGCAGTAGGTATACGTCTCAGTAAAGCAAGATGTTAAAATATTTATATTTCTAATATTTTTAATTCAAAATTAACAACTCTACATATAGGGATTCTGCACTTACATTTTAACTTTCTTCTTTTATTTTTCTTTAAATTTGCAACTTGGAAATTTAAGAAAAATTTCCTAATAAAAATTTTAAATACTAAGATTAAAGCATAATATACTCAAATGATATGTTCTCAGATACTGAATGTGTTTAGATTTTAAAGTTAGAAATAGAGGCAAATTTATCTAAAAATTATATAAATTTATATTATATAAAATATATATTTGAATTTCTTAGTTGTATATATTTATATTATATATAATATATATTTGAATTTCTTAATTATCTTATAAAATTTCACCAGAAAGTACATTAATTTTACATTCAGTTTTAAAAATTCAGAATAAGTAATATTATGATTTAATGAAAAGTAATACCTAGTTTTCTTAATTTCATTAATATTTCATATACTATACTCAATTTTTTGCCAAATTAGATTTGTACAACAAATATGATAAAACTATTATAAAACATACTATAATATTTTGCCAGAATTTCTGAAACTATCAAAGGAAAACATGGCCATTATTAAAAGCCAGTGTATATAAGTCAATTTGATCAGTGATTGACACCAAGCATATTTTAGATTTTAATTACATTGAAGTCCAACATTTGTCAGTAATTAAATGTTTATACTCAGACTGAGGTTGAAAGTAAGAAAGAATCCTGCAGCTGGATTATAATACTTTAGAAAGTTACAAAGGTGTTTCTCAGTGGTAACCATTCTTCATTAAGCATACGCATGGTTCTTTTTTGTATTCCTTGCTCAGACAAGAAGAAGCTCTAAGCACATTACTTACTAACATTTCTCCAATGACTTTAAAACCTTTAAACAATTTTGTAAAAAGGATGAGAATATACGGATAAATAATCATCTTGATCAGATTTTATTAGTAAAAATGACATCAATACAGCAAAAATTGCATCTTTGTGATTGACGATAAATCATTCACTTGATAAGTTAAATTTAGACAGTAAGATCTTTTCCAAAACATGTAATTAGAGCTGTTGAGCACCTCATGAAGATGCACTATTTCACTTTGAAGACATTAAATTAGAAGTCATTCATTTGTAGAACTGCAGTATTAGGAGACACAGATATTAATCTGATTTTTCACATTCCCAAAAAACTAACATTGAAAATTCAAACATTGAGTCTGGATTCTTGCTTTACATTTTAAACTTCAAGATCTGTACAGACTTCATAGAAGGACTAAGAAACTTTCATGATGACACTGATTTTAAGCAACTGCAGGGGGCTGGCTTTTTAAGAATATTGCCATTAAACGAGTCTCAAGGATCCTTGTCCTTGATTCGTGCCATGTTTGGATGGGAAAATGCAGCAGGCAGGGAGGCCATTTATTGTAGGCAGGTCAGTGGAATGGCAGAGCTGGAGAGCCAGGTTTGATGAATTAAACTGCATGAGAGCCTTAGAAAGAAGTCTATACTATTTAGTTGTATACTTCTAAAGACCTTATGCCGCATTGGACATGCTCACCGAGTTTGTAACCATTTTAAAAGAGATTCGACCTCAAACCGCACTATTCAGTATGTCTACTTCGTCATTACTCTTAACCTACTAACCTCCCCTTATTAGCTAACATATCAGCAAACACACTGGCCGTGAACTGCTGCATTTTCACATAAGCTAGATACCAATGAAGCGATTTTTAAAATATATATGTGTATAAAATATATATGGCAGTATATATATATATATATATAAAATATATATGGCAGTATTTTCACTCTGCCATAATGCTCCAATCTTTGTCATGCCCTCACTAGTCATTTGTTCAAACAAACAAAACATAATTCAAAAAATATATCTTGACATGCTATATTTATATAGGGCTTTACAGTTTACAAAGTATTTTCTTATGAGCTATCTCATTGCTGTGATGTCAAATGTATGAGTATTTCTTTTCTCAGTCCTCACTCCCACATTTTTTAAAATAAACTTTTACAACATTCACTTACATACTGTACGTTGACAATCAGTAAAGCCCACCAGAGGAAACACGACTACATGGGGGTCCTTGAATGAAGCGTGTCTGTGCGGTATCAACTTACTTCCTCATGGTCAGTGGTCATCAATTTTTCTCTTTTTAACAATTGGGATTTTGATGACACCTAACTCACCAGCTGTGAGGTAATAAAAGGTAAAAAGTGCTTTGCCTTTATAACCACAAGTTGTTAAAAAATAATGATCTTGGTTCTGTAAGGTCACTAGCATGTTTCTCTATAGAGTTGAGGCAATCCTAGGTCTTTTAGCCTGTTGCATCCCTAGATGTTCATGGTGGCTTGTCCACATGAAAAGCTTAATAAATATGTGCTGAATATTGGTACTGGGTTTTTTTTTTTCTAAACAGTACTAATAGGCAAATCCAAGTCTTAGACTTTATTTTACAGTGGAAAGTTGTCACAAGAACAGCTTTTCTTCACGAATCATTTGGACCACTATCAAATGGATGTCACCATAACAAAGAGTTCAAAATTCAGTCTCCTTTTGCCTGTGCTGTCCACTTCCCCAATGTCCTATTAAATTCAACAGTTATAAAAACTAATGAAGGAGTTTCAATTCAGAATGCAAATGATTATACACCTAAGATTAAGTGACCTTAAGCAGCAAACAATAAGATGCTAAAAAGAAAGCTAATATAAAGATATATATTGCTATCCCTATCAATAAATAGGGGAAGGCTATGAAATAATACTTGATGAAAAACTTAATATTAGATGAGCATTCTGAAGTTTAAAAAGTGCGTCCATATATGTTTCCTCACATAATCAAAATAATATTTCAAGGAAAAAAGTTTGTCATGCCTATTTCATAAGTGAGGAAACTTTGAGGGGGGAAGTTAAACGAGTCTAGAATTTCAGCCAAATGCTCTGCTTCACAAACAGAAAATAATATCAACTGACAGAGAAGAGTTCAGCAATTTTTCAAAGGTTGATTGTGGATCTTTTTTTCTGCTGTTATTTTATATGGGGGATGTGTATTTACACATACTAGAAAAGAGGATAGGAGAATTAACATGAAGGAAACATGTAGAATATGACTTAGGGGCACTCAGGATACAACAGAGCTTTCACAAATTAGGACACATTAAAACACTAGGTGACAATCTATGGCAGTGAGCGACAGAAGTAAATACTGAGGTATTACAGTGGTCTGTGTCCCTTTAAAGGTGCTGAAACATTAACCTGCTCTCATTATTGGACTATATACTGCTTATCTAATATGGATAGGCTAATCCAGTCATGACTAATTTATTGACTTCTTACTATGTGCCCATCTATCCATCAATCCAACCATTCATGCTTCATTCATTTAATTCAGTTTTGAAAAATACAATTTTATGAAATACTATATATCAGGCACTTTTCCAGGCAGTGGATATAAGGGATGAACAAAGCAGAAAAGGTCTCAGCTCTCAGAGTTCATATTCTAGTGTAAGACAAAGTATAAAGAGACACATAAATAAACAAGGAAATACCACAAAGTGGGGAGTGAAGGAAAAAAAAAAGGGTGAAACAGGTGAGGGTGTGTCAGGTGGCCAGAGAGGTCTCGAGAGGTGGCGCTAAATCTGATCTCCGAGTGAGAAGCAGGAGTTGGCTACTGTGCTACATGGACTGTACTGGTTTCCTCAAGGAGCTTTCAGTCCAGTGGGAGAGGCACAAACAGAAATCAATACACTTCCATATAATATGGCAGATGTTGTGATGGTGGATGCACAGGATTCAATGGGAGAATGGAAGAGAGAATCATAACCCAGTCTGGGGTTCAGGGGAAGATTTCCTGGAAAAGAGTGGGAGCCAGCATAGTGAGGAAGGAAGGGAGGGCAGACACAGACATGGGAAACAGCCTGGTCTGATGGTGTAAGTAGAGGCAGTTCAGTATTACTAGACCAAGGTGGGTTGGTGAGGGGATGGTCAGGGACGGGGTGAAGAACTAGAGAGATCCTAGATTATTTTGCTGAAGAGCTTGCTGAGACGACTTGATTCTATCACTGATGGGGAGTTTTTGAAGAATTCTAGCTATGGTCACATTTTCATTTAAAAATAGATCATTCCTGCTATATCGTGGAGGATAGATTTAAGGGGAGACAAAACTATGGCCAAATAGCAAGCTACTACAATTGTCCAGGTGAGAATGATGAAGGTCTGAAAGAGGGATGGGAAAAAAGAAGAGTTCAAAGCATATTTAGAAGGTAAAATCAGGCAAAGCTAGTAATAATTAGATGTAGGGTGGAGGAGAGAAATGGAGTATCTTCAAAGGTGACAGGGAGCAAAGAGAGAGCTGCCTTTAATTGGGATTGACCATGTCTCGAATCACACCATTGAATCTAATTCCTCCCTTAAAGTTTTATCAAAAATTATTCTTGCTGCTGGATTGAACTTGGGAGGATCTGTTTTCGTCCCACCTGCTATTGCCATGCAGAACCCAGTGGGCCACATTCACATCAACCGGGCTACAGGGGTAGGATTGAAAAGCGAAAACCTGCTTCTATGCTCAAGCCATACCCAGAACTTCCCTGCCGCACAGCTCATCCAGGTGTATTATTTGTGTACATCTGTTGTCCCAAGAAACAGGGGGCCCCTTTGTAGGTAGGAATTATATCCCCTAGATTATCGAGCAGCAAGTCTCAGTCTTAGCAGACACTTAATACATACTTGTAGAGGGAATTAATTTTACAAATAAATACGAAAGGTAAATAAACAGTAAAAATTACAGCTAACATTGTAACATTTTATTTGTGTGATTCATTTTTAAATTGAAAAATCATTTCACCTACTCTCTCCAGAGTATACAGTTCTAAAGGCTTTTAGAAATTGTTTATGTGCTGAGCGAAGAGGAAGAACACTTCTTTAGTAATGAAAAAAAAATGGACTGACAGTCGAGTGGATTACTTCTCCTTCAGCCACTTTCCACACAGCAACCAGGTATTTCTGAAATTGTCCACTGTCACCCCTACAGTGGGCCCAATGACAATTTGATCAGTGCCAAATATGGCAGGAAAATGCAGTAGTCTGCATTTCCTGACTGTTAGATCTGTGTTTACGCATCTATGGTATTGTGCTTGCTTTTGTCAGATTTCACAATAATCCTAAATTAAGGAGTCCAATCAACACTGATCACCAGAGGTTTTTAGGCACCATTTACATAGCCAGTTAAAATAACTGCTTTGCCTGAATTGTCTGAGTGGCCTGGAAATGCCTTCTAACCTGAGGCCCTGCTGTTCAGATTACTGAGCAAGTGAGTGATGTCACCTGGCAGGCTGAGCAAGAGCAGCTGGGCCAGCTGGGGCCAAGCCTCCTGTGCCCCCTCCAGAGGGACCTCTCCACCTTTGCCAAGTCCATGCAATTAAATAGCTTCAAAGTGAAGTCCTTCTCGCCCACCAACTCATTCTCTGGAGTATGGCAAAGAACGACATCTGCATTTATTGATCTCGCTGCTGACAAGTAAGCAGTGCCTCAAGACATCTTGCATCTTGCTCCTGTGTGCTGATTAAGCCCTTCAAACATGTGAGATGCACGGCTGAATCCGTAACGGGAATGCATGGCCTTCATTCGCTCTATCTCAATATCCAGACATCTTCAGAATGAAAGCATTTCAAATTAAAGCCATGTAAGAGACAAATCTCCTTTAAACCTCTCCAGTCCTCTCTTTCTCCGAGCATCTCATCTCCCTAAAGGAATGTGAGTCCTCTGCTGTGCTTAGCATAGCACGATAATTGTGCTGAACACAAGCACTGGCAAATGGATTACTGATGACCTCCAATACTGCAGAAGTTAACGCTGATTCAAGCATAAACTTCCCTCTGTGCCACTTGGACTGCAGCCTTTCCTTGATTCTTAGCATTTATTTTATTTTAGACTTGTCTTAAGACCAGGCTCTGTTTTGGTGAGGGAGAGATCAAGTCCACTCTCCCTCACACTGTGGCCCAGGGATTAAAAGGAGCCCCCAAATGTTTTTTTCTTGTGAGTCTTTTCACCTAAGCCCCCATACATTGCCAATTTCTCTCAGGCTCTCATTTTTCTGGTGTTGGGGAGTGGTGTCAGAGGAAAGAGGACAAGGGATGGAATGAAGACAGTAAGCATAAGAAAGGCTAATCTCAGGGCCACGGCTTGGATGTACTGGTCTGAGCATAGGAGACAGGATATGGTGAAGGAGCTCCCTGGACAGTGTGAGACGTGAAGGTGGACATGTACAACCAAGCCTTCCCTCCACTGACTCATTCACAAATTCCCGCAGACCACCCCAGGTGTCACCTCCCGTCATGGCACTGGGAGTGATCACCTTAAAAGGACTTCCAATGAAAATCAGGTTTGGTGACATTTGTGCCTCTCCACACCTAGAGACTGCTTCTTTCTATCAGAGCATAAACTTCACAGATGGCCACAGTAACCTTGCTTACGGAAACCAGTAATTACAAGATTACCAAAATAGTTTTTACAGATTAGTTAAGCTTATTTGGATTGCACATAAAATTCATGTGTACCTTAGAGAAAATGCCATTTCTTTGTATCACATGGTCTGCTTAGCCTAGATAAATACTAGATAAATTTCTTCACAATCTTGAAGACTGATTCTGTGATATGTGGTCACTAAAAAATTTTTCCCAATCTATTAGGAACTGTATTCTGTTATTTTCCATATTGGAAAGCTCAGAGGCAGTGATGAGGAACCACTATTTGTGCATACTTTTTTCTCTTAGATAATAAACTTCTTAAAGATAGAAACCATGCCTTTTGCATTATTTGTTTCCAAAGCACTTAGCACAGTGCCTTACAAATAGGCAGCTGTCAATATTGTGGGTTAAAGTAAATTAAAACAAATCATCACTTTTTTGGAATTACTTCTCTTCCTTCTTGAAACTGAATTAATCTTTTGAATATAGATATTATTACTCTAATGGTTCAACATGCTGGGTGGGTGTTAAAATCAGAAATACTTTCTTGGTATGCTGGAATGATTGAAATACACGAGAATTAGCTCTTGGAGGTAGGGGAAAGATCATGTTTGGAATGAAAATCAGCATTCATAAAGTTACAAATTCAATTATCAGCCATCTAGCTGTCTTCTTATAAAATATGGTTATGCTTTTCTTTACATTGTGTTATCTCAAGTCAATTATAATGTATTATCAGTTTAATTTTTTTGAATTCAGGAAAAAATTAAACCCATGAATAAGCTAAATTGTAATAGGAAATTGTCTCATATTTCCCAAAGCTAATTTTTGAGTACATTGATGTGGAATGACTGTGTTATTCAAATAGTAGAACCTATGGACTCTAGTATTCAAAGGCCAAAATTCTTGTGGAGATAACTCACAAAAATCAACAAAATCTAATAAGATTATCATCCTATCACAGGCAAGGGCATTGTATAGGGCAATAGAAGAGTGCATTTAGTTTGCTTAAGACACATCTGTCAAAATAGAAAAGCATATGGGCTTTTCAACTGCTGAATGCACTTGTGCAAGCAGACAAGATTTCAGTAACTTGTACTCAGGCCTCCACTTCAACTGCCCAGTTCATCTTCTATCAGCTATGAAGATAACATCATGGTCTGATGAAACATTTGTCTGTAGAGTCAAAAGCCTGCAATTCAAAAACCTGCAGATGTATACCTGTTCTTGCCTTCTGACAAAACATATCTGCACAGGAAAAAGCTAAAAAGGGGTATAATGCCAAGGCAAATGCTAAAGGTGGGATTTAGTTGCTTCAAGAAACGAGTCGAATGCCAAATGTAAACAGTCAAACAGTGCTATGCAGAAGACACATTTCCATGCTTATAAGTTATTTACGTCTTTTAAGTCTTTTGGTAAATGCCTATCAGGATAAGTATCACAAGGCACTGTCTCTGATGTTTTGTCATACAGCAATATTATTGGCATGTCGAACACTGATTTTTATTTGAGGGATAAATCACAGTTCCAAATCCAGTTATCAGCTTTCTAGTCATTTTTTTTTTTTTGTACAATGTGGTTATGGTTTTCTTCACACTGGATGTTATCTCAGGTCAAGTATGAGATCTCAGTGTTCCAGAGGTCAAAAGAAACCCAAGAGATTAAATTGGAAGCCATTGCAGATGGCAAGGTATGGCATAATGAGCCCTCTCTAATGCTAGAATATTTTGGAAAGTCGGTGGAACAAAGGATGAGAGCGAAATGGAACCTGGAAGTGTGTAGTACATGATTTGTTTATTGAATTCTAGAGACATCTACATTATGCATTTACTACTAAAAACAAAGAAATGTTTGCCATATAGAAAATAAATAGGTAATATCCAGAAAGTGAGAGAGGTAATGGGGAAGGGAACTAAAAATGCTTGCAAATAATTTTTTTAAGTCTGCCCTCTAAGTCAGAACATCAGCTCTGTTTTTTCTCCTTCCAAATTAAAAGAAAAAAATCTTTTGCCAATGTCTCCAGTATAGAGCTGAGACATAAGATGAATTCTTCATAATAACACATTTACTAATCAAACACTTCTAGAGAAGACAGTATCACAAAGGCTTTGCATATAGTATTTGCTATGGCTTTGGTAGTTCTGAAAGGAAAAAATCAACACAGAGTTTTAATCAAAAGAAATGTAAAGTTACTAAAACAAAGGATGCTTTATAAATTTCATAGAAAGAGCATTCTAGAATTTAATAGAGTAACAATTTTATTACAAACCTCTAGAAGCTAAGCTAGCTTTTCATACATTACCTCTTATTCAAGGAGATTCATACTAAATCTGTTAGGAAACAAGGCAAACCTCTATAAATTTAAGAAGATTGAAATCATTACAAGCATCTTTTCTGATCATAATGCTGTGAAACTAGAAATCAACTGCAAGGAAAAAACTAGGAAAGGGACAAAGATGTGGAGACTAAACAACATGCTACTGAACAACCAATGGGTCGTTGATGAAATTAAAGGAGAAATCAAAAGCTATCTGGAGACAAATGAAAAGGAAAATACACCATACCAACTCATATGGGATGCAGCAAAAGCAGTCCTGAGAGGGAAATTCATAGCAATACAAGCTCACCTTAACAAACAAGAAAAATCCCAAATAAATAACCTTAAATTGCACCTAACAGAGTTGGAAAAAGAAGAACAGACAAAGCCCCGAATCAGCAGAAGGAGGGAAATAATAAAAATCAGAGCAGAAATAAATGAAATTGAAACCAAAAAAACAGTAGAAAGGATCAATGAAACAAAGAGCTGGTTCTTTGAGAAGATAAATAAAATTGACAAACCCTTAGCCAGACTCACTAAGAAAAAAAGGGAGAAGACTCAAATAAATAAAATTAGAAATGAAAGAGGAGAAATTACAACAGACACCACAGAAATACAAGGGATTATTAGGGAATACTATGAAAAACTTTACGCCAACAAATTGGACAACCTAGAGGAAATGGACAAATTCTTGGACGCGTACAACCTCCCAAAACTGAATCAAGAAGAAATAGAGAATCTGAACAGACCAATCACAAGTAAAGAGATTGAAACAGTAATCAAAAACCTCCCCAAAAATAAAAGCCCAGGACCAGATGGCTTCCCTGGAGAATTTTATCAAACGTTCAAAGAAGATTTAGCACCTATCCTTCTCAAACTATTCCAAAAAATAGAGGAAGATGGAATACTTCCCAACACATTCTATGAGGCCGACATCATGCTGATACCAAAGCCAGACAAGGACAATACAAAGAAGGAAAACTACAGGCCAATATCGCTGATGAACATAGATGCAAAAATCCTCAACAAAATATTGGCAAACCGAATACAGCAATACATCAAAAAGATCATACACCACGATCAAGTGGGATTTATACCAGGGACACAGGGATGGTTTAACATCCGCAAATCAATCAACGTGATACACCACATTAACAAAATGAAGAATAAAAACCACATGATCATCTCAATCGATGCAGAGAAGGCATTCGACAAGATCCAGCATCCATTTATGATAAAAACTCTCAACAAAATGGGTATAGAAGGAAAGTACCTCAACATAATAAGGGCCATATATGACAAACCTACAGCAAACATCCTACTCAACGGGGAAAAACTGAAAGCCATTCCTTTGAGGACAGGAACAAGACAAGGGTGCCCACTCTCACCGCTCTTATTCAACATAGTACTGGAAGTTCTGGCCAGAGCAATTAGGCAAGAAAAAGGAATAAAAGGACTCCAAATAGGCAATGCAGAAGTGAAACTCTCACTATTTGCAGACGACATGATCCTATACATAGAAAACCCCAAAAATTCCATCGGAAAGCTACTAGAAACAATCAACAACTACAGTAAAGTGGCAGGGTATAAAATCAACTTACAAAAATCAATTGCATTTCTATACACTAACGATGAAAAAACAGAAAGAGAACTCAAAAAGACAATCCCATTTACAATTGCAACAAAGAGAATAAAATATCTGGGAATCAATTTAACCAAGGAGGTCAAAGACCTATACAATGAAAACTATAAGACACTATTGAAAGAAATCGAGGAGGACATAAAGAAATGGAAAAATATTCCATGCACATGGATTGGAAGAATAAATATAGTTAAAATGTCCATTCTACCTAAAGCAATCTACAGATTCAATGCAATCCCAATCAGAATCCCAATGTCATTCTTCACGGTAATAGAACAAAAACTACTGAAATTCGTATGGGGCAACAAAAGAGCCCGAATAGCTAAAGCAATCCTGAAAAAAAAGAACAAAGCTGGAGGCATCACAATCCCTGATTTCAAAATATACTATAAAGCTACAGTAATCAAAACAGCATGGTACTGGTACAAGAATAGACACACAGATCAATGGAACAGAATTGAAAGCCCAGAAATAAAACCACACACCTATGGACAGCTAATCTTCGACAAAGGAGCAAAGAACATACAATGGAGAGAGGGAAGTCTCTTCAATAAATGGTGCTGGGAAAATTGGACAGCCACATGCAAAAGAATGAAAGTAGACCATCTCCTATCGCCATATACAAAAATCAATTCAAAATGGATCAAAGACCTGAAAATGAGACCTGAAACTATAAAAATCCTGGAAGAAAATATAGGCAGTACACTAATTGCGATTGGACATAAAGGGATCCTTTCAGATTCCATGTCTACCCAGACAAGGGAAACAAAAGAAAAAATAAACAAGTGGGACCTCATCAGACTAAAGAGCTTCTACAAAGCAAATGAAACCAGGATAAAAATGAATAAACAACCCACCAGCTGGGAGAAAATATTTGCAAATCGTTTGTCTGACAAGGGATTAATCTCAGTAATATACAAAGATCTCATACAACTGAGCAACAAAAAAACAAACAACCCGATCAAAAAATGGGCAGAGGATATGAACAGACATTTTTCCAAGGAAGAGATACAGATGGCCAATAGACACATGAAAAGATGTTCAACATCACTAATCATCAGGGAAATGCAAATCAAAACGACACTGAGATATCACCTTACACCGGTTAGAATGGCTATAATCACCAAGACAAATAACAACAAATGCTGGAGAGGTTGTGGAGAAACGGGGACCCTCATTCACTGCTGGTGGGAATGCAAACTGGTGCAGCCTCTATGGAAAACAGTATGGAGAGTCCTCAAAAAATTAAAAATAGAAATACCGTATGATCCAGCAATACCACTCTTGGGCATCTACCCAATGGACGTGAAATCAACCATCACAAGAGGCGTATGCACCCCTATGTTCATTGCAGCATTATTCACTATAGCCAAGAAGTGGAAGCAACCCAAGTGTCCCTCAACTGAAGATTGGTTAAAGAAGATGTGGTATATACATACAATGGAATACTACTCAGCCATAAGAAAAGACACAATTGTCCCATTTGCAACAACATGGAAGGACCTAGAGGGTATTATGTTAAGTGAAATAAGCCAGAGAGAGAAGGACAGACACTGCATGAACTCACTCATATATGGAATATAAGTGAACACACGGACAGAGAGAACTGATTGGTGGTTACCAAGGGGAAGGGGGGTGGGGGGGGCACAAGGGGTGAAGGGTTACATCCACAAGGTGACGGACAAAAATGTACAACTAAAACCCCACAGTGTTATAAACTAAGACATCAATAAAAAAAATAGAAAAAAAAAAAAAAAAAAAAAGACTTTAAAAAAAAAAAAAATCTGTTATAATGAAATGAATATAGGTCAGCCTATTAAGATAGAAAATTTAACTTCTGCTTCTTTTCAAATTTATCATATGTAATAATAAAGTAGGCCCTGATTGGGGTATCATGGTATCCAGATTGAACGTTCATTTTTGTTGGACAATATTTGTAGAAAAACAACTTCTAAAGTTTGCATCAGTTACCGAATAATGCATACATATATTTTACAGAAGTAAATCTTAAATCTTAAATCTGTGTTTAAATCTTCACCTGCTAAAATGAGTATAGAATAGTAGCTATGTTCAGCAAAATATTCATAATTGGGTAAATTGCTATTTTCTGGTATGTTTGATCAGAATACATTATTGTTATGTAGTTCGGCTTAATAATTAAGTAAATAAATATGCTTCTTATAAAATTATGTCAAAAATATATGACAAATATACTATGGAAAACAGTATGGAGATTTCTCAAAAAGCTAAAAATAGAAATGCCATATGATCCAGCTATTCCACTACTGGGTATTTATCCAAAGAATATGAAATCAACAATTCAAAAAGATTTATGCACCCCTATGTTCATCACAGCATTATTCACAATAGTCAAGACATGGAAGCAACCCAAGTGCCCATCAATGGATGAATGGATAAAGAAGATGTGGTATATATTCCATATATATATGGAATACTACTCGGCCATAAAAAATGAAATCATGCCATTTGTGATAACATAGATGGACCTTGAAGGTACTATGCTAAGCAAAATAAGTCAGACAGAGAAAGACAAATACCATATGATTTCACTCATGTGGAAAATAAACAAACACACTGATAAGGAGAACAGATTAGTGGTTACCAGAGGAGAACAGGGTGGGGTGAGGGTAAAAGGGGTAAAGCGGCTCATGTGTATGGTGATGGATTAAAAACTAGACTATTGGTGGTGAACATAATGCAGTCTATACAGAAACTGAAACATAATAATGTACATCTGAAATTTACACAATGTTAAAAAATCCAATATGACCTTAATAAAAAAAAATATATATGTGGCAAATATAAAGTTTTAAACCACAAATAATCCTATGATTGCCCATTAGGAAATTGTAACTTTTGAAAAAGTAGTCAAAACTAGAATTCCACGCTTTTCCTGAAGTTTAATTAAAAGAGAACTTAATGTTTCTCTAATATTGGAATTTTGTAAAAGACTAGGTTCTCCAGAAGCTTCCATCTTACCATCTTACTCATGTTGGACAGCTTACCACCCTAGTCTTATTATTTATAGGACTAACCAAGAGGGAAGCAAGGGTCATCAAATGACAAACATAAAGGCACAGTCATTAACCAAAAAGGGGATGGAAGAATTCCTATCATTTCTAAAAATTCCTGTACAAATGAGGAGGACAGTGACTTGCTTTTCCTAGGAACCCTTCACTTTAGTCAAATGTTTCAAAAAATAATAAAA
Source organism: Tapirus indicus (assembly GCA_031878705.1). Taxonomy (NCBI): domain Eukaryota; kingdom Metazoa; phylum Chordata; class Mammalia; order Perissodactyla; family Tapiridae; genus Tapirus; species Tapirus indicus. Next base: position 11,053,393 of record CM062925.1, read on the forward strand.
GCAGTTATTTTGTAACTTAATTGTCATTAAGATGCAGCAGGATATAGTTTCTGTTTTTAGTATACAGGAATAATAAATTGCACAAAAATAAATAGAGAGAACCAGGGATATAAATTTTACCTTGCATTAGTAAGAAAATATTTCATTCGTCGAACATTTTTCCTCAATTACCCAAATCCTCTTTAACTACAGAAAAAGAAAATGACTGTATGAACTATAAATTGCTCAGGCAGGGGTTATGACAATATAGCCTTGGTGCCTTAGTATTTTCAACAGTTACCTACTCAGCTAAACCAAAACTGCAAAGATAAGAAGAGAATAGAAACACTTGTTTTATATTAATAGATTTTAAAATCCACAATTTCATAAGATCATACAATTTACAACTGTAAGTAATTTATTTGGGAAATAAGGTAATAATTCAGCATAACTGGTGACTTGTGATGTATGTAAAGTGACTTATTGAGTCTTGGCAAATTTTCTGTTATACCAGTTCATCAAGACTGTTTCCACTGCAGTTTTGGTTAAGGGCATGAAAGAAAATGCAGTTCCAGATACCTGTATTTTTTTTAAATCTTGGTAATACCAATGTACAGGAAACTATGAGCTAATCAACCATATTACAGGGAGATTAACACCCATCTTAGGTTTGTTCTCCAGGTTAGAAACAATATATGGTAATCACATAGTAAACCATATGACAATTAATATGCCTTTAGTGAATGGCAGCTCTTACGTTGTTGTTGTTATTGTTTTATTGTTATAAAGCAAAGTTATATTCAAAAGTCATGGATGGGGCAGATTGACTTCCACTGTAACCACCTGGAGATCCAAGATTTAAACATATGCTGCCAGTTCAGCTGGGGTTACACGCATTCACTCCTTATTCAGCAAACAAAAGAGGAATAAGAACATCTACTCCCATTTCCCATGCAACATGCTCTTTAATAAAAATTAAAATACATACATAAGCACAATTATTAATCATGAACAGTTACTGAAAATGATTCAAAATGTCATGTCACTTGGCATCTCCTTAATACCATATTCATCATCAGATACTTCTGTCACCAAAGCATTCAAATTGTCAGATAAATCTCTGCCTGAGGGAAATATAAACTATAGCTTCTCTTAATGAAGGGAAACTAAATGATTCCCCACAGTATATTGCCATGCTCACTGGAAATAAAAATGACTAATTAAATAATCTCTTTCTAAAATAGATCCGTGTCTGGCAGGCACTTTTCTTCATTGTGGTACAAAATGGGGATCTCCTATGGAAAAGTATCATATTAACACTTCGATAAACCAGATTAGAACTCTGAAAGCGCCTTTATAATCAAGTTTTTTTCCCAATTTAATATCCGAGTAATCCTATCTTTAGGTTAGATGGAGATGAAGTTTTAGCTGGCGGCAATTTTGTTGCAGTAATCAAAGAAATCTCATTTCCTCAAGTCCGTAACTGAGAGTGAGGTAACAAACCATTCCCCCCAAATTGAATAATACCTGGTCCTCGTATCTTCAGCATAACTGTGTCTGTTTCATCATGACTTATTTTTCCAATCAATGTGAGAAGAATGTTAATATTCATTGTTTCAGATTTCCAAGGACATAAAGGGGATGTATTGGAAGAAAAATCATGAAATGCCCCTTAGCATCCGGCTCACTCCTTTCATGATTGGATTTTGAGATATAAGAAAACCATACATGAATACTGGTTTCTTATGAAGTGTCATATAAAGAAAGTAAAATGAAGAGACAGTTTCAGAACAAGAGAAATGAATGATGTGTACCTTTGCACAGGGGTTGTCAAAAGCACAAGACAAAAAATTTCAGATAGTGCAATGAAACACTGTGGTTTATTTGTTCCATATAAAGAAGTGTGCCTTATATTTTGGTATAGAAGTCAACAGGGCAACACATCCACATGTAAAATCTCCAAAAAGCTGAGTGATTATGTCTGTTTTGTATCTTCCTTTTCCTAATGCCTGGCTCACTACTGGTTGAAGAGAGGAAGGAAGGAAGCTTGATAAAACATTACTGCTTTAAATACCTTATTTTTATTATAAAGGTTGTTAATGTAACACTTGGAGTTTAGGGTTCTGTTTTTTTATTCAGGTCACATAGATGCCACTGCATGAGAATCATCTAGGAAAAGCTGTTTTTCTTTGTCATTACTAATTACTTCTCCAAGACTAAAAATTCCACTTTTACTGATAAATAATAACAGAAATTCTTGACTCTTCTCTCTATTGGTTTTGTTCTTGGTACATCCAAATGCATCCTGACTGGAAGACAGAAATTGTTTTTCCTACTGAAAATAGATCAGTAGCATTAGAAAACAAAGATAATTTAATCACAATAAATGAAAGGAAAATTTCTTTACATATGGCTCCATGTCGTAGAGAAATACCACGAATGTGACTTTTTGCAATTCGATTGCACTCTCTGAAAGCTAAGTTTTAAATATATTAGACACTAAGTTAAAAAATACAAAAGAATCAGGGCCGGCCTGGTGGCATAGTGGTTAAGTTCCCGTGTTCAGCGTCGTTGGCCCAGGGTTCGCCAGCTCAGATCCTGGGCGCAGACCTACTCACCGCTCATCAAGCCATGCTGAGGCGGCGTCCCATACAGAAGATCTACAACTCTACAACTATGATATACAACTATGTACTGGGGCTTTGTGGAGAAAAAAGAGGAAAATTGGCAATAGATGTTAGCGCAGGGGCAATCTTCCTCAAAAAAACACAAAAGAACATATCAGTAGAAGAATTATGATAATAGTAAACAACTGCGCTCCCAAAAGGTTTGTGATTTAAGTAGAAAGACTGCCACTGAGTTCTCACTCCGTATGCACCAACAAGTGACAGAGATAGTGGAGAAGGGCTCCTGCAATCTCAGGAGTAAATCAAGCTGTCAATAATTTAGACTTAGACTGTGCTAGAGTCTACAGTGCACATTATATTAAAGTGGTGGAGTTACTCCGGGCATTACACTCTGTGCGTGTGCTGAGACACTCTTATGAAGCTGGCTCTACCCCCCCCAACTTCCTCATTTCATTACTGTCTATCTATACGGCTGCAGAAAGGGAAAACTTAAAATACCAGTAAGTGTTTCAGAAGTTCCTATCTGGAAAACTCTTCAAAGCAGCACAGATTAATATTCTGAAATCAAGTTGCAAATAAACATTATTAGTTATATTAGCTATTAAATCCCATGGCTGATTTCATTGCTTAAATAATTTCCGCATTTCTCTAACCCAGCTGTGCTGGCCCAGGTCAGGATCTCGTTGCTGTGCCGCCTCCTGCTTGGCTGAATCCCCCTCACTGAGCCTACACGCTGAATTCAGAATAAACTTCCTGGAACTCTGACCATTTTACTCTTCCGATTATACTTCCTTTCAATGGATCCACGTGACTCAAAAAATAAAGGTCATCCTCTTTGCTCCTTGAGATTTAGCTTAGACTGAATTTTACTTAGATGGCAGTATATGAAATATTTTTGCAGCTCGTGTCCCTGTCATTTTCTCCCGCCCTACTCTTCCAGCCCAGCTGAATTAACTGTGCCAATTCCGGGGTCCAGAAAGACTCTAAGGATACGTGTACCATAGATAGCACTTGGCATTTAAATATACTATTTTGTGCTTTTGTGATTTATAAATCTGTCTTGCACATTAGGCTGGAGAGTCTTCCAGGATAAGGGCTGTATCTGGGTCCTGTCTGGGGTATTCCCTGCACCTTCCATAGAGCCTGGTAGCAACAGGTGCTCAAAAACCTATTTGATTAATTCAGGAAGCTCATTGGAACAGCAAGTATCCCTCTTCAGAGTGGCTCCCTGCAATGCAAACTGTCGTGGCATTTTTACCTGTTACTACCTCATGCTTACTTCACCTGTTCATTGCTTCTAATATCCTTCTTTCCAGCAACTACAAGAAGTAATATTCAAACATTCTGATTCCCTCTAGGTGAACATTCCATACCTCTTCTCTGCTCCAGTTCCAAAGGTATGGATCTTTCTTTTCTCTCACAGACATTCCTGAAGAATAATAATGAAGCCTGCACATATTTACTTCAGAGAAAAATATGTCCTGCATTTCAGGCTCAAAATAACCTCATTCCCAATTTTTGTTGAGGCAACTGAGGCTCAGAGAGGTTAAGTAACTCCCCTAAAGCCACAGAGCTAGGATTCGGCTCAGGTGTATCTATTACCAAAGGGTCATGATAAACATTGTGACAGAGCAGGGTACTTGGCCATCATGTTTATAAAGATACAGAGCAGTGACCTAACTCACATGTGTTCTTCATCATCATTGTTTCTGCCATGGCGTGTGGACGGAAGGTTCAACACAAACAGTTATTCATTTGACATTTAACAAATATTTTTTGAACCTTTTCTTTGTGCAAGGAAGAGGCACAACATTTCATACCTTAGTCTTTTTTGTGTGTGTGTGTGCGTGTGGGCTTGTGCGAGGAAGATCAGCCCTGAGCTAACATCCGTTGCCAATCCTCGTCTTATTTGCTGAAGAAGACTGGCCCTGGGCTAACATCTGTGCACATCTTCCTCTACTTTACATGGGACGCCGCCACAGCATGGCTGACAAGTGGTGCTTCAGTCCGCGCCTGGGATCCAGGCCTGCGAACCCCGGGCTGCTGAAGTGGAGTGTGTGAACTTAACCGCTATGCCACTGAGCCAGCCCCCATGCTTTAGTCTATGAAGGTTCAAAGTTATTATACAGCTGGGAGTAGTTTAGTAGAAATTAGTTTAAAGTTAGCATCATTTTATAACTAAAGATCTATAGAAAAGGATTACAGTGAACTGTCTACCTCAAGGACTTGTACAGACTTATTAATTCCTCTCTCGTTGTTTATTTTCTCTCTACAATAGAAGAGATGCTTTCATATTTTCACTTATAAGAAAGCCAATTATGGTAGAGGGCACTCTTCTATGTTTAACAAAATGCCTCAGGATAAATTGTGGAAGCAATTGTTTTAAATGTCAACATCTTCAAACATGAAATTAGCGTCTAAGTGAGTATCACATTAGTCTAATTTAGGATACAAAGACAAAAGTTTATGTATAATTTCCAAAATTTGTATCATTACTTTATCAAGAACTTTGGGTCCTAACCCAGGATTGTTTTTGTAGTTGCTGTTAATTTTTATTTCCAATAGCTTCGTATTTTAGGTGCACGATAATTCTCAGAACAAATAAGCAAACACCAATTAAACATTCATGTGCACATAAACTTGGATTTCCCCAGGATATTTCTCTTTTCTATAATATTCACTCGAATTTAGATCCAAGATTCATTATCTGCGCTAACAGATTAAAAAGTAAACATGAGGAAAATAAATCAATTGATTACGTTTACTCCACACACCTTGCAATCACTTTAAAATTCAGTTTTAACTCCCATTTCTTGTAAACATGACTAATTAATAACATGAATTATTAACTGAAACTTGATTTTTGCAGGTTTTAACTTCTATCAATACTCTCTGGTAAAGACAGAATACCAAAAAAAAAAAAAAAAATCATTTCAACCAGTAATAAAAGCAGCCTTGCAATTTACCTGGCTAGCCAGCTCCTGGAATTTTAGAAACTGTATGTACTGCTGTATTCTTGGGAGTAGAGAGGCTGTGACTAGACTACAAAACAGTCACTCCTTTTTACTTATATGCTATTAGAAAGTGTAAGACCAATCAACCCTGTAAACTTTTCTAATATTTTTCTTTTTTCAAAATTTAATTTAAATTTGGATTAAATGTATCTAGTGGTCTGTACATTATGTTTAAATAAGTGATAATCTACTTTCCATTTTTATGTTAATTGAAATAGAAGAAGGTATTTCTCTGTCTCTCTCTCTCTGGAATTCTTACTAACCTCAAAGAAATCATAGCCACTCAACTGCCTGGGCTTGTCAAATGTTCAGTTTATCCATACAGATATTTTAGGTGTTACAGAGACGAGGCAAGGAAATTCATTGAAGAAACAATGCCTATTTCTGAAAAACTTTAGATATGAAATTGGATTTGGCCAAGTGGACAAACAGTAGACACACTTTAGAAAGAATAAAGTAACAATAAATAAATGTTCTAGGCATCGCCTTTGGTAGTCGCCTTTGGTAGCATGTTATACATGTGGTGGATTTAAACAGACTCCATTTCAGAAGGAAAAGAAATTAAAACACTAATTTTGTGTTTTCCCCGTGTTCTTTTTCAGATATATGTTACTTTTGTAATCAGAAAAAATGTTTAAGAAAACATTAAAGGGTCGTTCAAAACAAGAGAAATGTCAACAGTTTCCTGAGTGGATTATCAGAGGTGCTGTCATCTGTTACTAAGTGACATAGGGATGTTCACTAGAAGCTACTTGATAGATAATGGTGCCTAGAAAAAGATAAATGAACTATTTTCTAATTAAGGGGTATGTGTGAGAGAGAGAGAGAGAGAGAGAGAGAGAGAGAGATGCTGTATAATGATCTTACTGGTTCTGAATTATTCCAAACACATCTTCACATTTGGGTGGGGTAATCTGTGGGCAAATACACTGGCTTCTACAGATGTGGCCTGACATAAATAATGGTAAAGTGTTCGTATTCACCATGGGAAATGCAAATGGACACTCTGAATTTATGCACCATTTGCCTTAGTATAAATCATATTTTTATGCTATGGATTTAAAAATCACTACTTGGATGGCTTAGCTTAGATATAAATGCCTGCTGGCAGTACATGTTTTACATGTTCATGTTACCTTAATTTCTGTGTTATTGTTAATTTAATAGAATTCAGTGAGACAGAGATCTCATCATTGTGCACCATTGTGTACCGTTATCTTATGTACCAGTAACATACCAATGATTTTAAGATGCACCCGAATTTCAGAGATGTTAATATGTTTTAAAAGGCTCACATTTTAGAATTGAGGAAGTGAGGAAACATAGATGCTTCTGTTATTTTTCTCTCAAGGGTGATTTTTTTTTTTAACAACTCATTATTTCTGGCATTACCAAATGTACTACAATTAGGCAATCCTACAATCAGTTCAGTTAAACCAGAACCACACACTTCTTCCAGGCCACATTAGAAACAAAAATCCGAGGGCTTATTACAGGACTGAAAAGTGGAATTTTTTCTGTTACATTGGCTTTTTTTCTGTGACACTGTCCATTTCATTGGACAGAATTTTATATATTACTTTGTAATATTTTCATTCTAGCAATGCCATTACACCCAGTACATAAAAGAATTGTTTTACTCTTTGTGAAAAGAAGCCAGAGGAATGCAGTTAATGGCTCTGTGGGGACTTCTGTGGTGCTCTGCGTAATGAATGAACTCACCCAAGCTTCTATGATAAAATCCACCTGACTACTCAAAAGGTTAAATGTGCACAAGAGGCTGGTATTTTGCCATGCAAGGAAGAAGAGTTGAGATACACTAAATGAATTGTTTTTCTTTCTCAAGTACAATTATAAGCTGATTATTTTTTTGTCTTATAAGTAACCTTTTCATGTACAATCCGTGGCACTGCCTGTTATTCATTAAAGGAAGTCACATCAAGTAAAAATATTGTTATAATTGAGGAATGTTAGATAAATTGAAATTCATCATCCATGCAAAGAAGGAAACAGAGTAAAAACACAGGGAAAAGCAACAATTCTATGAGACACCATGTGACCTGAAAACAGGAATAAAGAGAGAACGAGAAAGCAAGTCAGAAGCCCTAGTAGTGCACACGCCTTCTACAGTTTGGTTCACATGTAATCCTGAAAACAGCCCTCTTAAGGGGATAAACTGAGGGGGTCTGTTTTTCCTGTAATCAAAAAAGCCAGAGAAAAGTACATCAGAGCAATACTTCAAATGTCTTAATATCAATGACCATGTATTATGTATTTGGTAGTTGTTTCAGCATCTAGCATAATGCTGTCACAGTCATATTGCAAAAAATCGAGGTCGTTAGATGACTAGTCATTTTCTCTTCTTTATTCCAGTCTGACACCCAGATATCTGTGCAAACTTCTCCTCCTTAAAGAAAGAAGGCCAAGTAAATGATAGAATCATATGAATCTGGGAGGCATATGCTGCTTAAAATAACTCTAGGTACAAGTGTATTCTGACATGAGAAAAGAACTAAATTCAAACATAGACTTAATTATGTGTTTAGTGACAGTACCTTGATGCTTTGAAACTGATGTGAATAACAACAGAAAATATCACTAAGCTAACAGACTGGCATTCTCTCCCTCCCCCCCACCCCCAGGTAATATGTAATCTCCATTTACTTTGTACATGATGCTCTGATTCTGGACAACTGGCACTTTTTGGTTAACTCGTGCATTCTTCTAAAGCAACTGTGTATATGGCATTGGTAACCCAAAGAACTAAATTGATTATAAACTTTTACATAGATAATAGCTGGTTTTAAGGAAATTGAAAAGGTCCTGGTAAAAGGCAGACCGAATGTGCTCAACTTTGGACAGCAGCCCCTGGGCAGTGGGATATTCTTGATCTCTTTTTCCTTGTCTTTTGAAACCTGGTTGTGTCTGTAGGGTAAGTAACTTAGAAAACATCACCTCTACGGGGTTACAAACTTTCTAAACCTGCACTGTTGGTGAGAAGCAGGAATGGGTTCAATAAAAACTCAACCCTGCTGGTAAAACCTCTGTAAATACAATGACAAAAGTGTGGCTTAATAGTATCATCTGCTGTTTTACTTACATGATTTTATACATGGAGCTAGAGAACAAAATGGAGCAGAAAGGCCAGGAATGGACAGTCAATAAAAACGGCTCATTAATAGCTTTTATTTCCAAAAGCTTCATCCATATTATATGGAGGGAAAGAATATCTTTTGAAAGCGATAACCCATTAACTCAGGGTTCTAAACCTTTTCTATGCTCTGGACCCTTTTATCAGTCTGGTGAAGTCTAGAGGCCCTTCTCAGAAAAACACTTTTTATTGCATAAAATAAATACATAGAAACACCATAATTATCAAAATATTTTAAAATGTGTGATACAGTAATATATGTGCTTATCTATTAACACATTAAATAAAAGAGGTGGTGGCAGGTCTACTAGGGTTTCATATTAGGGAAAAATGTAAATATTTTCAGATATGTGCAACAAGAATAATGTATGAAAATATCTGGGATTTCTATTAGTGACAAAGTCATTGGTACAGCCAATACTATGATTCATTGTTGCCTACATTTGGAATTGATGGGAATTCTAAATTTCAGGTAGCCATTAGTAAAAGTAAACATATGATTTTGTTTTCTCATCAAAGGACACAGACACCCTGAATTCTATCCATCTATCCTTTGAGGGTCCTGTACCCTAAGTTAAAATCTTTGCATGAAGTGCTTAAAGGAGGGGACTGAGAATGACCCTATATTAATCCCTGTTGGAAAGTGCTCATGTTCTGTTAAACTGAAAACTGTTAGCAATGGTAGAATCCACAGATAATTTGAATGAGAAAGAAAATGGCATTATTAACTTACTGCCAAGCAGATATGAGGCAGTATTTATATGCCAAATAGCCATTTTATAAATGTTTAAATACTCGTGTCTACCTGAGTGTATCAGAGAAATATAAAGTGAACTTTATTTTGAAGAAACCACCACAAAAATCCTAGGATTTCTTGGAGCTAAGAGCAGAGTTTCCAATTTCTTGGTGTTTTCTCGTTAGATAATAGTGCTGAGTATTTATAGGCTTCCTTATATAACTATAGTTCTCTACATTTTTCTTGTCAGAATAGTTTATTTTCTGTCCCTACTCCTGTTTTCCTTGAATTTTCGTGTTGGATTTACTGACTTTGCTCTGGCTCTACTTCCTTTTATAGAACCCTATTCCTCAAGTTCAATTTATTTTTAAGCTGGAGACTTTATGTGTCCATTCCCTTTAGAGCTCTAAAGAGAATGTATATTATTGACCAGATAAAGCTATTAAGAGAACTATTATGAAATTTACTTTTGGGTCCTTGCCTCTTCAGGGTTTAAGATCACGCTCAAAGTAGACAGGGAGGAGCGGTCCGTGGCTATTATTTCTTACTTAGCACCTGCTGAGCCTGGAATAGCCTCAATCTGGCACTCTCTTCTACCACCCACCACAATTATTTAAGGGCCATTAATGATTTGAGGCTCCATATCAAAAAATCTTTTCTTAGGTATCCATTTCCTTGACCAGTTCCTGTTTTGGAAACATTCTTTTCCTTGCCCCCTATAAGTCTTTATTCTCGTTCTATTTCTCTGATTACTCTTTTATGTTTTTGTACCTTTGCAGATAGAATTTCTTCACCCGCCTTCAATTCTACCTTTAGCAATCTTTCATTCTTACACTCTTTATTCTTTTTACTCTCTCTAGGCTCTAACATTCAATCTTACCACGTCACCATTCTCATCTGACCCCCAAATCTGAATATTTATTACAATGTTTCCCTGAGCTACCATCTGTATTTTAATAACTAGCTGTACTACCTTACCAGGATGTGCCAATTGCACCTACAATATGTCTATGCAGGAGATAAGTCTGTTGTGCCCCATCCTTCAGTTGAAGAAGATTGCTTTGAAGATGAGATTCAAAACATGTACATGGCTCTTTGTCTTACATGCTGCTGGAAGCTATACTTCCAAGACTGCTGATTGGGTTGAAAACTGCAGCAAGAGGCCTGCCAGTTGTTGGTGTCATCTTAGCTCCATGGTTGCCAGTAAAATTTTATTGCAACTATTGAAACCCTTGGGATTTCAGGAAATCATGGAAAACTGTGCATATTTTGTAAAAGACCAGAAACCATCTATAGTCTTTCCTCTATAATTCCCATTTGAGAAAAGCATTTATCTCTGCTGTTCAGTGGATGTGATTAAAGCAGAAACTACCGTGATTTGTGTCTGTCATTTCTCCACTACGAAATAAACATTTCAGCCTCACTTTGATATTCAGACTCAAAATTTCACTTAAGCACTCAAAAATGCCATGTTTGCATGTGTAGAGGATAATAACTGGCCCACAAATTGCATTTTAACCATGTCCAACTTTCAAGTCCTAGGATGACTTCTTTTTCTAGAAGTTTCCTTATAGAGAGATTTTTTTTTTGTTCTTCTATATTGTACATACTTTATTTGGGTTCTTCCCTTTTCTGTTTTTAACAAGGATGAGGGATGGGGTGATGGTTGAAAAGATTGATATTTTCAGTCTGAAAAAAAACCCAATATTTTTCAATCACACACTGCAGTTCTAAATTTTATGAGGGCAAAGTCAAGTTATCCTGTTCCCAAACTCTCCTGATCTCTGTGTACTTCATCTTTCTTTGTCTTTGAAGCAGGAAATATTAGAGCGAGTGTTAGCCTGGAGAATAAATGCAAGACTAAATTTTAATCCCTGGACATATGCAGTTTAGCACATAATGAGAATGTTGACATAATTTGAAAATCAAGAAAGTCTTCCTGGATGTTTCAGTAATTATTTGCAATCAAATACAAAACTGTCAAGTAATAAGAAGCTGATTCAATTTGTTACAGGTATTTAGCAAGTCCTAGGGGTCTGTTTGAGCATTTTGCAGATATTTTTTTTCTGTCTTTCCTTTATTAGATTATCACTTTAAAGTACAGCAGGTGAACTTTTAAAGTGCGATATGTCTGTACAAAACTGTTGGGCAACATTTGGAAAAATATACCCAGAGGCATCTGATTGAAGATGGAACTTCTGTGTCAGACACAGGAAATCCAATTCGGGTTTGTCATTGAGTCAATTTTTTGTGTTTATTATTGCAAAGACTTCATCCTACAGTAATGTTGGAATCATTTCTTTCCTTGAGGGCTATTGATATACTTGCACAGTATTTTGTTGTTTTGAACTTATTGTCATGTCTTTAAAAAGAACGTGAGAAATTAAGCTAAAACAATTATCTATACTTGAGTATTTATAGTTACGGTTATTTCCACTTATAGCTCTATAAATCTATGGGTAGATTTTGAATATTATATACCTTGGATTTAACATTATATAATTAATCTTGAATATTAAACTTTCATCAACTCATAGTAGATTTCTTTATTTTTTTCTATTTCACAAAAGGTGACAGCCTCAGGTAAACTGTCCTTCTCCTGTCCTAATAGAGTTCTGGATTAATTCTTATTTTATGTATCCAAAGGAAAGTACAATAATCTTAAATTTATATTAGGCAATGGTTTCCAAGACAAAAATCATTGCTAAAGCACTCCATTTCAAACTTCTAAAAGACAGCATATTTTTTTTTCATGAGGAAGATTAACCCTGAGCTAACATCCGCTGCCAATCCCCCTTTTTGCTGAGGATGAATGGCCCTGAACTAATATCTGTGCCCATCTTCCTCCACTTTATGTGGGATGCCTGCCATAGCATGGCTTGGTAAGCGGTGTGTAGGTCCGTGCCCGGGATCTGAACCTGTGAACCCCAGTCTGCCACAGCAGAGCACAAGAACTTAACCACTATGCCACCGGGCCAGCCCCAACACAGCAGATATTTTTTTATCTGGAACAAAACTAGGATTTGAGTTAATGATTATTTTTCTTTGCTTCTCTTTGATTTCTTGCTACATTTACAAATGTTAAAGTCTATTTTGGTGTTTTAAAAATCCCTTGTGGTTGCACAAAAAGATAGTTTATAAGACAGATTTTTGATTTATAAATATTGTTTGCCATCAACTGGTCTTGACCTCACATTGTCAAGGCCTAACAGGTAAGTGATCATCCTAAAAACCTCATCACATAATGATTACCTAGATATTGGAACTTATCCATTAATGTGAAGATTCTTAAGAACAAAGGGTCTGCTTACCTTGGAGAATATCATCCTTCTTGTAAAATTCCCGCCTCCACCACCCTCCCCGTTTGGTACCTACTATACAGTCTTCTAGTCTCAGTTCAAATGTCACTTCCTTAAACTCCCAAAGCAGAACAGGGGTCTCTGTCATGGCGCCCTCTTCTTCTCATGCATTATGTTTTATAATTAGACATATAATTCTTGTTTTTCCCTCCCACTAATCTGTATACTCCATGTGAGTAGGAATTGAATTTATTTTAATTACCATTTTTGCCCCAGCTCTATAGAGTGGCTACTGTTTGATGCAATTTGGTGAATAAATTAATTCATTCATATATGTTCTAAAAACTCTGTACATAGTTATGTTAAGAAAAATTCAATAAATATTTTTGACTAGTTTGATCACATAATTGAATTCTTTCACTAATTTATAATACGGGACTTATGCGATTTTCTTATTAAATTTATGTGTGCATTAATTCTCATTTTCACTTCCTTATAAATACCTCTTATTTTTAAAACTCTTTATTTCATATTAGAATCTATTTATATTTTGCTTTTGAATCTATGTCATACCTGGATAAGGTAGAGCAGAAATTTAATGTTATACAATGTAATACTATGATTTTTGACCATCAATAAAGGGTAAGAAAATTCTGGAATTATTTGTTCCACTGTTAGTTTCTGTTCACCATTCTCTAAAATTCTTGATCAAATAACAGTGACAGCTTACAATAATTGCAACCAAAAAAACATAGGTAAAAAAATAAAATTAGGTATCTGTAGTTCAGAAGTATGTTATGATATCATATTTTTCAAAAAACAAGGCAACTCCTATCTCTTATAATGATTTTGGTTGGATTAATAATATTTGTTTATTAAGAATTATATTAATGCCACAGGATTTCCTAAATTTACATACCTCTAAACATGGTATGCAAAACATTTCAGCTGACTTCTCACAAGTTGTTCTCAAGTACATACAGTCAGATACTAAAGACAGGCAAGTTACTTGAGTACATAATACGATTTAAAGTCGCACAGAATTATAACAAAAGAAAAGGTGGGATACACTGGCGTTGACTTTTCAAATAACTCAAAGATCCTTGTGTCTATTTATTTATTTATGCAATTCTTTATTTATTTACATTTATTGACCTAGCTTTTTTACTAGGTACTTTATATATGCTATTCATTTTAATCTGCCCATCAATATAAACCAAATGGTATTATTAATTCCATTCACAGATGGGGAATCTGAGGCTCAAAAAGGGCAACTGATTTGCTCAGACATGTAGTTACAAAGAGAAAAAGCCAGAGTTGAAGCCCCAGTGCTACCTGAATGCAGAGCCTGTCCCCTTTCCTCTTACTCTGCCACCAATGGCCAAGGCCACCCCTCAAGTGCAAGTGTTCTTCAAGTGCACGGTGTGATAAACAGGGTTCCTTTCATCTGACAAGAGGCAGGATCAATCAGGCTGTGGAGTGCAGGCTCTACAGCTGCAGTCCTGGGGTTCAGGCCAGGCTCTGCAATTTACTCGCCATTGGAACCCAAGCAAATTATTCAATTGCTCAGTAGCTCAGCTTTCTCTCTAAAATGGAGCTAGTGATCGATGGAACCTACTACAAACAGCGTTAAGAGGATTAAATAAATTAATATTTAACTACTTAGGACAGTGCCTGGCACATGGTAAGTTAAAAGTCTAAACTAAAATCAACATTATCATATGACAATCAGTTGGTGACAAAACATTAAGATTAGTTGAATGTTTGCAGTTATTTATAAATTTGTCTTTACAAAAGCAATAATTAAATGTTGAGCACATAAAAATACATATCACATCATTTAATTATCTATAAAATGTTTTCGCAATTTTCACTGCATCAGCCTGCACTTATACAAATGTACTTGGCAGCACACACTGATGTCAAATGGAAGAATTCATATGCACATTTGTATAGTGCACATTGTATATGTTTGTGTATTTATTAATACTAGCTCATTTGTAATGAAGGCTTAAAGAGTTACAGCTGCTCAAGAAATGAAGATAAGGAAATATTAATGCATGGTTTTCAAAATATATTCACAGGTATCATTAACTTTTGTCTGTATTACTTTATAGAATTCTTAAAGCATAGGGCTATCGAATTATCTAGATTATTTTATAATTTCAAAAAAGTGGATCATTTTGATGTTTAGAAACATCACTTTATCCTCAGCTGAAGATTTTAGTTTCCATTTTTAATAAAACCCTCTGAAATCATCCAAGTCAATACTTTTTGGCAGAACAGTTTGAGGATGTTGCTTTATAAGAGCTCCCTTGGTAACTATTTTAATTTCTAGAAATAGTGTCAGTGATGGAAATGAATTTAGTGCCGTTCCTGAAATTTAATCATGTCATATTTAAACTCCCAGGAGGGAAATGTATATGGCCATTGTGGGCCATGTAACCCAGTAAATGAAAACTATCCTAGTTATTTTTAGATTAGTTAACTAAAGCACTCTCAAATTCCATTGTATCTACTTTAGTTTAAATATCATGTTCTGTTAAACATACATGGCAAAGCATATCTGTTCTTCTGAGAACAGGTTTCTCATTCTAGTTCATCATCATTTTCCTATCAAGCTGTGTATGAAAATGGCTGAACACTTGAGCTTTTATCATTTAAAAGCAACTAGGGAATATAAATTAGGACTTTAATTACAAGAATTGCTGTAACACTGTAATAAATAGTATGGGAACATCTAAATGATTTTCACATATCAATCAAATGTAATTTCAATTAAAATTTAACACAATCAAAATAAAATCCCCTGTAATAAATCAATGGCAAATAGAATTGAAAAAATAACTGAGATCTGCCAAAGTAAATGATAAGTCGTGTGAATCATATCTGGAAGTCTAAACTGAAATTATTTAAATCAGAAGTATTATTACCTTAAAACCTATAAATATAATTAGTAAATAATTAATGGAAAAATTACAGGCAGACATTTTGCCAAGTATTAAAAGGTTTGTTATTAACATTTGAAATAATTACATTGTTATTGAAAATGTTTAATATGTGATTGATTTGCATAATAATTATTATTACCACATAATTGGGCATCATGACGTAATAGACAGGGTTAGGTATAAGTTCATTCCTTATAAAGTAAAAGCGCTTAAAAGCTGTATTAAGTAAAGACATATAATAAAGAATTCACATAGATTTTAAAATAATATTAAAGTAACATCTCAACATAAGCTTCTTGCTTTTAAATGTTTAACTGAAAATGAATAAGTATATTTAGTTTTAAAAAATATAGTATATCATTAATATTCAAAATATTTTATTTAATTGTACTGACAAAGGTAATCTTAATAAATTGCTTAAATTTGAAGGCATGATAAAAATGAGGGCAAGGCAGAGAAAGATTAAGATCTGAGAACAGCAAATCTTTTGATGACAAGTGGATATCCAGTTCTGTCTAAAGTATGAAAAAAGTTATCTCCAAAATTACCACTTTTATATTTTCAAGGCTCATTAGTGATAGTAGTTGGTCAGATCACAGCATTCATATATGTCTATTGGTTATTTGAAATGGATGAAAAATAAATAAGTGATCTAAGATAAATTATCAAGATGTCCACAAGCAGAAGTGGCCTAAAATGAGAAGCCGGGTCCCTATTTACCTTCTTATTTTAAAACTATTTGCATAACCCCATTGCAAAAGAGAGTTATAAGAGATTTTACCAAGTCAAAGAAAAGCAATTCCACTTGCATTATCACTTATTGAGGACCAACAAATATACCAGATTACATTTTATTATACTGGCAAAAGCAGCTTTAGAACACTGCTTAAAAATGCAGAGTCGGGTAAAAAACAACTTGATGGTAATTGAGGACACTGAGAGATCAGATATCATCCCTAGACTTAAAGAACTCAGAGTGCTAGGTTCATTCATTCATTCAGCAAATATTTATTGAGCACTTATTGTTTGCCAGCCCTGTTGTGGTAACTGTGATTATAACAGTAAAATCTCTTCCTCGTGGAGGATACACTCCATTGGGAGAATAGGTAATAAATGATACATGACAGTAAAAATATGATGTGTTAGTGATTAACACTAAGGAGAAAAACTACAGCAGAGAAGGAGTAAGCGTGTGTTTCAGGTGTTGACAAAGGGAGGTAGAGAGGCCAGGAAAGCCTCACTGAGAAGATGCCTTTCATCCCAGGACCAATGTGGCTGGAGCAGTGCATAAGGAAGCGAGAGTCCTGGGAGAGGAGATAGGAGAGGCGAGTGACTGGGGCAGAGGTGCAGGCAGATCCTGTGGTCTCAGCAGAAAGGACTGTGCTTTTCAATCTGTCTGAGATCAGAGGCCACTGGAAGATTCTGAGCTGTGAGGTGATGCATTCTGACTTTTGTTTTCATGGCCTCCCTCTGGCAGCTGAGTTAAGAACAGACTGTGGAAGGGGCACATGGAGAAGGAGGGAAGGGATTCTCTTAAGTAAGATTGTCTAGTGGGAACTTTCATGTCTTCAAAAAACTCTTTTTGCCACTTCCTTTACTTTACAATTTTCTCCCCGTGCTAAGGAAAAGGTTTTCCTGGAAAGTGTGTGTGTGTGTGTGTGTGTGTGTGTGTGTGTGTGTGGGAAGCCTCCTGGTTGGCATGGAGCCTGGATTAACAGCTCTCACCCCTTCTCTTCTCCTCCTTTTTCTTTTCTATATTCTTTCTAGAGCTTGCCAGCTAGCCTCTGCTCCTCTGTAGCATTTCATCTGTTTCTGTTTATCTATACTTCCATTTGTTTCTGCCATTCCTCTTCCAATCTGCACTTGCAAAATGAGAGGGCGTGGAGATATAAGGTAAGAGGAAGAAGCAGAGGTAGATGCATGGTCAGTCCAGTGTTTTCCTTCACATATCTAGTGCTTTCTCATTAAATAGTCATTTAAAATACAATTATTCTTTTCAGATCATAAAGGTACTATATGCCTATCTTTTAAAGTCAAAATATACAGAAGGATAAAGATCAAGACACAACTCAACTATAATATGATAAATATTAAACTACTTCCTTCATTTGTGGGAAAGTTCTGTTTATGTTCTTGCTATTTTTTTTACATTGTTGTGTTTAATTTTATTGAATTGAAAGATATAATAAACTAAGGAAAGAAATATTTGCCTTTCATGTTTATTGTAAATATTTCCCTAGTTTATTGTTTGTGTTTATACTTTATTATTTTTGTACAGATTGTTTTAATCAATTCTATACCTTTGCAATATCTTTTATCATTATTTGGGGGGGTATTGAGAATGATTTCATTTTAAAATATACCAGAGCTTAATTAACCCATCAGAAGAAATGAGAAAGAATTGGAACAAACAAAGCAAATATGAGTGCAAGAGCCCAAGATTAGACTGAAGAGAGTTTGGACTTGAACACAAGGATAACAGGATTTCAGTGCGGGTGTCCTCTGATCCAGCTAGCAGTTAGTCTCCATCATTTCCCTTCCCTCTCCCTCCTAAAATACCTGCCAAAACAAATGGCTTCTCTGCCATTATTGCAGGTATAAGCTGACCCAATGGTACCTCTGTGGGACATAATACATAGTCCAGAAGAAAGTTTATCAATCTTACTTCAGAGTGGAAGCCAACATATTGGTTATAATCTATGTAATGTCAGCTCCCAAGATCCTAACATCAATCAGTTTAGAGCTGGCACCACCTGTATCCTGCAGGTGCTTCTCGTGTCCTGTAGTGAGTGAATGTCCCAACTTCTAGATGTGTAGTACTAAGTCATCACTGTTGCAGAATGCACTTTCTTACTCTTGATTTTCTAAAAATTCTAAGAAGCCAAAGAAAAAAGCAGAACCATATCCCCAGAAACCTAGACAATAGGGAGAATAAGGATTCTTAATTTAATACAAACTCTTACAAATCAATACAACAAAGACAAATACTTCAATAGGAACATATTTTATAGTGTACCCTCAGTGACTCTTTCTGATCTCTCTGTCGGGGCACAGAGATGAACAGAGAAACAGTAGAATGTCAGAACATATGATGGCTTAAGGGAGGCACCTCATTATCACATTGATGTTCAAAGAGAAGTCTGAGTTTAAATATAAATGTTATATAAATAGGAAACCACGTCAAAGAAAAACAAAGAATTTCATTAAACACAATAGCAAAATCTAATTGGAAGACAGACACAAACTGGTGGCAATTAAGTTCAAAGTCTATTTCAATGTGTCCTTCCATAATCAGTCAGGTTTCTTTCTTTTCAAGGGTATTTTTGGATGGTGGCCTCAGCAAAATCTCTGATGGAGGGACGAACAGACTTTAGTCATTGGTTTCAACATCTGGCTCACAACCAGGTCTCCTTTCATTTTCAATACGCAGGCAACCAACTGGCCGTCGGGTTGCTCCTGGGTCAGCACGGGGGGGCAAGGGCATATTTATAACTCCAAGCCCTAGGTCTCTTCTCCCAGGATGTCTACAACCTCAGACCCCATTTCTTCAAGTTAATTCAGAGAGTTAGGGCTCGACCACCTCAGAGTTACACTCAACCCTAGGCAGGGTTCTCATGACATATCCCCAATACAGTTCTCCTTTTAGGAAGATGGGAAGGTCTCATCCTCCTATTGGTCCCCTGGCCAGGCCTCCTATGGGTCAGAAGTGACCTTACTATGCCTGGACATGCTCTTATTCAGCCATTGTTTTAAGCTCTGACAAAGTTCCAGTACTTTATTCTGGCACTAGATCTCTGTTTTGCTGCAGGAAAATCAAATAGCCACTGGCATCAGTTTTTCGTTCTTTGACATATTAATTAAGTGTTCATTAACAGACACCTTGGGGGTGCCTTTTAGCACAAATTCCAGTGCTGACTAGGTAGTCATCTTCAAGTTCCATGAACCAAAGAAAAGAAGGATGCAAGCGCTGTGCCTGAGTGGGCCAAGGACCAGCTGAATCTGAATCTGAGTTAACTTAGTGGGTGGTCAGTGCAATGCTTTATAGGAAGGTGGCTAGGTTCCTTGACTGGGTGGCTACTGGTCTATTTGCCTCTATGATCAACCTGCTTACTGAGACTGTCCTTTCCTTCCACACATCCACGCCTGAAGCTTCTGTCATCAACTCACATTCGATGTCCTCCTCCAATTACTTTTAAGCTTAGAAAAATTTTCCCTCATCCAAGGTATTTCTGTGATATTCCCAATTTCATTATCGTAATGAAGTTTTTCATGACTAAGGTAACGAACATTCCTAGATCATCATTTTGTTTATATTCATAACTCAAATAAATTCTTCAATAATTTCTCCTGTTTTATTTTATAAACTGCCATTGTCAAGGGGAGGGAAGACAGGAAAAGTGAGAAATAAAATTGCTACTCTGGCTAAAGAGAAAGGAGTGCGTGAGTGTGTGTGCACGTATGTGTGTACAAGAGAGAGAGGAAGGGTAGTGTGCTGTCATGTTTATCTTGTTCAAATCTAAATTGAGATATCTCTTTGGATACAGGAAAATGTACTGAACTGGGAATCACAAGACCTGATTCTAGATTCCCTCTAGTCCTGCTTCTGTCACTGACTGTGAGAGCTTGGGCAGACCACACAGCCTATGTGTCTCAGTATTTGCATCTGAATTCTCATAGGCAGCTGCCTTCTGGATTTGCATAATGTTGTGATGCTATAATAGTATAATATGCATCAAAGCAATAGCACTAGGAAGTGTCTGTAAGTGCCCAGCAATTATTAAGCTATACTAATAGTGTACTCAGTAGCATGGATTTGTGCCCAATTCTCGTCTCATCCCACTCACTGTAATCCTGTTATTACCTTTTCCTAGTTTTTGTTTGTTTGGGGGAAGGAGGGATGTTTTGTGCTCCTTTGTAAACACTTCAGGGAAATTATTGTCCTATTGTTTGATCTATCAACTCAAGATCCTACTGTCTTAGGCTTCCGAGAAGACAAACAAATACATTCTTACTAAGGTGTAGGCCAGCTCCACACGAATCCTCCTTTATCTCTACCTTGTATTTGTGATAGAGCCTATCTGGTTAGAGTGCCCTGAATTTATTGCCTGAACCAGAGTAACCACTCTGGTGGAAATTTACGTCATATACAATCTCAAAAGCCGAAATGGGATTCACAGGAGAGACGCACTTGGGTCTCTGAGGAACTGCTTTCCTCCTTTCAGACCACCAGGTGATCTCTCTGTGCCTGTCATGCACTAAGCGAGGCCCATCCTGGAGAATATATGCACATTAATGACGCTAAGAACAACAAATATGAAATGTGCCATTTCAATAAATTATGAACTCTGGAAGCAAATTATATTAACTTTGACCCAGATTCCATAATAAATGGAGACTATGCAAATAAAAGTTAATGTATATACATGAATACTTACTGTATTGACAATTTCTTCCCATGAATTCACCTGGGCACTCACAGGAATAGTTAGCAACAAGGTCTGTGCATATTCCACCATTTTTGCAAGGCTCAGCTTCACATTCATTTATGTCTGAGAACAGAAAGAGCAGAGGAAGAGAACGATTGGTGGAAAAAATAATTAGTCACTAGAAGGTTTTAGGCATTTCAAATAAAACAAAGTCTAAGTAATGCTATTACGTTGTGTGTGTGTGTGTCTCGAGTCAATAATACAAATGCTGCTTAAAATCAACAATTTATTAACAATCAAATTAAATCAAGTTCGAATGGAATTGAGAATCCAAAAGAAAGAGCAACAGAACTAAACCACTCTCCAATCCTGAAAATAAATATGAATAGTTTGGGGAAATATTCAGTGTATCCTTAGAATTAAATCAAACAAATTTACCCTGATAGAGAGATGAATTGGTATCACTTACAAGATCTAGAAACCTCCCCTGAAGCAACAACTGCCAATTACACTGTCTCATTTCATCTTAATTCATTAAAATTCTAACTGACGGAGGTGTTTTAGTTTCTAAATAGATCGCCTTTGATGAATGTGATGAGAAGCAAATTAGAGTTAATAGCTAAAGCTCATTACATGAAAAATATAATAAATGTAAATGATGATCACTTCCTAATTTCATTCAAGGGTTTCTAAAGTTAGGATGACTAAAGGGACTTACCTGTGATATACCACTATTACACCTGATGCAAAATCATATGAAACATAAAACATTCAACAAATTATACTAATTTCCATGCTAATTTTGGACAACAGACACAATGAATATGATTTTGAATGAAAAAAGAAATAATGATTGATTCAGTCAAATATCAGGCACTGATATTTATACATCATTCCCTCTAAGCATAGCACCACACTCAGTTCTGTGGGAGCTAGAAGAGTAGTTGGAGGATACACGCCAGTCCCCACCCCTCCTTCTTCCCATCATCTACTCCAACTGAACTCCCTCTCTGCACTTATTCTCACAACTCCTTTGTCCAGACCTAAATGGTGTTATTTAGGAATTGTCTATTTACATGCATTTCATCCCTTTACCTAGTCAAACCGTGAGCTTTACAAACACAGCACCCTTCCTGCAGTTTTTTGTCCCTCTGCAAATGTCACACTCTTCCTGGAAGACCACTACTGCCCAATAAATGTTTCTTGATAAAATTTCTAACAAAAGATTACAAATAGTGGTGAAATCTAAAAAAAATTAGTAATTTACGTGCCTGCTAATATACTACCATGTATCAAAAGGTGTCCTGAAGTCCTGGGTTTTCACAATACTTAAAGGAATATGATCATTAAATTACCTGCTCAAGACCAAATGAGGGCAAAATCCTAGGAAACCTCTATTTTTGCCCTTTCTTTAACTTCTTTCTTTGAAACACTATCTCTTCCTGGAAGCAGAGTGGGTCAACCTCTCGTTCTAAGTTTACTGCAAAGTTTGGTCTAAATTTCCATAGGCAGGCAATGACTTTCTCTGAAAAAGCAATCCTTTTTGGTTTCTGGTCAACTGTCACAACTTGAGAGTAGAGACAAGTCATGACTGTGTGAGAAAGAATCCGAATAATTTGAGTATTTTATAACATCAAATAATAGAATAAAATCACAATCTGATAATCTCTAAAAATAGCTATGTGCTGTAAAATACAATAGACCCCCAAATATTTAACACAGACTCTCCAGAAAGAAAGAAAGGAAAGAGAGAAGACGGGAGGGTGAGAGGGAGGGAAGGAAGAAACAATATGTAATTTATTCATTTTTCTTACATGATAAAATATTTAGTTATTTTAAATCTTACCAAAATTTCACAGTTTTTATTTATATTGGACTAACTTGCAAAACATTTTCACCACATTTTGAAAGTGGCACAAAAGTCCCTGTGCGATTTATTTTATTGCCAGCTTGAGGTAAGGCAATGGAAATGTTTGGCTACTTTGGAACGTGTCTAGTATGTCCTTCTCTGTATCATATCTACTACAATTTGTTTTAGATGAGATATGTCAATGGCTGATGAGAAGCTACATCTTCATGTCTTAGAGAATGCACTGCCGTATTTTGTAAAGTTAGACATAGAAACTTATTCTTTTACATACTTATAGGGAAGAAACTGAGTATTGATATCTGCAGAAGACCACATAAAGGAAATATAATTTGATCTTCGACATGAAAGAAGGGTTTAACTAGGATTAATAAGGACAGGATGGAGATGGTGGTGTATTTCCAAGCAGGGAACCATAACGAGTCACAACTTTGAAGAGGAATGTTCATGGTATGACAGTGTATTCAGCTACACAAATAGCCCAGTTTATCTGGAGCAGAGATGCGGCGGCAAGTCCTGGGATATGTACATAGGGACTGGATTACGATGAACCCTTAGTGCCAGCTGAGGGAACTGACCCTTATCTTTTGGCACTGGAAACTTGGAGTCATGGGAGGGTATCTCGTGTACCCTTGTACTTTAGAAAGACCCAGTGAAGCCATATGTGGGATGCACTTAAGAAATGGATGAAGATAGGCAGGACAGAGACCCACACAGGATTTGGTGCTAATAGGTACAAGACATATTTTAATTCTCAGGTTAGAGGCTCCAAGCATTTTTTTCCTTTTTAATATTGAACTATACCATGAGTAGAATCAAACCCAGCTCTTGCTGCTTTGAAATGTTAATAGAAGGAAATTTTCATAGTCGACGATGTGAGAACAATAAAGACTTATCATATGTACTATTAAGGATAGGCAGGTACTGTTCTTTGCTTTCTTATTTTTTCCATCTTTACACAATAAACACTACTTAACACATGTGAACACGAACCTAATTGAGACAAATCAACTTTTGAACCATCTAGCAATTTGTTCATCAGGCCAGATCTACATCATCAACAAAGGAAGTTATAATTAAGAACATCTGATTCTAAAAAAACACCAGTTTCACCTTTACCCAGAGGTTAACATGAATGAACCGTAATTGAATTTGCTGAGGTGAAAATGCTTTATATCCATACTCAATTTGCGATAAAGAATGGCCTTTTATTTTTGTGCATTTTTTCGATTTTTTAAACTCAAAAAACTACCTTAAATCTAAATTCATAAAAATGCAAAGGTTATATTAAATAAGTTATGTACTTTAATATAGTAGCAAAATAAGTAAAACATTTCTGCATAAGTACATATATCTAGGAACATGTAGGCTCAGACAACAGATGTAAATTACACAGAGCGTTTATATATTAGCATAATGCAAGAGGTCTTTCCTCGGAGAAGGCTATTTGCACTGTGATTAACACTGCAAGCAATCTAAATGGAAACAGACCTCAATTTGAATAAATCATGTTTAATTAAAGACTAGATATAAATGTTCACAGAAAATAATGTAGTGAAATGAAAATTAAACATCTTTGTAATAAATCAGATACATGTCTCTTTGTGATAGATCAAGATATTATCGTTTCCAGAAAAACGTCATCTATTCCAAATATACTGGAATATACTAGATTATTTTATAACTAAGAAAAATTTGACACAGCAGTCCCCATATAAAATAGGAATTTCCATATTTTGTCATATTTATAATTCACACATAATAATAATAGCTATCTTTTTTTGAGGTTTATACTTCTATAACTGCTTCATGTAGACTGTTTAAAAAAATAGCCTCATTCAAAATTGGATTCTATAATCAAGACAACCAGCTGAGTCCTGATTCCTCACTCTGAAAACATAAAACTTTGCTGCCCACCCTCTAGTCTGACTGAGGCACCGTGACAAAAGCTGAACATGGATTTCCAGATGTAAACTCATGACGCACATTTTTTTTGTTTTTCGGTAAAAGAAGGAAGGAGAGGAAGAGATGAGAGAATAGATAGGTGGTCACAACAGCATGCATTTCTTCAAACCAAAGAAGTACTCTACAAGGATTTCCAGGTGCTTTGCTCTGTTGTAACTGACTACACAGATTCATTCATATTATATGCATAACTTAGATTCTTTATCTTTACACGTTATGTTGCACTTAGCCCATTTTATGCAGATTTGTAAAGGTATGTTGGTAGCCTACAACAATTTTGGGTTGGGTTTTTGCTAACAGAAATAATGTCAACCCATGCACACTGGAGATTTCACTGTGAGAAACCTCCTCCAGTAATTGACAAACACATACATTCATTAAGATCACTCTGAGGACTCATGACCTTATATACATTTACACCCTGAGAAGTGGTCAGTTACTCTTAGTCTTCTTTTTTCTAGATCTTTGTCAGACCCATCTTTGTGCAAATTATAGTCCCCAAACCCATGAAACTGACTTTGGACTGGTAGGTTGTCAAAGAGTTTTTGAAAATTGAAATTATATTCGTTAGTTCCTTATTTGTGCCTTCACAAAACAATGGCTTATCTGGGCATAGTTTCTTGCCATAGAAACGATGTTGTTTCTTTTTAGATAATTATATTTAAATATTCCATTCTTCATTATAGACTCCACCAGCTGTCCAGAGATGAAATGGAGATTTCTGGAGTCTAATTCCCTGGGGCGTCTTCTGGAGACTTTTAAAATTAATCAATTAACTAAATCACTGATTAATTAATTAGTTTTCAAACTGGCTCACATTTGCAATCTGCAGAGTAGGAATGATAGCCAGCTGCACTCTTGGGCCATCACTGTCCCAATTCATCCTTGAGTTTCCCCAGGACTCCTCATGTGGATGCCATTTGGATCCAGCAGTTCAGCTACATTTACTTTGCCAACCTGGCTTAGAATATTTTGAATACTTACCACCATACAGGCCAGGACATCCAATTGTTCTTGGGACAGAAATCCCTTTAACCTCCTCTTGAGTGGAGACAAAGACAACTTAATTCAATCATGAAGCTGTTTTCTTTTCATCCCCAAGTACATCCAGACCCCATAAGCATCAAAAAGGAACAACGTATTTTCAGGCTGAGCACCCTCATTTTCATATATTAAAAGGACGCCACGATAAAGTGTTTTTTTCTTTGTAAAGACATAATTTCTTGACTTCCTTATTCCGGTCCCTTGGGCTGTCTTTCCTCCTGCAATATTGTTATTGACTGTTCATTAGCCGGCAAAAGCTTATTTTCAAGAGCCTGCTATTTTGGATCCTTAACAACACATCTTCCCTGGGCTCCCCATTAGCTACTAAATAGTCTCCAGACCTCCTGTGAGTGATTGCCTTTTAAAATTTGACCTTTTATTTTTTTTCTTATCTAAAGTCTATGGTTTTTAAATTTCTCTTTTAAGACTGAATAAATTATGATGAATTTCTAGGATTTCTGTTCTACCACTCAGATACTGAACTTAATTGTGTCATACTCAGAATTATCTACAGGATTTCCCAGTCATATCTGGGACCAGTTCAGTATATTTTTAATTTTGTGTGCTTGAACTCCCTTGATCTGGTCTTCTGCCATATCATTAGTAATTCATTTTAAAGTAGCAAATTAAAATCAGCATTCTTCAGTCAGAGCATATTACACACAAACCTTTCATAATAATTTATTGATAATCTTTACCTACCAAGAACAATAGTGTAAAAAAAAAAAAAAGAAACCCAAATTCAAGAGGTATTTATCTATCACCACTTACTAACAAAGATCATACTCTCTGCCCACCTGTATCCTGGCATCCTAATGTTAATTTTGAGATCTCAGTTTAGATGCAAAACTTTTGCTACTAGTGTCCAGGTACAGCCCAATTCTACAGGATGTTTCCATATAAAATTGTTCCAGTATGGCTTTATTTACCTCAACCAGATATTCGGGTGGGAAGATAAGATAGCTATTCCAGGGGACTTATTAAACCAAAACCAGAGGGGACAGAAGTGTTGGGGAAGGAGTAATCACAAGGGTGCTGTAATTCAAATATCTGAGGCATTGCAAAAATTCATAAATAAAAGCTACATGAAAAACAGTATACAGTAGAAGCCAAAAAGAATTGATATCTCTGGGGAAGATTTTCACCAAAGAGCAAACCATCTCAAAGGATACTACCTCAGAGACATGCAGCATCATAACTTGCCCTGCAGTAAATATTTGTTGATTGGCAAGAAAGAACCAGGAATATCAGACATCTGAGGAATCAACAACTGTACTCTAACAGTGAGTCCCTTGATTGGAGCGCCTGTACCAGCCTGCTTCTAAAGGGGTTCTATTAAAGAAAATGGAGTTAGAACAACGCTCCTTTTAAAAGTTAGAATTTTTAAAGCATACCAATGCAAAGGCCCCATGCCATAGGTTCTGATTTAAATGGACTTGGGTGGAATGAAGGCAATAATACCGTTTATATAGGAGTCCAGGTGAGTCTAAGGGTGACCAGGGTTAACAAACACTGTGTAGAACCTCTGCATACGAAGCCCATCCATCCATCCATCCATCCATCCATCCATTCATCTATCCTTACTTCTATGCTAGGTTCTAATAATGCAAAGATTAATATGTCACGGTCCCTTACTTTTCTCAAGGCTACAATACAGTAGGTAGACAAGGAAATAAATCAGTCACCGTGCAAAGCAACAAGTGCTCTAATAGGAGAATAAATGCAGTTTCTCAAAGAAACTTCAAATATCAGTAACTAAATCGGTCTAGCAGACTAGAGAATGTTGAGTTTTAGAGGAGGAATCTAGCTGACTGGGGAAAATGTTTCTGAGTTATCTGGAGTTATATCTAATTACTTGATAAAGTTATTTTTCCAAATTAATGTGCATCTAATTATTCTACAGATCTAAGAGTGACTCCTCATTGTCCCGTAGTCCTTTGTTCCAAATATGAAAGTCACATATTTCCTAGTTTCTTACTTTTACTATGTATGTTATCACACATATTTTTGCATAGTCACAATGCTTTATCCAAAATTAACCTCCCTATTCTGTTAGCTGCATGTTAAATCATTTCACTTGCAGCACTCTCTAGTTCTAGTGGTCAATACTGGTGGTCAACTATTTTGGATTTTTTTTCTATAGTGAGTCATCAGAAACCCATAACTGAGTAAATGAGATGGGATTCACATGGGAAGAATAGCTATGATTCATATGGTCGCCGTTACCCACTCATTCATTCATTAAAACTTTGAAGAGCACCTTCCATGAATCAGGCTCTAAAATACACAATTTGATACATCAGTGAATAGAGATCTCATCTTCTATAATTCCACTCAGGAGAGAGATAATCATAACAATATATAGTGAAATGTATGCCATATACCATTATGTACAAAATGTACTGAGATCATAGAGAGGCAGTGGCTTTGCCTAGAGGAGATGTGGAAGATTACTTAAAGTAATATTTGGTTGGTGCTTAAAGGATTAGCAGGAACTTTTTAGATGTGTTAAAATGGGTAGGAACATAAATGAACACAAAGTTTTCAGAGAGAACTGAGCACTTTTAAGTGTCTGGATATGCACAGGGACCATGTGTGTGGGACTTCTAGGGATGGTGGTTACTAGGTAGTCTGGGACCAGATTTTTATGGCCTTACAAATCAAGTCAAGGAGTTTGAACTTTAGTCCTTGAATACTGGGGAGTTAATAGAGAATTCAAGAAGTGTGCAAAGGGGCATGAGATTGAATAGATCTGTGTTTTAGAAAGCTCATTCACATACTCTAGAATTTCATTAGTGGTAACATTCTGGAAAAATAATTCAAAAAGTCAGAAGGGAGATTTATATCGAGTCCATACCATACAGACCACACGACATGGTGACTAGAGCCATGCTTCTTTAAACATTTAGCTTGGTTTGAAATGCATACAGACTTCCTAATATTTAGGGTTGCTAGATTTAGAAAACAAAAATACAAGATACCTATGCAACATTTGGCTCATACTCGTACAAAAAAACCTTTAGTTTATCTGAAATTCAAATCTGCCTGGGCATCCTGTATTTTATCTGGGAATCCTATTTGAAGTGTCAGCTAGAATGTAATTTCTCCCTATTTTCTTTCTTGTCTTTTATATAAGCACTTTAATTTTCAGCATATGGTCATGCTTTCCATTTTGTATTTTCATCAGACCCCCAAGGAAAGCAACCTACAGTAGGTTATCGACAAATGAGTCTTCTTCAGGCTTTTGCTCAAACAAAATTCGTTGATTGCATTTTGCAAAGCGGTTCATAATCTTTAGAGTTTACCTCTACGGAAGTTTCAAAACTACAAGCATGGACAAACAGCTCTTTAGGATGACAACTGATGGACAACAATTAGCACATCTACCCACTTGTAGATTACTTACTATGCGGCAAACACGATTCTAAGCATTTTGTATATGACACCCTCTGACCTAGTTACTATTATCACAACTGTTTTACAGATGAGGGAAGTGAGACATTGAAAATGTAAGTAACTTGCCCAGAGTCACACAGGTGGCAAAACTGAGGTTAAAATATAATCTGATAATTTGTCTCAAGAGTCTATGCTATTCATCAGTACACTTTACCACCACTAAGAAATATTAGTACTCCCTCTTCACCATCACTTCATCCTTGTCTTCAAGGTACCACTCTATGTGTTGAGGGCAGATATGGGATAATATATGGTCCTTGATCTCAAAATGTTTATAATATCCTAGTAATATTACCATTGCTGGGGGCCAGCCCCATGGCATAATGGTTAAGTCTGGCATGCTCCGCTTCCAGTGGCCCGGGTTCACAGGTTCAGATCCCAGGCGCGTACCTACAGCACTGGTCAAGCCATGCTGTGGTGGAGACCCACGTCCAAAATAGAGGAAGATCAGCATAGATGTTAGCTCAGGGCTAATCTTCCTCAAGCAAAAAAAAAGAGGAAGATTGGCAAAAGATGTTAATTCAGAATGAATCTTCCTCACACACACACACAAAAATTAGCATTGCTGATCTAGGTCAAAGACTCCAGTCCGAAAATCTTAGTTTGGAATACTGTTTTTTTCCCCCAATCCTTTTATTCTTCTTAATAATTTTTCTCAAAATCTTAAGTGTAATCTTTGGATGTAATGAGTATCTGTCCTAATTTTATTCCTGAAATCCACAATTGCTTGTCAATTAGAAATGGATTTCTTTGACTCTCACATTCCTTTACATGCCTTTTAACTTTACATCAGATGAAAGGAATATATTTGTTTTTGTTTCTTTCTTTCTAGAGGGCATGGATATGTTTTATACTTGTACAATTGAAATTTTTATTTTTCAGAGGTGACATTCCACATTATTTTAAAATCTCCATTTGAAAGATAGCATACACACAGAAAAGTACACAAAAAAATGAAATTAAATGAATTACTGTTAGGAGACAATCTGTGTAACAGCCCCCAAGGTCAAGCACAAGAACACTGCCAGCACTCCAGAGCCTTCAGGCGCCCCTTCCATTCACAACACCCGCTCCACCACACAAAGGGAGCTGATCTCAGGCTTACTGTGGCAATCACAGCCTCGCTCTTTGTATGGTTTATAGGTTTGTTACTTAAACATGCATTCCTAAACAGTATCACTTATTCTTGCCTGTATTTGAACTTTATAGTAAGAAAAAAAATGAAATCATCCAGTATGTGCTCTGTTGTTTGTGGTTTCGTTCACAATGTTGTTGCCGGTGGCTGCAGTGAATTCATTTTCATTGCTTTATGGTATTTCTATTCCACTGTCCAGTGTACCACAATGCATTTTCCCTTTGTATTGTTAATGGCTAATTTGTGTTGCTGCTGGAAATAAAAGCATCAGTGAGCATGCTTGTATGTCTTTCTTGATGCACAAGTGTATTGAATTTTTTCTGGGTCTATCTAGGAGTGAAATAGTTGAGTCATCTATATACTTTAGTAGATAATGCCAAACTGGTTTGTAAAGTGGTTGTACCAAGTTGTAGTCCTATCAGCATTTTAATTCATAATATTTTTGAAGATACGAACTGAATGAAACTTGCAGATAATCACTTATTTCACTGCATATACAAGTTAAAGTAGAAGGGCTTAACACAGATATGCCTTTTTAAGATATATTTTTACCAAGAGAGGCTTTTCAAGGGAATAAAGTAAAACTTTCTATTCACCAGGTTGAATTATTTTTCTCTTCAGTGACCATGGCTTTTCTTTAAAAAACACAGTAACTTATACTAAAAATGATGAAGCATTGAAAGCATGTAAGCAAACAACAGGCACTGATACACAGTTAAATTTTGGATATACAGAAAAATAATTTCACTTAACTCTAGAATTAATTTCTTAAAAATAACTCTATAAATCAACTCTCACCTACAGACACATATAGACTCAGATAATAAAATAAGAATACTTCCTGCTCCTACATTTCAATATCTTTGAAATGTTTTATTATAGGTATAATTAAAAATGATACCTATAAATGATGAATTCTATTTTACTTCGAAAGCTACTGTGAGGATTAAATGAGGTAATTTGTGGGAAAAAATATCTTGTAAACTTTAAGGGCTGTAAAAGAATTATTCACATTACTATAATATGGATTATATTCATATTTATTCATTTTGTTCCATAGAATGTTTCTTGGTTATTTCACTGGATGAAAATGTAGGTAAATTTTTAATGAGACTTTCAGTACACAGATACTTCTACTTTGGGGGTTAGCACCAGAGTAAATAAATAGGTAGGATTTTCATAAATATTCTACGGAAGAGCAGCCTTGCCTTGGAGAGGCATGAAAGACAGTCTTTATCCCCATAATTGCAAAGCCCATGGAAATTTTGGTCCACTGAATGGGATAATTCAACAGATACTCTTAATATATTTCTTTCTAAAATGGTGACATTTACTATTTTTTTAAAAGCGTACATCAACTTTCCATTCATTTTGCCTGAGAGATCACTGAGCTCTATAGCTGACAGACACACATTATGGCTGGTAAATGTAGGGAACATTCCTTTTTAAATTCTTACACATTTCAGTTCCCATCAAGGTGAAAGAGCTGGGTGGCTACATTTCCTCAATTCCAGAATCTCATCTACATAAGTACAGGAGGCTTCCTGGATTCTTGGCAGAGCCGGAGGCAAGAGAACATCTGCCGCACTGGAGGCCACCATGGAAGAATCTGCTTCAAGCAACCAACTCGCTACCCAGTGCCAACAAAGTGCTGTCTATGAGCCATTGCTTTTCATATTTGATTTTTTCTTCCATTTTTAAGTATGCCAAATCGGCATAATTTTTTTCATTAAAAGTGATAATGTTGGGATTCAAGAGAACTTCTGTTTCCACCCAAGACATAGTGACAGGGACTGGATTTACCCTCCTGCCTAAAACAACCAAAAACGTAAAACAAACAAAACTTATGAGACAACAGTTTTCAAGACACTGGAAATGAGGAAACAAAGGATAGTAATAAACCAGATGAGTCCTACAATTGCCCAGGTTTACTGCCTTAAGAGGGATTCCAGGCCATGATATAGAGAGGAAGAATCCTGGTGGAGCCTGGCCAACTCTCTGAGTTAAAGAGAGGGAGCTGAGCGTCCGGAGAGCCCAGAAGGCTAGAGTTTGCAGGACAAAGTGCCTGAGAGGAGAAGGCTACACAGAGGCAGCCCACAGGGATCTGCAGAGCATGTCCTGAACACCAGAGTGTCCCTTGAGGTATTCAGCAGAGCCTGGATCAGCTCACGCAAGTGAGGAAACTACTGAGGAAAGAACCTTCTGAAGGGACTACAGGGAGCAATACTCGGAGATCACACCACGCCAGGAAAACTGCCAGTTCCCTCCAGTTAGACTGGAAAATAAACTAATTCACGGGGCATTGGGCAGAGGACTCAGAAGGCCCTTGCCTCAGTAGTGGGAAATAAATTAGTCCTGGACTAAACACCTCATTGTCCCACCTAACAAATGCTAGAAGCAAGACCCAGAAGGATCAAACTATTTCCAAGTAACTTAATTGTGTAACAGAACTAAGCTCAAGAAGATATGTAGGACTACAGAGTATCTAGCACTCAACAAGGTGAAATTCATGTCTGGAATCCAGTCAAGATCAATGGACATGTAAAAAAGCAAGAAACAAACCAGATTTTGGAAATAGCAGACAAGGATATTTAAATGGTTATTATGACTGTATTCCATATATTGAAAATGTTAAGTAGAGGCATGGAAATTATAAAAAGAGACCCAAATTGAACTTCTAGAGATGAAAATTATAACATGTGAGATGGAAAATGTACAAGAAGGAAATAAAGCAGACTAGAAATTGTGAAAGAAAAGATTAGTGAATCTTTAAGCTATAATAGAAACTATACAGAATAAAACACAGAAACAAACATCTGGACATCAGTGAGCTGTGGAACACATATATAGATAGCTTAAAATAGATGTGATTGGAGTTCCTGAAAAGAAGAGGGCAAAAGAAAATTTGAATAGATAGTGGCCAAAATTTTTCCAAATATGACAAAAACTATACCCAGAGATCTCGGCAACTCAACAAATCCCAAGCACCAGAAATGTGAAGAAAACTACACAAAGGTACATCATGATAACAAAAGATGTAAAAGCAGCTCTATAGATAAATATAGTCTTTTTAATAAATGATGCTGGGACAACTGAATATCTATATGCAAAAAAAAAACAAGAACTCAGGTCCTTATCTCATACCATATACAAAAATTAATTCAAAATGGATTATAGACCTTAAAGTAAAACCTAAACCTATTAAAAAATTATAGGAGAAAATCTCTTTGGGTTCAGTTTAGGCAAAGATTTCTTAGATACAACATTAAAAGCATGAGCTGCTAAAATTGATATACTGTACTTTATCAAATTATAAACTTCTGTTCTTCAAAATCAATTTTAAGAGAACGAAAAATCAAGCCATAGACTGGGAGAATATATTTGCAAGTCAAATATCTGATAAAGCATTTATAGCCAGGATATATGAAGAATTCTCAAAATTCAATAGTAAGAAAAGTGACAAAAAATTGGCAAAATATTTTAATAGATGCTTCAGAAAAGAACACACACACACACACACACACATATATATATTTGAATGGCAAATAAACATATTAAAATATGTTTGACATCATTTGTCAATTGAGAAATGCAAATTAAAACCAAAAAAAGATATTACTACACAACTATTATAAAGGCTAAAATTAAAAAGACTGACCATACCAAGTGTTGGTGAGGAAGCGGAATTGAACTCACATACACTGCTGGTCAGAATGTAAAATACAATCAGTTTGGAAAATATTTGATGGTTTCTCAAATACTTAAACATTTTTCTGCCATATGATCCAGCCATTCCACTTCTACATATTTACCCAAGAGAAATCAAAGTTTATTTCCACATAAAGATGTGTATAAATCTTCATAGCAGCTTTATTTGTAATAGCCCAAACCTAGAAATAACCCAAATGTCCATCAATCAGTGAATGGCTACACAAATTATGGTATATCCGTACAACTGAGTACTACTTAGCAATAAAAAAGAATGAATTATTGATACAAGCAACAACATGAAGAGATCTTCAAGTATGAGATCTCATAATTATGCTGGATGAAAGGAAACAGACAAAAAGAGTATATATTTTCTGATTCTATTTATATAAATTTCTAGAAATGCAGACAAATCTATAGAGACAGAAAGCAGACCAGTGGTTGTCTGGGATGAAGTTGGAGGAACAGATGGGAGGCCTTTTCACGAGGTAGGAAGAAACATCTGAGGGTAATAGAAATGTTCAATATCTTGATTAAGATGATGGTTTCATAGGTGCATGCATACGTCAAAATACATCACATTGTACATTTTAAATATGTGTATTTTATTGTATGGCAATTATACCTCAATAAAGGTGCTCAAGAAAGTGATCAGGTCAAAGTTCTTTCCATAACCCACGTATGTATCAGCTGTGAACTTAGCTTTACACACACATGAACACGCATCCATGCACACACATTGTATCACAGTAAAAGGCCCACAAAATTAATGATGGACATCAGCCTTCTCAAATTCACATTAAAAAGGGGTTTATCAAATGTACTTATTCCTCAAAGTGAGGACCATGCAGCCCAAAGGAAATGAGCAGGCCTTATTGGAAAGACTGAGCAGTTTAATAAAACATACTAATAGAAAGAGCTGTATTAGTAAAAATGACAAAAATACTAATTTTTTCATGGTAGTTCACTTCCTGCTTCACAGGTTATTTTCATCACTCAGGAGAGATTTTGCAAGAAGCCTTAAATGAAGATGAATGGAAAAAAAAGTAACATAACTGCAAGATTTTCTATTGCTCATATATTTTTAGTTTCAGATTGGGTTTGTTTCTGATATGGTTAACTATAAGAAATCTAAAGATTATTAAACTATAATTGGGGTTACCCATGCCTTCCCTAGTAGATCTTATTCCCCAGAAATTTTTCTGAAAAAATTTTTCTGAGTTAAATTCAAACAGTATATTGATGTGTATGCTTCCTGTACTCTTAGGATCTACTTAAGAGATTGTAATTATCATATAGAAACCATGAAATATCTTCTCTAGTTCTCTTTGCTTCTATACCAGAGGTATCACACACACACACACACCCCCTTAAAAGTAGAGTTCTATTATTAATTTCTTTTAATATACACTAAGATGGAAATCTCAATTCCATTAATTACTTACCATGTAATTTCACATTGTAAAAGTAAGACTTCAGGGCAACAATTTCCATCATCTCCAATGAACCTGATTAAAATAATTGGCTATTTCCTTAACAAGCACTTTAACAAATGGTCTTATTCTGTCAGAGAGGAATGAGTCTGATTAGAAACTGCATTGCTGTGTTATGTTAAGATTAATGCAGAGCAAAAGTTTAGTTCTTTTTAATAAAATCCAATGACTTGTGAATTAGACTAAATATCAGTAAACAGTAGCATAAGTGCAACCCCATCTACTTAATTTAGTTGTTTAATTTGGCCCTGAGTATAATAATTTGAGTTTATGACGCAACTTACTTCCCTACACTCTCTAAATCTTCTCCTGTGTTTTGGAGGATAAAGGAAGGCTTATGTAGTCTCAATTAAATGGACTACAGAGTTGCCTTCAGAAATGATATTAATATTTTCCCAAAGTAGAATCCATTCACAAGGTAATGCAATATTTGAAATATTTAAGTTAAGTCATGCAGAGGTAGAAAACGACCAAAATCTATTGGTGAATCTATTTTACTGAATATACAAATATATTTTTGAAATCTGTACAGCTCTTTATATGTACTACCACTAAACTACACTAAATTCACATGTTAAAGAAATATTGAGGTTATTGTAATTGTGCGTAGTTAAATACGATGGAAACCTTATTTTTATTTATCTGCCATATATACATATGATATATATATATATAATTTTGTGGGTGTATAATTATTTAGTCCATGACTTTTATTTTATTCTATTCATTATCAAGACAACTCATTATACAGATAGATAGAAAATGATCTCCAAAGACTACCTCCTCTTACTATATATACACCCTTCTAAATTTTGTTAGTTATATAATTATTTTCATTCTTCTATTGATAACCTTTACAAACTTAACCAACCTATTTAAACCAGCTTTTTGTTCATAAGCTTTAGACATTAAAGCTGTACATTACACTTCAGGTCTCTTTCTTGCCTCTACAGTCTTACCATTTTTTTCACTATCAAAGTTTTACGTTTTTACAACACATCCTGTTCTTTTGTGGTGTGTCAGTCAATGAAAGCTACAGTTAGTCTGTGTAACAATCATGACCCACCGTGGCACACAACACGCATGTATTTATTTCTCCAGCATTTGAGCGTCAGTGAGGGGGGGTGGTGTCAGGAGATCTGGGGCGGGCTCCACTGGGGAGCTTTGCTTTGAGCTAAAGATCCTGCCATGCTTGGCTCCTTAGTGAGGCTTGGGCTCAAGTCCGCTCCCCGTGTGATCATTCTGGGATCCAAGCTGAGGGTGTAGCAGCTATCTTTTGCACCTCTACTATGTGACAACAGGGGTTCAAAAGAGCAAGTAAAACATGCAGGACCTCTTCAGGCCTAGGCTCAGGAGCGGCTCCCTGTTATTTCACTTCATTCAACTGGCCAAACCAAGTCACATCCCCAAACCCAAAGTCGAGGAGTGAGAGAAACATCCAAAGTCACATATGACAAAGGGTGGGGATTTATGGAGGGATGAATTGGGGCAATAATGCCATCTGTATATTAATTCTTCAATGTCTTGTGTGTAATTGATTGCAAAAACTGGAAAACAAACAGTATTTACAATACCATGATTATATAAATATTATTCACTGTAGAACAAAGTAGAAAAATGTTATTGTGCTTCACCAAAAGAGTGCTACACTATGGAGGCTGTTCTAACATCACAGTCAAATGGACTTCTTTTTGACATAGTCTATCAATTGTCTAAAATCATGTCACATTTAGATGCTTCAGAGTTACAGTGTTTTTCTTTTCTTTCTCTCTTATTTTTTCCCAGAATATGTGTTTTTCTTGCTGAGAGAAGTATAAACTTATTTACCATATGATCACAACCTTTCCATATTTTGATTGAAATTTATTCTCATGCTTCTTGAAGACATTTTTGTGGAGCTCTCTGATTTCTCATTCTAGGTTGGGCTGATAGCTTTCCAGGTCTGCTCCAAGCTACATCCTGGGGCTATTTTTCTTTCCTTCTTTGGGCTTATTCTACTGTTTCTTGGAACGTAAGTTTCTTTTTCATACCTTCTTTTCATAGAACATCTTGCCATAGAACACCTTCAAGTAATTTTCATGAAAGGAGTAAGAAAAACACCATTCTGAGACTTTGTCTTAAAAATTGTCCCCACACTTGAATAAAATTTGGCTGGTAATAGAAGTCTAAGTTCAAATTTAGACTCCAGAAATGTAAGGTACATTCATTTCTTCTTTGACTTCTAATATACATTGCTCCTATCCAGGAGTTTGAAGCCAAGATAACTTAAGCTTCTTTAGAGTTCACATGTTACCTCTCTTAGAGGTTTGGGGATTTTTTTCTACATCCAGAGTTCATTAGAATTTGTCTGGATATATCTTGCTTTTTATTCATTGTGTTGTTACTTATTAATTTATTTCAATATGAAGACTTATTTGTTATTGCCTCCAGTTTCTTTATTTTCCCTAGAACTACAAAATTGGTCCTCTGTTGAATTTCTTAGATTGATTCTCCATGTTTGCTAAACATATATCTTGTGTTTTTCATTTCTTTATGTTTTGATCTAAGTTTTGGAAAATTTCTCTGATGCCATCCTTCTACTGCATTCCCCCAATTTTTCCAGTCATATTATTCACATCCATGAACTTTTTCAGTGACATATTCTAGTTTTATGAATATCGCGTTTTCTTGATGTATCTAATTAAGACGTTTTAAAAAGGTCTCTCTGTTCCAAAAATCACACTTGCCTCCTCTTGTGTCGTTATTCTACGTGTTCATTTTGGATCTTCTGTTTCGTGTTGTTGACTTCAAATGACTAATGATCTTTTATTGTCTACTTACGTGAATGAAAAACTAGATTGATAATATACGCAACTGGTGTAGTTTCTTCAGTCTTTTGTAAGTTTATTTTCACCAACAGTCTTCTCCCCTGCGTGGAAGAACTGACTGCAAACTCGAAGCAGGCGGAGCGTAGGGAGCAGCAGCACGGCCACCTCCATCTTGCAAAACGAGAAGCGTTTTCTTCAGTGACGCCCACTTCCGCGCCGGGACTCGAGCTCTCCCCAAGCAGACTTACAGTTCTTAGCGGCCTTCCACTTCCAGCCTCGGAAATCATGCTTTGTACGTAGAGGATAGGGAAGGGAAGAGCTGGGCAACTGGGGTCGGCGTTCCAAAGGGAGTTTTTTTGGTTTTTTTTGCAAGGAAGACCAGCCCTGAGCTAACATCCGTCGCCAATCCTCCTCTTTTTGCTGGAGAAGACAGGCCCTGGGCTAACATCCGTGCCCATCTTCCTCTACTTTATGTGGGATGCTGACACAGCGTGGCTGACAGGCAGTGCGTCCTCGGGCGTCCGGGATCCGAACCGGCGAACCCCGGGCTGCCGAGCGCGGACTAAACCGCTGCACCACCGGGCCAGCACCCAAAGGGAGTTCTTAATGAACTAACCTGATTTCTGTCCACTCCTTTCTCTGTACCAGCTGACTCCTAGCTTCGACCCTTCTACTAGGAGAATAGCTCTACCCTCACTTCAGACTTTTCCAGGCCAGGAATGTAGGCTCTTGGTTCCTCTCTCTGTCAACATTCTTCCTTCCCATATTCTTTCATCTAGAAATGTTAAAAATCACTGGGATGCTAATAGTTCCTTCTCACCATTTTTTGCCATTAAAAACTTATCCTTTTTTATCTTTATTTTATTTAATCTTCACTGTCACTTCAATGAGATTTGAGGATTTGAGAATAAAGATATGGTAAATATGTATGTTCAGTTTGCCATCTTGAAAGGCTAAATTTAAATACATAAATATGTATATACACATTTTGTATGTATACATATATTTACGTGAAATAAAATATATTAAAATATATAAATTAGATAGAAATATGGAAACAAGAAGGAGACAATCCATTAGGGCATCCTTTTTCTAAACCATTTAACCACAATGTGTACTATTTACTCCAAGGTTGTTAGTGAAGAAGCTTTTTAAGGAACTGGAAACCAACCTCCTACCACAGTCCCTTGACTTAAAGATGGCCCCCTGGGGAGGGTGGCAGCCCACACATGAAATCATTTCTTCTGACTGCTCAGTAAAGTTACAGGAGAGCATACTCCCTGAGGGAGCAATAGCTCAGTCCCAGAGGTTGTTTAGGAAAGCTTCAGGAGAAGTTATTCTTTTTTAAATCTAGCATCCACTAGATTAAACCTTCTTCAACATATATTCACTTGAGACGCCAGACCAGAGGACCATCAGCACATGTCACAGAGACAGAAGTTAAACACAGCTGGGCTTCCTCCTCCTCCAGCGCCATTCTTGTCAAATTTTCTATGCCAGAAATTAATCATGATCCAGAATTTTTTCTATAAGTCTCCTTACAAGAAGAGAGAATAGAGGATTCTTAACAAGGCTCTAAAAATATTTCTCTTACCATTTGATTCTATTAAAAAGCTGATGAGTATTTGAGAAGAATTTCTATATAACCCTTTGGTTCTTTCTTTCAAATGAAGTGGGGGATTTACTCACATCATTGATTCTAAAACAGTTTTACATAAGATCCAGATGCGAAATAAGGTGCCCAGTAAATTACCTTCAAACTACCACGAGGAATCAAGGCGAAGAAAGGGGTTGGGACTTGTGGGGGTTAAGATGCCCAAACTTTTTCAATTAAACACACACACACACAGTTCCTGGTATTATTTACTCAAATACTATCTTCTTGAATGTTCACAACCTGCACGTTCAACATAATTTTTAAAATTACAAAGTCTGCTTCCATGTTTTCCTGAAATCAGTTTCTTGGACCCTTTCCATTCTGCCCACATAATATAACTCAGTGTTCCTGACAGTGGCAGAGCTGCCAATATGTGTGGTCTTTGTAAAGAAGCCGATGGAGAGAATGATATAGAAGAAGGTGATGTGTATTTTTAATTCTTCTGAATTCTTCTTGGCAAATTTGCTGTTCCCTTGAAATTACTTCTTATAGAGATGTGTTATGAATTAAAAATAGTAGCATATAGAAAGCTAAATGCATAAGTTACTAAATGCATAAATATTCGGAAGAGGTAATTAAAATAAAACAATACTTCAGCCTTAGAATACTGCATACTTTGGTGACAAATAAAAGTGGATGTTTCTGAAATTTTCTAGACCATCATCATTAGAATATATTACCAAACAAAGAAGTGTTGCTGTAATGAAGCAGCATGCTGCATATAATTAAAGTATTAAAATAGTATACAGACAAAACTGTTAGGCACAACAAACTTCATTACATTTGAGGAGAGTTAAAAAAAGAATACATTTGTAAAACCAGATGTTCTAGTAAGTAAAAGTAAAAATAAATTGAAATCTGACTGGTTTATAAATCTATCAATTATGTTGGGC
The DNA here is from genome assembly GCA_031878705.1 of Tapirus indicus. Lineage (NCBI taxonomy): Eukaryota > Metazoa > Chordata > Mammalia > Perissodactyla > Tapiridae > Tapirus > Tapirus indicus. The sequence goes on from CM062925.1 coordinate 11,094,601, forward strand.
AGAGTCAGGTAACATTCTGGCCTTCTAATTTGTCTACTTTTATCCAGCAATTCACCAAAACAGGTAACCTTAAGGGTTTTACCAATTTATTTCTTAACTCTGAAAGTGAACACTGCTCTGATATTTTAAAGAATGGTATCGGTACTGAGGAAAATTAAAGTGAATATTGAGAAAACAATTTATCCAATTCCCACTAGCAAAACACACAAAAATTCAGCTGCATTCATACAAATCTAAACATGTCAGCTTTTTCTCGGAGACATCCTCTGAATTATGCTACAAAATAGAATACCTGGGAGATGAAAGAACATTCAGAACATCAACATAGAAATACCTTGATTACTAAAACATAATTTTAAAGTGCTTCCAGCATATACAAGATACATTTATATTTCATAAAGCTTTGCATCTATTTGCTGTTTATTCCTCAATTACATGGTAAAATTGGATAGTTAAAAATAGAAGAACACATCAATATAAAAATCTTTAGTTTTATGTCCTAAAACCCTTTATCCTAAGATGCGTAGAAAAACTATTACTTTGAAAAAAATGTATTTGTGATGTTCTCCATTTCTGTAACAGGGTGTTTACCTTACTTTTTGAAACAGTCAGGGCCAGGAATTCAATTCCGTCATTCCATTCTTTTGCGTTCCAGTTTCATTCTCTGTATATAGGGTATGGATCTAATCATCATACTCTACTCCCCCAAATATCTGCAGTCATTTTATGTCTCCCAAACTCATTTATTACAAAACCCATAAAACTATCCCCTGTGATGCCTATAACAGAGGAATAAACAGAACAATAAAAAGAAACAATGTACATTTTTATTATATTTTAATGCTATCCCATTGCCTGTACGCGCACAACCTAGTGGAAACACTTGAGCCACAGGCCTCTCCAGAGAGTCACTTTCTGCCACTCTGCAACACAAACTAACGGACAGAAACTTCCATTAACAGAAAAAGTTAAGAGGCAACTAGTTATCCATCATAAATTTCTCCCAGGGCTGCATAAATCCCTCTGATTGAGGGTTTATATTGTTTCAATAATCATAAGTAGACTACAAATTTGTAGGTAGAAATGGTGTTTTTTGGGTTAGCTAGAAGCAGAGGAAATGGGTTAACATAAATATAATAAGACATTCATTTGTTGGTTACTCTTACAAGTCTAAGCTTACATGAGCTTATATGATGTATGTAATTTTTTTTCTTTCAAAAAACTTAAATACTCTCTAGTCCTTTCTAACCACGATCTCAAAACTCTCAATCATATATCTCTATCAGTAAAATTTTAATTGTGGTATGCACTCCCATTAAACATATAGTTAAATGTTTGTAAGTTACACACAAGTATTACTAAATGAATATATTATGTACGCTATCAAATGTATATGGGAAATACAAATTTTAAAAAGAATGAGAAAAAGTTGCAATAAACATTTTCAAAGCATCTTCCTGATTGTGATGACTGCCTATTACCATTAATACATCAAAACGTGGTATTCACTCTGGCTGAGTTCATCAGTGATGGTGGAAGTAAAACTATATTATACATCATGTTGATAATCTCAATTTGGGGAGCCAATCTCCTGTCAGATATGATTAGCTTGACACTGCTTTATCTCATAATGTTTTGTGCTCAGCTCATAATAGGAGAAGACATGTTAGCTGCCTTTTTCTTCTCTTTTTGCATTATTGGTAATTTCTCCAATCTGACATTTCTTTGCAGATTTATTTTTATGCCAGTTTTCGATTTGGTGAGGGTTAATTAAATTAAAAATAGATAAGACAAGCAGCCACACTGTGCTGAAACTGTGCTGCTGTGTAGAACTCCTACTCTTCCCTCAGAACCTCTGCACTGGTATCCTTCTGACAGACAAACCCAGTGAGGTGCCTCTGTCAATCCATGTGGCAATAGTAGTACAATTAATATATGTAATTGTTAACAACAAGTAAACATAAAAGTCAGTTCTCTTATTTTCTTTGCACCTGTCTGAGTATTGTCTCTTACACTTTTCTAGGGGATCTACACCTTGATGTGGAGACAGCTACACTATAAGCAAAGCGTCCAGGAAGATGGATCTGGAGATTTAACATATATCCTATTTGTTTTTAAGCATAAAACCATTTTCAACTGTTTATGATTCCTAGAGGATAACTAATGGTTAATAGAATTAGATTTTACGTATTTCAATCCTTGCAAATCTAATGAAGTAGACCCAATTTAAGGAAGAAAAAAAACATTTATTAGGCTGGCTTCAGGACAAAACGGGGTTTGATATGACGAATCTTGCACTCAATCTCATATGTCTTGGACAGGTGCTAAGACCACAGGGTGACTGTAAAAGAATGATTCACCCAAACCAAAAAATGAACACTGGGTTCTTCATTAACCAGTTTCCCAGTATATCAGATTTAAAACAAAACAAAAACATCCTTCACCTAATATTAGATATTTATTTCTAACTATTATTGAGTCAAATCTTCCATAGTTCTACTGGTTACTTTTAGGTAATAAAAATATCCTTAGCTTACTTTCAGTTAATAAACAATTAGTCACTTATATTTTACATACTTAAATAAGTCCAGTCTTGTAGCATCTAAAAATCCATAATCATATCCAATTTGGAAATTCCTTCCCCAGCCAAGACCTACCTTAGGCTGGGAAAACTGCCGTGGGGAAGGAGCAGGCCCTCTCTTAACATTTGCAGGCTCTGGGCGAAAGGGCAGCTCTCTCACATGTCTAAATATTTAAAAGCTATAAATCAGGTTAATAAATTGTGAAATAAATGTATACATATTCTCCTACGTTTCTGGCAATGTGTAAGACCAGGTGTGAAGTGAAGACTCCCAGATACCTCAGAGTTCCATAAAACAAAGTGGGGACCTGGAGGAGAGGGCTTTCACCGGCCCTTCTCCATGGACACACCAGTCTGAACACCCAAGCTCTGCCTCCCATCCAGGGAACAGCTACCCCGTGGCGTGTCACTGAGCTGAGGGGTGTGCACACTAGTGACTCAGTCCATCCATGGGAGGGCAGATATGGAGAAGAGGCCCACATAAGCCCTGGAAGTATGTTGGGTACCATTTGGACACAGTATTCTGGGGTCCTGAGTACCTTGAGCATGACCAAGAAGGGTGGATCTGTCTCCAGGAGGGCATGCTCCTTTGTGGCCATTGACTCCTTACCCCATGGAGAGGGTTGATGCCAGAGGAAGGCCAGATAAAGGTCTCCAATGGAAGAGAAACAGGGCAGGGGACCCTCCTGGCAGTGTCCAAGGAAAGAACTGGGAAAGGAGTTGGGGTCATGTTTTTCTCTCTCATTCCAACCATCCTCTACTCTCTACCTGTATTTTGACCTCTTCAGTATCAGAAAAGATGAGATGAAAGTCTTCCTTGATGGTCAGGTTGAAATATGGCATTGGTGGCCCCTGGATCCGGCAGATGTACAATTGTGGGCTCATTGTCTTGTGGGGCAATTTTGTGGGTTCTTTGAAGCTATCTCATCACTGGGAATTCCTTGACTCCCATTCCCTGATGAGTTACTACGCTCTGCGCCCTGGTTCCCTGTGAATCACCATGCTGGTGGGCAGGGAGCGTCTCTGGGCTTTCCTCCTGGGCTCCATCCCTCCTAAGACAACAAAGCTGCTTGGTTTTACATCACATTGACCCACAGGAAATCCACATACATTCTTTCCCTGCCATATTCCAGAAGTGCAGTCTATTCCTCAAACAATTCCTTGCCCTTGCTTGGTGGGACAGCATCAGTCACAGCCTCTTGTCTTTGGACATCCCAGGCAGGCGATTAATCACCAGTTTGTATGTAATTGAATATAAGAAGTCATTACAAACAATAAAAGGAAAACCAGTGTTTTATTTCTTTCTGATCTCCCATAGTCTCTTTTTCCTTTATCAGTAATAATGTACTTAATATCAATCATGTTTTTAAAAGGAAATATTTGTGGGAAAAAAGATCCTCTGCTTAAAAATCCACCAAGGCTCTTGAGTTTTGTACTTGCAAAAGTTTTAAAAATAAAAGTTGAGCAAGAAATTTGAACCTCAAAGAGTGACTCTACTTTCAAATGACAAAACCAAATCATGTCCAAAGTCCCTGAAAAACAGAAAATGACCACAAGGTTCATTTTTAAATATACTTTTGGAACCATCTGAGAATAGCAGGCCATAAACTAGAGCAGAAAGATAACTGGCAACAAATATTTTTCTTCAATTCAATTGTTCTGTAGAGGAAAAAAGAGAAGACTATGTTCTCAAAAATGTCATTTACACTCTTATAAGGCTACACTCAAAGTGAAATTGAGATGTTATATTTCCCATGAATTTAAAACATCAATTAAAAAAATAGTGCCCATTAAGAGTTAAACTACCGGGGCCAGCCTGGTGGCGCAGCAGTTTAGTCCGCGCTTGGCAGCCCGGGGTTCATGGGTTCAGATCCCGGGCGCCTGCCGACGCACTGCTTGTCAGCCATGCTGTGGCGGTGTCCCATATAAAGTAGAGGAAGATGAGCACGCATGTTAGCCCAGGGCCAGTCTTCCTCAGCAAAAAGAGGAAGATTAGCAATGGATGTTAGCTCAGGGCTGGTCTTCCTGACCAAAAAAAAAAAATAAGAGTTAAACTACCCCAAGGAAATAAAGAAATTTCATGTCGGTTTAGTTTTTGATATATAAGACCATCAACACAAAAATATACTAAACACTTCAGATAACTTTATAAATTAAAAAAGTAATTGATAGTCTAGGAACTTATCTGAGCAGACTTAAAAGACTGACCAGTGTATTTGGAGACAACAATCAGCCATCCTGAGTCAATCTATCTATATAAGTTAGGGTGATGTTGGTAATAATGTATTAACATGGACATTGTGTCATCTTTTACAGAGAGAACAACGCACATGGCAAATTTTAGCGAAAAAAAAAGAAAAAACCCACACGTGTAGAACTTGCAGATATACAATGAACTTGATCCTAAATGAAGACACAGAAAATGATTCTGGAAAATGCTAGCCATATTGTCACCTAAACACTTATCTAAGTGGATTCCATTGCTTACTCTATTCAAATATGGTGAATCATTTATACAGAGCTCCTTAGAAATTTGGAGTAATTGCCCTGCCTCTGAAAAGGCTGACTTGGACCTCTGGGGCTGGCCATAAGGGATTTATCCTTAATGCTGTACACGCTGCGCTGAGCTGTTCTCATTATAAGTGCAGAGCCAATTGGTAAGAATTTGGAATAATTATTTATTTTTAATATACACCCTGATTTTTCCACAGAGGAGTTGAAACAGCTTGTAGTAAAATCCCTCCATATTAAGAAAGTTAAAAATAAAAATAGATATCTAAAGCCATGGAGTAGAGTGAGAACAACAGGGACCCAGGAAAGGATATCTATTGGATTTGAACATTAAGTTTGTTAACGCCAGCCAAGCAAAACAGCCTTTATAGTTCTCAGTATCTGATCACAATGGAGTATCTTTGTAGTCAGAAAAGAGAAACATGTGCTTCCCTGAATTTATATAAAATGTATAAATAGTACACTGATAATAGGTCCTTGCATTCATTCATTCAACAAATATTTATTGTGCACCTACTATGTGACAGGCATCTTGCTAGATATAAGGGATACATTGGTATGTAAAACTGTGCCAGATAAGGGCAAGTGACCCCAACAGGTCTAGTGCAAGAAGCAAGACAATTGTAATTATCTCTGTTGCAATTCATCATAGTTTTCTCTAGGTTTCTATTTTGGTAGTCAAACGATAAGCAAGAGTTTACCAAGCTCTAAGTGGTCATTCATTTATTCATTCATTTATCAAATGTATTTTGAGTACCTGCTATGTGCGAGGCACCATTCTACATTTTGATCAGGAATCGAGGATGACTCAAGTGGAAATTGTCTTTAAGCTACCTGGGGTGATGAGAAATACACAAATAAATACAAAGCAAGGTAGAAAGAAAGAAGAAATACGTGCCATGCAAGGCAGAAAGTAGGGGGGCTTTCGTGCTTGAGGAAGGAGCGGGAGTTGTGGAAGGTCTCCTGGAAGGTCTGGGCCTGGTATCATATATGAGCGATAAGGGAAAGCCCATCACAAAGGCAGCAAAGCGAGCAGTCCAGGGATGTGAAGGAGGGATGTGAAGGAGGAATGGTAAGTGGCCAATTTGGGCAAGCATCTGGTATATAAAGGGGACTATAGAAATCAAGTAGGGAAGTTATGTCAGGGCCAGATTCGGGCAAGAGTTGAGGCTTAGCTTATGGACCTGGTGCCCCTAACTGTGCCTCTCACCATGCAAAGGCTAGGAAAGGAAACATACAGCTAGACTCTCACCCTCAAGGACTTGATAACTTAACATGTGCATGGCAAGGCAAATGCAAGATCCTTGCATTTAATTACTTTCATGTATCTTTCTTCTGCCAGATGATATACTGAGCTCTGTAAAGAAAGCAACTACAGAAGTGCCACAGTTCTGGGAAGTGCACATCTTCAGACTCATCTGGTCTGTGGCAGAACTATCTTTTACCATGCTTACTTTTTACTTGCCACTATGGGTTCTCAGGACCCATTTCTCCCACAAGGGTGACTCTCGTGCTGCGTCCCTCTCTGAGCGCTGCTGGCTCCTGCCTTACAATTTTACTCTTGAAGGATTCACTGCCTGGACTGCGAGAATGTCGCTCACAAAAGACTTCAGTTCAGTCTGAAGAGATGCAGCATTAAGGCATACACAACTGGGAGAAGGCAGCAGATAGCAGATAGGACTGAGCTGGCAAGAAGGTACAGAAAGAAAAGAAACTCCGAGAAAAACAGCGTGCTGGTTGTAAACCACAAATAAGGGCACAGAGTCTAGTAGCAAAAGTGGCAAATGGCTCCCTAGATAATCTTGATGGAAAGCATTGCTCATCATTCTTTCATCTCTCAGACAAAGGCAGGCACCACAGGCAGGGCAACATGAACATAATCACTGTTTCCGGGGAGAATTGTAAGTGCTGAATCAACATTTGTAAACAGGTACACGTGGGTGGATGTCCCTCTTTGTATGCATTTGCATCAAAACATGTATATGTGCAGATGCAAAGGATCCCCGAATTAACCTTCAACCTCACCCCACCCTTGCCTCCCACACATTCACCATTTATTTGACGATAACTTCCTCACCTTCCCATGTCTCTGCCTCACTTTGTCTTCCCTCTGCCCTCTCTCTGTTGCCTAAAGATTAAACTCTCCCTCCAAGTTTTCGATGTCATTTCCAGCCCCCCTCACATCTCCCCTAGAAAACTGAGTTAAACAACATCTAACAAGTTTTTTAAATTTAACAATCATTCATCGATCCTATTGACAATCAGTATATCAGCAATCTATTGGCAATCTCCAAAAGGAGGAGAAAATGTGCAGCATTCCCAAACTTATTTGGCCATAGGACTCTTGTTAGATGAAGTGCTTTTGTTTTCCATACTAATTTCCTAAGCTATTGAAGGCATATACTGTTTCTTAGAGCTTTCTTAGTCTTCCCCACAGCCCAACATCATGGAAGACAGGGTATTAGTAGATGTTACATTAACGGGTTGCTTGATTGCTTAAAAGACTAATGGTTCCGTTGACTTGTTTATGTAACAAATATTTATTGAGCATCTACTATGAGCTTTTCAGACACAGAGAATAGAGCAGAAAGTAGACAAATCAAGTCCTTGCTCTTAGGAAACTTACATTTTAGAGGAGAGAAAAATAATAAAAACATAGATATATAATATGTCAGGTGGTAAGGCAGATTAAGAAAAAATAAAGGAGAGCAAGAGGGACAGAGAGTAAAGAGATGGTGGAGGAAGATTTTACAGAATGACGTTTTATTTGGGGTAGTTGGAGAGGGCACTCTGGAGAACTGTAACCTGTGCAAAGATCTAACACAAAAAAGAAAGGGAGCAAGCCTTGTGGTTATCTAGGAAAGAGAGGCCAGGTAAGTGAGCACAAGTGCAAAAGCCCCACACTGGAAGTAGGCTGGGCATATCTGAGGCAGCAAGGAGAACAGTGTGTCCAAAGCTGAATCAGCACCGTGGAGCGTGGCTGGGGATGAGGTCAGAGATGGGTGGAAACAGACGCAGCATGCTCTTTTGGTCTCTCCAGGCCTTCGGATTCTACTCCAAGTGAACTAGGAAACCAGGGAGGGTTCTGCACACAGAAATGACCTAATATAAGGTGTGTTTTAATAGGATCACTTTGGCTGTTGTTTTGAAAATAGACTAGGGACAGGTGTAGAGACAGCATGATCATTTAGAGTGTGTCACAGTGGATAATGGTGCCTTGGGGAAGAAGCAGAGGTGGTAAGAGGTGATCAGAATCTGGATATAGTCTTTAAGTAATCACAGAGCATACAGGAGACATTGAGTATAGATAACTCTTCTAAGCAGTTTTATTGGGAAGCAGACAACTGGAACAATAGCATTAATGTGTGTTTGTTCTCTCTCTCCCTCTCACCTCAGCTATTGAGAAGGCGTACACTCTCAATTACAAGACTTTGTCTTTTAAATCGAGTCATCTAGTGTTCCCATTCTCTCTGCTGCAAAATGAGCTCAGATAAATCAGTATTTATTTTAGTACCAATTCTCCTACCACGATTAAGAAAAAGTTTTTTGAAAACCAATCGCAGAAATAATAATGATGGTTTATGAATGTCCAGAACCTCTTATTGTACATAACACCTTCACATGTGTTAAATTCCCTGGGCATCGTCAACCTGGGCCTAAAAGTAGCCAAAGGGCCCAGTTATGTCTACTTTACACGAGGACAGCAAGGTGTAGTGTAATCATTAGTGCAAGCTGATATGACTTGTTAATAGCATAGAAAGAATTGAAGTTTGAGTCTCTTCTACATTTAAGTTCTCAACACTCTTGACAATCGTGCCTTCATTATTCAAATAAACTATACTCATTTTATTTTATTTAGCAAGAGTCAGAAGCAATTCCTTTACTTACCCTAAAAAAACCTTTTTCATATGGTTGGGGGAAGAATGCTCATTTAAAAATGTTCTAGTTTAAGATGTATCTTATAGAAAGATTAAAACCTCCTGACTCTCTAAGGATAATTTATTTCCAAAGGATATATGGCCTTAAATTTCTCCAAACTTATAGGCTATGGCATGATTGCCAAATCAATTAGGAATCGTGAGAGCAAAATCAATCAAGTTATGGAGATGCATTCCCCTGTGCACAGATGCCATTGCTCTTATAACTGACTGAGGCAAAATAAGTCTGCAAAATTGCTCCCTGGGAAAGACAGTAGAGATGAGAAAAAGAGAGGTGTGGCCAGGGCACCTGCCCCCCAACCTCCCTGAAGGGTCAGTTTGAGCCCTGAATGAAAGAGCAGTTAAGCATGGAAACAACCTAATTGTCCATCAATGGACGAATGGATAAAGAAAACGTCATATATATGTACAATGGAATAGTACTCAGCCATAAAAAGGAAGGAAATCCTGACTGTGAGATAAAAGAAAATATATACTTGTCTCTGCCCCTGGTTCCTGGCACAGAGCTCCTGAATCCCTTGTAATTTCCTAAGTGATAAGAGCACCAGGAGCATCTTTTGTTCTAATATTTGGTCTTTGACCCCAGTTCGTGACACCTTTGTTATTTCCTTGGTGATAGGAGTGTCTTTTCTCCTAATGAGGCAACTTTGGATGGGCTCTTGGATAGCTCCTGGAGGAGGGCTGGTTGCCAGAAAGACCAGGCCATGACTAGAACCTTGGGATTTTCAGCCCCACCTCTCATTCTCTTGAGAAGGGAGAAGCGCTGAAAATGGAGTTAATGATGGATCATGCCGACATGATGAAGCCTCCACAAAAATCTCAATAGTATGGGATTCAGAGAGCTTCCGAGTTGGTGAACACATCCACTTCAGGAGGGTGATGCACCTCAACTCCATGGGAACAGAAGCTCCTGCACTCAGGACCTTCCCAGACCTCATCCTCTGTATCTCTTCATCTGGCCGTTCATCTGTATCCCTTATCATATCCTTGAAAAAACTGGTAAATGTAAATGTTTCCCTGAGTTCTGTGAATCGCTCTAGCAAAATAATGGAGGAGGGGGTGGTGGGAATCCCCTATCTGTAGCCAAATCGAACAGAAATTGTGCGTAACCTGGGGACCAACTACTTTTGATTGGCATCTGAAGTGGGGTGGGGGCAGTCTTGTGGGACCGAGCCCTTAACCTATGGGATCTGACACTATCTCCAGGTAGATTGTGTCAGAACTGAGTTAAATTGTAGGACATCTAGCTGGCGTCTCGGAGAATTTCTTGGTGTGGGGAAAATCCTCCACTCATTTGGTGGCCAGAAGTGTCAGAAGTGAAGTATGAGTAGTAAAGGAGACACCCAGAAGAGAAAAACTGTAGGTTTCTCAAAACACTGCCATTCGTGACAACATGGATGGACCCTTAGGACATTATGCTAAGTGAAATACGTCCAAGAGAGAAAAATAAATACCATATGATCTGACTTATATGTGAAATCTAAAACAGCAACAACAGAAACAAACATAGATGCAGAGAACAGATCGGTGATGCCAGAGGTAGGGGGTGGAAGGTGGGTGAAATGGATGAAGGGGCTCAAAAGGTATAAACTTCCAGTTATAAGATAAATAAGTCCTGGGGATGCAGTGTACAGCATGGTGACTATAGTGAATAATATTGAATTATATATTTGAAAGTTGCTAAGAGAGCAGATCTTAAAATTTCTCATCACAAGAAAATTTATGTTGTCCGCCTGAAACTACATAATGTTATATGTCAATTATACCTCAATAAATGAAAAAAGAAAGAAAGGAAGAGCAGTTAGGGCAGGAAGCCTGAGCCACTGTGTTCACAAAGGGATGTGTGAGGCTCTGGGTAAAGCTGCATGACCTTCCAGCCCCAAGGAACACAGGAGGGCCCGATGTCATTAAAATGGCTCAACTTGCCTTGACATTCCCTCAGACCACGTGCAGTTTCAGCTGCCTCGGTGACCACCATCAAAGGAAGGCTTAGCCAGCCCCTTAGCGGTATTTTCAAGGTGGAACTGGCAGCACAGCCAGGGAGCTCCTACTTGTCCCTAAGCACATGTGCCAACCTGGTGAATTAGTAAGCAAGCTCTCAAAAAATATTTGTCAAGTGTGTAAATAAGAAAATAATTTCCTGACATTAGTAGGGAAGACTTCATGGAAGAATGAGGCCCTGCATGGACAACTGGTCTGGAAAATGGTAGCTAAGAGCAACAGGAATTTGGAAATCAATGTAAACAATGCCACAAGCTGGGAGGCCTGGGAAATTTGGATTATATGAAACAAATTTATTCTTTTAACTGTATTTGTGGTACCATCTCTGTTTCTGGAGAGATCCTTTATGAAATCATGAATGAATCAGTTCTAGAAGGTCAAGCCTATTCGCATAAATACCTCACCTTCAGGAGTATAAACTTCTGGCAAAATTTGGTTAACATATTTTTGTTCAGATTTTATGTGTTCCTGACAATCAAATTTCTTTGAAGAAGTAACAGCAAAAAAGGAATGTTTAACTGTTATTTGAAGCAGAAATTTTCAAATAGTTTAAGTGTGTGAATATCTGAGTACTTTGTTGCAAAAGTCACAAACTGTGTTTATATTTGAGTAGCGTCTCTGTGTAAACATCCATTACATACATCTGCCAGGACAGGGCTCTTTATGAGGCTCCTGCAAAGGATGAAAGCAAGAAAATAAAAATGCCTTGGAACTCTGACTACTGCAGATAGATTAAGGGATAACATATTTTAAGAATAGTAAGCCAATATCTTCCTCTGGCCTGATTCTTTCAATCAGTTAAGGGTTCTTGCTGTTAAGATGATTTCCCTTATATTAAGCGAAGGTTGAAAGACAAAATCCAATAAGGTTGCATGATTATACATTTAGCGTGGAATTATATTTGTGTCTCCTAAGCTTGGTTTCTCTTTTGAGTATTTATTTGCTTAGTTTCTTTAAAGCATAGTAATTCCTCACAGTATGGTTCTAGAACACTGATTCCCAGCTGTGGCTGCATATTAGAATCATCTGGGGAGATTTTAAAACTCCTAATGCCCAGACCATAGCCCAGACCAATTAAATCAGAATCTCTGGGGTAGAAGCCAGGCAGCAGTAGTTTTCACAGGTCCCTAAGTGATTCTGATGTGCAGCCAAGGCTAAGAACCAGTGTTCTAGAATCATTTGTGTCAGTTTCACTAGGGTACTTGTTGATAGTCAGACCTGGGTCCAAAATTAAATCTAGTAAATTGGAATCTTTATGGATGAGCAAGAGGAATCCGAATATTCATCTATACTCCCAGACGACTCATATGCACACCAAGTTTGAGAACCTTTGGCTTATAGCGTCAAGGTGGCTAACATTGACCTGCAAAGTCATCAGTGAAGAGGAAAAGTTGAGATCTCAATCCACGGTCAGAAGTCTCCTTAGAGGTCTTTATTTAGCCAGTGTAGGCATATAGTTTGCAGGTGTCAGTAATAACTTCAGGTAAAGTTTCCACACAGTTTTGAAGTGAATCTTTATTAGGACAAATCAATCCTCTAGTGGAAAAGCTAAAATAAAGAGGCCATCTAGCTAAAATTAGAAAGAGTAATTTAAAAAAATTAGTAATTACCTGTTATAATTAAGGATGTTAAGAGAGGAATTCTTATAGAAAAGCACAAAGCTCCAAACTGGGCTTCTCCCTGACCAACCACTCAAATGTTTTTTTCTTAAAAAAGTATAATTAAATGTTTTTAAAGGAAGGGAAAAATTAAAGACCAACAGGAATCCCCATTATATTTAAAAATATTCATTCATTAGGCATATCTAACCCTTTAAAATATGTAAAGTACGTTCTGAAACCTCTCATCTGATCCTAACAAATAAGCTATTTAGGGAAGCAGGACAAAGGATTATTAGTCCCAATTTTTATAGACATATTATTTCTAGCACATAACACAGTGTGAAGTTCTAAGTCAGTGCTTGCTGAAGTGAACTGAATTATCAGATGAGGAAGCTGAAGCAAAGAACCATTAAGTGCCAACCGGCTCTTCAACAATTGATCAAGAGAGAACTGCATCAAAAACCCAGGTCTAATCCAGAATTCTTTCCCCAGCAGCATGCTTCCTCCAGCTATAGCCAGGGTACTGACCAAAGATTCTGTTTCAACAGGACTGAGGGGGCCCAGATTCTGTATGTTTAACAAGCATCACCTACCACAGAAAACATGTAATTAATCCAATTAACAGTTATTGTCAGAACAGCAAATCTCATTGGATAAATCTGAAAAAAGTGTAATATGTAAGTTATAAAAGTAAAAAGACTCATGGCCCCAATAAATATTTGTTGAATGTATGAATCCATTAACCAACAGTATAAAGTTAAGACCAAACTGTTTTACAGTAGTTAGCATAATATACAAAGAAGAAAGTTTTAGATTCTGTGTTTTTCTGGCCAACTTTCTCAGTGGGAAAAGGGACTAGAGAGCATATTATCTTGAGCTAATCTGATAACATGGGCCACTTCTTTAAACCAGTTCTTTTTCTTTCAGGGCCTGGTGGCCACCTGGATCAGCTCTCCTTCCTCAAAGAATAGGAACCAAGACAATTTGTTCTTGAAAAGAATCAAAGGCTGTGGAGTTGTGTACAGGTGGGGAAGAACGCACAGAACGTCTTCAGTTGTAAGACGAGCAAAGAGTCCTGGGAATGAAGAAACTGTCCTTCCCCAAGGCATTAGATTTGTTACTAGGCAACAAATAAAATATGATTACTTATAGCTAGCCCAAAATGCAGCTCCCCGCAGAAAACTGCTTGCTTAAAAATGCCTTTCAGAAGTCTAACCTCTAGACAATTCTGGTGTTCAATTCACCTCATAAATTACATCTTATAATTTACACACACACACACATATACATACATATGTGTGTGTATATATATATGCATTTCACATTATTGTATGACATTTTAGGAACATGTATAATTTGGTAATTCTATACAAAAACCAGTACTAATCATTATCAGTCTTATAAAGTTATAACCTCATGCTATTTTCATTACCGAAAAAGCATAGGTACTGACTAAAATCCAAAACACTAACAATAACAAATGCTTGTGGGGCTATATAACAATAGGAACTCTCATTCATTGCTGGTAAGTATGCAAAATGGTACAGCCACCGTGCAAGGGAGTTTGGCAGTTTTTTACAAAACTGAATGTACTCTTACCAAGATCCAACAACCACACTCTTAGGTATTTACTCAAATAAGTTGAAAACCTATGTCCACACAAAAGCCTGCACATGAATGTTTATAGCAGCTTTATTCACAATTGCCCAAAATGGAAGCAACCAAGATGTTCTTCAATAAATGAATGAATAAACAAACTGTGGAACATTCATAAAATGGAATATTATTCAGTGCCTAAAAAAAGAGATATCAAGTCACAAAAAGACACGGAGGAACCTTAAATGCACATTGCTAAGCGAAAGAAATTAGTCTGAAAAGTCTACATACTATGTGATTCAAGCTACATACTGTAGGATTCCAGCTACATGACATTCTTGAAAAGGCAAAATTATAGAGACAGGAAAAAAAAAATCAGTGGTTGCCAGGGGTTGAGGGAGGGAGGAAGGGATGAATAGGCAGAGCATGGAAGATTTTTAGGTTAGTGAAACTATTCAGTCTGAGGCTATGATGGAAACACCATATTATGCATTTTTCAAAACCCATAGAACTATACAATACAAATAATGAACCCTAATATAAGCTATGTCTTTATTAATAAAAATGTATTAATAATGGTTCAATTATAACAAATATATCATATTAATGCAAGATGTTAATAATAGGGGAAATTATGTAGGTGGGGGAATATATGGGGACTCCCTGTACTCTACACTCAATTTTTCTGTAAACCTAAAATTGTCCTAAAAACTATGAATTAAAAAAAAGCATATGTAGGTAATATTTAATGTTGGCATTGGAAACATTTTTTTTTCTTAATTTGTAACATATTGACAAAATAGTTGTTAAACTAAACCTATTAGGTATGTATTTGTCACTCTGTTATCATGAAACTTAAATTTCTTTAACTATTGAGCTATATTCCAAAAGATATTTAATTCACATTCTATCATACAGAAACAAATTAATAAGCCCCATATATGAATGAATGAAGAATTTTTTTCAGTTCCTTTCCCAAGTGAAATGTTCATATTATATTGGTATAGCTCTCATTTTCACTGATTTTCAATATAGCTTTGATTTGCAAAAACTATGATAAATATTTTGCCTATAATGTGTTGTTATGTAACTGAATGCACATGTTGCTACCTTAATCTATGAGATGATTTCTTTTAGCTACTGAAAGCCTTGTGCAGCATTTCTCAAACTTCAATATGTGTGGGAGTCAACTGGGGATCATTTTGAAATACAGATTCTGATTTGGTTGGTTTGAGGAGGCGCCTCATCACCTGCATTTCTAACAAGCTTCCAGGTGACACTGATGCATGACCACACTTTGAGTAGCAAGGTTCTAGAGCATATCTGGACCATAAAACTGTTACCACTGGGACAGACAAACCCAAACACCTAGCAGCTCTTGCAAGGGCTTGAAGAGCTGCTTTTCTGTTTCTCCTACTTGGAAACGCTCTCAGGGCTCCCAGCACTTCTAAATCTGCTTTCCCAAATATAATCCTTTCCAATTTCATCTATAAAGAGGAAGGCTTATAACCTTTGGGCAGTAAGCAAGCTATCCATTTAACACTCTCCTAGCTCACATGAACCAAAGATCATCTATTTCTAACTCAGTTCCTCCATTTACATGTCTTCAATCACAGAAAGGTCAAGTCACTGACTCAAGGTCATTTATCCAATAACTGCAAAGGTCAGGTCTCAGGTCTCTGATTCCAAACCCAGTCCTTTTCCCTCCATTCTCTGTTGCTTCTAATAATGATGCACCTCAGAGAATAGGGACCAATTTGTTCAGACCACAAAATCCCAGTTCTGAAGTGACTCTCTCAGCCTTGGGCTTCCCATTGCAATTACTAACACGAGTGTAAGGTCTTGGGGGGGATCGGGTGCCGTAAAAGAGAAGGTTTCTTTGTACTTCAGAATAAGCCTTGAAATTCAACACAATAACGTGGATTAATGAGCTTATTTGAGTATGGTGTAAGACGTGAGAGAAAAGAATCGGATGTTTCCCTGTGGAGAATGGGAACAAAAATGATTTGTTCTATTTCTCCAAACTTGACAGTTCTCCTGAAAGAATTTACAGCCAACCACGTGTGGGAGTCAGAGGCAGGTGGACCCTCCCCAATACCACCCATCCACAGCAACCTCATTCTATTGGGACAAACAAATGATGACTTGATGCCTTCAATGGGACTTCTAGGCTGTTAAAGATACCTGAAACTAAACTTTTCTTCACAATATGAAGAAAACAAGGCCCAGATGGGAAAAGAATTTTGTACCATTGTACAGACATTATTAACTGGAGCTTAGATTTGGAGTTTCTCAACCTCTGGTTTAAGGACCAGCCCCATCTTCACACTGACATCAACAGTAGGTTAGGCTGGGAAGGTTAACAAATATGAAATATTCAAGTGAAATTAGGGTTCACACATGCCTTCCAAATACTGTGCTTCTAAGGATTTCTAACACTAAGAATCTGCCTTTGTACACTCCCATCCTCTCCCTCCCGGAGCCCTGCAGCATAGAAAAGAGAAAGTTAGGACGACCTGACCTTGGGTGCAATTCCTGCCTCTGAACACTGGACAACATCCCATTATGAAAATTCTGTTCTCATTTCAAGGCGGGATTCCTCTGTAGGTGTGTGTGCTGTATGTAAGTAGCTCTGCATTGAGGGGCCAGACTATGCTCCGACACCACATCACAGTGTTTTGTTAATGAGTAAGGTTAGTAACATTCTCTTCACAGGAGTAAGTGACTGTCAAGGCAGCCAAGATTCGGGGCTCCCATCTCCGTCTTTCCAGGGATGTTTTGAGGTGTTCACGTGGGGAGGCTGAACAGTGATGCTACAGTACAGGAGGATCAGCCTTGTCAGCTCTGGACCCAGCCTGAGAAAAATCAGTAGGCTCTCAGTTCTTTTGTTGGTGATCTGAGCTCTTGGAGACAATTATGAGTAGTGTAGGTGCCCCTGCACTATCAGGCTTCCACAGAAATTCCACAAACTCCTGGCCGCGGCCCGTCTCTAGAAAGGTAGAAAATGCCACCAAAGACTGAGCCAGGAGGCACTCTCTATGTTTTTGCTGGTGGTTGGAAATCTGGCTCTGGCTGACAGACCCAGCCTAGCCTTTTCATTCCCAACACCACGGTCTTAACCATCACCCCAGCATCCCGAGCTCACACATTCCCTCCCCACTCTTCCTACCCTGTGCTCTTCCCCTTCCCCTCCCTCTGATCAATGCCCTATTCCTCATTCAAGATGCAGCTCGCACGTGGCAGCCTCTCGAAGAGCCTTTCCTGACAGCTTGTAGTCCACCTTGGACTCCTATCTTGCTGAACCCAACAGCAGTTAAGGGCCCACACCACCCACTTGGCATTTACGCTGAGCTATACTTCTAAGAAAAATTCATCACAAGTGGACGTATTTTGTTTAACTTCCCAGGATAAATAAGAATAGGGATAAAAGAGCGAAGTGCAAATAACACACTTGTTGAAACTTTAAAGATTTTCACACTAAAAATGCCAACATGTAAGAAGGAGGAAACTGACTTATAGATAGGGCAGGGTGGGCAGTTTCGTCTTCTTTTCTGGGTATCATCTCTGAACCTAATCAACAGAATAATGTCCAGAAGCTTAAGAAAGTAGCTTCAGGACAAGCATGAAAGAAAGAGACAGACACAGGTTTATTATAAAAAGCAACACTTTGCATATATGGCTGAACAATCATGAAAGGGGCCAACAGAAGATGACTAGCCCCCTATACCACCGGGAGGACTGAAACACAGTCTAGGGGTCCTCGGTGTGGGATGTGGTGTATTCAGTGGGAGAGAAGCAGCATTAGCCAACTGTCAGAGCTCTTTGCTGCTGGGAAATTCTATCGTTCTACTACAAACAAGAATGATAATGGACTTGTATACTTTGCAATCAATAATAATAAAAGCACAATGTCTGTGGATAACTTACTGTGCTGACAGTGAATCCCATTAAATCCTCGGGGACATTTACACACATAGCCTATGAATGTGTCCCCTCTGTACGCTTCACTGATTTCACAGGTTCCTCCATTATGGCATGGATTAGGAATGCAGGGACCTGAAAGACAGAAAAAAAATATTGCTGCATGATGCACATGCTTTAAAGTGGCACTGGGTCGACATTTTGCAATTAATTTTATAGAAAAAAAGTGTTCTGGATATTAGTGGTGCAGGAAATGTAGTAGTTGCGTGGACTCTGGAGACCAATGGCCTGGATTTGAAACCTGGTTTGACCACTTTCTAGTCACGTGGTCTTAGAGGATTTATTTAACCTCTCTGTACCTCAGTCTCACCTTCTGTTAAATGTCAGTACTAATAGACTCTACCTCAAACGGTGATGATACAGATGAAAAGAATTCCTACCTGTAAAATACCCAGAACAGTATTTGACATATATTAAACCCTCAAAAAATATTAGCACTAAGTAAAATATTGTTATTTAGTCTCTAAATTGTAAAATATCTTCTGCCTGTTTAAAAAGGAATGCTGAACAGCAATTTCTGGAGTTATGAACACTGAAGAGCTCTTGTTCCCCACCGGTGAAACAGCATCAACTTGCCAATGACCACAACCACATGGGCCAAGTGAAGTGGATAGCTGGTTGCAATACTTGGACACTCTATTTACGAGTTTGTGCTGGGGCATATTTCTGGAGAACCACAATTTTTGCCAATCTGTAAGAAGTAGCTCATCAAAAGTTGCAAATATAGAGAAACGGGGCTTAGAGTCATTTTTAAGCTTTGAGAGAGTAACTTCACCAGAGTGACTGGGGCCTGTGACAGCCAATGGAAGTGTGGTATTCAATCTCCCTTAGAGAGAACCAGCTGCCAGTACGTCGGAGTGTAGAGCTGGGCTGGTCCTGCCCGACCCAGAGGAGGACTCCTCCTCTAATACACATTCTTTACTCTGGGGTGCCCCTTGGATATGACTGAGATTTTCTCAAATGGAATGGCAGTCTGAGGCTTTTTTTTGTTTTTTTTTGCTGAGGAAGATTGGCCCTGAGCTGACATCTGTTGCCAATCTTCCTCTTTTTGCTTGAGGATAATTGTCCCTGAGCTGACATCTGTGCCAATCTTCCTCTATTTTGTATATGGGATGCTGCCACAGCATAACTTGATAAGCAGTGTGTAGGTCCACTCCAGGGATCTGAACTTGCGAACCCCAGGCTGCCGAAGTGGAGTGTGCGAACTTAACCACTACATCACCAGGCCAGCTCCATTCTGAGGTTTTTTTCTATGCAATCTTCCTTCCTTCCTCTTCTCCATTCAGAGGCGACAGGCTTGTGTCAGTCTGAAAGCTCATCCTACCTACTCTTGCTCCCTCTCCCCTTTGTCCATCACAGACATCTCCCCCAACAATCTTCTGCACCTCTAATTCCATCTCATAGTTGGCTCCACGGCTAATTGACTCAGGGCAGAATCCAGACTGGGGATTGTGAAGAAGGCAAGAAACAAGGTGAAAGAAGAAAAAGCTCTCCCTGGGAGATGAAGAAAGACCAAGGAAAAAATATAGTATCCTCTAATATTGTTTTTTTTTTAATTGGAGAGACTAGAACATATTTATAACTGAAAAAAAGTCACTGAAGACACAGTGAAGATGTACATACTAGAAAAGGAAAGCAAGAGGTATTAAACTAAGTATCTGACTATGTATGAAGAGATGAATGCCAGAGTCCTAGAGGAAGATTAGCCAAGAAAAAGAGCAAACGGTTTCAGCAGAGACTGGAGGGAAGCAAAAGGCTTGGCCCCAAGAATAGTGGTAACTTGAAGCAACTGGATGCAGCTCCAACAGGCAAGGCTACCAGAAGTGTGCAATAGTGAATAGCTACTCAAGCACGGTCGAAGCCATATAAAGACATACGGAGAGAAAAGGAAATTCACCACCATCACTTTGAGCAGTGCCATAGGACATCAACAACAGGAAGCACTTAGTGGTTGGGCAACGTTGTCTTGCGTTGAGGCAAAAGATTATCATTATATTCCTTCCTCCAGCAGCTGTCTTTGGCACTCAGTTTCTTCCAGTTTAAAATTTAGTGAAATTCAATGTTGTAGAATCTAATAAAGATACGCATGAAAAGGGAAACAATGTGGCAACCCTATAGTGCCTGATCTTCACTTCTTGATAGGGCTGACTTTCAGAAAGTGAAAAGAAATCAATGTGTCTGTGATTTTTCTCTAGATAGCTCCATACCAATTAAAACCAGTACGTTTATTTCTTTGTGCTGTGCAGTACATGTCAACTAAAATAACCAACACGTGCTCTTGAGGTGGTACGTTGCCACTGTCTGAGACAGGAGGAAGATGCAACACCAATGATCGGTTTTGTGGCAATTTGAATCATTTTCTCCAATCACTAAGAGATGCAAATCATGCTCCAGAACCTCTCTCTCCTTCTCTTCTTTCTCAATTTCTACTTCTTCCTTCCCCTCAAACTAATTAACGTTTGATGGTGCCATATAATTTACAAATTCTTTTCACATAAAGAATCTCATTTATTCCTCACAGCACCTGGAAGAGGTAGTTGTTATTACCCTTCTCTTTTAGATTTTTTTAAAAACTGAAGGTCAGAAAGATTAGATAATATTTCTCAAAGGAACATCTATGAGTGATGCATTTAGGTCTCAAACTAAGAATCTGTGATTCTAAAATCTAGACTCCTTAGAGAATCAACTAATTGGGGAGGGCAGAATGAAATAAAAGTAATAATAGAGTTTTGACTCATCAGTTCACTTCAAAATAATAAAAAACATGACTTAGATTTTTAACTGATAGCTGATAGCCATACATATAACTGCAAAGGAAGAAATAAACATAAATAATTATTGTCAAAGAACTATATAACTTTAAACAAATAAGGAGTCTTGGAGATCACCTAATCCAACCTGTCAATTTTGCAGATGAGGAAACAATGCTTAATAAGAATTCAGTGATTTCTCCTAAAAAAAACCCATCTAATACGAGGAATATTGGGTTTAAGGAATTGTATCTAAGGAGGAAAAAAGTTATTAAAACCAAAAAGGATTAAGCTATTCCTGACCCCTCAAGAGAGTGATGTAATTTGTATCAGAAAGAACATAAATCTTTTCCATGCTCCCTTCCGCTTATGGAGTTGGGTGAGGGAGGGATAAAAAAAAGACTGAAATAATAAGGCCTTTGCCAGTTCTTGGGAGCAGTTAAAGCCGTGATTCCAAGGAGGGTGGTGGATGGAAGTCACTTTGAAGAAGAAAGGGGGAATATGAGCCTGGAATAGACGACTGCTTTTACTCAAGCCTACTGCATCTTTGGAAAAGTAGAACTTGGCTAGAAGCTGAGGATGAGTTAGTGATTCTGCATAATAAAGGGAAGAACTTAGGAATGGATGGGGGAAACCCAGGACAGGAGACCCCAAAAGCAGAGCTGAAGCAGACTTCAGGGAGAGAAGGGGACCAGGCAATGAGCTGTGAGGCTGCAATATGAGAAGAAGAGTAGCCAGTAAGAAAGTGTGATGCCTGAAACTCAGGTCTAAGTTGTTTGCACAGCTGTGATGAGAACTGTCTCTGCTGGAGTACCCAGGTCTGCACTCAAGTCTGCTGGACACACAGACCTGTGTGTAGTGTTTGGGAAATCCAGGTAAGGGGCCGTGCTGTTCATCGGGCGCATCCCAGCAGAAGGCAAGAAGTGTTGCAGCACGTGACGCCCAAGGGATTCAAGAATCCAGTGGGTACAGGAACCTGAAGACAGAGTTGACAGAAGTATCGAGAGTCCCAGACACTCTAGATATTTCCAGAGAGCACAGGTGAAGCCTGTCCAGAGATCTTGGTGCAGCCTCTAGGATTCCCAAAAGATGTGAGTTAGAGAGTGGAGTTAATTTTATTTACACCCCGATGGACATCATGACCTTAGCTGACATCTGGGTTTCAGAAAAAGATTGCCTGTTACAGAGGTTGTGGCTGGTGTTATTTTTCCTCCTCCAAGAAATCCATTTAAAGGGTGAGGCTGACATAAAGCAAATGGGAGGAGGATTTCACCTTTCTAAAGGGCCTTATATGCTAACATGAAGTATATACATAGTATTCTCTACAATGCTCCATAAGAATATTTCTTTGTTTTAGAGGCAAGAAAACAGGCTTGCTCGGAGAGGTTAAGTAAAGTCTAATCGGAAAAGCCAAGATTTTAACATACTCTACCTGACTACAAATCTATGCCTGTCCATTAAGCCACACTTCTTGCTATTTTGAAGATCTGTACATTAACATGTGAGTCTCAACAGATACAAACAGAATCAGCATGAATTCACTAAGCACATTCCTTTAAATAATACAGGACTCCAAAACCTCCCTAAACAGAAATATGTTATATGCTTTGTACATACTCTTTTAGGGGAACCCATGACAGAGTGTTGAAAGGAAATGAGTGGTCACATGTCACTTATCCCCATTAGACCATAATGTCTGAAGAGTCATGGTCCGCAAACAATAGGTGTTTGACAAATTTTGCATAAACGAGGGTATGGCAATAATGAATGATAGCCATTATATCTTTTTCCTAAACCCATTCAAATTTAGGTTTATAAGATAGCAATATCTTTCGGCTTTCCACTTGGTAATTAATTAGGATACTTTCTGCAGCTTCTCCATATTTTTCAAGGTTCAAATTTTTTAAATTTATAACTAGGTTCCATTATTTTTTGTCTCTAATATGGTTTAAGCTCCAAGATTATTAGATCTGTAATAGTGTTAACAATTATAAATAACAAACCATTAGAAAGTATACTTTTGCATAATGATTACGTGTATCTTAATTCTTTGGTAAATATATAAGCAAAAATAATGTAACATTGTATATAATCTCACTAATAGTGTTTTGGTCTCCTAATTTAACAATTCCTGTAGCATATACTGTTGCTTTACAGTGTGAGGAGAAGAAAGAACTGACCCTGACCTTGCTGGACATAGAGAGTTTTTTTGTTTCGTTTTTTCTAATTTCAGGTTAAATACTATTTATTCATTAGGCACCTATTATGTGCTGAGCACTCTGCTAGTAATTTGTGATAAATGCTTTGAGCGGAATTAAAATTGTCAGCAGCTGGAAGAGTAAGCACACACAAGAAAATACTTAGTTATCCAGTTTATGGGCCTCATTTTTCAAGGTAATTTTAATTGCAATCCTTTACTGCACATATACTATGCTCAGTATTAATATACTTTTTTGTTTATGTAATGGCTTCAGGAAATTTAATTCTGGAAGTTCCTTAATAACATCATATTAACAAAGGTTTATAACATGGCCACGTCCTTAACTTTTTCTGCCAAAACTTTGGTATATTTAGGGTCTGTCATATCTTTTCTGTGACGTGTCAGCACTAATATATATATATATATATACATATATATATATATATATGTAACTTATACACAGCTTTGAACACAATTTAATAGCAGAGCAAAATTTGAAAACGATGAGTATTACTCTACCACTTAGAGCTTATAAATACAAAAATAACACAGACAAGGGCGATCTCAATTCCTTTGCACTTCAAAAGTTTCCATCTTTTAATGTTACAGGTATACAAAAGAAGTGTACAGAGTGGTGATTACGAGCGGCAGTTCTGATTAGTATTTGTAAAAGTCCAAATTATCTGATGAGACAGCAACACTTGATAATATCACTCTTAAC
Organism: Tapirus indicus; assembly: GCA_031878705.1. Taxonomy (NCBI): domain Eukaryota; kingdom Metazoa; phylum Chordata; class Mammalia; order Perissodactyla; family Tapiridae; genus Tapirus; species Tapirus indicus. The sequence continues at coordinate 11,118,481 of CM062925.1, forward strand.
AATGAAAGTATACGCGGGCTTTCAAGTACAAGAGGTTTCAGGGAGTTTTAAAATCGATAATGCTCTAATACTTTTGTAGGTAATCTTTAAGTAGCTCCTAACACAACGGGGACAGCATATGATCAATATTAATGAACAACTGAATTCAACAGCATGCTTTCCAGGCATTTTTATGTAAGCTCATATAAGTATGTCAACAAGAGTAATCGCTCACAAAAGCATTAGATCCATACAGTTTGCTACTTTTCTGCATCTACCTCCTCACAATTCCAACAGTCGAGAGTAGAAGTTATTTCCATATGTGTAACATGGTTAGCTTTTCACACATTTAGAGACTATGCCCCAAATCATCAATTCCTTATGGTGTGTAAGCAGATTATTAGGAAGTAAATAGGTTAACATTCTCTTGTGAAAATATGTACATACACTTGGTCAATTTTACAAATGATGCCCCCAAAACATTGGCAGTTAGATATTAAAAGTGCATGTATATTTTAGATTATGTAATAAGGAAATGCCAATAAAGCAACTGCAAGAGCATGTTTCACAAGTTGCTCCAGCAGTGCAACAAAATAGGAACAGTTATGACCCAAAAGTTCACTCCAAATCCTGGTCTTAAAAACACGTTAAAATTTCTTAGTATAGTGTTGCTTTTACATTTAATACAGTTTGAACATTTTGGCAGTTGCCATTTTGAGCCACTGCCATTCTATTTTAAAACTACTTGAAAAAGAAGGAATTATTCCGGGAACATTCACATGATTAAAGATTTCAAACCATTTTACACTAGTTGTTTCTCCTCCTCCTTTTCCTCCTCATTTCTACTCTTCCTTCTCCCTTTTAAATGTAAAGTGCAAATTCAGCCATTTGAGGAGAAAAATTGTCTATGGGTATTCTGCATACATATACAGAGGTAAAATATAAATAAATCTAAAACATTCCATTTTAGGGGAGAATCAGCAAGGGTAACAAGTTCTTCTTTAAATGTAAAAATATTTGAGTAGATTATGAAAATTGAAATCTGGGGCTATATAGAAATTTTTTTTTAAATACCTACCGATAAATTTTCTTCTCAAGAATTAATACTGGACTCCATACACAAGTGGCTACAGGAAGGCACTGAGATGACCAGTGGCTAGAAGGGCGTCTTAGAGTCCCTGCATTAGTTTGCCAGGGCTGCTCTAACAAATTAACACAAACTTGGTGGCTTTGAACAACAGAAATTGATTCTCTCCCAGTTCCGTAGGCTAGAACCCTGAAATCAAGGTATCAGCAGCTCCACACTCCCTCTGAAGGCTCTAGGGAAAAATCCTCCCTCGTCTCTTCCAGCTTCTGGTGGCTCCTGGTGCTCCTCGGCCTGTAGCAGCAGAACTCTGATCTCTGTCTTCTTCCCTGTGTTTCTCCTAGTTCTCTCCTCTTCATATAAGGGCACCACTCATTGAATTTAGCGCCCACCCTAAATCCAGGATGATTTCATCTCAAGATCCTTAACTACTTACATCTGCAAAGTCCCTGTGATGGGCTCAATTGTGTTCCCCCAAAATTCATATGTTAAGGCCCTAACCCCCAGTATCTCAGAATGCAACTGTATTTGGAGATAGGGCTTTTAAGGAGGTAAGTAAGGTTATAGGAGGCCATATAGCTTGGCTCTAATTGGGTACAATTTCTCTTACAAGAAGAGGAAATTTGAACACATAAGAGAGACACCAGTGATGTGCACACACAGAAGAAAGGCCAGGTGAGGACAAAGCGAGAAGGTGGCCATCTACAACCCAAAGAGAGAGGCTCGGGAGAAACCAAACTTTCCAACACTTTGATCTTGCTCTTTGAGCCTCCAGAACTGTGAGGAAATAAATTTCTGTTGTTTCAGCCACCCAGGCTGTAGTATTTTGTTATGGCAGCCCTGGCAAACCAATTTGGCCCTATTTCCACGATCTGGAAGGTCACGTTCTGAGGTTCCTGGTAGACATGAATTTTGGAGAGGCACTATTTAAACCACTATAGTCCCCAAGGAGTTGTTTCCTCAGAGCAATGGAGTCAAATAAGGAATCCAGAGCCCTCATTTATTGTTAGAGTTGGCTGATGAAACACTCATATTTATCAACAATTAACAGCTCAGTTAAAACTAATTTTGGCTCTCATCACAAAGAGTAGTAGACAAATTTTGAGAGTTTTAGAGATCAAGAGAGCAGTTTAAATTTGGAGAAGTGCCTAGGAAGAGTGTAGAAACGAATAATTAGGTGGCATCAAGGGGGATTGGGCACTGCAAGATAGAAGGAAGTATTGAAGAAAGAACGAAGATTTCTTGGAGTTGGTCTTTATTCACTTAAAATTTTTGTTTAGAGTTGGGCTTGACAATGGCAGTATGTTTTTCACGTAGTCAGCCAACATTCTGAGAAAGTTTTTATATGTATTATTTCTATAAACATTCAGGCACCCTATGTCTTTTGATTGGAGCATTTAGTCCATTTACATTTAAAGTAATTATTGTTAGGTAGGTACTTATTGCCATTTTGTTACTTGTTTTCTGGATGTTTTTGTAGTTTCTTCTGCTCTTGCTCTGTTCCCTTGTGCTTTGATGACTTTCTTTAGTGCTGTGTTTGGATTCCTTTCTCTTTATTTTTTTGCGTATTTATTATCAGTTTTTGGTTTGTGGTTACCATGAGGTTCATACATAACAACCTATGTATATGGCAGTCTATATTAAGTTAATGGTCTCAAGTTCAAACACATTCTAAAAGCCCTACATTTTTACATATCCCTCAATGTTTTATGTTTTTGACATCATATTTTACCCCTTTTGATTTTGTGTATCCCTTATGTAATCATTTGTCACTGTAGTTGAATGTCCTCTTTTTCCAATAAATAAACATCCCATTAAACATTATTAATACTTTAAAAAAGTTAATAAAATATAGCAAAAGGAACTATCATTTTAGAAGGAGATAACTATTGCTTTAGCTACATTTTATTATGGAGCACAGTCTCCCATTCTGTCCCTTGTCCATTCATCTTCCACACTGTCGCCAGAACAAGCCTCCTAAACCACCCCTTGCATAATGGCAATTCTCAGCTCAGAATGTTTTATTACCAAACAGAACTCTGTGTCATTCCTATGTAGTCAACATGCATGTACATTTTTTTAAATCCTCCAAAACATACTGATCCTTTTGGGCATCTTTTAGCTAACCAATAATATTTGCTGACCTGTTGGTTGTGTGATGTTTTTGCTAACAGAACAATATGTAGCAAACTCAAGACAAAAGACTATGTTGCCCCTGGTTTTCTTTCTAAGAAAAAGGAAACTAAATCTGACATAATATATCTATGAACATTAAAAACAGTATATAGAAGACTTTTCTGAATTAATGAATGCCATATAAAATTATTATTGTTCAAGTTACTAATATAAGGCCCAAGAACACCTTGAAATCTTGGGTCAATGGGATAAATACTCCTAAAATCTAAGAGAAACATGGATATCAAAAGTATAAATCATCACGATAATGAATGTTGTATTTTTATTTATTTATTTATTTGGTAAGGAAGATTATCCCTGAGCTAACACCTGTTGTCAATCTTCCCTTATTTTGCATGTGGGTCACAGCCACAGCATGGCTTGATGAGTGGTGTAGGTTCATGCTCAGCACATGAACCTGTGAATCTGGGCCACCAAACCAGAATGTACAGAACTTAACCACTATGCCACCAGGCCAGCCCTCAATGTCATATTTTTGTTTTTTCAGATGGCCACTAGAATAAGAATAATGATTTCCCTATGAAAATTCCTGTAAAACTTCAGAAACCATAAATGCAATCCAAGCTAATTGATAAAACTGACATTCAATAATTTTTTGATAAACCTCAGAAGAAAAACTCTTTCTGCTTCCAGTAATTGTAGAAAATCAGCTCTAGCTATCTCTATGAAATTATAACAATTTCTAATTCCTAAAAAAGCCCTCTTTAATCAGGGAGCTGTTTCCAAACAGAACTCAGCAAATTGCTTGTTTGAGAAGTGCATCTGTCAGAACTCACATCCTACACATTGCAAAATACAATTCAAGCTCGAGAACAAGCATCAGCAGGTGGTGCAAAGTGGTAAGATATCATTCAAGTCTGCCATTAGCTACCATGGTTTGTTTCCTCTTCTACATGTCAGTAGGACAGGGTATGGATTAAAGGCAGAGCAGAGACCAATGTTCTCGGGGTATATTATTATAAGCAAAGAGCTGAGCTCAAGTTTTAGGAACATCAAGCAACATCACTCTTTCACATGGTATCTCTAAGCAGCTACAAAATTTCCGTGTTCTTCATCAGTCTTTCTCTGACAGCTGTTCACCTTTCTCAGGCTCCTACTGAATGTGCCACCTGTACTGCATGATTAGCATCTCACTGTACACTGCTTCCTTTTCTATTTATTTCATGAGTCTCTTTTGTCTCCCTGATGATATGATAAACTACTTGTCCATAGGAATCCCTACTCCTTATATTTTTTGTACCCCCACAGACCCTGATAAAGTGCTAGATACTTTAACAATACCCTCTCTGCACTGCATGTTGTGAAGTTATTAAGAACACATAAATCTATTATGATAGAAAATTGTTATTAATTTTAGGAATACCGGCATATAATCCAAACAACTTACCAGAGTCTATAACAAAAACCTAAAGTTTAGAGATTGGATGCATTTTCATCTGTAGTCCTTTCTCATCCACACTTAGCAGGTTTCAACAACCCAATTTTAAGCTGGGGCCAAGTCCAAATTTTTTCTTGAATGCTGTGGCAATTTGTAAAATATCAGATTGTGCATAACCTTATAATTACAAATAGGTATTAAAAATAGGTGCACTATTTCCACAAAACTACAGCTCTTTCTCTTGAAATCTACAACAGTGGTTTTGATTTTGAAGGCAGTGACAGGAGGTGGGGGAAAGGATTTCTATTTTTACCTTTGGAGTCTGCCCTCTGTGACTGCCATGTTAATCACGAGGCAGCGAGATCCCTGTGGGAGACGTTCCAGTTGCACTCAGACGGGAAGGGTGCCTACCCAGACTTCACAGCTGAGAACATTGGAAGCACAGCTGGACAGGCGAGTCACTGTTTGGATTGCCTCCTCAGGTCTGGCATGTGGCATCTTTGTGGCAGACTTGAGAAGGCGTAAAACAAAGCAGGCATGGATTCTGGCCAGCTGGCCATCTGTTCCCTCACCCACTGTGATAATTTGGTCTTGTAGAATTTTGTTAAGTGAGCATTAAGTAATGACCATGTCAAACAGAGTACATAATGAATGCTTCTTAATCACTGGATGAAAGCTTAGGGGATGCTCACCCAAACACGGCAAAGGTCACCACCACAAACCAAGAATTTAAAAAAATGGAATAGATGCAAACAGCAACAATTAACTTCTTGTCCATTTTTATTTTCAATTTTATTGAATCGATGTCAAACAGAAGATGGAGGTCTTATAAAGAAGCTAAGTAATACCACAGTTTCTACTATCCCATTACGCATGTATCAATTTATATTGGAAAACTAAGGAAGAATTGTAGAACTAAGAAAACAGCTTAAAAACTGTGAAGGGCTTTATCATCCTGAACTGAATTGAAAAACTTTATGGTTATAGCCATTAACATCAAGCTTTTCCAAACAATTCCCCAGAATAACACCAGGTAGTCACTGAGTGGTCAAAATACTCTGTTGGTTTTTTTAATGATCAGTTGAGGTGTCCTATTCCGAGAAAGCAGCTTTTCCCTTATAAACAATTAATAAGGGCAAAATCATAAAACTTTTTAATCCCCTGAATGGACATGTAATGAGGTGCCTGATAAACTGTATTATTGGGACAGCCTCCTACTGCCTGGAGTTCCGAAGTCCATAAATTTGGGCTAATCTTGTAGAGTCAATGTTACCTCCACTGTTCACAAAAATGAACCAAATGCTTCACCTGGTTAAGTTACCATTCTATCACCGAAAGAAGATCATTTCTATTCCTAGAACTCTGCTCATATGGTTTCCCAGTTCAGAAAGCCTTCCTTCACCCCCACTGTCTCTTCCAAATCTCCCTTTCCTTCCAAGACTATCCCAAGTTTCATATCCTCTATTAACTCTTCCCTATCGTTTATTCTTATTTTCTTCAACAAATTTTTAGTACTCTCTGTTACAGCCATTGTTTCATTCATTCATTCATTTATCCGTGCATTCACATAATCATTTGGTTTATATTCAAAGCTCCTACTGTGTGCTAAGTACTAAGGTTATAACAGTGAGCAAAACAGATACTGTTTCTGCTCCCGTGTAACTTTAGTCAAGTGGAGGGACTGACACCAACCAAATAATAACATAAAAAAGGTAATTATTTAATGAGGCATGAAGGAAAGATATACTGTAGCCTGACAACTTATTAATAGAAGGTTCCCTGAGAAAGTGACACATAAGCTAGGAGCTAAAAACCAAGTAAAAGCTAAAGTAAAGAAGGAGATGAGTTTTACATTCACGGGTCTATGGAAGGAGAAGCAGGTCAAGAATAAGGGTCTTCAAGAAGTCCAGTGTAGCTGCAGTAGACAAGCAAAGACAGAGAGACAGACAGGGACCAGAGCAGGCAAGTTGTCAAAGGCCATGTACAAAAAAAAAAGGCCTTATGGGATACACTGACACATTTAAGCAATAGGCTAATAGGACTGGTATTTCAATTTTAAAGATAATCCTGTGTACTCTATGGACAATACTTTGGAAAGGATCAGCACAGATGGAGGTAGAGTCATCACTCTATTCCAGGTAAAGCATGATAGGAAGCCTGGAGAGAAACAGACAGATTTGAGAGAGAAAGGTCAAGGATGACTACTGTGTTTCTAGACTTCACATCTCAATGGATGAACACTGGTGCCATTCCTTATTGGAAGGGAAGATCATGACTCAGCTTTTGGATCTGTTATTCAAGAGGAGGTACCAAGAAAGCAGGAAAGAGTGCGGCCTGGAGTTATAAATGTTGGTGTCCCTGGGTATAGGTAGAAATTAATGGGTATGGATGTAGTCCCCTACTGAAAACCCAGAGACAATACAGAGAATCCAGGACTAAGGCTCAAGAAATGCCATCATTTAATGGATGGATAGGTAATGCAATGGTCCAGAGAAAGCAGCAACCAAAGAGGTAGGAGAAAACTTATCAGGAGAGTTAAATGATTGTGGCACTTAACATATTGTTTTGCATTATTAATGAACTGTTTAACATGTATGTATTTCATCATTATGAATAGATTTTAATGTCCCAGAAACATGGGATTTCTGTTTTATATTTCTTTTATAAGCCACTCTGTATTTTACATGCCTCCTAGCACACAGCAGATACTTACCAGTTGGATGAAAAATGTTCACAACTTCATGGACTGAATATACTGGCAATGTATGTTAGGGAAATGTTCTCCTTTAAGTATAAAATAATTATACCAAAGGAAAATCTGGTTGATTTTTTTTCTCATCTCAGGAGTCACTTCCCTATAACTAAAGGAAAAGCCAAGTTGGAGAAACAGCCAATACTTTTTGCTTCCAGAAGGAGGCTTATTTGGCCTATAGGAGTAACAAATTTTTCCGTAATCTCAATTCCTTTATAATCTATGAGAGGAAAATGAAAAACCTGGAGAATGAAAAGGGTGATATGAAAATGAAGACAGACAGAAAAAGTACATGTTGAAAAAATGTACATGTTTTCAGATTTACTTTAAGTCTTTTGGCTGATGCAGTTTTTCCATGATCTGTCTTACTGGTGCTACTCTCAGTGTTGTACTATCATTTTACCAACCTTAGAAGTCCTCTTGTTTGACTACACATCTAAAACTGGTAAGATCATTCTGACTAGAGAACTCAGTTTAAACTGCTTTACCATTAGGCTGAGAGAACCTCTATAAAGATCTACCCATGGGGATAAGCAATCTGTGGATGAAAAAAAAAACGAAAAGCCATTTTAAAATAATGACATCACACTTTATGTAAAGTACTTGTCTGTATGCTTCCTAGTAGACATGAAAATGTAGCAGGCAGTTAAATATTTGAGAACTTTGGAAATCCACTTAAAAATGTGTATAACATTTATTATCATTGCAAACCCAATTAAAAATGTTGAGCTATTAAACACAATTCACTTCCTAAGTCATGAGAGAAAGTACTAAATGTATGCAGCACGGATTTGCATTACTATAAAAATCTTTATTTCTACTTTTCCAGCATTATGCATTTAAATTTGTAAATTCCATGTTACATTAATCACATGAATATAGATGGGCAATTTTTAGACGGAGCTACGGTAATCACTGTATTCTTGTAAAAGGAATAATTCCTGGTGACAATTTTGTGGCAAGTTTTCTTAAAAACTGACTATAGCTCATAAAATGGCAAGGTTTCCTTCACAAAAGTTATTAGACATTTAAGCCCTCCTCTGCTTGATCAAAATAATAAAAAAATTAAATGTTACACTTTAATATGACTGTCTTTGGACTCTGACACTGTACTTAATACTACATAGAATATGGTCATACAGTCATTAAAAGAAGTGGCAATAATCCAGGTTTGACTGCACAGTGATTTAATATTTATAGTGTTTTCATGATCCAAATAAAGTATGCTGATTAAAAAGTTCAGGTGTCACCATCTGGATGGGCAAAAAAGCTGAGTTTCACATCTTCAGTACAGAATGCCCCAGGTTATTTCTGCCTGTTACCCTTTCTTACTTCCAAGACAACTTCTGTTAGGTGAAATATTATAGTACTGAGAAATTACATGTAGTAGAGAAGGCTTTAGTCAATAAATGAATAACTTAAATAATTAATCAGAGTAGTTATTACCAACATGCAATTTAAATATAGTAGATCTGAAATTTAAATATAGTAGGTCATTCTTTAAGATCAGGTATCAAGTATAAAAGATTTTCAGAATAACCAAGAATATACTAGAAGTGACAGAATGTGTGACTGCCACTTGGTCAATAATGTAATGCAGCTTTTAGTGTGATTTTTTTTCCTGCAAAAAGCCTTTTAAAATAATGTATGAGTCTAACTGAAGTAGGTCACAAACAATGAAGTAAAGAGATTTATGATTGTTTATTTGGTGCTAAAAAAAATCAGCTGGAAATGTATAGACTTCCCAATTTCCAAAGAAGCAGCTAAATAATGACTTAGATCATTGTCCAAGACGCTGTGGTACTTTGATAGGCAAGATAGGTTGAATTCTAATGAAAGATCGGCAAGCAACAAAAATGTCTCTAATTTGAGTGTTCAAGGATAACCATATTATTCAAGATTAAATATCTTCTGGATGTGGACTGAGGCCCAGCCCCATAATTGCACTAGGAATTTTTTACACTTGCTTCAATATTTTTTCTGGATAAAATAATTTTGACCACGCTTTATGTCACAGAACTTGAGGGCTCCAAATTTTCTTTGATCTATGTGCCGGAAGGGAACCTGAAATCTTGAGGAGACTCTTTCCACAGGAGCTACCTTAGTATACCTCTGGGCTAGAAAGGCAGTGTTTGATTCAGACACTTGTGCTCAGCATGCCTTTCAACTTTCTTAAGAGGATGTCATTCCTACCTCTACCTTAGTATATATGCTTTTACCCTGCTTTTATCCCAACTCATTAGGAAATGCTATTGGCTCCACCTTCAAAATGCTGAGTAGCTATAAAGCCAAGAAACATGAATGAATACACACAGTAAATGATTTACTGATATCACCTGGAAAAACAATAAAATGATTTGGGTCTACAAGGCTCCTGTTGCTGTATTGAACACACCAGCCAGGCTTCCACTTCTGGAACTTTGCACTGGCTGTTCCCTCTACCTAAGAAGCTCTTCTGCTAACTCGTTCACCTCTATCAAACCTGTACTCCAAATCATCTTATCAAGGCTTTGCTCAAAATGATGGTACCTGTTTCTCATTCAAAAGTGCAAACCACACCCTCAACCCCAATATTCCTATTTCTCTCTTACTGTTTTCTCAATGGCATTTCTAATATGAAATGATAATTTATTCTTTTATTTGTTTATCATCAGGGAGACCCCTGCTAGAATGTTATTTCCATGAGGACATGAAACTTTGTTTTGTTCACTGACACATCCCAAGAGCCTGGCGATGATGTCCTCAGTATTTCTGTGTTGACAGAATATGACTCTGCATTTAAATGGCTAAGTTTTCCAAGTCTTGTTGAAGAATAGAACATTAACGTTACTAAATACTGATCAAAAGCTGGATTTCACCTTGCATCATGTCAGAACAGTAGTTATCCATGTACATAGGATCATTCTGACAAATACACAAGTACTTTTACAGGATTATATTTTGCTGTTATCCCACTGACCTACTAAAAAGACTTTAGGAAAAACACCCTGCTTTATTTACTGTAAGGAGTTATGTTATCCAGGTTTCAAGGAGCAATATCTCTGACGTTGAATGGTTTTGTTTCTCATGAGCGACAAATCGAGTTTATTCTTAGCGACAATTTGAACTGACAACATCATTCAGTCTTCAGAAACTCATTAAGCAGCTGCATGTGCCAGGCACTGGGTATAGTGAACAATACCAAAATATAGCCAATGGCCTCAAGAATCTCATATGTCAATGAAGATTACAGACCAGTAAATAGAAAACTTCAATATAATGAAATAAGTGCTAATGCCTGGCAAGTACGGAGAATTCTAGGACAATGCAGGAGGTATACGTAATCCAATATTGGAGACTCAGGTATGACATCCTGGAATAATTAACACCTAAGGCTGAGTTCTACAGGTTGAACAGAAGTTGGCTGAGCAGGAAGGTAGGTTATAACCCTCCAAGGAGAGGAAGGCTATATCATGTATGAACACTCAAAGTAAAGTAAAGCATGGCTAATTTGTAGAATTGAAACAAATGCAATATAATTGCAAAGAGAGGTGCAAGAGGCAATTGATAGGGGACAATCTGATTATGACAGGCCTCACAAGCCAGATTAGGGATTTAGACTTTATCCCAAGGGTAATAGGAAGTTATCTAATTGTTTTAAGCAAAGAATGACTGATCAGATGCACATAAACTGGATGTGCAGGGTTAGCTACTTAATGGAGTTACTGGGGGAAGGTTTCTATTTCCTCTACAAAGTATATGTCTGTTTCAACAGTAGAAAGGATAGTAGGAGGCAGTCTGATAAGAAAGGAAGCAGAAGCATTTTAAATAGCAACTGGTGGGGCATAGGAGGCATCTTAGGAGGCAGTCAGGATTGGTAGGTAGCATTGATGTTCAGGTGTTGACGACTGGGAAACTGTAATGGCACCAGTCTGTGCCTGATGTGGCATTGCTTCTACTGCGCTTCGCAGAGAAGGATAATGATACCATTAATCCATGGTTAGAAGCTTTCTACTTGTATGCAGCTCGGGAACGACAAAGAAAGGCAAAGAAAATGAAAATGTGTGCAAGAGGGTGGTTTTGATGATAGACCTTGTGGTCTTGATTAGTAAAGGGAGGGAGATCAGACTTTAAGGAGTGGAAAGAGGAGGGTGGAGGGCCACAGGGATTGGAGGTCTGAGATCAAAGAACAGGTGTAGTTTAAGAAACTAAATGAGATCTGGATCTAAAAAAAAGTAGTAGTATAGTGAAGTTATATAATAAATGCATGTATACATTTTGGATATACAGTTATAAAATGTTAGAGAAGTGTTCAAGATTAACAACATACTGAGCCATTCTTCTTGACATGATCAGAATGATCAGAGTAAAGAAGAATTAGCAAGGAAGTAACAGGCCATATAACACCATGTCATTCAAGGTTACTGACGTCTTCTTTGCCCACCACCTAAAATCATCTGATGACAACCAGTAGTGAGTATCATACTTTTGAAAACATTGTTTTAGGACAAAGGAAATGTCTGGGAAGATGTTGAACATGTTATGGAATTTGTGTGCCATGGAATGGGGCTCTTTGATTTCAAGAAAGACATGAGCAGCAGAAATCTGAATCTGACCAGAGCAAGCAGAGCTGTATGAGAGCATGGGCTGGTGAAGATCACTAGCCAGAAAGGCTTCCAGTTCTAGTAGTCTCCGAAGATATGAAGATTTCTAAGATGGAATGAGATTGCCTGGCTATAAAATTTCCAGAATAATTAATTTTCAACAATGTCCTGCTTGATGGGGAGACTCAGACTTCTGTGCAAAGAGCAAATAGCAACTTGAATTGACTCTGAAGGAATCTTCTGAAAGAGTCTTTGTTCCGGTGGGTAATGATGAGATGGTCCAGTGTGTTCCACATACCACACCTCAGCTCAGTCAAGAGTTCCATTAGCTGCAGCATATGGAGGAAAACAGGGGCCCTGGAAATTTTACTGTGACCAACTGCAAGGTGAACAAGGGCTCGTAGCCCAGCTGACAGCAATGAAAGCAAATAGCGTCTCGTGACTGAGGAAAACAAGTCCTTCCCAAATCTATAGATATGGGGATTTCTGACAGTATGTCATACAATTCCCCCAGAAGCCTGGAAGATTAGGGAAACTTAAGTGACTGCAATCAGGATTACATTCAGGGATTAATTTTCTTAAATGAGTTTATTTAGAATATGAATTATAAATGTTGTAGGATTTATATGTGAATTTAAAGATGCCTCTGTGAAATCATTGTGAAAAAAGTCAGAGTATTAATTAATCAATCTATCTAAGGAGTTCAAATTTTCTCAGGAAGTAATCATGACTCTCTGTAAAGATCTCCAGCATATACAAGCAATGAAGCATACTTGTTTTCAATAAGCCAAACTGGACATAAAATTAACATTTATGAGTAACTGAGTAACATGCTTTCTTCCAAGTTCTAAAATAAAAAAAATTGAAAGTTTCAAAACAGGAATCATAACATACATAAAGAAGAATTGGTACATCATCTTAAATTATTACATATTTTAATTGATATTTGATGAGCTTTCAAATTTACAAGTAGGAGTATGTTTCTACACATCAAAATTATTAAACTTGCTACACAGTTCTGTGATATATTACCCTTGTATTAACAAAACTGGAGTGATTAGTCACATAATTATTGTCATGGAACTGAAACATTTTAAAAGAGACAAAAAACGCTTAAATTCAAATTAGGCCAACGTTAGTACCAGACAGGCATTACTAACTATGTAGACATCGATAGTAAGAAAACAACTTCTTTGGAAAGTATTGGTATAATGGGAAAAAAACTGGAAAAATTGTCTCACATAAAGAAAAAACAGAATGACAAATCTTCAAGTTCATCTGATTTTCACTAAAATTCATCCTTACAGGAAAGCCTAAGAAAATTATGTATCAAGCAAAATACACTCAGGCATGGAGCAAGGTAAAGTTGAATGTTTCAGAGGGTTTTAATAGGATATATTTGTTTGAATAATGAAAAAATTTAATTTCTTGTATCTTAAATTCAAAGAAATAATCTGGGATATGAATACTAATTCTCAAATATATACCACTTGAGTCTTGCAGAGAAAACAGATAACAACTCGCAGTTGTTTAAACAGTTAAACAACAAAACATAGATAAGTTAAACCTTATCTATGAATGTTTTTAGCAGGATGTGTCCAGTTTAAGATTGGAGTTTAATGTCTCCAGTTTAAAAAGTCATATAAGCTCTACAACTGCATGAAGATAGCCTATTACCTAAACAGCACCGCCTCCCCATAGACATGATAACACATGTACCATACTTAGAGACTTCCTCTGTTTTTCTGGGTCAGGGACCACGTGTCCAATGAAGAAAAGAAGGACCTGGGGAGGTGTCCTCAATGTCCTAAAACTCTCCTTCTTCCTCTGTGCCTCTTGACTGCTTGTATCCTTGAAATCATTAGTAAGCTTTGATATTGGGTGAGATCTCTGATTTGTGTAAGGCTGATTTGACAATCTAATCTTTTGAATTAGCCCAACTCTACTTAGTCAACCTTTCTAAAAATGCTGTACAGACTGAAAAATGAAGCACCTGAAATAACCCAAATGCCTACAATTTGAGGAATGGTTAAGCAACCTTCAATACGACACAACTATGAAGTAGAATAGAATATTGCCAACTAAATTAAAAATGTGAAAACAATTTAGTTATTAAGATTTTTAATAGAATTCTATTAAATGCAAAAAGAGCAGTTTATGTTACAATTAAGTAAAATGTGGTATACATACAATGATAGGCTCTGAAAGAAGTACATAGATTTTTTTGAATAGCAGGGTTATGATGGAGAATTTAGTTGTAAAGTGTTTAAGGAAGTGGAAGGTCAATGTAGGCAAGGAAACCAGTGTGCCAGTCCTTGTAATTGTCAGATTATAGTTATTGAGACTTCACAGATACTCCAGGTCTCCTCATAGACACATGGTAGGATTGCACTTCTCCATGTAATGTGCATGACTTCTGACAGGAGAACTAATGAGTGATTCACAGTGTTAATTTCACACTGCTTTGGTGACTGTAGAAGCAACTGTTGAGATGTAGCCTTTGTCAGCCTGGGTCCCTGAGTGTCTACAATGAGCAGAGATCCCATACTGACCCATACTGGGCATGTGTGTTAAGCCACTGAGATCTGGGTGTGGCTTTTTCCTGAGGCATAATCAGGTTCGCCCTGACTGACTGAGCAAGAAAAGGGTAATGGGAGTGTGATACCTTCACTGGGTAACATTTTGTAAATTACAAAGAGCTAAGTTTGTGCAAACACAGATTTTTCAGTCCTGCAGGATGTCCCCAGGGAGTACATAGTAGGTGACGGTCTTAACAGTATTGCAGAGTAAGAACCAAATGACTGTAGGAGGTAATGTTGAAGAAGAGAATGGAGTTAAAGGTGACTTTGATGTTTTATGCCTGACAGAGAAACTGGTAATGCCACTGAGAGAGGGAATACATGAGGGCAGATGAAAGAAACTTAAAAATGTTGATTTTTGCACATAGGCCATTAGATGTGTCTAGCTGATGTTCGAAAATGGAAATCTAAAATTCAGGAGAGGGGCCAGGGTTATAGAGAAGAGGGAGAAAAGAAAGCAGCTTCACACATACATTAAGCTGGTTACTCCCTTAGGAATTTTACATGTAATGTCTCCAATAATAATCACAATTTCACCATTTCACTGACAGAACTGAGTCACTACGAGGTTTAGCTACCCAGATTTGGGAGTCCTATCCATAAAGGAACTAGTAGAAGCCTGGGAGAGATTACAGAAAAGGAGATAGTAAAGATTATATTCAAGAGGCAGGCAAAGGGAACAGGGCACTAAATAGGAACAGACATTTTTAGAGTCAATCGAGAATACAGTGAGGTCAAGGGAGAAATGTCAAGAAGTAATAGACTATTATTCATGTTGAATGCTTCAGAGAAAACTAACTAGATTCATCATCTTCAAACTACTGAATTTTGCCTCTAAGTGGTTGACTTTTGAGAGGCAAAGACTGAAAAATACTCAGCTTTTAATATATTAATATTCTGCAGAATATTAAGTGGAAGAAATCTCAAAGATGGTGTGTTTTATGAGCATTACACCTCATGTTTGCCTAAATTAAAATCTAGAGAATTAAGTAATTACTACCATTAGGAATATTTTTTATTTCTTCAGATAAAAAGTCTCTAGCAAAGATGACCCAACAGATGTTGAATGAACCCCTTAACAGGCCTAAATCATATAGGTAAATTAATTCCACAAACTGCTCTCAAAAGGAATTTGAATCTCAGGGCTGATTTTGGTGTGCCAACAGCACCTGTTCCTGGTGGATCATGATGCTTAATGAGATGCATAGAAACCTCTGAATTGCATAAATATTCAGAGTGATCTTTAGGGAAATCCTGAATTAGAATGCATTCCAATAATTTAATTGGAAGGTCACATAGGTGAGTGACTATTATAAAATCTATAATACAATGGAAGCATTATCCTCTCTCAAGTGACCACGGTTAAGAACTTTGGGTCTTATTGCATTTGATTCGTTGAAGGGTTCCGCAGCTTTGATTTACCTGCTTGTTCCACAGAGATTTGCACTTTTGTTGCTTTGTGCTTTTGTTACTTTTATTCTGAAATAGCTAGTGAAAGCAAAACATCAAACTCAATTTTACCTTAGTGAAGAACGTTTACAGCATTTATTGGACACAGTGAATAAACCTAATAATCAATATTACAAAATTTATTTAAAATACTTCATTAGAAAGTTATTAGTTGTCCAAGCAAAACCTAAACATTTAAATAACCCTGTCAAATTCACTTTCATATACTTCAGGGTGTAATGTCCATTGTATATCACTTGAAACTAACAATACAGAACACAACCAATTTTTTTTTTTTTTTTTTTTTTGTGAGGAAGACCGCCCTGAGCTAACATCCGTTGCTAATCCTCCTCTTTTTGCTGAGGAAGACTGGCCCTGGGCTAACATCTGTGCCCATCTTCCTCCACTTTATATGGGACGCCGCCACAGCGTGGCTGACAGGCAGTGCGTCGGCGGGCGCCGGGGATCCGAACCCGCGAACCCCGGGCTGCCAAGCGCGGACGAAACCGCTGCGCCACCGGGCGGCCCCAGAACACAACCAATTTTAAAATAAACACATTTTGAACATTGTCTATCCTCATTATATTCCGTACTTATACCATTCCTTTACTTTCATCAAAATGTAGATAAAAATAAAACTGAATTTTTGCAGTCAAGACAATTAACATATTTTTATAACCAAGTTCCATGTTTTTGATGTTCACTCCATTCTTCCTAAAAAATTCTTCCCTTTTCTTCAACTCTACTTTAAAATTTGCATGCACCTCTATTAAATGCCTAGTTTTAGTTATTATCCAATTATTTTTCATCTCTAGGTCTACACACAACCTATCCTTTCCTTGTCTACTTGAGTTCCAATTAACTTGGAAATTTAGCAAGCCCCTTATGACTGCGATGTCAGTATCCTTCAAAGAGTCTTCTGCTCTTCTTTGAAATAACATATTAGTGATCTCAAAATAGTTCTTAAAATTCTCTCTTTTCTTTTGTGACCATTTATAAGCATAAGTTAATTGGCCCAAGGGCGACTATTAAAAAACGGCTGCACGACCTGAAAGAGAAATGTTACTTTTGTATAATTTTTAAATGTAATGTGTCCTATACGTAGCCTTGATAATTAAAATAGTACCTTTCTACATAGTCATGTATATAGGTTTTTACCTATCTGCGTCCCACTTTTGTCCAGGAAGGATTTTAGGTAGTCCCAAAATATGTGAAATAAGCTAGAAATATTCAAATAACCAACAAAAATAAGGATGAGCCGTAATGTGACAAGGAGCAAGAGAAACAATAAAGTCTATGTGTCATTGCAAAAGACTGCACCTCTTTCACAGAGGCAATATGAAAAGTGTAACAGCCATAACATTTAAAATCTTATAAAGAGGCTGTGTCCACTGGAAGAAGCAGACTCTTTAATGACAGATGGTGAACAGTAAGGCTATTCTCAACCTCCATCAATCATGGGGTAGAGAACTTGGCAGTGCTGGAACACTCGGCAACAGAAATACACGTATTTATTGAGTATCTAGTTCACCGGTAAATAAAGTGGAAGAAATTCTGTTAAAATGTTTTCTTGACACATTTTTCACAGCAATCTACTGGCATTTTCTGCTCTATCCCTCAAGTTACTCAACATGATGATTTCCCAGGGGTCATTTCCACATCACAGTGAGACACTTGGCTCTTGTTACCTGAATCTAGAAAGAGCTTAGGCTTGCGTCTAAGCACATTCTAATTCACCCTTTATTGTCACCCCTTTCAAGGACATTTTCTAGGTGTAAAAATTATGACTTACCAACAAAATTTATATGTCAAGATTATCATAAATAAAATTCACAATAAAATAACAATAGTAACAAAATTTAAAACAGTAATAGTTTAAAAGGTCCTGTATTCATTACAGTAAGGTTAAGCTTTGTTCCCAAATGCTAAAATGAATTTGGACAAAAGACTCTTCTCACATACCACAGTAAATATTCATTTTCTATTCAGAAAAGATCACTCATGTTGATCTGATTTTTCTGCCAATAAAGGATAAAACTGAAATGGAAATAAGGTAAGGTTTAATTTTGTTTTTTAGTTCTGTATTACTCTAACTAAGTTAACTGGCTAAAATATATTCTTTTTAGGTTTCTATAATCTGGGGCTCTGGTTTTCTGTCTCTTGATTTTACAAATTAATGAATCTAGCATTAAAGTTGGAGAACCTGTAAAACTTCAAGGAATTATAAAATTATGTCAAAATATTTAAGAAAAATTTGTGAATATCACTTTTCTTCTTTAAAATGAAAAGGAGCTACCTTATAATGTGGTTAAAATGTTGCTTATCTCTGTTTTTCTCCTCTCTCCAGATGTTTCTAAAACATACATAAGTTTAAAATAGTATAAATATTATTATAGTTGCTCTGTAATTTTTCCCAGAACTCATTTCCTAGAACATACAGAGTTTCCACTGAACTCGAGGTTAGCTCCATCTTTATTGAATTATATTGGCTGAGGCTTTGACAATATTTGTATGCTTTATGAATGCTACCTGTGCTGCTTTATTGAGTAAACTATGATTTCATCATTATATTTTTACGATCATTTTTTAAACCAGGAAAACCAAAATATCAGAGTTGCAAGAATAATATTCTACCCATTCTGGTTAATCTTTCATTATGTATTAACATGTTCATTTACTTAAAAATTCCACATCCAGAAAATGACAACCTAATTTATTGTACACTTATTTACCACATCTACTTTAGCTGTTGTAGTAGGTTGACTGGTGTCCCCACAAAAGATATGTCCACGACCAAATCCCTGGAACCTCTGATGTTACCTTATTTGAAAAAAGCGTCTTTGTAGATGTAATTAAGGATCAGGAGATGAGATCATCCTAGATTCCCTGGTTGGGTCTTAAATGCAATGACAAATGTCCTTTTAAGAGACAGAAGAATAGAATCCACAAACAGAAGAGGAAAATATCTCAATATGGAGGCAGAGATTGGCCTAGCGTATGTGAAATGTGGCCACAGCCAAGGAAGCCAAGGAATGCTGACGGCCACCATGGGAGAGGAAAGGGAGGATTCTCCCCCAGAGCACTCAGCGGGAGCACAGCCTTGATGACACCTTGATTTCAGATTTCTGGCCTCCAAAACTGTGAAAGAATAACAGAACTGTGTGTTTTTTTAAGCCACCAAGGTTATGGTAATTTGTTATGGGAACTTTGGGAAACAAATATAGCTGTAGATAGTCAAAGTGATTAGGAGATGATATAAATCAAGAAATGTGACCAATACAACTGTAATTTGCACAAATCCAAGAGGGTATAGTATCTGCATAGGGTACTATAATATAGTTTACATATTTTGTATCTTTAAAAAGCACCGTGTTCATTTGATTTCTCTATTTTTTTTTTTACTTTATGATCCCGGGGGTGATAATATTTTTAACGATATTTATCTGCTGATCATGAAACAGGTATTAATCCCTGACTCTGTCTTCAGCATTGCTGGAAATACAATAAAAGGATCAGTTACAGTCAAGAGTGAGTCCCCAGTCCAGGTGGATAAACAACCACAATGTACATCCGGTACATGATGAAGGAACTCAAATCCCTTTAAGGACAAAGACTATTGCCTCCCCAACCTCTGTTCTATCCGTTCTTTCATACTCACAGAAACATGACTTGTTTGAAAGGCAGTAGTGAAGATCTCGTGAGAGTATGGGCCCCTTCCCCAGTCATGCTAATCTCAGTGACCTGCCACACAGAACATTCCTAACAGATACACAAGTTGGGATTTGGGAAAAGAGAAATCAACGTGAGTTACAGCAGATGGGAGATGTAGAACCTGAGATGAGTGTGAAAAGATGGATAGGTTTCGGAGATATGAAAGGGAAAGAAAAGCATGTTCTAGACAGATAAAGGTGAATTAAAGCTTTGAAGTAAGAATGAGCACAGCATACATGACTTGGAGTAGAGACTGTTCTGCCTCCCAGGGAGAAGAAACATGGGTGTGACGGGTCATACAAACCATGCGCAAGTTTCATGGAGTGAAATGAAAGAATGTCTTAAGGGATCAGTTTTTGTTGGTTCCCTCATTTCCAGTAGAAGAATAAAATTAGTATGAATCAATAATTTTCTCTCTCAACCTCCCATCACCTAGTCAAGCATCAAGGAACACAGAATAATTGGATGATATAAACAAAGAAGATTGAAAAAAATCAGTCTGAAAACTCAAGTTACTTAAAAATATGTGAATCTCCCTCTTCTATAGCTCTATGAATTCTCAGAAATCTTGAAAGTTAGGCGACTTGCTTGAGCATTCTGCCTAAAGAATAGCAGACGAAAGATTGGCATATTGTAGGAACTCAGCACGAATCAGAATTTTCAGTGGTTTCTTCATGATCTTACAAATAAAACTTACTGTGTTTAGGTAAAGATGCAGCATGTTAACATTCTGGGGAAAAAAATCTCTTATCTGTTCACTTTCTAATCATTATTACTTTAGCTTTGTTCATATTAGTAGCTTAGCACTTGCATAATTTCACCCAACACAGTTTTAAACACTAAGGTATGGGATGAAATAGTTTCAGAGGGCATCAGTCTCGGATAGATATCATTAGTCTTTTGCAAAACATCTAAAGCATTGGCACAAACCTTTGGCTAATATGTACAGTGTTTTTTATTTTTAAGAACTGGATTGTTCACTCTTTTGCAAGAGCCTCTAGTAAGCTTTCAAAACAATCAACAATGTTGTAACATATTATTTAAATTAGATAAGAAATACTGGATATTTTCTCACTTAGATTTACATCTACAGAAGCAGAAAATTAGCTGCAAAATACAGGACATATCTCTAAATCTTGGTGAATTCTAGCAGTTGAAGATCTGCCTTAGATAAATATCTTAAAAAAAAAAAGTTGTATCCCAAGAATACTACACTCAGGTACATTTTATTTTATTTTTAAATGTATTACTCAGATTTAAAAATCTACCATTGATGCAACTTTGAAAATAAAATCACTTGACAATGTCTATGAGATTAATGAGACATGAATTGATAACAATGCAATAATGAGGAAGTTATTATACAAAAAAATTGCAAACCCTTTCTTATTCCACTTGGAGTCCAAACTCGGGAAGCCCAGGGGCCCTGCAGGCCTGGCGGGGCCCTGAGTGTAGGGCCCCGCACTCTGTGCAGCCTCCCTTACCCCCCCTCGTCCCCAGCCCGCCCACCCCACCCGCGCCCAGCACTAGACTGTGGTTGTTGTCAGGTTGGATGCTTCTTAAAATCACTACTGTGGTTTCCATCCAGTAATTCCTAACAATGGCTAGATTATTGACATTGTTAGGACATGACACTAAAAGAATTACTAAGCAAAACACATTTTAGTCTACTGCAACAAAAGCAGAAAGACAAAGATCAATGTAATGGCTTTTTTTCTCTGCCAAGGGATTTAAGTAATTTTAAAGCATCTTTAAGATTCCTTTCAAATTCGTGTTATCCTTCTCTTTCTTTCTTAAATTGGTGAATATATCTATCATTTCCCCTGTCTTTACATCATCATACAATGAAGATGGATGTTCTTGGGTTAACGATGCTTTAAAATAAGCATAAAATTAGGGTGGCTTAACTTATTCATTAATTCATACAACAAATACTTACTAAGCATCTACCTTGTACCAAACACTTGTTCCAGCAGCTGGGGATTCGGTAGTAAATAAAATAGACCAGAAAAGTCCCAAACCTCAGGTGGTTCATACTCAGCCTGGGTAGACAATAAACAAGCTATATACGTAGCATATGCAGACAGGTGCTAACATTAACAAATAAAGCAGAACAGGGACCATGACAAGCTGGAGAAGGTGTGACCTTCTTAGAGGCGAAGAGAGGCCTTTCTGAGAGGCATCTTTGGGTCAAGACAGGAAAGATGTGATGGAACAGTCATGCAGATACCTGGAGGCTCTCTGTGATGGTCAAACTTTATGTGTCAACTTGGCTAGGCTATGGTGGCCAGTTCTTGGCCAGAATACTAGTCCAGATGTTGCTGTGAAGGTATTTTGTAAGTGTGATTAACATCCACACTTAGTTGACTCTGGGTAAAGCAGATTACCCTCCATAATGTGGGTGGGCCTCATCCAATCAGTTGAAAGCTTTAAGAACAAAAACTGAGGTTTCCCTGAGAGGAAAGAACTTTGCCTCAGACAGTAACATAGAAATCCTGCCTGTGTGTACAGCTGGATGGCCTGCCCTACAAATTTCAGACTTCCAGTCCCACAATCGTGTAAGTCAATTCCTTAAAATAAATCTCTATTTGATATATTTAAATGTCTACATATATCCTTTTGGTTCTGCTTCTCTGGAAAACTCTGACTAACACACTCTTCTTTTCCATTTATATATCTTTACTGTTTTTTAAAAATTTTGATGTTTTTTCAATATTTGATCTTAACATTAATTTGCGTTTCATTTTTGGTGTTTTTCCCAGTATTCTAAAGGTCAACAGCACAAAATCTAGCTACAATTCATTGAAATAATCATGAAATTTCTACAAACATTAAATCAAAATTTGATTTACACCTCGTGAGTTACTTTTCAACATTATGATGGAGGTGAGTTTCAAAAAGTTAAATTTTTAATGCTATAACAACATATACAATGATTAAGTCACTTATTTTTTCCAAGCTTAAAAATCTGATGAAATTTGAATGGTTATTCTGTAATATTTTAAACATAAAATTATTGTGTTTTGGCTATAAGTTCATGACAGAAAATTTTTTCTCTAATAAGATAATGTCAGCCTGAGGTAACTTAACTAATGACATTATTTAATGCTCTTAGGAATTTTCTGGACAATGCAATTTAACATGACTGTCACTTTTTGAAATGTGAAAGAAGACTATTACAGTCTAAGCACCTAAGAAATAGGGCTGAATAAATTTAGTAGTTTCTGTGGAAACAGATCATTAAAGCAAAAAAGGAAAGATCAGTTCAATGGAGATAATATATACACACAGTTTTGGCAAGCCTGAAAAATATGTTTATGCACATGAGAAAAAAAATAAAGGATATGGTGAAGTTGAGATTCTAAAAGGCACAATGCATAACACTGCAAATACAAACATAGACTTTAGTATTACTGAGATTCACGCTAAGTTTATTTCTTCAAATCAAATTTCCAGGAATTTTATATCAAATAATACGAAAAACATACCAAAGTGTAGGAGAAAAGCTAAGAAGATACTTAAAAGTGACAAAGAGGCGTTATGATGGTTGCTTCCTGCTGGATTTACTAATCATCGACCTAGTGTGCATTTCCCCCTTCCTCTTCCTAAGGAGCACCCTGATTCTTGTTCATGTTATCTGCCCCTCAGCCACACAGCTCATCATCTTGAGACAAAGTGAAAATCAACCTCATCTCCAGGGGAGGGTCTTGACTGGCTGGTTGTTTTGGAGTTGGCAGAAGGGATCTAAGCCCGTCCAATTAGAGTGGATCTCAGGACTCTTGCTTTGAAGGCTGGGGCACAAAAGTCATTTCCTTGTCCTCTGGACATGGATAAAGAATCATATAGCCACAGGAGCTGTTGGCAGACATATCACCACAACAAGGAAAACCAGTCTGAAGATGAAGATAAATTTTTTTCCACAGAAGACATAGTGGAAAGACTGGGGTAAGAAAAACAGAAACCAGATTTTGAGGGACATTGTTGAGCAACTCGTTGTCAATTCTGTGAGCCGATAAAATCCTTTATTATTCAAACTACATTAAATTGACTTTTCCATTACAACTGAAAGAATCATGTCACCACAAATAATAACTGTTTTGTAAAGGACATACACAACAGAATTGTTCAAATCAGTTTATGAAGCCTCTCCCTATGATGAAATCTAAATAAAAACTAAATTAAAATTGGATTTGTGCAGCATGGGAGAAGCAGCCACTGATTTAACTTTATTAAAGAGTGTTATTTTATAAAATTTAATCTTAATGCAATGTGATCACCTTTGAAAAGTTGTGAACTGATTCGATTTCAAAGTTGTAAACTGACTGTTTTTCACACCCACAGATAGACACACACATTCTTGATATTGGCAAATCTTTGTTTTTGAAGGCATATTTATTAGACCAAAGTCTGATGAACATAGTAGCACAGTTCTGAGACTATAAGGGAATAATTGATGTTGCAATCTCATAAACAGATTCTGAAGGAAATTTCAAAAGAGTTCCCAAAAATTATTTGAGCAATAGCAACATAATTGGATTACACATAACACTTCTAAAGGTAACTCATTTGGAGGTACAGTATCTGTTATGGCCACTGGAAAAATAAGAATCTCATTAGTTTGTAATTAGATCTTGGGATATAACCTAGTTTGAAGGAATTTTTCGTATAGTTCATGGATGTGTTTTTACACGCAACGAAATAAGATGTTTAAATACCTGAACATAAGAGTCAACTAAGATAAATAAAAAGAAGCTTCCGGTAGTTACAGAAACAGGTGTTAGGTGACGCTGCCCTAGTAATTCAGATGCTACAAAACATGTTCCTTTAGGCTAATGCATCCCATTGGAACATTCAGAGCTGGAAATGACTAACAAGTGGATGCTGCATATTCAATAAGGGGATATACCCCCAAGAGGAGAAATGCCGATGTGATGTGTTATGCATCCCCTCTACAAATCAACAAAAAAACCCACTTTCTAAGCACTTGCTTTTTTGCATGGCAATTTAGAGGTTCAAATAAGAGAAATTAGGCATATTTAAAAAAAAACTAAAGACAGAATACAGCGTAAAAATATTCTAAACAGAATTATATGGGAACAGAGTAGAGGGATCACTTATCTGTTTTAATCTATTAAATATTAGAAAAAACTAAATATAAATATAAATAAATATTAGAAAAAACTAAATATAAATAAATATAAATATTTTATATTTAAAAATAAATTTAAATATTAAAAAACAGGTATTCATATCTATTAATGACTGCAGTCATAATAATTCTAAATATAAGGCAAATCAAATATGCTCTCGTATAAAGAAAAGCCCATATCATTTTGTAGCATTATAACACAAGTAAAACACTATCTAATACCTACTAATTTTCTCAGAGTCATATTGTCTATCTTTCTGATTTTTTTCATACTGTATGTTATCCAAGATAGAAACCTATAATTTTCTTTAAAAATAGTTCTGAACAATGAGTATTTGTCATGATTATTGAATTATAATTAATCTAATATTGTGTACCTATGTGGTAAAAACAATCTAGATTTGTTATATAATATCCAGAGTTGCAAGCATTAAATAAATAGTATCATTCAGTAGTAGTATCCACTAGGTACCTATATGTTTAGATAAATCATGTATAATTTTGTTTAAAAAATAATTTTTAATTCATAAGTCACACATTAACAACTAGTAATCAGGAGCCTGTGACTATTTGGCAGCACAAAACACCCCCATTTACTTTATTATTTCTTCCACTATTGATTAGGAGTAGATCTTCTATTAGAAAAATTAAAATTATTTAACTTAAAGAAATTAAAGTATGGGGGCCAGCCCACCGGTGTAGTGGTTAAGTTCACGTGTTCTGCTTCAGCAGCCCGGGGTTCGCCAGTTCGGATCCTGGGCACAGACCTACTCACTGCTCATCAAGCCAGGCTGAGGCAGCATCCCATATAGAAGAGCTACAACTCTACAACTATGATACACAACTATGTGCTGGGCTTTGGGGAGAAAAAAGAAAAAAGAGGAAGATTAGCAACAGATGTTAGTGTTAGTCCAGGGCCAATCTTCCTCAAAAAAAAAAAAAGAAAAAACAGCATTTCCTTCAATATAAAAAAGAAATCAGTAAAAAAAAGAAATTAAATTAAAGTATCTATTTGAAGGAGTTACTGTCCAATTATGCTAAGAATCTGAAGGAAGAATATGAATCTGATAAAGATATTATGTGGGAACATATGAAAGTTTAATTCAGGTACAACTTTTGTGGAAAACAAAAGATTTCATTTCACTGATAATTTAAACAGAATGAAGAAATAACAGAAAAAAAGATAAATTAAAGGAAGACCACAAAATGAGTCTGGGCTTAGAAAAGATCATTCTAGATAAATTCTGTTGATGGAAGGCAATGAGAGTAAAATACAGAGAATATTAATAATATACTAAATAAATATATTATGGATACCAGTTTTAAATAAAAGATATATTTTAATAAATATTACTGAAAAAGATACATAAACAGAATTATAAATGTTCAATTAAGAAAAGTAATTGTTGAAAAAATTGGGGGCAAGAGTACCAAAAAGGACCAATAAAATCATAATCCATTTTCCACAACTAAGTCTTAACAAATCTCATAATACTTTGTCAAAAGTTTTAATACAACTACACAATGTTACTCTTTTTATTATAAACTTTGATAAAATTAAAAGGAAAACATTTGACTCCCACTGGCTGTTTTTATATAAAAGGAATTTCTGCTTTAATAAACGACAAATTTTCTCAATGCTAATATAATCTGTATTTGTAATTATTTAGTTAAAATATTCCTTAAGAATACATTTCATTCTATTCTAAAAGTCTGTGCTAAAGTCACAAGAAAAACATCTGATCATATCCGAAAACAAAAATATTTTTAAAACATAATTTAAATTCTATGATGTTTGGATCACTCCAGAGTAAAATAAATATTTGGAAAAAAAATGTTCAGTTGCATTTACCAAAAGACCTTCTTAGTAAGCAGAGGAATTATAAAATAACTTTAGAATAAGAAAATTACACTAAGAAATAATTATAATGCAATATAGTTAACATTAGGTTAAAATTAATCTTTATCATGCAAAATAATAATTCTTTTGCAACGGCACCAAAATTCCTTGGCAGGCAATACAGCAAGGTGGGGGTTGTAAGAGCATAAGAGGAATGAGACTAGGCTAGAAAAGCAGAGGTGCTCCCAGGAATTTACACTCACGCAAAGAGAAAATTCAATTAAGGTTGAGAGCTACAGATAGAGTCTTTGGACAACCCTGTAAACACTAAAGCCTCCAGTCAGGGCAAAAAGAAGTCAGAAACTAGGCAGAGGAGACTCCAAGACAGATGAGTTCACTATTGAGTCATGTGATTAGGTTGCTCCTAAAAAGAGGCTACACAACACTGACCGGAGTGGAGGAAAATGATGGGGAGTTCTTATCATCCAAATCAGGTTATAAACTAACAATATTAGGAAAAGGAAACATTAATTGAGAGTTTATCTAATTCTGTGATTCCATTACCAAGGCAGTTATCATTACAATGAGTATCATACACTACGGCATGCTTGGAGTTTACCAAAGACATTTGGAAGATGTCTATTTCATTTTCTTCCATCAAATTTTTGATTTTTTTTTTTTTTGAAATTAACTCTTACAGGTAAAAATCCCTGCTCAGTTTTGGAGGGAGATAGAAACCAAGAAGTCCTATGCCAGTTGAACTAAGTTAGGTAGAAATCAAGAAGTCCTATGCCAGTTGAACTAAGTTAGGTCTATGAATTGAACTGACTACCTTATACCCGCATTCAAATAACCGGGCTAGATTCCCCTCTTCCTATAAGGTCAGGACGCACTTTGTCCATTAGTTTCAACAACCATTTCCTGCTCTTATCTCTCAGGCCTAACCCCTTTCTTCAATTACTCGCCTAAGAAGGAATCTAGTGTTGAGGTCTGGTCTTTTCTCTTCAGACCAACCTCTACTCCCTACATCTCACGGCTTGACCCCCATTTTTCCTGATGCTGCTGGTCTGCTAGCCTGAGCCTTTTATTAATTGCTAATTCGATCAGCTGCGCTGTCTGTTTTATCCTTATAAGTGTGTCTGGTTGTGAGGCTCCTGGCATTTCTCTTTGACCCATCCCACTGTCCTAGAACCATGTTGAAACTACCATGCCTTCTCTACCATTTGCATTCTTCATGTACTTGGTTCAGGCCTGAGCCTGTGCGTGATAAATGCTGATTAACTGGATGAGGAACAGAGTCACGATGCCGGGTTGCAGCATCGTTAAGTTATAACTGTGAAAATTATTTTTTAAAATAAAGTGAGTGAGGCAACAACATAATTTTTATCCTTTTAAACGAATATCATGCTCAGTGCTGATTATATATTTGATAATGCAGTGTTCTATCGTGGAGGGTCATATTTCTGAAAGTGTATTTTATCATTTTCCTCTTTTTTCATTCTCATTTTATTATTTTTCAGAATTTTTCTCAATGTTTTAATTTTCCAATTTTCCTTATTCTTCAACATTGATGTGATATTTTGTGTTATGCTTTCCTCTGTGATAGTTCATTTTCGATTCTTTTCTCTTTTTATTCAAAACTCTTAACAAACTATTATTGAGTCCGGGAACAGCATAATGCGCCCAAGAAACAAAAAAGTAATTAAATAAAACTGTGCCAGTTTTCTGGTTGGGACCTGGAAAAATACACTTCAAAGGGTTGAGACTCCATTATTAAGAGCATTAAATTAAGTAGGAATAATCTTTACAGCATAGGAACTTTACCTGCTGAAGTTGGCGATTCTTCATCTGATGCTGGAATAAGAGGAAAAGAGTGATGTAGGGTCAGAGAGGGGTGGGGGGGGAGAGGGGGAGAGAAAGAGAAAAAGATGTTGAGATTGAACATAAATACATTTCACATTTCCAAACAACGACTACAAGTCCCTAACTTTTGATTTTATCTACATCCTAGAAAGCTGTCATTAGATAATTAGATAAGGATAGATTAATGGGTATTTAAATTACAGTCACTCTTATACTTTAAAATACGTATTAGAAAAAACCATTCAGTTGTCTGAATTTGTTTTTCCTTTCCTTTTGCAAACAAGATTGACCTTATTTAATTTGAGTATAAATTATAATTATTATAAATAATATTGTTTAAAAATATAAATTATATATAACCTATAAATACCCCACCATCACCACTTTTGGGAATTTTCTAATAGCAAAGAGGAATTAAAAGGCATTGTTGATAGTCAGAAATTTCGTCCCATGAGGTAGAAGTTATGAATATGATAGGGGTCATTAATCCTTAGAGAGACTCAGAAGCACTTGGTTTGTTGGTTAAACATGAAGATTCTAGCTCCCCTCTTTCTCCGTCACACACAAACACACTCACTCATGTGTGCCATACACTTTAGGATTCAGTAGTGGTGATTATTATTATTATATTATATATATTATT
This sequence comes from Tapirus indicus, assembly GCA_031878705.1. Classification (NCBI taxonomy): domain Eukaryota; kingdom Metazoa; phylum Chordata; class Mammalia; order Perissodactyla; family Tapiridae; genus Tapirus; species Tapirus indicus. Next base: position 11,147,687 of record CM062925.1, read on the forward strand.
ATTATTACATTATGTATTATTATAAAAGGAAAGGCCACAATATGAAAACACGACTTTATGCTAAAGCAGTGGTTCACAACCCTGAATGACAGGGATGACAAACTCTGGGCCCCACCTCAGACCAATTAAGTCAGAAACTCTTTCAGTGGTACTGACTGTAGCCAGGATCCGGACATTACCAGGTAATATCAATGTAGGGTAATAAGAACTGCAAGTTACTAAAGTATGAGTCATTTTAAAAGGGAGGGATTTTTGAGAGCAGGAAGACTCTGAACCTAATAATCTCCTCCTGTGTGTTTGTGGGGAGGGAGCATGGTGGGTTACAAGAGTGGAGAAACCAGTCTCTGAAGTAGCTTCACAACTTTGCCTAGAATCCACCTCTTCACCTTTATCCTAACAGACACACTCTGTGAGGAGGTATTTCTGCTCTGTGCCCAAGCGCAGCTTACCCAGAATATTAGCAGTGAACTATATGACACGAGCCAGAACTATTTCATTTGATTCATGAAGTTTTAAAATAAAAATTTACTCAGCTGAATTGCTCACAAAGGAGCTTTGTTCCCAGGTGATTCGTTAATCAAGGTATCACTGTGCATCCAGGGAGCGGTCTCCACTCTTTCCCGTTAAGGTTACATCTGCACAGAGTACGCGTTAGACAAGCTCACTCTGTGTCCTGACAGTATTTTCCTCTCACACTGTTTGGCTCGTCTCCTTGGCACATATAAAGAAACGGAGAGAGCAAACCGTTGGCATGCATGGTGTGGAGAATATAAATATTTAAAAAGCTGTTTGCTGCTTTATCATGTCCAAAATATATCATAACATGTTCAAAAAGGAAAACTGTCAGTAGCTTCCAGGAATTCCCTTTTAGGAAAATACCATAGGGGCTTACAGAAGTGCTCACTTAGATGGGTTGTTATTAGTGAAAGTCTAGAGGTTCAACAAGGAAAAAAAAGCTTATATTTATGGCTGGTCGCTTTATGTGTGTGAACTCAGTTTACAAAGCAACCAATGAGATGAAAATTATTCTCATTTGCTAGATGAAAATACAGAGGTTCAGAGTGACTGAGCAATTTGTCTAAGGTCTATTTGAATTTGAGCTCATGTCAGTGTGACTTGAAAACCAACCTCTTTCCATTATGTCTTACTGTCTCACAAAGTGATGAGTCAGTATCCACTTAAAGAGAAAAGGAAAAGGGAGAAAGGGTTACGGAATGAGGACAGGCTAGATCTCTGATAATGTTAGTTGGACTTACGCATAAGGGGGGAAAAACTGGATTTAGAGGCTGTGAGAGAAATCTCTTTAAGAATCAAATTCTACCTTGGAAACTTCAAGTCTTGCACAATACAGGATAGACATGGGTAGGTGAGATCCTCACTATGTGGATAAATAAAACACCCTAAGCATGTGAAGCCTCAGGAAGAAAGATTAGACGTGCTAAGATTTGATTCCTCCATTATATATGGATAAGCAAGAAATTTTAGGAAAAACCTAGTAAGCACAGAAGTAAACACAATTCCAAATTTACAGGAATCAGAGCAATTAGAATGTCATAAAACCAAAGCCTCTGGGGCAAGCAGTGCACTAACCCACACTTGAGCCTATAATACCTGAAAGCGTCTTTGTAGCAAGTTAATAATATTAGAGTCAGTGGGTACACAAGTCTACATAGAGTTCTATTTCTATGCAACATCTCCATAGTGATGGTTCCTCATAATATGTAGATGTCACTAAGCAATATTCATACTATTAAAATACACACATGCACACACACACACCACACACACATAAACAAAGGCACATACACAAGGGTTAGTATTGGTATTAGTTCACAGTTTCACTTATCTCTGGCAAAGATGGTTTCATAGGCTAACTGCATTACCAGACAAAGCATTATGAACTATTCATAGGTGGCAGCTAGAGTCCCAGAAGTACAAAGAAGCCTCAAAGTGAGCATTAGTGGCCTATTTAGTGACATTTAAGTGAAATAAATATCACAGGAGGTAATGTCATGCTACCCGAATGATTCTTCACTCTTCCTATTCGCTTCTTAGAATTCACGAAATTAGCAAATCACAACATATATATAAAAGTCTGTGTCACACGCAAGTTCTTCTAATTAAAACACATGCACCAAGCAAAAACTAACAAGTAACTCTGTATTGCTCTGCCTGGTCTAAATGTGGAAGGATGTACTAGAACTGTGGCAATGGTAGGAAAACAGACAATAAAAATGGATATCTGATATACAGAATTTAGCTAAGTGTGGTCCTCTCATTGCCCATTAGAGAATCACCCTGGATGTTTGTTAACATGCTCCAGATCTACTGAATTTGAATTTGGGGTGTTAGCCCAGGTTTCTGCACTTTTAAAAAGCTCGGCGGTTGACTGTTATGAACATTAAATGCTGAGAATTAGGACTCTACTCATCCAAGTTTGTTACAGTGAGAAACAGCCATGGGTCCAGCTGCTGGAACCGCAGCAGTAAATGAGCAGGCTCATAGGACACTCTTTGCAGGTATACTGTGGTGCTTCCCCAGCTTTCAGTGCTCTTTCTCTCGTAACATCTTCAGGTTTATTTGGATATGTATATCAACAAATCTCTAAATCCTTTGGATTTAGAGAGGAAGTCTGTATCTCAGAACTAAGTCAATCTTTTCCCTTTTCCTGGCCACAGTTATTGGTCTAGGTAGGTAGATGACCCATCCGGGACAACGATGTGCAAGGACGGGTTTGTATGTGTTTGGGTGAAGAGAGGCTCTGGGAAAGGAAACTTCCTCATTCTTCCTGACAAAGTGTCTGGAAATAACACGCTCTCTCTCTCCTTTAGATGAGAACAAGGAAGTCTGCAGCCCCAGAAGTAAGTTGGCAGACATCCTGCAACCTTGATCGGAGGCAGCTTTAGAAAGAAGGGAATCCTGTGCAAAGGCAGAGTGGAGAGACAGGAAGAAAATGAGATTATTGATGATATTGTTGAGCGACTAAATCATATCCTGACCTAACTCTGGACTTCTAGTTCTGAGGACAAATACTTCCACTTTATTATCTAGTTGGAGTTGAGCTTTCTCTTATTTGCAACTAAACGGCATTCTGCTACAACCCTAACCAGTTTTGTTGTTCCCGTTTAACATATATCAGGATGCATAAGGAATTGACTGTCCCTGAGGCAGGTGAGACCAGAAGGACATACTGCCTAGGGCTGTGCTCTCAGAGGACAGCTGGACTTCCGGTGAGCAATTTTTCCACGGAGCTCACCACCAGGTTTTGCTACAATAAACCTATTCCCCTGTTTTGAAGTTGGTCATTACTTTTCAGGACCATCTGGCAGTGGACATGGTCATGAACCGGGTTGGTGCTCAGGAGGAGAGTAGGCATCCTGCAGGCTTTCCTTCCCTTCCTTCTTTTCTCTCTCCCTCCCTTTCTCCTTTGTTCCACAGGATCTACTGTCAAGTACAATAACTACCCAAACCCAGTGGGCTGTGTATTACCTGATATACATACGATATTAAAACACACCTCTTCATTGGAGGCTCTAGTCTCTCTATGTGGTCTCAACAATACTTAGATCTCCTAAGTTTTTGTTTGCCTTATCCTCAGGTATTTTCAGTAAACTTTTAGAACTTGGAAATTCCATCCATTCAAAACAATTCTATGCCCAAGGGGGCTCACCATCAAATAGGAAAAGCTCACTATAAAATATATAAAATACATTCCTTAGCATATTATAATCTATTTTACATGTGGATGTTACTCAATTCATATTGACTTATGGATCATTTTGTTTGCTATATTATAAATCTAGTCAATTATGCACCAAATATGCTTTGCAAGTACATAGTTATCTATGTAATTCATTATTTCCATGAAGAAACAAGAAATATGTATTCTTGAACTCTGAAAATATTTTGGAATATTTTTATTCGATTGCAATGATGCAAAAATAACAATGATGATATTTATGAATGATTATTCATGCCTGCCCAGATGTTTAATGCTGTGTGTGTGTGTGTGTGTGGTATGTGACTACTAAGGCAAAGAGTAAATTATCATTTCAAATTTGTGAACTCAATCATTTAAGTAGGTTGTAGAGTTGCCTCTGGAAGTATTCAGAGAAGTATTGAGAGAGAGACTTTGGTTTATATGGTCTTTGTTTTATTGTTTGTTTGTTCAGTTGTTCTTGGCCAATGATCCAATGTGGACATGACTCAGGACTCAGAAGTTGCCATTACCAACTTCTTCCTTGTGCGAGCATGAAGAGGAGTGTTAGCCTCTCCCAGCCAAAGACCTCAGACAGCACACGGTGGGGTCAGTTCCACACTCTCAGGACTGCGGAGTATTTGGGTCACAGTGAGGAGCAGCAGATTGTATTTGCACAGAAAATAATCAGAGAATTACAAAGTCTTCTCTGTTCTATCTGTCTTTTACATGCATTTTGATTCCTGTGCTAGATTTGGAGGATGACATCTATTTGAGTATAGTTAATAATACATAATACATAAAATGTAGTTATGTACACATGTAGTTAGTATACACTTATTTGTATGTTTGTCAGTCTTTCTGATTAGAATAGGAGATTCATGTGGCCAGGGCTGTGCCTTTTTTGCTCACCATTACATCTACAGTTTTTAGAACTGAGCCTACAGCACTGGAGGGCTCAATAAAGAGTTGTCGAAAGAAAGAAAAAATATGGATATGTATTTAATACATTTCTCTGTGTTACTTGATAAAATTCAGCTGCTTCATTATGCTATATTACTAAATTTACCAGAGAGAAAGTCTACATCTTCACCTATGTTTTAGTTAAATAAATCTATATGCAATTAAATATATAACAATTTATATAACTATATGTAACCATATAAATCAGATTTACTTTCTTGGGGCAGGAGAGAAAAAGAATTATGGCTGAAAAGAAAACGGTTGCTCTAATAACCATTTGATCACATCATAAAAAAAATCTGTGATTTTAAAATAACTCAAAAATCATCATATAGTTCATTAGTTTAAAAGATTGATTAAAATAGAATCACAAAATGCACTTTCTTTGTTTAGTAGTGATATAGCTCACATGAGTTTTACAAGCTACTTATACATTGAATCATGTTAACAGCAATTAGTAGTGCACTTGTGATTTTCTCATTTTAGAAAGAGGTACAAAGGGAGAAAATAATAAAAAAAGAATGGAAGCTTTGGTTTCATTTTTTGCCACTGTGTGAAAAAACAACATACATACATATTTCATAAAACTAAGCCAGAATGTTGGGAAGCTAGGAAGTAATATGACACAATTAGCCCACATTCATATCCCAGCTAGTATTCAAGAGACGTTGGGGACAGAACTGGAACACATTTTCCTACTTAAAGGAAGCACTAAATATTTTTAAGCTAGGCGATTTGACATTACAAAGACCTTATAATTTAATATTTCATGTATCTATTCAATTGTCCTCAAATATCCCTTGTTGACTCAATGTGCCCTCCCTCCCTATCCAAATTCATCCCATTCTTTGTGGACTGAATTCAAGTCTCACCACCCTTAATTCTTTAGTATTTATTTCAGTCTCCTGATTTATGTATTTATTCCCTTCCAACTCCCACTGGCTTTTAAACTATAACTTAAAGCCAGTTCTAAAAAAAAATGGCAATAATATTTTCCAGTCTTATTCCCAAGCTGGACATTATCCACTATTCTTTCGAGGGCAATAGTTATGTTTTAGTTTTGTATAGTGCACATAATTGGTGCTGAGTAAATATTTTTAGAAAGCAATCCAATTTTACAGATGAGAAAATGAAGTCCAGTAAATGAAGTTAACAGTTGTTTTCACATTATTGTGAGCCACGTAAAGTGAGGATTGGCAATTAAAGCTAAGGTATCCTAAGAAAATTCATGGACAAATAGAAGGAAGAAACTTGTAAGGGATGAAGCAGATCAGAAGTTAACATAAATGATTGCTCAGATTGTCAGTTTTCAACAAAATTATTCATAATCTTTTTGAAAATTTAATACAGGAGAGGGAGAATAATTCTACAAAGAGAATGCTGCTTACTGGGAGTATGGAAACAATAAGGCTGAGGTTACCTGTTCAGCACATGTGAATTTCAGATGGTCATAGCACCTGTATTATTCTGTTTCACAGCAACTAACAGAATGATGCTGATACCATCAGGCTATGTTCTATGGATTTCTGCTTTATTTATGTGTGGGAGACTGTGCACTCCAACCTCAATTCATTTCCATAAATCTGGACAAATGAGCTAATCTAAAAAGCAAATCCGTTAAAACCAAAAGAACAAAAAACTAAAAAGTAATGGACAGATCAGCAATATTGGCACAAATCTCAGTGACAGCATCCACTTAAGGAAACCACAGAATCATTGCACATAAAATGTTAATGCCAGAAGAGATCTTGTGATTAAGGGTGTTGGCAAAATATCCGTTGTTACATTGGGTTAAGGTTTGCATTAGAAAATAGAAGTACGTGTATTAAATCATCTAAATTACCAACTAAAAACTCACCTCAAACAATTTTAAAGTAAAACTATTTAAACATCAGACTACATAGATACTATATTAATAATTAAATATTCATTTATAATATAATAAAAAGAGAATTACACAATACATGCTGTTCCATAACTTTCTTTTTCATTAATATGTTGCACATATGTTTCCATGTCAATATAATCAGTAAATATGGACAGTATTGAATAATATACTATTATATGGATATATCATAATTTATTTAACTAAGTGTCTATCAAATGATATTTGGATGAACTCAGGGCTTCTCTCTTACAAATGTTTCAATGAATGATCAGACTCCATTTGAATAGTGGTAGAAACATGAAACAAAAATAAATGACCAATTTATTTCATTAAATAAATAGGAGCCCATAATCCTAAACAAAATATAAAATATTCACTTTTTATGAATAAAGCTTTTGAATGATCTTCTTTTCTATGCCATCAGCCTATCTTTAGTAACATGCTTCTTAAATACTTTGGACAAGTTATGTTTGTGCTTTCTTCCTGTGTCAGTTGTCCTCTTGAAATAGTTACCATTAATGGAGATCAAGTAAAAGTTCCAGTATCCCATGTCCACGCAGCACAAGACACAGAGACAAAGAGATGGCTGAGCCCTATGCTTGGACAGATGCAGCCTTACGACGACTAATAGGTTTCCCTGCCCGCCCCCCACTGGGGATGTCTAGGTTTGAATACTGAATATTCTGTGCCTTCTGGGACATAAATAATATAAAACGTCAATGTTTTTAAAAAATAAATGGTGACTAACTGAAGATAGAAATTTACTTTATTACAAAATCTTGGCCTATAATTATAGTGTGTGTGTGTATGTGTGTGTGTACAAGCCAGTATTTAATACGTTACAGTTATTTCCAACCTGACATTTTTACTACTTTTAAAATTTGTAAAGCCTTTTAGTAAAATATCATTCTTTTTTCATTGCTTATATTCCAGAAAGGAATTTAGAAATTTTATGATGGCATTGAAATGATAGATTCCCAAAATATAGATCCACACATTTGGCTTAATTAAAATATCTTTTTAAACTCAAAAGATGAAGGGAAAAAACCAGTGGGCATGTCTAACTTGAAGAGAGCTGAGATATTTCTGGTGGATCTGTCTGTTTCTCTCTGGTCAAGGGGAATTATATTTTTCATGTAGTTTGAACTCATCCCAAGGACACTAACTATAAGAGATAAAGCCCAGCCTCTGCCTGCCTATACAGAACTCAGCTAATCTAATGTGCCACTGACTTATTCATCAGCGAGTTAATGACTGCTATAGAGGATTTTTTTTCCTGTCTGTTAAAATAGAAGCTAAAATTAAATGCTTTCTTTTTGGAATCATTAGGACCTTCTTTAAAAGAAAATAGTCAGTGTATCCACATTTAGGTGTTAATCAAATGACATTGACAATGTAATTTCCCTATCTGCAAAACTTGTCTCCCTAGGCTAAATTTTACCTTAATTGGAATGTCTTTAAAGAACTCAACTGATAAAAAAGTGGACGGGTCTAACTTTAAGACGAAATTGAATAAAGGCGCAGGGCTATTCAGGGAGGGCCCAAGCCTCCTTCTTCTTATCTTTGAGGTTATTTTCAAGTTGTGAATGCACACTATTAACTTCTACTCTTCCAAACCTTCATGAAACAGTCTAGGAAACAGCCTATTCAGAAAACAGGAGGTAAGCAACTCTTGAAAAATAAAACTTTAAATCCAAACCAAACTTAAAGGTCACTTAGTCCAAGTTGCCAACAAAAAATCAAAAAATTGCTTCAGAATTTCTAGTGGGAGGGCACTCATAACCTCACAAAGGGACATGTCACATCTCTCTCCTAGAGCTAGCCTCTGGAAAACAGTGGAATAATGGGGCTTGCTCTTTGACATACCAGCCATTCAACTCTTTGAAGACAGCTATCATATCTCCCATAATTCTCTTCTTAACTAAGACAAACATCTCTCCTTAATTTCACATATCATGGTATACACCCTGGTCATCATTTTTGCTAACTTCCTCTTCATAAATTCAAACTGGGCAAGGTCTTTTAAAATATAGCAACAAGAATGAGAGCTCCCAGAAACAAGAATTAGATCTCCAGATGAGATCTAAACAGCACAAAGTAAATATCACCTGCCTTTTTTAGGCTGCTGTATTACAACAATCCAACATTGTATTAGCAGCTAAAACAGTAAAGAATTAATTTCCTTTCCCTCCCTTCTCCAGCCCCACCTATGGACCAATTCCTAGAGCACTGGGGACCACTTATCTTATCTCCTTTGGTCTGAGGGCAAGACTGGGCAGGAAAAAAAGGGGGTGGGGGCAGGTCACTCTTGGGATGAGGGTCAAGGGAGACTATGATTGGCTTGTAAGCATTGTTAAAAGTAAAAATTGCAAAATTTTGAAACCAAGCAAAGGATTAAAGGTATTCTTGCAATCTCTCACTTTCTCCTAGTGAAGAATCTAGTTTGCATGTATTTCATGTATAGTTGATTCAAGTCCACAGACAAGAAAACCAAACATTTGTCTACACTGAAACAGTTTCCTTAGTGTCCAGGACTGGGTGTCTATGCAGGTGAATATAAATATTTTGTGGCTTCTCCTGGGATAGTCCTCATGTCACCTGACATTTCTAGTCCTAGAAGGGTCTCCTGGAAACTGTCTTTCAACCTTCATGGTTGTTTCTTCTAGCAATTAATTTCTGATTAGAAATTAGCACTAATTGCAGTCAATAAGACACACAGCCTTTTCCAAATCCACTACCTATTAGATCAAGTCTTATTGAAAACAATCACAATAATTAATGAATTGAAAAACAGATTTCTCTTGGAGGCAGAATAAAAATGTAACAGACAAAAAATTACAATTTAACCCTCAAAAGAAAAGCCTGAGGTGGTACTTAAAAATTGCCTCAAATATTCAGTTCAGTTAAGAGTTTTGTGTCGTTTTGTTTTTATGATGTTTGTATGCTTCAATAATGTATCATCAAAAGAGGTTATAGAATGATGTTCCTGGGATAATTTCGTTAATAACATTGAAAACTATATTATGGGAATAGTTCAAGGGGATGACTAGAGGACCTAATACAGTATAGGTCCAAACCACCTTCTTGGTGTGGCTCACAATCATCCCTATAAGCACCAAATAATCTGGGCAACCACTAATGTTAATTCTTCCAAAAGGTTCTCAAGTTTGTCATCTTTGTGCTTTTTATCATCCGGTATTTTGCTTAAAATGTTTCCATCCAATAACTTGACTGATGAACTACACTTCCATCCCAGCCCATCTCAAAAACCACCTCAGCCATCAAATCCCTTCCCTAAGACTGGAAGTGGCTTTTTATCCTCTTGATACCCAGAGCACTTTATTCCCCTCTTATGATGTTATTTCCTGCGTAATGCCTACTGATGTGTGTGTCTTATAATCCTTTCCCAAATGTAAGACTCTCAAGGGTAGGTCCTTTATCTTGGGGTCAGAGACAAAGGGGAGATTAGCCTCTGGGGGTCAGGAATAGCTTCCCAGAGATGCTCTATAATATTCTTTACATGGAAGATCCTAGTGTTCTTTTCTATTCTGTGATTCTATCTTTATGCAAAGCAACAAAGAGCTTATTGTTGATCTATCACATCTAAGAACCTAATATTAATATGTTGTCATAAATTCCAACTTGGTATTTATTACGCCTTTACAAGATTCCCATTTTGCAATCTTATAAAGAAAAATCAATTCATAAGTTATTTGCTGTAAGCATAAGAAAAGCTATATCCCAGAAAGGCCGATTCCTAATTATGCAAGCATTACTTACATTACTCATAATTTTCAAATAATAAAACATAGAGTTCTCTCTTTCCTGTACCAAGTGAGGTGATTTTTCAAATTACACATTGAAGGAAAGGAATTTTTGAAAAATTAAAAGCTGACAGCTAAATTGCCCCCAGTTTGCATATTCAAGCACAAGCAGAAAAAATCCTGACATAAAAATAATAGGTCAAGATTTATTGGACATTTCAATAATGTTATTAACGGCTGAAATGATGGAAGAATATTCAGGGACTTAGAAGCTTGATCTCTGCATGTAGCTTTTTAATTATCCACAAGGTTTAACGTTTATATTTACTTATTTTATAACTCCTATATTGCTCTTATTATACGCCAGGCACTGTCCTTAGAGCCTTACATATATTAATTCATTTAATTTGAACAAAACCCCTTGGAAGTTGGTATTATTATTATTACCCTGATTTTACAGATGAGGAATAAAGGCATCAAGAAGTTAAGCAACTTGCCCAAAGTAACAGGGACAGTAAATAGGTGAGCCAGGATTTGAATTCAGTCTGGCCGAGTTCTCAACCACGACATTATGATGCAACGCTTTAGAGAATGTCATCCTATAGAATTCCAGGAGAGCATGCTCAGCATGCAACAAGCACTGAGGTTAAAGAGATATCATTATTATATCTCCAGGTTCTCTCATTGTTTCAAAGTATAATATAAGCATAACGTAAGTATAACAGGCACAGTTTAATTTGAACACAAACAGTGCACTGTGGAAAAAGCACAGGACAAAATTTCAGGTTCATCTGTCTGCCATTGAGCAGGAATCTTTGACCTTGGTCTAGTCATTAAATTTATCACAGAATCACTTTTCCATTTAATTTTGAGACTAGTATTAGCTCAACTGTTTGTTTCAAGGTTATTACCAGAATAATATATATACATATTAGCATTTTAATGAATAGAGTACTCTAAAAATACCAGGCATTATTAAAGGGAAAGGCATGAGGAAAAAAATGTCCTTTGCATTATGGTGACTGATAAGTTGCATAAAAAAACCATCTGCCCACTCCCTTCAATGTTCATTACATGATGACCTGATAATGAGCATGCCTGGTTGTAAAGTGAGCCTAACCACAGATATTTTGGGTCAGGAAATCATTGTGGAGAATAATATAGCTCGACCTCTATAGTTGAATAATTAATAAAAGCTGACCTTAGAGGCCAGAGGCTGTTCCATGATGCACCCCAATTTATCCACTGCCTGGGGAGCCAAAGCCATTGATTGAAAGAGAGCAGAGCTGACAAACACAACATCTGTCTTGTTGAAAACATTCGGTAGTTACTGTATAGATGAGTTTTATATCCAATTGTTCTCAATGATTTAGATGAAGCACTTGAGGTCTGATTTCTCAATTAAAATCTTACCAGATAAAGACATTGTGGGGATTTATCAACAAGCCATTTCAAGAACGTACTGATTCTTATTTGAAACTGGCTATACTTTCCGAGGATTAGTACTTAAGAAAACAACCTTATCTCGGTTCTGTGTTTTGCTGAGGAATTGAAATTGTGTCCTTCCTACTTTACTTTCCAAGTTCTGATTAAAATAAAAGAAAGATAACAATAAATATTGATTGCTGCCCATTTTAAATCATAGTTTGGTGAATTTTATACTTTCAAAGGGAAAAATTAAATATATTCTGAAGAGGATTCTGCCCCAATTCTCTCTCCTTATATGACTCATATAAAAATTATGTTGCCACTGTACTTTAAGTACTATGGATTACAGAATTTGCCTTCACATAATATTTTGATATATGTTGAACAATAAATTGTCCTCAAGCACAAAGTTACATTGAAGTGTCACCCAGTTTTCTGATGGCTTCAGGGACTGTGACCAAATAAACCTTCACACACAATGACATCTACTTGAAGCTCTTTGAGAAAAGAGTCATGCCATCCACTGCATTTTAGTAACCCTTATGCTGTACTCTAATAATTCCTCATAACAAATAGCATGATTTTAGCATATTGTAGGTGCCAATAAGGTTTGTTGATTAATTAGCTTATCTAATTTACTAATATTAAATACTACAAGTTTCTAATAGTTCTAAGAAATAAATTTCAATCTATCAAAATACTTACTTCCAATGAATTCTTAATGCTTTATCTCTTTCTCTTTGTTCTATCTTCTGTGTAACTAACGGTAAGAGGAAAGATGAGAGCAAACACTCCATCATTCATCCAATGGCCTTTCACTTTCCATTAGAGTGATATTAATCATACTCCCACTTCCTACCTTTATCTAACCTTTCTTTATCCAGTTATCCTAAGTCAGCTCCATACTCTAGATGTTCTAGAGGCACTATTTAGGACTTTTTTGATAAAATGCCTATTCCTTCTCTAATTGGTCTGAATTTTAGAGAATAGCCTTTTCCTCACAGTTTTTATCAACCAAACTGGCTTTATACATGCCTACTAACAGTTTGTCCTTTTAAAATAATTTATGGCCTTATATAATAAGTGAAAATAAAAGAGGATGTAGTTTTCACATGTTATTTAAAAAATACATTTGATGGAATAACAATCTCTTCTTCAGCTTTACAAGTATATTTTTCCTCTCCTATTATACAAATCAAACAAGCCCAAATCTACATTACTATGATTAAGAAAATCTAACCCCATTAAGCTTTCTTTTCATTATAAATCCATGATAAACTCTTTAGCCTTTTATATACACTCCTTCTGATATAAAAGTTTCTCAAATAACTCTTAACCCAACCACTTGCTTTTAAGAATTTAGTCTAAGGTAACAATGGTGACTATACACAAAATTTAGTTACAAGAATGTTTATCAAAATGCTTATAATAGAGGAAATTTGCACGGTGGTTGAATAAAACGATGGTAAATGATGCAATGTTAGCCTGATATTTTAAATAATGTCAGGAAAGAATTTTGAATGAAATGGAAACTAATTTTATATCCTAAGTGAACAAAACAAAAGTGATATCAAAAAATATGAACTATGTACTGTAGAAATTTTATGCATATGTATGTACACACATAAACACATAAGTGCACAATTTTATATAAAGGTGTCAACTTAAATTGCTATCACTCTGCATATATAACTGTATATGGCTATGGCTACATACATAGATAGATCTATAGATATAGATAAATGATAGAAAAATAATGAAATTATATATAACCTAAGATTATGATAATTTTTATTTACTTCTTTTACTTTCTATTTCCTAAATTTTCTTCTTTATTACTTTTGTAATAAAGAAAATCAATAAATTCTATGTAAAGAATAAATTCTTAAATATAGCAGGCTATACCCGAGACAAAAGCAGTGTACACGCTGTTCACTGTTCTTCCTATTAGCGGCATTCAGCAACTCAGCCTAAAGATAATTATTTTTGCATCTTCTTGTTTCTATTGTAATCACAGGAAAACGATTTTGCTCATTCTCCAGCAACATATCAATTTCCCTAAAATGATAAAATTTTAATACTTTGTCATGATTGCTTAAATATAATGTTATTTTTTAATGAACTTCTCTGTTTGGGATACAAGGATTGATGTGTAATTAATTCAATTAAAAGGAAAGAAACAATAGGCATAATAGAATCAATAAATAGATTCATGTAGGAAATTAATAAAGAAGATAAAACCAAGTAACAGTGTGGAAGGTTTTAAAGAATGTTGGACATGTTTTAACCATTTTATAAGTCATTTGTGAGTCTCTTGTAGATCTCTTTCCCATGAAAGTGCTCAACTTGGAAGAGAAAATTTTTCCAGAGATTAATGCTAAATTTGCCCCTTAACCTATCACTTTAAAACAGCAAGTTTCATTTTCATAAATGTGTAGAATTGTACATTTTGGCAGCGCCACAACTGACCTCATGCCACTCCATTTGGAACCTCATAAAAGAACAACTTAATGTCATTTTCCATTTTCCCTTTTCTAATTTTCCAATATATTTTCCTAAAATGAGCAGAAAATACTTGTTTTTCCTTTTTTAAGAGAATTTCTACTTTTTCTGCACTTATAAAAAATAGAGGAAAAGATAAAAATCAATGTTTATAGAATGTTTGTATTCAGAGCTAGTAACATAAAAATAAATATCTACAAATATATCTGCACGTTTATCAACTTTTTGCATTGCCAACAAAAAACTCTTCAAAACATCTATTGAAAACGAAAGCAACTAACATCACATGGTAGACTATAAAATTGGTAGCCACAAATTCTTCTCCTTCTTGCATCTGTACCTTTGCAATGTGAAGTGGCAGATCCTCCCATCAAAGGTGGTGTTAGCTAATCTGATACAGCTGAGATGTGAAAAGTGCTTGTAACTGGGGCGTGATCTTTCTTACTGCTCTTGGGACCTTTCCACCACCACTATGTAAGGAAACCTGATAGTGGAGACAAGCCATCCCAACTGAGCCATCTTCTACTACCCAGTACCACTCAACCAGAACACCTACTCAACTTACTCACAGAATTGTGAGATAAATTACTGTTGCTTAAATCCACTAAATCTGTGATGATTTCTCACACAGAAAAAGTTTAATGATACATATCCACTATCACTTCATTCATAAAAGTATTTATCCCCAATCACTGGGAAGGGTATACTCTCAGAAAAAAAGACAATGGTTAAAATGGTATACATCAACTATTTTTTCAAATGTGTTACATTGCCTTTCCTACAAACAAAAGCTTCACCACAACTTGGCTCCTATATTTCTTCTGGACAAGAGAAGATTTCTGTACTTGATATCTTCTAAGGTTCTTTGATATTCTGTATTTTTTTCTGAAGTTAATATGTAACTGTTAGGGCTTAGAATTGCAAGCTAACAAGTTCTAATCATTGCAATAAACAACAAAGTAGAAACACTTTTAAATTAATAAGCTAAGAGTTTATAAACTATGTTATAGAAATATTTACATATATAAAACTAAATTACTTTTCTGTGATACATAACAAAATAAATGGCAAAAATTTTCCTTTAAATTACTAACTCTGTCATCTTAACTGTACAATTCTATTTGTTTGTATTAATACATATTTAATCTTCTTTATCATCAGAAAAGTAAGTAACTATAATTTTGAAAGTAAATCCCTTTGACTCTAGTTGGGAAATTTCCTAGCAATCATCTGTGGCTAGCAGCTTTTAAGAAACTATTTCAGTCCATGCAGAATAGCTCTCATTATGATAATTTCTAAAAATATGGATTCAGTCATGAGCTATCCTTCCTTAGACCAAGAAGATACCTCAAGGTGTGAAAAAAAAATCAGACAACTACTCATAATTTCATCTACTATATGAATAATTTAAGTGAAATTTACCAAATCTCTCATTTGGTTACCAAAGTTCAGCAATCTAAAAATAGCCTCACACTACCCAAGAGATCTACTTAATGCTTGTCAACATTCTGATATTTCATGACAACTAACAAGAAGTCTTTTCGATAGAGTCAGTCTCTGTTACACTACTTGATATTCTGACACTGAATTCTCACCATCTAAAAGATAAACATGAATATGGCTATTCATGGGGTGAGATGTATGGTACAACTTTTTGTAAAATTTGTATTCAAGTCTTTATGTTTCTGGGGTAAATGCCACCAATTTCTCATAATGAAATGGAAGCAGGAAGATAGATTAGCAGTGATGAGATTTGAGGGCCACAAACTTAAAAGAATCCAAATTCATGTTAGAAGAGGGATACCAATTGCCAAAAAGAAGTAGGTTTGGATGGCATACAATGGGGTAAATATTTATTATTTTTTTCTAAATGAGAAAACCTGTTCAGAAGCCAATGCAACTGCAGACAGTATAAAGAGGAAGAATTGTAAAAGAAATGATATACTGACTTTGTTATCCTGTGCTGACCTACTCTCAATAACACAGGCACTTTGAATTTTTTAATAAAAGTGACGACGGATTTTATATTACTACCAAATTCCAATGTTTATGTCCTTTGTTTTCAGACTGATAGTTTTAATAGGTTAAATGCATGCTAAGTATTATTTAAATTTCTCTGAGTCATCTAACATAGTTTATTTTTAGTAAAACACAAGCTTAGGTTTTGTGTCATATTTCTGAATCATAATGACATTACAATTCTGTCTTAAAAACCTCCCTTAGCCTGAATTCTCCTTTCAGTTACTGTCCTTGCATCCCCATCCCTACGCAATGAAGTTATTTCAGTTCTACTCTCTGTTCAAACACCAACTTCTCAGTCTTTCCTAATAGTCTTTTCCAAAAACATATCTTCTCCTATTCTACCTCACACTGAGCTTTAGTTTTCTTTATAGAACTTACCATGATAAGTGTGATGGTTTATTGTCTAACTCCCCATTTGACTAGAAGATCTGTGAAGGGAAAGACTGTGTGTGTGTGTGTGTGTGTGTGTGTGTGTGTGTAAGGAAGATTAGCCCTGAGCTAACATCTGTTGCCAATCCTCCTCTTTTTGCTGAGGAATATTGGCCCTGGGCTAACATCTGTGACTATCTTCCTCGACTTTATATGGGATGCCACCTCAGCATGGCCTGATAAGCGGTGTGTATGTCCGTGCCCAGGATCTGAACCTGCGAACCCCAGGATGCCGAAGTGGAGCACACGAACTTAACCACTACACCAGGACACAGCATAATCATCCAAAGTCCCTAGTTTGCATTAGGGTTCATTCTTGTTGTTGTACATCGTACAGGTCTGGACATATGTATAATGGCATGTGTCCATCATTATAATATCATACAGAGTATTTTCAGTGCCCTAAAATCCTCTGTGCTCTGTCAATTGTGTTTTTGGTTTTTTTTTTTTTGGTTTTATTTTTAGTTTTTTTTTTTTTTTGTGGGGAAGACCAGCCCTGAGCTAACATCCGTTGCCAATCCTCCCCTTTTTGCTGAGGAAGACTGGCCCTGGGCTAACATCCATGCCCATCTTCCTCCACTTTATATGGGACGCCGCCACAGCATGGCTGACAGGCAGTGCGTCGGCGGGCGCCTGGGATCCGAGCTCGCAAACCCCGGGCTGCCAAGCGCGGACTAAACCGCTGCACCACCGGGCGGCCCCCTGTCAATTGTGTTTTTAATTTCAAATTTCACTTGTTCATTACTGGTATATAGGAAAACGATTGACTTTTGTACATTAACCTTGCATTCTACAACGCTGCTGTAATGTCATCTGTGAAAAGACAGTTATATTTCTTCCTTTCCAATCTGTAAACCTTTTATTTCCTTTTCTTGTCTTACTGCGTTAGCTAGTTCTTCCAGTACAATGAAAAGGAGTAGTGAGAGTGAGCATCCTTGTTTCTGATCTAAATGGGAAAGCTTCAAGTTTCTCACCTTTAAGTATGATTTTAGTTGTAGGTTTTTTGTAGATATTCTTCATCAAGTTGAGGAAGTTCCCCTATATTCCTAGCCACTTTTAAAAATCTTCCTCTAATTCTTCCATGTGCCACAACCTCTTTCTCCACAACTCCAGCAAAACTGATCTTGGCAAGATCATCTGCAGGTCACGTGTAATCAATGTAAATGTTATCCTGGTCAACTTCTCCTCAGTATTTGACATTGCTAATCATCCATTCCTTGAAACACTGTTTACCCTTAACTTTTGGGGTGCAACACTTTCCCAGTTTGTCTTACAACTCCCTAACCGCTCCTTCTCAGATTCCTCTAGAGATTTAACTTTCTCTACCTATTGCTTAATTATTGATGAACCTCTTATTGGTTTCCATTCCTTGGTCCTTTCTTCTTTTCAGAAGTTAGTCTGCTTCTGGGCAGATTCATACACTCCCTAAGCATCAACAACTATCTGTATAATTATGACTTACAAATCTATGCCTGATTTCTTAACTAATGTCTAACAAATTCCTCAATTCAACATGTGGAATATTCAACTCATTTTCTCTCTCCCAATCTAACATATCCTCAGTTTACACTATCTCAAAAATGGCACCCAATTGCTTAGGGCAGAAACTGAAGATGCTTCTTCTTTACTCCACCCTTTCTCCAAGCCCCTTTTACCCAAAACCCCATTAGTCACCAACAATTATCCATTGTATCCTTTAAATACTTATTGACTCTCTCCTCTCCATTCCCTTTGTTACTATGTGGACCCAGGCCAAGATCATCATGTCTGACCTGGTCTTCTGCAGTAGCCTTCAAATTGTCCCCTGCCTTACTCTGTTCTAATTGTTTTTTCCATATTGTAATGATAGTGATCTTCTCAAAGTGCAAATCCCCTCCACTGCTCTTTGTATGAAGTCCAAATTCCTTTCTTTTTTCTGGGGAGGAAGATTACATCTGTGCCCATCTTCCTCTACTTTATATGTGGGACGCCTGCCATAGCATGGCTTAATGAGCAGTGCGTAGGTCCACGCCCGGGATCCGAACCTGTGAATCCCAGGCCACCAAAGCAGAGTGTGCGTACTTAACCACTACACCAAGGGGCCAGCCTCCCAAATTCCTTAAAACATCATAGAAAACTGCAGAATCAGCCACCATCCGCCTCTTCAGACTCATTGCTGGCCACCATGTCTCTCCTTTGTAAGCTCTACTCACAATGAATTTCTTTTAGCTCGTGGAATTATGACTTTTCCTCTCTCCGGGCTTTTTAAAAAATTATTCCTTCTGTCTGGAATACTTTTAGTGTTTTGTTTGCTAGACTGAAATTATTTTTTAGAATTATGTCAAGATGTTATTTTTTTCAGGTAGGCATGCATTCCCTGTCACCTAGTTTAAGATAGGACACCTGCTTGATATTCTTATAGCTCCATATACTTCTCCTATCATGACACCCATCATATTTATCTATTTATTTATTTATCTACTGTAATAGTTAGACAGCAATTTCTATAAATTTGTTTACCATTGAATTCCACCATTTACGTAACTATTACTTAGTAAGTACTCAATAAATATTTGTTTAGAAATAAATGAAAACTAAGATTTCTTTGTTTAAAGTCAATCGCTTATTTTGTTCTCTTTGAGTTGTAAAAGTTTATATTTGTCATTAGTTTACAGAATTACTCTGAGAGCATACAGAGGAGAATTATGCCATCGAACTTGAACAATTTAATAATTCTCAAAATTTCTCTATGTGAATAGAGAATATTCACTGGTAATAGAAATTTTAGATGAAATAAATGTGTCAACATTTGGCTCCAAATTACACAATGCCATCCAAGAATGTGAGCAGATAATTGGGGAGTAATTTGGGGCTTAACCACATGGTGGTCTGTCTACAAGTCCCCTGGAGAAGGAGGCAGCATCCAGCGCACATCTGTGCAAACAGTAGTTAATCTGGCTGATGTCCTCAAGTCTGAGGTTGTGAAATAAGGTTTTTTTTTTTCTTTCTTTTCCTCAGAGATATGTTTTCCTATTGCCTTTTGCAGATATCAGAAGTGAGTCTTAATAATTCTAAGAGGCTGAGAACACTGAAGTGTGTAGTTGTGTCTGTATAAGGGGAATGTGTGTAGGAGAGTGAGACAGAGAGAGGTAAAGGATGGATACTGGAGTACACAGACAGATCAAGAATTAAGTCCAAAGAAAAGCAATGCTGTCTAGTGAATGAAGTTCACATATCTGAGCAAGTCAATTTCTCCAAGTTTCCACACACAAAACAGGCATGTCAGTGATATAAGGATTGATTGCAAGTGTGACAAATTGTTTTGTGCTTACGCGGCACTAGATGCTTTGAGAGGGAAGGATAAAAGTACAAAATTGGATGAGGATGTCTTGAAATAAGTAGCATCAAGAACTTGAAACAAGGCTACTACAAAGTAATGAGGTTTGAGGTAAAATCATTGAGCAACGTTTAGCTCTAAGAATAGCATGTATCTGAAATTCTCCTTTCCAGATGTACTACAATGAAGAGAGTACACGTTTGATTGTAGATTGAACAGAGTAAAAATAATTTTAAAAACTGGGATCAAAATACAACTTTTTCTAAGCAAATACAGACAAGATTATTTTCTTTCCTTTGGAAATTAAAAATAAAGAGATTTAGAACTTCATATAATTGCAAAATCTATATGGTTTGAAAGGTTAGAAGAAATAGACACAAGTCTATCTCTGGGGGGATTAATGTGTAAGCAAAAATACTGCTGTGATGACAGCTCAATCTTTTGTCTTTTAAGATATTACATTAAAATATCTAGAGTTTTTTGTTGTTGTTGAGTGTATAAAATTCTAGTACATTCTGTGCTTTTTACACTGGTGCTATCTAACATCAGGGAAACAACAACAAAATGTCCCAGCAAAGTAGTAGACTTTTTAAACCAAAAAGGCAGGATGGTCTTTAATGGCCTAATGTTTCATATATTTTGTCCCAGTAATTTGTTTTTAAAATATGAAAAAACCTAAAGTAGGCTGGAGATCAAAGGCATTGCTACTAAGTGTTTTTTATTCAATAAATCGCCAGTATTCCCTTATATGCAAGAAAATATGTAGAATAGACAGAGGTAGTAGAAAGGCAAGTAAGGTCATGTGTCTGTCCTAAAGAACTATCTAACCTGAAAATCATATTTGATTTTCCCTTCTTTTCTCACCTTTTAAAAAAATTATTTCACAATATAGCAAAGATGTATTTAAAAAACTGTGGACATTTTAAACTTTTAGGGCACTTGTTTTCTATTATTTTATTGTTATGAAACCAATACATTAAATTAGAATTGGAATAACTCATATTCAATGCTAAATGATAAAGCAAATATACACTGAATGTATTTCTTCCAAGCATTCCTATATATGCCTCATGGAAGAACAAGGTTGCCTGAAACATAAAAACATACAGCTTAAGGTAATATAGTATAACTATCCCATTTCTGAATATCAGAGGTGTTTCAATAATATTTAATAATGAATCTGAATAAAACTTAATTCTATAAGCAACTGATTCCCCAGTCTCATTGAACTACGTGGAATATGGCAGTGTGTTGAGTTTTTAAAGTGTTGCTGCCCATAATATCACTCTTCTGATAAAATGATGAATGTTGAATTAATGATAAAAATATGGTCCAAAGTATTCAAGTAGGTACTTAAAAATTCCATGAAGATACTGGTTTCTTAATTAAATACATTTGTCTCTTTGATTCCACATTTGGCTCTTACAAAGCAGCAACAAAACATTACATACTATGAATTTAATGCACTGCCAATTTGGGGTTAGTGGGCTTAAAATGTAACACTAAATTTTTATTCTATTCATACATTCCTGTTAGGAGTATTTATGACTGCCATTTTCTTCAGAGAGATAGACTTTCCTGAGGATACGATTCTCATATTAAACTCTGAAACTCGTACAGATTTGGAGCCTGGGTCAAAATGGTTACAACGGTTTTATTTCTATGGCACCGTATCAAATCCCCTAAAATAGCAGCGAGTTAATAAAAGCCTTAAAAGAGAATTATCTCTGAAATGAATTAAAAGAACAAAGTACCTTTCAGCAATAATATAACTTTTTCAGCTATAATACATTTATACTAATGTAATATACATTGTATATTGTATGTATAATATATATACATTGTACATACAATATCCTAATGTCATATACTAATAAAAGACAAGAAAAATTTAAATTTTTAATTAATTTTAAATTAATTAAAAATACATTTAAAAAATAAAACATACTAAAATCCAATAAGTAGTGGTCAAAAATGGCATTAGTTTTATTTTTAAATGGTTTTATTTAATTATGCTTTCATTCGTTCAACAGTTATTAGGCTCCTACTCTACAGAAGGTAGCAGGTTAGGTGCATTGGATACAACGATGAGTAACTCAAACTGATTCCTTACTACAAATGCTATTACTTTCTTGTTTTTCAAAAGCCAGCAAAATCTCCAAGTCTTCCAAGGTTTATGCTGGTTGACGGAACTTTAATCCAAAACATGTTGCACAGATACATTCCACTTTATACTCTTCTTAGTACTGATACAAAAAAATATGGAATTTTTAAAAACTTAATCAGTGTATTACCTTGAATCAGAGAGAAAAATCTCTGTAAAAGTTTACACAGTGCTAAATTATTTAAAGGACAGCTATTTCCTTAATGAGGACCTATTTGGAAATTATGGAAGTTACCCTGAATCCATAACAGTATATGCTAACGAAGTACTTCACAGATGAAAAAACATTTTGAAATGTGATCATGGACTAATCAAAATTTGCAAAGCAAATTTTTTGTAAAGACTTGGAAGAACAATGCAGCTGAAATTTTGTCTTCTTTCATATATTTATATTCTTAGAAAAGTAACAGATGAGCTACAAAATACTAATGGTTATTATCAGTGGCTAAAATAAATTCTATTTTATTTAGAGTGACTATTTAATCAGAATAAATTAACTTAGAAATTATTTTCCAGTGGGAATAAAATTTTAAATATATATTAAGATTAGAGAGATAAGAAATTTATTATATTCAAGTAGTATTTGTAGCGCCTTTAAAGTATAGTGTTAATCATCAAAACATATTTTTAAATTATTTATTTGAGAATACCACTAACAAACATATAATTTAAGGGCTGGCCCCATGTCATGGTGGTTAAATTCGGTGCACTCCAGTTCAGTGGCCCAGGTTCATGGGTTCAGATCCTGGGAGTGGACCTATACCACTCATCAGCCATGCTGTGGCAGTGACCCACATACAAAATAGAGGAAGATGGGGACAGATGTTAGCTCAGGGCTAATCATCCTCAAGCAAAAGAAAAGGAAGCTTGGCAACAGATGTTAGCTCAAGATGAGTCTTTGTCACCAAATATATATATATATATATATATATATATATATATGTATATATATATAATTTAGTTATAAACTAGAAATGATAAGATTGAGAGTTCTACAGATGAGTAAATTAATTAGCAACATACAGGAATCTTACAGAATACCTATAATGCACCACACCAAATTTGTCAGTCACTCATGAAAACAAAGAGGAGAGCTACTGAAATGCTTAAATCTTGCACTTACCAACCTCCACAACACTAGAGCAGTTGGGATCTGTGAAGCCATCTGGACACTCACAGGAAAAAGAATCTTCGGTCAATCCAGACAAACAGATACCTCCATTTTCACATGGATTAGGATCACAAATATCACCTGAGGAAAAAAGAAACAGATATTGACTATTTTTGTCTCAGGCGCAGAAATGTACTATTTCACATATCCCACTGATCTTCCTTTGCCAACGTCACCATGCTATTTTAATTTACAGATAAGGTGTGCAAGATCCATTTGAAACCAGGTACTTTTAAGAGAGATAGTATGTCTGAAATTATACAATGTTATAAACCATTATGACCATAAAAAATTAACTGAAAAAAAAAAGAGAGAGAGATGGTATGTAACACAGTAAAAATTAAACTTTATAATTCAAACATTGCATACTGAATTGCATACTGAAAGCTATTAACTCAGTTTGGGGTTCCTTCATTACATGTAAATGAAATATTGTCTAATTTGTTAAAGAAGATTAGCCTAAATATCTGTGGCAAACTGGTTTATTAATTATCCAATAAATAAGGTTTCTATATCCACACATTTTGCTTTGTAACTTTGCAATTCCTCTCACTAAAGGAATGGGGTTTATTTCTGGATCCCTGGAATCTGGGCTTATCTATGTGACTTGCTTTGGCCAAGAGGACGTTAGCAGACTTGAAGCCAGCAGAGGTTTGAAAAAGCACTTGAATATTTCTACTTCCTCTCTTGCTGTGGCCACGAGAAAAAATTCAGGCTAGCTTGTTTGAGAGAGGTGAGAGAAATGTGGAAGGATAAGAGAGAAACTGCTACAGAGAAATAAGTTGTGCCATGACAAAGACCTAAAATATGTGGTCTCGGCTTTGGTACTGTGTGGCAGATGGAATCTGGAAAGACATTGAGGAAAAGGCTCCCCATGTTATGCAGAGAGAAGCAATTGGTAAAGCTGTCTGTCACCAGAGGTAACTTGGGTGATAGGAAATGTACCCAGTGAGCTTTCGCAAATGAGTAATGAGATTTCCAGGCAGAATGTTAGTGTCAGTTGGCTGTTAGTAGCTGCAATTGATAAGATACTATAAGAAAGAGATGTGCTAAATAAAGAACCAATCAGTTTGAAAGTAAGGAAAAGGAATACAAAGGGATCAGGACTGTTTTTCAACTCCAGCCTCTCAAACCAGTGAAAGATCCAATCCAGAGCTTTGTGAGAAAGACATGGCCTCAACATGACTATCAAATCAAGGATGTGGCTATAAGACCCTTTGTGAAAACATTTCAAATAATTCAACTGCAACCCAACTCTCTCAGGTAAATAAAGGGGTTCCAGAAATCTTAAGGCTATTATTCGTGAGCAGCCTGATATACCCAAAGTAGCACTGATTGTCTGGAGTGAAAAGCAGACTCCAGACAGTATCATGGGTGGGGCTTTATTGCACAGAGAGGCTGTGAATCAGATTCATAAAAGCCCATACAGGTTTTCAGGGAGCTTTACAGGTGAAAGTGCCACCTCCTGGATAAAAGAGAAGGAGGCACTTTCCTTCAAAATTTACAAAAGCATTTGGTCCCCAACTTCCTATACTGTGTATTTCTTAGGAACTTTATTTCCTTCTAGGAATTATAATATAGGAATAATAGTACATAAGAATGGCAATTATATAGAATTATTTCATCTCTTTTCTAGATTAACCACTTTAAAATTTTAGAAAAGTGAAAACAGAGGTTAAGATTTTTGTCAAATCTATAAAGCAAGTCATTAGATATACTAAGATGATAAATAAAAATACTACATTAGCACTGGATCAGACATTAGAAAAGAGAATCATGAAATAGTGAATAAATGAGTGAATGAATATGTTTTGGAAATACCATAAAATTGAGTATGGCTGGACCATGGAGTATTTGGTTGGGAATGGCTGAGAAAGCATAGATATGTCAGATCATGGGAGATTAAAAAGTCACATCGTAATTTATAAAACAAGGAACCAATGAATGTTTTCAAGTTGTATTGTAAAGTTTTGACATGGTCAGATGTATATTTTAACAAGACTATCCTGGAAGCATTCTACAGAGTGCATTTGAACGGGGAGGTTGAATGGAGATGACTGGTAAAGATATTTCAATAGACTTTCTGTCTCTCTCCTTATAAATCTAGCTAGTTAGCCACTCAGTCATCTCTCCATTTGTCCATCCATTTATCCATCCATCCTTCTATTCCTTGAGTAACTATTTTATAGTAGGCACTGAGGTAAGTGCTAGACATACAGAACTAAAGACAGTCTTTACCATCAAGAAGTAGAGAGCCCCACTATGGGAGATAAAAAACCAGGAACAATTATAACACATAGTAATAAGAGCTGTGATTAGTATACATGATCCAAATTGTAGGACCAACAGAAACTTCTAAAAGGATTCAGTGCTGTCAGGTGATGCAGAAGAGGAGGAGGTACATTGTCAACATCCCAGGCAAAGGCAATAACATATACAAAGGAAAAAGATCCCGGCTCATTCCTGGAACTTCAATTAGGCCACTATAATCAGAGCATAGATGTGCATGCGGAATAGAGAAAAACGAGCTCAGAAAGGTAGCATGGTCATGTAAACAAAGGCCTTATATTCTGGGCCAAACATTTTGAAGTTTATCTTTAAGCAGTGGAAATCACAAAAGGACTTTACACACGGGAAGTGTTTAGGAATGATGACTAACGCAGCATTGTATTGGATCAAATGGAGGAGTCAAGGCTGAGGGCAAAGGACTAAGCTTTAATCTTTGAAGTAATCTCAGCAAAAAATGATGAGGATTTTCTTAACCCTCCTTAGAGGTAGCTGTGGACAGGGAAAGCAATGGAGGCACCACTTCATCCCAATCCAGTTAATACATACTAGATAATGAAACAGGAAATGAAAGTCCCCCCAAATCATTGCCACTTCTCCCCTAGATACTTAATCTAGAAGAAAGGCATTATTGTTGAGAATTTCTAGAAAGAGTCAATCACTAGTTTAAAAGAGATCATGCCTCTCTGCCTTTGGTGTGAGCAAAGCAGCACAGCTTTATACAGTCAGACTAACAACCTTGTTATCTCCTAACTCCATACCTTGCACGAAGATGAGTATTAACACCCAAACGTTTCTTTGATGAGACGTCAGTCATAATTCTGTGTATTGTCAATACTACAGAAAGACGAGGGCTACATTCCCCAGAGCAGGATCTGTGTTGCAGCAATGTCAACAGAACAAGGCACATTGTAGATGCTTATACTGATTTATCTACACTGACAGAAGCAACGTCTAGAAGATAAGGCATGAGCAGTGTCCTAGAGGTTCTCAAGCATGCAGGCTATATTTATATATTCATCCAAAATCAAGAACCTCTCATTCTGATCCCTCTCACACTGATAGCCAAGTTGCCGCACAGTTTATTAACTGATGTGAGCTTACAGTCCTGACACACCCAGGGCCACATGAGGCCAGGATGTCCGGTCCCTTTGATTTTCCCAGCATTATGGGGAGTTTCACAAGAAAACCTTTCTTGGTACTTGCACTGACCTTTCTAGGTGATAATACTTAACCTAATCGGTTTCCTATCAAGTGTGTATGCCAGTCATGTGATGCTTCTGTGGTCCAGATGAGACAGGACGGTCTGGTCCCCTCTCATTATATCTTGTAGATGCCAGCTGCTGTCTAGCTGACCTGTTTTTTCTCTCCTGTTCTTGTACTTTTTGTTCTTTTTTGCTTATGTCTCCTTATTTCTAATACATTATATACTTGTGAAAATTCATCTATTTTATCCCCATTATTGATATTTACTCAGTGTTTTTTCTGAAAGGTAGAAAAAGGTAATATATTTGACCAAAATGTACAAGGTAGACTCAAGATGACATTGTGACCAAACTGATGTAGAGATTGAGGGAGAACAAGAAATTTGGGTTGATTTCTAGAGCTCCTGCCTTCATGATTGAATGGCATCTTTCATAAGGAATGTAATGGATATAGTTTTAAAGGAATTATGTGTTTGAAAAGCCTGCGGGAAATCCAAAATGAAAACATCCCATAATGCTATTGAATCAGCAGATAGGGAATTGGAGAGGTTTTGCTACAACACACATTGTTAAATGTGAATGAGAAAACTATATTCCAGTGCAAGTCTTTAAAGAGAGGGCAGAGGAGAGGAGCTGAGGGGAGGGGAGCAGAGAGGAAATAAGATGAGAAGAGAGGTCCTTGGACATAGCAACAAATAAGTGGAGAAAAAGAAGGAAGATTCTTCAAAAGAGAAAAAGAAGGAAATTAGTGCTAGGCACTTTCCAATCCAGTATATATATTCAGTTTATTCAATTAGAGTCTAATATGTCGAGGTCTACCTGAAATTAACAAAGGTCCCCATGTGCACCTGTGTTAGATGGACAATGTCACCAGAAAACAAAGTTTGGCCTTGGCTAAAGTAGAGGGTAGACAACAGAAGCCCATCAAACATAATTAGGGTTATTACAGGCTGTGCCTTAAATCTGCTTCCCCACACCTAATTATTAATAGCATCCTTGTGTCTGATGGGCTCTCCATGAAGTAGATGCTACGACAAAGTTAAGAGTGCA
This sequence comes from Tapirus indicus, assembly GCA_031878705.1. Lineage (NCBI taxonomy): Eukaryota > Metazoa > Chordata > Mammalia > Perissodactyla > Tapiridae > Tapirus > Tapirus indicus. The sequence continues at coordinate 11,175,572 of CM062925.1, forward strand.
ATACACTTATTGCGAAGTAATGCCTGTGGAAGATAAAGTGAGGAGAAAGCAGAAATGGGCAGGAAAAGCCCTCGTCTTGTGATGCAGATCTGACACTGGTGAAAAGAAATGAGGAGAGTGGGGGTAGGAGAAGCAGGACTAAGCAGGAGAGCCTATAAGGCAGACTTGACGAAGAGTTAGCCAATCCACTGGGGAGCTCCAAAGAGGAGATTACTCCTTAGAGGAATCCCCCAAGGGCAGAAATGAGCAGACATTAGTGCCCTTACCATGTTCAATCATTGGCTGGAGGTGGCCTGGGCAGAGTGAGGCTCTAAAGCTTGAGGGGGAGCCTGAACATCTGGAGAAGGACGCTGGAAGCTCACTGCCTTCCTCGCAGCTGGATGGCTTGCTCCTTCCTGAAGGGAGGTTGGATCCATGCACCTCCATGGGTGCCACAATCCCCTTTCCCACTCTCAAAACTGTGCTGATTTAGATAAGTTACATAGTTACCTTGATCAAAACCATCATATGTGAGCCTATTTTCTCTACACACCGACTCTCTCCGTGGGTCGTACAGATGTGGGTGATACCCCAAGTAGAAACAAACTGACTCTGGCTGGAATTTCAAGTCCAATGAAAATGCACTGTAGAGATTGCTGATTCCCTGTCATTTCAATTAATCTGAGAAAGCATCAGCTCAGGTAAGAATCCTGATTAAAATGCAGTCAACTCCTGTGCTTCAGATCAGTGTTTTTCATCTGTTTCTATTTGGTTCCCAGTATATGTGTTGGTAGAGTCTTTTAAAACTAAGATGGCACCCAGTACAAGAAGGCAGGCTCAATAAGGGAAAATAGGGCAGTATACGATTTCGTGGTTCTTTATTCCACTGTCAGCGGGCGCCCAAACCTCTGCACATAGTAGCCTGTGTGCAGCGTTATACCTTGATGCTTCTTGACTGGCTGGCCTCACCTGCTATAGATTAGGACAGATGTGTTTAATTTGAATCTAACTATGTTTTATGATTCCATCTGCAGTTTATGGCAGACTCAAGCAAATTAAGCTGATGCCGATTTGCCTTTTGGCAATAGAGTGAAGCAATTATTTTTCCCAGGGGCAAGAAATCATTGCAGGCTAAATTTAACTCCCTGTTTGCTCTTTCCTCACACTCTCCAGGGTTCTGCTTGGACTGGGACCATCCTGTCTGTGTTCAGTGTCCACTACATTCTTCTCACCCACCCACCACCAGTTGCCACTCACCTGCTGTTCAAGGTGATTCAGGGACTGTCTTATTTCACTTCACTATCAATTTGCAAACCATGATTTTTTAACCTAGATAGCAGAGTGTGTAGGCACTGATAAAATATCGTGTAGTACTTGCAGAAGATAATGCAGAAAAAAAAATTCCCAAACCTAAAAATCTAAAATCTGTACTTTTATGAGTGTGGTTGTGTTTTTTCTACGAGCTCAGCATATAACTATGCAAACTCTAATGCCAGGTAAAGGAGAAAATTCCACGTTGGCACGAATCTGGGAATCAGGAGGACAGAACAGCTAATTTCTCTCAACAATATTTAAACTTTTGGATGGTTTATGCATTCGGTTTTCTTTATCTGTTAGTGCCTGTTAGTTCACAGATCAGAGAGTCACCGACCCGCTCCTCACGTATTGATACTTCAGGAACCACGTTAGACATCGGGAATACAGCCTAGATGAAGACACATAAGCTTCCCGCACTCTTAGAGTTCACCTTATAGTGGAGGGGACGCACAATGAAAACTCACAAGTAAATAAGCAAGGCTTTGCCCACTGTAATCAAAGCCACGGGGGTGGGGGAAGAAAAGGAGAACAGGCTGATAAGAAAGGCAGTAAATGGAACCAGTTACTTAAGACAGACAGCCAAGAGAGGCTTCTCTGAGGAGGTGCCACTTGAGCTGAAACCTGAAGGATGAGCGTGAGCCAGTCATGTTAAAACCTAAGGAAGAGCATTCTAGGCAGAGGAACAGCAAGTGTGTGGCCCTAGTGACAGGAAGACAGTGATGGAGTCAAGGAATAGAAGAGGCCAGTGTCTCTGGTACACAGTTACAAAATGTCACTAAATGTGTTTTGTCAGCAAGACAATTTTAGTAGGAATCAATTTTATGATTTAAAGCCCCACATTTGATCTTCTGCCCTCATGTTAATCAAGGGCATTTCTGCTAAGCTTATTGTTAATATGTATCAAACATCAGCTGAAAATATATTATTGTATTTACATGTTAATGCACCATGTATTTACACATTGATATCGTTTTACATATTACATATTTACATAGTACTGCTAATGTATTCACGTATTTACATGGTAATGTAAATAAATTAATAATTCATTTGGGTGAGTGCATCCCTCCCCATTTTCTCTGTTTCTTGAGCAGTGCTAGAAGCCACCTAGACTATGTCTGTGCCCTCATCCCTGCCTTCTCTCCATTTCTGCAAAAAAATTTGTATACAGATGTAAAATTACCAACAAGAATGTGGTAACATATCACTCAAGCATGTTACTTCACTAACACAAGATATTATTTAAGTTCTTCAATACCTCTGCAAACTACATGTGAGGATATTATAATACATATTTATATGTGGGAAAGTAAAACACAGAGACCATTTAAATTCATATTCCATAACCATGACAATGCAGGTCTGTGCATTACAAACTCATCTTCAGTTTATTGCTCTCCCATTGAACTCGCAGCTATACTCCTATCGTTTCATTAAAAAACTGAAAGAAAATAAAAGCTTTGTCTTCAATTGCACAAGTTAGAATTTGAACCAACCTGTAAACAGAGTACTTGGCAAAATGAGCCAATTCCAGTACACAAGTGAGCAATAACTCTAGTTAGAATGAGATAAAGTTCATGAGAATTTGCATACTCAACCTGGTAAACCTCACAGAAAATGTTAGCACCCTTATGACTTACTGCCTGTGAAATTGTGTAGAACAAAATAAGTGTCACTTTTTGAATCCACAATAGGCCTCTCAATTTACTTTGGTGCCTCTTGAGAGACAATTTCTGTTGAATAGTGAAATTTCATTTGTGGTATGTTCTAATGAGTTTGATGCATAAATTTTGATTGTGAAGCCTTCTTTCACAAACTAAAGCTTATGAGTGTGGCCAGTTTAAATTAAAAAAAAAAGTTACAAAGGCTTGATCTGACTGTTAGCATTATATGTGCTTTAAAAATAAATTTTGGTTGATATTTCAGACCATCCTGTAATGAGGATGAGTAGAGAAGTAAATAAGAAAAAGGCCAATGAGTTTACCTGCACTGATAGGATCTGCCATTTTACTAGAAAATCACTGGACCAGCCAATACAATAAAAGACCATCCAATTCTACACCACGGTGTCCACAAGGCCCCAAAATGACCATATTCAGCCACGGATGACACAAATCTAATAAATGAACAAAGAAACTTCCTAGATTTAGTCAGAGCCACGCTACAGCTAATTTAAAGCAGGATGTCTCTCAGTTATTAACCAGTGGTTTAGCCCACTATTTCTGAAGACATTTTCCTTTTTAGATAACTTTTTAAATGCTAAGGGAATACCGGGCTGAAGAGGATTAGAAGAAAATTAGCAAAAATTGCTGAGTGTTGACTATTCGAATTGTGTCGTTGAACACACAGTTTCAATCAAGGCTAAATGCATGAAAAGACAAAAATATTTTGGGCTTTACAATTTTAAAGAATCTTTTGGCATATTTTGTATTTTAAAACACTCTGGAGAGTCCCTTAAAATAACAAAATCTAGCATTTTTAGAATTGAAAGGGACATTAGAAATGATCTAACCCAGTGGTTCTCAAACTTTGCTATATATTAGAGTCATGGGGGAGCTTTTCAAATCCTGATGCCCAGTCCAATTAAATAAGAATCACTAGGGGTGGGACCCAGCCTGCCACAGTTTTTTAAAAGATTTCCATTTATTAAAGAAGAAGGAAAATGAATAGGAGAAAGTGAGGAAGGAAAGAAACGAAGAAGGAAGGAAGGAAGGCAGGAAGGTAGGAAGGAAGTTAGTTTGCATTTTCCTGCCTTCAACTGAGAGGAAGGCAAGTGAGGAAAGATATTTATTTAACTAGCTTTCGTTGTTAGTACACTATGGCTTATGAAAAAATTATTTGCAGGAACCTAGAATTGGCAAACTGAAAATAAAGACAAGCAATATGTTAGGGAGAATAGAATAGATACTACTGAATACTAACATATATTGAATTCCTATCAAATAATTAGCACAAATTTTATAAATTACCAGAAAATTAATTCCCAAGTACTTTTTGACTATATTATTTCTGCCTATGAAGAATATCCATCTAGTCATTCAGTTAATATTTACTGAAGCCCATCTATGCACCATTAAAAGTGATAATTGCTTAATTGCTGCACATTTTATGGGGCCCCTGATGGATAATTACCCGTTCTCTAGGGTCTAATGAAAGATACAAATAAGTTGACAGGTAGTTACCACTGCATGTCAGGTCTATGAGAAAGGAAACGCTTGGTGCCAAGGGCGCACAAGAGGGGGCACCAAACTCAAAACTGTGAGTTAGGAAGCCTTCCCAATACAAGTGATCTCCAGTTCAACCCAGAGAATTCGTGGGAGCCAGCCAGGCAATGAGTTGGGACAAGAGATCTGAGGCAGGGGGGAAACATGTGCAAATGCTGGGAGCAGAGCCAGAGCATGTGTTTAAGAAACAGGACGAAACTCATTCCAGCTACACAGAAGACAGTAAACAGAACTGGCAAGAGGTAAGACTGAAGAGAAGGCAGTGGCAAGGATACTCAGTGTCTTTAAGACACTCGTAAGGAGTCCTGAGCACAGAGGATAGCCATTTAAGGGTGCTAAGCAGGAAGGTGACATGATTTGAACTTCAGATAATTCACCTTGGCTGCAGTGTGGAGAATGAGGAGGCAAAATCTAAGGGTGACAGACCAGTTAGGAAGCAGCAGAAGTTATTCTGTCACAAGGGATTGCTGGCTTGGATTAGAATACTAACAATGGAAATGGAGAGAAGTGGACCCCAAAAGATATTCTGAGAGACAAAATTTACAGGTCTAATGTGGTAGTTGAAAGGAAAGAGAAGAACTAAGATTGAAACCCAAATATCAAAATTCAACAAAAAGCTGAGCCTTTCATTTTGATAGAAAACATGGTCTACAGAGCAACTTTGGGGATGAATTCGTTTTGGAAATGCTTGGACTGAAGTGCCTGTAGACATCCACATGGAGAAATTCAGTGAGAAGTTTGCTTTATGGATTTGAACCTGGGGAGAAAGATTCAGGTTGGAGATAGAGAAATTAGCACAGAGTTGATTTTTTAAATCATGGGAATGTACACGAAAGTTCTGAAAAGAGCATTTGGAAACATGGTCTGGAGAAGACACATGTTCCTACATTGTGAACTCTCTAAAGTTTGGAATCATTTCAGCTTACTCACCAAATTCTCCCTTGTGCCAAAGATCAGTGCCTGGCATATAGTTAGTTTTATCCAAATAAAATGTTATCCAAATAAAAATTGGGTGAGAGACGGGTTGGAAATGTATTTAAAATCGCAGAAACTTGACAGTGTTTTATTACTGATGGGAAGCAGCTACTCAAAAGAAGTGGTTAGAGGTACAGTGGAGAGGGAATACTCAGAAGGGTAGGGGTGAGAGAAAAATATGATGGATGGGCCTCAGAGTACACATGGAAGAAATTCACCTTTGGCGTGAAGAGGGAGACCGATGTAGTGGGAAGTTTGGGGCTGGATGCCTGTATGTTTATGGATGCTGTTACACAAATTGAGGGAGTTCCCATCTGGCGTTTTCTCTGTGTAGTAGGCTGCTGAAAATGGGATGGGATCAGAGGCTTGAGAAGAGGGGAAGATAACATGCACCCGCAGTAAATAGAAGGTTACTGCCTGGAAAACCATAGAAAAAAAGATCAAGGGAAAGCACTGAGGGCTCAGTTGAGTTTGGAGACAAGAATTGATGGTGACAACAGGTACCCAACTGCGTATCTGCTTAGAGGTCAACAGCTGGGGCGCACGCTGGAGGGAGACGACCAGGTCCAGGTTTGTTGTTTTGCCAGATCAGTGTGGTGAGTGTCAACAGGGCAAAGCAGTGACACCTGACTGATGCTGATTTTTTGAAAAATGCATAAGATAGCTTATTGAAATTTATGCTCTAAGATTATACATTTTTATAATTATGCAAAAGTTATAAACCCAGTGAATTGTTCTTTCAGAGAATGTTGCTGTTCTTCAGTTGACAGCAAAGGACAAACTAAAAGATAGAATTTGGCTGCTGTATATAAATAACACAGTATATCATGACGTTAACACAGCGCATCCATCCTTGTCAAACACCAACTCACACGGACTATATAAAACCTTCAGGTGGCGCGAAGAAGAGGAAATTCAGTGCCATGTCCAACTGGGGGAGCTTCACGTCGTTTTCTTATTTAGATCTTAGATTGTCAGTTCTGCCTTTTCTAAATGTAAAACCGCTCGGCCACAACATACAAATAACCTCCAAGGAAAAATGAGTCGAAAACACGTCTGCTAACTTGCTCACTTATTAAGCGTAGTGACTCAAAGAAAGAACAGGACATGTTATTAATCACTGGATAACCCATTTTATCAATTTTTCAGGCAGAAAGAATATGGCATGTTAAAATTACAGAAAAAAATTGCGAAGTTTAATTTTGTGTTTTATTTAGAATCTTATCTTAAGAAAGTCATAATTTAAGACAGCAGTAAAATGACAGTTTCAAATGACAGCATGCAAAAGCTGAAGGAATATCTTTTACTGTTTTAAGTACAGCCTCAATGATTTATTGCCAGATGTTTAAAGTATCAATCACCTCATTACAAAACATGTTTGTAAACTGCGCCACTGAACCTGACTGTATACAATTATCCACTTGGTGTTTGGAGAAAAAAAATCACAAAAATGAAAGCTAGTCCTCTTCCAACAAAAAGGAACCAATAGACACCTATCTAATGTATGGAATGGAAGTCATATTTTAAAAGTCAGATTTAGATCTTGATTAAATTTTATAAAAAGTAATGATTTCATATTCACCTTTTATAGCAACATTTTCACATGAAAGCAACACTGTATAAAATAGCTGCTGAATGCTCTAATTCCAGATAATCTTTAAAATTTCAGAATTTTAAATCTTTTTATCCACAGCCAAAACAGTCTTAGAGAGCAGAAACATAAACCACTTGGATAGGCCACTCTCTGTAGACATGCTTATTGATAAACATTAGAACATTTTAGCTCTCTAATTCTTTTAACAAACATGGAATCTGTTATTCAGATCTAAGGGCTATATGGGCAATGTGTTTTCCTAATGCAAGGGAGTTCCTGACAAGGAAAGACAGCTGAGCAATTAACTCAGTGCAAGTCAGAAATTATGGGTGTTCTTGCCACCTTCTGGGTTTGCCACAGGTATCAGGATATTGCTGTCAGCACTCCAATTTGCATCTTTATAGGGAACAACCTGATTGTAAGCAGTGAAGCAAAGTGCACTTTCTTCAGGAGTTCTAGATGCCTTAATGGAACTCCATTTGGAATATTAGTGCTTTTACACTAAAAAGACCAGGAAAATACTTAGGAAGTGGGACTATGTTACCCCTCTGGCCTACCAAACAGAAATGTGACTTGCTCAGAGGAAACCCTCAAGCACAGAAGCGGACAACACTTTGATAATTTGAATGCATTAAAAAACCCATTGCCTCTATTCCATCAATAGTCTCGATTCTGCGCTGGGTCACACACTGCGAGGCCTTACCTGGCATTCAGTCTCTGTATCCCGCCTGTCCTCCTTTTTGTGATCGTGTGATACCACCAGCTCCTTCCCAGTCCCTGAACCAGCGCTGATCTGAAAGGGGAGGGTTTTATGTAGCTCTAGCCCAGTGCTCAGAACCCAGCATGAGTTTCTCTCTGCTATTAGTGAGGCTTTGACGTATTTGTCTTTCTCTTTTCTCACTGGTGGGATTACTGTCTGTGAAATGTTGTTAGTGACTCTCAAATAAGGTGGTATGTGTGCAGTTTAGAATAATCTGGGCTGTAGGGTTTCAAACTGTATAAACTCTTGCGAAACTCCCTGTCCCAAATCCCATATAGTTTCCTTTTGACGTATTGTCTTGATGACATAACTATCCATAGGCCTGAAATCATGCAACCTGTTTCTGAAAAAAAATTTCTGATACAAATTACCTGCTTGCTCAAATTTCCAAATTTCACATGCCCTTGGATTCTTCTATTCCGTCACTTAGCTGATCTGTTAGAACATTTCATTGTTTTATAGTAATATTAGTTAATATATTTTGTGTCCTTGACTACATGTCAGAAGTTAAACTAAGTGCTTTATGAATATTATCTCACTTAATTCTCATAATATTCCTATGAGAAACTTTGCTGATATTATTAATAAGACTCATTTTACATATGAAAAATTTGAAATTTACTAAACTTGCAGAATTTACCTAAAGGCATAGAATAACAACGGCAAAGTGATTCACACACAGGTAGCATGGCTTAGAAATAAGAAACTGTGCATGATAGGTTGGTTGCCCTTGGCCCTATTCTCTTTCACCTTCTCTCTTCACCTCTTCAAGTTATTTGCCTTCTTCAAGTTCATTTCATTTTCTGACAAGTGGCCAATTATTCAGTAATATTGTGTGTTGCCCATCTTCTCATCCTTTGCATAACTTTGGCCTCTTGGACTAATTCTCCCATCACTTGCATATCTGATCCTCCTTTTGCTTTAAAGGGAACAATTCTGGGTTCCAGTCTGCAGTTAATACGGTATGTCCCTTAGTATGAACTTTCTCCTCCTAGTGTAGGCAATGCTTGCTATCACTGAAAAGCAATGGCAAGCATTTGATATCAGGTCAGATACCGGAATAGACCACTTTGCAAAAATATGCTATGTTGATATGTTAATTCCTTAATGATACATTTATTCCCTATTATATAAATTAGTAATTAGATAAGTCTGTAGGGCCTGAGTATTATAAAAGAAACTCATTGATTACTACCAGTCTTACTTGGAAAATTATGTCGATCAGCAGCATATGAATCATTGTTTGAGTCAAGGATAACAAGTCCCACAACAAGATCTGGTTCATAGTAGGTTCAATACATATACGGGGAAAAAAATCTCACTCATATAATTGAATGAACTTATGTATATGCTCTCCTAGCAAAAGAAATAGAATGATGACAAACAATCACATGAAAATAATGAAACACCTGAAATAGAAATATGGCTTTTGGAAGCCTGGGGTAACACATCTCAATAATAACTTAACTGGAAAGAGTTCATTGTCCCTCCTACTGAATGGCAGATGTAGGTTAATGAATCACTAAAATAGAGCTATTAGCAGGAGCAATGAATAACTTCTGGCTTATGACTGCTTCCACTCAGTTGTGAAATATGCTTTAAGCAACAGAGTCAGTTGTGCCTTTTTTCTGTGTAAACACCAATCCTCTCTGAATCCATGTTATGTTTAAAAAGATAAGATTATATCCAACTTACATAGGAGAGTAAAATGGTTCATCATTGAAAATTTAAGTATAACAGCATACAGATTTAAAATAATGCAGTCAACATTTCAGACATTGATATCACTGTCATTCTAGTGATGCAGTCTGTATATACAAGGATGCTCTCCACATAAAGTTTTTCCCTCGGGTTTTAAGATAACAATAACAACAGCTCTGCTTTACTTCATATCTACTATGATCCAAGCACTTTTATTGTTAGAAAAAATTAAGACAATCGCCTATATTCACAGCATTTTGAACTCTGGCAGTATAATTCGGAAGCCTGAGCTATTAATCACCACATTATACTGTTCCATCTTAAAATTCAATATTTTTTCTAATTCTAAAAATAGTGTGTGTGTTGGGAGAACTGGACAGCCACAAGAAAAAGAATGAAATTGGACCCCTAACAAACACCATACACAAAAATCAACTCAAGATGGATTAAAGATTTGGACCTAAGACCTAAAACTGTAAAACTCCTAGAAGAAAACATAGGGGGTAAGCTCCTTGATATCAATCTTGGCAACGATTTTTTCGATTTGACACCAAAAGCAAAGGCAACAAAAACAAAAATAAACATGTGGGACTATATCAAACTAAAAAGCTTCTGCACAGCAAAGGAAACAATCAATGAAATGAAAAGGCAACTATGGAATGGGAGAGATGTTTGCAAATCATATATCTGATAAGGGGTTAATATCCTAAATATATTTAAAAATCATACAACTCAATAGCAAACAAACAATCTGATTAAAAAATGGGCAGAGGATCTGAATAGACATTTTTCCAAAGAAGACATACAAACAGCAAACAGGTACATTAAGAGGTGCTCAACATCGCTAATCATCAGGGAAATGTAAATCAAAACCACAAGGAGATATCACCTCACACCCTTTAGAATGGCTATCATCAAAGACAAGAGATAAGTGTTGGCAAGGATGTGGTGAAAAGGGAACCCTTATGCACTCTTGGTGGGAATGTAAATTGGTGTATCTACTATGAAAAACCATATGGAGGTTCCCGAAAAAATTAAAAATAGAACTACCATATGATCTAGCAATCCCAGTTTTGGGTATATAGCCAAAGGAAATGAAAACAGGATCTCAAAGAGATATCTGCACTCCCATATTCACTGCAGCATTATTCACAATAGCCAAGATATGGAAACAACTTAAGTGTCTGTCAATGGATAAATGAATAAAAAAGATGTAACATATATATATATATATATATATATATACACACACACATATATACATGAATATTATTCAGCCATTAGAAAAAAGAATATCCGCCCATTTGCAACGACATGGATGTAGCTTGAAGGCATTATTCTAAGTGTAATAAGTCAGACAGAGATAGACAAATACTGTATAATATTGCTTATATGTGGAATCTAAAAAAGCCATATGCATAGAAACAGAGAATAGAATGGTGGTTACCAGGAGCTGGGGGATGGGGGAAATAGGAAGATGATGGTCACAGAGTACAAACTTCGAGCTATAAGATGAGTAAGTTCTGGGGATCTAATGTACAGCATCGTGATTATAGTTAATAATACTGTATTATATACTTGAAAGTTGCTAAGAGAGTAGATCTTAAACGTTCTCACCACAAAACATTCTCACTACCTGTGACGTGATGCAGGTGTTAGCAAAAGCTATGGTGGATATCATTTTGCAATATATAAGTGGATCAAATCAACATGTTGTACACCTTAAACTTACACAATGTTATATGTCAATTATGTCTCAATAAAACCGGAAAAAATAAAAACAAAAAATAAAAATAGTGTATGTTCATTGCAAACAGTTCAGATAATTCAGTAACAGAGATAGCAGAAAGCACAAATTCTCTATAATCCCATCCCTGAACTATAATTATTACTGATTTGAATTACATCCTGCAAAACTTTTCTCTGTTTAGCTCTACTCATTTTAATCAAGTATTTTTTAACCATAAAATAAATGAAGGTATATCTTCTTTAAAAAGCTTTAAAAAGTTATTATTTAGATTTTAAATTTTAATTATATAGACCCCCCTTCCCTGCTTTTCATTCTTGAACCCTAGAAGTAACCACTGTTAGCTCTTTTTTTCATCCTTTCTGAATTTGCAAGTAAATACTTTATGTTTGTTTTACAACAAATTGATAGAAATGGCATGTTATTCCATATCTCGTTTGTTTTGCTTTACAATATGTTTCAGAGATTGTCAGCATAAAGACACTTCATTCTAATTAGCAAATATATGGTATCCAAACATATGAATATGCTGTAATTTATATGCAGTTCCTTACTATTAGACATTTAAGAGGTTTCCAGTATTTTCCTGTTACAAACAACTATGAATCAATCACTCTTGTACAAACATCTTTGTGAATTTTTACTCATGCTGGGAATATAACCTTAGAAGCGGGGATAGGCTTCAAAAAATTTTATTAAAATTGCCTAATAGCCTTCCAAAAATATTACCTCAACTTTGAATACTACTAGTAGTATATCGCTCTTCTTTATGGTCGGTGGCATTGGGGCGGGGCTGTTTCTAAATTAATTTACATTATTGTAAGCAATATGTACATGTGATTTCTGTTCCTCCTTAACAGGAGAAGTTTACAACATTGGTTCCAACAAGTAAAACTGAGTTCTTGTCACCTGGGAAGAAAGAATAAAGGATGATCTACTTAACTGCATAACTAATCCAAAAGATAGACAAATTTGGAGGCTCTTAAAGCTTTAACTCTATTCTGAGTGTGGGCCGCAAAGTTAGTATGATTGCTATTGGCAATTTTCCCAGACCCAGGGTTAGGAAACTCAGGAGACATATGAGTAGACATTAAACAGTCTCCAGAGGACCTGCCTGCCATCCTTTCCCCTTCTCCCCCACTTGAGCTTGGAATTATCCTTTACAGGAAATCATCAGAATTTGTAAGCACGGGGTCAATACATGAACGCTGCCGGATCTTGTCAAAATCCTTTGTTAAATGAAAAAACAGGACATACTCTAGGATCTCTCTCTAGAGTTAGAGAAAGGGGGAGAAAGATCTAGAAAGATATATGCAAAGAGATCAACAGTGGCTATCTCTAGATAGGGAGGTTTGGGAGTATTTAAATATTCTTCATTATTGTGTTTATCTTTGTTTTGTAACATTTTCTAGAATTGTATGCACTGCTTTTTTGTAATAAGAAAAAACTTAATTAAAAAACTCTCAACATTTAAAAATCCAATTAGCAGCTAGGTAGAAGCAGAAGCGATAACTACCAAGGTTGAATTAAAAGAAACAGAGGTTAGTGAGCATTATGATGGGCCATGAATGTTTAATGTTGACTTAATGCAGGGAATACTAAAAATGTAATCTTTAGGAACCCAGCCTGTTCTCATCATAGACACATTACAGGTGTGAACTCACAAGGTTTATCATAGCTGTTAAACTCATGAGCCTGAGGATATATAGATATTTCTCAGTAAATATGCTGATTTTGTTTGCTTACCTTATGTGCTATTCTTTGTCAACTTACAACTCCTTGATAAAATTAATGTATCGTTCAATTCTAATTCATTTTTTATTTTGATCGATATGTATTCTGAGAGGCTAACCGTTTTGTTTTAATTTTACTTAATTTTTAAAATTAATAATAATACTAATACCAATAGCTATAAAAGCTAACTATTAAGCACTAATTATATACCAAGCATTGTTCTAAGCACTTTATACATATTATCTCATATAAACTTCACAATAACCATATGACATGGATATTACTATTATCAGTATTTTTTTTTATTGTGGTAACATTGGTTTATAACATTACACAAATTTTGGGTGTACATCTATTATCAGTATTTTGGTGACTAAAAAAAAAGTTCATAAAAAGTGAGGTTAAATAACTCACTCAAGATTCTACATCTAATAAGTAATGTCATCTATATTCGACCCCATGCAATCTGATTTCTTATTCTCTGACCTAGAACCTGACAGAGGAATAAGTGATATCCACGGAGCAGGCGGAAATGAAAATATTATAGAAACAGAAGCAAAGATCTGGATCCCTTACACAGCCCAATCCTGAAAAAACGTCTTAGTCATTTGTCCATCCCTTGATTCATTCAAAAATAATTTATTATGCTTCTGTAGATTGAAGACACAGGCTTAATTAGTGTGAGAGTTAAACTACAAACTTCTGACACAGTCCTGGTCTACCTAATTTATTCTTCAAATTTTATCTAGACAACTTAAAATTCACCTTATCTGGGTTTTTCTAAAAGAAGAGAAATAGGCAAAATTGACTCTATTTGAAAATACCACATTATTAATATAAACTTTAATGTGGAATTGTAATGTCCTTTTAACTGTCACTTAAAATAAAAAAAGAGATCTGGATTATTGCAGAAGGGAAACTAATGTTGATGTTTAAGGGATCCCTCATGAATGATTTATGTCCCTTTGATTTTCCCCGTGAAGCCACCAGTCACTGATACATGGTAAGCTTGTAAGCTACTGAGATTTAGTTTACCTCTGGAAAGAGAATCTACTTTATGTTCATTTCGAATCCCTCATCAGGTTTTTCACTTTGATTAATAAAATTATGTCTCATGCTTTTTAAAGTAATTACTTAATTACTAAATCAGCTACATCCTAATACTATGGGGAATAGAATTCAATTTTACCATCTTTATTGGCATGATAAAATCTAGAAGCATTTCCAGGGTCAATAGAAACTCTTCAAGCAGAAGGACGTAATTCACAGCAGTCAAAGGAATTGCACCCCACACCCTCAACTGAGGAATGGTTCTGATTTGGATACTCTGCTACCACTACTCCCTCGGAAGATTTTCTTAGAGCTTTTCTTCTTAATTTAAATTTTTTTAAATTTAGTTTTGTTCTTTAACCAAAAAAAAGATAAAGAAAGAAAATCTGGAACTACTTGCATTTCATCCAGTGTAAGGGCATGGAATTAAAAGCTCAAGAAGCATCCAAGCCTGTAGCAATGAAAACACTTCATCGTGTGGCTTCAGAGTGGCCACTGGCTCTACCTCTGTTTCTCTACAGTTCTCTTGGCTTTCCTTGTCTCGAATATCTGGTTAGGTATCACAAGATTTCTCACATAGTGCCAAAATGACTAACGCAGTAATAGGATTTGAAACCACACGCTGTGATATCCAGAAGAAGAAGAGAGAGTCTCTGATAAGCACTCTCTACTAAGAGCAAGGGAATTTCTTCCCCAGAGGACGTGAGAATTGTCCCCACTACTTATTGGTCCTAAACGGACATGCACAGTGAGCATTTCTGATCTAATTCCCACCTTTAGGGGAATAGCTTGTGCTAATGGCCTTAAGCCTGAGTTCCTGAATCAATCACGCAGCCAAAGAGGATGGGTCTTCTTTCAGAACAATGAGGCCCTCTGGTGGGACAGGCAGAACAACATGAATCTAACGATGAACCCAGCCAGACTCCTGGGTTCAAATCTAGCTTTCCTGCATGCTCAGGCAAGTCACTTAACCTCTCCGTGCTTCTGTTTGTATGTGTACAAAGCAGGGATAACAATGGTACCTACCTGATAAGGTTGTGGTGAGAATTAAATGAGTTGATATTCATAAAATGCTAAGAAAACTATCCAGCACATAGTAAGTAGTACGTGTTAAATAAATAGACCCATCAAATCTATTTGAATAGTGAGAGACATAATATTGCCCTGAAAGTTCTCAATCACACATTTCTTGTTTTACAGTCACCTATTAATTCAAACTCCAGGCCTCGCCTTTCTTTAATTTCTATTTTTATTTCATCAAGGTTTCTACCACACAGTGGCTTCCCGTGGTGCAGGCCCAGGGCACTGCCCTCTTTCATGCCTCTAAATAGTTCTACACACTCATCTCCTTAGAGTTCCAGGTCTTTATAATACAGGAAGAGATTAGGCCACCATGTTTCATACCTGTCCAAGTATTCCTTGATCGTAATCCTAATACTAGTTAATATTCCTCCCAGTTTGTACGACTATGCTTTATGGTCAAAATAAGGCCAAGAGCTTGAACACAGGTGGAGATGAACTCACCAATTTTTCCATTGTCTTTGTACCATGGCATTTGTTTTTGATGCACTTCTGCTTTTCCTCAGAATGCTATATTTCTGATTTAAAAAGTGCTATTTGAATTTGAACATCCTAAATTATTCTAGTATCATTTTTACTCCTCAACATTTAACCTTTCTACAGTTACCATTTTCCAATAATATTCTAGCGCAATTTTCACAAATATTGAGAGATGACTTTAGTGCCTGAAAGAATAGCTTATGTATTTATTTTAATATGCACTAGAAAAAAATAAAACCAGCATATGAAATCCACTTTATGGATATTATTGCTAACTTCTGTAAAATGTTAGATGATTTAAAGAAAATATTAAATAATTTTTACATGAAAATGTTGGTAAATAGACGTAATAAAAATCCTGGCTATGACTGGATTTTTGGAAACGTAATTATACACCAATGAAAATCTACAACAGGAACAACTACACACACACTAAGAGGAAGACCTTCAGAGCACAATAGTCAGCAGAGTGATAATAATAAAGAACTCCCTGCATTTTATAGCAATTTAATTCTTCCAGCGTATGCTCACAAATATATATTTTCAATCTCACAAAATAACCCTTTGACTTACTATAGAATGTATCCAGAAAAGTTCAGAGACAAAGAGGACCCCAGAGACAGTATAATCCATCTCCCTTGTTCCTTAAATGAGTAAAGAGAAGTCTAGAAATGCAGTGACATGCCACCCAGCTAAGAAGTGGCACATTTTGGATTGGAATCTTAATCTCCTGGTCCCCTAACCAGTGTTTGTTTATTCTCTTACTGGACCCCACACCACCTGCTCCATGCACATTCTTACTTTAGGAGTGGGAAAGCTGAGGTTCTAGTGCCAAAGAGTGACTAGAACCCAGTTTCAATGAGTCAAGCCCCCTGCTGTTTCTACTCTCTGCTAAGCCACAAGGCTGAGAATATAACAAAAGCCACTTTCCACTTGACATTCAATAGACATTTGTTTTGGTCAAATGTGCAAAATAATTGATTATCACAAAAGTCTTGTACCAGTTTTTGATTTCCTACCTCAACCACAAGAAGGAAATTTCCTTCCACAAGAAGGAAATCAGAGGGATCTACATAAAATGGATTAACATATTCTTAGCAATCACTCTCAATTATGTATAACTTATAATTTGTTGGTTTCATTTACAAATTGAATTCTCATTGAATATTTTTTTCCCTATTCCCAACTGAATAGGTTTTACTGTGTGATATCTGTTAGATACTTAAAGAACAGTCTGGAAGTTCTTTATTTTTATTCCTAAGGCAATCTAAGGAACTGCAGAGGTGATCATCTAGAATACTTGTAGCACTAATAAGTGATTAAAGAAGCGCCATTATTCACAGACATGTATGAGAGAATTGTAACAACTAGGCAAATATATTAACTGAATCCCTAGAGGGAGTCGTGAATGATTTTGACAAATGCATGCTCAAAACCAATGATCTGATAGGTAAAATGCAAAAGTAAATCTTAAGCATCAATATTTTTCTTGTCAAATAGAACTATTAATACTAGCTCAGGGCCTCATTATAGCAAGACTGAACTTCTTTTTATTCATTGAATTTATATATTTGCTGCAGCTAGTTTTCCTAGTTTGCATTTTTCAGGGATGAATATTCAGTAAGTTTTCCCCTTGTATTGATGGGATCTCACCTTCTTACTGCCCTGAGTTTTAAAACCAACCACAAGTCATCCACTGTTGTCCTTTTCAAACAGGTGTTTGGACCTTTATGGTCTGGTCCTTTGCCATCTCATCCTGTCACACATCACCTCTTGTGTTGGATGCTTATTCATATGCATCAGTATGTAGAACTTTGGGTTTGCTTAAAATTATACAGGGAATCCCAAAATAAGAAATATGGCTCTGTAGCTCCAATCCAGTTTTAGAAGACTATAGTGTAAATCTGTGCCTAAATTTACAGTCAGATGAATTTTAGAAAATATTTACATTTTCTTGCTTATGAATTTTCAACACAAATCCAAGATGTGTTTTCAGAATTCGCAGTTCTGGTTGTCAATTCTCTCCATTTGCTTAATCTCTAACTGTGTTTTAATTGCTTTTCTGTAACTGTTTAATCCTTTCCTTCATAATCTGTTAACACTAATTTATTTGCTTTGTGCTCTATTTTGATTACCAATGTCTTCATTTCCTCCTTGGCATTACTTTGCTGATACACCTCTTGATTTTATGTTCAAGTTGAATAATATTGATTTTACATAGCACATTCTAAGAATAAATACACTGAATTGGGCACCTTTTTAACCATTTAAACTTTTTAAACATATTACCGAAAATAATCACACCTTCATTATTCTTTAACTTTGGTCTATTAACATCAGTAGTCTATAAAATACTAACTATTATATAAAGTGAGCTATTTTTAAAATTAAAAAGCATACCAAAATAATTAAAATTTTAATTATTGATTATTTGCAATTTTATGTTAAAGAATTGCATTTATTTGTAAAAATATCACCATTCATTTATCTTCACCTTCATATATGCAGCCACTAAAGTTATTAAGACCAGAGTTTGAAATATATCTTATATTGTACTTAACATTTCATAAAACATAGTTCAGTATGACTGTCATAATTTTTTCATTCATTCGTTCATTCATTCATTCAAAATATATATTCTTAAGCAACTACCTATGCCTCAAATAGTAAAATAGCAATTTATAACATCACAGGTATAGTTTCTACCATTTACACAGGGGCCTTGTGATATATTTTCTTTTTTCTTCAGAAAACATTGAACTAATGAAAATGAAATTAAAATTGATTCCTTTAACGTAGAAATCAGTTTCAATGCTTGAAATTGAACCCCTTACTTTGAAAGTTAATTCACATCGTAATGTAGCTATTGGACACAACAGATGTCCTTCTATTAGTACTATATCCCTGAAGTACCAGCCCTGAAGACTCAGCCTTCTAATGTCTCCATCAATGTGACCAGAATTCTAATGATACCTGTTTGTGTGCAGCATATTTTCCCCAAATAACTTAAAGCAGTTATACAACTGTCTTTTTTTCCCTAAGACCCCACATCAATCACATAGTCTAGGTTGTTGTCTTGATTTTATAGATAGAAAAAATGTATGCAAATAAACGTAAAAGGAAATGTCTGAGAATGATCTTAAGGATGAATAAGAGTGTATGAAACAAGAGTAGATGGAAGGAGAGAGGATTTCGAGCAATAAGCGCAAAAGAACAGAAACAAAATACAATGGGGTGTGTGTCCCTCTTGTGCATTTCACAGCGTATTTCATTCATTCATTCATTTAAATTACTGCTTCTGTTACTAAATAGAGTAGATGCACTCGAGCATATGGGCTGAGTCTATTTGTGTCTCTAGCATCAACCTTGGCACAGAACAGGGACTCAAAAATTATCTGGACTTCTACAGAATCAGATGGGTAAGATTACTTCCTCAAAGTCACACACTTAAGCAGTAATGGCTGAAAACTCTAGTTTTCTCATTTCATTCTTTCAACACAAATCAGCATAGTGAGGATCTACCATGTGCCCAATATTCTGTCAGGTATAGGGGACAAAAAAGTCTGTATGACATCCCTGGCATTGAGGAAAAGAACCATTAACCTGTCTGTTACTTCTCAGATTCTAACTTTATCCCAAAGAGAATTAATTCTTCATGGAATGAAAAAGGACAGTGCAGACTGTCAGTGCATAACGTTTGCCTTCCTCAAGTGCCTTTGCATAAGTAAATGCAGATCTGCTAACTCCTTTCTTGGGGAGCAGGGATTCCCCATCCTTCTCCTAGTGTTCTCCTTGACATCTCTGACAGGAAAAGGCTAATGATTGTTCCTATCCAGCTTCCCTGCTGTTCTGAAAAGCATGCCAAGGGTGGCATTGCTAATTCAAGGGCTACAGGCTGTAGGAGCCAGATCAATCCCTTGTCACATCCCAGCTCTACTACCTTTAGCCTTGTTACCTTAAGAAACCCTCTCTGCCTCAGTTTCTTTTTCATTCTTAAATTGAGAGGCTTAAATGGGATAACAGAATAAGGGATGTAAAGCAATTAGCACAATTCCTGGTGCATAATAGGTATTCAACAGCTAGAAATTTCCTTCTTCTCTTCTCCTCTTTGTGAAAGAAAAAGTATTCAAGTCTTGCACTAGAATATAGGTTATTAAGTCCAACTCCCTCCAGTGAGAAGGAATAATTTTAATGTGCGTGGAGTAATCACATCAAAACTCTATCAATACAAGAAAACCTATGCTTCCTTAGAGAAGTTCCCTTAGCATCCCACTGACATGCTAAAAATTGTTTTCTTTAGGAATCCTGCCACATAGATTAACATAAAGACTGTAATCTGCATTCTTTTTTTGTATGCAATGGTTTTTACAGAGATTACTATCACTGTGTCCTGCTAAACCTACAATGGCTGATGCTTTATGCTAAACCTAGAACAGATGATGCTATACTGTGCATATCTTAAAACTGCTCCTTTTTTTATTTGTAATCAAAGCTGCCATTTGCAGAGCACTCTGCTGTTTGTAACACTGCCTCTCTGGTTCTAATTTGGATGGATGTTTAGTCTGAAAAGAACTTTGCCCCTCCCTATTACTCTACCTTGTTCTCCTTGTTACTCTTGTGACCCGCTGCCTATAGCGAAATCACAGGGCAGAAGCTTCTTTCAGATATGTCTCCCACCCTCTCTGCTGACACCTTCTTTTTTCCAGCTCCCATTCCAAAATTGTTTGAATCCTCTACTGCTGCACATTCTTCCCAGACACCCAGGAATTCTGCACTAAAATAAGCATTTCTTTATTGCTGGTGTACTGATACGCACCAGTACCTAATCCCCGGGGTCTCTTTCCTGCTCTGTAATGTCCCACAGCTCAGGAATCGATGCTGTCCAGTTTTCACAGGAGACTGAAAGCTGCACATTTCCATTGCTTTGTGGTGCTTGATGCTTTAGCCACATGGCTTTTCATTCTTCCCACGTGACTTGTATCACGGAAGGGCAATGGCTGAGTGAGGGGAAGGCAAAGTGTAATGTTTTTTATCTTCACTCTCCATAAAATGCCTAGCAAAGAATTGTTTCCTTATGGTGTCCGGGACTCATGTCCCTCTTTGCTCTTCCCTTTCCTTCACCTTTACTGAGTAGCAACTAGTGCAATTTAGAAATGTAATAAGGAATAACAACAGCAACTCACAGTAATCCTACCAGACACAATAAGAACATGAATGCTTAAAGAGCATGTGGTGTGGTGTACAAAGACATGAATCTGGGGCCCACAGATCTATGTTCAAACGCCAGCTACACCAAGTATCAGATGTATAACCTTGCACCAATTCATTAATTCCTCTATGGTTCAGCTTCATCTCCTTGAAATTGATATCATTAAATAAGATAATGATCATCCAGCAGGCATTCATTCAATGGCGGCTGCCATTTTACTAGTACATTCTAATGGCCCACCTTCTCTACCTGTTTTATGTTCACTGTCTGTATAAGTTTTTCTTACTACTAGTCCATATAAGTTTTTCCTGGTAGACTGTATTCTCATGACTGTTAAATGATGATGTTGTCTTTTCTTCACTTGTGAGCTATTATCTGCAAATATATTTTTTCTATCAGTTTTTCATACCATGACCGTCAGCATTGTGGTTAAGAATGTGATCCCTGGAATTTTGTCCTCATTACAGACCAGTTTTATGAACTTGGAAAAATCACTTAAAATTTGTGCTTTGGTGATCATTTCTGCAAAGAAGAAGAATCTAAGGACCTAATTCACAGGATCACTGTGAGGGATAAAGGAGCTAATGTTTGCTAAGCCCTTAGAACAGGGCTGGCACAGAGGAAGTGTTCAATAAATGACCACTATCCTCTTCAGCTACTAACTTTCCATGATCTATTTAAGGGACTTAGTATACTTTCTGAAGTATAATATACTATTTTTTTCTTATCAGTTTATTCTCATTCAATTCTATTTCTTACCTTTACTGTGATCAACAGAAAGCAAATCTGACTTTCAAGAGTTCTGGTATTTCATGCCTAAGCCACCATGTAAATCAGTTTAAAGTGGAAAAACAATTTGACTACAAATAGAGGAGGATGGGATCTATCCTGTCTCACATCACTTCATCCACAAACACTATTCATTTGCCTTTTGAAAGTCCTCTGCAACCTACATTCCCTTTCACTAACGGGTCGTCTATTACGAAGCATTTTAGGTCTCCTTTAAACATGACTCTTGCTTTCATCTTATCCTAATGCCATAATCCGCATAAAACATTCAGCAAAGTATCTAATCAGTCCTTAAAAATATTAGCTGTTAATATGATTTCTGGGCAACATCTGTGATCACAGTGTAGAAATGGCAAATGCACACTTGGTCTTTTTCTGCACAGGCAGTTGTGTGTACACACTTGACTCCAGCTTGTTCTCTTCTGATTATGACAACCAGATATGCTCTAATCTTGACTCTGCTACTGTACTTTTTTGGAATTATGAAATGTTTCACAGAGAAGTATGGAGATCAGTATAATGAACACCCATGTATCTACCACCGAACTTTGCCAAATTTTAGCATTTTCTTCTGTTTCACTTTTTTTTAAGAAGCAAAGCACTAAAGACGGTGGTAAGTTCTTTCACCATGTTCACCGCTCCTTGATTCCCTTCCTCTCCCTTGCTCATTCTGCAGAGGAAACACTAATTTTTATATTTATCATTTTAGTACATGATTTAGTCTTTACTACATAAGTATGGATCCATACAAACCTAGAGTTTTATTTTACTCTCTAAATTTTACATATAGTATTATACCAATGTATCCTTCCACATTTTTTCTTACAACTGTGTTTTTGAAATTTATCCAGGTTTACCCACAAAACTCCAATTCATGCATTTTAATTGCTTTATAGCATTCTATTGTATAAATATACCATCATTTATTTACCTGTTCTCCTGTTAATAGATACTTGGGATTTAAGTTTGTCTTGTTTTGTTTTTTGTCTTTTTTTTAAATTTTGCTATTACATTTTAGTATGTTTCTCCTCATATACTGTGAAGAAATGTCTTTAGGATATATACCTAGAGGGAGAGTTGCTGGGCCAAATGATACGCATTTACACAACTATTTTCAAGTTGCTCTTCAAAGCAGTGGCACCTCCTTATATTCTCACCACCAGTGTGTGGTCTCCACTGCTCCAAATTCTTGCCAACAATTAGTACTGCTGGACTTTTTATTCTCTGCAAATTGATAGTATAATATCATACCACTTTATTGTTTTAGTGTTCATTTCTCTGATTACTCTTCAGTTTTCTTCTATTTAAATTGAGGAAATTGGCATCTGTAATTAAGTATCCAATACTGATATTCAATGGTGGACTCTCCATTATGTATTTTTCACTCTGCTTCATATACATCTTGAAAAACTAGTACCTACTGATTATATTTTATCAAGGAATTTGATTTTGGGATTACCTAATCAAATATCATGTAGGAAAGATAAAAGGGTACAGAAAAACTGTGTCTATTTCTTTTTGTTGTTGTTTTTTTTAACCAACATGTCACTGTGAAAGATGATAAGCTGCTAAAATTCTGTGTTGGGCTGATATGTTCAGTTTGCATTTATAGGAGCAAATATGGAGTATAAGAAACATACTAAAGAATTGACTGTAAAGGTCCACTAAGCGAGGCTCCAGTTTCTTCCCAATTATGCCATCTCATGTGGGTATTTAATAAATGGCTGCTGAGGATACAATAATCAGAACATCATGGTGATAATCGTTATAATAATTATAAGATCAGTTAACTATTCGTGTTTACATTCTAAGAGTTAGAAACTGCTGTGATTATGGTTGACTGCTCTCTTTTTAAATAAACAATTTTCTTCACCCTAACTCTGCTTTTATTCCAAAAGAACAAACTCAGATAACTCAGGTTTTGCTGAGGTATCTTTAAGGACTCCTATTTTTAAAGCTAAGTATGACCCCAGGTTTCCCTTCAAAGGCCATTTTAAAATAAACCAGGTTATAGCTTAAAATCCTTCAGAGGCAGACCACTTAGTTTAAAAGAAAAATCTCAATTCTTTAGAAGTACACACAGATTCCTGCCCACATTTCTGGCCATACTGGACTACTTCCTGCAATTCACAAATCTTTCTCAATCTCTCATCATCCTTCAGCAACATGGAGCATTCTCTCCTCAGGAAACATCTTGTATATACATTCCGAATTTTCTTCCTACTTCTCCAGCCATTTTTCCTTTGTCTTTTTTGCCAACGGATTATCTCAATTCATATATCTCTATGGCACCACAAGTTTATTATATTCAAAATTGAACACATTCTCCCTCCAACTACCCCCCAAAAACCTGGTTCTTCAGTGCAGAGCACATCACTCATTCAGTTGCACAAGGCAGGACCACGTACAGGAGCTCTTTCCTCCCTCATCCCCAGTGTTCAATCTACGATCACCAAATCTTTTCCAGATCCTCCCTCCTAAGTCACCCTGGAATCTGCTCCCTTCCCTCCACCCCCACTCCCAACACCATCATCACACCTCTGCACTTTAGACATCTTTGCCGAGAATCCCCAGTCCACCCTTTTCAGTCTTCATCTCTTAACTATGGACTGATCTTCCCAAGTCCCAGCCACCTTCCCCGCCTTCCTTCCACACCCTTTTTAGGGAAAGTAACTCCTCCCAGAAACCCCATGGCTTGTCTCCCAGGGCATTGCTACTGCACTCATGCACCCACTCTGTTCACTGGTCCTTCCCTACTGGGCCACAAAATCTTTGAGGACAAAGGCCTATCCTTCATCACTTTACTCACCAGCACCTAGAATGGTACACAGTGTCATCATCATGTTCAGAAACTATTTGCTGTAAGAATCACTTATAATAAACCTAACGAGCTGACATTACTAAGGAAAGCAGTCTTAGGTTGATGTGGTTGCTTTTCCTCTTTTGTTGCTTTTGACTAAGAAATGTTTCTGCCTGATGTAATAACAGTTTTAACTTCCAAAAGTCTTTAAATAGTTTTGTCCTAACATCATAAATAAGAGCCATGCAATAAAAACAAAAGTCTTGAGGAATTCAGACCAAAAAGCATAACTGGAGATAGACGTCACAGTTTACTGCTGTAATGCTACCTTTGTTTCCAGTACAACAAAGAAAACGCTGTCCCGTTCCTTCCTGAAAGATATAGTTTTTGATTTGTAGCTAAGTATCAGTTACCATCCAGAAGACAATGGGAAAAAATCTATAAAAACTATTATTTTCAGTGACATTCTGTATACCAGAGAAAGCTCTGTGATGGGTTGAAATTTAGTTTAACAAACAAACCAAACAACTGTCACGAGAAGTCGATATCTACAGGAATGTTTCGAAAGGCAGGCTGAGTGAATCTGTGCTAAACAGCACTGTGATGAGAGAATAGTTAAACTACAAACATAAATCTGTGTAACAGGGAATTTGAACATTTCTGAATAAGCAGGTTCCTTTTAAATGTCAGAATCTCATGAACTCTCACATAATCTGGGTTGCACTTTTAAGGTTCATTGATTAAGAAAAAGCTTAATGACAAAAGGCTACCATTGATTAAGTAACCTAAACTTAAAAGTTCTAATCCCAATAGTGCCCACATATCTTTCAAAAATAATAGTGTCTGTGTATTTGTGTGTGTGAGAACTAACATTTATTTAGCCTTCAAATGCTACCTTGCCTGCATATATATTTGCTAATCTGAAGCTAATTGAGAGCTACTGGTATCTCATATATAAAAAGCATTACTGGTTAGAAAGCCGGGGCCATGTCTTGGGGGCTCTGCCTCCCTCATGTCTGGCACAGAGTCTGGAATATAGTAAGGATACAACAAATGGCGAGATGAATGAAGCAAAACACTTGTCTTTACAATATTAAAATATTAATGTTGTTCATGTGACCTGAGACAAAATACATTCATAAAGGAGCCCATAATGAAAAGATAGTCTTATGTTAGACTGAGGCTTCTAAGTTGCCGAAAATAAATTCCCCCTGTAGCCACTAAGATGTGTGGACCCACTTGGTATGCACTGCTGCACTTTCTATGATAGCTACTGCTTTCGCCGTGAATTTAATGAAGGGAAGTGATGGACTGTGGAAGCCTCAGACAGAAAGTCTTTACAGGAAAAGTGTCAGGGTGACTGTTCTGTCAGTGGCATGAGGGATCCAGTGGCACTGATTAATTTCAGTGCCGGTACTTTACATGGAAATGGGAAGACGCACAGAGCAAAGAATTGAAAATATATTACACGTGGAGTTCTTTTTACCGTTTTGAACATAATTGCTGACAGCCAGAATCTCAACCTATATAATTCCATGGGAATTTTTCCCATGGATTTGCCTAGGATGAAACTCTTGTCCTGTATCTTTAAATTCTTGCTTTAGCTTTAGGCTTCCTGTGAACTCTATAGTCAGACTGCATAAATAAGCTGGGGCTTTGCTTTGTGTGCCAAGCTCTCCAGAGAATAGCAGAGGCAGTAGATTGCAGTTTAGGATATTAAAAATATTTTAAATTCTGTGATATCATGTATTTTCACAAAATTGGATGTGTGTTTTAGCTTGGTCCATTCCTTCCATTCTACACTTTTAGAGGGAAGAGAGAGTAAGGAGTAATAGTCTGCTCCCGATGTCAAAGAAAAAGACAGAGATATCCACGTGAGAGAACAGAAGATTTATTAATGGAAAACTGAATATACAAAATACTCTTTAAAGTATAAAAAAAGACGATTCAGCAATAAATCTGGCAGCACAGGCTGATATGCTGTGCTTAAGGTCCTATGAAGCCTATACTGAAGTAACTCAGCAGACAGCCTCACCAGGGATCCAGACAATATATTTATTTGGCATCTACTTTTAATGTGCTTGCTTGTTTTATTTTGATAATCTTAAGTCAGAAGTCCACAACATTACACGTTTAGTTGGACTCTTTATATATCTTTATAAATCAAGGGACTCTTGATTACCCTTTTTGTGTAGTTTATAATTTATTAGGTTAAATAGGGCAACAGAATACACAGAATAATGTAGAATCTATTTGTTCTTTCCGAAGGTTTCAGATACGATGCTTTCTCTATTCGTGTTCTTTCTCCTGCCCTCGTCAAACAGAGCCCTGCACTTGAGGTTGGAATCAATTAGGCTGATCCTCAACTGTTCAGTGTTCAGTGTTCCCTGCGGGGCAGCCTGTACGTGCCTGCTCTCCCCATTGGGGTTTTAGGCTGAACTTCGGGAACTCTGCCCACCCTTTAGCCCACGCACAGTGTCTCAGCCATGCTAGCGCAGAAGGCTAGAGAGGACTGCAAGAATCCTACTTCATGGTTTAGATAACATTTTATTGGTGCTCCTACCTAAGATGTCTGTGAGCAGTGAATAGCCCTGGTAACGAGACAGGAAGGCAGCCACATCATAGGAGACACAGACTTTTGGCTGGTGATCATTTACATTGTTGAATGATGCATGATATGTACACGTTTTATAAATTGTAGAGTTCTACTGATTTAAGCCTGTGTTTATCAATTTGCCTTATTTCTACAAGGCATACACAGTAATCTACTTTCCAAAGAAAAATGTGCTATTTTAATCCTTTATACAAGAATGAGAGCTTAGGTTTGGATGTAATAGGATATACGAGATTATTTTAAAAGGAAAACTTCCTATTAAGAATGTAAGACGTTAGTGTTTGACTTCCAAAGGTGTTGGTCTTCTCTGTGGCATCTCTTTAGAGTTATCGTTTGCAGAACTGAGTTGAACTAAATGAAGAAAACAACAACACTGCTTTTCAGATTCTGAATATTTCGCATATTAAATTTGGAGGTCAGCTCACCATTTAAATGCCTGTCAAAGTAATTTCCAATGCTATTTGAAATTCAAGTTGAGTTTTTAAATCAATAAATAAAATTACACAAGCTTAATAAACAGTGGAGATTAAAATGCAGATCTTCTGTGTCCTAGAAGGACAGACACAGGCCCGGTTTTTACATGGTCATGTGGGAAAATGATGGGAACCCTTTGAAACTGAAACACTGCTTAATGCAACTGTCAATTCTTAGTCCTCATCTTACTTGATCAGTCTGCAACATTTGATATAGTTGGCTCCTCTGTAAACTATTTTTCACTTAGTTTCCAATACACCTCTTCCCCCTGATTTCCCTCCTACTTCTCCGGCCATTTCTTCCCTTGCAAACTCTTATTCTTCCTCCCTAACTCTTGGTTGTAGAGTGCTCCAGAGCACAGTCCTTGGACTTCTTGTCTTTTCTTTCTATACTCTCCCTTTGTGATTTCCTCCAGTCTCCTGGCTTTAAATACCACCTATAGAATGATGACTCTTAACATTTGTACCTCCAGCCTGATATATCCCCTGAAACCTCAGATTTATAATTACAAACTCACTTGGATGACTAACGGGCATCTCAAATTTAAGCTATCCAAGCTCCTGCTCATCTCCCTCAAACCTACTTTTATTGCTGTCTTTCTCGTCTCAGTTAATGTCAACTTCATGCTTCTACTCACTCAGGCCAAAAGCCTCAGAGGCATTCATGACTCATTACTTTCTCTCACACCCACATCCTCTTGGTCAGCAGTTCCTGTTGGCTCTATCCAGAATTTGACCATGTCTCACCCCTCCACTGCTAAAGTAGAGTTCGATCCACAATCATCTTTTGCCTGGATTATTGCAATAACCTCCTAACTGGTTTCTTTATTTTCACCCTTGCCCCTTTCAGTATTCTCTCACATGTCAGCAAGAGTGATTTTGCTAAAACATGTCAGATCATGTTACCCCTCTCCTCGAAACTCTCAGTGTAAGGATGATATTGAAAACTTCAACAGGAGGTATAATGCAGCCCTGACTGATCAAAATGGAAGCCAGCATCAACCTGGCAAGACTGGACCAGTCCCTACTAAAATGAATCTAATTCTCAATTCCAACATGGCGGGGGGAACAGGTTTCCCCACACCAACAAGCAATTCTCAGACACCACCTGGGTGTCCAATAACTCAACTCAATTCTGACACTGTCTCAGCCTGCTTGTCAACACCAGTGCTGTCATTCCCTAGCAAAGTGCTCTAGCAACAGGGGACTTTCATTTTGTGCTGGAAACTAGACGTCAGCTCTTAGTTAGCCAAGCCGTCTCTCCCCTGAACCAACTCGTAGAAAAGGTACACCTCAACTAAATTTGGACTTTCTTTCTTTCATCTCCCCTTGCCTGGAACAACAGTGTGATTAATCTAGCATTGGTTTGGAGTATGTCATTTCTTTATTGGCTTATTAAGTGACATTATCCTGTATGCTATTGGCTTGTGCAATTATTATAATTCTGGCAGTGAACCCGTGTTAAAGAAACTATTGGCAAAGACAGTGTCAGTCTCTGAGCATTACTTTGCCATCTTCGGAAACAAAACAGCAAGGTATGGTGAAAGGGGGAGGAGCTTGCACGCCCTCTCGGGGCATGCCACCTCCCCCCGAATCACCCCATGTTCACCAGCTGGAAGCTCTCTGAACCCCATGCTTTTGGGTTTTTAAGGAGGCTTCATTACACAGACATGATTAACTAAATCACTGGCCATTGGTAATTGATTCAACCTCCAGCCCCTCTTCCCTCCTGGGACGTGTGTGTTGGGGGAGAACTGAAAGTTTCAACCCTCTAATTACCTGGTTGGTTCCCCAGGCAACCAAACTAATCCTTAGGCAACCAAAGGGTTTTCCGAAAGTCGCCTCATTAACATAACAAAAGACACCTTTAGCCCTCTTATCACAGGAAATTCCAAAAGTTTTGGGAGCTCTGAACCAAAAACAGGACAAAGACCAAATACATATTTCTTATTATAAATCACAATATTTTAACCACTGGCCCATTTAGAGCCAGTTTCGAACAGATTCCATCTCTTATCAACAAAGTGAATAAGGATTGTCTTTCAGAAAATCTGCAAAGTCACGTAGCCAGAGCATGCACGGAAGAAGACATCTTGACCTGAAATGACTGGGGAACCAAAGATCCTCCTCATGAGGGACCGGGACAGGATCAGAATTTAAAAGTGGAACTATTATCAGAAGCGAGGGGTCCCTCATTCAGGAAGATTTGGTGTTAAAATTTCTTCCACACCTCATCATAAACGTTTAGAACCCTGTCATAAATATTTAAAACCTTACTACAAATACTTGGAGCCCACCAATTGAAAGCTGTCCTGCCAGTGTTTCTGTGTGCCAGACTGTTCTCCTTAACCACTTAAATTTCATCCCAAATCCTGAATCTGGGGGACAGATCTGAGGACACACACCTCCTGTCTCCCTGCAGATTGATCTCGCAGAATAAAGCTGATTTCTCCCCCAAAAGCTGATGCTGTAATTAATTGGCTATTTACGTGCATCAGGTAACAGAACCCCAATTTTGTGTGGTAACAATATCACACCTACCAACTAAATATCACCCATACTCCAATGGCTTCCCAGCTTCCTGTTATCTCTCTGACCTTGTCTCCCAATCTTATCTCCACTGCTCAGTTTGCTATAGCCCATAGGCCCCCATGCTTTTTCTCAAGTATTTCAGCCATGCATTTACTTCAGGATCTTTGCATTTAAAACACTTCGCTCTGGAACGCTCTTGCTTCTCAAGTATGAGAAGGCCTTGTGTCCTCCCCTTATGTAGGTCTTCACTCAGATATTACCTTCTCAGAAGGCCTCCCCTGCCTATTCAACTTAAATTGTAAGTCTCCCTGCCCCCAAATCCTGGCACTTCATTCATAATACTTATTACCAACTGCCATACTACAAGTGTTACTTAAATATTTTGTTTCTCTCTTTTCCACTAGAACAAATCCTCACAGGTAGGTTTGGTTTTGTTTTATTGCTATACCCATTACTTAGAACAGAGTCTACATATAATAGGTGCTCTAGACTATCATTAAATTTTTAAATTAAAATTGAATGGATGAATGAAATGTACAATGTAGAGCCACGAAATGCAGATCAAGGCTTGGAGAGTGTGACTACAGCATCCTTGCCCTATCCTGGAATGCCATATTTTAACCATGTTTTTGTTTTCTCCAGGCAAACTGCTAAATTCAACAGGCAGCATCCTCTAGATTTCTAAATAGAGCTGGGCATACAAAAACTAGTAAACAAATAAATAAGTAGAAGACGTTCCACAACGTAAGCTTGGCTTTTGGTTTTAATGTCACACACTTAACATTCTGTTACTTAATCTAAATAAATTTACTTAAACTTAGCCATTAACAATAATAGAGTGTTTCTTTACATTTTTCTTCCTTTAAATTAACAAAGAGCTTAATTAGGTAAACAAATTGCTGCTTGAATTTCCTACACCATGTCTTCTTTCCAGAACATGCCCTTTCCCACCTCTTCAATAGCGGGAGATGTTACCCCCTAGTTTCTTATCTTTTCAATTTTCTCTTCATAAGCTCCTTCAGGTCAGCACTGACACATGCTCCAACTGTCAAATACACTTCCTCCCCTATGATTCATTCACTCATGTCTTTTCTCCTTACTAGCTGCTGTCTGTCCCCAGTGAACCAGGGACCACTTGGTTGTGAATCTAGTAGGTATTCCTCAGTCCTTATCTTCCCTGACTTTCTGTCAGCAACTGACATGGTTGACCACTCTCTGAGTCTTAGAACACTTTCCTCTGCATAGCATTCACTCCCTTTTATCCTTCCATCCCTCTGACTAATCTTTCCCGGTAGTCTTTCTGACTTTATTTCTTTACCAGAAACGAATAGGCTTACTGAAGTTATTATAATTTCAGACACCTCCAACTTTTAAGTTAAGAAACTGCTTAAGCACTAAAATGTATTGGGGAAATGAAAACCTTAGTACATGAATTGTATATTCTTCCACAGAAACATCCTGATTGTCCATTGTAAGTAATGTCATTTTAATACCCCAGTGCCTAATAAGAAGAATTAAAAACAAACTTTTCCTGCCTTCTAAGTAGTATATCATGAAAGATATATATTCGGGGGCCTCTTAGATCTTCCTTCAGGAACAAAGCATTTGTTTTTCCCTAGCTGGGAGTGTTGGCTCCTGAAACCTCACGAGTTTGTTCCTCCCCAATAGAGCTCCTGGCTGAGGGAACTGCTTCATTGGAGGTTGCATGCCCTCCTTAGGGACAGCTCATATCCAGTGACTGGCTGATGCTGGAGTACAAAAGCACAGACACTGGCTTCATGCCAGACAACTTGGAAGGGTCATCCCAGCTTCAGAGCTGCCCATGACATGATCTGAGACCTCTTGTCCAACCTCATCAAACTCAAGCTCTCCTTCTGCCCATTCCTGCCTCCCTTACTCCCTGCAAGTGTTCTTCCTGCACGCAAATCTCCACTTCAGAGTCTGCTGTCTGGGGAGTCCCATCCGCACATACGTCATCTCTCATACTTAAGATGTTGAATATCTATGCTATTTCAAGTAGCTCAGCTTCAATCTTTGAACAGATTGCTCACTGAACACTTGCCATTTTGGCTTTACTCTGACTGCAATACTTAAACTAAAATACTCTCCACAATGGAACACTATAACCAGGAGAGCTTGCTCGTATTATAATCTGCCTGATGACCTAATTTAAAATTTCAATATATGATACCAAAAAAAAAGCAAAGTAATGTCTGCCTAACAGTGAGGATGTGTGACACTTAGAATCACAACAAGTTACTCAGTAGATGCTTATAGAACTGAACAGAACTAAAGAGAGACAAGAACTTATAGTTTTATATTCAGCTAAATCAATTAAGAGTCACTAAATTGATTTTCATTATCTGCACGAG
The DNA here is from genome assembly GCA_031878705.1 of Tapirus indicus. Taxonomy (NCBI): domain Eukaryota; kingdom Metazoa; phylum Chordata; class Mammalia; order Perissodactyla; family Tapiridae; genus Tapirus; species Tapirus indicus. Next base: position 11,208,002 of record CM062925.1, read on the forward strand.
AATGTTAACCAAATGATATTGAGACATTTAATTATATTTTAGCTATATTCACACACATACACATGGATACACACAACTGGTTTGCTTAAACATAGTTAAAGAATACTTGAACAAAAGAATAATCTCATTTTTAAAAGATAGAGGTTAGACAGATTGAAATTTTTGAAAATCCAGCTATATGCCCTTTTTAAAAGGTACATTTAAAGCAAAACAGCCCTGAAAGACAGAAAATAATATGATGGAATTATATACCGAAGACATTCTACTTAAAGAAAAGCAATATAAATATTAAACCAAATTGAATTTTAGACAAACATCTATACAAGGATTATAAGATAAGTGACAATCAACCAAAAAGTTAGAACATTTGTTATTATATATATACATAAACACAGAGACTGGATATATAGAAAACAATAACTAAAAAACTATATAGCACAAAATGTAGAGAAGTTTAATTGTATTTTATAGCTCCCCCTTCCATACATAAACACATATACCATTGATATGTCGAGATTCAGTTAAAAAAAAAACTCAGAAAAAGTACTAGAACTTTACTGTCCAATGCAGTAGCACTAGCCACAGTGATAATATAAATAAAAGTTAAAAATAAAATTAGAATGACAAATTCAGTTCCTTCGTCACACTAGCCAAATTTTAAATGCTAAATTAGCCATGGGGTTGAGTGGCTACCCTATTATATGCATCAGATACAGAACATTTCCATCATCACAGAAAGTTCTATTGGACAGTGCTCCTCTAGAGTGAAAAATCAAACTTTTAATAGAGAAGAAACAAGGATTGGGAGTAGTCATTGAAGACAGAGTTACTTTTCAGTGTTACCTGAAATTTTTTTAAAAAAAGAACTGTATTCATGGGTCAATTGTGTAGTTAAAAATTAGTTTTAAAAAAGAATGAACACGGGGCCGCCCGGTGGTGCAGCGGTTTAGTCCACGCTTGGCAGCCTGGGGTCCGCAGGTTCGGATCCCAGGTGCCCGCCGACGCACTGCTTGTCACCCATGCCGTGGTGGTGTCCCATATAAAGTGGAGGAAGATGGACACGGATGTTAGCCCAGGGCCAGTCTTCCTCAGCAAAAAGAGGAGGATTGGCGACAGATGTTAGCTCAGGGCTGGTCTTCCTCACACACAAAAAAAAGAATGAACACTCCTCAGAACAGATAACTTTAATAAATAATTCTACACATGTTAATTTCTGGGATATCTATATTTATATAAGTTTTGAGCTACATTATAATATGTCATACCTGGAAGAAAACTTAGGCAGATCAGACCAATTGAGTTTCTTACTAAAATCTCATTGTTATAAAAACAAAACCAGAAACTTTGTATCCTGATACCCGTGTGGTGTTTGGGGCTGAATTGTGACCCTCAAAATTCATATGTTGTAGTCCTAACCCCTAGTACCTAAGAATGTGATTGTATTTGGAGATAGGGTGTTTAAAAAAGAAAATAAGTTAAAATGAGTCATTAGAGTGGGCCCTGATACAACATGACTGGTGTCCTTATAAGAGGAAATTTGGACACAGAACTGTAGAGGGAAGGCCATGCGAAGACAGGTCTCATAAGAAACCAACCCGACTGACACCTTGATCTTCTAGCCTCCAGAACTGTGAGAAAATAAATTTCTGTTGTTTAAACCACCTAATCTGTGGTACTTTGCTCTGGCAGCCCTAACACAGTCATACATCAGACTCGACATCTTTCTGTTGTACCATGGTTTCTCTCATATGTGTTAACCAACAATATCAACGTGCTGATCATATTATTTAGGGGGAAAAACCCTCAAAATTATAACATTCAACATTTAGAGCTTGTTTTCAGAATAAAACATTAAAAGGCATTCAGAACTTTCGTATCTATCTCACGCTGAATAGGATGCAGTGTCCTGGAGCCAGGAAAGCATTCACTCTTTATGAATGCTTTTTTGTTTAGTTCTCTCAGCTGTGTGCTACAGAAACAGACAAGAGCATGGCACAGATTTGCACAACATATTGTCAAGCCACAGCAGTGACACAAACTCTCCATGGCAGAAGAGAGGATACCTGTTTACCGTTAATGGTTGAAGATAAAAAGATCAAGAATGATGCTACCATTGCATCGTCACTATTTTAAAATATTTTTGAAAACATCCTACCATTAAAGAATTTGGCTGTCATACGATATAATCTTAGTGATTTTAGACTGATGAACATATCAGATACTAGAAACTCATGGGTACTTGGAGTAAACCAAGGGTTATTGCTAACAACACAATTACAACTGTTGTTATACTGACTTAACAAACAATAGCATTTTACAAAGTCAATTAAATTAATTTTTAATTTTCCTACTAACCATATGAGCTAACACTATTATTACCCAATTTTACAGTTGAGGAAGCTGAGGTACAGACTGTTTGAATAACTTTCTCAAGGTTTCTGAAGCAGAGTTAGCCAGTGAACCCAGGTTCTCTGGCATTAGAGTCTGCGCTCTTAATCCCTGTGCTACAGTTTCATTTGCAAGTGGCTCTGCTGACACTTGTTTTCAAGCATAGACTTACCCATGTACAGGGAAAAATGAACCACGTCAAGTTCAATCCACATGTGCCCCAGTTAAATCTCCACATAACAGTAAAATTTTAAAACTGGCAAATCTAATAGTCTTTGGGGATACATTTTCAGGTTGTAACATGGTAAAATAATCAAGGGAATGATTACCATACAAATGAACATAATGTTTCCTCTGCCAGTCCTGAGAAGGTGGGGAGGGTCTGTGGTTAGAAAGGGGCACCAGAGATAATACCTCTGGGCCAGAGCTTTTTGGACCAGGTGATGGTTACATGAATTTTCTCTTTTAAATAATGCATTCTGATGTATATGTCTTTAATTCACTTTTCTGTTTGTATGTAATTTTCACAACAAAATCTTAATATATTTATATAGATGATGTACAAATACATTTTCTTTTCGATTTGCTGGAAACAGAACAATATTGCATATCCCATCTGCAGGTGTTTACATGAAGTATGGCAGCAACCCAAATGTAAGGCAAAATTACATACTGCAAAATCACAGAATCCTTTAAAAATTGCAAACACCAAAACAACCATAAAGTTAGTCATTATCCAGATGGAAATGCTGTGAGAAATTTCAATTAGCCAAATACACTCCACAACTACTCATAAGAAATAAAATGTTTTGAAACTAATTTATCATCAGAGTTTAGTCTTTTGGCAGATGTACCCATATGTACAACATACATACATACATGTATAGGTCACTCAAGTACTATACCACTTAAAGGGATTTCTAGAATTTAAAAAACCTCTGCAAACCAGAACCCATTCACATTATCTGAAAGCATTTTGAAGAGCCAAGTGGATTTTCCAGTTAGGAAATATATTAGCCAACATTTATTGGCTAATCTTTATTGAGTGCTTTTAGGCATCAGGTGCTCTGGTGGACACATTATGTACACTACCCCCTTAAATCCCAACAATGAATTAAGCATTATTATCATAGTCATTTTACAGAATCCAGATGTTAATAACCTGCCCAAGTTACACTGCTGGTACATGTTGACTCTAGGATCTAGACGGAAGAAGCCCTACTTCCTACAATCCCCTTACCACACAGAAGCAATGGCAAAATTGTAGTGTGCCAGTAAATTAAACACAATGTACATTACTGTGTAATGTATTGTTTAATCATCGTTGCATTTCAATAAATTCTACGTTTATCTGGAGCATTTATCTAGTTCTGATAGATATTGTACAGGGAATTCAATACAAGAATAGTGGCCAAAAAAGAAAAGGCAAAAGACTCAATAGTCATGAGAAAAGGGAAAATTCTAGTATTTTTTTTCTTCCTATGCCACACATAATAACATAGAGGAAATTAAAGGAAAATATCATTTATATATAACTTTTAAAAATAACAACTCTGTAGGTGTGAATACGTAGGTGTGTCTATTTTACCTGGATACTTGATTCGTGTGTCATTTGAAGGAAGGATGTCGCCCCACACTAAAATAATGTTAGATCTCATTCATGCTCTAAGAATAGGAACCACTAAAGGAAATCACCTAAGTAATTCAGACAACGGTATTTATGAATAATAACAAATTTAGCTATTATTACTAAAGCAACAGGAAAGTCTGTTATAACAGTGGGGTATTAAAGCATACCTGCCATAAAGATTAACTAAATTAAATTGTTAAGACTTTGCATATTCAACAAAGATGTTGTGTATAAAGTGGGGAAAAGGCAGACCTACCAACTTATCCTAAATTTAATGACTAACTTCTGAAAGCTATCATTAGAGTTCAATGCTTCATTTTAAAAATAGCAATAAGAGTAATAATTAAGGATATGGTTTTTTGATTTAAGTATGTCTTTTTACTCTTAAAAGACACAATTACAAAATTTTCGTAAATTACTTACAACATAATAACGCAGACTGACACTCACTGCCATTGTTTATTACCCAAAAACTTGGGTTGAATTATTCCTCCGTATTTCTTAACTGCTATACAAACACAACCATATTGTAACAGAAACATTTTGAATGCCCAAAGACTACCTCTCCACGTGATGAACACTGACTCAGGTTGTCAGCAATCATATAGGGAGGGAACACTTGTTACTAGTGTATCTTTACTTCAGAGCTGGCTTTTACTACTTTCTGCCTGGGCCACATTTATATTTACTTCACCTCTTCTAGCCTTGGTTTCTTCAACTGTAAAGTGAGGATAATCAGAGTTACTATCTCAATTTGTTATAAGCATAAATTTATACTACACAAAAAGCAACAAACTTTGTATCTGACACATAGTAGGCAATTTATACCTGCCAGTTACGTTCTTTTTTCCAACTCCAAAAAGCATTAGGTAGTTACAGAAAAGATACTAAACTCTTTCTCTCCTTTCTTGCCCCAGGGCATTCATCTTCCTTTCCAGCTCTCTACATACCAGAGCCCCAGGCAACAAAGTTCAGACTAGCTAAGTAGACACCTTATTACTGTTGTACCGATGTTCCCTTTTAGTTAGGCATTTTAGCAATTTTTGCGGATAAAATTTATATTCCAGAATGTTTGTTCTATTCTGTCTATCCCAAAGAATCTGGGAGAGTGACACATACTCAGTGTACATTAAATATATATTTTGAAATTAAAATGAAACTATATCTGTATCTGAAAAGCACAACGTGTTTGTGTCTCATTTTGAGAAAACAATGTGCTTTTAAACGGGTAAAACTAATAATGCAAGTTAATTTTTTATGTCATCTAAATTTGAAAGTGAAGTTGAGGTTGATGTTTTACATCAAGGCACCTAAAGGAAGCTTGTCACCACCATGTGATGTCTGCCATCTCTAACTCACTCAAATGGGACAACCAGCTACGTGACTTGGAGGAAACTGCTCTTTCTGAGTTCATATGTAATCTCCATACTGTGAAAACAATGGTTACACCCTCGTCCTCCACTCAAATTGAACATAATTGACCACCCCATCCTTCTTAAAACCTCTCTCCTCTCATGGCCGCCACCATCCACTGATTCTTCTGTTGTCCCATTGAAGATTGATTCTGAGCCTTTTGGTTGGGGCGCCGCAGGGTTCAGGGCTGTGGCTGCCTCTTCACCCATCAACTACATTCTCTCTAGGCCACCTAGATAGCCTCATTTGCAAGCTGCCTACTGATCACTATTACACCTAAATCTGCAGCAAAGAAGGGAGCCATAACCAGCACATAAATGTCTGGAAAACCTCCGAGCTTGTGCTGAGAAATTAAATACTGAGGAGGACAACTTCGTTCAGAATATTCTTTTAACAAGTTACAGTGGAGGCAAGGGGGATCTGACTCTGGAATCCAGACGAAGGTAGTGGACAGAAAGACAGGTGCAGTCCTCGTCACACATCATAGGGCTCCAATGTCCAAAGCTGTTGAACTAAGAGATGGTGGGAGACACATATTTTTAAAAAGCATGTAGGCTAATACTAGAAGAAGTTGCTAACGTAGGTGAAAGGGTTAATGCCAAGAGCAGCAGGATAGGGCTGGGTGGCAGAGGACTGCTATTTTCTGTATTAGGACTTTTGGCATTATTTGATATATGTTAAAAACAATACGCATTATTAATTGAATATATATGTATGTTTTTTCATATATATATATATATATATATATATATATATATGGAAAACCAGTTAATGCAAGGATAATACTCTTTGGAGACGCTGTCTCCTTGAGATCCCTATTCCCTATATATTCCTATAAAAATTTATATTATTAGTAAGGCTGGTCCAATAATTCTAACTCCTTAAATTGATTGTTTTTCTACAGCAGAAAATCTTTTTTCTATCTTTTTGAATCTATCCTCCATTATCCCATTATAAAAGTAACCAAATTTATATGGAATTGTTTCATTTTTACGACTATAATTATTGTTTTCTGCTGTTTTAAGTAGTCTCAATTGATTATATTTCTTTTTCCGTACAAAGTTCGGTTTTTCTTAGAGTTAATAATTGCCTTTTTTCTTTTCATGTGCTTATTGATCATTGTATGTACACCTCTATTTCAGTTATATCTCAGAATGGATAGGAGGAGAACATGTATGATTAGTTAACCACCTTGACCCCAAAGCACTTATATTTTTGTTTGTCTATAGAGCAATCCTTATTAGCCAATGAATTTGAAACATTCTGCATATCATAACATATTGGAAATTTATGTTACCACATAAATATATACATATTGTAATTTAAATCCACCCTTTTTGGTCTGAATTTACCAACATTTCCCAGTGTGTTAGTTTTCTATTGTTGACATGCCAAATTACCAGAAACTTAGTGGCTCAAAACAACACAAATGTATTATCTCACAGTTCAATAGGTTACAAGTTTGACATAGTTCTCACTGGATTAAAATAAAGGTGTCAGCAGGCTTGCATTCCCTTCTGGAGGCTAAAGGGAAGAATCTGTTTGGATGTCTTTTCCACTTTCAACAG